>OW443307.2:0-5000000 GCA_937001585.2 Brachylomia viminalis | reverse complement strand
CAAAGAAGAGATGATAGCAAATGAGTGGCTTCAATAAGGTAGACCAAAAACAACAATAAGAACTGGTAAGTACCTTTCTACATATTATTTCATTTATCTACGGTTGTAAATTCCATATAAGGCATAGTTGTGCTAATTCGGCTGTACGCCCGAACATAACCTAACCTAACTCGTTTTTGACTTATTTTTCAAGTCGAGTTAATTGCGTCCTATTAGGTTTTTGTCGTGTACTAAGTTGGTCCATTATATTATTTTATTTTGTTTTGTAGGTGATTTTTTTTTTGGTTGTTTTTTTAGTCCTAATTAAGGACAGGCAAAGGGATCTTGGCCCATACAGCCAAGTCAGATGTATTTTTTTTTCAAGTGATGTTGACGTAGCTTGCTAGTTTTTTTTTTCAAATAAGGTTTAACGGCTGTCTTCAAGGCCTTTTGGGCTCATCTAAAATATTAATCACTGTTTTCGGGTCTCTGTGGACTCAGAATACATAATAATAGCGTAATTTTGAACTTATTCGTTTCTGTATCGACTGACTACTATGACTTCACAATCGATATCTAAATGATAAATGATTGGATTTTTTTTTGTGTCGAGGGGAAAACTAATTTACCCTTGCAAAGAATTGATCAGGATCACGGTGAATCGTTGCACGATGAAAAATTCATTTTCACTAATTTGACTCGGATTGTTCATGATGCCACAAAGGACTTGTATCCTCAAATTCATTATGAAGTAATACTCTGTTTAGTTCGAACGAGGACCTATCTACGAGTAAGGGAACTAAATAAAACCATAATATGCAATCAATTAAAAAAGAAGCAAAGTAAAAAAATACAAAAAGTCTCAAATATTTCAATTTATTGAAAATGATAAAAATTGAGTACCCGTTGTATTATTTTTATCTTTTTCCCCACTAAAAAACTTTGAGAACCGCATCGCAACTGATGACGTATACTTAGGCCAATCACGTGACCCAGCTGTCACGGGAAGAGAATACCAGGCGAAGTATATTATTATACCATGGTTTTGACAGCTGTCGGTCAGTAAGTTTTGCCATCTCTAGTAATCGATCGTGCTATCCTCCGATTTTGAGGGATAAGACTACTAGCTAGGTATTGTATTTATTACGTATTTTTCGTTTCTGTACAATAAAGTGTTCATCTATCTATCTAAAATATGTCGGAATCAAGTGAAAGTGATCTTGAATTACTGGACCAATTGTCAGACTGGGATTACATGGACAGTTATCTAGGTGATGATTTTATATACAGATTTAGATTAAACAAAAGCGCCGTAAATGATTTGCTGTCTGAAATATATCCGTTTTTAAGAGTAACCCCAAAAAGGTTAGTGCACATAAAATAATGTTTTCGCTGGTTGCTTATAGAAAGAATATCTATTTTTAAATACTATCTACTTATTATTCATACTGTGCCCCTGTGTAATAGTCATTCCTTTCATTTTGCAGAAATCATGGAGTTTCACCCCTGCACCAACTGCTCCTAAACCTAAGGTTTTATGCCTTGGGCACAATGTTGGTGTCTGTAGCCGACTATATAGGTGTCTCGAAATCCACGACAGGACGAATTAATTAATAGAAAGGTGTTTTGGGGTTTGGACAAAAAGATTTCCTGTCCTCTCTTTGAAAATACGGCTTTCCTTAGAAACTACCCAATCAGTAATAATTGCCACGCTGTACTGCATAACATCTGCAGACAAAGGAATTTACAGGATGTTGAGCCTGAGGTAGATATACCTAACCACAATATATCATTTGAGGTGCAAACCATCCCTATCTCTCATAATGATATTCAGGTGCGACAAGATTTAATTAATAATTATTTTAGTGAGTAGGTTAATATTAAGCAAATTTGTCTAATTTTATCATAATAAAAACTTGTGATATTAAAACCCAAAGATTTTTTTTCTGAGAAAAATATGCATACCTATTACAAATATTTAAATTGTGATATTAGAATATAAATGACTTCTTCCATTGACTCAACAACCCAACTTTATTATTTCTTTATTACTTAGTTCTGATATTTATGGATGATTGATGAGATAATTATTAAAACAAACATAAATTGATAGCCGGGCCTACCTACTCCCAACTGTAGATAGATGCAAGCTACTTTCGTTATTGGGACGACAACAAAAGATAGATAGAATCTTCCCAGCTATCGGAGATAGCTGTCTATCTATAACTGTAGTTAGAATATTGGGAACGGCCATAAATCTACTATCCTATCGCAGGTATGCTGGAAGAGATTTCATTAGAAATAAGCATCACCTTTGTACCTATTTTTCTGTTATTTTCTTCTTGTCTGTTTATATAAGTGTGTACATAAATGGTTAAATAAATAAATAAATAAGTAATAGTCCGAATTAGGTTTTTATGGAAAGAAAAATGGGAAAAACTGAACAGTTTTTGTCTATGGGATTTTTGTGTGAACTCAAGACCATATTGAAATTTTGACCGGACATCGTCTGTCCGGTCAGCTAGTGTATACTATAATAATCCTAATATTATTTTATATTGTGTCCTTGACATATCTTGGGACCCTGGGGTCCCGGACCTTTGGAAGGCGTACGAGGGGCCGAAGCCAACTTGCAGAGGCCCGTTAAACGCTTATCCCTGTACGCACTACGCAAGTGAAAGTGGAAATAAAGGTATTGGTTTATGGATTTGGGTGGCTAAAGTGGACTAGTTACCTATAACTATGAGAAGACTATGGCACCTGCCTCACCAAAGTGTTATACATACAATACACGATAAAATAGCAACGGGTGACTTGCACACTCAATAATGGACCCTAGGAAAAGGTCCTTAGCACATAATGACGTAGCGACGTAGTGAGCTTGAGGACTGGAGAGGTATCCCACAGCTATCAGGAGAATCCCGGAAGTATGGTCAAGATCCCTACCAGCATCTTACTGGAATGCTTCCTTCCTCCAAGCACGTTTGCTCTTGCTAATCTCCACTACAGCCGGCCAATAAAGGCGAGCCAGAGATGAGGAACATGACTTCTCCCGGGAGATAGGGTCCATGGGGTCGCTACTGCCCAACAGCTCGCCACATGCTGCCCTGCGGGTTGTCTAGGGAGTCTAGGGTGAGGAGCCAGACCAAGAGAGATACATAATCTCTTGGTATGGCTCCTCACCCTAGAATTGTTTCGGCAAAGTAAACTTCACATGCACAGACCTAGAGTTCGGAGCGCGCAAGCCCCACCACGACGTCAACATTATTATAAATGTGAACTTTTGTATATTTGGATGTTTAGACCTTTGGATGTTTGTTACTCAGTCACGCAAAAAATTATTTGGATGATATTTTACAAACATATAGTTTATAACCCAAATTAACACATAGAATATATTTTGTCCCGGGAGTACATTTTCGTGGGATAATTTTCGACATCCACGCAGGCGAAGCTGTTGGTAAAAGTTAGTAATACATTATAATAAGCTGAAGAGTATGTTTGTTTGAACGCACTAATCTCTGGAATTACCAGTAGAATTAAAAAAAATATTTATGCCTTTGATAGCCCAACTCTCGAGGGTATTTAACATCACGCTACGACACTTAGGAACGGAACAAAAAAAAAGTCCGAGAGAAAACTAAGTAATAGCGCGGGCGGGCGGTACTATCGAGGAAGTTCATATCTATGCACCTTTAGGACTATTTTTCCCTGTAGCGCTCGGGCGCTAACAGTAACTAACGTAAAACAGATGCGGTCATCGTGTTCACGGGATTTTGTTCTAAAACTGCTTAGATATGAACTTCCTCGATAGTACAAGGCGACTGGGTGGGTCGGGGGTAAGAAATTTCACGGACGATATCGTGGGAAGAACCAAGTTATAAATAAATATCAGAACGTTTTGTAAATCGTTTGTTGTTTCATTTAACTGCCCACTTTACGTCACCGAGAACGACAGCAGGGTTGTTACTTTTTCGTTGCCGAAATCCACACGATAAAAAAAATAGATTTAAGAGTACAGTCATCATCAAAAGTAATTGAAATTACTTAAAGTTAACTCGGATAATAGCTGGTTTCGCCGTAATCCAAATTAATTCAGTTAACATTTTCTGTTGACCACTTATTAATTTAAGAAATATATTATAAATAAATGACTACCTCGTTGGTATAGTGGTCGCAAGCGCTACTCCTCTCCTGGTCTTGAGTTCGATTCCCAGGTCGGGCAAAGTGTTATTGGGTTTTTCCATCTGGAGTATCTCAGTAGCAGCCCAGAGCCCAAACAGCGGCCAAGAAACTGGGCATCTTAAATAGAGTGCAGCGATACTTAACGCCTGGACAGCTTTTGACCCTTTACAAAGCGCAAGTCCGATCCTGCATGGAGTATTGCAGCCACCTTTGGGATGGCTCAGCAAAGTACCAACTTGCCGCGCTCGACTCGGTGGAACGCAGAGCTAAGAAGCTCATTAGCGACGTAAAACTGGTGGATGCCAAGCTTCACAGCTTGGCTCATCGCCGCAAGGTTGCCTGCTTGTTGGTCTTCTACAGATTGTACTTCGGAGAGTGTGCCCAAGAACTCCACGACCTCATTCTACCGGCCCCCTTCTTCCATCGGTCATGTAGACGCACTGAAAGTTACCATCCTTACCTAGTTGCTATTCCACCAATTCGCACTAAACATTTCCAAATGTCTTTTGTTACGTGCACAGCAAAAGCATGGAACTCTCTACCTACAGACGCAGGTAGAGAGTTCCATTCTTTTTTTCCGAAAGCATACAACCCTAATCTATTCAAAGTGAGAGTGAACAGGCTTCTTCTGGGTAAGCTCACTCCATCGTCGACTCTGTCTCTGTCACTACTGACCTAGACTAGAGTCAAGAGCAAATCCATTTTAAATAAAATTAAAATAAAAGTCTGGATTTCTTTAAATTACCTATTACTTTGGAACTTAAAAACATAACTTGCGAATAAAATAACCACCTGAAAGTATTAACTACGTCTCCATGTCACCAATAGATTCGTACCTCCTCGTGATTTTCAAACTAAACAGGCTAGAACTCGGGCAGAACTTTGCCGCTGCGTTGTCGGTAACTTATTCCATCGGCTGCATATCACTCTATTAAAGTACGACAACAATCGCTCTCTTGTTGGATTATCTATTCAATTACGGGTTAGTTTTGTCAACATGTTTGACACATGACATCTATTAAACGGGACGATTCATCGATTATGTCTTCGACTGTACTGCTGAGCACCCTAAATTAGGGTGAACCCCATGTTGACCCACAAGATGATAGATTTTTTGCTTTATTTTGTTAAATTGTCAGGGTCAGTTGTAACAAGGTCAAGTCAGGGAAATTAATTGATTATCAAATTGTCACACTACGTCAAATGGCCTAGTTACAGCCTACATTTACATACTACAGTTGGGATTCGAATATACGAACTATTTACGTTGGTAGTCCATTTGATAAATAATTCATTTCCCTGACTTTACATTTAAAACAGTAGCAAGCAATGGTGTGTGAGATAGGTGCCTACTTAGCCAAAATGAAAAGTGTTGTTTCTCAAATCTTCAAAGTATACAAAAATGGACGTAAAACTTTTACGCAAGTGAAGTAGCCGGGCATCCTAGTTCGCCCATAAATAAGCTAACTAAACGGTGAAATATGCAAACATTACTGTTGAAACAATGCGAGCGCAACAGAAATTAAACCTCCAAACTCCAAAAGAGCATCATCAACAAAGTATATAAAAGGTTGAACTAAAACTTGGAAATTCATTCCATTTAAAACTCAGCGGCAAGCATACCTTCATAACTTTGATATTAGTCAAATGGAGTGCCTTACCTAGGAAACGGGGCGTAAAACATACCAGACTAATTCCAAGAGTTTCTGACTCATTACTGAAAGACAAAGAGCCATGCATAAAGAACGTAAAGCAAGAAAGTTTGGTGACGAATGGTTCCAACTCTGACCATTGTGTGAAGACCTAACGCACCACTAACACACCCCCCGCGACGGTCCTAATTTTCACTGAGAGAGAGGGGGTGGGGAGATGCTAGTGTGGTGGTGCGTTTTACCTGTGTTCAGCACGTGGTAGGAAGGCAAATGCAGCGCGCCGCGTTCGCAATCAAGGTAAATGTTGCCAGGTGCGTTCGTGGCGGCGGCCCGCGAATTTATAACGGCAACACTGACAACTTGATTTATACGCGGCAAACATTTTCGCGGTATACCAATTGTGAGATATTTCGCTACACGCTCGGCTGCGTTCTAGATGGGCAACTATTTTTCACGTTTTATTGGTTTTCGTTTCGTTCGTGATGTATTTTATTGATGTGTAGTTTTTTTTGGGGTTCGTGTGTCCGTTTGGGATGTAGATCTATGTTTTTGACGTGTAATGAAACGACACGCCACGATTCCTTACTCTTTTCCTTATCCAAGTGGGGGCCATAGACGTTCAAGTAATTCGATCAAACACGCTGGTTCCAACAGTTTTATCAAATTGGCATGAATGTCTGTAGGAAAATTTGATAAAATTTAATGAGTTGTCACATTTGACAACTATTTAATATTTCTATTTGATCAAACTGTTTGATCAAATAATTTGAGCGTGTGTTTTGCGAGCGCTCAGTTGCCGCTGCAGAAGCGTTACGTTACGTGTGTTGTGTTGCATAATGTCGAACCGCGATGTGTTAGAAAAATTCATGCAAATATATCAAAATGAATCCTGTTTATGGAACGTAAAAAAAAACACAGACTTCCAAAAAAATACACTAGAATGTGAAAACTAAGTTTGATTTCCGAAGTCGGTGTCTTAGGTTATTGTTTTTTCGTTGTTTGCAACCAACTTTGTGTGCATGAACATGTCTGTTTGACCTGTGTCTGGGTGTGTATATGTATATCAGTCATCAGGTTACCGTAGTACAGGCTCTGCCTAGTTCGGGACCTCAAGACCTTGTGTGGATGTTGTCTCATATTATTATTATTATTATAGCTTTTGAAATCGGTGTTTTTATTGGTGAAAATGTTTTTATTTATCACTTTTTAGTTGTGGCGTACCCCAAACAAATTCGTATACCACTACTTGCAATGTAAATAACAGTGACAGGAAGCTATTACAACATCATCAACATATACTACTAACTTCATTATTAAAATAATCAATAAATTCTTATCTTACAATCTGGGCAGCATTTGTACTATTCCCTTAACTACTACGTCATATCTGTTCTATATTTTACTCTATGGTGTTAAACCCTGGTGTGATAGGCCCGTTTTCTTTGTCTTCCTGATCGTAACATTCTCATGGGGCGTAAAAATTACGCGATGATGACATTAGAAAAGTGTGTAAAACAGCTACGGATTCTATTCTGTGTGGTTTTATTTCCTCTTTGTTTGGTTTGGGATTTTTATCTAAACAGTCCACCCCATCGTGCCTCTTACCATTGCAAAATTAATTAACCCATAAACCATACTAAACAGTCAAGCAGTATATAAAACAGGTGATAAAGATATAGGTCACCGATGAAGGACTGTTATTAAATGACATAATTTTTTGGCACCTTCTGAAGTCGGTTGGGATAAAATTGATTGTATTAATCCCACGTTAAGCCTATAAGTGTAATTCTTTCAAAAGTACCTCCCTCTCGTGCCTGTCGCGGACACAATCCATCAGCAAATGCTGCACGTCCTCAATCTGATTACATTTTCTGCAATTCGGTGAATCACTTATTACGCGATGATGACATTAGAAAAGTGTGTAAAACACAGCACGCCATTACTACGGATTCTATTATGTGTGGTTCTAAGCCAATTTGCGTTTGAAAAATTTTGAACCTGGATGCCAATATGCAAAATGCTTTCTCAACTATCCGCCTCGCTCGAGATACATGATAATTGTAAATCTTTCTTTCATTTGAATGTACGTCAATTTGCCGGACAGGTTTCATCATGTCGCAACTTAAAGGAAATGCATCATCGGCCACGAATACATGAGGGAGGATTCTGGGACTGTCTTCCACGCTTTCCGCGAGAGGAATTTTTGGATCATTATTTTGAAGTTTCTCATAAAATTCACTATTTTGAAGAACACCGCCATCCCCTGCAACCCGCCCCCCATCCCCCCTGAAACCCTGCTATTGTTCCCAATATCACACAACAAGAATTGATAATAAATTTCGCATCCACTATCGCCATACTATGTTTGCCTTTCGAATTAAAATAAGTAATATGATCCACTATTTTCTGAAGGTGTAATATCTACGTGTTTCCCACCAATCGCTCCAAGGCAACTCGGGAAATTCCATCTTTTTTCAAATTGTTTGGATATATATTTCCATTCTTGTTCAGTTCGTGAAAACTGAAATACTTATAAATTTACAAAATTTGTTTTTAAAACAAAATCTTATTCTGGAGCATAGAAAGTGGCGTTAAACTATTAAACAAACAAATGTTTCTAACGTTGAAGACGCTGATAGAAACTGAGCCGACTGAGCCTACCGATGCAATAGGCCGACCGACCCCACCGATTGGCCGACTGAGCCCAGCGATACTCTCCAACAAAATAGTCTACATCATCATTATAATCGAATCATAGATATTTATCATCATAAACTCCTCCTGTCCCTAGCACAAAGTCAACACAGCACGATGGCTTCACGCAGATACAGTCCTCGGAAGTAGATTATCAGAGCGCTAATCCACTAGAACTTTCGATTCCAGCTGTACTTATTGTAGCTACTTATTTCACTAATATCCAAATGTAAACGATTTATGTTGAGTAGGACGTAAGACTGTGAAATGCAAAATATCTTAATGGTAAAATGACTTAGGATTGAGTCGATTTTCTTTTTTAATTGAATTGTGATTAGTTTTCTTTTTGATTTCATTTGGGTGAATAGTATTACAATTTATAATAAAATAAACAGTATTTTTGTCGCCTTTAAACAATCTCTCCATAGTACCTTAATATAGGAATAATATGTCCTAAAGCCTGCGGTGGTATTACTGTCGAAAACTTTAGATCTCCATAGCGCCTCCCAGTTGGAAGAAACCTCAAAGTTGGGCTTAATCTTTCATGTGGCGATATAGATTTTCGCATAATAGAAAGAAAGAAAAATAGGTTTTGTATGTCACAGAAACACGTGTGTACAAAAAAGATAATTAATTAGCTGCAATAATTTAAGAAAATAAAAACCAAAAAGATCTATAATCACGAGCACAAAACAGAAATAGTCAACGGCTGCACGTCATGACTGTGACAAGAAAGCTTCCATTCAACACGATTTTTTTTTGATGTCTTTCTTTTTGGACTGACTAACGACAGAAGCTTTAAATATATTTCCTCATTCATTCGCAAATAATTATGCCAGTCTTTAGGAGCAAATTTCAATTCATTTAATAAGTTTATATGTGAATATTCGCCTTTTTTCACGAGCCACTTTTTACACCATACAATAGGACTTTATGTTCTTTTCTGGGCCTTCAAAGCTAACACTAAACCGACTATTGCTAAGTCGTCGTCTGTAGACATTGTTAAGAAAAACAATTCTTTCCCGCTTCAATAAAATTCAGAACTGACGCCGCTAAACGCCTGCATGAAGGTGTGTGGTCGCTTGAAACATCATGCCAATTTGATGAAACTGTTTGAACCAGCCTGTTTTTATCAAATTACTTGAACGTCCATGGTCCGCATATAGACTAATATATATAATATGAGAGGTCCGCGGTACAGCTCACCGTCCGATCAGGACCAGGCCCGTGCTGGACGGCGCGTACGTGTTCCACGCGCGCCTCAAAGAGATGTCAGCATCGAAGAGGGGGCCCACTAGGGCCCAAGCCTGCCGGGAAAGCGGGATCATCCGAAGGGGTACCGCTGACCCGGAACATAAAGGGCCAAGGAAGGAACACGGGTGGGTTTTAGTCAGTAAGAGTCTGACACTCCCTTCCGCTCCACCCAGAGCGGGAGGGGTCATTTGATGATTTGACATCCTCAAAAAAAATAAAGGTCCGCGGTACTACTGATTATAATTTAACATGCTCTTTGCATGGGGGGTAGGCAGAAACTACGGAACGCCACCCACTACGATCCTTACATACTCCTTTAGCCTCGTTTTTACAAGCTTTAATTTACAACAGAGGGTCAATTCCCGTAAGACCATTCGCATTCTAATCTCAGTGTCAATCTGTCAAAATTACAATCAATTTACATACATTTGTGACAGGTTTTTGACATTGATTGTCGCTGAGATGAGATTGCGACTTGAATTTGAACGTTTTTTAAGTACGAGAATTGTCCTACTGGCTTTTGCCCACGGCTTCGTCCGTGGAGGTCGGAAATTATCCCACGGGAATGTGCTATCGGGATAAAAAGTATTCTATGTCCTAACCCAGGTTGTGGTCTACCGATGTGTCAAATTTCATCCAAATCCGTTCAGCCGTTTTAGCGTGAAAGCGAAACAAACAAACAAACCTACTTTCGCATTTATAATATTAGTTAGGATTAGGATTTAAGTTCATTGATAAAGGAAAAATCGTACAAGAATTGCAGTGACCCATTATACGTATAAGTAAACCAGTAACAAACCAAACATTGGTTTGAGTTACTGCAAGTTACTATCAACAAGATGAGCAACAGCTCATTGGTATTGATAGTAAGTAGGTAGAATCATCGATTTGTGACTCTTGAATCGAGATCAACATTTATGACTAGTTCTCCAGCTTGACCGATTAGCTACCGGTGGCCCTCCAAATTAATTACTTCGGAGGGCCACCATTGCGTGATTAGTTATTATATTGAAGGAATTAAAAAGAAGAATGACAGAGACTTATCACTTAAAAAGCATAGTTTCTATCCCACAATAGTTTTGACACCATAACAGATTGATCGAGAAAACTGAGAGGAATCGATATTTAAACGATCATTCGTTTTAATTTGCCGCTGTTCGGTAAAGATTGATAGTTTGCTGGTCGAGTTTCCGATACAATCGTGAGTTGTAAATGGTTTTTGTGGAGATTCTGAAGTAATTGTTGTGGGTATTATCTGGATTGCGAACCAAATCAGATTTATCCATTCTTTACTGCAATCAATATTACACGGGAATGTAAAAAAACTACCCTTGTAGTCTGTATTTACGATTTTGATAGACAGAAAAAAGAGGGTGTGTGCTTATGACCACACTATAGAAGTAAAAACTTACGACTGGAACTGGGTATACGCGACTCAGCGCCGAGTATACCCGATTCAGCGTCACCGACCCGAGCGTGACCTTTCAGTTTCGTTGACTGTTCAGAAAAAACGCGAATGCGCCTGACGTAGTTTTCATTTCAAGAATACAGATGCACGTGTTTTTTTACAACGTCTCACAACGCCTCTATACTTTTGAATGCTTTAGAAGTCCATAGAGGATGAGAAGACATAGAATGCAGACATAAGTATGAGATTAAAATGGCCCATAACCATTAACAAATATCTTAAAACATTCAAGATTACTATCCTTTGCATATATAAAATTAGTAGACCGTTTTCGAAGCATTTAACGATACGACATCGTATCACTACCGATCTTAAAGACTAAAAGGAAGCGTGTGTTAATTAATTTGTATTTCGTAAGTAAACGATTGATGAATCGTCAGGAAGTTGGAGAACAAGTGTGATGAATAGTACAGCCACAGAGTAGCAAGAGATGATGGTTGTGTAGGTACATAGCTGTTTGTTGCTGAGATTTTGTGGGGCTGTGTGCCGACAATCTTTATAAGCAGGCTGTGGCTTTTTGACTATGAGCTGTACAGTCAACTACGATAAGTATAAATAAAATACCAAAATCAAATAAGATACCAGTTGCCAGTCAAAGACAAATTAACATTTTTGAACTACGTTTTAAAAATCGCAAATTTTTGGTCGAGACCGAGTTTTTGCCCGGTTTTTTTAATATTTAAGATGGGTTGCTCTTGACTCTAGTCTAGGTCAGTGGAGGCAGAGATAGAGTCGACAGCGGAGTGAGCTTACCCAGAAGCTTGTTCACTCTCACTTTGAAGAGATTAGGGTTGTATGCGGTCGGAAACTCAGACGCATGTAGAGAGTTCCATTCTTTTGCTGTGCGCATTACAGAAGACATTTGGAAACGCTTAGTGCGAATTGGTGGAATAGCAACTAGGTAAGGATGGTAACTTGCAGTGCGTCTAGATGACAAATTGAAGAAGGGGGCCGGTGGAATAAGGTCGTGGAGATCATGGGCACATTCACCGAAGTACAATCTGTAGAAGACCGACAAGCAGGCGACCTTGCGGTGATGAGCCAAGCTGTGAAGCTTGGCATTCACCAATTTTACGTCGCCAATGAGCCTCTTAGCTCTGCGTTCCACCGATTCAAGTGCGGCAAGTTGATACTTTGCTGAGCCATCCCAAAGGTGGCTGCAATACTCCATGCAGGATCGGACTTGCGCTTTGTAAAGGGTCAGAAGCTGTCCAGGCGTAAAGTATCGCTTCACTCTATTTAGGATGCCCAGTTTCTTAGCCGCTGTTTGAGCTTTGTACTCGATGGGGGCGTCGAAGTTGAGACCTGACGTCAACTCCATGCCTAGGAGCTCGAGCCGATCAGTTACAGGAACAGGTGTACCCCGAAAAGAAGGAGTTTGGTCGAAACGACTCCTTTTACCGGTAAAAAGACACGCCGGTTACTGTCAATAGGCTCACCCCCTATTACATAACAACATAAATGGTAAAATGCGGGTAAACTTTATATGTCTCTGCCTATCCCTTCGGTGAATCGGTCAGGTAACTAATATTTTTGATGAATCAGAATGTATAAAATAATATAAATATTTTCTAATATTTAATAGTCAAATCGGTGCTCTAAGTTGAATACTTCTCTGGTTTAACCTCAAAAATCTTGGAAAATTCAAAATAATGGACGATATTTATGCATAATACTCTTATAAAAACGTTATTACCTTACGTAATTCGCGCAACATGAAGGCACTCCATTAAATTGGTTCGTTACAGAGCGGTGCGTAAAGATATGAGCTGCAATCTGAAAAATATATGTTAATACCGAACGGGTAAGGCTGTGGGTACAAGTTCATTGGTAATTATCAAGGCTTTTGTTAGGTATCGAACGAATTTATGGCTATGTTATTACTGATATTAAGAGCGTTGATACCTTATGAGTGGCAACGTCGCAATTTAGTGTCATATTTCGTGGTTTTCAATTTTTATCATTTAATCGGAGCTATATTTTAAAAATCTGTTTAATTAACTTTTTAGAATTATGTGAAAACTGTGTAAAAGGTAAGAATTCGTTGCGTTTACAGTACTATTTATATGCAAATACTACATTGGAAACTTGCAGGGCGTTATTTTCAGTGTAAAGTAACTGTAAGCATTACGGTTACTTACTTTTTAAACACTTTCACGTAATTCTAAAAAGTTAATTAAACAGATTTTTAAAATATAGCTCCGATTAAATGATAAAAATTGAAAACCACGAAATATGACACTAAATTACGACGTTGCCACTCATAAGGTATAAACGCTCTTAAGTTAGTTCATTATGTAAACTAAACTACTACCTTCTATATAGAAAAACTGATGAATGTTCGCATGAAATCTCCTATGGAAATCAGTTACCTTTCCTCTTTCCCCTTCTGCCTCAAAATACTCTCAACTGTAATTAAAAATACTAGTTTCTGAGATTGTATGCTTGGAAGAAAAGCGGCTTTTTTTCAGTTGCAGTCATTTTGCTCGTGAATTAATTTTTAGGGGCATTTTGAATAATGATTCAGATTTTCATTTATCGTTAAGTATCCTCTAATAAAAATCTTAAAAAGGCATTTGCTGCAAGAATTCTAACCAGAGAGCCTGGACAAAGTGATATTATATCAGCGATAACGATGATGTAAAAGTCAAAAATGTGTTGGATGGACATAACAAAACCGAAACGTTTCGAAAGCAATGGTCTCTCATCTAGACCCAAAGTTCTGCCTGGGAAATAATTGAGATAGAGAGCCTTACATCTATATCTTCTAACCCAACAAAAAAAGGCCTAAAGAAAAAAAGATAAATTAATAATATTTTTCAATTTCACAGACACAACCAAATCTCAGCTGAAAATAAATTATGAAACTCCTAATACCTGTACCAGGCTAACAGGTACATTAAGCGGACCCTGTGGCGCAGACGCTCAACTTTTGTTTACCACGCCGCGGCCGTCGACTTAATCTTGTGGAAGATTGCTAAGCGAGTTTGACTTGGTATTGTCATAGATTAAGAAAATCGTAGAGAAGAGAATTGCCTGTACCACGGATGGCCTATGGAACTGAAAAGTTGAGGAGCATACTGCCTCCCACAAGGTAGACCGATGACCAGGCAAAGGTTGCGGAAATCTGCTGGATGCGAAAAGCATGTTTTTGAGAGGCTGAGATCCAGCAGTAGACGTCTTCCGGCTGAATGATGACAGAAGTGAAACTTATTCACTTTCCTTTGTGCTGGCACCGCCAAAATTTACCTACTCTGTACTATGTTTCTGATGATGTGAAAAGAAAATCACTTACCGCTCCCCTCCATTTTACTATGACCCGCGCTCGCCCGAACTTAAACTGAAGCGTATATCTGGCACACAGGTGATGAGATAATCCTGACTGTGTTGAGCGTTTGCAGAATATATGTATTCGTTTTGTTTTTAACCTTAAAAAGTGTGATCACGTTTCCAACTTTCGCAAGATACTCAAGTGGCTCCCCATTCGACTTCACAGGAACTCTCGAATATTGTGTCTGCTTTTCAACCTCCTTCACAATCCTAAAACGCCATCCTATTATATCTGCGGGAGCGTTTTTCCTACGCCCGACCTTCAGATGCGCCTTGCAAGTCGCATCTTAGAAACCTCATTAAGTCCCCTCTCCACTCCACCAACTTTTACTCCTACTCCTTCACTGTGCATGCGTTGCGGTTGTGGAATTCACTTCCGCCTGACATTAGGGACTGCCAAACTGTTGCAATTTTTAAAAGAAGAGTGAAAGAACACTATCTTTCCACTTCGTCATAGTTGCGTATATATTTATATTCTAGTGTTATTTATTTTAGAAGTATGTTTGTATGTATATTATTAATTTTATTATTATTTGTTTTATTTTATTATGTGAATTGTTTTTGATTTTATGTATTTTATTTTCTCTCACACACGCTGTCTACATCTCTAAATCTACTATCCTATCGCAGGTATGCTGGAAGAGATTCTATTAGAAATAAGCATCACCTTTGTACCTCAGTTGCGTTTGCGAACTCGTTTCGTGCGGGCGTGTATAAATACGCTGCTTAAGTAGTTTCGCGATCAGTGTCAGTCATAAATAAATAAGTTTATTCTATTTTATTTATATTACCAATTATGGAGACCGAAGAAGAAGAAAGTGGTGGTGATGTGGAAACATTACGTACAGAAGGAGATGTTGATAAATCTTTGGAACCAGCAATAATACGCCGAATAAATCAAGTTATCGAAGAAAATGAGAAGAAAGCAACTGAGAAGAGAAAAGAGAGAGAGAGTGAAATGAGCAATGATGATGATGACTTTATTACTGTGAATAGAAGGAGGCCTAAACGATTAAATAGAAGTCTATCAGTGGAGGCACACAATAATAAGAGGGTAGATGAAGAAAAAGATAACGGAGTAAATAATACCATACGACATGAAATATGTGTAACTTCGTTAGAAAGCATACCTAAACAAATGGCATTAGCTAAATTGTTAAGATCGGAAAACATAAAAAATGTAATACGTATAAAATACAAAAGTTTTAATAAAGTTCTCATTCAGTTTAAAGAAAAAAGTGATGCAATCAAATTATTAGAATGCCAAAAATTTAAAGATATGGGATGTAGATGTCAGCTAATAGATGAGTTGTTCCTATCCTATGGTGTTGTCAAAGGGGTGGATTTGGACTTAACTGAAACTGAGCTATTGGATATATTGGAATGTAGTACCGAGGTGATATCTGTGAAGAGATTAAGACGGGTAGACTCTGAAGGTAAATGGGTTGACAGCGAATCCGTGAGAATCTGTTTTAACAACAATAGTCTGCCGGCTTATATATATGCATATGATTGCCGATTTAAGGTGGAACCGTACGTTTTTCCTGTGACACAATGTTCCGGTTGTTGGCAATTTGGACACATAATGAAGTACTGCCCAACAAAGAAAAAAATATGTCCAAAATGTGGGGGTAGCCATGATAATTGTGATACAATTAAAATATCATGCCTTAATTGCAAGGGGAATCACTTTGTTTTAGATAAAGAATGTCCTATGTTCTTAAAAGAAAAGAATATAAGGAAAATTATGAGTACCAAACAAGTCACATATAGAAAAGCCCTTCAGCTATTTATACAACAACAACATGATACTGGTTTTCTTAATAACTCGAAAACTTCAATTGAAACGGTCTTAAGAAGCGAGTCGGAAACATTCAGCACTGTGCTCACAAAATCATTAAATAAACATAGCGCAAACCCCAATTTTTCGGTCATACGGGAAGAAAACAAAGAGCGTTCTAGACAGACAGAAGCGAGTCAAGAGCAAGAAGAGCCGTCTCAGAAAATATTTTTCAGTAATAATGACAATAAAAAAGAAAGAAAATCTACGAGGAAGAGGCAGAATAGGGATGGAACTCCGATAGAAGAAGATCCAGATTATTTTGATTCCCAAAAGGAAGAACTAAATTATCAGAGAGATGAACAGTTACTTTACAAATTTGAATTTAAGAAATTTTTAATTAAACTAAATAGAACATTTATATCAGAAGGAACATTTGAAGATAAAATATTATTGTTGTTTAAAATTGTATGTGAAGAACTAAAGAAAATCGTAGTAAGTTGTTTTATGAAAGGAAATTTTCTAGACAAAATCATTAATTTTATAAATGGATAATTCAAGTAAAAATATTAATATCAATATAATTCAATGGAATTCACAAAGTCTTTTGCCAAAATTAAGTTCATTCACAGACATATTACATAAACAAAATATTCACATAGCAATCATAAGTGAAACATGGTTAGACAGTGAATCTGACCTTCATGTGAGTGGATATAACATATACCGAAAAGACAGGTTCGATTCATATGGAGGGGTTGCAATTTTTGTACATAAATCCATACAATCACATTGTAATTCATATCAACTTTTAAATACAGGTATAGAGGTAGTAAGTGTTAAATTAATTAACTGTAAAGACTTAGAAAACGTGGTCTCACTTTATTGTCCTTCTTCGGTATCTACCCAGCCTTCAGACTGGGAACAGGTATTTTCTCTATTTTCAAAAAAGGCTTTAATTGCTGGCGATTTCAATGGCCACCATGTTAACTGGTCAACTAAAACTGACACGAGAGGGACTCATATAATGGATGCATCCCTTGAAAGTTCTTTTGTTTATCTTAATGATTGTAGTCACACAAGAATTAAATTAGTTAGCGGGAATATACAGAAAACATCACCAGATATATCCTTTGTTTCCTCTGATATTGCTATAGAACTTAAC
The DNA here is from genome assembly GCA_937001585.2 of Brachylomia viminalis. Classification (NCBI taxonomy): domain Eukaryota; kingdom Metazoa; phylum Arthropoda; class Insecta; order Lepidoptera; family Noctuidae; genus Brachylomia; species Brachylomia viminalis. Next base: position 4,982,493 of record OW443307.2, on the reverse strand, counting down.
TGGAAAGTGATTAATGAAAACCTGGGTAGTGACCACCTTATGATTAAAATGACAATCAATATTACTGATGATTTCACTGTTTCTAAAAAAAGAAATTACAAAAAAGCCAATTGGAAGAAATATCGGGACCTTCTATCAAAAATGTCACTTCCGGAAGGCAGTAGTGTACAGGATATGTACAATTTTTTCTTAGATAATATAAATAAAGCCGCTGATAAATATATTCCCTTTATTAAAAGCTGTTCTAAACCCGCACAAGAATTTAAACCAAAAAGTTATTGGACGCCTGAATTATCCCATATAATCGCACAACGAAGATTAGCTTTATCAAAATTTCGACGCAACCCCACTCCTGATAATTTAACTAAATTAGAAAGTAAAATTGCAGAATCTCATAAAATGATACAAAAAGTGAAATCATTAGGGTGGCAAAGATTTTGTGATTCCCTTGATGAGACAGTGTCAGCTTCTGACATGTGGCGGCGTATGCGATGGATGAAGGGATATAAACAATCAGTTACTCATCCTCCGATTGAAAAACAAAAAGAACTACTACGGTCCTTAACACCTGATTATGTTCCAAATAAAATACCAGTATTTATGTCCCAAAATGTTGTGTTAGAATGTGATTTTAATATGGAGGAGTTGGAAAATTGTTTAAAGAAAAAAGATACCGCACCTGGTGAGGACGGAGTCTCGTATTCAATGATCTATCATCTACCCAACATAGCTAAGAACTATTTACTCAACCTATATAATAACATTTTTAGATCCGGTATTTTACCTACTCAATGGCGTAACATTCAAATAATTCCGATACCCAAAGCTAACAACACTACAGAAAATCCTAAATTGAGGCCCATATCCTTGATATCGTGCTTGTGTAAAATCTTCCACTTAATGTTGGCAAAACGTTTGGAATGGTTTGTCGAAAAAAACAAAATATTATCACCATACACCGTAGGCTTTAGAAAATCGTTGTCCTGTCTTGATTCCCTGGTGCGTTTAATTAACTATATACAGATTGGCTTTTCTAAAAACATTCCAACACTAGCGTGCTTCTTGGACATTCAGAACGCATACAATAATGTCTCAATTGATGCAGCAGTTAATATTTTGGATGAGCTTCAAATAGGATCAAAGATTTGTTCCTACATTTATGCCTTTTTAAATGAAAGATATCTAAAAATTAAATCAAACAATAGTGATGTATTATCGGTTCGATGTACTAACAAGGGATTGGCCCAAGGAGATCCGTTATCTCCGTTACTTTTTAATTTAATTACATATAAAATTTTCCAACTTCCTCTTAATATAGTAATATCACAATACGCTGACGACTTTGTAATTTATATAAAAGATAAAGATATAAAGAAATGTGAAAATTATGTACAAAATTCCTTAGATTATATTGTTGTAAATTTGGCTGGTCTTGGTCTAGAACTATCTTCAACCAAGTCTACATATTGTGTGTTTAGTAGGGGCAGACGTAGAATATTGCCATCTCTTAAAATTAATGAACAGACACTTAGTTTTTCAGAATGTACAAAATATTTAGGAATGTGGTTGGATCGTAGTTTACGTTGGGGAAAACATATTAATGAAATTTCAAGTAAGTGCTTAAGGTATTTGAATATATTAAAAATATTAACAGGGAGTTCATGGGGTGTTCATACAAAACATATACGTCGATTATACATCTCTTTAATTCGGAGTCGATTAGACTATGGTTCTTTTATTTATGATTGCAGTGCAAAATGTCACATTTCAAAATTGGATAAATTACAGAACCAAGCCTTACGTATCATAGGTGGTTATATAAAGAGTACCCCTATTCACGTCATGGAGTCTGATTTATGTATTCCCCCACTATTTTTAAGAAGAGAATATTTAGCTTATAAATGTTGTGTCAAATTAATGTCATGGTCAAATAGTATTACAGTTGGTCTTTTGTCGGAATTGGGTGCGCTTTGTCTAACCTCCTATTGGGAAAATAAAAAAAAACCTTTGTTAGTAAAAACATATAATGATACTAAAAACTTAGAAATTATATCTTCAAGTACTCTTAGAATGTTTAGTTTAGAAATTTGGACAACTCGTATAAATACAAACATAATTAAAATTGATCTTGAATGTTTGCGCAGTGCTAAATCAAACTATAACCCAAACATACTGTTGAATGATGTCCTCATGGAATTAAATAATAATTATAGTCAATGCCACAAAATATTTACAGATGGATCGAAAAGCAGTCAGGGCTTAGGAGCGGGTTTTTATCATCAGAATTTAGGTATAAAATTAGGTTTTAGAGTGACTTGTAATATATCAATCATGTCACTGGAGCTTATTGCAATTTATCAAGCAGTGGATTATGTATTAAATCAACATATCAATGGAGTGGTAATCTTTTCAGACAGTAAGAGTGCACTGCAACATATAGCTCGATGTGCCTCTGGTCATAGCAGAGGTGCAGCGATAGCGTATGATATCTTGAACAAGTTAACTACTCTGATAAATAATAACACTGACATTAAGTTGCAATGGGTTCCAGCACACATCGGCCTACATGGCAATGAGGAGGCCGACCTGTTATCGAAATCAGCCGCAGTTGATGGTACCCTTATTAACTATATACCCGATCATTGGGAACATTTAACACAAATTAAAACAATATGTTTTGATTCTTGGACACAACATTTCAACAATATTTCAGAGAATAAAGGTCTTTGGTATCGAACTATTCAAAGTCGGCCATCTCGGTTGCCGTGGTTTGATAGTATTAGTTTGAATAAAAAATATGTAAAATTAATTTTAAGACTCCGCTCCGGACACTACCCATCGGCAAAGTTTGCATTTCTTATGAAGAAGAGTGATTCTCCAAACTGCACAGTGTGCAATAAAGTCGAGGATGTACAGCATTTGCTGATGGATTGTGTCCGAAATAAGAGTGAACGTGAATCACTCATGTTGGAGCTGAATCTGAATGTGACGGATGTGGGATTAATACAAACAATTTTATCTGAACCATGTTCGGAGTTAACTAGAAGGTTTTGTGAGATAATGAACTATCACTAACTCACGGAATCTTTTACAAGTGAGTGATTCGCCTTCCTTGCTTTTAATAGATGCTAAGTTATTTTAATGGATAATAAGCTGATTAAGCAGAATAATATTGTAAGACAGTAGTTACTTTATAAAAGGGTATGATGGGGTTGTCATATCTCTGATAAAAACCCCAAAATAAAATAAGATTAAAAAAAAAAAAAAAAAAAACCTTTGTACCTATTTTTCTGTTCTTTTCTTCTTGACTGTTTATTTAAATGTGTGTACTAAATGGTTAAATAAATAAATGTATCTTACATCCCAAATCTGTAGGCTGAAAGCATGATTTTGAATGCGTTCGGAGCCAGATTTTCATGTTCCTTCTACACATTTTTAGTCTGTGGTATGGTGCAGCTAACTTTATAGTGTTGCTGTTAAGTTCGTGTGTACAGCATTAATTGAAACTAACATGAAATTAGGCTTGTTATACCCGAGGGGAGTGTACGTAACTTTGGGGACACTGGATTTGTGTTGCATGTGGCTGTCTTGCAGTATTTCATACTGAGGGATACGCATGCCTTCTGAGCAAGTGCCAAGTGATTTGTCTTACGGTACGATTCGTGTTTATGATTTCAGCATGAAGCTAATGTTTGCTTGGCCTACAGAGAGTCGTTCCAAGTCTGGAGCACGTAAGATTTGTGTGTGACATGCATTCAGCATAGAGAAATGTTATCTATAAAGGTGGCCTCACTTGGAGCATTCGCCTGTAATATAACGTTACAGAGTGGAGCATTACATTACATCAGTGAGGGAGGAGAACCGAGCATTACAGTGTGCAATCTGTAATGTTACAGATTCGAGCATTACATTGGTTTTGAAATAATTCATGGCACGAATATCGTGTCTTCTGTTTCTTTTTTCGTAACTAACAATGTCGATTTAATATTGCTCCGCGCTCAGCACAACAACCGCTTCGTCTGACATTTTGGAAACAACTAAATACTCAAAATCGAATCTAATGTTACATTACATTATCGACGACACGGTTGGCGCAGTGGTTTAGCGATCGACTGCTGCGTTACGTGTCGCGGGTTCGATCCCCGCACGGAACAAATATTTGTATGACCTGCAAGTAGTTGTTCCGGGTCTGGCTGTTTGTGTATGTAAGTTTAAATGTTTGTAAACGCACCCACGATACAGGAGAAATTCCTAGTGTGGGGCAACGTTTTTTAAAAAAGAACAAAGAAAGAAAGAAAGATTACAGCCGAACGCTCCAGGCGAGGGAGCACCTTAAAGCCACATATGAAATGCACATCTGACGTCATGCTAATCCTACATCCCACGTGCAATGATATCCAGCACCTCAATTGCGTAACACAATTTTATTCACAATTTGAAAGAAATTCATAATCCATTACTTCATATGTTTGAAAAATACGTCTGCTCGGCAACGTAAATTAACGCAATGAATGTTGTCGTATTGTCAAAATGAAAGGCTTTGCAATTGTGTGTGTGTTACCCAATTACCCCGCAGAACAACCGTCAGGCATTAGCCCACTAGACACAACACCCTGGTCCAGGATCCTTGCTTTTCAAAGTAGGATGAGGAATCTCTCCTCATTACCTCTACATTGTCAAAGTTTGTGAAAAATGGTAAGGATATCGCAAACATATTCTAGTTAAGGGGCTGACAACAGATAAAACGCGGTCACTGTCGGACTGCATAGAAAAGGAAGAGAAGCGTGATGACATAAAGCTGGTAATTTATTGCAAAATAACAAGCCATTCTCTATTTACAAAAAATCTATTGATTGGACTAAAAAATTAAAACACTATCACGTTAATATGTTGCTTGAAGAACAATCTGAAAAAAAAAACCAGAATGATGGCATGTAGGTATATTAGTATGGTTTTTAATCGTTAAAAAATTTTTTTTGAGGAATCTTCGTGATTTTTTTCTATCGTACCAAAATAGTTGTATGTTTTCAACAGACTATCTAATTAGCATATGTCCTGAAGAATATCATATATTTTCCTTATTTTGTTTACTGCAGTGGATCATTTACTTTTAGGCATTATTAAACTTGCGTTTAGATCATGTAGTCCCTTAACATACTAGGCTACTGAAACGGCAATATCTTATCAGTTAAGGGCTGGCGAGCATTCATTCATGAGTTTTAAACCCTGTACTATATACACCTCTGCCTTCCTCTGCGGAGAACACAGACGTGAAAGCTAAGTAACTCAGAAACATAATTATTCTTTTTTATTTTATTCTTTTTGCGGTTTATTATTCGTTCCGCAATTGTGCACACAGCTTTATAATGTTAGTGTTATAGTCGTGTACACTTCGATTAATTGAAAGTTGGATATAACTTCGGTTTATTTTGTTTCGTGTAGCTTTTATTGTTGTATGTTTACGTAACGTTTATTGTACGTTTATTTGGAGGAAAAAAGTTTTTGTGTACCTACAAAACTTCGTAAGAAAGGGCTAGTAAAACGTCTGGATGTAAGAAGTATTGTTTTTTCGTCTGTTCGGTTTTGTTTATTTGTTGGCAAGTAAGCGGGTAGCTAATCTACGACCTATTTAAAAGCAAAATGTCACATTTCCTCGAATGAAGACGGATGGTAGAAACTTCTAAAATTTCGAATTTTCGCCTGTCACCTGTCGGTTTTATTTAATAGGCCCTGATGGTCATCGCCGCATATCTGCATTATTAGAGGCATTATAAAATAACTGTCTTATGTGTAATATCTCAAGTGTGTTGTAATGATTAGATGTAATTATATCGAGATGTTCATACTTAATAACGTTTTTTATAAGGCAAGTCTACCTTATATTATAAGGTATTCAAACCTTATATTAAAAGCAATTTATTATGAATTCTCGGAATATCTGACACGAATAATAGTGATTATTGTTATCATGTGGACCCGTAACCTTTATTTTGACCTTCATTCGCAGTTGTTTTCCAGTCACGGGCCAGTTATGTCTAATAATTTTTTTTGTTGATTTTTTATGTACCTACACAAAACATTTAAAAGTAAATCCCAACTATTAAAATATATTATAATATTATAAATGCGAAAGTAACTTTGTTTGTTTGTTACGCTTTGATGCTAAAACGGCAAAGTGGATTTGGATGAAATTCGGCACGGGTAGACAATGAACCTGGAAAATATCAGAATACTTTCTATCCTGATATTCCCACGAGATCGAGACTTATGCGGGTGAAACCGCGGTGCGCACCTGCAGTTATCATAATAGAGCATAAAGGACGACCTACAGAAGATCGCGGTGAAGACCTGGATGACACTCATACAGACCAGGAAATCTGGCACTAAAGGAGGAGCCCTATACTCAGTAATGGGTGGAAAAAAGCTGTCAATGATGATGATGAGAGTATAAAGGTACCTACTGCTTATTGCATCCGTTTATTATCTGTGACCATTCAGAGACGTAAGGATCGACGTAGGTTATGTTGCATATTGACATTGAATGTCCTTTTCAAGTCGTCCCTATGTGGAAATTGATCACCCATCTACGAACTAACCGCGATCCACGCAACTTCAGACCAAAACAACACGTTTGTTACACAACCACAAGCCAAAACAAAATCATTTGTCAAAACGTAATCCTCCCAAAGTATGCCCGTTTAAAAACAAAAAAAAAGAAGGTGTTGTCGTAAAACCGTGGTTTTCATTTAAGGTTTTTAATTAGAGACGGTTCAAAAGAAAGTCGTCGTTAATCCACTGTTCCCGGGAAAATTAAAGGGGTCCCTCAAAGATGTCATTTTGATAGATAGGGCAACTGGCGAAAAATGTTTTGTGGGTAACGTCAGGTGCTGTGAGAAATGTTTTTGTAAAGGCGGTTTTAACGTTACGAATTATATTTTTTAGAAGATGTTTTGAATGGTTATTTGCAGGGTTCTAGTGGTAAAATGTTTGCCTGATGAGGTTTACTAAGAGACTCATAGTAGACGAGCAATGCAAGAACGGAATAATTAATACAAACGGTCCACAACTCATTTCAATGTTAGTTTATATTCTGTACCTGTTTCTTTCTTTGGTTCGGTTTTATCACCTGTAGAAAATGATTTTACTTCTATAAATTGGTTCATACAAACACTTTTACACGTCAATATTGTAAAAGGTTTACAAATTGCCCTCACACGTTAAATTCACTTAATTTGCATTATTTCCTCAATGTTTTTGAACACTACTGATGTAGGTTTTATGGTACCTTTATACTACCTTCTTGGTAACCATATAGCTTTTTGTCATTAGTTATTTATGTAATGTGGAATAAACCCTACGTTCCGTCAACAGGGATGTTTTATTACAACAATTTATTCCACATCGAATCGTATCTAATCAGACTTTAGAAACATGGAAAAGTATCTCCGTCCAGAGCGGTTTGACGGAGACCCCGCGTTGTCGGGGCAAGCTAACGATATTTCGTCACAGTGGAAACATTGGAAAAAAAACATTTGAAAATTTTCTTGAAACAATCGAGAAAAAGCCTTCAGATGCATCGAAACTACAACTGTTAGTAAATTATATCTCATCGGGTTTGTATAAATACATAGAACAATGCGGGGACTACACAGAGGCCATAAAAACCTTAGAAGCATTATTCGTAAAGCCACAGAGTGAATTTTTTGCGAAGTACAAGTTAGCAACAAAGAAGCAGCAGACAAGTGAAACTATCGACCAGTATATACAGGCTCTACATTTGCTAAGCAAAGACTGTCAATTCAAGGACACTAAAGCCGCTGAAAATGAAAAGGCGTTTATTAGGGATGCATTTATAGCTGGAATAACATCTCCGGACATACGACAACGACTACTGGAAAATCAGATGCTGAGTTTGGAGGAAGCAGGTAATCAAGCGAGAGCTTTAGAATCGGCTAAAATTCAAACAGCGGGTTATGCATCTCAATCTGTAGAAACATTAACACCCTTTGCCGCTGCAAGCAACTTCAACCGAAGCTTAAATCAGAGCGAATGCTATTTTTGTGGCAAGTCAAGACATCCTCGCCGTTTTTGTCCTGCCGCAAATGCTAGCTGCTTAAAATGTGGCAAAAATTGACATTTTGCAAAAGTTTGCAGAAGCCAAACTACTTCAACAACGACTCAAAAGGGTGATGATACCGCTTCATGTATCCAATTGGCATCAACAACTGGTTTTTAGAAATGTATAATTTCAATTCACGTCAATGGAGTACCAGTAAAAGGCTTAACAGACACTGGAAGTACCGTCAGTTTTATTGACAAGGACGTGAGCACTCAAGTGATATTGGGTCATGACATTTTAAAGCATCATGCCGAGCTGTCCACAGAGCTTTGTGGAACCCAGCCCAAGCTCAGACTGTGTGCACGCATTGGGACCAGCAAACATAGAACCTGTCAATTTATTTGAGAACTTATCAGTTGACTGTAAGCCGATTGCTATCAAATCTCGCAGATACACACCTGATGACCAAGCATTTATCGAAACTGAAACAAAGAAACTGTTGTCAGACGGAATAATAGAAAAGAGTACTTCTCCATGGCGTTCACAAGTTGTTACGTGTTACGTCCGGCGCCCACCACAAGAAACGAATGTGCATTGACTACTCACAAACTGTCAATAAATTCACTTACCTAGACACCTACCCTCTCCCAAATCTTGAAGATTTGGTTTCGAAGGTATCCAAGTTCAAGGTGTTAAGCAAAATTGACTTAAAATCAGCTTACCATCAAATACCGATAATTGCAAAGAAAAGCCAATGACGGCTTTTGAAGCAGGAGGGAATTTGTACCAATTTTGTCGTATACCTTTTGGAGTTACAAACGGCATAGCTTGCTTCCGAAGAACGATTGATTCGATTCTGCAACTGTCAAACCTGGATAGTGTTTACTCGTACTTAGATGATATTACAGTTTGTGGAGTATATCAGGAAGATCATGATCTAAAACTGACCAAATTCATGGAGATGGCTGAAAAATATAACCTTACTATCAACAAAGAAAAGAGTGAATTTTCAGTGAAGAACCTCAATATTCTGGTATATAACATTAACGATGGAGTGGTTAAACCGGACAAAGATCGTTTAGCTCCCTTTACTAGAAATGCCGGTGCCACATGATTCAGCTGCTTTGAGACGTACCATTGGTCTTTTCTCACATTATTCGAAATGGGTACCAGATTTTTCAAACAAACTACGACCATTAATTGAAGTAGAAGTTTATCCACTAAACGATAAACAAATCGCAGCATTTCAGAACATGAAACAAATCATATCAAAAGCTTCTCTTTCGGCAATTGATCCAAATGAGCCATTCACAATCGAAACTAATGCATCAGAACATTCAATAGCTGCATCATTAACTCAAAACGAAAGACCTGCTGCATTTTTCTTACGGACAATAAGTGAAAGTGAACAAAAATACCCGTCTATTGAGAAAGAAGCATGTGCGATCGTTGAAAGCCTGAAGAAATGGAAACACTACGTACTTGGACGGCAATGTTACCTTATAACTGATCAAAATCAGTGGCGTTTATGATGAATGGACATGCAAGTAAGATAAAGAATGAAAAAATTCAGAGATGGCGTATGGAACTTGCTAACTATAGATAGATATTAAATATCGATGCGGAAAAGAAAACATTGTAGCCGATACTCTGTCACGTAATAAAGCTGTATGTGCTAATACAAATGATAATGAAGTTTTGAGATTACACGAATCTTTGTACCATCCTGGAATAATATGAATCATACATTGGGTAAGATGCAAAAATCTTCCTTATTCAGCGGAAGAGGTAAAACGCGTAGTCATGTCTTGCAAAGTATGTGCCGAAGCAAAATCAAGATTCAATAGAAATTTAACCGGCACTTTGATAAAAGCAACAGCACCTTTCGAACGTTTATCTCTAGATTTTAAAGGGCCAATACCATCTTCCACCGCAAACAAATATATCCTTACGATAATTGATGAATATTCGAGATTCCCATTCGGATACCCCTGCAAAGACACAAGCTCAGACAGTGTTATCAAAAGCTTAACCGAATTATTCTCAATGTTTGGAATGCCATGTATGATACATATAGATCAAGGAGGCATTTATGTCCAGAGAATTAAAAGACTTCTTAAACGCAAAAGGAATTGCTACCAGGCGGTCTGCACCGTACAATCCTCAATGTAATGGACAAGTAGAACGCTTAAACGGAACGCTATGGCAAACAATACGTCTTGCACTGAAAACAAACAACATGGCTATAGAAACGTGGGAGAATGTTTTAACGCAGTCTTTACACAGCATTCGATCACTTCTTTGCACCGCAACCAACATGACTCCACACGAAAGGATGTTTGTCCATCCAAGGCGATCGTCCTCGGGATAATCACTGCCATCATGGTTCAAGGACGACAAAGTGCTTCTGAAGAAACATGTACGCAGCAAGTATGATGCACTGGTGGAAAAGGTTGAGATGATCGAACCGGCACCAATGAGCAGCAGGGTGCGTTTTGCAAGTGGACGAGAAATAATGGTACCTAACAGACACTTGGCGCCAAGAGGCGAAGGCGCAGATGTTAGCGAAACTTCAGACCCTGAAGATGCGGAATTTCATGACACCGAATCTCCATCACTTCCTCCACCTGACCCTCGACGTTCTGAAAGAAGCCGGCGTTCGCCAACTCATCTGCTAGACTACGAAACAAATTTATGAAGGGGATACATCCATACGTCATGTTCGTGAACGGGCGCCGTCAGTAGGCACTGGTCATTTCTTAGCTGCCACGGCTTATTTTAATTCCATAATTGTTTTTATCTTTTTATTACGGACGCTTTTAACGTGCACGTGTTTCTACATCGTTCTCACATGTATAATTACAACATGAATGATGTAACCACTTTTTTGTAACAATATTTTGATTTAAAAGAGTGTCCATGGAGTTTCTTGCCCGTTCTTCTCCATAGGTACCTACTACGCTTTGGAATGGGCAACTAGCTTCATCTTTCTGACTGACCGACCCCTTGACAATTCAAAAGTGCCTGTAATTGGTTTATTTGAAATAAATGCTTTGAGTTTGAGTTTGAGTTTGATAATGATGTAGGTTTTATGTTACCTTTATACTACCTTCTTGGTAACCATAGAGCTTTATGTCATTGGTTATTTATGTCATGTGAAAGAAACCCTACGTTGAAAAAGCGCGGGAATCATCGAAATTGGCGGACGTGATTTTTCTTTCGTTTTCTTTTAAAAATTTAAAAAAACACTTAAATTGGAGATAAGTTGTGTAAATATATGTAGATATTCATTAGATTAGTTAATTTCATTGTCTGTATGTAACGTTCTTCATATTTAGGGTAAGTTTTTTGTATTTTATTTTTTTCTGTCCGGAATGGACAAAGAACCGCCTGATCCGGGGGGCACAGTCCCCTCGGTCGGGCAAAATATAACAATTTATGAATCCAGTATGGATACAGATACGTCCTTAACTAGGTCGGAACGGAAAAGGACTAGAGCTCCACGTAAAGTGTGCAAAAATTGCAACAAAAGAAGGCGAAATAGTCACTCGCACAATACAACAGAATTAAATAAAGGAACACATTGTCATTGCGACAATGACTCAGTCACAATTAGTTCAAAAATAGCATCAAACGTACCGGTACATCCTACTTTAGTTCAAGAAACCACCCCACGTTCTGTGGATGGTCCCCAGACTGAAAACAAAGACATTAAATTGACTGAAAACCTCAAAAAGTCTGATCTTTCCCAGAAGGCGCCACAGGTTGCTAGGACTTTGTATGAAGCCACAGACCTATCGCCATACGTTGTACACATCCAAAAAATTGTTGACACACAAAACTCTGCTCAAACATTACACCCAATAACTTTAGGGCATTTTCTTAAAAAGCGAAGGTTCAACAATATAATTAACGGATCATTAAAACGCATTGGTCGTAATAGAATTACTTTAAGCTTCTCCCGTTACATAGATGCCAACTCTTTCTTAAATGACCCAAGTTTGGCCAAAGAAAAATTGAAGGCATTTGTTCCATCAATAAATGTGTGTCGCATTGGAATTGTTAAAGGCGTACCTACCGAATGGTCTCCGGAGGAAATAATCGAAAACATATCTGTCCCCGCTGGATGCGGGAAAGTCATCAAAGCAAGGCGTCTCAATTATAAAGTGCACGAACCGACCCCTGTGTGGAAACCATCGCAAACAGTCGTGCTCACCTTTGACGGACAAATTTTACCAAAACGTGTGTTTTGTTGTTACAATTCCATGCCAGTAGAATTGTATACATTCCCAACAATTCAATGTTTTCATTGTTGTCGTTTTGGCCATACAAAGGTACAATGCAGGTCGAACCCTCAGTGCTTCAAGTGTGGGGAGAAGCATTCTGCTGACACTTGCAGTATTGAAGATGAAAGTAGTAGTAAATGCTGTCATTGCAATGGCATTCATTACGCCATCAATAAAAAATGCCCAGAATTTGAGAGACAAAAAGCAATTAAGCATTATATGGCCCATAGCTGCGTGTCTTATGCTGAAGCGCTACAACTACATCCACCAATCTCAAAATTGTATGCAGATGTGGTAACATCTGCCCCATCACATACCACTAAAAATTCTGTCTCTTTACAACCTTCGCCCCAACCACGTAACACACCAATTGTTTCCTCACAAAGAAAAACCATATTTCTTAAACCTCGGGATCCCCCAAAAACAGCTAAGGGGTATGACCGGGTAGCTCATCAAGGATTAATCAGTAACGAAGTTTCTGTGTCAGGGAATGGTGTTGCATTCCAAAATAAAACAACAGATAATAATGAGAGCCAAATTTTAAATTTAATAATCATGCTAATTAATACTTTATCTAAAAATAATAATATTGAACCGTCCAACGTTGCCACTGTAATTGATACTTTGTCTAACTTATTTAACCTTAATCATAATGGATCCAAATCTTCCCAAGATTGTCCAGTGGAACAGTCGCAGCATTGTGAATAAAAAATCTGATCTGTCCTACATACTGAACAAATATGAACCCTTCGCAGTCGCTCTCTGTGAGACATGGCTTAAACCAGGGTTCTCCTTTAGAATGCCTGGCTATGCGTGTCTAAGAACAGACAGAAGCGATGGGTATGGCGGTGTCGCCATACTTATTAAAAATAACTTGTCTTTTCAATCTTTTCCTCTTCCAAGTCTCAGTGACGAAATATCTGCTGTTGCTGCTATTGTAAATAAAATCTGTTTAGTATGTATATATTATTCTCGTCCCACTGTAAATATTCTTTCTGAAATAAATAATCTTCTTTCAGTTTTACCTAAACCATTTTTGGTAATGGGCGACTTTAATGCACAACATCAGTCCTGGGGTAGTTCTAGTTCCAATTGCTATGGGGAAAAGTTATTAGAAATTCTAGACTTTAATAATTTGTGTATTTTAAACACATGTCTCCCAACACGCCAAACGAATCCAGATGAGGGAATAAGCGCCCCTGACCTCTCAATCTGCACACCTGAGTTAGCATCAACATTATCCTGGTCTCCTTTATTGTCTTCTTATGGTAGTGATCATTACCCTTTAATAATATCTTTTCCACATAAAAAACCAGCTGCTTGCAATCTAACACCACGATTAAAGTATAGACTTCAAAATGCAGATTGGGATACATACAAAAATGATGTAGAAGAAAGAATTCTTGGTTTAAATAATTCCTTACAACTACATGATCCTCAGTCATTATCTAATCAAATAACAAGAATTTTAATAGAGGTGGCAGATAATACTTTCCCTATTAAGAATGGTGTTACAGGCAAAATTCCTTCACCACCTTGGTGGGATGCTGAGTGCACTCAGGCCATTAAAAAAAGAAAAGAAGCAGAAAAAAATTATGGTCATAATATGACTCATCACCTTTTTGAAATATACCAAGAAGCTTCTCGTACTACTCGTAAGCTCCTTAGGAAAAAGAAATTTGAAGGTTGGCAAAGATTTTGTGCATCTATCTCGCCAGAAGTTAACGCATCTCTAGTATGGCAAAACATTAGGCGATTCAGGTCAGCATTTAGTGACACAGGGGCCTCAAAACTGCCATTACAATTAGCCAACGAGTTTATGGATCATTTAGCTCCTCCTTCAGTCCCAGAACAGAGATCTTTAATGCACTATCCCTATTTTCCTATTCCTAATTCTGAGTTGAATTCCCTGTTCACACTAAATGAGTTGAAGGGAGTCCTTTCACATGTTAAGGATTCAGCTCCTGGTGAAGATGGTATACCATATTCATTTATAACTAATTTGTCCGACTCTGTTCTTTCAATATATTTAAATCTCATCAATACAGCTTTGATTTCTGGCAACATTCCATCAAGTTGGAAGTCTCAAACAATTATTCCCATTCTGAAACCAAACAAACCTTCCTCTAATGTTACATCTTATCGACCAATTGCACTTTCTACAGTTCTTGCTAAAATTGTTGAACATCTCATTAAGAATCGCTTGGAGTGGTTTTTGGAAAGCAAAAACTTGTTAGCTACATCACAGTTTGGTTTTCGAAAGGGTAAAAGTACGATGGACAGCCTTAGTGTGTTCACAACTGATATTCGTTTAGCCTTCTCTTCTAATAACTCTGTAATTGCTGCTTTCCTGGATATTAGCTCAGCTTACGATAATGTCCTGGTACCGATCCTAGAACAAAAGCTGAATTCATTAGAAGTTCCATTAATGCTGACTAAATTCATAATTAACATGCTTTCAGAGAGATCTTTAAATCTTCATATTGAAGGGTACACATTTTCCCGTTTAGTATGGAAAGGTCTCCCTCAAGGTTCTGTAATTAGTCCAATTCTCTACAATATTTACACTTATGATTTGGAATCCTCTCTAAATGAGTCAGTAAAAGTTCTTCAATATGCAGATGATTTACTTCTTTATTCATCTGGTCATTCTGTTGAGAATATTTGTACTTCCTTAACCTCTTCTTTATGTTTACTGAAGACTTGGCTAGAAACCAATGGTCTACACCTGTCAATAGATAAAAGCAACATTGTCTTGTTTACTAGAATGCGTAAGCCCCCTATAGTTACAGTAAGGTATAATAATATCCCTATGCCCGTTAAAAACCAGGTAAAATTTTTAGGCCTTATTTTGGATACCCATCTTAATGGTTTACCACACTGTGATTATATAGCTGCTAAATGTGAACGAAATATCAACATAATTAGATGTCTTACTGGTATTTGGTGGGGAGCACATCCCTTCTCATTAAAACTATTGTACAACACCTTGATTAGAAGCGTATTGGACTATGGGACTTTTTTGCTGGAACCTGCTAATGTTGCTGGTCTTAAGAAACTAGACAGTGTTCAGTCAAAGGCACTTAGAGTGGTTTCAGGTGCAATGAAAAGCAGTCCTATAAATTGCCTTCAGGTGGAATGCGGAGACCCTCCTCTTCATTTAAGACGTCAATTTTTAGCTGATAGATTTATGGCTCGGTGTTTGCAATTTACACGTCATCCTTTGCGAAATAAACTTTCCATTCTCTCTGAAGAAGTAATTTCATCCACTTACTGGAGGCACAAAGCTACTCCGTGTTTAGTTAAAAGCTTTAGAAAATTCAATTTAATTGAAGCTCCCTGTCACCAATCTCAATTTCTTCCTTTATTTCACTGTAATTACAGTTCATTAATTATGTCACCAAAAATACATTATAACCTTAACATTTACCGAGATGACGTATGTCATAACCATAACTTCAACTTCACTATGGATAGAGACTGGAAGGGCTGTCAGCTCTTATTTACAGACGCTTCGAAGCATGGAAGAGACTCATGTGTGGGAGTAGGTGTATACCACTCCCAATTTAATATCATCCAAAAAATAAAACTTCCGCCCGAATCATCTGTATTTACGGGTGAATGTTACGGTCTATTCAAAGCTGTCGAATATATACTTATGATGGGCTTACGGAATTCACTCATTTTAACTGATGCAAGGAGTGCCTTACAATCTTTGGCCAGATTTCCTTTCTATTCTCATAATCCTTATATTATATTTGAAACACGTGAACTCCTTTATAGGTGTTCTAATAAGGGGTATTCAGTGCATTTCGCATGGATACCCTCGCATTGTGGCATTTTAGGTAATGAGAGAGCTGACCAGTTAGCTAATGATGCCGTATTGTGTGGAGACGTTTTTCCGTATAAAAATAACACCCACGATCTGGCAGCTCTGCCCAAGGTTTATCTACAGGAATCCTGGGGTCAGCTTTGGTCCGGGCAATCAGTAAAAGGGAAATTTTATCGTAATATTCAGCCATCCATTTTTGTTAAACCTTGGTTTAGCAAGTACAAACTAAGCAAAAAGATTACAACAATATTCATACGTATGCGATTAGGTCATGTGTGCACTCCTGCTCATCTTGCCAGGCTTGGCATTGTGCAGAAACCTGAGTGTGAATGTGGCGCTGAAGTGGGAGATCTGAACCACCTTATTTTTTCCTGCCCCCTTTATGACCACTCCTCACTTTTCCAAAGTCTTGTTTCCCTCCGAGTCCCTTTTCCCACTTCAATTGCATGTATTTTATTTAATTTTAATGTAGCTATCTATAAAACCATAGCTCTTTTCCTTGTAAATAATGATATATCTATTTAAACATAATTTATAAACCTCATATTGTACATACCATGTAGTTCTTAGTTTACGCACCGAGTCGGCCTTTTTGCTGGGCCACCTGGTGGCGTTAAATCGTTACTTTTCTGTTAAATTGTATTCCTTTAGTGTTAATTTGTTATAATTTATTATTTTTATTTAATAACAACTAATCTCCTTTCCATTTCCAAATTTCCCGTTATAATTTTTTAATTTCGCTAACACTTGATTCTTGCGTTTTGTTAAATCAAATAAAATATTGTCAGTGGCAATAAGCACGAATAGTGCAACGCCAAAAAGAAAAAAAAAAAAAAAAAAAAAAAAAAACCCTACGTTCCGTCAACAGGGTTGTTTTATTACAACAATTACCTTTTAAATAGGTTCAAAGAACTTAATTTCGCACGCAACCATCACGTTTATATACTCGTAAAATGAAATTGAACATGAGGATACAAAAATATAACCAAATAATATTTTTTTCTATAATAATAATAATAACTTTATCCAGTAAGGTTTAATTTACACATGATTCAATTCTCCATTTACAAAAAATCCCGTCACATTCAGCGAGTCTACATCAGCGTCTTCACTGACAAAAGTACAAATTAATAAGAATCACCTAACGACCGGAGACGTTCTTTTTCTCAGTAAATAACGTTTTTTACAACATTTTGACAAAGAAGTTTGTACTAACTTGTGATTTTACTTGTCGTAATTAAGTTTTACGAGTGCTGAGTTGCTGGTGAATTATGTCAGTCAAGTCTCTTCGTGTTGTTTGGATAGGATTTGTTTAAGGGTAGATATTTGTCATCTTAAATCAAATTCAAATCAATTATTTCAAATATACACCTAAAAGGCACTTTTGAAGTACACAATTTATAAAAAAAATAGAATTCATTCTAGTGGCCGTTCGTATGGAGAAGAATGGGCAAGAAACTCCACCGTTACTCTTTTAAAATGTTTTTTATTATTTTGTATACATTAATTATATGTGAAGATGAATTCCCCTAGAATAAAATTACTATACGAAAATAGGTAAAAATAATTAAAATTAAGCCATGACAGGTATTAATTATGTGATAGGTACATGGTGCTCACATAATTATTTACAAATATTGTAAAAGTAGATGATTTTCCTAAACTTTGAACAATTTATAATTTAGTGTGTGAGTTAAAGTAATTACAGAATTTAAAATCAATGTCATTAAAAATATAAAATAATTATACAATTAAATTAGCAACCAATTTCATTTTGTTTAGATTCTTCTAGATTGTCCTATCGGGTAGAACCAGAATGTTTCCAAGCATTATTATCTAGGATATATTCCTCTAATTTGTAATATGTTTGTTTACAAAATGTACTTTTAATGTGAGTTTTAAATGTAATTTCATTTAATTTTAATATATTACAAGGTATTTTGTGGAAACATTTAACACAATACCCAATAAAACATGTATGTACTTTAGATAATCTGAAAAATGGTTGCTCTATTTTATCTTTATTTCCAGTATTAAAATGATGTCTATCACTTATTTTATTAAAAAGGTGTAGATTTTTTCATATATTAAGGAAAAACAATAAAAAAAGACAAAAAGCAATTAAAGAAATTAATTGAGAAAGAGTTTTTAAGCTAGTGCATAATTATGTATAATTAATTAATATTTTATTATTGTAAGTAATTGTATTCTGTGTGTAATATTTTAAAATTGTATTTAGTTATAAGTTGATATTATTATGTTAAATCTGTTGCATGCCCTCGTGGCTTAATATGGCTGTATATATATGGCCTTTTTGGCATCGTTTGATGTCGCCCATATTTGCAATATAAAATTATCTTTATCTTTTATTGGCCAGGTACCGTCATAATATTGATCTTTTTAAATAGTTTCTTATGAGAGTCGGTCTATATAAAGATCAATGATGTGTCATCTGCAAAAAACACCATCTCCAGTTGATTTTGAAGTTATTGAGAGCCGGAAAGACTCCTTGATCTATACTAGTGTTAATAAAACCTAAATAGGGCGTAATGGTTTCGGTGAGAGATATACAGACTTTTACAGGCATTCCCCAGAGATCTTGTGTTGATTTAGTTTTAAGATCTTTAAAAGCTTTTATAGCAAGCAGCCTGGTGGTTTCAAACTCATACTCAAAGCATTTAGTTCAAATATACCAATTACAGGCACTTTTGAATTGTCAAGGGGTCGGTCAGTCAGAAAGATGAAGTTAGTTGGTTGTGTGCTTGTTGTTTGTATGCTAAAACCTAAACTACAAAGAGCCCTTTCTTTACATTCGTTCTAAATAATGCAGCAGAAAGCGCGGGTGAGAAATTTAAAGCATCAGTAGTTTTAATGTAATAACCCCAACACAAGTATTATTAATTACTTACTGGGGCTGTCTCAATCACAATGACCCAATAAACAATTTTAATTATATATTTTTTTTTAAGTAGTTTTAATGTGAATATTAGAAAAAAAGTTTTCAAATTCCTGAGCTATTTCTACATCTGAGCTGATGAGGCCATGTGCAGTCTCTAAATTAAATTCCGTATTACGCTGTTTTTTCCTTTCTGTTTTATTATTTATTATTTGCCAGGTAGTTTTTATTTTATCATTGGCTGATTTTATTTTTAACCGACTTCAAAAAAGAAGGTGGTTCTCCATTCGACTGTATGTTTGTTACGCGATA
Source organism: Brachylomia viminalis (assembly GCA_937001585.2). Classification (NCBI taxonomy): domain Eukaryota; kingdom Metazoa; phylum Arthropoda; class Insecta; order Lepidoptera; family Noctuidae; genus Brachylomia; species Brachylomia viminalis. The sequence goes on along the minus strand of OW443307.2, from coordinate 4,963,108 downwards.
ATTCCGCAAATTATGAATTGATTTTGATGATTCTTCTTTTGTTTGGTAGGTCATACTTCAAAGGTAGTCCCATATAAATTTTAACGAAACCGGTCGAGCGGTTTAAACAAAATCAACAATAAATAATTTTTAAATAAAAATAGCGCCTTCGAACGGACGTGGACGTGTAAGACGATCGTTTTCAAATGGGTGTGGGGTTAGGTACCATAACTAAAAAGTGATAAATAAAAAACTTATAACAAAAAATATCACTACAAAGTGAAAAATAACTTTAATTTCGAAAGTCGGTAGAAAACGCTAAAATACAGATACAAAGACACCAACATCCAAATGAAAGTTCAAATCAGGTTAAAATCACGCTTTTTAAAGCTTTCTGCACCTCCTTATACACGTGCAGCCTATGGGCATCTTACTCACAAGCTGCTTACAGTGCCCTTCGTGTCCAATACAACAACGCGTTCAGGGCGGCTTTGCGGCTACCCCGCTTCTGCAGTGCCTCGGGCATGTTTGCGGAAGCGCGCACCGACTGTTTCCACGCCACCATGCGCAAGCGGTGCCCGTCCTTGGTGCGCAGGGTGCGGGCTAGCTCCAATACTGTCCTGGCGATGGTTGCTGAGCGACTTGATTGCCCCTACGTTGGGCATTGTTGTAGCAGGCATATTGCTGGTGCTTAATTTGTCATTTTATACCTACAGCTTTAATGTTTTAATGATAAATAATATAATATTTAATTTGTTTGCTTCTGACATCAACTTAATTTTTGTTAATTTAATTCATTGTTTTATTTAATTTTTATTTATATCTGACATTAATTGATCTGATCTGGCATGTAATGTTTAATGTTTTCATTATTTTATTTCTTCAGTTGGCAGTAAAATGTGACCGGAGTTTTGTATTTAAATTGTATGTTTTGTATTTAATATGGGTCAATGACCTGAAATAAATGAATTTTAATTTTAATTTAATTTTAAAGAGCTTTAGCTATTTTGCAGACACTTTTAAAAGTTTTTGAATATTTTGCAACATACTGATGAAAGCTTGTATTATTCTGTTGCTTTAAGTCATAAAATTCAAATAGTTTTCACTGCTTACGAATACCCGGAGTCGCCCAACCACTAAATAAAAATGTTGTGTGAATATTGTTTGTCTAAGTTTGTCTAGTTAAGCTCAGGTTAAGGTCAAATGCTAAACATAGGAGCATATTTGGCAGTTGGGCTTTACCTATGATGGTCCTGTAGCGGTATATCTACATCGCCACATGCGAGCTGCGCGTCATACTGACGTCACGCAAATCCTGCATCGCGCAAGCAGAGTTTACCGCGTGACTAGCGTATATACAACTTCCCGACATTAATCGTCGGGCAGTTGCCCACCAGACACGACAGCCGTCTGGTCGGAGGATCCTCCCTTTTCTTCACCTCGTACCTTTATAGTCCTATAAATAAAGGGGCTGTAACGGTTTAAAGGAAATGAGCAAGTGCAACTGGGAACTGGGCAGAGAGGAGCACAGCGGATAGCGATAGGTAATGCCTTTACAATTGCGCAGAGAGAAGGGTCAAGCTATTTACATAATTAATTGTCACCTACCACATCCACAGGTGAACAGGTGTTTTATTTATTGTCGGATACATAAGTGTTGTTAAATTGGTTTAAAAAATGGCAGTAACCTACTTAGTCATCGGACCGCCAATGTGTCGCCTGAACTTATACCTACCTATTTTATTTTTTTCTTTGAATAAAACGTTGCCCCACACTAGGAATTTCTCCTGTATTGTGGGTGCGTTTACAAACATTTAAACTCACATACACAAACAGCCAGACCCGGAACAACTGCTTGTAGTTCATACAAATATTTGTTCCGTGCGGGAATCGAACCCGCAACACGCAGCGCAGCAGTCAATCGCTTAACCACTGCGCCAACTGTGCCATTTATAGGTGTCTACGAAAATTCTACATTCGTAGCCATCTACGGGCTACAAAGTAGCTACGATCATAGGCCTAGGTACTCTGAATTTTAGTCCTGAATAATATGAATTGTTGCTATAAGTCTTTTTTAAATATTGGACCAATCGCAGTTGCGGCTATCATTAAAAACGTACTACTCCTACACCTTTCAACTTATAATCGAAAATAAGTTATTGGATCACGGAAAATGTTATGCAAATATTTTTGATATTTTATGTATAACATGCTGCATTATACCGGGTGTAAAATTACCCTTAACGAAGCTGAGAATCACTTGTTCTTCCCATTATTATGATATTTTTTTTGTACTGGACCATACCTGGGGACCTTCTGGTTATGGAGGTCAAATATTGATGGTTAAAGTTTCAATTTTTTCAACGTTTTTTACGAAGACAGAAGTTTTTAATGTTGTCACTTATTTTTATTTTTAAATAAAATACTCCAACGATCCCTGTACCGTTGCATGCACCCATAAGCACAATGTTATGCGTGCGATAACATTGTGCACTATCGTAAACAAAAACAAAAATGAAAGTCGTTTCTCAGCAATTATTTTTGGCTTGGAGCCGTCAGTACGCATTGGTAATTTCTTATCTGCCACGGCTTATTTTAATTCCTGAATTGTTTTTATCTTTTTATTATGGACGTTTTTAACGTGCACGTCTTCCTACATCGTTCTCACATGTATAATTTCAACATGAATGATGTAACCACTTTTTTGTAACAATATTTTGATTTAAAAGAGTCCATGGAGTTTCATGCCCGTTCTTCTCCATAGGTACCTACTACGCTTTGGAATGGGCAACTAGCTTCATATTTCTGACTGACCAACCCCTTGACAAATTGAAAAGTGCCTGTAATTGGTTTATTTGAAATAAATGCTTTGAGTTTGGACCAAGTTACTTAGTTTGAGGTACAGAGTGCGTAGCTGACAGCTTCGTGAAGGATCTTTTTACACCCTGTATTTATCGTATCTTCTGCATGTGTATAGTATTGTGGTCGGGAGAGCGATGCTACATGTACAATTGTATAACCAAATCTTGATCCTTTTTTTTAATGCCACTGTTTGTCTCTGCATCACCCAAAGGTTGAGTGGTAGAAAATGCCTATGGCATTAAGTCCGCCTCTGTACTGTACATTTGTGTGCTTAAAGTGTTAAATAAATAAATAAATATTGAAATTGCATAACATTTTATTATAATCGAACATCCCATGCTATTATAAGACGTATTACAGCCGCCATACTCATTCTAAACCGATTCCCTATACAAATAGGCTTCAGGCCTGCAAATCGTGTTCGTTGGCCGATATCCTCCGAATTGTTGGAATCACGCGCGGAATATAAAGGGAAACATTCGGACGGAGTGGAATACTAATGTCTGAACATAATAGACTGCTAGGGGCGGCGGACAGAGAATCTTGGTCGACGAACAAAGCTGAAAGTTTTATATCAGAGATTATAATAAAGTCTTGTCCTGTTAATGTGACGGCACGGTTGGCGCAGTGGTTAAGCGATTGACTGCTGCGCTGCGTGTCGCGGGTTCGATTCCCGCACGGAACAAATATTTGTATGACCTACAAGTTTTTGGCTGTTTATGTATGTGAGTTTAAATGTTTGTAAACGCACCCACAATACAGGAGAAATACCGAGTGCCACGGCAACGTTTATAAAAAAATATTGTTAAAGAAGAATCGTGTTCAACATTCAATATATTTATTGCACTACACAACGTGAACTTATAAAGGTAGGGTTTTACAAAGACATGATCGTTGTGGACCCTGTCAGGCACAGCAAACGGGCAACTAACACGAATACATTTAATACTTATTTATTTTGCCCGAAAATCGTTATAAGGAGACTAGGGTAGTGTTACTCTCTAGTATGCGTAAAATATATTAATAATATTGATTGAATATGGGTCGAATCCAAACCTGCATAGCTATTCACAACCAAACGATACGCTTCCGTGCCGAATCGAAGATCAATCAATGTTATCAAAGGAGTCCTCTAAAGGCTGTTGACACATCCAAAACCCGTTTTTTTTTCACTTTATATCAAAAAGACGACCGCTATTCTTCCGAAAACTATATGCTGTCGGAGGCAAGACAAATCAGTAATAGAAAATGTGTAATATTCGATACGACAGCCTGTCGAATGGTTGTGAATAGCTACGCAAGTCACCCAGGTGCCAAAATTCATCCAAATCCGTTTTAGAGTGAAAGCGTAACCAACAAACAAATACCTATACAAAAAATCAAATAAATTCTCTTTATAATAATAATATTATTATAATAGTTTAGACAATGATTTACTAATAACACCACTACCACCTCATCGTCCCAAAAACCTATTTAAAACCACAATAACTTATTAAACTCCACGCTCCACTGCGCGCCTCCCCCAAAATCGCTTAGTGAATGCAATTTTGCTGGGTTAACATAATACTGCCGTATTATATAGGTGCTTAGCCCTAGTTACCTCAGCCTCCAAGATTGCCTTTAGTCTGCTATAAACGAATAAGGTAAATAGAATTTGTTATTACGTGATCTTTGTACAACGTACTGGTTAGCCGTTGTAATCGGAGTGAACTTTGTTAGGCCCGTTTTGAGATAGTTTTATTTCGAATAACCCTTGATTTTTGTAGTAATAATCCAAGGATCTGCTGTGTAGTCGCATTGGCTGTTGTAATTTGGTCCGTTAACCAATCAAATACATTGACAACACATTTGAAGATAAACTTGTTATACTTACTGGAAATACTTTTAGATGTAAAGAAGGAGATTTCTTGAAAAGGGTCAAAAAGGTGCTTTTTTAAAGCAGTGTATCTCTTGAACCGTTAATAATTTTACTAAGAAAAAAAAAAACATGATATTTTCAAGTATTTTTTAATAAAGTGATGGAACTCAAAACATTATTAAATATACATTAAAAACATTAAATATACATTAATGCATCAAAAAATCTTCAAACACACCTCTTAAATTACTTTAAAAGCAGTTTATCCTTTCATCAACCAAAATTATAATTAAAAATATACCATGAAATGTCAAATGCCAAACTGCATGCAGTGATAGATTATTTTTTTTAGTCCAATCAATAGATTTTTTGTAAATAGAGAATTGCTTACATTCACATTACCAGCTTTGTGTCATCGCGCTTCTCTTTCTTTTCTATGAAGTCTGACAGTGACCGCGCTTTAGCTGTTGTCAGCCCCTTAAGAAGTTTACTAACCTCTGCGTACCTACTACATCTACAATATCTCACAGGGCACGTCCCTATTGAATAGCATCCTCCGTCTCATTGCACACGTAACTAGAAATTCAATTCTCATAATACAACACTTTTTCATAACTGAATATCAGTATTTAATATTGAGCGACTGTCGTTCCAACTTTCACAGCCCAGTCATTGAGTAACACGATATCCCTGGGTAAGGAGTTCTTTTTGTAATCAGTAGCAAAGTCTATGTCAGTGTGTTTTCTACAGTTTTCTATGTAATAACTGTTGTTATGACAAATAAATAAATGATTAATGATTTTATTTCTGTAAGTAGGTTTGTAGAAACATCAATGGTAGAAACACTTTTACACGTCAATCATATTTTTTAAACTAGACGAGGTCGGCGTTTCCTATCTGACTACTCTGAGAAGAAAGGCCGAAACAAACTTAGAAAAGAAAGAAGAAAGAAAAAATGTTTATTCTGCACAAACAAAACGCACATTACAAATAAAAAAAATTAAAAAAAAAGACAAGTATACACATCCAACGTTATCAAAAGCCTCATATTCAAGCATACATATTGCCGACAATTTTGTCCATTGCTTGATGTGTCAGTGCCAGAGACCAAAGACAAGCACCTTAGTTGACATCTCTAAGTAGTATGTGACATTGACAATACAAATCAATCCAGATGCGTCTGCGACACTGACAGTTGACAACAAAAGTTGCAAAACAATCACAAACGAATCAAAACAAAATCAAAATGCCAATTGCAGAGTGGAAAAATAACTACTTTTGTAACAAAAAAAAAAAAACAACAATAATATAAGCAATTATGCCGTGCGTCGTATCTGTGCAAGAAAAGGTCGTTGCTCAGCAAAATGCTGTGACTTCGGACGAACTTATCGTCAACAGCGCACACACACAGCGGTCACAGTCTCTTCAAAATCTTGGTCAGATCATGTGAAGACTATGTAGATCGGTGTCTTCAATGGCATTTTGAGGAAAGAACCACAAAGATTGAGTGAACCTGTTCAGCCAGTGCACGGAATTGTCAGTAATCGTGCAGCTCAACTCAGATTTTAAGGAGCTCAAAGATTAGTGTATTAACCTTAAACTCAAAAACAAACAATATTATTCCCAAACAATTATCTTTACAACACAACAGCTATCAAAATGATTTCCATTCACAATGCAATGCGGGCGATACGTCACTAATGGAAAATCCATTGAAATCCGTTTTTATCACACGTACGGAACCCCAAAAATGTTCTCTATCATTGACAATGGTGGACAAATGGATGGCATAACGGATAACTGGGCACGCGTGACATAAGTATTAAGTTTGTGTAGGTTATGTTATAGCCAAATATTTTGTTATGAGAGGGATAGTTTGTTTTGTAACATGAAAGAAAGTATCCTAATCCTAACTAATACTTATTATAAATGCGAAAGTAAGTTGGTTTGTTTGTTTCGCTTTCACGCTGAAACGGCTGAATGGATTTGGATGAAATTTGGCACACAGATAGACCATGACCTAGTTAAGGACATAGGCTACTTTTTATCCTGGACTGCAGACGAAGTCGTGGGAAACAGCTTGTTACTAATAAATGTTATGTTTGTAAGTTGCTTTAAAGGTGGTTTGCTTTGATGGAATCGGCGTGATTTGAAACGCTATTTGTATTTACCGTGTTGTAATTGTAAATTAATAGGCAAAGAACCGCTGCGTAACTCCTAGTATTTTTCTCGTAGCTCGTAGCACCAATCTCGTAGTACGGCGCTACGAATGCAGATCGGTAGACACCAATGTTTTTGCTATTTTAATGAATAAATATGTAGACAAATAAATAGTTTTAAATTTGGAGTATACATTGAACCATTTAACACACATAGAACCTTGGGAGGTAAATGACTACTGAAGGGGAATTCGAAAACGAAACCCAGCTTTGATTCGACGTTAGCCAAACGTTCAACAAAAAGTCAAAAAGTTTTCAAAGAGGATCGAGAAACAATTGAATGTCACCGTTGCTTTTATTTCCCGAAGGTAAAGACCGAGTTGAACCGTAGCCAGCTGAAGCTACTAGCACAAATACATATCGCCAGGGTAGCCCGAGAAATTCAAATTTTGTTACCCTTTTTGCAATTTGTATGTCGATGTCAGGTTGTATGTTGAACAAAATATGGTTCGCGACCGTAACAAGTATCACAATGAGCCTATAATGTTCCGACTGCTGGGACACAGGCCTCCCTTCATCGAGAGAGAGTGGGCTGTTATCTACCACGCGGGGCCAGTGCGGGTTGGTAGATGTTACATGTCTTTCGAATTTTTGGTTCTAAGACGTTCCAGCCGGTTTCCTCACGATGTTTTCCTTCACCGTTTTTGAGAGCAGTGGTGATGAAATTCTTTACACAAAGTAATGCGCCTGCCTGGGTTCGAACTCACGACCTACAACTCGCAAGCCAGGGCCGTTACCACTGAGCCACCACTGCTCACAAGTATGTATTTACGGAATTCATCATCATCTGCCTAGCCTTTTCCCAACTAGGTATGTTGGGGTCGGCTTCCAGTCTAACCGGATGCAGCTGAATACCAGTATTTTACATGGAGCGACTGCCTATCTGACCTCCACAGCCCAGTTACTGGGTAGTACAATACCCCTTGGTAAGACTGGTTGTCAGACTTTCGGGCTTCTGACGACCCGTAACGACTGTCAAAGATCCACGAATGACAGCCGGGACCAACGGCTTAACGTGCTTTCCGAGGCACGGAGCAGTGGTGATGAAATAATTTACACAAAGTAAAGCGCCTGTCGGGGTTCGAACCTACGACCTACAACTCGTAAGTCGCGGCCGTTACCACTGGGCCACCACTACTCATTGTATTTACGGAATTATAATCATTAAAATCATCAATGCAATCTCTTAAGTTCATATTATATTCCTATTGACAATATCAATCATATAAACTTAGAGGGTTGTATTGATGATTTGAAAAATTTTAATTCTTAAAATTCATACTGGTTATGGTCGCGAATCATATTTTGTTAAATATAAAACCTGACATTGACCTGTAAATTGCAAAACACGTTAGAAAATTTGAATTTCGCGGGCAACCTGGCGATTAAGCCTTAAACATACATTTTGACTTGGAAGCTGAGTTTGAGGCTGATGCATCCTTCAAAGCGAAACTATAGAGGGTATTTGGAACAGGGTGTAAAGTTCACTCATACCTCCATAGAAGAGGGAGGATCCTCCGAACAGACGGGTGTCGTGTCTGGTGGGCAACTGCCCGACGATTGATGTCGGGACGTTGTATCTATGCTATTTGCGTGGTAAACTCTGCTTGCGCGATACAGGATTTTCGTGACATCAGTGTGACGCGTAGTTTGCATGTGGCGATGTAGATACCACTACAAAACCATAATTATATGCTACTTGACGATGTAAGTCAGGCTGTACTTCCTTTAGAGAAAAATCTTTCGTAAGCAGATCTTCCACTTCAGCTTGCCTTCTTCTAGGGAACTTCCCGACTAATCGGATGCAGCCGAATAAAAGTATTTTACATGGAGATACTGAGTATCTGACCTCAATAACACAGTTACTAGATAACACCCCCCATGGTAAGACTGGTTGTCAGACTTAGGCATCTGACTACCCAGTTCTACCTACTACAATTTCAAAGAATAACCTCAACTTAAAAGCAATAAATTGGTGGGACAACCTGACAAACCTAAGAAATACATAGCATGGAGAGGGACAACACCATATAACCCTTATAAGTTAGAGAAGGACAGTCCCTCGTTTCCAAGTCGTGTGGTCTCACCGTGGCTCGGGTGGCTTGGCGAGCTCAATGAGACGGAAACTATAATGACCCGCAGTCCACAAACGAATGGTGTTTTATGCGGTTACCGGTCTATACTTCTCGTGTTACTAAAATCATTAATGTTATATGATTAATATGGATTGCCAGGTTTCGGAGTGAAAGCCATTAGTTTGTTTGGCGAAGTGTACTATAGAAAAACTACTCTAAGAGCGTACGAATAAAAAAAAATACTGTTTGAAACCAATAAACATTATTTAGAAAATAATGTCTAATAGTTAAATTCGTAATATAAATAAGCAACTTGATAACAAATGTGTCGCTGGTGGTGGCGTATGTATTGGATCATTGAGTTCCCTTCAAAATGGTTGAGCTGAATGGTGCTGATCCATACGTCATGTTCGTGAACGGGCGCCGTCAGTAGGCACTGGTCATGTCTTAGCTGCCACGGCTTATTTTGATTCCTGAATGGTTTTTATCTTTTTATTACGGACGCTTTTAACGTGCACGTCTTTCTACATCGTTCTCACCACTATTTTGTAACAATATTTTGATTTAAAAGAGTGTCCATGGAGTTTCTCGCCCGTTCTTCTCCATAGGTACCTACTACGCTTTGGAATGGGCAACTAGCTTCATCTTTCTGACTGACCGACGCCTTGACAATTCAAAAGTGCCTGTAATTGGTTTATTTGAAATAAATGCTTTGAGTTTGAGTGTAAACTAAAATGTAAAACCGTATTTCCTAAAAAACACCCACTCTTGGCCAATAGAACTAACTCCTGTAATAAAATTATGTAAATTAATGTGTAAAATGAAATAATGAGATTAAAGGTACTTAATGGTACATTTTTTCTGCCTATCCGTGTGGGTAATACAGGCGTGACGATAAGTGATGTTATGTTAGGTTGTTTATTGACATCAGTATTATTATGTGTTCTGTTTATTGACATCAGTATAATTCATTGTTCTGTGTATTGACATCAGTATTATTATTTGTCCTGTTTGTTGACATCACTATTATTATTTGTCCTGTTTGTTGACATCACTATTATTATTTGTCCTGTTTGTTGACATCAGTATTATTATTTGTTCTGTGTGTTGACATATACTATATTGACATATTATTTGTTTTTTTTTTCTCTTTTTGCTATTTATTATTAATTTATTTGTATGATGAAATGTGTGAATATTGTGAAGTATATTTTTTATTTTTTTACTGCACGGCCTATTTTTATATTTTATTTCTTCTTAATTTACTGAGACTTGGCTGACTTGGTAACACGCACAAACATTTGTATGCCCTATAGCGCAATTTTTATTATCATTTTAATACCATTATCATTGTACCTATGATAAACAAATTAATAAATGACATATGTACTAATTTTCGTATTTCCCGTCAAAACGAGTCACGGGCTAAGCTTATGAAAATATATTATTATAACATCATAATTTGAGGTGGCTAAACCTACATACTATTATAGAAGAAAGAAAGAAAATACGTTTATTTTCTTATTTAATAACTCTCCTATATAGGGCTACTTGTAATTCGACGTATATCCGTCAGGAGCTGACAGGGGGGCCAAAATGCAACAAATTGAACCCCCTTAAGGATGGCCACATTTTTTTTTTTTAACGATACCTACTACATTTTTTGAAGCGTAAAATGAAAAATATTGGTATGATAGTATTCTTAAATCGCTCATCATTTTAATTATTTGGTCTACTTAAGTACTATATCCCTATAATCCTCCCTATAGGCCTCCAGTTGAACACTGTTGGCTTCATAAGCATTTTCAATGCACGGTACCTACTGAGCTTGCGCGAATTGCATAAATAATAATAATTGTTTCCCATAAAACCACTACAAAACTTTTACCTCATAACGAAACTCCTGTAAAATATAAACAATAAACACAAAAATCTGGCAACACCAAAGTAAACATCCTCAGCTACTCCGCCATAAAAAATTTAAAGAGTGTGAAACATAAATTTTAAATTACCGTAATGTATTCCGCCACCCGCCATTTTTGTGGAGAGGGGCCGCGCTCCGCAATTAGGTACGCCTCGTTAAGCGCGAGATCAAGACCTAATGAGCCACGTGTATGGTTTAGTGCACTCCCAGGATCAAAAATTATAATCCTGCAACACCAATGTAACCTGAACTCGAATAACACGACTGGTAAAACAACTGACAGGTCAGCGCAAACTGGATTTTTCAACCGCGATGACAGTCGGTTGACGTTTGACGCTCTGTGAATGACACGATAAATTCACAGTCACCCGTATTCGAAAATGATAGTTATTGTCGCCACATAAGGTGCAATTTTGATCAAACGATAAACAAGCAGATATTGTAGGTAAACGTGGATGATATTTTAAAAGTGTTATTCGACATTTCTGGTTGAAATAACGTTGCCATAACGAAACGTGTGGAACGTAATGTCGATTTTGATCCTTAAAGTTCGGAAATAGGTATTGAATCGAACTTAACCTTAAGAGAATGCTGGTAATGGCTGGAAATACAAAGGAAATGACTGTTGATTTTGTGGTAGGTAGCTCAGACGAACTAAACTTTATAAAAGGTACTCAATAGATCCGGTAAGTACCTGCCCGGACCTAATACATTGTACTCCATGGGAAATGATTTTTAGGGTTCCGTACCCAAAGGGTGCCAACGGAACCGTATTACTAAGCCTCCGCTGTCTGTCCGCCCGCCCGTCTGTCAGTCTGTCTGTGAGCGGGCTGTAGGTATCTCATGAACCGAAAAGGGTAGACAGTTGAAATTTGCACAGTGTGTATTTCTATTGCCGCTATAACAACAAATAATAAAAATAAATTGAAATCAAAAATAAAAGCGAGACCGCATAAAAGAAGCAAGTTTAAAAAAAAATGTGTTAATTAATATTGCATGGTGATACGGAACCCTTCGTGTGCGAGTCCGACTCGCATTTGGCTGGTTTTTTTGGTCTATTGAATGGTAAATTGGTTAAACACATACCTTATTATTATATACTGAAAGGAAATAATCTAAGTATTCAAAAATATATCGATTTATAACAAGGATTTCATAAGAAAAATGAATCGACCAACTTCCGTGTATACCAAATAACACATGGCGAAATTCGAAATTTAAAAACCGTTCCATTCCTGTTTCCCTCGCGTTCAAATTAAACAAGCCCGTCATTTTTTTTCAGACGCCATATTTTTATGGCGGCTATATTAAATTCGTAGATTACCAAGAATAAAAAAGGAAATAAACGTCAAGTGCGAGCCCTTAAAAGTGTGTACGGTGTGAAATGTGTCTACGGATTGGGCTTTAAAGCCTTCGATGAGAGAGTATAAAAATAAGCTGAAGCGGTGAAGCGACTTTTTGTTATGATTTTATTGCTTGAATGTTCAACTTCTTTGGCTACCCAATGTTCTGTAGTAGCATCTCATGCCGTCACGGAAAATGCTGCATCGCGCAAGCAGAGTTTACCGCGCGACTAGCTTATAATACAACGCCCGATATCAATCATTGGTCAATTGCCCACCAGACACGACACCCGTCTGGTCAGAGGATCTACCCTTTTCTATGGAGGATCAGTGATCTTTACACCCTGTTCCTCATACCTCTACAGTTCGTTATCACCAACCTTAAAATACCTGACAGATTTTAAAGTAAATGAGGCAAAGTTATTCTTGAACTCTGTTTCTATTCCAAATTCATGACGAAATTGGAATAGAAACAAGAGCGTCCTTAAGGAATTAGGAATTAACAGTTAAAGTAATCAGGGTAATCATAGCCGGGGATGGTAAGATCAAAATTGATAGTATTCGCAGTAGTCTAATGTAAAATTTAAAGAAGCGTCTAATTGTAAGCTGAACCAGGTAGTAAAACGTGGCTCTAACTAAATGTGTGAAGCGTATAAAAAATAAATGGCTCTCGCTGGCCACTAATAATAGTGGTCATGAGTGGCGACGAGTGGCCTATGTGCGAGTGCCCTAACCAACGTATATTTTTTATTATAAATTTATTTGACCGATGTTAAAATTATTACCTTATAATTAACTTAACTTAATGTCGGTCTGCAACTGTTAGCGCTATTCATTTTGATCTTGACGGCGCGCGGCGCCGGCGGGCGGTCCCCAAACTTGGCGGTGCCTGTATCATAGGAGCTGAGTTGTGGTACATAATGTAATTGTTTGTTGTACTTAGTTGCTTTAAAAATACTGTTTTGTTTTCTTTTTTTTCTCATTTTATTGTTTTTATAATTAGCGTAACTGTCATGCATGAACAGTTCACCTCCTAGTGACTAAGGTTCTATTTATTAATTTTGATTAATGATTGCAGGAAGACTGGACTGCCCCTTCATCCGACATTGTTCCAGCGGACATGTTGCTGTACCAGTGTCGGAGAGGAGGTATTGATTTAAGGAATGATTAACAATTGATTTAATTTTATTTTATTTTATGTGATGTTAATTTAATTTAATTGTATTTGATTTTACTAATCTTGTTTTATGTATTTTATTGTGTATGGCAATGGGTGTAACCTACCTGAAATAAATGGTTTTATTTATTATTATTTATTAATGGTAATCTGTGAACAGCGCTGTGGGTTACATTATTACTTATGTAATTTATGTTTTTTCTGTTTATAATATTGCATAATGTAGTTGTCTGTTGTTCCTAGTTAATAAAATAAAATAAATGCTTTTTACCACTAGAATAAGTAACTAATAGCAAATGATTATATAAAACTAAAGAAATTTTAATATTGTGATCAAAGTGTCAATTGACTTCTTCTACTCAATCTGTTCATAACAGCTTGAAATATTTATTCGAAAACCCAAACAGTTAACAATAAATCTAAAAGCGTTACAGGTACATACAGTAAATGCAAGTAATAGCTCAAGACGATAGTAAGCGCAGTTTATCAACTTGCATAGCATGCAAGTGTGACGCTAAATTACGCAAGCTGTATCACATAGCGAGACTACATAAATCTGAGCTGGCTGAATCTGAAAGTGAGGTGGAATGGTTATTGTGGAAGCTAATGCTAGGTTTCTATGAGTTACTGACTTTCGTACCTTCTATATCCATATATACAGGGTTATTGGTAAAACACCTTCAACCTCTTAAGGGGTCATTGTACTCATCATTATGAACAACTTTTACTATGGGACCAAATATGAAATTTGATTGATCCGTATAACTTCTGCAAGATAAAACACAACACTTCATGTTAATGCAATGAGTATGGGTCGGGAATACTTTTTAATCGTTTAAAAGACTAAACAAATACATGACAACAACGCTTCACAACGACAGTTGTACTGACGAAAGCGCCGCCTGGTCGCAAGTAGTGCAACTACCGTGTGACGTAACGACTACATTGGTGGCTGATGGACTACTTTGATTGCAACACCTCCTCTTGGTTTCTGCTCCGTGTATCCATCTCTTCAAAGAGTGACTGATCCGAACGCGTTTATTCAAGAAAAAAGTATTGCTGGAAGAGAACGGTTTCCCCGTTCTTATTACGAGTGCAAAATATCTATTTTGTTAATTGCAAAAAATGTATTATTTCATAAATGCAGCCACTAGATGATAGCTTTGTACTACACAGGCTTTTAAATCGTATTTCGTCCCGCTACCCAATGATTTAAATCGGGCAATCGGCGAGGGTACACCCCTCACCATACTGAAGCCACGCGAAAAAGTGTCCATACTGAGAAGAGTTCATACATCAAGCTTGGAGCGATAGATACCAGTATGAGTGAGCGAGACAATACTATTCAAATGTCACTGTCAAAGAAACAGGAACTTGGCCATCTTTTGACGTGGTCGGGCGAATCTATCGATTTAAATCTTTCCCGCTACACCAACCGCTATTTTCCGCGCCCCACTGCGAGGTGATATACTCAACGTAATGAGTTGTATATGTTCGTTCTCCATGTAATTGACTCCTCTACCTCTACTCTAGCTACCGCGGATTCCTTTTATTATCTCCTGCTCGTGGTTTATTGGGTAAAGAATATTTATTTTCTGTGTGATAAATAACTACGCTAATATGGCTGGTACTTTTTGATATTAGGGTTTTGGAGATTATTTTACGGCACTTTTTTTGACTGCTTCGTTGGTCTAGTGCCCGCAGGCGCTACTATCGAGCATGAGATCCTGGGTTCGAATCATAGGTCGGGCAAAATGTTATTGGGCTTTTGTATCTGCGATTTCTCAGTAGCGGCCCGGAGTCTAATGTGGCAAAACCTTTTTTTTTTTTTTTGAGGGTTAGAAATCATCAAATAACTTCTCCCGCTCTGGGCAGAGCAGGCGACGTGTCAGACTCTTACTGACTAAAACCCACCCGTGTTCCTTCAGTTGCCTGTGCCAGGGGCCACGGTACCCCTAGCAGGCATCGGCCCTAGCGGACCCCGTCATTGGTGCTGACATCTCTTTGAGGCGCGCGTGGAACACAACGCGCCGTCGACCCGGGCCTGGTCCTTATCGAACGGCGAGCTTCCCATTGCTCGCCGTTCGCAAGCCCACGCCTACGGTGGCCGGAAATTGGCCTGCGATTTCCGACGCCCAGACCGTCTCCTGCGGCGGCGAGGGGCGTGAGGGCGCGAATTTTGCCTCTCCCTCACGCCTCCTTCTTCGCGAACATTACTGCTTCGCAGGAGGAGGTGACGGCTTCCCAAGCCCTCTCGCTCCGTACCATGGCCTGGACCAGAGCCGGACGCGAGAGATCGCCACCGCCAATCGCCTCCACGAGGACACGGCGGTGCTCCGCCCAAGCCGGGCAGACCTCCGACGTATGCTCCACCGTGTCCTCCGGGCGATCCACACAATGGTGACACCCGGGCGTTTCCTCCCGCCTTATCCGGAACAGGAACCTAACGAATCAACCGTGTCCGGTGAGGACCTGCGTCAGGCGGATGGTTAGGACGCCGTGGCACCTCTCTAGCCACTCCTCAAAGAGGGGACTTATCACCGCAATTGTGGCGTGCCCAGCGCTGGGTTGTAACAATCGCACTCTCCATGCCGCCCTGAGATCCCGCCGGAGCTCTGTCCGCTGTAACGTAATTTCTCGCGGCAGCGGAGCTACGCCCCGGCGTTTCGCCTTCTCGCGCCACTCCCAAATGTGCGCGAGGACTTTTGCCTCCAGATCCCATGGCGATAATCCGGCAAGGAGGCTCGCCGCCTCAGCGGAGACCGTACTGTATCCCCGGACCGGCCGGGTGGCCATGACCCTTTGGGGCGCGTTCAACTGGCGGGCTGGCCGCCGCCTCAAGGAACGCGCCCACACCGGTGCCCCGTAATGGGCAATGGACCGCACGACCCCCGCGTAGAGCCTCCGGCAGGAGGCGTTTGGCTCCCCTAGATTGGGCAGGAGCCGCTTCAAAGCAGCCCCGGCCCTTTCCAGTCTGGGAGCCAAACGTCGGAAATGCTCCACGAAGTTCCACCTGCTATCGAGGACGAGTCCTAGGTACTTCATCGTCGACCGATGTGGCCGATGTGTGACGAGGCCGATGTGAACCCCTCCTACCGTTATTTGGGAACCCGACGGTGGCGCGTTCCGAGGACCATGAAAACACATGGCCTCGGATTTGTGCAGGGCCTCCTCGAGTCCCAATTGCCGGATCCTCTCGACGATTGTCGCCACCCCGCGTGTCGCTAGTTCGGCCGCCGCCTGGTGCGACCTCCCCTGCGCCAGGACCAGCGTGTCGTCAGCGTAACTAACCACGCTGACGCCGCTAGGGAGGTCGGCGCGCAGCACCCAGTCGTATCCGATGTCCCACAGATGCGGCCCCAGGACCGATCCCTGTGGGACACCGCACGACATCTCTTGCCGGTTTCATACTCCCTGGTGACCGGGGTAGATGACGGCCCTGTCCGTCAAATTCGGCTGTTTGTGTTTGTGAGTTTAAATGTTTGTAAACGCACCCACGATACAGGAGAAATTCCTAGTGTGGGGCAACGTTTAATAAAAAAAAATAAAAAAAAAGATATAGGCCTCGACCACACGACAGAGGTAGGTCGGCATCCGGTGATAAAAAAATAAAATGTGGCAAAACCTGACAAGTATTTAATAATCATTTTGTAACGTTCTGACTTACCTACCTGCACTTACGACCGCTTGCACTACAAATCAGTACATATATTAGAATTGGCATTGCCATTAAACGTGGCAATGTTTTTGGATGACAGCGATGCAGACGAGTATTTCGCCTAAGTGTCCATTTGTTTTTTGTATTTATTTGTATAGTTAGATAATTAGTAATTTAATTTCTAACTGTTGACTTAAGTACTTTTATTTATGTTCATAACTTAATTGAAGTGGCAGCTACACTATTATTTTTTTATGGTACCCATTCAATACCTAGTTTTTTTTATGTCCAATTTTGGGTAAATATCAAAATCCCTTAAAATTCAAATATCTTGAAAACTATTGAATTTCGGCCATACACCTGCCATACCATAGCTATGCCAAAATGCAACAAATTCCCCACGGTTCAATTTGTTGAATTTTGGCCCCATATCAGCTCCTGACGAATATAATATAAATGTCGAATAACAAGTAACCCTGTATTTACGTAGTAACTATTATATAATCTGTGCTTGTGTATTAGCTCTGAACGAATTTAAAACATCATTTTAATTATGTCTGTTGTAAATTGTTTAAAGTTGACAAAGACATAATGATATTTTAAATGCGTTTAGCGCTAAATATATTTATTTTTGTGATTTTTGGTGCAAGAAAGCCATAACTATTGAATTTTAAATTTCAGTTCAAACCTAGCACTTCAGTTTAAATATGTAGGCATGTAGTACCTGTAAATAGGTACAGGCGTAAGAATTCAATACTGTATTTTCTTTCCCCCCTTTTGAAGCAGGTAAGTGATAAATTGTAAAGATATATTTGTGTAACACAATTGTACGCGTCGGAAACATGTCGACACATCTCGATAACGGCTTTCTTTGTCACGTGTCACGTCCTGAGTGTGACAAAAGATGTGTACAGACATAGGTATTAGTAGTACAACTTTGTCAGAATATTTGGAAGACAGATCAATTATTTAATGTCTAGAAAGCATGTATTAGTGTAACAACAATGTGACATGTATTAGTGTAATTTGAACGGAAAGATAACACAAATAAAAGGAAAATTACTCATTTAGATTTTCAAATGGCCGTTCCAAAGCTAGAACTTTTTCGGCGGAGCTGCGTTTACATGGCTCCCCTAATTACAATGCTTTGCCTAGATCAATTACTCCACTAGCCTTCAATAAGATTTGTGTTAAGGTGCGGCAGTGTTTGTTACAAGAAAGTTTTGTATTCCATAGATGTGTTCTTTCTAAAGTGTCCCTGTAAATTCTATACATTAAAGCACAGATATGTTTAACTGTTAAGTAGATACATAAGTCACGTCCGTGAACGGGCGCCGTCAGTAGGCACTGGTCATTTCTTAGCTGCCACGGCTTATTTTAATTCCATAACTATTTTTATCTTTTTATTACGGACGCTTTTAACGTGCACGTCTTTCTACATCGTTCTCACATGTATAATTTTATTACAACATGAATGATGTAACCACTTTTTTGTAACAATATTTTGATTTAAAAGAGTGTCCATGGAGTTTCTTGTCTGTTCTTCTCCATAGGTACCTACTACGCTTCGGAATGGGCAACTAGCTTCATCTTTTCATTGACGTATATGTATTTTTTTCCTAGCTCAATGCATCTTTCTGACTGACCGACCCCTTGACAATTCAAAAGTGCCTGTAATTGGTTTATTTGAAATAAATGCTTTGAGTTTGAGTTTGACATAAATTGACAAAATGTAATTAATAATTATCTTAAGTGTAAGAACGTGTACCTACCTACCATTGCATGCTAAATATTGGCCAAATGTGTGTTACTGAATATCTTCTACTATATAAAAATAAGTAGGGTTTTCCTTCCTGACGATATAACTCCAGAACGCACGAACCGATTTCCACGGTTTTGCATTCGTTGGAAAGGTCTCGGGCTCCGTGAGGTTTATAGTTAAAAAAAAAAAAAAAAAAAACCCATCTGGTGGCGAAACGGAGTTCGCCGGGTTTGCTAGTTTTATATAAAACTTCATGTACCTACCTACCATATTTGATGCAATAAATGAATTGATACTAAAACACTATGCAGAATAATGGCCTCCTCGCTACTACCTGATTTATGGAGCATTTGGGTTGTTCCTGTCGTTAGGAACTGGGCAGCGACCCTGACTGTAAGGCTGGCTGGCTGGGAGGCCAAGCCTTTGAAACCATTCTATCCAAAAGTTTTGCAACCCGTCCGGCCCTGGAGATTGCAGTTTGGCGACGGACGACTGCACGAGCTACATCTCGGAGGCTGATGGTAAGTGCCCCCATTTCTGGTATTTGATCGCATGCTCACTCAATCTCCCTAGTCCAATCATATTCGGTGTGACTGATATTATGTATTTTGAAAGTTTTTTGAAGATGTTAGGCGTTTTCGTTCATGTTTGCTTTTTTTGTTCATTTTCGTTTTTTCATGGGTATGTAGATGTACCCTGGGCCTGGTTTGTATGGGGCCTTTTGAGTATTAAAGTCGTATTCAATTGATAACTTTTTATTTCCTTTTATTTAAAAAATAAAAATGAAATTTCCATTTTTATTTTATTTTATTTTTGGCTTTTCGATGTTAACAGAACATAAAAAGCCAGAAATATAAGCTCAATTTTTACGCCCCACGAAAATGTGATAACTAGGGCTGTCACAGAATTTATCACAAATATTTTCGCTTTGTATTATAAAAGCTTCATGAATACATTTCATAAGAAATAAGATCTAGGTTAAACTATATTAAGTTACTTTTTTATTTTATTTCTTAGCTTGTCTGCGAAGTGGGTTTCACCCAAGCAACATGTGATTAAGTAAAACATATTAAATTCTGTATTGTGAAAATAGGAGATTATAATATTTTGCAAATATCAAATCAAATCAAATTGTTTATTCATCATAAAAGCATTGTAGTACATGGTAATTTACAGGGTCAGGGTGGTAATATGTCTGTGATGTTTTTTCTGAGTCTGTTTATCGCAGCCTATCATAGTCCACTGCTGAACATATGCCTCTCCCAGGCTGCACCACAACACCTTGTCCTCCGCCTTCTGCATCCAGTCTGTCCCAGCCAACTTTGAAGGTCGTAGGTCCTAGCTGGGGGGAGTTCTACACTACGCTTGCCGATATGCGGTCTTCACTCCAGAACTCGTCTGCTTGTCCAGGTGTCACTTTTGTGAGGATCGCCCGGAGGACACGGTGGAGCATACGGTAGAGGTCTGCCCTGCTCGGGTGGAGCACCGCCGTGTCCTCGTGGAGGCGATTGGCAGTGGCGATCTCTCGCGTCCGGCCCTGGTCCAGGCCATGGCACGGAGCGAGAGGGCTTGGGAAGCCCTCACCTTCTTCTTGCCGCTCGCCGTCCGGTAAGGACCAGGCTCGGGTCGACGGCGCGTTGTGTTCCAGGCGTGCCTCAAAGAGATGTCAGCAACAATGACGGGGTCCGCTAGGCCCGATGCCTGCCAGGGTTGTGGGAAAGTCCGAAAGGGTTACCGTGGCCCCTGGCACAGGCAACTGAGCACACGGGTGGGTTTTAGTCAGTAAGAGTCTGACACGCTCTCACGCTCCGCCCAGAGCGGGAGAAGTTATTTGATGATTTCCCACCGTCAAAAAAATAAAAGGACTCGTCTGCTCCATTGGCCATTGGTCCTTCGACAAACATGGTCAGCCAACTGCCACTTCCGCTTACTTACTCTGCATGTAATTTTATTTTTTTGTTTGTTTCAGTCCCAGTACCAACCCCAAAAGATTTACACTAAGTTCCACTGTATCATCCAAAATTTTTATCAATCTGTTAATAAAATAAAAAAAAACAATGTATAATTCGTTTTAGACATTGGCAGAATGGTCGACATCGACTTTTCTTGCCATAAAAAGAAATAGACTAGAACAGAGACAGTTTTTACATATCTATTATATAGAAACACTTTACTGCTATATTTATTTTTGGGGCAGCCCTGAATCGACATCGGTTACAGCGTAGCAAAGCAGTGATGTTCGATATTATTGGATGGTGTTTGTGAAAAATGCGTCGTATATTTCATATGCTATGCGTCGTATATGCGATGAAACAGATAAAAAATACTTTGTCCTTGGCGTATGTAATGCTAGTATTTTTATTACTTTTTTTGGTGTTACAAAAGCAGGATAAAGTGGGATCTTTTACGATAAAAAAATGGAGTTCTATTTGAAATTGAGGTTAAAGATAATCCATCTTTACGTTTTTTCTGTGAGGACTGAAGGGTAGATCAAGTTGCGGGGCAACAAATTCTCCGACTAAAATTATTAACAACGTTATTGAAAAACGAATTCGACAATTCCTATTTCCCACAAGAGTTGAAAATGTAAGTATTGCTTGGAACGAAAGCTTTTATCGACGCCATTACAACATCTAAAGTTTGCAAAAAAACTTTCTACACCATAGTTTACAAGGTTAGAAGTGAGACCCCATTAGGTACAGTCCCATTACAGCAGGGTTTTCTAAAAACCTTGTAACAAACGGCTGGCCAACAATTTGGAACATTTAACATCTCAAAAACATCCTGAAGGTACAGAGGAAAAGTTCCTTTGTAGTGTTGGGGCCAAAAGAATTGCGAAAAACAATTTGTTATTCGACATTCAAATCGCAATGAAGGAACGAATGACTGTTATCTATGGTATATATTTACGTGATTTTGACGTTTTGTGCGTTTCACGAAAGAATTCCCTTCGTCGTTATATTGGCACACCTGACTGTCAAGAACGTCAAACGCTAGACGCATCGTAGGCTTTGTTAAGTTTTTCCAAGATTTATAGTTGTTTTACGGTTTTTATCACGCCGAAGACACTTAAAAGTGGCGAAAGAGAGTTGGTGTTGAAAGTCAAAATGTTTTGTGAGAGTGAAAAACGTAACAAAGCGCCAATAATTCCATTAGAATGTGTGAGACTTCGCGTCGCCGCCATAAAATAGGGTTGCCATTGCCAGAACTAGATGCTCCCTAGTCCCCGCTGCTACCCCGTAGGTGCCTACCTACACCTTTTAAAATAATTAAAGACCATAAAGAACCACCTATCTACGTTGTAAGACTTCCTCCTTATCGTTGTGACCTGAATCCAATCGAACTCATATGGAGTCTTTTGTAAAGGCGGATTGCTGAAAAAAATTTGCAGTAGCACGCCATTAGAGTGGATAAAAGAATGCAGCCACGTAGAAACCATAGAAGATAAGTACTTCAACAATGGAGTAACTGTTGATAACAAAATAGATCGATTTATAATAGAAGTAGGAGATGACTAGATATACTATAGGCGATACTTCAGACGATAGTGACCCTGGAGATAGTGCTATATCGGGTGTAGGTCCTTTGGAGGAGCACAGTTATTTTAAAAAGTAATTTTGTTGTCATTACAGCTTATTAAGAAGTTTCGCAAATAAATAATTATTATGGTTATATTAAGAGTTTAATTTTATGAATACTTATTATCTTTACACGTAAGGTATAATTTTCTATAGACCTTTGTTGAAAGGTGACCAAACAAAAAGAACAACCAAAATAAATTTTCGTTTTCAATTTATACTGATTTATTGGGTAATATAATTTTCACAGCCTGGCAGCACTCATTTAAGCGCTACCAACATTACAGCGAAGGGACTTCTTTGATGAAACGCACCATAGGAAGAACTTATAACGAATATGCTGACACATCTATGTTTAAAGTGCTATGCGGTTAAATTAAGAATGGAACAGCCTTGAATTAGGTCATATTAACTGCACATTAGAATACGTCATTCTATTTAAAACGTCACATGTAGCGAAGAGGTCAAATCCCATTTTTATTGTTGGGATGGGATTTCCGATCGGCAAAAATGACAAACTTCCTTACCAACCTTCATTAACGTTCACTTTCGTAATACATGGAACTCTTGTGCGAAATTTCATACTTCTACACCCAGAGGTTCAGGCTCCGCAGGAGACGACTTGGCCGTCGGGAATCACAAGCCGATTTCCGGCCGTCGTAGGCGCGTGCTTGCGGACGGCGAGCAATGGGCAGCTCGCCGTCCAGTAAGGACCAGGCCCGGGTCGACGGCGCGTTGTGTTCCACGCGCGCCGCAAAGAGATGTCAGCAACAATGACGGGGTCGCTAGGGCCGATGCCTGCCAAGGCATTAGTAGAAGTAGAATTCTTCAACAATAACACGAATGAACTTCAAAACTTTCGATCCGACAACAAGGCAATAAACGCCTCAATACCCCAGGGGAGAGTTATTGGATGTTTTCTTTTTCTCGTTTACATCAATGATCTCCCAAAAACCATAAAGGAATCCGGACCATGCGTTTTGTTTGCGGACGATATTTCTATTCTTACTCCCTGTCATAATAACGTACACTTAAATAATACCCTTAATAATATATTTACTAAAACAATCACCTGGATGAATGAACAAAATTTGGAAATCAATTTTGATAAAACTAAATTAATAAACTTCCACCCCCACCAAAAAATCCTCTCTATGTAAACTTTTTTTTAATAACCATAAAATAGACTCAATAAATTAATTCCAACTATTAGGCTTAACTATAGATTCAAACATCAATTGGAAACCACAAATACAGAAAATAAAATCCAAACTTTCGAAATTTTTGTACGCTTTTCGAGAAATAAAAAAGACCACAAACTTGCAAACTGTTCTGGCCACCTACTATGCCTATGCTCATGCATGGCTTAGCTACGGCGTAATAATGTGGGGAAATAATAGAATAGAATAGAATAGACGCACCGGCGCATTTCACAATTCAAAAAAAGTTCATTCGGATTTTAGTTAATATAAAACAAACTGATAGCTGCAAACCCCATTTAAAAAAACTAAACATTCTTACTCTTCCTTCTATATACATACTGGAAATCTGTAAATTCGCACACACACACCAAGACTTTTACACTAAACGAGAAGACATACAAACAAGATACACACTCCGACACAAAACACGTTTAAACCGACCGACATCCCGATTCAAAATGCACTCATCTAGTTCACTGGTTATGTCGGTAAAAATGTATAATAAACTACCCGAGGTACTGAGAAATGAGAAAAAGATTGCTACTTTTACAAATAAATTTAAAAAAAAATGACTAAATAAATGTTATTATAGACAAATCTATAGAACTGACTGACTCCACGATTGTTACAACAAATGTTCATTACCACCTAAGCATATACATTGTGGAATGCAATAAATGATTGAGTATTGAGGTTGCGGGAAAGTCCGAAAGGGTTACCGAGGCCCCTGGCACAGGCAACTGAAGGCACACGGGTGGGTTTTAGTCAGTAAGAGTCTGACACGCCCTCCTGCTCCACCCAGAGGGGGGGAAGTTAAAAAAAGAGGTTCAGGATGTGCTTTGTCTCCCTGGTTCGTTCGTAACATTAACTTACATTTAGACTTGAAAATCCCCACCATTCAGCAATTCATAAAACGCGCTTGCAAGCGTTTCTTCGATACCGCTGGCAGCCATCGCAACCCTCTGGTTGTGAAGGCCGCCAGTTATGTCCCCTCTAGAATCAGTAAAATCCACCGTCCAAGGCACGCACTGACCGACCCCGACGACCCCACCACCCTCCTCCAGGAAAGCAGTAGGGCCACCAGTACAGTATACAAACACAGACACAAAACGAACTTCCGACCTCGCCGCCGAGGTCCTTCGCGTCCGCGTCCGCGTTCCTCCCCGTAAATTCCTCTTCCCCTCCCTTGATCGGATCCACAGAGCCAGCTGGTGGCGTAGCTGAGCCAGTAGTTTTACCCATTAATAATAATTAACCCATTTTGATCCAGCCTGTCCCCAACTTGCTGTCCTTCCCCAGCGACGCCCTAAGCCGAGGTTCGCACCCCACAGGGGGTGCCCTTAGGTGATGGTCGCTTAGTTTATAATTAATATTATGCCCCTGGCTGGAGGCCTTGAGTTAGCTCGAAGGCACCACAGGATTGACCGGTTAAGCAGTCACGGCCTCTCAAGGCCAACTGCGAGATGCCATACACAAAAAAAAATGTGCTTTGTCTGAATTTAAAGCCTGCGCTACATCGCGAAGTTGCTTCAATTACCAATCATTTATTGCATTCTACAATGTATATGCTTAGGTGGTAAGTATACATTTGTTGTAACAATCGTGGACCCTGTCGGGCACAGCAAAAGAAAAAATTGAAGGAAGAGGACTTATTTATACATGCAAACTAACTTATTCTAAATAGAATTTAAGGTAACATTTTATATCATTATGTTTGCTCTATCGATTTGACAATTAAATATTAATTGATGCTACAATAATATTTATTTAGTAATATTTTTTTAGTCTATTTGTAAAAATAGCAATCTTTTTCTCATTTCTGAGTACCTCGGGTAGTTTGTTATAAATTTTTATCGACATAACCAGTGGACTAGATGAGTGCATTTTTGATCGGGATGTTGGTAGGTTTAATCGAAGTTTATGTCGGAGGATGTCAAAAGTCTTGGTGTGTGTCTGTGGAAATTTATAGATTTCCAGTATGTATACAACGTGTCTCAGAAATCAACGTCAAGCCGAAACCGGGAAATAGGCCAAGTCGTGACAGTTATTAGAAAAATATAAAAAAAATCTTGAACATGTACTTTTCAAATTTTATGAATTCTAAAATAAAACTCAAAAAATGACACCCTGTTATGATCTTTCAAGTCCTCTGACTACAAATATTAACTTTAACACTTAGTTTTTTCTTCAGTTTTTTTTTCTGTGAAAAAATAAACCGACGAAAAGACTAAGTACGTATACGATTTTCTTTACCTAATGTCAAAAGTAGTGATTGTGAGATTGTATTGAATTAAGAGAAACTAGAATTCGTCGATAAAACTGTTTTCCTGGGGATCACGCTTGACTCGAGGCTACAATAGCGTCCTCATTTAACATCTCTGGCGGGACGGCTAAGTTCAGCAGCATATGCTGTCAGAAAAATCCGTCAATTTACCGATGTAGATACCGCGAGGCTAGTCTATTTTAGGTACTTTTATAGTATCATGTCTTACGGTATTTTACTTTGGGGACGGGCTGCAGATGTCGATTCTACTTTTATTCTGCAGAAAAGAGCCATCAGAGCCATATATAATCTCCGCAGGCGCGATTCTCTAAGGGAACTGTTTAAGGTTATTAAGATCTTGACGGTACCTTGTCAATATATCTATGAAAACATTATGTACGTAAGAAAAAATTTACATCTTTTTACTAAAAGAGGTGATAGACATAATTATAGTACCAGAAATAGGGACCTATTAGTTCAACCAGGTTTCAGACTGGCTAAAGTTGACTCATCTTTCATAGGGTACTGTTTAAAATGTTACAATAAAATACCTCCCCACATACTTCAACTGAATGAGACGAAATTCAAAGTTTGTATAAAACGCACACTATGCAGCCAGGCATATTATAAGTTGGGGGATTATATCGCTGATAAAAATGCCTGGCTCAATGCTGGTCCTGCTCCACAACCACAACTAATTGAAAATACTGTTGGAGCTGCTGAAGATTGTAAGACTACCTTTGCTTTGTATAAACTCAATCTCCTTTGTATTATATAATTGCATAGGACAAGTGTGAGTACTATGTACTATCGAGCTACCATTTACCGGGTAATGTCTTTCATTGAGTTGAATGTGCCCTGGCGGCTGATAGATGTCATGCTCACTCAAATGTCTCGCTGACGGTGGCGCGTGTGCTGGATCATTTAGCTCCCTTCAAAATGGTTGAGCTGAATGGTGCTGATCCATGCGCCATGTTCGTGAACGGGCGCTGTCAGTTGGGACTGGTCATCTCTTAGCCACCACGGCTTATTTTAATTATTTTATTATGGATTGTTTTATATTTGCTGTACACTGGACTCTCAACGTGTACGTCTTATTTACATCGTTCTCACATATAATTATACCTATATTCAACATTAATGATGTAACTAATATTTATGTAACAATATAATTTAAAAGAGTGTCCATGGAGTTTCTTGCCCGTTCTTCTCCATAGGTACCTACTACGCTTTGGAATGGGCAACTAGCTTCATATTTCTGACTGACCGACCACTTGACAATTCAAAAGTGCCTGTAAATGGTTTAACTGAAATAAATGCTTTGAGTTTGAGTTTTGTGACGTAACCATGAATAACCCTTCTGTAAATTACAGTTAAAAGTTAAAACATAATTACCTCAGTTTTAATTAAAATGTTAGATAAATGCTCAATATTGAATTCAAAATTATTACATCACCCATTTTTAACCGCGTGTAGTGTAAAAACTACGCATCTTTCTGTATTTGTATTGAATTCATACTTACAACTGTGACTTTGTTAATTGGACTTGATTTGCATTGTGATTTGGATTTATCTGCACTGTTTCTGATAACCCCGGACTTGTTTTAATCGTAATCCCGTGTTTTGTGTAGTGTGTTGTCATGCCATCTCGATACACCGCACAGGAATACGCCAACATGCATCTCATTTATGGTGAATGCTTATGCAATGCCAATGCTGCAGCAAGAATGTATCGTGAGAGATACCTAAATGCTGAGCGTTATCCCGATCATCGAGTATTTATTAATGTGCATCGGTCATTATCAGAGGGTCGATTCCCTAGTCAAATGGTTAGCGAGGGAAGATCCGTAATGCCCTAAGAGGCCGAAGTCCTGCAAGCAGTTGAAGAAGACCCAAGTTTCTCAGTACGCGGAATTCAACACAGCATAGGAGTGCCCAAATTTACTGCACAGCGTATTTGAAAAAAAAAAACGAATTTCACCCATAAAACGATGTTGCAGAAGCACCGAGGGGATCCGCGATTCTTTGAAAAAATGTATGGTCAGATGAATTAACATTTAAAAAGGACGGCCATAATTTGCACGAATGGCACGTGGAAAATCCAAATTAGAAGCGGGAAGACAGATCGCAGTACCAGTATAAACAGAACATGCGGACGGGAATTTTGAATGGTAAAGTTATTGGTCCAATCGAGCTGCCGGAGAACATAAATGCCCAGGGGTATTTGGACTTTTTACAAAACCACTTACCAGAATTATTAGAATAAGTGCCACAGAACATTTATGACAGCATATGGTACCAACAAGATGGCTGCCCAGCGCATTATGCTCTGAGTGAGTTTCTCAATCGTGAATACCCCGATAGGTGGATAAGGTGAGGTGGTACAATTTCGTGGCCTGCCCGTTCACCCAACTTAAACGCCATAGATTTCTTTTACTAGGGTACGATAAATTATATCGTGTACTCTAAACCAATTTAAAATTTAGACGAGCTGAGCCGAAGAATTGCAGAAGCCGCTGAAGATCAATTCGGAAAGATACGCCCGTCTTATTACGCGATCATTTTTAAAGAGATGTAGAGCTTGCATTGCAGCTGAAGGCAAACAGTTCGAACATTTAATATAAACTTGGTAAATCTGATTTTATAAAAATCATATCCAAAGAAATCCAACAACTGAATTTTATTTCAAACGCACCTAAAACTAACAAATAACTTTTTTCCTCAATTATGAAGTAGCAATTAGTAAGTGGCATATCATTTTGGAATCCAGACTAAACGCGCTATCTTTTAAAGTTACTTGCCAAAATAGTGTGGTACATTTTTTTTACACTACACGTGGTTAAAGTTGGGTGATGTAATAATTTTGAATTCAATGTTGGGCATTTATCTAACATTTTAATTGAAACTGAGGTAGTTATGTTTTAACTGTTAACTGTAATTTACAGAAGGGTTATTCATGGTTACGTCACATACAAAAAAACTGACGAAAAGTTGATATTTGTATTCACAGGACTTGAAAGATCATAACAGGGTGCCACTTTTTGAGATTTATTTTAGAATCCATATTTTTTTTTATATTTTTCTAATAACTGTCACGACTTGGCCTATTGCCCGTTTTCGGCTTGACGTTGATTTCTGGGACACGTTGTATATGTAGAAGGAAGAGTTAGAATGTTTAGTTTTTTTGGGTTTGCAGCTATCCGTTTGTTTTAAATTTATTAAAATCCGAAGTGACTTTTATTGAGCTGTGAACAGTGACGGTGCGTCTTCGATCAAGTACTGGTCGAAATTGACCGAAGTCCGAAGTACGTAACCATACAGTCTTGCTAAGAGCTACGGGACGCTTTGAGTCATTTGATTCGGGCGAAAAAACCGACAGCGATCGCAAGTCACCCGAGACAAGCCGAGGTTACACGAAGCGAAATGCCCGTCTACAGTTCTACACTCTCGTATTTGCTTAACTTCGATCAACTTCTCGAGTAGTGTAGTGCAGGTTTTAGATTTTTATTGGAGTACATACGACGGCTACGACCACAGCCTACGGCCCTATTCAAGCCCTATTACACCTTATTTCGACAGTTCCAAGTGTCATTTTCGAATAAAATCGTCGTCATAAAACAAAAGAGAATCTCGCTGATATGTAATTAAATGAGACTGACATTAATAAAAATTTAATTATGAATGCAGCAAGCATTTTCGGGAAGTTTCGATTTTAAATGGCTCCTTTGTATAATCAAGCTTGTGACATTGGTTTCAGATTGGCATTCCACTGACTGAGTAGCTTTTGATATTAATTAATAATAATAATAATATTTTTTATTCATAAGTTCACATAATAAATTACATAAAAGTTACATGATTACAAGTTTACAAATTAATATTAAGAAGAAAAAATTAAACTATGCCTAAAATTAATCTGGTGTATAACTTATACCTATAAATTGGTTAAAGGCCTAATGAATACGATAGCGACCTGCCTGATGTAGGTTTATTCAAACCTGTGTTTCAGGCCATCGCTTAACAACGCTGAGTGCTTTAGTGGACTATTATGTCACTGTACATAGAGCTAGTGTTGATACCTAATAACTATATTTTTAAATAAAAATGTATTTTCATCCCACCATCTCGGAAAGAGTATTTTTAATCTTCAATATCTGAGTGGAAAAGCCGTTTTTATTCTCTAGAGGATAAAGTAAATTGAATTTAGAACATCGTGTGCACTAAGTTTGTGAATTAAAAAAAACATTAAACCTATTTACTGCTACCTCTATGGTGCCGAATATATCATACAACTTTTTTTTAATTTGTTAAAAACACAGACTCGGAACCTTCTTGGTGTTCTTTTTTCAATTTGCTTTGTACGCGGTTCTTTACGCGGCATTTTTTCACGTCATTGTTAAACCTTATATTAAAAACAAGAAACTTGAAAACAAGTGAAAAAACTAAAATGAGTGATTCTAGCGACGAGGAAGTTTGCTTGACGCCAACAGAATTGACTGAAACTGTTAATAATGCGCAAATGAGCTTTCTCCCTCAACAATCACGCGAGAAGTATTTAAAACAGTACGATATGTTCAACACGTGGCGACTAGCAAAAGGAGCCAAAACTTTCTCAGAAAACGTTTTGCTGGCATATTTTATAGAATTATCCGAGAACAAGAAAGCAAGCACTCTATGGAGTACGTATTCGATGCTAAAAGCAACAATAAAGATGAAAAAAGACAAACATATCGATACCTATCCTAAATTAGTGGCATTTTTAAAAAGAGCCTCATCTGGTCATCAACCAAAAAAATCGAAGGTTTTCACAGTATCTGATATTGAAAAGTTTCTTAACGAAGCACCCGATTCCGTATATTTGGCGGCAAAAGTAAGTCAGTTGCACATTCAGTATCTACTTAAGTATATTAATCTCAATTAAATAGTATACTTAGTAGATGTTGATAGGCATAATTATGCGTTCATATCAATTTTATTCATTTATCTACTACAATACTCTTTACGTTACAGGTTGTTCTTATTATTGGAATAAACGGAGCATGTCGAACTAATGAACTAACACAACTTAATGTCAAAAACATTGAGAAACATTCAGATGACTTACTATTAATTAATTTACCTAATACAAAGACAAAAAGAGACCGCAACTTCGTCATTCGCAAGGAATACGTAACGATTGTTGAGAAATATCAAGCCTTACGCCCGCCTAACACTCCAATCAATCGATTTTTTCTACAGTATCGCAATGGAAAGTGTGTTAGACAGCCTATGGGTACTAATAAAATTGGCAGTATCCCACGAGAAATAGCAACATTTCTTGAACTTCCAGAACCCCTGTTGTACACGGGTCATTGTTTCCGACGAACTTCAGCCACACTTTTGGCTGATTCCGGAGCTGATCTCCTGTCCCTTAAGCGCCACGGAGGCTGGAAGTCCAATGCAGTTGTAGATGGATACATAGAGGATTCCATCCAAAATAAGTCTAAAATATGTGAAGGCATCGTAGGAGCCATTACACTGAAAGAGCCTCAATCGGATCCTTGGACTGGCCCTTCTACATCAAAAATAAGCCGTTATGAAACACCTAACCATCTCCCTCTCTCTCCAACATTCACGCCAAGGGAATCCGATGAATCGGTACAACTATTAAGTATGACAGATAGTTTACCGAAAAACAGTACACAAGTGACTAACACCAATATTACAGTACCAAACAAAAATATTACACTCAATTTAAATAACTGTAGCAACGTTACTTTAAAATTTTCTTAATTAAACCTTAGTATTATTTTGTTATAATTTAAAGATTATTCTGTAATACTTACCTGTCATAATGTAGTAATTAATACCTAAACTGAAATAAAAGTGTACCTATCTTGTGATTGTAAACGTTTTTTTTTTGCATTTAGTCATTTCCTCGCTGAGGTGGAATGAAAAGTTACGTGTTGCACTCGAGTGCAAAGATTTTTCACCTCGTGCTCTTTTGATTCCCTCGCTAACGCTCAGGATTCTAATTTTGAATCACTCGCTTGCTCGGTCATCAAAATTGAACACGCGGTTAAAAAGCAACTTTGCACTCTTGTATAACAAATAACTATTAACTATTGCGTTACTTCTAGCAATTTTTCTGTGTCTGAGTAATTAAATGTCGCTAAGTATTCACTCAACATTTCACTACATTTTTTATAATTTACACTATAAATATGTAGAGACTTATTAATTTTATTATATAAGAACGGACCTAAAAATACACAAAATTTATTTATAAAAGTATGTCTAGTTTGCGGCATTATGCAAACTAAGTCTTTTGTTCTCTTATCTATAGGTATTGGCGTATACGGAAGTTTGCTATGCTGGTGTAGTACTATATTCATTATAAATAGTTGACGCACGGTTAAAACCTTACATGCCGTGAAAAGCTCGTGTGTCGGAAATCTAAATGGGCGAAAGGTGGCTACCTTAAGGATAGCTCTCTGCGCACGTTCTAATGGCAGTAGGATTGATTTAGCAGCCCCACCCCATGAAGTTATACAATAAGTGAGAATGGATTGACACAAAGCTAAATATACCTGTTTAATTAATTTGTAGTCCGATATATATCGTAAATTCTTAAAAATGTATATTAATTTACGCATACGAGTGCATAACAAATCAATGTGTTTACGGAAATTCAGATTTGTGTCAATAGTTACACCAAGATATTTCATATGATCGGTTTTTACTAAAGTAGGACAATTACATGCAGTGTCAGCATACGTGCCGCACTTATGCGCATAAATGTTTATGTTAGTAGTAGGCAGGTTAGTATTTATCATAGTAAATAAAATGTGTTTGGTTTTCTCTGCATTTAGTGTTAGGAGATTTTCATATAGCCAATTAGACACTATATTAAAAAAAATCATACCTAACAGGTTATTTTTCCGTGAATTATTGGAAATGTTACAAGCTTTTTGTAGTAATTGGTTTTGCTTCATAAACTTTTGTACGACACTTTAAATTTATGTTTATTTTATGTATCTATACAAATATTATAAAGAAGTATGTTAAGTTTGTATGTAGGAGGTAACCTTCGGAACCACTGAATGGATTTCAAAAAAGTTTTCACGGATAAAAATCAACGCTATTGCCAAGTGCCATAAGATATGTTTTATGTTAAAACACGCAGAGGAAGTCGCGGGCAGAAACTAGTTATTTGTAATTATTTTTAGTAACGTCATCTAATTATTACTGACATTTGATATTTTTGAAGTTTGTGAACGTTAATGTTAGACGGGAGATCTAACTGAGCCGATTTTGTGTGGAGACGCACTTGCGAAACGTTAAAGGTAATACGTAACAGACAGTAAAGACACCAATAATTATAGACCCGTATCCGTGTTGCCAGTTTTCAGCAAGGTATTTGAAAAGGTAATGCTTAATCAAATGCTCATTCATTTTAACACCAATAAAATCTTACACAATCAACAGTATGGTTTCACCAAGGGACGTTGTACGACTGACGCCGGGGTCACCTTATAAAAAACACATATTTACGGCGTGGCAAGAGGCCCAAGACGCCATAGGAATCTTTTGTGACCTCTCCAAGGCATTTGATTGCGTCGATCACGAAACCTTGCTCTTGAAACTTGAGCATTATGGACTTGGAATACTTGCGCTCAGTCTAGTAAAATCTTATTTAAATGATAGGCAGCAGCAAGTTCAAATAAATGGTGTCAATTCACTTAGTTTAAAAGTAGAAATGGGAGTTCCACAATGCTCGATATTGGGTCCTTTCCTCTTTTTAGTGTATATTAATGATCTACTCCATTTATTAAAAAAATCAACCACAAATGGTGTTATTTGCTGGCGATACTTCTTTAATTTTTAAGGTAGAAAGAAGTGCTACAAATTTTGACGACGTTAATAACGCCCTAATGCAGGTCCATAATTGGTTCACTGCTAATAATTTAGTATTAAATGGGATAAAAACTAAGTGTATACGATTTTCTTTACCTAATGTCAAAAGTAGTGATTGTGAGATAGTATTGAATCAAGAGAAACTAGAATTCGTCGATAAAACTGTTCTCTTGGGGATCACGCTCGACTCGAGGCTACAATGGGGTTCTCATTTAACATCTCTGGCGGGACGGCTAAGTTCAGCAGCATATGCTGTCAGAAAAATCCGTCAATTTACCGATGTAGATACCGCGAGGCTAGTCTATTTTAGTTACTTTCATAGTATCATGTCTTACGGTATTTTACTTTGGGGACGGACTGCAGACGTCGATTCTATTTTTATTCTGCAGAAAAGAGCCATCAGAGCCATACATAATCTCCGCAGGCGCGATTCTCTAAGGAAACTGTTTAAGGTTATTAAGATCTTGACGATACCTTATCAATATATCTATGAAAACATCATGTACGTAAGAAAAAATGTACATCTTTTTACTAAAAGAGGTGATAGTCATAATTATAGTACCAGAAATAGGGACCTATTAGTTCAACCAGGTTTCAGACTGGCTAAAGTAGACTCATCTTTCATGGGGTACTGTTTAAAATGTTACAATAAACTACATACCCACATACTTCAACTGAATGAGACGAAATTCAAAGTTTGTATAAAACGCACACTATGCAGCCAGGCATATTATAAGTTGGGGGATTATATCGCTGATAAAAATGCCTGGCTCAATGCTGGTCCTGCTACACCACAACTAATTGATTAACATTTGAAAATACTGTTGGAGCTGCTGAAGATTGTAAGACTACCTTTGCTTTGTATAAACTCAATCTCTTTTGTATTATATAATTGCATAGGACAAGTGTGAGTACTATGTACTATCGAGCTACCATTTACCGGGTAATGTCTTTCATTGACTTGAATGTGCCCTGGAGGCTGATAGATGTCATGCTCACTCAAATGTCTCGCTGACGGTGGCGCGTGTGTTGGATCATTTAGCTCCCTTCAAAATGGTTGAGCTGAATGGTGCTGATCCATGCGTCATGTTCGTGAACGGGCGCTGTCAGTTGGGACTGGTCATCTCTTAGCCACCACGGCTTATTTTAATTATTTTATTATGGATTGTTTTGTTTGAATTTATATTTGCTGTACACTGGCCACTCAATGTGTACGTCTTATTTACATCGTTCTCACATATAATTATACCTATATACAAGATTAACAATAATGATGTAACTAATATTTATGTAACAATATAATTTAAAAGAGTGTCCATGGAGTTTCTTGCCCGTTCTTCTCCATAGGTACCTACTACGCTTTGGAATGGGCAACTAGCTTCATATTTCTGACTGACCGACCACTTGACAATCAAAAGTGCCTGTAAATGGTTTAATAGAAATAAATGCTTTGAGTTTGAGTTTGAAAAACCGGGCACAAATCCAGACTACGGGCGGCTACTGAGAAATTCCTTACGGTTTTCCCAATGACACTTTGTCCGATCTTGGAATCGAGCCCAAGACCTCATGCTCAGCAGGAGCACTTGCGACCGACGAGGCAGTCACAATATAAATTCAATATAAAAATATAACAAAACGTAGTCCTAATTCCCTCAAAACATACTCGATTATATCTCGATTTTCTCACAACAACACTAGCTAACTCAGCTGGTCCTTTGATCCGAGTCCTTTTGTATCGCCCTTAAATGGAGTCACGCGCCGCCTTGAATGTCACGAATCGCACCAAACTCGATCTCATTAGGTATCGAGTGATATCGATTCTGGATTATGTGCCTTTTCGGAGGGTAGGTACACGTGTGAACCGGATTTCGGCTAAGTGGGTTAAAGAGGGCTGCTCATGCAGTGTTCGTAAGGTTTTTTTTGTTGGGTAGAAAGAGGGTAGTAGTATGAATTTTATATTATGGTTATTGGAATTGGTTATGGTGCGTTTGCTGTAGTGTATCGGCCGGGTGATCGTATGTCATTTTAAAAGATAAAGTAAGCGGCAGCTTAAAAACTAAGTTTAATACATATTTAGATACCAACAACTTGACAAAATCTCGGGGGAGCGGCTCGTAGCTCTATAATAATAGCCGCACGGGTTAATCAAAGGTCTAAATACGCTTGCCGCGGTCGGTGCGTAGATGGATGACCATCCATTACTTATCGTGACCTCTCCGTGTCTCGGAAAGCACGTTAAGCCGTTGGTCCCGATTATCTTTCGTACATCTCTGACAGTCGCTACGGGTAGTCAGAATGCCAACAGTCTGACAATCATTCTTACAGGGTATCATGTTTCCCAGTAACTGGGTTGTGGCGGTCAAATAGGCAGTCGCTGCATGTAAAATACTGGTATTTAGCTGAATCCGGTTAAAGTGGATGCTGACCTCAACATGGTTGGAAAAAGGCTAGGCAAATTGGTTGGACTTGAAAAATTCTGCTACTAAACTAAATAGACTAAACACATGTGAAATTTACACACCTTCATACCACCTTATAAACATTTTTAAATTTCAATTCTTGCACACAAAAAAACCTGGTATTTATGTATGTAGTGTGTCCCAGCAGTGGGAACATTATAGGCTGATTATGTACAGGGTGGCCGGAACATTGACGTCCAAAAATAAAATTTCGGTCCCTCGTATCGTGGGGTATTCGAATCACCCCCATGTATGTTCCGCGACTTTTCATAGTTTTCGAGTTATGAATTTTTTTCTGAATGTTTGAAAATTTTCGACCTGACCAACCTAAAAAAATTCAAAAAAAAAAGTAGAGGGTTTTATCGAGTTTCTTTTTTTGCAACTGAATTTTCATAAGTAGTACTTTTATGCATAAAATAATCAGCTTCGTAACTGTGGTGAAAGTTATGAAAATGTTGATCTAAAGTGAAAAATTTACGTTCGGTAAATTATGACTTAAATTTTCAACTTCAAATTAAAAATCTAAACAGGTGACTTCATGGTTCTCAAGTAGGCTTCAAGAATGCGCCAGACTCTCAGCTTTCATAATCATTAAAAAACGTAGGACTTAATGGGGCTAACTTTGGCCTTAATCGGCCTTCAAAGACTGCGAAGTGGAAAATTCTTAAAATTAGCTATCTGATTAATAATTTTTTTTTTTCCATTTTCTCGCTCCTAAGGTTATTTAGTTTGCTAACCAAAAATTACTGCAGGAAAGCTAAGATTTAAACACGGAGATTTTTTTAAATGTTAGTTTAATGAATTTTGCGCGATCCGTTCTCGTGGACTATGGGTTGTAAACGAGGGTGCAACTCTTTTACCTGCAATAACAATGGACCGAGAGGAAAAGAGACCGAATTATTGCTATCTCTCTCACGCAAGGCGCGCAACCGAAGCCAACGCAAAACAAGTACCTCAGTCGTACTCACATTGTGTTTACTGCTATACGCGTGTCGCCATTTTGTCTTTACCACACTCGCTTTGCCCACGGACTCCGCTGCCTACTTGTTTGACTACTTTGCTCGTTTATTGGACTGTGTTTTGCATTCTGATTTGGACTTTTTTTACGTGGAAGTGTAAAAAATGAGTTACACGTTAAGTGAATATGCAGAAATGCATTATTTTTATGGAGTTGCACAAGGAAACGGCCATGAAGCAGCGCGACTGTATCGCGAACAACTTCAACGTCGTGGTGGGCCGCAACCTGAGCGATATCCCGACCATCGTGTTTTTATTAACACGCACAACACTTTGATGGCAGGCCGCATTCCTGGTCGACGCGGC
Organism: Brachylomia viminalis; assembly: GCA_937001585.2. Taxonomy (NCBI): domain Eukaryota; kingdom Metazoa; phylum Arthropoda; class Insecta; order Lepidoptera; family Noctuidae; genus Brachylomia; species Brachylomia viminalis. The sequence continues at coordinate 4,925,527 of OW443307.2, read as the reverse complement.
AGTCATGAAGGAATCCCTAGAGCTAACCCGGATCGCAGAGAAATGGTGCTGGAAGAAGTTCAGCGAAATCCGTCTACGAGTACGAGAAGTATGGCTCGTGCTCTGAACATCCCAAGGACTTCTATCCAAGACATTCTTCACGATGAAGAATACCACGCGTTCCACATCCGACGAGTCCAAGCTTTACTGCCTACAGATCACCAATTGCGCGTTGATTTTTGCCAAACCATGTTACGAAAAGAGCAAGAGGATCCTGGATTTTTCAATAAAGTTTTATGGTCAGATGAGTCACGATTTGAGCGATCCGGAATATTCAATATTCATAATTACCACACGTGGGCGAATGAAAATCCACTCGAAGTGAGAGCTTCGACATTTCAACATCGCTTCAGCGTTAACTTGTGGTCTGGTATTCTCAATGGCGAACTAATTGGTCCGTTTGAACTGCCGTCCAGACTTGATGGAGAAACATACAAAAACTTTTTGGAAAATGAACTTCCATTGTTGCTGGCAGATGTGAATCTCGAACTCAGACGAACCATGGTGTTGCAAAATGACGGCGCCCCGTGTCACTATGCAACCCAGGTCCGAAATTACTTAGATGAAACATACCCCAACAGATGGATCGGACGCAGCGGACCAATTAGGTGGCCTCCACGCTCACCTGATCTCAACCCCATCGATTTCTTTATTTGGGGCTATTACAAGGAAATAGCATACGCCCGAGACTGTTCAAGTGAACAAGAGCTGAGGCAGTTGATTGCAGAAGCTGAACGTGTTGTGAGAGAGAACAGAGACGGTTTTAGACGATTGCCAGACAATTTCTTACGTAGGTGTAGAATGTGTATTGCTGCTGGTGGTGGCCACTTTGAAAACCTTTTCTAAATGTTAAAAATAAATTAAGTACTTTTTTCACATTATCATCTGTGTTTTATTCAAAACCACTTTTTACGTAAAACTTTTCTTACCCAACTCTGAAACTATTTGTTGGTTAGTTTTCAGTATTCTTATCATTAATTAACCTTAGGAACGAGAAAATAGCCAAAAAAAAATAATTACTCAGATGGGTAATTTTAAGAATTTTTCCACCTCGCTGTCTTTGAAGGCCGATTTTAAACAAAGTAGCCCTATTAAGTACTTCATTTTTTTATGATTATGAAAACTGAGAGTCTGGCGCATTCTTGAAGCCTACTTAGGAATTATGAAGTCACCTGTTAAGATTTTTAATTTAAAGTTGAAAATTTGAGTCATAATTTACCGAACGTAAATTTTTCACTTTAGATCAACATTTTCATAACTTTCATCACAGTTACGAAGCTGATTATTTTATGCATAAAAGTACTACTTATGAAAATTCAGTTGCAAAAAAAGAAACTCGATAAAACCCTCTACTTTTTTTTTTAGAATTTTTTTAGGTTGGTCAGGTCGAAAATTTTCAAACATTCAGAAAAAAATTCATAACTCGAAAACTATGAAAAGTCGCGGAACATACATGGGGGTGATTCGAATACCCCACGATACGAGGGACCGAAATTTTATTTTTGGACGTCAATGTTCCGGCCACCCTGTATAGGACATTAAATTTTATTCTAAAACAATAAATTTCATGTCGCAGGCAGAAGCTCGTTTCTGCTAAAATGAACAGACCATTTTCAGTATAAACATTTCTGTATTTCAATTCTTGCACACAAACTGGTTTATATCAATATTTGACCAACTATTTAAATAAGTACTCAACATAATATTAATACAGACTTCTTGAAGACAACCTTTTGATTTCGAAGCTCGAAGAGAACTAACTTAGAAAACTAGGCGATGCTACAAACATGTTATAATTCCATTCTGTTACGTTATAAAAACCAGTATTTATTTATTTATTAAAACTTTAAGCACAAGTAAAAAAAAATAACTGTACAAAGGCGGACTTAATGCCTGAGGCATTTTCTACCAGGTACCAGGTACTTTTTCGGTCCCTACTTGGGCGGAGCACCGCCGTGTCCTCGTGGAGGCGATTGGCGAGGTCGATCTCTCGCGTCCGGCCCTGGTCCAGGCCATGGTGCGGAGCGAGAGGGCTTGGGAAGCCGTCACCTCCTTCTGCGAAGCAGTAATGTTCGCGAAGGAGGAGGCGGAACGCGTGAGGGAGAGGCAAAATTCGCGCCTGAAATTCTGGGTGTCGGGAATCGCAGGCCGATTCCCGGCCACCGTAGGCGTGGGCTTGCGAGTGGCGAGCAATGGGCAGCTCGCCGTTCGATAAGGACCAGGCCCGGGTCGACGGCGCGTTGTGTTCCACGTGCGCCTCAAAGAGATGTCAGCACCAATGACGGGGTCCGCTAGGGCCGATGCCGATGCCTGCTACGGTTGCGGGAAAGTCCGAGAGGGATACCGTGACCCGTTTTTTTTTTTTTTTTTGTTTCCGGGGTTGAAAATCCTCATGGATGTCCGCCGCCCCTGGGGCGGACGGCGGGGTCTGTCAGACTCTTACTGACTAAAAACCACCCCGGTGTTCCATCTCACACCTTCGCCGGGGGTCGCGGGAACGTACGATCCTTCCGCAACCCCCGACTGGTGCCGGCCCGCCACTGCGGGCCACTCCGGGTCTGGGGGGGAGTGAGGTGTTTGACTCCCCCCGCGACGTCTAAGAGGGGCGCGCGTGGAACACTACGCCGCCACCTCGGGTCCTGGTGTGTGGGGGGCGACAGACGTCCCCGAGTCCGTCGCCCCTGGACCCATTTAGGGGGGCTGGAAGAGGGCGTTGTCCGCCCTCCGCCGACGCCCGGTGCGCCTTCTGCGGGCCGGGTGAGTGGACGAGATCTCCCTCTCCCTTTCCGCAGCCTCCTACTGCGAGACGACTGTCTCACAGAAGGAAACCACCGCGTCCCAGGACTCGTCGCTGCCGACCATCGACTCGACTACGGCCGGCAGCGACAAGTCACTGCCTACTTCTGAGATGAGGTCACGGCGCGGCTCCTCCCAAGCGGCACACTCTGCCAGCGTATGCCGCGCCGTGTCCTCCCGGCAGTCGACGCAGTGGTGTGTCACCACTGCGTCGACTCCGTCCGGCTCCCTGTTTATGCGACACAGGTACTTCCCGAAACAGCCATGCCCCGAGAGCACCTGCGTCACCCGAAACGACAGGGAGCCGTGCCTCCTCCCGAGCCAGCGCTCGAGCACCGGCCGGACCGCCTCGATGGTGACGAGGCCGGCAGCAGGGCGTGAAAGCCTGTACCGCCATTCCGCCACCAGGACCTCGCGAAGCTGAGACCGACGCAGCTCTATGTGTCGCTGCATCGGTCCCGCGCCCTCGCTTCCTCGCGCCACCGATACAACGAAGCGAGTACTTTCGCCTCGAGGTCCCAGGGCGGGGATCCGGCCAGTACGCAAGCCGCCTCGTAGGAGATCGTGCGATACCCCCTGATGACTCTGACGGCCATCGCCCTCTGCGGCTTTCGCAAAACAGCGATGCTGCCGGCCGTCAGGTCAGAGGCCCACACCGGGGCCCCATACAGGGCCATGGATCGCACGACCCCCACGTAGAGCCGCCTACAGACGGCGCTCGGGCCCCCCAGATTGGGAAGCAAGCGCGCCAGCCGCGCACAGCAACTTGGGCGCCAGCCGTCGGAAGTGGGGCTCAAAGTTCCACCGGCTGTCGAGCACCAATCCTAAATACTTCATGGTGGACAGCGACAGCGATCCGAGCCCCCCCCCCGACCACGATGTGTGAGCCGGGCGGCGGCGCCCGCCGGGGGCCATGAAACACCATGGCCTCCGACTTGCTGAGGGCCACCTCCAGGCCTAGGCAACGTATGCGGCCCACCACCTGTGACACCGCAGCCGTCACCAGCAACGCTGCCTCCCTGTGCGAGCTCCCCCGGGCAGTGACCAGCGTGTCATCTGCATAACACGTCAGGTCTACGCCGCGCGCCGGTTGGAGCTCGCCCCTCAGCACCCAGACGTACCCGATGTTCCACAGGAGCGGCCCTAGGACCGAACCCTGCGGAACACCGCACGACAAGCGGCGCTGGTTTCCGCCATCACGTCCCACGTGGGTGACACACCTCTCCGACAGATAAGCCCCAACGATGTGGCGGAGGTAGGGAGGCACCCGATGATAGCGCAGTGCCTCCCGAATACAACTCCAGGGCAGGGTGTTGAAGGCGTTGGAGATGTCCAAGGACACCGCCAACATCAGCCCGCCCCGGGACACCGCTTCCTCCGCCAGGACTCTCACCCGCGACACAGCGTGGATGGTGGAGCGCCCATGCCGAAAACCAAACTGGCTGTCGTCCAGGTCCGGCCCCTCTCTGCACAAGTGGCCGACGAGGCGGGCTGCGATAATACGCTCAAACAGCTTGCCCACCTCGTCTAGCAGCACTATGGGCCGGTACGCGGACGGCGAGTCGGCAGGGCGCCCCACCTTCCTGAGCAGGACCAGACGACCAGATTTCCACAAAGTGGGAAACTGGCCCCGCTCAAGACACGCTGTGTAGAGTCCTCTCAGTTGGGGCTCAAGCTCCTTTAGAGCGAGGGCTAACACGCAGCCGTGGATCCCGTCGGGCCCCGGGGCCACGTTCTTGGCCCGGAGCCGCATCACGGCTGCCCCCATCTCTGCCTGTGTCACCTCTGGGACGCTGATGGCGTTCTCTCCTGTAGGCTCTGCGGCTGTGGGCACAGCCATCGGCGGCGGACTGTGCTCCGCTCTCGTCGGGAAGAGGGCTGCAACTGCTTCCTCCAGCAGCTCGGGTTGGAGACTCTCCGTAAGTGGGGGCGCCGCGGCTCGAAGTTTCCCTCGGACCACGCGATAAGGGCGCCCCCACGGATCCCCGTCTAGACGGAGAGTCTAGACGGGGATCCATCATCTCCTCCCTGGCTCGCGTTTTCGCCTCGCCGATGGCCAGCCACAGAGCCTCCTTCGCCGCGCGGTACACCTCATACAGCGCGGCTTCTTCGTCAGGGACCCGACGACGTCTCCTCCGGTATCGGGTGTACTGGCGTCTAACCGCCACGCACGCGACGCGCAGCTGCGTGATCTCGGCGGTCCACCAGTACACCTGGCGCCTTGCTGACTGTGCGTGGACCCGGGGCATGGACGCGTCGCAGATTTGCGTCATCGCCCCGCGGAACCACAGCGCCTCCTGCTCGACGTCGACGGGTCCGCTCGTTGCCGACTCCCGGAACCAGGCCTGGACAATAGCGGCCTCCTCGAGAAGCTCACTGTCGATGCGCTTACGCGCCCAGCGCGGACCGTCCATTCGCGGGGCCATCGAACTGCGGCCGCCGCTGGTCTGGGCGGAGACGTCGAAACGGATGTATCGGTGATACCGTGACCCCTGGCACAGGCAACTGAAGGAACACGGGTGGGTTTTAGTCAGTAAGAGTCTGACACGCCCTCCTGCTCTGCCCAGAGCGGGAGAAGTTATTTGATGATTTAAAAAAAAAGGTACTTTTTCGGTAACTGTCAAATGAGATAATTTTAAACTTCATGACTAGATACAAAAATCATTTCAGGCAAATCACATATTTTCAATTTTATAGTTAGTACCTATTTAAAATGATTACAAATCTTATTAATATTTGGAAATCATGACATTCGGCCATCCGACACTGTGTTGCCTCCTGGCACACAAATTCAAAAATCATTGACATTTTAAATAATTTAATCACGACAAATGTGTGTCTATTAGTTGCAAACGCGACCGTTGAGCTTCGGGTCCTCAGTTTGATCACCAGGTAGGGCAATGTTTTTTTTATTCCTAATTATTTTTGGGGTTTTTATCCACAAGGATACGTCAACCCCATTGTATCTTAAAACAATATCATAAGCAATATACTAAAACGAATATAAAAATTAAAATTAAAATCTAAGAAAATTCGGGGTTCACTAATGTAGAACTACAAAATTGATTGCTAGATCCGATATAAGTAGGGCGTGACAAAATCGTTTGAACTAAACCTATATCGAATCTGTTCAATGCATGCTCCCTTTCCAATTCTTCTCTTTCTTTCCTATTTTTTACACAGTCCATCAGAAAATGTTGTACGTCCTCAATTTTGTTACAAGCATTACCTACAGTTTGGCGAGTCGACTTTTTTCATCAAGAAGCAAACTTTGCCGATGGATAGTGTCCAGATCGAAGTCCTAAAGCTAGCTTAACAAATTTTCTACTTAATTTGTCATCATCAAACCAAAGGTAACGGGCTCATGCTGAATGGTTTTATACCAAATACCTTTTGTTTCAGATTTTTCATTATAATAGTTATTCCAAACTTCATAACTAGAGACCAGATTATATGCAACATAAAAAGCTTGTTATATGCTTGCAAATATGCATGAAAAATGCATGAAATATGCATGAAAATTGACAGAATATGCGAAATTAAATGATAAATTTTAGGAACCCAAAAAAAAGAAAAATGTACGTTTTCATTTTTTTATTTCAAAATTAGCATACAATTAGTAAATTATCTTTTGATAAGCAACAATAGGTACAGTAACATTACGCGACATTAAAATTGTTTAATATTTTTGTAAACGTAAACAATCATGTATTGTTCCAAATGTTCAGTGGTAAAGTGTCTTCGATCATTTAAAATTACGCAATGATGATTCGTCCGGTACATTTTGATTTTTTCAGAAATTGTTTGAGGGTAGGATTGTTAATTTTTGCAGAGGAATATTACTTGCAAGCAATGCTTCACATAAATCCATACTAAATTGTTTGTTTTATTTGCATTCAGAGCTAGATGTAGACGCGGTTATAAGTTGTTGTCCTGGACCTTTGTTTTGCAATCCCGCGATGTGAAGACTGGTCTTGATATGTTGGTCTATTTGAAACTTTTTTGTGCACGAAATATTTTTCTCGCAAACTCGACAGTATAGAACATTTCCGTCGTATTTAAATGTTCCAAGAAAGTCAGTTATCCACGAAGACACATTCTTTTTTTCCGGAGTCATGGTACGCATCCAATTTCACACAAATAAATAAAAAACTAAACTGCAGATCAATGAGCACGCACGTCAAGTATGAACAAGTAACAATTTATATGCGTTAGGGTCAGCTCACACCGAGACGCGACGCGACGCGACGCGACGCGACGTGACCAGTGATTTCGCGCTGCGCCGCGCGGCGCAGCGCAACGTCGCGAGGCGCATCTTGAAATCGTTGGCAACACGACGCCTCGCTGCGCCGCGCGGCGTCTCGCTGCGCAGCGAGACGCCGCGCGGCGCAGCGGAACGTGTAGCTGCATTCGCCACGATCACCCGCCCCGCCCGTCCACCCGCACTCTACCATTTGCAAGCGCATGAGAACGACGTATATTTGGCGGGTGCATTATGGAGTATCATTAGAGACATTAGAGACATATATTAGTCTATCATTATAATTTCACTCGAGCACTCGACCGAACTGCATCAATTCTACACGAAGTCTGGACGAAAATAGTTCGCCACGGTGACCTCGGCTGCGCCTCGCGGCGTCGCGCTGCGCAGCGCGGCGCAGCGCTGCGCCGCGAGGCGCAGCGCCGCTCCTGCACGCCGCGCGCACCGGCTGCGTCGCTCTACGCCGCGAGGCGCAGCGCGGCGCAGCGCGGCGCAGCGCGGCGTAGCGCTGCGCCGCGCTGCGCCGCGCAATTCTCACAATGAAATGTGTATCTTTTCGTGTAGAAAATAAAGTTGTATTTTGAGTCGCTCTTTTAAAATGTGCGCGCAGCGTCGCGTCGCGTCGCGTCTCGGTGTGAGCTGACCCTAATAGGTGGGACGACTTTGTAATAGCTCGCCTATTGCAAAGTCGTGGACGCTCTTCTGTCTCTTTCATTTTATTATCGTAACTATCAAAACAAAAAACGCGCGCGGCTACTGACCCTGCCTTTGAGTGGACCCTGCGTTTCGAAATGCAGTAAAAAGGATAATATCGCGATCACTTTTATCGCATTTCGGAACGCAGGGTGAGTGCACTGCACTCGGAAAAACTATTGTAAATGTACCGATAATATACATCATAGCTACATCTTAGGTAAAATATACTATTACCGCTGAGAATAGCTTAAATCTGCAAATGCATATAATCCGGTCTCTACTCATAACATTTAATTTTGAATTTAGGAGTATAATCTGAGTGGTCTGGTAAAAAATCGGTCTCGTTTCCTTCTACTGCTGCTAATTTAGATAATTGATCAGCCACCTCCTTACCCTTCAACCCATTGCAATCTAAACTCAATGCCATTTTTATTAAATTTATTATATCGTAGGCTATCGATGCACCTCTGATACCAGAGGCGCATCGAGCCACGTGTTGCAAATGTTGCAATGTTATTGAGGCTTCCAATAGAAAATCTTAGACAATTCTTAACAACGGACTCGCCTCAGAACATCCTTTTTTCTATCATACGAATTTCTTAATATATGGGATTTATGACATAACCGGTGGAAATAATAATTATAATAATCCATTTATTTACAGGCGTGTTACGCACATCAATATTAAGGAAAGCGCTGACACAAAGGCACGAGGCACGCCGCGGGCGCATCATCGACCCCGTTGCCACGAGGGGCAACTGCTGATAAAGAACACGAGGCCCGAAGACACCGCCTACGTGACAGAGCCCGCTCACTTGATGTCCACCATCGATACAGTCAATTTGATTTTCCAAAAATTATAATTATTATTAAAATAAATTCGGTGTTTTTTGAGCCCTCTGGCAGTAGCCTACGTAATTGGCAACACAGGCCCATAGATAAATAACCTTACCCCAAACATACAAATTTTAAAGGCATGCGATAAACCTCTCTCTACCTCTTCGAGAGCACAGGCGCGGTGTTATGTTATGTCATCCTTACTGCCCCTGTCGCTGGGTAAGACCCTTACTTCAATTCAGTGCCTTTCAAAATGGCTAACCACTCATAAAAGGTGGGGGAGACTTAGGACAAGTTTTCAGACTAGGTCAGGAGACGTCCTAGATTTATTTCCTACGTTTTAACTTAGGTCTAGGCTATAAATTGTGCCTGTGGGTTGAATGTTAAAATGTTTGTCGACAGTTATCTCTTTAGTACTGTTTTGTGATGAAGTCTTTTGAATAATTTAGAATTAGGTGTTTAAGTTTTGGGAGAGAATGTTAATAGGCGTATTATTTTAATTAAGTTAGGTACTAACTTATGCTAAAAAAAAATCTGCGCTTTTATACTTTTTATTTATTTATTTATAGCTTTTCCCAACTATGTTGGGGTCAGCTTCTGGTCTAACCGGATGCAGCTGATTTGTAATCTGAGGTTGGACAATAAATTATTTTAAATCTCAACAACAAGACGACACACACCCAATGGAGTTAAGGGCGCAATTACACTTGGTCGTTCTCCCAAATTCGATTGCCAATACAATCTAGTCCAGCCGGTCGATTCTGTAATAATCTCACCATGATAACTTAGGTGAGGTGTGCTATCATTCCACCTGCCGAGCTATTCTGTAACAATCTCACCGTGATAACTTAGGTGAAGTGAGCTATCATTCCACCTGCCGAGCTATTCTGTAACAATCTCACCGTGATAACTTAGGTGAAGTGAGCTATCATTCCACCTGCCGAGCTATTCTGTAACAATCTCACCGTGATAACTTAGGTGAAGTGAGCTATCATTCCACCTGCCGAGCTATTCTGTAACAATCTCACCGTGATAACTTAGGTGAAGTGAGCTATCATTCCACCTGCCGAGCTATTCTGTAACAATCTCACCGTGATAACTTAGGTGAAGTGAGCTATCATTCCACCTGCCGAGCTATTCTGTAACAATCTCACCGTGATAACTTAGGTGAAGTGAGCTATCATTCCACCTGCCGAGCTATTCTGTAACAATCTCACCGTGATAACTTAGGTGAAGTGAGCTATCATTCCACCTGCCGAGCTATTCTGTAACAATCTCACCGTGATAACTTAGGTGAAGTGAGCTATCATTCCACCTGCCGAGCTATTCTGTAACAATCTCACCGTGATAACTTAGGTGAAGTGAGCTATCATTCCACCTGCCGAGCTATTCTGTAACAATCTCACCGTGATAACTTAGGTGAAGTGAGCTTGACGTGAGTTGTCGATAGTTTCAATCCCTAGTAGCAGCCGGTCGATTCTGTAAAAATCTCACCGTGATAACTTAGGTGAAGTGAGCTTGACGTGAGTTGTCGATAGTTTCAATCCCTACTAGCAGCCGGTCGATTCTGTAAAAATCTCACCGTGATAACTTAGGTGAAGTGAGCTATCATTCCACCTGCTAGTAGGGATTGACACTATCGACAACTCACGTCAAGCTCACTTCACCTAAGTTATCAAAGTGAGATTGTTACAGAATAGCTCGGCAGTTCCGTCTTCCAGTGCGATGATAAGTGTAATTAATGCATCGGGTGCCCCGATTCGAGCGAAGTCTTTCGAGGCCCCGAATATGGGCTAACGACCAAGTGTAATTGCGCCTTAAGGCAATTAACATTTATAGTAGTCGAAATCAATTTGTAAAGCAAGAAAGAAAAAAATATGTTAGACAAAAATTTGTTGTTCCTACTACCAGGCTCAAGAAAATAGGTGGCTCGTTGAGATGCCAATGTATACGTTTTTATAATAAACTTCCTAGCCACATTCAAGAAATTAATAAATTTTAATCTTTTATAAAGAGGAAACTATGCCAGAATGCCTATTATACTGTCAAAGGCTATATTGAGGACAAAAAGGCTTGGGATTGAGTTGCTCCAATAAAGCACAGGCAATGTTAATTTATTTTATTTTGCTAACTATTTTTACTTTTAATCTTTGCTATAAGTATCTACCTATACTTATTTACTTAAACAATGACACTAATATTTACTGTATATAGTATTATATTATTTTTAATTATTGTAAATGTGAGGACTATGTAAGAAAGAAAGAAAGAAAGAAAGAAAATGCGTTTATTTGCGGTAAACATGACGCAAAAAATAACACAAACACAGAAAATATGAAAAGGTTGGGGGAAACATGCGTCACATCTACGCAAAACGGCTATCGCTCAGCATTATGCCGCGACCCTATGCAAGACAGAGCCCCAGCGCTGGTTTTCAGCGACAGCCGGCGCTGACGTAGTGACGTCGTCCGGTGAGGCAAACAATAGTTAGGACGCTGTACCAGTACAGCGTACTTACGAACGTTGCACTAAAATAAAAATAATATAAATGTTATAGAATATACTAAACAGACATGTAAAAGGAAATAGACATGCTACGAGAATATCATCCTCAATAACGTTTTACACTTTATGGCAACATTTCAAAGCGTCTTATTTGACGTACACCCAACATACATAATATACCAAAGAAACGCTATGATGTAAGGAATTACAAAATGGCCAATGATGTAATGTGTTACTAATATTATGCAAAAGTTATGTGTCAGTGCTACAAGCGTTGGTGTGTGAATGTGAAAGATGAGATGAGATGGACCCAGTAAAAATACCAAAACCTTGGAAACTGGAGGGTGGAGGGTGACCCGACATGCCAAACATTTCCTTATAGAGCTTTGGAGCTCCAAAAACAGGAAGTTATGAGAAAATAATGTAAGTCAGAGTCACGAATAGAATTAGTACAACATAGAAAAACATAACTTAAATAAATAATACGATTGTTGGAATTAAATTTAAAATCTGATTATAAATGAATGAATAGAGAAATAATTATTTAGCATTATACATGGACAAGCAAAGATCAAAATGTATTTCAATAAATAGGCTGTCAACACAGAATTAATGTGGACAAGGGAAACGCCGCCAGCAGTCCCGGCAAACGGGACTGAATGCCATGCTGCATATGTGTGTTTTTGTTCCAGTTTTAATCATGTTCTGGCAGTTTGCGTAGTTTATGTGGCGTACCCAAATGTCCTTTCTTTGGTATTGTTCGTCGAATCGTTGAGCTCCTTAAGTTCTGAGTTGAGCTGCACGGTTACTGACAAATGCGTGCACTGACTGGACAGGTCCACTCAATCTGTGTGATTCTTTCCTCAAAAGACCATTTCAGACACATATCTACATGGCCTTCACACGATCTGACCAAGATTTTGTCTGGACTTTAAAAGTGACTGTGACCTCTGAGTTTGTTTCGGCCTTTCTTCTCAGAGTAGTCAGATAGGAAACACCGACCCCATCTAGTTTAAAAAAAATATCATTGACGTGTAATTTAAAGTGTTTGTTCAAACCTACTAACAGAAATAAAATCATTTATCATTTATGTTGATTCGACCAGAGCGGTCCGAGCAGTCTTAAGGCACACAATGTTAAAACTAAAAATTGTCCGGGACAGTATATACAGGGTGGCATCCCGGGACATCGTCGTGCAAACTGAAACCATGAATTCAGCACATTATGCTAGACCACCTAGCGAAGAAAATATTCATCAGTTATCAAAAAAAAAAATCTGTTGCCTCATAAAAAAGAGCAAAATGTATCATCATCAGCCTATAATATTCCCACTGCTGGGACACAGGCCTTCTCTCTGTGAGAGGGAGTGGGCCGTAATCCACAACGCGGGCCCAGTGCGGGTTGGTAGATGTCACATGTCTTTCGAAGTTTTGGTTCTAGGACGTATAGGTTTCCTCTCGATGCTTTCCTTCACCGTTTTATGAGCAGTGATGAAATAATTTACACAAAGTAAAGCGCCTGTCTGGGTTCGAACCTACGACCTACAACTTGTAAGTCACGGCCGTAATGGCCGTGACTTACAAGTTGTAGGGGCCACTGGGCCACTGCTGTCAAAAATGTATGGCAGAGCAATTAAAAAAAAAAATCAGACCAAAAATTTCATCGCTGGCGGGTACAGTACCATGTACTGAATCCATGGTATCAAGTTGCGCGTTGATGTTCCTCCCACCCTGTATACGACTAACTTGCTGCCACTTAATTATAAATATAATTTGGATATCGAATTAAAGAGCATAGGCGAGATTTCGACATTACGGTCACATGTGATTTTCAATTTTGTTTCTGTAATAGGAAACTTATTATCAGACTCAAACTCAAAGCATTTATTTCAAATAAACCAATTACAAGCACTTTTAAATTGTCAAGGGGACGGTCAGTCAGAAAGATGAAGCTAGTTGCCCATTCCAAAGCGTAGTAGGTACCTATGGAGAAGACTACATATCATGTACCCATAACCAACAATATTCACATCACAAATACATCTATCCGCTAATTTCCTATGAATCACGTGATCACTGAGCTCAATATCTGTTCCATCCACATCGATTAGGTCATCCATTGATCACTCCGAAATCCTATACAAAATTCGCATCCAATTCTGCCAACCTAAAAACGAAAATCTCGACGCAAAATCACCTGACATCGTGCTCCCGTCATGCCAACTTGACAAAAAAATCAATGGGACGGAATAGAGTCGTATCCCTGCGGAATATAAATCAGAATTCGGTATGATTGATAAGTCGGTTCTGGCGCCTGATGTGCGAATGGGCACTATTAATCAAGTGTTTCTACGATTGGTATGGAAAGTTGTGAAATCGTGGCTGATAGGTTGATGTAACGGGTTCAGAGGCAGATGTAGAATACATGAGAGGATTGAGAGGGCACGTGGTTTTATTTATTTTTTAGGATTGCTACTAGGATGCATAATAACAAAAAAAGAAAACGCATGAAAACATCAATAGGCACATAAAAACTTTCACGACATGCACATTAAATTACAGGCAACTACAGCTTATAGTATCTTCTACTGTTTGGTCTAGAATTCATGTTCAACGTCGATTTTCCGAAACTTGATTTGGTCTGAAAGCCATGATTTTCTTTGGTGAAATAAAATCTAGTACTAAGGTACGAATAAGCCACCCCAGAGGCGACCAAAGGTCAGATGAGATAAATCTGCGTTTCGGTCGCCTTTCAGGACCAGTAACCTACCTACGTTCAAAAGTATTTGTGTATTCAAATTAATAGTCTCTGGCATTCAACTATTATTCGATTGCATTGCACGTAAAAGCTATTTCAAATAAGGAAACAAATCCCTAAAATATTTAACCCTCTGCTCGCTTCACAGTAAAAAACTTAGTAGCTTTTTATAATATTATCCTTCTTATAAATTCTGGACAATTTAGGAGACTACTAACTAGTTCTAACCCCACCTTCAGTGAGCATACGTTTAAATATGTTAACTTAGAGATAGCTTTTAAACCCAGACAGTAAGCTGGCTTTGAATGAACGAGGTTCTGCACAAATCGTAGAATTTCTATGAATGAAGTAAAATCTAAAGTTTTAACATTTATATTTTACATGGTTTTGCTCTTGACTCTAGTCTAGGTCAGTGGTGACAGAGACAGAGTCGACGATGGAGTGAGCTTACCCAGAAGAAGCCGGTTCACTCTCACTTTGAAGAGATAAGGGTTGTATGCGTTCGGAAACACAGTCGCAGGTAGAGAGTTCCACTCTTTTGCTTATAATTAAATAATTAATTAACGTAAATAAAAGTACTATGTAAGTACACAAGACGAGATAAAAAGCCATCCATTTCCAGTTCGAGCTGACCTCGCATTGTATAGGCTTTTCGTACACCGAGAAGTCAGCTTATACTGGAAATGTATTGCTTGATATGTCGTCGGGCGTACACATAAATCAAACTAGTTCAACATATCATGAACATGTCTGTTTGACTTGTGTCTGGGTGTGTATTTATTTATTTATTTAAAACTCTTATACTATCATTACAGGTTCTGGAACCTAATGCGATAGATAGAACTTCTTATAATATTAACTATTTCAAATAACATCTATTACTAACAATCACCCAATTTATTAATACAAAATACTTATAACTAAAACGATACAACCTTATAATTACAATTACAACAATGTAATCTTCACACGAAATTAACTTAAGTATGTTTTACAGTCAAAAATTTAAAATAAAACAATGAAAGAAACAATAAACATAAAATAAACCAATAAACATAAAATTACACTAATTGATGCTTTCGTAACATATTATATATAAACTTACTTTTGCAAGTTCACTAAAGTAACACGAAAAAAGGTCCAACCTATTCTGAATTTCGTTAACAGTACGAATTGCTCGCGTGAGAGGTGCTTTGGCCAGCAGGTTGGTTCTAGCAGTTGGCACAGCCAGCAGTGGCGGGCGCCGCCGCCTCCACACGTAGCGGTCTGGAACAGAAAACCGTAAGCACTGAAGCACTCCCGGATTGTGCTCCGATTTTATTAAATAGACGACAAGAGTGAACTGTCGTCGCACTCTCAATTCATTGTACCCGACCATGCCCAGTACAAACAGGGCAGGGTGTTCAGCGGGTACAATGGATAAACGGGTCAGAGCCCATTCGTCCCCTAAGATTCGCACCCTGTGCCCACTCGTCCCCTGGAACTTTTGAGGGGCTCATTCGTCCCCTGAAGAATATTTATTTTTATTCATTCTTCTAATATAAGTACATGTATATGTGTATACTGCAGCTTGGTAGTCCTGGTACAGTCACGCAGAAAATATTATTATTATAATATTAACAGTATTGTTTATTTCGTTAGGCGAACTTCATTTAATAAAAGACCAAAGACACATTGAACAGTCACGTATTCGCAGTCACTTTCAAGAACCAATATGTCACCGAGGCAGCCATAACATACAAACAAAACACCTTATCTATTTTGTAACCCGTTTTTTTAACAAGCCATTCGTGAGACGAGAGACAATATTACATCGTAAGCCTATCGTCAGGTTATATTATTATCATGACGGATTATCATTGATCATAGCTCTTTTTTCAATGATCTGTTATGATTTATTAAATTAATTCCGTTAATAAACTGTTCACAAGTGTACTATGTTAACCGTTTCTTATGTAAAATATAGCTAATTTTATCTCAGGGGACCAATAGGCACCTGAATAGGTGCCGAATCTTTAACTTATATTGTATATATATTAGAGGGGACGAATGGGTACCTTAAAAATAATATTTTTTGTTAAAATATTAATTGGTCCCCTACCAGGAGACCAATGGGCACCTATATAGGGGCCGAATCCACAACTTTTATGCTGGGGGACGAATTTTAGGGGACGAATGGGCTCTGACCCGGATAAACCCCGTACAGTCTGTATATGTGAAGTGGTTATGTGTACACTTCTTAACTAGGAGGATATGAGCAGTAAAAACGCAAGTTGAAGTAAGTAGCGGAATGGTTCCTTAGTTTTTTTGACTGTGATTTGACTGTGCGCCCACTTCTTGTTTTTCTTTTGGTTTCACTGTCGGGTTTTTCGGGTTGTGTTGTCGCATCTGGTTTTTCTATGGCGACGAATGCTGGTTTCAGACGGTCGATTGTGATCCGTTGTGACCTTCCTTGTATATCGACGTCGAAGGTTTTCTGGCTTCGTCGGAGTACCTTAAATGGACCTGTGTATGGTGCTTGAAGTGGCCTTCGCGCAGGACCGCGCCGGATGAAGACGTGTGTTGTTGTGTTCAGGTCTTTCGGAATGTAGAAGTTTTTGGAACCTCCGTGCCAAGATGTTGGTTTTGGTGCCAACCTGCTGATCTGGGTACGGATTCGGCTGGTTAGTGACGTCATGTCAGCTTCTTCGTCGAGCCTTGGAGTGAAGAATTGTCCTGGTAAACGCAGCGGTTCACCATAAACCAGTTCTGCTGCCGATGCTCCTAGGTCTTCCTTCCAGGCGCTTCTTATACCTAGCAAGACCCATGGTAGTGCTTCAACCCAGTTTGTTGAGGTGTGGCAGCTGATGGAGGCTTTAAGCTGTCTGTGTAGCCTCTCTACGAGTCCATTTGCTGCTGGATGGTATGACATAGTGGTGTGGTGTGTTGCACTAACGATCGCGGCCAGTTCTTTGAAGGTATGTGATAGGAACTGTCCGCCGCGGTCAGTTGTCATATGTTCTGGACAACCAAAGCGTGAGATCCATCCATTTATTAGGGCAGTAGCACAAGTCTCAGCTGTCATATCTGGTAGGGGGTATGCCTCAGGCCAACGTGTGTAGCGGTCGACTATCGTGAGGCAGTACTTTTGACCAGAGCATGGTGGTAGTGGTCCAATTAAGTCCAGGTGTATGTGATTGAATCTGGCGGTTGGCGGTTTGAAGGCTTCTAGTGGTGCTGATGTGTGTCTTGTGACCTTGGAACGCTGGCATTGTTGACATTCTTTAGCCCACTGTCGACAATCTCGTCTAATGCCTGGCCAAACAAATCTTTGAGAGACCAGTTTGACACTGGCCTTTGCTCCTGGATGGCTTAAATTGTGTAATGCGTCAAAGACTTGCTTGCGAAACGAAGGAGTAATGTACGGCCGTGAATACGAAGTGGAGACGTCACAATATATGTCTTGGCCTGACTCTGAAGTTTTTTGTTTCTCTAATTGTAAGGTGGAGCCGTTCTTCAGCAGTTCCAGCAACTCGCCATCTGTTTTTTGTTCGCTGGCAAGCGCTGGGTAGTCCACGGGCATACCGATTTCGTTAATCCTTGACAGTGCATCAGCAACCACGTTCTCTGTTCCGGAGATATATCTGATGTCCGTCGTGAATTGGCTGATGAAATCCAAGTAACGGAATTGTCGTGGAGAGCAGTTTTCACGTCGTCCGTTGAAGGCAAAAGTCAGAGGTTTGTGGTCCGTTACGACTGAAAAAGTTCTTGCTTCGACCATGAAACGGAAGTATATTATGGCCTCATAGATGGCCAGCAGCTCGCGATCGTAAGGGCTGTATTTCCTCTGACTCGGACTTAGCTTCCTGGAGAAAAAGGCTAATGGTTTCCACATGCCGTTCTGTAGTTGTTGTATGACTGCTCCGATTGATGTGTCTGACGCATCGGTGAATACGCTGAGCTCCGCTTGTGGGTCTGGATGTACCAGGAGTGTTGCTTCTGATAGGCTGTTTTTGCAACGATTGAAGCTTTCCAGTTGCGCTGGTGTCAAGTTGATTGCTTGTGATCCCTTCGTTTTAGGACCAGTGAGTAATTCGTTCAGAGGAGCTTGGATGGAAGCTGCCCTCGAAATCAAACGGCGGTAGGAATTTAGCATTCCGAGGAAGCGTCTGAGTTCTTTCACAGTTTTTGGCGGCGGAAAGTCTCTGACGGCTTGAATCTTCACGTCCAATGGTTGGATGCCTGCCGTTGAAACTTTATAGCCCAGGAAGTTGGCCTCAGCTTGTCCAAATGTGCACTTGTTGGTGTTAATTAAGATGCCATATTCAGATAGTCTTTGGAACAAGGTTTTTAAGTGCTGTTCATGTGTAGTGCTGTTGGGGCTGAACACCAATATGTCATCAGCATATCCAAAACAGAAGTCCAATCCACGAAGAACCTCGTCCATAAATCGCTGGAAGGTTTGGGAAGCGTTCCGAAGGCCAAAGCTCATAAACGGAAATTCATATAACCCGATTGGTGTGGTTATTGCCGTTTTGGGTATGTCATCTTTAAATACCGGAATCTGGTTGTAGGCCTTTATCAAATCAATTGTTGAGTAGACTGCGCTCCCTGTAAGTTGATGCGTGAAATCCTGTATGTGCCTGACAGGGTATCTGTCTGGGATTGTACGGGCGTTTAAGGCTCTGTAGTCCCCGCATGGACGCCATCCATCGTTTTTCTTGCGGGCTAAGTGGAGTGGCGAGGACCATGGACTGTCTGATAAACGTGCAGTGCCATTCTGCAGCATCTCTTCAAATTCCTGTTTTGCTATTTTCAGGCGTTCTGAATCTAATCGACGTGGGCGACTGTACACTGGAGGTCCAGGAGTTGTGTGTATATGATGAACGGTTGAGTGCTTGATGATAGTGGTATGTCCCGCTGGTCGAGTGATATCCGGGTACTCCCTCAATATGTGGTGGTAGACCGAATTATCTGCGATGGTGCGGACGGATGAAATTGCTTCTGTGGAGGTCTGATGAGGCTCAGAGATAGACAGTGCTGTGATTCCATCTACCAGACGTTGATTGCGGCAGTCGACAAGTAGGTTGTAATAGCCTAAGAAGTCGATGCCTATGATGGGTTTGGAGACGTCTGCAACGATGAATCGCCAGATGAAAGCACGTCGAAGTCCTAAGTCCAACGTGAGAGGTAGGTCGCCGTATGTAGCAATGACTGATCCATTGGCTGCGAAAAGCTCATATTTCGTTTTGATGCGATGTTCCTGAACAGCGGATCGCGGAAAAACGCACAGGTCTGAACCCGTGTCGATAAGGTATTGCACCTTGGTTTTGCGGTCCGTAATGAACAGGCGGCTTGTAACAGATAGGCAGTCTTTTGCCGCCACTAATGGCTGCCTGGGGTGTTTTCCGAGTTCTTGTGCGAACAGGGCTGGGTGCATTTACGCGCTCGCTCACCGAATCAGTAGTGGTACCAGCAGTAGGGATGATTTTTAGCGCGTGAACTTGAACGTGACCTTCTGTTGGGGTCACTCCTGCTTCTGGAATGCGAGCGTGAGCGTCTGTGCAGTTCTGTGCTCATGGTCTCCAGTCTTCGGCTTAGTTCTGCCACTGTGCGCGTTAACTGTTCGATGGCACTATCAGCTGTTGTTGTTGGTGTTGATGTACTGGCTACTTGATTGGGTGCCGTGCTGGTGAGTAACATGGTCGCTGGAACAACGTCGTTGACACGGTCTGCCAGTTCGGCCAGGTCTTCCAGGGTCATCTTCGCCTGTTGAGCAGCGATGCATGTTTGCAGGTGGGTAGGTAGTCGACTAGCCCAGATTGTGCGGATAAACTCTTTAGGAACGTTATCTCCAGCCAGGTGTTGCAGGTGCCGAAGGAATTGTGTAGGTTTTCTATCTCCTATCTCTTCGTGCATCAGCAGCTGTTTGATTTTCCGCTCTTGAGATGCTGATAATCTTCGTATTAATTCCGACTTCAATGTTTCATACTTGTTCGTATTCGGCAGGTTTACGATCAGGTCTCGAACCTCTGCTGAATGTTGTGGTTCTAGCTGCGCCAGGACGTAGTAAAATTTTGTCGCGTCCACGGTTATGTTGGACAGGATGAATTGTCCCTCGAGTTGAGCGAACCATAATTCTGGGTCACTAGGATTGAACGAGGGTGTCCTCACCCCGACCCGGTTCGTTTCCCCCAGCAGGACGTCTTTTGTGGTTGCTTGCGGAACCTTGTCAACCATTTTCCAGGTGTTCTTGGACGTTCGGGGTCACCAGTGAAGTGGTTATGTGTACACTTCTTAACTAGGAGGATATGAGCAGTAAAAACGCAAGTTGAAGTAAGTAGCGGAATGGTTCCTTAGTTTAATTACCACGATTTATATAGCACACAACAAATATTTAATAATAATTAAGGATCACGCCACTTTGTAAAAACGGTTCGGACTTGACCGTCCTAATGAGGGGGCGTCAACATAATACAAAAGATCCTAGGCGGCCATCTTGCGCGTGCGCCGCTCGGACAAAAGGTGACGTCACGGAGGCGTGGTCTATGCGCCTGATCACCTCATGTGACGTAGGCGATCATACGATCCTGTGCTGCGTTGAGTCGTGTGCGAGTACTTGCTTACCTCTTGCCTACTCGCTACATATGTATATAAGTATGTATATCAGTCATCAGGTTACCGTAGTACAGGTTCTACCTAGTTCGGAACCTGAAGACCTTGTGTGGATGTTGTCTTATAATAATGTTATTATATTATTATACCCAATTATTCTATATAATACCCGTTGCTATTGGTTGTCTTTTTCATCTATTAGTAATGCATGCTTTTAATTACGATGCATAGTGTCACAAAAATATTGTACTAACAAAATGAAAACGCAATTTTACCAGTCTACCATTCCACAAATTTTTGCACAGAACTCCAAAAAAGCAAATTAGACTGCAGACAAGAATTACTGGTACGTACGGACCTTTCTACATCGTATGAAAGCGTAGTTACTTTTTCTGAGATGACTTAAAACTGTTATGAACGAGATAAGTCGAGTCCTTTTATACCTGGATTAAAAAGGAAAATATGAATTTCACGTTTCTAATTATACTTACATCGTTTTAGACTTTTCTGGTCCTTTTTATGTTATTTGGTAGCGAATAAGCTGCCGGTTTTGTCTGTTTAATCGACAGGTGCTGTCAACAATTCGGATCCAAATTTCACGAGGTTATTTCATAGTTTTCTGCTTTATTAAACAGCACCCGTCGTAAAAATATATCATCATCATCATCAGCCTATAATGTTCTCACTGCTGGGACACAGGCCTTCTCTCTGTGACAGGGAGTGGGCCGTAATCCACCACGCGGGCCCAGTGCGAGTTGGTAGATGTCACATGTCGTCGAATTTTTGGTTCTGGGACATGCCGGTTTCGTCACGATGGTTTCCTTAACCGTTTTGAGAGCAGTGGTGATGAAATAATTTACACAAAGTAAAGCACCTGTCTGGGTTCGAACCTATGACCTACAACTCGTAAGTCGCGGCCGTTATCACTAGGCCACCACCGCTCTCCGCTCACTCGCTCACGCTCAAAAATGTCAATATTGTAATTTTTTGACCAATAATTCGCATTATTAAGTTATCTAAATAGGGCCCTGGTGGTCAAAGGACCAAGGTTTCGCGGGTTCATTGCCGTCCTAGAGGCATAGCTGAAATGCCTCATGGGCTTTTAATTACATTCAAACCGAAACACAGCAGCGCTGCTTGGTGTCGGCAATAGGTATGAGGGACGAGGGTATTTCCCAGAACGAGCTTCTTGTAAAAAAGTACAAGTTTCTTTTTTTTTTTTAAAACGTTGCCCCACACTAGGAATTTCTCCTGTATCGTGGGTGCATTTACAAACATTTAAAATCACATACACAAACAGCCAGACCCGGAACAACTACTTGCAGGTCATACAAATATTTGTTCCGTCTGGGGATCGAACCCGTGACACGTAACGCAGCAGTCAATTGCTTAACCACTGCGCCAACCGTGCCGTCAGTTCTAACATAAATATAACTGCACACCTGCACGTAGAGATGAACCTGTAGTACACCCAAATGCCAGTTAGTTTTAAAGGCCCATTTAAAAGGAAATGTCTTCCTAAGCTTCGTTGTATCCTCACTGAATCTATTTTGAATAACGCCCGTATGTTCAAAATATTTATATTCCAAAAGAATAATACACCTAGATTTTTATATCTTCATGCTTGCGTGTGGGATTTGTATTAATTTACAAACAGTACCAGATATAGTATAGCTGTTTTGTAATCGTGACCATTTTTTATTGAGTCGTTTGAGTTAAACTAAACTTAACTTGCACTACAAATATTGTTCTTAATACATAAAACGAATGTCATTAAAATAAATTGAAGACGCAGTCACACGCAACGCCTATTGCCAGCAACTGGGCGATTCGATCAATTAATCATCAATATTATTAATATTATATTATTATTATTTATTATTATTATTATATAATAATATTATTATTAATATTATTCTTAAATCGATTCTTCATTCGTCTAGACGCCAGGCTGCTACTGAGAAATCCCTGATGGAAAAATCTTATAACACTTTGCCCGACCTGGAATCCAACCCAAGACGTCAAGTTCTGCGCGAGCCTGCGGGCGGTAAGTAATGGGTAGCTCACCGTCCGACCAGGACCAGGCTCGTGCTGGACGGCGCGTACGTGTTCCACGCGCGCCTCAAAGAGATGTCAGCATCGAAGAGGGGGCCCAGTAGGGCCCAAGCCTGCTGGGAAAGCGGGATCATCCGAAAGGGGTACTGCTGGCCCGGAACATAAAGGGCCAGGGAAGGAACACGGGTGGGTTTTAGTCAGTAAGAGTCTGACACTCCCTTCCGCTCCACCCAGAGCGGGAGGGGTCAATTGATGATTTCCCATTCTCAAAAAAAAAAAAAAAAGACGTCAAGTTCTGAAGTAGCGCTTGCAACCACTAAATCAACGAGCTGTCAGCTCACCTCTACTACTACTTCTAAAGAAGAGGAGACCATCAATTATCAATACCCACTGTTGAGTTCTGTGCCTGCCTATTACCCACTGTTGATTTCTGTGCCTGCCTATTACCCACTGTTGAGTTCTGTGCCTGCCTTTTACCTACTGTTGAGGTCTGTGCCTGCCTATTACCCACTGTTGAGTTCTGTCCCTGCCTTTTACCTACTGTTGAGGTCTGTGCCTGCCTATTACCCACTGTTGAGTTCTGTGCCTGCCTTTTACCCACTGTTGAGTTCTGTGCCTGTCTATTACCCACTGGTAAGTACTGTGCCTGCCTATTACCCACTGTTGAGTTCTGTACCTGCCTATTACCCACTGTTGAGTTCTGTGCCTGCCCATTACCCACTGTTGAGTTCTGTACCTGCCTATTACTCACTGTTGAGTTTTGCGCTTGCCTATTACCCACTTTTGAGTTCTGTGCCTGCCTATATACACTGTTGAGTTCTGTGCCTGCCTGTTACCGACCAAAGAAGTTTTAGGACACGGCATGCACGCTGTGGTAGGTTGGCTTCTGTGTTACAAGTCGAGTAAACATTTGTATAAAGGTAGAGTTAGTAGTTTCGGGTCCAGCTGTTAGTGTATCTGAATTTTGTGTTTGTGAATTATTTAAAATAAATTAAATGTGCTTGTGATGATTGTTTACTCTCGACCATTTTTTTGGAAGTTCACCGGTCAAGTCTTAGATAAAACATCAGGCCTATAATGCCCGAAAAGTTTGGCAGAGGTAAAGCCCACACACACACCCACATTTCCACAAGAATTAGACACCATTATTAAAAAAAAAACAATATATCACTTTGAATTTAAACAACAATGCTACAATTATGTCCGTTAAACATAACTAATGATGCATTGTTAACAGTCATTAAAATTATAATGACACAATTTTCCACCACTCACCCTCGTAATTTTTACATTGTTACGTCACAACTCGGTAAATTTTTCAACAAACGTAATTTAATTATACAAATCCATTGCTCACAAATTAGTTGCCGACATAATTTGTTTGAATTCACTTTGAGTTATACAGGGTGTGTCAAAAGTATTCTGGTCACGCACCGCGACCGCGACGTGTGGACACGCGGTTTAAATAAATGCAATTATAGGTGTAGGCTACTACTTACCTATTTATGTAATTAATAATAATTTACTATACTTAGTACTTATTTACAACACTGGTTTACAATTACTCACATATAGAAGTATCTATTTAATATTATATTTACATTGTTGTTTATTTACATTTATTTATTACATCATAGAATAAAGATGTCTTTATTCTATGATGATATGTTTATACATAACACCAGTTGGTCGAAGTCGATAATCGATAATAACTGCGATAAACTATCGACCCGCTGGACATCACTAAACCAACGGTACTATACGTGTCGCTTGCGCACATAGGCGCAGCGGTCACTGCGCAATGTCAAACCAGTCGAGACTTATCTACGGCGCGGAGCGCATGTCCTTTGCTCGCATATTTGCATTGCCGCGAACTACTTAAGCTTGCTTGTGATTCGTTCATTGTTATTTTCCTCTTCTCATCTGAACTCTGTCTATCTTCCTAATTCTCTGACTATTGTGCTTACGCTTGTGCTTGTGCTTCATCCCCATTGTGCCTTCTAAATCATATGTGTTGTGTGTGAGGATTGTTGAAG
The DNA here is from genome assembly GCA_937001585.2 of Brachylomia viminalis. Lineage (NCBI taxonomy): Eukaryota > Metazoa > Arthropoda > Insecta > Lepidoptera > Noctuidae > Brachylomia > Brachylomia viminalis. Next base: position 4,900,951 of record OW443307.2, on the reverse strand, counting down.
AATATAGTGTACCTACCTATAAAACGTGAGTTGGATTTTATTTACAAACCTTACAACCACGTTATTCACCCTATTGCCTACACACCTTACCTATATTGGTGACCCCGAAAGAACATGGGAGGGGATTCATATAAAGATGCACGAAGCTCGGATACGTCATCTCCGTCCAGCGCTAGTGCGGGGAACGATATGTCGATAGACCAAAGTAACGTATATAAAGTTGGTGTACGTGTGCCACCATTTTGGGCTGAAGAGCCGGAAATCTGGTTCGCCCAAGTTGAAGGCCAATTTACCATCGCCGGAATCACAAATGACCTCACCAAGTTTAACTACGTAATTGGGCATCTAGACAATCAGTACTCCAGGGAGGTCAAAGATATTATCATAAGCCCGCCGGCAACGAACAAATATGAGAAACTGAAGATGGAATTGATTAAGAGACTCAGCGCGTCCAACGAAAAGAAAATCAAGCAGTTGTTGATGCATGAGGAACTCGGGGATCGAAAACCATCCCAATTTCTCCGCCACCTCAAAAGTCTCGCAGGCCAGGATGTACCAGACGACTTCTTGAAGACTATTTGGACTAGTCGCCTTCCTCATGGCATACAGACGGTGCTCGCAGGTCAACCAGGTGCAACTTCGTTAGAAGACCTAGCCGATTTAGCCGATCGGGTAAACGATCTGGCTGCTACAACTCCGAGGGTCGCTGCTATTAACGACACTATCCCTGGTTCACTTCTCAGCGATCTGACCAAGGAAGTAGCTGAACTCAGGAAACAGTTCCAGAAGTTGGCGTCCGGTCACAACAGCAGGGCACGCTCTCGCTCCTCCAGAGACACTAGAAGTAAGTCTAGGCAGCGCTCGCAATCCAATTACCGGAAGTTCCCGCTTTGTTGGTACCATGCCAAGTACGCGGACCAAGCCAATAGGTGTATTCGACCCTGCGACTTCAAATCGGAAAACGCAAAGGGCGGTCGATAATGACGACCAGCGATTGCCCTTTAAATGCAACTGGTCGCCTATTCGTCACGGATCGTTCATCGAAAACGCAATTCCTGGTCGACACTGGAAGCGACCTCTGCGTATTCCCACGGTCAATGCTTCACGATCGTCGTGCTCGGACTGGTTATAGTTTATGTGCTGCTAATGGTACTAATATTGCTACATATGGTTTACTTAATTTAGAATTAGATTTTGCTTTACGTAGAACATTTCAATGGCGTTTTGTGGTGGCCGATGTTACGAAACCAATAATTGGCGTAGATTTTTTAAATTTTTACAACCTTGTAGTAGATTGCCGTAACAAACGCTTAATAGACAATTTAACATCAGTGACAGCCGTTGCTGCTTTGGCTAATTGTAAGAATGTTTATTCTGTTAAAGTCGTGACTGGTGAGACTCGGTTTCACAAAATTATCGATGAGTTTCCTGATATCACACGACCGGCTGGTAAGCAACACACTACACCACACCAAACAGTACACCATATACGCACGACACCAGGCCCTCCAGTTTGTTCACCCCCCCGTCGTTTAGCTCCAGACAAGCTCAAGATTGCCCAGAAAGAGTTTCAGTCCATGCTGGCCGTTGGCACAGCTAGACCTTCTGAGAGCCCATGGTCGTCACCCTTGCACTTGGCACCGAAGAAAAATAACGGCTGGCGTCCCTGTGGCGATTATCGGCAGCTTAACGCCCGTACCGTGCCTGACAGGTATCCCATTAAGCATATCCATGACTTTTCCCAGAGTATAGCTGGATGTAAAGTTTTCAGTACTCTGGACCTTGAAAAAGCATATAACCAGATACCTGTCAGCCCGGAGGACATTCCTAAGACCGCCATCACGACCCCGTTCGGTCTATTTGAATTTCCTTATATGACGTTCGGTCTTAGGAATGCGGGGCAAACATTTCAACGATTTGTTGACGAGATGACGAGGGGGCTTGATTTTGTATACTGTTTTCTTGATGATTTTTTAATATTTTCCAAGAGTGACGCAGAGCACGAGCAGCACCTACGTGAGGTATTCAAGAGGCTGAACGAGTATGGTATGCTGGTCAACACCTCGAAGTGCATTTTTGGAGCACAAGAGGTAACTTTTTTAGGCTATCGCATATCTGAAAACGGTTCCAGGCCGGTCGAGTCAAAGGTTCAAGCAGTGAAAGATTTTCCCGCACCAAAAAACGTGCGGCAGCTAAGAGGATTCTTGGGCATGCTTAATTTTTATAGGAGATTTATTCCCAAAGCAGCTGAGATCCAAGCTCCGTTACATGCCTTGTTAACGGGATCGATTAAAGGAACGCAGCCAATCACTCTAACAGAGGAAACTTTATCAGCGTTTCAGGCCTGTAAGGATAGTCTCTCTAACGCTGCGCTGTTAGCCCACCCAGACTGTACCACTAAGCTCGCAGTAGTTACTGACGCTTCAGACAAAGCAATAGGGGCAGTCCTACAGCAATTTAACGGGAACGCATGGCAACCTTTGGCTTTCTTTTCAAGGAAACTGAGCCCTTCCCAAACTAAGTACTCTCCCTATGATAGGGAGCTGCTCGCCATTTATGAGGCTATTAAATATTTCCGCCACATGCTAGAAGCTAGGCACTTTATAGTCTATACTGACCACAAGCCGATCAGTTTTGCCTACCACGAAAGGAAGAAAAACTGTTCGCCAAGGCAGTATAGATACCTAGACTTTATAGCTCAGTTTACTACTGACATCCGCCACATATCCGGCAAGGACAACGTGGTGGCCGACACCTTGTCGCGCATCGAGGAACTGGCGGATCCAATTAATCTTGAAAAGATAGCCCAAGCCCAAGTCGACGACCCGGAACTCAAAATACTTTTGAGTGGGAGCTCTTCATTAGAATTTAAAAAACTCCATATCCCTGGCAGTCGAATTTCTTTGTACTGCGACGTCAGTACCTCAGCTTCCAGGCCTTATGTACCCAAATATTTTAGAAAGCAGGTATTTGATAGCCTGCACTCATTGAGCCATCCTGGCGTTAGCGCAACAGCTAAATTAGTAGCTGAGCGGTTCGTTTGGCCAGGGGTCAGAAGAGACTGTAGAGAATGGTCACGCGCATGTATTTCGTGTCAAAAGGCAAAAGTCACTCGTCACGTGACTTCCCCACTTGGCACCTATAATTTACCACGTGCCCGATTCAAACAGATCCACATTGACCTAGTAGGACCTCTACCACTTTCTGAGGGCTACCGGTACTGTTTAACTGCTGTGGACAGATTTACTCGCTGGCCAGAAGCAGTACCGATAGCAGATATCACGGCAGAAACGGTCGCCAAAGCCTTGTTGTCAGCTTGGATATCTCGATTCGGCTGCCCGACAGACATCACAACTGATCGCGGCCGTCAGTTTGAATCGGCCTTGTTTCAATGTCTGTCCAAGATTACCGCATTCGAGCACAAGCGGACAACAGCTTATCACCCTGCATGCAACGGGCTGGTTGAACGGTTTCATCGTCAACTTAAAGCCGCAATTGTATGCCATGCAAATGATAGGTGGACTGAGTCACTACCGTGGGTTTTGTTAGGCGTAAGATCTGCCTTTAAGGAAGACATACAAGCTTCCTCGGCGGAACTGGTGTATGGGGAGTCATTGAGGTTGCCTGGCGAGTTTTTTGAGCCTACTATTAGCGGAACCACAGACATATCTGAATTTACCGCAAGACTCAGGAATTTTGCTGAAAAGTTGCGACCGGTACCAGCTTCCCGTCATGGTTACTCCAAGGTGTTCATTTTCAAGGAACTTGAAACCTGTGATCACGTTTTCCTTCGAGAAGACGCATCACGGGGTTCACTCACATCAGCATATTCCGGTCCACATAAAGTCGTTTCTAGAGGGGATAAAGTATTTAAAATCATGGTAAAAAATAGGGAAATGACAGTGACCATCAACCGGCTTAAGCCTGCCTTCATCCTGTCTGTTCAGGATACAAAAACTACACCCGAAGAATCACGAAATTACGTAACCCGTTCCGGGCGCCGAGTGAAATTTGCAGATTTTTATCGCCCTTGACGGTCTCTGGAGGGGGGTGGTGTAGGCTACTACTTACCTATTTATGTAATTAATAATAATTTACTATACTTAGTACTTATTTACAACACTGGTTTACAATTACTCACATATAGAAGTATCTATTTAATATTATATTTACATTGTTGTTTATTTACATTTATTTATTACATCATAGAATAAAGATGTCTTTATTCTATGATGATATGTTTATACATAACACCAGTTGGTCGAAGTCGATAATCGATAATAACTGCGATAAACTATCGACCCGCTGGACATCACTAAACCAACGGTACTATACGTGTCGCTTGCGCACATAGGCGCAGCGGTCACTGCGCAATGTCAAACCAGTCGAGACTTATCTACGGCGCGGAGCGCATGTCCTTTGCTCGCATATTTGCATTGCCGCGAACTACTTAAGCTTGCTTGTGATTCGTTCATTGTTATTTTCCTCTTCTCATCTGAACTCTGTCTATCTTCCTAATTCTCTGACTATTGTGCTTACGCTTGTGCTTGTGCTTCATCCCCATTGTGCCTTCTAAATCATATGTGTTGTGTGTGAGGATTGTTGAAGAATATAGTGTACCTACCTATAAAACGTGAGTTGGATTTTATTTACAAACCTTACAACCACGTTATTCACCCTATTGCCTACACACCTTACCTATATAGGTATTCTTTTTTGCACCCGCTTTTTATTATAAATAATATTATAAACCCGCTATATATATTATATACAATATTATAAACCCACAGTTTTTACGTATTTGGATCTAGATTTTGGGAGTTTTAACTGACTGAGACTGGCTTGTTGATCCACTGGCTGGAAGTGTTGCGGCTGAGCATGGGTTTCTGGGCTCAATCTACGAGTCAGGCAAAGTATTATTTTAGTTTATTTTAGGAAATTCTTAGCAGTAACCCGGATTTGTGATCGAATACTAGCTCGTTTAGTATCAGCATCAGCACCATATGGTGAAAAGTTGGTGTACTACACCTTTGCCTAACTCTTCTAGGATTACCGGTGTTCCGTATGTATATTCAAAGAACCAATCAAGCCACCAACACAATACAAACTAAAAAAAAAACCAGTGCCACACTATTTAAACTCCCTATTTTAAAAACCGCACGAGTTCAGTTTATCTTGCTCCATGTAAGCAGCGAGTGCTTGCTAATTCCACTTTATTTTATCACTACGTATGATAATGTCCGCTGTGTCGTTTCTGTGCTGCAGTTTTGTTTCACAATCTAGCCGTAGAGGGCACTAGTGTCCACTTTGTCTTTAACCGTTAAGCTGACAACGTACTGTATACATATAGAACGGTGGATATTTTATGTCAGTTTGGAGACGACGGCTAAGCTTGTGGATATCAAGTCTTGGATACTGAATGGTCATAAATAGATTTTTATATTCACCACGTTTCGTATAGTAACGGGTAGTAGAATTGTGTTGTTTTTAATGTAGGGAATGATACATCCCCACAGCACCATTCATGGAGTTTATATTTTTGTCCTGGAAGTAGGGGTAGTTTATACAGGGTTATAGGTAAAACAACATCAACCTCTTAAGGGGTCATTGTACTCATCATTATGAACAACTTTTACTATGGGACCAAATATGACATCGCGAAAAAAAAATCTGCTGTTCCCTACATTTATGTTTGCAGAACCTGTCAAAATGTAGGGACCAGCTGATAATTTTTTCGCGATTTCATATTTGGTCCCATAGTAAAAGTTGTTCATAATGATGAGTACAATGACCCCTTAAGAGGTTGACGGTGTTTTAGCAATAACCCTGTATACCTAGAGGTCGAAACAACATGGCGTAAATCAATAAATAACTTTCTAAATCTAAAAAAAAACATTTCAATGTGAAAGGTTTCTAAGGTCGGAAGATGTACGTGAGATTGAGAAACTGCTACAAACATACATAAACTCAGGCGTTCTTCCCATGGGGGTAGGCAGAAACGACAGAACGCCACCTGCTACGATCCTTACATAACTACTCTTTTGACTTCGTTTACGTTCATACATTTTGTCATACACGCACGCCATTGAAGCCACAATTTTCTTTTTAAAATTAATGAAGAAGCTCCAGGTTGCCCGCGAAATTCAAATAATCTTACGTTTTTTGCAATTTGCAGGTCAGTGTCAGATTGTATATTGAACAAAATATGATTCGCGACCGTAACAATTATGAATTTACAGAATTATAATAATTAAAATCACCATTACAACCCTCTATGTTCATATAATCCTATTGATTGATATTTTATTAAATTGTCATTCAATAGGATTCGCTAGTGATGGAGCTAGCCGAATTCTGGGGCGAGTCCATTTAGATTGCCATCAACACGCTAAGAACAGGATTATATGAACTTACTTTGTAAATATTTCATATTTTGTTCAACATACAACCTGACACTGACCTGCAAATTGCAAACAACATAACATTATTTGAAATTCGCGGGCAACCTGGCGCTTCCCCTTAAACACAACTAGAACTCAAACAAAACTGAATAAAAAGTAAAAATCTAATAAAAAACCTCTGGCTGGACGGTTAGTCTGTATGCGAAAGCATCTAAGTCACCTCCATCGAGCTTGAGAGCCCAACAAGGAGATATTGTGCTCTTCTAGTGTTTACTGAGCTAAATGAGACTTACGAGTATACTATAACTATATTGTGGTCTGTGCTTACGAGTGCGACCCGCGGGGTAAGTGTGTAACACGCTAACCGTAGTAATAGGTTTCATTTTGACAGTACAACAACATTCATTGCGTTATTTACGTTGTTGAACAGATTTTTTTTCGAACATATGAAGCAATGTATTAGTAATATCCTTCATAATTGTTCAGATTGTGGTTGGAAGTGTGTTACGCAATTAGGGTGCCGCAAGTCTTAATAAAATTTGTCCACAACGCTTTTTTGAGACTAAATACTTTTTATTGTTCGATTTTGTTTTGTTTGTAGTTTTGTAATTAATTGTTAATGAAGTCGAAGGCAAAGAGAGCGGGATCTTGATTGAACGCAACTAAATGTAACCCTCCTTTTGGACTTCGCCGCAGTCGGGTAAATTAATTAATTAATCGATGAGGACTATGGTGAGGTAAAACATTGATTACTCAGCATGATTAGTTGTGGCAGGCATTTCTGACATAGGTACGGTGAGCTGCATCAATTGGGTACCCCAGTTGTATTAAAATTAACTTTGAAGGGGGGTACTCACATCGTGACACTGACTGTACCTATGAAAATACATAATAACATAATTTTAATCAATTGAAAACCGTTGAAATCTCTACAATTACATAAAGAATAAAATTTTTTGCTACCCTGCGATCTCATAAATCATAAACCAAACATATTTAAAATTAAATTAATAGCAGTTTAAAATTTAATACGTGGCAACATCGACTCGCCGCTGGCAAGGCAAGTATTAATAATCGCAACTAGCAATAATTGATGTAATAAAGTTAGATTGCGTTGGATTGAGCCGGATCAATACGGATACATGTGGAATGGTGGTTTTTTTTTAGTTAGGTACTTGTTTATAATTTGATTGTGTATGTGTGTGAAAAATGAAACGTTGTATTTGTTTTCAAAATATGAATGATGAATTTCTGGTGAATAGGATTTATTGATAAATTCGAAATTTATTGTTTGCCGTAGTTATTTTTTGTAAATAGTTTTGCGGAATGTTTGACTGCTTTTTTGTGTACACTTGTTTGATTTTTTCATAGATAGAATCATATTTTCTGATTTTTATACTCATTAAATTAGCAGTCAGTACAAATCATGAAGAAACCTGTCATGGCCAATATTTTAAGAGACAAAATGAAAATGACAAATGGTTTATTATTTCAAAAGTAAACCTTAACATCTAGTGATTGGAGCCTCCTTTTAAACAGATAAGCCTGTCTTAGGAGACTTCAGTCTTCCATAGTATCAATTGCTTGTTTTATACAAACGTAGGTACAAAAGATAGGTTAGGTAATTACTTGATGCCCTACATACCCTACACACCCCCGTACATAGGTTTACCTTATCCTTCTTTGAGCTTGGTAGTGCCTTAAATCTATAGTTTAATATTATATAACATATTAAATCTGAAGAGTTTTCTTTTTTGTTTGAACGAGCTAATCTCTGGAACTTCCAGTCGGATTTGAAAAAACCTTTTTGCATTTGATAGCCTTATTCTTGAAGTCATAGCGTGTCAAAGCGTGTCAAGGGTCATAGCGTGATGTTACATCGCCTTTAACCTTAAAGGCGATGTAACATCACGCTATGACCCTTAGGAGCCGTGCAAAAAGAGAGACAAGTTAGAAATAATGCTAAGCGAAAATTAAGTAAGAGCGCGGGTGATGCGATACGATGCGGTTGGTTGGTGGTCCGAGAGAGTTTTATAAAAATATGCCTGTTATTTTAGTATGTGTGTGTGTTGTGTATCTTACGACATCCCTTCCACGCGAACGAAGTCGCAAACAGCCGAGCTATTCTGTAACAATCTCGCCGTGATAACTTAGGTGAAGTGAGCTTGAAGTGAGTTGTCGATAGTGGCAATCCCTAGCATCAGGTGGAATGATAGCTCACTTCACTTAAGTTATCACGGTGAAATGGATACAGAATCGACCGGCTGAAGCTTGTAGTCTTTTAAAGGCAATTTTACCCATAAATGTTACGGGAATGAGAATATGAATTAATAGTTATCGGTCAACATCGATCTATTTTCAGGCATCAACCTCGCAAAAAAACATTGCGATCACAAAAAACGTTCATTAAAGTTAATTATGTAGACATTTTGCGAGCCATTCAATATTTCGCGTCACGTCCGACGAATAATATCGAAATAAGTGCTATTTATTTATATCGTTGTTTACTCGGGACGATGTTGCTGCGATACGATAGTATTCGATGTTGATGTAATTACGATGAGAGGTCTATTATACGTGGTGACCTGAAAACTCTTTTGGATATTGTTTATACAAGCCGTTTTGTTACTTAGTAAGATTTTGGTTGGCTATTATATGGCCAGGGTGTGTGCCACTTAAATAGGTTAGAAAAGGGTGGTGGTGTTTAGACAACACAATCATGCGAAGCAGTAATGTTCACGAAGGAGGAGGCGGAACGCGTGAGGGAGAGGCAAAATTCGCACCCTCATGCCCCTAGCCGCCGCAGGAAACGCCCTGGGCGTCGGGAATCGCAGTCCGATTTCCGGTCACCGTAGGCGTGGGCTTACGAATGGCGAGCAATGGGCAGCTCGCCGTTCAATAAGGACCAGGCCCGGGTCGACGGCGCGTTGTGTTCCACGCGCGCCTCAAAGAGATGTCAGCACCAATGACGGGGTCCGCTAGGGCCGATGCCTGCTAGGGTTGCGGGAGAGTCCGAGAGGGATACCGTGGCCCCTGGCACAGGCAACTGAAGGAACACGGGTGGGTTTTAGTCAGTAAGAGTCTGACACGCCCTCCGCTCTGCCCAGAGCAGGAGAAGTTATTTGATGATTTCCCACCCTCAAAAAAAAAAAAGGGTGTGTGCCACTGAAATAGGTTAGAAAAGGATGGCGGTGTTTAGACAACACAATCATGCTTTATTTTACATAGCCTCACGCCTTCTTCCCATAGGGGGGAAGAAACTACTTACATAACACCACCTGCTACGATCCTTACATACTCCTTTCGGTTCATTTACGTTTATACATCTGGTCTTTATACGCACTCCGGTTGCGAATACTACGCACCTGACCTTTCTGAAGCATAACACAAATAAGGTCACTATTATGCCTTATAATTATTTCGTGGATGCATAAAAACGAGGTTTTTTTTTGTTTTGTATGTGACAACTTCCACACAAGGTCTTCAGGTCCCGAACTAGGTAGAGCCTGTACTACGGTAACCTGATGACTGATATACATACCTACATACATATAAACCCCCCCTCAAAAGTCGTATCAAATAAATCAGCTTGAACCACAAACACTTACGGCTTGCTTATATTTCACAGGCGGCAAATAGCAAATAAATAACGAATCGGACAGATTTACGGGCTTTTACGCGTTGCGGGGCGCAATTATGCGTAAACACGTAAAATTAAAAAGTTTCCGCGCGGTTTTATTCGCCGATTTACGCGCTTGTGCGCTGATTACGTCTACTTATAGTGGATTTGTGTTGCGTGTTGTTGCACGCGAAGGGCAACTTTTGTGCCCGGGTTTTAATTAAGAGGACTGTGTTTTCAGCGATTTTTCTTTCATTTCGGTAAATCAGCTGCTGACTATTTCTGTTCTATGCTCGTGACTATAATTATGTCAATTTGGACTTTTTATGTTATTCAAGTTATCGTAGGTATATGCATATATTTTTGTACAAACGGGCTTCTGTGACAAATAAACCTATTTTTCTATCTATGTTTCTATAAACGTCTAATAACTTGCCTGATTTTGAGGTACTCTGCTTATTACAATTAAAAAACCTTTTGAATCATCACGTAAATCTAAAATGAACTGATACTGTCATCGGCGATCATTGGCGTGTGCTAGCTGACATATGGCAAATAATTTTAATATTTTTGTGTATCGTAATGTTAATTACTTATTACTATATAGAATCCAGTTCTTCTAACTGAACAGACAGCAGTGCTGCTGGGGAGTTGGTTCCGCCACTTCTTCTTCCTAGCTAAAGCACTAGGAAGTGGTGAAGGGCGGGCGTTTTGAGGGGACTGTCTTATGTGATTTTGACTTTCAAAAAGTGCTGATTCTCAGCCCAGTTTGAATAAATGCTTTTGATTTTGATTTTGATCCATGACATAGTAGCAAAATAAGTTAATCAGCTGAAAGCAGTCCTTTTCGGGACACCCTGTAAAATCATAAAACTCACATAATTTATAAATAAAAATACACTGGGCCGCAAAGAAAGCGGTTATAAAAAATGCGATAACTTTTAAATTATTTGAGCAATCCTTTTAAAATACAAAACTAAATTAAAGTTTATTTCATTCCAAATATAGGAAGAAGTAAAACCTTTTTATTTATTTTTGGTGATTGTATTAAAAGCCATGAATAAAAAATAAAGACTACTTTTAGTATTTGAACAACTTTGAAACCAAATTAAATGAAAAACACGCCTCTAACCCCTGAAGAGTGTACCAGAATTCTGACAATGTTTGAAGACGGGCGCAGTCAGCGTTAATCAGTGAGAACGGTGTGTCGCTATCAACCGTTCAAAGAGAATTTCAGCGATTTGAAGAGACTGGATCCAATATTCGCAGACCAGGAAGAGGCCAAACAAGGGACACGCAGCGCGAGACCATTGATATATGGTGTCAAAAATATTGAGAAATCGATTTCAAACGGCTGTTGAAGTCAAAAATCACCTTCTACGTGCTGCAGGTAGCAATCTGAGCACGTGTACAGCCAGACGGCGTCTTGCTGAAGCAAACTTGAAGCCATTTAGACCTACAAATGGTCCAAAACTCAAAAGGCAGCATCGAAATTCAAGGCTGAGTTACGCTAGAGAACATATGAATTAGACTCCGGATGACTGGCCAAGAGTAATATTTTCGGACGAGTCTAGGTTCACGTACGACGGGAGGCAGAGTCTACAGAAGGACCAGGAGAACGCTATAACCAAGCTTGCATTGAAGAGAAAGTGCCATACGCCGGAGGCTCCAAACACGTGTGGGCTAGAATTTCTTCCGAAAGCCGTACCGTGCTTGTGGTGATAGAAAATGAAACTTTAATTGCAGAAAGATACGTGAATTAAATCTTAAATGAGTATGCTGGCCCACTTTTTTTAGACATGGGCGAGAACGTTCGGCCCCATACAGTTCGGATAGTGTTCGTCTACCTTGAATATGTCGCTATCACACGCATAGCCGACACTGGGACGATGTGTACGCCGGCGAAATTCTCCTCCGATCTCGCTTCGTGAACTGAAAGAAGGACTGATAGAGGAATGGGAGAATACTCCTCAGTATCGCCACAGAAAGCTGGTGGCTCTTGGTGGCAATACAAATAATAAAATGTGTAAAAAATGCATATTTGATAAAGTAGCAAATTTTTCGAAAACAGGTAAAAATGGAAATTTCAAAATAAACTTCATAATCTTGAATTATTTTGACATTGCTTTCAGCACTATAAAATTGTCTATAAATACAGTCTTTATTTAATAAAGCTAGCTCCAATATTAAGTCCAAGTCAAGTAATTGCGATTTTTGTTACCGACCCGCTTTCTTTGCGGCCCAGTGTAGTTACATGCAGTACCTACAAAAATTGTTACACTTAAAAGTAAAAAATAAAACATTTTTTCTAGAATCTAACTACTTTTGTTTAGTTAAAAGCCTACGAGACCGACAAATTTGCCATCATTAATAATCCGCCAAATCGTGAATTAAAACCGTTTGAAACGTTTCATAAAAGTAATTTACTAAACAACTTCAAAATGACTAAGTAATATGCTTTACTTGGACAACTTGATTTTTTATTTATCAACATTATAAAGTCGTAAATAAGTGGTATTTTGTTAAGAGTAGCAATATTAGTTTAGTGATCGCAATCACGGTTGCCAAACGTGAGATTGTAAGTTCAGTTCCTGGGTCGAGTACTGTTGTTGAGAATTTCTGTACTAACATCAGTTACAGCCCAGATAAATGATAAATGATTTTATTTCTGTAAGTAGGTTTTTACAAACACTTTTACACGTCAATCATATTTTTTTTTAAACTAGATGAGGTCGGCGTTTCCTATCTGACTACTCTGAGAAGAAAGGCCGAAACAAACTCAGAGGTCACAGTCTCTTTTAAAGTCCAGACAGAATCTTGGTCAGATCATGTGAAGGCTATGTAGATCGGTGTCTGAAATGGTCTTCTGAGGAAAGAACCACACAGACTGAGTGGACCTGTCCAGTCAGTGCATGCAATTGTCAGCAACCGTGCAGCTCAACTCAGAACTTAATGAGCTCAACGATTCGACGAACAATACCAAAGAAAGGACATTTGAGTAGGCCGCACAAGTTACTCAAACTGCCAGATCATGATTACACTAAGAGTATAAATACAAAAAAAAAAGCAATGACCAACATAGTTCTCACATTCACAACAGTTAAAAATAATAGCATAATACTTTACAAAGTAAATACTCTTGTCATAGTATATGTATATAAAATTCATTAATGTCAATGTGTATATAAAAATCCGGACATAATCATTGAGGACCATGCAGATTGGTGTCTGAAATGGACTTTTGAGAAAAGAACCACACAGATTGAGTGGACCTGTCCAGACAGTGCACGCATTTGTCAGTAACCGTGCAGCTCGACTCAGAACTTAAGGAGCTCAAGAGGTCTGGCTCAGAGGTCTGGAATGGTTAGAAGATGGACAGTAGCTGAGTATAATACTCGTAAATGTAAGATGTAGATGGACTATGAGACGAAACTGGTAGCTAAAGTATTTTTGAATACCGGGATAACGCATGGCAGACCATTTGAAGACTTATAAAAAGCTATGGTAAATGACTACAAAGGCAGCAGGGTTTGTAATAGGGACGTTTCCCAGGGTTGGTCTAGGAGGTACAGTCAATAGAAGGCTCTTTATTTGTAACTACTCCCTTCCAAAATCTCATCAATTCCGTGGACATGGGAACTTGAACAATTGATTTTATATCGTGATAAGACGATATCTCCATCACAAAGATGGAGGAGATATAGATATATACCATTCTCTACCAAGGTCCTGGCATTGATATAATTATTATATAGGTACACCTAATTGAATATTTCAAGGTTATACATCTGTACAGACATAATGCCGTTCCCTTTCTGTTATGTACAGATGATATTTTGTATGCATAAGTAAGGCACACAAATACAGAGTTATCAAAGTACCTATGTCACAGTGCAGGAGTTACAGTAATGCAACCTTGCTTATTCTTGTCTCGTTAATCAGCCCCGTTACCATCTAGCTCACTTGAGCACTTGAGCTCACGTGAGCTGAACGATATTTAAATTATTTACCTGAGTATGCACCGTAATTAAGACACGCGGCATCGGGTGAGACCAAAAAAAAAAGAAAAAAATATATAATACTGAGAAGCGTCACGGGTATTTGGTTTTCTCGAATACGTTGTAAACAACATGAATTTTCAAAAGTTGGAAATGCAGTGTCAAGCTTTTTTAATCGACTTCAAACATTTGTTCATGTGTATTTTTTTATGTTTAATTGTCATCGATATTTTTGTCAATTGTGGACCGATTTCGGAAATTATTTCTGCATTCGGTAGAAGAAGCTTCCGCGAAGGACCCATAATTATAAATTTTATTAATTTGCTTGGGTAGTTTTTACATAGCAAGTAGTAGTACGAGTATGCTATGATACCTACCCCACACCAATTCGTATCAATTGGTGTGGGGTAGGTATTGTAGCGGCCAAACACGACACTCGTCTGGTCGGAAAATCCTCCCTTGTACCAAAAGGCATACTGCCTATTGTCAGATGATACCAAATGGGCTACCAGACCAAGATATATTCCTGAGGGGCTCGTGGCTAAGAATTGCAGCCGCACTGGTCAATCTTCAAGGTTAAGCAACAGTTGCCGAGGTCAGTCCGTGGATGGGTGACTATCCATTACACACCGAGATCCCTGCGTGCCTCGGAAAGCACGTTAAACTTTTAGTCCCGGCTGTCATTTGTAGATCTTTGATCGTCATTACAGGTAGTCAGAAACCCTAAAGTCAGACAACCAGTATCAAGAGGTACCGCTTTACCCAGTAACTGAGTTATGGAGGTCAGATAGGCAGTCGCTCCATGTAAAATACTCGTTTTCGGCTGCATCCGTTAGACTGGAAGTCGACCCCAACATATTTGGGAAATGGCTTCGCAGATGATGATCAAGACGTATTCCTGTTCGCACATGACCTACTCCTTAACTCCCACAGTGGTTCGGCGACGGGGTAATTGCTCGAAGGAGCTGCTCAAGACAGCCCTCCCTCGGTTATTAATGACAGGCACGCCTTCCCCCTATTTACAAGTCATTAAGTGGGCCCAACAGAATTCATGTTTGTAATCTAATATTTTGTACAACTATGAATTTTGAATATTTTTTTTGGGTTACAGAAGTTTGAGTTAAGTGTTTTTATTTATTTGGTTTTAGTTAAGGAATATGTTCTTGTACTACTAATGAAATGGATTTCTACTATATTGTTACAACTATGGCACGATACCACCTTCTCTTTTATTCTTTTTTAATAGATGTTGACTGTTGCTGTCTGACTAGGTCTTTTAAATTGAAATACTCCTCTGTGGACACAATAAGTACTCGTGTATGTTATCATTTATCAACCAAATGTTTTAATAATAAATATACAGGGTGTGGCGTAAGTAGTGATCCACCGTTCAGGATTCGATTAACCAGATAATTAACTAGGTATAACAATTAAAAATTTTAACCATTTTAGTAGTAAGTTTTTTTTTACACAAATCGCTCTTGATTTTGATGGCGTGTTAAAAATTGGGGTTAAAATTAGAGAAGAACCAATTTTTTCATCAAAAGAGCTGAATTCACATAAAATATCATAATGTATCATGATAGCTCTAGTATTCAGCAGTAAATAACAGAAATCAAAATGAAAAAATAATGGTTTTTGTTGAAACTACAAACAAATTTGTAATAAAAGGTAGAAATTTCGTAAATAAAAGAAAAAAACGAAATATTTTCGGAACCCTTGGGTAAAAATGGTTAAAATTTTTAATTGTTATAGTTAATTATCTGGTTTATCGAATCCTGAACGGTTGACCACTACACCCTGTATATGATTATCGATGACCAGAAAAGCCGTGCAGTTGGAAAAGCCGCACGTTGGTCCTAACTAGTTTTCCCAACGTTTATAAATAAGCCAACTATTAATTGTCTCACTAAACTAATTGAAAGTAAGCCAAGCGACTCGTCAAACATTCTGTTATTTAGTCCTCCAAAGGCTATCTTACTTGTTTTTCCAACATCTTGAAAGTCAAGCAATCTGAAACTAAAACAGAGCGCACACCAGAGGGACGTTGTTAAAAATACCGGATTTTTAAAAATGTTCGAAATCTCACATCAGCCGGTATCCGTCAAAAATTTTTACAGCTTTCACCTATATGGCTTACATTTAATTGTCGCTAGCATGATATTGCGACTTCATTTTATTGAAATGACTAACTCACTAAATATAGAAAAATAAAAACAAAACATCCTTTTGTTTTTGGTCACTTAGGCGTCGAAGTAGTTGTCCGCATAGCTGTCATCCGGAAACATGTTTAGAAGACAGGCAGCATTGCCACGTTGAATGGCAATGCTAATTCTTTGCCCAAAGAATAAGCGAGCCCTCTTGTCACGTAAAATGTCGACCAGTCGGCGAGAAATTTGAACGTTATATATTACGGCAATAGGCCTTCAGACTCGAAACTAGTTTTGAAACAGTTTTTTTTCGTACATTCGTACACGACTTTGACTATATTTGTATAGAGTACTAATTGTAATTTATGACATTTTATAAGGTATTAATTGGAATTTATGACATTATTTAAGGTATTAATTGGAATTTATGACATTTAATAAGGTATTAATTGGAATTAATGACATTGTTTAAGGTATTATTTGGAATTTATGAAATTGTATAGGGTACATATTAATTGGAATTTATGATATGGTATAATTTTAATGATAATTTTGTATGCCTGAATTGGTGCAACACAGTGGGCGGCGCATTCACTTGACATCTAGAAATGTATGATTATGTACTGCGTTGAGTTTGTGAATTTGAATTTTGCATTTGCATTGGTTAAGAAGCAAGTTAAATTCCTTGACATCTATACTTGGCACAAAGAAAAACTGTAACTTTTGTTATCGACGCGTTTTATTTAAATTATAATTGGAAGACGCTTCATGACGTCACGTCCGCCACCTGACGATGCTGGCCGCTCAGCAAACGAGCGTTTATTATTATTAACCATTTATTTCGGACAGAATCCATATAAGTGTTAGTAACAATTTTATTTAGATCTATGTTAGTAGGTACATAATATAAGTGTTAGTAATAATTTTCTTACGATCTATGTTAGTAGTTAACAAGTTCATCACAACTTTCCCGTGACTATTCCCACCCAGTGAGCCTGTATGGGACAGTCGTAGCGGGATGCAATCATTTGCAAAATGCTGTTGGTGCTACCGCGTAGTCTTTGCAATAACGACGCCGCTTTCTTACGCATTACGAAAAATGAATTCTTATCATCTGCGCAATTTGGTTTTAGAGCCAAATTATCCACAGCCGATGCAGTGCACAGTCTAACAGATTATGTCTCAGAAGAACTTGGTAAAGGAAACCAGACCCTGGGAATCTTCCTTGATCTGGCGAAGGCTTTTGATACGGTCTCCGTTTCTACGCTTTTGTACAAATTAGAGTTCTTAGGAATAAGGGGAACGCCGCTGAAACTTTTTGCCGACTACTTATACGATCGTTATCAATGTGTTAAAATTGACAATATTATTAGCGACGAGCAAAAAAACACAGGTTTTGGTGTTCCTCAGGGAAGTATTTTGGGCCCCACCCTTTTCCTGATTTATATTAACGATTTGTGTAGTTTAAATATTAATCAAGGCAAAATTATATCGTATGCAGATGACACTGCGTTAATATTCACCGCTAAAACAAATAGTGAATTGTATGAATATGCTCAAATAGGTTTCAATACTGTGTCTAACTGGCTTCAAAGCAACTTACTAACATTAAATGCCGACAAGACAAAATATATTCACTTCTTCATCCGCAAACCGCATTTTAATATTACTAACTCTCATCTGTATGCCCATCATTGCGGACTCCGCTCAGTCAGCATAATATGTAAGTGTCCTTTTATCCACAAAACATGTAACATAAAATATCTCGGGGTTCTAATAGACGAGTCGCTCTCTTTTAGACCACATATTGACAGTTTGGTTACAAGAGTGCGCAGGCTAATTTTTGTTTTTAAAAAATTGCGAGCAATTGCAAATAAAAAATTAGTGGCACAAGTTTACTTGGCCCTAGGTCAATCTGTAATACAGTACTGTATTACTTCATGGGGGGGAGTACCAAAAACCTACTTACTGCCTCTTGAAAGAGCACAGAGAGCCATTTTAAAAGTAGCAAACTTCCATCCCTTTCTCTATCCTACAGATCTGCTATACAAATCCTGTAACGTGCTGACCGTTCGCCAGCTTTTCATAACGCACTTAATATTAAAACAGCACACCATGCTCTCATATAACATTGAAAGTACTAATAAGAGACGGAATGATATTGTATGCGAGTCAAATGCACCCTCTAAATATGTGTTTGTAAACAGATTTTATAAATTTTTAGGCCCATTTCTATACAATAAATTAAATAGGAAATTAAGTATCTATAAATTAAATAACTACGACTGTAAAAAGACTATTCTGCAATTTTTAGTTAGCCTATCATACAGTGAGACAGAGAATTTACTTGTTGTCTGTTATTAAAACATGTTTAGTCTTTAAGTTAATATTACTTTTTAATTAGTCTTCTCCGTTTTTGTAATTTTATATTTTAACATTATAAGCACCTTTCTAGTCTGAAACACAGGTTCTACCTAGTTCAGGCAAATAAGCAACTGAGTCCTCTAATTTTTAATTTATGTTATTGTAAATCTGCACCATTTTTATAAATAAACGATATTATTATTATTATTATTATATTATTATTATTATTACAGCGTGGAAACCGTCAACGCGCGCGTCTGCGAACATTTGCGATGCACTACAGTAGCGCGGCAACCCCAACAGCATTCTGAAAGCATTATTATACTGAACGCGTAGGACGTTGTAGGCTCGTTGCGTATACCGAACCCACAGGCCGCTCGAGTAAATGGATTGGCCCTAAAAAGTGTTATTTTCACTTCCCTTGTACATCGAGCGAACCTACGGGCCACCATATTGCTCCTTACCGCCAAGTTTAGTAAAAGGCGTTTCACGAGTTGATGGAACCCAGTCCGCGCGCAGTTCTCAACGAGTTAACAACTGTCTGCAAGTATTCACCTACAGTCTGTGAAAAAGAGTGACAAGTATCAACGTGTGCAAAAGTCCTAACTATTTTGTAATTCCTAAATTAGTTTCATTGCGGCAGTCAATTACGGGGGCCACACTGAAAGTTTTTAGAATAGGCCAGTAAGAAAAGCAGCCGATGAAAAAATTATTTAAATTTTGAATTATTAACTTTTTCGGAATCTGTAGATGTGTAATTAATGGTTATGTCATTTGCTTTTACAATAAAATTAATTTAATTGGCGGCAATTTAAAAAAGTGTCTGTCGTGTGTCGAAAATTTCGAAATAGATTTAACTGGAGAAAATTTTCGTTCGATGATTTATTATGACTTTCGTTGCGGTCTTGCTCAACAACAATGTTACGATAGTCGATTAGCATTTCATGACGAAGCCCAAGCCCGTGCCACTGTTTATAACTGGTCTAATGAGTTTAAAGGTGGTCGAAGCAAACTCACTGATGATTCGCGAAAAAGACGACCTTCTACGGCGACTACTGAAGATAACGTCAGTCCTGGCGGCTAAAGATAGAAGCTGATAGAAGGGTTACAGATCAACAGATTCGGTGAGCTTTAGGCATTGGTATGAGTCAAGTACAAAAAGTGTACATGAACACTTAGGCTTCAGAAAACTTTGTACTAGATGGATACCTCATAATTTGACGAAAGATCTAAAGTGGCGATGGTCTGAATAAATATTTTTTTTTTTATTTATTTTATTATTTATAAAGAAAATCTTGATTCAACTTAACTATTATAAGTAGTTAGTTTAGTTACCATGAACCCGATCCCGACAGTGTTTTGTTTCCATCAGTTGGAATATGAAGCTGCCGAAGTAATTTGCTGTTTTTCTATTATTTCTAGATCGGTATGAAGGTTTACCTAAAGTAAATGAAGGGTAGATAAGAAAGTGATCCACCTTTCATCAACGTTTTAAGATAACTGCTGTAAGTAAAGTAGTTTTTAATGATTATTCTATTGTTGTCTCGTTTTGTCGCTTAGTTTATGATAATGACAGGTTATTGAATCGTCAAACGAACTTACCTGTTAGTGAAGTTCAACGGTAATTATACTCGTTGCTGTCTCGTTCGAAGAAGATGATTGAATATAATAGTAGTATCGGTGTCGTGCCACTGGCATCACATATATTTGGTAGAAATAAGCTTTAAATGAACGCGACCTCACACGTGCTTCATCCGCGTCTGGTGGTCTACTCTCAAAGCACGAAATCCGTAGTTTCGGCTGAAGTTACGGGTGCTTCGTACTCCGTATCACCTACGGACATAAGACTACTTCGGGGCGCGAACTGAGAATGGATGACAACACGATTTGACAGTTGTCCTTACTCCCGATGTATTTGTACCCGTCCCCAAAAAATAATTAGTCGGGAGTAGGGTTCAGTTCGATGTACCAAACTACTTTCGGATAAGCCCGTATCTTCGTTGACGGACTTTGAGAGTGGACCCCCTGTAACTATCTTCATTCGGTTTTTATGTCAAGTAACGTTACATTATTTCCGCATAATTTTTAATTTGTGTTAAACTGGAGGATCCTTCCTTTTCTAATGAGTATGAGTGAACTTTAGACCTTGTTCCTTATTCCTCTATAAATATGTATGTCGCAGGGTCAACAGTGATCCGCCGTCTTTATTTTTGATGATTGACAACGCCATCTAATTGTGACCAATCGGAAACATCAAGTAGTGCACTTGGGAGAGGTCAAATTATAGGAAGTGGCAACACTGAAGTGACGGCTGTCGCTTAGCGGTTGACATTTGACATTTTTGAAGTTTGAATACGTTAATGTCAGACGTGAGGGCTGACTGAGCCGACTTTGTGTGGAAACCTCAGACTAAGGAATTTTACTTAGTCTGAAGTGGAAACGCATTCTCAAAATGTTGTGCTGCCATCCTATATCGAATTCATTGCGTTTTCATATTGTAATCTGATTGCATCTGCCTAATCAAGGGATATTTTTGTACTAAGTGAACTTTAGGGCATTAATAGACGTCTGGACTTGTCTTGTTTTGACTATTATTTCGGTTACTCATTATGTCCGACCATCCTGATAACGAAGAAGTCCAAATGCCTTCGTCGTGTAGATCATTCGATCAGTTAGAGCACGAAGCTGCCAAAGTAACTTGCTGATTTTCTTTTATTTTCAGATCTGTTTGAAGGTTTACCCAAAGTAAATGAAGGGTAGATAGAAAATTGATCCGCCTTTCATGAACGTTTTGTAAGTAAAGTAGTTTTTAATGACTTGAATCATTAACTAGTTTGTTGTCTCGTTTTGTTGGTAAGTTTATGACAGTGACAAGTTTTTAAAGATGTTTATGTTTATGACACTGACAAGTGTCACTTTTTAGTAAATGAAGTCGATAACAGACTATAAGCTCAAAATCGAACCTATCTAGCTTTTTCCCAACTATATTGGAGTCAGCTTCCAGTCAAACCGGATGCAGTTGAATACTAGTATTTTACATGGTGCGACTGCCTATCTAAATCAAAATCAAAAGTCATTTATTCAAATTAGGCTGAGAATCAGCACTTTTTGAACGTCAAAATCACATAAGACAGTCCCCCCAAAACGCCCACTCTTCACCACTTCCTAGTGCTTTAGCTGGGAAGAAGAAGTGGCGGAACAAACTCCCCAGCAGCACTGCTGTCTGTTCAGTTAGAAGAACTGGATTCTATACATACAGTAATAAATAAATTAACATTACGAAACACAAAAATATTAAAATTATTTGCCATATGTCAGCTAGCACACGCCAATATTTAAAACTATACTCAAGCAGAAATAAATAATAAAAACAAAAACGCAAACAGAACTTAATACATAATAAAAAGCCTCTTGGCATAAAGGGCGTGCCCGCTTACATATGCAATGCTGCATTATGTTTATATGTATATAGCTGTAACTAGTAGCCACAAATGATAAACTAGGACCTTCGAAGTAAAATAAAGAAACATTAATTTCTAATAACAATAACAAAACCATAGTCAGCAAGCTGACCTGTCACCACAAGCAGCACCCGTTCACGAGTATAACGCAAAGATCAGCCATTACCCCCCTCGCCATATTTGAGGGAAGGAGGCAACCCGACCCCCGACGCTACCGCAAGCATTGACATCTAAGGGAGCATAACGAACTTGCTGCCGGTTGCTCAAAAGAATAATATGATGAACTGTCGAGGTCGCTAGCTAACCATATATTGCAATACAACTCATTAAAAAACATTGAAATGAGTAGATTATGTCAATAATAAATAAAAATTAAATTAAACTAAGGTGACTAATATAGTCAAATAAAATAAACAATTATATGAACTCGTATAACTTGTCAGTAGGTAAGCCAATTTTGGAGAAAGAACATAAACATTGTCTTGAGTTAATCACAGCGACCAACTATTATTATCGTTTAAGTAATCGTTGATTGAATAGTATGCCTTTGAACAAAGGTTGGATTTTACTTTAGCTTTAAACGCATTAAAAGGCAATTCTAACAAAGAAGAGGGAAGCTTGTTATAAAAGTTTATACCAAGCCCAACAAATGAGTTATGGACCTTATGAAGCCGGTGAAAGGGAGCACGTAGTTTCTCCTTGTTTCTAGTGTTAATATTATGCATATATAATATCTGACCTCCAAAACCCTATTACAGGGTAACACTATACCTCTTGGTAAGACTGGTTGTCAGATTTTAGGCCTTCTGAATTCCCCTAATGACTGCCAAAAATCTCCAAAAGGCAGCCGGGACCAACGGTTTAAAGTGCTTTCCGTGGCACGGAGGGATCCCGGTGTGTAATGAATAGTCACCCATCTACAGACTGACCTCGGCAAACGTTGCTTAACCTTGAAGATCGACCCGTGCGGCTGTTATCATATAGCCACAATAACCTCCTCTGATGTTGATAATTATCAGCAAAAATCTCAAAATATAGAGCATAAAAAGCTTTCACCAGTGCCGTCACTTAAATACTTACTAGCTGAAAGCATAAACTTGTCATGGCAATGTGGTGCCAATTAACGCAAATTTACGTGTGGAATAAGTTGAGAATGGTGTCATACTTTTCACAGAACAGATTATTAAAAAGTTTCTTTTGGATACCGCTTTTTATAGCTGAAAAAGTTAGTTCAGTGTACCTACACACAACTTTATTGAACGAAATCTTTTAAGATCAGAGGGCCCGGTGAGAGTTTTTATACGAATTCGGTCACGTTAACGTTCACATACGTCAGTTTGTATGGAATCATTGTAGTGCCCATTGTTCTCACCAGTCGGCGCTACTTCAGTTTCAGTACAAATGAAAGTTTTCGTTAACTCGATCAAATACGTATAAAAGCTACCAGTCCCATAGTCTTCCTCAAACGTTTTCTTTTACTTAGGACGGTTTTACTGCCTCGTCCCTTTCCCCCTGCATTAAGTAGAATATTTTTTCTCCCCTAAAAGCCTATAAGAGACATAAATAAATCAAGTACCAGCTCCACGTATCAACGTTATTGAAACTTAACGCCTTAAGTGACAAATGACACGTTAACTTGGCCAAATTGTAAATTTATGCTGATGACTAGTTGTTTGTCCCTGAAAAATGGTTCTTATGCTCTCTGTGGTAGTGGGGATGTATTATGGAGGTGTTATTATATTCGTAAACAAGAGTACCTACTGTAATGTAAAGTTTAGTTAAACGGATTTCCTTGGAATTTAATGGAAAAATCTTTCAACTCGCTTTTAATGACTCAACGAAAATTTTGTAACGAAATTATGATTTCTCAAATAAAGAGACTTTACGTGATGTCTATTGTAGTATTGTAGTGGTATCTACATTGCCACATACGAACTACGTCACACTAACGTCACGCAAAATCCTGCATCGCGTAGGCTGAGTTTACCGCGCAACTATCATAGATACAACGTCCCGACATCAATCGTCGGGCAGTTGCCCGCCAGACACGATACCCGTATGGTCGGAGGATCCTCCCTTTTCTATGGAGGTACTCGTATGAATGAACTTTACACCTCTTTAGTATATATATATGTCGTAGGATAATTTGATACTTCGAATCTTCGCGAAAATCCTAGGGGTTTGCGAAAACGCGGATAATTAGACATAGGCGAAAAATTATCAAATCTTACTGGACAAAGTCAGGATCTAACATAACCTAACCTAAATGATACAACAACAATAGAAGGGTATCTGGCGCTTGGCGGCCGCTGCCGCGGCACGCTCGCTTCGCTCGCTCGCCTTCGCGCGCTAATGGTCACTGTTCTAACATAACCTAACCTAAATTCTAATTATCCGCGTTTTCGCAAAACCCCTAGGATTTCCGCGAAGATTCGAAGTATCAAATTATCCTACGACATATACAATAGAGATGTAAACACTGAAACACTGTCTCATTCGCTTAGGGAGGGCTAGCTGATGTCACTAATGTCATCTGTCAAATTATTGTTCAAAATGTTTATTAAAAGGTGTATTCCCTCCCCTTGCCCTAATTACAGTTCTCAGTCGGTTTTTCATGGTCCGTGTTAATTTTACAACGAAATTTTGTGGTATACCGTTCCACTCCTTTTCAATGGCAAGTTGAAGATCTATGAGACGTGTAGGAGCCGCGCTACTTGCCCGAACTCATATTTTAAGCTCATCCCAGACATGCTCAATCGGACTGAGGTCAGGACTACGAGGTGGCCACTCCATTGTTGCGGTGATTCCGACATCTTCCATGTAGTCGCGAACTGTTTTGGTGACAGGTCCTCTGGTGTTGTCGTGCATAAGGCGAACTTCTTGTCCCATAAGCCACGCAAGCGACCTCACATTTATACACGTCGAACACAGTGGCGCCTCAATTTAGCTGTCGAGAAACTTCACTTTGATTTTGTCCGGCTTTAAGCAAGGCAATAACTTAAGCAGCTTTTGCTGGCGTAGTGTCCATGTTTTTCCCATAAATCCGTATGATTCCAGTAGAAGTGATATCGCGTTGACCTACGGTATGCAATTGAATAATAATAAAAAAAATACTTTTTTATATTTGCGGGTAAAGCTGCATGTAGTGCCAGCAAAAACAAGTACATTCGGGGAATTTTGAGCAGAATGTTTTTGTAAGTTGCTTGCAGGTCAATGATTTGAATTTTGTGACATTAAGAAGTTAAGCTTGTGTGTTTTCATTTTTGCCAAATGATTTTTACTCAATGGTGCCGATTCCCTTGTTCACAAACTAAACATAATTTAAGTTGAATGCATCTTTTTCTTTCTATTTCATTATGAAAAGGACAGAAGATAAAATATTAGTTTAGTCCTGTCAAATTAGTCAGCCCCTGACGTAATTTGATATAATTTTAGTAGTCAACTTTTTAATCACGTCTAAACTTGTATGGAGTAGTGTCAGGCGCTGATTAATTTGACAGGACTAAACTAAAATTTATCTACTGTCCTTTTCATAATGAAATAGAAAGAAAAAGATGCATTCAACTTAAATTTAGTTTAGTTTGTGAACAAGGGAATCGGCACCAATGTCTATATATTTAAGAAAAATAACAATAGTAAACCAAACAACAAGGGGTGTGCGATTTTATTGCTCTCAAGTTTATATTAATCGTCTGAATTCCGAAAGAAGATTTTGATAATGGACGACTTACTTTTAAACAAAAAAAGAACTAGTCTTTTTTTATTTATGAAAACGGATATCGGAAGAGAATAGCTACAGATTTCAGTCACGCAAGGTGATATGGCTTAGGTAGAGAGGGAAGGATTGAATCCCATTCCAGACAACGTAGAACAGGCTAATGAAAGGGATGTGATTGTTAGAAGCAAGGAAACCGGACAAAGGATGAGATTAAATAAAAAGTACTTGTCCAACATGTTAATGAGATCATAACTGCAGATGGGCAGGCATCATAAGTTTAGTTTTAATTTAATTTAATTAGTACTTGATTGCTGAAATGTATAGTTGAAATAAATATGTTTATGGTTTTGATTTTACGCGATTATTTAATATCGTGTTTTGAGTTGAACAAATAAAAATACACTAAGAAAGGGACGTAATGTAACTATTTAATAGATATGAAAAAACTGTCTCATTCAGACCAGCTGCTGTCACTAATGCCATCGGTCAGTCACGAGGAATGGTGGGAAACCGACTAAGTGAAGCAGGGTCTGCACGATAGGTCTTGGTGTAGTTAGTGAGGCAGTGAAGTGATAAATGATAACAAACACTTTTACACGTCAATCATATTATAAAAACTAGATGAGGTCGGCGTTTCCTATCTGACTACTCTGAGAAGAAAGGCCGAAACAAACTCAGAGGTCACAGTCTCTTTTAAAGTTCAGACATAATCTTGGTCAGATCATGTGAAGACCATGTAGATTGGTGTCTGAAACGGTCTTTTGAGGAAAAACGATACAGATTGAGCGAACCTGTCCAGTCAGTGCACGCATTTGTCAGTAATCTTGCCGCTCAACTCAGAACTTAAGGAGCACAACGATTCGACGAACAATACCAAAGAAAGGACATTTGGGTAGGCCGCATAAATTACTCAAGCTGCCAGATCGTGAAACTAACTAAGAAAAAAAAAAAGTAATAAACCACATAATCTTCACATTCACAATAATTAAAACAATATAATACTTTACAAAGTAAATACCCATGTCATTGTATGTATAAAATTCATCAATGTCAATGTGTATATAAATGTTCGAACATAATCTTTGAGGACCATGTTAGTATCTGAAATGGTCTTCTGAGGAAAGAACCACGCAGATTAAGAGGACCTGTCCAGTCAGTGCACGCATTTGTCAGTAACCGTGCAGCTCAACTCAGAACTTTAGGAGCTCAACGATTCGACGAACAATACCAAAGAAAGGACATTTGGGTAGGCCGCATGAACTACTTAAAACTGCTAGATCATGATTATTACAATGCTATTTCCCATAAATGGTTTTTCTAACTTTCGTCGTACAGGATCGAGTTCCGAAGTTGGGACAAACTTTGAGATTAATAATGACGGATAAATAAACCTCCGTGGAGGATTCTACGAGAAGTATTGACGGAACATAGTTTTTGTGTATATGGTGGAGATAAATAATTATTTACTCATTATTCATCTGACGATCAGTCTTACCAAGGGGAATCGTATGACACAGTATCTGGGTTGCGGAGGTCAGATAGGCAGTCGCTCCCGCGACCCCCGGCGTAGGTGTGAGATGAAACACCGGGGTGGTTTTGAGACAGTAAGAGTCTGACAAACCCCGCCGCCCGCCCTAGGGCGGCGGACATCCATGAGGATTTTCTAAACAGGAAACAAAAAAAAAACACAAAAAAATGGGCTCCTGGTCTTTAAAAGAGACTGTGACCTCTCAGTTTGTTTCGGCCTTTCTTCTCAGAGTAGTCAGATAGGAAACGCCGACCTCACCTAGCTTTTAAAATATGATTGACGTGTAAAAGTGTTTGTACAAACCTACTTACAGAAATGAAATCCATTTATTATTTATCATTAAATTTTAAAATAATTACTTAATATTCATACATATTTGAAAAAACTGTGTAATAAAAAGTTTGCTGTAATATTAATGGTTTAATTTTTACCGCAGTATGATTACGGCTTTTCTTTGCAGTTGCACTGATGAGTCACTATTTTCTTAACGCGAATAGATGGTAATCTTATTCCTTTTATAAGATCAACTTTCCAGGCTAACACCTGAACAGTAAACCACAATACGAGCTCACTGCAAATATAATGCATTCAGATATCTTTCTCAAACAAGCCGGGAAGC
Organism: Brachylomia viminalis; assembly: GCA_937001585.2. NCBI lineage: Eukaryota > Metazoa > Arthropoda > Insecta > Lepidoptera > Noctuidae > Brachylomia > Brachylomia viminalis. The sequence continues at coordinate 4,873,093 of OW443307.2, read as the reverse complement.
TGGGTTCCATGCTCCTAACAATATCAGCAACATAAATCTATTCAAGAGGGAATAAAAGAGGGAGCATAGAGTGCACGGTGAAACCCAGGTGGAAGAACCAAAGAGGATATGTCATTCTTGAGATTATACTTGAATTAATTTGAAAAATACTCTACAAAGGGTTAATATTTTTTACAACTGATAATTGTCTAATTTTAAGAGTAAGGTAGGAACAGTAGACACACCACAGAATAACAAATCGCATCAAGCTACGCATCGAACACCATTTTTTTCTGATTTTATTTTGCTTCTTGTGGTACCGATGTAATAATAATATAATCAAAATGTAAGTGCATGTTTCATAAATAATGTAAATGTTTGAATGCCGAATGGTAAAATATGGCTGAGCTTTGATATGTCATTACAACTATTGTGTATTACCCATTATTTGCAAAATAAGATTCTATTCTATTCTACAGTAGGCCACACGTCCGTGATATCTTTGACAAACTGCCGACAAACTGTTATGCAGTTTGGCAGACTTTATGATTGTTATTGTTTACAAAGAACAATGGCAGCTGCCCATACATCATTTTATTTGAAGTAAAAAAGCTTGTTACATTAATGAAAACTACCGTAAAATGTTCGTAATATGTTCCTAGACTTATATTAGAAAAGATTTTCAGCAAAAACCTCCGTTGTTAATAAATATTGCGACTTTAGTCTTTTTGGCGGGAATTTTGAATTTGAAACTCTAAACTCTAAATGAAAAATAATGATTTATTAGAAAGAAATAAAACAAGTCATTTTTAATACATTTATTCTTCATCATCTTCTCTAACAATAACGTTATCTAAAAACTGCGCCGGAGCTAAAATACGTTCTTCATGCCTAGCCCACCCCAGATACCATACAAGCGTCATGACATGAGCGCAACACCCGACTGTTCGCCGACCCACCAGACAATTACAGCAGTATTCTGTTATTCCAGTACGACTAGGAATATTATTTTCAATTATTATATAAACAAAGTAAGTTCGGCTGGTTATATGTCGCGACTTAATTCTACCCCTTATTAATGTTGTATTACCACTGCCTCTAAGATTATATTGCTCTGTGTTGATGGGTTCACTACATACCTCAATGGTATATCCACCATGGGAACGTACATGCTCGCCATAATACGAGCGAGCTTGACGTATTTGGTATGTTCCCAGGGCGAATAAAATGAGGTCTCTGTATTCCAGGGTAGGGAAGTATAATAAATTATCTGCATCTGCAGTTATATTTGTGAAGAAGGATGTTCTCCTGTTCATATTAATTGCTTCTACCATTTCTGCCAGATTGTTTTGAAGAAACATTCTTTGTCTTATTATTTCTAAAATCTCACTTGCATAAATATTATCATGAAAGCGAACACCAAACTTATTTAACAAAGCTGCCGCTATTTTAAAGTTTTCAAACATATGTGGTAGGGCCCGATGAAAGTATTCTTGTCTGAATATTTTATAATCTCTCTTAAAGTGTCCATTCACGGCCTCTATCACCCATCTACAAATTGTTACACAGCGGCTTCGGTTAGCTTGGGCTGTTGTGAGTTGGTGTTCGCCTTCTAAGAGACTTTCAGGCATACATGTTTTATATCCACATCCTTCTAACAAACTTATGCTATCCCTAAAACCTCTGTCCAGAATGAATACATCATCACTTTGAAAATATGATCTTAGAGCAGATCCTTCTTCGAATAGGCCATTCATAATGACAGCATCCGAGGTAGTGGCTTTGTATGGACCATAACAATCCAAAATATAGCCATTGCAGGCAACAAATAAAAAAGGTTTTAATAAGTTCCTGTATTTATGTAAGGAATAGCTTTGTTTTTGAAATAAATAATTGGCACTCTTATGTATGTAAATGTATGTGCCATCACATATAACAATTACATTATTTGGATTGTTTTGGTATAGCCCTACAGGAATCAATAAATTATGTTGTAAGAGATCTTCTCTTGATAAATGGTTGATTCCCAGAAATCTTGGTACAAAATGTTCTATTAGTATTGCCCTTATTTTGCCCATTAAGGTTTCCAAGGTTCTTCGTGGTACTTGTACTAGTGATGAAATTCTTTCGTCAGAATCGCCTGTCCTCAATTTTAATAGCAATGCTGCTAGGCCTAGCTTGCCTCTTTTTATTTGGACAATTTGTGGTATGTCTTCAACTAAATTATTGAACTTTTCTTTACTTAATCCCATCCAATATTGGAAAATCACTTCATCCATTTCATCTATATTTTCAAAATCTAATGATGGATTGAAGGCATTTACAAATGTAAATACATGTTGTATTTGTTCAGCAGTAAACAAATTAATGCTGTTTTCTTCATTTAGAGATTCCCAGGAATTGCTAATTAAATGCTCATCACACACTCGAGCTAAACTTGGCAAGTAATATTTGTGATTTTTCAGGACAATAGCACGCAATTTGTCTGATATTGTACGCAGAGTGGTACTAGTGCAGCCTATAAAAACACAATGGTTGCTTGTATTTGCTGCTCTTCGGTAGTCAGGCAATATTATTTGATTTGTGGTTGTACTGCGGGTACTTTCAACATGAGCTTGCGCACCAGATGGTTGATGTGTTTCTTCTGTTGTTTCTATTTCTTCTAATGTTTCCGATGATCTGGCATCATCGAGAGTATTAATTCGGCTGACTTCTCTTTGCACACTTATCCAACATGATTGGCACACACAATCAGATGGTGTTATCTAGAAATAAAATACAAACTTAAGATAAGAATTATAATATTTATAATAAAATGATGTAATATTTAGATGCAAAACTTTTGCTAAACAGTATTATTTTCATGATGCCCACTTTTTATTTTGATTATTTTACTAGTTTTAGTTTAAACTTCTTAATAACGGAGTGTAAAAATGAAGATTTAAATTCATACCACTGCACCACCTGGGCCTACCCTGAATTGGTGAATAACTTCTAACTTTATTGCTCTAGCTAGAACATGTTAATTCCCTCACAACAATTTTATTAACCCGTCGCACTCCAATTAGCAGACACAATAGATTTTTTATTGTTATCTGAACACCTGAGTGGCAATCGACGTTTAAAGTGTTAATGTTCAATGTATCTGCCTAGCCTTTTCCCAACTATGCTGGGGTCGGCTTCCAGTGTAACCAGATGCAGCTGAATACCAGTATTTTACATGGAGCGACTGCCTATCTGACCTCCATAACCCAGTTACTGGGTAATACAATACCCCTTGGTAGGACTGGTTGTCAGACTTTCGGGCTTCTGACGACCCGTAATGACTGTCAAAGTTCCACGAATAACAGCCCGGACCAACGGCTTAATGTGCTTTCCGAGGCACGGAGGAGTCTCGGTATGTAAAGATGGTCACCCATCCACTGACCGACCCCGGCAAGCGTAGCTTAGCCTAACGGATCGACCCGTGCAGCTGTTTTTACTTCGCCACGCCGTGCTTGCTGTTGTTAGCCACGAGCTTCTCAGAGAGTTAATGTTATAACATCATAATTATTTATTATTAGCTTTTACAAACCTGTCTCGGTGCTATCCTGTTCTGTATAATATTGATCATGGACAAACGCTGTTGATTAGGATTTTGTATCCATATTCTATTACTTCGTCTTCGTAAAATAGAACGACCACACAACTGGCATACATTAGTGTGGCCTTGCTGACTTGATCCAGCTTGTTCATCACTATTTGACACTTGTTGCTGTAGTCTCTGATTTAAGCTTGACATCACAAGATCTCGGCAAGCTTCACAGATAAAGTCATCTGCAGTGATCTGTAAAAGTATCATTGTATTTGGTTGAGAATTTAGCTTACTGCACAATCTTAAAAATTGTGCAGCTTAATGTTATTAAGTTACATTACAATACCAGAGATTTATTTAAATGTAAGTAATTATTTGCCCGCTGACGTTGCCGGTTACTCCACAATCGTCAATAATGTATGTGTCATCAGTATTTGAAATTATACTAGTAGACCTTAGTTATTAGTAGGTAATCTTTGTAGGTACTCACGATTGCTGGATATACCCAGCTGCAGAGTAATGCTGTTACTCTCGTATCAAGTTCCAATGCTCGATATCGACGTAGATAATTAACGCAGATGTTGCAGTTAATGCATAAAATCCGCGGACGACGAGGTCTCTCGCTGTCTCCCATTGTGATGGTGAAGTAAAGATCCAACACCAGTCAGACAACAGAACCAAGTTGTGAAGCAAAATCAGAGTCCAGTTATGAAGGGCACAATGTCGTCACGCAAAGAAGATAATCACAGTCCAAAAGCACGCACGGGTCACACAGAGGAAGAATCGATCGAGAGTCCATAAAACAGTCCGGGTCAAATAATATTCCAAAAATCTATACCAATCTAAAACACACGAAACTCAAACACAATGACAACAACAGCGGCTCGAGAGCATCTGTCACTGTCAGACCTGTCAGTGTTGCTAACAACGCAAACTCTGAGTCGCCATTTTTATCATTCTTTTCGGTACAAATAAAACAAGAAATGCTACATCTTTCAAACGACATAGTATTAAAAATAAATAGGTATGTTGTATAGGTCAATTTATTTATTTAAAATACCACCACAACACCTATTAGGCATTTTTTAGACATAATAACTGGTGCTGTACAGCAAAAAAAGTGCTAGATCTGGCGCGAAAAGCATGCAGTTGGCAACATTGTTGTGATTACCCATTAGAGTTGCTTTAAAATTCATATTTACCGCTAAAAAAACTACAGAATGAAACTGTCAATATTTATTAACCACCGAGGTTTTTCTTAAATATATTTTCTATAGTATATTTAGGAATTAGTAACAAACATTTTACAATATTTTTTATTTATGTAACAAGCTTTTTTTGTTCAAATAATTAGCCGCCAATGTTCTTTGGAAAAAAAGAATCCGGCCTAGCGTAGTACGGTGTTTCAAAAGAATAAGGGGCAAGCGTAGGTATAGTTTTGTTACCATACCACAGACGTGCGACCTACCGTAAGTTCTTCGCCCCGCTGCTGGCCATTTCAAGCCTTTTCGTAGGTCGAAGCCTAAGGTTGCACTGAGCAAACTGTACATGATTAAGTTTATTAGCAGAATTGCTTCTTGTTTGTGTGTATATGCTTTTTTAGTGCATAATGAAAAGACGTCATTCTACATCCTTCTAATATTATCAGTAACTCCTTGATTTGAGATGACACACTACCAGAATACGTCCTGAAGCGAAATTAATTTATATATGAGATTTAAAAACGGTTCAATTTGCGTGGCTTGCGTGAGATATGCTCATAGTGTAAAATAAATGTATTTTATACTTCAATTTGATTAAAAAGACACGTAGTTATTTTATCAGGCTTCACGTTGTCTACTACTTTAGTTCCACAAACTAATCAGCCTCCTAAACGCGTAACACGCTTTGAACCACAATCCAAAGGGTTTAAAGGATATTCTTAATCCTCTTTATTTCTTAACTTCTGCTCAACAACGGAAATTATGCAATGAACTTCGCTTAACTGTCAAAATTAAAGGCATTGCGATCAATCGTTATTTTTTTTGAGTTACGCAGCCACTCCGCTGATCATTTTTCTCAAAAAAAAAGAGGAATCAAACAAAATCTTTGACAGCAGCTGTCATCATCATCGTCAGCCTATACCAGTCCGCACGCCTGGAAAATTATGGAAACCTTTGGAAACCACCTTTGTACCTATTTTTCAGTTTTTTTCTCCTTGTTTGTTTATTTATGTGTGTACATAAATGGTTAAATAAATAAATAAATGAAATACGCCTAATCATCGGCCTTTCTGAAAGTAAACGACTTTTATAGACAAATTTGCCTCTATAGCATTCATCTATCCAGTAGGTATAACCTACATGCGGGATCGGGAGAGGGCTGATCCTGCTCGGAGAAGGAGGCGTCGGGGAGGCAACCGCTTTGGCGCCTAATACGCCAAAACCCGCTTACCAGTCACGGTAGGCGCACAGAGTGGCGTCTCTGTCCGCCCACCGAGTGACCCCAGGGAAGACGGTGGCCTCACTATGCACGGTATCACGTGAACTTGTGGTCACGTGATGCCGTGCATAGTGAGGCTAAGGGGAGGCCCCTTTACAGACTCCTCAGGGATGTGCCTTAAGGCGTTGCATTGGGGGGCTCCGAAATTGGTATTTTAAGAGGAACCGGGACCACCTCTATGCGCTGATGGTGATCACTGGGGTGGTTTTAGTCAGGTAAAAATCCCCGGGCGCCTTTTGAAGGTTTCCCCCGAAAACAAAAAAAGGTATAACCTACCTACAACAAAATTCTTTTGCAACGAAATACCAAAAAGACACAGAATATACTGTTAACTTAATTTTATGTCTAACAAAATTCTCTCATTTCCCAGTAAACATAGATAAACACTCTTTATAAATAACTTAAAAGTCCTATAAAGAGCTCAAACGTTTAACTATTCAACGTAGTCAGAAAACAGGCCAATTCTGAGAAAGACTCAGACACACTCAAGTGAGTTCTTATCATTTACTCGTAAATCCTTCAGTCGCTTTGACAAATGAGGTGTTATTCGATTCAAGTAAGTCGCGAGAATATGGCGGGCTGATCTAATAAAATACATGGAACTTATTTCGGCGCACATTCGTAATATAGAGCAAGATATTTCATCAGAACTACGAGGTAATACGTTTTTGGAAAGGTAAAAGATATGGTAGCTTTTTTTTGTTCAGAATTCTAGCGATGAGAGTTATTTATTAGTATATAGTAGTACGTTAGTGTTGACGGTGTTTGACTTAACGTGAAAAATTAGAAGGCTTAAATGGCGATTGGCAGGGCATCCTATAGTAAGAGGAAAAGACAAATGGAGCAAAATTGTGACACGATGGTATCCTAGAGACGGTAAAAGGAAAAGAGGTAGACCACATAAAAGAGGGGATGACGACATCAGACAAGTGGCAGGCGTCACATAGAACAGAGTGGCCCAAGAAAGACATGAGTGGAAAAGGTTGGAGGAGGCCTTTGTCGACTGGCAAACAGATCTAAACAAAATAAGTAAAATTCAAATAAGAGACTTGTTTATGGTTTACATTAAATTTAAGTTGTCTATGTATTTTAATCATATAACTGTAATATGGATCTGAATATAAGGCTATTATTAATATAATATAAATATACATATTTTATTAAACGTTGCCCCACACTAGGACTTTCTCCTATATCGTGGGTGCGTTTACAAACATTTAAACTCACATACACAAACAGCCAGATTAATTAGTATGTTAGTATTTTCATTAGTCTCTTCGACTTAGATAAAATATGCTAGTGCAACGGGATTAGAACACTAAGCTCGCCAGTTTGAGACAGTATCCATCAAGCTGTTCCGCTTTATCTTTTGTTCTCTATCATATGTGGGAGAAAGTTCTTTCGTATGTTATATACAAATTCAAGACTAAGCTCGTGTGGCACTCAAAAATACAGCTTTTTTTGTATACCTAGACTTTTTCAAATGGGTCTAAACTGTTTTGTGGTCAACCCCTAACTCTTCAGCTATGTCGTAACTACTAATACAGACTTTGCTCCACTTTTACAAGTCAAAACCGTACATTGAATACTGATGGGTTTTTTAGTGTTATACATATTGCGCCTGTGAGAAAATACCTAATTATTCTGCGGGATTTTAATTTATATTTACGTGATGCGTGTACGATTAGGAGCAATTCGTAGGTTTTGGAAATTAAAGGATCTAGGACTGACCTTGATTCGATCTTCAAACTTCGTGGCTGACGATGCGTTTTTTTTCTGGATTCCATGGGCCCAAGAGATTCCTATTTCTTCAGGCAAACACTGCACTGACTCACAGTTAATGTTCATGGTAATATATTTATGATTAATATTGGGTATTAAAATGTTTTAGAGGATTACTGCGCTCACGCAAAAATTAATGTTTATCGATCGGCTTTCTCACACGATAAGGAAGTATTGCGGATGCCAGCGCCAGGTCGCGGCTTTTCTTTCAAAGCTTGTCGTAAGACCTCGAAGATAATCTTCTTGTCTCTTCATCGGGTTATAGGAGTGAAAAGGATGGAGACAGGAAATAGGAATACGAAACGCTCGCTCCTAATACTGCTAATTTTAAATTTTGAAAAATAATTGCTACTAGATGTGGGAACGATTCTGATGCCGATAATATAGTTTTTAGAATTGTTGTTAGTTTATCTGTTTATTTGGATGTATGTTCCGGATTGGTGCAAAAATAGCTGAATGGATTTGAATGAAATTTGGCACAAAGATAGTTTATATTGTGGGGGCAAAATCTAGTTATAAATTAAAGTCACTGTTCGTGTCTGTCTGTGTAATCGTGTTGTTATTCTAAATTACGCAACAGATTTTAATGCAGTTTCTACCATCACTTAAAGAATTTATTCCGGAAGGTTTATGCGTATAATGAATTAATATTAAACTTCTAAAAATCTCAAAGTGTCGTCAAGTCGTAAAAACCTTACGAAGCAGATGCTGGTCGCGGATAGATAAAAACTTTATTCATTTCAGAAAAAAACACGGTTCAATATTAATAAAAACTACTAAAGATTACATAGATTAACATACATAATTATTACATTTATTAGGTGCTAGATCCGATCCTGCAGCCGGTCGATTCTGTTACAAACTCACCGTGATAACTTAGGTGAAGTGAGTTATCATTCCACCTGATCTAGCGTCAGGTGGAATGGTAGTGGATTGATACTATCGACAACTCACTTCACCTAAGTTATCACGGTGAGATTGTTACAGAAAAGCTCGGCTGGACCCCACCCTAAGATTCTCTGTGTCGTGGGGTCCAGTCTCTTCCCAAATTCATTTATATCGGTGAAGTAATTAATTTGAAAAATAAAAATACAAGTTTTTTTTTTTTTCATGACTTAAGTTAATACAGCAATAAAAAAGTTAACTAACTAAAACGATTATGTTGTAGAAAGACGGCTTGATGACAAGAGGTTTAAGTGCTTTTGGGTGTGAGTGAGTGTCAAGTGTGGGGTGTATGTGGGGTGTGTGGGGGTGGATGTGGTAAAAACTGGTAGGTTGGTGCACGCGTTGTTTCTTTTTTTTTAAATAGATATCTCAGATCTTACGACTGTATGTGCAAAAGGTCTTCGTTTGATAATAATTTTAGGTATCCAGTCATTTATATATAGTTTTTTTACAACTGGTGTCGCTAAGGTGAGTATAGTCACAGATTATTTAATAGTGGTATAGTTTTATTGTGGGATAGAATTTGGAGAGAGATATGACCCAAGAAATGCAAACGATCTGCGTGCAAAAGAATAATATACTCTAGTCCTGGCTTGTTCTTTAGCATGCCTATGGTAGCATAGCAGGGTCGATACAATAAACAGCTGCCTTACACGGAGGAGGCTACATTCTGAGGCACAGGGCATCAGTAGAATATCACCAGGTTTTTTTCTAGGCTATTTTTGGAATAACTCGCTGAGCTCGTTCCAGTGCAAGCATATTGGTTTTGTTAGCTGCTCCCCAGACTGATGCACAGTAACTTGATTTTGACTGGCACAAAGTATAGTAAACAATAAGGATGAGTTTGGTTTGCTGCTCCCTAGATTGATACACAGTTATTTATAATATTGACTGGCAGAAGGTATAGTATACAATACGAATGAGTTTTTTTTGCTACTCCCTAGACAGATACACAGTAACTTGATATTGACTGGCACAAGGTATAGTAAACAATAAGGATGAGTTTTGTTTGCTGTACCTTTTGTTTACCTATGTTCTACAAATAAAATATTTGAATTTGAATTTGCTCTCCAGACTGATGCACAGTACTTTTTTTGTATATGTGCAAGAGTTTTCTAATACGTTTCACAAGTGCATCAATTTTGCTCTTTTCATGTTAGATATTTATCAATTAGTAACCCTAGGTATTTTATAAACGAAACCTGTTCAATTTCCGAACAAAAACAGCTCTCATTGACACTGCCACATAAATGGACCTTTATGTTCAGTTCTTCGTCAGGTGTAGATCGATCAGTAATGCTAAAACACACCCGACTTGGTTATGCCAACGTTTAAGGTCAGCCATATAGCAACCTCTCCAAGGCCCTCCTGAGCTACACAACTGGCATTATTCCAGGTTTTTGTATAAAAGATTATTGCGGTATCATCCGTGAAGATAAAGATGCTTACATTATGGAGTTCAAGAGAACATTTATCTAGATCAGAAACAACGTGGGGCATTGAACGCTGCCTTGCGGTACGGGTAGGTACTTCTGAGATCCTTGCAGGAAAATCTGATAACCCAGCAACCAGTTTATCAAAGTAATGACCTAAAACTGCTTAGTTGTCACACTTTCAACGCCATGGACTATACCGGAATATACTTAAAAGGGGAAGCGCCAGGTTGCCCGAAAAATTCAAATTATCTTACGTTTTTTGCAATTTGCAGGTCAGAGTCAGGTTTGTATGTTGCACAAAATATGACTCGCAACCGTCACTGTATGTCCGGACCGTACCGTATAATTGCATAGCACATGTGTGAGCACTATGTATCTACTATATAGCTTACTTGGTTCGTCTTTCACTGATTTGACGGCACGATTGGCACAGTGGTTAAGCGATTGACTGCTGCGCTGCCTGTCGCGGGTTCGATTCCCGCACGGAACAAATATTTGTATGACCTACATGTAGTTGTTCCGGGTCTGGCTGTTTGTGTATGTGACTTTAAATGTATGTAAATGCACCCTCAATACAGGAGAAATTCCAGTGTGGGGAAACGTTTTAAAAAATTAAAAATACAAAAAATGTGCCTTGGCGGCTGAGAGTATGTCATGCACTCAAATGTGACTCAAATGTCACTCAAATGTGTCGCTGGTGGTGGCGTGTGTATTGGATCATTGAGTTCCCTTCAAAATGGTTGAGCTGAATGGTGCTGATCCATACGTCATGTTCGTGAACGGGCGCCGTCAGTAGGCACTGGTCATTTCTTAGCTGCCACGGCTTATTTTAATTCCATAATTGTTTTAATCTTTTTATTACGGACGCTTTTAACGTGCACGTCTTTCTTACGTGTATAATTACAACATGAATGATGTAACCACTTTTTTGTAACAATATTTTGATTTAAAAGAGTGTCCATGGAGTTTCTTGCCCGTTCTTTTCCATAGGTACCTACTACGCTTTGGAATGGGCAACTAGCTTCATCTTTCTGACTGACCGACCCCTTGACAATTCAAAAGTGCCTGTAATTGGTTTATTTGAAATAAATGCTAAATAAATACTTTGAGTTTAACAAGTATGTATTTACAGAATTATAATCGTTAAAATCATCAATACAGTCCTCTTAGTTCATATAACCCTACATCATGACTATTTCATGAAATATTAATCAATAGGGTTTGAATTCCGCGGGCTACCTTGGCGCTTCCCCTGAATCTCTCTCGCTTCACCAGCAAATGTGCCGGACGGGCGTGATCGCTGGGCTCCAGGGTGAGGGAGGTTGTAATACCCAACCAGGGCTATCCCGGTATGAGGTCGGGCGTCTCCCAATCCACAGCGGCGCTGACGTCCTACACCTATAAGTTCCAGGTATCTTCAAGATTCCCGACTGTGGCTTCGTACTGATGTCTTCGTGTTCCGGGGTACTTACTCATATGAAAGGGGTTGAAAAATAATAACACCAAGTTGAAAGTTCTTTAAGTGTTCAGGGAGCGATTCGGGTCCTCTTGAGGGGTTCACTTGATGACGTATTTTGAGCCGTAAAGTTCCTTGCTGATGCTCTGAATTTAAAAAAAAATGCCTTGCTCAACTTTTAAAGAGAAAACTCCAAAACAACTAACTAAACTTCACTCTAACTCGTTTCGCTTTTAACCTTCACACATTTCCTAGTTAAAACGTGGAAATGGTTGAAAGTAATTAACAACAAAACACTTGGCGAAAGGCGCCGTAATTTCTAGAAAACATGCATTTCACTAATTAATTGATGTTAAGTGGCAACACGACGGATTAAGTGTTGCTAGAGTTAAGAACATCGACTAATTAAGATTTAATTAGGCTGCATTGTAGTTTAGTTTAACGAGCATTTGAACTGAAACGTGGATTTATTTAAAAGTATTTTAATTTGATTTTCTTTAGAGAAAACAACAGAGTAGATTACACTAACTTATTATTGTACCTACTTAAATAGTTCTGCCCAAGATACATGAGGCAACATTTTCAAAGCAAGGATAGCAAGCTAGAACCTTGGTATACTATCCTGGCCCTGCAGTCTCGACATAGTTAGCAATCGTTTTCGGTTGCTAAGTCCTAACAATCCAGATGTAACGATATTTGGTAGTCTCGACACTCAAATTTATCTGTTGTTACCTACCGGTACCTACCTAAAATACCGGTAACAACCGATAAATTTGAGTGTGGAGACTACCAAATATCGTTACATCTGGATTGTTAGGACTTAGCAACCGAAAACGAGTGCTAACTACGAGTATGTCGAGACTGCAGGCCTTGGCTTGCTGTCCTAGCTTGGCACATGCTAGTACTCTTTACGTGATTCAGTACCTACAGCAGGCGTACCATGAGCACCGTATTGTCGACGGAAGAGTAGACAAAAATGACGTTCCGTGTAGACAGTACGACGGCAGCAAAGTAGAAAGGGTCAACTGCACTTTTTACGCAAGTCACTCTTACATAATTCGACTCAGAATTCTTTGTTTTGTCATAGGTTTTTTTTTCTGTTTGATTCTCAATTTTTACTGATTAAGTCACGTCAACTACAACAATTTTTCTCAAAGTGTCGAAGTACTGTATTTTGGATCAAACAATTTTACAGTAATATTGGCTTTAACTATTTCCTTGGTACTTATGCCCTATTAACTAAATGATGTGAAATAGGAGAAGAAAGCTTTGTTCTTCTATTTATTATCACAGTATGGCGTTCAAAACGCTCCCTTTTAAAATCATGATTTTGTAGATAACCGTTTAGGTATACTTTGTTACCGTCGAGTAGAAAGTTTTCTACTGGCGATTCCAAAATCAACTTGTCTTTACTATCTTAGACAAATGTCAGTTGTCAGTGTGATTTTGACAGTAAGGATAGAAAACTTTCTTCCGAAATAGTCTACATATAAAAGACCTAGACAAGTTCGTTGGAAATGAAAGACAAAATGACAGATTGTAGAAGGATTTCTACGGTGCGATGTCAAAAATAAAGAAACGAAATGTCACTTTATATTGAAAAACTTATGTCTATTACATACTGGCTTCGCCGGCCACATGAAGCTAGTACATAAAAAGCCAGGATATTAAAATCAGTGGTGGGGGTGCTACTAGCTCAAAAAATAGAACCCATGCTATTAAACTACAATAGCTTGAAACGCTAGCCTACTAGCCTAGCTACTAGAAATGAAGCTAGTCCTGTATACACGAAGCCAGAGTTACTAGCTTGTTAGCTTACTAACACTAACTTACTATCCTGGCTTGAGAAACTAGCCTCGTGTATCCCGGGCATGAGAGATACAAAAAGTACTGTGTAGAATAAATGAGAGCCTTTCTATCTTTTAATCTTTAGTTTTCTTTTACGATACCCAAGTAAAGAGATAAGTATCTCATTCTTGGTTAAGCACGCCTTTATTACTTTCTATACAAACATAACCAGCTCCACTAAAGCATGAAAATACTAACATTAAAACTCGATCTTTTTCATCCATTTTTATATTTCTTTAGAACGGACTTTGTGACATTTTTATAGTCATGCTTCGGTTAATTTAAATGTAAAATCTTAAGGCGTGCGTCCCGGTCGGCGTCAGGCGGTTACTGGCTGGCGTACTCGTCCCCGCTTTAATTAAAACCTCTTTGTTTGTTGACTATCTTTGTGTACTCCTTGTATACGTCCAGTACATTAGTAATTAAATCATTTGAAAAAAGAACAGACAAGAAAAAATAATTGAGTTGTGCTCGGGCGCTTTTTGTATTTGAAATTAGAATTTGTTTTGTCTGTGACGGAATGAGTGGTTTGTTGAGTGTTCTTCTATGGTGTTCTTGAGGAAGTTTTTGATTTTGTTTAATATGGAAAGCACAATGGTACTACATTTTGTCAATGACGTATTATAAATATAGTATATAGTTTATATATCATTGTATTTTGTAGATGTTATTCGGCCGATTGCAACTTTTTGAGTAACGAGGCAATTTATTTCTAGTAAAAACGCAAAGGGTAGGTGAAAAAGTACAAAGAAATAAAATAAGTGAGAAACCAAAAATGAGAACTACACCATTTCGTAAAACAATTTATATTAACTAAAGTCAAATTTCAAACCATCTACATCCTGGAATAAAAAAATAAAATGTTGTTGTAATCGTAATTGAAATGTCGAATTACATCAATGTAAAGATGAGAAAATATCAGTGGAACTGTTCACCATACTGCAAGCACGTTTCTCAAAAAATTACGACGTATTTCAAGAGCTGGCACCTGCTGCTCCAACTATGCCTTTCGCCCCAGATGGAATAATAATGCTATGTTATGACATACTTCTATATAGGTACCTACTATATAATAATATAATAAAACGGACGAGTTTGTTTGTGTGTTTGTTTGAACGCGCTAATCTCTGGAACTGTCAGTCGCATTTGCAAATTGATTTTCTAATTGATAGCCGAATTCTTGAGGAAGGTTATAGGCTACTCAATATCAGGCTACGACCCTTAGGAGTCGAGCAAAAACAAAAAAAGTCAGAAAGAACGCTAAGCGAAAACGAAGTGATAACGCGGGCGGGCAATGCGATGCGACGCGGTGGGTCGGGGGCCGAAACATGTATGGGTAGAAGCCTAAACAATAAATAATTCAACAGGCGCACGATAGTGACTTATGACCTAGATCTCACTCCACGCACTCGAGAAATTCGTAATATCGAATTATATATCTATACCGTATCATAATTTATGAAGGTATAGTTCGTCGATAAATTGAATAAACACAATCTTACCTATTTTATTGGGGACACGAAAATATTTCTTCAACTAAATTATCTTTAGATAAAAGATTCGCTGACCCGTGAACCTTTAAAGGCCGGTTTTAGGAACAAAGAGGTGATTCTTTTTGTCACAGAGGAAAAAAATTGAAATTACCGACGCCTTCAACAGTATTATAATGGGTCTCCCGACATTTCTCCCTTAAATGGACACCTTAAGGGTACCATTTTGTTGTCGGCAGTTCGTCTGTGACGCAGATCGACCCCTTGTTGAGTTTTAAAGTTTATATACAGGCTGTGGTGACTTGGTGTCGAAGAAATTAGGACAGGATGTTTTTGTATTTCTGTTTTGGTTTAAGGATTGATTTTTTCGTAGGTAAGGTCGGGCTATTCTACGGTTATTTTATTTAAATGCCATTCTGGAGATCTTTTTGGACTCTGAAAAAGGTGAGTCAATCAATAAACTCAGCCAATCGCAGTCCACTGCTGGGCATCTGCCTCTTCCAGACTGCACACAACACCTTGTCCACCGCCTTCCGCATCCAGTCTGCTCCAGCCACCATTTGAAGGTCACCGTCCCATCTAAAATGGTAACTGCATAGCTTAAACACCTTTGTATTTTATAAACAAAGAACCTAAATTCCATTAAGAATCCAATTCAGTTTTAGAATCAAATATTTACATTATAAAATGCCTTAATGGGCTGTGACTTTCAAATTGGACCCAGTTCTATCTTAGCAAATAAATTAAAAAGGTTTAAAATGTAGAATTATTTAATTTTAATGTCAACTGAGTAAAATTATTAAACTCTTGCTGATATAAACACGAACAGTCCATTTATATTGATTAAATCCACAAAAAAGGCGAAAACTAAACTCTGTTTGTCTGATTGATTTGTTTTTATGAACGGATGATTAATTGATTAGAAACCCTAAGGCTTTTATAGACTAATATTATAAACAGGTAAAATTTGTTTATTAGTAAGTTTGTATGTAGGGGTTAACCCCTACATACAAACTTACTACGACTGGTAGTCGACTGGTAGTTCCAGAGATTAATCTCTGGAACTACCAGTCGAATTTCAAAAAAATCTTATAAGGTACTTAACATCACGCTAAGACCCTTAGGAGTCGAGCAAATAGAAAAAAAATCGGAAAATATGCTCAGCGAAAACTAAGTAATAGAGCGGGCTGGCGATGCGATGCGACGGAGTGCGTCGTCGGACAAAGTCGCGTGTATAAGCTAGTATTTAATATACGAATACGAATTTGTACGAATTTCACCGACCCGTGGCCGCACAGGAGCGCTGCGCAACGCATTTTAAAATGTGTTAAAGGAAATTTTATCGTTTATGAATAGTGAAACTTCATAATTGCACGGAACTTATACAGCTTGGAACCCAGTCGGATCCATGCGCATGTGTGTCGGTAGCCAGTGTGGCTACAACCGCATGCGCGTCTTAATCGGAACCCGCAAAGTTGAATCAGCTGAATGCGATGTATAAGCACTAGGTTGCTCTAGTAATGAAAGCGTGCGTGCGATGCGCCCCGCTGTCGAGTCCGCCCCGGCCAACGATGCACTGGTCTGCATTACGGCGCGGCTTGGCCGGTGAAAATCGTACTTAAGCCGTTGTGCAAACAAAAGAAAAACAAATGTCAACAGGTCCAAAAAAGTATGATTCAAAAACAGAATCACAAAACAAAAGCCAACAGCCTATACGTCATACGTCAGTCACTACGAGAACTCACTTTACAAACGTGAATGTCATTAAGTAGTGACTTTCGAACGTTCGTGACTAAACTGATATTGGGCCAATCACGAGCGCTCGAGGTTCGTTAGTCGCCCGATGAGAAAAGGGCCCGTACCCATAGTAGTGTTTCATGTTTCTTATAATTAGACATGACTTTTGACAAAGAAAATCGTTTGACGGAGTTATTGTGTTTGTAAGGTCTGTGGTTTGTGGAGGTTTGGGAATTGAAGGTGATTGAAAGAATTATAATCGTACTAGCTTTTTCCCGCGGCTTCGCCCGCATGGATGTCAAAAACTATCCCGGCCGATTATTGTGAAAAATATCCTTTGCCCTTTGTATCCTCTTTTTTTTTTTTTGTTTTTTTTTGTTTCCGGGGTGGAAAATAAATCCTCATGGATGTCCACCTCCCTGGGGCAGGCGGCGGGGTCTGTCAGACTCTTACTGACTAAAAACCACCCCGGTGTTCCATCTCACACCTGCCCTTTGTATCCTAACCTAACCCAGTTCATAGTGATGTGCCAAATTTAATCGCATTCCATTCAGCCGTTAAGGTTTGAAAAGGCAACTTTCGCGTACCGAGATAGTTACTTTCGCATTTATAATATCAATAGCGTTTGCCTGTAATGGTCGGGAATTATTCCATAGTAACGTACTACCGGGTTTCGTAATCCTATGCCCTAAAACAGGCCTAACCGTATGCCTTCCATCTGAATCTGTTCAGCCCTTACGGCATGAAAAGGCAATAGACTGACATACAGGATCAATTCAAATAATGATTTTTGGGGTTCTGTAACTCAAAATGAAAAATTGGAAACGTTATAGCATGACTTCGTTGCCTGTCAAGAGCCTTTTTCTAAGAAACGCGTGGAGCTATGAAGTTGATATAGATATCAAAAACTTATATCTACGGTCCCTTGGAGCTGTAGAGAAAATCAAACTTCCAAGTCAACGCAATAAATAAATACAGCCACAAATGTTGATACCCGCAAAATATAAATCCAAGCCTATATGGCACCCCGTTGACCTAGCAGCATGAAGTTTAGTGAGAAGGTCTTACAGTTCAAGTAAAGTGAAAAATTGGTAATTTATAGTTATATCAACTGCAAAGTTAAGTTTGAGTAGAATAGAATAGAATACCACTGGGCCGCAAAAAAAATATGGGGTGGTAACAAAAACAAAACAGAAAAAAAAGTTAATCGAATGGTTTCAAAGATGTTTAAATTAAAAAAAAATCGTCCTTATTTTTTATTTATGGTTTTTAATACAATCATCAAATATTAATGAAAAGATCTAACTACTTTTTGTATTTGTAATGAAATAAACTTTAATTTAGTATTTATTTCAAAAGGATTGCTCAAATATTTCAAAAGTTATCGCATTTTTTATAACCTACCCGCTTTCTTTGCGGCCCAGTGTATTTATTTGCGTTAAATCATGGTGCAATAATGGTCTTAATAATAGGATTATGATTTACGTCTCGCCATGGACCGTCATACAAATGTTTTAAAGAAAACAACTTGTAATTATGCACTTAGCATCAATAAACAGTCACAGTTTTTTTTTTACGTTATCAAGGTATAATTCACACACAAAACATTTAAACAAACATTTTGTCTGTATTTCATTTAAATCTGCCCACTCCACTCTATTAAAATTTTTTCAACAAAAATGTTAAGTATGCCTTTCAATCCGGAATTGAAAATTCGGTCGGTCGAGCGAGCACAGCTTTGAGAGGGAACCCTCAGGGCGCGAGTCCTGTTCACACTAATTCGGTTTTTAAAATAAATAAAACAAGTTTAATGATTGTAACGGCCTTAAAATTACTACTCTGGGGGGCCGCCATTCACTACGTAATACCTACACGTTAAAAAGGTTATTTTATCACTTTAAATAAAATTGTAATTATTTTTGTCCGAGTGAGCCGATTTTAATGAAATAAAGACTACATGCTACTTCAAGATACAGACTATGACTATAATTCCAAACCCTTAAATATATACAATAGAAAAAAAAAGAAAAAGAAAAAACAATATTACATGTTAATTTCCTTCCCCAGGATGCCACGTATCTCCTCACCAAATTTTATCTTAATCCCTTCAGTGGTTTAGGCGTGAAAAGGTATCTCTCAGCAGTCTTCAAATTCAAATAATTTATTGTGGTTCATAAGATGTTGTGTTAGTTACAGGTAACTCTGCTATGTCCCGAGGTAGCATACAGACAGACAGACAGAGTTACTTTCTAATTTATGATATTAGTATGGATGAGTTAGCTTTAAAACTGGACTTCTTGTAGTGAAATAAAAAAATAATAAATATTTTTAATTTTATCGTGTTTAAATATCGATACTCATCAGCATCACGTCTGCGGAGTTTATCTAGCTAATTTAATTTGACCCTGAACATTATTAACATTTGTTAATATTTGCCCACCTGTATCGGGATCAGTGTCCGAGTTACCGGTGGGCGGGGCTCCAGACAGAAGAACCTCCCAACATTGCGAGCCGTGTCCAGAAGTACCGCTTTCTGAATCAAGCCCTTGATCCACTTGCCCAACGAGAGACTCCTCAGTTGTTGGTCGAGACTCATGGCTGAGTCCACATACCACATGTCGACAACCTCGCGAGCCAAGTCAAGATACTTGATTTATTTATCTTTCTCGGCTTTCAAGAGGTTCCCGTCATGCGGGACCGTTATATCAATAATCATTGCGCGGCGCTCTACTCGATCCACCACCAACTATATCAGGCTTATTGGCAAAAATAGTCCCGTTTATAATGATGGATCGATCCCAGTACAATGTGATATTTCCATTTTCGAGAACTGGGTCACATATCTGTAATACGCCACTTCCGATTCCACAAAGCTGTATATCAGAGCAAGTTGCTGAAGCTACGGACGCTTGTAGATCTACATCAGGTTCATGTAGGGCCCAGATAAAGCGTCTGTGAAGCGCCTTACCCAGCCATACGTCCATGCGATCATTAGTGTCTTCTAGGTGTTGGTCGTTGTCGCTGGCTTCTAGGAAATATTCCCTGAAACTGCTGCCTGATATCTCGCGGTTGATTGTGGAGGGTCTTAGCGTTTAAAAAGCCCCGATCTCCACACTTTGGCGGGATATACAGTCTCATTACCGATGACCGTGGGTGATGCATTCGATTTGCAGTCAGTAGCGTACGGACCCTCCTATCCAGGGCGTCGAGTTTGGTCTGAGTCCTTTGAGTATGCCTAAAGAGTACCTACATCAAAACCGACATCACCCAACCGTTGAAGGCGCGCACTTTGTTTCCGCCTGATAGAAGATTATTCAATACTTTCTACAGGCAGCCAGGAAAGCGCTCCTTCAACGATTGCTTCATGTCAGTAACATTGTTGGCCAGCGCTTCGAACATATCCAAATACTTATAGGTTTCGGATGCGGAGAGGGCTCTAAGGCTTATGGAATCTGAGAGTTGGGTTTGGAGAGATTGTGGAATCCGTAGGGGATTCCACAATCTCCCATCACTTCACATGCATGACCGCGTATTTGTCCACACTAAATTCGTTTCCGATGGTGCTTCTGAAAGTTTCAGTTACTTTCAGTAGCTCAATCAGTTGCAAATTGTTGGGGGCAAGATTTAGGTCATCCATGTAAAGGAGATGAGATATTAGCTGACCACGTCTCCGCAGCCCATAGCTAAGACCTGAATTCTTCAGCAGTTTGTTTAGAGGATTCAAGGCTAAGCAGAACCAAAGAGGACTCAAACTATCGCCCTGAATTAATATGCCTCTCTCGATCCTTATCGGCTAGCTAATCCTCTAGATAATTCGACATCCGGGATAGCGAAGGATCGTCCTCCATTGCCCCATTCACGACATCAGGAAGGTGTGCAGAGTCTACTTTATACAACTCCAGCACCCTCATTAGCCATATACATATTTGGCACCGAGTCATAGGCTTTCTTATAATCTATCCAACACGTCCACAGATCCTTTCGGGAACGATGAACCTGTTGGCTAATGGCCATATCAATGAGGAGCAGCTCCTTAGTACCGCGGGACCCGTTCTTACACCCATTTTGACAGACAGACATGATGGAGTTGTTGTCTATATGTTTGTTAATTTTAGCTCTCAAAATGGATGTAAGAAGTATAAAGACCGTCGGTAGACAAGCAATCGATCTATAATTTTTGGGCTCCACAGTACTACCTGATTAATGGAGCAGGCGACTGCACGAGCTACATCTTGGGGGCTGATGGTAAGTGTCCCCATTTCTGGTATTTGATCGCACGCTTGCTAGATCTCCCTAGTCTACCTTCAGTGTGATTGACAGGCACCGACCAGATGTTTCGCCAGAACGATCAAATGGCGTCATCATCCGGCAGGCGCGTGTCAGCCACACCTATCCGGTCTGGTCGCTCCCAAGCCCTATAAACCAACCTTTCATCGTTCTGGAATGTGCGATTCTGAGTGTAACGCTCTACTCTCCGCTGCACTCTTCTACCAACGAATACAGTTTGTTTTTCTGCTTCAGGAAGTCGATACTCTCTGTGACGCGGGACAAATAATCTCGAGAACAAATTTCAGTCCCCGAGAACGCACTTTACCTTATTACTTTGAGCCTTAATTTTGCTAAAGTAAAACCTTCTTTATTGTACAAACAATATTTTTTAATTTTTACAATCAAATATCGCGCCCGCTTTCATTACAAAATTTTCCGTACCCAACCTAGTAGAAAGGTACATAAACGCAACGGAATACTAATATTAATTATCGCAAAGTACCTCTTTCTATTACGGGACGAGTCATTCAGTTCCCCAATTAATTTAACGGCATCTCTTTAAAAATTGTTGAGTAGAAAAATTGGAACTTGTCCAGGTGGACAGACTTTTTTGGGTACCGTAGATTGGAATGAGATGAAAAAGTTTTTAGGCTGGATAATGTACAAAGTCTCTGAAGAAGAAAAGAGGACATTTGACGTTGGTCTTTTTTTTTTTTTGTTTTCGGGGGGAAACCTTCAAAAGGCACCCGACCTCCGGGGAGGGAGGTCGGGGAGTGTGGGATTTTTACCTCACTAAAACCACCCCGGTGATCACCATCAGCAAATAGGGGCGGTCCCGGTTCCTCTTAAAAGACCAATTCCGGAACCACCCCTGTGCAATGCCTGTAAGGCACATCCCTGGGGAGACTGTAAAGGGGCCTCCCCTGAGCCTCGCTATGTTCGGCAGCACGTGACCACTGTGCCACCGTCCTCCCTGGGGTCACTTGGTGGGCGGACAGAGTCCCCTCTCTGTGCACCCGCGACCCCAAAGGTCCACTTACCTTGATTGGTAAGCAGATCTCGGCGTATCAGGCGCCAAGGCGGTTGCCTCCCCGACGCCTCCTTCTCCGAGCAGGATCAGCCCTCTCCCGATCCCGCTCGGCGGCCTCCTTCTGGACCATCACGGTCTCACAGAAGAAAGCTACTGCTGCCCAATTCTCTGTCTCTGCCAGCATAGCCCTCACTACTGCCGGCAAAGACAGGTTCCGCCCGATCTTGGCAACCAGGACCCGCCGCTCGGAGGCCCACGCAGGGCACTCCTCGAGCGTGTGTTGTGCGGAATCCAGGCTGCCTCCGCAATGGTGGCAATTTGCCGTGGCCTCTCGCCCAATTCTGTTCAGGTACTCACCGAAGCAACCATGTCCGGTGAGCACCTGGGTGAGCCTGAAGGAGATGCGCTCCTCTCTTTTCAGCCAGGCTTCGAAGTGCGGCAGGACGGCTTCGACAACGCGCTTGCACGAGTATTGCGGCTGCTGTAGCCGCTCGCGCCACCGCTCGAGCGCGTGTCGCCGTTCCCACCGCCTCAGCCTTACGAATGCGCTTCCTGGCACACTATTCCCGCTTTGGCGGATATCGCGAATCTGGTCGTAAACCTTCGCGTCCATATCCGCCAGGATGTCCAGCGGCGGAAAGCGCGCCAGGAGAGTTGCCGCCTCAAAGGATATCGTTCGGTATCCTCGCGCGATACGAATGGCCATTTTCCGCTGCAGTCTATTGACTTTAGTCCTGCAGCGTCGGACGCCTGATAGTCTACCTGACCAAACAGGTGCCCCGTAAAGGACCATCGATCGCACGACACCCGCGTAGAGGCGGCGAACTTCCTCCCGAGGTCCCCCGAGATTGGGCAGCAGTCTATGCAAAGCACCCACTGCCTTTTCGATCCGGGGAACCAGGCGCTCGAAGTGCTCTTCGAAGCCCCACCGACCGTCCAGGGTGAGGCCAAGGTACTTTAAGTATCGCCCCACCTGGACTTCCGCATCTCCGACATGGACCAACGAGCTGGGTGGCTCTCTGCCCCTCGGCAGTTTATGGAACCATAACGCCTCAGTTTTCTGAGGCGCTATCTCAAGACCCAGCCCGCGGATTGACGCCACGACTTTTGCCACCCCGAGCTCGGAAAGCTGGATGGTTTCCTCGAAGGTGTCCCCGCCGGCTATCACCAGAGTATCGTCTGCGTAGCAAACGATATTAACGCCGACGGGGAGATCGACACGCAGGACCACGTCGTATGCTAGGTTCCACAAGAGAGGACCTAGAACGGACCCCTGCGGAACCCCACACGTAATTGCCCTCCGCTGAACGCTACCGTCCCGGCCCACATAGCGAATGTGCCGGTCGCGTAGGTATGCCCCGACAATGCCTTGCAGATAAGGAGGCACCTCATGATATACCAGTGCCTCCCTAATTGCACCCCAGGGTAAAGAGTTGAAGGCATTGACGATATCCAAACTTATCGCCAACGCCACCCCACCCCGGAGCACCACCTGCTCTGACAGCGCGCGGACACGAAGAATCGCATCTATGGTTGAACGCCGCTGCCTGAAGCCATACTGGCTATCAGCCAGGTCGGGACCAACCCGCGACAGATGCTCGACGAGCCTTTCAGCAATCACTCTTTCAAAGAGCTTGGAAGACTCGTCAAGCAGGCATATGGGACGGTATGCAGAGGGAGACTCTGCGGCCCTGCCTTCCTTCTTCAATAAAACCAATCCAGCTTCCTTCCAACCAGAGGGGAACACGCCTGCACGGAGACAGCTATTAAATAACCGTCTCAAGCGGTCACCCAGAGCAGCCAGAGTTAGAACCCACGCCCGGCCAGGGATACCATCCGGACCTGGCGCAGTATTGCGAGCCCCCAAGCGCTTCACGGCTCGGTCGAGCTCCCCTTCCGTCACCCCTAATTCGTCTGACCAGTCTGATAATGACGGGGGCGGCGAGGGACTGTCCCTGGCTACTGGAAAGAGTGTGCTTACAACTCTCTCCAGCAGAGCCGGTTCCATGGTCTCCGTGATGGGGGGGACCCACGGGCGTAATTTGCCCATGACCATCCTATAAGGTTTCCCCCATGGATCCCTGTCGAGCCCCTCGAGAAGCTCGCTCCAGGACCGAGATCTAGCATCCGCGATAGCATGTTGAAGCGCCATAGTCGCTACTCGGTAAGCTCTATAAACTCTGGCTATCTCCTCCTCCGTAGCTCTCTGCTGCCTTCTGCGCCGGGTGCGCTGAAACTGGCGCCGGGTTCTAAGACAAACAATCCGCAACTGCGCGATGTCTTCCGACCACCAGTAAACTGCACCAGGACGCTGGACGCACTTGACCCGGGGCATGGCAGCGTCGCAAATTGACGTCATTGTGTGCCGGAACCAGGTCGTCTCCTCTTCTGGATCGAGCGAGATCCCCTGGGATCCACCATCATCTGGCCACGCCGCGACGTTGGCAGCTGCGACGAGTAAATCTCGGTTAAGTTGTTCGAGGGCCCAACGACGCGCCGGTGGACTTGAGCCTGAACGGCTCGGGCCGCCAGAAGGACGGAGAGCCACATCAAAAACGATGTGGCGATGGTCAGAAAGAGTGACCATCTCCTCTGCTACTCTCCATTCCGACACCATGCGTGCTACAGAAGGAGTCGCCCATGAGAGATCCACGATTGACTCCCCCTGCCATCGAACGCATGTGGCAACGGATCCTCGATTCAGTAGTCGAAGGTCAAGCGAAGCTGCCCAATCCTGCAATACATGTCCCCTCGGCCTATCCCGGGTATTACCCCAAGCTCTGGAGTGAGCATTGAAGTCTCCCAGGACAAGCACTGGACGGGGTAAGCATTTGCTTCGAATGCAGTTCGCAACCCCATCCAGGTATCCCTCAAATTGGGCGAGGGAAATGTTGGGAGACACGTAGCAGCCCACTACGGCCAGATGTCCCCATTCGACTGCGACATGTCCCTGCCCCCTATCGAGAAGGGAGCAGTGAGGCCCACCGCCTCCACCAGCCCAGTAAACAGCAACAGAGTCCAAAGTGTCCCGAAACCAGCGAGGGTGATCCCGGAGACCATAGGGCTCTGCTACCACCGCCAAGGCAACCGACCACTCTGCAACAGTCTGCAGAAAAAGATTTTGCGCATTGCAGCAGTGGTTCAGGTTGCACTGAAGGACTTTCAGGGCTGGGAAGATGAAGTATCCATTTCCTCTAGTGAGCCTGCACCCAGTGGTGCCGGCGCCGATCTCTGCAATGTGGCCGGGGCAAGTGAGGCCCCCTTCTTGCGTGGAACGCATTTCTTGCTTCCCAGCCTGTGGTCAGCTGGTCGACCTTGATCCGCACACAGAGGACACCGCACAGTCTCTGACGTGCACTCTCTTGCTTTGTGGGGTCCTCCGCAAGAGTAGCACTGAGTGCTCCGGTCCACCGCACTGGTACACCGGCGACGGACGTGCCCGGGCTCCAGGCAACGGAAGCACATCATACGACGTGCCTCCAACACCTCGACCCTTACCGACGTCCATCCTATCCGCAAGCGATTGTTGGACGCCAGCTTCTTTACCGCCGCTAGTGGACCACGAACCCAGACGTGCCCCAGAGAGGTAGGTGGGCGTCGGATTTCACCCACCTTTACGTCCCCGGAACAACAACCACCTGCTTCGGCAATCGCTATCGCCACATCTGCTGGCGTGACAGCGTCGTCGAGGTCCATGATCCTCGCCTCAGCCATTTTCATCGGACGTGCAATATGCACGTCGTAATTAGCAAGGACCTCCCTCATACGGTTTGCCAAGCTGTCAGCCTTGGCAGAACAGTCTGCACCAAAGATGGAAAGAACCATTCCGCCATCCGCAGCCCTCTTCTGGCCAACAGTATCGATGCCGAGATCGGCCAACCGAATCTGCTGCCTCGCTACCAACAGAACTTCTGCGAGAGTGGCGGGTGATCCTTCCCTTACCGCGATGGTAATCGCTGCCGAAGCGGGAACTCGAGGCAGTTTGACCGGCTGCTTTTTCCCCTTTGCGGGGGTAGATGTCACGGGTAGAGCGGCTGGGGCACTAACTGTGGCATTGGACTGAGGAGCCTTTGCCTTTTTTGCCACAGTCGACCAAGACTCCGCCTCAGCCGTTGATGCAGGCTGTATGTCCTGTGCGGTTGCTGCAGGTACAGCGGGAAGCTCCACCACCGGAGCCACCGACTTCTCCTTCCCCTTTTTTCCCTTTCCCTTACCTTTTTTCCTGTTGGAATTAGGAATCACGTTGGGATCCTGCGCAACTTCCGATAGAGCCACAGCCCTCTTTGCGTCGGATGCAAGAGGCGGACGTAGTGGCTTTTCAGGTGGCAACCTGCTCGCAATGGCAGCCAACTTGGCGTCCATCATACCCCCAATTTCTATGGCGATGGAACGCCGAAGCTGGGCCTCTGCTTCCGGTGCTAGTCCTGTCACCGCTAAAGATCCATCAACCTGCCCCTTACAGATGAGGCTGAGTTGTTCCGCCATTTGTGCCACCGTAGCTGTGAGGCTAGCGATTTGTGAACGCAGGTCCGCGTTCTCTCTCTCCAGCTTCTCCACTATGGCCCTATCCGAAACAGGCAAACCACTTTCCCCTGACGCCGCTTTTTCCGTTTCTGCTACCTTCCGCGTTCGCTTGCTTTTTGATGACGCCTTGGAAGCGAGCGACATTTGCGAGCAGTCAGAATCACCGCTGTCGCTCACCATCTCACGCACTGGTGTAGCCGGCCGCTTGAAGCGAGACCTAGTCACCCTCCCCTCTGACACTGGACGTGCCTCTGTGACGCTTTGCGTCCGCTGTTTTGGTCCCTGAGATGCGGACGTGTTGGATACCTCCAACGACTCCAAACCTCGGGCACATGAGCCACCCTGGCTCTTTGCGTCGACTGACGGTTGTTGGCGGTTGTTGCCCCCCCCAGAATACGAAGGGCTGACCGAACTAAGTTCGGTGAGGGATTCTCCGGCTGCGGTGCAACCGGTACCCCCCTGGGGTAGTTTGTTTTTACAATTCGCCTTCATGATTTTATTGTTTTTTTTTTTTTAAAGAGGTGGAGTCCTCTATGTTAACCTAAATATATCTTAACCAATTTTTTTTTTTTTTTTTTTTTTTTTTTTTTTTTTTTTTTTCCCTCCCTGGCCTCTGGTCCTTGTCGGCCTAATAATTCCACCAATAACCAATGAAATTCACCGCTGTTCTCTCTGGCCCGCTCCGTGAGCCGCACGGCATACAATGAAAACCCCATCCCGGATTCGCTCCTCTAAAAATATATCAGTAGCGCGAATCACACAAATCACGTACCGTCCGATAAGCCCGCTCCGTGAGCCATCGCACGGCACACGACGAAAACCCCATCCCCAATTCACTCCTCTAAAAATATTAGAGGACCGAATCACAAATCACGTATCGTCCAATGACCCGCTCCGTGGGCCATTACACGGCACACGACAAACACCTCAACCCCGGACCCACTCCACGAAGAATTCTTCAATTGAGTCCCCATTCACTCTCCAACAACTCGGAGAATGAATCGCACATCGCCCAGCAACATGAGCACTGTTAAAATCCCGAAACGGTGCGCCTCTCGCAGAATTCCGATGTTATGAACTCTGCCCCGTGTCTCTCTTAGTCTGGTCTCTCACTTGAACCTTTCCGGCATGAGTAACTCTACCGGCAAAGCTCCAAGATCATTGAGACACACAAGCCCCACCACGACGACAACGTGAAGACACATCGGTGGGGTTGACGTTGGTCTAGTGATTTTTAGGGTCGGCACATTTGATTGGGCGGTATTTCTAGAACAACAAAGCCACCTCGAAGCATCACATATCCGACTTCTGTTCAGCTCGTGCAGATCGGCAAACTCGGTTCGCATGAATCATGTTCGGGTCAGCTCGGCACAAATAGAGCTAAAAATGTATCTACATAATATTCTATTTTGCTGCCGTGTGTGGGTTTTGTACCCTGTGGCCTGTGTTCGTTACCTCGACGGGAAAGGTGTTATCGAGTTTTTCAAATAGGAAATTCCAAGTGGGAGTACGGATCTAGGATTGGTGCTTGGTTTATCTTGTTTATGCATAGTAAGAACCAAGATAAACCAAGAGAGGAGTGCCCTTAAGGAAATGCAGTTATAACGTTATGTGGTATTCGAATGTCATGTCTCGCATTCTAGAGAAATTCTCCGAATTTAACAAACTATCTCACCGTGTGGCTGTGTAGAAGGCGACACAAGCAAAGCTGCTTGTCCATTTGAGCGAAGAGGATTGGAGAATCGAGCAGTTAGGAGAAATATTATCCAATAGAATTCCAGTAAATTCACGTCATTCACGTTTCAGTAGACAGGGTCCCGCCGCTGTACCACTATTCCGCTCACACCGCTCTGCTCTGCTCGCTTGCCCCGTTAAAAAGGACAGGTAACCTTAAAAGCGTTTTATTTCCCGGAAAATAATAAACTATCTCACCTCGGTGAAGTAAAAGACTAAAAGGTGACATCGTAGGTGGCATGACACAGGTAGTAGGTGAGCATGGCAGGTTCCCTATAACTGTAAATTGTTTGAACAACTATATCAGGTGTATTTGGAAGTTTTCAGCGTACTGTCATTTCATAAGGACAAGGGTATACTTACATGGAAATAGATACAGTCGACGACACGTTGGTGGTAACACTTTGATCTTAAGCTGGCATATCGTAGTACTGAGTTTGAATATTACAAGAGGCCAGCTTGTACTGATTTTGTTACGACTGACGTGTATCTATCGAACATATATATATATATAAATAAATGTTTTTGAAACCATCCATTATTATGACTGAGGATTGATTGTTTTTTTTAGTTTCTCGCAAACCGTTACTTTAAATTGTTAGCAAGGGATCGTCATTCGTTTTATCTATGGGAGTCAATATACAGGGTTATTGGTAGGTAATATGTCGGCACATTCACGGTCTACAAAGTCAACACAACAGTTACATGATTAACTTGAACCATATGTAGTTCATGGGACGAGGGACGTTAATGGGGAGATGTAGGGGAGGTCATTTGAACCAAATTACCCCTTATGACCCCTATGCAAATGTCAAGCATTTCGGAATAATATGACATTTTAAAGTATTAACACGGTTACGACTTGGAAAATTTATAAAAAAACTATGCATGATTTTTTAAAATTATAATTATCTGTTTTGACTTCACTACATAATAATAAACCATAAAATGATAATTATCTCTAATATGTTTTTTAATCAGAGCGCACAATCGTCATCATTTAGTTTATTCGTTGTTTGACTAAAATGGTTGATTTCTGCAAAAAACTTGGATATACTTTATCGACAGAACATTCCAAAAATATGTACAACTTCTAAGCTACCTATCCAACGAGATACAATAAGATACCAGATATCTTTTCAAAAAAATATAAAATGTCAAATTACTGGAAAATGGTTATCCTATGGGTCATAAAAGGTAATTTGGTTGCAATTGACCTCCCCTTGATCCCCGTAATGGATTGCTGTCGTATTACAATTAATAACCCTGTACATTAAACAAATAAATAGAAAAATTCCTGCGGAATTTACTGAAAAATACACGCTCGAGTGGCTGATCACGGTCGCTTTGTATTAAAATCTTGTGTCATCCATTTTTTTTAGTTCAGTTAAATTATTAATTTCACCATTTGTGATAACAGGCCGCAACTTATCTCTGAACGAATACCAATTAATATGAATGGCATACTTCATTAAAAGGTCTCAGAGCACAGCTACGAGTGTTATATACTCGTAAATGTAGGTACAGATATATAACCTATATAGCTATATAGGACCTTTAGAGAAAATTATATACAAAACCATAAAATCAAAAATCACTACCCTAAAAACTTCTCATTATTATTCGTACTGAACACATTTAACAAGACCAAACCCTACAAGAATGCCTTAAAAAGACTGCACTTAAAATAGATTGGGGCTACGTCCTCTGTCCTCCGACCTCGGTACCGTGGGAGGAACAGCACCCGGTACTTGTTTTTCTATCGTCGTCCCACAATCATATAATTTTGATTTAGTTTTCTTTGCCCCTTCTCGTTTAGAGGTAGATAAGTTGTCGTAAGCGTTGCTTTTTAATACATGTATACATTTATTGAGTAGGAAGGTACCTATCCACGTTATTTTTTTAAACACAAGGTTTTGTGTGGGTACTGGAAATTCAAAATTATACATAATTTTACAAAAGTAAAGCCGGGAAAATTTATTGTTAAGCAAATTGACTACCAACTCAAATTTTCCGTATATTCAATCACAACTCTCATCCTTTGGCAGTATGAATTTGCCGTGTAACGGGCAAATTGACGTAGGGTGTAAAGGAGAATGACCAAATTAGTATGGGTACTGGACCAAAAAAAAAATTGCTGCCCCCAGGGTTGACTCTTTGTTGGTGGGTTAATACTGTTGAACTAACTATGTGTGCAAATGCGAATCAAATTCCAACCCACAGTTACAGAGTAATTCGACGTTATATAATACTGCAACAATACACTTTCGCTTGCACCAATTTTTTTTTGTATATTATTTCTGCTTGTTAAAAATGTTGTTATAAGGATTCACTAAATAAATAGATGAATAATGAATTAAAAAAACGACATAGTTATTTAATAATTGTTTATTTTCGAACAATTTATTTTAAATGTTATTCATGACACTATTCTGCACAGATGGTAATATAGAATGCGTATTATAAATCATTTTCATCTATTACAATACTGTCTAAAAACTGTGCAGGATGGTCAATATTTTCGTACCGCGCATATGCCAAAAACCATACTATAGACATTACATGAGCACATGTGCCCAAAGTACGTCTGCCACTCTTACACGAACAATAATAATGATTTAAAGCCTCCAACCCAAGGTGGTCTGAGTTTACAAGTATATATATGTGATAAATTCGGCTTCGGGTATGCCTAGATTGGACTTTACCTCTTAATAGCCAGAAGTTATTACCAGTTATATTATAATTATTTAAAAGATTATTCAAATCAAGCGTGTTCACTATAATAACTCCTGGCTAGTTTTATTTGGTACGTTCCTAACGCAAACATAACTAGTTCTTCCTCAGACAACCTTGGAAATTCTCTTACATCAGGTAACTCGGCAGACATACTTTGAAACGGAATCCGTCGGCTATTAAGATTATGGTCAATGACATACTGTGCGAGACAGTTTTCAATATTGACTCTATTATTAATTCTCTCCATAAAACCAAAAGCATTAACATTATCAGTGATTGGGTCGTGGAAAGCATTTGTGATGGCCGCTGCATTCCTAAAATCGTCCTGCATGTGAGGCAGAGCTCTGTTAAAATAATCTTGCCTGAAAATCTTAAAATCTCTCTTGAAGCGGCCATTTACTACTTCCACGACCCATCGACAAATCGTCACTAATCGAGACTTATTGGCGTCAGCCGTTGTTAATTGAGTTTCGCCCCTTGAAACAGATTTAGGCATATGGGCATCATAGCCACAAGACTCTACGTTTGGTACGGCATCTCGGAAACCTCTATCCAAAATGAGAACATCTCCTTCTTGGAAAAACCAATTAAAAACACTGTTCGCACCATCAATTAATTTATTTAAAATGCTTGCATCGGATGTAGTCGCTGAATAGGGACCTGCTACTTCAATTATATAGCCATCACAACAGACTATTAGGAATGGTTTTAGTAGATTTAAGAACTTGTGATGGCTATACGTCAATCTTTGGAAGAGGAAGTTGCTACTTTTTTGTATGTATACATAGGTGCCATCAAGTATAATTATACATTTGTTTTGTTCTCGGTTTCCGAACAGAGTTTGAGGTATAAAAAGGTTTCGCCTAAGCACTTGCTCCCTTGTGATGTGATCCCAACCCAAATGTAGAGGTGTAAATTCTTCTTTTATACAGTCTCTTGCGGTTTTCATTTCTCTTTCTAAAGTTGTTCGGCTTATGTGAAACATATCTGCCAGTCTTGTATTGGCTTCACCAGTTCTTAACTTAATCAAATATGCTGCCAAAGCGGTTTTGGGTCTTTTGCTCCTTCTAGACAAAGATGGCGTTTCTACAAACATTCTGTTGAACTGTTCGAAACTTCGACCAGTCAGAAAGTAAACTTCATTTGGATCCATGGTTTCTATATTTTCAAAATCCACCCTTCCCTCTTGCGGCATAGTTTTCAAAATCTGCATCATGTCCATGATGTGAGCTTCGTTAAAGTCATGACTTACATTTCTGGCTGACAATAAAATCTCAAAATCATTTAAAAGCAAATGTTCTTCACAAACGCGTGCAAAAGGTGGTGCGTAGTAGTTAAAATCTTTCAACAAACGGATTTTCATGTGCTTTGGTATTCGATGCCTTGTCTCGCCTGTACATCCGAATAAAATGCAAGAGTTTGAAGTATTCGGTGCCCGACTAATATGTGGTAACTGTATAATAGAATGTTGAATATCTTGTTCGTCAACTACTGCTCCACGTTGATCACCAGCATGCGGTACCACAGCTTGATCTGGTTGTACCTCGGCTTGATCTGGTTCTATCACAGGTTGATCTGCTGGCTGTTCAGAAGGGCGTACTGGTGGTTCTTGTTCTCGTTCACTGGACGCACGACGTCTTGGTGGGTACGCCTCGCGTCGCCAGCAAGGCTGACAGATAAACTCGGCGTTGTTAAATTGTATCTGAAACAAATAGTTTTAGATACAATTACACATCACACATACACATCTTTTTAACAAATGTTATTTAGTACATGAATAAACCAATAATAATAATAATAAATAATAAATATCGTCTGACATTGCACACAGCACCATCTAGTTCCAAGTTAAGCACTTATTATTAAGGCTTGTGTTATGGATACCAGATGGTTGATACACTACTTAAATACATTTTTTTTTCGTAAATACATACATATTATAAATATACATCCATGACTCGGGTACAAATATCCATATTCATCATACAAACATTTGCCCCTACCGGGATTCGAACCCAGGACCATTTGGTTTCGCTGACTACACTTAGCCACTGTAGCCACTACACCAAACGTGTCGTCTAATGAATGAATGAATGAATAGCGCCGCTACTGAAGTCCCTTTGACGCAGCGCTAGTGTCTATGTCATTACATTACATTGCATAAAAAAATGTAGTACCACAATTTTCTGCGGGCTTTCTTTCGTGACATGCACTCTATGCATTGTTACATGGTTAAATAAGTCATTATTGCAATCATTTAAGTATTTTATTTAGTTACTCACATGATAAGGAAGAACTCGTTCAGTTATATTGTTTGCAGCGATTGGATATTCTTCAAAAAGCTGCGTAGTTAGTGTTCTTCTTCTGATCGACCGCACTGATCTACCACACACTAGACACACTTGTCCAGCAGATGCACGAAACATCTTTAAAACAGTGTATCCAAATCACAGGGCTTAAAATCAGATCCAGGGAACGTAATGCAAGGGTCAAACACGTAATCACAGGATATCCACAGAAAATATTCGCACAGTACACAACTATAAGCGAAGAGTGTTACAGAAGGACTGCACAGTTGCAATGCAAAGCGCATACATGTGTGAGCGAGAAGGTGGCTCAATCGCCTTCTCGCTCACACAACTATTGAGCAATGTACAAAGAAAGCAAACTCGCGTGTAAGCTAATTATCTGCGATAAGAAAAGGTCACCTACCTGTGTAAAAAAGTAAAATATGCAACTTTTTCATAAAATCACATTTTAGGTTATATTTATGTTTCTGTGGGACAGATTTTTTCGGTTCCATAGAATAAAATGTTGCATTTGAACTCTTATTTCAAATGAGTTATGTGGCAAATCTGGGGGCAGACTTTGACTTTTTTTACCAATTTTTGGTCCAATTTGGTCATTCTCCTTTAACAATTACTTTCCCTGGCTTTATTACAACCTGCCATGCTGTTTTGGATGCAGTGCTAAAACTTGGCCGTTCTTTGTTTCAATTAAGCACGGGAAAGTTAATTCATTATTTTCCTTTGTAAATAGGTACCTCGGTGTATACATAAGATTCTATCAAACTACTTAAATCTACTGTTCGGTATACGTTGTCTAAATGTCAGTGTTTATAAGTCTCCTTAAAGCGACGAACTATTTTCTGTGCGTATCAAAACTGTTTTATCTAAATAAATACCTCCCTATTGAACTGTGATGTGAGTATTTCAAAGCCAAATAACAAAATTATGTGTATGCGGAACCCGAACTGTATACGCCGCTCGTCAATTTTTTTTGCACTTGGTCCCGTCTGAATTTGTTGCTCATAATTATCGCTTTTTATTATAAAAAGTTTAGCTTTATTGAAGCTGAAATGTTTCGATGTTAATTACCTGTCATTGAAGAAAGGGTGTTTTGACACAGTTGTATTAAATACTGCCTTCAAAATTAGGCGAAGCTATGTAGAAAACTAAGATAGGGAACCTATTTAAAAAAGTGACAACGACGATTCGGGCATATGCTAGTAAGTCTTGTAAAGCCGCGGTTCCACGGCTGGTTATCTAACAGGCCGCGCCAGACGTTGCTACGCCTTTCAAGGCCTGTCGCAGCCCGTGCCGAGCTTTCCTACGGCATGTGTCGGCCTGTTGGTCGCTATTCCAACATCTCAAGTGATACGGAGCGCACGGCTCCGTTGTGGTTATATTCAGTGGTCAACATTTTTGATAAGCAAAGTAAAAAAAATGGGCTCATACAGGCTGCAACAGGCGCCCCCGCGCCGCGCCGCCACACCGCACCGCTCCTTTAAACTTACCGGCTCCCGACAGATCGGACCGGCGGCGACGACAGGCCACCCCACGTCTCATCGGCTGCGACGGTTCTACTGTTATTAATTGTGACTATATTACTACTTTTCTTTTATTTTGTGGTGAACTAGCAGACGGCCCATGTGATGACAATTGTAAAGGTTGACTGCCTATGCCTATGCCTATGGATATCTGCAAAACCAAAGGCACAGCAGGTGGCTTACCATCCCAGACAAAAATCTGTCAGTAAATATGTAATATAAATAATAATAATAAATAATCTATCATGTCCCTGTAATAACACCGATAACCCATCAAACTTGAAAACAGCAACGCAGTTTGGCGACAGATATCGTGATAAAGTTCGCAAAAGATAAATTTGCGCGCGTTTTTTACCTTAATAACGGCGAATAATGACGGTGATTATTTACTTTGGAAAACATGGAACATAGCACACTCTCTTGACACCTGAAGGCTAATTCCCGTAATTAAAAACGTTCAAAATCTAGTCGCAATCACATCTCAGCGACAATCAATGTCAAAAACTTGTCAAATATGTAGGGAAATTAGAGGTATTTTTGACATATTGACACTGAGATTAGACTGCGAACGTTCTTAAAATTACGAGAATAACAACTCTGATGTTAACGTCAAAATGGCGGCAAACGATTATTTCCGATTTCAGCCTCGCGCAGACTTATCTTGCGCGAACTCTAGCCTACAAAAGTGCGCGCAAAATAAGTCTGCGCGTGGTAGAAACCCCTATTTCCACAGACCACCTGTTCTCAAAGAGCTTCAAATAGGCTTTACTATCTACTACTACTATAACCACATAACATAACGCCTGTAAGCCCCGAAGGGATAAGCAGAGGTGTTCCTACTACCTGAAGTTCACCCACATTCCGCCAGTTCTGTTTCAGTCCCATTTAATAGGGGGCGAGCCTATTGCCATCAACCGAGCATAAACTTAGACTGTGTGGTGTTACTGAGAAATTCTTGATAGAAAAACCAAATAACACTTTGCCTGCCTGGGGAATGCTTTGGGAATCGAACTCTGGATCTCATGAATAGCAGTGCACTTGCGACCACTAGAGTCTAGATCAGGGATGTTGCGGATGCAGATTTTTGACATCCGCGGATACGGATGCGGTTTTGAAGGCTCACATCTGCGGATCCACGATTTAAGAAACTTCGTATGGGTGCAGAAAATCACACTTTATGTCGGTGGGTGACATAGTAAATTCACCTGTCCTACAAATTATTAACTGGCGTAGCACACAATACTCACTTGACTGTATAACATTCAACAAGTTAAATGCTCATACGATAAGTGGAACGAAACACTTTAGGATTGATTTGCGAGACACATTTGTTAAACAAACGCGTTAGATCTGGTCACCGAGATCTTCGCTCCTATTGGCATTGGTCAATCAGCTCGTATCCACGGCAGGCGCCACTCTCTACTTACTTGTCGCAACCTGCGCTTTATCTGCATCCGCATGAACAATATGAACATCCGCAATGATGATTGCGGATGCGGAATAGAATAGAATACTCTTTATTATCTACATAATAAAAATTAGAGAAACAAATGTAGAAATTTTACATAGAATGACACAATTGGCGGTTTTATCGCTAAAAGCGATCTTTTACAGACAACCTTTAGATGGATTAAAGGGAGAAGCGGAAGGGAAATGGAAGGGTATTGCGGAAGCTGCGCAATTGCGGATGCTGATGCGAATATCCGCAACATCCCTAGTCTAGTTCAACGAGGCGCAAAAACCGCGTATCAAAATGAACTAAAACATTAACTTAATTGAATATTCTAAACATAGCACTCCTAATTATATAAATGCAAGTAGTAAGCACTTTACAAACTTTACAACTCAGAGCTCTTGAAGAAATATGCTCGGATCCACCGCGTCAGAAGTAGGACGAAGCGCGGGATTAGGAAGAAACTTTAATGTATGTTTCAGTTCAACAGTATTCGGAACTAGATAAAGATTATTCAGTTAGTAGTTTTTTCGCAAAATGGTTTTTAATTTATAAGCTCTTATGTGGAATGATTTTTTTGAGACTAGTAGGCCAGTCACCGTAGACACAAAAATCGCGTTAGGTCGCAAGAAATTGCACTGTAATTATTTTTTGGGATGTTGTGAGTATAGATACCAATAGTGTAAAACCAAGTTTGCAGCTTCAAAAGACCTGTGCTAATTGCGTGGTGCTCGAAAAACCTTAAAATTTTCGGACTTCTTTTAGTTTTTGACTTATAACTTCTAAAAGGTGCATCGTACGTATAAATAACTCAGTAAATTTTTTAAGTATAGAAAATTTGCTAAAACTACCTGTGATACCACACTTCAAACATTGGCCTTTATCCAAAAAAGTTCAAAATTCAGTTGAGTTTTAACCGTCTTCCGTCTTCTACATCTAATTCCTATTTAGAATGCTTTTGCATATTTAACAGAATACACTCGAGAGCAATGAATCCGGGTCACTTAAAGAATCCTAAAAATCTCGGAAACTGAAAATGCTAGGTTAATGCAATAAATTGTATTTAATAGACAATGTAATACTCCTTAAATGAAGGTATTAAAACTTCTTAGTTATTGTAAAGTTATATCATAAAAAAATCAAATTTGAAAAAGGGCCACTTTCGAAGATGGAACTACGAAATTACAGCATTTGGTTTTGCTTTTGTTTGTAATCTGTCATTTATGTGGGTACATAAACCATGTTGATAGTGCTCTATATTCATTATTCAAGCTGAAATTATGTCGCTTACGCCTGAAGAATGCACCAGAATACTTACAATGCTGGAAACCGGCCGGAGTCAGCGCGATACAGCCAGGACTGTCGGTGTGTCGCTGTCAACAGTACAAAGAGTTCTCCGACGTTACGAAGAAACTGGTTCTAACCTACGCAGACCAGGAACGGGCAGAACCAGGTGTACCACAGCACGAGAAGACCGATACTTGGTGAACACCATGCTTCGAAATCGCTTTCTCACAGGAACTGAACTCACCAATCAGTTTCGACGCCTCGGAGGAAGTAACCCAAGTGCATGGACAGTAAGACGTCGGCTTGCTGAATCTAACTTAAAACCCCTTAGACCTGCAAACGGCCCTAAACTGGAGCGTGGGCATCGTATTTCAAGACTAAGATATGCCCAGAGCCACGTAAATTGGAGTATTGAAGATTGGTCAAAAGTTATGTTCTCCGACGAATCAAAATTTATGCTCTACAAGCACGATGGAAGACACAGAGTGTATCGAAGACCAGGGGAAAGATTCAAGCAAGCATGCATCGAAGAAAAAGTAGCCTACGGTGGTGGGTCTGTACTTGTGTGGGCCGGAATTTCTTCTGAAAGTCGCACAGAGCTGGTGATCATAGAAAACGGCTCTTTAACTAGCGTAAGATATGTGGAAGAAATCCTCAATGATCACGTTGGTCCATTTATGGTCAATTTAGGTGAGGATGCTATATTTATGCATGACAATGCCCGACCTCATACAGGTAGGATTGTGAATGACTACCTTCAAGAGATGAACATTACTCGTATGGAGTGGCCAGCGCGCAGCCCGGATATCAACCCGATCGAGCATGCTTGGGACGAGCTAGGCAGATGCGTAAAACAACGAAACCCTCCCCCAATCACGCTTCGTGAGCTCAAAATTGCTCTCACAGGGGAATGGGAGAATATTCCCCAAAATCGTATAAGGAACTTGGTGTACAGCATGCCAAACCGCGTAAACGCAGTAATGGAAGCACGAGGAGGCAATACGAAGTATTAAAATTCAAGAAAATCGTAATAAAGTTCAAAAATTTCATGTTTCCTATTTTTGTTTTAAGGAGAGATCAGCAGTTTTTTTCTTTATGTAATTTTGTGTTAATAAAATGTATTTTTTTTTACTTTCATTTAAGGAGTATTACATTGTCTATTAAATACAATTTATTGCATTAACCTATCATTTTTAGTTTCCGAGATTTTTAACATTCTTTAAGTGACCCGGATTCATTGCTCTCGAGTGTAGAAAAAGATAACACAGTCATCTGGGACAGCTGACAGCCTCCGTCTTGATGTAAAATGAGTTCCTGGATGGGTGACCATTCATTAAATATCCTCGGATAAAACGTTAGTCGTGGGTCCCGGCTGTTATTCGTAGATCTTTGACAGTCTTTACGGGTATTTAGAAGCCCAAAAGTAAAAAGAAAGAAAGAAAATACGTCTAGTTTCGGTAAACATGACGCAGAGAACGAACACAAACACAAAAAAGAACAAGTTTGGGAAAATATGCGTCACATCTACGCGAAACGGCCATCGCCCGGCATAATGATTCGACCCTATGCGAGACAGAGCCCCAGTGCTGGTTTTCAGCGACAGGCAAGCCAGCCAACCAGTCTTGCCAAGGGATATCGTGTTACCCAGTACTCCAGAGTTGTGGAGGTCAGATGGGTAGTTGCTCCATGTAAAATACTGGTTCAGCTGCATCCCCCTACATACTTGGGAATGGGCTAGGCAGATAGATTGATGATTCTACAAAGTAAACACAAAATTGCTACCAGCACCAATCTGGATGTCTTGGTTGCCATTTATTATGCCCATTGATGAAAAAGGGACCAATATAATAGTTACTTCGATTTTTTTACAAATCACTCTTTTGTGTGCTAATTGAAGACGCTTCAAGAGAACTAACAAATGCTATCCCTGTGCATTTTATTGTCCAAAAAGTCTAGCTAGGCAATTAGAAGAAGCAGGTTGCATAACAACTGACAATACCCGTTCCAAACCCGATGACAAGCAAAAAAAAAAAAGAATAATGTTGCCATGCTTTAATAAACGAAGTAGCTAAAAGTCAATATGTGATGGCGGCATACAGTTGGGTCTTGTTTATTTGGTGGGTTGAAACAATATTGTCTCATGTTCCGTCTAGTACAGTCGGGATGAGAAATATCGTGTAACGAAGCTTTTGACTTTCAATTGTTTAGCTTGGTTGAGGTTTTTTTCGAGATTCGCCCCTTCACAAAATATATTTGTGATTGCCTCCATGGTTGAATCTCTTTGTTTTTCGAAGAGTGCTATTTTTTATTCCCTTTAAGCAGTGGCTAGAGAAGTTGTTTATTTTGAGAGTTGGCATATGATTTATAGTGTGAAGTGATTTAAATTCCCATACGATTTACTTATCGACAACCGGTATTTTAAAGCATATTTGAAAACCTACCTATTTACATTCTATATAATATTATAATACCTGCCTTTTACTGTCCCACTGCTGGGTAAAAGCCTCTTCTCACACAGAGAAGGCACGAGCATTGATCACCACGCTAGCTCAAGACAGGTAGGTGATTTCAGACTTATAGCTACATTATATAACTCTCTAATCTCTCTTCTCACACAGAGAAGGCACGAGCATTGATCACCACGCTTGCTCAAGACAGGTAGGTGATTTCAGACTTATAGCTACATATATAACTCTCTAATCTCTCTTCTCACACAGAGAAGGCACGAGCATTGATCACCACGCTTGCTCAAGACAGGTAGGTGATTTCAGACTTATAGCTACATATATAACTCTCTAATCTCTCTTCTCACACAGAGAAGGCACGAGCATTGATCACCACGCTTGCTCAAGACAGGTAGGTGATTTCAGACTTATAGCTACATTATATAACTCTCTAATCTCTCTTGTCACACAGAGAAGGCACGAGCATTGATCACCACGCTAGCTCAAGACAGGTAGGTGATTTCAGACTTATAGCTACATATATAACTCTCTAATCTCTCTTCTCACACAGAGAAGGCACGAGCATTGATCACCACGCTAGCTCAAGACAGGTAGGTGATTACAGACTTATAGCTACATATATAACTCTCTAAGCTCTCTTCTCACACAGAGAAGGCACGAGCATTGATCACCACGCTTGCTCAAGACAGGTAGGTGATTTCAGACTTATAGCTACATATATAACTCTCTAATCTCTCTTCTCACCCAGAGAAGGCACGAGCATTGATCACCACGCTTGCTCAAGA
The DNA here is from genome assembly GCA_937001585.2 of Brachylomia viminalis. NCBI lineage: Eukaryota > Metazoa > Arthropoda > Insecta > Lepidoptera > Noctuidae > Brachylomia > Brachylomia viminalis. The sequence goes on along the minus strand of OW443307.2, from coordinate 4,832,253 downwards.
CAGGTAGGTGATTTCAGACTTATAGCTACATATATAACTCTCTAATCTCTCTTCTCACACAGAGAAGGCACGAGCATTGATCACCACGCTTGCTCAAGACAGGTAGGTGATTTCAGACTTATAGCTACATATATAACTCTCTAATCTCTCTTCTCACACAGAGAAGGCACGAGCATTGATCACCACGCTTGCTCAAGACAGGTAGGGGATTTCAGACTTAAATATTTTTATTTACTATAAATCTAGGTTTCCTTACGATGTTTGCTTTCTTCGATGGCAGTAACGTCCAAGGTAAACTACATTTCACAAAGAAAATATAATTTAATTCTAATGAGTTATATCTGTTGAAATGTGGGTTTACAAATACACATCTGCAGACTCCTTTGCGGAATAGATGCCATGTTATGTTAGGTAATTTAATTGCCCACTAGCTGCGCCCCGTGGTGCAACCGCATAAGTCTGGATCCTGTGAGAATATCGGTATAAAAAGTAGCCTTTGTCCTAATCCAGCTCATCGTCTACCTATGTGCCAAATTTCATTCAAATCCGTTCAGCCGTTTTAGCGTGAAAGCGTAACAAACAAACAAACTAATAATAAAGGGAGAAAAGATTAAATTTTTGTAAATCAAATCATTTCTCTTTTTATTATTAGTTTAGAAAATAAAATATTACCCACTTTGTTTTCAGTGCAGACTGTACTAAAACGAAAAAGATAGCAAATAATACATTTTACCTTTCACAATAAACCGGATAGAGTCATTATATAAATATAGGAGGGTTTATAACTTATAAAATGTTCAGCTACTGTGCTGAATTTATTTGTATGAGAACGGGCCATGGCTCGGTTTAAGGCTGTGTGTACATTGCTAGAGAATAGCGAAAACCGTTTTGGTAAAACCTATACTTTTCTATTACTATAAAATAAAGCTGAAGAGTTTTTGGTTTTTTAACGCGCTAATCTCGGGACCATGGTTGTTCAAATTGCAGGATTAGATTTAAAAAAAAATGCATTTTTTTTATCTAAGCCTGCAATTTGGCAGCCAAATTCTTGAGAAAGGTTATAGGCAATTTAACATCACACTACGACCCTTAGAAGCCGAGCAACAAGAAGAGGCAGAAAGAACTCTAAGTGGAAACGAAATAACGTGGCACAGCTATACAAATACCTTTCATGTTAAAACAATAAATTTCACGCGGATGATACCGCGGACAGAAGCTTGTAAAACTACACGTTCATTTACGTTGGCACAAACCTTATTAATTTCTAGCTAAAGAATATTGGAGCCGGGAAAAGTAAGATTATAAACTAAGAAGAAAAAAAAGTACTGGACAACAAGGGAACAGTAATTATTCTCATACCGAATTATTGAACGGCACTTATTATGTTAAGCCGAAAATATTGATAAATGATTGTTATTATACTAAAGTTCAATATTGTATTTACAAGACCTGTTTGACTCTGAACAGAATAATATCACTAAATTATTACAGCCGGCCCTCTGTCATTATTTACTTACGATTGCACAGCGAAAAGCAAGCTTATACAACTTCATTTATGCAGAACGGGAGTAAATATGTTTCCTATCATCACGACCTTAACATAAGCATAACCAGCCCGCTGGGAATGTTCAACACCGTCTACCAGGCGGAGTGTGTGGACATTATACTAACAGTGTATGCTATAGAAGCCAGGAGAGTTACGGACACCCATATACGTATACTCTCCGACAGCGCCTCAATCCTTAGGGAAAAAATATATTACCTCGAGTCTAACACAAGAATGTCACAATGCACTAGAACGAGTAAAGGTATCTTACCGTAACACAGTGACACTGCAATTGATAAAAGGATACAGTGAATCACTGGGTAACTACGTAGCTGACGAACTGGCTAGCAGAACATCCAGCGCGTCAGTCTGCGGACACGAACCTATCATACCCACCCCCTTCAACCAGATACGCAGGTGGCTACAGGAGTCCACCCACACAAGCGGAGTGCTGATGGACATCGACACAGGGCTGCAGGCAGTCTAGGGAAGCTATGCCATCCTTAGATGACAGGCTAACCAGACATTTATCACGCCTGGACAGGAACTGCATGCGCCTGGTGACGGGGACCATCACAGGACACTGTTCGCTAAACAAAAACTTCTACACAATGGGCGTAACGGGCAGTCCTCTAATGCAGGGCTTGCATGGAGGCTGAGGAAACCGTCGCACATGTGCTTTTTGAATGCATAGACGTCACCCAGATTAGGACAGAAACCCTCGGGGCACCCAGATCTTCACAGATGTTCTCAACAGATCAGGAGATTTAACCTACTTCTGGAGGAAGGTAGGCTGGTTGGTCCCACGCACAATGGTCCACCTGAAGGATTAATAGTAATAGTCCATTTATTTGTCAGAATATTGTTACAGAGTTGTTACATAGGTTTAAAAGTTCTTAATATTCTGCCGTTTCCGGCGTACAAATACATTTTCAGGGATTTGGTAGGTTTGTTAGACTTAACATTGAATTAAATAAATTAGAATAACATTCAAATTACAAATTAATCAAATATTAGAAATGGAAATGTCAAAAAGATTCAAGTCAATGAGATATTAGTATCAGAATATAATTATTATAATATTTAAGTCAACTTTTCTTTTCATTCGTAAAATCATTAGTCGAGTAGTAGCATTTACATAAGAAATAATTGAATAACTTAGATTTAAATGTCCTAAAGTTAAGAGTTTTAAAACAGTCTGGTATTATAAACTTTGGTCGCCATTCAAAATACATTGTTAGAAAATAGTTTAGTATTTCGTCTAGGTACACGGAGCATGTGAACTTTGCGGCTAGGTCTGGATACAAGATCATTACCTATGCAGATTAAATTCATGCTTATTTTGATACACAAAACTACAAATTTCAAAAATATATATTGCTGGGAGTGGTAATATTTTTTATTTTTTGAATAACGGAACACAGCTGTCCAGGGGGTGCGCTCCACATATTGAGCGAATGCATTTCTTTTGAGCTCGAAACACTCTGTTGAGTTCTACCGCATTACCCCATATTATAATGCCCTAACGCAAAATTGATGACACAAAGCTATGGTGTGCACATAGTGCCGCATCAACACTAGTCACACGTGTTACAGAACGAATACGAATCTATCTACCTTTGTGCAGAGTTCGTCAATACGAGCATTCCAGTTGCAGTGTCTTGTCTATTGTTATCCCTAAGAATTTTGTACTCTCAACTTTTTCAATTGCGTTATTATAGTGTTGTATTTTTAACTGTGGACGCTTACTGTTATATGTTTGGAACTGTATCAATTTAGTTTTGCTAACATTAATGTTGAGATGGTTTTGATTGAGCCACGTGATAATTTTATTTAGTGTCTCGTTTATTTCAGTTTGGTATTCACCAACGTCATAATTGTCGTTTTTAATGATGAGGGTCGTATCGTCAGCGTATAAAATGCAGTTGTGGGAGGCAACGCTAGCTAAGTCATTAGCATACAGCAAAAACAAAAGTGGTCCCAGTATGGTTCCTTGAGGTACTTTAAGTGCGGAAACCAAACCCTCTAACATAGAACATTTAGCATAGGTTCCCTATCATTTTAAATTGAAGTCTTGACTAAGTAAAATGGTCCTAACGGGACATTAAATACAAAACTATATATTTCTTTGATAAAACACTGATGAACATTTTCATTTCTATTATAATATTTACAACCTCCCAGACTCCGATTATTGTCATCTACACCTCAGGATCAAGACCTAGAACCAAGGTCACCACCTGTATCAGGCTCTGAAGCGCAAGTCCAGCCAAACCAACCCGGAGGACTAGGCTCGACGTCCGATTGGACCACAAGATTAAAAGCAAGTCTTAAAATAATAATAATAATACCTATATATATTCAAAAATTTGTAAATAAAAATAAGTAAGTAAAGTGTGTTGTTTGAATGTTATTTGTTTGTTTGTTTATTATTATTTGCGGTATTCGCCTTATAACCACAACTGTCATCGAACGCTAACTCAAATAATTCAAAAAGTCCAAAATAAGAATCCCGTTCTAAAACCAGGATATAAAATTAAATATCCGGAAAGAATCAAGGCGTTATCTGTAATAGAAATCTCTGGATTTATCGGCTCTGTGGCTGTGGGTTTGTACTGGCTTTCGAATGAAATATAGGCTGAACCGCCGGTGGTCGTTGCCTTACTTCGTTTTTTCCATAGACAACACTACGCGCTGTATTGGCGCGTTTTTCGAGCCAATTTTTACTGGTTATTTTTTAAATGGTGCTATGTGTTCTGCGTAGCTATGGCTTTCCATTTTTGGTGGATCCGTTGATGGGAATGCAGGTTTGGGATGCGGATTAGCTACTCTTTTAAAACGAGAATAAAAGGATTACGTTCAAATAGCAAACGATGTTAGGTTAAATTCCACATTTTGCTATAATAAATCGGTTCGTGAGTTCTGATGCGATTTATTTTCAATGTTCATTTTGTTTCGTATTTATGAAGCGAATGGAGGAATTCGAAACCTGTACGGGCTGAGATAGCCCGGAAATTACAGTTTAGTTTCTAGTGTATTATATTATTTAATGCCTCTACATAATGACTGATGTTGGGTAGACCATCATTGATGGATCTGGGACAAGTTAAATAGACCTAGTATACACGATAGGGATTGACCTAACACTGTCTGACGCCGGATTTCTTAAAAGGGCATCGTATAAAAATGTTGGTTCTTTTGTTCACTCCCCTGCTACCCTTTAAGAAAAAGAATGATCATTGAAGTACGTATTTTCGTAAAGAATAAAAGTGTCGTATAAGTGCTCTCAGGTTTCGGCGGCAATGCCGTGGAGCCGTCACATCTACGTCCAAGATATGATTACAATAAAAGCCTTTTCCCTTTTACATTCCGAAGGTAAGTGGCCCGTTTAACAAAGGATGTTAGGAGGAAAAAATATTATCTAAACATTTCTTTAGCCCACCTAACTATAAGGGGGAAATAATAATTCCAATTTGATTGGGAATGTCCTTCAACAAGATTTTTCCATACGATGGAAGCAATTTATGTGATAACGTTCGGGGAAATTGCTTTCTGCCCTTTCTTTGCGTCTATTGAATTTATGGCTCGATTCAGTCTGAATGATATTTATGGAACAACTACAGTTGGCCCTGGTAATTTATTATGTCCTATCAAAAACTCGGTTTGGAAGATCCGGGGGTTGGTGCAAACTTTTTGGGGTTAGTTTCGAGTTTTTGGTCTGATTGTCGTCGGTAAGCTGCGCGAGGGTTTATTATTAAAAAAATACCACAGCATATTCACATCATAAATTGACATTTGATACTAATTTACAAAAGTATTCAGGAACGATATTACTGCTAATGTATACACAAAATTGTACTTTTCGAAGAGTTAAAATTTATGGTTAAAGTCAGAAGTCGTTTGTTGATTGATTTTACGTTAGTAGTTGTGTGGAATATTTTGTCAATAAAGTGTGGAAATTGGAATAATGATTGGAGTTTTGGTGTACCTAAAACTTGATCAGTGAAACAGTCACAATCACTTGAAACAGGAATATTTTATGAAAAACTAGCTGACCCCGCGAACTTCATACCGCCAAACATTTTTTTTTTAATTTTTCTCTCTATCCTCGTACTTCAAGGAATATTCTAAAAAAAGAATTAGCAAAATCGGTCCATCCGTTCTTGAGTTATAAAATTACAACGAAAAGTGGCATTGATTTTTATAGATAAAGGACAATGATAAGTTTGGCGTTTTTTGACCCTTCACTGGCAATTTGCGTCACTATGGTTATCATTTTAGTTGTTATACAGGGTGGCAGGGACTTCGACGCGCAACCTGTAACCATGGATTCAGTACATGACAGTGATCGTTTTTTTTTTTTTAATGTGGGAGATCATCAAGTAACTTTTCCCGCTCTGGGCGGAGCGCACACACAGACAGAGTTACTTTCGAATCTATAATACATACCAGCTTCTGTCCACAGCTTCGTTCGCGTGGAAGTCGTAAGATACCACAATATACTAAAATAACAGCCACATTTTTATAAAACTTTCCGGTATACTACGTTTATAGTTTTGTTGTCAGCAGCCAAAATATGAAGAGAGTCAGGACTGGTGAACGGGAGCAAGCGACGTACATTTGTTTGTGTGAGAAACAGCTCGTCCTGAGATCGACACCCGCTGCCTCTATAGAAGTATGAGGAAGAGGGTGTAAAGTTCACTCATACCTCCATAGAAAGGGGAGGATCCTCCGACCAGACGGGTATTGACTCTGGTGGGCAACTGTCCGACGATGGAAGACGCGGCGTTGTATATATGCTAGTTGCGCGGTAAACTCTGCTTGCGCGATGCAGGATTTTGCGTGACGTCAGTGTGATGCGTAGTTCGCATATGACGATGTAGATACCGCTACACCTCCAATAGTAATTTCCCATTGCTTGCGAAGTTTTTCGTTTTTAGTATATTTATTCCTGACGAACAGCTATCACTAAAATAATATTGTACCAGTAGGTAGTAAACTCACGGGATTTCTCATTAAAGGTGCAACCACACCAAAGTTACTTTTTGCGGATCAACGTTTGCAAGTGTTCGTTGGCGACAATGGAAAACAAAAAGTTATTAAGCAAACTTATTAAAAGTTTAAGAAAGTTACTTAAAATTATCAATGGTTACCATATTACAAAATGTTACCCGACAAAAAGTAACATCGGTGTAATAGTAATAGTAATTATTTATTTATCACTCCTAAAAATACAAATTTCTGAAAGAAAGAAAGAAAAGAAAATGCGTTTATTTGCTGTAAACATGACGCAAAAAATAACACAAACACAAAACAATAAGAAAAGGTTGGGGGAAACATGCGTCACATCCACTCAAAACGGCTATCGCTCAGCATTATGTATTTATTTATTTATTATTATTTATATATTATTTATTAATTTATTCTCTTAGTCTGTGTACAAAATCATGGCAATAAATACATATTTATAAGAGATTACGTCGACGACTATACTAGTATAAACTGTGTCACAGTCGTCAGCGTCTTCCACACTTATGTATTAATACCACAATTCGTTGTTTTAATGGTGTGGATGCACCTTACCAGTCTCTAGATATTTATATTTATTATAACCACAGATGACAGAAGAGGCCTAAACTTAATATTTTTCTGTGTACGTTCTACGAACTTTCATACATATAATATATAATAAAAAGTAAAAAAAGGAAGGATAGCATTGCAAGGCAGTCATCGAACTTTAAGGCGACTACAAGACCTCAACGCAAGTTTTATAATGCCTAAAAGAATGATGATCCAAATGATATTTGTTACTATTATTTGTAACTAATTTGGTACTATACTCGTAGAAAAAAGTCACGAAGATACCTCTAAAAATTTCATTAAACGATTAAAAACCATACTAATATACATGCAATCATTCTGTTTATTTTTTCCAGATGGTTCTTCAAGCAACATATTAACGTGATAGTGTTTTAATTTTTTAGTCCAAGCCATAATTTTTTGTAAATAGAGAATTGCTTCATACTTTTCAATAAATTACCAGCTTTGTGTCATCGCACTTTTGTTTCTTTTCAATGCAGTCCGACAGTGACCACGCTTTAGCTGTTGTCAGCCCCTCAAAGCTATTTAATTGGTTGAAAGTTGACTAAAATAGCCGTTCTTATACTTGGTGGTAGGGACATCGACTCACAAACTGTTGCCATGGATTCAACACATGATTCTAGACCCCCTAGCATAGAAATCTGTCGAAGGTTATAAAAACATTTTCGTTGTTTTATAGAAAAGTGCAATTCAAATTCTTTCATTCGAGCGAAGACTCATATAATAATAATAATAATCATTTATTCGCAGACTTAGAAATCCATAGAATTAAATTAGTAAATATTGACATCAAAAACATAACCATTAATTACAAATAAGCATAATAACAAAAAATAACATAATCAATGCGCATAATCAATCATGTGCTTATATTTATATATAATTAGTTATATGTATTATATGTATTTATAGACTAAATAAGTTTATACGTGTCTATATATTATTTAAAATTATTTAACCTAAAATATCATTATAATTTGCACCTGCCACTGTTTGTCTCTGCATCACCCAAAGGTTGACTGGTAGGAAATGCCTGTGGCATTAAGTCCGCCTCTGTACATTTGTGTGCTTAAAGTGTTAAATAAATAAATAAATAAATCAAAATGAATCACTAATAACATAAAAAATAACACAATACACAACATAACAATCACAAATAGGCATAATAATAATAATAACATAAAATAAAATGCACTTACAGCTATCTAGAGCCAATCTGTGTGTGCAGTCTCACCCATCGACCAAGCATCGGGCAGTCCCACCGGTCACTCAATGCTCTCAACATGCCGTGGGTGCTGATATTTGTTCTGCGCCGGAGAGAAGCGCATCGTTTTCGTATAATGGCATAAAAATCATCCACTCTCGCATCGGCAAACATCCCCGAAGGGTAGGATAGGGTTAGAAAAAAAAAAGTTTGCGCATTACAAAATCCAAAGACTAAGAGCATAAATAACGCTTATAACTAGGTCACAATAATTTTAATAATCTGACTCCTAAACTAGGTGTAGGTAGGTGCCTATGTCTTAGGAGTCAGTGATTCTCCGTAACAAACAAAGCCACATTATACTAAATCAGGACGCTTCAACAATAAGCAAATAGTGTAAAAGTAAACAGGACATAATGTACCTTGATATCGTTAGTATATTGTCTAGGGGCGCGGAACTAAGTTATAGTGTACCTAAACGGAAGTACAATACATATGTACCTGGCTGGAACAAATATGTGAGTAGTGCCCACAGGGAGGCTCGACTTTGTTTTCAGATGTGGCTAGTACAGGGTAAACCTAAATCCGGACATATTTATGATAACATGTGTAAGTCTAGAAAAATATTTAAATCAAAATTAAAATACTGTCAAAACAATGAGGATCAGATCAGAATGGACATTATTGCAAAACATCACACTGATAAGAAATTCAATAAATTTTGGAAGTCAACAAATAAATTAAACCCAAGGTCGAGCCTTCCGGTGAGTGTAGGTGACGCTCATGAACCATGCGACATTGCTAGCCTCTTCCAACGCCATTTCAAGGTGGATTCGCCGCTTGGGCCGGTGGCGCAGGTGCTCGGTGCAGAGTGTCAGCATGGCAGTATCAGCAGTATCAGCTTTACAGTCAAGGACGTAGCTGCCATTATTCAGAAGATGTTGAGAGGTAAGTCTCCCGGTCATGATGACCTTAGCATCGAGCACTTGAAGCACGCTGGTGTACATCTACCGAGGGTACTGGCAATGCTGTTTAATCTGTGCATCAGCCATAATTACTTACCTGATGACCTCATGTACACGGTGGTAGTTCCGATAGTAAAAAACAAAACGGGTGATGTATCGGATGTATCTAACTATAGGCCTATCTCGCTCGCTACTGTCATAGCCAAGGTGCTGGACAGGCTGCTTGACAGACAGCTGGAGAAGCACCTTCATATACATGACGCTCAGTTTGGCTTCACGCCTGGTTTGTCGACTGAGAGTGCTATCCTCTGTCTCAAGCAGACTGTACAGTACTACACGGCTAGAAATACTCCTGTGTACGCTTGTTACCTGGACCTCTCGAAAGCGTTTGACTTAGTAAATTATGACATATTGTGGCACAAGCTGCACAGTGAGTCACAGGTGCCGAGTGAGATAGTGTCGATATTTAGGTATTGGTACAGTCACCAGCGGAACAGTGTGAAATGGGCGGGAGTATATTCCGACGTGTACGGGTTGGATTGCGGTGTGAGGCAGGGGGGGTTAACATCGCCCCGCTTGTTCAACCTGTACATGAACCAGCTGATCGTCGAGCTCAGCAGTGCCAATGCGGGTTGCTCAATAGGCGGAGTGCCTATTAATAACATCAGTTACGCGGATGATATGGTGCTGCTGAGCCCGTCAGTAGGGGGGTTGCGGAAACTCCTGCGCATTTGTGAGACATATGCTGGGACTCATGGGCTTAGGTACAACCCTAAAAAGAGTGAGTACATGATTTTCAAGGCTGGTACCAAATGTTTCTCTGTTATACCTCCGATCACTCTTTGCGGTGCTAGTCTGAATAGGGTTAACCATTTTAAATACCTGGGCCACTGGGTCACAGATAACTTGTCTGACAATGAGGACATCGAGCGGGAACGTAGGGCGCTGTCGGTTCGCTGTAATATGTTGGCACGTAGGTTTGCACGCTGTACTGAACAAGTAAAGCTGACCTTATTTAAAGCATATTGTCAGTCTTTTTACTCGTGCAGCCTATGGGCCAACTATGTGCAGCGAGCATACAGTGCCATGCGCGTACAGTACAACAATGCGTTCAGGGTGCTGTTAGGTTTGCCGCGGTTTTGCAGCGCTTCTACGATGTTCGCGCTGGCGCAAACTGATGACTTTTACGCTATTATTAGGAAGCGGAGCGCCTCCCTACTAAGTCGCTTCCGTCGCAGAACTAACAGTATCCTGAGCGTATTGTCCGAGCGGTGGGACTCGCTGTTGTTGGAGAGGTGGATGCACCTGCATGCTAGTTCGTCACCATTTATTAAGAGACTATAATATTGTTGTATGTAATTAATTGAATTTTCACCTAATAACGAATTGTACTTTTAACTTATTTAATGTTTTGTTTTTATTTAAATCTTTATTTTTTAATGCAATGGTTTTAATTTATAATTTAATTTTTAATTTAATTTATAATGTATATTTGTCAATTTAATTTGTAGTGCTTTATATGGGAATAATTTCCTGAAATAAATGAATATTTAATTTAATTTAATTTAATTTAATAATTCATGAAAAGAAAACATAAAGTGAAAAACGTTTGACAGCAATATTGTCCTTATAACTAAGTGTTAGTATACAACACGATACGATGAGACATGTAACTGACAGCAGTGAATTCCCTATGGACAGTCCACGCTGTCAGCAATCATTTTCAGAACTAGTTAGGGCTGGTTATGACTCGAGCCACAATTGATGCTGCGCGCTTGAGCATTATTGTGTTAAAACAATGTACCCGCGCAGCCGCAATCCCCTAATGCACTGCAACGCCATGGCAATCCCATCAGTTTTCTGAACACGTTATTAAATTGGACACGAAGGGCTCCATACGACGACGCCTGCAAATATTTCTCCCACAAGCTGCATGTCTATGTGATACAAAGTGCTCTAAAGGGCGTCACCTTTCGTCTGCTGTACAAAGTGAAAACCTGCGGACTATCATATTCTCACGCACGGAAAGAGCGCTCTGTTCCCTTTTTTTTGACATTGGCATCTCGCACTTCACCTTGAGAGGTCGTCACTGCTTAACCGGACATTCCTGTGGCTGCCTTAACCGGACTCAAAGCCGCCAGCCAGGGGCGAATTTGTTAAATTTCTAAGCGACTGCACGCTAAAGCCACCCCCTGTGGGGTACGGACCTCGGCTTAGGGCGTTACTGGGGGGAGGACAGCAAGTTGGGACAGGCTGGACCAAGATGGGATAATTATTATTATCGGGGGAATTTAAAGCTACAGGCTCAGCTAAGGCGCGGGGTGGCACTTCGTCGAGCAAGGGTCGGGGTCTGTTCCCTTTCAATGTCAGCACTGTCTTTATTGTTACTGGTGACCAAATGACCTAGGTATTTAAATTGTTCCACTCGCTCAAGAGGCACTTCAAGATGGTATTTTCTCCGCGCCTCAAAAACACTGTACTGACTTTTCTGAGCGTTATACAATAACCCATGTTCAATCGCATAGCGTTAACTGAAATACTTGTTGCGCTCAGCAGCAACATATTGTCCACGTAACTTAAATTATTGACACAGACACCGTCAATATGACAACCGACATGATGACTGCTAAGCGCCTCAATCAGGGCATTCACATACAAATTGAAGAGGGCAGGGGATGTAAACCCCCCTGTGTCACTCCGCACTCCTATTGATATGAAATATGTCACTTAAATATACCATAACTTAAAACACCACACACCCACACACTATACCACACCACACCACAACACACGACACCACACACCATACACCACACCACGCACCATGCTACACATCACACCACAGCGCGCTCTACACCACATACCACACAATCATAACACTGCACTACGTACCACACCACACTATACACCACATCACATGCAATAACTGGGAATAAGTTTTATTCTTATTTTTAATGTTTTTAATGTTCATAGTTTAAATTGCAACTTTACTTATAGATTTGTATTATTATTTTCTTAAGATTAGTAAATGTAAGCTAAATGTAAAAATATGTACTTGCATTGCATATTTACCCAAAAAGACCCAGTACACTAAATTAACTCTAGTTAGTTTATGTGTACGACAATGATGTGAAAGAGCGGGGCATTGTTTGCTTAAAAGGAGACTCCAAACACGTTTAAATGTAATGTAATTTTCTATTTGCCACAATAAACAATTTTGTATTTGTATTGTATTGATATGGCTCCGACAGCACACCTGTCAAAAGAACACTGTTGACCTGGTTTCCGTACCAATGCTTGAAGATGCTTATAAGCTCGATAAGCAAGTTTATAGCGTCAAGTTTCTTCCATGATATATCGTAGGAAACTAGATCAAAAGCCTTAACAGATCTAAGAAGCAAGCGAAAACAGGTGTTCTTCTTTTGTCTAGTAGGTATCTGACGGCCTGCTTGAGACTCAGAACTGCACTTTCTGTAAAAAATCCTGGCTGAAACCAGAACTGATTGTCGTGCAGCACGAGACGTTCGTTTAGCTGTTTATCAAGCAGACACTCAAGCACCTTAGCGACTGTGCTCGCTAAAGAAATAGGTCTATAGTTAGTAAAGTTATTTTAGTTGGTTATTTAGGTTGCAGTTTAGTAGTTACAATACCTACGCGGTAAAGATGTAAGGCACGGCAGTTTCTTTCTAAATAACCGACGAAAAATTTCAATGCCGCCTGCGTTTAAATTTTTCAGAAGGCTCAGAATCATGTAAGTACTGAATCCATGATAAAAGTTTGTGCGACCATGTCCGTGCCATCTTGTATTATGTCATGATTGAGTGCTTAACTCCTTAAAGGTATAGCGTGATGATAATCATTTAAAAGGTTAAATCTGTAACTAACTGCCGTATGCGTTCCCTATTCAGCCCGGCGAAGAAATTAAATGAAATGTTTATTTCTGTAAGTAGATCTTTTAAGACACATAAACACGTTAATGTTTTAAAACTAGATGGCGCCGGCATTTCCTAGCTGACTGATAATAAAACAGCATTCAGCATTTCTTCTCAGGGGAGAAGAAATGCTGAAACAAACTCAGAGGTCATGGTCTCTTTTAAAGTCCAAACATTTTATTATTAGGATTTTATGTGAGTCTTACAATGCAGGGCCTTTTGAAGAAAGAGCCATTGCAGCTTTGAGTTGACCTGTCCTAACAGAGGGCATGCATGCATTAGTCATCGTGTAGCTCAACCTTAGTTTAGGGAGCTCAACGACCCGTCATACGACGCTACCAGATCGGCAAGCCATTTGCGAAGTAGAATAATTCTATTGTTGTCGCACATTCGTCTGGTATATTGTGTTCCCTCTCATCTCAATCTCATTTCCTCCAAAATGTATGGGAAGTTTTTTGCGATTTCTGACTTTTCTAGTACTCAAACCTCAGTGGTCCTATAGAGTTTTTTGATCCTCATAAGAAACAAGAAACGGGATCGATTGGCATCAAATTTTTACTGACTTTATGACTGTATTTATTTTCTAAATCTGTGAATGCTTATCAACATGTTTCAAAAAGTTAAGAACAGTCTTCTAAGACTGTTTTCTTGTAGCGACAACGGTTAAGGTACATGCCCTATCTCATAAATCCACCACCATATTATGTCGTGATTGACTGCTTAGCTGCATAAAGGTATAGCATGATGATAATCATGTAAAAGGTTAAATCTGTAAATATCTGCTATACGCGTTCCCTATTCAATATTCTAACATTTTGCTCGTCTTTTCACATTTTGCGGTAAGCTATAAAATAATACGAATAAATTTCAATATTGCTCAGCCCCCATAGCAAATAACGTGAAAATATATAGCCTGCAGACTGCTCTGACTTATATAGATTATCTATATAACATTTGAACAAAATCTATACGGTATTTTTTGTGTGATTATATTTCTGCATTAAAATCGTTCCCAGACCTAACAAAAAATACAAAAAAAAAACAATGTACTGTTTTGACTTGGCTACGATTTTATTATATACATAGATTAGTATGGATAGCAAGCTTATCTATAAACGGGAAAAACTTTGAACTTTAAAAATGCTTTCCATTTTCCAAATCATTTTCCTATCCCTTATCTCACAGAACCTCACATTCAAAATAAACCAGCACATCTTCAAACTTGGATCGATTTACCGAACTCTCGCGGTCTCTTGTTTTTACGGTGGCGTGTGCAAATGAAGCGCGCCATCCATAGACAGAGTAGGTATACCAATAGACAAGTCACTAAATAATAATAATAAAGTCAAAGTGAAATCATTCATTTCAATAGGCACTTTTGAACGTCCAAATTTACAAGAAAATAGAATTCATTCTAGTTAAAATACCTTTTTTAATTAAACTACCTTTTGATAGTTTCGTATGGAGAAGAATGGGCAAGAAACTCCACCGTTACTCTTTTGTAATGTTTTACAATAATTTGGATATATTAATTGTATAATTATGTGTGCAAAAAGAATTCCTTGAATATAATTAATATACCACAATAGGTATAAATAATTAAAATTGAATAAAGTACAGATAAATTAATTATGTGGTAGATATATCATGCTCACATGTTTACGAATGTTGTAAAAGTAGACGTTTTTCCTAAAATTATTCATATATAATGAGACAAGGACACACTTATAAGATCCAGTAGTAAGAGTAAACGAGACAGAAATATAAATTTCTCTATCTACTTCGCGTATGAAAACTCTTTGTCTGACCCCAGTCAACTGGGGTCCAACAAACGGCTGTCACGGATTTCTTTGAAAATAATAGAATAGAATACCTATACTTTATTATGTACATCATAAAAATAACAGATATAAAATAAATATAGAAGTTTTACAAGGGGCTACACAATGGGCGGCGTCCTCGCTAAAAGCGATTTTTTAAAGCAAGTAGGTATTAACCGACTACATTAGATAGTACCATTTTTCAAGTGAGTGTTAAAACTATCGCTATCTCAAAAGGTATACGCTGACAGCTAGTCTATATAATATCTACTCTATCTACGGCGGCGGTATCGGGTGGTATCGAGAAGGACCACCAGATGGTGCTTCCATCTCATTTCTCTCGAATCTTCCACATCATTCAACGCTGCAACGGTTTGCAAGACGATGGGTTAACGTGTAGCTGTGTTGGTTGTTTACTGGGTTTTCTTGGAAAATGTTAGGTCTGTGCGCAGGTACAAAACGTTTATCTAAAAGTCTTTATACTCACCATAAAGACTTTTAGGTAAAATATGTTTGAAAACATAAAAGAGAACTTTTATAGCCCGAGTTAAAGTTTTAGTATAACAGGGTTATTTTCCCTAAACATCACAAATCTCTTATAAATGCGAAATAATATAATATCTATAACCTTTTACTCCCAGATCATCGTGAAATGTTACGAGTATTTCCATTTCCTTAGAAAGAGGTTCAAGCGTTGCCAATAAAAGATGCATTAGATCTCCTTATACTTACATTCGGGCGCCATGTTGGATTTAAAAACTGCAATGCAGTTTTAATGGCTATTGGTTTTCTATTGGTTGTGAACATGGCGGGTCGATTTTATTGCCCTGTGAGGGATTTTAAGAATTCGTTTTTAATTTAAACAATAATTAATCTAAGCTCTTGGCGATAAAAAAATTATAGGATGTTAATAAAGTTCAGCAATTATTTATGAAATAGTACAACATCAAAAATAAAAATAAAACTTTTTATAATGATTTAGTTTGACCGTTCCACTGCAGTAAATTTTGAGCTACCAAATAGAAAACAAGAAAGAAAAAGAAACAGTCTTTATTGCAACAGGAAGATCACAAACTAAACTAAACACAATCATAGAAACATAAAAAAAAGAAAATAAAAAACAGAAAGCCCTATGCGAGGCCAAAAGGCCTATCTCAGCATAACTCTGCAACATTTAAAAATAAGTGTCTGCGGGCAGATACAGAAATAAATTATAAAAATTAAATAGACAAAACGAGTAGAAAAATAAAACTGTTAGGGCTCCCACACATAAACACGATACGACGTCGCATCGTGCTACGACGCGGCATCGTTTCACGATGCGACGTCGTGTCGTGGGAATCTGCACGACGACGAGCACGTTCCGGGATCCATTTTCAAGACGTTATATTTCTTCTTAAAATGACACTCATTATTCATATTTGTATGAAATGGATGCGTCCAGTATCTTCTGTGTATCTGTTTCTTCTTTTTTCGTCTTCTTAATATCAGCACGAGGAGAACACGTCAGTGCGGTCCTTTTTTCGAGATTTACTGCGACCGACCTCACGACGAAATCGTGGCACGTTGCGACGATACGACGTCGCATCATGAACCGATGCCGTGTCGTAGCACGATGCGACGTCGTATCGTGTTTATGTGTGGGAGCCCTTACTCTCTCTTCTTTGCCTCGCTGACAGAACTTATACCTACACTTAACACTAGATATGGGTTCATATTCGTTTAAAACTAACGCGTAGGAGTACTGCCGGTCGATTCTGTAACAATCTCACCGTGAAAACGTAGGTGAAGTGAGCTATCATTGATGCTAGGGCTTGACACTATTGACAACTCAGTTAAAGCTTACTTCACCTAAGTTTTCACGGTGAGATTGTTACAGAATAGCTTGGCTGAGCTTGTGCAAAGTTACTGAATGGTGGGTAGTGAAGCTGAAAAAGAAACTACAAAACTGTCGAGGGCTTAGAAGCTATTTCGGGACTAGTACTCGAACACGGTGCAACATCTAATGGCACATCACAACACAGTACTGTATAACGCATAATTATATGCATGGTGCAGGAGACAATAATGTTTATAGTACTTTCTCATTATCCCCCAGTTTGTGAAAGCTATTTGTTCAAATTAATCTTGATCCACATGCTTTTCAAGCAGGTGAATAAAGATTAACCGCTCGAGGCATGAACGGAGTTTAATGAGCAGGATTTAGTAAAGCTGGAATCTATCCATTAAATAAAAATGCTGTATGCCCAGACGCTATGGCACCTTCCAAGTTATCCGATCAACCTGTAATTACTGGAGAAGAGTCAATGGAAGAAATAACTATCGGTATTGACTACGATGATGAAATTCCTCACTCTGGAATACATAATGACCCTCTGTGTGACGGAGAAGTCAAAGAAAATGACGACCCTTCGATCTCAAGTACTAGTCTTCTTGAAAAATCTGAAACACAGAATGATGAGCCTCCTGTTTTACAAATGGAATGCGAGTTAGAACCAATTACCAATACTGAACAAAACATTTTAACCACCGACGACGTATCAAGACCTCAAAACAAAAATAAAATAATTATACATGACATATTAACATTACCAAAGTGGAAACCAAATACCAAAACACAAAAAAAGAGAACCGTTCCCAAAGCTCAGTGTTTAACACCGGTTGCCACAACATCACCTGCAACCGTATCTGTAAGACATGTCAAAAAAGAAGATATACGGCGGCAGTTATCCCTTCAGCAGATTAATAAACCAAAATCACGAAGACAAACAAACGAAAATGTCAAACAATCTTCTCAATCATCAAAGGGATCAAAATCTTCCATCTCGAATGATGATTGGATTTGCAGTACGTGCAATGGGCTATACTCACAAGATGTTAAGTTACAAAATGGAGCCGACTGGATAACATGCTCGTTCTGTACTAATCCTTATCATACCCATTGCCAAAGTCAAATTATAAATGACAACCAAGAATTTTTTATGTGTGATGGTTGTAGTATTGACGAGTCCAGTGGTGAAGAGTAAAAAACAATTATAAAGTCCAATATTGTTTTTTATTTTTCCCCACTTTTGATAGTTTCTCGTTGATTAATAAATACATAATTATTACTTTCAATATGTTTATATTTTTGATTAATTTTATTTTTTGTTACTTTTGTGTTAAAAAATAATAAATACTCACTTAATTCGGTTATAACAGAATTAGAGAAGTACTATCACCGAATTATGGTGTTTGTCGCAGAATTGGACAAGTCATCGCGGTTTGATTAAGCTCATTTTACGCTGAGTTAATTCAAATGTGTTAAGATTACACTTGCTCATATGATAAATAGAAGACTGATTAATGTTCCTATTAAAAATAAAAATAAAATTTATAAAGTTTAACCTGTTTTTTTTCCCACATTCTGTTTGGTCACAAAATTAGATGAGTTGACCCTACTGATTTAGACAGTGAGTTTACGTGTTGCTGTGCTGGTTGTTTACTGCGTTTTCTTGTATATACAATGTGTAACATAATTAACGCAAGACCTCACACACCCCAATTAGAGTATTGCGTTAAAAGTATTATACAATGACCAAAACATTTTTTTTTAAAGCTAACTATTATTATTAAGAAAATCGTGTTGACCCTAGCATTACTTTAGGCATTTAAAATCGAGTCTTATTGCCTTGGAATAAGATTTAATTTTCGTTGGCTCTATCGGCGGTCGGTATTGCTAAATACATAATTGTAAAAAAAATATGCCTATATTAATAGTTACTGAAATGGATTCAGAATCAGATCTTTATTTGCATAGAATGTAGGTACAGGTATAAGATGTACTTAAATGTAGATGTAGTCAATTATGAGCAAACTACTTTCAGGACTTGCGTTTATTCTGTTACACCTTGTATACTGTATGCATGATGCAGGTAGGTAAGAGCATAAAGAATTTAAGGAAAACGTAATCAAAGAAAGAAAGAAAAAGTGTTTATTGCGACTCGTACAGGAAGTGCACAAACTAAATTATAAAATAAAAAACCAAACTGTTTAAAAACAAAAAGTAACAAAAGAAAAAGGAAACAGAAATTCCTATACGAGGCCAAAAGGCTCCTATCTCAGCATGATGCTGCGATATTTAAAAAAAAAAAATGCCGCAACGCTGGTATTCTGATAGGGCCCGCTGTGAAGTCACGGGCATTTAACAGTAATAAATAAATAATGAAATACATATATGTAATCAATCTTTAATCAAAGATTTTTATGCTTTTACTTAATTTTTTGTGTCTTAAATGTTGCATAAATAATGGCTGTACTCTATAAACACCCCAGAACAACTATTTTAATTACAAAGAGCGCAGATTGATAATAAAAAAGGCGCTAAAGTCGACCTGTCATGTTCACAACCAATACAAAAACAGCAGCCATTAAAACAGTTCTTAACAAAGGCTCAACCATCACAAAAATGTCAAAATAAAATATGGGTAAGGAAACTTTTCTAAGACACCCATGACGAATCACCCGTGTAGACAATGTTTATTCATATACGGGTTTCTTACACTACACAGTCACAAGGGGTTTTATGATCACTCCCTCAGGCTATGTAATGTTGCCAGTCTTCCTCAATTATATTTTTTATAGTTGCAACCTTTATATTTTTACGGTGAAGGCTTAACATGAAAAATATACGGTTTCGAGAGTAATTTATGGATGGTAGGTGTTAGACGCCACCTGTGTTGTCCACAAGCTTGATGTGGATATGAAGAAAGTCTAGGAATAGTAATTTTGTATTGTATTGAAATGATATACGACTGCTCAGTATGAATATTTCTATATTTTTAATATCTGGTACACGTACAATCTTAGTAAATGTAATATAACAGACTGACAACTTATAGTAGACAACCTTTCGGTTCTGAGGCTCGATGAGAACTGAACTAGGAACTAGACGACACCCCAAACATTATGTTTCCATTTCGTTCCGTTAGAAAAATAATCAGTACTTTTGGCGGTAAATGTCAAATGAGATACTTTTAAATTTTATATTTACTATTTAAAATCGATAAATCTTATTAATATTTGGAAATCATGACATTCGGCCGTCCGACACTGTGTTGCCTCCTGGCACACACAACAATCTTACATAATTATTCAATTAAATCATGACATTCATGCTTATAAAACATAATGTGTACATATAAAAATTCTATAGATAATTATACAAAGCATTACAATACATTTCAACTATATACTTATCACCACAACGACAAAACATTATAAAGAAAACATTACAACAAAATATTACACTTCCTTACTTTTATTGTACCGAACATGTCAAACATGTTAATATAATTTAGAGAATATTTAATAATACTCTTAAAACTAAAAAAAAAAATCTTGATTTAGGTTTGTGATCAATACAACAACAAAACATTACACTGCCTATTTATAACATACCAAACATGACAAAACACTATAATATAATCATGATAATATTTAATAACAAAACTAGTTACCTACTATTATCAGAGCTACTTTCGTCGGAGCTATGTAGCTCTAAAGCCTTTATGTGTATCCACGGTCGGATTCTATCGGCTGCAATAACAGTTTTGTAAGGCTTGCCCTTCTTAGCAAAACCAGGGACATCAGTTATTCGATAGCGGTCATTACCAATGACTTCAGTAACTTTGTAAGGACCCACAAATTTCGACAGAAGCTTTGTACTTTTCTTATCATTATCAAAATTATTTCGTGAAATTTTAACTAAATCACCGATCTCATACTTAACTGCGGGGATTCGACGTGCATCATGTCTATTTTTTTGTTTTTCTTGGTCTTTTTTCGTATTATTACTAACTTGTTCTCTGATCTGTTGTAACTCTAAATTACTACTCGAATTATTTTCAGCGTTAAGCTTATTCGACAAAACATCGCGCAATTTTATTCCAAACCAAGCTTCTGTCGCAGTTTTCTGTGTTGAGGCATTAACTGTGTTGTTAATGCCCCATTGAATTTTTCCCAGACACTTGTCCCAGTCACGTTCATGGCTTGAAAAGTTTTGAGATGACAATGAATTTAAGATGGTTTGATTAAACCTCTCTGCCTGGCCATTAGCTCTGGGACAAGCGACTGCGTTCAAAATGTGCTTAATACCATGTGTATGACAAAAAGTTTGAAAGGCTGTTGACGTAAAACTCGTGCCGCGGTCAGACACAATCCTAGCAGGAACACCGAAGTCATAAAATATTTTCTCTAAAACCTTAACCGTAGTTTTTGTTTTCACATCTTTAACCGCTCTTACGAAGACATACTTTGTGAAAGCGTCTACTACCGTTAAAATGTAAGTATTACCGTCTTTACTCCTAACAAAAGGCCCATGGTGATCCATATGAATCGTATGAAATGGTATTTGTATTTTTTCTATTGGATACAGATGACCTGACTTTTGTTTTGATGCGTATTTCTTAATAAATTTTCTTAATTTAGGGAACCAGTATAAATGTTGTATTCTTTCTAGGGTTTTTGCATACCCCAGATGACCGATTTCATCGTGGTTGGCTCGGCATATTTGCCATCGAGCACTTTGCGGTACAACTAGACATAACCTATCATCTACCCTTTTATACACGGCATGGTCTTTGACAACATAGTTTTTGCGAATTTCTCTACATTCCTGATCATTTTCGGGTTTAAGGATCTTAAATATACGAGATATTTCGGGGTCTGCTAATTGTAATGATAAAAGCCAGTTCTCTTTGCCTATTGTATATACGCCTACAGAGGGGCTATCATCTGGTTCCGCGGATAATCTGGTATTTCTACTTAACGCATCGACGTGTGACATCTGAACACCGGGTCGATATTCAATATCAAACGTGATCTCGCTTATTTGTAGCCACCACCTCGCTATCCGCGGAACGAGATCCCTTTTGGTTAGTGTAGTGCGAAGAGCAGCACAATCGGTATAAACCTTAAAATTAATGCCTAACAGATACACACGGAATTTTTTTAGAGAACATACAACAGCTAGTGTTTCTAATTCGTAGGAATGCAGGTGTTTTTCTTCGGGTGTAGTCTGTCGACTAAAATAAGCGACCGGTTTTAAGACCCTAGAGTCTTTTTGCCATTGCATAAGTATGCCTCCTATACCCAGAGCACTAGCGTCGGTATGGAGTTCGGTTTCAAGAGTAGGATCATAAAGAGCCAGGACAGGCCGACCAGCCAGACTGTCTTTTAAAATTGAAAATGCCTGGTCTTCCGTATGAGACCATTTCCATAAAGAGTCTTTTTTTAATAAAGATGTTAACGGACGAGCGACCTCTCCATAACCCTTCATAAATTTTCGGAAGTAACCAGTTAACCCAAGAAATTGTCGGACCTCATGGACATTTCGTGGTTTCGGGAATTCCTTAACTGCTATAATTTTCGCTTCACTCGGCTGAATGCCTTGTGGAGAAATTTCGTACCCAAGGTAGCTAACAGAACTATCAAAAAATCGACATTTGGTCAGCTTTAAGGTTAACCCATTTTGCCTAAAAAGTATTAACACATCTTCTAGTCTATGAAACATCTCATCTACTGTTTTTGCGGTAATTAATACGTCATCTAAATAAGCTAACACGTATTCAAATCTTCTGTTCCCAAGCACTTTGTTAATCATTCTCTGGAACACGGCTGGGGCATTTGCTAAACCGAAAGGCATTCTTTTGAACTCGAAATGACCATCGGGTGTAACAAAACCAGTAAAATGTTGGCTTTCTTTAGCCATGGGTATTTGATAATAACCTGAAGTGAGGTCCAGAGTCGTGAAGAAAACATTGCCACTGAGGTTCGATATTTGGTCTTCTATAATCGGCAGCGGAAAACGATCTTTTATAGTTTTATTATTCAGGGCTCGAAAGTCCACGCATAATCGCTGCTCACCAGTTTTCTTTTTGACCATTACAATCGGGCTGGCATAATCAGATTTCGATTCCTGAATAATATCGTTTTGAAGCAATTCATCAATGGTTTCTCGGACTCGTTCGCGTTCATAATGTGACAATCGATATGGACGATAAACAATTGGCTTGTTAAATCGATTTTCATTTCTACATCAATAGCGCAACCTATCTCGTTAAGGTTTGTAGCAAAACAATCGCGGTAATTTTGCAACAACAAGTACAATCTATCCAATTGTTCATCGTTCAATCTTGATCCCGTTTTAATGTCATCTTTATTAAGAGGTGCTACAGTAGTGGAATCTTTCGCTATTTTATTTATTTGACATTCTTTCTGTTCATTGAACGGAATGGCTCTAGCAATTAAAACGTTTGGTGGTAAGGTAATAGAAAAGGGTGACAAATTAGATATAAAAACGGATCCCCTACCATTGGAAATACTAAAAGCACCCTGTAACAGACGGAACTCTACCCGTTTCGACAGCGTTGTAACCTTCTATAAATACATCTCCCGTGAAGTTGCTGTTTGAATAAACAGGGACACTACTGGTTTTAAAGATTTCTATACTATCAGTAATATATAGCTTTAAAATACCGTTTGGATGGTCGGAATGAACTAGGCCTGGGCTTTTATAAAATGTAAGTTTAGAGTTATCTTTTAAAACAGTGATAAATGGCAATTCAGTGAAATTCTGACCAATAATAAGTGATGTCTGCATGTGGACATCATCTACAACTAATACTTCGATATCAGATTCAATTTCATCGATCCTAATAAACACAACAGTCTTGTACATAGGCACAACGGACGACTGTCCAAAACCCTTAACAATCGGAACGTTATCAAAGCTCTTAGATAAATTAAGTAGTTCTGCATCGGTCCTGCGCAAAAGTGTACACTCACTACCAAAGTCAATATATGCTTCAAAAGACTTATCATGTATTACCACGGACTTGAAGTATTTGGCATTGCCCGTATTATAAGAATCTATTTTTAAAGTATTTTTTTCCATACTTTCTACGCGGTTAGATTTCGAATTTGAAGAAACAAAGGGTTCCAATTTACATTCGTCATTATTGTGCCCTATCCGATTGCATTGTTTGCATGTAATAATGGGCTTGGTACATTTAAAATAAGGATGACCTTTCATACGACAATTGTAACAAGTGATTGAATTGGAGTTAGCACCATTTGATCTAGAGTTAGAGTTTGGTTTTGACGTTGTGCGCTCACGGAATTTATTATTAAGCTGCGGTTGAGGTTTCTGATACGTAAGAAAGTTAAGTAAATCTTCGGGTTCCGAACTATTCAGAGCCTGTGCTCCATGCCTAATAGAACGGTCACTTAATACCGTATACAATACAATCAACAGCCTTTTTACCACTAATCTCACATCTATTTAATAATCCTAATTTATCGTAAAAATATTCACGAAGACTTTCATCACCACGTGAAGTACGATTTAACATCTCTTTTCAGACGTCCAAAATTTTCAGCACTTGGGAAAGCCTTCTTGAGTTTAACCTGCCACTCATCCCAAGTGTAGACAACTGTCGGCAAGGCTTCAAACCATCGCTTTGCTAGGCCGGCTAACTTTTGCAAAGAGAAGTGGACAATTTGTTTCTCATCCCATCCATATATACTAGCACACTCATTAACTTTTCGCAGCCAGCTTTCGATGGTTTGATTTTTATTCGACGGATCAAACTCCGGAATTACATTAGTAAGATTGTTATTACTCCAGGAGTTCTTCGGAGCGTCTCTTGTAACATGCTTAACTAACTTTAGTATATCTCTAGTAGAAAGTTTATTTGCACGCTTACGTATTTTTCTTGGTACAGCCTCTTCACTTGAACTAGATGACGACGGGCTTCTCTGCCTCGCCTTCATCATCTTGGATTTACGCCGACGTCTCGGAGGTGTACCAGGTGGGGTACTACTAGGCGGGGCACCAGGCTCGACATCTGACGTCATCGTCACACCTCTCTGAAACATTATACATTACTTGGGGCGTAATCCATTCACAATCATTACACATGGGATAAACTTAAACTATATCCTAATTCAAAGTTAGTTATGACATTAAGAACTACATCATAATAGATTTCGCTCAATTTTTATATCAATCACCTATTTATAAAATCCGTTTTATTTCTTTGATTTGTTAATTTGCTTTTACTACATTAATTCATTACGGATACCTACCGTTGTTCATAAGTTTGAATTCTTAGTGAGAAATAAATGTCATATACAGTATAAAAAATGTAGGAAAGATCGAGCACAATAAGCATGAAATATCATAATTTTCATAACATAAAACGGTGTCATATCATCAATCATAGTATCATATTGCACATCTATTTGAGATTATCATTCATGTAAATAAATTCAAGCGAAAACAAAGTGTTGGCCAAGTTCGTTAACTCAATCAGGCAATCGCAATATCCTAATATCCAGTTACTACGCTATTAAAACAAATTTATCCGACGACTAGTGACTCACTCAACAACCAGTAGGAACCATACCCACTCAAAACCAGTGAAATCACTAAGAACGCCCAGTAACATAATCCGACGACTATGTGACTCACTCAACATCCAGCAGGAACCATACCCACTCAAAACCAGTGAAATCACAAAGTACGCCCAGTATCATAATCCGACGACTATGTGACTCACTCAACATCCAGCAGGAACCATACCCACTCAAAATCCAGCGAAATCACAAAGTACGCCCAGTAACATAATCCGACGACTATGTGACTCACTCAACATCCAGCAGGAACCATACCCACTCAAAATCCAGCGAAATCACAAAGTACGCCCAGTAACATAATCCGACGACTATGTGACTCACTCAACATCCAGCAGGAACCATACCCACTCAAAATCCAGCGAAATCACAAAGTACGCCCAGTAACAATCCGAGTGAACAATCATAGTTCACTTATCAAGTATGCAAATTATCACGCCAGTAACAGGAATAATCATAACCAACAATTTGTTTATGCTTAACACCACCGTGTTGCTTGTAAATAATCATGAAATTATGTTCAAATGTAGCTCATTAACATCCTATAAAGAGGCTTATGGGAATGTAGTCAAAAGATAATGAACTTAAAAAAAAATAAAGAAACATCATGAAATTGAAAATATTGCTTCATTTAAATAACCCCCAAATTCATGACTCCAAGGCACCATTTTGGCCGGAACATAACCCGCGCTATCAAAGAGTAGCTCTGACCAAGCACGCGATAAGTCCAGCTGCAATGTACAATATTTCGCGCTGTGGTACTGCCAGAGAGTGGCCCTGGCCACGTACCCGCACCAATATTATACACATGTGTATTTCACCGCACACCATCAGAGAGTTGCCCTGACCTAATGTGCGGTACCCACAATAGCGCCCCGAAATCACGCTCATTGGATTCACTTAGGCCACCAGAACACATCCCGTGCTATCGGGGAGTCGCCCCGATCAAACACACGATTTGTCCAGTCAGTATGTGCAATAATGCGCGGTAAGGTACCGCCAGAGTGTAGCCCTAGCCACGTACCCCCACACAGTATTACACACAACCTACACAACACAACACATCATCAGAGAGTTGCCCTGACCTGATGTGCAGCGTCATGCAGCCGAAAAATGATAGCAATTTATATAGAAAAATAGAATAATCTTTATAGATACAGGTACTTAATTGTTCTCATAAGTCTCTGAATAAGTTTTTCAAAAGTGAGCGTTTAGCAATCATGTTTAATAGCATTCATTACAAGTAATTATTCTCATAGTTTTTCAATAATAATGATCTACGTACCTTTTTGGTTTATCCCACTTCTGAAGTGAAATGATATACGACTGATCAGTATGAATATTTCTATATTTTTAATATCTGGTACACGTACAATCTTAGTAAATGTAATATAACAGACTGACAACTTATAGTAGACAACCTTTCGGTTCTGAGGCTCGATGAGAACTGAACTAGGAACTAGACGACACCCCAAACATTATGTTTCCATTTCGTTCCGTTAGAAAAATAATCAGTACTTTTGGCGGTAAATGTCAAATGAGATACTTTTAAATTTTATATTTACTATTTAAAATCGATAAATCTTATTAATATTTGGAAATCATGACAGTATACTGAGACAATAGACTGTGATATGACGTATACAAATAATACACAACAGAAAATATTATTGTGCGTTATGTATACGTGCAGTCGAACACACTCCGTGGTAACAAAACCAGCCGGTCTATTCTGTAAGAATTTTACCGCGAAAACTAAGGTGAAGTGAACTGTCAATAGTGTGAATCCCTCACTTCAAACTCACTTATCCTGTTTTTACTGTGACATTTTTACAGCAGAATACATACGTACGCTAGTGGTATTAATACTTAGAGCGGGTCTAGCCTAGTTCGAGCGTTTCAAAAGAATATGGTTAGTTTCAATTAACAGGTGCTTCTTGTTCATAATTTTATTTTACCATTTACATATGCAAACGTGGTGATCAATGCTCGTGCCTTCTCTGTGTGAGAAGAGAGATTAGAGAGTTATATATGTAGCTATAAGTCTGAAATCCTCTACCTGTCTTCAGCAAGCGTGGTGATCAATGCTCGTGCCTTCTCTGTGTGAGAAGAGAGATTAGAGAGTTATATATGTAGCTATAAGTCTGAAATCACCTACCTGTCTTGAGCAAGCGTGGTGATCAATGCTCGTGCCTTCTCTGTGTGAGAAGAGAGATTAGAGAGTTATATATGTAGCTATAAGTCTGAAATCACCTACCTGTCTTGAGCAAGCGTGGTGATCAATGCTCGTGCCTTCTCTGTGTGAGAAGAGAGATTAGAGAGTTATATATGTAGCTATAAGTCTGAAATCCTCTACCTGTCTTGAGCAAGCGTGGTGATCAATGCTCGTGCCTTCTCTGTGTGAGAAGAGGCTTTTGCCCTGCAGGGGGACAATACTACGCTGGTATTTTCTTAATTTTTTATAATATTTCTATCAAAAACATAGTTAGCTTAAACTTTTATGAAAGATTAGAATTAGAATAAATTAAGAAACTTCGTAAACCCGAATCTTACTGATGTCTATCATAATTTCAAACGATTTAATCACTCATTCAACTTCTGATTGTTTCTTAATTAATTTAGGTAGTCCAACATCTGTGCAAATAGTTTTAAACTTAGGATTTTAGTTTAATTTTACCCTAGAAGTTTGAATATTAAACAATGCCGTTTCGTCTGTGATTACAATGACTTATCATCTGAGAAGAAACCTCCATTAATTTCATACCACAACCATTTTTTTTATTTTTGACGTGACAACGTCTTATAATTCGATGGAGCCGGCTGCACGCACGAAAAAACATGACTCATGCGGCGTTACCTCGCTCTGAGGCGTTCCATTTAAGGCTTGAAGTGCAAGCGAGAGCGCAGAACGAGCGACAAAGAGGCACAATCGGCCTCCGCGTTCGGCAGCGTTCGACATCTGTCTCTCTCCTACTTGAGTGAGCGATGCGTCCGCGTGGACAGCTGCTATACAATAATACATTTACATGATTTCGTCAAGTATGAAGTGCAGTGAAAAGTGAATGTGGTGTCAATTGTTTAGGTATAGCAACGATAAAAGCGGCGATAAACGTAATGATTCTTTCGATATTAAATATATTATGTTCAGTGATATATTGTCGAATATTCGTGCTTACATCATTAAAATAAATAGCATCGGTCCGCTAGTGCAGCGATTGTAGGTTATGCTATAATTGACAAAACTATAATAATAAGAAAACTATGAATATTGTAAAAACAAAAAAATACATAATTGTGTTTATGCGTACAAATAAATGTAACTTGATCAATTCAATTGTGATTTCCATTTACCTCCTTCTCTATATCCATACAAAATATGTAACAAACAAATAAAATTAAAATTTTCTTTTGAAAAATGCAACCATTCCATCAGTATTTTCTTATGACGTTGTCGCGTTCAACTATCGTCAGTAAACCGACTTTACAGACAACCGATTTTTTTATATTTTTGTTTTTATATACACATACATACATTAACGCCTTCTTTCGATGGGGGTAGCCAGAAACTACAGAACGCCACCTGCTTCGATCCATACATACATCTTTTGTTTCGTTTACGTGCAGACATACGCACGCCGCCGGTTACGAGACTACGCGTTTCTGAAGAACGTCACCAATAAGGTGGTGGCAAGGAGCGGTGGTCTTTTATAATAATATGTTTGTGTTATAATGGTGCCGATTCCCTTGTTTACAAACTTAACCAAATTTAAGTTCAGTGCATCTTTTTCTTTCTATTTCATTAAGAAAAGGACAGAAGATAAATTTTAGTTTAGTCCTGTCAAATTAATCAGCGCCTGACACTACTCCATACAAGTTTAGACGTGATTAAAAAGTTGACAACTAAAATTACATCATCAGTGACAGGACTAAACTAATATTTATCTTCTGTCCTTTTCATAATGAAATAAAAAGAAAAAGATGCACTCAACTTAAATTTAGTTTAGTTTGTGAACAAGGGAATCGGCACCATTTCGTTTCTGTAATTATTTGCCAGTGCGAGCCCAGTTAATACTTTATCTTTCTTTATTGATTAATGGCAGCTGCTAGAAATCTGTTTGTCTATTCATATAGATAGGTCCAAAGTATTGATTTATTTATTGGATCGTCAACAGAGGCTACACAGTTACATGCATGTTAAACATGAAGAGGGACAAATACAGTGTGCAATTCAGAAACAGAAAAACAAAAACGAAATCAGTACGTAAAACGTTAGAAAAACGATACAAAATCTCCCAAACGCTTACCTTAAATAGAAATATCACCTTGGAACCCAGGAATTGTGTCAAACGATTGCGGTGCTGCACCAAAGTTGGAAACGATTATATAACACAGCATTTACTCGGATTTTGAGGAGAAAAATGTTAAATGCACGTTAGAAGGAGACGTGTACTAAGCAGACTTCAGACGAATTTTGTCGCTAAAGTAGAACGTTCGGTGTGGATCTTCTTGCTACATTTTCTGCTATATTTTGTACTGCAGCGGGTGTACCGTATAGTCTGTCTCAAAAGTATCTGATGATAATGTTAACAAACCCTGTTCATGTCAAATTATTACGCAATCACTGGCTAAAGAGAATTAGTAACACAATTATATGTATTTAGGTTTTAACTCAAATTCGGAGCGTTTATTTAAAATGAACCAATAGGGTTTAAGCATGTATTTATTTTATATTTTTAATTCATTGTTTAAACCGTTATAACACAGTAAAAAATATAAATACTGTCAAAAATGCTGTAATTAAGTTTTAAAAAAATATTTAAAATAGAGAATAATTTCGAGCTGTTTAAACGACGCCATTTTCGCGCGCTCTGTTGATGACCTTGACTTCAACAGTGACAGTCCAGTCCATTGTAGGTGTTCTCGTTCTTACTTATTTCACCATGAAAAAAGCTCAAAAGCTAATTTATAAGTATTGCATTGTGCCATAATCAATATATTTAGGATTGTATCCTATGGCTAAAATAACGTACGTAATGTGTTATTATAGAATCATTACCTTGCAGTTTTCACTCCTTTTACTTCAGCGCACGTAAAATTTGGATTTGAAAGAAAATAAGACAACTTCATGAATGTATCTATTTACGGCAGATTATCCGGTTGTGCTTTTACAAAACCACTTTCAATCATTTTCTTAAATAATTTATAATCTCACTAGTATACAAACATTACACTTAAACAATAAATGAATTCATAACACACACGTTATTACTATATTTTCTAATCAAAAGCCTGCAATGCCATACAAATGTAAGCAATACGAACTTGTTGACATAGTATTTTGACGTCACGTTTGGTTTTAAGCAATGGTGTTGCGTTTTACAAATTTGAATTTCCCTCGCTTATTTTGCACGTTTATTTATTAATTTTAAGTAATTAAAAATATATTAATTACTAAAATAATTAGTTGGTTTAAATGTCGGGCCAATAAAGATACGGAATAAAAATATTTGAACCAAATTTAAATAACATGCATATTTCCTATTACAGGCACTTTTGAATTGTCTAGTGGTTGGTCAGTCAGAAAGATGAAGCTTTTCCAAAGCGTAGTAGGTACCTATGGAGAAGAACGGGCATGAAACTTTATAGACACTCTTTAAAATCAAAATATACAGAAAAGTGATACATCATTCTTGTTGAAATTATACATGTGAGAACGATGTAGAAAGACGTGCACGTTAAAAGCGTCCGTAATAAAAAATAAAAAATACAATTCAGGAATTAAAATAAGTCGTGGCAGCTAAGAAATGACCAGTGCCTACTGACGGCGCCCGTTCACGAACATAACTTTTTATCACACCACTTTTTTCAACAAGTATTAATTATTATCATTGAGGAAAATTTTGATTATACCATTAACCTCTATTGTCTAATGAAAAACACCTTTAAGGTGGTTCAAAATTGAAATTTCGGATTTATGTATTCAAATAATTAAATTAAAGCACTCAATTTGTAAGTGGCACTACAAAATGGCATTCGACAAGTACGTTTTCTGATTCATTTGTTTACGTTTTCATCAGATACTTTTGGAACCGGCTATAAATATATTATTTGTGAGGACATTGAAAAGGCCACGCCAATAGAGCATACGGAGAACTCAGGCTTCATGAAGCCCGAATTCTCCGAAGGCTTTATTGGTAAAGGTATATAGGTATATATATAGGTATATATATAGGTATATATATATATACAGGGTGTTTTTGACAGCCCTCCGCAAACTGATAGGGTGGCTTCAGTACATCATATTAAGATGACCGGTACATGAAATTCTTTCAGGAACATTAAGGGAATCCAAAAAACCAGATTTGTTTTATGGGGGGACATCGTGATCACTTACCTCACACGCAATGTATCGTTACCGTGGCAAAACGCACGTAGCGGACGGCAGCGCAGCGAGCTTGAGCGAGGCTGCCCCCGCCCCCCGCGCACTCCCTGGCGCACCGTTACGTTACGTCACGGCATAATTTTTTTTTCCTGAGAAAATTTCCAGTGGGATATGATTCAGAATAAGGAGCTGAATCAATCCTGTGTTTTTGTGGAGGGCT
Source organism: Brachylomia viminalis (assembly GCA_937001585.2). Lineage (NCBI taxonomy): Eukaryota > Metazoa > Arthropoda > Insecta > Lepidoptera > Noctuidae > Brachylomia > Brachylomia viminalis. Next base: position 4,800,128 of record OW443307.2, on the reverse strand, counting down.
GTCAAAAACACCCTGTAGGTATACTACGCACATTTCACCAGTTATGTTATTGTGTTGTAAGTCCCATGTGACGTGGGGCTAGTCTACTGGCATTAAACGGACTCTGAATCTGTTCCGGATTAACAGATAGTCAACTTAAATACCAAGGGAATCAAAATCCTAAGTCTTAAGTGAGTACTTCCGATTCTTCAAAGGATTTTGAATCAAATCAATTTCTCTGATAAAAATATCTTAGCTGCACCTGCTATTTTGAATCGTTTCGAATCTTTCTTTCTTTGCTTGAAGATTATTTTCATATCTGATATTAATTATACATATAAAATAACAACACGCCTTGTTACCTCGTAGTGTTAGGCGGAGGAAAACTATATTTATTATATTCTTCATAATATTATATTTTATTACATAGCACAAGGACATGTGCCATCCGGTTCAGTCTGTGTCTCTTGCGCCATTTCCCATTGCACTGTAGTACACTGGGCCGCAAAGAAAATGGGTCGGTTATAAAAATACTAATACTTTTAAAATATTTGAGCAATCCTTTCAAAATAAAAACGAAATTAAAGTTTATTTCATTACAAATATAGGAAGAAGTAAAACGTAATAGTAGTAATCGTATTGAAAACCATAATAAGTAAGAAATAAAGACGATTTTTAAAATTTTAGCAACTTTGAAACCATTTCTTTTACTTTTGTACTGGATCCAATATTCGCAAACCAGGAACAGACCGCACAAGGTGCACGACAGTGCGGGAGGATCGATATATGGTGTCCACAATGTTGAGAAATCTATTTCAAACGGCTGTTGAAGTCAAAACCATCCAAGCACGTGTACGCCAGCGAAATTCCCTTCCAATCACGCTGCGTGAACTGAAAGAAGCACTTAGAGAAAATGGAGATTATTCCTCAGCATCGGTTCAGAAATCTGGTGGAAAGCATGCTAAACCATATCACAGCTCTATTAACAGCTCGTGGTGGCAATGACAAAACAATAAAATATGTAAAAATTGCATCTTTGATACCGTAGCACATTTTTGGAAATCTAGTGAAAATGGTAATTTTTCTTAACTTACTTTTATTCAAAATAAACTACATAATCTTGAACTTTTATGACATTGATTTAAGCACTATAAAATTGTCTATAATACAGTCTCTATTTCATAAAGCTAGCTCTAATATTTTGGAAGTTATTGAGGTTTTTGTAACCAACACCCTTTCTTTGCAGCCCAGTGTATATCGTGGGTTTACTGTAACCGGACGAAGTAATGTATTCAGTATTCAAATTTTTGGTGAGAATAGACATTGGGGGCGTTGTTGGCTGACAATCGGATAAGTCGGAGCAGTGAGGTATATGATCGCACATTAAGACTGCTACGTGTCTCGGAAACTAAGTCATACCAAGCTGGATATAGAAGAAGCCTTGTTACAGAAATTGTTTATATAGAAAGGCGTTGGATTATCTTTTCGTGAAGGTATCTTTTACAACCGAGATACAGGACATGTCCTAGTTTTGGTAAATGATAAATGATTTTATTTCTGTAAGTAGGTTTGTACAAACACTTTTACACGTTAATCATATTTTAAAAACTAGATGAGGTCGGCGTTTCTTTACTGACTACTCTGAGAAGAAAGGCCGAAACAAACTCAGAGATCACAGTCTGTTTTAAAGTCCAGACATAATCTTGGTCAGATCATGTGAAGACCATGTAGATTGGTGTCTGAGACGGTCTTTTGAGGAAAAACCATACAGATTGAGCGGACCTGTCCAGTCAGTGCACGCATTTGTCAGTAATCGTGCCGCTCAACATGGTGACAGGAGTTTCAAATAACGAGCATGTACTTAGTCTAATTAATATAAGGATTTAAGTTATATATTATGTAATTGTATTGTTAACCCTTTTTCTCCCCTTATTGTATTAGGCTTATGAAATAAATTATTATTATTAAATCTACCGAACTAGATGGAAAAGTGCAGGTTGAAAAGCATTTTGCAGGACCTCTTTGTAGTTGCAATAAACTCGAAAGAATGTATTTCAAATCGAAGAGGGATCATGTCCAATCAAGACATCTTACGAGTCTTCTTACAAACATAAACTTGAAAGAGGATTGAGACATTGATAGTGAATATACAAATTAAAGGTATCTCCATAGTGCCTTACCATATACATACATACACTCATATTACTATCCACACTCAATGCACAACTTCAAACCCGAAACAACGCAAAATGTCCCTTCCTTCTTTATGCATAGAGCATATTTTCATTCATATTCCCATTTTACTGTGGGAATTCACAGAAATTCAAGGTAGAGAAAATATTTTCATTGCGTTTCGGTCCTATACACGTCGTGGGCCCAAACCCCTCCTAGGAATGTAACAGTTAAGAAATACTTTTCTTAACAAGAAACGTGAAAGCAAAGATTCATTTAATTGGCGCTCGTTGGAATGTATTCAGAAATGAAGTTTGTTTTGTTAAGATTGTGCATTTCAAGTATTTGCTTTGAGAGTTTTGTAATTCTGGACGGAATAATGTTACTGAAATTAGATTATGTGGTTTGCTGTTTTGTGCCTTGTGTTAATATTCAAAGCTCTTTAAAATTATGGTTTTGTGTCAGAAAATACCTGGATCTTCGACATCATGTAGTCTTAGGTCCACAAATCGCTAAACACATTTTAACGCCAAACAAATTGAGAACATCGTTGTGTTAATGAAAATCGTTTGAAGATAACAGAGTCAGTAATGTTTTAAATACGTTAAAAACCATTAAAAAAAAACCTAAGTTGCGCTTTATAAACTTGTCGACTGCCATAGATACACGTGCGAAATAAAAGCGGCCCCGCAAAAAAAGTGTTGGCAGAGCGCGGAGGTGTAACCGGCTTCCGAGCAGATCGGCGAAATCATGCGGCAAAGAGATAGAATCATAATCAAATCTGTGCGAACAGGCATTTTCGCTTCTGTTTCGCTTGTCGTAATTTCGGCCTAATAGGTTTTACGTAAAGTATAACTTATTAGGCCGCGCAAAATTACGTCGCGTAATCTTCAGAGGAGCAGTAAGGATGCGTAATTTTCGGCAGGTGCATCGCTACGCTTGCATTCTATGGCGTAAAATGATAGTTGAGCTAACCAGCCAGCAATTGATATCACATGGCTTACACAGACAGGCTAAAGTAAAATTCATTGTCAAGTAATGCAATCCCTCCTCATTTCTTCTATTTCCACCGTTTACAGAAAAACTTCTACCTACTTTGTATATTCTTTTTGTACCTTTTTCCTCAATTTGTTGCAAGAAAACTTATCAGAGACAAAATTACCTTAATTAAAGCAAGTCTTTTGGCATGTTTACCCGATAAAATGGTAATATGAACGAGGTCGGTGCGTGGGCACAAGTGGCATTATTTTGTCTTATCTTTTAGATTGCGATGGTGGTTTCTTTATGGAAGTCATGAAAGAATGAGATGAGATTCATTTTAGCACCTCTAACTGTGGTTTGGGGAACTATTAATGAATTGGCGAATTATTATTAATGTTTTCGTTCTACTTGACCAGATTTGTTAGCAATATTAAATGCAACTTTTATTCATTTTTTTGTAGTAATAAGTATGTGTATTATCTTCGAACATAACGTGTCAGTTACTCTATTTTTATCCTCATAGGTAGGTACATGTATTCCATCTGCCTAGTCTATCCCTACTCTGTTGTGGTCAGCTTCCAGTCTAACCAAATGAAACTAAATACCCGTGTTTTACATGGAGCGACTGCCTATCTGACGATACCCTTGGTAGGACTGGTTGTCAGACTTTTGGGCTCCTGTCAACTCGTAACATAACGACTGTCAAAGATCTACGAATGACAGCTGGGACCAACGTGCTTCCTGAGCACTGACCTCTATTAAAATTAATAGAGGTCAGTGTTCCTGAGCACTGACCTCTTAATAGAGGTCAGTGTTCCTGAGGCACGGAGGGGTCTCGATATGTAATGCATGGGTACCCATCCAGGAACCAACCGCGGCAAGCTTAGCTTTACCTGTGTTTAAATTAATGTTAATTTTAATTATGTTTAAATTTAATTTTACACTAACCTTAATGCTGTGCACGTCTGTAATTGACGTAAACACCTGTCCATGTCATGTTTTCTTTTATTTGTAAATGTTTGTGTTTGTGTTGTGCCTTAATAATAATAAATAACTTTCGATCGACCCCTGCAGCTGTTATCATTTAGCCACGAGCCTCTCCATCTATTATGAGCTCTTTATCAGAGCTCGATCTATTTATCCTCATGTATTACGAGCCGTAAATAGTAGTTATTTATATTCCCGTAGGTACTACTCTTTGGTCGCAACATTACCGGCTTTACTAACTTGACGCGTTTAGAATTTTAGTGAAGATTCTTTACATTTTTCATACGGTGTTGACGCTCAGCATGCATCAGGCATCGCGGAAAAAGAAGACTATATTTTTCCTTGCATAATGCACACCTCCTATTTTTGGGGCAACGATCATATAAAAATAAAAACGATGCAAGTAAAGCATTTGCATTCATCTTTGAAGTCGACACTTCTTCAGGCGCACTTTGCGCTCATTCTTCAGTGAACGAAACTGAACCGTCACGCTCGGGTCCGTGACGCTGAATAGGGTATACTCGGCTCCAGTCGGTCGGTGACGCTGAATAGGGTATACTCGGCTCCAGTCGGTCGGTGACGCTGAATAGGGTATACTCGGCTCCAGTCAGTCGGTGACGCTGAATAGGGTATACTCGGCTCCAGTCGGTCGGTGACGCTGAATAGGGTATACTCGGCTCCAGTCGGTCGGTGACGCTGAATAGGGTATACTCGGCTCCAGTCGGTCGGTGACGCTGAATAGGGTATACTCGGCTCCAGTCGGTCGGTGACGCTGAATAGGGTATACTCGGCTCCAGTCGGTCGGTGACGCTGAATAGGGTATACTCGGCTCCAGTCGGTCGGTGACGCTGAATAGGGTATACTCGGCTCCAGTCGGTCGGTGACGCTGAATAGGGTATATTCGGCGCTGAATCGCATGTACTCGGCTCCAGTCGTAAGTTGCGTGATCCATGCGTGATCCATGCGCATGAAGTGATCCATGCGTCATGTTCGTGAACGGGCGCTGTCAGTTGGGACTGGTCATCTCTTAGCCACCACGGCTTATTTTTAATTATTTTATTATGGATTGTTTTGTTTGAATTTATATTTGCTGTATACTGGACACTCAATGTGTACGTCTTATTTACATCGTTCTCACATATAATTATACCTATATACAAGATTAATGATGTAACTAATATTTATGTAACAATATAATTTAAAAGAGTGTCCATGGAGTTTCTTGCCCGTTCTTCTCCATAGGTACCTACTACGCTTTGGAATGGGCAACTAGCTTCATATTTCTGACTGACCGACCACTTGACAATTCAAAAGTGCCTGTAAATGGTTTAATTGAAATAAATGCTTTGAGTTGAGTTGAGTTGAGTTTTCACGTCTATCGCGTGGTCAAGCACACAAAAAATATAATAAATCAAATCAAAAATGTTTATTTGTTAGGCTAAGGTACAATAGATGTTACAATATTGGTTCCAGCATACCCTGCCGTAGTATGGCGTACCAATATTTCTATACAAAAACAAAGCCTATATTACTAACCTATTAATAATTTATGAATAATAATGAATTATAGACTAAAATATGAATCTTTAATACAGATTGAGATTGTATTGTAGTAATAATAATAATTAATAATGAAATATGTAGTTTTCGCATGTGGTGGATTGAAGGCAATTTTTACTTTATTAACCGACTTCAAAAAAGGAGGAGGTTTCCAATTCGACCGTATATATATATATATTTTATGTATGTTCGCGGATAACTTCGTCGTATATGAACCGATTTTGTTGTTTTTTTTTTTTGTTGGAATGATGGAGCTGAAATACAGTCGAGGGAACTCCTCAACGATTTACAGCAATTACCTGGTGTTTGGGCTTGATTAATTTGTATTGATGAGAACGTTACACCTAGATGGGTTGTGACTGTCATTAGGGGTCTGATGATGAAGACGAAGGACAGTCATGGGAACTCCTCAACGTTTAACAGTAGCTACCTTGTGTTTAGACTTAATTCATTTCAATTGATGATAACTTTGCACCCATATGGGTTATAAGTGCTATTACAGGTCTGATGGTGGAGACCATAGACAGTCGAGGGAATTCCTCAACGATTTACAGCAGTTACCTTTTGTTGGGCTTACTTCATACGGTTCAATATGCCAAAATGTTCAGTTCGTACAAAAATAAAACCTAATTAAGATTGAAGTTTTACATAGGAATACCACTACCTACTAGGCATGCTGATGCGTCAATTTGACAATGAATTTAAGTTGCGTAATAGCGTCATCTCTAGCAATGCTCTTTCGTCGTGTGGCCTACTCAATAATTTGTTTGAATCCAAGTCAGACAACGCTATTCCTTCCAAGGTTTTAACATGACTCCGAGCAACATACGCCTGTCCTTTAGCGAAATTTTTCTTGCCTAGATCTATAACAGGTTTTTCTAGTGTAGTTCCCTGTTACTTGTGAACCGTAACTGCCAAACTTAAAATCAAAGGTAACATTCGGTACTCGACATCTCCGTATCCTTTTGTTGTCTGAAATGTTGCAACAGTAGAAGTAATCGGTACCCAGCCATTTTCATCTTTAATTCTACTTCCAATCGTATCCTTATCGGAACCGATTACTCGAAGACACCTGTACCGATTTGGAAAATTCTTTTTTTTTTTTCAAAGGGTATATTTTCCAGGTGGTTCCATTTAAATTTTATCGAAATCGGTCGAGCGGTTTAAAAAAAAATCAACAATAAATTATTTTTAAATAAAAAAAACTGACTTCAAACGGACGTGAACGTGTAAGACGATCGTTTTCGAATTGGTATGAGGTAGGTACTTTACCTAAAAACTGAAACATAAAAAACGTTTTTACAAAAAAAAAAAAAACAATCGACTTCCAAAAAAAGAACACTTGAAAGTGAAAAATTACTTTAATTTCGGAAGTCGATGTCTTTGGATCTGTATTTTAGTTTTTGCCACCGACTTCCGAAATTAAAGTAATTTTTCACTTTCTAGTGTTCTTTTTTTGGAAGTCGGTTGTTTTTTTTTTTTTGTAAAAACGTTTTTTATTATATTATTAACGATTTATCCTCTAAGTATTCATGAACACTGTAATATTTTTTTTCTAATAAAAGTCTGAACAATACCCCTGTGAATAACGGCAATGGCAAATATTGAGTACTATTTGGCAAATGGTTATATATAATAATAATTGCCATGCAGTAAGAGAAATTACCACTATATTATTATATTATTACATTAATATATAATAAACCCAGTAGTACCTAGTGCTGGCTGTGTTCAGCAGTAGGCAGTCCCATAACTTAAGCTCGTCCCTAATAAAGACAAATACCCATAGGCTAATCTGTAAGGGTCACCTCTATTATGAATCGCGGATCCCCTAATAAATTTGTAAGCAAAACTACAATGCTTTTAATGGGTTCCGTGGACCTTAAATGGATAGTGATGACCCTATAATTGGATATAACTAGTGTATATTTCATGGTGATATGTATATGCAATCCTTTTGGATTTAAAAGGATGATTTTTTTTATCACAACCATAGATTTTTTCTTTGGTATAGGGTTGCAAGCGCGATTACTGAGTGTTGGGTCTGGGTCGCTGTCACCGGATGCGGTGTGGAGGATTATATACCAACATAATCAGCCTATAATGTTACCACTGCTGGGACACAGGCCTCCTCTCTGTGAGCGGGAGCGGGTCTTAATCAACCACGCGGGCCCAGTGAGGGTTGGTAGATGTCACATGTCTTCGAATTTTTGGTTCTAGGACACGCCGCCCGGTTTGCTCACGATGTTTTCCTTCACCGTTTTGAGAACAGTGGTGATGAAATAAATTACACAATGTAATGTTGCCTGCCTGGGTTCGAACTTAGGACACGTAAGTCGATGCCATTACCACTGGGCCACCACACTCGCATATACCTACACTTCTGCTTATTTCTTCGAGAAATTCACTAGTTAACCTGAACCTCAAATGAACAAGTCCTAAATTACTTCCCAAGGCAGCTGGTCTAATCTTTATTAAATCATACCCTACTAGCACAAAGTTCTACTAATCTAGACTACAACTCATCCAAGTTTCAGTAATTAGGACATAGCTCAGTCGATCTAGATTTAATTACTTTCAACTAACAATAACTAGGTTGAAAATTATCACTTCTGGTGGTTACCTACTACCAAGCAAGCATCTCCCCGCAGGGTCCAACCTTCTATGGCCCATTTGGAAGTCTCGGAACCGCCTCCGAACCCAAGTATAACAACAACTTCGTAAAATGGGGCTACCTTGACAGTACGGTAGCAGGGTGTGGATGTGTGTGGTGTGGGTGTGGTTTGGAGCTGTGAAAAAAACTATGTTCCACCTCCTATCCTGCCCTCGGTGCACCAAAAAATGCAGCTATAGCGACCTCTGCACTGCCACTGACGATGCCGTGGAAGTGGCGAAGTTTTGGGCTATCAAAACGACGTAAAATACGGCGTTCACCGTGTCGTACATGGCAAAAAACGTAACAAATCTTGACAGAAAGATGGCCAAGACAAGGTATGCCAAATTGGTTGATCACATCAGGCTTGAAATGATATAAAACCGGTCGGTCTATTCTGTAAAAATGTCATCGTGGAAATTTTGGTGAAGTGAGTTTCAAGTGAGCTGTCAATAGTGCCAATCTCTAGCAATAGCCGATCTATTCGACTCTCAGCTCACTTCACCTACGTTTTCACGATGAGTTTTTTACAGAATAGCACTGCTCGATGCAACTAGCGCAGAACTGGGATGGATGTCTTGCTTAAGAGGACGCAGTGGGACGGTGGAGGCTATATAAGGTGTAATTGAAATAACTGTAAATCTGATAAGGGTTCATTGCACCTACTTATCATCAACCACTTTAACAAGCTTGAAACCAAGAAAAATAATCTGTTATTCCATACATTTATATTTGCATAACTTGAAAAAATTTAGGGAACAGCCTAGCCGGAACGGCAGCTGAGTTTTTTTTTGTGTTGTCAGGGTTTTCAGTTATTTCAATTACATCTTGTATACTAGGTGGCAAGGACATTGACGCGCAAACTGAAACCATTAATTCAGCATAATTATGAATCTAGACCCTTTAGCGTAGAAATTTTGTCATGCTCCCTTAGATGTCACTGCTTGCGGTAGTATCAGGGGTCGGGTTGCCTCATCTTGCTGACCATGGTTTTGTTATTGTTATTAGTAATTAACTATTTATTTATTTTACTTCCAAGGTCCTTTTTTTTTTGGTCGTTTCCTGCAACCCTGGCAGACATCGGCCCTAGCGGACCCCGTCATTGGTGCTGACATCTCTTTGAAGCGCGCGTGAAACACAACGCGCCGTCGACCCGGGCCTGGTCCTAATCGGACCGCGAGCTGCCCATTGCTCGCCGCTCGCAAGCCCGCGCCTACGGTGGCCGGGTTAAGGCCTGGGGATTCCCGACGCCCTGGGCGTCTCCTGCAGTGACTAGGAGCGTGAGGGCGCGAATTTTGCATCTTCCTCACGCGTTCCGCCTCCTCCTTTGCGAGCATTACTGCTTCGCAGAAGGAGGTGAAGGCTTCCCATGCCCTCTCGCTCCGTACCATGGCCGGGACACCTGTCCCACCTTGCAATTAAAGAAAAGCGAATAGAGCAGTGGCGGCCCAGTGGCAACGGCCGCGACTTACGAGTTGCAGGTTGTAGGTTCGAACCCAGACCGGCGCTTTACTTTGTGTAAATTATGTCATCACCATTGCTCTCAAAACGGTGAAGGAAAACATCGTGAGGAAATCGGCATGTCCTAAACCAAAAAATTCAAAGACATGTGACGTCTACCAACCAGCATTGGGCCCGCGTGGTGGATTACGGCCCACTCCCTCTCACCGAGAGGAGGCCTGTGTCCCAGCAGTGGAAACATTATAGGCTGATTATGATTAGAGCTAGCAACTAAAAACGAGTTGGCAAGCATCGAGCAGCCAGTGAGGACGGTGACGAGCGATTACTAGCTGATATGCCTATGTACCAAGCACGAGTCTTTCAGCGAGTGTTCTGCCCGCTAAGGGAGCGTCGCTGAACGAGTACTCTTTTTCATAGCTCTTGTCGTTGAAATAAACGAGTATCCGTCGACGGTGTGAACAGTCAGCGATCAACTATGTATTAAGATAAATACTTACTCTCTTTTACTTGCACGGGACTGACAACCTTCTGTGCATTTCTTGAGCAAGAAAATAGTCGGCGGTGGAACAGGTGCCTTACAGTGCGATATTTTAATTAGTAAGGTACGTCTCAGGAATAAAACTTCTCAAGATTTCTATACTTTAGCGCGATAAAAAAATAATACAAAAGAACCCTTAAATTAAAACTTTCAAACTTTCTCAAGACTTGATCGCTTTACTTCTGATTCCATTGTATTTCGGACTATCAACTATTGATTTTTAATTAGTAAAAAAAGATCCGTCTACCATCTAACAAGAGGTAGAAAACTTGAGGTAAAGTTGAAGATAATGTCCTTCATGTACCTCAGTCTTTAATTTTAGAATAAAACTTGATCATTTTCCTACTTTGTATCTGGAGTGGTATTTGAGACTTTACTGAAGCACGAAATGAATCTTTGTTGGTCGAGTTAAAACTGTTTTGTTTTGTACGTACATTTAGCAACAAAAGTTGATGTAACTTTTACTTCTATGCTAATATTAGAAAGCCGTAAAATTTGTTTGTTTGTAGGGGGATCTTTGGAACTACCGGTCAGATTTGAAGAATGATTTTTGCATTTTAAAGCAAAATTTTGGAGGAAGGCAATTTATCATCACGCTGTGACTATTAGACGCCGAGCCATTTTTAATCCAATTAGGGTCCAAGGACTCAAGCATCGCTTCAACCGCCGGTCATGCTCTGCCCGTATCCAGCAGATTCCCATGACCTTTAAAGATTCTGCCTATATAACCCACTATTTTTTAAGACATCTAAATGAATAACTTCATATTTAAAGACATACGTAAACCAAACATGTAACCCCTAGGAACATAACCCTGCTAGGAATGTCGGGAGGACTACTAGCAACATTTCCTCAGTAGATTCCTATGCTAATTCTTCAAAGAAACGAGCCACCCTGATTGTCACGGTGGTGTGGATTACGTGGGGCGAGATTTCATTATAAATGGGACATACAAAGAATATGTGTTGTTGTACAGTTCCGTGTACATTTTTATGGATTTTTTACATACTGAGTTATGGTACCACATTGTTTTTTGAGGACAAGTTTGCCTTTATGTTTATCTAAGACAAGTAGTAATAATGACCCGCTAATGACCCGCGGGAAGCTCTCGTTCCCAATATCAAACTACCGTCAATGCCCCCTGGGTACCCTGGGTGCCCGGCCTGTTATCAGCTTTAATTAAAGCAATTGAATACTTTGGAAAACCCATTGTTTAAACCAGAGCGGCGATGACGTAATTTCGCGGGTGCATCAACTGTAAAAAACCGCCTCCCCACGGGATCTAGAGCAGATAATAAGACAAGTAGTAATTATTTCGTTCTTACCATTGTGTCCATGGACTGTGGTTCTCCGTTAAGTCACCGAGTTTGTCATCTACACCTTCTAATACTTTCACAAACACTTTACAAAAACCCAATACATCCTTTTGTTTTTTTTTTTTATTTATATTTCCATCATAACATTAATTATAATGCGCCATTTTAATACGTAATCAGTATGTCAAAACGTCAAACCTATAGTTTTATGACAGCTGCGCGCCCAAATTATCAATGGCGCTTGTGTCTTTGCCCAGAATGTTACGATTTTATAAATATTGTTTACATAAAAACTTAGAACTAGGTATTGTGTATTTATTTTATTTTTTATTGTAATAGTTTATCTTGGCGTTTGCTACACCGGTTGACGACATCACGTTAGCGCCGGCTGTCGCTGAAAACCAGCGCTGGGGCTCTGTCTCGCTTAGGGTCGTAGCATTATGCTGAGCGATGGCCATTTTGCGTGGATGTGACGCAGATTTTCCCCCAACTTGTTATTTTTGTGATTGTGTTCGATCTCTGCGTCATGTTTACCGCAAATAAACGTATTTTCTTTCTTTCATTCAAGTAAAGTTTTGATATTAACGGTTTACCGCAACTTTATCAGCGTTTAAATATTTTAAACTTTATTGCGGGTGAAAATTTAGTCTAAACATGACGTTACTTCGTAATTTATTTTCTTTCATTAAAACGGTTTTAACCAATAACAAAAATTAAAGACAGTTAATCTATATATACACATGCACGTAAAAGACAAAATATAAAACCATACACTTGAGGTCAAAAGTTAACAACATTTTCAACAACACACTCACTGACTTCACTCACTCACTCATTTCTCTTCACTTTCTGTTTTCTTCACTTTCTGGTATGGTTATAGGAGAAATCCTATATTTTTTTTAAGATGGAGTTCTTGTAACGGTCGAAAATAAACTTGTTAATGTCAAATCCATTGCTCCATTTATACTCAAGTGCTTCATTACAACGGTAAGTAATCTTATAATGGATGCCAAAGTATAAGTATTCAATTCGTGAAAGGGTCCATTAGAATTTGAACGCGGTTGTCTTAGACGTAAAAGTTTAAATCTCTGATTCTAAAAGTTGGGGAGGAATATATATATATATTATAAGGACTTAAGGACTTAATTTTCATCGAAGGAGAATTGTTTTTTGCCGTGTAGAACCTGATTAAAAATTTAATGAATGAACGACCTTTTTCAGAAACGCAAAGGGAGTATCAGTTTGGATCGTGACATAAATAAATAATATGGACAATACTGTGCTATGGTAAGTTATCAACTGAGTCGTCGGGCCATAAATCATTTCCCTATGGCTATCTCGCTTGCACTTACGGGCCTTATGGAGTCGCTTAGTGAAGGGCGTTACAATAAAATAAATATATCGATAAGTAACGTTTATTATCGTATCTTGTTCATACACGCGTACAGATCATTAGTGACTCATCGACATCACGTGAGCAGGTAGCCGTTTACCCATAACGGTCCCGGCGCACTGCACATTCCTATCTCTATTGACATTTATGGCCTCACGACTCAGTTGATAACGCTCTAACTATAGCAAAAGGAGGTAAGGATTGTAGTGGGTGGCTTTCTGTAGATTCCGCCTGTTCTATAGTTCCATTATGTAGTTTCTACCTCCATGGGAAAAATGCATGAGTCTAAGTTAGTAAAGTCGGGGAAATTAATTCCTTATTAAATTAACCACCAACTTAAATTGTAAATTAAAATGGATTGTTGCATGAAATGGCTGTAACTAGGCAAAATGACGTAGTGTGTCAATTTGATAAACAATACATTTTTCTGTCTGTATGTATGTTAATATAATAATTATTGTGTTTATCAAACTTCGTTTTAACCACTTAAAAGGAGCTCAGAATTTAATTCTTCAGAAACATTCAACTAATCGCATTGCTGGACATAAAAACAATTTATATACCTACAAACATAATATAAATATAAATAAATAAATAAATATCGTCTGACATTGCACACAGCACCATCTAGTTCCAAGTTAAGCACTTAAACACTTAAGGCTTGTGTTATGGATACCAGATGGTTGATACACTACTTAAATACATTTTTTTTTGTAAATACATACTTATTATAAATATACATCCATGACTCGGGTACAAATGTCCATATTCATCATACAAACATTTGCCCCTACCGGGATTCGAACCCAGGACCATTTGGTTTCGCTGACTACACTTAGCCACTGTAGTTTCACATTTATATAATATCTTTGTTCATATTATTTGCGCAGATATAATGTGTCACTGTTTGTTTGTCCCAAATAAACAAATAAACATAAAAACCCTTTTACAAAAAAACTACAACGTGAAAAATAAATTTAATTTCGGATGTCGGTGGCAAAAACGAAAATACAAAAACAAAGCCACCGACTTGAAGTGATTTTTTTTTTTTTTTTTTATTTGGATATCGGTTGTTTTTTTAGTTAGTACTTTTTAGTTGTGGTACCTACCTCACACAAATTCGTATACCACTACTTGCTATGTAAATAACTAAGTGACAGGAAGTTATTATATCATCACACTAAGTGGAAAAAATACGTATTATGGAATCTAACTGAAACATTACCCAAGCAAAGTTAATAAAGTTTATAAGGAGACATACCATATCCATTAAAAAAAGTATTTTTGAAATCGATCCACGATTACTGGAGATATCGTGTATACATACAAAAAAACACGAATAAAGAAACTCGTTTTTAAGAAGTCGGAAAAAGAGCTTTTGATTTAGACCCGTATCCATGTTCTTTTCTGGAAAATATTAATGAAATATGTACATAATTAATTCAGGTAACGTCTCCGGGTAGAAAACTCGCCAGCACTTAGTGCTAGAAAAAATACGGTGGGAGTACGGCCTTAAGTTAAACGAAGCAAATTTTGCTAACGGGAAAATATAATTACGATACAGGCATTAAGGGAATTAAGAGGAATGATACTTGATATTAGAGGGGCATTATTGAAGCGAAACCTGCCTAAGTTTACTAGGAATTGGTGCTGATAATGAATTTGAAGAAATTTAGTCTATCAGATGTCACTTTAAGTGAAAAAGATTGAGTACAAGGTTCTAATGAAATGAGTGAGTTCTAGAGATGGGTCTTATTTTTGTCGGCATTTCCTAAGTAATATTATAAATGCGAAAGTAAGTTTGTTTGTTTTTTTTGTTAGCTTTTCACGTCTAAACCACTGAACTTATCATCATGAAATTTTCCATATACGTTTTCAGGGGTACAGAAAAGGACATAGGGTATCTCTCATCCAGCAAAAAGGTACTGTTCCCGAGGGAAAGTACGATAACTGTCGACGTTCACAATCACTTTAGAACGCTAGATGGCGCTACGTGACTCATGTCATGACTCGAATCATGATTTAATTATATTATTAGAAACTTTAGTAGTGTGTTGAGAGTTAATTATTTTTAATATAAGTATTACATTTGGCAACACATTTTGACCAAATACTATGATAGTTGGCCTTTTTTGACCTCGGAAATCGGCGATGCCGTTATAAAAAGCTAGTTTGTCATAATTATGCAAATCGTTGCTGTCCGTGGTATTGTGTTATAATGTGGATTTGGAAAAGTCAAATTGGTACTTGACTGGTTTTAAACCATGCAGGGCTTCCACAACATACACGGCCGTTTTCTATCCCGCATCGGCGTTGTCTGATAGCCACAGAGGAGAAAAACTCCTAGAAGCACTTTGTGGTCAAAGTCCTGAGCAAAAATGAAAATTTGCCTTGGAGTGTGCTAGACAGGCATTATGAAAACAGATATAAAATTATCTGGTAAAGAACCGGAGTTACTGACATAGCTTGCAGAGTAAGCAAGCTGAAGTGGCAGTGGGCTGGCCATGTTTGTCGAAGAACCGGCCAGTGGAGAAGACGAGTCTTGATGTGAAGACCGCGTAACGGTAAGCGTAGTGTTGGACCTTAAAAGCTTAAAGGGACTGAATGCGAAAGGCGGGGGATCGAGTGTCGTGGGAGCGTCCTGGAGCCTGGGAGTGACCTATGTTCAGCAGTGGACTGCGATGGGCTGAGTTTGATAAAGACAGGCTAGATAAACACACAGTATATAAATCTAAATCAAAATCGTTTATTTGCATAAAATGTGGTAGGTACAAAAAAAAATTATATGAATGATTTTATTTCTGTAAGTAGGTTTGTACAAATACTTTTACACGTCAATTATATATTTTTTAAACTAGATGAGGTCGGCGTTTCCTATCTGACTACTCTGAGAAGAAAGGCCGAAACAAACTCAGAGGTCACAGTCTCTTTTAAAGTCCAGACAGAATCTTGGTTAGATCATGTGAAGGCTATGTAGATCGGTGTCTGAAATGGTCTTTTGAGGAATGAACCACACAGATTGAGTGGACCTGTACAGTCAGTGCACGCAATTGTCAGCAATCGAGCATATAAAATTTCGGTGCAAAGATACCTCAGACCAATTACCCTACCTAATTGGTTCGAGAAAGACACATTCCGCCATGAATGATGGCATGCAAATATTTAATAGATAAAGTATTAAGAATATATTTTATATATTAATATTCACAAAAACTGCTTATACAGCGACGCGGAGGAATTTTTCGACGCCATATTTTGATTTGTTAATAGTTTTAGTTAGTTTAGGTTTATGTTTTTATTATATTTTAATTTTAATAGCTAGGAAGTTTAAAAAGTTGTGAATATTAACAAACAAAATTATAATAGACAAATTAATTTAAAAAAAAATGGTGTTTATAAATTTTTAGGTTTTAGCGTTGAGAAGTAAGTAAGTAGTTAATAGTAATAAGTTTATTGATTAATAAACAAGTGTTACAATATTTAGGTATGACACTGGGTCCTGCATTAAGATACCCTATGTCGCAGGATCCAGTCTCTTTTCGGTTTAAAGAAACTTTATTCCCAATAAAGACATAAGTCACTTACTTGAGAACAGTACTAAAAATATAGATTAGGTACAATATGTTCGTCATCAGTATTACAATTTAATAGTTACCCATCCAATGCATTCATTTCTCCAGAAGCGATCGATCCGCAAGTATGTGCTGGCTAAGTTGAGTTTTGAATGCATTGTAAGAGTGTATATTTCTTATACAGGGCGGTAATTTGTTATAAAGCTGTGCTCCTTCAAAAGTTAGCATTTTTTTGCCATAGTTAGTTCTTGTTTTTGGTAAAACTAGCAAGCTTGCTCGCCGTGTGCTACGTTGACTAACTTGTTTATATTGAGTGAGTGTTATGTTTGAGTGAACGCTTTTGTTGAGAATATTTCTGATATTATTTTTCTTTTCTTTTTCTTATTCTTTTGTCTCTTTGATTTTGATCTCTTGTATTTTATTGTGTGTACATAAATAATAAATAAATAATATGAATATATAATATAAGTTAACAAATGCAACGGTTTAATAAGTATAATTAATTTAACTTAGGACTAAAAAGGAAACTAAATGTATGTAGGTATGTATGTGATGACTGTAAGTATGTATGAGATGATGAATACTTTAATAGTTGAATGACAAAAGATTTTCCGTTTCAGCTTAATTAAGCCTAAGCAGCAAATTATGAACCAGTTTTCTGCACCCAAACTTTGTCAAGGGGAAGATTAGAAGTTTTTTGTTCACTTTTTCATACAGGTATGGTCCAATATGCAAGAAAACTCTGCTCCACTTAGGTTTTCTACGTGAGCGCTGATCCGCTACCACCGTGGCAGCTGCTGTTTCATGAAATTTAAGTAACTCTGATATAATGTAAAGTTGGCGCACCGTAAGCACTCTTGTTTCTCGACATAACATATCAGTGGGGTATCGCGGATTCCTAATCTATGAGCGACCTTAAGGATAGCTGTTTGTGCACGTTCAGCAGTAATTAGATAGCTTTTACCAGCGAAACCCCAAGATATTATGCAGTAACCAAGCACAGCCTGTCATAAAGCCAAGTAAGTCATCTTGAGCGTATTTTTGTCAGCTATAGATCGAAGTCTTTTAAATATGTACAAAAGCTTCCTTACGCGCGTTGTAACCGATTGGATTTACTTTCCCCGTATCAGGTGCTGGTCTATGCAAATACCAAGATACTTGATAATCTAAGCATGTTCAAAAAAGGAGCAGCTGCAGCTATCTTCTATACTGTAATTGCATTGGTGGGATTTGAGTGCAACTTCTTTAGGGGCTGCTGTATTTACGCTTACAGAAAAATTCACTACCTTGGTTTTTTGAACATTAAAGGTAAGCGAATTGTGTCAGAGCCAACCTGTAACCTTCTGAATTCCAGCCTCTTCGGCAATGTAGGTTTCCTTCCAAGAGTCACCGTGGAAAATAATAGCTGTGTCATCATCGTACTCAGATATTTGCGCGTTGTCCAAATTGAGTGAGCATAGACCGTCAACGTACAGGAGAAACCAGGTGGGACCAAGGACACTACCTTGGGGCACTCCATATTCCACTGTCGCAAAGGTACTCTGGAAATCACCCAGGCAAACCTTCTGTTTACGTTCGGAAAGATAGGAGGTAAACCATTCCAAAGCAATGCCCCTGATATCAAATCGTTCCATCTTTTTGATCAGTATGGACCTTGACACAGTATGAAAGGCCTTGGCAAGGCTATCAATGACATGATCCACCAACTTAGAGACTGCGTCCTCCGTTGATCTGCCATTCCGAAAGCCATACTGGTTGGCCGATAGCAGTTGCTTCTTTTCCAAATACGCTAATATTCTCTTGTTCACCAGCTTCTCCAGAATTTTCGACAGGGACGTAAGAAGAGATATAGGCCTGTAATTTGATGGTACTGATGCGTCTCCAGCTTTGTAAAACGGGCAGATATTCGCTGTCTTCAACTGAACTGAAACCACTCCCGACGCCATGCTCAGATTGCATATGTGTGAGATGGTACCAGCCAGACAATGTTGAGCCAGTTTTAAAACACGATTCGGAATACCAACCCAGCCAGGAGCGGAATCGTTTTTAAGGTTGCCTATGATAGAAATAACTTCTGCTTCGTCGATTGGAGTCATGAAGGAGGAGTGTGACAGAGAAGGGTCAGTATTATCCAGCGTAAGTGCTATATTTGCTAGTTCTATCTCTGTTGTTTTGAGTTGAGTCAATGAATGCCCGGCTAGTTGTATTCCCACATCAGCAAAAAAGTATTGGCCATATTCAGCGAGACTACGGGATCCGGATTTGCGTTGAGTAAAATTAAACTGTTCGATTTTTTATTCTTAAAGTTACATATTGTTTTACGACATAGTTGGCGGAGTGGTTAAGCGATTGACTGCTTTTTTTTTTTTTTTTTTTTTGTGGGTGGGAAATCATCAAATAACTTCTCCCGCTCTGGGCAGAGCAGGAGGGCGTGTCAGACTCTTACTGACTAAAACCCACCCGTGTTCCTTCAGTTGCCTGTGCCAGGGGCCACGGTAACCCTCTTGGACTTTTCCGCAACCCTAGCAGGCATCGGTCCTAGCAAACCCCGTCATTGGTGCTGACATCTCTTTGAGGCGCGCGTGGAACACAACGCGCCGTCGACCCGGGCCTGGTCCTTATCGAACGGCGAGCTGCCCATTGCTCGCCGTTCGCAAGCCCGCGCCTACGGTGGCCGGGAATCGGCCTGCGATTCCCGACGCCCAGGGCGTCTCCTGCGGCGGCTAGGGGCGTGAGGGCGCAAACTTTGCCTCTCCCTCACGCGTTCCGCCTCCTCCTTCGCGAACATTACTGCTTCGCAGAAGGAGGTGACGGCTTCCCAAGCCCTCTCGCTCCGTACCATGGCCTGGACCAAGGCCGGACGCGAGAGATCGCCACCGCCAATCGCCTCCACGAGGACACGGCGGTGCTCCGCCCAAGCCGGGCAGACCTCCACCGTATGCTCCACCGTGTCCTCCGGGCGATCCACACAATGGTGACACCCGGGCGAAGCGATTGACTGCTGCGCTGCGTGTCGCGGGTTCGATTCCCGCACGGAACAAGTATTTGTATGACCTGCAAGTACTTGTTCCGGGTCTGGCTGTTTGTGTATGTGAGTTTAAATGTTTGTTTGTAAACGCACCCACGATACAGGAGAAATTCCTAGTGTGGGGCAACATAAAAAAAAAAAAAAATTGCTGCCCAGGTTCTTTTGGTGACATTGGTGCCCTATGAACGAAAATAACCATTTATTCAATTCAATACCAATTTAAATTTAAATGTTACACACGCATTACATAAATAGTAAGGTAAGGTAATTAGTAAGGTACTCGTAAGTAGTTAACTAAATGAACAAAGTAACATTAATAACAAAAAAAAAAAAATACTATAATTAATTACTGAAGTGGTAGTACTGTAGCGGTATCTACAAACACTGACGTCACGCAAAATCCTACATCGCACAAGCAGAGTTTACCGTGCAACTAGCATATATACAACATCCCGACATCAATCGTCGGGCATTTACATACCAGACACGACATCCGTCTGGTCGGAGGATCCTCCCTTTACTATGGGTATGCGTGAACTTTACACCCTGTTCATCATACTTCTATAGTATCGACAGTACTGACAGAAACAAACAGTTACGCCCGTCGAAATTGTTGCAAGCAATAAAACTCATAACAACCCAATCGTCACGATTCATTGAAGCTTATAATTGCATTAAACTCATAAAAGTTGAACGTCAACACATTATACCTAAAAAGTCAGTTGGAAAATAGTAGCAACGTTATGGTTTGTTTTATTATTTTTGGATTCTACCTGTTTGGTTTGAGTTATGCTGCTGAGCCCGTTATTAGCTGTAGGGTAAGTTAAAATCATCATCATTTTCACCAGTGATTTAGTAAAGCTAGGGTTTCCTAGAAGAGCGGTGACCGCCACATATTTCATTTCATGACGGCCGACGAAATCATGAAAATTATGGCACCGGGGTTTGAGTTTACGGTGTCAAAAAACGCTCCCTAGGCAAACATACGAACTTGCTTTCAGAAATAACGTTTCAGGGACGTCCGTTTCATTCAATGGTATATTGCGAATGCTATGTGGCAGCCACCGCAGTCTTAGAAAACCCAAGCTTAAAAAGGCCATATTTTGTAGAGAGCATGAAATGCAAAAGGGTCATGGAACTGTAGAAAACCCGCTAGCTAAATGGTGTTTCAACACCCGCGCTTTCTTCAAAAAAACATTTTTGTTATAAAAGAGAAACGAGTTGAGCGTTGAGTCTACCGTGATCCAGATTAAAATGTCTTGCACATAAATGCATATTTTACTGGTATTAGAAAATACTGCTATTCCACAAATTATAAGCCACTAACCATGTAATAAGGGAAATATTTAACTGATCGTCTAAAAAAATATTGTCCTTCTAATAATGGACGCTTTCATACAGTTGGTCGCAGTAACTAAGCTAGGGTATCCCGACCAAATGGGTTAGGTTAAGTTAGAACGGTGACCGAGCGCGTTGGTCAGATGACCAACAACAACGACCGACTTAGATAAGTCGGTCGGTCCGTCGCCACCACACATCAGGACACGAGATGGCGGCACGTAGTGTTCCACGCGCGCCCCTCTTAGACGTCGCGGGGGGAGTCAAACACCTCACTCCCCCCCAGACCCGAAGAGGCCCGCAGTGGCGGGCCGGCACCAGTCGGGGGTTGCGGGAGGATCGTACGTTCCCGCGACCCCCGGCGTAGGTGTGAGATGGAACACCGGGGTGGTTTTTAGTCAGTAAGAGTCTGACAGACCCCGCCGCCCGCCCCAGGGCGGTGGACATCCATGAGGATTTTCCACCCCGGAAACAAAAAAAAAAAAGTTAGAACGGTGACCGAACGCGTTGGTCATCTAAGTCGGTCGTTGTTACTTTGTTATTTTAGTATATGAATTATTTGAGGTTCACAAAAAGAGGCGCAATCATTATATTATAGTGTTCAATAATATTTTTATGAAAGCAACATTATAATTATTTGAGATTCGATTAAATACACGCCATGTACTAGAAGCGTGTGATTCCTGCACGTTTTACGAATTTATGGACGCTATTGGTACTGTTGTAATCGTAGCTGAGCTCTTGGCTGTCACAATTTAGATTGTCATCGACATGCTAAGAAATTTTAAACAAATCTCTCCCCTTATATTGCAGTACCGCAGCAACCACCTCCGTCAAGATGGAGGGCTCTGCTTCGAGATCCCGCCCTGGCAGCACCAACCAGTCGTGTTAGAGGAACACCTCATCAATCTGCGAGCTAGGTGGAACGCCACCGACTCGCGAAGACAGCTCAGGTCACAATTGGCTTTGGCAAATAGGTATTTATACCAAGCAAGCAAGTTTTTGATCAGTAATTATTCTGCCGGCACTCTCATCTGATTTTGTGATGGGTAAATCTAATTAAAGTAAGAATGAAATCCTCAACGTTCCTAAGTTAAAGAGAAATACATCTCAATTGAGCGGCAGGACAGTAATGTAAGCATACATAATTATGGGGGGCACATATGGTTGAGCTGAATGGTGCTGATCCATGCGTCATGTTCGTGAACGGGCGCTGTCAGTTGGGACTGGTCGTCTCTTAGCCACCACGGCTTATTTTAATTATTTTATTATGGATTGTTTTGTTTAAATTTATATTTGCTGTACACTGGACACTCGACGTGTACGTCTTATTTACATCGTTCTCACATATAATTATACCTATATTCAACATTAATGATGTAACTAATATTTATGTAACAATATAATTTAAAAGAGTGTCCATGGAGTTTCTTGCCCGTTCTTCTCCATAGGTACCTACTACGCTTTGGAATGGGCAACTAGCTTCATATTTCTGACTGACCGACCACTTGACAATTCAAAAGTGCCTGTAAATGGTTTAATTGAAATAAATGCTTTGAGTTTGAGTTTGACACCTAAATACTCCGAAATATTTTATTCCTAATTTCGATGTTCCGACTTTCAAAAGTTCGAACTTTATAATACCTAAGAATTATAATGTCTATTATTAAAAATAACGAAATTTATTTTACCGAAAGTCGTAAATGCGATTTGTTTGTTTTCCGATTTTCATACGTTCGAAGAATCAAATGCTCGATAGGTTCTTGGTCCGAAAAAAACAATCCGATTTTTAATACTTCTAATAAACTGCTAAAATTAGGATTCTGATTCAATTAGTTTAATAATCAGTTAAGCATATACATTCAAAATCTTTATGTAACCTTTAATGTAATTTTAAAACATCTACTTTGTTAATAATATTTGTGTATTAATATTATTTTTTTTGTTTTTCTTCTTCTCCTTATACCTGCGTTAGATACAATTTACTGTTAATGAATCCTTTGGGTTAGGTTAGGTTAGAACAGTGGCTATTAACGCCAGATCCCCTCTAATGTTGGTGAATCATTTGGGTTATGTTAGATTCGCGAAAGAAAATATTTTTATTCGAAAGAACATATTATTCTTCAAATGTACAATCATACTTTTAAATGAGAACCAATACTGCTATTCAGTTTTACGAGGAGTTTTCATTTCCGAATTTTATTTAATCGGTACTATAATAATCCGAATTCGTATTTTGATGTTTGGAATTATCATTATGTCGGACTTTTTGTTATTCGATGTATTGAAACTCGGTATTTTGGGAATAGCAGTTATAAACGTTAGGAATATTGAAATTATGAAAATAGGAAGAATGATAAATTAATAACTCCGATTTATAATTCATCCTATTATTATAGTTCCAAAATTTCAATATTCATAACGTTTTTACTATTCTATATTAGGAATTTGAACTATTTGGAATTATCACAATCGGTATTTTGAAATTCGTATTTGTGACTGACGGAATAAAGTTTTTCGTATTTATGTAGCCAATTAGGTATGGGTCCAATTAAAAATTTCCAATTTTGACGTCGGTAATAAAAAATGTAATCCGTAGAAAGGTGTGTTTTTCTCATGACATTTGATTACTTGGCTATATTTAATTTAAAGTGATTCTTTGTAACATCGAGCTTTTAATATTTGCTCTGTTGTTGTTTAGTCTCAGTCGTTGCCATTCTTCTTCGCTTACGATTTGTTTGTATCTTAATAGTAGATTGTTGAATTGTAGTGCCTTACGTGGATCACACACTACAACGCGCCACGCGTCGGGGCGCAGATAACGCGCCCGCACGTGATTTTTTTTACATACAGCGCTTCCCCGCGGTGAATTTGGCTCCGTTTCCCGCGCCCCATCGCGTGGCGCGTTGTAGGGTGACACCCGCCTTATATGAAATTGTGTTTACAGTGAAATATCACGGTACATGGACACAGTCCTAGCCCCATTTCTGGACACTTATCACAGGAATATCCAGAATTCATACCAACAATTGACTGGCAAGATCCTGAGGAGAATCAAAGATGAGATCAACGCGGCTATTCAGAAAAAGCAGCAGATTTACACCGAGTTGACACAGTTGGCTGACGAGTTGAAAGTACCAGGTATACTTCTTACATCTTCTTCGTTGGTACCGTTGCCGGGTTTTTATGCGAGCTCCCCCATGCCGGAGTAACAATTGTAAGCCATTCAGTAGGTTTGTTGATGGGACTGACTGCAAAAAGGGTTCGGGTCCGGTCTAGGTGTACACTTACAATAGTAATTGTTCTCACTCGTTGCGTTCTAATGAAAAATTAGGTGGTATTATGCACCCCAAAATCAGCAGGTTGGTTCACACGTTTTGCCGAGAACATTCAATACATATCTGAAGCATGTAAAATGTTGAAAAGTTGTGTTCACAATAGTTACTCTATCGAAACATCAAGGTACAATTAATTATCATACAAGTTATCCAAACTTGGACGTAAACAAGGCCGAATTACTGTCTCTTAAGAGAGGTAGTTACTGTTACCCATTTATGTCTAAACCTTGCTGCAGGATAGCAACAGGTCAAGTTACCACAAACTGTAAAATTTTCTTATTCGATTTTGAACTTAACATTCAACATTTTGAGGTTTAAAAACATTTGGAGAAATTTGACAGTTTCGAATAACCTGATGTGCTTTCGACTGTTCATTTCACACGTATAATTCTGTTTAACTTAAAAGAAATACCTCTCATTTCATAAAAGTGCTGTTTTACCTTTTAAAGTTGGAACCCTAATAACTAGCAACATAGGAACCTCAGACTCTGTCTGCCTACAGACAACCACTTCAAAGTCTACGATCGTAATTTCGACACGCAAGCACTCGATTCCCAATGACGCCGAATTTATTTCAGTGTTATGAGAATTGCAAAGTATTACTGAGCCGAGTCCGACGTTAAATTTATGATGGACTCCGATGCAAATTTAATTGCTCACGCCTGCATGATACGTTCACGGGCTATTTTTGGAATTAACACTCCCATTATTTTTTGTACGATATTCATAGAACGTTTTTCTTTTTGTCGTTAAATTTTTATTAGTATATGATCCATTTTTGGTTTGAATATGGCTCTCGTGATCTCTTCTCGCTATGCGGAATCATAGTCATTATTAGCCTATAACGTTCCCACTGCTGGGACACAATCATGTTCCGCTTAGAAGTGATGCATCCTTTTCATATGGAGTAAAGCGACTAAATGAAAGTCATAATTATAATTTTTATAATGAGTTAAATTAAACTGGGTGAAGGTCGCGGGAATTAAATAAGAAAAATGTTTCGCTGATGCTTAAGGGATGCCCATGTAGAGGTACGAGGAACAAGGTGTACAGTTCACTCATACCTCCATAGAAAAGGGAGGATCCTCCGACCAGACGGGTGTCGTGTCTGGTGGGCATTGGGCAACTGCCTGACGATTGATGTCGGGAAGTTGTATATATGCTAGTCGCGCGGCAAACTCTGCTTGCGCGTTGCAGGATTTGCGTGACGTCAGTTTGACGCGCAGCTCGCATGTGTCGATGTAGATACCGCTACACCTATGTGCCAGTACTGAACGACTCTCTACTGATGACGTTGATTAATTCCATTCAGTCAAGTTACTCTTTACGCAGTAACCGAGTCTCTCGGTTAAGATGGAGGGCACTGCTTCAGTTCAACTCAACTCAACTGTTGCCAAAACTAAGGGGTAAGGGGAACGAACAGGGGTTTTACAAATTCAAAGAAAGTCATGTACTAACTCTGGTTTCTCTTTATATGTTAGAAAGTATTTTGTATGTTCGTAAAACTTCGGACTTTTCAAAATAAGAAGTGATTTCCATAATATATATATGCGTAGTAAAAATGAAATTGTGATGCCCATAAAACCAACAATTCATTTCTTATTAACAGTATCCGCTTTTATAACAAGTTGCCAAAGTCGGTTATAGAACTTAGCGATAAAAAGTTCAAAACCCACATCAAACGTATCCTTATCAAAAAAGCATATTATAAGATTAAAGACTACGTTGAAGACGAGGAAGTCTGGCAATAATTCCTCTGCACATGTGGCTTCACTGGTACCTCATTAACGGCCTCACTATGTAAATGTCTATTAAATGCTCCCAAATTACAATGTTTTTTTTTATATAGTTTTTTGAGACAATCTTCTCATTATTTGACATTTATACTTAGAATTCTAATTTCCACTCTTTACTTTTGTAGACAGGATATTAATTCAGTTTATTACAGTTGTAATGGCAATCATGTCATTAGGTTTAAGTAGGCTTTTATTTTTAATTATTTTATTTATGTTATATATTATGTATACAGGGTGAAAGGAGATTGTTCTGCATCCATACATCGCTCGCCCCAGAATCAACAGCGAAGGAAAATTACTTTGCGTATTCTAAATTACAAGTATATACCCATCATGGCAAAGATTGATGACGGACAACTTGCAAAAAGCATTTATTTTAAAAGAAAACAAAGATTTATTATATATTTAGTAAGAAACAATCCATTCAATACTTTGAAATACATGCTAGCAAATGTCTGTTACTAATGCTATTTCTATTGCCTGGTGGCTAGTTAAGCTAAGAGATTCAGTAAAACATTACCTAATTTGTTTGGTGTTAAATAAAGCAAATTGAAAACACTACAAAATGTAATCACGCAGAAATGCGAGCGAGTGTGATGTGAATGCAATATCTTGACATTTGAGTTGATTGACATGACATGACAAGGATTAGGGATGCGAATTGATATATTTTGAACAAAATCGATACCGTTCAGTACCCAGCGTGTTATTCTATTTGAAATATTACAATGCATCTCACTTAGGGCGTTTCTGCATTACCTTATATTGTGTTCGTATTCGTGATTCATTAAAATAGCCTTCATAATAAATGTATGGTAGTTTGTACACTGCTTCGTTTTCGTTTTTACATTCGTGAATTTCTCACATCGAGTCAGTTTTCACGGATTGAAGTCGCCATCGTGCTTAATATGTATATAAGTATGTATCAGTCATCAGGTTACCGTAGTACAGGCTCTGCCTAGTTCGGGACTTGAAGACCTTGTGTGGATGTTGTCTCATTTATATATATTATATTAATTTTATATTAATATTGGGCGTTTTGTGCACTCAGTCGTATTCGTGTTTGTCACCAATACGAATTGAATACATATGAGTGAGAGCGAAATGCTCCACACATTATGGACGCGATCTCTGCCTACGAAATGTTTTTAGTGAATATTCGAATCGGTGTACGTGGACTATCGTATTCGATTCGTATTCGTGTTTTTAAAGCAGATGATGAAAAATTCCCGAAAACGAATCACGAATACGAATCAACTACAAGTGAATGCACAGCGCCCATTCGTGATTTTCTGATCCGCTTTTATGCTGTTCGTAAAAAAACACGAATCTGAATCGAATAGGAGGTAGAGCACAAATTCCGTTATGTGTAGTAATTGTATAGAAAAAGATAATTAATTATTTAGGATGGACGGATTAGGATATGAAATAGGTTTTGTTGTTGAATTCTTTTCACACCTAAGGTGTATGGTACCAATAAAAACGCCATACCCAAAAGCGAAGACAGTTGAAAAGGAAAGTACGTAGGTACGGATGCGTATGACATCCGTGAGCAGGTGGTCAACTCCAGTAATCTAGCTCTCGGTGTGTGAAATGAAAGATTGGGCATCAATAATTGTCATGTCAAATCTAATTGTAAAAGATGGCAGCTTTTTTGATGTTATGTCGTAAATCGTTACAGCTCTTTTAATTTTGTTCATTAAGACAGGTAAGGGATAGCGTAGGCAAGCGATTTGGCAACGTCGCGTCGCGTCGTCACGTGCCCTTTTTTTCGTACGAACGGTCAAAATTTTGGTAAATGACCGCTAGCTCAACGCGTTGCCAACTTGCTTCGTGTTATGAACTCTACGATTAGTAAATTGCTCTTTCGCTGCGCGCTAAAACGGATACTTAAATTTTCTTATTTGTTTATTTTTATTTTATTGGATCGACGATAATTCGTGTCTACTTGAAGGCAATAACTTAGTTTGCACTATCTAATACGATAATTACACATTTTTTTTTTCAAGAATTTATATTTATTAAATGACAATTAATATTGATTATGTAACAGTTACTGAACCTCCTATTTCGAGTTGGCGCAAGTTTTCAATTTCATCCTGTAGACTCTTTTGTATTTTGTGAACGTGAGATCGTTGCAGGCCTTAGGTACTTGTAAACTGTAGATTTGTAGACTATTTTCTATCTTGTCCTCCCATACCTATAAACGCTGTAATTTGAAAACATTGTAAATGCCAATTATTTTTAAAATAGTAACCGTGGAGTTTCTTGCCGGCTCTTCTCCATAGGAAACTATCAATTGGAACCGTGCACCTGCTTCTGGCGTCTAATAAGTGCCCATGTAGTTTTATGTGAAATAAAATATTTTATTTTGATTTAATTTGAACACTTCAACTAAAAGTCCACTGTTGCGAGATAAATAATATTATGACTATAAATCTCGTTTGCTAAAGAAATAACATTCGGAGTTAAGGAGATATCTCGTGGGCTAGTTTAGCAAACTCGCCTTATTGTGTTGCTTTTTTTTCTTCAAACAGACATGTGTGACGAAGAAAGACGAACAGCCCGGACCCTAGCCAGCAGACATGTCTCCACCATTTACGCCTGTACCGAAGAGGCTCGCGGTTCCATCGCTAAGATGGGGAAGTATGCTGAGGAGATGATAGGCATTACCAGAAACCATATGCAGGCGACCCTTGTGGAAGCTACCAGGGGTTTTGAAGTTACGGACTCTGGGGCGCAAAGAAGCGCAGTGTTGCCAAAGTAAGTAACTGTTAAGTGCCGTGGAAGCGGAGAAGTATTGGGTCAGTTAAATTTAACTGTACCGTACGTTCTACCTTGGAATATTGAGATCAAGAGCTGATTAAGAGCTGGTTTAATATTGATTTAAACCGAATTGGACTCGAATTATCGTCAAATTGTCATCAATTTGATACACTAATTCGACGTGATTGACACCCAATGGGACATTGAGAGGAAGTTAGGTCTTGGATAAGATCGCTAGTGATTTAAAGTGATCAAATATTTCACATTATATTGTGACCATTTCTTTATTGTCTACGTCAAAATCAGGATAACTTCATAGACGTATGAAAACTCCAAATTTTTTATTTTTGTCCAGGGCGGACGTATCATCCTGTCTTGAAGAACTATCCAAAGCTGCAGTGGTCCTTGGATACGAGCTGGACCTCAGCCTGACAAACGCCAGAAGACATAACGAACAGTCCTGTGAAAGACTGACTTCCTGCACGTCCAGGGGTCGAAGGCATACGGAAGAAGCTGTAGTTGCTTTGAGAGATCAGCTGTATCAATGTGTTTATGCTTGATCTGTTCAGGCATCGTGTAGGAAAATGTTGGCATTTAATGTTGAGTAAAGGTGTAAAGCGTAAACTTTTCGATTGAGAACGACTGACTGAACATGACAGTAGTTTTATAAATAGATTTATTTAAGTTAGGTGATTGTGTTTTATTTCTATTTTTATACGAGAAATGAACAGTGGCACTCTGTTTCTTTGAGAATAAAAAATAGCATGCATACGCTGCTGATAATGATTCAAGATATACTTCTTAAAAGCCTCCAAGTAGGTAGGTGCGTCCAGTGTACTTCGATTAATTAGCCTCTCTACCATCCTGGTACTGGCGTATCTCGTGTCGACACGAGAGAAGATCTTTGAACAAATACCTCTGTTTTAATTATCCAATCCAATTTAAATATCCAATAGAAATACTTAGTTCAAATATATTTATTCAGGATGAAACTAATAAGTTAGCTAAACGGGTATAAATTAAACATTTTATTTAAGTACTGTGTGTATTTTGGGTCGGAACCTGGGACATTCTATAAACAGTAAAGTTTTACGGTCCGCTGATGAAATACATTGTTTTATTAAAGCTACGAATTGAAGTAGATGGTGTCTTAGTAGTTAATTAATTCGTTTTATAGTCTATAGATTATAATAATATGCTTCTTCGGTCCTCTGCTAAAAATCAGGACGATAGATACATGAATATATTATAGAGCTGCCAAGAGGCTTAATACTCACACACCCACTCCCAGTGAGAGTTTTTTTACCTTAAAGCTACTTATTGCGATTCATCTACTAAGCGTAGTTCGTTAGTTCGACTCTCTAGTGTTTTGTCAGGGTCCTAATTTTAGTGACAGACCGCACAAAATGGGGTTTAACGGTGACTTTAAATTGAGTTATATTTTACTTTATTTATGTAAAGAGAGAAGGTCAATCTTCAAATCCCACTCGGCTGGGCAGCGTTCGGAAAGTCGGGACGAAAGTTTTCAACCAGTGCGTGTTGCCAGCGACCACGTTTCAATGCCATAGGTCATCCTATGGCACTGAAACGTGGTCACTCACAATGGGCCTTATTAGAAGCCTAAAAGTCAGCCAAAGGGCAGTGAAGAGGGCTACGCTTGGAGAAATACAAAAGGACGAGACGCAGGAGACCCAAGGTAACCTACATAGCTCGAAGAATTGCCAAACTTAAGTGGCAAAGGGCAGCCCCACATTGCCGGTTTGACTGACCGGTTGGCGTAGTTGGTAGCGCCCCTGCCTTCTGAGCCGCTGGTCCTGGGTTCGATCCCCGGACTGGGATTGTATATGTATATAAGTATGTGTATCAGTCATCAGGTTACCGTAGTACAGGCTCTGCCTAATTCGGGACCTAAAGACCTTGTGTGGTTGTTGTCAAAAAAAAAAAAATTGCTCGCAAAACAGATGGCCGATGGGGCCAAAAGGTTCTGGATTGGCAACCGCGTATCGGAAGACGTAGCGTTGGAAGGCCTCCCACGAAGTGGACCGATGACCTTGCGAAGGCTGCAGGAACACGCTGGATGCGGGAAGTACAGACCCAGTCGAAGTGGCGGTGCTTTGGAGTGGCGTATGTCCAGCAGTAGACGTCTTTTGGCTGAAATGATGACAATGATTTAAAGAGGGTTTTAACCAGACAGATTGTGCCAATCTCATCATTACACATCGACCTTGCATACTACTACACAACAAAAAATATCTTACACTACCTCTACGATTAATTCTAATGTTAACGAGCTGATACAGCATGACTTTAAAATTAGTTGCATTTGAGTATTAAACTGTAAGACTTTTCACGATAAAACTCTTCATTTTAACATCATAATAACTACTTACAAACCCTAGAAAGCTTTAACACTAACTGAATATACACACTCTGTTAACCCTTCCATCTAAACGCTTCCTTGAAAATCTTCCGACCCGCTTCAACTTCATTATAATTATAACCTTCGTAGCTCGTCGGCAGACCCTTGTTTGTCCCTTCAATGTCCGTCCTAATCATGCCCTTTCTGCAACCCTTTAATTTAGCCGCAGTTCTACGACAAAGATAAATCAAATTATTCAAATATTTAGACAACACGGCCGGCCACTAATGAATTTAGATTAGTTCGTTCAAATCAAACGAGTGATGGTATTTGAGTGAGTTGGTGTGGTTTGAGTCGAGTTGAGCCAATGTGCGGTGTTCTGATTTGTGGTATAGTTCTTGGTGTAATTTGATTGGTTTTGGTGGGGTAAAAATAGACAAGAAAGAGAGGAGGCCTGTGTCCCAGCAGTGGGAACATTATAGGCTGTAATGTATCACTAGATGACGCTTATTAGGTAAATTATCTACGAAAATAACAAGAAATACCTCGCCAACCATACATCAAGCTTAGTACCAAAAACGCAACCATGGGGGACAATAAGAATTAATAATACACTCACAATTCAAAACTTGAGACAGCCCGCGTTAAGTGGGAACTGCTATGCATTATACATTTACCCCGGTGGCGTGGGGTGACCGCGATCATAGCCTACTCATACGTTCTATCACGTTTTATAACTTGATTGATGTATACAATGGGTTTATGTACCTCCTTCGCGTTATGTTTGATGATAAAATCGATTTTTAAACGTTTTTGGATTGACAGATTGATTTTTAACAGACTAGCTAATGCGTTGTTCACACAGAGGTGGTGGCGGTGACGGCAGTTTGACAGTAATTGAACTAACTGTCAAAATGTCAGGTGGCGCCACTTTGCCGCTTCTGTCTGAACAACGCATTGTTGGTTTAGTGGTCGCAAACTCGACTGTAAGGTTCGATCCCCGGGTCAGGCAGTATCAATAGTAATACTCAGTATATACGTAGTACCAATGGTTTTCTATTAGAATTTTTTCATTAGCAGCCCGGAGACGGGGTTTGGAAAATGTGGGTGTATTGTAATTAAACGTGCAGCCGTGGACAATATGTTATTTTAATATTTTGGCCTTAGTCTCCCTTCCCCTAAGAGGATTTATCTCAGTTTTAAAGATCGAGGTATAATGCTTTTGTATTTTCTTGGAAAACGCTAAAATCTATACGCAGATTATAGCTTATAGCTTGCTATATTTTCCGGATTCAGTTTGCGAAAGGGCAACAAGGACTGGGTTCAATATATCCCACTTATTCTATCAGTAGGTGCGGACTACAAACTCGAAAAGCAACACTCTGCGTTTAAGACATGATTTTTTAGTATGTTTTGCTTGTACATAATTCACCGGGAAGATTTAGCTATAGCTATTATTTTAGTAGTGGTCGCAGACGGATCTTCTAGAACGGGGTGGTTAAAACACGACTCCAAATGATCTCTTTGAGAAAAGCCAACATGACAAAAGTTTTATGACGACGCCAAAGTCAATGTCGCTTCGGCCCTTATTGGAATTACAGCAGATTGGAATCGAATTATGAACTTGACAAAACAAGGCAAAAAACAGAGACGTAACGGTCTCAAAATAAACCAGCAGTGAATTTGTAAAAGTTGTAAATAATGATGATGGTTGATAAATGCCTATAACTCGATCATGAAACCTGAATGTAGGTATCCCATTATTCTTGAAACAATACAAAAGACTTACAAAGTAAGTTCCCCTCAAAATTTCAAGCAACAAAAAACAAACATACATTCAAAAAGACATACATTCTTAACTGTGCCATCTAAAACTTTCATCATAAAGGTGGCTCGGAATAAAATATTCGTGAGGAGGTGAAATAGTTCCGTAGCACGGATCATAACTCACGTGAGGGGAAGAAGCTCCCGAGAATCGCTGGAGTTACGCATTTATGGCGCTTTTGGCGTATTTTTAACCGACTACAAAAAAAGGAAGAAGTTCTCTCAACTCAAACCTATTTTGTATGTCTATGTTGCGCGATATCTTCACCATTCGTGAACCAATTTTAAGGATAAATTATTTTATTTCTATAAGTAGATTTGTACAAACACTTTTACACGTCAATCATAATTTAAAAACTAGATGATGTCGGCATTTCCTATCTGACTACTCTGAGAAGAAAGGCCGAAACAAACTTAGAGGTCACAGTTTCTTTTAAAGTCCAGACATAATCTTGGTCAGATCATGTGAAGACCATGCAGATCGGTGTCTGAAACGGTCTTTTGAGGAAAAACCATACAGATTGAGCGGACCTGTCCAGTCAGTGCACGCATTTGTCAGTAATCGTGCCGCTCAATTCAGAACTTAAGGAGCACAACGATTCGACGAACAATACCAAAGAAAGGACATTTGGGTAGGCCGCATAAATTACTCAAGCTTCCAGATCGTGAAACTAACTAAGAAAACCAAAAAAAGTAATGAACCACTTAATCTTCACATTTACAATAATTAAAATAATATAATACTTTACAAAGTAAACACTCATGTCATTGTATGTATAAAATTCATCAATGACAATGTGTATATAAAAGTTCGGACATTATCTTTGAGGACCATGTAGATTGGTGTCTGAAATTATCTTCTGAGGAAAGAACCACGCAGATTAAGAGGACCTGTCCAGTCAGTGCATGCATTTGTCAGCAACCGTGCAATATTTTGTGGTCAAACGGGGAGTTTTTCTTGGTACAAAACAGAGCTGGATGCATGAGGCTAGGTTATTTATACTTTAGAATAATGATTAGGTACTTCCATTTTCAATTAAATAACTGGTGGCTGAATAGAATGTTCGTAACTCACGAAAGGGGAAGAAACTACCGAGAATCGCTGGAGTTACTCATTTATGGTGATCCATACGTCAAGTTCGTGAACGGGCGCCGTTAGTAGGCACTGGTCATTTCTTTTTTTAAGCTGCCACGGCTTATCTTAATTCCATAATTGTTTTTATCTTTTTATTTCGGACGCTTTTAACGTGCACGTCTTTCTACACCGTTCTCACATGTACCTATAATTACAACATGAATGATGAAACCACTTTTTTGTAACAATATTTTGATTTAAAAGAGTGTCCATGGAGTTTCTTGTCCGTTCTTCTCCATAGTTACCTACTACGCTTTGGAATGGGCAACTAGCTTCATCTTTCTGACTGACCGACCCCTTGACTATTCAAAAGTGCCTGTAATTGGTTTATTTGAAATTAATGCTTTGAGTTTGAGTTTAAGATTTATTTCTAACTTATTTTGGGTAAAGAAAATAAACTAGGTAAAACATAATTTTGTAGTTCAGGTGAGCATTATAAATTCAAATAACACTAGCCTCTACTCTAGGCTTTCTTGTGTCGCGGAGACTAGTCTCCTTCTTCTAACAAGGTTATAAGATTGTAGGCAGGCACATTCATAATATCGGTCGGAAAGTTTTCTAAGGCGGCAATAGTTGAATGTTTTTCCAGAGCAATAGATGAATAGATCCATGAGGTTTATGTACAATTGAAATGTCGATTTGTCTCCTTTTCAATTAAATAATTAACTCAGATCACTGCATGTTTTTCGTTTGAGATTTGTAGTAAGGTTAAGTAGGAAACTCCTGAATGGAAGTATAATCAGCAGTGCTGAGTGTTGATTTAAAGACTACGTATGTTCCTTATTTATCATGTAAGCCCACGTTCGCACGGACGTTAAAATATCGCGGCAGGATTATATAGCACACTGAATCCTCAACGCTCGGCTTGACACCTAGAGTTGAAAATCCAGTGCGACATAAAATCCCGTCGCGATATTTTTACGTCCGAGAAAAGGTGGGCGTACATAGTACTGTTGTACGGTTTCAAGGAATCGGTGACATAGACTTACGAGTTACTTTGTTGAGTATTAAAGTTGCCGCAACTCTTCATAAAACCACTGCTTGTAGATGCCAAAGGAAGCCACTTTCCATTTTATATTTCCGTCAGGTGACCTGCAAGTATGTTTGCGATTCTAAATTGTTTAAAAAAGTTAGTAGTATGGCCAAACACGTTATTTGAGTTCAAACATTAAAAATAGTAATGTAATTGAAATGACATGGAGTATCATTAATAGCGAAACGAAATGGTCATGCAACCGATGTATTGACTACAGCTTTGCTATTCATGGCAATATAATAAAATAGAAAATATAAAAAGGAATAAAAAAAAAACTGTTGTTTTCACAAAATGACGTCGTTTATAGACGTCTTTTTGTGAGTAAAGCCGTTATTTTTGCTTTGTTATTAAACAAAGCTTTATTGTTATAGAAGTCAGCACACACCAGCACATAAAATATCCCATAATAGTTTAAAAAATATCAAAAAACCTAATGAAAATAACCATATCCGTATATTTTCGCCTCTTTTAACACAACATGGACGATTAATTCCGGCGAATGGGGTGAAGTTGCTAGTTGTGGTCAGGAGCGCAGTGCACGTTGCAGTGATAAACAGTTCGCGAGTCGTGTTATACAGTTGGCCGGAAAAAGTATTTTGTTACGTACATTTATTGGTGCTTCTACCCTGACTGAATAGGAATTATGGTGTTTAGTTTCGTTGCGTAGTTCTTAAAAAAAAATCTTGTGGTAGTTTTGTGTTTTGTTTGTCTGTGTTGGTTAATGACTTCTATAAGGTAACTATACTTAACTACATTTCTTATCACTTAAAAAACTTCTATGTATTCTCTCTATATGATAACTGATTTACTTCTGTAAGTAGGTTTATACAAACACTTTTACACGTCAATCATATTTTAAAAACTAGATGAGGTCGGCGTTTCCTATCTGACTACTCTGAGAAGAAAGGCCGAAACAAACTGAGAGGCCACAGTCTATTTTAAAGTCCAGACATAATCTTGGTCAGATCATGTGAAGACCATGTAGATTGGGGTCTGAAATGGTCTTATGAGGAAAACCCACACAGATTGAGTGGACCTCTCCAGTCAGTGCAAGCATTTGTCAGTAATCGTGCAGCTCAACTCAGAACTTGAGGAGTTCAACGATTCAACGAACAATACCAAAGAAAGGACATTTGGGTAGGCCATTTACTCAAACTGCCAGACCATGATTAAAAGTAACTGAGAAAAAAGAAACAAAAAATAATGACCCACATAGTTCTCACATTCACAATAATATAACACTTTACAAAGTAAATACTCATCTCATTGTATATATAAAATTTATCAATGCCAATGTGTATATGAAAGTTCGGACACAATCTTTGAAGACCATGTAGATTGGTGTATGAAGTGGTATTCTGAGGAAAGAACCACACAGATGAGGCGGA
The DNA here is from genome assembly GCA_937001585.2 of Brachylomia viminalis. Taxonomy (NCBI): domain Eukaryota; kingdom Metazoa; phylum Arthropoda; class Insecta; order Lepidoptera; family Noctuidae; genus Brachylomia; species Brachylomia viminalis. The sequence goes on along the minus strand of OW443307.2, from coordinate 4,763,508 downwards.
CCTGTCCATTCAGTGCACGCATTAATTGTCAGTAATCATACAGCTCAACTCAGAACTTAAGGAGCTCAACGATTCGACTATCAATACCAAAGAAAGGACATTTGGGTCAGCCGCATAAATTACTCAAACTGGTAGATCACGATTAAAACTAACTGAGAAAAAAAACATAAAAGCAATGACCTACATAAGTACATAGTCCTCCGTGCAGCTCAACTCATAATCTTTCACAAGGGGCCTACCGGTCTGTTTTGTAAAAATATCATCGTGAAAACTAAGGTGAAGTGAGCTGTCATTCCAACTGATGGGGACAGCTCACTTCAAGCTCACATTATTGAGAGCTAACTTCAAGCTCATTTTACTGAAGTTGTAATGCGGAGATTTTTAGAGAATAGCACTGCTACTGTAGAGAAGAAATCTCTGTAACAAATTTTATTTAAAGAATCTATCTTCTCTAAAGACGAAAATCCCAACAATTATCATTTAACTTCGTATTTTATAGATTACTAACATAAAAATCCAAATCTCCATCCCCTGTCCCAATCTACTCGTCAACTATGCAATTGTCCACTCATCGACTAAATGTATCCGTGCATACAAAACAGAGGACAGTGATAAGGTGTAACCCATCATGGCGGATTTGCGACCGGCGACGTCATTTGTCACGTGTCTGTCCAGGGGCGTACGTAGTTAGAGCGCGCCTTTATTTCTATGTTTATCTAGTTTTTTGACTAGGAATTCAGGATGGAATTGGCAATGGTAATAGGGATAACTTGGCAATTTATTTATTATTTACAAAGTTCACAGCTCTTTGAAATTTTATCTTAAAATATATAAATATTATATTATAATATAGTCTTACAGTCATTTACGGATTTACAATTTAATAGCTATACAATACATGCAGCAGAAACAGAAACAACTGACCGCACTGATGAACTGCTAGCACCATCTAAGCATTGCTAAGTGGACAGTGTGGGTGGGTGTGTAGGAGTGTGCATGAGGAGTTGAGAATGGGTGTGTGAATATATTATAGTAGTATTTGGTGATGGTCTGTATACCTTCTATTCAGTTCAAAGTAATGTAGATATATTTGTCAGTTCGTCACAAACACCGACGTTATTAATTGTTTCCTAAATATAACTTTTTTGATATTAAATATATCAAGATGAGAGAATCTTTTGTTAAAATTACTTAGCATCCTACCAATGACTGAATTTTGAGCGCGGTTTGTACCACTGTGTGGTACATCGAATAATTGCGTGTGCCTAGTCTGTCGAGACGGAGAACTTAATCTTATAACTAAGTTATTTAAAACGGTGCTGTCAATGTTTTTATTACAGATATTATAAAGAAATAGCATTTGCAGGATCATACGTCCCCCGGTCACCAGGGTGAATGGAATCCGCAAAATTCGTGCCCTCACGACCCCAGTCGCCGCAAGAGACGACCTGGGCGTCGGGAATCCCAGGCCGATTCCTGGCCACCGTATGCGCAGGCTTGCGGACGGCGAGGAATGGGCAGCTCGCCGTCCGATACGGACTGGGCCCGGGTCGACGGCGCGTTGTGTTCCACGCGCGCCTCAAAGATAATTATGTCAGCAACAATGACGGGGTCCGGTAGGGCCGATGCCTGCCAGGGTTGCGGGAATGTGTGAAAGGGTTACCGTGGCCCTTGTTCTCCAGTGATAGCATATTATGGAGTTTGCATGATAGCAGATACTGTGTAGATCTGAATCCAGTGTGATAGTTAATATATTTAACGAATCGAGATTGTATTGATTCTATTTATTTGCTGTGTATAAACCAAGTAGTGCGGATTCCAGATATTGCTGCAGTATTCTAAAATACTGCGCATGTACGCAAAATACCTTATGCAATTTATATCAGTAAATAATTTACATGCACGCATAATAAATCCTAGGTTTTTGCATGCCTTACCGACGGCACAGGACACAGAAGTTTTGAGTCCAGGACGACATCAAGATCCCTAATGACATTGCAACGCACAATATTGCCACCACTAAGATCGTAGCTGTAGCTAAAAGTAGTAAAGTAGTTGCAGTTTTAAGTTTATGAATCTGTTTCAAAATGTCTGTTTATGCACTGTGTACAAAAAAAATAAATGGACCAAGAGCAACACGAAAATCAATAAAATATAATCAAATAGAATGAAATAGAATATTATTATGTAGGATGAAATTTTTCAGACAGTTTTCGAAATAAAAAAAAAACCAAAAAAAATATAGGTATTGAACATTTTTATGCAATACGTGAACAACGAAAGAGGCCATAATATAAAGGGAAGGACTGATGTGATAACATCATGTAAGCATTTAAGTTATTCTTGATATTATTTACCTACAAATGAATAGCGAAAAATCTTCGATTTCCATTAAAAACGTCAGTAGAGTCGAAGCCTCTTACAGTTGAGCCAAAAATAGAGGATAAAAACATGATCCAGACAGCCGTAGACATAATAATAGAAAAGTATAATGCTGTTGAAAATATCTTGGAAATAAAACCACGGCGAAAGTCTTGGGGACACAAAAACTGTTCAGTATTCCACCACGGCGCTAGGGGAAGCAGAGAGGAATGAAAACGTTACCGCCATGAAACAGGACGATAGGAGAAGTACTACTTTGTTCGATAGAGGAAAACGCATGGAGGCTCTTGTTATTCCTCTTAATATTTACATTGGCTGGGTATTGTCAGTAGTTATCATGTAACTAAAAGAGAGATGAATTTTATGTTGATAGATGTAAAGGGAGAAGATGACCAAAGAAAAGATAGATGGATTGTGGGAGGGATGATATGAAAGATAAAATATTAATAATTTTAAATAAAAACCTCTAAAAACGGCTGAACAGATTTTCTTCTTATTTTTTTTTAAATCTAAGTACAACAATCGAATCAAATCACCTTCGAAACAAAACAAAAAAACAAAGTCGGTTCAGGCGTTTGTGAGCTACGATGCCGCTGACATACAAACAGATACACGTTAAACTTATAGACCCCCATTTTTTTGTCGGAGGTTAAAAAGGGAGTGAAGGATAGAGTGCCAGCTGACAGGGGAGAGCGGAAGAAAATAACGTGTTGCACCGACCCCAAGTGACGTGGAACAAGCTCAAGACGATGCTGAGTAGTTATTTAAATGAAATAAGGGCTATCCAAAACTTGTTATGAATGTATGCACGATGACATATCAAGCTATACATTTGCAGTATAGGCTGACTTCTCAATGTACGAAAAGCAATGCGAGGTCAGCTAAAACTGAACATGTATAGCTTGATATGTCGCCGTGTGTATCTAACACAAGCAGTTGCTGCCCTATATTTTCATGAAACACAAGTTACGGATAACACAGAATTTTCCAAATTGCAAAAATAAATCAGGATTATTTAATTTTTAACCGACTTCAGAAAAAGAAGGAGTTTCTAAATTTGGTTGTATGTTTTATGTTTGTTACCTCATTAAACGAACCTAATGGGGCAGTGCCGTCTTTGCATAAAATTGGTACAAGTTGTATTGATTAATTTACACCAACTTCAAGAACAAAATATCGTGTCGCATGAAATAAATACATCCATCAACAAGTATAAAGACTTTGTTTTAAACGTCCTTTTCATCTAGGCTTAGCCTTCTGCCTATCCTGTGTCACCCGTCACCCAAGTTTCAATATAATTAGAGCGAACGGCACCTTTTCAATTGGTTCGCGGCGAACTTCTACCGTTGGAGTTGCTGCCTCTGATTTTATAACTGCACCCCTGATTGTTCATTCTTACTGCAGTCGATGCCAGATTATGTTAAAAGGTAGAGGGGAGTTAATTTGGATATGTTTTTGTACTTTAAGATTAGCTGGAGGAAGAAATGAGGTTTTTATATGGTTTTGTCTGGGCAAAGTGTTCGGTCTTCGCTAGTTTTTATTGAATAGGTAGTAAACCACAAATATTGGATATGAATGTAAATATGTTTGGATATTATTTTGTTGCTCAATTACGCATAGACGATAGAACTGATTTGGACAAAGCTTAATTCTCTCTGGTTACGTGGACTAGTTTGCCTTGGATGGGAGCAAAACCTTGCGCAACGACTAACTAACAGAAATAAAGAATAAAACACGTTCAACGTATGAAAGGATACTACTTCAGCCAGATTAAACAAAATGCCTGCATATATGGATGCGTGTCGTGGCATTATTTTTCTGTTATTTGATATTTTACTTACTCCGTAAAAAGTTGCAAACTATAATCTCAAATCATGTCAGGCGTAAGTGATGTAGTATAGTTTGGAAGCAAGTTGAGATATAATTATAGATTTGGTAGGTACTTATATTTACATCTAGCTAATTTATTCAGTCGTCATTTGTGATTATGTAATTTGATTAATAATTATTTGATATTTTAAAATTACATCTAGCAACTTTTGATCAGTCGTTCATTTGATGTCTCATACATTTGGATTTTAAATTTTTTCTAAATAAAACATTTGGTCTTTAAAATTTTGTTATTTCGTTTATTGTTCTTTTGAAATTTGCTCAGGAAAGTTTTGATTTTCTAATATGCAACCCCGTAAAACGTCATAAATTGCCTTAAATAAATACAGGTTTAAAGTGGTTTAACACAAAACCTACATCAAATAAAACAAATCGACGCTGAAAAGGAGATGCGGTCGCAGTAAGTTACTAAAACCATTCTCAACTCTGAGTACTGTTCTAAAACTTGTTACAGTTAATACTTTTTAACTCTCAACGCTGCCTGTTAAGTTTGAAACGACTGTATTTAAATGCTGCAATGTATTTCAATATTCGAAAGGATGCTAAGTCCAACACTGTATTGTCTTTGTATTTGCTGTTGCTTAAATTTTCCGGTCATATTAGCCGTAGAACCAATGACTGTTGTGGTAGATGTGTTCTTAGCGGAGACTGCGAATCGGTAGACGCTCTCAGAATGTGGAACGACGATCTTCGCAAGATGGGTATGAGAGTGGCCGAGAATCGAGATGAATAGCATGCTATTGTAGAGACATATGCCCAGCAGTGGACTGCTTTAGTCTAATGATGATGATGAAGAATTATGCGGTTATTTGTATAAGGTGAAACTTGAAAATAAAATTTCTTTCAAATAATTTTCCCCCGTAAATATCAGAAATCATAAAAAATTTAACGCGACTGCGTTAAATTTCCATAAAAAGGGATTCATTTACTTGGCTCAGTCGAGCAAAGTAAATGAATCCCTTTTTATGGAAATGCGACCAGTACGACCTGTTGACCCTTGTACCCCTTTCACATTGTATGTACTTGTTGAAATATTTAGTACAACAATCAGTGGATGGTAAATGGGGAAAAGTATACCCGAGCAATTACAGGCATATGGAACATTTCTATCTGGCAACACATAGGGAATACGCCTTGGTGTTGAAAGTGAATATACAGGGTTACTTGTAATTCGAAGTATATCTGTCAGGAGCTGATAGCGGGGCCAAAATGCAACAAATTGAACCCCCTATTATGTATGTCCGGAATTCAATAGTTTTCGAGATATTTGAATTTAAATGGTTTTTTGATATTTACCCAAAATTTTACATTTAATTCCAAATAAAAAAAAAACTACATATTGAATGGGTACCATTAAAAATAATATTGAAGCTGGCACTTCGATTAAGCGAACGAACATAATTAAAAATACTTAAGTCAACAAAATAATTAAAATGATGAGCGATTTAAGAACAATATCTACCAATATATTCATTTTAAGATTCAAAAAAGTTGTCTCGTTAAAAAAATTACTATGACATTAATCGTACAAATAACTAAAACATATTTGTTTTTCACTATATTAATTCTTTTTTTATTTACGAAAACCAACTTGCATGGTATCATTTGAAGTTTTAATTATGTGAACTGGTAGACAGATGACCAAGTGAAGGAGAGTGAAGGTCACGTGGACCCACTGGACGCGCCCTGTGCTTGTTTTATATCAGTGGATGTCTTTCGACTACAATGATGATGAATTTTGTGCACTTAATTGAATTCAAGACTTCGAAAGAATAATCACGATTGCCCCTCTTCTATTCGTAAATAAAGACAATCTACTATAACCAGATTGGATAGAATTAATAGCTCAAACAGTTTCGATCAAGTGAAGTTATTAGTCCCTACCTCCGTCAGGGCCTGTCTGTCCGGTCGTAATTGATCTCTTGTCATTTGCAGGACGTATAGGTATCTGATAGACAGGTAAACTAAAGGTTGACTGCCTGATTTTGGATGTACACAGTGTATCTGTGTAAGCTGTAATATTAGATACTGTCTTAAAGCTTGAAAAAGATGTATTTTTTATTTTCTTAGCCTACTCAGTCCCACTCCTGGCTAAAGACCTGGCCTCATTCCATCTTTCGCGAGCCAGTAAATGTTGCACCATCTAAGTAAATAGTGCTTAGACGATGCAAATCATTTGATACTTCAATTTAACTGTAGGTATGCCACAGCCAAGAAAATAGCATTATATTATAGAATGTAAGTGTCTTCAAGTCAAGAGTGAATAGGTTAGTTCTAGGAAAGCATCGTCGACCACATCATTGCTTACGTTAGGTGAAAAAGTGTTCAAACGCGAGCCAACCAATAATAAAAAAATAAAACGTGGGAAGCACCCGGGGGACCCCGGCAGGGACGATTTCAAAATGAAAATGTAAGATGGGGCTGCTGGGAAAGCCTGTAAAAACGAAAAAAAAAAAATCGCAGCCGCCATCTTGGATTTTCATTTTGACCACACTATCGGCTTTAGCACCCTCGAAAACCATAAAAACGATATCCATGATGAACATTTTTACATTTTCGCAGCCGCCGTCTTAGATTTTTATTTTGACCTCGCTGTCGGTTTTTAGCACCCTCGAAAACCATGAAATCGACACCCATTACGAATAATTTAAAAATTTTCGCAGCCACCATCTTGAATTTTCATTAAGACTCCACTATCGGCATCAGCACTCTCGAAAACCATGAAAACGACACCCAATATGAAAAATTTGAATAAAATATAACGCAAACACCATCTGGATTTTAATTTTGACCTCACTATTGGCTTCAGCACCCTCAAATACCATGAAACTCTCTTTCTCTGTCTTTTTATATTACATTATATTATAATAAAAAGTTGCATAACGCTTTTTTTTACGTGACGATTTCTAAAATTTTCATTATGTGACGATTTCTACAAGTTTACTCCTAACGCAAGCTGCGTTAAAGAATTTTGTTACAAAAATACTTAAAAAACGTCGCGAACTTCTATCATAATTATTATGTGTTGTAAAATATCTTCCACAAGTGTACACTAGAGGAACGAAAAGGTCAAGTAATGATCAAATAGATCCTTTTTCCGGATAATATTGCCCGTTATGTCGGAATTGTTTTAAATTGTCATTCTGAATATAACATGTGCTATCAATTGAACTTTCCAAAGATGGCAAGCACGTTTGTGATTGAATATGAATGCAAACACTATAAAAAGTACATAGGTTCTGAGTGTGACTGAATGTAAATTTAGGCAGTACGTAAAGTACCAACCTGGTTAGTTCGTCCTAGTACGAGCTCTGTTGAGCCTGCCAAGGCCTTTCAATCCAACCAATACGTACCAAAAGTTCCGACACAGGTGTCGAAAGTGCCACCCGATTCAATAGTGTGATGTAACAGTTCAAAGTGCGAATAATTGCAGCGGTACAGTTATCCACGAGCTGAGGTTCCATCGAATATCTTTGTTACAACTGAATTTCGGCGGATGAAATGTTACTCCAAATTGTGTGTGTTGTGATAATAGCAATATGAAGTTCACACAGTCTATGAAATACAGACTCACATACAAAATATATGCCGTTTTGTTACATTTGTAACTTTTCATCATATTAAATACATTTGACAAAAACTACACGCTGAATAGAGCCAAAGAACTCTTACATTTAAATCTAATTACTAATCCAGGAAGGTTCTTTTGTCATTTTGACGGTAATAAAAAAAAACAAATTATTTTCTTTGATAAGCTGTGCGCTCGGTGGGATTTCCCATCGGCAAAAATGACGAGCTTCCATACAAACTCATCCCCTATTTAACTCCTTTAAGGGATGGATGAGTTTTCAAAAATACTTCTCTCAGTATTGTATAATTGCATAGCACATGTGTGAGCACTATGTACCTACTATAAAGCTTACTGGGTTCGTCTTTCATTAACTTGTATGTGCCCTGGAGGCTGTGAGTATGTCATGCTCATTCAAATGTGTCCTTGGTGGTGGCGTGTGTATTGGATCATTAAGTTCCCTTCACAATTGTTGAGCTGAATGTTGCTGATCCATACGTCATGTTCGTGAACGGGCGCCGTCAGTAGGCACTGGTCATTTCTTAGCTGCCACGGCTTATTTTAATTCCATAATTGTTTTTATCTTTTTATTACGGACGCTTTTAAAGTGCACGTGTTTCTACATCGTTCTCACATGTATAATTACAACATGAATGATGTAACCACTCTATTGTAACAATATTTTGATTTAAAAGACTGTCCATGGAGTTTCTTGCCCGTTCTTCTCCATAGGTACCTACTACGCTTTGGAATGGGCAACTAGCTTCATCTTTCTGACTGATCGACCCCTTGACAATTCAAAAGTGCCTGTAATTTGTTTTCGTTATATAAGGAACTCTTGTGCAAAATTTCAAGTTTATAGACCCAGCAACTCAGGATGTGTGTTGCCTGTCAGTAAATTTTAGATCTTTACTAAGTAGAAATTAAAAAAATAAAATTTCAAAATGACCATTGACTTTTATCGCTGACTGTACATGACTGTAACCTCCGGCTTGTATTCATCAGTACCTCACCGTATCCCCTAGTTCGTCCGCTTTGTCATCCTATACACAATGGTCCGACTAATTGCTGACAACTGACATTAACAATAATTAGTACGCACCTCCCCTTTGGGGTGTGGTTCCAAGGGAAACGGGAGAGCGGGGAAGTTTTTGTTAAGAAACTTGTCGGTCTTTTGTTTAGAACTTTACGTTTATTTTTCGAAGAACGGAACTGCCTTTGTTTCATTGGCAGTTGTTTTTGGGTGATGGTGTTATTGACGATTTGATTGATCTGGCTTCCGTCTCTGAACGCCCTTAGGTATAGCTGGTTTGCATGTGCAGGGAATAAGCTAGGTTTCCTAGAAGAGCGTTTCCATCCTATTGATAACGGACGTCATGAAAATCTGTCATTCTTAGCAGTTTTTGATATTGAGGTGTGAAAAATTGCTCTGTATTTGGACATTCTTCTAAGACACCTGTTAAATCTATCTGTTATCAAAGAGAAAATAACGCCTTTATAAAAATTTTGGCAAATATATAAAGTAGTGTACAGTGTTAAAGACAAGTGCTTAGTTTCTAAGGTATTCTTAAACGGAGTTGATCTGTTCGACAGTGCTATTGGTTGATTTATTGCATTCCTGAACATTCAAAACAAACAGAAGAACTTTGCTTAATCAATTAGCAATTGAGAATCTATCTGAGGACCTCAGAAACCACCCCGTTTATGCACATAAGCAAAACTGAAGATATAAACTCATATTGCCATATTAGAGCACTATCAAGTATGATTACAACATACTTTCCAAAACATTATGTTCTATCAAAATATCTACATTTTCCTCCAAAACCAATCATAATCAACCTTTCCTACTTAATCGTAACTTAAGGCACACCCTAAACGAGGATGATGGCTGTTTAACTTAAAAGCATTATTGTTTATTCTAGGAACAAGAGATTCATCATTTAATACTGAAATTCAGGTGAATTTTAAAGTCATTACCTGTTATGATTCGGCTTGTTGTTCGTATCTAATATACTTGTCAATGGGGCCGATTCCCTTGTTCACAAACTAAACTAAATTTAAGTTGAGTGCATCTTTTTCTTTCTATTTCATTATGAAAAGGACAGAAGATAAATATTAGTTTAGTCCTGTCAAATTAGTCAGCACCTGACGTAATTTTATGTAATTTTAGTTGTCAACTTTTTAATCACGTCTAAACTTGTATGGAGTAGTGTCAGGCGCTGATTAATTTGACAGGACTAAACCAAAATTTATTTTCTACCCTTTTCTTAATGAAATAGAAAGAAAAAGATGCACTCAACTTACATTTAGTTTAGTTTGTGAACAAGGGAATCGGCACCAATAGTTATGTATTTACACTTAAATGCAAAAACTCATGCCTTCTTCCCATGGTGGTAGGTAGCAACATTAACAAACAGGTTATATACTCCTTATGCCTCGTTTACGTTCATACATTGGTCATAATACACGCCGGTAGAGAGTACTAAGCACCTGACCTTGCTGAAGAACATCACCAATAAGGTCACTATTTATGTCCTTCTAGGTCGTCCCCTCCCGGCGTTTCCAATCACATCTGCCTTGTAAATACCTTTTGTTAGTGACCTTTCATTCACCTTTTCAACATGACTTAGCCATCTAAGCATACTCTTTTCAATTTTTGTCATTACATCTTCTTTTAGTTTTTATTTTTTTATTATTATTAAATAGAACGGCCGAAGCCAATTACACTATTTAAACATATAATTAACTAAAACAGTCATGCATTCTTCTCACGAAAATTCAAACGTTCTGACAGTATCATCTTCCATTCATTCGCAAACATGTCAAGATCAGAGTTTGAGTCCAAGAGTGCGTTAATAGAAGCTAATGTCCGAGGGATAGGTGACTTGGAGTGTGCAACAGTACGGCAAGTTGGAACAGGCGGTAAGCGGTGTTTCCGGCCACGACAGTAATTGTCTGGGACAAATAGACTGCAGATTTTATTATGAAGATCAGGAACATCAATAAGCCCCCGAAGAATTTTAAATATTACAGTCATCTGATCGCGCGACCGTCTTACTACTAGAGAATTGAATCTTAAGCAACCCAACAGGAATTTAGTGGGATACAAGAGAGGATAAAACCCATACAAGTGCTTGTAAAGGTATCTAAGGAATGCTTCCTGAACTTTTTCTAAAGCTAACACATACTGCTTCTCAAAAGGATTCCATATGCACGCACTAGACTCAAGCTTGCTACGGACCAATGCCTCAAAAACTAACTTGATAACGTGGGGGTACCGTTGCCTTTTTTTTTTTTTCTTTGAGGATGGGAATTCATCAAATGACTCCTCCCGCTCTGGGTGGAGCGGAAGGGAGTGTCAGACTCTTACTGACTAAAACCCACCCGTGTTCCTTCCTTGGCCCTTTATGTTCCGGGTCAGCGGTACCCCTTTCGGATGATCCCGCTTTCCCGGCAGGCTTGGGCCCTAGTTGGCCCCCTCTTCGATGCTGACATCTCTTTGAGGCGCGCGTGGAACACGTACGCGCCGTCCAGCACGGGCCTGGTCCTGATCGGACGGTGAGCTAGGGGTACCGTTGCCTTACTACATCATTCCTCAGCCTATCATTCATAGTCACTCCACACAGTCTTCGCAAGGAACGCATTTCCACATTATTTATTCTACTTTCATGCTTCTTTTACCACATCAAACATTCACTTCCATTCATAAGCGTAGACACCAACACACAGTGAATTTGTGACAGTCAGACGTGGCTATATGGACATCAACGGATTGGTCACAATTGCATGCAATGTGTAGCACCATTCACTTTATTTCCCGCATTAACTCCCCTTTCCACATCTCCATCAATATTTCCATCCCTTGTAAATAGACTCCTCAAATATAGTTAAGTATTTATTTTCTAAAAATGACTTCCTATTTAAAAAGATTTTCAAACTGTACTCGTACTGCCTTTGGTAAAAGGTTTGGCAAATGATGATTCAAACTACTCTATTATGGTTACCCAGGACAGTCTACCTTTTTCCTGGCATTAATAAGTGTAAAAGGCTAAATCTTTTGAGATAAATCTTGTATTTACAAACGTACGTCCCTATCTTGCGTTTTAGGTTGAATTGGTGACCGCGAACTGTTGTTACAAGCATTCAGGAAGACGGATGACCATTCGTTTAACGTCCTTCTTTAGTGGCCGTTCACAAGGCACTGTGATTATGGGATGATATGGTCAAACCTGATTAAACCATGTTTTCACTAACTAGTTCCTGTTTAAGCAAGTATTCAGAAAAGGCACTGGATTGGCTATTATTCCACAATCGTATCTATTTTAAGATCTGGCCAATTTCAACTGAACGTCACGTTATGTGAGTAAGGATACAAAATTTCCGACCCAATTGCCTTAGGGAAGGACAGAAACAATATCTATTTATATCTACAATATACATATATATACTGATACGAACAACCGTTTGTCCCTCATGTCAAGTTGACCGAAAGTAATACCGTTGCTGATCAATAGGACGGAAACGAACTGCGTAAATCCATTACATTTGATACTAAGGAACGGTTTCCTTTGTATTTCTTATGTGTTACCCCTTATCTTAGGGTTTTCTTGTTTTTCAATGACGGTATAGAAGGAAAATGATGGAGCGCTGAGATTGGCAACGAATACGTCATCAAACACGGTTTTTGAGTCGAGAGAATTGAGTGCAAAGAGTGCCTTTGGAGACTGTGTGTTTTTCTGGCTTACTTTCTTACTTCTCTGCCTTAAAAAATCATAGCATTGATATCCTTGATATTCAAGGATACATAAACAATTAGGCAGATGGCACTATACATATTAAGGAAGTATTTTGGGAAGTGATTTTGTTGGTGTTACTATTATACATCATTATACCTTGTAGAATATCGATGCAAATCCAAAGACAGTTCATGCGAGACTGATTTATTGTTCGTGTACCCACATCACAATATATTACATTTCCTCCCTCACAAGAAATAATTATACTTAACAAAATGTTTGATTCTTACATAACAAAACTAAAAATAAACATAATTAAGATAGTGTTACAATAATGTCGCAACTATATCCTTAAGACTGTGGCGGAGAGCTATACTCCAAATATTCGGCATTTTATCCGGAGGTTGCTCAGGTAGGAAACATGTTTTCTTGCCTGCGCGTCCTCTGCGTGGAGTGTCCATCATTGTATTTTATTTTATTTTATACCTACCTTTAACTACTACTAACACTAGAATATAAGTTGTTTTTTGTAATACTAACATAATATGGATCCCTGTTATCTGTAATAAATGAATTTTAATTTAATTTAATTTAATAAAAGGTGTTTGCTTATTACTTCGACATGCCTCGACATATATCTGCCTACCTCCTACTTTTTAATAAGTTTGATAGGTTGCAAAATGTAAGTTACTAAGTAGGTACATTTTACTCAATACCTGCCTACCTAACAATATAATGCACTAAAGTTCTACTGCGTATTTTTTTTTGTGACATAATTATAAGGTTAAATAGATAATAAAAAAAAACTTATTGGTAGGTACTTACAAGTAATTACTACACATAGATAACTAGGTTACCAACACGGCTTTCATACCTATTACACAGGATTAGACCTCCTACAACATGAATTAGTCAACATTTATAATGGTTTTGTTTCTAGGTCTATTATTGACCCAATCCCCGGAAGTGGACGGTTCAGCCGCGTAATCGCTTTGAGTCTCATGAATGACGGGCGAGTCATGTGAAGTCTGGAGTGATGACGTCATCGGTGAATTAGCTGCCGACTCCCATGTTTCATTTTCACTGTTTACTGTGTGATTATCAGTATCTGTGATAATAGGATTAGAGTATCGTGTGTGTCTACGTAATGGCATAATTTGATCTATATGTTTTCGGTATTCCCCCTGGTCTGTTTTTACCTTATATGTGACTGCTCCGGTGCGCTCAGAGACCTCTCCTGCCACCCACTTGGGATTGTTTCTCGAGTAGTCTCGAAACAGCACTCGGTCCCCAAGTTGGACCTCTCGGTTTGTACCTTGAGTATGCTCAACCTGCTTGGTCTGCGCCGCCTCGACCGCATCACCCGTGTTACTGCGCAGCAAGTCCAAGCGCATGCGCAGCCTCCTTCCCAGTAGCGCCACTGCTGGCTCCCGCTGTGTGCTTGTGTGTGTACTGTTTCTATACACTAAAAGAAAATTATTTATTGCTCGCTCGATATTCTTACCTTCAGAAGCCGCTTTTTTAATTACTTTCTTGACTGTTTTGACTGAGTTTTCGGCGGCGCCGTTGCTCGATGGATGATAAGGGGCTATTAGTACCTATGTGTTTCATTCCGTTGCGGGTTAAAAATAACTCAAATTCCTAGGATCGAAATGGTGGACCCCCGTCACTCACCAAGCACTTAGGCAGCCCGAATCGGCTGAAGCATTCTCTTAGTCTGTTTGATACTAAATTAGCCTATGTGCCAGTCCCCATCAGAAATACTTCGATCCACTTTGAGTGCGAGTCAAGTATCAAAAAGTAATATTTACCTTGGTATTGTAAAAAATCTACATGAAGTCTCGTCCAAGGTTCCGAAGGCCATACATTCGGTACAGGTGTATGTCGCGGCGGCGCGTCCAACTGCGTCCGGCAGGCTGCGCAGACGGCGGCGCGCGCCTCGATGTCGGCGTCCAGGCGCGGCCACCACACGTAGCCGCGCGCGATGTCCACATGCCCCGCGTGCACTTCCTCCAGGATGTGCGCCCGCAGCTGCTCCGGCACCACTATCCTGTACCCCCAAACTATACACCCGTGATCTATATGTAGATTTTCACGTCGATGAAAATATGCCTTCTCGTCTTCTGAATCGCCTATAAGAGGCCATCCACTCATTATGTAACCGTACACTTTACATAAAATTGTATCGTTTTTAGTCGCCTGTGCTACATCTTTGTGACTAAGAGGGAAACTGTCCTCAACAAAATATAGATATGCCGCGTCGTTGTGGTCCTCCACCTTGGTTTTCGCTAAAGGTAATCGTGATAACCCATCCGCATTGCTATTCATTTCAGATATTACGTACACAATGTTAAAATCATAAGCCGCCAGGTGCACAGCATATCGCTGTAGGCGGCTGGCTGCAGTTTGCGGTATACCCTTTTTAGGCCCGAATCAAAATCAAAATCAAAAGTCATTTATTCAAATTAGGCTGAGAATCAGCACTTTTTGAACGTCAAAATCACATAAGACAGTCCCCCCAAAACGCCCACCCTTCACCACTTCCTAGTGCTTTAGCTGGGAAGAAGAAGTGGCGGAACAAACTCCCCAGCAGCACTGCTGTCTGTTCAGTTAGAAGAACTGGATTCTATACATATAGTAATAAGTAATTAACATTACGAAACACAAAAATATTAAAATTATTTGCCATATCTCAGCTAGCACACGCCAATATTTAAAACTATACTCAAGCAGAAATAAATAATAAAAACAAAAACGCAAACAGAACTTAATACACAATAAAAAGCCTCCTGGCATAAAGGGCGTGCCCGCTTACATATGCAATGCTGCATTATGTTTATATGTATATAGCTGTAACTTGTAGCCACAAATGATAAACTAGGGCCTTCGAAGTAAAATAAAGAAACATTAATTTCTAATAACAATAACAAAACCATAGTCAGCAAGATGACCTGTCACCACAAGCAGCACCCGTCCACGAGCATAACGCAAAGATCAGCCATTACCCCCCTCGCCATATTTGAGGGAAGGAGGCAACCCGACCCCCGACGCTACCGCAAGCATTGACATCTAAGGGAGCATGACGAACTTGCTGCCGGTTGCTCAAAAGAATAATATGATGAACTGTCGAGGTCGCTAGCTAACCATATATTGCAATACAACTCATTAAAAAACATTGACCTGAGTAGATTATGTCAATAATAAATAAAAATTAAATTAAACTAAAATGACTAATATAGTCAAATAAAATAAACAATTATATGAACTCGTATGACTTGTCAGTAGGTAAGCTAATTTTGGAGAAAGAACATAAACATTGTCTTGAGTTAATCACAGCGACCAACTATTTTTATCATTTAAGTAATCGTTGATTGAATAGTATGCCTTTGAACAAAGGTTGGATTTTACTTTAGCTTTAAACGCATTAAAAGGCAATTCCAACAAAGAAGAGGGAAGCTTGTTATAAAAGTTTATACCAAGCCCAACAAATGAGTTATGGACCTTATGAAGCCGGTGAAAGGGAGCACGTAGTTTCTCCTTGTTTCTAGTGTTAATATTATGAATATCACTGTTTTTTGTGTATAAGTGTATATTTTGCCTAATATATAAGATGTTGGCGAAGATGAATTGTGAGGCCACCGTGAGAATACCAATCTCTTTAAAAAAATCTCTCAGAGTAACTCTAGCACCTAGCTGGTAAATTGCTCGTACAGCTCGTTTTTGAAGAACAAATATATTTTGAATATCAGCGGCTTTGCCCCACAGCAGAATGCCGTAGGACATGACGCTATGAAAATAACTGAAATAGACTAGCCGAGCTGTATCAACGTCAGTGTATTGTCTTACTTTCCTGACGGCATAGGCGGCCGAACTGAGCCTTCCCGCTAGGCATGATATATGTGATCCCCACTGAAGCTTGGCATCCACTGTTATGCCCAGAAATACTGCCGAGGCTACAGTTTCAAGTACCTCTTTATCTAAGACGATGTTGGGTCCTAGATTTCTAACATTCGGTAAGGCGAACTTTACACATTTTGTTTTCTTGGCATTGAGAACTAGGTTATTTGTGGTAAACCAATCTGTAACCATTGATAGTGCACCGTTTACGTCGTCAAAATTTTGTCTATTCCTGTCTACTTTAAAGATAAGAGAGGCATCATCAGCAAATAGTACAACGTCACAGATGCCCTTTAAATAGAATGGTAAGTCATTTATATACACCAAGAACAAAAATGGGCCCAGTATAGCGCCTTGAGGTACACCTAACTGAACTGGTAGCCCGGAAGATTTCACACCATTTGAATGTAATACGTTAAGAGCTTCGTTTTGAATACCGTAATGAATTAGTTTACGCAAAAGCGTGTCATGGTGCACGCAATCAAAGGCTTTGGAGAGATCACAGAAAACTCTAATAGCATTTTGCGAGCTCTTCCATGCGCTAAATATGTGTTTCAGCAGAGCAGAGCAGAATATATAGCTTAAAGCTTTATGATCGCTTCGTAACGTGAAATGCCTACCAAAGAGATATTGATGGTGCCTCGTGACTCCGTACACAATGGCCAGCGCCTCCTTGTCTACCTGGCTGTAGCGACGCTTGGCGTCGTTGAGCGTGCGCGAGGCGCAGCACACGAGGCGCTCGCCGCCGTCGGGGTGGCGCTGCGCCAGCACGGCGCCCAGGCCGTACGCGCTGCTGTCCACGGCCAGCACCAGCGGCAGCGCCGGCGAGTAGTGAGCTAGTACCGGGTCACTCGTCAATCTCACCTTGATCTCGTCAAAAGCGGCATTACAGCTCTCCGACCACGCCCATTTAACTCCTTTTTTTAAAAGAGCATGTAGTGTATGTAAAATCATACTTAAATTGGGTATGAAACGTGCATAGTAATTTATGAAACCCAATAATGCTCTTAGCTGAGACACATTTTCGGGGATGGGCATTTTCGTTATGGCATTAACTTTAGATGTATCTGTATAAAGGCCGCGTTTGTTAATTCTGTAACCCAAGTAACAAACCTCATCTTTTAAAAACTCACATTATGAAAACTTTATTGTAAAACCGGCTTCTCTTAATCTAGTGAGCACCGCCCTTAAGTTTTCCAGATGATGACATTTATCCCTGCCACTCACACAAATGTCATCAATAATGGCTACCACAAATTCAAGACCATTTAACGTATCGAAAATATTTTTTTGAAACTTTTCAGGTAGGCACTTAAGTCCGAAAGGAGCCCTACGATATACAAACGTCCCCACATGCGTAGTAATCGCTGTAAGCGGTTGTGATTTATCAGATAATTCAAGTTGCATAAATGCATTTTTAAAATCTAATTTACTATATTGCTCCCCACCACTTAGCGCTGCAAATAACTCTTCAATTTTCGGCAATGGAAAATGAAAATCTTTTAATAATTTATTCACGGTCACTTTATAATCGCCGCATACACGAATAGAACCGTCCGGAAGGAGCCAATAGGAGTTCCATAATCGGATCTATCTACTTTGTAAATTATACCTTCGTTTTGTAAGCGTTTAAGTTCATTTTCCACTGGCACGCGCAGCGCAAGTGGAAGGGGACGAGACTTGCTAAATACCGGCGTGTTATCAGTCAAGTACAATGATAACTTATGTTTATAAGTACCAATTTTTTCTGAAAATACTTCTGGAAATTCTTGTTTCAATTCCAAAACAACAGGATCAACATCTTCTTTTAGATGAAATAAATTTAATGAATTTAATTTAAGTTCACGCATCCAGGTGCGCCCAATAAGCGGAGGTCCGCCGTGCTCAATAATAAACAATGGCAATATGGCGTCCTCTGCGCCTGCACAGCTGACTCGCACCGAGACTCGGCCTAACGGAATTATTGAGTCACCTGTATATGACTGTAATTTAATGTTATATTTTTCAATGGGTAAAGTAGAAATATGTTGATCGTAGAATGATTTAGATACCGCCGATATCTTGCTGCCCGTGTCGATTTCAAATACCTAACACATTTTGATTTTCTACAATGAGTTCACAATGATAAGGACCGTCTTTTACATTTTGAACTGACTGACCTTTGATAATATACAGTCCTTCGAACTCCTAACCTCCAGACTCCGATGAATCTGTTTCCATGTAGTTTTGATAATTAGAACCAGACCTGCCCGCACTCGCATCATTTTTATCACATACGGACCCCAAATGGCCCTTCACTTTGCACTTGTCACACTCATACGACTTGTATCGGCACCTATGCGGCGCATGGCCTTCCCGGCCACACCGCCAGCACCTTTTGCGTCGCTGAGCCTCGGCGTCATGACCGGCGGCGCTCACCCGGTGCACCCGCTCACCCGCGTCTGCCTGGAGTCCCGCTGGCCCGGCTGCTACCCACGGCGCGGCCGGCGAGCTCGCCACGGCCTTAGCCGCGTGCTGCTCAGCCGCCTCCAGCGCTAGCGCCAGCCCTACTGCCTTCTTGTAATCGAGAGTGGTCTCCGCAAACAAGCGAGACCGTATCTCTTCGCTACGAAGACCCGACACGAATTGATCTCGGATGTTCACTTCTAACTGGTTCTCAAAATTGCAATAGGTAGCTAAGTGTTTTAAATTTTGTAAAAACACTTTGATATTTTCACCATCCCCTTGCCGTCGCTGGCGAAACACGTGGCGCTCTGCTATTTCTGACCTTTTGGGTTCCTGATGATTTTTCACAAGCTCCACCAACGTGGTAAAGGTTTAATCCTCTGGATTATCTGGAGCACACAGATCACACATCAAGCGATAGGTCGGTGCTCCGACATGCGTCACCAGCGTGGCCACGCGTAGGTTATCTTTTATGCCGTTCAACAAAATAAACTGTTCTACTAAACGCACATATGCTGGCCAGTTTTCACCTCCATCCAGATCAAATGCATGTATTTTCCCGATCGGCATCTTGATATCTTGCTGATTTTTAAAATTACTCGTCGCCACTGTAGAATATCGATGCAAATCCAAAGATAGTTCATGCGAGACTGATTTATTGTTCGTGTACCCACATCACAATATATTACATACCTATAGATACATCTATAACATACTGCGGGGAGTGTGGTTTTTAAGAAGAATGTACAAATGTGTGCCTGTAAAATTATAGGCACCTGCAGGCACGTGAGACCTTTCAATTTCGTATAACATCATGACTTTCAAATAACATAGCCGGCAGGAAGTCCTACTAAAAAAACCTACAGTATTCCTTTCCTTATGTCGACAACGTGTTTAAATCGTCTCCAATCCTCATACTACTCGACTACTACAATTGGCGCCAACATCAAAGCAAAAAAAGCGCTAAAAGCGAAACGAGCGAGAGGTGTGATTGTCAGTTTGTTTGTGTCGGGAGTGTCGGCTCAGATTCCAATAACGGTGGACCGGTGTCTTAGTAATGATGGCGCGTTTGATGTCAAAAGAGAATTTGTGACATGACCTTTTGGATCAGAAAGATTCTACATAGACCAAGTTCTATGAATTTTTGTTGTGGTTGGTTGGTTTAAACAGGCACGTGAATTTTAAAGATTTCTTTGTTTTCCTTGACGACAATGCCATGCTAAATTAGTTCGTAGTTTACAAGAGGAAATAGTTAAAGAAAAATTATATATCAACTTCCTTAATTAATTAAATAATTAATATTAGGTACCTACTTACTATATAAAGTTTTTTTTTTTTGTAATTCGGTAATATTAAAGGCATTTTATTTTCAGTATTTTATTTAATGTTTTATTCATTATAAATCAACTAATAAACCATTTGCTTCGCACCCTTAACCTTGTAGTAGAGGAGATAGACGTTTTTGCGTGTACACTGAGTGAATTCACAAGGATAACATTATATGTAATAAGTTTTAGATAATAAGTTTTTAAGTTTGCTTCACTATTGCATTGGGTTATACCTGTAAAAATAGCTGTAAGTGAGGATATAAATAAATAATAAATAAATTAAAATGTTTATTAGTATTCTCATGCTATCATAGTGATCATCAGTGTACACTGTTCTCATCGTCAAAGTATGCAGATGCCAATACTTTTTAAATAATCATTAGGTTATCTTTAACGATACTGGCAAGTAGAGAAAGACCTATTTTGTGCTGGAAACTAAACAAGTCTTATTTTAAATACCTACATGTATAATAAACTGAACCGTAAATTAGATCCCATAAAAAACATATCATGTAAAGTAGGTTGTCACAGGCACGCCTATGGGCTTTTGGTAAGAAATTAAGTCACTGGTCTTTAATATTGAGCCATGCAATAGTTCAATGGAACGGTCGGGCCTTTTTGATCAATTTGAAAGTTTTGTAGAGTTAGGCCTTGTCTCTACATAGAGATAACTTTATAACAGTGAAAGCGTTTTTTATTTATTAAAACTTTATGCACAAGTAAAAAAAATACTGTACAAAGGCGGACTTAATGCCTGAGGCATTTTCTACCAGTCAGCCTTAGGGTGATGCAGAGATACGAGTATACCATGGCAGGTGCAACATACGGGATGGATAGCTCGGAAATGACTATAAAATACAAGAAAAAATACTAATATATAGATACATAGATACATACAAATAAACAAAATAAACCTTGGTCAGGAGACATAACAATCGGTAGAGGAGAAAACGAATCCTGCAACTTAGCGCTGGGATGTTTCAGCCAACTTCTGACGGATATGTTCACGTGCCTTCACTTTAAAAGATAACCTACTGGTTGCTGTCCTGATATTCAGAGGGAGCGCATTTCAAAGAAAAACCACCTGGACAAAGAAAGAAGAATAAATGAAGCCAGAACGGTGAGAAGGACATCGTAGAAGACGATTGATGGTGGAACGAAGATTTTTGCTATGGGCAGTGCATAAATATTGAATTTGGGAAGTCAGGTGAGAAGGGGAAGTAGGTTTGTCCAAAATAAAAAACAACTAGACAGAACTCTCAACTCTCTGCGCTGACGAATGGGTAACCCTTTTAAAAGCAGTTGGTGCGCAGATACATGGTCATACTTACGAAGATTCAAGACGAATCGAATGCAGTTATTGAGAAGGCGGTCAAGTTTATTGAGGACATCTGCACTCAGGTCATAGTGACACACATCAACATAGACAATTAAAGAAAATATAAGGACTGTACAAGCATTGCTTTTATTTGTGATGGGAGAAGGTTTTTCAACCGATAGAGCGACCGCAACGTTCCGGTGACTTTTTGACTTACAGTCGTGACCTGCTTTCGCCAGTCTAGACAAGTGTCGACATGCAGACCAAGATTCTTAACCTCAGAGCTAAACGGGATGACTGAGTTGTCGAAAATTACAGGTGTCACAGTTAAGCCGTTCAAATTCCTCATGCAAGTCGTTCATTCGTTATGTAAGTCTTGGCAACCTACTTCACATGAAATATTTTTGGTGGGATCTAATTTGTTGTGGTTTCATTTATTTTTATCATCATTATCATAATCAGCCTATAATGTGAACTGCTGGGAACTGCTGTTCCCTCTCAGTTTCAGGGATTTATTTTTGTAGGGTGCTCTATTTATTTTTATTTCAGCGGCAATAAAGCCTGGATTAGGACACTGGATACTTTATATCCCAATATTCCCACGGTATCGAGACTTATGATGATGAAACCGCGGGGCGCAGCTGGTAATATCATGAATGCGAAAGTAAGTTTAATTGTTTGTTACACAAATTTGACACACAGATATATCATGACCTGGGTAAGGACATTAGCTACTTTTCATCCTGGATCGCAGACGAATTTCGGGCAACAGCTAGTATTTTTTTTTGTTGTATTAGGTCCAATTTAGCGACATCAACACGAATACCCAAAAGTAATGTATCAAGTTACACAAAAAATGGCGTCAAAAGATACCAAAAGAAACCAGATAGACTACATTGACTACAAGTTTATTAGGGAACTGCTCAATGTTGCGAACTGTCAAAGGGAGTTTAATATAGTGCTTTTTCTTTTAGAAGCGTCTAGTTTGTTATTTCTTCAGTTTATTCTGCCAAAGAACAGAACACTTGATTTCTTGTGTTAATACGCTGGTGTTCAACCAATGTACTTTAACACACTTCATAAATAATTGATTATTTGTTAGTAATCATCATCATCATAATCAGCCTATAATGTTCCCACGCCTGGGACACAGGCCTCCTCTGTGTGAGAGGGAGTGAGCCGTAGCCACCACGCGGGCCCAGTGCGGGTTGGTAGATGTCACATGTCTTCGAATTTTTGATTCTAAGACGTGCCGGTTTCCTCAGGATGTTTTCCTTCATCGTTTAGAGAGCAGTGGCGATGAAAATATTTACACAAAGCAAAGTGCTTGCCTGAGTTAGAACTCACGACTTACAACTCGTAAGTCGGGGCCAATACCACTGGGCCACCACTGCTCTCTAGTTATTGTAAACACATCAGCACCATCAACATAATTAATTATCTGTTATTGCTTGGTTGGCAAATACTTTGTACCTATTGTACTACCTATGATAAGTTTACTCTAGGTACTCAAATAGTCTTTAAATATAGGTAAAAATCTAATTAATATAAACAAACATTGTAAAACAATTTATTTTCAATAGTGTCTATAAAATTTATTTTCCATTTCTCTCAATAGAAAACTACGGTTTCAATTCTGATTGAAATTCTTCGGGAAACACAGACTTCTGAATTTTCCGCAACGTAATGGGCATTTATGTAAAGTCTAGCATATTATAGCTGTGGTGCATTGCACCTGCGGTTGACCGCCACTGATGAAAATCGTTGGAGAAAATTAAATTAAATAGGCATCCAATATAATAATGTTTTTAGGATGCTACTGGGACTGTCCCGTTTCTGTCGTGCATCAGAAATGTTTTTGTAAAACCAAATGGATGTTTTCCACGCAGTCGTACGCAAAAAAGTTCAAATTTAAATTCATTTATTTGTCCGAATATGGTACAATACATGGTCTTAAAATAATAAATAGTCTCATCACATTCTACCACGTGCAGCGCGCATATATCAGGTACACAAATATAATTACTACAATACAAAAATCAAAATATTAGGTTAATGGTGATACTATTGAATAAATAATTACGAATCTAAATTACAATATGAGACATGTCAGTTAAAAATATATCTACGTTAATGCCAAAGTATTATTCAATGTTAAACTATCAACTTGCTTCCAAAATGTATCGAACGCGGGTTAGTAACAATAGTATCCTGAAATTTGTGGCGGAGAATCCTTACTCCCCTGTTCTGAGTCATTTTGTGGAGAGGATGGTCAACTAGGTAGCTGATCTCTTGCTTGATCGTTCTCTGAGCATTCTGTCTCGGACATAATATATAATTCGTTGTGTGTTGCCGGTGTTGATTGTGTGTTTTGTATTACTAACATTACTTAAAAGATATTTTTTCACTTACAAGATAGATTATACTGTTGTCTGAAAATGAATAAATAAATAAGTATTTCCGCATGTTACATACCATTTTGTTTCTTGGCTGCTGATATAGTTCTGCTACAGCTCCGGTCGAGCTTGTTTACAAAATGATCGATCATATTATCATCGCTACTAATCATTTTATTATAAACTTGCTTGTGCCCGGGTCTTCGTCCGCGTGCTTGTTCCCCCTCCCCACCCCGTCGCATCGCATTACCTGCTCGCGCTTTCACTTAGCGTTCCTTTTTGACATTTTTTTTTGCTCGTCTCCTAATGGTCAGAGCGTGATGTTAAAAATAGCCTATAGCCTTCCTCAAGAATTGGGCTAACAGAAATGAATTTTCAAATCCGACTAGTAATTTCAGAGATTACATACAAACTCACAAAAAAACAAACACATTTTACGAGGTAGATTAATGTCGCTTTTTGTAGATGAAAAGCGAAGAAAATCAACGCGGTAAATTAACCACACATAAATACATTCTCCAAATAATCGGTTTTTTAGTTTTAAAAATCAACGCGGGTTTTTAAAACTTCACAACGAATTTTGATACGGTTTTTACTGTTATTTAGAGAATTTGTTTTGGAAGGTTCTACAATATATTTTGTTTCTTTTTTTTGTTTTTGTCAGTTTGCACCATTGTTGTCTGTTACTGGTTAAAAAATAAAAATAAAAAATTGTCGTTAAAAACACGCGTAACAGGGGCGAGTCGTTAGTATTTCTATATGTGCGTAAACTTACAGCTGCGGTGGTCAAATCGAATACCTAGCTTTCGTTTTGACACTCTTAAAATAAACCTGTAACCTTCTGAACAACAGTTGTAAATAAAAATCAACACAAACCCGATTTCCGACTCATCAAAACTCACCCACATAAATCTAAGCAAAGTAGACAGTTTTACACTTATTATTCGTAATATAAAGATTTATATAATTTTTCCCAGAAACTGGTTTATCAGTCGAGTTTTATATTCCTTTTGACACAACAGTCTCTGGCAAGTGTCGTGAGAATTGGAATAATTTATCCAAGAGATTTCCCAAAGGTACTGTAGGACGACAAACGAAACAGAAATCTTTCTCTTTTTTTTGGTTCTTCGCGAATAAATGTAATGGAACACACGTAGATGCGTTATGGGGAATGTGATGGTGGTGTGTGATGGTGGTTCCGGGTTCGGATGAATGTGAGCGTTTATTGTCTGTTTCTTGGATTTGTATGGCAAATGACATACTTAGTCTGGTGTGACGGTTACAGGCCAGAGGCCAGTTGTGATTGAGGAAACAATCGGCGATAGTGTACTATTTACTATTTTTAAGACAAGGGCAGCGTAACTGAATAGTAGTGCCGTTATAAATAGGTTCCTGCAAGCTTAATGAATTTAGTAGGTTTACTGACATATTAACGACATAAAATCCTGCATAGTCAACTCTAAATTCCTAATATACGCCGATGACATTGAAGTGTTGATTGTTGTTGTTTGGTGATTGTTGTTGGTTGTTGTTGATGTGGTTCATCACGTTGGGGTCACCCATATAGAGGTATTAGGATCAGGGTGTAAAGTTCACTCATACCTCCATAGAAAAGGGAGGATCCTCCGACCAGACGGGTGTCGTGTCTGGTGGGCAACTGCCCGACGATTGATGTCGGGACGTTGTATATATGCTAGTTGCGTGGTAAACTCTGCTTGCGCGATGCAGGATTTTGCGTGACGTCAGTGTGATGTGTAGTTCGCATGTGGCGTTGATTGTAGATAGCGCTACTACATCAAATCTGTAAAGCTTCTGCGAACTCTCAGGATGGTTTGCTACTACAGGCCGCGGACTTATGCAGGCTTACACTATACTGTCTAGTCAATATGTTAACTTATTTTAACTTTACATTAAAGAAGTTCGGTTATTCGGTACACCCTCAGTAATCAGACTCGTTATCAACCTTTCTGTCTTTACACTATAAAAGACATAAAGAAAGAAAAAAATGTGGAAACAAACGCGACACGACATGACATGACACGACATGATACGACATATTGGAACACGACACGTCGTCGTGACATGTTGTTGTCATTGTTGAATGACATCAAGTTAGTCTAGTAAAACTCACACAAGACTCTCTAGCTAAGAGAAGGTACTCTAATTTTAGTTTCTTCAAGTAGTTACGGTCTGAAAGACGAAGTTCAAGACATTATCTAAAGGTTAAAGTTTTTTCATTCTTATATATGGCTGTGACTTCATCTTCACTACGATTCAGATAACATACTGATTTAATATAAAATTGAAAGCTATCTCTCATGAAAAATCACATCAACTGCTTAATGAATCGTAAAAATCTAAGGTCATTTGGTAATAATATTTTGCCAATCGATTTAACATCTTATGTTAGAGAAATAATGTTGAAATTCCAGAGGTGTTGGGCTGTAGTGAGTTTAAAGAAATGTATGCTTAGTCATGTGATGAATCGTCGTTAGAAAATTTTAAAATAATCTAGTCCAAATTAGAATTGAAGAAATGATATATATCTATCTAGTAAATAACATCTCTGATAGAGTTTTAAAAGAAACAAGAATACGATTATTCCCATAAAACAATTTTCATTGATAGTCACAAATCTTAGTAACTAAATATATTCGCTATTAGTCAATTATTTAACGTTATTTCACTCACAAAACATAAATTAATTCAAGAACGTAGCCAGAAGGCCTTGTACATTTTGTAAAGATATTCCTAATTGAAATATTAACTGCGTCGATTTCCACAAAACTGTCAACAAGATTTCTCGGCCTCGGTTCGTCCAATATCCCAAAGTTAGCCACTTCAGGCCACTTTTCAGGCCACTTTGCTGGTAATTAGCCTTCGTTTTTATTATGGCCTCTCTATAACGTTTCGAAGTTTACCGTTGGTTAAGAAATGGATTTTTTTGTATTTGCATGAAACAGTTTTTGAATTACGAGTATACTATGTTTTTTTCTTATTGGTGAAGAACTGCGGTACACACCAGCGCTGAGGTATTTGTTTGTTTTTCAAATATCGCAGCATCATGCTGAGATAGGAGCCTTTTTGGCCTCGCACAGGTCTTCTCTTTATTGTTTTTTTTATTGTTTTCATGATTTTGTTAGATTTAATGTTCTTTTTTTATAATTTTTTTTTCTTATATTATTATTTGTATTTCCTGTGCGTGTCCCAAATAACATATTTTTCTTTCTTTCTTTCTTTCTAAGAATATTATGGGGCTGACAATAGCTAAAGCGCGGTCACTGTCGGACTGCATAGAAAAGAAAGAGAAGCGCGATGACACAAAGCTGGTAATTTATTGCGTAATATTTAACTCTAAACTAAATTATAATTCTCTATTTACTAAAAATCTATTGATTGGACTAAAAATTTTAAAACTATCACGTTAATATGATGCTTGAAGAACAATCTGAAAAAAAAAAACAGACGATTGCATGTATATTAGTATGGTTTTTAATCGTTAAAATAACTTTTAAGAGGTATCTTCGTGACTTTTTTCTATCGTACCAAATTAGTTGTATTATTTTTCAACACACTATCAAACTAGCATATATCCTGATTTTGTTTACTGCAGTGGCTCATATACTTTTAGGCATTATAAAACTTGCGTTTAGGTCATGTGGTCCCCTTATATGGCAATATTGGATACTCCAAATCTAAGCTACGAACAAATTATGTTTTGCTACGCACATTTGCTACGGCGTAGCGCGTAGCTGATGCGCTGACGTTGGCTACGCTTGCGCTGTCGTAGCAAAAGCCAACACGCTACGGTCTTAACCATTTATGGATAGAGAATTAATCTAGCAAGAAACAACCTTGCAAGAAAAGTTAAAAGTACATTATTTTAAATTAGTATGTTAAAATACAGGAAATAATGCCGGTCAAAAAAATACTTTATACAAGGAAAAAAGAAATAATCAAAATATAAATATTTTATTTCACACAAACCTACATAGGCACTTATGAAACGTCAGACGCTAGGTGCACGGTTCCAATTGGTCGTTTCTTATGGAGAAGAGCCGGCAAGAAACTCCACTTCAATAAAAAAATAAACTTTTATAATTAAATATGTATCATGGTATACTTAATTCACATTAAAAACCAGCTTATTCGCTTATAAGTAATTTAAATTAACTTATACTGTTAAGTAACTATAAAATTAAGAAACCGTCCAATGACGTCTTTCTCATTCATTTTGTATTAAAGGGAAGACACTTAATTTACACGTTCTTTATAATAGTGAAAAATAAATAAATAACAGCCTCAAGCGCGAACACCGAATTCTTCAGTATGATACTAATAAACCTACCGTAGCTAATAAAGTACCTACCTGAAAGTATCCTCCAAAAGTCACCATTTTACAATCCACCATAAAATTTAGCAAAGGGTGTAACTTTTAAATAGTGAAGTAATTTATTTTGTATTCTTAAACTTAAATATTAGAATGGAACTTTCCACTTTGTAACTAAAAGTCTATCGTTGCCAAGTCTCGCGATAAAAGATTTTCTTACTTATTTGAATAGTTGCTTTGGCAGGATTTGTTCGCTTTGCACTTTCTGTGGAGTTATTGTTGAGTAGTATGTTATTGGTAAGCTGCTTGAGCTGCTGTCAACAGTGTTTTATTTATTGCCAAAAACTTCCTATGTATTTGAGGTGCATTATCTATGTGTCGATTCTGTAAAAATCTCACCGTTGAAAACTTAGGTGAAGTGAGCGTGGAGTGAGGTGTACGTGTCATTCCACTGATTATAGGGATTGAACAAGCATTTTATGTTTAATCACTTTTCGTGATTTTAATTATGATGTTATTAAAATACATTTTTTTGTACTAAATCTAATGATCATTTTATATTATTTCTAAACTAGTATTTAAGTGTCTAAATAATTATAGTAATGTTTAGACACTTAAATATTTTTATAATAATTTACGAGTTTTTTAAATAATACAGCAAATCAGAAATTCAGCCAGAAACTCAATCAAGTTCTTTTATTTTTTTTACCTAAACTAGCTTCCTAACTAGCAACAAGAAAGTGCGTATGGACATTGTTTGTTATTATGGATAGTTCTGAATATGACTATTGTTGTCGTTTTCATGGTTTTCGAGGTAGTTAAAGCTGAAAGCGAGGTCAATATGGAAACCAAAGATGGCGGCAAGTCATCTTTGATTAAATCTCGATTATGATTGTAAATATAATGCTTGGTCAATCCCTAGCACATTGAATTTTTCCTAGCTCAATGCCCTAGCATCAGTGGTACGACACTGACAGCTCACTCCACGCTCACTTCACGTTAGTGTTCACGGTGAGATGGTTACAGAATAGCAATGCTGATGCACCTTCGGTAGTCATACTTGCTAACCATCTTGAGGACCGACTGATCTAATAATTAGTTATTCTGCAATTGAAATTATTACGTGAAACGCACGTGTTTTTAGCTTCTCAAGAAGCTATCAAATAAATATAAATGATCATATTTGCCGGTGCCGTATTCAAGACTTGGTTTATCTTTTGACAATCGCTATTTTCGATTGTTATTTTATGTGACGTACTTTATGACCGAAAATATAAATCAATAGTTATTTATGCAACTGTTGTATAATAAGGGGTATTAAAACTCGAATGTGCGTTTATCACATGAGGCGAAACCGAGTGTTACAAACTAAGGATTTTCACCAAACCAAGGTTTAAACCATCGAGCCTGTTTTTGAAATAAGAACCCA
Organism: Brachylomia viminalis; assembly: GCA_937001585.2. NCBI lineage: Eukaryota > Metazoa > Arthropoda > Insecta > Lepidoptera > Noctuidae > Brachylomia > Brachylomia viminalis. Next base: position 4,733,786 of record OW443307.2, on the reverse strand, counting down.
ACAGTAATCAAAATAATATAAAATAATAAAAGTTCCTTTTACAAAACTAACAACTAAGTCCGGTCTTAGGTTGTTTATTTTGTATTAAGAACTTTATTAAAGTTCTAAAGTTTAATAAAGTTCGAAATACCAAAAATGGCTCAAGTTTTTAGGCTCGTGCTTAAGTTAGCTCGTGTTTTGTAATAAGACGGTTTAACTTCTTAATTTGACACTCAAATTATACACCAAACTGTGTTAAATAATAAGGTAATCCAAAATTAATTCACTTTCCAAATCCCTGAACCCAATAACTTCACTTCAACTTAATAACCCTTCCAGGAAACACGGAACACTAATCAACAAAACAAAGGTAACAAAATGGAATAATCGAACCGTCACATAATGGAAATGTAACACATTTAATTTGGCCGTACAATTTGTATGTGACGCGGAATTGAGTCGTACGAACTAATTCCGAGTTGTGCATGGCGCGAGCGGTCCGAAATATCAGCGGAATACCGGCTCGTTAAAACTTCTGGCGAAGATGTACGGGGGATGGAAGTGGCAGGATGAAATGGGATCGTTATAATATGTGTGGATCTAATAGTCACATACATAATATAATAAGAATATAGTAGATAATGTAATTTTGCTTCTATTTTCTCGTGATGGCAATAAGAGTACAGCCAATGTTAGCAACTAGCAAGTCACGATGAAAAGGTTGACCTGTTACAAATTATGAGTAAGTACGTACATATATTTATTAAAACTTCAATCCCACAGTGTACAGACGCAGACTTAATGCCTAGCATGGTAGTGAAACTGTCTGGGAACAGCGCACCAGACATGCGTGCTATTGTGACTAGTGGAGCTATTATAATACATCCCGTAATCTTAACTATTAGTTAAAATAAAAAGTAAGTAAACCATTAAAAACTTTAGAATATATATCACCTAAAAATGTCACAATTTAATCCAAAGAGTTTATATTTCAAAAATCTTACAATTGCACTGCTTCCAACTGCTTTTTTTCGCGCTTTTAACTATATACATATTTGTTTTGTTTCACTTAGTAGGTAATCGAGCTTACTTGTCTTTTTATATCCACGTGATTTTGAGACAATAAAACACTTCTTTCTATTCTTTCAACTGCTATTGATTTTATAATACGTCTGATTTAGAGATACTCATGTTTCTCGATTTGTAACGCAGTGCAGAAATTGATGCGTTTCCTATAACTACTGTCCACACCAAGTCACACCAAACATCTATTTTAATGTTTTTTGGATATTACTAATGCCTATAATAACGTTATAATAGATGTATTGATAAATACCTTAGACCAAATAGGTGTTGGGAAAAAATTCTGCCATTATCTGTGGAACTTTCTAAGTGAACGCCACCTCATTATGAAAGATGAAACCGATCAAAATAAGTATTTTATAAGATATACAAATCGCGGTTTAGCGCAAGGCGACCCGATTTCGCCTGTCCTATTTAACGTAATTACAATTAAATGTTTTGAGAAAATTAGAAATGTAACGATGTGTCAATATGCAGATGACTTTATATTATATTCGCCTTCCAGAAACCTAAGAGAAAGTCAAATCGAATTTCAAATAGCGTTAAATGCATTTTGTCTCATTCTGGATGAAATGGGGTTACAATTATCAGCCGATAAATCGAAGGTTTGTATTTTTAGTAGAGGTTATAGAAGATTGCAAATAGAACTTAAATTAGAAAAGGACAACTTAGAGATAGTAGACAATTACAAATATTTGGGTGTCTGGTTGGACAAAGCGCTGCGCTGGAGTAAACACATTAACATGACTGTTGAAAAGGTGCAAAGGAGTCTTAATTTACTTAAGGTTTTGGCAGGTGCTTCCTGGGGTTTACATCCTAGACACCTAAGACGTATATATATTGCACTAATCAGAAGTCGCCTAGACTATAGCTGTTATTTATATGATGCGAGCGCAAAATGCCATCTAGATAAATTAAATAAAATTCAAAATCAGGCTATGAGGATAATAGGAGGTTTTATCAAAACTTCACCGATTCATGTTATGGAAAGTGAGCTATGTGTAGTTCCGCTGTACTTACGAAGGAAATATTTAGCTTATAAATTCTGTTTAAAGTCAAAGGCTATAGAAAATAATTTAACCTGTCAGTTATTAGAGAACCTCTACGCTCTTCGACAAAATTGTTATTGGAAAAATAAAAATATTCCTTTATTAGTATCACTTATGAATGAGGTTAAAGAGTTGCAGGTAGCTTCTTCCTGTCCATTATTAATGTATACTTTACGAACATGGTTAACTAATATTAATGTAAATGAAATAATTATAGCAAATCTGGAATCAATAAAAAAATCTAAACGTTCATACGATAGTAATATATTAAAATGTGAAGTTATCAATGAATTATATACAAAGTATAATGGTTGGTTTTACATATTTACAGATGGGTCGAAGAGTGTAGAAGGTTATGGGTCTGCATATTATATACCTAATATAGATTTAAGCACTCAGGATAATTGTTTTAAAATAAGTGAACCTACATCCATTATGACGTTGGAGCTCATTGCAATCTCAGAGGCTTTGACCTATGTAATTAATCATTGTGGATCTAAAAATGTTGTCATTTGTACAGACAGCAAAAGTTCATTACAACATATAGCTCGGTGCGCCTCTGGTCACAGAGGTGCATCGATAGCTTATGTTATTTTATCTAAAATTGATGAAATTACATTAAAGGGCATCCAACTGAGATTGCAGTGGGTTCCATCGCATATTGGGTTGCGGGGCAACGAAGAGGCTGATATGTTGGCGAAATTAGCGACTAGGAATGGAAAAGAAATAAATATTATATTAGATTATTCCGATTTTTTACCTAAATTTAAAAATATGTGCTATGATTATTGGAAAGAATATTTTAATAAACGGTCACTAGAGAAGGGTTTATGGTATAAAACCATACAGTGTGAGCCTCTTCGCGTGCCCTGGTTCATGAATAATGATATTAGTAGAAAACTGATTGTTACTGCTCTTAGACTCAGATCTGGACACATTCCATGCAAAAAATTTGCCTTCATGATGAAGAAAATCGATTCACCTAATTGTGAGGAATGTGGAGTTGTGGAGGACCTACAACATTTATTGATGGAATGTGTCCAATATGAATCCAGTAGAAATAATTTAGTAAGGTCCCTGAACTTGAACAGAACTGATGTAGGCATGTTCCATACAATTTTATCCCAACCAAATTGCGATAATGCAAAGGATTTGTTCAAATTCATGGCCCACGTCTTGTGAAAGTACAATTGTTTAGGATACGATGGGACTGGCATACGCTATGCGTAAAAGCCCCTATAAATAAATAAAGAAAAAAAAAAAAAAAAAAAAAAAAAATCTATTTTAAACAGTGGCATGTCGATTCCAGTGTTCTAACTCATGGTAAATGTACTGGTTATGTAAATATGGTCTCATGTAGGCATGTCTTGTCGGAAGGCTCCGGGAATACTTCGCGACAGGCAGCTGATGAGAAAATGTTGCCGTGAACTGTTCACGTGGTACGGTTGTGGCGTAAGAAGTGCAGTGTTTTGATTTCAGTGGGTGTCGAGTTTGGTTGGAGTACAATACTTTGTTAGTTTATTTTATGGGATTATTTGGCACTTTGTCTTATATCAAGACATTATTCTATTTGCCTCACTTTTTCCCAACTATTTTGGGGTCGACTCAAAGTGGAAAAAAACAATAAAGCTTACAACCCTGCACAATTCAACTCAAGTTGCTAATAAGCAGTGAGGGTAGGTACTTATTTTAGTTCGGTATGTATCGGTATTTATTAAAGTTGTTAGTACGTAACTGATTCACCCTGTTCCCCGTATAAACTGTATTACGGTGGAACAGTTTAACCGAATGCAGCTGAATATCAGCTTTATCCAGCTGTATTTTCCTCAAACAATAGCGTTTGTTAAAAAATATGACGCTGACTTGAAAAGGCAACTTTCTTCTGAACGCTTGATAAATGATAAATGATTTTATTTCTGTAAGTAGGTACAAACACTTTTACACGTCAATCATATTTTAAAAAACTAGATGAGGTCGGCGTTTCCTATCTGACTACTTTAAGAAGAAAGACGGAAACAAACTCAGAGGTCACAGTCTCTTTTAAAGTCCAGACATAATCTTGGTCAGATCATGTGAAGACCATGTAGATTGGTGTCTGAAACGGTCTTTTGAGGAAAAACCATACAGATTGAGCGGACCTGTCCAGTCAGTGCACGCATTTGTCAGTAATCGTGCCGCTTAACTCGGAACTTAAGGAGCACAACGATTCGACGAACAATACTAAAGAAAGGACATTTGGGTAGGCCTCATAAATAACTCAAGCTGCCAGATCGTGAAACTAACTAAGAAAAAAAAAAGTAATAAACCACACAATCTTCACATTCACAATAATTAAAATAATATAATACTTTACAAAGTAGGTAAATACTTACGTCATTGTATGTATAAAATTCATCAATGTCAATGTGTATATAAAAGTTCGGACATAATCTTTGAGGACCATGTAGATTGGTGTCTGAAATGGTCTTCTGAGGAAAGAACCACGCAGATGAAGAGGACCTGTCCAGTCAGTGCACGCATTTGTCAGTAACCGTGCAGGTCGATTCAAGCTTGATTCGAGATTACAATCGAAGGATCGATTGTAACCACCTAGGAACAAATACCAATGTATAAGAAGTTTTTTAGATGCGTTGCTTATCTATGTCAATATAAGTATAGAACTTCTAATCTCATCTTCCCTTTGAACGTTAAATCATAATTATTCAATTCATGAATGTTACAATTAAACTCTCAAAGTTAGCGCAATGGACAGTTTTCAGCGCCCCCTCCCCCCGCGCCCCTTGCCCCCGCACCCCCGCAGGCTGCACGGTACTGGCTCAAACAGCTGTGTACTGGGTCATCACTGATTTTGATATTCCACGAAATTCGAGAACTATTATGAGAGTGGTATACGGGCTGTTATCTTTTAGATATAAGGGGTAGATATTAATTTGCTGTCTTCCCAAAATAAATCATGTCGTAGCGAATTACGAGTTTATTTGAAAATATTTTATGGTATAAAGTTGATGCTAATTATTCTGGCTTTTTCATTGAAAATATAATGATAGATATGATGTGTAAAATCGTATACTTAGTGGCCAAGGTTAACTTGTTCAAAGACCCGTATGAAAATTTCTTATTTTTAATAACCCGACAACATCAAAATACGCCTTATAAATAACACAGGCTATGTACACTCAGCTTCACGATGTGAAAAATAAACATCCCTTGAAAGTAAGTTTTAATACCACTGGGTACTGGGTACCCAATTGATGCAGCCCGATGTACCTAATACAGTTTTTAAGCGATTTAGTAGGTACGCCAAATGCTATTGATTCTTCTACTTCTTCGTAGCACTCTTGTTGGAGCAGTCGTGATCCTCATGTGGTTTCTTGACTAGGGGCTGATGTGATTCGCCTCACGATTTATCGCCATCTACTCCGATTTTTGGTATTTTTAGTGCACTCATACAAGGGATCGCCTTCTACGGATTTAATTTGGTCAGTCTATCTCATGGGTGAGCATCCGCGTGGTCTCGTGTCATCTACTCTACTCTGCACGACAAGGCGCTCTATATAGTCACACTCACGCCTCGAAACATGTCCGTGTTTGAGGATGCGCGTTTGGACCAGAACAGATAGACGCTTTTTGATGTGAAGTTCTTGGCGTATAGAGGTGTTGGTGCGATACTCGATCCACGATACCCCAAGCATTCTTCTCCAACGCCACATTTTCAGAACGTATATCTTCTTCTTCTCGATGTCACGCAGCGTCCACGTATCAGCATCGTATAGGAACATAGGGAAACCAGTGTTTGAACAAGCCAGATCTTAGTGGCTTTTGTAAGATCTCTGATTAAACCTACCTATTACCTATGGAAAGAAAGAAATAATAACGTTTAATAGGACACAGTTCGTGAAACACAAAATACAAATAACAAAATAAAAAGTGAAAATAATGTTTTAACAACAATAGTGTGTGCCTTCACAGCTCCGCCAAAAAGGTTTATTTCAGCATTAATGCCAGACAGATTTTGTCTGACGCTGGCTTTTTAATGAACCTTTAGGGACAAGTGACGGGGAGGACAAACAGTTTCGACATAGGTAAGTACCTAATAAATAATACGGCTGACGACTCAGTCACTAGAAAAAGTATCAAGTATCGATAAAAACATGGCGCGGTTAAAACACAGAATATAATATTGATGTAATAAAATGAACTTTTTTTTTATTCTCGGAGAACAAACTTTCGACCTTCAGACACGCAAAGTTGCGATCGCTCGATCATAACTTTTTATCACTTAACTTAAAATTGAGTCACTTTTTCAATTTCCTCTTTTATTTACTGACCGCAACTTAGTTATCTATAAAAATATTCTCGGATATTTATCCGAGAATATTTTCGTCGTAATTATTTTCGTGGAATTTATTTACAAAAATAAAATCTAGTGCTCGTGGCTAAATGATAGCGGCCGCACGGGTTGGTTGAAGGTTAAACTACGCTTACCGCGGTTGGTTCGTGGATGGGTGGATATCCATTATAAATCAAGACCCCTCCCTCGGAAAGCTCGTTAAGCCGTTGGTCTCGGCTGTCATTCGTAGATCTTTGACCAGTCTAACCAAGGAGTATCTTGTTATCCTGTGGGTTGTTGAGATTGACGATATACAGTCGCTCTTTGTAAAATACTGGTAAACGCTAAGCAGATTGATTTTTTTATTAACTTTTATTTTTTTGCGCATTTTACAGGACTGGTTGACGTTTAATCTAGAAATTACCAGAAAGTTCGTTCTAGTGATAAGTTTGAGTGCTTTGAAAGTTTTGAGCATACTCTAGACTGGTATACATACATACATACTCTACTCCGACTTAGACGGGTTTTGATAATGAAGATGGTTATGTGAAAAATGTATTAGATTAACATATGCGTTTACGTGTTGGAAAATTACGAAATATATTGCTTGACATAATCAAGAAATGATGTGAATCATATTAAATCTCTCTTGTGTTCCTTGACGGTAGCTGTAATTTATGTGTATTTTATTACATGTATTTATCTATTCTGTCCGAATTTTGCTCTATCAACATTGTCTTTCGAATTTTTGTGTGTCTGTGAAGAACGTTGTTGGTTGCACATTTGTATAACTCCTTATGTTCTATTTATTTGTAAAATAATTTGTAAATTTGTGTTCTTCCGAATAATTTAAATAAAATTAAATCAGCTACCGATATTCTTATGTCAATCCCGTTGAAGTAATCCATTGCTTTACAGTATACGGCGTTAGAAGTATTCGTGAAATAACTGATTAAGAGACAGCTCGTTTAGTATACTTTAATTATTTTCATAGTATAATGTTGTACGGTATTCTGTTGTGGGGAAATGCCACAAAAAAGGCAATTCGTTCAATTTATACATTTAGACCAGACACTCCCTCAGAGACAAAAAAGAGGTTACTATAATGATTGTGCCTTCTCAGTATATTTATAAAAATCTTTTGTATGCACATAAAAATTTTAATCTGTTTAAAAAATATAGTGATATCTCTAATATAAATACTAGAAATAAACACGTTGTTCCTACAACCAGGCTCAATAAAATAGGTGGTTGGTTTAGATGCCAATGTATACCTTTTTATAATAAAATTCCTAGCTACATTCAAGATCTAAGCCTTAATAAATTCAAATCTTTTCTAAAGCGGAAACTATGCCAGAAAGCCTATTATACTGTCAAAGACTACATTGAGGACAAAAAAGCTTGGGATTGAGCTGCTCCAATATATTTACACAGTGAATGTTGATTTATTTATTTTATTTTGCTATTTACTTTTTCTTTTTTTTTCCGTACCTATACTTTTTTACATATACAATGACATGAATATTTACTGTAAAAGGAATTATATTATTTGAATTATTGTGAATGAGAGGACTATATGGGTCGTCGTTTCAGTTTTAATCATGATCTGTCTGTTTTAGTAATTTATGCGGCCGATCCGAATGTCCTTTCTTTGGTATTGCTCGTCGAATCGTCCGAGTTGAGCTGCACGATTACTGATAAATGCGTGCACTGACTGGACAAGTCCACTCAATCTGTGTGGTTCTTTCCTCAAAAGACCATTTCAGACACCAATCTACATTGTCTTCACATGATCTGGCGAAGATTATGCCTCAACTTTAAAAGATACTGTGACCTCTGAGTTTGTTTCGGCTTTTCTTCTCGGAGTAGTCAGATAGGAAACGCCGGCCTCATCTAGTTTTAAAAATATGATTGACATGTAAAAGTGTTTGTTCAAACCTACTTACAGAAATAAAATCATTTATCGATGGCCACTTGTGAGCCATCAAAAAGTAAAGGGGCCCGTGGTGGCCGTTGAGCAAAGTCACTGATTCATCGACCCGCCGGGTTGCAATTAATGATAAATGATTTTTTTACCACAAGTATAATCATCACACCATAAACACTACATCGCAACACCTAGATATTGCACCACCAAATGTCACTAAACACTTTGAACTAACAAATCGCCCGTTTGCACCGCTCAGAGTAATGCCCTCCCAGTTTTCAGCCGCAAAACGCCGACATATAACACGTCAGTAGTTGACCGCAACATTCTACCGAAATTAAGGGAATTAATGTTACAATTCCTCTTTCGCTGCACGTTAGAAATAATTGTGTTAATGTAACGACGGGAATAACTGAGCTTTTTGTCCTGCTCTGTGACCGGACTTTAGAATTTCGTCCTATTAGCCGGAATGGCGATTAGGTTTGATATTTTAAATGTGGAGACAGATTTGTGGGATGTGAATGTGTGCTTTTGTTGGTGTTGCATGTTGTGGTAACGACTGAAACCGTGGCTATTGTTCCAATTTGTGTGCAAGGCAAGAACGTAATTTATTTTTAAAGGTCTGAGGCCCTAGCGCGCGTTCGTACGTGCGTTATAAATTTAAACGATTCTCGAACACCCATTGATATGCGCAGTCCTAAAACTTTGTAAATGTGAGCAAAACGAGTATGTTCAATATAGAATCGTTCGCATCTACGTTAGGTTGACTTCACGCCTTCGTGCTAGACTCACTGATATGGGTAGTCGTTCTGCTAAAGAATTTAAACTGTTTTTATTTAGTTACAGATAAATAAGTTGGCGAGCTTAAACTAGCTTGTAAGGAAGCCAGATGTTTTAATGGTATAATTCGAAAATAATAATACAAACATCAGCTTATTACATAATAGTAAAATCGATAAACAGCAGCATATGTGGTAAGTTATAAGATACTAAGTGGATGATGAATTGATGATTGATTACGAGTTTGTCAGAAAAAAATATACTATTGTTGTACTAAATACTTTAAAAACATTTAGTAGGTACCTCTATTTCTAACATTTATTTTTTGGAAATCAAACAATTGTACATTATACACACATCAAAAGTGTCTAGGGATCAAGCATTTTTATGCGGATTTCTTGAGATTAAGATGTGGCTTTGTAATAAATTTATGATTTTATAAATTTATATGGATCCTTTTTGGTGCATTTCATAATTTGAATCAGGAACTGTGAATCAAATTCGAGTAAAAGATGAAAATCAGCTGTCAATATTTTCCCTATAAAAACATACAACGCATTGAAGACATTATTAGTGCTACTGTTTCCCTACTACTGATTAAAACCAACGTTATTATGGAGCGGCGACGTCATTTAAGCAGGGAAGAAATGCTCAGAGCCGTGGGAATGATAGAAGCTGGTTCCCGGCAACGTACTGTGGCTTTAGCTCTGAATACAAGTCAGAGTGTTATCAGTCGACTTTGGACACGTTACCGAAGCACTGGTACCGTGGCTGAGCGCCATGGAGGACGGTATCGCTGCACCACACGGAGACAAGACCGATACATTCAAATCTTAACTCGAAGAGCTCCAACAATAACCGCCATGATGTTAGTCGTGAGGCTTCATCACTCTTCAGGGAACTTAATTAGCGACCAAACAGTCAGAAACCGCTTGCATGAAGTGAACCTTCATTCCCGAAGACCGCTACGGGTACCACCTATAGCAATGCACAATCGTAGGATTCGATATCAATGGGCTCTTGAACACAGAAATTGGGCAGAAGAACAATGGCGTTTCGTGTGCTTTTCTGATGAGTCTCGTTTTGGTATGAGACCGGATACAAGACGTATACGACACTGGAGAACCCCTGGACGCCAACAGCGATTAAAATCCTGCCAGGAAGTCCATCCTTATAGTGGTGGAACCATCATGGTATGGGCGGGTATTTGGATCGGCGGAAGAACTGAGTTGATTTGGATCAGAGGCAACCTCAACGCTCAAATTTATGCTGAGACGATTGTATCAGACGTCATCGTTCCTCTACAAGTGCAAATCGGTCCCTTATTTCAGTTAATGCATGATAATGCACGACCGCACACCGCAAGAGTTGTAAGACAGACTCTCGCCGCAGCTAACATCAATGTCCTGCCCTGGCCTGCTCAGTCGCCAGACTTGAACCCGATTGAGCATGCATGGGATATGCTACAGAGAAGAGCTCTGCCGAATATGGAGGGTATCCAGTCGCAAGAAGACCTTTTTTTGTTGTTGCAACGAACATGGGCGGCCATTCCACAGCGTGATTTGGATGAACTCATTTTGAGTATGCCAAACCGATGTTCTTGTGTTGTTAGTGTTCGCGGTAGAAACACGGATTATTAATTGTTTAAGTTACCCAATAAAATTTTAAAGAAAACTGTTATTTCAGTCTTTTTTTCGAACTTTTGTGTTAGTGGTTCAAATGTCAAAAATCCCTTTATTAGGAAAATGGCAAATTTCTTTATTAATGCAAAGGTGACTTGGTTTATCGTTACTGTGACAAACGAAAACACTTTATTTTATGAATCCTTAAAGAAAATTTTAATTAATATCAATCAGGAGAAAAGTTATTGCAAAAATATATGTTGATCCCTAGACACTTTTGATGTGTGTATATTACATCTAAGATACATACATGATATATTACAAAATAATTGGAAGTAGGTAAATGTTAAAAAATAAAATCCACGACGTTTCCACATATTACCTAGATTATGGATACAGTGTAGACACAATATTCAAGTTATAAAAACACAAAGAAGAAGACAGAAAGAGAAAAAAAGAGGATAATAATAATAATAAATCGTGTATTTGTAAAAAGGGATAGATTTACAATGAAAAGCTTAAAAATTAAAATAGCGCACAACTGCCAATTTGCCTGAACCAGGTTGAACCTGTGCTTCAAGCTAGAAAGTGCATAAATATTTAATGTTACAAATTAACAATGAGTAGAACGTAAAAACGAAATTATAACTTAGGTAAATAAAAGTGCATTTCCGACGTTTGGCTCCCAGACTGGAGAGGGCCGGGGCTGCCTTAAAGCGGCTCCTGCCCAATCTAGGGGGGCCAAACGCCTCCTGCCGGAGGCTCTACGCGGGGGTCGTGCGGTCCATGGCCCTTTACGGGGCACCGGTGTGGGCGCGTTCCTTGAGGCGGCGGCCAGCCCGCTGGTTGAACGCGCCCCAAAGGGTCATGGCCATCCGGCTGGTCCGGGGATACCGTACGGTCTCCGGTGAGGCGGCGAGCCTCCTTGCCGGATTACCGCCATGGGATCTGGAGGCAAAAGTCCTCGCGCACGTTTGGGAGTGGCGCGAGGAGGCGAAACGCCGGGGCGTAGCTCCGCTGCCGCGAGAAATCACGGTACAGCGGACAGAGCTCCGGCGGGATCTCAGGGCGGCATGGAGAGTGCGATTGTCGCAACCCAGCGCTGGGCACGCCACAATTGCGGCGATAAGTCCCCTCTTTGAGGAGTGGCTAGAGAGGCGCCACGGCGTCCTCACCTTCCGCCTGACGCAGGTCCTAACCGGACACGGTTGTTTCGGGAGGTTCCTGTTCCGGATAAGGCGGGAGGAAACGCCCGGGTGTCACCATTGTGCGGATCGCCCGGAGGACACGGTGGAGCATACGGTGGAGGTCTGCCCGGCTTGGGCGGAGCACCGCCGTGTCCTCGTGGAGGCGATTGGCGGTGGCGATCTCTCGCGTCCGGCCTTGGTCCAGGCCATGGTACGGAGCGAGAGGGCTTGGGAAGCCGTCACCTCCTTCTGCGAAGCAGTAATGTTCGCGAAGGAGGAGGCGGAACGCGTGAGGGAGAGGCAAAGTTTGCGCCCTCACGCCCCTAGCCGCCGCAGGAGACGCCCTGGGCGTCGGGAATCGCAGGCCGATTCCCGGCCACCGTAGGCGCGGGCTTGCGAACGGCGAGCAATGGGCAGCTCGCCGTTCGATAAGGACCAGGCCCGGGTCGACGGCGCGTTGTGTTCCACGCGCGCCTCAAAGAGATGTCAGCACCAATGACGGGGTTTGCTAGGACCGATGCCTGCTAGGGTTGCGGAAAAGTCCAAGAGGGTTACCGTGGCCCCTGGCACAGGCAACTGAAGGAACACGGGTGGGTTTTAGTCAGTAAGAGTCTGACACGCCCTCCTGCTCTGCCCAGAGCGGGAGAAGTTATTTGATGATTTCCCACCCACAAAAAAAAAAAAAAAAAAGGTAAATAAAAGTAAAATAGCATGTTAGCAGTTCTATTTGCAGACAATAAGCAGGTCTTCTGTCTGTGATAGTCGATGGTTAGTAAATATTTCATGATATTTTTTTTTACAGCTATAGTACTCGTAATTTAGTTTGTAGATACTCAGGTTTCTATTGAATCTATTGTACAGGAATCACATGTTTTGAGGTTGCATTAGATACTAGATCATTCTGTCTCTTGTTAGTGTTGTCGGTATTGTAGGCAAGCATGGTGTGCTGTTTTAATACTAATTGCATAATGAAAAGCTGGCGAACTGGTAGTAGATTGCAGGATTTATATAGCAGATCTGTGGGAAAGAAGAAGGGATGAAAGTTTGCTCACTTTTAAATACATATTTATATACATTTTAATTATAACATATTTTAGTTTGCGCACTCTTTTAACTAGTTTTTCAATATGTTTTCTAAAAGAGAGTGTGTCGTCCATTATTACCCGCAGGTATTTTATGTTGCTCGTTTTGTGGATACAAGGACAATTACACGTGACGATTTTTTATTTATTTTATTTAAGATAGGTTTGCTCTTGACTCTAGTCTAGGTCAGTGGTGACAGAGACAGAGTCGACGATGGAGTGGGATAACCCAGAAGAAGCCTGTTTTTTCTCATTTTGATGTGATTAGGAGATTGTACGGTTACCACATTTATAGACCAGGGTTAGTAATGTTAAGTTGAGGCTTGCGCATGGAGAAGTGAATATATATTGTCTTGTCGGGATTTAATGTTAGTAAATTATTTTGAAGGCAATTCAAAGCAATCACAGTATTAAAACCTATATATTATTATGCAGTTGAGCGATTTCAAACAGTTTGCTACTGGCTTTCGCACTAAATATTAAAGCCGTGTCGTCGGCATATGATATTATTTTGCCGCCTGTAATATTTAGATTACACAAGTCGTTAATATAAAATTAAGGAAGAGATTTCGGGTTACAGCTATTACTTGATTTTTGGAAAGATGTCGCAGTATTTCGGAATCTGTTCGGAAAAAGTTTTCCAAACATTTACAATACATTTATTCACATTGTTAGCTGATATGAGTGGTGATGGATTAGGTAGCAATACTTACTTAAACTTGAATATGATTCACGCTATTTAGATATTATATTAGTGACGTTTTTATTGTGTTTCCAAAGTTACTTGGTATTGTAGCGGTATCTACATCGCCACATGCGAGCTGCGCGTCATACTAACGTCACGCAAATCCTGCATCGCGCAAGCATAGTTTACCGCGTGACTAGCATATTATATACAACTTCCCCACATCAATCGTGGGGCAGTTGCCTACCAGATAAGACACCCGTCTGGTCGGAGGATCCTTCCTTTTCTATGGAGGTATGAGTGAACTTTACCACCTGTTCCTTGTACCTCTATAGTATTTTTACCTGCTTTATTTAATTCAGTTTTGACGTAATTATATTTTAAATTCTTTAGGAGATTGTTGCAGAAACTCCTGTATCTTTTCTATAAAATAATCAGATTAATAGATAATAATAAGATAAGATTAGATTATCAGGGTATCTTTATCGCTCTTAAGCGCATGTATGGAGAGAGGCCAGTTTCCACTCCGTTGGAAGATGGGGAAGCTGGTCCTCATTCGGAAGCCAGGGCGCCCTGCGGACTCTCCGTCCGCATACCGGCCCATTGTGCTGCTCGACGAGGTCGGCAAGCTCTTTGAGAGAGTAATTGCAGGCCGCCTCGTCGGGCACTTGGTGAGGACGGGGCCGGATCTTGCGGATAGTCAGTTCGGCTTCCGCAAGGGGCGCTCGACGGTGGACGCCATCATGCGCGTTAGAGCCCTCACGACGGGGGACGCGGTGTCTCGGGGCGGGGTTGTGGCGGTGTCACTCGACATCGCCAACGCATTTAACACCCTGCCCTGGAGTTGCATTGGGGAGGCACTCCGGTATCACCGGGTGCCAACCTACCTCCGTCGAATAGTCGAGGCATATTTGACGGACAGAGCCGTCATCTACCCCGGTCGCGATGGGGAGTGGAACCGGCGAGAGATGTCGTGCGGTGTCCCACAGGGGTCGGTTCTAGGGCCGCTCCTGTGGGACATCGGTTACGACTGGGTGCTGCGGGCCGACCTCCCTGATGGCGTCAGCGTAGTGTGCTACGCTGACGACACGCTGGTCCTGGCGCAGGGGAGGTCGCATCAGGCGGCGGCCGACGCGATGACACGCGGGGTTGCGATAGTCGTGGAGAGGATCCGGCAGTTGGGTCTCGAGGTGGCTTTGCAAAAGTCCGAGGCCATGTCTTTCCATGGGCCCCGGAACAGGCCACCATCGGGATCCCAACTAACGGCAGGAGGGGTTCACATCGGCGTCGAGTCCACGATGAAGTACTTAGGACTCGTGCTCGATAGCCGGTGGAACTTCGTGGAGCATCACCTACCGCCTGACGCAGGTCCTCACCGGACACGGATGTTTCGGGAGGTTCCTGCACATCATCAGGCGGGAGGAAACGCCCGGGTGTCACCACTGCGATGATCGCCCCGAGGACACGGTGGAGCATACGGTGGGGGCCTGTCCTGCATGGGCGGAGCACCGCCGTGTCCTCGTAGAGGCGATCGGCAGCGGCGGCGACCTCTCACGCCCGGCCCTGGTTCAAGCCATGGTCCGGGGCGAGGGGGAGTGGGAGGCAGTCACCTCCTTCTGCGAAGCAGTCATGCTAGCGAAGGAGGTGGCGGGACGGGAGAGGGAGAGAGTCTCCCATCCAAGCCGCCGCGGTGGACGCTCCGGGCGTCGGGAGCCGCGTGACGACTCCCGGCCACCGTAGGTGCGGGCCTGCGGGCGGTGAGTAATGGGTAGCTCACCGTCCGATCAGGACCAGGCCCATGCTGGACGGCGCGTACGTGTTCCACGCGCGCCTCAAAGAGATGTCAGCATCGAAGAGGGGGCCCACTAAGGCCCAAGCCTGCCGGGAAAGCGGGATCATCCGAAAGGGGTACCGCTGACCCGGAACATAAAGGGCCAAGGAAGGAACACGGGTGGGTTTTAGTCAGTAAGAGTCTGACACTCCCTTCCGCTCCACCCAGAGCGGGAGGAGTCATTTGATGATTTCCCATCCCCAAAAAAAAAAAAAAAAAGGGTATCTTTATTTTTTCTGATGAAGTTTATATCTGTGTCTCGTACACCGAATTAGTCACGGAGTACTCCATGGTTTTTATTATAAAATTTCTTATTCACTGTAAAAAATTGTCGTGTTACATAGATTGCTCGTTGAACATGTTTTATTCAGTACGATAAAGCCAAATTAGGGTCGGCAGTATTATAAACTAGGCTAAAGTCAATGTTGCACAAATCATATTCGAGTTCAACAAACTCGAATATATAGATACATACAGAATAGATAGAGACAGAAATAGTCTGAGGACGATAAATCGTCCTCAGACTATTTCTGTCTCTATCTATTCTGTAAACACGAAGCTAAAGCTTAGGCAGCGTTAAATTTACGTTGAGTAACACTGCATGATGGTCATCAATTGTTGAGTCAGTAACAAACGTAATGTAGGATAGGCTGGTTTTGATCATCATAGGAGTTTCTTGCCCATTCTTCTCATACAAAACTACCTTTTGGAAGGGGCGACTAGAATAAATTCTATTTAAATGTAAATGTTGACGTTCAAAAGTTTCAAAGTTCGCCTTTTATGTGCCTATTTGAAATAAATGCTTTGACTTTGACTTTGACATATCGATGGTCTAGAAGACAAACATGCTAATTACAGACCTACCAATTTTTCAGGAGGACTGTCATTAATGATTCATAACTTCTAGTCTAGATACTATAAAATGACATCACTTACTATGAATGTACAAATACAGTTTAGGCAGAAAGAGACGGAATTATGTCATTTGGATAAGTGCGATCGGTAGAGCATGCTCATTTAATACATTTGGCATTAAAATGTAATTTTATCAAAATTTTGTAGTTAGCACATTTGTCTTCAAGGCCATCGATATGATCAAGGCAGGAACCGCTCAGATGAGTAGGCAATGTGTGAGCGGGGTGAAAACCATGGTATAAGCAGATATTGAGGTAATCTTGGGTCCCTGCATCGCAGTTTTTGAAGCCATTATTTATATTTAAATCACCAGTTAGTATAACATTCTTAAAAGGGCTTAGTGCTTGAAAATACTGGTTTAAGGAATTGTTAAAGGGATCTAAGTTTCTAGAGGAAGGGGATCTATACATAGCGATTATCGCTGTGGTTGTACTAATTTTAATGACTAAACAATTACTCATACAGTCTTGTAGAGATGTTCCTCGACTGTGACCTTTAATGATTCCCTAGCAAATACTAACCACACCATCATTTTGATAGTGGTTTATTGTGGTATGTAATTCGTTGTACCCCGGTATTACTGGGGGGTTATCGTGGCGATTAGATTGCCAGCACTCGGTAAGTACCAATATATCAGAACCAAAGTTAAGTCTATGAAGAAAAATATTAAAGCTATCTATGTTAGCAGCATCAGGGCGATCTGTGTCTCCCGTCTTGTGGTTGCCTTACTTTTTGCGAACATGTAGCAAGCACGTTTTGGCGGATTGGCCTTCTTTGCGCAGTCTTGGATTGTGTGCCCTTCTTCAACGCAATGGCTGCATATTTTGGCTGCATGACCATACTGCTGGCACATGTAACATCTCGTCTACCAGTGTGAAGTCTCGTACCGGGCAGGACGTCCCATTTATAAATAACCTGTGTGATGAGGGTCTTGGGAATGATGGCTAGAACTTCTATAATTTAGTTGCAATTCTCAGACTTCTTCCTGCCAGATCTGTGGCTCAGTTTTATTGACGTCAAAAATTTATTTTGAGACATAATCGGCAGTTTTTCGGTTAAGTTCTGTTCATAGATATACAGGGTGTCCAAGAACCTGGCGTCCAACTGGATTCCCACGATGCCCCAAGTTCTAACAGTACTCAGAAAAATATTTTAAAAAATCCACCCCATGTACTTACAGAATTATACTGATTTAAAAAAAAAAAGGGGAAATGAGCACCCTGTGACATACTTTTGAATGCTGTGACTGCTAATGCTGATAATTTCGATATTTCTTGGAGGTTTTGTAATCTAGGGTATTGCTGTGTCTAAATAGAATGTAAAAATAAAGTACTTATTGTACCATTTTAAAATAAAATATTATTTTAACTAAAGGTGATATGGAAAACTATTGAATTTCGCAACTTTGACCGACTGTAGTGTAAAAAAAATGTACCAAAATAGTATGGCAAGTGACGTCAAATTTTGACGCGTTTATTCCTCTTTTTAAAAAGGTATAATACTTACACATTAATTTGAAAAAAAAAATTTTGATAATATTTTTACTCAACAACCCAATTTTTACGAAGTGCCTACCTACTAACGGTAACTGTCGGACCCTTTCTTATCTTAGAAACTGTTATGTTACTACTATTATTTACTTCGGTTCCAAGAGTGAGCAAGAAGGAAATACACACAGGTAGATGGGTTCCCAGTAGAATAAAAGCAAAGAATGTTAGTTTAAAGATATTTTATTACAATAAATGTTCAAAATGTTGACCACCCGCGGCAATACAAGCTCTCACTCTCCTTAAAAAGGACCGCTTTATGTTTCGCGAGTAACTTTTTTGACGTATCACCTGCACTGCTTGTGTTATCTTCTCACGAAGGTCAGCGATGTCATTAATGGGCTTCGCATAAACGAGCTCCTTCATAGTTCCCCAGAAAAAAAAATCCAGCGGATTTAAGTCAGGTGAGCGGGCTGGCCACGGGATTGTTCCTGATCGCCCAATCCACCTGTTCGGGTATTGCTCGTCCAAAAACTCTCTAACGGATACGCGAAAATGTGCTGGACAGCCGTCGTGTTGGAACCACATATCTGGTGGGGTCTCTTCTAGTAAGTTTGGCAAATCATTTTGAAGAAAATTTAAATATGATTCGCCAGTCAAATTCTCGGGCATCTCAAATGGACCAATAATATTCCCACAGAGAATACCGTTCCACATGTTCACTTTGAACCGGTACTGGGATCTATCTTCTCGCATCAAGTGCGGATTTTCCACATGCCACTCGTGCAAGTTGTGTAGGTTCATGTAGCCATCCTTCTTAAATGTTGATTCATCTGACCACAAAATTTTGTCGATAAAGTTTTCGTCTTCTCGATGTTTTTGCAGGATTGTTTCACAAAACGCGACTCGGCTCGGATAGTCTCCAGGTAAAAGACTTTGCACTCGCTGTACGTGGTACGGATAATATTCTTCTTTTTGGAGAATACTGTGTGCTGTGCTCTTCGGTATCCCCGTATCAGCTTCTATTCCTCGCACAGAGATGCTTGGATTTGCCGACACCGCCTCTAAAACTTCATCGCGTATGAAGTCATTTACGGGTCGTCCTTCACCAGCTACTTGATTGGGGAACCGCCCGTCACATAGTGATCTGTGCACATTAATGAAAACTCGATGGTCGGGATATCGCGTAGCCCTCGGATACCTTTCTCTGTAAAGTCTCGCTGCAGCTCGTCCATTACCTCTACATTCTCCATAAATGTAGTGCATATTTGCGTATTCTTGCGGAGTGTAGGTCGCCATGGTAGCACACACAAAACACAAACTGTCCAAACACAGGCAAAGGTCGTCGTAAAGAGTTCGTTTCAAAGTCCAGAGCACAAAGAGTAATCGAGTCCAATAAACAAAGCTTTAAATCGTAGTACGTGATCAATGGTAACAATAAGAGAGAGGTGCGTAGTAACGGCAGGAGGCAGTGACGCGTACTGACCGTACTGTTATCCTAAATAGCACGATCCCAGATAGCGTCACTATCTATCTCACTCGCACCTCTAACCTTTTTCTCCCTCACTCTTACCTGAATAATGGGGTACCATAAAGAAGAACCAGCAAATCGCAAAGATAGTTTCTGTCTTGCTCCCTCCTGTTGTAATAACGAATCACTATGGTGAGATGCATGCACATACCGTCCCTTACGGTCTAACCTGTTTTTTGAGAGGCCTGTTGTTATTTTTATGAGCATACAATAGTAATTCTTTAGAGGTTAGATTCAATTCGTCGTAAATTTTTCTTTCTAAGAATTCTGTAAGACATCGTAAAAATTGGGTTGTTGAGTAAAAATATTATCAAAAATTTTTTTTTTCAAATTAATGTGTAAGTATTATACCTTTTTAAAAAGAGGAATAAACGCGTCAAAATTTGACGTCACTTGCCATACTATTTTGGTACATTTTTTTTTACACTACAGTCGGTCAAAGTTGCGAAATTCAATAGTTTTCCATATCACCTTTAGTTAAAATAATATTTTATTTTAAAATGGTACAATAAGTACATTATTTTTACATTCTATTTAGACACAGCAATACCCTAGATTACAAAACCTCCAAGAAATATCGAAATTATCAGCATTAGCAGTCACAGCATTCAAAAGTATGTCACAGGGTGCTCATTTCCCCTTTTTTTTTTGAAATCAGTATAATTCTGTAAGTACATGGGGTGGATTTTTTAAAATATTATTCTGAGTACTGTTAAAACTTGGGGCATCGTGGGAATCCAGTTGGACGCCAGGTTCTTGGACACCCTGTATAGCTGCTGGACCACTTCTTCACCATATCTGCAAAAGATGTTCCCGCACCCTGCTTCGTACAGGACTCTTAAATCGTCCGGTTCAGTCAGATAGGTCTCGAGCTTCGGTCATGGTTTTAAAAGTTTGAATGGCTTTTTGCTTTAGCGACTGGTATTGAACAGCCATTTGCGAAACTCCATGTCCAACTTTTCGGCAAAGATTGTTTATTTTTAGTTTCTGCTCAGTGTTGAGCTTACCATCGGAAGCACACACCTCATTCAGGCACTGCTCAATTGATGTCATTCAATTCTGGATCTCAAGAGTGGACACTTCTTCAATTATATAATCTTGGTCCTGTCTTGGTTTTCGGGGCGGTGTCGGTGGAGGACTGCGTTGTATTTTCGCGCTCCGACTAAAGGGGCTGCCTTCCATAAATCAGAATATTTGAAAATTATCTAGTCAGTTCATTATTTAAACTTTTCACTTAAAATGTTTCTCTATATAGCGCGTTAATACACTAAAACTAGGTCACTATTTATGCAAACGTAAATTTATTTTTATTTTTGAAATGCATTGATGAGCACGTCTGTATACTTTGAATGCATATGGATTAATTCCAGGATCTCTTGAACTGAAACAAATAGTAGGTACTTGATATAAGAAATTATAGAGAAAACAAACAAAAAGAAAAGACACTACACGTCACGAAAATGCTCACAATATTCACTAAATATTTTCTAAACATTGCCGAGTCTAATAGGTGCTCATTTACCCACGTTGGTACGACCAGGCGTCGTGGTAAAAAGCGGGAAAACGCGTGCCCTCTCGCCGTATGACTGTTCTGGGCTAAAATATATTTAACTAGTTCAGACAATCTTGTTGTGCAACAAATCATGAAGCACCATAGCTTTAAGCAACAGACGCCTTGATTCACCCAATTCAATAATCTGAGTCTCTTTTAGAAGTAATTCATTGCATAAAAAAATGTTAAAACTACCAATGTTTTTGGTGTAACTCATATCCCTACACTTAGCTATACTTAATTTTAATTTATTTGCATCACAATAGTCAGATAATGTATTAAAATCATGTTGTAGAAGTTATCAATCATCGATCGTTACAATTTTTCTGTTAACTTTGAGGTCATCTGCATACCACAGAAAATCACTATCATGAAAGCTGTTTCCGATGTCATTTATGTAAATTAAAAACAATAAAGGGCCAAGAATTGAAACCCTGACGGACACCGGAGGTAGCAAGGAAGGTGTCAGAATGCTACCCGTTACTGACTACAGTCTTATTGCGGTTATAGATATATGACTGAAACCAGCACAGCAAGTGGCCTCTAATGCCGTTGAAAGCAATTTGGTTAAGTAATATTCTGGGATCAACCCATGTTGCTCAGGAATTAAGTGTTGTTGAATAAAGGGAAACATTTTTTGATGGTCAAGTTTTTCAAATACTTTAGCTAGCTGCTAGAGCACAAAGTAAAGAGATAAGTCTATGATTCTCGACATTTTGTCTAGAGCCACTTTTGTAGACAGGAACTAAATTTGCATTTTTTCATACAGAAGGAAATATGCCATCCTGAATGCATTTATTCAATATTAACGTTACAGGTTTACAAAAGTATTATCTGCAGACCATTTTAGAAAGCAAAGTCCTTGGAATTTAGTAATGTCCAACAGCTGTAACTGTTTGCAAACTAGAGGAAAGCTTAAATTTAAGCTACTGAGAGAGGTGTGGCTAGCCTCAGATTGATTGGTTGTCGGGCATCAGACAGGTCTAGGACAAGTTGGTTCATAGTAAATTTCATCAATACCTTGATTAATTAGTTCATAGCCGGCCTTACGGAAATTATATCTAGTGTTATCTTGTGGAGGTATTAAACTAATATCAATACTAAATAGAAGCAAGGTAGAAAATATAAGATGGTGATTATCAGCCTGTAGCAGCTCTTGGTTGGGCTTATAAACCAGCAAATTTTGATATAGAGGAGAAGATCAAGTACCAAGTATAGTATAGCAAGCTCCAAATCGTGAACAAATAGGAAATATCGGATCTCATCAGTGTTGGCAGATAGAAGAGGTGTCTAGGCAAGCTAAGGAGTCTAGAGAGGGATAACTTTTTGTCTACTGGGCCATAGGTAAGTTATAATCCCCTAAAACATCAAACCGTTAACATTTGTCCAGTTAATTATACAGGGCATCCCACGGATATGCCACATGGAGGGAAAGTACCTTGAATATTGTAGATGGAACATTTTACTGAAAAAAGACATTATAAGAATTAAAAAAAAAACTGCATTCATAGTTATTAAACAATAAATAAAAAAAAACCGGTTAAATGGTTGAACCGGATATCGAACCCGTTACAGGAGAAAAATAATCTCCTGTAGCTTTATCATACCGATCGAAAGGCTTCAAAAAAATGATGAAAAAAAAAAAATTAAATTAATGGTCTTCCTTATAATTGTACTTACGACACGTTTGGTGTAGTGGCTACAGTGGCTAAGTGTAGTCAGCGAAACCAAATGGTCCTGGGTTCGAATCCCGGTAGGGGCAAATGTTTGTATGATGAATATGGACATTTGTACCCGAGTCATGGATGTATATTTATAATATGTATGTATTTACGAAAAAAAATGTATTTAGGTAGTGTATCCATAACACAAGCCTTAATTAAGTGCTTAACTTGGAACTAGATGGTGCTGTGTGCAATGTCAGACGATATTTATTTTATTTATTTATTTATTTATAATTGTGACACTAAGTTATTTAGCAAAAAAATATCCTTATGATGAAGCCTTTCGATCGGTATAAGAAAGCTACAGGGTAATTATTTTTCTCACGTAACAGGTTTGATTTCCGGTTCAACCATGTAATTATTTAAACATATATGAATGCAGTTTAAATTGTTTTTTAAATTCAAATAATGTCTTCTTTCAGTAAAATGTTCCATCTACAATATTCAAGGTACTTTCCCTCCATGTGGCATATCCGTGGGACGCCCTGTATAGTCTATATTCTCAAAATGTAAGTTTTAAACGCCAAGCGGTGATTGTTTAAGTGTTTAGGCTGCACTTACAATACTTCGTGAAGTGTTGCTGTTGCTAGGGATTGCGACAACAATATTAATATGTTCATAATGTTTGTCAAATGTGCCTTGCATAGGTAGAGGGATACAGACAGGTTAACAACTGCTAACGGCTAACATCCAATACTTTCAATATAAATATCCCAGTAAGAAGATTTGCTACCGATATAAAAACGCATTCGACTGGCGCATGGCGGGCTGCGGGCTGCGACGGTAGGTCTTCACGTTGAAATGCGAAAATATTTTCCATATTATGTCGTGTTGGTGCACCGACGTCTCCGGTATTTCGTTTCATAGAATCTTGGCGGATATTCCGTTTCGGTAATTTTTGAAAACTGTTATTTTTTACATGGTTTTATTATTCCTGGGTTCGGTTGTATGTAATGTAGGTACTATAGGTGCACCTCTGCCTAACCCTTCTGGATAATACAGGCATGATGTTATTATTAAGTATGTAGTGAGTGTGTTAAGTGTGTAGTGTGTATGTATGTATATTAGGTCGACCTGAGTTTGTGCAATGTTTGTAAGACTCCAAATTACACTCACTTCTGCCAGTCGCATTCATTAGTATGAATCTAAATTACACTCACTTCTGCCAGTCGCGTTCATTGGTATGAATCTAAATTACACTCACTTCTGCCAGTCGCGTTCATTGGTATGAATCTAAATTACACTCACTTCTGCCAGCCCCGTTCATTGGTATGAATCTAAATTACACTCACTTCTGCCAGTCGCATTCATTAGTATGAATCTAAATTAAACTCACTTCTGCCAGTTGCATTTATTTGTATGAATCTAAATTACACTCACTTCTGCCAGTCGCATTTATTTGCACCTTTGCAAATGTATGTAATTCAGATGACAATAAAAATAATATGGTACTACCAAGCTGGTCTGATGATGGAGCACAGAACTCTTGAAAGGCACAAGTAAACCCATCGAGTTTGAGCTCATTAGATTTGGCTTAACAAGTCTTCTTAAAATTTTTACCCGACTGCGGCGAATCTCAGCAGGATTTTTTTTCAATGTACTTGTAGCGGCATCTACATCGCCACATGCGAGCTGCGCGGCATACTGACGTCACGCTAATCCTGCATCACGCAAGCAGAGTTTGCCGCACGACTAGCATATATAAACAACTTCCAGACATCAATCGTCGGGCAGTTGCCCACCAGACACGGCACCCGTCTGGTCAGAGGATCCTCCCTTTTCTATGGAGGTATGAGTGAACTTTACACCCTGATCCTAATACCTCTATATAGGTACTTATTAAAAATTAAAGCTCAGTTTTCTTAACTACACACCCATAAACTGTCGCCTTTTTCCAATGGGGGTATTCAGAGACTACAGAACACCACCGGCT
This sequence comes from Brachylomia viminalis, assembly GCA_937001585.2. Classification (NCBI taxonomy): domain Eukaryota; kingdom Metazoa; phylum Arthropoda; class Insecta; order Lepidoptera; family Noctuidae; genus Brachylomia; species Brachylomia viminalis. The sequence goes on along the minus strand of OW443307.2, from coordinate 4,709,089 downwards.
ACGATCTTACTCATTTTGCTTCGTTTACGTTAGTTTTTTGAAGTACTTAAAATTATTGTGATTGCAGCGTTTTTGGTACAACTACAACGACGCTAAGCTTTATAGGGCGAGTGCGAGCAAGACACAACAGGTTAAACTCAAAATAACAGAATAAGGACCTGAGTGACGCTGGTGGTGGCGTGTGTATTGGATCATTGAGTTTGTAGCCTCCACCCGTTCGATTCCCACCTAACAATTGGCGACCGAATAAGAAAACGGGTGTGTACCTTTGCAAGTGTTTATTAAAGAAAAAAACCAGCTAAATAAGCCGGAGGCACACAAGGATTTGTAGGTCGTGGGTTACGGACGTCTGTTGTCACTTCTGCAGGGATAGGTACTCCCCTGTAGTTGCACGCGGTATTCCGCTGCTGCCGGAGATGGAAGTTGGCCGAAGTTCAGTGTCGTGCTGTACGATGGCGTCACGGGTAGATAAAAACGGCGCGGCTGGCAGACTTGTTCAGCTGTTGGAGGCGAGCCGTTGACATGGACGCAGGAACTGTTGCCGATGGCAGCTTGCAGTGCAAAATGCGAACCTGGAAACCACCGTTCCAGCTGATTAGAACTTGGCCTGATAACTTCCGTGCTGGGGTACCGCCGACGACAACAAGAAGAAAGTACCTATTAATTGTAGTAGTATTGACGTGGTGGTACTGACCAGAACGGAGTTTACACAAAGAGCAAAAAGAAAACAGCAAAAACAATAATTATGAATACGTTAAAACGTTCGGAATTCAAATTTAAAAAATAATATTTTACTTGAAGGTAGAAGAAAATTAAGTAGCATGATACAGCATTATTAGCAATTTCTGAGGCCATTCCTAAATGATAGGTACATATTAAATAAGATGAAATAAGCATCAGAGAATGTAATAAAACAAGAAATACATGATATATTATAGTAGTACACAGAATAATTATTAGCAATAAATTACATGATCATGATTTGCTTGTTTTGTGTGCTATTTAAAACTTACCCTAAATCGGGATTACCACTTTGCTTTATTGTTAGTTATTTATTTTTTATAATTAGTCGTGTCTGCTAGGGCGCTCGACAGGACTCAAGGCGATACGTACACTCTCACATCAGCCTAGAAGTGACTGCTGTGGACTCGCGTCAGCGGTGCGGGCGTAATCCCGTTCACCTCATTCGTTCTATGCGAACACTCGCCCCACACCGCGCGTGCGGCGTCACGGCGCGTTCCAAGTCGTACACAAACAAAGAACAAAGCATTGATACACAATCTATTGCCATTTAACAAACACAATCACAAGATGTATTTCCATGTAACGTTCCGTTACATTACCCGCGGTTCCCTCATAAGGATTTTATTTTAAGAATAAAATCCGCATCATAAACTTGTTACAATAGCCTTTTACTCATTCTTTCATTTCAGTCATACTTCATCACTCAAAAACCTAACATATAATACATCACACAATATTAAAAAAATGCGACGTGTCCTAACATACTGAAAGTCAAGTGACTAATATCCGTCACTGACTTTTGTAACGGTCTTAAAGTCGTTTAGTGGTGTATGGGAAAACGTAACGAAAACAGAGTTCATTTATAAGTAGATATTTTCAAGTCCTTAATATGCCACGACCCTAAGTTTTTTCCTGACATATCCTCTAACACATACACAAGTGGTGACAGCTTTTGAATCACCCGGCACTTAATGTATTTGGGAGCTAGTTTCTTGCTAAAGTGCTTATCCTTATCGCTCAGGACGTAAGCACGTTTGTATACGATATCACCGGTATTAAACTCAAAAGCCTTGCGTCTCAAATTATAATATGATGTGTTTTTTACATGGGCGTGATACAAAGATTTTTGGACTTGATCAAAGATAGAACTTAGGCAACCAAGGTTCTCCGCATACACATCGCGAGGAAGAAATAAAACCTCTTCACCCAAGTCTGTATCTGCGTAATGAGAACCACATAATACTATTTCCCGTCCAAAAACTAGAAAAGAAGGAGTAAATCCGGTAGCTTCATTAACAGAATTATTTATTGCAAACTGTACCTTTGGAATAAATAAGTCCCATGATCGGTGATCACCATCTACGAAAGTTGAAATGCAAGTAATAATCGTTTTATTGTACCGCTCCACAGTATTAACCTGAGGGGTATACTTTGGTGAAAAGAATATGTTTGGTATTTTATATTTTTTGAATAAATCCTGAGTATGGCCGCTAATAAATTGAGTACCATTATCCAGGAAAATACTTTGAGGAACACCGTGAACTAAGAAAATGTGTTCTTCTAAAATTTTTACAATAATCTGAGAAGTTGCTTTTTTAATTGGGAAAATATGACAAAATTTGGAAAAGCAACAAGTTACTACTAGTATGTAACTATTTTGTTTGCGTGTGACAGGAAGAGGTCCCATTAAGTCGATGGATATCATTTGGTAAGGGCGAGAACATTGCTTTGGGCGTCCCATTTCACCAAGAGTAGCATGGTTTTGAGTTTTGTACTGAAGACAAGTACTACAAGATCCTACGTATTTTGCTACGTCTCGATGCATGCCCGGCCAATAAAATTGGAGTGCAATGCGCCTATAGGTCTTAAAGATACCCAAATGACCCGCAGTTGGTTCATCATGGTTATCCGCAATAACCTTACCTCTAAGTTCAGACGGTACGACCTCCTTCCAAGAAAATTCATTGGTAAGCAAGCACTTATTTTTACTAAGGCGGAAAAGAGTGCCATCCTTAATTTGGTAATTGGGAAAATTTTCTGGTTTTGTGACACAGTTACTACAAATGTTCCTATACCAATCATCACTAGAAGTCGCGAATGAATTAGAAGTGACCATAGAAGAAACAGGAACAGCTCTAGACAACGCATCAGGGATGACGTTGTCGACACCTCGACGGTGTTTTATGTCAAAATTGAATGAAGACAAGCGCACACCCCAACGTGCAAGTCTTCCTGTAGGGTTATTTAATGAAAGGAACCACTTCAACGCACTATGGTCTGTGTAAACCGTGAAAGTTTTCCCATTTTCCAAATAGCATCGCCAATGCTCTAATGCCACGAGAACTGCCAGCGTCTCCCGCTCCGTAATGCTGTAGTTCTTTTCTGCCGCCGTTAACGATTTGCTCATGTAAGCTATGGGGTGCTCCTTTCCGTTTATAGATTGAGTGAGCATACCGCCTATCCCATAGTTACTCGCATCCGTATGCACCTCGAAAGGTAGGTTGTAATCGGGGCAAGAAAGAACAGGCGCGGAAACTAAGCATTCTTTTAGCTTTTTAAAAGCGACTACTGCCTCATCAGTCCACTTGAAGGGTGGAGTATTCTTTTTATTTGAAGTCAACTTGTTGAGCGGCCCTGCAATTGTGCTAAAATTGGGAACGAACCTACGATACCATGTAGCTGTACCTAGAAACCGCTTTAACTCCTTTCGATTAATAGGAGTTGCGTAGTTGAGGATGGCCTCAACCTTTTCTGGGTCTGTTCGCAACCCATTCGCATCAACCACGTAACCTAGGTATTTAAGTTGACTTCGAAAAAACTCACACTTTTCCAAATTGACGGTTAGGCCTGCTTTACGCAATCTGTCCAAAACGCGAAGTAGCAGGGACACATGCTCATCAAAACTATTGCTGACAATAATAATATCATCTAGATAAGCGAATATACGGTGATCTACGTTACCTAGTAACTTATCTACAAGACGCTGTTGCGTAGCGGGAGCATTTGTCAAGCCAAACGCTGTGGTCTTAAACCTAAGAGTTCCTCGACCTGGGACGTAAAAGGCCGTCTTATCTCTGTCCTCCTCTGCAATGGGTATTTGCCAAAAGGCTTTGGATAAATCAAGGCTAGTAAGAAAACGGGCGTCGCGCAGATTATCCAAAATTTCGGCAATGTATGGCAAGTTGTAGGCATCTCGTTTTGTGACCGAATTTAACTTCCTGCTGTCAAGACAAAAACGAGGCTGGCCATTCTTCTTAGTAACGAGGAGTACCGGAGACTGCCAGGCACTCTCGCAGTGCTCCACCACATCTAAATGTAACATCTCATCAACCTGTTCGACAAGGATTCTCTGTTTCTCAGGAGATAGCCTATAATATCTTTGTCGAATAGGAGGAGAAGCGCCAGTATCGATATGATGGGTTAAAATGTGCGTACGGCCTAAGCCTTTGCGCTCAAATGAAATATCCCTAAATTGCTCAACAACGTTATCAACTATAGCGCGTTGAGAATCATCTAAACTATCATAAGAATACATAAAAGTTTGATGGTTATTACTATTCAAATCTACTAATGGAATAGCTGTCAAATTAACAGAACCCAAATACTTCGGACATAAATCAAAGGCGCGCCAGAAGTCAATACCTAGAATAAGCGATGATTGAACTTCTGGAACTACATAACATTTGATTATGTGAAATCGTTCCTCTAATTGTACTGGAACATTAACATAACCAATACTCTTAAGTGTTTGACCCCCAGCAGCTATTATCGAAGGTGTATCATCAGTACATAGCTTAAGGCCACGACTGAGTAACGTGTTATGTGCATAATTACCTAATATTGTAACAGCTGACCCGGAATCTAGGAGGCCAGACGCTGTAATATCGTTGATCTTAATATTTAAATATGGTCGCGAATCCCCTAGAGGCTTAGTTTGCAGAACTGAAGAAATTTTGTAACTGTTGAAAAATAAATGAATTGTTTTCAACCAGTTATTCCAATCATCTCTATTAAAGCGACCCTCTATCGAAGATGTGTTGATACAATCCTGCAAACCTAGTTTTTTGGCTTCTGATCTTTATTACAATTCGGACAATCTGGTTTCTTGACACCTTTATGACCACACTTAAAACACAAAATTTCTTTATTCTGACAATCCCTGAGGCTATGCGAATTATTTCGACATCTAGGACAATACGGTAGTTTCGCATCAGGAACTGAATTATTTTTATATAAAGCATGTAAATATTTTTCATTAACATTACTGTTAAAATCTTGTTTGTTATTGTCTATGGTGGTTTTATTGTTCACATTTTTAGTATCACTATAATGATTTTGTTTGTTTATTGTGCCAGTTCTTTGTTTGTATGCAAACTCTGGTGCTAATGTGTCAGAAGTAGCAGCGGAAGGCTCACGGAACTGTACCATGCGTGACTGAACGTTTTCGAAATTCCTACAAAGACATCTCAACTGCTCAATCGATGTGATTTGAGATGCAGAGGCCAGAGTGCTCGCATAACACGGTCTAATATTGTGTAAAATAATTTCCAGCTTGTCCTCCTCCACCAAAGGCCTCGACAAGCGTGAAAACATTCCCGAAATAATGGATAGGTAAATTGTAATGTTTTCCGTTGCTCCCTGAGTCCTAGACCGAATCTCAGACAAAAGTCGGTAATCGTAATCCGCTTTGTCGAAGTCATGTAGTAGAAGAACGACAAGTTCATCCCAAGATGATACCTGTGAACTTACGCTTCTAAACCAATGGAGCGCATCATCTATAAAAATTTCGGTTGCAAATGACAGAAACTTTGCGTTTGTAATATTACGAGCTACACTATATTCGTTAGCTCGCTGAATAAAAGCACGCACGCAAGTCTTGCCATCATATCTTAATTTGGCTAACTCGGAAAGTTTGGAATTTCCCTCACAAACCACTGAAATATTAATTCTTTCCGCCGTAACTGGCGGGTCAGAAATTGGGGTGACAGCTATGAGAGGGTCTATACTCTTTGCTTTTAGAGATGTAAAAATTTCATAATATTCCCTAAACATTTTCGTACATTCAGTATGCACATCCATGAATTTCTCATCCATATTGATCCTATTGAGCCTGTGATAAAGGTGATGGAAAAGATTTTCAATTCGCCCCAACACATTCTTATCCTTGGTATCCACATCAAGACTAGATTTTATTTTATTTAAAATTTCCAACGAATTATTTAAATCGTGAAGGGGGTCGAGATGGGAACACAAAATATCCTCAGATACAAAAACTTGACTAAGTTTACAAATCTGCCGCCTAAGATCCGCCACAGTACTAGCCGGAGTTTCACCTCTTACGGCTACCTCGTATTCTAATTCAGACTTTTGCAACGATAAATATTTTATAGGATATGCCATATTAAAAGAAAAAAAATATATATATATGGACCAATATGATAAAGTTGTAAATAGCACACAAAATATAATGAAAATACTCCGTTCCGTTACAATCTACTCTAACAGAACGCTGTGTTATAAATTATCTATGAAAGGAAGAATTAAGAAGTAAAAGAAAGAAACAAAGCAACTAAAAAAAATATTTCGAACAACAATAAAAATAGAAACAAACTAAAAATAAAACAAATGCAACTGGTGTGAAGGTAGTTTTACAATAAATTTGCGAAACTAAACGATTCCAATTTGAAACAGACAACAGAATAAGAATCAAAGAAAAACAAAAAAATATTTTCCCTTTTGTCACCCGGTATACAAAAAAAAAAAAACACCCTGTATATAAAAAAAACTATTAGGCCAACGACGTTAATAAACTATAGTTCTTAAATCAAAACAAACTGACATTAATCTTCACACCAGTTACTGCACAAAAAAAAAACAAAGCGTTTTACAAAAAAAAATAAACAATTACCCACTCACCGTACAATAACTAACTACTAACTACAGAAGCGAAAACAGACAGAACCACGTAATTGGGCGCCAGTGTAGCCTCCACCCGTTCGATTCCCACCTAACAATTGGCGACCGAATAAGAAAACGGGTGTGTACCTTTGCAAGTGTTTATTAAAGAAAAAAACCAGCTAAATAAGCCGGAGGCACACAAGGATTTGTAGGTCGTGGGTTACGGACGTCTGTTGTCACTTCTGCAGGGATAGGTACTCCCCTGTAGTTGCACGCGGTATTCCGCTGCTGCCGGAGATGGAAGTTGGCCGAAGTTCAGTGTCGTGCTGTACGATGGCGTCACGGGTAGATAAAAACGGCGCGGCTGGCAGACTTGTTCAGCTGTTGGAGGCGAGCCGTTGACATGGACGCAGGAACTGTTGCCGATGGCAGCTTGCAGTGCAAAATGCGAACCTGGAAACCACCGTTCCAGCTGATTAGAACTTGGCCTGATAACTTCCGTGCTGGGGTACCGCCGACGACAACAAGAAGAAAGTACCTATTAATTGTAGTAGTATTGACGTGGTGGTACTGACCAGAACGGAGTTTACACAAAGAGCAAAAAGAAAACAGCAAAAACAATAATTATGAATACGTTAAAACGTTCGGAATTCAAATTTAAAAAATAATATTTTACTTGAAGGTAGAAGAAAATTAAGTAGCATGATACAGCATTATTAGCAATTTCTGAGGCCATTCCTAAATGATAGGTACATATTAAATAAGATGAAATAAGCATCAGAGAATGTAATAAAACAAGAAATACATGATATATTATAGTAGTACACAGAATAATTATTAGCAATAAATTACATGATCATGATTTGCTTGTTTTGTGTGCTATTTAAAACTTACCCTAAATCGGGATTACCACTTTGCTTTATTGTTAGTTATTTATTTTTTATAATTAGTCGTGTCTGCTAGGGCGCTCGACAGGACTCAAGGCGATACGTACACTCTCACATCAGCCTAGAAGTGACTGCTGTGGACTCGCGTCAGCGGTGCGGGCGTAATCCCGTTCACCTCATTCGTTCTATGCGAACACTCGCCCCACACCGCGCGTGCGGCGTCACGGCGCGTTCCAAGTCGTACACAAACAAAGAACAAAGCATTGATACACAATCTATTGCCATTTAACAAACACAATCACAAGATGTATTTCCATGTAACGTTCCGTTACAAGTTCCCTTCAAAATGGTTGAGCTGAATGGTGCTGATCCATACGTCATGTTCGTGAACGGGCGCCGTCAGTAGGCACTGGTCATTTCTTAGCTGCCACGGCTTATTTTAATTCCATATTTGTTTTTATCTTTTTATTACGAACGCTTTTAACGTGCACGTCTTTCTAAATCGTTCTCACATGTATAATTACAACATGAATGATGTAAACACTTTCTTTTGTAACAATATTTTGATTTAAAAGAGTGTCCATGGAGTTTCTTGCCCGTTCTTCTCCATAGGTGCCTACTACGCTTTGGAATGGGCAACGAGCTTCATCTTTCTGACTGACCGACCCCTTGACAATTCAAAAGTGCCTGTAATTGGTTTATTTGAAATAAATGCTTTGAGTTTGAGTTTTTGAGTTTGAGTGGAGGGCATAAGTTTCGGTTAACGTGCCGAAGTTACGGGCGTTTCCTGCTAGGTGTCACCTTTGTACATAAGATTAGTTCGGGGTCCGAACTAAGAAACGACAAAAAGATTTGACAGCTGCCCTTACTCCCGATGTGTTTTTTTCCCGTCCAAAAATGTATTTAATCACACCAGGTATACAGTTCATTCCGAAGTATCAAACTACTTTCTGATGAGCCTGTATCTTCGTTGCCGGTCGTGGAGAGTACGCACATGATTTCATCCGAATTATGTTCTATTTTCGAATGTATCTGGTAGAACTACCCCGTCTGGGAACTAATGTTTTTCGTGTACTCCAATTATCTTAGTTAGGAGATATAGAGATGTACTTTGTACTGTAGTTATATAAATAACTGTACCAGTTACGTTGAGTTAGTGCATTGAGGTTTACAGAAGTGTACAGTTTACTGGAGTTTCAGTGTCATCCTGATTCGGTATTATCTATTTAATTTATTACGTTAGAAAGATAGAAAATAAACGTATGGGAATGTTTATTTGAAAGGATGAAAGCAAAATGCGTTTATTGGCATTACAGCAATATAAGCAAACTATAAAACAGATGAAAAATATAATGCCAAAAGGGCCTCAGCTCAGCATAATGTCAGATGTCAACACAATGTGTACCACCTGACGCTAATTTTCAGCTGCAACCCACGAGTGCCATACGCTGGAGTAACAAACACTTATAGAAGTGTGTGTCCGTTGTAATCAATTAAGAGTATTAATTAAATGCGATAATATAGAAAAGCTCATACAAAATCAAATAGAATGTTGTGACATACACGTGTGTGTGTATGTTGTATTGAGATTAATGAAAGTGATGTTTATCACAGTATGAAAGGAACTGCTTCAGGAACACGTTTTATGTAGGTGAAGTCTGTAGGTTAATTAAGTCTTTTAGCTATTAGATTCTAGTAGAACGAACACTTTTTTAAATGATTTATTTAGTTATTTCGATAATTCTTGAATAAGTAAACGCTAAATGCGATAAAAACGAACATACTTCGATGATCTTATGACAAAGACTCCAATGCAAAAGGCACATTTTTTTCGTTTTCCATTTGATAAAAACTCTTCTTATTATCGATAAACAATTGACTTCTACTACAGTATATTCGTTATTAGCACTAGTTGCTATAGATTAATATTTGACGTTTGATTTTGATTCGATGTGGCTTGAGGTTTTCGTTTATACTTAATGGCTTGTAATAGCTTTGTGGCAAGTTAATTAGTGAGCACATGTTAGTTATACAAACAAACAGTATGTAATAAAATACATCTGGTTTATTTAATTAAAATTGTAATTAAATTACGCATTAGGACCGTTTAACCGCAGGCAATATACAGTAAGGTAAATTAATTGTTAAAAGCAAATTGACACTCTAATACAATTGGCCATGTTATAGACATTTCATACATGTCATAGCATAACAGTAAATTGTGATTTGAATATGCGGACAATTTAAATTGGTAGCCAATTTGCATAAAAAATAAATCCTGACTTTGCTAATAAGGACCCCATTCACGAATAAATACTTGTATAATCAGTAAGTGACCCGTACATATTGGGTCAGAGTATTCGTAAAATCTTTTGCAGGTGAATTTTTTATAAAATGTTGTTTTTCTAATACTTGTTTGTATACTCAATGACACATGATCAATAAATCGTAAACAGCAGGATTATATTAACACCAGTGGACGCATTTATGAATTCGTCATGTACTCAATTGTATAAGCTTAAGCAAAAGGCCTTTTAACAAAATTACCTATACCTAAAAATAATTATGACATGTTATTAGAATCCCGCTGTTTACGGTATCTAGAAAATCGTCATTTAGCTACAGACCTACGAGCGTAGGTATACAAAGATGTCTTCAATTTTTCTGCCTAAAATTGAGAAATATCTAAACTAGTTCCCCAATGTAAATCTCCCGAACCAAGAACACACCTTACCACCGACGCGGGACTGCACAAATTGGACCTCACTCTAGTGTCCAATTTGACGTGCAGCGCTTTAGCGCTCTCGAGCTAACGAGCGGATGCCGTGTGTTGGACCACCCGCTCCTGTGAAGCGCTGCAGCCGCTAACTTGCCAAATAGGCCGCTGAAGCGCTTATTACGATTTTGATACTTAGAATTTGAATGGAGACTGGGTTAAAATTTGTAGATTTTCTAATGGTAAGGTAGTTGGAGTGCGATTTTGGCTGCATATTGGCTAGCAAGTAATTTTCGCGAGTGAATAAGATGATTACAGATTGAAAATGCTCGCTGAACTCGTAGTTGAAAACGTATTTGTATGAATGATTAACCCCCCTTTCTCTCTGCATAGCTTCATCCAATTTCATTTAGGGTCGGCTCTCCTCGCCATTCTTCGTCAAACGAATTCTAGAAAACACGATGCCCGTTTCCTGAAATTCCGATTGAGTATCTGTTCAGCAAATTTAATATGTATTAAAATGTCATGTCACCTGAAGGCCAATTCCCGTAATTAAAAACTTTCAAATTCAAGTCACAATCTCATCTCAGCGACAGTCTAATGTCAAAAATGTAGGTAAACGCTATACAATTTTTGACAGATTGACACTGAGATTAGAATGCGAACGTTCTTAAAAATACGGGAATTGCCCCTCTGTTTTATTTCGGTCATTCTATTTTAATTCATGATATTATTATAACAAGAAACAAAATAATGAAACCGGTCTATTCTGCAAAAATCTCGCCGTGAAAACTTAGGTGAAGTGAGCTGTTATTCCACCCGATACTAGGTATTGACACAATTGACAGCCCACTTCAAGCTCACATCACCTAAGTTTTCACAGAATAGATTGGCAGGACCGCACTTTATTACGTGGGTCTTAAAACATAATTGTTGAAATGTGGTAAGTATACACAGAGTTATTTGTAATACGTCGGCAATCCATTAAAGGGATGTAGGGGACTCAGTCCGTCATGTCAGTTGGGACTGGTCATCTCTTAGCCACCACGGCTTATTTTAATTATTTTATTAAGTGTTTAAATTTATATTTGCTGTACACTGGACACTCAACGTGTACGTCTTATTTACATCGTTCTCACATATAATTATACCTATATTCAACAATAATGACGTAACTAATATTTATGTAACAATATAATTTAAAAGACTGTCCATGGAGTTTCTTGTCCGTTCTTCTCCATAGGTACCTACTACGCTTTGGAATAGCCAACTAGCTTCATATTTCTGACGGACCGACTACTTGACAATTCAAAAGTGCCTGTAAATGGTTTAATTGAAATAAATGCTTTGAGTTTGAGTTTGGGAAGTCATTTGCGACCAAATGACCCCTTATGACCCCTATGCAAATGTCAACCATTTTCTAGTAATTTGACATTTTATATTTTTTTGAAGATATCTGGTATCGGGTACATATTACAATACCGACATTTCATAATAACTATGACTGAAATACCGACGTCCGAAACATCGAAGTTCAAAATACCGAAAGTTTGAAATACCGATAGCCGTTATATCGAAACATGAAATACCGATGTCCAAATGCCCGAAAGGATGAAACCCCGAATGGACGAAATCCCGAATGGACGAAATACCGATGGATGAAATCCCGAAGAGCGGCAACGTAATTCCCGCTTTTACTCATAGATGGCACTACAACTGAACTGGGTGAAATAGGTTAGGTTAGAACAGTGACCAACCGCGCGTGAGCCGAGCGAGCGAAGCGAGCGGTGCCGCGGCAGCGGCCGGCGAACGCTACTTCCAAGTAGCTCGCAGATTTTTTTCACCATTTTCTAATTATCCGGGAATTATACTACTGGGGATTATACATGGGAAAGGATGCAACATGCAAGCAGGCATGCAGCATGCAAGCAAGCATGCAGCATGCAAGCAGGCAAACAAGCATGCAGCAAGCATTGTTCCTGTCAAGGCTCCGGTGCTGCGGGGTTTAGGCGGCCCCACGCGAGCTTATCGTCGCAGATGGTTTTAACGCTCACCACCGCAGCTTCGGCTTGCTGGCCGGCTATGCCGGCCAGCCTCAGCCGCGGCGGCGGGCCTTCAAACCACCTGCTCCTCAGCTCGCGGACCGCCTTACCCCTCCGCGCCTACGCGGGTTTAAATTACACTCTAGAGGTTGGGCAGACAAGACTGCGTGAAGTCGGTTTTGCAGCGTTTCGTTTTTGTCACAAAATTTTGTAGCATAACATATTGATTTTGAACTTCAGGATAGGGATCTTCGGGATTTTAAGCTTCGGGATATGGATCTTCGGGATTTTAAGCTTCGGGATATGGATCTTCGGCATTTTAAGCTTTCGGGCAAACGAACTTTCGGTATTTCAAACTTTCGACCAAACAATCATTCGGCGTTAAATTTTTCGGGATTTCGTCCATAGGTATTTTAAAATAGGTATTTTGAATTTCGGTATTGTAATACGTACCCCTGGTATCTTATTGTATCTCGTTGGATAGCTGAGAAGTTGTACATATTTTTGCAATGTTCTGTCAACAAAGTATATCCATGTTTTTTTGCAGAAATCAATCATATTAATGTCAAATAAAATGCTTGATCAAAAAATATTAAAGATAATTGTCATTTTATGATAGAATAAAATTACATCAATGTCATTGTTTTAGAAGTGGAGACCTGTAATTGGCTTTCAGACTAATGTACTGTCCTTGATCTGTTTGTTTTAGCTGCAAGTCTCCCATGTTATTAAAATAAATAAATAAATTAGTCATACACAACATAATCTTAATAAATCGGTAATGGTTGACATTTACGTATCGTTTACGTCATAACGGGTAATTTGGTTGCAAATGATCTCCCCTACATCCCCTTAATGGATTGCCGCCATATTACCAATAACACTGTAGGTATATCGCAACTCTACTTATCTCTTCAAGAATTAAAGGCGTTATGTTATTTGTTATGTGTTATCTAAGAATTGAGACTTCTACCATGCAAAACGGTCATAACTCATACATAGACTACGGGAACATGTCGGTTTAAAGTTTAGCCATACAAAAGCGTGTTTATCCGGAGCCTGTCGAAACTTGCACATTGATATGCAGCCTTCGAATGTTGCTACTTACCTCTTATGCACTAACCGGCTGGGGTGGCGTTGGTGTTGGTACTTTTGGGATTTTATTAAAATCGTTGGAAATCGTCTGTGCGAGGGGGCTTGTGGCTTAGTAATAACAGCCGCACGAGTCGATCGATCAGGTTAAGCTACGCTTTTCGCGGTTGGTCCGTGGATGGGTGACCATCATTACATACCAAGATCCCTCAGTGCCTCGGAAAGCACGTTAAGCCGTTGGTCCCGGCTGTCATTGGATCTTTGACAGTCGTTACGGGTCGTCAGAAGTCCGAAAGTCTGACAACCAGTCTTACCAAGGTTATGCAGGCAGTCGCTCCATGTAAATGACTGGTATTCAGCTGCGGTTAGACTGGAAGCTGACTCCGACATAGTTGGGAATACTCTAGGCAGATGGTAAGTTGCAAGTAATCTTGTGTTTACTTTTTAAATTAATGTATTATTTGGCTGCTTCGAGTACACACCTCTCAACGCTTATCAAGTAAGTGACGGCCTATAACATTAATTTCCAACTTTGAAGATACTTCAACCAAAACCAGACTAAACATAACATAATATTATCACGCCTGTAGGCCCCAGAGAGTTCGGCAGAGGTGTATAGTACACCGTCATTTCGCCAGACTAACATAGATTTTCCCCTTCAAACTTCAACGTAAAGCATTTATTTCAAATAAACCAATTACAGGCAGTTTTTAATTGTTAAGGGGCCGATCAGTCAGAAATATGAAGCTAGTTGCCCATTCCAAAGCTTAGTAGGTACCTATGGAGAAGAACGGGTAAGAAACTCCATGGACACTCTTTTAAATCAAAATATTGTTACAAAAAGTGGTTACATCATTCATGTTGAAATTATACATGTGAGAACGATGTAGAAAGACGTGGTGCACGTTAAAGGCGTCCGTAATAAAAAAGATAAAAACAATCCAGGAATTAAAACAAGCCGTGGCAGCTAAGAGATGACCAGTGCCTACAGACAGCACCCGTCCACAAACATGACATGATGAACATTCAGCTCAAGAATTGTGAAGGGAACTCAATGATCCAATACACACGCCACCACCAGCGACACATTTGAGTGATCATGGCATACTCTCAGCCGCCAGGGCACAAGTCAATGAAAGACGAACGCACTAAGCTTTATAGTAGGTACATAATGTTCACACATGTGTTATGCAATTATACAATACCTTAGAACAAACCCAAAAACAAATTAGACAAAAACAAAACACAACCAAAATACGACTTCTCAAACATACATCGTAAAATAATAATTACTATACAATGCGGGACCAAACAATCTAAAGTTGTAGACATAAAATCATAATGTCTCCATTAGCCAAGCTGTGTTGTCGCCTCGTGGCATAAAGTTTATCCACAATAGAAATGTGCCTTGAGGCAGTCTCGCATGTCAGATGAAACTGGCGGAGATAGGGTTTGAGAAATGTAGTAGATGTGGCATTAACGCAGTGGGCTTATGCACACTTTGACCGAACTTAAAACCTTTTAATCTTATTATATGACGCATATAACGACGTCAAAGACGTGACAAATACAGCTAAATAGAGCTACAGTGCTTCTAGGACCTTGGGCACTTGAAAGATATTGACAGGGGGGTCTTGGTGGTTTTTTTTTGTTTGTGCAATTAATTGGAAAAATACACACAATAATATAATAAATTTTTTATTTAACTTCAGTTGTACAAGAAAAACACTTATCTTAACACTATAATATAATTGGAATCAGCGCATATTTGTGAAAGTAATGGCGAAACACATACACGGCAAGATACAGCAGCCGAATTAAAGACACTACTCTTTTTGAAATTGGTTTAAAAAACTGACAGTCTTTTTTGTTTTTTTTTTCATTTCAAATGTTTCGATAAATACTATGATGAGCCATGGGGATAAAAACCAATAGTGATTTCTCAGTATTACTGTACTTTACAAATAGGACTTTCTACTATTAAGACATACTGCTAGTAGGCCGATTTTCTAAAGAGTCGTTTTGATTATAGGTATGTCGTTTAACTCTAAGGACCATTTGCGTTTAGGACTTTTCGTTACGAAGGGGTCTAAACTAAAGCGATCAACGTTATATTATGGTGATTTTACAATGTTAGGTGAGTCTATTCTATTCCCCTATAACTGAAAGATAAAAGAAAAATCTATTTAAAAGGTTTGGTAATTGTCTATAGACAATTACCAAACCTTTTAAATAGATTTTTCTTACTATAGAACTTACTACTATACTATACTATAACTATACTATAGAACTATAGTACTTTTCTTTCTATTAGACTGACTATAGTCAGTCTATGACTGTACTACGAACTGATGAGTGACACCCTTATAATCCATATTTATATGAACGCTTGTCAATTTTGTACAATCCCGCCATCATTACCCAACCCCCTATTGCCACATCTCGCATCCATTCCACGCTCCTCGGTCCTTACTTTCTGGAGCGTTCCGCAACTCTTTGTAGTCATCCGTTTGATATTATAAACGTTTTAGTCTGAATTGTCGACATGTTTTAATCTGAGTGGAAATTGGGCGACTTTAGGCTGTTGCGAAGTTTCGTCTGTTTTGCGAATTGTCCTAGTAGCGACGGAGGTTTGTAGCTTTGATTTAAACTCTGTTTAATTCTGGAAGGGTTTAGATGTATTTTTAATGTAAGGACCTTTTGAGAGTTTATTTAATTACCAATGTTTCGGTTTGCTAGACAGACACGTGTTTACATTTTAGTTATACCTAGTAGTGACAAAATACTTATTTAAACAAGTTAAATCTGTAAACCTACGTTAAAGGTAGCTGAAAGATACAGACGGTCTGCGAAATTGCTTGTAGTCAAGTAATCCTTTGAATAGTTATTTTGTTTAGATACCTTTGCAGTTATTGCTATCGTTTTTCTGTGGTGACGCGACAGACTGGTACCAGGGCGACGACGGTTTCTTTTGAATTGTATAAACCCGTTTTACAATTATTATTAGTTTATTCATGGTTTTGGGAGCAATAGAAACTGTATAAAAGTGCTTACAAACGTTTTAGTTTTTTAGTTAGACGCTAGTGGTATTCTAGGCGATGAATGCTTTATGTTGATTATAAAGATAACTGTGAAGTTATATTTGTAGTATTGGACATAAAATTGGTTATAATAAGATGTATTTACGGGGATAGACCAATCTACGTGATAACGTGTTCCAAGGCATGAATGAGTGCCTCTCGACTGTCCAGAGATTAGTAGACTGTCTAACAACGATCGCGGTTTCCTTAAAATAATGCTTATCATCATCATCATTCACCCAAGGAAGTCTACTGCTGCACATAGGCCCTTCAAATGGTGGACGGTTGACCTGGTGAAAGAAACGGTAATCCGTTGTATGCGACAAGCGCAGGACCGATCTAGGTATATGACCTATGATATGATATGACACGCGTAAATAAATACGATTAAAATTAATTTCTAGTTATTAAGATCAACGTTTTTCATTAAAAAAAATACCTTAAGCCGTATTCACGAAGGGGCCAACTAGCGCTGCATGTCGCGGGCGACGCGGCACTTCTTCGCCAACGCAATCTTTAAAAATCTTTAAAAGTTATAGAGTAATCGGGAATTTCTGGATAAGAGATCAAAACAAGTCACTTTAAATTAAGTGAGTTTGTTCAATATACTTGGACAATCTCTTTGATGATAATAACTTAAGAATGGATGGAGAATTTCCTTAAAATCCCCTAGATTGTAATTGAAATTGTGTTACGCATTTAGGTTGCTGGTCTAGCTAGGAAAAACACGTCTATTAATGAAAGTGGAACTTGTTTGACCTATTAGAAATAAATTTAAAAAAGCAAATGGGTAATGTTTGTTATCAGTTTCGTTAGACAATTGATCTTTACGCTCCAAGATAAATAAATATAAAGAAAAAAAAAAAATATTTGCTATTAAACATGACGCAAAGATAAAACACAAACACAAGAAATAACAAGATGGGGGAGCATAATTATAATAATAATAATAATATGAGACAACATACAAGGTCTTCAGGTCCCGAACTAGGTAGAACCTGTACTACGGTAACCTGATGACTGATATACATACTTAAATACATATACACACCCAGACACAGGTCAAACAGACATGCACACAAAAATGTTTGACTTGTCCGGGGATCGAACCCGGGACCAGCGGCTCAGAAGACAGGGTCGCTACCAACTGCAGCAACCGGTCAGTCCTTGATTTTTGATCTTTGCGTGTCATATACGCAAAACGATAAAAAAAAAATATAGAAAACTTTGATATTAAAACTCGTAATATACTGGTAACCGACAATTATATACGTAGCGACATGGTGTTGCATCATCAAGAAGTTTCATCATTTCAGAAACTATTTGTGCAATCATAGCGAATACCTATGCTACGTTTTATAGTGTTTTATTTCACCATCGCCATTGCTCTAGTTACTAAGAGTTTATTCATGTAGAACGCTGGTAAGATATACAATCACGTTTCACACTCCGACACAAATCAAGATTAAACATTCCGCAATCTCGACTAAAAATACACTCAACAAGCCCCTATGTAATGTCTATAAAAATATATAATAAACTACCTGAAATAATAAAAAAAGAAGAAAAATTAAACATGTTTATAAAAAAACTAAAACAATTTTAAACAGAAAAATGCTATTACTTACAACATAAATGAATATTTAAACGATAAAATATAATTTAATAATGTGTATACACTATTAAATTATACAACAATTTCTATGTGTATTTATAAAGAATTCTTATTATGGTATTATTGGATTTATTTTAGATATATAATTATTTTTAATTTTTTTTTTTCTATTTTTTTTTTTTTTTTAAAGCTTCCTCTCTCCTACTATATCTTTGTCTTTTGCTGTGCCCGACAGGGTCCATAATGATCTCATTTTTAATTTACCACCTAAGTACACATTGTGGAATGCAAATAAAGTTTGAGTATTGAGTATTGAGTAACCTGCTCTGGTAGACATCACTGGTCAGCGCAGGAACTTTCATTACTTTTTGCCAAATCTGCACAGCAAAAGCGTAATCCACAATCTTAAGCCCGAACTACCTTCATACTTAAAACTATGACCCTTCTTAAACTCGACCCAAAGGGTTGAATTAGAGAATGAAGGGCTTGTGACGTCATCCCTTATCTATATCTTATCTAATGGAAGCGTTGTCAGCCCGTCATGAACTTACGACATGCTTTGATAATGACAGTTTAAGATGGTGGTCTTATTGTAACATACAATACACGTGTCGAGGCATTTATGGGTTAAGTGTTCTGAAGTCATCAGTGAAGTTGGTGACCTTTAGAGGGTATAAACTTGTGAAAAGTTTTTTTGCTTATGTGAAAATATGTTTTTAAAATGTTTTGCATTTTGGCGAATTGTTTCTTTACAGTTTAACGGTTTTTTTTTAATTTATTGTGTGTCATGTCTTTCCGAACAGTATTTTTTGTTGGTTATTGTAACTTATATGTGTGCGAGCGCTATGCAGGTGAGAGGGCTGCGCCCCGCCATTGCCTGCGCCGGGATTAACTTATAAGAATAAAGCAGTGTGCAACAGGCTAGCGAGTTTGATTGACGAGTGTCACCGTCTTTCCGCATACTACTTACCTACCTATTCAACAGTTATAAATACCGTATTTCGAGCAGTCGACTTATTTGTATATTACTTGTACTAAAGCCTCGTTGGTCTACTGACCACAAAGGCTACTGCTAAGCATAAAGTCCTGGGTTCGATTCCCAGGTCAAGTAAGTTGCTATTGATTTTTTCCATCAGGTATTTCTCAGTAACAGGTTGGAGCCTGAAATGTGGTTGTACTATAAGGTGCACCTCTGCCTAATCCATCGGGGATAACAGGCGTGATAATATAATGTGTAATGTTATATATGTAGTTCTGCTTCAGGGGTGTCTCTTTTCATACTTATTTATTAATTTAGAAGGCAACTACAACAGGTAACAATCCCACTATATCACTAGGTTCACAGGTTTTGACCTGATTATCACCCAAACGGTAATCGCACAACAATACCTAATAATTATGACAACTACAGTAAAAAGCTTAGTTCACAAAACTACAGCCACAACCTACAGCTATACTGATAAGAAACAGGCCTTGATCACCACGCTTACGTCACTACACGTAAGTGAATTTTGACATGAGGGTCTAAACAAAGGTAAAAACCAAAGACAGAACGGTTGGCGCGGTGGGTAAGCGATTGACTGCTGCACTGCGTGTCGCGCGTTCGATTCCCGCACGGAACTAAATATTTGTATGACCTATACCTAAGTAGTTGTTTCGGGTCTGGCTGTTTGTGTATGTGAGTTTAAATGTTTTTTTTTTAATAACGTTGCCCCACACTAGGAATTTCTCCTGTATCGTGGGTGCGTTCACAAACATTTAAAACTCAAAAAGCCAGACCCGGAACAACTACTTGCAGGTCATACAAATATTTAAATATTTGTTCCGTGCGGGGATCGAACCCGCGACACGTAACGCAGCAGTCAATTGCTTAACCACTGCGCCAACTGTGCCGTCAAAACGTTTGTAAACGCACCCACAATACAGGAGAAAGTCCTAGTTTTTATGAAAAAAAAAAAAAAAAAACTGATGCCTATTCTATCAGTGACTTTGGAAAGGCTAAAACAACAACATACACACACACACATGTATATCACACAATTTTATTTGATTTTGTATGAGCTTTCATATATTATCAAATTTAATTAATTCTCTTATAATTCATTAATTAGTTATTAATAATTATAACGGACACACACTTCCCTACGTGTTTGTTACTCCAGCGTATGGCACACGTGGGTTGCAGCTGAAAATCAGCGTCACTTTGTGTTGACATCTGACATTATGCTGAGCTGAGGCCCTTTTGGCATTATAATATTATTGTTGTTTTCTGTTTTATAGTTTTAAGGTGTATTTATTTTGCTGTAATGATTTTAAACGCATTTTTCTTTCTTTTCTATCAATAATGTGTTGTGTTGACATAAGCTACCGAAAAGCGTAAGACGATCCTGTTGAAAGTCGTTGTAGAAATATGAAACGCTTTGAAAGCAATTGCCACTGGTTAAAACTATGACAGTTATTGCCCATGCAGCTCGATACTAAATATGTACTACTGTTTTTTGTAAGGCTCTTTTAATACAAGCAAATAAATAAATTATGAAAATTACTACTATCGCAGCTATAACGGTAATGTTAGCTTATATGCTTATAAAGATCTAGGCATAAAAAACCATATTACTTTTTCCACGAAATCAGCATAAAAATTAAAACCCGTAGCCACATTTCAGTCATTTCAAATGTAATAAAAAAATATCATAACGCGTCCAACCACTCGCGTCGCTCACAATAATAAAAATTATAAAATGGCTGTTCCCATATTTAATACCACGCCCACCGTTCCACAGATTTATGAATTTTAATTTTCTTTCATCCACTGCGAAGTATTATCTTTCAGGGCGTACATTATTCTCTAAGAAATACCACTGATTATGTGGTTGTAGATACGACGGTTTGATTTATTACGATATAAAGTTAAATTAAAGTAAGGGCTCTTGGCGAGCTGCTTTTATTCTGCTGAAAGATTTATTAGTAAGGGAAATTTTCTCGTCTTGTTTATATATGACTTGATTAGAGTAATGAGTGAGAATTAATTAAACTTATCGTATCATCTGGAATAATCGAACATCAGCTTGGAAACTGCTGGAGAAGGCTTTTACCGTTATAGATAGCGGTCCTTGCACACAAAAAAAAAAGGAAAAAAAGGAGGATATTAATATTTTATTAATTATTATTATAAGAGTGTCACTAGTTAGAAAATTGTATTTAAGGAAAACAAAACTATTTTATTTTATTTATTTTATTATAACGTAACATCGAGCTTAAATAGTATTTACTCCCACGTTTCGCCATTAATATAAGGTTTATTTATTCATACACGAAATAATATCTGAAGGGGTCATTGTACTCATCATTAATGAACAACTTACACTATGGAACCTAACCAATTGGGTCGGCAATATGTATGCTTGAATATGAGGCTTTTGACAACGTTGGATGTGTATAATTTTAAGTCTCTTTTTTATTATTTTTTTATTTGTAATGTGCGTTTTGTTTGTGCAGAATAAACAATTTTTCTTTCTTTCTTTCTTAACCTGAAATCGCGAAAAAAAAATCAGCTGTTCCCTACATTTGTTTGCACAACTCGTCAGAATGTAGGGACCAGCAGATTTTTTTTCTCGATTTCAGGTTTGGTCCCATAGTAAAAGTTGTTCATAATGATGGGTACAATGACCCCTTCAGATATTTCGTGTATGAATAGATACACCTTATAATATGTTTAAGTCGCATATGGTGGCGAATCTATTTCCTATTTAATTCCTGATGGAAAAGCCGACTAACACTACTCGACCTGGGAATCGAATCGAATTAGGTATGTTTAGGTCATGTTACAGAATGAGAATCATTCATTTGCCAAACATGTTGTTATACAAATAAGATTTTTTTAAATGTAAATTGAGCCGAAACTTTTTTTTTTTTTGAGGGTGTTATTTGCTGAAGATTTTTTAAGTAATTTGTGTGCACTGACTGACTAGGGTATAAAGTTTCTATTTATTTCTATACCAACTTCTGCTGGCGAATTCGTTCGCGTGAAATTTCTTGTTCCCCTGATCCATCCCTTCACATTGCAATACCTGCTCGCGCTAATAATTCGTTTTCGCCTAGCGTTTTTTCTGACTTCGTTTCTTTTTGCTCGGCGCCTAAGGATCCTAGCGTGATGTTAAATAACCTATAGCCTTCCTCAAATATTGGGCTATCAAATGCAATAAGAATTTTTCAAACCCGACCGTTATTTCTTTTTTTTGTTCTTACAAAGAAACAAAAAAAAAATACCTCTTTATAATTTTAGTACAGCTAGGAAAAAGTGGTCCAAGTATTTTAATTGGCTTTTCACCGTTTTTTTTTGTTCGGTTTAAAACCTGTAAAATTGGAATTACCCGTTTATTCAAGAAGACACTGTTTAGCTGTAAATAAAACAAGGACCTTACATGAGAAAACCTGGACTTACATACCTCATTATCTGAAATTACCTGCCTATCAATATTCGTTTCTTTCTTCTTAAATTAGCAGGAGCCTTTTCTTACAGAAATCAGACATAAAATTTGTCAATGTAACATTTCAAGATCTATTTCATAATCTTAAATTCATTCATTCACTGTCTGACAACGCGCATACCTTTTGTAACGAACTTGAGCACTAATAATATAATAATAATAAAACATTTATTCCAGACTACAATGGCCCATAGACATATATATCTTACAAACTAGCATATATAAAGTACTTATATGTAACAAAACTTGCGTTAATAATAGCTTAAAACTATGTTAGTAAGGAAGGATTTTTGAATATTCATCCCCTGAAGGGGTTCTATAGGGGGTGAAATTTTGCCTAAAAGTTCGTAATTTATGCCGTTGGAAAATGCCACCGGGCGAAATGGCCTTTAAAGAAATAATTCTTGAATACGTTTTATAGACCAATTTAACAAAACACATTATTTTCACTCTACCAAAAATCACAACAAAACCTTCAAACCTACCAAAAAGGGTCTCCCGTAACATATTCCTTATCAAGGACCCGTCATATCTATCACGACTATCAAATAATCTTTGCCAGCAGGTAAGCAGCCATCGTATTAGGAGGCACAGGCTTAGGGCGGCCCTTTATCATAGCTACAACAATGGCGCCTGTAAAATGAAATACGGAATCGCAGCAGATAAGTTAGCAGAATTGTTTCCCTCCAAAACTGGTTGGATGTGAAAATCAAATTATTACTTTTTTTGGTAGCATCGTGTTGCGGGTACAATTATATGGTATCTTTGTTGGGAAGGTTTTAATGGGTTTTTGAATATGGTATTTTAGAGTGTCTAAGCGTGTGTGTGATGTAAGTATTTGTTTGGATGGATGTATAAATGGGATACTAACATCTCTAGTGATTTATAACACTCATTTTATATTCAAAATTGAATGTTCATCTACTGTAAGAAGAAAGTCTGTTTTAGAAGTATGTGTGTTTGTATGAATGAATTAATAATTAAACTGATTACGTATAAAACCATATATTCACGTCTTTAATATTTAAAGCGTTGCTTTAGACAAAAGAAGATTATTATTTAATTATAGTTAAATTAAACATATCTCAGAAACTTTATAAAAATTGTCGATAAGACATGTAAATGAAGTTTTATTGAAAAAGCCCAGAATTTTTAATTGTATTTCAAACCCAATGCCATTCTCCGCCATTAACAGACAAACATTTCTTCTAATTAAAAAAGACGCCATTACCAACGCCTTTTCTAATTAAACACCATAAGAATACACATGTAAGTAAATCAATTTAATGGCTCGTATTGCCTTCAGCAAACACCAGCTTTCTGGAATGCCAGTGGTCAGGTATAGATGCCACTTATGTGGGCCCAAATGATCCTCTGTCAATAGGGTTCGTGATTAATTATATAGGAGCGGACCCCACGGGCCCCGGGTCTTGCGTGTGTTTAGTCACCGTAAAAGGGTTAATTTGGGTGACCATGATGTTATAGGGAATTCTGGAGTGATTTTGTTTGGCTAGTTTACGTGTGGTAGGGATGTCGATTTGGCCCCTCTACCCTGTTGTTTGTGTGCACATTCTCGTCATTGCATTTGTTGCTGTGGGTGTTATGGGTAGTCGTTGTTGCTAAGTAGAAGGATCATGAGTAGGAGGATGAGACCGAGTAGCCTTATCTGTATATAAACCGGGCACTTCTGGATGCCTGGTACTTAAAATATTATTGAGGTCTCCAATCAATTGTTTTACCAATCAAAACGGCTCTTAACAGACTAGTCAGACAGTGTGTTCAGTGTCAGTTTTTGAAAAACCGGCTAATTGAAATAGTTTTACCAATTATGCCTGCCTCTTCTCTAAATGACCATCTAATTATGGTTACCCTACATCAAATTCTTAGAGGACCAACGTTTGGTAATTCTATCGGGACCTTTTGAGTAATAGTTTCAGTCGTAGGCATAATACTGAAATGTGTCATATTCAGTACGTTTTTCATTTTACCCTGAAAAAGCTTTTCTGATATCTTTTGACATGGTTGGTCTGATTTATGGATGTACACAAACCAAAAGCTGTGAAATGAATGATTGAGTTATTAGTGGGTTTGGATCAAAAGAATGTAATGTTTTAGGATCTTAAGATGTTGACCGTCATTACCAGATTTAAACATTCATATCCTTGATATTATAAATTCGAAACTAACTCTGTCTGTATGTTCCCTTTTCACGCCTAGACCACTGAATGGATTTCGATAAAATTTAGCAAGGAGATAGATGGCATCTTGTGGAAGGAGATAGGCTACATTTGGTCCCCGTAGCATGTTCCCATGGGATAGTTTCAGACATCCACGTGGGCGATGCCGCGACCAGAAACTGGTATTTAATAAATAGTTACACGAACATTTTTTTTTTGTTTTTTTGATCGAAGCTTATGCCTTTGACTGTTTTATAATTTGATAAATATCATGAGTTTGCACAATTTTACTATACACACACTACACTTGGCAAAGTTATGTTATGACCATGAAATATAAGCGAAAACATAAAAAAAATGTTCTGCCCAACCCTAGAATCAAACACTGAACTCCACGTACACCACCATTACTAATCAGACACTTAACATAGAATGTTACCGAAATCCCGCTTTTCATCTCAACCCGCAACAGGCGAGGCGTCAAGTCAGTCAAACGTGATCCGGCCGGACGAAACTTAGACATACTATTAATGTTAAATGTTTTCGCTCAAGGCCAGGTCCTGTGTATGTGCTGTATTATTATTCTGTTAATAATTATGCTTCGATAATATTAGAGGGCTGTTCGATAGTTGGACATCAACTTGTTACATGGTAAAGTTAAGGAATTAATTATTTATCAAATTGACTTGGTACCACTTTAAATTGTCCGTATATTCAAACACGCAGATTAAACCGTTGGTCCTGCGCCTAATGTCTCTCCGGTCGTGTCGGATTGCCGTCCTATCGGACTATTAGAGCGAGGGAAGAGAGAGTGCACCTGTGTCTGTGCATACACTTTGCACTATAATATCTCCCGCGCCGAAAGCTAATCTCCGCTGAGATTCGCCGCTATGGCCGAAATACGGTCTGGAGGACTATACATACCACTAAACTGTAATTATTTGACAGTGGTATGAATTGACTGCTGAATTGATTGTCAAGCCCAGATCCACCAGTAACCTATTGTTAGTCTCTCTTCATCTGTCTGGCATTAATGCTGAAATGAACCTTTTTGGCGCAGCCGTGAGGCACACACTATTGTTGTTAAAACATTATTTTCACTTTTTTGTTTTGTTATTTGTATTTTGTGTTTCACGATCTGTGTCCAAATAAAATTTATTCTTTCTTTCTTTCTATATCATAATCTGTTTAGTAAAATTTAATTAAACACACAAAATTATAATATCGTCTACTAAAATTCTCCGAAAACTTCAATAAAAACAAGCATCAGAACGTAATCTCCTTGAGAAACGCTCCCAAAAACTTTGTGAAGATTATATCCTACTACTTTTTCTTAGAATTAACTAAATAAAGGTAAAATTACCAAAGTAATCGCCACATGAGTGGCAGGGACAGCACGTCTTATAAAAAGAGCGAGCGATCTTATGGTATTGGAAAACATTCCAACTTTTGGAAAACAAAGAATCTTACTTAAAACTTTGGACCATCATTAGACACTCGCGAGATCAAAGAAGAACTTTGGAGACAACTAGGGATTAGATTTCTACTTGAACGAAGAAAACTAAGCTTATTTTTATACCTACTGGAAGAGATAAGCCATTTCCATGCCTCGTTAAGCCGTTGGTCCCGGCTGTCACTCGTGGATCTTTGACATTCGTTACGGGTCTCAGAAGCCCGAAAGTCTGACAACCAGTCTTAACAAAGTTCTTATCTTACTACCCAGTAACTGGGTTGTGAAGGTCAGATAGGCAGTAGCTCTATGTAAAATACCGGTATTCAGCTGCATCCGGTAAGACTGGAAGCCGACCCCAACGTGCTTGGGAAAAGGCAGATACAAAACTACCTCCATACGAAACTACCTTTTGGAAGGGGCGACGTTCAAAAGTGCCTTTTATGTGCCTATTTGAAATAAATGCTTTGACTTTGATAATGATGATGGTCAAGTGATACGCAATTTTCTACTTAACGAATTGTCCAATGAGATTTCTTCGAAATGGCGGTCATATTCAAGATTTCAATATGGTCAAGAGGTGTTATAATAATTATATTTTTTTGTGTATTAACTACTTGTGTTTACTCTTACACACGCTGTCTACATCTCTAAATCTACTATCCTATCGCAGGTATGCTGGAAGAGATTTCATTAGAAATAAGCATCACCTTTCTACCTATTTTTCTGTTTTTTTCTTCTTGTCTGTTTATATAAGTGTGTACATAAATGGTTAAATAAATAAATACTAATAATATTCATGTTAATATATTGAGACTTGCGTAGAATAACAGAGGCATGTAGACAAACAGTGAAAAAATCAATGTTCTTAGAAAAGTGCCAATAAAAGATTTTAGATTAAGATTTATTTCTACTTATTTCACGGTTTGGATACCCATTTAAGCAACAGTGTTCTGCGTGGGTTAAAACTTACTAGGGTTTCGAATCTTTCTGCCATGATTTCAAGTTCTGTCTGCTACACAACGACCCTTTTCTATTGAACTTGTTTGTTTAACTACGCTCTTATGCCATATCTAGGCACAACATCCTCACGTATCTCCGTCCTCGGGATAAAATATTCCGTTTGTACGCTATGTTTTAGAAATAAACTAACCTAAAGTCCCCGATAACTCTTCCTAGTTACTGTGGGGACCTTAATTGAGAACTTCGGACTTCCTTCAGTGACCTTTGAATCGGGAGTACGTGAATAAATTATTGGAGCTAAAATGCCTTGAGAGAGTATCGATAAGGTAGCCAATAAAGACCAACAGTTTTGGTCCTTGGTTCGTAGTTAGCTGAATTTTTTATATCGGTATTTGTGGGTTGGTCCTTGGATACAATTTTGGTGGCCATTGTTGTTTTGTTTAGGTACTTTGCGCAAGTGTGATGTGTATCTGTATATACAGGGTAATTACGTAGCGTTACTATAGGAAGTTCGCCGACGTTGCAATTACGCCAATAGTGATTGACCATAATTATCAATCCAGCATTAACGTCAATCGATTGTGCAAGCTAATTTTAATGATCCATTTTGTAAAAATACGCATTCCATATTCCTACTTCGACGTGGAATGAATATTCGTAGGATAATAAATTGTGGACCTGAATCACGTCAGGCCCACCGACGAACTGTAGACATTAATAGAGATATAGTGTTAGATAACTTGGAGTTAGGTAACTTATTTAGTTTAGATAAGGCTCAGCACGACCCAGACACTATTTTAAAGGCCCTTCGCCTTGTCCCGGAGTTTGATGGTAACCCTAAAGTGCTTATTCGGTTTATTAAAATCTGTGATTCATTAGCAACGCAATACTTAAGTGTTGCGCCCGGAAGTGAATTTTCTAACTTGTGCCTACCAAACGGAATTCTTAATAAGATTTCTGGAACCGCTGCGTGTACTATCGAGGAAGCTCATATCTATGCACCTTTAGGACTATTTTTCCCTGTAGCGCTCGGGCGCTAACAGTAACTAACGTAAAACAGATGCGGTCATCGTGTTCACGGGATTTTGTTCTAAAACTGCTTAGATATGAACATCCTCGATAGTACCATACATTCTAATGGGATACAGAGAGTTGGTTGGGCATTCGAACTGCCTTGATCAACAACTTCAGACCCATGCAATGAAACCGCATTGTACAATGACCTCTCTATATAGCTACGCAGTGTAACAAGACCCCTCAAGAGTTTTATGATCATTGCCAAACTCTGTTTAGTACAATGATGTCATACGTGACTTTACATTAGTCTATACCGACTACTATAGAGGCGAAGCGCGAATTGTATAAAAAGGTGGGCATTTATTCGTGGTTTAAAGGTACCCTTAGGATCTCGAGAGAATCAACAAGGAGGTCAAGATAATTTACAATACATTAGAACCAATAGTAAAGAGCGATGCATTAAGAGAAAATAGTTTAATCAAATACGGAAAGTTTGTCCAACTTCTAGAAGTAATGGGTGAGAACGTAGAGGATTTAACTCAAGAATTAGAATAGGGAAAAGAAACGTTTAGCTTTTATTCATTCTATGGTAGACATAGAGATACTACGATGACTTGGAATTTGATGACTATATATTCTGAAGAACAGATCTTAGATTTGGAACTTAGAGAATTTGACGCTAGCATTAAACGATCGTACTTCGTTCATAAATAGATACTGTAAGTTTTTAAATTTTCAATTTTTTCTAAGACTATTCTTAGAAAAAATTCTTTGATTGATTTAGGTACAGCAGATAACCCATATAGGTCGTAGCTATCTACGACCTATATGGGTTATCTGCTGTACCTAACAATCATGCACAGGCTCTTTTTCCATCCTTCCCGTTCTTAGCAACCAAATAGTTGACATTCATGTACATGGAGGCTGAGTGCTCGAAGTCAAAAAATTGGTACCTCTGCGAGAAAGAATTCACCCACTAGGTTCGTATCAAATCTGACTGCATCCAGGAGTTGATCACCAATCGAGTTGTGCTAGACACGTGACAGTTCACCATTCATCATTTACCCTGATGAGAGAAGCTATGGATAAACTCGATGACCAGCACTACGTCCTGTCATTCCCTCCACAAACGAAAGTACAACTCACCAGAAAGACTACACAACGCTCCAAGGAAGTTATCTTGCTACAATTAATTTACCATAGCAAATGTCTATGATGAAATCAAAGGCCAACCACTCCAACCGATGAAAATACCCTATGATTCTGGGAAATAAGTTATAACAGCTAATCACACTAATTTGAACTCCGTGGATCTTCAAGAACCACACAGCAACCAGGACTAAATTATGATCCAGACCCCCGCTTGCAAATAGACAACGTGCAAGCAGATACCTTCTATCACACCACAATCGCGTTCTACGGTGTGCTACTGAGTGCAGCCATACTCATCAGGATCTTAATCAAATCAAATCAAATCAAATTATTTATTTCGGGTTGCATAGACCCATAGATAAATAAATACCTTAACCTAAGTATACATATTATTATAAACAATAAGTGTTAGTAAATAAAACTTAAGCCTATGTTAGTAACACTTCACTAGCACTGCACTACGTCTTTGTGCTGTCGTGTGGAATAGGTCCGCGGAAGCGACGGAACACCACGTCCTGCGGCCAAAAGCTTTCTTCCAACACCAGGTTGAGGTGGCACGTCGGAATACGCACTACAAAAGCCTTGAAATTGACATTGCGGCGCGACTCTAACAGCTGCACCCTCGCTACGAAAATTTATCAAAAGAACCAGCAGCCTCCGACCGTAATTCTGGAAATGAATGCAGTTCCCGCAATCATACCGGCAACATTTTCACTCTACGGCCTAAAATAGTCGCCAGTTTTTGCATAGGGTCGCAGAATAATGCTGAGCGATAGCCGTTTTGCGTGGATGTGACGCATGTTTTCCCCAACCTTTTCTTATTTTTTGTGTTTATATTATTTTTTGCGTCATGTTTACCGCAAATAAACGCATTTTGTTTTTTTTCTTTTTTTCTTTCTAAGGGTGAAGGAATTATGTAGCGCTACTATAAGAAGATCGCCGATGTTGCAATTACGCCAATAGTGGTTGACAATATCAAATCGCCGATGCAACATTGACGTCAATCGATTGTGCAAGATAATTTTATTGATTAATTTTGTATGAATACGCATTCTATATTCCTACTTTGACGTGGAATGAATATTCGTAGGAAAATTAATTGTAATTAATTTTATTAATTAAAAGTTATAATAATAATTTTGGTATTTTTTTTCGATCCTTCGGTTGTCGTAAACGTAATTGGGTGGATTTATTAATGTGTACATAATGCGTAGGCTTGAGAATATGGTGTATACTTTAACTAAGTCAGTTGAATATAATTGTTTATATGTTATGTTTTAAGTTAAACTGCGGGCACTGACTGGACAGGCTCTCTTAATCTGCGTGGTTCTTTCCTCAGAACGATCAACGATTATGTCCGAACTTTTATATACACATTACATACAATGACATGAGTATTTACTTTGTAAATCTGGCAGCTTGAGTAATATATGCGGCCTACCCAAATGTCCTTTTTTTGGTATTGTTCGTCGAATCATTGTGCTCCTTAAGTTATGAGTTGAGCTGCACGATTACTGACAAATGCATGCACTGACTGGACAGGTCCGCTCAATCTGTATGGTTTTTCCTCAAAATACCGTTTCAGACACCAATCTACATGGTCTTTACATGATCTGACCAAGATTATGTCTGGACTTTAAAAGAGACTGTGACCTCTGAGTTTGTTTCGGCCTTTCTTCCCAGAGTAGTCAGTTATGAAACGCCAACCGCATCTAGTTTTTAAAATATGATTGACGTGTAAAAGTGTTTGTACAAACCTACTTACACAAATAAATTCATTTATCATTACTAGGACACCATTGTCCAACAATGACTTAAAATATTGTGATCCCAACCGTTACTGAATGATGTGTTGTCGTAACCAACTTTTCCCCAGATTTGACGATCAGGAATGCTAATCATCTGTCTGAAACACCTTTAGCAAAACTAATGGTCAATGCTGTTTTCTATGAATATTACAAAAAGATTAAGAAGAGAGTCTCTCGTGCAGTAGGAAATAATTACAACTGAATATAACAATTATTAATGTCAGTAACATAACTACTTACTTAAATAATATTATTACATAAATACGAAATTACGACGTTAATAGCAATGCGAAAATTAGTTCGCGTTTCAGAATTACCGTTCATATTACGCAATACCTTAGAGGCTCTAACGAGCCGCTTTTACAGCTTTTCATAATAAACCCACGATTTATGGATATATTTTTATAAGTGCTTTTGTTTGTACCTACGGCTAGCTAATATTTTTATTTTGGTTAGGAGCTAAGTAATGATCGCTCTTGTGACGTAGGTATGAGCTTACATTTTCTTTTACTGGCTAAGTAAAGGTGTTTTCTGTGATTGGCGTGTATCTAAATGAAAGTAAGTACCTACAATAAAAAGCGGGATCATCCGAAAGGGGTACCGCTGACCCGGAACATAAAGGGCCAAGGAAGGAACACGGGTGGGTTTTAGTCAGTAAGAGTCTGACACTCCCATCCGCTCCACCCAGAGCGGGGGGGGGGGTCATTAAATGATTTCCCATCCCCAAATAAAAAAAAATTAATATTATAACCAGTGATCGGAGTAGGTAGATTGAAATAGGGTCATTGATCCGAAACGTATATATTAATATGGACATTCCTCCGGAATTGGTGGATTATTAAAAAAAAAACCGGAACTTATGTAGGAATTTTATTCTGCCAGAGTGGAAGGAGTCATTTGATGATTTGCCAATGCCAATGTACATATTTAACAATAAACAATGTTGATTTTTATCTTTTTTCTTTATTCTACCCCTTTTTTTTTGGTCCTAAAATCTGACTAAAATCAACCTGTTCCTTCGTATGCCCTTTACGTTTCAGAGTCGTGGTGCATCCTTAGAACAGTCTCACGACCCCAGCAGGCATTGGCCCTCTATGGGGCCCCGTCATTTATTCTACCCTTAATGCAAATTACCATGACCACTATGAAAATATTTAAATTTAAGTGCAACAATTTATGTCTATCTATAAAAAGTTCTAGCCATAAAAGGCTAAAAATAAAAAAATAAAAATTAAAGCTTCGATCGGAATTCGATTGTTTTTATTATTCAACAGATAAATAATGAATTAATTTAGTTTTGATACCTTCCTTTAAATTTTGAATTGAGTAGGAATAATATCACTACCAACATTAACTATATTTAATTGAATCCGGAAATACCGGAATTACTTTCCGGGAAAATGGCTTATCCATGTTATTCTTTCTGTGTGCATTTATGATACAAGTACCAAAAAGCAATCTACCTACTCCGATCACTGATTATAACACATTTTTAAATACTCCCACAACCCCTGTACCGTTGGATGCACCCATTAGCACAATGTTTTTCGTGCGTTACGTGGCAAACTACCGTAAACAGTGATTTTTCACACCAAAATTATGATTAGTTTCTCAGCAATTATTTTTGTGCAATGTTCCTTAGGTTGACGTACATAATGCGTAGTTGACGCCTATGTGATGGGTCTTTTTACACTCTGTACACAGTTTTTTTTTTTACAGAACAGAATTTCTGGAAGAGATAAGCCATTTCCGTGCCTCGTTAGTCCCGGCTGTCACTCGTGGATCTTTGACATTCGTTACGGGTCTCAGAAGCCCGAAAGTCTGACAACCAGTCTTAACAAAGGTCTTATCTTACTACCCAGTAACTGGGTTGTGAAGGTCAGATAGGCAGTAGCTCTATGTAAAATACCGTTTTAAGCTGCATCCGATAAGACTGGAAGCCGACCCCAACGTGGTTGGGAAAAGGCTAGGCAGATAATGATGATGGTCAAGTGATACGCAATTTTCTACTTAACGAATTGCCCAATGAGATTTCTTCGAAATGGCGGTCGTATTCAAGATTTCGATATGGTCAAGAGGTGTTATAATAATTATATATTTTTTTGTATTAACTACTTGTGTTTACTCTTACACACGCTGTCTACATCTCTAAATCTACTATCCTATCGCAGGTATGCTGGAAGAGATTTCATTAGAAATAAGCATCACCTTTTTACCTATTTTTCTGTTTTTTTTCTTCTTGTCTGTTTATATAAGTGTGTACATAAATGGTTAAATAAATAAATACTTTTAATATTCATGTTGATATATTGAGACTTGCGTAGAATAACAGAGGCATGTAGACAAACAGTGAAAAAATCAATGTTCTTAGAAAAGTGCCAATAAAAGATTTTAGATTAAGATTTATTTCTACTTATTTCACGGTTTGGATACCCATTTAAGCAACAGTGTTCTGCGTGGGTTAAAACTTACTAGGGTTTCGAATCTTTCTGCCATGATTTCAAGTTCTGTCTGCTACACAACGACCCTTTTCTATTGAACTTGTTTGTTTAACTACGCTCTTATGCCATATCTAGGCACAACATCCTCACGTATCTCCGTCCTCGGGATAAAATATTCCGTTTGTACGCTATGTTTTAGAAATAAACTAACCTAAAGTCCCCGATAACTCTTCCTAGTTACTGTGGGGACCTTAATTGAGAACTTCGGACTTCCTTCAGTGACCTTTGAATCGGGAGTACGTGAATAAATTATTGGAGCTAAAATGCCTTGAGAGAGTATCGATAAGGTAGCCAATAAAGACCAACAGTTTTGGTCCTTGGTTCGTAGTTAGCTGAATTTTTTATATCGGTATTTGTGGGTTGGTCCTTGGATACCATTTTGGTGGCCATTGTTGTTTTGTTTAGGTACTTTGCGCAAGTGTGATGTGTATCTGTATATACAGGGTAATTACGTAGCGTTACTATAGGAAGTTCGCCGACGTTGCAATTACGCCAATAGTGATTGACCATAATTATCAATCCAGCATTAACGTCAATCGATTGTGCAAGCTAATTTTAATGATCCATTTTGTAAAAATACGTATTCCATATTCCTACTTCGACGTGGAATGAATATTCGTAGGATAATAAATTGTGGACCTGAATCACGTCAGGCCCACCGACGAACTGTAGACATTAATAGAGATATAGTGTTAGATAACTTGGAGTTAGGTAACTTATTTAGTTTAGATATGGCTCAGCACGACCCAGACACTATTTTAAAGGCCCTTCGCCTTGTCCCGGAGTTTGATGGTAACCCTAAAGTGCTTATGCGGTTTATTAAAATCTGTGATTCATTAGCAACGCAATACTTAAGTGTTGCGCTCGGAAGTGAATTTTCTAACTTGTGCCTACCAAACGGAATTCTTAATAAGATTTCTGGAACCGCTGCGTGTACTATCGAGGAAGTTCATATCTATGCACCTTTAGGACTATTTTTCCCTGTAGCACTCGGGCGCTAACAGTAACTAACGTAAAACAGATGCGGTCATCGTGTTCACGGGATTTTGTTCTAAAACTGCTTAGATATGAACTTCCTCGATAGTACCATAAATTCTAATGGGATACAGAGAGTTGGTTGGGCATTCGAACTGCCTTGATCAACAACTTCAGACCCACGCCATGAAACCGCATTGCACAATGACCTCTCTATATAGCTACGCAGTGTAACAAGACCCCTTAAGAGTTTTATGATCATTGCCAAACTCTGTTTAGTACAATGATGACATACGTGACTTTACATTAGTCAATACCGACTACTATAGAGGCGAAGCGCGAATTGTATAAAAAGGTGGGCATTTATTCGTGGTTTAAGGGCACCCTTAGGATCTCGAGAGAATCAACAAGGAGGTCAAGATAATTTACAATACATTAGAACCAATAGTAAAGAGCGATGCATTAAGAGAAAATAGTTTAATCAAATACGCAAAGTTTGTCCAACTTCTAGAAGTAATGGGTGAGAACGTAGAGGATTTAACTCAAGAATTACTTAGGATAAAGAAACGTTTAGCTTTTATTCATTCTATGGTAGACATAGAGATACTACAATGACTTGGAATTTGATGACTATATATTCTGAAGAACAGATCTTAGATTTGGAACTTAGAGAGTATTACGCTAGCATTAAACGATCGTACTTCGTTCATAAATAGATACTTTAAGTTTTTAAATTTTCAATTTTTTCTAAGACTATTCTTAGAAAAAAATCTTTGATTGATTTAGGTACAGCAGATAACCCATATAGGTCGTAGCTATCTACGACCTATATGGGTTATCTGCTGTACCTAACAATCATACACAGGCTCTTTTTCCATCCTTCCCGTTCTTAGCAACCAAAGAGTTGACATTCATGTACATGGAGGCTGAGTGCTCGAAGTCAAAAAACTGGTACCTCTGCGAGAAAGAAGTCACCCACTAGGTCCGTATCAAATCTGACTGCATCCAGGAGTTGATCACCAATCGAGTTGTGCTAGACACGTGACAGTTCACTATTCATCATTTACCCTGATGAGAGAAGCTATTGATAAACTCGATGACCAGCACTACGTCCTGTCATTCCCTCCACAAACGAAAGTACAACTCACCAGAAAGACTACACAACGCTCCAAGGAAGTTATCTTGCTACAATTCAGTTACCATAGCAAATGTCTATGATGAAATCAAAGGCCAACCACTCCAACCGATGAAAATACCCTATGATTCTGGGAAATAAGTTATCACAGCTAATCACATTAATTTGAACTCCGTGGATCTTCAAGAACCACACAGCAACCAGGACTAAATTATGATCCAGACCCCCGCTTGCAAATAGACAACGTGCAAGCAGATACCTTCTATCACACCACAATCGCGTTCTACGGTGTGCTACTGAGTGCAGCCATACTCATCAGGATCTTAATCAAATCAAATTATTTATTTCGGGTTGCATAGACCCATAGATAAATACCTTAACCTAAGTATACATATTATTATAAACAATAAGTGTTAGTAAATAAAACTTAAGCCTATGTTAGTAACACTTCACTAGCACTGCACTACGTCTTTGTGCTGTCGTGTGGAATAGGTCCGCGGAAGCGACGGAACACCACGTCCTGCGGCCAAAAGCTTTCTTCCAACACCAGGTTGAGGTAGCACGTCGGAATACGCACTACAAAAGCCTTGAAATTGACATTGCGGCGCGACTCTAACAGCTGCACCCTCGCTACGAAAATTTATCAAAAGAACCAGCAGCCTCCGACCGTAATTCTGGAAATGAATGCAGTTCCCGAAATCATTCCGGCAACATTTTCACTCTACGTTTACTCTACTTTACACCTAAAATAGTCGCCAGTTTTTGCATAGGGTCGCAGAATAATGCTGAGCGATAGCCGTTTTGCGTGGATGTGACGCATGTTTTCCCCAACCTTTTCTTATTTTTTGTGTTTATATTATTTTTTGCGTCATGTTTACCGCAAATAAACGCATTTTGTTTTTTTGTTTTTTTCTTTCTAAGGGTGAAGGAATTATGTAGCGCTACTATAAGAAGATCGCCGATGTTGCAATTACGCCAATAGTGGTTGACAATATCAAATCGCCGATGCAACATTGACGTCAATCGATTGTGCAAGATAATTTTATTGACTAATTTTGTATGAATACGCATTCTATATTCCTACTTTGACGTGGAATGAATATTCGTAGGAAAATTAATTGTAATTAATTTTATTAATTAAAAGTTATGATAATAATTTTGGTATTTTTTTTCGATCCTTCGGTTGTCGTAAACGTAATTGGGTGGATTTATTAATGTGTACATAATGCGTAGGCTTGAGAATATGGTGTATACTTTAACTAAGTCAGTTGAATATAATTGTTTATATGTTATGTTTTAAGTTAAACTGCGGGCACTGACTGGACAGGCTCTCTTAATCTGCGTGGTTCTTTCCTCAGAACGATCAACGATTATGTCCGAACTTTTATATACACATTACATACAATGACATGAGTATTTACTTTGTAAATCTGGCAGCTTAAGTAATATATGCGGCCTACCCAAATGTCCTTTTTTTGGTATTGTTCGTCGAATCATTGTGCTCCTTAAGTTATGAGTTGAGCTGCACGATTACTGACAAATGCATGCACTGACTGGACAGGTCCGCTCAATCTGTATGGTTTTTCCTCAAAATACCGTTTCAGACACCAATCTACATGGTCTTTACATGATCTGACCAAGATTATGTCTGGACTTTAAAAGAGACTGTGACCTCTGAGTTTGTTTCGGCCTTTCTTCTCAGAGTAGTCAGTTATGAAACGCCGACCTCATCTAGTTTTTAAAATATGATTGACGTGTAAAAGTGTTTGTACAAACCTACTTACACATAAAATCATTTATCATTACTAGGACACCATTGTCCAACAACGACTTAAAATATTGTGATCCCAACCGTTACTGAATGATGTGTTGTCGTAACCAACTTTTCCCCAGATTTGAGGATCAGGAATGCTAATCATCTGTCTGAAACACCTTTAGCAAAACTAATGGTCAATGCTGTTTTCTATGAATATTACAAAAAGATTAAGAAGAGAGTCTCTCGTGCAGTAGGAAATAATAACAACTAAATATAACAATTATTAATGTAAGTAACATCACTACTTACTTAAATAATATTATTACATAAATACGAAATTACGACGTTAATAGCAATGCGAAAATTAGTTCGCGTTTCAGAATTACCGTTCATATTACGTAATACCTTAGAGGCTCTAACGAGCCGCTTTTACAGCTTTTCATAATAAACCCACGATTTATGGATATATTTTTATAAGTGCTTTTGTTTGTACCTACGGCTAGCTCATATTTTTATTTTGGTTAGGAGCTAAGTAATGATCGCTCTTGTGACGTAGGTATGAGCTTACATTTTCTTTTACTGGCTAAGTAAAGGTGTTTTCTGTGATTGGCGTGTATCTAAATGAAAGTAAGTACCTACAATAAAAAGCGGGATCATCCGATAGGGGTACCGCTGACCCGGAACATAAAGGGCCAAGGAAGGAACACGAGTGGGTTTTAGTCAGTAAGAGTCTGACACTCCCATCCGCTCCACCCAGAGCGGGAGGGGTCATTAAATGATTTCCCATCCTCAAAAATTTTTTTTTTAATATTATAACACATTTTTAAATACCCCCACAACCCCTGTACCGTTGGATGCACCCATTAGCACAATGTTTTTCGTGCGTTACGTGGCAAACTACCGTAAACAGTGATTTTTCACACCAAAATTATGATTAGTTTCCCAGCAATTATTTTTGTGCTATGTTCCTTAGTTTGACGTACATAATGCGTAGTTGACGCCTATGTGATGGGTCTTTTTACACTCTGTACACAGTTTTTTTTTAAACGTTGCCCCATACTGGGAATTTCATACACTGTACTTAAAATAATATTGCTAAGGATAGTTATGTTGTGGCAAAACGTGGGTATCGTATACGCGTCTGCCTGTCCCTTTGGAAACTAGATGGGAGATGATGGTTGGTTTTACATAGTTAATTTTAGGTACAAAATTTATTGCGTTGTTGATGAATGTTGAGCTTTAGAAAACCATAGAAATCAGAGGAGCTCTTGTGTACAAGCAAACTCACATATACACACACACACACAGTCAACACACTCTCTAGCTAAACATCAGGTACCTACTCACACACGGCATTAATCTCAATATGTAATACAGGGTGGCACGGACATCGACGCGCAAACTAAACCATGAATTCATCACATCATTCTAGACCCCCTAAGCGTAGAAATTTTTCAACAGTAATAAAAAAAAAATGCTGTTTCATAGAAAAGTGCAATACAGCGGTCAAAATGTATGGCAGAGCAATTTTATTTTTAATGACCGATGAAAAGTATCAACCCTGGGGTGTTCAGAATCCTCCTCCTTCTCCTTCTGCGAAGCATTAATGCTCACGAAGGAGGAGGCGGAACGCGGGAGGGAGAGGCAAAATTCGCGCCCTCACGCTCCTACTCATCGCAGGAGACGCCCTGGGCTTCGGGAATCCCAGGCCAATTCCCGGATGCTGATTGCAGATGGCGAGCAATGGGTAGCTCGCCGCCCGATAAGGACTAGGCCCGGGTCGACACCGGGTGACGGGGTCCGCTAGGGTCGATGCCTGCCAGGGTTGCGGGAAAGTCCGAAAGGGTTACCGTGGCCCCTGGCACAGGCAACTGAAGGAACACGCGTGGGTTTTATTAGCCAGTAAGAGTCTGACACGCCCTCCCGCTCCGCCCAGAGCGGGAGAAGTTATTTGATGATTTCCCACCCAAAAAAGGAGTGTTCAGAATCATGTACGGAATCCATGGTATCAGGTTATGCGTCAATGTCCCTGCCATCCTGTATCGTTTTCTTTTCATTTAAATACCTAGTTGTTTAAAATACCTTTGTTTGTGTTAGGAGTCGGGCGTTGGTAGCTTCGCCACTATTTTATCTGTTGAAGCTATCACCTTTTAACATTGTTTCTCTGTGAATGTATGTAAGTATTATTATTTGTTCCCAATAAACGGTTATTATTATTGTTACCAGTTTTACCGTCCTTCTTTGTTCTATGTATGCCAGGGGGTTTTGGTTACCGCATTAGTCTGCCATCCAAGGATGGTTGTCGAATTATCGCATCTTCTTTAATGCGTGTTTGTTTTATTCGAGAGTCCTTGCTTAGAGTAAATAGAGCCTAAAAGTGGCCAGGGTCACCTCCTCCCGCACGACGAGGTGTAGAGGTGGCATTCCAAGCATTGTAGATCAGCAGTGGGTGTAGTTCTCATACAGCTAGTGATTGCTACACAAGCGAACCGCTGCAGTTTTTGGGTTGTGCTCAGGTCTGTCCTGGGGCACCGAACTAGTAAGCTTTATGTGGTAATTGGTCGGATGACTGTGGTGTATAGCCAGCAGGAATTGGGGGCCAAGCCCCAAGGTCACTTGAACTTTGGGCTTGTCCCCCAATTCCGGCCAACAATTCGCTTGCATTGCCACAGAGATATACCTACTGGCTTTTGTAGTGATGTAGTTGGTATGTTTTGCCCAATTCAACTGTTTGTCTTTTTACAAACATTACAAACTGTCGTGGAAGTTGTAGTGTCGTCAGTTTTCTCTTTTTAGTGAAGAGAATGAGATTGGTTTTGGTAGGGTTTACTGATAGTTGGCGTTTATTGCACTAGTCCTCTAATATTTTCAAGGCTTGGTGCATGAGGTTTCATAGGGTATTTTCGTGAGCGCCATTTTTTTATATTTAATCACATTCAAAATCCTTCATTGTTTTACAAATTTCCAACTCGCCATACTTAACAGTTTGGTGGCGCGAAACGCTCGTTTGACATACGTTGCTTAA
Source organism: Brachylomia viminalis (assembly GCA_937001585.2). Classification (NCBI taxonomy): domain Eukaryota; kingdom Metazoa; phylum Arthropoda; class Insecta; order Lepidoptera; family Noctuidae; genus Brachylomia; species Brachylomia viminalis. The sequence continues at coordinate 4,668,566 of OW443307.2, read as the reverse complement.
AATTATAAACGCTATTTATTATGATGGTTACTTATGTCATAGGCGTAGCCTACGGTAAAGTGGCCTCTGTCATTTAGTGTTTTGATGAGGCTGTCAATAACTAGTTTCCATAGAAGTGGTGAGATGCGTTTATCTGTCTTCCAAGAATAGCGAATATTTAATTGAGGATATTTATACGCTGCGCTGATACAGTCAAAACCTTCCTTTGCATTCTAAACGAAAGTACTCATTTCGCTTACCTTCATAATACTAATGAACCAGTGGAATCAGGTTAGAAATACGATAACATAGAAATCAAGTCAGCTCATACATTAGGTGTACGAAACTCGTCATAATTTCCCGCACTAATACCTGTCTTGAATATTTAATGGTACTGCATTTCCACAATCGTCTGACTTAGCTTAATTTTCAGTTCGAACCTTATATTTAAGCCGGCAAAATTGAGTACGCCACGCTAGATCGTAGGAGGCTATTCAATTTGAAGGCATCACAATTTGGTAGGGCTATACGTGGTAGATCGAGAAACTAGCTTACGTATGCAGAAGTTAATTGGAACGAATTTCGGTGTTTGATGTGAAACGGAATTAATTATCTGTATTTTAATATAAGTTAATTCATTAGTTATGTGGTTTTATAGTCCTTTTTCTTATGGCATAACTAAAGAAAAAACTGTTTATAAAGAAATGAAAAAAGATCAAACGCTTTTGCGGCCATTACGCTGCTTATGAAATTATAAAGACGTTCGCCTACTCTTTTCAAGAAATGGTATAACATAGAGTCTACACGAGTCTAACGCCTACTCCAATGAAGATTTGCTAAAAATCATTGAAGTTGGATATTATTACCGTGGACTTTTGCCGAGGAGGTTATAAGCCGGCCACGTGACTCTGAACAAAGGACGTCAAGCCAATTTAAGGTGTTTATTTATTTTCCAACTTAAATCTATCATTACAGGGTAACCTAAAGCGATACGTGTACTAATCTAAACTCTTATGATAACTTATTATACTTAAAATATTGTTCCGATCGCGCGGCTCTGCCAGCAGCCGTGGCTGTCGACATCGCCACACGAACCTGTCCGTAACACACAAACCTATGTGGCTTAGAATGTCCGCATTATGTACCTTCCCTCTAAGTACTTTGAATATGTACGAGATGAGTGCGAGATTCCTCCTGACCGTGCCTTATATCCAGCCATACCCAAAATAAATAAAGTCGGGTACATAAGAGGATAAAATGTATATACACCATACAACGCAAGTATAAGTAAGAAGTGTTAAGAATATTATAGTTGAAACACTCGTTCAGATAACCATAATTAAGGATTTTAAAAGGTTAGTGTTTATCGTCCTGAATATTGTTCAAATTAACGTAATTATACCTATTTGCATTGTGAATAGTTTCTAGTACTTATCATTAATGGTTGAGCTGAATGGTGCTGATCCCTACGTCATGTTCGTGAACGGGCGCCGTCAGTAGGCACTGGTCATTTCTTAGCTGCCACGGCTTATTTTAAATCCATATTTGTTTTTATCTTTTTATTACGGACGCTTTTAACGTGCACGTCTTTCTACATCGCTCTCACATGTATAATTACAACATGAATGATGTAACCACTTTTTTGTAGCAATATTTTGATTTAAAAGAGTGTCCATGGAGTTTCTTGCCCGTTCTTCTCCATAGGTACCTACTACGCTTTGGAATGGGCAACTAGCTTCATCTTTCGGACTGACCAACCCCTTGACAATTCAAAAGTGCCTGTAATTGGTTTATTTGAAATAAATGCTTTGAGTTGAGTTTGAGTTTAATTAGTTGATGGTAGATACTTATTTTACAAATACAGCTATACATTCTTTCTGTTAATAAAGTGAAATTCCAGTAGATATTTGCTACATTTCCATGTGTAAGGGTAACAGGAATATTTTAGTTAACTATTCATATTAAATAGTTATTAGTACGTAAGTTGGTGTTAAATAATATAACAAGTCTTAATTATTATTTATTCAGTTAATTAAACCGTACTAGTCAACTTAATTATTTATTTGTTAGTGTATTGCTTTAAAATTCGACGTTGAGTTATTAGGCGTTCAAGTGAAGGAATTTAAGTAGCTTAATTAAAGTCTAAATTAAAAATCTCATTTTGTATTCACATAGGTAATATTTACAACTGTTAGAAGTCACTATTTACAGTATTTTTTTTTTGTTAAATCGTTATACCTTATCAGCTAAACGTGGGTACTTAATAATCAAATAACTTAATTTAAGGTTAAATTAAGTTATTTGATTATTAAGTACGTTTTAAGTAGTCATTCACAATTCTTTGCACTTATCATTGACGCCCAACGCAAATGAATACCTAACTATAAAGTATAAATTTTTTCATGCAGGCCACTTTGCTAACCGATGCAAAAAGCTGGGATGCAAGATGTGTAAGCGCCGACATAACACTGATTCATTCGTCGGAGAATAAAGGTAGGGCGAATTCTTGCAAAAAATACAACAAATCACCAGGTAGCTCGTCCCATTCCCTAACAACGTCATCACGCACTGACGCCGTGGCTAGCACTGATGTGAGTGCAATTAATTTAGCTTTGTCTGCGGCACTCAGTTCTTTATGTAGTGAGCGTAAACAACGTGCTGTGTTATTTTCACAGTTCTTATCAAGTTATGTGATTAGAATGATCGTGAGCACATAGTGCGAGCCATACTTGATAGTGGTGTTTTATGCCGGAACGATTCTGTACACAGCTTAAATTAAATACTAGTCTGTTAAATGGATCAATCTATGGCATTCATAATGTATGTTCTGTTAATTATGTGTTACTAATATCAATAATCGTGTATTCAAATAAAAGAGTACTTACTAAATGCTTACGAATTAGATTTGACAACTTATTACGACAAAAGTTATTGTTAGTTATTTCATAATACTACTGTTGAATTATTTTGTTAATATAATCAAGTTGTAACTGTTAAATTACTATTAATAGTTTATGATAGTTATTGTTTGATTATTTAATTAATTTACAAAGTAAATTTTGAATAAGATTGATTTTGTATTTTGTAGAAGTAAACACATGACGTATTTGCATACGCCATTGGACAGAGTTGTGGTGGGACGAGTGCGTGGTGGGGACGAGCCCTTTATAATCAAGCGCACTCATCTGTGCCGGCTTTCTTTGATACCGCTGGCAGCCATCGCAACCCTCTGGTTGTGAAGGCCGCCAGTTATGTCCCCTCTAGAATCTGTAGAATCCGCCGCCCAAGGCACGCACTGACCCTGCTAGGGTTGCGGGAAAGTCCGAGAGGGATACCGTGGCCCTTGGCACAGGCAACTGAAGGAACACGGGTGGGTTTTAGTCAATAAGAGTCTGACACGCCCTCCTGCTCTGCCCAGAGCGGGAGAAGTTATTTGATGATTTCCCACCATCAAAAAAAAAAAAGGTACACACTGACCGACCCTGACGACCCCATCACCCTCCTCCAGGAAAGCAGTAGGGCCACCAGTACAGTATACAGCACACACAAACATAAATTGAAGTTCCGACCTCGCCGCCGAGGTCCTTCGCGTCCGCGTTCCTCTCCGATAAATTCCCCTTCCCCTCACTTGATCGGATCCGCAGAGCCAGCTGGTGGCATAGCTGAGCCAGTAGTTGTACCCATTCATAATAATGAACCCATTTTGATCCAGCCTGTCCCCAACTTGCTGTCCCCCCCCCCAGCGACGCCCTAGGCTGCCCTTAGGTGATGGTCGCTTAGTTTATAATTAATATTATGCCCCTGGCTGGAGGCTTTGAGTTAGCTCGAAGGCACCATTAACAGGACAGGCAGGATTGACCGGTTAAGCAGTCACGGCCTCTCAAGGCCAACTGCGAGATGCATACAATAAAAAAAAATAAAAAAAACTCGGTATGTGGACTCGACTCTTTACAGAGCACTAGCTCGAGACAAACTAGTCGGTTTACTAAAGTACAGCCTTGCTGCTGGAATAACATAAGTAGCTGTATTCTAAATAACCTTGTTTCATTTTATTTGGCTTAACCTCGTACAATGGGTACCCCTAACTCTAATGATACACCGCTCTTGGCCCCTGATCTTACATATAGATGTATATACGTCCACCCATCTGATAGGTACCTGCAACAGGTTCTGTGGCGTGATAATGCATGCGATCCTGTCAAGGTTTATAAATTGAATATCGTCAATTAAGGTACGGCTAGTGCACAATTTCTTGCTACACGTTCGTTGCCTCAAGCATATAGGGATGGATTATCAAACTAATGACACTAAGATCACTTCGCGTTCTGTGGGTGAGTCAACTTCAGGTAGCAGAGATAGGATTGCTGACGTCATCAATCGTTTCGATTCATTCATCACATCGTCATCAATCGACTTTTATGTTGATGACCTCTTGACTGGAGGTGACGATTTAAATGACTGACTGGTTGGTGCAGTTGGTAGCGACCCTGCCATCTGAGCCGCTAATCTTGGGTTCGATCCCCGGACAAGTCAAACATTTGTGTGCATGAACAAGTCTGCTTGACCTGTGTCTGGGTGTGTATATGTATATAAGTCATAGGTTACCGTAGTACAGGCTTTACCTAGTTCGGGACCTGAAGACATTGTGTGAATGTAGTCCCATAAAAAAAAAATAAAAAAAAATGACCCCTAGGAATGATCTCCTATCATAGTCACAATGAAAATGTTCTTACAACGGATGTGGTTAGACAAGCTCTCGTGGGGTGAGTCATTAACCCCGGCACTTAATGCTAGTTGGAATGCTATTGTCAAAGCATTGCCGCTTATCAATAATTATCGTGTTCCACGACTCGTTATATGTGATGCATATAGTATACTGGAACTACATGCATTCACAGGCGCATCTAAGCGTGCGTATGGTGCGTGCGTCTATGTACGTAGTGCCAATGATCAGGGTAAGTACATGGTTCGACTATTAGCCGCTAAAAGTCGAGTGGCGCCGATTGAGCCGATCAACTTTCCAAGACTTGAATTGTGTGTAGCCGTAGTCGGAGCTCGTTTGTGTGAAAATGTTGTGAATTCACTGCGACTAAAGTTAAATCATGTTTATTGCAGGACTGACTCCACCGTCGAAATGGGATGTTGGGATGGTTGCAGACAATACCTTCTAAGCTTCAGCCATTTGTGCGCAATCGCGTTGCTGAAATTTTAGACAACGCGGGTTGCCAAGTACAGTGCGTACTTGGCGACACATCCCAACCACCAAGAATCCTGCAGACCTAATATCTAGTGGCGTGGATATTAGTGTTCTGCAATCTTTGGACTTGTAGTACAGAGGTCCCAGTTTTTTGAAGCAAGTCCAGTCTCATTGGCCGTCTCAATATAAATAGTTAAAGTCAGACAAGCTGCCTGAAACTGGACCTCATGTTTTATTGAGAGCTAGTGTTAGTAATAATAGTCAATGTCATACATTCATACATATTAAACGTTTTTCTGGTTATTTAAGGCTGATCCGTAGTGTAACAACATTTTTAAGGTTTGTAAAATTGTATAGGAAAATACCTTCTATTAGTTTTCTATCACAAGTCGAGTTGCAGGATGCCTTAAATATTATTATTATTAGAAGCCAAATTGAGTCTTTTCCCGAGTATGAATTAGGTACTCATTCATAATCAGAAGTTGCCTTTTAAAATCGCCCTTATACATTTTAACGTATTTTTAGATGATAATAAAATCATGCGTGTCGGATGACGCTTATCAAACTCAACTTTTTCTTTTGATAAAAAGCACTCTATACGTTTACAGTCCACTCACAAAACGAAGTTACAATTCGAATTTAAACATGTAAAGCTGTTGCATGCAGGCCCTCAGTTACTGCCATGGGATCTGGCGGCAAAGGTCCTCGCGCACATATGGGAGGAGCACGAGGAGGCGAAATGCCGGGGCGTAACTCCGTTGCCGCGAGAAATCACGGCACTGCTGACAGAGTTCCGGCGGGATCTCAGGGCGGCATGGATAGTACGATTGTTGCAACCCAGTGCTGGGCACGCCACAATTGCGTCGATAAGTCCCCTCTTTGAAGAGTGGCTAGAGAGGCACCACGGCGTCCTCACCTTCCCCCTGACGCAGGTCCTCACTGGACACGGTTGTTTCGGTAGGTTTCTGTTCCAGATAAGGCGGGAGGAAACGCCCGGGTGCCACCATTGTGTGGATCGCCCGGAGGACACTGTGGAGGTCTGCCCTGCTTGGGCGGAGCACCGCCGTGTCCCCGTGGAGGTGATTGGCAGTGGCGATCTTTCGCGTCCGGCCCTGGTACAGGCCATGGTACGGAGCGAGAGGGTTTGGGATGCTGTCACTTCCTTCTGCGAAGCAGTAATGCTCGCGAAGGAGGAGGCGGCACGCGTGAGGGAGAGGCAAAATTCGCGCTGTTCCCGCCCCTAGACGACGCAGCAAACGCCCTGGGCGTCGGGAATCAAAAGTTGATTCCCGGCCACCGAAGGCGTGGGCTCGCGGACGGCGAGCAATGGGCAGTTCGCCGTCTGGCTAACCAGGCCCGGGTTGACGGCTCGTTGTGTTCCACGCGCCTCAAAGTAATGTCAGCACCAAAGACCGGCTCCGCTAGGGCTGATGCCTGTTAGGGTTGCGGGAAAGCCCGAATGGTTTACAGTGGCCCCTGGTACAGGCAACTGAAGGAACAAAGGGGTGGGTTTTAGTCAGTAAGAGTCTGACACCCCCTTCCGCTAAGCTATTTGATGATTTTCCACTCTCCTGCTGGCTCCGATTAGGGATTCATACAAGGCCATAGGTGGACGAAGCCTAGCAAAGAGTTGTTATCGTAATTGCGTCCGTTGTTGTCACATGTCGGTTTGAACAGTTACTCCTTTGATGGCTAATTTGCCACAGCAGCATCGCCTTCAAGGCAGTTATCCTTTTGAAAGCACTGGTGTGGATTATGCATGGCGCCTTGTAGGCGAGGTCGGGGATGTAGTGTGGTAAAAGTGTACATAGCCATCTTTGTGTGCTTCAACAGTAAGGGTATTTACTTAGAGCTGGTGAGTGACTTAACCAGCAATAAGTATTTACTAGCTTTCTATAGATTTATCTCGTGACGGGGAAAACCCAGTGACATCTACTCCAGCAACGGTACCTTTTTAGTCGGTGCCAGCAACGAACTTTCGAAGTTCCTTATATCTAATTGCAATTCCTGGGGCGAGGAGTTGGCTAATGACGAATTTTAAATTTCATTTTTTAACCGCGTTTATTCCTCATTTTGGCGGACTCTGGGAAGCGGTTGTTAAGTCAACTAAATATCACCTTAGGCGACTGTTGGGAAATTGTAATTGCATTTGAAGATTTTAACAGCACGTTAGTCCAGATTGAGGCGATACTAAATTCACGTCCACTGATGCCGCTGTCATCCGACCCAGCGGACTCCGGGCTCCGACTCCGGATCATTTTCTTGTTGGCCAGCCGCCGACGTCACTCCCGCAGCCAGATCAACGGTACCTTTCCACTGCTTCATTGTCTCGTTTTCAACGGATCGAGCAGCTACGCCAGCATTTTTGGGCCTCATTGGAGTAAGGAGTTTGTGTCTGAGCTGCAGCATAGGACCAAGTGGCAGACCGGCAAAGACACGCTAAAGTTGGGTTCTTTCGTCATCATAAAGGAGGGCCACCATCCTCCTCCTAAATGGAGATTGGAAAGAGTAATCGCCTTTTATCTAGGATCAGATGAAATTGTTCGTGTGGCAGACTTGAAAACATCCGCTGGAGTCATCAAAAGAGCCTTTAACAGGATTTGCTCACCGCCCGTTGCTTCTCCGTTTCGTTGAAAGCGCCTCTACTGTTTCCAACGTCCGGGGGCATGTTCGAGCCAACGACTGCTCGTTAACAATGAGCAAATAAACGTTGCGTACTAATTTGTTTGAAATTAGATGTAAGGATTATCTGTACTCGCTTGGCATTTTTTCTTCCATTTTTGTTTGTCATCGACGCAATATTAGTTTGACTAAATATCAGGATATTTGGAGTTTCTTTGAAGAGACACTTAAAATTCCCCAACAACATATGTTGTAATTTTTATGTGAATAAACTTACGAGAAATTGCGATTAATTCGTCTATAAAGTGTGGCCATTAGGACAACAAAAAGTGTCACCTTTAGGTCAACGCTTCTGATTTTCATTTAACAATACTAAATAGCAGACTATTTAAAATTCACTGGTTATAATGGCTAAGTGATAATAATTTTTATAGCATAAGTAATATTTTGAACATAAGTTGTGTTTATCATTTTGCATGCTTTAGTCTTAAGCAAAACATGTATGATCTCATCCTTAACTCATGTCACACCTTTGTATACTATGTTTTATGCAAATAAATAAATACAAATACAATCTCCATTTTGATCTGCTCTATACATTCCAACACCGTAATTTTTTAAATTCGTATACTGTAATACGTATTTTCTTCCAAATGAATACGTCACTGTTTTGCTACAGAGCGCCTCGCAGTAAAACCATTAAGATGTCTGCTGTGTACCAAGCAAGGACAAAGGACCAGGGCCGGTGCATAAGGACCAAGTTTACGATGCTTACGAAGCGCATAATAGATGGAACGCGGCGACATGACACTCGACGGTGGCGGCGTCTGTGGTGGTGTGACACGGGCCTAACTGATTTCTTGGTATTTATTCATCTTGTGGCTTTTACGTCGGTATTAGGAAATGAATAACGGTTGCTTACGTGGTAATTGCGTTGGTGAAACGATCCAAAAAGGGTTTTGGATTCCAGATAATCACATCAGTAATTAAAATTATTATAAGCTTAACAAATAAAACTACTCTAGGTGTGATAAATTTGTAAAACGAAAAGTTAAGTCACAAAAACAACGAAAACCTAGACATATCAGAAAGTAGGTAGCACCTTCTACACAACAAGTCATTTTATTAGTTGTTTATTGCTTCAGCTACGGCGTAGGCAGTGCTACGTTGTAGATTGTGCTACGGCGTAGCTTCTATCAATAGGATAAAACAGCCCGGAGGTCTGGAGTTGAGCCCGGTTGACGGTAGTGCCGGCTCGCCCCCTTTTACATGAGACTTAAACATAACTGGCAAAATGTGGGTGTACTATATGAGGTTGTTTAGTACTATATGTTATTTAGTACTATATGATGTTATTTAATCTAAAACAAAGTCGCTTTTCGAACCTGAGTGTTCAACCACGTTGTTCATATAAGTTACCTAACGGATTTTGATCCGGTTTTACTACCATTTAGAGAATTTATTCTAAAAGGAATATGTGTAGGTACCTATATTCTCATCAAAGTAACATATAAATAAATTTCGATATTTTGTCTTGTCGTAAACACCGTGTTTACACAGTACTTACACACGTATGAACAGAGATTACCTATTGTTTCATAATCATTTTCAATAGAAGATCGTGTCTTTTTGAAAATAATGTAAGTTTTTTAATTTTTTGTTATTTATATATTCATACAGTCTTAATACAGGTTTATGTTTGTTTTGTACCATTAAACCAGAAATGGTTTGTATTGGTACTCACATTCGCTTTAAGAACACTCCTTCATTATTACAAAGTAATTTTATCTTTTAATTAGGTACTTATTATAGTTATCATTCATGTACCCACACCATCTGCCTATATTATATAATAAGCAAATAATGTAGGTAGATGAATAATATTACACATATTAATTTAAGCCGTAAACATCCATCAGTAAGTACGTGAGTCACATGTAATGTTTTGAATCTGAGCTGCTCGCTACTGCGCCGCTCATTGGAGGATTGGTTCTAGTCAAGTGAAAAATGTAAGTGATAAAAATTCTGGCCCGATTAATTAATTTAACAGTCAATTGTTTTCAAGCATTCCCCATACATTCTTCGATCTCCATCTTTTATTTTTACGACAGTCAATCCATTTTTCATCATCACATAATCTCTAGGTTACTTTTTGTGTTTCTTAATGATTGAATTGGTTTCAGTTATGAAGTTCAGAGCTAAACAAATTATAAATAAGTTCGCGAAACATTGAGATTTAAGTAATTTCTTCGTTTTATCGAGATAGCTAGTTAGTGATTCTCTATAGGGTTTGCGTATTTCTGGGAAATACTGTTTGAGGAGAGTAGAGCTTTTACTTTAGTAAATGGATAAAACATAAATAGATAAATTCATTATTGTCCAGGGAATACAGTACGCAGGTTTACAAGTTAACACCTAGCTGGGGCGACATAAGAAGGTTAAAATATTATCTACAGCTAGGTGACAAATTATTTATGGCGTCATCTATATAGCTAACTTGCGAACTACGTATCAAACTGACGTCACGCAAAATCCTGCATCACGCAAGCAGAGTTTACCGCGCGCAACTAGCATTATATACAACAACGTCCCAACCTCATTTGTGGGGCAGTAGCCCACCAGATACGACACCCGTCTGGTCAAATGATCCTTCCATTTCTATAGAGGATGAGTGATGTTTACACCCTGTTCCTCATATCTCTATATATTATTTACTAGTGAGCAACAAACTAGACAGTTAGTCTGTAAATAAAACGGACGATCTTTTCCTGGTGACATTAAAATATATTATTAATTGTTCTTGACAATAAGTTAAACGTAATTCCTGGCGACCATCACAAACAATTTCACGGAAAATTTTCCGGTGACCTTTTAATATTACATTTGGCATTAAAGTCAAAGATATAGCTTCATAGTTATATCTATTTACATTGAAAATGTTAAGTTCATTCATTCACTGTCATAGAACACATGGCTTAAACCGCGCTGGGTCAAGAAGCATGAAGTTTTGCAGAAAAGTTTTTATACGATATAGATTTGATTGAACCCAAAATCTCCCCATATATTTTTTTTTTGATACATTGAAAATTTGTCAGTACTGAGCTCAAATCTTAATTTTGAACTTTCGAATAAATTCTAAGTAAGTTCTGCAATTCCTAGATAAACCATATATTTTTAGGGTGTTATGTTATACTATGCTAATTAGTTATCACAAAAAAACTGAACCAGAAATGTTCAACAGAACGAGAAAAAAATCGAAAACTGATGTTAGGTGAAAATTACGAAAAAAATCATGAAAAAAATTCTATCTCGAAAACTACGAAAAATCGTAGAACATACATAGGGGTAATTCTGATACTCCTCATCATAAAGTATCTAAATTTTACGTTTGAACGTCAACTCCCCGGCCACCCTGTCTAATGAAAGTAAGCACTAAGGAAGGATTTTCTAAAATGTATCGCCTAACGGGGGATGAAATAGAAGTTGGATGAAAGGGAATGCGAGTTTGTATGGAGGTTCGTAATTTGGCGTTGAGGAATTCTACCGGGCACACAATCAGCCTATAATGTTCCCACTACTGGGACACAGGCCTCCTCTCTTTGAGAGGGAGTGGGCATTAATTTACCATGCGAGCTCCGTGCAGGTTGGTATCGTGTGCCATCGGGCACATGGTTTGTAAAGTATAATTTCAAACTTATTGAACAACGTGCGCCTACATTTCGCCAAATATATCCCAAGGCATATGGATCCCTGTTGCTCTAAACTGGATGCAAATCCAGAAACCAGACTCTTACCATGATTACCCCAATGGAGAAACCCGATAACATTTTGCCAGAATCCCCGATTGAACTCACAGCGCGCTCAGCGACCGCGCTTGAGACCACTAGAATTACGAGGTATCTAAAAAAACCTGTAGGCCAATTCTCGTACTTAAAAAACGTTCAAATTCAAGTCGCAATCTCATCTCAGCGACAATCAATGTCAAAAACCTGTCAAAAATGTATGTAAATTGATTGTAGTTTTGACAGATTGAGACTGAGATTAGAATGCGAGCGGTTTTAAAAATACGGGAATTGCCCCTCTGCTACAATTCCATAATCAAATCAACTCAGACGTTTTTAAAAACAATATCTTAAGAATCTCAGTAACTTCAGAAGTCTTTAATTTTTTTATTGTGTTTCATAAAAATAACAAAGGAGGTTTTATATCTCATTGTCTTCTTTTATTAATCTCTGGTCGTTGTTTTGTTTGTATATTTCATTTTGTATCAACGCTTTAGGCGCGTTAGACGATTTTCTACAATATGATTCAGGCTACAAGGTTTAATGTTAGTTATATTGTGTAAAAAAATTATTTTGTCGGTCGAGATGGGCTAATAATATAGGTTTTATAATTATAGAAGTGGCTTTTGCTTGAGGATTCTTCGTGACCTTTACGAAAGGCAACAGTCAAAAGATTTTGGGAAATGCTAGGAAATCATTTTATTATGTGATTATGTAAGATTATTTTGTGATTGGACTGTTTGGCTATGTATATTACATACGAGCTATGCAGTATAAATGTCTTACGTGGAGTCACTGAATAAGTTCAAATTGATCACTTTGCAGTCAAGACGCCTATTACTCTAAACCATGATTTAACTGTATCGAACTAATTAATAATATTTCATATGTTGTGCCTAGAACTGTAATCAGACGTGAGGTCCGTGCTTACCCACTTTTTGCGACGACTACTAGCCGAACACATGCTGGTGATCGAGCTCCACTCCGTCGACTAGTAAAAATTTATAATAAGCACTTTTGTCATTTAGATATCTTCTTTCTGTCTCAAAGTAATTTCAAGAAAAAAATAATTGACAGTTTGTGTGATGGTCAAAAACCAAATTAAGTGTGATGATTAGTAATAAAGCTATAAGCTTAAGATACCTACTTATTATTTAAATGTAATTTGTACTTACCTATCCAATTAATAATGTACACAAGTAATCTGTGGAAACGTTGTTGATTGTACATTTAACCATATGTCCTTTATATATTTTTTTCTTTTTTTGTAAAACTTATTGTACAATTGTTTGTCTTCCAAATAAATAAAATAAAAAAAATATTATAATGATGTGGAGATGGAAAAATAACTATTTTATCAGACAATGCCAACGGGAAGAGGTCAGGCGTCATGACGTTCGGCCTCTGGTGTAGGTCGTAACGTGTATCGGCACCCTTGCACCATCTCCTGTTCAAAGCACGGTGGGCTGTGCTGGCGGCACTGCTGCGGCTGCTGAGGGTCTCAGCAGCTGCAGCAATGGCGCAAATACCGCGATGTATTTAAGGTAACTACAGTTAGTTAGTTACACTAGTTGAGTAGTTTATGCGGCTTACCCAAATGTCCTTTCTTTGGTATTGTTCTTCGAATCGTTGAGCTCCTTAAGTTCTAAGTTGAGCTGCACGATTGGTGACAATTGCGTGCACTGACTGGACAGGTCCTCTCAATCTGTGTGGTTTTTTCCTCAAAAGACCATTTCAGACATCGATCTACATAGCCTTCACATGATCTGACCAAGATTTTGTCTGGACTTTAAAAGAGACTGTGACCTCTGAGTTTGTTTCAGCCTTTCTTCTCAGAGTAGTCAGATAGGAAACGGCGACCTCGTCTAGTTTTTAAAATACGATTGACGTGTAAATGTTTTTGTACAAACCTACTTACAGAAATAAAATCATTTATCACTTATGAGGCGTTTGGGGTCGCTCAGGACATGGGGCCAAGTGCGCGTCTCCTTTATAAGGAAATTTCCCGCTGACTGGTCGACACTTCACATCACCAGAGAGCTGGCTCGTTCTTTGGCCAAAGAATTAGCATTGCCATTCAACGTGGCAATGCTGCCTGTCTTCTGGGCACGTTTCCGGATGACAGCGATGCGGACGAGTACTCCGATGCATAAGTGTCCTTTTGTTTTTGTATTTATTCGTTTGTATAGTTGGTCAGTCATTTAATTTGGTACCTATTGTAAACATTTAAAGTATACTAAATGTAAATACTTTATTGCAATAGAAAAAAATTACATTTACTCTGTTGTTTGGAGTTAATTTTGTTAGATGCGTTAATATATTATTTTTCTTTGTATTCAGGAATGGTTCTTAGAGGAGTCACAAAATTTTGTATTTTTCAAAATTAATCTGATTTTGTTAATTTTTTCACGCAAAGATGAAAAAAAAACGTTCAACGTAAGTCTAGTGACGGTAATTTTAGTTCTATTTCGTATAATGTTTGTACCTACTTGTTATAGCTTCAAACGGTATTTTATTAATATTTCAGGCGATCTTTATTTTTAATTCTTTTAGTTGTCATTACAGAGACGACAGTCCACTGACTGACGCCAAAACTAACTAAATAGGCATATAAAAAATAAACACTATGTTTTTAGAACCTTAATGTCAATGCCTCCACATTTTTCATTTAAAAGTCTATCTAGAAAGTAAATGAATTATGTCCTCACCCTCTATTTTTTCTTCCCTTATTCCAAAAATAACTTACCTACAGACCTAGGTCTTCATGAATCGATTATTCGAAACGGTTATAATTCTTTCGAGGCCACGACCTGTCTTGGTTTAGCCTAGCCTGTCATCAATCACAGACAGGCCTCACGACTATATCTCAAGGATCAGAACAAAGGAATACGGTTCTATTTTTAAGCTTATTTGTTTTATTTTGGGACCTGTTGAGAATATTGGTGGTGGTTTCAACATTAAAGTTTTTTAGTCATGGGTACCTTTATTTAGTGTGCGATCTATAGGTTAAAGTTCGTAACAGTCATCATCAAACTAGCCTTTTCCCAAAAATTTTTGGGGTCGGCTTCCAGTCTAACCGAATGCCGCCGAATGACAACATTTTACGTGGAACGACTGTCTATCTGACCTCCACATCCCAGTTACTGGGTAACACTATAGCCCTTGGTAACTGGTTGGAACTGGACTTTCGGTCTTCTGACGACCCGTAACGACAGGCCGCACAGGACAAACAGCTTAACGTGCTTTCCGATCTCGGTATGTAAAGATGGTCATCCATCCACGAACAGACCGCGGCAAGCGTAGCTTAACCTGATCGATCGACCCTTGCGGCTGTTATTACTTAGCCAGGAGCCCGTCTTAAAGTTATTATTAGGGTTGTATTTTTTTTTAATGGAAATTATGTACTTTCCTAGTATGAGCTAGGCGCTTGGCCGTTGCACTAAGAACCAACAAGTCGTTTCATGAGAATCTATGTAAATACATAGATTCTTGAAAGTTCTTGAAAGTCTACAAGACAAGATAGGCATACAATCCTTAGCATGCCTGATATATGGCCCATAAGAATTCGTGCTACAGCTTTAAAGATGAACAAGTTTAAAAAAATAAACTTGGAACCTTTCGGGACGAAAGGCCAAAATTTTCCTGTGGTGAAAGGATAGGCCTTCTCCAGAATCCAAATCAAAAAAAATCGGTTGTCTGTAAAGTCGGCTTACTGCTTAGAATAATAACTAAAGCATTATTATTGTAAGGTTTACTGACGATAGTTGAACGTGACAACGTCATAAGAAAATACTGATGGAATGGTTGCATTTTTCAAAAGAAAATTTTAATTTTATTTGTTTGATTTATATTTTGTATGGAGAGAAGGAGGTAAATGGAAATCACAATTTATTGAATTGATCAACTTACATTTATTTGTACGCATAAATACAATTATGTAAATTTTTACCTTTATCGCCGCAATTATCGTTGCTATAAACAATTGACACCACATTCACTTTTCACTGCACTTCATACTTGACGAAAATATGTATAGCCTTAGAGCATCAGCTGTCCACGAGGACGCATCGCTCACTCAAGTAGGAGAGAGACAGATGTCAAACGTTGCCGAACGCGGAGGCCAATTGTGCCTCTTTGTCGCTAGTTCCGCGCTCTCGCTTGCACTTCAAGTCTTAAATGGAACGCCTCAGAGAGAGGTAACGCCGCATGAGTCATGTTTTTTCGTACGTGCAGCCGGCTCCATCGAATTATAAGACGTTGTCATGTCAAAAATAACCTTTTTCATCTACCCCTTTAAAAACAGAACATTAATTAAACAATATTAGTGATTTTCTTCAGAGAGGTCAGGTGCGTAGTACTCACAACCGGCGTGCGTGTATGACCAGATGTATGAACGTAAACGAGGCTAAAGGAGTATGTAAGGATCGTAGCAGGTGGCGTTCTGTAGTTACTGCCTACCCCCATGGGAAGAAGGCGGGGTTTGTGTATGTAATTAAACCATGGTGGTTTAATTATGTTCTATTTTACATGCTGCAACAACGCTACATGATTAAGTGAACTTAACACAAAATGCATTATTTTGTAGTAACCTATCAACCGCATTAGAGGACATTATTAACCTATTTGGCATGTGCGAGTACAGCGCAGTGCTGTGTTAGGTAGAGGAGCCATTAGTTATCGTGTAACAAGCGATTGCTCAAAGCGACTGGTTGCTGAAGTTTGTAGAGGAACGCTGACGCACACATTTTGTAGTCGATTGAACTATAGAATTTGAATTGGGTATAGAATCCAGTTCTTCTAACTGAACAGACAGCAGTGCTGCTGGGGAGTTTGTTGCGCCTCTTCTTCATCCCAGCTAAAGCACTAGGAAGTGGTGAAGGGCGGGCGTTTTGGGGACTGTCTTATGTAATTTTGACGTTCAAAAAGTGTTGGTTCTCAGCCTAGTTTGAATAAATGACTTTTGATTTGGATTTTGACTGGCCGGTGAACCTCAGTTGTCCCGTATCCGGCATTATGGACGCGCTCCTCTTGATATGCATAAGTACTTTAATTGTAATTGGTATCGTGAGTGATTAAATATATAAAGGAACATAAACGTTTTAATTCTCTCTGTACACATTCCCAAGAACATAACACGCACATACTAAAAGTTATTTGAATAACCCATGTAATTTAATTTCCTCTCTGGGATTGTTGTGCAATATATCATACTACCAGTATTTTTAAACCAGTGATCAGAAATTCATTTGCCAAACGTTTATTTATTTATTTATTATTTATGTACACACAATAAAATACAAGAGATATGACATTATTATAAATATATATTATATTATTGTTTTTATAAAAAAAGTAATCATTCTTCAGCAAGGATGAATGTCATATGAAGTAAGATTGAATTATGATGCTATTGATTATCATTCATCACATCAGCTCATTCGCGTTATATTGCACTGTCACCAAGCTTTGTTTTAACCGTTTTTAACAAGCAACCAATTTCTGACCACGTGTATACGATAACCGCACGTGACATGGGAATACAGTCGATTGATGTCAACGGTGCCCGCGGGACAGGCCGGCCCGCTTTATTGATTGTCCCTACTGTAGAGCTACTGATTTTAATCCTATTTTATTTGTTTTTAAAGGATTTCTGGATAAATAATATGTTATTTCATACAGATTTTTTGAGCCGATGTCTCAAGGATGAAGGATTCAGAGAAGTTTCTTGTGAGAAAATCTAGAAATGGGTAGTTGATACGAAGTGAATATTTAGATGTTCACTATGAAAATGTTGAAACGAAATATTAAACTGAAACACGGATTTAAAAAAAAGGCGATTAATTAGGTAATTATCGTATTTTATTACGATAAATAAAAGCTATTAAATTAAATTATTAAGTGTACCTTATGATGATACTCATCAGTGCTAACAACTGAACACAGACGGGTTGTCCCAATAGACTCGTGTCGACAATCCCCTGAGATTGTACCACAGTATGTAAGAATATATCCTTACTTTACCCTAAGGTCAAGGGTTAACGGTAAGTCCTATGCCCTCAGGTTTATCTACATGCGTAAGACGTCTCTAGTACCACGGTTTACTATTACTTTTGTTTTATAGCAAATCTTTCATTTTTGATTGACATTAAAATTAACACATATTTGTTTACATTTTTGGAATACCTATATATTGCAGGCACGGAATACATACGTATGAAGTAAACCTGTCAGTCTGTTCCGTTTTCACCATATTGCCACATACAGTAAATATTTCAAATCGACAACTAATAATGCTCAAATAATTAATTCGTCCTAAAGCAAGATAAGAAGAAAAACAATTTCATTAATATCACAAAACCATCCAATAACTACGTCTCCAAACCTCTCGAATTAAATATCAGACTTATCCGATTAATATAAATCAAAAGCGATTCCAAAATCGATTGTTATCATTATAAGTGGACGTATCGAGTTATATCAGGGGCTCAGGGCTCGTTGGCGTGATTCCAGCCCTTCGCGTAATTTGGCGCAGCCAGATCTAATCTGATGGAGTTGCGCTTTGTTCGTGCGACTGGCACAGGCAACTTTATCGGTAATAGAGGGTGAGGGGGGGGGGGGGGTCTGTCTTGAATTGTGGCTTGGGATGTAGTTATAGATTTCAGTAGAGATCAATGTGGTGGAAATCGATATCTCGTCACTAAGAGGTTATGCGCGTTATGCTTATGATGATAAGGGCAGGCGAATGATAAAATTGCCATGCTTGTAAAAGGCTGCTAAGTTATAAGTACCTACTAACATAACACCAACATTGTACACTTAGTTTGCAATAAACGTTTTGACTTTGACTTAAATTGTGGCTATATGTCAAAGCAATATCTTGCTATTAATTTACCTAAAGCGGTTATTTGGCGTAAATATGAGTAAGTAATCACTTTATAAATGATAAATGATTTTATTTCTGTAAGAAGGTTTCTTCAAACACGTCAATCATATTTTAAAAAACTAGATGAGTTCGGCGTTTCCTATCTGACTACTCTGAGAAGAAAGGCCGACACAAACTCAGAGGTCACAGTGTCTTTTAAAGTCCAGACATAATCTTGGTCAGATCATGTGAACACCATGTAGATTGGTGTCTGAAACGGTCTTTTGAGGAAAAACCATACAGATTGAGTGGACATGTCCAGTCAGTGCACGCAATAAATTGTCAGCAATCGTGCAGCTCAACTTAGAACTTGAGCTCAACGAATCGACGTACAATACCAAAGAAAGGACATTTGAGTAGGCCGCATAAATTACTCAAACTGCCAGATCATGATTCAAACTAACTGAGAAAAATACAAAAAAAAGCAATGACTGACAAAGTTCTCACATTCACAATAATTAGAATAATATTATAATAATCTTTGAGGACCATGTAGATTTGTGTCTGAAATGGTCTGTTGAGGAAAGAACCACACAGATTGAGCGGACCTGTCCAGTCAGTGCACGCATTTGTCAGTAACCGTGCAGCTCAACTCAGAACTTAAGGAGCTCAACGATTCGACGACCAATACCAAAGAAAGGACATTTGGGTAGGCCGCATAAACTACTCAAACTGCCAGAACATGATTCAAACTGGAACAAAAACACACATAGTCCTCACATTTACAGTAATTAAAAATAATATTATAATACTTTATACAGTAAATATGAATGTCATTGTATATCTAAATAAGTAAAGATACTTATAGCAAAGATTAAAAGTAAAAATAGTTAGCGAAACAAAATAAAAATAAATTAACATTGCCTGTGCTATAATGGAGCAACTCAATCCCAAGCCTTTTTGTCCTCAATATAGTCTTTGACAGAATAGGCATTCTGGCAGTTTCCTCTTTGTAAAAGATTTGAATTTATTAAGGCTTAGTTCTTGAATGTGGCTAGGAAGTTTATTATAAAAAGTTAGACATTGGCATCTAAACGAGCCACCTATTAACTTGAGGTTTTTTTTTTTTGAGCTTGGGAAATCATCAAATAACTTCTCCCGCTCTGGGCAGAGCGGGAGGGCGTGTCAGACTCTTACTGATTAAAACCCACCCGTGTTCCTTCACTTGCCTGTGCCAGGAGCCACGGTAACCCTTTCGGACTTTCCCGCAACCCTGGCAGGCATCGGCCCTAGCGGACCCCGTCATTGATGCTGACATCTTTTTTAAGGCGCGCGTAGAATACAACGCGCCATCGACCCGAGCCTGGTCCTTATCGAACGGCGAGCTGCCCAGTGCTCGCCGTTCGCAAGCCCGCTCCTACGGTGGCCGGGAATCAGCTTGCGATTCCTGACGCCCAGGGCGTCTCCTGCGGCGGCAATTTATGGTTAAAGACATTTTATTTCTCAATAAGAAATTACAAAGATTTCACTTACTTGAGAACATTTTTAACACTTTAAATCTATTATAAGAACAAAAATTAACAAATTAAGCAGCTATTGTTTTTCTTTACAACAAAATCATTTCCGTAATAACGTTTCACTTCGTACGCAAATAACATGAACGAACACAAAACTTAAAACTTTTCAATCCACCCGCAAAAGAAATAATTAGCGTGGTCGCAAATATACATAGTAGATAAGGAATGCGAACCCGGTGCCACAACAAAGCAACGCAACAGTGAGGCAAGTCTATTTATGGTAGTAGTGTCTGGTCATTTAGAATGTGATTTAAATTTATTTTTGAAAATATTAAACGAATTTTACCTCTCCCTCACGCGTTCCGTCTCCTCGTTTGCGAACGTTACTGCTTCGCAGAAGGAGGTGATGGCTTCCCAACCCCTCTCGCTCCGTACCATGGCCTGGACCAGGGCCGGATGCGAGAGATTGCCACCGCCAATCGCCTCCACGAGGACATGGCAATGCTCCGCCCAAGCCGGGCAGACCTCCACCGTATGTTCCACCGTGTCCTCCGGGCGATCCACACAATGGTGACGCCCGGGCGTTTCCTCCCGCCTTATCCGGAACAGGAACCTCCCGAAACAACCGTGTCCGGTGAGGACCTGCGTCAGGCGGAGGGTCTTGAGCCTGGTAGTAGGAACAACAAATTTGTGTTTGTTCCTAGTATTTTTAAGAATGCAATTCGTATTGGAAAATGGGGCACATTACTATTTCACTTTCTGTGTGAAAGGATTATTTCTAATTAGTGCGGGATGTAAGCGAATAATGCGTACTTAACGAGCTCTTGCTTTTTGACGGGTTGGAGTACCGCATACTTACAAAGCGTTACTTATTGATTTTTGGTAATCAGAATTTCTAGTGCGAGTTTCATACCTATTTGATCGCGTTAATGCTAATGGACATCTACGAGATCAATTTGTATGGAATAATTGTGTTTGCCATTATTGTCACTAGACGGCGCTTCTTCAGCTTCAGTTCAAATTGAAGTGTAGGTATAAAATCTCAGTCAGGCCTATATTCGTTGGATTTCACACTAGATATTTAGCTACCACTCTTTTAAACCCATCGCATTTTTCTCCTCTCATCTCACAAACTATCTGATAATAGCTTATTCAATCAGCTAGGTGGTAGCAGGACTGTCCAGGGAATGCACATCGCGGATCACTACAGCTGGTGGAGGCACCTTATCTTTACACCCACAATAAACACACACCACCCATCAATCTCCATAACACATCGAAAGCAATAAAATTACGTGAAGCCTACAAATCTGCCTACCCCGCTACGGTAGCGGCATATTTCACCTTGCTTATCGCGTGCACGTAGGCAACCTTACTGCCGATACGATCTAGAACTCTGCATAAAGACTATTTTGTACACGAATGTACTGGAGCTGTTCAGTGTTAGGCTTGAGGTAATAATTTCTGGACTCTTTGTCGGTTATCTTGTGGCTATGTAATAACAGCCGCACGGGTGGATCGATCAGGTTAAGCTACGCTTGCCGCGGTTAGTCCGTAGATGGGCGTCCATCTTTATATACCAAGACCCGTCCGTACCTCAGAAAGCACGTTAAGCTGTTGGTCCCGGCTGTCATTCATGGATCTTTGACAGTCGTTACGGGTCGTCAGAAGCCCGCAAATCTGACAACCGGTCTTACCAAGAGGTATTGTATTACCTAGTAACTGGGTTGTGGCGGTCAGATACGCAGTTATAGGTAAGGTGTGTAGGCAATAGGGTGAATAACGTGGTTGTAAGGTTTGTAAATAAAATCCAACTCACGTTTTATAGGTAGGTACACTATATTCTTCAACAATCCTCACACACAACACATATGATTTAGAAGGCACAATGGGGGATAAAGCACAAGCACAAGCGTAAGCACAATAGTCAGAGAATTAGGAAGATAGACAGAGTTCAGATGAGAAGAGGAAAATAACAATTAACGAATCACAAGCAAGCTTAAGTAGTTCGCGGCAATACAAATATGCGAGCAAAGGACATACGCTCCGCGCCGTAGATAAGTCTCGACTGGTTTGACATTGCGCAGTGACCGCTGCGCCTATGTGCGCAAGCGACACGTATAGTACCGTTAGTTTAGTGATGTCCAGCGGGTCGATAGTTTATCGTAGTTATTATCGATTATCGACTTCGACCAACTGGTGTTATGTATAAACATAATATCATCATAGAATAAAGACATCTTTATTCTATGATGTAATAAATAAATGTAAATAAACAACAATGTAAATATAATATTAAATAGATACTTCTATATGTGAGTAATTGTAAACCAGTGTTGTAAATAAGTACTAAGTATAGTAAATTATTATTAATTACATAAATAGGTAAGTAGTAGCCTACACCACCCCCCTCCAGAGACCGTCAAGGGCGATAAAAATCTGCAAATTTCACTCGGCGCCCGGAACGGGTTACGTAATTTCGTGGTTCTTCGGGTGTAGTTTTTGTATCCTGAACAGACAGGATGAAGGCAGGCTTAAGCCGGTTGATGGTCACTGTCATTTCCCTATTTTTTACCATGATTTTAAATACTTTATCCCCTCTAGAAACGACTTTATGTGGACCAGAATATGCTGATGTGAGTGAACCCCGTGATGCGTCTTCTCGAAGGAAAACGTGATCACAGGTTTCAAGTTCCTTGAAAATGAACACCTTGGAGTAACCATGACGGGAAGCTGGTACCGGTCGCAACTTTTCAGCAAAATTCCTGAGTCTTGCGGTAAATTCAGATATGTCTGTGGTTCCGCTAATAGTAGGCTCAAAAAACTCGCCGGGCAACCTCAATGACTCCCCATACACCAGTTCCGCCGAGGAAGCTTGTATGTCTTCCTTAAAGGCAGATCTTACGCCTAACAAAACCCACGGTAGTGACTCAGTCCACCTATCATTTGCATGGCATACAATTGCGGCTTTAAGTTGACGATGAAACCGTTCAACCAGCCCGTTGCATGCAGGGTGATAAGCTGTTGTCCGTTTGTGCTCGAATGCGGTAATCTTGGACAGGCATTGAAACAAGGCCGATTCAAACTGACGGCCGCGATCAGTTGTGATGTCTGTCGGGCAGCCGAATCGAGATATCCAAGCTGACAACAAGGCTTTGGCGACCGTTTCTGCCGTGATATCTGCTATCGGTACTGCTTCTGGCCAGCGAGTAAATCTGTCCACAGCAGAAACAGTACCGGTAGCCCTCAGAAAGTGGTAGAGGTCCTACTAGGTCGATGTGGATCTGTTTGAATCGGGCACGTGGTAAATTATAGGTGCCAAGTGGGGAAGTCACGTGACGAGTGACTTTTGCCTTTTGACACGAAATACATGCGCGTGACCATTCTCTACAGTCTCTTCTGACCCCTGGCCAAACGAACCGCTCAGCTACTAATTTAGCTGTTGCGCTAACGCCAGGATGGCTCAATGAGTGCAGGCTATCAAATACCTGCTTTCTAAAATATTTGGGTACATAAGGCCTGGAAGCTGAGGTACTGACGTCACAGTACAAAGAAATTCGACTGCCAGGGATATGGAGTTTTTTAAATTCTAAAGAAGAGCTCCCACTCAAAAGTATTTTGAGTTCAGGGTCGTCGACTTGGGCTTGGGCTATCTTTTCAAGATTAATTGGATCCGCCAGTTCCTCGATGCGCGACAAGGTGTCGGCCACCACGTTGTCCTTGCCGGATATGTGGCGGATGTCAGTAGTAAACTGAGCTATAAAGTCTAGGTATCTATACTGCCTTGGCGAACAGTTTTTCTTCCTTTCGTGGTAGGCAAAACTGATCGGCTTGTGGTCAGTATAGACTATAAAGTGCCTAGCTTCTAGCATGTGGCGGAAATATTTAATAGCCTCATAAATGGCGAGCAGCTCCCTATCATAGGGAGAGTACTTAGTTTGGGAAGGGCTCAGTTTCCTTGAAAAGAAAGCCAAAGGTTGCCATGCGTCCCCGTTAAATTGTTGTAGGACTGCCCCTATTGCTTTGTCTGAAGCGTCAGTAACTACTGCGAGCTTAGTGGTACAGTCTGGGTGGGCTAACAGCGCAGCGTTAGAGAGACTATCCTTACAGGCCTGAAACGCTGATAAAGTTTCCTCTGTTAGAGTGATTGGCTGCGTTCCTTTAATCGATCCCGTTAACAAGGCATGTAATGGAGCTTGGATCTCAGCTGCTTTGGGAATAAATCTCCTATAAAAATTAAGCATGCCCAAGAATCCTCTTAGCTGCCGCACGTTTTTGGTGCGGGAAAATCTTTCACTGCTTGAACCTTTGACTCGACCGGCCTGGAACCGTTTTCAGATATGCGATAGCCTAAAAAGGTTACCTCTTGTGCTCCAAAAATGCACTTCGAGGTGTTGACCAGCATACCATACTCGTTCAGCCTCTTGAATACCTCACGTAGGTGCTGCTCGTGCTCTGCGTCACTCTTGGAAAATATTAAAAAATCATCAAGAAAACAGTATACAAAATCAAGCCCCCTCGTCATCTCGTCAACAAATCGTTGAAATGTTTGCCCCGCATTCCTAAGACCGAACGTCATATAAGGAAATTCAAATAGACCGAACGGGGTCGTGATGGCGGTCTTAGGAATGTCCTCCGGGCTGACAGGTATCTGGTTATATGCTTTTTCAAGGTCCAGAGTACTGAAAACTTTACATCCAGCTATACTCTGGGAAAAGTCATGGATATGCTTAATGGGATACCTGTCAGGCACGGTACGGGCGTTAAGCTGTCGATAATCGCCACAGGGACGCCAGCCGTTATTTTTCTTCGGTGCCAGGTGCAAGGGTGACGACCATGGGCTCTCAGAAGGTCTAGCTGTGCCAACGGCCAGCATGGACTGAAACTCTTTCTTGGCAATCTTGAGCTTGTCTGGAGCTAAACGACGGGGGGGTGAACAAACTGGAGGGCCTGGTGTCGTGCGTATATGGTGTACTGTTTGGTGTGGTGTAGTGTGTTGCTTACCAGCCGGTCGTGTGATATCAGGAAACTCATCAATAATTTTGTGAAACCGAGTCTCACCAGTCACGACTTTAACAGAATAAACATTCTTACAATTAGCCAATGCAGCAACGGCTGTCACTGATGTTAAATTGTCTATTAAGCGTTTGTTACGGCAATCTACTACAAGGTTGTAAAAATTTAGAAAATCTACGCCAATTATTGGTTTCGTAACATCGGCCACCACAAATCGCCATTGAAATGTTCTACGTAAAGCAAAATCTAATTCTAAATTAAGTAAACCATATGTAGCAATATTAGTACCATTAGCAGCACATAAACTATAACCAGTCCGAGCACGACGATCGTGAAGCATTGACCGTGGGAATACGCAGAGGTCGCTTCCAGTGTCGACCAGGAATTGCGTTTTCGATGAACGGTCCGTGACGAATAGGCGACCAGTTGCATTTAAAGGGCAATCGCTGGTCGTCATTATCGACCGCCCTTTGCGTTTTCCGATTTGAAGTCGCAGGGTCGAATACACCTATTGGCTTGGTCCGCGTACTTGGCATGGTACCAACAAAGCGGGAACTTCCGGTAATTGGATTGCGAGCGCTGCCTAGACTTACTTCTAGTGTCTCTGGAGGAGCGAGAGCGTGCCCTGCTGTTGTGACCGGACGCCAACTTCTGGAACTGTTTCCTGAGTTCAGCTACTTCCTTGGTCAGATCGCTGAGAAGTGAACCAGGGATAGTGTCGTTAATAGCAGCGACCCTCGGAGTTGTAGCAGCCAGATCATTTACCCGATCGGCTAAATCGGCTAGGTCTTCTAACGAAGTTGCACCTGGTTGACCTGCGAGGACCGTCTGTATGCCATGAGGAAGGCGACTAGTCCAAATAGTCTTCAAGAAGTCGTCTGGTACATCCTGGCCTGCGAGACTTTTGAGGTGGCGGAGAAATTGGGATGGTTTTCGATCCCCGAGTTCCTCATGCATCAACAACTGCTTGATTTTCTTTTCGTTGGATGCGCTGAGTCTCTTAATCAATTCCATCTTCAGTTTCTCATATTTGTTCGTTGCCGGCGGGCTGATGATAATATCTTTGACCTCCCTGGAGTACTGATTGTCTAGATGCCCAATTACGTAGTTAAACTTGGTGAGGTCATTTGTGATTCCGGCGATGGTAAATTGGCCTTCAACTTGGGCGAACCAGATTTCCGGCTCTTCAGCCCAAAATGGTGGCACACGTACACCAACTTTATATACGTTACTTTGGTCTATCGACATATCGTTCCCCGCACTAGCGCTGGACGGAGATGACGTATCCGAGCTTCGTGCATCTTTATATGAATCCCCTCCCATGTTCTTTCGGGGTCACCAATATAGGTAAGGTGTGTAGGCAATAGGGTGAATAACGTGGTTGTAAGGTTTGTAAATAAAATCCAACTCACGTTTTATAGGTAGGTACACTATATTCTTCAACAATCCTCACACACAACACATATGATTTAGAAGGCACAATGGGGGATAAAGCACAAGCACAAGCGTAAGCACAATAGTCAGAGAATTAGGAAGATAGACAGAGTTCAGACGAGAAGAGGAAAATAACAATTAACGAATCACAAGCAAGCTTAAGTAGTTCGCGGCAATACAAATATGCGAGCAAAGGACATACGCTCCGCGCCGTAGATAAGTCTCGACTGGTTTGACATTGCGCAGTGACCGCTGCGCCTATGTGCGCAAGCGACACGTATAGTACCGTTAGTTTAGTGATGTCCAGCGGGTCGATAGTTTATCGTAGTTATTATCGATTATCGACTTCGACCAACTGGTGTTATGTATAAACATATCATCATAGAATAAAGACATCTTTATTCTATGATGTAATAAATAAATGTAAATAAACAACAATGTAAATATAATATTAAATAGATACTTCTATATGTGAGTAATTGTAAACCAGTGTTGTAAATAAGTACTAAGTATAGTAAATTATTATTAATTACATAAATAGGTAAGTAGTAGCCTACACAGTCGCTCCATGTAAAACACTGGTATTCAGCTGCATTCGGTTAGACTGGAAACCTACCCCTACATAGCTGAGAAAAGGTAATCACCAGGGTTGGTTGATGGATCTGTCATTGTAAGTCGCGAAAGGGTTTCACATTTATCATAATAAACATAACTCTGTGCCTGTTGTAAGTTGTGGTTGTACGGAAAACGCTAATACCAACTTGACACGTTTTTGAAGTTTACTTTAATGACAATCAGAGGTGTATGAAGCAGTGGGAGCAATGGTAGCCCAGTGGTAAAGGCCGCGACTTACGAGTTGTAGGTCGTAGGTTCGAACCCAGACAGGTTGCTTTGTGGAAATATTTCATCACCCCTGCTCTTCCAACGGTGAAGGAAAACATCCTAAGGAAATCGGCATGTCCTAGAATAAAAAATTCGAAGACAATGTGACATCAACCAACACGCACTGGGCCCGCGTGGTGGATTACGGCCCGCTCCTTCACACCGAGAGGAGGCTTGTGTCCCAGCAGTGGGAGCATTATAGGCTGATTATGCTATGTTATACTATAGGTGTATGTATAGTGAGTGGCTTATTCAATGAATGATCTTTGAAAAGGTCATTTTAACAGTCACAATCATTGGATATTTAGAGACACAAGATACTACTAACAATCTAGATTTTTTTGCTAAATTAGGAAGTAGGCCTTACAGCGACTATTTAAATAGTCGCCGTCAAAGTCCTAGTACCTCAGATCATATGTAAACAATAGACAGCGTAATCCTCCTGCTTAACAACAAACCCAACCAATCTGTCTGAAAAGCATTTATGCAGTTAAATGTTACCTACTGTCATTATAATAACAGTCCATTGTAATTTGGTTTAATAGTATTATAGAGGTACGAGGAACAGGGTGTAAAGTCCTTCCACCCTTCATAGAAAAGGGAGGATCCTCCGACCAGACGGGTGTTGAGTCTGGTGGGCAACTGTTCGACGATTGATGTCGGGACGTTGTATATAATATATGTATGCTAGTTGCGCGATGGAGGATTTTGCGTGACGTCAGTGTGATGCGTAGTTCGCATTTGGCGATGTTGATATCGCTACAGTATCTCTAAGCAAACCCCAATATCCTATAAATTTTCAACAAATAAACTATCATAAGAAATTGGTTCTACACAACATTTAGCTGTCTGCAAGCCTAACGACGGGTAAAGTCGTAAAGATAAATGCCTCAATCCATTTTTAGTTTACGAGCGCGATGATACTTATCTGTGAGCTTCTAATCTCATCTCAACTCATCTAAATGGTTCTGACTAAAGCTTTCATAAGTGCTACGTAAGAACGCTGCACACTAACACGATTTATTTCTAAGAGAACTATTTCTAAACTAAAATAGAAATGAAAGAAAGAATGAAAATGCGTTTATTTGCGGTAAACATGACGTAAAAAAGAACAGAAATAGACATTTTATTGATGAAGGACTATCCACCTGGCACGGTTTTTACGACTTGGCGAAATATTGAAGTTTCTTTAACATATTTAAGTTTAGTAATAATGTACTGTATAAATAAACCTTCTGGGATAAATTCTCTAAATGATGTTGCAAACCGCATCAAAAATCGTTGGGAGCTTAGAACAATAACGTGGTCCCACAGACAGATACGAAAAGCGACTTTAATTTATATTATGTACAGATAAAGAAGATAACTACTTTAAGAAAACCTTTAAAAAATTGGTTTTTATTAATATTAAAGAATAATGTGTAGAAGCCAACCCATGTCAGTCCAATTTTCCAATTGGTAAAGTTATACGAGGGACATAGGGACACACTGTACTCTAGTACTCATGAAAATAAACTATATTGAAATCTAAATAATATCTGCTGTTCCGTGCAAACGTGCAATACTGATACTAATTAGATTAAAAGTATGGAACAGCTGAGTTTTACTCTCCCTTAACCTAACTAGCACGACCACTATTTGTCTTGCAAAGCTGCATTACCAATTGTTGGCAATGCAGCTGGACTGCCCTTACGTCCGGCATGGCTGTGGCAGGCATGTTGCTGTTCCGATGCCGGTTAGAAAGTTATAATTATTGTGTTTATTTTTATTTATTTTTGATGAGCAATTATGTAAATGTGATTATGTGAGTGAATAAGTTTAATTTAATGCCTTGTATGTTTGTATTGTTATTGTAATTGTGTGCCTAATAATTAGTGTGAGTCTTATGTTACTTGATTATGAATAAATAATAATAATATTACACACACATATACATATTACTGATATCTCATCACTCTCTCTCTCTCTCATCACTGCTTGCGTTGCTATCATCGGCTGTTGGAAGGTGCTGACGTAATTTGTGTTTCGGTTAAAAGCACAACTAAAATACAGACACTAGACCTCTCACAAGATCTGACCAAGGCTATGTCCGGACTTTAAAAGAGACCTCTGAGTTTTTTCGGTTTGGGTTATAGGTGTTTGCACAAACCTACGTCCAAAAATAAAATATTTATTATTGTCTCTATTATTGGCACTCCCGTTGGTTGCAAGCGTTGTTCAATTTAAAAAGAATATAAGGATGAGCAGTTTTAACAAATTAGATTTTTGCAAAATACAACGTCTTCATCACACACTCTATGATGACTGCCTAAACCTATTCAGCTAGATAGCCAGAGGCATTACCAGAGTAAGCCTCTTTCTTTTGTACCTATTGTCTAGCCTAGTTTCTACCGATCTAAATCTTTGCAGGCCTAAGCGATTGTTCCAGGCTAATAAATCTAGAAATGTTCCTAGGATATGTTTCGTTTCAACTTAGGGTTCAAAATGTGAATAGGATATTTTAAAATGATGTCAATTAAGATTTACTACTGGGACTTAGGCCTATGCCTCAGTCATAGTAAAGACGTCTACATAATCAGAAACGTAAGCCTCTTCTATGTGACTGGAAAAGAGTTGCGAATCGTCACGCACGTCTTGATTTTTTTATTCTAGGACATGTCGTTTTCCTTCTCAAGTTTAGTTTAATTAGGGCTTAGTTTTAATTTATGTATTAACTAGCTGCTCTCCGCGGTTTCGTCCGCAGAAGTCTCGATGCAATAAGATTAACGGGATAAAAAGTTTTATTTGTACTAATCCAGGTCATGGTCTACTTATGTGCCAAACTTCATCCTAATCCGATCAGCCGTTTTAGCTTGAAAGCGCAACAAACAAAACTTTTCTCTTTATGATATTAGTTTAGACAATCAAGTATACAATAGTAGATTGGACGGCGATCCCCAAACTAGACGGTACGCCTGTATCTTAGGAATCAGTGTTGCAGATCCATGCGTCATGTTCGTGAACGGGCGCTGTCAGTTGGGACTGGTCATCTCTTAGCCACCACGTCTTATTTTATTTAAATTTATATTTGCTGTACACTGGACACTCAACGTGTACCTCTTATTTACATCGTTCTCACATATAATTATACCTATATTCAACAATAATGATGTAACTAATATTTATGTAACAATATAATTTAAAAGAGTGTCCATGGAGTTTCTTGTCCGTTCTTCTCCATAGGTACCTACTACACTTTGGAATGGGCAACTAGCTTCATATTTCTGACTGACCAACCACTTCACAATTCAAAAGTGCCTGTAAATGGTTTAATTGAAATAAATGCTTTGAGTTTGAGCATATTTTGTTTATAGTTGCAATGTTTAGTGCGCTCATGCTTGCTTTCAAACCCACGACCTGCGACCCGTAAATC
Organism: Brachylomia viminalis; assembly: GCA_937001585.2. Taxonomy (NCBI): domain Eukaryota; kingdom Metazoa; phylum Arthropoda; class Insecta; order Lepidoptera; family Noctuidae; genus Brachylomia; species Brachylomia viminalis. The sequence goes on along the minus strand of OW443307.2, from coordinate 4,637,863 downwards.
AAGGCCGTTACCTCTGAGCCACCACTGCTCCAGGCCTAGACAAGTAGCAATTGCTTTCAAAGCGTTTCGTATTCTACAAAGACTTTCAACAGGATCGACAATTATAAGCTTTTCTATCGTTTTTTTTTTATATATTATCATTACAAAGCTTATAAAAAAGAAACCTTAACTTAAGAACCATTATGACCCGAAAAACCGATTTTACGGTTTGTCTGCGGGAACAGGACAAACAGTATTACAAAATTAAATAAGGTTTTTAAGGGTTAAAAAAGGTTTAGGCTTATGTGAACCCAATACTTTTTAACTTAGATTTTTTGACTGACCGGTTGGCGCAGTTGGTAGCGACCCTGCCTTCTGAGCCGCTGGTCCCGGGTTCGATCCCCGGACAAGTCAAACATTTGTGTGCATGAACATGTCTGTTTGACCTGTGTCTGGGTGTGTATATGTATATAAGTATGTATATCAGTCATCAGGTTACCGTAGTACAGGCTCTGCCTAGATCGGGACCTGAAGACCTTGTGTGGATGTTGTCTCATATATTATATATTAAAAACTTTACCATCATAGTTATCGCTGATATAATCTTACTTTGTCTGATAATACAAGGAAGGTACTAAAACTAGAATCTGTTAGAGTGAATTCTCAGCCTTTCTGGTCTTTGAACTAGTAAAACCCATCGTGCAGTCCATTTTTCTTTCAAAAACACAACATATGGACCATTTTTGCTTGTAATATTATCATTCAAAATCATATCACAAAAGGGACCTAAAAGCCTTCACATGTGCCCTATTTTGTGTTCGAAACCTTTTTAAGGTCAGATCTGTTTTACCGTGCGTCGCGTTATATTATCGTTGGCCGACATCCTCAAAAAGTTTCATTCCGCCATTATCCGACAAACTCTTTCCACATTGACGTGTGGTCCCAGTTACGAGAGGAGCGATTAAAGATTTTAAATGAATTGTGCTCGTGTATTGTATAGCAATAGGCTCGCCCCCTATTAAATGGTACTTAAACATAACTGCCGAATGTGGGTGGTACTAAAGGTGCACCTCTGCGTCGCCCCTCGGGGATTACAGGCTAGTGGTTATGTTGATCGCCTAATTAGCTGGCATTGATATTGAGGTATGTACTTCCGAGGTTATTAAAAACCGCAGCTCGATCGCACCAAACGTTTACATTCGAATTACTAATCACATAGGTAGAGTCGGATCAATAAGTCCGTTTATATGAGTAGGTTACAAGGTAATTAAAAATTGTCTATAGCAACACTGTGAAAGAATCATCGATGACTCAAAGAGTTTTGATACTTTACATAAAAAAGGAATCCGATTCTATAAACAAATTAATTGAAAAATACTATTATACACTGGTTTTCAATTACCTTGTAACTTACCCATGTAAACTGACTTATTAATGGACTCTGTCTTTTTTGATTATTGTGTCTAAAGTTTTTTTAATAGTCGGATTCCTTTTTTATGTACAGTATCAAAACTGTTTGAGTCATCGATGATTCTTTCACAGTGTTGCTATAGACTATTTTTAAATTACCTTAACTTACCCATGTAAACTGACTTATTGAACCGATTCTACATGCATACCACACGACTACTAACTATTAATTACTCTATTAACACATCAACTGAGATAGGCTTAGCCCACACATTGAAACTTAATGCCTTAATTAGCCAATTACTGTTATTGTTCGATAATCCCTTCACCCGAGTATTAAAGATAATCATTGTCACTTGATTAATAAGATGGTCCTGTGGTCAATACTGTGGCTGTTTTATGTTTATTTTTATAGGCTATTTATTTACTATCAATAACTTAAACACAACATACAAGCTAAAACTAAACTATATAGTATTATTACGTATGAGTATATACTTTTTTTTAATATAGTCTACACAGTCCCACTTCTGAGCAAAGCACTCTCCCAAATCCTTCCAGGCATCGAGTATATAAAAGAAAAAAAAGGGGAAAGAGCTCATCAGGCATCAAAAATATTCGTCCGCGTCGTCGCTGGCAAAGGGAAAAGTGCCCAAACGGCTGGCAGCACTACAACGTTGCATGGCAATGCTTCCAGCAGTATAGAATGCTATAATTATCATAGTCTATTGTGTGTGATTGTTTTAGCTCCTTTGCCTTCTATTTTCTGAAATAAAAATTGATTTGATTTTAGTATCTACAACGCCACATGCGAACACACACATCACACTGACGTCACGCAAAATCCTGCATCACGCAAGCAAAGTTCGACGTGGGACTAACATATTATGTAACAGGGTCAAATTAAATTAGCCAACGATTGATATCTAAATACGTTAAAAGTCAGTTGTACAGTAGTTTATTTACTTTTGCATAAAGTTTTAATAAATAAATGAAACGGATTATAGAGATTCATTGTTTTTTTGTGGTTATCGACTGTACTTAGTTACTAGAAATATCAGTTTCGAAATCAGTTTTTTTTTGAGATAAAACAAAAATAAAAAGATTTTCTCTATTACTTCAAGTAAGTACCAGTGGTCGTTGACCACAGAAAAATAAAATCAAATGTTTATTTCTTTATGTTATCGTATTAAGATATCGATACTCATGACATTTGCGGAGTTACGCTAGCTAAATAAATTTGACCCTGTAAACAACGGCACGACATCAATCGTCGGGCAGTGCCCACCAGACATAGCACCAGTGTGGTCGCAGGACCTCTCTTTTGTATGGAGGATGAAGAACTTCACACCCTGTTCCTTATACTCTCGTATGTAACGTGCGTTTTATTTGTGCAGAATAAAATATTTTTCTGTCTACGTTCACGTGGCTGGAGCCTATTAAGCTTCTAAAATCGAAGGGTGATTCTCCTATAACTTGTGCCGCAGCATAAAAACGCTCTCTCCGCCCGCCCGAACATATTGGAAGTTCTGTAAAATGTTCGTACGTTTACGTTATATTCTATACAAGTAGTTTTTATTGGAATAGACTTGTTGAACTTTTGTTATAGTCTCACATCGTTGTTTTTTGTTGTCCGTACTCTTTTGTTTTAGAGCCTTTTAATAGTTTAAGAACGTTTTTGTGAATGAGTTTCCCTTTATTGTTTTTTTTTGGGTTGTTTCGGTGTGAAAATAGATTACGGAGTTTGTTAGTGGTAATGGCGTCTGTACACAGTGGGCCATGATGGTCATTGTTTATGGTATGTTGTGGATGCGGTGTCCATTATTTTTCAGAAACATTAGCCAAAATATTATTTTGAGTCGTACCTATGCGAACTTTAATTTTAATGTTTAGTAAACAATATTTTCTTCGTATGCTGACAACCGGTATAAAATTAAAAGATAAATTATTCGTACGCCCCCTGACCCAACAGGCAATTATTTTGAATTCTGACATAGATACCCAATCAAATTGCTTAGAAACTGCTCCTATTTTTGTATTTGTCATTTCGTTTTTCCAAAATACGCACAATACGAAAGAAATACATATTTTTCTTCTTATCATACATTTTAGAGCTAGATATAAAATAAACTCGGATACAATTTCACATTTTCCGTCCATTTTGTTCAGATTTAGCAATGCATTGTAATAATATGACTGTCCAAATGACTCGTGTTTGTAAGTGGTGCCTTCAAAAACCTAATTTTTGCGATAAGGCAACAAGAAAATTGGCTTCCGACCTTCCAGTGTAATTTTATTTGCTGCTTCATACCATTTGTTTACGATTACACTCACTTTACCTACTCCCTCCAAAACTCAAATATATGTCAGCCGGCCCATTCTAAAAAAAGAACTCACCGTTGAAACACATGTGAAGTGATCTGTCATTCCACCAGCATCGGCAGTGCGATTCTGTAACCATCTCACCGTGAAAACTTAGGTGAAGTGAGCGTGGAATGAGCTGTCAGTGTCGTCCCACTGATGCTAGGGATTGACCAAGCATTATATTTACAATCATAATCGAGATTTTAATAATGTTTTTTACGCAAATTCTATTGATATTTTTATATATTTCAAAGCTAGTATCTAAATGTCTAAAAAACGACATTGACTTTCTAACTGAATTTCTTTTTTGCTATTTTATTTTAAAACCCTAAAAATTGTAATGTCTAGACACTTATCTACGTACTTGCTTTAGCCGCGCAAGTCTGCACGGTGAGATTTTTACAGAATCCACCGGCTGATGCTAGGTATTGACACTATTCAAAGTCAAAGTTAGAGTCAAAGTATTAATTAGTGTGAGCTTTGGTGATATAGTTAGTCTTGTAGTTAGGTTATGGTAACTCAAAAAACTACGCATTATGTCATACACTATTTATCAACAATAGATAATACATACAAATTAACAAAAATTACTATATTTAGAATACAACCAATGTTTATAATAACCTATAGACCGCTTACTTTACCTAAGTTTTCACCGTGATATTATTACAGAATACACCGTCTGATCAAGCTACCACCATGACAACATTTGTCGTCATCAGCCGGTGAAACTTTATTTTAATTTTTTCCGGTCTCGATCTGACTTTTTGGTATTGTATAAGTGCCAACACTTTAGTATTCGAATAAATATGTCTGTCTACTCATTAAGTTATTTTCCAGTCAGCTGCTAGGTGTGATCCTCGAAAAAATTGCGGACCATACCGTAAAAAAATATATTATAGCCTTTATTTCGTCTGACCCTTCTTCGTACATAAACAAGTTCTTAATACTCAAACCTGCCTAGGCTTTCTCCAACTAGGTTGGGGTCGGCTTCCAGTCTAACCAGATGTAGCTGGATACCAGTACTTTACATGGAGCGACTGCCTATCCATCCTATATGACCTTTTTTTTTTTTTTTTTTTTTTTTTTTGTCGCTCAGAAATGCTTTATGCATCCCCGCTCGTGGGGGACGAGACGGGGTATGTGGGACTCCTGTCGAAATCCGCACTCGACAGTATACCCACTAAAACTCAGCGGTGTTCCCACAACGCCGTGATGGGAGGGCTATGGGAAATCGGCTCAGCCTCTACTTCCACAGCCCTCCCCCAGGTCCCCGCATGCCCCCCATTTAACTGGGGGGCTACGGGAATGGCCGGGAAAACCCGGCCACTCCCGTCCGACACTGGTGGAGGCCCGTGCAATACAGGCAAAGGGCGCCCCCGCACCCACCGCCTGCTGGCCTCCACCCGTGAGGAGCCGGAGGTGACTACCATACCGGCGTCTTCCTCGACCCCTCCCCTCTCCGGAGCGGCGCCGCGCGAGAGAATCATCCCCCCGCGCGCGCGCCGCTGCCTCCCTCCGGGACAGGACCGCCAAAACCGCAGCGGCGGCCCTGCCATTCTACGCCCACTCACCTCCCTCTGTAAGCAGAGGAGGAGTGGGCGTACCCACTGAAGCCCGGTTCTCTTCACCGACCATCAAGCATGATCGGTGATTGGAACCGTGACCTTTCCCCGCTTGTTGAAGATTAGCCGCCAGCCCCAATTGTCCACCAAAACCGCACTGGGAGAAATTGGAGCCGACGTTGCCCAGGGTGCGCCACGAGGAGGCTCTTCAACATGCACCCCCAACCTATATGACCTGCACAACCCAACTAACCCCCCCCTGACTGGGTAATACAATACCCCTTAGTAAGACTGGTTGTCTGACTTTCGGGCTTCTTCTTCGACCCGTAGTGACTGTCAAAGATCCACGAATGACAGCCGGGACCAACGGCTTAACGTGCGGCGGGCATTGGCTCTATTTCCCTCCACTTTTTCCTGTCCAAACCTGTTCTTCACCAACATGTTGGCAGATCTTCCTCTCACCTTTTCACCTGTCCTCCCATACCGAATACAGATTCCTAAATTGCGATCGAGAACAGTTAGTAGACACACGGGCCCCAGATCGGCGATTCCCTACACAGATTATGTCTACCTGTAACAGGGGAGAGCAAATTTTGCGAATTTGACCCCGGCGTAAGAAAATAATTGTCTATTCGCCTGGAGAGAAAAAACGGTTTGCCTACGAACCGTTTCAGGTAATTGATACCGCTGGCAAAAATAAAAGCTGTTTTATTTTGTTTCGAACTTAATATTTGAGATCTGAGAACGTTTGTTGGTATTGGGTTCGCTGTGACCTATTTAGTTTTCACGATTCTTGTGTGGGACGTGTATTTTTTCTACAAGTACGGTATCATTTTACATGTGTCGCTAAAATAAATACAATTCTCTTTTTTAAATAGGAAAACCTCAACTCACTCGTTGGTCTTTTGTTTAGGACGGGAAATCATCGAATAGCTTCTCCCGCTCTGGGCAATGCGGGAGGGCGTGTTAGACTCTTACTGACTAAAAAACCCACCCGTGTTCCTTCAGTTGCCTGTGCCAGGGGCCACGGTAACTCCTTCGGACTATCCCCCAACCCTGGCAGACATTGGCCCTAGCGGACCCCGACATTGTTGCTCTTTGAGGCGCGCGTGGAACACAACGCGCCGTCGACCCGGGCTTGGTCCTTATCGGACGGAGAGCTAGCCATTACTTGCCGTCCGAAAGCTCGCGCCTGTGGTGGCCGGGAATTGGCTTGTGATTTCCGACGCCCAAAGCGTCTCCTGCGGCGGCCAGGGGCGTGAGAGCGCGCATTTCGCCTCTCCCTCACGCGTCCCCTCTCCTCCATCGCGAGCATTACTGCCTCGCAGAAGGAGATGACGGCTTCCCATTCCCTCTAGCTCCGTACCATGGCATGGACCAGGGCCGGACGCGAGAGATCAACAGAGAACAGGAACCTTCCGAAGCATCACTCGTTGGTGTAGTGTTCGCAAAAGTGAATGCTGAGCGTGAGTTCCGGATTTGCTTCCCATATCCAACATAGGCAACTTATTGTATTTATTAATTTAATAATCTTTATATGTATATTAAAAACCCAACATAAGTACATACTAATAAATTTATATATTACTTATTTATGTATTGCTTAACACACAGACATACATTACTCATACAAATCGCACTTACATTCATCCACATCACAAAACCATAATAAAAACTATAATTAAAATAATTCACAAGCATCGCCGCCGGATGACACTCGGTAGTATGCAGCGGACTGGCTAGTTTCGTATAACATACGCATAGCTATGCACCGGCCAAAGAGTATAGTAATATAGATGGAATAGAGAGCCCTCTCTCTAGAATTTTTGACACCTATATTAGACAGTGTCGCCATCTGGTACTATATCCGCTGAACTAATCCCAAAAACTATAGGTGCGTACATAGGTACGTATTTATCTATATATTTACTATACTCTGAATAGGTTTTCTATGGGTAGGCGGGTAATTTGCAATGTAGGCCATATAAAAATCAGTTTAATAAACATTTTGTATTTGTTCCATAGCAATTCGTGCATAGTTCTTGATTAACTTATGAAATAAGAATTTACAAAATAAAAAAAAACAAATACAGTTAATGTTTACAAAATTGAATGTTTTACAAAGCCAGCACAAAATAAAAATGATGAATGTGTTAATATTTAAGTCATTTATTTGTCTTATTATGGCGATGTTTATTAAAATAATCTACTACTAGGACTACCACTCAACTCAACCGCACTTTCTGGAGCTTTAATAGAACCGAATAAATAAATATTTATACTGGTTTAGAATGTACATTTATTATTTTTGACCAAATTTTCATTATCAACAAGGCGTAACTATGCACCACAGAACATACTCTAGAGAGCTAGGCACACTGTCGATAATTGGCGTAAGCACCATCTATGTCATTTTTTCGTACTATATCTCTCGAGTTTACGCGGATTTCGTAAAAGATGGTGCTAGTATCTTTGTGAAAAATTGGACGCCTACATCAAGTACGGCAGTGTCCCCCCCCCTGGCACCGGCGCACGCGCATGCCGACCAGTGGCTGTCGACGCGATCGCAGAGACGCCACACCTACCCACAGTCGTAATTGATACACCGCCGCGAAGCTCGCGTCGTTTAATGTATGCAAACTCTTTACGTGTACCTTCTACTATTGTTTCTCAAAATCTATGCTCTTAAATCTATCTTCCTACTATTGTGATTCCTCCTTCTATCTAGCTACATTAATAAACTATATAAGTGACTATTGAAGTGGGTGTTTATCTTTTTTGCCATAAAACATCTACAGCAAGCGTTATAAGATATTTCCAATATTTATTTATCAGTAGCAGCTCAGTGTCTGTATGTGTGCCCGGTTGATGACAATAGGCTTGCCCCCTATACCACGGGACCAAAACATAACGGGTGAAATGTGTGTGTTTTTATACACATCTGGCTTCATCATGTTGTTGTCTTCGTCATGGTTTTGTGTTAGGTAATTGATATAATTTTATTTATATATATGTCGTAGGATAATTTGATACTTCGAATCTTCGCGAAAATCCTAGGGGTTTTGCGAAAACGCGGATAATTAGACATAGGCGAAAAATTATCAAATCTTACTGGACAAAGTCAGGATCTAACATAACCTAACCTAAATGATACAACAACAATAGAAGGGTATCTGGCGCTTGGCGGCCGCTGCCGCGGCACGCTCGCTTCGCTCGCTCGCCTTCGCGCGCTAATGGTCACTGTTCTAACATAACCTAACCTAAATTCTAATTATCCGCGTTTTCGCTAAACCCCTAGGATTTCCGCGAAGATTCGAAGTATCAAATTATCCTACGACATATATATATTTTTTTATTATTAGGCTTTTACGATGCACACTATTTTGTTTGTTTTCTTTTAACTTATTTTTTTGTGATACCGTGGACAATGTTGTGGGTTACACGTATAGTAATATGAATATGGTATACACTGTGTATAAATGTATTTCTAAGTTTTGTGCTATTTTAAGAATCTCTAGTTAAGCTTGGCATGTAACTTTTTTTTGTCCCTAACAAATAAAATAAAGAAAATAAAAATAAAATATATCTACCTATACTGTATACCCATACCTACCTATACAAAAACTACATTCTTGACAAACAAGATTAGAGAAAATTCAAATTACACAGAAAAAAATCTAATTTAAAACAAAACTTTTCAACCAATCAATCTGCCTAGCCTTTTCTGAACTATATTGGAGTTGGCTTCCAGTCTTACCGGATGCAGCTGAATACCAGTTTTTTACATGGAGTTCTTATCTGACCGACATAACCCAGTTGCTGGGTTACACGATACCCCCTTGGTAAGACCAAAACAAAGCTTTTTAATATGTGGTAATTATTCGGATGTTTGCTAGGTACGAGATAACAGTGTATTGTACTAACCAGACACTACCGACTAAGCTGATTGATATGGATTAATATTAATATCTAACGCATTGTCTACAATATACTAAGCCCTATACGGCTAGATTGGCAAGCAGTGCTGGGCTATGATAGTCAAATTTGATATGCAATGAGTATTTACGGCACGGTTGGCACAGTGGTTAAGCGATTGACTGCTGCGCTGCGTGTCGCGGGTTCGATTCCCGCACGGAACAAATATTTGTACGACCAGCAAGTGGTTGTTCCGGGTCTGGCTGTTTGTGTATGTGAGTTTAAATGTTTGTAAACGCACCCACGATACAGGAGACATTCCTAGTGTGGGGCAACGTTTTTTTAAAAAGAAAGAAAGAAAGAAGAATTTAGTATACAACGTGTTGTTTTGCATCCTCGTCAAATTTCAGGAGGCTGTTATGAAAGACATAAATAATTAAATAAAATTACGATCCTGCTCAATAATTAATACATACTTGTTTTTTTAGGTATTTAAGTTTGACAGTATTTCAGAATACTCCACTTTCAAAGAACAAAATCGCCCCGTTGCGTATGCGGTAGGCAGTGTCGTACGACTATGTCGCTGTGTGCATGCGTTACAGTTACAGCGCAGTTACAGGGCGGTATCACACGGGCCCTACACATGCCGATTTCCGAAAAATACAAAAAATAAAAATAAATACCTACTTATTTTATTATTGGTTCGTGTCGAGAATCATTAGCATAGTTACCTCCTCGAATTTGACGAGGATTCAAAACAACACCTTGTATGTCACCGTATGACCGTCTAGTTTATAAATATCTCGCGAGGTTGTAAACTGTCGGTAAATTGTGAATGAACCATACTGCTTACAATATAGCGTATTCATTTTCGATAGTTTATGTTATACCAATATCAACCCGTCAAATTGCAAACGAACCTGCACTTACTGACAGGGTTCACTGTCCAATTTTATCGGTCTCCAATTTGTCGATCTTGGAACTCACCGAATTGGTCGCAGTAACTAATCCAGGGGACCCGGAACTGCGACAAACCGCGTGCGAGCCGAACGAGCGAAATGAGCGGTGCCGCAATAGCAGCCGGCGAGAGCTACTTCAAAGTTGGTCGCAATTACTTGGCTAGTATTAGCGCGATCCGTCGCATGCAAGTTTGATAACAGTTAACAATTTGTTGGTTTGCCATGGACAGATTATAGAAGTATGAGGAACAGGATGTAAAGTGCACTCATCCTCCATGGAAAAGGGAGGATCCTCCGACCAGACGGGTGTTGCTTAGATCACGGTGACCCTATGTACAAGCTCAGCCTTCAGATTTGCGTACTTGATCTGGGCTGGCAGGTTCTCTATAATGTCCCTAGCCTCCACCATATAATCGATATCTATATCGATGGAACCGATAGTTTATAAACTAACGATTTTCATAATTATACGGTGACATATATATAATATCCCATAACCAAACAGCACTCCTTTTTTTCCTGAAGAGTAAGGAGGTGTAGGTACCTATTACTTGTACATTCTCATTTCAGCAGTTTTGTTTAAATCCCATTTAAGAGTACATAATAGGTGGCCGGACTGCATAATCAGCCTATAATGTTCCCATCTGGCCTGGGATACAGGCCTCCTCTCGGTGAGAGGGAATGGGCCGCAATCCACCACGCGGGCCCAGTGCGGGTAGGTGGATGTCACATGTTTTCGAATTTTAGGTGGTAGTGGTGGTAGGTGGTTTTTAGGAATTCTAGGACATGCCGGTTTCCTCAAGATGTTTTCCTTCACCGTTTTGAGAACAGTAGTGATGAAATAATTTACACAAAGCAAAGCGCCTGTCTGGGTTCGAACCTACGAGCTACAAGTTGTAAGTCACAGCCGTTACCGCTGGGCCACCACTGCTCGGGTCAGACTGGCCTGGCTGATACTGAAAAACTCGTGATGTAAAAACAATATAACATTTTTTCCGTTCTAGGAACGGAACCCAGGGCCTCATGATTAACAGTGCGCTAGACACCCCTAGACCAGCTAGTAGTCTCATGAGCAAGCACAAGTAAGTTTAATGGATGCTTCATTCAACCAGCATTTGATTTGATAATCTCCAAAAAAAGTACCTATTCCTGGGAACGAACATTAATCACCACGGTTGCTCGGTGGGAGTTAGTGTTTTTAGGCTGTCATAGGTAAAGAGGGCCAAGACACAATTATAATAGGTATATCAGCGATAACGATGATGGAACGGCCAAAAATACTTCTTTCCAAAAAAAAAACAACCGAATTCCAAAAAAAATAACACTACTTTGTGAAAAATTGCTCTTGTTGCGGAAGTCGGTGTCTTTGGTTTTGTTTTTTGCCACCGATCATCAGTTCGACACAAGTTCGTATACCAGTAATTGATATGTAAATAACAGTGATAGCAACTTATTATAACATCATAAATAAACTAAATGGAAGAAATACATATTCCTGAAGCTAATTGAAAAACTGCCCAGAGCAAAATTAATCATGTTTATAAGGGACCATCTCTAAACCATTCCCTATCCATTGAAAAAATAATTTTCGGAATTAATTCACAATTCCCGGAGATATCGCTTAAAAAATAAATAAAAAATACTGTCGAATTGAGAACCGCCTCCTTTTTGAAGTCAGTTAAAAAGGTGTTGAATTGACTTAGGCTACCAAAATTCGTATGTCAATTCTGTTGAAAGTCATTGTAGAAATACGAAACGCTTCAAAAGTGATTGCCACATGTCGAGGCTCTCCGGTTTTTCTCAAGATGTTTTCTTTCCCACCGCGTGAGTCAGCAAAACAAAAAAAAAACACATTTATTTTGGTAATAGCAGTGAATTCTCTTTAAGGGGACTACATGACCTAAACGCAAGTTTTATAATGACTAAAAGTATATGATCCACTACATTTTAACAAAATCAGAAAAATATATGATATCCTTTAGGATATTGCTAGTTAGATAGTGTGTTGAAAACATAATACAACTAATTTGGAACGATAGAAAAAAGTCACGAAGCTACCTCTAAAAATTTCTTTTAACGATTAAAAACCATACTAATATACATGCAATCATTATGTATTTTTTTCAGGTTGTTCCTCAAGCAACATATTAACGTGATAGTGTTTTCATGTTTAGTCCAATCAATAGATTTTTTGCAAATAGAGAATCGCTTCATATTTTGCAATAAATTACCAGCTTTGTGTCATCGCGCTTCTCTTTCTTTTCTATGCAGTCCGACAGTGACCGCGCTTTAGCTGTTGTCAGCCCCTTACTACAGCAATAAATTAAGCAAACTGAGGACTTCTCATTTGCCAGGACAACGCGGCTACAGACAAAATAATGTACAAAAAAAATTGACAATTGAAACAAACAAAACCCCTTATATTTAGCCAAAAAGCATCCCTGAATAACAAACGAACCTAAATCCATAATTAAATTAAAAGATATCTCTGTAAGAAAAGCTTGTGAAATTCTAAAGAAGCCTTCGTCCTATCTTTGTCCAATTACTTGGGAGAAAAAACTTCGGTTTCCAACGCAAAACGGTTTAATCATGTAATACGTCAAAGGGTTTCTTCGGTCCTGCCGTAATTTGGTAGCTGAAGCGATAGGCATCGTGAAAGGAATAAAAAAGGAGTAAGATTATTTTAAAAATAGACCAAACATAATTTTCTACCTTGATTGCCCACAAAAAGCGAGTTCATAACTGAATATTGTTAAAGAACATAAAGGCGCTAAAGGCGCTTACTCGGCTGTCAAATTTAACCATGTAAACAAATACTTGGAATACCTAGTAGATATTATCTCAAACAGCCCCCGGCCTGGCAAAGGTACTGTTCTACTAGATGGCAAAAGAACGTGATGGTTCATTTTTTTTTCAAACTTGTTGGGAATCGAACCCAACACCTTGCGCGTGGTCTGCATGAGCAGGCGCCTCGATCAACGCGTCATCGGCAAGCTCAGGCGCGGCGCAGTTCGACACGGCTTGGCCCGATGACCACTCGCTTCTACGGACTCCACTGCAACGGACGATACTTAATCTTACATTATATTATTTACTGTTTGCACGGGAAAGTTTAAAATTTGTAATAAGAAAGAAAAGAAGAAGAAAAAGAAAGAAAATAAATTTATTTGACACAGATTAAAGGACACAATATTACACAAAAACAGACAAACAGAAAGTACTTAAAATAGTATTGTGTGCCTCACGGCTGCGCCAAATAGGCCCAGTTAAGCATAAATGCCAGACAACTAGTGCCTGACGCTGGTTTTCAACTGGACCTTATGTTACGAGGACGTCGACGAAATATTGAAATAAAAAAAGATAGATATTTGTAACAAATAATAATAAAAACGATTAGATATTTGTATTTGTATAAGCTCTTCATTATACCATTGCCTATATAAACAGTCCACTCTTTTATTGCTCCCGCGCTGACAAACTTGATTATTTAACAACTGGCTGCACGGGGTGGTTTCAACCACATAAGTCTCGATCCAATGAAAGTATCGGGATAAATGTATGTCCTAACCTAGATTATGGTCTATCTGTGTGCCAAATGTTATCCAAATCCGTTCAGCCGTTTTAGCGTGAGAGCGTATAAACAGACATACAAAAAATCAAATATTTTCTCTCTTTCTAGTATACATTATAATATGATGGGGTAACATCGCACTGTGTTAGTATACTGCCAGGTTCAGGGCTCGTTTTCGTTTCTAACAAAAAAATTGCAGGTCTTGATGTCGTAGGAAATTGCCGTAATTGCTGACAATAACGCAGAAGACCTGGATGAGACTCGCACAGAGCAGGGAAGCATGGTACAAAAGTCAGGAGGCCTATCCCCAGCAGTGGATGGAACAAGGCTGCCTTTGATGATGATGATGAAGCATGGGTGATCTACTTTTATCGGCCAAAAATATCGCCTACGTTCATACCTTAGCCGTATCCCCAAAGGGACATTATCACTTATACTTATTATTTTTATCATGACACGTCCTTTATTCTATTTATTGTTCAAGCACACATTATGTCTACCTCGAAGGTCGAGGACTGAGGTCAGCCTGCCATGATGTTGCGGACAGAATTAGGTACCAACCTGAATTATATTGCCAGAAAAATGTCACGTACATAATGTGAGGTTTCCAGTGGAGAAATATGAGGTAGATACATTGTTATTTTAGCGCTTTAGGTAGATTTTGGTCTAGATAGTCAGATAATGGACTAAAAGAAAAAACCTTACGGTATTTTTAACAGTAAGTTATCATCTGCCTAGCCTGTTCCCAACAAAGTTGGGGTCAGCTTCCAGTCTAACCGGATGCAGCTTAATACAAGTATTTTAAATGGAGCGACTGCCATGCACTGCATGGATCCACAACCCAGTTTCTAGGTAATACGATACCCTTTGGTAAGACTGGTTGTCAGAGTTTCGGGCTTCTGACGACACGTAACGACTGTCAAAGATCTACGAATGACAGCCGGGACCAACGGCTTAACGTGCTTTCCGAGGCACAGAGGGGTCTTGGTATGTAAAGATGGTCACCCATCCACGGACCAACCGCGGCAAGCGTAGCTTAACCTGATCGTTCGATCCGTGCGGCTGTTATTACTTAGCCACAAGCCCCACTTTTTAACAGTTATCAATTTTCCACTTTTTAACAATAAATTCAAGAATGTCAGTTCAGTTTGCCAAAGTTTAAAATATTTATATCTGTCTCAAATACTAAATTCTACTCAAAATTCCTAAAAAAGACATGTTTGTTTCAACTTATTTCTTTTCTAGCATACATTTGCAGAGCAATATCTACACAGCTACATTTTACAAAGCAAACTTATTCCCTATTTACAAAACAGGTTTCATCTATTGAGAAAAAACACAGTCAACGTTTCCTTTAGAAGTTGCACTTTATTTTTGCTGTCCATTTATCGAAAGCAATTCCAATGAATAGCTTGAATGCAATTACACGTTAATTTTATTTATTTATATCTTCCCGACCGAATTTCAGTCACGGCGGCCAATCTCAAGAATGCAGGTGATATTTCAATGGACAATAGTGTGTGGCGCAGACACAAGCGCACTCCGTCTTCCATCAATTTCATAGGGGTCAGAGCCCATTCGTCCCCTAAAATTCGTCCCCCAGCATAAAAGTTGTGGATTCGGCCCCTATATAGGTGCCCATTGGTCTCCTGGTAGGGGACCAATTAATATTTTAACAAAAAATATTATTTTTAAGGTACCCATTCGTCCCCTCTAATATATTATATACAAGATAAGTTAAAGATTCGGCACCTATTCAGGTGCCTATTGGTCCCCTGTGATAAAATTTGCTATATTTTACATAAGAAACGGTTAACATAGTACACTTGTGAACAGTTTATTAACGGAATTAATTTAATAAATCATAACAGATCATTGAAAAAAGAGCTATGATCAATGATAATCCGTCATGATAATAATATAACCTGACGATAGGCTTACGATGTAATATTGTCTCTCGTCTAACAAATGGCTTGTTAAAAAAACGGGTTACAAAATAGATTATTTTGTAAATTTTGTAAGTTTGATTATCTATTAAACTTAATCTTATTTGAAATAAACATGATATCTACCGAATTACTATATTTTTTATTTTACCCTTTTCTGCGCGACTGTACCAGGACTACCAAGCTGCAGTAACACATATACATGTACTTATATTAGAAGAATGAATAAAAATAAATATTCTTCAGGGGACGAATGGGCCCCTCAAAAGTTCCAGGGGACGAGTGGGCACAGGGTGCGAATCTTAGGGGACGAATGGGCTCTGACCCTTTCATAGTACGGTAGGGCCGGCAATCCAACAAGACCGGGGAGAGATCAGGCGCAGGACCATCGGCTTAATGTGCTATAAAAGCTGATGGTCTTTTACGCCTGATCTCTTCATCTTCCAAACCACCACCATCTTCCGAACTCCGGGCTACCACTAAGAAATTCCTCACGGAAAAATACAATTCCACTTTGCCCGACCTGGAAATCGAACCCAGCACCCCAGGCACAGCCGTCGCGCTGGTGACCACGAGACCAACTGGTACTGGTATGTACCTACAGCAAATACCCGTCCACATCACCAATCTTGGAAAGCTGTTTGGTGATTAACGTATAAAATAATGTTTAATCGAAATATAAATATACATACAATAATAGATAGTAATTACTATTATTTTCAACCGAGCCTTTACAATAAACTTAATAATATTTGTTTAATATTTATTTATTCATTTATAAGCATAAAAATGACGTCTTATGTTTGAAACTATTAGTTACCTGTTTATCCGTACTTCGTCCTTATAGATTCATTAGAAAACCAGCTTCAGACACCGTCTGTTTGACATTTAAATGCTGAAATGGACCTTCTTGCGCAACCATGAGGCACACACTGAAGTTATAAAACATGCCCACTTTGGTATTTTTATTTTGTGCTTCTTGAACTGTCGCCAAATAAATATTATTCTTCCTTTCTTATTAAATAAAATGGTAATTAGAGAATAGAGGTCATTTGATCTAATTCCTAATGGCAACTAAAATTATATGTTAGACACCTAAAAATAAAAAAAAACAAAACACACACACAAAACTACACATAAAATGCAAAGTTTTGTTTACCTTGAACTATTAGAGCCCATTTTTCCATAACCGTTATTTTTAGTACCTATAATACGAATTGACGTGGTATTCAGAGCTGTGTTGTGCTGGCTGCTAAAAACCAGAAGCCGACAAGATGCGTCTAGGATAATCTGCTTGTAATCTGTAGAGCATTGGTGGCCCAGTGGTTACGTCCGCGACCTACGAGTTGTAGGTCGTGGGTTCTATCCCAAGCAGACACTTTACTTTGTGTAAATTATTTTATCGCCACTGCTCTCAAAACGGTGAAGGAAAACATCGTGAGGAAACCAGCATGTTCTAGAAGCAAAAATTCGAAGACATGTGACATCCACCAACCCGCACTGGGCCCGCGTGGTGGATTGCGGTCCACTTCCTCTCACAGAGAGGAGGCCTGTTTCCCAGCTGTGGGAACATTATAGGCTGATTATGTATGTTATATAAATCCGTAACCAGGGCTCTAGGGCTTAGCCTAGGCAGGACTTTTTGTTTCTGTTTAATACGGTGGAGATACCGAGAAATTGTTGGTGCTCAACAAGGCTTCATATTTTACATAAATAAGTAGGTACACCTTTCAACCTAATAAGGTCAAAAACAAGCTGACAGCTCCTTTCGCAGAGAAAAAGACTAACGAACGAGTAGGAAGTTAATGGGCTGATTATGGATGGCAAAAAGCAGGCGATCCAATTGATGGCACGTGGTCACGTTGCCCCCTGCTCTAAGAAACATAATTTAGTTAGATGTAGTAGCTGTGATTAATGGTGACCTATTGTGGTATAGTAAGTTTATTCTAGACACATCGTCTTCACATATAACTAAATTAATGTATACAAAATATTGTAAAACATTTTAAAAGAGTAACTGTGGATTTTTTGCCCATTCTTCTCCATACGATACTACCTTCGCATTTAAACTCATTTACACAAACAGATAAAAAAAAATGAATAAATGAAATAAATGATAAATGACTTTATTTCTGTAAGTAGGTTTGAACAAATACTTTTACACGTCAAAATATATATTATAATATTGGACCGATGACTTGGTGGAGGCCGCAGGAATTCACTGGATGCAAGAAGTACAGAACCGATTGAAGTGGCGGTGCTTGAAAGGTCTATGTCTAGCAGTGGAGGTCTTCAAGCTAAAATAATTCTATTTTCTTGTACATTTTGACGTTCAAAAGTGTCATTTATGTGCCTATTTGAAATTAATATTTTGACTTTGACTTTTTGATTTGACAACGTACTGACCTACTTAACCTCGTAAAAAGATCAAGCAAGCCTCCTAATGCGATAACGATTCCAAATTGAATCTAGCAATTTATTTTCTATTAACCTATAAAACTGTTTCTTCCTTTAACACGCTTGTTTCTATAAATTGATAATATAATTACATCTTCTAAACACGCGACCATTTTGTTTTCAGTGCTTAGCTGTGGCCGACAACACGCGATACCCATTCACAGTCAGAAAACAAATTGAATTCTTTGAGTTGTATTATACCTACGTCTTGAATTATGTATATACAGGGTTATTGGTAAAACTACCATCAACCTCTTAAGGGGTCATTGTACTCAGCATTATGAACAACTTTTACTATGGGACCAAATATGAAATCGCGAAAAAAAATCTGCTGTTCCCTACATTTACGTTTGCAGAACTCGTCAAAATGTAGGGACCAGCAGATTTTTTTTTCGCGTTTTTATATCTGTTATATATGATATGTTATAATATAATTTAAACAAAGTAAAGTGTCTTCTTGGGATAGAACCCACGACCTACAACTCGTAACCACTGGGCCACCACTGCTGTACAGATTACAAGCAGATTATCCTAGACGCATCTTGTCGGCTTCTGGGTTTTAGCAGCCAGCACAAAACAGCTCTGAATACCACGTCAATTCGTATTATAGGTACTAAAAATAACGGTTATGGAAAAATGGGCTCTAATAATTCAACGTATAAAACTATGCATTTTGTGTGTAGTTTTGTGTGTGTGTTTTGTTTTTTTTTTGTTTTATGAGTCTAACATATAATTTTGGTTGCCATTAACAATAAGATGAAATGACCTCTATTCTATATTTTCCATTTTATTTAATAAGAAAGGAAGAATAACATTAATTATTTGGCGTACTGTACTCGTATATATAAAAAAATAAAAAAAGGTTCATTGCAGAGACTTATACAATTTTTACAATAAATCGTACTAAGGGACCTCCTTTTAACTCAAAGATATACCTTTGCAAGGAGATCCCGCTCTTCAAGGACAAATATATAATATGCTTTATCTATGCGCATCAGCGCAGAGAGTTGCGATAAGACCGGAAATTGTGTCACCTAAATTTATATCTGTAGTTTTTACGGTGTACATAATAAAGACCATTCTATTCAATTATATTCTAAATACTATACAAAACTGAATGAATGGTCTTATCGCTTTCTGCGATCTATTCCAGGCAACATTGGAATCTATTCCAATAAATAAATTAATTAATTTTATTATAATATTACAATTGCTGTCTAAGCAATTGCGACACATAATGATGTTGTCATAAGTGTAATTAAACAGTATATAGATACAATATTCTTTAAAATAGATACCTACACAGATCTTTTGCACTATTTCAAAGTGAAAAAGAACGATGTACTCTTCTTTACGTTTTTTTCGCTCATCTAATCCTAGATTTTTAAGAGATAAGGAGGTGGTTATCGTAAAAAAGTTACGGTTGTCTGGAGGTTTACGATCCCGTATCTTCAGCGAAAGATTGCAGGATTAAAAATCTGGAGTATGCTTAATAAAATAACTGGTATGTTTTAAAAACCTGGTGTAAATTTTTCAAGAAAATACGTTGTGAAATTACCTTATTATATTATGACACGTTGGAACTGCGCAATACTCAATGATGATGGGGGATATGAGATGGGGTTTCATGGACGGCTCAGATCTCAAGTGCGTACGCAGTGACTCACCACAGACAATGGCCCACCATCCATCTTGCGCTGCATGCCCTGTCACCTGTGCACTTGATGACCAGAGGGGCAATTCCCGTATTTTTAAGACCGTTCGCATTCTAATCTCAGTCTCAATCTGTCAAAATTACAATCAATTTACATACATTTTTGACAGGTTTTTGACATTGATTGTCGCTGAGATGAGATTGCGACTTGAATTTGAACGTTTTTTAAGTACGAGAATTGGCCTACTGATGACTGCGTCAGTGAGCAGGATTCGCGTATCTGAATTTTGAACCAAACATATTTGAACTTTACATCATCAATACGCTAAGAAGAAGAATGAGTATTTGTGGTGATCAATGCTTGTTCCTTTTCATTGAAAGAAGAGAGCCTTTGACCTAAAGTGCGATATTTTTAGGCTGAAATTATTGTTTCATGAACCCAAGCACTGCTACTTCTATCCAAACCCACAAAAAGGTTTGTAGTAATCTTTTATTACATTATTTTATACATAAACTCACGCCTTCTTCCCATAGGGGTATGCAGAAACCACAGAACATTTCAGACATCTGGTCATACACGCAAGCCGATTGCAAGTACTAAGCACCTGGCCTTTCTGAAGAACGTCACCAAAAAGGTAACATAAGTCTTTATTTTAGTTAATTTCTACAGATTGTACTTTTGTGATTGTGCTCAAAAACTCCACGACCTTTTTCACCGGCGCCCTTCTTCCATCGGTCATCTAGACGCACTGCAAGTTACCATCCTTACCTACTTGCTATTCCACCAATTCGCACTAAGCGTTTCCAAATGTCTTTTGTAATGCGCACAGCAAAACAGTGGAACTCTCTACCTGCGTCTGTGTTTCCGAACGCATACAACACTAATCTCTTCAAAGTGAGAGTGAACAGGCTTCTTCTGGGTAAGCTCTCTCCATCGTCGACTCTGTCTCTGTCACCACTGACCTAGACTAAAGTCAAGAGAAAACCCATCTAAAATAAAAATAAATAAGCATAAAATAAAGCCTTCTAAAGGTCAATCAAGATCACAAATATACAAAAATACAGCCTATAAGTACGCGAATTC
Source organism: Brachylomia viminalis (assembly GCA_937001585.2). NCBI lineage: Eukaryota > Metazoa > Arthropoda > Insecta > Lepidoptera > Noctuidae > Brachylomia > Brachylomia viminalis. The sequence continues at coordinate 4,616,959 of OW443307.2, read as the reverse complement.
CATTGGTCAAGTATTTGATGTTAATCTCATGTTCATTTGAACCACATTACGTTAGAACAAATAAGTCTGGATAGTTTATTTAAATAAAACTCTATACTGGGTTTGACCAAAAAATTTGTCTAGTTTCATGTTATTTACAGCTTTAACTGCAGTACGTTTTATGTTTGTTGTTGATTTCCTTGGAAAAATTATTTTTGTACGTTATTGTTTTAGACAATGGCTTATTTTTGGACTAATATGTAAAGTATATTTTGATGTAAATAATAATGTATATGTGCTAGGGCCTTGTGGCTAAATAATAACATGATCATCGTGATCATCCATTACATATCAAGACCCCTCCGCACATCGGTAAGCATGTTAAGCCATTGGTCCAGTCTTACCAAGGGGTTACGCGTTAGCCAATATAACTGGGTTGTGAACGTCAGATAGGCAGTCGCTCCAAGTAAAATACTGGTATTCAGCAGCATCTGGTTAGACTGGAAGCCCTCCCCAAGATAATTGTGAAAGGGGTAGGCAGGAATAATGTATCTAATTATATCGAGTCTGTCTTTATTTTTAGATGTATGCGCTGATATACAGCACAAAAAGCGCCATTTCTTTTATACACTAGAACGATACAATATGACATTAACACTTCTAAAGCGACTGCTAGTTGTGACTAATTACCTATTTGTTTATGTGCCGTCTTAATTTTATTGACCATAGTTTATTTATTTAACTATTGTATGAAATGGTGACATTTACTTACATATTGAATTTATTTTTATTTTGTTTATTGACTTAAAATTACCTCAGATATTTTGTATGCCTTTTGGCGGGACATAACATGGACCAACATTTTTGTATAATGTCTGTATAATTAGGTACCCGATGTTCACAAAATGAAGAAATGAATTTGAAGCGTTCATAACGATGTCCAAAAAAATATTTTATATGTTGTGTCTACTGTTTTTCTTTACCCCTTAACAAGTTGTAAAGACTAGCTCAAAGCTTATAAAAAATGTCAAAAAGGTGAAAAAAATTGTTAACAAAACATGTTTGAAACAGCGTCAATACAAGTATAACTACTGCATTATGAAACTTCTTTTATATTTTGTGATTGTGAGAACATTGTAGGCCTAATTTGTAGACTGTCGATTGGTAGACCATTTTCTATTTTGTTAAGTACCTGGTACTTGTTGACAGGCCTAGACTGTCCTCCCATACTTACCTATTAACACAGTAAATCGAAAACAATGTAAAAACCAATTACTTTAAAAAAAAGTAAACGTGGAGTTGCTTGCCGGCTCTTCTCCATAGGAAACGACCAATTGGAACCGTGCACCTAGCTTCTGACATTTCAATGGTGCTATTGTAGGTTTGTGTGAAATAAAATATTTTGATATCGATTTTTGTGAACATATAACACACGAAGGTTAGAATTAGAATTGTATTTATTAGTAAGAATGTAGTTGTAGTTGTTGTTGGTTAAAAAAAATACCGTTTATACTTTTCGCTGTATTTTTTACCGATATAGGTTGTACGTGTACCTTTATGTATTATAATCGATAAAAAACAAATTAGTACAAGCCATTATGTCTTGGGTAGCCATTGTTAAAGCCCTTGACCCGATGAGGATTTAAATACGAAGGAAGGTTGAGATTTTTCTCATATTTTGGTAAAGGTCGATAAGAAAGTAATTTGCTGTGGGTAAAGTTTGTCGAGAATTTAAAAGAAATCCCAATGTTAACCGCTGGAGTGGATGAGGTGACCAAAGTCGCCGCATAGAAAGTGGCGCCGCACGCTAGCGTCCACTCGCGTAACCTTTTAATTAATCGAAATCCGATAAACTTTATTCAATTTTTCATTTTTAAAAGATCTGTGGCACACTGTATCCGATTGCTTAGTCGATTTCGTGCTTAAAAGCCGCGTATTCAGATGTATGACAAAACTACAAGCGTTCAACCAAAAAAATCAAATAATTAAAAAAATATGGCGTCTTGTCAGTGACGTACGGACTCGCGCGTGTTTTGTTTACATGGTAAATAATTTGTGTTTTAAGTGGGTTTTCAAGTGTTTGAAGTGCTATGGCCTGTTAAGTGTGTGATAAATATTATAGTGAAGTGAATTACTGCAGGATTTCAAGGTCGGTGAGTGAAAAAATAGTACGTAATTTCGGTTTTATTCCACAACCGGCGCTGACCGATTCATGTTTATTGTTATTACGTGTATGTGTTTTCAGATCCTTATTTTAGTACAGTGTGTTATTCTAATACCACTACTTTTATAACAAAGTTGAAGCATTAAATAAGCTTTCCACAGGTACCAATATTTTTATTCTACGTATCAGATTTATATTTATAAAACAACATTTTGTTTCCATTGTCTTGGCGGCCATTGTTATTTTTTTGCCGTCGGCAAATTTTTTCAACTTTGCACGCTCGTAAATAGTACATATTGTACTAATGCTATGTGGTTTTATTAGTGTTTTGCGTTAAGTATATACACATAATGTATTTAAAACCTTAAACAATATAGGTCAACGCTCGTTTTTTCGAACTATAACCATTTATTTGAAAACAAAGTTACGTAAATACTATCGTACGTACGTATCGTACGTAGTGTTTACGTAAATACTATCCTATTTCAAACGAAACTCCGCTATCTTAAAGCCCCGTTCCTTACCATAACAAAAAACACAAGTGTTAGCACCATTCAAACAAACCCAAGTCGTAAAAATGCTTTATTTACATTATCGGGCGGCCGAGCGGCGCCCCGCCGCGCCGCGCGCGCCGGTGACGCATCTGGCATTCATCTGGCTCGATTATTTTTCCCGCGCTCTGCGTCCGAGCGGTTATAGCATTGTTTGGAGTTTAAATGTTTAGTTAGGTTTGAATAAAGAGCGTGTGTATAATTTTTTCGTCAATTAAATTCTTTATAAATAATATTATCATAATTACTTATAACAAAAACATTATAGCCTATAAATACGAGATTAATTTCCAGCTTGTTATAAGCACTTGCTTGTTCAACTATACAAACCCACGAATACCTAAGAACTAAGATATAAAAGATTACAGTAAAGAAAGAAAATTTGGTTCATTTGTCACAGAAATACGTGCATACAAAAAGATGAGTTAACTAAACGAATAAGAAAAAAATAAGAATAAAAATAATGGTGACGAAATTTGCATATACAAGTTACTGGACCACAGAACATACACCTAACGACAAGAAGAGGATGTCATTTGTAATTAAATCTTCTAATGCATAACCAGCCTATAAAGTTCCTACTGCTAGGACACAAGCCTCCTCTCTATAAGAGAGAGTGGGCCGTAATCCACCACATGGGCCCAGTGCGGGTTGGTGGATGGTACCTAGGTCGATTTTTTTAGTTTCTAAGACACCCCGCTTTGGTTTCCTCACGATTTTTTCCTTCACCGTTTTTGAGAGCAGTGGTGATGAAAATATACCCAGTTGATACGACAGAGGGGCTTTCCTTTAAACTATCTATACTAGATACCATTGTCAAGCTCTGTACCAAAAATAAATTAAATAGGAGCAGTAGTTTAGTCGCAAATGGTTTTTTAAGTTTTTGCCCCGTTTGAACACGATGTATCTTTCCTAACAGCTGATTATGTCTATACGCATAAGTCATGCACCTTAACACGATAAATCTTAGTATAACCTACGATGCGTTGTTGCCGCTCTGACGCAAGTCACAAGTACAACCAAATATTTTCGCATAAAGATGGCACACACTTGCACTTTCATTACAAAGGGTGGTTGTGTTTTACTCTGATTTGTAAGCTATTTAATTTGTTTGAAAGAAAAAAATCTCATTTTTGGTGTTTTTTTATTTTTATACCGTATCGAATTAATAGTAAACATGTAAAGTATACGTAGTGTAATTTAATGCCCCTCTGTCATATCAACTCTGTATAGGTACACTAAGTGCCTGTCTGGGTTCGAGCTCACGACCTACAACTCGTAAGTCGGGGCCGATACCACTGGGCCACCACTGCTCACTCATTGGTTATGCTAATGCCTTACTGCTGTCCAGTTTGCCTTCCTCGTGTAAGACTGCCTCGTTGGTTTAGAAGTCGCAAGCGCTACAACTGAGCATAAGGTCCTGGGTTCGATTTCCGGGTCGTAAAGTGTTATTGGGTTTTCCCAGCTGGAATGTCTCAGTAGTCTGGATTTGTGCCCGGTTGATGGCAATAGACTAGCCCCCTATACACAGTATACACGGGACTTAAATAAAGCTGGCGAAATGTGGTATTGTTGTATAGGTACACCTTTGCCTAGCCCATCGGGAGTACAGGCGTGATGTTATGTATCCAGTTTGCATTAAATTTCACAAAATAAGAACGTATTATTACTAAATCTGACGTAAGCACTCGATTTCTAATAACAAACTTCCATACGTTGCCACAGCCTATAATATATTTCAAGAGCAGCAGGACCACATACTGGCGACAGTAAGTTGCAGTAATTTGGTTAATTTGTGCCTATGTTATCGCGGGACAAATGGCCCAACGTGAGATACTGGGGGGTTTTAAGCCGCTGGCATGATGCCAGCCTGTGGCATGTTGTTAAAGAATTAGAATTATAGAAGCGCTTGTGTTTTCCCGTTTTGGTTCGTAAAGTTTTATGATAGGTAAGGGGAGTTTGGTTCCATAAGTGGTGGTCTTTCTTGTTTTCTGTTGGTCTAGACATGAATGTTAGCAAACACGATACATGATTGTTGGTACGCAGAATGAAAAGAAATGGTGAACGATATGTTGAAACAATATTAATATCGACTTCTAATTGAATAGTCCAATTACATATGGATGAAAAATGTATGGTAATGAATTGACATCCGTTTGACAGCTCGCACAAAATGGCTGACGCCAAGACCAGTGTTGCCACTTCGATTGCACGTAGTTGTGTCATCTGAATTACTGTCGATGATGGTGCCAACAATGATAATTATAACGTTATACTCTGTTTCCTTTTTGAATAGTGATCAGAATTATATGATCGTGGGCGTTTCAACTCACAGTTTTTTAACTTATGTAGTATTCTAATGCTTCGTTGATCAATCTGCCTGCATTATTATTCTCTGTATTATTTAAGTAGCTGTGGACGATTTCTGATGAAAATTAATCTGTCATGATTCATGAAGTAGCAACAGTTATTAAAGAAGATTTTTTTTTTTTTTTAAAGATTTTTTTTTATTGAGATATATAATGGTGGCCCTTCTTCCATCGGTCATCTAGACGCACTGCAAGTTACCATCCTTACCTACTTGCTATTCCACCAATTCGCACTAAGCGTTTCCAAATGTCTTTTGTAATGCGCACAGCAAAACAGTGGAACTCTCTACCTGCGTCTGTGTTTCCGAACGCATACAACACTAATCTCTTCAAAGTGAGAGTGAACAGGCTTCTTCTGGGTAAGCTCTCTCCATCGTCGACTCTGTCTCTGTCACCACTGACCTAGACTAAAGTCAAGAGAAAACCCATCTAAAATAAAAATAAATAAGCATAAAATAAAGCCTTCTAAAGGTCAATCAAGATCACAAATATACAAAAATACAGCCTATAAGTACGCGAATTCCATTGGTCAAGTATTTGATGTTAATCTCATGTTCATTTGAACCACATTACGTTAGAACAAATAAGTCTGGATAGTTTATTTAAATAAAACTCTATACTGGGTTTGACCAAAAAATTTGTCTAGTTTCATGTTATTTACAGCTTTAACTGCAGTACGTTTTATGTTTGTTGTTGATTTCCTTGGAAAAATTATTTTTGTACGTTATTGTTTTAGACAATGGCTTATTTTTGGACTAATATGTAAAGTATATTTTGATGTAAATAATAATGTATATGTGCTAGGGCCTTGTGGCTAAATAATAACATGATCATCGTGATCATCCATTACATATCAAGACCCCTCCGCACATCGGTAAGCATGTTAAGCCATTGGTCCAGTCTTACCAAGGGGTTACGCGTTAGCCAATATAACTGGGTTGTGAACGTCAGATAGGCAGTCGCTCCAAGTAAAATACTGGTATTCAGCAGCATCTGGTTAGACTGGAAGCCCTCCCCAAGATAATTGTGAAAGGGGTAGACAGGAATAATGTATCTAATTATATCGAGTCTGTCTTTATTTTTAGATGTATGCGCTGATATACAGCACAAAAAGCGCCATTTCTTTTATACACTAGAACGATACAATATGACATTAACACTTCTAAAGCGACTGCTAGTTGTGACTAATTACCTATTTGTTTATGTGCCGTCTTAATTTTATTGACCATAGTATTAACTATTGCATGAAATGGTGACATTTACTTACATATTGAATTTATTTTTATTTTGTTTATTGACTTAAAATTACCTCAGATATTTTGTATGCCTTTTGGCGGGACATAACATGGACCAACATTTTTGTATAATGTCTGTATAATTAGGTACCCGATGTTCACAAAATGAAGAAATGAATTTGAAGCGTTCATAACGATGTCCAAAAAAATATTTTATATGTTGTGTCTACTGTTTTTCTTTACCCCTTAACAAGTTGTAAAGACTAGCTCAAAGCTTATAAAAAATGTCAAAAAGGTGAAAAAAATTGTTAACAAAACATGTTTGAAACAGCGTCAATACAAGTATAACTACTGCATTATGAAACTTCTTTTATATTTTGTGATTGTGAGAACATTGTAGGCCTAATTTGTAGACTGTCGATTGGTAGACCATTTTCTATTTTGTTAAGTACCTGGTACTTGTTGACAGGCCTAGACTGTCCTCCCATACTTACCTATTAACACAGTAAATCGAAAACAATGTAAAAACCAATTACTTTAAAAAAAAGTAAACGTGGAGTTGCTTGCCGGCTCTTCTCCATAGGAAACGACCAATTGGAACCGTGCACCTAGCTTCTGACATTTCAATGGTGCTATTGTAGGTTTGTGTGAAATAAAATATTTTGATATCGATTTTTGTGAACATATAACACACGAAGGTTAGAATTAGAATTGTATTTATTAGTAAGAATGTAGTTGTAGTTGTTGTTGGTTAAAAAAATACCGTTTATACTTTTCGCTGTATTTTTTACCGATATAGGTTGTACGTGTACCTTTATGTATTATAATCGATAAAAAACAAATTAGTACAAGCCATTATGTCTTGGGTAGCCATTGTTAAAGCCCTTGACCCGATGAGGATTTAAATACGAAGGAAGGTTGAGATTTTTCTCATATTTTGGTAAAGGTCGATAAGAAAGTAATTTGCTGTGGGTAAAGTTTGTCGAGAATTTAAAAGAAATCCCAATGTTAAAGCATTGTTTGGAGTTTAAATGTTTAGTTAGGTTTGAATAAAGAGCGTGTGTATAATTTTTTCGTCAATTAAATTCTTTATAAATAATATTATCATAATTACTTATAACAAAAACATTATAGCCTATAAATACGAGATTAATTTCCAGCTTGTTATAAGCACTTGCTTGTTCAACTATACAAACCCACGAATACCTAAGAACTAAGATATAAAAGATTACAGTAAAGAAAGAAAATTTGGTTCATTTGTCACAGAAATACGTGCATACAAAAAGATGAGTTAACTAAACGAATAAGAAAAAAATAAGAATAAAAATAATGGTGACGAAATTTGCATATACAAGTTACTGGACCACAGAACATACACCTAACGACAAGAAGAGGATGTCATTTGTAATTAAATCTTCTAATGCATAACCAGCCTATAAAGTTCCTACTGCTAGGACACAAGCCTCCTCTCTATAAGAGAGAGTGGGCCGTAATCCACCACATGGGCCCAGTGCGGGTTGGTGGATGGTACCTAGGTCGATTTTTTTAGTTTCTAAGACACCCCGCTTTGGTTTCCTCACGATTTTTTCCTTCACCGTTTTTGAGAGCAGTGGTGATGAAAATATACCCAGTTGATACGACAGAGGGGCTTTCCTTTAAACTATCTATACTAGATACCATTGTCAAGCTCTGTACCAAAAATAAATTAAATAGGAGCAGTAGTTTAGTCGCAAATGGTTTTTTAAGTTTTTGCCCCGTTTGAACACGATGTATCTTTCCTAACAGCTGATTATGTCTATACGCATAAGTCATGCACCTTAACACGATAAATCTTAGTATAACCTACGATGCGTTGTTGCCGCTCTGACGCAAGTCACAAGTACAACCAAATATTTTCGCATAAAGATGGCACACACTTGCACTTTCATTACAAAGGGTGGTTGTGTTTTACTCTGATTTGTAAGCTATTTAATTTGTTTGAAAGAAAAAAATCTCATTTTTGGTGTTTTTTTATTTTTATACCGTATCGAATTAATAGTAAACATGTAAAGTATACGTAGTGTAATTTAATGCCCCTCTGTCATATCAACTCTGTATAGGTACACTAAGTGCCTGTCTGGGTTCGAGCTCACGACCTACAACTCGTAAGTCGGGGCCGATACCACTGGGCCACCACTGCTCACTCATTGGTTATGCTAATGCCTTACTGCTGTCCAGTTTGCCTTCCTCGTGTAAGACTGCCTCGTTGGTTTAGAAGTCGCAAGCGCTACAACTGAGCATAAGGTCCTGGGTTCGATTTCCGGGTCGTAAAGTGTTATTGGGTTTTCCCAGCTGGAATGTCTCAGTAGTCTGGATTTGTGCCCGGTTGATGGCAATAGACTAGCCCCCTATACACAGTATACACGGGACTTAAATAAAGCTGGCGAAATGTGGTATTGTTGTATAGGTACACCTTTGCCTAGCCCATCGGGAGTACAGGCGTGATGTTATGTATCCAGTTTGCATTAAATTTCACAAAATAAGAACGTATTATTACTAAATCTGACGTAAGCACTCGATTTCTAATAACAAACTTCCATACGTTGCCACAGCCTATAATATATTTCAAGAGCAGCAGGACCACATACTGGCGACAGTAAGTTGCAGTAATTTGGTTAATTTGTGCCTATGTTATCGCGGGACAAATGGCCCAACGTGAGATACTGGGGGGTTTTAAGCCGCTGGCATGATGCCAGCCTGTGGCATGTTGTTAAAGAATTAGAATTATAGAAGCGCTTGTGTTTTCCCGTTTTGGTTCGTAAAGTTTTATGATAGGTAAGGGGAGTTTGGTTCCATAAGTGGTGGTCTTTCTTGTTTTCTGTTGGTCTAGACATGAATGTTAGCAAACACGATACATGATTGTTGGTACGCAGAATGAAAAGAAATGGTGAACGATATGTTGAAACAATATTAATATCGACTTCTAATTGAATAGTCCAATTACATATGGATGAAAAATGTATGGTAATGAATTGACATCCGTTTGACAGCTCGCACAAAATGGCTGACGCCAAGACCAGTGTTGCCACTTCGATTGCACGTAGTTGTGTCATCTGAATTACTGTCGATGATGGTGCCAACAATGATAATTATAACGTTATACTCTGTTTCCTTTTTGAATAGTGATCAGAATTATATGATCGTGGGCGTTTCAACTCACAGTTTTTTAACTTATGTAGTATTCTAATGCTTCGTTGATCAATCTGCCTGCATTATTATTCTCTGTATTATTTAAGTAGCTGTGGACGATTTCTGATGAAAATTAATCTGTCATGATTCATGAAGTAGCAACAGTTATTAAAGAAGATTTTTTTTTTTTTTTTAAAGATTTTTTTTTATTGAGATATATAATGCGGTGAATTTCAGTGTCCACTGGCTAGGTAGACATATGGTGTTAAAAGACCCATCACATGCTTGTACAAAAGAGCTCCTCTGATTTCTATGGTTTTCTAAAGCTATCACCCAACATTCATTAACAACGCAATAAGTTTAGTACTTAAAATTAACCATATAAAATCAACCATCATCTCCCATCTAGTTTCCAAAGGGACAGGCAGACGCGTATACGATACCCACGTTTTGCCACAACATAACTATCCTTAGCAATATTATTTTAAGTACAGTGTAAGAAATTCCCAGTATGGGGCAACGTTTAAAAAAAACCTGTGTACAGAGTGTAAAAAGACCCATCACATAGGCGTCAACTACGCATTATGTACGTCAAACTAAGTAACATTGCACAAAAATAATTGCTGGGAAACGGTTATTTTCTGGGTAATGGTTATTTTTGGTGTGAAAAGTCGCTGTTTACGGAAGTGCGCAACGTATTTCAATTCAATTCAATTTATTTATTCATTAACAATTCACGTTGCGTTCGAATATAATACAGCATGAAACATTAACATTATTGGATGTGGGTACAAATATATAAGGCGCGCAAATCATTGTGCTTATGGGTGCATGCAACGGTACGGGGGTCGTGGGGGTAAGTATTTAAAGTTGTGTTGTAGCACAAAAACATGTTTTCGTAAAAAAAATCAGTAAAAGTTGGAGTTTTGACCTTCAATATCTCCGTAACCAGAAAGTTCCCAAGTATGGTCCTGTAAAAAAAAATTACATAACGGGGAGTACAGGCGACTCTCGGCTTCGTTAAGTGTCTTCCTACACATGCAGGTTTTCCAAAGTGCATCTCCAATAATCATTTGCAGCTAGCCTGTTCCAAAACAGTCACTGCATTATGACATTTCTGGCACATCTTCGTCAGCCCATTCCGAATGGAATCCTCCAATAAATTGCCAGTTACTTCCAGTCATTTACGCTTCCGTGTCAGAGTTATAGGGCAGTGTACTCCACACTTCGTGGCCCAGCATACAGTACATAGCTTCGCAAATAGCTCAGCTTTTTCTATGGACGGAGAATTTTTCGGAAAATCGGAACCAAAAGCCACCATGTTGGGAGGCTTTCGGTAATTGGGTTGTGAAAATTGAATAATGAGGTGTTTGTAATTTTTGTGGAACGAATACAACGGAAGTGGTTTTTTGTTTAATAGACACAATAGATTTTTAGTGTTTTTTTTATTGATAACATGTTTTTTAATTGAGTAAGATCTGTGTTTCTTGTCACTGCAATATATAATGAAATGACGCGCACTGTAAACGTAACGTGTTTATCCGGAAAAGTATCGTAAAATTCACACACAACTTCAGTCACAAAGGACGGCAAAGCATAAAAAAGTTATTTTTAAAAGAGGTTTGTTTATACGAGTAAGTTTTATACGTAAACGAAAGCAAAAACCCAAGGTTTTGTATCTGCATTAGATCTTAATTCCTTACCCTACAAAGTAACCTAGCCTTTAATATTGTACAGTCGCCAGCACATCAGGATATATGAAACTGTCAAATTATTTTTCTCCATAAATTTAGTGTCATAATAATTTTAATTCATAAAGGATATTGTTCTGAATCCATCCATCGTTCGCCCCAGAGCCAACAGTGAAGGAAAATTACTTTGCGTGTTCTAAATTACAAGTATATGCCCATCAAGACAAAGTTTATTGACGGACAACTTGCCGAAAGCATTTATTTTAAAAGAAAACAATGGTTTTGAGGTTATATTTAGTAAGAAACAATCCTTTAAATACTTAGAAATACATGCTAGTAAATGCCTGCCACTAATTTTATTTTTATTTCCTGTATGTGGCTAGTTATGCTAAGAAATTCAGTAAAACATTTAAGTACTTATTTACTTAGGTACCTATCAATAAAGCAAATTGAATACAATATACAATGTAATCACAAAGAAATGCGAGGAGTGTTATGACAGTGCAATTAGTTGACAGTTAAGTTGATTGACATGACATGACAAGGATTAGGGATGCCCATACATTAGATCCGTATCGATATATTTTGAACGAAATCGATACCGTTCAGAACCCAGCGTGTTAATCTAATTTAAGTATTACAATGCATCTCACTTAGGGCGTTTGTGTATTACCTCGTATTCGTATTCGTTATTCGTTAAAATACAATTCGAAATAGCCTTCATAATAAATGTAAGGTAGTTTGTGCACGGCGTCGTTTTTGTTTTTATATTCGTGTATTTCTCACATCGAGTCAGTTTTTACGGATCGAAGTAGCCATCGTGCTTGATATTGGGCGTTTTATGCACTCAGTCGTAATCGATTCGTAATTTTCACGAATATGAATCCAATATATATGAGTCAGAGCGAAATGCTGCACACATTATGAACGCGATCTCTGCCTACGAAATGTTTTTAGGGAATACTCGAATCTCAGATCGGTGTACGTGGTATCGTATTCGATTCGTATTCGTGTTTTTAAAACAGATGATGAAGAATTCCACAAAACGAATCACGAATACGAATCGTTTACGAGTGAGTGCACAGCGCCCATTCGTGAATTTCTGATCCGCTTTTATGCTGTTCGTAAAAAAATCGAATTATAAATCGAATAGGAGGTAGTGCACCAATGCCCTTATGTGTAGAAGTGAGTGAGTGAGTGGCTCTGCAGTTTTACATAATATAAATAATTAATTACTTGAGATGCATGGATGATGATATGAAAATAGGTTTTGTTGTTGAATTCTTTTCACACCTAAGATGTATGGGGTACCTAGAAAAACATCGCACAAGTCACTACAGAAGCGACCCTAGAGCGAAGAAGGTTGACAAGGAAAGTACGTAGGTACGGATGCATTTATTATGTAAGTCAGATGTTTGTTGGTCCTTTTTTTTTGGGGTGGTAAATCATCAATTAACTTCTCCCGCTCTGGGCAGAGTGGGAGGGCGTGTCCGACTCTTACTGACTAAAACCCACCCGTGTTCCTTCAGTTGCCTGTGCCAGGCGCCACGGTATCCTTCTCGGACTTTCCCGCAACAGATGTAATTTGTTGGTCCTGGGGCCATTTTCGACAATGTCCTTTATTTGCTATATTTTTAATTTCCGATTATATAATTTTCCGTACCATTTATTCACCATAATATTAATTTGTCCATACTAGCACTACTATATAAATTACTACTTGAATATAATACTTGAATTATATTGATTATTATATGATTATACGAAACAGATTTTTTTTAATCACAAGGAAAGCTAAAAATAAACCTAATCTACCATGCATGCTTGCTTTGCAAAAGAGGAAATCGCGTTGTGTGGTCACAGTTCTAACCTAACCTAACCTAGCCGTTTCGAATTTGACAAACTGTTTATTGTCTAAAGATTATTTGCTGTAATAAATCATTTAATTACAGACCTAAATGACATTATTGTTTGTGCAAAACAATAAGCGTTTCTAAATTATATTAATTGTTGCCTATGTCAAGTATCGATTATGTAATGCGTTACTTATAGAAACTGATGATTATAACAAATGTTATTATGGATACTTATTTTATGGTAAATCAAAGTTATGACTAATAAGTTGATATATGACAAGCGTTTTTAGTATAAATGATAATAGTGCAAGAAAATATTATGAGGGGGGACGATTATGGAAAACAATAATAGTACATATTGTTTTATGGAAAACAAGACAATACCCGTCGAGTCATTATCATTATCACAATTTATTTGCGATGGGAGCTAAGTGTCTTCTTCTTTAGTCGTCATTTCGGTAGCCGCCCCCTTTCGACTTCTAGAAATGCATTGTAACACAGGTATAAAATATTTATTTATTTAATTTTTAGGAAAACTTACAGCTAAACAGATACATTAAGTAATAGGTTATACAAAATATGGCCAAATAAAAGTTTCCACGTGTAGTAAAAATTGGCAGAGACAACACTCGATAGACGCAAACTTTTTCTCAATCTCGATGTGCCTTATTACCAGCCTGTTCAAAATGTTATGTTAAAATACAAAGTTCATTATGTTTCCATAAACAAATTAATTTACCACCTTTATGAAACAAAGCCCGCGTGTCGTCACATAAGCCCCGGTAAGGCGTAAATAAAGAAAGTGTGCGTTCGACTAAATTACACGAAAGTGCGCGCAGGGCTCAACTTTCAAATTGATTCGCCAACTTCTTCTGGCGAATATTTGTTTCGGGGTACTAGTGGTTTGCGACTATACGAGTGAATAAAACGTGACTTAGATTTTTGATCCTCATAACATTTTGTAAGCCTTTTGTCCTTTTTAAAATGATTTAAGTTAATAATTACATAAATTATGTACATATTATTCTTTAAATGTCTTTGAAATATCTCGAGACCCTAGGGTCCCGGTCCTTTGGAAGTCCGAAACTAACTCGCAGAGCCCCTTAGACAATTTTAAGCGTTGAGGCACCAACCAACGATTATTCCTGTATGTACTATGCAAGTGCACCCAAGGACAACCCCCGGTTAGTGCAGGACTATTGCAGAACATAGGAACAAAACATATTGTGCAATGGGTTTGGGTGGCTAAAGTGCATTGGTTGTCTAGAACTATGAAAGGACTATGTCCCTGCCAGATGAATGCACACTCAATAATGGGCCCCCGAAAACGGTCGCTAGCATGAGCTAGCGACCGTTTTCGGGGGCACTACACGACTATGAAAGAAAGCCGCCAAGAAAGGGGCAAACTTCGTGAGGCGCTTGAGAAGTGGGGAGGTATTCCACGGTTATCAGGACAATCCCGGAAGTACGGCCAAGATCCCTACCAGCATCTTACTAGAATATTTCCTTCCTCCAAACACGTTTGCTCTTGCGAATCTCCACTCAAGTCGGCCAATAAAGGCAATAAAGAGGTGAAACCTCTGTTCCTCGTCAGTGTTCACTCCAGCCGGCCAATAAAGGCAAGCCAGAGGTGAGGAGCAAGAGTTTTCCTGGAAGATGGTGTCCGTGGGGTCGCTACTGCCCAACAGCTTGCCACATGCTGCTTTGCGGGTTTACGTGTCTCTCTTGGTATCACCCTAGACCTGTTTCGGCAAAGTAAACTCTACCGGCACAGACCCAGAGTTTAGGAGCGTGCAGGCCCCGCCACGATGTCAAAGTAGAGATACGGCCGTGGGGTATTATTATTGTTATTACAAGACTGTTAGCGTAGATAGTACCTATGATAATATTAACTTGTTTGAGACTAAATTAAAATGTAATAAAAAGGTAACAATTTTATAAACTTTCATATTTGTAGCAAGCGAGCGAGCTATGAAGAGATACTAAGAAAGGAATACAAAATTGGTTTGTGCGTGGGAAATTAAGGTTTTTTTTACAGATGAAAACTTACGAGGCTAGCAACGATGAGAACCTAAGTTACCATACAAATTGATGCTACCAATGAAAATTATGAATAGCAACTTCCAATCGACCAATTTGTACGCTTTGCCACTGTCTTTATGTGTCTGAACATGAAGTTTGTTCGAGCTGATGAGACGAGAACATAATATGACTGGAAACAGTCTAGTTCTTTAAGACAGAACACTTCTGTATCATTAGGGTTTTGTACGTCCTATCAAAAGCAGAACGGAATCCTTATAGGTTCACTCGTGTATCTGTCTGTCCGTCTGTCACAGCCAATTTGCTCCGGATCAACTAGAATGATTGGTTTTTTTATTTTATTGGGTGAGTCTAAAATAAATAGTGATAACAAAAAACATTATTCTATCATGAACAAACACCATTATCCGTCTTATCAAAGGCTCATTATGGCTGTTTGGCACATAAGTACGTAGAGCACGATCGGACATGACGTCCTTCAAGATGGCCACTGTGTCGACGGCTTGATGTGCTGATTCGGCTACTAGTGCCACTTTTCCCTTAAATGGTCATTAATGGAACTATTCATCTTTAATGTCATATACTGTTGACTGCATATTATAGGTACTCTTTGGTTTACTGTTATGGGGTTAGTATAAACGGAGCCACCAGTGCTTTTTAAACATCGGTTTTCTGCTGAAACTCAATATAAAAAATTATGGCATGATTACCTTTTATCTTAATAAAATTGTACCGAGACCTATCTTTTGAGAGTATTTGTGTGAATGTACGCGAAGTCTAAATGCAACACCCTGATTGCATGAAATCCTGCCATTCATCTTTTGTATGCAGGCTAGGATTTGCACACATACAACAAAAAAAAAAGGAATCTGTAACTTTCAGCGTCCGACCCCCTAAAGGGAGGTGCAAGTCTGCATTTCTTACTTCGTATTAGGTATACACCTACTTCCATTTGTTACGGAAGCTAGATTAGCATGCACATAAACAACAAAGAAGAAAATCTTTTTCGTTGGCTATGGGGGAAGTAAATGCTGGCTTGCAAGAAAAACCTTTTTTACTCGACTATGCTAGAAGCTTACTTCTAACATAGTCGGGTAACAAAAGTATTTCTTTCCATACTATTGCATGACACAACATTAAAGACCAGTGACTTAAATATGTAATTTCTTACCATAAGCCCCTAGGAGTGTTTGTGCGACGGCCGCGAGACAGTCAAGCCATACATTTTCACCAAGATGTAAGGTTTATACAGTAATGCCTTGTAGATTTAGGGGCTTGGCTTTACATTAGATCTGATAACGTTTTAACAGTAAAAGCGATATGTAAGTCTTGGCAACCTGCTTTACTTTAAATATTTTTGGTGGGTAACATATCTATTATACGGAATACCCTCTCCACGCGAGTTCAACTCGCCCATGCCCGGTTTTTTTTCTTTCGGCCCTATCGGCTATCTGTTCTGCGACTAATGTGCCGTGCCCACTGCCACTAATGTTTGGCAATTCTTCGGACTATGTCGGTTACTATAACTTTACTTCTGCGGATCTATTAATTTTTGATTCGATCACGTAGGGAGACTCCAAGCATACCTCTCTCTCCGTTGCCCTTTGGGTGACGTTTAGCCTTCTAATAAGGCCCACGTCTCAGTGCCATAGGTAATCACTGGCAACACGCACCTGTCAAAGACTTTCGTCTTGACACACTGCGGTATGTAGGACGAGAAGATATTGCGCAGCTTCCCGAACCCTGCCCAGCCGAGTCTGATTCGACGATTGACCTCTTTCTCGAAGTTGGACCTACCTAACTGGATAGTTTGTCCTAGGTAAACATACTCGTCCACAACGTCGAGTTTAACGTCACCGATCTCCATGAGAGTGGGTGTTACATGGGCATTTGACATGACCTTTGTCTAGTCCATGTTGATTTTAAGACCCACTCTTTCGGAAGCTCTACAGAGATCATCGAGCATTGTACTGAGCTCATCCATAGTTTCAGCCATGACTATTATACCGAAGATATCCCATTTAGCGGTAAACGTACCTATTTAGTGATTTGTGATACCAGTGGGCCTCAGAGTGCCTACCAAGTGACTTTGCCGCACACTTAGTAGTATCCCCGCGTCCAATATCCCATGTGTATATAAGACTACTTGATTATTTGCAGCGAAAATAGGTCGCGTTAATTAATATCACTTACAATACAAACAAGTCGGGCCGGATGGACGAATTTAACTAAGATTTGCCTGTTACATAACTACGTATGTTAAAACTATATGTTTTGGTTGGTTTTTTGTCAGCAATTGAGAAAAAGAGGCTGTGTTCTCGTACATATAGTATGTATAGACGTCGCTTAAAGTCGCTTTTCGTGACTGTCTCTGTGACCGACTTGTTATTCTAAACTCCGCAACAGATTTCGATGCCGTGTTCACCATAATTTAGAGAATTTATTCCGAAAGGTTTTTTAGTTTTTAAACTTTCATATAATAGAAATCTTTATTTTGTCATGTCGTAATAACCGTGCGAAGTAGGGACAAGTTGCGAGTATATTATACAATTGAGAGGTTGGTAGCCTGGGACCTGGAGAAAGACATAGGCTACTCTTACTTATGTTATATTTGTATTAAAAATGATGAAACACAAAATACATGCAGACGAAGTCGCAGGCAGCTAGTCTGTAATCAAATAAATGAGGTAAGTACCTACTTATGTTTGTTGTTCAAAAAGTTTTAGTAATGTCCTTACTCAGTTCATTGGAATTCCTTGTGTCGTGGAGAACAGGAAGAGTAGCCTATGAGAACAGTCGAGGCATCCGTGTATTCAACTGAAGGTCGGTGAGCACCTTTACATGTGTTGAGGAAACAGCGATGATTTTAATGGGTAACCGTCCCGCACATAGTCCCTTTACTAACGTCGCGAGAGAAAACTAGCTAGTCTATAATTAGCGTCGGCGCAATACTCAAATGATAACCGAAAACAACACGTAAAATAATCATGCCAAGGATTTAAATTGTATATCAAACACAAAAAAGTTGGTGAATAGATAGATAGATAGATAAACCATTTTATTCAGTGCACACAAAAGATGTAGCACAACACACAAAAGCACAATTAAATGATAGCAAATGACATAAATATAAAAACAAGGTGCCAACATAAAAAAAATAAAAAAAATCAAACATAATTATAGAAATTAATTGACACTATGACATACTACAAATGAAAATAGCGAACATACACAGTGCGGTGTGCGTCTCAAGGTTGCACCAAATGCGAGTCCAGCTCAGCATGTGTTAGGCAAATGTACCTGACGCTGATATTCTGCTGGATCCCTGCAGTGACATACGGACGTCGAGCGGACGAGATAGATTGGTGTTGTGACAAAGTGTTTTGTGCGGAGTGAAATTATGTTAGTATACCCGCAACGTGAATTATGTATATTACAGCAAAGTTTTGCATTGGGTAACGTTCTTGTTCGTTGATGTGTTGATTGTGTTTTGATGACTTGATTATAATATAAAGATATAAATGTGTGTAATTTACAAAATTAATAGTCTTATTAAAATTATGGTGGCGTAGGTGCGAATAAAATAAACGGTGATTGAACGCGTAGCGTGACAGTATGTGAAGAAATGAAGCGCAATATCTACTGAGTTTCGCAATTCAAACTAATTCGATAGGTTTTGGTTGAGTTATGTTATTATACCATTTCTCTTTTCGCAAAATACTTAAACATGTTTTGAACAAAGTTAAATTAGATTAAATTAGCTAAATTCCAAATTTAACGTTTGGTATCTTATTATTGGCAGTTTGGGAGGCGATGTAGAAACTGTTTGAAATGACCTACAAATTTGGTTACAAATTAACAAGCATTCGGACTTAACCATAATCCGTTATCGCTGTTTCGGCCCTAAATTAACATATTTACTTCGCGCTTCCCATCTAAGGAAGCACACCTTTTAAACAAAATGGACCAAATTATTGGCATACATTAACTTCGATTTTAAATGTGACCATGGACGACTGAGACACAAACTACTGTTCCCATTTGTATAAGAGGCCTCGGCGTCCGCAAAATTTCTAGTATTTATAGTTTACCGGCTTTCATATCCTCCGTCTAGGGCACTGAGAAATTAATCAGGAAAATCCTAGCCTCCATACTGATTTATTTTAATGTACCGTGCTTCACCCTGGCTATGGATGCCTGGAGACTCGGTTGCTCGAGTTCGGTGGAATGAGCCGCTCTGAAGAGTAGCACAGAACAATTTACTTGACACGTCTGCTACTTCTGTAAAGCGTGCGCGCCTGCTGGCTGTGGGTAAGTGGAAGTCGGGGCTTTGGCTTCATGCACTACCGTCGTCGAACATAGGAACTTTGTTCGACGACACTACATTCCGCCTCGCTGCTTTTCTGCGACTAGGAGCTCCTTGTTGATCTCCTCATCGCTGTCACTGCGGCAAAGTTGTCAACAGCCTCGGACACCATGGCCTTTCTTGCAGTTGCAGTGTAGGCCGCTTAACGCTGCACGAGAACATTGATGAAATCATCCGACAAGCTCTTGTCACCCTCGGCGTTCTAGCTGTATTAGAACCTAATGGCTTGCCATGCGACGATGGCAAGAGACCGGACAGCATGTCTTTATTTCCATGGAAGGTGGGTAGGCCTATAGTGCGACGCAACGTGTGTCGATACTCTTGCGCCAACCCATCTTCCTGGCTCGGCGTGCTGTGCTGGCGCTACTGATGCGGCTGCCGAAAACCTCAAGGGGCGAAAGTATAATAACCATATCGGCAATTATATTTTCGAGCCGTTTAGGATTGAAACCCTCGGGCCGTGGGGTCCAAGTGCTCATGCTTTCTTCATCGAAATCTCCAAACAGCTGACACTTCCCGTGACCCAAGGGCAAGCTTTTATCTTGGTTAGAGGTGAAGCATTGTCATACAACGTGGAAATGCCGCAAGTCTCTTGAGTGTATTACCAGTCGACAGCGATGCGGAGGATTTTTTCGACGCCGTTTCTTAGTTTGTAAATAGTTTTAGTTAGGTTAGGTTATGGAGGTATGAGAAACAGGGTATAAAGTACACTCATCCGCCATAGAAAAGGGAGGATCGTCCGACCAGACGGATATTGTGTCTTGTGGGCAACTGCCCGACGATTGATTTCAGGGCGTTGTTTATAGGGTTACTTGTAATTCGACGTATATACGCCAGGAGCTGAAACAGGGCTAAAATGCATCAAATTGAACCCCCATATGTACGGCCGAAATTTAATAGTTTTCGAGATAATAGAATTTTAAGGGTTTTTCGATATTTACCCAAAATATGACATATAATTCCAAATAAAAATAAATGCATATTAAATGGGTACCACTAAAAATTATATTGTAGCTGCTATAAACATAATTAAAAGTAAAAAAATCAACAAAACAATTATAATGATGAAAGAACAAACATTTGTTTTAGTTATTTGTACGATTAATGCCATAGTAACTTTTTTTAACGAGTCAACATTATTTTTTGAAGCGTAAAATGAAAATATTGGTAATATAATATTCTTCAATCGCTCATCAATTTAATTATTTTGTCCGCCACAAGGTTAGTATATTTTTAATTTAATAGTTTGTTAATTAATTTAGTTTAAGAAGGTTATCCAATACATACGTATACAAATATGTACATGCAAATAACTAACATTGAAAATCCTTATCGCACGTTATACTCTGCACGCTCGATGAATGAGAGCTACATCGAAAATATAAAAACATCTTGATCAACACGACACTTTTGCTCTAGTAAAGGAACCCCATACCAACTGGGTGTCCCGCGACACCTCTCGACTTATAAATGATAAATGATTTTATTTCTGTAAGTAGGTTTGAACAAACACTTTTGTACGTCAATCATTTTTTTTTTTAAACTAGATGAGATCGGCGTTTCCTATCTGACTACTTGGAGAAGAAAGGCCGAAACAAACTCAGAGGTCACAGTCTCTTTTAAAGTCCAGACAAAATCTTGGTCAGATCATGTGAAGGCTATGTCGATCGGTGTCTGCAATGGTCTTTTGAGGAAAGAACCACACAGATTGAGTGGACCTGTCCAGTCAGTGCACGCAATTGGCAGTAATCGTGCAGCTCAACTATAATAATGTATTAAACTTCATTATGATTTAATTACATTATTTTAACGAGTATTCTTTATCCTTCTATCCCTGATTTCATGTATCTCGCTATCAAACAAATTCCTAACGATCTGTTTATTAAATAACAACGAAAGCCTTACACAACACAATGTCAACTGATTTACTAACCAGTAACAACAAATCAGACATGTAAATAAATACGTTTGATCTGTTTAAACAAACATACAAACACGACACAATAAATTACTAGAAACAGTTAAGGAACAATTCGATAATAGTTGTGAAAACACAAGGTAAATTCAACCTCACTAGCATAAAACAGAGTTCATATTCACATTTAGATTTTCATGAAAATAATTGCAGAAGTAAACAATAG
Organism: Brachylomia viminalis; assembly: GCA_937001585.2. Lineage (NCBI taxonomy): Eukaryota > Metazoa > Arthropoda > Insecta > Lepidoptera > Noctuidae > Brachylomia > Brachylomia viminalis. Next base: position 4,595,399 of record OW443307.2, on the reverse strand, counting down.
AATGTCGGTTCTAGTTGCTTGAACATACAGTTTTATTTTGAATGTCAGTTATTATAAAGATTTTGTCACGCTAGTTAGTCTAATGAAGAGTTTTGTTCGCATTAATTCTTTTTGACTGTAGCTTTAGAAGTCCAAAAAAGTATTTTTCCTTTGAAAGGTTTTAATTGGTGTTAGGACTTAGGACGTTGGATTTCCTGACTGAAAGAAAAGAAAATAAACCTAATGGCAATTATTACGATATTGCAACGGACTTCAAGAAACCCGCGGGAGTTATTTCTTATAGACTCTGTCAGATTTGTCAAATGCTACGAAGAAAGCTTCATACATTTTCAGTCGATTTACGTCAAAACTTTATAAATCTATTGCCTTTCGACTTTACTTGCCAAGGTATGTTTTTCATTTCAACTCCTTTATAAGGCCTTGACTTCACAATCAACATAAAATACAGGTGACAAAAAAAACACAGAAGAATAAAAACAATATTTCTGCGACCATTTTCCAAAAAATATCTCACCCAACACAGTAGGTATAAATATTGGGAGGTGCAGATAAAATAAATCATTTTACTCTCAATGGGTACAGCGCTCCCCTAGCGACCACCAAAGAAACGCCGTGATTGATAATAAAGAATTTTTGGAGTGGAAGCTACGCGATGGTAATAATGTGGGTAGCATATTATTGTAACAAACATATTAAGAATTTTATTTCGTAAATTAGATCAACATGCATAAACCAAATCAAGCCTGTATTAACAAAAAAAATAAAAAACAATTAATTTTTTGGTTGGTTTTAACCACAGAAATATTGTTTTAACCAACAATTTATTTGCATAAATAAGGTACAGAAAGTTCGTAAGATAATAATAATCGATCTCTCATTATGCCTTTAATGTCAGCGTCCAAATTGTACATACCTACATTTAATTATTATTTTAAGAAATTAATAGTGGTAAGAGTAAGAGGAACAGAGTGTAGAGTTCACTCATATCTCCATAGAAAAGGGAGGATCCTCCGACCAGATGGGTGTCGTGTCTGGTGGGCAACTGCCCGATGATTGATGTCGGGACATTATATATTTTAAGCTAGTTGCGCGGTAAACTCTGCTTGCGCGATACGGGCTTTTGCCTGACGTCAGTGTGATGCGTAGGTACTTCGCATGTGGCGATGTAGATACCGCTACAAATTAATTAATTAAGTTTATTAATGCATGCGATTAGTAAAATATATTAAATTTATTCAAATTTAATAACAATTAATTCATAAATGACCTTATACTACAAGTCCCAATTCCCAAAGCATTCATCAATTAGTAGTTTTGTTAAATTATTTTATTATTATTATTTGTTTAAATAAAAAAAAATTGTAGGGTTTTTATTGTACTCGGAATTCTATTGTACAATTTGATGCACATTATATAGCTATTGTTGGAAGTGAGTGTGAGCAAAAGGGGTAGGCACGGATACTTCTATTAGCCATTTATGTTTTAAAGTACCATGGCGCACCATGCCATTAATTTTAACGTTATTTCAAGCATTCAAGCTTGAAGTGAGTTGTTCCAACTGATGCGAAAGATTGACCCTATTGACAGCTTACGTCAAGCTCACTTCACCTAAGTTTTCACGTTGAGTTTTTACAGATTCGACCCAGTGGTCCCCTCACTTAGCAGGCGTAGTACGCTCACCGGAGAAGCGGAAGATTAAATGCATAACGAAGAAAGATTTATACGGTGCGAGGCAAAAATTAAGAATTGAAAAAATGTCACTTTGTACAGGAAGAGATATATTATACACGTGCAACCTGTGGAGCAATTACACTCAAAAAGCCGGCAATGCTCTGCGCGTCCAATATAACAACGCGTTCAGGGGTTTGTTGGGGCTCCCATGGCGCTGCAGTGCCTCCGGCATGTTCGCAGACCACAGGACGGACGGCTTCCAGGCGGTGCTTCGCAAAAGAACGGCCTCCCTGTGGTCTCGGGTAAAGGGTAGCACCAACCGCTTCTGACCGTGGTGGCGGACAGAGTGGACAGCCAAATCCTGAGGCATTGGTCGCTCATGCATGTCCAAAATAATAATTATTTTAAATTTTATTAACATACCTAGTTATGAGTATCTACCTACTAACAAAATACGGCCTTGTACCAATTACTGTGTGCTTGGTCTGAAATAAAGATTTTCAATTTCAATATGTCTATTCTTCGTAGAATAGAGAGAGAAGTGGTCATGATACGCGTGATTTGTCTCCTTTTGTAAATAAGCCGTGGAAAAACTCGCACAGAAATGTATAAATAGCATCCCGTTTAATATAAAACATCGCTTCGCTACCTTACTGTACGAAAACCTTAAAGATTACGCAACATTCAATAACTTACAGGAAATTGTAGCATATATCTTTGGAGTTCTTTCATCACAGGTCCATTGACCCAGAATAATACACCAAACTGTTTGGCCGAAGAGAAGTATCTGAGGTGTTCCTGTGGAGGTGACAAAGTTTTATGAAGTGATGAAGTATTTTGGTAAATAAAATGAGATGGTGTTTCTTGGATTTTTTTTTGGTCCAAATAACTGACTGCTTGCTGTTGTTGGTCTAGTGTTTGCTAGTGCGAGTGCTGAACGTGGAATTAGTATGGAATTGATCTTATGGCAATAGGCTCGCCCTTTGTTAAATGAGACTTATCTAGATAGATTAGTCTAAGAAATAATTAGTCTTATGGGAATAAGCTTAGCACAATCAGCCTGTAACGTTCCCACTACTGGGACACAGGCCTCCTCTCTGTGAGAGAGAGTGGGCTGTAATCCACCAAGCGGGCCCAGTGCGGGTTGGTAGAAAGAAAGAAAGAAAAATAGATTTATTTGTCACAGAAACACGTGCATACAAAAAGATAATTAGCTCTAATAATTAAGAAAAAAGTAAAAATAACAAGAGATCTCTAATCACGAGCAGAAAACACAGATGCACAATGCTATGCGATGCTGCAGATGTCACATGTCTTCGAATTTGTTGATTAGCTTGCCCTTTGTTTTAAGGGACTTACTTACATGAAACAGGTGAGATGTGGGTGTGCTGTGCAGAAACGTCATCTATTTTAGACCGTGGTCACACCACACGTATTGACAGCCGTCGACTGTGAGCAAGCGGTTCGCATTTCCATATTTAACTTATCGCTCACACCGAACCACGAGTATCGCAGTTACGGCTAATGAATGGCTAATAGGGTATTAGTGAGCCTGCTCACTAAAAGTGGTATTTGGTGTGAACTCGGCCTGTGAATAACACCACTCCCAAAACTCCAACTGTAGATGTAATTAAATTTTAACTAACTGAATAATAAAAAAAAACATTTCATTAATTGCTCCTAGTTTCATCGTCGTCTGCCTCATCAGCCTTCATCAGCCTTTTCCCAACAATGCTGGGGTCGGCTTCCAGTCTAACCGGATGCAGCTGAATACCAGTATTTTACATGAAGCGACTGCCTATCTGGCCTCCACAACCCAGTTACTGGGTAATAAATACCCCTTGGTAAGACTGGTTGCCAGACTTTCGGGCTTCTGACGACCCGTAACGACTGTCAAAGATCGACGAATGAAAGCCGGGGTCAACGGCTTGACTTGCTTTCCGAGGCACGGAGGGGTCTTGGTATGTAAAGATGGTCACCCATCCACGGATTAACCGCGGCAAGCATAGCTTAACCTGATCGATTGACCCGAGCGACTGTTATGACTTATCCACAAGCTCCTCAATTATTCCTAGTTTGTAGGCAAGTATTTCTAGAAAAAAAAAAAAAAAAACTTGCATCAATTATAAGTGGAAACATTAAAATAATGGTTCTGGTTTTGATTCCCAGTGAGGTAGTTGCGCAACACTCGAATAGTAGGAATGGCTTTCATGTTGACAGTTCAACAACATTCATTGAGTTATTTACGTTGTTGATCACACAAATTTTTCAAACATATATGAACCAATGGATTTGCAATAGGCTTCAAAATTATTCAGTTTGTTATTGATAGCGTGTTACGTAATTACGGTGCAGATCGAGCAATATTGTTCGATTTTCATTTAGGAAATTCTCAGTCCCGATGGCTGGATTTTGGCCTGATTAATGGCTATAGGCTCACCTATAATTACGTATATGGAACTTAGGTATTACTCCCTCGGCTAACTGGAGTCTTTTCAGATAGCTGAGACAGGTTACAAAGGAACCGCCAGGGTTGCGGGAAAGTCCGAAAGGGTTACCGTGGCCCCTGGCACAGGCAACTGCTTGAACACGGGAGGGCTTTAGTCAGTAAGAGGCTGATACGGCCTCCCGCTCCGCCAAGAGCGGGAGAAGTTATTTGAGGATTTCCCAACCATCAAAAAAGATATTACATAACTGAGGAACACAGGCAACTGTAGGAACACGGGTGTGCTTTAGTCAGTAAGAGTCTGACACGCCCTCCCGCTCCGCCCAGAGCGGGAGAAGTTATTTGAGGATTTCCCAACCATAAAAAAAGGTATTACATAACTGAGGAACACAGGCAACTGTAGGAACACGGGTGTGCTTTAGTCAGTAAGAGTCTGACACGCCCTCCCGCTCCGCCCAGAGCGGGAGAAGTTACTTGAGGATTTCCCAACCACAAATAGAAAAAAAAAATTATTACATAACTGAGGAACACAGGCAACTGTAGAAACACGGGTGGGCTTTAGTCAGTAAGAGGCTGATACGCCCTCCCGCTCCGCCCAGAGCGGGAGAAGTTACTTGAGGATTTCCCAACCACAAATAGAAAAAAAATTATTACATACCTGAGGAACACTGGCAACTGTAGTAACACGGGTGGGCTTTAGTCAGTAAGAGGCTGACACGCCCTCCCGCTCCGCCCAGAGCGGGAGAAGTTATTTGAGGATTTCCCAACCACAAAAAAAATTACATAACTGAGGAACACAGGCAACTGAAGGTACACGGGTGAGCTTTAGTCAGTAAGAGTCTGACACGCCCACCCACTCCAGTTATTTGAGGATTTCCAAAACTAAAAAAAAAAATGGTGTTACATAACTGCTTAATTTCAGTTACACCCCTCCTGCCTACCCTTTCGAGGAAACAGGCTGGTGAAATGAAAACGAAAGAAAATAGATAAAAAATATTCACCTCTCCCCCCTCCCACACATTGCGTGCAAAACAGAATTATAATACATTGGGAGGTGCTAACAAAATAAATCATTTTATTTTCAATGGTGGGAATCGCTTCCCCTTAGGACCAGCAAATAAATACTGCAATGGCTACAAAAACTATACCTTAAGTAATTTTTTTCTATTTATGGGATATTCTATTTATGACTGCCTTGTTGGGCTGAGCATGAGGTCTTGGGTTCAATTCCCAGGTCAGCCAAAGTGTTATTCAGTTTTTCTACCTGGAATTTCTCCCGGTTGGTGTCCGGTTGGACATGGGACGTAAACACAAGTAACACAACTGGCGTAAATGGGTGTACTAAGTTACACCCACAGAGTTAGTTAGACAGAGGCCTAACCCACAGGAAAAAAGGTATTCATGTAGTACGTTTCAATTTATGAATATTGTAAGAATATAATGAATAATTTATTTGCAGAAAATATAAGTGTTACCAGTTGTAAAAGTTGGTGGTTAATGTACAGTCCATATTTTGCCTGTTTAGGGCATGCAAATTAGTTTTACATGAATAGGTAGGGTACTTATTTTAATAAGATATACAAAATATACACCTATTTTCTAATATAATTTTTAAATCAAGATAAATTTAAGTTACAATAATACATAAAAAGCACAACAAAACTTAAAACCTTAAAATAACATGTTGTCTTTAGATAACATACATTCTTTATTAGTTAAACTGAATAAACACCTGCCACAAAACTATAGGAAACTTAGAATATTTTTTTTTCCTTATTTTGCAGAAATTCTTGTAAACCATAAAAACAATTTTCTATCAATTAATTCTATTAATTTTCTTTGGTAATTTGTTAAATATTGTAATGCACATAATATGATAAACATTTTTTTTACATAAAGTTGTATTACAAAAAGGAGCTTAAATCTTTGTTGCATCTCTTGATCTTAAAAACAATTAATATGAAAGTTACCAGGCCTTTTTTTTTGAAGGTGGGAAATCATCAAATAACTTCTCCCGCTCTGGGCGGAGCGAGAGGGCGTGTCAGACTCATACTGATTAAAACCCACCCGTGTTCCTTCAGTTGCCTGTGCCAGGGTCCACGGTATCCCTCTCGGACTTTCCCGCAACCCTGGCAGGCATCGGCCCTAGCGGACTCCGTCATTGTTGCTGACATCTCTTTGAGGCGCGCGTGGAACACAACGCGCCGTCGACCCGGGCCGGGTCCTTATCGGACGGTGAGCTACCCATTGCTTGCCGTCCGCAAGCCCGCGCCTACGGTGGCAGGGGATCGGCTTGGGATTCCCGACGCCCAGGGCGTCTCCTGCAGAAGTTACCAGGCCTGCGGATAGCTTCAGGGGCACCCTGAGAGCATTCGCGTAGAGGTTCGGTGGTCAGTACCTGCACCATTGCTGTATGGTTCACGTAATGAGCAATCGTAGTTTGTAATAACCAGTGGTCAGAAAAGGTAGAGCTATTTTACGTACAGTCGACACACCAGGTTATACGAAACTGTCAAATTTCTCCAAATAATTTTAAACCTTAAATCGCTGAAGATTAAGTTCAAAATCGAATGAGAAAATTTGACAGATTGTGGTAACTTGACCTGCTGCTGTGTGTACTTTTGGCGTGCGTGAAACATGTTCATAGTATAGACATGTCTACGATCATTTTTTTTAGTTTTTTAGATTCATTGTGATTTTAAAAATGTATTTTTAAAGTGACTTGTCTGTATGTATGTTTATCTATTTATAATTCACAAAATCCACAGCGTTTTGAATTTTTATAATAATATATACAGGGTTATTGGTAAAACACCATCAACCTCTTAAGGGTTCATTGTACTCATCATTATGAACAACTTTTACTATGGGACCAAATACGTTACGTGTCGCGGGTTCGATCCCCGCACGGAACAAATATTTGTATGACCTGCAAGTAGTTGTTCCGGGTCTGGCTGTTTGTGTATGTGAGTTTTAAATGTTTGTTAACGCACCCACGATAGAGGAGAAATTCCTAGTGTGGGGCAACGTTTTTAAAAAAAAAAAATGAAATCGCGAAAAAAAAATCATCTGTTCCCTACATTTATGTTTGCAGAACTCGTCAAAATGTAGGGGCCAGCTGATTTCTTTTTCGCGATTTCATATTTGGTCCCATAGTAAAAAAAAATCATAATGATGAATACAATGACCCCTTAAGAGGTTGATGGTGTTTTACCGATAACCCTGTATAAACTAATCACTAGTGTTTTTGTCACGGGTAATGTTTGAACTTGGATAAAACTAGGCTCACTCGAATAAAAATTTAATTGTTTCTGCACTTACGTGAAACAGGATAGGTGGGCAATCATTTTATTGATTATCTGACAAGCTTTAACTAACCCGATTTTCTTTATCATGTTCTCGATATATAGATATACTAGCTGACCCCGCGAACTTCATACCGCCTAACATTTATTTTTTTGTTTAAATTTTTGTCTCCGTATGAACAACCATCCTCGTACTTCAAGGAATATTCTAAAAAAAGAATTAGCAAAATCGGTCCATCCGTTCTTGAGTTATAAAATTACAACGAAAACTGGCATTGATTTTTATAGATAAGGATATCGAGAACATGATAACATATTATATGATATGAATTATGTTGTTGTTACCTATAATTTGTAATTAGTCTGCAAGCCTTCATATAAGTAATAAAATAAAATAAATAAATTAAAAATCCTGGGACCCCGAGGACATGTCCATATGAACATTAACGTTAGAGGTCATTGACCCGAAATAGTTCTACCAATTCCGATCACTGTTGATAACAATATCATAACATCACGCCTGTTACCCCAGAAAGATAAGGCAGAGGGGTATCTGAGGTGTATCTGTACACCCATCTTTCGCCAGTTATGTACTGCTGTACGCAATAGGGGACCTTCGACTGGGTAACTGAGAAATTCTTGAAAAACTAATTTTGCCAGACCCGGGAATCAAACCTAGGATCTTAGGCTCAGCAGTAGCGTTTGCGACCTCACGACCAACGAAGCAGTTGAAAGAAAGGTCATTTCTCCAAATGAATGATTTTAAACCTTAAAACGTTGAAAGTAAAGTTCAAAATCAAATGAGAAAATTTTACAGCTTGTAGTAACTTGATGTGCTGGCGTCTGTACTTTCCCTGGAACAGTTAGACCAGATGCTGCATAGCCTGAATGGAGCCTCCCGGCGCCGGCGCGGCGGGTTGGCCTCGGCATGAATTTGGACAAGACGAAAGTCACGTACAATTCACACGTCTTGCCGATTCCAATCCACATCGAAGGGTCGCTTCTCGAAGTTGTGAAGGAGTATGTCTACCTTTTTTTTTTTTTTTTTTTTTTTTTTTTTCGGGGGGAAATCTTCATGGACTACCTCCGCCTGGGGAAAAGGCGGAGGGGCGTGCCGGACTCTTACCGGCTAAAACCACCCCGGTGTCTCCTCGCACGTGCGCGCGGGGCCGCGGGAATCGAAATTCTTCCGCAGCCCCACACTAGTGCGGCCCGGTCTGTCCGGGCCTCGTCTCCTGCACGGGGTAGTGAGGTGTTTTAACTACCCCGTGCATCGCCTCAGAGGCGCACGCCGACACCCGCGCGCGTCTTCGCCTCGGGTCCATCAAATAGGGGGCGAGGACTTCCCCAAGTCCCACGCCCCTGGACCCATTCATGGGAGCCGGAAAAGGGCGTTGTCCGCCCTTCTCCTGCGCCCGGTGCGCCTTCTGCGGCCGGGGAAGGGAGTCGAGATCTCCCTCTCCCGTTCCGCAGTTTCCTTCTGCGACATCACGTCCTCGCAGAAGGACACCACCGCGTCCCACGACTCCTCCATCCTCCGCACCTCCCACCATCCTCCGCACTACGGCCGGCAGCGACAGATCGCCTCCTACTTCATTTGTGAGGACACGGCGCTGCTCCTCCCATTAGAATTACCCTTTGGCGTATGAGGTGCCAATTTACCTGCTGCGTTTGCCGTAACCAAGACGGTCACGAACTCATTTTCACCGCTGGGAATAACGTTGTAATCGTTTTTTGCGCCTCCTTTTGTCAGAACTCTGTTATCAGACGGTGACAAAAAGAAAGCGCATTAATCGCAACTAAAAATCCTACGTGGATCTCTAGTTGCTTCTTCGAGATGTGTCATTGTAAAATCATTTTCCACTTTTTTAAACCATGCTCTTAAATCGGTTCCTTAGCACGGGTTTGTGTCAAATTATTGGCCACTCGTTGACCTACTTCAGGGTGTCGCTTTATGAAAGATTCAAACCAGTGACGACCTGGTCTATCATTTTTAAATGGGTTATCTCGCTTCATCTTTTTTTCCAGTAAAGTCACGCTATCCAATAACTGCGCCTTAGTTACGGGAAACCCACTATCTGCTATAAAAATAATCCAGTTTCTTAAATGTTCTTCTTTCGTCAAAACTGTAGCTGGTCCCTTGGAGCATTCGACAGAATAGCGGCCGCGTATTTTGTCATCCAACGTCGACCGCGAACTGCCTGGCAGCAGCTGAAATTGAGGCCCCTTTTTTGACTACCTCCATGGCCTTTAATATGGCCAGCCTATCCGTCACGGCTAGCTGAAAAAAAAAATATAACATGCAACACACAAAATAACAGAGCAGTAACGCGAGATGTGCAAACATTGTGAAATCTACAGAAAAACAAAAAAAGCAATCAAAGCCACATGGTTACAATACAAATAAGGAACATAGTACCTACATTCTATTAAGTCAAAGGAAAATGAGACTTATTTCAAAGCAATAAGTATATAATAACGGGTTTCGGTGCAACGTGAATTACCGGGTTGATCGTGTACCAATATCCGGTAAAAAAAGTAAAATTTTAACGGGTACTAGGTCAAGTAGGGGTTTGTGAGTACCAGTAGATGTGATATGCAAAAATATTTACTTTCCAATTAGTTTTACCTCAATTTATAGTTTATATCGCTAAATAATACACTCAAATATTTTAGAAAATTAACACTCTTACCTTAACGTTGTCCGTCGCAGTGTGGCTAGCTGATCAATGCGACGTGGTGGTTTGGTAGTTCACTGACAGAACTTTGAACTTTCCTAAAATTTTCCTTGTGCAATCTTTTCGATCGCACAGTTTTGACGCCATAAAGCTTTTTGGTCAATGTTGCCATTAACATTGTACAGAATATTACCAAGAATGTATATCCATTCGCAAACTTTAATAAATGTTTGGTAGAAAAGTGCAATTAATACAAAATGCGACTTGTTACCGGGTACTGGGACACTAACGGGAATAGGTACTTCTACCTTATTGTCTTTTCTTTGGATAAGCCCTTTTTTATTTATTTTACAGAAATACAAATTTAGTATTTCTGTGAACTTTAACGTACAGCAACAGAGTTCAAATTCGCGGTGAAAATTACCGGATTCGGGGACAATTTAACGTTTACTAGTACAAATCTACCGGGTACTGGTACAATTGGCCCTTTATTAAATTTTTTTGTATTATTGTTAATGAACATTTATACTAATTTAAAAAGAGAATATCACAATAAAACTAGATTAAATTATCTATCTAGTCATGTAAAATTTATTTTTGTAAATCTACTAGTTTTAGCTTAGCAGACTAGCAAAGTCAGTAAAGTTCAGAACTTCACGGTTACTGGGCCGTTTACCTTATTGGATAGCCCCAGGCCATTATAATATTTTCTTCAGTTTTGCCGTGCATTGGACCAAGAAAATGAGCTATGGTAAACAAAAATTGCGCAACTTTATTGTAGCAATAATTATGAGTAATTTTTTGCTGCCACTAAATATGGGGCTTTCAATCCTCAGTTTTTTTTTAGTACTAATGATCAGCTGTCCTGACTGTCAAAGCACCAAATAGTCATAATCAGGTAAACTATAAGTTTCTTTTGCAATCTCTTCCAACCTAAAGAAAATTTGAATCTTCACCAAAACACGTTACACTGCAAAAACCTAAAGCCACTACACCATACAATATACAACATCCTTAAAAAAAAAAAAGAAACCAAAGCACCAAAGCGGTAGCGTGCCGCGTAATTTTAGGTCTTTCAACATGTTGCCGACGGTCGCGGGGTAAAATGAACCGTTCTGAAAGGCGACCGTCTGGACTCTTTTGAGAGGCAACTATAAAGGACCTCGGCGGCCATTTTGCACCGAGGCTGTTAGCAGTTAATTTCTTGGGCACAAGAGACCGTGAGTTATTGTGGGTAGTGGGTTATGATTCTACTGAATGTTGGTTTTTAGCTGTAGACGTTTGTGTGGGATTGGTGTTCAAATCATTGTTTTTGCATGCACTTCTCATCAGCCTCGTTCGCTTTTTATTGCGATTCCATGCGGTTCCATGTTCGTGTGAATGTTTAAAAAAAATGTTTTTTCATCAATATTTGTGGACCGAAAATTGAAAGCTTCCCGGTGGTCCTATATTAAATTTATTAAGTTTGCTTTGGTCGCTTTTGAGTTAGCTTCAATAATACGTATAGAATCCACTTTGTGTTTGTTGATGATGTTATAAAACTCTCTACCACTGTTGTTTACAGGGAAAATAGTGGTATACGAATTTATGTGGGGTAGGTACGACAGGTAAAGAGTGAAAAATAAAAAAAAGTTTTTTCTTTTCATTATAATATATTAAAAACGGTTGCGTTTAAATGTAAGCAGAATGTTTGTTCCTAGAAAATTTGATTGGGCATACAGCCGAATGAAGTGGTATAGGATACATTTCAGTAGGGGGCGTTCTGGATATCTGGATATCCAGCAGTGCGATTCTGTAACCATCTCACCGTGAAAACTTAGGTGAAGTGAGTGTGGAGTGAGCTGCCAGTGTAGTCCCACTGATGCTAGGGATTGACCAAGCATTACATTTACAATCATAATCGAGATTTTAATTATATTTTTTTATGTTAGTTCTGTCGAGCATTTTATATTATTTCAAAGCCAGTATTTAAGTGTCAAAATATTATCCGAAACTCAATTTGGTTTCTTTTTAAATGAAAATCAAAGATGACGGTAAGCCATCTTTGATTTTCATTATGACGTCACTTTCGGCTTTATTTAGCAACCTCGAAAACCACGAAAACGACAACAATAGTCATATAAATCAATAGGTCCCTGTTAACAAACAATGTCCATGCGCATTTTCTTTAGTAGCTAGTTTAGGAAAAAAAAATAAAAGAACTTATTTGAGTTTCTGACTGAATTTCTGTTTTGCTGTTTTATTTAAAAAAACAGTAATGTTTAGCCATTTAAATAAAGTAGCTTTGAAATAATATAAAATGATAAACATAATCAGCATAAAAAAATATATACAGGGTGGCCGGAACATTGACGTCCAAAAATAAAATTTCGGTCCCTCGTATCGTGGGGTATTCGAATCACCCCCATGTATGTTCCGCGACTTTTCATAGTTTTCGAGTTATGAATTTTTTTCTGAATGTTTGAAAATTTTCGACCTGACCAACCTAAAAAAATTCTAAAAAAAAAAGTAGAGGGTTTTATCGAGTTTCTTTTTTTGCAACTGAATTTTCATAAGTAGTACTTTTATGCATAAAATAATCAGCTTCGTAACTGTGATGAAAGTTATGAAAATGTTGATCTAAAGTGAAAAATTTACGTTCGGTAAATTATGACTCAAATTTTCAACTTTAAATTAAAAATCTTAACAGGTGACTTCATAATTCCTAAGTAGGCTTCAAGAATGCGCCAGACTCTCAGTTTTCATAATCATAAAAAAATGAAGTACTTAATAGGGCTACTTTGTTTAAAATCGGCCTTCAAAGACAGCGAGGTGGAAAAATTCTTAAAATTACCCATCTGAGTAATTATTTTTTTTTGGCTATTTTCTCGTTCCTAAGGTTAATTAATGATAAGAATACTGAAAACTAACCAACAAATAGTTTCAGAGTTGGGTAAGAAAAGTTTTACGTAAAAAGTGGTTTTGAATAAAACACAGATGATAATGTGAAAAAAGTACTTAATTTATTTTTAACATTTAGAAAAGGTTTTCAAAGTGGCCACCACCAGCAGCAATACACATTCTACACCTACGTAAGAAATTGTCTGGCAATCGTCTAAAAGCGTCTCTGTTCTCTCTCACAACACGTTCAGCTTCTGCAATAACTGCCTCAGCTCTTGTTCACTTGAACAGTCTCGGGCGTATGCTATTTCCTTGTAATAGCCCCAAATAAAGAAATCGATGGGGTTGAGATCAGGTGAGCGTGGAGGCCACCTAATTGGTCCGCTGCGTCCGATCCATCTGTTGGGGTATGTTTCATCTAAGTAATTTCGGACCTGGGTTGCATAGTGACACGGGGCGCCGTCATTTTGCAACACCATGGTTCGTCTGAGTTCGAGATTCACATCTGCCAGCAACAATGGAAGTTCATTTTCCAAAAAGTTTTTGTATGTTTCTCCATCAAGTCTGGACGGCAGTTCAAACGGACCAATTAGTTCGCCATTGAGAATACCAGACCACAAGTTAACGCTGAAGCGATGTTGAAATGTCGAAGCTCTCACTTCGAGTGGATTTTCATTCGCCCACGTGTGGTAATTATGAATATTGAATATTCCGGATCGCTCAAATCGTGACTCATCTGACCATAAAACTTTATTGAAAAATCCAGGATCCTCTTGCTCTTTTCGTAACATGGTTTGGCAAAAATCAACGCGCAATTGGTGATCTGTAGGCAGTAAAGCTTGGACTCGTCGGATGTGGAACGCGTGGTATTCTTCATCGTGAAGAATGTCTTGGATAGAAGTCCTTGGGATGTTCAGAGCACGAGCCATACTTCTCGTACTCGTAGACGGATTTCGCTGAACTTCTTCCAGCACCATTTCTCTGCGATCCGGGTTAGCTCTAGGGATTCCTTCATGACTGCCGCGTCGACCAGGAATGCGGCCTGCCATCAAAGTGTTGTGCGTGTTAATAAAAACACGATGGTCGGGATATCGCTCAGGTTGCGGCCCACCACGACGTTGAAGTTGTTCGCGATACAGTCGCGCTGCTTCATGGCCGTTTCCTTGTGCAACTCCATAAAAATAATGCATTTCTGCATATTCACTTAACGTGTAACTCATTTTTTACACTTCCACGTAAAAAAAGTCCAAATCAGAATGCAAAACACAGTCCAATAAACGAGCAAAGTAGTCAAACAAGTAGGCAGCGGAGTCCGTGGGCAAAGCGAGTGTGGTAAAGACAAAATGGCGACACGCGTATAGCAGTAAACACAATGTGAGTACGACTGAGGTACTTGTTTTGCGTTGGCTTCGGTTGCGCGCCTTGCGTGAGAGAGATAGCAATAATTCGGTCTCTTTTCCTCTCGGTCCATTGTTATTGCAGGTAAAAGAGTTGCACCCTCGTTTACAACCCATAGTCCACGAGAACGGATCGCGCAAAATTCATTAAACTAACATTTAAAAAAATCTCCGTGTTTAAATCTTAGCTTTCCTGCAGTAATTTTTGGTTAGCAAACTAAATAACCTTAGGAGCGAGAAAATGGAAAAAAAAAAATTATTAATCAGATAGCTAATTTTAAGAATTTTCCACTTCGCAGTCTTTGAAGGCCGATTAAGGCCAAAGTTAGCCCCATTAAGTCCTACGTTTTTTAATGATTATGAAAGCTGAGAGTCTGGCGCATTCTTGAAGCCTACTTGAGAACCATGAAGTCACCTGTTTAGATTTTTAATTTGAAGTTGAAAATTTAAGTCATAATTTACCGAACGTAAATTTTTCACTTTAGATCAACATTTTCATAACTTTCACCACAGTTACGAAGCTGATTATTTTATGCATAAAAGTACTACTTATGAAAATTCAGTTGCAAAAAAAGAAACTCGATAAAACCCTCTACTTTTTTTTTTGAATTTTTTTAGGTTGGTCAGGTCGAAAATTTTCAAACATTCAGAAAAAAATTCATAACTCGAAAACTATGAAAAGTCGCGGAACATACATGGGGGTGATTCGAATACCCCACGATACGAGGGACCGAAATTTTATTTTTGGACGTCAATGTTCCGGCCACCCTGTATATCGATTTTGATTGTAAATGTAATGCTTGGTCAATCCCTAGCATCATTGGGATGACACTAACAGCTCACTCCACGAGCCCACGCTCGCTTCACCTAAGTGTTCACTTCACGGTGAGAGTTTACAGAATCGGCCGACAGGAAGCCCTAGTGAACAGAACGAAACTATATTTTGTTATTGGCCAGACGATATAGTTCCGTTATATAACGATTGACAGACTAATTAGTAATTGCTATTACGCGCACTGAAGACGATGATGTTATCTACTACAATCTACCGACAAACGATACAAGTATCTAGTTTGGGGTGAATAATAATTTTATGTTGACTTTTTATTTTTGTGTAGAGTTGTGCGTTGTTCTCTGTTCTGTGTTTATAAGTGAACACCTCTAGGCAAATAAAATAACTAGATAGGGCCGTTTTACAGAATAGTTAAAAGATTTTGAGACATTCTTACACATGCAGCATTGTACAAAACTACGTAACCATGTGGGTTTTTATCAGGTAACTACTGCTGTTTTTAAATATTCCGCGGTAGCTACACACATCAAAAGTGTCTAGGGATCAACATATATTTTTGCAATAACTTTTCTCCTGATTGATATTAATTAAAATTTTCTTTAAGGATTCATAAAATAAAGTGTTTTCGTTTGTCACAGTAACGATAAACCAAGTCACCTTTGCATTAATAAAGAAATTTGCCATTTTCACCACTAACACAAAAGTTCGAAAAAAAGACTGAAATAACAGTTTTCTTTAAAATTTTATTGGGTAACTTAAACAATTAATAATCCGTGTTTCTACCGCGAACACTAACAACACAAGAACATCGGTTTGGCATACTCAAAATGAGTTCATCCAAATCACGCTGTGGAATGGCCGCCCATGTTCGTTGCAACAACAAAAAAAGGTCTTCTTGCGACTGGATACCCTCCATATTCGGCAGAGCTCTTCTCTGTAGCATATCCCATGCATGCTCAATCGGGTTCAAGTCTGGCGACTGAGCAGGCCAGGGCAGGACATTGATGTTCGCTGCGGCGAGAGTCTGTCTTACAACTCTTGCGGTGTGCGGTCGTGCATTATCATGCATTAACTGAAATAAGGGACCGATTTGCACTTGTAGAGGAACGATGACGTCTGATACAATCGTCTCAGCATAAATTTGAGCGTTGAGGTTGCCTCTGATCCAAATCAACTCAGTTCTTCCGCCGATCCAAATACCCGCCCATACCATGATGGTTCCACCACTATAAGGATGGACTTCCTGGCAGGATTTTAATCGCTGTTGGCGTCCAGGGGTTCTCCAGTGTCGTATACGCCTTGTATCCGGTCTCATACCAAAACGAGACTCATCAGAAAAGCACACGAAACGCCATTGTTCTTCTGCCCAATTTCTGTGTTCAAGAGCCCATTGATATCGAATCCTACGATTGTGCATTGCTATAGGTGGTACCCGTAGCGGTCTTCGGGAATGAAGGTTCACTTCATGCAAGCGGTTTCTGACTGTTTGGTCGCTAATTAAGTTCCCTGAAGAGTGATGAAGCCTCACGGCTAACATCATGGCGGTTATTGTTGGAGCTCTTCGAGTTAAGATTTGAATGTATCGGTCTTGTCTCCGTGTGGTGCAGCGATACCGTCCTCCATGGCGCTCAGCCACGGTACCAGTGCTTCGGTAACGTGTCCAAAGTCGACTGATAACACTCTGACTTGTATTTCAGAGCTAAAGCCACAGTACGTTGCCGGGAACCAGCTTCTATCATTCCCACGGCTCTGAGCATTTCTTCCCTGCTTAAATGACGTCGCCGCTCCATAATAACGTTGGTTTTAATCAGTAGTAGGGAAACAGTAGCACTAATAATGTCTTCAATGCGTTGTATGTTTTTATAGGGAAAATATTGACAGCTGATTTTCATCTTTTACTCGAATTTGATTCACAGTTCCTGATTCAAATTATGAAATGCACCAAAAAGGATCCATATAAATTTATAAAATCATAAATTTATTACAAAGCCACATCTTAATCTCAAGAAATCCGCATAAAAATGCTTGATCCCTAGACACTTTTGATGTGTGTATGTGCATGTTCTCTCAACACTATAAAATGTAATGCAATTCTTGTAAAGAACCGGGTGCAGATCCGTTAGTTATTGTTAACCGAACTCCGTAGGGACGCGAGTGAATTGCACTGGCTACACTTACATACAATATTTATCTACACGTCTAGGGAAATAAACAGCTAGGATTAAATCTTTAAAGCTGTGTATGTTAGTACGTCGCATAACTCGTGGTTCTCAGTAAAAATAAATAATCTTCCTTTCTTTCGTGAACCTATCTTAATGTTTTGTGTAAAAATCTTAGGGATATCTAAGGATATGTGTCATGGCTGAACTATTGTAGAAATGGTAATCTTAGGCTATCATCATTACTGGGCACGCCACAATTGCGGCGATAAGTCCCCTCTTTGAGGAGTGGCTAGAGAGGCGCCACGGCGTCCTCACCTTCCGCCTGACGCAGGTCCTCACCGGACACGGCTGTTTCGGGAGGTTCCTGTTCCGGATAAGGCGGGAGGAAACGCCCGGGTGTCACCATTGTGTGGATCGCCCGGAGGACACGGTGGAGCATACGGTGGAGGTCTGCCCGGCTTGGGCGAAGCACCGCCGTGTCCTCGTGGAGGCGATTGGCGGTGGCGATCTCTCGCGTCCGGCCTTGGTCCAGGCCATGGTACGGAGCGAGAGGGCTTGGGAAGCCGTCACCTCCTTCTGCGAAGCAGTAATGTTCGCGAAGGAGGAGGCGGAACGCGTGAGGGAGATGCAAAATGCGCGCCCTCACGCCCCTAGCCGCCGCAGGAGACGCCCTGGGCGTCGGGAATCGCAGGCCGATTCCCGGCCACCGTAGGCGCGGGCTTGCGAACGGCGAGCAATGGGCAGCTTGCCGTTCGATAAGGACCAGGCCCGGGTCGACGGCGCGTGGTGTTCCACGCGCGCCTCAAAGAGATGTCAGCACCAATGACGGGGTTTGCTAGGACCAATGCCTGCTAGGGTTGAGGAAAAGTCCAAGAGGGTTACCGTGGCCCCTGGCACAGGCAACTGAAGGAACACGGGTGGGTTTTAGTCAGTAAGAGTCTGACACGCCCTCCTGCTCTGCCCAGAGCGGGAGAAGTTATTTGATGATTTCCCACCCACAAAAAAAAAAAAAAAAAAAAAAAGGCTATCATCATTATCACCATCATACCAGGCTGAAATCACCCAATGCTGGGTCTATGACGCCTTTTCTTTACCCGGTTCAGGGGGTCTACCGTCTAAGTCCGTCAACAAAGATACGGGCCAGTCCGAAAGTAGTTATTCCGTCAAAACCATTAGTGTCTAAATAAATTTTTCGACGGGCAAAAACACCACGGGAATAGGGACATCGGTCAAATCGTGTTGTCCTTCATTCGTAGTTCGGGCCCCGAACTAATCTTGTGTACGTTAGTGATACGAAGTCGGAAACGCTCGTAGCTTTGGCTGAATCTACGGACGTGCATAGAGAGTAGACCCCCTGGTCTCCCTTATCCTGTTGTTTCTTGTAACTTTGGTGACATGATGAAAAGTGCAATGTTTGATTGATTGCATTGAAATTATCAATGATAAAATATAGTCATGGCTTTGAATTGGTAATACACTCGGCGTAACAAAAATCGCACCACTCCGAAAATAATATTCAAGCATGTCCAGCCATCGACACATACATTAAAGCCGGTTCATATTGGTATCTACTGAAAGTATATATAATGACCTTAAAGTTAACAACAGTTAGATTCTTCTAGTAACACAATTCTTCAGAGCACGAGTCGTTAAAAAAACTGAAATACGCATTTTAGGAGCCACTTATTGCGCCACCATAGAAGGGTATAAAACAGCTGATCCCGGTTAAATATGGTCGTATATCGTCGTGGTGGTGATAATAAGGTCGTATTGTGGTAGTTTTTAACCGTGAACTTAAAATTCTTCCAAAGCAATTACATGTTGCCCTACTCAAATTTACAAAACCGTATAAGTTTCGTTTTCTCCATTTCCAAATCCGAACAACACATAAGTTTAGTCACAATAACACAAAAAGTTTTGCAGCTAGATAATACTATAAAACACCATTTCATAACAGGTTTAAAGACAAGCGACCGCGTTAACTATAGTTTTTAATTAGAGGCAAAGGACCCCAAACGGAAAATTAAAACTTTTTCGTTTGCCAGACGGTTTTTTTTTTTCAAATAAAAATGGCGAAACAACGCCTCGTTTGAAATTCACAATAAAGTTTTATGATCATTAAATGTGCTTCTGTAGATACTTTATTTAGTTCGTTTCATATTCTGGTCCTGTTCGTGGGAAAACGGAGCTGTTAAAAAAATGTAACTTTCTCTTTAGATGTAGGTAGCGTAGGCAACAACTAGTACAGTATTTTTATCTCACAAAGCGACGCGCGCTTTACTTGTGGTAACCAAGTGTACAAACACGGTGTGAATGTGTGCATGACAACGAGTAGCGTGAGCACATAACACACACACACACACACAACGCGCACACACACACTTCCAACTTCACCATGGTCTCGGACGGTACCGAGTGCTGCTGCGCTTATAATAATATACACATTCACAGCGTGTTTGTACACTTGTTAACCACAAGTAAAGCGCGCGGCGCTTCGTGAGATAACAACACAATAGTGAATATTCGAATAACTAACTGTCTAATCGATTTATGTAGGACTAATAAGCATTTTGCATGTTTCTTAACTGTAATATAAAATCACCAGAGTACCAACGTCGAAAGTTGGGTATCAAAAAACTGATTTCCTTTCCGCAACCTATACAATGTGAAACTGAATGAATGTCCATTATGAAAGTAGTTTCTTCACAATCGTTTATTGAATCGATGTCTGTCCTTTTTAGTATAGGTAATTTATTATCCCAAAAGTAATTTAAATTACGTAAAATACAGTCACACTTCCGCTGTACAGTCAAAACAAAGCAACATGGACGAAGTACCTACTATGCTAGACTCTTCTACGAGTGCGACTGTGTGCGTGCGTAGATTTGTAATGTGAACACAAATTTTACCCGCAATCAGTATTACTAATTTCATAAATAAACGACGTTTTATACATAATAATAAAAACCCTCTGTATGTATTATGATTATAACATAATACATATTATAAATAGGGTGTTTGGTGGTGTGCGTTAATTCCGGGTTATGTTGTTAACGGCCAAAAGTATCTTAGAACAAGCCATTTGCTATTCAGGTAGAACTATTCATCATTTCACAACACTGCGAATTTTCATGCATTGAACAAGCTGCTGCATTCTTTATAGAGTGTTGTAAAAGAATTTCACACTCACAAAATTATTTAAAAGTAGTTGCAAGATAGCTGCCTGTACCTATGACAAATATGTAGCTTGTTCAACTGTATTTCTTTTGTACATGAAGAATAGACACATAAGAACCAATCACTACAACCTCAGAATGATTATCTCTTGTCACATAATACAAGATCGAAAAACATCGATAACCATCTATCTCCTTTCCGTCGATCATTCAAGCCGTAATATTTTGGTGGCTGTTGATTTTAAGTACAGTAAATATTTACGACGCGCCGTTCCTTTTACGAGTCGGTTAAGAGAAGTGCTGACATACTCGTATGTACTTACACTCGTTACACAAGAGGTGTTCGAAATACGATGATCGTAAGATTAGGAGTTTTTTTAATGGAAGAACGTGCTAACTGATGGTGAATGTTTGATATTTGAGAATTTTGGTAGTGATTTTTGATTCGCATTTTAGAATGATGTTAATTTAATATTTGCTTAGAGTTGATATTCGATTGATATCTGCCTCGCCGTCCAATTGCCCTTAGCTAATTGTTGTCGGAGCTGCTGTGCTGTCACTATAAAATTCTTAGTATAGACATGCTGATAAATTGTACATTTATTCTTTGCAAGACTTTATAATCCAAGCCACTTGACCTACTGCTCCCGAGATTAACAATTAGGAAGTACAGTACCTGTAAGCAATGGAGTGGTTATTGTTGGATTTTGAAAACCAATTTTGACTTATATTACTTATATTTGACTGACCGCTGGTCCCGGGTTCGATCCCCGGACAAGTCAAACATTTGTGTGCATGAACATGTCTGTTTGACCTGTGTCTGGGTGTGTATATGTATATAAGTATGTATATCAGTCATCAAGTTACCGTAGTACAGGTTCTACCTAGTTTGGGACCTGAAGACCAGAGGGGCAATTCTCGTACTTAAAAAACGTTCAAATTCAAGTCGCAATCTCACCACAGCGACCATCAATGTCTAAAACTTGTCAAAAATGTATTGTATTTTTGACAGATTGAGACTGAGATCAGACTGTGAACGTGCTTAAAATTACGGGAATTACCCCTCTGGTGTGGATTTTGTCTAATATTACTATTATTTATTATAATAATTGAAGACACAGTTATACTTTCTACTGATTAATCATTTATCGTCTATAATTTGCAGGAGAGGTGTGTGTGCGTTCTCACTTGGTCCAGACGGAACACTGGCGTCTAGTTATGCACCCCCCAGGCTCGTACTAGATATCCTTCCGAGACTAGCTAAATATCATTAAAGTAAGTAGTATTAGTAGTAAGTGTGTATGTGTGTGTGTATATATAATAAGATACAAAGTACTAGCAGATAGTGACGCTACTTTTATCGGTATAGTCCCAGTGGTCGCCACCCGGTGGCAACTGGAATTTTTTTCTCCCAATTGCCACCTGGTGGCAATCCATGTGGGGGCGACTGGGACTATACCCTTTTATCTAAGAGCGAGACGGATTGACACATCATTTTGAATCCATTAAATTTGAAAAGTACATGACCAAGATATTTTTAAATATTTTTCTAATAACTGTCACGACTATTGCCCGTTTTCGGCTTGACGTTGATTTCTGGGACATGTTGTATATTTAATGTATACAAATTATTGTAAAACATTCTAAAAGAGTAACTGTAGAGTTTCTTGCCCATTTCCCTCCAAACGAAACTACATTTTGGAAGGGGCAACTAGAATCAATTATATTTTTTTGTAAATTTTAACATTCAAAAGTGCCTATTTGAAATAAATGATTTGACTTTGACCCTAAGGTGCTTAACACTTCAAGTCCCTGTTCAGTCAGGGAATTAGTTTTCTAACTTACATGAATATAATATGGAAACTAGTTTGCACCACTAACAAAGCAATTCTATTCAGGTATTCTACCTTTTGCATTTACCACAGCATCCTAAAAATATGCCCTAAGAATTTAAATTGGAAACCACATCGGTGTTGCAAATATATAAATTTTCTGCCAAAACAAAATATTTACGTTTACAAACCGAAACAAACAAATCAGAATATTTCTTCCGTAACTTTTCAAGGAACAAGGCAGCTATAACCGTTTCGATAAATATTCCACGGTTTTTGTCCCCAGTCATACGATATTAGCGGTTTTCTTTTCTCGAGTCATCACGAACTACGCCGATCCAATGTGTGGTGGAAATATAAATCTGTCAGACGATGGTAGCGCTTGAATGGTACGTACGCACGGCTACAGATCAAGCTATACATATCCAGTATACGCTGATCTTGCATTGTATAGGATTTCCTTACAATGAGAGGTCAGTGTAACCTGGAAATGTATAGCTTGATGTGTAGCCGTGCGTACGTACCATTCAAGCGCTACCATCGTCTGACAGATTTATATTTCCACCACACATTGGATCGGCGTAGTTCGTGATGACTCGAGAAAAGAAAACCGCTAATATCGTATGACTGGGGACAAAAACCGTGGAATATTTATCGAAACGGTTATAGCTGCCTTGTTCCTTGAAAAGTTACGGAAGAAATATTCTGATTTGTTTGTTTCGGTTTGTAAAATAGTCGGTAGTACTCAAATTGGAGGTTGAGAAAGGAAAATATGATTTATTGTGAAAGAACTAGGTACCAACGGGTAAAGTTGACCGGAGACTTTTGCCCAGTAGTGGGACAAGCTCAAACTCAAAGCATTGTTTTCAATTTAACCATTTACAGGCACTTTTGAATCGTCAAAAAATCGGTCAGGCAGTCAGAAAGTGGAACCTAGTTGCTCATTCCAAGACGTACAGCTCCATGGAGAAGAACGGGCAAGAAACTACAAGAACGCTCTTTTAAATCAAGATATTGAAGATAGTGACGACGCGGTTGCCGCAGTGGTTAAGCGATTGACTGCTACGCTGCGTGTCGCAGGTTCGAATCCCGCACGAAACAAATATTGGTCAGAACCTTTTCTATGACTCCGATACTACGTCGGCTCTATTTATAATTCTAAATATCCGCTTATAGGTTGTTTTATTTATTTATTTTTATTAAATAGAATGGCCGAAGCCAATTATAAATAGGGCAGACGAAGCATTGGAGTCATAGGAAAGGTTCTGACATGCATCTGTTTCTCACATGACCTTATAATAGAAGGCTTCATACGATAGATTTCAACGAGTTTCAACTACTTATACCTACTTAGGATTTGAACTCATATTGAACAACTCTAACTCGATCTACTAGTCTATGCACCTAATGGTATCCCCGTCATCTTCATCAGCCTATAATATTCCAACTGCCAGAATACAGGCCTCCTCTCGGTGAGAGGGAGTGGGCCGTAATCCACCACGCGAGTACTGTGCTGGTTAGGTTAGTCTTCGAATTTTTGTTTCTTGGACATGCCGGTTTCCTCACGATGTTTTCCTTCACCGTTTTGAGAGCAGTGGTCATGAAATAATTTACACAAATTAAAGCGCCTGTCTGGGTTCGAACCAACGACCTACAACTCGTAAGTCGCGACCGTTACCACTGGGCCACCACTGCTCTACTGGGCCGTTCTACCTAAGGGTATACTTTTTGATAATTACTCGCACTTAAGCCACACAAAGTCTGAGCCGTAACGAAACCAAAACCTCGACATACTTACTTCAAGTCCTAATAAATCGCAGAAACTCATAACTTACACTACACTTAGGTAATAGTTGCCATCCAGTTATG
The DNA here is from genome assembly GCA_937001585.2 of Brachylomia viminalis. NCBI lineage: Eukaryota > Metazoa > Arthropoda > Insecta > Lepidoptera > Noctuidae > Brachylomia > Brachylomia viminalis. The sequence goes on along the minus strand of OW443307.2, from coordinate 4,571,190 downwards.
AAATGAGGTACTCTGTATGCGAAACTTTGACGTCTTGTATCGAACAATAATAATAAATAACTGAGACAAACGTTTGCAGCTGAGATGGGAATTACCCTCATGTGTTGTAGTACATTTTTGCTTTTCAAAGTGTTTGTATAAGAAATCATTATTGGTATTGCGCACGAGTAGTTTTGCGTCGTTCAACGCAATGGATGTTTCGAATTCCATATTATGTGCATGTTCTTTCGTTTGTAATTCGGAACAAAGAAACAAAGACCCTGAACCATGAAAGGACAAATTAGTAAAACCCACCTAAAACAATATATAAAGGTATAGGCTCACTGACTCTCTATCACATATTAATTATGGTAACTTTAAAAAAAAATATGGCTTGACAGTGGAAGTGGTTCTAAAAATCTAGCTAATGTCCCACGTATCTATGAAAAAATGTTAAGGTATTTTATAAATAAAGACAACATGAGTCAAGTACCTGATAAGCAAACCTGATGGCAAACCGACATGAAATGCTTAAATCAGCAATTTTAAGACCTAAACACCAGCCCAACTCAAATTCCAATTACCCAACCGAAATCCCAAAATCCGTCCTTCATAACCATATACCTAGCCCAATAGCCAAAAAATAGCCGGAACTCTAATCACAATCCGAGCCGGCTAACATACGGCTACTCGAAACTTTGCTAGCTAATTCCCTGCCAAATTGAATTCGTGGCGCTACGACGAGGAAGTTGCTATTTGGCTAGTTTTTACAACGTTTGCTGACGGAAGATTGGTGTTGTGACTATTGCACTGTTTTTATGATGAGGAAATTGGGTGGTATGCTTGTGTTTTTTACAAATTTACGTCTGTTTTAATTATATGTTCCTAAAGCGACGGTTTCCTAGAAGAGCGCTTCTTGACACTTAAAGTCAAACCCTTGAGGGTGTAAAATCATCAAATAACTTCTCCCGCTCTGGGCGGAGCGGGAGGGCGTGTCAGACTCTTATTGACTAAAACCCAGCCATGTTCCTTCAGTTGCCTGTGCCAGGGGCCACGGTAATCCTTTCGGACTTTCCCGCAACCCTGGCAGGCATCGGCCCTAGCGGACCCCGTCATTGGTGTTGACATCAGAATGGGGCGCGCGTGGAACATAACGTGCCGTCGACCCGGGCCTGGTCCTTATCGAACGGCGAGCTGCCCATTGCTCGCCGTCCTCAACGACTTTGGTGTCATCATTTTCACGACAGCCGTCAATGCGGCCGGTATGTGGCGGCCACAACTCTTCTAGAAAACTGTTGCATAACATATTCACTAGTCTTAAAAGTGTCCTGGACCTATTATGGTCATGAGACGTAACCTGCGAGAAATTGTAGTAATTATACATTTCCGCCCTAGTGTGCCTCTGCTTAGGGAGAAACAAAGAAACGCCTTCGAGGCATACAGGCGTTTCTTTATGATTTATAATATGTATGTCGCAAGCGCTACTTTTGAGCATGAGGTCCTGCGTTCGATTCCAGGGGCGGGCAGTGTTATTGGGTTTTTCAATTTGGAATTTCTTTGAGTTTGGATTCGTGCACGGTTTATAACACGGGACCTAAACATAACTGGTGAGCTGTGGGTGTACTATGGGTGCACCTCTGCCCAACCCTACGAGGAACAGTCGTTATGTTATGTAATGTTAAGTTTATTCAGATTTTCCGAGTATACATCAGTGTATTATCACCAAGATTGTTTGATAAATTAGTAACTTTTAATTGGGAGCCTGCAGGTGACGTTCACGAACTGATATGAATAAATTGTCGTTCCGGACGACGAAGCTCCTAGTTGGCTAGTTTTTACAACGTTCGCTTTACGGAAGATTGGTGTTTTGACTGTTGCAATGTTTTTGTGAAGAGGAAATTGGTTGGTATGATTGTGTTTTTACCCAAATTTACGTCGTGTGTTTATAATAATTATGTTATTAGCATTTTACGCTACCTCTTAAATGTGTTCTGGACAGCTTGCCCCCTATTATGTACGCGGGACGTAACCTGCGAGAAGTGGTGGTTATACATCTTTGCCCTGGTGTGCTTCTGCTTTGCCTTCAAGGTTTAACCTTCGACGCATAAAGGCATTTCTTTATGATTTATAAAGTTTAATCAGATTTTCTAAGTACACATCAGTGTATTAAGTTTTAAGATCTATTTTAGTCTGTTTGATAAATGAGTGACTTTTTATTAGGGGGCTGTAGGGGGGACCTTTAAGCATAGATTTCCTAAGAAAGCGCTGAACGGTCACGTAATAACGGCTGTTTAATAACAAAGCGATTTATGACAAGGAATGTCAAATACTGATGAAAATAACAGATTTTCATGATGATTATAAATAATGTGACGGAACCGCTTTTCGAGGAAACTAAGATTTACGAACTGATATGAAGAAATTATTATTCCGAACGACGAAGCTCCTAGTTGGCTAGTTTTTACAACGTTCGCTTGACGGAAGATAGGTGTTGAGACTGTTGCACTGTTTTTATGTTGAGTAAATTGGGTGATATATCTGACTGAGTTTACCCAACTGTTCTAGTTAGTGAAGTAAAATATTTTGGAATCAAAATAGGTTAGGATTTTCTAGAGAGATCTGCGAGTGTATTGCCATGAAGGAATCAGATTGAGCATGTTTAGTGAATTATAATGGCAAACTATCGGTTTGAACGTTAATTTTAGTGAATTGTCTTTATTTTGCAAAAAGAACTAATGGATTGATTGTATATCCAGGTTGGTGAATCCAAAAGATACCCATGTCAATTGGCCGTATTACAGCCATTTCATACAACTGCCAAAGGATGTCAATTGTGATTAGAGTATACGCATAATTTAAGTTGGTAGTAAATTTTCTGAATAATGAAATTCCCTGATTTTACATTATTGCAAAAAGAGGATTATTTAAATAGGTAATTAAGCGAACCATACGATAGAAGGTTAGTGTACCTTAACTAAAACTTCTATACGTATTGTAAGACTAAACGCCGACAGACATTACGCCGACATGGACAGACTGAACACCGACAAGACTTTACTTCGACGGGACTCTTCGCCAACAGGTCACTTCGCCGACAGGGCATAATATAATATACATACATAATCAGATACTGACTTTGGAAATCGATTACGCGAAATAGGTTAGGTTATGTTAAAACCGCGCGCGAGCCGAGCTAGCGAAGCGACGCTTCCAAGTTGCTCACAGTTTTTTTTGTCACTTAAACAAAACCACCAGTAAATCAAACACAAGACCTGTCGGCGAAGTGTCCTGTCAGCGAAGAGTCCTGTCGAAGTAAAGTCTTGTCGGTGTTCAGTCTGTTGGCGTAGTGTCTGTCAGCGTTTAGTCGTACACTCATTACTTATAAATAAAGTCTATTATCGTGTCTGTCTGTGTGACCGCGTTGTTATTCTAAACTAAACAATAGATTTTGATTCGATTTTCACGGTCATTTAGATAATTTACTCCGGAAGATTTATAAGTAGTTATACAAGGTGTTGCATCCTCGTCAAATTCGAGGAGGTAACTATGCTAATGATTCTCGACACGAATCAATAATAAAATAAGTAGGTATTTATTTTTACTTTTTGTATTTTTCGGAAATCGGCATGTGTAGGGTCCGTGTGATACCGCCCTGTAACTGCGCTGTAACTGTAACGCATGCACACAGCGACATAGTCGTACGACACTGCCTACCGCATACGCAACGGGGCGATTTTGTTCTTTGAAAGTGGAGTATTCTGAAATACTGTCAAACTTAAATGTAAACAAGTATGTATTAATTATTGAGCAGGATAGTATTTTTATTTGATTGTTTATGTCTTTCATAACAGCCTCCTGAAATTTGACGAGGATGCAAAACGACACGTTGTATAGATTAACCATTTATTCAGTGCACACAAAAGACATAGCACAACTTCACACAAAAGCACAATTAAATTATAAAAAATTACATGAATATAAAATCAAGGTGCCAACATAAATACAATAAAAAAATAATACATAATTCATTGACATAATTAAAGAAATTAAGTGACACTATGACATACTTCAAATCAAAATAACGATTATACAAAGTGCGGTGTGCGTTTCAAGGTTCCACCAAATGGGAGTCCAGCTCAGCATGTGTTAGTGGCTGATGCTGATATTCTGCTAGATCCCTGCAGTGACATACGGACGTTGAGCAGACGAGACAGATTGGTGTTGTGACAAATTGTTATGTGCGGAGTGAAATTATGTAAGTGCCTGCAACTTCAATTATGTATTCTACAGTGAAGTTTGTATTAGTTTAGTTAGTTTGTGTAGTATTATTTATAAAGATTTAGATATGTCTAATGTATAAATGAATAATCTTATTATAATTATGGTGGCGTAGGTGCGAATAAAATAAACGATTTGGCTAGACTAACATATGTTTACGATAAATAAATATAGGTTTGAAGTGGGTAGGTATGGGAGAGGAATGAAAGTCGTGGGTTCACTTGCCTCGTTTACTTTACCACACACGTACACGTATAAAATTCAGGAGGAGAAAGGTACACACACAAGTAAACCAAAGTCAAACACAAGAAGTAGCACAGATAGAGAGCCACGTAAGCACAAGTAGAAGGCAGATAGGCAGAGTACATACACTAGCTTAAAAGTAACAAGCGCACTAGAAACATATGGTAGCGTAGCTAGGCGAAAACGAAAACGTGTTGTCAGCACAGTGGTATCCACAGACTATTTAAAGAACTACGTTGTGGCATCCAACGGATAGACAACGACTGAGCGCGTTTATTTAAACTGGGAATGCATTCCTCAAACGAGCGGCCTGGACAGAAAAAGATTTATGTCGAAGAAAGTTGTGGCCTGCATTGGCATTTTAAGCTTCAAGTTATCTGATGACCTCAAAAATTTCGTGTGGGAGTCGCAAATATATATTATATTACATAAATCAGTAGGCGAGGGTCGCTAGTTCTTAACAAACCCCTTCAAAACACCTCTTACATATCCAAACGTGGGTGTTGAACTAATCTGTGGTTGAACTTTGATACCCAGTACCTACGTAGTAACATGCAACTTGATATTTTTCCCCCATTACGCCACTTTATGGTCGATAGTGGCGAAATGGGCCAGCTTTCTTCAACGTTGTTCATGTAATTGAGTTTCAACGGCTAATTGCCGGTAGTTGCTGGTAGTTACCAATTTGGCTATTAACTTGGAGTTAATTTTTGCGCGAAACGATAGCTGCAGTGTACCAAACTTGTAGTTACCAGACTAGTTTGTGTGGACTACTTGATGCGTGTGTCTCTGTTCTAATCATATATTCTAATAGTTCTAATCATATATCAAAGATTGTTATAATATTATTCTAATTATTGTGAATGTGAGAAATATGTCGTATATTGCTTTTTAATATATTTTTCACAGTTAGTTTAATCATGATCTGGCAGTTTGAGTAATTTATGCGGCCTACTCAAATGTCCTTTCTTTGGTATTGTTCGTCGAATCGTTGAGCTCCTTGAGTCTAAGTTGAGCTGCACGATTACTGACAATTGCGTGCACTGACTGGATAGGTCCACTCAATCTGTGTGGTTCTTTCCTCAAAAGACCATTGCAGACACCGATCTACATAGCCTTCACATGATCTGACGATGATTTTGTCTGGACTTTAAAAGAGACTGTGACCTCTGAGTTTGTTTCGGCGTTTCTTCTAAGAGTAGTTAGATAGGAAACGCCGACCTCATCTAGTTTCAAAATATATATATGTATATGATTGACGTGTAAAAGTATTTGATCAAACCTACTTACAGAAATAAAATCATTTATCATTTATAGAAGTGTCTATTCGAAATATTCTTAATTGCTTGTGTGTAAGGACCGGAAATATCAGATTGTCATCATCATTGTCATCAGGCTTACCCATAGATTGCATTAGGGTTGCTCCAATGCAAATGTCAAGAGAACGAGCAAACATGTTTTCGTAATTCATAAAGGTTGTCTTTCAGCCCCCAAGTGGAAACGGGAATAACGAGTATGGCACGCACCCGGGCAGGCACATTACTTTCTGTAATTTATTTCATCACCGTTGCTCTCAAAAACGGTGAAGGAAAACATCGTGAGGAAACCGGTATGTCCTAGGACTAAAAAATCATAGACATGTGACATTTACCAACCCGCACTGGGCCCGCGTGGTGGTTTACGGCTCATTTCCTCTCACAGATAGGAGGCTTGTATCTCAGCAGAGGGTACGTTATAGGCTGATAATGTAGGTTATGCAAAGGTTGTCTTTGAAATATCGCTTTTAGTGTTAAGTCCGCCTATTGCGTCACCCTATGTAAAATTTCGACATTTAATTTGTATTCAGTTATTTATATGGTGTTCTTTGTTATATACAAAGAATATTCAATTCTGTAGCTCGATCAAGTATTCGCTCAAGATAATTACTGAACAACTTGCCGTTTTTTGACGACAATAGATACGGCACAACGGAAGACAAAGATATAGTCGTGATTGATTCACTGAAATGACCACAGCTAATAATATGAGACTACATCCACACAAGGTCTTCAGGTCCCGAACTAGGCAGAGCCTGTACTACGGTAACCTGATGACTGATATATATACTTACATACATATACACACCCAGATACAGGTCAAACAGGCATGTTCATGCACACAAATGTTTGACTTGTCCGGGGATCGAACCCGGGACCAGCGGCTCAGAAAGCAGGGTCGCTACCAACTGCGCCAACCAGTCAGTCAAAGCTAAGCTTCTGCTTTTGGCTAAGTAATAACAGCCGCATGGGTCGATCAATCAGGTTAAGCTATGTTGACCGCGGTTGTTCCGTGGATGGGTGACCATCTTTACGTTAAATCTTTAGTCCCGGCTGTCATTCGTGGATCTCGGGTCGTCAGAAGCTCGAAAGTCTGACAACCAGTTAAGACTGATTGTCAGACCCCTTGGCACGCCAAGGGGTATCGTATTACCCAATTACTGGGTTGTGGCGGTCAGATATGTAGTCGCTTCATGTAAAATACTGGTATTCAGCTGCATCCGGTTAGACTGGAAGCCGACCCCAACTTAGTTGGAAAAAGGCAGGCAGATGAACAACTACCAATTATCCAACTTAAACCCACCAAATGCTCATTCTCAGTAACTGGCTAACCCAGTAAAGTATTGCGAAATTCGTAAAATATATCGCGTGATTGCTCCGTGTAGCCAATAGTGCTCGGGCAGTAATTTCTCGCGAGTGCTTGCATGATTGCGCACCGGTCGGGCAATTTATTGTTTTTGCTCAACGCTAGCGTTTATTGTTACATTATGGAGCTGTTTTAGAAGCTTTGAAGTTTTGTTTATGTTTTATTTTGAAGGAAAACGTAATATAAATTATTAGTTTTTTATTTAAATCAAATGCTGAGTCTTATTCGATGGCAAATTAATACATTTCCAGTTTTACGACCTGCTGGTTTCTCCACGATGTTTTGCTTCACTGTTTTAATGAAATTTTCACACGATAAAGTGCTACCTGGGATTGAACCTTAAGTCAGAGTGGTTACCATAGGGTACCATTCCTGCCCAGGTGGAGACCAGCAGGCAACGGGTGCGGGGGCACCCTTGCCTGTATTGCACAGGCCTCCACCAGTGTCGGACGGGAATGGGCAGGTGTTCCCGGCCATTCCCGTAGCCCCCCAGTTAAATGGGGGGCATGCGGGGCCCGCCAACTAGGCGGGCATACGCCGGGAGGGCTGTGGAAGCAGAGGCTGAGCCAATTTCCCATAGCCCTCCCATCACGGCGTCGCGGGAACACCGCTGAGTTTTAGTGGGTATACTGCCACTCTGGCAGGGAGTCCCACATACTCCGTCTCGTCCCCCGACGAGCGGAGATGCGTAATGTCATTACTCAGCGACAAAAAAAAAAAAAAAAAAAAGGGTACCATTCCTGACTCCCGGCTGCTACAGAGAAATTCCAGATGGTAAAACCCAATATGACTTTGCCCGAAACGGGAATCGAACCCAGGACCTCATGATAAGCAGTAGCACTTGCGAACACTAGACCAACGTCGCAGTCATATACAGGGTGACATCATCATGGACGAGCAGCCAGTTATCATGGATTCAGTTCATGATTCTGAAACACCCATTTTTTCATCAAATAACTTCTCCCGCTCTGGGCGGAGCGGGAGGGCGTGTCAGACTCTTACTGACTAAAACCCACCCATGTTCCTTCAGTTGCCTGTGCCAAGGGCCACGGTTACCCTTTCAGACTTTCCCACAACCCTGGCAGGCATCGGCCTGAGGGGACTCCGTCATGCTGATACTTCTTTGAGGCGCGCGTGGAACACAACGCGCCGTCGATCCTGGCCTGGTCCTTATCGGACGGCGAGCTACCCATTGCTCGCCATTCGCAAGCCCGCGCCTACTGTGGCCGGGAATCGGCCTGGGATTCCCGACGCCCAGGGCGTCTCCTGCGGCGACTAGCAGCGTGAGGGCGTGAATTTTGCCTCTCCCTCACGCGTTTCACCTCCTCCTTCGCGAGCATTACTACTTCGCAGAAGGAGGTGACGGCTTCCCATGCCCTCTCGCTCCGTACCACGACCTGGATCCCCTTGCGTTGAAAATTTCATTGGTTATTTTTTTTTTACTATAAATTTTGATCGCGTAGGTATCGCACTTATATATGTGAAACAGCAAATTTTGTTTGATAACCTACAAAATAATTCTGCGCTAGAATCATGTGCTGTATTCATGGTTAAGAGCGTTTATACCTTATGAGTGGCAACGTCGCAATTTAGTGTCATATTTCGTGGTTTTCAATTTTTATCATTTAATCGGAGCTATATTTTAAAAATCTGTTTAATTAACTTTTTAGAATTATGTGAAAACTGTGTAAAAGGTAAGAAATCGTTGCGCTTACAGTTCTATTTATATGCAAATAATACATTGGAAACTTGCAGGGCGTTATTTTCATTGTAAAATAACTGTAAGCTGTAACGGTTACTTACTTTTTAAACACTTTCACGTAATTCTAAAAAGTAAAGGAGATGTTTGATTTTGGGCCACCACTATGTACACTACATAGATAAATAGGAAAAAAATAGGGGAATTTCATAAAAATACTAAAAAAAACATTTAAAATAGGGTACAGTGGTACAAAAATGATAATTTAAAAAGTTTTTTAATAAGATAACCCTAGTTTTAAGGCAGCCATGACAGTTGTGTTAGACATGACGTTTGACAGTTTAAAGCACACCTCACTCATCTCCTATGAATTATCGAAGTCCAGGGTATATTGATAGGCACTAAAGAATGAAGCAGTAGTAGTAATAAACAAAACGTTCAAGCCCTAGTTACGTTTCTTGCTCCTCTTGACACCGATATAACCAATCTCTAACTGCTCGAATAGGTGATAAAAGATGTGCTGCCGCAGTCGAGTAGAATACCATGTAGTCTTATTTTATCGAAACCGAAACCCAACCCAAGATTTTCGAAATTCGTATTGTTTTGTTTTATGACAGCTAATACACGTCAATCAAATGTCATTGTCAAAATGACATTTTTCGCATGCTGCTAATCTGATCCACCATGTTTAATTTTATGTTGTGTTGCTCTCCTTGGCCAAGTTAATTTGAGTATACTTTGAAACGAAGTGAAATTAAAGAAAATTAACAATAAAAAACGGTTACTGTAATACATAGCGATATTTACATATAGTGTACATAGTGCTGGCCCAGGCTCCATACATTTCTGGAACATCTCCTTTAACAGATTTTTAAAATATAGCTCCAATTAAATGATAAAAATTGAAAACCACGAAATATGACACTAAATTGCGACGTTCCCACTCATTAGGTATAAACGCTCTTAAAGTTTGCGCGAACCTGTATAATACCTGGTGTAATAGTTTTAATTTCACAGGCTCCCAGTGATAGACGACTACTCATTAAAGTTCAAGTCGCTTCCACTAGGGGGCGATCAATTCTACGCCCCGTATCAATCTCCAAGGAGATTTATATTGTGTATGCATAATTTAGTTTTGTTACTCCTTACATTAACATTACTTCCCTTTGATGCATCAATATCCGATTATATTATCTGTTTTCGAGAGTGTCATAAAATCCCATAAATAACAGGATTTGTTATTAGATTGAGTATTGCGCTGCGTAAGGTAGCTTTGTTGTTGGTAATAAGATTCATTAATTTGAGTTTTTAGTTTAGTTATTTTTGTTTTTAGTTATTTAGTCATCGAATTCTTGGGCATATAAGTTCTGCCGAAAAAAAAAATCCTGGAGATTTTCTCTATTATGTTCTATGGTTTTAGCCTGAGACTTTTTAATTTTTTGAATTGAAACATAATAATAGTTCAATTCAAAAGATTTAGAAAGTCAAATAAATAACAGTTAGCTTCTTAGATTTTATTTAAAGTTTAAAGTCACCTGTCCAGATAATGTTTATAAATGAAAACACCATACATTATGTAGGAACTTTATTATATAATTTTTCTTTACCTGCATAAACACACAAACCTAAACACAGCCACAGAAAAGAAAAGAAAACGAAACAAAATAAAAAGGAAGATGGATAATGAATCGGCCAATTATCACAGAATTAATATTTACTTCCATTCAAAATTTGGACTGAATACGTAATCGCGTTGTGACAGAAAAAAATATTTTTAATATTCAACCTTTGATCGTTGTAGGAAGTTAAAAAAGAACCTATACTTAGCCCCGGGCAGGGACGGTGGAGGGGCCAGGGCAAAGATTATAAAAAAGGGAGAAACGACATTGGTGCCGATTCTGTTGTACACCGAACTAAACTATCACTTAAATTCCTTACTTTTGGCTATGAGAATCTTAAAGCTATTCTGCAAAATAAAATCTCTAAATTTAAAAATATTTTTGACACACCTAAAATGAAATTTGGCAATTGCGACTCCACGTGACTTATTTGCCGTACCACGTGTTTTTTTTTAGAGCTGGAAGCGCGCATTTTTTGCATCCTCGACATGTTTTGTATGGAATTTTTCACTTTTTGTATGGAAAATATGAACAATTATTACCAACACGACGGATTTTAGAGGTGTAGGGCGTTTATAAAGGGAGTCGAAATTTTCATTATTTTTGCGATAGGACACACCGTTTTCGAGATATAAGCAAAAGAAAAAAAGATACACTACTGTTTTTGCATCTCAGTCGAGGTGTTGGTGTGAATTTTAGTTCATGACAACTAATTTTATTCCACACCTTTTTAATCGCGATTAAAAATAGGCAGATTTAGTAAGACAATCAAAATTTTTGGTGAAAAATGGCCATTTTTATTAAATTATAATCTGAGTGCCATCTTAGTGCTGTCAAACTAAAATATTGTTAAGTTGTGTCACTTTAGCAATTTCAGAATGGGAAATCGTCGTTTGACAGGATTAAACTAAATTTTGATGATTTTTAGTCTAGTTTAGAGCATTTTGTGACAAAAGAATCGGCACCATTATTTTAGTTCGGTTCGACTATTTTGGTGCACGCATGTGTGCACTGTAGGTATGCACTCGTACAGCGTGGTGTAGGGTCGCGACCATTTATAAATTACACTTACGCAAGATTCAAAAGCAATTTAATCCTGATCTGAAAGTGCAAGTACTGCTAGCACAGTACTAGCACTTTATATACTACTACTTTACCTAGATTCATACAAATAAATAAATTCTGATCGGAAATGCATGTCTTCTTCTCAAAGTTTCAATCGTTATTTCACGAAAAATCGCTTATGAATCTTGCGTAAGTGTGAGGTATTTATGCTCGTTAATGTTCTTGTGTAGGGCTAGACAAAAAAACTGTTTTTTTTGGTCTAACTTCACAGAAGTGATGCTCATACTTCAAGTTACGACAATTGGGGTCAAGAACTACGGGTAGGTCGCTGACCCCAAAAGAACAAAACCATTTTTTTTCTTTTAACCATTATTATTCACGGTGTTTGGGAGTTGGGTGCAAAGCCTGAAGGGGATGATATCTTAGACCATTTAGAACATATTAAGATAAGTTTTTTAAGCTTTCCCCAGCTAATTTAATTTTACTTTGTAGATAAAATCGTGGAAAATAGATTTATTGATCTACGCCACAATAGCGAAATTTCCAATGGGACACAAAAACTCGAGCTCAAATGTTTTGAATAGAAAACAGGCTACATACTAAATGGTGAAGTTGAAGATTTAAGGCATTTTCAGAACGTTAAAGCTTCCTTCTTTCTTGGCATATCTGCTTTAATTTTAAGATCCATGTGCGAAACAGAACGCAAAATTTCAATTCGCGAATTTGTTATTTAAATTGGTTAACTCAGCTGTCAGTAATTACTTATTCTTTTACTTTGGGAATAACTTCCACACCGTTACGTTAATCAAACCAATTTTGTGTGAAATTAAGTTAAATGGTTTTTAGATATACCATCCGTTCCATCAGAAAGATAACTGATGTCACTTGGAGAGCTGCCACGCTAAAATGGAATTGGACTTGAGACATCTGCCGCATGACCAATAGGCCAAACTTACGACCCAATGGGTCCTCCTTAATGCTAAGCGACATCGCGGTAGGCCCAAACGGAGATGGCGGGATGAGCTGGACTCCATCAACATAAACTTGTCCTTAGCAGCTTCAAACAGAGAGAAGTGAAAAAAGAGTAATGAGGCATTGGACCGGTTGATGGGACATTACAGCTTTTAATAACTAATAAGTTTATAGATAAAAACTAATGTCTGATTCGATTTGATTTAGATACCTGCTGAAGTAGAGGTTTTGGATACCACCTTGAATAAAAAAAAATATCTTTAGTCAAATTCAAAGCATTTATTTCAAATAGGCACATAAAAGGCACTTTTGAACGTCAACATTTACATTTAAATATAATTGATTCTAGTCGCCCCTTCTAAAAGGTAGTTTCGTATGGAGAAGAATGGGCAAGAAACTCCACCGTTACTCTTTTCATGGATTACGAATTTTTGACTGTGAGAAATCAGAAATGTGACCACACATTTCTGATTTCTGATATAACATGTGGTACAGACTTTTGTTTTGCGATTACGATGTTGGTCCCATGGAGAAAGTTGTTCAGTTTGATGGCCAGTACCACATCCTTAAATATTAAGACCACACATTTTTGATACACGATGTAAATATTATGACTTTCGATTCTGGATACCCTAGCTAAATAGGTATCTACGAGTACGTTAGGATAATGTATGGAAAATTTAAGACAGTTCCAAGGAACGTTCTATTATGTACATAGGTACTTATACATATTAAATGGTATGCTCACTGCCTACCATGTTTGCATTCATGGTAAATTTATCGAGTAGATTTTGTAAAATTTTGTGTTCTTATAAAGAAAATAAAAAACTTAATTGGCCACAGACGTCTGAGCAAAATAACTTTTCATAATTATATTTTGAGTCTTAAAATCACTTTTCTTTACTAAGCACTGACATTTAACAATTTTATTATAACTCCATACGTGGATCTGACCTCTCCGTGTCTCGGACAGCACGTTAAGCTGTTGGTCTCGGTTGTCATTCGTGGATCATTGACAGTTGTTACGGGTCGTCAGAAGCCGGAAATTCTGACAATCAGTCTTACCAAGGGGTATCCTTTTACCCATTAACTGGGTTGTGAATAAAGAAAAATTTATTTATTTGTCACAGAAACACGTGCATACTAAAAGATAATTAGCTCTAATAATTAAGAAAAAAAATGTTAAAATAACAAAGAGATCTCTAACGAGCACAAAACAGAAATAGTCGACAGCTGCACGTCATGACTATGACAAGAAGGCTTCCACTCAGCATGATGCTGTGCTATGGGGGACCCACAGCACAGCGCTGATTTTCAGTGGTTACCCGAAAAGGACGTACGGAAACCAAGTCAGGTTCAATGATTGGTACTGCTTATAACAAAATAAAATAAAACAAACAGTACCTAACCACATATCTCGTAATACAAAGCAACTACATAAACAACCAATTATTTGAACAAATATTATTAGATAACATCAAAATGTATTAATCCGCAGGTATTGCCGTGCGCGCACAATTAATGTACCCACCCAAAACATTCATAAACACAGGAATATCATTATCCAGTGTTTTGTGCTTTGTCTCGCTCCCACAATCACCTCCTTGTCGTCACCGTGGCGCCCACGAAATGTCGTTTGTAGTACAGTAGCATAATCAATGCATTTACCGCACTGTGACTTGTGAGTGATCGAGCCGGGCCGGGTGCAGCCCGTCTCGTACTCCGTTGTGGAGGTCAAACAGGCAGTAGCTCCATGCAAAATACTGATATTCTTAGACTGGAAGCCGACACCAACATAGATGGGATAAAACTAGGCAGATTATCAGAATCAGAAATATTTATTTGCTAACAATGTAGGTACAGGTTTGAGATGGTACAGAATATATTGTATGTATGTATGTATTATGATAAGAAACAATCAGAAAAAAATTAAGACTATTTCATGTGCAGTCATGGATAATTAATTGTTAAGTGAAATGACACCCTACATCAATTGCTGCGTTATTATAACCATTTCAAACGACTGTCATAGAATGACACTTGTGATTTGATACGGACAATTAAAGTTGATACTCAATGTCCATAACAATATTAAATTCCCTGACTTACATCAGCTCAAGCGCATGATTGTAATAATTGGAAAACACCTGCCTTTGTAAGTATTTATTAATTTTTTGGTTTTATAAAAGGGAGATAAACAATTTTTTTAATAAAGAAAGTAGGTCAGCCCAATATAACGTTTGTTACAGACCTTTTTTTCCTCATTCAAGTTAGGTGACAGGGGTGTAACGCCGCGGTTGCTTTCCTGGCGGAATGACCAGCATTCCAGGAGTGTCACCTAGAATTGTGTTGGGTACGTAAAAAGCCAAAAGGAATCTTTTGGATTTTTACGTACCCAACTCTGACATTAAAACAATTGTTTTATGTTTAAAAAAATAGGGCAATACATAACAGAAATGACTTTAACTGAAATCGCGGCTTTAAATAGCTACATGAAATTCATCACCAAAGATGCATGATTGATACATATCTGTTAAAAAGTCTTTTAAAAGGTTGTTGTTAAATAACATATCCCACTTTTGGGTAAAAAGCTAACAGTTATAACCGTGTTTTTTACTGTGTGCTGGTGATTTCAGACCATTCATTTCAGGTTTCCTCAAAATGTTTCCATGTTCAAAAAAACAGAAGTGTCAAAAAATAAACTTACCAAAAAAATACAAAACATAAAACCAAAGATCGCATCTTTTCAAAATACTCAGAGAAAAGATCAAGCCAAATGCGATACAATTAATAATATTTTTTCCAACGTCTGCCCCGAACACTTGGCTACCTATTCGCTTTTTAAAATTTTCTCCCCAACAAAATGGCGACATCTTTCGGTCTTAAAGCAACAACGTGTGCTGCCAAACGCAATATCATTATTTCATACTCGCAAGATGCGTTCGGAAGCGGCAACCATTTTTATTGTTCCCTACTTCAAAACGGAGATTGCTTTCGAAAATTTGGCAAATGTCGCCAATTCTGCTTATGTGGGACATTTCATTTTAATCTTTAACGGCACAGATTACACTTAACTAAATATACATCGCCACATGCGAGCTGCGCGTCATACTAACGTCACGCAATTCCTGCATCGCGCAAGCAGAGTTTACCGCGCGATTCGCATATACAATACAACTTCCCGACATCAATCATTGGGCAGTTGCCCACCAGACATGACAAGTCTGGTCGGAGGATCCTCCCTTTACCATGGAGGTATGACTGAATTTTACACCCTGTTCCTCGTACCTCTATATTGGTGACCCCAACATCATCATGAACAAAATCATCAACAACAACAACAACCAACAACAACCCAAAAAAACTAACAACAATTACTAACAAACAAATGACCATCAACAACAACAACTCGGCCCAATATCGACCTCCAGTCTCCGGAGGGGAGTAATGTAGCGGTATCTACATTGCCACTTGCGTGCTGCGATTCATACTGACGTCACGCAAATCCTGCATCGCGCAAGCAGAGCTTAACGATTATTTTTCGAAAATATTGTTGGAGCTGATGAAGATTGTACAATCTATCTTTGCATTGTATAAATTCAATCTCTTAGTGTTGTATAATTGCATAGCATTAGAGTGTGGGGTGAGGCAGGGGGGAATCACATCCCCTCGCCTTTTCAATTTATATATTAACCAGCTGATTGTTGAGCTCAGCAATACTGGCATCGGCTGTCATATTGATGGTGTTGCTATGAACAACAACAGCTATGTGGACGATATGGTCTTGCTGAGCCCATCAATCAGTGCTTTAAGACGTTTGTTGAAGGTGTGCGAGGACTACGCGGTGACTCAAGGGCTTAGGTATAATGTCGCTAAGAGTGAGTTTCTTGTTTTTAAAGTTGGCACCAGAAGAGACTTGAATGTGCCGTGCATCTCATTAGCTAGTGTGCCCCTGAAGCGTGTCTCAAAATTTAAATACCTGGGGCATTGGGTCACCGAGGACCTATGTGATGACCTAGACATAGAGAGGGAGCGCAGGGCGCTGTCTGTTCGAAGTAATATGCTGGCCCGGAGGTTTGCACGGTGTACTTTTGAGGTTAAAAAGACGCTTTTTCGAGCCTATTGTCAGACTTTCTACACCTGCAGCCTTTGGGTCAAGTATAAGCAGAAGGCATACAGCGCTCTGCGTGTACAATATAACAATGCCTTCAGAATGCTTGTGGGGCTGCCGCGGTATTGTAGCGCTTCGGGTATGTTTGCTGATGCACGGGTACCTAGTTGATTTTTATGCCATCATTCGAAAGCGATGCGATTCTCTCCGGCACAGAACATACATTAGCTCCCACAGCATGTTGAGGACATTGAGTGACCGGTGGGACTGCCCGATGCTTGGCCGATGGGTGCGTCTGCACACTCTGTAACACTCTCTCTCTGGTCGGCTATAAGTATGTATACGGGCATATAATTGTTTTCTTTTTGTTTCTCTTTGATTATCTTTGTGATTGTATGTACTACTAACAATAGTTTAATAAGTAGTTTTGTCAATACTAACGCTATGGACTTTGAGGTCTGCAAAAAAAAAAAAAAAAATATTTATAGCACATGTGTGAGCACTATGTACCCACTATAAAGCTTACTGGGTTCGTCTTTCATTGACTTGAATGTGCCCTGGCGGCTGAGAGTATGTCATGCTCACTCAAATGTGTCGCTGGTGGTGGCGAGTCTATTGGATCATTGAGTTCCCTTCAAAATGGTTAAGGTGCTGATCCATACGATTTATTAGCTGCCACAGCTTATTTTAATTCCATAATTGTTTTTATCTTTTTATTACGGACGCTTTTAACGTGCACGTCTTTCTATATCGTTCTCACATGTATAATTTTAACATGAATGATGTAACCACTTTTTTGTAACAATATTTTGATTTAAAAGGGTGTCCATGGAGTTTCTTGCCCAACTAGCTCCATCTTTCTGACTAACCGACCCCTTGACAATTCAAAACTGCCTGTAATTGGTTTATTTGAAATAAATGCTTTGAGATTAAGTTTGAGTTTAACGCGCGACTAGCATATATACAACTTCCCGACATCAATCGTTGGTCATTTGCCCACCAGACACGACACCCGTCTTCCTTTTCTATGGAGGTATGAGTGAACTTCACACCCTGTTCCTCGTACCTCTATACTACTGCTGTTGTTTTTAACGAGAAAGATTTGGAATGAATTGAGTGCTAGTTTACGTAGACACACACACGTCATACTGTGGGTACCTGAAGATGGGCGACGACACCGAGGCAGGCCAAACAATCACTGACGTGACAATTTGGACTCGTTCCTGACGGATTTGCCCGAGAAGACACAACATAAAGAAAACTGGGAAATTATGTGCATCGGTGGGATAAAATAGGTTACTGTCACTGCTGGGCAAAGCCTCTTCTCACGACCTTTCGATCTCTTTCTTATTAAGTAACACAAGTTACCTAAAAAAAGGTATATTAGTGTTGATTTTACTATTAGTATTATGGTTTCAGCATCGCTGTATTGTTAGTATCACTCTATTGGCGTCCGAACAAATCTAATAAGGGTTTTTAGGTGCCGTATCTTGTAACTTTGAAATGGTTCTCATTGTATTTAATTTAGGGCTGACCTTTCAATAGTCAGACAGCTTAAACCTGAGAATTATGGTTTAACAGTCTTTTTATAGAGAATAGTATGTCCAACTATCATATTTCTTCTTCAGATAAAATTTATCTGACTGCTGAAAAATCACTCCTTAATCCATCTTTGAGAGACTGATGTTAATGTAAGCAAAATTATACCTTATTGTTCTATTTGCTTCCTGTGTTTAATTATTTGCTAATCTGCCCTGCTTTACATAATGGTTAAAAGATGCTGGCCGTATGCGCTGCAACTAGTCCGATGCGGAGAATTGATTCTTACGAGTTTTCCGGAGGTACTTGTACTGGTGTTTCCTTCGTACGGTACGAGTTTTCTTTAGAAAAACAAAGCGTATTTTCTTGAATCTGACATTCCAGTAACCGTCAGACAGGAACAATTAAACCAGACTTGTGGAGTTCAAAGGGATGGATATTTCTGAATTTGTAATGTTGTGCTTATTAATGTTTTTGTTTTTTAATTTTCTGTGATATTACAAAAGCCGTCGTGATAATTTTGACATATCTTTATTTTATATTCTTTGGCAGAAGCCACGAAATACATGATTCATAGTCCTAATTATTTTGTGATTTTCACTGAAATATATCACATCCTTTAGGCAACTTAGTAAACACACAAATCGTTAGTGATGTAGCTTCATTATCAAGTAATTTGCCAACTATATTGAGGTCGGTTTCCAATATAGCCTGATGCAGCAGAATACCAGTATTTTGCATGGAGCGACTGCCTATCTGACCTCCACAACCCTAACTGTATTTTGGAGGTCTAATAGGGGTAGCGTAATACTCCTTGGTAAGACTGGTTTGCACATATTGCTATTAGCTTTAAAGTCTAAAGGCTAAACGGTTTAGAAACCTGTTTTGTCTAGACACAGCCATGTATAAGCCATTATCCTGTATAAGCCACTCCTTACCAACGTAACAATGTACACAGCCCGGCAATTTCTGCTTAAAAAGCAGTGTTAAACATGACATGATCTAAATTAATCGTCTGTAGTTCAGTGTTCGCGGGAAGTCGGCCTCGTTTGTAACGCTAACGAAAACATGCTAGATACACAGAAGCCTTTCTCTTGGCGGGAATCTTCGACAGTTAAGCTGTTGGGCCAAGTTAGAAGAGGAAAGAGGAAAGGTATATTTATAGGTATTTGTGAAAACTTGTGATTGGCCATATTCTTGTCTAGCTAAGTTTTCCAAAAAAATAAAAATAAAATAGGAAGAAAAAAATATCACCAGAACCTTTCGCGTACCGGGAAATGTAGCGCTGGAAGGCCTCCCATAAGGTAGATCCAAGACCTTGTAATGACCGCACGAATCTGCTGAATGCGCTGAATGCGAGCTTCTCACATTCAGCGGAAAGCTAGTCGATGTGGCGACGTTGGGGGACCTATGACTAGCATTGGCCGTCTTTCGGGTAAAATGATGCTGATGATGACGGATTTGGGTTTATCGAGATAGTTTTTCTCAGCACTACACCCTAACTACAGTTGTTGGAATTTATTAACTTTTTTGTTATCATACTCGTAGGACGTATTAAAACCAAGTGTTACACAACCGGGATTAGCCATTAAAAGGAACGAGAAAATATGTACGTTTTCATGTGAAAAATAAGGATAAAAATTACTATTGTAAACGGCGTGAGCTGGAGTGAGTCTAGACTTCTAGAGTGTTCAACGAGCTTCCGTGGTACATAAAATGGTAATCATTAAGTCCTTAGTACAGGCATCGCCATATCAGTGGCCACAATTTGAAATTGACAGCACCTTTATCTCGTAATACTAAGGGCGGTTTTCGTAGTTTAAGTGTTACTACTACGTCGTAGGGCACAAAAGAAAGTAGTTACTCGTGCGGTCGTCCTTCCCAGGAATTTTCCTTCACAAAATTTCACCTGAAGCATCTTCCTTACATTTATAACTTTTAGAAATGTTGCTGTTTACCTAAAGCTCCTCCTTCCACGAAGAACTCTTAGACCTCACACCAAACAACAAACGTAACTTAATATTAATTATTTCTAGCGAACAGTATTAATTGCAAGCGTTTACAACAAAATACGATTCGCATTTCTAACAAAATAATAGATACCTAACAACGTGTACCTACTAATAAACAAGGCGTCGACAACTTTTACCCTTGAAATTCAACTTTGAGTTTCACAAACTAAGGTTGGTTTTTCTTTGGGATTTGTTCCTTTGAGTTTGCAATCTAAGTATCAGATTTCGTATTGGAAAGTTTGGATTATCTAAACACGTGTTCCTTGTCGTGATTAAACATTTTCTGGATCGTTTGTAAGCGGGTTGCTTTGTATAGAAGATTTAAAGCCCAAATTCAGATTGTGATTACATAAAGATTACTTCCGTTCTAGAAACATACGTTGTCTGCTTTATATCAAACTCTTTGCTTGCTAAATGTAAACCTGTTTATAAAAGGATTGGGTTCACGTTATTAGTGCAAAGGTTATGCTAAGTTTCTTTAATACTGCGGTGGCCGCCACATAGCGTCCGCATTTTACTGTCGAATGACGTCACCGAAACGTGAAAACGTGTCGTGTCGTGTCTTGTCGTGTCGTGTCGTGTCGTTATGTCGTCGCATCATGAACCGATGCCGTGTCGTAGCACGATGCGACGTCGTATCGTGTTTATGTGTGGGAGGCCTAACGACGTCTTGCTTACTAATCCGACTGCTTTATCCTTTGGGCTATTGCTGTTATCTTGTGTATTGATTGCGTCTCTATTTGAGGTAGCTTGGCTGAATAAACTTCCGTTTCAAAATTAAAATCAAAACATTTTATTGCACATTAACCTACACGGGCACTTATGAAACGTAAGAAGCTAGGTACACGGTTCCAATTGGTCGTTTCCTATGGAGAAGACAAGAAACTCCACGGTTACTCTTTTACAAATAATTGGCTTTTACAGTATTTCCAAATAACAGTGTTGGCTAATGGCGAAAAGTCAATAAATGTGTCAGATCTCACATATTTTTGGTGACGACGACTACTGACTCCGACTGAGATCCGCAGGAGAACCAGGGCAACCGTCATAGCCCGATGAATTATCAAACTTAAGTGGCAGCGGGCAGGGCACATTGCTTGCAGAGCAGATGGACTAAAGGTTCAACTAAAAGTTTTTAAATGAAAGTAAAGTGCACCGTAAACACTTACAATGTGGTTCTAAAGGACTGTACAATGTTGGAACTAAATCTTTGGACAGCAAGTATGTGCGCGCATCGTCGACCCTGTTCGGTACTGGAGTGAGGTGCGGGCGGCGGCCAGCCCGCTGCCGCGATGTCGTCCAGCGCCGCGCCGCGCTCCCCGCGCGTCCCCTGGCGTGGACTATGATTCACACCTTGTCTGCATGCACATGACCGATGGGTCGAAAGGTTCTGGATATGGTGACCGCGTACCAGAAGACGTAGCGTTGAAAGGCCTCCCACAAGGTAGACCATCGTGGAGGCGGCGAGTTATCCGCTGAATGTGGATTCACAGACCTAGTCGAAGTGGCTGTGCTCTGGGCTATGTTCAGCAGTGGACGTCTTTTGATGATGATGATGACTATTGACTACGTCTTAATGCTTAACACCATATTGGACATAAAAGCCCCAGTTTATCTCTTCCATTTATCTTAATAACCAAGCCGTGCAATATGCAAATCATTCATTGAATGCTGACGGATATGTATTGTTTTGGTTTCCCGAGCGAAGGCAAAGGAGAGGGGTTGGTTAGGGTTACACTCCCAAAGGTATTAACAAACGTAGGATAAAGTCGACCGTCCAATACTAGGCAGGATGTGCACGGAGAGGTTTACCACGTTACCTATGAGCTTCATATCTTTGTCAGTCGCGCTTGCGACCATAGATAGCGTGGCAGTGGACGATCTCGTCAATTTTTTTACAATGCGAAGATGTTGCTGTCCTGTGTTAGCTGTGAGCTGCTGTGCAGTAGCGCCTTTATTAGCACGAGTTCTAAGAGATGGGAAACAGTTTTTGTCTGACTGATGGCCTGTGAGTTTAACTTATTTGATTTGGTCTTTTATGTAAATTTTACGAGCTCTCTTACCTCGTTGTATTTACGTAGGAGTCAGACTTATTAACCTATCTGGACAAGAAGGTCATTTTCATTCGTGTCATACCAAATACCTGTTCAAGTAGCTTTAGTTATGTACTTAGTGACACACTTTCCAGGTTTCGATACCTGCAATGCTGTTCTGTAACCATCTCACCGTGAAAACTTAGGTGAAGTGAGCGTGGAGTGAGCTGTCAGTGTCATCCCAGTGATGCTAGGGATTGACCAAGCATACACTTACAATCAAAATCGAGAATTAAAAAATATTTTTATGCAAATTCTGAGCAGTGGTGACCCAATGGTAACGGCCGCGACTTAAGAGTTGCAGGTCGTAGGTAAGATTCCAGACAGGCGCTTTACTTTGTGTAAATTATTTCATCACCACTGCTCTCAAAACAGTAAAGGAAAACATCGTGAGGAAACCGGCATGTCCTAGAACCAACACAATCGAAGACATGTGACATTTACTAACCCTCATTGGGCCCGTGTGGTAGCTTACGGCTCACTTCCTCTCACCGAGAGGAGGCCTGTGTCCCAGCATTGGGAACATTATTGGCTGATTATGCAAATTCTATTGATCATTTTATATTATTTCAAAGTTAGTATCTAAGTGGCTATACATTACTATTTTGGGGGTTTTAAAATAAAATAGAATAAAATCTCTGTATGTATGTATCTCTAATAAATATCGTCTGACATTGCACACAGCACCATCTAGTTCCAAGTTAAGCACTTAATTAAGGCTAGTGTTATGGATACCAGATGGTTGATACACTACTTAAATACATTTTTTTTTTCGTAAATACATACATATTATAAATTATATACATCCATGACTCGGGTACAAATGTCCATATTCATCATACAAACATTTGCCCTTACCGGGATTCGAACCCAGGACCATTTGGTTTCGCTGACTACAAAACATAACATACACAATAAAAATTAACTACATATTACTAAAAACGTATACCTACTTTCAGGATCAGCCTGTATTCATTCTAAAACATTCCTCCACCACTTGTGCTGTAAGGACGGACGGTCAGATTAGTCAGCGATGTTCGATCGTTGATATAAGATAATATTTCGTTTAAATACCCGTTGAAATTTTATTTGTTGGTTCTTTTCAATTATGTAGGTACTTAAATGGTTTTAATGCTCTAAATTATGTAGTCGATAATTTTCAGGCACAGTAAAACTACGTAATGAGTTTATGTTCGCACCAACATAAATATATAAAATGTATGTGTAATACTCAATTAATAAATAATAAAAAAAAAACATTTATAACGGTCCACCCCACGCCTAAAAGTAGTTATAATAAAATAAAATAAATTAGTTATTATGTAGGAAATGCGTGGTCAATGGTGGCGCTAAGTATTTCAAATTAATGATGATAATATTATTAAAATGTTTTTTTTTTATAAATCTAGACCTTTAGAATCTTAACAACATGATTAATTTAAAAAAAAAGTATTATTTGTATTCATTATCTGTCTGTATGTCTGTTACCTTTTCGCGCTTTAACAGCTGAATAGATTTGGATGATAGGTACCTATACGGATAGGCCGTGAATAAATACTGTGCTCGTCCTACAACTACTGATATAATTATTTTCAAATTATGAGTATACGACTAAACGCCGACAGATACGCCGACAGACTGAACACCGACAAGACCTTACTTCGACGGGACTCTTCGCCGACAGGACAATATTTCTGTGAGCAACTTGGAAGTAGCGCTCGCTAGGCTCGTGCGCGTTTGGTCAAACCTAACCTATTTCGCATAATCGATTTCCAAAGTAAATATCTGATTATGTACATATATTTTACTATGCCCTGTCGGCGAAGTGTCCTGTCGGCGAAGAGTCCCGTCGAAGTAAAGTCGTGTCGGTGTTCAGTCTCTCGGCGCAGTGTCTGTCGGCGTTTAGTCGTACACTTCAAATTATAGGCGAAGACGCTGGCACCCTAAACACAAGTTAAATCTTACTTCGGGTGCCAGAATTCATCGAAAACACTCTTTCGCTTAGTTGTCACGCTGCATAGTGTTTAGATATGTGTTTTTTCGTACCACTTGCTCAAAAAAGTGATATTCTATGCCACAAAAAGCGAACATAACAATAGTCATTTTTAATCTGTTAAAAACAGGGAAAGAAAATTGTACTGAATTTCATTCATCCTCTAGGGGGAGAATGTGATTTAAATTTGGAATACTTACCGAAATTTATACTGAACTACATCTGTGCTTACACCATTGAGTTTCTAAATAAAGCATTATACATCTTTTTGAAAAAGGAATACGCATTTATTATGCAGTTATGATTAAATAAAATTACGAAAACCGACGAGGCCGTATGAGCTTGATGCCTTTGCTTTTCCGACAAAAAAATATTATAGGAATTTGCCGCGTTATTGTTTTTTTCAAATACATAAACGTTAAGTTTATTTTAATTTATTTTTATAAATAAGTTAATGTTCTAAAAATACGTTTAATTGTCATTATTTTTAATAAATGCTTATCTCATATTATTATTGTGTTAATTTTTTCGCAAATGGTACGAAAAGTAGAGTATTTTCCTCGGTGATAAAGCTGTCTTAGTCTTGGGTGAACTTAAATACCTCGCTACACTCAGGACTCGTCTTAAATCCCTCGCTTCGCTCGTGATTTAAGTTTTTAACACCCTCGCTACGCTCGGGAGTAAACCTCGAGTCCCTCATTACGCTCGTGATTTAAATCGTCACCCGCGACAGAAGACACTGCTTTATCCCCTTGGTTAATAATCTACTATTGTACAACCGAAGATAATAAAAAAACCTTTTTTTTTATCCCGGTAGCACGATTCCGTGGGATAGTTTTCGACACACACGCGGGTGAGATCGTGGGCAAAAGCTAGTATATATCAATCACCAAAACGTTTACGATCATTATACAGAACCCTATTATTACAACTAAACACCATACCATAAACAACGTACTCAAAAAGCGGGCGAAATTCGAAGCTAGGCAATAGTCAAGAACAATTTCCTTATAGGCGGCCAAGCCGCGGGCGAACAGAAATAATAAATTAGTGTGATAACCACCACACAATACATATGTCCCGAAGGTTGGCTATATTCTGCTTAGGTAAAATTCTTACGCAATCACTTAATAAAGGGAATAAGTAACACAATTCATCTTTATTGAAAGGTCACTTTTTCCAACAATTTATTGTTTGAATAACATTATTAAATTGTAATTGAAAAATCATCAACGAAAATAGTGGTTCAAAAATTAACCTCAATACTTTTTATGCAATCATCTTCAAGGTGATTGAAAATCAGGATTTAGGGTATAATTATTCAAATAATCAAATCAAGGCATTCAATTTGTAAGTGGCACTATAAATTGGCATCCACACTTCCACAGGCAGGTACATTTTTTGATCCATTTGTTTATATTTTAATCAGTCTGACAACCAGTCTTACCAAGGAGTATCATATTACCTAGCAACTGGGTTATGGAGGTCAGATAGGCAGTCGCTCTATGTAAAATACTGGTATTTCGGACGCAGCTGGTTAGACTGGAAGCTGACCCAAACATAGTTGGGATACTTTGGAACAGACGATACATACAAAAATCTGTCTGGCCTTTCCCCACTATGTTGGGGGTCGGCTTCCAGTCTAACCGGATGCAGCTGAATAGCCATATTTTACATGGAGCGATCTGACGTCCACAACCTAGATACTGGGTGACACGATACCCCTTAGTAAGACTGGTTGGTTGTCAGACTTTATGGCTACTGACTATTTGTAACGACTGTCAAAGATCTACGAATTACAGCCGGGACCAACGGCTGAACATGTTTTCCGAAGCACGGATGGGTCACCCATCCACGAACCGACCGGGACAAGTATAGCTTAACCTTCGATCAATCCGTGCGGGGTGCACGCACATGGCATGTATGCGTGCTCCTATTTTCGCTCATGCGTCGCGTCTATGTAGACGCGTACGCACGGCGATCTCAAACAAATGCTAGTCGTGCACTCGCTGTACGAGAAGCGTGTCTGCGTCTATGTAGACGCGTACGCACGGCGATCTCAAACAAATACCGCTCGCGAGTGCGCTTGCACTCGCTGTACGTGAAGCGTGTTATATGTGCGTACGTTTTTGCTTTTTGTGCTGAGCTGGCCTTCTGCTCCTATCTATTCTGTGTAACCACAGCATACCGGCTACTATCAGATAATTGTTTCCGGGAATCGAATGCGGGACCGCTGAGCTTATTACAATAATGTTATGTTTTCTGTATTTGGAAATATGATGGTGTTTTGTTTGCAAATAGTAATAGAGAAGTTATCGTACAGAGTTGAGTGCGGGTTTATTTTTGGCAACTGAAAATGGAAGTGGTCAGTAATTGTTTATTGTTATTCATGCTTCAGTTCTAGATAAAGTGGTATAACCATAAAACGAATACTTACTTCTTCAGCGACGCGAGCTTCTCCTACCCAGCTAACGTGACTTTATTTTATAGTCAAGAAACTACACTCGCGAGCAACTAAATCGACTCAACCCATAAGCACGCATACATATCTTTATTTTTCGGAAAATATCTCAATTGGAGCGTTGAGCAATGGCAGTCGGTCTTGTTCACTGACGAGTGCAGAATGTGTCTGCATGGCAGTGACAGGAGAGGCCGGGTCTACAGGCGTCCGGGCGAGCCATTTGCGCAGTGCTGTTTCGCTGAAACAGTTGCATACGGTGACGGCTCCTGCATGATGAGGGCTGGTATCTCTTTAGACGGAAAAACCGAGCTTGTTTTCGTGCCCAGCGGAGGCCGAGGAGGAGGGCTGACAGCTGATCGGTATATTACCGACATACTTCAGGACCACGTTGTTCCCTACGCAGGATTTGTCGGCGAGAACTTCGTCTGCATGCATGATAATGCCCGGTGTCACACGGCGCGTATCACTCGGCAGTTCCTGGACGAAGTGAATATACAGACAATGGACTGGCCTGCACTCAGTCGAGATATAACTCCCATCGAGCACTTATGTGACGAGCTCAAAAGAAGGGTCAGGGCCAGAAATCCAGTCCCTTCGACCATAGAGGAACTGAAAGCGGCGTTATTAGAGGAGTGGGATGGAATTCCTCAAGACACCGTCAACAAATTTATCAGGTCGATGAAGGATCGACTGCAAGCTGTCATTAGAGCTAGGGGGGGCAATACCAAATACTGGAGTAAATTATTTTATGTTTTTTTAACAGTTTTATTTTTAAAATAACTAACCACCACACATTTTTCTAAGTTCCTATTTTACCTCTACTTTCACCCAGAAGCATTAATTTTAAAGGTCCTGAATAAATGTTATGAAAAGTGGTACCATATTAAAGCTAAGGTCTCAAGCTTTCGAACGCTATAATATTTTTTTTAAATAAGTAAGAATTTTCGAAGAATACATATTTATGCGCACGTATGGGGTTGAGTCAATTTAGTTGCTCGCGAGTGTAGAAGAAAAAAAGAAAAAAAAAAGAGTAGAAAGATAAAACAGAAAAAAGGAAAGATACTTATCTTTCATCATCCCACCCTAAGATAACTCATAAATCTTCTTATACCTACAAATCTCACATAAACAAGCATCTTGACCTAGATCAACTTTCACAACGCCATAAAAATATGCATTCCGTGGCGTAGAACCCATCATTTTTCACCCTCTGCGCCTATCGAGATATTAAAGGAAAATATTGTGAGGATTCTGCTGAAATTCTTTACAGCAGTGATAATCATACCTAACTAACTGTACCGTCAGACGTTGTTCTATCCCATTCCAAAAAGCAAGTTCAGTGTTTCCCGAATTTTTCATTTTTTCGGGCAACTTTTCCAACTTTAATTTCCCTAAAAGCCTTTTCGGACTACAATGAACGTTTAAAAAAGAAAATTAACCAAATCGGTCCAGTGATGCGCTCACCAATGAAAAGCATTTCATTTTTATTCAATACTATCATGTACCTGCTACTTCGTCCGCGTTCCGGCCCCGACCAACCGCGTCGCATCCCATCGCCTACCCGCGCTATAACTTCGTTTTCGCCTATCGTTCTTTCTGACAGAAAAATGATATGATATGAATGATATGATATGATATTCAGAAAAATGAAAAGCTGACATTGCCGTCAGGACATACAACTGACATTATCATAAGTACCTATTACTAATAAATGTACCCACTTGAGAAGAATGCATCATTTCCCTATTATAAGTTAAGTGCACGACAAAATGATAAAGAGATACGTAATTAGTAGGTACCTGGTTGTATGCAACAAATCGAAATAATCAAAAGAGTGCGACTTTGTATTCAACAGGAAGGAATTAATTTGGACATTTGATAAATTTATTTATTTTGTATTAAAAATGTTAAAATTCATGGCATTTTTTTTTTGACACTATGTTATTTATCAAAAAATAATCCTTTTGATGAAGCCTTTCGACTGGTATGCTAAAGCTACAGGGGATTATTTTCTCGTGTAACGGGTTCGATTTCCGGTTCAACCATATAATTATTTAAATTATGTATGAATGCAGTTTAAATTGTTTTTTTAAATTCAAATAATGTCTTCTTTCAGTAAAATGTTCCATCTACAATATTCAAGGTACTTTCCCTCCATGTGGCATATCCGTAGGACGCCCTGTATAGCATAGAAGATAGATTAGTATAGATATATATGACGGCACAGCAAGTAGCACAAACTAGTTTGGTTACGAAGTTACTGGAATCACCAAAAAGGTCGGATTAGAGTGACAGTGGTGCCGATTCCCTTGTTTACAAACTAAACCAAATTTAAGTTGAGTGCATCTTTTTCTTTCTATTTCATTAAGAAAAGGACAGAAGATAAATTTTAGTTTAGTCCTGTCAAATTAATCAGCGCCTGACACTACTCCATACAAGTTTAGACGAGATTAAAAAGTTGACTACTAAAATTACACCAAATAACGTCAGGTAGGTACTGACTAATTTGACAGGACTAAACTAATATTTATCTTCTGTCCTTTTCATAATGAAATAAAAAGAAAAAGATGGACTCAACTTAAATTTAGTTTAGTTTGTGAACAAGGGAATCGGCACCACTGGCTGGTGACAGTCACTCTAGCAGAGCGTCGCACCCTGAGATCACATAATTATATGATCTGAGGTCGCACCGATGGTTGCGTGGCGGCTGTCTTCTGATGACAGAGATGATGTCGTGGGAACCGCTGTCGTACCACGTTCAAGACGAACTGCTATATTCCGGCACACTCCCGATGATATTGAAGAACCAGTAAATACGATGACCTCTTCTGTTAAAGGCTATATTGCGCCGTTATATCGATATATAGATTGGTAACAATTTTTTTTTGTGTTGTTCTCTTCCATGACAAAAAATGCTCGAATCATGAGTTTGAAACAGTCCAAGGCTAAAAAAGTACATTCTGAACTTTCAGAAATGAAATAAACACACAAGTAAATTCACGCGACATTGCAATGACATACATTGCAAAATATGTAGGTACAAACCACAGATAGTTACATGCTGCTTTTGCTTTGTACACATTCGTACTATACCCAGATCTCACATCATCAAAATTTGGTTATACACAAGCAATAAAAAACAGTCCCAATATTCCTCCACTCTTTTTAACATCGTAAAAAACAAAAGACGAGACAGCAAAACTTCAATATCAAACAATTCTTAATTAACAGTCGAGTCTAAACCTATCTCACAACTTGCGACCAAGAGCTCGAGACAAAAGTCGAACAGTCGAGTCGCACTCGCTTCCGTTCCGAACGCGACTGTCTGCAAATTAATTCTCTATTGTAATACTATGAAAAAGCAATGAAAGTTTCACTGAAGTCTCACCTTGGAGTTGAAATTGTTTTTATACTTTGTTTAAACTGTTACTTAATTAAATGTTGCCTATTTATTTTCAAAAGTGTATCGAGGGGTTTTTGAAGGGGAGAATTTGGTAATGTTTTTTTTAAGAATCGAAGTACTTACAGATTTGTTTTTATCAAGTCTGTTTTTAGGAAAGACCACGAAATCATATAAACGTTTAGGCATAACAATAAGTGGATAAGTAGCACAGAAGCTTTATGTTACATAGTTAGATCAAGAAAATATACAGGGTTATTGGTAATATATCGGCAATCCATTAAGGGGATGTAGGAGAGGCCATTTGCATACAATTTTTTTTTTAAACGTTTCCCCACACTGGCAATTTCTCCTGTATCGTGGGTGCGTTTACAAACATTTAAACTCACATACACAAACAGCCAGACCCGGAACAACTACTTGCAGGTCATACAAATATTTGTTCCGTGCTGGAATCGAACCCGCGACACGCAGCGCAGCAGTCAATTGAAACAAAAATTTAAAATGTGTTTGCTCTTGACTCTAGTCTAGGTCAGTGGTGACAGAGACAGAATCGACGATGGAGTGAATAAATGGTTTATCTATCTATCTATCTATTAATGGCATATTATTGCTCATTATTGGCAGTGATGGGAAGATTAACTAGTAGTGATTGGTACGTTATTGGAATCAGTTATTAGTTCACTTCAATTATAAGCATCACTATCTGCCTGCCTTTTCCCAACTATATTGAGGTCAGCTTCCAGTCTTACCGGATGCAGCTAAATACGAGTATTTTACATGGAGCGACTGCCTATCTGACTTCCACAGCCTAGTTAGTGGGTAGCACGATAGTCATCTACAAGTTTCTCATTAATAAACAACACACTCAGCCAGAATCTGAGTTTCCTCTAGGAATCCATGCCATATGTGGCATATACCTACTTGAGAAAAGAATGAGGTTGGTCCTTTAAAATTCATTCCAATAAACGATTTCAAAATTCGAACTGCCAATATAAATATACAGTTCCGATGCTGCGTTTCTGGCTAACTGCCTGCACAACAAAAAAAAAACACAGTACAATACGGTTTCCAAAATCCAAAAACACCATCCTATAAATTGGTATATTATTATAACTTACTACAACCGACGGCCAATGACAAAAAGGACAAAGTAGTTGGAACGCGCCGACGATGTCTTGGCAACATCTCTGAGTGATTAAAATCTTCGGAGCGTGTATGCGAGATAATCTGGCATCAAACCAACGATCCTTTAGTACTGCTGGGAGCTTGTGAGTACATTGGGACTATCTGTTACTTATTTTTCTGCGTTTTTGTAAGGTTCAGTGCAAATTGGTCTATGTTATCCTTACCTTTCTATTAATTATTTTTACGCAAATTAGCTAAGCAATCATTCCTTATTCGAAGGGCCTGTTTTAAAGTTAATTGCTGTGGTAATATTTCTATTGTTTCAACAAAATATAATCATTTATTATTTTGCTAATATGGGTAATTAGGACATAAATGTTTTTTCAGTAAAAATATCAGATTATTACTATTCCATTGCGCGGCAAAGTCTTCCTTCCCCGCCAGTATGAGCACGGTCTGACTACTAATATTGCTACTATATCTAAATAGTATAAAACAAAGTCACTTTTCGTGTCCGTCTGAGCGACCACGTTGTTTTTCTAAGCTGCGCAACGGATTTTGATGCGGATTTCACTATCATTTCGAGAATTTATTCCAAAGAATCCATCCCATAATACATTAATATTAAACTACCTAAAATACAGAAATCTCGATGTTTTGACAAGTCGTAAAAACTAGTTTACAGTGAGGGTTTTATTGTAAAAGTATGACAATACAATTTCAATTGTTTCTTACCCCTGCCGATCGCCTGCTCATCGTGAAAACTTAGGTTAAGTGAGCTTGAAGTGAGCAGCCAGTCGATTCTGTAACAAACTCACCGTGATAACTTAGGTGAAGTGAGCTATCACTCCACTTGATGCTAGGGATTGACACTATCGACAACTCACTTCACCTAAGTTATCACGGTGAGTTTGTTACAGAATCGACCGGCAGATGTTAGAGATTGATACTATTAACAGCTCACTTCTAAGTTATCAAGGTGAGAATTTTACAGAATAGATCTTCAGGACATAACTCAACAAACTACGTACCCAATATTCACAATTCAAACACCTTTTTCAAATACCATCTTCATTTAAGAACTTCTCTCACTATGAACAGGTCTTAACATCCGTAAACAAGCTACGAGGACCTTTGTACATCGTTGTTAAGGAAGCGAGCTCTAGAATTGTTTACACCGCTTGATTTTGTATAGATATTGTTAGTTCTGTTGCTCTATTGCGCTCTCAGCTTCCGTGTGTCTAGAGATAAGTGATTTGTGCTGTATTGTGAGGCATCAGGTTTATTAAAGGGTCTTATAAGATTTGTGAGAAAGGGTGTTATAAGATGTATGATTTGTATTAATATCGTCAGGAAATTCGTGAAAAAATTAGGAAATTGAGGAAATTTGAGACTACATATACGAGTAGGAGAAGACCAAGAAACGATAGATGGACTTCGTGATAGATGATATGGCTAGAAAGGGGGTAACTATCGAGATGACGACTAATAAGTTCTGAGTTGAGCTGCACGATTGCTGACAATTGCGTGCAATTACTGGTCAGGTCCACTCAATCTGTGTGGTTATTTCCTCAAAAGACCATTTCAGACACCGATCTACATAGCCTTCACATGATCTGACCAAGATTCTGTCTGGACTTTAAAAGAGACTGTGACCTCTGAGTTTGTTTCGGCCTTTCTCAGTCAGATAAGAAACGCCGACCTCATCTAGTTTAAAAAAAAATATGATTGACGTGTAAAAGTGTTTGTACTAACCTACTTACAGAAATAAAATCATTTCTCATTTATCAATAGAGAAATTTGGAAGAAAAATACCATGTTGTGCCGACTACAAATAATTTGGACAGAACTGACATAATAACTGAGAATAGGGACAGAAGAATGATGATGATAAGATTTGTGAGAAAGATGGTGTTAAAAATGTACTGAGCAGTTTGGTCTTTCGCTCCGTATGTGGAATATTTAAAAAAAAAACAGACTAAGAAGAAGAAAGAAGTGAAGACTGACATGACTCACATGAGATGTTTGCAATAAAAGATGTACTGTGGCGACCCCAAATAAATTAAACCAGATCAGACAAGACCCTCTTGCCCTCCTCGTCCATAACTATTGATGATTATTTGGTAATAAAAATCACATCAATGACAGAATGCACTTTGTTCTGAAACTTTCCTGTAATTTAAGGTATCCGCAATAGGCTGCTGCGGCTGCCGTGGCATTGTAGTGCATTAGGGATGTTTGCGGATTTTATTATAATAATGATATTAATGGTTTTGCCGCCATTATTAGGAATAGAGGCGCATCCCTGATGACGCGTGTTCGCGGCAGTGCCAACAGAATTCTCAGTGTGTTCGCAGATCGGTGGGATTGCCCGATGATGAGGAGGTGGATGCAGCTCCTAGCTGAATTTTAAGTGTATATCTGTAACCTACTAACACTAGAACTTAAGTAACTAAAAATTGTTACTAACCCTAAGGACTCCTGTCTGAAATAAAAGTTTTCTATTCTATTCTCCATAGAATAGAAAACTTTTATTTCAGACAGAAACACTTTTTTTACTCTAACTTCTATGAGTTAGAGTAAAAAATCCATAGATGCAATTCCAATAACTCTTCCTTCGAATAAACACCAAAGCGAGCACCAATCTTCAGCAAAACAATCCATAGTACCGTGACACACTTTCCCGCCATTCCCGTAAAAGAGAAAACAAATCGGAACAGTCGAAACATTCAGCAAACGTCCAATATCGTGCCCAAAACTTCGACGTTCGTATATAAAAAACAATTTTCGATTCTTCATAAAATTACAAGTTGGGCCCAAAGAATGGTCGAGCATAAGATTTATGTCTTAATTTTGACAGTCCCGCAAGGTTTTCGGGGCGGAATAAATAAGTTATGAGTTATCGTCTACCAATTGAAAAAAATCTGGCACAAATGTTACCTTCGGAGGGATAAGTTTTTCTGCACTATGTGTATTTAGGATTATTAGGGGAGTTTTGTCTTATTTTTGTTGCTGCCTTTTCACGTCTATAAGCTCTGGCCACATTGAAGTCAATAACACGCGGGATGCGGGATGCGACTGCGCGCGATTATTGTTTTAATGATTAGGAAGACGCGCGACTTCTCGTGTCAGTTTGAACACCTGCATACATGTTAGTTGACACAATATGTTCGGGTAAATTTCTTCCCACATCCCGCACCGAATTCCCTCATGTTGGTCAGAGCTTTACAGACTGCTTCATACTGAACGGTCTTCGAACTTCATTCAGTAGCAATTTCGGATACATTCAGAAACACAAACATTAAATCATAGATTTAGAAAACGGCTGGAACGTCGTGCCAAGATAAGATCAGTACAAATAGAGGAGTCAAAACAATGCTTTTCATTACGTACCTACGTAAGATTTCTCAGCTACGTAACAAAACGTCTAGAGAGTTGGGATTACTAAGATAAGATATAATTTATTTCTCAGTACATGGTACATTATGATCTTAATATTAATAAAAAGCTTCACCTAGACTACCGTTGCCGGTGTAGAAATATTAAAATTAGCCCCATTATTATTTATAAATTAGTTAGAAATGAAAATAGGTAATTTTTTATACAATGTCAATTAATTTTTTTTCTTATAATTATTTATGAATTTAAAAAAAAATTACCAATAATAAAAAGTCAGTGTTAAAAAAATAAGAATAATTATAAAAATAAAAAGTCACTAAACACACAAAAGATTGATAAAAAATGTAATGTCATTTATAATTTAAAAAAATCATTAATTGAATAAAATCAGTTGTCTAAAAGCCAAGCAAATGTTGTTTTCCTGAATGTTTTAGTGGGCAACACTCTGATGCCTGGGGGTAAATTGTTAAAGATTTTGATTGCCATGCAATTGGAATTCCTGCTATACAAATGTGGTCTCTGTCTAGGTGCAAGTAATTTATTTAGGCTTCTCTTATCAACGCTTTTAGAAATGTTTTCATACAATGGGAACATGTGCGGATACCTCTTTATAAATACACAAATTTCAAAAATGTAAAGGCAAGGAAGTGGAAGAATTTTTAGTGCTTTAAATAGTGGCTTACAATGCTCTAAATATTCTGCCTCATACACAGCCCTGACACATTTTTTTTGTGCAACGAATGCTCTGTTCACATCTACCGAATTACTCCATATCACAAGGCCGTAACGCACCACTGATGAAACATAGCCATGATATGCATTAAGGGCTGTTTCTTTACTGGCTATTCGTCTCAGTTTTCGAATAGCGAACACAAATCTGTCGAGTCGAGTGCAGACTTTTTTTTACAAGTTCTTTCCAATTTAACTTTTCGTCAATAACTATTCCCAAGAATAGGGTTGATGGTACTGGTTCCAAAACTGAATCATTGTATTGTATTTGAGGTGGTTTTACTAACGAATTGTATGTTTGGAACTGTACTAATTTTGTTTTATC
Source organism: Brachylomia viminalis (assembly GCA_937001585.2). Taxonomy (NCBI): domain Eukaryota; kingdom Metazoa; phylum Arthropoda; class Insecta; order Lepidoptera; family Noctuidae; genus Brachylomia; species Brachylomia viminalis. The sequence goes on along the minus strand of OW443307.2, from coordinate 4,535,463 downwards.
AATGTTAACACGTAAGTGATTAGATTCCAGCCATTTCATTGCATTTAGTATTTCATTATTAGTGTCAGTTTCTAGGGCATTCCTATTTTTTTTTATTGTCAAAGTAGTGTCATCAGCTAATAGTGTACAATTATGTTTTAGGCTCTTGCAAAGGTCATTTATATATATATTATAAATAGTGGAGGCCCTAATACGCATCCCTGAGGAACACCACAACTATTTATTTTTAACTCTGAACTTTATGTTTTTTTTTGTGTTATTGTTAGTTTTTGTTACTACTGTCATTTGCTGGCGACTCGATAAGTAACTTTTCAGCCAGTCATGCGCCAAGCCTCTTAAGCCAGGGGTGCATGTTGAAGAGCCTCCACGTGGCGCACCCTGGGCAACGCCGGGCTCAAGTGCCCACCAGGCTTTTGGGGGGTACTTGGTGCCGGCGGCGAATCTTCAACACACGGGGAAGGGCCAAGGTTCCAATCACCGATCATCCTTGATGGTTGGTGAAGGGAACCGGGCTATATACGGATACGGCCACTCCCCCTCTGCTTACAGAGGAAGGTGAGTGGTCGTGGAAGGGGGAAGGAGCGGTTTGACCGCCGTGGAGGGAGCGGGCTCGGTGTGCACTAACCCTGCCGCCGGGCTGGCACGAAGAAGTCTCTTCCTGCCACCGCTTTAATCTCGTAGCCCCGAAGACTGTACAGGTCATGTCTCTGACTTTTGACGGGGGTCGAGGGTCCTGGCTTAACCGCCCGGACCGCGAGGAAGATCAACCTCTATAAAAAATTCCCCAAACCTCTAAGCGGCGGCGCACCGTGAGGGAGGTTGTAAGCTTGGCTGATGGGTAGCTTGATTCAGTCGCTAGTGCGAACCACGCAAATTTTGAGTCAATAAATAAAGTTCTTACTCGTGGGATCAAATATGGAAAAGTTAAATAAAAACCAAAAAACCGAAGAGGGGAGGAGTGGTGCGGGGTCGGAGCCCGACACCGCGCCAAGTGGCGCGAGCACGGGAGGCTCATTGAGCAACCGCCGCGCGGAGGAGTTGGCCGCTGAAACTAAGAAGAAGAATATCAGGTTCTTCAGTAAGCGGCCAAGATCAGTGGACGGCCAGGGGTCGTCCTCTGATGGCGAGAGAGCCTCGGCTCGAAAAATCCCCACCGGTAGGCGGGGAGGGGGGGTCCAAGAGCGAGGCAGGGGGAGGGGGCTCACAGCCCGGGAGGCAGCGGAACTAGCGGAGGAACCCGCAAAGGAGGGGGTGAATGGTCGTGCAGTCGCTTCGGGGCCCTCGGGCGACGAGGCGAGCCTGTCGAGTGGTCCCGACGACATCGGCGACAATGACAGTGAGGCCTGTACAACCAGCCTCAAGGAGGTAGTGGAGGCTGAGCTTCGGAAGGTGACCCTGAAGAAGATCAAGTCTTCCAAAAGCAGGGCCGTGGTCGCGGCAACGGCCTCCATCATGGCGGCGGTGGAGGCGGCCAAAACCGACGGGCCTTCGGGCGGCGAAGTGGCCGAACTGCGGGCGGAGGTCGCTCGCCTGACGGCCGCCACGAAACTTCTCCGGGAGGAGAATGGGAGGCTCAGGGAGGACCTGGCTGGCCTGAAGGCCACCGGCAGCGGGCAGTTGCAGGCGGAACAGGAGCCAAGCCAGCCCGTTCGGCCAAGCCAGCCCATTCCGGAGGAGAACCAGGTCCTCAATCTGGTTCGGCAGGAGCTGGCGGCCTTCCAGGCGCGGTTCTCCGTCCTGGAGGGCATAGTCCTGCGCCCACCACTAGCGGGCAGGACAGCACCGGGGCCGAGGGTGGCCTCGTATGCGGCTGCTGCGGGAGCCGCCGCCCCTAAGCCCGCGTCGTCTGGCCGGGCCCAGCCGCCGGCCAAACCGGCGTCGGCACGCGGAGCCCAGGCGTCGGCAGGCGGAGCCCAGGCAAAATCGGCGTCGGCCGGTGGAGCCCCGGCGCCGGCAACGCAGACGCCGGCCAGCAAAACACCAGCTGGGGCTCTAAAGAGGAAGGACAGGACGGCACGGGAGGCGCAGGCCCCAGAGCCTACTTCCCGGCCACAGGAATCTCCCACGACTGACGCCGGGTGGCAGGTGGTCGGGCAGAAAAAGAAGGCGGCCAAGGCGGCCAGAAAAAAGGGGCAAAGGCGGCGCCACAAGGAGCGAGCCGTCGCGGCAAGGCTCCGCGCCCCAAAGACCGCGGCTGTAGTGATCACGCTACAGCCGGACGCGGTTAAGAGGGGCGTGACGTACCGTGACGTGCTCACCAAGGCGAGGGAGACGGTGGACCTCCAGGAGCTCGGGATCACCGAGGGCCTCCGGCACAGGGTGACCGCAACTGGCGCTCGCATGCTGGAGATCCCCGGTGTAACGAGTGGCCCCACCGCTGACGCCCTAGCTGAGAAGCTAAGGGCGTCCCTCAATGCGGACGAGGCTCGAGTCTCCAGGCCCGTCAAGTGCGCAGACATGCGAGTCTTGGGCCTGGATGACTCCGTAACGGAGGGAGAGGTGGTAGCCGCCGTCGTCAGGACGGGCGGGTGTCTGGCCGACCAGGTGAAGGCGGGCACCATACGTCCGGACCCCGCGGGTATGCGAACCGTAACGGTAAGCTGCCCCGTGACGGCGGCGAAAAAGATTGTGGAGGGCCGAAGGCTTCTGGTGGGCTGGGTTTCGGCGCAGGTTAAACTGCTGGAACCCAGACCTCTGAGGTGCTTCCGATGCCATGTGGGGCACCACGTTGGCGTCCAGTGCACCTCGGAGGTGGACCGCAGCACTCTCTGCTTCCGCTGCGGTCAGCCCGGACATAAGGCCGGCTCGTGCGAAGCCGCGCCGCACTGCACAGCATGTGAGGGTGCTGGCAAGCCGGCCGATCACCGGGCGGGCAGTAGGTCCTGCGCTCCACCCGCCGGAACCAGGAGGAGAGGCAGGCCCTCCGCCGCCGTTGCCACAACCACCGTCACCGCGGCCAGTGCCACTGCCACCGTTGCCGCCACTGCCGCCACCCGGGAGGAGACTGAAATGGAGGAGTAACGGCTCCATTGAGACTCCTCCAGGCGAACATCAACCACTGCGCCTGCGCTCAGGACCTGTTGCTCCAGAGCATGGCGCAGTGGTCGATTAACATTGCCGTGGTCGCTGAGCCGTATTTTGTCCTGCCCAGGGATGACTGGGTTGAGGACCTGAGCGGCTCAGTGACCATAATTTCGTCGGCCGCCGCCGGCACCCCATCCCTCGAAGGTGTCACGAAGGGACAGGGGTGCGTAGCAGCACGGTTCGGGGAGATAGTAGTAGTGGGAGTGTACTTCTCTCCGAGCCGAACTCTCGCCGAGTTCCAGAACTCTTTAACAGAGTTAAGTGTCGTCGTCGCCGGGTACCATCGCTTCCCCGTGCTAGTGCTCGGGGACTTCAACGCCAAAAATCCGGCTTGGGGTTCCCGTTACACTGATGTGCGGGGCAGGATGGTGGAGGACTGGGCTCTGGAGACAGGCCTGGTCGTCCTAAACCGGGGTTCTGTTCCTACGTGTGTGCGGATGCGGGGTGAGTCTGTGGTGGACATCTCGTTTGCCAGCCCCGCTCTGTCACAGCGTGTCATTGACTGGCGCGTCATGGAGGAGGTGGAGACCTACTCCGACCACCGGTATATCCGGTTCGACGTCTCCGCCCAGACCTCTAGCGCGCCGGTCCAACAGGCCCCGAGTGGTCCGCGGTGGGCGCTGAAGCAGATGGACCGGGAGCTACTCCTGGAAGCCTCGATCGTGCAGGCCTGGGTGTCATCACCGGACAGGCCTGCCGATATTGACGATGAGGCGGAGTGGTTCCGGGAGGCCATGTCCGAGATTTGCGACGTGGCAATGCCCCGAGTCCGTCCAGGAAGCGCCCGACGTCAGGTGTACTGGTGGTCGCAGGAGCTGGAGACGCTACGCAAGGCGTGCGTCGCAGTGCGACACCTGTACTCCAGGCACCGTAGGCTCCGCATCCGCCCTCCGGATGCGGAAGCGACGGAGGCGGAGCTGTACGAGGGATACAGAGCGGCGAAGACCGCCCTCCAAGAGGCTGTTCAGCGGGCCAAATATACGGCCCGCGAGGAGTTGGTGGAGACTCTGAACGGAGATCCATGGGGGCGCCCTTACAAAATGGTGCGGAATAAACTCCGCACCTGGGCCCCCCCGCTGACGCAGAGTCTCCGCCCCCAGCTGGTGGAGGAGGTGGTGAGCGCTCTGTTCCCTTCACGGGGGGAGCATAGTCCCCCGCCCATGGCTCCGCCGCTCGCGGTGCCTGAAGCGGACCACGCGGACGACGACGACACCCCTGAAGTGACCGGGGTAGATCTGAGAGTGGCGGTAGGTAGGCTGAAGGCCAAAAATACCGCCCCAGGACCCGACGGCCTGCCAGGGAAAGCCTGGGTCCTGGCCTCGACGGCTCTTGGGCCTCGACTGGAGGCGCTCTTAAGCGCATGTATGGAGAGAGGCCAGTTTCCACTCCGTTGGAAGACGGGGAAGCTGGTCCTCATTCGGAAGCCAGGGCGCCCTGCGGACTCTCCGTCCGCATACCGGCCCATTGTGCTGCTCGACGAGGTCGGCAAGCTCTTTGAGAGAGTAATTGCAGGCCGCCTCGTCGGGCACCTGGTGACGACGGGGCCGGATCTTGCGGATAGTCAGTTCGGCTTCCGCAAGGGGCGCTCGACGGTGGACGCCATCATGCGCGTTAGAGCCCTCACGACGGGGGACGCGGTGTCTCGGGGCGGGGTTGTTGTGGCGGTGTCACTCGACATCGCCAACGCATTTAACACCCTGCCCTGGAGTTGCATTGGGGAGGCACTCCGGTATCACCGGGTGCCAACCTACCTCCGTCGAATAGTCGAGGCATATCTGACGGACAGAGCCGTCATCTACCCCGGTCGCGATGGGGAGTGGAACCGGCGAGAGATGTCGTGCGGCGTCCCACAGGGATCGGTTCTAGGGCCGCTCCTGTGGGACATCGGTTACGACTGGGTGCTGCGGGCCGACCTCCCTGATGGCGTCAGCGTGGTGTGCTACGCTGACGACACGCTGGTCCTGGCGCAGGGGAGGTCGCATCAGGCGGCGGCCGACGCAATGACACGCGGGGTTGCGATAGTCGTGGAGAGGATCCGGCAGTTGGGTCTCGAGGTGGCTTTGCACAAGTCCGAGGCCATGTCTTTCCATGGGCCCCGGAACAGGCCACCATCGGGATCCCAACTAATGGCAGGAGGGGTTCACATCGGCGTCGAGTCCACGATGAAATACTTAGGACTCGTGCTCGATAGCCGGTGGAACTTCGTGGAGCACTTCCGACGTTTGGCCCCCAAACTGGAACGGACTGGGGCCGCCCTCAAGCGGCTCCTGCCCAACCTGAGGGGTCCAAACGCCTCCTGCCGGAGGCTTTACGCGGGGGTCGTGCGGTCCATGGCTACATATGGGGCCCCGGTGTGGGCGCGTTCACTGCGGCGGAGAGCCGCCCACTATCTGAACGCGCCCCAAAAGGTGGTAGCCGTAAGGCTGATCCGGGGCTACCGCACGATCTCGGGCGAGGCGGCAAGCCTCCTTGCCGGACTGCCGCCGTGGGATCTGGAGGCGATAGTCCTCGCGCGCCTGTATGAGTGGCGCGCGGAGGCACTACGCCGGGGGGAAACCCCGCTTCCGCGGCAAATCGCGGCGGAGCGGACGGACCTCCGGCGCGATCTCATGGCGGCATGGAAAGAGCGACTGTCGCAACCCAGCGCAGGGCACGCCACGATAGCGGCGGTAAGACCCCTCTTTGAGGAGTGGCTAGAGAGGCGTCACGGCGTCCTCACCTACCGCCTGACGCAGGTCCTCACCGGACACGGAAGTTTCGGGAGGTTCCTGCACATCATCAGGCGGGAGGAAACGCCCGGGTGTCACCACTGCGATGATCGCCCCGAGGACACGGTGGAGCATACGGTGGGGGCCTGCCCTGCATGGGCGGAGCACCGCCGTGTCCTCGTAGAGGCGATCGGCAGCGGCGGCGATCTCTCACGCCCGGCCTTGGTTCAAGCCATGGTCCGGGGCGAGGGGGAGTGGGAGGCAGTCGCCTCCTTCTGCGAAGCAGTCATGCTAGCGAAGGAGGTGGCGGGACGGGAGAGGGAGAGAGTCTCCCGTCCAAGCCGCCGCGGTGGACGCTCCGGGCGTCGGGAGCCGCGTGACGACTCCCGGCCACCGTAGGCGCGGGCCTGCGGGCGGTGAGTAATGGGTAGCTTACCATCCGATCAGGACCAGGCCCGTGCTGGACGGCGCGTACGTGTTCCACGCGCGCCTCAAAGAGATGTCAGCATCATAGAGGGGGCCCACTAGGGCCCAAGCCTGCCGGGAAAGCGGGATCATCCAAAAGGGGTACCGCTGACCCGGAACATAAAGGGCCAAGGAAGGAACACGGGTGGGTTTTAGTCAGTAAGAGTCTGACACTCCCTTCCGCTCCACCCAGAGCGGGAGGAGTCATTTGATGATTTCCCATCCTCAAAAAAAAAAAAAAAAAAAAAAAGCCTCTTAAGCCGTATTTCTCCATTTTGAAAGTAAGCGAGTATGTGGGACAAAAAAATAATATCTATGGGTATTGAAGTCTTTCTCACGCCTATACGACGTATAGGCACCACCACGTATAGACACGCCAAAGGCGTACCAAAACGAGGGGTAATATGCACTTCTCTTTATGTGCTGATGACGAAGGCCATTGTTATCTTAGTGACCTTAGTGACCTTGGGGATGTTCTTTAGAAAGGTCAGATGTCTAGTACTCACAACCAGCGTGTGGGTATGACCAGATGTATGAACATAAACGAAGCAAAAGGAGTATGTAGCAGGTGCCATTCTGTAGTTTCTGCAAACCCCCATGGGAAGAAGTTTATATATGTGTTTTGTATACTAGTTGGACATCACCTGCCTTCTTTTCAATACAAAGAGTACCTACAAGAGGATTTTCACACAACATAAGAAGCCCACCTAGATAATTGCAAAATTAGCACAACCTGTCTTTTCCACTCTTCAGCAATACAAAAACTGATTACAGAAATGGCCTACAAACGGCCACAATACTTAGCTCACAAAGAACAATCGGACCCCGATCAGCAGCACGAACGCAGTAATTATATGTGTCACAGCCACAAAGGAACTGATATTAAATCAATTTAGTGCAAGCCGTACCATGCGGTGCCAATATTCCATACATATAAAACAGTCTCGTAACTGACCAACTGAATGATTAACTGACGGGCTGATATGGCACTGCCTAAACCAGTGATTGAATGTGTCTAGATGGCTCAGTGGTTAAGGCCTCGTCTCTATTTTTAGAACCATCTCCCCAACTCTTTATTTTGATCCCACATGGTCATGGCACAAAAGCAAACGCCCTTAAGGCGTTTGAAATCCGCCTTTAGATTTTATAAAAACAACATTTTATTACCATTGCACGTCCCGGTCTTAACTGTTATGCAGTCGGGCAAAAAGAATATAAACAGTAAATTTTCCTCCAGTAGTCTATTTTAGCGCATTTCAGCAATGATTCTGCACGCGATCAAGCACATCTAAACCGCATTCAAGAGCTGTCAGCGTCATCATTGTTGTAGACTCTTTATCCGGTTCTATCGCGTTCATTTTTATTGGTAAAATTCGCCTTAAGAGTTTGTTATGGCCATGGTTTAAACGGTGAAAATTTAAGTAAATCCAATATATCCACACGGAAAAAGTCAGGGGCAAAATGCTAGCGATACCATGTTCTGTGCATAAACGTATTTTCAACGAAACCAAGCGTGTACCTCTACTATATAATTATTGGTGACACGGCTGTTGTTGTCGCATTCAGTAATTACCTTGTTCACTTAAATTCAATTAAGGTTTGTGTTTTTAATTAATTAATTGGTTATTTTTGGGTGCTTTGTATATATGGCAATTTGGTGATGTGAATTTGGACGGTGCTGGGTAAAGTCAGGTTAGCGTTAGCATACATAGTATATATGTATGATATGGAGTGCATTAAGTTTATGGGTTTGGAAGGTTAAATAATTACTCGTATAATCAAATATAACTGTAAAAAATACTAAAAGAAGTCCCGTATCTCATTGTGATCCACTTATCCTTATCTTTACTGTAAAAGTAAGTAAGGATCGTTGTAAATAAAAAACAAACTTCTTTAATAACCGACGATAAACTATAACCGATGGAACAGGAATAGATGAATACTACCCATCACAAACTTAAAAGTTCTCGGGAAAAGCCCATACCCGCTTGAACGTACTCTGGTCACGTCGGAGATAGTAGGAGATTTGATAGTACGTCAAGACTGCTCAAGACTAGCTAACATATTTAATAAGCTACCGGAAAGTTTAAAATCCAAAAACCAAATGACTTAATTATCTCAAAACAGTTAAAATCTTTGCTATCAAAGAAAGGCTTCTATACCGTTGAGGAGTTTAAAACTGACAAATTGTGAATTGGTCGACCTTGTAATAATATAGTTGATGTTGATGAATAATATAGTCGGTATGCATTTAAGCGGAAATTGCAGAGTTATTTTCAAAACAAATAGAGTAGAGTCATCTCAACATCTCTCTTCCTTGAATTTGTATATATATATATATTTATGTAAGTATATAGTATAGTAAATAGTATGTATGTGTATAAGAATTATTTATGTATTCGTGTACGTTGTTTTAATAGTTTATTTTTTTATCATTGTTCCTTTCAATTAAAGCACCTGCCATCTAATCTCTTCACCGCCCTTGGTTGACTGGTAGAGAATGCCTAAGGCATTAAGTCCGCCTTTGTAACTTTGTGCGAAAAGTTTAAATAAATAAATAAGATGTTATTGTAAATGTGAAATAATAAATGACCATACTATGTATATTACATAAATGACTAAAATGAATGAACGAGTTGATAATAATTATTTATTTTAAAATAAAATGTAATAGCTAAATTACTAATTAATGTTTAACCGTTTTGTATATAACCGTCGTCCATCTTGTCTGTCTTCCCATTCCTTTCGCACAGTGTTGTCATACCCATCTTCTAATATCCCTCATATTTTGTGTATTGCCACTTTATTATTAATTCCCACAAATATATTTTTTTTGCAATCGGACTGCACCACTGGTCTTTAACAACCATATATCATGCCGAGACTCAAGTTTTACATAGCTATTACTTTATTTTATATAACAATTCTCTCGTCGTAACATCATAAAGCTTTCAGCTTTAACGCATGCGATAAGAAACGTGGAATTATGTGTGTCAACTGAAAATAAACGGTTTAACCGGATGGGACGAGCTACACTGTAACTATATCTACCATAGTTATATATGTAAACTATACAAAGTATGTGATATTTGAAGGCTAGGTATTATATGAAGATAAGAGATACAGGCGTTTTGTTGGTGTGAGCATAGTTGTCGGTCCTTAAAGTGTTAGACATATATTATGTACATATAATAACATCACGTCTGTAATTGGATAAGGGTTAGTCAGATGTGCCCACATTTTGTCAGTTTGGTTTAAATCCCACGTACTATCGAGGAAGTTCATATCTAAGCAGTTTTAGAACAAAATCCCGTGAACACGATGACCGCATCTGTTTTACGTTAGTTACTGTTAGCGCCCGAGCGCTACAGGGAAAAATAGTACTAAAGGTGCATAGATATGAACTTCCTCGATAGTACATAATAGGGGGCGAGCCTATTGCCATCTACCAGGCACACATCCAGACACTGGACTACTATTAAGAAGTTCCTGATGAAAGAATTTAATAACACTTTGTCCAACCTGGGAATTGAACCCAGGCCATCATGCTCAGCAGCTGCGACCACTAGACCAACGAGGTAGTCTGTTAAACATACATCTTAAAAATACTAAATAGAACTTCAGAAACTAAATGTATCACAATACACTTTATTTATACTTAACTCTTTAGTTAACTTACTTTGCTTTTAAGAACTGAGTGCAGTTTAAGTCCTTTGAAAATTCGTATTTTAATGAAAGTCTCGAGTGTCAATGGCACTGTGCCAACAATACTTTATTTACCCTATCTTTTGTATTTATAAAACGTTTATTACTCAGAAGAGCATAGAGAGGTATGAGGACGGGTGTCGTGTCTCATGGGCAACTACCCGGCAATATGACGTCGGGACGTTGTACATATGCTAGATGCGCGGTAAACTCTGCTTGCGCGATGCAGGATTTTGCGTGACGTCAGTGTGATGCGTAGTTCGCACGTGGAGATGTAGATACCGCTACAAGTTCAAATGGAAATAATTTACTTCTCTAACTTACATGTATAGGTTTACATAGGTATTTCATTTAACCTCGTACATGATTTAATCATTGTAAAAGCCGTCTCTGTGACTCTCAGTCCGTAAAGTTGACTCAAAACAACTTACACGACTGAGGTGTTTAATAAAAACATTGTTATTGGCTAGCTAGCTAGGCTTTAGTACGTATATTCTGTATACAGGGTGGCAGCGACATGGACGCGCAAATTGTTAGCATTAATTCAGTACATTATTCTAAACACCCTAGCACAGTAATACATGTCGGTTTTAAAAAAAAAACTGCTGTTTCATAGAAAAACGCAATACCTACGCAGTCAAAGTAAAAACTTCTTTAGCCGCATTGAGCGATTTTTGGTAGGGGCAAAACTTATGGGTTCGCGTCACCCATGCTAACGTCACCGACAAGCGAATGTGACGTGTTGCGCCAGACTGGTGACGCGCTGCGGCCTGTGAACATTTTGGGGTTTTCACTTCTATCGGCAGTCCCCATGACTGTCAATATTTTTTTGTTGTTTTATAACTGACGAACGATTTCAAGTCAGGGAAGTCCAGAACCATGTACCGAATGCCACCCTGTTTTTGGACCTAGGAAATTAGAAACTCGTCGAAAACTACAATAAAGTAGGTACCTACGACCTGCTACTAACTAGTTGTCCAAATGTCAATCAAATATCAACATAATGTAGTACTGATAGCAAAACTGGAAACTCATATCATCACGCCTTGTTTCCCGAATGGGTAAGGCAGAGGAGTACCCATAATAGGGAAAATCATATTTCGCTAGTTAATTTTTAAGTCCCATGTTAAACAGGTAAGTTAATTGCCCCGGATTTTAACTTTAGTTCGAACGTATATTTTTATTGTTGTGCATTAGCCAAATTGCGTTGAACATTTAAAATTTATAGAAGGAAATGGGCGAGGTTTGGATGGGTCGAATGTTCTGTGATTACTGGCACAGTGTAAAATTATTGTGAGTAAGGTAAGTAGGTACCGACAAACACAGTCAGTAGTAACCTTGGACTACAAAAAAAAAACTAAGTTTTTCCGTATATTTTGGAAGTCTCTTTGGTTTTGTATTTTCGTTTTTGCCACTGATTTCCGAAATTTTCCACTTTGCAGTGTTTTTTGTTGGAAGTTGGTTGTTTTTTTCTTGTAAAATAGTTTATAATTTTCACTTTTTAGTTGTGTGTAACACACAAATTCGAAATTATACCACTATAATCAATATACACTAGGTGGAAAAATACGTTTTATTGAAGCTAACTGAAAAACTACCCTAGCAATGTTAATAAAATTTATATGGGACCACTCTTGAGACGGACCCTATGTAATATTTTTTTTTTTTTAAATCAATGCATAATTGCCGAAAATATCGCCAAAAAGAAAAAATGAGAGCGTCCACCTTTTTGAAATCGGTTATAAACCTACTACTAGTAGTGGAATATTTAGTTGTCCAGAATACGGGTAAAATATAAAATGCAGCCCAAAAATGGCTCAGCCATTCCTACCAAAGTGGTTGTGCCCCTAATTTTCAGGTTTTGGAGACCTTTTTGGCAGCGAGAACGAAAGATGGGTAAACTGAGTGTCAAGTTTATGCGAGTGACCGTGGGGTGCGAGAGAAACTGTTGAGTGACTGAAAATCAACTGTCGCGAGACTGAGAGAGACAATCGAATCCGGAAAGCGACCGTTGGTTGAGTGACTGTCGAACGATTTCGAAGTAATCCTTCTACATTTTTTTGTCTAGTGGTTTCATGGCAAGTTTTATGAGTCACGATATCGAGTAATGCTTGAAGGCGTACGCTAGCAATTTACAACTTATTAATGAAGATAGTGTAGAACAGTGGTACTGTACCTTTGATAAAAGGGCACAGTAAAATTATTGTAAGTGGCGGCAAACAAATACATTATGATGGTACTTGCTTGCTTGGTTGTTGCTTGCAAACGTTTGATTTTATTAGATCATTAAAGCTTTCGAGACTATGATTTCTTATAATTCTGTTGTTAACTTTAATATACCTAAATACGCTGTTTTTTGCATTCATTGATAAAAACCTAATCGTCTGTGGTCAAAAATAAATATAGGTCTACCAATAACTACTACGCTTTGGAATGGGCAACTAGCTTCATATTTCTGACTTAGGTACTGACAATTCAAAAGTGACCGTAAATGGTTTAATTGAAATAAATGCATACGGCCTTATTACAAAACAAGGTTTTTCTTTTGACATGGTTTAAACCATCGAGCCTGTTTTTGAAATAAGAACATAACTGAAATCGAAATACAGTTCCTTTTACAAAACTGTCAACTTAGTCCGGTCTTAGATTGTCAATTTTGTATTGAGAACTTTACTAAAGTCGGCATAAAGTTCCAAATACAAAAAATAAATCGATTGTGTAGGTTGGGGCTAAAGTTAGATCGTGTTTTGTAATAAGACGGTTTGAGTTTAAGTTTAACGTAATTAGGTAAGCGCTTTTGAAATAAATGCTTTGAGTTTGAGTTTGAGTTTAACGTAATTAGGTAAGCGCTATCGAATGGCATAAGAAACGGAGCGAAATAAGCAAAAACTAGATTTCATTTTAAAAAAAAAACATAGTCGCTATTGATAAAAGCATGGGTGCCATAATATAACTTAATTAGGTGGGCCGTAATGAGTGGCTAAAATAGTTCGAGACATCAAAGTAGGAGAGAGAAAGAGGGCTCTAATTTGACAACTTAGTTATAATAGTGTTTATAAATAAGCGTGCTGATGAGGATAGCGGACATGCTCGACTGTCCATACATATGACGCTGCAGAGACTTGCACGTCACCTTCAGTCGTCGGACTCTGTGAGGGTTGGATAGAGCGATGGCTTTTGCTTTGTATTGTACTGTAATGTTAATGAATTATGTGTTAGTATCAGTCAATGTTACTTGAGAGAATAAATAAATAATAATAGAACATGTAATTTGAATTTTGTCATTTAGATATTTATTGGTACTAAAAGAGCATTTAGCATGTTAATGTTAAAAATAGTTTTAGTTAATACGTAGTAGGTATTATATTTTGACTCTTTTTTAATGATTTCCGGCAATTCATTAATTTTATCGAAGCAACGGTCACAAACAGTCACATTTATCACAATACTAAAGCCCCGTTTACACGATGCGTGCCCATTTTGAAGACACCTACATTTTATAACTAAGCCCCTGTGACACGATACAAGTTTCATGTCTGTAGCTTACGATAAAATTTAAACAAAAAATGACTTGCATCGTCTAAACACAGTTAAGTCGGTGCATTTATTGTTGCTTCAACTTACTATGTGTAACAAGCAATTCTATCCTATCTTTTAGCAGGATGATGTGACACACCATACCTCCATTCAACCCTTAACACTTCAGACGCGTCGGTCATATTACATAAGCATACGCGCGCAAATGAATGACGTAGGTGTTAACCGCATAAGTCTGAACTTTGCAACATCACTCTGTAACACGGCTTAAGAAAGCAACGTGAGCTTAAATATTAACTAAGCAAAGTGTTAGCAAGCTCACTACTTATTAACAGACTTATGTGCTGTAAGGTTGAGTGCAGAAGGTTTGTTTGACGTGTGAGTAACAGAGGAACAGTTTCTTGTATCTCTCTCGTAATAGAACGAAGTTTAGAAGAACAGCTCATGCAGTGCTGAAAATATCAGCCAGTCAGCAAGAGTTTAATAGGTGGGTAGGTAACGGGACTGACTATTAAGGTGCCATCTCCACGGGCGAGAAAATCGCGGCGATAGTCATGAGGTGCCATCAAATTATCGTCGCGATGACATCGCCGTGTGGAGAGTGATTCATAGAGTTTCTGTTGAATTTTGATGGCACGTCGAGATTATCAGCGGTCGTGAAGATGGCGCCTAAGGGTTCACCGGGTGCACTTTTAAAAATCGTCACAAAGTCATTCTGCCAAGCCTTTACCCAAGGAGGTTGGGATCGGCATCCAGTGTAACCAGATGCAGCTGAATGCTCTACATGGAGCGACTGCCTATCTGACCTCCGCAACCAAGTTACTGGGTAACACGATACCCCTTGGTAAGACTCGTCAAAGATAGGAGCTATCTGATGTCTGCCACCACTGCCGATTAGCAATAGCAAAAGTTTCGGTTTTCGGATCTTATAGGAGCGGAACTTCTTGTGAACGAGCTTGGCTCTCAAGCATTCAAAATTATAATCAGCATTTAATGTTCCCACTGGTGGGACAAGGGCTCCACTCTGTGAGAGGGAGTGGGCCGTAATCCACCACGCGGGATCAGTGCGGGTTAGCAGATGCCACATGTCTTTGAATTTTTGGCATGCCGGTTTCCTTACGATGTTTTCCTTCACCGATTTGAGAGTAAATGAAATAATTTATAAAAAGTAAAACGCCTGACTGGGTTCGAACTTACGACCTACAACTCGTAAGTCGCGGCTGTTACCACAGGGCCACCACTGTCTCAAAGCATTACCACCGAGCTATTTCTGTCACCAGTAAACCATTCCGGTGTTCTGTTCCAACAAATGAGTTCCGGTGAAAAGACAGTCCTACACAAATGATGTTATGTTCAAAGTGGGCCTTCTACATATTTTTGTTAGTTTATGCAAACTACGTGCTTACTATATAAGGACAGCATCACACTGAAGTGATTTGTTAATATGTAATGGAATATAGTGCGAGATTTCAGGCAGTTAAGAGGTTAATAACTTTAGAATAGAATGAAAACGAAATCGTACTTTTGGTTTCTGAGTGGAAATTGCGAATCGGCAAACGTAGGACACCCTCAGGATTGGAGGAGTAACGATCTTTGAACAGTGTCTGGTAGCAGCTGGATGAGGATAATCGAATTGAAGGGACTATTGGAGAGTCCTATGTTCAGTTGTGAATTACTATGGGGATGGTGATTAATATTAGATTTTCGAACAAATAATATAATTTTAAAGAAGGCATTTCAAGGAAATCTGGAGAAGCTTTAGAAGTTTTTATTTTTTTTATCTTTAGAATTATTCCCGTCCTTGTCGCGCGTTACGGACAATGTGTGACACTAGTATGGAGTTGCATACTTAGTCATGACGGCAGTTCTGTGATCTATAGTGCCGTCTTTGCCTAGCAGTTATTTTAAAACGTTTCTAACTTGGAAATTTTGTTAAGTTTTTACACTTTTTATAATATTGTTTGCACTATTTGCAAACCAATATTTTTTAGAGTTTAAACGCTCGAATGCCGTAGTTACAGACACAATTAGAAAGCCATTGTGTCTCGCGTGGATCTACGTCCGTATCAGTGCGAGCTCCAAATGCGTTCACTAAATCTACGAGTAATCTAAGGTACGAGGTACGAGGTCTGAGGTATCGATTCCCAAAAATATATACAAGAACGAAGAATAAAATTCGACTTTATTCGAAGAAACGACTTAAGTCAAAGAAACGACTTGAGTCGAAGAAACGACTTAAGTTAATGTAACGATTTAAGTCAAAGTAATGCTAATGACATACGAACCCTTCGTAAAATAAAATAAAATGTTAACATCCCTATTGACGAGAGAGTCTTCAATCCAGCTGCTATATGCTAATTACAATTAACAATCTTGATTTGTGGATGCCTGCTGAAATCTTGCACCAGCAAGTGTCAATTCTCATAATAATTAGTTGATGACAGCCCTTTCATAGTTATTTTACCTCTGACAGCAGCAACCCAATTGCAACCTTATAAATACGAGTATAAAGATCAGTTAGAGTTTAACAGACTTGTCAGTGACAGCAACCCAACACCAACCTTCTTGTAAAGAGAATAAAGATCACTGTGATTTTGTCAGTCATGCACAATCAGAGGTATTGTTTTGCCAGTAAACAAAATCTATTTTCAAAATAGAACGACCGACGATGACCTTTGCAGTGTAGCGTATACCTAATGTCGACGTGACATGGCGTGTCCCGTCATCGGACACGTTCGCGTCCCATCTACGTCCCGTCACCTAGGTAGCGTGATGCATAATTATGACGGGCGGTTTACTATGCTTTGTGGCGGCGCACGGTGGGTTGAAAATCGACTTTCATAGACAAAGGGATTTCATAGAACATGAATTACAAAAAAAAACAACCCAGTTCCAAAAAAAAAAACACTACAAAGTGAAAAATAACTTTAATTTCGGAAGTCGGTGTCTTCGGATCTGTATTTTAGTATTTGCCACCGACTTCCGAAATTAAAGTTATTTTTCACTTTGTAGTGTTTTTTTTTGGAAGTCGTATTTTTTTTGTAAAAAAGTTTTTTTAGTTTTCACTTTTTAGCTATACTACCTACCCCCGCCCAGTTCGAAAACGATCGTCTTACACGTTCACGTCCTTTTGAAGGCGGTTTTTTATTTATAAATAATTTATTGTTGATTTCTTAAAAACCGCTCGACCGATTTCGGTAAAATTTTAACGGGACCACCACCTGGGAAGTATATAATTATACCCTTTGAAACAAAAAAATAATTCTCCAAATCGGTTCAGGTGTCTTCAAGTAATCGGTTCCGATAAGGATACGATTGGAAGTAGAATTAAAGATGAAACTGGCTGGGTACCGATTACTCCTACAGTTGCAACATTTCAGGCAACGACAGGATACGGAGATGTCGAGCGCCGAATGTTACTTTTGATTTTAAGTTGGGCAGTTACGGTTCACAAGTTACAGGGAACTACACTCGAAAAATCTTATCTTAAAAAGGGGATAATGATGGGAGGTTGTTTATATGATTTAACTGTTTTGATCTTGCACAACTGGACTAATTAACTTTTATAACACTAACTTTCGTAACTTATTTATGTTTTTTTTCTTTCTTTTGTTTTCTCTTAGTTTGTAAATCGCTGTTAGCAAACATAGTCAACGCAAGGTAAAGTAGCTAGATGTATATAAGTGAAAGCTTATAATTAGCAATTTTTTTTTAACCTACGAACGATTTCTAATCCTGTTATTAGTCTGTAAGCTTCCTGTAAAATAAAATAAAATAAAATAAAAAATATAAATATGTTAAAATAAGTCGAGTATTCGGAAGTAATGTAATCAATAAATACATTTCTTAAGCTAACTGGATTGTTTTGCCTTTTTGATCTGGTCATAAAACTAACATGGTGTTTTGTAAAATTGCTGCTATCTGCCTGCCTGAGAAAACATTATCAAATTTATTATAATTTCACTCCGCACAACATAACACTTTGTCACAACACAAATCTATCTCGTCTGCTCGACGTCCGTATGTCACTGCAGGGATCCAGCAGAATATCAGCATCAGGTACATTTGCCTGACACATGCTGAGCTGGACTTCCATTTGGTGTAACCATGAGACGCACACCGCACTTTGTATATTCGTTGTTTTGTTTTGAAGTATGTATTAATGTCAAATAATTTATTTAAGTTTTATTATTTTGTTTTGTGTTTGTGACTGTCCGTCACCTATTCCTATTAATTAACAAAATATTATACTTGTTCTAAAATTGTCACACGGTATCGGGCCTCTTAAGAACACATTAATTATCTATTTAATGGTCTCTCAGCTTGACACGTTATCCTATTTAATTGAAACTGCGAAATAAAATAAATAAAAAATAAAATTCGTTTAATAAAATTCAGACCTTGAAATCTTCATATCTTGTTAGTATTACATTATCTTAAAACTATGTAATGTAATAATATTGAACCTGTGAGAAACCCATTCCATATGGTTGGTACTTATGCCAACCATTAGTCGCAAGTCAATATTTTACGTCAGTTAAGATGCAATGTTTTTCTACGAATTGTAAGAAACGAGTAAAATATCCGATTTCTAAGTTTGACTCACAATGCAAGTGCCTCATCTGGCAACGATAAAATGCCCGGCCGGGCCCTTAAAACAATTGAGAAGTGGTACAAAAACGGGCATAAAGATATTCTGCGAAAGCGTGGTAATTTGGGTCGAAGACATAGAGGCTGGAGGCGGAGTTAAGTGATCCTTGGGAGATGGGAACTGGGGAGGAGAACGAATAAGTGGGACAGTTGATTTGGTACCGTGAGAAGTGACAGACGGTGTCCTATACTAAGTTGATCTGGGACCATGAGAAGGGACAGACGGGGTCGAGGCTAGTTACGTATCTTTTTTTTTTTTTTTTGTGGGTGGGAAATCATCAAATAACTTCTCCCGCTCTGGGCAGAGCAGGAGGGCGTGTCAGACTCTTACTGACTAAAACCCACCCGTGTTCCTTCAGTTGCCTGTGCCAGGGGCCACGGTAACCCTCTTGGACTTTTCCGCAACCCTAGCAGGCATCGGTCCTAGCACGTCCATCGGTCCTAGTTACGTATCTGACTTAGGGAATTCGAAGAAGTGATATCCATTACGACAGTAAGGGTCTAAGCATTATATACTAAGTTGATAGTGAGTTAAAGACCACGTTAGGTAGCGTAGCGGGCGACGTAGTCTAAGCTAGATAGTTCAGTTTTGTGAAGCGTGAGGAGCCGTGCCCGAGGTGAAACTGCGCGTGCTGTATTTCGTAAGTTACTTATGACCTAATCACCACCTAGGAGGTATGTAGTAAGTGTCAACTTTAATCTTTAGTAATAGTGTGTTAATCGTAATAACGGACTTTTCCATTAGAATGTTCTGACAGATTGATTTGTATTGTAATTTATAGGCAACAGCTAGGTGATATAGCTGACGAGCTATTAATGATCATTTATTCCAGCATGGCGAGACTACTCTTATTGAAGTAAAACTTCTTTAGGCACGCTTGGCTTGGGGAGTAAGCTGGCGAATGCATGACGAGAGCGTTACGAAAAGTGTGATCGGGCGAGGCGAACGCATATGGATGGAGCTAAAGAAGTTTTACTTCAGTTGTGTGGTCTAAAGCACACTCGTTTTTTTAGTATAGTAGTTTCTAATTAACGCTAGTTTCTCTTATACTACGAGACCACCTCCTAATCCATGCCATGACAGATATTTGTCACCAGCGTTTGATCATAGGGATACGGCGAAGGCCTTCCGCTATACTTGACACTGAGCACCAATGCTCCTGACTCTTGATGACTGTTGACCCTTAACTGACGCACCACATATGGAAGGCAGAACCGTAAATACTCAATTCTTCTAAACCAAACAAGGCTATAAAGCCGACCTATAATTACATTATAACAATCAAACGTTCGTGATGATTACTGTTTCCAAAAAGGCCTGGCCACAGAACCTGCTGCGTTAGGCTTCATGCATGCCCATTTCCGGGAGAGGGGGTAGGCTTCACACCCAATCACAAACTGGATTGGTAGTCGTTCGAAAGAACTGCTAGGGACCGTATCTCGATAAAACCCACACCCGGCCGCTGGTAGGCGAATTACTGAATCGACACAATTTATCGAGACATGACAATATGGATGCTTTGCGGCTGATAGCTGCACTGCATCCTCTAAACGGGGAAGATTAAGGAAATGTGAAGTGACGAAATACCACTTCGGTGTGCACCTAGTACGATCGCAATGAGTTTTGCTACAGACTGAGTCTACGGTACGCTTGTGCTAGTTTTCTGTTGTCTTAGTAAAAGAGGGCTAACCCACCGTAAGGGTATAATTAACATTAGTACGCGTTTAGAACTACTCAAAACTTGTCTTCCTCAATGACAGTTGGACTTCGCAGTACTCTGCCTCTAGGATTGAGTAAGACATTTATTTAGTGCATAGTGCACGAACGTTTGATTGTTATAATGTAATTATAGGTCGGCTTTATAGCCTTGTTTGGTTTAGAAGAATTGAGTATTTACGGTTCTGCCTTCCATATGTGGTGCGTCAGTTAAGGGTCAACAGTCATCAAGAGTCAGGAGCATTGGTGCTCAGTGTCAAGTATAGCGGAAGGCCTTCGCCGTATCCCTATGATCAAACGCTGGTGACAAATATCTGTCATGGCATGGATTAGGAAGTGGTCTCGTAGTGTAAGAGAAACTAGCGTTAATTAGAAACTACTAAACTAAATAAGAGTAGTCTCGCCAAGCTGGAATAAATGATCATTAATAGCTCGTCAGCTATATCACCTAGCTGTTGCCTATAAATTACAATACAAATCAATCTGTCAGAACATTATAATAGAGAAGTCCGTTATTACGAATAACACACTATTACTAAAGATTAAATTTGACACTTACTACATACCTCCTCGGTGGTGATTAGATCATAACTAACTTACGAAATACAGCACGCGCAGTTTCACCTCGGGCACAGCTCCTCACACTTTACAAAACTAAACGATCTAGCTTAGACTACGTCGCCCGCTACGCTAACTAACGTGGTCTTTAACCCACTATCAACTTAGTATATAATGCTTGGACCCTTACTGTCGTAATGGGCATCACTTCTTCGAATTCCCTAAGTCAGATACGTAACTAGCCCCGTCTGTCGCTTCTCACGGTACCAAATCAACTGTCCAACTTATTCGTTCTCATCCCCAGTTCCATCTCCCAAGGATCACTTAACTCCGCTTCCAGCCTCTATGTCTTCGACCCAAATTACCACGCTTTTGCAGAATATCTTTATGCCCGTTTTTGTACCACTTCTCAATTGTTTTAAGGGCCCGGCCGGGCATTTTATCGTTGCCAGATGAGGCACTTGCATTGTGAGTCAAACATAGAAATCGGATATTTTACTCGTTTCTTAGAATTCGTAGAAAAACATTGCATCTTAACTGACGTAAAATATTGACTTGCGACTAATGGTTGGCATAAGTGCCAACCATATGGAATGGGTAATATTATTTCGCAGTTTCAAGGAGATAGGATATTTTGTTATTAAATAAGTTAACGTGTCAAGCTGAGAGACCATTAAATAGAGAATTAATGTGTTCTTAAGAGGCCCGTGTGACAATTTTAGAACAGTATAATATTTTGTTATTAAATAGGAATAGGTGACGGACAGTCACATAGGCATAACTCGCTATCCATCACGTGAATGGGTGTAGTTGTAATAAAACTACCCACAAATCTCATAGCTTGGTTCTTTAATTTAAATAATTTTATCAAGTGATTTTTGGGCTGTCGTCATAGAAAAAGCATCCATAGTCGATTCGGCTTCTAATTAAAGATAACTATATAAAGTTTTCTTAAATATTTTGGGTGTGCTGGTTGAACCAGCTGACACTTTAATAATTTTAATTGAAATATATATCGATACCAGAAATTTCAATTGTCGTAAAGGACATTTTGCCGAAAATGAGTTATATTTATATATTTGGAAACAGCGTCGCGAGCTCTGTCGATTGGTATATTTAAAATAATTGTATCTTTGAAAAAAAGCCCCTTACGACCTGGATTTTTAACAGCTCTAGCTCGGTTTTTTTTACTATTTGGGATGTATCGTAAAAATAATTTTCATTATGGAGCGTAAAGTCATGTTATAATTATTTATGAGGTCGTAAACGTCGTAGACTGAAGTTATTTGCCATTTAATTAATACTTTAGAAAGTCAATTGTTTGAGTTTTTTTGTTTTTTTTTATGATTATTTATTTTTATTATTTATTTTTTATTTTATTTTTTTATATATTTTTGGTTATTTTAATTTTATTATTAAGTCTAAGACTGTTTTGATAAATATTGTTTGAGTTTCATTTAAAAGTATTTAAAAACAAGTTTTTTTTTGGAAAATTTTTTATTATTTTGATTATTTTAATTTTATTATTAAGTCTAAGACTGTTTTGAAAAATATTGCTTGAGTTTCATTAAAAAGTATTTAAAAAAAAACTAGTTAGGTACCGGTAAAATGCTGCAACTTTGCCAAGAAAGCCCAAATTTGCCTATTTCGTTTCGATTACGATATTTCGCGTTTGCTTAGTTTTTTCTTATTTTGTACCATTTGGTAGTAACTTTACATTATTAGGGCAACCTATTTTTATGTTTTTGCAATGGTTACTCCATTTTTACTCTGTCAGTTGTGCGACAAAAACCGGTGCGAACAGGTGATTTTTTTTTGTGACATAATTTACTTAACTTTGCCTCCTAACTGTGAAAAAAGAATACCTTCATGGCAATAATCTAACTGCCGATGCCGGGGACAAGCACGGTGTCTCATGCACACGGAAAAAAATACTGCTATGATAAACTGTTTATTTATTGAGATATCCTCCTAGGCAAAGTTGCGTCTTTTACCTACAACTTTGCCTATGACTTTCGAGTGCTTGTAATTCGGAAAAACATGATGATTTAAAAAGATTTGGCTTCTACCTGGCAAGACATAAGGTCGGTTTTCCGTGTAAAACTCATTAAAAGCCATAATAATAAATAGGTTCAGATAAACGAACAAAAAACGTCAAAATCCAGGCAAAGTTGCAGCATTTTACGGTACTACCTAACTAGTTTTTTTTTTAAATACTTTATAATGAAACTAAAACCTAGATTAGTTTATTAGCATATTATAAAAATTGTTCGTTTTTGTTACTTTTTTACTATATTGATTAATAAATAAAAAATAATAATAAAAAAAACCTTTTATTTCATTTAGTTTTACAACCTATTGTAGGTATTTCTTAACTAGATATTTAGTTTTTTGTGCCTTTTACCCCCTTAGTCTCTGATTACATTGACCTGTACTACCCATTGACGATCAAGACTAGTCCTTTGTTACACATCTGACTTTATCATAACCAATTTTTCGAGGCCGTAAAGTACTTCGGTTCAATTTTTGTGGGCTGTAAAGGACACTCATTTTCGTGAATAATTAAGTTTGGTTTATTTTGTTAGTTTATAGGGATAGAACACGAAAAAATAGTTGGGGTTTCTTTTGACATCATAAATATAGCACTTTATTTGAAAAAGATATTAGACACAAACCTTTTTTTTTT
This sequence comes from Brachylomia viminalis, assembly GCA_937001585.2. Taxonomy (NCBI): domain Eukaryota; kingdom Metazoa; phylum Arthropoda; class Insecta; order Lepidoptera; family Noctuidae; genus Brachylomia; species Brachylomia viminalis. The sequence goes on along the minus strand of OW443307.2, from coordinate 4,512,353 downwards.
TGTTTTTTGGCTCTACTGAAAACTCGTGTTTTGTCCTTTACGACAATTGAAATTTCCGGTATCGATATATTTAATTATGAATTATGAGAATGCAAGAACTGTTTGGCAAACCTCATTGATATGATTCCCCATCTGAGAGAACGGTCCACTCACACACCAATATATCGAATCGTATCAACAACCTCCAATCTATTACATCTAATTGACAAGTTAACTGAAAGTCTCCTATAACCGCTGTTAAACATGCAAATTTGACTCTTATTTGGTGATATATTTCAATTTAGGGTATCAAATTGATTACATAAGATATCCAACGCTTCCTAAACTCAGCGGGTGCTTGATCAGAGTTATGAGAAGATATATATCCGGAGCTAGGTATTGCTTTACAAATATATATAAATATATATATATATATATAATATACGGGTCGCAATATTAATTAACAGTTGCGGCAAGGGGTCACCTCATGCCAAGCCCCTTTCGGGCAATTCTAGTGTCGGTATTATCTATCCCATTAATCGTGTAATATATTTCTTTAAGAAACTCTCATAGATATCCACAGTATTGTGTTCCTACACCAAGTTGGTCCAAGCTTAACAGAAGAGTAGTGACGTCAACGTTATTGTATGCGTTATCAATATCAAGGGAGCATACTATCGTAACAAGTTTTTCTATGAAACTAATTTGTATTTATGAGGTTAGTAAATTTCGGTTGTCTAAACATGAGCGCGTTTTCCTAAAACCTACGTGTATGTTGTTTGTGTGTATATAAGTAAGTATATCAGTCATCAGGCTACCGTAGTAAAGGCTCTGCCTTGTTCGGGACCTGAAGACCTTGTGTGGATGTTGTCTCATATTATTATTATTATTTTACAGTCTCACCAGCAAAAACTCCTCCACTTTCTAAATAGGTACTACCCAATTCTCTTATTAATAACGGAATGAAAGATTTTACACAAACAGGACATTAATGAAATAGGTCTTATTGCGGAAGTCACATCTCGACCTGGTTTAGGGATTGGTAATATGCAGACTTGGCGCCATTGCTCACGAAAGAAATTAAAAAAAAATGTATATATAAAGTTGTACCAAAATATTTTTGGCAGGTCCGGAAGCTTTTTAATCATCGAAAAGGAAATATGTATCATCGCAACCCAGTGCGGTATCTGTAGACTAAACACAGTTGTCAAGCTCCTGACTTGTTATAGCAACTTCTAATTTTGAAAACAAAAAGCTGGTAATGGAAGGCATGTAAATTCAGGAGCTAAATTAAAAAGGACTTGTTCAGCCAACGTCTCGTCCACATAGAGTCCAGCTGAACGGTATCCCTTCAACCAGCGCATGTATCGCCACATATCAGTGAACGAAGTGACTTCGTCGTAGAACAAAACTTATGGAATCCCACACTGCGTGCACGTCAAGTTAGTTTTTGAGCTTCTCGAGTATTGTCTTGTAATTTTTGTAAGTTGTCTGGAGTTGGGTTTTTAGTACGTTAAATCCAATCGTCTTTACGCCACCGCTTAAGATAATAATGGAGACTAAATAAGGTTTCGGTTTAAATTGACTACTGGGATATAAGTTAAATTTAAAATAAGGAATATTTGCATCAGCGGCATAGTGATGATATATAAAAAGAAATTAAAGGCTTCTTGTGGGTTAACAGGTCGTAATGTACAATCGTGTGCTATAATATTTTTATTTACAATACCCAGATTACCCAATCGGTTTTTTTTTAAGTTTCGCTTTTAACTACAAATATTACAAGTACAAATATTTGTATGACCTGCAAGTAGTTTATGTGAGTTTAAATGTTTGTTTCGCACCTACGATACAGGAGAAATTCATAGTGAGGGGCAACGTTCTAAAAAAATACGCGTGGTACACGGTTATCCAATGTCTTCAGTTTTATTATCACGTGGTTACTGGCTAAGGACTCGTTAGTTACGTTCCAATCAAACATTATTGAAACGTCCGAAGAATTTATAGATAAATCAGGGGCCGTTTTTTGTCTGTTTTTTTTAAACGAGTCGGCTTCCTGTCATTCATAGTAATGAAATTATGGTCAATTAAGGAGTCATCATCCTTAATTGACCGTAATTTCATTACTTTGAATGATGATTTGAGTACCTCTTTGACCTGTTTTAGTGAACCAACTTTAGTGATGACCATTATAATCATCCAAATTACAACTTTTGAGTTAGCTATGGCAAACAACGAGTCCCAATCATTTTGTGTAGTACGGACGTGAGGTGGGCAATGAATTGAAATAACGTTTTAAGCTGTATAGTTAATTATTTTTTATGACATTGATTTACATTCTGTGATTACTTTAACTCACACACTGACATATTACTTGTTTACATAATTTGGGAAATCGTATACTTTTACAATGTTTGTAAATATGTGAACACCATGTATCTATCACTTAATCAACTTATTTATCATTGCTACGTTTATTAAATTCTTTTTACCTATTGTGGTAGGGTGATTTTTATTAAAGGTGCATCGTCTTCACATATAATTATATAATTGATGTACTTATACAAAATATTGTGACACATTTTAAAAGAGTAACGATGGAGTTTCTTGCCCATTTTTCTCCATACGAAACTACCTTTTGGAAGGGGCGACTAGAATCAATTCTATTTAAATGTAAATGTTGCCGTTCAAAAGTGCCTTTTATGTGCCTATTTGAAATAAATGCTTTGACTTTGACTTTGAAATGAAAGTACACAGCTTTGCTATAGACCATCTCAATACGCGAATTTGAAATAGTAAAATGACATTGTTGAGGCTTGATTGATTTATGAGTTAGAATTGCGACTCCTCCATATGAGTCAGACCTGTTGCAGCGAAACACGTTATAATATTTTATACTAAAATAACAGTCAGAATCTAACCTAGTTTTATAACGCAGCAATATGAACTTTTTTCTAAAATCATAGTTTTTTGAGTAACACGCTTTGTGAGTTCCATTGCAAAATTATTATTTTAGCAGTCATCATTACGGAAATACTTTGTAAAAGATTAAACATTTTTAGGTATTATCTTAGGGTCAGCTCACACCGAGACGCGACGCGACGCGACGCGACGCGACGTGACCAGTGATTTCGCGCTGCGCCGCGCGGCGCAGCGCAACGTCGCGAGGCGCATCTTGAAATCGTTGGCAACACGACGCCTCGCTGCGCCGCGCGGCGTCTCGCTGCGCAGCGAGACGCCGCGCGGCGCAGCGGAACGTGTAGCTGCATTCGCCACGATCACCCGCCCCGCCCGTCCACCCGCACTCTACCATTTGCAAGCGCATGAGAACGACGTATATTTGGCGGGTGCATTATGGAGTATCATTAGAGACATTAGAGACATATATTAGTCTATCATTATAATTTCACTCGAGCACTCGACCGAACTGCATCAATTCTACACGAAGTCTGGACGAAAATAGTTCGCCACGGTGACCTCGGCTGCGCCTCGCGGCGTCGCGCTGCGCAGCGCGGCGCAGCGCTGCGCCGCGAGGCGCAGCGCCGCTCCTGCACGCCGCGCGCACCGGCTGCCTCGCTCTACGCCGCGAGGCGCAGCGCGGCGCAGCGCGGCGTAGCGCTGCGCCGCGCTGCGCCGCGCAATTCTCACAATGAAATGTGTATCTTTTCGTGTAGAAAATAAAGTTGTATTTTGAGTCGCTCTTTTAAAATGTGCGCGCAGCGTCGCGTCGCGTCGCGTCTCGGTGTGAGCTGACCCTTAATTAGGAAACTAAACATTGACCGCTCCACGCTAATTTGAACAACAGTTATAATTTTGACCTTGAAAGTATGATTTCTCACAATTAAAATATATTGAATTTATTCAACCAGCCTTCCAAATGAATTATCGTCTTCCGAATTCTCATTTTTACTATCGTCCTCTTCCTCAGTTGCGTCTCCCCTGCACGTATCCTCCTGAAAGTCTATGTCAAAGTCAAAGTCAAAGTATTTTTATTGTGGGCATATGTAAGGTACAGGTCTTAACAATATATTGAAGTATCAATATGTCCTGCCTAATAGGCATACAATAATTATGTAGGTATTGACATTAAAATTTAGAATTATTATGCATGGTAAATTTAGTTATTATAAATGTAAAATACAGTGAAAGTAACACATGGTCAATGCTAATGCATGTCAAATACTGTGAAATTAATACATGGTCAATAATTCAAGAAATCTTGGATCGTGTAGTAGGCTTTATCAATTAAAAATGTTCGTAATTTATTTTTAAATACTGGAAGTTCCTTAGTGTCTAGAATGCCAATAGGTATTTTGTTGTATATTTTTGGGGTGCGCCAAAGTTCACCTAAATTTTCAACTCCGATAATTGGAAATCCGAAAATGTTCTTCCTAACATTTTTCATCCGAACAATCACAATTCCTAACTACTCTGTCTCTAATGTTCATAATTCCGAAGCATTCAACTTCATAATGTCAGTAGCAATAAACATCTATTATACTTTTATTTGTTTCCCTATATTTTCTCAACATAACCATCTTTTATACTATTATTCAAAGTCATATCTTTTTTGTTTAGATTTCTTTTTATTCATAATAATCAGTATTATATACATTAATCATTGTAAGCCCTAATTATCACATGCCATAATTATGATATGCCATAACATAATTTGCCATCGACATCGGGTGTGTAACGGTGGTATCAAGAGAAATTGGATGCAGTTGGGACTTTAGGGCACCCCGACTCGGACAGGTTAGGTTAGAAGGGGATGGCGGGGTCGTGTGAGCGAGCGAAGCGAGCGAATAGACCCCGCCATCCCCTTCGTGGTTATTTTTTTATAAACCACACAGAAGTAGGAGCCCCGCGAAGCGGGGCTCCGTCGACCTAGCCCACCATCAACCATGCACAGAAAAAAAAACCTAAAACTATAAATATCATCTTCTACCCACATATATTTTTTATAACACTTGGTAAATGTTTCTTTCTGAGTATGAGTGAAAATATTATGGTAATTATGTTTCGGGATAAAAGCGTTATGATAAAAAACAGTAGGAGTTTAAATATATTTACATTAATGATATTATTAATTACAATTTTCGGAAACATGAGTGTTATGAACATCGCCGGTAGCACTACAAATAGTATGAATGAAAACTTTAGGATGAAAAATTTTAGGAAGAGTGATCATTCGGATTACAAATCGTTAGGAAGAACAATTTCGGTTAAAGAACTTTAGTTGAGCCAATATGGATCACGAACAATCAACAAACATGAACAATCGTGAGTATGGGAAGCTTCAAATTGTGGTTTTTAATTAAATGATTTTTCTTCTTACCTTTCTTTATTGTTTCTTCTTCTTTCTCCGTCTGTGTTTTGTCCATTCGTGGCAAATTTTTGGTTTGTTGTCCGTTTGTGGTATCTCTTTGGGTGGATACTGTTTCTTTACTTGGTACAGGGCGTGCTGTTTTCTGCGCGCATGTAGCTTGAGACTGTAACACTATAGGTGTACTTGAGGTAGGTGCTTGCGTAACTGGGACTGCCTCATAGGAAAGTGTAAGTGTCAGCCTATCAATTTCTGCCTAGTAGGAGGGGGCAGGAGGAGGCATACACATAGCCAATGCTTCTCACTGATAATACTACGTATTTTTTTCTTTAATGAACACTGGGCAAGTTCTGTCCAATGCCATGTGATTATTTGTGCAATGCATACACTTAAAATAAATTCTTTCACAGTCATCGTGTTTACGTCCGCATTTCAGACCAACAATTTTTGTTGTTTGACACATTTTAGCATAGTGATCGTACCCAGCACTTGGAGCATTGTGTAACAGAAAAAACGTAAGGTTCTACCATTACCTACCTACTCTCATTTCGTAAATGAGTACATAAGTGGGCAACGATGGTCCTTAAAATCCTATTCTCCATGTTTTGTTTTTGGTCCAACCGGTCGCTTCTCTGTCTCCTCGCTGGTAGGCGTCTCACATGTACGACCTTGCATGTACTTGATAGACATGAAAGTAGCTCATCCTCATTGCCGAACATCCTGATCTAATGATGACCTCCTGCGAATCGATTAAAATAACAAAGTGAAAAAGGGTTTCATTGTCACAGAAACACGTGCATATAAAAGAGATAAGTTAAATAAGTAATTTGGATAATGAAAATCAGTAAAGCAAAACCAACAACATAATATTTTAAGGCGCATTTCTCCTTTTATGTCTTAAGAAATCTTGTTAGAGTAAGTTGATAGACGACCTTCCATCTTCTTAATAGCTATTTGAAATATTGTCAAATTGACACACATCTTCCAGACTTCCCGTAACTCATTTGATTGGTTTTCCATAAAACTTCTCGAATGAGTTACGGAAAGTCGTTGAAATTCAATTACGGTTGACGTTTGTGTCAATTTTAATTTGTTTAAAAAAGGAGGCATAGATGTCAAAACAAGTCCACTTTATAACCCCACAAAACATCAAGTTAAACTAAGATACCTTTCAACCCTAACATAGCGCAGTTTGCGTGTACCCCGCGACTTAACAACGCAACATTTCGTTGCTAAAGTGGCACTTACCAACTAACTTTATAATTCTGGCATACTTGAAGAGTAGTGAAGGTAAAACTGGCATAAGTTTCTTGTGTAGAAGTATGGCAACAGCGCGCATGTTGCATTATGGTTGAAAGACTTGTTGAAACATGAATTGAAACATGTTTTGATAATATTGCGTTGAGATGGGTAATTCTAGAATGGGAATAAGGGTGCCTATACATTTGGGTTTTTTTAACACGTTTTTTTTTGGCGTTACCGTTTTTTTTTTTTTTTGTGGGTGGGAAATCATCTGATATCTTCTCCCGCTCTGGGCTGAGTGGGAGGCCGTGTCAGACTCTTACTGACTAAAACCCACCCGTGTTCCTTCCGTTGCCTGTTCAGTTGCCAGGGGCCACGGTATCCCTCTCGGATTTTCCGCAACCCTAGCAGGCATCGGTCCTAGCAGACCCCGTCATTGGTGCTGACATCTCTTTGAGGCGCGCGTGAAACACAACGGGCCGTCGACCCGGGCCTGGTCCTTTTCGAACGGCGAGCTGCCCATTGCTCGCCGTTCGTAAGCCCGCGCCTACGGTGGCCGGGACGGGCGTCAGGCGGAAGGTGAGGACGCCATGGCGCCTCTCTAGCCACTCCTCAAAGAGGGGACTTATCGCCGCAAATGTGGCGTGCCCTTTTGGCGTTACCCTGCGTTCTATTAAAAAGCGATCGAGGCGCGAATACGCGAAGGAGTCGCCGCGTCGTGACTACACGTTTCGGTTCACCATACAAAAAGTGACACATCAACGCGTCTATCGCGTATTCACGCGACAATCGCTTTATAGAAGGACGCGGCATTAGGGCAACGTACCTTTTGACGAACGCCTAAGCTAGATTTTGGTGAGATAGCCCTTCGTCTTCGTTTGTTTGATTTATTAATTTTATTATTGCTCAAGGTTTTTTTTTATGCTATTTTGTCCGAACATAACATTTTATTGTTCTTCCAATCAATTCCTTTTAAAGAAGAAACGAGGAAAGTTGAATTAAGGCCTTTTGGGTCGTTCTATCAGTTGTATTTCTTGAAAATACCATAAAATTCTACGTAAATTGAGTTTTCCATTTCTGTAATACTTGCTACACGGAAGAAAAGGGCACGTAGTTTATGTTCCCATAGCAGGTACATACAAATACCAATTGCAGTATTTAAGGTTAAACTAAAACACAATATTATAGAAAGTTAGAACGAAAATGAAATTTAATGTACAACACCATAAAGGCCCTTTTTTATCCATTCCTAAGTCCTTCCAACCATTTAACTTCTACAAAAAAGTTGTATACAAGCCCAAACTGCGAGCTGTATCTGTAATTATTCCGTACAAATAAAGCGTGGCATGCAGCTTACGATGCAACAGTACTAACGCGTTGCAGCGACAGAATTCAATAGGCCAAATTGCGGAGAGGACAGCGCACGCCGAACGGCTAAGTCGACGTGTGGTTTAAGTTATAGACTGCTGCGTAGAATGATTGGATTTACAAAGCCTTCTTGTTATCGTGTCATTATCATAGGAGATAAGTAAGATTGAACAGTCAGCACAGCAACTAGGTGAATTTGTTTCATCGTGTGTTATACAACATGTAACGTAATTAACGCACACCCTCAAACACCCCAATTAGAATATTATGTTATAATCATAATATATACACTTAATTTTTAATTTAACATGTATATGCATTGTTATTTATTAAATTAGTTATACCAATTCTGGGAGAAATTTATGGTCATACTACTACGCACGCAGCGCACACAGTCGCACAAGCAGTTACCGCGCCGCTCGACACAACACAACGAAACTACGGAAAAAGCCGACAATTTGATACACGATTGTTTACGTTAAAGAAATATTATGAAACATTAACCGACGACGTCCGAGAAAAGAATTGTTTATTTACGGTCTATGTCTAGTAAACATTATGATTGCGTCTTTCCATCACACTTTTCAGGCTTTGGACTGTCGACTCTGAATAATTTCGTTTATTGAATATGATACAATGCCAATCGGCAATGAACTGCTGAAAATAAGAGGCGGTACGACAACATTATTCAGAGACGGCATTTTTAAAAGATTGAATCAAAATATTTAAAGTAATTTAAAAAATCAAATAACTTACATACTGATGGCCTAAACACTCATACGACGTTGTCTTTTTAACACACTTTCAAAATGTCCACCACCTTGTTCAATACATTTTTCATCCCACCATCTCGGAAAGAGTATTTTTAATCTTCAATATCTGAGTGGAAAAGCCGTTTTTATTCTCTAGAGGATAAAGTAAATTGAATTTAGAACATCGTGTGCACTAAGTTTGTGAATTAAAAAAAACATTAAACCTATTTACTGCTACCTCTATGGTGCCGAATATACACTCGAGAGCAATTAATCCGGGTCACTTAAAGAATCCTAAAAATCTCGGAAACTGAAAATGCTAGGTTAATGCAATAAATTGTATTTAATAGACAATGTAATACTCCTTAAATGAAGGTATTAAAACTTCTTAGTTATTGTAAAGTTATATCATAAAAAAATCAAATTTGAAAAAGGGCCACTTTCGAAGATGGAACTACGAAATTACAGCATTTGGTTTTGCTTTTGTTTGTAATCTGTCATTTATGTGGGTACATAAACCATGTTGATAGTGCTCTATATTCATTATTCAAGCTGAAATTATGTCGCTTACGCCTGAAGAATGCACCAGAATACTTACAATGCTGGAAACCGGCCGGAGTCAGCGCGATACAGCCAGGACTGTCGGTGTGTCGCTGTCAACAGTACAAAGAGTTCTCCGACGTTACGAAGAAACTGGTTCTAACCTACGCAGACCAGGAACGGGCAGAACCAGGTGTACCACAGCACGAGAAGACCGATACTTGGTGAACACCATGCTTCGAAATCGCTTTCTCACAGGAACTGAACTCACCAATCAGTTTCGACGCCTCGGAGGAAGTAACCCAAGTGCATGGACAGTAAGACGTCGGCTTGCTGAATCTAACTTAAAACCCCTTAGACCTGCAAACGGCCCTAAACTGGAGCGTGGGCATCGTATTTCAAGACTAAGATATGCCCAGAGCCACGTAAATTGGAGTATTGAAGATTGGTCAAAAGTTATGTTCTCCGACGAATCAAAATTTATGCTCTACAAGCACGATGGAAGACACAGAGTGTATCGAAGACCAGGGGAAAGATTCAAGCAAGCATGCATCGAAGAAAAAGTAGCCTACGGTGGTGGGTCTGTACTTGTGTGGGCCGGAATTTCTTCTGAAAGTCGCACAGAGCTGGTGATCATAGAAAACGGCTCTTTAACTAGCGTAAGATATGTGGAAGAAATCCTCAATGATCACGTTGGTCCATTTATGGTCAATTTAGGTGAGGATGCTATATTTATGCATGACAATGCCCGACCTCATACAGGTAGGATTGTGAATGACTACCTTCAAGAGATGAACATTACTCGTATGGAGTGGCCAGCGCGCAGCCCGGATATCAACCCGATCGAGCATGCTTGGGACGAGCTAGGCAGATGCGTAAAACAACGAAACCCTCCCCCAATCACGCTTCGTGAGCTCAAAATTGCTCTCACAGAGGAATGGGAGAATATTCCCCAAAATCGTATAAGGAACTTGGTGTACAGCATGCCAAACCGCGTAAACGCAGTAATGGAAGCACGAGGAGGCAATACGAAGTATTAAAATTCAAGAAAATCGTAATAAAGTTCAAAAATTTCATGTTTCCTATTTTTGTTTTAAGGAGAGATCAGCAGTTTTTTTCTTTATGTAATTTTGTGTTAATAAAATGTATTTTTTTTTTACTTTCATTTAAGGAGTATTACATTGTCTATTAAATACAATTTATTGCATATACCTATCATTTTTAGTTTCCGAGATTTTTAACATTCTTTAAGTGACCCGGATTCATTGCTCTCGAGTGTATCATACAACTTTTTTTTAATTTGTTAAAAACTCAGACTCGGAACCTTCTTGGTGTTCTTTTTTCAATTTGCTTTGTACGCGGTTCTTTACGCGGCATTTTTTCACGCCATTGTTAAACCTTATATTAAAAACAAGAAACTTGAAAACAAGTGAAAAAACTAAAATGAGTGATTCTAGCGACGAGGAAGTTTGCTTGACGCCAACAGAATTGACTGAAACTGTTAATAATGCGCAAATGAGCTTTCTCCCTCAACAATCACGCGAGAAGTATTTAAAACAGTACGATATGTTCAACACGTGGCGACTAGCAAAAGGAGCCAAAACTTTCTCAGAAAACGTTTTGCTGGCATATTTTATAGAATTATCCGAGAACAAGAAAGCAAGCACTCTATGGAGTACGTATTCGATGCTAAAAGCAACAATAAAGATGAAAAAAGACAAACATATCGATACCTATCCTAAATTAGTGGCATTTTTAAAAAGAGCCTCATCTGGTCATCAACCAAAAAAATCGAAGGTTTTCACAGTATCTGATATTGAAAAGTTTCATAACGAAGCACCCGATTCCGTATATTTGGCGACAAAAGTAAGTCAGTTGCACATTCAGTATCTACTTAAGTATATTAATCTCAATTAAATAGTATACTTAGTAGATGTTGATAGGCATAATTATGCGTTCATATCAATTTTATTCATTTATCTACTACAATACTCTTTACGTTACAGGTTGTTCTTATTATTGGAATAAACGGAGCATGTCGAACTAATGAACTAACACAACTTAATGTCAAAAACATTGAGAAACATTCAGATGACTTACTATTAATTAATTTACCTAATACAAAGACAAAAAGAGACCGCAACTTCGTCATTCGCAAGGAATACGTAACGATTGTTGAGGAATATCAAGCCTTACGCCCGCCTAACACTCCAATCAATCGATTTTTTCTACAGTATCGCAATGGAAAGTGTGTTAGACAGCCTATGGGTACTAATAAAATTGGCAGTATCCCACGAGAAATAGCAACATTTCTTGAACTTCCAGAACCCCTGTTGTACACGGGTCATTGTTTCCGACGAACTTCAGCCACACTTTTGGCTGATTCCGGAGCTGATCTCCTGTCCCTTAAGCGCCACGGAGGCTGGAAGTCCAATGCAGTTGTAGAGGGATACATAGAGGATTCCATCCAAAATAAGTCTAAAATATGTGAAGGCATCGTAGGAGCCATTACACTGAAAGAGCCTCAATCGGATCCTTGGACTGGCCCTTCTACATCAAAAATAAGCCGTTATGAAACACCTAACCATCTCCCTCTCTCTCCAACATTCACGCCAAGGGAATCCGATGAATCGGTACAACTATTAAGTATGACAGATAGTTTACCGAAAAACAGTACACAAGTGACTAACACCAATATTACAGTACCAAACAAAAATATTACACTCAATTTAAATAACTGTAGCAACGTTACTTTAAAATTTTCTTAATTATACCTTAGTATTATTTTGTTATAATTTAAAGATTATTCTGTAATACTTACCTGTCATAATGTAGTAATTAATACCTAAACTGAAATAAAAGTGTACCTATCTTGTGATTGTAAACGTTTTTTTTTTGCATTTAGTCATTTCCTCGCTGAGGTGGAATGAAAAGTTACGTGTTGCACTCGAGTGCAAAGATTTTTCACCTCGTGCTCTTTTGATTCCCTAGCTAACGCTCAGGATTCTAATTTTGAATCACTCGCTGCGCTCGTGATTCAATTTTAGAATCCTTCGCTTGCTCGGTCATCAAAATTGAACACGCGGTTAAAAAGCAACTTTGCACTCTTGTATAACAAATAACTATTAATGCCCGTTTTCTTAATTGATGTTTTAATTTAGAAAGCACTTCAGTTTCATTTCTCACTATTTCAAAAGCTTTCACTATCCTATTTTTTAGGTCCTCGGCACTTGTTGTATCACTAAAATAAACTAACGATTTAATTCGTCCCCACAAAAAAAAGTCAAGAGGCGTCAAATCAGCTGATCTGGGGGGCCACTGGATAGGGCCGCCGCGACCGATCCAGCGCTCTCCAAACTCTTCATCAAGGTGCTGCCGAACACTTCTAGTGAAATGGGCAGGGGCACCATCGTGTTGGTAGAATACCTCTTGTAAATTATGAAGAGGAATGTCTTCTAGCAGCGTAGGTAGAGTTTCTCGTAAAAACAGTAAATATGCGTCTCCTGTTAATCTTTGTAAGAAGACTGGCCCCAGTATGTGTGTACCAATGACACCGGCCCAGACGTTAACTGAGAAACGGTGTTGGAAGGAATCCACTCTGCATGCGTGAGGATTTTCGTGCATCCACAAATGTGTGTTATGTTGATTGTACATCCCCACGCGTGTGAATGTACTTTCGTCGGTCCAAATTATGTTCCGCTGCCAATTTTATAATAACCAGCGGCTGAACTGCAAACGTGGTACGTAATCGTTTGGAGTCAACTCCTGGCATCTTCTGAGGTGGAATGGATGTTCTTTATCACCACGAAGTGTTCTCCACACATGCATATGACTACATTCAAAGTGTGGCGCTACTTCTTGGGTACTGGCATGGGGATTCTCATCGAAATAGTCCAGGATTTCGTTTTGAAGACGAGTACGTGTACGCACGTTGGCTCCCCTATCGATGGCTGTGTTTGGACGGAACGTTCCGTGGTCGTGAAGCCGCTGAGTAGCAGCTAACATTGTCCTGCGGTCCACTCTTGTACCATACCTTTGGTTAAATGTTCTGCAAGCTAGAGCCACATTATCACCACACGTTGCCAAAGTCCTCACCATTTCGGTATACTGAACATTAGTGTATTGGAAAGACATTGCGCGCGAAAGAATTATTTGATAACACTAACTACGTAACTTCTTTCCACTAATATTGCCCGCGCGTGACTAATGTTGAAAGTTGACTAAACTTGAAAGGGAACGAAAGTAAGTAGGTGGTTTATCCACGGTGCAATTGTCCTTTTTCCAGATCCTGTTAGTGTGTGCGTGCGGTCAAATCGCTAAGTTTACAATGCATTTGTTAACGTTCTTGGAATAAGGTTTATTTTTCTTTATTTTGTATTGAATGATGGAATTTTTATGAATAAAAATAAAACTGCGATTTTAAAAGTCTTTACTTTGACTTACGGTCCACTTCAATTTGTAAAACAGCTACTTTGCTTTATAATATTTAAAGATCGATATCAGAAAAGATATAGACACAGAAATCAGAGAAGAGATAGAAATAGAGATTTGAGAAGAATAGGTACAGCGTGTATCAGAAATATGTGGGCATATTTAAGGATGTGCTCCAGATCATCAAACTGAACAACTTTCTTCATGGGACTAACATCGTAATCTCAAAAAAACCTCAGACATCCCATACCTACATTTGGGTTGAGTAGGTATTGAAGTTTTGTTTAGGACAGCTGATTTATTTAAACCCGTCTTGAGCAAGCGTGGTGATCAATGCTCGTGCCTTCTCTGTATGAGACGAGGCCATTGCCCTTCAATGGGGCAATAATAGGGTGGTATTATTATTATTTTAGATCTGTATCGTCATTGTAAATGCCTTTTGTTGCACCTTAACTATAAAGCCAATACTGAATGAAGACAAACGGGATACTTCCTTGACATTGTTGCGGCATCTCCATGCGAGCTACGCGTCACACTGACGTCACGCAAAATCCTGCATCGCGCAAGCAGAGTTTACCGCGCAACTAAGAATATATACAACGTCCCGAATTCAAAAGTCGGGCAGCTACCCACCAATTTGGATTGGAACTGAATGTGTATTTAAGAATATTCGTGTGCGTCGATGGCGGTGCAACGGAATGTTGCTATTTATAATAATATATTTTGAACTTTCTCAATATAATTTTTTTTTATAGAAAAAAAAATAATTACAATGTTATTTTTTACTCAATTAATTTCTTTTGTACATAGTATATTATAAATTGTTCCCTTATTTTTAAATTTGTATATATAAGTACTTTTATGCTACACCGGTCGACGTCATCCAGTCAACGGCGGCCTTCGCTGAAAACCATCGCTGGGACTCTGTTTCGCACGTGAGTCACATTATGCCGACTGATGGTCGTTTTGAGTAGATGTTTAGATTTTCCACGGGTTTTTTTGTGCTTTATTTTAACTTTTACGTTAGGCGCAAATTAACGTTATGTTTTCTCGCACGTACTTTTCTTGAACCAGTCATCCAATGTTCTATCCGCTATCGCTTTTCCTTGTTCCTCCTACCCAACCGTACACAGGAAGACTGTAAGCTGTGGGAGGGGGAGCAGGAAATTACGCGGGGCGAGCGAGGGGCGCGAATCAACGTAACCGTGTTTATTGTAACTCCAGACTTCAGTCTGTATAGGACTATAAGAATACGAGAGGCCACTAGAGCGGATTGGTGTTAGCTTGAAGGTGTTTGTATACACTAGGCTAGCAGGAATTCAAAGGAGGTGATGTAGGAGTGAATTAAAAGTGTAACTGATTCTAGAAGTGGTGATACATTTGGCGAACCTTGGTCAGTCAGCCTCGATACCAATACATATTAAACCTGTTACCTGACTAATGTTTTTTCGCTACGGCTGGTATTGTAATTTGGTTTAGAAGATAACGTAGTGAAATTAAAACACGTATATTCATTTCTGTATTTCAATTCTTGCACACATACAAAGTTGGTATACATATAGGTAGCAATATTGTACTCAACATAATATCAACAAAGACTTCTTGAAGACAACCTTCTTATTTCGAAGCTCGAAGAGAACTAACTTAGAAAACTAGGCGCTGCTCAAAACATCATAATTATATCAATTCCGTTTTGTTATAAAACCAGTACTTTTTCGTTAACTGTCAAATAAGATACTTTTAAACTTCATATACTGATGCAACAATCATTTGAGACAAATCACATACTTTCAATTATATATTTAGTATATAAAATCACTACCTACATATCATATAAATATTTGGAAATCGTGACAGTAGGTACTAGGACGGTAAATATCAAAAGAATATTTGTGAGTGACACGTCCAACACCTTAGCAGCTTTAGTAAAGTTTTAGCTCAACAAAGGGTCTATGCTATTTCATTTATTTACGATTTTCACGGTTCGGTTCTTTGAAAACCACAGCTTTCCGACCAGATTTATTACAAGACCTATAAATTTAAATAAACCACATTTCAAGCGGCTAGGTAAATATTCAGCAGTCTGCCATCAAAGTCATAAAATATTTACATGCAAGCCTCGGCTTAAACGCATAAAGTCCCATTGTCTCACAGATTAGTTTCATAGTTATTCGAACTTGTTCTTGTTGAAATTAATTCTTTGCTCGGCCTCTTTCCTTCTGTCTTCTTAGTTTCCAAGTTGTATTGTAGTTAAAGCCTGCTTCACTATTACTTTTCGTAGAGTTTGCATTTGTGAGTTAGTATTCCATTCACAGATGATTCAAATTCATTTATTTATGTTACACGTGCTTCATAAACATACATAATATTTTTCATCTTCATTCTCTATTTGATAGTTGGACATTGAATAATAAGATAATATTGTTAACTGGCTCATATGTATCTCTCGTACTGTAATATTAATTCGTAATTATTTATTCAATATTATCAATATCTGCTAATGACCCGCGGGAAGCTCTCGTCCCCAATAGCAAACTACCGTTAATGCCCCTGGGTACCTGGGTGCCCAGCCTGTTATCAGCTTTAATTACAACAATTGAATACTTAGAAAAACCTATTGTTTACACTAGAGCGGCGATGACGTGATTTCGCACGTGCATCAACTGTAAAAAACCGCTGCGCCACGGGATCTAGAGCAGATATTAACCTAATATTTTTATTTTTGTATTCTAATAATTTTATTTGTGTACCTGATATTTTCGCAACCCACGTGGCAGAATGTGATGAGGCCATTTATTTATTTAAGCCCATGTATTGTACCATATTCGGACAAATAAATGAATTTGAATTTGAATACAAGTAACACCATCATCATCAATATCTAGCTAGCCTTCTCCCAAATATGTTTGGGTTCGGCTTCCAGTCTAGCCGGATGCAGCTGGATACCAATATTTTACGTGGAGCGACTGCTTATCTGACCTCCACAACCCAGTAACTGGGTAACACGATACCCCTTGGTAAGACTGGTTGTAAGACTATCGGGCTTCTGACATACAAGTAACATGGCATGATATTCTAACTGAAGAATATGGGGGTACGTGGATAGCGGGAGTGAAAGTAAGTGCTCCTACCCACTATAAACTAATTATTAACACATTCATCACACTAATTATCAGAAGACTTGAACAGATTTGACAGCCGTTTCCAAACTAGGCACAGCCTGTATCTTGGTGACTCCAACACTACACAGTTACCTTATAATTTAATGTGTTCTGTTAGCGCTACATTGTGATTCATAAGTTTTTTTTATGTGGTAAATATTGCATTTAAAGAGTATGGTGAAAGCTAATGAATGCATTATTTTATGATACCCAATACTTATAATTTAAGTAAACTCAACGTTTTTAAAGTTGGTATTGAATGCCTTTTTATTTTTTATTTATTACATTTGGATGTTTGCGTATTGTTTTATTGTGTATCTGTGATTTCTATACCAATTTTATGGTTTGATTTAATGTAATGGACTTTTTCTGAAATAAAATTATTTATTATTTTACCGTTTATTCATCTTGTTACATATTAAATACATTTTGAAATATTTTTCAACAAGGTCCAAGCTGCCGGTGGTCAGGGATCTATAGAGAGGAACCTTCTCACTATACGCGGCGTGTCCAGGAGTACTGCTTTCTGAATCAAGCCTTTGACCCAGCCGCACAATGAGAGCCTTCTGAGGTCTTGGTCGAGGCTCTCCGATTTTAGGCTATTTACTGTAACGATTATCGATATAATGATTGCAGAGTCCATGTCACACACCTCGAAAATCTCGTATGCTCAGTCAAGACAAGGCAGCATTTATGCCTAATGCTTCCGACATACCCAAAAACTTGAAGGTTTCGGATGAGGAGTCCATAATCCCTCCTCGCTTTACATGCATGATTGCGCATTTGTCTACACCAAATTCCATCCTGATGACGATACTGAACGTCGCCAATTGTTGGGGCAAAGAGTTTCAAATCATCCACGTAAAGGAGGTGTGATATTAGCTGACCACCTCTTCTCAGCCGATAACCTAGACCTGAATCCTCCAGCAATTTGCTAGAGGATTCAAGGTTAAGAAAAACCAAAGCGGACTCAAACTATCGCCCTGAAATATTCCGGATCACTTGACATCCTGCATAGAGAAGGACCGTCCTCCACTGCCCCATACACGACATCAAGGAAGTGCGTAGAGTTGCATTTATTTTGCATAATTCCAGCACCCAAATGAGCCATGTATGTGGCACCGAGTCATAGGCCTTCTTATAATCTATCCAACATGTCGACAAACACTTCGGGGATCTAGGAACTTGTTGGCTTATATTATTAAAATTGTTTGTTTCGTTTTTTCTCAGATAGATGAAGCTAGTTTTTTTTAATTAACCTGTTTTTTCCAGCTGCTGGATAAAGGTCTTTTTCCCAAAAGTTAGTTAAGAGAATAACACAATGTCGTTGGTAGGTACTTTTGCTTGTAGGGTTTATTTTGCGAACTTTGTAACCGTTTTGCTCATTAGCCGTACCAAAACCCTTCCTTATTTTTGCAGCAGTCTCTGGCAACCATTATAAATATACTAGCTTCGCCCGCGTGGTATGTCGATAAAAAGTGAAATTGATGCGGTTACAGTATTTTCCACTAGCGCTTAGTTTTGGATGTTCTCACCTTTGTTCTTCAATCGGCTGATCGTGTCCTCATATAAGCGAAAAAATAACAATTAAGTTTTTTTTTTTTTTACAATTTTAACTGTCGAGACCCAGCATTACAGTAAATTTCCTTCCTATATAGACTTCAACCAAGTACTACAGGTTTAAATTAACAGAATCAACCGATGTTATAGAAGTTATTACGACTATACCATGACTTCAAGTACCCAATAACTTAATGTCAATTAAATACACAGTCACGTGAGCGAAGCCGCGGACACAGCGAGTAAAAGAATAAATGTCACAGTGCTGGTATTCTGAAGAAAGCTTTAGGAATGAAAATAAAGTTCGCACTCGTCAAAATAAGAAAATAATTTATTGAATACATCTTCAAATTACATTGATTACTTCTTAAACCATGTTGTAGGATCATGTGAAAGGAAGGATCCCTCTGCGTGTCTGATTCCAGATACAATCCGGAAGTTTTCTTGAGCATCGCCTTCTATACAACCACCGTCACAGGTGCAGCCAAATATATTGCATTCACCTTTACCGCAGTAAAACCCTTCGTGTTCTTCCCAATCGCCACAAACCTTGGCTATACAGCGTTTAGATAACATCGAATACACAACAACAACAACGACATTTGTATTTTACGGCCTTTACCAGGCACTCTGATTTGTTCTTCTTCGTATGGGTAACAACTATTATCTAAACCCCAATACATGGATGTCTTACCGCAGCATCCAGAATGGACTCCGAACACAACGAATACAAGTACAAACGCCAAAGTTACAGCAATGTTTAGTTTAAAAACTTGATTCTTGATTTCAATCTGATGCGCTCTAGTTGAGTGGCATTCTTTTATAGTACGCATGTAAGTACCTACTTACTGTTGACCGACTTGATAACAGGAAAATGGGTGAACATTTAGACCTCAATAAAGGAACTGATATCTAACAACATTCTTTATTTTTTTATCCGCCTACGTTGAAGCGAATAGTTGCATTTGTAGCACTCGGAGTTTGTGAGGACTGTATTCAATAACAATGCTGGGTACTGATTTCAATGAATTTATTGCCGAAAATACAATATATTATTACTTGGCGACGCATACAATGCTCGAGGAAAGGTGGTAGATGGTCGTGTGCGTCGCTCCCCGCTTTTTTTTTGTTTTTTTTTATGTATGGCATCTCGCAGTTGGACTTGAGAGGCCGTGACTGCATAACCGGTCAATCCTGTGGTGCCTTCGAGCTAACTTAAAGCCTCCAGCCAGGGGCGTAATATTAATTATAAACTAAGCGACCATCACCTAAGGGCACGCCCTGTGGGGTACGAACCTCGGCTTAGGGCGTCGCTGGGGGGGGGGGACAGCAAGTTGGGGACAGGCTGGATCAGAATGGATTCATTATTATTAGGGGGGTTTAAAACTACTGGCTCAGCTACGCCACCAGCTGGCTCTGCGGATCCGATCAAGGGAGGGGAAGGGTAATTTATCGGGGAGGAACCCGGACGCGAAGGACCTCGGCGGCGAGGTCGGAACTTCGATTTGTGTCTGTGTGTGCTGTATACTGTACTGGTGGCCCTACTGCTTTCCTGGAGGAGGGTAATGAGGTCGTCGGGGTCGGTCAGTGCGTGCCTTGGACGGCGGATTCTACTGATTCGAGAGGGGACATAACTGGCGGCCTCCACAACCAGAGGGTTGCGATGGCTGCCAGCGGTATCAAAGAAACGCTTGCAAGCGCGTTTCATGAATTGATGAATGGTGGGGACTTTCAAATCTAAGTGTAGGTTGATATTACGAACGAACCAGGGGGAACCCGTGATTTTACGTAGAAAACGCTTCTGTAGGGTCTGCATCCTGTGGAGGTGCCGAGGGTGGGCCTGTCGAAAAACAGCACAGGCGTATGTCATTATAGGTCGGATGCATGCCGTATAAATGCGCAGTTTGCACCTGAGTGACAATTTACTGCGTGCAATTAAGACGTAATGTAGTCTACCCAGAGCAAAGGCGGCTCGCGAACGAACCACGTTTATGTGCTCTGAGAAGGAGAGACGTCTGTCTAAAGTCACACCCTGATATTTGGCATGCTTCGCCCAAGGGATCGGCTTGCCAAACATCTTGATCGGGCGGGATCGCTCCCCGCCGCGGTTCAGCCTTTTATATAGATGGCCGGCGCGGGCGCCTCTTCACCCGCGTCCCGCCGTGCCTCTGCCGATGACCCGCCAGTGCCGCCTCCGCCGACGACATCGTTCGAGAATGTTCCAAACAGTATGAATGTTCGTATTTACGTATGTTCCATTAAAGCGCCTAAACCACTTATCCGATTTTGATAATTGATTGTCAATTGATTCGTTATTATGGTCCAGGTAACAAAGGCTACATTTTATATGAACAAAATCCATATGCCAGCGATATTACATCCAAAAAAGTGTCGGTCTCTGAATTTTTAAGCTTACGTCTCGAGTGGGATTAGGCATCCCACTCGAGACAAGCCCCTCATATCAAGGAGTACTTTAAAAAACAAAATCAAAATCAAAAGTCATTTATTAACTGGGCTGAGAATCAGCACTTTTTGAACGTCAAAATCACATAAGACAGTACCCCCAAAACGCTCGCCCTTCACCACTTCCTAGTGCTTTAGCTGGGAAGAAGGCGGAACAAGCTCCCCAGCAGCACTGCTGTCTGTTCAGTTGGAAGGACTGGATTCTATATAGTAATAACTTAATAAGTAATTAACATTACGGAACACAAAAACAATAAAATTATTTGCCATATGTCAGCTAGCACACGCCAATATTTAAAACTATACTCAAGCAGAAATAAATAATAAAAACAAAAACGCAAACAGAACTTAATACATAATAAAAAGCCTCCAGGCATAAAGGGCGTGCCCGCTTACATATGCAATGCTGCATTATGTTTAAATATAGCTGCAACTTGTAGCCACAAATGATAAACTTGGACCTTCGAAGTAAAATAAAGAAACAGTTAATTACTAATAACAATAACAAAACCATACTCAGCAAGATGACCTGTCACAAATATATTAGTTATCTTTAGCGTACGTACATAAGCCCTAAAATAATTGTAATTAAGGCAGACATCGTACAGATTATGTGAGATTATAGGAAAACTAAAAAAAACGATATCGATGTCATGTTGACACCTTTTTAGTTGGCGTTTTTGTCGTAGTTGGGCTTACGTTATTTATAGCGAAATGGGCCTGCTCTTGACCACGATCTCGCCTAATGCAAAGCGATGGACGAGGTCTACGATGGAATGAGCGTGCCTAGAAGATGCTCGAAGGCTTCGAAGGCTCAGACTTAGGCTCAATCGTCACTACAGCTCTCTAAGCTAGAATTGGCCGCAAATGTCATGATTTCGTAAAATAGTCATTTAATAGGGTAATTAGAGCTTGGAGAGTTGTATCGATGGTTTAATGATCTGTAATAACCAGAGGTCGGAATTGGCGCAGTGGTTAAACGATTGACTGCTGCGTTATGTGTCGCGGGTTCGATCCCCGCACGGAACAAATATTTGTATGACCTGCAAGTAGTTGTTCCGCCGGGTCTGGCTGTTTGTGTATCTGAGTTTAAATGTTTGTAAACGCACCCACGATACCACGATACAGGAGAAATTCCTAGCGAGGGGCAACGTTTAAAAAAAAAAGAGCAAGAAAGAGAGGTAGAGTTATTTATGTACTTACACTGATTTCATACAGCGAAAGAATAAAGTGGATATGTCACAAATCCCGAGATTTATTTTAAAGAGCAGAAAAATTCCGTGATTTATTAAATAAAAAAGTTATACAGTAATGTCGGAAGCGAACCCTCACGAGTCTAGGCAAAAGTATATTCTTATTTAAAAAAAAAAAACGCGAGGAATAAGTATGAGAATTTGCTTAAGACTATTAATAATTTGTATTGTAAATACTAATAAAAGTTGTATGCTAATTATCTTTGTTTTATTTGTCTGTCTATTTCCGAGGTTTTTGTAATTACTTTCATTTTTGGTAAATTAAACAAAATGCTTGTTTAACAAGCTCGGTAGTAAATACTGAAAAATTAAAAATGAATGTTAGAAAATATTCAAATGGGTAATTAAATAAATAATAAGCAGTACGTGTGGGCAGTTACCAAATCGGAATAGGATGAATGCATGTATTTATTAATATTTTATTTAATTGTTTATACCGACTTAGTAGACAAAAAAATATAGGTAAATACTGTTTTAAAATGCTGTAATTAAATAAAAAAAATAAAAAAATTGAGATTATTTTGAGCTTTTTAAACGCCGCCATTTACGCGCGCTCAGTCGAAGACGTCAGATACTATGTCCAGTGACAGTCCAGCCCATTGTTTACTATAGGTGTACTCGTTTTTCACTTATTTCACCATGAAAAAAGCTCAAAAGCGAGTTTCTAAGTATTGCATTATGCCTGAATGCAGAAACACTATCAGAAGTGCGTCTGATATAGTGCTTGTTCCAATCCCGATAGGTGCAAAAATACGTAAGGAATGGTGTTAGATTATGAGAAGAGATGAAGTATCTGCAAAAACTTGTTTACATTGTTGTGAAGATCACTTTAATATAAGTATGACATATTTCGATACCTAATATGATTTTATTTATTTATTTAACCATTTATGTACACACTTATATAAACAGACAAGAAGAAAAAAGCAGAAAAATAGGTACAAAGGTGATGCTTATTTCTAATGAAATCTCTTCCAGCATACCTGCGATAGGATAGTAGATTTAGAGATGTAGACAGCGTGTGTAAGACTAAAATAGAAAATAAAATACATAAAATCAAAAACAATTCACTTAATAAAATAAAACAAATAGTATGAGAATATACATACATACATACAAACATACATACATACTTCTAAAATAAATAACACTAGAATATTAATATATACACAACTATGACGAAGTGGAAAGATAGTGTTCTTTCACTCTTCTTTTAAAAACTGCAACAGTTTGGCAGTCCCTAATGTCAAGCGGAAGTGAATTCCACAACCGCACCGCGTGCACAGCGAAGGAGTAGGAGTAAAAGTCGGTGGAGTGGAGAGGGGACTTAAGGAGGTCGATTTTAGTCAATCAGAAGTAAGTTTTGTATTGAAAATCAATCACACAAGCAGTAGTTATCTGTATCTAAATCCAATTTAAAAAGTTTTGTGATTTCGTCTATTGTTTCTTACGTAAACAATACCACAGCAGAAACGAGAGATCCCTTCAAACACGTTCATCCCTTGACTTTTTAAATTTGTTATAACTACTTAAATGTTTTTTTAAATTAAATAAGTATTTAGTTTTAAATAACTACTGAAATACATCTTTAATTGCGGATAGAGGAGGATACAGAAAATTATGTTCAATACAGAATAATGTTACAAGGCGTGAATTGGATTGGATTGGAATTGATAGAAAATAAGACATCATGAAGGGATCTAATTATCCGATTGTGCTTTTACAAAACCACTTTCACCTCACTAGTAGCCTAAAATTACACTTAAATAATAAAAGAATTCCCAACACACGCGGTATTACTACGTTTTCTATTCAAAAGCCTGCAAAACCACACAAATGCAGCAAACAAGGCTGCAATACGAACTTGTTGACATAGTATTTGACGTTACGTTTTGTTTTAAACCAATGGTGTTGCGTTTTACAAATTTGAAATTCCCTCGCTTAATTTGTATTTTTATTTGGAAGGTAATTAATATATTTTTAATTATTTCAAACTAATAATAATAATAATAAATCTTTTATTAACTAGCTTAAGTTCTTACATTTCCTTAGAACGAAAGTAGAAATGAACTACTCCTAAAATTAGTGTTCTATGGGAAACATCATTTTAATATTTTGACTAGTGGACTCCACACTAGGTCGAACCTGTCTCCTGGAGTCTTTGAGAGTTTGAAACAATTTGAAAATTCAGGGTCGACACTGTATTGTTAATGTATTTAAGTATTACATATTGTCTTGAAAATTTTACATAAAACAAAATCAAAAATAAGTACTTAAAAAAACTATGAAGTAATAAAAAATATAATAATTACTAAAATAATGATTTAGTTCAAATGTCGGGCCAATAAAGATTCGGAATAAAAATATTTGAACCAAATTTAAATAACATGCATATTCCCTATTAATCGGTAAATAATCTAACTTGGAAGTAGCAATAGAAAGTAGCAGTACGGCTGGTCACAGTTCTAGTGTAGGTAACCTAATCCTTTGTCGGGGTGCCCGGGCTCAGTTACTGGGACCAATTTGGCTTGTACGTGATTGAATACAGTTCTAACCTAACCCATGAATTGCCGAAATATATATATATTTTACTACCTGTCGCACTAATTTACCAACCGCCGAAAAATAAAATAACTACACGATATTTTTTTCAACTGATCATAATCACCGTCATCATATGATAACGTCTAACAGTGTTGTAAAAATTAGTACCCTTTATTTTATTGTACAACACCAAAAGTCAGACACGTGCAGGGAGAGAACCATAGATGTAGAATTCCGTAGATCGGTATTGGTGCCGATTCCCTTGTTGACAAACTAAACTAAATTTAAGTTGTGTGCATCTTTTTCTTTCTATTTCATTAAGAAAAGGACAGAAGATAACTATTAGTTTAGTCCTGTCAAATTAGTCAGCACCTGACGTAATTTGATGTAATTTTAGTAGTCAACTTTTTAATCCCGTCTAAATTTGTATGGAGTAGTGTCAGGCGCTGATTAATTTGACAGGACTAAACTAAAATTTATCTTCTGTCCTTTTCATAATGAAATAGAAAGAAAAAGATGCACTCAACTTAAATTTAGTTTAGTTTGTGAACAAGGGAATCGGCACCAATGTCAACAATCAAACAAGACCAAAAACCATTGATCTAAGTATGCGTAAAATGTAAGTGTGTGCATAGACCATAGATGTAGAATTCCGTAGATCGGTAATGTCAACAATCAAACAAGACCAAAAACCATTGATCTAAGTATGCGTAAAATGTAAGTGTGTGCATAGACAGTGTTGTGACTTGTCTATTCCTTTGTTGGTCTTTATCGATAATTTATGCGACGTAATGAGTCATTCTGTTAAATGTCTTAAGGGTCTAACGCAATAAATACTATCGGCATGCGACTAGCCAGTAACCTCATTTAGCGGTAAAACTGACATTTATAATATTAGTTAGGATTACAATGTTTCTTTGTCCGAGTATCACGCAATTTCTATTGGAAATAAAAAAAAAATATATATACTTACTCAATGACAAAAAAACATCTTCACAATTAACGCAGTATGTCCCGGTAACTCTCGGTATACCAGGGGATCCTATCTTATCTTGTTTTGCTGGCCCTAGGCCAGAGCCCAGAGCGCTTCGACCCTTCTGGATCTTTTGTGCGATTCCCCTCCCTTCTACTCAACCCCTAGCCCTCCGTGCACCTTCTTCATGAGTCTCAGTATGGCTTATAGGGGATCCTAAGTTAACCAGAAGGATTCTCGAGCGTTCCTAGATATTTCTATTAATGCTTTGCCAGGTCATCCCACGCTGTGTCACTAACTGAGGGGCCATAAAGGTAACATTTTAGAGAAAATAGTGAAACAAAAAAGATTTACTTATAAAAAATCATTTATTAATGAAATGCACAGTTTACATTTTTAAGTGCCCTTAAAAATAACTAGTTTGTTATAGAATTGTCGAATACTATCTTTATTTACATTTCGTAACTTGTGTTCGTATCTAATTCTAATATTAAAAAACTTTTCAATAATTAACTTTACTAGTAGATATTTATGATTATTTATTGGATCCTGATCATAAATATGATCATTTAGAGACGGAAAACAGTGGTCATTTAGAGCGGAAAATTATATGTATTAGTTTATATAAGATTGTAATATATCTACATTTTATTTTGTTTGTTACAACAATTAGCGCATTACATACATTAGCAATTACATATAATCTAATTTTCTAAGAATATGCATTTGTACGAAGCTACCTTTATCTTAGATGTCGATATCAACAAGTCAAAAATTAGGCTATCGCATCACTAAAAAGTGAGGTTATAACTCCTTCGTATTTCTCTATTTGTTATTTCTTAGATATGGTGGTTTCAGGCATGCTAATTCATCTAAATCGTAAGTAAAATAATGTTCTCATCATATTTTGCTTAAAACCGGCTTATTAGTGCATTGCTTATGCAGAAATAACAATGTAAATAATTTGTAAACTTACCGGTGAAACGAGTAATCCTAGGGATTTTTCTTTTTGGAAGATTCACATCCTGATACTGCACAAGAAACCATCGTATTATGGTTATTTAATCACAGGTTATCACTCTAGTTCACTTAAATAATTGCCGAAACGCTCACGTAAACAGTTACCGGGGCCGCTATGGGCCGCTAGCAAATACGTGTTTGGCCCTGTTGACAGCGTCACTTTCTTTCTCTTTCTAACACAGCATAGTCCCGTTAAGAGCGGGAGCTCTCATTCACTCTCATGCCCAATCTACGGAATTCTACATCAATGGCATAGACAGTGTTGTGACTTGTTTATTCCTTTGTTGGTCTTTATCTATAATTTATGCGACGTAATGAGTCATTCTGTTAAATGTCATAAGGGTCTAACGCAATAAATACTATCGGCATGCGACTAGCCAGTAACCTCATTTAGCGGTAAAACTGACATTTATAATATTAGGATTACAATGTTTCTTTGTCCGAGTATCACGCAATTTCTATTGGATAAATATAAAAAAAAATATATACTTACTCAATGGCAAAAAAACATCTTCACAATTAACGCAGTATGTCCCGGTAACTCTCGGTATACCAGTGGATCCTATCTTATCTTGTTTTGCTGGCCCTAGGCCAGAGCCCAGAGCGCTTCGACCCTTCTGGATCTTTTGTGCGATTCCCCTCCCGTCTACTCAACCCCTAGCCCTCCGTGCACCTTCTTCACGAGTCTCAGTATGGCTTATAGGGGATCCTAAGTTAACCAGAAGGATTCTCGAGCGTTCCTAGATATTTCTATTAATGCTTTGCCAGGTCATCCCACGCTGTGTCACTAACTGAGAGGCCATAAAGGTAACATTTTAGAGAAAATAGTGAAACAAAAAAGATTTACTTATAAAAAATCATTTATTAATGAAATGCACAGCTTACATTTTTAAGTACCCTTAATTAACCCTTTGACCGCCACAGTCGTGTATAGACGACAAACCAAAATGTGCCCAGCACGCCACAGTCGCGACAGCGTGACCGAATTTTATACGTAAATAAATGTCATAAAACAGCATTTTTTGTTAATTTCCCGTGTTAATTATGTACCTTGACTCTTCGTTTATTTATTAGAAGGGAACTGCTTTCGTTAGATTTCATTTTTAGTAACGTAAGATGACAAAAACGAAAAGCAGTCATAAAGTTCGAAAAACATAGTGCCCTCGACGCCACAGTCACCATAACAGGACACGTAGTGATGCAGGTAGTAGTCAATATAACAGGAATATCGACCTCGACGTCAACTTACGTTATATTTCATTTACTCTGAATTCTGCACTAGTAAATAAATAAAACATTTCATACTGAACTTTTTACGTTCGAGAAATCACTCTCTATAAGTCGAGTGTTAGTTGATTATCGATTAATTGTAAAGTCAAAGTCAAAGCATTTATTTTATATAGGCACATAAAAGGCACTTTTGAACGTCAACATTTACATTTAAATAGAATTGATTCTAGTCGCCCCTTCCAAAAGGTAGTTTCGTATGGAGAAGAATGGGCAAGAAACTCCATCGTTACTCTTTTAAAATGTGTTACAATACTTTGTATACATTAATTATATAATTATATGTGAAGACGATGCACCTATAATAAAAATTACCCTACCAAAATAGGTAAAAAGAATTTAATAAACGTAGCAATGATAAATAAGTTAATTATGTGATAGATACATGGTGTTCACATATTTACAAACATTGTAAAAGTATACGATTTCCCAAATTATGTAATCAATTAATATGTCAGTGTGTGAGTTAAAGTAGTCACAGAATGTAAATCAATGTCATAAAAATAACAAACCATACAATTAAAGTAGCAACAAGTTTTAATTTTGTCTAGACCCTAGATTGCCCTGTGGAGCTGGACCAGCATGTTTCCAAGCATTCTTATCTTGGATATAATCCTCTTATTTGTAATATGCTTGTTTACACAGTAAACTTTTTATATGAGTTTTAAATTTTCTTTCATTTAATTGCAATATATTACAAGGTATTTTGTTGTAGCATTTAACACAGTACCCCATAAAAGATGTATGTACTTTAGCTAATCTGAAAAATGGTTGATCTATTTTATCTTTATTTCTTGTATTAAAATTATGTCTATCACTTATTTTATTAAAAAGATGTAGATTTTTTCTTACGTACATAATATTTTCATAAATGAATTGGCAAGGTACCGTCATAATATTAATCCTTTTAAATAGTTCCCTGAGAGATTCGCGTTGACGTAGATTATAAATGGCTCTGACAGCCTGTAATGTAACTGTAATGATTGTAATGCCCATCTCTATCACACTGTTTTATTGTCTGTGCCAGGAACGCCACAGTCGTCTATGCTTGACAGTCCCATGGCGTCATAGGCGGAATTTTTTGAATAGAGTAGTTCGTTTACTGTTATTAAATATTATTAATAATGGATGACTATAATATGAGTAGTGAAGTGAAGTGAATATGAGTAGTGGCCGGATTAACTTCCGCCATTTTTTTTTCAATGTAGAGGCCACGCATAAGACCTATATTAATCGATAGCTGGAATCAATAAAAACAAGTTGTGTATGAGACAAAAAGTTCTAAAGTGTCACGTTTCCGAGATATGAGCTATCAAAGTAAAAGTAAAGGTCGAGGAATGACTTTGACCTTGAAAGTCATTCCTCGACCGTTATGAACTTGGAGGGTTTTATTGATGATTTTAATTCTGTAGCTAGGTACATACGTCTTCCAGCCACGAATAATATTTTAATCAATATACAACCTAGCACTGGCCTGCAAATTGCAAAAAACCTAAGAAAATTTTAATTTCGCGGGCTACCCTGACGGTTCCACCTTAACCTTCAAGCTCTACTAAAGATCATATGTGCTTTATTACTTTGAAAAACAGTCAAAATGGCGGAAGTTAGTTCGGCCACAAAATTCAAACCCGTTTAATAGATATTTACCTGTTATAAATTATTTAGTGATAAAAAATACGATTACAAAAAACCGATGGTTCTTGTCTCATTTTATTTATTGCATTATCAAATAATCTCATATTTACAAAAGTTTTTCCACTATATGAAACAGAATATAAGTGAAACGAAACTAACGAAAAATATGAAACTTATAGAACTAAATAGGTACCTATTATTATTTCGATATTATTAATAAATATCGGTTGCGCACCTCTAGTGCAGAGACGAGCAAATTAAAAAAGCCGTGCCAGCTACGCCACTGCCATCATAAGATGACAAGAAAGTACGTCAAGATTGAACATAGTGCTGTGATGGTATTGACTTGGTTTTATCGATTTTTGTTTTGAATTGTGGATTCAACGCCGAAACTGTGACACATATCATTATGATTTCTGTCCTAAAGGACAAAGCGGAATGAAATAAAACTCCTGTATTACTTATATTTTTCCGGTATAGACTTTTTATTAAAAACATACTGTAGGTTAAAAAATAAATAATTAGTGCTTTATCGATATAATTTCGAACTCACTACTATTATGTAGATGAATTCATAGCTTGGCGCCGAGGGCACGCTTTTTCTTTTTTGACGTGGCGGTCAAAAGGTTAAAAATAACTAGTTTGTTAAAGAATTGTCGAATCCGAACCTTTAGCTTAGATGTCGATATCAACAAGTCAAAAATTAGGCTATCGCATCACTAAAAAGTGAGGTTATAACTCCTTCGTATTTCTCTATTTGTTATTTCTTAAATACGGTGGTTTCAGGCATGCTAATTCATCTAAATCGTAAGTAAAATAATGTTCTCATCATATTTTGCTTAAAACCGGCTTATTAGTGCATTGTTAATGCAGAAATAACAATGTAAACAATTTGTAAACTTACTGGTGAAACGAGTAATCCTGGGGATTTTTCTTTTTGGAAGATTCACATCCTGGTACTGCACAAGAAACCATCGTATTATGGTTATTTAATCACAGGTTATCACTCTAGTTCACTTAAATAATTGCCGAAACGCTCACGTAAACAATTACCGGGGCCGCTATGGGCCGGTAGCAAATACGTGTTTGGCCCTGTTGACAGCGTCACTTTCTTTCTCTTTCTAACACAGCATAGTCCCGTTAAGAGCGGGAGCTCTCATTCACTCTCATGCCCAATCTATGGAGAAAACTGTGATTGATTTTGTTTTGGTTTTCATCACTCCAGTCGATGATTTCGATCTTTTCAAAACCTACGGGATACAAAAATGAACAACCTACTAAATCCACGGAACAGAAAAACTAAATCATACAATTTCAAACAAAATAAAACACCGAAGCAACTAGCAAACTAACATCAATTCCAATTACAAGCTAACATATAAACTACAACACCGTCACTAAAAATTTATTATCCAAACAACGTCGGTTTTTAAAGCTTGAGGGCACAATGAATTCCCATAACTGCATGTAGACAAAAGAACCTTTGATATATTCTACAGTAGAAATATAAAACAGTATCTCAACTGGGCTATTTTGAAATATATCAAAATATTTTATTTCACATAAACCTTCATGGGCACTTGTAAAACTTCAGTAGATAGGTGCTCGTTTCCAATTGGTCGTTTCCTATGGAGGAGAGCCAGCAAAAAACGGCACGGTACCTTTTAAAAACGATTGGCTTTCACAATGTTCTCAAATTACCGTGTTAATAGTGTTACGAGCTGGGGTTCGGGATAAATAAATTTATACCAATTTACACGAAAAACACACTATAATTAAAAATCACAAATACAGTAATCAGAAACTTTAAACACAATCACTTGTAGTTCACTATTAGTCCACTTTTACTGTTATTAGCTGTTCTTCACTGTTTCGCATTCTAAGCTGAACTGTACTACAACGCTGTCAACCCCTTATTTATATGACGAGTGTAAGTTACTAGAATGTTCTAGCATAATACCAGAACATTCTAGTACTTACGGGAACGGTCCAGTGTAGTTCGGCTATTCGATAACAGATGGCGTTAGCGTCTAACGTGTAGTTCTTCTATTCGCTAACAGATGGCGTTAGGATCTACGTGACACTGCCCCCTCCTAAGACATGCTCGTCCCGAGCATCATTAATCCCGTAATATCGTGCCAATCGATCGACATGAACAATTTTAGGAGTAGTTCGCGTATTCCTTTGAATTCGGTAGGTGACATCGTTGATCTTGGTCACGATTCTGTACGGTCCGTCCCATTTTGCCTGTAGCTTAGGGGACTTCCCTTTGCTGCGGGCTGGGTTATGCAACCATACTAGCGAACCTTCGTCGAAACCACTATTGTTCATCTTCCGGTCATAACGAGTTTTCATTTTCTCGGACATCTGTTGGCCTGATTGTCTGACATGCTCATATACGTCATTCATCTTGTTGCGCAGGTCATTCGCATAATCTGTTAAACTGCGTGGAGTATCAGGGGGGATGCCGGTAATTAAATCTGCTGGTAGCCTTAACTCCCTTCCGAAGTTCGCGAAGGCTGGTGTCACAGTCGTACTCTCGTGAACTGCACTTCGGTATGACAGGAGAAACGGTTGTATCTGCTTGTCCCAGTCCTTTTGTCTGCTTGCTACAACTTTTGCCAGATATCTTTCCACCATTCCATCAGATTGTGGGTGGTATGAAGTAGTTCTGGTTTTGTGAGTACCCATCACCCGACATGTTTCCTGAAACACTAGAGACTCGAAATTTCGTCCTTGATCGCTGTGGATTTCTAAAGGTACCCCAAACCGACAGAAGACTTCGTGGACTAATTTATCAGCAACTGTCGTAGGTCTTGATTAGGAATGGCGAAGACTTCCGGCCACTTAGTGAAGTAATCCATGACAACCATGAAATATTTGTTTCCACTTTCACTTTCAGGGAAAGGGCCAGCGACGTCTAGTGCTATCCGTTCCCAGGGGGCTCCTACGTTGTACACTTTCAATGCACCCCTGCTGCGTGTGTGAGGTCCTTTTACCGCAGCACAACTAGTGCATTTGCGACACCAATCCTCAACATCCTCTCGACAATGGATCCAGTAGAACCGGTCTCTGATCTTCAATAGAGTCCTTTTTACTCCCATATGACCTCCTGAACATCCATTGTGGTAGAGCTGTAGAACCTCTGGTACCTTTGCTTTAGGTACGATCATTTGCAGGTGGCAGCTGTCCCGTCGAGCATTTTCCCATTTGCGGCACAAGACACCGTCCTGGATTACCAAGCTCTCCCACTGTGCCCAACAACTCTTTGTGGTTGTACTCATCGTTGCAACATCACACCATTTCGGTTTAGGAGCATTAGCTTCAATCCACTCGAGAATTGGCTTGATATCTGTATCGCTTCGCTGAGCATGCTGTAGAGTTTTCTTCCATTCGTCGCTAAGGTCCGTTCTTACCATCCTGACAGGTACCCCTTCCTTAGCTTCTTGTCTGATACAATGCTTGCAGTCTTCAGGACAAGGCCTTCTTGATAAAGCGTCCGCGTTACCGTGGGATTTCCCACTGCGATGTTCAATTGCGAAGTCGAATTCTTGTAGCAATTCAATCCATCTCGCTACTTGTCCTTCTGGATTCTTAAACTGCAACAACCACTTCAATGCAGCATGGTCAGTTCGCAGGTGGAATTTACGTCCCAACAAGTACTTGCTGAAATGCTGTAATGTCTTTACTACAGCAAGTAGCTCGCGCCTCGTGACGCAATAATTTCTCTCTGGTTTTGATAAAGATTTGCTGAAATAAGCTATCACAACTTCATGATCTCCTTTCCGTTGGGATAACACACCGCCAATTCCAGTATTACTAGCGTCCGTGTCAACTATGAATTCATTTTCTGAGTCAGGGTAGCCCAAAATTGGGGTATTGCACAAACGTTTCTTTAAGTCCTGGAAAGCCATGTCACAGCTCTCATCCCAACAGAACTGTCTCTTCTCTTCAGTAAGCTTGTGTAGAGGTTTGGCAATATCAGCAAAATTCTTGACAAACCGTCGATAGTACGAGCACAAACCCAGAAATGCTCTGACTTGCGTCTTGTCTTTCGGAACTGGCCAATCCTTGACGGCGACGATTTTCTCTGGATCAGTTTGTACTCCCTCTTCCGAGACCACGTGTCCCAAAAAGCTTACTTGCTTCTTGAAGAATGAGCACTTTTTCGGACTTAACTTAAGATTGGCTCCTCGGATTTTTGACAGTACACGTTCCAAGTTTCGGAGGTGGTCTTCGAATGTGCGGCCTACGATGACGATGTCATCTAAATAGACAAGGCAGGCGTCTCCAATTAATCCGGTGAGTACTAGCTCCATAAGCCTTTCGAAAGTTGCAGGAGCATTGCACAATCCAAATGGCATGACGTTAAATTGCCATAGTCCCTTTCCCGTAGAGAATGCGGTTTTTTCCTTGTCCTTAGGATCTATCTCCACTTGCCAGTAGCCACTTTTTAGGTCTAACGTGGTAAACCACTTCATTCCTGACAGCGTGTCCAATGTGTCGTCGATCCTGGGTAGTGGATAGCTGTCTTTCTTTGTAACGTCATTCAGTCGACGATAGTCCACACAAAACCGCATGCTGCCATCCTTCTTTTTCACCAGGACCACAGGAGAACACCATGGACTAGATGAAGGCTCTATAACTCCATCCTTTACCATGTCTTCAATCATCTTATCCATTTCCTTTTCTCTTGCCACTGGTATTCTTCTTGGTCGCTGACGAATTGGTAACTCGTTTCCCGTATTGATTCTGTGCTGAACCAATCCAGTCTTCCCTATGTCAGCATCATTTGCAGAGAAAATGTCGGCGTACTGAAGTAGCATCTTCTTAGCCTTCTCCATTTCTCCTTCCGATAAATCTTTGCGACAGTCTTTCAAAAGATTTGACATGTCAAATCTTGCACTTTGGACATTATTCCGAGAAGGCTGATGTTGGCATTTACGCATCCAAGCCACTTCTTCACAGGTACCCATCAACGTACCCTTCTTGATTACTTGTTCCCTTTCACTTGGGTTCAGTATGCGTACGGCTGCAACGTTGATTGCCCTAACCAAGGTCCGCGCCATCTTCCATGGAAGGTTTTCGTCCAATCTTTCAATGAGAATACATCGATTTTTCTGTCCAGAATTATGTGGAAGACTAACTGGAACTATTGTTTCCGACCGGGGAGGAAGAACAATCCTCTTTAAACAGTACACTTCGCCCGATGGTGCACCTTCCATGAACACTTCTTCTGAACCACATTTCAAGACTCCTTGATTCACGTCGATCTCACAACAGTGCTGTCGCATGAAGTCCAAACCTAGGATGCAGTCATCTACTATGTCAGCCATGATGACCTTATGCCGGTAAATTGTGTTACCCAGTTTTAACTCCACCTCTTTCTCTCCTCGGACGGGTATGTGCTGACCGGTAGCTGTTACTAAATTTACGCAGTCATGCTTACCGAAGAAGTCCCCAAGAAAGTGATTCGCTAGTTGGGAACTGACAACCGTGCGAGAAGCTCCAGTATCCAATGTCAGCTTACATGGTCTTCCATTCACTTCACCTTTGATGATAAGGCTGTTCCCATCATGGGCTTGTGAGATCGAAATCCTTGGGGCTCTTTTAACACCAGCCAGCAACCGCCCCGCAGTCCTGGCGTCTATTCGTTTCCCTGCTGCTGGGGCGGTGACATCAGCCGCCCTTCTTTCCTGGGTGTGATCTTCGCGGTCAGTGCTTCGCTTCGGGCAACTCGACTTGAGGTGGCCCTTTTCTCCACAAGTGTAGCATCTCGGGCTGTACCTAGTACGGTCACGTCCTGGTAACTCCGCAACCTCCCTGATGCGGTGGGCTCGATGATCGTGCCTTACTGCCTCCACCTCCAATGCATGGGCCAAGGCGTCCTTCAGCGTCTCATGGTGCCCAAGTCTAACAGCAGCTCTAACTTCCAGGTCCCGTATACCATCGATGAATGCTTGAACCAGAATCCCTTCGATGGGTGCAGGCGCAGACTGGTACGCCTTTCGAACCAGCTTTTCAATTTCCAGGGCCCACTGCTGCAGGTTTTCACCACTGCGTTGCACACGATCTTTTAACTGGGCTCGAAATACGTGTTCCAAGTGTGCGTCACCGTATCTGGCTTCTAACGCCTCAAGCAGCTGCTCGTAAGTCACATTCTTACCGAGAGCTTCCAATATGGTTAAGGCCTGGTCGCGAAGGCCCAAAGTAAGTGCAGTTATGGCCTGTCCTTTTGTCCACCCATTTGCTTCCTTGACAGCTTCAAACTGGATTTTGTATGCCGACCACGAAGATGTTCCATCGAAGGGTGGCACTTTAAACCCGCGCACCGAAGGTGCAGCTACTACAGAAGTCGCAGTCCCGTCTCCAGCTTTCAGGTTCTCCAACGCTTTTCTCATGTCAGCGATCTGGATTTCGGCCTCGGAGATACGATTTTCGTGCAGCTGAACCTTCTCCTTTACGGCTGTGATGTCCTTGCCAAACGTCGCGCGTAAATCTTTAATGAGGAAGATCTGCTCTTCTTGTCGGTGGGCCTGTTCCTCTTGTCGGCGGGCCTGTTCCTCTTTGTCACGCTGAAGCTGTTCCTCCAGCCGGCGGGCCTGTTCTTCTTGTCGGCGGGCCTGTTCCTCCTTGTCACGCTGAAGCTGTTCCTCCAGCCGGTGGGCCTGTTTCTCCTGTCGGCGGGCCTGTTCCTGCAGCATCACCATCAGAGCGGAAAGATCCATTGCTGGTGATGCTGTAGGAACTCCAGATGGTACTTCGGAGATTGGCTCCGTCGTCGGCTGATTACCACCAAGTGTCTGTATCGGAGAACCTTCAAACCGCCTCTGGTCCACCTCCTGCTGGCGCTGACTCCGGGTACGGATACCCTCCGTGTCGTCCTTCGGAAAAACTGGCATAATTTATCCCTTTTTTTTTTTTTTTTTTTTTTTAAACCTTACTTCTGACACCAAATGTTACGAGCTGGGGTTCGGGATAAATAAATTTATACCAATTTACACGAAAAACACACTATAATTAAAAATCACAAATACAGTAATCAGAAACTTTAAACACAATCACTTGTAGTTCACTATTAGTCCACTTTTACTGTTATTAGCTGTTCTTTACTGTTTCGCATTCTAAGCTGAACTGTACTACAACGCTGTCAACCCCTTATTTATATGACGAGTGTAAGTTACTAGAATGTTCTAGCATAATACCAGAACATTCTAGTACTTACGGGAACGGTCCAGTGTAGTTCGGCTATTCGATAACAGATGGCGTTAGCGTCTAACGTGTAGTTCTTCTATTCGCTAACAGATGGCGTTAGGATCTACGTGACAATAGATATGGATCCTTCCATACCAGTGTAGGCTTGTCAACAATTACTAGGTACTTAATGAAATTGTACAAATCTTACCACTATTCAACATTCTGACAATATTATACAGTTCTGCCAAATTGATTCACTTTGATTGAAAGGCGCCGAAATATTCGATCAAGTGACTTTGGTGTTAAATTAACAAATCACGTTTGAACTACACTGCGCTCCAATGCGCATATCGTTGACGATGACGTGGCCAAAACGTGCCCAACATACACACATCAAAAGTGTCTAGGGATCAAGCATTTTTATGCGGATTTCTTGAGATTAAGATGTGGCTTTGTAATAAATTTATGATTTTATAAATTTATATGGATCCTTTTTGGTGCATTTCATAATTTGAATCAGGAACTGTGAATCAAATTCGAGTAAAAGATGAAAATCAGCTGTCAATATTTTCCCTATAAAAACATACAACGCATTGAAGACATTATTAGTGCTACTGTTTCCCTACTACTGATTAAAACCAACGTTATTATGGAGCGGCGACGTCATTTAAGCAGGCAAGAAATGCTCAGAGCCGTGGGAATGATAGAAGCTGGTTCCCGGCAACGTACTGTGGCTTTAGCTCTGAATACAAGTCAGAGTGTTATCAGTCGACTTTGGACACGTTACCGAAGCACTGGTACCGTGGCTGAGCGCCATGGAGGACGGTATCGCTGCACCACACGGAGACAAGACCGATACATTCAAATCTTAACTCGAAGAGCTCCAACAATAACCGCCATGATGTTAGCCGTGAGGCTTCATCACTCTTCAGGGAACTTAATTAGCGACCAAACAGTCAGAAACCGCTTGCATGAAGTGAACCTTCATTCCCGAAGACCGCTACGGGTACCACCTATAGCAATGCACAATCGTAGGATTCGATATCAATGGGCTCTTGAACACAGAAATTGGGCAGAAGAACAATGGCGTTTCGTGTGCTTTTCTGATGAGTCTCGTTTTGGTATGAGACCGGATACAAGACGTATACGACACTGGAGAACCCCTGGACGCCAACAGCGATTAAAATCCTGCCAGGAAGTCCATCCTTATAGTGGTGGAACCATCATGGTATGGGCGGGTATTTGGATCGGCGGAAGAACTGAGTTGATTTGGATCAGAGGCAACCTCAACGCTCAAATTTATGCTGAGACGATTGTATCAGACGTCATCGTTCCTCTACAAGTGCAAATCGGTCCCTTATTTCAGTTAATGCATGATAATGCACGACCGCACACCGCAAGAGTTGTAAGACAGACTCTCGCCGCAGCTAACATCAATGTCCTGCCCTGGCCTGCTCAGTCGCCAGACTTGAACCCGATTGAGCATGCATGGGATATGCTACAGAGAAGAGCTCTGCCGAATATGGAGGGTATCCAGTCGCAAGAAGACCTTTTTTTGTTGTTGCAACGAACATGGGCGGCCATTCCACAGCGTGATTTGGATGAACTCATTTTGAGTATGCCAAACCGATGTTCTTGTGTTGTTAGTGTTCGCGGTAGAAACACGGATTATTAATTGTTTAAGTTACCCAATAAAATTTTAAAAAAACTGTTATTTCAGTCTTTTTTTCGAACTTTTGTGTTAGTGGTTCAAATGTCAAAAATCCCTTTATTAGGAAAATGGCAAATTTCTTTATTAATGCAAAGGTGACTTGGTTTATCGTTACTGTGACAAACGAAAACACTTTATTTTATGAATCCTTAAAGAAAATTTTAATTAATATCAATCAGGAGAAAAGTTATTGCAAAAATATATGTTGATCCCTAGACACTTTTGATGTGTGTAAATGGGAATGGGTTGGACATGTCTGCGGCATGCCGATCGAGCTGTGGGCTCGTAAATCCCAGGATTGGTGCCCAGAAACAGTGAAGAGTGACAGCGGCAGCTCACGAAGAAGATGGCAGGATGACCTGAGTTTTTTCCTTAGGAATTAGAAGTTAGTAGCTCAGAATCGTGACCGATGAAAAAAGGAAGGATTGCGTTTGCCCAGCAGTGGGAAAAATCAGGCTAGTAACAATATAATGATTAACTTTAATGTTTACACCATTCAATTTGGTTGTCTCATCATTGAAGAACTTGTGTGAACCGTGTTACTAATTATACGTATATGTATTATATGTAGCCTTGTGGGTGTTGCTGAAAGAAATAATGCAATTCACGGCATTCCGTCACTCGCGTGTCTATGCGAGTACGTCAATTTGAGCGTTCGTTCGCGGTGGTTCTACTGTATGTCCAAGTACTGTAACATATTCGCTATTTTATAGTTGAAATCTGACACAAGTGGAGGTACGACGAGCTTGCCTAATTGGAGTGTTCTGGAGTACTGGAGTACCATATGTGGTGGAAGATACCTATACTGTGTCGCATAGTATTACTGGCATAAAGTTTAAAATCTACATTCAATTGTTTTCAACGTCCGCGATGGTTCTGAAGTAGCATTCAAGACCTCTTGTTTTATGTTTTTGCGATCTTTGACTGTTATAATTTTGATAAAATAGAAAGAGAAGGAAAATACGTTTATTTGCGGGAAACATGACGCAGAGAACGAACACACACACACACAAACACATATAACATGTAAATACATAACATGTTGGGGAAAATATGCGGCACGTCCACAAAAACGGCGATCACTCAGCACAATGCTACGACCCTGTAGCGGTATCTACATCGCCACATGCGAGCTGCGCGTCATACTGACGTCACGCTAATCCTGCATCGCGCAAGCAGAGTTTACCGTGCGACTAGCATATATACAACTTCCCGACATCAATCGTTGGGCAGTTACCCGCGAGACACGACACCCGTCTGGTCGGAGGGTCCGCCCTTTTCTATGGAGGTATGAGTGAACTTTACACCCTGTTCCTCGTGCCTCTATAACCCTATGCGAGACAGATCCAGCACTGGTTTTCAGTGACCACCGTCGTTGACGTGATGATGTCTACCTGTGCAGCATACAACTCCCAAGTGTAAGGGATGGCTCCACTGTACTTAACCTTCCGCACACGTGAGAAGCTTCACAATTTTATAGCGTATACATGTCTTTAAGTAAAATATTACACTGCGCAAACGCCTAGTATTTGAGAAAAAAAAATCCTAAGCTTTTGGTGGAAGGAACTGGGACCGTACTATGACGTGTTAATTCCATCATTGTTCCAGCGTGGAAGAGAGACGGAGCTATACATGACCGATAGCACTATCTCTTTTTCTCAACAGAATCATGATGGTGTTAACAGCTCATAGTACGGCCCCTGTATAGTCTTATAAAGTTGTGACTTTCAATTTGGTATCTACCGTCAATTGTTTTAAACGTCTGTAATTTTTTTGAAGATTTCTGTGAGTGATATTTGTTTTTGTGGCTTGGCATGACCACTGACTGACTTAAAATCTCATCAGAAACTTACATATACACAACGTAGGCCACGTAGGCACGTATTTAGCCCTACGACCGACTTCAAATAATTCGGTTATAAGAGCAGGCGCGACTCTAATAGGAATTAGATAGGCCAGTCCGTCTGCCTCTAATTGGAACACGGAACACCTCTATTCCGAGTGTCGAATGCACGCGTCTGTGACATATGGGCTTGAATATTAAACAACTGAAATTTCGCCTTGTTTATGGTTGGTCAGGGTTTTTTTCATAGGTTATGTTATGAATACCAAGAAAGATAAAATTTTTGCCGATAGTTGTATTGATCTATTACCGTGCAGCTCAATCGGCACCAGAAGAGGTTGGCTTCATACAAAATCACTACTTCTGGGTGATTCAAGATGGTTCCTATCCATGGAACTCTCAATGGCTAATAGCTTGGATCCAGTTCGCGATGCCAATCGAATGCCTGTTTAGGCTTCCATCTAGATTCTTAACTACTAGCAGCATAGTGACCTTATTGGTGATGTTCTTCAAAGGTCCAGGTGCGTAGAAATCGCAGATGTATGAATCTAGCAAAAGCAGTATGCATGGATCGTAGCAGAGCATGGGAAGAAGGGTTGAGTTTAGTACCCAAAGCAATATTTACATTCTAGAAATTTATGACTTTAAGTGACGCCTAAAACTTTCATGTCTGCATATCCCTGTGTTGCACCAACTTCGCTTGTTTCCATGCAAACGAAGTTGATGTTTATGTTTCGCCTTAATTTATCATTTCTTAACTAGGAACTGTTTGTTGGCTACGAGTCGCTCTATAATAATATCTTCAGGCACCTGATGGGCGACTATTAAGCGCTATTGCAGTTCTCCAGAAATGTATACTGAAGCTCGAGTCGACTCGAGATCTTGAGAAAGAGGATACCGTCGTTCATGTCCAAATAGATGTTTTGCAGGCTTGCAGATAGACTTGTAACGACAATAACTTATGTTCGTTGGGTACAGATTACCCATTAATACAGAATGTATAAATATATCCTCAGATATCTCAGATACCTCCATGTCCTCAGAAACATCCCCAAGCTTTTATGTTCCCACTTTCATGCTGTACTAGATTTTTCGTGAACTTGGGATTCAATGCCTGTTTAGCAGGTCGACGCACATACTGTTTACCGTTAGAACTTAGTCTATTTATCTTCGTTTCGTCAGAAAATAATATATTTCTGCATTGACGTGCTGTCCAGTCACTATACTTTCTAGCAAAATCGTTAGCGTTTTTGTACTGTACGCGCTGATACTCCTCCATTGGCAAAAAAATCCCTTCTTATAATTTCAGAACCCATAAATGTATCAGTCTTCGCTGAACGCGGTGGCGTATTTCTATCGTGATCACTCCTTATGATCAGCAACCTATTTGTACGACCAATCACGTATAATCAGTACCATAATCGTTTTCCGGGTTGATAGATCACAATTATTTTCCTTTTTACTCATGATGTTGAAATAATTATGACCTTTGAATGAAAAAACGTAGGAGAAAGTAACCATTGATAGGCGGGAAATAAAAATGTATTTATTTGATTTCGAAGTTCAAAATGGGGAACATATTTTTTTTTGTTCTTAATTTATTTGTCCAGCTGCAGCGGCCAAACGAAATACTGACTGTATTACAAAAGTACTGGCTGCTGGATTACCGCTGATTTGATTTATAAAGGGAAGTGCAATTATTTTTATTATTGAGTATGAATCATTAAAACCTATTAATACAGCTATTATTTGATGTGGTTCAAAGTTGTTATCTGTAAGCACGAGGAAGGGGAAAATGGCACAAGGGAAAAGAAGCCTTTACCCAGCAGTGAGTCGAAACAGGTTGATGATGATGAAGTTGAAAGAAATTAGTGAATATTAATATTGATATAATATGATATCAATATTAATATTCACTAATTTCTGAGAAATTCTTTAACAATAATATAGGTCCTTACAAATATGCATACATACTCTCTCATAAACTTACTTGTTCAGAAGGCCCAGTAGACTGAAATATTTGTGAACATTATACAATTCCAACAATATCATATAAGTACACACATAAAACGTGTCTAGGAATAAAGCACGTTTTTGCTAGTTACTAAAATCAGGTTATTTAATTATATTTTTTGTTATTCCTATGGATACTTTTTAGTAAATTTCGTCATTCGCATTTCAGTCACAAGATGAAAATCTTCTGTCAAGTCGTATTCCTATATAATCCAGAAGGGGGTTTGAGGCCCAATCAGTAAAATGTCTGCCATACTTCTAATCGCAATCAACACAAAATAGCTTTATTATGGAGAGAAGACGTCATTTGAGTCTAAAAGAAATTATCAGAGCCGTGAGAATGTTGGAAGCTGGTTCTCGGCAACGTCCTGTGGCAATCGCTCTGGGTACTACACAGAGAGTTATAAGTCGATTTTGGACACGTTACAACGTCACTGGCATTGTGGCAGAGCGACGTGGAGGACGAACTCGCATCACCACACGCAGACAAGAATGTTACATTCAAATTACTGTTGGATGAAATCGTACAATGACCGCGATTATGGTTGTTACGAGGCATTACTGGAGCTTTCAGCAGAATAGTAGCGGTACGACATTTATTCTTAAATTTCATAGCAGCATGCAGATATAGTATTTTAGCCTCGTAATTTTTCGGGTTCCATAGAAAAACAAGGAACCCTTATAGTTTGGCTAGTCCGACATCTGTATACCCGTCTGCTGTTTTTGGGCACCTCCCTTACGTGTAAAGCGGGTTTTTTAAAAGTTAAATAACAAAGTGTCAAACGCCCGTGAACTGCTGTGGTTGGCTGACTGAATTATTAACAACCAATCAGATCACTTGACATGAGTTTGGTTTTGACACGTCGATGATTCTTGTTCCAAAAACCGGGAGTTAGACTACACAAATAGTAAAAGCGAGTCAGGACAAGTAGTTTCATAAATAATTGAATAATTATTATAACTAATAAACCCTTGCAATCTCTCCAACATATTGATATTCTAATTACCCAAGTTCGTTAACGAACCTTGCTATAATAATTCGAGAAGCTGCGGCCTCGGTTGTAAAGTTCGAACCGCATGGAGGAAGGAAATGGTAGCTCTATATTGAAGCTGGATGCATTTCGATGTAAATTTTGATAAAGTAGATGTGTAGTTATGTTAGGGAGTCTACGTTTGGGGAGGGTTTTCAATAGTGCTAGTGTTTGAAATAGACCGTTGATGGGACTGAACTAGATTGAAAATGTTGTCCTTTTTGTATCGAAACGTCTTAATTAAAAGAATATATTATAGCTCATGCGATGGTAAAAAATATATTAGCAAACAGCGGGTCTGACTACTCAGAATACGCTCGGTATCTAATTTCAAGCAAGTAGGTATCAAAACTTCATGACAATCTGTGCTCGATTAATTTTTATCGTCATATTGTCTTCTTTTCTTATTTTAGACATTCAAATTTAAACTATAATCTATGCATTCGAAAGAAAAAGGTTGTTGTCAGTGCATTACATCAAAGCATTATATCTAAGTGAATTAAATGAATTAAAACAATTTCTGAAACTGAAAAATCATCATCAGCCTACTACTAGACATAGGACTCTGCAATTGTACGCCATTCAGCTCGATTCTCGGCAACTACCTACCATAAAAAATACGCTAATTAAATTAAACCATTATTTATTTGCCAACCTATTGCCATTTGAATTATTGTCAATTGTTTCTTTAATTTAAAATAAATCCGGCAAAATGCAAGTTGAACCTGCGCACCGAGGGTTCAGTATCTTTGAAATATTATAACTGATGAAACAATAATGCTGCAGTGGAGTCTATGACTGTATAACTATCTAGTACCTAACACGTACATAAAAATAAGCTTTATAATAGCATATTGAATTCCAGGTATAATTTGTCAGACTCAAATTCAAAACCAACAACAGAGCGGACCCGCAGCGCCAATCAAGCTACCAAATTAAACTTGTATGATATATTTAATTGGCTCATACCCCTTAGGATCATACAGCGACGCATCATCTCTACTGGGAACTAAATGTTAAAATTAACGTACACGGTAACGAACCATGGTTGGTAAACCATTGAGTTTCATCGAGGGAAGGAATGTTGACATTCTGTCTACGGTTATTATGGTGATGACAGTTTGTTGTAATTTATTTGTAACATTTATGAAGCATATCTAAACTATAATATAATAAATAGCATCAAATTCCATAAATGTGTCACCATACCATATTATGGTATACACATGCAGATGTTTAACAAATTTAT
This sequence comes from Brachylomia viminalis, assembly GCA_937001585.2. NCBI lineage: Eukaryota > Metazoa > Arthropoda > Insecta > Lepidoptera > Noctuidae > Brachylomia > Brachylomia viminalis. The sequence continues at coordinate 4,467,775 of OW443307.2, read as the reverse complement.
AATTTGTGTGAAAAATTATAACTTTGTTATACATGTTCTTATGCACGATAATATAAATATGTAGGTCTTTCCAAAGGTTTAGGCCCAGACTCAGGTATCTACCGAAGCTGTGCGGAGATTTGACTGGCTAAATCGGAGCTGAGCAGCGTGCGGTGGATGGTGCGACGCGTTGGAACTAGCGGTGCTGCTCGCCGCATGCCGCTCACGTCTCCTCTCATCTCCGCAGCGCGCTGTCGTGCGCCAGCTTGCGCGGCACAGCTCACATCTCTGTTTTGCTGGCGCTAAGCAAATATCAGACATCACCTCTCCTCTCTGCTCAACCGTATCCACTGAGGCGAAGTGGAGCCGAAATATATAGATATCGAAATCCTATTGGTTGTTTCCAACACCTCTCCTCTCCTCTTGTCTCGTCTCCGCTTTGTTGAAGTCCGGGGCCTTATAGTTAAAACTAATACCTAAAACAAAGCATAGTATTGTCTGCATAGTTTAAATAGTAATGAACGCCTTTGATCTTCTAGACGCATTACAATCAAATTACTTAGTTACTCAGATCAATCAGATTTTGGTTACCTACGAACTATCTATAACAGTGTTTAAAGTCATTTTTCGAAAACCCACAGATGAACAGTATTCGGATTCAGGAAATATTACAGACAAGTGTAATCTTTATGAAAATACAAAATATTGCAAACAAAAGGTCAGAGTGTAATTTTACAATCCAATTTACTTCAGCCATATTGACAATAAAAACATTTTATTTTTGAGTGGTTTTCATTAGCCAGTCTCATAGAAATACCAACATGACATAACAAAAACATTAGATGCCGTGTTCCGCGAACTGAATCCTGTGCAATTATGTTTTGCAAGCGACTGTGGCCCTTAATACTAACAAATTAAGAAGAGTAATCCATTGGTTAATCTACTGAAAACTAAGTTAAAAGAGGTTTAGCATTGGCCGGTTGTTACACCGTGTTTGCATGTGGCTGATTATTTAATTATTTTGGTATTCGAAAGACCTGTTTACTTTGTCACGCTATATTATTGTGTTGAGTGCAGTTTCTTTTATGTAGAGCAACTATTTTATTGGTGCTAATTAAAATATAAGTTTGTACCGTGTAACACGACAATGGTAAATGAAATCCCATATAGTTAATAAATCGACTATGAAGTTAACAATGAGTGCAATGTTTGATTTCATTCACGAGTCGAGATATCTTATTGTTCTAAATTAAAGTTTTTAACTTCAAGTTATTTGGTTCCGTATTTGTAACTAGTTTTTAGGTATTGATCTAAAAGTGTCTATCAAATAGAGGAAGTTATATCAGCCGCTTTCTCTTCTTTTGACGAACACAGAATCAGATATCGGAGTATTTTTTGTCAGTAGTCAATAGAATGCTGCTGTCAAAAAGGGGTGGCCTTACATTCTTCAGGAACACAACGACCACAGAACACACCTTGAGTTACGCTACGGTGTAATAGGCGGACCACAGTAATGGGTTGTTAAATTTGTTGGACGCCTTATGGCTGAGAAACGGTGGAGTTGGAGCAAATTTATGCAACGGATAATTTTGTTCTCATGCTCCAAAGATGGGGTCTAGTAGCCTTGCTTATTTCATGTGTTGCATTGTGTGGTGAGAGAGAGGGAGAGAAGAAAGGTATCTAAACGCAAAGACGTAATTAAACAATACATTCCTGTCTTGATATGATAATAAATGCTTTGCCAGTCATTGTTTGTCACCCATACAGGTAATTTACTTTGTGTAACATTATTTTATCACCACTGTTCTCAAAACTGGGAGGAATACATTGGGTGTAAACCGAATGACATGCGTCCTAGAACCAAACATTAAAAAACACCCCGTGGGTTCGCGTGGTGGATTACAGTGGGAACATCATCGGCTGATTATACCACCTTATTTTATAATATGTATCAATACATACGGCTCTGGAGACAACCATTTGAGAAACAAATCAGGCACCTTGGCATATTCGTACATTTAGCAGTGGAATGCCACATTGACAGAAGATAATAAGTCGATATATTTGTGCAGGCGCCCGCCCGGGTCCTAATTTTAGCGATCGTCACGTTCATTTGCCACTCATTTGTTCGGAAAACCGGAGGGACGCCGCATCCGGGTTCACCGAACAAAATGAATGCTACGATCGCTTAATTATATTAGGACACAGGGTCAAGCTGGTAGAGTGAAAGTTGTTTAAGCTCTGGCTGGAGGCCTTCATTTATTAAGGCAACCACAGGAAAGCCCGGTTAAGCAGCCGACAACCTCATAGGGTGACCTGCGAGATGCCAATTATAAAAAAAGCTGGTAGAGTGAGTAGCATTTTTCTGCCTTTCACCCTGAGTATTTACACATTTATTATTTTTAATTAGGCTGCTCGGCAAGCTAATAAATAAAATAAATAAAGGATAAAACTCTTTATTCACGTAGGCGTAACTACATAAATACCACCATAATTTTCATATCAACCCTGATAATACTATGGCACTAAAAACATGCATCAATCATAACCCTTTCAGTAAAAAGGTGCTTATTATTGTGTTTGATATCACTGGGTGTGATTGATGATATGTGATTAGGTTCGTTAATATTTATAACTTGGCACGTTCATAATATTACACGCGCTATCTTCAGTGTGGAACTGTCTAGAGTGGTCAGACAGAAAAAATAATTTCTGGGTGTCAATAGCACTAAGTAAGTAAGAGGGGCTCGTGGCTAAATAATAACAGCTAACAGCGATCGATGATTAAGCGACGCTTGCTGTGGTCGGTTTCTGGATGGGTGACCGTCCATTACATATCGAGACGTTGTTCGTAGATCTTTGAAAGTTTTTACGGTGTTAAGGGATATCATGTTACCAGAGGTCAGACAGGGAGTCGCTCCATGTAAAATACTGGTATTCAGCTGCATCTGGTTAGACTGGAAGCTGACAACATAGTTGGGAAAAGACTAGGCACTTAGTCGTAATTTCTTCTTGATATTGTGATGCATTGCAATGAGCAATCTTAGCGATTGAAATTCAATCCCGGAAGAGCCAAGATGAGTTTTGAACGATCCTTTGCCAAAATTGCAGCGAGTCGTCCTGCTTTCTGCTAATAACAGTAAGCCGCGTTACTGCGAAGGTCTTTGTTTGTATAATCAGCCTATAATGTTCCCAATGCTGGGACAGAGGCCTCCTCTCTTCGTCAGGGAGTGGGTTATAAACCACGCGGGCCCAGTGCGGGTTGGTAGGTGCCACATATCTTCGAATGTTTGGTTCTAGGAAATGCCAGTTGCGTCAGGATGTTTTCATTCCTTCGAAATGATTTACCTACGCAAAGTAAAGCGCCTGCTTCGTTTCGAACCCACGACTTACAACTCGTAAATCGTTATGATTGTTAACTTTGCGTCATTTTTGCTTATCACTCAACGCTCTTGATCAAGTGTTTGTTAACGAACTAACGTCATGTTTACTTTATTTTATTTTTATTTATTATGGACAACAAACAGCAGTATATTAAATATTACACATGATTGGAGTAATAAACTAATAGAATTAACAAATACACTACTCACGACGTTATCCACAAATTACCATATAAAATAATTAGCATAGGTAATGTTAATAATAACAAAACAATAAGGGCGAACTTAAAGATACTCATAACAAAGTTAACATTATTACTCGGTTTGTCATTTTAATTGTATCTCGGAGAGCATAAAATAAAGTGAAAAAAAAAATCTAATAATATCTGCATCTTATTACTAGGGACAAATTTAAGGTTTGGAATCAGATAAAATCGGCATGTAAAAAACAAATGAAAAAGGAAAAAAAAAAGAAACAAAGAAGCACGAACTAAAGCTACATAAATACATGAGGTGTGGGAATCAAAATTAAGTAGGTAACAACAAAACTTAGGTACAAACTTGAAGAATCTATACTAAAAACGGCCCTATGATAGTTCACTGATCTGTCTCTTTGCTCCGCCCTAGAGGTAGTTACAATCAGAGAGGTACACAGTTATTTTATCTCTGTTTTTGCATCACAGTGATCTTTAAATTCGTCGATACTGATATAATTATGGTTACTGTAGGAGCAAAATAACTATGAAAGAACTGTAGTTAGCTGTTGTGTGATTCAGTTTTTTTTTTGTTTCAAATTCAAACCGTGTTCTTCGAAATATATTTTGCCGGTGACCATGAATTATGTCTGCCTACATGCGTTCTTACGTTTGCGTACCAACCCGCACTGGGCCCGCGTGGTGGATTACGGCCCACTCCCTCTCACAGAGAGGAGGCTTGTGTCCCAGCTGTGGGAACAGTAAAGGCTAGTTATGCTACATGCGTACGTATCTACATAGTAAAAATGTGGCCAGATAAAGCAGTAGGTACAGAGATAATAAAAATGATGCGACCAAAATTCTGCTGACTAAAAAGTTAACAGGGTGAAGTTAAACGGTTCACGAGGGACTTAATCAGAAAAAACGTAGTAGCGATGAGAAATGGGAAGTAAGCAACTTTATACTTTTATACTTTTTGTGAGTTGAAGTGATATTTTTGTATGATCATTGAGTCTTATTACGTCATATTTATGACAAAATAAATCCAGACTAATATTATACATGTAATTCTGTCTATTTCACGTCTTAACGGCTGAACGGATTTCAATGAAATATATTATTATTTATTATATATTAGATTCGGACAACAATATAGTCCATTTTGTTAGTAAAAATATCTTATAACTAGTGTTAGTAGTAAACAGCCAAGAAACAAACAACAAAGTAGGTGTCTGAGGCAGAATGTGCAGAGAACGACAAAGTGAGGAATAAGCTACCCGACCATTATCCCCACATAGTGCCTCAGAATCGGGGAGTAAGGACTCTCCACAACTGTTTTCAGGATGCTATTGTCACTGCCCCGCGTTCTACGCATCAAAACGTTTACAAAAACATGTGTGAGTACATTTAGCCAAACAGTAGTGAATATCGTATACAATTCTAATTGCCTATTAATAAACTAAATCTAAACTATTTATTTTTATTTTTTTATTACTGGTGCAATTCTGCTGTGTTTCAGGCCATCACTTTACATTACAATTAAAATGGGGCATGAAAATTAGAAGTAAAACTTATATGAAAATAATCGAATTAAGAACTATGAAAAAAAAGCATATTGGTAGTGGAACATTATTACCTAAAAGTATCATCAAGACAAAACTTCCAGAAGTTTTTCTGTGGCTGTGTAATTGAGCTATATAATATGACACACAGGTAGACCATGAGCTACGATAGGATAGGATAGTTTTTATCCCCGTAGTACGTTCCCGTGGGGCCATTTTCAACCTCCACGTGGTTGAAGCCACGGGCAAGAGCTAGTGTATTACATTATCCCATCGAAAACATAAATGTGAAAATGGGAGCCAAGTTCAATATTAAGGATGTGCGTGGTTGTCGACTTCGCCGACGAAAGAACTGAGATTTAAATGGGTGCCAAGTTTTGTAGACAATCCTGAAATTTATTTATAAGAAAACGACATTCTTAAATAAATATAAAACACTATTTCTTGTTATTTTTTGCTACAACAATGTTTGCTATTTTTAAGTAATATATAACTTCTTAAATTTGAACAGTCGAATTATTTACACCAAGCGGTTATCTGAATCTCAATACTTGACTTGGCTAATTTTCACATACAAGTTATCTTATATTTGGCTAAATGATATTATTTCGGTAAGTAGGTTTGTACAAACACTTTTACACGTCAATCATATTTTAAAAACTAGATGAGGTCGGCGTTTCCTATCTAACTACTGTGAGAAGAAAGGCCGAAACAAACTCAGAGGTCACTGTCTCTTTTAAAGTCCAGACATAATCTTGGTCAGATTATGTGAAGACCATGTAGATTGGTGTCTGAAACGGTTTTTTCAGGAAAAGCCATACAGATTGAGCGGACCTGTCCAGTGAGTGCACGCATTTGTCAGTAATCGTGCTGCTCAACTCAGAACTTAAGGAGCATAACGATTCGACCGACAATATCAAAGAAAGGACATTTGGGTAGGCCGCATAAATTACTCAAGCTGCCAGATCGTGAAACTAACTAAGAAAAAAAAAAAAAGTAATGAAGCACATAATCTTTACATTCACAATAATTAAAATAATATAATACTTTACATAGTAAGCTTATCAACTTATCATAGTGTTATACGCAAGTTACTGTTTTTATATTGTAAGGTCAACATCTTCTAAAAATTTTGTTTGCTGGTAAAAACTAGCCAAGTCAAATCTTGATCTTCAATTTATTTTAAGTTATCCGCTGTGTGTAAATAATTCGACTGTTCAAATATTTTAAGAAGCTATATTTTTTAATTGCTAATATTGTTGTAACAGAAAAAAAATGTGTTTTGAATTTATTTTAGAATATCTTATGGTTCTTATAAATAAACTTCAGGATTATCTACAGAACTTGGTATCCATCTATATCTCAATTTTTTTGTCTCCCCCGCACCGTATGTAGCGCGCATAGTCGTCGTCGGGACGAATTCAACCCGCACAATTATTAATTATGCGGAACTCTAAGCAAAATGTTGCGAAACACGTAAGTATAGGTAGTTCTCCTGGCTGCTGCTTACTTACACACCACCATCGCCTCTCCATGAATGTAGGTAACTATAATACGTTAAGGCGCTTCCCTGGGCGAATATCCTTGAGTGTTCGGTCCTTCTCTGCCCCACCGCTCTTACCCACTCTCTCCCGCTCCCTCCGTACGCCCCTTTATCATTGAAGTCACCCAATTTTAGGAATTATTTTAATAAAAAAAAAGTGATCTTTGAAATAAAATTAAACGTGATTTTTTTAATTATCTATCCTTGAGTTTAATGCTTAAATTAATAGAAGGTCACCTTTAACAAAAGATGCATGTAATAAATAATTTTATTCACTTTTTTACTTGGAGAATTTAACACGTAAAAATAAATAAGAAAGTTTATTTCTAATGAATTAATAGCCTCTGAATAGCGCACTATCGCAAGATTTTGCCCGGGGTAGCGCCTTAAGCAAATAGGGTAAGTAAGGTGTACCTACCTATGTATGTGCCGGAAGACTACGTGTTTTCCAACAATCTGCATTCCGACTAGCTTGCGTTCATATTAAATACGCTGATGAATCCTTCCTTACGTATACCTATAATATTTTTTGTAGTGATTATGTACATTTTCAAGTGTCTATTAAACGTTTATAGACAACAAGAATCTAATCTGGTCTCTTAAAAAACACAGACATGTGTAAGAATGCATTTCTTTGGTAACACAATTGTTACAATCTATTGTTTGTAATGATGTCAGATGGCTGAGCCGGCGCTGCCAGTTGCAGTTTGTGTTATTATTGGTTGTCTAAATTTTGTAAATTATAAATAATAATACGCTATAAGCGACCTTTCATCATAGAACTTATTCTCCTGCTAATTTTGAAAGGTGCTAAGTGTTTGTAAAAATCTATCACTTGGAAAATATTTTAAATCGTAAAAATTCACTGTTTTCTGATTTTTCTTTTGCATGCACACAATTATTTAGCTGGACCCCAAATGTCAACTTTCTAGGTCATCTGGAAGTGGGTTAGGTTTTGGCCACAAAAATTACGATGAGAGACGTTAATATCTTAATAACCACTTGAGCTGTATTTTTAAAAGGAGATTGGGCATATTTGTATGACGGTTTGCCCAACCATTGTAGCAATAAAGGCTATATGGTTATATCTTGTACTACTTGCCCTCATCACATAAATGTATTTTTTTTTACTTTCAGCGACGTCGAAGTATTTTTTTTGAATATTTAAAAAATTGCATCCTTAGCAAATAACCTACTTGTTTGTTTAGTGTGTTATTGTCTGATATTTTAATTTTTACGGATATTTTATATTCACTATCATAATATTATATATTTGTATGGTGTATGTATGTAGCCTACTGCTGCATGCTATTTTATTTGAAAGTGGCGAGTGAAGTTCAAAAGGGGATAAAAAATAAAAATAAAAGTGCATTGATCGCTATTTTTATTTGAAACAACAATATATCAGAAAAAAACAACTAAGTATAAGATTAAGACTTACACTTTTATCATGTACAATAGAAATATATTATATATATATATATAATATATATATAAAATATATATATTTATATTTTCCGTTATTATTAATCATTCTCATCATTTAAAATAATATGATCTAGAAAACTTGCCGGGATTTGAAAATCATTTTGATGTCTTGCAAATCCCAAGTACCAAACTATACTCATAATGTGGGCACAAGTTCCGATAGTACGACTTCCGGTTAAGCACGAACAATAAAGGTGTGGTAAAGCCTCTCTACCTGTCATATTGGTCTTAACTAAAATATACGAGTAATAGGTTTTTCTCAACGTATGTCGTGAATGAATCTGTCCTCGTAATAACGCACAGTTACTTGCATCTATTTCATAATCCGTTAGGTTTGGACTTATTTCGTGGCACACTTCTATAGTATATATACCACCCCTTAAATGTTCACCGACATACGATTTGGCCAGTTTTATTTGATAAGTTCCAAGAGCAATCAATATCAAATCTTCTTCGCTTAAAATAGGAAAAGGAATATTCAGTGTGTCACTATTTATTTGGATAAATTGCGCCCTTCGCCTGTTTATATTATTTTCTGTTACGAAATTACCAAGACGATTTGGTACATCTATTCTCTCATTAATAATATTAATAATCTCGCTAGCGTGGGCATTATTTTCTAAAGGCGCTCTAAATGCGTTAAGAAGAGCAGCGGCTATTCGTATGTCAGTAAACATATGGGTCATGGCTCTATTAAAATAGTCCTGACGGAATAACTTAAAGTCTCGTTTGATGCGCCCATTAATAACTTCTACTACCCAACGGACTATTGTTACAAGCCGGGATTCATTTGCTTGGTGAGTGGTAAGTTGCGTAGCGTTACGGTCTTTTGACGGTGGCATATGCCATTCATAGCCGAAGCTTTCAAGAACAGGTATTGCATCCCTAAATCCACGGTCAAGCACGAACGTATCTCCTTCATGAAGAAGGTAATGTAAAGGTGCATCTTCCTCATTGCAAATACGGGACATTATAGTTGCATCAGAAGTCCTGGCTGAGTATGGGCCAAACACTTCTAAAATATAGCCGTCTGGACAAACTACAACAAATGGCTTTAATAGATTTCGGAACTTGTGCAAGCTATATGAAACCTTTTGAAATAAAAAGTTACTACTCTTCTGAATATATATATAAGTGCCATCCAAGATTAATATTGCCTTTGGCGGATTATTTTCACTACTTCCGTATATGGCATTTGGGATTTGCAGGCTGTGTGATATGATTTCATCTCGGGTCATATGATCTAAGCCAAGGTGTCGCGGTACAAACTGAGATGAAAGGCAGTCGCGGGCAACATTCATGTATCGCTCAAGTGCTCGTCTGCTCATTGACAAGCGACTCGCGAGTCTTTCGTTAGATTCTCCCGTGCGAAGCTTCATCAAATAAATGCCCAGTGCGGTTTTTGGACGATTACAACAGTCTGTCAAAGAAGGTATTTCCAACAGTAAATTGTTGAACTGCACAAGCGTTAAGCCAGTGCAAAAATATAATTCATCTGCGTCTATATTTTCAACAGTGTCAAAATCGAATATTTTTTTTTCCAAATATGCTTTGCGTTGAGTTTCCAGCACATCTGTTAATTGGCTCACAGAAAAAGACTCAACAGTTCTTAATAAGTCATCATTGTCTAAATCGGCCCATATATTGGATCGCAAATGACGTTGACATACGCGTGCACTGCCTGGAGTGTATATTTTTAAATGCATTAATAAATATATAATTATGTTCTTAGGAATCGTCATTCGTTCTACCTCAAAACAATTCCTAAACATACAGCGATTTGACGTATTCGACAATCTTTTATAGCCGGATAAAACCACGGACTGATCTTGTACGTTCACATTTATAGCATTTGCTTGGTCATCTGGTTGATCTGCTACAGCCTGCTCACTCTGCCGATTCATTCGGTCTTCATGACGCCTTGCAGCCACCAAACAGCGATAGCATATCATCATTCGGTCATTTGCAATCGCCTACAACAACGAAAAAACTCAACTTTTATATTGTTATTAGTCGTATCCGCCACTTTCGTGGAATATTAATAATATAATAATATACATATAAGTAAATATAACGGATACTAGGTAGTCCAATACTCCGAGACATCAGTATATTAGCGAATATTACTGTACATATTACATTCGTTTTCGTATGGGGCCTCGTACACAGGGACGCGTTGCCGCCATTTTGTTATGCGTCGGCGACGTGTGCTTGTGTACGAAACCCCATACAAATATACTGCGATAGTCGTCGGGATACTAAGGTCGTGGAATACCGGTAAGTACTTGCTTCTTGTGTAAAAATACGGACAAAAATATTGTTTCTTTATTTCCAATGATAATAGTCTTAATCTTTAGTTAGTTTGTATTGTTTGTTTGCATTATATCAACATTGCACCTGTGAAGTGAATTACCTGATGTATGTTGATATTATTTTGTAGAACATATTCAGCAAATCCAGGTCTTTCTTCAAGCTCGCCTCGAGTTAAAATAGGTATGTCGCGACCTGTCTAGTCGCACACTCCGACTACAAGTCACACATTGTTCTCTATGTGGTTCCATTTTCACCAAAATCCGGTAACTTGGAGTAATCAAAGTCCGTTTAGAATAACCGAATCGTAGGTAATAACAGAAACAATGTCCAAACACAGCCGAGTCGTCAGTAAAGAAATCAAACCATAAAAATGTCCAAACACAGCCGAGTCGTTAGTAAGTACAGGAATCAAATCACTCTGAACGCACGTTAGCACCAGAACAGTATTCACGAATGAATGGCGACATGGGGATGAATAGTTTGTCTGTTTGTTGTTCCTTTTGTTTTAGGTTTGCATACTATCTCGCTCACTCGCACTTAGTATTAGCGAGAGCGAAAGCAAGCCTTAACAACAGTAGCTACCTTTCTCGCTCCCTCACTCGTTGTGTGACTCACTCACGCGCACTTGGTGAGAGCGCTTGTAGTGACGCCATTTTGATTTGTATTATTACACGTGGTAGTTTAAGGGTGTTACTACACAAATCGGACATCGATCGATTCGACATTGATCGATTGGTGTGGCTTTGTCTGATCGATGGATACCGTTAGAATAACCTAGATCGATTGCCGGTCGATGGCATCGGTCGACGTTGATCGATTAACCCCGGCTATAATCCATCAGTTGCTATTCGTTCACCTCGTTAGCGTAGCTTAGCTCTGTAGTTCGCGGTGTGAACCAAAGTATGAAAAAGAGGTGAAATGATGCTCGCTCGGCTCGCCCGTTTTCGTTTTGACAATACTCTCATCGGCTCCTCTCCCCGCTCCCCTCCCTCCCCTCGCTCTCCCGCCCGCTCGCTAACCCTCCCCTGCACTCCTCCACCCTCCCCCTCGCTCTCCCACCCCGTCGCTCCCCCACCCCTAGCTCCCCTCGCTCTTCCGACCGCCCGCTCGCCGTCCATCCGTAGTTTTTGACGTGAACCCACATCAACAAACAAAGCTTCGCTTAGTTTATATAGTTTCCCTCGCCTCACTTCGCCCGCCAGCTTGCTCGCTCGCTCGCTAGCTGGCAGTGTGGCCGGCCCTTCAGCGCGTGGGCTGCAGGCGGGTGATAACGGGGAGCGGACGGCGCGCGGCGCGGCTCTTGCAGATCGCTCGACATCGACTAATCTGTTCTACCATCGATCGACGTCGACTAATTCATTCTACCATTGATCGATCGGTCTGGAAGAAACTATCGATGGACGTCGACTAATCGATGTTACCATCGATCGATGCCGTCAATCGACGATCGATCGATTGGTGTAGTAACACCCTTACGTATCTCGGTATGATATGTCAACTTCTTGTAGAATTGCTGACAAATACGTTAAACAGATGTAAACAATTTAATGTGATGTATAGGAACTTTAAGCTCCTGTAACTTTTTACTGATGTAGATTTCAGCATCGCTGTCATACCACAAATTGTTTGTCTAAGTTATATCTTTGTAATGATATATTACTCAAAGTGCTACAATACTTGGGCAAATCTGCCCAATCTCCTTTGGGGTTCTCGTTATTTTAAGGGGTTTTAATAAATGAACCAAATTTCATGTGGTTATGTTAAAAAGATTTTGAGTTATTACTGGGGTCAAAAGGGACTCCAAATGGTTCGTGTACACACGGCTGCTGGCTGAGTCGCCAGTTCCTTTTTCTTTGAACTTGACTTTACACGTTGCTTTCCTTCTCAGCAAACGTGCACTGTTGTCAACCGCATCGTCGCTTACCAACAGGTGAGATAGTGGTCAAATGCGAGCCTATATGTAATGTAATAACTAAATAAGGCATCGCAGTAAGGAACTGTCGAGGAAACGTGTTCGAAGTAAAGAAAATCGAACAAATGGGTGTCGTGTAGACACCCATAAAATGTAAAATAAATGAATGTTTTTAAAATACACAACACACATTTTAAAACAGTAACGGTGGAGTTTCTTGCTCATTCTTCTCCATACGAAACTACCTTTTGGAAGGGGCGACTAGAATCAATTCAATTCAATGCTTTGACTTTGAATATCTGTGAAATCATGGAAGTTGTGTTTTGTAGACCTGACTTCTATTACAAAGGTAAAAAAGAAAAGAAAACTTTAAGTCCATTATTGTACTACTGCACTGCTTCAATATCAAACCATCATAACAATATCATGCTTTAACAATCAAAACACTACTAACTAATTAACACCATCATTGTAAAACAAACGAGAAAGCCTATGCGCCCGCCATTTTACTTTCCCGACACCCTTATCAAGTAGATGACCGTTTTTAATTAATTAAAAGCGTGGATCAAGTCGGAAAGGAATTTGCGATAATGACCCGGTGGCATTTTTTTTTAATTTTCTCCGTCACGAGAAAGTAAGACAGTCGGATGTTGAATGCCAAATTGGATAACACTTTTTATTTACTGTGACGTTTTTGAGTTAGATGCAAGTGTATTTAAAATAAATAGAATTTGTAACATGATCAGCGGGCTTAGCATGACGCTTTCTATTTTTAACCCCCGACGCAAAAGAGGGGTGTTATAAGTTTGACGTGTCTGTTTGTCTGTGTGTCTGTCTGTCTGTCTGTCTGTGGCATCATAGCGCCCGAACCACTGAACCGATTTCAGTTTAGTTTTTTTTGGATGAAAGGAGACTTAATCGAGAGTGTTCTTAGCTATGTTTTATAAAAATCGATTGAGCCGTTTAAGAGTTATGGTGGGTTAAAGTGGGGATGGAAGAACCAAAATTCTACAAATGAGCCGTGTCGGGGGTTTTTTAAATTTTTAATTTATAGTTATTACTCTACTGTACTACGTCTACCCTTCTCGAAATGTCTTCTTCCCTAGCACGAGGTCACACCTTGACTCGGGTTTCATCGTAGTCGTAGTTTCATCGGGTTTTAGTCAGTAAGAGTCTGACAGACCCCGCCGTCCGCCCCAGGGCGGCGGACATCCATGAGGATTTTCCACCCCGGAAACAAAAAAAAAAAAAAAAAAAGGGTTTCATCGTAGACAGTGACTTTTCTATAGCAACGGGGTTAGTTGCAAGTGATGTGTATCTATCCAATTTTGTCGCATTTTTGCGTTTCGTTCTCAAACAAATATATGCAGGAAGTGTTTTGAATTAATCTTTCTTCTGTAACAAAACGCAAAGGGACTATTTGTTGTCATACATTTTGATCTAAGGCTGGTTGCATGCAAAAATATAAAACACATTATTTTTAGTGTATTGCGTATCCAGTGCCATAATTATACTATTTTTTTTTTGTGGCTGGGAATCATCAAATAACTTCTCCCGCTCTGGGCAGAGCAGGAGGGCGTGTCAGACTCTTACTGACTAAAACCCACCCGTGTTCCTTCAGTTGCCTGTGCCAGGGGCCACGGTAACCCATTCTAGACCCCCTAGCGTAGAATTATTTGCCGGTTATAAAAAAATCTACTGTGTAATAGAATAGTGCAACACCTACGCAGTCAAAACGTAAGAAAATTCAAAACATTTTTTAATATAAATGATAAATGATTCTATTTCTGTAAGTAGGTTTGTTAAAAACACTTTTACACGTCAATCATATTTTTAAAACTAGATGAAGTCGGCGTTTCATAACTGACTACTCTGAGAAGAAAGGCCGAAACAAACTCAGAGGTCACAGTCTCTTTTAAAGTCCAGACATAATCTTGGTCAGATCATGTGAAGACCATGTAGATTGGTGTCTGAAACGGTCTTTTGAGGAAAAACCATACAGATTGAGCGGACCTGTCCAGTCAGTGCACGCATTTGTCAGTAATCTTGCCGCTCAACTGAGAACTTAAGCAGCACAACGATTCGACGAACAATACCAAAGAAAGGACATTTGGGTAGGCCGCATAAATTACTCAAGCTGCCAGATCGTGAAAATAACTAAGAAATAAATAAAAAAAGTAATAATCCACATAATCTTCACATTCACAATATTTTAAATAATATAATACTTTACAAAGTAATTACTCATGTCATTGTATGTATAAAATTCATCAATGTCAATGTGTATATAAATATTCGAACATAATCTTTGAGGACCATGTAGATTAGTATCTGAAATGGTCTTCTGAGGAAAGAATCTAAGAGGACCTGTCCAGTCAGTGCACGCATATAGTTTATCTACATTTAACTAAAGTATGTAGGTACCATTTTGTTCGATAACTTTTTGCCATCTTGTAGGTAGGGACATGATCCCATTGCTATAGAAATTTTGGGACTTCTGATCAAAATACCGCGACAAGTGGTTTTGGCAGTCCTCTCGTGATGTTTACCTGACACTGCCTAAAGAATTCTGAAGAGACCGAAACAGATGGAAATCTGAAGGTGCAAGGTCAGGACTATACGGCGGATGCATTAACACCTCCCAGCCAAACTCTCTTAATTTTTGCTGAGTGGCTAAAGATGTGTGAGGTATAGCGTTATCGTGATGAAAAACCACACCCCTTCTGTTGATTAATTCCGGCCGCTTTCTCTCAACTTCTTGCTTTAATCTCATCAGTTGTTCGCAGTAAAGTTCAGAATCGATGGTCTTGCCTAGTGGTAACAGCTCATAATGAATAATGCCCTTCCAATCCCACCACACACACAGCATCACCTTGTTGCGAGTTAACCCGGGTTTCGCCACAGTCTGTGAAGCCTGACCGGCTTTTGACCACGACCTTTTTCGCACGTTCTTGTCGTACGTGATTCACTTTTCATCAACAGTTATCAGCTTCTTTAAAAATGGTTCGGTTTCATTACGTCGTAATAAAGAATCACAAATGAGTACACGGTTCATTAGGTTTTTTTCAGTGAGCTCGTGAGGTACCCAAATATCGAGCTTTTTTGTGTACCCAGTTTTTTTCAAGTGCGCCTAAACTGTTTTGTGGTCAATTCCTAGTTATTCAGCTACGTCGTAACTACTGATATGCCGATCTTGCTCCACTTTTTCAAAAATGGCATCCATTTTACCTGTAATAGGGCGACCAGAGCGACGTGCATCTTTGACTTCAAAATTTCCGGATTGAAAACGCTTAAACCAAATTTGTGCTACTCTCACAGACAGTGCACTAGGTCCATAAACATCGGATTTTTTTTTTCGCGGCTTGCGTTGCATTTTTACCATTTTTGTAGTAAAATTTTAAAATGTATCGAATTTCTTCATTACATTCAATCATCTTGACGGTACGAAAAACAAATGAAAATCACACATTTTCCTAATTTGAATTTGGAATTATGTTCTTTAAAATTTAAACTTTCAATGATACCAAAACCAGCCAGATACAAATAGTATAGCCAAAGAGATTTTATTACAAGTTCATACATACTATAATGCGAAAAGACTTTTTCCCCAACCTAATTATGATAAAAGCAACAAAGCCTAAAATTACTCGCTTTAACGAAAAAAACAACTAACGAATCTTTGTCTAGGTCCTTTTTTATGTAGACTATTTAAGAAGAAATATTTTTATCCCATACTTACTGTCTAAATCGAAGAAAAATTGTACGTCATTCTTGACGTTGTAGACAATAAATCTACGGTAGTCCATGCTAAAGACAGTAGCAAACTTTCCACTGTCTACACGGAAACGTAATTTTTGTCTACTCTTCCGTCGACAAAACGCTTCTCTACGGTTCTCGTGTTAAGCCCGCCGACGATGGACTATTTGTCCACCGGACAGAAATGACCGATGTCAAATGTACGATGAAACGGGCGATGTCCGGCAGTTGGTTTTGTCCTTAGTGTGCGTTATCGCATATATTGGCATACGTTCAAATTGTCCATCGTCTGATCAGCGCCTAATTAGAGCCTTTAAAATTACTTCTACAAAACTTTTAGTGTGCCCCATGTACATAGTCCTCACCTTCACAATAATTAAAATAATATAATACTTTACATAGTAAATACCAATGTCATTGTATATAAAAGCCATCAACGTATATATATGTCATTGTATATAATGATACGTCTATGCAGCTAAATAGACCTTTGAGCTGTGTGCATGTTTAGTTTTCCAGGAAATGTAATGAAACTAGGGGTTTGTCTACTATTGACTAAGCTCCGGTCTCATGATTAGGTCACGGTTTCTAGAATCTGATAATTATTATGGTATGAGCTGGGTTTATGTAGCTCTCTAATTGTACAATTAGAGAGCTACATAAACCCAGCTCATACCATAATAATTATTATACATAAACCCAGCTCATACCACATGTAAATGTGGATACGTTTATACGTTTGAATTGGACATTTTCGCGCTTACGGCCCCGCCGCCCGCGCCGCCAGATGGCGCACGGCAGGACGTACTACCGCCGCGGCCGTGCCTGCGGAGCCATACCGCGAGTCCGCCCGCGGCGGCGCCTCCAATTCGCACCGCACCGCGCCATCATGGCGGACGTCGTTCCATCTCAGATTCAAAAAGCCCTTGTACAATCAGATATAAAACAGAAAACCAGTTCCACGTCCATTATTTCGAAGCCTAGGTTTATTATATCTAACACAGCGGGCCAGCCGATAGCTACTGAATCATTAAAATAGCCCTCTATTACCTATTATTCCAAAAATACGTCGAGTACTTATCACTTTACTGTATAATTAACGCACGCATTGAACTATCTGTAAACCATTATTTCGCGGACATTGATGTGGGTTACATGTTAACTTAGTTTTTAATTTATTCTGTCACACTAAAGTTTTTATGTGTAACTGTTTTACGTCCCAATAAAGTAAAATACAATAAAATACTTAGTGCGAATCTCATCAATGAAGCGAAATGCGATCAACATACTTCTAAAACGAGTTCAATCTTTGATGTGGAGTATTGATACGGACTGCTCTTGAACTTTATGTAGATGTTCTGATATGTCTATAAAATTATACAATAAGCTGCCAGAATCCATTAAAAATATAGATAAATATAACATTTTCATAAATAAATTAAAAACATTCCTAAGAAATAAAACCTATTATAGTGTAAATGAATACTTAAATGACAAATTATAAATATGTACATAAAATAATTATAATATAAAACAGAATATAATATAATAATAACCAAATTAATAAAATATTGATATTATAATAAAATACTTACAATTAAACCCCGCAATAGTATAAAATAATGTCTATACCAACTTATATTTTATTCTGCAGAAAAGAGCCTTCAGAGCCATTTATAATCTCCGCAGGCGCGATTCTCTAAGGGAACTGTTTAAGGTTATTAAGATCTTGACGGTACCTTGTCAATATGTCTATGAAAACATCATGTACGTAAGAAAAAATGTACATCTTTTTACTAAAAGAGGTGATAGACATAATTATAGTACCAGAATTAGTTCAACCAGGTTTCAGACTGGCTAAAGTAGACTCATCTTTCATGGGGTACTGTTTAAAATGTTACAATAAAATACCTCCCCACATACTTCAACTCAATGAGACGAAATTCAAAGTTTGTATAAAACGCACACTATGCAGCCAGGCATATTATAAGTTGGGGGATTATATCGCTGATAAAAATGCCTGGCTCAATGCTGGTCCTGCTCCACAACCACAACTAATTGATTAACATTTGAAAATACTGTTGGAGCTGCTGAAGATTGTAAGTCTTTCATTGACTTGAATGTGCCCTGGCGGCTGATAGAAGTCATGCTCACTCAAATGTCTCGCTGACGGTGGCGCGTGTGTTGGATCATTTAGCTCCCTTCAAAATGGTTGAGCTGAATGGTGCTGATCCATGCGTCATGTTCGTGAACGGGCGCTGTCAGTTGGGACTGGTCATCTCTTAGCCACCAAGGCTTATTTTAATTATTTTATTATGGATTGTTTTGTTTAAATTTATATTTACTGTACACTGGACACTCAACGTGTACGTCTTATTTACATCGTTCTCACATATAATTATACCTATATTCAACATTAATGATGTAACTAATATTTATGTAACAATATAATTTAAAAGAGTGTCCATGGAGTTTCTTGCCCGTTCTTCTCCATAGGTACCTACTACGCTTTGGAATGGGCAACTAGCTTCATATTTCTGACTGACCCACTTGACAATTCAAAAGTGCCTGTAAATGGTTTAATTGAAATAAATGCTTTGAGTTTGAGTTTGAGTTATTATAATAAATAAATACCTAGAAGATTTACCTTATAACGTAATGTGCAATATTTTTTTTAGTATTAGAAGTAAACACTCAGTGCTCTTCCTCCTCTCTCCCATAATTATTCTTTGCTGTGCCCGACAGGGTCCAAAATTGTGTCGTTATTACAATCTACCAGCTAATGTAAACTTAAATATGTACATTTTGAAACACAATAAAGAAATTGAGTATTGATCGCGTTCGGGTTTATTGGCGAAATTCGCACAGTTTAGTCTACTGAGCGGCCGTCCTCAGGGCAAAATATAAGTCAAACGGAGATAAAACGCAGGCAAAACCAGTCGATTCAATAATATCGGAAACGAACACAAATAAGTTCAATATTCGACCAGTAAAAATATGATGTTAGGTAACCCTCAGCCGCTGGGTGTACGAGACGTGGCCGCGAGTAGTTTGCACAGCACTCGCGCGGTGGCACTGTTTGCGACGCAATCGCGCGCCGATTTGTCGTCTCTTATCACAGGCGAGGGTTAAATCGCCACTGAATTGATCGTGAGCTGGAGTTCCTTGGGTTATGTAATGGAAAATGGTGTGGCAAACTACACCACTATTTTCCGTAGCGATTATGAAGATGAATTTATTGTTTATATTTTAATTGCTACGTGTGTTTGGCTGCAGATTTGAAGGACATGCAGAACTGAAACCGACATAGAAAAAAAAACTTTTTTTTACTATAAATGCTTTATTTTATAGTCAGTCTGACGCTTGTTGATGAAACGAAAAATAAGTGTTCGATACAATATTTATAACCGAACAGCTCAGCACTTTTGCCTCCGTGCATTTCCATAAATGCATGTACCTATCGCAAGTATTACTAAGTTAGTACGTGTTCGGATACCAACCGCGTAACTCAATCAAACCATATCAAACCATCTTAGTGCTAATTTAGCTTATAGATTTACCATTTTATAACCAGTCTCAATATAAACTTTAAACCATATAATTTCGTATAATTTAACCAGTGGTCATAAACCAACAACCAAACCATAACCAATCAACCAAATATCAACCAAACCAGGACTTAGAGCTAAACCAACCGAGCGCTAAGTTCTACAATATGCATGTTTTGCAATTTTTCTTTTTGTTTTCATAACAGAAAAAATTATATAAGGCAATTTGCAGTTAGCAAAAACAAGTCAAGAAAAACTGTCAACGTAATGAAAAAAACTAAACGCCACAGCCTAATCAAACAACACGGCACGCGGCATCGCCATTCAGTCCAAACAATTTAACTGGACGTTCGTTGGCAAAATTCTGACAAATACCGCCACAAACCAGCCGAGGCCAAACAAACAGTGTAACGTGTTATTTGTATTACTAAACGTCAGACAAGTAGAGGGTTAAAAATATTAACGTTAGCATATTCATCGTGTGCGGGTTGTGGGTATACTGGTGTGTGTAGGCTGTTGGTTGTAGAGGGTTAAGTATCGTTGGGTAAGACGTAAATCTCTTGTAAATCTGATAAGGTCCTCTGACATAAGCTAGGTTCATACTTAAGCCTAGCTGAGAAATAAATATGTTAAGAAAAGCTAGATAACCTATTCAACCTCCTTCACAATCCTAAAACGCCATCCTATCTACGGGAGCGTTTTTCCTACGCCCGACCTTCAGATGCGCCTTGCAGGTCGCATCTTAGTAACCTCATTAAGTCCCCTCCCCACTCCACCAACTTTTACTCCTACTCCTTCACTGTGCACGCGGTGCGGTTGTGGAATTCACTTCCGCTTGACATTAGGGACTGCCAAACTGTAGCAAATTTTAAAAGAAGAGTGAAAGAACACTATCTTTCCACTTCGTCATAGTTGCATATTAATATTCTAGTGTTATTTATTTTAGAAGTATGTATGTATGTTTTTATGTATGTATGTATTATTCTCATATTATTTGTTTTATTTTATTAAGTGAATTGTTTTTGATTATGTATTTTATATTCTCTTTTACTCTTACACACGCTGTCTACATCTCCTAATCTACTATCCTATCGCAGGTATGCTGGAAGAGATTTTATTAGAAATAAGCATCACCTTTGTACCTGCATTTTTCTGTTATTTTCTTCGTCTGTTTATACAACGTGTTGTTTTTCATCCTCGTCAAATTTCAGGAGGCTGTTAAGAAAGACATAAATAATCAAATAAAATTACGATCCTGCTCAATAATTAATGAATACTTGTTTTTTTAGGTATTTAAGTTTGACAGTATTTCAGAATACTCCACTTTCAAAGAACAAAATCGTCCCGTTGCGTATGCGGTAGGCAGTGTCGTACGACTATGTCGCTGTGTGCATGCGTTACAGTTACAGCGCAGTTACAGGGCGGTATCACACGGGCCCTACACATGCCGATTTCCGAAAAATACAAAAAAATAAAAATAAATACCTACTTATTTTATTATTGATTCGTGTCGAGAATCATTAGCATAGTTACCTCTTCGAATTTGACGAGGATGCAAAACAACACCTTGTATAAGTGTGTACATAAATGGTTAAATAAATAAATAAAAAAAATCAAATGTAAAAAAATCGGTTTTTAATATGCCTAACAAGATTGCTTACGTGTAATTTTTTTTAAACTCGAGGCTTTAAAATGTATCACAAAAATGGGAACGATATAACAGCTATACACATTTGCCTTAACATTTTAAATTAGTCTAGCATTTAAGCTCTCTAAAACGAAATAGGTAATTTTGAATCACTGAACTTTTCTCTCTCAGATTACAAGACAGTTTGAAGATTATTACGCAAAAAGCGTCTGTATTATTCTATTCGTCTATTGCAAAAAGTGCACTATCTCTCGCAGCATTCCATAATTTACCTACTAAACCACAATCATTTTGCAGAGAATTACATAAAACGCACGGCCATAAAAATGCAGCAACAATTTGTCAGTTCACAAAAAACCCATTATTTCATACGAAACTTCAATCCAGAAACTAGTAAAGAAAAAACATCAGGAACGAAAAATATAGAGCGAAACGGGATCCATTGAAATAGCCAAGCGGATCTTCCAGTATGCATGTTTGAAACAATAAAGTCCAAATACGTACAGACGAGCACACGAACTGTCAATGAATGAACGGGTAAAACCGCGTAAAACAATCATTTGTAGGTACAGTTGTGGAGAAAAATGTTTGTGTTTTATTTTAAAGTTGCATTTTTTGGAGTCGTGTAAAAAAGTCAGCATCTGAAAAGTGTTTTTTGTATCAAACAGCAGTTCAACTAATTACTTAATTTAATTTTCTGATTTAAATTTTTTTTTTTAATAACCAGGTGATTCTTCAATAATGTAAGTGTACATAGATACAAACACTTTACACGCGGAAACAAGTTGATCTTTATCTATATTTATACATATTATAAATTAAAGTCACTTTTCGTGTCTGTTTGTGTGTTCACCATGCGGTTTTCACCACCATTTAGATAATTTATTCCAGAAGATGTGTAATATAATGTATAATAAAAATATTAATATTAAATATTTATTCATATTAAACTTGTATAATAAAGAAATTTCGATATTTTGTTAAGTCGTGGAAACCGTGTGAAGCAGGAGAGGGTCGCTAATCTAAACTAATATTATAAATAGAAAATATTTGAATTTTTGTAAGTTTGTTTGTTATGCTTTCACGCTAAAACGGCTGAACGGATTTGGATGAAATTCGGCACATGGGTAGACCTTGTCCTGGTGAAGTACATAGGCTACGTTTTATTCTAGATCGCAGATGAAGTCACGGGCAACAGCTAGTATTTTATACAATATTGAGAGTTGACGACTCGGTTGGCGCAGTGGTTAAGCGATTGACTGCTGCGTTACGTGTCGCGGGTTCGAACCCCGCACGGAACAAATATTTGTATGACCAGCAAGTAGTGGTTCCGGGTCTGGCTGTTTGTGTATGTAAGTTTAAATGTTTGGAAACCCACGATACAGGACAAAATTCCAAGTGTGGGGCAAAATAAAAAAAATAAAAAAAACACTAATCAAAGGTGCTGCAATTTATACAATTTATATTTATGGAAATTATTTCATTCGAGAACTTAGCTAAGAAATTGTGTAGCATAATAAGCAATGCCAAGTATTCTTACGACTATTTATGGAAAATCAAACAGAATATATGCTGGATATTTGTACTTTAATTTTATTATTATATATAAAACTCTTTTATACCTCACACACATAACGTACAATGAAAGCAGACACTTCGAAAAACAAAAAAAAAAACGTTACCATAATCCCTCACCAATTAAAATTAAAAACTTATTTAAAAAACCAGCGCATTTATACGCAAATCTCTGCAACCGTACTTTTAACCGGCTCGGGCCAACGATACCCGTATATTTTGAAAGAACCGGCCCGCACATCCAGCGCTTTGTTTACACCCATGCATCCGTATTACCGGCTTAACAAAGAGAACAAAGTTGGATCCAGCTACCGCTGGAAGAAAGCGCTGATTGTATGCTGGTTTGGCGTGGACCTACTTATTAGAGCGAGGGAAAAGATGTCGTCGTTACTTGTTACATGTTTATAAAGATGGTGAATGATTTGCTTAACTTAAAAGGGACATCACTGGAAGACAAATGGCATTGGATGGGGCCAAAAAGTGCAACCACGCATCGGTGAAGGTACATGGATAGAATACTCTTTATTGTAAATAAGGTGTTAGATCGCCCATTGGTGATCTTATCGCTAAAAGCGACCTTTTATAGACCACTTTTGGATGGAAGATAGCAGGAAGTCGCAGATGCGGGAACGCGGGCAGAGTGTACTACAGGTCATTGTGGCATGCTTGACGGAGGCTTGAATATCCAGCAGTGGAAGTCATTCTGTTGATGATCCATACGTCCACATAGGATGCTGCCCTATTCATTTTTTAAAATTTAACAGCAATTAATTACCGAACCGGAACCCGACCCTACCTATTGCAATTATTTAAGTTATGTTAGCACCACCCGACTTTGTCAGTGTGATATTTATCCACTAGGGTGATATCCCATTGGAACTATTTAAGTTATATTACGTAAACTTCGTTCAAACCTACATAGAAAAGGGAGGATCCTCCGACCAGACGGGTGTCGTGTCTGGTGGGCAACTGCCTGACGATTGATGTCGGGAAGTTGTAGTTATATATGCTAGTCGCGCGGTAAACTCTGCTTGCGCGATGCAGGATTTGCGTGACGTCAGTATGACGCGTAGATACCGCTACAGCACCAACCGACTTCGTCAATGTGCTATTTATCCACTAGGGTATTAACACACGCATTTTGCCAGTTATGATTAAGCCCCATGTTATAGGGGTATTGCCACCATAAGCATAGTATGAGGATGTTCCCACTTCTGGGACACAGGCCTCCTCTGTTTAAGAGGAGGCCTGTGTCCCAGAAGTTCCGTGCCAATGCGGGTTAGTAGATGTCATAGTCTTCGAATTTTTGGTTCTAAGATTAGTTAGTTTCCTCACGGTGTTTTTCTTCACCGTTTTGAGCGAAATTATACAAAGTAAAGCACCTGCTTGTTTGCGCCTGCAAACCTTTCCCCACGACCTTTAATTCGTAAGTCGGGTCCGATACCGCTGGGCCACCATTGCTCAACCGGGCACAAATCCAAACTCCAGGCTGCTTGTTGGAACCCAATAACTACATAATTCAGTTCAGCTTCTGAGAATAATAATGATTATACAATGAAAACATGACCTAGGGTTAACATATTAAGTTAAATCTTGCTTTCAGGTATTACATAAATTCCCTAGAGGTTAGGTAACTCCGTAGAAGAGAAGGCTACACTATAATTATATACGTTAAACAATCAACCAGGTCACCCGGGTATCTAAGCCCCGTGTAATATCTAGCAACATCCGGACGCAAGATGGCCGACCCGGACATCCGGAGCTCTCAGATGTCGCTACTTGGGCCGCTCTATTAAAGTTGTTACGCCGTCGTTATATTTGCTTAAAAAACGAATTCAAAATTTATTTTTAGAAGAATCTTTAGGCTGTCATAGCATGTCTTTAATTTTATAACGTCTCAGCGATAGAAGAACATACTTATTGGTCGTAAAAATCTTACTCAGATGTAGTTCAACGGTTTTATTTAACGTGTCCCGTTGGCAACCTTTGAAACACATGAGTTTTTGTGTAGTTGTTTTTTATTTTATTTTATTTATTTACTATGGGATAATAAACAGCTAAAATACAAAAACGTTACAAATAATAATAATAGGCTCATAAGTACCTAGTATTAGCAATATTTCATTAATAAATATAATTAAATCGGTTTAAATAAATTTAGAATAAAGGACTCGCACTATTTCTTATTATCATTAGATAAGAAAAATTTGACTTAAATTTCGATTTGGAACATACAAAAATATCAATATCAATGAAGTTGTGAATTTACAGTGCGGGGGACTACATAAATAACATACTCGTGAGATATTTATATCACATAACTTACTCGTATTATATCATGAGCGTTGGAGTACTTTACATAGCGTTGGGAAGAAGTTGAATCTCTATATACAACATACTCAACCTCGCTACGAAATAAAACAATGATTCCTGTTACTAACCGAAAATATCACTGTCGTAACACTTATCTATAACACCCTACAATTCCACATTTCCTTTCAAAAGTTAAAAGTCAATCGAAAACTGACTTAACTCCCACTCATTCTATTTTCGATCTAAAAAAAACACCGAATACGTTTTATCTACCTGGCAACATTCGGCCGTGTCATTCAACGCCTTCAAAAGGCGGTCGTAAAAATAAAAAAACGGAAAACTATGGACAATAGAGTTGGGGGTAATTTTTCACGCGTGTATAGAGTTATGTACGGTGTAAAGGCGCCTTTATACTGGTAGGCGGACAAGGTTATTTTTATGCTTAGGAAATTTAGAAAGTGCTACTCTTCGAAGAGAAGTATTTAACTGATCCTCTAAAAACTCATTGACCTCCTAATATAATATATATATATATATATATATTTTTGTTTAAATACAGAACCTTTAAAAGTTTTTGCACACTTTTTGAATCGATGAGCCTCTTTCTAAATTTCTGGCCTTTTCTCAAAGTTGGTCGCAGTAACTAAGCTAGGTTAGGTTACAACTGTCCGGAGGACACGGCGCGGCATACGCTAGCAGATCTTTATTAATA
Organism: Brachylomia viminalis; assembly: GCA_937001585.2. Lineage (NCBI taxonomy): Eukaryota > Metazoa > Arthropoda > Insecta > Lepidoptera > Noctuidae > Brachylomia > Brachylomia viminalis. The sequence goes on along the minus strand of OW443307.2, from coordinate 4,441,849 downwards.
ATAATTAAAAGTTCAAAAATGCCTAAAACTTTGGCAAAGATCAATAATTAAACATTATATTTTTCCTAATAAAAATAAAAAATCTGAATTTCGTCAGAACATTAATTGGTGGCTTAATTTGTTGCATTTTAACCCCACTATGACGTCCTGGAAGGAATATGTCGAGTAAAAAATAACTGAGTATATTCGGATAGTTGTTTTTATTTTAGAAGTAGATTTATGAGGCTATTTTAATTAGGATGATACTCTTCAGCGATATGGAACGAAATTCTGACAAGAAAAAAAATACAATAATTTCAATGCAAAATACAAGAAAGTTGAGACGCGTTGTGGGACACCCGGTTGGAACGAAGTTCCTTTTGCATTTGCACACTTGGCGAATGAGAGCTAGACCGAAAAATGTGTTACATTTTGACCGTTACTAGACTTTTGTACTACAACGTGCGATATGTTTACTATATAGAATCCAGTTCTTCTAACTGAACAGACAGCAGTGCTGCTGGGGAGTTTGTTCCGCCACTTCTTCTTCCCAGCTAAAGCATTAGGAAGTGGTGAAGGGTGGGCGTTTTGGGGGAACTGTCTTATGTGATTTTGACGTTCAAAAAGTGCTGATTCTCAGCCTAATTTGAATAAATGACTTTTGATTTTGATTTTTTTGATTTTATGGAACTGTGTTCCAGAAAATCTTAATAAGTATTATTTTTGTTGACTAAAGTTTTGGATTAAATTAATTTTGAATACACGTACGAATAATTCAAATAGCTTTCCGTTCAATTAAACACAAAGCTACATCACCTTTTGTCAAGTTATTAAACGAAAATGTTAATTGAAAATTGAACGTAATAATACTGCCGCATCGGGTGGCAGCACGAATTTATTTCAAACAGCAATTATATTGAACTCCAATTGTTTATTTAGAGAATCTATTTAATGTGTTCATTATTGGATTTCGGTTCATTACTGTGTCGGATTTTAGATTTACGGAAGTTAGATTACATTGCTTGTTTTACATAAATAAATCTATTTTATACCGAGAACTAGAACATAACGTAATGCCTGTAGTCCCTAAGGTCCTTAAGGCCAGAGGTATACAGTGCACTTACATTTCGTCTGAGAGAGGCGCTTGAGCCAGACAGGTAAGTAGGTTCCCCAATAGCATCACACTATGCTGTTTTTGTAATGTGTATTAATCTCCCAATTTTTTGTTATACTTAGGCAGGTATCACACCTCCGCCGCCAAATCATAGCAGCGAAATCGCAGTAGTTCCGCCATGACTTGTCCGTTGTACGACAACCGAAACAGAAGCGAAACTGCCTGTTCTAACGCACAGATTTTATTATGATTCTATCTTTTTCCCGCGTGATTTCACCGATCTGTTCAGAGGCAAGTTACACCTCCGCGCTCGTTTTGCACGTATATGTGGCAGTCGACAAGTTCATAAAGCAAAACTTATATATTTTTAAAGTGGATGTAGATTTTATGAAAAACTAATCTAAGAGGTCCGAAGTAGACTATGTCGAAAGCGACGACATTTTTCTACGATTGCTACAATTCAACTGACTCTCATAGTGTTCCACTACTCAAATCGCGACATAATGTAGGTACTAATGTTTTTTAGCGAAATTCGTTAAGCGGTTTCCCATCATTATTTTCGCGGCGGAAGTGTGCTAAAGCCCTTAAACCGTTTAAGTGGCACATGCCCCTGTCCCTCCTCACTTGGATTCAAGATTAAAATTAAAATTAGAATTAAGGATCCACCCTTGATCAGAAAAAACATACACTACTGAGAATAAAAATACATTAATCAATAAATAAATACTCCGGGCAAAAAAAAAAAACAAATGAATGAAACCAAATAATACTATGACCGACCTGGACATGATCTACATCCAATAGCATTATGGTGTAGAACATAATATCTACTAATAAAAACAACTGCTTTAGGCGATCTATGTTCTATGTTAGGGGGTTTTGGTTTCCGCATTTAGTCTTGGCGGCCGGCGGTGGTTATTGCAACCAGCCCAATTCCAACACCAGAAGTGGATTAAATCTCCTAGACTGTTGAGAACATCTGTGTAAGATTTGGGTGCCCCGAGGGTTTCTGTGTAGCACATGCGTGACGGTTTCCTCAGCCTCCAAGCAAGCCCCACATAGATGACTGTCCGTTATGCCAGTAGTGTGGAAGTGTTTGTTTAGTGACCAATGTCCCGTGATGGTCCCCGTCGCCAGCCGCAGGCCGTTCCTGTCCAGGCGTAAAAAGCGTCTGGTTAGCCTGCCATCTAAGGGCGGCATAGTTTCCCTGGACTGTCTGCAGCCCGGTGTCGAGGTCCACCAGCTCTCAGCCTTTGTGGGTGTACTCCTGTAGCTACCTGCTGCTATGGGATTGAAAAGGTGTATTGGTAAATCCACATCCACGCGTTTGAAGTCGCAGGCAATTTTTATCGTGTAAAACCAATTTTATACACGGCATGTATTTAATCGAACCTCATAATATATCATAACATTTTGCTTTCCTAAAAATATTAGTGAAAACTTTAATCTAATAAAATAAATGCATCTCGTTTTGAGAACCTTAAATAAATCCTATTATGGGTAGTCAAGTAACTGCGACCAACTTGGCTTTAGCGCTCGCTCGGCTCGCGCTAGGTTGTGCACAGTTCAATTTTTTTCCGGGGTGGAATATCCTCATGGATGTCCTCCACCCTGGGGGGGCGGAGGGGTCTGTCAGACTCTTACTGGCTAAAAACCACCCCGGTGTTCCATCTCACACCTACTCCAGGTGTCGCGGAAACGTACGAATATTCTGCTAACCTCGGCTAGTGCCGGCCCGCCTCGCAGGCCTCCGCAGGTCGGGAGAAAGAGTGAGGTGTCGGTCTAAGAGGGGTGCGCGTGGAACACTATGCGCCGCCACATCGGGTGCTGATAAATGAGGGGCGACGGACTTCCCTGGGTCTGTCCTCCCAGGAACCGTTTAGGGGAGCTGGAAGAGGGCGTTGTCCACCCTCCGCCGGCGCCCGGTGCGCCTGCTACGGGCCGAGTGAGAGGACGAGATCTCTCTCTCTCTCTTTCCGCAGCCTTCTTATGCGATATTACTGTTTTGCAGAAGAACCTAACCCATTTGGTCGGGGCTCGGCGTAGGGTGTCGAGGCTCTAGCTTAGTTACTGCAGCCAACTGTGAGAAAATGTCAGGAAGTCAAAAAGAGACTCAATTATTCAATGAAGGGTGCATAATTAGAAGCGCTATAAGTTTTTAGAGGATCAGTTAAATATTTCCCATTGTGTACACACCCTAACACCATATAACTATTATCTGTTGTTGCAAAGTAATAATGTTCTATTGTGAAGGAAAACTCGCCGTACATTGATGGTGACTGGCGGTTTTAATTCAACAACAAAATGTTATTAAGCATGTGTTTTTGTTACCCCTGCAAAAATAGGATTGAATAAGTTTATTAACCCAAAGGATTAACGAGGCTTGGGGTTGGGTGGTATAGAATTATATTTCTAGGAAATGTACGTTTTTCGCTTGGTAAATAGAGGTGTTTTTAGACCCAAACAGTATTTTACAGGATGACCCTTTGGCAGTGTTAAATTTTGCGAAATATCTCTATGTATGTTCAGTGATTATTTATAGCTAGTTTCTAGCTTACTTCCATGCGGGTCTTTTTTAATAAAAATATTTAATAAAAATAAACAAAGTTCATTTCACAGCTGGATATAATTAATTATTGTGTCTCCATCTTAGTTTGCGGCACAACGCTCGGTCCTATTTGGCTACATAAGCACTTCCCGAAAAATTATTAACCCTCTGTCCAACGCGCCGAACTTCAAACAAAAGTTAGAAATAGCCGTGTCATCCGTGGATATGATCCGAGGCTCGTGTACTCGGATACTCTCGAATATCTTCGGATAAATCCGATACACATTGTGATCCGACTTAGGTACAAGTTGTCCCAACTAATCTTCGAGTTGTTACTTGATATCAACTTGTTTTGATAGACGCCTTGTAACACTGCTGATTTTGGAACGGTTTCGGTGCTTGTAAATATTTAAGTCGTTGTTTTGTTAATAAAGTGGAGTGTTTCGTTTCGTTTAGAAGACATGAAATGGGTAGACATTAGTATTTGCTATGCACCTAAGAATTTATCATTTACACAGTTTTCAAAGAAATCTTTTAAGGCCATTATTGTTAAACTGTCGGGGTGCATAATCAGCCTCTAGTGTTCCCATTGCTGGGACTCAAGCGTCCTCTCTGTGAGAGGAAGTGGGCTGTAATCCACCATTCGGGCCCAAAGCGAGTTGGTAGGTGTCACAGGTCTTCGAATTTTAGGTTCTAGGACATGCCGGTTTCCTCACGATTTTTTTCTTCACCGTTTTGAGAGCAGTGGTGATGAAATAATTTACACAGAGTAAAGCACCTGTCTGGGTTCGAACCTGTGACATACAACTCGTAAGTGGCGGCTGTTACCACGAGGCTACCACTGCTGGGACACAACTGTTAGGATGATTGACATTATTGACCGAAGAAAAGAAACAAGTACAATGAGTAAAAAAACAAAAACATGGCCTATCTTTTAAATTGTTTTCATCTTAGTAAGCACTACCTCTTATTTGTTCATAGGTACCTACATACCTCTGCCTGATTCCAACGTAATGAAATACCTATACAGGGTGTCCAGTAAATAGCACGACATACTACAGGGGGTGATAGCTTAGGTCAATACAGGCTACCAAAACAACACAATATATGTTCAGCAAAATCTTACGGATTCACAATATTACAAAATTTTCCGTTAAGTCGAAAAATCTCTACCTTGAAACAGATTTTTAAGCATGTCGTTATGAAAAATTCCTTTTCGTACCACTTGCTCAAAAAAGTGACATTCTATGCCACAAAAAGTGAACATAACAATAGTCATTTTTAATCTGTTAAAAACAGGGAAAGAAAATTGTACTGAATTTCATTCATCCTCTAGGGGGGGAATGTTATTTAAATTTGGAATACTTACCGAAATTTATACTGAACTGCATCTGTTTTTACACCATTGAGTTTGTATATAAAGCATTATACATCTTTTTGAAAAAGGTATAAGTACGCATTTATTATGCAGTTATGATTATTAAATAAAATTACGAAAACCGACGAGGCCGTATGAGCTTGATGCCTTTGCTTTTCCGACCAAAAAATATTAGTCTAGGAATTTGCCGCATTTTTGTTTTCTTCAAATACATAAACGTTAAGTTTATTTTAATTAATTTTTATAAATAAGTTAATGTTCTAAAAATACGTTTAATTGTCATTATTTTTAATAAATGCTTATCTCATATTATTATTGTGTTAATTTTTTCGCAAATAGTACGAAAAGTAGAGTATTTTCCGCGGTAATAAAGCGGTCTTAGTCTTGGGTGAACTTAAATCCCTCGCTACACTCAGGACTCGTCTTAAATCCCTCGCTTCGCTCGTGATTTAAGTTTTTAACACCCTGTCTGCGCTCGGGAGTAAACTTCGAGTCCTTCATTACGCTCGCGATTTAAATCGTCACCCGCGACAGAAGACACTGCTTTATCCCCTTGGTTAATAATCTACTGTTTCTAGTCATTTTTACATCAAATTATTCTTGAATAGCTACTTTACTCATTGATAAGTTTTTTTTCTATCATAAACAAGAATGTTTTCAAGAAATACAATTTTTTGTTTAAATTTTCAAAGAAGTATTTTCTTATCGCTTAACTTTAACCTACATTGGTGAAAAAAAATCCGTAAGATTTTGCTGAACATATATTGTGTTGTTTTGGTAGGTATTGACCCAAGCCTTCACCCCCTGCAGTATGTCGTGCTATTTACTGGACACCCTGTATATTCCTCCAAACATATTGATTTCTACTTCCACGTGTTTCTGTGGTAATAAAACATGTTTTCTTTTCTTTTCTTTTAATCACACCAAAATGCACGATTCGACTGGAAATATGGATTGTCTGACCAACCTAGGAAATCTAGTAGGGGAATCATGCTGACGGACTTTTTTTTTTTTTTTTTGTGGGTGGGAAATCATCAAATAACTTCTCCCGCTCTGGGCAGAGCAGGAGGGCGTGTCAGACTCTTACTGACTAAAACCCACCCGTGTTCCTTCAGTTGCCTGTGCCAGGGGCCACGGTAACCCTCTTGGACTTTTCCGCAACCCTAGCAGGCATCGGTCCTAGCAAACCCCGTCATTGGTGCTGACATCTCTTTGAGGCGCGCGTGGAACACAACGCGCCGTCGACCCGGGCCTGGTCCTTATCGAACGGCGAGCTGCCCATTGCTCGCCGTTCGCAAGCCCGCGCCTACGGTGGCCGGGAATCGGCCTGCGATTCCCGACGCCCAGGGCGTCTCCTGCGGCAGCTAGGGGCGTGAGGGCGCAATCTTTGCCTCTCGCTCTCAAGCCCTCTCGCTCCGTACCATGGCCTGGACCAAGGCCGGACGCGAGAGATCGCCACCGCCAATCGCCTCCACGAGGACACGGCGGTGCTCCGCCCAAGCCGGGATGCTGACGGGCTAAGAGATAGTTCTAGCTTCTACATTATTTTAAACTTAAACAACAACGGCAGCAGTACAATATTCGATCCACAAGTAATGTGGGATGATTCCAAACAGATCGAGATTTGGAGTCCTGTTCAAAGTAACCTAAATATCAAGACAACAAATTAATAATAAAGCTAAACTAACTTATCTAACTAAAGCTGGCTACATACGTAACAATAAATCGTAGTGATTTTATTAGTCCTAGTTTATCCACACGCAGTCGATATCTAAGAACGTCGATCGTCAGTAGGTACTCAAAGAACCCAGGGATGTGCCTGACAGGCGTTGCACAGGGGGGTTCTGGAGTTGGTCTTTTAAGAGGAACCGGGACCCTCCTGCATGTGCTGATGGTGGCCACAGGGGTGGTTTTAGTGAGGTAAGAATCCCAAAAAAAAAGCACACAATTTTACCAGATATATATATATAAAAAAAACACAAATTACTGGAAAATGGTTGACATTTGCATAGAGGTCATACTGGTTGCAAATGACCTCCCCTACATCCCCTTAATGGATTGCCGACATATTGCAAAGAACCCTGTATATTAAGGAACTCTTGTGCTTTCATACATCTAGACCCACCGGCTTAGACTCGGGGTTGTCTGCCAGTGAATTATAAGATTTTTATAAAATAGATTATCAAATACGACTCAAACTCTAAGCAAGTTTACTTCAAATTTTATTGCAATTAAACCATTCACAGGCACTTTTGAAATGTTTAAAAATTTTCGAGTTTTGATTTTAAGGAGGTACCCACCCACTTTGCATGCCGAAAGATAAAATATGGTTACACCAAGACTGTGTTAACATACAAACCTCTACTTATTGTTTACCTATATTTGCAATTAGATGATTTTGAATTTAAATTTGTATTGTCAAGGACTGTGGCCGATGGACTGTGCCAATCACATAATCTACGAGTACCACGATTTTGTCATACAATCGATTGAGATATCTGTGTAGATCGATTTACACGTATACTATACTGGCAGGGACAGCGACACGCAACTTAGGTTACCTTAGATTCAGTACGTGATTTTGAACCCCGTGCGTTGAAAACTTGAAATCATTCATCGGTTCACTAAAAACTAATAATTTGCAAATAATATATTTTTACATTTTTACCGCGTACACCGCGGCACTTTTCTATGAAACAGCAGATTTGAAACAAATATCTGAAGAATAATTTCACATTCACTGCCTCCCGCTGCCGGAACGTCTTGCCACCTCTTTTTTGTGCTATAAAAACAGTAGGTACTTTTAGATTTATTTATAAACAACACTTGCTTCAATTACAAAAGGAAACCAGTCACTAAACTCATCCTGGGTTTGCACGCAATTGGTATTGGTGAATCTTTTTCCTCCGACTTACACAACACAACACAGCCACACAACAACGATACATTTTATTATCTATTTGCGCTACTTTCTTGTCTTATCTTATAATATTCACTCGACTCTAAAGTATTATTTATTCTGATGCTGTATTTGTTGTCCATTCCTAAAAAGAAAACTATAATATTCTATCAATATTAGGTACTTTGCGTTGACAGGCTATTGTATCGCCTGCGCTCGCGTCCCTTCGTTTGTCATACACCATAGACAATAGTCTGTCTGTAGCATGGACAAGCGATGTTGGAGCGTCGGGTGTGGGTCGATCGTAATATTTGACTATATCTTGAGAAATACGGTTTTCATTTTCGGTATTCTTATTAGATGTTATTGTTTATTCTATTTATTAGTATTTTTTATAAGAAATTATGTCCTCTAGAGGGATTTATTTTATGTCCGTAGGTGTGCCCGTGTTCGTCCGTCCATCACAACGGGCCCTATCTGAATACCAGCGCTGCGGTATTTGTTTGTTTTTCAAATATCGCAGCATCATGCTAAGATAGGAGACTTTTTAGCCTCGCACAGGTCTTATCTTTATTCTTTTTTTTATTGTTTTCATGATTTTGTTAGATTTAATGTTCTTTTTTTATTATTATTATTATTTGTATTTCCTGTGCGTGTTCCAAATAAAATATTTTTCTTTCTTTCTTTTTATAATCATAAGCTGAATTCATGGTTTCAGTTTGCGCGTCGATGTGGCAACCTGTATATTAGTTCCTGTATAGTTACGTGTGTAGCTACTCTAGTGTAACAACTAACAAGTGACCGTTGCATAGCACAATCGATGGGTAGTGGCCGCCTCGCTCCGTGCCTTTGTGAATGATCTCTCATTTGCTTATGAATGTGCGTTTGGCCGACACAGTATGCGTAGATTTTGTCAATGTTTGTGTCAATTTGTTATTGTTTAATGGTGTAAATATTCATTCTATACAAAGAGATTAATATAATTTAATGTCTTTGATTCTATATTATTTGCATTCTCTGTCTACGATTTTCAATGACAGCTACTTTCGTCTCGTCATAAATAACGGGAGTAAAAAGGCGCTTAAAGAAGGTAAGAGTTGCTCTTGCCGTCATTGTGATTACTTTTGACTTACGTCATTGTGACTTTTTTGTGCTGGGAACTTTTGGTTACGGAGATATTGAAAGACAAAGCTTCAACTTTTTCGAACGAAACCAGGATTTTAATGTTATTATTTTACTCGAAATATCCCAACGGCCCATGCACTGTTGCATGCACCCTACTAAAAGCAGACCGAACAATTTCCATGAAGTTTTCCATAAAATTGTTCTACTAGAGTTGTGTCGCGCCTGTTTGCGACAGCCTTAAAGCATAATGTTTTGCGTGTGTTACATTGCGCGCTACCGTACACAGTGATTTTCACAACAAAAATAAAAGTATTTTCCTAGCAATTATGGTTGTGCTATATAACATAATTTGATTTACGGAATGCCTAGGTGACGGCTTTGTGATGGCTATTTTTACACCCTGAACCAGTCAACAAGGTAGCAAAACTCACTCCTAGGGTGTGCCAGACGAATACATCGATCATTCTGGGCACCTACGTGATCGGCGTTGATGAAAGCACCTAATAACATTTTCCATAACCAAATAAATCCACAAGCAGTGGTAGTATAGTCAACCACACATCAGTGGTAACACTTATACTTCAAAAACCACCCGTATTTCTACGACATAAGGCGCGCTGTCAATGTAAAATTATTACTACTGCTATATGGTTGACTGTACAGTAGGCCACACGCCAATGAAAACAAAACCTGTAAAAGGTAAGCCCTTATTCTATTGGAACTTGGTACTACGCTAGGCCATCTCAAGGTCACAGTATTACCACCGACGTGCAGTTGACTATACAAACACTGTTTAACTAGGTAATGTGTATTTATTTTATTTCTTATTGTATGTTTTATCTGAGCGTTTGCTACACCGGTTGACGACATCACGTCAGCGCCGGCTGTCGCTGAAAACCAGCGCTGGGCCTCTGTCTCGCATAGGGTCGTAACATTATGCTGAGCGATGGCCGTTTTGCGTGGATGTGGAGCATATTATGCCCCAACTTGTTCTTTATTGTCTGTGTTCGTTCTCTGCGTCATGTTTACCGCAAATAAACCTAATTTCTTTCTTTTCTTTTTAAACAGCATAGAATAAATAAGTTATTCTATGCAAACGACGTATTTTAGAAGAACGAGCGCAGCATTTTAGGCGTTAAACAATCTAACAGAATAGGAAACAACACGCTGCACTCCAAAACGGAGATCCTAGATGTAAGCAAAATGGCTGCCAGGCTGAAATGGGATTGGGTGGGTCACGTCAGCCGCTTGCACAGTGAATACTGGGCAACAGTCTCCACATCGTAGGTGCCTGAGGATGGACGGCGCCGCCGAGGCCAGCTCAGGAAGAGGTGGGGAGACGACCTAGACTCTAGGCGCTAGACTCTAGAAAAGGGTGCCTGGAAGGATTTGGGGGAGGCCTTTGCTTAGCGGTGGGACAGTGTCAGCTAACTTAAAATAAACAAATAAATTTTTTACAAAAAATAACAACCGACTTCCAAAGAAAAACACTACAAAGTGAAAAATTACTTTATATTCGGAAGTCGGTGTCTTTGTATCTGTATTTTAGCGTTTTCCACCGACTTCCGAAATAAAAGTAATTATTATTATTATTTATTTAAAGTATCTGACAACATTGGTCCACTGGTTAGTACAATACTTATCATCTAAGGGTTAGCAACTATCCTAAGTACACAAACTTATTGATCACCACTGCCGCACAAGCAACCGTACAGAGTGTCTCAGAATTGGCGCATCATGTTGTTCAGCTAGGGTTTTCAGGATACTGTTGCTGCTACTCCTCATTCTGCTTATCAAGGATGCGCTCTTCTTCCTCATAATGGCATAAAAATCATCCGTTCGTGCTACAGCAAACATACTAGACGCGCTGCAGAATCGGGGCAACCTCAACAGTACCCTGAAGCCATTATTATACTGCACCCTTAGAGCATCTAGAGCCTTCTGCGTATAATTGACCCACAAACTGCCCGTGTAGAACGCTTGACAATAAGCTTTAAACAGAGTTATTTTGACCTCGTTACTACAGCGGGCAAATCTGTGAGCCAACATATTGCATCTAGCTGCTAGTGCCCTTCGCTCACGATCCATATCAACCTGATCTTTGAGATCCTCGGTAACACAGTGTCCCAGGTATTTAAATTGGGCAACCCTTTTAAGTGCCCGACCATTGAGGAATATTGAGGGCTCATAATTAAGGTGTTTCCCGGGAGCAGCAAAGATCAGGTATTCACTTTTAATTTCATTGTACAGCAGGCCATGGGATGCCGCATACCTTTCGCAGACGCTTAGCATCTCCCTAATTGAGCCTAATTTTTCACGTTGTATTGTTTTTCTTTGGAAGTCGGTTGTAATTTTTTGTAAAAAAGTTTTTTATTTATCACTTTTTAGTTATGGTACCTAACCCCACACCCATTCGAAAACGATCGTCTTACACTTCCACGTCCGTTCGAAGGCGGTTTTTTTATTTAATAATAAAATTATTGTTGATTTTTAAAACCGCTAGACGGATTTCGATAAAATTTATATGGGACCGCCTCTGAAGTATGACCACCCAAACAAAACAAAAACATTAAAATCAGTTCATAATTGGCGGAATGATCGCGTAGCAAACATACAAAAAAAACAACGTACAGTCGAATTGAGAACCTCCTCCTTTTTTGAAGTCGGTTAAAAAGCAAACACTGTTGTTCTAATAAAATGTACCGTTTCGATAAATCCACGTCATATTATTTTAATCGATCCCTCCGAAAATTATTCATGGGCTGACTTACTAAGCCGCTTCATAGCAAACCGAGGCCCTAGCACGCACGCGCGACGTAATCGTAATGAAAATTCGAACAATGTTATAATCGAAAATAGAACTATCCTCCAGAATGTTCGTTAAAATTTTTGCTACAAGCACAATTATCACTCAAAGATATGAATAAAGTAAATAATATTAATAAAATGAATAATATTAGTCTTTGACGATCAATAAAATAGCACCAAACTACTTTATAAGATGCCCATAGTCGTTCTATTTATATTTTTCATTTCTTTTTCGTTTTTATTGATAAAATAGCCAGCCGCCACACTTAAAAAATGTTTTTTTTTCTAATTGAATATTATCAATATATAACTACTATATAAGTATTTATATCAGTCATCAGGTTACCGTAGTACAGGTTCTACCTAGTTCGGGACCTGAAGACCTTGTGTGGATTATGTTTCATATAAAAATAAAAATAAACTGCGCCCCGCATATGATAAGTCTGGATCCCGTAAGAATATCAGGATAAAAAGTATCCCGTGTCCTAATCCAGATCTAAGTCAACTCATGTGCCAAATTTCATCCTAATCCGTTCAGCGGTTTTAGCATGAAAGCGTAACAAACAAACACACAAAATCAAATCTTTTCTCTTCATAATATTATAATTATTAAGTTTCGATCATTTAGTCTATTAATCCGTTGTTGCTAAATATACCTCGCTTTTTTTGTAAACAAGAGTCAAGAGTACTTATAAGTTGAAAACCAGCGCTTAGCAACCCGCTACCCCCTAGGGGTACCCCCTAGTGGGTTGCTAAGCGCTACTTTAAGCATAATGCTGACGCTAAAACCTTTTGCTTCCGGTATTATAGTTTTGTGTATGTACCTACTACTACTAGCTGTAAAACTAGAGACAATAAACGTAATCTAAACCGTAACCTAATCTCTTCAAAGTGTGAGTGAACAGGATTCTTCTGGGTAAGGTCACTCCACCGTCGACTCCGTCTCTGTCACCACTGACCTAGACTAGAGTCAAGAGCAAACCAATCTTAAATAAAATAAAAAAACAACATTATTCTATTTTCTTCAAAATATTATGTGCAAAACAAGTATTTTCAAAATTACGTTACGATTGCTCCGCGCGTTCGTGCTAGGCCCACTGATCCAAAACAGCTAGTATGTCAAAATCCTCTGTACCAAGTCATATGCAAATGTGCGTTTCATACTCCGGCGGATTGCTTTCAATGGGGTTCTGTATCTACTTGCTCGTTTGTAGCCGAACCCGGGGTGTTATTCCCATTGTATTTGATAGAAAATCTTGCGTTTATTTTTGTTCGATTGGTTGTGTAAGATTTGGTATAGTATAGGTTAATAAACTTAGATGAGGAGCTGGAGCAACCTATATCCCTCCTGCCTGCCCTCGGTGCCCCAAAAAATGCAGCCATAGCGACCTCTGTGCTGCCAGCGACGATGTCGTGGAAGTGGCGAAGTTTTAGGGCAACAAAATTTGTTACAATGTCGCGCCATCGAGACGACGTAGAAGAATGACTTATTGATTTTAGTTTTGCGCTGACTGAGTGGAAACTTCAATTCTATATACCTTAGAACTTATTTAACATTATTCCCGAGTTATCATACATTTTCCGTGCATAGAATCGTGTGTTTCATAGAATCGTTCTACGTCCGGGGAGATTTTAAATGATAAATGATTTTTCATTTCTTATACTTGGAAAGTTCGCCTGATTAGAGGGATGAAAACAGTAATTTTTGTCCCTGGGAAACGATTTTCCCTGCTGTCAAAAAATTTAAAAACTAGGCAAGCCATGTCTCAACTTTTTATACAGCCACACTGTTAAATCGCAGGGTAAAATTGTAATTAAAAAACATAATCAACAGTTTTGTAACATTACTTTATACTGTCTATTTACTTTTAACTAAATTATGATTGAATTTACATAGATTTAAACTAAATACCTATTTACCATCGACAATGATAATAATACTGGCCGGTAGAATGCCACAGAAAAAGAAACATAAAAAAGACGTAAAGATGCAATTCGATCTTCGGTTGTTTTGTCGAGTGATAATTATTTACGTATACACAGATATTTGTATAAAATGAGTTCATTCGATCCTAATATGAATTTAAGGCCTGATTGCAATAGAGAAGAGGCAAAAACAGCCGTGGAAAACCTTTTCCCGCCAGAATCGAAAGAAAGATACTTAAAATCTTACGATGTTTTTATGAAATGGCGCGCTGAATAAAGTGTCAAGTCTTAGATAATTACATACTTACTTAGTTCAATTAATTATCTATGAACCATAAATCTTTAATTCTATAGAGCGTGTATTCAATGCTAAAGACGACTTTAACTACAAAACGCGATATATATTTGATAGATTTCGCCAAACTATCATCTTTTCTGAAAAGACAGTTGGATAGATTCACATCGTAAAAAACCAACGTTTTCACAGCAAAAGAGGTCCAAACATTCTTAAATCATGCGCCAGACGAAATATACTCAGTAATAAAGGTAAGGAAATATTTATAGTGTCATTACATCTAAGAAATTTGTCTTAAACTGTAATTAGGTATGTAGAGATTTTGTACAAGAGAAGTACCCATTAAAGATTTACATTTACTTTTAATTTCGTGTTGTTATTGGTCATAAGTGGGCGCTTGCAAAATCATTGAACTGGTGAATATGGAGGTACATGACACAGAGAAATAAGGTGAAATAATACTAGTTAAGTTCAGAGGTACTAAAACAAAAGTTGACCGAACTTTCGTAGAAAAGAAAGAGTCTGTACAAATAATTGAAAAATACCAAGGACATCGGACCTAGTGATATGGAAACTGATCGTTTTGTCCTGAATTACCAAAAAGGGAAATGTTTGAGGCGAGTAATTGGCTAAAACAAAATATCTGATATACCGAAACAGATAGCCACGTCTTAATTTAATCCAAATCCAAACTTTATATTCTGGTCACTGCTTCCGCAGAACTTTCGGTACTTTGTTGGCTGATTCAGGCGCAGATTTGACTACAATTAAAAGACACGGAGTATGGAAATCAAGTAAAGTACCCGAAGGATGCATAGAAGAATGGGTGGAAAATAAGATTAAAATATCAAGCAAAGTGACAAAAGTGATAAATCTACATTCCTCGGAATTCTCTCCGCAACCAACTTCTTCCAAAGACAACCTGGAGTGAAATAAAAAAAATATTTTCCAACTGAAGAAAATGACAAAATATTGCCAACATTTACAGAAACACACGAAACTCAAGTTTAGCAAAGAATATCCAACATTAATTTACCAGGAGAGAACCTTTCCCTTACGTTTAATATTATTGTTCTAATTTTATATTAATTTTAAATAGTTAGTATCTTACCAATAATGTTTATTTATTTTTTAGTACAATATTGTTTATTTAACTAATCAGGTTTTTATTTCATTTCCTTATATTCGAAATGAAAAGCAGAGTGTTTATCTCAGGTGAAAGACGAGATTTTTTTTCGTTTACATCAAGTCTCTGAATCATATCACTTAAGTAAGAAGATCCAGAGAGGCATTCCGGATTCCATATTGCACTTTATTAAAATTTATTATTTTGAGTGTCCCGGATGTTCATCCGCCAACAAGTGGCGTAGATCCTTTCTAATCTCATCACAAAATAATACAACATCATTATTTACAATTTGTTTACTTTGTTTAATGGAACTAATAATGGAAGGAATTGTCAAATCAATACAAGGATGCGGTGAAGAAGGAAGTATTGCATGTTGACAATGAATGGTCTGGTGTAGGTACATTGGATGGTGTTTGACAATGCTCACAGCTGTTCGTTTGTTAGTTGACCAGCTTATTCCCTCATTAGATCTTCAGAGGTCATATATTTGCTAGTCATTGATCTAAGTGTTTCTTCCTGTGTGTCAATGTTATACTTCCTAGTACTTTGCTCCAAATTAAAAGAATATATTGATCTAATTGTTTAAGTCATTTTAACCTTTCTCTATTAACTTTATTATTTTTGATCAAGAACCTTAGTCTTTTTACCATATTTTTGTGTTTTAACAATGTACCTATTTGTGAATGAATGATATTTTATGTATTTTAAGGGTCGTCGTTTTCCCAGGTGTTGTCCACAGCATACTATTAGATCGAGGAAAAAGTTATTTCGTATTTTATATACAGATCTAAGACAAGAGCTCGTGTGGCACCCAAATATCGAGCTTTTTTGTACACCCAGACTTTTTCGAATGTGTTAACACTGCTTTGTGGTCCACCCCTAACTCTTCAGCTATGTCGTAACTACTAACATGCCATTACGCTCACTTTTTAAAAAACGGGATTGTCTTTATCCGTAACAGGGGACCAGAGCGAGCTGCATCTTTGGCATCAAAATTCCCGGGCTAAAATGCTTGAACCAACTTTGTGCTACTGACACTTTTTTTTTTTTTTTACGGGGGGAAATCCTCATGGACTACCTCCGCCTGGGGAAAAAGCGGAGGGGCGTGCCGGACTCTTACCGGCTAAAACCACCCCGGTGTCTCCTCGCACGTGCGCGCGGGGCCGCGGGAATCCAAATTCTTCCGCAGCCCCACACTAGTGCTGGCCCGGTCTGCCCGGGCCTCGTCTCCTGCACGGGGTAGTGAGGTGTTTAACTACCCCGTGCATCGCCTCAGAGGCGCGCGCCGACACCCGCGCGCGCCTCCGCCTCAGGTCCATCAAATATGGGGCAAGGACTTCCCCAAGTCCCACGCCCCTGGACCCATTCATGGGGGCCGGAAAAGGGCGTTGTCCGCCCTTCTCCTGCGCCCGGTGCGCCTTCTGTGGCCGGGGAAGGGAGTCGAGATCTCCCTCTCCCGTTCCGCAGTTTCCTTCTGCGACATCACGTCCTCGCAGAAGGACACCACTGCGACCCACGACTCTGCGCTACCGACCATCCTCCGCACTACGGCCGGCAGCGACAGATCGCCTCCTACTTCATTTGTGAGGACACGGCGCTGCTCCTCCCAAGCTACACACTCGGCGAACGTGTGTTGCGCCGTGTCCTCCCTGCAATGGACGCAATGGTGGCACCGAGCGTCCGGCTCCCTGTCTATGCGGCACAGGTACTTGCCGAAGCAGCCGTGCCCCGACAGCACCTGCGTCACCCTAAACGACAGAGAGCCGTGCCTTCTCCCGAGCCAGTCGTCGAGTACTGGCCTCGATCGCCTCGACGGTAGCGAGGCCGGCGGTAGGACGCAGAAGCCTTTGCCGCCATTCGGCCACCAAGACCTGACGGAGCTCCTTTCGGCGCAGCGCGATCTGCCGCTGCACCGGCCTCGAGCCCCGTGCCCGCTCTTCCTCGCGCCATCCATATAATGACGCGAGTACATTCGCCTCTAGGTCCCAGGGCGTTGTGCTACTGACACTGCATTAAGTCCATAAACGTCACATATTTTTTTCCCGGTTTGTGTTGCATTTTTACCTTTTTTGTAATAAAACTTCAAAATGTATCGAATTCCTTCGTTAGATTCGCTCATTTTGACGGACGGAAAACAGTTGAAAAATGCCAGGAAATCATAGATATAGAATTCCGTAGATTGGGCATGAGAGTGAATGAGAGCTCCCGCTCTTAACGGGACTATGCTGTGTTAGAAAGAGAAAGAAAGTGACGCTGTCAACAGGGCCAAACACGTATTTGCTACCGGCCCATAGCGGCCCCGGTAACTGTTTACGTGAGCGTTTCGGCAATTATTTAAGTGAACTAGAGTGATAACCTGTGATTAAATAACCATAATACGATGGTTTCTTGTGCAGTACCAGGATGTGAATCTTCCAAAAAGAAAAATCCCCAGGATTACTCGTTTCACCAGTAAGTTTACAAATTGTTTACATTGTTATTTCTGCATTAACGATGCACTAATAAGCCGGTTTTAAGCAAAATATGATGAGAACATTATTTTACTTACGATTTAGATGAATTAGCATGCCTGAAACCACCGTATTTAAGAAATAACAAATAGAGAAATACGAAGGAGTTATAACCTCACTTTTTAGTGATGCGATAGCCTAATTTTTGACTTGTTGATATCGACATCTAAGATAAAGGTAGCTTCATACAAATGCATATTCTTAGAAAATTAGATTATATGTCGGTAATTGTTGTAACAAACAAAATAAAATATAGATATATTACAATCTTATATAAACTAATACATACTATAAACGATTATTATGCCATGCCGAAGTACAAATAAGCGAAAATACAAATTGTTTACCGCTTGAAAATATAACTGTTTTAGGATTAAGCAATTTAAGCACCATGAGACGGCTTAACTTAACAGCCAATAAAAGAAACACTGACGATTCTGTTGGTGAAGATTGCATGGAATCTTCGGTTTCTAGAGTCGAAGATGAACACGACTTTTTAATTTCTTTACCGTGTGAGGACACACACAATAAAGAAGTTATTAAAATAATACTTCAATACATAGGTGGATTCATCGTGAGAGTTTTAGAAAAGAAACTTAAGTGTGAAGAATGTATCACAGTTTTGCGTTCGCAGCACACTGATGTAAATTCTTTAATTTTTTTCAAAGACAAAGGAGGATTAGTCTATCCTTCAAAAGACGTGATAGAAATATGTTTGTTTTGTGAAAAAGTGTTTAGAGAAAATATAAGGTCCAAAAACCTTAATATAACTAAATTAAATTTGATTGTTACCAGGACCAATATAATTTCATGCACAAATTTTCCGCTCTAAATGACCACTGTTTTCCGTCTCTAAATGATCATATTTATGATCAGGATCCAATAAATAATCATAAATATCTACTAGTAAAGTTAATTATTGAAAAGTTTTTTAATATTAGAATTAGATACGAACACAAGTTACGAAATGTAAATAAAGATAGTATTCGACAATTCTATTTATAACAAACTAGTTATTTTTAAGGGTAGTACTTAAAAATGTAAACTGTGCATTTCATAAATGATTTTTTATAAGTAAATCTTTTTTGTTTCACAATTTTCTCTAAAATGTTACCTTTATGGCCCCTCAGTTAGTGACACAGCGTGGGATGACCTGGCAAAGCATTAATAGAAATATCTAGGAACGCTCGAGAATCCTTCTGGTTAACTTAGGATCCCCTATAAGCCATACTGAGACTCATGAAGAAGGTGCACGGAGGGCTAGGGGTTGAGTAGAAGGGAGGGGAATCGCACAAAAGATCCAGAAGGGTCGAAGCGCTCTGGGCTCTGGCCTAGGGCCAGCAAAACCAGATAAGATAGGATCCCCTGGTATACCGAGAGTTACCGGGACATACTGCGTTAATTGTGAAGATGTTTTTTTGCCATTGAGTAAGTATATATTTTTTTTATATTTCTAATAGAAATTGCGTGATACTCTGACAAAGAAACATTGTAATCCTAACTAATATTATAATTTATAAATGTCAGTTTTACCGCTAAATGAGGTTACTGGCTAGTCGCATGCCGATAGTATTTATTGCGTTAGACCCTTAAGACATTTAACAGAATGACTCATTACGTCGCATAAATTATCGATAAAGACCAACAAAGGAATAGACCAGTCACAACACTGTCTATGCACACACTTACATTTTACGCATACTTAGATCAATGGTTTTTGGTCTTGTTTGATTGTTGACATTACCGATCTACGGAATTCTACATCTATGCAGGAAATCGTTTTTTCTTTCTATTTTTATTTTCAAACATTTCATCTTTTTATTTGTATCAAAACCACCCAGATACACAAAAAACAACAAAAACACAGACAAAAACTGTTTTTTTACAGACATAAAGATTTATACCTATAACATACGAAAAAAGCTTTTTCCCTAACCTATTATATCATTATGAATTCGAAGTCCCTTCTGGTTCCGAGATCACCGGTGCCCTTTCTATATTGTCTGTCCCGTGGGAAACCAAGTCATTTCCTCCAACGTGAGCTTAAATTGTACCTGGCTCAGGGTTGTTGAGCTGGTAGGTACAGTATATACTAACAGCCTATAACGTTTTATAAGAAAAGCATTTAATAGGTATCATGGGACATTTGACGAGTTAAGAGGATTTCGTTAATATAACTCGTAAAATTATTTTTTTTTTAAGTTTTTTTTGTTTTTTACATTGCAAGATTATTAAAATTCAATACGCGGCAATTATGATAAAATTAAAACCAAATTATAATAATTTAAAACATCGATATAGCTTTCGAAATTATACAGGGTAGCCAGAACATCGACGCGCAAACTATCACAACTGTACTCATGTTTCTAGACCCCTAGGGTAGATAATTATTGAGGGTTATAAAAAAAACGGTTGTTTCATAGAAAAGTGCAATATCTACGCTGTCAAAATATATGGATCAGCTAATCAGGGGTTCTATGAATCTATGGTAACATGTTGGTTACTCGTCGATGTTCCTGACACCCTGTATTAGCTGCAAATAAAACTATTTCGTGAAAATAATTATGACATCATCTTCAACACACCTTATTTTAGTCAAACCTTCATTCAGCTTCGTCGTTTTAATTCATAGTTTAAAGTCAAGGTGTGATATTCAAACTGCGTTTATAGTACTGCCACTGACTGGGAATAATCATTATGTAATTGTAGATACCTACACAATACCGTGCGCAAAATACGCACTTGGACGTGAATTTTGTTTATTCGGTAATTTCTTTGAGGCATATTATTCTTAACCTCCTAGTTGGTCTCGTGGGACTTTTAGAGTTCTGTTTCCATGTGTAGCGGTATCTACATCGCCACATGCGAACTACGCATCACACTGACGTCACACAAAATCCTGCATCGCGCAAGCAGAGTTTACCGCGCAACTAGCACATATATACTACGTCCCGATATCAATCGTCGGAGTAGTCACGGACTGGAGGAAAGTAAGCGAACGCCTGAAATCCTCCAAATTCTCCCCCCAACTAAACTCCATCCACAACCAGTTCGACTCTATCGTTGACACGACAGCCGCGATCGACTCACTCACGGAACACGTACAATCCGTCCTGAACGAAAGTTCAAGGGAAGTCCCAGCGATGAATGACCATCGCTGGAAGTTACCAGACGATGTGCGTGAACTGCTGACTGAGAAGAATATGGCTGTCCGTGACTATAGCAACTTTCCCTGCTAAGCTAACCAGGCCCATATGCGCTATTTACAGAGATCTGTAAAGACACGCATAGCGGAGCTGCGTAACAACGTATGGGACAAGATGCTGAGCGAGTTAGAGCCCACCCACCAGGCCTTTTGGGAACTGCAGAGGAAACTCCAGTCCCAACAAGTAGCCTCAATGCCCCGAGCGGTACGCCCCGATAAGACCATCGCCTTCGACGATGTCGACAAGGCTGAATGCCTAGCCGACAGTCTTGAGGCCCAATGCACACCCAGCTCTCAACCAGTAGACAAAGCTCACCTCTCTGAGGTCGACGCGGTAGTCAAACTTAGAGCCTCCCTTCCTCCCGTTGAAGATCTAGATTATCATCTGCACCCCGTCACCCCAGCCGAGGTGCACGATATCATCAAGGGTCTGAAACGCCGTAAAGCCCCCGGCCCAGACGAAATCACGAATAGGGTGATCCAATTGTTCCCCGCTAACCTCATAATGCTCATGACCATCATCTTCAATGGTGCTCTGAGCAACAACATCTTTCCCTAAGCTTGGAAAAGGGCCACTGTCATCGGAATTCCAAAGCCGGGCAAGCCCAAAACCGACCCCTCTAGTTACCGCCCCATTAGTCTTCTCAATGTTCTGGGCAAAATCTATGAGAGGCTTATATACAAGCGACTCAGAGATTTTGCCGAGACCAAGGGCCTCATCCCCGACGAACAGTTCGGATTTAGATCCCAACACTCAACGTAGGTTCATGACGGGTGCTGTGTTCTTCGACATAGCGAAAGCGTTCGACAAAGTCTGGCACAATGGCTTATTATATAAGCTTTACCAACTCGGTGTGCCAGACCGTCTCGTACTCATCCTGCGAGACTTTTTGGCTAACCGAACCTTTCGTTATCGTATCGAAGGGGCGCTTCCCCCCCCCCCCCCCCCTATCCGCGCAGGTGTCCCTCAGGGCTCTGTGCTAGCACCCCTCATATTCACCGTATTGACCAGTGATATCCCCAATAGTAAAAATAGTAAATACACTGGGCTCCTCCGAGACCCGATATCTCGTACTCTCCAAACCGCAGTTGACAAGCTCGGCGCATGGTTTGGAAAGTGGAGAATTGAAATCAACCCCGACAAGGGTCAAGCGGTTTTCTTCTGGAAACCGCGATTCAAACTCAGACCTGACTACCCCCGACCGATCAAGATGTTCGACAAGCCGATCCCTTGGGTAAAGCAAACCAAATATCTGGGTGTAACACTGGACAGACATCTCTCCTTCTCAGAGCACACAAAGGTGGTTCGTTCACGAACCGCCTTTGCTCTAGGTTGAATCCATTCCGTATTAAATGCAAGCAGCATATTGTCACTCAGGTGCAAACTGCGCATTTATACGGCATGCATCCGCCCCATCACAATCACCCTGGTCATTTCCATAAGATGCAGACCCTACAGAACCGTTTCCTTCGTAAAGCATCGGGATAGCCTTGGTTCGTTCGTAATAAAAACCTACATTTAGATTTGAGAATTCCCACTATTCAGTAATTCATGAAACGCGCTTGCAAGCGTTTCTTTGATAACGCCGGCAGCCATCGCAACCCTCTGGTTGTGAAGGCCGCCAGCTATTTCCCCTCTAGAATCAGTAGAATCCACCGTCCAAGGCATGCACTGACCGACCCTGACGACCCCATTACCCTCCTCCAGGAAAGCAGTAGGGCCACCGGTACATTATACAGCAGACACAGACACAAATCGAAATTCCGACCTCGCCGCCGAGGTCCTCCGCGTCCGCGATCTTCCCCGATTAATGGTCCTCCCTGTCCCTTGATCGGATCCGTGCCAGCTTGTAGCGTACCTGAGCCTGTAGCTTTAAACTCCCCCGATAATAATAATGAATTTAATTTGATCCAGACTGTCTTCTACTTGCTGTCCTCCCCCAGCGACGCCCTAAGCCGAGGTTCGTACCTCACAGGGGGTGCCCATAAGTGATGGTCACTTACTTTTTAATTAATAATAAGCCCCTGGGCCCCTGGCCTTTGAGTTCGCTCAAAGGCACCACAGGAAATACCGTCGGCCAGTAGCCCACCAGACAGGACACCCGTCTGGTCGGAGGATCCTCCCTTTACCAGGAGGTATGAGTGAACTTTACACCCTGTTCCTCACATCTCTATAGTTTCACCAGCCCGTTAAGGCGCCTTCAAACAGGTGCGACACGCGAGGCGGATCGCACGAGACACGAAGACAGCGCTCGTCGCATGTCGCGCCTGCTTGGTGGTGCCTTTGTACAATACAATACCTACAGTCTAAAATGGCCCATACAGACAGTTGCATTCATTTGTTTCCCACCTTGCGTGAAGGATACCCAATGAAAGCGATTGTCTGCTCCTGCACTAAGCAATAAATTGAAGCTTCATACTTCAAGCTATATTAAATTATGTATCTAATATCTAATACGAAGTCAGTATGGTTGTTTGTGCACACCGCATCGATATTGGAGTAATAAACTTGAGATACGAGCAAATATTATTGAGGTACCGCTCTTCGGGACCTACTAGGGCGCAATATCGCCTTATTTGTAATAGAAACTGATTTGTTAGGGAAAATATTTTTGATATAAAATGTCATGGTGGATAGGAAGAAGTTCTCGCTTCAAAAGCACCAGAGAATGTAGGATAATGGATAGATTTTTAATTATTTACGTATTTTGTAAGCTGGGGCTTGTGGCTTAGTAATAACAGCTGCACGGGTCGATCAATCAGGTTAAACTATGCTTGCCGCGGTTGGTCCCGGCTGTCATTCGTGGATCTTTGACAGTCGTTACGGATCGTCAGAAGCCCGAAATTCTGACAACCAGTCATACCAAGGGGTATCGTATTACCCAGTAACTGGGTTGTGGAGGTCAGATAGGCATTCGCTTCATGTAAATTGCTGGTATTCAGCTGCATCCGGTTAGACTGGGTGCCGACCAAGCCGAAAAGGCAAGCAGATGATGATGTATTTCGTTGGCCTAGTGGTCGTAAAAGCTACAGCTGAGCATGAGTTCTTGGGTTTGATTCCTGGGTCGTGCAAAATAAAATTAAGTTTTTTTTTTCTGGAATTTCTCAGACTTGTGCCCGGCTGATGGCAATATACTCGCCACCCCTATTACATGGAACTTGTACGTAACTGGCCTCCCAGCGAAATGTGCGTATACTTTATGTACACTTCTGCCCGTCCCTTCAGGGAAACAAGGTGTTATGTTATGTTTATGTAAGCTCTCAGTCAACCTAAAAATCTAGAGACTTATTCTGAAAGAAAATTGAAACTGAAAATGGTCTTAAATCAGCCACACATAGACAAAAGCACGGGGACCAATATTGATTCGTATCTACGAGGCCTTATCTTGTAGCAAAATAATAACCTTACAAGCAAATTTTGATGACAACGATATCTACTCCGAAAAGTAATTATTCTTCACTTCAAAAATATCCCATTACAAAAGAATCCTACACCAAATACCTTGAAGGTAGCATACAAAATTACAGACGAAATTAATTTAATTAAAAGCGAAAATATCGCATTACAATTAAAAGAATATTCCTCACTTTAAGGATCGTTTACACGAGGCGAGTTTCTCGACCAATCGAGAGGCGGAAATGACCATGCGAGATTCGGCAGGTATTTATATTATTTCATTAATTTGCTTTTACAGAAGCAGGCATGATGCCTTGTCATTCTACTAACTGCTTTCATACTGATAGATAGATAGATAAGATAGATAAACCATTTATTCAGCGCACACAAAAGACGTACCACAACACACAAAAGAACAATTCAATTATAGCAAATGACATAAATATAAAAACAAGGTGCCAACATACAAAAAATAAAAAAATCAAACATAATTATAGAAATTAATTGACACTATGACATACTACAAATGAAAATAGCGAATATGCACAGTGCGGTGTGCGTCTCAAGGTTGCACCAAATGGGAGTCCAGCTCAGCATGTGTCAGGCAAATGTACCTGACGCTGATATTCTGCTGGATCCCTGCAGTGACATACGGACGTCGAGCAGACGAGATAGATTGGTGTTGTGACAAAGTGTTATGTGCGGAGTGAAATTATGATAATTATGTATCAGTCAAATTAAGTATCAGTCATAGATATCCGAGAGATATGCCTTTGCTATAATATTTGTTCGAGTTCAAGTGTCGCCGCCTTTTCCTCACTCCTGAAACTCACACAAAAACAAACGAATTAGATACGGCACACATGATGCTTTTTTCGCACGCACACTAGAAAATACGCGTAACTCTTTTGTGATATTTATTGCACACGTGCTCAAAAGGGGCGGGCACTAGAACGTATAGATACAGTCACTGTATGCACACATGCAACACTGTAGCCTCAACTAGGGAAGAGGGATTGGTATAAATATTTGATCGATAAAAATATCGATGAAAACCGACTGCAAGAGCAGAAATGCTTTATGGACGTATTTTGTATCGTCAATTTTTTCTGCTTTTCGATGTGTAATATTAAAAACACCAATTAACCAAATCAAGTAAAAATATAATATAAGTATTTGTTTGCAAATGACATTTAAGTAAATCAGTTTCTTCAGTTTCTCTCTTACTTTATTCATTAATAAAATACAATACAAAATAATCTATAACTATTCGTATAGTACTGTCAAAATATTGATTAATTGATTAACCTAATGATCTCATTTATCCATCGCTATTTATTGCAATCGACGTCTTCTCAGTTCGTCATCAACATTGAATTCATCGCAGCCCCAGCCATCACACGATTTTGGCAGAGACTGGTAATCTGTGGTAACGTAATGCAAGTGCGTCTCTGAACTCTAATGGAGATAGATCGAAATGGTATTTTTTTGTCGGTAGTCAGTTGGAGGATTTTGTTTTAATTTTTGTCGAAATTGATCGTTCAATCGCTCTTCTCTTGATAGAGCAGAGTATGACCAAGACGGTATCCAAGAGTTTGTCATTGAGAGTCTCTTAAAATAATCCTGTTGAAAGTGGGAAGAACAAATTACATTTTGTTTGAGGGAAACCAATTATTTTCCCTGTCTGTTGCATATATTCATTTATTTTTAGTTTCTGGATTTTTCGGGAAACTGAAATAAATGTATTCATTCTTTTAAATTAGGTTCTTCAAATAATTTCTTATTTGGAACAGCTAACAAATATCGATATCCATATCTCAGCGCTGCGCACCACTAATAAATCGTTTTGACTTGCTAGTCAAAAATATTTTACAACTAGATAAAATCAAAATCAAAAATCAAAATCAAAAATCAAAATCAAAAATCAAAATCAAAAGTCATTTATTCAAATTAGGCTGAGAATCAGCACTTTTTGAACGTCAAAATCACATAAGACAGTCCCCCCAAAACGCCCACCCTTCACCACTTCCTAGTGCTTTAGCTGGGAAGAAGAAGTGGCGGAACAAACTCCCCAGCAGCACTGCTGTCTGTTCAGTTAGAAGAACTGGATTCTATACATATAGTAATAAATAAATTAACATTACGAAACACAAAAATATTAAAATTATTTGCCATATGTCAGCTAGCACACGCCAATATTTAAAACTATACTCAAGCATAAATAAATAATAAAAACAAAAACGCAAACAGAACTTAATACATAATAAAAAGCCTCCTGACATAAAGGGCGTGCCCGCTTACATATGCAATGCTGCATTATGTTTATATGTATATAGCTGTAACTAGTAGCCACAAATGACAAACTAGGACCTTCGAAGTAAAATAAAGAAACATTAATTTCTAATAACAATAACAAAACCATAGTCAGCAAGCTGACCTGTCACCACAAGCAGCACCCGTTCACGAGCATAACGCAAAGATCAGCCATTACCCCCCTCGCCATATTTGAGGGAAGGAGGCAACCCGACCCCCGACGCTACCGCAAGCATTGACATCTAAGGGAGCATGACGAACTTGCTGCCGGTTGCTCAAAAGAATAATATGATGAACTGTCGAGGTCGCTAGCTAACCATATATTGCAATACAACTCATTAAAAAACATTGAAATGAGTAGATTATGTCAATAATAAATAAAAATTAAATTAAACTAAGGTGACTAATAAATATAGTCAAATAAAATAAACAATTAAATGAACTCGTATAACTTGTCAGTAGGTAAGCTAATTTTGGAGAAAGAACATAAACATTGTCTTGAGTTAATCACAGCGACCAACTATTTTTATCGTTTAAGTAATCGTTGATTGAATAGTATGCCTTTGAACAAAGGTTGGATTTTACTTTAGCTTTAAACGCATTAAAAGGCAATTCTAACAAAGAAGAGGGAAGCTTGTTATAAAAGTTTATTCCAAGCCCAACAAATGAGTTATGGACCTTATGAAGCCGGTGAAAGGGAGCACGTAGTTTCTCCTTGTTTTTAGTGTTAATATTATGAATATCACTGTTTTTTGTGTATAAGTGTATATTTTGCCTAATATATAAGATGTTGGCGAAGATGAATTATGAGGCCACCGTGAGAATAACAATCTCTTTAAAAAAATCTCTCAGAGTAACTCTAGCACCTAGCTGGTAAATTGCTCGTAAATGTAATTTGTAAAACTCTAAATATTACAATTAATGCAGCAATTTTTACCCGTGGTGAGACACGCTACTTGTCGTAAAGTTTGTTGTTATTGTTCTATTTTTGCAAATAAGGACGGAACAATTGGGTATTTTGTAAAAATACGAAATGACACTACACGTTCCGATGCAAACATATGACTAAACGGTGCTCATCGCCGTCGCGCATATATAAGGCCAGTTTGATTGCAAGGACGAGACATGTGCCACGCCTCCAAGCCATATCCCTCGATATCCGTGGTATCAGCCAATATCATTCGCAATTTTCCTTAATTGCATAATTAACAAAAACAATCATATGTATTTCTTAAACAATAATATGTGTTAAGACAAATAAAGATTTATGATTGATTATCATTCTAGAAGCGAGGCCTATATCGTACTCATGTGTTTACACTCAAGCGAGAAATAAAAATACGAATATGACATTATGTCACTCGAGATTTCTCGAACTGCGATTATTCGGAAACAGACACTGTAATGTTTTAAAGCCAAGGCGATTCTCCACTTTCGACATGCACGTACGTTTAAGTACTGTTTACATAGATCAAGTATTTTAATATATTTTTCATAATCGAGGCGAGAAGTGCTTCTGGCTTGTGTAACAGACCCATTACATTTGTAACGAAAGAATGGATTTTACAATTTATTGGAGACTCCGAAGTCCATTGTTCGGACAATTTCTGATTTCAATTAAAGTTTCAATATATGGTAATGAATCATGGAGAATATTGTAAAAGCTGGACCGTTTCATTATTAATGCCTAGTTGAGAATTAAGGGCAATGTTGCTGTTTGTATTTCATTTGTGGAAAAGTCTGATTGGTATTTTGTAAGTTTTAATTGATAGAGCATGGGATATTAATTTTTGTGTTAGTTATATATATGAGACAACATCCACACAAGGTCTTCAGGTCTCGAACCAGGCAGAGCCTGTACTACAGTAACCTGATGACTGATATACATACTTATATACATATACACACCCAGACACTAGTTGGTAACTAAGTGGGAAGCCTATTATAATATAACATGAAAAATCGAACTATTTCTCTGCGCCGCCGTGGCACCGGCCTAATTACGCAGAACGTTACTTTTGTTTTCTTAAATCACTTTTAATTTTGATTGAATGCCATATAAAACGACAGTTTACAAAGTCAAAGTCAAAGCATTTATTTCAAATAGGCACATAAAAGGCACTTTTGAACGGCAAATTTAAATAGAATTGATTCTAGTCGCCCCATCCAAAAGGTAGTTTCGTGTGGAGAAGAATGGGCAAGAAACTCCACCGTTACTCTTTTAAAATTTGTTACAATATTTTGTATTTTTATTTATTTTTATTTTTATTGAGAGGAACAGCAAACAGTTACATCATGAAAACTTAAACTTAAAACTAGTATGTTACATCATGAAAACTTAAACTTAAAACTAGTATGTTACATCATGAAAACTTAAAACTAGTATAACAATATTTCATTTTGTTAATAATGTAACCCACAACACTGTCCACGGGTTATCATAATAATATTAAAAAAAAATAATAAACAATAATCGCAAGGGGTGAAGAAAAAAAAAATATAAAAAGTTTAAAATTAAAAAATAAGAAAAATGATGACAAATAAAAAGTATACAATCAGGACGGATTTGAAACAATAATTTTGATAACATCTTTATAATGTACTATGCATTAATTCTCAAGAGTTTTGAAGATAAGGTTTTTGAATATTCCTAATGGGCTATTGAAGATGTCAATATCTACAAAAGTTTTGTTGTACAAGTCAACCATGCGGCGGACAGGTGAACGCAGGCCGGAGTTGGTTCGGCAGGAGGATATTGCAAACAGTGTACCTGCGCGCACCTGACGCCTGTGGAAGGTCCTAGGTATTGCGTAGCAGATCATGTTATTAAGGTTTATGCAGTTGAATTTATTTCTAACAATTTTGTATAGCGTGATAGCTTCAAGATATTTTCTACGACAGTTTAATGATAAGATTTTGTACTTGCTGAGCAACTGGGAATAAGGTAGATAATATCTGTGGCACCTGTAGTGCATAGCGCGTAGAAATTTGTATTGTACATTTTCTATTATTTCCGTGTATTTTTTATAAAAGGGGTTCCATATCGAAACAGCATACTCCAACTGAGATCGAACTAGGGCTTTATACAGGCATAAGTTAGATGTGGTTCTTTTAAAGTTAAGGGTGGACCGCATAATAAAACCGTACATCTGGTAAGCTTTGTTTACAATTTTATCAATATGCAGGTCTAAGCAGAGTTTCGAGTCAAATATAACACCCAGATCTCGAATAGAGTTCAATTTAGCGAGTGGTGTGTGACATAGGGTGTATGTAAAAGAAGAACAGGCAAAAAAAACCCAGACCCGACAGAAAAGTAACATACCTCAGTTTTTTTGTTATTATTTATATAATCATATTATATAGTTTTTATATTCGAAATCAATGGCTAACACCAAAATATTGCCTTATGTTTTTGTTCAGGCTTTACACTAAAAAAGTACAAAATGCCTACGTATCTACACAATTCGTAAATATATGTAACTAAATGACGTAGAAAAGTAAGTAGTTATGGGATGTATTAAAAAAAAAAGAATAATGTTCGTATAGAAAGTTATTTGTGTATATGTATAAAAACGGTCACGTACTGTGTGCATACCTACTACGGCTCAGCTGGTTTTTGGTGACGGAAACCAATCATGCTATCTCACTCTTTCATGGAAACAACAATGGCGCGGAGCGAGGATTGGTGGACGTGCGCCGACGCAACGTAGCGGCGGCTGGCGCAAGCGCAGTCCTTCGCATTGTGTGTTGAGATCTGTGCGTTTTTGTAACAAGAGTACATTTTTTCGACGATTTCTGGCTTTCTCTTTACGGACATCGATTTTTGCATTTTGAGTGGTACGTTGATATGGCTGACAATATCAATAATTGTACTGTGTGTGAACGTACACTACGTCGTCGTCGTCCATACGTTCTCAATGAACGACTACTGGAAAATCGAAGAGATTTCGTAGAACAACTATTACGCATCGTTGGTGGTGAGGTATGTATTTCATTTATGATACATATTGTTTGTGATTAACCGCTGATAATGTAGTTTCATGTAGGTATAAAAATTATAATAAGCTCAGATGTGTTTAAGTTCACTAATTATTCCGCCAGCCGGCTCCACCAGTGTTGACTACATATACCAATTAACCCGCGTATTATTGTACCGCGCAAGATACATATTCAGTAGTGCAATGAATCGTTGTTAATCCCTGATAATGTAGCTTTATAACGATAAAAGGACTTTTCAAATCAGTTCAGTCGTTTTTAAGTTTATCCATTATACAAAGTGAGTGAGGGTGGTGGTGTGATCAATCGTTATTATACAGTGTGTTGTTTTTGTACAGCAACGCCCGACTCAGAGGTGATAGTACACATAAAGTAATTCCAAGAAAAATAAATAAAAAAATGTTATAACATTCATACGCGTGGCGCGTGCGCCCCGCCCCACACCCCGTTACTCCCCGCAATCCTTGCCGAGTACTTGCACCCGCGCATACAACTGTGGTAACAAATTGATTTCTTGGATTTTTCTATGAAAAAATGGCAT
Organism: Brachylomia viminalis; assembly: GCA_937001585.2. NCBI lineage: Eukaryota > Metazoa > Arthropoda > Insecta > Lepidoptera > Noctuidae > Brachylomia > Brachylomia viminalis. The sequence continues at coordinate 4,410,686 of OW443307.2, read as the reverse complement.
CAGTATCGTGTTTACTACCACCCCTGAGCAGGGCGTTGTTGTACAAAACCACACCCTGTATTAAACAAGGGAGAACCATTATCAAGTCATATGTTTTATTTCGTTTTAAGGTTTTGTTACAGATAGCTTTTGATGGGACTCGGTCGATTTGCCACTCATGTCGGCATAGAATCGATGCTGCAATTAATCAAGAGCGACAAGCTTCACCTGCTCCTGCCCCACCAGCTGCTGTTGTAAATGTGCAAGGAGTAAGACGCGCTTCTAATACGTCCCGGCGATGTTTAATTGATAACTGTCACAACGGTTCTCTGCGTCACGTGCCTAATTCGGTGAAGGTACAACTGCTTAGCTATTACCACTTTTATATACCAAATCTTGCCCGCATTTGCCAATTGCATTTACTACACATGGCGATAGAAGAGATTCCTGAAAATGTAACAAATCAAATGTCTGACTTGAACGCGGAGAGTGTTGGCGACATCATCAACATGTATACACAATATTTAGAACAAAGGTTACAATTCAATGTAGATGACGTTTCTGACGAGGAGTTAAGCTTTTGGACTGGAAGAAACAGAGCCGCATTCAACGATTTGCTGAGTCAACTACCAAGTCTTAATCAGTCCTCAAATACTCCACGAATCGACTTGGCTATCTACTTGTGTAAAATTCGATCAGGTGAACCGAATAATAGAATCGCTTCTCTTTTTAATATATCCGAGCGAACAGTTGGGAGAAAAATAAATAAAGTAAGACAGTGTCTCACTACTGACTTTGTTCCTTTGCATCTTGGCTTAGACCATATAACCAGAGACGAAGTGATAGCCCGCAACCGGGTTATACCAAATGTTTTGTTCGGTAACGAAGATTCACCAAAATCAATAATTATATTCGATGGAACATACATCTATATAGAAAAAAGTTCAAACTTTTTATTTCAACGCCGCACTTATAGCCTCCATAAGTATAAAAACCTTATTAAACCATTTATGATTGTGTGTGCGGATGGATATATTTTAAATGTAAACGGTCCGTACTCAGCACGGACAACAGATGCTGATATAATGAAGATGATATTAGAAAACCACGATGAACCCATTGAAGATGGACCGTTCCATTATTTTTTTCATCAAGGAGACGTATTTATTTTGGACCGAGGCTTTCGAGACTCAATTCCCTTAATTGAAACATATGGCTATGATGCTCATATGCCGCCAAGCAAAAGAAGGCAAGACTCGCAATTAAGCACCGATCAAGCTAATAAATCAAGACTCATCACAATGGTGCGCTGGGTCGTAGAAACTATAAACGGAAGATTCAAGCGAGACTTCAAGATCTTCAGAAACAGAGTATTCAACAAACATGTGCCGCATATATTTGAGGATTTTAGAATTGCTGCAGCTTTGATCAATTATTTTCAAGATCCGTACGGAGACAGTCCGTACACAGAAGATTTCATTGAAATAATTAATCGGAACATACAACGCCCTAATCTACTGGCCGAGTATGTGGAGGAGAACAATCTGAATAGACATAGAGTGACGTTTCGCAGAATGACTGCAAATGATCCCGAATTTGAACATTTTCCCCAACTAACAATTGAAGACATAATTAAATTCTCAATTGGTACATATCATGTGCGGTTAGCACGGTCGTACTGTAGTGAGCATTTGAAAGCCACGGGAGTATATAATATGGAAATATATAGACATCCGGCGGCAATAGAAGGCAGAAATAATAATATTTTAATCAGGTGCAGAATTCATTCACGACATGTTACAACAAAAATATATTATACTTATATTATGTTTGATGAAAATGTAAATGGAATAAACGCAATTACAGAATATTACTGCTCATGCTACCATGGCAAAAGGACATTGGGAAGTTGCGCACACATCATTAGTGTTGTATATTACCTAGGGTGGGCTAGACATCGAGATCACTTTGACCACCCCGCACTGGGTATGGATTATGTTTTAAGGGACATAGAAATACAATAAAACTTTATTTCGACATATTGGTTTTATTTTTGGTAGAACCCCGTTGATAGCTACCTTAATCACTGATCTACGATCAGATCATTCTTTTCGATTATTCCACTAATACCGGCTGCGTTAAAAATAAAAATACGAATACCTGTTATCGTAACGGTGATTAATGAACTTTTTAGTTCTCTAATCACCGATATAAGCTCGAACTGGCGTCAACGAATTAGTGGAATAATCCGATCTGAATCATCGAATATGACGATTTTAATTAATCCTAAGTTGAGGGCGAATCCAGAAGGGCATGCTCTGACCCCAGTACCAGAGGCAAAAAGGAACGGGGTGGAATTTTTTAGTCAGTAAGAGTCTGACACGCCCTCTCGCTCCACCCAAGGGCGAGAGATGTCATTAGATGATTTTCAACCACCTTAAAAAAAAAAAATCCTAAGTTGAATGTTGTACTCGGAGTTCAAAAATTATATAATACAGCTGTGTCTCCAGGTCTCCTGGATACATCCCATAACTATTTATCGTCATTTAGTTACATACATTACGAATTGTGTAGATAAGTAGGCATTTTGTATTTTTTTTGTGTAAACCCTGAACAAAAACATAAGGCAATATTTTGGTGTTAGCCATTGATTTCGAATATAAAAACTATATAATATGATTATATAAATAATAACAAAAAAACTGAGATATGTCACTTTTCTGTCGGGTCTGGGTTTTTTTTATATGGGACGTGACCGTTCTTCTTTATAACGTTCTTCTTGTTGGTAAAAGTGATGTAATTATACTTAGGCAAACTTAACTTGAGCTTATTACTGGCACAGTAGTCGGACAGTCGGTCCAGGTCTCGTTGGAAAAGAGCACAATCATCAGCAGTTTTCACTGATTTGTACACCTTCAGCTCGTCTGCATACAAAAGGAACTGAGTATGTTGAAAACATTTACCTATATCATTGACGAATATGTCAAATAATACAGGCCCAAGGATAGAACCCTGTGGAACACCAGATGATAGCTTGGTGATGTCCGACCTGTATCCGCTGATTACGACACTCTGGCAGCGGTTAGTGATATACGAAGCGAACCAACGCAATAAGTTTCCTCTGATTCCATTGAAGGCGATTTTATTGAGTAATAATTCGTGATCCACCCTGTCAAAGGCCTTGCAAAAATCTGTGTACACAGTGTCCACTTGCTCATTAGCATCTATGCTATCAAACAAGAAACTAGAGAAAGATAGAAGGTTTGTGGCAGTAGATCTATGTTTGACAAAGCCATGTTGTTCCTGTAAAATGAACATAAATGTAATGTAATGTATAAATGTATACATTAATTATATAATTTTATGTGAAGACGATGCACCTATAATAAAAAAATACCCTACCACAATAGGTAAAAATAATTTAATAAACGTAGCAATGATAAATAAGTTAATTAAGTGATAGATACATGGTGTTCACATATTTACAAACATTGTAAAAGTATACGATTTCCCAAATTATGTAAACCAGTAATATTATGTCAGTGTGTGAGTTAAAGTAATCACAGAATGTAAATCAATGTCATAAAAATAACTAACTTCTATATAATTAAAGTTGCAATATGTTTAATTTTGTCTAGACCCTAGATTGTCCTATGGAGCTGGACCAGCATGTTTCCAAGCATTCTTATCTTGGATATATTCCTCTAATTTGTAATACGCTTGTTTACACAGTGAACTTTTTATATATTATGTTTTAAATTTTCTTTCATTTAATTGCAACGCATTTACGTACTTCAAATGTTCCACACAACAGTTTTTCTTTAGCTTATAATAAATTTAATAAAGAATACAAACATAGAAAACTTCAAAAATATATAAAAATCCAAATTATCTCTCCCTTAACAGAGCCAGCTGGTGATATTGAAAGAATCGCCGGAACATATTGAGTTAAAACGGCGGTCATTACCAACCGTGTGGGATTGACTCTGTACCTGCTATGCTACGTAATTGCTTCTAGCCGGGAGCCGCCATATTTGATGAGTGGGGTTCCGATGAATATGTTGTGACGTCATGTTTTTATTGAATCAGAATGTGGGATTGGTGTTTTCAATAATCTTAGTTTGAATCTCGAATGAGCCTTCATTAGATTTTTTTTTAATTTGTTCCGCATTCTCCTCACAAGTTTCGACTCACATGATATTCCTTATTCGTCCCGTATTTCCTACGAAAATCATTTGTTTTTATTAATTATTATTTTTCGTTACGACAATAATTATGAAACAATATAGTCAGACATAATATTATACGATTATAACATTGTAGCTTTCGTAAACTTTTTGATTACTGGTAAAAACCTATCAGTTACAACAATCCGTAATTGTTTAAAGCCTGTATAAACGAAATCAAGCCCAATATCAAATAAAAAACGTTCAACTAGCTTACACGGGCCTTGGATTTCAAATTATACGAAACAAACACGTGGACCACAAAAAATCCATCGAAATTTGACAAAAATAGAACAAAAATCGTGACAGCGTGGACAAAATGAAAAAACAAGCTGTACCAATTAAAACTAATAAGCCTTGTCTTAGAAAATCACTGTTAAAATAAACTTTTAGGGGACGCCAAACTTCCCTTGTTAAAATATTTTGCCATTTTTTGAACGGTAATGATGAAGTCTTGTTTCAAAGTTAATTCTCTTACATAATTAACATCGAACAGTATTTTAGCTGATTGATAGGTTTAGGTTTAAAGACATTTATTTCTCATAAGAACTTAAATTACATAGTTCACTTAAAATGAGATACAAGATACTTATATCTAATGATAAATAATAATATCGTATTTGCCTCTGGGGCGTTGGTGACGTTACAGGGTACATATATGTTTCTTAAGTTAAGCCTTAAATATATTTATACTATCACATCTCTTTAAATCCTCCGGTAAATCATTAAACAGTTGTGTCCCCTCAACCAATATTGTTTTTTTCCCGATATTGTTTGTTTGTATTTTTGTTTTATATTGTTTTTGTTTTTTTTATTGATCGTGATATTGTCAAGATGATTCTACTAATAATTTTGTAAAACTAGGATAATTTGTGGAGTTGGGCTAAGTAATACGTTTTTATGATATACGTTACGTTTTTATGAGCTCCTTATGTTCTGAGTTGAGCTGCACGATTGCTGACAATTGCGTGCACTGACTGGACAGGTCCATTCAAACTGTGTGGTTCTTTCTTCAAAAGACCATTTTGGATACCAATCTATATAGCCTTCACATGATCTGACCAAGATTTGTCTGGACTTTAAAAGAGACTGTGACCTCTGAGTTTGTTTCGGCCTTTCTTCTCAGAGCAGTCAGATAGGAAATGCCGACCTCATCTAGTTTAAAAAAAATATATGTTGGACGTGTAAAAGTGTTTGTACAAACCTACTTACAGAAATAAAAATCATTTCATTTATGTAGTGATAGTTGTGGAGTTGTGGTGTGTTTATCTTGTAAAATCAAGTGTGTTTGCTGGCAACCGAATTATTGCTGTGTTGTAGTGAGGCTATGTACATAATACTTTTCTACCAATGGGCTGTTAAAAGTCGTCCACAACAACCGCGGTCTTTGTGGCGATGCCTGGTCCAGCAGTGGTGGCAGATATACTTAATGATCCTGACAATAATATTAACCGTATTTATTTAGAAGCAACGCATTTGAAGCTCGATGCTAGAGGCGTCAATCTGCACTTGTAAAGAAAAGAAAGAAAAATACGTTAATTTGCGATAAAAATAACGCAAAGAAAAAACACAAACACAAAACATCACAAGTTGGGCAAAACTATGCGTCACATCCACGCAAAATGGCCATCGCTCAGCATAATGATGTGCCCCTATGCGAGACAGAGCCACAGCGCTAGTTTTCAGCGATACCCAGCGTTGACATGATGACGTCAACCAGTTTAGCATAAAATAAGATATGAATAAGAAATTTTAAATAAAATAATTACTCAATACAAGCTCTAATTAATCTTCTTTGGTGGTAATCTGGTTATGTGATAAGATTGGTCGTTCATCCGTTTGCCAACCGTTAAAAAAATAATTTTCTTCTTTATAAACATACGGCACATATATCAAGCTAATTAGCCTGAACCAAGCCCATTCAATCAATAATCCTGGACTTAGAACAAACATTAGCAATAAATACATTCGCTCCGAGTCTCAAATTAGGTTGATGTTTGTAGGACATTAATTCAGGCACACTCTGCGGGTCCACTTGTGACGTAAGTCATGTCACTGTGATGTTGGAAGATGGTCGGATATGGTAGGATTGGGTCGCTGAATTAAACATTCTTTAACGTGAAAAAAAATGTGTTTGAGATCAATATGGTTGTTTTCTTATTGATTTAACCATTTATGTACCTACACACATATATAAACAGACATAAGAAAAGAACACAAAAATAGTTACAAAGGTGATGCTTATTTCTAATTAAATCTCTTCCAGCTTCTTCTTTCTTCTTTCGAATCTTCACGAACCATTGAGCGCAGCTTTTTTTTGAACTATCCATCGATGTCGCACTGCTAGGCAAAAGCCTCCCTACTCTTTAACCACCTCTCGCTGTCCAGAGCTGCCAAGGACCAATCTTTATTAAAGGAGTCCAGCTCATCTCGTCATCTCGCTTACTGTGGTAAAAATATTATCCAGTCAGCAATGTGGTAGTGTCAATAGTTGATCTTGGACATTACTGACGAAGGAAAAGAAGCGGTGAAGGTAAAACAATGGAGGAAACCTGAACTTATAGTTAATATGTTGTAATGTATTGTTAGAATGTTAGTTGTTATGTTCTAAAATCGCCAACCCGACTTGAGCAAGCGCGGTTATCTATGCTCGTGCTTTCTCTGTATGAGATGAGGCTTGTCTAGTATTATTATCATAATAATGTAGTAGCAACCCACCAACCAATAATGGGACTGTGTGGTTGAATATAGCCAACTCCCTCTCGGAAAGAGAAAGCCTGTGTCCCAGCACTGGGAACATTACAGGCTGATTATGCTAATGCAGTAGAGTTGCTGCCTCCCCAGTGTTTGTCAGTGTTTGTGTTTGTTTTGACGAACATTTAAGAATTACCAGCCGAAGAGGCTATTTGTTGACGACTGGTAGTGATGTAGGTATCGAAAAGGAACATTCTACGTTAAACCTAAGTAGATTGGGACAGGGACAAGTGATAGATTAAATGTAATAGCGAGCTATGAGTTGGCAATTACAATTTCGACAGAAATAATATTTCATTCTTTCCATTTGATTCAATTAACTTCAAACAACAAAAAGATAGTGCAAAAACTACTTAAGGACATAGATCTCCTTTATTGTTCAGTGGCGCAGTCCCAGCAGCCACATCAAACTAGGTCAAAATCAGCTTCATAACTCTTCGGGTACACTGAAGTGCACTGAAAGCAAAGCATACGAATTCCTCGAATTATTTATTGAAGCAGAGAATTCCGACTATGTGCAAGTTTGTGCACTTCCCAAGAACCTATTAAAGTCACGTCTATTATAAAATCTACTTAATGAGTTAGTTCCACTTTAATTATAAAGTTTAAGTTGAAAAGTTTTTAAAAAATTCAAGTTTTTTTTTACTTGGGACTTGGATGGATTATCTGATGGTGGATTTGGCAGAATGAAGATTTTATTGAGATTAATAAAATTAAACGTCTATTGCGAACTGTAATAAGAAAAGTTTTTATTAAATTGTGGATAAAAAATGGGTATAAAAAGATTTTATGGTGGAATAAAAATGGAATATTTTTATTAGAATAGGTCTTGTTTGAAAGTGTCATTTGTAAAACATACCTGTTAAAAATATGTATAAAACGTTCAAATTAATGTCGTTAACCAAATTGGTATCGGAAACTATTGTTGGAACAATTTAAAAGCAATCTACGAGTAAATAAGTCTTTTGCCCATACCAATAATAAAACAAACAAACATTTTCTTTTTAACTCCTACTTTTTGAGAATTATAATGATAAGGACCTGTTTTGTTAGGTCAGTCTGGATAGGCTCTAATATACTTAACACAGAAAAATAGAACTGAATTTTGCTTAAATCAATCTGCCAAATAAGACTTTTAAGTCTAAGAATTTAACAGCAATTTGTCCGGTGGTAATCGACCAATGTAATTTAGTGTTTGTAAAATTTTACCGAAGACAATTACAACATTTTGAACGACTTATAAGTTTACGATGCAGATAGATAACACAAGCCTTAAGTGTTAAGTGCTTAACTTGGAACTAGATGGTGCTGTGTGCAATGTCAGACGATATTTATTTATTTATTTATAGATAGGTACAGGTTTCTCGGAAAGAAATCAGAACATAACGTGCTTACTTTAATTACTCAAAATGATAGGTGGAAACTCTAGGAAACATTTATAGGTACTGAAAATGAAGCCAGAAGTTATGTAGTTGAGATTCAAATGGCGGCTACTGCGATATAAAACTAAAGCAACATAAAAAATACTGTTTATTTTTGTTTTAAATCCCTAAAAAGTCTCTTCATAATAAACTAAATTACTTGTCTTTGAATTCTGTTAGCTTCTCCCCTGGGTATTTTTAATTCTCAAATGAATAGAAAATATTACTTTGGGGTAAGCAAGGATCATCGTCGACTGCATGATCTGATGCGAGGCTATCTAATATTTACTTCAAAATGGATACTTACAAAGGCTCATTGATACGTCCTGCGTTTAAACTTAACTTAAAAACCAACCACACTGAACAATAGTCATCAACAACGGTTAAACTTGAAACTGCAGTTAAACATCACGACTAGTAATAACAAAACGTAGCCTGTAAACTTAGGGTCGATGCAGTCGCTGCCACTGGAAAGTTTAATGAATATTTCCATTTACCGTGCTGCAATAAACGGTTGCAAGGATGGAGTGAATCGGGAGTTCGGATTCAAAATGGTGGTCGCATATTTTTGTTGGAAGAATAAAATATTCATAATTGTTTGTAATGTTTTTCTAGGAATTTAAAATTGGGGAAATGTGAGTAAATATTTTTTTTTGTTTTTGTATATATTTGTTTTGGGAAAACATAATTAACTGAAAGGTGAGCAACCTGGAAATTATGATTTTTGATTCAAATAATAATAAAATATAGCATCAGTTAAATATTTGGTATCTTAAATTTTAATATTAATCATGTAAAGCAGCAATACAGCAATAACTACTGTACGCCACCTGCTGCGATCCTTACATACTCCTTTGGCTTCATTTCGTTCTTTTTTTTCTGTACTTAGTTATTATGTAGGTACTTTAAATCACTCATGCAAACGATTTTTACCAGCTTTTAAATATCTTATACATAGCCCAGCAGCAAAAGCATGCCATCTTTGTTCCTAGTAGAAAATCAACAGGAATAATGGTGGACCGTCTTACTGCTCAAGAAGCGGTGGCCGTTTAAGCATTAGAATACTTGAGTGGGTGAGTACTCAAGCGCGTAGATCTAACGTTCTGAAGACAGAGAGTGCGATGGATGTGTGGCAGGGTAATGCTTATTCTGATAGTGTTGGACAGTGTGTCTTTGAAAATATGCTATTGATTGGTTTTATTGTTAAGTTAATAGTATTTTGAGGTATAATGTTGAACTCGGGAAGTCACGTTATGTAGAACTTTCATTACTATTCCGGGGTGTAGTTAGTCGCTTTCGTCTTCGACAATAAAGTGCAGAGAGAAATGCGAGCAAATTCGTTTTTTTATTATTATAAGGAACAAAACATACTCATGTAAGTATTTGTTAAGTACCTACTGCTTCAATATTTTCAAAAAGATGCAGGATGACATAATTTCGTTGCCTCTTCTTACAGATATTTCAATTTAAACGTTATTTTTGTAGCACGATTCGTATGTGTAAACAGCCCAGGAAACTTTCAGAAAAAAACTCCACCCACTACAGACCCCTACTACAACCTACCTACCTACCGAACCTACTACAACACATCCCCAATAACACTTTCCTTGAAGCCCCAAACTGCCTCTAACATTAGGGTACATTAGGGTACACTTGGAAGTCCAACTCTTGAACTACAGAAATAGTGTTATTACTACAAGAGAACCGCATAGCTTAATTAAGTGCACAAACTCAATTAGTTTACTACTTGTTTCTAAGTTAGGTTCTGTAATAGGTCATAGGGACTTAGTACCTACACGTGGGTGGGTGTTTGGGTGTGTGTTGTGTGGATTGAATGTCTAGAATCAATAATTTAATCGTGTCCGGGTTATGCAATGTTGTAGATGTTTGTGGCTTGTTTGTAGTTTCATAAGGAGCGCTGCTACTAATGTACTACGGTAGGCCGCAAATCAGTGGTAACATAACTATTTATTTTTATTGCAAAATGTTCCTCGATCTCGTCTGTTGGAAAGCGGTAGATGAGGTCTATGATTGAATGAGCAAGCCCAGAAGATGCCTATTCGTTCTTGCTTTGAAGGCCGACGGGTTATACGTGGAAGGGGGGGGACAAAGACTCTGGCAGAGAGTTCTACACTATGGCCGTGCGCATAACCGGTAGTGAAAGGGAGATGGTGGGATCAGGTCGTGGAGCTCCTGCGCACACTCTCCGAAGTGAAGTCTGTAGAAGATCGACAGGCAAGCAGCATTACGCCGATGAGCATTTCAGTCTAGGCTGGTCTCGAATTGTATTGAAACTCCGTACTACGATCGGTTAGCTCTAGGTCAAAGTGTTATCACCGCCATGCGGTCTACTGTACCTAAATACCGAATGTTGATAGTAATAGCATTGTAGTTGCAAAACGACGATCAAAACATGTAAACAAAAACTGGAGTTAATGAGAATTCGATAACCTGACCTACACGTTTTATATCGATACCTACAAATGTTGTTTTTAACCAAAGTGGTTCTCGGTCGCTTTGGTAGGACTTCAGGGTTATAGTGAAAAGGTAGTCTGAGACACTGACACAGGTCTGTTGGAAGAACTTTCCCAAGAATTAAGCAGTACCTTTGTATTCATAAGTTATAATGTCGTTTATTTTATGTTTATGTATGTACATAGATAACAAAATAAATAAATAAACGGTCACAGAGCATGGAATCGCCGCACTGGCAGCGACTGAAGACGGCAGTTCTAATAAATTTTGTGGTGCTGAAAGTGCGTTGAGCGCACAACTTCTGTCACGGACCACCCATTCAAAGCCAAGAATTGCCGTCGCATAATCATTCAAAATGTGACACACAAATCAAATGTCGTGTTCTAAGACTGCATAATCGCATTAATCACAGATTTTTGTAGCGACCTCCCCCTGCGTTCCAAGGGTCACTTAATTCTCGTGATAAATGGCTGGAGATTAGGCGTCGTTACGTGCGCCGTTCGCGACTGAAAACACGTAAACTTATTTGTACTACAATGTATGGGTCAATTCTTTACCTTCAATTATATTTTGTACAAGAAAGTACGGTAATTAGAGGTTATTATAAAGTCAGTGTTTTAGAAAATTGGTGATAATTAAAGTAAGTTAAAAATAAACTGTTTGTTTATGATTTTCTTCATAGCCATTAAATTGACATACAATTCGATCGACGTTAATTGGTTAAACTTTCAGTGTAGCTTTAATTCAGTCGGATGTTAACCTGAATTAGCCCGAAGAAGCATGAATAAAGAATATACTGAAACAATGAATTTTTCTACACATTCGATCTGCCAGACCACAATCGGAAACCAAAATGGTGGTCAGAAATGGTATAGTTATCAGTATTAGGCTACACACGCATTGACGCCAATGACGTCTACTTATAACCTAAAAAAGATTAAAACCAGAAAATTGCCAATTTTGACTTACTGACAAAAAACTCCAACAGTATTTATATGCAAGATTTACGCCGTATTTACATTTTAATCACTGGTATTAATTATCTCCTCGTGGTCTGATTACAGCTTCGAGCCAGTTTGGCATTCTGAAGTTTTCGGAGGCGATGTTGGGGAATATTCTCCCATTATTCCATCAGGGCCTGTGCTAGGGCCCTGAGGGTGATAGGAGGTGGTCTGCAGCTTCTGACCAGCTTCCCAAGCTCATCCCAAGCGTGCTCGATTGCATTGAAATTAGGACTTCTTGATGGCCAAGCGATCATGTTGATACCAGCCTCCTGAATATACTCAAGTACAACCCGAGCGGTGTGTGGCTGGGCGTCATCCTGCATCAGTATCGATCCATCACCCATATTTACTCAATATGCCCCTGCATACTCATTAAGGATATCTTGAGCATATCTCTTCCTAGTCAGGGTGTCACACTCTATGCCGACTAGCTCTGTGCGACCTTCTGATGAGATGCCAGCCCATACGAGTACAGAGCCTCCGATGTATTGGGCTCTTTGTTTGAAGCAGGCTCGAATGTATCGCTCACCAGATCGCCTGTAAACTCTTCGCCTCCCATCGGAAGTGAATAGAGAGAATCGAGACTCATCAGTGAACCAAACTCTTGCCCATTCTTTTTCACTCCACTGTATGTGTTCACGGGCGTAGTGCAGTCTTGCTACTCGATGCCCTCTCTCGAGTTTGGGGCCACTTGCTGGCCTTTGGGGCTTCAATTTTTATTCAGCAAGTCTTCTTCTCACTGTACAGTCACTAATGTAGTCTCTTCGCGTCTGAAGAAGCTGTTGCCTGACTTAAACTGCATTGAGGTGGTGATTTCTCAACAAGATGGAGACAATATAGCGGCCTTCTCGGGTACTAGTGCATCTGGGTCTGCCATTATAAGGTCTCTTCAGGTGGTTTCCAGTTTCTTCATACCTTCGCCTCACCTAATTCGCTGGAGTGGATGAGGTGACCAAAGTCGCCGCATAGAAAGTGGCGCCGCACGTTAGCGTCCACTCGCGTAACCTTTTAATTAATCGAAATCCGATAAACTTTATTCAATTTTTCATTTTTAAAAGATCTGTGGCATACTGTATCCGATTGCTTAGTCGATTTCGTGCTTAAAAGCCGCGTATTCAGATGTATGACAACACTACAAGCGTTCAACCAAAAAAATCAAATAATTAAAAAAATATGGCGTCTTGTCAGTGACGTACGGACTCGCGCGTGTTTTGTTTACATGATAAATAATTTGTGTTTTAAGTGGGTTTTCAAGTGTTTGAAGTGCTATGGCCTGTTAAGTGTGTGATAAATAATAAAGTGAAGTGAATTACTGCAGGATTTCAAGGTCGGTGAGTGAAAAAATATTACGTAATTTCGGTTTTATTCCACAACCGGCGCTGACCGATTCATGTTTATTGTTATTACGTGTATGTGTTTTCAGATCCTTATTTTAGTACAGTGTGTTATTCTAATACCACTACTTTTATAACAAAGTTGAAGCATTACATAAGCTTTCCACAGGTACCAATATTTTTATTCTACGTATCAGATTTATATTTATAAAACAACATTTTGTTTCCATTGTCTTGGCGGCCATTGTTATTTTTTTGCCGTCGGCAAATTTTTTCAACTTTGCACGCTCGTAAATAGTACATATTGTACTAATGCTATGTGGTTTTATTAGTGTTTTGCGTTAAGTATATACACATAATGTATTTAAAACCTTAAACAATATAGGTCAACGCTCATTTTTTCGAACTATAACCATTTATTTGAAAACAAAGTTACGTAAATACTATCGTACGTACGTATCGTACGTAGTGTTTACGTAAATACTATCCTATTTCAAACGAAACTCCGCTATCTTAAAGCCCCGTTCCTTACCATAACAAAAAACACAAGTGTTAGCACCATTCAAAGAAACCCAAGTCGTAAAAATGCTTTGTTTACATTATCGGGCGGCTGAGCGGCGCCCGGCGCGCCGGTGACGCATCTGGCATTCATCTGGCTCGATTATTTTTCCCGCGCTCTGCCTCCGAGCGGTTTGTTTTTAATTTAATTTTGACCTTTAATTTTACACCCACCATTCTTGCAGTACGACGACTACCTACTGATGCCTAGTTCCAGAAAAGCCATAATTCTTGTACATTCTTCAGGTGAAAGAGGCATGATATGTTAAGTTAACGTGCTGTAGACACCTTGGCTTTAAATCAAAATTCATCGATCAAGAAATAAACGTGAAAACAAAAACAGAAACCAAAAAGTCAAAAGTAAGACAGCAATTTGAAAAGGTGTGTTTTTGTTTATAACGTTTTTTTCAGCCTTTCCATATGAGAAGATGACTAAATTTACTTAAAAACTACACTACTAGTTACAGCTATAAAGTTTTTATATAAAAAATTAAATCCTTTTTATTTCGAAAATACATCTTGTGTACCGTACCTACTTAAAAGTTATTGCAATTTTAAAAGTGTGGTACAAAGTTTTGAATGCCAGTGGATATCTATACATACATACATGCAAATAAATAAAATTGAAGTGTCCGTTTGTAATATCAAATTATCAGCTTTTTCCTAAATGCATATGAAAGTACTTAGAAGAGTATACGCTACTTATAACATAAAACATATTATTTTATTTTTTGTCTATCTGTCTGTCTATTTGTTCCGGCTAATCTCCGAAACGGCTGGACCGATTTTTATGAAATTTGGTATGGGAATACTTTGAACCCAGGGAAAGGTTTTTTGTCTCATCTAGTTTTTAAAATATGATTGGCGTAAAAGTGTTTGTACAAACCTACAGAAATATAATCTTTTATCTTTTGTCGACAAACTAAAATCAATCTTACAAATTAAGATTTTTTCTAATTCTACATAAGAACAAGGCACCCGAGCTCTGCAGCCATGCTTACAGCAAATATACCAATCAGGTGAGACTGCACGCATTGCTGCACACCAGCACGTGACTTCATTACTTCTCGTTTCTACATTATCTCGAGTATCTACGTTACCTCATGACAATACCTGATCACGATTTATTCTTATGAATTGGTTGGGGATGCTTCTAGCCAGATCATATTTTTACAAGCACCTATATTTTTGATTTAACAGAATGAATACTTAGTTATTATAAATCTATGAAAAGAAGATGTGCAATTTAGACCTCTAAATTTTACAATTCAGGACATTACAATCAACATTATAAAAAAAAAACAAAAACAATATAATTATATATTTTGGCCCGGAATAAAACTAGACCTCGAGCTTTGAACAGGAAATTGTCAAAAAATCACAAAAGGGACGAATACTTACTAAAAAGTTAAAGGCACGATGAGCTTATGCAGTGGGTCGAAAAAAGACTATATGATAAATATACCTGGTGCATCAAAACATTCAAGGGTTTTTGAACAAAGATTTAGAAGATTTAGATTCCTGAATTGTAGCAATATAGATATTCTTTGTATAACAGAACATTGGCTTAGAAGCCATCAGTTCATGTTCAATTTTAGTCATCACCAGGTTGGTAGTTCGTTCAACAGAGTACATGCTGTACATGGTGGCTCATTAATTCTGGTAAATAACCAGTTTAAATTTAAAGACTCCAAGGATATTGTGAGCCTCTCTGTTGAGCGGACAATTGAAATAGCCTGTGTAGAATTGGAGCAGCTCATTATATTAAGTGTGTACAGACCTCCTTCAGGGTTGTATGATTGTTTTGAAAAGGTTATGGATGAAGTGTTGCACAAAATCTGTAATTCAAATAAGTCTATCATCACTTGTGGTGATTTTAATGTTAATTTATTATAAAATTCTGGTTTAAGTATTAAAATTATAAGTCTGTTTCAGTCATACAATCTTGCTAACCAATTTCTGGAGCCAACTAGAATAACTCCCACTAGTGCCACATGCCTAGATTACATTTATACAGATGTTAGACCAACTCACAAAGAAATTATTAATTTAATAGACTCAGATCATTGCGGACAATTAATAACTATTTCAAATATAAACAAAAAAGTTACTAAAAAAGATATCACTGTTAACCCGAAAACGACTAATCGCTTGGATACATTTAAATCTAAACTTTTAAGTAGTTTACCATTTTTGGTGACTAATGATGACCCTAATCAACATTATAATGATTTTTTTTAATATGTATTGCACAGTATTCAATAACACGTTCATTCCAAAGACGTTCTCGGTTAATAGTAATGCTTCCTTCAGTGACTGGGCCACCATTGGTATACATAGAAGTAGAAAACGACTTTATGAATTGTATGATGAACGAACTTGTAAAAACACTGCTGAATTTAATTTATATGTTAAGAATTATTCTAAATTATTTAAAAAAGTTTGTAGTATGACCAAATCACGTTATTTGAGTTCAAAAATTAAAAATAGTAGTAATGTAATAAAAATGACATGGAGTATCATTAATAGCGAAACGGGAAGGTCATGTGTACGATGCACGTACATGGTTTTTAAAATTATTTGTTAAGTAGTTAGTTGTGCAATAAGTAAGCAGAAATCTTTGCACTCACATGCGCGACCTACATTAGGAAGCGTGAAAATCAGGCAGCTGAGGCGTGTATAGCATGGACGATGTTTTCTGTACCAATAATTTATTTAGTGTTCAATTAGACGCGGTTTGAGTCGGACAACTTGCATTTTTTATTTCCTGATTCTAGCCCGTTGGCACTCATTTACAATTTGCATTTACATATTACAATTAATGTTAGGTGTGCTTGCATTTGCACCCTACATTATTTTTTTGGTCCTTCGAATTTATTGCAAGTACCGTGCAGTCCGATTTATCGATCAATATCACGTCGCGTGTGACCGGTATCTAGAACGAGAATTGCCGTGCAGAAGCAGTAGCAGCGATCCAGGTTCCGGAGCGACACGTTGCATCACCGTAAAGGGAGAGTTCCTGAGTTTCAAGTAAGATCGTTCATTATTTGCTTACTACCTAAACGATGGAGGGCTTAATCGCGCGTCAGGCAGAGATTTTGGGGGAGATTAAGAGCATTCATACCAACTTTAAGAAGGATTCCACGAGCAGGAAGACCTCCGATTACATCAAACAGAGGCTTGAGCGGTTAGATCAGCTGTGGGCGGAATGTAAAGAGAAACATCAGGAGTTGAGTGTGTTAGAAGACAAGACGCATCAGTACTTCACCGGTAATGTTCACGAGGTAATGAGAGATTGGTACCACGGCGTGCGGGAGGAGCTTACAGCATGCGGGACCACGCTACAGGGTGGACCCAGCAACGCCGGCTCTAGCAAGGTAAACGTGGAGTTTGACAGAACCCCGTACGGGAGCTCCGCGACAACAGAAGGCAGGTTACTCGGACTACAGCAGCTGCAGAACGCCAACTTCCGTGCGTTCGATAGGTTAGTGACGAGTAAAATCATTGGAGAGGCCATCGAGAAATGGGAGATAGAAGATGCTTTACAGACGTTGGGGTCTCGATGGTCAGCAATTGACAACATGCATTTGCAAATCGATGGCTTGTTAGAGGGGGCGCCTAATGAGTACTATGACGAGTTTTGTCGACACGAAAGCACATTTGTAAAAACAAAGCGGGCGTTGAACTTAAAATTGAACGCCTCAGTACATCAGCAACAATCCGTTCCCAAAATAGATATACCTATTTTCAACGGGAACTATTCACTATGGCCTACATTCATGGACCTCTTCGTGGAGGCAATACATAATAATCCTGTAATTGCAAAGGCACAGAAAATGCAGCATTTAAAGGGGAGATTGCGCGGCGAAGCGGAAAAACTCGTACAACATCTGCACATTGCACCGGAAAATTATGACACGTGTTGGGAAATCCTGAATCATAGGTATAACAACAAGTTTCTGTTATTTACCAAAAACTTCCAGAGTTTCATGCGTCAACCACATCTGCAAAAACAATCTGCATTCGACTTAAAGCGGTTATATGACACGAGCAATGAAACTATAAATGCAATACATAACTTGGGCGTAGATACAGCGTCATGGGATCCTATCTTAGTCCATTTATTATGCGAAAAGCTAGATTCCGAAACCTACGCGGAATACATGCAGGCAAGGTCGGACCCGCGAGAGATACCTACATTTAACCACTTCATGGATTTCATTGAGAGCAAGTTTATGGCATTAGAACCTTTACACAGGAAAAAACCAGAAAACAATAACAAGCCTCCTGCAAAACCACAACCCAGCGCGTCTCATCCCTTCAACAAAAACCAAAAGTCAGCAAACTCTCGAAACTTCCATGCATACAACGCTGGGCGATTTCGAAAGATTATTTGCCCATTGTGCAATGTTAATCACGCGTTGTTCCAGTGTTCCAAATTCACTGCCATGACGAGTTCGGAAAAACTAGAATTCATCGAAAGTAACAACATTTGCAAGAATTGTCTGTATGTGCACAGCAAGGGCTACTGTGCGTCACAGAAAAGATGCAGAGATTGCAATGACCCACATAATACGCTACTGCACAGCGACATCGCCAAGTCAGCGCAAGTTCCGTCAGCAACACGAAACGAGCCTAAACCGTCGACATCAACTGCAACTAGGTCATCTAAGACTGTGCAAAATAATTTCGCATCAAATAGTGATGACGAGATATTATTGGCCACTGCATTATTACAAGTAGCAACAGCTGACGGCAACTACGTCACATTACGGGCGTTAATTGATCAAGGCTCCCAAATATCCCTGAGAATGCAGCTCAGAGGTTAGGTGTACAGCGTCAACAGCTGAATGCGAGCATAAATGGGATCGGTACCCTATCCAACAGGAGCAAAGGAAAGGTGAATCTGTTCTGTACGTCCGTGCAGAACGACTTCCAGTTTGCTACGGAAGCACTGGTCATGCCACGAGTGGTAAATAATCTACCTAACGCCACATTCACAAAAAGAACTTGGTCCCACATAACAGACATCACTCTAGCCGATCCGGAGTACAACATATCGAGGCCCGTTGACATACTTTTAGATGCACAGGTATTCTCTGAGATCTTGATGAATGGCCTAGTTAAGGGAGAGACCACCGAACCTATAGCCCAACAGACTCGCTTAGGGTGGATTTTGTCAGGCAACGTCACCAAGTCATTCAACTGCAACGTTGTGATAAACCAAGTGGGTGACTTAACAAAATACTGGGAAGTGGAAGACATCAGTGGGGATGCGTGCAGTTCAATGACGTCAGCGGAAAGATATTGCGAGGAGTTCTTTACTGCAACAACAAAACGATTGAAAAATGGCAAATATGCAGTTCGTTTGCCAATGAAGCCTAACTACGATCAGTTACTGGGGAAATCGAAGCCACGTGCAGTGGCACAATTTATGCAACTAGAAAGGAGACTTTGCAGGGATGACAAACTGTCAGAAAACTACACCAAATTCATGCAAGAGTACCTGGAAATGGGACACATGACAGAGAGTAAGCCCGATTGCAAGCCGTCATGTTACTTACCTCACCATGGAGTCCTTAAACAGGATTCATTGACAACCAAACTGAGGGTGGTTTTCAACGCTTCACAGAAGACTGACACAGGTTACAGCCTGAACGACTTGATGGAGTGTGGCCCTAAGCTCCATCAAGATCTCCTGACATTACTCTTGGGATGGCGACGATACAAGTACGTGTTTACAGCAGACTGTGAAAAAATGTACCGCATGATCTTAGTACACGAAGAAGATCAACAATTGCAGAAGATAGTGTGGAGAGAAAGCAGTCAAGGTCTCCTAAAAGAGTACAAGCTATGCACAGTGACATATGGAACTAAGGCGGCACCATTTCTAGCACTTCGGACGCTAAAGCAACTAGCGAACGATGACGCAGAGAAATATCCGTTAGCAGCTGACGTCATTATTAACGAAATGTACGTTGATGACGTAATAAGCGGTAGTAACTCCATCGAGAGAGCACAAGAAATGCAAAACCAACTCATCAACATGCTGAGCGGAGCAGGACTGACGCTACGGAAGTGGTCAAGCAACGAGCCGACCTTGATTGAAAGTATAGCATCATCAGACCTTAACCAAACTACAATGCATTTCACAAACGATGGAACTACAAAAGCCCTGGGGGTACAATGGAACCCTACAACTGACACATTTGCATTTAAAAACAAAATAAACTTTGACAGCAATAAAGCATTGACGAAACGGAAGCTACTGTCCGATATCTCAAAAATCTTCGACCCAATGGGTTGGCTGACACCTCTGACATTAAAAGCAAAATTGATGTTCCAAAACGTTTGGCTATCAGGATGTGATTGGGATGAAACCTTACCTGTTAGCGTACAGGAAGAATGGAAGCGGTTTACAAGCGACTTGCATAACATAACGCGATACGAGATACCGAGATGGTTGGGAGATACAACCAAACCCTTCCAAGTACATGGATTCTGCGATGCCTCAGAAAAGGCTTACGCATGCACTATTTACCTACTGACATTAGACAGCAAAAACAAGCCCATAAGTCGACTAGTAGCTGCAAAATCTAGGCTATCGCCAATCAATAAAAAATTGACAATACCACGGCTTGAACTATGCGGAGCTTTATTACTTTCCCGTCTGATGAAAAAGGTCCTGAAAGCATTGAAGTGGGACAACATTGACAAAAACACGTACGCCTGGACAGACTCCATGATTGTACTAGCCTGGCTGCATGGGGACGACGTCTCGAAATGGAAGTCGTTTGTGAGTAACAGAGTACAACAAGTACATGAAGTCATACCTAAACAACACTGGAGCTACGTCAAATCAGAGGAAAACGCTGCAGATTGTGCATCACGCGGCACCAGTTGTTCCGAGCTAGTGCAACATCCTTTGTGGTGGCAAGGACCTGAATGGATGAAAAATTACAATGAAAGAACAGCTGATAAAGTTGCAATCATACCGACAACATGCGAATCAAAACAAAAACAAATGCAAGCGTATGTTGTGAAATTTGAGCCGTCCTCAATTGTAATTGAGTTAGTAGATCGACACAGTGACATGGCTCACATTACAAGGGTCATAGCGTGGATAAAACGATTCATAAACAATTGTTCAAATTCCAAAATAAATACAGCTGCTTATTTGACATCTACAGAATTACAAAATGCTGAAAATCTTCTACTGAAACAGATTCAACTACATACCTTCAAAGACGAGATTATGAGGCTGAAAGAAAATAAGGGTTTAAGCAACAAAAGTAACCTTCTGACCTTAAATCCATTCCTTGACAAACATGACATTTTGCGAGTAGGGGGAAGGTTGAATAACTCGAATTTAACTGAAGACAGCAAACATCCAATTCTGCTACCACATGACCACAAACTGACAGAGTTATTAATTTGGCAAGCACACACTAGAACATTACATGGAGGCCCTAAGTTAACCCTAACACATCTACGACAAAGAGTATGGATTGTAGGAGGACATCGCGCCGTTAAGAAGGTCCTACACAAATGCGTAACATGTCGCCGATTTCATGCAAAAACCTCAAACCAGATTATGGCAGACCTGCCAGAGCCGAGAGTGACAGTATCTCGCCCTTTTACACACACAGGGGTCGATTTTACTGGCCACGTTGAGATCAAGGCAAATAAAGGCCGAGGCGTCAGAACACTGCTGGCGTACGTTGCCGTATTTGTTTGTCTGGCAACAAAAGCTATTCATCTGGAACTTGTGTCAGAGCTGTCCAGTACAGCGTTTTTATCAGCCTTCAAGCGCTTCTGTGCTCGTCGAGGCACTCCACGTGACATGTACAGCGATAACGGCACGAATTTTGTGGGTGCTAACCGGATTTTATTGAAACAATATAAATGCATTGTAGACACAATTGACAGTCATTTCTTGGGAAAAATATCAGAGATGGGAATTAAGTGGCACTTCAACGCCCCTGTTTGGCCAAGCGCAGGCGGACTATGGGAAGCCGCCGTGAAGAGCATGAAGTATCATCTAAAACGGGTCATTGGAGATCAGCGACTAACGTACGAAGAATTTACCACTCTACTGTGTCAGATTGAAGCTTGCTTGAATTCACGACCTCTATGCACCGTAACAGAGAACGCCGAAGAAATTGACTGCTTAACGCCTGGACACTTCCTAACCGGCACATCGCTTATGACTATTCCAGAACCGGACATTGACAACACATATAATTTAGGCAAGAGATGGCAAAATGTGCAGCAGTTAAGTAAGGGTTTCTGGAAAAAATGGTCGCAAGAATACCTACAACAACTCCAAACAAGGCTGAAATGGAAACGACAGACTACCGATCCACGAGAAAATGACATTGTATGCATCAAGGATGAAAGACTACCTGCAGGGAAATGGGCACTGGGTCGTGTAGCAGAGCTACATACTGGAAAGGACGGCCACACGAGAGTCGTCACACTACAAACTGCAAAAGGAGAAGTCAAACGGCCGATCACAAAAGTAATACCACTAGTTGAGATTGAAGAAAAAAGACTTGGTGACACTGACAAATCAACTAAAAACAGGAGGAGCAGACCGAACAAGCTTACTTGGAACAGCTTGGTATGCTATACATTGATGTTGACTATGACATTCATAACGCCAACTGTTCAACAAGACCTGAAGCTTACCCCACTGACAAAAAACCAAACGATTTACTTTGACAAGATTGCAGACTTACAAGAAATACGAGATGAATGGAAATTAGTATTCTACTACAACATGACAAATTACTGGCGAAATGTTGACACTCTACAAAAATTCGTGTCTCATATAAAAGAATCTCGTTGCGAGGACTGGATGATGCAATTCCACATCTTAGTCAACCAACTCGAACAGAGTATGAACGAATTAGACTATTACAATAGTCTACTGAAGTCCCAGCGATTAATTCAACACAGATTCAAAAGAGGATTAATCGACGGAGTGGGATATGTTGCAAATTCACTATTTGGAGTACTAGATCAGCATTTCGCAGAGAAGTACGAACAGGACATCAATTCCATTCAACACAATGAAAACCATTTATTACATCTTCTCAAAAATCAGACAAGCATTTTGGAAACAGAGCATAATATCGTACAACGCAACGAGGCGACAATGGTTAAGCAGTTCACCTTGATAAACGACCATTTAAGTAATTTGGAAAATCAAACAGAACGGAATAAACATGACACCGCAACCGCATTTTACATCATAACATCGACAATCGCTGCAGAAAAAATGGCTCAAAATCTAAAGGATATCCAACAAACCCTCATCAACACGTTGACAAATATGTACCAGGGACATATGGACGTACACCTATTATCACCAACTCAACTGCAAAGCGAGTTAGATAGAGTAGCTCGACAGCTACCTCGTGACGCTACGCTTCCGGAAGTCCAGAATGACGTAAGAGATATCTACAGACTGTTCAGAATACATGCACGCATTACACAGAACTATTTACTCATGGAAGTAAAAATACCTATTTTGAACGATGTCTTATATGAGCTGAGCAAACTTATTAGCATACCTCAACGAATCGGCATCAATCGGGTGATGTACGTCATCCCGAACTCTGAACTAATAGCATTCAACGCCAACCAAAACTCGTTCATACCCCTCGAACAATCTGACGTGCAAGAATGCCAAAAGATCCAGGACAAAACCTTAATGTGCAAACTAAATCACCCTATTTATAGCACCGGTGACCGACGCAAGTCAATTTGCAATGTACAGCTGATCAGAGACAACGAAGAACATAGTGTGTACTGCCACACTGAAATAAAGAAATGCGCTGACAAGTGGGTCAAATTGCACAAACAAAACACATGGTTTTATTATTGTTGTGGCACGTGCGAAGTACAATTAGTTTGCGGCGCTCTAATGACATCGGAGACGTTACATCACTCGGGTCTGATTACACTTAAACGAGGATGTAACCTGCAGGGTGACTCATTCACATTGCACGCATACATGGAACATAAAAGTGACGTTTTAGTCAACGAACCATTCGCCATAATAGCACCCACGATCTCTCCCATCAACAACATCATAAACACGTCGATCCGTAACTCGTCATTGCTTATCGAAACGCACGAAGAGATGTTCCAGAAAATAGATTCACAACTGCGCTCGATCAAAGAGCAATCAAACCTGGAAACCTTATCCCCCCACGACATGCACCACTACATCGCAATCTATGTTGCAATAACGATCAGCATAGCATTTTTTACAATATCGGTGTACTTTTGGAGAAAGGTGAGCACCAAAAGACAGGGGGAGGGTTCGCGAGATGCGAAAAGCAGAAGAGGACGAGAAGAAGAAGATGACATCGAGGACGGGTGTAGCAAGTGCAACAAACGGGATTCAAAAGTGAACGAAGTGACAAGTGTTGACCCCGCCTTAAGTGAAGTGAAATTTGACACTGCAAAACATAGTGACGTGTGTGAATAGGGAACTTGACAATTATATTTACGGATTTTAAGTGCATTTACATAACATTTTACATTAGCCATATACATATTATACCTATTACTTATTACATTCGTGCTTTGCATTAGTTTAAATTTTTTCTTGTCTTAAGTTGTTTATTAGATTAATGTTTATTTCAGTAGTTGTTATCATTCTTTGTGGTGGCAATATGTACGATGCACGTACATGGTTTTTAAAATTATTTGTTAAGTAGTTAGTTGTGCAATAAGTAAGCAGAAATCTTTGCACTCACATGCGCGACCTACATTAGGAAGCGTGAAAATCAGGCAGCTGAGGCGTGTATAGCATGGACGATGTTTTCTGTACCAATAATTTATTTAGTGTTCAATTAGACGCGGTTTGAGTCGGACAACTTGCATTTTTATTTCCTGATTCTAGCCCGTTGGCACTCATTTACAATTTGCATTTACATATTACAATTAATGTTAGGTGTGCTTGCATTTGCACCCTACATCATGCAACCGATGTAGTGACTACAGCCTTGCTATTGATGACAATATCATTAAATCTGATTCTCAAGTCGCCGCGGCCTTTGAAAATTTCTTTGCAGAGAGTCCCGTATCGACTACTAAATCTCTAAACTCTTCACCCAATGCTGCAGAGTCTTTTCTTAAAGAAAACATTCCAGTTTGTGATTCTGAATTTCATTTCAAATATGTCACTTTTAAAGATATAACTAAAACCTTTCACACGTTAAATGTCAAAAAGACTGCAGATTTATGCGGTAATTCTATGGACGTTGCTAAGTCAATTATAAATATTGTAGCACCTACTTTAGCTGTTATTTTTAATAATTGTATTGACCGTGGTGAGTTTCCTGATCTTATGAAAAACAGTAAAATAATACCGTTGTTTAAATCGGGTAGTACATCAGACCCTACTAATTGGCACTATACTGCGCAAACACCCTTCTGTGGAATATGATCCGAATGCTAACAAAAAGCGTAGACATTTCGAAGTATGCCCAACTCACGGTTGTAGAACGGCCATTGCTCAGCGTCATTTTGGTGTACTGTCAAACCATTTATATAATAAAATAAATAAACTTTGTTCCATTGCTCCCATGTGTCTAAACGAATGCAAAACTGAAGTCACAAAGTGGCTCTTGACATTGACTTACAATAAGACTGAAGATCTACTACAGATATCGATCGCTTAACCTAATGTTATATTATATAAAATAAAGTAATATGTTCAGAATTATATTTATAATGACTTTCATAATGCACAGGTTTTCGTCGTGATGTTGTCTCTCGCTCACACATGTGTGTGAGCGAGAGATAATATTGTGATGGGGGCCTGTGTGTTGTGAAAGTCATTATAAATACACACCACACACAACCAACACACACAACCACACACACACACACACAACCACACAACCATACATACACAACCACACACAACCATTATACACAACCATACATATGTGTGGTTATACACAACCATATATAGGTAGATAAACAGGATACATCATAGTTGCATTAACCAGGTAATATATTATTATTATAATTTAATCTTGATATTATGTGCTCGTCTTATAATTACTGCTGTATGTTCAAATCATAGGCGAGGACGCTGGCACCCTAAACACAAGTTAAATCTTACTTTGGGTGCCAGAGTTCATCGAAAACACTCTGTTTCCTTAGTTGTAATGCCGCATAGTGTTAAGATAAGTGTTTTTCTTGTACAACTGAAGTTAAATAAAAAAAAAAAAATAAAAAAAAAAAAAAATTATAGACCTATTTCAGTGCTACCTACATTTAGTAAAATTTTTGAAAAACTTATTTTAAATCAAATGCAAAGATTTTTTAATGTAAGTACATAAATTACTGCATTACAAACAGTTCGGTTTTACAAGGGGTCGTTCAACTACTGATGCCGGAGTTGAACTTCTAGGGCATGTATATAATGCATGGGAGGACAAATGCGATGCGTTGGGCATCTTTTGCGATTTGTCCAAGGCATTCGATTGTGTTCTTCATGAAACATTAATCAGGAAACTGCACCACTACGGAATCCGGAACGCCTCTCTGGATCTTCTTACTTCTTATTTAAGTGATAGGATTCAGAGAGTTGATGTTAACGGGAAAAGATCTCCCGGATCGGTAGTAAGAATGGGGGTCCCTCAAGGCTCAATTCTAGGTCCATTTTTATTTCTTATTTATATAAATGACTTGCCTTACCTCATAAAGGATAAACATGATATAGTGCTGTTTGCAGACGACACTTCACTTTTATTTAAACTCAAATGTCAGCAGCTGGTTACTGACAATGTAAATAGTGCCCTCGCAAAAGTAGTTAAGTGGTTTAATGTTAATAACCTTCTTCTTAACGAGAAAAAAACTAAATGTATTAAGTTTACGATACCTCATGTTAGACAAGTAGAAACAAGTATTCTCATAAAGGGTGAAGAGTTGAAACCCGAAAATACCACAGTATTCTTAGGCATAACTTTGGATGCCAAGCTTCAATGGGGCCCCCATATAGATAAATTGTCAAAGAAGCTTAGCTCTGCAGCATACGCCGTTAGGAAAATTCGTGGTTTAACTTATTTAGAGACAGCCCGTTTAGTATACTTTAGTTATTTTCATAGTGTAATGTCGTACGGTATTCTGTTGTGGGGAAATGCCGCCGATATTCAGACGATTTTTGTTTTACAAAAAAGGGCAATTCGTTCAATTTATAAATTAAGTCCCAGACACTCCCTCAGAGAAAAATTTAAAGAGATTAATATAATGACTGCGCCTTCTCAGTATATTTATGAAAATCTTTTGTATGCACATAAAAATATTAATCTGTTTAAAAAGTACAGTGATATCCATAATTTAAATACTAGGAACAAGCACAAATTTGTTGTTCCTACTACCAGGCTCAAGAAAATAGGTGGCTCATTTAGATGCCAATGTATACGTTTTTATAATAAACTTCCTAGCCACATTCAAGCACTAAGCCTTAATAAATTCAAATCTTTTATAAAAAGGAAACTATGCCAGAATGCCTATTATACTGTCAAAGACTATATTGAGGACAAAAAGGCTTGGGATTGAGTTGCTCCAATAAAGCACAGGCAATGTTAATTTATTTTATTTCGCTAACTATTTTTACTTTTAATCTTTGCTATAAGTATCTATACTTATTTACATATACAATGACACTAATATTTACTGTATAAAGTATTATATTATTTTAAATTATTGTGAATGTGAGGACTATGTGTGTTTTTGTTGCAGTTTTAATCATGTTCTGGAAGTTTGAGTAGCTGATGCGGCCTACCCAAATGTCCTTTCTTTGGTATTGTTCGTCGAATCGTTGAGCTCCTTAAGTTCTGAGTTGAGCTACACGGGTACTGACAAATGCGTGCACTGACTGGACAGGTCCACTCAATCTGTGTGGTTCTTTCCTCAAAAGACCATTTCAGACACAAATCTACATGGTCCTCAAAGATTATTATAATATTATTCTAATTATTGTGAATGTGAGAACCATGTCGGTCATTGATTTATTTATATTTATTTTTGTATTTTTCTCAACGTAATCATGATCTGGCAGTTTGAGTAATTTATGCGGCCTACTCAAATGTCCTTTCTTTGGTATTGTTCGTCGAATCGTTGAGCTCCTTGAGTCTAAGTTGAGCTGCACGATTACTGACAATTGCGTGCACTGACTGGACAGGTCCACTCAATCTGTGTGGTTCTTTCCTCAAAAGACCATTGCAGACACCGATCTACATAGCTTTCACATGACCTGACCAAGATTTTGTCTGGACTTTAAAAGAGACTGTGACCTCTGAGTTTGTTTCGGCCTTTCTTCTCAGAGTAGTCAGATAGGAAACGCCGACCCCATCTAGTTTAAAAAAAAATATGATTGACGTGTAAAAGTGTTTGTTCAAACCTACTTACAGAAATAAAATCATTTATCATTTACTTACCAAAATATTCAGCAGGGTGCAATCACTGATTAATATTAAGCAAGCTGCCCTTGCTTAACCTCCAATTTCAATTATAGTTTAACTACCATAGTAATAAAACACATTTATAAAATCACCAACATGACAATTTGCATTGAATTTCCTTACTACATCTAACTGCAATGGCATTCCAATTCTCCAGTCTACTACCTCAGTTCTTAAACATCTGCTGGAGCCGCACTGAGCTAATCTGCCGCACCTGTGCTAAGAAAAATGTTGCTATCACACGCGATTCGAACCTTTTAACATCGACAAATCGTTTATATGTATTTAAAATGTATTAAGGGTGCTTTGTTAGCAGATGTTCGGGAGATCAGGAGAATGTTCATGCTTTTCGTGTTTTTAGGGTAGTGTATTTTTGGTTTACATTTGGAAAGCTTGAATTTAGAGGGCCTTGGTTATGTTAAAAGCCGAGTGGTATCTAAATATGTTTGTATCCGATTTCTGCTGCGTTATAAATGTTATAAAACTTGTACTTAAATAAACAGAGTAGACACGTCAACGTGTGGTCAGGACAGAATGTAATTAAAACTTCCTTTTAGTTTAGTATTTCTGACGACTGGTTGGTAAGTATAAAAGTGACACCAGCAGTGCCACTTTGGATGACTATGCTAATCCCCTGAGTAATAGACATGATTAAAGGCATACAGGGATCTAAATCTTTCTAGATTATCACCTTGACATCTTAGATTCATTGCAGGTACGTTAGGTACCTACGTACACTTAAACAAGAGATTTAATTTCAATATTTTCTTCCCTGTTACTATCCGCCCAAAAATCTCACAAAGACAATCGATCTCTTCAATAGGAAAATACTTGCCAAAACAATAACAAGGTATACGGGAAAGTTGTTTCGATTGACCTCAACCGACAATTTTGTTAATTAAAAGGTTCAACATTAATTTGTACTGTAAACAAGTTGTATCCGAAATCTAACTTGATTTTTGTAAGGTTTTGTGCTCGTGGAATAAAACGAATTGGCGTTTTATTCTGAAATTCGATAATTATTTGAACTCCGTTCGAGTTTTATGAGTTGGTTTATTCTGTTGCTGTGGAGAGTCGTTTTATTAATGTGAAACATTGATTTAAGTTTGAGCGTATGACGTAGGTACTTTCCTATTTATTTCTTCTTTCACTATTTTGGCTCATACATATTTAATGCCAATTTCTGCCTTTTTCTGACCCATATTTTCAGTTTTTTCAAGTTATTGATTTCGAAAATCCTGGAAAGCATATAACCAAATTACCAAATTTTAACTATTACAACTGAAATTGTAGCTTAATTACATAAACATATCTTCACGCTTGTGTACCCCAAAGGGTAGGTCAGAGGTGTACCTATAGTAGTTGTGACAAAACACAGAGTCAAGTTAAAAATTATTTACTTCAGTAATATTTTAGAACACATAACAAAATAACTAAAGTTAGTCCACCCAAAACATAGATCGATAATCCAATCGGTGATTAAGGGAGAATCTCCAATAAATTCACCATTATTTAGTCTCCAGGGCTCGAAAGTCGTCCGCTATGCAAATTGTACAGCATAATCACTGAAACTGTTTAGAAGGGTTCGCCAATTAAATGTACAGCTGAAAATTTCACTTCCAAATTCCCAAACCGATTCTCTCTCGAGTTTTATTTTATTTGCTTTGGGACTTTCAAACAGAACTAGTGGACGTAACGACTTTATCTTTTCATTTAGAAGCTGCAAAGCTTCTTTTAGATATTTTTGTTATTCTTCTTGAGCTTATTATTGATTGCCAGGCAATTCTAATGAATGTGAAGTACAATTAAGGATAGGTAATAGGTAATACGGGCTGGTGTCCGCAACTCCACGTCAATGCGCGTATTTTGCGTACAAAAGGAAATAAGAAAAAAAAAATAAGCAAATAAGGATTTAGTGATTAAAACTTTCACTATCATTACACCTATAAATCATAACGCAGTAAAATCTAGCTGAAGATTTTAAAGAATAGAACTTTGCAATTCTATCTGACTTTGCAGGTACAAACGTATAATCTCAAACTTATTAATTAAACTACTTTCAATATTAAACTTAGGTACACTTTTATGGCTATGATTTGAATTTTCAAGACAAAAATCTTTGCATCTAGCACAGAACTTCTTTAAATGAATATTCTGTTGTTAAAGTTAAGGAACAGAAAAGTACAGAAGGTTGGCTCCAGACAACGATCGAAAACAGGCGCACGCACACTTAGACGCGTACGTACGGTATCTCAGTCTATTTAGACCAAACGATCAATGCTTATTTTATATAAATAGATAGAATACTCGTTATTATGTACACAATGAAATTACAGATATAACTGTAGAAATTTTACATAGGGTGACCAATTTTTTTTAAAATGTTATATATCATCAAATATCTTCTCCCGCTCTGGGCGGAGCGGGAGGGCGTGTCAGACTCTTTCTGGCTAAAACCCACCCGTGTTCCTTCAGTTGCCTGTGCCAGAGGCCACGGTAACCCTTTCGGATTTTCCCGCAACCCTGGCAGGCATCGGCCCTAGCGGACCCCGTCATTGTTACTGTCCACAAGCCCGCGCCTACGGTGGCCGGGAATCAGCCTGACAAAGGGTGACTAATGGGTGGTCTTATCGCTAAAAGCGATCTTTTACTTACGATGGATTAGAAGGAGAAGGAGAGACAATACTGTGGTGTACTATTTACATATAAAATATACACATTTACATACACAAAGCATACAGGGTGGCAGGGCCATCGAAGCGCAACTTGTTGCCATAGATTCAGCACATGATTCTGAACCCTGCCACGTTGAAATTGTACGTTTATTGCGTAAAAACAGCTGTTCCACAAATTTTGACCGCGTAAGTATTGCACTTTTCTTCACAACAGCAGATTTTGTTTTTTGATAACAGCCTAAAAATGTCTACGCTAGGTCTAAAATCATGTGCTGAATTTGGGTTGGTGGATATCACGTCTTCAAACTTTTGGTTCTAGAACAATCCAAGTCCAATCCTGCATGGAGTATTGCAGCCACCTTTGGGATGGCTCAGCAAAGTACCAACTTGCCTCGCTTGACTCGGTGGAACGCAAAGCTAAGAGGCTCATCGGCGTCGTAAAACTGGTGGATACTAAGCTACACAGCTTGACTCACCGCCGCAAGGTTGCTTGCTTGTCGGTCTTCTACAGATTGTACTTCGGTGAGTGTGCCAAGAACTCCACGACCTCATTCCACCGGCCGCCTTCTTCCATCGGTCATTTAGACGCACTGCAAGTTACCATCCTTACCTTGTTGCTATTGCACCAATTTGCACTAAGCGTTTCCAAATGTCTTTTGTAATGCGCACAGCAAAAGAATGGAACTCTCTGCCTGCATCTGTGTTTCCGAACGCATACAACCCTAATCTCTTCAAAGTGAGAGTGAACAGGCTTCTTCTGGGTATGCTCACTCCATCTTCGACTCTGTCTCTGTCACCAGTGACCTAGACTAGAGTCAAGAGCAAACCATCATAAATAAAAAAAAATGCTTTCCTCACGAGGTTTTCCTTCACAGTTTTGGGAGCAGTGGTAATGAATTTAACTTGCGCAAAGTAAAGCCGGTCTGGGTGTCTGGGTTTTGTCTTACAACTTGTAAGTCGCAGCCGTTACTGGGCCACCACTGCTCTGGCTCTCATATAAACACCACCAAAAACAAATGTAAGTGGTAATAGTAAATAAATAAATAAATAAATAAATAAATAAATAAATAAATAAATAAATAAACTTCAAACAAATGTCTGTCGCGAGAGCACGTGCACTCGCTGTACGTAAAGCGTGTCTATTAGTATGTGTATGTGTGTGTGTGTATGTGTATGTGTGTAGTCAGCGAAACCAAATGGTCCTGGGTTCGAATCCCGGTAGGGGCAAATGTTTGTATGATGAATATGGACATTTGTACCCGAGTCATGGATGTATATTTATAATATGTATGTATTTACGAAAAAAAAATGTATTTAAGTAGTGTATCAACCATCTGGTATCCATAACACAAGCCTTAAGTGCTTAACTTGGAACTAGATGGTGCTGTGTGCAATGTCAGACGATATTTATTTATTTTATTTATGTGCGTTTTCGCTGATTCTATAGACCCAACCTTCTGTACTCTTCTGTGGTCGAAGGCTCACTAAATAAACCGGGCTAAAAGGCGCCTAACTTTCTTCAAATTTGAGTACTTTGAAGCTTTCACCGATTTGTTTCGCTTTGTTGGGCTAAGTATTGCTAAATGTTTTTAGATATTCAGATAATAAAAACAAGTAAAAGTTTAATAGAATTTATCGATTTATTCATGGCGCAAGGATAAGTAGAGGTGATAAAAGTCACGTCAGTGCGTTTACTGGTCTGTTTTCGGTCGTAAGTTTATTGTCATAAAACACACGTGATCTTTGCGAGAATATGTCTTATGGTGGTCGGGGGGTGTCTTTTACGGGCACAGTGGATACTCATATAAACAATGCTGGATGTTTAAAATGATTAAAGTTCGCTAGAAATATATCCTTCCCTTTTCACTACTTTATTTATGGACATGAAGATTGCTTTTTTCGGTTCGACATATTGACTTAGGATTGGTTTAGGCACACTTTTGCAATGCATTGTAAAACTGTGGCTCAATGTATCAACTACTGTAATGAGGGTATAGACACCGGAAATACTCAAGGTACTGTACATTGACGACCTGCAAGGCAAATCTAAAATATACACAAATTCTTAAAGAACGAACACAAAATTAGCACGCACCTTAAAACGCCTACCATATATGAACTACCCCTAATAAAACAGCTTACCTAAAATAAAATCCACACACGATCGACACAATCTAAACACGGACTCGTAACAATAAATTTGTTCCGCATCGGTTGCCGCGTCTGCGTACAATTTATGCCGGCCGGCCGTCTCAGCCCGGAGATGTATCGCATCCGATCGTTGCATCGACGTGTTCATTTGCCCTCAAGATTTACTAGCTGTATTCACGTGGTTCGATTTGATACGTTCTAGAAATGTCTTTATTTCTTTTTATGGACGAAGGTTCAGTTAACTTCTGTTCCGGCTGATGGAGGTTGAAAGGTGTTTGTTTTATTGTGATTAGGTGAACAGTTTAAGAATAAAATTTGAGTGGTATTGAAGTTAGTTGGCAGATAGTTTTGCAGTTTTTCGTTCTAGTCAAGCAGGCTGCTTTAAGTCAAGCCAGACCTCGTGCATTCCGGGGCTACCGCACGATCTCGGGCGAGGCGGCAAGCCTCCTTGCCGGACTGCCGCCGTGGGATCTGGAGGCGATAGTCCTCGCGCGCCTGTATGAGTGGCGCGCGGAGGCACTACGCCGGGGGGAAACCCCGCTTCCGCGGCAAATCGCGGCGGAGCGGACGGACCTCCGGCGCGATCTCATGGCGGCATGGAAAGAGCGACTGTCGCAACCCAGCGCAGGGCACGCCACGATAGCGGCGGTAAGACCCCTCTTTGAGGAGTGGCTAGAGAGGCGTCACGGCGTCCTCACCTACCGCCTGACGCAGGTTCTCACCGGACACGGAAGCTTCGGGAGGTTCCTGCACATCATCAGGCGGGAGGAAACGCCCGGGTGTCACCACTGCGATGATCGCCCCGAGGACACGGTGGAGCATACGGTGGGGGCCTGCCCTGCATGGGCGGAGCACCGCCGTGTCCTCGTAGAGGCGATCGGCAGCGGCGGCGACCTCTCACGCCCGGCCTTGGTTCAAGCCATGGTCCGGGGCGAGGGGGAGTGGGAGGCAGTCGCCTCCTTCTGCGAAGCAGTCATGCTAGCGAAGGAGGCGGCGGGACGGGAGAGGGAGAGAGTCTCCCGTCCAAGCCGCCGCGGTGGACGCTCCGGGCGTCGGGAGCCGCGTGACGACTCCCGGCCACCGTAGGCGCGGGCCTGCGGGCGGTGAGTAATGGGTAGCTCACCGTCCGATCAGGATCAGGCCCGTGCCGGACGGCGCGTACGTGTTCCACGCGCGCCTCAAAGAGATGTCAGCATCGAAGAGGGGGCCCACTAGGGCCTAAGCCTGCCGGGAAAGCGAGATCATCCATAAGGGGTACCGCTGACCCGGAACATAAAGGGCCAAGGAAGGAACACGGGTGGGTTTTAGTCAGTAAGAGTCTGACACTCCCTTCCGCTCCACCCAGAGCGGGAGGGGTCATTTGATGATTTCCCATCCTCAAAAAAAAAAAAAAAAAAGACCTCGTGCATTTTAAAAATTTCAAGAATGCGTTTCCATTTCAATGACTAAATAATTATAATTGAACTCTAAGCCATAAATATAAAGTGTATTTTTAAACTGATAAGTCCCAGTGCTAAAGGGCATTTTAATAGTTAATGTCTGGAATTTAAAAGGGACTTTGACCCCTGAGTTTGGTTCTCCATTTCTTGTCAACAACAAATGAAAATAAAGTACAGTAAAAAATTTAAGGGTCCCTTTACAAGAAACGCGTTTTTAGAAAACATTGTTCAATATTGATCGGTGCTATGGAACCCTTCGTGCCCGACTTGGACTTGGCAGCTTTATTTCATATTGTTATACAATTATACTTGGTGGGGATTTAGTCACCTGCGTCCGTCAAGGGGGTGATTGTACCCATTCTTTTAAACATTTTGCGTTACGAACCTCATAGCCGATTCGTGAAAAAAAAAACTAATTCCCATATAACAGTAGACAGAATACTTCGATGCATGTATGAAAAGATCCTTTTTTACAATTCGGGTATGAGTTACATAGCGAAAATTGCTTAGAATGACGTATAGAATCACCCCCTTGACGGATGCAGGTGACTAGATCGCCACCCTGTATGACAGTTCGTAGAACGTAGGTACAAAAAAGAAACAGGTTTCCTCTGACATCTATGGTAATAATAAAAATAAATATATATGGTTAGGTTTGTGAGAAATCCCGTGTGTATACAATCTACTGTTATATTATTTTAGTGATAGTCGTGCGTCAGGAATAATTTGTAAGTAAGCATTAGTCAGAGTAGGCATCAGTGTTGTGCCGATAGGTAGTATATGCAGGAACTAATAGATAATTATGCTAGTAAACGATATGTTGCATCGGCCCGACGCCAATGTCTAGTCAGATAAGGAATGTCGACTCCGTATAGCTTATTTTTGAAATATGACGTGTAAAAGTGATTCCAATAACCTATTTACAGAATGACGTGACTATGACGACACGGTTGGCGCAGTGGTTAAGCGATTGACTGCTGCGCTGCGTGTCACGGGTTCGATTCCCGCACGGAATAAATATTTGTATGGCCTACAAGTAGTTGTTCCGGGTCTGGCGGTTTGTGTATGTGAATTTAAATGTTTGTAAACGCACCCACAATACTGGAGAAATTCCTAGTGTGGGGCAACGGTTTAAAAAAAAAATAAGAAAAAAGAATAAATCATTTTATCAAACTCACAATAATTCGACTTTAACGTCTTTCACTAACACCGAACCACACGCCACACAAGCTCCAAATTAAAACTACCCGCGAAAAAATTTACAAAAAAATTGGAAAGAATTTTTCCCTCGAAAACCTGAGCATAATGGTCGACTGAAAGGAGTTTTCTCAAAGGCCATGCGTCTGAACGGGGCTTTGTATGATGTAATGATTTTTTTTTAATAGAGAACTCCTTTGCAGTATATGGCCGGTTCATTACAGGAGATAAGGCCTTTGGTGGTTATTACGATGGGATGTTCGGTGGTGAACAGGCTTTGAGATCAGGTTGCTAATTGATGTTTTTTGTTGAGGATAATTTAGTAGTTGTAGTTGATATAGTTGGAGGAAACTTTGATAAATGATTTTATTTATTTAAGTAGGTTTGTACAAAAACTTTTACACGTCAATCATATTTTAAAAACTAGATGAGGTCGGCGTTTCCTATCTGACTACTCTGAGAAGAAAGGCCGAAACAAACTCAGAGGTCACTGTCTCTTTTAAAGTCCAGACATAATCTTGGTCAGATCATGTGAAGAGCATGTAGATAGGTGTCTGAAACGGTCTTTTGAGGAAAAACCATACAGATTGAGCGGACCTGTCCAGTCAGTGCACGCATTTGTCAGTAATCGTGCCGCTCGTAAGCGTGCCGTTGATAAAACGCTGGTGCATTATTTAATTCATCGACTGCAACGAAAACCAAGGACTTATTGGTTCAGCTGTACAGAAAGTAAGTTATTATAAAGCATTATTTGGCTAGGGAAAGTGTGTTATAAAATAGCTTGTTAATTTTATTAGAGTTGCACGTGGATAATGAAGTTCATAAGTAGAACTTTACGACACGAGAGTAGATACAAATTTGGTAACTATATGAAAGAAAGAAAATGTGTTTATTTGCGGTAAACATGACGCAAAAAATAACACAAACACAAAAAATATGAAAAGGTTGGGGGAAACATGCGTCACATCCACGCAAAACGGCTATCGCTCAGCATTATGCTATTTTGTTATTTATATCATTATATCCTAGTTTGTCAGGTTAAAGCTCTCTTCCTCTCTCCTAATTCGCTGTATCCGACTGAGTCCACGATGATCATTTCTTTGTAAACCTACCACCTAAATTCACATTTTGATATCCAATAAATAACATAGAATGAGTGTTTAGTTAAAATTTTAATTTTAAAATTATGGTTCGAAAAGAAGACATGTAGATCGAAGACATGAGAGTTAGTTTGAAATGTCCGTTTTTATAGTTTGTAAGTACTTCCTGCCTGTCCTTGAACTAAATAAATACTTTACTTACATTCTTTCTGTTCTTAAAATAAATCAGCTGTTTCTTTATTTATGGTTAAACATAAAGATTGTTTTCTTTTTCTCACTATATGACAATAGTGGCTTGCTCCTTCATAAACTTTTTGGTTGAAAATGAAAATTATTTCTTCTTCTTATTAAATGACAACAAATAGGCTGACCCTTTCTTACAATGGACTTATAACATAGCTGGCTAATTATACTTATGCCTTTTGGGAATAGCAGGCATGATATTTTGTAATGTTAAAGCGCCGCTCCACAGCAGCCCACGGCTACGCTACGCACGCTTACTTAGTTTCGCTTTGTATGAAAATGTAGGGGGAGGATCGCTCACTGCGACCCACGACTACGGTGCGCAAGAATACGTGTCTCGCAAACAAATGAACCGCTCCGCTAATGTGGCGAACCTCTCCGAGCACATCCAATGCGGCAATGGACGGTCGACTTGTATACATAGATAAACTCACGGCTTCTTCCCATGGGGGTTAGGCAGTAACTACAGACCGCCACCTGCTACGATCCTTACATACTCCTTTAGCCTCGTTTACGTTCATACAATCAGAGGGGGAATTCCCGTATTTTTAAGACCGTTCGCATTCTAATCTCAATCTCAATCTGTCAAAAATACAATAAATTTACATACATTTTTGACAAGTTTTTGACATTGATTGTCGCTGAGATGCGATTGCGACTTGAATTTGAACGTATTTTATATACGAGAATTGGCCTTCTGGTCATACACGCACTCCGGTTGTGAGTACTACGCACTTGACATTCTGTTTCTGTTCATTGCTAAAGAACATCACCAATAAGGTAACTATGTATACGTCCTCCTAGGGCGTCCCCTCCTGGCGTTTTCACTCACATCTGCCTTGTAAATACCTTTTGTTAGTTGCCTTTCATTCATCCTCTCAACAATCCCAAACCATCTTTTTTTTTTTTTTTTGAGGATGGGAAATCATCAAATGACTCCTCCCGCTCTGGGTGGAGCGGAAGGGAGTGTCAGACTCTTACTGACTAAAACCCACCCGTGTTCCTTCCTTGGCCCTTTATGTTCCGGGTCAGCGGTACCCCTTTCGGATGATCCCGCTTTCCCGGCAGGCTTGGGCCCTAGTGGGCCCCCTCTTCGATGCTGACATCTCTTTGAGGCGCGCGTGGAACACGTACGCGCCGTCCAGCACGGGCCTGGTCCTGATCGGACGGTGAGCTACCCATTACTCACCGCCCGCAGGCCCGCGCCTACGGTGGCCGGGAGTCATCACGCGGCTCCCGACGCCCGGAGCGTCCACCGTGGCGGCTTGGACGGGAGACTCTCTCCCGTCCCGCCACCTCCTTCGCTAGCATGACTGCTTCGCAGAAGGAGGCGACTGCCTCCCACTCCCCCTCGCCCCGGACCATGGCTTGAACCAGGGCCGGGCGTGAGAGGTCGCCGCCGCTGCCAATCGCCTCTACGAGGACACGGCGGTGCTCCGCCCATGCAGGGCAGGCCCCCACCGTATGCTCCACCGTGTCCTCGGGGCGATCATCGCAGTGGTGACACCCGGGCGTTTCCTCCCGCCTGATGATGTGCAGGAACCTCCCGAAACATCCGTGTCCGGTGAGGACCTGCGTCAGGCGGTAGGTGAGGACGCCGTGACGCCTCTCTAGCCACTCCTCAAAGAGGGGTCTTACCGCCGCTATCGTGGCGTGCCCTATCCCAAACCATCTAAGCATATTATTTGCAATTTTTGTCACTACATCGTCTTTTAAACCGCACTGTTGCCTTATCATCTCATTACTCAGCCTATCATTTACAGTCACACCACACATGCTTTGCAAGGAACGCAATTCCATAACATTTATTCTACTTTCATGCTTCTTTTGCCACACGAAACATTCACTTCCACCCAAGCCCACGGTCGCCTTTACTTCTTTATTGGAATCAAACATTAGGTTTCGACGGGTGAAGGGTATTGGGGGCTGCCTTATGGAATTTTGACGTTCTAGAATCTGAATCGTTCATAATAAAATTTGAATAAATTACTTTTATTTTTTAAAGTTCTTACTTCAGCATAATGTTGACCGTTCCTTCGTCTGTCTCGGGTGTTTTTATTGAACACCTGATGCGTCCACGTCTGAGTTTTTGTTCGTTTTCTACGTGCCAGTTGGCGACACTTATTGCACTCATCATAGTAATAAACACGTCTTGAATTTTATACTACAAGTGGAAAACTACATTCTAGTTCTGAAGAGAACTAAATTGAAAACTTTTGGTAGTTTTGGAAACTGTTTAGTTGTCGTTTACAGCAAATTGTAAATGATAAAACTGGTGAAGCATGCAAATCATAAGTTTTGGCAACACTATAGAGTATCCATCCAGGGAAGTAATTAGTACTTACTATCTTTCTTCAAAATGGGCTGTCTTTATTGTTTAATTTTTATAAAAATATAATTTGTCAATAATTTTTGAAAATGATTGCTTCCCGACATGACTGTCCCATACAGGCACACTGGGTCGGAATAGTTACGGGGCAATTGTAGTTGAATATAATTGTTTTTATTTGTTATTTTTGTTTATATTAGGTACAGACCTACTAACATACTCGTAGATCTTAAAAAAATTGTTACTAACACTTATATGGATTCTGTCCGAAATAAAATGGTAATAAAAATAATAAATAGCTTTTTTTAAATCACCTTGTCATCATCATCTTCCTGCCCTCATCCCATTTTACTTGGGGTCGGCGCAACACGTTTTCTTCTTCCATTCTCCCCTGTTAGACGTCAAGGCATCATCTACTCCCTTTTCACTCATATCATTTCTCACACAATCCATCCATCTTTTCTTTGGCCGTCCTCTTCCTCTCCATCCATCAACATTCATACCCATCACTCTCTTAGTCACATGAGTGTCATCCCTCCTCATCACATGTCCATACCAAGACAGTCGATTCCCTTTCACTTTTTCTGTCACAGGCGCTACTTTCAAACTTCCTCTTATATATCTACTCATTCCTGGAACTTTATAGGCCAATTATGCTATACCGACAAGGAGCATAATTGGCCTATAAAGTTCCCAGTGCCGTGAGACAGGCCTCCTCTCTGTGAGTGGGAGTGGGCCGTAATCCACCACGCAAGCCCAGTGTAGGTTGGTAGATGTCACACGTCTTCGAAGTTTTGGGTCTAGGACATGCCGGTGACCTCCCGACGTTTTTCTTCACCGTTCTGAGAGCAGTGGTGATGATTTAAATTACACAAAGTAAAGTGCCTGCCTGGGTACGAACCCACCACCTAAAACTTGTAAGTCGGTGCCGTCAATACTGGGCTACCATTGCTCTCTTGTTAGTATAAGTAGACATAAATAAAAAAAAACATATTTGAATGGCGTTTGACCAGTATCTCACCTGACACGAATAAGGTTAATATTCGTGTGAAACGCCTATGTACTGTTCTTAGCGTGACTAAAGTCTAAGTACGCTTTATAGATCTTAGCCTAAGATAGATTTAATATCAGAAACATCTAGCTCTGTAATTCCTTTACCTCTCCCCTTTAACCTCCCAGGAATTTCCATATCCTTTAAACTCGAAATACATAAAATACAATTTCAAATAATTTTACGATATTCAAAACTGAAAACGGTTCTATCATCTAAACATTAATCATGTTTACGACGCAAATAATTGTTTGGCGGACATTCTAGTCTGAACTGAGACAAAGATTTGAACGGTACGTGCGGAATTGCCCTCCGTCCGGTCGGTGGGTTGGTCCTTACTATTTTTTCTGTCGTCACTAGACTGTATTTCAATTGTTAGGAGTTTTGTTTTTGCTGTATAATGGTTGAGTGGTGTATAGGACTGAATAAGTAGGTAGGTATAGTTGACGGTTTTTTTTGTATAATTGTATATAGATGCGTCCTAATCGAAGGCGATCGCTGCGCGAGTACGCGATCGTCGCGCTTTTTTACATGAAAATGACGTACTTACGCGTTCAATCAAGTCGCGTCGTCGTAATTTATACAAACGATCGTGTCGATAGAGTACCCACCCGCACGCCGCGCGCCGCCGCGCCGCCGCCGGTCGCTTTTGGTTAGAACGCGAGGTAATTCAAGTAGCCGGAGACTTTATAGAAATTAACATAGACAAAACAGAGAGGCAATTCCCGTAATTTTAAGAATATTCACAGTCTGATCTCAGTTTCAATCTGTCAAAAATACAATCAATTTACATACATTTTTGACAAGTTTTTGACATTGATTGTCACTGAGATGAGATTGCGACTCGAATTTGAACGTTTTATAAGTACGAGAATTACCCCTCAGTTCAGAGACCATAAAATTGTATAATTTAAACTTTTTCTTCTTTTCAATTTCAATTTGGAAATAGAACCAAATGCATTTTAAAACAGAAGTAAATTCCAAAAATAGTTAAATATTTAAAAAAATAAACTTTCCGTGGACAAATTTAATTAGAATTAAGCCTAAATTAGAGTTTCGTAAACTCGAAATAGGCATTAATGTCTTTAATTATTCAGTCTGTCTGTTAAGTGTCTCGGCTGACAAGGAAGAAGGGAGACCTTGAAGCATTCAAAGAAACATTTTGAACCAACTGTATTGCTCGGTTTACAGAATACTTACCTTACAAATAAATTAGAGTTCGTTTCCTAAGAAAAGAGTATTTATTAATTATTATGTACAGGTAGTAATGCGATGCAAATAATATAAAAAAAAATTAATAATAAATAATAGGTACCTACATAATAATCATAAAACATATATATTCATCAGTTTAGGTTATAACTAAATAACCTAAAATTATGAACAATTAGGCATGTCTAATTTTGTAAACTTAGCAGTACCATAATTATTTTATTTATTAGGGACAAAAACAGTTACATGCTACAAAATACAGAAAAATACTTAAACTAAGATTTAACAAGCACGTAACCCACAACATGGTCTACATTTTAACTAAAGGTTAGAAGTACAAAAGACATAAATAAGGAAAATAATTTTATGAAATTAGGATTATTAAAATTATATTTTCACAATTATGGAATAATAATAAAGTTTCTGACGCGCTTCTGCGTATAAAAAAAACAATGCTCCTTCAATAACAATGACCTAATGTCGATTATAGCTTACCAAAGTTTGAAAAAGCAATACATGAAATCCAACCAATTAACATCCTTTTTTTTATCAACCTGTGATGTCCCACTGCTGGGCCAAAGTCTCCCCTATAACTTTCCACTGTTCTTTGTGTGTTCTCCGGCCAATCTCTCTTTCTCTTTCACCTCATCCTGATTAAGGAAAGCCTGTTCAAGAACCTGTAGCTTAGCACCTGGCTGAAAAACCAAATTTTAATCACCTC
This sequence comes from Brachylomia viminalis, assembly GCA_937001585.2. Classification (NCBI taxonomy): domain Eukaryota; kingdom Metazoa; phylum Arthropoda; class Insecta; order Lepidoptera; family Noctuidae; genus Brachylomia; species Brachylomia viminalis. The sequence goes on along the minus strand of OW443307.2, from coordinate 4,368,322 downwards.
ACCATTCATCGTGTTTCACGTGAAAACGTGAAATACAAATGACATTAAAACCCTTAGTACGTGGCCAGGTCAGGAGATATCATGATTTATTCGCCAATTAATTTTCTAACGGTTATAAAGGGCGAGTCCCGATACTTAAAACAGTTTTAGGGGATTTATCTACCTGATTCATTTGAATTTTGGTTGTAAAGACTCGGAAGAACAATAAAGAATCTTGTTGGGATAACGGAATGTTATTTATTTGATTTCGTTTCGGGAAAAAAATGGTGTTAACTGGTGCAGCCGTGAGAAGAGAGTTTTCCTTGGCAGAGCAATTTGGTCATCAAAAACAATAGGTACATGTTTTTATTATTTTATTTTTATTAATAGGAACGAATGTTCTTAATAACTTATTACAATCTAGTCTAATAGACTAATAAGCAACTTAACTCTAACATATTATTTTTCGTGGTAGGTTACGTCATAATAAAGAATAGTGACAATTGCACTTTAGCACAATTCTTTAGCACTTTCTTAGAGTATGATAAAAAACACTTTGTTCATGTGTTACATGTATAGCACAGCATTGTTACTATTATTCATTGAAAAACCTGTAATTTAAAATTGTGATACATCAGTATTTAATTTTGGATTTAAAAGAGTTTTCATGGACCTACATCCCTTGTTTCTCCATTGGAACCTACGACGCTTTAAAATGAGCAACTAGCTTTATATGTCTGACTGACCCAGTCCTTGACAATTCAAAAGCGCCTGTCAATGGTGAGATTAAAATAAATGCTTTGAGTTTGAGTTATTATTAGATATTAAACTTTTAGAACATTCAACGTAAGTATCTCAACGAATTATAGAGAATTATTCTACATCAACAGTTTCCATCAAATCTAAAACTGCTCGATATTTTAATGTATGAAACACGTAAACCCAAAACACATTTGGGTGTTTGTGTACGTACTGTTATGAGCCTCGAAGGAAAACGGTTTTTAAAAAACAAAATCTATTTATTTAGGTAAGACAGCCGTCTAGCTTGGATGTTGGTATGAGACTGATGACTAAATGTATGGGATCACAGGCTATGGATGAGGAGTGCTGAGCATGCAAAAAGGAGGACGACTGGTAGGCAAGAAAGGGTGCATAGAGTGTCTATAACACCTCCCGGGGGTAGACTAAACATCGGGGTGGAATGAGCGATGTTTAGGAAGGAAATGGAAAAAGGTAAGTAAGTGTTACACATTTCTGCGAATACTAGGAGATGGGAGATCTTCTGCATCAGGACGGCGCTTAATGACCTTCAAAGGAATAGCTGGTTCGGGAGCTGGAGTTTGTTCTACAGGTAAGTCTATCGGATTGGCACGAGAGGATCTCGGGAAAAGGTAAGTTAGACGACTGCGTGATTTAATGAATAAAAACATTTTAGAAATACAAAAGATTAAAATTATACATATTATAATTATGAATGTAACTGAGTAATGGGTCTCGTATTTAATCATCGGATGTTGATTTAGAATTTTATCAGTTTGATCAGATATAGATCTTAATTTTGATTTTGTTTTCAAAGTAAAGACATCTAAATCAATATCTTGTAGTTTTAAAGGAGCCTCATTACTTATTACTTTTCTAAACTTATCTAAAGTACAACAAGATTGATTTATAATATTAAAATAGGGGTGTATTACAGTAGCGTTAATCCTTACATTATTAAATTTTAGTATTAGTTTGGTACTTTTACAATAAGCGATACAGTTGTTTGGTACCGTAAGTATTCCTGTGCCAATAATACTTATTTCTAGGATTTTTTTGTTTGGACACTCAATATATAGTTTATTATTTTGTGATTGTACATAGATCCATTTATTATCGTAAAGTGGTGTCCATAAATCGATGTTTCCGTGAACGAAATCGGTTTGACACTGCACTGGCATAGCTTTTATCACGTTGGTCATTAACTCACTTTCACAACTCGGATTCGCACTAACGGGGAACACGGTCATGACGTCACAGATGTATTCGCGTGGGCTTATCGCTATGCATTCCTTCAGTGAGTCAAGGTTACAGTATTCCGATCTGTCCTTGGTCATTGCTATATATCTATTGCTAGGTATAACATAAGTAAAAGAATTCGGCTTTTGTTTATTGTGAGGTGTAGGTAATGCTATGTTATGGTACAAATTGAATTCTCTTGGAGAAATTAAAGGTATTCTTAATACAAAGACAATCTTGTCGCTTAAACTATAACATACTATACTAGAGACATTTAATAAAATATGAATATTACTTAATGCTAAGTCTACAGGTAACTTAAAATCTACAGGTAAGTATCGGTAGTTATCGACAATTTCATCGTAGAGCTGCGTGGGAGGCAATATGGCCGGGTGCAAAATGTTTTGGTTACTAATCATGATAGCGTTTGTTATGTCTTCCAGACGAAACGATAACGCTAACAATGAAGCTTCTAAACTGTTCAAGATTGAATTAATATTTGTTTTAATTGTTAAATCATTCGAAATTAATGTAATATTTTTTAGTTTTAAAGAGAAATTGTCGATAGCTTGGTTTAGGTTGGCCTCGTTAATTTTTATGGTATATAATGTTTTATTAAATTGAGATAAAACTGAAGATGTGACTAAGACATTTTCTCCAATTAACGATGCCAATCTTTTCTCGTTGTTGTGTACATTCCGGATGGCGTTTTCATATTTGATACCATCATCTTCGTCCAAGGTCCCGAATATAGTTTTGGCGAGAGAGCCAATACCACCTATCCATGCCCCTCTCTTAAACCTTTTTTTCCACCAGATGAGAAAAAGCGGAGTATTCGGAAACTAAATCGTGATATCTAACTGTTAATGGTTCTAAAATATTATGGCATTCTAAATTGTATGTACTTTCTAATTGAATTTGAGTACATGTGAGGCGTAATGTGCCTAAAATAGAGTTTATATTTTTTATATGGGGTTCGATATATGATATATCGATAGGCGTTATTACGTCTAAATGGCTTACACGAATTTTGAGTTCACCGATCGGATCAAAGTAAATACCAGGACTGGAGTTGATTTCTTGGACGAACTCCGGATGACCTTGGGCCAACATGCTGTAATGAAAAGAAACATTCTGTTTGGTTTTTTTTTTTTGTTATCTATTGAGTAATAAGTAAAAATAATGTTAATTAAAATTATTATGAATGATATTAATTATAGAAAATGCCTTTTTAGTTGTCTTGGCTTTCTACATGTTTGACCTCGTCGAAATGATGTCTTACATGGCGTCTGTTTATTAATAATGACAATGTATGGTTCCCGTGGACCTTGACAACCTTGTACGGACCTTTCCATATAGGGGACAAAGCTTTACGCATCCTCAAATGGTTTTTTAGCATAACGTACTGGCCTACCTTGTATTGAACAGAACGAGTACGGGAATCATAGTAGCTTTTTGAAATATTTTTGGATCTCTGAATAAATTCTATGGCTTTATCTCTAGTATGCTTCAACCGATGTTGAAGCATTTTTACGTATTCTGGATACGTGGTGTTAGAGCTGTCGTCATACACCGAGTCTGGTATACGGGACTTATACCCAAATAATAATTCGAATGGTGAATAATGTGTTGTCGAATGTACGGCGGTATTATATGCAAGCATCGCTGTATAAACATATCGGGGCCAATTATCTTGATCGTCGTTAACATACGACTTTAGATATTCCTTTAAGGTTGAATGTGACCTTTCTAAGGCACCTTGTGTTTGCGGATGGTAAGGGGCGGACCACAATTGTTTGGTTTTCAAGAAATCGCATGTCCTCTTGAATACCTCAGCGGTGAAGTTGGTGCCTTGGTCAGTAAGTATGTGCTTTGGGATTCCAAATAGTGAAATAAAATGAAGGAGGCACTCACACGATTCCTCAGCAGTATTACTGCGAATAGGGTAGGCTATCGAAAACTTGGTGAGGTCGTCTTGCATAGTCAAGATGTACCTAAGTTTGGCTGCGCCGGATTCGGGTAAAGGTCCTACTATGTCAATGGACAATCTCTCGAATGGGTTTGTTGAAGTGGATGTTATTATCATGGGCGCTCTGTTAACTTTACGTAGCGCTTTGTTTGTTTGACACGATGTGCATTTTTTTATATAGTTTTCAATGTCACTACGTATATTTTTCCAGTAAAACCTTTCCTTTATACGGGTTAACATTCTAATAGCTCCTAAGTGTCCGGCGATAGGGATGTCATGGTTTTCTTTAAGGATTTTGGGGATTTCACTCAGTGATGGATATATGATAGAATCATGGTAAATATGGATGTGTATATTTATTCCATCGAATAGATAACTAAACATATTATATATTTTTACAAAGGAATGCCTATCAAACGGATTTTTAAAGTCGGATGTACTAATTTCATTTATTGTGGGGTATGACATCATTATTTGGTCGCGTGTATATTTTAGGGATTTAAAAATATCGGAGTACGAGTAATCATCAAAGTGATGCACTTTCGTGAATAGGAACAGGTAAGTTTTGTTCTCGACTGTAAGGGGTAAAAAGGTATTTAATGTTCTATCTAATTTCAGGAATTCATCGCGTTCAGGTTCCGGACAATTATTTATAATTTCTTGGACATAAGGCATGGAGTCGTCCATATCTATCGAGGTAGGTATAATAATTAATTTCTGAGTTCCCTTTAGGAGGGTTTCATTATGTTCTGTGATTCGAGTATCATGTGACTTCGCAGGTGACTTCAAGAATTTACTATAGGTTTCGTCGGACACAGGTAAGTTCTCAGCTGATGGAGAAGGAGTATCGTGACGAGATGGATTACGAGAGGGTAAGTTTTCAGGTGTTGGAGGATTTTCAAGATCAGGTGAGTTTGGGGTTGGTAAGTTCGGTTGCATTTCAGGATTAGGGCTGGAAGGTTGCTCTGAATTCTGTGCAGGTAAGTAGTTTTCTGTTTCAGGACTTGAAGCAGAGGGCTGCAGTGGAGGTAAGTTATTTTTAGGAGATGGAATTGCATTAGATACCCCTGGATTGGTGGATTCAGCAGGGCTATATGGAATATTGATTTCATTATCATCTTCCAAGAGGTCGATGCAGGGCATGCTATCACCATCTTCGATTAGAGAGGGAATTTGTACATTCAGGTCTTCGAGAGTTAAGGGGCTGAAGGGGAGTTCATCACCTTCAGCGGGGGAATAGGTTGGATTTTGTCCTTGCGACGGACTAGGAGAGACAGGGCTGTTCGTTTGGTCCGAAGAGTTAGTAGGAATCACAGGATTTACTGGATATCTAGAAAGTGCGTCAGCGGCTGAATTTAATTTGCCTTTACGGTAGGTTATCTCATATTCATATTCTTCTAATTTTAATCTCCATCTTTGGAGTTTGCTGCTAGGATCCTTGTGGTTAAACAACCACTTCAAGGGTCGATGGTCAGTAATGATGAGAAACTTACGTCCATACAGGTAGCCGGTCGTATGAACCCGCGCGCGAAAAAAAAAAGACTGGGCTGAATGCCAGATGCGTCACCGGCGCGGCGGGGCGCCGCTCGGCCGCCCGATAATGTAAACAAAGCATTTTTACGACTTGGGTTTATTTGAATGGTGCTAACACTTGTGTTTTTTGTTATGGTAAGGAACGGGGCTTTAAGATAGCGGAGTTTCGTTTGAAATAGGATAGTATTCATGTAATCAAATCGTTCGTTAGTATGACGCAACCATAAATCATAACTTTGTTTTCAAATAAATGGTTATAGTTCGAAAAAACGAGCGATGACCTATATTGTTTAAGGTTTTAAATACATTATGTGTATATACTTAACGCAAAACTAATAAAACCACATAGCATTAGTACAATATGTACTATTTACGAGCGCCCAAAGTTGAAAAAATTTGCCGACGGCAAAAAAATAACAATGGCCGCCAAGACAATGGAAACAAAATGTTGTTTTATAAATATAAATCTGATACGTAGAATAAAAATATTGGTACCTGTGGAAAGCTTATTTAATGCTTCAACTTTGTTATAAAAGTAGTGGTATTAGAATAACACACTGTACTAAAATAAGGATCTGAAAACACATACACGTAATAACAATAAACATGAATCGGTCAGCGCCGGTTGTGGAATAAAACCGAAATTACGTAATATTTTTTCACTCACCGATCTTGAAATCCTGCAGTAATTCACTTCACTATAATATTTATCACATACTTAAACAGGCCATAGCACTTAAAACACTTGAAAACCCACTTAAAACACAAATTATTTATCACGTAAACAACACACGCGCGAGTCGTACGCCACTGACAAGACGTCATATTTTTTTAATTATTTGATTTTTTTGGTTGAACGCTTGAAGTGTTGTCATACATCCTAGTACGCGGCACAGAGTCAAGAAATCAACTAAATACACGGAATGTGTGTGTCCGACCTTATAGTAAAGCAATAAAGGTTGAAATAAAATAAAATTAAATTAAATTTAAAGGGAACTCGCGTTCACTCGTTCGTTAAACTTAATTGTTGGAGGGGGGCCGACGTGACCAGAGTACGTTCAAGCGGGTAGGGACGGAATGTTTTGCAACCGTATAGGATGGACAGCAATTCCTTTTCAGTAGTGCTGTAATTGCATTCGCTTTTGTTGAGGGTTCGTGAGGCAAAAGCGACTGGCTGGTCCTTGCCAACAGCACCCTGGGAGAGGACGGCACCAATGGCATGGTTTGAGGCGTCACAGGTAAGGATAAATGGTTTTGAAAAGTCAGGATAGATAAGGAGTGGCGCAGTTGTTAGCCTATGCTTCAGCGTATCAAAAGCTAGTTGCTGTTGATTCTGCCATATGAAAGGCGTGTCTTTTTTCAGCAGGTTAGTAAGGGCTTTGGCAACCTTAGAAAAATCGGGAATAAAGCGACGATAGTACGATACAAGACCAAGGAATGATTTGATATCCTTTGGGGTTTCAGGAGTTGGGAATGCAGTTACGGCTTTGACCTTTTCAGGATTCGGCTTGACACCTTGTTCAGTAATTATGTGGCCTAGATAGCAAACTTCGCGTCTTAAAAACTCACATTTGTCGGGTTGTAGTTTTAAATTGAAATTACGGATTCTTTGAAAGATGGCTTTTAAATTGCTTATGCAGGATTTTAGATCGTGTCCGTATGAGACCACATCATCCAGGTAGACAAAGCATCGGATGCCCTGGAGGCCTGACAAGGCAGAGTTCATAAGTCTCTGAAACGTTGAAGGGGCGTTTTTAAGCCCAAATGGCATCCGAGTAAATTGGAAGAGTCCTTCAGGGACTGTGAAGGCTGTTTTAGGTTTATCGGCTTCATTTAACCTGATCTGATGGAACCCAGATGCTAGGTCTAAGGTGGAGAAGTAGGAACTGTTACCGAGTTGGTCTAATATCTCGGTAATCTGTGGGATAGGATAGGTGTCGCCGATGGTGACGTCGTTCAACCTTCGGTAATCGATCACTACGCGCCATTTTTGCGTGTTGGAAGCGTCCAGCTTCTTGGGGACAACCCAAATGGGTGACGACCATGGAGAATCAGAGGGCTCTATGATATTTTGCTTGAGCATTTTGTCGATTTGTTTACGTACTTCGGCTTTGTGGATTTCAGGGAATCTATAGGATTTGACGTGTATTGGGACATCCGTGGTAGTTTTGATTTCGTGTTTCAAGGCGTTAGTGAAGGTTAGGTTTTCTCCGGGGAGATGGAAAATGTCAGAAAACTCAGAACACAATTGAAGAAGTGACTCTCTTTCTTCGTGATTTAGATGTGAAAGACGTAATTGTTTGAGTACTTCCTCAGTACGTTTATGACAATCTGTTGAAACATTTATATGGTTTATTGGGACGGAGCATTGTTCTGTGACTTCAGAAGAATTAAAAGGACTAAGTTTGAGATTTAAATCGGATTTAAGGGTAATAGGTGTCTCTGACGTATTAATCACGGATATATTTATTCTGTGGTTTTTCTTGACAACTACTAGACAATTTGCAACAAGTAAGTTTTCGGAAAGTTTTTGATCAATGATTAATCCTTCTTTTATTTCAGGGTTTGATACCGAACATTCAATGATGGTCTCGGTTCGAGGAGGGATAATGTAAGCAGGATCATGAAAATGTAATTTTACGGATGTTTTACCGAGGCAAAGAAGGTTAGTGTTATAATTAATGCTGCAGTTATGAGCATTGAGCATGTCAGAACCGATTATTCCATCATATGGTAAATGGATTGCATCTATCACGTGGAATGGATGTGATATATTTAATTTGGGAAATTGTAATTTCAGTTGGAAGTGACCTCTGGTGCGGATTGTTTCTTCGGCCGGGTCAATGCCTTTCAATTGGATGGTTTCTTTGGTAAGTTTAGGATGACTTTCAATGCATGAGTGTTTTAATAGACTTACAGAGGATCCTGAGTCGACTAGTAATGATAGTGGGATATCGGATACAGAGGATTTCACTAAGACATGAGGTAGTAACGTCTTTGCGGGGTTATTGATTATCTCGAATATTATGGATTTAGCAGGATTTGGCAGGTCAACCTTGCTAGGTTGCTGCACGGATACAGTGGATTTTGTAGGGCAATCATGTAGCGATGCCTGTGGTAACTCGGGTTTGGGTGTAGAATTTCTTTTACGCATTGCGTTGGATTCCCGGGGTGAATTAGCGGTGTCGACTTTTGAATCGCAAGGTCCCGCACGACACTGGGACGAGACGATCACTCGTTTTTTGGATTAGCATCAACGGTATCGTAACCGTCTACTGGATCAGCAGGATATTCGTCATTGATGGGTTCCGACGACCCATCTGATACAAAGTGAACACGCTGAGACGTTCCTGGTTGGTTTCGATCAAAATTTCTGAAACGATTGTTATTAAATTCCCTTTTACGACATTGCTCCAGGGTATGTCCTGGGCTTTTACAATACCTACAGAACGGAATAGAGGGATTGTTGTTGTTGTTGTTGAGCGTATTGTTATTAGGTCGATTGAAGCCGAAATTCGGTCTTGGATTCGATTGATTGGAGAAGCCCTGGTTACGACGGTTGAACTGATTATTTAACCTTGACGTGTCAGACTTATCTTGTCGTGAATATTGGTTGCTAGACTGGCTTGGACTTGGTTTGGATAGTGCTTGTTGGATTCGTTCCTCTGAGATTGCGATATTAATTGCTTCATTTAAGGATTTTGCTGATTTGCACCTAACGAAGTTCGAAAGACGGGATGACAGCCCCATCTGGAAATGATGGAGGGCTAGTTCCTCCATGGCCGCAGTTCTGCCTATCATTTCTCTGCTTTTGTGGCCGTGAGATATCGAAATCTCCGTTAGCAGTTGAGACAGACATGTTTCAATTCTTAGAGCATATTGACTTACCGGCTCCGTCGGTTGTTGTTTACAATCTTGCAGGTCTGTTAGGAGGTGCGCATAGTGCTTCCTCTCACTAAACTGAGTTTTGAGGAATTCCTTTAATTGTTGCCAATTGGTGAACTCTTTGATGGAGCAGGCTGCTTCAGCCTTGCCCCCCAGTTGGCAAAGGATATATTTGAAAAGGATATCCCTCTGGGATTCCGATGCTAATTCATATGCGTTGTTACAGTTTACCAAAAATGAGTTTAATTGTTCACGAGAGCCGTCGTACGGCTTAATGAATTTAAGCAATGTGGATAATTCGACTTCTGGTTTTACTACTGCCACTTTCCTCTTTGATTGGGACCTGGTAGAAGGTCCTGGAGGGGGTAGATACTGGTCTTGGCCTTCCTCATCGACGTCAGTAAGAACGACTTCAGGCCTTTCGAACTTAGGACTGTTTGATCTCTCGGTCATTTTAATATAATTAAACTAACAAAAGAACAAGATTAACAAATTACTATAATGGGATCACGTCTAAAATTCTACTAATTTATAAGATGGTTTAAAATAACACACAAAATAAAATAAGTAATACAATAGTTAGAATCGGACGATAGCAATGACCAAGTCACTTACTGGAATGCGGATAGCGCGATAAGGACGATCATTTCTTGGAAGTCGCGCTGCTTTCGACGAAATGTCTGCGTGAAGATAAGCCTCAGGTCGTCGCGTCGCTAGGTAGATTATTCACCGGTCACAGCACAAAGTCGTGCGTGACAGTGGGCAACTCGCTGTTCTTGATGGAGACCAGCTGCAGTATATGTGATACGCAGCGGTGGGCCTTTCAGGAACTTTGTCACGAACGCTGGAATGTCCTGGGCCGGGCCGGAACTCGGTGTGATAATGAAAGTTCACACAGTGGAGTCGGCACTTACACTTGATAACACAAACACACAAACACACGCGCGTTGATATTTGATTTTAGGAACTTTTGAGACGTACCGGGGACTCTTTATTGAATCCCTTTACGCTGCCACCAAATGTTATGAGCCTCGAAGGAAAACGGTTTTTAAAAAACAAAATCTATTTATTTAGGTAAGACAGCCGTCTAGCTTGGATGTTGGTATGAGACTGATGACTAAATGTATGGGATCACAGGCTATGGATGAGGAGTGCTGAGCATGCAAAAAGGAGGACGACTGGTAGGCAAGAAAGGGTGCATAGAGTGTCTATAACAGTACGTAGTCAATTGTATCGCATTAACAGTCTCTGGAGCGGTTGCATACATTTTGCATCAGACGATAGACTTTCCATGGATACTTCGAGGGATGTTCTTGCCCATTCTTCTCTATAGCAACCCACTACGCTTTGGAATGGTCAATTAGAATCATCTTTCTAACTGACGTGGCAAACGATTTATTAAAATACCTGCTTAAATTTGAGTTGTCAAAGTCAAAGCATTTATTTGAAATAGGCACATAAAAGGCACTTTTGATCGTCAACATTTACATTTAAATAGAATTGATTCTAGTCGTCCCTTCCAAAAGGTAGTTTCGTATGGAGAAGAATGGGCAAGAAACTCCACCGTTGCTCTTTTAAAATGTGTTACAATATTTTGTATACGTTAATTATATAATTAAATGTGAAGACGATGCACCTATAATAAAAATTACCCTACCACAATAGGTAAAAAGAATTTAATAAACGTAGCAATGATAAATAAGTTAATTAAGTGATAGATACATGGTGTTCACATATTTACAAACATTGTAAAAGTATACGATTTCCCAAATTATGTAAACAAGTAATATGTCAGGGTGTGAGTTAAAGTAATCACAGAATGTAAATCAATGTCATAAAAAATAATTAACTATACAAGTAAAGTAGCAACAAGTTTAATTTTGTCTAGACCCTAGATTGTTCTATGGAGCTGGACCAGCTTGTTTCCAAGCATTCTTATCTTGGATATAATTATTATTATCTACTAAACTCTTAAAATATTCCTGCTGTGCCTTTTATGTACATCCATAGTGTCCAACAAAACTAAAACTGCACCATATTCTAATGTATAAAACGGGTAAACCCAAACCGCACTTGGGTGGAGGTGTACGTACATAGTAATTTGTCTCGCATTTAGAGTCTCTGAGGCGGTTGCATAAATTTGCACCAGACGTCGGCCGTGCCGTTCACAATGAGCTTTTAATGTGCTCTGATGCGGTATACATTCCCCTCTGTTTATTAGGATACGTGGGCTTGGGTATTGATTAGGTAGACTTAGGGCTTGTGGGCTATGAGCTGCATGATTATGAAGTTTGATATGCAGATAGGTTTTGAAAGGTTTTCTTGCAAAATACGCGGCTAAGATACTTTTGACATTATACAGCTTTTTCTAGGCATAATTTTACAGCGGACTACTGCTTGTCATCTGCATTTTCAACAGTAACAATCTGGTAGTAAAATACTGCAGTCGTCATCTGCATTTATTTATTTATTTAACACTTTAAGCACACAAATGTACATAGGCGGACTTAATGCCATAGGCATTTTCTACCAGTCAACCTTTGGGTGATGCAGAGACAAACAGTGGCAGGTGCAATTTATAATGATAATTTAGAAATAAATATTTTTAAATATAAAGACACGCATAAACTTATTCCATCTTATTACAAAATACGGTCTAACTTTAGCCCGAGCCTTAACCATCGAGTCAGTTTTTGTATTTCGAACTTTATGCCGACTATAGTAAAGTTCTTAATACAAAATTGACGACATAAGACCTGACTAAGTTGTCGGTTTATTAAAAGGAACTGTATTTCAATTTCTGTTAGATTCCAATTTCAAAAACGGGCTCGATGGTTTAAACCATGTCAAAAGAAAAACCTTGTTTTGTAATAAGACCAATTAAGTCTATAAATATAATACATATACCCAATTTATATAAATATAAGCACAAATAAATGCACATAAATACACGAATATACTAAAAACAAATAGGACAAACAAAACAACAACAACAGCATTTCTAATTCAAACCAATCCGATTGACGGATAGTTGACGACAGGGGAATGATTATTTTGCTGTGACCATGTACCTCAGGGTACTAAAATAGTGGAAACGCTGGCTCCTATTGCCGAGCAGGAGGTTCTGGGTTCAATTCATAGGTAAGACAATGTTATTATGTTTTTCCATCCGGATTCTGGATCTGAGCCTGGCAATAGGGTCCCTTTTAGATGAGATTTAAATATAACTGGTGATATGTGGGTATACTATAGGTACACCTCTGCCGAACCCTTCGAGTAAACAGGCGTGATGTAATGTTATGTACTGTCTGAAATTATTGAGTTCATCAACAGCGTGACGCTTTAATGGCGACATTTGTCTAACACGTATATGGTTTCGCGTTTTATGAACATATACAGGATGTTGGGCGCATGGACCGACACCATTTTTCTAGGGATTTGGGAGGTCTTTAGCTAGGTTCTACCCATACACCTTTTACCAGGTACCGTATCCCCACTGCTTTTTCTGGTTTAAATTAACGATATTCCAGAAGCGATAGGCGAAGATTGCATACTATTCGCTGATGACACTACACTAATGATTAAGAGTAACAATAACAAAAATGTAGAGAAAGAAATCGTCCGAGCTCTGGATAATGCAATCGATTGGCTAGAAAAAAACAACTTAAGAATAAATATGACTGAAACAAACATAATACAATTTCAGACATACAATTCAAACATATATAAGCTAGACATTCATTATAAAGATTCTCACTTGACCACTGTTGATAGTTGTGTATTCTTGGGTATAGCGGTAGATAAAAATTGCAATTGGAATTGGAATTGCACACAGATAGAATTGTTGGAAAAATAGATCGTTTTATTTATGTCTTGAAAAGAATTAGACAAACATTAAACTGTGATACGGCAATGCTGGCTTACCATGGTTATGTAGCATCCGTACTTAGATACGGCATTGTAATATGGGGTAACTCAGTAGATTTTTACAGGGTTTTTAAAGCTAAAAAAAAATGTATCCGAGCAATTTGTGGAGCTCACTTTTTAAACAGCTGTAAACCACTATTTCAAAAACTTAATATTCTACCTTTGCCGTGTTTATATATTTTTGAAATATGTATTTTTGTGAAGAGAAACTATAATCTATTTGATACTAACACTCACAGGCCAAATAGCCGAACACGGCATAAAGACAGGCTTCGGCTGCCACCAATAAAACTAAAATTATTTAAGAAAAATGTATACTGCATGTCTATTATTATTTACAATCATTTACCCAGTATTCTTCAAGACCTACCGCTGACATTGTTTAAAAAAAACACTTTTCTAACTATTAGTATTTAAAAGATATTATACCATTAAGGACTATTTAGAAGACAAGTTAATAGAATCTGTAATTTGTAAGTTAGATTCATAATTAACATCGCTGATTGTGAATACATTTGCACGTCATGTTATGGCAGGATATGCTGAAACAAACTTACTGTAACATCTTATGTACCATATTCTAGCAAATAAATATTTTGATTTGATTTGATTAATATATTTTTTATGATTACTGGCCACTAGCCCTACCCGTGTGTTAAATTAATGTCGCCACTGTAGCGGCACGTTGTATAAATAATACAACATTTAAAATTCTCATTTACCTGGTAACCAAGTCTCTCCTGAGTTATAAAGTGTACCATAGGTACAGACTTAGGTACACTGAGGACCATGCTCTTAATAAGAGACAAAACCTTATTTCCGTACTTGTAAAACTGCGTGATGAAAAAACCCCTGTACACATTTTATTCCTCACCGCTTCCCCTCCCTCAAAGGACCTTGATTACAAAATCCCTACAAAAAAATGAAGTAACAAAATCTTTGTCTTTTAAAATTCGCACTCAGTGCTATCTATCAAAACCACCCTCCTGTTGCCTTGTTCCCCTATAAAAAAATAAACTGTCATTTCAAGAGGGTGCATTTTCCCATTTTTCCTTCATGGTTTTTTTCTGCTTTTAAAATTTTCTATGGCATCTGTTTATTTTTTTTTATACTGCGTTTTTGTAGCCTAAGTTAATGGTTGTAGGAGTATGTCATCATTTTTGGTGTTTAGGTTGTTTAGGGTGGTAAGAAACTCGCACCTTTTGAAGTGAAATCAGAGATCAAAACATAAAATGGTGGATGTATTAGCACCTGAGTAGTTTAATTAAATTTAATACCTAAAGCTAAAGATACTTTTATTGTCAACAATACCAATACAATACGTCGGATCATGATAAATTAGTACCTATGCCTGAGAAATCAAAATACTTCTGCAACTTTGGTATTTGGCCTTTTACAACCATAAGTACCAGTTGTTATGACGGTTGCTTAGACAAGCATTTGAAAGTCCAAAATAACTATACCTATAAAACCTCTTCCAGATAGGACGTCCGTCACCAACGTAAGGCACCCTTCACACGGTCTATAACGATGCGCAAACGAGCTCTTTTTGTCGCCATAACAAGTTTTAGCAAGTCACCGACATGAAAAGCTAAGAAAAATGTACGAGTTGAATAATGTTGGAGTTTGTGTCAACTATGAGGTTTAAGTAGACTTGATGGGGTTTGAAGTGAATTGAATTGAAAACGTAAGTGCTGGGGAGATATTTTATGAGTTTTTATTTATCTTAGACATTACCGACATCGGTGAAGTAAACAAAACGCTAGGAAACCTTTGCTTTATGTTTTTTTTTATGATTTGAAAAAACCATCGAGATTCTTATTATATTATTTACATTATTATTATGTAAGTTTAATATTATTTATTATTATATGTGATAAATGTAATGTACTTTCATTTAATAACAAAGTTCTTATACTAAATTAATTAAAAAACTGTAATAACCTAACCTAACTAAAACGATTAACAAATTAAAATATGGCGTCAAAAAATTCCTCCGCTTCGCTATCGACTGGTCATGTACCTATAAGAAATAATAAAATAAAAAAAATATATAATTACCGATAAAGAATATTTTCACCGCTTGAAGTTTTCTGCAGCCGCATCAGCAGCGCCAGCACAGCACGCCGAGACAGGAAGATGGGATGGCGCAAGAGTATCGACACTCGTTGCGTCCCACACTAAAGGCCTACCCACCTTCCAAGGGAATAAAGACATGCCGTCCGGTCTCTTGCATTTAAATACTTCAAATACAGCTGGAACGCCGACAGTGGCAAGGGCTCGTCGGATGATGTCATTTATGTTCGCGCGCCGAGCGCTCGCGCTTCAGCTGCAAGACAAGCCGTGGTGGCCGAGGCTATTGATAACTTCGCCACAGTGACAGCGATGAGGAGAACAACAAGGAGCTCCTAGTCCTAGGAAAGCAGTGAGGCGGAAAGTAGTGTCTTCGAACAGAGTGCCTATGTTCGACGACGATAGTGCATGAAACCAATGACCGGACTTCCACTTACCCACAGCCAGCAGTCGCGCACGCTCCGCAGCAGTAGCAGACGTGTCAAGTAAATAGTTCTGTACTACTCTGCAGAGCGACTCATCCCACTGTCTAGAGACAAGAAGATGGATTGTCAGGTTGATCTGAATTCGGGCAAGCGAGTCTTCAGGCATCCATAGACTCGGTGAAGCGCGGCACATTAAAGTTAATCAGTGTGAAGGCTAGGATTTTCCTGATTAATTTCTCAGTGCCGTAGACCGAGGATATGAAAGCCGGTAAACTAATACTAGAAACTTTGCGGAAGATACGAGAACGAGTGCGGGTTTCTCGTCTTTTTACAATATGCGGTAAACTGTAGAAGATTACGAACTTAAAGCAATATTGCTCATCTCCCAATAACCAATAGCTTGATGATTTATAACCTACAGATTGACCACACTTGTAGGGAATATGTATGCATTTTTTTTTAAACCTATCCGTAAGTATTTGCACGATGCTGGAACATACATTTAGACAAACAGATAGACATAAATTCTTTGAACTATATTTTGGGCACTAAAATCGTTCCCAGACCTCGCCTCGTAGCAGTCAGCCTTTTTCAAAACTATTCAATGTGCTGTTTTGACTTTGCTACGATTTTATTAGACTATGTATGTGTATATTATATGTACAGAAGTGGCCACAAGTGCGACTACTGTTTAGGGGGTCCTAGGTTGGATTGTTTCAGTAGCAGATTTATTTTTTATTTTTGTTGAGCGTGGGAAGTCATCAAATAACTTCTCTCGCTCTGGGCGGAGCGGGAGGGCGTGTCAGACTCTTACTGACTAAAACCCACCCGTGTTCCTTCAGTTGCCTGTGCCAGGGGCCACGGTATCCCTCTCGGACTTTCCTGCAACCCTGGCAGTTCAGTAGTAGCCTAGCGTCTGAACTTGTGCCCGGTCAATGGCAATAGGCAATCGAAATGTGTGCTTCAATCTATGTCTATACATATCATAAATTAAAGTCGCTTTTCGTATCAGTTTTTGTGACCACGTTGTTCTTCTAATCCACGCAACAGATTTTTATGCGGTTTTCATCGTCATTAAAACCTTAATATTAAACACATATCTAATCTCGATGTTTTGTCAAATCGTAAAAAAAACGTGCGAAGCATGGCGGGTCACTACTAATCATCATCATCAGCCTATGATGTTCCCACTGCTGGGACACAGGCCTCCTCTCGGTGAGAGGAAGTGGGCCGTAATCCACCACGCGGGCCCAGAGCGGGTTGGTAGATGTCACATGTCTTTAGAATTTAGACGTGCCGGTTTTCTCTCGATGTTTTCCTTCGCCGTTTTGAGAGCAGTGGTAATGAAATAATTTACACAAAGTAAAGGGCCTGTCTGGGTTCGAACCTACGAACAACTCGTAAGTCACGGCCGTTAGCTCTGGGTCACCACTGCTCTCCACTCCACTGCACTACTAGTACTATTATAAAACTCTGCCTAGCTCTATCCTTTAGTGATACAGGCATCCTACACCCAAATTACGTAACACACTATCAAACACACAAATCAATCACAATTAAAAAAAAAATCCAAATCTAATCTAATCTGACTCATTTTGAAGGCTATTGCTAATCCATTACTTCACATGTTCGATAAAGTTTGTTCAACAACGTAAATAACGCAATAAATGATTTTTAAATGTCAAAATGAAAGCCATTCCTACTGTTAGTGTCTACGCAATTAGCCCGCTGTTATCTACCTAAACTTAAGACTGCAGATGCGTTCCACCAGTTTTTATGACAAGTCTTTTACAGTTCAAGCTGTACGATTATAGAATGCCTTGCCCGAGTCTATAAGGTGTGTTCAATCCTTGTCCACGGTTAAAAACACTTCCTCTCTCCTTAAACATCATCATTACATTATGGTTTCCTTGCTCTTGTTTCATGTCTATTATTGTATATATGTAGATAAGCATTATGTCTTATGTATATACGTATTTATTGTACATGTAATTGGTACACTACTAATTACCTGCAGTATTGTCTCTCCTTCTCCCTTTAATCCATCCAAAGGTTGTCTGTAAAAGATCGCTTTTAGCGATAAAACCGCCCATTATATATAAATTTCTACATTTATATCTGTAATTTTTTGGTATACATAATAAAGAGTATTCTATTCAATTCTATTTTATCTTTATCAATGGCGTGATAGTATTCTTTTTGTTATGACTGCGTAGGTACGAATCGAAAATGTTTGAAAACATTTTAGTGAATGATTTATATACGTGCCATGTTACAATCCCTTTGTCTGTCAGCACAAGCCAGTTACTCTTTGTTATCAATCGTTAGTTCCATTAAGTAATTTGATAAAATCGCGTTAAAATGCCTAGATCACTTTTACAAAAAAATTCAGCGAAAGGCTTTCAAGTTACCATTTCTAGTCATCTGGCAAATGGCAATTTTCAATTGATATTTTTTTTCCTATGAAATATCATAGTATGACATCACGCTGGAATTGGCCAAGATGGTAGGCAGAGGTGTACCTACCTATAGTACTGCAGTCCGCCAGTTACTTATGTTTTAGTGCCATGTAATAAGAAGTAGTAATTGCCATTAGTCGGGCATGAATCTAGACCCAAGACTGCTAAGGAGTCTGCGAAGGAAAAACTTTACAAAACTGTTCAAGACTTGGGGGTATTAAAAATAAAGACAGAAAATACATGTATTTTTGGTAAACATGCAAAGAAAAACATAAAAAGAACAAGTATAAACAAAAAAAAAGAACTTAGGTAGCATTAAACTTGAACTTCGTGGAGCATTTCCGACGTTTGGCTCCCAGACTGGAAAGGGCAGGGGCTGCCTTAAAGCGGCTTCTGCCCAATCTAGGGGGGCCAAACGCCTCCTGCCGGAGGCTCTACGCGGGGGTTGTGCGGTCCATGGCCCTTTACGGGGCACGGGTGTGGGCGCGTTCTTTGAGACGGCGAACAGCCCGCCGGTTGAACGCGCCCCAAAGGGTCATGGCCACCCGGCTGATCCGGGGATACCATACGGTCTCCGGTGAGGCGGCGAGCCTCCTTGTGGGATTACCGCCATGGGATCTGGAGGCAAAAGTCCTCGCGCACATTTGGGAGTGGCGTGAGGAGGCGAAACGCCGGGGCGTAGCTCCACTGCCGCGAGAAATCACGGTACAGCGGACAGAGTTCCGGCGAGATCACAGGGCGGCATGGAAAGTGCGATTGTCACAACCCAGCGCTGGGCACGCCACAATTGCGGCGATAATCCCCTCTTTGAAGAGTGGCTAGAGAGGCGCCACGGCGTCATCACCTTCCGCCTGACGCAGGTCCACACCGGACACGGTTGATTCCGGAGGTTCCTATTCCAGATAAGGCGGGAGGAAACGCCCGGGTGTCACCATTGTGTGGATCGCACGGAGGACACGGTGGAGCATACGGTGGAGGTCTGCCCGGCTTGGACGGAGCACCGCCGTGTCCTAGTGCAGGCAATTGGCGGTGGCGAACTCTCGCGTCCGGCCCTGGTCCAGGCCATGGTACGGAGCGAGAGGGCTTGGGAAGCCGTCACCTCCTTCTGCGAAGCAGTAATGTTCGCGAAGGAGGAGGCGGAACGCGTGAGGGAGAGGCAAAATTCGCGCCCTCGCGCCCCTAGCCGCCGCAGGAGCCGTAGGCGCGGGCTTGCGAGAGGCGAGCAATGGGCAGCTCGCCGTTCGATAAGGACCAGGCCCGGATCGACGGCGCGTTGTGCTCCACGCGCGCCTCAAAGAGATGTCAGCATTAATGATGGGGTCCGCTAGGGCCGATGCCTGCCAGAGTTGCGGGAAAGTCCGAGAGGGATACCGTGGCTCCTGGCACAGGCAACTGAAGGAACACGGGTGGGTTTTAGTCAGTAAGAGTCTGACACGTCCTCCGCTCTGCCCAGAGCGGGAGAAGTTATTTGATGATTACCAACCCTAAGAAAAAAAAAAGGTAGCATTAAACTTAGGAACCCACGCTCAGCAGTCGCGCGTGTTACTGGATGACTATATGAGGTAATTTAGCAGTCTGGCTTTATTACACAGATAATACCAACGAGGCAGTCTAGCAGGCTGACTATATTGCATAGATAATTAGTTCAGTTAAACAGGCATTAGAATATGTACATAGTTTCCAACCAATCAATATGCAACACACAAATATTTCTAAAACCACACATATAGGTACTCGTATTTATATACCCAACAATTTAAAACATTAATTAACAGACCGGAACTCGTTACAAACCAAGAAATAACACAAATATAATATAAATTTTCCACTACTTCCTAATGGCATGTAAACAATAAACCAATCTCGAAAATTTAATAAATTTTGCCCGAAACCCGAACTAACGAACGAAGGGGCCTTATCTCAGTGCCTCTAATGAACACCTATGTATTCTATCCAAACGGAAGATATTCACAAACTAACACCTCTCCACGAAATAGATGCAAACCAACTCTGTCTCAAAGGCATAAAGTGCTTCAAAAGTGTAAAGTTAAGCTGGGAAAGCGCCATCCCGTGTCACACGGGGTAGGTAATAAATTAATTAGTTTTCTAAAGCCTTTCCGGTGAAGGATTTTGTTTCATTTTCGGTTTAATTATTTTGATACGGTTTTAATTTTATTTATAAGATTATTTTTAGAGATCTGCATAAGCTATCAATAGCTTACCCATTGATAGCATAAGCAGTAAAAATTTACATTGTCTCAACAAATTGTTTAAAGTTAACAACTGCCTACCTATCTTGAACTTTCGTCAAAAGCGTAAATCATGTTTTTTAATATAAATTTCTCGTTTCATAATAAATTCACTGCTTGAGCTTACTCTTCTAAGATTTGTTTATTCGCTGTTAAATAAACTCATTTACATTTTATTTTAATTTCGTTCAAAATAGTATACACACAGATATATTGCTTTCAGTAATTACTATTAGCTTAATATTATATTAATAAGCAACGTCGTAGCTAAATATTTGTATCCTTTATATAATATTATCAGATGAAAGTCGGCCTGTGTCAGACAAAACTATCCCCGAAACATCACCAAAACGAGTTTCCCTCAAATCCCCATCACACTGTTACATGTCTACGCAAAAGAAATGCCTAAACAGAATTACGGTCACGGGCATAAAAATCTTACACTTATGCAAAATTCAAAATAGTTTTTCATTTTAAAATAACGATTGCTACATTGAAAAATACCAATTTTAACCGACTTCCTAAGAGGAGGAGGTTGTGTGTTCGGCTGTATGTATGTTTTTTCCCTGATTTCTCCGTCAATGAAGATAACTGTGGTTACGTATATGGTTGTACATATTTACTATTTATCTTATACATGTATGACTCGGAATGGTGAGTTTGGAGTCCACTTAAAGGTAAAACACTAGACACATTCGTTGTTAGTGAACAGGCTAACTAGGGACATCTATAACCTACGTTATCACGGAACAATAAAACATGCCCCGGGACAGGAATGCTTCACGACAAACAAAAATAATGTTGGTTATTACTAGGCGAACCAGTCGCTTCTCGTCTTTGGAAACATATCTACTAAGTAGGATTTCTTCGGTTTACTATAAATGTATTGTATGCACTTTATTAATTGTATAATATTATTATAATGACATTGAAAAGAAAACTTCAAATTGAACACTAAACCAACGTAACAAATAGGCAAATCGTTATGGCAGTGGCGTACGTAACACCTATACTCGAATAGCACTTGATCTTTTTTACATTATGAATCATTATACACGGTGACATTTGAATCACAGTTTTGCTAGAACAAAGGTTGTTCATACCATGGTCTACAACCATTCTACAGCATCCAATAGAAAAAAAAAAACGTCATTGGTTTTCAAAAAAAAACACAAAAGGCAATGTTAAAAATGTCGGGATTATCGTTACGCCCTACAACACAGACACTGCGGCTGCGACGCGCGGCGCTCGCGTCCTGAATGCAATATCGCTACCGTGATGACTACTTTGATGTTACGGTTAATGTTTCAAACATTATTACACGTTTGAGCAACATAAGACTAATTTGAGAACTCCTAGATTAGATTGTTTTAATAACATATTTGATGCTGTAGAATGGTAGCAGACCATGGTCTAAAGAACGTTTGTTCTAGCAAAACTGTGATTCAAATGTCACCGTGTATACATGGATCAAAATAATAAAAAAAACAAAATTATTTATTTGCATAAATAAGATACAGAACGTTCTTAAGATAATGTCAAATGTAAAATCTCTTATTATGCCTTTAATTTCGGCGTGCAAATTTTACATATTTAGTTAGTACATATTTTATTATATTAATTAATTACTTGAATAATGCATGCGATTAGTAAATTATATTAAATTCATTCAAATTTAGTACCTACTGGATTACCAATCAATTCATAAATTACAATAAACTACAAACTACAAAATTCACAACTTATAATCTAAAAACTCATTGATAAAAGCGTTTATCAATGAGTAGTTTTGTTAATTTACGCTTAAATTTTAAAAGTATCTTTATTGTATTCGGAATTTTACTATACAATTTGATGCACATGATATAGCTGTTGTTGGATGTAAGTGTGAGATTCATCTTGGGTTGATACAACTTATTAGTATTATGAGATCGAGGGGCATAGTAGCTTGTCGCTTGCTGAAAAAGATTCTTATGCTTGAAAACAAATATACATGATTCCAAGATACAGATGCACGGTAAAGACAGTATGTTATATTTTCTAAAGAAAGGGCGACACGACTCTATTCGACAAATGCTGATGAAATGATTTCGATAAATGTACAAGTCATGTACATTATATTAATGCAAAATATATTTACAGTTCCTTAATTAATTGTGTGTTAAAAAGCAATTAATAGAGAACCTTTTGCATACCCCCGGGTACAACCCAAGAAGTTTAAAACAGCAATCAATAATTATATGATAAGCAGTAAAAACAAACAATACGACTCGCGAAAATAGGAAATTGTTACATAGTACACACGGCTACAGATCAAGCTATAATTTTCCAGTATAAGCTGATCTCGCATTGTATAGGATTTCCTTACAATGAGAGGTCAGTGGAAACTGGAAATTAATAGCTTGATGTGTAGCCGTGTGTACATGTCTTTATATATTTTTTTTTAATCACAAAGTGCTATTCCATCTAATGTTATCACTCGACTTAGGGCAATAAACGAATTTAATAGTATGGTTTCGAAAATTGTATATTCATAACACCAATTTTTTTTTACCAATACTTCAGAAGAAAGTCGCTGTTGACTCTTACTTAAATGTGATGTATTATGACTATTATGTACATGTAAACACAATGCAAATGCAGGCTGTTCAATATATTTGCAGGCCGCAGATGTCGAATGTATCCTTCCGCTGAATTTGACAGTGGGTATGCGGTCAGTCTTCGTACAACATAATACCATAAATCCTAAACATATTAGCATATCCTCTGCAATTGCTGATTTAGAAAGAATCGGTCTAGAATTCTAGACCAACCGCGAAGTCTTCATCAATAGCAGTACAAAGAGCAGTGGTGGCCCAGTGGAAACGATCGCGACATGAAATGTAGGTTTTGAGTTCAAAACCAGACAGGCTTTTGGCAAATGATTTCATCACAACGGCTGTCAAAACGGTGAAGACAACATCGTGACTGGCGTGCGTGTATGTCCAGATATATGAAAATAACCGAAGTAAATGGAGTAGAAATGTAAGGATCATAGCAGGTGGCGTTCTATAGTGATGCAACATTGCCCCAGCCAGCTCCGAGCTAGCGCTGATCTCTAAGACCTAGCAATATACTAAAATAATATTCTATCACTGTTGCTATGCTATATACAAGGTGTTGTTTTGCATCCTCGTCAAATTCGAGGAGGTAACTATGCTAATGATTCTCGACACGAATCAATAATAAAATAAGTAGGTATTTATTTTTATTTTTTGTATTTTTCGGAAATCGGCATGTGTAGGGCCCGTGTGATACGGCCCTGTAACTGTGCTGTAACTGTACCGCATGCACACAGCGACATAGTCGTACGACACTGCCTACCGCATACGCAACGGGGCGATTTTGTTCTTTGAAAGTGGAGTATTCTGAAATACTGTCAAACTTAAATACCTAAAATAACAAGTATGTATTAATTATTGAGCAGGATCGTAATTTTATTTGATTATTTACGTCATTCATAGCAGCCTCCTGAAATTTGACGAGGATGCAAAACAACACGTTGTATATGCAACAGTTCATAGCCGAGCAATATCCTGTTTTAGATTGTTTGCTGTACCCCACCCCACCATCTCCACTCTACTGCACTTACGTTTGCGATGGCGGACAAATTCATTCAACCCATCAGAGAAAATTTTTTTATGGGAAACTAAGCCAACATTTTACGTAGTTTGCAAGACCAATTTGGTGTATGAAATGTGTTACTCATGTTGCCTTTAACCCTAATTTAATTGTTAATGTGTAGGTGAACAAAATTAGTAGTATGATTCTTAAACCTTATACTATTCAGTATACAGCCAAAAACTGGTATGGTATTACTTTTTGTATAATTTGTCTCAAACAACCGAATTATCATAATCTGATTGGTAAATGATAAATGATTTTATTTCTGTAAGTAGGTTTGAACAAACACTTTTACACGTCAATCGTATTTTAAAAACTAAATGAGGTCGGCATTTCCTATCTAACTACTCTGGGATGAAAGGCCGAAACAAACTCAGAGGTCACAGTCTCTTTTAAAGTTCAGAAAAAATCTTGGTCAGATCATGAGAAGGCTATGTAGATCGGTGTCTTAAATAGTCTTTTGAGGAAAGAACCACACAGATTTAGTGGATCTGTCCAGTCAGTGCACGCAATTGTCAGTAATCGTGCAGCTCAACTTAGACTTAAGGAGTTCAACGATTCGACGAACAATTCCAAAGAAAGGACATTTGAGTAGGCCGCATAAATTACTCAAACTGCCAGATCATGATTAAACTGAGAAAAATACAAAAAAATATATATAAAAAAACCAATGACCGACATAGTTCTCACATTCACAATAATTATAATAATCTTTGAGGACCATGTAGATTGGTGTCTATAATGGTCTTTTGAGGAAAGAACCACACAGATTGAGTTGAGTGGACCTGTCCAGTCAGTGCACGCAGGTACATAGCCACTTTCCATCCTTTTGCATCACGCGGGTACCGACAGCTAAAATATTTGTAGCCAGGATGCAGGTGCAGCATGACTATTCCATCTTGTTTGATGTTTTTCATCTTCCTCTTAGCACTCAAGTTTGTTAGTGCTAATAATATAACTGCATACCCAAGTATATTTTTATGAATATGGAAGCTAAAACGTGGAACATCCATTTTCCTACCAGCTGCGGTAAAACTGATCTTTATGTAGGAACGGAATGTTATGATAGATGAGTGGAATAAATAAATAAATAAAATAAATATCGTCTGACATTGCACACAGCACCATCTAGTTCCAAGTTAAGCACTTAACACTTAAGGCTTGTGTTATGGATACCAGATGGTTGATACACTACTTAAATACATTTTTTTTTTCGTATATACATACATATTATAAATATACATCCATGACTCGGGTACAAATGTCCATATTCATCATACAAACATTTGCCCCTACCGGGATTCGAACCCAGGACCATTTGGTTTCGCTGACTACACTTAGCCACTGTAGCCACTACACCAAACGTGTCGTCGAATGAAACGTAAAGATGAATGACAGATGTGAAGCATGTTGAATGAAAGAGATGAAAGTATGAAATAGTCTAGGAGTAAAAGAGAAAGCAAGTGAATGTTAAATAAGGTGAAAGGAAGGAGACTGGAATACGGGGAGAAATACGAAGGACGTTAGCTACAAAGACGTGATAAAAAAAATTCAAAATTATTAAAGAAATCAGTGCTTTTTACTTGACCTTTATCGAACTAATCCCACATTTATAATATTTTATATAGAGTGCACAAAAGTCATAACATTTAACAGTTTAGAACACAAACCCAAAATTGTAAACCATTATTTCTTTCTCCACAAAAATGAACAATCAAAAACTTTTCATGATAGCATTTTAAGGCATTTTAAGTCAAAATAAAACACATTCACAGCAAAACTCAAGATAAAACGATAATAATTAAAAGTAAAAATATTTACCTGCTAAAATTAAACACGAGCAAAATTAATTCCTGAAAATTACAAGGTTGTTTCTAAAAATACTTTTGACAAAAGCTTTAGAATATTACGGCCGCCAGTATCGGGGCATAATTCGAGTGTGCAGGCATCAAATACGGCTGAGTTATTATGAGCCCTGTTCCCTGTAAGACTTAATTAAAATTGTGTTCCTTATTGCCGTGCCGACGAGAAAGTTACTCCAGTAGCCTTAAGCTGAAAATGCTTCTTACATGAAAATAATTTCATGTAAGTAAATTACCTACTATTACTTCAGAGCAGAAAAATAAATGTAGTTTGGTGGGCCTTTTTTATTTCAAATAGAGTTGGTTTAATTTTGGTCTTAGTATACCAGTTTGGTCTTGGTATACAAGTTTGGCTTTTGTTACTACACTAACACGACATATGTGACAAATTTGGCCAAAGTTTTGGTAGTATATTTAATCAGTATTCGCATCAATATGTAATTAATAATTGTTTACCCGGTGCCAGTACGAGCCAATTAATTAGTAATATAAAATTGACAAAAATAAACCCTAATTCAACTGTTATATTATTATTTAAGGATAGTTTAACTGCGAGAAAAGTTGAATGTGTCCATTTGATGTAACATCTCAATGAGACCAGAGATTGAAAATTTATTTTCTGTGCCCTGCTTCCTTCTCAATATTTCTCTGATGAGCAAAATAGGTGTTACGTATCTATCGGACTTTATGTTATCTGTGTGTTTTCCGGTTCCTTCCCTCCTCGAGTCCATTGAAAACCGTCCGTCATGGCTGAATATACTATATCTAAAAATAGTCTGGTCGTCTTATTTAAATATCAACCTGGCCACCCACCATAACATGGTGTCAGAAGTTAAAAGAAGTGAAAAGAAGCTACCGTAGTTAAAAGAAGTCACAGAAGCCTCAAAAATAAGCGCTGCAAACAGCTAAAATTTTCGTGTAAAACAAAGCCGCGTGGTCCAGTCCTAAAATGCCGAATGAAAAGACGAGTACAAGTTGTCCCCTGCCGCCGAGTAATTTCAGTCTTGATATCAACACCTCAAACATGCCATTGGCTTGGAGAAACTTCAACACTAGTCTTGGTATTTACATGATTGCCAACAATTTGGAGAATGAATCGGACAAAAGAAAGGTTGCCATTTTGTTACAAACTATTGGCCAAGACGCTCTTCAGATATTTTACTCGTTCAACACTGAAATACACAAGATTACCTACAAGGATCTACTCGCCAAATTTGAAGACTATTTTACGCCGCGTGTGAATATCTCCGTCGAAAGGCATAAGCTGTTCAACAGAAAACAAGGTCCAGATGAAGAAATTGAGTCATATGCCACTGATCTTAAGAACCTAAGTATCCAATGCAATTTCGAAGGTCTTGCCGATGATATAGTAAAGGACATATTCTCATGGAACCTAAATTCATCTTGCTCGTACATCAGAGAACGTATCCTGATCGAGAAACCATCATCATTTGATGCCGCCGTCAGTCTCGCTAAAACACTAAGAAACACTAGGTTAGAGGCTAAAGCTTTATCAAGCCAGGAAGTAAGTGTCATCGCCAGTCGTCAATCGCATCACAGTCGCCATACAAAACGTCAAGAGAGTCACAGTCAAAAAAGTCACAGTCATCAAAGAAGTCACAGTCGTCAAAGAAGTCATAACCGTCAAGAAAGTCATCAGTCTCAAGGAAGTCAAAGTCGTCAATCAAGTAAAGCATCGTCCAGTCAAGAACCTCAATCTAAACAGTCTTCCAAGATCTGCTCCAGATGTGGTCAAGTTCACCGAACAAAATGTCCAGCCATAGGAGTCATCTGTAACAACTGCCACAAGCCAAACCACTTTGCCAAGTGTTGCCGCAGCAGACATGTGAGAATTATAGAAGAAGAAGAAAGTACGGGTAATTCCACTGATACTTATTTTCTAAATAGTCTTTTCACTAATGAGATTTCTGTCAGCAAAAAAAACCCATATCATACAACTTTGTCCATACATAGTACAAATGTAGACTTTTTACTTGATACAGGTGCTGACACTAACATTTTATCATTCAACTCTTATAAAAAACTTAATTTGCCATTAAGTAGTATAAAGAAAAGCAGTCACAAACTCTCAACCTTTAGTGGTGAAGTCTTACCCACTGTAGGTCAATGTATTCTGTCTGTCACACATAACAACAAACTATACAATGTCAATTTTCACATTATAGATATACCTTGTAGAAATATTATTGGTCGCAACAGTTGTGAGATTTTAAAGTTAGTTAAAAGAGTTCATAATGTCCAATTTCATGAGTCAGACAAAGAATCACAGCTTGTTGAATATAAAGATCTCTTCTCAGGAATAGGTTGTCTTAAAGATTACGAATGTCATTTGTCAATGAAGCCTGATGCTGTACCATCTATAGATGCCTGCCGTAGAATTCCATTCAGTCTCTTAGAACAATTAAAAGAAGAACTAGCCATGTTAGAAAAAGATCAAATTATAGTCAGAGTCGAAGAACCAACTGAATGGGTGAGCTCAATTGTAATAGCATCAAAGAAAAATGGTAAACTACGCCTGTGCATTGATCCAAGAAAACTTAATAATGCCATTATGCGTCCTCATTATCAATTTCCAACCATTGATGAAATTAAATCCAGCCTCTCTGGTTCACAATATTTCACAACCCTAGATGCAAACAAAGGTTTTTATATGCTCAAATTAGATGAAGCTTCTTCAAAGCTATGTACATTCATCACACCACAAGGTAGACATAGATTCCTAAGACTTCCCTTTGGGATAAATGCAGCCCCAGAACTGTTTCATTCCATCATGACAAATAGATTCAGTGACAATCCAGGAGTCAAAATCATGATGGATGATTTCCTAATTTATGGTCAAACAAAAGAAGAACATGATTTTAGGTTAAAACAAGTCTTAGATAGAGCTAGGGAATTGGGAATAAAATGTAATATAGAAAAGTCTAATATATGTAAAAGTGAAGTCAAGTACCTAGGACACATCTTTTCTAAAGATCGTGTGAGAGTTGATGAAAACAAAGTCAAAGCCATTTGCAGTATGCCACCTCCTACGAATGTCACAGAATTACAACGATTTTTAGGTATGGTCACATACTTAGGCGCATACATAGAGAATTTGTCGAAAAAAACTTCTAATTTAAGAACACTTCTGTCCAAAGATAATGAATGGTCTTGGCAAGAGAGACATAATGTAGAATTTAATATATTAAAAGAATGTATAACTAAAGCCCCTGTCTTGACATATTATGATCAAAATAAACCTATTACACTGTCAGTCGATTCATCTAAAGATGCCATGGGTGCAGTGATTTGTCATGATAAACATCCCATTGCATATGCTTCAGCTTCATTAAGCTCATGTCAACAGACATACTCTCAGATTGAGAAAGAGCTGTTAGCAATCCTATTTGGTTGCACAAAGTTTCACCAATATGTATATGGTCGCCACACCTTAGTTGAAACAGATCACAAACCAATAGTATCACTCTATAAAAAACCAATTTATAACATTCCACCCCGTCTTCAAAGAATAATGCTAAGATTACAACCATATGACCTGAACGTAACTTACAAACCAGGTAAATATCTTTATGTAGCTGATACTCTGTCTAGAGCAGCTTTATCAGAACAGTCATTACATGATCTTGATTCTGACCTAGATTTACATGTCAATTTAGTCATTAGATCACTGTCGGTTAGTCCAAATAAACTTAAATCTATTCAAGAACAAACTTCCCAAGACAAGGAATTGTCACTCTTAAGTAAATATTGCATATCAGGTTGGCCTGAACATAAAAAACTAGTTCCAGACATCCTTAGGCCTTATTTTCCTTTAAAAACCGATATACACATTATTAATGGCATTGTCTTCAAAAACAACAGTGTCATTATACCAGTAGCCATGAGGAATGACATATTGAAACAGATACATGAAGGTCACCAGGGTATTCATAGTTGCCAAAGATTGGCAAGAAATCTAGTATACTGGCCCAATATGTACTCTGATATAGAAAAATATGTTAATAATTGTCATAACTGTCTCACTAACAGACGCAGCAATTCCAAAGAGCCACTACAGCCTCATGAAGTAAAACCAATCCCTTGGAATAAAGTCGGTGTAGATCTATTTGATCTCAATTCAAACAAGAATGTCATATTCGTTGATTATTTTTCCAAATATGTTGAGCTTGTTAAGCTAGTAGGTGGTTCCACTAGTAAAATCGTCATCAGTCACTTAAAGTCTATTTTTTCCAGGCATGGTATACCTAATATTCTAATTTCAGACAATGGTCCTCCATTTAACTCAAAAGAGTTCAATAATTTTGCTTTAGATTGGCAAATACAACATAGTACATCAAGTCCCTATCTTCCACGGTCTAATGGTCTTGTAGAAAGAACCATAGGCACGGTTAAGAATATATTAAAGAAATGTCTTACTGATAATACAGACCCCCATTTAGCATTATTACAGTATAGGAATACACCAAAAGAAAGCATGTATTCACCTGCCCAATTACTAATGTCCAGGTCACTCAGAACTAAACTTCCAGTCTTAGAACAGACTCTGAAACCGAAAATACCTAACTACAGGTCACTAAGAAATAAAACTCAAATAAAAGAGAACAAATCAGAGATTTATTTTAATAAACAAACTAAGCCGTTGTCTTCCCTAAACATTGGTGATAAACCACCATAACAATAGGCACATTTATGTTTTAAATATGTTATTGTAATTAGGACTTGTCGTCACAATCAAAATATAAAATAGCCTCACTAATAATCAATTTATTACTGATTACAAACTGACAAATTATAAAATGTATTTACCACCTAGTTGTCGCAGTTAATTTTCTAATATTTTAGCATTCAATATACACAGTGACACCGGTACCTGTAGTATGCCATAGATTACTGTTAGTATGGTACCTACTAATATTACTTTTGATACGCTGAAATGTAAGAATATAATAATTATTATGTATGCTCCTTTACTTTAGTAAGTAAGTACACTCCCCTTTAACGCACACCCTAACTTTTTTTTTAATTCTTAATATTTTGTGCTAAATATATATTCTGTGCCGTAAATCATAATGACATGTTCTTGAAAAAAGACCTGAAAATCTCTGTTTTTCGAGAAAATCATGATAATCATACGGCCAGTAAACTGGCCATTGAACGTTCTGCGTCACTAACCATCACAGCAATATCACTGGCCAGTAAAATGGACACTAATGAAATCTATTTTATTTTTAGGAAAAGACGATAATAATAATAAAAAAATGTATTTCCTAATCAGCCTTTAATAATAATAGAATTAACATAACATATTTCTTCTGAAACAAAACTTCTTCATTTTTAATTTTCCTTATCACAATCAAATATTAATTTTATGAATTGAATGATCATCTACGTTTTTTAATTTGTCCTTCATTATGGAATGGTACAAAACATTCTACACATAAGGCTACATCACATTGAACGCATTCATACACACTTCTCTTTGGCTTAGACGTGGTACTGCAGTATCTACATCTACTTGTGTAACTAATACATTACGAATTTCATAAGTAGGTACCAAGCAAAAAAACCACCAAAAAAAAACCCCAAACGTACATAATAATAGGTTATAACTACCGAACAAGATTGTTTATCGCAAATTTATTACAATATCATAACACATGCTTATATACCTGTTGTAAAACAATATGGTTCATAGGGATTACTCGAAAATAAATACTCAATACAACATCTCAAAGTTAGGTAGGCAATTCTTAGGTTATATTTTTTCAACACACCAGTTTGTATTCAATCGCAAATAATATATGTTTTTCTTATTATCCTCGATTACATTTGCACATAACATCGAAGTATATACTATAAAGGAATAGTTTCACTTACCTTTTCCAAGAAGACATGATTTTTGTTCACCATAAAACTTGTAAACACGTAACGTACACGCGCGATGACAACAAATTTTCCTGCGCGGGTGCATGGTGGCCAGTTCACAGGCCATCTTGAAAAAAGGCGCGAATTTAAAATGTTGCGCGGCGAACTTGAACGCTGGCTAGTTGACGGGCCAGTGTGCTCTAACGCGGGTCGTAAATGTTCATAAGGTTCAATATATAAATAAAAATCTATGAGATAACGACCTTGAAGTGAGTGTCCAGTTTACTGGCCACTTTGTATGAGCCGTCCTATAAAGGGTTATACTGATCATGTATGCTGAGTTTGTACTATACCTCATTTGTGCTTAGGTTTTAATTATTCAAGCAGTCAATAAATAGTACTTAACCGATGTGGTTGTTTCCTTTGAAACCACCACTTAGGAACCCCAACATCACAACGCCTTGTAGTTTAAACTATTAGATGCGACAACGAATGAGCCGCATATATTGAGTGTTGTACATCAAAATATGCAGGGTCTGTCCGGCAAAAAGCTACAATTAAGTTTATTTATGGAGAACTATGACGTTCAGGTGTTATGTTTGACTGAACACTGATTGAAAGAACATGAATTAGTGTTCAATATATAATATATCAATGATGATAATTTTACCATTCAAAGTGCATTTTTAAGAAAATGTGCTTTTTGCGATGAATCTTTGTTTCTTGTTTCAAACAAGTTGAAATGTAAACAAAACGATTAGATTTAATGAATCTTTCTATCGAGCGCAATATTGATTTGTCTTGTTTTGAACTCGAGCGATACGTTAAAATTAAATTTGCGTTTATCGACCCCCCTCTGGGGATTTCGTATTCGTTTCAATTAGGTAATGGAGGATTCACACAATACGTTAGAATCAAGTTAAAAAGGCAAATTAACCTTTTTTCTTCCTGTCCTCTGTCCACAGCACCAAAAAGTTGACCAAGAAAATTGTAGCCCCTTCTGTGGTTGACACTAAAATGCCATGCTTGACCGAAAGCAGCTTGCCCGGATACCGATCGGAACCTTCCCAGAGACAGTGGGATGAGTCACTCTGCAGGTTGTTAGGGAATAATCTTATCAATACGTCCTCCAATACTGCTGAGCGCGCCCACCTGCTGGCTGTGAGAGAATGGGAGTCGGGCCTCTGGCTTCAGGTGCCATCGTCAAAGTGGTGTCACCCAACATAGTGCCTATGTTGGGTGACACCACTTTCCAGCTCGGTACTTGTATGCGTCTGGGCACTCCTTGCCTCCGCATCGCTGCCAGTGGGGTGTAGCTGTCGACTGCCTCGGACACCATGGCCTATATTGCAGTAAGAGTGCAGGCCGGATAGCACGGCACGCCAGCCTTAAAGACATCATCCGCCGTACTCTTGTCACCGCCGGGGTGCCAGCTGTTTTAGAACCCAACGGCTAAGAACGCGATGATGGGAAGAGACCAGACAGAATGACCATTAATGCCCTGGCAATTAGGCAGGCCTTTGGTGTGGGATGCAACATGTGTCGATACTCTTGCGCCATCCCATCTTCCTAGTACGGCGGGCTCTGCAGGTGCGGAAAACCTCAAACGACGAAAATATTCCAATCTTATTGGTAGTTCGAGCCGTTTGGGGTAGAATCACTCGGGCCATGGGGCCGAGTGCCCACTTGGTTTTTCGAGCCATCGCCAAGCGGTTGGTCGACTCTTCACGTGACCAGAGGGCTGGCCTATTTTTTGGCCAAAGAATCAGCACCGCCATACAACGTGGCAATGCTGCCAGTCTTTTGGGCACTTTTCCTGTTGACAGCGATGTGGAATTGTTTTTTGATGCCTTATAGTTCTTTTTCTTCTTTTTTATATACATGTACATAATTATTAATAGTATTTTAAGTCTGTTAGCTTATAAATACATTATAATTTAGAGTTGAATAAATAGAGACTATATTTTGAAAAGTATACCTAATTATAAGTGCAGATTTAAATATTAATATTCTAAATGTTACTCCATTGAGTATTACAGTTCTCAATCTGTATATGTGTTTTAATTTAATTAATTTGTTTTTTGAACTTAATAGGATTACAGCATCTTCGTCGACTTATATTGATAATTTATTTAGTGATTGCGATTCCAAAAACAAATTAGACTTAACGTCTGACCACTGTGGATTATTGGTTAGCTTTCCTATGCCATTACATAAAAAAGCCGCATTTAATAGAATGCAGGCCTTATATAGCTAGTCGTTGCAACAAGTTTAAAAATAATATAGCTCATAGAATGCCACCATCTATAGTAGGATCTAATCGACACGAGAATCTTAATAAAATCTATGGAGCCCTTTTTGATGTTGTGCAAAAAGAATACCAATCTACTTTCAAGACCAAAATCATTGACATTAATGGCACCTCTGTTGGCTTCAACCAGTGGACTCTTCCAGGTATTTATAAAAGTAGAGCGAGACAATAGGAATTATATGGTTTGCAAAAATACAGGTTTGATACTCCTTTCCTAGAGGATGAGGCACGGATATCGAATGGAAAAAGTGACATTGCACTCTTTGCTGATGATACCTTTATTTTCATTAAATATACAGGAATAGACAAGATTTTGACGACGTTAACAGTGCACTATCAATGGTTGCGGATTGGTTTACCACATGTAACTTAGTTCTCAATGACAAGAAAACGAATTGTGTAAAGTTCGCCTTACCTAATATTAAAAACCAGCTAACATCGTCTTAGATAAAGAGGTGCTTAAAACTGTAGATTCAACAGTTTTTCTGGGCATAACAGTAGACGCCAAATTTCAGTGGGGATCACATATATCAAGCCTAGCGGAGATACTCAATTCAGCCGCCTACGCCGTCAGGAAAGGAAAGTAAGACATTACACTGACGTTGATACAGCTCAGCTCGTCTATTTTAGTTATTTTCATAGCGTTATGTCCTAACGCATTCTGCTGTGGGGCTAAGTCGCTGATATTCAAAATATATTTGTTCTTCAAAAACAAGCTATTCATCAACAACTCATCTACGCCAACATCCTATTTATTAGGCAGAATATACACTTATACACAAAAAACCGTGATGTTCATAAAGTTAACACTAGAAATAAGGACAAACTACGTCCTCCCTTTCACCGGCTTCTTAAGGGACGTAACTCATTTGTTGGGTTTGGTATAAAATTGTTTAACGAGGTTCCCGCTTATTTCCTAGATTTTCCTTTAAATGGGTTTAAAGCTAAAGTAAAATCTAACCTTTAAACAAAGGCATATTATTCTATCTACGACTACCTACTTAAAAGATAAAAATAGTTGGTCGCTGTAATTAATTCAAGACAATGTGTATGTTCTTTGTCTTGAATTAGCTAACCTACTGACAAGTTATATGAGTTCATATAATTCGTTAGTTTATTTGACTGTTGTGAATTTAGTTTTATTTTATTTTCATTTAAGTATTATTGACATAATCTAGTCATTTCAATGGTTTTTTTAATGAGCTGTATTGCAATATGTGGTTAGCTCTAGCGACCTCGACAATTGATCAAATTGTTCTTGCCTGAACAACCGGCAGCAAGTTCGTCATGCTTAACCTTTAACTATGGACGCGCGGTCTCACAGACCGCTCTCGTTTGCAAAAATCGCATTTACCCCACTTCCCAGCACTCCTCGCTCCCGCGACGCTTAGTAGCTTCGACTTTAGTGGCGAAACGACTGCGAAGGTGACAGGTTGCGTCACCGGCTGCGATTTGAGTGACTTATTTTGTTTTAAATTTCGACTGCGGCCTGTGAGACCGCATGTCCACGTTTTCCATACAAAAAATTTCTGACTGCGATTGTTTTTGGTATAGGTAATTTGTGATCAAAATGTCCAAAAACATAAAACCAAGTACTTCTGCGTCTAAACGAACTTCAAGATCAACGTCGCCATCCCAACAGAAGGCATAAAAAACCGGCCAAGAGCGTGTCGGGCCACGCTCAGTGTAGGGTTCCGTAGTTTCCCGTCCGTCACAATAAGTGTTCCCACTTATGAGTTTAAAGGTGGGTATCCATACTATCCAATGAAACTTGACCTCTGGATTGTATAGGCGCTCATACGATTCAGGGACCAAATTATATTGGTTAACTGCAGTTTCCATCTGTTGTTTCCATCCAAGTTCAAAATAATTTTCCTAGAAAGTCCTTATAAAGTTCTACTTTTCAGATTTTTTTCGTATTTTCTAAACTTATGGTTCAAAAGTTAGAGGGGGGGGGACGCTTTGTTTTTTACTTTTGGAGCGATTATTTCCGAAATTATTGACATTATCAAAAAATGATTTTAGTAAACCCCTATTCATTTTTAAATACCTTTCCAACAATATATCACACATTAGGGTTAAAATTAAAAAAAAAAAACACTTCCCACTTTACATATAGGGGGGCTACCCTAATAAAACATTTTTTTCCAATTTTTATTTTAGCACTTTGTCGGCGTGATTGATACACATATTGGTCCCAAATTTCAGCTTTCTAGTGCTAACGGTCACAGAGATTAAGCGAGGACGGACAGACGGACAGACAGACAGACAGACAGACAGACAGACATGGCGAAACTATAAGGGTTCCTAGTTGACTACGGAACCCTAAAAAGATAACGTGTTGTTGACGATCCTTCATTTGAAGATACCTCGAATTTGCCAAAGGAATTGAATATGACATTGAAGCGCGTTTTGGGAGCAGACCTGCCTATTGAGGAGCCTCCTACTTTGGAAATCGAATCTTCAAAGCGAAAGAGCTACCGAATCTGTCCACCTAAACTAAAGAGGAAGACTAACTACACTGGTTGTATACAAGCTATATGCCTTCAGTGTTCTAAGCCCTTGTGCAATGACTGCCAATAATTTCACTGATATTGGACCTATGTCAGAATTTTTGTGTTGAGTTTAGAAGTTGATTTTTTGTTTTTTATGTTTGGTATAGTTTATACTTACAGATAATTACGTTTTTTTTTCCAAGATTTTTTTTTTATGTTGTAGTCCTTAATTTGATCTCAGGCAAATTTAAGACTGAACATTACCCTAAATGTTATTTGCATAGTTATTAAGAAAATAAACGAAGATAAGCTAAATGCATAATATATTCTTTTAATTTGATAACCCTTAAGTAGATTTTTAATCATAATGTAATCAATTTAATCAATTATAATTTAATCAGCCAATCACATGCCAATGATTTTTAATTTATTTTTTTATTTTTTTAAGTTTTTTATGGCATTGAATGTTATGATACTTTTTCTTTATTAGTTTTGGAATGTAGATGTATGTAGAAGTTTATTGTACCTATGTAGAAGGTCTAATTTCAATAATTTATAAATATGTTAT
This sequence comes from Brachylomia viminalis, assembly GCA_937001585.2. Classification (NCBI taxonomy): domain Eukaryota; kingdom Metazoa; phylum Arthropoda; class Insecta; order Lepidoptera; family Noctuidae; genus Brachylomia; species Brachylomia viminalis. Next base: position 4,331,040 of record OW443307.2, on the reverse strand, counting down.
GTGAAGCCGTTTTCTGTGCATGTGGTGTTAACCTGTAATTGATTGTTGCACTTGTAAATGTTACTCTAGTCATTAAATCAGAAATGTATATAGTGTAAACAATTGTTGGTTAACCTAAATAAAATAAATTAAAAATAAGTACTTCAAATAAAATGACAGTGTTCTTAAAAATATAACTTAAAGTTATAGCGGTCCGTGAGACCTCGCGTCCATGGTAATGTTACAATATTTTGACGTCCACAGTTAAAGGTTAAGGAAGCATGACGAACTACGTCTTAGGAGATGTCACTGCTTGCGGCTGCGTTGGGGGTCGGGTTGCCTCCTCCCTCAAATATGGCGAGGGGTGTACTGGCCGATCTTTGTGTTATGCTTGTGAACGGGTGCTGCATGTGGTGACCGGTCATCTTGCTGACCATAGTTTTGTTATTGTCAATAGTAAATAACTCTTTATTTATTTTACTTCGAAGTTCCTACTTTATCATTTGTGACTTCAAGTTACAGCTAAATGAACATAATGCAGCATTGCAAATGTAAGTAGGCACGGCCTTTTTGCCTGGAGGCTTTTATTTTATCATTGTACATCAACTTAAAACACCAAACACCCATCACACTTCAGGCTTTGGACTGACGAATTATTGATACAATAATTTGTTTAGGTTACCTACCACGGTAACTGTGCCAGACGGGCGTGATCGCCGGACGCAAAGTGTGTAGAGAGGTTGTAAACCCATCCAGGTTTATCCCGGTGTGAGGATAGGTCTCTCCCTGTCCAGGCGGCGCTGACGTACTGCACCGATAGTTCAGGATGATGTTCCAAGACGATGACCCGCTTCTATGTACCATGGTTTTATCGACTTTATTGAGTTATGTGCCCTCTGATAAACGAAGAACGTTACCTTAGATTCCTTTGAAATAATAACACAAGTCTTTATAACTGTTCAGGAAGCAATTTTCGGGACTCTTCATGACTGTTAATTGAAATTAGATGATTCAAAAATGTATCTTGCTGATGACTACAAATTCCTATTTTGGCATGTGCGCTTAGGCACTGGACTACTTTACCTTACAGAGAGCCGCAAATTACTTCCCATTTTAAAACTTTATTAGACCCACTTTTCTCTTTAAGTTTACAATAGTTTAGCTTATATAACTGTTAATTAATAAAATACATAAGGCGTTTTACATGTCATTGGATTCCTTATAAAAATCCGTATCTCCTGAAGTATCTGTATCAGCGGTATCTGTTTTCACTGAAAACTTATTTCAGTGGAAACAGGAAAAATTAAGGTTGACTGGTAGAAAATGCCTCAGGCATTAAGTCCGCCTTTGTACAGTATTATTTTTTACTTGTGCATAAAGTTTTAATAAATAAAATAAATAAATAAAAATATTGTAATTTTTAATAATAGTTATTTCTGCAACAAGAAAGCAAAGTAATTTTTTGCTGCGAGTGCTGATTTTGAATCCTGAGTGTGGCGAGGGATTCAAAGGCACGAGATGCAAAAAACTTTGCTCTCGTGTAACACACATAACTTTTCACTTCAGCAGCGAGAACACTTTAGGACATAAAACAATAAACAGGTATAGATTGAAATAACTATTTATTGTGAATCAAAATAATTAACATTGTGGGCAGAGGTACCAATTCAATAAAATGGACCATTTTAAAAGTTAAAAGTAAAATTACTGCAATTCTGCAAATTAAAAGTAACAGATTTATTTGGCAACGTTCATTTCATTTATTTATTCATAAACAATTTACCATACCAAAAATACCATACCATTACCAACCACCACCATTACTATTTTTTTTTGGTTTTTAATTTACCTTTTTTTATATTTTTTTTATTTGCCATTTGTTCCATTGAGTTGAGTTTGATTATCTGGGGTTAAGGTTTCTGTTTCGGTGGCGGATTGAGAAGGAACAACGGTGAACGTTGGTGACTCTAATCGGCTTTCTGTATAAGTACTACGTGCGTCGTTGGAAGTGGATGGGCGTCCAAGGATCAAGGATCCGAGGTCGAATTCAGACTTATTGTTTCCACTATACGCTTACAAATTTTCGACTTATTTTCTATTGAGTTTTCAATATAGCCTTATGCAACCGTATTGGACTTCCACCCGCCGTGACGTTTTAAAGTGGTGAGATCGGCTCCGGAATCAACCAAGAGCGTTGCCGAAGTTCTCTGATAGCAGTGACCCATGTATAGCATGTGTTAAAATACTGTTTTCGTCGCTAGTTTCACTCATATTTTACGATTATTTTAATATTTTTTAACTTATTCAACTCTTTACGCCAGCCACGAAATTGTATTCCCGCTCTTTTATTTAAATTAAGGCGTGTTCGGAAATAGTACCCATGATATTTTATTATTCAAAATATATTACGTAACATTATTGAAACTAGAAATAAATATTTACATAATATTTATTTGCAGTAAATACTTATTTTCGTTTAAATACAACATTAAGTTAAAAATTCAATAAATTACCTTAAATAAATTTCTTTAGTTAGTACAAAATTCCGAACGTGTTTGTCTGAGGTCGAATTCAAAATCGGAACTTCGAAAGGGCTGGTCTTTGTCTCTCTCTCTTTCTAATGGTGGGAAAGAGATAGAGTGTGAAAAAACATTTTAGTTACTTGGTCTTATTCAGTGAGCAAAATCGCATTTTGCTCACTGATTTCAGGCAGCAAAACCTACATGTTTGAGCTACTGAAGTGAAAACACTATTTTCATCACTGATTACATGTTTAACTAACACTTTTATCACTGAATTTAAGTTTTTTATAAAAACACTATATTATCACTGTTTGGTGACGACGCATCGTCGCGAACAGTAACGCTGTCAATAATTAATAATACTTATTACCTATTCTACGTTATTATTGTAATGTTTTTATGTCGCTTTAGGTAGTTAGTCGGGGGGTGCATGTTGAAGAGCCTCCTCGTGGCGCACCCTGGGCAACGTCGGCTCCAATTGCCTACCAGGTTTTGGTGGACAATTGAGGCTGGCGGCTAATCTTTAACAAACGAGGAAAGGTCATGGTTCCAATCACCGATCATGCTTGATGGTCGTCGGGTTCCGTTCCCTCCCCGTGCTCGTCCTCGGGGATTTCAATGCCAAGAATGTGGCTTGGGGTTCCCGGTATACGGACACACGGGGCAGGATGGTGGAGGACTGGGCTCTGGAGACAGGCCTGGTCGTCCTAAATCGGGGTTCTGTCCCCACGTGTGTGCGGATGCGGGGTGAATCGGTGGTGGACATCTCGTTCGCCAGCCCCGCTCTGTCACCGCGTGTCCTTGACTGGCGCGTCATAGAGGGGGTGGAGACCTATTCCGACCACCGGTACATCCGGTTTGACGTCTCCGCCCAGACCTCGAGCGCGCTGGTCCGACAGGCCCCGAGTGGTCCGCGGTGGGCGCTGAAGCAGCTGGACCGGGAGCTCCTCCTGGAAACCTCGATCGTGCAGGCCTGGGTGTCATCACCGGACCGGCCTGCTGACATCAACGTCGAGGCGGAGTGGTTCCGGGAGGCCATGTCCGAAATATGTGACGTGGCAATGCCCCGGGCCCAGCCCAGACGCGCTCAGCGCCAGGTGTGCTGGTGGTCGCCAGAGTTGACGACTTTACGCAGTGCGTGCGTCGCTGCGCGACGCCGGTACACCAGGCACCGCAGGCTCCGTATTCGCCCTCCGGATACGGAAGCCATTCAGGCGGAGCTGTACGAGGGGTACAGAGCGGCGAAGACCGCCCTCCAAGCGGAGATCCTGCGGGCCAAGGGACTGGCCCGCGAGGAGTCGCTGGAGACTTTGAACAGGGACCCGTGGGGACGCCCCTACAAATTGGTGCGTGAGAAGCTCCGCCCATGGGCTCCCCCGCTGACGCAGTGTCTCCGGCCCCAGCTCGTGGAGGACGTGGTGAGCACTCTGTTCCCTTCTAGAGGGGACCATATCTCCCCGCCCATGGCTCCGCCTACTGCGGTGCTGAATGCGGACCACACCGCCGACGACGACGACGATGCTCCGGAGGTGACCGAGGTAGAGCTGCGAGTGGCGGTACGTAGGCTGAGTGCTAAAAATACCGCCCCAGGACCCGACGGCTTACCTAGGAAAGCCTGGGTCCTGGCCTCGGAGGCTCTCGGGCCTCGACTAAGGGGGCTCCTAAGCGCATGCATGCAGAGGGGCCAGTTCCCACTTCGTTGGAAGACGGGGAAACTGGTCCTCATCAAGAAGCCGGGGCGCCCAGCGGACTCTCCGTCCGCTTACCGGCCCATCTAGCTGCTCGACGAGGTGGGCAAGCTCTTTGTGAGAGTCATTGCAGACCGCCTCGTCGGGCGGCTGGTGCGGCTGGGGCCGGATTTGGCGAAGAGCCAGTTTGGCTTCCGCAGGGGGCGCTCTACGGTGGACGCCACCATGCGCGTGCGGGCCCTCACGACGAGGGATGCTGTGGCCCGGGGTGGGGTCGTCTTGGCGGTGTCTCTAGACATCGCCAACGCCTTCAATACCCTGCCCTGGAGTTGCATCAGGGAGGCACTCCGGTATCACCGGATGCCGACCTACCTCTGTCGTGTGGTCGAGGCCTATTTGACGGACAGGGCCGTCATCTACCCCGGTCACCAGGGAGTATGGAACCGGCAAGAGATGTCGTGCGGTGTCCCACAGGGATCAGTCCTGGGGCCGCATCTGTGGGATATCGGCTACGACTGGGTGCTGCGCGCCGACCTCCCCAGCGGCGTCAGCGTGGTTTGTTACGCTGACGACACGCTAGTCCTGGCGCAGGGGAGGTCGCACCAGGCGGCGGCCGAACTAGCGACACGCGGGGTTTCGACAATCGTCGAGAGGATCCGGCAATTGGGACTCGAGGTGGCCCTGCACAAGTCCGAGGCCATGTGTTTTCATGGTCCTCGGAACACGCCACCGTCGGGTTCCCAAATAACGGTAGGAGGGGTTCACATCGGCGTCGAGTCGACAATGAAGTACCTGTGACTCGTCCTCGACAGCCGGTGGAACTTCGTGGAGCATTTCCGACGTTTGGCTCCCAGACTGGAAAGGGCCGGGGCTGCCTTAAAGCGGCTCCTGCCCAATCTAGGGGGGCCAAACGCCTCCTGCCGGAGGCTCTACGCGGGGGTCGTGCGGTCCATGGCCCTTTACGGGGCACCGGTGTGGGCGCGTTCCTTGAGGCGGCGGCCAGCCCGCTGGTTGAACGCGCCCCAAAGGGTCATGGCCACCCGGCTGGTCCGGGGATACCGTACGGTCTCCGGTGAGGCGGCGAGCCTCCTTGCCGGATTACCGCCATGGGATCTGGAGGCAAAAGTCCTCGCGCACATTTGGGAGTGGCGCGAGGATGCGAAACGCCGGGGCGTAGCTCCGCTGCCGCGAGAAATCACGGTACAGCGGACAGAGCTCCGGCGGGATCTCAGGGCGGCATGGAGAGTGCGATTGTCGCAACCCAGCGCTGGGCACGCCACAATTGCGGCGATAAGTCCCCTCTTTGAGGAGTGGCTAGAGAGGCGCCACAGCGTCCTCACCTTCCGCCTGACGCAGGTCCTCACCGGACACGGTTGTTTCGGGAGGTTCCTGTTCCGGATAAGGCGGGAGGAAACGCCCGGGTGTCACCATTGTGTGGATCGCCCGGAGGACACGGTGGAGCATACGGTGGAGGTCTGCCCGGCTTGGGCGGAGCACCGCCGTGTCCTCGTGGAGGCGATTGGCGGTGGCGATCTCTCGCGTCCGGCCTTGGTCCTGGCCATGGTACGGAGCGAGAGGGCTTGGGAAGCCGTCACCTCCTTCTGCGAAGCAGTAATGTTCGCGAAGGAGGAGGCGGAGAGCGTGAGGGAGAGGCAAAATTTGCGCCCTCACGCCCCTAGCCGCCGCAGGAGACGCCCTGGGCGTCGGGAATCGCAGGCCGATTCCCGGCCACCGTAGGCGCGGGCTTGCGAACGGCGAGTAATGGGCAGCTCGCCGTTCGATAAGGACCAGGCCCGGGTCGACGGCGCGTTGTGTTCCACGCGCGCCTCAAAGAGATGTCAGCACCAATGACGGGGTTTGCTAGGACCGATGCCTGCTAGGGTTGCGGAAAAGTCCAAGAGGGTTACCGTGGCCCTTGGCACAGGCAACTGAAGGAACACGGGTGGGTTTTAGTCAGTAAGAGTCTGACACGCCCTCCTGCTCTGCCCAGAGCGGGAGAAGTTATTTCATGATTTCCCACCCACAAAAAAAAAACGGTAGTTAGTCGGAAACATGTCTATTTTACACAAAATTCAGTTATCCCACTGCATCAGGTATGCAGGTGTCTTTTACGAATTACTGTAACAATAATTAGGCGCGTCTAAAAATTAGAATCAACTTATTTACAATTATTTAAAATGTAATAAGGGTTACTGTAAGGTTGTAGGTACATATTGATGGTATCTCAATACAAAGCCTTAGCTTTACCCCCCAAACCCCCTGAAAAAAAAAGCTCCCCAAACTGTTTTCTCACAACATAAACTACATTTTCAATTAAGTTACTGCCATCAATTCAGGGCCTTTATAATGTTGACTAACATGATAGCTCTGGGCAGAACAAAATAGATACAATAATACCTTTTAAGACCAACTCTTTAGATACGCGCTAGCTGAAAACCGCTTTATCTTTTCCTGACCCCAGTCTTGTGGTAAGTAGCTGTTTGAATTTTGCATCTATTGTTTCTCTAAAGGAAGTTTTGTACGTTAAATTAAAATAGTAGAGGTAAAAATTAAAATTTAAAAAAAAATAGGCATGTTTATGCGAGGTTGGCGTTTGACTCAGTCTATCAGATGACGATGTTAAGTGATGATTTGGTCAACAATGAAGCACGCTTTGCCTTTTGAGTTTTGATATTAACAAAAAACTAATCTGCCAGTTAGCAGTCAACATCTCGTGCACTGTGCAGTGATTTCGTTCAGATTGTCACCAGCTTTAGGATGATGCTTACTTGTCTTATAGGGCGAGTGATAGATTACGTCAATAGGATGAAAAGCAACGTCGTCCTATCTGCTAAAGCTTTGGTTTCATAAAAAAGCGGTTCTGTCATATTATGACGACTTCACCAGTATTTGTCATTCGGGTCTCAAAAAACAATTTTAATCTCTCAATAAACAGAAACTTCTAACACCACTTATTTAACTTTGGAACTATCTCGCTAATGTTCATGAGCAGGGAAAATATTTTTATTTGTTTTTTTACGAACATACCATTTATATTCTCTCACATTATTTTTCTAAGCCAATCTAAGCACAAACAGCATCCTACCTCCACGCGACCCATACCTGCAGCGACCACGAACCTTCACTGTGCTAGTGACAAACTACATGAGACGTTTAATAAAAGCAGCCTTGAGAAATGTGCCCGCGTCCAGGCCCCTTTGTAAGTCCGCCATTTGTAAAATACGGAGAATAAAATATTTTCTTAGCGGCCGGTATGCGTTCGCGTAAACAAAGGTAAAAGGAATTGTTACCGTTCTCTTTTTTGGATATTTTAGACTTGATGAGGATTGTTGTTTAGGTTATTGCTTTTTTGGTAAAATGTACTGACCTACTAATAAAAAGAATAAAGATTCTTAACCTCAAAGAATGGTGAATAGACATAGATAGATAAAAGCTACTGCAGGATAAGGTCCCGATCACACGTACCCCGGCCACACCACAATTAAAACTATATAGTTTTTTGTTACGGACCACATTTGGCCGTCAAAATCAACCGTGTGAGCGTTACTGACCACATCAAGGCCACGTCGCAGCCACAACGTTGCGTTGACCATTTGTAGAATTAAATAATTTACTCTAATGGGCCTGTTCATAGATACAAACATTAATTGGAAATCTCACATCAAAAAGATTGGATCAAAACTATCCAAATTTACATACGCCCTTCGTGAAGTTAAAAAGATTACTAACTTTAAAACTACACTTGTTTCCTATTATGCCTACGCATGTGCGTGGCTCAGTTACGGCGTGATATTGTGGGGAAACAGCACAGACGCACCGACCCTTTTCACGTTGCAAAAACGACTACCACTAGGTAGTCGTTTTTGCAACGTGAAAAGGGTCGGGCTTACTAAAGAATATAAGTAAACATAGGAGACACTGACAGCTAGCTGTAAACCTCATTTTCAGAACATAAAATCCTAACCCTCGCAACTAACACTTAGGCGCTAAGACAAGAGTTATAGTAAATCTATTAAAGCGCTAACCAGATCCTAAAGTTATAAATAAGTGTTACGCATTCGGAGTTAGAGCGCGCTATATCTCTACTATACCCCCGAATTGGGCACACTTTTTTATCACCTTAGGTTATTTAATGGCGGTAAATCAGAGTTACAGAATGGGTTAAGAGGTATAATAAAGCAATAAGAGAGCTATAATAGCGATAACTGAAACTACAAGGAATAAAAACGTGATAAATAGGCGAAAATTCACTCCCTTAGTGGTACAATAGAATAAAATATCGTTTATTAACCCTTTGGGTGCTAAAAGGGCTGCAAATAGGTGAATACTAACTGCCTAAGCGGTATGGTAGAACTAAAATGTCGTTCACTATATTTTTAAGTGATAAGAGACTGGCAAATAGGTGATTATTACCGCTTTGAACTCTAATATAGACGCACAAAAGCTATAAAAACGACCTCAGGTGCTAACATTTTTAACTTCTAAGGATATTTTTTTATTTCGTCAACATAATTTAACCTCTAGTTTTTATGTGCGAACGGTAGTGCGTGTGTTAATATATATTTGTCGGATCCAAAACGCCGCCATTCGTTTGTGAAAATGAAATTAAAAGTATAATCTTTTAGTTTCAACCTAGTGGACACAGAAGTTGAATTTTTACTGCGAAGGTAAGTACACTGTGAATAAGTATATGTATTATTAACAAATTATTCAAGCGCCCGATGTCTGTTGTATATTTACTGAAAAGAAATATTTTATTAGATATGGAGTAACATAAAACTTTTGTAATAATCTAATAAAACGTTGTCTATTCTAATTTAAGGTATCGTGCTAGTAGTGTTAGAACACAATGAAGCAAAATACTTCAATTAAACCGTGTTTTCTTATGTTTTTCTAACCTTAGTCATATCAATTCGTAACCTAAACATGGTGGGCAAATGAATTTAGGGATCCGTAGTAACTGCCCAAAACCTTATTTATTTTACAATTTAAGGGTAGGTACAAATTATGTAACTGATAGTAACAATTATGAAAACAAAGAAAATGTGGCAAGTTCCGGATGCACGGTAGCGGATTCAGAAAGTATCAATAACGAAGAAAATAATATTGCAGATGCAGCTGCAACTAGTGACATCGAGAAAGAAGCGACCGGCCACTTCTCAATCGAAAACGAAGAAGAATCTTTATGTTGATGTTTTTTTTTTTTCATAAATGACAGTTATTTGAATTGTGTTTCAACGGACATCTATACGTATTTTGTGATTTTTAAATAACCCATCGCTTGATAGGTAGATCTTGATTCATATAATTTATGTTTGTGTTTACTGGATATCCTTAAGCACACTTATTCTGTTGATTATTTTTAATATTTTAAATGAAGATTTAAAATATGTCATACTTACCTCCCTCTCACCGAGAGGAGGCCTGTGTTCCAGCAGTGGGAACATTATAATTATGTTGATTATGTATGTGTGTATACTTACCTACCCACTCCAAATCTGCATTTTGGCGCCTTGCTACATTATCTTCTTTTTTGAATATTTTTATCATTTTTTTATTGTCAATTTCTAAGTAAGGTATTACTGCCAAAAATCAGTAAATATGTTATAACTATGTCCTAAGCTAGCAGACAAGGAGTCGTGAATTCATGTAGTTATAAGTAGGTACAACATTTTATATTATCTTACAATATACTTATTGTTAAGCTGAATTTCATAAATCTTTATCGGACAATTTTGTTGCTTTAAAGGTCATCATCATAAGCGTCAACTTTTAAATAAAAGACACAATTGTGAGAATGATGAGTGATAAATAGTTCTTTACTTGAATATGATCCATTTAAAGAAAAGCTAAGTTGATTTTGTTTTGTGATGAGAATAAAAGAAATGTGATTGACATTATTGCGTTTAATTTGGTACTTATTTTAATTTAAACTGTGTGAAGTAAAGGAAAAAAGTAAAGTGAATTTTCATGCTCAATACACACTAGTTTACATTGTACATTTCTCTTGCTAATAATAAAATTTCTTCACAATTGTCAGCTTTATCCTCAGTTGAATACATATTTAGATACGATGACTTAATCGGAAGCAGAAATATATCGAGTTTGTTCTTCATTTTATAACCATGAATATGAATAACATTGAATTCAGGTAATGACTGAATTTCTTTAACTTCTACAATATCATTGTCATTTGTCAGGCAGTATCTGTCTTGTAGTTTAGGTGATAAAACAAAATTATCAAAATGAAGCGTTAGGCGATTTCGACTTTGTGTTACAAACGGGCCACTATACTCTGAATTTTTATTTAAAGTGGTCTTTACATTAAGCATTGCTACTTCAGTTATTCGTTTTGCTAACTGTGAAAGAGGTTTATTACCCTGTCTCAGCATATTTTTGATTGTGTACAATTTGTTCTCAAAAGGGTATGCATTAAAAGTTTGTAGTGGCCCAAATTTTTCCACTTCATCTGCAACATGCATTAAATTGTGCACATTACTGGTTATACAGGGTGTAAGGGGAACGCTTCCGAAGCCAGAACGTAGATTATATACTACCTAAATGCAAACGGATACCAATAACCTTTCACTTTAAATTGGTTATTATCAAGACTTCATATTTCGTAAACACGCAATGGAAACCGTCCAAAACGTGAGGTCACTGACACGCAACGCAACATACGCGCCACCTTGCGTCCGCGTGTTTCGGGCGCCGAGCGCTCCGTACGGCCGAGTCACGGGATTTATACGGAATTTACAAACATCACTTTCAAAATGCCTACCTTTACAACACTTCACAAAAATTATGAATTTTAATCGCATTATTCGTAGCCCACTGTTAAACATTAAAGCTGACAGAGGCATTTTACGTACCTGTCTAAATCCTTTGCGACCTTATGAGGTTTGGCTCGAACTGCGCTCCATCCCTTTCAATACAAAGTCGGGCCCGTCGTTGTGTCGACCCGTGAACACGAGGCAATAGTGTAGGATCCTCAACACATTCTGCACGAAGTCTATCGAAAACACTCACTATTCTGCCCCGCATTTCATCAGCACTGTCACATTCCCGATTAAAAACTCTTTCTTTCACATAACCCCACAAAAAGAAGTCCAAAGGTGTTAGGTCAGGTGAACGAGCCGGCCAGGCGTGCGGCCCCATTCTTCCGATCCAGCGGTCATCAAATAGCTCAGTGAGACGCTCGCGGACAGGGCGCGTAACATGCGGTGGAGCACCATCGTGCTGGAACCATGCTCGACGAAATTCAGCCAACGATACATCATCTAGCATATCATCTAAATGTTCGTTTAAAAAAATAAGATATTCTGATCCATTGAGGCGCTGCGGTAGAAACAATGGTCCTAGAATTCGTCCATTAAAAACACCAGCCCATACGTTGACGGACCATCGGGTCTGATGGCCGGTTTCTTGAGTGGCGGACGGGTTCACGTCTGACCATACATGAGCATTCCTCCTGTTCCACATCCCGTTCCTCGTGAAAGTGGACTCGTCCGTCCAGATAATGTGCTCAATAAAGCCAGGCGCACGTTGTTGTTGATCTAGCAGCCAACGACAATACGCACGACGACGAACGTGATCGTTAGGTAGCAAAGCTTGTACTTTGTGTATTTTGTAGGGCCGCATTCTGTTCCGGCGCAAGACTTTGTGAACTGTCCAGTGAGAGACTGTCGGTTCGCCCCGGCGCCGCAATAATTTCGCTGCACTTCGTGTGCCCAGGCGAGGATTTTGGCGAATCAAATTTAAAATACGCTCCTCTGTCTGAACATTCACTTGTTGTCCACCACCTGCGGCTATCGGAGCAATCGGTCGATTTTCTAAAACTCGCTGAAAAGCTGCCGTTATCATGCGAGAATCAGACGGATGCCGGACGTTCGGAAATCTGTCTCGGTAAATTCTCAACGCAAGAGAAGCATTGCCACGGGCTTCTCCTAAACACATTAACATGTTGCCGTATTCACGAGCACTGTACACGTATGCATCAGGCATTGTTAAACACAACAAAACTGTACTATAACTAAAAAACAATAAAACAACACTAAAAACGTAACAATAATAACTAAATACAAATTTAAAACTAACAAAACAGTATTAAATACGGTTCAATACCTATCGACCGATTAAACGTAACGCGCGTTCGCTCACGAACTGAGTCTGAAAGGAACTAACTAGATTACTAAGAAGTACTAAGAACATCAAACATGCCGCCTGGCCACGTGCGGCGGCGCCGGCCGACAAACGTACCGCCGCGCGCCACGCGTGTGTGCGTGGACGGGGAATCACATAGGTAGCGGTGTCTTTTCATGTGCAAAGATCAACAAATTACAGAAAATGTTAGAAGAATAATGATAACCAGAAACCAATTAATTTTAATTGATATGAAATTGTACTTTAAATGCTTTATAATTACAAGCTGTTTTCATTTTCTAACTTTTAAATTAGTTTTAACGAGTTTTTTAGATTAAATTAATTAAATTATCCACTTTCAATTGATTGGTATTACATACCTACTTAATGAAGGATACAGTTATAGCAATAAACGAGTGCGCGTCGTGTGACCCGTAATTACATTGACATAAAGTTCAAATTTAATTGATTCACGCGCGCTATTTGCTTGAAACGGTGCACGTGATGAAATTTTTTTTGTCATTCACAGGTAAAGTCGGCGATTTTTTACTTTATTTCATTCACTATCGATTAACGACTTACATACAAAACTGTTATTAAATGCACGACACGGCCCATTAATTTAAAACATTTGGAGCCTCTGTAATGTTTATTTTTCTTTATTTTGGCGGCGCTTTACAAAGGATGTCTAGGTCGCCGCCCACGCCGCGCAATAGTCGTCGAAGCTTCTCTCTATCAAGTGAAGTGACCCGGGTTCAAATCTCGGCCAAATATCAATGACTTTTGTAATCATTTACCTTGATTATCAGAATTCGACCGAATGTCACAATTATCTCTGTACCTCGCTGGAATGGTCCATCTCGCTTCCCCCTTCACCTCCCCGTGTTAGCCTCGTCGCGTGACTCGTCGGCCGTCGCCTCAGTACGGTGAGCCTCTTCGTTACTTATACGCGTCTCGTTATTTTGCTAATTTTTGTATTATTATTGTTTTGATTTTGGATAGTTATTGTTAAGTTTGCCGATATGAAGTCGTCGACCCCAGATCTAGAGATAATCTGACCATGATGTAGGTAGGTAAACATTTAAATTTTCTTACTGTGCAAAATTTTATTGAACGAATTAACGAAAGTGCTCTTTCCCAATCACAGTAGGTATCTTATTATCTCTATTCGACATGGATCTCAAGGTTAAGCATAAACATCTGGATTTTTCTGATTTGTGAACATAATTTGCGAACATTCGGATCAAAATTGTAACCCGGTTCAAGGGGAAAATCATTACGAACCTTGCATGAATGGAATCCGAAAGTAGATAGCCCAGAAGGTAATAGTGAACTGAAAAGATATTTGCTTCAACTTTGACGCACATCAATCGCGTGAACAAAGGGGTCGTTGGCCGCGCTGCTGTCGGCAAGCGCTCGCGCACTTTGAACTCGGGGCTATGCGCGATTGTCAGCTGATATTTATTTACGAATACATTGCTTGATAGAGTTGTAAAGAAAAAAAAATTGTTCAATGGCAAATAATGGTTTCATTTAACTGTTCTCACCGCATAGTGTACGAAAAAGCTAAAAAAAAATTTGTAAAATTGTAAAAAAAAAAAACAGTTTTTTTTATGGTATCGTATCGAGAATCACTAGCCCTATCACCTGTCTTCGTTTTCGGAAGCGTTTCCCTACCACCCTGTATAGTCGATGCTATAGAAATCTTTAAATTGTTCCACAAAGTACTGAAGCAGTTCTCTGGCTACTGGTAAGAAGGCATTATATTTCTTAACTGTACATATAGTTATTGCACAGAAAAACTTCAGAAAGTGTTGATACACATCGTCACGAAGGACATCAATCAGTGCGACTATGCTCACATAATGTAAAAATGTTCTGAATTCTGATCCCTTCCAATGAGCAAGACAATCAAGTGTACGTATTGATCGGTGTATCTCTGAAGGCATTCTACATTTAATCAAAAATTCGTTAACTTTAATAATATCCCTTGCACACCATTTTGTAGTGTACATCCCAAAATTTCCATTACGCCATCCAACTAATAGCCTTTTCATTATTCCAAGATCAATAAGATGTAGCGAATCTCCCACAGGAAAGTCTTCAACTATGTCGATTGGAAGTTCTAATAGTGGAGAATCAGTTTTATGATGAGCACCATATTTCTTGGCTCTAAAGTCTTCGTCGTTTCTATTGGGAAATTTTCGCGAAGAAAATGTCACTGTATGAGAACGGTGAGAGTATTCGCCCACAGTTGTACATTTTAAACAACCATGCATACCATTAAAGTTGCATACCCCTGAAATACGAGAAAATGTTTTATTGTAAACACCGTCTGTAATAGGTGATATTCTGAATAATGGTAAAATACACACATCAAAAGTGTCTAGGGATCAACATATATTTTTGCAATAACTTTTCTCCTGATTGATATTAATTAAAATTTTCTTTAAGGATTCATAAAATAAAGTGTTTTCGGTTGTCACAGTAACGATAAACCAAGTCACCTTTGCATTAATAAAGAAATTTGCCATTTTCCTAATAAAGGGATTTTTGACATTTGAACCACTAACACAAAAGTTCGAAAAAAAGACTGAAATAACAGTTTTCTTTAAAATTTTATTGGGTAACTTAAACAATTAATAATCCGTGTTTCTACCGCGAACACTAACAACACAAGAACATCGGTTTGGCATACTCAAAAAGAGTTCATCCAAATCACGCTGTGGAATGGCCGCCCATGTTCGTTGCAACAACAAAAAAAGGTCTTCTTGCGACTGGATACCCTCCATATTCGGCAGAGCTCTTCTCTGTAGCATATCCCATGCATGCTCAATCGGGTTCAAGTCTGGCGACTGAGCAGGCCAGGGCAGGACATTGATGTTAGCTGCGGCGAGAGTCTGTCTTACAACTCTTGCGGTGTGCGGTCGTGCATTATCATGCATTAACTGAAATAAGGGACCGATTTGCACTTGTAGAGGAACGATGACGTCTGATACAATCGTCTCAGCATAAATTTGAGCGTTGAGGTTGCCTCTGATCCAAATCAACTCAGTTCTTCCGCCGATCCAAATACCCGCCCATACCATGATGGTTCCACCACTATAAGGATGGAATTCCTGGCAGGATTTTAATCGCTGTTGGCGTCCAGGGGTTCTCCAGTGTCGTATACGTCTTGTATCCGGTCTCATACCAAAACGAGACTCATCAGAAAAGCACACGAAACGCCATTGTTCTTCTGCCCAATTTCTGTGTTCAAGAGCCCATTGATATCGAATCCTACGATTGTGCATTGCTATAGGTGGTACCCGTAGCGGTAGCTGAGACGATTGTATCAGACGTCATCGTTCCTCTACAAGTGCAAATCGGTCCCTTATTTCAGTTAATGCATGATAATGCACGACCGCACACCGCAAGAGTTGTAAGACAGACTCTCGCCGCAGCTAACATCAATGTCCTGCCCTGGCCTGCTCAGTCGCCAGACTTGAACCCGATTGAGCATGCATGGGATATGCTACAGAGAAGAGCTCTGCCGAATATGGAGGGTATCCAGTCGCAAGAAGACCTTTTTTTGTTGTTGCAACGAACATGGGCGGCCATTCCACAGCGTGATTTGGATGAACTCTTTTTGAGTATGCCAAACCGATGTTCTTGTGTTGTTAGTGTTCGCGGTAGAAACACGGATTATTAATTGTTTAAGTTACCCAATAAAATTTTAAAGAAAACTGTTATTTCAGTCTTTTTTTCGAACTTTTGTGTTAGTGGTTCAAATGTCAAAAATCCCTTTATTAGGAAAATGGCAAATTTCTTTATTAATGCAAAGGTGACTTGGTTTATCGTTACTGTGACAAACGAAAACACTTTATTTTATGAATCCTTAAAGAAAATTTTAATTAATATCAATCAGGAGAAAAGTTATTGCAAAAATATATGTTGATCCCTAGACACTTTTGATGTGTGTATATACAAACAAGTAGTATTTTCACAAAAATATACCGACTTCATACGAAATTTTGGTTCATATCTTGAAAACTACTTAGCCGATTTTAATGAAACGTGCACTGTTCCCTATGTTGAAGTAAAAGTAGGCTATAAAAAAAAAAACAAAATCTTATCAATAGTTTCGGAGATATGCGTGGACAAACATACATACACCTCTAAAAGGTTGTACATTGGTTTGGAAGCCCTAATTATCATTTGTGAATTTTATGCAGTTCCAATAATATATTACATGCATACGTGTCGAATTGATAGCCTTCTTTTGAAGTCAGTGATAAAAATAAAGTTATTACCACTACAAAGGTAGTTGGAGTACTTACAATCTTAGACCGACGTGCTTTTAGTAGGTATTGCAATACAATAGGTACGCACGCGAACATATATGAACAGATATGTACAATTCTATGTACGTACTCTTATGTTAGACAAACCTTTAATGAAAGCTCGGGCAGGAGAATCGCAGATGAAACATCTGATTTTGACAGAAATATTTTTGTTTTGTATTTCAAGGCCGTCTTGTAGTAGACATTTAGTCTCAATGACAAATTCTTCTAAATAATTGGTTGCGCTTCATAATTTATAATTCTTATATTTTATTACATCACCTTATGGCGATTGAGAGGCATTGGTTTAATAGTTCTAATTTATTAAATAAGTGTCACATATCGTTGGTTCGGTGATGTTCTATGTGGAAGTGCCACCGTCAACGCGTTGGAGCTGTTGACATCGGCCGGCTTCCTGAGTGTCGTCTTGACCACGGGATATTGCGCACGCGTCCTTTCGCATATGTCTCTATTTCGAATAGGTGTGCTCCATCTCGTCTTAAACCCTGAATTGAACCTACATTAAGTGTTACCTAGACTGTGTTATATATCGCTGGCCAGCATAGTGAACCTAGACTGAACTGTTCATCCTGAACGCGGCATCCATGTGCTTCTGCTTGGGGATCGCTGGATCAAAGGTATGTGGCATGAGTAGTAAATTGGACTTTATCCATTGCCTTTCGTCTCATTTGTGTTTTTCCTCCTTAAAGTTAGCATCGCTGAATCAGCAATTATAGCCTAGATTGCTCTAATAATTTAGGTTCTCGCGCGTGTGATTTTATTAGTAATTTTCGAATTAATATTCAAATTCTAGAGGTTATACGCAACATTTTGGTCCTTCGAGCCGGATAAATTAATTTTGGGCCTATTTACGGCCTATTTTTGAGTTCTAAAAGTCTAACTTTAGGAAAAAAATCTCGGTTATTTTCCATATCAATTGCATGTCATCACACAACTCTCATCTTTATTGCGTTGGGAATAAGGGTCAGACTGCCTTGCATGCAGTAGTTCTACCGGCAAATTAATTGTTAATTTAAATCATTAATTTCACTAATTACAAGTCTGAAATATACATAGAATTGAATATCAACGTTGATTCATATCGCTAAATAATTTAATTTAACAAATTCGTTGATTATCGGCGTAATCACATATTTTTTGTTCGTGTATGAAAAATGTCGGTAGTTGAATAAAATTCCTCAAGTTGGCCTACGTGACTGTGGAATTATCCAGATCTTTGTTCTCGTACGGCTAATTTTTATTTACGTATTAGAAACTATTATATTATTTTCTAATCGAGATTTGCTGAATGAATGATATTGATTGTTATTGTATGATACACTTGTACTGTTGGTTCATTAGGGACATGCCTACAATATTCGTATTGCACGAGTAGGTATTTTTTATAATATCGAGACTCCACCGCATTTGATTAATTATTGCAATTAATCATCTTAGACCACGCATTTGGCTAATTAATGCAATTAACCATCTTATCATCGCGTTGCTTGTTATTTTATTTTGTAGGGTAACTTGATCTTTTGATAGGAACCTTCAGGTAAAATAACAGATTTGTATAAACTTTACGCGTTAGTTCTCCTCATAGGAAACAGCCGTATATTTATACTTATCACCCCCGCACCTGACTTGGTAAACGTAGCACTTACTAGATAACTTATTTCGAACGGTCATCTACGCATTTACTTGTTAGGAATTTTATCGTTTCTTACGAAGGTATTTCGTTACGAATACATTCGCATCGCTTACGGTAATAAGTGTCTATACTTATTTCTAAGTTTTACACTTAACTTATTGTTGGTTAAGAATCTGTACTACTTATAGGTATTGAGTAAGTTAATCTCATATAAATAGCAGTAGTGCAGAATAATTGTTATCGCATCACATCCAACATAAATGCTAATTATTGGTTTGTTGGAAGGTTGTAGGTATATCTAAGCTAATCATGAATATATGATATAGATAGGTACGTTCTTAAGGTATTAGGCGTGCTTACTATTTTAATTGTATTAGACTTTGTTACTTGCAATCTGTTAAGTTTTTGTTCGCTTTATATTTTGAAACCTTACAATTTATTATTGTTAGGGTTCGCGCGTACGGATAAGTGGTTCCGTACTATTATTTAATTAATTTATAGGTAAGGAGTGTAGGCAATAGGGTGAATAACGTGGTTGTAAGGTTTGTAAATAAAATCCAACTCACGTTTTATAGGTAGGTACACTATATTCTTCAACAATCCTCACACACAACACATATGATTTAGAAGGCACAATGGGGATAAAGCACAAGCACAAGCGTAAGCACAATAGTCAGAGAATTAGGAAGATAGACAGAGTTCAGATGAGAAGAGGAAAATAACAATGAACGAATCACAAGCAAGCTTAAGTAGTTCGCGGCAATGCAAATATGCGAGCAAAGGACATACGCTCCGCGCCGTAGATAAGTCTCGACTGGTTTGACATTGCGCAGTGACCGCTGCGCCTATGTGCGCAAGCGACACGTATAGTACCGTTAGATTAGTGATGTCCAGCGGGTCGATAGTTTATCGCAGTTATTATCGATTATCGACCTCGACCAACTGGTGTTATGTATAAACATATCATTATAGAATAAAGACATCTTTATTCTATGATGTAATAAATAAATGTAAATAAACAACAATGTAAATATAATATTAAATAGATACTTCTATATGTGAGTAATTGTAACCCAGTGTTGTAAATAAGTACTAAGTATAGTAAATTATTATTAATTACATAAATAGGTAAGTAGTAGCCTACACCACCCCCCTCCAGAGACCGTCAAGGGCGATAAAAATCTGCAAATTTCACTCGGCGCCCGGAACGGGTTACGTAATTTCGTGGTTCTTCGGGTGTAGTTTTTGTATCCTGAACAGACAGGATGAAGGCAGGCTTAAGCCGGTTGATGGTCACTGTCATTTCCCTATTTTTTACCATGATTTTAAATACTTTATCCCCTCTAGAAACGACTTTATGTGGACCAGAATATGCTGATGTGAGTGAACCCCGTGATGCGTCTTCTCGAAGGAAAACGTGATCACAGGTTTCAAGTTCCTTGAAAATGAACACCTTGGAGTAACCATGACGGGAAGCTGGTACCGGTCGCAACTTTTCAGCAAAATTCCTGAGTCTTGCGGTAAATTCAGATATGTCTGTGGTTCCGCTAATAGTAGGCTCAAAAAACTCGCCGGGCAACCTCAATGACTCCCCATACACCAGTTCCGCCGAGGAAGCTTGTATGTCTTCCTTAAAGGCAGATCTTACGCCTAACAAAACCCACGGTAGTGACTCGGTCCACCTATCATTTGCATGGCATACAATTGCGGCTTTAAGTTGACGATGAAACCGTTCAACCAGCCCGTTGCATGCAGGGTGATAAGCTGTTGTCCGCTTGTGCTCGAATGCGGTAATCTTGGACAGGCATTGAAACAAGGCCGATTCAAACTGACGGCCGCGATCAGTTGTGATGTCTGTCGGGCAGCCGAATCGAGATATCCAAGCTGACAACAAGGCTTTGGCGACCGTTTCTGCCGTGATATCTGCTATCGGTACTGCTTCTGGCCAGCGAGTAAATCTGTCCACAGCAGTTAAACAGTACCGGTAGCCCTCAGAAAGTGGTAGAGGTCCTACTAGGTCAATGTGGATCTGTTTGAATCGGGCACGTGGTAAATTATAGGTGCCAAGTGGGGAAGTCACGTGACGAGTGACTTTTGCCTTTTGACACGAAATACATGCGCGTGACCATTCTCTACAGTCTCTTCTGACCCCTGGCCAAACGAACCGCTCAGCTACTAATTTAGCTGTTGCGCTAACGCCAGGATGGCTCAATGAGTGCAGGCTATCAAATACCTGCTTTCTAAAATATTTGGGTACATAAGGCCTGGAAGCTGAGGTACTGACGTCGCAGTACAATGAAATTCGACTGCCAGGGATATGGAGTTTTTTAAATTCTAAAGAAGAGCTCCCACTCAAAAGTATTTTGAGTTCAGGGTCGTCGACTTGGGCTTGGGCTATCTTTTCAAGATTAATTGGATCCGCCAGTTCCTCGATGCGCGACAAGGTGTCGGCCACCACGTTGTCCTTGCCGGATATGTGGCGGATGTCAGTAGTAAACTGAGCTATAAAGTCTAGGTATCTATACTGCCTTGGCGAACAGTTTTTCTTCCTTTCGTGGTAGGCAAAGCTGATCGGCTTGTGGTCAGTATAGACTATAAAGTGCCTAGCTTCTAGCATGTGGCGGAAATATTTAATAGCCTCATAAATGGCGAGCAGCTCCCTATCATAGGGAGAGTACTTCGTTTGGGAAGGGCTCAGTTTCCTTGAAAAGAAAGCCAAAGGTTGCCATGCGTTCCCGTTAAATTGCTGTAGGACTGCCCCTATTGCTTTGTCTGAAGCGTCAGTAACTACTGCGAGCTTAGTGGTACAGTCTGGGTGGGCTAACAGCGCAGCGTTAGAGAGACTATCCTTACAGGCCTGAAACGCTGATAAAGTTTCCTCTGTTAGAGTGATTGGCTGCGTTCCTTTAATCGATCCCGTTAACAAGGCATGTAACGGAGCTTGGATCTCAGCTGCTTTGGGAATAAATCTCCTATAAAAATTAAGCATGCCCAAGAATCCTCTTAGCTGCCGCACGTTTTTTGGTGCGGGAAAATCTTTCACTGCTTGAACCTTTGACTCGACCGGCCTGGAACCGTTTTCAGATATGCGATAGCCTAAAAAAGTTACCTCTTGTGCTCCAAAAATGCACTTCGAGGTGTTGACCAGCATACCATACTCGTTCAGCCTCTTGAATACCTCACGTAGGTGCTGCTCGTGCTCTGCGTCACTCTTGGAAAATATTAAAAAATCATCAAGAAAACAGTATACAAAATCAAGCCCCCTCGTCATCTCGTCAACAAATCGTTGAAATGTTTGCCCCGCATTCCTAAGACCGAACGTCATATAAGGAAATTCAAATAGACCGAACGGGGTCGTGATGGCGGTCTTAGGAATGTCCTCCGGGCTGACAGGTATCTGGTTATATGCTTTTTCAAGGTCCAGAGTACTGAAAACTTTACATCCAGCTATACTCTGGGAAAAGTCATGGATATGCTTAATGGGATACCTGTCAGGCACGGTACGGGCGTTAAGCTGCCGATAATCGCCACAGGGACGCCAGCCGTTATTTTTCTTCGGTGCCAAGTGCAAGGGTGACGACCATGGGCTCTCAGAAGGTCTAGCTGTGCCAACGGCCAGCATGGACTGAAACTCTTTCTTGGCAATCTTGAGCTTGTCTGGAGCTAAACGACGGGGGGGTGAACAAACTGGAGGGCCTGGTGTCGTGCGTATATGGTGTACTGTTTGGTGTGGTGTAGTGTGTTGCTTACCAGCCGGTCGTGTGATATCAGGAAACTCATCAATAATTTTGTGAAACCGAGTCTCACCAGTCACGACTTTAACAGAATAAACATTCTTACAATTAGCCAAAGCAGCAACGGCTGTCACTGATGTTAAATTGTCTATTAAGCGTTTGTTGCGGCAATCTACTACAAGGTTGTAAAAATTTAAAAAATCTACGCCAATTATTGGTTTCGTAACATCGGCCACCACAAAACGCCATTGAAATGTTCTACGTAAAGCAAAATCTAATTCTAAATTAAGTAAACCATATGTAGCAATATTAGTACCATTAGCAGCACACAAACTATAACCAGTCCGAGCACGACGATCGTGAAGCATTGACCGTGGGAATACGCAGAGGTCGCTTCCAGTGTCGACCAGGAATTGCGTTTTCGATGAACGGTCCGTGACGAATAGGCGACCAGTTGCATTTAAAGGGCAATCGCTGGTCGTCATTATCGACCGCCCTTTGCGTTTTCCGATTTGAAGTCGCAGGGTCGAATACACCTATTGGCTTGGTCCGCGTACTTGGCATGGTACCAACCAAGCGGGAACTTCCGGTAATTGGATTGCGAGCGCTGCCTAGACTTACTTCTAGTGTCTCTGGAGGAGCGAGAGCGTGCCCTGCTGTTGTGACCGGACGCCAACTTCTGGAACTGTTTCCTGAGTTCAGCTACTTCCTTGGTCAGATCGCTGAGAAGTGAACCAGGGATAGTGTCGTTAATAGCAGCGACCCTCGGAGTTGTAGCAGCCAGATCGTTTACCCGATCGGCTAAATCGGCTAGGTCTTCTAACGAAGTTGCACCTGGTTGACCTGCGAGCACCGTCTGTATGCCATGAGGAAGGCGACTAGTCCAAATAGTCTTCAAGAAGTCGTCTGGTACATCCTGGCCTGCGAGACTTTTGAGGTGGCGGAGAAATTGGGATGGTTTTCGATCCCCGAGTTCCTCATGCATCAACAACTGCTTAATTTTCTTTTCGTTGGACGCGCTGAGTCTCTTAATCAATTCCATCTTCAGTTTCTCATATTTGTTCGTTGCCGGCGGGCTTATGATAATATCTTTGACCTCCCTGGAGTACTGATTGTCTAGATGCCCAATTACGTAGTTAAACTTGGTGAGGTCATTTGTGATTCCGGCGATGGTAAATTGGCCTTCAACTTGGGCGAACCAGATTTCCGGCTCTTCAGCCCAAAATGGTGGCACACGTACACCAACTTTATATACGTTACTTTGGTCTATCGACATATCGTTCCCCGCACTAGCGCTGGACGGAGATGACGTATCCGAGCTTCGTGCATCTTTATATGAATCCCCTCCCATGTTCTTTCGGGGTCACCAATATAGGTAAGGAGTGTAGGCAATAGGGTGAATAACGTGGTTGTAAGGTTTGTAAATAAAATCCAACTCACGTTTTATAGGTAGGTACACTATATTCTTCAACAATCCTCACACACAACACATATGATTTAGAAGGCACAATGGGGATAAAGCACAAGCACAAGCGTAAGCACAATAGTCAGAGAATTAGGAAGATAGACAGAGTTCAGATGAGAAGAGGAAAATAACAATGAACGAATCACAAGCAAGCTTAAGTAGTTCGCGGCAATGCAAATATGCGAGCAAAGGACATACGCTCCGCGCCGTAGATAAGTCTCGACTGGTTTGACATTGCGCAGTGACCGCTGCGCCTATGTGCGCAAGCGACACGTATAGTACCGTTAGATTAGTGATGTCCAGCGGGTCGATAGTTTATCGCAGTTATTATCGATTATCGACCTCGACCAACTGGTGTTATGTATAAACATATCATTATAGAATAAAGACATCTTTATTCTATGATGTAATAAATAAATGTAAATAAACAACAATGTAAATATAATATTAAATAGATACTTCTATATGTGAGTAATTGTAACCCAGTGTTGTAAATAAGTACTAAGTATAGTAAATTATTATTAATTACATAAATAGGTAAGTAGTAGCCTACAAATTTATAAAATCGTTCGCCGAGTTATTATTTTTGATATACCCCCCTAATTTCACTCACACATTTTAAGGTTCCGTAGAAGTAATTTAGAGTTCGGTTGATTTAATTTAAAATTTATTTTTTGTCCGGTTTTAACTTCTGTTCACAATGAGTGACAAGGTTAAACTTAGATTGTTTGAAAGTAAACGCGACTCGTATTTCGCACGGGTTCAGATTATTTTTAATTCAACAAAATCCTTAACAACCGAAAGATTACGTAAGACTTTTATTGCTCAGGCTAAACAAATTGATGGATTACGTAGCGAATTCAATGATATTATGGACGAGATAAATATGTTAAATTTGACATTAGATCCAACGTACGAAGTAACCTATAGTGCATTAACTTCATTTGATGAGTTGGTCTGCGAGATAAAAAATACTTTGGATTCATTAACTGAATCAAATGATTATAAGGAACCCGCTGCTGCTGCTTCGCTTAGCACGAAAGCGAGCCCTAATGCTTATCATATAAAGGTACCTAAAATCGAGCTGCCTACCTTTGACGGTGATATTCAGAGCTTTCCGTTCTTTTATGAGACTTTCAAACGTATTATCGATTACGTTTATTCGTAACGTGGATTTATCAGATTCTGATCGCATTCATTATCTGTTGAGTTGTTTAAAAGGAAAGGCTAGGAATGTGGCAGTAGGTATTGTACCTTCTGGCGATAATTACCGCGTAGTCTGGGATGCGCTTATCGCAAAGTACCTAGATACTCGTGCGCTCGCCACTAATTATCTAAATCAGCTGTTCTCATTGAAGTCGTTCGGATCGACACCCGCTAATATTGAAAAAGGTTTCGACAAATTAACTGCTACGGTTGCGGGACTCAAACAATTGAAAATAGATAACTTGGATGATTTTATATTTATTCATTTGGGTCTTAAGTTAATAGACTCAGATATAGCAAAACATTTTGAAATGTCGCTTCGTAATCAACAAGAATTAGATTATGATTATTTCGTAAAGTTTGTTCGTGAACAAGTAAAAATCTTGTATCGCACCTCTTCTGCGGCAATTAAGCCCACCCCCGTAGGTAGCGCCAGCACCTCATCTAAAGTATCGCAGGTGTTTGTGGCTACTGAATCTAAATGTTCGCTTTGTCATTCCACGCATAAAAATTTGTTTACGTGCAATGCGTTTCAAAAGTTGAGCGTGAATGATAGATTTAAGTTTGTAAAAGACAATAACAGATGCGGTAACTGCCTAAGTAGCCAACATACCGTATCTAAGTGTATATCTAAGTCCAAATGTAAGAAATGTAACGGTAAGCATCATTCCTTATTGCATTTTGAGCAATCAACGCAAGCCCCTGCGCTTGCCCCAGCATTCGCCCCCGCCTCAACATCTGCGGCCGACCCTGTTACTCCTGATCATGTGGTGTTGTGTACGCATTCTTCTGCCCAAGTCCAGGCCACACGTAGTACCGAAGTACTGGCTACGGCCAAGGTGTTAGTGGCAGGTAGGAAGGGTAAGGACGTGGTGGTGGTGGTGGTTAGATGTCTTTTGGACCCTGGGTCGCAAAAGAATTATATGACATCGCGTTGCTGCCGTATGCTCGGTCTAACTATACATACGGACTCGATAAATACCGTTCGTGGTATTGGTGGCACGTCGCAGCCCGTTCGCGGCTCGGTGAACCTAACGTTCAGCTCACGGTTTCGCTCGCAGCCTAGGTATGAAATTGACGCTTTAGTCTTGGATCAGATAACCGGCCAGCTTCCTCTGTGTGCTATAAATATTGCCGAACTGAATCATATTGATCCTAAACTACTCGCGGATGACACCTGGGGTGTGCCAGGTAATATTGACATGTTACTTGGGGTCAAGTTGTTCGCTAAGTTATTGCGACCAGGTCACGTGACCAGTGTAACCGGCTGCCCCGACGCATTAGAGACTGTGCTCGGCTACATACTTCTAGGAGAAGCACCTATTATCGAATCTCCAACTGATACTCTGTCTTTCTTTGCGAGTTCGTTCGATAACTTCGATCTTCGTAAGTTTTGGGAGATTGAAGATGTTACTGCCTCGTCCATTGGAAGTGTGGATGATAAACACTGTGAACAGTTTTATTGTACCACAATTACCCGCGCTCCAAATGGCAAGTATGTTGCAGCTTTACCACTGAAAACAGACGCGTCAGTGTTAGGAAATTCTTTTGATATAGCTCGCAAAAGATTCTATAGCCTCGAACGTAAACTTAAATCGCTTCCTAATCTCAAGCTTCTTTATGATGACGTCATACGGGATTATCTACAGAACAATTATATTTCTTTGGTGCAGAATATCGTACCTGAATGTGTGTTGCCCAAACGAAATTGTAAGGAGCGAGAAACGGAATACTATATTCCTCACCATGCTGTTATTCGAGAGGATAAAGTGACCACTAAGTTGCGCGTGGTCCTAGATGCCAGTGCATGTACAGACAATGGTACCTCGCTCAATGATATCCTGTACGCAGGTCCAGTCCTTCAGGCTGACCTTTTTTCAATCTTGTTAAATTTTAGGCTTTTCAGCGTCGCTATTTCCGCAGATGTCAAATCTATGTACCTACGTATAGGTATACGCCCGCAAGATCGTTCGCTTCAACGTATCTTATATCGGTTTAATGAAGAAGAAGAACTTCAGATCTATCAGTTTTCAGTGCTTCCCTTTGGATTAAAATGTAGTCCTTTTATAGCTATTCGCACTATCCAACAGCTATGTCAGGATGAAGGAACGCAGTTACCTCTCGCCAGGGACATTTTGCAGCGAGATATTTACATGGACGACATAGTTAGTTCTATACCTAGCACTGCGCTGGCTAAAGACTCGGCTCATGAACTGATAAAAATATTCTCTCTCGGTGATTTTCAGCTGACGAAGTGGTCGAGCAACAGTATCGATGTTCTTCAGACTATCCCAGAGTCATTACGACTTTCCCAGAGCGTGGACCTAAGTAAAGATCCGACACAGAAAATACTGGGACTTCGTTGGTTTCCTGATGAGGATTGTTTCGCTTTCCAGGTTAATCCTAATGATCGCCCTTGCACGAAACGGAACATCCTTTCTTCCATCGCACGTCTTTTCGACGTTCTAGGCCTCGTGGCACCGATAATTTTATACGCCAAGCTTCTTATCAAAGAGCTTTGGCTGGTCAAACTTGAGTGGGATGACGTCCCACCACCTCGCATTGTTCGTCTGTGGGAACAATTTCAAGCTGAACTGCCAGTTATCTCTGAATTGAGATTTTTGCGACATGTCGGCGTCGTAGAACGCTGTAGGCTCTCACTCGTCGGTTTTGCCGACGCTAGTGAGAAAGCTTACGGTGGTTCAGTCTACGCCCACGTTGTCAAACCCGACGGTAGTATCGTCGTTTCGCTGGTGTGTGCGAAATCTAAGGTCGCACCACTGAAAGTCGTTTCGCTAGCTCGTCTCGAGTTATGCGCCGCACTCCTCTTATCAACTATGATAAAGCGAGTGCATAATCTTTTCGCAGCTCGGCACGCCATTGAGGTAGTCGTAGCTTTTTCGGATTCAACTGTAACTTTGAGTTGGATTCATTCCGCTCCGCATCGATGGCACACCTTCGTAGCCAATCGTATAGCGAAGATTCATGAGAATCTTTCGGCAGATCACTTCTTCCACGTGAAAGGGTCTGAAAATCCCAGTGATTGTCTTTCTCGCGGCTTAACGCCTGCCCAATTAGTCCATCATCCGTTGTGGCTAAATGGACCGCCATGGCTTAAGCTTCCCCGCTCTGAATGGCCGATAAAACCATTCGTTTCAGGCGAGTCGCAAGAGCTTCCCGAAATGAAGCCCGTGGCTTTACTTGTGCTCTCGCACGAATGCTCGGACGGAAGTCCACCTTCCGACGACATTTTATACGCTTGCTCCACCCGGTTTTCTTCCTGGTTGAAATATTTAAAAATGATTTGCTTCGTTTATAAGTTCATAAAACGGCTCCCTAGAGGGCCCGTTACCGCGTCTGATCTAGAGTTCGCTGAATTTATTGTGTGGCGATCGGTACAGAGAATTCATTTTGAAGCAGATCTCGATCGCTTAGCCCGCAATGAGTTATGCTCTAAGCCAGTACAACGTCTAAGTCCCTTTCTCTACGAAGGACTCATCCACGTTGGAGGTCGCCTAGCAAACTCTGAGCTAGATTTTGACTCGCGTCATCAGATCCTCCTTCCGCGTCAAGATCATATAGTGGAACTTTTAGTTTCCCACTATCATGTGAAAAATTTCCACACAGGACCAAACTTGCTCGTATCTCTCTTACGACAGAAGTATTGGATCCTGTCCGCGCGACGTATTGCACGTCACATTATTTTTAATTGTAACATTTGCTTTCGAGCAAAGCCGCGACCTACCTTTCCTATAATGGCGGATTTGCCACGTTCTCGCGTTGAGTCGGCTCCTAAGGCTTTCTCTGAAACAGGTTGCGACTACGCGGGACCTCTCTTGATCACGTCGGTTCGTGCTAGAGGCCAAAAAACGAGGAAAGCGTATATATGTCTCTTTACATGCCTGACAACTCGTGCTCTGCATCTTGAGATTGCCTCAGATCTTAGCACTGCGAGCTTTCTGTCAGCTTTTAAACGCTTCCTGGCGCGTAGAGGTCCGGTTCAGTGTCTTTATACAGATAACGCTACCAACTTTATTGGAGCCAAGTCCTATCTCCGAGATCTCTACCAATTCTTGGCTAAAGAGTATCACCCTTTATGGGAAAGAGAACTTGCAGAGCATCGAATTACACTTAAAAACATCCCCTGTAGAGCTCCACATTTTGGTGGTTGTTGGGAAAGTGAAGTAAAAAGTGTCAAAACGCATCTTTTCAAGGTCATCGGTCAGCAAATTCTCAGTTTTGATGAGCTTAACACTATACTAACTCAAATAGAAGCTTTATTAAACTCGAGGCCTCTGTATGCGATCAGCTCGGATCCGTCAGAGCCCACTTCATTATCGCCGGCGCACTTCTTGCATACGAAACCTCTTTTATTTCTTCCCGCCCGCGAAGTCAATGAAACGCGGTTACATCTTATTTCGCGATATGAATTGACTGATAAACTGGTCCAATCTTTTTGGAAGCGGTGGCGCCAAGAGTACTTGCATACCCTACAATCCAAACAGAAATGGAACACCCCTGCCAATCCAGTACGGGTCGGTATGGTTGTCGTCTCCATGCAGGACAATGTGATGCCTCTGCATTGGCCGTTAGGAGTAATTACAGAACTATTTCCAGATAAAAACGGAGTTTGTAGAGTCGCATCCGTAAGGACTAAAAGCGGGATCCTTCAGAGTCGCCCGGTAGTAAAGTTGTGCCCTTTGCCAACTTAATAAGTTTTTTCCGTTACATTAAGATTAAGTCTTACCGTGCACCAATGTACTGTATTAGATTTAGTTACCGCGTAGAATAGTTAGTTAAATATTCTTATTTTTTGTAATATAGAATCGCAACTTTAGAGTTCTTATAACTTTTGGTAGAGTTGTGATGATATGCAATTTTAGTTACCTTTCCTTTGCGTTTCGAAAGTAGGAACTTTCAAGCCGGGGAAAATGGTTGCGCTTCATAATTTATAATTCTTATATTTTATTACATCACCTTATGGCGATTGAGAGGCATTGGTTTAATAGTTCTAATTTATTAAATAAGTGTCACATATCGTTGGTTCGGTGATGTTCTATGTGGAAGTGCCACCGTCAACGCGTTGGAGCTGTTGACATCGGCCGGCTTCCTGAGTGTCGTCTTGACCACGGGATATTGCGCACGCGTCCTTTCGCATATGTCTCTATTTCGAATAGGTGTGCTCCATCTCGTCTTAAACCCTGAATTGAACCTACATTAAGTGTTACCTAGACTGTGTTATATATCGCTGGCCAGCATAGTGAACCTAGACTGAACTGTTCATCCTGAACGCGGCATCCATGTGCTTCTGCTTGGGGATCGCTGGATCAAAGGTATGTGGCATGAGTAGTAAATTGGACTTTATCCATTGCCTTTCGTCTCATTTGTGTTTTTCCTCCTTAAAGTTAGCATCGCTGAATCAGCAATTATAGCCTAGATTGCTCTAATAATTTAGGTTCTCGCGCGTGTGATTTTATTAGTAATTTTCGAATTAATATTCAAATTCTAGAGGTTATACGCAACAATAATCTTTTAAGTTCTTTGGTTTTCCAATTCCGAAATAGACACCAATGACAAATGGATCCGCGTCAACTTGATGAATATTAGCTAAAATTGGCCAAAATTCTTTTTTTGAACTGTTATGTATGGGTAGACCATCAAAGTTAAAATTCAAATAAATAATATCAGGTAAATTGTCAATGTTTTCTAAAATATTTTTCAATGGTCCAGAAATGCCATTGTGCCAATATTCGCCATAATTTTCCAATGTTTTATCAAAATATTTCTAGGTGTTTTTAAAAGAGTGCGAGGATCATTTGGAAGAATATTGCAAAACCTCTAATTTAAGATTGACAGCAAATCTTTCATAGCTATTTGGCTTATGTTTTGTTTTATAGCCCATACTCTCAAATTTTCACGAAAATTATGATTTTTTAAAACGTCATTGGATTCGTCCTCACTGTCACAATTTTCTTCAATATCAATCAAATTTGCGGAGTACGCGGAACCTCGATCCACATTTTCGCAAAGTACTTTCTCATGATCGCTTGTAGTTGTAGCACCACTTTCACACACATTTTCTGGAAAATCATGTACAGAACCCAGTTCCACTTTTTCGCAAATATTACTATATCGCAACTATTACTATCACTCACAATTACATTTTCTTGTATTAATTTTGGATCCTCAACAGAAACAGAGTAGTTTAAAAGATTATGATATTCCCTCAACAATTTTCGTCTATTTCCACCAGTCCTACTTTGACGTTTCCAAGCATTTTTAGCTGCTATACATTTTTTTAGTTGCGTCGCCATTGCATTACTATCAACAACAAGTAAACGAATAAGGGGTACAGAAGTGGTATTAAGCTCTATTACTCTACCTAAAGTTATACAGAAGCCACAATAACCACTAGAAGTTCTATGATAGCGAAGAATGTTTCTACTGTTCGACTTTAAGTAACTTAAGAGAGTTTTGTACCTCTTTAGGCATTTGGTGGTACAAAAGAATTTATGACCACCATTGTGGAACTGGTAGTGGTAATTATTGCTTTTGTGCAACTTTTGGTTCTTGGCGAGAGTTTATTATCGCTTGCATAGCACTTTGGGGGGTTGTAGTGAATGCTCACTTCTTATTTAGATCTTATAGTTGTAAGATTCACTTAAAGCTCTAACACAAGATGCTTTGCCCATATTGTAGAGTTAAAAAATGCTGCTGTATGTCTTTAACCTTTAAACTCACCCTGTTATTGCCCTTGTAACTCTGTGGTATAGCTCTACGTGAAATATTTTGCTTGTTTACGCTCTTTTGTCGCCAACAGTTGTAAGTGCTGCTGCTGTAGCGCCTTTATATCTCGGTCAGTTCTAAAACAAGCTCCAATTGACGCCTAAATGTTTAGCTCCCTTTCCTATACATTCTAGAAATATGCAAATTTGTTCGAAAGGACCAACACATTTACACTACAATAAAAATGTACAAGATACACATTACGTCATAAAAATACATTGAACCTACCAAGCTCTAAGCTAAAAATCTACTCAAGAAGTACTCTAGTCATGTCAATGAAAGTTTATAATAAATTACCGTACATTAATAAAAATGAACAAAAATTTTGTGTATTCATAAATAAATTGAAACAATTTTTCTATTGTCTAAATGCTATTATAATATCAATGAATATTTAAATGATTTTTTAAAAATTAAGTACATGTTTCATAATCTTCTTTAATTTAATAATGTATGATCGAATTAAAGCCCTCTTCCTCTCCTACTCTCTCTGCTGTACCCGATAGGGTCCATATTTCTGTGCCTAGCTTTAAGCCTCTTATTACATATTTTTTACAATATGGAATGCAATAAATAAATGAAATGAAATGTTTTGATTTTGTAAAATTACCTCTCAACTCTTCAACTAACGGCTTATTCCCAAAATCCTTCCTTTGCGAGGAACTGGTCGTATACTCATTAGTAGACA
The DNA here is from genome assembly GCA_937001585.2 of Brachylomia viminalis. Taxonomy (NCBI): domain Eukaryota; kingdom Metazoa; phylum Arthropoda; class Insecta; order Lepidoptera; family Noctuidae; genus Brachylomia; species Brachylomia viminalis. The sequence continues at coordinate 4,298,854 of OW443307.2, read as the reverse complement.
CATGAATTGTTCCTGCCTCGCTTTGTCGGAAACTAGGTCGGCTAATATCTGTTGTAGACAATTAAGACGAAGGAATTAAGATAGTATACCTATTGTAACAGTGGACGATGGAAAGTTGGGAGCTTTTGGTGGCTCGCCAAAATATAACGTTATTGTCTTGGAAAAGGATTACACGCTTCAGGAAATCTTTTCTCTTTGATAGTGTAATAATATTCATTGCGTTCAAAAGCGTCTTATTTATAACGGACTCGTAGGTAATATATTAGGCTTGTGGTTAAGTAAGTAATAACAGCCGCAAGAGTCGATCGATCAGGTTAAGCTACGCTTGCAGAGGTTGGTTCGTGGAGGAGTGACCATCTTTACATACCAAGCCACCTCCGTTCCGAAAGGGTTACCGTGGCCCCCAGCACAGGCAACTGAAGGACCACGGGTGGGTTTAGTCAGTAAGAGTCTGACACTTCCTCCCACTCCACCCAGAGCGGGAGATATTATTTGATGCTTACCAAACCTAAAAAAAAGTCTCCTTCGTGCCTCGGAAAGCACGTTAAGCCATTGGTCCCGGCTATCATTCGTGGATCTTTAACAGCGGTTATGGGTCCAAGTCAACCAGTCTTACCAAGGGGTATAGTATTACCCAGCAATTGGGTTGGGGAGGTCAGATAGGCAATCGCTCCATGTAAAATAGTGGCAGCTGAATCTGGTTAGACTGGAAGCCGAACCCAACATAGTTGATAAAGGATAGGCAGATGATTAAGTAATAAGAATAATAGCTTTCACATAACAACACGTCACGCGTGAAATCTCCAAATGGTTAGGAACAGTTGTACCTTGGTACAGTTACATTCCGCTAGTTATGTTTAGGTCCCGTGTAATAGGGGGACTTGGTGGAATATACTTTTAATCGTACAAAATGAGCAGTGGTGACCCAATGGTGACGGCCGTGACTTACGAGGATAGGAGTCATAGGTTCAAACACAGACAGGTGCATTACTTTGTGTAAATTATTTCATCACCACTACTTTCAAAACGGTGAAGGAAAACATCGTGAGGAAACCGGCATGTACCAAAACCAACAATTCAAAAGACATGTGACATCTAGCAACCCGCACTGGGCCTGCGTGGTAGATTACGGCCCGCTCCCTCTCACCGAGAGGAGGCCTGTGCTGCAGCAGTGGGTATAAATATAGGCTGATGATGAATAGGGAGTGAGCCTATTGCCATCAACTGGGCACAAATCCACAAATCCAAACTCTAGGCTGCTATTGAGAAATTCTTGATGGAAATAATCCTGATAACACTTTTTTTGGAAATCGAACCCAGGACCTGATGCTTAGCAGTAGCGCTTGTGACCAGTAGACGAACGAGACAGTCAATAGCTTTCAGTTTTTATCTAAACAAACAAACAATGTCAGTATTGTGCATTTTATGTTGTTCTCAACGATAGCTCAAAGCAGTTGGTTTTGCAGCAGACATGATATTTCGATTCCATGAATATTACTGAACTGTGAACAATTCAATAATATTCATGGAACCGAAACTTGCCGTGTGATTGTGACACAGTAAAATCTAGACGAGGATTTTTCATAGAAAATAAATCGATGGTTTGTGTTAAATGATAAATGATTTTTTTTCTGGAAGTAGGTTTCTACAAATACTTTTACATGTCAATCATATTTGAAAGGCTAGATGAGGTCGGCGTTTTCTATCGCACTACTCTGAGAAGAAAAGCCGAAACAAACTCAAAGGTTACAGTCTCTTTTAAAGTCCAGACATAATCTTGGTCAGATCATATGAAGACCATGTAGATTAGTGTCTGAAATGGTCTTTTGAGGAAAAACCACACAAATTATGTGGACCTGTCCAATCAGTGCACGCATGTATCAGTAATCGTGCAGCTCAACTCAGAGCTTAATTACGGAGCTCAACGATTCGACGAACAATACCAAAGAAAGGACATTTGGGTAGGCCGCATAAATTACTCAAACTGCTAGATCATGATTAAAACTAACAGTATCAGATACTTGCTAAATAGACCTACCTACCTATCTAGCTAGGTTATCGATAAACAGCATAATTCTTTTATTTCCACCGAATGACATCCACTGCTGGACATAGGCTGGGTCTGTGCATCGATCTGTGGATCGCATTCAGCGGATTCCTGCTAAGTTACATAATAATATACGATATTGCATTTGCCTTTAAAGCAGTTATTTTAAAATCATGAGTCGAAATTACCCAAAACCTACCTAATTCACATCGTAAAAGCACGAATCGTATACCGAGATCCATTGGCACGTTTTGGACACAAAACACCCTAGAGGTACACAAACAGCACCCATTCGGCAATTCTTCGCTAATTTCGTGCACACGTAAACGCATTCGGCGTCCTCATTTCACTTAACGTGGGGAACGATCTAAAATACGTTCCCACACATTCGTTCATGTATATAGGGGAGACCCGGCCCCCACGTTCTGTAATAAATGCAAATTGGCTCGAACTCTCGATTCGCGGAGTAAAACTTTTCGCTGTACTACCCTAGTGGACGGAGTTTCTCGAATTTACCCTGTTTCTGATACGAATATTTCGTTCGAACTATTAACTAGTGAGGGGGTGAAATGAGCCGAATGCCTCTATTACTTTTGTTTTGATTTCGAGATAGTGTAGTGACATGGAACGGGTGGAGTGTTTTGCATAAGTGGGTAAGAAATTAGAGATACGTACTAAATAGGCATCGATTACTCAAATGAAAATTATACAGCGTGTATCAGAAACGAATGTATGGGACATGTGAGACATCATACATCGTCCCAAGGAGAATGTTGTTCAGTTTTATGGTCTTTGCCAAAACTATTCTTAGAACGTTGGCTGATAGGTGGGACTCTCCGATCTTGGAGCGGTGGATACGACTGCACGCAGTCAAGTAGACATTCCCCAGGATCGGCATGCCTCACGCAGTATTTTATTAACAAATATGGAAGTGGTTCTGAAATGACTGTTTATTTATTTATTATTTATTTTAATATTAACACACATTTATGATACGTGCTGTATAGTTGGTATTTAGGAGAGAGAGAGTTTCCTTACTCAGAGACTTCTTTTTCCTTCTCTATAAATTCTAATTTATATATGCGCTAAACAAACCAACAATAATACCTAAATTCCCGCCCTAATAACAAACTACAGCAATTATTTCCAGAGATATTACGTATGTATTATCATTTGTACACTATAAGCTGCTGTAATTAGCAAGTAAGCTGCTTATAAAATATGAACACATGACATTATAAGCTGCTTATTGCAACAGCATGCACTGACTGGACAGGTCCACTCAATCTGTGTGGTTCTTTCCTCAAAAGACCATTTCAGACACAAATCTACATGGTCCTCAAATATTATTATAATATTATTCTAATTATTGTGAATGTGATAACTATGTCAGTCATTGCTTTTTTTGTGTTTTTCTCAGGTAGTTTAATCATGATCTGGAAGTTTGAGTAATTTATGCGGCCTACTCAAATGTCCTTTCTTTGGTATTGTTCGTCGAATCGTTGAGCTCCTTAAGTCTAAGTTGAGCTGCACGATTGCTGACAATTGCGTGCACTGACTGGACAGGTCCACTCAATCTGTGTGGTTCTTTCCTCAAAAGACCGTTTCAGACACCGATCTACATAGCTTTCACATGATCTGACCAAGATTTTGTCTGGACTTTAAAAGAGACTGTGACCTCTGAGTTTGTTTCAGCCGTTCTTCTCAGAGACGTCAGACAGGAAATGCCGACCTCATCTAGTTTTTAAAATACGATTGACGTGTAAAAGTGTTTGTTCAAACCTACATACAGAACCAAAATCATTTATCATTAACAGCTAGGCTATTTTAAGGCGGTTTCGAGTCCGAACCCCACTTATCATATTGTTGAAGAGTATTCAAATAATTCAATGATTTTTAAGCGTTGGAGGAGTTGCAATAAAATTGTGGGTAAAAATAATAATAAGCTTTTAAAAGTGCTATTCTCTCCGATATTGCCCATATGGCCCGGACGGGCAAAGGGCAGAGCCACCTGGAACGGTTTGGAGGAGGCTTTTACGGCCCTTATACCTAACAATACTAATCTTATTTAAGTACAAAATTAACATTACTAACAAATAAATAAATAAGTACACAATACAAAAACGAAATGAAGGGATAAAATAAAGCTAATAAATAATAAATAAATTCTCTTCTATACTGCAGTAAGGATTATAATGTCTGTGAGCTAGCTTGGAGTGAATCTACATAATTTAAATAAGGCATTGCGCGAGAGTCAGAACATCAATCGTAGACATTAAAACCTGGGCCTTAGGTCTAAAGAGATTTCATTTTTAACAACTTGTTGACACTGTTTTTTTGTGAATGTGCGCCTATCATTGTTTCATGGTGACTATGTCAAGTTTGAATCCAGTCTGCTCCTAGCTTGAATTAATTTTCAAAACTCATTTTAGTTTCAGTACCTAGGTTTAAAGCAATTTTATTCGCAATAAAGACATATTATGTCACTCACTTGAGAACAATACTAGAACATACATAAATTACACAACGTTCGTCGTCATCAGTTACAAACTAGATACCCAATCAATGCCTTTACTTTTCCAGAAGTGATCGATCCGCAATTATGTATATACTGACTTAGTTGAGTTTTGAATGTATTGAAACAGTGAAGTACCTAAATGAAATAACCCACGTAGTACAGCTGCGGGGCCGCTGATCCTCGGTGCCGCGGTGCCTCGTTGGCCCATGTGTACCTATACGCGGCTTTGATCCGTCCGCGCTCGACCGCGCACTATTGAACTAAACCTACTTGCAGTGACCATTCTATAAGTGTATTTTTAACCCAAAAAGGCATTTTCAAACAAAAATCCAAGTCTCAACCCGTCAATAAGTTGGTTCTAATCGCGATCACGTGCACGTAATCCCGTTCGCCAGTACAAAGGTTGCTAATAGTCGTTAGTCGACATCACGCCCGCGGCTCGAGCCGCTGTTTTAATCACGGCTAATAAGCGAGCTCCCGGTAATGGCGGCGAGTTCGACCGTGTCAGTGACGGTCAATGAATTTTATTTTTATTGGGTTTGTAAGGATTTTGGTAGCCGGGTTAATTAGCGTTTGGTTCTGGGTGAAGTTCAGCGGTGTTGTCTTGAAAGGTAATCCCAAAGACATTGTCGTAATGACTATGATCTTGAACTTGGTTAATTACCTATGTATAAGACCTCCAGCAGATTTGTTCCGTGTTTTTATAGTGATTTGAGATGATAGAAGAAACTTTAGAAAACAGAAAATTCTTATAGAAATCTAAACTCAACTTCAATGTAAGAATTAAACCCATCTTGTAGTTCAGTTTAAAAACATAGAACAAGAACTGCCATCAAGTAAAATAACAGTTGATGGTGCCAGTCGAAATAGGTAATTAATAATAATTCTAACAGGGAATTTATAAACTCATTGACAACTTTACTTACTGTCAAATCCGCATAACAAACCGTCAATATTGATTGAAAAATACCTTATAAATTGGGCGTTATATCGAGCCATAGGTAAGCCCATGTTGACTGGAGCTATACCCAACCATTTCTAGTTCAAATCTCCATACAAATCATGCTAGTGGCAACGTCAATACATTTGAGGGGCTCGGGGCTATTCTCCGTACGACACATTCTAACTGTGTGACAGCATGGAGCGTGAACTTGCTTCAGGCGCTTATGTATGTATGTATATGAATCTGCCATATTCAGTGTATATGTGCTGAATTTTGAGAGATTAGGGTATGTAAGGAAAGCGGATGAAACTTGCTGACCCGACAGATGTTCTCCTCCTGTCCAAAGTTCAATAATTCGTACAAAAATCCCATAGATAAACGGACGTTCACTTTTTTCGAATTCCGGGAAAACTTTTCAATATATATTTCCATAAAGACCTCATCCAGACTACTACGTTTTTATTCTTTTAATTTCTTACCTCAGAACACCGTCATATAGAAGCCGATTTGAAAATTTCTTCTTTTGTTTCAAATGATATACTTCCCGATCGATTGGTACCATATAAATTTGATCAAGTTCTAATGAGTGGTTTTTGAGTCAGCTTCAATAGTACGTATTTTTTTTTACTTAGTGTATGTTTTTGATTGTTGTAATAACTTCCCGTCACTGCGGTTTATATTGCAAGTAGTGGTATATGACTAAGTTTTGGGATATGTACCACAACTAAAAAGTGAAAAATAAAAACTTTTTCATTAAAATAGCCACCGTCATCCAAAAAAAAAACACCACAAAGTGAAAAATAACTTTATAGTGTAGCAACGAAAAAACAAAAACCAAGAACAAAATAACTTCAAAATCAAAGTTATTTTTCAATTTGTAGTGTTTATTTTGGAAGCCGGTGGTTATTTTTGTGAAAAAGTATTTTTATTTAAATAGAAGATATATTAGGTAACAATGATAATAATTCATAAACTATATACCTATATACACAGGTACCTCGACTCCTGCGCGTCAATATAATAATATATTAGATAAGAATACTAAAATGCAGCTTGAATTTAAGTTTTTGTTTTCTTTTGTATTTGTCAAAATAATGTTTATAATCAACACTTAATCGATACCCAATTTAAATAAATTTAATCAGGGGAGAAATTTTTGATCTAAGCCAATTTTCCTGCTGGTTTTTAACATAGGTTATAAATAAGATAAGATTTATATATTTGTTTAAACATAGAAGAGCATGCAAGAGCACGTAAGTATCGGCGTACAAATATTTACGTATCATTGAAAAAAATTAAGAATTTGATTAATTATTGGTATGTAATATCCTTTTCATACCGCGAGTGCCACCGATCGCGTCGTGATATCGCGTAACAGGGCACATTAATGCGATGTAAACGTTATATGTGCGGTGTGCTGCCAACGAACACACCACGTTGCTAATACACAGATGATATTATAATTATAAGCACATGACCAATCCACCAATTCTCATGCACGAGTATCACCTATCATTGTTGCTAAATGGTAGATGATAAATGATTTAATATTGGTTTTATAGCCGGCCATCTGCCGGACACTCATGCTCACTCAAACGTTTCGCTGGTGGTGGCGTGTGTATTGGATCATTGAGTTCCCTTCAAAATGGTTGAGCTGAATGGTGCTGATGCATACGTCATGTTCGTGAACGGGCGCCGTCAGTAGGCACTGGTCATTTCTTAGCTGCCATGGCTTATTATAATTCCTGAATTGTTTTTATCTTTTTATTACGGACGCTTTTAACGTGCACGTCTTTCTACATCGTTCTCACTTGTATAATTTCAACATAAATGATGTAACCACTTTTTTGTAACAATATTTTGATTAAAAAGAGTGTCCATGGAGTTTCTTGCCCGGTCTTCTCCATAGGTACCTACTACGCTTTGGAATGGGCAACTAGTTTCATCTTTCTGACTGACCGACCCCTTGACAATTCAAAAGTGCCTGTAACTGGTTTATTTGAAATAAATGCTTTGAGTTGAGACACCAACCCTCCTTGGGAATGCGATTGTTGATGGTTAACCCGCTATCGTGCGGATGACCCAAAGTGCTTTACAGTATGCACTGGGTCTTAAGCTCTCTTAGTCGCCTCCTACGATCCCCATGGGATAAGGTGGAGTGGTCAAATTCTTTCTCCGGGACTGACATGGACCACGTTGCTAGTACATAAATGATAATATTATAAACACATGACTTATCCTCCATTTCTCATGAAGGTACTGAGATCTTGCACTTCCGACGTTTGGCCCCCAAACTGGAACGGACTGGGGCCGCCCTCAAGCGGCTCCTGCCCAACCTGAGGGGTCCAAACGCCTCCTGCCGGAGGCTATACGCGGGGGTCGTGCGGTCCATGGCTACATATGGGGCCCCGGTGTGGGCGCGTTCACTGCGGCGGAGAGCCGCCCACTATCTGAACGCGCCCCAAAAGGTGGTAGCCGTAAGGCTGATCCGGGGCTACCGCACGATCTCGGGCGAGGCGGCAAGCCTCCTTGCCGGACTGCCGCCGTGGGATCTGGAGGCGATAGTCCTCGCGCGCCTGTATGAGTGGTGCGCGGAGGCACTACGCCGGGGGGAAACCCCGCTTCCGCGGCAAATCGCGGCGGAGCGGATGGACCTCCGGCGCGATCTCATGGCGGCATGGAAAGAGCGACTGCCTCAAAGAGATGTCAGCATCATAGAGGGGGTCTACTAGGGCCCAAGCCTGCCGGGAAAGCGGGATCATCCAAAAGGGGTACCGCTGACCCGGAACATAAAGGGCCAAGGAAGGAACACGGGTGGGTTTTAGTCAGTAAGAGTCTGACACTCCCTTCCGCTCCACTCAGAGCGGGAGGAGTCATTTGATGATTTCCCATCCTCAAAAAAAAAAAAAAAAAGGTGCTGAGATCTTCGCTTCATCGGGTCGATACACACACAACACACGTGTAAATAGGTATCAATGTGTATTGACCACAAAACATGTATATAATTATTGTTATAAATTAGTCATCAAGCTGGAGTCGAGTTTCATTCATCTGCTATAACTCTTCTCACTGAGGCCAAGACACCTTTAGACATCATCGGTCTTATGAGTCTGTGGGATCGGTAGTGAGAAAACCATTTCCTGTTTACATTGCACGACTTACACAGACCCCTATTCTTTAACGAACTCCGTCTGTTACCGTAGGTCTCCTAGTAACAGACTTCCCGAACCAACGTAACTTACGTTTGGTATGGTTTGTATGGTAGTTTAGGACGATAACTAGGGTGCTAAGTAATTACTATAGGGCTAGGTTTTTGGGCAGTAGGGTCTTAGGTAGGTAAAGGTACCAGGCTTGATTGTCTCAAACATAGCCACACTGTACTCATTTGGAATAGCGGCCGTACTAAGCTGTGAAGTCCTGGTGCGTTCATTTCGGTTGGCAGTACGATGGTAACTCATCATCATCTTCCCACCCTGATCTCATTTTATTTAGGGTGCAGTACTTCTTTTCTTCCATACACGTCTATTTGCCGTCATCTCACTATTGTTCTTGAGTGGTCAAAGTCAAAGTCATTTATTTCAAATAGGCACATAAAAGGCACTTTTGAACGACAACATTTACATTTAAATAGAATTGATTCTAGTCGCCCCTTCCAAAAGGTAGCTTCGTATGGAGATGAATGGGCAAGAAACTCCACCGATGAGACTGCGAGTCGGCAAACGTAAGGTAGGACGCCCTCAGGTTAGGTAGAGCGACGATCTTTGCAGGGTGGCTGGTAGCAGCTGGATGAGAGTTGCCGAGAATCGAGCTGAATGGCGTGCAATTGGAGAGCTCTATGTCCAGCAGTGAACTGCTGTAGCCTGATGATGATGGATGATGATGTCTGCTCTGAATGCTGTTAAATTGTAAAAATGTAAGGCATTACAATTTTTAGTGTGTTACGCTCTGCCTAACCTTTTCCGTACTATATTGGGGTCGGCTTCCAGTCTAACCGGATGCAGCTGAATACCTGTATTTTACATGTAGTGACTCAAACTCAAATTCAAAGCATTTATTTCAAATAAACCAATTACAGGCACTTTTGAATTGCCAAGGGGTCGGTCAGTCAGAAATATGAAGCTAGTTGCCTATTCCAAGGCGTAGTAGGTACCTATGGAGAAGAACGGGCAAGAAACTCCATTTACATCATTCATGTTGAAATAATACATATGAGAACGATGTAGAAAGAGGTGCACGTCAAAAGCGTCCGTAATAAAAAGATAAAAACAATTATGGAATTAAAATAAGCCGTGGCAGCTAAGAAATGACCAGTGCCTACTGACGGCGCCCGTTCACGAACATGACGCATGGACAGTCAGCGCACTACTAACCTACTGACTGATTAACCTTTTAGCACGACATATGTTACTTTTCGAGAATGAAGAAGACATATCGTAAACCGTTCAAAAAATCGAACTTGGAAACAGGAGGCGGTTTCCGCAGTAGTTTCATTAGTGCAGTAACACCTTTCAAAACAAAATTGTACCCAAATAACGTGTTCCAGTTTCACTTTTTAAATTCCTCCAAGTATTATCTCCGCTCCGAGTGTTATTTATTTTATATTTACCACTTTTAATAACCCTCAACTTGAAAGCAACAAGGCAAAAATGTTTCATGCATTTAAAGTTAAGAGCGTTGAATTCAAGTAATTTGTACAGCAAGTTGTAGTGAAAAAGTTGTGTACAGGTAGCTTTAACCACGTCCATGGTAATAATGGAAGTCTTTCCAACTTAACCTTTGTAGGTGCGTGACGGAAGTTTTTAGTTTTGACCCATTTTTTATATGGTGGCTTAGAACTAGTTGAGGGTAAAGTATAAGTATTTATAAAACAGTTAAAAAGCAGCCTTTTCTTTACTCATTGCAGGCGTCATTACTGTGTAATATGGAATTGCGTTTAAAGAATTAGAAGCAGGTTTTCTTGAGTGAAAAGAACTATGAATTCAAAATTAAATCGGCAATATGTCTGTTCAGAATGATGTACAATTATATAAATGAATTACATTAAATTTAATTATCATATTGATGGATCGGTGCTGAGCAGAGTGTCGGTTATCCGTGACCTAGGGGTACTCTTCGATACAACACTATCTTTCCGCGATCATATAGATGGTATAGTGACCAAGGCTAAAAGAATGCTTGGCTTTATAATTCGTACGTCGAAACCTTTCCGTAATTATAGTAGCATTATTTTACTTTACAACGCACTAGTAAGGAGCTCCTTGGAATATTGTTCCACTATTTGGTCTCCCTATTATTCAACTTATTCTAATAGTGTTGAATCTGTTCAGGCCCGTTTTGTCAGGTATTTATGTGTAAATAATGGGATTCGTAAAGCTATACCAGATTACAATGACAGTTTAAGGCATTTTAAAATGATTAGCTTAAAAGAAAGACGTAGCCATTCTGACTTACTAATACTCCATAAAATTATAAATGGTTCCATCGATGCATAATTGGTAAACTATTTTAACTTTAGGTCTAGCCAACGTAGTAAGCGTCATCATCGTATTTTCGAATTGCCTACATCCACCTTAAATACCACATTTAATAGCCCTCTTACACGTATGGCAAGGCAATATAATGAAAGGTCCAACTTGACAGATTTTCCTATTGATATTTTCTCCATGAGTTTTGCTTCATACAGACGTTCCCTATTTAGACAGTGTGAAGAGTGCACGTCTATGTAACTCAAAATTTGTTTTTGTAGTGTTCTAGGAGATCTACTAGAAACACTTTTTATTGTTCTCCTTTGTCTCTAATATTTTTTTTAAGTTAGATGTCATGCATACCTGTTATTTGCATGGTTACTGAAATGCTAATTTTAGTTGATATTTTATTTGAATTGTAAGTGACTGTGCTGTTGGTGTGCTTATTATAAATAAATAAATAAATAAATAACGGTAATTATTATAACGGTTACGGTAAACGGTTATAGCAATATTCTGTATAAAGCGACCTATTGTATTCTATACAATTCCGTGATAAAAGACAGACGGCATAATATAATCCCTTTCTTTTCTCAGGACTGTAGCACCTCATAACAAGCCCATACACCACAAACTTCCCTACTCTATAAACCCTGACCCCTCAACCTTCGAGACCATAACTCCGCCTTTCACGCTTATCACAGCCAGAAAAATATAAACAAAATAAAATTTACGACTGCACGGCCACACTGACTCCACAAAAACTTCCAACCTTTTGTTTCGTAGGAACCTTACCTGTGAAAGCAGTAAATAAATGCAAATTGTTGGAAGCACTCTCTTGGACCCCTAACTACCCCTGTACTGACACCCGACCGCCTTTCGGACCAGTAGGGACGTTAGATGGCTCCTGTTAATGTTTTAGCATTCGGTTCGAAGGTTGGGGCTATTCTGTGAGGTAATTAGGCTAGGTAGTAATAGTGTAGATAGGAATTTTATTCAGTCGCTTATTAAATATGAAATACTTTGAGATTCAATGTAATGGGGTACCGAATGGGTAATGATACTAATGATGGTTGATTGTTGCTTCTATTCATAAATAAACTTCAACAAAGGAAGTAATTACAGCTGCTGGCAAAATTGCGTGTCCAGTCCAGACAGTGCCCTTAGAATAGAATATAATAGTCTTTATTATGTACACCATAAAAATTACAGATATAATTGCACATAATGAGACGTGTCGGATAATATCGGGCTGCTTAAATCCGACTCCATTAAATAAATTTATTGACTTGAATGTGCCCTGGCGGCTGATAGATGTCATGCTCACTCAAATGTCTCGCTGACGGTGGCACGTGTGTTGGATCATTTAGCTCCCTTCAAAATGGTTGAGCTGAATGGTGCTGATCCATGCGTCATGTTCGTGAACGGGCGCTGTCAGTTGGGACTGGTCATCTCTTAGCCACCACGGCTTATTTTAATTATTTTATTATGGATTGTTTTGTTTAAATTTATATTTGCTCTACACTGGACATTCAATGTGTACGTCTTATTTACATCGTTCTCACATATAATTATACCTATATTCAACATCAATGATGTAACTAATATTTATGTAACAATATAATTTAAAAGAGTGTCCATGGAGTTTCTTGCCCATTCTTCTCCATAGGTACCTACTACGCTTTGGAATGGGCAACTAGCTTCATATTTCTGACTGACAGACCACTTGACAATTTCAAAAGTGCCTGTAAATGGTTTAATTGAAATAAATGCTTTGTGTTTGAGTTTAAACTTTACCCACTCGCAGAAATCGCACTACCTGCCTGTACGAAGAGATATTGCATGCGCGTTGGAAAAAAAGAACCAAGAATCCGATTCCCGACATCCCCTCTACGATTACACAACGACCCCTGGTAGGTTTAAAAGTCGTAAGAGCTTCTTACGCTCCACGCAAGCCATTCAGGACAAACCACCTAATGAGAGATAAATTGTGGGAAGAGAAGAATCCACCAGCTTCCGAATTCTTTAAACGCCAGGAACATTTGCCTCCCGGCCGTGATCTGAAGTGGCCTATATGGAAAGCTCTTAATGGATTCCGTAGCCAAGTAGGCCGTTGCAGACACAATTTGTCGAAGTGGGGGATTACTGACCAATCCAACACCCAGTGCGGTGCTTCTAATCAGACCATGCTCCCCTTGCAGGAGTATCCTAAGAGCCCGAACTGCACCTCGGATGACCCAAAGAATGCCACTGATGCCGCAATCAACTTGACTATCTACTGGGCTCAAACTATATTAACTTATAATAACTACGGGGGCGTAGAAGGAATAATATTAATTATAATAGGTTAATTAATACTTTTATTCCAAGCGTTCGTGATTACATCAACGCGCCTATTTTTTCACTCGTTTTTCAAAAAACAAAAACCTAATTAAAAAAAAATTAAGCTCATTCTAAATTCGCTTAACTGTTCGAATATAACTAGAACTATTTTATTGCCAGCCTACACAACATAAGGTCGACTTTTGCTGACAACCTTAACATGAGCTACGCCCACTCTTGATTAAAATGATCGACTTATTCGTGTTTCGAAACTAGACATTTATTTATAACATTCGAACATTCAGGCTCTTCCTTCCAATGCCTATAAGAAAAAATTACCAAGCGCCAGAAATAAAATATACAATGTTAGGTCACACTCTTGCAAGAGAAGGCTAAAGTCAGGACGAAAAAATCGCGAATCTTACACTACGACAAGTATCAGATAAGTTAAATATTAATGTGTGCTAATGTGATACACAAGCTAACGCCATGCCACCTCGTCGCGCCAAAACAGACGAAAAAGAAGCGACGCGGCCACATAGGAATAAACAAATTGACGTGACAATTCATATCAGCCCAGAAGGGGTTAAGAAAAAAAGAAACTCAACATCTTAATCTTTTACCCCATCACACGGTATTGAGCCAGAGGGAGGGAAGGGCTACGAAGTCAGACTTCATCGAAAGAAACCTATCTCATGTCAGAGGATAAATCTCAAAAACCTGCTCCGTTCTCACTAATCTCAATTAAATATCAGCCAATGCTGATTGCACTGTGGGTCCTTTATCATAAGCTGCATCTATAGTGTCATCTAAACACACTTTGCGAATGCTATGCCCCGTTAGCAAAATTGGTCCCAGCTTAGACTGAGTATCCGCCCTCTCCTCTAGGAGGTACCACAGTCTTCTAAACCAATTACGTCTCCTAATTCGCATTACAATTTTTTTTTTAATAACGAGAAAGAGTACCATCGACACAAAAAGAAGAAGTTATTATACTTTTCCAAAATAGCCATCTATTAAGTTATGATGGATGGGCTCTTAGTAACTACAAATATCTACTGTATTTTTAATCGACTTCTAAAAGGAGGAGGTTATCAATTCCGATGTTTTTTTTCTTTAATGTATGTTCGGGCATAACTCCGTCATATATAGACGGCATTGCAAAATTCTTTTTTTGTTCGATAGAGGTGTATTCCAAAATGGTCCCATTTAAATTTCATATAGATCTGATAATGAGTTTCGGAGACAGACAACGAAACTCTTCAAAAAATGATAGCAAATCAACTGCGATTGCTGCTATCGCATAAATAGGCACTGTTTACACAATCTCACAACATAACATCACGCCTGCACACTCGAAAGGGTTATTCAGATGTATGCAGTATATAGTAGTAGTAGGCGCGGGTACACCCACATTTTGTATGAAAGTTAGTAGTAGTTGTATATTTTTTCGCGACTAGAAGCTAGTTGTAGCACATAGTATTGAAGCTTGATTTATACAAAATTACATAGCAAGTAGTGGTATATGAATTGTTGTGCGGTAGGTACCGCAACTAAAAAGTGAAAATAAAACGTTTTTTTTTTATAAAAACCAAACTTTTGTACAAAGAAAAAACAACCGAGATCCAAAAAAAAAACACTACCTACAAAGTGAAAAATAACTCTAATTTCGGAATTCGGTGTCTTTGGATCTGTATTTTAGTATATGCCACCGTCTTCCGAAATTAAAGTTATATTTCACTTTGTAGTGTTTTTTTTTTGGAAGTCGGTTGTTTTTTTTTTTTATAAAAAAAGTTTTTATAGGAGATTGCGATCAGGAAAGTACCTTCTTCGACCACCAATCTCGACTTCCTTCAGTATTGATGAACATGAATGATGTAAATGAAATTGGAAACCTATACTTAAGACTCTTGTAAAAAAGTATTTCGAAAGGCTATCACAAAACATCAGGTAGACTTTCAGATCATGATGACCCAACAGTTGTTGTAATACTTTCAGTTTTTTTCCGAAAATTCCGGCCAACTTTTCAAAATTTTCATTCCCTACAAACGGAAGAATATTAAAAAAAAAAACGAATCACCCCAGCTCATCTGATGCGCTTACCAATGAACAAGCATTTCATTTTTATTTATACAGCTGACAATCATTTTTCGTGGAAAATTGAGGCCTTTCCTTTTGTTATGTAAATAGCTTTTAGTGACAAACGAGGATTAATTGGCTCTACTCCTAGCAAACTAGACGGACAAGTATATTTCAATAATAATTTAATTTATGGCATACATTTGAAATATTCACTAACGAATATGAATTATTAATAGTTGACACTTTTTAAGTACTAGCAAGGAATCATTCTGGGTAAACTTTAAAACGTTTACTGATAAATTTAGTAATCAAAATCGCCTTGTTTTAAAGTAATAGTTACAATGAAAACGATTGGATCGGTGGTTATTATTTTCCTATTATTACACAATACAAAATGGTTAAAGCTATACAAACAAATAACCAGTCGTGGTAGGAGTTTGCTATTAAGTCATAGAGATGATAATAGGGTCAAGTTTATCGTGAGCTAGGCACAATTTGAACCCTTAGAGCCAGTTTCTCGAAAGATAATTATCACAAAATTAAAGAGACAAATTGTTAGGCGCGCGTACACTGCTGCGATGGGTTGAATTATGTACTAACAGCCAATCGCAGCAACTGTCGCCCGTTTGACAATTAAATTGCGATTTAAAAAAAACGAGAAACTGGCAGCCGACCATATTTAAAATAAGAAATTAACTGAGAATCCAAAAAGAAAATAAAGGACTTACTTAAATAAAATAAAAACCTTCACATTATTTTTCAACCAAAAAATTTAGCTAACCTTTCCCACCCAGCGAAGTCTACACTACACAAAAATACTAAACCCAATATTCATCAACCTATAAAACACATTCAATTTACTCGTACATCTAATTTTTCCAAACGCTCTCTCACTTAGCACGATTGGCGAGTTCTTTTGTTTTTTCGCAAGCCTTCTAAGCAATCAGTTGAATAGTTAGACCTAATGTTCTGACATTAGTAGGAGTGCGGTTAAAAGGGTGTTGAAGCTTGGTCGTAAATTCTGCCCAGCGCAATGGTGTGAGCAAAGTATTGAAAGGCTTCGGGTAAAAATCTTGGACATGGTTTCTCGTTAGAAATTGTGCGGTCACTGTACTGTGAGTAGGTAAATGATAAACAAATGTTTGCATGCCAAATGGTGAAATGTAGATAAGATTTAATGTATCTTATCACCTGTTATGTGTTACCCATATTTGCAAAATAAATGTCTATTCTATTCTATTCTGTAAAATCAGGGAAATTAATCGCAAACCAAATCGCACTCTACGTCAATTTGTCGCGTTATAGGCATTTTATACAAATGTCAAAGAATCATAGTTGGGATTTGAATAGACGGACAATTTAATTTGCAATTATAATAATCATCATCAGCCTACAGCAGTCCACTGCTGGACATATATCTCTCCAATTGCACGCCATTCAGCTCAATTCTCGGCAACTCTCATCCAGCTGCTACCAGCCACCCTACGAAGATCTTCGCTCCACCTAGCCTGAGGGCGTACTACTTTACGTTTGCTGATTTGCGGTCTCCACTCAAGAACACGTCTACCCCAACGGTCATCGGTTCTACGGCTAATAATTGCCACTTCAGCTTGCCTATTCTGTGAGCTATGACAACAACTTTGGTTCTCTGCCGGATCACCTCATTCCGGATTCTTTGCCTCAGAGAGACTCCAAGCATAGCTCGTTCCATAGCTCGCTGAGCGATCTTGAATTTATGGACCAGGCGTACCGTGAGTGTCCACGTTCCGGCTCCGTAAGTCATAACAGGCAGGGGGAACTGATTGACAACTTTAGTCGTTAGGCTCTGCGGGATACGCGACGAGAGGACTCGAAGAAGCTTCCCAAACACTGCCCAACCCAGCTAGATTCTTCTGTTAGCCTCCTTTTCATAGTTGTTCTTACCAAACTGCAGAGTTTTCCCGAAGTAAACGTGTTCTCGAACAACTTTGAGAGCACCGCCGTTGACAGCAATCGGTCAATATAATAATACCAGCCTACTATAGCCCCACTGAGGGAATAAGGCCTCTTCTCATACAAAGAAGGGACGAGGATGATCACCACGCTTGCTCAAGATGGGTTAGCGATTAAAGACTATACTATACTATAGACATTTTCCTTCACCGTTGGCATTAATGCCCCAGATAAACTCAAAGGGTATTACTAATAAACGTCGTATAGTGTCTGTATAGTTACACAACTCTTTGTCTTCTTCTTTCGAAAGTCAAATTACTGATGACTGAAAGAGAGAAATCGGTGTGTAACTATACAGACACTATACGACGTTTATTAGTAAGGAGGAAAATGTACATAAACATACTAAATATAAAAGTTTCAATATTTATCACTAGATTTATCGATCGCAAATGAGTTAACGAGGACAAGGTGTCAATCAGTCGTTTCCAATTATTAGTCATGTTGCCATTATCTAGGCACAAATTCAGATTTCGGGTTGCTATTTACTAAGATCCTTACCTATTTTTTTTTTGATGGGGGGAAATCATCAAATAGCTTCTTCCGCTCTGGGCAGAGCGGGAGGGCGTGTCAGACTCTTACTGACTAAAACCCTCGATTAAAGTCACACACGATCACGATTCACGGTTCACGATCGAGATTTTTAAATTACTAATCTCAGTAGTAAGCTACCTTTTTTTTTTTTTAATTTTTTTTTTTTTTTTTGTGGGTGGGAAATCATCAAATAACTTCTCCCGCTCTGGGCAGAGCAGGAGGGCGTGTCAGACTCTTACTGACTAAAACCCACCCGTGTTCCTTCAGTTGCCTGTGCCAGGGGCCACGGTAACCCTCTTGGACTTTTCCGCAACCCTAGCAGGCATCGGTCCTAGCAAACCCCGTCATTGGTGCTGACATCTCTTTGAGGCGCGCGTGGAACACAACGCGCCGTCGACCCGGGCCTGGTCCTTATCGGACGGCGAGCTACCCAATCGCTCGCCGTCCGCAAGCCCGCGTCTACGGTGGCCGGGAATCGGCTTGGGATTCCTGACGCCCAGGGCGTCGCCTGCGGTGGCTAGGGGCGTGAGGGCGCGAGCTACCTACTACTGAGATTAGTAATTTTGTAGATTTCCACAATTTTTTTGTTTGATCTCGGGGTTCACTTACGCCAGCCTTAACGGTTGTGACCTTACTACTTATTACTTACGTCACGTCTGTTATATCACTGGTTAAAATCAGTCCACAAACAAAGCTCGGGATAATCTTTGTGCATCGATGTTAATGTCGGCACGGTTGGCGCAGTGGTTAAGCGATGGACTGCTGCGTTACGTGTCGCGGGTTCGATCCTCGCACGGAACAAATATTTCTATGACCTGCAAGTAGTTGTTCCGGGTCTGGCTGTTTGTGTATGTGAGTTTAAATGTTTGTAAACGCACCTACGAATACAGTAGAAATTCCTAGTGTGGGGCAACGTTTAAAAAATATATATATGTAGCGGTATATAACATCGCCACATGCGAGCTGCGCGTCATGCTGACGTCACGCAAATCCTGCATCGCGCAAGCAGAGTTTTCCGCGCGACTAGCATGTATACAACTTCCCGACATCAATCAGCGAGAGTTGCCCGCCAGACACGACAACCTTCTAGTCGGAGGATCCTCCCTTTTCTATGAAGGTAATAGTGAACTTTACACACTGTTCAACGTGCCAAACAGAATAAAATTATGTTTTTTTTGTTTACTTACTATCTAATTTCAACATTTTTTTCTTTAAGTTGTGTTTAATTATGGCTATTTCTTAACAACATCAACAACACAACAAACAAACAAAACTAACAATCAAAACTAGATTTTCCTAGAGGCGATATTATGAAGCAAACATTATACATAGAAAAGGCTAGGTAAGTAGGTACAAATTGCTAATCGTTATATTGTCTACCTTCTACAGTTTATTCTGTACTTATAGGAATAAAGGCGACTAAAGAACATCAACACAGCGACAGACACCCTAAACAACTTGTCCAAAATAATCGACATTCAAATCTTCTCTAAAGACATGCTTTATTCCTCTCTCCCACCACAAAATGACACATTACACATTACTCGCGTATTTAATCAGCCATTGACTATCCCCTTTCATATTGCAGTGCATCTGACCGATTTAACTATTTTCAATACGTGGCCCCATTGGCCCCCATTCAGACAGCCACCGTTTCCTATTAGTTTCCGATTACTATAGCCAGGGCTTTGCTGGCTTTTGTAACTTGGTATTCATGGATTTACTTGATCTGTGTTTGTTGGATTTGTCTGATGTACCTATGTTTTGCGATAGCTTTATTAGTCTTACGAGCGTTTATACCTTATGAGTGGCAACGTCGGAATTTAGTGTCATATTTCGTGGTTTTCAATTTTTATCATTTAATCGGAGCTATATTTTAAAAATCTGTTTAATTTACTTTTTAGAATTATGTGAAAACTGTGTAAAAGGTTTATTTTTATATTTATAGGTTTATTTGTAGGAAAGGGAAACATTGATTAAACAAAATTATTTGCGATTCGAAAATATGAGTTCTTTGTTTTGCATGTACCTGAAAGGGATTTTTCAAATAAGTTAAGTATTCCTGGAAAATCACTAATATTCGCAACAAGTTTTCCAAAAAATGGCGCGAGACTGACGTTTGATCATTTTTTTACTAGAAACTTCGTTTGATTTTGAACATTAAAAAATATCATCATCATTATTATGGTCTACTTGCATGTAGCTGGACCACTTTTTTCAACTTCGATACAAAATATAGCAGAAAAATAATGTTGAAAAAACCAATTTTTCGAAACAAACCCTGGTAGTAATGTATTTTTTCCTATTATTGAGCAAGCCGTTTCAAGAAATTTTAAAATCACACATTAATCTTCAGCTAATCTTAAAATAAAATTAAAATTTCATTTTATGATTATACAATATTTTCATTTAGTAAATCAAAGTAAAAAAAAAAGTATATTTTCGAGAGCGCAAAAGTGATGAAACTATTAACAGGTGCTGTGACTGACACGAATGGTTTAGCGCCACGAAAACTGTACTTTTGTAGTCACACAGACATAACGTTTCAATTATTTCCAGCTTTGTCACAATTATATAAGAAATTGACAAAAAAAGGTTTTTTATGTGCACGGAGTACAAAAAATTGAAAAGATTTTAAGTTTTCTGTGAGTTCGCACCTCCTTGACAAATACTGCGTTGTATTTTTACTTCAAATCGATTTTTTTATTGTTTTAGATACCTTGCTTTTTTATTTTGTGTCTTGTCTTTGTAAATATTAGTTACTGTTTTTCTTGACGAAATCATTCCTTTTCAGAGACAAAACTTTTAGTCTTATTATTTTTACTGTTTGGTTTCATTGTTTAGTCCAAACTTTGTCCAAACTCACCATAAACACAACTTGAACGTCTCATAGCTCCTATAAAGGGGCAACCACATAATAGTTTTGAGAAACTCTGAAAGTTATGGAGAATGCGTCAAGTTGAGCTATCCCAAAGTTTTCTGCCCCCTTTTGGGGAATACCTTGGTAGATTGTTGAAAATTAAATGTGTTTACTGTCATTGTTGCTTAACTCTATTCTCTTTGATGAAGGAATTTGATTCCTATTTAATTGTAATAATATTTTAGCAAGTCCAACGGTGCTCTTAGGTTTAGGATTTGAGTATACTAGATCATTTTTAGCGAGAAGTTTGCTGCACCAGGCTTATCTGATGACTTAGGTAGTGTAGCAGTCACATCAAAGTATGATGGGTGATTGCCTGAGATTGAAGCATAAAGATTTCCATACATGAATTAATAATAACTTGAAACAGTTTTTTTTTTAAATAAAATAAAATAAAACTTTATCTCAGACTAAGGTCCATATTTTTGTTAGTATTTTGGTTTTAGTAACAATGGTGCTTAAAGTAGGTTAGTATTGTTCGTGTAAACTAACAAGTTTACACGAACTAAATTTATTTATGTAGACCTATGACTGTCCCCACCCAGTGTCCCTGAAAGGGACAGTCCGGTCTGGCAGCTATAATTTTTAGAAGGCTGTTGTCACTACCATGCAGGCGCTGTAGTAAGGAGGCCGCTTTCTTTCGCATGATGGCATGGAAACCATCTGTGCGAGCCTCCGCGAACATTCCCGAGGCGCTACAATGCCATGGCAGTCCCAACAGCATCCTAAAAGTTTTATTAAATTGAACACGCAGGACGTTGTGTACTCGGCGCGTGCATGATACCCACAGGCCACTCGTGTAAAAGGACTGACAAAACGCCTTAAAGTGATATGAACCAACGTATAAATCTATGGCTGAGTTAACTAGAACCTCCAAAAACCATAGTTAAGATCTCTAAATTAAGTTCCTTTTAAAAGTAAAGGTACAAACTTAGTAACTAAACGTTATTCAGGTAAAAATGTCCAACACGCGGCTAAGCTAGGATAACAGAACAAAAAACGGTAATCCAGGATTACAAGTGGCTTCGTTTTGTCGAGATATTTTTGTGGGAAGCCAAACGAGTTGTAAAAGTTCCCAGTTTTAGGATTTACTGTAAATGAATATTACTTTATTTCTGTTGTAGCAAAGAAATAATTGTTTATTGGAGTTATCTGTTTGAAAGACAAAGGGTTGGTTGAACATAGGCATCTGTCCCACTGCCGACAAAGAAGCGACTAGCTGTCAACGATTTTCTTGTTCAAGAAACGTACAAAAGATTGTAAGTTCCGTGTAAGTAAAAGTGATACACACATTAATAGTTAATCGCTGACTGTTCACACCGCCAACGAGTAGTCGTTTGTCCCAGCGACAAGAGCTATCACAAAGAGTACTCGCTCAGCGACGCTCGCTTGGTGCGTAGAACACGGGTCAAGAGACTCATGCTTCGTACATACGCATACCAGTGGGTGATTGGTCTTCATCGTCGTGCATTCGCTGCTCTTTGCTCGCTAACTCATTTTTATTTGGGACAGATGCCTTAATACCCCCGTGATATGAAGAATTGTATAGTCAATGATTTATATTTACCTGCAAGGGTTTTTCTGTATGTTCAGTAAGAGTTTTCAGCTCGTAACCATATGTAGGTATAGTATTTTTATCTCACGAAGTGACGTGAGCTTTACTTATGGTTACCAAGTGTACATTGTGTGATTGATTGCAGGAGCTGTCGATACCGTCGGAGACAATGGCGAAGTCGGAAGTGTGTGTGTCACGTGCTGACGCTACTCGTCTGTATGCACACATTCACAGCGTGTTTGTACACTTGGTTACCACAAGTAAAGCGCGCGTCGCTTCATGAGATAAAAATATTGTTGTAAAATAATGTACTTTGAAAATGCCATTTGATCATTCTTTTTTCGTTTTAGAGTAACCCGCCAGTTACTCTCGCAGCTGAATATTATTATAGTCTTCTTAGTGAGCAATGATCGTTCGTTCGTTCGTTGCAAGTAAGCACCTATATTAATATTAATATAGGTGCTTACTTGCAAAAAATACATCGAACAGGAATACATGAACGATAAGACCATACTGGTAAGACCATATGGTCTTACCAGGAGGTATTTGTTTCCCAGTAAATATACTCAATACTCAATATATTTATTGCTTCCACGTGTGTACTTAGGTGGTAGGTTACAAAAATGATCATTGTGGACCCTGTCGGGCACAGCAAAAGTAGGAGAGAGGAAGAGGGCAGTCGCTCCATGTATGCTACTCGGCTGCATCCGGTTAGACTGGTAGCCGACCCCAACATACTTGGGAAAACCCTAGGCAGATTGATTCACCTTTAATAATATGTTCCCATATCTATTGTTTTTTTATTTATCTATTTATTCGATCGCCAACAGAGGCTACGCAGTTAAATGCATGTTAACATGAAGAGGGACACATTCGACCACATCATTCACTTAACATCTAGGTAGGTACAACCAGTTTGACATGGACACAAGAATACATTAAAATAAATCACAATACAATACACGAAAACCATAAAAAGGAAAACAAAATAAAATTAAAAGCAAATTAAAGGCAAAACAGTAAGGTTACAAAATGAAAATATAAAAAAAATATATATATACAGGGTGTAGTGTAAGTAGTGGTCCACCGTTCAGGATTCGATGAACCATATAATTAACTATAACAATAAAAAAAATTAACCATTTTTATTAGTAAGTTTTTTTTTACAAAAATCGCTCTTGAACTTGATGGTGTGTTAAAAATGTGGGTTAAAAATAGAGAAGAACCAACTTTTTCTTCAAAAGAGCTGAATTTACATAAAAAACATAATTATTATGATAGCTCTAGTATTCAGCAGTAATTAACAGAGATCAAAAAGAAAAAATAATGGTTTTTGTTGAAACTACAAACAAATTTGTAATAAAAGGTAGAAATTTCGTAAATAAAAGACAAAAAGGAAATATTTTCGGAACCCTTGGGTAAAAATGGTTAAAAATTTTAACTGTTATAGTTAATTATCTGGTTTATCGAATCCTGAACGGTGGACCACTACTTACGCCACACCCTGTAAATATAAAAAAAATACAAACTAAATTCAAATAAAAATTAAACCTCTGAAACTCACCTTATTCCATGTCCTCTCCAGCCGTTGTGGTTGTCACCACAAGTAATGTTCCCCTAAACGTAAAATATCTCTTCCAATAACAATAGGATTTTATTGGAATAGTTATCGGGTGTAACTTCACAGACAAAATGAAACATCAAAAGCGAACATTTTCGAATATTTCCATTTATTTTCGTTTCCCAATAATTTAGTGAAAACATTCCGACAGTTAGAAAGACTCCATTTTAAACTATTTACAATTATTTAACGTACAAACTTAATTGTTTTTTTTTTAATTATAAAATTATTAACTAGCAACAGAACAGGATATTTTATATCCGCTAAAATTAAAAGTTGCAAAAATTTAAAGTTTTAACTAATATCGTTAGTGTAATTGAGTATGTACCCATTGTTCGATGATTCCCGTCTTAGGGCGCCGAGTTTTTAAAGACTATGTGAAATCTAACTAAGTATGTATAAAAAAATTATTTTATTGCATGCGAAATGATGTATGGAATTTCATTGAAATACCATTTGTCGCTAATCAATATTTTTAGTCGAAACTAGTAGAAACATTTAGAATTTGGAAATCCATACATTTTGCACGATTAATAAAAATACTTTATTTTTGGAATTCCAGTAAAAAACAGAAAACTTAAAAGCTATTGGGCAAAACATGACACTTGGTCTTAGTAGCAATGCAGTTTTTACTTTGTGCCTTGCCACTACACAAAAGCTTGTCTATTTTTTTATATTCGTACCCGACCAAGCCATTTGCTAATGGCCCTATTTCCATTTAGTTCCAATAGTTTGTTCCCCCACATAACAAAAAGGGTGACTCAACGTGCCTCTAACTTTTGAACATTGTAATTAAACTCTATAACTTTAGAGACTATAATAATTATCATAGCTATGGCTGCTGTCACTTCCAAACAATTGCTTTGACATGTAATTAAGACAAATAGGTACACTCCCAGGTAGATTTCACAAAGTCGTGTAAGTAATTATGAACGGCGTTTACACCACTTTAAGACACAAATAGGATTATAACTGTTATAATACAAAACATATTTACAGTATTATTGTATGTACAAAACCCTTAATGGACAAATAATATGATAATATTAACTATATTGTTAATGGCCCAAGTCTCATGTTCATCTAATAGAGTTTGCTGGCTGACACTTAATAAAACGTTTTATGTGATGTGTGTTTTAATACGACGTAAATGTCAAGGTACTTAAATTTATTTTCGCAAATATTATTAAAACAAATCTTTTAAAATCTCTATCAGATTAATTTTTCAACTGAATTAAATTAGTTTTTAGCAGATAGGTACTAAAATAACACACACAAAAAAACTGTTTTATGTTTATGACAGTCCACTAAAATGATAAAATATTAAGTAGGAAATAAAACTTAGATATTAAAAACTTTACTTATTAAAAGCGCAGACAATCTTTTTATTACTGTACATATTAAAATATTAGTACCTAGTGCTGTTTAAGTTTTAATCAAGGGAGGAAAATGGTGGTCATGGATAGCTAATGAAACAGCTACATCTGTAGCTTTACAGCTCTCTCTCACATATTCAGTGCATCTATTATTAAAATTGTCTTTAATGTACAATGTTTGAGAGACTTAATGTTGCATATTATATGTATAAAACTAACAGACGTATAGCAGACGAACAATAGATTTTTTGCGAACAACTTACAAATGCTGCGGATCAATCAACAAAAACAGTAAAAAATCGGTAAGCAAATCGCAAAAGTGAATTCCTAAATAAGTTTAAGTGATAACCTTACAATTCTTATTAGCCGAGCATTCTTGCAACTTTTGATACCATAATATTATTAGTTCAAATATTTTTTTGTGTAAAAAATCACTGCCTCTCGTAAAATTTACATTCGAATTTCGCTTACTCTCTACTTTCATCGTTTTCAATCTGTCTGTAAGTGCACAGCACATAAAACGTTTGCAAAATAAAAAATCATTTGAATTTCGAAGTTTAGTAAAATTCGTGAGTATGTGACCTGTTTCAGCAAACACTACAATGGACCAAAGAATCGAGGCTCACCCCTTATTCATAAAAATGTGAAAAACGCTCGAAAAATCTTTATCTGACATTTTAATATTACAAGTTTTTTTACTGTAGATTTCAAGAGCGTTTTTATCAAATATTATTCAGGAATAAGGGGTTCAATTATCACATTTTAGTGATTATGTTTATTAACTAGAATATCAGTTTCATACTTACTATAATACAGTAGGAAATATTAGTCCAATCTTCAACACATTTTTAATTCCAAACTTTAAATGGTATTTGGTGTGGGCGATCAGAATCAGGTGATGGAATCAGAATTTGATAGAACCTTGTAATATTGTACTTACTGAAAGAAAAGAAAATTAAAATGTCAAATGACGTTTAAGATGCTTTTTAACTCTGCAAGTAGTTTGCACGTAAGCGATACGAGTTTATGGAAATACAACTTGCATGTAAGTTTATTTCCAGTGTTTACTAAACATATGCAAGTAGCGTAGAAGCAAGCTCTGTCTCTGTCTGTTACAACATACTTGCGTAATTTAAACTGTAATTTGCACTGAATACAAGCAAGTTTCGGTTATGACGCAAGTAATACTTGCATCAAAAACTAAAAATGCAGAGTATCATCAAACTCTGACCGCTCACGGATTACATTATATTGATAGTTATATAAACTAGTTTACAAACGTGGCTTGTTTATTTTCACAACCATTTATAAACTGAAAATGAAAACTTTAAAACAACGACAATCCAAATTTACACTGTTTAACATTTTTGAGTATAAATATTGTTTTTGAATGTATTTTATTTATGACTAAAGTTTATATGTGTTATATTTACATTTTTCTTGATTTACAAACGAATCGTAACAGAATTTTCAATTATTTTATCCTACCTAACGGGAATTCGACTAACAATAATATCAAGTACGTGCTTAGAGTGCTGCCATTTTTTATTTAAACGAACAAAAATGCTGATTTACATGTATCATGTCTTTGGTAGCGTGCAATAGGTATTTACTGGCCTTAATTTTGCGTCTCACTGAATGTAAACGGCCATTTGACTTATACTACATATGACACATATTTATAAACGTTGCTTAAAGTTAAGTAATGCTTAACCTCTGCTTAACTATTCATTTTTTTACGCAACGTTTCTAAATAAGAAGGAATTTAGTTACCATCGATTTCAACATCTACTCATTAGTACCTACAGGTTGAGGTTTCTAATAGTTACTAGAAACGTGTGAATTATCCCTTAAACGAAGTATGCTTGTCGACTGTACAGAAATTTGTGCTAGCCAATCTGAAAGGCACAGCTAACAGCCAATCCAGCTGTTAGCCAATCACACGTGTCCTCATCAGCGCTCGGAACGTCAGATTGGCTGATGTAAACTAGTTTTTGGCGGTGGTATGACAGCTAGTCTTACTGTGGTGTCTAAAAGCTCAAACACTTTCATTTTGCGTCAAATTTCATGAGCTGCCGGTCGATTCTGTAAAAATCTCACCGTGAACACTTGCGTGGAGTGAGCTGTCAGTGTCATTCCACTGATTCTAGGGATTGACCAACGTTACATTAACAAACATAATATAGTAATATTTTTTATCCAAATTCTATTGATCATTTTATATTATTTCAAAGCTAGTATATAGTTAAGTGGCTAAACATTAATATTTTCAGGTTTTAAAATAAAAAAGGAAAAAAGAAATTCAGTTAGAAACTCTTTGCTGGTTTTTTTTTTTTAAGACACTGATACTAACTTTGAAATAATATAAAATTATCAATAGAATTAGGATAAAACATATTATTGAAATCTCGATTATGATTGTAAATGTAGGAATGCTTGGTCAATCCCTAGCATTAATGAGACGACACTGACAGCTGGACGCTCACTTCACCTAAGTTTTCACGGTGAGACGGTTACAGAGTCGCACTGCAGAATTGACTGCGTGCTTTTCGGTCAACGAATGAAAATAGTGACGCATCATTGTGGAGTTAGGTTTGTTGATGCGACGTTTTGGTGTAACTAACAAGATGATTACTTTTAGCAGTGGATAACTATACAAAGTAATTTTAAATTAAACTGATCACGGGGTGCTTCGTTGGTCTATTGGACGCAAGCGCTGCTGACCGTGAGGTCGTCGGTTCGATTCCCGGGTCGGGCAAATTGTAATTGTGTTTGGAATTTCTCAGTGGCAGCCCAGAGTCTGAATTTGTGCCCGGTTGATGGCAATAGACTCGGCCCCTATTACATGGGACTTAATATAAATAGTGAAATGCGGGCGTACTATAGATGCACGTGTCATGTTATCTGTTGCGCCACCTGTATAGGAAGCTTTATGGGGTATACCCATTTTACCCATTGATGTACCCCACTCTATTCGTACTGGGTATGGTGGGGTACAATCAACTCGGGGTGCGACGGGAATTTGCTCTGAGGGGCAATTCCCGTATTTTTAAGAACGTTCGCATTCTAATCTCAGTCTCAATCTGTCAAAAATACTATCAATTTACATACATTTTTGACAAGTTTTTGACATTGATTGTCGCTGAGATGAGATTGCGACTTGAATTTGAACGTATTTTATGTACGAGAATTGGCCAGTTGGTCTCGTACATGGTGAAACTGCTCCGAGGCATAGAGCACAACCCAGGAGTGCTGCAGCAGTTGCACTTGTACGTACCCGATCGTTATGTGTGGAGGCGACGGCCCCCGCCACTGCTGGTCGTGCCAGCAGCCAGGACCAACTTGCTGGCTAAAACCCCTCTAACTCGAGCAATTCGCACCATCAACTATATTCAGGTCGAAATGGATATAATATTTACATGTCACTGGGGTGAATTCGCAAAAGTACTATTGTTTACATTATGTTACAAACAATGATTTTTATGATCCTGAGACGTAGTTGTGACTTATTTTTAATTTTGTGTGTGTGACTTAGCTATCGCATTAGGTTTGTAAGACCTGTAATGATAGTTTTAAGGCATTTAAATAAATAAATCATTACTGTCTACGGCCGCTGGCAGCCACTTGAAATTATGACTTCAATATATATTTTTTTAATGTTTTTTGACCATTAGACATCGACACTTATCATGTCTGTGAAGTTACTCTTATCAGTTTAATTTTTATCTGTGTTACATGGTTGATATCTTAGCCACTCACAATCTAAACTAACTGCACCCTGCGGTTTTACCCGCATTAATCTCGATCCCGGGGGAGTGTCGGATTATAAAGTATTCCTTGTCCTAATACAGGTCAGGGTCTACCCATGTGCCAAATTTTATCAAAATCCGTTCAACCGTTTAGCGTGACAGCGTAACAAACATTAAACAAAAATTCAAATCTTTTCTCTTCATAATATTGGTTTAGCTTTAGAATTTAGATGAACACGGTTTTAATGGGGTTTTCAAATAAATAATAAGTTAGTATATTGAATAGCAAGAAAACTTCAATGTTGAATACTTGGCTAAAACTTGGACGTCATAATAAAGAGTTTTCTTCGTGACGTATTTTTTTTGCTTCTGTTTTAATTTCAGTTCATGC
This sequence comes from Brachylomia viminalis, assembly GCA_937001585.2. Taxonomy (NCBI): domain Eukaryota; kingdom Metazoa; phylum Arthropoda; class Insecta; order Lepidoptera; family Noctuidae; genus Brachylomia; species Brachylomia viminalis. The sequence continues at coordinate 4,269,339 of OW443307.2, read as the reverse complement.
AGTCAATGCAGTGAAGTTTATTACCAAGTTGGTTTTATATAGCTTCGGATTCTGAGCAAAACCAGTAGAACTTTGTTTTATTTTATTCCATATTTTTTATTATCATGCTTAAGATAAAAATCAAATCAAGATCTTTAAAAGTAGTTGTGTAACTTTTTTCAACCCTTGTGAGTTAAAAGACAGATTATGTTTAGTAAGTTATGATTGTGATGTAGAAGGTAGAGATTTTGGTACCTATTCTAAGGTTTTATTTCTTGTCAGTCTTCTAATACATGAATTCACGTAAAAGCTCATTTTAAGCTTTACCGTTCTGTTTAATAGCACTACAGCAAGTACTTGATATCAACAACAAAAACACTAATCACTCAATTTAAAAAAAAGTTTTGAGCACTTGAATAACACAGTCGTATTTACATGTCCTATAACTGCGTGGTCTGTCAGAGCGGAGTGTCGCGGGGGGGCAGACGAGGGCCCATCGCAAGGCCCCCGGGGGAGGGGCCCGCCGGCCCCGTGGGCCCCGTCGGGCGCGGCAGCGTGCGCAGGTGCTGCATGGGGATGCCTCCCGCGGGGCCCAGGCTGGAGCCCCGCGGGAGGGTGCACGAGCCCGACGCGAACCGCGCGGGCGGCGGAATGCCCGATGACGGGTTCTGGACGAAGAGAACACCATAAGAATATCCTTCTTCGATCTGCTGGAGAGATTTGAACTGGTACATTTTAAAGTTTTATGGTTCATGCATTTTATCAACATTTGATTATAATGTTCCTCTTGAAAGTCTATGGATACCAAACTACCCAATAAAACAAACCTTGTGCTACGTCCGAAAGATTTAAAACAACGCCATCTAATTCATCGTGGAATCGGAAAACATTTTGCCATTTGTATTTTGCTTTCCTAGAACTACATTCCCACAAGCCCCTTTTTTTTTCAGGTTGGGAAATCATAAAATAACTTCTCCCGCTGTGGGCAGAGCGGGAGGGCGTGTCAGACTCTTACTGACTAAAACCCACCCGTGTTCCTTCAGTTGCCTGTGCCAGGGGCCACGTTATCCCTCTCAGACTTTCCCGCAACCCTGGCAGCCTACAAGCCCCCTACTACACCAAATCAAACAAATTCACTACAGTAACAACATCGCTACACCTACGTACCTTTTCGTACTTTCCGAAAAAAATATGTATTTGCCTACGCTAAGAAGAAAACTATACAGACTAGACTATACATTAGAACAACAATACTCACCGTAGGCTGGTCATGCATGGCCCCGTGGTTGGGCGGCGGCGCAGTGCGCAGCGCGCAGTAGGCGGGCAGGCCGCCGCGCACGCCCGCCACCGAGCCGCGCGGCCCGCGGGAGCCCAGCGGCGGGGAGATTGTGGACACTTGCTGCTGGCGGTAGTAGTCCATCTGGGGAGGGAAACTCGGTAAAGATGCTTCGAAAAGACAAGTTTTTAGGTCGGTTTTAAGAGAAAGCGTCTCTGATGACCCCTGCAGATATTCATCACTAGGCAGGTGCTTTGAGCAAACAAGAAACGGAGGTCAACAATTGCCATTATGTCTGTCAAAACAAATCTGAACGTACCTGAAGATTTCAGCAATGTAACTATTGGTCAAGTATGACTTTAAATGACCGTCAGTGAAAGCACGACTCCGACATTTGCGTATGTGCATAGACTGGCGTGGTGTGGTCGAAGTCAGACCGTTTCAAATACAAGTTCCTCCTAAATAAACGTTTGACACTATTCAAAGTCGTTAAAATTCAAATTCGATCCACCGGATAAAAATCTCCCGCCTGGACATGAGTTGTCTTGGCTTATCTGCAAGTCTTTAAATAGACTAATAATTTCGTTTGCTGAGGCTAGGAAAGTTCCCATGATTCCCGGTCCAAGTGTGGGAAGGGAACACCTGGGTGGGTTTTAGTCAGTAAGAGTCTGACAGACCCCTCCGCCCGCCGCTGGGCGAAGGACTTCCATGAGAGTTTTCTACAAAGGAACAAAAAAAAGGCCAGGAAAACCTGCTCAGGCAACTACAAATGTCGTGCTGTGCCACAAACAGTGGGGCACTTAATGTATTATCATGTCCAGTGTCTGCTCGTTACAGGAACTGATGGACGCTACTGAAGGTGCAAATTCGTAGTCGAAATCTGGTCTGACTCTATTATGATTGCCATCGACACGCTACGAAGACAATTCAAAGTTTATAATAATAATACGACAATCTATTTATTGAGTAGATTCAATGACTATTAGTTTTTAGAACATCCACCAACTAACAAACTGCTTTGATATAATCTCACCTGCATCTGATCTGTATCTGACGGTATAATATCAGGGTTCCTGTCATCACTCTCACTGTCCTCCTTCTCCCTCAGCTTGTCGGGACTGGCGGGCTGTGACGAGACAGGCGGGGCGGAGCGTGGCTTGCGCTTGGCGCAGCGCTGGCGCATGGCCACCAGAAACAGGATGAGGACTACCATGAGAATTATGCCTCCACCCACGGCTACTGACATTGGGCCTGTCATTTGGAAGGCTGTTCGTGGTAGATCTGTTGACAATACATTGGCTTTAAAAATCGATCTGGCAAAACCATGCGAAATTGTGAAAAGTGCTGGGCGGAAGTAGTGTTCATTTATTTTGCCCTTTGATTTCCTTGACTACATAATTTCCCGGTAAAATGTGTCATTGTTATTTTTTATACATGAAGAACAAATGACTTTGACCTTGAAAATCCAACGTCAAGGTCATTGATAGACGTTGAAGCATAGAGTAAAAAAATTGCCACTGTGTGAATTGAAGCCAGAAACTCTTTAAAAACAGAAATAATAACTATAAAAGAAAACAAAGATATCTACTTTTCATTGCTGGGTAGGGTTTTGAGTGATTTTAACATCGGTTATCGTACAACTCACCTAAACTCTTATCATGAACATGGTGTTTCTCTGGGGGTCTCAAGGTACTGGCTCTCAAGGGATAAGGGTCCCCTCTGCCCTTAGCATTGTATGCTAGGACAGCGGCCGCATACGTCCGGCCTGGTGCTAAGCCGACCGCAGTGAAGCGAGGTACTGCACTTGATACGTTAGCGACGATCTCCTAGTTGAGGGAAAAGAAAATTGACTTAGTAACAGTAATGAATTTAATAGTTAGATAGTTGACGACACGGTTGGCGCAGTGGTTAAGCGATTGACCGCTGCGTTACGTGTCGCGGGTTCGATCCCCGCACGGAACAAATATTTGTATGACCTGCAAGTAGTTGTTCCGGGTCTGGCTGTTTGTGTATGTGAGTTTATTAGATGTTTTGTAAACGCACCTACGATACAGGAGAAATCCCTAGTGTGGGGCAACGTCTTTTCTAAAGAATGAGTGAATGAGTTGCCGTCTTCACGTGGAAATGCAGCTGCAGTTATGTAAAACGTCGACGTGTCGACATTTCGGACCAGCTCAAATGGAAGCAAAACTTGACTTGACTTTTTTGTACTGCGCTTTAAGAATGGATTGTTATATCGTAAGTTTAATACTTATTAAAGTTAAATAAATAGTAAGCAATGAACACTTTGAAATATCGTTTGCTGAAATACTTATAGTAGGCACTACCTAAATCACCAGGATGCCAAACTTATGAGAAGGTTTAATATATTTCATGTAGTTTACGTGATAACAAATTCTTACCTGCGTTACGATTTCCCGCACTTCTAGAAGAAAAGATTGAGGCATGCCACCGTTGAAGCCTTCTGAACACCGAACCCCAAACGATGTTAGTGAAGCATTCACCAAAGTGCAGTTGTGAACTTGATCGGGGCGTCCTTTAATAAAAAAGACAATGTCTATATGACCTTAAACTTAAACAAATGCCACGTTAAAATGACCCTAGACATTTAAAAATGACAATGACAAAATGACCTTGACCTTTTAAAAATGACATTGTAAACTGTTTACAATAGTAATATATTAAGTGGATACCTGAAACTCAACTTAGTTCTCAAGTGAAGATAAGTAAGTTAAGGCTTTACAAAGTAAACTTTAGTCGTCCGTGTTGATTTTGGAAATGAAAGAATAACTTAGCCTTGTTACGACAAATCTACTTCAGGTAAAAATCAGCATATTTATTATTTTATTTATTTACATACATACGCTACCATTACAGTCTCCCAATTCGGTAGTGTAGTTAATTAACAATTCATGAAATAATTTACAACATATTAATATCCAATATACAATAAACCAAACAAGATTTACAAATTAAAAACGTAACACGTGTAACGTTACCCTTGCGAACTCGCTCAGTGAACATGAGAAAAGATCCATTCTATCGGCAACCAAATTTAGTGTGCGCATTGTTCACGTCTCGGGGACGTTGTCTAACAAATGCGTGCGTCTTACTGACAAATGCGTGCACTGACTGGACAGGTCCGCTCAATCTGTATGGTTTTTCCTCAAAAGACCGTTTCAGACACCAATCTACATGGTCTTCACATCATCTGACCAAGATTATGTCTGGACTTTAAAAGAGACTGTGACCTCTGAGTTTGTTTCGGCCTTTCTTCTCAGAGTAGTCAGATAGGAAACGCCGACCTCATCTAGTTTTTAAAATATGATTGACGTGTAAAAGTGTTTGTAACAAACCTACTTACAGAAATAAAATCATTTATCATTTATAACAGTTTAGTTCAACCGCGTGGCACCGCGAACAAGTTGGGCCGTCGTCGGCGCTGCACGTTGGGTACGTGCAGATGTCTGGCACACACCCCAATCCTATGATCCTATTTATCTCTTGCTGTGTCCTTCCAGAAATGATCACTTATCTAGATGTTAATTTTATCCGTGCGCCCAATTGGAATACGCATCGGCGATATGACGAACTTCCATACAAATTTTCAGTTTTCCGTACAATTTTTCAAATATTTTCCTTCATACAAACTTTGTCCTGACAATCACAAATACAACAAAAAGGAATTAGCCAAATAAGTGCAACCGCTTTGAAGTGATGCGCGGTTAAACATTTTTGGAAATTCATTAATATTTATACACTTACATACAATAGATTATGCGAATACTAATTAAGCTCAAACGTTTTTTTATTTTCAAAAAACATCTTGATTTCGGTCTGATAGGTACTTAGTTAATCTTTTTGCTTAACATATGTTATAAAATGAGTCCACAGGGCTTTAAGACATTTGATTACGAAACTTTTATCCATAAAAACCTCACGAAATAATCTTTGAATATAGATCGGTAACATTGAAAAATAATAAATAATCCCTAGGCATTTCAAAGTAAAAAGAAAAACATGATTCACCTAAAAGAAACAACACACGAGTACATGAACGACGGCTCTAGTAATTCGGTTTCTAATGATCTAGTCCCCAATGCCCCAAGCTCTAGTACAGTAGGTCGCAAATCAGTGGTAACAAAACTTGCACAAGCTGGACTCTTATTCTATTCAAACTTCTTACCACACTTTCTCAGTTCAAGGTCAAAGTGTCACCATCGACGTGCGGTCAACTGTACAAAACTTCAAAAACCCTAAATTGAAAAAGATATATCGTTTTATACGTCTGCCAAGATAGCAAGACGTATACATGTAATGTTTTCCATCTAAAATTTGATTATTGTGGTGTACACACCAACAAGTATATCCATCAGAACTTGTGAAGGTTTCACAGAGAATTTTGAGCCGCCCCCAGGCAAGATGAGGCATTTGGGGGATAAAATATAGAAATACAGATTTTGGAAAGGTATTACATGAAACTATGTGGTAGTAGATAATAATTTATATGCATTTATCTCTTCAGAATAATATGGTTCGTAGCATTAATAATAAACCTTTTTTAAATTCCGAATTAATGAATTATTACAAAAACGTGGTTTTGATTATCATCTTTTAAATGATATGATGATTTTGACTATCATTTTGTCGGCAGGTGCTAACATGTATTTTTTAAGTTTATGAAAAAATAAACATATTTTCGACAGAAGCAGTGTGGTGGCCCAATGGTGAAGTCCGTGACTTACGATTAGTAATTCGTAGGTTCGAACCCAGAGGTGCTTAACTTTGTGTAAATTATTTCATCACCACGGCTCTCGAAACGGTGAAGGAAAACATCGTGTCGAAACCAGCGCTGGGCCCGCGTGTCGGATTACGGCCCACTCCTTCATACCAAATAGAGGCCTGTGACCCAGCTGTGGGAACATTAATAGGCTGATTATGCTAAACGTATTTTGCATAACGGCATTTTATGGCTAAAGTTGTGACTCTTTGATATAACTTTTCTGTATCAACTTTTATATTATGTACGTTTAAGGCGCTTGCATAAAGAAGCGGATTTTCGGGCCCAACTTCCGGTCAGATCGCTGCAGATCGATTTTCGGTAAACGATAAATGATTTTATTTCTGTAAGTAGGTTTGAACAAACACTTTTACGCGTCAATCGTATTTTAAAAACTAGATGAGGTTTCCTATCTGACTACTCTGAGAAGAAAGGCCGAAACAAACTCAGAGGTCACAGTCTCTTTTAAAGTCCAGACAAAATCTTGGTCAGATCATGTGAAGGCTATGTAGATCGGTGTCTGAAATCGTCTTTTAAGGAAAGAACCACACAGATTGAGTGGACCTGTCCAGTCAGTGCACGCAATTGTCAGCAATCGTGCAGCTCAACTTAGACATAAGGAGCTCAACGATTCGACGAATAATACTAAAGAAAGGATATTTGAGTAGGCCGCATAAATTACTTAAACCAAACAAGGTAACAAACGGTTACATGTATTAGCAGTTTTTTAATGCAAGCTAGATTAAAATAATGTTTTTGATTCGATAGTAACAGATGAAGATCACAACAAAACTTACCAGCTGCAATAATATGATAGACACACGGCACCCTTTGCTTCCCGATCCTGTTGTGGGCCCAACAGAGTAACGTGCCATAGTCCATCTCCGTATGAGGAGTATAGGTGACGGTAGAACTGGTACCAGCTCGAGAGACGTATGTGTCGCTGACTTCATTGCTGTTTGCTGTGTTGTTGAAGGTCCAACGGAACTGTGGGAGAAAGTGATGGTTAGTAAAGGGGGCAATGGAAATAGATGGCTTAACTATGATTGAAAGTACGGTATTTTTTAAGAGGCGTGTAGGTAAATATAATGTTAAAATACAACAAAGTGTAAAAGGCAGTGTAAAAGTTCGATGACGTATGACATTCACCAACCCGCACTGGGGCGGGCGTGGTTGATGTACTCCCCTCTCGAAGAGGAGGTCTTTTTTTAAGTTTTTAGGGTGGGAAATCATCAAGTAACTTCTCCCGCTCTCGGCAGGGGGGCGTGTCAGACTATTACTGACTACAACCCACCAGTGTTCCTTCAGTTGCCTGTGCCAGGGGCCACGGTATCCCTCTCGGACTTTTCCGCAACCCTGGCAGGCATAGGCCCTAGCGGACCCCGTCATTGATGCTGACATCTCTTTGAGGCGCGCGTGGAACGCAACGCGCCGTCAATTCGGGCCTGGTCCTTATCGAATGGCGAGCTGCCCATTGCTCGCCGTCTGCAAGCCCGCGCCTACGGTGGCCGGGAATCGGCCTGCGATTCCCGACGCCCAGTGCGTCTCCTGCGGCGGCTAGGGCCGTGAGGGCGCGAATTTTGCCTCTCCCTCACGCGTTCCGCCTTCTTCTTCGGGAACATTACTGCTTCGCAGAAGGAGGTGACGGCTTCCCAAGTACTCTCGCTCCGTACTATGGCCTGGACCAGTGCCGGACACGAGAGATCGCCACCGCCAATCGCCTCCACAAGGACATGGCGGTGCTTCGCCCAATCCGGGCAGACCTCCACCGTATGCTATACCGTGTCCTCCGGGCGATCCACACAACGGTGACGCCCGGGCGTTTCCTCCCGACTTATGCGGAACAGAAACCTCCTGAAACAACCGTGCCCGGTGAGGACCTGCGTCAGGCGGAAGGTGAGGACGCCATGGCGCCTCTCTAGCCACTTCTCAAAGAGGGGACTTATCGCCGCAATTGTGGCGTGCCCAGCGCTGGGTTGCGACAATCGCAATCTCCATGCCACCCTGAGATCCCGCCGGAGCTCTGCCCGCTGTATCGTGATTTTTCGCGGCAGCGGACCTACGCCCCAACGTTTCGCCTCCTCGCGCCACTCCCATATGTCCCATATGTAGCGCAAGGACTTTTGCCTCCAGATCCCATGGCGGTAATCCGGCAAGGAGGTTCACCGCCTCACCGAAAACCGTATAGTATCCCCGGATCGAAGAGGAGGCCTGGGTCCTAGCAGTGGTTCCCTGCCAGGACCCACTGAGCACACTTATGCTACGCACAATTTTGGCTGGTATTAAGATGTTTTAAAAACTGGAGTTGGTTTATGACGCGTCGATACACCCGTGACGCGTTGGCGTTGTGTAGGTTGTATCAAAACTTATGTTGTATTGACGCAGCTTCAGCTTATCGTAAACGCTTGAAGTATTAGTTAATTTATCAGAAAACCTTTTGATACCATACGACCTTTAGTTATAGAGGATGAATGACGTTTAAAATAAGTCGTTTGACAAAGTGTAACGTATCCTATTTTGGAAAAAAAATTGTTTCATGGAGAACATAAGTGTTTTTTGAAGCAAAGGTTTATAATATTAATATGCTGTAGGTGCATGACAGATACTACACTTTTCATCCCAAGTAACATGGAAACGGAACAAAATCCAATTACTTTTAGTAACCAACACCATCGCGGTCATTGTACGATTTTGTCGAGCAGTAATTTGTATGTAACGGTCTTGTCTGCGTGTGGTGATGCGAGCTCGTCCTCCATGTCACCCTGCCACGGGGCAAGTAATGCGGTAACGTGTCCAAATTCGACTTATAACACTCTGCATAGTGCCAAGAGCGGTTGCCACAGCACGTTGCCGAGAAACAGCTTCCAACATTCCCACGACTCTGATAATTTATTTTCGACTCAAATGACGTCTTCTCTGCATAATAACGATCTTTTGTTTTAATACCACTCAGAAATATGGTAGAAATTTTACTGATTTGGACTCAAACCCGTTGCAGGATTATATAGGAATACGACTTGACAGAAGATTTTCGTCTTCTGACAGAAATTCAAAAATAATTCCCATTTCAAATCACGAAATTTACTAAAAGTATCCATAATAGGTACAAAAAATATTATAATAAAACATCAGATTTTTTAACATAAACGTGTTTGATCCACACTTTTGATATTTGTGTAGTTGCTAAGTATCTTCAAATTACACGAGACCACTTCGAGATATAGAAAAACGATCCCTAAAAACATTTCGGGAATATTCCCCTATTATTATCGTAGTCTATTATTAGTAACGGATGATCCGAAAACAATAAAAATAATATTATCTTTATTATACCGATTCCAATATCTACCAATAACCAAAATACCATTTCTATCAGTTTTCTGCAACTGAAACGATCTTAATAATAAGTCATTCACATTGCTTATTCTCATGGTTAATTTTAGTCAAAACTTGAAACTCGTTGATTTTGAGAAACTTGCTTGCAACTTTGCATCTTTTCATATATTAGAAGCCTCGGTACGCCTAAACTTACGTCTTTTGTTAAGCAGTATGCCAGTACGAATAACTTATTTTTCTTAAACATGCTTCGGAATTCAAGCATTATTTTGACAATCTTCTTCGAGATAAATCGAAAATGCTGTACTGGTCATATTATGCGAGCAGCGGCCGGCCATGTTAGTATGAAAATCCATATTTGTCGTGTTTATCTGCCGAATAAAGTACTATGAATACTCATATCTTTGATGTAATTTAAAAATTGAATTAACTTTTTTCTTAGAAACATGGCAATCAAGGAAGTGACTTATCAAAGATTATATTTTTTCAGGCTGGCTTGCAAATAGAGCTGTTTAATGTAAAAAAGATACGAATGAACATAATTGGCGCGTGAAAAATTATTGTTGTTCGTCATTGATTCTAGGTTTTAAAATTTATTGGGTTACTTAGTTTAAAGAAGATAGTTTTTGTTTAGTTAGTTAGTTAGTTTTTATTCGACGACTAGGCCTTTCAAAAATTGTGACGTTTAGTAATGAAAAGCATGTTGATTTGTTCCTTATGTTCTCTAGATTGGGTACACTACATAAATACGAAAAACTTTATTCCGTCACTCACAGATACGAAATTAAAAATCATCTGATAGAATTATTCGTTTAGACACCATCCCGAATTCAATATTTATGTCACCGATAATACCAGACGACGTAACTAGGATAACCAGAAATCTTAAAAATACAAAAAGTCACGGTTATGACGGTATTACCACAGAGGTTCTTAAATTCGTTAGTAATATTATAGCTCCACCTTTATGTCACATTATAAACAGGAGTATTGTTTCAGGTGTTTACCCTAATAGTCTAAAAAGAGTTATAATAAAACCTATACATAAAAAGAACAACAAAGAGGAAATGTCCAACTATAGACCTGTAGCGTTAATCCCTATATTATCTAAAGTATTTGAGAAGATTATTTATGAATCATTTTACACATTTATAAACAAACATAATATATTATGCAAAGAGCAGATGGGTTTTAGAAAAAATAGAAATATCAATATGCCAATATACAAATTCTTATCCAATATAATGCCAAGTGTAGATAATAAGACTCCTGTGTGTGCTATATATACCGACATGACCAAGGCTTTCGACTACGTAAACCATGACGTCCTTTTGGAGAAACCATATAATTACGGTATAAGGGGAAATGTCCTGGACTTAATAAGCTCCTATCTTACTGGACGAACTCAACATACGGAAATGTCCAGAATATGCCTTGAAACCAAATATGAGCTTAGATATACATCAGCCGGTAGGGAGGTCAAACACGGTGTACCGCAGGGGAGTGTCATGGGACCTCCTCTATTTCTCTTATATATAAATGACTTGCCACGTCAAACGCGACAACCCATGGTACTATTTGCAGACGATAGTACAGTGAAAATTAAGTGTACTAATAAAGAGAATTATGAAAGGGAAATTAATAACACATTAGAAGCAATTATACATTGGCTTGATACAAATAACTTAATAATAAATCTAAAAAAGACAAAAGTAATGCACTTCTACCAAAGGATACACGCCGGTGATATAAATGTTAGTTTTAATGGTCAAAAAGTGGATACAACTTGTGTAGCGAAATTTCTAGGCATTGACAATAATTTGACTTGGAAACCGCATGCCGATGACGTATGTAAGAAGTTAAATAAATCAGCCTACGTACTGTATAACCTATCACACAAAGTTAGCAATGATACACTTCTACTAGCTTATCATGGGTTGGTTGCGTCAGTGCTAAGATTTGGAATTTATTATATTTTGGGGTAACTGTAGTGAGAGGGAGGAGATTTTTAAGGCACAGAAACGGTGTATAAGATCTATGTCAAACCTTAAAAGCACAGACAGCTGTGAACCTATGTTTCGGTCTCTGAGGATACTGACTTTTCCATGTTTGTACATATTGGAAGGGCAATTTTTGTAAAAACCAATTTAAACTTATTTCCGTCACTGGCCAATATAAGAACACGTAATGGTCCCTTGAGATCCCAATACAAGAACTTGCTACATTCGGGTAATTATAAAACAGCATTGTTAAGGAAAAGTATTATGACAATGGGTCCTGTCATTTATAATAAAATACCTCATGGTTTTAAGGATTGTTCGGTAAACGTTTTTAAATCTAAGGTAACTGCACTACTTTTAGGCAAATGCTATTACTCAGTGAAAGAATTTCTAAATGATATGAATTTATCCAGGTTATGATTGATTTTAATTGAAAATTTGACCATGTAAGACTTATTTATGTACCTGACTGTAATATTATTAATTGACTTCACTTTAATTTCCGTTTTTGTTTTATTGACATTATTTTGATTTTATTAATATTTTAATTTATGTAATAATTTGTACGCCTAAAGTTTGACTTCGCTTTAATGTCTGTTTTTGTTTTTGTTGACATTGTTTTGATTTTAATAATATTTAAATTTTTGTAATAATTTGCACGCCGTAAGGTAGACTGTAGCCGATCTAATTAATTTAAGTACATCTTATACCTGTACCTACATTCTATTCAAATAAAGATCTGATTCTGATTCGATTTTCATATTTCCGAATGGTTCATAATAAATTCCATAACTATGAACTCCGATCATTCATCCTATTTTTATAATTCCAAAATTTCAATATTCCTAGCGTTTATAATTTCTATTCTCAAAATACCGAGTTTCAATAGATCGAATAACAAAAAGTCCGACTTATTGATAATTTGAAACATTAAAAATACGAATTTACAGATTATTTGATATGATTTTATTATTTTCATTCAAATGATTCACCAACAATAGAGGGGATCTGGCGTTAATGGCCCTAACCTAACCCAAAATATTCAATATTTTTTTTATTTTTCGGGTTTAGAACACATCGAGCATTTGATTTTTCGAACGTATGAAAATCGTAAATCATACAAATCGCATTTACGACTTTCGGTAAAATAAATTTCGTGATTTTTACTAACAGACAATATAATCCTTAGGTATTATGAAATTCGGACTTTTGAAAATCGGAACATCGATATTCGGAATAAAATTTTTCGGAGTATTTTGGCGTGCCCCTTTAGATTACAGTGGTAGTATTAATTATACTTCGCCTAACGGGAACACTGAGAAATACGATCATAACTTAAAAGGTCAATACATGAGTTATTGATTAGGAAGTAGTAGGTTGGCTTTATTAAAAAAATCGACCATTTTACCATACATTATTGTCGTTTAAACGCTACGAATAATAAAAGTTTAAACGTCTCTTAACTTTACAAGGGGCCCAAAAAAAACGGTCTTCTTTCCGCGTATTATTTTAGAAAAGGACTATACAAAACTTGGCCGCAACCAAGTTCAAGTTCAAGTTCATTTATTGCGAAAATAGATACATAATTCAGATAACATAATAATGTATACATTGGTCTCTCCATAATCTGCGTGAAGGCATCCAATTTTATATGCATTTGTTTCTACTACTAATTGTATAAAGTTAACTAATCTTTTTTTTTTTTTTCTAGGAATTTCTCCTGTATCGTGAGTGCGTTTACAAACATTTAAACTCACATACACAAACGGCCAGACCCGGAACAACTACTTGCAGGTCATACAAATATTTGTTTCGTGCGGGGATCGAACCCGCGACACGTAACGCAGCAGTCAATCGCTTAACCACTGCGCCAACCGCGTCGTCAATTAAATACAACAAAATAATAAAATGTCAGGATTTGTTATCGTGGTTCAAGTTGATTAGGAATGTATGTTATGTATGATTATATAGTCAAACAACAATTATTTAATTAAATGTTGACGTTCAAAAGTGCCTTTTATGTGCCTATTTGAAATAAATGCTTTGACTTTGACTTTGATTAAAATAAGTCAAGTAAATAATATACAACAGCACAATATGTTATCTCGTCACTTATAAATTCCTTTATAAATCCAGGCATTGATGGACTCAGGCCCGGGTCGACGGCGCGTTGTGTTCCACGTGCGCCTCAAAGAGATGTCAGCACCAATGACGGGGTCCGCTAGGGCCGATGCCTGCTAGGGTTGCGGGAAAGTCCGAGAGGGATACCGTGGCCTCTGGCACAGGCAACTGAAGGAACACGGGTGGGTTTTAGTCACTAAGAGTCTGACACGCCCGCTTGCTCTGCCCAGAGCGGGAGAAGTTATTTGATGATATCCCACCCACAAAAAAAAAAAAGGCATTGATGAACTCGCGTATGTATGATCGGCCCACATTTTCACGTTCGTCTATCAATGCCTCATTTGCAGGCCGCTACAGTAATGTACTATACGTAAGCAAAGTAAAGAATCAGCTAATAGGCAATTGATTAAAATCTATCATTCGACCTGTTGCCTTTTTAGTACGGGCTAAGTAAGAACAGCTGCACGGGTCGAGCGATCAGGTTAAGCTACGCTTGCCGCGGTTGGCCTGTGGATGGGTGACCATATTTACATACCAAGACCCCCCCGTGTCTTTGAAAGCCGGCTAAGCCGTTGGGTCACGCCGGTCATTTGTGGATCTTTAACAGTATCAGGTGCCCGAAAGTCTGACAACCAGTCTTACCAAGGAGTATCGTATTACCCAGTAACTGGCTTGTGGAGGTCAGATAGGCACACGCTACATGTAAAATACTGGTATTCAGCTGTATCCGGCTAGACTGGAAGCTGACCCCATTATAGTTGGAAAAAGGCTTGGGCAGATGATGAGTACGGTAGGTAAGTACATATAAAACCAGTATAAGCTGACGTCTTATTCAATTGAAACTCCGTACAACGCTAGGCCAACTCAAAGGCAAAGTGTGACCTACTTGTAGGTATATTTATCTCAACACCACGATTTCTTACCACAGGAGTTTTTCTTAGAAAAAATAAAGATAAGGAAGAAACGTTACAATTGAATTGTAATAATTGAGTCAATGTCTAATGCCGCTGAGAGGAAAGGAGGGGAAGGGTTATAAGGAAAACCACATTGCAATTCCTTCTTGATTGGCAAATTTGCCCCCAACCTATAGATATTTATGTGAAGACGGGTTTTGTATAATTTCTGACTAAATTAACCAACCTTAGACGAACTGAGCTAGCGGCTTCCAATTATGTAGATTGTAAGGTGGAATACTAAATTGATTTACACCTTTCTTTCATTGGTGTTGGCCGGAATTGAAAGATCCTTTGTTGTATGAGACTTTGACTCATATTTAGAATAATAGTTTCTTTGTGGCAAGTGACGCCCTTTCAATATGCCTTAGTTACAGCCAATCTCAGATAAGTTTCTATTTCAGCGTGAGCATTTGGCGGTCTATGCAATAGTATTAACGAAACTGCCCCAGATGGGTCATAGGGTCAGATTCGCAACAAAAAAAAAACACTTTTGAGTTCAAAAGATTACATTCTTTGACCATTCAATTCCAAGCAGAAATATGTAAGTAATTCAATTATACCCAACGATTATGTCTTACCAAATATTGCATATTTTATGCTTTAACTCACCACAACTTCAGGAGGGTTAGCGTCTACATGGCAGGTTATGTGAGCGCGCTCTTGTTTAGCCACGCCATGCACCCTCTGCTGGGAACTCCGGCAAGTTGGTGCGTCTGTTGATCAAAGAAATCAATTGGATTGATAAGTGAAAGAGGTTCTACATATCTGTAGGCAGTCTTCTGCCTGATGGATACAGAACACGTCAGATTATATCAATGATAACAGTAGGCCAATTCTCGTACTTAAAAAACGTTCAAATTCAAGTCGCAATCTCATCTCAGCGACAATCAATGTCAAAAACCTGTCAAAAATGTATGTAAATTGATTGTAATTTTGACAGATTGAGATTGAGATTAGAATGCGAACGGTCTTAAAAATACGGGAATTGCCCCTCAGGAGGTTGAATATGCTGTAAAAAAATTAAAATACTACCCATGTCAATGGCGTCTGAATTTATTATTTTTATTGTAATAAAAATTCCGACCCCAAACTGTGAGTTAAAAACTTCCTCCCTAAATATTTTTTTACTACTATCAATCAACGCAGGCTCCATCAATATTTTAATCTATATTTTTGACAAATCCCGTAAAAGTTTAGTGCTGAAATCCTTCTGAATTTATTTGCATGTTGATCACAATATTGACTTTCACATACAAAAAGTCAATTAAAACTCCAAAGTTCACAGCTGTCTCTTGCATGCAATCAATAACATACTTCATAATAAAAGTCTAATTAAAACTATTAATTTGAAGTAGTTGGTAAGCTCTCTTATCATAAGTGAAGGCTATGAGCTGTCTAATTGCCTCTTGAAAGTCCTTGCAATCACAAAGTTAACTTGAGACATCATTAGACAGACAAGTGGCCACAAAGGCATTCCAACACATGCGTTCTACTATGTCGTCGGAGCAATCATTCAAGAACCACTCTATTTGATGTGAAAGTAAGTTTGGAGACGAATATTTTGTATGTGTATGTTTTTATTCATTCGAACCAGAAAACTTTAAAAAAATATCTTGATTAGTAGTGACTTTCTTATATTTTATACAGAATAAATGTAAGTACATTAAAATCAAATCAAATCAAAACATTTATTTCCTTGCAAACATGAGTATAGTATAAATATAAATATCGTCTGACATTGCACACAGCACCATCTAGTTAAGCACTATTAAAGGCTTGTGTTATGGATACCAAATGTTTGATATAGGTACTACTTATTTTTTTTTTCCGTAAATACATACATATTATAAATATACATCCATGACTCGGGTACAAATGTCCATATTCATCATACAAACTTTTGCCCCTACCGGGATTCGAACCCAGGACTATCGTTTGGTTTCGCTGACTACACTTAGCCACTGTAGCCACTACACCAAACGTGTCGTCAAGTATATTTACATAGGTGTTTTTATAAAATAAAGTTCTCCATATTTTACCGGCACATGGGCATGCAAAGGTTTCAATTCTAAATAAAAAATTGACAATAAGTGACATATCATTGGAATTACAATATAAATATTATTAAAAATGTCAGCGTGGTAATAAATTAAATGAAACAAGTCAATGAGAGGATCGCAATAATTATGTCAATCAGAATAACAGTATGTGAATCATCATTAAGAAAATCGTCAATCGTGTAATAAGTTTTCACAATTCAAAATTCGTTAAGCGCCCTTTTAAATTTTAATAAGGTCATATTTTTCATAATGTTAGGTACTCTATGATATATTATTTTATACACATATCACTCATATTTTTCTTCATATTTTATACACATTCACAAAAAGTCAGGGACCGTACTATGACGTGTTAATTCCATCATTGTTCCAGCGTGAAAGAGAGACGGAGCTATACATGACCGATAGCTCTATCTCTTTTACGCAACGGAATCATGATGGTGTTAACACGTCATAGTACGGCCCCTGGTGAGTGTGACAAAGATGGTGACACTTGGTATTGGTGATTGTGTCTTTCGATATGACCAAAGTACTCTCTTTAAAGTCTATAAAATTATTAATTTGAAGTAAGTAGTTGTAACATAAATGATGACTATGAGCTATCGAATAGAAGAATATAGAATATAGAAGCAATTCTTCTTGAAAGTGTTTGCAATTTAAAAGTGAACTCGAGACATCATCAGACAGACAAGTGGCCACAAAGGCATCCCAACACATGCATTCTACTAAATCGTTCGAACAATATTTCAAGAAACACTCTATTTAATATCCTGATGTAAACGTTACTCTGGGGACATTATTTTGCACACACAAAACAATGTATGTTTTTAGTAATTCGGTCAAGAAAAATTATTTATTTACGTCAGTTTTAGAATCCTACGAGTATCAATAATTAAAACTTATATTTATCTTCTTTAAACATATCATAAACAAATCCTATAAAATAAATTTTAAAAAAGTGCTATAGAGCATAAATTGAAAATTGAACATTCTTTGGCAACTTATCCGTCCAAGAACACCAATTTTATTGATAAAGAACTAATGACTGTCAATATATAACGTTGTACTCTAAGTTATAAAGTGTAAAAGAGTGAGTTTTGGATGTCTTTCCTTACAAGCAACACAATTAAAACTTAAAACAAACTAAACTTACACAAAACATTCAAGGAGAAGGGTTTGCTCTCTCCATCCCCCTCCGCGTTGAACCCCACACACGTGTAATTGCCAGCTGTCCTCCTGCCCACCCCCTGTAGGACTAGCGACTGGTTGCTAATGATGACTCCTTGTCCCACGTTGTGGAGAAGGGTCTTACCCTGGTGGAGGAAAAAGTGTTTGTTGATTTCGCATTGTTAGTAAATATTTTCACCAGCTTCGGGCTCTAAGAACAACATCATTTCACAACAATATTTCAGAGTATGACAGCCTTTTATTTACTGTACACCAAAAAATTGAAGTGTCAAAACATTTTTTTTTTAACAGAATCTCTTTTTATTTACTTTTATGTCTCTGCTGTGATGACTTTGTAGTAGCAAAGTGCGCGCTACGCCGTAGCTCGGCACGTGCTACGCTGTAGCTCATCACGTAGCGTTGCAAAATGGTCGCGATATCGAGTGCCGGATGTCTTTCTACTTTGGTATTATGTTTTATAAAATGTCTACTTCGTTATTTATTTAAATTTGTCGTTATACTTCATTGATTTAAGATCAAACTTTCTAGTTGCAAAAGAAGTAGTCTACTTATCACAAGTCCAGATTCTAAAAGATGGTACAAAAGACAAGGTTCACATCTGTACGTCATGATGATATGGTAAAGCTAAAGTTAGTTTGGGAGTTAAGTCACTATTTCAACCTTTTCACGGGCCCCATGGGACTGAAACTTAGCGTTCTGTCTCTTCACTAAAAGATACATGGCTCGAATATAACTTTGACCCTTTCGAAGGGACATTGTTGAAGAGTTTGTGCTGTTAGGATAGTGGATTGAAAAATGTCGTAACTACTTTTATTATTGTAATTGCATTTAAGATTGCGTAGCTGCTTAGTTTCTTGTTCTGTTAAATAATCCAATGAGAACAACAACGATGTGTTGACTTTATCAATATTGTTGCCATATAGACCAAATTTAAATTATTTATAAATACTCGTATCTTATTAAAATCCACTCAAAATGTTCCTTTGAAAAGTTAAACAGTAAGCATTTCAACCTTTTGTTTAGAAATTACTCGTTCTAGTTTATACAAGTTTGAAAGAATACAGGCTTTAATTGGCTACTGCTTACAATCCGATTGCTGTAATTTCATTTAACATCAATAGAAAGGATGACCTATTCGTAACCAGAAAATACATAAATCCTTTTTTTTGTCTTTGTTTTATAAATCATATTGAGATTTTATATCATAATTTAGATGCTGCTTATTACTGTTGTCACTAAAATTAATCACAAATAAATACACTCACGTTATGTCTCCATTCGACTTTATAAACGTAAGGGTGTGCCCTAATGATGCAGTCGAAGTACACGTCAGTTCCTTCTCTGATGTTTGACGGGTCCAGGTTCGTTCCTAACCGTACTGTCGTTTCAGGAACATCTGTATGAAAACGAAAGAGAAATGAGTTTCACGAATACTTGGTAAGGTTACACAGTTTTCCCAAAGCTGTAGGCAGAAACGGCTGCATAATCAGCCTATAATATACCCACTGCTGGGACACAGGCCTCCTCTCGGTGAGGGGGAGTGGGCCGTAATCCACCACGCGAGCCCAGTGCGGGTTGCTAGATGTCACATGTCTTCGAACTTTTTGGTTCTAGGACAAGCCGGTTTCCTCACGATGTTTTCCTTCACCGTTTTGAGAGCAATGGCGATGAAATAATTTACAAACAGCACCTGTCTGGGTTCAAACCCACGATCTGCAACTCGTAAGTCGCGGCCGTTACCAACAGGCTCTCACTGCTCTTAGAAACTGCTGAAGGCCACATAATTAAACCCTATATTCTTTGAAAACGATACCCGGCTGTCATTCATGGGTCTTTGACAGACGTTACGGTTCGTCAGAAGTCCGAAAGTCTGACAACCAGTCTTACCAAAGGGTATCGTCGTTCCATTTAAAATACTGGTATTCAGCTGCATCCAGTGAGACTGGAAGCCGACCCCAAAATAGCAGTAAAAAGGCTAGGCAGATGATAAAAATGATTCATGAAATGATTCATGAAATGATTAATGAAACATGAATACGGCACACTATCAAGTTGCTAGAATCAAAACCCGTATTAAGCTTTTGATATACTTGTTTTGCTTTGTGCACGTTCATAATGTTGGTCCTATACGCGTGCCGTCTGCGAGCACTACGCACATAGAAAATTATAAATAACGTCTGCGAATTATAATTCAAGTATAAAGTAGAACGCAATAGCACGATAAAATGTTTTCTTTAAACATAAACATTACGTCGAGGAATCTAAATAAAAAAAAATAAAGTTATAATTTTTAAAGGTAAAATAATTTTAATAATATTATTAAAAAATGTAAAATTTTTAAGTTACAAGTTCGTACAGGACCTTATATTACAATTTCATGTCTTTGGGTTCGTTGCTGCAGTGTTGTGACCGTTATAAGCCGTGTTTTGACCGAATAAAATCGATGTTCTGAAAAATCGATACTTTAACAGACATTACATTTAGAAAAGAGAGAAACGTATAATTACTGTATTAAAACATTTAAAAACAAAATCTGATCACACATATATTAGCATTGTTTTGATATTAATTAGGTGCTTAAGGTCTTCCGGCCTTTTTAACCAAACCATTGTCATTCCACCCCATGATATTTAACAATATATTTTAACCACAATTTTTTCTCCACGTCATTGATTCGTGAATGCTCCACGTTTTCTCTCGCTATCTTGCAACTTTTTGTGTTATTGTTATTATATCTATTGGTTATTTTTAATATATTCCTATGGGATTGGTTATTGTTATTGTCGCGGCATCAGCTCTTCATGACTGCGCGTGAAAGACTTGGCGAAAAAAATTGTTGGAATAAGCAATATGGATATGTTCTTCCCGCTGATGGCTTCCGGCATCCAGTTAATTTACTGGATGACCTAAATAACATCGAGCAGGTCAGTGGAAAGGCCATGTCTCGCATCACACCAGCATTGTCGGCGTCGCTGTCTCCACCACCTTACTCGTAAGTATATTCGTTGACCTTGGCTTGGTAATTCTATACGTTGATTGTGCATTACGTTATTTTGTTGTTATCGAGTGAACTCGTCAACATGTCTAAAAGAGGACGTAGGTACTCTCAACAGCTGGCTGATCATTCAAATTACTCGTGCAACTTCAAAACCAAGTCACGAGACCAGTCTCGTGACTTGGTTTTGAAGTTGCACGAGTAGTTTGAATGAGTCAGCAAAATGCAGGCCCTCTTTTAGAAGTTACCCAAGTACAAGAACGAGTCGCATAAGTGCTTGGAATTGGCACAAAACAGTCGGAAAAATTATTTAGGAAAAGCACGGGCCTTTTGGCTGTGAAGACAATGTACACACACCCAAAAAGCTAAAAAAATCAGTATGTCGGGTTAGTTTATGTCTTGAAAACTCGCCCGAATTTAAACTCAGTTGGGATTTATACAATAATTGTTACATGTTACAAACTCGTATATGTAATAAAATGATATATATGCCCCGAGAATCAGCTTTAAGCAATGTAGATAAATTGTAGATTACAAACTCTAAGTTTGATACATCGATATGTCTCGAGAATCGGTTTTTAAAGCAACCGATTTTTTTTCCCATCTACACAACATATTTTGATAGCTGTTGAATGTACCTATTGGTAAACACAATTCATACATATTTAATAATTGTTAACCAAGCTTCCCTAAGTTTTCCATTACAAAAAAAAATAAGTAGACTGTTATTTCATTCTACAATATCAAGAAGTTTTTGTACTTTCGCAAAATTTTCATTCTTGGCCTTAAAATCTAGAATTCAAGAAAAACAAACTTGTGTAAAGTTTCGAGGCTAGCTCTTAATAAAATTCGGGAAATTTCGGAGAAGCTTAATTTTTCTTTACCGTTTTTACTTCCTCGTGGGAGACTTAAGATTAAGATGTTCAACTTACTTCAGAAAAGCTTACAATTCTTGTGAAGGAATAATGCTATAAAATTAAACTCTGAATTGTGCTTCAAGGTTAGCAAATTGATATCAGCCACGAAACGTATTATGGTGTTCTTTTTGCCAGTGAAAATCGCAGAAAAAGCTATCTTTATTAAGTATTCAGCTGTGTATCATAAAAAAATGTAGGTACTTTTATACGATTAATAAGAGAAGGTAGAGCCCGTTTATAAGAACCACAAAATCGGAAAATTATGGAAAAAAGGAGAAATAGAAGCCCACTCACACTGTATATCCAAAGTCCAGTCATCTTCTAAGGCTGGTACTAAAGGCATCTGAGGGTTGGATGCTCTGCATGCCAGTTTAGCTCCAGCATCAGACTTCGTCAGCTGCAGGGAGACTGTTGATGTGGTAGTGTTGCCATCTGTTGATAGCTGTGAAAGAGAAACAATTTATATCAAAATATATATAAATATATATATATAATTTTTTTGTTTTATAGTTTTTGAAAGTGTACAATGATTGGTCATGGTTATTTTGATTGATTTTATACAAACGCTGCGCTGACTTGAGATTTTTACTACAAAATTCGTCAAATAACAGTAACTATAGCCCAGGAAGATAGATAGATAGATATTAACTTGCTTGTAATATGTACAAAGAAGCTACGATAACAGGAATTTGATTAAAATATTTAAACTACAACATAACTTGATAGTAACCTTAAAGTAAGTACCTATAATGGGTATAGATTACTTCACGAATTTGAACTTGTTAAAAATACCGTCACGTTTACAAGCAGTTTGCTCATTAAATTATAAAATATTTTATCCAATGTGAACACACACAAATCAAAACACCCAGATCGATTAGTTAAAATAACATTGAAATACAAATCCTTAAACAGTCTACTAATGGCTTTTATATATTGAATATTACTCGAGAAAGATATTAATCAAGTATGATATAACAGATTTGAAATTACACTCAAAATCCTTTCAAGTCGCGTTTACAATCAAAATTAGCTCCAATTAATATCATTTTGAAATTCTAAATCAAAATTCAAAATGAAAATGTCATCTGATTAATGTTGGGCGCATAAAAGGTCATAATTATTGTACTTGGCAGGTAAATTGGTCTTTCGTAACAAGATTGTATCAGTAGGAAGCATAGCTGCGGCCGTTCTACTTAATATAATCCTTTAGTCACCTGTTTGAAAGACGAATCGAAGGGGTGACTTGTTTAGCTTGAATTTCAAACGATATAACGTGTAGGCCCGCTCCATTTTTGAGTCAAAGACTTTCATAAAATAATATTTGTTGATAAATATGGATCTAAAATCTTTAATTATAGAAACAATACGTGTTTAGTACAAAGTCTGGAATAACGACCAAATAATTTTACCTCCATTATTTACTATCGAGTCTATACAAGCTATACTCCACCATCATAAATGCAAGAATTAGTACTGTAATCGAAGCTAGAAAACCTGCAGAACAGGCAGGTTTCAGGAAAGGTATCTCTACAGTAGGTCATATTTACACCCTCGAGCTAATTATTGAGAAATATTGATAACAGCAAAGACCCCTATATCTCGCATTTATTGATTACAAAACGTTTTTCGACACGGTAACACACCCAAGCATTTGGGAAAGCTTGAAAGAACAAGGAGTCAACGAAATGTTTATAGAGGTTATCAAAAGCATATATAATAACATTAGGGGTAGAATAAAACTAGAAACCCTGGGCCCAAGCTTCCCCATAAAGAGGGGTGTAAGACACGGCGACCCGCTATCCCCAAAAATAATTATAGCTGTCCTTGAAGCCATCTTAAACAAGCTGGACTAGAGCAAACTAAGAATTTATATACAAAGCGCCGTCTCAAGTCATCAGAGATTTGCAGACAATATAGTGATACTATCTAAGACAAGCTCACAGCTGCAGCTCATGATCAAATCCCTTCAAGTGACCAGTGCAAAAGTGGGACTAAAAATCAATCTCACTAAGACTATGACAATGATAAATACTCGTAAAATACCAATAAAAGCTAACGGAAATCCACTGGAATACACAGACAAATATATGTACGTGGGCAAAACAGCCGGCTTTGGCAGAAAAGCAACGATTTTGGAATAGAAAGAAGAGTACAACAAACACGGAACAATTACTGGAGTCTTAAATCGAGTTTTGAAAGTAACATGTTAATAAGTATAAAAACCAAGATCATGGACTCTAGCCTTATGTGCATGGCTGGTCTGATCATGGCTCGCACCGCGTTTGACATACGGATGTCAGACATATAAATTTACGACCAAAGACAAGCACAAAATCACAACCTGTAACTGAGAACTACGAAACAAGACAGCGATAAAAAAACTAGAGAATATACGACTAAAATGAGATCAATAACAAAAGACACTAATACCTTGAGCTATGCTGAAAAGGAAATGGGCAGCCACATAGCGAGGCTTAAACACCAGAGATAGACCGTAAAAGCAACCCTGTGGAGAGGCCGACAAGAGAAAAGAAACAGGTAGACCACGGACGCGTTGGAAAGGCGAGATCAGTAAAACCGGCGGCTCAAACTGGAGCCAAATAGCACAAAATCGAGACCAATCGACATCTTTGAAGGAGGCCTACACCCAAACTAGGGTTCTTGCACAAGAAGAAATAAAAAAATATAAAATACTAAACATTTAATTCAATTAATCTAAGTTACTAGAAATATGAAAATTGTGTATAAGGCAAGGCTTAATTAAAGGCTTTTTACTGTTTTTATTTTATTAGGTCCAAAAATTACAAAGTAAAGAGTAACCAAAACTAAAAAAAAATACAAATCAATCACGTCCAAGTTCAAAGACCTAGATCAAAGGCTAGACACATAAATTGAAATCAAAAACACCAATCGCAAGCCTCCAAAGCCTACGGCGAACAAATCAACCAATCACAGGGCTTACCCTTCGAATCTGTATTCAGAATTGATTTTAATTAAGTGTTGTTAATATTAATTTCTAGTTGGCATGTTGGCTGGTTTAATTAAATTACGTAGGACAATCAAACCGGTTTGAATAGCGTGTGTGAGACTTGATTGACGTTCCCGCGTTGTGTTGTAATCAAGAAGCTTGAGTTCCAATTGATATTTCGGCTTTGCCAAAGTAATCTAGTTAGTTTGTCACTTTTGTTTAAGGAAGCGTGGATGCAAGGAATTTAATTTTAGTGACGCGCTCGTTGTCCTGATGAGTTTGATGAAGAGAAGTATTGGGTTTAACTTTGTATTAAACTACGGATTGTGACTTTGTTCTCTGTTCTCTTTGGAACGGAATTGAGAATAATCTTCTCTTAGCGAAGACAGGACCAAATCATAGGCCGTTTGCGTCACCAATTACTTAATGCGTTTAACGCTAAACATATTTAAAACATCATTATGTATCTATTTGAACGACTAACGGAAGCTGAACGGTGTTTTAAATTCATAGAGCGTGCCGCAAAATTGTATATTGCTGGAGATTATTAATAAAAGCATTTTTATCCATCAGAGAATGAGTCGAACCCAGTTTAAGTCTGATTAGCCATTTTGGGCCTTTTGGCAATTAAAATAGTTGCTTATAATCATACGTCTTTTTATGCTATTTGAATTGAATACAAAATGGCAACATTCAATTTTTAATATTTACCGACGGTGAATATAGATTCGGAGAGGTACAAAATAATAAGTAAATAAAGCAATACAAATCAGTTAAGTAGTTGAATCTGAGGAATCAAAAACAGAATTCATTGGTATCACTACTGTCCCAGATTTTATGATTGATTGGACACCAGTGCAACACATAATGCGTAAAGGAAAACTAGCGTGAAATATAACATCAAAGGGTTTTTTGTTAAAGCGAGCCATGTGTTAGCTTCGTTAGAGATTGGGGAATTCTGCTGAAAAAGTTTCCTATGAAATATTGTATTTTACAAGAATTCATGGACCATGATAGGGATGCCAGTGTATTATCTGGTTGTAAAGGTAGGTATATATTTTCGTTAAAAATTAATCGGATCATTTCTGAGAATTTTCGATTTCATTAATTCTCTGCTCGGACGTGACTAAGTCGATACAAAATTGGAATCAAAGGCAAATAAAAATTAAAAAACAAAATTAGAGACGAGATCAATGAATATTCGTTCCGGGCATCCAAAATTGGGAGCAGTTTTGAGGAATCCTATTTAATTAAATATATTTTATTTTTAAAAACAATGCTCATGTTTCACATATAATAACGTTTTGGTGATTTTGATTTTGAGTGATGTGGACTTAAAATTAAACTCCTACAGGAAATGATTTTTTTCATTTATATGAGTTTGATTATTGCACAGTAAATTATAAATTAAGCTGTCAATGGTTGCGATCTTATAAATGAATTACCTTTTAAGTAGTTTTATTCATTATGAAAAAAACATGGCCAAACTATACCATATTTTTTTCATCTATAGGTCACCAGAAAACATGCAGTCTACCTTTCGAGTGAGGTCACGACTTTTTCTTTTATAGTTCGTTACGATAATAATATTCTGATCGAAAGTATTTTTAGCGCGCCGTTCACTGACCTCACACCAAATTAAAATGAGTCCCATAAATTAGCCGAGATACCGCTCAAGATAACATTTCTCAAGAAAAATTTAACCTAGGACCAAATTTTTTAGAGCACAGCTAATCACGGTACCGAACTACCGAAGTACCAACTGACAAATTTGCCCGAACGTAACTTGGCGTAACTTTCACTTGGAACAGACATTCACAACAGGAACCCTGTTGGTCTCTTACGAGCGATTTGTGCACGCCGTAAGCATTCTCTGTCCCATTCAATCTACATTTATTACTTTTACGTGCCCCTATTTCAAGATGCTACACTGACACCGTATAAGATGGCCACTTTGATTAAATTTCTATGTAAAATTAGCTTTTCCCTCGAAAAGTTGGGAATTGATGAGGTAGTTTGGTCTTATCTGTCTTTGAGTTCATTTGTTGTCAATCTCGATAACCCCGCGACTTGATGGAATTTTCTTTTGATCGTACAAAATTAGCAGTGGTGGACAAGTGGTAACAACCGCGACTTACGAGTTGTAGTTCGTAGGTTCGGACCCAGACAGGCGCTTTACTTTGTGTAAATTATTTCATCACCACTGCTCTCAAAACGGTTAAGGAAAACATCGTAAGGCAACCGGCATGTCCTAGAACCAAAAATTCGATGACATGTGAAATCTACCAACCCGCACTGGTCCCGCGTAGTGGATTGCGGCCCAAACCCTCTCAACGAAAGGAGGCCTGTGTCCCAGCAGTGGGAACATTATCGAATCGCTACGTTATTATAATCTAAATAATAAGAAATATTATTATCGTCTTTGTATCGTTTCCTTGAATGGATATAAAGTATATTAAATATTATGGTTAGAACTTTAGAGGAGTTTAAAAGGAAGTTTGGGAAACAAAAGAAGATTGGACTAATTTTAAAGTTCTTGAAGTGTGTTTGTCAATTATACGATGTTTGTTTACCCACAAAGACGTGAGCTGGTATAACTTATTACAAAAGCAGAAGTTACAAGTTAATAAAATGTCAGTCCTTTGTACCTAAAATAGTCACTTAGGACCAAAATATAAATCTTTTATCAAAATGAAACGACGCGACTGCGTCCTAATTAATTTTTACTCGAAATTCCAACAGGCAACGAAAAATGTTAATTCACAAAAATGGTGATGGTTTTTTTTACCAAATGATGTTACTTACCGTTTCTTTAGCATTATTTATCCTATGTCCATTCTTCCACCACGTAATGGAGGCCGGAGGTCTTGACCCTGAACTCTGACAGAGCAGGTCGTATCTTCTGCTTGCTGATAATGGCTGATTGGACCCGAGGATGTGGACTGTCAGCGGTGGAACTGCAAGGAAAGTTACTGTCAGTAAATACTGTGAAATGAACCTGGATGACCCCCTTACCCAAGCTAACTTTTTATACAAGTAAATGATTTACGTGATAATAAAAAAAAAAACTTTCTTTCTTTAGTCTCTCGAATAGAGAGAAGGCCTAACATTGACACATAATATATGTTATGTTTGTTATGAACCTAAACGATACCTACATGTTATGGTAGTCCAGCTTAATCAAATATCTAATAAATAATTTGTAACAAATAATTGCAGGAAAAATTAAGAGTACGAACTCGCACATTTTTTTTTTGAATAAAAAGAAGCTTTGGTTTGAAGTATTACAATATTCTTTTATTGCAATAATTTTATGTTAATCTTCGTATCATGCAAATATTGAAATATTGTTTTCTCTGTAATCTGCTACACAACTTTTCTGCTTTAACGTTTTAATCCGTTTACAAGGGTCAGTAGAGGTTCCACTGAACAGTTGTCAAGTTATGGTTTTGTTGTTGACTGGTTTGACTTGTCGACGGCATGTTATTGACCATTGTCACAGGGTCTGCCCTTTGGATTTGAAAAAAAAAACTTATGACCTAACTAGTGACAGCAGCAGATGAAAATATATATATTTTTTAATAGTAGGTTTTTAAGTTAAGCACGAATTAAAATATACATAAAAAAGTTGTATCTATTAATTCTCTTTCAGAGCTAAACTTAATTAAATTCAGGTCGTAGACCCAACTTCTGAATATTCAACTTTACGGAATTTAGACTGCGTAGGAAGTCAAACGGCTTACGAAATTATTTTTACTTCCGTGTTCACAAGGGAAAATATTCTTGTTCAGTACAATATTTGCAACCGAACAGCTCACCACTTTGTCTCCGTGCATTTCCACAAATGCATGTATAAATTAAATTAAATTAAAATTCATTTATTACAGATAACAGGGATCCATATTATGTTAGTATTACAAAAAACAACTTATATTCTAGTGTTAGTAGTAGTTAAAGGTAGGTATAAAATAAAATAAAATACAATGATGGACACTCCACGCAGAGGACGCGCAGGCAAGAAAACATGTTTCCTACCTGAGCAACCTCCGGATAAAATGTCGAATATTTGGAGTATAGCTCTCCGCCACAGCTCTCAGGATATAGTTGCGACTACCCCGCACTCTGCTCAGCAGCGACGCGGTTTTCTTACGGTATAGCAAGCATTACCAAGTTAGTGCGACTTCGGATACCAAAGGCGTCACTCAACCAAACCATATCAAACCATCTTAGTGCTAATTAAGCTTAGATTTAACATTTTAAAACCAATCTCAATATAAACTGTAAACCATATAATTTCGTATAATTTAACCAGTGGTCATAAACTAACACCAAACCAATACCAAATTATAATATATATATGTAATAAATAAACTATCAATGAAATATCAACCAAACCAGTATTTAGAGTTAAACCAAGCGAGCGCTAAGTTCTATAATTCTTAAAACGTCCAATTATATAGTTTCTTTCTCTTTTATCGTAGACATTGTTTCTTGATAACAATATTCTTGATAATATGACTTTAGCATTCAAGTAATCACGCAATATTTCGTGAGAAAGCTGTGACTTGTGTGTGACTTGGTCAGTAGGAAAGAGTATTATATTAAATAGGATAAAACCTCTTTGGGTATAAATGGATTGTTTGACCTCGCCTGTCATTCATAGTGAGATAGGTAGAAAACCCCGTTTACGAAATATGTCCTTTGTTTTCTTAGGAAGGACCTTGCTCTTGACAAGCGAGAGAACATTCATTGGGAAACGTCAATCACTCATAAAGCGCTGCAAGGGTATTTTGGCGCGTGGCCTAAATAGGAACTGACGCGCCATCTTGTTTTTTGATTACATTTCAAGTGACATTTCACAAAACAATTACACAAATGTACCTATTCCAAAAGCCCCCTCCTTTCAACGTCATTCGAGCGCCAAACAATCCTAGTCCTACAGTCCTCTAACGGATATTTCAATAGAAACCTTATTGCAACAAGCATAAAGATAACTGTCTCAGCCTACCTATCACACCACAGTAGATCAAAGTACACCACATTACAGCACACCACACCACACTACTCCACGCCACACCACACTGAAGTATGTTAAGGTGTGGTGAGGGAGGGCACGCCACGATAGCGGCGGTAAGACCCCTCTTTGAGGAGTGGCTAGAGAGGCGTCACGGCGTCCTCACCTACCGCCTGACGCAGGTCCACACCGGACACGGAAGTTTCGGGAGGTTCCTGCACATCATCAGGCGGGAGGAAACGCCCGGGTGTCACCACTGCGATGATCGCCCCGAGGACACGGTGGAGCATACGGTGGGGGCCTGCCCTGCACAGGTGGAGCACCGCCGTGTCCTCGTAGAGGCGATCGGCAGCGGCGGCGATCTCTCACGCCCGGCCTTGGTTCAAGCCATGGTCCGGGGCGAGGGGGAGTGGGAGGCAGTCGCCTCCTTCTGCGAAGCAGTCATGCTAGCGAAGGAGGTGGCGGGACGGGAGAGGGAGAGAGTCTCCCGTCCAAGCCGCCGCGGTGGACGCTCCGGGCGTCGGGAGCCGCGTGACGGATCCCGGCCACCGTAGACGCGGGCCTGCGGGCGGTGAGTAATGGGTAGCTCACCGTCCGATCAGGACCAGGCCCGTGCTGGACGGCGCGTACGTGTTCCACGCGCGCCTCAAAGAGATGTCAGCATCATAGAGGGGGCCCACTAGGGCCCAAGCCTGCCGGGAAAGCGGGATCATCCAAAAGGGGTACCGCTGACCCGGAACATAAAGGGCCAAGGAAGGAACACGGGTGGGTTTTAGTCAGTAAGAGTCTGACACTCCCTTCCGCTTCACCCAGAGCGGGAGGAGTCATTTGATGATTTCCCATCCTCAAAAAAAAAAATATAAAAAAAAAAATGTGGTGAGGGCACAAATAAAAATAAAAATTATTATTGAGAATGTGGATTCTCAATAATAATTTTATAATTATAATTTTTTCCCTTTATTTTCTCCTACCAAAGGTTAAAATAATTGGTTATCATTAACTTTAGATTTAGTATTCAAACATTTCAAACACTGTTTTGGAGGAGGGGCTGGTTATCTGTGTGACAAGTTCTTGTAGTGCAGATAACAGTCTCCCACAAAGGATTTAGAAGATGTAGTGTCTTCATATTTTTAAGGCGCCTTTGTGGAAGAGAAATAAATGTTTATGTTATTAATACTGTGTTTCTAACAGTGTTGCAAAATCACTGTCAATATGACAGTGGTCTTTAATCTCGTGACAATACGGCTGCTGTTGGGTTGCTTCAACCGTCAAGTCTGTCAAAATCACTGTGACCTTTATAATTGTTGTAATAAGGTAGCTGTTGGGTTGCAGCTGTCAGAGGTAAAATAACTGTGAAAGGACGGACTGTAAGGTTCTAGAAAGCTCTGTCAGGTACGAATGTCCGGAAGATTCAATTCAGTCCATGTTTTAAGTGCGAAGCTATCGCCACTAGGCATTTCATTAAATTAAAGCGCCAGTTGTCCAAACGGTAAAGGCTTGGCTTGAAGTTACTCGTGGGTTCGAACCTCACCTATTGCAAGTTCACCGTTCATGTTAAAACTTCAACTATAATAAATCTTGCAGAAGAATCTTTTCAGAAGAAAACAATGGAACATCACAGACTCACGTATCTTTTGTGGATTGCAAACTAACGGCCATTCCCAATATCCTATCTATCTTCGGTTTGACACTACTAGAGATAGAAAATGCTATCTATCTTTTGTTTTCGCGTCCCAATAACCTTACTAGCGATAGGCTAACCTATCTCTGACCGCTATCTATCGTCCGGAGGACTAACTGCTTACTAGTGGTAGATTTCTCTATGAATTTGTCAATTTGAGCGTCTCAATAACGTTTTGACAGCTGTCGGTCAGTAAGTTTTGCCATCTCTAGTAATCGATCGTGCTATCCTCCGATTTTGAGGGATAAGACTACTAGCTAGGTATTGTATTTATTACGTATTTTTCGTTTCTGTACAATAAAGTGTTCATCTATCTATCTAAAATATGTCGGAATCAAGTGAAAGTGATCTTGAATTACTGGACCAATTGTCAGACTGGGATAATGACGACGATATGCAAATTAGCGGCCGAATTTGATCATATAAAGATGGAGTGAATTACATGGACAGTTATCTTGGTGATGATTTTATATACAGATTTAGATTAAACAAAAGCGCCATAAATGATTTGCTGTCTGAAATATATCCATTTTTAAGAGTAACCTCAAAAAGGTTAGTGCACATAAAATAATGTTTTCGCTGGTTGCTTATAGAAAGAATATCTATTTTTAAATACTATCTACTTATTATTCATACTGTGCCCCTGTGTAATAGTCATTCCTTTCATTTTGCAGAAATCATGGAGTTTCACCCCTGCACCAACTGCTCCTAACCCTAAGGTTTTATGCCTTGGGCACAATGTTGGTGTCTGTAGCCGACTATATAGGTGTCTCGAAATCCACGGCAGGACGAATTAATTAATAGAAAGGTGTTTTGGGGTTTGGACAAAAAGATTTCCTGTCCTCTCTTTGAAAATACGGCTTTCCCTAGAAACTACCCAATCAGTAATAATTGCCACGCTATACTGCATAACATCTGCAGACAAAGGAATTTACAGGATGTTGAGCCTGAGGTAGATATACCTAACCACAATATATCATTTGAGGTGCAAACCATCCCTATCTCTCATAATGATATTCAGGTGCGACAAGATTTAATTAATAATTATTTTAGTGAGTAGGTTAATATTAAGCAAATTTGTCTAATTTTATCATAATAAAAACTTGTGATATTAAAACCCAAAGATTTTTTTTCTGAGAAAAATATGCATACCTATTACAAATATTTAAATTGTGATATTAGAATATAAATTACTTCTTCCATTGACTCAACAACCCAACTTTATTATTTCTTTATTACTTAGTTCTGATATTTATGGATGATTGATGAGATAATTATTAAAACAAACATAAATTGACAGCCGGGCCTACCTACTCCCAACCGTAGATAGATGCAAGCTACTTTCGTTATTGGGACGACAACAAAAGATAGATAGAATCTTCCCAGCTATCGGAGATAGCTGTCTATCTATAACTGTAGTTAGAATATTGGGAACGGCCATAAACCGGCCTAAACTTAAGCGTATCAGTAAATCCAAACCGTAAACTTTTGGAAATAATACACGTTTTCAACGTCCAAGTGTAAATCAAAGATTATGGCATTTTTTTTTATTTCAGCAACAACTTACGGTATTGCCTTTGTTTTGACATTCAAGAAATGAAGAATTTTTATTTTAATAATACTTCATTTCTATATAATATTGCTAACAACATTCACTTCTCATCAAAACCATCGAAACACCTGTGAAGTTTGGTTTTCTATGAGATTATGTATATTTTTAACATTAAAAAAAACAGCTAATTGCGGATATTATAAGGTATCCTTTAACGTTTTAGGTTTCTGGCCACGCTCCGCCAATCTTCTTCTAATGGTAGAATCACTCACAGTCAATCCTTGAACCTCACCGAGCCGCTGCCGCTGCTGCAGTTGAATAGAGTTAAAGTGACGATTTCTTTGTGAAACTGACGCAATATACCGGTCATCTTCCTCAGACGTGACTCGATATCTACCAGATCCTGGACGGCGAGTAAATACACAAGTCTCCCGATAACGTAAATACACGCTATTGACAGCAGAAAGGCTAAGGTGCAATCGTGCATCCAGAACACGCTGACTATGCGCTGAATATAATATATAAAAATATCCCCCAGCAACGCCACGACTTGGGCAGCTTCCATAGGCGAGGTATCCATATTCGTTAGGAAAAAATCTCTTTGGTATGTTGTCACAGAGCTTAGTTAACAATCAGTTTAAAAAAAAACGATATTTTTTGCAAAAAAAAAATGTGTTTAAATGCGGAAATTCCGACGGAATACACGTGGAAAACAATCTCTACATTCATTTATCAGATGAATATTCGAAAATTTCAATTCATATTTGGTATAACACTGTGTAGACTAAACTGCCAGCTATTTATTAGCAATTTTTTTTAGTGATAACAGTCCTCTTTTTTATTTAAACGCCGCCTAAATATTACTTGCAGTAACTGTTTCGATTTTTTTGATGATAAGTGTATTATTATTTTAATAAAGTTACCAATAAGTACTTACAATTCATATCCAAAGTAAGTGTGGTTTCAATAGGGTGTGCCCGTGGATGGTTGGAGGCCCTGCAAGTGAATGCGGCCCTTACATCCGCCCGCGTTAGTGGGCCAATGTGTAACACCCCTCTGACGCCATTAGCGGATAGCGGGGTCGCTGGCGTGTCGGTTTCTACCTCGTCTCTGAACCATTTCACCCATGGTCTGGGACGACCTGCGAAGGAAATGTGGATTAAAGGTTTTGTAGTCGCGGATTTATAAATAAATTTATGGTAAAGTCGATATCCGGTGAAAATGGTTTCCATGTTTTTCAATTCCTAAGAATTGCTATAGAAGATGGATAAATAAACACGTTAAAGAAAACATATGTGAGTGTAGGTGGCGGTTAGGATCATACAAAATAAGGCATTCCAAGAATGGAATGGACAACACCGAACACCAGCTCCAACAATACGAAACGATACCAAAGAAATGTTTTTTTATCCTTTCTTATTTTCGATACGTTTTTGGCTCGGATCATACCTATTATGAAGTTCCAAGAACGGAATGGAGAACACAGCTCCGACAATATAATACTAAAGAAATATTATTTTTTTCTTTCTGATTTTTTGGTTATGTATTTCCTAGCGTTGGTTTTATTATGTTATAATAACAATATATAATATTTATTTCAGATTTGTACATCCATAAATTGGTTAGTAACACAAAAATACTTATAAAAACTAATGTTACTACAAAAATACACATTCCAAACTCAAGAGCTACGTGGACTATCCGAAACTAGTACACGTGTTTACTTGACCGCATGCAGTCGTATCCAGCGCTCGAGCATCGGAGAGTACCCATCGGTCCACCGATACGGCCAAGATGCTGTTGGTACTAGCACGCATGCGTGTAAGGATGGAGCTTCAACGCTTACGCATAACAGTAGCGAAACTGTCTACGTTGGCCTCAGCAAACATAGCGGAGGCGCTGCAATACCGCGGCAGTCCCATCAGTATCCTGAACGCATTGTTATACTGGACTCGCAGGTCACCGTATGCTCTGCAAATAGTCAACCCACAGGCCGCACGTGTAAAAGGATTGGCAAGCTTTGAACAGCGTTACCTTTGCTTGTTTTGTACACCGTGCAAACTTGCGAGCTAACATATTACATCGTACAGACAATGATATGCGCTCTCTTTCAACACCAGTACTGTACTTTAAGTCATCGGTGATCCAGTGACCCAAATACTAAAATTTAGTAACTCTTTTTAAAGAAGC
The DNA here is from genome assembly GCA_937001585.2 of Brachylomia viminalis. Lineage (NCBI taxonomy): Eukaryota > Metazoa > Arthropoda > Insecta > Lepidoptera > Noctuidae > Brachylomia > Brachylomia viminalis. The sequence goes on along the minus strand of OW443307.2, from coordinate 4,234,323 downwards.
ACCACACAAGACAACTTCAGGTACGTTTTCATAGTATTTAGTCTCTGCCTTAAATACCAAAAAAGGCTATGCTGCTAGCTAGGCTAAGCTGTTATAAGGCTGCCATATTATTTAAGTAACTATACAGAAGAAGCAATATAAACTATTTCTAGATCAACTTACCTCCACTGACGTCACATTTCAGCGTGAAGGTATCTCCTTCGATGTAAGGCCCAACGATGGCTTGCTTCACGTCTCCCTTGTCATCCGTGATCACCATCTTGTTTGGCGGCACTGTTAACAAAGAATAAACGATGTTATTTATGTAAAAATAATAATAAGGTAGCCGTGATGGCCAATGGCATAATAGCCAAGAGCCTTGATCAACACCTGAGGAGGATCTCGTTAGGTAGCTGGATCAATGGTTTAATCCAGAAGGCGAATCTTCTGGATACGGCACGTATAGTTAGGAGGTTCCTCTCTCAGAAGCCCTGACCACCGGTAGCTTATCCAGTTCCCGATACCGGCGGGCAACTATTTTTTTATATTTTCAATGTTTTTTCTTAAAATATTTTAAAATGTAATTTATAAATGTATAAAGGAAAAAAATACTAACGAATTTTTTATCTTTACTTTTTTTTTTTCCGGATTATTATCTGTTTGTCTGGATGTATGTTTCGGATAGGCGCAAAAACGGCTGAATGGATTTGGATGAAAAATGGCACACAGATAGTTTATACCCTTTTTTTTTTTTTTTTTTTGTTTCCGGGGTGGAAAATCCTCATGGATGTCCGCCGCCCTGGGGCGGGCGGCGGGGTCTGTCAGACTCTTACTGACTAAAAACCACCCCGGTGTTCCATCTCACACCTACGCCGGGCGTCGCGGGAACGTACGATCCTTCCGCAACCCCCGACTGGTGCCGGCCCGCCACTGCGGGCCTCTTCGGGTCTGGGGGGGGAGTGAGGTGTTTGACTCCCCCCGCGACGTCTAAAAGGGGCGCGCGTGGAACACTACGCGCCGCCACCTCGGGTCCTGATGTATGGGGGGCGACGGACGTCCCCGAGTCCGTCGCCCCTGGACCCATTTAGGGGGGCTGGAAGAGGGCGTTGTCCGCCCTCCGCCGACGCCCGGTGCGCCTTCTGCGGGCCGGGTGAGTGGACGAGATCTCCCTCTCCCTTTCCGCAGCCTCCTTCTGCGAGACGACTGTCTCGCAGAAGGAAACCACCGCGTCCCAGGACTCGTCGCTGCCGACCATCGACTCGACTACGGCCGGCAGCGACAAGTCACTGCCTACTTCTGAGATGAGGGCACGGCGCGGCTCCTCCCAAGCGGCACACTCTGCCAGCGTATGCCGCGCCGTGTCCTCTCGGCAGTCAACGCAGTGGTGACACCGGGCGTCCGGCTCCCTGTTTATGCGACACAGGTACTTCCCGAAGCAACCATGCCCCGAGAGCACCTGCGTCGCCCGAAACGACAGGGAGCCGTGCCTCCTCCCGAGCCAGCGCTCGAGTACCGGCCGGACCGCCTCGATGGTGACGAGGCCGGCGGTAGGCCGAGAAAAGATAGTTTATACCCTGGATTAACACTTTTAATCCCAAAAGTACGTTCGCGTAGGCTATTTTCGGACATCCATGCGGGCGAAGCCGCGGGCAAAGATTTGTTTATGTAATAATAACACTTAGGGACAATAATATGGGAGACCTAAGCACACGCACACAGTAAATAAACAAAATAATTTTGGGTGTAAATTACAACCAGTTTAACCAAGGGATATCGAGTTAGTCGCTCCATATAGAATGGTGGTAAATGATAAATGATTTTATTTCTGTAAGTAGGTTTGAACAAACACTTTTACACGTCAATCATATTTTTTTTAAACTAGATGGGGTCGGCGTTTCCTATCTGACTACTCTGAGAAGAAAGGCCGAAACAAACTCAGAGGTCACAGTCTCTTTTAAAGTCCAGACAAAATTCAAAATTCTTGGTCAGGTCATGTGAAAGCTATGTAGATCGGTGTCTGCAATGGTCTTTTGAGGAAAGAACCACACAGATTGAGTGGACCTGTCCAGTCAGTGCACGCAATTGTCAGTAATCGTGCAGCTCAACTTAGACTCAAGGAGCTCAACGATTCGACGAACAATACCAAAGAAAGGACATTTGAGTAGGCCGCATAAATTACTCAAACTGCCAGATCATGATTACGTTGAGAAAAATACAAAAATAAATATAAATAAATCAATGACCGACATAGTTCTCACATTCACAATAATTAGAATAATATTATAATAATCTTTGAGGACCATGTAGATTTGTGTCTGAAATGGTCTTTTGAGGAAAGAACCACACAGATTGAGTGGACCTGTCCAGTCAGTGCACGCATTTGTCAGTACCCGTGTAGCTCAACTCAGAACTTAAGGAGCTCAACGATTCGACGAACAATACCAAAGAAAGGACATTTGGGTAGGCCGCATCAGCTACTCAAACTGCCAGAACATGATTAAAACTGCAACAAAAACATACATAGTCCTCACATTCACAATAATTTAAAATAATATAATACTTTATACAGTAAATATTAGTGTCATTGTATATGTAAATAAGTATAGATACTTATAGCAAAGATTAAAAGTAAAAATAGTTAGCGAAATAAAATAAATTAACATTGCCTGTGCTTTATTGGAGAAACTCAATCCCAAGCCTTTTTGTCCTCAATATAGTCTTTGACAGTATAATAGGCATTCTGGCATAGTTTCCTTTTTATAAAAGATTTGAATTTATTAAGGCTTAGTGCTTGAATGTGGCTAGGAAGTTTATTATAAAAATGTATACATTGGCATCTAAACGAGCCACCTATTTTCTTGAGCCTGGTAGTAGGAACAACAAATTTGTGCTTATTTCTAGTATTTAAATTATGGATATCACTGTACTTTTTTTGTATTTAGTACTTTGTTTGTATTTGGTATTTAGCTGCATCAGGTTAGTCTGTAGCTCAAGTCAAGTCCAGTTCATTATTTCATTATTTATTTATTACTGTTAAATGCCCGTGACTTCACAGCGGGCCCTATCAGAATACCAGTGTTGTGGCATTTTTTTTTAATGTCGCAGCATGATGCTGAGATAGGAGCCTTTTGGCCTCGTATAGGAATTTCCGTTTCCTTTTTCTTTTGTTACTTTTTGTTTTTATATAGTTTGGTTTTTTATTTTATAATTTAGTTTGTGCACTTCCTGTACGAGTCGCAATAAACACTTTTTCTTTCTTTCTTTTCCAGTCGCTCAGCGAGGTATGGAGAGAGCTATGCTTGGAGTCTCCCTGAAGGATAACATCCGAAAGTAGGTGATCCGCCAGAGAACCAAGGTAACAGACATAGCCCAAAGACTAAGCAAGCTGAAGTAGCAATGGGCTAGTCACATCTCTCGTAGAAAGACAATCGTTGAGGAAAACAAGTTCTAGAGTGGAGACCGAATTTAGGCAAACGTAGTGCGGAACGCCAGGTGGAGTGACGACTTGGGAAACGTGGCTGGCAAAGACTGGATGAGGAGAGCCGGAGATCGGGCTCAGTGGCGTTCACTAGGAGAGCCCTATATGGGCTGATGATGAGGTTAGTCCGGATGCTGATCACAACATAGTTGGAAAAAAGACTATGGAGAAAATGATGAATAGAAATATTGAATAGAAAGAAATAATTTAATTTGTGATCAACATTGGCACCAAAAGTGTCGCAAAAGATTATAATAATATGAGGAGAGTATTTCGGTACTATAAGAAAAAAAATTAAAACTTTGCCTTGAGCGTGCGACCTAAGTGAAATTGAGGAGGAAAAGTAACACCAAACTAATTCCTTCCGAGAGTTTTTAGAGTCTTAAGAGATTATATCTGACGGATAAGTAGCAAATCCACAGTATACAGAATATATTTCCAAAAAAAATGTGTTTTCGTGTCCAGGTGCCCTTCACGAGTTGGCTAAGGCCCTTTATATGCACACGGTTTCTTGCCGTGAAAAACTACGCTTTATTTGCCGTGTGTAGGCACGGTCGTCAGTGCTGTATCACTATTGGAGCTTGGTGACGGACACGTTTTTTCTACGGCGCGGTATTATACGGCGTGTATAGGCACGGTGCGTCAGTGTTGTATGGATCACTATGGAAGCTTGTTGACAGACACGTTTTTTCTACGCTAATGTTTATACGCCGCCGCCGTACCGTAAAGAAACCGTGCCGTATACAAAGAGCCTTAGGCTTCGTTCACACGGAATTTTCCTGCACGTTTTTTTGGAGTATACGTCTTAACGGATAAATAGTGGCACATACTTTGTTCATAGAACCATTCACACGGCGTTTGTACTGCAATAAAACGTACATTCTTTATACGTTTAAACAGATACTCACCGGACTGGTCCAGCAAATCGAATAAACTTTAACGTATTCGGTTTGCAGTGGCGCGTAGTATAGTTCTGTTTCATTCACACGGCACGATGTTATACGTTTTTTTTTATCGAATAGCAAGCGAATGCGTCTATAGTACTAGAGTAACTTTTGGCGGGAACGCACGTATTTTGTTAGCAATTTCAAGATTAATTCAAAATGATTGGCGAGTCTTTGATAGACAATGAATTATTAATTAATTTAGTCGAACATAAGCCAGTTTTGTTTTTTGCGACAACTACGTGAAAACTGTCGCTATTCGGCGTGAAAACGGTTATTAAACGCATGAAAATCTACCGTGTGAACACCCGACTGGTTGTACGTTGAAAGTCGAATACGTGCAAAAACGTGCAGGACGTTGCCGTGTGAACCTAGCCTAAGGCTTTTGAATAAAAGAACAGAGACAATAACAAACTATGGGGCAATGAACACTGTCCACATTCCACATGTCGTCGGTCGCTTCGTGGGCTAATCTTTCTTTTGTTTTTCTTGGCTTGACTTCAACATTTTATTTAAAAAATAAAATAAAATTGAGTTACGTCTCTATAGATCGAAATATAATTCGGTTAGTAATCCATACTAATAAATGCGAAAGTAACTCGGTCTGTCTGTTACCTTTTTACACCTAAGCCACTTAACTGATCGTTATGAAAGACAGATTTGTAGCCTTGGGCCTGGAGTCAGACATAGATGACTTTCTTCCTGGATATTCATATTAAAAATGATGAAATACCGAAAACACGCAGACGATGTCGCCAGTACCAGCTAGTAATGTAATAAAAATCGATCTTAATTTAATGGTAAACGGCCATTTTCGGACTTTGAATCTGGTACATAATTGTAGAAAAATAGGTACCTTTAAAATCCACAAAGTAATATTTAAAAAAGGTATAATCATCATAACAATCAAAGCCGATGAAAACGCTGAAATAAACTGAATAAAACATAATTAAGTTGACGTAATAAAACCAGAGTACAAATCTAGCCGTAATTATAATTACAAAGTTCATTAAATGCTGTCAATTGGAGCCAAAGTAATTGGTTTTCATTGTTACATTCGCTAAGTTAACAATAACTGAATGAAATCCAGTCTGTTTTTCGTCACGGTTTATTGCAGTAGGTGCTTTATTTGATTCAACGTTTTTGGTAATCTCGTGCAGTATATTTAAAGGAAGAACTGTGTAAAGAATCTTGATAAATTAATGTGGTTTTAATTATTTGTTTTAGAATCAGTATTTACATGAAAACACTTATTTTTTGGCCAGTCGTGTAAAATCAAGCGTATTCTTTGATAACTTGCATAAAATGATAAGTTCGGTTTTCTAAGTTCATTTTTCTAATCAATAATACCTATTCTCAAAAATCCAAGTTCAAGTTGTAAAATATATCAGAAAAACAATACTTTCGAAAGATGAAACCTATTATAGAACAGACTTTACTGATATTATTTTGTATTTTATTATATTTGCGTTGATTATTCACATTCCAAATATGTAATATTCTTTATTCATCATTTATACAGGTTCAAAAAAAAAATCTCTTGTATACCAGCATCTACTGCACAATTTTTTTTTTAACTCATTTTCATTCATGTTGTGGACCAAACATTAATGCCTAGACTTTTCATACAAACTCGTTTAACGTCTTTTTTGCCAAACTAGCAAGCACGCAGTCAAAAGTATTGGCTTTTCTAAAAAAAATAAAAATTAAATGTCCCAAAACCGTTCGGCTAATACTCTGCCAACATTCTGCTGATCGGTCTCACAGCATAAAATCTCGGCTAAGAATATCGATAATAGCCTTAATATAATTTTCATAGCCTATTCCTTTACTTTTTATTATTCATTTAGCATTAATTCCATTTTTATTGGACAACTTTTATGTCCAATTATTTTATAATGCTTCCCGTTGATTTGTTTTAGTGATTTTCGTAAATTTTTGGAGGGAGAATTGAAATTGAATGTGCGTCTCATATTTTTAATAGAATATAATATTCTTTATTATGTACACCATAAAAATAACAGATAAAAATGTCGAAAGTTTACATAGGGTGACACAATGGGCGGTCTTTTAGAGACAACCTTTGGATGGATTTAAAGGGATAAGGAGAGACAATGATGCAGGTAGTCTGTGGTGCTTTTTCCATGCATATTGCTTTGTTAATTTTTCAATTCATTAGCATGTAAGGTAAGTAAACATTAATACCTTTTTTTTTTGTGGGTGGGAAATCATCAAATAACTTCTCCCGCTCTGGGCAGAGCAGGAGGGCGTGTCAGACTCTTTCTGACTAAAACCCACCCGTGTTCCTTCAGTTGCCTGTGCCAGGGGTAACCCTCTTGGACTTTTCCGCAACCCTAGCAGGCATCGGTCCTAGCAAACCCCGTCATTGGTGCTGACATCTCTTTGAGGCGCGCGTGGAACACAACGCGCCGTCGACCCGGGCCCGGTCCTTATCGAACGGCGAGCTGCCCATTGCTCGCCGTTCGCAAGCCCGCGCCTACGGTGGCCGGGAATCGGCCTGCGATTCCCGACGCCCAGGGCGTCTCCTGCGGCGGCTAGCGGCGTGAGGGCGCAAATTTTGCCTCTCCCTCACGCGTTCCGCCTCCTCCTTCGCAAACATTAGTGCTTCGCAAAAGAAGGTGACGGCTTCCCAAGCCGTCTCGCTCCGTACCACGGCCTAGACCAGGGCCGGACGCGAGAGATCGCCACCGCCAATCGCCTCCACAAGGACACGGCGGTGCTCCGCCCAAGCCGGGCAGACCTCCACCGTATGCTCCACTGTGTCCTCCGGGCGATCCACACAATGGTGACACCCGGGTGGAAACATTAATACCTACTACCAGCATCAATGTTTCCGTTAATCAAAAATAAAAATGTGCTAAGTGTTGATGACACGGAATATTTTTATCATCGCAACAGAATAACAGATTATTTCGAGATTTTAATCTTAAACAGTTCAGAGGGAAATATCGTGAACTATATTTCAATTTACCAAGATATTGATTGGTACTACGAACATAGTAATTAATTATATTTCCACAACCTTAAACAGCACACTACAACATGAATTAAACAAAGCGAACGAACGAGCAAAACGAACATTTACAAAATATTTATCAGAATATATTCCCAAATTAAAACGGATAACATGAAGATAATCCGCGATGTTCTCTATATTAATAATTTACTGAAAATCTTAGGTCGTAAGATGTTTCTGATAAAAGAAGAAATGGGATCAAAGAAATAATTTGAGTTCAAAGTCTATCGGCTACTAGAAATTCGTTTATATCGAGGCGAAAGGCGGAATGAAATAAAAACAGAACTGTTTACTCGACGACTTATGATTGGAGGAAATGGACCAAGATGGCGGTTTGCAAGTGGTTTAAAATATCCCTTTTTCTAAAAGAATGAAGCAGACGGTATTGGGGCTATGTTTAAAATGGATTTAGCTGTTTTCTTGGAAGACGAGGCAGTTTCATAGCTATCTGTAACCATCCACTGAGAGTGCCATATTTTCCTTTAAAGCTCTTTATTTTGACCTTGTGTATGATGAACAGCCCTTCAGAAAAGAATAGAATACAGTTATTTATATTAAGTACAGCATAAAAACTACAAAATTATATAAATGTAGAATTTCAGCAAGGTTGCTAAAAGACCTGACCACGGAGAAAACATAAATCAGTTTTCAAACAGAACTAAAGTAAGTAGATACTAATTAATTAAATTTAAGTTCGTAACATTTACAGAAGACCTCGTTAATAATTCCGCGTTCTTTTGTAGCCAATTAAGTAATAACAGAAAGTTATGAACAAAACTTAAAACAAGATCAAAAATTAATTTAAAGTAGCGAAACTTTGTAGTGCTTTTCAAGACAATAAAAGATTCAGGTGTATTTACAGCCCGTTACGAGGGCAACACGACTTCCAAATAAAAGGAGACGTATGAAAGCAACGCGAGACAATGCAGAAAAGCTGGTCCTTACAACATGGATATCTTCTCGTGAAAATCCTTATAGTATACACATTATGCACCTTATATGCCACATGCATATCATATACACAAATTTTAATGATGCTTTTAACCATGATCGAACCGACATGTTTATTTTTTCTATGCGAGCAAAATCAACTCGTACATAAAATAATAGAGGTATCTGAAAAATTTACCCCAATGACGTAGAATTAGCTAATAATAACTACGTGAGATTCCTTTTTCGCTTGGAATTAGTACCCTTAATATTTGTTTTGTCTATTTTTATACGTTATGTAAGGCTGTACCCACGACATTGACCACGTGTAAGGTCAGTGTGTGAGCATAGCCATAATCATTTTCAAGTTTTCTACTTTGCGATAAACGTCATTTGCTCATACCAAGTCGATTCACTTTTTAGTCGAAAATGCGAAGACAGACTAGATTTGAATAGTCCAAAAACTAGATTTGTGTCTTAAACTGCCGGGACCTATTCTGTAAAAATCTAACCTTGAAAATTTAGGTAAAGTGAGCTTGAAGTCAGCTGTCAATAATGTCAATCCCGGAATGACAGCTCACGTCACTTAACTTTTCACGGTGAGATTTTATCATTGAGCTAGGAAAAACATAAGTCAATGGATTTTATACAGGGTTACTTGTATTTCGACGTATATTCGTCAGGAGCTTATAGGGTGGCCAGAATGCAACAAAATGAACCCCCATATGTATGGCTGAAATTCAATATTTTTTATCGAAATAACATTGTTTGAACCGTAAATTGAAAATATTGGTAATATATTATTCTTAAAATGCGCTGACTATTTTATTTATTGTGTTTACTTAAGTATTTTTTAATTGAAGTGCCAGCTACCATATAATTTTTAATGGTACCCATTCAAGCTCTAGTTCTCGAAAACTATTGAATTTCGGCCACAGATATAGGGGATTCAATTTGTTGCATTTTGCCAATACCAGCTCCTGACGGATATAAGTCGAGTTACAAGTATCTCTGTATAAATATTTTATTAAATATTCTGAATACAATTTTGATTTAATCACTCACACAAATAATACTCATGGGTACCTAAATGGAACAGTCTCGAAATACTACAGTCACAAATTGCATTTGTTTGATTTATTACATTTTGTTCCTTTATACCGTGTACATACACAGTAAAATGGACCTTCTGAAGATAATATCTTGAATAAACGACATCGTGGCACTTGCCATAAATATAAAGGTGTTTTCTTTGTCTTTTGCCTGAAGTTGCAAAGGAACGTATAGTTTTAAGTATCTTTTAAATTGCCAAATGTTTGTGTAGTCGTTTTGCTAAGAGAACCGCACTCTTATTGCGGCCTTATTAAGGTTACTGCTGATCCATTGCTTCATATGTTCGAAAAATTTGTCTGCTCAGCAACGTAAATAACGCAATGAATGCTGTTGAACTGTCGAAATGAAAGCCATTCCTACTGTTAGTTTGTTACGCAACTACCCCGCGGCACTGTGTTAACTTTAAGTGCACATTTTTGTAATTTTTAGGGTTCCGTAGCCAAATGGCAAAAAATGGAACCCTTATGGATTCGTCATGTCTGTCTGTCTGTCCGTCCGTATGTCGCAGCCACTTTTTTCCGAAACTATAAGAACTATGCTGTTGAAACTTGGTAAGTAGATGTATTCTGGTAACCGCAATAAGATTTCCACACAAAGAACAAAAAAAAACAAAAAAATTGTGGGTTCCCCATACTTAGAACTGAAACTCAATTTTTTTTTCATTAACCCATACGTGTGGGGTATTTATGGATAGGTCTTCAAAATTGATAATGAGATTTCTAATATTTTTTTTTTCTAAACTTAATAGTTTGCGCGAGAGACACTTCCAAAGTGGTAAAAAAAACTACTCCCTAGATCTCGTTTAAACCAATTTTCGGGTTGTCATTCTTTTATTTTAGAAGTTACAGGAGGGGTCCTGTAACTTCTAAAATAAGAGAATGACAAAACTAAAAAAATATATATGACGTACATTACCATATAAACTTCCACCGACAATTGGTTTAAACGAGATCTAGGGAGTAGTTTTTTTTAATACGTCATAAATCGTAAACCGCAATTTACCTTTCATTCAATCATCATCATCATCATCATTTCAGCCGAAAGACGTCCACTGCTGGACATAGGCCTCCCCCAAGCACCTCCACTTCGACCGCTTTTGTGCTTCCCGCATCCAACGGGTGCCTGCGGCCTTGACAAGATCGTCTGTCCACCTTGTGGGAGGCCTTCCAACGCTACGTCTTCCGGTACGCGGTCGCCACTCTAGAACTTTCCGGCCCCATCGGCCATCTGTTCTGCGAGCAATGTGCCCTGCCCACTGCCACTTAAGTTTGGCAATTCTTCGGTCTATGTCGGTTACCTTGGTTCTCCTGCGGATCTCTTCATTTCTGATTCGATCACGCAGGGAAACTCCAAGCATAGCCCTCTCCATTGCCCTTTGGGTGACTTTTAGCCTTCTTATAAGGCCCATTGTGAGCGACCACGTTTCATTACCATAATTATGTCATCACTGGCAACACGCACTGGTCAAAGACTTTCGTCTTGAGGCACTGCGGTATGTGGGACCAGAAGATATTGCGTAGCTTCCCGAACGCTGCCCAGCCGAGTCGGATTCGACGATTGACCTCTTTCTCGAAGTTGGAACTACCTAACTGGACAACTTGTCCTAAGTACACATACTCGTCCACGACTTCGAGTGTAGCGTCTCCGATATTCATGAGAGTGGGTGTTACATGAGCATTTAACATGACCTTTGTTTTGTCAATGTTCATTTTAAGACCCACTCTTTCGGAGGCTCTACTGAGGTCATCGAGCATTGTACTGAGGTCCTCCATAGTCTCAGCCATGACTACGATATCGTCGGCAAACCGAAGGTGAGTTATGTACTCGCCATTAATGTTAATGCCAGCCCCTTTTCAGTCCAGAACCTTGAAGACATCCTCCAGTGCAGCGGTGAACAGTTTCGGAGAGATAACGTCTCCCTGTCTCACACCTCGCTGCAGAAGGATAGGTTTCGAGGTCTGATCCTGGAGTCGGACTGACATAGTGGCGTTTTTGTACAGACACTTCAGCACCTCGATGTACCGATAGTCAATCATTCAATCAACTCAAATATAAAAAAAATACTTGCAGCTACGGAACCCTTCATGCGCGAGTCCGACTCGCACTTGGCCGCTTTTTTATTCAAGCCCAGCTAAGGATAAGCCAACTGTGTATTTTTTTGTCGAAAACCTGAGTTAACCGCCTAGAGACAATTATTGTGTAGTGAAAATAGAGAACTTCTTCCGCGAAAGAAGATATTGCTCCCTATCGAATTATTGGTCGACTCTTTACGTAACAGGGGTAGCCTATTTTTTTCCCAAAGAATCGGCATTGCCATACAGCGTGGCAACACTGCCAGCCTTTTGGGCACTTTTCCTGTTAACAGCGAGGCGTACGAATGTTTTGAAGCCTTATGATTCTTTCCCTTTAATTTTTTATATATTTTTATTTTAATAGTGTTAACTTTTACAGTACTAAGTAAATAATATCTTGTTTAAAAATAAATAATTTATGAAAAAAAAGAAGTGTTATCTTAATATCACCCGAATTATCCATTTGCTATGCGTGATGTTAATCAGTTTGTAATCGTCTCCAAATCGATATGATTCGGAACTTGTAGAACCTATGCTTGCTGAACCTATGCTTACCTATGATTGCTGACAATTGTGTGTACTGACTGGACAGGTCCACTCAAACTGTGTGGTTCTTTCCTCAAAAGACCATTTTAGATACCGATAGCCTTTACAACATGATCTGACCAAGATTTTGTCTAGACTTTAAAAGACACTGTGACCTCTGAGTTTATTTCGGCCTACCTTCTCAGAGTAGTCAGATAGGAAACTCCGACCTCATCTAGTTTTAAAAAAAATGTTTGACGAGTACATGTTTCTACAAACCTACTTACAGAAATAAAATCATTTATCATTTATGCATCATTTTTAAGTAACATTACATTTTTGTGTTTCAAACTACGCACTTGAAATCTCAATTACATTTTCATAATTTTTGCATACCGTCAAATGGGGTTACTTTGATACTACGGGGTTACTTTGATAACAACTTTAGGCTTATGAAAAACTTAATTTTATAATAACTACAACGCTATAATACAAAGAAACTATCAGTAGTGCCAAGTACTGATAGTTTATTTTTTAACTGGTGTTGTAGATATTATAAAATTAAGTTTTTCATAAGCCTAAAGTTGTTATCAAAGTAACCCCGTAGTATCAAAGTAACCCCATTTGACCGTACAATATAAGATTATGTTACAATGTAAATAAAGAAATAACAGTCCCACACATATTAAACAAATACCACAGCATAAAAACCCCCTTTAGCCTTCCCAAAAACACGTTTCAGAATTCAAAGCGACGTACCAAAGATACATTTTAATAATATAATTTTGTGTAGTCTATGATCCCAAGTGTATTGCAATAACGGGGCCTTTGTGTTCGGTCCAAGACTCATACTTTGTGCAACAACCTACGAATAATCTTATTCTGGCAGAGCTAGCCTCTTGAGATGTGAGACGTTGCTATGGTAACGATGGCCTGTTTCTAGTCGGAAGTTTTCGTTAGTTTTCGGCTAACTACGTAAGTGAAACGATTTGTAGGGGTGTTTTAAATTGGGATAGTGTTACAAAGAAACAAAACTGATCTTTAAAATTGCATAGTCTTTTGAGGCCACAACAACATTTTTAATTTGACAGGAAAATTATATAGGAATACTATACATTAAAGTATCTTTTCGTATCTGTCTATATGATCGTGTTGTTCTTCTAATGGACACAACGGATTTTGTTACAGTTTCCACAATCATTTAGGTAATTTATTTTGGAAGCTTTTTACGTATAAAACGTCAATATTAAACTTAGATATAATACAGCAATCTTGACGTTTTGTCAAGTCGTAAAAATCGTGCGAAACAAGGGTAAGGTCGCTACTCAAATAGATAAATGCGAGCATGCAACATCTGTAAAGATTTTTTTTAACTAAACTTTATTTCTGGTATAGTTACCAGCATTTAAAGCACCTATTTTACACTTTTTTCTTATTCGTTTTAACTTCGCAACACTCAAATTCCTCAGTACCTATTTGCTCCTAGCAATGCCAACGCCTGCGGCATTGCAATTTAAAAAAAGAAGGTCTACGCAAGGGGTATTCGTTTTTAGTTCCTTTAAATAGTGTTGTGTCAAGTAGCAAAATATTTGCGTGGCAGTCGTTCCGTTGTTGCCCATGAATATGGATGAAGCTATGGGTCTTTATAGGGATCGTTTAGACGTGGCGCTGTGTAGCTTTTGCTATGAGAATGATATGTATTTATGCTAGCTACGAGTTTTACCCACGCGTACGTGATAAGTTTGCTTTTCTTATACGATTCCTTTTTTAAATGCTAAGGTTCTTATTAGATACGTCTTTCTACATCGTTCTCACATGTATAATTACAACATGAATGATGTAACCACTCTATTGTAACAATATTTTGATTTAAAAGAGTGTCCATGGAGTTTCTTGCCCGTTCTTCTCCATAGGTACCTACTACGCTTTGGAATGGGCCACTAGCTTCATCTTTCTGACTGACCGACCCCTTGACAATTCAAAAGTGCCTGTAATTGGTTTATTTGAAATAAATGCTTTGAGTTTGAGTTTGATACCTAAATCGAAATTGGTTAGATATGCTGACAGAAAGGTATTGGTGATTTTTATTATTTTTGTGTTACTTTGATACAGTATAAAAAAAAACTAGTGATGGCGTTTAAAACCTTTTTCTTATCCATGTACCTATTACTGAATGTAACTCGTTTCTTTTTTGTTTTTTTTTGTTACATACAAGCAGCCCCTATAAAATTGAGTATTCGCTTTTCGAACTATCACGGCATTAGTGAAAAGAGATTGTAATAAAAGAGATCTAATAGTAATAAATAGGTTTCAATAATTGTCGGAAATAAATGCATCATGGCTTCCGTTTACAACAAATTAAATTGTAAATTGGTACATGGAAACTAATTTCGTGGAAACTAAATAAACTAGTATTGGAACAAACGGACGAGTATTGGCGCCAACGTACTGCCTTAAGGAAGATAATTTTGACATAAACATTATAAATAATATATCAGCATATTTGCCTAGCCCTTTTTCCCAACCATGTTGGGGTCGGCTTCCAGTCTAACCAGATGCAGCTGAATACTAGTACTTTTCATGAGGTGACTGCCTATCTGACCTTCACAACCCAGTTACTGGGTGACACGATACCCCTTGGTAAGACTGGTTGTCACACTATTGGGCTTCCGACTTTAATTTTTTTTTGAAAACTTTGCCTTACACTAGGATTTTCTCGTGTATTGTGGGTGATTTTACAAACATTTAAACTCCGAACTTTTAGGTCATACAAATATTTGTTGCGTGCTCTTAACCACGGCCAATCGTGCCGTAACCAACGTATCGACTGTCAAATATCTATTCCTAACACCTATGGCCACAAACGATAAAAACTAGCTGTTGCCTGCTTGTCTGCGATCCAGGATGAAAAGTGGCCTATGTCTTTACCAAAGTCGTGGTCTGTCTGTGTGCCAAATACATCCAAAAAAAGAAATTCATCCAAACCGTTCAGCCTTTTTAGCGTGACAGCGTAACAAACAAACAAACTTACTTTCGCATATATTATATTAGTTAGGATACCTATATCATAGGACATAATATTGGAGCGTAGTCGATCTTACAAAAAAACTTGTTGTTATTAGCAGCTGAAGCTTATTTTAGTGACAAATATAACTAGATAACGACTGTTTTAAGCACCTACACACACTAATAAGTAATCTTTTATGTTCGTTTTAAATCAGAAAACAGCAATTATTTTTATTATGTATTGACTAATGAGACACAGCGTAACTATTGTTGTGAGGCTCCTGGGAATCTTGCGTGGTTTTACGTCACTGCATCGATTAAATTAATAAACGACTTACCAATAACAGTCAAATGGACTCTCTAAAATGCTCTCAACGCGAAGACGCTCTGGTCTGACCAGCGTTCTGCGACGCCGAAGATTCTTAAGACTTCCACGAGTTATGCGTCACTTTAAGAATTAAATGAGGACAACACCTACCAATAACTGTCAAATTGACTCTTGAGTTTCTTGTCTGGGCTTGTTTGAAGTCCACCCTACAGCGGTAGACGCCTTCGTCTGATGCCTTCACCCGGTCTACTCCGAGCTCGGCTGGTCTTCTTTCAGGGAGGAAGTAGGCTCTCGACGCGAAGACACTCTCGTCTGACCAGCGTTCTGCGACGCCGAAGTCTCGTTCCCGGGCGTCGACGCTGGAAGAAATTGTATGTTAAATAAGTATGTCTTCAAGATCGTAGGACACAAGGACTATATTACCTTGCCTGTCATGAATAATGGACTAATTCCCATTTTCATTGACACTAGGAGACACCAGAATGAAATTGCGCGTTGGATTTTCAACTCTCGGCGAAAACCAAGCGTCGAAAATCTTACAGTGGTTAAAATTTAGGTGTTGCTTAGTGTTAGTGAAAACATTATACACGTCTTATTTAGTGTTGCATTTGCACTGGTCTGTACGCAACCTGAAAAAAACCTCATCATCATCAGCCTATAATGTTCCCACTGCTGGGACACAGGCCTCCTCTCGGTGAGAGGGAGTGCGCGGTAATCCACCACGCAGGCCCAGTGCGGGTTTGTAGATGTCACACGTCTTCGAATTTTTGGTTTTAGGACATCAAAAACCTGGCGATTGCCAATCGGTCTCGGCCACCAAGAGTTCCGGAACACCAAAGCTACAGTTAACCCACTTGTTATGATGGATGGCAAAGTAAGAACTAGTCTGTGAAAATTTGAACTGGCTACCGACTTCGTATGATTAAAAAGATACAGCCCTGTGACATATAAATAGATGGCGTGGTATTAATAGTGAGGTTGGCACGGAACTCTATAAAATAATCTTAAATTTTTATCGCTAGCTAATTGTTGACCTTAAGTCAAAACTTGCCATTCTTTTAGAATTTTTTACTTAAAGAGTAACTTGCTAACAAAAGCGGTAATCAAAACTATCCTATTAAAATAACTGAACATCAAATTAACAGATTAAACTCGAGCCTCTGCCAAGTTTCGAGTTGTTCTTGTTCGAGTTTAAGAAGGAAGCCTATTTCGTTTAACTAAGAACTTGCATCTATAGCTACTGTTCGAGTTACAGAAACCTTATTATTTTATTGGATAAAGTTATGTTGGTGTATTCGCCTTATGGTTTCCGAGAGCCTTAGATAAAACCTCAATAAGTATTGATTGAAAACGAGAAACAGACGAGGCCAATACCCAGCGATAATGAATGTCTGCTGTTGTAGAAAGGATCGCTGCTGTTAACTTCCTATGTTCAAAAGACGTCCCCCGACGCGAGAAAAAAAAATGATTAGCTTTTTACATCTGACCTCCACAAGCTAGTTACTGGGCAACACGATACCCCTTGTTAAGACTAATTGTCAGACTTTCGAACTTCTGACTAACCGTAACGACAGTCAAAGATCCACAAATGACAGCCGGGACCAACGGCTTAACGTGCTTCCCGAGGCACGGAAAAAGTAATATGTGTTGCTCCATGAATATTTATTACCTACAACTTATATTAAATTTAAAGGGCCAATGAATATTATTTTTTTACTTTTTAGAGGTTTTTGTTTTTAATCTACGTTGGCAGAACTGTACATGGAGCGACTGATTTTCAACCTAATACAATGCCACTAACAAATTCTACTACTTCTACTTAAATTCGTTAGGTACTTACCCAGGTTAAGAAAACCTCAAAAACTGGGCATTAGAGTACCTTGAGTGGAAATAATATCTGGTATTTAAGAGATAAATTGTATTTATTATTATCTATTTGCTTCCAATAAAATACTAAACAACTCGACCGTATCAACTCGGCTATTACGTTTATTTTCCTTGACTATAATAATTCTATCGGATTGTAGGATTTTATTCTCTTTTGAAATAGGAAGAACAATGGGCTAGCAATTCGGAATGGATTGAAAATAATGGGTGACCGTCGCGAGACGGATGAACTGGTAAACTCAATCCTGACTTTAGGCAATAAAAGTCAGATGCTAAGGCATTGGCAAAACTGAGGTGAATATTTATTTATTTATTTATAACTTTTCGCACAAAAGGTACAAAGGCGGACTTAATGCCTTAGGCATTCTCTACCAGTCAACCAAGGGTGGTGAAGAGATTGGATGGCAGGTGCTTTAATTGAAAGGATTGATTTTGAGCGATGTTTAACAATGATAAAAAAAAACTATCAAAACAACGTACACAAATACATAAATAAGTCCTATACACATACATACTATTTACTATAACACGAGGTATGCGAGACAAAATTCACTAGCGCCGATTGTGTCAAGTAACTTGTAGAGTGCTACAAAGATCTTTTGGCGCCTGGATGATATTGACAGGGGAGGGCGTTGTTGGTAAACATTTGTGAAATTGTCACAGTCGTAGCGTATTGACAAAACAAGATAGCGGCGAAATAACCTTGTAGTGCTGTATGTACCTAGGTGTAGGTGATCAAACTGACGCGAATAGTCCCGTGAATTCTTAATCATTAAAAGTATCAAAACACGTAGTCGCATCCCGCATCCCATGCGGGATTTGGCTCAGTGTGGCCAGAGCTTGAAAGCGCCAGTATACATTGTCATAATGCTTATTTCGGTGTACTTTCAGTGGCTTCTCACAAAACGTCCTTCCTATGCATTAGGTATAAGTATTACTTATTACTGAAAGACACAAAAAAAAACCACATAATAAACAAACCAATAACCAATTTACCAACCAATCAACCTTTAAATAACCAATTTTTGTGAATAATAAATAAATAAACTCAAACTCAAAGCATTTATTTCAAATAAACCAATTACAGGCACTTTTGAACTGTCAAGGGGTCGGTTAATGAAAAAGATGAAGCTAGTTATATACAAAAGTATTCCAAGTTTCCTTTTACTAACAAATAAAAATAGCATACTGTGAGTTCCTCAAGTCTGCTTTGTAACAAAAGTGTTAAGCGTGATTGTTTAACAATCTCCAGGAACATTCCCGCCGTTTCCTGATGAAAGTTTAAAAGGCGATATTTGTTTTAAATTCTTTTACCTTCAAGTTTTGCTCGTTCTTTGTCTAAGTGAATAGGGCGTTTATTGTCTTTATTTTACATTTTTAGGTATTATACTCGGAAAAGCATTAAATTTCATGAAATAGAAAGCTTTTGCAATACTTCTAAAAGCATTATTTTCCTTGGAATCGAAAGATGTGTTCAAAAACAGCTTTAAAAGCAGTCAAAAAGAACCATTAAAACGGTATTTCTTTTCAATTTTGTTAACGTATAAAACCTTCGTTAATAATCTAAATTTAAAATATGAAAGGCAGATTATGTAAATATCGCCGTAACTTATAAGCACTACATTTGGCAAAATAAACAGATTAATCAACAATCAACAAAATGAAACAAAATGTTTCGTCGTCTAACAAGCACGAATTTACGACAAGCCGGTCAAAAAGCAATGACATAAGCACCAAAACTGTGTCTTTTCCTTTTACTCAAAAGGTACCTTTAATCTACAAAATAGGGTTCAACGAAGCGTGTCTGAGTCACGACCCTTTTAAGGCACCTCATACATAGTGGACACAGGGACTGGAGAAATGTTCTCTCTAGAAGTAGTGCAAGCTAAGTCGATTTTGTATCTTTCAATATGATGTTGAAAGACGGTTCGTGAGTTTTAGGAGGATGTCGGCATAAAGGCTGGTGCATACTTGTGTTGGGGTCGGCTGACAGTCTAACTGGATGCAGCTGAATACCAGTATTTTACATGAAACAACTGCCTATCTGACCTCCACAACCCAGTTACCAACTGGGTAATACGACACCCCTTAGAAAGACTGCTTCTCAAACTTTCGGGCTTTTGACGTAACGACTGTCAAAGATCTACGAATGACAGCCGGGACCTTTGGTTCATGGTCACCCATCCACGGACCAACCACGGCAAGCGTAGCTTAGCCTAATCAATCAACCCGTGCGGCAGTTACTACCAACAGGATTGTGTTGTGCTTCAAAATCAACAACAAACTATAACTAAAGTGCTTGGCTCTCGAATGAAGTTGACAGGGCGGCGCTGTTTGTAAACGTTTATGCAATTATTTTGTGAAATGTATTAACACGTGAGCGCCCAATTTTTTTTTAAATGCAGATCTTTGGAACTCCCTTGGAAGTTTCAAAGGCAATGAATCGAAGCTTTGCTTATACAGCACTAAAGCGATAAACGTGTGCCAACCTTAAGCAAGTAAGTTCACTTCTCCCGTTAGCTTCGAACGTCAAAGGCCACATTTGATACTTTTTGCAGCGATACTCAGTCGATGCACTCAAAACTTTTTCGTATGCATGGAGCGAAGCAAAAAGTAAGCTTAGAGGATAAAAATACTTTATCAAAGCTTTTTATCAACTGTATGTAGTTCAGGAATATGTGAAATAATTACAGATTTCAAGTTTTGATAGTGTTTTTACTTTACGCGTTCAGGATACTGTTAGGGCTGTCGTGGCGTTATAGTGCGTCCGGTATGTCTGCGGAAGCGCGCACAGATGATTTTTACGCCTTTAGTAGAAAAAAAATTGGATCCACGGCCGGCCGGCTGCACACCGCCACTAATAGTCTCCTGAGCGTGTTCCGAGACCGGTGGGACTCCCCTCTGCTGCGCCACTGGATAAAGATCCACACCAGTTGAGGTCCCTTATTTGAATTACTAACACTAGTCTTTAAGTCATTTTGTAATACTAACTCTATAGACTCATGTCTGAATTAAAGGTTTTGAATTTGAATTTGGTATCGGATTGGGGAGTTATTTATTTATTTATTTATTTATAACTTTTCGCACAAAAGGTACAAAGGCGGACTTAATGCCTTAGGCATTCTCTACCAGTCAACCAAGGGAGGTGAAGAGATTAGATGGCAGGTGCTTTAATTGAAAGGAAAGGAAAGCATTGATTTGAGCGATGTTTAACAATGATAAAATAAAATTAACTATCAAAATAACGTACACAAATATATAAATAAGTCCTATACACATACATACTATTTACTATACTATATACTTACATAAATATATATATATATACAAATTCCAGGAAGAGAGATGTTGAGATGACTTTACTCTATTTGTTTCGAAAATAACTCTGCAATTTCCGCTTAAATGCATACCGACTGGTAGCCGTCCTGATATCAAGAGGAAGCGCATTCCAAAGAAGAATGGACTGAATATGAAAGGAAGAATGAACAAAGTCAGAAGTATGAGAAGGACAGATTAGAAGAAGATTGTTAGAAGAACGTAGATTCTTAGCGTGAGAAGAACATAGGTATTGGAAGTGAGACACGAGATAAGAAGGAGGAGTGGGAGAGTTGAGAAGGGAGAAAAGCGTGGTCAAAGCACGCAAACTTCTTCTTTGACGAATGGACATCCATTTGAGCTCAGACCTATAGCTCGACACATGATCATATTTTCTGAGGTTGAATATGAACCGGATACCATAGTTAAGCAATCTGTCGAGCTTATCCAGCAAAACCGCATTCAAGTCAAAGTAACACACGTCACCATAGTCGATCATAGGGAAAATCAAAGTCTGCACAAGCATGGTTTTCGTCTTAGCGGGCAAAAAATTCCTCAGACGATACAGGGATCGCAGAGTACCGTTGACCCTTTGACTAACACTAGAGACCTGGTGTTGCCAGCTGAGTGTAGAGTCGAGATGCAAACCGAGATCTTTCACAGTAGGGGTAATGGGTATGACGGTACCATTGAAAATAAGAGGAGGAAGAGAGCTAAGCGTCACCCTACCTATCATGCGTGAGCTTCCAATTACAATGGCCTGACACTTCGAGGGGTTTACAGACACCCCGAAACTATCAGACCACTTTTTGATAGCATCTAAGTCTCGGTTTACATCTACTATAGCGTCTGACAAATCCTCAACCCGCTCAGCTGTATACAATTGAAGATCATCGGCATATAGATGATACGAACATCGAAGACAGTGAGTTATAAAATTAATGAAGATGGAGAATAACAATGGGGAAAGAATACCGCCTTGTGGAACACCAGCATCCAGATCACGCCAACTCGATGAGCTCTCATCAACGCGAACCGACTGCTGACGTCCCCGAAGATAAGAAGAGAACCATTCCCGCACCTCGGACGAAACCATAAGGTGGGAGAGGATAGAAAGGAGAATATCGTGGCTGACGGCGTTAAAGGCATTGGAGAAATCAATTAATACCAAAACGGTAACTTTGGTATCCTCCATGGCTTTCCTAATGTCACCAGTCACTTTAAGGAGAGCGGAGGCTGTACTATGCCCAGGCCTGAACCCAGACTGAAAAGAGCTAACAAGGTTGTTCCGATGAACAAACCCCGCAAACTGCTTGTGTACGCAGGCCTCAAGCACTTTAGACAGGAATGGGAGAATGGAAATGGGTCGAAAATGACTGGGAAGGGAGGGATTTGAAGTTTTAGGGAGTGGGCGGACATAGGCCATACGCCACAGGGATGGGAATTGTCCGGAATCAAGGGAAAAGTTAATGATGTGGGTAATTGGAGGGAGAAGGCTATCAAGGATCCAAACGACCATAGTACGACTGATGCCGTCGTAACCCACAGCCTTGGATTTGATAGACAGGATGATCTTTTTATTAATACCTAAATAAAAAAAACACTTACGCGCGGTTGTAAAGGTGAACTTATGTAGGTCTGGATTTGTAAATTAAGGTGTGATAAAACACAGATTTATGATCATTTTATATTATAATGTGCAGTATTTCATTTAAAACAATATTGATTTTATATGGATAATAAAATTCATCTTCACAAGATCATCCGCTACAATAAACGGGGTGCCGTGGTGACAGCCTTGGTTTTCGGAACGAAGTTATCGAAATATATTGCCATTTGATTAATGGAGACAGCAACAATATGCCCCATAGTGCCTTGGCAAAATTAAGCCATACCGTTCCTCTTCCTGTGAGGTTCGGTAAACCTTTAAACCGCGTTCGAAAGTTGTAAGTGTCATTGCTGTGGAATGTTGACACAGCCAGCTCTTGAACGCGGTATAGATGAGTTGGTCGCGTTCCGATTTATTGGTGAAATTCGCCCTAAGAGACTATGCCAGAATATTAAAATTCTCATAGCTATTATTAAAAATATTGTCTATCGGTGACTGCGATTACAAAAGTTTAAGCAAAACGAGTGTTTGCAAAATTAAAATGGTTATTGAAATTACTTTGAACTGACTTTAAGATAAACTTTGGCAAGTTTAGGCCCTCATCACTAGGCTTATACCAAATTAGTATTAAAATTTAGATATTGCGCAAACTGTTCCAAAGTTAGATCTTGTTAAAATATTATAGCGTTCATAGAGATTGGTTTGTAATAATATTAAACCGAAGTTTGTTATTTGGGATCATTTATAACGTGCGTATTTCGTGGTTCTCAAGGTCACTCACGTTTATCTAATCCTATGTTGGAAACATAACTTAGCATCACGCCCGTCATCTCCGTGATGCTAGCCAGAGGCTACCTAACTTTGCCAGATATGTATAAGAACAGTGTAATAACACCACCTGATGCCCGCCCCTATGCCCCTGGATCTTTTTGGCAAAATGGCGAAATTAAAGGGAAATTTGGTTTGCAATAAATTATTTTTTTCGTTAGCTGTGTTACTTACTTGCTGTTAGAACCACATATCAGTGATATCCATATCATCAATAATAGGCCAAAATTGAGTTGTTAACATCTCTTGAAATAAACCCGCGATTTTGGCAAAAAGTGATTGAAAATTTTGATGAAAGCATCGACATCTGTGAGCGGTTTCGTGTTGGACATTTTTCCGATATCATTTTTCATTCATAATTGCCAAACCTCACTCTTTCTAATATAATACAATTTTTAATAATTTTCATCTAATTTCTTTGTTTTATTATGTTTTATAAAACAAAGTTCTGGTTGAAAAACCCTTTATCAACCCAAGATGAATCTCACACTTACATCCAACAATAGCTATATCATGTGCATCAAAGTGTATAATAAAATTCCGAATACAATAAAGATTCTTCCATTTTTAAAATTTAGGCGTAAATTAACAAAACTACTCATTGATAAATGCTAATATAGTGTACTTGAGTTTTTAGATTATAAGTTGTGAATTTTGTAGTTTGTAGTTTATTATAATTTATGAATTGATTGTTAATTAAGTAGGTACCAAATTTGATTGAATTTAATATAATTTACTAATCGCATGCATTATTCAAGTAATTAATTAATCTAATAAAATATGTAATATCTTAATATTTAAAATTTGGACGCTGAAATTAAAGGCACAATAAGAGATCAATACATTATCTTAAGAACCTTCTGTACCTTATTTAAGCAAATAAATAATTTTGTTTTGATCCTGACTCCAGGCTGCTACTGAGGTCAGCACCAATGACGGGGTCCGCTAGGGCCGATGCCTGCCAGGGTTACGGGAAAGTCCGAAAGGGTTACCGTGGCCCCTGGCATAGGCAACTGAAGGAACACGGGTGGGTTTTAGTTAATGAGTCTGACACGCCCTCTCACTCCACCCAGAGCGGGAGAAGTTATTTGATGATATCCCAACCTCAAAAAAAAACTGCTACTGTGAAGTTTCTTATGGAAAAACCCAAGAACACTGTGTCTGAACTGGGAACCGAACCCAGGACCTCATGCTCAGCAGTAGCGCTGGTGGCCACTAGACCAACGAAGCAGTCAGTTGGAAAGTCATGTTGGTGGTTAAGGAAATATTATTAGCAGTATCAAAACACAACATGCTTTGTGCTGAAAAGCACAATTCGCTTGCCATTTGGGATGAGGTCAAGTGTATTCATGGGATTCGTATTTCCTTTCGGTAGCAACCCTAGGAGTCTGAATTTGTGCCACAGCACTAGGCTCAAAACTTGTGTTATTGGATTTGCAACTGAAAATTTTTATTGTTTACCTATGAATGATAACATAGGTACGAACAGGGTGTAAAGTTCACTCATACCTTCATATAAAAGGGAGGATCTTCCAACCAGACGGGTGTTGTGTCTGGTCGACAACTGCTCAACGATTGGTGTCGGGAAGTTGTATATATATGCTAGTCGCGCGGTAAACTCTGCTTGCGCGATGCAGGATTTGCTTCGTCAGTGTGACGTGCAGCTCGCATGTGGCGATTTAGATACCGCTACAGGTCAGTACTCTGCATTATCCGACCTCTCTTACAAAGAAGAAGAGGGGAAGATGGGTCGGATTATTTATGCAGGTCACTGACTGTACAATCAAGGTATAAATATGTTAAGCACCTATACGTTAATATTTACTTGCTCGGTATTATTATTCTGACTACGTTACAGCTAACATTTTGAATGATAATGATAGTTTGAAAAAGTGACACGCGCCTGCTTTGTCGGAAAGGCCTTTCTTTGAAAATTACATAACATCATCGCTCCTTGATCGTACATAGTAAAATTTACCTACTGCCTACCTCAGTAGTTACTCGTTACTGTTGTATTGTTAAGTTATGAAAATCAATTTATCCTTACCTGTAGATAGGCGTGCCAAGATCTTCCCTGTACCACAGCACCAGTAAGACGGCATCCTCTTCATCCTGCGTTGCGATGTCGCAAGGCAGGTACACCGGCTCGCCGGCCACAGCTACCACTTGCGTCATCGGCACTGTGGGCAAGGAAGTAGCTGTTATTAATATCTTATTAAAAGATTAATGATTTTATTTCTGTAAGTAGGTTTGTACAAACTCTTTTACACGTCAATCATATTTTAAAAGCTAGATGAGGTCGGCGGACTACTCTGAGAAGAAAAGCCGAAACAAACTCAGTAGTCAGTCTCTTTTAAAGTCCAGACATAATCTTGGTCAGATGATGTGAAGACCATGTAGAACCATGAACCATGTAGAAAACCAACTCAGAGCTTAATTAAGGAGCTCAACGATTCGATGAACAATACCAAAGAACGGACATTTGGGTAGGCCGTATAAGCTACTTAAACTGCCAGACCATGATTAAAACTGAAAAACAATGACCCACGTAGTCCACACAATAATTAAAATAATAATACAAAAAACACAACACACAACACAAAGTAAGTATTCATGTCATTGTGTATATAAAAATTATCAAATGTCAAAGAGTAAGTAAGTAAAAAAAAAATAAAAAAATTGTATGCAAACATTGGAGCAATTCAATCCCAAGCCCTTTTGTCCTCAATATAATCTTTCCCCACAACAGAATAACGTACGACATTAAACTATGGAAATAGCTACAGTATACTAAACGGGCTGTCTATCTATAAGTCAGTTAAATTACGATTTTTTCTAACAGTGTATGCTGCGGGGCTAAGCTTTTTTGAGAATTTATCTATATGTGGGCCCCACAGAAGCTTAGCATCCAAAGCCGAAGAATACTGTGCTTTTTTAAGGATTCAATTCTTCGCCCTTTATCAATATCACCTGTCTAACGTGAGGTAGCGTAAACTTAATGCTTTTGGTTTTTTTTGTGGCCCAGTAGTCACGACAAATAGACAAGTATGGGTGAAGAAACAATGTTGCACAAACCTCAAATCAATTGTGATAAGGGCAAGAGGTATTAGTTGTAAGTCGTAGGCTCAAACTAAGGCAGGCGCTTTACTTTTCGTAATTTGGTTCATCACCACTGCTCTTTGTATAGCACATGTATGAGCACTACCTATATGCTATAAAGCTACCATTTACTGGGTACGTCTTCCATTGACTTGAATGTGCTCTGGCGGCTGAGAGTATGTCATACTCACTCTAATATCTCGCTGATGGTGGCGCGTGTGTTGATCATTTAGCTACCTTCAAAATAGTTGAGCTGAATGGTGCTGATCCATGCGTCATGTTCGTGAACGGGCGCCGTCACTAGGGACTGGTCATCTCTTAGCAGCCACGGCTTTTTTTTATTTATTTTAATATTTGAATTGTTCTTTTCTTTTTATTATGGACGATTGTAACGTTCTGCATCGTTCTCACATGCATAATTTCAACATGAATGATGTAACCATATTTTGATTTAAATGCGTGTCCGTGGAGTTTCTTGCCCGTTCTTTCTCCATAGGTACCTACTACGCTTTGGGATGGGCAACTAGCTGCATCTTTCTGACCGACCGACTCCTTGACAATTCAAAAGTGCCTGTAGTTGATTTATTTGAAACTAACACGTACAGTTAGGGACTTGGCTCTACATTAGATCAGAGGGGTAATTCCCGTAATTTTAAGAACGTTCGCAGTCTGTTTCGCATCTGTCAAAAATACAATCAATTTCCATACATTTTTGACAAGTTTTTGACATTAATTGTCCCTGAGATGAGATTGCTACTTGAATTTGAACGTTTTTTAAGTACGAGAATTGCCCCTCTGATAACTGTTTAACAGTGAAAGCGTAATGTAAATCTAAAGCGAGTCCACGCGATCTTCACGCGAGTTCAACTCGCACTTGTCCAGTTTTTATATATTAAAGTTAGAACAGCGGGGCGAGCACGGCCTCTGTGATAGGCTTGAGTCACGCATTTTATCACGGTATTTGCTCCCAAACTGTGATAAAAAATTGTGACTCAAGCCTTTTTCATAGAAATAAGCAAAACAGTTTATTTCTTAGAACCTTGTAGTTGTTAAAGTCGCCTTACAAACTGTAAGAAGTTGTGTAGTAAAGAGTTTTTCGTCAACTATAAACTATTATACTGTCGTTTGACGTTAAACAATAATTTTACAATGTAAAGTATACGAGATTTTACTGCACATTAAAGTGCAATGAATATATTGCACATACATTGTATTTAATTTTAAGAATAATGTTTAAAATATAATAATGTTAATTTAAAATTACGAGGAAACCTCCTCTTTTCGAATCATTCAAAATCCACGTTATTCTAGGAGGCACTGGTGCAGTCACTGTGTGAAAAAATTACTGTAACAACCTATGTCTGTCCGACACGAAACATCACATAACTCCAACAATCATGAAACGGAGACATGGTATAATACATTTCCGTGAGTAAGAATCGTGGGCCGCACTCCTTCACGTCGCCAGAGTGGACATGAGTGCTTTTTGCGCTCAACTGAGCAAAAGACTTGCGACTAGCACAAGCACACGTCAAGAAACTTACAAGTCCTTTGGAGTTTCTATGAGGAGGTCTTAGAAAAGGATCCAGCTTTGAGAAATAAAAAATAAGTGAATGACACGACATTTTTTTTTTTTTGTACGTAGCCGTATATAACGATTATTTTCAGCCAGTCTTTTCGTTAGCCCTACCACCTTATTAGATGCAGTATTTTGAAAATAATTCGTATTTTGAATCAGAACTATTTGAATTATGAATCCGCAGCATAACCTTGCAAATCAATCGATTTATACAGTTTAGTTATACGCTAACCACATATAGTGAAACTGGACGCTGACCAAAGCTGAACGGCTGATTTCCGAATATCGTGACTCTAGAGCTATGCAATATTTGCTTCATTCAGTCTCTCTTTAAATAAAGCTGTCACTGTGAATCGCATAACGCTGTTTGGTTCTCGATATACAAATTAAATTTATTTTCCACATATCAAGTTTGTGACAGCAAAAGACTCAAAAGGAACATCAACATCAATTGGTTTCCTAATACCATTCTAAATACACCTCTAGAGTAGGATTTAGGCGTGCCACGCACTTGGTACTTCGGGTGGGTATGCTTCGGCACGATTCGACACAGCCGGGCGGCATAATACAGAGTGACAGGGACATAAACGCGCAACCTGTTACGTGCATGATTCTGACCGCCACTGTATTAAAATTTTTCGTCGGTAAAAAAAAATGAGTCGTTCCATACATTTTGACCGCGTAGGTGTTGCATGATTGCCATAAAACAGCTGTTCTACTCTAGGAGGTCTAGATTCTTCTTTGGAATGCGCTTGCTCTTGATATCAGGACGGCTACCAGTCGGTATGCATTTAAGCGGAAATTGCAGAGTTATTTTCAAAACAAATAGAGTAGAGTCATCTCAACATCTCTCTTCCTTGAATTTGTATATATATTTATGTAAGTATATAGTATAGTAAATAGTATGTATGTGTATAGGACTTATTTATGTATTTGTGTACGTTGTTTTGATAGTTTATTTTTTTATCAATGTTAATCATCGCTCAAAATCAATCCTTTCCTTTCCTTTCAATTAAAGCACCTGCCATCTAATCTCTTCACCACCCTTGGTTGACTGGTAGAGAATGCCTAAGGCATTAAGTCCGCCTTTGTACATTTTGTGCAAAAAGTTTAAATAAATTACATCATGAGCTGAATTCATGGTTTCAGTGTACGCCTCGATGCCCCGAACAAGTGAGAAGCACACCTTACACGTAGTTGCCAGTCTAAAAATAAATCAAACTAATCACCAAACTTCTTTTTCCAATAAAAACACAGTGAAGAGTTCCAATTTCCTTACGTTTTAAGCCTTGTATTTTTAGGCCCAACCAACGGTATTTTCTAAAGGCAGATTTATCTCTGTTTTTGTTTCACATCCGCGTGGATTTCGTCGATCGTGAATTCGTGAGGATTTGAATTTGAATATTATTGAAACTGCCAGTCATATTTTTAGCTGTTCAGCTAAATTAAAGGGAGTGGAAGACGTTTTTGTTGCTTTGCCTGTATCTGTTAAGTTAATAAAAATAGTTTTTATTTAAGAACTAGCTGATCCGGCGAACTTCGTAGTGCCTTAGAATTATTAAATGTTGTGTTTAGTTATTAGGTGAGTTATATTAACTTTTTTGTTACATTAAATAAAATAAAAAACAATAATAATGAGAGACAAATGCCCAGAATAGCAGCTTCACTTATCATAATATAAACATTTTAATTTTGCGATTCTATAATTACTTCTAAACAATCTTCGGTTGAGTCATATTTTTTTGATAACTCACTGTTTACTATTGTCCCATGTCTAAATTATTTCAATTTTCTTCTATTTCTTCCAAGTCTTCTATGTTGGAAGTAATATCGAGAATCCATTCTTTAAATTCTTTTCATTTTAAGTTAGCCCTTTCCTTCCTTTTTTTGCGTTCTATGTAATGTGTCGTTTCCAAGCCACCACAATGATTAAAGTTTTGGGATATGATTTTAATGGAGTCGAATTCAATGCAGCTACTGTTGAAGTTCGTTGCCGAATTAAATCTTAGTGTAATTTTTTTATTGCAATGCTCACAATTTTATTTTTTTTTATATTTTTGTGCGGTTTGACTGAAGAAAGAAATTATGTTGTAAGATTATGTTGCGGAAACGCGATGCTTGCTGCTTGGAATCTATCATTTCACATTATATCAGACATCATAATCATGATTATCCACGGTTTTTATCAATAACTTTATAGCATGTATTTCTGGAAGCATTTTTTGTGGAAACACAAGCCATAATCAATTAGCAAACAAGTTAATGTTGGGTTCTTGAGATGACCGATGACTTGTGATAAGTAAGCTTGAAGTGAGCTGTCATCCACTTGATGCTAGGGATTGACTATATTGACAACATATACCACATAAGCGAACACGGCGAGATTTTTACAGAATAGTTCGGCGCAAACCACATGAACTCCTAACTATAATATTTTAAAAGCGAAAGTAAAATTGTTTGTTTGTTACCTTTTCACGCCTAAACCTCTGAACTCATAATCATGAAAATTTGCATATACGTTGTCAGGGGTACAGAAAAGGACATAGGGTATCTTTCATTCAGAAGAAAAGTATTGCTCCCGAGGGAAAGAACAATAATTTTTGACGGTCACAATTGCTTTTGGACGCTAGATGGCGCTACGTGCATTTCGAATCATGATTGAATTATATTTATTATTGGAAACTTTAGTAGTGTGCTAAGACGTATTTTTTTTAAATATAAGTGTTAGATTTTGTGAGTCTAGAGCGAACTCCGACACCGTTTGACCGAACATCACGAAAGTTGCTATATAGGTAAGTATACAATGTAACACGAATGCATAGGAGTATTTTTAAACTATCAAATAAATTCTAACATCGAA
Source organism: Brachylomia viminalis (assembly GCA_937001585.2). NCBI lineage: Eukaryota > Metazoa > Arthropoda > Insecta > Lepidoptera > Noctuidae > Brachylomia > Brachylomia viminalis. Next base: position 4,203,734 of record OW443307.2, on the reverse strand, counting down.
TTAAAGAAAGTGATTTTATCTAACAAACTAAATTATTAGTGATAGGCTGACTATGGGTTTTGCCGATCTTTGACTGGCTATAGTGACTAAACTATTGGATATATTTGACAGATTTATTGTAAACAGAAGGGGAACATCATAAGATATACGAAATTGAATTTATTGTTCTATTGTCGTTTCCACCTTGTACATATACGTATTTTGAACAGAGAAGGATTTACAAATTATTTTCGTTGTCCACGCGGGCTAAGCCGTGAGCTAAAGTAAGAGAAACAAAAGAGCATGAGGGACTGAAAAATGCTCAAATACATCGCAAGAAGTTCAAACAATAAATCGGGCAATGTAACGGCGGGGATAAGTGACGTCTGCGCCACCCGGATATCCGTACGTCCGGGCATTCTTACCCCTGTCCGGATGCACTGAGAGAATGTACCGAGAAAAGCGTACTGTATTTGTGTTAGTCCGGACACAGTTTATCCGTAGTTCTCTAACAAGTCCCTGTTCTTTTAAGTGATTTAAAATGTTCTTTAAGTCTGAATAAAATATGGAAGAGCTCACTGCTAGTTTCAAAAATAGTTTGTTTAAGAGTATCTAATTAATCTAAGACGGTAAAGTGAATTGCATTTTGTGAAATGCATTGTAAAACTGTTCCACTGAATCAGTTAGTAGAAAGTCAATATGAATGAGGAGATAAGTAAGCAATAGTAATAAGTTTTATTGATTCATAAACAAGTTACAACATTTAGGTATGACCTGGATCCCGCACTAGGATACCCTGTGTCGCAGGATCCAGTCTCTTTCGACAGATAAAATGAATATGACTAAATAATATAAGTTAACAAATGCAACGGTTTAAGTATAATTAATTTACCTTAGGACTAAAAAGGTTACCAAATGTATGTATGTATGTGATGAGTTTATGTATGTAGGTGATGAGAGTGAGTGTGTATGAGATGATGAATACTTTAATAGTTGAATAACAAAATATTTTCCGTTTCAGCATAATTAAGTCCAAGCAGCCATTCATGAACCAGTTTTTTGCACCCAAACCTTGTCAGGGGGAAAATTTTATGTTTTTGTTCAATATTTCATACAGGTATGGTCCAATGCGACGGAAAGCCTTATTGTCAGATTAAAGTTGTAAGTAAGTCTTTATTTGCCTTAAACATGGTATAAAGTTGTTACAATCAGGTTATTAATCTAAAGTCTACATGTTTGGCTATACAGGCTATGTATCAATTGCATGCAAAATAATAATAATTGTTGTTCAATGTCACAGATATTTAAGGTCAATACAATAATATCGACACCGAAAATTTATATTGTCGTAAAGGACAAAACACAACTTTTCAGTAGAGCCAACGATTTTTACGATACAGTCCAAATGGTAAAAAAAATCGAGCTAGAGCTGTGGAAAATCCAGGTCGTAAGGGGCTTTTTTTTAAGATAGTATTATTTTAATATAGCAATCGATAGAGCTCGCGACGCTGTTTACAAATATATTTATAACTCATTCTCAGCAAAAGGACCTTTGTGACAATAAAAAATTCCGGTATAATACTAAGATAAAACTATTATATTATAACAGTTCTATCTTAGCATTATCCGTAATGACTAGAGTCCTAAAATTTAAAGTTTATTGTTAAACAAAATCTTTATTGTCATAAAAGATCTGTTCTTTCAGCCATTTCAATAGTCTGCGTTTAAATGAGTTAATATTATATAGGTAACAATTTTATTTCTTTTGGAATTTTGTTATAAATGCGAATACACGTGACTCAAAAACTTTTCGAATACTTGGCTGATTTAGGAGTATCCTGCAATGCAAGTCTACTTTGATCTCTATTTCGAGAGAGGTACGACCTACGCATGAACAACGTGCCTTATTTGTGGATCGGTACCTAATCACATGGATGGAGACATACATAGTTACTGCGCATGAAGCATCATGCGTGAGTTACATAATGCGGCACAGTCCGAAGATCTAAGCACTTGTTACTCAGTACCTAGTTTAAACAATACCTGCAACCAGAGGGGCAATTCCCGTATTTTTAAGAACGTTCGCATTCTAATCTCAGTCTCAATCTGTGCAAAAATTGTATAGCGTTTACCTACATTTTTGACATTTGACTGTCGCTGAGATGAGATTGCGACTCGATTTTGAACTTTTTAATTACGGGAATTGGCCTCCAGGTTAACTGGATGTATCCTGTTTGAAAGCAACATGTAAAAAATGAGAGCAGTGGTGGCTCAGTGGTTACCTCTCCGACTTACGAGTTATGACGGTCATGGGTTCTAACCCAGGCAGGTGCATTACTTTGTGTAATTTATTTCATCACTGCTGCTTTCTTTAACGGCGAAGGAAAAAACCTTGAGGAGACCGCATGTCCTAGAACCAAAAAATCGAAGACATGTGACATGTACTAACCCGCACTGGGCCCGCGTGGTGGATTACGGCCCACTCCTTCTCACTGAGAGAAGGCCTGTGTCCCAGCAGTGGGAACGTTATAGGCTAATAATATGCATGTAAAAAATAACTTTTCAAAGAAAAACCTTCAAAGAAGAACACAGCCATAAATCCAATTTCAAATAACAAGTCAGTTTACTTTTCACAGAATATCCGGCATTTCCATCTAAGATCATGAAACATGCATGCAGCAACTAAACGTCTATGAGCCACCATTATTGAATATCCTCGCTATTGGATATGGTTGCAATGGAAATCGGTTCTCGAAGCGTTGCGTCGCGGAAACGCTATTAATTTCCGAATGTCGATTCGTGTCGGCTCTGCGTGCGGAACGAGACGGTTTCGGCTATATTTAGAATGTCGAATGGTGTGAATGTTCGATTTCTTAGCTAAAAACCGGTGGGGAGTTAATATTGAGTTTTGGATTTGAAGGGCTGATAAAGTACAAATTAAAGAATTTATTTGTTGACGTTAGTATTGTTACTTTGAAGAACATTGATCAACGAGGATACATATTTTTTTTTAATTGCACTTTTCTCTTAATATATAACAAGACTTTAGTGTAATAAAACGATGATCAGGTTCAGGATTGAAAAGCAAAGCCGAAACAATTAAATCATTACAACCAAACAATGTTCCATGTACCGTGCTCACACAAAAACCACTCGGACTTTAAAACGGTCGAATCAAATATCAAAAGTCAAACACAAAATCATCACCCATAATAGTCACGGAGTCAGTTCAGTTGAATCCAATAATCTTGTTTGGAAACCTTTCCAGTGCGAACGTGTTCGAATAAATCCTATTTCGCAGCTGTGATGTCGGCATCTCTGAAAATACCCAAAATTTGACTATTCAGAGTATTCAGTGCAGACGTACAAGAAATCGAGTTAAGCTGTTCCTAATTTGGCTTTGATGTTTAGACATCGTTCGTGTTGATGTAATTTAGAATGGACGTAGGACGTCGTTAGTTGAAAATTGTTATGAAGCGATTTATTTATCTAACACTTTAAGCACACAAATGTACAGAGGCGGACTCAATGCCATAGGCATTTTCTACCAGTCAACCTTTGGGTGATGCAGAGACAAACAGTGGCAGGTGCAATTTATAATGATATTTTTTAGGATTAAAAGATTTTAAATATATAGACACGTATAAACTTATTTAGTCTATAAATACATATAATACATATACCTAATTATATATAAATATAAGCACCAATAAATGTACATAAATACACGAATATGCTAAAAACAAATAGGACAAACAATGAGAAAACATTACCGCTGTGATGATACTGCCAGCTTCTTGCGAATGTGCTCGCGAACTTTAGTTTTAAAGGATAATCGGTTGGTTGCCATCCTGATTTCTTGGGGGAGGGCATTCCATAGAGAGATGGATTGAACAAAGAAGGAAGAGTGAATGAAGTCTGTGCGGTGAGTGGGACATGGAAGAAGACGATTGTGTGAAGAACGTAGATGTCTATTGTGGTTGGCGCAAATGTACTGAAAGTGGGGGGCTAGATAACCAGGGGGAGAGGGGAGGAGTCAGAGTCAAGAAATTAAAAGAAGGTAGTCAGCGCCCTTTGCTGACGGTCAAGTTTGCCGAGGAGATCTGCATTCAGGTCATAGTAGCACACATCACCATAATCGATGATAGGGAAAATTAAGGATTGCACAAGCATTGTCTTCGTACTTGATTCGATAAGTCCGGGCGGCCATTATGTACGAGTATGTCCTGTTCGTTAGTTTAATTGATAGCCTTCATCCGGTGAGTACTAAGTATTTAATTGATGATTCATGGTCATTTTAAGACATTGATTTTGATTGATACGTGATTTTGCTTTACCGATTTTGACAACAGTTCCCAGTAAAATGTAGCTTCACTAAGGTCTGAACTATCTTACTGACACTTAGACAAATATAAATTGTAATTTTATGATGGTTTTTTGGTCCAAGAAACATTAAACCTTAGGGCGTTAAATCAATTACGAGATCGACTATACAACAACTGTGTTGAAGACCGAGGGTCATCTTAATTCTAGTAGGTATCTTATTTTCTTTTTCTTATGCATACAGCAAATAAAGAAAAAATATACGCTAAATTTTGTTTTGCTTGAATACCAACCAGAGAATTCCATATTCAAATTTTACATCAAAGATTTTACGGGCCTGTCGTACTCAAATGGCATAACTAATATAATATAGATCGATATCCGCTCTGAAGTTAATACTATTCAAACTTATTCGAATTTATTGGAATAAGGGCCCAAAGATAACATCTAACTGAACCCTAAAATTACGCCAACCTTTCAAATTGCTCTCTATTATAAAGGAACATTCTAGAAATGATAGTAACACTTTCCAAAACAGCTCTAAAATTCTGTAGCACCTCCTCGTACCTCTTCAATTTTACTAACGACACTATGTAAATGAAGTAATCAACACACCTAATCCAATCTTTTTGTCATCGTACCAAATTGCTCAAAAACGATATTACTCCCAAACTGCAAGCAGAAACTGGCAAAAAGCTTAATAAAGTACCGATATCGCAAAAGGAAATGGCTCCACATCTATTCATAAACGTTGCTAACCTAAATTGAACTTTGACAATTGCATTATAAAGTCCAATTTGCTTCGCCATATATTATCCAAAGTTGGGATTCAAGGACGGTATTAGGACATAATTTGAATAATTAAAAAGCGGCTTTATCTATTTATTCAGATTCTCCCAAAAGTTGTTGAGTTGCATTGTGTCCAATCTTTTGGCAAGTTTGAGGGTGCTTTAGGTCGCTATAGCGCTGCTTTTCTCTAGGTGGCTTTTGATGAAAGTGGGCTTTGCAGCCGTCAAAATAGATCCCACTGTGTTTGAAAACGTAAACATGTTTTTAGATTTTATTTGCTGTGAATTATATGTACGTTTCTATTTCTCGAAAAGGTGAAAAATGTAATGGATGCTGGCTTTCAATTGAAAAACTAAAAGGTCTTTCTTTTTTTGTTTGATGCCAACTACTTCAGCGAAGTCCTTATGTCGTCTTTGTTGTTTCATAATAAGATAAAATATAAATGTAAATTTGTTCTTTTATTCTTATATAGATTTTAGGAATTAGGTTTTCTATTTTAGCTTTTCTTTAGTATTGTGTGTTCTCTTTGTGAGGACAAGGACCGTATTGGGGCCTTTGACGGTCTGTCATAAATAAGGTCGCTGTAAGAATAACAGTCGGTATCTGAACTGATATTTTTAAGTTGAGAACCTTACAAGCTCTTCTTTAGAATTACGTCTTAAGATGAATACTTCAATTTAGCCCACGAAATTCAAATTTTCTTACGTTTTTTGGAAAAGAAAATTATTTCGTGGGCTTTCGCATTAAGTAAAGTTAAAGTAGAGTTTGACAATATCACCACTTCAATTTCTGAATTCAGAAACAGGGTGTAATTATCTAGAGTTCTGCTTGTGGTGATAATTTTATGTGATTTATACATGGAACGGATAATGTAGTTCAAATATTTGGATACGCACTACAAGTTAATGATCCAAATAAATGAATAAACATTTCAAAGTAACCAAACTCTTCAAAGAAGGAGCAAAAAGGCTTAAAAGGCCAATTTCAAATCCATATTCCACATTTAAAATCTCGGCAACAATTCGAGATGATCACAACTTGAAACAAAGCGTGTCCACGACTAAGATAGCTTAAGTATCTCATTCGTGTAACAGTTGCGGGTGGAATATAAAACGAGTGCACGTACCACAAACATTGGTTCGCAAACACTTCGTTTGAACATGTACAGCAAACTATTGGCCTTGGTACTGCTTGGACGCTGGCCGTGTTTGGTGATTGGTGATCGTTTGGTTAAGAATTTGCTGTTTGCTCATGTTTATTTATATTGACGGAGGAAGGAAAAATTTCTCTGGTTGGAATTGTAAAGGAGAATTTAATCTGGTTGCAGTGTTTTGGTATTCAGAATTGTCTGTTGGATTCTCTTTATGTAATAGCTAAACTGCCATAAGCTTTTATTCCATAAAGATAGTCACTCATTGGTAGACGTAAAAAATATTGGAAACGAGTATTTTCTCTGTCAATAACGATAGGTTTGTATTGGTAAAAAATACAGGAGATGAAACACTTAGAAACTAAATATATAAGTCAATAAAAACTGTTTTGTTTCTCTTCAATGTTCTCAATGCTGCACCCTTCGCTGCACCTCAAAATATCCACCACAATCCGTCTCAGAATATAACAAAAGCCACCTGATTGTAATCTTATCCAGAACTACCATAAATGACCTTGTGGTATCCTTAGGGAAATCTCCTCATGTCCCGGCTTGTCACGCCTGAGATATGAAAGGCTGACTGTGAGTAATGCTAGTTTCATCTAGATGAGGCAAAGGATTTTCCGGATTAAGCCAGACGTATTATTATTGCGTGTGTGAGAGTAACACGCTCAAATTTTCTTTGAATTTTTAAAGACGTTTAGGGATGTCTTGGTGACATTAAAGACGGGATTTGTTCATAAATAATAATAATAATAATCATCTTTATTATGAAACACACAAGATTCATGATACACAAGAGCAGATGTACAAAATAATATGGTATATCTACATAAACCTACACAGATCATCTAACCCTGTCTCCTAAACTAGATAGTCCTGTATCTTAGGAGACAGCAAGGATTTAGTTGTTTTGTGTTAGTTGGTGTTATAAAATGACATAAGCTATATGAAAATGACGTCACAGAGAAATAAACAGTGAAACATTTAAATTGCTAAAATTCTTTTGACTAATAAAATACGTCTAAATTGGGGAAATACTATAAATTAACTAATGAAGAGATTTATTGAAAAGACACAACCAATCTTGATGTTTCACACCATGAGCAAGAAATTGCAAATAACTTTTACATTTTGATAACCACCTATGAACACGTTCTCATCCATTGAAAGCCAAAGTAACACAAGACTAAAATAATTTTATCTTCGGGTCAAAGTATTTGGTCAATATTTTCACAAATTTGAGATGAAAATTCCTAGATCCAGAGACGTATCAATCAGAAGCGTACCAATTGGCATCCGTAAATAAGTTAGGAGCTACTCATGTTTACTGCGACCCACTCGCAGACAGACATTGAAAAACAACGGTACAGCTACGTCAGAGGCAGAATTACAGGCGGTAATAATAAATGTAGGCTTTCGAGAATTCGAACAGTTGCTACCAAGGAGTCCCGCCAGGAATAACGGGACAAGGAAGCAGGAAAGTAATACAGAACGTAGTTGGAATATTTTTGCTCAATTTGGAGGAATATTTTAGTAGGAATTTAAATAATAATGTCTAGGAATTATACAACGTGTCTCGGAATTAACGCACAGTAAGTACCAAGCACCCCAATTAGAATAATAAGTAATAATCATAAAACATACTCTGAATTTTTACTATTATGTATAAAATATTGTTTATTTATTAACTTAGTTATACCTATTGTGGGAGAAAATCATTGTGGTCACATTACAAATCTACGCACGCACACAGTCGTACACTTAGGTATAAAGGTCTAGCGTAGACCTAGAGTTTGTTTTAATAGTACAGCGGAAGCGTGATTGTAATTAACGTAGTTTTAATTATTTTTGCATTAATTCAGTTACACAATCTATATCTATAAAAATCAATGCCACTTTTCAATGTAATTTTATAACTCAAGAACGAATGGACCGGTTTTGATAGTAAAATTACTTTTTTAGAATATTCCTTGAAGTACGAGGATGGTTCAAACGGAGAGAAAAATTAAAAAATCTTAGGCGGTACGAAGTTCGCGGGGTCAGCAAGTGTATAATAAAGTATAGTGACTAGACTCGTGAATTTTTGTTTATTGTGCTATCAAACACATAGTTTTTGAGAAATAAAAGGTAAAAAATTTGAAGGTTTTTAGACTTTAATGTCTATCAGAATTGTTTGCTGCAGCATACTATTTCGTTTCAATAACTTTTATTTGTACACAATGAAAGTGTGCTTAAAACGTTTTGTTATTACTATATTACTCTTCATCTCGCATCTAACCTTACCCGACAATATTGTAGTGACATAAGTTCCTCCTAAACCTTCCCTTCGCCTTCTGGTTTCACACGTTCTACAATCATATTATCGGTTTTCACACCCAGCTACAGCCTCCAAATCCTTTCCATTCATCAGCTCACAAACATAAATAACAGCTCCCATCCTAATCAACAGGACATCACATAAAATCCAGAGTACATACTATGGATACAGCAAATATTTTTCTACCATTTATCCTGCCGGGCAAACACGGCCGTCCCCTGTGTAATTCCATTATAGATGGACCCGCCCGTCCTGTATTATTCAACGTCTCACGAATCTTTGTGTACAGATTCTTGTGTTTCTGTTTTAATATTAGCCTGTTTACTAAGGAAATTGCCTGCTATATCTTAGTTGGATCTGTCTCTGTCCTTATCTGATTGTCACTTTGTGTTTTTGAAATTTTTATGCGGTCGCTCCGTCCGGGCGAAATTATGTCAGTTGATTGATGTCAAATTTATAAGCGGTGGTGGAATTTGACTGAATCTGGGCGTCTCCCAAGTGTTTTGATGGTGTTATTGAGAATACAGATGGCTTATATTAAGCAAGGAGTTTTAGTTGTCATTTTTATTGGTTCAGTTTTAGAAGTCATTTTTATTAGTTCCGTTTTAGATGTCATTGTTTTTGGTTTAGTTTTAGAAGTCATTTTTATTAGTTCAGTTTTCGAAGTCATTTTATTGGTTCAGTTTTAGCTTCGACATTGCTTTTCCTGTTGAGTTTACTTACTTATATGTTACAGTTAAGTGCAGTCGAGTATTATGTAGGAAAAAAGTTACTTGGTCTTTCAATAATTTTTGATTTTGGTTATTTCAACCCTGTGACTAAACATAATAATTTGGTACTTACATCTAAAATATTAAACCCACATAATTCAAAGTTACCCAGACAATTCAAGTGCTTAGTATAATAAGGCTAAACACAATAGTTGTAGATACTACAATGAAATCATAGATTACCGATTGAACTAATCATGTGAAGGGTGCCTTAACTAGTCTATTAGTAAATTACAGGACTGAATATATTATATTATTAAACGGGAATGCATTAAACGTGTTTGATTGGCGCGTTGAAGTGGCTGACCGCGAGTTTGGTTTCCAGATGGGTGAGTGGTAGTTATAATTCTCTGGAGACCATATAACCGTATTTCGCTGTTATTGAGCTTCAAAGATGGCTTTGTTTAGTTGGTTCTTCTCCATAGGTACCTACTATAGTTTGGAATGGGCAACTAGCTGCATCTTTCTGACTGACCGAACCCTTGACAATTCAAAAGTGCTTGTAATAAAATTGGTTTATTTGAAATAAATACCTTGAGTTTGAGTTATATATACAAGGTGTTGTTTTGCATCCTCGTCAAATTCGAGGACGTAACTATGCTAATGATTCTCGACACGAATCAATAATAAAATAAGTATGTTTTTTTAAAAACTTTTTTAAAATTTTCGGAAATTGGCATGTGTAGGTCCCTTGTGATACCGCCCTGTAACTGCGCTGTAACTGTAACGAACGCACACAGCAACATAGTCGTGCGACACTGCCTACCGCATACGCAACGAAACGATTATATGTTCTTTGAAAGTGGAGTATTCTGAAATACTGTCAAACTCAAACGTCTAAAAAAACAAGTATGTATTCATTATTGAACAGGGTCGTAATTTTATTTGATTATTTATGTCTTCTATAACAGCCTCCTGAAATTTGACGAGGATGCAAAACGACACGTTGTATACAGACGATGAAACTATTTTGTTTTTATTTTATTGTATTTTGTAAGGGAAAAAAATTGTAGAATATTAAAATGAACAGAAACAACTTAACAAATATACTATCCACTACATTTTCCACAGATTACAACTTGGATTTTTACAAACTGACAGCAAACGAAACTGTCGTCAGGGCAAAATAATTGATATGAACAAAAGAAACTAAAAATAACAAAACCAAACTCTTGTTTGTGTGTTGTATCCTACGGTTCCTATATTGATAATAATCATTTCATACGGAATCTTCTGACTAGACGTAATTCATAGAATTGCGTGGATACTATACCACAAAATTGTGAGTATTCTATTGTTAGGGTGTCTCTCAATCAATCCAATTAACATAGCACACAAATAACATAACATCACGCCTGTCGTCTCTGAAGGATTAGGCAGACAGATACATATATCAGATAGATCACCATACAACGTGGCATTGCTGCAAACCTTTTGGGCACTTTTCCTGTTGACAGCGATGCGGACGAATTTTTTGATGCCCTATGATTCTTTTCCTTCTTTTTTATATACATGTTTATATTATTAATATTACCTATTTTAAGTCTGTTAGCTTATATTTTATAATATAAAGTTGAATAATTATACAGATAGATACATAACGGGTGTAAAAAAAAACTTAACGAAGCCGAGAGTCACTTGTACTCCCCGTCATTGTAATAATTTTTTTTGTACAGGACCATACCTGGGAACCTTTTGGTTACGGAGATATTGAAGGTCAAAATTTAAACCTTTACTGACGTTTTTTTACGAAAACAAGTTTTTAATTATAACACAACTTTAAATACCCCCACGACCCCTGTACCATTGCATGCACCCATAATCACAGTGATTTGCGTGCGTTACGATGCGCACTTCCGTAAATGGCTATTTTTCACAGCAAAAATAAAATTCGTTTTCCAGCAATTATTTTTGTGCAATGTTTCTTAGTTTGATGTACAGAATGCATAGTTGACGGTTATGTGATGGGTCTTTTTACACCATGTATACATATTTATTGCAGAAAAAGTAATTAGGCATAATAATGTGTCAAAATCTATGTTTTCCTTTGCCACTTTAATTGTATTCAAATGGTTTCAACCGCTTTTGTGTTCTCGATATACAAGGTCACTTCAGCGTTGATTTATTAGAACTCTAAAATTGGGTTAACTCACCGCTTTGTTTGCCACACAATCCACGGGAAACAAAAGGAAAACAAGTTCAGCGTAAAAAGTGAATTACGCAATAAGATTCGGGAGCGAAAAAAATATAGCCAACGAATTCACTTGATTCAAACTAATAGGAAATTTCTGGGCACAGTTGCTCACAGATTTTCCAATCGGGGTCCGAACCTTGAGCATTTTGTTTTGAAGATATGCGAAGAAAATTTACGCCCGGAGGCCGCGAGCGGCACGGATTGCTCGCAAAAGACCCGAAGTTAAATCGACTTCAGAATTGTTACTCCCTTCGGATGTGAGCTCCGATAGAGGCCTATAGACAGAAAATTTTAGACTCCAAAAGGTTTTTTCGACGAAAAAGGTTGGAATAATAGTTATAATCAGTTTTAGGGTATAAGTACTTTGAGTTTGGGTGTTCACTTTGAAACGTGTGATAGGTTTTAAGTTTGATTTGGGTAAAGGAATGTGATTGACTGGCTACGGGATTAAAGTTGGGTAAGGTTAAGTTGGGTCGAGTAAGGAACTGGAATTTATATTCCGCCGTGTTTTTGGGGTCGGGGCTTCGTTATTGATTCTGATAGATTGGACATGACTCAGTTTTCTAATCATTTTGGAGTGTTTGCGATGTTTTGATTAACATTTTATGGGATCTGTCTGACAAGTTTTGGATGCGTACAGCCCGTAGATGTATAGGTACGTATTAATAACATTAGAATTGAGCTTAATTAAATAAAAGAGCTCGTTATTAAAACCAATCAATTTTCAGTATATTATTTATTTTATATGTCAGATAACATGATCTATTATAGTTAGTAATAAAAGGAGATTATAAACTATGTTAGTAGTTAAAGAATTTACATATAAACAACAATTAAAACATTTTATTTTACCGTCCACTTACCCAGATCGAGTGTATCGGACACTGAAATTTACTCGAAACTATCCTCAGAATGCTGTTGCTGCTGCCGCGTACTCTGACCAACAGCGACGTCACACGCTTGCCTCTTATTGCGTAAAAGTCATCCGTACGCGCTTCGGCGAACATAGCGGACGCACTGCAGAACTGCGATAACCGCAACAACATCCTGAAGACGTTACCTATTGTATTGGCTGCCAAATATGCTTGAGCATTAAATGATAAATAATTTTATTTCTGTAAGTAGGTTTGTACAAACACTTTTACACGTCAATCATATTTTAAAACTGGATGAGATTGGCGTTTCCTATCTGACTACTCTGAGAAGAAAGGCCGAAACAAACTCAGCGGTCACAGTCCCTTTTAAAGTCCAGACATAATCTTGGTCAGATCATGTGTAGACCATGTAGATTGGTGTCTGAAACGGTCTTTTGAGGAAAAACCATACAGATTGAGCGGACCTGTCCAGTCAGTGCACGCATTTGTCAGTAATCGTGCAGCTCAACTCAGAATTTAAGGAGCACAACGATTCGACGAACAATATACCAAAGAAAGGACATTTAGGTAGGCCGCATAAATTACTCAAGCTGCCAGATCGTGAAACTAACTAAGAAATCAATAAAAAAAGTAATGAACCACAATCATAATCTTCACATTCACAATAATTAAAATAATATAATACTTTACAAAGTAGATACTCATGTCACTGTATGTATGAAATTCATGTCAATGTGAACACACACATACACATTTAAACCTCAATCCAAAACAAATACTCCCAAATTCCTATTTATTGTATAGTGTAGTTTATTTTTATTTAGTTCGATGGTTATTTACATAAATAACCATCGAACTCCGACCAAAGCTATTAAAATTTACAGGTATTTTGGCTGGAAACAGTAACGAATGTTTCAATATATCTTATGTAGGAACAAAATAGAAAACGTAGTGCTTCACCCCCCATTAGCTTTATAGCTGGTACATCGTGCTGGCACACTTTTGTGCGTCGGGATGTATGAAGCTATGTGGGCGTTGGTCCAAAAGTGAGTCGCCAATGAGCCAGTGAAACGGGATGGCAACGTTAGGGGTGAAATGTGGAGTTGGTGATTGATTGCCAATTGATTGGTGGGAGATTATGGATGGAGCAATAATGTTGGTTTGTGAAGAAACATACTAGTAAAGGATGTATTCTGAAATTGGGAAGACGTGGTAGAAAAAAGCACGCGTGTTAAATATACGTCATTGTGAGTCTAAACGCGGTGCAATAAGAGCGTGTGATAAAAAAAAAACTTTTATTCTAATTTATACACTTTATTATGTACCTAACACATATAAATTACATATATAAATGTAGATTAGTACACTTGAGTCTATATTTTAGCATAATCAGCCTATAATGCTCCCACAGCTGGGACACAGGCCTCTTCTCTTCGAGAGGGAGTGGGCTGTAATCTACCACGCTGGCCCAGTGCGAGTTGGTACATGCCATATGTCTTCGAATGTTTGGTTCTGGGACATGCCGGTTTCCTCACGATGTTTTCCTTCACCGTTTTGAGAGCAGTGGTCGTGAAATTGTATACACAAAGTAAGAGTCTGTCAGGGTTCGAACCCACGACCTACATCTCGTTAGTCGGGGCCGTTACCACTGGGCCACCACTGCTCCCAAATTGCCTGTAATGTCCCGGGTATCGGGCTTAAGCCACTTCTCATGCGGAGAAGGAATGAGTTTGACCACCACGCTGGCTCAGTGTGGTGATTTCAGACTGAAGTCCACGGTTTCCTCACGATGTTTCCCTTCACCGTCAGTTTGTAATGTCTAAGAAAATTAGCCTGTTATTTACATTTTACCTGCAGTCATATTATAAGTCTAATTTAATGTCTTTTCTATCATACATTTTGTGGTGAACTACAAATGAGTTATTTAGTAAATCAACAGTCAGTAGGGGGCGTGCCTTAATGTCACTGTATTCCGTAAGCTAGAAGGCTTCCACGTAGTTATTTCCGTGCTATATCGTAAGTTTTTATTTTGCGTGGATGTGACGCATATTTTTCCCAACTTGTTTATTTATGTGTATGTTTTCCTTCTCTGCGTCATGTTTACCGCAAATAAACATATTTTCTTTCTTTCTTTCTAAGTAAGGTAGTGTATACTTGCACCTAAGACGCGTATACATGTACAAAAAAAAACGTGTGCGGTCAGGGGACCCTCATCAGGAAACGCAATACTCTCATATATAATAGAAAGAGACATAGAGAGAGAGAGAGAGAGAGAGAGGAAGTGTGAACTTAATACGAGTTTTTAAAAACGCGTGTTAATTTCACACTTTCATATATTATGATAAATGACTTTATTTCTGTAAGTAGGTTTGTGGAAACACTTTTACACGTCAATCATATTTTAAAAGCTACATGAGGTCGGCGTTTCCTATCTGACTACTCTGAAAAGGAAGGCCAAAACAAACTCAGAGGTCACAGAGGTCTTACTTCCGTTCATAATTATTATACTAGATGGCTCTGTATAGAAGCTCTCATAAAGTAGTCGCCATCTTGGATTTTCATTTTAACCTCACTAATGGTTTCACCACCCTCGATAACCAAGTAAGCGACACCAATGATGAAAATTAAAAAAAAAATCTTTACTTGACGATTTTTACCTGTCAACTCCTACCGCAACCCGCGTTAAAGAACTTCGTTCCAATAAATTGGCAGTTTTATACAAATTTGTTTACAGCAAGCATTCTCTCATAATACACTCCCACCGTTATCATTCGTTACCCTGTTTGTTTACGTTAACTAAGCCTTATCCACTGTTTAATTGTTTGTCAAGTGGGTACCTTTATCAATAAATTAAACACTCATTCCCTTAATTCGTTACCTAAATTTGTGTCACCTTCAATATTGTTTCAAGACTTCTGTTTTTTTTTTACCTGAGATGTAGTTTTCAACGTACCTCTCATCAAATTTGGTCTACATTTGACGATTTC
Source organism: Brachylomia viminalis (assembly GCA_937001585.2). Classification (NCBI taxonomy): domain Eukaryota; kingdom Metazoa; phylum Arthropoda; class Insecta; order Lepidoptera; family Noctuidae; genus Brachylomia; species Brachylomia viminalis. The sequence continues at coordinate 4,188,347 of OW443307.2, read as the reverse complement.
TGCAAATTGATAGAAGTACAAGGTGGGCGGTTAATTGTGCCTGTGAGTGGAGAACAAGTTCCCCAGCTAATGTTATCACATCTTACGTAAAGTATCCTTAACATGCTTTAGGTAGTTACTTGAAACTATTCCACATCTCTCAACTTCCCCGTATCCTGTGGGTGTTATTGATACCGAAGCTACATACAAAGTCCTGTTACTAATTGTTTAGTATCGCATACGCCTACGAAGCGTTTCAAGAACTTTCACACAAAATATATTGATACCGTTATGATAACGGGAACTGTGTAGGTACTTATCTATTTTCAGAAGAAGTTTGTGTTTAGCGCTGGTTGTTAGTAACGAATGCCTCTTTTATAAATATACCCCAAGAGTCTTCATCCTGCACGTCAATAATAGCACATAAACTACGAAAACCGTCCTTAGGTACTATGAAATAAGAACGCTGTCAAAATCAAATATAGCCGTAAAATCCATAGACGTGTGAGTGCCTGTCTGTACGTCCAGCGCAGCGTGGGAAGTCAGCCCCCCACCTTACTGAGCCAATATATTTATCCACGATGTGGTTAATTACATAGAAGAAGACTGGTTGTTCGAAAACATTTATAGCAAAGAGAACTCGGTTTTCTCTCGTATTTGCACGGACTACATTTAGGATCGCTTGTACCACAAGTAATTTAACGCAAAACGAATTTAAAACATCGTTCTGTTGCTGTCAATCCTTTGAACACGATAGAGACAGAATTATATTTTAAGTACTTTATGGGCTTAACATATTTAGTGATTAGTGGTGCAAGCGGGCCGTAATATGATAACTCATGCCGTAGCCTTGACAAAAAACAAGCTTTTCACACATGTAAGACAAACAATATTATTATGATGACACGAGCACACACTATAAGTACCACAGTTATACTCTCCCCTCAATCTACATTTACGACTCACTGGGGCAGCAAGTTGATGAATTTTATGCTTTTCCTTCATTTTTAGAGCCGTATGCAAATGACGTATGTAGTGACGAATAATAATCTGTAGACTGACGAAGGCAAAAAAAAAATGAAGAAAAAAAACTGGTCGAAATTTAAAAATAGTGTTTTTAACTTGTACAATAATAAGAAAATAAAAAAAAGTATAATGCAATAGACAATGGAAATCTAAATTATGTAATATCAAGTGAAAGATATAAATATATAAGATAAAAAAGTGTGAAAGACTATCTTTCGAGGAGTGTCTTGAAAATGTAGGCGTGTTTCATTAAATGTTTGTTTTAAGAGTTTTAAATCTTACTCTTTTAATGTTCTAAATTTGAACACAGGCTGCAGGCACACTTCTTGGTACACGTGGTTTAAATGAGTATGGACTTCAGTCAGTAAGTGGTGCGACGGCATCGGCAGGACAAAATCAAAGGCACAGATACAGGGTTATTGGTAAAACACCATCAACCTCTTAAGGAGTCATTGTACTTATCATAATGAACAACTTTTACTAAGGGAACAATATGAAATCGCGAAAAAAAAAATCTGCTGTTCCCTACATTTATGTTTGCAGAACTCGTCAAAATGCAGGGACCAGGAGATTTTTTTTTCGCTATTTCATTTTAGGTCCCATAGTAAAAGTTGTTCATAATGATGTGTACAATGACCCCTTAAGAGGTTGACGGCGTTTTACCAATAACCCTGTTTAATAAAAAAACACTCCATGTTCTACGTTCAAACCTTCATAAACTTATCGTGTTGTTTTGGTACAAGTTTCAATTTCTAAGTATTAATAATAGCACGTTAGAGCATTCAAAGAAAAGTCTATTTCCACAGCGCAGTTCCCAAAAATGTCAATGCACTTCCCATCGAATCTATTCCTCCATCTCTATCAATGCATTTCGCCAGCACCGCCAGCAAAACGAACAAAAAATGTTTGCGCCAACATTTGGCCAGCCCCCAAAACCTGGCCATACAATATAGAAAGCTAAACTTCGTTCCACTTATTAAATAAAACAGGCCAGTGACCTAACAGGGATTGATGGCTACACCCTCACGTTGTTGGCAAATACTTTGGTCGTATAGAGCCAAAAAGTCACATTTTATAGGCTCCTTGACCCGATGGTTTACTTCGTCATTAATATATGGCTCATGTATGGGAACTCATGGAGAAACTACGAGCAAAGTGGTAATTGCTGGTGTCGAGGTTTGTTTGATGAGATGTGTAAGTTTCTTCCCTTGTGAATGTCGTGGGAATTGGGTTAATGTGGTTCTTGTAATCAAGAGGTTGGCAGTCTGTTTGTCAATGTTGGTGCGATTTTGCATTTAATTGTACCTACATTAATATAATTCCTAAAATAAGGAGTATATATATTACCTAGCACGTAAATTGGATATAAAGGACTGTTCAAACTATTCAAACTGAGGTTAATCCCGCGCGGGACGCGGACGCAACTATTCGCGCCAGTTTAAACACCTCCATTCAGGTTAGTTGACACATTCGGCTTGAGAAAATTTCACCTCAGTTCGATCAGAGCTTTAATTGAAACCAGATAAATTCGTTTTCAAAAATACTGTTCGAGGCCTTGATTTTTAATTAACGTTTATTGTAGACCAATATATTCTTTATTGTAGACCACAAAATAAATAACAACAAAAAAAAAAACGTTATATAGTATGTAGTATCTTCGTTGAAATAGACATTGAAAATACCCAAAAAGATAATTACAAAATCACTTTTCACATCGCCCGCTTCAATTCTTGAAACACAAATTGACAAACCGAACACCATCGACAAAAAAAGTTGTCAAACCTTTTTTCGCGTCAGTCATCGGTATGAAAATTAAAAATCCCTTGCGTTGGGCCATCGATCTAAAACGGCCGTGCATTGTGATGTATGGAACCTTTCGCAGTATTTATTACCGTTCCCGATTCGGTTAGCGGTCAATGTCGGTTGATAGATGGTATTATGCAAATTGTGTGATGTGTTAAATATTTGTTTTTGTTTTGTTGTATTAAGAGCGCCCACTGGCAGCGCGGCATGAATTTTTATGCGACGAATAGAAATATAACTTATATGTATGACAATAAAATTGAAATTTCAATGACGATGGCCGTCGCGGCATCGTTGCCGTTGGAATTTCCATTTTATTGTCATACTATTAAGTTATATTTCTATTCGTCGTCTACAAGGTGTGTGTGTGGTGGTAATTATCTTTTTGTATGCACGTGTTTCTGTGCCAAATAAACCTATTTTTGTTTTTTTCAGTCCCACCACCAACGAGGAGCCACTAGTTATCAACGATTTTCTCGTTCAGGAAACGTATAACAACGTAAGTAAACGAGATGTATATTTTAATACACAGTTGATCGCTTACTGTTCAGCCCGCCGGTGAATAATCGATTATCGCAGCCAAGAACAGTGAGAGAGCACTCGCACAGCGACACGCGCTTGGTGGGCAAAACTCTCGCTGAGAGACTCACGCCTGGTACATACGTATACCAGCGACTATTCGTCGCGCACTCCCTGCTCGTTGCTCGCCAGCTCGTTTCTAGTTACTAGCTCTACTCGCTTCTCGTCAATCGCCAGCGGTAGGGTGCCTAAGGCCGTGATAAATGTGGTGATAAGCCGTGGCTGGTGAGGTGGTTACGGCTATAGCCGGTCCGGTGACGGCAGGTCTCGCCTCGTGGGTGTCGTAAAAGTTGATTTATAAGGAGATCATTTTAATAGGCGGTCTTTGTAACGTTCTATTTCTAAGTCTATGATTAGCTGAAAACATGAGCAAGTGGATGATATAATGGTTTTGTATCATCTACTTGCCTGTGTAATTATAAACTGTTTAATTTATTGCTATTATGTAATTTTAGATCTAATATTTCCGCCTATACTAAAGGCCAATAATACTAAACTCGAAGCAAAAAGAAAAAAATAAAATGAGCAACGTAATCCCAAATATTTTAGTTCTCAAATATAAAGCTAGGAGTATACGAGCTTGTCTCGCCTAGCGGCTCACAGACTCACAGTATGTAGGGGCTTTGATGACGTATAAATTTGTGCGCCTCGCAAGGGATTTGCTGTGGCCAGCCAACCGCAAATAGCGCATTATTGGTAGTATTCTGTGTTTGTGAAATATGTGCTGTGGCGACCTATTTTGTAATGTTAACATGTTCATAGATATGTTAGTTCGTGGAATTTTGTCTGGCTATCCGAGATATGATTATAGTTTGTGCAGGTATTTCTATTCTAGTGTTATAATTTGCAGTGTTATTTATCGCGTAATGTTAGATATTGAAAAACCTTTATTTGCTCGAACTTTCCAGTAATGGTTTAAAGCCTTTAAATTCCTATGTACAAATTGCATAAACTCAATGATAATAGACCAAGTTTTTTTTTTGACGCTAACTAAGCTTTAGCTTGCAAAATGCTTCACACTATTCATAAAACAAATATAATTTACTAAGTAAAACTTCTATTAAAATAACATCAATGAAAAACCATTAGCATAAATTCCAACTGCAACTTCCATTATACCTAAAATCCCGACCTTTCTACAAAATTAAAACAACCCCAGCATAAAATACATAACATTATCTTTTAAAACACTTTGAACTACATCTTCGTATCGAAAGGAGCTTTTAACTACGAAGGATGTGGTATTAAACAGGCTTTGCCTTGTCACCGTGCTCGAGGCACTAGCCGACGGTGGAACCTAAGCTTTATTTATGTTACTACTTTTATATTAACGGTCTTTTCGTTTCTTCTAGACTTGAAAATTGTTTAATTATAGACGGGGTTCAAGGGGCGTGATTTTTGTTACGAAAAGTGCTTTTGCCCCTTTTAATTACCTTTTCCAGTTACTAAAAAAGGTTATGAAAATATATTGTACGTGTTTCTAAGAATTTTGACTTGGTTTCGGGTATGATTGTTAAAAGGTTTTTAGAAGATAGTTTTTATAGATACTTTATTTTTGGTTCAATACGTAAAATGTTAATTTTGTGGCAAAGGTTAAAAACGTTTAAAATCTAGTCGTAATCTCATCACAGCAATAACGTGAGTTAGAGGTTCTATTGACAGATTGAAACTGAGGTAAGAATGCGATCGTTCTTAAAAATACGGGAATTGTCCCAATATTAGATCCCGGTCGATAGTCAATAGTCGACCCGGGCCTGGTCCTTGGATCCGGTCTGGTCCGAGTGGTCATTAGACGTCCTGGGTTACATTTAGAGCATAATAAATGATAATTTAATACTTCCAGTGTACCATACCAATTGATACTGACATCAAGCAGAAGCCTCTGGTACTTTTATGACATAGACTTACGCAACCAGTTACACTATAAATAATATATAATGTACAGTAAATAGTTACTCGTGGATGTCAGAACCATCCGTATTGTTTACCGACAGATTCACCGTTCAATACTGTTGCGTAAAAACGTTTAAAAATAAAACAACAATCTGTTTCTTATGACTCTGTTGTTGTGTGTAGTATGACGCATACGAGAATAACATTTTCATACTGATTTGGTAATAATTCTTATGAGTGAACGAATGAGTTATAAGTAGACTGTTTTTGTCTAGTACTTTTACTAGACAAAAAAATTATAGTTGTACCTCTTTCATGTTCATATATTTCATACTTATGTGGAGTTTGGTATAATTCGCCTACCTGTGTGTATTTTTTCGGTGTATTATCTCAGAATGTAATATAACTATAACTCACACACTGACATATTACTTGTTTACATAATTCGGGAAATCGTATACTTTTGCAATGTTTGTAAATATGTGAGCACCATGTATCTATCATTTAATGAACTTATTTATCATTGCGACATTTATTAAATTATTTTTACCTATTGTGGTAGGGTAATTTTTACTAAAGGTGCATCGTCTTCATATATAATTATAATTTCATATATAATTAATGTGTACAAAATATTGTAACACATTTTAAAAGAGTAACGGTGGAGTTTCTTGCCCATTCATCTTCATACGGAACTACCTTTTGGAAGGGGCGACTAGAATCAATTCTATTTTAATGTAAATGTTGACGTTCAAAAGTGCCTATTAGGTGCCTATTTGAAATAAATGCTTTGACTTTGACTTTGATTAGTCAGTTAGAAAACATCGACATCGTCTAGTTTTGAAATATGACAGTTACTTTTTGACTTGTAAAACACTAACATACAGAATCAAAATAACTGTTTTTGTCTTTGATCAGTAATTAGGCTGTCAAATCTCATGTTCACTAAAGTGTTTGATTTCCAAAAATAATGAAAACGTTTGATGGTAAAATGTTTACTAAAGAGCCGGGGACGATTCTCAGAAACAGATCATACGTATGAACAACTCATAATCATCTGCCTAGACTATTCCCAATTATGTCAGCTTCCAGTCTAACCGGAGGCAGCTGAACACCAGTATTTTACATGGAGCTCTACGACACAGTTACTGAGTAATACGATATGCCTTGGTAAAACTGGTTGTCAGACTTTTGGGATTCTGACTACTCGTAACGACTATCACAGATCTACGAATGACAGCCAGGACCAACGGCTTAACGTGCTTTCCGAGCCACGCAGTGGTCTCTATATCCTATGGATGGTCACCCATCCATGAACCGACTGGGTAGCCATAGCTTAACCTTAGATCGACCCGTGTGGTCATTATCATTTAGCCACGAGCCCCCTTAAGACTCTAACCATCCCACCCAAAATCGGAACACGTCCTAATTTGATATCGGTACCCTTTCCGTCTGCCAGTCATAACGGAATGGAAATCTATCTATATCATGGCACATAATACCCGCTCGTATACACGTGAAATTTTATTCATTTATTCAGTGGTCTTATAATATCTGTGGGTTACGTTTTGTTCAGATGGGGAGAGAGGCAATTGGATAGTCGCATCTCATCTCACTGATGTTAGAGATGAAAATTGTAAGTAAATTTCCTTGCATCACGCTTAAATGCTGCTCGGAGACCTTTACAGTCACAGCCTCAGTATCGATTACTTTGACTCTTTTGATTCGTTATTAAATGATTTCTGTCCCTCTTATGACCACGTGGTCTTGATGGGCGATTTTAATACTTGCCTTATTAAAAACGACAGTCGTACTCATAAACTTCAATCTCTCTTATCTGCTTATAATCTTAGTATTCTGCCTCTTTCTATTACTCATAATTTTCCTAATTACACCCCTTCTCTGTTGAACCTGATGATTGTCTCTAACTTTAATAATGTAGCTATCCACACAACACAACTCACTGCTTGTTTTTCTTACCACGACCACATCTTTATGTCCTATAGGTTTCGCCCTCCTAAGCGTAAGTCGCAATATGTTTTCCTTTGGAACTAGACCATAGACATAGACCTCGAGGCATTACTGCGTGATGCTGGTAACATCGACTGGACGGACGTCTTGGAGAGCTCATGTATCAACGATATGGTTCACATTTTTAAAAGCCTTATTCTCAGCTTATATGACTGTCATGCCCTTATCCGTCGAGTCAAAGTCAAATCTGTTCCAGCTTCTTGGCTTACTCCTGCCATTAAGGATATGATGGCAAGTAGGGACAAGTCAAAAGCTTTAGGTTGAAATGCTGTCCTTCTGAGCACAACTTGAATGCGTACAAGGTGCTGCGTAATCGCTGCAAGCGTATGTAGAGATGCAAAGACACGCTATGTCCATAGTTCTCTCGACAACCGTAACTCCTCTGAAGTCTGGAAGTTTCTTAAAACTGTCGGCATTGGCAAGTGTTCAGTCATTTCCAGTTATAATACTGACGTATGTGCTCTTACAAAACATTTCTCACATCCCCTTGTTACTTTGGCTCCGCAGGTCAAATCAACTACGTTAAATAAACGTTCTTGTTTGCCAATGCCGTAGTGTTCTTCTTTTGAGTAAGTCCAGTGAGTGAAATTGAGGTAAAAAAAAATATTTTTGTTAACTAAACCTCTACTGCAGTTGGTAACGATAATCTTTGCTCGTGAAAGATTTATGCCATCCTCCCCACACTAATTCCCGTCTTGGCCAACATTTTTAATTTCTCCTTGTTCTCTTGTGCTGTTCCTGAGGCCTCGAAACGACCTCATATCATCCCCTTACCAAAATTCCTAAGCCGGTCTCACCCACCAATTTCCGCAACATTTTATCCTCTCATATCTCTCTAAAGTTCTTGAGCATATCAACAACTTTCTGCCTTTATATCTATGAATGACCTACTGAGTCCTCTTCAATCTGGTTTTCGACCTGCTTATAGCATAGTAACGGCTCTTTTGGAGGTTACTGATGACATCATTAACCAATTATAAGTGGAAATATACTGATTTCAAACCTTCAAATTGCTCTCCCGAAAAATAGGCTATTTTGAGTTTATAGCCTCTTCATCTGGACCAACGATATGTGTGTACATAAATGGTTAAATAAAATAAATAAAGCCTGAGGCTAACTTTTCAGTACCTATAAGTTTTTTTTTGGGTTCCAGTAAGCCTGTGAACTTTTAAGGTATATTTTTGGCTCTAATTTTAGAAATAATTGATGTCTGTTACATCTTTGTCTAAGAATAGGTACTTATCAGAGAAGTTGATTAAATATTTCGTTGTGTTCTCCGAAGAATCCTTCTAATCAAATTAATAACTTTACCCAATATTGCTCGCTATATACCTTGACATTAAAACGAAAATTCGAGAAGCACGCTTTACTTCAAATATTAATAAATTACACAGTAGCTTTGTGTAACGATACTGTCAAAATTACTTTTAGCGAAGCGCTCACAAAAAATAATATACTGGATCATGCAAAAAAAAAAGCAATTAATGCATATTCTGTACAGAGTCGAATTACCCGTCTGTTGCCGGGACGTATCGTCGTGTGGACCTGCCTTAATAACTCGCTTACTGAACAAAGGATCCGTACAAAATAACCGAACAGAGGTGAAAATGATGGAACATGGTATATCGTCTATTTTTTATGATTGTCTGGTATGTTTGGCGTAGTGGAATATATATTTTGACTCGCATATTTTATACATAACAATAAAATGGGAGACTGTTCTCAAGTAGAACTGGACAGACCAAAATACTGGAAGAGATGATCGTAAAAGAAAAAAATCTGACAAAATGATGGTCGAGAAAATGAGAGAATGTCTTGAATATATTGTCACACATACATGTGAGCCGCTAAAGAAGTATTTACAACCTGAGATTTAATTTCTTGTGGTACATCATAAATTAAAGAAACAATAAAGGTTACATCGTATCATCCATTCAGACGATGCAAGTAATTTTTTGTTGCTACAATTGCATCGTGTAAATTGGGCTATCCCCATGGAAAAAAGGCGCAATATAAGATGATATAACTTTAGGCGGCTATATTTAGACCTTAGAGCATTAAACTAGACCGTAGTAATTATCAAGCAAAAGAGATTCCCTAAGCCCTACTTAGATTCTAAATCCTAATATGATAATAAATTCATTGCTGAAACAGATCGTTAACGTAGGCTCTCTAAAACCACACTAGTTCAGAGTTATGTTTTGTTTAGGCCTCCAGTCTCCCTAGTGGGATATTAAGTGGATTTTGCATTTTACTGTAATTTATATAAGCGTGTATTTTGTATTTAAAAGTTTAAGGCTCTGAATTTGGCCCCCATATTGAAAATGTATTTATGCTCAGTACCTGAGGGTTGTTGACGTAATTTTTAATCAATTAGTGTGTTTAGGTATTTGTGAATATTCTGGTGGTTCTAAATGTAAATTTATTTATTTCCTCTCATAATGGTTATGTAGCACTTAACAGTTTTAAGCTATATACATTCACATTGTGACAGCTGGTATTTGATGTAGTTTTAGAAAAAAACTGTGTAAAAGTCACCAATTACAATGAAAATTTGACCCAAATTTAAGAATCATTTTGATCATAATGCCGGTATTTTTTCCATTCTTCCAGGCCAAAAGACGAATATAGAAATATAGATATATACCTATCAAAGCCAGTAAATGAAATAAATCGCCTAAAATAAACTCACTCCAGTTACCAAGAAACTATCAAAGAAAACTATTAAAAATAAAACAAGACAAAATTCCTTCTAAGTTATTAACGGTCTTGTAGCAGCCGTTCCTCCGATTATCCGTTCCTTCGATTCCTATAGGTTCTCCATCCCTCGGTTTCTTCACTCCTAGTGCATCCGAAATTAATTTTCCGAATCATTGATCAGTTTCACACAACACTGAACTTCAAGAAGATGTTTCCATTACCCCGCTATAACTTTGCAATTCTAATTTGCCTGCATCGCCGTCTGTCTATAAAAATGTACGTACCTATTCGTTTCGTTTGAGAGTTATTTAAGACCTCATTGCGTTTGAAGTAGGGAATTATAGTTTTGAAGATGTTTGAAAGTATTGTAAAATGTTATGAATTTCTTGTTTTCTTTTGCTCACGATTTCATTTGAGTGAATTGCACGCCTTATAACACAAAGCGGTTGAGGTAGTGCTTTGCTCCCGGCTCGTCAAGGTCAAGCAATTTATGATCTTCAAATGCCTCTATGACCGCTATATTGCACTTAAACAATAATATGAGTAGATTTACACCGAGAAAACACCTAAAACAAACCATCTTATATTTTCTAAAAATCATTTTAAGTTGCTACTTTGAAAAAAAAAACGTTTCAAATTTTTTTTTACGTGGACGTTCTGATGTCTGTAAGCTTATTTTGTATGTACCAACGATAACTCCCGAAAAAATTTATATACACGGTGATTTTTAATTCACTGTTAATCTTTCAGGGCGTGAAAGTACTCATGATTATGCGCACCTTTAACTATGAGACCAACTCTGAAATGTCGAAAAAAATATCAGCTGTTTCATACAAAAATGCAATATATACCCGATGAAAATGTATGCAACAGATGTATTTTTTTTGCTATTTCGTAGTTGGTCTCATAGTGAGAGTTGTTTATAATCATGAGTTATTTCACCTCCTGCAAGGTTAACAGTGAATTAACCGCTTTTTGCCGAAATTTGCTTTTATACCGTTAAGGATTGTACTGAGGACAAAAAGGCTTGGGATTGAGTTGCTCCAATTTTCTGCATACCGAATGTTGTTTTTTTTTTCTGTTACATACACTGATAAATGATAATTATTATAACAGAACGACTTGAATACTTACCTTGAAAAGTACAATTTATTATTTTATTTATTGTGAATGTGAGGACTATGTAGGTCATTGTTTCAGTTTTAATCATGATCTGGCAGCTTGAGTAATTTATGCGGCCTACCCAAATGTCCTTTCTTTGGTATTGTTCGTCAAATCGTTGAGCTCCTTAAGTTCTCATTTGAGCGGCAAGATTACTGACAAATGCGTGCACTGACTGGACAGGTCCGCTCAATCTGTATGGTTTTTCCTCAAAATACCGTTTCAGACACCAATCTACATGGTCTTCACATGATCTGACCAAGATTATGTCTGGACTTAAAAGAGACAGTGACCTCTGGGTTTGTTTCGGCCTTTCTTCTCAGAGTAGTCAGATAGGAAACGCCGACCTCATCTAGTTTTTAAAATATGATTGAAGTGTAACAGTGTTTGTAGAAACCTACTTACAGAAATAAAATCATTTATCATTTATCATTAAAAATCACCGTGTATATAAACGAGGGTTTTTTTGTTAGTCCAGAATTCGGTAAACTGGTGCCGTATTTCATATCAGTAGCCTAGTTTACATAGTTAAAAAAAAAAGAATATATAGATAAAATTCAGTATGATACCTACACACGTACAAAAATATCGACGGCACAGTTGGCGCAGTGGTTAAGCGATTGACTGCTGCGTTAGGTGTCGCGGGTTCGATCCCCGCACGGAACAAATAATTGTATGGCCTGCAAGTAGTTGTTCCGGGTCCGGCTGTTTGTGTATGTGAGTTTAAATGTTTGTAAACGCACCCACGATACATGAGAAATTCTTAGTGTGGGACATAGTTAAAAAAAAAAAAAGTCGGTGGCAAAAAACGAAAATACAAAACCATAGACAACGACTTCCGAAATTAAAGTTATTTTGCACTTTGTAGTGTTTTTTTTTGAGGTCGGTTGTTTTTTTTTGTAAAATGTTTTTAATATTTGTTTCGATTCTGACGACGTAATGTTATCTACAAGAGAAGACGGTATTATTAAAAGATATGTCAAGAAAATGGTCAACAACATTTGTTTAGGGTATCACTTTATAGTATTGTTTTTCTCAACTGTAAAGAAATAAGAATGTGGTGAGATGGACTGAGATAATGATATGGTCGCATTCGGCGAGTTACTAGCCCACTGCATGAAGGTCGACATTTTGATGCAAAATGAAGTAACCTGCGATCTTTATCCTGTAAATGGGGTGGCGATTGGGCTTGTGAGGCGATTTGTTAAGCGACTAACCGCACGGCGAAAACCGACCTAGTGTAAATAAGAAGGATCAATAAAAGAGAGCGCGTTTAAGCCCACCACCAATCAGTAAATGTGCTTAACGGTTCATTTTCGAACGACTGACAGAAACGGAACGATGTTTTCAATTCGTTTAGAGCTAAACGGAATTAGTGATTTGTGGTTCAAGCAGGCCTCATAAACGTTACTTAGCGTTACGTTTTGTGCGCTATTTCTGTCACTGTCACACAACTGTGAAACTACAAGTGCAAGATAGAGACGGAGCAAGTCTAAGTCAAAGCACGTGCTAAGTAACGTATAAAGATTTTGGCCCTATAGTGCTATCCTAAACCATGTATAGTATCAACAACGTGAAATGTATTCTTAATAATTTGCTGAAAAGTAATACAATAGTCCCGAAAACAATATTTTCTTTTAAGAGCTACAACACTTAGTACCAATGTGATGTAAATTGGAACTGCTTAAGCCGCGCCTCAGCGTAATGTATTCCGAATAATTTATTTAATCAGATGTATTAGCGCACAGGCTGGGTCGGAGTATTGCGACAAAAATGGTTATTGAATGCGATGCAAAGTATGTTGAAAACAAGGTTATATTGAGAACACCTACGAGTATAATTACTCTATATAAAAACAAATAAATCAAATTGAAGTGTATATTTGTAATGCCAAAATAAAAGCTGATTACAAAATGCATATGAAAGTGTAAACGGTGCTTATAACAAAATACATTTCTTTTTTAATTTTGTCATTCTGTCTGTGTCTCTGTGTCATTTTTTTTTTAAATGTCGCAGCATCATGCTGAGATAGGAGAGCCTTTTGGCTTCGTATAGGAATTTCTGTTTCCTTTTTCTTTTGTTATACTTTTTGTTTTTATTTAGTTTGGTTTTTTATTTTATAATTTAGTTTGTGCACTTCCTGTACGAGTCGCAATAAACACTTTTTCTTTCTTTCTTTCGTTCTGTTTGGTGCGGCTGATCTCCGAAACGGTAAGACCGATTTTGACGGGACTTTCACTGGAAGATAGCTGATGTATTTTGGTCCCGGTAGCACGTTCCCGTGGAATAAATTCCGACATCTACGCGGGTGAAGCTGTGGGCAGCAGCTACTTATAATATAAGCAAGTAACTGTCTCACTGGTCTACATTTAATGCATATGGTATCTAACGTATTTGATTGAATAATTCGTATTGTTTAAAATGGCTTCTTAAATAACCTAATATTTTTTTTTGTAAAATGTAAATGATAAAAATGGTTACTGTGGGTTATCCTTAGGAAATAGACATATCCAGGGCTGCGGGAAAGTCCGAAAGGGTTACCGTGGCCCCTGGCACAGGCAATTGAAGGAACACGGGTGGGTTTTAGTCAGTAATAGTCTGACACGCCCTCCCGCTCCGCCCAGAGCGGGAGAAGTTATTTGATGATTCCCCACAGTAAAAAAAAAATGACGTAGACTTAAGAGCGTTTATACCTTATGAGTGGCAACGTCGCAATTTAGTGTCATATTTCGTGGTTTTCAATTTTTATCATTTAATTGGAGCTATATTTTAAAAATCTGTTTAATTAACTTTTTAGGATTATGTGAAAGCTGTGTAAAAGGTAAGAAATCGTTGCGTTTACAGTTCTATTTATATGCAAATAATACATTGAAAACTTGCAGGGCGTTATTTTCATTGTAAAATAACTGTAAGCTTTGCGGTTACTTACTTTTTAAACAGTTTCACGTAATTCTAAAAAGTTAATTAAACAGATTTTTAAAATATAGCTCCGATTAAATGATAAAAATTGAAAACCACGAAATATGACACTAAATTGCGACGTTGCCACTCATAAGGTATAAACGCTCTTAAACCATTGTGGACTATTTTGTAGGTCTTTCTAAAATATATAATTCCGTAGTTCATTATTTTGACCTATCTCGTAAGGTTTAGCTGGGGTTTGCAATGTAAGCGCACAAAAATACGTTTTTTACGACATTACATTAGGTACAAATTTTCTCTACATGTATGCATTATTATCCATGAAAACCTTGTACTTAAATCACTCTTGTATAACGATGAAAACCGCACTAACATCCGTTGCGTCATTTAAAAGATCTAGGCATACAAACCAAGAATGCGACTTTGTTAACTTACGTAAAAAATTTGAATATTCAATGATTCTCAAATAAATCGCAAAGAATGTGCGCAATATTGGATGGAGTTACAGAACTATGAAGAAGTTTCTTGACGCTGCATCAGCGTACGTGATCCATCGCCACCCGTTCGATGTCCACTGCGCACAGGTTGAATGGAAAACAGCACATCAAGTAATTTTTTGCTTTGTTGGTGTAATTGCTGAATGGCGTTCCAGTAGGAGGAACGCTTTTAACGCTTGCCTTTAATGACCACCTATACACTTTAGCTATGATTTGGATAACCAAAAACTGTGTTAATAAAACACAAGTCTCTTAGAATAACAACCAAACACCTTGCATTATAAATTAAACGCCGACTTTCAAATAAACAAAAAAGCAAATTAATATTTTATCTCACAAACTCGCCCTATATTTTAAATTCACCCTCCATCACCTCAAAATGAAAATTAAACCATAATCCAGTAATTTTTTTCACTACCGTATAAATTGGCTATTTAATTTGAAATTCACATATTATATTATTTCTCGTAACGGTGGATCCCTGTATTAATTTTCAGGGAACTCTGTATTAAGCGAGGTCTGCGCTTAACGATTACATACATATTTATGTACCTTTATAAATATTTATAGAGAGGTATCGCTCGTGATCAGTTTCATGTGGGTTGGATCGTTATGATGGATATTATTAAGGCTTTAGAGGGTTGTAATCTTTGGCGATAGTTGCTCAATTTGTAGGGTTGATTTTGTTTGTATAGGCCAGTGTTAAAAAAAGAAAATTGCGGTTATTATCAAGCTTTGGTTCGATGCGGACGGATTTGTGATCGCAGATTGTTCTAATATAAATAAATATTTCAGAATCATTTCCATATTTGTTAGTAACAATGTAAACTTATATACTAGTGTTAGTAACATTTATTCTAAGCTGCGTGAGGCACGCAATATAAGGGGGCTCGTGTCTAAATAACAACAATCGCACGGTTTGACCTTCAAGGTTAAGCCGTCCATTGCATACCGAGACCTCTCCGTGCCTCGGAAAGCACGTTAAGCCGTTGGTCTCGGCTGTTGCCCGGACGTTCGTGGTCAGAAGCCCGAAAGTCTGACACCCAGTCTTGCCAGGAATCGTGTTACCCAGTAACTGGGTTGTGGAGGTCAGATAGGCAGTGGCTCTATGTAAAATACTGGTATTCAACTGCATTCGGTTAGACTGGAAGCCGACCCCTGTTTAGTTGGAAGACGCTAGGCAGATAATCATAAGATTGTTGCAATATAAACAAATAGAGTGATACTGGTGTATCTACGTATATCTCTGTTAAATATGTAGTACAAAAGTTTTATAAAGAGTAATTAGCTTATAAAGTTTTATTTCAATGGTTATCCAATACACACGACCAATATGGACACTTTTTTTTTGCGACATTCCGCTTTCACTCCAGCTGGCTAACCTGTTTTATCTGTTCTGTGGACAAAATAATATAAGTATTGAATGACTGATAAAAACTGAACTTGTCGGTGTGTACATCTTTTTGGAGCTGACTGTGCTATCAGCGTATTGATTATTGAATTTTGAAATAGAAGACCACACAAAAGAAAAAATATCTGATATCTTTCCATTCAATCTACATGAACGTTCACCATAAAGGTATCCTGACCCGGTAGAGATACTAGCCCTTTTGTCGATGTACCCTCAGCTTTGCTTTACAGTAATGTGAATATAATAGAAGCGTACGTGAGGGACTAACACATAAAGTGTCAAGTTTGTGGTCGTGTGCCCGACACTAAGTGGACTCAGAATGACGTGTTTTTGTTCGAAAGTATTTTATCTGACAACGATAAAATAGTGCGCTAAAATAGTGCGCCATGGTCTGGGGAACTATCGATCGAATGACGAGGAAATAGTAATGTTATATTCTTATTAGGGAAGGAATTTTCTTGACAAGGGAAGGTAGAAGGGAACGGGGAACGACTTACGGTGGCCTTTGTTCAGCACCAATGAACAGTTTTTTACAACCTTATAATGTACCACACATTATAAGGTTGTAAAAAACTGTTCATTGGTGTTTATTTTTGTATAAAACGCATCGATCTACGTTTAGATTTTATTGCAGTATAATCGTAAACCACCGTAAATAGCCGACTACTGTGTGTACCAAAACGTTTTTACCAATATTTAATTAAGTTTTCTTTTTCCAGTAAAAATAAAGTGGTGTATATTTCAATTCTTGCACACATACAAACATGGTATATAGCAATATTTGACCAAATATTTAATTAGGTACTCAACATAGTATTAATATAGACTTCTTGAAGACAACCTTTTGATTACGAAGATCGAAGAGAACTAACTTAGAAACTAGGTGATGCTCCAAACATCATATTTCCTTTCCGTTTCCAGTATTTTTCGGTAACTATCAAATGAGGTACTTTTAAACTCCATTACTAACACTGATACAAAAATTATTTGAGACAAATCAGATACTTTTAATTAGGTATACATTTAGTATTTAAAATCACTACAAATCTTATAAAAATATGGAAATCATGACATTAGGCCTTCCGACACTGTTGCCTCCTGGCACACACACAACGATCATACATTTTAACCTTTAAATACTGAAATCATGACACTCCAAAGGAGATATTGAAGCCTTTGTCGTTTTTCAATAAGGTACGAATATGTCAACTACGTATAACTTGCACTCTGTCATATAACATAACAATAAATAATAAAAGTTTGTTAGGAACAATTTAGGTATTACTTAACAAAAGACAAGAATATAGCTGCAAAACTAAAATACTGTGGCGCGGCTATCAACGCCCAAGACAAAATATATAGAAGAAAAATGTACCTACTACATATATATCCATATCTCTGAGCAATATACCGAGGCGCATGCATCAACAATGATGAGACATAACTCTCTAGCGGCAATCCATAGGTGACCACATACACTAGGATTTTTTTTTTCAGGTAAATAATAATAATATGGGACAACATCCACACAAGGTCTTCAGGACCCGAACTAGGCAGAGCCTGTACTACAGTAACCTGATGACTGATATACATACTTATATAGATATACACACCCAGACACAGGTTAAACAGACATGTTCATGCACACAAATGTTTGACTTGTCCGGGGATCGAACCCGGAACCAGCGGCTCAGAAGGCAGGGTCGCTACCAACTGCGCCAACCGGTCAGTCAAATATTTTGGCATTTAGAATTCTGATTTGTAAACGCGTTAGTTAAGTTAGGTTAACTTTGCCCGTATCAAATTATAGATGTTTCATAGCTACGAACAGAGCTGCAGATTTTTTTTTTTGCTTTGATAGTAAATATATTATTAGGTAACTGTATTTTTTTAATTTTTATTGCACACTAAAATTCTTGTAGAATATGAGATGGTTTTTTATCTTCAGTTCCGTGTGAAATTGCTTAAATTATTTCAAGTGTTTATCTAAAGTGAAAGTTACGATTGGTAAGAAAAGCAATTTGTTTTTGCGTAATGAACTAGGTCTAACCTGGCTTACCGCACAACAGTTTCTTGCCCATTCTTCTCCATACAAAACTACCTTTTGGAAGGGGCGACTAGAATAAATTCTATTTAAATGTAAATGTTGACGTTCAAAAGTGCCTTTTATGTGCCTATTTGAAATAAATGCTTTGACTTTGACTCTGAACACATAAACCACGAACAAAACAAATAGTATCTACGGAAAAATCTATCTTTATTTACGAAAACATTTCTCCACATGCCATACCTTTGTTCAAACTCAAGTAGATCTACCACTAAACACACTAAGTCACGTACCAAACACATTTACAAGGAATATCGTGGCAAGTTCTCAGTTTTAGTGCCCTAACTTGTGTGCTAACTTCTAAACTGATATAGGAAGGAAAGAAAGTTATGATATAACTGTAACTTGAAAGAACGAACTGTCAGCCCCCCCCCCCCCCTTTCCGAGTTTTGGGCATACAAAAGCATCAAAGCGTAAGCATAATCAGCCTATAATGTTCCCACTGCTGGGACACAGGCCTCCTCTCTGTGAAAGGGAGTGGGCTATAATCCACCACGCGGGCCCAGTACGGTTTATTTATTTATTTAAACTTTTCGCACAAAAGGTACAAAGGCGGACTTAATGCCTTAGGCATTCTCTACCAGTCAACCAAGGGTGGTGAAGAGATTAGATGGCAGGTGCTTTAATTGAAAGGAAAGGATTGATTTTGAGCGATGTTTGTTTTTTTTGTGGTTGGTGGATATCCATGTGATATCCACCAACCCGCACTGGGCCCTTCTTTTTCTTGTTCGAGTTGTTTGTTCTGGGACCTCACGATGTTTTTCTTCACTGTTTTGAGAGCAGTGGTGATGAAATTAAATACATTAAGTAAAGTGCCTGCCTGAGTTTGAACTCATGACCTAAAATTCGTAAGTCGGGGGCGATACCAATGGGCCACCACCTCTCAGCCATCATGTGTCTCATCCATACTAATATAATAAATGTGAAATAAGTAGAAAGTAGCCTGTCTGTTGATCTGTCTATCTGGTACCTTTTCAGGCCTTAACGTCTGAATAGATTTTGATGAAATTCGGCAGACAGGTAGACCATGATCTTGGTTTTTTAGGACTTTCATAGGACTTTTCATGCCAGAAGAATGTTCCCGTGGGATAATTGTCGACCTCCAAAAGCTAGACTTCAATACATTCGAAAAAAATCAGCGTCTGCAAAGAACTGAAAGGTGTTTCTACGTAAACTATCTATTTACTTAGTAAGTCGATTATATGAAAAAATATTACCCTTAAATCAGCCTATCGGTCAGAACAAACGCGGAGTTTTAATAAAGGAAAGAAACGAGCATAGATGATTGTGTTGGCGATTTCAGACCACCATCGTGTAGTGATAAATGATAAATGATTTTATTTCTGTAAGTAGGTTTGAACAAACACTTTTACACGTCAATCATATTTTTTTTAAACTAGATGAGGTCGGCGTTTCCTATCTGACTACTCTGAGAAGAAAGGCCGAAACAAACTCAGAGGTCAGTCTCTTTTAAAGTCCAGACAAAATCTTGGTCAGATCATGTGAAGGCTATGTAGATCGGTGTCTGCAATGGTCTTTTGAGGAAAGAACCACACAGATTGAGTGGACCTGTCCAGTCAGTACACGCAATTGTCAGTAATCGTGCAGCTCAACTTAGACTCAAGGAGCTCAACGATTCGACGAACAATACCAAAGAAAGGCATTTGAGTGTAGTGTTTTATTGCCGTTTAAAGTTTCATAAAAAAGTAAAAGACATGTGTTTAGTAGGTAACCAAGTGAAAAAATAAAACGAAGTGCCAAATATCAGAGAAGTCATACTTCCACACATTATTTCAAACTAGCTTCTGGGCGTGAGTTCGTCCGCTTAAAATTTGTGGCTCCTCCGACCCACCCCGTCGCATCGCATAGCCTGCCAGCGCTTTTACTTCGTTTTCGCTTAGCGTTCTTTCTGAGTTTTTTTCTTTTTGCTCGGCTCCTAAGGGCCGTAGCGTGATGTTAAATAGCCCATAGCCTTCCTCAAGAATTGGGCTATCAAATGGAAAAATATTTTTCCGATTACGATTGGTAGTTCTAGAGATTACCCCCCTACATAGAAACTTACAATCAAACAAATTTTACCTCTTTTTAATATTATTATTATAAGTCTATATCACACTTAGAAACAGACAGCTCAAAGTCTAAGTATCCCACGTAGTATATTCAGTATTTATGCGCCCCCAGGTAAAAGGACCTCTTTGTGATACAACTAAATCATATCTCATCATAAAATGTATTCGTCAAGTGAACACATTGCCTAACCCTTCAACCACAGTAAAACAAAAACAGTAAGTAAAACGAAGTATACACCAGAAACACAAAAATACAGTCCTTTACAGATACGTTATCTCGAAAGTAAGCAAAAAGCAACTTTATTGCAATGATAATAAATATTACTGTGATTTTGACAATGTTGAAAAATCAAAGGTAAATTAACTGAGTAAGGATTGAATGTAGGCTATTTTGTTATGATAACCAAGGTTCCATCGGAGCGTTAGGGTTGGTAAACACCTGCCAGGGTTGCGGCAAAGTCCGAAAGGGTTACCGTGGCCCCCGGCACATGCAAGCCGACCCCTGTATAGTTAAGAAGTTAGGAAGAGGCTAGACAGATAATCATGAGATTGTTGCAATATAAACAAATAGAGTGATACTGGTGTATCTACGTATGTCTCTGTTAAATATGTAGCACAAAATTTTTATAAAGTGTAATTAGCTTATAAAGTTTTATTTAAATGATTATCTAATACACACGACCAGTCTGGACACTTTTTTTTGCAACATTCCGCTTTCACTCCAGCTGGCTAAGCTGACAAAATAATATAAGTATTGAATGACTGATAAAAACTGAAATAGTCACTTAAGTAATGATGCTATTGAATAGCTTCTGTCTGGCATATAATTAAAATTAAGCAACAACCTTTGTTTCATAGCGTTCTTTCCACCGTGTCAAAATACAGTACCTATACAATTTAATTTACTAAAACAAAGTAGGTAAACGTTTTGTCTCAAAACATCTATGCACCCTATAACCAAAACAATGTCCACAGTGATAGTTATAAAACAGGGTAAACAAGACTGACAACGTCATACCACTTAATCGAATGACACGTACTTAACTCCGTTTATTTGCATCGTCTTGACACTGTTTAACTGTATTGTTCCTTAAATTTAATGGTGGGTATGTAACAGGAAATTAAATTGCATCGTGTGAATCAGGCTTTATTCAACGAAAATGGTTGTATACGTGCAGTCAGCCCAAAAAGATGTATACACGGACAAGGAACCATTTTGTAATGTATAGTAATACGATAGTGGGGGTACATTGACATTGTTTTATAACTATCACTGTGAACATTGTTTTGGTTATAGGGTGCATAGATGTTTTGAGACAAAACGTTTACCTACTATGTTTTAGTAAAATAAATTGTATACTGTATTTTGACCGGGTGGAAAGAACGTTATGAAACAAAGATTGTTGACAATAAAATGGTTCCTTGTCGGTGTGTACATCTTTTTGGAGCTGACTGTGCTATCAGCGTATTGATTATTGAATTTTGAAATAGAAGACCACACAAAAGAAAAAATATCTGATATCTTTCCATTCAATCTACATGAACGTTCACCATAAAGGTATCCTGACCCGGTAGAGATACTAGCCCTTTTGTCGATGTACCCTCAGCTTTGCTTTTCAGTAATGTGAATATAATAGAAGCGTACGTGAGGGACTAACACATAAAGTGTCATGTTTGTGGTCGTGTGCCCGACACTAAGTGGACTCAGAATGACGTGTTTTTGTTCGAAAGTATTTTATCTGACAACGATAAAATAGTGCGCTAAAATAGTGCGCCATGGTCTGGGGAACTATCGATCGAATGACGAGGAAATAGTAATGTTATATTCTTATTAGGGAAGGAATTTTCTTGACAAGGGAAGGTAGAAGGGAAGGGGGAATGACTTACGGTGGCCTTTGTTCAGCAGTGGTACATTAAAAGCTTGTAAAAAACTGTTCATTGGTGTTTATTTTTGTATAAAAACGCATCGATCTACGTTTAGATTGTATTGCAGTATAATCGTAAACCACCGTAAATAGCCGACTACTGTGTGTACCAAAACGTCTTTTCAATATTTTTACCAATATTTAATTAAGTTTTCTTTTTCCAGTAAAAATAAAGTGGTGTATTTCAATTCTTGCACACATACAAACCTGGTATATAGCAATATTTGACCAAATATTTAATTAGGTACTCAACATAGTATTAATATAGACTTCTTGAACATAACCTTCGAAGATCGAAAAGAACTAACTTAGAAACTAGGTGATGCTCCGAACATCATATTTCCTTTCCGTTTCCAGTACTTTTTCGGTAACTGTCAAATGATATACTTTTAAACTCCAATACTAACACTGATACAAAAATTATTTGAGACAAATCAGATACTATCAATTAGGTATATATTTAGTATTTAAAATCACTACAAATCTTATAAAAATATGGAAATCATGACATTAAGCCTTCCGACACTGTGTTGACTCCTGGCACACACACAACGATCATACATTTTAACCTTTAAATACTGAAATCATGACACTCCAAAGGAGATATTGAAGCCTTTGTCGTTTTTCAATAAGGTACGAATATGTCAACTACGTATAACTTGCACTCTGTCATATAACATAACAATAAATAATAAAAGTTTGTTAGGAACAATTTAGGTATTACTTAACAAAAGACAAGAATATAGCTGCAAAACTAAAATACTGTGGCGCGGCTATCAACGCCCAAGACAAAATATATAGAAGAAAAATGTACCTACTACATATATATCCATATCTCTGAGCAATATACCGAGGCGCATGCATCAACAATGATGAGACATAACTCTCTAGCGGCAATCCATAGGTGACCACATACACTAGGATTTTTTTTTTCAGGTAAATAATAATAATATGGGACAACATCCACACAAGGTCTTCAGGACCCGAACTAGGCAGAGCCTGTACTACAGTAACCTGATGACTGATATACATACTTATATAGATATACACACCCAGACACAGGTTAAACAGACATGTTCATGCACACAAATGTTTGACTTGTCCGGGGATCGAACCCGGAACCAGCGGCTCAGAAGGCAGGGTCGCTACCAACTGCGCCAACCGGTCAGTCAAATATTTTGGCATTTAAAATTCTGGTTTGTAAACGCGTCGGCAAACATGTCGCGTGGAGGTAATAAGTTAGGTTAACTTTGCCCGTATCAAATTATAGATGTTTCATAGCTACGTACAGAGCTGCAGAATTTTTTTTTGCTTTGATAGTAAATATATTATTAACTGTATTTTTTTTTAATTTTTATTGCACACTAAAATTCTTGTAGAATGTGAGATGGTTTTTTATCTTCAGTTCCGTGTGAAATTGCTTAAATTATTTCAAATGTTTATCTAAAGTGAAAGTTACGATTGGTAAGAAAAGCAATCTGTTTTTGCGTAATGAACTAGGTCTAACCTGGCTTACCGCACAACAGTTTCTTGTCCATTCTTCTCCATACGAAACTACCTTTTGGAAGGGGCAACTAGAATCAATTCGATTTAAATGTAAATGTTGACGTTCAAAAGTGCCTTTTATGTGCCTATTTGAAATAAATGCTTTGACTTTGACTCTGAACACATAAACCACGAACCAAACAAATAGTATCTACGGAAAAATCTATCTTTATTTACGAAAACATTTCTCCACATGCCATACCTTTGTTCAAACTCAAGTAGATCTACCACTAAACACACTAAGTCACGTACCAAACACATTTACAAGGAATATCGTGGCAAGTTCTCAGTTTTAGTGCCCTAACTTGTGTGCTAACTTCTAAACTGATATAGGAAGGAAAGAAAGTTATGACATAACTGTAACTTGAAAGAACGAACTGTCAGCCCCCCCCCCCCCCCTCCCTTTCCGAGTTTCCTTCTATTCAACTGACAGTTACCAGGGCATACAAAAGCATCAAAGCGTAAGCATAATCAGCCTATAATGTTCCCACTGCTGGGACACAGGCCTCCTCTCTGTGAAAGGGAGTGGGCTATAAATCCACCACGCGGGCCCAGTACGGTTGGTGGATATCCATGTGATATCCACCAACCCGCACTGGGCCCTTCTTTTCCTTCGAATTTTTTGTTCTAGGACCTCACGGGTTTGGGAAGCCGTCACCTCCTTCTGCGAAGCAGTAATGTTCGCGAAGGAGGAGGCGGAACGCGTGACGGAGAGGCAAAATTTGCGCCCTCACGCCCCTAGCCACCGCAGGAGACGCCCTGGGCGTCGGGAATCGCAGGCCGATTCCCGGCCACCGTAGGCACGGGCTTGCGAACGGCGAGCAATAGGCAGCTCGCCGTTCGATAAGGACGCGGCCCGGGTCGACAGCGCGTTGTGTTCCACGCGCGCCTCAAAGAGATGTCAGCACCAATGACGGGGTTTGCTAGGACCGATGCCTGCTAGGGTTGCGGAAAAGTCCGAGCCCGAGTTGCCTGTGCCAGGGGTCACGGTAACCCTTACCGTGGCCCCTGGGTTGCGGCAAAGTCCGAAAGGGTTACCGTGGCCCCTGGCACATGCAACTGAAGGAACACGGGTGGGTTTTAGTCAGTAAGAGTCTGACACGCCCTCCTGCTCTGCCCAGAGCGGGAGAAGTTATTTGATGATTTCCAACCCACAAAAAAAAAGGACCTCACGATGTTTTTCTTCACTGTTTTGAGAGCAGTGGTGATGAAATTAAATACATTAAGTAAAGTGCCTGCCTGAGTTTGAACTCATGACCTAAAATTCGTAAGTCGGGGGCGATATCAATGGGCCACCACCTCTCAGCCATCATGTGTCTCATCCATACTAATATAATAAATGTGAAATAAGTAGAAAGTAGCCTGTCTGTTGATCTGTCTATCTGGTACCTTTTCAGGCCTTAACGTCAGAATAGATTTTGATGAAATTCGGCAGACAGGTAGACCATGATCTTGGTTTTTTAGGACTTTCATAGGACTTTTCATGCCAGAAGAATGTTTCCGTGGGATAATTGTCGACCTCCAAAAGCTAGATTTCAATACATTCGAAAAAAATCTGCTTCTGCAAAGAACTGAAAGGTGTTTCTACGTAAACTATCTATTTACTTAGTAAGTCGATTATATGAATAAATATTACCCTTAAATCAGCCTATCGGTCTGAACAAACGCGGAGTTTTAATAAAGGAAAGAAACGAGCATAGATAATTGTGTTGGCGATTTCAGACCACCATCGTGTAGTGATAAATGATAAATGATTTTATTTCTGTAAGTAGGTTTGAACCAAGTTTGAACAAACACTTTTACACGTCAATCATATTTTTTTAAACTAGATGAGGTCGGCGTTTCCTATCTGACTACTCTGAGAAGAAAAGCCAAAACAAACTCAGAGGTCAGTCTCTTTTAAATTCCAGACAAAATCTTGGTCAGATCATGTGAAGGCTATGTAGATCGGTGTCTGCAATGGTCTTTTGAGGAAAGAACCACACAGATTGAGTGGACCTGTCCAGTCAGTGCACGCAATTGTCAGTAATCATGCAGCTCAACTTAGACTCAAGGAGCTCAACGATTCGACGAACAATACCAAAGAAAGGCATTTGAGTGTAGTGTTTTATTGCCGTTTAAAGTTTCATAAAAAAGTAAAAGACATGTGTTTTGTAACCAAGTGAAAAACAAAAAGAAGTGCCAAATATCAGAGAAGTCATACTTCCACACATTATTTCAAACTAGCTTCTGCGCGTGAGTTCGTCCGCTTAAAATTTGTGGCTCCCCCGACCCACCCCGTCGCATCGCATAGCCTGCCAGCGCTTTTACTTCATTTTCGCTTAGCGTTCTTTCTGAGTTTTTTTTCTTTTTGCTCGGCTCCTAAGGGCCGTAGCGTGATGTTAAATAGCCTATATCTTTCCTCAAGAATTGGGCTATCAAATGAAAAAATATTTTTTCGATTACGATTGGTAGTTCTAGAAATTAACTCCGACATAGAAACTTACAATCAAACAAATTTTACCTGTTTTTAATATTATTACATATTATAAGTATATATCACACTTAGAAACAGACAGCTCAAAGCCTAAGTATCCCACGTAGTATATTCAGTATTTATGCGCCCCCAGGTAAAAGGACCTCTTTGTGATACAACTAAATCATATCTCATCATAAAATGTATTCGTCAAGTGAACACATTGCCTAACCCTTCAACCACAGTAAAACAAAAACAGTAATTTAAGTTAAACGAAATATAAACCAGAAACACAAATACAGTATTTTATAGTTATTTTACCTAAAAAGGAAGCAAACAGCGACTTTATTGCAATGATAATAAATATTACTGTGATTTTGACAATGTTGAAAAATCAAAGGTAAATTAACTGAGTAAGGATTGAAGGTAGGCTATTTTGTTATGATAACCAAGGTTCCATCGGAGCGTTAGGGTTGGTAAACACCTGCCAGGGTTGCGGCAAAGTCCGAAAGGGTTACCGTGGCCCCTGGCACATGCAACTGAAGGAACACGGGTGGGTTTTAGTCAGTAAGAGTCTGACACGCCCTCCCGCTCCACCCAGAGCGGGAGAAGTTATTTGATGAGAAAAAAAAAAGGTTTGGTAAACATATTGTAAAGGGATTTTGATAGCCTGGGTGTCTCTCACAAAAACAAGATAACCAGCTGTTTTGATGCGACAGCCTCAGAATAGCTACATTAACAATTTTGTCTTGTGCCAAAACAGTTTTTTCAGTATATTTTGACTATGACACTGTTTTGTTGCTAGTGCCAATGGCAGTGTCATCGCTGTTTGTTATAGCGAAAGTCTACATGACAGGCTTATATCAGTTTGCGTACGGTCTTATACATCGTCTGTCTCTGTGAATGCGTGAATTCAGACGTTTAGTCGTAGTTGATCTACTGATTTGTATACAGTGTGCTTTAGCCCTGAGGCAGTTCAAAGAACATCGATCCCGGGTATCCGACCCTATTTCATACTATCCGAGGGTATGTTACTTTTGTTTCGACGTTTTATCTATAGTTCCAATGCTATCTCGGTTTTATGTTAGATTTTGTGAATGTTGTAACTTTCTTTTTTTGGTAGGATCCTGGAGCAAAGACTATATATTCTCTTTGTCTTGGAGGGTAAACTTTTAGTACGAAGATTTGGTTAAGTGTTTAGGTATGAATCTTGCTTTATTTCTTTAAAAACAACTCTTGTATAACCATAATAATAACAAGAATATTAGGTAACATGCTGCTACAGACACTAATTATTTGTCAGTGTTTTGTAAGGCCTGCGTTACTAAGCTTATATAAATGAACATGAACTTGCTACTCTGCCTAGCTCTGGAGCCAGGGCCTCACATTTTTGTGTAACCTGTTTTTTTTGACAATAAAGATTTCTTTATTATATCTTTGAAATATCTTGGGACCCTAGGGTCCCGGACCTTTGGAAGGCGTACGAGGGGCCGAAGCTAACTCGCCCCTTAGACAATTTTAAGCGTTGAGGCACATTATTATTATTATGAACAATAATATTAGGTACACATAATCACCCTAATACCATTTATTTCCCAGTCATGTCATCATCCTATTCTTAGCTGACAAAAAGATCCACTTACTTACAGTACTACTACTACAAAACAACTTCACGACCTAAACGCCATGAGTTGTAGCTATTTTAGGTCGAGACATTCGATACTACCAGGTACGACAAACACAGATATCCCCATATATTTCTAAAGTGACTACATCACGAAAGCCTTCACTTAGCAAGAAATGATTCTAAATCGAATAGTCTCGGTCTTAGTCTATATACAGGGTACCAAGTAACAAATCGTTAGTCATTTGTCTTTGGAACCTAAATTATTCAGTTTCAATTGAATTTTTCGATTTGGGTACTCCAGGGGTTTGTCTAATTTTCGATTTAGATACTACATGTGTCAATATGTATTGTCTATCCTCTCTAGCTGATATATCTTTGATCACTTTATTCAATACGACACCAGAATGCTGAAATATTTTACGTATGTAATAATTATTGTGTTCCGATGTAGATGTATCTAAATTCTTGTCACATTTCATGCTTTGAGCGCTGTCAAACCTGTATCTTTGAATTTGATTATGGTGGTGACCGACGTGAGTTCTCGTTGATTACCTTCGAAATCCAATACGTATAGTAGTGCTTAGTAGGTTTTGAAATTACGAACTAATTATGTTAGCGCAAATTTGATTTCATTGCAAGAGCGCATTATGGATGATGAATGTGAATGGAGTGGGTCACTCCATTACACGAGAGGAAACCTAATTTGCCTAGCAGCCGGAAATTATGGGCTGATTTTGAAGGTTTTATTGAGGAATAAACATAAACTTTTAACAGAAAATTCGATTCGTCTCCAAACACGTCTAAAACAGATGTCACAAAATAAATTAATGTAGCAAAATAAAGCTTAACAAAATTAATACACGTCAGCAGGCCGGCTGCACACGTAACCTCGATACGTCGCGCGTTTACATAATTATTAATGTATTACTCCGGCTCGTTTATCACCCGCCTAATCCCACCTTAGCCGCACCTGTGTTCAGACAGCTCGGAGAAGTCAAAAACGATTTTGTTTTAATGCCAACGTCATGAGGGGATCGATTGTGTACTTAATGGAAGGTACAGGATAATAATGATGATTATGATATGGTTGGATTTGACAATTGTATTAATCCCATTAAGTTTTGTTTTTGCTTATTGGATTTTCTGCACTGGCTTTGTTTGCTATTTCCTCATAGATTATTAAGACCTCCATTTCACAAAGAAGAAGTCAGCCATCAGCTATGTGCATCTATTATACCGAGGCATTGCAGGTGCGTTCCTTTGCCAGAGTAAAGCTAAAATTATTCTGACATGTGGCTTTGTTAACACTTGTACCTTTTCAGACTGGAAAACAGCACGGTGCTTCGCAGTAGAAATAACTACCGATACGTTGGTATGGTGATAGTATCTCTTCGAACAACCTTCTTCAAGAAAAGCTCTTAACTGCCACTTTTAGAATATCACAGTTCATATAGATTGTTATTTTTTATTTTACATGGGTTTGCTCTTGACTTTAGTCTAGGTCAGTGGTGACAGAGACAGAGTCGACGATGGAGTGAGCTTACCCAGAAGAAGCCTGTTCACTCTCACTTTGAAGAGATTAGGGTTGTATGCGTTCGGAAACACAGACGCAGGTAGAGAGTTCCACTCTTTTGCTGTGCGCATTACAAAAGACATTTGGAAACGCTTAGTGCAAATTGGTGGAATAGCAACTAGGTAAGGATGGTAACTTGCAGTGCGTCTAGATAACCAATGGAAGAAGGGGGCCGGTGGAATGAGGTCGTGGAGTTCTTAGGCACACTTTCCGAATTACAATCTGTAGAAGACCGACAAAGCAGGCGACCTTACGGCGATGATCCAAGCTGTGCAGCTTCACTAGTTTTACGTCGCTAATGAGCCTCTTAGCTCTGCGTTTCACCAAGTCAAGCGCGGCAATTTGGTACTTTGTTGAGCCATCCCAAAGGTGGCTGCCATACTCCATGCAGGATCAAACTGATAAATAACACGGATGGATAGATAATGTTAAGCACCTGTCTGACTTCGGATCTACAGCCAACAACTCGTCAGTCACGACCGTTACCACTGGGCCACAACTGCTCTCAAAACGGTGAAGGAAAACATCGCGAGGAAACTGGCATGTCATTGAACCAAAAACTCAAAGACATGTGACATCTATCAACCCACACTGGGACCACGTAATGGATTACGGCCCACACCCTCGCGGTGAGAGGCCTGTGTCCTAGCAGTGGGAACATTATAGGCTGATTATGCATATAGATAAAGTATCAGCCAACTAATCTAATTTTAACTTGGATTACTCCATTATACCAAAACACGTAACAACTCTCCCTTCACAATTATAATTCAGTCGGTTACAAATCCACGTGCAACCATGACTTGTGTATGGGAAATTGATTTTAAGTAGGGTAGATATTAATTGATGTAGGTTGTATATATATGTTGTTGCCATGTGATGGCAGTCCTACATTATTAATGTATGGTTTGAGTAGTATGAAATGATATATGGGCTTATTGCAAACTGACAACTATGTACAATTTAATTTGGGGAAAGCAGCTGGTAACTATTTAGCTTCGGACAAAGTACATATTAATATAGTATAATATTCCATATCTATCACGAAACAATCTCATCAGTTTGAATAATTATTTCAGGGAGTGGCCACTCCGGCTGTCGTAGGCGCGAAGTTCTTTAAACCGTAGCATTTTTTTGAAAATGGACGGAATTTGATGAGATCAGGTGGATCTGAAGGTAGTGTAGCGGTATCTACATCGCCACATGCGAGCTGCGCGTCATACTGACGTCACGCAAATCCGGCATCGTGCAAGCAGAGCTTACCGCGCGACTAGCTTATATACAACTTCCCGACATCAATCATCAGGCAGTTGTTCACCAGACACGACACCCGTCTGGTCGGAGGATCCTTCTTTTTCTATGGAGGTATGAGTAAACTATACACCCTGTTCCTCGTACCTCTATAGTAGAACTGACTAGTTTGGTAGTATTCAAGATTTACTCCATAGGGATGGGCGGTAGCGTTCTCCTGTGTGCTAATTACAACAGAAGAATAGTGTCAATTTTACCTCTGAGATTTGTGGAGGTCACGTTTAAGTTTTACGAACTAAGTCAATGCTACGATTCACATTTAATTTACCTCTGACAGCAGCAACCCAATAGCAATCTTATTTTAACAACTATAAAGGTCATTGTGAATTTGACAGAGTTGTCAAGGGCAGCAACCCAACAGTAACCTTATTACAACGACAATAAAGATCACTGTAATTTTGACAGTGATCAACATTCACTCATAAATTCTTAAAACTTATAAGTCATAAATCAAATAAGGTACAACATCAATTGAACAATTGAATCCAAGATTCTTACTTATTTCTAACTTAATTAATCCAACAAATTCTAAGCAGCAATTAACGTTAACGAACTCCAATATGTTTGAGATAAGTTAAGGATCTATTACAGCTTAAGTTAATAATCTTAACTTAGCTTGACTAAGTTTCACAATCAGAGTTTCGTATGAGATGTATTTATCACGTGGATTTCATTAACTACCCAAGTAAACATTTTAAGAGTCAACGGTTTATTGAATATATTCGAAAGAGGCATAAATACAAATTTGCAGTTTTCGTCTAGTGGTTCGTAGGAGGTTTTCAACAGCATTTGCAGTCTAAGTAACAAGTGATGATGTTGATGTAGGTAGCTATAGAAAAGAAGAGAATAGAATACTCTTTATTATGTAAACCATAAAGACTACAGATATAAATGAAGAAATATTACATAGGGTGACACAATGGGCGGACTTATCGCTACAAGCGATATTTTACAGCCAACCTTTACGTTTTTACGTTGAGAGCTTTCTAGGGCTGTCAGCCACAAATCCTACAGGTTTACTTTTTCATACCTGCATTAAATATTTTAGTCCTAACTTGAAAATAGTAGGTGCACAGCTTGATATCCAATTACATTGAGGATCATCATTTGTCTGGCCTTTTCCGTACTATATTAAGGTCGGCTTCCAGTCTAACCGGGTGCAGAATACCAGTATTTAACATCTGGCACGGGCAACTGAAGGACCACGGTTGGGTTTTAGTCAGTAAGAGTCTGTCATGCCCTCCCGCTCCGCCCAGAGCTAGAGAAGATATTTGATGATTCCCAAAACAAAACAAAAAAAAATATCATATAAAATTTTACTTTCCCATGGAATTGTAACATAACAATGGATCAACCGAATTAAAATGTAACCATCGGCATCGGGAAATTCTGAATTTTATACAAAAAAGGGCTTGCACGAGTGCGTCCGATTTCCCAAATCTATTGAACAATCCGATATTTTAATCGGACAGTACCAACTCGATCGTTTATTCGATACCGTTCAAATCGCATCGGAGTTCGAAAATAAAATGTACAAAATTAACTGACGACATCCGATTGAAATTAAAATGCCATTTTAGGGTTTGTTTTTCATTCAATTGAATGCTGTTTGTTTGTCAATAAACTATGTAATATATTATGTGGGTTGGTTTAGGTGTTGAATAATTGGATGAAACAAATAAATTACTGGATACCTACTGGTCATTCGAAAGAAGAGAGTACATCTAAATTCAAAGCGTTAATTGCATTTTCTCATGATAATTATTGGAGCAATGGCCGTACTACAGCTAACAGTATGAAGTCGTCGTGTGATAGCCAGAATGTTTACTAGAAGATTTCATCTTCATGAGAACAAACCTGAGCCTACGCCTCATCCGAGTCCACGTGTCTATTGTACAAGTACGAGTCCTCTCACATTTAATTAAAAGCTTGTAAAATGGTACAATACACACGTGTACGTGTGTATTGTACCATTTTACAAGCTTTTAATTAGTTTCACATGTCCCCGTGTCTGTCTGTAATAAAATCTTGCAAGTTAAATTTAATCCACTTCGCGGTCTCCGATTGAGCTAACATTTTGCATGCATATGTAAAACGGATGATAATGCAATATGAATATGAAATGGAGTTGATCTGATGATGGAGCCGGAAGGTGGCCGTGGGCACTCTACAACAAAAAGACGCAACCCCATCAAGTTCAGGCTCGTTTGATTCGTCTTAACAAGGACTCTGGTTCTAGATGATATTCAGTGCCTGATGATGGAGCCAGAAGGTGGCACCCTGGGAGTCTATGGGAACTCTGTAATAAAACGACGTGACCCCATCGAGTTTGGGCTCGTTTGATTCGTCTTGACAAGTACTCTGGCTCTAAATAATAAAAGTAAAAATAATATATCTTGACGTATAACTACCGGAGATATATTATGAAAGACGAGATGGGTTACATGTGTTGGGCATGCCACCGTCCGGGTGGGTCCATCAGACATATTATCTCTGGTTGTTCTCGTCTGGCTAACGGCGAGTACTTGCACAGGCATAATCAAGTAGCCAGGATTATTCACCAGCAACTTACTTTTAAATATAAACTTGTGGATTCTGAGGTACCGTATTACAAATATGTGCCCGACCCAGTTATCGAAAATTACCATGTCACGTTGTACTAGCATCGGTCTATCATTACTGACAGGACTATTGTCGCCTATAAGCCTGATATAGTGGTGATAAATCGATTAGCGCACCGCACAATGATTATCGAAAGCTGAAAAAGAGAAACAAATCCAACATTTTAAATATTTTATATAAGTAATAAACATTTGAAAATATAAAAAATAGTGGTCCACTGGTATCGGGAGCAGGTTCCAAGCTACTGTTGGTTAGGGCTCCAGAGACAGGAACCTCCTCACGTTGCGAGCCGCCCAGGAGTAATGCCTTTTGAATCAGGCCCTTGATTTATATTTTACATTTTAACAGCAAGAGTAAAAAAGAGGTTCAGACCTCCGTGGTTCAGACGCTTTGATTTGAAATCTAAATTCCAATTGCTATAGGAATAAAAAAAAATATCGTTAATTCGGCAAGTGTTGTATCTATGTTACAGGGATAGTTAGCAAATTATACTAATATTTACTGTATAAAGTATTATATTATTTTAAATTATTGTGAATGTGAGGACTATGTGTGTTTTGTTCCAGTTTTAATCATGTTCTGGCAGTTTGAGTAGCTGATGCGGCCTACCCAAATGTCCTTTCTTTGGTATTGTTCGTCGAATCGTTGAGCTCCTTAAGTTCTGAGTTGAGCTGCACGGTTACTGACAAATGCGTGCACTGACTGGACAGGTCCACTCAATCTGTGTGGTTCTTTCCTCAAAAGACCATTTCAGACACAAATCTACATGGTCCTCAAAGATTATTATAATATTATTCTAATTATTGTGAATGTGAGAACTATGTCGGTCATTGGTTTTTTTTTAAATTTATTTTTGTATTTTTCTCAGCGTAAACATGATCTGGCAGTTTGAGTAATTTATGCGGCCTACTCAAATGTCCTTTCTTTGGTATTGTTCGTCGAATCGTTGAGCTCCTTGAGTCTAAGTTGAGCTGCACGATTACTGACAATTGCGTGCACTGACTGAACAGGTCCACTCAATCTGTGTGGTTCTTTCCTCAAAAGACCATTGCAGACACCGATCTACATAGCCTTCACATGATCTGACCAAGATTTTGTCTGGACTTTAAAACAGACTGTGACCTCTGAGTTTGTTTCGGCCTTTCTTCTCAGAGTAGTCAGATAGGAAACGCCGACCTCATCTAGTTTAAAAAAAATATGATTGACGTGTAAAAGTGTTTATTCAAACCTACTTACAGAAATAAAATCATTTATCATTCATTTATCATTTATCAAATGAATAATTTTCATGGAATAGAATAATAATAATTTATTAGTACTTAAATTGTTTTAAAATAAATCTCAAAAATAATAATATTGTATTCTGACTGTAACTAGAATATTTAACATAGATATTTGAACTGTGGTCCCCAAACTAGGCAGCGCCTGTATCTTGGGGACCTGAGTTGGGTTAACTTAAATTTTAATTCAAGACATGTTTGCGTTAACTTAAATTTAACTTTAGGATGTTTGAAAATGAACAGAATACTTAATTAGTTAAGTGTAGTGAACTTCAAGATAAAATAAAAATAAATGGAACAACACAAAATAATTCTAAATAATGTTTTATCGTGTGTGTGGGTGCGTGTGAGTGTGAGTGTGGTGGTAAGTTGTAGGTGAGGGTTTTTGTGTGAAGGAATTGAATGACTGTGAATGACTTGCTTGTAGAATTTGGTGTTAACTCACTATTTCCTCTGTGTCGTTGTATGACAGGGAGAGACGCCAACTTTTTATCCCTCAGTGTCGTTGTATGATAGGGAGAGAAGCCAACTTTTTATCCCTCAGTGTCGTTGTATGACAGGGAGAGAAGCCAACTTGTTATCCCTCAAGATTTTTCTGTTTATTTTTACACATTTGTACTATCTTTCGTTATCGTTATTGCATATACCGTTGCAACACATTTTGCCTTAGCTATAAGCGCTTGGGTCCACTTATTTTGGCTATGCAGTTCAGTTGAATAAAGCGTGTAGCGAGCTTAAAACATACCTACCTAGACATAAAGGAAATACTTGAACAAAAACGTACATGCTTGCTGAAAACCGCTGAAATGTTCATACCGACGAGATTTTTACGAAATGGGAAGAGTGCAAACGCTTTCATAATTTCGCGAGTGAACACTAAAAACAAATAATACTTAAAATTTCATACCAATTAAATGAGCCTGAGGTTCCGTACAAAATGAAATTTGGCAAAACGCTCAGAGTGTCGGAACGAGATCGACCTGCCGTGTAAATTTATGAGATAAGTTTGGATTTTGTGACCCCTTTCAACCGCCCCTTCCCGCCCGTTGCCATGACAACCCCTCCAGGGAACCCACCAGTTTTACGCCGATTGGATTGTTCTCAGCCAAATACGAAACCAAACTCTTTTTACATTTCCTATACATCTCTCGTACTATTTATTACCGAATATATCTCTGAAATTTAATTTCACCAAAAAACCGTGCGGTAAATTTGGGAAATTACAATTTTTATGATGCATACCCAAAACAAGGTGCCTACCATAATTTAGACAAAAATGAGCTTTATTATTATTAATCTTACGGCCGTAGTTTTTACAGACCGTAATAAAGGCAAGCTCATATCGTGAGTGACACTTAAGCTGGAGCCCAGGATTTTATTAAAACTTCTAACAGGATCCACCTTTATTCATCCAGAATACCTTAAAAAAAGTGGAGCGAAAGGAACGTTATAAATGTCTGCTTATTGGCGTTACTTGTGAGAATGAAAATGGTGGACCTAATTCGAAATTCAAAATAAAATTCTTGCCAGTCAGTCTTTTTATATAATTTCGTTCATGGAAAAGAACGCAAATTATTCAAACGTTTCGAATTTTGGATGTAATCTACGGAATTCTAAATCTGTTTGAGTACCAAGGAACCGTTGTTATCTCAAAGAGAAAAGCATGCACTGCATTGTAGGTTTCTATTATTAAAACATAATTATTTAGAACATTTTTTAATCTATAAACTACTTTAACATGACAACATGTTATTTCCGCTTCCATTAAAAGATACATAACAATCATGGCGAGAGTCTCGTAGCAGGTCTCGTAGCCCCGTAGCAAGTTCGTAGCCTCGTAGCCAGATTCGTAGAGTTGAGTTGGGAAGCGGATTCCTAACTTGTAAGCGTTGGTATAAGTTTGCTCATTATCATAATTTTTACTAGATGATCAGCTGATGTTCCTTCCGACAACTTTCTTTTCTAATTAATTTCTTCGCTGTGGTCTTGAAAACCCAATGCAATAGGGAATATGCAAGTAATTCAATTTTTTTTCATTCATTTATTATACATTATAAAGGAGTCAAGAAACAATTGCTATTTTTTTTACATTCTTCAATCCGTTTTTTTGTTGGAACGGAACGCAAACTCTAAAGACATCGTCTTCGACAATGCCAGAAGTAACATAAGGATCCACGTGAATAAACATGTATTCTTACAAATCTGCTAAAAAAGTAAGTAAGTGACATTTCTGCTTGAATAAAACACAAAAAAAAACTTGAATATAAAAGCTAAAAAATAGATGCAAATAAAGCAGTATCGTGGAATATAACGTCACTTCATGGCCGACATCGACATTAATGGACTACTGAACTGTTTTAGAAAAAGTTGCATTTTATTTAAAATTAGTAACATCTAGCTTATTATGAATTTGACATTTAATACTTTTCTTGGATTTATATTACTGCCTTGTCTTGAATAAGTGAAACAACATTACACGTATTTTTTTTTTTTTTTTTTTTTTTTTTTTTTTTTTTTTTTTTTTTTCCCTATAAAACCCTGAAGACGACTTTATGAAAGGCCAAGATTTATTTTCTCGTATTTTTAACTCGTTGATCGATATTAAACGTCCAAGAATAAATGAATTGCAGCAGATAATAATAAACTACGTTTGCTTAATATAATATTACGCCTTGTTTCCTCGAAGGGATAGGCAGAGGTGTACCTATAGTACACCAACATTTTGTCAGTTACGTTTTACCCCCATGCAATAGGGGGCGGGCTTATTGCCATCAACGGAGCACAAATCCAGACTCGGGCCGTCACTGAGAAAATCCTTATTGAAAATCACAATAACACTTAGCCTAAATTAATTAAATGCATAAATGATAATTTAGATGATCAGCGAAAAAGTGGTATGCATATTTGGGCAAACAGTAATGTTGCCCACCAGACACGACACCCGTCTGGTCGGAGGATCCTCCCTTTTCTATGGAGGTATAAGTGAACGGGGTGTAATGTCTGGTGGGCAACTGCCCAACGAATGATGTTGGGAAATTGTACATAAATGCTAGTCGCGCGGTAAACTCTGCTTGCGCGATGCAGCATTTGCGTGATGTTAGTATGACGTGCAGTTCGCATGTAGCGATGAAGATACCGCTACGCCTCTGACGTATTCCAAATCAGCTTACTAATAAAACATTCACACACAAAATGAATTCACAATTACTAGTCTTCAATGCACTCTCATCTCAAATAATATCAAGGAAAGTGGATAAAAACAACCACCACAAGCAGCTAGTCTGCGAATGCACCACATTATTACTCCAAATGGATTAGAATGGAAATAAATGCAAATATCCATCCGTTCAGAAAATATCTAGTTTACGTAAGAACATTTCTATGAAAAAGTATTTCAATTTCTCTTAAACGTCGTCTGCAGTGTTCAACCGGCTTGCTAGTAGCGTTGTAATAAGCTTGCTTATTTTTGCTAAAGTGTTTAGGTAAATTCTTTTTGTATATTATTCAATGTGGAGATATATATATATATACATATATATATATAAATATTGTATAATTATAAATGAAAACACTAGCAATACTAATGAATGGAGTATTTAGAAACTGTCAAATAAATCCTAGCATCGAAGTTACAAACGTGGTTTGTCAAAGAAACGAAATAGTAGTGATGGGCTGGCTATGGGTCTTGCCAATCTTTGACTAGCTATGGTGACTAAACTACACACATCAAAAGTGTCTAGGGATCAACATATATTTTTGCAATAACTTTTCTCCTGAT
Organism: Brachylomia viminalis; assembly: GCA_937001585.2. NCBI lineage: Eukaryota > Metazoa > Arthropoda > Insecta > Lepidoptera > Noctuidae > Brachylomia > Brachylomia viminalis. Next base: position 4,150,053 of record OW443307.2, on the reverse strand, counting down.
TGATATTAATTAAAATTTTCTTTAAGGATTCATAAAATAAAGTGTTTTCGTTTGTCACAGTAACGATAAACCAAGTCACCTTTGCATTAATAAAGAAATTTGCCATTTTCCTAATAAAGGGATTTTTGACATTTGAACCACTAACACAAAAGTTCGAAAAAAAGACTGAAATAACAGTTTTCTTTAAAATTTTATTGGGTAACTTAAACAATTAATAATCCGTGTTTCTACCGCGAACACTAACAACACAAGAACATCGGTTTGGCATACTCAAAATGAGTTCATCCAAATCACGCTGTGGAATGGCCGCCCATGTTCGTTGCAACAACAAAAAAAGGTCTTCTTGCGACTGGATACCCTCCATATTCGGCAGAGCTCTTCTCTGTAGCATATCCCATGCATGCTCAATCGGGTTCAAGTCTGGCGACTGAGCAGGCCAGGGCAGGACATTGATGTTAGCTGAGGCGAGAGTCTGTCTTACAACTCTTGCGGTGTGCGGTCGTGCATTATCATGCATTAACTGAAATAAGGGACCGATTTGCACTTGTAGAGGAACGATGACGTCTGATACAATCGTCTCAGCATAAATTTGAGCGTTGAGGTTGCCTCTGATCCAAATCAACTCAGTTCTTCCGCCGATCCAAATACCCGCCCATACCATGATGGTTCCACCACTATAAGAATGGACTTCCTGGCAGGATTTTAATCGCTGTTGGCGTCCAGGGGTTCTCCAGTGTCGTATACGTCTTGTATCCGGTCTCATACAAAAACGAGACTCATCAGAAAAGCACACGAAACGCCATTGTTCTTCTGCCCAATTTCTGTGTTCAAGAGCCCATTGATATCGAATCCTACGATTGTGCATTGCTATAGGTGGTACCCGTAGCGGTCTTCGGGAATGAAGGTTCACTTCATGCAAGCGGTTTCTGACTGTTTGGTCGCTAATTAAGTTCCCTGAAGAGTGATGAAGCCTCACGGCTAACATCATGGAGGTTATTGTTGGAGCTCTTCGAGTTAAGATTTGAATGTATCGGTCTTGTCTCCGTGTGGTGCAGCGATACCGTCCTCCATGGCGCTCAGCCACGGTACCAGTGCTTCGGTAACGTGTCCAAAGTCGACTGATAACACTCTGACTTGTATTCAGAGCTAAAGCCACAGTACGTTGCCGGGAACCAGCTTCTATCATTCCCACGGCTCTGAGCATTTCTTCCCTGCTTAAATGACGTCGCCGCTCCATAATAACGTTGGTTTTAATCAGTAGTAGGGAAACAGTAGCACTAATAATGTCTTCAATGCGTTGTATGTTTTTATAGGGAAAATATTGACAGCTGATTTTCATCTTTTACTCGAATTTGATTCACAGTTCCTGATTCAAATTATGAAATGCACCAAAAAGGATCCATATAAATTTATAAAATCATAAATTTATTACAAAGCCACATCTTAATCTCAAGAAATCCGCATAAAAATGCTTGATCCCTAGACACTTTTGATGTGTGTATATTTGTTTGCATTTTGTATGCAGACTGGGAACGGGAACGGCATAAATACGCAGTTTAATTTATTGTCCTATTGTCGTGTCCACCTTGTATTTATAAGTAACATGCGTAAGTTTACGCACCTTTCAGCTTATATGAATCATGTACCTTTTTTTTTTTTGATGGTAGGAAATCATCAAATAACTTCTCCCGCTCTGGGCGAAGCAGGAGGGCGTGTCAGACTCTTACTGACTAAAACTCACCCGTGTTCCTGCAGTTGCCTGTGCCAGGGGCCACGGTAACCCTTTCGGACTTTCCTGCAACCCTGGCAGGCATCAGCCATAGCGGACCCCATCAATGAATCATGTACCTATGTACCTAACGACTAAAGTAAACGTGTCTAGGGACTTATGGCGATATTACAGTTCAACCAAATATATTCACTTTGATTGAAAGGTGATCATTAATCAAAAGTACGAATGCAAACACTTGCATTCGTACTTTTGATTACTTTTGATCACCTTTCAATCAAACACACACCACGGCACGGCACGGCGGCGGCATCTATAACACATATTTTTAAATACATACATACACATATAATTAATGTATAAAAAAAAATTGTAACACATTTTAAAAGAGTAACGGTGGAGATTCTTGGCCATTCTTCTCCATACGAGACTACATTTTGGAAGGGGCGAGTAGAATCAATTCTATTTTAATGTAAATGTTGACGTTCAAAAGTGCCTTTTATGTGCCTACTTGAAATAAATGCTTTGACTTTGATCTTCATTCACACCCTGTTCATAAGTATTAAAATCTTGAGAATTTTACATTTTACTTCTTCCCACTCTTGTCCCATTATTATTTGGGAACTTTCTTCTTTCATTCCCCCCTGTCAATTGCTAAGCTATCATTTACTCTCTTTTCATTCAATGGATCACCATTCCTATTAATTCGACAAACTACGGCCAAGTTCGGTGTTCTTCGCTTTTTTTAAATCATTAATTTCTCTAAGGGTTTTTAATTACAAGATGTCTGACATCTGTGTTAGTAATTAAATTTTTTTAACGTCGCTATGTTAAGAGATCATTTCACGTTTCAGCTATTTTGGAGAAGCATTATTATTATTCATTTTCTCAGGAGATTTTTAAAGATGGCGTCTTTGAGTCTGAGTCGAATAAAAAATGAGGAAGTCTTTAAGTGGCACCGGTGACTGATAAGTTGTGTGGAAATCGATTGTCATGGAATGGGCAGGTGATGCGGTTGCGGAGGTATTAAGAAAATGTAATGAGAAAAGTTTTACACCCTGTGACACCGACGTGATGAACAACATCAATAATCAACAGCAACAATCAACCAACAATCAGCCAACAACAAACAATCAACCAACCAACAATCAATTAACCAAAAATCAACCAACCTACAATCAATCAACCAACAATCAACTAACAATCAACCAACAATCAACCAACAACAATCAACAACAACAACTCGACACACTATCGACCTCCGGTCTCCGGAGGTGAGTAATGTAGCGGTATCTACATCGCCACATGCGAGCTGCGCGTCATACTGACGTCATGCAAATCCTGCATCGCGCAAGCAGAGTTTACCGCGCGAATAGCATACTCGTATATACAACTTCCCGACATCAATCATCGGGCATTTGCCCACCAGACATGACACACGTCTGGTCGGAGGATCCTCCCTTTTCTATGGAGGTATGAGTGAACTTTACACCCTGTTCCTCGTGCCTCTATAGAACCAAAGAAACGATGGTTAGACCGTGTGAATGATGATATGGTTAGAAAGGCAGTGACTACCGAGATGACGACTAATAGAGAAATTTGGAAGAAAAAGACATGTTGCACCGAGCACAAATAAATTGGGAGAAGAGCAGGAGAATGATGGTGATGCTTTTAGTTATTCGAATTGTTTGATAATTTTCAAGTGCAAATTAGTTGGATTGGGTGATTACACAAAATGTGGGTGAAATAAAACGGAGTCATAATTTCAGGGCAGTAAAAGTCAGAAGATCCGTCCACCGTGCTGATACCTTTGAATAGCGTGCAATTGGAGAGGTCTATGCCCAACAGTGAACTGCGTAGGCTGATGACGACGACCTTTTTATTGTTTTTTTTTTTTAGGGTGGGTTATCGTCAAATAACTTCTCCCACTCTGAGCGGAGCGGGAGGGCGTGTCAGACTCTTACTGACTAAAACCCACCCGTGTTCCATCAGTTGCCTGTGCCAGGGGCCACGGTATCCCTCTCGGACTTTCCCGCAACCGTGGCAGTGATGATGATAACCTAAGTTCACATTACTTGTTCATACTACCAATTTACCGCCCTTACGAGTTACACTAGGTACATCTGCACGATGACGATCAGAACAAATAGTTTAACAGAACGTATGAGAGGTGTAAGTTAGTAAATAGTGTAAAATATTCCTATAAATTCAAAACTCCGACTTATTTCTACAGATGAAACTTTCTATTTTGTCCGACCTCCGGCCTCCACATTCCGATAATGTGGACTGAAGTCAACTCAAACCAGGCCCAAATGCCAGGAGTGTCAAGTGCCAATTACAGAAAACGTTTATACCGTCACGGTGAATTTGTTTTTATCTTTATTCCGACTTTCGCCAATTTGGACGAAATTAGAATGCTGGGTTGTTTTTTACAGTTGAGTTTTGATTATCAAAGGAAGTGCAAAATTGTTTTGAAGTGCAGAATTATGGCAACGAGTAAACATCGTGACCCCATATTTTAGATATTTTGTCCATTAAATGTTGATTAATTTGATGCTTATCTTAGAACGAATGATCGTAGATCTTGCTAAACGTTGCACACTAAACGTAAAAAAATTATTAGTTATTACATAAAATGTAACTGTGAAAACATCCTAAAAGAGCGCTTCTAACAGAGCATAAGCTTAACAAAATTTCCAAGATTACCACAGAAATGAATACTGTTTAAAACTCTAATTACCTTTGCAAATCATACAAGAATCTCACAGCGTGAAACTTAAATCCAGTCATAAAACGCTCTCTTGGAACCGCCGTAAACCGGTTACGTACCAGTATAAACTGGATCAAACCGGTATTCTGCCCGCAGACGCGACAATATTAAGATGGCGCTAGGAATATGAACGCCTACATCGCAGCTTGAGTGAGTAAATGTTTGATGACAGATATATTGCTATTTTGGTAGGGGTATTATTAACTAAATACGGTCGTACATATAAAGTTTTCAAATGCAAGGGGAGCACATTAAATTTCAAAAGAAAAAAAAATTTTGATTAACAACTAGTGTCATTACCAACTGACGCACTTTATCCTGTATTGAACAAAAATATTGATTTATCCTCCGTGATTCTTTTCGTAGAAACACAAGAAACATGATGACATACAGATAGAAAGGAAACAAAATGTACAATTCTTGGAAAACCACCCAATATTTCACAAATTCTTTCAATTTACAAAAGGCTAGGCTAGCCTGCAAAAACTAAAAATTGAAGTGCAGTTATATTCCCAGCTGCAGAGGGCCAACGTTCCCAGCAAATAGATACCCACGATTGCGTACCACCCAGTAAATGGAACAAAAATATTTTTGTTAGTTTTTCCCCTCCGAGGTCGCCTCTAGAAATTTGATTCGTAGACGGTACTAGAATATAGAATTTCCTTTGAACAAGTTACTTTTTTTTGCGAAGGAAAATGGTTTTAAAATTAACGTCGAGAATACGAGATAGTCTTGTCTCTTTTTCTTTTTTGTCGTTCGTTTTTCGAATAGACTTGTCGGTAAGCGCAATTTTCGTTTTTTTTTTGGTTTTGTCTTTTATCAGTGTTGCAAATATATATTTTGATAATTTTATTTTTGTCTGTGGTCTAGCAGTTTGTGTTCTGTTTATTTATTTTTCCATACTTTGTGGAAGTACAAGAACAACAAGTACACAAGTCACAAGTAAGTCTACAAGTAGTTATTCCGGGTCTGGCGGTTTGTGTACGTGAGTTTAAATGTTTGTAAACGTACCCACAATACAGTAAAAATTCCCAGTGTGGGATAAAGCAAACAAAAAAAATTCTTCATGAATCTTTTTAGACATAAATGGTGATACTTTAAGTCTTATTTAAGCGGAGCCGTCACCTAAAGTTTTAAGTAAGCATATAATTTCAAAACCTTTTTATGTATAAAATATATTCGTCCTAAAGCTAAGTTACCAGCTCATTGCTTACGACCCAAACCATTCATCCCTTTAAGTTACGAAAGATAAGCAGACTACACAAGAGTAAAATATTAAAACGAAACCTAGTTATTGGTAAATCATTCCATTTTACGATTCAACCCTTAAATGGCGCGTAAGGATAAAACCGTATTATCGTAAAATAGTGTTTAAATATTGCTTTTTATTGTGTTTGTGTAGTGTACATAATAGTCTAGGTATAGATCTAGGTAAATCGTGACTTTTTTACTTGAACTTCGCTGAATCGAGCGTCTGGAAGTCATAAAAAGTTTGTTTTATGTTGTCAAGTGAGTGTCGCCGCCGAGGGCGGTTCGAGGTCGCGTATTTATAATAAAATAGTTTGAGAAACTGAACAAAATGTATTCGACTTGTTACTTAATCATGTCAAGCATGATGTACTGCTGATACATGGGCTCACTTGATTCTGCACAGATTCGTGTATAAAAACGCTTTATGTTTCAGTACCTAAGTTAGTTATATAATATAATGGACACCAATGTCAATCTATTGAACCCTTCACAAACCTTGTGCAATGAAAGAAAGCTACAAAAAAGGTTGGAGTCAAAAGCGTAGCAACTGCCAGCAAGATGCCATTAGATAGGTATTATCTATGAAAATAAAAAATACATAAGTTACTGAAAACCATTAATAAAACACATTCTGATTTTAAATGCCACAATTTAAAACCTCAAATAGAGAACTTAATTCTTAAACAAGCATAAACAAAAACCATGTAAATATGAAAACATGAGCTAAAAATTAATTTGGCTTTAGTATTGCGGTCCCTTGGGCTAAGGAAACATTGCCATGGTGCCAAAGTATAATTTTATTATCGTTTTATGCTAAAACGCACGCCTGCTCTCAGATGGTGTAGGTTTTTATAGGATATTCCTTTTCCACAAAATTATTCCGCTGACTTCTGATAGCATTTTGTATTATAAATGGTCGATACGCATGGTGGTTTTATTACTGTTCTTGAAGGGTTCAAATGTGGGGCATATGGTGGATACTGAGGAAAACATCATTTGTATCAAAAACAATAGCGAATTTTTAGATTATATATTTATCATGGCGTGGTGCTTTACGCCAAAATTTGCTTTCATAAATAATCAGCTCCCTTATTGTATAGCAAAGCAACGTGGTCTAGTTATTTTTTTAATGGCTTCAAACACATATTTAGTGCATTAACTTTATCATAAATAGACTCACACCTGGATATGAAAATAAGTAATATGTTAGTGCGTAGGGTCTGCCACCTGACGCATGGAAATCTGAAGAAAGGTCCACCAATATGGCTCGTAATATTATCAGTGATAGAAAAACTAGAGATAGTGAGCCTACTCAACACTATACGTGGGTTACACGGAAAGTTAAAAAAATAAAAAAACGGAATGATGTCGAAGCCAGTTAATATTTTAATTGCTTGGAGAAGTAGTCTCCGTTCCTTTCCGTTGGCGTTTTTCACCGTCGCATGCGATTAAACAATTGACTGATGCAGTGGGCCCACTCTTTTTTAAGGGATTTCTTCCACGCCTTTTTCAAACGCAGCCACGGACGAATAAAAGATAAACTTCCTCTAAGTTTATCTTTTATTTTTGGAAATAAATAAAAGTCACAAGGTGCCAGGTCAGGACTGTAAGGGGGATGACATACTAACTCCACACTTTCGATTGACAAATATTTGATAGTCCGTCTGGCGGAGTGAGCTGGAGCGTTGTCGTGGTGGAGGAGGATCCTGCTTCTTGGGCGCTGCTGTCTAACATTTTCCAAGACAGCTGGTAAATAATGACTGACATACCAATCTGCAGTAACAGTCTTTTTATCTTGTTGTTTTTGTCTTGTGTTTTTGTTTTTTTGTAATCGTCATTGTTGCGAAATGACCCGTCCGTCCAAAGAATGAGGTAATCATATTTTTCCCTTGACTTCTGCCCTTCTTTACTTTTGTCGGCAAATGTTCGAATTCAAACAACCATTGCGCAGATTGTCTTTTGGTTTCGGGTTCGTAACAATATATCTTGCTTTCATCACCTGTGACGATGTCATAATAAAGCATTCGAGTCACCTCCATTATACTTTTCAAGCATTGTGCGACACCAATCCAAACGACGGCGTTTTTGATCTTCCGTCAAATTATGAGGTATCCATCTAGTACAAAGCTTTCTGTCGCCTAAATGTTCATGTAAGACTTTTTGTACTTGACGCATACCAATGCCGAAAGCTGCACGAATCTATTGTTGAGTCACCCTTCTATCAGCTTCTATCATTAGCCGCACAGCACTTACGTTATCTTCAGTAGTCGCCGTAGAAGGACGTCCTTCTCGCGAATCATCAGTGAGTTTGGTTCGAACACGCTTAAACTCATTAAACCAGTTGTTAACAGCGGCACGGGATGGGACATCGTCATGAAATGCAAATCAAAGTCTATCGTGACATTGGTTTTAAATAAGACCGCAACGATAGCCGTAATAAATAATTAACGAAACGAAACGTAACGTAAACTCTCTTTGGTCAAATCCATTTCGACGCACGACAGACACTTTTAAAATTGCCGCCAATTTGTAAAAACAAATGACATATTAATTCATTACACATCTGCTGATTCCCAAAGAGTTCCTAATTCGAAATTTAAATAAATTTTTCATCGGCTGCTTTTCTTACTGGCTTATTCTAAAAACTTTTAATGTGACCCCCGTGTCTTCTCAACAGACATTTTAATAAAATCTTAGTCTACCTAGCCTTCTCCCAACCACCTATCTTTTGCTGTAATGGATGCAGCTAAATGCCAGTTTTTTACAGGCTTCTTATTAAAAAAGGGTTGAAACAGCATTCAAATTTTAAAAGAACTCCAGTAATTACCTAGGCACTACAATCATGCACTCTAAACTAAGTTCTAAATCTCAAGCACCCATAAAGGATTATTCCTTTCATATTAAGAGTCGAGTGCCTAACACGTCGCCGATAGACAACGGGCTCAATGAAGTACACTCGATTCTAAGTACCATTTATCCTTTATGAGCACAAAGACGACTTTTTTTAGGATACTTTTTACTACGATAATGTTTTGCGCTAGAAAGGGGGTGGTACACCGAGAAAAAGACTAATACTGTAGGGAGAATAGTTTTAAAACCAAAGAAACGATGCATATACTGTGTGAATGATGATAAGGCTAGACCGGGAGTGACTACCGAGATGACGACTAATAGAGAAGGTTGGTAGAAAAAGAGATGTTGAGATGAGCCCAATTTAAGTAAGATAAGGGCAGGATTCCCGCACGGAACAAGTATTTGTATGACCTGCAAGTAGTTGTTCCGGGTCTGGCTGTTTGTGTGTGTGAGTTTAAATGTTTGTAAACGCACGCACGATACAGGAGAAATTCCTAGAGTGGGGCAACATAAAAAAAAAAAAAAAAAAAAAAAAGATAATACTCCTAAGTAATATCACACCCACTCATTAAATTTTCCACGATTTAGTAGACTACTGGATCTCGTTATTGGTTCACCACTTTTGACAGCAATTCCCATATTCGCTTATGTTGAAACCTTCTAACTGTCACAAAGACCGATAGACCTTTTCTTTCTTTTTTTTTCTTTTATGAAGTGCAAGTGACATTTAACCAGTAATTTCGAGGTCACATTATGTACATTTATTTTGGCCTATGATTTTCGTGAAGGCTCGAGTTGTAATAGAATAAAATAATGCTGTTGGTAAGAAGTCTTCATGATTGTTTATTGTCATGAAGTGCCTCTTATGTGAACTTGCTCTGCCATGCCTTGCATAGAGATTTTACCAATTTTTATCGAAAAAATTGCTCGAAAGCCGGAAAAGTATTTGTTCCTAGATGGAGATCACGCAGAAAAACTTTGCCACTGAAACTTATCGAAATCAAATCGAACTTAAACCATTGCCGACATCACTTTAAAAAATATCTCCCTAACATCGTTTATTCTGATATCTCCATCCTTTTCCTGCCCTCTGACATACCAGAAACGAAAGATATTTTAACGTAAGATAACTCCATCGACCTGCATCTAATAATATTACTTCACAAAAGTGTGTCACCCACGATCTGAGCTTACTCGCTTCTCGACCTTTTTCGGGCCATTTCGTGTCATTTACTCTCTTTGATCAGAATACACTTGATTTACTTCTGAATATTATATTAGGGTTGACAGCTAGATTTTGGATTTCTTTGCTTGTATTTAGTAGTTTTAGAATAGTATAGTCCTCCAGACCGTATTTCGGCCACGGCGGCCAATCTCAACGAAGACTTGCCTTCGGCGCGGGAGATATTACAGTGCACAAGTGTATGCACAGACACTGGTGCACTCTCTCTTCCCTCACTCTCATAGTCCGATAGGATGGCAATCCGACACGAGCGGAGAGAGATCAGGCGCAGGACCAACGGCTTAACGTGTTTTCCGAGGCAACCACAGGCATGCCCGGTTTAGCTCGCCGTCCGATAAGAACCAGGCCCGGGTCAACGGCGCGGTGTGTTCCACGCGCGCCTTAAAGAGATGTCAGCATCAATGACGGGGTTCGCTAGGGCCCATGCCTGCCAGGGTTGCGGGAAAGTCCGAAAGGGTGACCGTGGCTCCTGGCACCGGCAACTGAAGGGACACGGGTGGGTTGTAGTCAGTAAGACTCTGACACGCCCTCCCGCTCCGCCCAGAGCGGGAGAAGTGTTAATGATTTCCCAGTATAAAAAAAAAAAAAAGTCCCGGTTTAGCAACCTCCTAGGCCTTACTAGCGAGCGGCCATTCATAAAAAAAAACACTTCTTATTTAGCGCCAGATACCAGACGGTCTATTTTGTAAAAATTTTACCGTGAAAACTTAGGTGAAGTGAACTTGAAGTGAGCTGTCATGCCACGTGATGCTAAGGATTGACACTATTGACAGCTCACTTCACCTAAGTTTAAAACGTGAAATTTTTACAGAATAGATCGACTGGGCTTATAGAAACTCAAAAGTACCTACCTGTTTACTATTCTATGAGCTTTTCTGCAGTTAAAGGTGAGGGTGCTTGAAATAACATTTGAGCATGCGATGAAACTGCAAGTACATAACGTTAGGGTGGTCCATCGGTATACATCAATCCAGATTACGATTGACTGAGTGCGGGCTGCCTTAAAAATGTACTAGTCAAAGCTTGAGAAGGCATCAAGAATTTTTGTGTCATCGTAATCATACAAATATTTAAATTTAGTCAGTCAGCAAATTCGCTTTAAAAGGTTTCCCGGTGTTAAAGTTTACCTGACTAGAACGTGCATTATTTTTATCAAGAACATAAAAATATAATTGGTACGGCATGGTTAGATCGAGCTATTAGGCCGCGCTCCAAACTGCGGGTGAAATGTTATTACCGTTTATGCACACCCAGCCTTGTTTTGAAACTCTACACGATTAACAAGATTATTTTGTACACTTTTCTTATAAATCTCGACATTTTTAATGAATAACAGAAGAAAAAAAACATGTTAATGAATAAGATCATTTAATTGCATTGTTAGCTTATTTATTTTCAAACAGGAATATATTTACATAATGTATAAGCTAACTGCCTTAAAATAATATGAACATGTTTATAAAATGTACGCTGCCAGCTTTTTGGACACTTTTCCTGTTGACAGCGATGCGGACGAAGTTTTATATGCCCTGTGATTCTTTCCCCTCCCTTTTAACTTATTAACGATTAAGTTACTTAAAAGGAAATTCCAACAGAATCATAAGCATATTTTATCTTTTTAAATGTAATGAAATCTTAATTTTGAAGAGTTTCCTAAAACATCGCATAGAAATAGAAGTTTAATAATAAAAAAGAAAAAAATGATTAAGCACCATATTTATGCTTATAACCATTATGTACATTCAGCCTTTCACTATTCCTATGATATCCCCTTAAACAGGCAACACACACAAACACACCCACTAACACACACACCCTCACACACACACACACACAATAACCCTAGAATAAGTAATAACCATTAGGTATTGTAATTTTTTTTTCTGGTTATAAATAACTTACCGCAGTTGTGTAGGAGCTCATAATCCGATATAAATGTAACTGCTTCCGAAGGGTTGGAGACCTCGTGTCCTGACATACATGCCTTACGCCTAGCTTAGGCACCAGTCTCCCACAGTATAATAAAAACAATTACGTTTTGTTCATAATAATTTGAAAATGTATTTATAGGTATATTGTGTTGAGAAATAAATCATTATCTTATCTTATCTCATCTAAAATAGACTGAGACTAACCTCTGTCCTCACTGGCTATAGGTACAATAAATTGATCAATTATTTTGTTTCAGTAAATAATAAAACGTAATCATCTACAACCAAACACATGTACTCCTATAGCATAAAACATCCCCAAAGATAGCCAACCAAAAGAATGAATCAGAAGATTGATATCTCTTTGATTACGAGCACTGTACTCAATCCTAGCCACGCAATACCAACATTACACACACGCTTCGGAAATCGTCGGAAAACCTCGGCAATACTCGGAGAGCTTTCGGCAATTTTCGGCAGCTGCTGATCGAATAACGTTCGACGATATTGGGGCCGTAATGAGCTTTGACCTGAATTTTAATCACGCTTCTGACTGAACTATGAAGGCTTCATTCACTTGCATTTTTGTTTCGAATATATTTTGTAAAATTAATGGATTTCAGCAATTTTTTTATGGTTTATACAGCGTGTATCAGAACTGTGTGGTCACATTTGAGGGTGTGGTACAGGTCATCAAACTGAACCACTTTCTCCATGGGACTAACATCGTAATCGCGAAAAAATTATCAGCCGTCCCATACAATGGGATCGGGTAAGTTTTGTATGGCGCAGCTGATAATTTTTCGCAAATCATATGTTTCTGAACTTCGCTGTAATAATAGATTTAAAAAAAAAATATTTACATTTAAAGAAGTTCGGTTAAAATAGGTTTACGTTAATAACTAAATTTCAATAGGCAGGTCATTAAATAATTGTGCGCTTTTAAACATAACACACCTTCAGCTATACGTTTTTATTCTGGATTTTAAAATAAAATAAGATCATTTATTTGTCCAAAACATGAGTACACATACACATGGCATAGAAAATGTTACATTAAATCAAATTATAGTCTTGTTTTGCATCAACTCAACGGCGTACAAATATAAATAGTTAAGCATGTAATAATTATAAATTTATCAACTATCCAAAGCAATTAACAATCCAAATTAGAACTTAAAATGTAGTAGTGACATTCACGTAGTGTACTGTTGTTGATTTTACGCTATAAGCGTATGACTAAATCAGTAAAAGAAAGTCAATACGACCGAATATCAGTTTTGATTCCAAAACATTCAAAAGTAACTAGTTTCAAAAGTAACTTGGTACAAAGTACCTAGGTACAAAAGTAACTAGGTACCATCAACAAAGTCGACGCATGATCACTTTTAAACATGTTTCGTTTGCACGAAGTTACCATGCTCAGTCCCTCGCCCACAATTTTGTATTAAATTAATAAAATAAAAATAGTTTTTTTTTTATTAAAAGAAACACATGTTTTAACCTTTTGCCTGGACAAAAAATATTTGGTACTTCCTTCCTTGATTGGTTGGTCAAATTGGTTATGCACGGGGTTGGGTCTAGTCGCTGTAAAGAAATATAAGCCTTAAGGTGGTCATGCGTCAACTTTGTTGATAGTGCAAAAGTAACTTGGTACAAAGTAACTAGGTACAAAAGTAACTAGGTACAAAAGTAACTTGGTACAAAGTAACTAGGTACAATGTAACTACGTGCAAAGTATCTAGGTACAAAAGTATCTAGGTTCAAAAGTAACTTGGTACAAAGTACCTAGGTACAAAAGTAACTAGGTACAAAAGTAACTTGGTACAAAGTAACTAGGTACAATGTAACTACGTGCAAAGTATCTAGGTACAAAAGTATCTAGGTTCAAAAGTAACTTGGTACAAAGTACCTAGGTACAAAAGTAACTAGGTACAAAAGTAACTTGGTACAAAGTACCTAGGTACAAAATTAACTAGGTACAAAAGTAACTTGGTACAAAGTACCTAGGTACAAAAGTAACTAGGTACAAAAGTAACTTGGTACAAAGTACCTAGGTACAAAAGTAACTAGGTACAAAAGTAACTTGGTACAAAGTACCTAGGTACAAAAGTAACTAGGTACAAAAGTAACTTGGTACAAAGTACCTAGGTACAAAAGTAACTAGGTACAAAAGTAACTTGGTACAAAGTACCTAGGTACAAAAGTAACTAGGTACAAAAGCAGACCCTGCTGACCAATGTTTAAGATTTTATTTCTAGCCATAACACAACCCTTATAAGTGGGCCAACATGGTCTATTGTGTACGGAACTTGTTTGCTCTTACACATTTTTGCTTCATGCTAGTTTTTCTCAATATTCATGGGTAATGTTTACAACTGAAATAATTCTCGGTTAATCTTTGGAAAAAGAACAATGGCGAGACGCCATCATCAGCAGCTTTGTTCCACCGACGGCTGAGTATAGGCCTCCTTCCTTATGTGTCATGATGCCCTGGTCTGTGCGAGTCTCATCTAGCACCCCAATTGCGGCGATGGCCGTTTTGCGTGAATGTGACGCATATTTTCTCCAACTTGTTCTTTTTGTGTCTGTTTGTTTTTTTATTCGCGTCAAATTAATGTTTTTATTTCTTTTTTTCTTTATCCTCCAATAATACCTGATCCATTCCTTCGTGTTTGATCACGTAAATAACGCAATGGTTGTCGAATTGTCAAAATGAAAGGCATTGCAATTGTAATATAAGACCCCGCTAGACTTCGCCTCTACGCCATAAATAGCCTCAAATATTATAAACATTATACTATGGATCAAATACTGTATAATATTATTTGTGCCCTTCATAGTCACGATTCATAAGCTTTAAACACCCATTGAATTTCAATTTTGAATCATTCCATTCAAAATTTGTTTCGACATACAAATCTCGCATACATTCATAATGTAGTTTGATTAATGTATGAATAGTTGGAGTTTAGAGAGAATAATTATTTTATTTATTGTTTCAGAGGATGACAAAACCTCTGATTTTGATCAAGGCTTAACATAATTATGATCAAATCAAAATCAACTTCATAAAGATCTAAACCTAAGTTTAGGAACTACCTTGAACCTTTAACGGTTCAGTAAAAAATCACAATTCAAACTTCATTATACCTAAAAATAGGATCAGCTAACCCGAAAAAATTAACTTTTTTAATCACACAAAATGAGAGGGAGCATAAAAGTCGCTCACGCAAATGTAACATCGTTAGAGGCTTTTCGAACTTTAAATTTTTTAATTAAAAGTCCAAGCTTTCATTATTAAAATGCTTACTTTTAGGTCTTCGATCCGAGTATTCGGATTAAAATGTTCGTAATACCTGTGTGATTTTTCTCGAAATTTTTAACGGTATTTTCACAGGCTTGTGTTGGGTGTCGTGTTCAGTATCCTGAAAGATTTATTTATTGGTATTAGCGACCATTTTTACATATTCAGGGTTATTGGTAATATGTCGGAAATCCAGGAAATAACCCCTAAGCAAATGTCAACCACTTCCAAGTAATTTGAAATTTTATATTTTTGTGGCGGTATACAACTTTGAAAATTTATAATGAATAAAACGATGCATGGTTTCTTTTTAATTATTATTATCTGCTTCTACTTCAAACCATTTTATTGAACCATAAAATCACAATTATTCTTAATATTTTTTAAATCAGAGAACACAATTTGCATCGTTTTGATCAGGATATTTGACTAAAATGATTGATTTCTGCAAAAAACATGGACAAACTTTATCAACAGACCATTCCAAAATAATGTACAACTTCTCAGCTATCCAACGAGACACAATAAGATACCAGATATCTTCAAAAAAATATAAAATGTGAAATTACTGGAAAATTGTTGACATTTGCATAGGGGTCATAAGGGGTCCTTTGGTTGCAAATGACCTCCCCTACATCCCTTGAATGGATTGCCGACGTATTGCAAATTACCCTGTATAACATTATTTTATTTAACATTTCCTGTTTATACAACAGTGTGTCGCTGTATGGTAGATAATCAAACTAGATGATAAAAAAGCTCATTTTGGTTAAGTGGAACTCAGGCAATAATGAAAACATCGCAATAGCTCTATTGACGCTATAAACTTTTTTTGTGTAATTCCTTAGTATCCTGCAAGTAAGGATTTGTTGTTTTCTTCGTTATGTAAATTATAATTGTATTTTGGGTTGGTTCGAATCCCGGTAGGGGCAAATGTTTGTATGATGAATATGGACATTTGTACCCGAGTCATGGATGTATATATAATATGTATGTATTTACGAAAAAAAAAAATGTATTTAAGTAGTGTATCAACCATCTGGTATCCATAACACAAGCCTTAATTAAGTGCTTAACTTGGAACTAGATGGTGCTGTGTGCAATGTCAGACGTAATTTTTTTTTTATTATTTTTTTTATTATTGTAATGGTATTACCATCATCACGTCTGCCTAGCCTTTTCCCAACTATGATGGGGTCAGGTCAGCTTCCAGACTAACTGAATTCAGCTGAATACCAGAATTTTACATGGAGTGACTGCCGGTCTGGCCTCCACAACCCAGTTACTAGGTAACACGATGCCCCTTGGTAGGACTGGTTGTCAGACTTTCGGGCTTCTGACGACCCGTAACGACTGTCAAAGATCCAATATTGACCAACCGCTTAACCGCCGCCGCTTGAAATGTCGGTATGTAAAGATGGTCACCCATCCACGGACCAACCACGGCAAGCATAGCTTAACCCGTGCGGCTGTTATTACTTAACTACGAGCCCCTCCACCCTGTATTAGTATTACCCTGCCTATTAATAGCAAGTGCGCCGTCATATTGACTGACCGGTTGGCGCAGTTGGTAGTGACCCTGCCTTCTGAGCCGCTGGTCCCGGGTTCGATACCCGGACAAGTCAAAAATTTGTGTACATGAACATGTCTGTTTGACCTGTGTCTGGGTGTGTATATGTATATAAGTATGTATATCAGTCATCAGGTTACCGTAGTACAGGCTCGGCCTAGTTCGGGGTACATCAGACGAAATGGTATTTACGGAACCATTTTTTAACATGTTAAATGTGTGGTATCGATATAAAAGAATAGAAGGATGCTCTAGGCTAGGTTGATCAGCAACCTTTGAAAGGTGGCTGGTAATAGATAAATGAGATTGGCCAAAACCGTGTCACTACAGTCCACTATGGTCAGTAATCTGCAAGATGACAACGACACACGACGACACTGCAAGTTTAGCCCATGTTTCTAGCATTATAAACTCAAACTCAAAGCATTTATTTCAAATAAACCAATTACACGCACTTTTGAATTGTCAAGGGGTCGGTCAGTCAGAAAGATGAAGCTAGTTGCCCATCCCTAAGCATAGGAGGTACCTATGGAGAAGACCGGGCAAGAAACTCCACGGACACTCTTTTATATCAAAATAAGGTTACAAAAAATCGGTTACAACATTCATGTTGAAATTATACATTTGAGAACGATGTAAAAAAGACACGCTGAAAGCATTAAAAGCGTCCGTAATAAAGAAGATAAAGAGCCGTGGCAGCTGAGAGATGGCCAGTGCCTACTGACGGCGCCCGTTCACGGTCATGACGTAAGGATCAGCACCATTCAGCTCAACCATTTTGAAGGGAACTTAATGATCCAAGACACGAGAGCAAGACATTTCAGTTAGCATGACACACTCAGCTACCAGGGCCTATCATGTCATTCAAGACAATGAAAGACGTACCCAGTAAACGGTAGCTTTATAGTAGATAGATAGTGCTCACTAATAATCTCATTTCTGAACAAAATACCACAGTCTAACATCGTAACACCAGACCTATTTGTCACAGCAATAACAAACGATTGCTTATGACCAAAGCGATATAAATGAATAACGCTCAGTGATAAATCGAGAGGAAAACTGTTTTAATTAAAAATAACTGCGATACCCAATCCCGGAGTTTTCATTAAAAGGAATGGAATTAATCTTCAAAAGTCGTGTTTCCTAAGTCGGATTTAGATGCTGTCTCTTTTGCACGTCCGTTTTGAGGGTTGATACAAATAATCGGCCGGAATTGGGATCATCTTATGTGTATCTAATTGAGTTGTGGAGGTCAGTTGGTTGTCGCTACGATATAAACACAAATATTTGGCTGTTTTGGTTGGATGGAACTAGAGCCCAATATGATTGGGGGCGGCCCAGAATATTCAAAAGCTAGGTTAAACGAATTGTATAAAAATGCTTTTTGTTTGTAAATTCTGGGGCTTGTATTTTTGATGAGGCGTTGGTATTGCAGTAACATCTGCCTTTATAGCTATAGATTCTAAATGGCTTAGTATCCTTGCCCTAACATTTTTTTTTACTTAAGTTAGGAGATAAAGTCTTTTTCAACTCAATTTTTTCGTAATACTCAGCGCAGATTTTCCTCCAACCCACACCACGTCCCAAGCAACAGACATAACATGTCCACGGAAGCGGAAAAAGTGAAAAAAAATAAAATATTCCGGTCCAATAGCGGACTTAATTCGGACCACCGCAACACTAATTACGGTAAAAGGGCGAATCTCTAAGGTAAGGATAATCCTTCCTTGTACGTACTTCGTTTTAATAAAAGCTGCGTATTTTACGTATATTTTAATTAAACATTCTCACGTCGTAACCCTTGGGTGTTCGCACCTCGGGCACGGAATGATAAATTATTGTGAAGACGCACTTCTATAATAAGTATTTTTTTCTGCGTATTTTTTCGTTTTTGTTGAGTTAGGGACTCCGTTTGGGGGATTAATTGAGTTGTGTTTTCAGAATTGGGAAAATATAAGGTTTAACGGTGAACTTGTTTATCTTAGGGGTAAATGGGTTCTAATTATGTTTTTGTATAGAACACTTTTTTTGTCACCTTATAATGACTCGATTGATAAAATTTATTCGGATAACGATAGTGGAACGCCTTAGCACTACTACGAGTAAGTTATAGTCATTATTATATAGCTTGTGATATAGTTTGTGGTGATTAATCAGCAGTGGGTGGAATAAGGCTGGCAATGATGGTGATGATGATGTACTTGTGTTCAAAATTATGGAAAGCTGTATTTGTTTCCTGTTTCATTATAAATTTCTTGTTTGTAATAAACATTTCTGGGAATTCAAATTAAGGCTGTACTTTTTTCTTGGAAGTCTACAGAACTAATCAATTTTTTTTTTACATATTTACTTCAATTTCCATAGTTTTCATAGTGGTTGCAAGTGACTTGCATGAAGTGCGCTTCACAGGTCGCGTAGATAGATGGTTATTATGTTTTTCTATTAGACGTTTTAAGTAACAGTACGTAATTCATTTTGATTTGCATGCCGTAATATACGCGATTTGAGTACATTGCACGGTTTTAACCCTTTTTTTTTTGTTGAAGGTGGGAAATCATCAAATTATTTCTCCCGCTCTGGGCAGAGCGGGAGGGCGTGTCAGACTCTTACTGACTAAAACCCACCCGTGTTCCTTCAGTTGCCTATGCCAGGGGCCACGGTATCCCTCTCGACGGTATCCCTCTCGGACTTTCCCGCAACCCTAGCAGGCATCGGCCCTAGCGGACCCCGTCATTGGTGCTGACATCTCTTTGAGGCGCGCGTGGAACACAACGCGCCGTCGACCCGGGCCTGGTCCTTATCGGATGGCGAGCGAATTTTGCGTCTCCTTCGCGGGCATTACTGCTTCGCACAAGGAGGTTAATTTTGAAGCCCCTGCGTTGAAACTTTTTTTTCTAAATAGTCGACGCAAAATTTCAACGCAGGGAGCGTTCAGTATCATGTACTGAATACATGGTGACAGGTTTTGCGTCGATCTCCCTGCCACCCTAAATATTCTGTTTTATCAATCTGTTTGACTTGACCTGAGAAAATTCAATGACACTCAAATCCACCCACGCCTTGCCCCTTTACCGAAGTAACCCTTAAACTTTAGCTGAAATAACAAACTAATAAAACGTTCTGTTTGTATTTCAGTGATTATTTTCAAAACTTTCATTCACCTACCGTTAATTTTCTGAAAATTCTACACTTCATTTTAATATTTTGGCATTTTTATTTTAATATTCGGACCTCTAATTATTTACATTTTGATCTCCTAAAAATATTATTGAACAGGCTAATATATTGATTCCACCTCTTTTTATGAATTTCAAATATTTCCTATTTTGGAGTCCTAAAATACTAAATACTGCAACCAACTTGGACATAGCGCGGTTGGTCACAGTTCTAACCTTTTTTGTTTCCGCGGTGGAAAATCCTCATGGAGGTCCGCCACCCTGGGGACTGCGGCGGGGTCTAACCTAACCTAACCCATTTGGTCGGAGTATCCTAGCTTAGCTACTGCGACCAACTGTGATAAAAGGCCAGAAATATATATATATATATATATACAAGGTGTTGTTTTGCATGCTCGTCAAATTCGAGGAGGTGACTATGCTAATGATTCTCGACACGAATCAATAATAAAATAAGTAGGTATTTATTTTTATTTTTTGTATTTTTCGGAAATCGGCATGTGTAGGGCCCGTGTGATACCGGCCTGTAACTGCGCTGTAACTGTAACGCATGCACACAGCGACATAGTCGTACGACACTGCCTACCGCATACGCAACGGGGCGATTTTGTTCTTTGAAAGTGGAGTATTCTGAAATACTGTTAAACTTAAATACCTAAAAAAACAAGTATGTATTAATTATTGAGCAGGATCGTAATTTTATTTGATTATTTATGTCTTTCATAACAGCCTCCTGAAATTTGACGAGGATGCAAAACGACACGTTGTATATATATATCGGAAGAGTCGTGATTACGAGATGTCAATTGACAACGAAACGCAGGTGTGAAGTTGGCGCGCTACGACAGAGTCTAGCCTGACGTTCGTGCGAGTCGACAAGGGCGCTAAAGTGGCGTGGCGCAGCCCTCTTGACCACCGGACATCGTACGGACAACAAGTATTTAGAAACTGTCCAACGTTTCGTTTTATAAATTATGTAAAGTACAAATATAACCTAAAAATTAATAATCATCTTCAGAGTTTTTCTTCTCGCCCGCAACACACTTTTACGCCCAGTAATAATGTTCAACGGTGAAGAATCCAGCTGCAATCGGCCTTCTGTCCCGACATAATATTTTTTTTTTTTCATTTACTTATTGCATTCCATATTGTAAAAAAGGCTTAAAGTTAAACACAGAAATATAGACCCTGTCAGGCACAGCAAAGTAGGAAAGAGGGAGAGGGCTTTAATTTGACCAAATAAGTTGGTATACTATTATTGATTAGTAAAAAAATAAGAAAATTATGAAACATGTACTAATTAATTCAAAATTTGTCATTTCGATATTCATTGATATTATAATAGTATTTAGACAATAGATATTGTTTAAACTTATTTGTGACTATACAATATTTTTTATCATTTTTAACTATATACAGTAATTTATTATAAACTTTCATTGACATGACTTGGGTACTTTTTCAATGCATTTTTCTCTTAGAGCTTGGTAGGTTCAATCTATTTTTATGACGTAATGTGTATCTTGACTGTACATTTCCTCTTGTTATGTTAAAGTTTTGGTACTTTCGAACATATTTGCATATTTCTAGAATGTATAAATAATGTTCTTGAAAATGAGGTTTACAGCTGTCAGTGTCGTCTATAATTATTAAGATTCTTATTAGTCTTTTTTGGCAGTGTAAAAAGTGTCCTTGCATCTGTGCTGTTTCCCCACAATATCACGCCTGAACTGAGCCACGCATAAACGTAGGCATAATAGGTAACAAGTTAGTGCAGTTTTAAAGTTAGTAGTCTTTTTAACTTCACGAAGGTGTACACAATTAGAAGATCTATAAGTTTTTAGAGGATCAGTTCAATATTTTCCTTTAATTTGGTTGTAAATTTGAATGCGAGAAATTAATAGAGAAAAGTTAGCTAGTAAAGAACGTTTTGCCTTCACACGAGTGTAAGTAAACCGGGCTTTGTGTACACATTAACATTTTAATTAATGTGTAAAACTAAGCTGTTTATGGCGCTGAGTTACAATGTTTATGAACGTACACTCGGAAGCAAAACTGAGTATGAATACTTAAAGAAAACATGTTTTAAAGAGTTTGATTTTCGTACTTATAAAAACGTTATACACTTAGATATACCTACTTATTTAAGAACATTGATTTATTATATAAAATCAATTAAAAAACATTCAAGTCTTTGAAAATTACAGCACATACATATTATAGTACTTAGTTATAGTTTCTCATACTCATAATATAAAGTGTTGTCTAAACTTTTAATAAAACTAAACCAATTTTAACATCTCAATATTTCAAAATTATACTCGCAGGAAGCGATAAGGCCACGTGCCATTGGTGGTAGCCACGGGTGGGTTCTAGTCAGGAAGAGTCTGACACGCCCTCCTGCTCTGCCCAGAGCGGGAGAAGTTATTTGATAATTTCCCACCCACAAAAAAAAAAGGAAGCGACAAGGCCGCCCATTGTATGTTTTGTAGTGTTAAATGTTATTGTTGTTATGTATTTTCAGGTGCATAATAAAGTAAAAATAAATAAACGCATAAAGGCTCCCAGAGACAGGCACGACACGACCGCGCGACGCGACTTTTGTAGAACAATTTCCATGAAATTTTCATAGGGATTGTTCCACCAGAGTGCCGTCGCGCCTGTTTGTGGGAGCCTTAACACGCTTTTCTTGAATAAAAACATGGTTCTATTCTAACAGAAGCCTGCGTTCAATTACCGTGGAATGAAAGTCATGGCTTAGTAATATAAGTACCTATATATTATTAGACCGTGACTCAGTATGGCCATTACTCAGTAGGTATCCCTAAGTAAGGCTCGCTCTTTCCCTAGTATTGGAAGCCTGAAGGACTTTGTCTTATTGGTTTGTTTCAGACTAGAAAAGTTAATTGGTAAACAAAAGCAAACCTAGGTCTTTTTGTGAGTGCTGCTAAAGGTATGGCTATGGTGACTAATTTTATTTCAATAAGTAAATCGCAAACAAATAATTACCAAGTTTTGATTATTCAGTCATAATTTTACTTTATTTGATTTGGTTTTTCAGAAGATAGTATGATTGCAAAGCTTTCTCTCTCCTACTATTTGTTGCTATGCCCGACAGGGTCCATAATGATCACATATAATTTTAAGTTACCGCCTACACACACACACACACCGCGTTACACATTGTGGATTGCAAATTAAATATTGAGTATTAAAAAAAACTAATGGCGCCTCACGCTCAAGCATCAAAATCAAGACCAAAATTAATTACTAACTACAGTTAGTATAGTTATATAGATTACAAAATAAATGTATTTCAAATTATACAACACCTATCACATTTTTCTTAGGCATGTACCTACTCGTATTTAATCAAGTCAAACATTTGTGTGCATGAACATGTCTGTTTGACCTGTGTCTGGGTGCGTATATGTATATATGTATGTATATCAGTCATCAGGTTACCGTAGTACAGGCTCTGCCTAGTTCGGGACCTGAAGACCGTGTGTGGATGTTGTCTCATAGTCTGAGACGACAATAATAATTTAATAATTTATTATTTTTATTGTCTCAGACTATGTCCTAGGTAAAATTTGCTCGCAGAATCCGCCTAGCGCGGATAGGCAGACGCAAAAAAAAAACCGCAAAAAAAAGTTAGAAACTTAAAGGAGGGATCAACTATAAAAAAAAAGAGCGCAAAAAAGTTTTTAGAGAATTAGTTAAATATTTCTCTTTTTCTTATACGTCCAAACTCTTTTCAGCTCGACTGTACATTACAACCAGTAGTTTACGTGCTTTAAGCATTTGCCGTAAAACTCCCTCATAAGGTTACAAGGCAACGGTTAATATACGGGTTGATGGAAATTAACCACTTTCGAGCTGGCTGTAAATTATAAATGACCTGTATGTCATTAAGTTAATAGTTCTGGAGTTAAGTGTTTGTTTTGACTTGATTTCAAGAAAGAAAATGTTTTTTTTACATTTTTATTTAAAGGTTAGGTACTAGCAATATGTGCCGCATTACGAACATTATGTAATTCAAAAAAAGAATGAAGAAAATCATAAAACAAAAACATTTATTTAATGGGAAGGAATTTTTGAAACATCTCGGCTCATGGCATTGGACTTTATACCGGGGGCAAGTGAGGCGTTTTCAAGGCGTTGCACATGAATACAGATACAGCACAAATTCCAACGGGATTGACAAGACGTGCGCTGTCGATTGGTGTCCAAGACAGAGTGAATTATGGAAAAAAGTAGTTTTCATTTTCAATACTTCAAAGTTGATTTTTTCATAATATATCTCATTTATACAGTAGCTTATGTTAGTCTCATACTCTTTTAACCCCCGACGAAAAAAGAGGGGTGTTAAAAGTTTAACGTGTGTCTATGTCTGTCTGTATGTGGCATCGTAGCTCCCAAACGGCAGAACCATTTTTTTTTGTTTCTTTGAATGGTGTGCTCAACTAAAAAAAAAGAAAGAAGAAAATCTGTTCAGCCGTTTTTAGAGTTATTTGTCTGTGTCGTGGTTTTATTTTATTATATTTTTACTGAATTTTCAATCTTCGTTGTCGCTGATAGAATGTCACTTTGTCAAAGCCCTCAGAACAAAATAAATTCTTGTGATAAAAAAACAACCTAAATTAATTCACATAACTATAGGAATAACAGTGACTCAAAACCAGCTATAAAAAATACCCAAAATCAAGTAAAATCAATGTAAAACTAAAGCTACGACATCAAATAGAAATCTTTGTAATCGCTGCGCGCGATACTCAATAATGGAAGATATTTGACATGCTCACGAGCTTTATAATAAATGTATTGAAGCGAAAGCATCCCGGTAGTGAAGCGATAGTGTTAATAGAGTGTGAGTTGACACGCACACTCCATTTAGCACTCATTGTAAATATTATATCGCCCAATTAAACCCAGTATACAAAATATATTGTATCTGGCTGTACTTATGTATTTTCCTGAAATATAACGGCGTTTTCTCATGCGGATGCCACGCTTGCTCAAGGGCAAACACCTATATACAGATTGAATGATCATAATTTCTGTGTTCCTTTATCATATGACACTGTAACCAAGATCTAAGAAAGCATAATTATGTAATTTTAAAAGATATATCCACACAAGAACAGTTTTGAATCCTTAAGCGATAGAGTGACTGTTCTTGTTTCTGAACTGCTATTTTAAAGACAAATGATTTGATATTTTGCATGTTTGTATGTTTGTTTGTTACGGTTTCACGCAGAAACGGCTGAACGGATTTGGATGAGATTTGGCTCATGGGTAGGCCATGACCTGGATTAGGACATATAATACTTTTTATCCTGATATTTCAACGGAATCGGGACTTACGAGTATGCGGGAGAGACCGTGGGATGCATCTAGTACTAAATATATCATTAGGTACTGATGATGATATCAGTGGGTAAAATTTGCAAAGAATATTACTACATAGTAAACGATACATAAGGCTCCTACAAAAAGGTGCGACACGAGACGTGAATCGCACGCGACACAAAGACACCACGTGTCGCGCGACGAGCGGTGCCTATGGGTCGCACGCGGTTTTCGTTTCGTGTCACCCCTGTTTGTAGGAGCCTTTTCGTTTTTTTTTATTGTTTCTAATATTATCAGGAAAAGGCACAAACTGTATCATAATTGCATCGGAAGCACTAACTGTATAATCACTACAAATGCTAAAGATATTCAATCTTAAAAATGTATAAACGTTTTTAGTTCATTGGCTGAGGTTACCTGGAAAATATCTTATACTATTTTCCTTTTGGAAAGGTCAACAGAAAGTGTAGGTACACATAGTTTTAACATAATTTATTAATAGGGAAAATATTTCACTCTATTTTGACAAAGCAATTTCAATACCTTGTTATCATAGGTAAAAGGAATAAATCTTCTGCAGAGATTCTATGAAAAAGTCCCGAAATAAATAGGTAAACTTAGGAAAATACTTATTGTTCGGGCGCCGTCGGCTATCTTCGTTTCAGGGGTCGGGTGGCTGTGCGAGCGCGCGAGATGGGCCACGCGGATACACAAGAGGGGTCGAAGGCCCGATACTTCATCAACGAACGCAATCGGCGACACACGCGCGCCTACTAAATTCTATCTGTACTTTCCATTTTGGAAGGAACGCACGCTAAAATGGCTAAACGATTTTGGTACAAACAAACATACAGAAAATAGAATATTTTCTCTTTATAATATTTGTATTCTTTATAATATTATATGACTGGTATTCAGCTGCGTATAGCCACTCCTGAAGGATATTTTAATTCCTCCAAAACAGAGAAGGTCAGGAAACGTTTTTGTGTCTTCCTGTGTCTTGGACACAGGAAGACACAAAAACGTTTCCTGACCTTGACAACGGCTAATCTCTGTAATACTGCTTAGTAGACAAAGTAAGTATAACAGATAATACAAAACAATACACAAAAGCATTTTTCCTCAAAAGAAGGAAAGAAAGAATAAAGTTTATTTGAACACAGTTCGTAAAACAAAAAATATAAAATAATGTTTTAACAATAATAGTGTGTGCCTCACTCACGGCTGCGCCAAAACATTCATTCTAGTGTTAATGCCAGACAGATGCTGTCTGACGGCGGTTTTCTAATGAACATTTAGGGAAAAGTGATGGGAAGTACAAAGAGTTTCAACATACATATTTTTTTTTTAATACAATGGTTTATTATTTGAACAAGTAAACCTTAATAACTAGTGATTGGAGCCTCCTTTCGAGCAGATAAGCCTGTGTTAGGAGACTCCGCTCTTCCAAAACTTAAATAAGTGCCAGTTACGTAATTATACGCTAATCCTAACATTGTTCAAAATTACCTTGTAAACTTACTTTAATGTTCCCGCGCTTTTTTTCTTTGTACCGGTTAAACAGTCTTATCTTCATAACATTTAAAATTTATTATTGAAATATATAAGCTAACAGACCTAAAATAATATTAATAATATGTACATATTATGTAGGTATATAAAAAAGAAGGAAAAGAATCACAGTGCATCAAAAAATTCGTCCGCATCGCTGTCAACAGGAAAAGTGCCCAAAAGGCTGGCAGCATTGCCACGTTGTATGGCAATGCGGATTCTTTGGCCAAAAAATAGGCCAGCCCTCTGGTCACGTGAAGATTTGACTAACCGGTTGGCGATGTCTCGAAAAACCAATTGAGCACTCGGACCCTATGGCCCTAGTGTTTCTACCCCAAACGGCTCGAACATATAAATCCCAATAAGATTAGAATATTTTCGCCGTTTGGGGTTTTCCGCACCTTTTTTTTTTTTTTTTTTGTCGCTGAGAAATGCTTTATGCATCCCCGCTCGTGGGGGACGAGACGGGGTATGTGGGACTCCTGTCGAAAACCGCACTCGACAGTATACCCACTAAAACTCAGCGGTGTTCCCACAACGCCGTGATGGGAGGGCTATGGGAAATTGGCTCAGCCTCTGCTTCCACAGCCCTCCCGGCGTATGCCCGCCTAGTTGGCGGGCCCCGCATGCCCCCCATTCAACTGGGGGGCTACGGGAATGGCCGGGAACACCCGGCCACTCCCGTCCGACACTGGTGGAGGCCCGTGCAATACAGGCAAAGGGCGCCCCCGCACCCACCGCCTGCTGGCCTCCACCCGGGAGGAGCCGGAGGTGACTACCAGACCGGCGTCTTCCTCGACCCCTCCCCTCTCCGGAGCGGCGCCGCGCGAGAGAATCATCCCCCGCGCGCGCGCCGCTGCCTCCCTCCGGGACACGACCGCCTGTTCCGCATCGGCGGCCCTGCCCAGTCTACGCCCACTCACCTCCCTCTGTAAGCAGAGGAGGAGTGGGCGTACCCTCTGTAGCCCGGTTCCCTTCACCGACCATCAAGCATGATCGGTGATTGGAACCGTGACCTTTCCCCGCTTGTTGAAGATTAGCCGCCAGCCCCAATTGTCCCCCAAAACCGCACTGGGAGAAATTGGAGCCGACGTTGCCCAGGGTGCGCCACGAGGAGGCTCTTCAACGTGCACCCCGGGTTTTCCGCACCTGCAGTAGCCGCCCCAGCCCCAGTCGACACATGTTGCATCCCACACCAACGGCCTGCTTAACTTCCAGGGCATTATGGTAATTCCGTCTGGTCTCTTTCTATCGTCGCGTGCCAAGCCGTTGGACTCTAAAACAGCTGGCACCCCGGGCGGTGACAAGGACCCGGCGGATGATGTCATTAATGCTGGCGAGCCGTGCTATCCCGCTTGCCCTCTTACTTCAAGATAGGTCATGGTGTCCGAGGCAGTCGACAGCTACACCGCACTGGCAGCGACGCGGAGCGCCGCAAGGAGCACCCAGACGCTGACAAGTAGCGAGCCGGAAATTGGTGTCACCCAGCATAATGCCTATGTTGGGTGACGGTAGCGCCTGAAGCCAGAGGCCCGACTCCCATTCTCCCACAGCAGCAGGCGAGCGCGCTCAGCAGTATTGGAGGACGTATTGATAAGACTATTCCGTACCAACCTGCAGAGCGGCTCATCCCACTGTCTCTGGAAAGGTGGGATTATGGGCCGATCTGTTTTCGGGCAAGTTCCTGTCCAGGCGTTCACCGCATCGGTCTAGCCTTTATCTGTTCTGTGGGTCTAGCACAATACTTCAGAGTCAACCAGGGAGGTGGCAAACATTTTCCCGGTTAACTTTTTGGTGCTGTGGACAAGAACGCCAGGTAAACTAATACCTGTAAGTTTGAAGAAAAAACAAATGTATATAAATAATATCTACAAAATAATTACTGGCAAAAGATGAAACACTTACAGTAGGCTATTTCCCGAGGCCAGCCATAATCGTTTCCACTTCCCGCTGTCATTATCTTCTCAGTAAATTGATGCTTAATGTCTATCATTTTGTGGGGATGTTAGGCTTGAATATAACTGTAAGTACCTGGCAATAGATCTGTTTAATATGGTGGCCTTGAGGTAATAAATATGTATATCGGTTCCCTATTCCCCTTTTGCATAAAATTGTAAGATAATATAACTTGGCACACTTTTGTTTCTCCTAATTATTGAGATATTTTGGGAGTCGTCGGGAAGCCAGGATATGGTGATAGCAATGAAACAAACTTGTTACTTTTACAGCTGTAATCCGACTGACGCTGGCTACATAAAAAGGTCGCATGATCAGTGGTTACCCCCATCTATGTAATAATGGAGTACGACAATTATTTACATTTACCCACATACATCACACCTCACCGCTTAATCTTATGCTACACTAATATAATGACAACAACTTATATCTACTTAAACTACTTACTCACTAACAAGGCAATTACACAATATTAATATTTTGTACATTAAATCTAGTAACTGGTTTACGAGTTCGTCTGGAACGATCCTGCGGTGGTGACAATGACGATGGATGCTCAGACCTTGCTATACCCGGCTGTTCATACCCATCCTGAGCCCTATCTTTCCCACCCTCGCGTAAATGGTCTGACGGTGACCTACTTGCATCCATCGTCACCTCAGGTGTCTGAACTGCATCCTCAACTGATTCCTGTACTGGAATAGGTGTAGCCGTATCTAAGGCTGCACTGTCAGAACACGCAAAGTCAGATAATCGTGGTCTACGTTTTATGTGATCTACATGTTTCCTTGTAAGTCGACCGTCACCGTTATCCACTAGATACTCGCGTGTGCCTGCCCTAGCCTCAATAACACCTTTCAACCACTTATCCCCCTTAGCATAGTTCCTTGTCCACACTGTATCGTGCGGCGCCAGCTCACGTAGTACCCCCCCAGCGCTTTCCACCTGCCGCTGTTGCGCTGCCCGTACCCGATCGACTAGTGCGCGGTCACCGCGCAACAAATCTAAGCGAGTCCGTAAAGCGCGTCGTTGTAACAACATTGCTGGAGTTTCACCCGTCGTGCACTGTATCGTGTTCCTATGGTTAAGTAGGAACGTTTGTAGGGCTGCATCGATATCTTTGTTATCTCTGTACGCTTTTTTAATGGCCAATTTGCACAATCTTACCGAGTTTTCGGCGGCACCGTTAGAAGATGGGTGATATGCCGGTGAGAAAAGTTGACGTATACCGTTATTTTTTAGGAAATTACCAAATTCCGTACTCGTGAATGGAGGCCCCTGATCTGATACCAATTCTACCGGAAGACCGAATCTAGAAAATGTACTACGTAAAACCTTAATCACCTGGGTAGCATTTGTACGTGGCATTTCAAAAACTTCCAGCCACTTCGTACTTGAGTCTATCAAAATCATAAAGGTATTGCCTCGGAATGGCCCTAGGAAATCTACATGTAGCCTACTCCACGGCTGAGTCGAGTAGGGCCAGGGTTGAGGCTGTGCTCGCGGTGGAGCAGGGCCCTCTATTGCACACGTCTCACAACTTTGACATAGCTCTTCAATATCCCTATCTATGTTTGGCCACCATACATAACTTCTTGCTAAACATTTTGTTTTAACGATTCCCATGTGACTCGTATGTAATTGCTTGAGTATATACTTTCGCAGCGTCGCGGGTAGTATCATTCGATAACCCCACATTAAACAACCACCCTCAATATACAATTCGTTGCGTCTCACAAAATATGGCTTAATTTGTTCATCCGGGCACGACAAAGGCCAACCTGACTGCACATACAAAACGACCCGACTCATTAAAGTATCCTTTGTCGTTTGTTTCTTAACCTCACTATTCGTTACTGGTAAGAAGTCCTCTACAAAGTTTAAATAGGTGACTTCGGCACTCGTATTGATTTCTTTTCCCTGCGGCAGCCTCGACAAGGCGTCTGCACAATTTTTCTTTGATGAAACATACTCGATGTCGTAATTATAACCTGTCAATAAAATCGCCCAACGCTGTAACCGAGAAGCCGCCATTATCGGTATACCCACTTTATCCCCAAAAATATATGTTAACGGTTTGTGATCCGTTCTAAGTAAAAACTTTCGCCCGTACAAATACTGATGGTATTTTCTTATACCAAAAACAATAGCGAGCGCCTCCCGATCTATTTGTGAATACGCCCGCTCCGCTGCGTTGAGCGAGCGCGACGCGTATGCTATTGGTCGCTCGCCTCCCTCTGTAATGTGCGATATCACCGCGCCGACCCCCACACCGCTTGCGTCCGCCGTCAGCACAAGCGGTAGGTTTGGTGAGTAATGCATCAGCACTTCACTGGAAGCTAATAGACGCTTAACCCTGTCGAATGCTTCTTCGCACTTACTACACCAGTTGAATGTAACATCAGCTCTGAGTAGCTTGTATAATGGAGAGAGAATAGTGCTGACGTTCTTAATAAATTTGGCATAATACATCGTCATTCCTATAAATGATCTCAACTCCGACACATTCGTGGGGGACGGTGTGTCAACTATTGCCTTTATTTTATCAGCACATGTATGTACCCCGTCTTTACTTATAACATGACCTAAATAACTTACGGATTCGGCAAAGAAAGCGCATTTCTCTTTTTTTACTTTTAGGCCGTACCATTGTAAGCGCTCAAAAACTTTGTGCAAATTGTTTATATGGTCCCTAGTGTTAGGTCCCGTAATTATTATATCATCCAAAAATACCCCAACGTTGGGCAAATCGGCGAATAATTGTTCGAGATGCTTTTGAAATATACCCGGGCTGGACGATAAACCGTAAACCAACCTATTAAACATAAACATACCCTTGTGCGTATTAATAACCGTATATTCTTTGGATTGGTCCAATTCAAATTGTGCGTAGGCTTGCGATAAGTCGATTTTACTGAATCGTTTACCCCCATCTAAACGTGTTAATAAATCTTCGACGCGCGGTAAAGGATAACGGTCGACTTCTAATACCTTATTTAATGTTAATTTATAATCAGCACATATTCTGACAGTACCGTCTTTTTTTACCACGGGAACAATAGGCGTGGCCCAGTCCGAGCGGTCCACAGGTGTGAGGATGCCGTCCCGCACCAGCTGCTCGAGCGCGCGCTCCACCGGCTCGCGCAGCGCGTACGCCAGAGGGCGCGCGCGCATATACACGGGCCGCGCGCCCGGACGCAAGTGGATGCTCACCGCACCACCGGTGAATCGGCCCAGACCGTCCTCGAATACTTTACAATATCTGGAACTGAAATCGGATACATTAAATTCCTCGTTTCCTAAAGTATTTACCCTTACACTATTACATCCTACTTCCGGCAATTTGATTTTTAATTCAGCCATCCACTGTCGACCGAGTAATACTGTTTTACCATTTTGAATAACATACAAATCTAAGAATTTTCGCTCATTTCCATATTCAACTGAGGGTTTAATTACACCTATTGGACTCACTTGCTCCCCAGTATAGTATCTCAAAGCTATTCTACATTCTTTTATCTTTAAATCCCTGAATAACTTCTTATACATATCATAGTTAATACAAGAAACGGCACTTCCCGTATCGCATTCCATATCGATATACCGACCACTTACATTTAATTTTAGATATAAAGGTGGGTATTGCCCTATTGATAAGTGGTTTATATTAACAATGGTTACCTCATCACTGCCCTCGCCGTCCGAGAATATTTCTACATCTCGCACGTGGTGGTGTTCCACTCCCAGCGGGCACATGCGCTGGAGGTGTCCCTGCTTGTTGCATACACGACATACGTATCGCGTAAACTTACACCACGCCGTATCATGTGACTTGCCACATGCACTGCACTGCTGCTGTTGCCGAACACGCTCCGCGGGCGCGGGCGCAGCCGATGCCCCCTTCGCCAGACGCGAGCCGCGCCAGCCGGCGCGTCGTTGCTCGCTCTGCGCAACGGGTCGGTCCTCGCCCCGCGCAACTACCGCCCTGCGGCCGGCGGCGGTGTTTTGCCTCGTTGCCGTCACTGCTAAACACTCCACCGCTGTGTCGGTCTTATCCATCGCTCTTGAGTGACCTACAACGGCCGCCGCATTTTTCTCGGCCGCTTCCATGCTAACAGCCAAACTGTAGGCTTTTGCGTAGTCAAGTTTGTCTTCAGCGAATAAACGCTGACGTATCACTTCACTGCTGATTCCACAAACGAACTGATCCCTTATACTTTCTTCGAGCCACACACCCAACTCGCACGTTTTCGACAGCTTCTTCAAAGCTGCTAGATAATCCGCGATGGTTTCTCCCTCCTTTTGTTTTCGTTGACGAAATTTATAACGCTCGGCAAGAATGCTCGGTTTTGGCTTTAAATGTTTTTCCACGATGACCGTTAGTTGCTCGAACGTTTTTGTGTTTGGTTTATGCGGTGTGCATAAATTCACTAATAGTTCGTAACTTTCGGCTCCCATTACAGTAATCAATGTCGCTACACGTAATTCACTTTTAATATTGTTCACCAGAAAGTAGTTTTCTAAACGTTCCACGTACAAGTTCCAGTCGTCCGATTGAACTTTGAACTCACTGATTCTACCAATTGACATTTTTACGGATTTCTATAATAGTTTTTTTTTTTTTTTTTTTTTTTTTTTCCAATACACTGCACCCGTAGAATTCTTGTATATCCTCGTCGCCACTGAGATATTTTGGGAGTCGTCGGGAAGCCAGGATATGGTGATAGCAATGAAACAAACTTGTTACTTTTACAGCTGTAATCCGACTGACGCTGGCTACATAAAAAGGTCGCATGATCAGTGGTTACCCCCATCTATGTAATAATGGAGTACGACAATTATTTACATTTACCCACATACATCACAATTATATTTTCGCATAACGTTATTTACGCATAGCAGCATTTTTTTAAGCATAATTTCTGCAATCATAATACTGATTAAGCATTCTAAAGCATAAATTATGTCATTTTATATGTCAGCATAAATCCAAAAGTATTTTTTTTTATATTTAATCTAGTCGTTTCTGCTGGCACTCGCCGGTCCGCTGCACCGCTCGCTTCGCTCACTCGGCTCGTGCGTAGTGGGTCACAGTTTTAACCTAACCTAACCTTTTTTTTGTCCCGGGTAGCATACTCATTATGCCTAGTAAAATTATGCGAATAAAATTTATGCCAAAATAAATTAGTCTTCAAGATAATTATGCCAACATAAAATGTATGCCAAAAAAAATGGCAAAGTGTTACTATGGCAAAACAAAATATACCAAAATAGTTATGCCGGAGTATGTTAGGAAAAAGAACATTACGCGAAAAGAAGGGATCCCAAATATATCATGATAACAGGTATTGATAAAAATAGAGCCATATTTTTGCGTGAGATCGACGTGTGGTTCTAGCAACAAATACGGCTACTTAAAAAATAGGCGTATTTTACAACCACTAACTTGTTTGCATAAAAACTGAGGGTTCATCTCTTACTTATTTGGTTAAAGCCTTGCAGCATCTTTCTTCTAAGTCCTTAACTACTGTAACGGTTTCCACAATTTTCGGTTGGTTGAGTACTACGAAACCCACTATTACTGCACTCGTCCACTGTTGAGCAGTTAGCAATGTTTGCTTTATCTCATTTGATGCCAATTAACATGGTTTTAATAATATTAGTTCCATTAATTAAGATTCCGCCAACAAACAAAATATTTCACACATTTCATTTAGGCGAGTATCACATCTCCGTCGTGAAACTATAGCAGCGAAACAGCAGTAGTTTTGCTATGACTTGTCCGTTGTATGACAAGCGAAACAGAAGTGAAACTGCCTGTTCTAACGGACAGATTTGATTATGATTCTATCTCTTCCCTGCGTGATTTCAACCGATCTGCTCAGAAACCAGTTCACACCTCCGCGCTAAACCCGCTATTTCGTTGCAGTGCAGCGTTTTTTTCGCACGTATCTGTGGCAGTCAACCAGTTCAAATCAAATCAAATCATTTATTTCCTTGCAAACATGGGTATAGTATACATAGGTGTTTTTTATAATAAAGTCCTCCATATTTTACCGTCACATGGGCATGCAAAGGTTTCAATTCCAAATTAAAAATTAACAATAAGTCAGATCATTGGAATTACAATATAAATATTATTAAAAATGTCAGCGTGATAATAGATTAAATTAAATTAAATAGGTCAATCAGAATAACAGATTGTCAATCAGTTAGTGAATCATCATTAAGAAAATCGTCAATCGTGTAATAAGATTTCGTAATTAAAAATTCGTTAAGCGCCCTTTTAAATTTTAATATAGTCATATTTTTTATAATGTTAGGTACTCTATTATATATGAGTTTCATTAAGCGAAACTTATATACTTACTTACTAACAATTCTAATTTTTTTTTCTATATTTATTTGATGTTCATTTTAGGAAAAATAAATCTAAAAGGTCCGAACTAGACCTTTACTGTATTTACAACTCGTAATACTCCTATAATGGTCCGCTAATCGAATCGTGACATAATTTCGTTTCTTAGCGGAATTCGTTAAGCGGGTTCCCATCATTATTTTCGCCGTGGTGAAGGTGAGGTAAAGGCCTTAGAGGGTCATCGCATCCAAATGCGCAAGCTCCACAGGGTTTCATAGCCGTAATTTAGGAGTAACTACGAACTAGTGGTTTAATTTGCTGCCTTCCCCCTGAATGGGGGGGAGGGGCAAATGCTGTCGCTGAGTTTTGAATTAAGCTTAACAGTGCATAATGTTTTAGAATTTCCGCAAAGAATAAAAGCCCTGACGGGTTTATGGACCAGGGGTGGGAAATTACCGGTAATAAGTTTCGTTATTGTGAGTTAAGACAATGCTTATGGTTGCTTGTACTTTTTCATTTATTTAAATAGATGAAAATATTTTAGTGCTTCTACTTCATCATATGAATCGGTACTTACTAAGTTACATGTTATAAGAAGATACTTAGGCTCGCGTTACATTATTACTATAGACCATATTATATCTATCCTAATGTCTGTTGTATTTCCTACTGCCGATCGATGCCAATCAAATTGACATTAGGAATAGCCGGTTCTGTCCCAAATGTAATAATTATTACAGGAACATTCTCTCTAATAACATCAACAGAGTTACCCTTGAAAGTTTACTTAAACACCAATTATTTATAAGTTAGCTTTGGATAATAATACCCTTTGTACTACTTTGTACTGTGCATTTTTAAAGCGATCGATGTGTTGACTCACACATCAAAATTAAAAATGCACAGTAATTTGATGGTTTTTACCTTAGATGGTTTTACCTATGAGCATTGTAAGAGTAAGTGGTATTGTTATTTTTCATACAAATGTTATTATCATAACATTGGGTTTCCTTATTGACGCCCAAATGGGCCAGTACGGTCTACTTTTGTTTGACTACCCTCAAATGTGGCTTCTTGTAATTATATGTTCAAAACATGTCATCAGTACTTCATGGTTGTTTGTTATTCGATTGATCGCAGTCTAATTATATAGGAAGTGTTATTGAAGGACTACAAAGTGGAATAATTAGTAGACACGTGTTCTGTATTGTTTTTACAGTAAGCATGAGTATTAGGCTGGACAAGAGAAATCTGACTATGTTTCTAACCTTTTAGTTTTTAATCAATCTAACAAGATAGGTGAAGTTTATGCTATATTAATTTATTTACTTATGTACATAAAACCACGTGTAATTCTAGTGAACAAAGCTCTATGTGAACAAAAATATTTTATGAGTAAACACCATAAATAAATACACAGAGGTAAAGATAGACTCAACATAACCGGTAAAAGTAACTAACAGTTTAGTAAGTAAATAATGTTAACCGGGTTTTTGTGTTGACATGTCGGCTGATGTTCACAAAATTTAGTTGGCTTATTAAAGTAATAATTTTGTTGATAGTATGCAAACAATATATACTGTCACAATGTTTCCGAATTACCAATCTGTTTGACGTACTAATAATGATCATAATATTTAGCTAAACAGACAGAGGATTTTTAGCGGTCGCAGGTATCCGCTGGATGCAGGAAGCATAGGACAGGTCGATGAGGCGACGTTTTGGGAAGGCCTATGTCCAGGAGTGGGCATTTTTCAGCTGAAATGATGCTGATGACTCAAGATTTAACTTTTTATCATAGAGAGAAAGAAAGAGAAATGTTTTATTGACACAGAAACATGCGCATATAAAAAAAGAGTATGCGGTCGGGGGACCCCCGTCAGGAATGAAGTTCCTTACGCGATACTCGCCCGCGCACACACACACGCGTATATAGTAAAAAGAGACAGAGAGAGAGAGAAAGTCGCATGGAGGGGGCATAAGACTTAGTCCTCACGTGACGGTTTCGACCAGTCAACTCCTACCACAAGCCGCGTCAAAGAACTTCGTTCCAAAAAGACAAGTTAGCTCGAATACTTAGTAACGACGACGTTATGTTTATGACGAGGAATGCTTCTCATCGCTTTACAATGCCACACCACTTGAGACATTGGTATCTTAAAAGGATCGAAGGCCGAAGGTGTAGCCGGTTTGTTTCAAGACCTACCATACAAGCGTTGCTAATATTAAGCGGGGTCAAATTAAATCATCGGGTATCGATAATTGAACAACAACACGAAAAAAAATGACGTTCTCTGTTTTTGGGGTCAACGACCGCTGGTAGTATGGTTACTTGAAGTATGAGTTGGGAAAATAATTAATTTTTTGTTTTAGCATATTTAGATGTCGATACTCATTACGTCTACGGAGTTTCGCTAGCTAATATAATTTGATCCCATAAGTATATTTATGGAAATATTACGCTTATCTACCTGGGTATAAATTGAAATAATAATGATCCTGCGCTTTCCTGTAGGGGTAGACAGAAACTACAAAACGCCACGTGCTAAAATCCTTATTCAATATTTATACTACACATAAACAAGAATTAATTCCACCCTAGATCACATTTATGCCACTTACTACGCTATGCCGGGTACAAAGAGAATACATATTAGGGGTTGTCATAGTTATAAGTTTTAAGGTATGTACGGCTCTGAACCCTTTGGCCATGAGGTTCAAGCTTAAGCGACACGCGTCTTACGACAGCCACTGCGGAGAAAACAAATAAAAGAAGTTGTTTAGAAAATGCCAGGAGTGACGCGACTGGCGGAGCGACGGTTTGACGCGTATTAATCGCGCGACGGAAACAAGTGACGAGCGTGCGCAAGTGAATCAAAAGAACTTGCTAACAGACAGCATGGCGGTTACGACTGCAGGGTGGGTGCGCGAACAAGTCGTCGTCGCCTCTGACGGGTGGTGGCATGGCATGGCGTTGCCCGCGCGTGTCGCTTGACGCATATCGCATCGCCCGAGGTCGTGAACGGGGGCCTTAGGGAATTGTAGAACTAACATAGAACTTAGAGGTTGTTATTCTATGTTTTAGTCTTGCTATGATGTGATTTAACAAGTTGAAATTACTTAGATAGGTCACTTTGGAATACCTAGAATTATAATGTTAGTAACGGTGCTCTTTGAGAAACTACTACTGACATTTAGCAAATAATGGTATTTAATGTTTCGTGTTTCGTAATGTTAATTACTTACTACTGTATAGAATCCAGTTCTTCTAACTGAACAGACCGCTGTGCTGCTGGGGAGTTTGTTGCGCCACTTCTTCTTCCCAGCTAAAGCACTAGGAAGTGGTGAAGGGCAGGCGTTTTGAAATTTTGACGTTCAAAAAGTGCATATTCTCAGCCTAGTTTGAATAAATGACTTTTGATTTTTAAGATTTTTTGACTGTCTTTCATGAAACGTGGAAGACTATTTTTGAGTTTGTCCCAAATTTGGTGTTTTCCAGTAAGAAAAGGGATTCCGATAAATAAAACTGTGCGGGGGACCCAGGTCAGGAACTAAGTTCCTTACGCGATTCTCGCCCGCACATACACACTTGTATATTATAAAAAGAGACAGAGAGAGAGAAAGTCGCATGGAGGGGGCATAGCGCATATTCCTTACGTGACGATTTCGACCAGTCAACTCCTACCCCGAGACTTCGTTCCAATAACAAGAAATTGCAGTTGTGGCAGAGATTACAACTTAACATGTAGAAAACCATAATGTTATGGTCGCTGTCAGTTTTTTTTTACCCGTTACTGACATTAGGTCCACCCTAAATACCGGGTATCTATATTACAAGGGGCTTATAAAATAACCTATCCCTTATGCGTATACATGTATACAGCGTGACTTAAGCTATGTAGCTTATTATACCTTTATCAAATACTAGCTTTAGACAGCGACTCCGTCCGCGTGAAATTTCTTGTTCCCCCAACCCACCGCGTCGCGCCGCGTCGCCCTCCCGCGCTAATACTCGTACTTCGTTTTCACTTCGCGTTCTCTCTGCCTTTTTTCTTTTTGCTCGGCTCCTAAGGGTCGTAGCGTGGTGTTAAATAGCCTTATTACTTTCCTCAAGAATTGGACTGTCTAATGAATAAAAACATTTAAAAATCCGACAGTTAGTTTTAGAGATTAGCACGTTCAAACAAAATCTTCAGCTTTATTGTATTAATATACCTACCTTTAGTATGTATTTTAGTATAGATTGACTCAAATATCAAATTCAACATACTCTTATGACTAATCCAGCCCCTCTAATTAACCTTAGTGAGCACATGTCTAAACACAAAATTGTAATTATTAATACGAAATATACTAAGGCGGTTCACGAAGCTAAGGTAAGATGCTTGCTTTAATTTCCGGGCTGCGTCCTGGCGTACTTTAATCTCGGCGCCATCTTGTATATATTTTGTCTGTTTCTATTCGCTACAGTGTGTTTACTGCTTTAGTTTTGTTTGTTTTTCTTGTTTGCCGATTGGAAAGTTTTTAATTTAAGCTTAGTGTCCAATAAGGCTAGAAGTTGTTGACGTAGCGCAATTAACGGAAGCGTAAGGATTATAGATTATTTTAGTAAATGGACCATTCACGCTATAATGTGGATGTCGTAAAAATATACTAAGGTGATTTAATGTCTGGAGTATGAGCAATGAATATTTCCCTGCGGTATAAAAAATTTAATTGTATTTATTACCAAAGGATGTAACTAAAATGGAAGACTATAAAGGACT
This sequence comes from Brachylomia viminalis, assembly GCA_937001585.2. NCBI lineage: Eukaryota > Metazoa > Arthropoda > Insecta > Lepidoptera > Noctuidae > Brachylomia > Brachylomia viminalis. The sequence continues at coordinate 4,110,234 of OW443307.2, read as the reverse complement.
ATAAAGGTCAACTTTGATGAAAGCGTATTGTTAAGTGTAAGAGCTTATGCCATTAATTTAAGTTATATTAAAAAGCAAAATAAGTACCTAAATGATACTGTGTATCTGCCACGACCATTGCCAAGGTTTTACATTCGATATCCTTAGATTTCTAAAACCAAATGAACCTTGAATACCATGAACCTCAAGTGCGTCCACCCCTTACACAGCTGTAACAGCGAATAATCCCCTCGATAGCTAAAACTCAAAGGACAAACAAGCAGCATACAAAGGTAAATCTCAATCAAACGTAACAAAACAAGCTTAGTACACGGACAAAAGAGGACTTGTTAAAAATGAGCGTAAAAAACATCGGGCCCCGCAGGCGTTTCATTTGTGCCTTTTGTTTGCACAGCCTTCTTCATTAAACGTTAGGGGTGACAATATTAGCTCGTGTACTACAGTGCTCGATATTACTAACATTTTCAAAGGGGCTTCCGATGCTGAGAATGTGAGTGGTTTTTGTAGGAATTATGTCACTTCATCACATAAAAGACCCTCTTTTGTCAATTTCTTATCTAATTGTGAGAAAGTTGGAAATAATTGAAACATTATGTCTGTGTGACTACAAAAGTACAGTTTTCATGGCACTAAGCCATTCGTGTCAGTCACAGCAACTGTTAATAGTTTCATCACTTTTGCGCTCTCGAAAATAAAGTTTTTTTTTTGCCTTTGATTTAGTAAATGAAAATATTGTATAATCATAAAATGAAATTTTAATTTTATTTTAAGATTAGCTGATGATTAATGTGTGATTTATAAATTTCATGAAACGGCTTGCTTAATAATAGGAAAAAATACATTACTACCAGGGTTTGTTTCGAAAAATAGGTTTTTTAAAAATTATTTTTTTGCTATATTTTGTATCGAAGTTGAAAAAACTGGTCCAGCTATGTGCAAGTAGACCATAATGTATATGTTGATGATATTTTTTAATGTTCAAAATCAAACGTAGTTTCTAGTAGAAAAATGATCAAACGTCAGTCTCGCGTCATTTTTTGGAAAACTTGTTGCGGATATTAGTGATTTTCCATGAATACTTAACCTATTTGAAAAATCCCTTTCTACATGCAAAACAAAGAACTCAAGTTTTCGAATCACAAATAATTTTGTTTAAATACTCGTAATGTTTCCCTTTCCTACAAATAATGCACAAAATTGATCAAAATCAGTCGATTTCGTGCACGGCCCCTTATGCATGCTTAAAATGTTAAATGAGGGCGACTTTCAACAATGAAACACCATGAGAACACTGACTGAGCTCTTGAACGCAGTTTAGATGTAGTGATCTCGTTCAGTTTCATTGGTGAAATTCGCCCTTAAAATGACAAAATACCCTAATAACATTCAATATCTCAAATAAGTAAAGAAAAATACTGCGCTGTGTAGGTATATAAATAAAAACAGTGTGTCATTGTGGTGCTGTGCATACCACATCCAACGTCGTTCCGAGGCTTTATATACTAGAGCTTCTTCATTAATCGTTAGGGGTGACAATATTAGCTTGTGTACTTCAGTGCTCAATATTGCTAACTGTACACGATTCAGGACGCAGGGTTGAATGAAAACACGAACAAGATGAGTGCACTAAATATTATATTTAAACTTCAACGATTTTAACACTGATTTAAAAGATACTTTTACATTAAAGTCACACACTTATACAATATTTACTTTTAAGACAATTATCACGACTTGAAGAAGACTGTTTGAAGACTATGGGAAGACTGTTGTAGGAAGACTGTTGTAGGAAGACTGTATCGTTACGCCCGTGGGCGCCCATTTTATTTCCCCCAACGTAAGCGCAAGTAGTGGTCGGTCCCCTTATCACGACCGCCCACTATCCAATGGCTAGTGGGAGAGTCGATTATACCCTACCCCGCGCTCCCCGCTCTTCACCCCTGTGACCTAGTTTGATCGTGGGAACCAGGATGTGGAATACAATGGGCGCCTTTCGACCAATCAACGGGTTTGTTTACTCTAACAGATAGAACTTTGTCACATTAAATTTACTCGTATTTCTTGTTATAAGAAGTTACAAGGTGATACATAAAAATTAGGTGTGTAATGCCTACTGGTGACATTTATCTATATAAAAATACGTTATCCAAGTCGTTCAACAATTATTTAGCACCTATCTTAACAGATTTAGAGGGCTGTGCTTTTCAACAATTATTTAATTCCTATTTAGACAGATTTAGGGGGCTGTGCTTCTCAACATTTCCACCCCCTGTAGAAGGGTTCATCCGACTACATTCCCGTCTGTCGGAAGCACAACCACCTTTACAACAGGTCGACGCAGGACCCCATGATTTGTTCTTACGTCTACCACTCTTATTATATTATCCGCGCCAGGATATACACTTTGGATGACCCCTTTGGTCCACTGGTTTCGTGGCTTATTCGCGTCTGTGATCACTACCACGTCACCCACTTTCACATTTGGAACGTCACTGAACCACTTATTACGGCGTTGGAGCGTCGGCAGGTACTCGCGCAGCCAGCGCCTCCAGAAGAGGTCGGCCAGCGCGTTCACCCGTCGCCACATGCGGCGGGAATCCAGGTCGGCGGCATGCCGACGCGTGCACGGTGCATCTCCCGCGGCTGTGCCCAGCAGGAGATGGTTGGGGGTCAGAACCACTGGTTGCTCGACGTCGCTGCTCACGTATGTGAGAGGCCGGCTGTTTACGATCAGCTCGGCTTCGGCAAGGAGTGTGTAAAGTACCTCCTCGCGAGGGGCACGCTCTCGTAGCGTTGCCTTTAGTGCGTTCTTGATTGGCGTGCAGCGCCTCCACGTGGTATTTGAATAAGAGGCGCCGCGTGAGCGCATGCTTCCCATCCAGGATGATAGGATGGCGCTCCCCGAAGTTGAGCTCGCTACAGGCGCCCAGCCTGCCGCGTACTCTCACCAGCCCATCTTCATAAAACATGGGGTCTAGTGCCCGCAACTTGCTGTTGCGAGGCAATGGGCGAGCCTCTCGTAGCGCAGCGATGTCTTCCGTGTAGCTGTCCCCCTGTATCAGACGCAGGAGGCGCATCTCGGCCTCGTGCAGGTCATCTGTCGACACAAGGGATGTCTGACGCCGCTTGCGGCATCGATCTATGAAAATATGCACACGCGCCATGACGTTAGCGGCGCGCGTCCACGTAGGTAGCCGCTCATACTGCAGCAGTGATTCAGTCTGTACTGCAACGGTGTGCACGCGCTGTATTCTTTCAAGGTCCTGCTCTGCCACCGCGTCGAGCTTGATGTCGGCCGGCCACTGCTCCTGTGGACAGCGAAGAAAAGAGGGACCCGACAACCACTCATTGCTGTTGTTAGGCCAGTCCATCCGGGTAGCCTTGTCTGCGGGGTTCATCGCTGACGGAACCCAGCGCCAGCTGTCCCTCTCTGACCTTTTGTCTATCTCGGCTAAACGGTGTGACACGAACCTTTGAAATTCTAACGCGTCTGAATTTATCCACTTGAGGACAGTTTTGCTATCAGTCCATAAATGAATGCTACTAATAACTGCTCCTAATTCCTTGACTACTGTATCGGCTAGTCTACAGGCTAACACAGCCGCTTGTAATTCTAGACGTGGAATGGATGTCACCTTTTGTGGCGCTACTCTCGCCTTACCTATCACTATCGCGACATCCCTATCCCCTTCTGTGTTTAACCCCGCTACATAGGCTACTGCCGCGTAAGCGGACTCGCTCGCGTCACCGAATACATGCAACTCTAGTTGCTCTAGCTGGAGGCCGTACCACCTAGGTATGAATATGTTATTAAGGTGGTACAGGTTTTGCAACCACTCAAACCACAACTTGGCCTCTGGCTCTTTCAGTTTCTCATCCCATTGAATTCCCGTGTGCCATATCCGTTTCATAAGGATGCGCGACTGTATGACACACGGATACAAGAAACCTAGTGGGTCAAAGATTGACATGATAAATCGAAGGAATTCCCGTTTTGTTGGAACCACGTGTCCCTCTACCATGGCTTTAGGCAACTTCTTAAATGATAGGTCAAAAGCTAATTGGTCCGAGCTTGGTGACCAGATCATGCCTAACGTGCGTTCCGTCGCACCTTCGCCTTTATCTAAGGAAACCCGGTCAGGCATATCTACTCTGAGCTTATCGCGCAGCTCTTGAGAGTTGGTGACCCACCCCCGTATATTAAACCCGCCTCTGGCGTGGATGTGAGTCACTTCCTCAATTAAACTGTTGGCCTGCGTGGCAGACCAAGCACTATCCAGGTAGTCGTCCATATAATGTTTTTCGTGTATGGCGGCTACCGCTTCGGGGCACGTTTCTTTAAACTGTTCCGCGTTTTTATTTAAAATATAAATTGCCGACGTTGGCGACGACACGGCCCCGAATATCATGGAGTTCATGACGTACACGTCAGGCTCCTTATTGCCGTCAGTCGTCCAAAGGAACAGCTGTGCCCCTCGATCCTGTTCTCTTATAAAAACTCGTAAGAACATATCGGCTATGTCCCCAGTAAAAGCTAAAGGCCCCAATCTAAATTTAAATAACACGCCTAACAGGGAATTAAGCAAGTCGGGTCCAGTCAACAAATTGTCATTTAAAGACGTCCCATTGTAGCTAGCCGCGGCGTCAAAAACCAATCTTAATTTTCCCGGTTTGTTTGGATTCGTTACCCCGAAGTGGGGTAAATACCATACCGAATCGGACTTGATACCGCCCTCTACCCTACTCGCGTACCCTTCTGCCAACAACCTATCTATCTGCGCTGTATAGGCTGCGGTGTACACAGCGTCCTTATGTAGCCGACGCTCAATTCCGGCTAGACGCTGGCGTGCGTACCTATAATTATTAGGTAACTGTGGGTCGTCGCGACGCCACAGTAGCCCTAACTCCCACTGGCCGCTCTCTGTCTGACGGCTAGTGGAGTCTAGAATAGCCTTAGCTCTCTCCACATCCTTGTGCTTTCGAGGCACCTCTGAAATTCCTATCGCTTCTAGCTCAAACTGTTTTTTGACTAACTCGTGCAAGTCGATAGTTGATTCAACTACACAATTTAGTGAATGAACATTAACACTCTGATGAGTACCTACAGGTCCGTGCACAACCCACCCTAAACTGGTCAAAGAGGCAACTGGCTTACCGGATTTTCCTCGGCGAGTCTCCTGGCTGACCAACAGCTCCCAGTTGTCTTGGCCCAACAACAGCAGTGGTCTGGCTCCTCTCATTTCCTCGCAACCCAAGTCGCGAATGTGGGCGTGTTCTGTTAACACTGCGGCGGACACTGTTTGCGCGGGTAAGTCCAGGCTTTTTAATGTACGACACTTCACTTTATGTGTTAACCCGTTCGGTCCACGCACTGATACACTGATTACTTTTGATGTATTGTCAATGATCTCTTGACCGCGCGCACTGTGCAGAGTTAGTGGAACTTGCTTTCCACTGGCGTTATCAGCTAACGAGTCGTCTATCAGTGATACGGTTGCCCCGTCATCCAGTAGGGCATAACAATGTTTGTCAACACCGTTCACTGTAACACACACTGGCATTATCTTTAATAACGCCTTCCCTGTGTAGTCACTAACGTTCGTGACGCTCTCGCTCCTCTTGTCGGCATGTAACAATGTGTGGTGCGCGTAATCACACGACGCGCACCTACTTGCACGACAAAAGTTCTTCCCGTGCTTCTTTATGATGCACTTAAAACATAATTTATGTTTCTTAACATGTTGCCACCTCTCGTCGACACTCAACTCGGTGAACTTGACGCACTTGGGTAACTTATGTTTGTCTCCACATAATGTGCATGGTTCCTCTGTGGCCTTAGCTTGCTGGTCATTATCTGAGTGAACGTGCAAGCGTTGAACATTTCTAGACTGCTTGAACATCTGTACAGGTGCTCGGGGCTTAGCCGTGCTAGACGATGATGTGGGCGCACTCATCTCCATTTGAACATAAAAAGACGTGGCTCGGGCTAGATGACTCAGGAACTCTGCGAGTATTTCTAGACTCGGTGAAACTCGCACATCTATGCCCTGGGTCGTTGCCATACCCATAGCAAAATCACCATATTGAGCACGTTGTACAGATGTAAGTTTGTTCAAAAGTTCACTCACCAGTTGTGGATTGTTTAAATATCCGTTAGCTTGTACACTCTTCAGCAGCGACACACAATTTCTCACCGTTGTTGAGAACTTTCTGAGTTCACGGCCACTTTCAGTCACTTTAGGTAACGCTCGCACTTTCTTTAGAGCACACTCTAGCACTAAATTAGGATGCCCGAACTCTTCATCAAGCGTCTTGATAATTTCACCTGGGTTAGTCGAGGTGCGCAACAAATCTTCCACGGCCAACTTTGCGTCTCCCTGCAGCGATGTTTTCAAGCGCGCTAGGTTCTCATGCGGCTTGAACTCGTACATAACTGTTGTGTCGTGGTACATGTTCTTGTACGACAGCCATTCAGCTGGGTCGCCTTTGAAAAATGGCAACTCATAGGCCTGTCTTGGTACCGGCCGCGGACGCGCTAGGTTTGTGATAGCGTCTGCCAACTGATCTATCTTTCTGTCCCGCGACCTGCTCCTGTCCCTGTCGTCTGCGAACGCGTTTTCCCACTCAGGCTCTCTTCTAGCCTGTTCTCTGGCTCGTGGAACACTGGCCGTAGCTAAGGGCGTAGCGCTCCCTAGGTACGGTGGTTCGCGAAACTGTACCGACGCGGGCGCACACTGTTGGAGCGCAGGTATATAACTGGGCGGCGGCACTGGTGCTAACACATCACGAGAGGGCGCGGACACTTGACGCGGCGGCGGATCGCGACTCACAGCGAGCGCGTGTGTTTCCCTGACAGCGGGAGCCGAGTCTTCGACCCATGCTTCCACTCGCCGCGTTGTCCCTTCTCCTTCTGATTCTGAGTCTTCCTCAACAGCGGCATCAATCTCAGCGAGATCGGCTTCAAGCTTCTTCTTGACGAGTTGCTCCTTCATGCGTACCAATTCTCGTTCAGCCTCGTACTCAACCCTCCGTCGAAGGTAGTCGGCACTTCTCTGGCCGCTCCTCGAGGAGACGTGGCTTGTCCCGGAACCTGCCCTCTGGATTGTCTCCGATCTCACAGGCGTGAACATATCTCTGTGGTCGATAACACGACCTCCCGCCAGTGGGATTACAGGTACAGGAACCGACGATGTAATCGGTGCAACTGAAACTGAGCCTGGTGCCTTTTCAGACGGCACGCCAGAGTCAGCCTCCAACTCACGTCGCTTGTTCATGTCGGCCTCTATTTTGCGCAACTTACTCCGTGTCGTAATTGTGCTTCTAACACTCATCTTGTTATCTTCCGTACGATCCGGCACTCGAAGGACCAAAAATTGTACACGATTCAGGACGCAGGGTTGAATGAAAACACGAACAAGATGAGTGCACTAAATATTATATTTAAACTTCAACGATTTTAACACTGATTTAAAAGATACTTTTACATTAAAGTCACACACTTATACAATATTTACTTTTAAGACAATTATCACGACTTGAAGAAGACTGTTTGAAGACTATGGGAAGACTGTTGTAGGAAGACTGTTGTAGGAAGACTGTATCGTTACGCCCGTGGGCGCCCATTTTATTTCCCCCAACGTAAGCGCAAGTAGTGGTCGGTCCCCTTATCACGACCGCCCACTATCCAATGGCTAGTGGGAGAGTCGATTATACCCTACCCCGCGCTCCCCGCTCTTCACCCCTGTGACCTAGTTTGATCGTGGGAACCAGGATGTGGAATACAATGGGCGCCTTTCGACCAATCAACGGGTTTGTTTACTCTAACAGATAGAACTTTGTCACATTAAATTTACTCGTATTTCTTGTTATAAGAAGTTACAAGGTGATACATAAAAATTAGGTGTGTAATGCCTACTGGTGACATTTATCTATATAAAAATACGTTATCCAAGTCGTTCAACAATTATTTAGCACCTATCTTAACAGATTTAGAGGGCTGTGCTTTTCAACAATTATTTAATTCCTATTTAGACAGATTTAGGGGGCTGTGCTTCTCAACACTAACAGTGGGACTGTTTTGGTGTAGAGTGATTTTCAAAGGAGTTTTTGATACGTTGAGAATGTGAATGGTTATTGTAAGACTTATTATGATGCAATAGAATAGAATAGAAAATAATAGAATACTCTTTATTATGTACACCAAAAAATTACAGATATAAATGTAGAAATTTTACATAGGGTGACACAATGGGCGGTCTTATAGCTAAAAGCGATATTTTACAGACAACCTTTGGATGGATTAAAGAGAGCAGGACAGACAATACTGCAGGTAGTCAGTGGTGTTGTCAGTGGTATGTAATGATGATGTTTGAGGAGAGAGGTAGTGTTTTTAACCAGAATTTTAAGAGTGGACTAAGATTGAGCACGCCTATCGACACGGGCAAGGTATTCCATAATCGTACTGCTTTGACTATAAAAGACTTGTCATAAAAAAACTGGTGGAATGCATCGGCATCACCGATAGAGAGAGAGCAAGATTTATATTTCGAGATTTAAGATACCTACCTAGTAAAAAATATTCTGCATAATATTATAACTTAACTAACTATTTTTAGAAAACTATTAGGACTGTTACAAAGTGAATATTACCGATTTTATATTAATACCTACTCTACTTGAAGTAAGTTTATTTACTCACCTTTTGTTAAAGAAAACATAATTAAAAAATAAGCATTTTAAACCTCATAACTCAGTGTAACGCTACTCGTCCAACCCTTCTAAAACGCTGCAGAATTAGGCACAACAATTCTAACTTTGGCTTTACATCTCAACCGTGTAACACAAAACAAAACAAGCGGGTAAATTCAGAAATACGCACCTAATTACCCTTCTTACTCGGCAAAGAAACCTCAAAGATTTAACCCGACACAGGTACACCACCAACACGTTTTAAGGGCTGTTACTCGACAACATTGGAATTGAAACTGAGCATTGGCCCAACCGAGTGTGTCTGAGCGTAGTGTAGCATTGAAACATAGAAATTATTTCGACATCGCCCTTTAATTTCGCAGACAAAAGGTGTCATTATTTTTAATTAAATTAGACGAGGTTTGATGTGGTAATGGTATACTGCTTTAAGGTGGAAGTGGGATATTCTAGTTTAGTACAAACGTATTTAGCTACGATAATTAGTAAATAACTGTTATTAAGCAGAGGGCAAGCTAAAAGCGGGAGAAAGTGTAAGTACTAGTTGTGAATTTAGTCAGAATTAGCCTGCTTCGGAATTATGTGAGCAGATACATACTAAGTTAATGACTTAGTGTAACCTTGATTGGCGATCTCTCGCGTCTGGCCCTGGTCCAGGCCATGGTACGGAGTGAGAGGGGTTGGGAAGCCGTCACCTCCTTCAGCAAAGCAGTAATGCTCGCGAAGGAGGAGGCGGAACGCGTGAGGGAGAGGCAAAATTCGCGCCCTCATGCCCCTAGCCGCCGCAGGAGACGCCCTGGGCGTCGGGAATCGCAAGCTGATTCCCGGCCACCGTAGGCGCGGGCTTGCGGACGGCGAGCAATGGGTAGCTCGCCGTCCGATAAGGACCAGGCCCGTGTCGACAGCGCGTTATGTTCCACGCGCGCCTCAAAGAGATGTCAGCATCAATGACGGGGTCCGCTAGGGCCGATGCCTGCCAGGGTTGCGGGAAAGTCCGAGAGGGATACCGTGGCCCCTGGCATAGACAACTGAAGGAACACGGGTGGGTTTTAGTCAGTAAGAGTCTGACACGCCCTCCTGCTCTGCCCAAAGCGGGAAAAGTTAATACATGATTTCCCACGCTCAAAAAAAAAAATAAGGATAATAAATCTGTTACTAGTCAACCATATATCACTATTATATTTATATTTAAACAATACAGGGTGGCAGGGACATCGACGCGGAAACTGAAACCATGAATTCCGCATATGATTCTAGTACCTCTAGCGTATAAATTTTTCTCGGTTATCAAAAAATATTACTGCTTCATAGAAAAGCAAAATGGATGGCTGAGCTAATGTTTTTTTAAATAACCGATAAAAAATTTCAACGCAGGCACCGATGTTCCAGCTACCCTGTATTTTCTTAACACAATATTAGGAACACAAAATTAGTAACACAATATTATTAACACAATATTAGTAACACAGGATGTTACCCATACAGTGGATATGACGTTAGCCTTTACCCTTTGATAGAGGTGATTTAATTTAGACATGAGTTACTCATGTACACGTACATAACACTTAGGTGGAGTGATTGTTAGTCGTAGGCTCAAATTCTCAGGACCTCTTATTACTTTGTAGAATCGATGTCAATGTTGTCCCTTATTGTCAAACAGGGTGAATAGAGACGAAACTATAAAAGGGCTTTTAACCTTGAAATATCATACGAGTAGTTTATTGCCAAAAAGGAACATTAATATGTTAACTGTAATATAATTAATGATTAAGTGCCCTTGTTGGGATCAAACTAAATTATTTCAAGGTTAAAATCCCCTTTAAAGTTTCGTTTCTATCCACTTCTGCATCCATGTAGTTGTATGCCTTAATTATGTGCCTATTGATGAAGCACACTGAACTTCAATCAATTCAGCCTATCTCAGTTCACTGCTGGACATAGGCCTCTCCCAGTCTGCGTCACAACACCCTGTCCTCCACCTTCCGCATCCAAGAAGGCGGTTGGCCCAGCCTATTTCTTAAGGTCATCGGTTTATCTAGCTGGGGGGAGTCCCGCACTATGCTTGCCGATCCGCGGTCTCCACTCTAGGAGTCGTCTGCACTGCACTTACGAGTAGCTTCAACAATTTCTACCGCTGGACGCTGTTTATGTATTTTCTTGTTCTCAGAACGACTTTACTCTGACGACCTCTAGGGTGATAATTAAGTTGAATTTAGGTGTTAGGTTTGTTTAGTTTATTGTGAATGTAGTTTGTAATAGGTAGTATATTTGATAATAAGAAAGTATGAAGATTTGTATGTAGACTTAGCTATCGCATTGGCACAATTAGTAATGATAGATTAAACGCGACGCGAGTCTAGTAGAACAATTTTCTATGAAAACTTCATGAAAATTGTTCTATGAAAGCCGCGTAGCGGTGTCGCGTCGCGCCTCAGGGCCTGTGAGCTGTTATCTATACTATAATATTATAAAGAGGTAAAATTTGTTATTTTGTAAGTTTGTTTATAGGGGGTAATCTCTGGAACTGCCAGTTGGATTTTAAATTATTTTTGCATTTGATATCCCAATTATTGAGAAAGGCTATAATTATGCTTTTTAACATCATGCTAGGACCCTTAGGACCCGAGCAACCGATAAATGCCTTAAATACAGGCAGTTGTCACCACACCGCTGTAAATTCTCTAATTAATGTTAAATATTTTCAGCTTCATCAGAGCAAGCCCATTTACTCGTAGTACCGTCGAATTTACCGTGAAACTTGCATTTGAACTGTGCAAGTCCGCCGTGATATATTTTATGTGTCGGCGGTTTTCAGCGGATAATACACAGCCTAGTATTTAAAATTGTGGTATCTAATATCGATTTTAGAGGTAGGTTTTTAATTGGTGAATAGAATAATCATGAAGCTATTAGATTGGAAAGTTATTTTTGAGCGTAAACGTTTTAGAGAAACAATGAACAATTATATTACCAGCTTTTTTAATAACAAGCAGGGTAAAGAGGGGCTCGTGGCTAAATAATAACAGCGACACGGGTCGATTGAAGGTTGGTCGAGGCTGGTCCATGGATGGGTGACCATTCTTAACATATCGAGACCCCTCCGTGCGTAGGGAAAGTACGTTAAGCCGTTTGTCCCGCCTATCATTCGTAGATCTTAGTCAGTCGTTCCGGGTTATTAGAAGCCCGACAGTGTGACAACCAGTCATACCGAGGGGTATACTGAACCTAACTGCATTGCGATTCTGTAGCCATCTCACCGTGAAAACTTAGGTGAAGTGAGCGTGGAGTGAGCTGTCAGTGTCGTCCCACTGATGCTAGGGATTGACCAAGCATTACACTTAACATTTACATTAGATTTTAATTATGTTTTTGAATGTTAGTTCTGTTGATCATTTTATATTATTTCTAATCTAGTAGGTATTTAAGTGTCTAAATATTATTATTTAGAGTTTTTTTTAAATAAAATAGCAACACACAAATTCAGTCGGAAACTAGTTTAGGAAATCATAACAAAAGAACTTATTTGAGTTTCTAACTGAATTGCTGTTTTATTTAAACAACCCGTATAAATAGTCATTTTTAGCCACTTAAATACTAACCTTGAAATAATATAAAATGATCAACAGAATTAGCATAAAAAACATAATTAAAATCTCGATTATGATTGTAAATGTAATGCTTGGTAAATCCCTAGCATCAGTGGGATGACACTGACAGCTCACTTCACCTAAGTGTTCACTTCACGGTCACATTTTTTACAGAATCGACATACTGGGCTGTGGAAGTCTGACAAGCAGTCGCTTCATGTACAACACTGGTATTCAGCTGCATCTCGTTAGACTGAATGCCGACCCCAACACAGTTGAGAAAAGGCTAGGCAGGTTGATTGATTGAATAAAAAGGAGGTTAAGGAACTTTTTTAAATGATGAAGATCATTGGCAGGCTATGAATCTCTACAGAATGTAAGCATAGACGATTTGTGAGCTCAGACTACCTAACTCCAGGTAGGTAAGGAGGAGGCGGAACTCGTGAGGGAGAGGCAAAATTCGCGCCCTCACGCCCCTAGCCGCCGCAGGAGACGTCCTGGGCGTCAGGAATCGAAGGCCGATAGGCGCCGGCTTGCGGACGGTGAGCAATGGGTAGTTCGCTGTCAAATAAGGACCAGGCCCGGGTCGATGGCGCATTGTGTTCCACGCGAGCCTCAAAGAGATGTCAGCACCAATGACGGGGTCCGCTAGGGTCGATGCCTGCCGGGGTTGCGAAAAAGTCCGAAAGGGTTACCATGGCCCCTGGCACAGGTAACTGGAGGGTGGGTTTTAGTCAGTAAGAGTTTGACATGCCCTCCCGCTCCGCCCATAGCGGGAGAAGTTATTTGATGATTTCCCAAACTCAAAAAAAAAGATAAAAGGTAGGTATTTAAATTTAGTATTTATTCTTGTATTTTATATTAATTTCCGAGCTGTCCATCACGTATGTTGCACCTGTCATGTTTTATCCCTGCATCACCCTAAGGTTGACTGGTAGAAAATGAAATGAAAATGTTCTTCTCCATAGGTACCTACTACACTTTATATTTTAGATTTTAAAATTTTCTTATTTTTAGATATTTTAGATTCATATCTCTGACTGACCGACCACTTGACAATTCAAAAGTGCCTGTAAATGGTTTAATTGAAATAAATGCTTTCCGTCTTATTACAAAACACTATTTAACTTTAGCCCGAGCCTAAATCTTTGAGCCAGTTTTTGTATTTCGAACTTTATGCCGACTTTAATATAGTTCTTAATACAAAATTGACCACCTAAGATCGGACTAAGTTGTCAGTTTTGTAAAAGGAACTGTATTTTGAATTCTGTTAGATTCTCATTTCAAAAACAGGCTCGATGGTTTAAACCATGTCAAAAGAAAAACCTTGTTTTGTAATAAGACCGTTTGAGTTTGCGCAATTTGTACAGTATTTTTTTTACTTGTGCATAAATAAAGTTTTAATTAATAAATTTTGCCTTTCCATTGGTGTCTAAGATTACCTTAAGAAATATCATACTGACATAGGCATTAAACTACGGCTCTTTCTCGCATAGGGTGACAGCATTATGCTGAGCGAGGGCCATTTTACGTGGATGTGACATGTGACGCACATTTTCCCCAATTTGTTATTTTGTTGGTTTTTCTTAGCGTAAATAAAAGTACTTTCTTTCTTTATTTTTCTTTATCTGTTTCTGAAACGTGTGTGCAAGTAACGTGCTAGCCCCGCGTTAACACAAAGGTATAAAACATTGTATTTAACATGTTGTGTTTTTGTTTATTGTTTACACTCAAAACAAGGTCTGAAGACCAGTTGTAGATAGAGACTTTTAGCAAACCTGTCGAATATATCGAAAATGTAAACAAAATAGTTAACGAAACATGTACGAGACAATGTCAATACTAGTGTTTTTGACAAGTCTTTTAAAATAATTGTTGTAAACAAGTATTTCAACTAGTAGTAGTATTTTCAACTTGTAGATACTTAAGTGGATATAGCCGTGGAAAAGCTTCCATATTTGTCAATATACAAGCATGAGCATAATCAGCCTATAATGTTCCCACTGCTGGCACACAGGCCTCCTCTCGGTGAGAGGGACTGGCCCGTAATCCACCACGCGGGCCCAGTGAGAGTTGGTAGATGTTACATGTCTTCGATTATTGCCACCGGGCCACCACTGCCTATTTAATTTTGTACCTGTAATACAAAGTCTTCATACAGATGTCGTTCGCTCAATAATTCAAAGGACTCACCAATAACCTTCCGGCATAGAGGTCGATATAATTACCAGCTTTTGAATTTCTGAAATAAGTACTTAAATTGTACCACTTCAAAGAAGGAAATATTAAACAGGAACTTCTGTTGGTTGTAAATAAATAAAATATGGGTCAACGATTTTGTGTGCCGTGAGAAAGAGGTCAGTTTCGAATACAATACACATGAATACGGTACAAATTATAGTTAATTTCTGTAGAGTTGCTGCCATTATTGTTAGATGATAAATGATTTATTTCTGTAAGCAGGTTCAATTTTACACGTCAAAAGTATATTTTGTTCTAAAACTAGATGAGTTCGGTGTTTACTATCTGATTACTCTGAGAAAATAGACCGAAACAAACTCAGAGATTAAGTCCAGACCTTATCTTTAAGTTGTATATGTGTAGCTACTTGTATGCAGTGGCTGCACCAACCGTCATTCGTTAATAAACGTCAGTGCGTATTCAACCGCTAAGTGTTTCACTTGTCTTCTACCTCGCGAACTTTTTAACAGTGGCGACGATGATGGGATCATGTGAAGACAATGAAGATTAGTGTCTGAAAAGGTCGTTAGATGTTGACACTACACTTATTAAGTAATATTGACTAAATGATATTCTACTTAGTCCTTTTAATTATTAATGATGATTAAAAGACACCCATTGATTGTAAGATTCGGTGCCCCACCAGCTGATAAGGCGCAGCAGCTAAGCGTTTTGTTTTCAGCGTTACTGGTCGTGGGTTCGATTGCCACGGCGTTCTGTGAGTGTTTGTGCACATGTAAATTGTGTTTGTAATTATGTCGTTTTTTTAGCATTTATTTTAACGTAACATAACAATCACGCCTTTAATAACTGAAGAGTTAGGCACAGGTGTACCTTAGTATACCCACATTTCACCAGTCATTGTTTTAGCCCCAAGTGATAGAGCCTATTGCAATCAACCGATTACTGAGAAATTCCAGATTAGTTTTGATCGATTGATTTTTTTCCAAATAATTTCTATAATTTCCAATTACAAGATTGTAAATTTATTAGTGCCTACTCGTGTGTTTCATTAAGCAATTAGTTACCTAATACGATGTGTCAAATAACATTTGATTGATAAAATAATTAATTTGGTTGCCGTCCAATATAATTAACCAATAACTAATTTATATTTTGCCTCGTTAGGTACGCGTAGCTAGGTATTTATTTATATTTATGTTATGAATTAATAGGTCTTCATTAATATTTGTGGTTATGTAATAACAGCCTCACGGGTCACTCGATCAGGTTAAGCTACGCTTGCCGCGGTTGTTCCGTGGATGGATGACTGATCTTTACATATCGAGACCCCTCCATGCAAGAACTGGATTCTATACAGTAATAAGTAATTAACATTACGAAACACAAAAACATTAAAATTATTTGCCCTAAGTCAACTAGCACATGCCAAAATTGAAAACTATACTCAAGCAGAAATAAATAATAAAAACGTAAACAGAACTAAATACATAGTAAAAGCCTCCAGGCATAAAGGGTGTGCCCGCTTACATATGCAATGCTGCATTATGTTTATATTATGTAGCTGTAACTTGTAGAATACGTATGTATGTATCTATGCATTAGTATTTATTCTTGTATTATATAGTCATTTGCGAGCTTTCTATCCCTTATGTTGCACCTGCCATGTTTTATCTCTGCATCACCCTAAGATTGACTGGTAGAAAATGCCTCGGGTATTAAGTCCGACTTTGTATTTTTTTTTACTTTTCATAAAGTTTAAATAAATAATGAAGTAGTTGTTCCGGGTTTGTGTATGTGACTTTTAATGGTTGTAAACGCACCCACAATACAGAATAAATTGTTAGTGTGGAGGAAGCTCGTTATAAAAAAAAACTGATCCTTATAAAATATCTAGTAATCAATTCAAATTCAACTCTGCTGGAAACACAGAATGGAAAAACAGCACCTGGTTCTGGAAAGTTGCACCCGTTCGCTGGAACAAGTTCTATTCTCTGTTAGAGTTTGAATAAAATCAAACATTACAACATTGCAACAGTTTGTTAGAGTTTTCCATTACATCGTGGTTTCGTTTTTATTATAGTTTTTGTTGGGCGACCTAAAATTAAATTCCTGTGTGCTTTGTGCCTACCAAGCGTGGTGTGGCAACGAAAATAACTGCATGATTGCGATGGCAAACAACAGTGGTGGCCCAGTGGTATCGTCCACGACTTACGGGTTGTAGGTCGTAGACTCGAACCCTACCTTGTATAAATAAATTCATCACATTGGTGGTGATGTTTTCCTTCACCGTTTTGAGAGCATTGGCTCTCAAAGCGGTGAAGGAAAACATCGTGAGGTAACTGGCATTAAAAAAATAAAGTTTTTTTTTTAAATTAAAAATTCGAAGACATGTGATGTGACATGTTGTTGCCTCACGATGTTTTCATTCAATGTTTTGAGAGCAGTGGTGATGAAATTATTTACACAAAGTAAAGCGTCTGGGTTCAAACCTACGACCTACAACTCGTAAGTCTCGGCTGTTAACCCTGGGCCACCGCTGCTACTACCCACTTCATAATCCAGACGTTATCTAATATCACGCTAGCCCTATAATGTTAGCTCAATTGTGTGTATTAATTATATTCAAACGCACAACTTCTTGTTTATAAGTATAGATTGTTCTGAATCAAGTATTTAGCCGAAGGGAGAGGGAAACGAAATTAATTTTATGTTCTTTGTTCTGTTAACAATTTTCCTTTTGCGTCCTGTTCTCGTTATTTGATTTCAGAAATTTTATTATTGGTGCTTCAGTAATTTCATTGAAGTAGTAATTTCATTGAGTATTTAAGATATTTTTATATTGTAAAATTCACTCGTATATCGCTCCAGTTACTGTGATATGATAATAATGTTTTTCTGAATATTTTGGCTTCGTAATTCGCAATAGGTGTATCTTTAAAAATATTCATGAAATGTCGGAATGTGTTTGAGCGTCATATTAATAAAATTGAAGCTGTTATTATGATTATGGTAACGAAATGTATAGGTTTGGTTTGGGTTTGTGTTGATTAGAACCAAGCTTTTAATTTTGCTTGCTGACCATTACCTATATTTTAATTAGCGGAATTGATCCAATATCGACAAATATTAAACAAATGATTGTTATTTGTTTATCCGTTAATTACCGCGCCTGTAGCGAAAATTTTACTCAAAATATTTAGTTATTAGGATTATCCTTTCGTAACTTTTCGGAACGTGGATCCACGCGAGACACAATGGCTTTTTGATTGTATCTGTAATTATTTCATTAAACCGGTTAATAATTGGGTAGTGTATAACTACTACCTTTCGATCAACAATAGTACGGTTGGCGTAGTTGGTAGCGACCCTGCCTTCTGAGCCGCTGGTCCCGGGTTCGATCCCCGGACAAGTCAAACATTTGTGTGCATGAACATGTCTGTTTGACCTGTATCTGGGTGTGTATTATGTATATAAGTGTGTATATCAGTCAACAGGTTACCGTAGTACAGGCTCTACCTAGTTCGGGACCTGAAGACCTTGTGTGGATGTTGTCTCATATTATTATTATTATTACTAGATTTCATATGAGCGCATCAAAAATGGCCAGAAAAGTAATAAGTACCACAAATAATTTTGTGGTCTTATTTTGCAACATAGTTTTGTCAACCTTATTTTTAAATTATATGTTTCATTTTTCAATAAAAATGTTTGTTCTTTTTTCAAAACTACGTTTTCTTATCAATCGCAGTAGTAAATGTATTGCAAACAATAATAAACCTTATGTTTCAGTGTTAAAGTTTTTATAATCAAGTTATTATTCAATGGCTGCCACTTGAACGATGTGTTTTTGTTCGTAATCCTTAATCTGGTGCTATTGTTGATCAAAGCGACTAGCATTTATCTGTAGCAGTTATGAAACATTATAGGGACATTAAAGATTTCCCCGGCCAGTATTAGCTTCACAAATAATAACTTTTACGTGGACGTAATCAAAAGATCAAAGAACCAATAGTCTAGAACTAAAACATCACTTACAAACCTACCAAAAAAACCGAACGGTCCAGCGAATCCATTCCCATATAACCATGTTTCATAAACCAATAAAAATGAACGTTTTGACAAACAAAACACTACTCAATCCAGGCGTAATATTGTTGGAAAAATTCATAGTAACCAATAAACAACTTGATGGCTGAAACACGTTGCCACAACATAGATAGGTACAGAAGGTTCGTACTATACAACGACCAAAAACAGGCAAACGCAGACACAGACTGACGCGTGTAGAAAGGGCGTAATAAAATCGTGTTAATGATTGCAATTTATACCTGAAAACAATGATATAAAAGTCTTAAGACGCGCACTCGTGAATTGCAAAGATTAGGTATTTGTAAAAGTGACACTTTGACAAATACTTAAAAAATAAAAATAATTAATATCTTATAAGCAATAGTTCAATGGCTAAAACTGAAGATCTATGATGACATTGAATTATTGCTGCAAGCATCATCAATACGAGTTGGGATGATACACATACGCACACACATACACACAATTATTTGCACACACACTCACACACTATTTTCATATATCTTTAAGTTACTTTCTCTTTTCTATTTTTATTTATTTAGTTGTAGTTCAAGTCTTCTTGTTTAGTTTGATTTTTAACTTATATTTTTTTGTTTAATTTCTGTTTTCTTTTGTACACCACTTTTGCCTTTTCATAATTTGTCATTGAAGAGCGGGATCTTCTAGCACAGGTATATCTTTTACTTAAAAGGAGGTCCCTATGTAAGATTTACTGTAAATTTTTACAAGTTTCTGCAGTAAACCTATTATTTATTTAT
The DNA here is from genome assembly GCA_937001585.2 of Brachylomia viminalis. Classification (NCBI taxonomy): domain Eukaryota; kingdom Metazoa; phylum Arthropoda; class Insecta; order Lepidoptera; family Noctuidae; genus Brachylomia; species Brachylomia viminalis. The sequence continues at coordinate 4,090,889 of OW443307.2, read as the reverse complement.
TTAAATAGTTTCAAACAAATTTCAGTCGCGTGTACGGTCGCTGTACGTAGATGCGGTCTATGTATACGTGCGTTTTCGCTCGTTGTAAGCTGGCCTTCTGACCTATCTATTTTGTCACGTTTGTGCGGGACAAAAGTTTAGGGCACAGTCACGCCCTTTCCCTGTTTCGGTCAGGCGGCGTGACATCGTCTGTTATTGCAACGCTCAGCGAAATGTGTTCAGATTTTCGGTAATGTCCTTACATTCATTTTGAAATTATTATTTTGATAATTATTCAAGATCAGTCAAGATTAATAGCAGTGACTCTTGGTGAAATTACGTCCATTTGTTAGTGAATTGATTATTGTTTTTAGTTTAGACGAATTCGTAAAGGATACTTTTTTCAGCAGAAAATAATAAAAATCAGTAAAATAATCATCAATCATCATCATTGTAGGTAATCATCTGTCCAAAAATCTGGTATCTTTGTCTGCACCGATACCGCTGCTTCTCAGGTTGTTGTTGGGGTAGTCATCGTAGAAGTAGCTTCACTAGTTTTGAGACTAGTCACTGATTTGTTGCCACGCGGTTTTTTAACGCACCCTTGCCACGTCGCCACTGATGGCGCAAAAAAATAAAACATACAAAACTATTGTTTTTAAACGTTCCGGGTCACCACTTGTTGTGCGTGTTATGTTTTGAGTCCAGATAAATGATATGCAAATGTAGTTTATACTGAATATGATAAATGATTAATAAAGGCTTACAAAAACTCGGTTACAATTAATACAGTAAATTAGGACGTGGTAGGACGAATGTAATGTAAACGACTGGCGTGCCCGGCGCTGGCGTTCCTTTACAATATCAACAAATGCAATTCAGTAAATCGCCTCGCTAGGGTCGTTACAGTACTGTGTATCAATAGGCTTATTCGTCCTTTATAACACACGCGCCAGAAAGCAATCATGCATTTTTTTATTATAATGAAACATACCTACTTACTACAACTTATTTGAACATGGCTTTCAACCAAAAAAAAAAACAAAATACGACGTTCATAATTAAATTCCCACACCAACAAAACGAGCACCGTCAACTATAATTAGTTTCTCCACGCCATCACATAAACAACCTTGCACAAGAGCCTATTATGAAATATTAATAACTGGCTCTAGAAGCCATAGAGAGCCAATTTTTCTGTCCATTGTGCTCAGATAGCGTTGATAAGGACAAAGCGAGTGAACAAAGCCCGCTGTACAATGCCGACACTGCAGAAATGAATGTTGTGGCCATTGACTTGGACAGTATTTTAACGGGAACGTAATCGGCTCTGTTACTGTTTTAGTCCCACTTTCAGAGTGGAAATGGACCAGCCATAGATGTAAGACAATGGGTCGAAAAATTTGAGTGGAAGAATGATTTTAAATGTAATCACTTTGAGGGATAATACCAATAAAACTTTTATTGTGTCTCGTTCAGTGTCCTTCAACTGATTAAATAAGATATTTTGAGAGGAAAACGTATAAGAAGACAGTGATATAATAGTAATTTTGGAAAGCAATGTATCAGTTTTAAGGGTTAAGGAAATCAAAGGGTACTTTTCTATAACAAACCAAATTGACTTCATACCGTACAAGTAACAAGATCCTTTTCATGGTAAAAATACATGATTGTGTTCTAGTGTTTTTCCTCGAAAATGTATTGACAATTACAATACAATTTTGGGGAAAAATACCGAAGTTTACCACGAGTATGATTTTGTTACTTGTATGGTATGAACTCAATTTCGATTCGATATATCAATATGGGTAAGCCAGCGATAGATATGAGTATTGTGACCGAAATAGGATGATTATTTTTAAAACGTTTGGTATCTACGCGTATGTGAATTGGATGATTCGTGATTTAATAAGTTACTCGTATCATTAGTTTCTGCTGATGCGTTGGGCTGGTCCACAAATTTAAGGCCACTCAGCGCGCTATGGAGCGGGCTATGCTTGGAGTTTGTTTGAAGGATAAAATCAGAAACGAAGCTATCCGGAAAAGAACCGGAGTTACCGAGATAGCTTGCAGAGTTAGCAACCTGAAGTAACAGTGGGCTGGCCATGTCTGTCGAAGGACCGATGCCCGGTGGAGCAGACCAGTCTTTTTTTTTTTTTTTTTGGGTGGGAAATCATCAAATAACTTCTCCCGCTCTGGGCAGAGTGGGAGGGCGTGTCAGACTCTTACTGACTAAAACCCACCCGTGTTTCTTCAGTTGCCTGTGCCAGGGGCCACGGTATCCCTCTCGGACTTTCCCGCAACCCTGGCAGGCATCGGTCCTAGCGGACCCGGTCATTGGTGCTGACATCTCTTTGAGGCGCGCGTGGAACACAACGCGCCGTCGACCCGGGCCTGGTCCTTATCGAACGGCGAGCTGCCCATTGCTTGCCGTTCGCAAGCCCACGCCTACGGTGGCGGTGACAGGGTGTTGTAGCGCAGCATGGGAGAGGCCAGCAGTGGACTGTGATAGGCTGAGTTGATTGATTGAAACATATAACAAATTCGACTATCGAAAGATTTGTTTCCTAACATAAGAACATTTATTTGTATTTATATTAATCTTATTACATAATGATATTAAACAAATCCCAAACTATTCTTACCTTTTTTTTCTAAACTAAGTCTCACAGAAACAAAAACAAGTTCACATTTACCGCTAAACCAAAAGGAGTTGACAAACTGCTTTACTTTAATTCCAACACAAAGTCGTAGTGACCACGGAAAATTCATGGCGGACCACTTTAAACTTAAAGCTCAGCAATAACTAGACGTTTTTGAATTTCAAATCGAGTGTTAAACATTTTCGTGGCACGCGAAGGGCTAGCATTTGTTGGGCGAAACATAATAGGGTTAAGTTCATTAAATGCGACTCCTTTGTGTGTGCGACGGAATATTAGTGGGAACTCTTTTTAAGCGAAGATTGTCCTGTTTTTTGAAAGAAAAATATGAAGATAGAATAAACATGTTAGTGTGAACTTGTTTAATTAAAACGCCCAATCGCCCGCAATTTAATTACTCTGGCTATACAATATTTTATTCCTAAATATATACTTCAGGTACTTAGGTACACCTTCGAGAAACACAGGCGTTATGGTATGTGTGTGGTACCAGAAACATTTTATTTGCCGTAACCGTAGTCAAAAATATTCGTAACGGAGCTGACTGCCATGGAAATATGAAATATATTATTGTTATTGCATGCATTATATACAAGGTGTTGTTTTGCATCCTCGTCAAATTCGAGGAGGTAACTATGCTAATGATTCTCGACACGAATCAATAATAAAATAAGTAGGTATTTATATTTAAATTTTGTAATTTTCGGAAATCGGCATGTGTAGAGTCCGTGTGATACCGCCCTGTAACTGCGCTGTAACTGTAACGCATGCACACAGCGACATAGTCGTACGACACTGCCTACCGTATACGCAACGGGGCGATTCTGTTCTTTGAAAGTAGAGTATTCTGAAATACTGTCAAACTTAAATATCTAAAAAAAACAAGTATGTATTAATTATTGAGCAGGATCGTAATTTTATTTGATTATTTATGTCTTTCATAACAGCCTCCTGAAATTTGACGAGGATGCAAAACAACACGTTGTATAGTGCACTCCACTAGGACTCTTTCAATGCACTGCAGTATTTAGATATATACGACAGATCACTATGTTTAAGTGTGACTGTTTGGTACACTATTTGCAACCAAACACCTCAGCACTTTTGCCTGCGTGCATTTTCATAAGTGCATGTATCGTATTTATTATTAGTTAGTACGTGTTCGAGTACCAATCGGGTAACTCAAACTAAATGAAATCAAATCATCTTTTAGTGCTAATTTAGCTGAGATTTACCATTTTGATCATTACAACTGTAGTAGTCAATATAGATTTAAAACCATATTATTTCGTCTTATTCAACCGCTGATCGTAAACCAACTAAAAAACAATGACTAGTCTAATCAAGCAAATATTAACCAATCCAGAAGTTAGTGCTATATTATTATATATAGTGATATATTAATAATAATAAATATATATTATTATTAATGTATCACTCAATATATAGGTACTCACACAAAATATATTGAGTATTGAGTAACAATATTTATAATAATCCTTTATTTCAGGCAACTAAGGCCCATAAAACACAATACATATATATTGCTGTACCACGCAAACACTAAATTCTACAATAACGTAACGTACAGACGCTAATAAAAGAGCCCATAATAATCTATAAAAAAGAAAAATAAGTTTATTTGTCACAGAAACACATGCAAACAAAAAAGATAATTAGCTCTATAAAATTAAGAAAAATAAAAACAACACAGATCATTATTATTATATAACAATTACAATAACACAATCCCTAAGAAAATCAGCACCAAAACTGTGGTGGGTATTCTCAAAATAATATTCATCCTGTGCTTCATTCTACCTAACCCAGTCACACAAGTAGTGTTATTACTACCTCTATATATCATATTATACCCTTCTTTATTTAACGTTAATTTTGTACAATAAATCTTAAGGGATTACCTTCCGTATATGTATGGAGAGTTATCTCGCGAAAAGAGTCTGTTTCGGCATCTTCACGCTTATTTTTTTCTGTTGTATGGTGAGCAGGAAATTGGATGGCATTAGTGGTGTTGGTTAGGAGGTTATGGGTGCAAAACTTTATCATCATCATCTGGTCAGCCCTAAGACGTCCACTGCTGGACATAGGCCTCCCCCAAATACGGCCACTTCTTCTCGCATCCAGCAGATTCCTGCGGCGTTTACCAGGTCATCGGCCCACCTTATGGTAGGCTTTCCAATGCTACGTCATCCGGTACGCGGTCGCCACTTCAGACCCTTTCTGCCCCATCGGCCATCTGTTCTGCGAGCAATGTGCATATTGCAAAGGGCAATGCAATGCAATATATATATATTGCATATATATATATATGCAATGCCCAATGGGCATATTCGATCAGGAAACTTACTTTTATCAATATAACTTGTTCTATGTACTGATTTAAAACAATTACTCTCTATTTATTGAGTAATAAAATCATCGTAATGAACCTGTGCCACCACAGCAAGGGTCCCGAAACGTTAAACGGCATCGCGGCAGACCCAGGCGTAGATAGCGGGACGAACTTGACGCCTATAGGCGGGATCAGTCCTTATTGGCTCACGATCTATTTGAGTGGAAAACTGAAGGCAGGCTTTTGCCCAGCAGTGGGAAAACACAGGCTGACTATTATTATTATAATATAATAGCTGACAGGGCAGACGTTGTACTGTTTCATAGAACTTGATCGCAGACCCACCTACCGAATCCAATTGTGAACTTAAACCATCCAGGGATTTACTCATATCAAACGACAAAAAAATCATAAATATCGGTTCAGCCGTTTAAGAGGAGTTCAGTGACAGAAGAATTATATATATAAAATGAATCACTAATTGTTAGATAATTCAACGCCCTTGGATGTATGTATGAGGAGAATTGCAGGCTAAAATGTAAAGCTCACTACTTTTACGACTTACGACTATTGAATTGTTGAAGCTATAACCATCACGCATGCTAGAGCGATTGGGGATTACAATCAGGACCAATATGTAAGCACATAGAAGACAGCATGATCTTACTATGCGTTATTCAAAGAATGGGAAGGACTAATAACAGCTATGACCAAACTCATGCAAAGGCTCGCATAAAAAACTATGATGATTATTCTAACTAATATTATAAATGCAAAAGTATTGTTTTGTAAGATTTTGATGAAATTTGGCTCATGTGTAGACCATGACCAGAGGGGCAATTCCCGTATTTTTAAGACCGTTCGCATTCTAATCTCAGTCTCAATCTGTCAAAATTACTATCAATTTACATACATTTTTGACAGGTTTTTGACATTGATTGTCGCTGAGATGAGACTGCGACTTGAATTTGAACGTTTTTTAATTACGAGAATTGGCCTACTGGTTTAGTACATAGGACACTTTTTATCCCGATATTCACAGGGATCGAGACTAGTGCGGGTGCAACCGCGTGGTGCAACTAGTATAATTTTAAAATGTCTTCACATTCAACATTAGCAACCATAAAAAGCAGCTGAAATTTCTCAGAACTCCTTCAAGATCAAAGTCAAATATAAAAAGATTTTTCTTTTTAAATTTATTAAGGGCATAAAACTGAGGAAATTTCGTGTTCTTCGTAGGTACATGGCTTATTCACTCATGAATTATAAATGTGTAAGCTTAATTTGTGTTAAATTATACTTTCATAGAGTACCTTTTTCAGGCGTTTTATATAAAAATTAGCATGATATTGTATAGAAAATTATAATTCCACTTGCATGTTTAGCAATCTGAATAATATTACGTCTTTTGTCGAGATGTTTATTTTGTGTCTTTAGTATTTGCCTGTATAATTAATTTGTAAAGTATTTTATTGTGAATGGGATAAAGCTGACAACATTGTTTGGAAGAATTAAAATTGTGAATGAATGGGCTTTGTCAAGTTCGTGTGTTTCAATAAATATTGGATTAAGGTTTTAACATTTTTGTGTATGGTATTTTGTTTATTGAATTTTCGTGTGTCACCGGGATTTCAGAGGAAACAATAGGGTTAGAGCCGGGTTTTTAAGGTTAGTGCCAGATAGTGGATTGTCTGTTGATTTTTTAATTAAAAATGTTGATACTGAATTCTATCTATCATAAAAGCTATTTCTGGTTTGGTCATTCACGCACACATTTCTGCCAGCAACGTAATATCAATATTGCAAGTTTTATTTCACTACAGAAGCAGAAAATAAGTATTAAAAAACAATATTTTAATTGTGATTTTTCAGTCTATTTTAAAAGCTTGTTCTGGATTGGTCATATACTGCATTACTGCCAGTAACCTAATATCAAATAATTTAAATTGGAAATGTGTATAAAATCAATAACCGATTTTGTCAGTAATATTGAACCACTATTTATAAATAACATTCCGCCCCTCAACGTATGTGAACCATAAAAAATGGGTCACTCGAAAAATCGGGGACATTCCAACCGACTGGCCCATTGTCACTGACAAAATATTATATAAATTGAATTTTAACACCGAACGGTGCTTGGGATAGATTTTATTTATCGACCAACAAATAGTCTAGGTTGTCTTTGTCATGTAGATCAATGTTGTATGAAACCTGCTGCTGCTGTATGTAGATATTCAAAACAATGACAAAACTGTTCAGTTTACAAAGACAAAACTGTTTTGACTCTGATAATATTAAACAGCATGTAGGTACCAGAAACATCTGGTCATGTTCAAGGGCGTGGCGTAACATTATAATCGTGAAAACATAATCAGCTATCCCATGCGACACACCAGTACTTACCTGCTCGACCCAAATGTATAAGGTTTTCACATCCTTAAAATATATCATCACATCTTTTTGATACATGCTGTAAATAATATTAGGTCTTTACTTATGAAATTGCCGCTAAGTATACAGAAAGTAAAAGTCATTTTTATATACTTAATTTTTTTTTTATTTCTATCAATCAAAATATGCACCCATGCAGCTGTATCTCTGCCAGCACAGTGGTAATTTTTCAATGCTCTTCTTGAAGAAGTCAGGTTTACGGGATCCAACAAACGCATCTCTTCAAACGCATTTTGTAGTGCCTCTCGGGTATTGGATTGAGATTCCATATTTTTTAAATAAAATTCATTTGAATTTAGAATTTATTGCCAGCCATACATAAATTACGTTTCAAATGGCCAGTATTGTAAAACGGCAACATTATAGGTAAATACCTATTATTATCAGAGTCGCACAATCTTAAAGATTAACGTGAAGCCGACAACAGAACCATACTTGAATCCCACCGTAAAAAACCTGACAGTCAACTTATTAGCCTCAAGCGAATCCGTGGGGTATTCAAGTACCCCAATAAAGCTGTCAAAAAATAATCAAATTGAAACAATAATCCGGTCGTGTCAAGGGACCGATGTGGGGTACATTATCACGGATTTTTATCGCAAAGTGGGCTAGGTACGATTTTTTTCATAATAATCGTTCGCTTGATCAAATAGATTGGCAACACGCGAGGTAATGGAAATAAGGGAATAAGGTGACTGTAATAGAGTTAAATAGCAACGCTAACGATGTATCGATAGATCTTTTTGTTGTTTGTAAATAATTAGTTTTAGTTGTGTTTGATGTAAACATTTGCATGATATTTATTTATTTATTTTGTTTGGAAAATGCTAGCATACATTGTAGATATTAAAACTCTTTTTACTGCAATTTTTATAGTCGATCTTTGATAATAAACACTTCATACTTTATTTCAAAAGAATTAAACGATCAATATTACCAATTAGATTACAAATTCGAGTTCAAACAAACGTTAAAATATTACGAACTAGCGTCTGCCCGCGATTCGTTCGCGTCATCAGGGACATCGACGCGCAGCTGTACTATGGGTTTAGTACAGGATTCTAAACCCCCCAGCGCGGATATTTCGTTGGTTAATTAAAAAAAATAATTAGCTGTTCCATACATTTGGACCGCGTAGGTATTGCACTTTTCTATGACACAGCAGATTTTTTTTGACTACCTACAAAAAATTACTACAATAAGGTTTAGATCTGCCACCCAGTATACTAAAATCACAAAATAACAGCCACATTTTTATATAAATCTTTCCCATATACTACGTTTGTAGTTTTGGTCTCAGTAGCCAAAATATGAAGACAATCAGAACTGGTGACGCGGGAGTAAGCGACGTACGTCGCTTGTCCGTGTGAGAAGCAGCTCACCCTGAGGTCGACACCCGCAGCCATCAGTAGTAATTTCCCATTGCTTGCTAAGTTTTTAGTGACTTAATGAACGCCTGCGTTCCTACATATACTACCTTTTTTTTTTGAGGGTGGGAAGTCATCAAATAACTTCTCCCGGTCTGGGCAGAGTGGGAAGGCGTGTCAGGCTCTTACTGAATAAAACCCACCCGAGTTCCTTCAGTTGCCTGTGCCAGGGGCCACGGTATCCCTCTCGGACTTTCCCGCAACCCTGGCAGGCATCGGCCCTAGCGGACCCCGTCATTGATGCTGACCTCCCTTTGAGGAGCGCGTGGAACATAACGCGCCATCGACCCGGGCCTGGTCCTTATCGAACGGCGAGCTGCCCATTGCTCGCCGTTCACTAGCTACATATACTACCTAAAGGCTCAACACTGATACACTGACTGATGCTTTCTTACCGATTATTCCTGACGGACAGCTATCACTAAAATAATATAACAGTAGATTGTAAACACACGGGATTTCTCATTAACAGTCACTTAACCATGATTTTATTGCAACCAAAGATGACAGAAAAGGCCTAAACTTTATGTTTTTCAAAATTTAAAAAAGGAATCACAAAAAATATCAATTGTTGGGAATCAAACATAGGTTTGCAAAGCAGTCGTCAAACCGCTAAGCTATTTGCTTTGTTGAAAGTTGACTAAAATAGGAAAGAAAAAAAAAATAAAAGAGATTTTATATCATGATGGACTGCATAGCTCCTTAAAGGTATAGTGGGATAATAATCATTTAAATTGTTATATCTGTAACTATCTGCAATATTCTAACGTTTTGACTCGTCTTTTTACAATTTGTTTTACAAACTAACGCCGAAAATTTAAAAAAATACATTTTCCACATCGGAATCGTTCCCAGACCTCGGAAAATTACTTAAAAAAAACTATGTACAGTTTTGATTTCGCTACGATTTTATTATATTATTTATATCTATATCACATATTCCTTAGAAAATCAAAAGAGGACGAATTTTACTGTATCAAATAAGTTATTTAGGAACAATTGGACCCACCTTTGATTTAAGGTTGAATTATTCTAAATCCTAAATTGTATTACATAGCTGGAAAAACAACTAAAATATGTTCCATTTTCAATGTTGATGACAACTACACGATTCTATCTTTCTTTTTCTAAAGCCCTGTTTTTATTATTAACCTACTTGCAGACGAGCTAAGCTTTTTACAACAAACTAAGTACCTAACTAAAGACAGGCAATCACCCAAAAGAAAACTAGGATCAAAACATCAAAAGACCAAGCTCAAACATCCAGTCAAAAAACTGTTCACACAGCTTTGCATTCAATCTCAACACTACAACCTTCACCAACCTTGCTACAATACAATACACGAATTATGTTTAACGAAAACTAAAAATAACAGTAAAAGAGTCAGTCAATCAATCATGCTTATCTCGAAAATGCATTTGTCAAGTATAATAGTTCCAAATTGAACTCACAGTTAAGTTGTTATCGTGGGGGCTCGTGGCTAAATAAAAACAGCCACATGGGTTGATCGGCGGTTGAGCTACGCTTGCTGTGGTAATTTTTTTTATTTTGGCTCCTGAAATACAGGTACTCTAACCTAGCTCTGGAGCCAGGGTCTCACATGATTCTGTAACCGGATTTTAAGACAATAAAGAATTTATTATTATTATTTATAATTCGTGGAGGGTGACCATCCATTACATATCGAGACCGGGTTTCTTTGCCTCGAAAAGCACGTTAAGCCATTGGTCCCGGCTGTCGTTCGTAGATCTTTGACAGTCGTTACGGGTAGTCAGAATCCCAAAAGTCTATAGAGGTACGAGGAACAGGGTGTAAACTTCAGTCATACCTCCATAGAAAAGGGAGGATCCTCCGTCCACCGATCCACCACACAAACGGGTGTCGTGTCTGGTAGTCAACTGCCCGATGATTGATGTCGGGAAGTTGTACATATGCTAAAGTATAGTTAAAATCTCGCTGCAGACTTGGTCATAAATCATAATCGGAGTAGGGATGTGCGCTAGTTGCGCGCGCTCAAGGCCATTATCGATGATGACTCAGACGAAGAATTTTAATTTTCTATTTTTAGTTTTATATATACGTTCTTTTGTTTATAAATTTAATATGCTTTGTAGTAAATTTGGTAATAAAATAAAAAAAAATGTGTATTTATTTCTATCACCCATTTATAAATATATAAAACTATCGATATCACTCATCGACTGCAGTAATACACAGGACTACGTGTGGGCGTGGCCTGCCCATAAAGCCCGTGAGTGGGAAAGAGAGCGAAACACTCGAATGATTTATGACCGAGTCTGCAGCGAGATTTTAACTATACTATAGTCGCACGGTAAACTCTGCTTGCGCGATGCAGGATTTGCGCAGCTCGTATGGGGCGATGTAGATACCGCTACAAATCTGACAACCAGTCATACCATCGAGGAATCGTGTTACCCAGTAACTAGGTTGTGGAGGTCAGACAGGCAGTTACTTCATGTAAAATACTGGTGTTCAGCTGCATCTGGTTAGACTGGAAGCCGACCCCAACTTAGTGGGGAAAAGGTAGGCAGACTTTGAGTTAAGTTACTATCGTAATTCCTTTTAAAAGTTTAAGTGTTTGGTGGAATTGGATCAAGTTTTAGGGTTTATTTGCCTTTGTAACTTTATATGTTAGAAAGATTTATTGAGCATACACTTTGTGATAAGTTTTTGAGTTTGCAAGATTAGATTAGGCTGTCTTTCTTGGAAATTCTGAGTATTGTGTAAAGTAATTTTGTTGAAATAGGATCGACGATAATTTTTCCCAACTTTGTAACCAAATCTTAGGGTAAAGATAATGTCTATTGGTTATCCTCTGAACTTCCTTGGTTATCCTATACCTTCTCGTCTCTTATGCATACACTCACCTATATTGATAACACAAATACACAACACGAATTGTTTAACAAAATCAAAAGTCACTATTTTCTAATGATTTTTTTGGAATTACAAATAAAAAGACAAAATTTACATTTGAAGTTATACATGAACCATTTTTTATTGTTTTCTTTAGAAGACAGCGCTTTTCAATCTTGCTTTGTACACTGCATACTAATACATCTGATTGTTACAATACAAAGCGTAATACCGTTCCTCAAAAAATTATATTCGCCTAAGTTCCACCAACTTTCGTCCACAATCTCCCGAGCATACGTAATCAAGAAAGACAAGACTCGAATTAAAATTCCTGAAACCCATTAATATTCCAGATATGAACGAATGCTCAAGTTCGGAAACACAGCTGTCGTGAACACAGTGCAAGTTTACTTTGCCAAGAAGTTTATTTTGTGAACAAATAAATACATAAAGTACACAATACGTTTTATCATAGAACAAACTTCCGCCCCCCGACTTAGTCCGCGTGAAATGATCTGTTTTAACATTAGAATAATATTCTATGACACGTAAGCAAAATTGCGCTTTGACGTGGAGTAGTGGACACCAGTCCGTATCGCCTTTTACATAAATCTTATGACACTCGGTGACACTCGGCTTTCTATAAGTGAAAGAAGTTTCGCAATCGCATCGACAGTTAGGTTTAGGTTTAAATACATTTATTTCTCATAAGAACTTTACATAGTTCACTTAAAATGAGATACAAAGTAGGTACTTATATCTAATGATAAATTATAATATTGTATTTGCCTCTGGGGCGTTGGTGACGTTACAGGGTACATATTATATGCTTCTTAAGTTTAGCCTTAAATATATTTATACAATCACATCTCTTTAAATCCTCCGGTAAATCATTAAACAGTTGCGTCCCCTCAACCAATATTGTTTTTTTCTCGTAATTAGTCCGTGCACGTGCAGTCATTAGTTGAAATTTGTTTTTGCTTCTTGTGTTGTATGTTATTACTTTTTTATGTAGTTGTATGTTTGATTGTACGGAATTCGTGGTGATTTTTTTTATGAGGATGCAGGTGTAATATTTGTAAAGTTGTGTGAGATTTAGAAGTTTAGTTCCGAAGATGACCCCCTACATACAAACTCACAAATACCTCTTTACAGAATTAAGTACTAGCTTTTGCCCGCGGCTTCGCACGCGTGGATGTCGGAAATTATCCCATGGGAACGTGCTAACGGGACAAAAAGTGTTGGTCCTTCCCCAGGATGTCATCTACCTCCTTGCCAAGTTTATCGAAATCCGTTCAGTGGTTTAGGCGTGAAAAGGTAACAAACAAACAAACATACTTTCGCATTTATAATAATATAATTTAGGATAGATTATAGGGAAGACTTCAAACCGTTTATTTTATAGGTAAGACTGTAGGCGCACCACAATTGCGCGTGATTGGCGGAGGAAAGGCGCAAGGTGTCGGGGTACCGAACACGTACGCGACGGACGTTGCGCGCCCTCCACAACATTCAGCTCACAGATACGCTCCACCTCCACTACGGGCACTTCTTATACTATTTTCTATACGTTGATATTGTAAATTATGGTTTGACCAATATTTTAGTACAGTCCACTAATTCTTACATTAAAAATTCCCGATTGAGCCCATTCAAGACTATCACCGTTAAGTATTTTCTTCGGTTGTCTTATTTGGTAAATTACATGGAAGTTCCGTGAGTGTCCCTACTCCTGTACATTTGAGGACGTAAAGAACGCTACTGAAGCCGCGATCAACGTGGTCATCTGGGTCAAAGAGACAAATGTTGCATCATCGATTCGGAATGAAGAAGAACATGGTAGGTAGGAAAAATAATAGTTTTTTATAACAATCACACACTCTTAGTTACTCTAGAAACACATTAGTGTCTTAGTTACGTCTAAATCTGCTTTGAACTAAGCATTTCAACATCGATTTCTCAGAATCTAAATCTCAGTAAGCTTTATTTTACACCAGTATCTTCAAAGGGCCACGAAGAATAATATGATAAAACACAACCTAACTGAACCTTTGGGTTGGCGGCTTGCTTGACTGACGATTACAATCCCAACTTACTGGAGCTTGCGCGGGCGTCCTCTTACAGGCGGCCGGGTAAGCTCTTAGTGGCCATGACACTGTTTACATTCTGCCGCACGCTATAAATACTTAGAACGCATTAATTATTAAAGTTTTAGTGCACGTGACTTCAAATGGGCCAAAAATTCTAACATACTATGGTAAAACAAGCAAAGCGAGGCAAGGTTTCCCTTTTAACCAATTACATCAGTTGCCTTACCTCTCTGCCTACCCTCATCAAAGCATACCAACGTTGACCCACATCTTCGTTTGACATGCATGTTTATTCGTGTTTCTACAGCTCTGGATCAGCAGAAACACCCATTGTGCATAAATTAAAATGCCAAGACATAACATACTGTTTGAATAATTCATTCAATTATTGTTTATGTCTTATTATTGAGTTAGCAAATTAAAGCAACCTTGTTAGTGAAGACAAATATTTGATTCGAAATTACTGTTGTTTAAATCAACTGTTTGAGATGTACGTCTCGCTATTTTGTGTGATGTTAGAAGGAGATGCAGGAAATTATATAACACACACCTAATGAGCAGAGAAATTATAAGAATTTTATGTCCTTATCATATTTTTTATCTTTGCTTTGTTCTGATCAGTCGATTACAGACAATACAAAGCCTTAGCGAAGCGTTATATTTATTTGTTATTTTTTTGTTAAGGGTACATTTTATGTGTATTTTCTCGAGTATCTATTACGTTTGAGCCACGAGAAATCTTAAGGCCGAACCCAATAACGTATCTTACACCAATGTTGGCGTTCTGAAGATAGAAAAACCTATCAATCTCTGGTTCTAACGTCCCAATTATCTATCAGAGATTAAGGAATCTTACCGGCGCACGTTATCTATCGAAGGGCGGGTATATCGCTTACCACGAATAGCTATTTGAATGAAAAAGCCAAAGTATGCGTCCCTTTAACATGTTGACAGCTATTTGTTTGATAGGACCGTTAATAAAGATGATAAATCGTTCCATCCGCCTAAACAGGGTCGCCTATTGCAGGGTTAAACGTATCTATCTAAGCAATACTTACTTTAAAAAATACACTACATAAATAATCATTATACATAATGTCCGATTCAACTGAAAGTACTTTAAACGAAAGTGATTTTGAAATAACCGAGTTATCCTATTGGAAAAATGGTTTTGAGATTAAAATGATCTTCAAAATCTTCAAATCAAAAGAACTTATAAACGCGGTAAATGCGGCATATACAGGGTGTTTTTGACAGCCCTCCGCAAACTGATAGGGTAGCTTCAGTACATCATATTAAGATGACCGGTACATTAAATTCTTTCAGGAACATTAAGGGAATCCAAAAAACCAGATTTGTTTTATGGGGGGACATCGTGATCACTTACCTCACACGCAATGTATCGTTACCGTGGCAAAACGCACGTAGCGGACGGCAGCGCAGCGAGCTTGAGCGAGGCTGCCCCCGCCCCCCGCGCGCTCCCCGGCGCACCTGGGCCGCGTCTTTTATTACGTTACGTTACGGCATATTTTTTTTTCCTGATAAAATTTCCAGTGGGATATGATTCAGAATAAGGAGCTGAATCAATCCTGTGTTTTTGTGGACGGCTGTCAAAAACACCCTGTATATAATAATAAATAAAAATAAACAATAACAAATAATCCAAATTATTTATAAGAATAGTCAGATAGATAGCCTTTATCGATGATTGTGAGATGACATTCAAGAACAGATAGAATTATACTGTCTAAAATCAATAGCAATCTGTCTTTAACTGAAAATAGGTTATTGGATTTGGCCGTTAAACAATTTTATTTTGTGAGCTTATGTCATTAAACGCATTCCGTCTTATTACAAAACACGATCTAACTATAGCCTATATATAGCCCAAGCCTAAACCTTCGAGCCAGTGTTTGTATTTAGAACTTTAGCAAAGTTTATAATACAAAATTGACAACCTAAGACCGTTCTAAAAACAGGCTCGATGGTTTAAACCATGTCTAAAGAACCTTGTTTTATAATAAGACGTACGTGTTTCGTTGTAATCAATTAATCACACCTGATAAAATCAAAAAGTAGATTTATTTACTAATCACAGACAGCTACTAACTGGAAGTACGTATGTATAGTCGGCCATAGAATTGCTTTTCCACCCTAAGGTTGAAAGTCACTTGCACGTCATAAAACGACAAAGTGTATTTGTCGTAGTGACTGCTAGATAGTTTCAACTTAAGTGAAGTTCCAATTTGCTGGGAATTCTTGTTAAAAGCATGATGTATGAACGTAAATGGAGCAAAAAGAGTATAATTATAAGGATCAAACCAAGTGGCGTTCTATATTTCTGCCTAACCCAATTGGAAGAAGGCGTGAGTTTATGTGTATGTATGTTGTAAAAAGTGGTATACACTGTTACATTTTGAATGATCAGCTGGCCCATACATTATGTTGAGATAGGCGAACATAAATGTTATCAAGTGAAACCGCATTCCAGATCGATAAAATGCAACACGAAACTTTAAATAGTGTGACTTGTGATAGGTTGCTGTCAACTTGTTACTGTTATGTAAATAATTATGAACTTGTATGTATAGTGTAATAATATAATTTAATGCTGTAACTGTACCATAGCTGGAAGGATTTGGAGGAGGCTTTTGACCAGCAGTGGGACAGTATGGACTAGGAAAACAAAACTTCCCATTCAGGAGTTACTTATATATTGCACGCCTCATAACTGTAAGCGGTTGAGGTAGTGCTTTACTCCCGATTCGTCAAGGTCAAGCAATTTTGTGATCTTCAAATGCCTGTATCACAACTATATTGCACTTATACAATAATATGTGTAGATGTAAATCGAGAAAACACTTAAATTAAACCATCTTATACTTTCTAAAAACCATTATTCTTATGTTGCTACTTTGAAAAAAATAAAAATTGTTTTTTTTTTACGTGGACGTCTTGTTGCCTGCCTGTACGCTGGTTTTGTATGTACCAACCATAACTCCCGAAAAATATATATATCAAGACCGGGCTTTTTTTATTACATCTAGAATTCGGTAAACTGGTGCCGTATTTATATCAGTAGACTAGTTTACGTAGTTTTGTTTTTAATTAATTTTTATTAAAATCCACTAAGATACAGACGTACAAAAATATAAGACCTTCTCTTGAATACGTGTTTTTTAAATATATAATACAAATAAATTATACGATTTATTATTTTATTAATATAAATGAGCGTTAGGAGGCGTTCACTTTTTGATTTTCCAAACTTTATTATTTTAATAAGTGACATGGACTGCGCTTTAGTCTAAGTTTGCCTTCTTCGTTACTTTGCCTAAGATAATATTATAATAATTATGGACTCTCACCAAAATGTCTTGTACTTACTTGTGCTATCACGGAAGGAAAATATTAAGTAATTTTCAAAAAAAGTTCATCCCCACGTAGCGGTCGCATGTCGCCTTTTAGAACTGTCATTTTCATTCAAAATGTTGACAATGACTTAGCCGGAAAAAGAATAAAGTGCAATTAATAATTAACCTTAATGAACTCATATTATCATTTATTCCTTGTCTGTACCTACCTAGTAGTGCAATGTGCAAATAAGTCTTCTTAATAATCTTTATTCTTTTTAATTACTTCGTATATTTTCTTTTATCAAATGTACAAGTACGCTAATTAATATTGCCATGCTTTCCTATAATTAAAATACATGCGATGCGAGTTCTATAATTTTACTGTGTATGTATTTAGCTGTGTAGCTTTATATTTAGTAGGTGAGCATTTACAAATAAATAAATGGCGTTGTATGCAAATCATCAATAAACCAAATCTGTGTGTATGTGATTCCATCACAAAAGTTAATTGGCGCAAGATTTGACCTAATTACCATTTAATAGCCCGTGAACGCCTTCAAATAGCCATTGGGCTATTTTCCTTGAATATATGCGTATTTAATTGCTAACGAAGCGAACTCGGGCAATTTATGGGCGACGTTAAAAGTTCTTTAAACGTGACGGTTCATGCCTTATGAAAGTAAAATTAATCTAGTTTTGGAGGCGTGGCGGTTGAAACGCTGCATTTTGGGCGCTGCGTTTGAAAAGCAAATGAAATTACATAAGTACCTAAATAATGTTACTTTTAATGTTATTGTTCTCAACTACATGTATGGAAGAGAAACGTTTAAAAACAGACTCAAAATAGCTGTAAACTTTGAAAAACAACTAGCTAAAAGCCATCATTTTGGTACGCCACGATACCATTTGGTTTCGTTTTGTGACAGAGAAAAAAAAACAAACTAAATATATCTTTCTACCGAGCTTTTCTATCAAAGTTTGATTAACCTCTGAACATGGAAAATTTCTACCGAATAAACAAAACTATTCGAATATTAGCTACACCGGCTACGGGCTACGTTGTAGCTGCTACGGCGTAGCGAGTAGCTACGGCAATAATTCCGATAATTTAATCACGCAGGTACAGTATCCGAAATATGAGGAAATAAACTGGTTCGTGATTGCATGTAAATAAAGAAAGAAAGAAAAATAGGTAGGCGGTGGGATAGGTAGGTGTAGTTATTTTAGCCCTATTTTCTTACTATGAAATTCAGTACTTGTTCAGAAAAATCTGTATTTACATGATAAATAGACTCGAAGCCAAAGTGCACAGCCCACTCACACACTTATCAGTTAGAGAGAGTTTCATTTAAACTTTTTCACAAACAGTTGAAATCGTATCGTTGTTTTTAGACGGCAGTATTACACGGCTCATTAATGACTTTCAATTTGGATAAAGTAATCAATTGAAATTATTTAAACAGCACGCCTTGCATGACCACCATAGAAACAGGTTTTAAGAAGAATAGGCAAAATGACAGATAGTAGAAAAAAATCTTTAAAAATCTGTCAAAAATCTGTCTTTTTGTCTATTCTTCCGTCGACAAAACCCGTTTCTATGGTGGTCATGCTACGCGCGCTGAAGTAAAATTCGGTATCAACCTATCACATTCTGCAACTTTCCATTAAAGTGAGTCAATTTAGTGGCCAGCGGTTAAGCATTGCCATACAACGTGGCAATGCCGCCAGTCTCTCGGGTACACTACCAGTCGACAGCGACGCGGATGAAATTTTCGACGCCATATTTTAATTTGTTTATGGTTTTAATTAAGTAAGGATATTATATAGTTATTTATTAATTAGGTATAAGTTGTAATTTATGTCCATTTCATATCAATTTAGTTCGACCATGTAATAGTGACACAAAGGAGTAGTACATTTTCAAATGAAATTAGTACCATTTCATTAGCAAAGTTTCCACCTGTATGCCTAACAAACTAAGAACATCTGGTTCCCTAAAATCAATATTTAAACTGGGTCTGTCGCATATTTATCAGCTCATTAGTATTCGTAGCCTGTGTCGGTGAAGGGTGAACACTCAATTGAAAAAAACGGACTGTTCTGGAGTAATTTTTTGAGTCTCTTATGTATTATATGTCAAGTTAGTGATTTTACGTAGAGGTTTTGAGCATAAAAACGAGCGAGCCTTACAGTAGTCGCATTATGATGTCATATAACCTTTTCATATTTTTTGTGTTTGTGTTCAAAGTCAAAGTCAAAGCATTTATTTCAAATAGGCACATAAAAGACACTTTTGAACGTCAACATTTACATTTAAATAAAATTGATTCTAGTCGCCCCTTCCAAAAGGTAGTTTCGTATGGAGAAGAATGGGCAAGAAACTCCACCGTTACTGTTATTTTTTGCGTCCTGTTTACCGCAAATAAACGCATTTTCTTCATTTCTTTCTTTCTTTCATGTGTAACATCTCACCTTGGTAATAAGCAAAAAATTAACATTATATCTTTATCTTAAAAAAAATGATTCAGGTATTATTTGAAATGATTACCTGAAATTAATCGCACAGCTGATGCCTTCATCTTCTCTATTTCCCTCTCTCGTCACACACACGCAACTGTTGGCTGACAGTACCGGCCTCTCGGAAAATGGGTTGGTACCATCTAACGGCCAACTCTACCACCGCGCGCTCATTGATCAACTCAACTCAAAGCGCACGCTTCCCCGGCTTCCTGTTACACACTTCCGTCGCATTTCACAAAATCACTCCCACTGATTGCAGGAAAGGGAGAGGAAAGATATTACACATCAAAAATACAACATAATTACGGTTGTTTTGAGTAATTTATTTAAGATGGGTTTGCTCTTGACTCTTGTCTAGGTCAGTGGTGACAGAGACAGAGTCGACGGTAGAGAATGTAATGTATGTATGAACGTAGAATTAAAAACCTTAATAATATTACTGATTCCATACGGCCTCCTTAAAACGATAACTACAATGATCGGTAATCTATAATAATAATATTATAAAGAGGTAAACATGTGAGTTTGTATGTCTGAGGTGATCTTCGGAACTACGGATCCGGTCCGATTCCGAATTATTTAATTAATGGAAAGCTACGGTATTGCCGAGTGTCATGGGATATATCTGTAATAAAATAGTAACAAAGATTTTTTGTCCGTTTGTCTGCTTTTTGGCGCAAAAACGGCTGAACGGATTTGGATGAAATTTGGCTTATAACTTGGATCCAGTTCCCGTGGGATATTTTCCGACATCCATGCGCGCGAGGGCGCGGGAAAATGCTAGTTTTATGTTAAAACAAGGAATTTCACGAACAAGAAGTCGTAAGCAGAAGCTACTAGGAAATATAGACGTAATATCCACTCGTGGCAGTCGGATTAATAATGCACTTCGTTGTTTTTAGCAAAGAAAATGATGATTCAATTTCGTGCGCATTATCCTTAGATCGCTTTTAAAGACATTCACGTTTTGGGAGTATGTATTAAAAGAGCCTCCACCGACACGACGTTCAGTCCAAAATCAAACCAATCAAACACAGCATGAGTTTATTTCATGAAATGTCATCTAATGTCAACGTGATAACGAAGCAGATAAGAGGACACTGATGATCCTTATTCACTTTTATGGCACGTTTGAAAAAATGGACTTGCTTATTTTTCGCGAAAAAACAAATACAGAGTTTTGTATACAGAGCGTTCGAACCGTCAAGAGCGAACCTCTGAAAATCCTGGTCCGAAGCATTCTCTGTCGTCGCATATTCATCAGCTCATTATTATTGCCGGCCCGTTCTCCGTTGAAATATTCAATGCGGACGCCCCAATGAGTTTGTTTATTAGCTTTTGTACCAAATAGCTGTTTGATAGTGGCTCTGTGTGCCTGATTTGTCTTTTATGGGAGATGAAAGAACTAATTTTGGAGTTGGTTTTTTTGTAAGAACTTTTTTCTGTGAGGTTTTGTCGATGACAGGTCAGTGGATCCTTTGTTATCAAGGATATTCTGTTCGCGCTTGTGAGGATAAAAGCTTGTACCTATACCAAGTGATCTCAGAGGGTTAGACAGTGTGCAGACTGAGGCACGACTGTCTATTGAAATAGACTTGATTGTCAAAGCAATGATGGGAAACCTATTCGGTCAAAAAAATCGATTATTTTGTTCCTAGTGAGCTGTCCGCTTGTGTCATAAACTTGTAGGTGGGCAACCTTTGGAAAGATGCGAGCTATACCTTAGAATACTAATGAAATCACGAGCTATAGGTACATAAGAGGCAGGGAATAGACGAGTTGGGAAAAGAAATACGTATTTTTTATTTTTATACATTTATTGTTGAATTAAAATTCTCATAAATATTTAGAAAACACCTTGCTTCTTTGTATTATTGGTGATCCCAGATAAATTATATATAAAAATAAAATATGGGAAGCTTGAGGTTGAACTTAAGAAACAAGATGATCAATGATGGGATCATTCCCACCAATGCACAGTCGCCAGGTGTTTTAATTTGTTTTTATCGTTTAGCCTGGTTCGGTACTTAGATTTATTAGTCTTCAACATTGAAAAGAACTGTTCACAATTGTTCGTCCTCTCGAATAGGTACGCATATAATTTTTCTTGCAAATTCTCTCAGTTGTGAATATTTTTCGTCGGTAAGATATGCCCTGTAAAAGTCACTTAGATCCACGTCGTCCAATTTTGAAATCAAATTATGTCTTCCTGAAGCTCGAACAACTCCTCCGTTCTTGTTGGCGTGAACTGAGAATTAATAACCTATTTTTCACGCGCGATTTGAAAATATTTTGCGGGCCGAATCACTCCGCATTGTACCCGGGGTCCGGGCGTTGCCAATATATTTATGTTGTAGACAATAAAATAAAATAACAAGACAAACCGTTTATTTTTCATATTACTCCAAAAAAAACTGCTGATCATGATAGCTCGGTAGATCTACTACCGACGTTATCAACGCACACGCCTGCAGATTATACCAAGGCTTAAGCTCTGACGTCACCAGACCATCTATCTTCACTACTACCCCTTCCCCCTCTTAACCGTACCAGCTTATTCCGTAACCTTATAATCCCAACAGCTTATTCCAGCCTTTTTCGTTTTATTCGCAAACCGGCGATAAAGTCAATATCTTTTTTCGTCCACGAAAACGAAATCTGTTGTTTTTCACGTTATTTTATTTTCTTTTGCGAGTGAAGCTGGTAATCAAGGGGGGTTAATAGTGCAGCTATAGTAGAACAACAAGAATGCTTTCCAGCAATCCGGATTTTTGTGAGAAATCGAGTATCGGATTGGATTTGATTTCTTTCCCATTATTTTCTCCTAGCAAAGGTTAAAATAATTTGTTATCATTATCTTAAGATTTAAGATAATGAAACCTGTTGTTTTTCACGTTATTTTATTTTCTTTTGGAGGGAAGGCTGGTAATCTGTGTGACAGGTTTTTCCTAGTGGAAAGGAGTTATCAGATGCAGTGGCTTTATGGAAGAAAAACAAAATATGTTTATTTATTATTATAATTATGAAGAACCAGCATCTGACCACGACTATATCCGAGTGAAATTTATTGTACCCCCGTCCCACACCGTCGCATCGCATCGCCCATCCACGCTATCACTTATTTTTTGCTTAGCGTTCCTTCTGACTTTTTTTCTTTCTACACGGCTCTTAAGGGTCACAGCGTGATGTCCTCAATAATTGGGCTATCAAATGCAAAAAGAATTTTTCAAATCTGACCGGTAGTTCCAGAGATTACCCCCTACATTCAAACAAACAATCAAATTTTAATTCTATATAATATTAGTGTAAGTAGATATAGATTGACAGGCTTGATTGAGGGCTAGTATTATTTTTGTATTTAGTGGTCAATTGCTTAGTTATTGTGTAGATAATAGTGTGTGGGATAAATACGAACTCTTTGTACCTATCGCGAAATACTCTTTATCTACATGACCTAGTTTCCCAAACTAAGTACTCTGCTTAAAAAAAATACTAACTTACTTCTTAAGTACTGACTAGAACAAATTAATATAGATGTATCTCTGTAATGATCTGCTCTGATTTTTTTAATTATATCATATAATAATGAATAGACATGTTTTAAACTAGACTCCATTATTCAAAGTCAAAGCGTTTATTTCAAATAGGCACATAATAGGCACTTTTGAACGTCAACATTTACATTAAAATAGATTTGATTCTAGTTTCCACTTCCAAGAGGTAGTTTCGTATGGAGAAGAATGGGCAAGAAACTCTACTGTTACTCTTTTAAAATGTGTTACAATAACTTGTATACATTAATTATATAATTATATCTGAAGACCTATAATAAAATTACCCTACCACAACAGGTAAAAAGAATTTAAAAAATGTAGCAATAACAAATAAGTTAATTATGTGATAGATACATGGTGTTCACATATTTACAAACATTGTAAAAGTATACGATTTCCCAAATTATGTAAGCAAGTAATATGTCAATGTGTGAGTTAAAGTAATCACAGAATGTAAATAATTTCTTTCGTGAAATAAAGCAGCAATAATTCAATTAAATATTTGACCTACACAGTATCGAGTGTCGTTAACCCCAAAAAATCTAACGCGAAAACCGCACTCCACGCTGTCAAAACACCATCAGAGTACCATAATCACCCTATCATAACATCCGAACAAAGGAACGCCCTATATCCGGACGCACCCACAACATATTAATGTTGGCTGGAATGATATATTGCGCAGTCAATTAACAACAGACATTGACTAATGTTACTCAGCATAATGCTTTGAAAAAAAACCGTATTATTTATCTTCATTGGAGAGAGGCTTGAATCCTTGAATCTCTGCGCTCCTGGTGACAGAAATTAAGCTGCGCTGGATTTGACGATGTTAAATTGTGTCACTGTGTCAATTGTATGGAAAGTTAAAGATACTTTTGTGTTCAATTTGAATATTTTAATGTTAATGATCTGTTTCACAACTTTCGGACGCATTTCAGTTTATTCTAATTGGTAAATAAGCTCATGTAAATTCTGTTATATTTTTAATAGCTCTAGTAGATTGTACTTATCTGGATACTTTGTAACATGCTCTATACAGGGTGGCGATTTAGTCACCTGCATCCGTCAAGGGGGTGGTACTACCCGTCATTTTAAACCACTTTCGCTACGAAACTCGTATCCGATTCGTAGAAAATACTCTAATTTATATACAACAGTATATAAATGATTATGTATGCTATGACGTGTTAATTCCATCATTGTTCCAGCGTGAAAGAGAGACGGAGCTATACATGACCGATAGCACTATCTCTTTTTCACAACGGAATCATGATGGTGTTAACACGTCATAGTATGGCCCCAGTAGACAGACTATTTCGTCGCATGTATGATTGTTTTTTTTTACAATTTGGTAACTAGTTTCATAGCGAAAGTCGTTTAGAATGACGTGTAGAATCACCCTCTTGACGGATGCAGATAAAAAATAAAATAATAAATAAATCGCCACCCTGTGTATATTTTTTATTGTTATTAAATATGTTAATTGAAATAAACTTGTTTTATCTCAATGGTCAAATATAACAATTTGCTGGATTTGTGTCGTGGAAAGAAGGCTGTTATAAAGTGTAAGAAACCAATCGATATTTTACTTTACTTACTTTATCGCAACACGTGCATTAACTGTCTCAAAATCATTTAAAACTATCTAAAACGAATAAACCTCTTACTGTACTTGGCCACTATTGGCCAGAGATCAAGCCTTTGCATACAACGTGGTAATGCCACCAGTCTCTTGGGTACATTACCAGTCGACAGCGATGAGGAGGAATTTTTTGGCACTATACATATTTTAGCTTGTGAATAGTTTTAGTTGAGTTAAGATAAGATAATATATTTATTTGCATAATTAGGTGTACACATACAATAATAAAAATATGCATGCAAGATTACAAAAAAAAATAACTGTTCAGACATGTTTGCCACATATGGCATGCAAATATGAATAGTTAAGATTATTAATAATGAATTTCAAGTCAATATCATTAAATTAAAGTGAATTCAGCACAAAAATGTCAACAGCAAATAAAAAATTATTCTCAAAAAAAAAACAATCTAAATCAATGTCAAAATAAATACTGCAGTAATAGTAGACCTAATTATTTTTGAATTGTATCATGAAGTCAAATTGGAATTATTTAAAAACAATTTATTTAAATAATATTGAATAAATTTATTTAAATACATAATGTCAACATTTATCTGTTAAAAAATCTGAGATATTATAATAAGATATTATAATAACATTTTTGACATAGCATTGTTTTTAGTTTTTGCACAAATTAACATTATGCTTTTTTAGGTCCTTTGGCAACTGGAGTTAGGATATAACTTTGTTATTTTTATGAATTATTAAGGTATAAATGGTTATTTACGTACATATTATTTTTATTTTGAATAAAAGATCTAATGTTATCAGTATAAACCTCTTTAGTACAAACATTTAAATTAATTCATCAAAACCAAATAACCCGCCAAGAAATACCGATTGAAAATCACAGAAACAAACGATGATCTCAACGATCCTAATTCACGCATTTTCTTACACTCGAACCGATTTTAATCGAAAACCGATTCCTTAATCGATTGTTCGTTAATCGGTAGTCGCTGTATGTTTAATTTGCGAGCTTACGTGGGCTTTATGGGCTCAAAGCTTTCCTAAGGCTGTTCTTTGTTCATTTGTTACGTAATTTCGGGCTAATTGTTAGAAGCCTTCTTAAAGAAAATGTTTATTACGCAGAATGTGTCCCTTGAGATTTTTGTTAATTAGTTATCTTTACGCTCGTTGCTTGTACGAGGGGAACAGCCAAATACTCATCATATTAGGCTAACATGGTTGTGATGACATAATCGATTCAGTGATTATATTCAGCTGTTAATTATAGTGGAAACCCGTGGATACTTTTAGGGTGGAGTAAATAATTTATTTCAGAATATTTCAAAAGTACAAAAAATATTGATTGAAAAAGCCACTTCAGCTACTAGGTAGTTACTAGCTCAAAACTAGATTTGGAAGCGAGCACATAAACCTATATACCACTGCGGCATACAACGGATATTTCAACATTAAATCAAAGCAAAATGTTCATTGTTGTACAACATAGAATAGGACTCAAGTAACAAATCAACCGAGACAAGATATTGTATTAAAACACCCTTGAAAGGAAACTCGAAACTCTCCGCAACGACTTACAACTTCCTAAAATCACAATTCTGTAATTTTCTTAATTTATATTCACTCCTTGACACGAAGAAAAGAATAACTTTTAGAGCTATTGGCTCAAGAACACTACAATATTATCCAAAAGAAGATATTTTATATATCTTTCAGAATTTTAGGAAGTTAACGTCTGAATCAAATTAATTTGGTCTCTTAGCGGGGAAGCGGGAAGATGAATTGACTTATGTTGTGTTTAGATTTGGGTGTGTTCATTCAGTACTTTGATTGGAATTATTAGATTCTTGAATTATTATCTCATTTTCTAGTATCCACTTGTGCTCTTCATGAAACTAAGTCAAAGGATCACGTTTCAATACTAATACTTATCTTAATTCGCATAGATATTAAAATTGAATGTAAATAAATAAATAAATATCGTCTGACATTGCACACAGCACCATCTAGTTCCAAGTTAAGCACTTAAGGCTTGTGTTATGGATACCAGATGGTTGATACACTACTTAAATACATTATTTTTTCGTAAATACATACATATTATAAATATACATCCATGACTCGGGTACAAAAGTCCATATTCATCATACAAACATTTGCCCCTACCGGGATTCGAACCCAGGACCATTTGGTTTCGCTGACTACACTTAGCTACTGTAGCCACTACACCAAACGTGTCGTCAAAATGTGTAACGGTTTTTGTCCAAATAAGGATATACTAGAATAGAATAGTCTTTATTAAGTACACAAAAATACTACAGATATAAATGTAGACAATGTATACATGTTAGATATTGTGACATAATGGCATTTTAATTTCAGATTACGGGTTGAAGGACCAAAATAATTTAGCTAGAACCTTGTTTGACGGCTCGCTATTGTATATAGGTTTGCAATTTGTAGGTAATATAATATTCAATAGAAAGAGAGACACGTTTTTGTTCCAGCTGAGAATTAGACACCTAAAGGTTCAGTTTGAGGATCGAACTAATTTTGGGAATAGCTGTGAGCTTTGCCAAATTGTGTAGGTTTGTTACTATGCCAAATTAGGAGCAAAACCGATAACATTATCTGGTCCGCCTATTCCAAACACATGATGATTTTGAACTTCTAAATCTACAAATGATATTAACAGTATTTCAATCGAAATACGTTTACAGCTGGACACAGGCCTCAACCAAAGATTGCCATTTATTTATTTATTTATTTATTTACTTAAAAACACATTTATACTTATAGATATAAAAGGCACACTATTAGACCTCTGGGGTCTGTCTTAGCATGCCATGATCTGGAATTACTCAACGCGCTACTGATTTACATTACGGAGTTAAGGTAAAATCGAGGTGTAATATTCTTTGAGCTTATGCTTAACCGTTTTACTGTTCATTGAGTCGCGAATTTCTTTAGGTATTTGGTTTAGTAAGACGGGTATTGTAAAAGATGCAGTGCGCCTACCATAGAAATTATTTTTACGTGGCACTTTAAGTGATTTTAATTTTGACTGACGGGTATTCACATCATATGTCACTGGAATCTGGATCTCAGTGTTATCAAAATGTTCTATGAGGAACAGGTACTCCGCGCGAGCTTGAACTGGTAATACTTTGCAATGTTTAAATAGACCTGTATAATTGTCGCGGTATTTATTTCTTACATACTTTGGTACTACCAGTTTCAGCAGACGCGTTTGCAGATTATGAATCTTATCGAGGTATGTTTTAAAAGTGCGTCCATAGCTGGTGAGTCCATAGGAGATTATAGACTCAGCAAGAGCTTTGTACATTTGTAGTAGGGTATTGTAAGGTATGAAGCCCTGTACCTGGCCCTGGTCCTGTACTGCCCTCATTCCGTTGATTCTTACAACCTGCACTAGGTCATCAGTCCATCTTGTAGGAGAAGCTATGCATATCAAGCATACATTTATTAGGTTTTTGGGTCATTATAGTATTTGCAAGCTGTTTTTGTAACTCTCTACCCACTCCAATGATTCCGGAGTAATCCAAATAGAGTAGTTAGTAATCTGTTTTAATATTATGTATTAATATACAGTGAACCAAGTATGCCATTGTCATAGTTAAACAAGTGAGTACATAAGATTCAAAATTGCTCACAAACCATTTCTGACATTGACAAACGCAATTAATCCGTTGGTATGAAGCACTATGAGAACGGATTAATTGTCCGAATCTTCAAGTTGGATCGATTCGTCATCCCAAGATGTCGGCTGATTTAATTAATTCGGCTTTCATTGTCTAAAGGCTGGGGTTTGGTTCTGGGTCGGTTTTTGTTCGAGGTCGTGTTACTTTTTGAAACTGTTGGGTTTGGATGAGTAAATGGGGGTGAAATTGTACTTATAGAACTTTATGACCCGATGGGCGTTTGTATTTTCTTATTGTGGTTACTACGAGTAGCTATCAAAAACGGATGTGACAAAATTCTGTCACTGTGGCCGAAATTATAAATTATAAAAGATAGCATCTTCATTGGCCTATTTATGGCACTCCCTACAAAAATGTCACCCTGATTTTAATGACTTTAGCAGGCTTGTTCCACCAGATAGACTTCAATCACCAGTTATATGACAAAAGATAGCAATAAGTTATCGTAGTGTGTTGTGTTGTTGTTACTCAAAAATAACTACTCGATAAGTTGACAATAACTTATCAGGAAATACTGCAATAGATCATAAATTAGTCAGAGTTTATTTCAGTCTTATCTATTTCCATTTATCTATCATGTCTAGATATTATTAATAGAACCTTCACGATAGACTTACCACACCTTTGACAGTCAGCTCCGCTTCCAAACTTGCTGACTAGCTAATCGATTCTCTTCGGGTTTGAGCTATTCTCATGAAGCTCTTGTCGACACGAGAGTGTAAGAAGTGTGGTTACTGCTGACAATACTGATTTGTTGCAAGTCTGACGATCAAACCAGACTCTGAAGTTTGGCTATAAGTTTACAGAGGTAATCAATCATGCATACATGCATGGTAATTTGTATGCCGAAAGGTGAATATATAAGGTAAACATATAAGGACTGTGTGTAAACATCGTTAGTTTATAATCTATCTCGCAGGATTATAAATAATCAAAAAAAATTGAACTGCAATAAAACATTTACAATTTAATGCATTATTTTTCGATAGTAGTCATTCATCAGTCCATGGTAAACCGACAAAGTGTGAACTGGTATCAAACGTACATGCGATGGATCGCGTCTTACGCTAATACTAAATAACCAAGTAATTGCGAGCAACTTGGAAGTAGCGCTCGCCGGCCGCTGCCGCGGCACCGTTCGCTTTTCCTCGCTCGACTCGCGCGTGGTTGTTCACAGTTCTAACCTAACCTAACCCATTTGGTCGGGGTGCCCGGCCTTAGTTACTGCTACTAATTTGGCTACCGTCAAGACTGACATATCATGTGTGTGTGTGTGTGTGTGTGATGAAATCGGACAGATTGTGAACCCTGTCGGTAAGTTCAGGTTCGTACACAATTTGGCATACGTACACGATAGGCGAATAAATGATTTCTATTCTATTCCACTAATGACAGGTGACTGTAAAATAGGACCTTAGGGATTTTTACTATATACACAATAAGATTTAAATATAATATCTTCGCAGGGTGACTAGCTCTTGATGATAGTGACGATGAAACTATCTGCCAGATTAGTTAAACGAAACATTTATTTATTTATTTTCCTTCTTACATCTACCATTACAGGGTAACCCAATGCGATAAATGCCTTCATTCATGTACCTACCTATAACAAATTACAAACAATGCATTCCTTGTGAATTCACTCAGAGAACAACAGAATAAGTCCGTCTCAATCGCTATGAGGTTAAGCGTGCGGAGTGCACGCGTCAGCGGCGCCTCCCTTACAAGGTTGGTCCGAGCGCGCAGTTCCACTAGCAGTGGCGGCTGCCGTCGTCGCCACACGTACCTGTCCGGAACACACAGACTCACCTGCGCTAACATAACTGCATTATGCACCTTCCCTCTCAGTAATTTATATATATATAAAGCAAGTGCGAGATCCCTCCTAACCATTAGCTCACTGTATCCTGCCATACCTAAAATAAATATGGTTGGATACATACATACATACATATTCAGAGGATACCATTAATATTAACCGTGGTTTAACTACTACAATAAAGTAAAAAATAATACAATAGAAATAAAAATAAACTCTTCCGGACCGTGTTTTGGCCACGGCGACCAATCTCAACCGAGACTAGCCTTCGGCGCGGGAGATATTATAGTGCACAAGTCTGTGCACATACACAGGTGCACTCTCTCTTCCCTCACTCTCATAGTCCAATAGGACGGCAATCCAACACCACTGGAGAGAAATCAGGCGCAGGACCCACGGCTTAACGTGCTTACCGAGGCACGGGGCTATCACACCACCCAAACTTACTAAGAAATGCCAAATGGAAAAACCCAACAACACCTTGCCCGACCTGGGAATCGAACCCAGAACCCCACCAGGCCTCCGTCACTCCATGTACTTGCGCGCTATAATTACCTACCGCTCAAGCGAGCGCTCTCGGACCGTTTGCGGTCCAAATTCAGTGCGGTTTTCACAAGCGAAGCGCACGCACGTTGCTCAATTTTATAATCGTTCCGTTCGTTCGTACGCGTACCTACGATGCTTTGTGATACACATGTAACTTTTAAAGTTTTTTGTTTTACCTACACAGTGACCTATATAATTATCTTTTATCTAGACGTATTGCACAGTCAGCACTCAGCACCAATTTATAAAAAAAATATTTTATGAACGATACAATTTTAAACTATGTACCACCTATAGTCAGACAGAAGTAGTCAGATCAGAACATATTCACAGTTCTCAATAACAGACACTAAAAGCTATATTAATTTAATTTTATCGAAGAGGCAGCCCTGCGATTGCTGTAGGATCGCGCGGTGCGAAGCAATCACAACTGTACGCTTGAGCATTTAGGCACATTTTAGCATGCAGTGGTTGCTGAGGCGACGGAGTAGGCTATTATCTCAATAGGTATTGGAAATTTTCTACTGAGTGAAGTATCTGTTACGTAGTAACTATTTAGTAATCTGTGACCCCACGCTCAGCAGTCGCGCTTGCAACCAAGAGACAACAACGGGGCAGTCTACTACTTATACCATTATGGCAACATCATCAATTTTCTCATTGTCTCACCCAAAACTTAATAACAACAAAATCAATTAATAGTTACAGTTGCACAAGCAATTGCAACTTTTAAACAATATAGCTCCGTAGTTCCCAAATTGGTTCCTGATGTCACCCAGAATTGTTTTCCCCCAAACGTTCGATGTTCCTTTGTCGCCTTCGGAAAATTAATTGAACAAAGTTAATTGGGCAACGCTTTCCATTGTTTAAAGTGATATTTTATCATCCGGCATAATCTTTAGATGTTTTCTTTTTACAACTTTCTCTTTGGACAAAGACAAATGGACGAGATGGATTGCTTTTAAATTAATATATTTTTTATGATATTTTTGGCGGCTTTTTGTTATTTTGGATTGAATTTGATGGTACCTAATCATCTTATTTGATGTGAAAATAAATATATTTTAAATATCCCTGTAGTCACACTAGTTTAAATATAAATGTATACAGATATCATAACCAACCGTTTTCAGACGTCGTAAATCGGTCACCTTTCATATTTGACCTTTCAAAAAAGGTGAACCTTTACTTTGGTAAGGTTCTAGATGCTAAGATAAAAATACCTTTACGACAAAATCTAACAAAGAACATAACGTAACACCCACATGACAATAACCACGAAATAGTCCTTGTATTTCGGCAATAACTTTCCTAGTGCAAACATTTCTATTTCAATAATATACTGAGCTTAGTATACACAGCGATACAGCAAATTGACCGAGAGGGGCTGCGACGCGTAGATAGTGGAGCACACTGCGAAATGGTGCAAGGTTTGGGTGGTAAGCGGGCTTGGAATGAAGTAGGAGAGGTAGCTATTTGAAAATGTGAAGGCTGAGAGGCTTTCTTTTGTATTTTTAATATTTGAAAGGTGAAATTGAGTCTGCTTTGAAGGCATGCCTCTCAATCTGCGTAGTTGTATTATAATAGAAAATAAGTGCTCAAATTGCGAGGCATGTGCTTTGCATACGATGCACCGCACGCCTCGCAAAGTGTGTATCCGCCTTTAGAGTAGCAGAGGTATAAAAGTATGGTGGTGGTTTTATTTTTAATTTAAATAAAAGAATGGTTACAAATAAAAGAAACGTCTCAATTGATTTCAAGGGTTGTTTGAGCTTAAAGTAAACGTCTCAGATTGGACATCAGTGAAAAGATATCATGTACGGATTAGATAGACAGTAATACAGGAAATTGACTAGAAAGCTGCAATACGTTGATAGCGAAGTCCTTCGTCGTGTGGTACAAGTATTGGAAGTAAAGCGATTAAAACCGCTTTGTTTTAATAAAGCGCTATTTCTCATGACTCTTACCAAACATTTTTAAGGCATACAACAAGTACATTCTTATACGTTATATTATCCTAAAAAAATACATCAATACGAAAATATCACTACGAAAAATTGCACACCGACTTGGTATTAGTAAAATGCCAAGAAGTTTGAATGCCAATATCGCTTGCGTTAAAAAATAAACAATATTGATCGAACTAATTAAATTTAATACACACACAGCCGAATTCTGAACCATATTCAAAGTACACATAACCACTATAATTTCTGTCTGTTTCTATTTTATTTTTTTATTTCATTTAACTTAGGGTTAAAACAAATACACACGACACGATGTCACATCGTGGCATGTTGCGCCCGAAGTTGTTACAGACATGTTTTAATAACTCCAGAACAAATTCACGCGCCACCTGTACAAGAAACGTTATGGGGTATACCCATTTTACCCTTTGATGTACCACTCCATTCGTACTAGGTATGGTGGAGTACAATAAAAGCAGGGTGCGACCGGAATTTGCACTAGTGTCGTACATGGT
Organism: Brachylomia viminalis; assembly: GCA_937001585.2. Lineage (NCBI taxonomy): Eukaryota > Metazoa > Arthropoda > Insecta > Lepidoptera > Noctuidae > Brachylomia > Brachylomia viminalis. Next base: position 4,057,431 of record OW443307.2, on the reverse strand, counting down.
GAGGCTGCTCCGAGGCATAGAGCACAACCCGAGAGTATTGCAACGGTTGCACTTGTGCGTTCCCGACAGTATGTGTGGAGGCGGCGGTCCCTTCCACTGCTGGTCTTACTATCAGCTAAGACCTGCTTGTTGGCCAAAACCCCTCTGACTCGAGCAATTCGCACCATCAATTTTATTCAGGTTGAAATTGATTTAATTACGCTATATTTTGTGCTTTAATTTAATTGCGTGTGTATGTGACTTGGCTATTGCATTAGATTAAAATCTGTAATGATAGTATAAGGCATTTAAATAAATACATAATAAAAAAACAATTTTTCACTGATAACTAGATTTGAAAACTTCTTTTTAGTTGTAAACGGTAAACAAAAGTAGTGGATGGTTATCAATAAAAAATTGTTATCTAAACATGTCTAAGATAGCAACGTCGATCGCAATGTGACACGGTGTGACGTCGCATCGTGTGTATGGGTTTTGGCCCTTACTTATAATTTTTTGTGCACGTGTTTATGTGACAAATAAACATATTTTTCTTTCTTTCTTTTTCTTTCTAAACCATTCATAACCAACAACTACTTACCCGCTTCGCTCTCAAAACTTGTCCCACACAATTTGTGTGTAGAGTGGGCTGCGGGCTCTCTGTTACGTTGCGATATAGACGAGCGCTGGCACAGAAATGTAGCTTGCTTCTGATGTAGTAACCGCTTCCTTCATACACCCCTTATGTACCGCGATAAATAATTTTCGAGCTGTCGCTTTTGGTTTTCAATTTAAATTATACTATTGTTCGTAGTGTTCGCGCATTTGGTTCGTGTCGATTTTGTGTGATTTGTGTTCGGAGGGAATACATGTTTATGTTTAGACTAAAAACAATGAGCTTCAGTGCCAACATTGTTGGTTTCTTTTAATTATTACTTAAGATTTCTGAGTGGCAGAATACGAGTATGTACCTACATTTTCATGTATGCGTTTTTCATCGATATTTGGTTATGCATTTGAAGCATTCAACTGTGGCTTATAACAGACTTGGCATCATATTATGTGCATATGTCAACAGAGGGGCTTGTGGCTAAGTAATAACAGCCACATGGGTCGATCAATCAGGTTAAGCTACGATTGCCGCGTTGGTCCGTGGATGGGTGACCATCTTTACATACCAAGACCCCTCCGTGTCTCGGAAAGCACGATAAGCCGTTGGTCACGGCTGTCATTCGTGGATCTTTGACAGTCGTTACGGGTCGTCGGAAGCCCCAAAGTCTGACAACCAGTCTTACCAAGGGGCCTCGTGTTACCCATGTATAATACTGGTATTCAGCTGCACCCGGTTATCCTGGAAGCCAACCCCAACATTGTTGGGAAAAGGCGGGCAGAGGATGATGATGTCAATTAAAAAGCAATAATGTAGTTAATTCTATCCGCAACCTTTAATTAAATAATGTAAATGGAGACAGCTGTTTGTGCTAACTTTCTTCAAACCACATAGATGCATCGTGACTTTGCTCATCTCTGACCTCCTGATATCTAAAATCATAACAAAGCAACACGAATAATACACACTAAATTTGACACAAGATAAAAGTCCCTTAATATTTCTAATGCCACCTACATAAACCATATTGACGACCTTCCACGATTATTTCACGATTTCCTAGTTTTTATGTTATCTAATACATTTCATTCCTTTCACCAGGATAATATAATGTGTCTAAAATATAAAAAAATCATACGTTTTATCTGCTCAAACAAGTGTTGAATTGACGAATGTACGTGAGTTCAATACTGAGGTTGTGTAAAGTATTCTCCCAGCGTTTCGATTAGACTAGGCAGAATTTGTGCTCGATTCGCAATTTATATTCTGTCTGCTAGCTGAATTGTTGAGCTATGTTCGATTCTGTTGAGTTTTATCAATGTTATTGGTTTTGGTGAAGATACCTTCATTTTGTGTTTGGGTAATTTTTGGATAGGATGAGGAAAAGCATTGTTCGTTGTTATTTCTTGGAATATTGATTGAGCATCGTTTTGATTTAAGTTAAGCGTGTTTCATCATCGCGTCGCTTAAAAACATTACTCTCGTTTAGGCTTTGCGGCAGTCGCTTTTTTATTGTTTTGAACTGTTTTTAATTCAAATTAGGCTTGTGTTTGACCATCGCATCGTTTAAATATTACCCTTCTGATACGCTTAGTTACCCTTTCACGCTAAAACGGCTTGGCGCGTGGGTAGAACATGACCTGGATACTTTAGGACAGGACATAGGATGCTTTTATCCCTTTATTCCCACAGGATCAAGACTTATGCGGGTGAAACAATGGGGCGCGGCTAGTTTTCCATAAAGATGTAAAATTGTTTGTTTGTTTGTAAGAGGTAGTCTCTGAAAGTCCTGATCTGACTTCAATAATTCTTCCACTGTTAGAATGCCACACTATTATCGAGTGCCATAGAATAAATGCTTTATGTTATAGTTGACTTCCAAGCGGGCGACGCCGCGGGCATAATCTAGTGTTCAATAAAACGACTGTTTACTATTGGAATTCTATCATAACATCAATTCAATTGTTAACAACCATTGATAAAGATCTATGGTCCAGTATAACGTATACACATTCACAGGTCTAACAAGATTGGATACACACTAACGGTAGTGTAACCACTGAATTGTTTTGTTAGACTTCGTAGTGTTTGTCTACGCGCTACGCCATAGCAGCGCTACGCCGTAGCAGTGCTACGCCGTAGCATAGTAGCCCGTAGCACACATTGATTCCCACTATTATCGCTTAACTAAGCGCAACTAGAATGCAGCTGATAGTTTGAAAACTTATGAAACTAGATAGTTTAAAGTGTATAAGTTCTAAGGGTTAAGAGTGCGCTATCGATTTAATTTTCCTATCGATTCTATAATGGCTGGAATTTTGAAATATTCATAGCCCGGTAATTTTATGGTTTTAATATTATACCTGCTGTACAACTAAATTATGATGTTTTTCAATAAAATATACATATTGTGGTATTGAATCGTCGTTAGGGTATTGGAGTGAACTATAAATCCTTCGTGTCATAAATAATTTGTAGAAGTTGTGATCAAGCAGTTTCCGACTAACGTTATATCGATTTATCAACCAATCAATAAACTCGGCCTATCACAGTTCACTGCTGGACATAGGCCATAGCACGGTTGGTTAATTAGATACATGAGTTTTGATTAATTCATAAGTACAGTCAACTACCCATCAGTGGTTCCACTTCCACTACAAAAATCGCCCTTACCACTAGGACATAAAGGCGCTGAGAGGATAAAATTGTTCTCAATGTACATTGAGTTGTTGACCATACCTTTTCCCACCCATTTTGATCTGGTCCTCACCCCCATTTTTCCAATAAACCATATTGGCGACGGATGAAATCTTTAAAAAAAACGTGTTTTTTCTTTTTATGTATTCATTTTTTCTACCTAAATTAAGCAAGTGTAAGTCCCCAACATACCGCTCTAAGTAATGGATACAGTGGAACCCATCATTAATCTCTTCGAAAGCGGGTAAGTGCGTCTGAAATCTGTCAGACCCTATTAAACTTGTGGAGGCTTCGACGGGAGTTGTTATATTTATCTTAGTGTTTTTTCAGGGGTCGGGTAATTGAAAGTGGGTCACGAATATTTGGAAATGTTACCTAGTTCATTAGTTATGCTGATAGGCTGTGGTAGCCACTGAACCTCACGGTTAGGTCTCTCAAGTAAGGATGCTTCGATGAAACACTATAGTTTATATTATTCATATTGCGTATATTCTGTACCCCTTGCGTAGAAACGTTGAGGCGGTTATTTAAAAAATATCTGCTGTTTCCTACAAAAGTACAATACTTGCGTGGTCAAAATGAATGGAACCGCACTTTTTTTAAATATAAATGACTAAAAAAATCAGCAAAGAATTGTGTACTGGATCCATGGTAACAAGTTGCGCTTCGATGACCTTGTCACCGTGTATACCTACATAAACCTGCGGGGCAGTATAAATCAGTAAGAAGTTAGAACTAACTCTATCCCTTTCTTCTATATCTTTCTTCTGCTATCTTTGGTAATTTTTAATCCTAACTTACATTATAAATGCGAAAGTTAGTTTGTTTGTTACCTTTTCACGCCTCACCCACTGAACCGATCATCCTGAACTTTTGCATATCGTCGCCTTAGAATAAAAACCTCGGGAATGCATTTTTACAAAAAAAATATATTGTGCTTCTAGGAAGAATATCTCGCAACACACTCGCAATATTACAGTATCAAACAGTTCTGGATATAAAAGTGGATTACATTTCCAGATGAATTAATAAAAAAACTTATAAGACGTCGTACAAAAATTCAATAGCACGCAGTTTTTTCTTCCTCCTGTAAAGTTACTTCGTTTACCACTTACGAGGTTTACAGAAACGTACATAGGGTAATTTTCATCTCGAATAAAAGTACAGTTCACGAGGAAAATAACATAATAGATGGCGCCACGTGTAGTGTGTAGTGCGTGTGTAATGTAGTGTCTTAAGTGTGTTTTTTTTATTTAAGTACCTAATACATATTGCGAGTCTAGATTGTTGATAGACCGGTTTTTCATTCTCCTAATTATAAAATGACATAAATCAGTTTAGTAAACGATTCTGAAAAAACTAACAATTTTAATTTGCAATAATAATAATAATAATATGAGACAACATCCACACAAGGTCTTCAAGTCCCGAACTAGGCAGAGCCTGTACTACGGTAACCTGATGACTGATATACATACTTATATATATATACACACCCAGACACAGGTCAAACAGACATGTTCATGCACACAAATGTTTGACTTGTCCGGGGATCGAACCCGGGACCAGCGGATCAGAAGGCAGGGTCGCTACCAACTGCGCCAACCGGTCAGTCAATTCATTTACACATTGTATACTTTCATATGCATTTAGTAACAAGCTGTTGTTTTGCCTTTCAAACAGACACTTCAATTTTATTGATAGAATTTATATGTATTAGCGCCAAATAGGGGGACATACAACACTGTGTATAGGAGCGTCGTAGAATAATGTTCCGTTCTGAGCCCATGATTGCAACGGCCAAACAACAAGCAGAGTACAACCCGAAATGATTGTCAAATTCTAAATTAACGCGAGCGAAGCCGCGGGCCAAAGCTTGTTTCAAATAATTTTAATGACCATTTCTCCTTGAAGACACACAAAACTATATAACCTTTTTTTTTTTTTTTGTTTCCGGGTTAGAAAATCCTCATGGATGTCCGCCGCCCTGGGGCGGGTGGCGGGGTCTGTCAGACTCTTACTGACAAAAAACCACCCCGGTGTTCCATCTCACACTTACGCCAGGGGTCGCGGGAACGTACGATCCTTCCGCAACCCCCGACTGGTGCCGGTACTGGTGCCTCCCGGCAGTCGACGCAGTGGTGACACCGGGCGTCCGGCTCCCTGTTTATGCGACACAGGTACTTCCCGAAGCAACCATGCCCCGAGAGCACCTGCGTCGCCCGAAACGACAGGGAGCCGTGCCTCCTCCCGAAAACTACATAACCTGTTCCAACCGTACGCAAAATACGCGCATTGACGTGGAGTTGCGGACACCAGCCCGTATTACCTAACCTGTTCCATTGATTTTGGTAGCCAAAACTACTTATTACGAGTACTTATTACTTTTCTATCCCCAAAATCTATTTCTGAACAGAAGATTTAACCTACTATGTGATTGTATATGGGTGATACAAAACGTACCCTCTTTATGTATACGAAGCGTCGCCAACTCGAGCCGAACGACCGCCGAGCCGCCTAACGACGCGTTCACAAATTAATAACCGCACTTTGATATTTGATTCCTCACGGTTGTAAGCATGACTTTGTAGTAGCTGTTGTATAAATGTATCATATAAGGTAACTCCTCATTAAGAAATGTTTATTTAAGATAAGATAAGATTTCTTTATTTATTTAAACATTGTAGGTATACATACAAGAGCATGCCAGGTCATCGTTGGAGTCCATTCATTTTATGTATCGGCGTACAAATATTTCCATAAGTAACATTTAAAAATAAAAAAAAACATATCGAAGATTTACCTAAAATAGTCACTCCACTCACAAAGTTTGTAAATTAGAAATTATTTTAAGGTTTTATTTTTTTTAAGGTGAGATTAAGTACCAAAATTCATCAGATGTTGATGTTTTTTTTTTTAATAATTGCCTGTTCACAAATGCACATTTGCTAAACAGGCATTATTAGTATTAGATAGGTATTTTGGAAACTACATCGGCTTTCGTAAAAAATCCTTTTCAGTTTTCAGTTTACCTACGGACTTTCATCACGGACGTTGTTTTGCCTGGTAGGGGCTTCATAGACATCATCATCATCATCATCAGTCTATAATATTCCCACTGCTAAGACACAGGCCTCCTCTCGGTGAGAGGGACATGGACATACTTCGTACATAGACATGCCAATTTCAAGTACCTACCAGTCTTCTTAGATTTATAAACCTGCCACATCGGATTGCTTTTTTTTAATGCTAAACATATTTCAATAACCTTAAGCTTAATCGATTCAGAGCATATTTCTGTAACTTATAAATTACACAACAATATCCCTAATACAGAAAAAACCACCCACCCCAAGATTGCTATTATTTGATGTAACTATATCGTTTACGGGCCGTTTACGGCGCCGGCTCATTAAGCACGGCGTAATTACGGCTCCCAAGTAATAAAAGTGTACGCTGTGGTACCTTGTGCTGGTGATCGAGCATTAAGTTAGATTTGTGCTTAGTCGCTGTGCGAGTTGCTTAAGTTATTGGCTTAGAATATGCAGCTAGTAACTTTCGTAGGTTATGTAAAGGCCTGTTTCAAGCATTTATATAAATTAAAACATTTACAAGCACTTTTGAATTGTCAAAGAGTTGGTCATATAGTTAAAGCCCATTCCAAAACGTAGATCTTTATGGAGAAGAACGGGCGAGAAACTCCAAGGACACTCTTTTAAATCAATAGGTACCTATATATTATTACAAAACCCGGGTACATTATTCTTGTGGTTTCTATATCTGATACCAATGTAAAAAAAATAAGAAACAATTCAAAATAAAAATAATAATTGAAAATAAGCTTTGGCAGTTAGTTAATAAACGACCAGTCTTTACCGACGGTTATTTTTGTTCTAGTGTTTAGTATAGTGAAAGTCATAAAATTCGAATAAATGTGTTACTAAGGCAGTAGGCTGTTCCAACTTGACAAACGACTGCTTACTATTTTGACTGCTTAGCTGTTGTATTTTACAATTTTATGGTATTTAGGTAAAATAAGATAAGATAGAAAATGCATACAAGATGATAAAGTTAATTAAGTGCAAACATGTTTGTCACTACGTGACGTGCAAAATAATAGATTTAACAATTGAAAAAAAATACAAAATATTAAAAGTTGTCATATTTAATGGGTTATGAAAGTTATAGAGTAAATCAACATTATTATTTAGGTAGCTCCAAATGAATATAATTAATTACTTATGTCAAGACAAATTCCTTTAGGTGTTAGAAACGATAAGTGGATTAAACCGCAGTTTATCATAACAAAACGAAGATAAAAGACATGTGGCGCACAAAGTCGGAGTGGGGTCCACGAGATAGATTTTGGCCTATTTCCTCTGAAAGAAAACTGGCCCTCAGAAGCGAGAAAATTATCGGAAAATTATAATACATTATTTTACTACTTCCATACTTCATGAAATAAAGTGACAACTACTCTTTGGCCGAGATCTATAAACGTTTCTTAGCTTGTGCTTTATCTTATACAAATGTTTCCCGTCTCTATCTAGCACTTGTAGTTTGACAGTTGTGCGACAGTGAAAGGAATAACGCTTAGTCTAAATACCAGGTAACTAACGTTTATAGATCTTAGCCTAAGGTTTTATTCTGTTACAAAGGTATATTAGTCCAAGATCCGTATCGGCACACTATAGTGTAAATGTGCATTTAACCGGCTATTAGAACGTGAGATAATTAATTTGGAGCCAGGAGTGTGCGCAGAGGGTAATTCGTTCTTAGTTCACAGAAGAGAAGCTGCAGAAGTAAGGTATTTAAAGTTGAAACTGTTCATTGGTAGCTTCGACCTGGGACTGTGAGATGGGGTTAGGATTAAAGTTAAGACTGACATTTGTGAAGGAAAACATCGGGAGGAAACCAAGATATATAAGTCTGAAATCGGCAACCCTCTTTGAGCAAGCGTGGTGATCTACAGGGTATAAAAAGACCCATCACATAGCCGTCAACTACGCATTCTGTACGTCAAACTAAGTTACATTGCACAAAAATAGATTGATAACTTGTTTAATGGATCAGTGTGTCGCTAACGCTCACATTTTATTGACGCTGCATTGGTTACGAGGATGGGATCATTGCAGCGTCGGCATTACCTAATGTTATAAAGATGCTAATCGGAAAGTTAGAACCGTTCAATTTCAGTTCGAAACAATGGCCTTACTTATAAACGCCGGGTTAATCAGTAAATTTTACTCAACAACGTAAAAGATAACCTAAAAGTGCCGGTGGTTTTTTTCTTGACCGTCCATTCGTTTTTATAATTATGCCATTTCAATGTTTCTGGCAGAGCAGTAGTGACCCAGTGGTAACGGCCGTGACTAACGAGTTGTAGGTCGTAGGTTCGAACCCAGACAGGAACTTTACTGAGTGTAAATTATTTCATCACCACTGCTCTCAAAACGGTGAAGGAAAACATCGAGAGGAAGAAGAACTAAAAATTCGAAAGACATGTGACATCTACCAACCCGCACTGGGACCCTCCCTACTCCCTCTCACCGAGACGAGGCCTGTGTCCCAGCAGTGGGAACATTATAGGCTGATGATGAATGTACCTGGGCACCCTGTATATCTCTGCTACATTTTCAAGGAATTTAAGTATTATGTTACGGTTGTTATGCGACAATTCATATTTTATGTGGATACAAAATCGAAGGTGCGGATAACGAAAAATAAAAGCAAAGCCACACGGAACGTGCTACACTCAATGTGTGCTCGCACGTAAAAATAGGTTAAGTTTTTTAACCTACAGCCGATCTAAACTGTTTGTTCTACATACAAAAAAAAATACAAGCGCCTTTTCCCATGTGGGAGGCTGTAACGTAAAACTACAGAACACCACAAGGGGGCCTAGACAAGTGGCAATCACTTTCAAAGCGTTTCGTATTACTACAAAGACTTTCAACAGGATTGACGTAAGCTTTTGGTAGCTTATGTCAGTCCAATACATTTTTGACTTTTCCATTGTCGATATCGCTGATAGAATGTCACTTTGTCTAGGCCCCCTGCTCCTTGCTCTTTTATGTTCATATGATCTGCTCTTACGTGTAGTATATTTATTAGAGAAGCTTGTCTGGCAATCAGGCTTTACGTTACCTATTTTGCTCGCATGTATGTAGTAGATTAAACGAGGGAAAAAACTGCTGTTTTATTTGCATATTTCAAATTTTGTCTCACAGTAAATGTTGTTTATTTATATGTATACTATACTGTGTCTCTTCTTTAACGTAACACCATGTAAAAAATTGCCAAAAGCCTTACTTTTTAATTTGCCAAAATTTTGCTCTAAATATTTAGTGGGTTTTGTTATTAGTGAAGAAGTTGGATAAACTTCTTCACTAATAACAAAACCCACTAAAGAAAAATCTCCCACACGTTAATCTAAGCTTTAATCCTCAAACATATTATTTCCAACGCTCCTAAAAATTCGGGTTAAAAGCATCGCACGCCCCCGCACCCCGCACCATGCACCGCTTATATGCCCTCCCTGCATCCCCCCGCATTGGAATAAGAATATGAGCTGCTTCGTCATTTTTCTCGAACAGTTTTCGTTGTGACGCCATCATTCAACGTCTGGTGGTTTAAGAGGTACATTTAAGTGGTTAGTTGAGGGTAGGTTGTAAATTGGCGGCGATTGATGAATTGGTAGCAGGTGCTAACAATGCCACGGCACTTAACCCATTGTAATCAACCATAAGGCGAACGATCCATCGGTTAGTTACGCTTCATAAAATAGACTTTGGTGAGGCAGTAACCAAGCTGATACATTAACTTATTAACAGGTAATTTTGAGGTAAATAGAAAACAAACACAAGATTCTTACCTACGGTATAAATATTATCAAGAAATTAGCAAATTATATCCCTCGCACACTCTCCGTGCTCCATGCTCTCTTAACCTGACTGTGACGTGTTCGCGGACGAATAGAAGACGGTTATATCGGTATATCTAGTGTTCTGTTTGATGTTCGACTAATTTTCTTTAACTATTGTATTAATCAAAATCAAAAGCCATTTATCCAAAATAGGCTGAGAATCAACATTTTTTGAACGTCAAAATAACATAAGACAGTCCCCCAAAACGCCCGCCCTTCACCACTTCCTAGTGCTTTAGCTGGGAAGAAGAAGTGGCGCAACAATTTCCCCAGCAGCACAGATGTCTGTTTAGTTAGAAGAACTGCATACTATACAGTAGTAAGTAATTAACATTACGAAACACAAAACATTAAATAAAATTATTTGCCATAATGTCAGCTAGCACACGCCAATGTTGAAAACTATACCCAAGCTGAAATAAAAAATAAAAACAAAAACTTAAACAGAACTTAATACATTATAAAAGCCTCCGGGCATAAAGAGCGTGCCGGCTTACATTTGCAATGCTATTTAGCGGACAGCCGTTATATGTTAAGGTAAAGTAAATAAATATCTATCATTGAAATATTTATAGTTTGCAGTAACCAAGTACTTTTTATGGACCCTTCTTATTTTTTTCTCATATTCAATAATTGTTACCCAGAATTAGAAAGTAGTACCTATGAGATGTTAATAGCGACGACACTGCAACCACAAAAACAAAAAAGCCACCGACTTCCAAAAAAACACTACAAAGTGGAAAATAACATTCATTTCGGAAGTCGGTGGCAAACAACGAAAAAACAAATATCAAAGACACAAACTTCCGAAATTAATGTTATTGCAGCGTTTTTTTTTTGGAACTCAGTGGTTTCTTTTTTGTCAAAAAGTTTTCATTTTTAGTTGTGGTACCTACCCCAAACAAAGTCATATACCTTAACTTGCAATGTAAATAACAGTGACAGGAAGTTATTGCAACATCATCACCATAGGTACAATATTGGAAAAAAATTGTATTATTGAAGCTGACTGGAAAACTACTCATCAGAATTTGACCAAATTTGTATGGGATCAATCGGAAGTACATAAGGCTAGCCTGGCACTAAAGTGGCCTATGATACAAAATAAACATTTTGGATTAACAAACGTACCGCGTTTGAAGTCACTGTGTACTTATGAACGTATGTTATATTGATGATGATGAACATTATGTTACATGATAGAACACTATTGTTTTTTTTTTTTTTGAAAAACTTGCCCCACACTAGGAATTTCCTCTATATCGTGGGTGCGTTTACAAACATTTAAACTCACATACACAAACAGCCAGACCCGGAACAACTACTTGCAGGTCATACAAATATTTGTTCCGTGCGGGAATCGAACCCAAGACACGCAGCGGAGCACTCAATCGCTTAACCACTGCGCCAACCGTGTCGTCAACTTTAGTTCCAGGCTAGCCATATACTCTTTCAATCAAATGAATTTTCCAAATCGTTTTATAAATGTCGGAGTTCTCAGGCACAAATATTAAAAACATATATATTATTATAGAACCAAATTGAGAAGGTCCTCCTTTCTTTGAAGTCGGTCAAAAAATAAATCCACAAACAGAAGAACAATAACAACTAAAGAATCAAACCAATAATCGTTTTTCTATGTATAAGCAAAAAAAATAGAACATACTTATCACAACATCACAAGTCAAAGGCACTTATAAATTTCCCGAAGAAACGTCTTACGATAGACAATAAACATGAGAACAGGAATCAATTCCACTAAAGATTTGTTTTGCAATGTCTCTCAGAATCGAAAGCCGATCATAATATGAAATTGATTGAACATCGATAGGAAATGCTTTGGTATGAAGTTTGTCGGGAAACAATAGTTTACAATCACTGAAATAATATTAGTTTTATTTATAGAATGAAGATAAAAATGTCTAGGGACTTAAATATTGAACCGAGAGAATGTCTCGTCCTGTATTTCTGTGAGCATAGAAATTCAGGTCGATACATTCTCTCGATATAATGCCAGTGAAGGCAAGTATTTTCTTTAAAATCATTTTTAGTTAACGTTTGGTCTAACACTACTAAAAGCACAGAGGTACATCAGACTGTTTAATATTGGTAATATTTCGTGATGAACCAGACAATTTAAATATCTCCTACATTATTTTATACACGGATATATTACTTACACGTGGCCTTTGGGAACCCAGAACAACCTTACCCTAAACATAATTTTAAAATACTCAAACAAAACATTAAAAAACTTTTGGTAAGTAATTTTTCTCTTGAAGTGTTTTTTTTTTTGAAATCGCTTGTTTTATTTTTTGTAATAAAGGTTTTTATTTATCACTTTTAATTGTGGTACCTATACCCCACACAAATTCGTAGAACTTCATTTGCTAAGTAAATAACAGTGACAGGAAGTTATTATAACATCATAAATGAGATCTAAGGTCATAAATGAGGAGAAGACTGAAGACAACAAAATAAAAAAAATATATCGGTTGTCTGTAAAGTCGGTTTACTGTCGATAGTTGAACGTGACAACGTCATAAGAAAATACTGATGGAATGGTTGCATTTTTCAAAAGAAAATTTTAATTTTATTTGTTTGATTGATATTTTGTATGGGTATAGAGAAGGAGGTAAATGGAAATCACAATTGGATTGATCAAGTTAAATTTATTTGTACGCATAAATACAATTATGTAATTTTTTACCTTTATCGCCGCAATTATCGTTGCTATAAACAATTGACACCACATTCACTTTTCACTGCACTTCATATTCGTACTTGACGAAAACATGTAAATGTGTTATTGTTTAACAGCTGTCCACGCGGACGCATCGCTCACTCAAGTAGGAGAGAGACAGATGTCGAACGCTGCCGAACGTGGAGGCCGATTGTGCCTCTTTGTCGCTCGTTCCGCGCTCTCGCTTGCTTTTCAAGCCTTACATGGAACGCCTCAGAGCGAGGTAACGCCGCATGAGTCATGATTTTTTCGTGCGTGCAGCCGGCTCCTTCGAATTATAAGACGTTGTCACGTCAAAAGTTGTCAATGTTTATTTCGATGAGGGCATTCTCTCTACTACCGAGATTTTATCTAGAGCTTTTGTTCTTATATTGTTTTTTTTTTTGTAACGTGAATACTGTGGTTTTTTTTCTTCTATTTTGTTGTGAATGCTGTGCACGTCTGTAATTGACGTAAACACTAGTCCATGTCTCCGTTCTCTGTTATTTGTAAATGTTTATGTTTGTGTTGTTGATGTGCCTTAATAATAATAAATATTAAATAAATAAATAACATCATCAACCTAAACTAAGTGGAAAAAATACGTATGATGCTGTTTCTGAGTTAGCTTCAATAATACGTATTTTGAACTTGACAAAATGTATTTGGGACCAATCTTTAAGTTTATCCTTTCAAACAAAAGAAGAAGTTTTCCAACTGGTTTATACCTGACGGAGTTCTGAGATAACAAACATACAAATATTAAAAATACACTTCAGAACTAGACAACACAAAATTACAAGGATGCTGTCATCATTAATCAAAGTGATGTGTTCTAAAAAGGACGCTTTGTTTGTAATACCATCCCGCCTTGACGGCTTATCTCTAAACATTCCCTCAGTATAACAGGTATCACAAAAATGTTAGTGAAACTTGAGGAACCGAGAAGGTAATGAATTATTCATGTTCTTCTCTGAATTATTATGTACAACCGTGTGTACTGATGTGATTTTACAGAGATGTGACGCGGAGAACTCGGGTGTTCTCCATCGTGGGAAAATACGGGTGGTTTAAATGTGCGGGCACGCGTGTAATTATGCATAGAGAAAAGTGATAGTCTTATCAAAAATAATGGAGTAGTATTTTCACGGCTATTTTTGTAATGGGTAAATTATATTGTTGGTAACCTTTGTTGTAAAATGGACTTGATTTTAAAGATGTTGTCTACAGGCAGAAATAGAAAGTGGTAGAACCCTGTGGCAGTATATCCACCTTAAACTTTACACAGCTATTTGTATTTGATTACAAACCAAACAAAGATTTATTTAAAGAAAGGAAAATGCGTTTATTGGCGTTACAGCAAAATAAATACACCTTAAAACTATAAAACAGAAAATAAAGATTATAATGCCAAAAGGGCCATAGCTCAGCATAATGTCAGATGACAAATACAAGGTGTACCACCAGACGCTGATTTTCAGCTGCAACCCACGAGTGCCATACGCTGGAGTAACAAACACATAGGGTGTAGTGGTAGGGTGTGTCTGTTATAATTATTAATAACTAATTCATGAATTTTATGAGAATTAATTAAATGTGATAATATAGAAAAGCTCATCCAACATCAAATAAAATGGTGTGACATACGTGTGTGTGTGTGTATTTTGTATTAAGAAAACTGAAGTTCAGGTTATTTTTGATATACCTATCTTTGAAAGCCTTACAAAAATGCAAGTAGTGTGTGTTAATATTAAGAACACGAAAAAACCAGCTGATCTCTTTGGTTAAAATCTCATTCAAAGAAAGAAAGAAAGAAACATGTTTTATTTAGGACACCCACAAGCAATCTAAACAGCAAAAAGAATAAAAAATTAAAGAGCATTTAAAATTAACATTAAAAATAACAATAACAAGAAAATATATTAAAAAAAAAGAGATTTTTTATTACCTTTTGTTGTACAAAAACACTTATCTAAACACCATATAGCGTTACAACTAAGGGAAGAGTGTTTTCGATGAACTCTGGCACCCAAAGTAAGATTTAACTTGTGTTTGCCAGCGTCCTCGCCTATAATTTGAACATATATCAGTTATTGTAGGACGAGCACGGCTTATAAAAGACCTGTACGAGACCAAACAGGCTCAGCATAATGCATAATTATATTTAAAAAATAAATACCGAAGCGCTGGTATTTTAGTAGGGCCCGCTGTGATGCCACGGACATTGTAAAAACTTCGGTAAAAATATAACTGTCAAATTGTGACAATCTCTGGAATGCATGAGATGGAATGACAGTTTACTTCGTATCCTTATTTATTCCACGAGGCACGCATTTCGACTCCCATCCCGTATGTACCCACATTTTAGCACTCAAAAAAATAGGTTACGATGCAAATGAAGTCTCAATGTTTTTTGCAAAAGAACAGTAATGTTACAGCGAGCTTACATTTATGTAAATTGTGGTCGGAGATGCTTTTTTTTTGTTTATTAATATGAAAATGTCGTTAGTGGAGCAGTAAAAGGACCCTCTGTAGAAATGCGACCATTTTTTGTCGCGTTAGTTTTGTCGCAATTTTAACGTGTTAGATGTAATTTTAGAATGCCGAGTAATTCAATATTAAAGTGGTTTTATATGGATACAGTTTGTGAGTACGAAGCCTAAATAGTACGAGTATATAAGGAACGTGACAGGTGGCGTTCTGTAATTTCTGCCTACCGCCATGGGGAGAAATCGCAAGTGTGTAGCGGTATCAACATCGCCACATGCGAGCTCCGCGTCATACTGACGTCACGCAAATCCTGCATCGCGCAAGCAGAGTTTACCGCGCGACTAGCATATATACATACAACTTCCCGACATCAATCATCGGGCAGTTGCCCACCAGACACGACACCCGTGTCGTCGAAGGATACTCCCGTTTCTATGGAGGTATGAGTGAACTTTACACTTGTTCCTCGTGCCTCTATATTGGTGACCCCGACGTGATGAACAACATCAACAATCAACAACAACAATCAGCAACAACAATCAACCAACAACCAAGTACAAATAACAACAACAACAACTCGACCCACTATCGACCTCCGGTCGCCGGAGGGGAGTAATGTAGCGGTATCTACATCGCCACATGCGAGCTGCGCGTCATACTGACGTCACGCAAAGCCTGCATCGCGCAAGCAGAGTTTACCGCGCGAGCGCGCGCGCGCGCGTTTGATGGTGTTTTACTAATAACCCTGTATACAACTTCCCGACATCAATTATCGGGCAATTGCCCACCAGTCACGACACCCGTCTGGTCGGAGGATCCTCCCTTTTCTATGGAGGTATGAGTGAACTTTACACCCTGTTCCTCGTGCCTCTATAAGTTTATGTATCTATGTACAGTGGGCTGCATCAATTGGGCACCCCAGTTGCATTAAAATTATCTTTAAAGGGGGGGTACCCACATTGTGAAGCTGAATGTACCTATGTAATTTGTGAGTTTCTCTGGCTCACACTTAAGAAAAAAACTTTATTACCAACTCTAATTTGGTACTACTAAATAGTGTTAGTGATATTGTCGACTTATAAATTATTTTCACCTAGTGACCATCCACTACCTATATACACCATCATTCATTATCAACAATGATTCAATAACTCAATTATTATTTATTTATTTATTTATTACAGCATGGAAACGAACGACGAAACGAACGATGGATTATAACGTCTATTTTTCTTCCCATATGAAATCCATTCCCATTCTTCCGTGCCTTGGAAAGCATGTTAAAGGCCAGCGCACTTCGGCGGATGGCGGGGCAAGGTATTTTACTAACGTAAATTTGTACGTATCTAATGTTTAAGATATATAATATACCAAAGCTCAGAGACCGACCACGGAGCATCTAAGGGAATTTCTTTCTGGGGTATTGAAGAGCGCCCTGGAGAATGCCGAGACGGGATGCGACGACATGCGGCGGGACGCGAAGGCATGCGACAGTATGCGCTGAAGTCCGCTAGTATACGATTGCGGGATCGATGATATATATACGACCGCATGTGCCCGTTCTTCGTTTGTAAAAATCTATAGTAACACCAAATCCAAATCCACCATTTCAAAAACTTTGCACAAAAGACTTTGTGACTGCGTTGCGTAGCCGCTAAGCAAGCTCGAGGGGCCACCGGGCACGCCCTGTGGCATACTGTGGGAAGCCTCGGGATCCAGTAGTGCGCCGGCGGCTGCTGGCGTCATCACAAATCATCAGTGTGTGCTGGCTGACGGCAAATCCTACTCAATGATGTCATTCATAGATCTTTGACAGTCGTTACGGGTAGCCAAAAGCCCAAAAGTCTGACAACCAGTCTTACCAAGGGGTATCGTGTTACCCAGTCACTGGGTTGTGGAGGTCAGATAGGCAGTCGCTCCATGTAAAATACTGGTATTCAGCTAGACCGTATCGGGTTAGACTGGCTAGGCCGATTGATTGATTTGTCGTCCCGTATGACGTTTGCATCGTAGACCACGAAAAATAGACAAATTATGTATCTACATGCAAAACTAACGCTGCTGACTAACTGTCTGAACTAACTGACTTAATCGTATGACGTCACGTCTACGCGGGACATAGGTACGTTCAGTGCAGACACTCTAAAGTATGTACAGTCTTGAGAATAACTGCCTCACACTTACACTAGATTCAAAGGCAATTTTCCTCTAAAGTATTGATAAATTTATTTATTTATAGTGTCGCGAACATAGTATTATTGAAACCATACTATTATGAAATGGGTCTTTTGACAAAGTTGCTATCTTTATTGTGTACTGTAAGTTATTTATGCTTGTGATTGTACAGTCGAGTTGCTAAAACCTTCATAGGTTCTCAAATTCGTCTCTAAGTCTGAACACAAAATACATTTTAAAACCACAACAGCACTAAGCAGAGATAGAAAATTATATTTTATCACTAAAAAAACAAAGGTCAAAATAGCAAAAAATAAAATAAAATAAACAGTGCTAAAAACAAAAATTGCGCTAATCCTGCCGACAAACTGCCAAGCAGTATGGCAGGTTTATAAAATATGTACAATATTTGGTCCAAATAAATGATTTATTTATTTGTTTATTTATTTTTTTATAAACCTTCGAACAACATTTAGCTGACCTCAACGTAAACCTTTTTTCAAATGGACTGGCCTATGAAATATAAATAAAATTTGTTTAATAAAATTTTCCGGTGTCATATTTTTACCATCACCATGAGTGTCATTGATATTATGACAATACGGAGTCGGTAAAGCAGTAAAACAGATACTATCCTGTACGGAGCAAACACAAATAGACCTTACGTTGACAAAAGTACTTTAACTGTGTCTGTACCTACTACACGGCAACTATAAGTTTCATCTCGCTCCACAATGTGCCCACTTAAAACGAACAAGAATAATTCCAACTTCATACATGAAACTAAACGAACATTCTCTCATATTATTTTTCATCTATTCAAAGTTATTTTATTTCTACTAACATTAAACATACATTGTATGTGATTCGTTCAAAATGACGTCATTTCTAAGACGGTGTACACACTAGAATCTAAATAGTTTTGTCTGTCGCATGTCGTAGAAAACACAATTGCATCGTCTTGTGTCAACAGAAATAGTCGATTCAATGAGTTCTACAATACAACAACCGTGACCGTAAGTTTTGACAGTGAGATTGTTTTATTACGAGTATGCGTGCCATAGTTAGTCTTGACTCAGTTTTTGCAAAGCCTTAGATTTTCAATTGAGTGTAGTGACATCTCTTCCGAAATTACTCGACGGAAAGATCGGCGTGTTTACGCCTGCAATGCTTTTCAAATTGCTTATGACCCATGAGCTCAAAATGGCGTCGTCTAATTTTCATAGAAAACATAAGCTGCGGAATTTCTGTCGCGTCATTTTCGACCGATGTGCTGCTACACTTAGGGCCCTATCACGCGCACCACAACCACACCACATCGCAGCGACAACATTGTGTGGTTGCGTTTTGGTACACACAGCAGCAACTCAAGTTACTGCAAACGGTAATATTTTCTCATTCGATTTTGAACTTAACCTTCAACATTTTAAGGTTTAAAATAGTTCGCATAACTTGATGTACTGTCGACTGTACCTGACTACAAAATTTCGATGTAGTTGCGCCCGTTCATATGTTGTCGTTGTGGTGTGTGGTACATGTGGTTGGGGCCCTAAATAGATGTTCATTAAAGATGACGTCACCTAAAATACAGTTGCTCCAACATTCGATGTACGTCAAAGTTTTCACTACCCGTGATTACTCTATCAACACTAAATAGTTCGTAGCTGTAATATTACTGCGATTGAAACTCTGAAGCTGATCTACATGTATGATCGCTTGATTTCGTAGTCATGTTCAGGCAGATAAGGTATTGTTTGGAGCTTAATATCAACTGTAGGTAGCTAGTCAGTTTGAGCCGCCAATGAAAATTGGAGATGCTTTAACAGTAACGTTATGACAAAACAAGGTATTTCTTTAGACATGGTATAAACTGACTTTTTCAGTTCATATCTACTGTCTGCGTTAATCTTGGACATTACATACATCGGTGAAACATAACATCGTGTGGAAACTTGGACTCATAGTTAATATAAGACTGAAATCGCCAACCCGTCTTGAGGAAGCGCGGTGATCAATGCTAGAACCTTCTCTGTATGAGATTAGGCCTGTATCCTACAGTGGGACAGTAATATTGACGACACGGTTGGCGCAGTGATTAAGCGATTGACTGCTGCGCTGCGTGTCGCGAGTGACTTACAAGTAATTGTTTCGGGCCTGGATGTTTGTGTATGTGAGTTTAAATGTTTGTAAACGCACCCACAATACAGGAGAAATTCCTAATGTGAGGCAAAGGTTAAAAAAATAGACTAAACCATAGAATCAGGTTTTTAAATAAGAACCTAACTGAAATCGAAATACAGTTCATTTTACAAAACTGACTACTTAGTCCGGTAGGTACTTCAGTTGTCAATTTTGTATTGAAAACCGAGAGCAGTTCACACCTCGAAGTTCAAGTGACAACTGAATTGTCACTGTGTCGAAGCCAACTAGATCAAAAAACGAGACAGCGCTACACTGTGATATTTTGTCTCTTTCTCTCATTTACTTTGTTGTTTTTGTAGTAAAAAATATCCCGTTTTTGACGATAATAGAACACGAGATCGCGATTCAGAATATCAGTAAAACTAAAAATCGTATAATTCGAGATGTCACACTGTCGTCGCAAGTGGACGATGTACTCACATTTCTTCACGTTATACACGAGCCCATGTCTAGCCACGTAGTCCTCGCAAACTTTCAACATCTCTCCAATAGAACCTGCAGTCGGGCCCAGCAGCACCATGTCGTCTGCATAGCTGATGCTGTTAATATTAACACCACCCACCCGACAGCCAACACGCATACTGCTGAGCTCGACCATGAGGTAATTCACATATAGGTTGAAGAGCCTGGGTGAGGTCAACCCTCCCTGCCTCACCCCGCACTCCAACCCATAAGCCTCAGAGAGACTGTTGGACAACTTCACCTGATTCGTTTGGTTAGCATACCAAAATTGCAGAACCTTACGAACTTCCACCGGTACATTCCTGTCCCCCAACTTCCTCCAGAGCACATCATATGACACAAGGTCAAAAGCCCTGGAAAGATCCAGGAAACAGGCATACACCGGCGTTTTACGATCTGTATAATATTGGACAGTATTCTTGAGACTTAGGATTGCACTTTCAGTGGACAGCCCAGGTTGAAACCCAAACTGTGAGTCGTGCAGGTCCAGATGTTTCTTCAAGCACGAATCAAGCATACTGTCCAATATTTTAGCAATGGTAGTTGCAAGAGAGATTGGCCGGTAGTTTCCCTTGTCCGAGATATCCCCTGTCCCGTTTTTGACAATCGGTACCACAATCGTTCTCATTAGCTCTGCCGGTAGGTACGAGTGACTAATGCACATTGAATAAAACAGAGACAGGACCCTCGGCAGGTGAATACCAGCATACTTAAAATGCTCGATGCTGAGTCCATCGTGTCCGGGTGATTTACCTCTAGTCATGTTTTCCACTACCGCCCTGTTACCCGCCCTGTTACCGCGCGTTATTTTAAGTATTATTCTCATGTAAGTAAGTGAATATGTGTCTTTTTTTTAAATACATATCATTAAACATAATATCCTGTAGGGAAATAATCACACAAATCACATTAAATAAGAAAAATATTCATAATAGTGTTTAAAATACACGCTATGTAAAGTAATTATTGGCTATCCATACTTTTACAAAGTAAATTAACAAAATTCAAATTTATTTAATTACGAATTGGTTTTTCCCTTTTTTTCGCTTAAATAAGTCTGTCAACATATTTTAACACAAGATTTTAATTTATTATGATTTAGAATTAAATTTTCAGCAAAATATATAAATAGTATTTACCCTCGACATTCTTCAATTTAAATAACAAAATATGGCAACAGATTATTCTAACATAAGATAAATGATACAATTACATAAAATATATAAATTATATTCTTTTGTGTTACCTTGTCTCATGAATTTCATGAATACAATATACAGAAGAGCTCCCATGTAATTTACCTGAAACAAACAGTAATGTTATTAAAATATTATAATTAATTCTATTGTAGGACAGTAATCTTAATTATGATAAGTTCTGAAATTCTTGTAAACAAAAATATTATTTGAATTTACTAGCCATATGTAAGACAAATAATTGAAAACAATCGTTCAAATAATGATATTAAAGTTCTTAAACATGAATCATTTAAGTAATTATTTGTTATGCGATTGAGGTGCACAGAGAATTGTGATTCGTGTATTATTATTTAAGAAGATTTGCCCTTGGACAGTACTTCACGCTATGTTGGATATACAGACACTACGTTAGTATATTGTATAATTTTAATTATTGTGAATGTGAGGACTATGTGGCTTTTTTTTTCTGTGTTAGTTTAATCATGATCTGGCAGTTTGAGTGATTTATGCGGCCTACCCCAAATGTCCCTTCTTTGGTATTGTTCGTCGAATCGTTGAGCTCCTTAAGTTCTGAGTTGAGCTGCACGATTACTGACACATGCGTGTACTGATTGGACATGTCCACTCAATCAGTGTGGTTTTCCGCAAAAGACCATTTCAGACATCAATCTACATGGTCTTCACATGATCTGACCAGAAAGCATATTACACTATATATGAATACTTAGAAGAAAAATAAAATCCTTAATAAGTTTCTCAATTTTAATTACCTACTTACTTTAGATATTAAGTTAAATGAATAATTTTTGTTCCCTTCGTTTGTTTACGTTTATTTTTTTACTAAAGTTTTAAGACGGTTAGTTAGCATTATATAGGCTATATTACCTGTATACCTATTACCAACTGTGTAGTAATATTTGTACGCCTTGTGCCGCCTTGCGGAGGCCTAGTGACTCAATATTTTTTTGATTTTATATGTGTACAAATGAATAAATTTGTACTTGAATTTGAAGATTTTGTCTGGACTTTAAAACTGTGACCTCAGAGTTTATTTCAAACTTTCTTCTCAGAGTAGTCAGAAAGGAAACGCCGACCTCATCTTGTTTAAGAAATATGATTGACGTGTAAAAGTGTTTGTACAAACCACAGAACAGCTTATATTGTTCTGTGGTACAAAACTACTTACAGAAGTAAAATCATTTATCATTAGTAACTAGACGTTTTGTGCTGACAATAATATTCAGAATTTCTTTTCAATTCCGTTTTGCCATTAAAACAATGAAAGCGAAACAATGCTATTTCCTAAGTAATTTGTACTAAGTTCTAGATTGGTTGCTATCGAGTCTTATTTTTGACTGCCCCGCTGGTCTAGTGGTCGCAAGCGCTAATGCTGAGCAATAGGTGTAACTGGCGAAATAGTGGTGTACTAGAAAGAAAGAAAGAAAGAAGAAAAGAAAGAAAATGCGTTCATTTGCGGTAAACATGACGCAAAAAATAACACAAACAAAAAATATGAAAAGGTTGGGGGAAACATGCGTCACATCCACGCAAATCGGCTATTGCTCAGCATTATGCCGCGACCCTATGCAAGACAGAGCCCCAGCGCTGGTTTTCAGCGACAGCCGGAATATAGGTATAGCTCTGCATAATCCTTCAGAAAATTCAGGCATGATGATGCTACGAATCTTATTTACGTACCAACCATTTTCGGGCACAGAAATCGGACATTAAACTATCGTTTACATTCAGATCAGGCAATAGATCAGCAACTCACTATTTCCAACAAGATTTCGTACACAATTTCCAATCTATCTAGGTAGAGCCACCAGCTGTTTATCGCGGCGTTCCTAGCGATAGGTTTAACACATCGCGGTTGGCAGATCAGCCGGTCCGACGGCCGTATTACCCTGA
Organism: Brachylomia viminalis; assembly: GCA_937001585.2. Taxonomy (NCBI): domain Eukaryota; kingdom Metazoa; phylum Arthropoda; class Insecta; order Lepidoptera; family Noctuidae; genus Brachylomia; species Brachylomia viminalis. The sequence goes on along the minus strand of OW443307.2, from coordinate 4,034,059 downwards.
AACGCCGGATAACCGGCAGTAATGCCGGGTAGCCGGTTAAACTACCGGATCACTTTATCGATAGCTTCAGTTTTGGATTAGTTGGGTATATAACGTGCTAATTTACTGGTGGTAGGAGAGCGCTAGTGAGATATGCTTTGTAGGCAGCATAGTATATAACATATTAAGCATATAGGTCGTAAAATAAAACCGATCGCTTAACAGTGAGCACGAAAATATGAGACTTCAAAATTTCTAGAAAACCTGGCTGATTTTAGGCATGTGAAAACGTTAAAGCTGAAGATAGATTAGATTAAAAACATAAAAAAAGATGAACATCTCATTCATTTCTTCCTAAATGCAAAGTTAAATTGTTAAACAACCATAAAAACAACATTTCTTGAAATAATAAAAATAAGCCAGCCACTTTTAGAAAATAAAACACCACCCTGCTTTAACAGCCAAGTAAAAATAATCCCCTTTCTTTATAACATTATCACAGACGAGCAGTCCAAGCAAACAGCTGCAGATTTTACAAAGGCATTCAGAACGCCTCGTAAGAGAATAAAGCCAGAAATACATTGCTGCCTACGCGTCAGCTTGGCATAAAATCTGCGCGACAGACGTTTTGCCTACACATCTGTTTTAAAACCTTTTAGCACACCGTTAGATAAGAAGCGATGAGCAAACAAAATAATAAAGTGAAATTGTAAGGCTGTATTTACATAATATAACTGGTTAAAGATGAATGCTTATCATTTCAGAGCTGGGGAAACTCGAGTCCGTAAGTCTAGGAAATAAGAGATGATTCGTTCAAAATTTATAGGTGTCAATTTGAATGGACACAAAGATATTGCAGAATCAGGTTTATTTTTTTATTTGGTGGAAATTTGAGTTACATGTACACATACGCATACATATACTCACGCCTTCGTCCCAAGGGGGTAGGCAGAAACTAAAGAATGCCACCTGCTACGATCGTTACATACTACATTTGCTTCGTTTACGGTCATACATCTGGGCATGCACGCACGCCGCGCCGCGCCGGTTGCGAGTACTATGCACAAGCAAGCACACGTACATCGTCGTCATCGACGTGGTCATAGTAAGTACTTTGATAATATTCGCATTGTATGTATTAATATGTATATTTTTTATGGTAACATGAATTTGAGCATGTTTGAGAGATACACAAGAAGTTCACATAGCCATAAACCTCACTCTTTCCCATCAATCACTTAAAACTTGCCCCCATTCAAAGATTCATTCAATTACGTGCTTTAAACAACGCGCTGTGTCATATCCCACGTCGCGCAGTGTGGACCTACCTTAAGTATTATTTCTGATGCTACGTCAGAAGTATGAATTCTTTTATTATATTTATCTGAAGAACGGAGATGGAAGCAAATCCCTTCAGCGGGGATTACTTATCCAAAGAATGCGAATTGAGACGAAACCCGGCATCCGATAGTTCGATTAGGAACGGTATTTTATTATACATTTTGTTTTAGTAAATTGGTCCTGAGAATTTACGGTTCTGCGATGTTTTAATGGGTATTTTGAGCGTTTATTTAGACTCGAAGGCAATTAGATAAAGATTTAAAACTGTTTAGAGTATGTTGATGTAGATTGTAGGTACGTATTTAATTTAGATAAGTACCTATAGGTAGTAAAGTCGATGTTCTATGAATGCAAATGCAAGTAGCTGATAGATATATATAGTAGATATGGTTGAATAGTTAACCGTGTTTTGTATTCTTCCTAGTACCCATTTATTCATTACAAGCTTCTGCCTTCAACTTCATCTGCGTGAAATTGCTGGTTGCCCCTGACCCACCCAGTCGCATCGCATCGCCTGCCCACGCTATCAATTCGTTTTCGCTTAGCGTTCTTTCTGACTTTTTTTTTATTTTTGCTCTGTTCCTAAGGGTCATAGCGCGATGTTAAATAGCCTATAGCCTTTCTCGAGAATTGGGCTATCAAATGTAAAAATAGTTTTGGAAATCCGACCAGTAGTTTCCGAGATTACCCCCTACATACAAACAAATTTTACCTCTTTATAATATTAGTTTATAATGACTTAATTGGCAAAGCGAAATTCTTAGTTTTAAGAAAGAAAAGAGAAAGCTTTTCCTCGATAGCAAGTACTTTTATTCAACGTGAATTGTTATTCGTGACAAACAATAATAAAACCGGGCGAGTACTAATGGGTTGTTTTCAATTCATAAGTACTTTCTTAGTTTATCTTGGACATTACTGGCATCGGTGAAAGAAAACATCGTGAGCAAACCTGGACTTATAGTTAATATAAGTCTGAATTCACCAACCCGTCTAGAGCAAGTCTTACCTTCTCCGTATAAGAAGAGGGAGGGAGGGAGGTCCTGCAGTTTTGTTTTATTAAAGATGGGTTTGCTCTTGACTCTTGTCTAGGTCAGTGGTGATAGAGACAGAGTCGACGATGGACTGAGCTTACCCAGAAGAAGCCTGTTCACTCTCACTTTGAAGAGATTAGGGTTGTATGCGTTCGGAAACACAGACGCAGGTAGAGAGTTCCACTATTTTGCTGTGCGCGTTACAAAAGACATTTGATACAATAACAGGCTTTTATTATTATAATTTATGTACTGAGCTGTAAAATTTTATAGTGTAGGTACCTTTCAAACATTTCAAATAACTGAATATTAAAAAAAAAACATTCTAATTCGATCACAAGATTCTATTTTTTTCTTTTTTTAGGGTGGGAAATCATCATATCTTCTGCCGCTCTGGGCGGAGCGGGAGGGCGTGCTTTTACTGACTAGAACCCACCCGTGTTCCTTCAGTTGCCTGTGCCAGGGGCCACGGTAACCCTTTCGGACTTTCTTGCAACCCTGGCAGGTATAGATCTGTTCTATACCTCCTAGGGTGGCCTAGTTACACATTTTGATTTAGAAGTCATGAAACAGCGTGTCAGACTGTTAGTGACTAAAACCCACCCGTGTTCCTTCGGTTGCCTGTGCCAGGGGCAATTCTCATTTCAAGTGAAGCCCGTAAAAGAACTATTTAATCACTAGTTCAGGTAAATATTAAGTGCCTATTTAACGACTAGTTAGGTAAACTTTGTTAAAGTAGCTCAGTTAAGTAAGATCTTCGCAAAGAGCGCATAAGGGCGCACTTCGGATAGAATTTGCTGCATCTGTGAGAGTGCTTAATAACTGAATAAGAATGCTTTTAGTGTAGCAAGGATTTAAGGATCATTTGAAAAATGTTTATAGTTATTACTTAACATAACACCACGCCTTGTCTCCTCGAAGGTGGTGGCAGAGGTGTAGGTACCGATAGTACACCCATACTTCGCTAGTTATATTCTTTATACGTATTTCCTAGTTATTTATTAATTTTAAGGTGGATCCTCAGTAGTAGCCCGCCAAATTCAAATTGAAAATTTGAAAAAAAAATTGTTTTTTTTTTTTTTTGAAAAATATTTTTATTTAAACAAAATAATAATAAAAAGTGTTTATTTCTGCTAAAATGCTTCATATCCAATGATTTGTGTTTGGAGCCTCCTTTTAGGCAAACAATGCCTGTGTTAGGAGACTCCGCTCCTCCATATCTTTGATATATTTGTTACATATTAATATTACAGCAGAATTGTTATTTCTTAATCAAACATCTTGAGTATGTCTAAATTTTCTTTGTTGTTTTGCAAATTGCAGGCATAATACATTTTTACGTCGTATGTTAATTAAAATGCGACTGTAGAATAAAATTGATATATTTACTGAATCATAATCATTAATTTCAAATCAATCGTCAATCTTTGAAAATTTGTACCACCTTAGAATTTTTCAGAATATTTCATATGAAAATTGTTAGGTGGAACAAATTTCATCGACATACGACGTAAAACATAGCTGCAATTTGCAAAAAACCAAAGATAATTTGACGGGCTACAACTGAGGTTTCACCTTTAAATAACTTCTCCCGCTCTGGGCAGAGCAGGAGGGCGTGTCAGACTCTTACTGACTAAAACCCACCCGTGTTCCTTCAGTTGCCTGTGCCAGGGGCCACGGTAACCCTCTTGGACTTTTCCGCAACCCTAGCAGGAATCAGCCTGCGATTCTCGACGCCCAGGGCGTCTCCTGCGGCAGCTAGGGGCGTGAGGGCGCAAACTTTGCCTCTCCCTCACGCGTTCCGCCTCCTCCTTCGCGAACATTACTGCTTCAACTGAGGTTTCACCTTAAGGATTGCAAACGAGAGATACGATATAATTATCTTCCTTATAACTGCCTCGTCGAACTTGTAGTCCCAATTGCTACTAATTAATACTGTGATCGTTAGTTTCAAGATTCGATTTCCAGATCGTCCAGAGTATCAAAGAGTTATATAAGACGTATGGTGACCAATGTTCGCTTTTCTTACATGTTTGAGAAAGGATTCTAAGATTCCCTGTAAAGGTTTCACTACCAGAAGACTAACTAAATGCAATGTTTGGGTAATTGTACAACAAAAAATCTAATAGATAAAATAACCTGAGTATAATTCTCCAAAAAAAAGTAAGAGAATATCTCAAACTGGACTCAACTCAAAGCATATATTCAAAAAAAAAAAACAATTACAGGCACTTTTGAATTGTCAAGGGGTTGGTCAGTCAGAAAGATGAAGCTAGTTGCCCATTCCAAAGCACACAAAGCTGAAAATATATAAAGAAAGTAACGCCAACGTGGAAAGCAAAATACATTTCGTTACCAATCCGATTAAACCGATTCTAATATCGTTTTAACTTATTTTTTTATAAAAAAAGCAACCACGTTATGCAAGCTTCTCATAAAAGATGAGTATTAAAAAGATTTCTACAAAAGATACGCACTGGGGCAGATTTTTCTACGGCTGGCTGCCCGTTCAGCTGAGTGGGCGCTGTCTAACCGTATCAGTACGGGTACTGCAAACCTTAGTTTTTTGCGATGACAGGTTTTATTTTATTTTATTTTGTTTTATGACTTAACTAGCTAAGGCATCCGGCTGCACATATAGTTTTTTTAATTTTTTGATAAAATACTAGTCTTAAGTACGAGGAATTTTTCTGTTCCTTTCTTCCTGTCTGCTTTCAAGTGTGTATATAAATGGTTAAATAAATAAATAAGGATATTTTTAAGGTGCCGTACCCAAAGTGTGTAAGCGGAACCCCATCTCAATTCCTGATAATTATCATCTATCTGTCGGTCCGTTTGTCTGTTAGAGCTAAAGGTAGCCTGTTGAAATGTTCACGAATATTTTATTATGGAATTTATAATGGCCAGTACCACAAAATCTACAATAGTTGAATAAAAAAATCATGATAAAAGCCACAGTAACTATAGTATTCTGACCAAAAAAACACGGTTCCTGTTACGGTTAAACACAGCCCTGTGCCAGAGAGACAGAATCAGTAATAGGCTCCCATTTTCACCATTTGGAAAAACTGTGTAACAAAGGGTGTCAGAAAATACTATCACTCCAAACAGTATAATTGTCATCGACACGAATAACGAGAATAAAACAAAATATGAATGAAGTCTGAAAGTAGAATAGTCGGAATAAGATTCACTAGTCCTACCCAAATGCGGCCTACCCAAATGTCCTTTATTTGGTATTGCTCGTCGAATCGTTGAGCTCCTTAAGTTCTGAGTTGTGCTGCACGATTACTGACACATGCGTGCGCTGACTGGACAGGTCCACTCAATCTGTGTGGTTCTGTCCTCAAAAGACCATTTCAGACACCGATCTACATAGTCTTCACATGATCTGCCCAAGATTTTCTCTGGACTTTAAAAGAGACTGTGACCTCTTAGTTTGTTTGGGCCTTTCTTTTCAAAGTAGTCCGATAGGTAACGCCGACCTAATCTAGCATTTAAATGTGATTGATGTGTAAAAGTGGTTGTACAAACATACTTACAGAAACAAAATCAATTTATCATTCATTTATTTATCAGTCATTCATTGTATTACGTAGTATTTAAACGTGCAATGTAATATTCCAAATAACTGCACTATTGTTGGCTAATCCTATTGTTCTAGCTATTTCAATACCCACTGAGAATTAATTGACTCACAAATACCGAAAAAGTTTTAGTTTTATTTTCCTATTTATTCGAGCGAAAAAAGTATAAATGTCAATCTGCTCGTCATCATAATTCGCAATTTCTAAATGTCGATCACAAATTCCTGTCAATTTATAAAATATTTGATGTCTTGGCAGCCATCCTAACCTTTACCTCATAAATTATATCGACAGCTGATAATCTAGACGGAACAAACGAAACAGATGACCTAACTCTCAATAAAATCGTAATAAAAACTCTGAAAGAAAGAGCCACTAAACAAATATTAATAGCTGACATAAACTACTCAAAGCATTTACAAACGTCTCTCTATCCTGCTCTATCAACACGAGTCAGACAAAGACAGCGTGTAATACTGACAGAGCTTCGAGCCACCACAAAGAGATATCCCGACTAGATCGTTACAAGAAACGTCTAGGGTATAATACTGTACTCCAATTGAGGCCATGAAAATGGCGAACGAAAAACGACGTAAGAATTGAGATTTATTACTCTTAAAATAAAATTGGTTTGTTTCGAACGAGGATTGAAATTTATGTTGAAAGTAATTTGGAGTTTAAGTACCTGCAGCAGAGTTAGTTACTGGTATTTGTTTTTACAATTTGAATAGAATTGTTGGAAAATTTAGAGACTGTAAAGTTTTTATTTGGTGTCATCATTTATGCAGAAGCTATACAAATTTGTGTGTGTGAGAGAGAGAGAGACCTTAGTTTTTTGGATACAAAAGACAAAACCCTCACAAAAAAGATCTCACGAAAAACGACGTCCCTTGTAATTTACTCAACAACTAAAAATAGGGAAGAAGTCTATCAAAGAAATGGGTTTTGCCATGGAATTAAATTCGTCATCCCACAGCTTTCATAACATATTACATCCACCACAGATACACCATGTCGTAGTAAATCTTTTCCTTTACCAATAACCATCACACGAAAATTGAACAATAAAGCAAACAAGACGATACTCCATTTTCATACTATACTACGAGGAAACTCATCATACGCCCCTACATCAAAAAGTCCTTTACACCGCTGTTCGCCTAGCCCCATGCGACAGACTCCAGAGCCGGCCGGGGCATTTGTTTTCCATCACCCCTTCCATTAAGCTATATTAAAGGACAAGACTTCATATCGACGTAGGTTTTTTGTCACTTTTTTACACGGTGTCACACTGTGTGCGAGTTGGTTTTTAATTTTCAATTTTCTGATATTTGATTCAGAGATGGCGTTTTCTTTGGTGTAGTTGTGTTTGTGTGTGATGATGCGCAATCTTGTTTTTGCATTTTAAGCATGTTTGTATAATGTGTATTAGATTTTATTTTTGTTGATAAAAATGGTTCAAGGCTAACTGAAAAGTGTTATTAGATTTTACCCTTAGGATTTTTCAGTGGCTTCTCGGGTGGGGTGGAACTCGGTTGATAGCAAGGCTCGCTCTCTTTTATGTGGGACGGAAACATACCTAAACAAATAATAATTATTATTATTTATTTTATTTGTCAGCTACCATGATCCATTATGGTTAGTAATAAATGGAGCTTATAAACTATGTTAGTAGACAAAGAATTTAAATATAAATAACAATTAAAACATTTTATTTTACCGTCCGCTTACCCAGAGCGAGTGTATCGGTTACTGAAATTTACTCGAAACTATCCTCAGAATGCTGTTGCTGCTGCCGCGTACTCTGACCAACAGCGACGTCACACGCCTGCGTCTTATTGCGTAAAAGTCATCCGTACGCGCTTCGGCGAACATAGCGGACGCACTGCAGAACTGCGATAACCGCAACAACATCCTGAAGACGTTAATGTATTGTACCCGCAGAGCGCTGTATGCTCTTTGAGTATAATTAACCCACAGGCTGCTCGTGTATTAAGGCGGGAGGAAACGCCCGGGTGTCACCATTGTGTGGATCGCCCCGAGGACACGGTGGAGCATACGGTGGGGGCCTGCCCTGCATGGGCGGAGCACCGCCGTGTCCTCGTAGAGGCGATCGGCAGCGGCGGCGACCTCTCACGCCCGGCCCTGGTTCAAGCCATGGTCCGGGGCGAGGGGGAGTGGGAGGCAGTCGCCTCCTTCTGCGAAGCAGTCATGCTAGCTAAGGAGGTGGCGGGACGGGAGAGGGAGAGAGTCTCCCGTCCAAGCCGCCGCGGTGGACGCTCCGGGCGTCGAGAGCCGCGTGACGACTCCCGGCCACCGTAGGCGCGGGCCTGCGGGCGGTGAGTAATGGGTAGCTCACCGTCCGATCAGGACCAGGCCCGTGCTGGACGGCGCGTACATGTTCCACGCGCGCCTCAAAGAGATGTCAGCATCGAAGAGGGGGCCCACTAGGGCCCAAGCCTGCCGGGAAAGCGGGATCATCCAAAAGGGGTACCGCTGACCCGGAACATAAAGGGCCAAGGAAGGAACACGGGTGGGTTTTAGTCAGTAAGAGTCTGACACTCCCTTCCGCTCCACCCAGAGCGGGAGGGGTCATTTGATGATTTCCCATCCTCAAAAAAAAAAAAAGGCGACGCCCTGAGCGTCAGGAATCCCAAGGCGATTCCCGGCCACCGTAGACGCGGGCTTGCGGACAGCGAGCGATTGGGTAGCTCGCCGTCCGATAAGGACCAGGCCCGGGTCGGCGGCACGTTGTGTTCCACGCGTACCTCAAAGAGATGTCAGCAACAAAGACGTGGTCCGCTAGGGCCGATGCGTGCCAGGATTGCGGGAAAGTCCGAGAGGGTTACCGTGGCCCCTGGCACAGGCAACTGAATAAACACGGGTGGGTTTTAGTCAGTAAGAGTCTGACACGCCCTCAATCAATATACTCAAATAAAAGCCATATCTTTATAAAACTCCCTCGGTCCCCGACCCACCGCGTCGCATCGCATTGCCCGCCCGCGCTATTACTTCATTTTCACTTAGCGTTTTTTATTTTTCTCTGCTCCTAAGGTTCCTCCTCAATAACTGGGCTATCAAACGCATAAACACAAATCATCAATCAATCAATAAAAAAAACATAACCGATGGGTATTTTCAGAGATCTGCGAGTTCAAACAAAAACACAAACTCGTCAACTTTATTAAATTCTATATTAGTGTAGATAGGTACTTAAGTTTACCGCTAAATGTATTTTAAACATCGCTCTATCTGTATTTTTTTTTTTTGAAGATGCTTGAGACAGAATGATGTTTTAAATAATTGGGCGTTAGAATTTATTTGATGATTTCCCACCCTCAAAATAAAAAAAAAGGCTGCTCGTGTATAAAGATAATTATCTTTATACACGAGCAGCCTTTTTTTTATTTAACTAATGAAAACCAATAATGTAAACTATCACCTCTGCTTACGGCAAAATTCAAACGTGTACAAGTTTGTACCAGTGGCAGTGTGACTTTTCAATATTGTACTACGGCACTTTTAGTACTCTTTTACAAAGTTGCAAAGAAGAATGCTTTGTTTGGGGTACCTTTTTTGCCCTGCTGTGTGCAGTGGGACATTGACAAATTGATAATACTCGTATATTACTTAATTATGTAGTCGTTCCTTACATTCATTTGCTGTCAGAGAGGCGGAAGGCCAATAACTTGTAAACTATTATTGCGTGGCAAAGCATATCAACCCATGTACAAGGCCTCCTCTCTGTGAGAGTGAGCGGACCGTAATCCACCACGCGGACCCCTCGCGGGTTGACAGATATCACATGTCTTTGAATTTTTGGTTCTGTTGAACCAGAATTTTATAAATTCATACATGTTAAGCGGATGCGTGTTACAAATAAGAAAGCGAATAACGATCTGTATGATTTATTAGAAAGCCCTGCTTATATACAGTACCAGTGGAAATGATTTACAATAAATAGGGTACATTAATAAACTTAGGACTAACACAATTTGGTAATGTCGGTAGGATGTGCCGCGCTCCCTTCGACGTTCAAGCGCGATGATACGGCCGGCCGGTCCTGGCTAGTATAGCTAGCTTAATATCACAGAGTACTTTTACTATACTTAGTATGCGCGGGCGCGCGGTTCCTCTTATTCGTATGTCTATACATGTTTCATCAAGTAATAGGATTTGTCCAATAAACTTGATAATAATAGAAACAATCTTTCAGTTCATAGTATTGCACTATATAGAAAATAATTCACAATAAAATACTTTATCGAAACTCCGTTGTAATAGATATCCTACAATAATTTGAATATAAATCCAGCTCCCCTTACTACGGACGAAACACTGGACGAGTACATTAGCCTTTAGACTTAGACATTAGACTTTACATGTGTTTGCTGTGTCTCTCGATACAAAGTCCTGTCTCATAGGATCGGCATGATCGTAAGATGAGGCGGTTAGTAGATTACGGTGATATAAAATATGGTGTAATGGTCCAATGAGGGTAGGTCTTAAGTACAGAACGTCAAGTGACATGGTCCGAAAATATTCCTATGGCTTAGATAGATTGAATATAATTATCTTTATTGTTCATCTTACAAAATTAAAGTACGAAATGTTAAAAGCTACATAGGGTGTGACAATGGATGGGTGGGTAGGTGGCGGCCTAGTTCACGTTCAATTACAATCGACATTTGATGAATCTCTTATAAAAAATTATATTACAAAGTTTTATAAAAATGCTTAGCTCCGTCAAAGTAAAATTAATAATTTTCGTACTTATTGTTAAGTGACCGTGAAGAAAATCGTCGACTCTGCTCGCCGATTTTGATACGCAACATTAAACACTGAGATTGAAAATCTACGCAATATTTAACTAGAAATTAATTATTAATCACAAAAAGAAAATTATTATATTTTCACCACTCCCGCACGAAAGAAGTGTCTTTCCTCTACGAAAACAGTGAGGAAAGTTGGTTTTTCCTCAATGTTTGACCAGTGAGGAAAGTAATGATCAGTTCAGAAACTAACCTTGCCTGATTTTTTTATGTTAAGTTTTAAATATATTTTAAAAAATAAATAATTTTATTGATTAATTTTTAATTATTTGCTTTGTGACTATTTAATTTATTTATTTAAGACGACTGAATACTTTCTTGCTGGGAGTGGTGAAAAGTTTTGTATGCAACATCGTTTTGTTGAGTCTTTCGCTTACTCAGGATTGAAATTTATAATCAGTCGCTGCGCTCGTGATTCTATTTTTCATTCCTTCGTTCGCTCAAGACTCAAAATCAAAGCTCATAGGAAAAACGAACTTTCCTCACATGTTGGATAAATAACTATTCTTCAATTTTATTCTTTTCAGGAACTGGTGCAGGGCAAATGGTGCAGTAAGAGGCAGTTCCCGAAAAACATTGAACAGACCAATCATGTACTGGAATTCTCAACTCATAAATTTCAAATTTGGTACGTGAGCATACCTCCCGCCACTTCCGATTAACACATGCCATCGGCAGCGATTGCCAAGATCCAAGCCGACGTTCCACGAATTTCGTATTTCGAATGTACCAACCGGACGTCGTCGGACCGACGCCCGGCGGAAACACCCGAACGGACACGCTACGCCAGTTGCCGGTAACAGCTGATTTGGAAGGAACGGTGTGTTCCGTTTTAGAAATTTATATGGCGGCATTGTGCTGGTTTTTGAGGGTGGTTTCAAAGATTTTAAAAAGTGCTCTGTTGCCGCGGATTTTCAGATGTCGAGGTTAGCGAATTAGCGAATTTATCGCTGAATGTTATTAGCAGTGAACCACATTCACTACACGCTTAAATGAAAAAAAAATGTGTGACAAAAGATGTGATCAGACCTTCAACAAAAAAATTACCTCGAACCCAAAAATCACCGACCTCTGATCCAGGCTTTTTCACCAATTTACACTCTTCTACACCTAACCATGCTTGAATGAAAAAGTTGTGTTCCATTTAGCTATAAGCCTCCTAGATAACACTTTGAAGAGTTAGCGACCGTCGGAGATGCTGACTGGAAGATTAGCCTACCCCACCACCACAGAATCTAACAAATTCAGACCCTCTCACCAAAAAATAGGGTCTCATTTTCCTTGATAAACGACGCTTTTCGGAAGCGATGGCCACGCATATTCTTTCGCGAGCTATTCTGCACTCATTGTAAGTCAGATAAAAAGTCAACTTTAGTGCTATTATTTAAGGTGCGTTTTTCCTTGTTTCATGCAGCATATTTGCGGAGTTATGGCCCACAAATAAGTTTAGGTGCGGTAATGGAAGGCTTCGCTTAAAATGTGAGCTGAAAATGCTTTTATAAAAGTTTTGGGGTACCAAACAAAAAGTTGTATGTGCGTTTTGAATAGTTTGTTGGAGCATTTTCCGCGGTCTCATTTGTGAAATGTGACCAAGATCGTTTAGAAGTCAAAGTATTAAATTATCAAAAGTAAACTTACTTGAAATGGCCTTTTGTTGTTTAAGTACAAGTTCTAGTTTGGTTTTCATTTGTTTTGTTTGCAATTCGTGTTTGACTTACGTTATTTTTAGGTTTGTTTTGGGTTTGATAAATATATTTTTTGCCTTGACGACTAATCAACTTTCTTGCTTTTTAAGTTAAGAATCTGTTTTTTTAAGCTTAATAAGCCTTTTTCGTTTAAAGAAGAGTTTTCATTGAATTTCTGTGTTTTCTAAATAGTACCTACAGTTTCCATTAAACTTCCTTTAAAACAGAAATGACAGAACACTAAACTACGTATGCTAACCAACAGGCGAATTTTCGTAGCTCCTTACAGCACTTCGAATGAACTAGTTTGAACTGGATGGAACTGGATGAAACTGGTTACAACTGCTTCGCTTTTGGATTGAACTCAAATTATTCCTAAATGTGCTTTGAGTTAACTTAGATTACTCTATATTGGCTTGCCTTGAAATCAAGGTTTAGTTACTTCAGTTTGTGGAACTAGTAGTGGTCGCATTGGGATATGAGGTTTGTGTTGTAAGTACATAATTATTATGGTACCGCTATCTCTTTTTTAAAAAAACGTTGCCGGACACTAGGAATTTCTCCTGTATCGTGGGTGCGTTTACAAACATTTAAACTCACATACACAAACAGCCAGACCCGGAACAACTACTACTATCGACGACTAAAGATTTTGATCATGACTTAAAGGTTGAAGTGGTAAAAATTGCCATCAACAGAGGGTACCATTCTCGACATCAGAGCCATCTGATCCGATGTATTTTTTTTTTGTAAAACACACTCTTTACCTAAATCTTATGTAGTTTTTTTTTCTCTTTCTTTATATATTTGTATCTCACTTAGTTCAAAATTTCGTTTACGTGGAATCTTATATGATGCATATTTAGACCTTATGTTCGGCGTCATAAATAAGTAAATTTTTGTTTAAGCGAGTCAAACGGTATTACAATGAGATAAAACCTATTTATTAGATTATTTTGGAGGAAGAAATGTCATATATATAAATGCACAACATACATAGCCTTTGAAATTATATTTTTCCCGAACCATAGATCTGTTGGTAACGTGCATAGTAGATATTTTAGAACTAAATGGTCGGATCTATACATCATCCATCATATTTTTTAATTCAAATAGTAACATTTTCGTACCATATGACATCATAAAAATATTTATTGCAGCCGGACCTTAAATATTGGGTCGGATGTAACTACCCTCGGATAAAAAGATTTTTTTCCGGATTTATTGGACGAATCGCTTAAAAATGAACAACCCTCTAATCTCAAATAACCAAGCATAATACATAAATATTGCCGTGTTCTTCTCAGTCTTCAAAATTATAGAACAAATTATTCTATGTCAATTTTAAATTCTGCTCTCCTGAAAAATTACCAAAAAGGGTATCTGGCCAAATTACTCTGATGTCGAGCATTGTAAATGGCATTAAGTTACTTAAAACATAACTTTGTTAATTAAACCAGCAGTATAAGTTCGACTTAGGTCTTAAGAAAACGGTTCTAATTAGGATTACAATCTACTTACTAACAGTTGAAAATCTTGTTGACTTCAACAGGAGACATAATAAATGGTAACATAAAATAATAGGACAAGCAGTAAACTACTTAAAATAACAAGTTTCGTAAAACAAGAAAGTATTAAAACTCTTCTCCACAAAACACTACCAACTTTAGGAAACAGCAAAAAACAGGAGGTGGTTACGTCATACTAGACAAAGGCCGAAATATAGGTCAATGCCCTGTTGACACCTTTTAAAGCTACCTACCCATCAAAGTAAATCAGGGTAAAAGCACAGGTTTTCACGCCAGACGCGTCTAAAGCAACATCACAGTGCACAGCGGCCCGAATTCCTTTGTACCGTAATAAAACACCTCTAGCCACCCTCAGTCGTTGACTCAAAACCATATATCACGTATCGTAAACTGTGAAAAGTTTTTTGATGTCCTCAAGGGTTTTATTACCCCTGTTTATTGTATATTTTTATGCGAGGTACGAATTACTTGCGTACCTTTATTTACCGCTTGAGTGCCATAAATTTCTTGTTTTACTAATCTTAATATGGGTTCATATGTAGGTCGAATGGGTCACTTGGGTAAGTCTTGTTCGAATTTAGGTTGGGTAGTGGTTATGTTAGCGAGGCGAGGAACGGTCAGGTCTCTTTTGGTACTCTGATAATAATAATGGCGGCTATTCTGTTGACCACAGAGTTAAGTAAACTTTGACTTGTTAACGTAGAACAAGAAAGAGATGTAAGATGTCAGCACCAATGACGGGGTCCGCTAGGGCCGATGCCTGCCAGGACAAATAGCCTATTATATGCAATAAAAATATTATATTATATTATTATTATATTGCGGGAAAGTCCGAAAGGGTTACCGTGGTCCCTGGCACAGGCAACTGAAGGAACACGGGTGGGTTTTAGTCAGTAAGAGTCTGACACGCCCTGCCACTCCGCCCAGAGCGGGAGAAGTTATTTGATGATTATCCACCCACAAAAAAAAAACTGTCCTGACCACGCCTTTTTACCTGACTGCAGAAAAACCCAAAAAGAGGGTTATGTTTTTGCACATTGTGTCGGAATGAGTGTTCATCTTCACATTACTCAGTGTATGTTAGCGATTTTGACTTTGGAGTAGCATAATCAGCCTATACTATTCTCACCGCCTGGGACACAGGCCTCCTCTCTATGAGAGGGTTTAGGCCGTAATCCACCACGCGGGCCCAGTGCGGGTTGGTAGATGTCACCATGTCTTCGATTTTTTTCTTTTAGGCATCGCGGTTGCCTCACGATGTTTTCCTTCGCTGTTTTGAGAGCAGTGGTGATGCAATAATTTACACAAAACAAAGCGCCTGTCTGGGTTCGAACCTACGGCCTACAACTCATAAGTCGTCACCGTTACCACTGGGCCATCACTGCTCCCTAATTTAATTTGGAACTTTGGAGTACAGCATCCTAATGGTGAAACGCAGTGTCTATCACAATCCGAAGGAAATTTAATCCAATGCTTCATACGTTTAGAAAACTCGTCTACTCGACAACATTCCTTCACTGACTACTATTGGATTGTCAAAATTAAAGATTGTAATTGTGTTGTTGAGTGTGAAGTCAGCAGTATCAGAACAAAGATAATAATATGCTAGGTTCTAAATCCTGATGTGTAATTAACAGGTCCGTGAACCTTCGATATAATGACCTTCCCAAACATTCCAGACTCTCCAGTTACGTACTAATGTATACTTTTATTTGCCTGAATTACCTAAAGGTTTTAATGAATTATGTTGAGTGTAACCTTTGTATAGCTCGTTATCTTTCTACTTTAGTACTGTCAGTAAATAGACAGGGACTAATAGTACTTTTGGTTGAAAGGAGAGCAGGTTTACCGTTACTTATACTATTGGGATAATAATTAAAAACATTTGCTGTAGGTAATCTATCATCAACGCCTCTGACAATTAATTATAGTTTGGTGTTTTCTTGGGATTAAATCTATGGTTAATGTTCATTTTAATGTTTCGTTTGATCAGGATTAAAATTGCTTAATTTCTTTATTAAAATTAAAATTGTATGCTTGATTTCTTTGCTTACCAAAAAATTAGGAATAATATCGAACTGTGGAACAGTATAAGTGTTAGTCCGTCATCGGGAGCTATGGCAGAACAAGTTACGTTCTGGAGTAAAGCAAATTTAGAAGCTGGGTTCACTAGAAGTGGGTAGGTGTTGAGTCTTAGAATAGGTTAGTTACAATAATATCGCCGCTGCAAATACAACTTTCGACTGACCGGTTGGTGCAGTTGGTAGCGACCCTGCCTTCTGAGCCGCTGGTCTCGGTTTCGAACCCCGGACAAGTCAAACATTTGTGTGCATGAACATGTCTGTTTGACCTGTATATGTATATAAGTATGTATATCAGTCACCAGGTTACCGTAGTACAGGCTCTACCTAGTTTTGGACCTGAAGACCTTGTGTGGATGTTGTCTCTAATTATAAAAAAAAAAAAAAACTTAGCAAAGTGATTGATTGACCCGTTAGACACCTAATGTGGGTGTGGTGCTGTAATATCCCTAGTGCACATCCCTGGTGCGTAGGGTGCGGGCCAGCCGCAACAGTATCCAGGGGCCGTACTATGACCTGTTAACGCCATCATGATTCCGTTGAGAAAAAGAGATACTGCTATCGGCCATGTATAGCTCCGTCTCTCTTCCACGCTGGAACAATGATGGAATTAATACGTCATAGTACGGCCCAATGCTTTTGCTGAACGTTTTGACTGTCAGTACGTGAACCACTGCTGCATGGTTCACGTACTGACTAAAGTTAAGACATTATTATTTTAATTTTAATTTTGCTAGCTATTATAAATTATGTTTTTTATTTATTTTTTAAATATTAATGTATTATTTTGAAATTTAAATGTGATTCTTTAATTTTCATTAAAAAGTAAGTAATTTAGTTTAATTTAATTGTATGATCCAAAGTTGATTGAAAAAAAAATTAAAAAAATAATACACCTCTCACACCTGCACTTTGGGGACCGAACGATCGCCACTGGCGCTGTTGCTAACAAGTCCACCTACTGTGCACAACTAATTTGAGAAGTACCATCGACTCGAAAGAAGAATAAAAATTTCGTCACGCGGAAAGGCTCTTTTAATGAACCCCAAAATAATGTTTGACCTACTAGAACATTCTCTTGCCACGAAAGCCTTCTCCCGCGGTAATTACATTCAGCTACCGACCGTGATTGCGTTTGCACCGTATCCGGCGTAACAGCATATTTCCGTGTGTTCCGGCAATTTCCCGTGTCTATTATTAAGTAGAACAAAAATAGTTCCGTGTTTGGACCTCATAAATCTGCAATTTGTACCCCTTTGCTGCAACCTTTTTGGTAATTAAGTATCTCTTTTATTTGTGTATATTTCTTGTCATAATAGGCTAAAGTTATTATGTTTTTAGCGGTTTATTTAATGTTAAATCATGTATAGCATTGAATGTCATGTGTTTCTTTTTACTTTAAATCCAATAAGTATCTTTATCAAATCAAAATCTTTATTTAAAACAGCCTGATTTTTGTTAACACACCTCTTTCAAACAAGCTATACATTTCACTTATCTACTAATTCAACTTTACAAAAAGTAACAAAACATAAAATTAGGTACGGATTGTGCAGCTTTCTCATATTGTTTGGAATAAATTAACTGTCAACTGTAATACTTACTTATTAACTATTACTTACTACTTTTACTTATTACTTTATGCCAATATTTAACAGTGTATTTGGTTCGGCGCTTGGCTGCAAAAATCATTCATCTTATTCGTTATTAAGCTCACGTTAATATCTACCTAATTTACTGAAATAATTCTGCCCCAAAGAAACGTCAGATCCTCAAAAAAAGATCCTTAATCTATAAATATCTCAAACGCTCAATTTGTTGGACACGCTAAAAGCTAAACGAGCAACAACACAACAAAGGCAAAATCCCCTAAAAGGTATCGTTGAACGAAAAAGCTAATTAATTACTGAAGATTCGATCGAGTTGCTGAAGACGTATGTTTGGGTCAAACCTCCCGAGCCGACGAATCATCCAACCTGTTGGCAAATACATTTGTCTTTCCTGATTCGTCAATCGGATGAGTTTATTTAGGTCAAAGGTACAACATTTCTTTTGTTTACAAAGTGAGAACACACTGAGGCCCTAGCCCGAACGTGCGGTGTAAACGTAGCGTAAAGCCGAATGATTTTTTAATCGAAAATACAAGTAACTTATAGCTTTTTGGGTTATTTTTATGCGACAGGCACAGATTATGAATAAAATCTTAAAACAAAGGAAATATTAAGTGCGAAACGATTATTTTCAATTTTAAAATTGTTCCAATTTACGTTACAGTCACTCCGACTCCGCGTGTTCATGCTAGGCCCCCTGAATGATAAAGTAAATAAATTATAGACAATTTTCAAATTTATTATAGATTACAAAAGGTCTTATATAAGTGATAATGCTAGCAAACAAGGGTCGTGCTGTATTTGTGTAGGTATGTGACGCCATTTTCTTTCTCGAGAAGGGGCTAAAAGGCATATCGATAGAAGGTATGTTATGTTTGAAATTGCTATTTTTGCGCGCGATATTTTCTTTTTACTTAGCGAGAAAGGTCGGTGTGATATGAATGGTTACCTATAGGTATACCTACTCGGTTTTCCGTGGAATGCGTCTTGGTATTTTATTATGGAATATATTTTAGAAATTAAAACCTTACTCGCTTTTTTGATAACGGTGACCTAAAACACATGAATCCAGTCTTACTAAAGGAGCTCGTGTTACCCAGTCGAAGGTTATGCTACGTTTGCCGAGGTCGGTTCGTGGATGGATGACCATCCAGTACATATCCAGACCCCTCCGTGCCTCGGAAAGTACGTTAAACCGTTGGTCTCGGCTGTCATTCGTAGATATTTGGCCGTCGATACGGGTATTCAGGAGCCCAAAAGTCTGATAACAAGTCATACCAAGCGGTAAAAAAAACCCCTAAACCCCAACGTAACCCTAAACCCCTGGGGTGTTACCCAGCATTAAGGTTGTAGAGGTCGGATAGGCAGTCGCTTCATGTAAAATACGGGTATTCAGGTGCTTCCGGTTATACTGGATACTGACCCCAACATAATTGGAAAAACGCTAGACAGGTTGATTGACTTTATATGTAGTGTTCCAAAACACATAATTAAGTATTCCAAGTTTGACAGCTAGTAAAATAATGTAGCCAGATATTGAGCCCGAATATCATAGTTGGTAACGAATAATTTACTTTGATGAATTCCGTTTGAAGCAGACTGCGATAGTACAGAAACGTAAGCATAAATTAACATGAAATATAACCGTCCGTAATTTGATTTGAAACGTTTTAGACTGAGAGAGATACTGGTATATTTTGCTGAGGACAGTTTATTAAGTAAGTTTCGTGACATTGAAGACCACTTGGAGGTTTTAATTGGTCTGCTTAGGGTTTTGGGAGCAGTGGTAGTGTAACTAACTGTCCCGACTTACGTGTCCGACCCAGACAGGCACATTTTTTCATAATCAATATATTTTATTTCACATAAACCTACATGGGCAGTTATGAAACGTCAGAAGCTACTAGGTGCTAGGTTCCAATTGGTGGTTTCCTATGTAAAAGAGCCGGCAACTTACTATTTTCAAAACAATTAGCTTTTACGATATTTCCAAATAACAGTGCATTATTTTCTCTAATTTATTTCATCACCACTGCTCTTAAAACGCTGAAAGAAAACATCGTGAGGAAACTGGCATGTCCTAGACAATTCGAAGACATGAGACATCCACCAACCTGCACTGGGCCCGCGTGCTGGATTAGGCTCACTCTCTCTCACAGGAAGGAGGCCTGTGTCTCAGCAGTGGGAACGGTATAAGCGTATTATTCTTAGGCTGTTTTATAACTGTGAATAGCTATTTTTTTTTTTGGAAAAATTGTCGTAATATTTGTTAATAAATCAAAAGTAAAAAAAAGGATGCAAGGGTAACAAAGCTTTTGCACTTACCTGCTATGTCTGGTGGTCGCCGTTTATCATCATACTCGAATTGAAAATCGTAATTATGGAATCGAAATCACTTCTAACATTTAAAAGGCTATTAAAGCACCACCTGAATAATGTGAAAATTGTAAGTTTCTACCGTTTTTATAACTTAATTTTAGACTATTACCAAGCGAAACCGTCGCTTATCTTAATTATTATGTTTTTCCTCATAGGAGTGAATAATTAAAAAAGGTAAAATATGAGATGATTTTAAAACTCACACTCCTCTTTTAAGAGATGTAAGGGATTGGAAATATAGTCAGTTTCCGTATCCTGAGATAAAATTTAGTCTTCATTTAAATTAAAATCAGTCCACTTGGTCAAAAAAGATTACAATTTATTATCTGTTACATTTTCACTCCTTAACGGCTGAACGGGTTTAGATGAAAGGCATACGGATAGGCCATGATTTAGGTTAAGACTTAAGATACTTTTACCTATGTAGTACGTGCCCGCGGGATGATATCCAACATCCACGCGGATGAAGCCGCTGGCAACAGCTAGTACATACATAAACTCATGCTTTCTTTCCATGGGAGAAGATAGAAACTTCACAACGTCACCTACTACGATCCTTACATACTCCATTTGCTTAGTTTACGTTCATACATCAGCAATGCTATTCTGTAACGGCCTCACCGTGAAAACTTAGGTGAAGTGAGCGTGAAGTGAGCTGTCAACAATGTCAATCCCTAGAAACAGCCGGTCGATTCTGTAAAAGTCTCACCGTGAAGACTTGGCGTGGTGTGAGCTGTCAGTGTCATCCCACTGATCCTAGGGATTGACCAACGTTACATTTACAATCATAATCGAGATTTTAATAATATTTTTCATAATAATTAATTAATAATAATAATAATTAAATAATAAATATATTATATAATTATTTTTTTTATTAATTAATTAATTATTTTTCTTTTTTTTTCATTTTTTTTTTTTTTCAAAGATAGTATATGTAGTTAAGCGGCTAAACAATTCTATTTTCAGACACTTAGGTACTAGCTTTAAAATAATATAAAGTTAAAATTAGAACTAATTTAACTTAACACACATTACATCATTCATCACACACACACACACATTCATTACATTTAATTTTTTATTATAATACCGATTATGATTGTAAATGTAATGCTTGGTCAATCCCTAGCATCATTGGGACGACACTGACAGCTCACTCCACGCTCACTTCACCTGAGTTTTCACGGTGAGATGGTTACAGAATCGCATTGCAGGTGGACTGTAAGCTCACTTCAAGCTCACTTCACCTAAGTATTCATGGTGAGATTTTTACAGAATAGATCGACTGGTCATATGTACACACGCTGGTTGCGAGTACTACGCACCTGTCTTCTCTGAAGAACATCACAGAAACATAGTGTACGGTTAAAATTCATAAATATTACCTCGTCTTTTCTTACCATATCCACTGCCAGCTTACTTACTTAAACTAAATTCTAATAATACTAATTTCACTAACTCCAACATGTTATCTAACAAATAACCACAACGTCCAACTGCCATACATCTTAGCTAAGCTAAAACAATAAACGGACTAAACACTTGGCTTGCCTTCCTTTCACTCAATACATCAGCCTGTCCATGCAACCAACAAGACCAAAACGAAATGTTCTACTTGGCTGCTCCGGAATAGGACCAGTAGATATATTGGTCCTAGTATCCGAGACAGTTTTGTTGCTATTTTATAAGCCAACGTTAATAAAGCAGAAAACTGGTTCGGTTTGATAGGGTCGTTTGTGGGTGGAAGTTTTGAAAGACTTCACAGAACTAGAATGGCTGCCAACAAAAAGACTCACGGGTGTGTTTCTAAGAAATTCTGTCACTTTAATTAATCTTTGTAGGTACTAAGAAATGTCTTTCCTCCTTCATAAAACGTACCTGACGAAAATTAATATTAAATTTTGGAGATGATGTTACTGTCAATTGTGGTTTAAATAAATAAAGTACATAGCTAAATCTTACTCAAACCCAACCAATTGAAGCACTAACTAACCGATCGTTATTTCTCCTGACAAAGTTTATTTTGTTTATATGTATGTATCTATGTATTAGTATTTATTCTTGTATTTTATAGTCATTTCCGAGCTATCTATCACGTTTGTTACATCTGCCATGGTTTATCTCTGCATCACCCTAAGGTTGACTGGTAGAAAATGCCTCAGGCATTAAGTCCACCTTTGTACAGTATTTTTTTTACTTATGCATAAAGTTTTAATAAATAAATAAATCTTCTACAAAATTCTAGTCCTTGGCTCAGCATGCCACTTCCAGTCAATATTAGATCTAGTAAAGAATATGCTGCCGGTCTCTTGGGTACATTACCAGTCGACAGCGATGCGGAGGAATTTTTCGACGCCATATTTTGATTTGTTAATAGTTTTAGTTAGTTTAGGTTATTAAAATTTAATTTTTATAGTTTATAAGAAGTTTTTGTGAATATTAATATTAAAAAAAAATATTCACAGTTAAGAATAAAGTTAAGAAACAGCAGTGCTAACATTTTATGAAGTACTCGAGATAACTAACCTTCCTGAAAAAAAGTATCGAACTTCACTAAACTTACTCGTATTTTACCTTATTGAGACCCTCAAGCGGCGCAAATACTGTAAACCTTAAGGGCAACTAAAGGTTTGAGCCATTTGGGATTGAAACGTACGGGTCATGGGGCCCGAGTGCGCGTCGCCTTTTTAAGGACATTTCTTGCCGTTTGGTCGACACTTCACGTGACCAGAGGGCTGGGTTGTTCTTTGGCCAAAGAATTAGCATTGCCATTCAACGTGGCAATGATGCCAGTCTTCTGGGCACGTTTCCGGATGACAGCGATGCGGACGAGTACTTCGACGTCTAAGTGTTCTTTTGTTTTTGTATTTATTTGTATAGATAATTAGTCATTTAATTTAATACCTAGTGTAAATAGTATTTTAATAATTTTATTGAAAGTAAATAAAAAGTACTCACTGTTCTTCAATAATATTTTTACCTTCTAATGATTTACGCTTTTCGAACTAATGAACCTTTAAAAACTTTTAGAGCTTCTAATAATGTTCACTTTTTTTTAATAAATGAACCTCTTTTTACTTTCTAGCCTTTTCTCTCACAACTTTGCTGACGGTTACCATCCACGCATGGGCCGAGCCAGGGTGCCGTGGTAGCGGCCGACGCAACTTGCGTCGGCCGCTACCACGGCACCCTGGCTGCTGTTAATTAGTATTTTTAGGACCCCAAAAAAGGATATATTATTTGATATTCACAATAAGAGGAGCATTCATTATATTAGAGTACTCATTAACATTTTTAGGAAAGCAAAATGGGATTTATATGAGGTTCGATTAAATACATACCTTAAATAAATAAAGTAACCTAAGTCTTACCCAAGACATCGAAGCACTAAATATCCCCCAAAACTCTGGTCAATATTAGATCTAGTATATCACAAAAGGAATAAAGTTAAAGAAACAGTACGTTGCAGTCGACTTGCAATTTATTGTTCCGGCTGAACTGCGGGCGTGGAATGGTTGAGTTCAACAATTTGCTACGTTTCCTTGGGAAGTAAGCCTACTGCAGTTTATTTTATTTTACGAGACTCTTCTGTTTGGGTGCTGTTGTATGCCGTTTTTTAAATAACGGTATTTCTGTAGGAATAAGTTTTGAATTGGTAAAATAGTTTCATTCTTTGCATTCAAACTATATGTTCTTGTTCAGTAGTGTCTTTGGTTAACATAATTATAATTAAGTGTGTGAAACTGTAAAGTTAATTAAAAAGTCACTTGGGTACATGTTACGTTTTGAAACAAAACCTGACATTTAAAAAGCTCTTTTACTTAACGGAGGCTAAAAATACTGTTTTCATCAAAGGGAGTTCCACAAACTACAGAAAAACCTTCGATAAGCAAGCGATAATACCTACCACGAAAAGAAAAAATACACGAACGTAATAGCACATTCTCACAGAAAACAGAATCATCAAAGAGAGCCCATCAAAGAAACCCTTGTAAGACTTAAAAGCAAATATAATACGGAGTTAAATTCTCTCTCTAACGCAAAAATTCAATAACACCCACGTCTTTACTGAAAAATACATGAGCAATAATTGCGTTTTCGAGTCTCGCCATCTCCGAGGTTAAAATTCAATAAACCACGTCGTTGCTGAGTGCTAGTCTGTAGGGCTACTGTAGCAAGTTATTAGATTAGCTGGTGTAGATTTCAATTATAGTATTACATTATTTCGTTTAGTGTTGAAATGTGGTTAGAGTACGTATGTTTTTTATAAGTTTGTTATGTCTGAGGCTCACTGAGCGTAAAAATATTTTTGAAATCGTTGGTTGTGACTCGTACATGGCATCAAACGGAGGAGGCCTGTGATCAGTTAGTAGTGGGTGGAACAAGGTTGCCAATGGCCAAAGTAGACTCATCTTTCATGGGGTACTGTTTAAAATGTTACAATAAAATACCTCCCCACATACTTCAACTGAATGAGACGAAATTCAAAATTTGTATAAAACTCCCACTATGCAGCCAGGCATATTATAAGTTGGGGGATTTTATCGCTGATAAAAATGCCTGACTCAATGCTGGTCCTGCTCCACAACCACAACTAATTGATTAACATTTGAAAATACTGTTGGAGCTGCAGAAGATTGTAAGACTACCTTTGCTTTGTATAAACTCAATCTCCTTTGTATTATATAATTGCATAGGACAAGTGTGAGTACTATGTACTATAGAGCTACCATTTACCGGGTATAATGTCTTTCATTGAATTGAATGTGCCCTGGCGGCTGATAGATGTCATGCTCACTCAAATGTCTCGCTGACGGTGGCGCGTGTGTTGGATCATTTAGCTCCCTTCAAAATGGCTGAGCTTAATGGTGCTGATCCATGCGTCATGTTCGTGAACGGGCGCTGTCAGTTGGGACTGGTCATATCTTAGCCACCACGGCTTATTTTAATTATTTTATTATGGATTGTTTTGTTTAAATTTATATTTGCTGTACACTGGACACTCAACGTGTACGTCTTATTTACATCGTTCTCACATATAATCATACCTATATTCAATATTAATGATGTAACTAATATTTATGTAACAATATAATTTAAAATAGGTACCTACTACGCTTTGAAATGGGTAACTAGCTTCATATTTCTGACTGACCGACCACTTGACAATTCAAAATTAGTGTTTGGTTACATAAATTCAACGTTACTTAAGCGTATTTTTTCTTCGGAAGAAGTAGATATTTTTTCAATAATATTAGAATAATTTCAACACATCATTTGCGAACCTCAAACTTACAAAAACACCCCACGCTTTTCGTTTAAGACAGTGTGTCTGTTCAATCCTATTTCAATAACTCAAAAATAACAAAATATTAAAAGAAAACCATCGTGCTGCTAACCCTACCAGCTACGTTATGAGAAAAGGATACGTGAGGTTAAGACAAATGAAAGTATTTGAGCGCAGACGCTTATTGCGATGTACATTGTTCAACGTACGATGCGCAGTTGCAAGCCTTTCTGTGTAGACTATGATTAACTCAATTTCGAATTGCCGACCGACCGTTATTGTGTTTTCTGTATCTTGTTCTATCTTGTGTTATTTTAAGTTGAGCTATTCTCAGCATGTCAATTCGAGCATTTCTCGCAGTGAAGACACGCGACATGACTTAGTTTACATTCGACATGCAAAGAGTGGTCGGGACCTGCAGTCGACACGTATACATGATATCATGTAGACCATCGGACTAACGTCAAACTGTTGTTGTGTCATTCATGATTGTGTCAATTGCGGAAGAAAATATGTTTTTATTTTAAGAAAATGTGTTAAAAGTTCATAAACGTCTTAAAAGACATTACGATCTCTACAGCAAGGAAAAGCTCACGAAGAAAACTCCACGCCTCTGCCAAAGTTGTCAACTACCCACTGCTTGTGCGACGTCGATAGAGGATACATATCTGAGATACAGAAGCGGAAGGTGGCGCTTCTAAAACCAGTCAAACGGATCGCGTCGCAATCACAAGCGAAGACTTTTGAGCTGCAGTGCTTACCATCCTCCGGCATAGTTCCGGTTGGACCCTTAGGCACTGAGAGGGAAGAAGCCAAGGCCAAATCAGTACCGATAGAAGGACGTTGCTGAAGCTGTCGCGGATGAAGTCAACAAGTACTACAAATATTAATTCCTACATCCTGCAAAAGGTTATCGTCCTTAGCCTATAATTTTGCCTGGCGGGAGTTGCGTGTAAATGTTACAGGGAAGTGTGACCAAACCCAAGTGTGGTGTGACAATAATTGTTTTTGTGGTATAAACTTAACTTTTGTATGCTTGTCTGTGATGTATTTATGTAAAAGGACGTCGCCATATTTTTTTTTGACTTAGAAATTAATTAGAAAGATTATTGACTCCTAAACCAGTCAAGTGTACTAGGGAGGTTTTACGTTGGTTGAGGGCAAGAAGGGTCGATCGTGACGCAACCGCAACAAACGCGGCATCACTCCTGGAAATGAGAATTTTCGAGCTGTAGTGCTCACGTTGCTCCGGTACATTTCTCGGTTGGATCGACAGGCATCCAGAGAGAACGAGCCAAGGTCTAATCAGTGCCGAAGGAAGGACGATGCAGTCGAGCAAGATTAGAAATATGAATTCCTACATCCTCCAGGTTCAGCTGCAGAAGGTTGTCGTCCTCAGCCCAGAATTTCGGCCTGCAGTTGTGTATAGATGCTACGGAGAAGCATGACCGAAATTAAAATCCCATGTGTGGTGTGATAATATGTTTTTAACACGCTTATAATAGCTTGTTATTTATCTATGTAACGGAATTTTTGAGCTCGATTTTTATCCCCTTGAAAACGACGGATCGATTTGAAACTTCGCACACTTATCAAGGACCGATGACAATGCAATAATTTAAATAGTTTGTTGTTTAGCGTGGGGTGCTTTATCAGATATTTTCATGATGACGCCAATTTTACAAATATTCTCAAAAATATTTACAACAATTGACACCAAACACCCCACGCTTTTTTACAATTAAATATTTTGTTATGTTATTCACTGTATTCTTATTTTAAATTTATTGAAAATTATTTTCTATTTTTTAGTTCGGTTATCTACAAATTAAAGCGTGTTTTTTTTATTGCTTTTATTTTTGTGGTTTATACTGGGGTGTTTACTGAATTTATGAATTGAGCCCGTAAGGTATTAAGGTAAAGTAGTATTTTAGTAGTTGTATGTCACTAGAAATAAATAATTACCTACTCACCTATTATTATTGTACCACCAACATGAGGCAGTTTTTCAAAAGCATTGCAAACAATAAAGATTTCAAATGTTTTCATTTCATTGTTCGCATTTTAAAACGTATATAACTAACAAAAATAACATAGGTACGTAAACAATACATTATAATAATCACTAGTTTACAGTACCTACATGAATAGTCGGCGTTATGTGTCACACGCTGCCCCGCGAGCTTAGAAATTATCGGACATTTCGCATCTCGCCCAAAGTCTTCATGAATTTCGACAGATGATTGTGCGGCACTTTCACCACCAGAAATTTGAATTCGTGCTGTGACGAGACTCCTAACGTGACACTCAGGGAAAAAATTGTTTTCACAAGGATTGCACAACAATATTTTGGGTAATTAAAAAAAAAAAAATAATGTAGCCGGGACACGTCATTGGAACAGCAGGAGGGTCCGGTTCGTGCAGTAACGCACCACACTCTTTACGACAACCACACTTCCTCTTCTTCTTTTCCATCTTGATAAGCGTTGGTGTTATTGTGGAGACATTAGTTTACTTATAATATCAGGGCAATCATTCTGTTTTTATTTAATTACTTAATTTATTATGTTGTTAGCCAATGTAAACAAACAGGAATAATTAGGACTTTAATTTAACGTGACATTGGCAAATTAGCATTCCGTTGTAGCAAATACTACGGAGAACTTATTTTAATATTATTAATAAAATAAAAATTAAGTTACAAAATCAAAACTGATGATGAAATTTATAAATATTCATTGAAATACGTATATAATGCTGCTCAAAACACGTTTTTAACTTAAAAATCATTATCAAAGATGGTCAAAAGTGCATTAACGATTGCGTTAAAAAGTAGCATCGTTATGTGGACTGTATTACTTCGTGCGCCGTGTGTGGTAACATTTTTGTCCCTAGTAGACTCGTGATTTACGATCGACTTGTAGTGACAATAAAACAATCTGGATAATGTCACGATTTTATAAGCGACATAGGAGACGAGCAAAAATAACGAATGTTTGATCAACGAGTGTAAACGCGAGAATTGCCTTCCTGCTGGACTATGATTAACTTTATTTTGAAGTACCGACTGACCGTTATTGTGTCTTCTGTATCTTGATTATAAGTATGATTATTGAGATAAGAACTTATATTAGTATCATAAGAACAAAAAAAAAAACCCATGCCGATTGATGAATCGACATGATTTTCCACATAATTATTACTATTAATATTTCTGTAGATTACTTACATACTTTATAAGTATTTTTTTTTGTAACTTACACTATGGGCCTTTGTTGTCTGAAAATAAAATATATTTATTGTCATTACATACATCGTGTGTGTACAAACTGACAGACAACAGTTAGTTTTCATAATAATAACATAGATGTTTTTATTTTATGTTTATTTGAAATATATATTCAGCTTTAACGTATCATTTAAAACATGACAAGACTTTAAACGTAACATGACAGCCTCTGCTCTCTTGGCTGTTACGTCACAAAAGTTTCCAAAATGGCCACACAAATTCTGACATCTAAATAACTTTTTGACATTGTTGAACTTTCCAAGGATTCTGAATTTGAATTTAAATAAAGGGTGGTGGTGATCTCATGATTCGAAAAGTTTAGAACTAGGTATTCTGAATTTGAATTTTACTTGTACTTAAATGATTGTTGTGTAAGTTGGTTAGGTATTTAATTTTTTATCTTTTTTAAGATAGCTATTTTCACAACCAAAACATATTTAAGCGTTGGAGCCATTTTCGTGACTAATTTTAAAACAACAGATACCTAATTCCTAAGATGATAATCATAACCGCAGATACTGGACTAAAACAAAATACTGATAACGCTCTGATTACTAAAAACATTAACGTTCTTCTGGGGCAGTCAGGTAGAAATTGTACCTATCTTAGTCGAGCTCAAGGATCTTTAAGCATACTCGTATACCTACTGCAATTATTATGAGACAGTTTTAATCAAATGTATGTAATATTATGACCAAATATTTTATCTACAGGGTCAAATTAAATTAGCTTACAAAACTCCACAGGCGTGATGAGGATCGATATCTAAACACGATAAAATAATGAAATAAAAGATTTGATGTCTTTTCCAGGGGTCAACGAACGCTATTAGTGTTGTTACGTGAGGGTTGAGAAAATATGTTTTATCGTGTTTAGATATCGATACCAATCACGTCTGCGGAGTTTCGCTAGCTAATTTAATTTGACCTTGTATACAAAATAATTAATAATGTAATTGCTGTTCGTTTCTGCTGTTCCGACTGAACTACTGGACCGATTAGGCTATTTTTTGTTATATAATGTTCGTAATTTGTTTTGTTGTCATTGAAAGTTGATAAGTATGTCAATTGTTAATTTAATTATTTTGACATTTTTAATTTGATATGTAGACAATTCTTGATTTAGTACTTTTTTTACATGGAATTTAATTATTTTGTTTAAATTGGATAAAATTTAGAATTGTATTATAATAAAATATTAGGATCATTATTATTGTCACAAAATTTGCATGCCGAATTCAGTAGGCGGAATATGAAGAACTATATCAAAATCTGTAAATTACCATATTTCGTGAAAATAAATATATCTATCTAATAATTGTCCAAATAAGATTGATAGAGAAAGAAAAATTGGAAAAACTGAAAGTCCCTTTATATCCAGGGCTTTTTGTATGAACTATTGTTCTTTGTACTTTTGTATGTAGGTACATACTGTTGGACAAGCCAACAACTGTCGAGTGAGCTAGTTTAAAATAAAAGGATGAAAAAGGAGACTCCTTATCAGGTATAACGTCTTGATAGTAATAGTGACAGCTTGCTGGCATATTGCCTAAATATTCAGCCATCCATTATGTACGTCATAGAGCCAAGTGAATTTTACAAATTGGTCGCACAGTTTAACAAAGTAAATAACACTTGAATAAATCGAAGGAGGTTGTATCTTATCGCTTAGGTGTTTAAGATATTTTCAGTTTAGAATTAGAATTTATTTATTTATAAATGTAGTTTTACATAGTATGGTGTTAATATTTTTTACATTGTATACATTCTACCACAACATATGGTGTACAATTTTTCAATGTCATTCTTAGCTATTTAAGTACAATACAATAAATTTAAAGATTTGCGATTTACAATATAAGTCCAATATTATTATAATTAGGTAATCGTTAGTCACAATTAAGTACTTACATGTAATTTTGGATTTTTTACAATATTCCATATATTCGGCAACGTCCTAAAAGCAATTATCCAGTAACCAACTTGTCAGCTTTTTCTTGAACATGGGCATCGGAAGTTCTTTGAATGAGTTAGGCAAGCAGCAGTTAGCAATTAATTAGGTTAGCGGTTAGTTGGTTTGTTCCACATAAAATAACATAACGCTTGTAATCCTCTTAGGGTAAGGCAGAGGTCTACTCACAGTACACACACATTTTGCCAGGTATGTTTAAATCCCATATGATAGAGGGCGAGCCTATTGCCATCAACGGGGCACAAGTCCAGACCCCGGGCAGGTAGTGAAAAATTCCTGACGAGAAAACCCAATAACACTTTGCCCAACCTGGGAATAGAACCCAGGCCACAAACTCCGCAGTAGCGCTTGCGGCAACTGGACCAACGAGTCAGTTTCTTCCAATAGTTATAAAGAGTAAAATAACTACAGAAACACATATTGGGGGGCTTGTGTCTAAGTAATAACAGCCGCTCGAGACGATCGGTTACGCTTGCCGCGGTTGGTCCGTGGATGGGTGACCATCTTTACATACCAAGTACCCTCCGTGACTCGGAAAGCACGTTAAGCCGTTGGTCCCAGCTGTCATTTGTGGATCTTTGCCAGTCGTTACGGGTCGTCAGAAGCCCGAAAGTCTGACAAACCGTCTTACCAAGGGGTGTCGTATTACCTAGTTACTGGGTTGTGGAGGTCAGATAGGCAGTCGCTCCATGTAAAATACTGGTATTCAGCTGCATCCCGTTAGACTGGAAGCCGACCCCAACATAGCTGGAAAAGGCAACGCACATGATGAACTACAGAAACACATATTATTCTGATTCACTTTAAAAGACGATTCTATAAAGACAAATTAAACTTCGTACGTCTAATAACGTTCCCAGTCTATTAATCAATAAGATTTCCAATAGTCGGCAAAACCCATAGTCGGCCCATCACTATTATTAAGTTTGTTAGAAAATCCATTTTTTTTTACATCGGTTTTATTTGACAGATTTAAAACACTCCTCATCTGCCTAGCCTTGAACCAAGAATAGCCCTCTCCATTGCCCTTTGGGTGGCTGTTAGCCTTTTAATAAGGACCATTGTGCACAAATATTAATAATAGCACAAATCCTATCACGGGAATATGTAAAGAATTGTACCTACCTGAAAAATATACTTCAAGCTCATAATATTTGCACAAATCCACCTGCGAAACCATAATATTTAATCGTTGCATATCAGTTTCATAGGATTCTAATACAAATATATTTACTATAATTTTCTGACTTACTATCTCTACTAATATTTTATATCGAATCAGAATTGAGTTCTACTTTCGATCAACAAAATCGTAGTAGGAACGAATAAGATGCAAAATATCTAAATGAAATCAACATTCGATTCATTCAATGTTTCGTTTCATAAGACGATTGGCGTAGCGATTCGATCCTTCGATCCGCAATCTATTGGACGTGAGTTTAGAATTTGTCAGGCGGAGCACGGAAATGGTGGAACCAGATATTTTTGTTATATTCTGAGACTGTTTATTTTTATTCTAACGCTTTTCAGTTAGCTATATGAAAACGAATATAGACACTGTTAAGATTGCTGTAACCTCGAGTTTTTAATGAGTGATCATTTGCTGACTTAGGTAAAACCACAGTGACAAGCTTCCTATCCTTTATGGAGGGTAGAGGTAAGGAGGTATGAAGTGTCCGTCAAAATGTGCTACATATGGGTGGTGCTACAGTAGCCACCGAGTAAATTTGAAAAGCAATAATTTTAGGTTATGTTTACTAAATAATGTTGGACTATGTAAATTGTTGAGGTATGGTATACTGGAGTGTCACTAACTACTCTAGTCACAAAAAATATTAAATTTTTAAACTCGGCCATACTTCAATCTGTTAATTTTCTAACTCTGCATACTTCAGTTCGTTAACAACTGCTACATTCATACCACACCATACCATACGCTAGCGCCATTTTGGTGGGTTTTTGAACTTTTATTTACTGTTTAAAAGGGTCCACCTTTTTAGACTTTTCCCCATAAGAGATAGTGCTCCTTACCTCTACCCTCCATACTGTCCTTGGTATGATTGAACAAAGAACGATTGAAAAAAAAAAATGTAGGCAACATTGCATTAATGTTTTTTTTCGATCTAGCGAGGTAATAGCGTAACACACTTACAATGCCTTTCATTTTGACAATTCAACAACTTCCATTGCGTGATTTACGTTGTCGAGAAGATTTTTTTTCAAACATATAAAGCAATGGATTATCAATTTTCTTCAAAATCCGTCGGATTGTGATTTAAAGTGTGTTACGCAATTGGGGTGCAGGCTAACAAGGCTTTCAAATAATGTTTTAACCAGTAAATACCGTAATAAATTGTGATACAGGAGACAAAACACACAAGAAGAAGAAAATATAAAACACAATTTCAAAAACAGAATACATGTTTTAAAAACAGCCAGTACTGAGTGGCAACGTTTTCAATCACTCCCTCTTGGTACAAATCAATGCGGGGGACATTCTCGGTCCGTACGCAGAACGGAACGAATGAACCAATTCCTTCAGTATTGCTATTCAAAACGAGTTTGTGGCTCGTATAGCCCGAGGATTGAGGACGAATGAGTTTCGAAGGATTAGAAAAGTTTATTGTGTTCTGTTTTAAAGGTAGCTTTGTGTTTGGATTAGTTTTTTGTATTCTTCATTTAAACGGAGTTGGTAAATGATGTAAGTTTGCTCCTTTTTCTTAGAAATGTTTCGGTTTTTTGTTAAGACGGTTTTCGATCTATCTAACTGTCAATGTCTTCTAGGTCTGTTTTAGGGTCATAATATACGAACACAAAAAATAATGATTATGAAATAGGGAAAAGTGGTAAGAAACGTAAGCAAACGCGAACATTTTAAAAATAATAAGAAAAGTAAACGGAGAATAGCAAACTGCATTTTGTTTATTTCAAGTATTTTTCGAGAAGCGCTGAGCATTCTCAGCGCTTCTCGAAAAATACTTGAAATAAACAAACTACTTTAACTTTTAAAAACCATCTCTTGATTAATGTTCCCACATCGGTATCACACTACGGCTGCATTACACCACGAACTAATCGTGAATAATCAAACGTATTATGGCCACATTGACAGGCTAACGTCGTGCCATAACATATGCTTACGCATTCACACTCGATACGTCTTGCTATATCATGCATTAACCCCGGATTGCAGCCGCTGCGAACACGTATATTGCATCAAGGATACAGATAAAATATGTTTATGGCCTAAGGATATGGAGTACCTAGATATCAAGTAACACTTTTAGCAGAAATTGAAAAGTATAGGGTGACGTTTAATTTGACATATTTGTCATTAAACACTATCACTTTTCTCTGTAATCCCAATTTAGCAATGGAAGCCACTGAATATGGTAATTTCGAGAAAAGTGATATTTATTGACGAATTCTGGAAAAAAATTAATAGCATGTAAAACTTGGATTTTCTCGAATGACATGGATTTTCGCCTAAGCTATTTGGGTTGCTTAGTTGTTGCAAAAATATTGTACTATCACATCCTGGAAGGAATACATGGCCAAGAAGATTTATATGGGATATGTTGGTAGTTGGCGCCCAATACTGGCCAGTCAACCTAATGGTGTTGGTTTTTCGTGCACATATCAAAGGATCTAGGTGCGCTCCGCAAAAAATGTTCACACGTTGGCGGCTTATTCAGTTCGTTAATATTCGTCAGCAAATACAGTTTAAAGCGCTAATGCAGAATGATCAATACGCCAATGCAGCGCCATTGTGTAAACAGCGACCGTTGGGGATCTGATTTTTTGACTCAACATGCTGGCCCAGAATCTTGGCTCTTGTGTACAGCGGGCTTTAATGATAAATGATTTTATTTCTGTAAGTAGGTTTGTACAAACACTTTTAAACGTCGTTTAGGAATGTTACACTAGTATTTTTCTATCCCTATGTAGGTATGCATAGGGATAGCAAGACTAAAGTACCAAGGTATCAAGATACCTTGCCAGGTTTCTAATTCACTGGCCAGTGGTGTTATAAATTGTGAACTGACTTGATGGCGGTACAATAACGACGGCTAAAATATTAGGCTTGATGTTTGTGACCTCAATTTTATAGTAAATACATTGGATTTAAAAATACAGATAAGTACTTAATCCTTTATCCTTTTATACATTGATATATAAATAATAAAACGCAAAGTCTTCTCTGTCCGTCCGTCAGTAACGCGATAATAAAGTGAGAGGGGTCGTAAACTCAAATCATTAAAAAATTGCTGACCCCGAGTTTTGCTCGACGTCCCTTCTCAAAGGTTGTTACGTGAAACTCGTCTTAAATTACAAGTAAAAGTGTCTGTAACTTCACAACGAGCGTGATTCTAGTGGATAACGACTGACACAGCCTGAACGTGATCTTTTGTGACTCACATTCTTACAAATAAATAAATTCTAATTCTAATTCAAATAAACTCTAAATCAAAAGTTATTTATTCAAATTAGGCTGAGAATCGGCACTTTCTGAACGTGAAAATTATATAGAACAGTCCCACAAAACGCCCGCCCTCAGCCACTTCCTAGTATTATAGCTGGGAAGAAGAAGTGGCGCAACAAACTCCCCAGCAACACATCAGGATTTCAAAACATTTTCACATCAAAATTTTGCGTTTTTAAATTATTATTTGTTTATTTTGAAAAATCATTGATTTCAAATAAATCGCAATTAATGTGCGCCATGTGGATTGAGATATAGAACTATGGAGAAGTGTCTTGACGCTGCTTCAGCGTACGTGATCCATCGCCACCCGTTCGATGTCCACTGCGCACAGGATTGATGCAAAACAGCACATGAAGTAATTTTTTGCTCTGTTGGTGCAATTGCTGTATGGCGGTCCAGTAGGAGGATAAATAAATAAATCTGTCTGTTAAGCTCAAACACAAAGCACTTATTTCAATGAAACCATTTACAGGCACTTTTGAATTGTCAAGTGGTCGGTCAGTCAGACATATGAAGCTAGTTGCCCATTCCAAAGCGTAGTAGGTACCTATGGAGAAGAACGGGCAAGAAACTCTTTTAAATTATATTATTACATAAAGTATTAAAGTTTTAAACATATTTATTACATCATTAACGTTGAATATATAATTATATGTGAGAACGATGTAAATAAGACGTACACGATGACTGTCCAGAGTACAGCAAATAGAAATTTAAACAAAACAATCCATATATAAAATAAGCCGTGGCAGCTAAGGGAGAACCAGTTCCAATTGATGGCGCCCGTTCACGAACATGGCGCATGGATCAGCACCATTCAGCTCAACCATTTTGAAGGGAGCTAAATGATCCAACACACGCGCCACCGTCAGGGAGACATTTGAGTGAGCATGACATCTATAAGCCGCCAGGGCACATTCAAGTCAATGAAAGACATTACCCGGTAAATGGTAGCTCGATAGTACATAGTACTCACACTTGTCATATGCGATTATATAATACAAAGGAGATTGAGTTTATACAATGCAAAGGTAGTCTTGCAATCTTCAGCAGCTCCAACAGTATTTTCAAATGTTAATCAATTAGCTGTGGTTGTGGAGCAGGACCAGCATTGAGTCTGGCATTTTTATCAGCGATATAATCCCCCAACTTATAATATGCCTGTCTGCATAGTGTGCGTTTTATACAAGATTTGAATTTCGTCTCATTCAGTTGAAGTATGTGGGGAGGTATTTTATTGTAACATTTTAAACAATACCCCATGAAAGATGAGTTTGAACTAATATGTCGCTATTTCTAGTAAGTTAGAAAACTGAATATCATTTCATCCCAGATCTTCATTATCAACCTACATACCCCAATTTATTTGATGTTTACTTCTTCCTCATGTGTCACACAATCCATCCATTGTTTCTAAGGTTTTCCTAGGTCATCATTCTCCTGTCGTTATCTCAATTTACTTGCGGTCGGCGCAACATTGTCTATTTCTTCCATACTTCTCTATTAGTCGTCATCTCGGTAGTCACCCCCTTTTATTATATCACGTACCATACATACATACATATATACATGTGATATCCATAGTATAAATACTAGGAACAATTACAAATTTGTTGTTCCTACTACCAGGCTCAAGAAAATAGGTGGCTCGTTTAGATGCCAATGTATACATTTTAATAATAAACTTCCTAGCCACATTCAAGAACTAAGCCTTAATAAATTTAAATGTTTTATAAAAAGGAAACTATGCCAGAAAGCCTATTATACTGTCAAATACTTTATTGAGGACAAAAAGGCTTGGGAGTGAGCTGTTCAAATAAATTTACACGGGAATGTTGATTTATTTTATTGTTTTTTGCTAACTATAAGTATATATAACTTTTTACATATACAATGACATGAATATTTACTGTATAAAGTATTATATTATTTTAATTATTGTGAATGTGAGGACTATGTGGGTCATTGTTCCAGTTTTAATCACGTTGTGGCAGTTTGAGTAGTTTATGTGGCCTACCCAAATGTCCTTTCTTTGGTATTGTTCGTCGAATCGTTGAGCTCCTTAAGTTCTGAGTTGAGCTGCACGGTTACTGACAAATGCGTGCACTGTCTGGACAGGTCCACTCAATCTGTGTGGTTCTTTTCTCAAAAGTCCATTTCAGACACCAATCTGCATGGTCCTCAATGATTATGTCCGGATTTTTATATACGCATTGGCATTAATGAATTTGACATACATATACTATGACAAGAGTATTTACTTTGTAAAGTATTATGCTATTATTTTAACTATTGTGAATGTGAGAACTATGTTGGTCATTGCTTTTTTTTTGTATTTTTACTCTTAGTGTAATCATGATCTGGCAGTTTGAGTAACTTGTGCGGCCTACTCAAATGTCCTTTCTTTGGTATTGTTCGTCGAATCGCTGAGCTCCTTAAGTTCTGAGTTGAGCTGCACGATTGCTGACAATTGCGTGCACTGACTGGACAGGTCCACTCAATCTGTGTGGTTCTTTCCTCAAAAGACCATTTCAGACACCGATCTACATAACCTTCACATGATCTGACCAAGATTCTGTCTGGACTTTAAAAGAGACTGTGACCTCTGAGTTTGTTTCGGCCTTTCTTCTCAGAGTAGTCAGATAGGAAACGCCGACCTCATCTAGTTAAAAAAAAATATGATTGACGTGTAAAAGTGTTTGTAAAAACCTACTTACAGAAATAAAATCATTTATCATTTATACAGCCAATCTATCGTTTCTTTGGTCTTCCCCTACTCATATAACCATCCACATTCATACTCAAAACTTTCCTCGCGACATTTTCCTAGGTATTAAATCTTCAAAATACAACATTTTCAATACTGCAATCAAAATATAAAAAAAATACAGCAAAATGTGTATAAAACAAAGCATAAAATCCAGTTTACCTGTAGTATAGGATATAGTATAAAATGGAAGAGCCACCAACGTAAGTATGACATAATTCTGTATTCATGTTTCATAGTGGGTTGAATACAGGGCTACAAGAAGTCTAATTCTTTACTCGAGCCTTTTGATAGCGCTTTAGTACGGTTCATTTTATTTAAGTAACGCACTTTAAGTTTCATGGATTCGTGTTTTTTTTTTGTGAAATGGTTCAATCTTTTTTAGATACCACAGGTCGGACTGAGATCCGGTCAAGTCTGGTCCAACGTTGGTTAATTTTGGATTTCGTATTTCTGAGTTTGAAAGAAAGAAAGAAAAATTGTTTATTCTGCACAAACAAAATTTGTTTGCAAATGTATAACGACGAACCGAATCTGGAACGTTCTTAAATCAAATTGT
This sequence comes from Brachylomia viminalis, assembly GCA_937001585.2. Classification (NCBI taxonomy): domain Eukaryota; kingdom Metazoa; phylum Arthropoda; class Insecta; order Lepidoptera; family Noctuidae; genus Brachylomia; species Brachylomia viminalis. Next base: position 3,995,643 of record OW443307.2, on the reverse strand, counting down.
ACTTTTGTCTAATAATAATATTATCCGTTGTGGATGACTGTCATCACCTCTTATTGCTGTCACTGACAACGTGATAATGATGTCATCATTATTAAATTATCATATTATTGGCCCATAAAAACGATACACACAACAAAATTAGATCTACTCAGAGATCGCTTTATGGTTAGTATCCAGGGAATATTGGCCTAACCACCGCAAATTCGTGATATTATGCTGTTATAACCGTTAAAAGAAAATCTTGCTTCATTTTCTTGTCATAATCTCAAAGCTTTTTATCGTATTCACTCAAGGAATTGCCTTTCACTAAGCCGAGACTACTACTGTGAATTATATTGCTCTGACCTATATAATAATATCAGTAGGGAACCACAAAATTACATAACTTATTCCTCCAGTCCAATTTCCGAATTAAATTTTATAACCCTTGCATGAATAAATAAAAAAACATAAAATACGGAACCATGTACCTACGCTGAGAGGTTCAGAAGGCCGAGTTCATACAATCAGCGAAAACAGGCGCACGCACACATAGACTTGCATATACGGCGATCTCAAACAAATGCCAGTCGCAAGTGCACTTGCACTCGCTGTACGTGAACCGTGTCTATGTGTGTGCGTGCGGTTTCACTCATTGTATAGACTCGGCATAGCCCGAAGAATTGGCAAACTTAAATGACAGTAGGCAGGGCATATTGCTCGCAGAACAGATGGCCGATGGGGCCGAAGGTTATGGAATGGCGACCGCGTACTGGAAACATAGCGTTGAAAGGTGTCTCCCACAAGGTGGACTGATAACCTGGTGGACTCTGGAGGAATGCGTTGGATGCGAGAAAAACAGAACCGATTGACGTGGCGGTACTTAAGGCAGGCCTATCTCTAGCAGTGGACGTCTTTCGGCTGAAGTGATGACAATGATTATGAAAGAATCAACCTTCTGTCCCTATCTATTTTGTGTTTCTATGTCCGCCCCGACTCGCGACCTATGTATATGGCAGAATTCGCATTGGACATTTTACGACGTCACTATTGAGCGACAAAAGATTTTATGATCGCTTAAATTAAATGTAGAACTATCACAGTGAAGCTTAGTTTATTGCGCTTGCGACTAAGTAATCGTTCATTTTAATATTGCGACTAATAAAAAGTAATGCCATTTGGGTGCCTTATTTTATGAACTAGGGTGCATTTTGCAAGACGGTAATTTGCGGTTAGTGTGATTTTTAATGGGGTTAAATTACTTCTTTTGTTTTCTCGTGTGGAGGAATTATGGTCGTGTACGATAAGGTATGTGAACACGAAGGTTGCATACTTTTTAATAGATTTATAGCAATATTGAAAGAGTAGTTAAAACTTAGGAACTACAATATTGATTTTCTTATCGTTTTTGACCATCAATTGATGCTGTTCAACTCGTTGCGGCTGGGACAGACTGTTTGCGAAAGACGGAGGATAAGGTGTTATGGCGCAAATTGGGGAAGGCCTTTGTCAAGCAGCGGTAGGCTGAGTTGATTGAACTCATTGTAAAGTGAAAGTAATTCATTAAGTAATTTCTAAGATTAAAAAAAGTGATTGAGCTGTGGAATTTGCCATATACTTACAGTCACCAAAAGAGACAAGTAACCAGGGTCGTCGGATATAGTTGAAATTTAGTAAGAAACCAATGGATGTTTTCGAATGAAATTTAATTTGAATCGGTTTTTCCATGCTCAATTTAATACATCAAAAAATCTTAACTGTAGTACTGGTAATTATTAATAAATATAACAGAGATCGCACTACACCTAAAAGCAAACAAATACTTTCAAAGCCCTCGAACGCAAGCCGTAAACATACACTTCCACGTCATATTTTTACGATCCCTATAACTACATGTAAATCGTAGGCGAATCGCACGCGACACCAAAACGTGAAAACCAGCAAACAAAACTGGGAAATTAACGCAAAAACGTTAACTAGCCGTCACTCATAAAAAACTCAACATAAAAATATGCGGCGTCATTAAAATAACCGTGAAACTCCATTAAAGCTGCGACTGAAATTCGCGTCGCCTATCACACGACGTCATTTTAATCGCAGACAGGCTTTCCAATTAGCGCAGCTTTGCCCGTCACTCATTACCGCCATAAGCCCACGAAAATCCCCCAGTGTGACACAACAGTTAGGACTGCGTTTCGTTCACGCGAATGCTTGATATTTTTTAATCAAGGACCTAGCCAAAGGAAGGGAAAGTTTTTGATGTAGATTCATTTGTCACAAACATGTCAAGCGTATGACACTTGCGTATGACGAATAGTGTGCATGCAGCCTGACAAACGGCTTTGTGCCGCCATTTTATCATTTTGATTCTGATTTTAAAATCACAGACTTTGTTTTGGCAGTAAAAAGCATTTGATTGTTCAAATTGGAATCAATATGTTGATCAGTCAAGCGTTATAAACGCCAATATTAAACTACAATTTTGCTATGACGTAAAATACTGGCAATATTTGCATGAAATTATTCAAGACATCAATCGCAGGCTGCGCATAGAATTTAATGTTCCAAATGTAAAATCAAATTTTAACGTTTATTACACATTGAAAGCGCCGAGCGCGCAAATGAACTGGCAGCTTTAGCACTTATTGGTCGAAATCAAATTGAAATAAAACTTAATTGGCGCGAATTAATTCAAATACTATAATATCGCCGGGCTGTTAATTCACCGAGTTTACTATAGCTTGTTTAATGGCTGTCGGATAGTTTTAAGTTATATTGCTCAATTGCCTTTTGTGAGTCGACTTTCATTACATTGTAGGTACTTACATTTTGGACTGCGATCCATACTTATTTTCCTTTACTATTTCGTCCATTCGATTTGTATTTAATTATTTAATTTTGTACAAAAATCAAACACCAAATATTTAAATAAAACACAAATCAATGTACCTACTCTCACTGCCTACTTCAAACCACGAGACGTGAAGCATCTCATTAGACGAGCCCGATACGTGACCCAGCTGTCGTATGTGCCTTCACGTTCATTATATACAATATAGTCTTGTATGTAACAAGGTATATACAGCTGTCGGGTGCAGTTGTCAGCTATACGGTAGAATATGTGTAGTTGTAGATATTTCGTTGCATCTTGTAAGTAGAAGTTAATTTAAGGTGCTTTTATATTAATAGTAGGTAACGTTTAACATAAGTTTAGTCGACCTATAATATTCCCACTGCTGGGACACAAGCCTGAGTAGGCTTGTGTCTTCGAGAGCGGGTGGGCTGTAATCTACCACGCGGGGTCAGTTCAGGTAGATTGGTAGATGTCACATGATTTTGAATTTTCGGTTCACGGTATATTTTTACGGTACGGCTTCCCCCCATGTTTTCCTTTACCGTTTTGAGAGCAGTCGTGATGAAATTATTTACACAACGTAAAGCCTGCCTGAGTTCGAACCCACAACCTACAACTCGTAAGACTGCGCAACTGGGCCACCACTGTTCCAGTAAGGTTTACTTTACTCAAATTACCAATTTACCTCATTTTTATATTGAGTAAGTCTGAGCAACTGCCTTTTTATACCAGACCGGCTACTGTTTCTAGTCGGCTATGAAAAAAAAAAAAAAAAATCAGTAGTAGCTCAGAGCCTCGATTTGTGTCCGGTTGATGGCAATAGGCCTGATCCCTATTAAATGAAACTACACCCAACATCGTAACCGCGAAAATATTATCAAATGTCCCATAAATTAGGATCATTTAGGTATTAATGTTTAGTATAAGACAGCTGATAATTATATCGTGATTACGACGTTGGTCCCATGTCAAAGTCAAAGCATTTATTTCAAGTAGGCACATAAAAATCACTTTTGAACGTCAACATTTACATTAAAATACGAGTACAATTGATTCTAGTCGCCCCTTCCAAAAGGTAGTTTTTTATGGAGAAGAATGGGAAAAATACTCCACCGTTACTCTTTTAAAATGTGTTACAATGGTGCCGGTTCCCTTGTTTACAAACTAAACCAAATTTAAGTTCAGTGCATCTTTTTCTTTCTATTTCATTAAGAAAAGGACAGAAGATAAATTTTAGTTTAGTCCTGTCAAATTAATCAGTGCCTTCTTGTTTGTTGTAAATTTTTTTATTATCTAATTTTATTTAGGGGCTTATAGTCACAAATACGACCATGCCAGCCCCATCGTAACCTAAACAAGTAAGTACTTATTCTAAACTATTAATTATTTTATAAACTAAAATGGCTGCTTCCGACAGAGGCGCTGACAAAATACTTTGAAAAATACCTACATCTATCAAACTTATATTTAACCGGTCTATCAGAACTTCTCTTCCAGCCCTAGTTTTGACACATTCTACCAACAAGTGATAGACATCCTCCACAGTACCGCACTCAGCACAATTTGGGTTGGTACTTATTCCCATGAGATGTTTAAACTTGTTAAGTGGAGCGTGCCCAGATCGTAGCTATTACAATACATTTCTTACGAAGACCACTGTTGGTAAACCAGGGAACACGGGGGGTTCACTTTGAATCGTTTGATACCAGATTCCATTTTCCGACGATCTTTGATTAAAGTATTCTTTCCAATTGTTATGGGCTTTATTTTTATATTTTATCAAAATTTCGTAATGACTTGGTGTGACATTGATTTCGGTACCATCTAAAATAGCTTTCCTTGCCAAGCGATCTGCCTCCTCATTCCCTGGCAAACCAATATGGGACGGAACCCACTGCAAAGCCAGGTTAACATTAATAGATGAAAAGTGATGAATCTGTTTTATTAAGAAGTAAGCTATTGAAATACCTCTGTAGCCAGAGGCGCATGGAGCTAGATGCTGCAGAGCACTCCTGCTATCTACAAAGAAGAGTGAAAGAACACTATCTTTCCACTTCGTCATAGTTGTGTATTTAATATTCTAGTGTTATTTATTTTAGAAGTATTTATGTATGTTTGTATGTATGTATGTATATTCTCATACTATTTGTTTTATTTTATTATGTGAATTGTTTTTGATTTTATGTATTTTATTTTCTCTTTTACTCTTACACACGCTGTCTACATCTCTAAATCTACTATCCTATCGCAGGTATGCTGGAAGAGATTTCATTAGAAATAAGCATCACCTTTGTACCTATTTTTCTGTTTTTTTCTTCTTGTCTATTTATATAAGTGTGTACATAAATGGTTAAATAAATAAATAAAGATAACACACAATCATCGCTTCTAATATTCCGAAGATATTTAAGGGCTTCTGATATTGCAATGAGCTCCGCCGTCATACTGATCTGACTTTCGGATATTTTGAAAATAGCACTAATTTTGTTTCTTGAGTCGTAAAAGGCGGCGCCAAGATTATTATTTATTTTCGATCCGTCCGTATACAATTTAAACCAGTTGTTATATTTAATATGCAAGTCCTCTAATACATTTGTTCTTAATATGTTGATATCGTAAGATTTCTTACGTAATGTAACGCTATTAAGATTGTATTTTATTACGTTTTCTATATTTATATTGGATACCCATGTATCCAATCCAAACATTTCCAAAGGATAGCTGGAAGATACACCGTCCTCCTTTGTATCATAATGTGCTGTCGCTAATAATGGTATTTTTTATTTCGCAAATATCTGTCATTAATATAGCTTGATAAAGAGTTAAGTAAATCAATAGTTACATTATTTTCAAAAGATTGTGCCTTCAAGTAATATTTAGTGGCTAAATATTTTCTTCTTAAAACCAGATTAGGAATACACAACTCGGACTCCATAACATGAATAGGTGTTGTACGAATGAAACTTACAATTATCCTCATGGCTTGATTCTGCACCTTATCAAGTTTATTTAGGTGTGACTTTGCGCTGCTATCAAATAAGAAGCTCCTAATCAAAGCTATATATAACCTGCGAAGGTGTTGAGGATGAACACCCAAAGCTGTCCCCGATAAAACATTAAGTAAGCTCAAAAACCTTTGTGTTTTTTCCCATGTTTCGTTTATATGTTTTCCCCAGCGCAATGTTCTATCTAACCATAGTCCCAGATACTTTATATGTTCTGCCGAATTTATTGGTGTCCCATTTATATTTAAGTTAATTTGTTGTCTTCTTCGCCCTCTACTAAATACGATGCAACTATAATAAAACTATCATACGACAATACCACCACACGGAGAAAGTTGTTCAGTTAAAGGTCTGTACCCCTTTCCATTAAAAATGACCTCACATTTCTGATACACGCTGTATAACTGTTGCAATGTGGGGCTACCAACTCCTCAGGGCATACGAGAGTAGGACCATACTTCAATAGAGACTAGAATTGAACACGTTCAGTTCTACCTGGGCAGTTTACTCTAGCGTGTCGATGACATTAAATACCGGAAAAGAAACGTAAGTATGTGGGTCATTGCTTTTTTGTTTTTTTTTTTTTGCTCAGATTGTTTTAATTATGATCTGTCAGCTTGAGTAATTAATGCGGCCTACCCAAATGTCCTTTCTTTGGTATTGTTCGTCGAATCGTTGAGCTCCTTAATTAAGCTCTGAGTTGAGCTGCACGATTACTGACACATGCGTCGACTGACTGGACAGGTACACTCAATCTGTGTGATTTTTCCTCAAAAGACCATTACAGACACCAATCTACATGGTCTTCACATGATCTGACCAAGATTATGTCTGGACTTTAAAAAGACACTGTGACCTCTGTGTTTGTTTCGGCCTTTCTTCTCAGAGTAGTCCGATAGGAAACGCCGACCTCATCTTGCTTTTAAAATATGATTGACGTGTAAAAGTGTTTGTAAAGACCTAGGTACTTACAGAAATAAAAGCATTTATCATTAAGTATAGTTATTAAATTTGATCAAACTTTGAAATTAAAACCCGAACCAAAGCAACCGGATATTCAACCACAAAATTATTTAAATCGCCTTCATGGCACGACCACAACATTTTATACACCTACGAGTACCAGCCACTGGAAACTATAATTTCATAGTCATGTTGCAACTACAATATACCCGAAATTTTCAGCTAACATAGTCCGTCGTTGTCGCTTAGTGCGAACGCGGTCTTCCCGCCCTTAATTGCGCACAGAATTAGCTGCGCGCGGTATAACAATGCGCAGGTGTAATAATACGCGCGTGTAATTGTGCGCACATGTTGATAATATTGCGTGGCACTGTAAACACGTTCTTCATTTAGTTGTTCATGTGTATGCAAGGAATTTGGACTGGGATAATGTGTTCGTATCTTTTCGGTAAATGTTAGAAGGAGAGTAAAACTTAGGTATTGTTGGGTAAGGTGCAATTTTCGGCAAAAAAACTGTATTTAAATTGTCGTAGTACAGATTTTTGGAATAGGTAGCATTTATGTTTCTTTCTATAGGGCCTACTATGTGAAAAAGTGACATTGTTTTTCCATAAGTACTTTATATTGATAAGTCTAACTTAACATTTAAAAATCAGATTAAATCTTTTATGGGTGAGATTGTTTATAATAGGAAGAGTGTGGTTTCAGATTTTTGATTTCCTATTTTTTATTTGTGATTAATATAAATACAATACATAATAAAAACATCTTCGCCTGTAATAAAAAGGTAGTCGGTAAAATAATTAATTTTCATTTCGCGTTGTACAACCAGGCTAGCCTCTGCAGCGAAAGGGTTACTGACCCGGCTATAATGTATACTGCGAGTACCGTCAAGCTTGCTACGAGCTACTTCTCGAGCCATTACTTATTATTTTCATCTTCATGGATACCAGTAAATTGTTCTAGGTTCTTGTTTTTTTCTCAGTAATCCTCTATTTTTATGGGAATCTCGTAACCTTTTTTAAGATAAGATAATTATCTGTCCAAAACAAGATTAGAAGAAGCACACGTGGCAGGATATAGATTTGTTTGTGAGTTTGTTTGTTTATGAGTTTTGCGAAAAATATCAAATATTTAACGACTGCCAGAATGGTTTCCGCAAAAATCGATCCACAACCTTAGCTGTATATAAATATACTCAAAAAGCTCTTGACATTATTAATAATAAACAATACGCTATAGGATTACTGTTGGACATGACAAAGTACAATTTCAAATATTATTAAATAAATTATACAATATAGGAAGGACTACGCGGCAAATGTTGACTGGTTCGTATCCCATTTAAAAAATAGAGAACAAATAGTAGAAATAGAACATTACAACCATCACAATAATGAAATTGAATTAGTTAGATCAGACAGTAAATTAATCACCGCTTCAATCCCGCAAGGCAGCGTAATAGGTTGTTTCTTGTTCCTTGTTTATGTAAACGATCTCCCTAGTAACATAAATGAGTCCTGTGTACTATTCGCGGACGACGTATCGATTTTAACCTCATGTGAAGACAACACCTATATTAATGAAAAATTTAATTCCATACTTAACTCTAAAATAAATTGGATGTCTGAACACAATTTAGAAATCAATTTTAACAAGACTAAATTAATAACCTTCCACTCCCGACAGAAAATACCAGTTAATATCAACTTTAGTTTTAACAACATTAAATTAGAGGTAGTTAATAAATTCTCCCTATTAGGCCTAGACATTGGCACAAATATAAATTGGAAGTCACATATTCAAAAAATATAAGCCAAGCTTTCAAAATTTTCGTACGCCCTCCGTGAGATCAAAAAAACTACAGACCTTAAAACGGCTCTGGTAACGTACTACGCATATGCCTACGCATGGCTTAAATATGGTGTCGTTTTTTGGGGCAATAGTACCAACGCGCCCACACTATTCACTTTACAGAAAAAACTATTCAGAATCATAGTTAATATTGAAGAAACCGACAGTTGTAAGCCCCACTTTCAAGAAATTAAAATTCTTCCCCTACCCTCCCTCTATATTTTCGAAATTTGCAAATTCGTACGTAAATACCCAGACTTCTACACCAAAAGGGAAGATATACAAACAAAAATATCACTCAGGCACAAAAATAGGCTCAATCTACCAACGTCACGACTAAAAATGCACTCAGACAGTGCCTACGTTATGTCTATAAAATTATACAATAAGCTGCCAGAATTCATTAAAAATATAGATAAATATAACATTTTCATAAATAAATTTAAAACATTCCTAATAAATAAAACCTATTATAGTGTAAATGAATACTTAAATGACAAATTATAAATATATACATAAAATAATTATAATATAAAACAAAATATAATATAATATAACCAAATTAATAAAATATTGATATTATAATAAAATACTTACAGTTAAACCCCGCAATAGTATAAAATAATGTCTATACCAACTTATATTATAATATATATAAATACCTAGAAGATTTACCTATATGAATATTAATAAAGTAATGAGCAATATTTTTTTTAGTATTAGAAGTAAACACTCAGTGCTCTTCCTCCTCTCTCCCATAATTATTCTATGCTGTGCCCGACAGGGTCCAAAATTGTGTCGTTATTACAACCCACCAGCTAATGTAAACTTTAATATTTACATTTTGAGTATCGAGTAGATAGATACTGATTAGTTTATTATAATTAATAAACTAATCATTATAACTAATATTAATTATATTAAATTACAGTCATGTTTCGCCTTAACGGCGTACAAATATGTACGAGTATAAATAGGAAGGATATTCTTTAAACATCAAGTAATTATAAATGCATCTATTGTTCAAACAATTAAATATTTTTTTTTAAACCGTAGTAACTTTTCTTCTACAGTTCGTTCTGAGAACTAAAATGGTGTTTATTATCCTCTTATTCATTGGCATGATTCTGATTATGATAATGATAATTTTAATTCATTGTCATGAGTTTTTGTGTAGTTGAGATTGAAACCTTTCCGTATCATGAAACAAGTAGGTATGTTTCATTCTATTACCACGTATTTATTATTCAAGACGGGGAGGAACTTTATTTTTTTTTGATGGTGGGAAATCATCAAATAACTTCTCCCGCTCTAGACAGAGCGGGAGGGCATGTCAGACTCTTACTGACTAAAACCCACCCGTGTTCCTTCAGTTGCCTATGCCAGGGGCCACGGTAACCCTTTCGAACTTTCCTGCAACCCTAGCAGGTATCGGCCCTAGCGGACCCTGTCATTGGTGCTGACATCTCATTGAGGCGCGCGTGGAAAACAACGCGCAAGACGGGGGATGACACTCGCTAAGACCTGGGAAGCATGGCGCAAAAAAGACGAGGCCTATTCTGGGTGCTGCTTGTGGTGACAGGTCATCTTGCTGACTATGGTTTTGTTATTGTTATTAGTAATTAACTGTTTCTTTATTTTACTTCGAAGGTCCTAGTTTATCATTTGTGGCTACAAGTTACAGCTACACATATAAACCTAATGCAGCATTGCATATTTAAGCGGGCACACCCTTTATGCCTGGAGGCTTTTTATTATGTATTAAGTTTTGTTTACGTTTTTATTATTTATTTCTGCTTGAGTATAGTTTTGCGTGTGCTAGCTGACATATGGCATATAATATTAATGTTTTTGTGTTTCGTAATTTTAATTACTTATTACTATATAGAACCAAGTCCTTCTAACTGAACAGACAGCAGTGCTGCTGGGGAGTTTGTTGCGCCACTTCTTCTTCCCAGCTAAAGCACTAGGAAGTGGTGAAGGGCGGGCGTTTTGAGGGGACTGTCTTATGTGATTTTGACGTTCAAAAAGTGCTGATTGTCAGCCCAGTTTGAATAAATGACTTTTGATTTTTGACTCAGCAGTGGGTGAAACAAGGCTGCCTATGATGGTGATGATGACGATGATGAATTAGTATTATATTATTATGAATATGCTGTTTTTTTTTTATCAAACTATTAATATATTACTTACTGCATAGTGTTATGTAGGTATGTTTAGTATGTACCTACATAATGCAAAAAGTTAAAATATTATTACCACAACCAACTTCCTTATGGAAGCATTATAGAACCCGTTTCTCTTATCCTCCCTCTAAACTCCTCGCGCCAAATTCGATGTGCATTACGAAAAACATATTCCCCCCTTTTAACAGCATCTTCCCCCACTACTTTATTTTTATAATCCGCATTAATTCACTAAATTTAAGTGAAAATACACTTTTTTCACGCTCAAGGTAAGTGGGTACAGTCATAACCACAAATAATGAAAATTATTTGAAAAGGTAATTGAAAAGTGAATGCGTGTGAGAAAGAAGTAGGTAAGTATGTCATGGGGCATAGACAACACTGAAACCCACTCCATATAACGTATACGATTGTGGGTTCAAAACTTAGCCTAATGAAACTCCTTATTTGAATCTTGGTTACAGAGCATGGGGTCCTGGATTCGATCCCCGGGTCGAGGAAAAATATATTGGGCTTTTTCATTAGGAATTTCTCAGTAGCTAGGAGTTTGGAAGTTGGAGATGTGGAACCTAAAGCTTCGGATAGCACGTAAAGACGATGGTCCTGCGCCTGATCTCTTCGTGGTCGTGTCGGAATGCCGTCCTGTCGACTATGAGAGCAAAGGAACAGAGAGTGCACCCGTATTTGCGCAGACCCTTTTGCACTATAATATCTCCTGCGTACTTGGCTAATCTCCGTTGTTATTTGGCACCGTGGCGGCAATGCGGTCGAGAGGATTTTTATTTTATATGGAACAGGGCCTTGCAATGACACTTCAAGTTAATTATAATTCAATAACTATGTCATACCTCGGAAAGCACGTTAAACCGTTGTAATTTGAAACTCCTTGGTGGAATTCTTATATAATTTTTTATGTTGGTTCCGACTGTCATTCTCAGACCTTAGACAGTCGTTACGGGTAGTCTGAGGCCCAAAAAGACTGATAACCACTCTACTCAGTAGGTACCTTCTTCTACTTGACAACTAATCTAAATACTGGGTAGCACGATACCCCTTGGTAAGCCAAGGGGTATTGTGCTACCCAGTAACTTAGTTATGGAGGTCAGACAGTCAGACAGTTTGACAACACGGTTGGCGCAGTGGTTAAGCGATTGACTGCTGCGTTACGTGTCGCGGGTTCGATCCCCGCACGGAACAAATATTTGTATGACCTGCAAGTAGTTGTTCCGGGTCTGGCCGTTTGTGTATGTGAGTTTAAATAATTGTAAACGCACCCACGATACAGGAGAAATTCCTAGTGTGGGGCAACGTTTATATTAAAAAAAAAAAAAAAAAGACAGGCAATCGCTCCATGTAAAATACTGGTATTCAGTTGCATCCAGTTAGACGGAAAGCCCTGCCCAACAAAGTTAGGAAAAGGATAGGCAGATTAATTGATTGAGCTATGTCATACCTACAACAGAAACTGTAGGTATGCTATTTAAAAGTTGACAAGAAATTCAATTGGCTCTTGAAACAAAAATAATTGGCTCTAGTACACAAATCTGTGCTGTTGACTGTACTCTGCCAATTTCTCCCAACTTTTCACTTACAAAGTTTACTTATTGTAACGGTAGGTACAATGTTCCCCTTTATTTAATACAGTTTCTTTCACTGTTTGTATAATAAAAACTTATGTAATCTTATTAGCATAATATTTGCTTGAAGCTGGCGCGTTCGGCGCATTTACCGAATGTCTCGGCGTTTAGTTTGCATAACGTTGTTTAGAGTATGTTGTGTGTTTAATAAACAAGCTTTGTGTTTTTGTGTGTAGCTATTCTTGAAGGTAGATGTGTCTTCTGTAATAATTAATAGCCTTTGGTGGCCTTATTTAAATGTTTTGAGTAACATCTTCGGTATACTCCTAAAATATATTGGAACGGTTTGAATTTCTGATATATTTCTTTTATCGAAAATTTTATACACATAAGAATAGGGATCCCCAAAATAGAGCGTTTGTTGACCACCTTAAAGAGTAAGAATACAGTTTTCACTTAATCACAGGAAAACACATTATATACAGTAGATATATGTATTTAACACATAAAACACCCATCCCCAATGAAAACCACTGTCCTACAGTTCTACAATTAATTCGAAACCACACAAATTAACATTCACAGGTATAAATACACACGCACCCCCACATACACGCCCTGCGCAGAGTAGCGAGAGGACGGCCACAATGCACCCACAAACGCTCGGCCTACTAAAACTCCTGTCGCTACAAAAGGGTGACTGTTGTACAACGCATGCTGTTTTATGGTGCAAGTTATGAGAGTTGGTGCAGTACGAATTGTTTATAAGTTTTGGTGATGTTTAAGAGTTTAGATGTGGTTGTTTTTTGTTCGAAGAATTTTCTAATAACAATATTAACTTCATTTTAGACCATAAATCCATCACTGTTACTATTAGCCTGAATCCTTAATTATGAGTAAACCATATAAAAACAAACAAAATCAACGTGATTTGTAGAGTACGCTCCAGTATCTCAGAAGTGAGTGGGTGTGTTAGGTACACCTGTGCCTTGGCGTTCAGGGAAAAAAGGCGCGAATTTATGTTTTGTGTTTTTTTGACATTTGTAACGACACAAGCTTGACACTCCGCAAATATTTTACTTACATGTCAATTAGCGGGGTAAGGTTTACTTTTACATGCAGATGGAATAGAATAGAATAAGTCTTTATTTGCATAGAATGTAGGTACACAAAATTAAGTCTGTTGTTAAATTATCTAATAGGGTCCATGTACATTCTGCCTTAATATAACATGCAAATGTAATTTAAGTAGAGGATATTAAAGATATTACAAAAAAATATATCGTTTAAGAAATCCTGCACAGCATAATAACAATTTATCAAAAAGTAATTCTGTGAAACGTTGTTGTTTAAATTTTTGCAACTGTAAGCTTTGTTTTGGTCAGGTATTTTATTAAAGATTACGGGAGCCATACAAATCACATTTATTTTTAATAAGCTAGTTTAAATACGCCGTGCATAATAGATTCTGGTATTGATCTCATAGCAAACTCAAACTCAAAGCATTTATTTCAAATAAACCAATTACAGGCACTTTTGAATTGTCAGGGGGTCGGTCAGTCAGAAAGATGAAGCTAGTTGCCCATTCCAAAGCGTAGTAGGTACCTATGGAGAAGAACGGACAAGAAACTCCATGGACACTCTTTTAAATCAAAATATTGTTACATAAAAGTGGTTACATCATTCATGTTGTAATCATACATGTGAGAACGGTGTAGAAAGACGTGCACGTTAAAAGCGTCCGGAATAAAAAGTTAAAAACAATTATGGAATTAAAATAAGCCGTGGCAGCGAAGAAATGACCAGTGCCTACTGACGGCGCCCGTTCACGAACATGACGTATGGATCAGCACCATTCGGCTCAACCATTTTGAAGGGAACTCAATGATCTAATACTATAACTATAATAATATAGCTGTACTTATATCATACCATCATCAGCGCCGATTTATTTGCGGTCGGCGACACATTTCCTTTCCTTCCATAAATGATAAATGATTTTATTTCTGTAAGTAGGTTTGAACAAACCCTTTTACACGTCAATCATATTTTTTTTAAACTAGATGAGGTCGGCGTTTCCTATCTGACTACTCTGAGAAGAAAGGCCGAAACAAACTCAGAGGTCACAGTCTCTTTTAAAGTCCAGACAAAATCTTGGTCAGATCATGTGAAGGCTATGTAGATCGGTGTCTGCATTGGTCTTTTGAGGAAAGAACCACACAGATTGAGTGGACCTGTCCAGTCAGTGCACGCAATTGTCAGTAATCGTGCAGCTCAACTTAGACTCAAGCGGTCTTATTACAAAACAAGGTTTTTCTTTTGACATGGTTTAAACCATCGAGCCTGTTTTTGAAATAAGAACCTAACTTTAATCGAAATACAGTTCCTTTTACAAAACTGTCAACTTAGTCCGGTCGGCATAAAGTTCCAAATACAAAAACTAAATCGAATGTGTAGGTTGGGACTAAAGTTAGATCGTGTTTTGTAATGGAATGGGTCTTATTACAAAACAAAGTTTTTCTTTAGACATGGTTTAAACAATCGAGCCTGTTTTTGAAATAAGAACCTAGCGGTAATCGAAATACAATTGCTTTTACCAAACCGACAACTTAGTCCTGTCTTATGTTGTGAATTTTGAATTAAGATTTTTCTAAAGTCGGCATAAAGTTCGAAATACAAAAACTGGGTCGAAGGTTTAGGCTCGGGCTAAAACTAGATCGTGTTTTGTAATAAGACGGAATGAGCTCAACGATTCATACTTCTGTAACAGTCGTCATCTCGGCAGTCGTCCCCATTCTACCCATATCATAATTCACACAGTCCATATATCTTGTCTTTGGTCTTTTCCCTACTCTTATAGCCAATCACATTCATACTCAAAACTTTCCTCACGACATTTACATGCAGATAATGATATTGTATTAGTTTTTAGCAAAGGGGCTCGTGGCTAAATAATAACAGCTGCACGGGTCGACCGAAGGTTAAACTACACTATCCTCGATCAGTTAATGGATGGGTAACCATCCATTCCATATCGAGATCCCTACCTGCCTCGGAAAGCACGTTAAGCCGTTGGTCCCGGCAGTCATTCCTAAATCTTTTACAGTCGTTACGGGTCTTACAAGTTTTAGTTACAAGTCTAACCAAGGGGTATCGTGTTGGGGTACCGCTGACCCGGAACATAAAGGGCCAAGGAAGGAACACGGGTGGGTTTTAGTCAGTAAGAGTCTGACACTCCCTTCCGCTCCACCCAGAGCGGGAGGGGTCATTTGACGATTTCCCATCCTCAAAAAAAAAAAAAAAAAAAGAGGTATCGCGTTACCCAGCTACTGGGTTATGGAGGTCAGATAGGCAGTCACTCCATGTAAAATACTGGTTAGACTGGAAGCTGACCCCAACACAGTTGACTAGGCTAGGCAGATAGATATTAGTTCATAACACAGCAAAATTCTAATAATGTAGTAGGTCATATTGTAGCAGTTTGTGACACTGCAGTTTAAAAACGGGCAACTAGCCAATATATCGAAAAGTCCATACGTTTAGATTTCCATAATTCCGCACTAGAATAAAGGAACTTGCATTGAATCGGTAACAGGTAATAAATCGATTATTTAACAGCAAACGTTGTTATAAAAATGATTTTCTTCAAAAGACCTGTTAATTAACATGTCCAGTATTTAGAAACATACTGCGGTTACTGGTAAGACTGGAAGCAGACCGCAACGTATTTAGGAAAAGGCTAGGCAGATAATGGTGCCGATTCCCTTGTTTACAAACTAAACCAAATTTAAGTTCATTGCATCTTTTTCTTTCTATTTCATTAAGAAAAGGACAGAAGATAAATTTTAGTTTAGTCCTGTCAAATTAATCAGCGCCTGACACTACTCCATACAAGTTTTGACGTGATTAAAAAGTTGACAACTAAAATTACATCAAATTACGTCAGGTGCTGACTAATTTGACAGGACTAAACTAATATTTATCTTCTGTCCTTTTCATAATGAAATAGAAAGAAAAAGATGCACTCAACTTAAATTTAGTTTAGTTTGTGAACAAGGGAATCGTCACCAATGATACTGCGGTTAATGGGTTACTGATAAAAGCTTTCATCTTCCGTGTAATCACTGCTAGAGATGCATTTAAAAAAAAATACAACCATACAACTACAATTCTATAACAGAACTTAATGAATGCGCTCATCGCAGATACCACACCGGCTGATATAGGTCACATGCTCACTAAATGAGCACCGCCTAATGAACGCGAATCTTAGAGTGGGCTATACAGAATGTTCCCTCTGCTATACAGGGTGTGCGCATAATTTGATTGAATTACAGCTTTGCCCAAGTTTCAAGTTTGATGAAACTCGATTAATAATTTCGTAGCAACATTGTGTTGGTCTAACCGGGTAAAGTGTTGGACTAGACAGCGGGAAAACTTGGAACTTAAACTCCTTCAACAAAGGTAGTAGGGATTAAGTTTTTGAGTATTTTCGGTAAGATTTACCTTGGACTCTGTAATTATATAACACTCTGTGAACAACTATCATGGTTGTTTACAGTTACGTCTCAATAAACTGGATCTAAACCATTGTAAGTACAGCCAGGGAAGTTAACCGTTAACCAAATTGACACCATGCGTCAATTTGCCATGAAATGGCTATAACTGTGTAATGTAGGTACTATTTTATACTCTGTCAAAGATCTCTCTCTGGTATTTGTGATTAGAAGATATGGATAATTTAAGTCGGTGGTCAATCGCCTTTTTTTTTTGACGATGGGAAATCATGAAGTGACTTTTCCCGCTCTGGGTGGAACCAGGTGTCAGACTCTTACTGACTACAACCCACCCGTGTTCCTTCAGTTGCCTGTGCCAGGGGCCACGGTAACCCTTTCGGACTTTCCCGCAACCCTGGCAGGCATCGGCCCTAGCGGACCCTGTCATTGGTGCTATTTCTTTGAGGCGCGCGTGGAAAACCACGCGCCGTCGGACAACGGCCTGGTCCTTCTCGGACGGCCAGCTACCCATTGCTCGCCGTCCGCAAGCCTGCGCCTACGGTGGCCGAGAATCGGCTTGGGGTTCCCGACGCCCAGAGCGTCTCCTGCAGCGTGGTCAATCGCCGGACTTTACGATAACGATTTTCTTAGAAAATATTCACCGTAAATTTACTGATGATAATGTTCAATGATGTTAAATATTGCAGTTTGCGCCAAACAGGTTGAAAAATGAGTTGACTCTCATTGAAGAGACAATTATTACTCAAATTTTTTTGAGCGACGTCAAAGCCTGGAATACTTTGGTATGGCAAAGTTTCCCAGGTGGTTACATCCCACAAAATAAGTTAAGTTAATTTCCTCATGGTGTCCAACATTAACCGTTGATTGAACTAGACACAATCTTCTAAAAATATTCTTCAAATATTATTCCGAAATTTACGAAAAGCACTTCAAGTAATTCGAGACAATTCGGCAACAATGTCTCAGTTCCGGGAAGTGGCTTCATCAAGCTCGTTAACACATAAAATAAATTTATATAAATTTTGTAGGCTAGGCTACTTACAACAACATGAAACGATCTTGAATAATCTCAACGATTTTAACAAGATGCTTCTTGTATTTTAAGAACTTATTTTACTACTTTACAGAATAAGTCACTTGCTGACTCCTTATGGGTCGCTTCTTTGGGTAACCTATTGGAAGAGAATCTTACATGTGTCTCGGACCTGACTAAGAACGAACGGTGCATTTCCTCTCTAGAAGATAACAATACGAACTAAAAGACAATATTTACTACCCAAGCTCAAACCAAACGGCACGGTTGGCGCAGTGGTTAAGCGATGGACTGCTGCGCTGCGTGTCGCGGGTTCGATTCCTGCACGGAACAAATATTTGTTTGATCTGCAAGTAGTTGTTCCGGATCTGGCTGTTTGTGTATGTGAGTTCAAATGTTTGTAAACGCACACCTACGATACAGAAGAAATTCTTAGTGTGGGGGCAACGTTTAAAAAAAAAATGCCAGGCAACCGCCAACCGCTGAAAAACCTTCCTTCAATCAGCAACGTTGTGAGTTCTCAACCCGATACACTGATGACGTCAACCCTTAACTAAGTAGCACAGGCATGACAAGTTCCTTGGAAACAAACTCATCTGATTTTTTTAAATACTTTTTTAATAAGAACGAAGTTGTTATCAATTGATTACAATCTAGCTTGAACGACTAATAAGCAATTTAACTCCAACAAATTATTTTACGTGAAAGATTATGTTTATATAGATATTAATATAATAAATATATTATATAAAATATAATACCGGCTGGCGCAGTTGGTAGCGACCCTGTCTTTTGAACCGCTGGTCCAATATAATACCGGCTGGCGTAGTTGGTAGCGACCCTGCCTTCTGAGCCGCTGCGCGCTGGTCCCGGGTTCGATCCCCGGGCAAGTCAAACATTTGTGTGCATGAACATGTCTGTTTGACCTGTGTCTGGGTGTGTATATGTATATAAGTATGTACTTAAAAAAACGTTCAAATTCTAGTCGCAATCTCATCTCAGCGACAATCAATGTCAAAAACCTGTCAAAAATTTATGTAAATGGATTGTAATTTTGACAGATTGAGACTGAGATTAGAATGCGAACGGTCTTAAAAATAAGGGAATTGCCCCTCTGGTTACCGTAGTACAGGTTCTGTCTAGTTCGGGACCTGAAGACCATGTGTGGATGTTGTCTCATTAAAAAAAATAACAATAATGTCCATTTGCAATTTTACACAAGTCCGTAGCACTTTACTCGAAGACTCGTCTAATAAGAGGTTGGTGTGCAGTGGAGGCATCACTCATGCATACTTTTTTGTTGCATCCCGCACCTATACCTACCACAACTATCAAAATCGCAAGCATACATCCGCCGCACTAATCTCACCGCATAAAATTTAAATCCCCACCACATTTTACCTGTTTACTATCAAAATATCGACACTATCGAGTACCAATAACATTTTATGGACTCTAAAAACCGTTTAATATGTCGTTCACGTTTCGTTACTGGGAGCAACTCATCCGGCTCTGGACCGGAGCCAAATTCATCCGCACTCTGAGGACTACTTAGTATGGTCTATATATCACGGGGAAGGAATTTCGAGGGCGAAATATTAAAGAAATTATTGTTGTGCAGTTTGAGATTTGGTTCATGCAGGCTTTGATTGTGTTGTACTAATACAATGGACTACGTTTCCTCACAAAAAACGCAACGAGCATAATTCATTAGAGTTACTCAGTGCAAGTATAATTCAATTCAATTTATTTATTCAGTAACAATTCACATTGCGTTCGAATATAATACAGCATGAAACATTAATATTAACAACATTATTATATGTAGGTACAAATATATAAGGATACATGGAATTCAATTTAAATTAGAAAATAATACTTAAAAAAAAATTAAAAAAAATTGTATAATACCATGCAAACAAAAAATAAAAACCTTATGCCAATAAATTAATGGCAATTTTGAACGAAAACAATAATCAAACAATAGCTCATATGAACACAATATAACAGCATGCACAAATAATTACATGTCAGTTTTAAGAGCAACAAGACTATTACAAGTCGTCTAATGAATAGAGACATATTTCCAACAGGAATGCCTTAAACCTTGCTATAAATGAGCCTGTGTACAGTAAGCTTTTCAACTCAAGCAGTAACTTATTATTACTTAGATTTGAGTCTGTAATAATTCTACGTTTCCCCACGCTGTTTTGGGACGATGTTAAATTAATCAACTATTCGAATTCATCAATAGTTCTTTACAGCCTCCTACCAAGTATCAACTAGTTACGAGGATGGAAATACGTTTTCAACCAAGTCAATTTCGGAATGTCTCATAAGCCTTTCATTGCACGAGTGAGCGTCTATATTTTTTCATTAGGAACGCAACAATGTCGCTGCTTGGTGGTAGCAGTGGGTACAATCGTAGTAGGTAGTACCTCGGAGGAGATTAAGTCAGTTTCTCTCACAATGAGTGTGTCCTTTAGAGATGTTACGGATGTTGTTTTACCGGAACCGGAATCGGAGGTTTGAAATGTCATTGATCGGAATCGGAACCGTTATCGGAACCGAAACCGGGGCGAAAATAGAAGAAAGATGTGTTAAGGGAAGGCTTAATGAAACAATAGAAATATAATTCTCTCTATAATTGTCTGTTTAATTAGTCTCTAATCTCTATAATCAGTATCTTTAATAATTCAAATATTAGCGATAATATCATGTATAAACTTAATTTAAATCAAATTCAGTGATTCTAAAACTGGTAAATTATACTTAATAAACAGTAATTTTGCAGCTTTATCTCCATCCAATCTATTTCGTAACAGATCATAAATAAGGCCAGCGCCACTAAAAAGTTGTTCACTTTCCACTGAGCCTGGTGCTAAACTTAATTTAAGGAACTTACTAACGTCTAACATCCACAAACAAAACAATAAACTGAGACTTCGCATTACCCTGGCGAGAAGTTAAAACCTGTTTGTAACGCTCGTGTATCGCTGCGTTTCGAATTTCAGTATAACTCCGATTCAAAATTATCGGAACCGAAATCGGAATCGGAGGTGTAAAATCAATAGGAAGCTCCGACTTTTCGGAATCGGAACCAGTTCCGTAACATCCCTGGTGTCCTTCTACAGATGTCATACTTTACCTAAACTTCAATCAAAAACACGTTCCAAAGTTCAAATAGTGTAGTCCTAATCCGAACAAGTCTAAACTCTGAAAGATATCCCCTTTTGTAACATCAACAAGGAAAATAACTCAAACATGTCGTAATAAATTCCGTATGTCGCTTTGAAACTTTTGAATTACTTCTCTATTGAAAATCACCAGAGATCGGGACTTCGCAATTCGTCCGATTCAGCGGAGAACTTAGTCTGTGTTCACGTGAACAGTTTTCTTTGGTAGTCAACTTTGGACGTATGCGAGTATACGGCAGACTGTCGGAAGATTTAGTAGCTTGAAGTTTAAAGTAATGATTTATGTGTGTTTTAATCGGGTACAGTTGGGTTACTTTTTTGTATTTGATATTGCAACACAGGTTTCCTAATAGTAACATTATTCTTAAGTCTATATTAGAATAGTCCCTGCCAAGGTCAAAAGCTGCATCCCGATTGCGTCACATACTTTCAATCACAATCAGAATGAATTTGTAGGGAATTCCAAGTCCATTGCCTCATATGTTTGAAAAAAAACTCTGCTCAGCAACGTAAATGACGTGATGAATAATGTTGAACTGTCAAAATGAAGGACTAATAATGACTGATACTGATACTGGGACTGATAATGAAGCGAGACAATTGCGCAATTATCCCGCTGATCAGCTTTTAAAAAGGTTGGTAACATGGCTGATTGTTCAAGGTATGATGGACGTAGTTTAGCGTCATCTTTGACGGCACTTCTATATACAGGGCTATTGGTAAAACACCATCAACCTCTTGAGGGGTCATTGTACTCATTACTATGAACAACTTTTTCTATGGGACCCAATATGAAATCGCGAAAAAAATCTGCTGGTCCCTACATTTTGACGAGTTCTGCAAACATAAATGTAGGGACCAGCTGATTTTTTTTCGCGATTTCATATTGGGTCCCATAGAAAAAGTTGTTCATAATGATGAGTACAATGACCCCTCAAGAGGTTGATGGTGTTTTACCAATAACCCGGTATACTACTTTAAATATCTTTGAATAGATACAAGTTTTATCGATCCTATCGATAGCAGTCCATTTAATTAGCATCTCTATAATTAAATGTTAGCAAACTCACAAAGCACAACTTTACTAAACTACAAAACATAACAAGCTTAGATTATAAATGGAACGCTTGACTTTTCTACCAAAACCTTTACTAAAGGCTTTATCATATCCAGAGATCACATTGCAGGCACAAAAGTAAACACAGAAAAAGAAACTTCGCCTATATCGAGTCACCTCCCAATACTCGGCACGGAGCCTAGTAAAAAAGCGATACAAAACACACATGGGAACAAGGCTGTCGAAACTGAAACACCCATCACACTTCGAAACACTCTTCACGGTTCGAGCCGTCAGAACTCTTAACTCAATTAAAACTTCAAAAGAAAACATCCTGTTACCCGGACTAGTGGTGGACTATAAAACATAAACGTACCCACTACACGACCGTAAAATGATCAAAAAACACGCGACTCAGTCCAAAATTCAGCACATCTCTACGACTTGTAATGGTGGGTTCAGATGTTGCGAGAGAACCTTTAGTTTTCATTTATTTTCAATTTTAATACAGTGTCATATTTTCGTTTCTCTGATATAAAATGTTACGCCTATTTTTTATTGAACTTTCATTTATCATACATTCATAACTCGAGAAAATACTATAATGTCAGTAAAAGAATGGTAACCAAGCTATTTTAGCAACAGTTCCTTAAAACAATAAAATCAATCCTAAACAAACGCGCAGTGACTCACAAAGAAGTACTAAAAATAACAATAGATAATCAGCTATAATTTCAATCTTATGAAATTAAAATCAGATAGAAATCACTTAGTGTTAAACAAACCTACCATCACCCTTAACAATGTATGAACTTAGATTAGCTGTATAAAAAACGTCAACAATAAACTAGCCAAAAACTGCCCAAAAAGACTAGACTACTAAATAATAAAACAGCCAAAACCTTCCGAAGCGCACGTACCGCAGGAAAACCAACAAAAAAGCGGCCCTATAACTCAGAGCAACTCGCTGACAGTCGCCTGCCGCTTCCCATCTGAACCCAGCCTCATGCCGACCGTAAAACCGAATGACCGACGTTTCGTGAATTTTTACGATGTATCAGAAACAGCGCTGTGCACTGCGTATATTTAATATTAAACACGCACTGTCACGGCTCGTACTATGTTTTTAATATATTCTGTTGGAAAAGCCTGAAAATAAGAGTGGAATTGTGTAACGAGGCGGGTATGTTATATGGATTAATTTTTAAATCTACTCTATTCGTTTTATTATGATTAATATGACGCATT
The DNA here is from genome assembly GCA_937001585.2 of Brachylomia viminalis. Taxonomy (NCBI): domain Eukaryota; kingdom Metazoa; phylum Arthropoda; class Insecta; order Lepidoptera; family Noctuidae; genus Brachylomia; species Brachylomia viminalis. The sequence continues at coordinate 3,972,173 of OW443307.2, read as the reverse complement.
ATTATAAATGTGATACATCAAAATATGAACATGAATGTTTATTAATAATATATTATTAGAACCATACTGTAGTTCTATTAATATATTATTTTCACACATTTACCTAGAAGCTTAGCTAAAGTAACCAATATCACTCTAGCCTGGTCGTATTGTGAGCTTTAAAAAAACAGAGTTCATAAATCACTAGACAGAGTACATACTATAAAGTTTAGTACATACTACTACTAACACTAAAGGAAACTACATACGAAACCTCCACGTAGGACTATGAAAAGGTTCCACATACTAAAAAATCATTGCAATTTATTTCACTCACGGTACTTTTATACACAAAAAACCAGCTTTAACATTAAGTAAACAATTACTTTATACATCACAATTAAGTACGAATTTCGATCCCCAAATGCAATTACCTGCATAGCTTTTACAAATTAGAATTCACTATTAACAGAAGAAACACAGATCCCCTTTGTGAGACTAAAATACTGGCGTTGTCTACAGGTGGGGGTATTAAAAAACAGAAAAGTCCAACTGAAAAAATACAAGGAAAAAATATAAAAGTCCCTAGTACGGTGGAACGTGCTTAAAAACAGTATCTAGATTTTTTTGCTTCTCTATTCTGCGCCTTTGTACAGCGAACTTATAAAGGTTTTGTTGTTATTAAAACACTTTGATGTTAGTTTTAAAATACATTTTGATAGTTCGTTTCACAAATATTTTTAACTGAAATTCGTTTGGTTATTTGAAGCCATTTTATTTTTCGTTGCAGTACCTATATATTTCAGATTCTGTCTGTAAAATAAACAATGAAAAGTTATACAATATCATATGTATAAAAAACAATAAAGTCAAGAGGATAAACCGAAAAATAATAAAATGCTATGTGCCAGAAATAATATTCTGCGATAACCGATCCGTTTGCACAGCGTGGCATTTATGGAAATTGTAAATGCGTTGACTACAGAACGTAGTAAAGTGACAAGACGGCAAAAGTACAGTTAAATGAAATAATAATAGATATATAGATGGATTCATTTACTTGCATGAAATATGGTAATTTTCAGATTTTTTAACACACAATAGTCCTTCATATTCCGCCTACTAAATTCGGCATGCAAGTTTTGTGACAATAATAATGAATAAATTAATTTAAACAAAATAATTAAATATATATTAATGATTATTATTAATATAATAATCATTAAATAAAATTATTACATTTATATATTTTATTTATATATATAAATTATCAGTATTTTTAAAATTATTTCTGCGTTTGTCTCGTGTTAAACAGGGTCAGATTAAATTAGCTAGCGAAACTCCATAGACGTAATGGATAAAACGAAAAACTTCTGATTTTGTTAACTCATACTTCAAGTAACTAAACTACATTAGGTCGATGACCACAAAAATTCATCCTATCTTGATTTTTATCATGTTTAGTTAACTATACTTATTTTTCTGTGGAGCTTCGCCCGCTATTCGCTACATCGATCACTTCTGTGGACACCTGCAAGAAGACCACCGAGCATCACGTAATCAACCATATCTAGCTCATCATTTCAACGGAAAGACGGTCACTGCATGACAAAGGCCAACCCCAAGCATCGCCACTGTGACCGGTTCTGTGCTTCTCTCAACCAGTGGATTCCTGCGGCCTTCATCGGGTCAACGGTCTACCTTGTAGGAGGCCTTTTAACGTTCTTGCGGAAGGATCGTACGTTACCGCGTCTCTCGGCGTAGGTGTGAGATGGAACACCGGGGTGGTTTTTCTTTTTCTGATAGACCCCGCCGCCTGCCTGGTTGGAAATTCCATGAGGATTCTCCAATAAGGAAACAAAAAAAAAGGTCTTTTAACGCTACGTCTTCCGGTATGCAGACGCCACTCCAGAATCTTTTGGCCCCATCGGCCGGGCCGCCATCTGTTCTGCGAGCAATGTGCCCTGCCCACTGCCACTTACGTTTAGCAATTCTTCTGGCTATGTCGGTTACCTTGGTTCTTCTACGGATCTCTTCACTTTTGGGGGTAAGTTCTAAGCACGAAATCCGCAGTTTCCGCCGCAGTAACGGGCGTTTGCTATTCCGTATCACCTACGGACACAAGATTACTTCGAGCCCCGAACTAAAAAGGAATGAGAACAGTACTAGACAGTTGTGCTTACTCCCGATGTGTTACTGCCCGTTCGAAGAGGTTGATCAATCGGGTATATTCAAAGTGAGTTTATTTAAGGCATTTGTCAGTCCTTCTACACGAGCGGCCTGTGGGTGTCATATACGAGCCGAGCCTACAACGTCCTGCGCGTACAATGCAACAACGCTTTCAGGATGATGTTGCGGTTGCCGCGACGTTGCAGTGCATCGGGGATGTTTGGATGTTTGCTGCAGCTCATACGGGTGGCTTTCACGCCATCATGCATAAGAAAGCGGCTTCCTTACTGCAACGCTTGCGTAGCACTCGGAACAGAATCGTGAGAATGATTGTTGGCAGAGCGGAATGCCCCATCCAAAGAAACTGGGTCAAAATAAGTATAGGTTTATGTTAAATTAAGTATTAATTAATTGAATTAAGTAATACTAATAACACTAACATAGCATATAGGCACAATCTGCTACTAGCCACTAACAACGTATGGACCGTTATGGGTCTGAAATAAAGTTTATTTTATTTTATTTATAGGGTTAATTCCAAAGTATCGAATTACTTTCGAACGGGCCCGATTCGTCCTTGACGGACTTAGAGAGTAGTCCACCTGATTCGACCACGTATGGAAACTGCAAGCATATTAAATTAATTTCAACCACAGACCTAAATTGTTTCAAAGAACGCCTCTTAAATTCCACATTATTGTCGGAGATTTAAAAAACGGTGTCTGTTTAATCGCGCCTTCGCGTGTTGTTGCCAGCTGTTACTGGGCAAGACGAACGGCCCACCGGAGACGTTTTACACAATACTCTGTCTCGTTATCTCGGTTAAATTTTACAATTTTACTGTGTACCTTATTTTATTGGGGAGAAAAATTAATGGAGATTTTTTTATAAAAAAATATGTTAGGTTAATTTCTGTTGGAGACCTCTTGTAGATTGAAAGAAGCTATCTCATTAATCCTGTTTTGAAGAAAGGTTAAAAAAGGACTTAAGGACGGATATTAATAAAATTAGGAAAAACATAACTTTGATCAGCCTAGGGTAATTTGAGAACAGTCACAGAACATCGACAGCAATAAAAAGAACACAAAAGTGATATACCTGCGTAAAAGAATGAAATATTACGGAACAGATTGGCTATTGGTTAAAAAAGGACTTAAAGACGGATATTAATAAAATTAGGAAAAACATAACTTTGATCAGCCTAGGGTAATTTGAGAACAGTCACAGAACATCGACAGCAATAAACACAAAAATGATATACCTGCGTAAAAGAATGAACTATTACGGAACAGATTGGCTATTTGCGATCAAACGAAGAACAAAGAAACAATTGAATTTGGAAGACCAAGTGTACATCAAGAAGAAATTAATTTATTATATAGAGGTGTACTTAAAGTACACCCAAATTTCGCCAGTTATGTTTAAAACCCATATATTAGAAGGCGAGTCTATTGTCATCAAACAGGTACGAATCCAGACTCCGGGCTGTTTCTGAGCCGCCATGGGATCTGGAGGCAAAAGTCCTCGCGCACATTTGGGAGTGGCGCAAGGAGGCGAAACGCCGGGGCGTAGCTCCGCTGCCGTGAGAAATCACAGTACAGTGGACAGAGCTCCAGCGGGATCTCAGGGCGGCATGGAGAGTGCGATTGTCACAACCCAGCGCTGGGCCTGCCATAATTGCGGCGATAAGTCTCCTCTTTGAGGAGTGGTAGAGAGGAGCCACGGCGTCCTCACCTTCCGCCTGACGCAGGTCCTCACCGGACACGGTTGTTTTGGGAGATTCCTGTTCCGGGTAAGGCGGGAGGCAACGCCCGGGTGTCACCATTGTGTGGATCGCCCGGAGGACACGGTGGAGCATACGCTGGAGGTCTGCCCGGCTTGGGCGGAGCACGGCCGTGTCCTCGTGGAGGCGATTGGCGGTGGCGATCTCTCGCGTCCGGCCCTGGTCCAGGCCATGGCACGGAGCGAGAGGGCTTGGGAAGCCGTCACCTCCTTCTGCGAAGCAGTAATGTTCGCGAAGGAGGAGGCGGAACGCGTGAGGGTGAGGCAAATTTCGCGCCATCACGCCCCTAGCCGCCGCAGGAGACGTCCTGAGCTTCGGGACTCGCAGGCCGATTCCCGGCCACCGTAGGCGCGGGCTTGCAAACGGCGAGCAATGGGCAGCTCGCCGTCCGATAAGGACCAGGCCCGGGTCGACGACGCGTTGTGTTCCACGCGCGCCTCAAAGAGATGTCAGCATCAATGACGGGTCCGCTAGGGCCGATGCCTGCCAGGGTTGCGGGAAAGTCCGAGAGGGATACCGTGGCCCCTGGCACATGCAACTGAAGGAACACGGGTGGGTTTTAGTTAGTAAGAGCCTGACACGCCCTCCCGCTCTGCCCAGAGCGGGAGAAGTTATTTGATAATTCCCCCACACTCAAAAAAAAAAGGGCTGTTTCTGAGAAATTCGAGATGGAAAAACCCAATAACACTTTGCCCAAACGGACCCGATTATTATACGAGGTTAGTTTTCAAAGACCTGCCAAATTTCCAGAGATGATTAAAATTGATGATATTTTCTATTTATGAAATATAAGTTGTTTTTTTTTATTTTAAAAAGTTTTTATTTTTGTCCGCTCTTAAAACAGAATGTTCACGCATCATACGCGTGTACCAGCAGCGGCGCGGGGCGTGCCGGTAGAGGGGTCACACAGCTGATCGAGCCGACGGCCGCGGCCCCACTGCTTGCCGACAGATACCGTCATCGGCGGACGTACCGTGCAATCTATTTTAGGATTATATTTTATAAAAAGGCACCGCTTGTGGCGCGACGAGCGGTGCCTTTGTGTCACGAGCGATTCGCGTCGCGTGTCGCGGCTTTTTTGTAGGAGCTTTTATTGTATTGGTTCCCGTCCGTCGCTTCGGCCGGCACACGGGTCGTATACGCATCCCCTACCTCTCACGCCGCCGCGCCGCCGCACCCTTTTCTAAATGCGCATTCCAATATCTGGTTTTTTATTTGAATTACCACTTTAACACACACACACTTTACACTACTTCCTTACTTAACTTTTACACTTTTTATATCACTTATAACATTATAACGTAGAAATTGTTGCAAAAAAAAGCATGTATTTCAAAATAAAAAAAATATCGATTCTGAATCATCTCTGAAAATTTGGCATGTATCTGAAAACTAACCCTGTATATTGAATCATCACAAAATAAAAATAATAAAAATATAATATACCTAAATTCAACACAACGATATTAATAATACCACCCTATTAAAATCCCTGTACATCCCATGAAGGATCAAGACAAGCCTTGCTAACAACCCCTTCGGTACCGGAGGGTATAACCCTCCCGCACCGAGAAAACAATGGAAGGAGGAAGGTACACAAAGCATTAATTGAGGACATCTCTAGCGAACCGTGTATCTCCTATATTATGAACACAAACAGCTTATGATGTGTTATTTTTATGGAAAAACATGGAGAAAGCTCAATCTGATCGTGGAATCGTTGTTGCAATGAAAAAAATATATTTTATTTCACATAAGCCTACATGGGCACTTATGAAACGTCAGAAGCTTGGTATCAATTGTTCGTTCTCTATGGAGAAGAACCCGCGAGTTCTTTTAAAAATAATTGGCTTTTACAATGTTTTCAAATTACAGTGTTATTAGGTATGCCTGTCACTAGTACCAGGTACTCAATAAAATAGAAAATATTCTACAAATCAACAGTCTACAAGAAAACTAATCATGAGGTAAGTATATGCGCTGTATTTTTTTTCATTTATCGCTTACTAGCTTTTACTTTCAATCGTCGGAAATTATCCCACGGGAACGGATTACCGGGATTAAAAGTAGTCTATGCCCTAACTCAGGTCATAGTCTATATCTGCTCTAGATCCCGTGGCACGGCGTGTTTTTACAGTTGATGCACGCGCCAAATTACGTCATCGCCGCTCTAGTGTAAACAATGGGTATTTCTAAGTATTCAATTGTTTTAATTAAAGCTGATAACAGGCCGGACACCCAGGGTACCCAGGGGGCATTGACGGTAGTTTGCTATTGGGAACGAGAGCTTCCCGCGGGTCATTAGCGGATATGTAGGCCAAATATGATCCAAATCCATTCAGCTGTTTAGGTGTGAAAAGGTAACAGACAGACAATAGTCACAAGGATTAAACAATGAGAAAAATCTTTAAATTAATATTCATAAAATGGTGCAACGATATTTTATTTTATTTCATTTTATTTGGGAATACAAACAATCGCACATTGTATATTATATCAAAATACACCGTATGCTATAATTAAATGTACAATCCACTACGTTTCCACATGTTACTACCTAGATTATAAAAGATCCAGTTTTGGTATAATTTAATAAAATCAATATAAATAATAACAACAATGCAATTATTTCGCAATCTTAAAACCAAATAGCTAATACATATACAGGGTGGCCGGGGAGTTGACGTTCAAACGTAAAATTTAGATACTTTATGATTATGGTTTATCTAGGAATTGCAGAACTTACTTAGAATTTATTCGAAAGTTCAAAATTAGGATTTGAGCTCAGTACTGACAAATTTTCAATGTATCAAAAATAAAAATGAGGAGATTTCGGGTTCAATCAAATCTTAATTTTGAACTTTCGAATAAATTCTAAGTAAGTTATGCAATTCCTAGATAAACCATATTTTTTTAGGGTGTTAGGTTAGACTATGCTAATTAGTTATCACAAAATAACTGAACCAGAAATGTTCAACACAACGAGGAAAAAATTGAAAACTGATGTTAGGTGAAAATTACGAAAAAAATCATTTAAAAAATTCTATCTCGAAAACTACGAAAAATCGTAGAACATACATGGGGGTGATTCGGATACTCCTCATCATAAATTATCTAAATTTTACGTTTGAACGTCAACTCCCCGGCCACCCTGTATAATCAATGCATAATAATTAAACATTTTTAGCAAGTCGCTTAACATTTTGTTATGTTGTTGTATTTGTTTGCTTATATTTAGTTTATAGCATTTACGTAAGTAAATGATAAATGATTTTATTTCTGTAAGTAGTTTTGTACAGATACTTTTACACGTCAATCGTATTTTAAGAACTAGATGAAGTCGGCGTTTCCTATCTGACTACTCTGAGAAGAAAGTCCGAAACAAACTCAAAGGTTACAGTCTCTTTTAAAGTCCAGACAAAATCTATGTCAGATCATGTGAAGGCTATGTAGATCGATGTCTAAAATGGTCTTTTGAGGAATGTTCCGGCTGCTGCCGCTGTGTTAGGCTTCGATAAATAATGGACCATAGGTACTGGTAAAAATCTGTATTTTATTCTAATGATTACACAAGTTTGAACTATTGAAAGGCTGATGCTGATTTTACAAGATTAAAATGAAGAGTGAGTGTCGTCCGCCATGTGAAGATGTGATGGCCGAGGGCGGAAACGGAACGACCAGTCGCCCCCTGGCGGCGCGAAGTGGAGGCGCGGGCGCGGTATGGCTCCGCAGGCACGGCATTAGCATGTACTGCCGTGTGCCATCTGGCGGCGGCGCGCGACGGGGCCGTAACAGGAAAGAACCACACAGATTGAGTGGACCTGTCCAGTCAGTGCACGCAATTGTCAGCAATCGTGCAGCTCAGCTCAGAACTTAAGCAGCTCAACGATTCGACGAACAATACCAAAGAAAGGACATCTGAGGAAGCCGCATAAATTACTCCTAACTACTTACTAAGTGGACCAGCTTTTGTCTGATCCCAATAGGGCATACAAGGCCCACTACAATGAACAGACTACATTGCCAATCTCTCAAATCGAATATAGTTAACTACAATTGGCAGACAAAGAAATTAAATTCCGAACCTAACCTTTAGCAACAGAACTAGCAAATTAAGGTTGTTCGCGGTCAAATTATTCATGAGAAAGTAATTTAACGCAACAAGGCTTTCAATACACAAAGAGAAACACTACGAAATATGAATACCTTTGAATGTCTACAGGAGTGACATTTGCTACCTACGGCTTATTTATCAGATCACCAAAGCCACTCAGGTTTGAGGCCTTTGTAAGGCATTATTGCCATTAATAAACATGTTTTCTCAAAACTTTTCTAGAAGCTATTGTAAAAAATTGTATCATAGGTAATAAAAGATTTCTATTTCAATGGTTCTACACTTTTTTTGTGAAAATACAAAGAGAAGTTTGTGAAAAAAAATTGGGTATATTTATAAAAAGTCTTTTAGAAAATTCCTCAAGGGCACAAGTTAAATTATATTAAAGGCTTTGTTAAAATAAAATAAAAATGTGGATGAAACTAGACCTTGTAGGACTCAAAACATGCCCTTTATTGACAGACATACCGAAGTTATAAGGGCAGATAATTCGACGAGTCAAATCTTCTATGTGTAAGACAACGATATATCATAAATTATTTAGTTTAGTCCGTTGTCCACAGAATATTTGTCTTATCTCCATTTCTGCTCCAAATAATACAACTGCCCACATTATTGTTAGCCTTGTGTACCCGATTTTGTGTAAACTTAATAAACAATAATTACTGAAAGGCTAAGGGGCACTGTGCGGCAAGAACTTGGCACCAAAGGTAATCTTCGTCAAGTTTAAACTAAGTTTAATATAAACTGTCGAGGTTTCACGGATTAGTGGCTAACAGTCGCTAAACCCCATCAGGGCCAAAGGCACAGTGTAAGTGGATAAGCAGTGGGCTAAAAGTGGTTTAAGACCTGCTCGTGAGTGCTTATATATTATGTTTATGACGGTTGTAACGCAATAAGATGAGGGTCAAAGGCGAATTTCGGAAAAATACTCTCATTAATTAATTAAATGATAAGTGATGGCCTATTGGCTCAATTTTTTGTTTCTCTGAGTACTTAAAATTAGATATTCTTGGCCCTAATTGGATCGGGTATCTATTTCTGTATTTCACTGACTAAAATAAGATATTCTTGGAAACGTCCCTTAGGTATCATGTCAAGTGTATTTATTGGAGATACCTACTCGTACATTTTTCTTTTCTAATTAAAATTAGAAAATTTAGCTAATCTAAAAAATTAACTCTTCTTGGCTTAATTGACTATCTATCTATTTCAGTAAGACACTTGAAGAACCTTCGTGGAAGCTAATTAGTAAATGATTTGTTTGAATTCCAAATGTTTTATTATAGCCACTTCCTCTATCTACTGGTGGGTTTATGCTTCGTTTAAATTAAATTATTCCTTAATTAAATTAATTTTAAATCAACATCTGTTCTATGACTACTAAAGACTGCAAAAGGGCAATAGTTCAATGGCTAAAACTGAAGACCTATGGTGACCTTGAATTAGTGCTGCAAGCATCGACAATATGAGTTGAAATGATACACATACGCACACTAATTCACGTACACACCCACACACACACACTATTTTAGGATACATCTTTAAGTTTCTATCTCTATTCTCTTTTTTTAGTTATAGTTCAAGTCTTCTTGTTTAGTTTGAGATTTCACTTGTAATATTTTGTTTGATTTCTATTTTCTTTTGTACACCACTTTTAACATTTCATAATTTGTCATTGAAGAGCGGGATCTTCTAGCACAGGTATATATTTTACTTAAAAGGAGGTCCATATGTTAGATTTACTGTAAAAGTTGTACGAATTTCTGCAGTATTTATTTATATAAATAAATTATTTATTTATTTATTTAAATGGTGATAGTAACACAGCATAAAATCGAACCATTAAAATCCTAGACCCAATGTTCCTAGTTACTCTGTGGCAGACCAGTTTATTTAGCTCCTAAATCCGGGTCGAAAACGCAGGTACGATACGATACACACCTACTGAGATTAGGAACACGGCTGCCCTAAGGGTTTTACTGTTGCTTGTTGTTATCGAAAATAGTTCACTGTCTTTATTATACAACCTGTGTTTTGGACAGCGATACTGAAGTATAAACAGACCTACTTATTTGATAAGCGTAGTAATCTAAGTATCGCTTTGAAAGCCGAAAGGCAAATCTGCGGTAGATAATGCGTTTTCGAATTTTATGATCGTCACTGATTGACCGAAGATTTGAACCAAACATTTAGCCATAACCATAGCATTTCGTAATAACCCAAACCAATTATAAATAATTTAAAAAAACGTTATTTTATGTCCTGTAGAAAGACATGGAATACTCTACAATACTCTCGATAGAAGAAAATACTAATAAATTCTCACAGACGGAGTCGTGGGCAGAATATCTACTATAGTAACCTACTGTAATAAATAAAGGGTAATCGTTTCTAGACGCAATCGCCATAGTCATTCGATCAGATTGAAAATCTTCTTCAACCAAAAAACCTAAGAGGTTCATAGGAAAAACCTATTTTCATTAGACGCATTTATCGGAGTTCCAAACTAATGTCATTTAAAAGTTTTTAAGTGTCATCGTTTAAAAGGCAGATCGAGCAGATAGTACTTACTTTTTTTTAAAGCTGTCAAAGTAACTTTTTTTCGAAACCAGTTCTGTCTTTCTGTCTATCTCTATAATTGATATATTTTTAGAGACATTCTATTTCAAAGAGACTCAATGCAATATTGTGTAAAATATTATGGAATTATATTTTTTTTTAAGTTATAATCCAGCCTATTTTTGTGCCACTGCAAGGCAATGGCCACTTCTCATGCTGAGAAGGCACGAGCATTGTTCACTACGCTTGCTCAAGATGGACGGGTCGGCGATTTCAGACTTATATTGATTGTAAGTCCAGGTTTCTTCACCGATGTCAGCAATATCCAACATAAACTCGTCGTCATCGATCGTTATTTCTCCTGACCTAGGTTTATTTTGTTTATATGAATGGATCTATGTATTAGTATTTATTCTTGTATTTTATAGTCATTTCCGAGCTATCTATCCCTTTTGTTGCACTTGCCATGGTTTATCTCTGCATCACCCTAAGGTTGACTGGTAGAAAATGCCTCAGGCATTAAGTCCTCCTTTCTACAGTATTTTTTGACTTGTGCATCGTTTTAATAAATAAACTCAGATAGTACAAAAACATAAGTGTAAAAGTTTCAATATATATTGCTTGACCTAACGATCTCAAATGAGTTACTTAACGAGGACAAGTTGTCAATCCGTCGTTTCCAATTATTTTAAAAGCCTCTAACCTTTAAATGACCTGCAATTAGTTCGAGATCACAAGAAATTAATGAATTTTGATAATGTTTCTGTCAAACCCAAATCAGAATGATAAATTATACATACCTATCTACCTACTAGTTTGAGATATACCTAGGCAAAGGTCGAAGATTGCAATTCGTTTTTATTTTCAGGAGGAGATTTATGGCGATTCCTAGTAAATTGATAGCATTCGATTATGGGTAAGATTATCTACATAAATAAAAATGAATTGCTGTTTGCTGGTAATGCCATCACTTGAGAACAGCTGGACGGAATAGGCAATTGTTTCGATTTAAAATGTTCGTAATAGTCCAAATTAGCTTTACTCGGAAAGAAAAATTATAAAAGTTGTGTGTGTTGTGTGTCCTATTTGTTTTTAACATACTCGTGTATTTATGTACATTTATTTGTGCTTATATTTATATATAATTAGGTATATATATTATATGTATTTATAGACTAAATAAGTTTATACGTGTCTATATATTTAAAATTATTAAATCCTAAATTATCAGTATATATTGCACCTGCCACTGTTTGTCTCTGCATCACCCAAAGGTTGACTGGTAGAAAATTCCTATGGCATTAAGTCCGCCTCTGTACATTTGTGTGCTTAAAGTGTTAAATAAATAAATAAAAGTTTCCCGGAATTTATCAAATTTGGGAATAACTGAATGTCCATTTTTCTATGGGATTTTTGTATGAATTATTGAAAATTGGATAGAACAACGTATGTGGCGTCAGTTCCATGTTTATTTAACTTAAAAAGATAATCATATAATGAGGGTTGATTCGCATGTATTTGCTTCTGATTTTGTTTGCATAGCGAGCCAATCAAGCGTATTGAATACTAGCTTCTTCCCGCGCGACTTCATCCGCGTGAAATTCCCGTCGCATCGCATCGCCTGCCCGTGCTATTACTTCGTTTTCGCTTACCGTTCTCTCTGACTTTTTCTTTTCTTCTCAGCTCCTAATGGTCATAGCGTGACGTTAAACCTTACTCAAGAATTGGGCTATCAAATGCTGAAAGAATTTTCAAAATCTGTTTAGTAGATCCAGAGATTATCCCCTACAACCTCACAGACTCACAAACATTACCTCTTTATAATAATATAGTATAGATATAATATTATGGTATAGATGTAATATTATAGTATAGATTAACATTGTTATTATCTTTAACTTCAGTAGAACAACATTCTTAGCTGTGCTTTTAATGGGCCCCTCAGGCGTCCACCACCTCGGTTCTTAAACACCAGCCTTTCCATATTAATCTCCTATTCTTAGACACACGTTGCCTAGTAGAAACGCTTCGACGAATTCAAGAGCAAACGTGTGAGATACACGCTGCTAGTTTTTGAAGTAAGTAAGCTTGTGTTAATAAGCTAGCAAGCTAGTGACGCTGGCCTCGTGTATACAGGACTAGCTTAATTTCTATGCTAGTAAGCTTATGAGAAAGCCAGTAAGCTAGCGTCTCTAGCTAGGATAGTTTTATAGAATGGGGTTCTTTTTGTGAGCTAGTAGAGACCCCACCACCGATTTTACTATCCTAGCATATGTAAGTACTAGCCTCGTGTGTTTGGCGAAGATAGTACCCAATCGGTAGCCTACGGACTAATTCACCACAATGCTATTGGCTTAAAATGTACTATCATCGTGTAAACAGCACTAGCTTCAATCAAGCCAAGATAGTATACAGAGGTTCTAGCTTGCTATCCTAGCTTTATAAAACTAGCCTCGTGTACCCCGGGCATAACAGCTTCAAAACAAAACACGTTCCCTAGCTTTCAACAGAACCCCAACAAAACATTTCTGCGAAACCTGAACAATTCTAACGCGCACGATAACATCGAAAAACAAATTGAAATCACAACCAACTACAGCAGAATCAAATACACTGAAACTCTCGCCTTCAAAGTGACTGCAACCATTTTAATTTGGAGAAAATTCTCGAAAACAATACCAACCAAAATGTAAAGCAGTGTTTGCCAAAGATCAGGAGGAATCATTTTGTTGAACAACTTTTGCTTTTCACTAGAAAATTTCTTCACAGACTTTGGAACAAATATCTTCGACGGACCCGATTCATTATACGTCTTTCAGTCGACGAAAAGTAATTCAAAGTTGCCTCCATCGAACATTCGTCGGGAAGACGAACTTTTCCCTCATTCTCCGGGAACAGTTTCAAGGTACATCAAGTCACGATTAACTTGTCCTGGGTTCAGAACTAATCTAGATGTAGATTCGGTTTTCGATCATTCTCAGATATTGTTTTATTGGTCCACTGAAACTACGAGTACTTTCGGTGTCACAGTATATGCTGTTTTACTTTTCTCATCTTTATTCTATTTGGATTGGTTTCGAAAATCCAAACTTTGCACATGTAAGATGGATTCTCAGAATAGCTTAAGGTGTTTGGAAGCTCCTAGAGAAACTTTTATTTGGTGACTTTAATAGAAATTATATTAACCTGACAAGAACATTCTCGGTCTTGATAATGTGTATGCCACTCACCTTTTGTCAAGGGTATGTTCAGAATATACCGCAGAAAGGGTGCGTTATGTTATTTGTAAGCGAAGACCAGTTAAAAATGCATTTGTTTCAGTCGATATCAGCCGGTCGATTCTGTAACAATCTCACCGTGATAAGTTAGGTGAAGTGAGCTATAATTCCACCTGATGCTAGAGATTGACACTATCGACAACTCACTTCAAGCTCACTTCACCTAAGTCATCACGGTGAGGTTGTTAAAGAATCACTCGGTAGCTGTGCATAATAGCACTGTAGCGTTTTGTCACTGGACAAATTCACGACAATATTCAGATCACTAAACGAATTCTCAATATCTACAAGTAAACATAAATTATGAGTGTGACACAATTATACCTTGAAACTAAAAAACAATAAATTAAAACCAAATTCCGCTCTTAAAACAATTGAAAAGACCTTCAAGATAAAAATCCAAATAAGAAATACAAAAATACTGCTACAGTGTGCCAGAGAGTCATAACTCCAATAGACTCCTTAAACTCCCATAAAATGACACTGCCACATAACCCATCGGAACAATGCCAAAAGATTTATCGGCGAGTTCCCCACGCATAAAAGTATTAACATTCACGCCATGTCAACACAGAGCTTATGTGAGAAGTTTGGTCTAAATAGCACCTGCCACATTTCACTTAGTTTGAAAATTGTCAAAAGTTTTCGACACTTGTACTCTGAAAGTTTTCACGTACGCTTTAAAAGCGACATGGAGTTCGACGGTGTTACTAATGTGGTACTAGCTGACGTATTGGATGAGCTTATGTATATTTATTTATTTGAATAAACTACCTTGCTGTGGCTTATTTGGTGTCCGAGCGTACGGCTACCTTTTTTGTAAACTCTGGGTGTCAGATGAGAGGAGATTACGGCCAGATTACAGCAAACTGTTATGCGATTCATCTGTCAAGCAAGGTGATTCGCGTTTAACAGTTTATTGTAGAGGTCAATAGAGCAAAACATGTTCACTAGTAGATATTTTACGAAAAAATAAGAAAAAATACTCTCTAAAACTGCTAACAGTAACAGTGACACGATAAAGCGAATCAAAATAATTTTGGAACAGAAAATGTACCTTTACTCAAACCATTAAGTATCCCCATTTAATTACGGACCAGATTTCATGTAAACACATTCAGTTCATGATCTAATTTGGCAAAGACAATAAATCCATTACAGCCATTTGTCAAAGTAAGCCACTGGTCAAAATGCTGCCTCACCATAAGTTGTAAGTCAAAATAATGGCCGACCATGTCGGCCACCGAGGCCGGTTACCCAGAATGGCCACATTACTCAACTTTAACTGTTAATGTAGATATCCTCCATCCACCATCCACCATTCACCTCTTTAGTGGTGTGGACCACTTAAGTGGATTGCAAGTTCTGTTGCAACAATTTATGTTTGCACGTAAATTCTGACAAGTTGTAAATATTTTCAACATTTATTGCAAACACAATAGGTTGGTTAGCTTTACTTTTTGTTTTAAGTCAAATTTATTTATAAGTCAAGACTTCAAGAGTGAAAAACACGTCGTACATTTCGATAGTGCACTTCAATGCAATAAAAATTACTTTAGAGGGGCAATTCCCGTATTTTTAAGAACGTTTGAATACTAATGTCAGTCTTCTGTCAAAAAACCTCTAATTTCCCCACATTTTTTACCAGTTTCTGACGTTGATTGTCGCTGAGACGAGATTAAGCTAGATTTTGAATAGCTTTCAGATCTGTAATCATTGAAAATCTTGCTAATACTGAACAATTGTTTTATAGTGTGACTGGTTTGAAGAAAACATAACCAAGCGACAGTAATACTTCCACTGGCCCACAAAACGATATTACACTATAATTATCTCGAAACTTGAAACAGTAATGAGAACACGTTTTCCATTATTAACACAAAAGCAAACGATTCAAGATCAAACAAGAAATATGTTGTCATTCCAACAACTCCTCACGTTAAAGCAGAAAACATTTTAAAGTCTAATAAGGTAGATAGTAAAATTGTAGAAAACAACTCTAAAACAAGAACAATAAAGTATAAAATTTAATTTTCTCCCCGTTCACGTTTGTAAAAATTGTGATCCTGGCTCCGCCTCGCGAACGAAATGAATATTTGATATGCCTTCTCCCTTCTTTATGTTTTAGCTTGAAACAGATAACTATTATTTTTAAAACAACAACAGATGGTGTTGTATTTACACTGTGTTTTAAAAGTATTAGCAGGGTTATTTTTCTTTGTAGACAGATTTATTGGCGTTGAAAAGGAATAAGGTGATATTGCAGACTTTGAGATTTAATGTTGGTCTTTTGCATTTTTTGGATGGATGCATTCTAATTTCTAACGTTGTGTTTGGCAGACTTAATAATACTTGGGCACAGACTACCCGTTCTATCACTTTCTCAAGCATAATGAAATGTTGTAGAAGAAGTCAATTTGCATAGCGCACTTGTAACTTAGACAAAAGCATTGTTCGAAAAAAAAACTACTATAACGGGTGTAAAAACACTAATCGAAACCGAGAGTTTCTGGTACTCCCCGTCATTGTAATATGTTTTGTTCTGGACCATACTTGGAAACCTTCTGGTTACTGAGATATTGAAGGTCAAAATTCCAACTTTTACTGACGTTTTTTCTTTTACGAAAATAAGTTTTTAATGTTATACCTAATATAAGACAAATTTAAATACCCTCACGATGCCTGTACCGTTGCTTGCACCCATAGGCACAATTATTTGCGTGCGTAACGTTGTGTACTACCGTAAACAGCGAATTTTCACATGAAAAAACAAAATTATTTCCCCAGCAATTATTTTCGTGCAATTTCACTTAGTTTCATGCGTAGTTGACGGCTATTAAATGTGATGGGTCTTTTGACACCCTGTATTGTTACTCATAACTATTCTAAAACAGTCAAGATAAACTATAAAGTGTCACGGTAATCCCAGTTTAAGACTGTATCTTTATAGCGTGACAACAGAGAAGATTATAAAAAAAAATGCTCAACGAATCAGACGTGGTATCCCATGATAGCAGTAAAAGCTGCAGACGGGGAGGGAATGCGCAATGAAATTACTGCGCCAAAGCAATGCAAAGACAGAATACCTTATCTTCCTAATCTCATGTAGATCACTAAAATGGCTTCAAATAGAAGACTAATCGGCGACTAGAAGCTTCGTCTCTCAGAGGTAATTTTAGCTTAAATATTATATGAGCAATCCATTTTTAGAGCAGACTGTCAGATTTAGAATAGATACTTAGAAAGGTTTATCTCATGAAAATTGCAAGTCTCGAGTAGAGGTTAAAACGACCAAGTGGCAATATTCGATTTAATCGTGACTACTTTCAAACCCGAGGGAAAACTCGTGAATACAACATATTATACATTCACCTGAATACTAAAGAAATCCAATTAACTCGGCCGATTCAATTCACGAAATAACCGTCCAAAGCACTCGACATTATTTTTATTCCACTCCCAAAAGTTCATTCTCTTATTCCCGGGAGACTAGATATCCGAAAATTTAAAGAAACATAAACAATTTGGAATATCCAAGAGAATTTCTATAGAGAAAAACTTTTAAAGTTACTTTGCCATTAAACACATCTACCTAGCCTTTCCCCAAGTATGTTGGCATCAGCTTCCAGTCTCAGCGGATGAAGCTGAATACCAGTTTTTTACATGAAGCGACTGCCTGTCTGACCTCCACAACTCAGTGACTGGGTAACAACATACCCCTTGGTAAAACTGGTTGTCTGACTTTCGGGCTTCTGACGACCCGTAACGACTCTCAAAGATCCACGAATGACAGCCAGGACCAACGGCTTAACGTGCTTTCCGAGGCACGGAAGGGTCTCGGTATGTAAAGATTGTCACTCATCCATTGACCAACCGCGGCAAGCGTAGCTTAACCTGATCTATCGAGTTATGCGGCTGTTATAACTTAGCCACGAGCCCTTCAAACACAGGGCAGCATTCTGTGGAATAATCTAGAATTCTGAGAGAAAATAAGGTCCTGATTTTCGGGTACTATTTCCAGATTTATTAAAGACATTAGAGCAGCTTGTCAGGATGTCAGTTTTTTTTCAGATCGATAAAGCACTATGTTAACCTCATAGTGGTTTGTCCAATGGGTGATCATTTTGTTTTTATAAGGTTGAGCTAAAAGGAATTTACTTTTTACGGGCAGTCGTTTACAGACTAACTATCCCATATGAGGCTAATGGACTGAAGATGTGAAGAAAATTAAATCGTTGTAAAAGAACAAGTAAGATTGGCGAGAAAAGATTCATAATGTTTTAAGCTTACGTTTTACTATTATTATAACACTTGTTCTGGCAAGAATTCGTAATGATTTTGTATAAAATAATGGTACTGACGTAGGAAAAGGAAATACATAATACCGGCAACGGATCCCGGTGAAACTTCTAAAAACTATCCATCATTTTCATAAAATTAAAAACCTTATGGAAATCAAATAACATTCATTCTTATTTTCAAAAGAACCAATTCCATTACCATAATATCCTAAAATTCTGCATTGAAATAAATATGATCACGAATAAACTTGTATACTAAAAAGGCTACACAGCTATTGAATTCACATCCACAAAGCGAACTAGACCCGCTTTATATGAATCATTCAGCAGTTTGCGTTGCATCTGCAGTATAAAGCGTCTTAGTATAAATCCGGTTCCATATACCTTCAAGCATTATTCGTAAAATGTTGGAAACAGCTTATTTCATAACATTTAAGCTCACAGCACCGTATTAACAATTCTCTCCGGCTCGAGAAGCAATATTTACGGGTCGGGAGTGCTGCTACAGATTAAGTGCGTATATAATAACGTGACTCTTTCCCTGCAACCTGCTTGCGATGAAAAAACATGATACATCTTTACCAAGCTACCTTGCTCAACCCTAAAATTCAAACGCATTCGAAATTAGACCTTTTGCCCTTGAAAAAAGGTTACGTCAAAAAAATTTGGCAGCGAATGTGCCGTTGTGAATCATAAAGGGAAGATTTTCAGAGTTCCTTTGGAAGCAAGCGATCAATATAAAGGAGAGTGCTTGTCATATGATAAGCGTGTTCATAGAGGTTTTAAATACTTAAGGTCCTTATACAGTTCATAAATATTCGGGAGATTGTGATGGAGATCATTCAGAATGATTTTAGGGAACTTTGTTGTCATAATAATATGTTAAGCGTTGCTTATCTTTTGTGACGTACTATTATCATTTACTGACTTACTGAATACGGTACTGTTCACTTTTCAAAGGGCTTTGCTAATTCAACATATTTTTAAATGGTGGATGAAGATAACGAAGCTTTAAAAAAAGTCAATCTAAAATCCTCTGGATCAAAGCATCCAGTGGATTTGTGATCGATTTTTTAAACATAAAGGTCACCTGAAGCTTCCACCAAATAAGTTGTTTCAAACAGCGGGGTTCTTACGTGGGCACAAATGACCCACCAGCCACAGCTGCTGGTAGCCATCGACAAGCAGTTCACATGCTTTTTCATACGTTTTGTATGGATTCGTCGCTAATCGTGTGTCGTGAATCGTGGCCGGTGGCGGCCACACGTTTCCGTCAGCTACAGCAGTACTCAACGCCGCAGCAACAGGCGTCAGACACTGGCGGTTGTGGCCGGTGGCTCGTGTGCGTTTACCCGTACAGTGGCAATGTCATTCATTTTGACAATTCAACGACATTCGTTGGGCAATTTACTTAGTCAAGCAGACAAATTTTCAAGATAAATGAAGCAATAAATTAAGAATTTCATTCAAATCTTTCGGATTGTGATACGTGAACGCAATTAGAGTGCTAGTTACAAAATGGGACTTTTAAAATGCATTTTGTTTTCGAGTTCCGCACACAATAGTAAATTGCTTTTGGAATGAACATTAGAAATGCAATCCTACCATTAAACCATTTCTATTTAGTCTGTAGCTTCACGAATGTTTATACTATCCTAACAAACTACAACGTTGGTAGACTAGCATCATTGAATTACGGTCACCGTTCCATTATTAACTACGCTGATAGACCTGTAGTACCTATATATATGTTGAGCTATGTACATGTTGAGCTATGTGTACATATGTGGAGCTGTTGAGGCAATTCTCTATGTTAGCTTACGTCATGGTCTAGTAGTCTTGGCACTAATAGTATAATGTATGTGGAGTTAATTAACTCGTAACTCATTTCACTTTACGTCATCTTAGGAAGAAAGTGATATCTGCCAGACAACCTAAAGATGGACAGATACGTGAATAAAATGAAGGCATTCCACGATGAATAAAAACTACTAATACAAGGTGTACTTGAAATAACTGAAAACCTCTGAAGGGGTCATCCTACTCATCATTATGAACAACTTTTAATATTGGACCAACCCAGAAATGGCGAAAAATAATCAATTGTTTCATGCAGTTCGTTTATCTCGACACAATTAACAGTATTTTTTGTCATATTTTATTGTTGGTCCCGTGGTAAAATTGGTTATGATAAGTACAATGACCACGCTTTAAGAGGTTTTCAGTTATTTCAATTATACCTTGTATAAAGTACCAACACTATATTCATGAATCAGCCACTATATACAGAGCTTGCAAACAGTCTTTGTGATTGCTAGATTAACAACGATTTCAACAATGACCTACTGTTTACAGTTCAGTCTTCCACAAAAAAACATCAAATCAATCGTTGTATTAATCAATTTGGTCGACTCTTCACGGGACCAAGGGCTGGCTTATTTTTTAGCAAAAGAATAAGCATCGCCAATAAATGTGGCAATGCTGCCAGCCTTTTGGGACCCTTTCCCGTTGACAACGATGCGGACAAATTATTTGAGGCCCTATGTTTCTTTCCCCTCGCATTTTTATGTACTTGTCCATATTATTTTAACACTTAAGGGGCCGGTTTGTGACGTAGCTTTTAAATGATGTAAAAAAAATTGATTATATGAAATCAATCGATCATTAAGAGGCCTATATAAACACTACATATTAGCAACTCATAATGATGACGATGATATCCGTAGCAAAGTAGTTTAACAAATAAACACACAGTTAGTTCAAGATTAAACACAAGAAAGCAAAACACTCCAATGAGAATATTACCAAAAGAAAGCGTACGATATTCTTTCAAAGTCACACTTGACCATTTTTTGTTGCACAGCCTGTGTCCCTACAAAAATTTACGTATGTCCTGGCGTCTTGCCCGGATCTCTGAAGAAACTCAAGTAACTTGAATTGGCATTTTGCTCAAATAAAAAGAAACCTTAATAACACTGGATTAGTCTTTCCAAGTCAAATATTTAATTCTCTTTTGTAATTGTATCTTTAATTAGTTTTGTGTTAGCCTACTTTGTTGGTGGAATAAATAAATAGGTTTTTATTCCGGGAATACTGTCTTATTTTAAACGAAGGAATCAAATTCCTAATTCTTAGCGGTGGTAGTAGCCAAAAGCTCTTTGTGTACGTGCTGTTCAATTTTACTAGTTCAAGTTAAGAGGGCTATCACATTTTTTCTTGTATTTGAGTGTTTGAAGAGTCTCACACTCAAATACAAGAAAAAATTTGATATTTATTTAGAACACTCCCGAGAGAAATAATCAAACTTTCTCGGGATATTTTATTTTTTATTTTTTGGACATATCTAAACCATAATCACACATATAAACTGGGAGTTTTCATGTGTGATTATGGATTAGATATGGCCAAAAAAATATATATATATGAATGTCACTTTTACAGATCGGTAGTCAATGAAAAAGAAATAGGTATAATAATAATATAGTTATGTCATTTTAAATTAATTTGTCATCTAAGTCCACAATAAAATAACATTTATTAACAAGTAGTAATTTTATTTGTATTATGGGTAGCTCTCTCTATTATTATTTTTTGCAATTTATACAAACTAGTACGGAGTTGCATTGGATTAGTATCTATCGCATAACACGCATAATCAGCCTATAACGTTCCCACTGCAGGGACACAGGCCTCCTGTCTGTGAGAGGGAATGGGCCGTAATCCACCTCGCGGGCCCAGTACGGGTTATTAGATGTCACATGTCTTCGATTTTATGGTTCCGGGGCATGCCAGTTTCCTCACGCTATTTGAGAGCAGTGGTGACCAAATAATTTACACAAAATAAAGCGCCTTTCTGGGTTCGAACTTACAACCTACAACTCGTAAGTCGCGGCCGTTACTACTGGGCCACCACTGCTCTATACTGCACTGCAGTATCTATCGTTTGAGTACTCAATTTATAATTATGTCTTATCTCATGTATTTTATTGTGCGTACATAAATAATAAAATAAATAAACAAAAAAGAAAACCGCTCTTTAGTGTGAATTTGTGTGTGTGACACGTCACATGATTATGTGTCGTGTGTGTGGGTGTGTGGTGTATGTTTGAGTTGTACATAATTTCTGTATAATATTTGTATATTGCTTATGGAAGCTATGGCCATATCATTGCTTTAGCCAAACACGATCGCCGTGACCCGCGATAACAGTAAGAGGTGCAACGACATTCATGGCGTTATTTAAGTTGTTGAGCAGACATATTTTTCCAACATCTGAAGCAATGGATTAGCATTATTCAAACTGTGATTGATAGTGTATTACGCAATTAGGGTGCTGGTAGGCAAGGATGACGGTAGATTACAGATACTAGAGACTTTAATTAAATAATAATAATAATGTGAGACAACATCCCACACAAGGTCTTCAGGTCCCGATCTAGGTAGAGCCTGTACTACGGTAACCTGATGACTGATATACATCCTTATATACATATACACACCCAGACACAGGTCAAACAAACATGTTCATGCACACAAATGTTTGACTTGTCCGGGGATCGAACCCGGGACCAGCGGTTCAGAAGGTAAAAGATCACGTCTTAAATATACTACGTGATGTAAGATGTGTTGTAGTTTTAATAGGCCGTAGTTATCTAGAGCTTAAAATCAGGCGGGCTACCTGCCAGTTCCAAATAAAAGTATTCAAATGCTTGGACAGTTAAAATAGTGACCAAGAACTCCTAAAATAGGCCGAATAGTAAAAGGTTTGGTTGGGCGATATTTATGAAGCAAAAATGATTGCAATCCCAAATCGGTAGAATCTAATATCTCCATATTTATGAATCTAATATTGGAATATTTGATTTTACCGCCTAAGGGATATTAAAACACATCAAGCATTCACTTCTTCCATCTAACGTCACGCTATTTCAGATCACGTTAAATGTAGCTTACATTTAACGTGATCTGAGACTATCAAGTTTTGTTGTCGAACCTGCAACACCTCACAATCAACGTGATATATATATACAGGGTGGCAGGGACATCGAGGCGCAACCGGTTATCATGGATTCAGTAAAACCTAAGCCACACCATCCATAGTACATACCTGGTTTAACTGATGGTGGTGATTAGAGATCTATTTGTTATTTTTACATTTTTTTTCTATTTGTTAGAGCTAATTATCTTTTTTTGTGTGCACGTGTTTTTTTTTTTTTTTTTAAACGTTGCCCCTCACTAGGAATTTCTCCTGTATCGTGGGTGCGTTTACAAACATTTAAACTCACATACACAAACAGCCAGACCCGGAACAACTACTAGCAGTTCATACAAATATTTGTTCCGTGCGGGGATCGAACCCGCGACACGTAACGCAGCAGTCAATCGCTTAACAACTGCGCCAACCGTGCCGTCAAACCGTTTTTGTGACAAATAAACCTATTTTTCTTCCTTTCTTTCAGTACATGATTCCGGACCCTTCTGAGTTGAAAAAACCGTCGCTGATAAAAAAAAAATTGCTCTTCCATAAATTACGACCTCGTAGTTATTGCACTTTTCTATGAAATAAGTAACTGTTTTTTTATTTGATAACTGGCAAAAAAATTCTGCGCTAGCAGGTATGGAATTATGTGTTGTACTTATGGTACGAGTAACACTTTGTCCCTGTCACCCTGTTATTTTGGACAGACAATTATCTAATTATTTAATACCAACCAATCTACGACATGAGATGAAACGACAGATTAGTAAATTAAATAGGTTTTCTGTATAAAATATTATAAGGGAGGATCGATATAAAACAACAAAGAGAATGCTTTCATAATTTAAGATAACCAAAACACTTAATCTCAAACAAAATAGCCTCCTTAAAAACAAAAAGAAACGTCTTAAAAGGCATCCATTATGGAAATTAATCTAAATTATAATACCATTAAGTAAAACAAATTAGGCACTGTCATATCGTGTCGAAATGATAAAAAAGATACCTTCGCGTTATGATACATAGTATACTTAATTTCAAGTGTTCTGACGCACATAAAGAGCGAATTTAATCAAGCCGGCTTTGGGTGAGGCTTCAGTGGTAGCGGAGAGCAGAGGCTTGTATTTTTAATGAACTTAAACAGGCCTAGAAAATTCTGGTGAGATTACTTAGATGATAAATTATTTTATTTCTGTAGGTTTGTACAAACAATTTTACACGTCAATCGTATTTTTCAAACTGAGGCCGGCGTTTTCTATCTGACTAGGTACTCTGAGAAGAAAGGCCGAAACAAACTCAGAGGTCACAGTCTCTTTTAAAGTTCAGACAAAATCTTGGTCAGAACATGTGAAGACTATGTAGATTCGTGTCTGAAATGGGCTTTTGAGGACATAACCACACAGATTGAGCTGCACGCATTTGTCAGTAACCGTGCAGCTCAACTCAGAACTTAAGCAGCTCAATGATTCGACGACCAATACCAAAGAAAGGACATTTGGGTAGGTAAAGATACGCATAAACTACTCAAACTAACTAAACTAAACATGATTAAAACTGAAAAAAATACCCACATTAGATATCTAACATATACTAGTTAAGTCTGAATACCAAAGAGAAAACTAAATGCCCTGCAGCAGACAAACGACACGGGGTCAAAGGGTCGAGTGAAATACGGAACATGTATTTTATGCATTCATCTCATTCATCGTCATCATTTCAGCAGGACGACGCGCGACGTCCACTCTCTGGACATAGGTCTTCCACATGGCATCGACCGGTCCTGAGCTTCTCGCATCCAGTGGATTCCGGCAGCCTTCACCAGGTGGCATGTACTGTCATGTTTGTTTCAAATAGTATATTTTATTTGGCAATAGGTTTTTTTTTTTTTTTTTTTTTTAAAACGTTGCCCCACACTAGGAATTTCTCCTGTATCGTGGGTGCGTTTACAAACATTTAAACTCACATACACAAACAGCCAGACCCGGAACAACTACTTGCAGGTCATATCTTGCAGGTCAGGTCTTGCAGGTATATCTAGAATATCAAGGAAGTTATCAAAAACAGGTTTATTGTTTTTTTTTTGGTTATGTTCATAATAGCGGACTAAAATTTATCTGGGTAAAGATAAATTCCTATTAGTACACTCGGCTAACATATTGACTATTGAACTAATAGAAAATCTCTCGCCTGAATATGAGTTGCCTTGGGTAACCTGGAAGTCTTTAAACAGACTCCGGACCCAGGTTGGCCGAAGCAAGGGAAACCTGTTCAGGTGGAGATTCATAGATGACTCCGCCTTGGAGTGTAAATGCGGTGCTGCCCCACAAACGATGGGACACTCAATGTCGTGTCCTGCGTGTCCTGTCAGCAGCACGTTACATGATCTAATGGAAGCTAGTGATGGCGCCAAACACGTAGCCGAATTTCTGGGCTGAGTCCATTTGGATTGCCATCTACACGCTAAGAAGAAGACTGAACTAATACATAATTATGTTATTAGCAGAGAAGATGAAGTTGCTGTTACTCTCGATGCTATCCTTTAAATACCTTAAACTATACCCCTGCCTATGAAAGAGTGGGTTTGCAAAATAAATACAATAGCCAATATCCCGCTTCAAACCCCCAGTGAAGCCCTACCCCAACCCGTTAGAACTGTGCCTGATAGTCGAATACCAAATTGGGCCCGTCCCGACGCACGCCATTTGATTGTTTTTCCCGCTCTTTCCACGCCAGCGCCATGTTTTATTCGATGTTCGTTTTAGCAATTTTAATTACGTCACTACAAGGGTTTCTGCATGAAGAATTACTTTTGCTCGTCAAAGAGTTTTTACCAAGGAATACAGCTGAAAGAGAGCTGTAATCCATAAATGAGGACGAGTAATTTAACACTTCATTACATGAAAACCCAGTGGATATGCTCGTAGATCAGATAGGTAAGAGCTCCGTTAATGTTTAAAATTGTTCAAGCAAATCTAAAATAAGTGCGTAAATAAAATCAAAATTTAATGTCATTAATTCAAATTAGGCTGTACATTTGTGTGCTTAATGTATTTAAAGAATAAAATAGAATGGTAAAAAAACCAAATGCATTAAATTTAAATGACCGAATGTTAGAAGTAGCGAATGTGACATCATATTGAATTGAATTTATTAATCACAGGGTTTTTCTGGGAATCACGCTAGACGAGAAATTACAATGGGGACCTCATATAACATCTCTTGCGGGGCGGCTAATCTCGGCCGCTTATGCTGTTAGATAGACAAGACAGTTAACAGATATAAAACCGCGCGATTGGTTTATTTTAGCTACTTCCACAGCATTATGTCGTATGGCATTTTACTGTGGGGTCGGGCTGCTGACATAGAATCCATCTTTATTTTGCAAAATAGAGCTGTCAGAGCCATTTATAATCTACGTCACCGCGAATCTCTAAGGGAACTATTTAAAAGGATTAATATTATGACGGTACCTTGCCAATTCATTTATGAAAATATTATATATGTAAGAAAAAATCTGCATACTTTTAATTGAATAAGTGATAGACATAACTTTAATACAAGAAATAAAGATAAAATAGATCAACCATTTTTCAGATTAGCTAAAGTACATACATCTTTTATGGGGTACTGTGTTAAATGCTACAACAAAATACCTTGTCATAATATTGCAATTAAATGAAAGAAAATTTAAAACTCATAAAAAAAGTTCACTCTGTAAACAAGCATATTAAAAATTAGAGGATTATATCCAAGATAAGAATGCTTGGAAACATGCTGGTCCAGCTCCACAGGACAATCTAGGGTCTAGACAAACTCAAACTTGTTGCTACTTTATTTGTATAGTTTATTATTTTTATGACATTGATTTACATTCTGTGATAACTTTAACTACACACTGATATGTTACTTGTTTACATAATTTGGGAAATCATATACTTTTACAATGTTTGTAAATATGTGAACACCATGTATCTATCACTTAATTAACTTATTTGTCATTGCTACGTTTATTAAATTATCTTTACCTATTGTGGTAGGGTAATTTTTATTATAGGTGCATCATCTTCACCTAAAATTATATAATTAATGTATACAAAATATTGTAACACATTTTAAAAGAGTAACGATGGAGTTTCTTGCCCATTCTTCTTCATACGAAACTACCTTTTGGAAGGGGCGACTAGAATCAATTCTATTTAAATGTAAATGTTGACGTTCAAAAGTGCCTTTTATGTGCCTATTTGAAATAAATGCTTTGACTTTGAAACCAGCACTTTTTGAACCTTAAAATTGCATAAGACTGTCCCCCAAAACGCCTGCCCTTCACCACTTCCTAGTATTTTTGTTGGTAAGAAGAAGTGGCGTTACAAACTTCCGCCCCTAAGACGACCCACTGACCCAAAATGTATGTTTGTTTAGTTAGAAGAACCTGATTTTATAAAATATTATGCAAAATAATTAACGTTATAAAACAAGAAAACAAAAACGTAATTTATACACTCCAATACACCAACAAAAACATTAAAACTAAACTCAAGCACGAATAAAACTTGAGAGGTGTCAAGGGACACCCGGATGGAACGAAGTTCCTTTCGATTAATTAGTGAAGGAATTGTAATAAAATTTAATTTTTTTTAAGTTATAATAATATTTTTTTTATTATTAACAAATATTGTTAAAAAGTTGTCACGACACTTTTTGCGATAGTAATCTATATATATATATATATATATATATATATATATATATATATGTATATATATATTATATTATATATAAAAAGTGTCGTGACAACTTTTCGTAAGAATTTTTTCCGTCTAGCCCCCTTTCACGGGGCGTTTTCGCGTTTTCAACGCTCAACGTTTTCAACGTTTTCATTCGTTCCAAAAACCGTTGACTTTAATAAACCTGTCACCTTGCTTTTATAGTGATCCGATCGGTTGTTATTTTACCATTTGCTCACGTATTGCAACCTCATCACCCACTTTCCTTAACCCTACAAACCAACTTACAGCCGTCAAATAAAACGCACGTTCATTCCCCCTCCGTTTACCGTGTCCGTCACTATTAGTGCCCACTTACACGACACATCAAACTACGCTGTAATGCATCACTCCGACAAAAAACTTGCTACAAGTCCCACAAACTTTCCTGATCTATTTTGTTCAATGCCGAAGTCACTTTGACAGATACTAAAGAGAACTTCTGTCGTAAATTTCGAGTTTCTACTACAAAAGTGTCAGTTAGTTACTATGAAAAGAATAAGTTTTATTCGTATCATGAGGGACTCGTCTGTGGTGTATTCATGTGATGTGATAGATGGAGTGTTTTATTCATGTAACTATTCATTGGAGACGTTATTAGAATCAGTTGAATGTCAAAGAGTTATTGTATTTCAAATTCCAAACTTTTATGAAATAGCCACGCTTACAAAAAAAATAAGTTTTTGATTAGGCATCTTATAATATGGTTCTTGATTCATCAACTACGGATTTTTGCAGACCTCGTGTAGATGCTAGGCTTGCACCAAAGAACCTCATCTCTGTCAAAGTATTGCCGGCCGCCAACTGTAAGTGTCAGGTTCAAAATGTATGAAAAAAAAAACAACGATAACACCGACAAACACCGGCAGAGTGTCCTTTATTTTTAAACATTCTCACAGTCGAGGGCTGACTATACGTTTGGTGTGAATACGAAAAAAACAGGGGTACCTGACTGATAAGTAGTGTTATTTAAGTACTAAGCAAACAATTTTGTATAGAACCAAGTCCTTCTAACTGAACAGACAGCAGTGCTGCTGGGGAGTTGGTTGCGCCACTTCTTCTTCCCAGCTAAGCACTAGGAAGTGGTGAAGGCCGGGAATTTTGGGGGACTGTTATATGTAATATTGACATTCAAAAAGGGATTATCTCTCTCAGCCTAATTTGAATAAACGACTTTTGATTTTGATAAATGTTGAAGTTTTGTAATTACGTTAAGAGTAGGTATACTCACAAAATAATACCAAACATAAACATCGCGCGCAATCCGCATCATAATCCGCACCAGTAGGAACGCTACACACTCAAGTACTGAAGAAATTGCGAGCGATACCTAAACACAAAGTAAATATATATTATATATCAACTTCAATATCGCTCAAGAGGATTCATGTGGGTTCCTTTTCACTCATTAAGTCAATCCTATTACTCTGTTAATTGGGTACTTGACGACTTAAAGATTGGTTATGTTCATATTTGAATTTATATCATATTATATCGTGTTTTCTCGAAATTGATCTTAGAGAAGTTGTGTGAATTTTATGAAATTGTGGTGTGTCTCTCGAGTTGAGTGAAATCAAGTTGAAATTAAGCTTGATAGTAAGCAATTAGTGTTAAGTTAACTTCGTCAGTTGAGTTGATGGTGCCAATTCTCAGTTGTCCTGTGCTAAGTTTTGAAATGGTCATGAAATCATAAAATATCAATACATTTGAGTGGGAATAACCGTATTTTTTAGAAAGTTTGCATTCTGATCGCTGTCACCGTCTCAATATGACAAAAAAATTCAATTAACCTGCATTTTTGACGAGTTATTGAGATACGATTTTGACTTGAATTTGAACGTCTTTTAAGTACGAGATTTGGCTTTCTCTTTTTTGTACCCAATAAACGGAATTGTGATGTGTTCTAACGAAATTAACATACTCAGCCTATAATGTTCCCACTGCTGGGACACAGGCCTCCTCTCCGTGAGAAGGAGTGGGCCGTAATCCACCACGCGAGCCCAGTGCGGGTTGGTAGATGTCACATGTCTTCGAATTTTTGGTTCTAGTTTGTTAGTTAGTTAGTTCTAGTTTGATTCTGTTTTGAGAGCAATGGTGATGAATAATTTACACAAAGTAAAGCGCCAGTCTGGGTTCGAACTTACGACCTACAACTCGTAAATCGGAGCTGATACCGCTGGGCCACCACTGCTCTCGTGACGTTCCTATATCGATGTTAGCAAGAATATTTTTTCAACTACAAAGTCAAGTTTGTTCTTGGGACAAATTCATCCCAACACGCACTTGGCCGGTAAAATGAAATTAAGCTACCTATCAATCAACCTTAATAACAAAAAATCATCAAATGATCTAACGAGCAATTTCGCTCTGCTGCTGCCCCAGCAAACAAACCCACAGACAAATCATCACAGGAGCCGTTACACAAATGATATGAAAATACAATCAAAGAACGTTTAATTTTCTTGCCGACCTCTTGGCAATCTAATATCTACTAAAGATATAAGAATAGGTGTATGAGAAGGGAAGCGGGCACATGAATAATGATTGTGTTTTTGTCTTCGCATTTCACGGCAGGGCTCGGCTATAATCGTATATCGTATGGTCCCCAACATTCTTGAGTTATGTACACCGCAGGAAAACATTTTGCGAAGACCAGTATGTGTTTAGGCTTTCTACAGACTAAGATGCTGCGTGAAATGTGTTGCTTTATGTCGGTGATCAATAAAATTGTTTTTAAGTTTTGTAAAGTTATATGTGTGTTTTCCACTGTCCACTGATTTTATAAAAATGTATCCCTTTTCCCTGAAAAAGGCCTCACCTTACAAATTGAACCAGTTTTTATTTTATAAATTGGTTACAGAACTACCTGCATGTTCATTAATTTATTAAAACAAAGATTTAATGTTTGTATTTTTTTTTGTTTTGTATTCTATTGAAAAGGTATATAATTAAATAGAACTGAATCAAAAAAATTGTATAAATTAAATAAATAAATATAAAATAAATCAAATCAAAAAAATCAAAAAAACGTGAACACAGTTTCTAAAACTGTGTTCACGTCCGAATGGATTTCAATTAATATTTTATGATGCATAATGGATATTTCAGCAAACTAATGCAAATGCGAAAACTGATTGCTCGCATCCTTTGGTATTAAAGTTTTATTCTATCTTTATTTTAGGTGCAGTAAACGGCACGGTTGGCGCAGTGGTTAAGCGATTGACTGCTGCGTTACGTGTCGCGGGTTCGATCCCCGCACGGAACAAATATTTGTATGACCTGCAAGTAGTTGTTCCGGGTCTGGCTGTTTGTGTATGTGAGTTTAAATGTTTGTAAACGCACCCACGATACAGGAGAAATTCCTAGAGTGGGGCAACGTTTTTTAAAAAAAAAAAAAAATCAAAATGTAAGTGAAATAAAACACAATGGCATGGCAAGAGATAGTTGGTCGCTATGAAAAACTAAAGAGCTCCTGGGGACCTAGACTTAGCAATCACAGACAAATAGAATGTGTAACTTACTCAGAACTTTACAAAGATGGTGCACTTCGAAGTTTTAAAGTGGAAGAAGCAACGCAAATGCTTTGCACTCATAATTGTATTCATGAGAAAGTTATGCAACAGAAGTTACTAAACGACATGAAAAACAATGGTAGTAGTAATTGTTTTTCAAGTGCCTATTGCAATCATAGAAATATTAATTAAACAGTTCTCAACAAAAAAACATTCCAGCAAATTGTTTTGATATTCATAGTACCCACTATTTTACATGTAAACACAGTTTTCAGAGAACCACTCACTATTAGTTAAACGTCACAATGAATTAACTTAATCAATTATTAAATATTTCCGGTAAATCTATCCAGTTTTTCAGCCAACAGTAATTTTTAAACTGCCAATTCCACCATTCCAACTTCAAACTAAGCAAAATAATTTAATAACACCGTTCACGACAGCATTTAGTCAGAATTAAAAGACTATTACTCACTCAGCCACCCTTGCTTAACAAGGCTACCGCAAGGTTCGCGTTAATTTTAGCAGCGTCCCTCCTCATCGATCGTGGGCAACCGCCTTAATCCCGGCTTAAGTCGCGCGTCGTTGCGATGTGTAGCCTCGTGTGTGACCGGCCTTAGCCGGTGCCTATAAATACTTTATTGTGACAAAATTCTGGAAGTAATTGAAGTTTGTGATGGAGTGTGCTGTTGTTTAATAGCGTCGATAAAAGAAATATTTCAGAGCTTTTATAAATAGTATTAAGTTTTGTCATCGAATGGTAATTTTTTTTGGTGAATAAAGAAAATTCAACAAAATACTAACAGTGGTAACAATTGGATATTGACAGCACCTTTATGTCATAGCAGTAAGATTGATTTCGTAGTGCAAGCGTTACCACTTATTCCAATTAATTTTCAGTAAGTATAAAACAATCGCGTATTTAATCGCTTTTTGATTATCGAAACTGGCGCAAGGTCCACCCACGCAACTAAAAATACCCTTCTGAAGCAGAAAAACACTTCTAACCAAAGTTGCGTTGCCACCTAATAAACAAGAACCCTGTTTTTGTCTAGAACAGCGCAAAACGACTAAAGGCTCCCAGCAAACAGACGCGACGCGACTCTAGCAGAACAATTTCTACTTAAGATTATTACTTCATGAAAATTGTTCTACTAGAATCGCGTCGCACCGTCGCACTTCGCCTGTCTGCCGGAAAATCCTTTTCTTTTACTAACAAAAACTTGCTTCGCAAGTGTTTCAATGCTCTCTATTCTCCAAACTCCCAATTATTCTGCGATTCTATCATTATAAGGAAAATAGGAGATCAGAAAAATAAAGAGCTTCGTACTTTGTGTGCCTTTGACAGTTCGAATAACAGTGAGCTTAGGAGTGACCTCAATATTATATAACTGCTTTCATATTACTACAAATAGAGACACAGAATTCCCACTCGATGTTAGCCAAGACAAGTCGTAGGCCAAGTAAAAACATGGCCGAAATCTATACAACGTGTCGTTTTGCATCCTCGTAAAATTTCAGGAGGCTGTTATGAAAGACATAAATAATCAAATAAAATTACTATCCTGCTCAATTATTAATACATACTTCTTTTTTTTATATTTAAGTTTGACAGTATTTCAGAATACTCCACTTTCAAAGAACAGAATCGCCCCGTTGCTTATGCGGTAGGCAGTGTCGCACAACTATGTCGCTGTGTGCGTGAGTTACAGTTACAGGGCGGTATCACACGGGCCCTACACATGCCGATTTCCGAAAATTATAAAAAATAAAAAAGTACCTACTTATTTTATTATTGATTCGTGTCGAAAATCATTAGCATAGTTACCCACCTTGTACCCTTAGCACGTGCTTTGGCTAAGATGACATGACCCGTCTCTATCTTGGACTTGTAGTTTGACAGTAGTGAGACAGTGAAGGAATCACGTTTAGTCAAATGTGCTAAGGACGTTTATAGATCTCGGCTTAAGTAGTTACGAAACAATAGAATATCAGTCCAAATGAGGGATTATTTTTTACAGTGATCGCTTTTTCAGATAATCAAAACCTCCACAATTTACGGTACCCCGTGTAAGTCTAGTACATCTTAGACAGTCTATCAAGCTAGCAACCTGCTGACTGGCTAATCTGCTGACACAAGAGAAGGGCATAAGCATAATAATCAGCCTATAATGTTCCCACTGCTGGGACACATGCCTCCTCTCGGTGAGTGGGAGTGGGCACCACGCGGGCCCGGTACGGGTTGGTAGATGTCACATGTCTTCTAGGACATGCCGGCTATCAAAACTTGTTAAAAATGCACGTATATTAGAGGGTTTTTGACAGATTGCGACTGAGGTTAGAATGCGAACGTTCTTAAAAATACGGGAAATTTCCGTCTCTTAGTCGCAACTACGCTACAAAATACGCAAAACGAAACAATAAATGTCTCTTCACTGTTCCATTTTCAACCGTATCAAGAATTTTCTTTCCTCGCTCCATTTCCGTACTTTCTGTAAAGTGGACCTTTTGCACCTGTCCATTGTCTCATATTACTCCTAATACTACCTGTAAGAGGGACCCTCTTTCCTTTCGACAGGTACCTTCAGCGAATAAGATAATTTTGGGCTTTATCAACGTAGTAAATACAATGGCTTTGTCGAAGCCAGAGTGTTGACATTTTCAGGAGTTGTTGTAATATTGCAAGAGAATTTTCGGAAGATTTATGTTTACGTGAAGCCCGATGTCCACGTGTATCACGTTATTGTTAAACAAAAGTTTTGTTTCTGCAAAATTCAAAGTCATATGACAATTTTTGGAGAAACTCGGCGTGTGAGGTGGTTGTCTATTATTTGCCCGAAGATTATATGCCATAATCATCATTTTCCCGAATTTCATTTACCCGAATTTCATTTGCCCGAATGTTTCATTTGCCCTAAAAGACATATGACATACTTTTAATTGCCCGAATTTTAGATACCATAAGATACGAATGACATAAGTTGCCTTATTTTTATGTGCCATAATAATAATTATTAGACATAATATTTAAATGGCATAACAAGTATTAGACAAATATTTAAGCCCCGTAATAATCATTACACATAGTAAGAATAAACTTATTTATTCTGTGCATGGTTGATGGTGGGCTAGGTCGACGGAGCCCCGCTTCGCGGGGCTCCTACTTCTGTGTGGTTTATAAAAAAATAACCACGAAGGGGATGGCGGGGTCTATTCGCTCGCTTCGCTCGCTCACACGACCCCGCCATCCCCTTCTAACCTAACCTGTCCGAGTCGGGGTGCCCTAATGTCCCAATTGCATCTAATTTCTCTTGATATAAACAACCGTTACACGCCCGATGTCGATGGCAAATTATGTTATGGCATATCATTATTATGGCATGTGATAATTAGGGCTTACAATGATTATGACAAATGATGTTATGGTAAGTGACTTTATGGGAAACAATGATTCTGGCACGTGACTAATATGGCAAATGAGAGTAGGGCAAATGAGTATTATGTCGTATGATATTATGGCTGTTGACTATTATGGCAAATGATATTAGGGCAAATAAAATTCGGGTAAACGGCGGTATACCGTGTGAGGTACGTTCTATTTTCAAACTTCTAGAATTGACAAGTTTCATTGGAGCATTCTATGAAAAGGCTGCCTCGTTGTTCTAGTATTCGCAAGCGGTACTGCTGAGCATACGGTCCTTTTTTTTTTTGATGGTGGTCCATCATCATATAGCTTCTCACGCTCTGCGCGGAGCAGAAGGTCGTGTCAGACTCTTAGTGACTAAAACCCATCCGTGTTCCTTCAATTACCTGTGCCAGGGGCCACGGTAACCCTTTCGAACTATCCCGCAACCCTGGCAGGCATCGGCCCTAGCGGACCGCGTCATTGGTGCTGACATCTCTTTGAGGCGCGCGTGGAACACAACGCGCCGTCGTCCCGGGCCTGGTCTGACGGCGAACTACCCATTGCTCGCCATCCGCAAGCCCACGCCTACGGTGGCCGGGAATCGGCCTGGGATTCCTGACGCCCAGGGCGTCTTCTGCGGCGACTAGTGGCATAAAGGTGCGAATTTTGCCTCTCCCTCACGCGTTCCGCCTCCTCCTTCACGAGCATTACTGCTTCCTTCCCAAGCCCTCTCGCTCCGTGCCATGGCCTGGACCAGGGCTGGACGCGAGAGATCGCCACCGCCAATCGCCTCCACGAGGACACGGCGGTGCTCCACCCAAGCAGGGCAGACCTCCACCGTATGCTCCACCGTGTTCTCCGGGCGATCCACACAATGATGGAGCATGAGGTCCTGGATTCGATTCCTGGGTCGGGCAAATGTAGTTTTTCCATCTGGAATTTCTCAGTAGCAGCCTTGAGTCTGGAGTTGTGCCGGTTGATGGCAATAGACTCACCCCCTATTACATGGGACTTAATTATAACTGGTGAAATGTGGGTGTACTTGAGTACACATCTGCCTAACCCTTCGGGGATTACAGGCGTGATGTTATGTTATAATTATGTTACGTACATAAAAATCAAGGATTCAAAAGGTTCCTAAAATACCGGTAAAAACCGGTATTTAGTGGTTCCGTTACTAGAATCCGAACCGGAGCAGGAACCTAAATTGGTACGTTTATGAACCTTTATTTTACCGGTTCTTCTTCAAAGCGAGTCCGACCGAGTTCATACGATGCCACTCAGCGTAGGACGAAGCTTTCTATGATAGCGGCGAGGTACGGGCGGCCGCCGGCGGGTGAAGAGGTAGGAGTTTTTGTGAGCGGGGAGTTGGGTACATTTGCTTTATTTTATTTTATTTTTATTTATTAGGGACAACAAACAGCAGTATATTAAATATTACACTTATGATTGGAGTACTAAACTAACAGAATTAACAAATAAACTACTCACGACGTTATCCACAAATTGCCATATAAACTAATTAGCATAGGTAATGTTAATAATAACAAAACAATAAGGGCAAACTTAAAGATACTCATTGAATAACAAAGTTAACATTATTACTCGGTGTGTCATTAAAATGTATCTCGGAGAGCATAAAATAAGGTGAAAAAAAATCTAATAATATGTGCATCTTAATACTAGGGACAAATTTAAGGTTTGGAATCAGATAAAATCGGCATGTAAAAAACAAATGAAAAAGGGAAAAAAAGAAACAAAGAAGCACGAACTAAAGCTACATAAATACGTGTAGGAATCTAAATTAAGTAACAACAAAACTTATGGCTGTTCCTTTAAAGTGGAAATAACTTGACTTTTGAACCTATTCTTGTTCAGAAATATAATATCAATTGATCCAAACTTTTTATTATAAGTGTCGACCTTTGGTAGATCATGTGGTAGTTCTTTTTTAGAGAACCCTTAAATCGGATGGTACGGAACCGGTACATTGCAACCTTTATTATTTGGAACCGGTACTTTGGAACCAGAATTAAACCGGAACCTGAATCGTAACCGTACCGAAAAGAAAAACTTTTTTAAGAACCGGAACCCAAATTAATACCGGTTTTCAATGCCTGATAAAAAAAATTTTCTCTTTAACGCAGTCTAAAGTGTAAAACTCTGTTCACAAACTCGACCTGTATGAACTACTTACTATATCCATACCTTTGGGAAATGCACATACAGGGTGTAAAAAGACCCATGACATAGCCGTACGTATTCTGTACATCAAACTAAGTAACATTGCCAAATAATAGTTGCTGGGAAACAAATTTATTTTTGGTGTGTAAAAGCGGAAGCCCGCAAAGTAACGCACGCGAAAGATTGTGCTTATGGGTGCATGCAACGGTGCAGGGGTCGTGGGGGTATTTGAAGTTGTGTTATAACATTACAAACTTGTTTTCGTAAAAAAAACGTAACTAAAAGTTGTAATTTTGACGTTCAATACCTTCGTTACCAGAAGGTTCCCAGTAATGTGCCAGTAAAAAATAAAATATTACGGGGAGTACAAGTGACTCTCAGCTTCGTTAACTGTATTTTTAGACTGATGTACAGTCAAAGAATAAAACTAACATTACCATAGAATTAAGCCTCTATTATGTGAAGTTTCCCCATCTACGCAGTCCAATTTCCTTCAAAAGGACTTATTATCTTACTACATCTACAAGGTCAAAGGGTCACAGTCGACCAATTCTTTCTCCCCGGTCTCTTCGCTCCCTATTCAGTGCTTCCGGTGGCCATTCTTATAAAAAGGTATCGAGGTCATTTCGCCATATCCTTTCCTAGGAAGATTTGTTATGTTTATTTATTTGCGAATCAGTTGGCTTATTTTTTGCTCCATTCGTTTTAGGGTAGATTGTGCAGTGTTCAATTTTGAGGTTCATAAGTATTGCAAACTGTTTATATGATAAAAAGCTCTCATAAAAAAATGAGATGAAAGAGAAAGATGAAACATTGTCATGAGTATATAATATGAGTTTTTTTATATTTTATAGACCACACGGATCCACAAGTCCACAAGGATTAATGAAACTTGATATTTTTGTTTTTTTTCATCACTTATACTCGGAAATTAGGTCTGAAGTTGCCTGAAGAACGGGTTGAAAGTAATACTTTTCAGCCCTAGAGAGAATCGTTTTCGACTGACAGTTGTCAAATTATTAAAAAAAACTAGTTCTATTTTCACATTTCTATTGAACCATGTTCCAACTTCCTATACAGCCACTCAATTACAGCGCGATGTAAAATAACAACAACATAAAGATAAGTATTAATTAAAGAATATATTTTTTTAAATGACTTTACTTTAATTTACTTTTAACTTTTTAATTTATTTTTTCCTGTGGCAACACTACAGCTAACAGCTGATTTGAATTTGTTCATGTAATTTTAATCTTAAATATTTAATTTGTATGTTTTTATAGCCTATTTCCAATTACTCATCAAGTAAATAGGATAATAATCTGTTTTTTGTATTAGATTCACATACCAAGTGTAAAATAAGTGTTTATATATCAATGTGATACGGTGACAGTTGCCGGTTCAAGCGATTTTTGCATTGTCATCTTGTTAGCAGGTACAATACTTAATATTTTACTTGTTTTTAGTTTGTTTGCGTACTATAGTTACACCAGCAATTACAGTGTTAATTTTTATACGGCTACTTGTTGATGCCAATGACCTTTGAACGTAAACATAACCTTAGTTTGGTTTGGTGACAGAACTTCTTATTTTTCATCTAAATTTCATTTCACTTTTAGACTAATCATCTTTTAAACTACTACCACAACTACCTACTATCTCTTAACTTGTTATCTCTTCCTTATAAAAGTTATAATCATGATTATGACTCGCAGCGCCCGTGCTCGTCTAGAAGAGTCCAAACTCAATCAGGCTTTGAGCGAATTAAAGGCGTCAAAGGAGTACTGTGACCAACTAAATAAGGAAATAGATGACAATGAAAAGGTGCTACTTGATGCCCATGAAATGAATAGGAAGTTGAAAAATGAAATGGCTCAGATATATATTCAATACACTGATGCCATGGAAGCCCGGGATAGGCTCCAAGTTGTTGTGGATGGGTTCAACCAGTGTAGCATAGAGTATGAACAAGCTCTTAGTCACAAACATTTACTTCAACAGCAGCTACACGAGGCTCAAAGTCAGATTACACAACTTGAGACCACCAATCTTAACATCACCGCCTCGCTGAATCAAAGTCTGTTCAATGAATTGGTGCCTATTGCCCCGTCAATGGTTTCTGCCATAAACCCCTTATACACTATTGATTTGACAGGTGATGATGAATCAAGAAAATTTAACTCAGTAAGAGTAAGTCACCAGTAAAAACAAACTGAAAAAATACATTAAAATTAATAAATACATTGTTAAAACACAAAAAATGGTTAAAAGACAAAGGTTCTTTATCAAAAATGTTAAACTTAATCGAGAAAGGTTAAATTTGCTTAAACAATTAGATATGTATTCTTTTAATTTGGATCAAAGTACTAGGAAGTACAACATTGACACACAGGCCCTGCAATCTCAACTTGACCATCTGCAAGAGAAACTAAGTTCAATGACTAACAAATATAATACCTCTGAAGATCTAATGAGGGAATATGTGTTGGCAATGAATGAGCTGGTAAACTCACAAACGAACAGCTGTGAGATTTGTCAATCACCATCCAATGTACCTACCATTTGCCTGCCTGCCCATTCATTGTCAACATGCAATACCACCTTACCGCATCCTTGTGTTGATTTGACAATTCCTTCTGTAAATAGGTCCATTAAACAATGTCAACAAATTGTAAATAATGATATTGTATTATTTTGCGATGAAATTGGAAAGGACTTAGGCCACTTGTTGACAGAAGAATATCCAGGACACTCAATAATAAATTACTGTATGCCTGGTTGTTCATTAATTGATATTATGAACCAAATTGTTAGATATAACTTTAAGCAGGACACAACATTGTTGATTTTTATGGGAAATAGGGGAAATGTGAACAAAGGAGAATTGCTCCAATATCATAGAACATTGTGCAACCTTAGTTTAAGGAAAATTGTGTTGTTTACATTCCCTTATAGTAACAGTTTGCCACAGGAAGAAAATAATTTAAGATTTGACATTAACATGACATTGCACAATTTGACATATAATGATAATTTATTCCATTTAGTTGACACTAACAATTATGTTAGTAATAATTTGTATTTGACAAAAGATAGATACAATATTGTTATGTACTATCTTTCTAACTATCACAAAAGACAGATAGCTGTGTTGCTATCATATTATTTTTCTATTTCAGCCAAAAATTTGGCTAAACAACTTGCTTCTTTTGAGCAATGCAATGACTTTTTAAATTATTCTGCCAATAATTTGGTCAAAATTAATGACAATGGTCATCATTTAAATTAGAAATCAGGACAAAGGAGTTAGCCTCTTGCAAAAATGTAACTAAGGCAAAGAATAAAGCATATGAAAGTGTAAAAAAAATAAATAGTATCAACCTGGTGCATCAAAACATTCAAGGGTTTTTGAACAAAGATTTAGAAGTAGAGTTATTCCTGAATTGTAGCAATATAGATATTCTTTGTATAACAGAACATTGGCTTAAAAGCCATCAGTTCATGTTCAATTTTAGTCATCACCAGGTTGGTAGTTCGTTCAACAGAGTACATGCTGTACATGGTGGCTCATTAATTCTGGTAAATAACCAGCTTAAATTTAAAGACCGCAAGGATATTGTGAGCCTCTCTGTTGAGCGGACAATTGAAATAGCCTGTGTAGAATTGGAGCAGCTCATTATATTAAGTGTGTACAGACCTCCTTCAGGATTGTATGATTGTTTTGAAAAGGTTATGGATGAAGTGTTGCACAAAATCTGTAATTCAAATAAGTCTATCATCATTTGTGGTGATTTTAATGTTAATTTGTTAGAAAATTCTGGTTTAAGTATTAAAATTATAAGTCTGTTTCAGTCATACAATCTTGCTAACCAATTT
This sequence comes from Brachylomia viminalis, assembly GCA_937001585.2. Lineage (NCBI taxonomy): Eukaryota > Metazoa > Arthropoda > Insecta > Lepidoptera > Noctuidae > Brachylomia > Brachylomia viminalis. The sequence continues at coordinate 3,931,268 of OW443307.2, read as the reverse complement.
CTGGAGCCAACTAGAATAACTCCCACTAGTGCCACATGCCTAGATAACATTTATACAGATGTTATACCAACTCACAAAGAAATTATTAATTTAATAGACTCAGATCATTGCGGACAATTAATAACTATTTCAAATATAAACAAAAAAGTTACTAAAAAAGATATCACTGTTAACCCGAAAACGACTTATCGCTTGGATACATTTAAATCTAAACTTTTAAGTAAATTACCATTTTTGGTGACTAATGATGACCCTAATCAACATTATAATGATTTTTTTAATATGTATTGCACACTATTCAATACCACGTTCATTCCAAAGACGTTCTCGGTTAATAGTAACGCTTCCTTTAGTGACTGGGCCACCATTGGTATACATACAAGTAGAAAACGACTTTATGAATTGTATGATGAACGAACTTGTAAAAACACTGCTGAATTTAATTTATATGTTAAGAATTATTCTAAATTATTTTAAAAAGTTTGTAGTATGGCCAAATCACGTTATTTGAGTTCAAAAATTAAAAATAGTAGTAATGTAATAAAAATGACATGGAGTATCATTAATAGCGAAACGGGAAGGTCATGCAACCGATGTAGTGACTACAGCCTTGCTATTGATGACAATATAATTAAATCTGATTCTCAAGTCGCCGCGGCCTTTGAAAATTTCTTTGCAGAGATTCCCGTATCGACTACTAAATCTCTAAACTCTTCACCCACTGCTGCAGAGTCTTTACTTAAAGAAAACATTCCAGTTTGTGATTCTGAATTTCATTTCGAATATGTCACTTTTAAAGATATAATTAAAACCTTTCACACGTTAAATGTCAAAAAGACTGCAGATTTATGGGGTAATTCTGTGGACGTTGCTAAGTCAATTATAAATATTGTAGCACCTACTTTAGCTGTTATTTTTAATAATTGTATTGACCGTGGTGAGTTTCCTGATCTTATGAAAAACAGTAAAATTATACCGTTGTTTAAATCGGGTAGTACATCAGACCTTATTAATTATAGACCTATTTCAGTGCTACCTACATTTAGTAAAATTTTTGAAAAACTTATTTTAAATCAAATGCAAAGATTTTTTAATGTACATAAATTACTGCATAACAAACAGTTCGGTTTTACAAGGGGTCGTTCAACTACTGATGCCGGAGTTGAACTTCTAGGGCATGTATATAATGCATGGGAGGACAAATGCGATGCGTTGGGCATCTTTTGCGATTTGTCCAAGGCATTCGATTGTGTTCTTCATGCAACATTAATCAGGAAACTGCACCACTACGGAATCCGGAACGCCTCTCTGGATCTTCTTACTTCTTATTTAAGTGATAGGATTCAGAGAGTTGATGTTAACGGGAAAAGATCTCCCGGATCGGTAGTAAGAATGGGGGTCCCTCAAGGCTCAATTCTAGGTCCATTTTTATTTCTTATTTATATAAATGACTTGCCTTACCTCATAAAGGATGAACATGATATAGTGCTGTTTGCAGACGACACTTCACTTTTATTTAAACTCAAACGTCAGCAGCTGGTTACTGACAATGTAAATAGTGCCCTCGCAAAAGTAGTTAACTGGTTTAATGTTAATAACCTTCTTCTTAACGAGAAAAAAACGAAATGTATTAAGTTTACGATACCTCATGTTAGACAAGTAGAAACAAGTATTCTCATAAAGGGTGAAGAGTTGAAACCCGAAAATACCACAGTATTCTTAGGCATAACTTTGGATGCCAAGCTTCAATGGGGCCCCCATATAGATAAATTGTCAAAGAAGCTTAGCTCTGCAGCATACGCCGTTAGGAAAATTCGTGGTTTAACTGATTTAGAGACAGCCCGTTTAGTATACTTTAGTTATTTTCATAGTGTAATGTCGTACGGTATTCTGTTGTGGGGAAATGCCGCCGATATTCAGACGATTTTTGTTTTACAAAAAAGGGCAATTCGTTCAATTTATAAATTAAGTCCCAGACACTCCCTCAGAGACAAATTTAAAGGGATTAATATAATGACTGTGCCTTCTCAGTATATTTATGAAAATCTTTTGTATGCACATAAAAATATTAATCTGTTTAAAAAGTACAGTGATATCCATAATTTAAATACTAGGAACAAGCACAAATTTGTTGTTCCTACTACCAGGCTCAAGAAAATAGGTGGCTCGTTTAGATGCCAATGTATACGTTTTTATAATAAACTTCCTAGCCACATTCAAGCACTAAGCCTTAATAAATTCAAATCTTTTATAAAAAGGAAATTATGCCAGAATGCCTATTATACTGTCAAAGACTATATTGAGGACAAAAAGGCTTGGGATTGAGTTGCTCCAATAAAGCACAGGCAATGTTAATTTATTTTATTTCGCTAACTATTTCTACTTATAATCTTTGCTATAAGTATCTATACTTATTTACATATACAATGACACTAATATTTACTATTTAAAGTATTATATTATTTTAAATTATTGTGAATGTGAGGACTATGTGTGTTTTTGTTGCAGTTTTAATCATGTTCTGGCAGTTTGAGTAGCTGATGCGGCCTACCCAAATGTCCTTTCTTTGGTATTGTTCGTCGAATCGTTGAGCTCCTTAAGTTCTGAGTTGAGCTGCACGGTTACTGACAAATGCGTGCACTGACTGGACAGGTCCACTCAATCTGTGTGGTTCTTTCCTCAAAAGACCATTTTAGACACAAATCTACATGGTCCTCAAAGATTATTATAATATTATTCTAATTATTGTGAATGTGAGAACTATGTCGGTCATTGATTTATTTATATTTATTTTTGTATTTTTCTCAACGTTATCATGATCTGGCAGTTTGAGTAATTTATGCGGCCTACTCAAATGTCCTTTCTTTGGTATTGTTCGTCGAATCGTTGAGCTCCTTGAGTCTAAGTTGAGCTGCACGATTACTGACAATTGCGTGCACTGACTGGACAGGTCCACTCAATCTGTGTGGTTCTTTCCTCAAAAGACCATTGCAGACACCGATCTACATAGCTTTCACATGACCTGACCAAGATTTTGTCTGGACTTTAAAAGAGACTGTGACCTCTGAGTTTGTTTCGGCCTTTCTTCTCAGAGTAGTCAGATAGGAAACGCCGACCCCATCTAGTTTAAAAAAAATATGATTGACGTGTAAAAGTGTTTGTTCAAACCTACTTACAGAAATAAAATCATTTATCATTTAACTATTTCTTTAAAATAACATAGTTTTGGGCTAATGGCTATAATGGCTGAAATGCTAGATGCCGCCCACAGAAAAAAAAATAGGCGGGAAAGTGGCAGTCCGATCTTCATTTATTTTTTAGAGTTGTAGAGTTTTGTTTATACTTCCGTATAGCAGAGATTTGTATTAACACAACGAGTTTATCTGATTCAGATATGGATTAACGCCTGATTTCATAAGAGAAGAGGCAAATTTTTTCTTTAACTAATTCATGTTTTTATTTTTACTGTACATATATTCGTAATGAAAAGCACGGCGTTTACCTCAGGTTAAAGACTTATTTAGTCCCAACCAATAAGTTACTTTCACCCCTAGGGTAACAATGTACTATTATTCTTGTTCACTTTAAAAAAAGTCCTATAGGTACTCAGTCGAATCATTAGTACAAGACACGCCTTCATTTTTCTTTCATGATTTATTTAATAACGTACAACATAATTATTACTAAATTATAGATAGACCTATGTGTTTATTTTTATCTCATTTTATGTGTTGTGTGTGCTGCTAAATTCATTTGAAATTCTTCCAACAGATCTGTAATTTTTGTAATTGGGCATCCTATCTCAATAGTACAGGTTTCATGACTCAGAGAGGTTAAACCACCATGCGTATAAGTTACGACTACTTACTGCACTGCTGCAATCCTTGGATGCGGTACGACATGTAGAAGTACCATTCTGGCTCGTCCGTATTCCATAAAGGACAATACATCGTAAAAGGGGCCATGCCGTGAAGTGTTATGGCCAGCCGTTGGGACGTGAAATGGTGGTACACATCTTGCATACCCGACTAGTACTTAGTAAAGGGATGCCAGAAATGTGTGAGATTCCTTTGTGATCTCGGAAACCGTAACTTTTATTAATTAAATAATTTTCTGGGACGATACAAAAGTCAGTATTAATTTAAATTGCATCGATGTAATAATATTATCTGTCTAACTCAAAAACTAATTAGTAAAACAAGTATTTATCCAGAACCCAAACTGAGAATTGTTAGTGAGTAAGGACCTGTCGTTAATTAATTACCAAGAATAGTGCGAACTAGAAACAGACTGGATGTTCTTCTAAATAGTTAGTTTAGCAATCACAGAATGAGTTATATATATGAGAGAGATAACAAACATATCAGAATAATAAAGTATCCCAATGTTCCAAAAAGGGCAAAACTATATATACGAGTATATATAGCTTCTAGATGGTATACAACACTGCACTTCAAACCTGTCATCATTACTTCACGCATAAAAATGCACTGTTCTACTACATTTATTATGTGCATTAAAATATATAATAAGTTACCAGAATGCATCAAAAATATAAATAACAATAATACCTTTATCAATAAATTTAAACAATTTCTAATAATCAAAAACTAAGAAACACTATTGACGAATAAATTTGCGATAAATTTCAACAACAATCATTTCATTTATTTTTCTTTCGCTTTGAATATAAATTTATTTTAAAACACAAAAATACTGATAATTTAAATAAAATATACTAAACATTGCACAATTAAATTACATTCTACAAAACTCATTATAACCGTAAATATTTTAATATATAATGTTAATAATGTAAATCGTGCAATAACTTAAGTTAAAACCAAATATATAAATACTTATATACAACATAAATACCATAAAAGCAAATGATACTATTTTAATTGAATATTTAATATTTTTCTTAACAAAAATCGCCTTCATCCTCTCTCGTATTAAACATTAAATTTGCTGTGCCCGACAGGGTCCATAATTCATTCGATGTTTTAACATACCAACTGTTATAATGTACACATTATGGAAAGCAATAAAGTATTGAGTATCATTTGTCTAGCCTTTTCCCAACCATGTTGGTGATGGCTTCCAGCCTAACCAGAATTCCAGCTGAATACTAGTACTTTACATGGATCTGACCTTCACAACACAGTTGCTGGGCATGCCGAGGGTGCAGTTACTGGAGTCGCACCGCAACGTCAACTTCAAGGCGTTCGTGGTGCGCGTACCGAATTATTATCTGCCCGTCGTCATGGAAGAAGACTTTTGGCCGCATGACGTGGTGTTCCGTCGCTTCCGCGGACAAGTACCACAGGATAGCTCAAGGACAACCTAGTGAAGTGCTACTAACATAGTTTTAAGCTATTATTAACACAAGCTTTGTTTTATTTAAGAACTTTATATATGTTACTTTGTAAGGTATATGTCTATGGGCCATTGTAGCCTGAAATAAATGTTTTATTATTATTATTATTATACGATATCCCTTGGTAAGACTGGTGGTCAGACTTTCGGGCTTCTGACGTCCCGTAACGATTGTCAAAGATCCACGAATGACAGCCGGGACCAATGGCTTTACGTGCTTTCCGAGGCACGGAGGGGTCTCACGGGGGGTAAAGATGGTCACCCATCCACGGACCAACCGCGGCAAGCGTAGCGTTACCTGACCGATCGACCCATGCGGCTGTTATTACTAAGCCACCTCAACTCTATAGTTCAAGAAGTTACTTATACCACTTGCGATGCAACAGACATGCGACAGCAACGCTTCTTACATTAGATTCTGCATACGAGTATATGCACACCTTCCGACAATCTATCACGGTAGGAAAACGGCAATATTCCAAGTCGGTCCATTCTCAGTGGAAGTGTCAAGTCTCCCAGTAACAGATAGTAGTCTTCAGCTAAAAACTTTACTCATAAACATGTCGACTGCCTTTATAAAGTGCGCGCCTAAGTTCGGGCCGACTGTCACACCGGAGCGTAAGTAGTTGGTGGAGTGATGAGTTTGATAATGTTCTATTAGTGAGGAAGGCTTGCAGATTGAAATTTCAATTTTTTAACCGTATTCTGTTCATAGAAAGGGTGCGAATAATGTCTGTAATTTAATAATCTCGTAAGTTACGTGGTATTGAAGACAGCTAGATCAAAACGCATTGTTGTTTCAAGTTTACTTCGAAAGTAAAGAGACAAAATATCGTTATTTCGCAATTTAGTCTCAGTAAAATATCAACGTACGATAGGATTATAAATTTGCTTGTTTTTATTTAGAAACTAAATTCAATTTAGTTATTTTGTAGCCCAATATTTTGAAAAGCGATCAACGGTTTGTGAGTCATTCATGAAGTGGTGTGTTTATGGTGTGGCCACACAATATATAGGTACCTATGATGTTTTAAAATTGGTATTTGTTGTCATCTAAAACTAAATTAAACCTTTGTAGAGGTTGACTTTGCAATGTTCTTTTGATAATTCCAACAAAGGTAGCTTTTACGCATAAAAGAAACCGAAATGCGTAGATATTGACAGAGACACTACTATTATTGCGCGCTCTCGATCCGGTGTGACAGTCAGCCATATTCAGTCGTCTCTACAAAAGCCTTTGGTAGAGTTCAGCCGACACGTTGTACTAGAAAAGTTTTTGAGTAAATACGCATAAGTTTCTTATACAGCGCTTTTTACGATATTGTCTCATTTTATTGTCAATCCCTTTATGTTGCAAATTAATTTGTTGCTCTCTGCCTCGAGTCCTGAACAAAGGGCCTTGAATTATCGAAGCAAGAAAGGAAGACGAAATTGGAGCATAGCCTTGGCACAAAATAAAAAATATACAGAAAAGTTACCAAAAAAAATGAGTCCTAAAAATAAGAAATGTAGATTTTTTTAAATTACCGTAGGCTCTACAGTTGCATTTAGAGTAGGTGCATTTATTTATAACTATTAATTTGGAATATTTTGGTCGTTACTTTTATGCTTTGCTGCGAATCCTTCTAGATATGAATTATATACTCACTTCTAAACACGAGCATATATCTGTCGTGTTAAGGTAAAAGGGAATAAGTCTTAAATATTGAAAAACGAGTTATTTGCATAATTCGATACTAAACATTAAAATCTATTAAGGTAAAAAGGAAATAAGTCATTATTTGTGTTACAATTACGTACAACTCAAATTGCAACTCAAGTCTAGTCAGGAAACAGCAAAATACTAAAAGGGTTTTAAGAGTTAAGTTTACTCATCTCATTATTGTGTTTATGACTTATCCCCTTTTACCTTAACACCACAGATATTATACTTAAATCTACCTAACGTAATATAATAGTAACAAGTTTCTGACAATTAATTCCTTTTTGTAAAATATGATGCCAACTTGTTTAGTTCCAAAAGACGCTCGCTTGGCACTGTTACAATATCGAAACAAAATCAGCCAATGTGGTCACGATAACGCAGGCTATTATATATTATTTGATATTCGTATATCCTTGAACAAGCTTGAATGACGTAAGAGATGTCAGCATCGAAGAAGAGATGTCAGCATCGAAGAGGGGGCTAGGGCCCGGGAAAGCGGGATCATTCATAAGGGGTACCGCTGACCCGGAACATAAAGGGCCAAGGAAGGAACACGGGTGGGTTTTAGTCAGTAAGAGTCTGACACTCCCTTCCGCTCCACCCAGAGCGGGAGGGGTTTTTTTTTTTTTTTTTTGAGGATTGGAAATCGTCGAATGACCCCTCCCGCTCTGGGTGGAGCGGAAGGGAGTGTCAGACTCTTACTGACTAAAACCCACCCGTGTTCCTTCCTTGGCCCTTTATGTTCCGGGTCAGCGGTACCCCTTTTGGATGATCCCGCTTTCCCGGCAGGCTTGGGCCCTAGTGGGCCCCCTCTTCGATGCTGACATCTCTTTGAGGCACGCGTGGAACACGTACGCGCCGTCCAGCACGGGCCTGGTCCTGATCGGACGGTGAGCTACCCATTACTCACCGCCCGCAGGCCCGCGCCTACGGTGGCCGGGAGTCGTCACGCGGCTCCCGACGCCCGGAGCGTCCACCGCGGCGGCTTGGACGGGAGACTCTCTCCCTCTCCCGTCCCGCCACCTCCTTAGCTAGCATGACTGCTTCGCAGAAGGAGGCGACTGCCTCCCACTCCCCCTCACCCCGGACCATGGCTTGAACCAGGGCCGGGCGTGAGAGGTCGCCGCCGCTTCCGATCGCCTCTACGAGGACACGGCGGTGCTCCGCCCATGCCCATCCTCAAAAAAAAAAAATTATTAATGACGTCATTGTCATCATCTGCGATTCTGCCTACCCATTTACCAACTATGTTGGGGTCGGCTTCCAGTCTAACCGGATGCAGCTGAATACCAGTATTTTACATGAAGCAATTGTCTATCTGACCCCCCCAACCCTATCTGGGTAACAAACTAGAATGACGTAATGTTGACAAAACAGAAGTTTCAACACGGAAGCGTTAGTGGCAAAGTTTTAGTAGGTAACAAAGTTACGTCGTGAATATTTTCCAAGATATTTACTCGTGACGCAATCTCTCATAATTAACTTTGATGTTGTATTGTCATAAATGTTTATTGGAATAAGCAGAGTACTGTTTCCTTATATTATACTAGGTGTATTGTACACACGGCTACAGATCAAGCTATACATTTCCAGTATAAGCTGTTCTCGCATTGTGTAGGATTTCCTTACAATGAGAGGTCAGTGTAAACTGGAAATGTATAGCTTGATGTGTAGCTGTGTGTACTAGTTTTCTAAACGCCTGATACAGATAACTTATTTTCTCAAAAGCTCTTTAAATCAACTTTAGGATATGTAACTTTAGAACAATATGAAGTCATGAATCTTAATTTGAAACTGTAATAAAATATAAAGATATTATCACACCCGTCACTTTAAAATTGAGATGTATGATCCACTTGTTCTAGAGTTAGGCTCTAAGAAACCTTTTACAACTCCCTATAGGCCCTAACCAGTGCAAAACAAGGCACTTAGACATTTTTAAGGTCACAATTCGTCCTCTACTGTCATCAACAGAATGATATATTTTCCAATATGGCCGCCACTGGCAAACTCGTCTGGCTACTGGCAGATTTATTCGCCACGATCTTAGGATTTATATGATTATCCAGAATGAACATATTATTGAGTGTGATGTGTGAAATTAATAGAAGAAATTGGTTTGTGAGTATTGGCAACAGTTATGGTTCCAATTGGGATAGTGGAGTAAATTATATTTAATATTAATCCACTATCCCAATTGGAACCAAGTTACTTAGTTGATTTGTTACAGTTAAGATGTAAAATCTAAATATTTGCACGGCTGTAATGCCGTGTAAAGTGAAACCCATAGATCTTAAGAAATCATCTTAGCTACCTATATTCTTGAAAATAATAATTATATCATTCATTCATTCATACAGTTATAATGGAAATTACGTGGCTTGGTTTAAATAGGCTTTTATTTTTTATTCTTTTATTTATCTTATACATCTAAAGATTCTTTTGTATTTTTTGAATATAAGAACGTTGTAGGCCTTTTCTTTTTGAGGGTGGGAAATCATCAAATAACTTCTCCCGCTCTGGGCGGAGTGGGAGGGCGTGTGAGACTCTTACTGACTAAAACCCACCCGTGTACCTTCAGATGCCTGTGCCAGGGGCCACGGTAACCCTTTCGGACTTTCCCGCAACCCTGGCAGGCATCGGGCCTAGCGGACCCCGTCATTGATGCTGAGATCTCTTAGAGGCGCGCATGAAACAGGCGCGGACGCGAGAGATCGAACTGCCAAACGCCTGCACGAGGACACGGCGGTGCTCCACCCAAGCCGGGCAGACCTCCACCGTATACTCCACCGTGTCCTCCGGGTGATCCACACAATGGTGACACCCGGGCGTTTCCTCCCGCCTTGTCCTGAACAGGAGCCTCCCGAAACAACCGTGTCCGATGAGGGCCTGCGTCAGGCGGAAGGTGAGGCGGAACGTTGTAGGCCTATCTTGTAAACTGTATGTTTGTAGACTATTTTCTATCTTGCTAAGTACCAGGTACTTGTTGAGAGGCTTGCACTGTCCTCCCATACCTATAAACACTGTAATTTAAAAACAATGTAAAAGCCAATTGTTTTTTAAAGAGTAACCGTGGTGTTTCTTGCCGGCTCTTCTCCATAGGATTCGACCAAATGGAACCGTGCACCTAGCTTCTGACGTTTCATAAGTGCCCATGTAGGTTTAAATGAAATAAAATATTTCGATATTGATTTCTGATGTTGAATGTCTATTGGTTTGTGTAGAACTTTAGCCTGCATAGTGTCTCCGTGCAACCTCCGCGAGTTTTTTGTAAGTTGATGTCATAATATTATGAGATAAACACTATTTCGTAGAATACTCTTTATAATGTACACCATAAAAATAACAAATAAAATTTTTGTATTGGGTGACACAATGGGTGGTCTTCTCACTAAAAGCGATATTTTACAGACAACCTCGTATTTCGTATTTAGAAGATTATAAAATAATACAGACTTAGCTTGAAGAGCGGACAGTCCGCGAAGGCATGTAAAAAATTTAGTTCCATCTCTAGGAATTATGAGTAAATATGTCTTTATTTATTATATAATAAGTATCTCATTTCGTTGATCGTCCCGGTAGATAATATAAGGAAACGGGGTCCTTATGATATGATGAATAATTCTGCTATCTTTAATAATAGGTATTGAATCACATTATTAATGCTTTGAAGTATCCAGTGTAAGGCGAAATAATAATGACGAAGGTAAAAGAGACTTTTCGAAAAGTGTATTATTTTGTTTTTTGATAAAACTGAAATTCATTAGAAAATACAAGTAACAGCGTCTCGCGAAACAGCTCGCTTGTTCCTATTGCAACCATGACTGCCATGCAAAGTACAAAAGTCATCAACAAAATAGCGATTTTTGGTTTATTTAAGTATATTTTTTTTTTTTCTAAAGTAAAGGGCTTTGTCGCACATGCGATTATGCCGCCCTGAGTGGTTTAACAAAATCATACTAATTACTATTTAACCTAGCCTTAACATAGCTAGTTTGTAAAGTACTGTATCATACAATATTGTTAGAGAGCCCATTGCATCTTGTAAGATAATGTAGGTACCTATAAAACAAAAAATCGCAATTTTGTAGATGACTTTTTGTACTTTGTATGGCAGGCAATTATGATGAAATTATATACTCCATCTCCTGTTTTTTTTCCTGGACAGTAAGGTTAACATCGTGAGGAGCCGGCAACTCGAAGAACTCAAAACGAAAACACGTGTCATTCACCAATCCACACAGAACTCGCTTTGCTAATTACGATTCATTATCTTTCACAGATTTGTGGCCTGATTCTCAGCAGTGGGATGAATCGTGATGGTCGATTTCGTCAAGTTCAAGTTTCCCCACGAGGCTTCCATATCACACAAATGTCAATGAAATTGATATCCACTAACAAGCCGAACTTCTGAACAACAAGACAAGACAGAATATAATTATTCTGTAGAACAACTTTTAACTAACCACTTGATCTAGGTGGCAATCTTGTACTAAGTGTTTCGACTGAGATGGTTGAAATATCTTGAAATGGATACTGTAGTGGAGTAACAGTTTTGATACTTTTGAATTTGTTGGTTGCCAACCACAAAACCAAAACTTGTGGTTTTAGTCCAACATTAGAAAATGATGTAGAATTGTGAACATTATTCATGATGAATAATAATTAATTAATTGAGTTATAGTTTAAGAAAGTACAACAATGCGACTGATGACTGGTTGGTACAGTTGAGTTGTTCTGAGCTGCTGGTCCCGGCTTCGATCCCCGGACAAGTCAAACATTTGTGTGCATGAACATGTCTGTTTGACCTGTGTCTGGGTGTGTACATGTATATAAGTATCTATATCAGTCATCAGGTTACCGTAGTACAGGCTCTACCTAGTTCGGGACCTGAAGACTTTGTGTGTGCTGTGTTGTGACTCTCATAAAAAAAAAAAAATGTAAAATCTTAATAAAACAGAAGAAACTGTAGTCTGTCATTTTATACGAAAAGGTTGTATCGAGAAAATTACCCTATTTTTACAAGATTTTATTTTATTTTAAAAGTAGAAATTTTTTTACTACAGGCTGTAAGTACGAGCACAATCGATAGTAAAAACATTTCTTCTTTAAAATCGGTACAAAAAAACATAAAAACTTAGATTTCCTGAATCGAGCCCATACACCAGCGCAGAGAGCAAAGGGCGCTGACTACCTTGTTTTCATTTCTTGATTCTCCCTCTTCCCCTGGTTATCTAGCCCCCCACTTTCAGTACATTTGCGCCAACCACAATAGAAATCTACGTTCTTCACACAATCGTCTTCTTCAATGTCCCACTCACCGCACAGACTTCATTCACTCTTCCTTCTTTGTTCAATCTATCTCTCTGTGGAATCCACTCCCCCAGGAAATCAGGATGGCAACCAACCGATTATCCTTTAAAACTAAAGTTCGCGAGCACATTCGTAAGAAGCTGGCAGTATCATCACAGCGGTAATGTTTTCTCATTGTGTGTCCTATTTGTTTTTAACATACTCGTGTATTTATGTGCATTTATTTGTGCTTATATTTATATATAATTAGGTATATATATATTATATGTATTTATAGACTAAATAAGTTTATACGTGTCTATATATTTAAAATTATTTAATCCTAAATTATCATTATAAATTGCACCTACCACTGTTTGTCTCTGCATCACCCAAAGGTTGACTGGTAGAAAATGCTTATGGCATTAAGTCCGCCTCTGTACATTTGTGTGCTTAAAGTGTTAAATAAATAAATCAAGAACACAATAAAATTTATTTGCTCGAAGTACTTATTATTTGCCCCTACAATGTTTATAAAAGTCTCAGCCGCCATTCAGCACAATCATCAAAAGGGCTTAAGTACACTTCTGCAATAGGTCCTTCTAAAATAATATTCAACATTTTAGTTGTAACATAAGTGGGAGCTACCCAACCATGTCTGAAGCACTTGGAAGTCAAAAGCCGGAATATTTTCTAGTGAGGACGTTCTCTCTGAATACGTAGGTACTGGTTTATGATCCATCTTCAAAAAGGCCTAGTTTTTCTTACATATTCACTAAGAGAATTTACATGTTTTTTGTAGGAATAAGAATGTATAAAATATGCTTGTTAGACATGTCGAAATTCTGGGATTGGTTGTCAGGGTCTCTCTGGAAAGGTATCAATTCGTGTTCCGTTCATACTCTGGTCGCCTAGCGTAGCCGCAGCTTTAGAATACAATACATTTACAAGATAATTAAGTTTTTCCAATGTTAGTTTTCGTTATTACTATGCACTTTTTATTACCTACCCTCTTCCAGTATCACCCAACCTTTAAACAAGCTCATCTTTACCCCTACAAAACAAACAAACCTTCATAATTACCTCCATTTCGCTCAGAAAAAACTCGCTTTTCTCTAACAAATTGACACAATAAAGAGCTCGCATGCGCGACGACCAGTGACGTATTTTTTCAGCTATGACCTCTCTTCCATCGCCCGACAGCTGATTGATGACATAGGAGTCATACCAGAGGATTGATAAATGTTAACTGACGGGGGTATTGGGTAGATAATGGTTTGTGATATGGATTGTAAGTTTGTGAGTTTGGGTAGAGTGCATAATAATTGGAGTTGTTGGTGAGAAGTGGATGGTTATTTCTTGTTAAAAATATCAAAGTGCTTTACAGGGACTTTGTGTCTGTGATAAGACAAGATAATTAAATACTAGCTACGCCCGCGACTTCGTACGCGTGGAAGTAGTAAGACAACACAATATACTAAAATAACAGCCACATTTTTATAAAACTTCCCTGTATACTACGTGTGTAGTTTTGGTCTCTGCAGCCAAAATATGAAGAGAGTGAGGGCTGGTAACGCGAAAGCAAGTGACGACAGTTCTCCGTGTGAAAGGCACCTCGTCCGGAGGTCGACACCTACATACAGCCTGCAGTAGCAATTTCCCATTGCTTGCAAAGTTTTTCGTTTATAGTGAATTTAATGAACGCCTGCGTTCCCGCATAAACTGGCTAATGGCACAACACTGAAACATTGAATGTTGCATTCTTATAGATTATTCCTGACGAATCACTAAAACAATATAACAGTACATTCTAAACACGAAATTTCTCATTAACAGTCCAACTATAGATCTAACCTAACCTAACCTTAGCCATATATGTTTATTTTTATTATAACCAAAGATGAAAGAAGAGGCCTTAACTTTATATTTTTCTGTTACATTCTACGAACTATCATAATAATAATATAACAACAATATAACCCGCAGGGCAGCATGTGGCGAGCTGTTGGGCAGTAGCGACCCCACGGACCCTACCTCCGGGGAGAAGTCTTGTTTATCATCTCTGGCTTGACTTTATTGGCCGGCTGGAGTGAACAATGACGAGGAACAGAGCTCCCACCTCTTTCTTGCCTTTATTGGCTGGCTTGAGTGGAGGTTCGCAAGAGCAAACGTGCTCGGAGGAAGGTAGTATTCCAGTAAGGTGCTGGTAGGGATCTTGACCGTACTTCCGGGATTGTCCTGATAGCCGTGGAATACCTCTCCACTCCTCAAGCACCTCAGGAAGTGTTGCCTCCTTGTTGCTACGTCACTATGTGCTAGCGACCGTTTTCGGGGGCCCATTATTGAGTGTGCAAGTTACCCCCTGCCAGTTTATCCGTGTATTACACAACATTGATCAGGCAGGGGACATAGTCCTTCCATAGTCCAAAGTAATCAATCCACTATAGCCACCCAAACCCACAGCCCAATATGTTTTGTTCCTATATTTTGCAATAGTCCTGCACCAACCGGGGGTTGTCCTTGGGTACACTTGCATCGGCGCGGCATACGCTGGCAGAGTGTGCCGCTTGGGAGGAGCCGCGCCGTGCCCTCATCTCAGAAGTAGGCAGTGACTTGTCGCTGCCGGCCGTAGTTGAGTCGATGGTCGGCAGCGACGAGTCCTGGGACGCGGTGGTTTCCTTCTGCGAGACAGTCGTCTCGCAGAAGGAGGCTGCGGAAAGGGAGAGGGAGATCTCGTCCACTCACCCGGCCCGCAGAAGGCGCACCGGGCGTCGGCGGAGGGCGGACAACGCCCTCTTCCAGCCCCCCTAAATGGGTCCAGGGGCGACGGACTCGGGGACGTCCGTCGCCCCCCACACACCAGGACCCGAGGTGGCGGCGCGTAGTGTTCCACGCGCGCCCCTTTTAGACGTCACGGGGGGAGTCAAACACCTCACTCCCCCCCAGACCCGAAGTGGCCCGCAGCGGCGGGCCGGCACCAGTCGGGGGTTGCGGAAGGATCGTACGTTCCCGCGACTCCCGGCGTAGGTGTGAGATGGAACACCGGGGTGGTTTTTAGTCAGTAAGAGTCTGACAGACCCCGCCGTCCGCCCCAGGGCGGCGGACATCCATGAGGATTTTCCACCCCGGAAAAAAAAAAAAAAAAATGGGTACACTTGCATAGTGCATACAGGGATAATCGTCGGTTAGTGCCTCAACACTTAAAATTGTCTAAGGGGCCTCTGCAAGTTGGCTTCGGCCCCTCGTACGCCTTCCAAAGGTCCGGGACCCCAGGGTCCCGAGAAATGTCAAGATATAACAAAATGTAAAAATGAAGCTTATTAAATATAGTTTAAGTAATGAAACTATAGCGGTATCTACATTGCCACATGCGAACTACGCATCACACTGACGTCACGCAAAATCCTGCATCGCGCAAGCAGAGTTTACCGCGCCCGACATCAATCTTCGGGCAGTTGCCCACTAGACATGACACCCGTCTGGTCGGAGGATCCTCCCTTTACCATGGAGGTGAGTGAACTTTACACCCTGTTCCTCATACCTTGTATAAAACTAACTCAGTTTTAGAAAAAAAAAAAACTACAATTATTCAAGGCTAAACGTTTTGTACTAAATGAAGACTACGTAGCTGAAACATCTTCCTACTTCTATCTGGCTTTAATTTGTTATTTTTTCAAAGTTTCTGTTTTATTCGTTACAGTCAATACAATTCCTGTAAATAACAATTCATTACACCATTCCATTACAAAAAAAAAACAAACTCAAACTGAAAGCATTTATTTCAAATTAACCATTTACATGCACTTTTAAATTGTCAAGTAGTCGGTCAGTCAGAAAGATGAAGCTAGTTGCCCATTCCAAAGCCTAGTAGGTACCTATAGATAAGAACGGGCAAGAAACGCCATGGACACTCTTTTAAATCAAAATATTGTTACAAAAAAGTGGTTACATCATTCATGTTGTAATTATACATGTGAGAACAACGTAGAAAGACGTGCACGTTAAAAGCGTCCGTAATAAAAAGATAAAAACAATTATGGAATTAAAATAAGCCGTGGCAGCTAAGAAATTACCAGTGCCTACTGACGGCGCCCGTTCACGAACATGACGTATGGATCAGCACCATTCAGCTCAAACATTTTGAAGGGAACTCAAGGATCCAATACACACGCCACTACTAGCGACACATTTGAGTGAGCATGACATACTCTCAGCCGCCAGGGCACTTTCAAGTCAATGAAAGACGAACCCAGTAAGCTTTATAGTGGGTACAGAGTGCTCACACATGTGCTATGCAATTATACAATACTAAGAGATTGAATTTATACAATGCAAAGATAGGTTGTACAATCTTCATAAGGTCCAACATTATCTTTTAACATTACAAAAAAGCTCAAGTTAACTGCTACCCTCTTATTAGCACTAAACCTCCTTTAAGAAAACCCTAGCACAGTAACTAAACACTTAGGTACTTTCATCCTTAAGTAGATACGTGCGCGTATCAATCTCAGATCTTGGGGTGAATGACCGGCACGGTCCTTATCGTGTTGCTGAATTAATATCAATACATACTTGCTTACTCTTTTGTAAACGAGATTATCTCGTGTTTGGATTTTTATACGATTTAATTGTTTACTTTTGCGAAACATTTTGTGTATAAGGAGCTCTAGAAATTGGGAGCAGTCGTTGTGCTTTTGTTTTGAGTATTATTTTTTTGCAGAGCTTTTCGGCCATCTTGAATTTTGTATTCGCATGGGCGTAGTGCTTAAGGCGAGTTGAGCCTCTCATGCTCGAGGTTGTGGGGACAAATACGAGCAAGTACCAATGTGACTTTTAAATTCGTAATTATGTACTTTCTGAGTTTATTTTGGATATTACTAATATCGATGAAGGAAAACATCGTGAGAAAACCTGGAATCATAGTGAATATATGTTTGAAATGGCGAAAACGTCTTGAGCCAGTGTGGTGATCAATGCTCGTATCTTCTCTGTGTGAGGAGAACCCTTTGGCCTACAGTGGGACAATAATAGGCTGGCATTATAACGCAACATTGCCCTCTTATACAAAAAACACTAATCTAATCTACAAAATTCTAAATCATTTCTAAATCCTCACCCATTCACAATGGCCACACATTTCTAAACTAAATCCTTCCTGAAATATAACTTAGTCGACAAAAAAATATTTTCGTGCCCAACTCCACTTTAATAATATGAGATTTGAGCGCGTTACGTGCTGGGTCCCTGCCTCTTTTGGGTAATTACCCGGGTCAGAACCCCGGTATACTATGAAAGGCTTTTTGTTACAACCTTTTAGGGTAAAACACATGGATACACGAGCCTCCGTAAAAAGTGGGCGAAATAAAGTTGGGAAGTGTTGAATGTGTAGGTTGAACTTATTTTGTTTGTTAGGATAGTTATTTCAGGGGTTGTAATTTCGTGGTAGTTGGTGTTTATTCTGTACTAGCTTACTTTAAATTATAAGTATGTACCCACTATAAAGCTTACTGGGTTCGTCTTTCATTGACTTGAATGTGCCCTGGCGGCTGAGAGTATGTCATGCTCACTCAAATGTGTCGCTAGTGGTGGCGTGTGTATTGGATCATTGAGTTCCCTTCAAATGGTTGAGCTGAATGGTGCTGATCCATACGTCATGTTTGTGAACGGGCGCCTTCAGTAGGCACTGGTCATTTCTTAGCTGCCACGGCTTATTTTAATTCCATAACTGTTTTTATCTTTTTATTACGGACGCTTTTATCGTGCACGTCTTTCTACATCGTTCTCACATGTATAATTACAACATGAATGATGTAACCACTTTTTTGTAACAATATTTTGATTTAAAAGAGTGTCCATGGAGTTTCTTGCCCATTCTTCTCCATAGGTACCTACTACGCTTTGGAATGGGCATCTAGCTTCATCTTTCTGACTGACCGACCCCTTGACAATTTAAAAGTGACTGTAATTGGTTTATTTGAAATAAATGCTTTGAGTTGAAGATTGAGTCGCAAAACTGGTACAAAATAAATCTCCATAGGATAAGAAAACACACTCGGTCATTAATGTGACATTGGAACAAAAACGTAAGGGGGTAAAATAGGCGATGAATTACTATTAGTTCATATCTTTCGACGTATAGAGCAGTCTCAACTGCCTTCTTAAATCATTTTATATAATTTAGAAGCATTCTCCGTGTGCTACAACTATTTACAGCTAATTGATAGCAATCGATATACTGTGAATACGATTTTCAGCAAGTGGTTAGACAGTAGCTCCTCTCTGGCTGCAACGGTTTCCTCAGAAAAGGTAATAGCATACAGAGATTTGTAGGTCAGTGTAAGCCACAGACAACAGTGGTTAAAACAATGGAAAGCATCGATCCAAGGAAGAAGAAGTAAGTGGTTCAACCAGACAGTCAGTAGATACAGATTTGAATAATCCAGAATAACTAGCTTTAATCATTCTGTATTTTTTTAAATCTTAAAATCCATAGATCTTTTTGTCTTCGATCGTGTTACAATACATACAAGTCAATAAATGATTGAACTACCAAACATTTTCTTTTCAATCTAAACCCATCCTAATTAATTCTTCCCCAGAACCATTTCCTTCAATAATACCCTCATATAATTTCTGTTTATTATTATTTTTTATTATTAGGTACCTCTGTATTGAAAACCAATACATTGGCTCCTTTTCATCCCGAAGGCTTTTGTCCGCCGATGTTCATTATTCCCTTCAGGCCTTCGATTGAAAGACACTGTTTGTTGAGAATTTTCCGGCATATTGTTTATTGGTTTAAAAATTGATTAGATTTTTTGCTTTTAATGTGATGCTCGGTTGTTATTTGGATAATTTTGTATACTGTATTTGTCTACGTTCCTTTAAGGAATGACATTTTTAAGCAGTTCAGAGTTCTCCTGGCGTGAATATGGTGGCAAACGCTGCAATGTACACCGTACACCATACGGTCGCTTAGTACTCACAACCAGCGTGCGCGACCAGACAGACAGAGTATGTAAGGATCGTAGCAGCAGGCGTAGTATGACCACCGTATAGTCGACGGAAGAGTAGACAAAAATGACGTTCCGTGTAGACAGTACGACGGCAGCAAAGTAGAAAGAGTCAACATACTGTACACAATATGTTATGGGAAATAATGAAACTGTAATTATGGCCACACTATTCAATTAGGAGATTCCTGTAATGATAGTGATGATGAGTTACTATATGATCTGCCGACAAACTGCCACGCAGTTTGGCAGGTTTATAAAATATGAACAATGTTTGGTCCAAAATAAATGATTTATTTATAAAAAAAAAAAAAAAAAAAAAAACATGTTTTACGAAATTCACTCTTTTACATAATTCGACTCAGACTTCTTTGTTTTGTCATAGGATTTTTTTTCTGTTTCATTCTCAATTTTTACTGATTAAGTCCGTCAACTACAACAATTTTTCTCAAAGTGTCGAAGTACCGTATATTGGATCAAACCATTTTATAGTAATATTTCCTTGGTATGCCCTATTAACTAAATGAGGAAAATAGGAGAAGATAGCTTTGTTCTGCTATTAATTATCACAGTTTGCGTTCAAAGCGCTACCCTGT
Source organism: Brachylomia viminalis (assembly GCA_937001585.2). Lineage (NCBI taxonomy): Eukaryota > Metazoa > Arthropoda > Insecta > Lepidoptera > Noctuidae > Brachylomia > Brachylomia viminalis. Next base: position 3,911,283 of record OW443307.2, on the reverse strand, counting down.
AAAATCATGATTTTGTAGATAACCGTTTATACTTTGAGGCCGTCGTCGAGTAGAAAGTTTTCTACTGGCGATTCTAAAATCAAATTGTCTTCACTACCCTAGACAAATGTCAGTTGTCAGTGTGATTTTGACAGTAAGGATATAAAACTTTCTTCCGAAATAGTCTACATATAAAAAGACCTAGACAAAGATCGTTAGAAAAGAAAGACAAAGTGACAGATTGTAGAAGGATTTCTACAAATCTACGGTGTGATGTCAAAAATGAAGAAACGAAATGTCACTTTGTATAGAAAAAGCTATGTCTATTCTTCGTAAAAATAGAAAGCGTCATGCTACGCCTGCAGGTGGCATTCTGTAGTTTTTGCCAACATGGGAGAGGAAGGCGTGAGTGAGACATTACTTAAGCATGCGTCTTAAAACCTTATTTTGTTACAGCCCAACAACTTAAAAAAAACCCACAGCGTCTCTTAAAATTTATCTCCATTCACAATTTACCGAAAAACGAATAACTAACGCAGTTATTTAACAATTTTCTTTTAAACTTTTTTAGTAAATTACGGCGCCATGACAATAGTACAGTCAGCGGCGATAATTACGCCTGTCTCCGCGAGCACTTCGCCAAACTTTTCCACTTTTGACGAGTTTTTTTATATCTTTTTTTTTTCACTTAACGCGACCCACGGAAATGCTCAAGTTTCTTATGGGCGAGCCAAAAGATAACTTTTGTGAACTTGTATTGCGGGCGTCTGAGATAGTAGAGTAGGTAGTTGGGGGGGTTGTGTAATTATAAAAATGTTCTTTATTGTCTTTTAGTTTGTACTTTATGTAATAAATAATGTAGTTTATATTCCATATATGCATATTATTTATATTTAGGAATGATATGCAAGAGAAGGGAATGAATGATAGCGTGAAGGTTGACTGGTTAACTGGAAGAAGATTGACTGGAGAAGGTTGACTGGACAAGGACAGTGGAGACTGGGAAAGAAAACGTGTTGCGCCGACCACAAGTCACATGGGACAGGAGCAGGGAGATGACGATGATGGTTCTATTCACAAAATGTGACAAACTTATACATACTTTTAAGATCTAGCTAATTACAATCTAAAGTATACCAATCGATATAATTAAATAGACATTAGTAAAACCTGCATTTCCTCTCCTTCGACGGTAAAAAAGTCGTTCTTTATGCAAGATTCTATCTACCAACACACCAATAAAACGCCGCCGTGTCACCCACCTAAAACACATTTACCTAACAAGCAACGCGAACTAACTTCTTATGACTTGTAAATTAAGTCCATTACCCCACTTATATGCTGATGAACGACGTCCGACTATCGTGTCACGTCGGTGTAAAACAAACTCCTTAAAACTTACGAGGACGGCCGCCATGTTGGCAATGCGGTGTGCGAAATAATTCCGTTCTTGCCGCCGCTGCCTCCCGCCATTGCGGTGTGAGCCTTAGATAAGCTTTTTATAAAGTGTAAGAAAGTTGAGACGATATTCTTGGTAGACTGTGGTGGAGTGGACAATGGCTGGCTGATTTAGGAGCTAAAGAATTAGTATACTGTATTTTTTTGAAGTTTGGCAATGGCTTTGTAACTGAATTTTGGGGCAAACATATTATATTACTTTCTGCCATCGATACGCTAAGGAGAAGAAGTGGCTATGTAAAATAATGTTTTTTGTGTGAGACATTTTAGTTTACTTATAAGATTTAACTGGATTGGAGATTAAAGAGAGATGGAGATTAAATGGTTAACACACATATTGCAGGTGGTTTTAATTAAATATAACATAACAGTTTTACGTGCCCGTATGGAGAATGATGACTCATCCAAAGACGGATCGCAGCAAGCACCGCTTAACCTCATAGCTTGACTAATTCACGCGACTGTAATTTAGCCAAGCGTCACACTAGCAACAATATTTTTTTAAATTGAAATGAATTTCAGACAATACCTTTGATTACCATGCAGACTAATAAACCAACTAAACGATACCATCAAATAGCCAAAATTCACGCTTATTCAACACATCTGTAATTTATTCAAAACTACACAAATATGCATTCAGTGCCCTATCAAATGATCGGGGATATAAAATGTAGTTTCAACAATGTATTGTGAAATACGACATGTATTCGGCGAGGCTTTCAAACCACTGACATAGGATACTTTTAATTAACAAACATATCACGTACAAGCGAATATTGTATGTAGGTTTTTATATAAATAAGGTATCTATTGGCTGAAAATTCAAAAGTATGTTCTGTAGTAGTCAATTGTTTTAGATTTTTATTCGAAAAAAAAAACAAAATCAGGTGTAAGTAAAGAATGTATAGAGCTGCGATCTATTAAGTTTTTACGATTATAATGAACGTTTATTTAAATATTATAGTAATCTACACGCCATCATCGTCACTTTGTACCCAGCGTGCGTCTCACGACCGTGTACATTAGTCTTAACGTAAATAGCAGACTACATGGTCCAAATATAGTTGGAATTTTGGTTTGTATTTTGGCTTGCGGACGGCAAGCAATGGGTAGCTTGCCGTCCGATAAAGACCAGGCCCGGGTCGACGGTACGTTGTGTTTCACGCGCGCCTCAAAGAAATGTCAGTACCAATAACGGGGTCCGCTAGGGCCAATGCCTGCCAGGGTTGCAGGAAAGTCCGAAAGGGTTACCGTGGCCCCTGGTGCAGGCAACCGAAGGAACACGGGTTTTATTTAGTAAGAGTCTGACACGCCCAGCTGCGCCCAGGGTGGGAGAAGTTACTTGATGGCTTCAAAAACTAAAGGATCTAAATATAGTTGTAGACACGAAATAAAATGATTTTTATTGTAATTTCTATTTACCTGTAATCTTTGGTTTAATCGTTCCCCACTACAACTTTTTATACCAAAGTCAGGCAAAAAACATCCAGTCCGGAATTTTTCCTTTCATCAGCCAATTATAATTTTAATTCTACGGCAGGATCAAACGGTGCCAAAATATCTAAGAGTCCTAATGACCCACAAAATGGACGCTAAACATATAACAGTACAGTTATTAATGTAGCAAACTGAGCGTGTTGCCGTGTCGCATTGCGGTCATGTGAATTTCCCACATTTGCCAGGATTACGTTTTTTATCCAGACACCCGGATCAGTGTTTTGCGTTTAAGGCATTTTTGTGGCTGACTGTACTTTTTTTTAGTTTCGGTAATTCGTAGGCTGTCGCTTTAATTCAAAAAATGTTTTAGTTATTAAAGTGTCAACCATAGATAGTGTCGACTAATAATGGTGAAAGTCATTTTCACGTTCATAAAATTCGCCCCCAAACATAAAGAAAATGATGTACAAAAAAATATGCAATCTACAGGATTTTGTTTAATTTTTTCAACATTTTATTGCCGATTTTATCGGAAAACTTACACGTAACTATCACCATTCGTTTCTAGTTCATAGGACAACAATTGCCATCCACAAAACCAATTAAAAATAAAACAAATAAACGCTCAGTGCACTCCAATACACAAGCGCGAATTTTAGCATGCAAATGTAAGTACAGCGCTTCATCGCTAGATAAGAAGGGATGAGCGCGGAACATCGTGGCAACCCCTAGGGGTACCAGGCGAAGGAATCAGCGGTAATAGTTGTATGCAAAGCAGCGCTTGAAACGCTGTTCGGTGACACGACACTCGCGAGACCAACAAGCTTTTTAAAACGGTATTTTTTTCATTCAGCAGAGAATTTTTAAATCGAAACGGATAAGTTCGATCGCCGTTGAATAATTTTTGAATTTGTAAGAGTTGACGATATTATTGTGGTATCCACAGTCAAAAGATTGTCGGTTTTAAGGTACACTAAAGAGATCGAGTAATGAAAACACTTGAAACTCGTCGATATTTTTGGTCGCAGACTTTTGAATAGAGAACGCCGAAATTAAGGTTCTGGTCCGAAAATAATAGACTAGCTAGACGAAACAATTTTGTATGTAAAAATATGAATTTTTGTGTATTTTTTGGGCCTCTAAACTCCGAGTGAATATAGTTTTTGGTTTCGGCTAAGTGTTTTCCTTTCACCTAGTTTAGAAATTATTCTCGGCAAAGTTTCATTTTAAAAATACCCACATTTTGACAAACAAAAACTAAAATCGTTTTTCATTCACACATTGATACAGCTCGCTATTTCATTGTTTTTTAGTATTGTTACTTTGGTATCTGTATATTAATATTTCAGTCGGAACCAATAGTCGCTTTACAATAAAATTATTTTATGTTTTACATTTCAGATACTAAATTCCTTTTTCTACTTAATTAAATAAAATATTGTTTGTCGGTATTCAATATTGAAATTCTTTTATGTATTGAAACAAATAGCTACTAATAAAAGATGGCACATTTATTCGAAAGCATCTCCTTTCACATACAGCTTATGGCAGTATAGGTAAGTACGTAGGTACCTGTATGCTCAGCGTGGTCCATCAGCCTCACTTTTGACAAGAGTAGAAGAAAAGTCAGCCTCATTGGTACCGCTGAGCATGAGATCCTGGGTTCGATTCTCAACTCGTGCAAAGCGTTATAGGGTTTTTTTATTTGAAATTTTACAGTAACAGCCTGAATGGATTTGTGTCCTGTTGATGGCAATAGGCTTCGCCTCGTACTATATAGGACTTGAACATCCTAACAACCTTGAACAACTAACAAATGCTGGTGTACTACTATACTATACTATAGGTACACCTCTGCCTGACCCCTCGGGGGAACAAGGCGTGGTGTTATGTTATGTAGAAGAAATGACAAACATTTATGACGTAACTAATTAGTTTGTCCTAAACTTGTGCATGAATTGCAGAATATTGTGACGGTCGGCCGGTTCAACACCACTGCTCACAATACGGTGAAGGAAAACATCGTGAGGAACCCGGCTTGTCCAAGAATCAAAAACTCGAAGACATGTGACATCTTCTAACCCGCACTGGGCCCGCGTGGTGGATTACGGCCCCTCCCTCTCGCTGAGAGGAGGCCTGTGTCCCAGCAGTGGGAATATTATAGGCTGATTATGCATGCTATGCGGGTTCTGTCTAAGTCAACGTATTTATTAGTGTGATTTTTGGTGATACGGTAGATCTTGTAGATAGGTTATGGTAACTCAAAAAACTACGCATTATGGAATAAACTATTTAACAATATAAGAATTTAAAATCGGTAATTACATAAAAAATTCAACATTTAGAATACAATCAATTATTATAATAGGTACTTACAGTAAATTATTTTAATTAATAAATATTGAGAATACAATGAATAAGTCTAGTTTTCCAGCATAGATACATAATTATTATTTAGTTTATTACATCTTGTCAAGAAGGAATTCGTCAATGGTATAGTAGCATTTTTCAATTAAAAAAATATTTAATCTCCGTTTAAATTGTGTCAAGTTTAAATCTTTAATGTCATTTGGTATTATATTGAATATTTTCGAAGCCATGCAGAGGATGCTTTTGTGCATAAGAGCGGTCTTTGAGGCTCTGAGACATAATTCGTGACGATATTTTTGACTTGTCGATCTATACCGTTGCTCTGCTATCAATCCAAGTGCACTTTAGTTATCATTGAAGTGTATTGACAGTTTTATAACAGTAAAGGCCGCAAACAAGCTCGACGCGACAGCGCGACGCGGCAGCGCGACCCGACTGTAGTAGAACAATGTCTATGAAAACTTTATGGAAATTGAGCTACAAGAGTTGCGTCACGCTGTCGCGTCGCGCCTGTCTGCGGGAGCCTGAAAAATGTTATTACTCAAATAGTTACTCAAAAACTTTTAGCACAATTATTGGGAGTGCAAAAAGTGAAATAAAGTGCAAATATAATAGTCATTACTAAGTACTTCCTATGCGCAAAGTGAACATTGGATGCAAGCCAACGATATGATGGAAAAGTTTTAAATACTCAGCGGCTTAAGCAGCTGTCGGATGTAAAGAAGAATGTATGAGAATATGGAGAACTGAATAAACTAGGACAAAGAAAGAAATATAGAAAGGGCCTAGACAACGTGACATTCTATTAGCGATAGTGGAAAAGCCAAAACCGGCCAAGAGCGAGTCGGACTCACACACGAAGGGCGCCGTACACCGTACAATACTTAACACAAATTATGAAAAAAAAAGTGTTACTCGTATACGTTATTTAACGTTAAAATAAAATAAATATATTTTATGTTTATTGTTTTTTGCTCTATAGCGGCAATAGAAATACACACTGTGAAAATTTCAACTGTCTACCGATTACGGTTCATAAGATACAGCGGACAGACGGACGGCCAGCGGAGGCTTAGTAATGGGGTTCCGTTGGCACTCTTTGGCTATGGAACCCTAAAAATGAATGGTACTATGTTAATCCCGTTGAAAAGCGCTGTAGAAACAGGAAAAGCTTTGGAAGCCCCCCCCCCCCCCCCCCCCGTCAAGTCCTCTCAAGTCACAAAATTTATATATTTACTAAAAATTTATTGTTTTTCGAAACCGGACTACAATGATATCTTGGATTCTCAACACTTCAATGATCATATTAATACAAATCTAGAAGATAATTATAATATTGTTACAAGTGTTTATTATTCGACTGGTTTCAACAGATCAGCAGAGGTGTGCTCAAAGTAGGTACATCCACATTTAGCCAATTATGTTTACGTCTCAAGTAAAAGAGGGCGAGCCTGTTGCCGTCAACCAGGCACAAATCCAGACTCCGGACAGTAGTCCAAGAATTTCTCAGTAGGTAGCAGTAGCTACTGAGAAATTCTTGATGGAAACCCCCTAAAGCACTTTGCCGTACCCGGGAACTCAACCCAAGACCTACAATTTCTTATAAACTTACTTATAACAACAAAATGGCTTCATAAAATTTCCACCATCTTTATTTATCCAACCATTTATCTTTTCACACCACTCAAAGGCAACGCTTTCTCGAATGACCACAACACCAACCGCCAACTTTATCGAGAAACTATAAAACAAAAAACCTTTTCATTTTGCAATCGCCATAACGCTTTGAGACGTAAACTTTCCAAATCCAAGAGCTGAATTAAAGAGCTTTCTAGCAACCGAGATTTTATAGGTTCAGGCGGAAAATTTCCACAAAAACATCACCATTGAACATTCAACCCTATTCCATAAGACTTAAAATGCATTTTGGAACAGTTGTCAATTTTAGGGGTATCCAAGTGTAATGAGTCACAAAACATCGGTTCCGTATGTCTGTTTATCGTCGGGACCATTAAGTGGGTACTGCGAATGACGGCCGTCTCTGGTTTTTGTCAGAGACTTGTCGGTGACAGGGTACAGACTAGGTTTACGCTCCCAGAACACATCTGATTGGTCGTAGGAGTGACGGGTTCTGCAACTGATTTGAATGATGGCATTGTCAATAAGGGGTATGTCTATTTACTGCAAGGATGAATGGGAATTGTCATACGGAAGCAGTTTATTATGTTCAATAAATAGGTCACTTTGTCCTGAATTTACGACCGGTTTCTTCAGGCATAAAATATGAATGAGGAAAGTTGTAAGATTTTTGACAATAGCGCCTATTAATATTATAATTATTATCGTTTACTGTTTTTTTTTTTCATCGTGATTATTCTGGTCGTATAAAACGATTACCGTCTCATGACAAAACGAGTTCTGACTTTGATCTAAGCTTAAACCTTTCAGACAGTTTTTGTATTTCGAACCTTAGTCCAACTGACGTTCAGTTCTTAATATAAATTGACAGCTTAGACTTTGATTTTAAATCAGCTTGAATTTAGAACTTTATTACTGTAGGAATAAAGTTCGTAATTTAAAACATAGCCCGATGGTTGGTGGTGGTGACAAATCAGTTTTTTTTAATAACACTGTGAGTAACACCGTTAATGTCATAAAGACACCTATGTTCATTTTAGGTCACAATTTGGTGAAGCTGGCAGTTCACAGTTTACTCTTCACGCGTCATTTCACCTCGTTTCATCTTTCATTCATGTGTCGTGGGACCTCCCTAATCGACGTGCTCCTATCATACGTCATGTTTCAAAATGGTTGTCTTATCGTTTTTGAACGATTGTGAAAATATTTAATAAAGTTTACGTATAACCCTTTTTCCTTAACCCTTTAGAATCAGAATCAGAATCAGAAATATTTATTTGCTAACAATGTAGGTACAGGTTTGAGATGGTACAGAATATAATGTTTCCGCTACATTTTACCTTACGGCGTGCAAAAACATTAGATAACATTACATTGACATTAAAATAACAAGATAATTATCAAAAATGAAAACACATATATAAATTGTCACTTAAATATTCATTACATTAAAAAATTAAAAATTATGTTATCAAATTATAAATTATTGTAAAAAAGTATTTAAAATGTCATTTACAAGAAAAAAAGTCAAGGTACAGTTATAAATCTTTGTCGTTCAAGAAAAAGTCATTTACAGAGTAGTAACATTTTTGTAATAGCAATTCAGTCAGTTTAGTTTTAAATATGCGTGTGGGGTGTTCTTTGACATTATGTAGAATTTTATTATAAATGATTGGCCCCATTGACATTATATTTTTTCATAATTGTGCTGTATTATATTTTTCTTAAAGGGCCTGACCTTGATCTAATGTCGAAAAGTGACGGAAATAAATTTAAATTTGACCTAACAAAAATGGACACTTCCACTATGTACAGCGACGGGAAGGTTAGTATTTTTAGAGACCTAAACACAGACTCACAGCTATCTGTAGATATTAGACTTGACATTGATCTTATGCATCGTTTTTGGGCTTTGAATATCACCTCCCTTTCGCAACAGTTGCCCCAGAATATTACTCCGAACCTTAAAATCGATGCCACCAAGCCATGGTAAGCTGTGAGAAGAGTAGTTGTGCTAACTTTATGCGATAAATTGTACAGTGCATATGCTACTTTGCTCAATTTCTTACATACGTCCTCAGAATGAGGTTTCCATGTCAGATTACTGTCAATAAAGATCCCTAGGAATTTCGCTATGCTTGTTGATTCAACGTTTTCCCCGTTATGACTGACAATTATATTTGGGGGATTGATCCGTTGGTAAAAATGCATTACCTTCGTTTTATTTAGATTTATGACTAAATGATTTACATTGAGCCAGGTAATAATACACTTTAATGTGTTATTTATATCACTTTCATATTTTTTTAAGTCCGAACATTTTACGATTGCTGTACTATCATCCGCAAACAAAACCATAGGATGATGTGTTTGACGGGGCAAATCAGTAATGTATAGGAGAAATAACGGGGGTCCCAGAACGCTACCTTGTGGTACGCCATGTTTTACCTCTCTACAACCCGAAATATATTTAACTTCGGGTTTAGTTTTAGGGCATATTCTCGTTATTTCTGTGTACTGTAGTCGGCCTTGTAGGTATGAAAAATAAAATAGTGAGTTTTCAAGTTGTCAAGAAAATACCTTTTTTTTTAAATATTCTTTTGCAAATAGACGTCCATATACATTTGTGTTAGAAATATGTCATCAGTAATATCTTACGTGCTAAATGGGTGTCCAGAATATGGGACATCTAGGTTTCTTGCTCAGAATAAATTATTAGATTTGTTATTTTGGTCGCAGTTCCTTGCCTCTGACGCCCTGACAGTTCACAGGTTTTTTTTCATGATATCTTTTTATAATATCTGACGTGACAATATTATTATTATAGAAGTCCACGATATCACGATAACACATGGAAGTAAAATGTATGGAAACATACAACGCTTTTTAGTAACGTTATAACGAGCACGTCCACGTTATAACGCAACGGTAGCGCTGCACATCAAACTTTTCCAAGATCCTGCACAAGTGGCGCCAAACGTTCACGGTAGGTATGTATTTTTTTAAACTATTTTTCGTGGACGTTTAATATCAACAGTAAACTAGTATACGTCAACGTCCAAGATAACGTGACGTGTACAATTATAAAAGATCAGATTCATGTTGTCAGCTATACTCCATTATTATAGATATATTAGAAAAATAGCGGTTATCACCCTCTCGTTATTTTGGTATAAACATATAATAAACTCAGTAATTTCACGATAAATACATAGCAAAGTAATCTATTTACTACTTACATAAAAAAATAACTTTAAAATGCAGTAATTTTAACAGTATTACTTAATAACTGTCGTTATTTATCCGTTATTTTATTATGCCGTATTTTTTCTAATGCTATAATAAATGAACTATAGAATCCTAGAGAGCTATTCCTCTAGGATTAGTTTCGATGAGCAAAAGTTTAATGGTTTAAATGACGATTCGTGTGTAGCGGGACATCTCTAATCGATGTATTCCCAATACATCAATTAATTTGTCGAGAGCTTAGTTTGCTCAAAGAGTTTTAGAGAACTGACGAGTTTCTGACCGAAGTTTATGCAGGAACAAAGTGTGTTTTTGTTTGTTTGAAATGCGATTTTGAACACGTAATAATCTGTTTAACCACGAATTTTAACGTTTGTTCAACAAATTCATCAAAGCGTTTTAAAATATTTAAAATCGTCAATTGAATGCTTACTGTACAAAGAACCCCCAACTTTTTTATCTAATATTTAAAACGCGACTTTTCCCTTGAAAGTTCCCTTCTATCATGAATTAAAAAACCCTTTGATGACAATCATGATAAAATCTTATTTGAAATCGTCAATACCGCATAAAATATTTTTATAAACCAAGTTTTTTTTTAATATTATATTCGTTAGCACGCACAAATATAAAATCTCCTTTACATAAATAAACAATGCAAAAACTCACCATTTTTAGCCGCCATAGCAAGAAGAGTGGCGCCGAGAGCAGCCGCTGTGACCAGCAACCGACACAGCGCCGGCAGCATGATTGCACTATCACATCAGACCATCACATCACATCACCAACCACGGTGAACATCATACATAAATTAAACTAACAACTTTTTCTTAACAATTTACAAGTGGATTTCTTTGATTGGTCGAACAACATCTGGAACAAAAGAAAATCGATTATTAGTAAATTTATTAATCAAAACTTATAATATAATAGGAGTATACTTATTATCAACGCCATACTGTGGTTTTAAAATGTATTTAATAAACATTTTGTAGACTTAACAGGTCAACCGTTTGTCTTTCATTGACTTGAATGTGCCCTGGCTGCTGACAGTATGTCATGCTCAATCAAATGTGTCGCTGGTGGTGGCGTGTGTATTGGATCATTGAGTTCCCTTCAAAATGTTTGAGCTGAATGGTGCTGATCCATACGTCATGTTCGTGAACGGGCACCGTCAGTAGGGACTGGTCATTTCTTAGCTGCCCCAGCTTATTTTAATTCCTGAATTGTTTTTATCTTTTTATTACGGACGCTTTTAACGTGCACGTCATTCTACGTCGTTCTCACGTGTTTAATTTCAACATGAATGATGTAACCACTTTTTTTGTAACAATATTTTGATTTAAAAGTGTCGATGGAGTTTCTTGCCCGGTCTTCTCCATAGGTACCTCCTATGCTTAGGGATGGGCAACTAGCTTCATCTTTCTGACTGACCGACCGCTTGAGAATTCAAAAGTGCCTGTAATTAAAATAAAAAATAAGAAGGATTCTGAACAAGGAGTATTTTGGTGACAACCATAAATAGCTTTTAATTTTGATTATGGTATTGCACGACTTGACATACCTAATTGTAATCTGTTCACATATTCAAATCGCTGTAACTGGTCAACGCAAGTAACTCATAACTAATTAGTTATATAACTGAAATATATATGTGGAAGCTTGTTATTAGCAAATGTCACTACTTATGCACGATATTTATGACTGTTAGTAGTCTGTAAGCTTTCTTAAAAAAAAAAAAAATTTTGTTTATTTGAAATAATTGCTTTTGAGTTTGAACCCAAATGGTCTTATTACAAAACAAGGTTTTTCTTTTGACATGGTTTAAACCATCGAGCCCGTTTTTGAAATTGGAATCTAACAGAAATTGAAATACAGTTCCTTTTACAAAACCGACAACTTAGTCCGGTCTTATGTCGTCAATTTTGTATTAAGAACTTTACTATAGTCAGCATAAAGTTCGAAATAAAAAACTGACTCGATGGTTAAAGCTCGGGCTAAAGTTAGACCCTATTTTGTAATAAGATGGAAAGCGTCTACAGACAAGTTACATTTTCGTAATATACGCGCACAGATATATTTTGTTGTTATTATTGGATACTACTAACCTATGTATAATGATTACAGCTTAGACTAGTTACATCGATATCATGAGTTAATAATTTTATTTAATAAAAAAAAACGTTTTCAAAAAGTGTACATTTAGCCAAACAGTAGTAAATATCCTATACAAATATATTGGTATATTAATAAACTAAATCTAAACTATTCATTTTTTATTACTGGTGCAAGTATTACTGGGTGGAAATTAGTTTAAATTAGCGACCCACCCGATCTGGGTTTATTCCAACCTGTGTCTCAGGCGTGTTTTTTGAAACACGCCTGAGGCACAGGTTGGAACAAATATTTCATTTCAAATATTTATTTCTATACGTACATCTTTTAAGACACTTTTACGCGGTAATGTTTTAAACTAGATGGCGCCGGCATTTCCTAGCTGACTGATCCCTGAGAAGAAGTGCCGAAACAAACTCAGAGGTCATGTCTCTTTTAAAGTCCAAACATTGTATTATTAGTATTTAATGTGAGTGTAACAATGCAGGGCCATGTCTGGAAGGGTCTTTTGAAGAAAGAGCCATTGCAGCTTTTAGTTGACCTGTCTTAACAGAGGGCATGCATGCATCAGTCATCGTGTAACTCAACTCTATTTTAGGGAGCTCAACGACCCGTCACACGGCGCTACCAGATCGGCAGGACATTTGCGTAGGCCGTATATAAAATACTCAAATCCGCCAGACAGCTATAAAGTCATGCATTCAATCTAGCCTGTATGATACATAGTCAGTGTTCTCTTTAAGCTTTTTAAAGGTTTTGATCCAGTTTATATTATGCAGTGCTCTCACTGGGTTCAAGTACAAAAAACGACAGTTATGTTTTGTAAAATGTGTGTATGAGAGAAAACCAGTAGATACGCTAATAATAAAAAAAACCGGCCAAGTGCGAGTTGGACTCGCACACGAAGGGTTATGTTTCTTGTATGGGGCCCCCAAAAACAATTAATTAATAGTTAGTTATTTTAATAATATAATGGTTAATTTCTTAATTCATTTAATTTTTATTATTTTTTGTTATAGCGGCAGTAGATATACACAATCTGTGAAAATTTCAACTGTATGCCTATTACGGTTCATGAGATACAGCCCGCTGACAGACGGACGGACGGACTACTACTAATAATAGGATTCCGTTGCCACCCATTGGGTACGGAACCCTAACAAAATTCTTTAAAATAAAAGAACTTGTCTTTGCAATAGATACTGAACCTTAGTTTAACGTATGAATTATTGTAACTGTACTCTGCGCAATAGAGCTATGAAAATCAATAGTCATAGATAGGCAAGCGATTACAGTAATATGTCTCTCTATCATTAGTCTGGTTCGAATGCCCGTTGTCACCTTTACTAGGGAACACCGAAATGGACGCCTAAATATTATAGCAGTGTTGGACTTTCTACTCTCGGGGCTAAGCCGAGCGTTGAAAATCCAACGAATAGTTTTCTTTCACTTAGGCGGTTTCACGAAAACGGGCTTTCTTCGACAGTTTCGTGGAGACAATTATGATAAGTGAGTTTAAATATGCGATAGGTATTAATACTAATCAGTGACATCTTCCTTTTCCCAGCGTAAAGTATTCCCTACTTCGATTACGTACCATTACTATAACTACAAACCACTTAAGGCGCGGTAAGAAGCAATTTTTTTCATCTATCTTATATCATTTATAATTTATCAGTAGCACGTCGTGGCAACAAATAAGGTTCAAAATAGCGATGCGTTTGATGTTACTTGTATCGAATGACCACCAAATTTTGCAGTATAAATTAAATTTAAAAAAATGCACGGCTCAATGGAATAATTTATAAGTATTCCTTTTAGTTAATTGAACTCCTTTTATAATTATTACATTACATAATGATAGAATTTTTTTCTTTTTAACATCCACACAAGGTCTTCAGGTCCCGAACTAGGTAAAACCTGTACTACGTTAACCTGATGACTGATATACATATACACACCCAGACACAGGTCAAACAGACATGTTCATGCACACAAATGTTTGACATGTCCGGGGATCGAACCCGGGACCAGCGGCTCAGAAGGCAGAATCGCTACCAACTGCACCAACTGGTCAGTTATGAGAGTTATGCGATGAAAAAATGGTTTGAGCTCTGTTTTAAGATTTTATTATCATGATACTGTTTTATTTTTATGAAATATTTTTGAATAAGTCCTTTCTTTGAACATTTGACAATACACAAAAAACATTGGCTTATAATATGTACCAATACGTTTAAAAACAACGTGTTACGATGTCCTACGTTTGGGCAGTGCCTTAAGCCTGATTTACACAATTCGATTACATGGCATACCATAAGTTTTAATTTATTTATTTTCTATAATGACTAACAATTGTTTACACTGTCAAAATTTAAATAATGTTTGACTAAATCTAAGGTTGGTGTAACAATTTCTTACAGGTTAGCACCAGTTCAAGCAATGCAAGTGATTCTAAGCAGTGCAGTGTTTAGACTATAGAGGTATGAGGAACAGGGTGTAAAGCTCACTCATACCCAAAGAAAAGTGAGGATCCTCCGACCAGACGGGTGTTGTGTCTGGTGGGCAACTGTCCAACGATTGATGTCGGGGCGGCGTGTACGAGTATATTTACATATGCGGGGTTCAGTTTGTTCATTTTGGCCCGCCATCATCTGCTGACGGATTTACGTCGAATTACAAGTAATCCTGTTTATTAGCACAAATGTAGGGCACCTAAGTAAACAGGCATAATTATACACGTGCGTATAAATTGTACCTACGTTACACGTGTCACGTTAAACCCACGCGTCCCCAGCGTTTTCATTTATAAGTCCACATGACATGAGTGATGTGACATGACCAATAAGGCTTTTACAAAACAAATTCTGCGTTGAATCTGCACGTTGATCGGCAGTAGTGGCACAGTATAACTATCTATATTTATACTAATAATATAATATTACAAAGACTTTGTATGTAGGGGGTAATCTTCGGAACTATACTGATCTGATTCCGAAATGTATTTCGCTAATGGAAAGCTACACTATAGACAAAGTGTCATAAATACTAATATAATAATAATATGAGACAACATCCATACAAGGTCTTCAGGTCCCGCACTAGGCAGAGCCTGTACTACGGTAACCTGATGACTGATATACATACTTATATACATATACACACCCAGACACAGGTCAAACAGACATGTTCATGCACACAAATGTTTGACTTGTCCGGGGACCAAACCCGGGACCAGCGGCTCAGAAGGCAGGGTCGCTACCAACTGCACCAACCGGTCAGTCAATATTATAAAGAAGTATTTTTTTTCTTTGTTTGTTTGTAAGTTTGTGTGTAGGGGTAATCTTTGGAAGTACCGGTCGGATTTGTAAAATTATTTTTGCTTTAAATAGCCCAATTCCTGAGGAAGAATAAGTGTTATTTAACATTGCGCTACAACTCTTAGAAACCGAGCAGAAAGACAAAAGGTCGGAAAGACCGCTAAGCGAAAACGAAGTTATAGCGCGGGCAGGCGATGCGACGCGACAGATGGCATGGGGGTACAATCAATTTTACGCGGACGAAGTCGCAGGCAGAAGCTAGTAATAGTATAATTTGTGAGTTTGTACGTAGGGGTTAATCTCCGGAACTACTGATCCGAATCCGAAAATTCTTTCACTAATTTAACGCTACACTATAGCCGAGTGTCATCTATACTAATATTATAAAGAAGTTAAATTTGTGTGTTTGTTTGTCAGTTTGTACGTAAGGGGTAATCTTCAGAACTACTGATCCGATTCCGAAAATTCTTTCACTAATGGAACGTTTCACTATAGCCGAGTGTCATCTATACGAATATTATAAAGAAGTAAAATTTGTGTGCTTGTTTGTAAGTTTGTACGTAAGGGGTAATCTTCGGAACTACTGATCCGATTCCGAAAATTCTTTCACTAATTTAACGCTATACTATAGCCGAGTGTCATCTATACTAATGTTATAAAGAAGTAAAATTTGTGTGTTTGTTTGTCAGTTTGTACGTAAGGGGTAATCTTCAGAACTACTGATCCGATTCCAAAAATTCTTTCACTAATGGAACGTTTCACTATAGCCGAGTGTCATCTATACGAATATTATAAAGAAGTAAAATTTGTGTGTTTGTTTGTAAGTTTGTACGTAAGGGGTAATCTTCGGAACTACTGATCTGATTCCGAAAATTCTTTTACTGTTGCCGAGTGTAATAGGATATATTTTATGTTAAAACCAGAACTGTCACACGGGTGAAGTCGCGGCCGGAAGCTATTAGGTATGTCAATAAACATTAAAGTGACTGGGATATTAGAGACAGCCAGATAAATACAAAGTAGTGTTGGACTCACTGTTCCAAAGAAAACACTTAAGATATACAAATATATTGAATTACTTTCTTCATATCATCATTTCATACCATTCTTTCATTTCATACTTGGAGCATGACAGCTGAGAAACGTTTTCGTTACAACACAAAACGTATGCACTGCTTAGCAAGTCAATCTATTTTTTTTTTTGTATGGCATCTCGTAGTTGGCCTTGAGAGGCCTTCACTACTTAACTGGTCATTCCTCTGGTGCCTTTGAGCGAACTCAAAGCCTCCAGGCAGGGGATTAATATTAATTAAAAACTAAGCGACCATCACCTAAGGGCACGTCCTGTGGGGTACGAACCTCGGCTTAGGGCGTCGCTGGGGGAGGACAGCAATTTTGGGACAGGCTGGATCAAATTAAATTCATTATTAGGTATTATCGGGGAAATTTAAATCTACAGGCTCAGCTACGCCACCAGCTGGTACGGATCCGATCAAGGGACAGGGGGACTAATAATCGGGGAGGATCGCGGACGCGGAGGACCTCGGCGGCGAGGTCGGAATTTAAATTTGTGTCTGTGCCTGTATAGTGTACTAGTGGCCCTACTGCTTTCCTGGAGGAGGGTAATGGGGCTGTCAGGGTCGGTCAGTACATGCCTTGATTCTACTGATTCTAGAGTGGATATAGCTGGTGGCCTTCACAACCAGAGGGTTGCGATGGATGGTTAGTATCAAAGAAACGCTTGGAAGCGCGTTTCATGAATTGCTGAACAGTGGGAATTTTAAGATCTAATATTGAATTATTACCTATTCAAGACAATATTTTTATAAGCATTACTGACGATGGATTTAGTGTTATGCTGACGTCAGTCCCGCACCGTTGCGTTGGTCACGCGTATCAAGACGCTGATGATAAATGGACGTGCATAGTCGACGGTCAGCGAGCACGAGTCCATATAAATCGGTACGCGACCGATGTCAGTGCTAACCCCTGGCTGGAGGCTTTGAGTTAGCTCAAGGCACCACAGGATAGACCGGTTAAGCAGTCAAGGCCTCTCAAGGCCAACTGCGAGATACCATACTAAGATTTTTTTAAGCTGAGGTAACTACGAGCTAGAGAAAATCTCAAGATAATGACCTTTCGCGCATTTTATTCTCTGTAGTTGTTTATTTTTCTCGTTTATTAGAATATTATTTTATTTTGTAACAAAAAATATGTAAGATTTTTTTTTAAGTAAAATAACATTAATTTCGGAAGTCGATGGCAAAAACGAAAGTTACGAAATTAAAGTTTTATATTTACCGCTTTTCAG
This sequence comes from Brachylomia viminalis, assembly GCA_937001585.2. Lineage (NCBI taxonomy): Eukaryota > Metazoa > Arthropoda > Insecta > Lepidoptera > Noctuidae > Brachylomia > Brachylomia viminalis. The sequence continues at coordinate 3,893,406 of OW443307.2, read as the reverse complement.
TAGTTGCTCCTACCCCAAACAAATTCGCAAGCTTCCTCTACCGAATGAAAAAAGAATCACCTAATCGTTCCAGTAATCTCCTTTTTCGAAATCGGTTAAAAAACTTCGTAAAGTACACTTCAGCATAATTTATAAGGGCATGTTAATTTTGAGGGTGGGCGTAATTGTAATTAACACCCACCTGATAATTAACTTTAACAAACTGTGATCCATAAATCACTAACACCAACTCATTCGTCTGAACTTTTGACACCCAATACCGAATTTGTCAGCCATGTAATTGCAAATTAGCCACGTTTTCAATTAGTATTGCTTTCCAAACTATTTTGTTATAGAAAAACGTGGAGTAAGTAGGAATGGAGAGCTAATAGGATTATCTTGCATCAGTGGAGAACTCGAATCGCTGGTTGTTGCAATTATGCTGCAATTGACTGGAAAGCGATCTAATTGAGTGATGCTATGTAAAGATGGCGATTATCTAGGTACAAAAAACTAAGTAGGTTGTCTTCTAAATATATTCTAAGTAATATTATCCACCTACATTATAGTGTACGTCGAATATAAAAAAAGAATAAGAGTTAGCTGTGTTCCGTTATCTGATAACCATGTTTCAATAACACAAACCCCAATAACACTAAAATTTAAAGAATTTATAGATTATTAAAGTAAACTGTAAATTGAAACTTCTTGATAAACATCTGCGCTGTTGTTTTGTTTCATTCCAATAATCTGCCCTGCTTCGCATGATTATAACGACATGACAAAACATCGACTTTCTTTATATTAAGTGAGATTAATATTAACGTTTTATACACTTAAAAATCTTCCGCAATAAATCCTCTACATGAAGGTACCAACCGCATCAAAGTCCGTTGCATATTTTAAAAGAACAACATGGTGAGACAGACTGACACGCAAAGCGAGTTTAATTTGTGGTGTCTTTCTTTTTTAAAAAAAAAAACGTTGCCCCACACTAAGAATTTCTCCTGTATTGTGGGTGCGTTTACAAACATTTAAACTCACATACACAAACAGCTAGACTCGGAACAACTACTTGCAGGTCAAAAAAAAATTTGTTCCGTACGGGAATCGAACCCGCGACACGCAGCGCAGCAGTCAATCGCTTAACCACTGCGCCAACCGTGTCGTAAGAAAGACCAAAAAATTTGTAATATGTAGTACATTAGCGACCCGCTGCCACAGATTACTAAATAGTTATTACGTAACAGATACTTCACTCAGTAGAAAATTTCCAATACCTATTGAGATAATAGCCTACTCCGTCGCCTCAACAACCACTGCATGCTAAAATGTGCCTAAATGCTCAAGCGTACAGTTGTGATTGCTTCGCACCGCGCGATCCTACAGCAATCGCAGTGAACCGAATTTGGACCGCAAGCGGTCCGAGAGCGCTCGCTCGAGCGGTAGGTAATTATAGCGCGCAAGTACATGGAGTGACGGAGGCCTGCCGCCGCTGCTTCGTACAGTTTCTAAGACTTGACAAAACATCGAGATTTATATTTACGTTTAATATTTGAGTATTATACTTATAAACCTTCCGGAATAAAACCTATGAATCATGATGGTGAAAACTGCATTAAAAAATCCGTTACGAAGTTTTGAAGAACAGCGCAGTCACATAGACAGACACGAAAAGTTACTTTAATTTACAATAGATATACATATAAATCCCGTCTCGACACCATAAGCATAAACTTCATACTCAATTCTTTATTGCATTCCACAATGAAATATGGCTTAGGTGGTAAATATGGGTACTAACGACTATTAAGTAGTAATGATTAGTTAACTAAATTAATAATGATTTCTTGAAATAGATAATCGCAATAAATGTAAAAGGTTTTTATTTAAAATGTAAAAAAATAATCTAATTTTACATCCATTGAGTATTTTTGTATCAGAAATAAATAACACACTATATAAACAACAATTTAACTATAACCGGTCTAACTCTTGAAATAGATGCGGGACGAGGGGGGGAACTATTGGGAAAAAAGTCTTTAACCTGACTCCTGAACTACACGCGAGACGAGGGTATTAACTATTGGGAAAAAAATATCGCGTTCGTCAACACTGTTAACCAGTAGAACGCATCATTCCCAGTAGTTAATACCACGGAGTATTAACCAACGGGAAGTACCCGTAAATATTGCCAAAAGAAACAATCATGGACCCTATCGGGCACAGCAAAAGAAAGATATGTGGAGAAGAGGACTTATTATTTACATAACTTATAATCTAACTAATTCTCAACACATTTTTACAAAATAATTATTTTTTATAATAATAATAATTTAACATTTAGCTTACGAGTATTTTAAACTTATGTGTTATATGGATTCATCATTTAAATATTCGTTGACACTATAATAACATTTGCTTATTAATAACTTTTTTAATCTGTTCGTGAATAGGTGTAGTTTTTTTTTCTCTATATATATTCGGGTAACATTGTAAATTTTGATTGACATAATTAGAGGACTTGTTGAGTGTATGTAACTGACATAAGAAAAAAAAAACATGAACACTCCATTGAATTACTAAGCTAACCTACTCTGTGTACGCAACACACTAAACCGTCACCACTAGCAAATAATTATATAATAAATTACTATTATCACTGAATCCGGTAATACATAGATATCATCGGGAACATCTGCTATCGAAAATAGGCTTAAATAGATTGCCAGCATTAATTATTATGAAGGGTATTGCCATAAATACGATGCTAAACAGGATTTGTGGTCGTTTATGAGGTTATTAGTGTATCAGCTCAATACTGTTTCAGTCCGTATTAGGTATTAGGTATTTTTTGTACGCTTTGACATTAAGGGGCTGACAACAGCTAAAGCGCCGTCACTGTCGGACTGCATAGAAAAGAAAGAGAAACGCGATGACACAAAGCTGGTAATTTATTGCAAAATATGAAGTTAGTCTCTATTTACATAAAAATCTATTGATTGGACTAAAAAATGAAAACACTATCACGTTAATATGTTTGCTTGGAGAATAATCTGAAAAATCAAACATAATGTATGGTTGTTAATTGTTAAAATACATTTTAAGAGGTATATTCGTGACTTTTTTCTATCGTACCAAATTAGATTAATTATGTTTTCAACGCACTATCTAACTAGCATAACCCTGATGAATATCATATATTTTTCTGATTTTGTTTACTGCAGTGGGTCATATACTTTTAGGCATTATAAAACTTGCGTTTAGGTCATGTGGTCTCCTTAAGCTACCACAGCATGATCGTCAAAAATTTAATTCTGTCACTAACTTTAAAAAAAAATGCTCATAAATTATAATGTTTTAATTAGGTATGTTCAGCATCAACTTTATGCTATTTTTTTTTATATGGTATAGCCGATGTTGGTCACTCTGCCAATGTTTTAAGTGATTTGGAAAAGCATGTGTAGGTACATGATGAAATAAAAACAACTGCAGACAAAAATAAAACTCTTCGATGGATACCGTTGAACCCAATGTAGAAGTTGTTGGGTAGCTTAGTACACTGTATTGAGCATGAGCAAGTCATCGCGCAAGCGGGCCTTCTACGCTTATACTAAAAACCCAACGCCCTAATGACAAAGTAACCTAAAGCACTCCATTTTCAAACGTCAAATTAACAAATAAACATCAAAACATCGCCACCAGCCTTGACCATCCTCTACCATTCCTGCCCCCCTTCTAATTAATGGTGAATACACAACACAAAATTTATTTGCCAACTTGACACGCAGCAAAAGCTAACACAATGAGGATTGTCGGCGTCATGGCCGAAAATTCGGATTTCAATTTTCGAATGTATCAGGGTTACCAGGTGCAAAAGTTAACGGTTTAAAAAAAAAGCTGTGTTTGGTGAGTAAGTATGAGAACTTAAGATACTTGGAAATCCTACGATTTCACAGATTAAAATTATAACAGAATTTTACCAACCTACGTTGGTAAAATTCTGTTATAACAGAATTTTACCAACCTACGTTGGTAAAATTCTGTTATAATTTTATAATGAGTGTTCGGATGTTAATTAACTGAATAAGTGTGAGTGAATTTTTGGAAACCAAAGAAGAATGTGAAATTTCTGAAAAAAAATGTGGTGAAACTCAAAAACGGAAACTCGTCAAACAGAAATAAAATATTTCACTTCTTATCCTAAAACGTAAACATGCGGTATTAGTTTTCATTTTGGTTCGGATCAACTGTTATCATCACAATCGTTGTCTGTGGATCGTAATTATTTTTGCAGTTAAAATGACCAAAATCACATCCTACGCCTACACAAGCTGGAATCCCTCCGTCCTATAATAATATAATTACATACCCTGCTACCATCAGCTGGAATCCTGTACTGATTGACCGGTGATCGAGTATCCACGTCGAGTACAGATTTCGTATCCGGAATCTAACGGGTAAACGGGTGACCGTTAATTTTAACAAGTGGCAACCCTACGCACGTGCAGCGTTCGCCGCGTCAAATGAAATGCGGTTCGTGCTAGAATTCCAATTTCGAAATTTGAACCTCGAATTGTAGGTGCTCCGCTATTGGGCTTTGCTAATTTATTTTGCGTGGTTATGATATTCTATACTCAAATTTTATTTTTTTTGGAAGTGTTAAAGCTAGCCAGTCTTGTTTCGCTAGTTAGGGACTTTGTGTGCGATTCGATGTCCTGTCCAAGACAATATAATACAAAGTGATTGATAGAGAACTCTAGGGATATTAAGTTGGGTAGGTATTAAATTATCAGTAACTAAAAAAGAGGTTGTTGCCTTGCAGGAACCTTGATTTCTAACTAGATATAAATATTGAGATAAGGGATGAAGTGAATAAGGAATTCGTAGGAAAATAAAATTTGGTTTCCCTTTTGCAAATATGTGTGTGAATATTTCTAACTGTTCACATTCTTCGATTCTATGCCTTTTTCAAATTCCCCTGTGGATGCGGAAATGAAAGAAAAATAGAATGTAGAAATAAGGTTTAATACGGTGCGGTCCGATGTAGGCCAGTTTACCTTTTTCCCGTCGTTGTTATCAGACGAAATTCGATCCTTTGAGGTAAGAAAATAATAGTGCGAAAATTTTTTTTTTGTTGTTGCATATAGATGCTTCATTAAAGTGATGTTAGTTTGAGAAAATTACTTCGGTACCTAGTTTTAATATTAAAAAACAAACTTTATTACAAAAAATAACAACCGACTTCCAAAAAAAACACTACAAAGTGAAAAATAATTTTAATTTCGGAAGTTGGTCGGTGTCTTTATATATGTATTTTAGCGTTTTCCACCGACTTCCGAAATTAAAGTTATTTTTCATTTTGTAGGGTTTTTTTTGGAAGTCGGTTGTTATTTTTTGTAATTAAGTTTTTTATTTATCTCTTTTTAGTTATGGTACCTAGCCCCCAACACCCATTCGAAAACGATCGTCTTACTCGTCCACGTCCGTTCGAAGGCGGTTTTTTTATTTAAAAATAATTTATTGTTGATTTTTAATAAACCGCTCAACCGATTTCGATACAATTTATATGGGACCACCTCTGAAGTATGACCTACAAAACAAAAAAGAATCATCAAAATCAATTAGCAATTGGCGGAATGATCGCGTAACAAACATACAAAAAAAAAACATACAGTCGAATTGAGAACCTCCTCCTTTTTTGAAGTCTGTTAAAAACAAAAAACATACCAAACGTTTAAAGTCGCGTGGTGCTAGATTAAGAAAAAAAAACCGGGCAAGTGTGAGTCTGACTCGCACACGAAGGGTTCCGTACCACAAGGCAAAAACACGTTTGTTGTATGGAGACCCCCTTTAATTTTTAAATATATTTTATTTTTATTATTGGTGGATTCCTTACTACGCTATAGAATCCAGTTCTTCGAACTGAACAGACAGCTGCGCTGCTGGCACGGCACGGCTGCTGAATTTGTTGCGCCACTTCTTCTTCCCAGCTAAAGCACTAGGAAGTGGTGCAGGGCGGGCGTTTTGGGGGATTGTCTTATGTAATTTTGACGTTCAAATAGTGCTGATGCTCAGCCTAGTTTGAATAAATGATTTTGTTGTTACAGCAGCAATAGAAATAAACACTCGGTGAAAATTTCAACTGTCTACCTGTTACGGTTCGTGAGATACAGCCCGCTGACAAACAAACGGACGGACAGCGGAGGCTTAGTAATAGGGTTCCGTTGGTACCCCTTGGGTACGGAACACTAAAAACTACATTATTAAAACCAAATATTTATGTGACAGGCCAAAACCAAATTTACTTTTATAACATACGTCATAAACAACAGTTTTCTTTTAATGATTGAAATATTTATGGTGAACTAAAAGAGTATTTACAATATTTATAAATTATGTGACCGCCACAAACGCAATAAAAGAAACCAGAGGGGCAATTCCCGTATTTTTAAGACCGTTCGCATTCTAATCTCAGTCTCAATCTGTCAAAATTACATACATTTTTGACAGGTTTTTGACATTGATTGTCGCTGAGATGAGATTGCGACTTGAATTTGAACGTTTTTTAAGTACGAGAATTATTGGCCTACTAAAGTCTTCGATCAACAATAATGAACAAAAACACATCGCTCAAATGGACGGGATTGCATATATACGAGTAACTTGATTGTAAACGTTAACACTCGAACATAAAGTTTATTGTCGTTTGCAATATATTTACTACTTCAATTGAAAGTAAACGCATTTTAAAATAAGAACAATCATGTGTATGGAAAAAGAAAACATAATTTCTAAGCAATAAAGTTGAAAAAACTATATTGCAAAATAAGACCACAACATTATTTTGTGGTCTTATTTTACCGCCTATTTTAGATGCGCTCATCGAATATCGAGTACTTTTGTTATTCGAAGGCTTAAAGTAGATAACTTATCTACATAACCAATATTGACATTCTTCTTTCCCATCTTTCATCAATACTTTGTTAACTTGTTTGTACCTTGAAACGTTTTACCACCGACTATCACAAAAACCAACAAGTAAAAACGATCATCACCCAAATTAATTTCCAACACCCATCTAAAACAAACTGATTTATAAACCAAAAACTATCAAAACGTTAGTGCTGAACTTTACATGGTAACCGCACGTACCTAAACGGTTTTATATAGTAGCAAATTAAATTAAAATTTCTGGGCAATTACGTGCTAAAGTTTTGCCGAAGTACTGCAGTAGCATTAAAGTTTTATCTACTCTAGAAACCGTCCAATGCAGATATTCTTATAGCTGAAAGAAAGGCAACTACTTTTAGAGGTGCAGTGATATCGTGTGGGATGTTGGGGTGATCTCGTTTTCATCGTTGCAGTCTGCGAAAAAATTGTATACAAAATCACCACACCTAGGCTGCTTCACCCGAGTGAGTGGTACAACGTTAATTTTTGTTTCATTCCTCGTTCACAGGACACCGTCCAAATTATATTGGAATAAAGGTTCATCTGCTCCTTTCATTTTATTTTTTACTTTCTGTAGACATGTGAAATATGCCGAATGAAAGACAAAAATGAACAAAATTGAAGCGTCTGAAATCTGCTGTACCAAAAGCTTTGGCAATCAAACTCAAACTCAAAGCATTTATTTCAAATAAACCAAATAAAGGCACTTTTGAATTTTAGAGAGGTCGGAAAGCGTAGTAGGTACCTATGGAGAAGAACGGACAGGAAACTCCATGGACACTCTTTGAATCAAAATATTGTTACAAAAAAGTGGTTACATGTTGAAATTATACATGTGAGAACGACGTAGAAAGACGTGCACGTTAATAGCGTCCGTAATAAAAATATAAAAACAATTCAGGAATTAAAATAAGCCGTGGCAGCTAAGAAATGACCAGTGCCTACTGACGGCGCCCGTTCACGAACATGACGTATTTTGAAGGGAACTCAATGATCCAATACACACGCCACCACCAGCGACACATTTTAGCGAGCATGACATACTCTCAGCCGCCAGGGCACATTCAAGTCAGTGAAAGACGAACCCAGTAAGCTTTATAGTGGGTACATAGTGCTCACACATGTGCTATGCAATTATACAATACTAAGAGATTGAATTTATACAATGCAAAGATAGTTTTTACAATCTTCATCGGCTCCAACAATATGTTCGCATGCTTATCAAGTAGTTTATGCGCCCTGGTGGAGCATGACCAGCGCTGAGCCAAGCATTTTTGTCAGTGATGTAATCCCCCAACTTATAATATGCTTGGCAGTATAGTGTGCGTTTTACACAAGACTTAAATTTCGTTTCATTCAGTTGGAGTCAAAATAGAATACAATAACTCTTTATTAGGTACACGGTAATCCACAGATATAAATGTTGGAATATTACATAGGGTAAATTCTGATATAGCCAACCAAGCTTGCCAATGTCCCTTACTGTGAATGTGTGTGTAACCGCAATGCGAAGTCAGCAGGCTGACGCTAGGTACTCATCTTCACGCACAAATTAACAGCGTGTTTGTACACTTGGTAAACACAAGTAAAGCGCGCGTCTTCTCGTGAAATAAAAATACTATACTAAAACGGAGACACACAAAGACCTATTCACAGGCAATCCAAACTCCCCCATTATAACAAAATTTAACCTCGAAAACCATTGTATTTGTTTTACATTCCCACTTCCCCCTTTTAATGGGGTGTCATAACTACTGAACTGCGTTAATGAATCATACCCAAAGGTCGGTCTTTATGGGCCACTAAATTATCGCCGTCGTTAGGCCATAACTCAACGGTTACCGGCAGATAGGCTAGTCTAGAGCCTTTACAGGTTAATTGCTGGGTACGTGGATATTTTCACAGTGAAAAATTGGCTGTGTCCGGCTTTTATTGGGCTGATCTTTTAGTTGCTTAAATAGTTTGTCGTGAAAGGTTAGGTATTGTTAAAAGGTGTCTTCTCATCAGCATGTTGACGTTTATTATTACTGAACACTTTTATTGTCCTACCTAGCCTCTACGGAAAACGTTGAATGAGGATATTGCCATAATCACCAGACTGTTATAATGATTCATTTGGTCAGCACCAAGTTTCTTTTGGGGTTGTGTAACCTAGAAACCTCAAACTATTCTAAAGTGAGATCTGGTAAAGTTCAATGTAAACATATTTGATATAACACGCCTTTTTTTTTTTTTTTTTTTAAAGATGGGAAATCATCAAATGACTCCTCCCGCTCTGGGTGGAGCGGAAGGGAGTGTCAGACTCTTACTGACTAAAACCCACCCGTGTTCCTTCCTTGGCCCTTTATGTTCCGGGTCAGCGGTACCCCTTTTGGATGATCCCGCTTTCCCGGCAGGCTTGGGCCCTAGTGGGCCCCCTCTATGATGCTGACATCTCTTTGAGGCGCGCGTGGAACACGTACGCGCCGTCCAGCACGGGCCTGGTCCTGATCGGACGGTAAGCTACCCATTACTCACCGCCCGCAGGCCCGCGCCTACGGTGGCCGGGAGTCGTCACGCGGCTCCCGACGCCCGGAGCGTCCACCGCGGCGGCTTGGACGGGAGACTCTCTCCCTCTCCCGTCCCGCCACCTCCTTCGCTAGCATGACTGCTTCGCAGAAGGAGGCGACTGCCTCCCACTCCCCCTCGCCCCGGACCATGGCTTGAACCAAGGCCGGGCGTGAGAGATCGCCGCCGCTGCCGATCGCCTCTACGAGGACACGGCGGTGCTCCGCCCATGCAGGGCAGGCCCCCACCGTATGCTCCACCGTGTCCTCGGGGCGATCATCGCAGTGGTGACACCCGGGCGTTTCCTCCCGCCTGATGATGTGCAGGAACCTCCCGAAACTTCCGTGTCCGGTGAGGACCTGCGTCAGGCGGTAGGTGAGGACGCCGTGACGCCTCTCTAGCCACTCCTCAAAGAGGGGTCTTACCGCCGCTATCGTGGCGTGCCCTGCGCTGGGTTGCGACAGTCGCTCTTTCCATGCCGCCATGAGATCGCGCCGGAGGTCCGTCCGCTCCGCCGCGATTTGCCGCGGAAGCGGGGTTTCCCCCCGGCGTAGTGCCTCCGCGCGCCACTCATACAGGCGCGCGAGGACTATCGCCTCCAGATCCCACGGCGGCAGTCCGGCAAGGAGGCTTGCCGCCTCGCCCGAGATCGTGCGGTAGCCCCGGATCAGCCTTACGGCTACCACCTTTTGGGGCGCGTTCAGATAGTGGGCGGCTCTCCGCCGCAGTGAACGCGCCCACACCGGGGCCCCATATGTAGCCATGGACCGCACGACCCCCGCGTAAAGCCTCCGGCAGGAGGCGTTTGGACCCCTCAGGTTGGGCAGGAGCCGCTTGAGGGCGGCCCCAGTCCGTTCCAGTTTGGGGGCCAAACGTCGGAAGTGCTCCACGAAGTTCCACCGGCTATCGAGCACGAGTCCTAAGTATTTCATCGTGGACTCGACGCCGATGTGAACCCCTCCTGCCATTAGTTGGGATCCCGATGGTGGCCTGTTCCGGGGCCCATGGAAAGACATGGCCTCGGACTTGTGCAAAGCCACCTCGAGACCCAACTGCCGGATCCTCTCCACGACTATCGCAACCCCGCGTGTCATTGCGTCGGCCGCCGCCTGATGCGACCTCCCCTGCGCCAGGACCAGCGTGTCGTCAGCGTAGCGATATAACACGCCTTAGCCACGCTATAACACGAGTCAGCAATATGCTGTAGGTATCTAAACCCTGCTTGATTAAAACAATCTAAAAAAACTGGATTCTTCAGGTAGCTAAAGATCACATCACGACAATACAAAACAGTGCCAGAAAATAAAAAATAAACCATCCTCCTTTTAAAGAAATAGCATTGTTTAAACATAGCCTCATTATTTTGCAATTCGCATCAACGTTCACTGGATGTCAAAAAATGTTAATATTACATTCCCTACTGAAATATGTTTTATATGTATTAAAAACTTGTTCCGAACACTCGGTTGAACGAATCGAATTGTAGCGTTGGGGACATAAAAACAGCGAGTTCATACTTTTACTTGTAAAAACTAGAAATGCGACATAATTAATGATGCCATTGACACAAAAGAATCAAAGTCCCATGATTTCTTTTAAACTTAAACGCAGATTGTGTCAAAAAAATTTAGCGATATAAATAAGTATGGCAGTAGTATCACCCGTTGAGGGTTTCAAACCTGTCAAGTAGGTAGGGGGAAAACACTGAAAGTTTTTAGAATAAGCCAGTAAGAAAAGCAGCCGATGAAAAATTTATTTAGATTTCGAACTAGGAACTCTTTGGGAATCTGTAGATGTGTAATGAACTCTTGTGTCATTTGTTTTTACAAATTGACGGCAATTTAAAGTGTCTGACGTGCGTCGAAATGGATTTGACTAGAGAAAATGTTCGTTCAATGATTTATTACGACTTTCGGTGCGGTCTTACTCAACAACAGTGTTATGATAGACTTCTATTAGCTCTTCATGACAAAGCCCCATCCCGTGCCACTGTTTACAATAATTAGTTTAATGAGTTTAAACGTAGTCGAAGAAAACTCACTGATGATTTGCGAGAAGGACGTCCTTCGACGGCGACTACTGAAGATAATTGGAGTGCTGTGCGGCTAATGATAGAAGCTGATAGAAGGGTGACATATCAACAGACTCGGGCAGCTTTAGGCATTGGAATGAGTCAAGTACAAAAAGTCTTACATGAACATTTAGGCGACAGAAAGTTTTGTACTAGATGGATACCTCATAATTTGACGAAGGATCAAATACGCCGTCGCCGCGTCGTTTGGATTGGTGCCATCCTCTATACAGTACTGACCTGGCACCTGGTGACTTTTATTTATTTCCAAAAATAACAGGTAAACTTAGAGAAATTCGTCCTAAGAACCCTGATCTTCAGGTTGAAAAGGCGTGGAAGAAATCCCTCAAAAAGACTGGGCCCACTGCTTCAGTCAGTCATAAGCGATGGTGTTTAGAAAGGAGAGGAGACCAAAAAGCAAAATGCAATAAAAATATTAACCGGCTTCTACAGTTCTAAGTTGAGCTGCACGATTACTGACAATTGCGTGCACTGACTGGACAGGTCCACTCAATCTGTGTGGTTCTTTCCTCAAAAGACCATTGCAGACACCGATCTACATAGCCTTCACATGATCTGACCAAAATTTTGTCTGGACTTTAAAAGAGACCGTGACCTCTGAGTTTGTTTCGGCCTTTCTTCTCAGAGTAGTCAGATAGGAAACGCCGACCTCATCTAGTTTAAAAAAAATATATGATTGACGTGCAAAAGTGTTTGTTCAAACCTACGTATAGAAATAAAATCATTTATCATTTACATCATTCCGTTTTTTTATTTTCTATAAACTTTCAGTTTGACCCACGTACTTATCGAGCCTTTATGTATTTTTTCAGGTTCAGGAATGCATCGCGACGAAACCTGTACTCAAACATAAACACCGACATGCTGTTCCTACATTAGCTGAATAGAAGCATTTAATCTGCATTGGGATAAGTTACTACAGATTGATGTGTTTACCTAATAACCATCAGTTTAACCGAAATTATATTTTGTTTATTCATATTATATGAAATATCATTGTAATAACGTTTAAACATTAAATAACAAACACATTATATATATAGTGTAAATTTAAATATACGTGTTAGTAAGCCTAAATATAAATCAACTGAGTACATATCCCTCTCTAAATAACATGGCTACGTGCCTACATAGTTATGATTTAATCTGATTTATGTTTGCACTACAACCAATGTTATGTAATACATATACAGCGTGTATCTGAAATGTGTGGTCTTATTTAAGGGTGTGATACAGACCATCAAACTGAACAAATTTTTCTGTGGGACCAACATTGTAATCGCTAAAGAATAATCAGCTGCCCCATACATGTGCGTCGAGTAGTTATTGAAGTTTTCTACGGGACAGCCGATATTTTTTTCGCGATTACGAATTTGGTCTCATGGGGAAAGTTGATCAGTTCGAAGGTGGCCTGTACCTACTGTACCACGACCTATCGTCGCGAACATGGATCCGGCTCGAAGGACAAATATTCGCGACGAAAGGTCGTGGTGGAGCAAAATGAAAGTGCAGTGGACTGCATGACGTGTATAATTATAAGTGTAAACAAGAAAATATGGACGTTAGCAAAACGCGCCAGCGCAGCCGTGCGTGGTGGCGTGCAGCAGCTGACTAGTTTCGTGGGGGGGGGGGAGGGGGCGCCCGGCCGTCAACCGGCTGAATGTCCGCTGTCTTCGCACCCCTCGTTCACTGCCGCCAGCGCATGGCGATGTTGAGAGGATTCTCAACAGTACCACACCCTTAAACGCCACACATTTCTGATACACGCTGTATATCTAATAATATAATACATAATATGTACTTGCTATTATTATCTAACGGTATTTGGAATGGGCACTAATGGGATATTTAGGCAGAATTGTATTACAGACCGCGATTATATGTCTAAGATTATTTCGGTGCTAAGAAAGTAAGTTGGTTGTTAGCAAATATTGATGCTAGAATATCTACAAAAATATTATTATATTAAATAAAAACGTAAATTGATCCTATGACTATATTGAACGTTTATATATTTTTATTTAGACCTTGTTTGTTTTCTCATATTTATTTTATATATAAATTCATTTAAGATTAGGATGGATACTAAGAATATTTAAGTTTTTTCGGCAAGACTTTTTTTTTTGTTGGTGTTGACTCTATAGAAAAACGCTTTACGTTTTTATTTTAATATTAATATTGGTATTGCTGTCGGTGCTAATAGTAAAACCATCCGACATAACTATTTAACTTAACAATTTAAAGAACACAGAATAAATAATGAGCCTTACTTTTTTTGAAAGAAGTCCCAACTAAAGCTTCACACTTCTCGCTTTTCGCACATTTTATGGCCCAGGACTCATATGACAAATGCATGCACTATTCCAATATATTTCGCGTTTCTACAAAGAAAGAGTTTTCGCGTTCGCCCCCAATGTATTTATTCAACATTGAATTTGAAAAACAGTTTTTGGTGTTTACTTGAAAAGTTATGGGAACTACGTGCGTCTGTATATGACGCTTATTATTACAAAATTGAATAAAAAAAAATGGTTTTCGCAAAGGTTTTGAACTATAGTATTCATTTAAACGAATACAAAATATCACGCCTGTAATCACACAGGCATGTGCAGAGCTGTAGGTACACCTTCATCTAGCCAGCTTTGTTTAAGTCTCGTGTAATAGAAAGCGAGTCTATTGTATAAAATGGAATTGAATAGAAACGACTGACTGATAGGCAAGAGCAGAAGTGTAGAGCAGTGGTGGCCCAATGGTAACGGCCACGACTTACGAGTTGCAGATCGTAGGTTCGAACCCTGAAAGGCGTTTTACTTTGTGTACATTAATTCATCACCACTTGCTCTCAAAACGGTGAAGGAAAACATCGTGAGGAAACCGACATGTCCTGGAACCAAAAATTCGAAGACATGTAACATCAACCCACCCGCAATGGGCCCGCGTGGTGGATTACGGCCCACTGCATCTAACAGAGAGGATGCCTGTGTCCCAGCAGTTGGAACATTATAGTCTGATTATGCATGCAAGCATCGCAAAGCCATAACTGCTGAAGATGATATTTAGAAGATGAGTTCTTTATCGTAGACGCTAAAAGGGGTTAAAGCATTTATGCAAACAAAATCGCATACACCAGCTAATAATTTACATGGAAACATAAATTTCCTCTCAATAAAAACATTATTATAAAAATCTATTTTCACAATACGAGAATAAATTCGTTTCGCTGCTAAATGGCGTGTCCATAATGCAATTACTCGTGTTAAAACATAAATAAATGTGTCGGGCTGTGTCCGAATGCCAGCGGAATTGACTTTGGGTTAACATCAAATAAATTCATAGTTACAACAATATTGTTTCGTTGACAAGGAGGATTTCAGCTGTCGCGGCGGTTTTGCATAGGATTCTGTGATTTATTGTGATATTTACTATGCATTTAGGTATTTTACTGTTATCAGTTTGTAAAGGTTCAGTTATAAATGTGAATCTTTAATAACAGTCATAAGATGTAGTTAGAGTATTGCCATATTCACCATAGATTACTCTATTTGTCAGTTATCGTGCAACTCACCTATCTCAGTGCTTTAGGAGCTCATTGATTATATATGTCTTATTGGCGACTGTGTAAGTCCAGGGCTAAACGTTACCTATACCTATAATACACTAGCTTTTGACCGTAGCTTCGCCTGGATGAATGTTGGATGTATTCCAGGTATTTTACTCCCTTGTAAGGGTGATTCTACAAAAACGATAAATGACGTAATTCTTTATTTTTCACCAAAAGCTTTTTGATTTGTTTCATAACACTAATTTAGAAATGCTGGGTTTCCCATACAAACTCTCATTCCAAATATCACCCCTTTCAGGCTTATTTTTGAGACAAAAAGTAGCCTATGTCCTTCCCCAGGATGCCACGTATATCTTTGACAAATTTTATCGAAATCCGTTCAGTAGTTTTGGCGTGAAAAGGTTGCCAGGATTGCGGGAAAGTCTGAAAGGGTTACAGTGGCCCCTGGCACAGACAACTGAAGGAACACGGGCGGGTTTTAGTCAGTAAGAGTCTGACACGCCCTACCGCTCTGCCCAGAGCGGAAGAAGATATTTGATGATTCCCCACTCTCAAAAAAAAAAAAAAAACCACACGCCATTTTTTTATTTTATATGTCTGCATGTAACCTTCTCAGGTCACATACAGATGTCGATGGCGCGTTGTGTTCCACGCGCGCCTCTAAGAGATGTCAGCATCAATGACGGGGTCCGCTAGGGCCGATGCCTGCTAGGGTTGCGGAAAAGTCCGAGAGTGATACCGTGGCCCCTGGCACAGCTAACTGAAGGAACACGGGTGGGTTTTAGTCCGTAAGAGTCTGACACGCCCTCCTGCTCTGCCCAGAGCGGGAGAAGTTATTTGATGATTTCCCACACTCAAAAAAAAAAAAAAAAAAGGTCACATATGACATAATAAAATTGTATACATAATTGAGTTACTTTTGAATTTATAGTAAAAGTATGGATTGGATATGGATGTATACAGAAGATGTTTGGAAACAAAAAAATAAACAAAAACGACAGATCATAACCAATAACACAAACTACCAAATAACTACGATATCCGCAGAAAAATACTCGGTAACTAGATCAGTTGAGCTTATTCCTGCACGTTGTAAGTTGTCTGACAGATTCAGGTCACCATGAAACTAAGAGACTAGGCCAAGGGCTGTCACTCTTCCGCTGTGTCATTCCTGGGAATAGTTTCGGCATCTTGTATTAGTATAAGTGGATAAGAGTAATTGGGGATGGTAGGTAGTTTTTGTAAGGGACGTTTCTTAGTATCGTAGAGATGTGTAGTGTTTGTGCTGCTTTTTAAAATAATTTCAAGAAAAAGAGAACGCCTATGTTTATTGATGATGTTCTCCTTATATCTTTCTTTCTTCTTTTTTAAAAAACGTTGCCTCACAGTACGAATTTCTCCTGTATTGTGGGTGCGTTTACAAACATTTAAACTCACATACAAAAACAGCCAGACTCGGAACAACTACTTGTAGGTCATACAAATGTTCCGTGTGGGAATCGATCCCGCGACTCGCAGCGCAGCAGTCAATCACTTAACCACCAACGGTGCATATATCGTAGGAAGTATGAAGTTTTGTAAACATGCTAATGACCCATGTAATGCAAACTGGTGACTACCGCTTTAAAAGAGATCTGTGGTGTCCATAGCTGGCGCTCTAGAGCTTCGGGAAGTGACTACACGCTATCGACCATGACTTCCGTTTGCCTTCAGGTTACCGAAAAATTTACTAGCCACACTAAGACTCTAGATTAGGGTCGTCGATGAGCGTCTAGATCGACAACCCTAATCTAGAGTCTTTCTCACCAATTCTATCAGATTGGGCAAGCTGAAATTAGAGCATCCCTATAGATCTAAGCTCTAACGACGTGGAATACAGTAATAGCTCTATTTATAAGTCGTAATTGAAGATTTAGCAAGACAATTAGACACAAAAAATAATTAGGAACATAAATCACATTCTTGACATTTGACCTCCACGCTGACACATCGACCCGACCTTACATACCCGAAAAAAAATACGATTCATTTCTCCCCAAGAAATCGGACGAAACAGAACAATCTATTTTTCTATACCAAAAATTAATAATAGAAGTGCGCTAACCCCTAAGCAATAAGGGTGAAATTGCCATGTAATCAGTTGAAAATCGTCACCATCTGCAAAATGGTTGGAAATGTTCAGGAATTGTACGTTTCGGTTCGTTAGTCAAGAATATTGGTTCATTGCTGTTAAGGCGAGATTCATTACTTTGAGTTTCGGATCGCTACAGGCATTAAGTGTTTACTTGTTACGAGAATATGGTGTGGAAGAGAGAAATAGTTACTTTGTTACAAACGTGTGTTACGTATTCAGTTATGTAGGTTCTGCTTTTGTTTAACGTAGATCACTTATTTATCTCAAAACCTCAATCTTAAATGTAACATTTTGAATATTAGAATTAGAAACCTAAGTGCTTTCGTATAGTGACTGCAAAGCTGAGTAGACTGTCATTAGAAAATAAGCGCTTACAAACAACAAAATCTTAGGAATTCGGGCCTACGCGTTTGCTACGCCGTAGCTAATGCTACGTTTGCTACGATGATGTAGCTGATTACAGCGCTACACATCTCATCATTGTACTTGAATTTATCAGTTAATTTTCTTGCTTTGCAAAAGAGTGTAAACCATTAATATTTTATAACAACAAAATTTTAATTTAAAAGAGTGTCCGTGGAAATTCTTGCCCGTTCTTCTCCATAGGTACCAACTAGGCTTTAGAATGGGCAACTAGCTTCGTATTTCTGACTGACCGACTGATTTCGCATTTGAAAAGTGCCTATAATTGGTTTAATTAAAATAAATCCTTTGACCCTGAGTTTGAGTAACACCAGTCATATATGACAAAAAAAAACCTTTAGTACCAATAGTAACAGAGTTTATTAACCCCTGCCAACAAAAGAACATCGAACACACCTCTAAATCCCAAACCCAATCGTACTTGATACACGTCCCGCAAGTTAAAAACAATCGGATTAAAAATATTTAATCAGACAGTGTGACTACGTGTACAGCGACAAATTTAATTACAACGAGCTGCGATCCCACTTCGTGTGACAAACTAAAAACATTGAGAACTTTTGGATTTTGTTAAGCGGTAGGTTCATGTTGGTTTGTTTTATCAATCCCTACTTGTTTTTTGTGTTTGTGTTCAGAGGGGAAATTCCCGCATTTTTAAGAACATTCGCATTTTAATCTCAGAGTCAATCTGTCAAAAATTGGGTCAGCGTTTGCCTACATTTTTGACATTTGACTGTCACTGATATGAGATTACGACTTGATTTTGAAAGGGAGTTATTGGCCTTCAGATTGCGCTATACAGGTTGCTCCTTAGGTACCTTCTCATCATCAGTCTATAATGTTCCCACTGCTGGGACACAGGCTTCCTCTCGATGAGAGGAAGTGGTCTCTAAACCACCACCCGAGCCCAGTACGGGTTGGTAAATGTCACATATCTTAAATTTTTTTGGTTCTAGGACATGTCGGTTTCCTCTCGATGTTTTCCTTCCCCGTTCTTAGGTACCTGCAATAGTTAATATGGTGATTCCATCCGTGACACTGAAGAATTTTACTCTTTATTAGATCCGTTAATACCTTTTTCACTAATCACGTTTCCCATGTAAACCATTTCATTTGAAACTGTATAGATTAGGAGCAATTTAGATAGATTAACTTCAAAATCTGTTAAGAAACCTGAATAAGAGCCAAAATATAGCAATCACAACACCATTCCAATTTATATGTATCTTGATTAGAAATATTCATATTTCCAACATTTATTAATTGAAACATAATATTGCACTTGATTATTATTATACTCAGCATTAAGTCCAAGAATCCAATTACAGCCCAAATTCGCATCAAACATTCACTTAATTCAATAGAATATCAGTCGGATCGCTTAAGGTCCAATCTGGCCCGTCTCTTAATCCGTCTGTCAATACTTCGCCTAGGCTAGGCGTGCAAGGGATATTTAGGTCAACTAAATAATATATAGACCTTTGAGAAATTCATTTGCTTCTTGAATTATTCAGGGATATCAATGGTTAGTATTGGGACATGGAAATTAAATCAAAGTTGGCGTTTTGATTGCTAATTTTATGTGGTGTTGAAATATTCAGTTCGTATTATTTCAGATTGTATAGTTAGAGGTCTCTAGTACTTACTCTTTTGTTTCTAAATCACACTGGGTGTGGTTTGACTTGATTTGGCAAGAAATATACAGTGTTGTCAATTGCAAGACAAGGTATGAAACGGTGCGCCAATTTAGTGGGGTGTGTCATAGCGCGTCTGGTCAAGTAATATAATGATATAATTACAAAATCTCTAATATTTAGAAGATATCTAACAACTGAATCTATAGTTTTCTTTGATATAATGATCAGTTAATATAATAAACGATTGACATAATTTTTAAATAACTAATTTTTTTATGAATAACATACATTGAATATAAAATCGTTAGATATACCACTCAAAAGACATAAAACCTATTTAGTCTAATATGATAAAAACGCATTGAACCGTTTTGTAATTTCATAGTTAGTAACCTGAGTAGATATACCAAGTAACTGATTACCACCTGCCAATATAGCACCAACGATAGAGGGGATCTGGCGCTAGGCGGCCGCTGCCGCGTCACGCTCGCTTCGCTCGCTCGCCTTCGCGCGTTAATGGTCACTGTTCTAACCTAACCTAACCCAAATGATTCACCAACAATATAGAGGGGGTCTGGCTTCTAAGCAAACCTATCCGAGTCGGATTGCTCTTAATCGGAGTGTTAACCATAATGATGGTATTAATATATATTTTAAACGCTAAACCTAAATATTTTCGATTAAATAAACGTTATACCCAATAACGTTTTACGAAATAAGTTTAAGAGTACCTATATAAATGTTGTATGTAAAGAAATTATATCAACAGTTGGTATAATCTCACGTTTATTACATCTTGTGAACGTTATTGAAATGAAAATATACCAAATAACTTTCTATGTTAAGAGACGCACCCGTCTCATAAACATGAGTACAAAAATGGACCTGCATGCAGCTATTGCATGGCACAAAATATATTTTATCGGTTTTAGTTTTCAGCTATAAATTGGCTTAAGCTACGGACACACAACACTCGCATCGAAATATCGTTACATAGCTTTAAATATCAGTTTGTATTTCGACCACAGCTCTAACAGATAAATAAAATTTGTAAAAAACAAGGTATCCATTTTTTATTTAAAAAAAACTCGTTTCCACTTTTACGGATACATGTTACGAACAATACCGCCCTTCGTCGCGAACCTCAATTTATTCCCGAAATCTGATACCCAAATTGGGTTAGTAAATTTCACTAACAAATTCAATCAAGTTGAACAATAGTCAATTTTACGGCGTAAGAGACTTAAACTGATGTATTTTGGAAAACCACAGAACTGGATACATTAACTAATCGCAATAAACGGGCCTGCGGTCCACTCGGCCTTAATTTGCATCGGTACCAAATAACGATACCGGAAAATACCGAGTTTGGGTACCGGTACCGGAAATTGGGTTGCCGTTCACACGGATGACAATGTTATCGTATATCGCTGCGTTTGAAATTGTTTTTTGACGGTACCCATTCATTGAGAATCATTTTTTAAATTTACTTTTAGTAGATTGGAAAGCCTATGCTTGTCCTTCCTTTAGTATCGCTTTGTGCTTCAATTATTTTAAATTAAAAAGTAAATAGAATTTCAAGGCTTTTAATACATTTATTAGATCCGATTGTTAGCCCTAAAATGCGCTTGTATACAGGGCTACATACACATTTATTAAAGTGCTAGTTCACATGATGCAATGAGCCTACACAAATGCCAGAAATTTGGCGTTTCACATACATGGTGCATACAAACACCATACAGACATGTTCAAACAAGCTGCAGCATCTTATAGCAATAAATAAAACACACTACAAAATATCCCCCTTAACATAACATAGCACACTTGACACATTCACAAAAACAAACTAACAACCAGCTACCCACTCCATCCCTCGCGATCAGAGAGGACATAAATTAAACTCCGTCCACTATAACCTCCACACGTGCTCAACGCAATTCCGCTTTAAATTGAATGCGCAACGAAGAATACGAATACAAAGTGTGTTTTACAACTGTCGTAGTACGAGAACTACGATCACTACGCGATAAACTTGCAGTACGCAATAAACTCTCCGACTGGTCATTGTGGAACATGTGTCACGTAACGACGATTTTAGTGCTTTTTGAAAGCTTGTCATATTTACGTGAGGGATTTGTCAGTCAGTAAGATTATTGCTTGTGACTATTTGAAAGTGGCAGCTGTGTGACCCGACCGTAGTGTTGTGCAACTGACGTCAAGTTTGAGTTTGACGACCAAGCAATATCGATTTTCTGCTTTCGACTATTGACATCGTAAAATGGATGCTTGAGAATGTCGATTAATAATATCGTTTATTAATTAAATACGACTCATGAAAATGTTTTAACTGTTCTTAAGAAACGAGATATATCGTAAAATAATAAACGTTTGTTTCGTTTGTCGATCTCTATATTTTGTGTTTATAGATCGAAAGAATGAAGTTGTATGGCTGTATTGGCTTTCAAGGAAATACATATTAGTCTAATTAGCGCTATGGCCAAAAAACAGCGTTTATTTAAACAATTTTAGTTGAATTCTTAAAATAACTGCGTCTCTTTCTGCCCCTTAAAACGAGAGTTGCCTTGACCGTCTGAATCTAGCCTAAAAGTAAAAGTCTCTTCCCCTGCGTCCCATAAAAGTTGAGTAAAGCACCTCTTATTACGAAATCTACACGAAAACTGACATTATGATGCGTTAAACTGGTTACCTGCAATGCGGAGTACAGAACACCGTTTTACTTTACATGAAACCTGCCATAATCATGAATAAAGAAACTATCAGGCTAATTAGCACATGGCCTGTTTATTTTAACAAAGATGGCGGTGTAACTAACCGCGAGGTTTTATGCAAAGAACACTTTCAACATCTATGAAGGGCGGATAAGTGATATATTTTGGGGGACTGTCCTATGTAATTTTGACTTTCAAAAAGTGCTGATTTCTCAGCCTAGTTGGAATAAATGACTTTTGATTTTGATTTTTGTATCTGTGGGTGATGTCAAAGTCGACAAGGGGATTATGCCAAGGATCTTGTTAGTACTTTTTTACCATTCTTTAAATATTAATGATAATAATCTAAATGTGGTGATGGTGCCAATATCTAACTGCAATTAGTAAACATTACTCTACATTTCTCAACTACATTTTCTCTTGAATCAAACTTGTTTTCCTCAAGAATTAAAAATAATGACTTGATCTTAGCGGTCCTTAAATACTGAAAAATTATAAAATAAATAAGGCTATGTTGAGGGACGATCTTTGAAGGGTTGGCTGGTAGCTGCTGGATAAGAGTTGCCGAAAATCAAGTTGATTGGCGCGCAATGGAGAGGCCCATGTTCAGCAGGAGACTGCTATAGGGTGTGATGATAAAGATGATGATAAATCAATCATAATTGGAACCTACATTTAGTCACACCCACGAACTATCCTCGCCAGCACACAAACTCATCCTTCTTGTACAGAAAATTAAATAAAAGTACCAGGACCACATAAGTTACAAGAAACTAACGTATAACGTTAAGCAGTGTAGATGCTTCAAGTATTCATCCCGTTTAGTGCTTCGAGCAAAGTACGTGATGATAAATAAGCATACGTGAGATGTGCTGTGTTATATTTCTGTGCTTTATAACAAAAAGCAACGCTACGTTTTTCTTTAAAACTATTGGAAGGATTTTCTACTTTATTTTCACTGAGAAAACGAAGTAATGTATTTTTCGATAGACGTTTTCAATAAAGAAGATAAGTAATTACCTTACACTTTATAAACATGTTTTGTGTCAGTGCTCAGTAACTAAATCTTTACCATTGTTCATGTGAGTTGATAAAAGTTAACGAATTTTAAAACGCAATGATAATGAATTTTGCTGACGAGGTGCAAACACATTATCTTCCTAGCTGGTTATACACTGATAAGCGACCGCACTGCTAAGCGTTTAATTTGCCGACAGACGACGACACTGATGATTCATTGGATCTATTGGAAATTGCAACAAAAGAGCATCAACGATTGACTACAAAAAAATATGCAAAATAAAATTGATTATTTATTTTCAATCATACAATTAAGCAATGACTCATTCATAAACTATCGATATCGACGATAATACCGGATGGCAGGAACATCGAACCGCAACCCGTTACCAATATAATCAGTACATAATTTTAAAACACCGTGCGTCGAAATGTTTCGTCGGTCATTAAATCAGCCCATCAATCAGTGCACTCCGGAAATTGCTAGTTGTATGTGAATCCTACGCGGCGACGCATGGGCTGACATACAACGTCAAGAAATCACAAATGGTGGTTTTCCACAACAAACGTGCTTCGTTAGATAACGTTCCTCCAGTGACTATAGGTGGAATACCATTGCAGCGTGTTGCTCAGGTGAAGTACCTAGGACATGTGGTCACGGAGGAGTTATGTGATGATTCCGATTTGGACAGGGAGCGTAGGGCGTTGGCGGTTCGGTGCAATATGTTAGCCCGCAGGTTTGCACGCTGTAGTAGGGATGTGAAGGTGTACGTGTTTAAGGCCTACTGCCAATCCTTCTACACGTGCAGTTTGTGGGTGAAGTATACGCAGAGGGCCTACAACGTCCTACGCGTTCAGTACAATAATGGATTTAGGATGTTGCTGGGGCTTTCGCGCTTCTGTAGCGCTTCGCAGATGTTCGCGGAAGCCCGTTTGACGATTTCCATACAATAATGAGAAAGAGGGTGGCGTCAATTATGGGTAGGCTGCGTGGAGGCCCCAACAGCATCCTGAAAACATTGATTGTTAAGGTGGACAGCCCCTTTATTAGGCCCTGGATGCAGAGGCACGTGCCACCATCTGTTGGGCCACGTAGGTATTAGTTGTTGTTAGGTTAGTTTGTAAGTTTTACTAACATAGCTTGTAAGTTGTTGTTACTAACGCTATGGATTGTGTGTATTTTATATGTGGTCCGCAATAAATGAATTATTATTATTAAAAACAAAATTGCTGTTCATACATTTTGACCACGTAGGTATTGCAATTTTCAATGAAAACACAGTTTTTTTTTTGTGATAACCGACGACGGATTTTACGTCCAGCGCACCCTACCTAAACAGTCAGCTTCAAAACCGAACTTTCTGACTGGCCAATCATTTCACAAAGACATGAGATTTAATTTCCTACAGTTTACATAACATAACATTACGCCTTGTTTTCCCGAGGTAATGGGCAGGGGTGTACCTACAGCACGCCCACATTACGCCTCTTATGTTTTAAGTCCCGTGTAATAGGGGGTGAGCCTATTGCCATCAATTTATTGGGCACAAATAATAGATAGAAAAATGCAATAACACTTTGCCCGACTCGGGAATCGAACCCAGGACCTCGTGGTCAGTAGTAGCGCTTGTGAACACTAGACCAACGAGAGAGTCTTCTATAGTTTGTGCTGCTACATTTACAAACCAAACGACTATGCAATTCTTGTCCTGCACATTTCCACAGTGCATTACCTAATAAAGGAATGCTTCGAAAGCATAATAACACTCAAAGAGCAAATACGTACCTACCCAAAGGACAGTTCTAAATATATGCAAGAATAAAAACATACGGGAGCGTCAGCTGCACATGTGACTTGACGGGACACATACACAAAGCGACTAAATTGGAAACGTCGCAGCGACACGCAGACGTGTTATTTGTTACCTCAGTTCTGGTGCAAGGAGGGAGCGGTAGCGGGTTTTAAGAAAGTGGCAGGTTTTGCACTGACTTGGGCTGAATTTGAACTAGGTACATATTATTGTTATGAACTGGACATAAAGTTTTTACGCTTGCTAGTCGCGCATTAGTAACTATAAACTACTTGTTTTATTACTGCACCTACCTTAAAGTTAACAGACCATTTGAATGCCTCGGGAAATCACTGAAATTATATATTAAACAACCATACAGTGAAATATTCACATACAAAAAGGAACGGATTACGTACACTTTTTTTCCATTATCACAAGTCATTTGTATCATATTACTTTTAGGACAATAACCACCCCTCGACGTATTTAACAATAAAACTTCTATTGCCTTGCTCAGTGTCCTTCAGTGGTTTAAAAGAACTAAAACGACCGTGCACATTTCATAATGTAATTGTTTAAATTTTCTTTTTTAAATCACAGTTTGTTTGTGGCAGGTCATTAACCTAAAAGGCGAGTCCTTAAACCAACCCGCCTCCACTTATTTCTCAACCCACACTGCAAGAAACATCGCTGCTGCTCTCAAACTAGGAACTGGTACAAGTGAAAAATGTCCCGTCGTTGTGCTCCCCCGACAATGGAAATAGAAGTGTTTGTTACACACATCGGTCTTACGTAAACAGCTGTTTAAATATTCATTTACACGAGCCTCTGACTGATGAACATTGGTAGAATGTTGAACAGACTGTTAATAAGACGGTCGCTTAGAAGAGATTTCTAGAACTATTAATTTTATTAAATTAATTTTTGGAGAAGAAATATTTTTTTGGAAGATCAATGATTTGATGCATTTGATTGCGAAGGTAGCTCGAAATAAAAACACGACATGTCATTGTACAATAAAATAAAATTTACGAGACTAACAGGGTCATGACGAATTTCTACCATTATATTAAAGACTATATATGTTGCAGTTTTTAAAAGAAGAGTGAAAGAACACTATCTTTCCACTTCGTCATAGTTGCGTAATTGCGTATATATTAATATTCTAGTGTTATTTATTTTAGAAGTATGTATGTATGTTTGTATGTATGTATGTATATTCTCATACTATTCGTTTTATTTTATTAAGTGAATTGTTTTTGATTTTATGTATTTTATTTTCTATTTTAGTCTTACACACGCTGTCTACATCTCTAAATCTACTATCCTATCGCAGGTATGCTGGAAGAGATTTCATTAGAAATAAGCATCACCTTTGTACCTATTTTTCTTTTTCTTCTTGTCTGTTTATATAAGTGTGTACATAAATGGTTAAATAAATAAATAAATATATTAAAAGAAAACCAATGAAATGAAATACCGTCCATTATCATTTCTAGATAATTAAAAACGAAATACAAATAAAACTACTACAAGAAATAGCTTATGTTGAATGTACAGAAAATTAGTAGTCACAAATTTAGATTTAGAACCTAGACCTAAACTACACTACGCCTGGCCTCCCTCGCCCACAACCCTATTTAACTCATAGAATATTCACAACAAACGAAATAATGCAATACAGGAACACCGTTTCATTTTATTCATTAGTTTCACATCTCAAAACCAATTTCGATTAATTGAATTAAACTACCGCAAATGAATTCAACCAAAATGGTGTCATTTTGTTTCATTTCAATGTGAATTTTGTGCAATATCATTTCTATTTGG
Organism: Brachylomia viminalis; assembly: GCA_937001585.2. NCBI lineage: Eukaryota > Metazoa > Arthropoda > Insecta > Lepidoptera > Noctuidae > Brachylomia > Brachylomia viminalis. The sequence continues at coordinate 3,866,703 of OW443307.2, read as the reverse complement.
ACTATTACAATACATTTAATAGTTATTTTGAAAGTAAATATGTTTGAGAGTTCAGAGATAAATTAAAAAAGTAACTGGGCATGTGCCTGGTGACGGGGACCGTCACGGGACACTGCTCGCTAAACAAACACTTCCACACAATAGGCTTAACGGACAGTCCTTTAAGCAGGGCTTGCATGGAGGCTGAGGAAACCGTTGCGCATGTGCTCTTTGAATGCACAGGCGTCACGCAGATAGTACAGAAACCTTCGGGGCACCCAGATCTTACACAGACGTTCTTAGCAGACCAGGAGTTTTAATCAACTTCTGGAGGGAGGGGGGCTGGTTGGAGTAACCACCGACGGGCCCCACGGCCCACGCACAATGGTCCACCTGAAGGACTTAGTGCGGAAACCAAACCCTTTTACAACATAAGATAGTTGATACAGGTTGCATGGTGGGAAAGAAGTTTTGTGACATAACTCTAGATAAACTCTTTTAAAATTAGCCTATATTATCTTTACTACGTTTAATTTATTTATTTTATCATTTCATTTATCGTTAACAAGATCAAAACATGTACAGTATACATTCTCCTGTAATATACACTCAATGAAAGGTGAAAGAAGAATAATTACTGGTACCTATAGCTTACACATAATCGAGTATCTGAATAAATAATTAATTAAAAACACACCAAAATAAACAATGAACAAACTATTATTAACGAATAGAACGACATGAATGCAATACAATAATATCAAGTACTGACTTGTTTTTTAATGTTTGTGCCCGTCAGTAAATTACCCCTCTACTGTAGAATATCACATCCTGAGGGCCATGATATAGAAATACTGTCTAGTTTGGGCTCTCACTGGCAATATTAAATCTGAAAAATAGCTGTAGGTAATAACAATTTTACTGTTAAGTGTTAACTATAGAAGAAAATGTTATTCATCACTGTATCTGTGCATGTAATTGTAGAAATAAATATTTATTTATTTATTTAATTATTTATGTACACACAGTAAAACAGATACAGATACGACATATTAAAATTTAGTACTGCTTATTTCTTAAAAAAAAATCTTCCAGCAGACCCGCGAAAGGAGATAGGAAAAATAAATGTAGACATTAGTGTGCGAGTACAAGAAGAGAAGAATTTTGTTTTGTGACTAAAGTAAAATATTAAATACACCTACACATAATGCACAAAAATAACACATAACTACATATTGAATAAATACATATTGCTAAAATAAATAAACATATTATAAATATAAATATATAAATTCTCACAGTTAAGAGGAAAGGTAATGCTCTTTTAATCGATACTTGAATTGAGAAATAGATTTTAAATCTCGAATGCTAGGCGGAAGTGAGTTCCACAGTCTTACAGCATGGACAGAGAAGGAATAAGAATAGTAGTAATAGTAGTAGTAGCTTTTCATTTCTAATAAAGTCATCAACTATATTAATTGACGTGTCTTTAACTTTCTTAGGCAGTAAACAATAAAACAGTAAAAAGCCTATGGGTTAAAAACTGTCAATTGTCAAAATTGTCAATTGTCAAAACTGTCAATTGTCAAAACTGTCAATTGTCATGTAGGCTATACATACATATTACACACATACTTATATAAATATTAAACACATACCTACTTACATACTTATTACACACAACATAATCACATGTAACATGTACATACAACAGTAATATGTATAATAACTACTCTTAATTAAATACTCACAATCGTGTGTACACGGCCTAAAACATTCATGAGTCTGTACACCGCCTTACTGCCTACCTACCGCTCGACCGCGCGCCACGGTTAGCGGAGCCCTGCGCCCGCGCTGTGCCGCACGCCGTCGATACCTACGAGCTACGCGTGGAACAAACAAGCCACGATCGGATCGCCGCCGCCGCGCCGCCGCCCGCGCCTCCCGCGCACGGCCGCGTCCCTCGGACGCCCTCAGCAGTCCGCTACAAACCTCTACGGCGAATGCATGCCATTTTTATAATTCGCGCCGCGCATTATTGTTTTAGTTTATGTTCTTATAAGTATTTCGTGTTAATAAACATTTATATCTAATACTCAAGTAGTGTTTAATTAATAGGTTTTCCTTAACCTACCTAACACACTACAGTCAAAACTGGCAATTGTCAAAACGGTCAATTGTCAAAACGGTCAATTGTCAAAACGGTATATTGTCAAAACTGGCAATTATTGTCAAACCGGCCAAATGTCAATTGTCAAAAAGGTAAATTGTCAAAACTATCTACTGCATGTTCCTAATAACTGATTTTGGTGTGTCAGCCCTAGTCCCGTTACAGCCTATGCTAGTTTTTCTAGCCAATCGGAAAGCAGTTAGGGCGCACGTGTCGAAAATGTAGGAAATATAGCGGTGTACCACAACACTAACGAGCTGGATCATATTCATAGTTATTAATAGTACCTTTCATTAGTATATTCATAGTTACTTATTAGTACCTTTCAGGAAAATTCATAGTGCTTACTGATAAAACCTTTACCGAGACTCTGATACCTGTTTTTTACCGACTTCAAAAAAGGAGGAGGCTCTCAATACAGCTGTTTTAAAATGTTTGTTACCTCAGAACTCCGTCATTTATAAACCGATTTGAAAAACTATTTTTTTGTTTTGTTTGTTCCAGATTAGTCCCATATACATTTGGTCAATTTCTGATGAGTGATTTTTGAGTCAGCTTCAAGATTACGTATTTTTTCCACTTAGTATACGGCGATGATGTTGTAATAACTTCCTGTCACTGTTATTTACATTGTAAGTAGTGGTATGCGATTTTTTGGGGTAGGTACTACAACTAAAAAGTGAAATATAAAAACTTTAAAAAAAAAGAATACCACCGACCTCCAAAAAAAAACCCTACAATGTGAAAAATTACTTTAATTTCGGAAACCGGTGGCAAACAACGAAAATACAAAAACCAAAGACACCACCGCCTTCCGGATTTAAAGTTATTTTGCACTTTGTAGTATTTTTTTTTTAAAGTCAGTAGGTCTTTTTTACGTTAACGATTCTACTCAATTTCATAGCCAATGTAAGGATAACAATCGTATTCTGCAATAGTCGATTTTTCACATAATACTTCCTGAAATCAAAAGGAATTTAAAAGCAAACCTGTGAAGTAGTTATGAAAAAAGAATATGAAGTTGCATGACAAAATAAATAAATACAAAATTAAATAAGTATTTAAACTGTGGATATCGTTCCAGCACGCGTAACATTATAACTTCTCTCCTCTACGAAGTTTTTTTAAAAAAACGTTGCCCCACACTAGGAATTTCTCCTGTATCGTGGGTGCGTTTACAAACATTTAAAGTCACATACACAAACAGCCAGACCCGGAACAACTACTTGCAGGTCATACAAATACTTGTTCCATGCGGGAATCGAACCCGCGACACGCTGCGCAGCAGTCAATCGCTTAACCACTGCGCCAACCGTGTCGTCGTGTCGTGTTGCCTAGCTCAACGATACAAACTGACATTTATTTTCTTCATTTATGACATCCCGCCCGTAGAAATCCTTCCATAATCTGTCATTATGTCTTTCGTTTCTTCGGTGGTCATGCTATGCTTGCAGGAATATTGAGTACATATCAAATGTATTTGCGGACATCCTATTAATGACGTAATCAAATCTTTTTTTATTGTGGGCATAGGTTATACAGATAGATATTAGGTAAATTGCAGATCCATTATTCCCTGCCTAGTAGGCATACAATAATAAATTATGTCAACATGCAGCTTAAAAAAAATTCATAATGTATCACTTTTAAAGCAAATCCTACAAAATAAGAATTACTTAGGTGTATGGTGACATATTGTAGTCTAGGTACAATATTATTAAGAAAATCTTGGATCGTCTAGTGACGAGTTGAATATTATTTCTATTCCAGTTGTTAAAAATGCCAACAAATCGAACGCATACTTTCTCATCATCATCATCCTCTGCCTGCCTTTACCCATATTAGGGTCGGCTTCCAGACTAACCGGATGCAGCTGAATACCAGTTACATGGAGCGACTGCCTATCTGACGTCCACAATCCAGCTACTGGGTAATACGATACCCCTTGGTAAGACTGGTTGTCAGACTTTCGGGCTTTTGACGAGACCCGTAACGACTGTCAAAGATCCACGAATGACAGCCGGAACCAACCGATTAACGTGCTTACCGAGTCACGGAGGGGTCTAGATATGTAAAGATGGTCAGCGATCCACGGACCAACTGCGGCAAGCGTAGCTTAACCTGATCGATGAACCCGTGCGGCTGTAGCTACTAAGCCACAAGCCCCACGCATACTTTCTCATACTTACTTACCTAATATTAAAAAGCAAATGTATTACCTATTTATTATAATTCCCTGTGACGGAAAAGTATAACCGATGACCAGTATTGATTGCTGAATGAACGGGATTTCAGACTTAAGATCAGATTTCTTCACGATGTTTTCGTTCCTATAAATTAAAACAGATAAATGGTAGCAAAAATGAAGGCCAAAGACTACGAAATCTGATCCTCCTCAGGACAAAAGCTGGGAAGAAGATTCCCCCGGAGGGTAGTTTATTTAATACGGTACTCTGAAGCCGTGTGATAACATGCTCATTCCAAGATGGCGATGGCGTTTAAAACGGTGAGTCAGTTTGCATAATCCGTCTAAGTGAGGGGAATATGGACCGTCTAAACAGGATGTAACGAACCTGTTCATATTCGACGTGTGTTGTTAAAATTCTCTGGTTTGAGATGTCGAAAGATTATTTTTTTACGTAAATTAGCTGACCCCGCGAACTTCGTACCGCCTAACATTTTTTTTTAAATTTTTTCTCTCCGTATGAACCATCCTCGTACTTCAAGGAATATTCTAAGTAAATAATTATCAAAATCGGTCCATCCGTTTCTTGAGTTATAAAATTACAACGAAAAGTGGCATTGATTTTTATAGATATAGATAAATCGCTGTTTTTTAAGACTGCAAACATTTGCAAGCCTGCCTTGGAACTGTAAAAATAGTTGTAACTTGATAGGTAAACCTATTACTAAATAATGTTTATGGCAGTCGGTACCCACATATTGATACGATCAACACACGACACGACTCAATCACGTATGAGCTCACGAATCAGAGCTCCTTTCGAGTTCGAAACTATCTAGAAAAACTGATTTAAATACGTGAATAAAACTGTAAACATTAATTGTCAGACCAGTTTAGGGCTTCCCATTCCATAGCGATACGGACACTTCATGTATTGTTATTCAGTACTTATTTAGCACTTAAGTCGGTAATACAGTTTACGACCTGTTAAAGAGACATTGTATGTTTGCGATTGAGGTTGTTTTAGGACACATTGTTTTAAGACCTGTTCGTGAGCTGTGAGCTAAATTATGTGACGTCGTAGGTTTAGATAGTAACATTCTGAATGTGAAATAAAGTCTGCCTATCTGATTGCAAGTTCTGTACGAGGCTAAAGAATTAATTTTAATAAAGTAAGAGAGTAGTAAGTATCGCCAAAGTCGCGGGAAACAGCTGCATGAGGGATACATGGAACCGGGAAGTATGGCCGATAAAAGTGAAGGAAATCATTATACAAGGTGTTGTTTTGCATCCTCGTCAAATTCGAGGAGGTAACTATGCTAATGATTCTCGACACGAATCAATAATAAAATAAGTAGGTATTTATTTTTATTTTTTGTATTTTTCGGAAATCGGCATGTGTAGGGCCCGTGTGATACCGCCCTGTAACTGCGCTGTAACTGTAACGCATGCACACAGCGACATAGTCGTACGACACTGCCTACCGCATACGCAACGGGGCGATTTTGTTCTTTGAAAGTGGAGTATTCTGAAATACTGTCAAACTTAAATACCTTAAAAAACAAGTATGTATTAATTATTGAGCAGGATCGTAATTTTATTTGATTATTTATGTCTTTCATAACAGCCTCCTGAAATTTGACGAGGATGCAAAACAACACGTTGTATAATTATCTTCTTTTTTTTTCGGTATTAACCCAGCAGTTGGTGATTCCGGGCTGATGATGGTGATGATGATAGTAAGAGATGTAGCTTGGAAATAGACAAGGATAGCTTTTCGTTTAAAAAAAAAATAAAAACATCCACTCCAACGTAAAGACTTTGAACTCATTTAAAAAATATTTGATGTCTCATGTCATTGTTTTTTGGTAGAATTCCTAATTTTGTATTAGGGAAAGAAAAATCTTGCCATCTTTTATGAATAATAATACAAAGTCGCTTTTCGTGTCTGTTTGTTTGACCAAGTGGATCCCAATGGATTTGGATGAAGTTTTCACCATCATTTAGAGAATTTTTATTCGGAGAGATTTGTGTAAAAAACATAATCAAAATCAAAATCAAAAGTCATTTATTCAAATTAGGCTGAGAATCAGCACTTTTTGAACGTCAAAATCACATAAGACAGTCCCCCCATAACGCCCACCCGTCACCACTTCCTATTGCTTTAGCTGGGAAGAAGAAGTGGCGGAACAAACTCCCTAGCAGTACTGCTGTCTGTTCAGTTATAAGAACTGGATTCTATACATATAGTAATAAGTAATTAACATTACGAAACACATAAATATTAAAATTATTTGCCATATGTCAGCTAGCACACGCCAATATTTAAAACTATACTCAAGCAGAAATAAATAATAAAAACAAAAACGCAAACAGAACTTAATACATAATAAAAAGCCTCCTGGCATAAAGGGCGTGCCCGCTTACATACGCATAAATATTAAAGTTATTTTTTTTTTTTGCAAAAACGTCGTAACAACTATGCGAAGCAGGAGTGAGTGGCTGGTTCAAAATAAAAACAAGAGACAGCTTACATATTTTATTTAATCGAAACATTATTTCAAACGCTACGTGTGCACTGAAGCGCTACAGCACTTATTCCACGCGTTTCCTCGATCAATAATCTCTAAATTTTCTTTCCCAACAGTCCATTTTTCTCTCCGAAGCTTCATAATATAGTTGGGACGTAGCGACAGTGAGCTAAAATGGTGTATGTTCCTAGCTGCCCCTTCCAGGCTGACTCAGTTAATACAACTTCGATAATTTATCGTCCGTTCAGCGAAACTGTTCGTGAAATATTTCTTCACTCGTTTGCGATAGGGTTACCGAGCGTTGTAATTGGGAGTTATATGTTTGTGAGTAAAAATATGTTTGTTTGACATACTTTTTGGCTGTGTTTTGGTAAGGGCCTATAACGTGAGTCTGTAGGCTTCCGCTGTGTTCATGTCCAAACTCAAACCATTTATTTCAATTAAACCATTTACAGGTACGTTTGAATTGTCAAAGAATCGGCCAATTAGTCAGAAAGTTGAAGCTAGTTGCCCATTCCAAAACGTAGATATCTATGGAGATGAACGGGCAAGGAACTCCAAGGACACTCTTTTAAATGAAGATATTACTAAATCCTAGGTATATTGTTATTATATTTATTTTTAATTAACTACCGATATATAAGAGTGACTTAAAATAACTGACATTAATCGTAGATATTTTAAATTTAAATTTTTATTGAAATAAGTTTTTAATTAATTTGTACTAATTTAAATTTGAACACCATATTTGTACGCCTCATGGCATAACATAACGCTCTATCTCATCTAAGCTAAGATCTATATTTTATAAACACGTATGTTAACAATTATATAAATGATTATTATTATGATTATTCTTATTGCTTCTTATTCATTGCGTAACACACTTTTTTCACTTCCTTAGCACAATCTGATAGATTTTGAAGACAATTCCTAATACATTATATCATTTATTTGAAAAATTCGTCTGCTCCACAACTTAATTATCACAACGCATATTGTTGAAATTGTCAAAATGAATGGTATTGGGATTGTGGGTGTGTTAGGGAATTACCCTGCAGATCTACCAAAACCTACTAGTTTGAGCTGTTGCTGTCATACAATTTCCTATCCTTTTGTAGAATGTTGGTTCAGGAAATGTGTGCTGCTAGTATGATGCCGTATAAAAATAAAATAAAATCTAACACTGTGCCCGGTATGTGGGTTTGTGCATATTCGGATTGCGTTTGTTAACATGTCCATGCAAAAAACATGAAAAGTCGCTCTTTGAAAAACGAAATAAAAGGTGTCACGTTTAATCAGTAAAAAATCTGGGCATATATCACAAAGTTGTGGTCATATTTAAGGGTGCGGTACAGAACATTTAACTGAACAGATTTCTCAATGGGACCAACATTGTAATCGCGAAAAAGATCAACTGTCCCATACAAAACTTCAATTTGGCATAGAAATCATACCAAACATTTATTTTGACCGCATAAGCAATTCTGCATTACGTCTAAACGTCGTCGGTAGCAGTTTTGCTAAACGTAGCGCAATGGCAATCCAGCTGAACGTTGTTCAGTTGTTTAACTTTTCGTAACGTTTTATAAAACCACTGGCGGTTTTGTAAAACAGCGGCTTTGAAAGTCCATTTGCGACATATACACTTATAAAGGACAACCAAAACACTATCTTAAAGTCAGTAGATCAAGAATCGTGTCGAAAAGGAGGAAACTAGTCAGTTAGTTTCAATTGACAAAACAAAATATTGTTGCAACAGTACCGTGTTTCCAGCAGGCGTCAGTAAACACAGCCTCGATAATTTATCGGTCGCTCTGTACAATTGAGCGAGACATATTTCTTCTCTACTCCTTTGTTTCTAGGGCTACCAAACTCAATATTGAAAAACTACTTTCTGCTGGTGCATTTGTCTGCGTGAAATTTCTAGTTTTAACAGAAAGTATATCCTACAGCTGTGCCCCGTTATTTCGTTTTCGCTTAGCGTTCTTTTTGCTCAGCTCCTAAGTATCGTAGCGTGATGTTAAATAACTTGTGAACTTCCTCATTAATTGGGCTATTATTATTTTTTACAAATCTGACTGGTAGATCTACAAATTAGAGCGTTCAAACAAACAAACCCACTGCTTTATTATATCACTAGGTGCGTTCCGCGGTTTCAATCACATGAGTCTCAATCCTGAACGAATATCGAGGTAAAAAGTATTCAATGTCCTAATCCAAGTCATCGTCTACCCATGTGCTAAATTTCATCCGAATCCGTTTAGCCGTTATAGCGTAACATACAAAAAACAAATATCTTCTCTTGTAATTAATATTAGTAAAAATTTAATAATGAATCAAAACCAGTTTTTTCGTTAAGGCTTAAGTTTAAAGCGAAGTCAAAGAGATTTTTAAAATTCATATACCAATAATGGTCGCCTAACGCAGGGTTGACAAAATGATCGTTTCTTTAATTTAAGAGAACAGTCAAGACAAATTCATTAGTACACTTTTATGATCCACAATTCAAATATTTTCACTATTTTCGACGAACTAAGGTAAACGAAACAAAAACGCAGACAGGAATGGGAATTCTGAAATAAAAAACTATTCCGTTTTATTGACTGACAACCCTACAATGAACTCATTTTATTTCTGGCGGAACGAATTAATTTACTATAATGTTACAACTTCAGTTTGGGCGCGCCGTGACTATTGGCGAATTCAAATGAGAGACGAATCTAATGGCCACTGTCTTATCTGTGGCAGCTGTTATTGTAAAACGGTTTGTAGAAAATGATTGCGCAAAAATGGCATTTTATGGAAGACTTGATTTTTTTTTTCAAGGATTTTGAAGGAATTTAAAAACATCATAAAATAGAAACTCCTGCCCAACTAATTTTTATACCTACTTGATATGTACCTACCTACCTAAACATCACATTCTACTCCACTACCACTCAATACTAACATATAAAATGTATCACGTTCCTCTCAACCAACCAACGTAACAGTTACTCAAAAAAAAATATCATCGGAGCGCGCAGGAATATTATGTTTAATGTATGCCTCGTGCGACGCCATACGTGCCTTAGAACGCAGGGACGCGTGTAAAGTAAGCTGAATCAGCCTATTAATATACCACTACATTGCAGAAGGCTTTCTCTAAGTTATCAACGTCTGCGAATAGTTTATGCAGCCGGTGTAGTCTGTATTTTATGTTGTTGAGCTATAAGTATACATAGCACATAGAGGTTTGAATGAAAATTGAATTGTCCATGGTAGTGTTCATAGACATTTGTAAAAAGCCTGGTAAGAAGTTAAAAAAGCATTACTAAGGACTTGCAAGTCGCTATGAACATAAATTATTCATAACTAATTGTTTTATTGGCTGTTAATTGTGTATGTGGTCTCGTGGTCGCAAACGCAACTACTGAACGTGGGGTCATGGGTTCGATTCCCGGGTCGGGCAAAGTTCTGCAGGGATTTTCTATTAGAAAATCTTCAGTAGCTGCCCGTAGTTTGGAAGTTGGTGAGCCGAGCCGTTGGTTCTGCACCTGATCTCTTTCGGCCGTGTCAGATTGACTATGAAAGTAAAGGAACAGAGACTGCACCTGTGTTTGCGCACACACTTGTGCTCTACCATATCTCCAGCGATCTTGGCTAGTATCCGTTCAGATTGGCTGCCGTGGACGAAATTGGGTCGGGAGGGTATTATTGGATCCGGGATCGGGATGTTCTGGCGTAATGTGGGAGTGGTCTATGGCCAGTAGAGGACTATGTTAAGCTGAGAAGAGTAGAGTATTTTCCTCATGTTTGTTAGTTTTTTTATCATCATGTTATGTGCAAACAAACTAATAATTTTCTGTCTTTTTTAAATTAGACTCTCTACCTGCGTCTGTGTTTTCGAACGCATACAACCCTAATCTCTTCAAAGTAAGAGTGAACAGGGCTCTTCTGGGTAAGCTTACTCCATCGTCGACTCTGTTTCTGTCACCACTGACCTAGACTAGAGTCAAGAGCAAACCCATCTTAAATAAAGAATATAAAAAAATGATTGTAGTTTAAATTTCCTATTATTGAATTCACAAGGAAAACAAATGAATAGACACAATAATACTGTTTGTGTATGTGAGTTTAAATGTTAGTAAACGCGCCTACAATACAGGAGAAATTCCTGGTGTGGGGCAACGTTAATTTAAAAAAAGAAAAAAGGAAAAGAAAAAGAATACTCATAAATGTACTCGTATATGTCGTCACCTATCAATGCCAGTTTCAGGGGCAAGGTATGTTGTCACTGGTTGTCCTGTATCGATTTGTAAATTCTCCGGTACTATTTCTTTCCATTTCAGTGTTTTATATCATTTGATGCTATGAAAATCGCGTTGATATTTTTTTGTATATATTTATTTAACCATTTATGTACACACATATACAGGGTTATTGGTAAAACTCCATCAACCTCTTTTTTTTTTTTTTTTTTTTGATGATGGGAAATCATCAAATGACTCCTCCCGCTCTGGGTGGAGCGGAAGGGAGTGTCAGACTCTTACTGACTAAAACCCACCCGTGTTCCTTCCTTGGCCCTTTATGTTCCGGGTCAGCGGTACCCCTTTTGGATGATCCCGCTTTCCCGGCAGGCTTGGGCCCTAGTGGACCCCCTCTATGATGCTGACATCTCTTTGAAGCGCGCGTGGAACACGTACGCGCCGTCCAGCACGGGCCTGGTCCTGGTCGGACGGAGAGCTACCCATTACTCACCGCCCGCAGGCCCGCGCCTACGGTGGCCGGGAGTCGTCACGCGGCCCCCGACGCCCGGAGCGTCCACCGCGGTGCCGGCGGCTTGGACGGGAGACTCTCTCCCTCTCCCATCCCGCCACCTCCTTCGCTAGCATGACTGCTTCGCAGAAGGAGGCGACTGCCTCCCACTCCCCCTCGCCCCGGACCATGGCTTGAACCAAGGCTGGGCGTGAGAGATCGCTGCCGCTGCCGATCGCCTCTACGAGGACACGGCGGTGCTCCGCCCATGCAGGGCAGGCCCCCACCGTATGCTCCACCGTGTCCTCGGGGCGATCATCGCAGTGGTGACACCCGGGCGTTTCCTCCCGCCTGATGATGTACAGGAACCTCCCGAAACTTCCGTGTCCGGTGAGGACCTGCGTCAGGCGGTAGGTGAGGACGCCGTGACGCCTCTCTAGCCACTCCTCAAAGAGGGGTCTTACCGCCGCTATCGTGGCGTGCCCTGCGCTGGGTTGCGACAGTCGCTCTTTCCATGCCGCCATGAGATCGCGCCGGAGGTCCGTCCGCTCCGCCGCGATTTGCCGCGGAAGCGGGGTTTCCCCCCGGCGTAGTGCCTCCGCGCGCCACTCATACAGGCGCGCGAGGACTATCGCCTCCAGATCCCACGGCGGCAGTCCGGCAAGGAGGCTTGCCGCCTCGCCCGAGATCGTGCGGTAGCCCCGGATCAGCCTTACGGCTACCACCTTTTGGGGCGCGTTCAGATAGTGGGCGGCTCTCCGCCGCAGTGAACGCGCCCACACCGGGGCCATATGTAGCCATGGACCGCACGACCCCCGCGTAAAGCCTCTCCATCAACCTCTTAATGGGTCATTGTACTCATCATTATGAACAACATTTACTATGGGACCAAACATGAAATCGCGCAAAAAAAAAATTTTGCTGGTCCCTACATTTTGACGAATTCTGCGAACATAAATGTAGGGAACAGCTGATTTTTTTTTCGCGATTTCATGTTTGGTCCCATAGTAAAAGTTGTTCATAATGATGAGCCATTAAGAAGTTGATTGTGTTTTACCAATAACCCTGTATAAAGAGACAAGAAGTGAAGAACAGAAAAATAGGTACCTACATAGGTAATGCTCATTTCTAAAGAAATCTCTTTCAGCATACCTGCGATGGAAAAGTAGATATAGAGATGTAGACAGTAATTATATGGCCACAACACAACTTTACATACAGCTGTATTAAAACTAACAAAACATTGTAATGCCAACAAATAACCGTTTTCGATACCATCATGACAAAAATAATGTCATTGCTCGGTATTCAATTGGAATCCGAAATCAACTCGCCAAGCTAATCAACCTGCGTTTGTGTCATAATTCGAACTGATCAACTATGAATATGGCTCACGTTTGAAACCATGAGCTGTATACTTTAACGACGTTAGATATTTTGAGAGTGTTACAAAACATAAATACAGGGTGAATTTTTAAGACCGGGAAGTGGGAAAAGCATGGTGAACTTTATTTTTTTTCAATTTGTAGCTTTTCTAGCGCTCTAACCTCAGTTGGTCAGAAAAAGTTTATTTTTCTTAAAAAAACTGCATCGAGTGGCATCATAAAATTAAACTTTTATGTAAATATGTTTTTTTTCTAGTTTACTGTAAGTACCTTCCATTTAGCAATCACTCGAAAAGTTAAGGACTGTCTCTTAAGACCGTTTTCTAGTACCTACATCGGTTAAGGTACTACATATCCTCACGATACAGGGAATCCTGGTGTGAATTCCAGGAATCTACGCATTCGAATGTAATAAAATTCCTTAAACAATAAATTATTCTATTCTAAATTATTCTATAGCTTTATTTATTTGTTTACTTTAGTGTACGCCAGAAAAAAAACAATAAAAAATACATTTGACACCACAAAACATAAAATGGGCGGCCGTATCGCTTTCTGCGATCTCTTCCAGGCAACCTTGGAATGGACAGAGATTGTGTGGACATAAAAATAGGATTGTCATTGGTGCAAAATAAGTACCTGTATAGATACAACAACATAAACAGATATACATATATAAATGCCATATAATAGATACATATATATAACGAAGGAGGGAGGAACCTCCGTAGTGTTTTTTTTTAAAGTGTGACGTCAGCATTGCTGACGTCACAATTGTTGACTTCATGATGATGATTCATGTTTGGGTCTTTGAAAGAAAACTTGACGAGTATTTGGTAAGCTCCGTATATTCAACGTGCAGCGTTACGACGTCCCAGAGAGGTCTGTACTGTACGGCGGCTCGAGCACGAATGCCTGAGCGCCGACAGTGCAGCCGTATTTATAGGGCTCGGCGCACGTGCACGCGTTCACAAGTTTTAGGTTAAGTATTGAAATTACAATAAAGGAAATAGTGACATGCTGTTTAACGTTAATTTCAAATCAAAGTAATCAATTGATGATTTAAGAACTAATTTTAGAATAATCAGACTATTAAACTTAATTATTCTAGTTTAACTGCAGTATTTGCGCCGATATACACATAGTAAAATTTTTGAAAAACTTATTTTAAATCAAATGCAAAGATTTTTTAATGTACAGACGCCAGCACATCAAGCTACTACAATCTGTCAAATTTCTTTAAAAGATTTTCAACTTTATCGCTAAAGCATTAAGGTTCAAGGTTGATTGGGAAAATTTGACAGTTTCGGGTAGCTTGACCTGCAGCTGGCGTCTGTACATAAATTACTGCATAACAAACAGTTCGGTTTTACAAGGGGTCGTTCAACTACTGATGTTGAGAGTTGAACTTCTAGGGCACGTATATAATGCATGGGAGGACAAATGCGATGCGTTGAGCATCTTTTGCGATTTGTCCAAGGCATTCGATTGTGTTCTTCATGAAACATTAATCAGGAAACTGCACCACTACGGAATCCGGAACGCCTCTATGGATCTTCTTACTTCTTACTTAAGTGATAGGATTCAGAGAGTTGATGTTAACGGGAAATGATCTCCCGGATCGGTAGTAATGGGGGTGCCTCAAGGCTCAATTCTAGGTCCATTTTTATTTCTTATTTATATAAATGACTTGCCTTACCTCATAAAGGATAAACATGATATAGTGCTGTTTGCAGACGACACTTCACTTTTAGTTAAACTCAAACGTCAGCAGCTGGTTACTGACAATGTAAATAGTGCCCTCGCAAAAGTAGTTAACTGGTTTAATGTTAATAACCTTCTTCTTAACGAGAAAAAAACGAAATGTATTAAGTTTACGATACCTCATGTTAGACAAGTAGAAAAGGGTGAAGATTTAAAACCCGAAAATACCACAGTATTCTTAGGCATAACTTTGGATGCCAAGCTTCAATGGGGCCCCCATATAGATAAATTGCCAAAGAAGCTTAGCTCTGCAGCATACGCCGTTAGGAAAATTCGTGGTTTAACTGATTTAGAGACAGCCCGTTTAGTATACTTTAGTTATTTTCATAGTGTAATGTCGTACGGTATTCTGTTGTGGGGAAATGCCGCCGATATTCAGACGATTTTTGTTTTACAAAAAAGGGCAATTCGTTCAATTTATAAATTAAGTCCCAGACACTCCCTCAGAGACAAATTTAAAGGGATTAATACATATAATGACTGTGCCTTCTCAGTATATTTATGAAAATCTTTTGTATGCACATAAAAATATTAATCTGTTTAAAAAGTACAGTGATATCCATAATTTAAATACTAGGAACAAACACACATTTGTTGTTCCTACTACCAGGCTCAAGAAAATAGGTGGCTCGTTTAGATGCCAATGTATACGTTTTTATAATAAACTTCCGAGCCACATTCAAGCACTAAGCCTTAATAAATTAAAATCTTTTATAAAAAGGAAACTATGCCAGAATGCCTATTATACTGTCAAAGACTATATTGAGGACAAAAAGGCTTGGGATTGAGTTGCTCCAATAAAGCACCGGCAATGTTAATTTATTTTATTTTGCTAACTAGTTTTACTTTTAATCTTTGCTAGAAGTATCTATACTTATTTACATATACAATGACACTAATATTTACTGTATAATGTATTATATTACTTTAAATTATTGTGAATGTGAGGACTGTGTGTGTTTTTGTTCCAGTTTTAATCATGTTCTGGCAATTTGAGTCGCTGATGCGGCCTACCCAAATGTCCTCTCTTTGGTATTGTTCGTCGAATCGTTGAGCTCCTTAAGTCTTAGTTGAGCTGCACGATTACTGACAATTGCGTGCACTGACTGGACAGGTCCACTCAATCTGTGTGGTTCTTTCCTCAAAAGACCATTGCAGACACCGATCTACATAGCCTTCACATGATCTGACCAAGATTTTGTCTGGATTTTAAAAGAGACTGTGACCTCTGAGGTTGTTTCGGCCTTTCTTCTCAGAGTAGTCAGATAGGAAAAGCCGACCTCATCTAGTTTAAAAAAAAATATGATTGACGTGTAAAAGTGTTTGTTCAAACCTACTTACAGAAATAAATCATTTATAATTTATCATAAATATCATCATAATATCATAGGTAAATACTGAATGTCTAAGCAACGAAAATAAATGACGACTACAAATTATTACAGCTACGACAACAAGATCACAACGAGTAATGTTCTTTCACGAGTCCTTACTTCCTCATTTAAAAACCATCCTGTTTTTGCGATTTTTAAGAGTGTTGCTGGACACATACATACAAGGTATATATGGTATGTAACAAAACCGAAACTCGGAACTATTGCGAGCAGCCGCCAAGCCGCTATAAAAACAGACCGCGATTACGGCCTGGATTTTATGTAAGAATTTCACATCCTACGTACGTAGATTGTAGATCGTTTGCTGCTGTACAGTCGACCAAAGAGAAGAATTATCTACCAAAAAATATATATCTTTGCGCTTCGTACGAAGAACTCATGATTAATCAGACATACCCGGTATTATTGCAAAACAAGGTTTTTCTTTAGACATGGCTTAAACCATCGAGCCTGTTTTTGAAATAAGAATCTAACAGTAATCGAAATACAGTTCCTTTTATCAAACCAACAACTTAGTCCGATCTAAGGTTGTCAATTTTGATTGAACTTTACTAAAGTAGGCATCAAATTCGAAATACAAAAACTGGCTCGAAGGTTTAGGCTCTAGCTAAAGATAGATGGTGTTTTGTAATAAGACGGTTAAAGTTTATTGATACATTCAGAAGAACAATGACAAAGATTTATCTATTGAGAAGACACACAACGTGATTTTAAAGCTCGTTGGTTGCAAGCGCTAAGATTACCAGGTCAGGCAAAGTCGCAGGAGATGCCCTGGGCGTCGGGAATCCCAAGCCGACTCCCGGCCACCGTAGGCGTGGTCTTGCTGATGGCGAGCAATGGGTAGATCGCCGTCCGATTAGGACCACGCCCGGATCGACGGCGCGTTGTGTTCCACGCGCGCCTCAAAGAGATGTCAGCACCAATGACGGGGTCCGCTAGGACCGATGCCTGCCAGGGTTGCGGGAAAGTCCGAAAGGGTTACCGTGGCCCCTGGCACTGGCAACTGAAGGAACACGGGTGGGTTTAAGTCAATAAGAGTCTGACACACCCTCCCGCTCCTCCCAGAGCGGGAGAAGTTATTTGATGACTTCCCACCTAGAAAAAAAAAAAAAGTTCGGGCAAAGTGATATTGGGTGTTTCTATCAGGAATTTCTCAGTAGCAGCCCAGAGTCAGGATTTGAGCCCGGTTGATGGCAATAGTCTCGCTCCCTATTATATGAGGCTTGAACTTAACTAATAAAATGTAGTTGTACTTGTTAGGTTCACCTCTGCCTAATCCATCGCCGATTAGGCGTGATGTTTTGTTTTATTGTTAGAGGCTTGGTTACTTATGTCTTTTGTTTACTGTACCATACAAAAACCAGTTTTATTAAGATGATAACACTTACATAGTCAGCCTATAACGTTCCCACTGCCAGGGCACAGGCCTCCTCTTTGTGAGAGGGAATGGGCCGTAATCCACCACGCGAGACCAGTGCGGGTTGGTAAATGTCACATGTCTTCGAATTTTTGGTTCTAGGACATGCCGCTTTCGTCACGATGTTTCCTTCACCGTTTTATGAGCAGTGGTGATGAAAGAATTTTCACAAAATAAAGTGCCTGACTGGGTTCGAACCTACGACCTACAACTCGTAAGTCGCAGCCGTTACCACTGGGCTACAACTGGTCTTAGTATGATACCACTCAACACGTGGTAGCACTTAGTATGATAATAAAACTTAAGGCTCATGTAAGCCCTAAAATCAATATAGTAAATGTAAGTATTAATCAATAGTTCAGTAAGTTTTTACAATCGTTAGGGGCCATAACATATACTGATGAGCATAAGTCAACCAATGGTCGCTTCTATAAATAGGGAAGGGTTTTGTTTTTCACCACAGTCACCATACTTTACAAACGGGTTGGTGATAACCCATCCTGTGATTAGAGCGTCAAAATCACCTCACCACACCCGGAGCTACTTGGCCATCTTTGAAACCTATTCTAAACTAATCAAAATGACATAATTATCATCATCTATGTATATTATAAAATGAAGTCGCTTTTCGTGATAGTATATGTGAATGCGTAGATCTTTTTAATTGCACAATGGATTTTGATGCGGGTTTTACCATCATGTAGAGCATTCTGAAAGATTTATATAATCTATTCATCCATTATTAATTATTATATTGTAGCGGTTTCTACATCGCCACATACGAACTAATATAATATGAGACAATATCCACACAAGGTCTTCAGGTCCCGAACTAGGCAGAGCCTGTACTACGGTAACCTGATGACTGATATACATACTTATATACATATACACACCCAGCCACAGGTCAAACAGACATGTTCATGCACTCAAATGTTTGACTACGCATCACATTGACGTTACGCAAAATCCTGCATCGCGCAAGCAGAGTTTACCGCGCAGCTAGCATATTATATATATATAACGTCGGGCAGTTGCCCACCAGACACGACACCCGTCTGATCGGAGAATCCTCTCTTTACTATGGGTATGAGTGAACTTTACACCTTGTTCCACATACCTCTATAATATGCAGTGACAAAAATTTAAAACAGTATGCTTCGATGGTTTGGTCATGTTGACAGAATGAATAAAAGGCGACTAACAAAAGGTATTTATTTACAAGGCAGATCTGAGTGGTAACGCCGGGAGGGGACGCCCTAGGAGGACATAATAGTGACCTTATTGGTGATGTTCTTCAGCAAAGTCAGGAGGGTAGTACGCACAACCGGCGTGCGTGTATGAGCAGATGTATGAACGTAAACGAGGCTAAAGGAGTATGTAAGGATCGTAGCAGGTGGCGATCTAGAGTTTCTGCCTAGCCTCATGGGAAGAAGGCATGAGTTTATGTATGTGTATGTATAAACCCAACATTAGATATAGCACAAACATCTCGATGTTTTGACATGTCCTTGTGAACTAGGGGAGGGTCGCAAGTACATGATATTTATTTTTTCAGTTAACTTATGTTGTCCCACTGCTAGACAAAGGTCTCCCTATGCTGAGCTGAGGCCCGTTTGGCATTATAATTTTTGTATTCTGTTTTTATAGTATTAAGGTGTATTTATTTTGCTGTAATGCCAATAAACGCATTTTCTTTCTTTCTTTCTTTCTCCCCATATTTTACCATGTTAGTTTAAGATGTGCCTTTTCCATCCAATCGATTAGAAACGAGTCCAAATCGTTACGCCAGCGTTTCTTAAATTATCATCACTAAAATATTACTCACACCACACTAATCTAGTAACACTAGTCTAGTGACAAATACAGCAAAACCCAACGTTACTTTTGTAAGCCAAACTTTAGTAAACTAAGCAGGGATGTAACCGAAGTCGTCAAGTTATATCAGAACCGGTCATTTGATATTTTTCACTCCATTTAACTAAATCGATGGTCCCAAAACTCGTAGGACCTCATTTAGGGACCTCTTTTTTCAGGTTGAATATAGATTCCTTTTGTGATCCTATTTTTTATTCGCATAAAGATTTTTGGTACGAATTTTTATCATCCAGAAGTATTTTTTTGTCATTTTTCAAGCTTGAAATATTTTCGCAAATATTTTACGTGATTTATAGGGACTCACGGTTAATTTCGTTGATGGGCTTTTCTCTTAGGGTTTTTGGTTAGGGAGAATGTTTGCAAGTACTCATAAATGTCGCTGGGAAAAATATAATTTACGGCCGCACTCACAAATGCCCATTTTTGTTAATGAGCCATAAACTTACGGGAACTTCTATCTCATTGGTGTAAAACCTCTCTTTAGGGTGCCGTATCTCAAAATGAAAAAAACGGAACCCTTATAGAATTAATTCATGGCCCGTCTGTGTCAGTCAGTCAAGATCCTTTTTCTCAAGAACGCTTGTATGTATTAAGTTGAAATTAATATAAAAAGCGCAAGTTTACGGTACCTTGGAGCTCTTAAAAAATCAAGCTTCTAAGTCAACGCAATAAACAAATACGGCGATTTATGCGACATATTACTCACAAACAAATTTAAACCTATAGGGCTACTGCCCGTTGACCTAGAATCATGAAATAGGGCAAGAAGCGAGATCTCACAGTACAAGTAAAGGAAAAAGTTCTAAAATCGATAATTTGTAGTTTCATCACAAAGCATTTTTCTTTTGCCAATTACAAACTTACATTTGCAGTTTGGTATAAATTCATTCCAATTACGAAATCCTTCAATAAGCGTGGTTCGACACGCACATAGCCAGTTATTATTAGAAATACACTGCTCAGTTTCAACTTTACTTCCTATATCACATGTAAAACCTTATTTTATCAACCTCACTGCAAAACCAACCTTATTTTAAACTGCTTCAGAAGTAGAACTATCCGGATATCTATTTGAAAGCAATCACATTAACTAGATCAAGCGTTTACCGGCTCAATCAAACTTCAAGCCATACTACAGGGAAATCAGAGGACTTGATTATGAATGGCACAATTTAAAGTCTGTAGATCGCTGTTTGCTAAACTTTGTCTAACAACCAGTACCTACCTATCAGTATGGATTTATCAGGCCTGATGTTTATTTTCCACACATAACATCACACCTGTATCCCCTGAAGGGTTAAGCAGAAGTGTAACTTTAGTAGGTACACCCACATGCCGCTATTTGTACACCACTGACTACCTGCAGTTTGTCTCCTTCTCCCTTTAATTCATCCAAAAGTTGTCTGTAAAATATCGCTTCTAGCGATAAGACCGCCCATTGTGTCACCCTATGTAATATTTCTAATTCTTATTTTCATAATAAAGAGTATTATATTCTTGTTCAAGTCCCACGTAATAGGAGGCGAACCTATTGCTACTTTGAAATTCGAACGGCGTAGAGGTGAAATACGTGATCATTTATTTGATTAAAAACAACTAAATTAACTACAGCATGGATTCATGAGGCTAGTGATGCATTCTTTTAACATCATTTTGAAATTCGAACGATGTCATGGCGTGAATCTGTGATGGTTTATTTTGAAAGCAAGTAAGTACGCATGAATAATAAAGGTTTTTTATTTTGTAATCTAAATCGAAGTCCCAACCCTCACACTCGAAAGCCGCGCATACAACGACAAAACCTACCTAGTTCAAAAACAGGTATTATTATAAGACATCATCATTTTCCTAGGTTTTTCCCAAAAATGTTGGGCTCAGCTTCCAGTCTAACCGGATTCAGCTGAATACCAGTATTTTACATGTAGTGACTGCCTATCTGACCCCCACAACCCAGTTACTGGGTAACACGATACCCCTTGCTAAGATTGGTTGTCAGACTTTCGGGCTTCTGACGACCCGTAACGATTGTTTAAGATCTACGAATGACAGCCGGGACCAACGGCTTAATCAGCGCCGGATAAAACCCCGGTCGGGCCTGGGGCTAAAAGGAATGATCCCCCCCCCCCCCCATTAGAAAAGAAAAAAAATATTGATCATCATAAGTGATTCAGTGAGTAAAATCGTGAGTTTCAACATTTATTTTAACAAATTGACAATTAGACATTAAAAATACACATATTACATTATGTTTCATCCTGGACTTTGCTTCAGCAAATTCTGAAATAATATCATAAAACTCAAGCGATCGAAGTAGATCTCTTTCGATGCTCAGTCTTGATAATGATGACAATCTTTCATCGGTCATTGTCGACCTATACATTATGCGTTTTAAAACAGAAAAAGATCTTTCTGTCTCGCAGTTTGCGATAGGAATTGTTAACAATAATCTATATACTACTAGCTGACCCCGCGAGCTTCATACCAACTAAATTTTTTTTTTCTCTCCTTATGAACTATCCTCGTACTTCAAGGAATATTCTAAAAAAAGAATTAGCAAAATCGGTCCATCCGTTCTTGAGTTATAAAATTACAACGAAAAGTGGCATTGATTTTTATAGATAAGGATATACGAGTAAATATTTGGAAAAATGTGTTCCATATCTAAATTAACAATCCAGTTTATAACTTTTAGTGGATTTAGTAACATTATCTCCTTTTCATCAGTTTTTTGAGACTTTGAAGTAGTAAAAAAATTATTTTGTTGCATTTTTAGTAAAGGAATGACTTGTTCTCACATAAAACACAAATTCTTTCTCACGGAAAAATAACGTAAACAACACATTAGTTCGTACGCCACTGCCAATGCCAATGAAACATATTTTTAAAAAAGTTTTGAAGTTTCATCTATAGTGTTGTCATACATCGGAATACGCGGCTTTTAAGCCCGGAATCGACAAAATATTCGGGAATGGTCAATGAAACATTGTAAAAAAAAAACTATTTTCGTTGCTTCACTTCTTTTTTTTTCATTTTTCCAATAACATTTGGGGCTCTCCAACTCTGGAGGGCCCGGAAGGCTGCAGCCCCACCTAGCCCCCCGATTAATCCGGCGCTGGGCTTAACGTGCTTTCTGAGGCACGGAAGGGTCTCGATATGGTCACCCATCCACGAACCGACCGCGGCAAGCGACCCCTGCGGCTGTCATCATTTAGCCACGAGCCCCACCCTCATTATAAGACGTAATCTTTAAAATACGATTTATGTTGTTCAAGAAATAATATGAACCTCATGGTTTTTTTATTTGCTTAATATTTGTTTGACTACTGTTTTAATCACTGATGAATATTGAATAAATGAAAGAAAAAAAAACCTTTATCGAGTCTTTATAATATGCATCCAATAGTAAAGACAATTTTTTTTTGTTTTGTTTAATTGTATTAATTAGACTGTTTTTATCTTCTTTACAGAGCTTGCGTAATTAACAAAGAAATTGCTTCGTCTTTGTAATTTTTTTGTCTTTTATAATGGAATAGTTGGTCTGCATCTAGACTCTAAACTAAAGTAACTTCTTACATAAAGGTACTTTATACTACTGGAAACCGAATTATATATCTCTTAGGTATTTAAATGCATTACATTGTCTTGTTTAGAGTTTGTAATAAACATAATGTATTAAGGTATAATAACCAATTTTCCCCTAGTGAAGGGGACACGTATTTCTCAATTATTAGTATGGAGTACTATGCAGTTTCTTGCTCATTCTTCTCCATACGTAACTACCTTTTGTAAGGGGCAATTAGAATCAATTATTCTCCTTTCTTCTTGTTATTTGTGTCGTTCAAAAGTGCCTTTTAATGGTCTTATTTAAATATGTATATGATTTCATTTTCACTAAGATTCTTTAAAGACGATTCAGACAGTCATGTAGTATCCTCCTGCTAAAAACCATTACATTCATTCACACATCTGTCTAGTAACCATATATATTTTGTTCCTTTGATCATCAAACTACAAAGACACCATCACAATAGAAAACATCGAATGCAAACGAAAGCGTCAAATGCATTTTATGATTTAACATTACTCTCGAACGCCACGAACGAAACCTCGTAAAACTATCGACACACAAACGAAATATTCCGACATAAAACCGACCGGAAAAGAAACTAACTGAACCCACGATCCGTTTCCCATCCCTTATTCGCCGTGGAACCGACAAAAACTACCAGTTTTTATCGTAGAAGATCGTCACGGACCACAACGTATTAAACAAACGAAGTTTGTTTGCAAAAATCGGGAACCACCGTTGCTGTACGTGATCAGAGGAATCGATACCTAAAATATATCGATACAATCAATGTTCGTATCGGTACGATGGACGCGTGACGGGAAATTTTAGAGTTTAGCTTTTGACGGACTTCTAAAATCGATGTATCGGTTTCAGCCGACTTTTTTTGCTGACTAACAAAACTCGAGATCCGATTTCAACGATTTATTTCGAATGGTTTGTCTATTCGTTATTTGTTCTACTTTTTGTTGGGGGATTTTTCCATTCGCCCTGTGTTGGATTCATTTTCCTTTGTTGTGGAGAGGGATTAAATATTTGGTTCAAGTATTTTTTTACTAATGTATCACCGTTTCGCGTTTTGTTACTACCTTGGAATGAATTGTTGGAACGTCAGCGGTATTTGGCATTACCATAACCAAAATAGATGGGAAATAAGACCTCAATTAAAGGCAATCTGTCCGAAACCAACACAATAGTTAAAAAACTTTTAAGGAACTAAAAAAACCTTGTCTATACAAATAAAAATAAAAAATTGGACCCCTTAAGGCACTCAATTTTCGCTCAATATTCACAAAAAACACTTAAAATAGTATTGTGTGCCTCACGGGTGTGCCAAATAGACCCAGTTTAGCATAACTGCCAAGCCCTTCATAACGAGGACGTCTTAAAAAATAAAAAAAATGCTGCTCGTTGGTAAGCGTATCTCTTGAGAACGGCTGCACCGATTTAGCTATTTTTTGTTTTAAAATGTTCGTAATAGTCCGAATTGGGTTTTGCAGGAAAGATAATTTTGAACATTTAAAAATTTTTGCCTGAAGTCAAGACCTTTGGACAGGAGAACGTCAGTCAGGTCCGCTTGTAATACTTTATTGCAAAGTCACCTTTCCTGACACGAAAACATTTTATATCCTAATCCGAACTAATATTATAAACACGAAAGTGAGTTTGATTGTTCGTTTGTTAAGCTTTCCCGCTTAAACGGCTGTACGGATTTGGACGACATTTGGCACATGGATAGACCATGACCTGGAAAAGGATATAAGCTTCTTTTCATCCTGGATCGAAGACGAAGTCACGGGCAATAGCTAGTCTATTATAATTCAGCAAAATCCTCCTTGAAACACTTTCTATTAACATTAGCCTACATACTTTAATATTAAAAGCATGTATCGATTTTAGTAAAAACAGTTATTAAATGGACTTTGAAAGTGGCAATCACGTTCGTTTGATGGATGATGAGAACGCCCACCGAGTGCCTGTAGGCACATATCATGACATTTTAAAGGAGATGTTTTTGTTTCATAAAACATTTTTTTATAAAAAAAAAATCGGTATTAACCCCGCTCAGTCAATATTTTCATGTCCTGGTACAAGTCTATACACAAGAGCTTTATAATAATTATGTTTTATGTAAAATGTCATATTTGGAATACTTGATGAAAAAGGCGATATTTTCGGGTACGAGGTACATGTACCTCTATTGTGAACTACGGGATTTAGAAATCTAGGAAAGTTTGTCGTTTATTATTGAAGTTGAAATAACTTTTATAAATTTATGGATATTGTGCATTAAAGTTGCGTAGCCAATAGTATTCCTAAAAATATAGCTTTTTAATGTTGCTACTAGTTAAATAACGATACTCGTGTGAGTTCTATTATTAAAAATACGTCATATTACGTATTTTAAATAAAACATAAACCAAAAATTCATCCCATAATATGACCGAAAAATACACAAATACATTCAATCTTCAGCGTCACAAAATCCACTTGGCATCGACAACGTCCCATTTGCCTTTCAGAAACTTCTGTTCGTCTGCTACAAGCATCTCATATACAAAGCAAATTAAAAAAGTTGATGCAAAGTTTTAATAAAAAAGGGTTCACTTGGGTTCAACGCGAATGCATTTTGTCGACGTCTGTACTGCGCTGCCCCCAATTACAATATGTTTGGCATACGGTGGCTTGGGCGCCCCGAAGTTTTTAATCTTAGAATTTATTTTATTTTTTTGAAAGTATTTAATAATTTTGCTTTTTTTATAGTAAACTGGATGGTCGGAAAAATCGAAGCCAGCACAAGGTCAGATGGTTGGATGGCGTAGACCAAGATTCAAGAACTGTTGGAGTGAGAAATAAAAGAGAAAGAGACGGAAAAAAGTCACGTTGGAGAAATAAACTCTCGGCTGTTTAGTACTAAATGATGATGATTAAATCATTTATTTATGGCTCTCAATTGGTGGTTTAAATTGTTTAAGCATTAAAGCTCTTTCAATTTACACAACACTCAAAACAGTGCTATTAAAACTAAATGGATTCATTCAATGCTGTTTATTTATTGCTATTAGATTAAAGTAAAGCCCCATTTACAGGGCGCTAGTTTCTTACAATATATATACTATAAAAGGCAAGTAATGACTTGCATCGTATAAATACTCTTTAGAGGGTGCTGTAATGCTGCTGATAGCTTTGATTGTTGCTTCAAGTTCTGACAAACCACGGGCATTTAAATCGAACCGTGTAAATCAGACGCTTCTTCATGCATTTTGAATTTGTTACTCACATTCGGCAGCTGACTATACGTTTGGTGTGAATGCAGCCTTAAGCCTATGGTGTTCTTTAGCAAAATATGGCACAATGCATTTTCTTATTAGAGGGGCTTGATGCTAAATAATAACAGCCTCACAAGTCGATATTCAAGGCTAAGCAACGTTTGCCGAATACAGTCCGTGGATGGGTGACCATCCGTAACATGCCGAGACCTCTCCTTGCCTCGGAAAGCTCGTTAAGCAGTTGGTCATCCGTATATCTTTGACACTCGTTACGGGTAGTCTGAAGCCTGAAAGTCTGACAACCAGTCTGGCAAAGGGGTCACCTAGTACCTAACTGGGTTGTGATGGTCAGATAGGCAGTCGCTCAATGTTACTGTATCCGGTTAGACTGGAAGCCGACCCCAAAATAGTTTGAAAAAGGCGATTATATGCTTGTTCTAATTAGTAAGCAATCTTTAAAACAACCACGAGAGAAAGGGAGATGGCCGAAAGCATTGCCCCTAGAGACCTATAGGCAAACACTGATGCCAGTTTCATTCTACTCGACAACCCTAATCGTTTTTCAATAATCCCATAACTCCTTAGAACGGCTCAGTAAAATTACGACCAATTACTACAGAGACCATCTTCTAACTTCCAAAGATACCAAGGACATAATACAAATCACAAGCACAAACTCCAGGGTATGTTCAACATCTGTATCTAACTGTTCCCTATCATTGAACTTCACCATATCTATAATCGTTTAGAACTTCCAAAGTCCAAACAGTTATTACTTTTACACACCTATTAGAACATATCTTTACTACCGTAAAGTTCAATTTCAATTGTGCCATCTACAATAGTAAGTTTGTAATGGCTGTCGAGGGCCTAATGTCAATTACATTGTCACTCGAACGGTCGATGTTAAGCGTTGTATAATCGAGTCACCGTATACCGATAATCGATAACGGAATATCGATGTTTAATCGGAACATCGGAATATGTGAATCTCGATAGTATTAGTGGTGCAGTGCAGTGCTCGATCTTGGTTGAGAGATTATTCAGCTCTGTTTTCATTGAAAAAGTGCTTTTATAAGTTATGTTGAGTTTTTAAAGTATGAAAATGCTTTCAATCTAGATTAACATTTTGATTAAAGTAAAAACGAAGCTTAGTCCTTGTGAATATTAGAGGGCATTTATCAGAGCAATTTTTGATTGCTTATAAATTAAATCAAAACATCACTGACAAAGTAAGTACTTGAGTTAAGTACATAAGCTATGAGGGCTAAATAGACAGGTTTACTGAGAGACAATCTGGGTAATAGTTTAGTTTGTTAACAAGGGAATCGGCACCATTGGCTGTCAGTTTTAGTGATTACTTGACATTCGATATTATCTATACCAACTAGTACTCATATTGCTTCTTGCTTCTTGCATCATGCTGAGATAGGAGCCTTTTGGCCTCGTATAGGAATTTCTGTTTCCTTTTTCTTTTGTTACTTTTTGTTTTTAGATAGTTTGGTTTTTTATTTTATAATTTAGTTCGTGCACTTCCTGTACGAGTCGCAATAAACACCTTTTCTTTCTTTCATATTGATATAATTATTATTATTTACCTTCTTCGTACTTTGATTCAGTGTTTGTTTTCTGTTGGCACGCAGGTAATGTGGGATCATGTTTTTCTTTCTAGTTTGAGTCTAATTTCTTTTGTGTTCGTTATTCCTTGATTTCCATTCGAAGCCATTGAATAATGTAATTTTCCCTCTTGCCATTGTTTGTGAAGACAAAATAAATTATTTTAATTTGAATTTCGTATTTGAATATGTAGTATGATTTTCCTCATCGAGTGTTCTATATTTGTTTATCAATCTATTTGGGATATAGTTTTCCCACGTTGCCGTACAATCACTTTCATAAAAAGCAAGTAATATTATTTATTTATATAGATAATGAATACTTTAAGCACAAAAATGTACAGAGGCGGACTTAATGCCATAAGCATTTTCTACCAGTCAACCTTTGGATGATGCAGATACAAACAGTGGTAGGTGCAATTTATAATGAAAGTTTAGGAATCATTTTATTTTTTAAATATTTTTTTTATTTTTTTATACGCATTAACCTATTATGACTATTTATAGTATATATACATATATACCTAATTATATATAAATAATGATAGTGGTAGCAAGCTAGAGGGCAGTCAGAGATAGTACCGCTTATTAAGTCCCTTGTTATATGGTTAGGCCTATTTCAAAATGATACTAGGAATTAGCTAGTAATACTTTGCCCGAAACAAGGCATTGGAACCCACGCTCTATGGTCGCTCTTGGGACTTAGTTGCGAGCAGACCAACAAAGTAGTCAATCTAATCATTTGTTTTACAGCTCAGGTTCCTATCTCTCAAGCTAGCTTATTTAAAACATAACGTCTCTACTACAGGACGATATCGTCAACACTAATCACTCACCTATAACTAAGAGCAGTAATCAAAACGACCCATCGATAGCAAATCTATCGCATCAGCGTTCCCCCCGATCGATGGATTCCAGAAAGAAATGAAATTATTTGTCAACGTCGAAGAAAATGGCGGCAGAGATGGCCGTTATGATGACGTCACCATATAAATTGGAGCAAATTATTCGGGACTTGACCGATGACGGCGTTAAGGTTGCTTTTCCACCAGCGATGTGCGAGATAACTAAACGTTGAGCGAGGTTAAGGTTAAGCTACAAAATTGTTGTTTCCGGCCCGTTCTCTAAATGCGGTTTTCACCGTCGCTTAGAGAATTAATTCCGGAAGGTTAAAACTTAAACTTACATATAATAAAGAAATCACGGTGTTTTGTCAAGTCGTAAAAACCGTTCTAAGCAGGGGTGGATCGCTAGTTGGCTATATGTTCCCGTCTCTGTCTTTCTCTTGTAGTTTGAATGTTGCGCGACAGTGACAGGGATACTGTTTAGCTACAGCAATAACATCTATTTATCTCAGCCTATGCATCTATTTTTTTATTTTATTTGCCGCACACTAGGAATTTCTCCTGTATTGTGGGTGCGTTTACAAACATTTAAACTCGCATACACAAACAGCCGGACCCGGAACAACTACTAACGCAACAGTCAATCGCTTAACCAATGCGCCAACCGTGCCGTCAAAGCTCACCAAATAAGTAATAAGTAATTTCCACCAAAGTTAAGGTGTTGCTGCACCACTTGCGCTTTCCTAGCTCGCATGAACTTGCATCTATAACCCGCAGCCCCCGCTTCAACGAGTAAGTAAACTATGAAAATCTATCGATCCTATTGGTTAATATCATACATATACATCGCTTGAGGTATCGCTTAGTACATCTCTGGTGGAAAGGCACCCTTAGACTATTTTAACGATAACAATCTAAATATGCTGAGTTCGGTACAAACTGCTGGGATCGACCTAGGTAATGTCCCTGTCGAGGTATACAAAGTAAGTGCTTAAAAAGGTTTTATTGTGGGCTAGATATAGTAGCAATTTGTTCTTTTTTGCTTGAGTCATAATGTCTAACCGATCATCATTGATTGGGACTGGTATTCGTATAAGTCAATTTTGAAGTGCCAAGTTCAGCATAGGCCCTACATTGTTAAGGGATTGTTATAAGACTAGAACCCCCAATGTCTTTTCAAAAGACCAAGTTAAATTATTAAATGCTTATGTAGCGGTATCTACATCGCCACATGCGAGCTGCGCGTCATTCTGACGTCACGCAAAATCCTACATCGCGCAAGCAGATTTTACCGCGCAACTAGCATATATACAACGTCCCGACAACAATCGTCGGGCAGTTGCCCACCAGACACGACACCCGTCTGGTCGGAGGATCCTCCCTTTTCTATGGAGGTATGAGTGAACTTTACGCCCTGTTCCTCGTACCTCTATAGACTAGAATCCCCAATTTATTTTCAAAAGAACAAGTTGAAAATGCTTATATAAGTATGTTTTTATACTTTGTAAGTGATAATGAGATTAACAGCTCCTATGTATTTTATACTCTTGACTACATAAGCTCAAACTCAAAGGCTTTAGGTATTTTAATTAAACCATTTACAGGCTGTGATTACTAAAACTCACACACTGACATATTACTTGATTAAATATTTGGAAAATCGTATACTTTTACAAGTTTGTAAATATGTGAGCACCATCTGCACCGTGTACCTATCTATCACATAAGTATCTTATTTGTCATTGCTACATTGCTTAATTCTTTTTACCTATTGCAGTAGGGTAATTTTATTATAGGTGCATCGTCTTCACATATAATTATAATTATATAATTAATGTATACACCATATTGTAACACGTTTTAAAAGAGTAACGGTGGAGTTTCTTGCCCATTCTTTTCCATACGAAACTACCTTTTGGAAGGGGCGACTAGAATCAATTCTATTTTAATGTAAATGTTGACGCAAAAGTGCCTTTTATGTGCAAATTTGAAATAAATGCTTCGACTTTGTCTTTTGAATTTGTGCACTTTTGAATTGTCAAGGAGTCGGTCAGTTAGTCAGAAAGTTGAAGCTGGTTGCCCATTCGGAAACGTAGATCACTAAAGAGAAGAACGGGCAAGGAACTCCAAGGACACTCTTCTAAACCAAGATATCACTAAATCCTGGGTATATTATTCTTGTTGCATGAGAGCACAATGCAACATTTTTTTACAAACTATACAAAATACAATATTAAAAATAAGCCGTGGCAGTTAAGAGATGACCAGTCTCAACAGACGGCGCCCGTTCACGAACATGATGCGTGGATCAGCACCATCCAGCTCAACAATTTTGTAGGGAACCGAGTGAGAGAGAGTAAAAAAAGTCAAAAAGTCAAAGCATTTATTTCAAATAGGCACATAAAAGGCACTTTTGAAGTCTACATTCACTTACATTAAAATAGAATTGATTCTAGTCGCCCATTCCAAAAGGTAGTTTCGTATGGAGAAGAATGGGCAAGAAACTCCACCGTTACTCTTTTAAAATGTGTTACAATATGTTGTATACATTAATTATATGTGAAGACGATGCACCTATAATAAAAATTACCCTACCACAATAGGTAAAAAGAATTTAATAAACGTAGCAATGATAAATAAGTTAATTAAGTGATAGATACACGGTGTTCACATATTTACAAACATTGTAAAAGTACACGATTTCCCAAATTATGTAAACAAGTAATATGTCAGTGTGTGAGTTAATGTAATCACAGAATGTAAATCAATGTCATAAAAAATATTAACTATAGGTACAGTTAAAGTAGCAACAAGTTTAATTTTGTCTAGACCCTAGATTGTCCTATGGAGCTGGACCAGCATGTTTCCAAACATTCTTATCTTGGATATAATCCTCTAATTTGTAATATGCTTGTTTACACAGTGAACTTTTTATATTGGTTTTAAATTTTCTTTCATTTAATTGCAATATATGACAAGGTATTTTGTTGTAGCATTTAACACAGTAAGCTCTACATTACCAGTTAAATCTTCCCACGCTAAAGTTATCACTCATTAGTACCTGCACTAAAAAAGCCGTTTTTGCCATTTAATGGGTGTCTCTAATCTAAAATCAAATATTCACTTAATTTTATAGAAACAATATCAGAAATAAAATCTAGTCTATATTTAAATGTAATTAATGTTATTTAATTTAATTCAAACTTATTGTAACAAAATTTTATTTTGGTTTTTTCAAACTATGTATGAGGTAATTGATTTAGTTAATTAGTTGTGTTATTATCTGCGCATAGTGCATCGCATGCTGTGCTTTTCTCTCCTCATCTGTCGATCGAACTAATTAAGTTCGGTTACAATAGAAAAGTAATTGTGTCTCATTATGTAATAAAAATTGTAAAGTAACAGTGTACTCATTGTTGAAAAGTCTATAATAAATAAATACATACATAGAACTCTAGAATACACACCCAGCTAGATTACTCTACCAACCTCAAACACAATGTAACCACTGCAAAAGGAAAGTTCTCTGCGCAATCAATGGATCGATTGATTAACCAATTACTTGATTGAAGTAATAAGAGTAATAAGACAGCTTGGTTAATAGTGTGAAATTACACACTCAGCGTATACCTATTTGTAAGCCAATATCCTATGGTACGAATTGAGTGCAAGCGCCGCGAGAAGTAATTTCAGACATTGATTGAATTCAATGAATTGATTTACAATTGTAATTTATTACAATGAACCCATTATATTTTGTGGTAGGGGGATGAATAAACAAGTGCGGTATCTACTTATACTTTTGTGTTGTGGGTTATGGGATTTTGTGTTTACAGAAGGTGAGCTTATGGATCGAAATCCTTTGTACGTAAATTTGTTGGGTGTTCAAATAAAATATTTCAGACTTTTGTATTTATCGGCGACTGAACACATAAAGCCTTATTTGAAAATAACTATAGTTTGTGATACATAATCAGAATAATCACGAAAATGAACCCCGAAGCATTTATTTCAAATAAACCAATTACAGCCTTGTTGAATTATCAAGTGGTCGGTCACTCAGAAAAATGAAGCTAGTGGTCCATTCCAAAGCGTAGTAGGTACCTATGGAGAAGAACGGGCAAGAAACTCCATGGACACTCTTTTAAATCAAAATATTGTTACAAAAAAGTGGTTACATCATTCATTTTGTAATTATACATGTGAGAACGATGTAGAAATACGTGCACGTTAAAAGCGTCCGTAATAAAAAGATAAAAACATTTCAGGAATCGAAATAAGCCGTGGCTGCTAAGACATCACCAGTGCCTACTGACGGCGCCCGTTCATGAACATGACGTAATGCATCACCATTCAGCTCAACCATTTTGAAGGGAACTCAATGATCCAATACATACGCCACCACCAGCGACACATTTGATTGAGCATGACATAATCCTAGCCGCCAGGGCACATTCAAGTCAGTGAAAGACGAACCCAGTAAGCCAAAAATATAATCCCTATTCTCAATAATAGTCCACCTCCTGAACCATGCCAGTACCTACTGGTAACCAACAACGCAAATAAGACCCAGCTTCTTAGCTCTCCCACAGCGTCACGCTTAAGCCCAGTCCAGTGACCCACATTGGTTATACTCCGTAACCATTTTATCCCCAGCTGGACGCCCTTCTCGTATCGGCTTTATAGTCCGGCTAAGCTGATAAACCTCGGAATAAAAGAGCTCTATCATAAATGGACAAAATAATTCATCATTAAACAGTAATATTAGTGGTAAAAT
Organism: Brachylomia viminalis; assembly: GCA_937001585.2. NCBI lineage: Eukaryota > Metazoa > Arthropoda > Insecta > Lepidoptera > Noctuidae > Brachylomia > Brachylomia viminalis. Next base: position 3,833,185 of record OW443307.2, on the reverse strand, counting down.
ATGAAAACCGCATGAAAATACTCGTATCATATTAAAATCTGACCCATTTTAAATGATGTAATACGTTTGGAGACTCTTATTTGAACAAAATAAATCACAATCCGAATGTAATATCACCGTTCAAAAAACTCATAATGAATAAAATTATTTATTAAACGCTTTTCGATTTTTATGGGTCGTTGTTTCGCAGCTTAAAGTTTGAAAACCATCTCATTATCAGTATAATTACTGAATCAATCAACGTTTATACAATTGACTTTCGAATGAATACCTGAACGTTTCATGGTTCAATTATAAAGCTTAATTGACTTCAAGCCGGCCTGAAATTATTGTCGATTCATATGAATTATTAGTAAGTGGAATTCGTGAGATAATCAACTTATTACATTTGATATAATTGTTTTGTAATATCGATAATTACAATTATTATAGCATACGTGTTGGTACTATTTATTCACTTTGGAAATTAATATAATTATGTTAATGTTCGAGTTGAAGATAATATGATTATTTATTTCTGGATTAAAAGACAGGACAGGTAAAAATTTTTCTTTAGCATAACCAGCCTATGATGTTCCCACAACTGGGACACAGGCCGCCACTCTAGGACTGGTCCACGGCCACGTGGTTACGGCCCACTCCCTCGAGTGGGCCGTAATCCACCACGCAAGCCCAGTGCGGGTGGTGGAGGTCTTCGAATTTTTGGTTCTAAGACATGGCGGTTTCCTCACGATGTTTTCCTTCTCCATTTTGAAAGCAGTGGTGTTGAAATTAAATACACTAAGTAAAGTGCCTGCCTGGGTTCGAACTTACGACCTACAACTTGTAAGTTGCAGCTGATACCACTGGGCCACTACTGCTCAATAATAATAATAATAAAACGTTTATTTTTAAAAAGGGATACATTTACAATGAATATCTTAACAATTAAAATAGCGCACAGTTGCTAATTTGCCTGAACTAGGTTGAACATGTGCTTCAGGCTAAAAAGTGCATAAATACTTAATAAAATAAATTAACAATGAGTACAACTTAAAACTAAATTAAAACTTAACTAATTAAAAGTAAAATAGCATATTCGTAGTTCTATTTGCAGACAATAAGTAGGTCTTCTGTCTGTGCATAGTCAATGGTTATTAAATATTTAATTATATTTTTTTACAGCAATAGTAATTTAGTCTATTATACAAGAATGGGCCTAAGAATGTTAAAAATCTTTCTACAAATACATGTTTTGAGGTTGCATTAATGCAAGTTAATTGCTAGACAGGTGCGTTGCCATGCTAGAAACAAAGCTGAAATGTCCCACAAAATATTGTAAAGAAATTGTTTGTTTGTTTGTAAGAGGCAATATCTTGAAGTACTCATTCGATTTGAAATATTATTTCATTGATAGAAAGCTACTATATTGCCAAGTGCCATAGGATAGGTAGGCGGTGTTTTATTTAGCTGACTACCACGCGGACGAAGGCACGGGCATGCTAGTGTCTCATAAACTACCTACTACTACGTCAGCACCCTGCAAACAACGCGGCTTGATAGCAGAAATAGGTAGATATAGTAATAATATTTCCCCTAGCCTATAAACCAAGCTCCTTTAGAAAAGGCTCTGTATCTCATCATCACCAGCCTACAGCAGTCTACCGCTGGACATAGGCCTCTCTAATTGCACGACATTCAGCTTGATTCTCGGCATCCCTCATCCAGCTGCCACCCACCCTGCGAAGATCGTCGCTCCACCTAGCCTGAGGTCATCGAAACTTAAGTTTGCCAATTCGTGGTCTCCGCTCAAGAACACGTCTACGCCAACGGTCATCGGTTCTACGGCTAATACGGCCGGCTCATTGCCACTTCAGCTTACTTGCTGTGAGCTATGTCGAGCTGTGTACCTACTACCACCGATTGTTTACTCCTAAATGGTTATGTAAATACAATAACATGGTTATATAGCTAGAACAAAAACTAATCAAACACGTGACCAACAAAGCTATATCTCGCAATATTGTTACCAACATAATGAAACAATGCTCCATGCCATAAATCACTGGAATCATTATTAAAGCTAACTTCCAGTCGAACCAACCGTAGTGTGCTGATAACATAAATTATTACTAGTACCTATTATTGTACTTCATTATTAACTAGTTTTTCTATTGTTGTAATGATAACATGGCTTAATTAAAGGCTCTTTCTATTCCTGCGATGGTGTTGACGTGTTCCTATATTCATATGAGTTATTTGTATGTTTTAATCGATCCTCACACAATTCCTATTTTGCTTTCCTAAAAATATTATTGAACACTCTATAATGATTGCGGCTCGTTTTGTGAACCTCAAATAATTCCTATTTTGACGTCTTAAAAATATTAAATAAGCAAGGAACTGCGACCAACGTGTATGTAGCGCTCGCTTGGCTTGGGCGCGCCGCGCGGTATCTCTTTTCAGCCTCTATAAGCCGCCATGTTGGATTTTTTTGTGTCGTCACATAGCCTGTAACCAGCGGATGATCAAGAAGCTTCCAACGATACCTTCAATTACGATAAGAAGTTTCCAAGTTATGTGGGAACAGATGAACATACATACACACATACATAAATACCCGTCAAAATCATAGCCCTTTTTGTTTCGCCGTAGTCGGGTAAAAAGTAGACAAATACTAGCGTTCATACAACTCTAACCGTTTCAATCTGCCTAGCCTTTTCCCAACTATGTTGGGGTCAGCTTCCAGTCTAACCGGATGCAGCTGAATACCAGTATTTTACATGAAGTAACTGCTTATCTGACCTCCACAACCCAAATACTGGGTAACAGGATAGTCCTTGGTATGACTTGTTGTCGGACTTTTGGGCTTTTGAACGTTCTTAGGCTTTTTGGCTTCTTTTGGGTAACGACGGCCAAATATCTACGAATGACAGCCAAGACCAACGGTTTAACATACTTTCCGAGGCACGGAGGGGTCTGGATATGTACTGGATGGTCATCTACAAACCAACCTCAGCAAGCGTAGCTTAACCTTCAGTTACCCGTACGGCAGTTATTATTTAGCCACGAGCCCCTATATTACCCAGAACTATATCTGTTTGTGCTATGCACTCAAACCTGACTACATTTAAAAACGGCTGGTACGTCAAGACGGATATGACTGTGAAACTTGTTGTCGTTCAGGCCTGCCTACTTCCTATATTGGATTATGGCGTGGTACAACTACTCTCACGTTACAGTAAGAGAACTTTATTAAATATTTCACGCCAATATCGAATGGCTCTCAAGACCAGCGGACAATTCCCAAGACGCCTAGAACCTCACTACTCTGGGATATGCTCGATTGGGATCCATGGCACCTCCGTGCACAAGACTTAAACGAGGACCTGCTGCGCCAACTCCGCGAAAGGCACATCGTGGATCTAGAGACCCCTGGTGACGCCTACCTCAGATACGGACAGCACAACCTCCGCCTAACTAATAGTATGTAGATTAGTCGAAATCAACTATATACCAAAAACAGACAGGAGTCGGGTGCTTAGAAAGCGAACGACCGCTCCACGTTCCCATAAACTGTAATTAGCTGTAAATAGGATAGGGCAATATAGAACAACATTATAAATATATATAACTTTATTCTGTATACACTAACCAGCTCACAGCACTTCTTTTTTTGTAGGGCATCTCGTATTTGGCCTTGAGAGGCCGTGACTACTTAATCGGTCATTCCTGTGGTGCCTTTGAGCGAACTTAAAGTTTCCAGCCAGGGGCTTAAAATTACTTTTAATAACTAAGTGACCATCGCCTAAGGGCACCCCTTGTGGGGTACGAACCTCGGCTTAGGGCGTCGCTGGGGGAGGACAGCAAGTTTGGAACAGGCTGGATCAAATTAGTTTCATTATTATTATCAGGGGAATTTTAAGCTACAGGCTCAGCTACGCCACCAGCTGGCATGGATCCGATCAAGGGACAGGGGGACTATTAATCGGGGAGGATCGCGGACGCGGAGGACCTCGGCGGCGAGGTCGGAATTTCGATTTATGTCTCTGTCTGTATAGTGTACTAGTGGCCCTACTGCTTTCCTGGAGGAGGGTAATGGGGTCGTCAGGGTCGGTCAGTTAGTCTACACGACACTTATATAGATCTATTTCAGACAAACATAGGTAGACTGTAAGTAGCTGACACACCCACAGGCCGAATACACCACCAACCTGTGGACATAATGTAACATATGAACCAGGAAAATAAACATCTTTTTATTCTATTCTATACAATTAAAATCAACCTTCACAATTTTGCCTCAAAACTCTAAAATCAAATATCAAATTACGGCGCTATTGTAACTTTATTAAGCACTATAATTATGTATTGTAATTGAATTTACGTGAACTTTAGGTAGTGGGCGGCACAAAAAGCTTTGTCACCGGATATCGAATGGTTTTGGGCGCGCCATCATATATTGCACGGGAATTTATTTATCTGTGTCACGGGGATATTATTTGCAGGGACTTTTTAGGTTTTTAATGTAGAGTGGTTGTTTATGTGCGGTTGTTATTTCATAAATTAATCTCTTTACTTTTAAATCGTAGCTATTTTGAGTTGAGATAGCACAAGACAGAGACGTTTAGAAGAAAAAAGGCAAAATGTCTTGCTCTGCTTCGGGACACGATCTAGGCTAGCAAAAAGAAAACCGAAACCCTCCTCCCGAAGCCAGTGAGGTTAATCAAAATGACCTCAAATAGAATAGTAGGATGCCAGAACATATATTTTATTTTTGTATTAAAGTATTTATTTTCAACAGCAACAACAGATTTAGATCGTAAGAAATCATATAAGACGATGACAACATCAGTAAGACAAACTAGACGGTATTGGTACTTTTGACCGACTTCAAAAAGAAGGAGGTTCTCCATTCGTCTGTATTTCTTTTTGTTATGTTTGATAAGCGATATCTCCGGCAATTCTGGATCGATTTCGAAAATTCTTTTCGAATAGATAGGGGTGGTCCCATATTAATTTTATTAACTTTGCTAGTTTTTCAGTCAGCTTCAATAATACATATTTTACTACTTAGTGTATACTGATGATGTTATAATAACTTCCTCACACTGTTATTTAAACAGCAACTACTGGTAAACGAATTTGTGTAGGGTAGGTACCACAACAAAAAGTGATAAATAAAAACTTTTTTAAGTGTCTTTAATTATGTATTTTCGTTTTTGCCACCGATTTCCAAAATTAAAGTTATTTTTCACTGTGTAGTGTCTTTTTTTGAAGTCAGTTGTTGTTTTTTGTAAAAATAACAATTATTTATACAAAAAAGTATAAATTTGGTACTGTCGAATTAATATGTATGCCATATACTAACATAAGTTTTATTTTCAAACAGTATATTTACATATCATCTATGGTATAAAATACGAAAGAACTTCTTCCCCGACTTATTATGTACATGAGCTATTATTTTTATTTAACATATTGTTTTTTTTTAAACGTTTTTTTTTTACTCTAGGAGTTTCTCCTGTATTGTGGGTGCGTTTACAATCAATTAAACTCACATACACAAACAGCCAGACCCCGAACAACTACTTTTAGGTCATACAAATATTTGCTCCGAGAGGGAATCGAACCCGCGACACGCAACGCAGATGTCAATTGCATAAGCACTGCGCCAACCGTAAATCATGAGCTATTTTATTTATTTATATTTATTCTTTATTGTACACCACAAAAAACATAACAACAAAAATTAAACTGAACACTACTTAATATACAATGGGCGGCCTTATCGCTTTCTGCGATCTCTTCCAGGCAACCTTGAAGCTATAATGATTAACACTAATTACTGAAGGTTAAACTCACAAATAGTTGCCTCTCCAACCAAATTCCAAATATCGAATCTCGTATCGTCTATATTCCACGATATCTGTGCTAAATGCTCAAATCAGTATTCCTTCGTCCATGAATCGACGAATTTCTGGTCAAACTAGAATTCAGCCGAGCATTATGGAAACTAGATTTTAGTCATACGAAACTAGCCAGTTACCAAACGCGTGATTTGATTGACCTTTTAAGAGATGGAAGACCTGAATTGGAATAAGCGTGGCATGATATCACACCTTTTTTTTTTGGGTGGGGATTCATCAAATAACTTCTCCCGCTCTGGGCGGAGCGGGAGGACGTGTCAGACTCTTACTGACTAAAACCCACCCGTGTTCCTTCAGTTGCCTGTGCCAGGGGCCACGGTAACCCTTTCGGACTTTCCCGCAACCCTAGCAGACATCGGCCCTAGCGGACCCCGTCGTTGGTGCTGACATCTCATTGAGGCGCGCGTGGAGCACAATGCGCCGTCGACCCAGGCCTGGTCCTTATCGGACCGCGAGCTACCCATTACTCGCTGTCCGCAAGCCCACGCCTACGGTGGCCGGGAATCGGCCTGGAATTCCCGACGCCCACGGCGTGTTCTGCGGCGACTAGGGGCGTGAGGGCGCGAAGTTTACCTCTCCGTCACGCGCTCCACCTTTTCCTTTGCGAGCATTATTGCTTCGCAGGAAAAAGTGACGGCTTCCCATGCCATGATATCACACCTGCAGGTCCATTCTGTACAAATCTCACCGTTTAAACTTAGGTAAAGTGAGCTTTAAGTGAGCTGTCATTCCACTTCATGCTAGGGATTGACACTGTTGACAGCTTACTTCAAGCTCACGTCACCTACGTTTTCACGGTAAAATTTTCACAGAATAGATCAGCTGTTCTCTTAAAAGACGTGAGGAACTCCCACATTTCGGCACTTCAATTTTCTCGTCGTCGGTCTTTGGTCTCGTGGCTGCTGCCTCGTTGGTCTCATGGTCGCAATCCGTACTGCTGTTAGATTCCCAGGTAGGGCAAAGTCCCAGGTCCGGGTCGACGGCGCGTGGTGTTCCACGCGCGCCTCAATGAGATGTCAGCACTAATGACGGGGTCCGCTAGGGCCGATGCCTGCCAGGGTTGCGGGAAAGTCCGAAAGGGTTACCGTGGCCCCTGGCACAGGCAACTGAAGGAACACGGGTGGGTTTTAGTCATTAAGAGTATGACACGCCCTCCCGCTCCGCCCAGAGCAGGAGAAGTGATTTCATGATTTTCCGCCGTCAAAAAACAAAAAAGTACGGCAAAGTGTCACTGGGTTTTCCCGTCAGGAATTTCTCAGTGGCAGCCCAGAGTCTAGATTTGGTTCCGGCTCGCCCCCTGTTGCATGGGACTTTAGTATAACCAGCGACATGTAGGCGTACTATTAGGTACAACCCTGCCTCACCCATCGGAGAATTCAGGCGTAGTGTTATGTGTGTATGTAATATAACACCCGTTTTCCTCAAAAAGGTAGTTAGAGGAGTTGTGTAACACCCACATAATGGCCAATTCGAAATCACTTTTGACGTCGAATGCCTTATAATTAATTCTGATCAACAGAAATCCAACGACCTCTTACTTCTTTGAATTTGGTAAGAAGATTAAGTAGTACAATAAAATTAAATTAGTACATCAAAAATATATAATTTACATCCCTAACTCTTCTTTTGCCCTATACCTCAATCTAAGACATCAACATTTAAGTAACACTAAGTAAAATATTAGAATAAAATTTACTCGTCACATAAATGGTATAACTTTACCGCCACTTCAAATAATACAGCCTCCACGACAATAGTCGTCGCGAATAAGGTGCTACGGTGCTATTGTAGCACTGTCTACGGCGTAGTCCTGTCTACGGCGTAGCACTGTCGACGGCGTAGCGAACATTGTTCGTAAGACTGCTCAGTATTCTAAAGCGATGGAGCCGCTTTCAGTACATAATTATATAAGAACGTTAACTGAGTTGTTAAATTATTTATTATTCAGGTTGTCTTTGATGAGTCTAGCTCGGAAAATGGATCCGTAGGTAATGGAAGAAGGTCATAAAAACTGTTGAAATGTTTTCTTTGTTTTTGTTTTACATTTTTTGTTGATACAAAAGGGAGTTTAAGGTTGGTTTTGTCTATGAAACCCTTGTTGTGTTAATTTGTATGTTTTTGCTATCGGAATCTTATTACAAAATTCAAGAAACAACAGCATTCAAGATCGTTTATAAGGCAAAGAGAAAGAGAAAATAATATTAAGAGAAAAAATAAAGAATGTAAAGTGAACATTATTATTTATTTTGCACCAGCCCACATAAAATAAGAAAGATTTGGAACTAGTAGTATTTTGGCAACAACCTTAGATAGCTTTTAATTTTAATTTCGTTAATGCACGAATTGACTTACCTAATGTCTCGACATACCTAATATTTTTACATTGTATCTAATCTATTTACTTACTCAAATCGCTGTAACTGGTCACCGCATACATGTGGAAGCTTGTAATTAGCAAATGTCCTTACTTATGCATGATATTTAAGTTTGATATTAATCTGTAAGCTTTCTCTAAAATAAAAAATATAGAAGAAAATAGTAATCAAACAATCAACTTTGTTTTCTTACCACAATATTCATAAATTATTTTTACATTGGTCAGAATCAGACTCAACAATGATACATAATTCAGGTAAGTATATATTGAGGGAGACTGGTGCCTGAGCTAGGCTCGTGGCCTGTGTTTCAGGACACCAAGATGCCACCCCTTTACATTTTCATTTTATTAATTATGTTGTAACCGTGTTGATAGAATGCAGTTAGAAGGTATACGACATTTTATAGTTTTAATTAACATCTAGGCTATGTATGCGAGACAAATGTTAGTAGATATTTAGTATGGGTGATTGTGTGGGTATGTGAGTATGTGATTGTGTGTTTAGGTCTTTATAAGGATGTTTTCAGTATCATTATAGTTAAATTTTAGTAGCCAGTCAGTTAGCCTCTTTTAGTAGCCAATCAGTTAGCCTCTTTTAGGAGCCAGTCAGTTAGCCTCTTTTAGGAGCCAGTCAGTTAGCCTCTTTTAGGAGCCAGTCAGTTAGCCTCTTTTAGTAGCCAGTCAGTTAGCCTCTTTTAGGAGCCAGTCAGTTAGCCTCTTTTAGGAGCCAGTCAGTTAGCCTCTTTTAGTAGCCAGTCAGTTAGCCTCTTTTAGGAGCCAGTCAGTTAGCCTCTTTTAGGAGCCAGTCAGTTAGCCTCTTTTAGGAGCCAGTCAGTTAGCCTCTTTTAGTAGCCAGTCAGTTAGCCTCTTTTAGGAGCCAGTCAGTTAGCCTCTTTTAGTAGCCAATCAGTTAGCCACTTTTAGGAGCCAGTCAGTTAGCCACTTTTAGTAGCCAATCAGTTAGCCACTTTTAGGAGCCAGTCAGTTAGCCACTTTTAGGAGCCAATCAGTTAGCCACTTTTAGGAGCCAGTCAGTTAGCCACTTTTAGTAGCCAATCAGTTAGCCACTTTTAGGAGCCAGTCAGTTAGCCACTTTTAGTAGCCAATCAGTTAGCCACTTTTAGGAGCCAGTCAGTTAGCCACTTTTAGTAGCCAATCAGTTAGCCACTTTTAGGAGCCAGTCAGTTAGCCACTTTTAGTAGCCAATCAGTTAGCCACTTTTAGGAGCCAATCAGTTAGCCTCTTTTAGTAGCCAGTCAGTTAGCCTCTTTTAGTAGCCAGTCAGTTAGCCTCTTTTTGCATTTAAATATATGCAATAATAGACAACTTACGATGCTACTACTCTACAACTGCCTCCTTGGTCTAGTGGTCACAGGCGCTCCTGCTGAGCATGAGGTCCAAAGTTCGATTCCTAGGTCGGGCAGTGTTATTGGGTTTTACCATTAGGAATTTCTCAGTAGCGGCTAGGTTCGCTCCCTATACGGGACTTTAATATAACTGGCGACATGTGGGTGTCCTAGATGCACACCTGTGCCTACCCCGTCGGGCATTACAGGCGTGATGTTACGAGTATGTGTTATAAAATGAATTAAGTGAATTTTGTTTCTACACAATACATTCCCAATACATTCTTTGATATTATATTATTGTTTGGCCCAATCTTTTATATTCGACTAAATGTTTTGTTCCAATCTTTTAACTGAACACTAGTCAATCAAAACCTCCGATTCTATTTCGGGTATCAATTATTACAAGTAAAAGACCAGCTCAGCTCAGCGCACTATGGAGCGGACTATGCTCAGAGTTTCTTTGAAGGATAAAATCAGAAATGAAATTGTCCGGAAATGAACTGGAGTTACCGACATAGCTTGCAGGGTAAGCAAGCTGAAGTGGCAGTGGGCTGGCCATGTTTGTCGAAGGACCGATGGCTGGTGGAGCAGACGAGTGCCTGGAATGGACACCGCGTATCGGCAAGCGTACCGACGACCGAAGACCTTAAGAAAGTGGCTGGAACAGACTGGATGCGGAAGGCGGAGGACAGGGTGTTGTGGCGCCGCCAGGGAGAGGCTTGGCAGTCCGCCAGTGTGCTGTGATGGGCTGAGTTGATAGAAAAAGAACACAAACTTACATACAACGCTAGTTAGGTCCGCGAAAAATATTAAGTATAATATTGTCTGCTTTTAAAACGCGTAATCGCAAACACGCTAGACAATATTAGCAACAGTAAAGGTATCCTCGCTACCAGCAGCTAGTGCAAACTAATTGTTTTATTTGTCGATCACCTGCTTTAAAAGTCTTCGAAAACCCACATTTCAAATTGGTCAACGGGACTGTAGACAAAATTGCTCGTATTCCGTCATGAAAACCCACAATTTTATTGCATCCTACATTTAGTTACTTACCGAAAAATACTGAGTTAGAAAAATGCTTTCGAAATCTGATAGAAAACTTCCCGAAACTAAGCCACAATCCGCAGATCGGTCAACAGAATCGCACTAACACTACATTCAAAAACTCGATCCGATCGGCATTTCGCCTCACGTAATGTGAAAACGTTTTGGTCTCCAACCCGTCTACGTCGTCACGTTTAGGTCTAGAATTTCTCAATATTCAGAATAAGGCCGTATATCTATAGAGGTACAAATGTACGCCGTGGATAAGCGATGAAATGGGAATTTTTAGAATTTTATAAGCGATCACATCGGGTGCATTTCAATTTTATTGAATGTTCACAGGTTTGTGGTGCACAGTATTTTAAATTGATTTTATGATATTATATTATGTGTACTAAGCTTCTTATTACTCTCTTTACTTTCTGTTTTCTTTGATGTGATTTCTATAGGGATTTTAAAGGTTTCTGTAACCTGATTTCCTGAAAACCTTTTTTTTATTTGAAACCTGTTTATTTTACCTATTTAATGTTGGTTTTTAGTAGTCATTGTAGCTCCGTTTACCTCGTTAAAGGCAAAATTATTATGTAGTACTAAGGTACCTAAGTTATCGTCAGGCAATTTGACTAAAAGCATTAGTTATCATAATTTGTTTTCTTTAATAATGATTGTCTGCTTTTTAGATGACGGAAGAAATCTTGTCTTTAAAAATAGATTTATGTAATATTTGTGCTCTAATGCCCCTAGTTTCTAGGTATGACAAGGTGACATTGAATTTTTCCATTGGGAATTTCTCAGTATTAGCAGTAGCCTACATTCGGAATATAAATTGTACCAGGCTAATAGCAATAATGTCGTTAATTAGTAAGCTCGTGCAGACAGACTGAAAAATGATCCCGCCACGCACACCCCCGATTCGTGAAACAAAAATATCATCATCACCAGCCTACAGCAGTTCATTGCACGCCATTCAGCTAGATTCTTGGCAACTTTCAGCCATCCTGGTAAGATCGTCGCTCCACCTAGCCTGAGGGCGTCCTACCTTACGTTTGCCGATTCGCAATCTCTAAATCAGAACACGTCAAGTCAAAATAAAAACTGCTTGTAAAAAATAACTGCCCACATGAGGATGCACCTACAACATACACCTCTGACAAAGGCTTCACCGGACTAGTAGCTATATTCTGTACATTTCATAAAAGAAAAAAAAATCCACCCGAAAACCTAAAAACACAGAAGCACTCGCGGTTAAAAACTTTCTTTCATGACAAATGTCTGTAATTTACTAACCATTATTTAAATTTCTTGGTTCAACATAATGTTTCCTCTCACAAGTAGAACTCAGCAAGGTACTTAAGCATACTTTAAAGTTATGTACATCAACATTTAACTAAAACTTAGTATTATAAATAGTGCGAGGCGAGCGTTCTACTGACCCCGTTTCAGTCAGACGGCGCGCAGAGTTAGCGCTAAGATAAGGAGTTGGTTTTATAAATATATTACTGTTAGCACTTTGTAGAAACTAAGGCTTATCAGACTATGAAGAGAATTTTGTAAGAATTTTTTATTTATTTATCCAAAGGTATTTTTGAAGCGTTTTAGCGATATGAGGGCCCTTTTTTAAACCTTTGAAAATATTTTTGTTTATGAATTCTTAAGAAATTTGGGTGTCAAATAGATATAATATTTTTGTCTTTTGCAGGAGTTGAATACTTATAGGCATCATCTTACCCCTATACAGTCTCCCCAGGGATGTGCCTTACAGGCGTTGCACAGGGGGCGTTCCGGAATTGGTATTTTAACAGGAACCGGGACCCCTCTATGTGCTGATGGTAATCATCGGGTGGTTTTAGTGAGGTAAAATCCCATACTCACCGACCTCCCTCCCCGGAGGTCAGGTGCCTTTTGAAAGTTTACCCCCAAAAACAAAAAAAACAAAAGGTACCATCGACTACTGCACAATAGCTAGCTATCACAAGAGATAGTAGTTTCACGCAAAGTAAATAAAATAGAATGTTTAGCCTTGGTAGTACATGTTACTAGCATGATACTGACGTACTTCTGCAAAAAGCATCGTCTCTATGCCCCAGTTTAAAGGGCACGAAAGCTGGTGAAATTACGGGCATATGAGACTTTGTCTTTGAGTGACGGGCGCAATGCACCGACACGTAATTAGGACACGTCCGAGGTGGACGTGACACACGAGGAGCTGCAGCTCCCGCAAAACACGAAATAATGAAACCTTGTACCAGGCATTATTTCCTAAATTGAGTACGATATAAAACATAACATAACGCATTGTTTTTTTTTTTACAAAACGTTGCCTCACACTAGGAATTTCTCCTGTATCGTGGGTGCGTTTACATACATTTAAAGTCACATAACAGCCAGACCCGGAACAACTACTTGTAGGTCATACAAATATTTGTTCCGTGTGGGAATCGAACCCGCGACATGCAGTGCAGCAGTCAATCGCTTAGCCACAGCGCAAACCGTGCCGTTTCCCCGAAAGCTTAGGCAGAGGTGTACCTATAATACCCCCACATTTCTCCAGTTATGCTTACATAAGTCCTATGTAATAGTGGGCGAGCCTATTGCTACTAACCGGGCACAAATCCAGACTCCAGAATGCTACTAGAACTTTCCGGATGGAAAAAAAAAAAAAAAAGACCCAATGCTCACCAGTAGCACTTGCGGCCACTAGACCATAGAGGCAGTCATTGGGTTACGATTATTCACAAAATCTGGGTATGTTTCTATTGTTATGACTGATAATTGATTTGACTGACCGGTTGGTGCAGTTGGTAGCGACCCTGCCTTCTAAGCCGCTGGTCCCGGGTTCGATCCCCGGACAAGTCAAACATTTGTGTGCATGAACATGTCTGTTTGACCTCTGTCTGGGTGTGTATATATATATAAGTATGTATATCAGTCATCAGGTTACCGTAGTACAGGCTCTGCCTAGTTCGGGACCTGAAGACCTTGTGTGGATGTTGTCTCAAATTATTATTATTATATAATAATGAAAATACTAGTATTAAACTATATTTTGTGTAAGACTGAAAGCCAACCCCAATATAGTTGAAAAAGGGGTAGGCAGTTGCTGATAACGGTATCGCTGGTACACATCTCAACACCGTTCTAATTTTGAAGGAATGCTGAAGCTTTGGTCTCCTAAGAAAGCGGTGAATGCTCACACAAAAACGGCTGTCCAAATTAAGAGCGTTTTTTGAAACCTTAATTTCAAATACTGACGAAAATTACAGATTTCCATGACGGCTGTTATAATAATTATGACTGAACCGCTTTTCTAAAATACCCATTTTTGTAAGATCAGTTTGAAATTGGAACGGTGTGAAACAGGATTATTAAAACTTAAACAAATGAATTCGCTTTCGAATAACATTGTAAGCGGTAACTTGAGTGATGTTTGAAGTGAACTTTACAGAAGAGTTCTGTTATAGTTAAGTCTCTAGTCGAATTGAAGACAACCAATATAATAATGTAATACTATACTCAAAAAACCTGACCCAAAATATAAATTGACAAGTAAAAATCACACATATTTATTTCGTGCGTCGAGAAACAAATGTGTTGTACCTAACCTGAAATATATTTGAGATAAGCCGAAACTGAACCGAATATCAGCCCGATGATTGATGTTAATTTACGTCAAAAAGAGGACACGCTGTATAAAAGTGGAATCCAATCATTTTATTTTTATTTACATTTGCATAAGGCTCCGTAACTTTTGAAATGAATCAAATAAATTGCATTTTAAAATTTTATTATAACTTAATCGTTTAATACCATTAAAGAATCAGAATGTATTTTATTTTTATGAAATACATTGAATTGCCACAATAAAGTAAATGAGAAAAAGTGAAAAACCTCTAAAGAGTTTGTCAGGTATAAAACAAATTCGAATAAACACACCGAAGTGATTCATTTAGATTTTGCTAATAATAATTATCAATATAAATACATTTAAATATTTTATTTATTATTTTTTTATTATTAATATTTACGTTATGTTGGTTAATACATTTATTTATTTATTTATAACTTTTCGCACAAAAGATACAAAGGCGGACTTTTTGCCTTAGGCATTCTCTACCAGTCAACCAAGGGTGGTGAAGAGATTAGATGGCAGGTGCTTTAATTGAAAGGAAAGGAAAGGATTGATTTTGAGCGATGTTTTTTGATGTTTTGTTTTTTTTTTTTTGTGTGATACATTATTGTCATTCTACAAAATATGCTCACTCTGAATATAACAGGTATAAAAATCCCCAAGTTTTTACCTGGGTGATGTAATGTCTTATTTTACAACATCTACTAACAATTTTACGCACTCGAATAGCCTAAGCATTGCTACCAAATATCATCTTGCCCTTCTCCCAATTTATTTGCGGTCTGTGCAATATTGTCTTTTTCTTTCAAACTTCTTTATTAGTCGTCGTCTTGATAGTCACCCCCTTTCAAGCCATATCGTCTTCCACACAGTGCATCTAACGTTTCTCTGATCTTCCCATACTTTACCAGCCCTCTTCTTCAATCGGGCATCTAGACGCACTTCAAGTTACCATCCATACCTAGTTGCTATTCCACCAATTCGCACTAAACGTTTTCAAATGTCTTTTGTAATGCGCACAGCAAAGGAGTGGAACTCTCTACCTGCGACTGTGTTTCCGAACGCATACAACCCTTTTTTTTTTTTTTTTTTTTTGAGGATGGGAAATCATCAAATGACTCCTCCCGCTCTGGGTGGAGCGGAAGGGAGTGTCAGACTCTTACTGACTAAAACCCACCCGTGTTCCTTCCTTGGCCCTTTATGTTCCGGGTCAGCGGTACCCCTTTTGGATGATCCCGCTTTCCCGGCAGGCTTGGGCCCTAGTGGGCCCCCTCTATGATGCTGAAATCTCTTTGAGGCGCGCGTGGAACACGTACGCGCCGTCCAGCACGGGCCTGGTCCTGATCGGACGGTGAGCTACCCATTACTCACCGCCCGCAGGCCCGCGCCTACGGTGGCCGGGAGTCGTCACGCGGCTCCCGACGCCCGGAGCGTCCACCGCGGCGGCTTGGACGGGAGACTCTCTCCCTCTCCCGTCCCGCCACCTCCTTCGCTAGCATGACTGCTTCGCAGAAGGAGGCGACTGCCTCCCACTCCCCCTCGCCCCGGACCATGGCTTGAACCAAGGCCGGGCGTGAGAGATCTCCGCCGCTGCCGATCGCCTCTACGAGGACACGGCGGTGCTCCGCCCATGCAGGGCAGGCCCCCACCGTATGCTCCACCGTGTCCTCGGGGCGATCATCGCAGTGGTGACACCCGGGCGTTTCCTCCCGCCTGATGATGTGCAGGAACCTCCCGAAACTTCCGTGTCCGGTGAGGACCTGCGTCAGGCGGTAGGTGAGGACGCCGTGACGCCTCTCTAGCCACTCCTCAAAGAGGGGTCTTACCGCCGCTATCGTGGCGTGCCCTAACGCATACAACCCTAATCTCTTCAAAGTGAGAGTGAACAGGCTTCCTCTGGGTAAGGTCACTCCACCGTCGACTCTGTCTCTGTCACCACTGACCTAGACTAGAATCAAGAGCAAACCCATCTTAAATAAAAAATAATAAAAAAGCCATCCACATTCATACTCAAATAATCAATATATCAACCTAAAAAAATCCATATTAAAAATCAAACGATAAAACCAGCTAATAACCTCTAACCCCCATTCTACCTGTACCCTTTATACCAAACTTTTAACCCTCCCCAGCGGCCCAATTTTTCACATTTTCGTCCCAAAATTTTAGGTCCAGTATCTGTCAAAGGAGAGTGGACACATTCGGTATTAATCATTTTTATTGGACAAGAGGTCCCTTTATTGATTGTCGTGATGATAAAAACACCATTAACTCAGTTGGTGTGTCGTTATTCCTCATCGTAATGTTGCGGGTTCGATGCGCTGAAATATATATATTTTTTACAGAAATTAATTATGGTTGTTTTAAGGCCATCGATTAGTCAACGGGTGATTACGTTGATTGGTTTCTAAGGGTGGGATGCTGAGGGTTTTAATTGATATTAATTATTTTAATTGCACTTGCTTTTTTAGTAACATGCATACATGGTTAAATGAGAAAAATAAGTGTAATTCAAAAAACTGAAACCCAAAGCATTTATTTGATTTTTTTTTTATTGTCAATGGGTCGGTCAGTCAGAAAGATGAAGCTAGTTGCCCATTCCAAAGCGTAGTAGGTACTTCTTTTCTAAAAGGCAAGGGGGGTTTACCCTTGCCTTTAAAGCAGTCGGTTCACTTGATGAGCAGTGCGCTACCGGTGCATACCTGCCACTCCCAAGGGATTGTCGATGCGTCACAATTCTTAAGCACAACGTTGAAATTTTCTGAAATGAATATGCATATATCACTGGTGCCCAGTTTGACAGGAACGCGACACAGTATACAGTTTATAGTGTTTTGTTCCAATTTACAATATTAAATGATCTTTCCCCTAAAATATGCAGAACCTAGAAGAAAACAATAATGGAATAGTTGACCAATTATTTCCTAAATCCGTATTATTTATTGCTTGTTGAGAATGTTGAAGCGATTTACGGTCGCCCAACAAAGATTATTAGGAATCCCAAAAGGTGAGAGTTATCGCAAAAAGGTGCTAAAGTAAACTATCGACGGTCAAGCCCCCGGCGAGATACGCCCTGCTGATTTTATCGTGTTATTAATATGACTAAGGAATCTTGATAAAATAGTGACGATATCGGCTTACAATTATTTCAAAGGTGAGCAAAAGACGAATGAGCACGGGCACAAACGTGTTAAACCTTTACTCATTACTTATTGGCGATACCAGACATATAATAGATTTTTACAATATTTACCGTCAGAGTCGCAAAAAACAACAACACAACACAAAAAGTTACATGAACAAATTTCCCTTCAACCTAAACCGTATACTTTTTTTATTTAAGATGGGTTTGCTCTTGACTCTAGTCTAGGTCAGTGGTGACAGAGACAGAGTCGACGATGGAGTGAGCTTACCCAGAAGAAGCCTGTTCACTCTGAATTTGAAGAGATTAGGGTTGTATGCGTTCGGAAACACAGACGCAGATAGAGAGTTACACTCTTTTGCTGTGCGCATTACAAAATACAATTGGTAACGCACTACTCACTTTAGTTACTTTTACTTCAGTATTGGTTTACTGTACCTCAGGGGTCATGGCTTGCAGGCTTTGATTTGGGATCTCCTAGGGTGTGGGCGGCTTGCAATTTGCTATTTGGTCAGTGGGGCTGTATTTAATGTCAAATGTAAATGTGTTTCGCTACAGTACTCATCCAAACGCCACATTGTTTTTGTATCTGTCATTTATGGAAAAAAAAACTTATTAATCAACTGGCAAACTGCCAAGATGAAAAAAAAATATCTTAATTTATTTATCGAACCAATTTAATTTATTTTAATAGTTATAAATTCATTATAATCACAATGAGAATTATATTATTTAGGTTTTAACCGTGCGTCAACTATTTATAATGAATATAGTACTACACCAGCATAGCAAACTTCCGTATACGCCAATACCTATAGATAAGAGAAGAAAAGACTTAGTTTGCATAATGCCGCAAACTAGACATACTTTTATAAATAAATTTTGTGTATTTTTAGGTCCGTTCTTATATTATAAAATTAATAAGTCTCTACATATTTATAGTGTAAATTATAAAAAAATGTAGTGAAATGTTGAGTGAATACTTAGCGACATTTAATAACTCAGACACAGAAAAATTGCTAGAAGTAATGCAATAAGTTTACTTAAGTTAAATACATTTTTATTTAAAAATATAGTTATTAGGTATCAACACTACCTCTATGTACAGTGACATAATAGTCCACTAAAGCACTCAGCGTTGTTAAGCGATGGCCTGAAACACAGGTTTGAATACACCTACATCAGGCAGGTCGCTATCGTATTCATTAGGCCTTTAACCAATTTATAGGTATAAGTTATACACCAGATTAATTTTAGGCATAGTTTAATTTTTTTTTCTTAATATTAATTTGTAAACTTGTAATCATGTAACTTTTATGTAATTTATTATGTGAACTTATGAATAAAAATTATTATTATTATTATTATATATTTATTTCGCTGTTACCATTTTGTCCATGTACTGTGGTTCTCCGTTATGTCACCCAGTTTGACATCGACACCTTCTAACACTTCACAAAAGCCATACCTACACAATCATCCAATACATCCTTTTAGTTTTTTTTTTTATTATTTGTAATTCCATCATAACAATTATTATAATGCGCCATGGTCAAAAAGGCAAACCTATATATAGTTTTATGACAGCTGCGCCCAGATTATCAAAGGCGAGTGAGTCGTTGCCCGGAATGTTATGATTTTATAAATATTGTATAAATAAAGACTTAGAAGTAGGTATTGTGTATTTTATATTATTTCATAATGTATTATTTTATTTTGGCGTTTGCTACACTGGTTGACGACATCACGTCAGCGCCGGCTGTCGCTAAAAACCAGCGCTGGGGCTCTGTCTCACATAGGGTCATAGCATTATGCTGAGCGATGGCCGTTTAGCGTGGATGTGACCTATATTTTCTCCCAACTTGTTCTTTTTTGTGTATGTGTTCGTTCTCTTCGTGATGTTTACTGCAAATAAACGTATTTTATTCCTTTTTCTTTGTATGTGAATACACCTCGCATAACATTGGCTTCTAACATTCTCCTATTCTTACAAAGATGTATCAATAGAGCCTCCGTAAGTTACGATACTTGCGGAAAATATTTTCATCCATCTTACGCTGGGCAGACAGTCCAAACTCACCAACCTTACTACCTACATCATCTTTCAACTAACGGCATGACACCATTACAAATCAAAAGACCAAGGAAGGTAGGAAGGGGCTCGTGGTAGCAGTATGTGGTAACCATATCATCCTGCTATTTACAAGACAATACCCCGCCAATTTCAGCCACCATAACTAACCAACGTTTTTTTCTAAATTATGGCACAGGAAATCTCGTTAATCTAAGCCCTTATCGGTTCAAGCCCCAATAAATAACAACTTTGATCCCTTTCACAAATTGAGGCGCTGTCAAACGCGAGCGTTCACTTTTATCTTCTTATTCTAACATTTTTGCAATAAGTTCTTGTCGTTGATAATCAGCAATTTTTGGAGATAATTCTGTTTTATCTCGTTTAAGGGTTCTTGGAAATATGATGGTGGTTTAATAAGTTTGGTTAGGTTAACTTAACGTAACTTGAGGGGCTTGTGACCCAGTAATAACAGCCGCAAGGGTCGATCGATCAGGTTAAGCTACGCTTGCCGAGGTGGATCCGTGGATGGATGACCATTTTTACATACCAAGACCCCTCCGTGCCTTGGAAAGCACATTAAGCCGTTGGCCTCGGTTGTGATTCCTGGATCCTTGACAGTCGTTACGGGTCGTCAGAAGCCCGAAAGTCAAAGAACCAGTCTAACCAAGGGGTATTGTATTACCCAGTAGCTGGGTTGTAAAGGTCAGTTAAGCAGTCGCGCCATGTACAGAAAAAAGGGGAAAGTCTAGGTAGAGTGATTAAGGTCTACTTAATTTTGGGAGTACAGAAACTAATTCCTCTTCCTTTCAATTTTAAAAAAGCGAATACGTAACGCTAATTGGTTGCAACAGATCATACAAACATCGCCTTCGTTTTGGGGTATTCGGGTAAAAACACACATTTAAATCGATTGATGGTTAACATTTCAGGCGTTCGGTATTTTCGAATGAAAAATAAATGATTTATAAAGCTTACCAATTCCAAGAAACACCTCACTTTATATGGGTCAATGCTTACCTGCAAAAAAATATAACGTTAAAAAAACATTAAATTATGCACCCAATACCGTGACCAGTAATAAATGGGCCCTTAATGGGGAACCAACAACTGACAATACTTTAGGGAGAAGCGGCAGGGTAGCCCGCGAAATTCAAATTTTCTTTAAGCTTTTGTCATTTGCTGGTCAGCGTCTGGTTCTTTTTTGAACAAAATATAATTTGCGGCCGTAACAAGTATGTATTAACAGAATTATAATCATTAAATTCATCAGTAACACTGACTTATCAATCAATATGGTTATTATGAACTTAGAGGGTTGTGTTGATGATTTTCACAAGGACTTCGGTCCACCTTGTTCCGGCCTACCACCGCTACAAAAAATATAGGAATCTTTTATGTACCTATACCATAGAAATATTTCCTCATTTTCTTTCGAACACCCAATAAAAAGATAGACTAAAACACGAAAATATTCAATTTCTGACCCTAACATCCAATCCTTTCCAACTACCAGCGAGAGGCACAAAATATACCCTATATAAGTAAGGAACAGAGTAACCAGTATCTCTAAACAATAAATTATTATTTTATCTATACATTTTACGTTTTGTCCGCTATCTCTGGACGGGAGATAGTCCAAGCTTTGAATGTCAGCCGGGGTTATTGAACTGGGGTATACATTTTAGAATATATTCAATATTGATTGGTTTTTGTTGGTACTAGGCTTCGTATATATTTGAATCAATGTTTGGGCATTATGTCTGATTTTCAGGCTAAAACAAAAGTACTATGACTATGTTTGCGTTAAGTCTAGGCCTATAGGCCTAGAAAAAGTGATTGTTTAGTTCGTTCAAACTATCGAAAACCGGGTCTGTTTGTCTTGACATTAAATTTTATTTCGTTTTCATAGGAACGTTCACTGAACGCTTTTCTTCGACTGATCAATAAGAATCTTATCTTCAGCAAAACGTTTTGTAAATTGTCTTATACATATTTTCAATCTTTCAATTTCCTTCTCTTTATTAAAAAATCTGCTTGTAAAAAATGAGCAAATGTCAAAAAAAAAAAAACAAAAAACAAACCAATTTCAGTATGCAATAATTGGTGCACACAATCCCAACCCTTTTTGTCCTCAATATAATCTTTAACAGTATAAAAGTCTATCTGGCACTTAGATACTTACGTTTAATGAATGATTTCAATTTATTAAGGCTTAGATCTTAAACGTGGCTTGGAAGTTTACTATAAAAGCATTACACATACACACACACACACACACACAGCTTATTTACATTGACATCTGAATGAGCCACCTATTTTTTTGAGCCTTGTTGTAGGTACAACAAATTTGTGTTTGTTCCTAGTATTTTTAGTTATAAAAGATTTTCAAAAATATACTGAAAAAGCACAGTCATTACTTTACTCTCCTTAAATTTCTCTCTGAAAGTGTGTCTCGGACTTAATTTATAAATTATTCAAACAGCTCTTTTCTGCAAAACAAAGATAGTTTGAATGTCGGCAGCATTTCCCTACAACAGAATACCGTACGACATTACACTATGGAAATAGCTAAAGTACACTAAACGGGCTGTCTCTATGTCAGTTAAATTACGATGTCTTCTAAAATCCAAAATTATAGACCTGTTTGAATACTACCTACCTTTAGTAAAATTTTAGAGAAACTAATTTTACCCCAATAGCAAAGATTTTTTAATAAACATACATTATTACATAGTTAACAGTTCGGTTTTACAAGTGGTCGTTCAACTACTGATGTTGAACTTTTAGAACATATTTATAATACATGGGAAGATAAATGCAAAGCTTGGGCATCTTTTGTGAATTGTCCAAGGCGTTCGATTGCGTTCTTCATGAAACGCTAACCAGGAAATCCGCACTACGGGATCCGGAACTCCGCTCTGGAACTTCTTACTTCATACTTGAGTAAAAGGATTCAGAGCATTGATGTTAATGGGAAAAGATCTCCCGGACCTTTAGTAACAATGCGAGTCCCACAGAGCTCAATTCTAGGACCTTATTTGTTTCTTATTAAAATTAATGATTTGTCTTACCTCAGTTGCTAAGTTTATTATTGACGTTATAATAGCTATGCTACAATGTCAATGAAATAGACTTAGCAACTTCTACAGAATTACCTCGTAGATCAGCAGTCTTTTTTACATTTGAAGAGTGACAGGTTTCCCTTGTGTGAGTGAAACCTTTCACTAATTTAAAGAGTGAAAGGTTTTATTGATATATCTTTAAGTAATATGTTCAAAATGAAATTCCGAACCGCAAACATTAACATTTTATTTAGGCTAAGACTCAGTAACAGAAGGTGATGAGTTTAGGGATTTGGTCGTTGAAACAGGATTATCTGAAGGTACATTTTTAAAGGCCACAGCGACTTGTGAGTCAGATTGTATGATGTTGTAATTAATGGGCAAGCTATAGTCAGTATCTCAGTTACTAGACCTTCCCATTTCACTATTAACAATATTACAAGTCGTTTTAATTACATTACTACTGTTTTTAATCTTCGACCTCAAATAACGTGACTTGGCCATACAAAAAACTTTTCTAAATAATTTTGAATAATTTATAACACATAAATTAAATTCAGCGGTGTTTACATAAGTCCTTTCATTGTACAGCTCATAAAGTCGTGTTCTACTTTAATGAATACTAATGGTAGCCCAATCACTCAAAGATGACGAAGTTGCTATTAACCGAGATCGACTTGGGAATAAAGGTGGAAATAAATTGTTTACAGTATATATTTTAAAAAATCATCTTATAGATAAATATAATCAGAATTAATAGACAAAACTGGCAATTTGTTAATGAGTTTAATTTCAAAAACTTCCAAGCGACTTGCAGTTTTGGGGTTGGCAGTGATATCCTTTTTAGCCACTTTGTTGTTTTGGTTTTAGATAGTAATCCTTTGCCCGCAATGATCACAATCTAGTAAATTTATAATTTCTTTGTAGCTTGGTATAACATCTGTATAAAATATTATCTAGGCATGTTGCACTGGTAGGGGTTATTTTTGCGGGATCCAAAAATAGGTTTACAAGATTTTAGGACTGAAACAGGCTTAATATTTTAATAAAAGAGCCTGAGTTTTCTAATAAATTAACATTAAAATCACCGCAAGTGGTAATGGAGTTGTTCAAGTTATAAATCTTGTTTAACACTTCATCCATTACCTTTTCAAAGCAGTCATACCATCCTGAAGGGGATCTGTACACTCTTAATACAATAAACTGCGCCAATACTATATAGTCTATTTCAACTTTCCGCTCAACCGATAGGCTCACAATATCCTTACGTTCTTTAAATTTGAGCTGGTTACTTCCTATAATTAAGGAGCCACCATGTATAGCAAATCTACTCTGCTGAACGAACTACAAATCTGGTCAATATTAAAATTGAACAAGAACTGGTGGATTTAAAGCCAGTGTTCTGATAAACAAAGAATAGCAAAACTGTTAAAATTCATAAATAATTCTGCTTCTAAATCTTTGTTCATAAACCCTTTAATGTTTTGATGCACCAGGATGACACTATTTACTGATTTAAAACTTTTATTTGATTTATTTATACAATTCGGTACATCATTGCTAGAGGTTGCCTCTATTGTCTTAATTACTAATTTTAATTATTACTATGTCAATTTGTGATACCAAATTATTGGCTGAATTTTTTAATATGCCTTAGCTTTGCTCAATAGAATTTAAATTTATTTAACAATCCTTATTTTTCTACAATTGATCCTTCTAAGAAATTGGATTATCCTTTTACTTTTTATATGATTGTAAATTTTGATGTATTCTGTATTTAATTATAAAAGTATACGTGTAATGTAGTGAAAAATCTTTTTTTTATTTCGCTTCAGTATGCAAAGTTATTTACATTACGAGACACAGAAAATAAAATAAATGATTTGCCGTGTCAGCTAGACAAAAATACCGCACCAGGCCAGGCTGATTCCCGGCCACCGTAGGTGTGGGCTTCCGGACGGCGAGCAATGGGCAGCTCGCCGTCGCTAAGGACCAGGCCCGGGTCGATGGTGCGTTGTGTTTCACGCGCGCCTCAAAGAGATGTCAGCATTAATGACGGGATCCGCTAGGGCCGATGCCTGCCAGGGTTGCGGGAAAGTGCGAGAGGGATACAGTGGCCCCTGGCACAGGCAACTGAAGGAACACGGGTGGGTTTTAGTCAGTAAGAGTCTTACACGCCCTACCGCTCCGCCCAGAGCGGGACAAGTTAAAAGAAAATTAATAAAGCGCTCTTCCTCTCTCTACTAATCTACTTATTTAAAAAAGTCCTGTGCCCGACAGGGTCCATAATGTATTTATTTAACACTTTAAGCACACAAATGTACAGAGGCGGACTTAATGCCATAGGCATTTTTTTGGCATAATTGTTTCTATTATTTTTCTTTTATCTACCACCTGTAATTGTACTTTATGGATTGCAATAAACGATTTGAGATTTAATGAAATCCCACACTAAAAAAAAAAGCTAGCCTATGCATTATTTTAGCTAACTCCCTTCAAACCCATCCAACTTAATAAATATCCAACAATAAACTATTACCAGGTTTACTCACACGATCAAACTTTATTTACACCTCAGGATTTTCCGACAAATATTAATAAAACTCCCTTACAAACCAAGCTAACTTGCCCCATTGTACCTTCACTATTGTTAAATGACAATGGAAGGTTGTCAGGTCTTGTCATACTGGTTGACTTGGCTATCAATCATGGGGTAGTGTCAGCCTGTCAGGACATAATGATGCATTATGTACGCGTTTAATAAATAGTGGACAGTTATTATTGGTAATTGAGTGGTAAGTGCAGTGTTTTGATCGTATTCATTTCGTCTAGTAAAGTTTTTATTAGACTAAACCAATTTTTTTTTTTTTTATTTAAACTAATATTATAAGACTGACTGGTTGTTGCAGTTGGTAGCGACCCTGCCTTCTGAGCCCCTGGTCCCGGGTTCGATCCCCGGACAAGTCAAACATTTGTATGCATGAACATGTCTGTTTGACCTGTGTCTGGATGTGTATATGTATTTATGTATGTGTATATCAGTCATCAGGTATTCAGGTTACGGTAGTACAGGCTCAACCTAGTTCGGGACCTGAAATCCTTGTGTGGATGTTGTTTCATATTATTATTATTCCGTTTATTTATTTTCATACAATATAAATACATTTTTAAATATTTTTATAAAAAATAAACAATTAAAAATATAAAAATAGTAGTCCACCGGTATCGGGAGCAGGGTCCAAACTACCGGTGGTTAGGTTCCAGAGACAGGAACCTCCTCACGATACGAGCCGTATCGAGGAGTACTACCTTCTGAATCAGGCCCTTGATCCAACCGCCTAACGAGAGCTTCGAGAGATGTTGATCGAAGCTTTCGGCCATCAGGTCATTGGCCGATACGACAATCGGCACAATGACAGCCGAGCTCACATTCCACATGTCAACAACCTCGTGTGCCAAGTCGAGATATTTAATTTGTTTCTCTTTCTCAGCTTTCACGAAGTTCTCGTCGTGTGGAATGGTAATATCGATAATCATTGTGCGGCGCGCTAATCGATCTGTCACCACTATATCAGGCTTATTATCAATCAACTATAAAGACCGATCCCAGTACAACGTGACTTGGTCATTTTCGAGAACCGGGTCGGGCGCATACTTGTAATACGGTACCTCAGTATCCATAAGTTTATATTTTAAAGCAAGATTAATTATTTATTTATTTATATCCTCACTTACAGCTATTTTTACAGGTATAACCCAATGCAATAGTGAAGCAAACTTAAATACTTATTATCTAAAACTTATTACAAATAATGTTATCCTTGTGAATTCGCTCAGTGTACACGCAAAAACGTCTATCTCCTCTGCTACAAGGAAAGAAGATAGAAGTATTATAAAGAAAAGATTTGATTTTTTGTATGTTTTTTTGTTACGCTTTCACGCTAAAACGGCTAAATGGATTAGGATGACATTTGGCACATGGATAGACCATGACTTGGAAAAGGACATAAGCTACTTTTCATGTTGGATCACAGATGAAATCGCGGACAACAGCTAGTGTATCATAAAATGGTGTCTGTTTTTCCCGAACGGGTAGGCAGAGGCCAGAGATATACTTCGGTAGGTACTGTGTCTACATAGTGCACCCACATCTCGAACGATATTAAAGTGCCATTTAGGAAGCTCTGATCCATTATTATGTGCTACTTCATTGAAGTCGAGATTATTTTTCTCTTCGACAAATTCTGTGAGTTTGATCAGGTCTCTGATCAGTTCTGCTGAAAACCAAAATCTGTTATAATAATTATTAGTTGACTGTTACAACAAAAGATTATCATAATGATTCAAACTTAGACAACGAATAAACATAAATATTATTATGCTCGATGAAATCGTAAGTTCAGTGGGTTCTAAATAATATTAACTTCACAATTTATTTGAGTAAACTAAAATGTCAACTAATTCGATTAACAAACCAGTGATTATCTTCCTCGTGTTTCTTTTATATCCTGTATTTAGGATGTTTGCCTCGTGCCTTACTTTTGACTTTATACTCAATACTCAATTCTTTATTTCATTTCTTATGTATTACATAGATGGTATAACAGAGTTAAAGATCAATATGGACCCTGTCAGACACAGCAAAATTAGGAGAGAGGAAGAGGGCTAAGTAGCAATTCAAGCAATTCAATATTTTTATAAATTATTACATTTGTTTAATTGGGTGTATAATTATGTATATATAATTACGTATATATATATATATATATATTATTAGGTATGAGTATAGAGGTATAGTATATTAGTTATTTAATTTATTATGTATTGCATAAGAATAATGTACGTAATTATTACGAAATTCTTAGAGTATATTTTATTATTAGATATTAAATTATATTATTATTTATGCAGTCATATTTAGTAATTTTATGTTAATTTTCTATATTCTGTATTAAATGATTTATATTTCATAATGTTTGGTGTATGTATAGGAGAGAGCATAATATTATTTTGTCATGTTCGTGAACGGGCGCCGTCAGTAGGCACTGGTCATTTCTTAGCTGCCACGGCTTATTTTAATTCCATAATTGTTTTGTGTTTTTATTACGGACGCTTTTAACGTGCACGTGTTTCTACATCGTTCTCACATGTATAATTACAACATGAATGATGTAACCACTTTTTTGTAATAATATTTTGATTTAAAAGAGTGTCCATGGAGTTTCTTGCCCGTTCTTCTCCATAGGTACCTACTACGCTTTGAAATGGGCAACTAGCTTCATCTTTCTGACTGACCAACCCCTTGACAATTCAAAAGTGCCTGTAATTGGTTTATTTGAAATAAATGCTTTGAGTTTGAGTTTGCAATCATTTGTCATCTAAAAACTCTTTTACTGAGTAGTATGACTTGGATTTTGAACGTTGTTTCCTTTTAACTTCTTCATTAGCATAATTTTTACGTTACCAACTGGTAGTAGGTACTTTTATAAAAACTTTCAATCCACACTTATAGAAAGCAAAAACACTAAACACAAAAATAAACAGTGTACACACAAAATAAATTATACACAAAGATAAATAGTATTTCATAACACTTTTGTTCAATTATTTATTTACATGTTTTGTGTTTATTACCTTTATGTTTGCTCGTTTCATCTTTGTTGCTTTTGTATTCTTTCTTTCATCGAGTTTTTTTTTTCAGTGTTATTTTACGTAAATACAACTAACCTATAGCATTTCTGTTTAAATTTGGCACACAATATTAGGTTTTGTAATATCGTTCGAATTTACGTGATGTTTAGTCCGCGCGTTCTAGCTAGGCCCTATGCATTAGGTACTTATTTGTGCCAGATTTGTTCAATAGGTCTACTCTATATTGAGCACGCCACAATTGCGGCGATAAGTCCCCTCTTTGAGGAGTGGCTAGAGAGGCGCCACGGCGTCCTCACCTTCCGCCTGACGCAGGTCCTCACCGGACACGGTTGTTTCGGGAGGTTCCTGTTCCGGATAAGGCGGGAGGAAACGCCCGGGTGTCACCATTGTGTGGATCGCCCGGAGGACACGGTGGAGCATACGGTGGAGGTCTGCCCGGCTTGGGCGGAGCACCGCCGTGTCCTCGTGGAGGCGATTGGCGGTGGCGATCTCTCGCGTCCGGCCTTGGTCCAGGCCATGGTACGGAGCGAGAGGGCTTGGGAAGCCGTCACCTCCTTCTGCGAAGCAGTAATGTTCGCGAAGGAGGAGGCGGAACGCGTGAGGGAGAGGCAAAGTTTGCGCCCTCACGCCCCTAGCCGCCGCAGGAGACGCCCTGGGCGTCCGGAATCGCAGGCCGATTCCCGGCCACCGTAGGCGCGGGCTTGCGAACGGCGAGCAATGGGCAGCTCGCCGTTCGATAAGGACCAGGCCCGGGTCGACGGCGCGTTGTGTTCCACGCGCGCCTCAAAGAGATGTCAGCACCAATGACGGGGTTTGCTAGGACCGATGCCTGCTAGGGTTGCGGAAAAGTCCAAGAGGGTTACCGTGGCCCCTGGCACAGGCAACTGAAGGAACACGGGTGGGTTTTAGTCAGTAAGAGTCTGACACGCCCTCCTGCTCTGCCCAGAGCGGGAGAAGTTATTTGATGATTTCCCACCCACAAAAAAAAAAAAAAAAAGGTCTACTCTATATCTACTCTGTATAGATAAATATCTACAACATGTAGTTTATCCAATGCATATAACAGAAACTCGCATCGTTACTCGAGCGGAGTGCGCGCACAAAGGTGATCTGATGTCAAAAGAAGCAGAAAGTGTTTGAAATTATATACTTTTTGCAATAAAACCGTTACTATCTATGAGCATTAGTGTGGAAAGACGTTTTGAATGATTCTCAAAAGAAAACGTTCCTACAGTGTGTTTTTTTTTTTTTTTTTTTTGTATTGTGTGTGTGCGTGTCCCAAATAAAATATCTTTCTTTCTTTCTTTTATTTTTTTTAACTTTTCAAATTTATACAAACATGCTCAACATTTTCTTCTTAGCTTCATGTCGTATAACTACAACTCCAGTAATTCCTACATAAGAAGTTTATAAAAACGATGGCTAGTGTAATTAATAGGTTCTTAAAATAATAATTACATAAATATAATCCTCGAACCGCATGATTTGCACGCGTTTCTAAGAGCAATTTAATCCATATCTTTTTCTTATTTATTTCGAAACGCCCTAGCTTGTCCCAGAAAAAAAAAAGCTTAATCAATCAACCAACTCACTTTACACACAACAAAAATCCTACAAAAACTGCAAACTCGTGCCCCAAAGTGTTGTGGCAATAAATAAATGCAGCACACGTACATTACAACGGCATTGTACCACCCGAGCCAAGTGTGAAAAACTATAAGTTCAACACAGAATGTATGTAAGGATTATATAAAATATGTATTTAACCTTCCTGCGCTATATCATTCTCTTATTGTACTAGTTTTGTAGTATGCTCGTGGTGTTTTGTTGCAGTTTTTTCAGGTTGTAGTGTAAGTTATTTATAACCCGTAGACCATCTACGGGTTGAAATGATAACTTATCAAGTATCTGCAGCCTTACTCAGTCTAACGCAAAATGTAGTTTTCCGATCTTCGCGCTGCCTGGGGAGCCAGAATCATTTGATTTTGCCTATAAAAACACACCGGGTTTTTTTATCTAATAATTCTAGTCAAGTACAACCTATAATATCCTTAACTGCATGTGTATTTTTTTTAACACCTTCGTACAATTTACAGGCACCATCAAAGGAATTACTTCAACTATTCAACCACGAACCCATGCTCTAAGCCGTCTCTAAACCGACGATTATAAATTACAACAGTACCCACCTTTCAGCGTCAACACACACACTCACACCCATTCCAACGCACACACCCCACATATGGGCCCCTACCGTTATTTATCACGGGCGACATGTTCGTGTCGTGACAATCTCGCATCGATTAGAGGATGATACTAATTAAAGCTAGGCCTGACACCTGCTCACTAATAACAACATGGTACGACATGTTTGTGTGTAATACCGTTGTGAAGGGTGCTGTTTGTTGGTGCATTAATTTTATTAAGGTGAATCTCAGCTGTAAATTTAAAGAAAGAAAGAAAAGAAATTTATTTGATCGAAAAAGCACACAATATTACACAAAAACAGATAAACAGAAAGTACAGTCAGTAGTAGTAGTAATTTCAAATTTTCCAAATTCAAACTTTCCTGGAGTTTTTGCAAATTGCAAACGTCAGTCGTTTGTTGAGAATTTTTCAGAATATTTGGTATGAAAATTCATAGGTGGAACAAATTTCCAAAGTTTGAAGAGCGATATTAAATTGATTATATTATTATTCAGCGAATATATCATTTCTATAGTCGCGAAATGCGTTGTGATCAACATACGACGTAAAATAGAGCTGCAATTTGCAAAAAACCAAAGAAAATTTGAAATAGCTGAGGATTCATCTTAATCAGAATCTGGCTGATTCAAAGCTCCAACGGTTATTTGGGTGGGTGCTGTTCGCGCTTTTGGTGAAAAGCTGATTTCAATTTTATTACATGAACTGTATTCTAATTCAAAACCAATGTTTCATTCGCCTTTGTCTCCTGAGAATTCTGGACAGCTGATTCCCTTAATTTTATAAATGTAAATAACCATTGGTTATCAAAAGGGAATATTTTCTCAGATATCTTGAAATATATAATATAATAGTCAGCAGATATTTGAGGCAAGTATTACGTAGGTGTACTGTGATGTATTGTCTCGTGGGGATATCAAACCTGTTACATTGGGTGACGACTTTGATATTATGATTCTAGATTTTTGAGCGACAACCAGACACCATGCAGCTGACTAGCTGACTATCTACTATACGAACCCTAAGTGTCTGGCTGTCGCTGAAAACCAGCTCTCTGGCTCTGTTTCGCACAAGAATCGCAGCTGCATCGGCAATTTTTTTTGTTTTATAAAAAAAAATTAAATGAAGACTAATTTGTACTTAAGTGTCATAGTAGGTGCAAATAGATAAACGCTACACTCTTCGTTTCAACAAACTTTTCAATAATATTTCGTTGCTACATCACACTATACCTAAGTCACATCTAAGTGTTTAAGTCATTCAGACAGGCAACAACTATTACTTATTTGATGAGCCGGAAAATTGTGTTTCATAACTTAACCTTGCTAATGTTGTTTAGATGATGTTTACTAACGTAATTTAAAGGAGCATGTGTGTGGTGGCCCTTTTGTGAATGTGTGGGTGAGCAGAGTCTTCTAGAAAGTCTATGTTAATTTTGGGAAGAGAAAATGTTCTTGTAAATGGTGGTGTACCACCGGATATGTTGGTATTGTTGCCCCCAAAAAATATTGTTAAATTGCCTATATTGCATTTTTATTTGAGAAGACAATCACGTTTTAAATAACGCATTAATAAATTCTATCGCATATATTATGAAAAACATTTCTAAACACTGCTTTTTCAAATTTAATGTTTAAACTAACAATTATTTTTATGAGTAATATTAAAAGTAGAAGAAATCAATCAATCGGGACACAATAAATGGCTACCCAAAAAAAAACAGAATAACGTTGGCGTGATTTCAAGAACAACTTCATAGGAAAGTTACTTCGATCAACAATACCAACTAGATAACGGGTCACGTACAAAATCAAAGCTAAATGCTGTCCGCGTGATAAAAGTTTAATACAGTTATAAGTTCAACCTAATTACAACCATGGCACCTAGTAATATAGTCATGTTTACATTGGCTGTGTTTCAATCGAACTAAATAAAATAAGAGCTCACGTCTCAAGTGCGCTGTTATTTACCGAGACGTATTTCTTGCGTCGACCCGATATCTAGTCGGTATTTTTGATCGAATGAAAGGACGTTTGCGCAGTGAAGAGACCATAAAGGTTTAAAAGAGTCACAGTTCTTTTCGAGAATATTAAAAGCCTTACCCATCCTT
The DNA here is from genome assembly GCA_937001585.2 of Brachylomia viminalis. Classification (NCBI taxonomy): domain Eukaryota; kingdom Metazoa; phylum Arthropoda; class Insecta; order Lepidoptera; family Noctuidae; genus Brachylomia; species Brachylomia viminalis. The sequence continues at coordinate 3,800,633 of OW443307.2, read as the reverse complement.
CCCGATGCCAACTTACTCCAAATCTCTTATCTCTTCCATGGCCCGTTAAAATACTTCCCGAATCAGTCCTAAATCTAAGATGGCGTCTAATAAATCCAAGGAAAGAGTTAACAACTTCAGTCGTTTCTTCTCGGCTTGTTTTGGCCTGTTCCGGAGGTAATTTACTGGAAAACTTCAAGGGTAACTCGGTGTTACATTTTTTTGGAGTTATGGTCAAAAGTTGGGGTTGTGTTATAGTTTGAATTAAGGGTGATTCTGTGTTCGTATGTTGCTAGAGATAAATTGCGATTTCGTAACTTTGACTAAAGAAACTGATAAAGCATATGGGTATTTGAGTAACAGGGTACTGATAAACACCAAAAAAACAGCTTAAATGTCAAAAAAAGTATTTCTAAGCAGACGCTAACCATTAATTAACATTGGCAACTTTTTTATGTGAAAGGGACACTCAGCGAGAGATACCTACACATTGAAAAGATACACAAAAAATATTAAAGTTATAAAATGAAATGGCTAAAAAAGGTCTAATAGTGTGTCTTGTGGTTCAGTATATTATCTTAACAGTCTGCAATTTCACTCAGATAAAAACACAAATGACTCAATTTCAAAATTCAATAATTATTCATCTCCGCGCTTGCTCACAAAATCCTTAAATCCCTATAACGCCCACGTCTTTCGGTACCCTAGATTAAAATATAAAGATAACCGAAGAATCGTTCCAACACCTGTCGCATTACTTACGCAGTTTCTAAAAGTGACGATCCGTTTACACCTGCGGGGAATTATTTAATAACCCACGACGGATCGTGGCTGAGACACGCAGAATTAGGAACGCGTGGAGCGACAGACAATTGATTAATGTGTGGTAGTTGATAAATTGTGTGATGTGTCTGACTGTTGGGAAGATTCAAGGCTGAGATAGTGTGTGTACGTGTGGCGTACGGCCCTTGGAGTGTGGCCAGGTCAATGGCCATTTGTTGCACTATTGAATTGAACCCACACGGTCTTATTACAAAACAAGGTTTTTCTTTTGACATGGTTTAAACCATCGAGCCTGTTTCTGAAATAAGAACCCAATAGAAATCGAAATACAGTTCCTTTTACAAAACTGACAACTTATTCCGATCTTAGATTGTCTTTACTAAATGTGGCATAAAGTTCCAAATACAAAAGGAGGATGGCGAATTTGGACCCACATTGCTTATAAATTAACGAAGTGTCATTCACATGCAAGCTCATATTTACTGTAATTAAGAATTTCTAAGAGGATTATTTACAACATATTGAGTCACTAGGTGATGGGAATTAACAGTTAGAAGAGATTTTTATTTACTTAAAAATAAGTCATCAACATTCCAACCTATTCAATGGATTACGTTCTTACACTTACTTGTACACGTTTACGCTCGTAATTTTTTTTTTTAACAAAACTTATCACATATTTTAAAAAATCATACAAAAGTTAATATATTTTTTTATACGAAAATCTACAATATTATAATTAATACGATTATTTGTGATAACGTAGAACGGAATGTTATGCTGTCAATATGAGTTGGCTGCATAGATAATAGATTCGTTTTAGGTTATAATCTTTTACCTTGCATATCTTTTTTCTCCCAGCCTCTACGACTTGCTGCCCATTTGCTTTTGTGCTAGTTTTATATAGTTCTACAACTAGTTATAAGTTTCTATACTGTACGATACTCCTAACAGTGGGTCCCATTGTACATGCAACCTCGCCATCCTCCTTTGAATCGAAGGTTTAGGCTCGGGCTAAAGTTAGATCGTGTTTTGTAATAAGACGGACATAATTTAGCTTAGTAGGATTAAATAAAAGGAATACTAAGAATATTCAATCGACATTTTTTGTGATATCTTTAAAGGAAGAATTAGTAATGTCATATTTTTTCATCTTTTTCGAATGTCCGCTACTTTTAGGGTTCAGTACCCAGTGAGTATCAACGGAACCTTATTACAAAGCCGCCGCTGTCCGTCCGTCTCTCTGTCAGCGGGCTGCATCGCATGAACCGTAATAGGTAGACAGTTGAAATTTTCACCGAGTGTATATTTCTATTGTTGCTGTAAGAACTACTATGAAGTAATAAAATAAAGTTAAAAATTAAATGGGGTTCTCAAGCAAGAAATGTGTTGAAAAAAGTGTAGTGTTAAACTTTGTACGGTGGTACGGAACCCTTCTAGCACTTAGCCGGTTTTTTATTAGCCTGCAAAATTCTACTCCACATATAATTTAGAATTCATACGATTATGATTGATCATATTCACTTCAAACACACCAAATAAGGCTCAAAGCACATCAGCGCTCCACAATGCCGTGAATCCACATGCAAAACCCAATAATTGTAATTACATGTACAAAGCTCCCGCCTTGCATCTGATGAAGTTCCTTCATTACCTTCAGTGTGTTACAGAAGATTTATTACGTGTTACACGTACTTACATAACTACACGTGTGTGTGTGTGAGGGTTTAAAGCTGGGGCTATACCGGAGATGTGTTAGGTAACTATTGGTCTGTTGAATGATGCATGCTGATCAGATTATTTCAATCCGGACTGTATCCAGAATCAAACAGCCAGTACGGGTATGTATACATATAGAGTCAAATTAAATTAGCTAACGAAACATGGCAGATGCGATGGGTATCAATATCTGTTTAGATATCACCTAGGTGTTTAGGTTTCACCTCCTCCCCACCCCTCCTCCCCCCTCCTCCTCCTCCTCTCCTCTCTAAATATCTACTGTTATGGTTTTATTGTAATGTGATAAATGCGTAAGTCCATACATACAAGTATTTCGTGGTTCTTTTCAATGATATCGCTTGCACAGTAGACAAGCTAAAAATAATAAGTGTCAAAATCTAATGCCAGGTCTCGAGAAATGACCGATTGACCGTGGATAGATAAAAACGCTATGAAGTTAAAAACGCCACTGAGTCTATGCGTAAATAGCTTTGTGAGAAGCTGAACCGAGGTCCTCGAAAAATTGTTATTTAAATGCCGAATTAAACAAACAAATTTAAATAATTTTCCATTAACCTATTAATTATTTATACCATTTATAGCCACTAAACGAGTTGTGAGATCTACCAACCCGCACTGGATGGTGGTTTACAGGCCACTACCTTTCACAGAGAGGAGGCCTGTGTCCCAGTAGTGGGGTGTTATTACGCCGGTGTTAGTACATGAGAGATTGTAGCGTTATTTCTGGGAGGGCAACGCAACTGCATTGCCTCTGTTATTACATGCTCTTACGCCGATACCACGCGCTTCACTTTTTGTTCATTTTTGCCTTTCATTCGATCTTTCACTCGAAGTGAAACATCTGAACACAAAACGAATCGAAATTGAAAAATTCCAGGGACATTATATTTCTTCATTCGTCATCTTTCACTTGCCCACCGTATGATGTAAAAATGAAATTAAAGGACCAGCTGCACGTTCATTCCTATATAATTTTGTCGGCGTTGTGTGAACGTGAAATGAAATAAAAATGAAGTTTAATTCGGGTGAAGCTTCTGCTATCAACTTAATGTTGCGGTGGCAACTTCCTACCAAGCTGGCCGTCAGCATACTTGCAACCACTAGCTGGTGAATTATTGACCACATAAATAAAAAAACAACAAACGGCATTAAATTACTTAACATAGAAGGCCTTTAACCAAAGGGCTGTCATAATCTAGAATTGATTGCTAGATAGAGGGTAGTAATCACAGTGTTTGTGCTCGCTCGTGTGGACTCGGCTTTAGAGAGGTAGGTGGTACTAATTAATAGCCTTGTTGAGAGTCCCGCCTGATGGTTCGTCTTGATAATTATAGTACGTACATAATGTCATATGTACGTAGTGTGAAGTATAAACACAGTGTGGGATACATAGGTGGGAGATAGCCAGAGCACACTTAATTTAATTCTCAATGTATCTTTAGATATTTGGAATTTTATTTTTATAGTGTTGGAAGTTAATGGCTACAAGGGTGTGTCTTTATAAGTCCTGCATCTTAAGAACTAGTAACTCCCAAAATACAAGCTTGCTTGCTTTTTTGTATGCACGTGTTTCTGTGACAAATAAATCTATTTTTCTTTCTTTCTTTCTTTCTAATAATTAATTTAGCATAATATAATATGAGACAACATCCACATAAGGTCTTCATTATTTATTTCATTCATATTCATTATTCTTCTTATAAATGTAGTTTAGGAGTTGGTAAACCGTCTCTTGTGTGCAGCCGAACAACCATCAAACACAAAATTTGTGCTTCATAAATTCATAGATTAGGATTTTGTTTTACTTATTATTACAATTAGCGATTCGTATTTTTTTTTTAAATAGCAAGAAGCAGCTTGGAGCAGTGCTGGCCCAGTGGCTACGGCCGCGACTTACGAGTTGTAGGTCGTAGGCTCGAACTTAGACAGACAGCATCTTTACTTTGTGTAAATTATTTCATCACCAGTGCTCACAAAAACGATGAAGGAAAACATCGTGAGGAAACTAGCATGTCAAAGAATTAAAAATTCTAAGACATGTGAAATCTACCAACCCGCACTGGTCCCGCGTGGTGGATTACGACCCACCCCCTCTCACTGAGAGGAGGCCTGTGTCCCAGCAGTGGGAACAATAAAAGCTGATCATGCTTATGCTATTTTCTTGAATAAAAACCGCCTTGACGCGAGTTGAAATATTGTTCTGATAGAGTAGCTAACATTTCCTACGCATTCAGTACATTAAACTAAGTAACTTTGAGCGAAAATAATTGCTGGGAATCTCTTTTTATTTTTGGTGTGAAAATTCACTGTTTGCGATATTGCGCAATTTAACGCACGCAAAACGTTGTGCTTACGACTGTACAGGGATTGTGGGAGTATTTAAAGCTAAATTATAACATTTATGGCCGTCAAATATCTACCTACCGACTTTATAATACAAAAAACAGTTCCCTAAATAGTGCTAGTTTCAAGGAAAAAACCACAGTGTTAAATAAAATTTATGAACTGCCTCCATAGATGTCAAGTTTTTATGAAAAGATCAGTTACAAGTTAAACTGAACTTGAATGACAGATTTGTTTCATGACAACTTGCCTCCACCCTTCCAAGGAAACATACGCGGTATATGACTTACCTACATTAGCTATTCCCTTTATCGCTAGCGACACGCTTGGCTCCGTTCTTACCACGGTGTCACATTAAAATATGAAGACAGAAGGTTTAATCTTTATTATAGGCACTACACGGTTGGCGCAGTGGTTAAGCGATTGACTGCTGCGTAACGTGTAGCGGGTTCGATCCCCGCACGGAACAAATATTTGTATGGTCTGCAAGTAGTTGTTCCGGGTCTGGCCGTTTGTGTATGTGAGTTTAAATGTTTGTAAACGCACCCACGATAATGGAGAAATTCCTAGTGTGGGGCAACGTTTAAAAAAAAAAATATATATATATATACAATTTGCCCGTGCCGACTTTTGAGCTCAAGATTTATTAAAGCAGCTAAGTAATCACAAACCATGCGTAGCGTTTTTTTTTTAATCTTCACCTGTCTTCGTTTTTCCATCGGGAATCTCTGCAGTAGCAGGCCGGAATCTGGGTTTTCCCGGCTGATAGCAATAAGCTCACCGGTCACGGTCATTATAAGTTCACCTGTGCCTAGCCATTCAGGTATTCTGGGCGTGATGTTTTGTCCTTAGTGACCTAATCGTGAAACTCAGAGATGATTGAGGTATCTTCTCCTCTGTTACGCTATTGTTTACGTTTCAATCAAATCAAATCAAAAGTCATTTATTCAAACTAGACTGAGAATCAGCACTTATTGAACGTCGAAAGTTACACAAGACAGTCCCCCAAAACGCCCGCCCTTCGCCTCTTTTTACTGCTTTAGCTGGATGCAATGCTTTTAGTAAATTATTCTGAATGTAAAGACGTGAATTTACGCAAGCCTAACAGCAGCTCAATATAGCCTTTGCTATAACGCAGCAACGCGCAGGGATCCATCAAAACCCTTCCAAGGGATTATTTTGCTTTATTCATGCTTTATTCACTCACGTTTAACGTTTAACAGCGTATGTTGTTAGGAGTGGATTTTCTGAACGTTTCGTTTCATATTTTGTGACAATGACAAAGTTAGGTTATGACAAATACAGGTACCGAAATAACGGATGTTGTGCCCGAATCAAACCATATATGTTCATACGGGGAGGGTGAAATTTACACCCTTACATTAATAATTTTGCTCGAACGAATCACCCTCCAGTTTGATTTTACGCGAGTTGTGTTAATAAAAGGTAAAATGGATACGGTCTAGTGATGTCTGATTCTCATAACCGAATAAAATATACGCAAATAAATCCGCATGAAATTGAGCTTGATTAACGATTTCATTTGCATATTAACTGGATGTTTCTTTAAGCATTATGTTTGGGAATACGATGGCATGTCTATATTTTGAATTTCACTTGTAATTGAAATGGAGTATTTTGGGATAAAAGAACAATAAACCCGCTGTTTCATCATACCATTAAAGTGTAATTATTCGATTTATTTATTGTTCACTTTATTCAGTGTGTTAGTTTTTATTCATAATATTTACTTTTTATAATAAAAAGACTAAGCATATCTGAAATTAACTTAATTAAATTAAAACGCAAATGTATTTTTCACTTTTTACAAAAAAACGGCTCACAACCCTACATCCTTCGATAGTTTCCATATTTGATATGCCAAGATATCCGAAAGCGTAACTCAAAATATCCGAAATCACTCCAATGTCACATCACTAACCCCGTAAGAGGTAATTTTTCCTCTGGGTAGCACGCTCCTTTAACGTCAGCCGTGATACATGTTGCTTAAGTTATTATTAAGTATTATTCAAATACACGATGATATATGTGTTTTGCTCGGCTGTACGTGACTCCATAAGTAGGCGTTTCGTTGTAACCACTTTACTTTTTTATATTTTTCTTATTTCGATCACTTTAGCCTAATATGGATTCATGGTATGCTGGTTTAGTGCTTTCGTGAATAAAATATGGATTGGTCTAAGTGTTTTTGATTGGTTTAGGTTTTTAGACTCATCTTCTTGATCTTGAGGTTCTGATGAAAGGTCTGTGCTATTAGCATTTAGAATGTAAATAAATAAATATGAGACAACATCCACACAACGTCTTCAGGTCCCGAACTAGGCAGAGCCTGTACTACGGTAACCTGATGACTGATATACATACTTATACAGACACACGTCAAACAGACATGTTCATGCACATAAATGTTTCACTTGTCCGGGGATCGAACCCGGGACCAGCGGCTCAGAAGGCAGAGTCGCTACCAACTGCACCAACCAGTCAGTCAAAAGAAGATTATATTATTTAAGGAGGCACAGCAAGTATCATCATTCTTCCCTTCTCCCAATTCAGTTGCAGTCGGCGCAACATCTTCTTTATCCACACAAAAAACAAAAATCCTCCTCGCGACCCGGTTTTTGTCTTTCATACGCGTGTTCAATGCCATAAGTAAAACTTTTACCGTACCGAAACTCTACTCTGAGGCCAAAACTAAACTTAAAGAATGGCTGCTAGGCCGGATTTATAAGGAAACAGAAACTTTACTTTGTTGTTTAAGTTAATACCCACCACACTCTCTGATAAAACACATAAATACACACACATACTCGCATCCCCATCACCCTACATTTAATCACCTCAACTGTTTTGTATGTTTATTCGACGTAATTTTTTTGACTGACCGGTTGGCGCAGTTGGTAGCGATCCTGCCTTCTGAGCCGCTGGTGCCGGGTTCGATCCCCGGACAAGTCAAACATTTGTGTGCATGAACATGTCTGTTTGACCTGTGTCTGGGTGTGTATATGTACATAAGTAGATATGTATATCAGTCATCAGGTTACCGTAGTACAGGCTCTGCCTAGTTCGGGACCTGAAGACCTTGTGTGGATGTTGTCTAAAAAATAAAATAAATAAATAAATAAATAGCTTCTTTTTACTCACATTTTTGCAAATTTTATGATTTTGAATTTTATTTTATTTTGAAATTAATAATAACAAATAACAATCTTGCGCTAGCAGATCCCATTAAATTGTTAACTTTTTGTAGTGTTTAGGTCACCAAGATACAGGCTCTGTCTAGTTTGGGACCCGCTCTTAAATCTGTTTAAGTTTTCTGTTGGTTAGATTTTTATTTTATTTTATTTTATTAATTTTAGGAAAACTTACAGCTAATACATTTTAACAACTGGTACAATTATGTAAACGATGGCCAATTACAAGCTTCCACTAACGATTAATGTGAGTAATTAATGAATTAACGATAATTAATTAATTAACAAATTCATTAATTTCATCCCATGTTACTTGTATATTTGTGAACCATGTGTAAGTATAATAAATGAATTTGAATTTGAAAATACTTCTTTATTAGTCACCATCACGTCAGTCCCCCCCCCCCCCCCTTTCTAGCCAAATCATCTTTGCACAGTCCATCCATCATTTCTCTGGTCTTCCCTTACTCACCAATGTTGTTTTCATAAATTACACAATAAGCCCAAATTAAATTATTCATAGAGTCTTCACTAAATAAGGGTGAACGGGCAAAATAAGCTATATTTAGCTTAACAAATCAAATCACAGTGTAAATGAACCGTTACAATAACCGATACAATTTAACATAACCCTTCACAAACCCGTCCTTTTTCCATAAGACAGAGGAATGATAAAATATTTTAAACCATATCTCGTTACTCTGTTTCCTGTGGGACGTCAGCACAGGAATCGACGGGAGATTAATGCGGGCCCAGGGGATGATCGTAATTGATTTTTTTGCCAACCCTCATATCCGAGCGGTATTAACCTTTTAGTTGATAACGCTACCCATGTTTCGATGTTCAAAATAAATTCTCATTTCAAATATTTTATACTTGTATTTGAAATTGGGATTTCATTTTTTACAGGTTTTAGAAGAGTTATTGCTGTTGGATATGTGTTAGGATTTTTGGTTACAGTGTTCAGTTTTGAACTGAATGTGTTGACCTTTTGTAAATGTAGGTATTGTTAGCATTTTGTAAGACATGGATTGTGTCTTGTTTGCTAACAGTCGCAGATGTTTGCTGAAAACCTGTCTGGCGTTGCACAATTACTTACGAAAAAAATTATTAACAAAATCTGCTGAAGGTGAACTCATATGGTAATTGAATTCATAAGTTGAATAAGTGCCAAAACATTCAAACACTAAGCCCTATGACTAAACATAACAACAAACTAAATGGCGTTAAAAATTCCTCCGCGTCGCTGTCAACTGGTAATGTGCCTAAGATCTTATAGTTTTTAGTTTGTTTGTAGATCAGTTTAAACAATTTATTTAAATTGATAAGTCCTTTAAATTTTTTGTTTAAATAAAGAGTGGCTCTTCCTTCATCACATCTGAACTATTGTCTAAATAGTTAACTTATAAATAAAATCTCCGGTCTGTTCTTGAATATTTTTATCTATATATAAAATAGCTAATAACATTTATAGCAGCTTATTACCGGCCAGTGCCAGGGTAAACACACAAAAAAGTGTTCAAACTTAGGTAAGTACTACGTAGGTACTAAACATGTCCAAAAAATAATATTTTAATTACGAGATAATTAAAAAATGTTGCACATACATGGAGCACTCGTTCTTAATTAAATTTCTGGGTCCACGTAAGGGCGCGTTCACATTGCTTCTGTAGTAGTCTTATACTGAGTAGATAAAATACAATTTTTTGCTTAATGTGAACCTACTGAGGCAGAAGGCTATTTTTAACTACTTCAAAAATCCCTATAGATGTAGGTATAAAAATTAATATAAATGTTAATAAAAGCTATATTTCAGTCAATAAATATCCACTTGACATTCAAATTGATCTGACGACTATAGATAATCAGGGGAGAAAATATTCCACAAACTTCATTCCTTCTTGTCAGAAGAACTACGCGTAAGGAACATAATCCCTTGGCTTTTACAGCAACCACGAATAGAGAGTGTTCTGAATCGTCACGTTAATTCCCTAGACCACAGCAGCGCACAGATTTGCGATGCATTAAAAATGTGTGAGCGGTCTCCCACCAACGCGGTGTGTCGCGTAAACGCAGCTTCACTTTACCAAATGTACACACAGCATAAGGGTGAAAGTGTTGGTTCGTATATATATATATCTCCCTGGAGGGTAAGCAGGGTTTGAGGACGAGGAAGCGTAGTAACTGCGTAAACTACGAGCAATAATGAAGGTCCAAGGATAGGAAGTTTTAAAGTTGGTTACTTTGTGTTGGTAGCTTTGGGTGATATAGGAGACTTTTAGTCGGTTCGTTATTATTATTAAGTTTGTCTTTTGGAATGTTTTCAAAGATAATAGTGGTCTATGTAACTTTAAGGAAAAGTCATTCGATTCGATTTCGATTGACAATTCCACACTGGTGAACTACACACGTTCAATTTTCGAATTAGAAATAAAATTGTTTGATTTAATATTAATATCAAAATTTCACTAAATTTTGACATTAAACCAAACAGTTTTACGTTTTTTTTTATTTAAATATATACGTCGAAACGAGAACCTCACACACTTGTAGGGTTCTCATTTCGACGTATATATTATTAAATTTTCAAGCTCACAGAGAGATTACAAGAGAAAACACCGAAGCCTTAAACTAAACTGTGAACTTGGCTAGGGTTCTTTGTTTTGGGAATCAAAAATTACGTAAATCCAAGGCACGAGTGTAATAAGGTAATCAGGCTTAAAGATTAAACTTTAAAACATAGTCTCATTCCGTTTCATTGCTTCAAAAATCAATAGAAGCCTATCAAAGGCTAATCCTATTTAACCCTGCCTAAAAACTATTCACCTAACAAACCCACAACGTGTGAACATCCTGACTATTATCCCCTGGCATCACGCATGAACGAAATTAAATTAAATTTCAACAAGATACATCTCAGTTCAGCTCGTTCGCCTGCCAAGTACCGGAGGTGAGCCCACGATTTATATTGTTAGGCTCCCCTGTATTTGAACCTTTTAAATTTATGTTGTGTTGTTAAAACAGCCAATGCCAGGGGAGGTGGCGCCAATTCTTTTTTATTGTTTTCATAAAGGTTTAATTTGTGATCTGGGAATTGAGAGTGACTGTTTTATTTGTCAAATAAGTTTGAGTAGATGATACGGACACTAGATTTTCTTTTGCTTATTAATTACTTATCTAACGGCACGACAGGCTTATTTGACAGCACGGTTGGCGCAGTGGTTAAGCGATTTACTGCTGCGCTACTTGTCGCAGGTTCGATTGCCGTAAGGAACAAATATTTGTATTTAAAAAAAATTAAAGATGGGTTTGCTCTTTACTCTAGTCTAGAGTGACAGAGACAGAGTCGATGATGTAGTGAGCTTACCCAGAAGAGAAGAAGCCTGTTCACTCTCACTTTGAAGAGATTAGGGTTGTAAGCGTTCGGAAACCTGTGTTTCCGAACGTTTATTTTCTTTATTAGTATTTTTCTAAAAATTATGTCCTCTAGTGGGATTTATTTTATGTCCGTAGGTGTGTCCGTGGCATCACAACGGGCCCTATCAGAATACCAGCGCTGCGGTATTTGTTTGTTTTTCAAATATCGCAGCATCATGCTGAGATAGGAGCCTTTTTGGCCTCGCACAGGTCTTCTCTTTATTCTTTTTTTTTATTGTTTTCATGATTATGTTAGATTTAATGTTCTTTTTTTATTGTTTTTATTAACAGTGCGTGTCCCAAATAAAATATTTATCTTTCTTTCTTTCAAACCGAATTCATTCAGCACATGATTTGAAACCCACCGGCGTAGAACATTTCTGTGAAACAGAAGATTATCATTTTCAATGCGGATGGGTTTACACTCTGTATGCGAACATGTTACAAATATTGTTAAACTGTGACGTCAGAGCCACGATACCTACTTGCATCACAATGGCTCCTACCAAGCGTGTAGCCTATAATATTATCTGTATACGACAGTGTGGAATTGACCGATAACTGAATACGCTTGTCAATCTTCAATCAAACGAGAAATGGATTCATTATCGAGATTTTGCTTCAACATGAGTTTTATTTTTAATCGCCAGTAAATGAGACTGGAGACTGACAGCACGGCTGCTGTGCATCGTTTCTCCAGTGGTTCGGTCCCGCACGGAATAAATATTATAAAGACGTAGATATAGTTTTTCTGGGTAGGTATAGCTGTTAGTGAATTACTGATGGATGTTTTTATACGTACTCACGATACAAGGGAATTAACCTGGAGAGGGCCCAAACTAAAAAAGGAAAAATTTGTCTCGATGTCGCTCTGTTATCATGAAAACAAATATCACGCAGGTACGAGGATATAGCCAAGACCTATTCGCACAGCCATTCAAACTATATCGCTCAACAATTCAACATCTAGCAGTTTTAGCCAGAGCAATCTGGATCTGAATTGTGGCAGCCCAAAACTTCGCTGCGAGGGTTGTATTGACAGTTGCATCTATTAGTTCCTGTACCGTACAGACATCCTTTTATCATTATCTACTTACAAACTATTTATAAGGAATTTCTCAGTAAGAGCCCATAGTCTGTATGTGTGCCCTGTTGACGGCAATATGCTTGCCTACAGAGCTTGAACATAACTGAAGAAGTGGGTTTTTGTCAAAGGACAAAGGTTTACTTCTGCCCCCTCTATTAGGAAATACAGGCGTGAATTCAGGCTATTTTATCCATGTAGCTTAAAATCACTCAATCAATGAGTACAAAAATTCAGGCATGAATGACAAAGTCAATTTCCATTTAAAATAGCCTCAAACAAATCTAGTCCAACCATATAAAAGTTTTCTATCAGCACAGCCTAAAGCTTGAAATTAATTTCACGCTCTAAAAGTCGGAAACTGTTTCAGCGGATTATTCTACAGCTTTAAAAAAACTCAAAAATAATTGGCTATATTGATAAACAGCAGTTTAGTATTTTGTGTATTTTTCTATCAAAATTGCAAACGGGCTGTTGTTTATCATTATATCAGCTGAAAGACGTTCACTGCTGGACGTAGGCCTCCTCCAGCACCGCCACTTTGACCGCTTCAGTGCTTCCCGCATCCAGCGGATCCTGCGACCTTCACAAGATCATCGGTCCACCTTGTGGGAGACCTTCAAACGCTACGTCTTCCGGTACGCGGTCGCCACTCCAGAACCTTGCGGCCCCAACGGCCATCAGTTCTGTGAGCAAAATGCCTGCCTACTGCCACTTAAGTTTGGAAGCTGTTCGGGCTATGTCGGTTACCTTAGTTCTCCTACGGATCTTTTTTCATTTCTGTTTCGACCACGTAGGGAAACTCCAAGCATGGTCCTCTCCATTGCCCTATGGGTGACTTTTAGCCTTCTAATGAGGCCCATTGTGAGCTACCACGTTTCACTGCCATAGGTCATCACTGGTAACACGCACTGGTCAAATACTTTCGTCTTGGGACACTGCGCTAGCTAACACTAGCTTCCCGAACGCTGTTTTTTAATAAATCGTTTTAAATACTCCCTTCTTGGTCCAGTGTTCGTACAGAGCATGGCATCGAAAATAAATACTAATAAAAATCGTGGCGCTGAAAGTGCGTTGAGTGCACAATTTCTATCACGGACCGCTTTCAAATGCGTCTGTTTCTATACGTCATTAGTGTCGTACCGTGAGAAAACACTTATAAGGTTGGTTTGCATAGAAAGAGTGAACCATGCCGCCTATGCAAACCAAGCTTATCTGCGTTTGTTGAAACGTCTCTTTGTTCTATGAGTGATCTCCAGGTCGCATAGTGTAATTAGGTGTTTCCAGGACTTCTTTCGTTGCAGCCTGTGATTTGCCTGGGTAATAGACTCGCCGTCTATTATATGGAACTTAAAACATAACTGGTAAAATATTAGTTTACTACACATCTCTGCCTACCAATCCAATCTGCCTAGCATTTTCCCAGTGGGTCGGCTTCCAGTCTAACCGGATGCAGCTGAATACCAGTATTTGTAAATTAGACTAACAATAATAATATAATATATTTAATTTGTAATATTTGTTTTTAGTACTTACACAAAATATTTTTTTTTACGTGGAGCGATTGCCTCTCTGACCTCCACAACCTAGTTACTGGGTAGTACTATACCCTGTTGTAAGACTGGTTGTAAGACTGGTTGTCAGACTTTCGGGCTTCAGACTACCCGTAACGACTGTCATCTACAAATGACAGCCGGGACTAGCGGCTTAACGTGATTTCCTAGGCACGGAGGAGTCTCAATATGTTATGGATCAATATGTCACCCATCCACGAACCAACCGCGACAAGCTCAAACTCAAACTCAAAGCATTTATTTCAAATAAACCAATTACAGGCACTTTTGAATTGTCAAGGGGTCGGTCAGTCAGAAAGATGAAGCTAGTTGCCCATTCCAAAGCGTAGTAGGTACCTATGGAGAAGAACGGGCAAGAAACTCCATGGACACTCTTTTAAATCAAAATATTGTTACAATAGAGTGGTTACATCATTCATGTTGTAATTATACATGTGAGAACGATGTAGAAAGACGTGCACGTTAAAAGCGTCCGTAATAAAAAGATAAAAACAACAAGCGTAGCTAAACCTTCAATCGGCTGTTATTATTGAGCCACATCTCTGCCTATTCTTCAGCGTAATACAAGCGTGATTTGAGTAAAATTCTCAACGGATGTTCCAGAATAAATGGTTTGAAAGTTAAATTCGATTTGAACTTGTACAGTCGAAGAGTTTGGAGCATATGGGACAGGGTTATAAAACAGAAAGTTTTGTTTCTTTCAGACGGGGAATGGCTGTTTAGGGAACTGTTGAGAAAATACTGATTAGTTTTGATAGAAAGCGAGTTTATCGAGCGTGTGACGATTCAGATGATTGGGTTGGCGTTTTAAGTCTGTTTGTTCCTTTATATTTGCCTGGAGACTTGGCTGATCACTGTGTGCAAGTTACTCTGCAGCTGACTTATTACAAGACTACTTAAAACTAATTAACTACGTAAAATTAACTTTGAGCGTCTTACGTTAGGTTGCTTTGGTAAATGGCCAGCTTGAGTGTTATGTTTTCAACATTTTGCCTAAAGATATGTGTTTTACCTGTAACAATAAAAACGTTTATATTAATATTAACATCGTCAATTCCAAACTTTGCTTTGCAGAACGGATATTATTATTGAATTGGTCAGCTGTGTCGGGACTTTGTAATAATTAAAATTTTAACATAATACCTAATTATCATGTTTAACAAAATAATTATAATTATTGAGGTGCTTAAGTAAGTGTCAATAGACAGTTCGTACAACGTGTCGTGTTTTCCAAATATTATTAATTTTTGTAGTGATTTTAAATACTAAATATAAAATTGAAAGTATTTGATTTGCCTCGAATGATCTTTGTCATGAAGTTTAAAAGTATCTCCTTTGACGGTTACTAAAAATAACTAGTTTTATAACGAAACGGACTATAAGAAAGTACTGTTTTTATAACGAAAGGTTTTTATGGAAAGACAATTTGGAAAAGTTTGCCAGATAATTTTAAAATTTGGAACGTCCTTTTTTTGCTGATACCGACACCAACGCGCAACGTGCTAAACCTTTGACCACGCCATTCATACCGCCAACTATTAAAGTCCGTACCGCTTGGTTCATTTCCGAAATCCTGGGAAACCGCGCCCGTTATCTAATATCCAGTATTATCCAATCGATCACTCAGCAACGGTTGCCGATGCAATTAGGGGTAATATAACCACCCGAATTTACCCTCGGTGGCTTGAAATGACCCCTGGTACAGTTGCCGACGACAGCACATCAGATTGACATTTGCTTTAAACCGCTTTCGAATTCACTTCTGTATTCCTACTGTCAGTTGTCAGTCAAAAATGATAGTTTATGTTGCCGATAATACATTAATAGAATTAATTAAATGTTAATGTAATGTGTGTTGTGTAATGTAATGTGTGTGTGTTAATGTACATAAAGAAAAGCTCATACAAAAACAAATAAAATGTTGTGACATACATGTGTGTGTGTGTTGTATTGTGATTAGTGAAAAAAAAAAGTAAAATAAATAACCAATATGTGCGTATTACCTATATAAAAAATAAATAGAAAATACCCATAGGACAAAATTGTGTCACTGCATTGTTCCCCTTAATTACGAGATCGATAAAATTGGTAAAGTTGATAAAATTAATAAAAATTATAAAATTGATACAAAAGATGGTTTTATATAGCAGATTAAATGTCGGCTCGAACATTTTCAAAATCCTTTTGATGGCTTAAAAGAAATTCTTTTAATTTCAATTTAAAAGTCGAGCAAGTTTTTGAAGTGCAACGTAAACAATAATTAATAAAATAAAAACGTTTATTTTGGAACAATTTAGGTATACACATATTACAAAAGAAACGATGATAGAGCTACAAAAGTATAAAACTGTGGCGCAGCTATCAAAGACCAACTCAATAAACAATGAAGAACATAATTTGTTCCAGACTACCATGGGAAATTATTTACATTAAGTTTAGAAATTACAAAAATATGCACCACTTTGGGGTTGGGTGTGTGTGTGTGTGTGTGTGTGTAAGTTTTTGTTAGACTTATGTTACCACGAGTTGTTCAGAAGCATCATAGGACATAGATTTTAGCAATTCTGTTAATTTTTTCCTTAGTAAATTCCTTGTTAAAGGGTCAATATGAATGCTCTTGTTAATGTTATTGTAGAGTTTAGAGCTAATATGGATAAATTGGCGATGGACCAACGCTGGCCTGCAGTGCTCAGTCTTGCAAATTCTGTCAGAGCGACGCTTCATTGCGATAAACTGAGTGTCGTAAGGCAAAAGGTTGTGCTTCCTAAGAACAGTCTGTAGCACAAACAGCTGTCTTACTGTGAGGACCTCGCAGAGTGAATTTAGTTCAGATGTCGGGAATCTAATAGGTTTCTTCACGAGTACCTTTAACACCGCTCTCTGAGCCCTTTCTAGGCGCAACATGGTTGTTTTATGGGTACCACCCCAAGTTGTTATGCAGTAACCGAGAACTGATTGGGCCAGAGCAAAATAGATCATTTTTAGGCTTAGGAAATCAGCAGCCGCACGAAGTTTCTCAAATAAATAGATCAGTCTTCTTACCCGAACCACAATATAGTTAACCTGTTTTTTCCACCTTAGAAGATTGTCTACTATAACTCCGAGATACTTAATACTGTCAGTCCGTTCTATCTGAGAACAGTTACAGGTGGTAGCTACTGGGTTAGTACAAACATGGGTTCTGATCTCAAATGCCGTAGGTGGTTGGCTAAAAATTCCCGGGGTACAGGGGATAAATTTGGTCTTTGAGATGTTAAGAGTGAGCAGATTTGTGGTGAGCCATTTCATAATCATTCTCAGAGCCGCTTCTGCCTTCTCACGAGCTTCATGCCAGTCCTTACCATGGAATATTAGAGCTGTGTCATCAGCATAATATGTAATAATTATTTTGTAAAAATATAAAATGAAAAATTCTCGTGGTTTTCTAATTTTCTATTTAAGGTGACAAAAAGGTCTAGATCTAACGCCTTTAACTAATTAAACACACATTTCCAACCTAATAACAGACACAACCACTAAAATAATTCACGAAAATTAATACGATAACGCCGTCGAGTGTACACGACCGCGCCCGGACACGGCGGAAATTATAGTTAATGGATTCGAACCCTGGCAATATCGGTGCATAATTGCATCAAGCGTCACGCCAGCGCATCAAATTTTAATATCATTTTCATGTAAAATCTGAATTTGCGATCATACGACATCAGGTTATATTTATTCGTCCAATTATGAGATGCGATGGCGGATGCACGATGTTTTTGCTTTTTGGGAGAAGCATTTTTTAGGTACCTACGGATGGGAAATATAGATTGAAATTGAAGTAGACGTAATTTGTAGGTGGATCTCTATTTTGATATTTTTTGAGAGGTTATGCTTAGCCAGCAGTCGAGGGTGAAAATGGATGATAAATGATAAACGATTTTATTTCTGTAAGTAGGTTTCTACAAACACTTTTACACGTCAATCATATTTTAAAAACTAGATGAGGTCGGCGTTTCCTATCTGACTACTCTGAGAAGAAAGGCCGAAACAAACTCAGAGGTCACTGTCTCTTTTAAAGTCCAGACATAATCTTGGTCAGATCATGTGAATACCATGTAGATTGGTGTCTGAAACGGTATTTTGAAGAAAAACCATACAGATTGAGCGGACCTGTCCAGTCAGTGCACGCATTTGTCAGTAATCTTGCCGCTCAACTGAGAACTTAAGGAGCACAAAGATTTGAGGAACAATACCAAAGAAAGGACATTTGGGTAGGCCGCATAAATTACTCAAACTGCCAGATCGTGAAACTAACTAAGAAATAAAATAAAAAAAAGTAATAAACCACATAATCTTCACATTCACAATAATTAAAAAAATATAATACTTTACAAAGTAAATACTCATGTCATTGTATGTATAAAATTCATCAATGTCAATGTGTATATAAAAGTTCGGACATAATCTTTGAGGACCATGTAGATTAGTATCTGAAATAGTCTTCTGAGGAAAGAACCACGCAGATTAAAAGGACCTGTCCAGTCAGTGCATGTAAATAATGAACAGAACTATTTTCAAATAATGCCTACACACCGTACTATTTTTACTGACCATCATCTGATCAGTATATTTTGTAGGTAGGTGTACGCAAACGTGTTAGCATACCACTTTCGATACTAAATAATCTTCTTTACTATATAAAAATAAGTAGGGTTTTCCTTCCTGACGATATAACTCCAGAACGCACGAACCGATTTCCACGGTTTTGCATTCGTTGGAAAGGTCTCGGGCTCAGTGAGGTTTATAGTGAAAAAAAAAAAAAAAAGAAGCCATCTGGTGGCGAAACGGAGTTCGCCGAGTTTGCTAGTTATATAATAATATCGAGACTAGAACGTAAAGTACATCATCTACACCCATGCTATAAATCCTCTATAAAAGTTTCTAAAACAGTTAGCTTATTCCAACATTTAAAGTGTCATAGTAACCATAATATCATCCAAACGAATGTTATAATGTTGTACTAAATTTCATTAAGCAACTCGAACTTGATCCCTTCCTTACTCATCAAACAGCCACACTCTCACTATCCAATTCGTGGTATCTTAAAGAATTAAAAGAAAAGAACATTGTCATGCACGCGCGTTTCACTACTACAGCTACTAATAAAAAAAACTTATAATTTACATAGGGTTCTTACAACACCGTACAACACCAATGGTTTCAGAATCTTTTATAGAGGATTCATAACATGGGTGTAGATAAAGCCTTGTATGTAACTGTACATGATTAGGTATTAAAACACTCATGTGATACTATTACACATTCGTTTTATTTAATTTTTATATTATTATATATTTTTTTATTATATTAAATATTGATTTAATAAGCCCACATTCGAGTTTTAATACCCCTTATTATACAACAGTTGCATAAATAACTATTACACCCACGTGAAATTAAAAAACCTGTTAAACAATAAATGATTAAAAAGCTTCGAGGTTCATTCTAAGAAACTAGTTAAACATAATGGCAATCCAATACAAGAAACATAAAACTGCAAACGATTGGTAATCAAACGAATTGATATAACTCATGGTTTTTCTTTACTTTAGTGGTGATAAGAATGGATTTATATCTGACTGTGATAGTATTTATGGGTTCTTAATCAGCGTCTTGATTTCACATCTCTTACCCGAATTTGGACGTAACAAAAATAAAAGATAATGGCTCTTGCATAAAAGTTATTGTGAGATAATTTGAATATAATTAATTAGTATTATTTTACATAATTAGAAAGTATATTATTAGTCTTTGGCAATTGAAAAGTACCTGTGAATTATTTAATTGAAACAAATGCTTTGAGTTTGAAGTTTCAGGCAGTTATTTGAATGTCTATGGAAATATATAAATAACACTCGTAAATACTCCATTTCACTGGTAAACTCTACGAGCATATTAAAATAAAATACATCCCCTTATTAAACCACAAACAAAGAGAACATTTCTTCATAAAACTTAAACTAATTATTACAGTCATAAAATTAAATATAATAACGGGCAAAGTAATAAAATTACGTACACAGAAAATGTCTGACTTAATACAATCATACAGACAAACAGACATCAAGAAACAGAGAAATAAATGCATTAAAACTTTTGCTCGCCTCCAAAGTAATTGTGGTCGTGTTTCTAGGGTGACGCCATTTTAATTACACATCTTAGTAACGCCACAATATAGACGTATACAGAAGGTCAACTCCATGCCACGAGCGAAAGCAGGCACACGCACACATAGACGTGTCCGTACAGCGCGCGGCGATCTCAAACGAGTGCCTGTCGCGAGTACGCTTGCACTCAATGTACGTGAAGCGTGTCTATGTGTGCGTGCGTTGATGCTCATGGTATTATACCTTGACTGGCTCGATGGTCTAGTGTTCGCCAGCGAACTACTGAGCATGAAGCCCTCGATTTGATTCCCGTGTCAGGCAAAGTGTTATTGGGTTTTTCCATCTGGAATTTCCGGAGTCTGGATTTGTGTCGGGTTGATGGCAATAGGCTCGCTCCCTATTACATGGGACTTAAACATAACTGGCGAAATGTGGGTGTACTATAGCACTAATAAGTATACACTTAGCAAAATTTAAAAGCGATTTTCTCATGGTATATTGATTGCAACTTTGAAATAAGACCTATTTCACAACAGTATAGGTCCCAAAATATTATGTTCGTGACAACATAAAATTACAATAAATACATTAGGAGCAAATCATATTTAGAAGTTGCTAAGTGTAGGTACATATTAGTGCTCGTGACTGTACGCCTCTGCATAACCATTCGAACCTTCTGTACCTATCTATTATGTGGTGCTGTTCACGGCCGGCCGCGACAAAAAGCCGGGCAAAAGTTTCAACGATGTTAATTACGTTTTATTGTGTCATTGCGTTGTTTTTAAGATTTTTAATTTTTATTAATGTTTTTAAATTAAATGGATGGTCGTTGGTTTAGTAATGTGATTGCAGTAAGCTAAGAAGATTATTTTGCAGATTCTATGTTACTCAAACGCATAAAAACACAACATCTGTTTCATAAATATTTAAAAAATCGGTCACATTTAATTACTTACGAAAATCTGTTTCAGCCAGCAAAGCTATAAAATAATATACAAAACACACAAACAACACCATCTGCATACCTAAATTATGATGTTTAGAGGCAACACAGACTGAAATGACCAAACCATTAAGTTTTAATTTTAAACAAAAAAAATACCTTAATTTTTTATCAAGTTACGCAGGTACAAGTACAAAGCAAACATATTTACTAGCAAATTCACATATGTATGTTTAAATGTTAATGCCATTCAAAAGGAAAGTTATAAGATACGGCTCCGTCAAAGTTTGCGATTCGGCAAAAACGCATTACCATAATAAATTATTCCATATCAAAGCGATCGGACCGTGAATAGGTCGCTTTAAGCATCCTTCGAAAGTTATAGACCTGCGACCTCGACTTGATGTAACGAGTAACTCGTTACACTTGCTGTATGAAATGTATATCACTCGGGTCGTTTTAACAACTCTTGATGATAATTATGACGGACTTGAAAACAAGATTTAAGAGTTCTGTCATAATTATAAATAAATAAAATAAATAAATAAAATATCTTTATTTCAGACCTAAGCAGTCCATACGTAGTTAGTGGTTAGTAACAAACTGTGCTTACATGCTATGTTATTGTTGTTAGTACTTAATTCTATTTAACATAAACCTATACCTAATTCTACCCAGTGCCTTTGGATGGGGCAGTCCACTCTGCTAACAATCATTTTCAGGATGCCGTTCCGAGTGCTACGCAAACGTTGCAGTAGGGAAGCCGCTTTCTTACGCATGATGGCGTGAAAGCCATCCGTACGTGCTTCAGCAAACATTCCCGACGCACTGCAACGTCGCGGCAACCGCAACAGCATCCTGAAGGCATTGTTGTATTGCACGCGCAGGACGTTGTAGGCTCGGCTCGTATATGACACCCATAGGCCGCTCGTGTAGAAGGACTGACAGAACGCTTTAAATAAACTGACTTTGACGTCTGCCGTGCAGCGAGCAAACCTACGGGCGAGCATATTGCTCCTCACCGCCAACGACCTGCGCTCGCGTTCTATGTCCCCATCATCACGTAGATCACTGGTGACAACATGACCCAAGTATTTAAACTGGGTTACCACATTCAGTTCAACGCCGTTGAGATATACCGGAGGTACACGACGGGGCTGTTGTTTAGGTGCCGTAAACACTAACACCTCACTTTTTTTTGAATTGTATTTAAGGCCGTGCACCTCCGCATACGTCTCGCAGATCGTGAGAAGCTTCCTCAGTCCACTCATCGAGGGACTGAGCAACACCATGTCGTCCGCGTAACTTATGTTATTGACACATATACCGTCTATATGACAGCCGACATGTGTGCTGCTCAGTCGCTCGATGAGCTCATTTACATATAAATTAAATAACAGGGGGGAGCTTAACCCCCCCTGCCTTACACCGCATTCCATTCGATACTCATCCGACAGAGTACCGACCCATCTCACCCGATTTGTCTGGTGAGCATACCAGTACCGGAGAAGCGCTGTGTACTCCACCGGCACACCCGTGCCCCTCAACTTGTCCCATAGCACATCATAGGAGACAAGGTCGAAAGCTTTCGACAGGTCAAGGAAACACGCGTATACCGGCGTCCTCCTCATGGTGTAGTACTTGACGGTGTGCTTCAGGCCGAGAATAGCACTCTCGGTGGACACGCCCGCCTTGAATCCGAACTGGGCGTCGTGCACTTTAACATGTTCTGAGAGGCAGCCCTTCATCAGACCGTCAAGCACCTTAGCCATGGTGGTAGCTAGTGAGATGGGTCGATAATTGTTCATATCGGAGGTGTCACCAGTTTTGTTTTTAACTATAGGGACCACAATCGTCCGCATAAGTGGTTCCGGCAAATAGGAATGACCAAGGCACAAAGTGAAAAACAGTGACAAAACTCTAGGCAGATGGACTCCCGCATGTTTAAAATGTTCGACACTGAGACCATCGTGACCCGGTGACTTCCCACGCTGCATCCTCGAAATAATTGAAGCCACACTCTTGGCAGGTATTTTCGCGTTCCGCCCAGTCTCAATGGTCTCAGGTCCGTTTACTCCTTGAGACGCCGAGCCCAAGAGTGACCGCACAGAAAAGTGGTCCCTAAAACCATCCGCAATATTCTTACGGTCAGTAAACCCACCGACGCTCACCGGGAGACCCGGTCTCACATTCATGTTATTCGTGTTCTTCCAAAAACGCCGAAAGTCTTTGTTCGCGTGGTTGAAAGCAAGGAGATTCATTTTAAGCTGGTCCTGCCTGTTCTGACACCACTTGAGTTTAGCCTTAAAATGTCTCCTTGCCTCCGCCATATCATGAAAAATAGGACCATTGGCTGGGCGACCAGCCATTGTCCACACCTGGAATCTAAGCCGGGCCTCGCGGTGAGCGCCTGCGACATGTTTGTTCCACCCCGTGATATAGCCACCCTTCCTTCGACACTTTATCCTATAAGTCTGTACGGCTGCCCGTTCCAGTATATTTACAATATCAGAGTACATTTTGTCAAGAGCTGAAAAATGTTCTTTGCGTCTACAAAACTTATCACAACAATCACTCAGCTCCCGAGGAATATCAATAAGTCTCAGCTTAGAGTGACAGAGGTCGTGGTACTCGCTTATCTGCTCAGACGACCTCTCACCCCACACAGCACGATTAACATGATTATTACTTTCTACAATTTTACAATTAATTTTTAACAAGTCACATTCAATCACAATCGGGAAATGGTCGGACCAATACATGTCATACAGTACTGTGACACTAGTGACTGATTGCTGGGCAGATTTAGTGACGATGCAGTGGTCCAACCATCTGTTACAGCCATGTGATTCACTTGTGAAAGTGTAGGTATCACTGTCACACATCTCCACATCTACACAGACCCAGCTTTGATCTGAACAAAAATTTATCATTTCGTTATAAAATAACTCATTTGGATGTGCATTATAGTCTCCTATGATGTAAAAAGCCTCAATTCCTTTATTTTCCTCTACTTCTATAACTGAGCGAATAGCACTAAGACAGGCTGTAAACTCGGGAAGATTATCACTCGAGTTTGTTGGCATGTACACACTAAACACGACTACAGATCTAGTACTTACGGTTATTCTGACCGCGCACACTCGCACATTATTGCACGCAATCGGCAACACTGACTCAAACGCACTTTTACGCCACAGTAACGCGACGCCACCGTATGGCCTGCCGCTCAAAAGGCCCGCCGATGTGTCTACAGCCGACGTCCCGGTGCACCCGAAGCTGTCATCAACCGTGCTGAGCAACGACAGATCGTGTGGCAGCAACCATGTCTCTTGAAGGGCTATCACATCCGCCGACCGACATAACGCTCTTATGCCTTCCATAGACCTCTTGAATGATTTGCAATTAAAGCTTACTATCTTACTAAGGCTGTCCATTTTTGGTATCTATATTTTCATGTACATCTTTGTTTACTCGCATCATAGGAAAGTGCACAAAACGCCTAAATGATACTCCAGATGGCCACAACTTACTATCTAAAAATGTATCAATTTTATACTTTGTTACAAAAAGTTTGTAAGCATTATAGTCTCTTGCCTGTTTCATTTTAATTTTAATTAGTGTAACTCGCTCTCGAGTTTTTTCATACACGTAGTCTACAATAGCCTGCTCTGACACCGCCTTATGCACATTTGATATAAATATTGGTACTTTCGTGTCCGCCGCTCTAAATTGTACACTTTTCTCCTCATTATTAACAGCCGCACTTCCTCTCTGACTAATAAACCGATTTTTATGTCTCTGCTTCTTTACAACGGTCCACTCTTCCATATTATTTAATTTTGGTCGTTCAACGTTCTTCTGAATAACCTCAGAAAACGAGGGACGCTTCTCATTTGAAACATTCATTTGTTTACATTCATTAGCTACGTCGCGATCGTGATGGTATAATATTCCCGGTGCGCTGGTACGCGACGTTTTATCAGTTGACAGTACGTAACCATCTGTCTCACTCATACCCGCCGTAGGTTCGCTCACTGGAGCCGGTGACGACGACGCAGGCGGCGGTTGCACGGGGGATAGAGATGGGTAGCTCGCACTGCGATCGACCGCTGATTCATCACCGCATAATGTAGGTAATGCCATCGGCCCGCTGTCAAAGTTTTTAAATCTACCTTCTCTTCTCATCGTGTTTACATTTCTCTCCTGATTTACAAAAGATGATGTCTTATAATATTCGTGAATCCGATCATTTAATTCACTTTTGGTAACATACTGGCAATGAAAATCTTGTATGTTCTTTTCAAGTAGAACTATTCTTTTGAGTAAAACTGTAACGTCAACATGATCGAACGTTACGGGCGGTAGTTTTTCCAATCTTCTGGCCACAAAAATCGGAATCTCTTCTGGATCTGTCTCCTTAATCAAGCAAATGATGTCGTCCAAGTCTCGTAATGTTCTTCCTGTCCGCTTTCGCGTCGTCGGCCGCTGGCTCAACGATTCAAAGAGTAACGACTTCGCAGATTTAATGTCCTCCGCACTAAAAGCACTCTCACATATTTGAACTAGACTTTGCTCATCCATTACATCCTGTTTATTTTGGATAAACGCTAACACCTCACATATCACAATGTTACAACTCGCACATTTAAGCCTCTTAGATAAGTTATTCATTTTTGCAACCGAGATGCGCGATCTAGCTTGCGCACGCGTTCACGGTCGAGACCGGACTGTCTGACTGACTGACTGTGATTATACCTTTGGTGACTTTTAATTTATTTTCGTTTGATAAAGAAACCCCTGCATATTTTATCATTGCATGGGTATGCAAATAGTGTAACAAAATTTAAAACTATCAATAATGTCAACTTAGTTCAATAAATCACAATTCAAAAAAATAATTTAAAATAAATCAACAATAACTAAATTAAATAATAATACAGAATACAGTAACAATTAATTTCAGAATAATCCATATTAATATTTATTTATTTATATATTCTTTATTGTACACCACAATTATACATAACAACAAAAAATATATATATTAAATTCGTTTATTTCAGGTAAATTGCCAGACAAAAACCAAATAAAATTTGATAAAATACAATACATTAATTAAGTTCAAAATAATAAATAACTAATCTATACTAACACCTTTCATTTTCGCTTTCTGTTAGGCAATGATACAGTTAAGAGTGTAAGTGTAGTGTGTTAAGAGTACACGTGGTCGTTGGCGTTCATTCCATAATAACGTATTCCTCTGTTTTCTCCGCGGTGGGCGCAGTGGTTAAGTGATTGACGGCTGCGCTGCGTGTCGCGGGTTCGATTCCCGCACGGAACAAATATTTGTATGACCTACAAGTAGGTAGTAGTTCCGGGTCTGGCTGTTTGTGTATGTGAGTTTAAATGTTTGTAAACGCACCCACAACACAGGAGAAATTCCTAGTGTGGGGCAACGTTTTTTAAATAAAGAATGAAGTAAGAATGATGCCAGTCCAAATATCATTTACTACTGTATATCTACCGCTGCCATGTCCCTGCGATTTGTTTCATAAACGACCATTTCCATACATTAACGGCAACGACCACGTGACCGCGTCTCTTGACACACTTTTCTAGAAAAATTTAGGCATAGTACAGTCATAAGTACTGTGCATCTGAACTACCGCAGAGTGAAGTTGTTTGATTACAGGAGCCCTAAGAATACTTAACGAGGGTTTTACGTACTTACTCTCGTTAAATCAGTTGATTTTAATTTATTTATATACTGGTCTAGCTAGAGTATATTCAAACTTTAAAATTTTCAAACTTGTTTTCGAAGTGGGTCTTTATATTTTAAAACAAAGGCAACATCCTTCGCAAGTAAGTGAACTAGAAACTGAAGAATTAAAAGCATTAGTTTTATTAAAACTTTGAAGTTATTCAGCTTTTACATAAAAAAACTAATTGTTAAGAGCGTTTATACCGTATGAGTGGCAACGTCGCAATTTAGTGTCATATTTCGTGGTTTTCAATTTTTATCATTTAATCGGAGCTATATTTTAAAAATCTGTTTAATTAACTTTTTAGAATTACGTGAAAGTGTTTAAAAAGTAAGTAACCGTAATGCTTACAGTTATTTTACAATGAAAATAACGCTCTGCAACTTTCCAATGTATTATTTGCATATAAATAGAACTGTAAACGCAACGATTTCTTACCTTTTACACAGTTTTCACATAATTCTAAAAAGTTAATTAAACAGATTTTTAAAATATAGCTCCGATTAAATGATAAAAATTGAAAACCACGAAATATGACACTAAATTGCGACGTTGCCACTCATAAGGTATAAGCGCTCTTAATATGTTGTAGTATCTTTAAAAGAGATCCGCAATAGGTACTAGTTTTATCTGGTTTGTTGTTGCTAGCATAGATAATGTCGACACCTTTGCGCCATCTCATGTTGTTAGCACGGCGGGCTGTGCTGGCTGTTGAGACCCTCAAGCGGCGCAAATACTGTAACCTTATGGGTAACTACAGTTTTGAGCCGTTTGGGGTCGAACGCTCGGTTCATGGGGCCCGAGTGCGCGTCTCCTTTTTAAGGAAATTTCTCCCCTGGGTTCTTCTTTGGCCAAAGAATTAGCATTGCCATTCAACGTGGCAATGCTGCCAGTCTTCTGGGCACGTTTCCGGATGACAGCGATGCAGACGAATACTTCGACGTCTAAGTGTCCTTTTGTTTTTGTATTTATTTGTATAATGTTAACCAAATGTTTAAAACGTCTTAGCCCTCGTACACACGGACAATTTTTTATCGCGCACTGGAATTTCAATGCACTGCTTAGCGCCGAGAGTTGAAAATCAAACAGTGAATTTTGACACGCTGAGATGCCTTCTGTTGGATTCTCAGTGCTCAGCTCAACACAGAGAGTTGAAAATCTAATGCGCGATAAAAAATCGTCGCGTTAAAATACCGCCCTTGCTAACCTGGGCTTAGTCATTAGAAAAAGTGACCAAGCCTCCTATTCAAGGCTTGCTTCATCTCAGTATTTATACGAATTAAAGCCCTACTAGTGGCCTTAATGGTGGCTAATAGAAGCCTCTATGATCAATACTGAACTAATTTATTCTTTCAATCAGAAACAAACTCCTTATCAACCACACTCATTGCTAATTCTCCGGCATTTCAAATTCACCTCAACACAAACATAGTACATCTACCATTTGTGAGGCAAAGGTTAACGATATGGACCAAAAAAACAAAAATAAAGAAAACAAAAATAGCCTCCTAAGGTTCTTACCTAATCAAGGGCCCGCCCTCGAGCTAATAGAAACTTTATCCCTTCAATATTTTCTTTTCATTAAATTCGTCTGCTGAAGTCGGATGAGAAATGTTTTTATTTCCATATTTTTCATCAAAAATACTGAAATTTAGATTGAGATCTTTCAAAGATATTGGCAAAAAATATAATATTGTTTTGGGTAAGTAATTGATTATGTTTTGTACTACTTCTTATTATAAAGTTTCATCCTTAGCGGCTACGGCGTAGTTCTGACGTCATGGCTACGCGCGCTACGTGGTTGTAGCATATTGGTTGCGGCTACGCGGAAATAGTTGTTTGAACCCTTCCCTTTAAGTCGGCCTTGTATAAATTTTATATTAGTCGTAACTTCCTAAGGAAGCAATATTGGTAAATTGCCTTTTAAATAATGTATACATCAGGCTCTCATTTACGGCGTATTTTATTTTTTGTTTAATGGTAGGAAGGAGCTTGAGCCTGTAAACTTTATTTTAGTGATACTTAATCTCCGCATGTTTTCATTATTTTTGACTTTTAAAACCAACAACGATATTCTACAAGAAATATTCAAACAAAATAAGCAATAACTGCACCTTTATGACATGAATAAACCCAGTCCATCATGTTCGTGCAACCCATCAAAAGATTCAGCTCAACAATACAAACCACACCATAACTCAACCACAAAGACTCAACGACCCAACACTCACTGTACTAAGCGCCCACAATAAGTATGGAAGTTTGTTAAATTGTTAGCAAGAAACAATAAGTTAAGTTGTGTCAAACAGGGGCCAACCACAAGTATTGCCGGCCAAGCGTCAAGCTTGAACGGCTCCGACAAGATTTACTTGCTAACTTATACCACAGAACTCAAATTGTGCTCCTGACAGCTGTTCAAGTTTTTCAAATTAGTGTGCGTGTGTACTCATAAAAGCTAGAGAGAATGATTGGTTTTTGGCGCTGATGTTGTTGCAAATGTTTTTAAACCAGTTCAGGCTTTTATAATAATTTTGGTTTAGGCAAACACACAAATTTCACATTTCATTCAACTGACTACAGTTGTATTAAAGGTGAAAACCGGTTGTTACGGAATGTCAATTAGGTTCAGGTACATTACGAATATGTCCTATAAATCACGGTATATTGAATCAGTGTGTACCTACAAAATGAAACAAATAAATATATTCTCACAAAATGTATGATTAATCTTTAAAGTTTTATTTGCTAATGGTAATATGTGTACAGCGCTGTGGGCCACATTTGTTGGAGCGCCTACGAAATTGATCATAGCTTTAAGTGTTCCGTCCTACTTTAAACTATTATGTTTTTGTTATGTGCTCGTACGCACATCATCATGTGTCACTTTTTACTTGTTATTAAAAACTCATACACGTTACATGTGCCTGTTGCCTTTTTATTTCGAATCGCACTAATTTCCGCACATATTGGTCCATTACGAGCTGGATTGATTAAATAGCAAGGATCTGCTATTATTTTATGAAGATCAAGAAGTTAATGGTGAAATAAGCGAATTTATTACTTCAACGAGGCTACTGACCGGCACTGTGGTGTGTGAATCAAGTACATAAAATAAAGCGGTGTTAAGTCTAATGTATTAATAATATCATCACCCAACACTCAATCAGGTAGTAAGTATATAACGCCAATTAAGGATTTATAAGGTTAGTTTTATTAATTACCAATTGTATTTTGCGTACCTAATTAGTTGTTTCGTTAATTACCCTACCATTTGCATTGTGATAGTTTTATTGTCATTATTGTGTATTGGCAGTAATTAAATTTGAAATCATACTCATTTAAAAGTGTAGTTATATTGATTTATTACATTTTAATGTTTTAATTTAATTGTCTTTGCCAAAGTAAATACTAATCACGTTAAGTAGTTTTGCATAGGTAGTAGGTACTTGGGAACAATATAAGTTAAGAGTGTTAGATATTGTTTGCTGTCTATTTAATGTTTACTGTTAATGTAATTACCGTATTATTTTAGTTATTGTGCTGTTGTACTTTATACAAGTCATTGTTAGTTTTTTGAGTTTCGTATAAGAATAAAAAACGAGTTGCATTACTTAGATAGGTATCATCTGTAGGTTGAATCATAATCATAAGACATACGTACATATATAATATTGTTCAAACTTTATTGTATAAATTCCAGATTTACGCTCGAATCCCAGAATGACCGAGGAAAGGGAGTTAATAAAGAAGCGAGGTAGCTTCAAAGGCCGATTAACAGCTTTTGTTAATTATCTGGACGCGCTGGATGATAAAACGTTATCTAGCTCCAATATAACGGAGCTACAGCTGCGTATAGGCAAGATGGAGTTGTTATACCAACAATATGATGAGGTACAGTTACGTATGGAGTGTATTGCTGATGATGTCAAGGCACAGTTTTCTGAGCGTTCAGATTTTGAGTCTTTGTATTTTAAATCACTGTCTAAGGCTCAGGAATTTGGAAATAACTATAATAAAGATAATGAATCAGTCAGTAGAAATAAAAGTGATTTTGGTAGTAATTATAAGCCAGTTAAGTTACCCACAATCCAATTGCCAAAGTTTAGTGGATCTTACAATAACTGGCTGGAGTTTCATGACACCTTTACGAGTCTCATTCATTCCAATGATGCTATAGACGAGATCAACAAATTCCACTACCTTCGAACGTCTCTGGAAGGATCCGCTGCCATAGTGATCCAGTCGATCGTGTTTTCGGCTACTAATTACTCTGTGGCATGGAAAGTATTATGCGAGCGGTATGATAATAAGAGAGTATTAATTCACAATCATGTTTCGGCTATTTTTAACATAGAGACCATTACAAAAGAATCCTCTGTCACTTTAAAGAATTTAATTGACCAAATAAATAAACACTTACGAGCATTAGACACCTTAGGTGAGCCTGTTAATTATTGGGATACTCTTTTAATCTACATTGTTACTCGCAAGTTGGATAGCAGAACGTTCCGTGAGTGGGAGGAGTACAAAGGTCGCATTGACAAAGATAGCAAGATTACCTTCGATGCATTCCTTAAATTCATACGTGAGCGCGCTGAGTTAATTGAAACTTTGGAATTGTCGCGTAATAACCAGCCTCAATCTGTTAATAAATCAGGGGCTAAGTTGAAGTCTATGGTTACCGTCCAAAGTGGTGGTAATCCTAGTTCAGAGTCAGGTACAAAGGTTTGTCCCAAATGCGAAGGTGACCATAACTTGAGTGAGTGCGCACAGTTTCTCGCACTAAGTAACGAAGCACGTAATAAATTGTTGCCAAATTTTAAAGTGTGTTATAACTGCTTTCGTTCGGGTCATTTCGCGAATCATTGTAAAAGGCCAGGTTGCAAGCTGTGTAAGCGCAGACATAATACTCTTATCCATGTCGCTGACTTTAAACCTATTGCAAATAGTCGTATTAATACGAATAACTCGTGTGATAACTTGTCGCCGCAATCGTCTTCGACGTCTTCTATTACTGAGACGAATAATGT
Source organism: Brachylomia viminalis (assembly GCA_937001585.2). NCBI lineage: Eukaryota > Metazoa > Arthropoda > Insecta > Lepidoptera > Noctuidae > Brachylomia > Brachylomia viminalis. The sequence goes on along the minus strand of OW443307.2, from coordinate 3,768,611 downwards.
CGCGTTGTCGGCTAACGTCACATCTTCGCACAGTAGTAGTATGAGTCATGATGTGTTATTGTCAACCGCATTAATTAAATTACATGATCGTAATGGTCGAGAGCATATTGTTCGTGCAATTCTTGACAGCGGTAGTACATCATGCTTTGTGACACAAAGACTATGTCGACAGTTAAATTTAGAGACTAGGCAGATAGACAGGTCGATATTCGGCATTAATAACGTGACCTCTCACGTAGGTAAAACGTGTCGCATTAACATGACGTCATTACACAATAGTTTCAGTACTGAAATTTATTGTTTCGTTTTACCATCAATAACTAGTGATCTGCCATGTCGTGAAGTAAATCTATCTACTCTGAACATTCCGTCTCATATATGTTTAGCAGACCCTACTTTTTGCAAGCCCGCTCATGTTGATATTTTGATTGGTGCTGATGTCTTCTGGGACTTGCTAGGGTCACAAAGAATCAAGTTAGGTACTGGTAAGCCAATTTTATGTGAAACCAGGTTAGGCTGGATTGTCTCCGGTCCTATTAGTCGTAATTACGTTGCATTGCTTTCTAGTAACATTAGGTGTAACCTTACTAAAATCGATTCTTCATCTGACGACGATTTCGATAAAATTCGAAGTGATTTAACTCGCTTCTGGCAGTTAGAAGAAGTAAATAAGAAGTCTTCTCATTATTCGCCAGAAGAGAAGTCATGTGAAAGGCATTTTCTCAATAATACGATCAGATTGCCTGATGGTCGTTTTTGTGTCCGTATTCCTCTCAAAAAAGATCCTTCTATTTTGGGAGATTCAATTAATAAAGCTACCCATTGCTTACAGTCGTTAGAACGTAGGTTAAAAACGAAATCAGATTTTAGTAAAATGTACCTCGAATTCATGTCTGAGTATGAGTTACTAGGTCATATGACTGAATGCAAACAATCCGATTTAAGCCCTTCTGACTATTTTATTCCGCATCACGGCGTATTACGTGAAAGTAGTACCACTACGAAACTACGAGTGGTATTCAACGCAAGTTGTCCTTCTTCAACTGGCGTTTCATTTAACGATTTACAGATGGTTGGCCCAACCATTCAGGACGACCTGTTGTCGATTCTTCTCCGTTTCAGACAGCACAAGTATGTCTTGTCAGCAGACGTCGAGAAGATGTATAGACAAATAGTCGTCCATCCATCTGACAGATATCTGCAGCAGATATTATGGCGAGGTAAGGCATCTGACCCCGTTAAAATTTATAAATTGAACACCGTCACCTATGGCACGGCTAGTGCGCCATTTTTAGCTTTTCGGTGCCTTCATCAATTGGGACTCGATTGTAAGAATCAGAAGGTTGCCGAGGTCATAAAGCACGATTTCTATGCTGATGACCTATTATCTGGCGGTGATGATTTAGATGAGGTTAGATTTATTCGTCAGGAAGTCACAAATGTACTTTCATCGGCTGGCATGCCATTGCGTAAATGGAAGTCGAACGAACCTCAATTATTGTCAGAAGTTGCTCGATCTTCGCTTGACTTAAATATAGGTTCTAGTGAGCCTGACAAGTTGCTTGGATTAGGTTGGTATGCAAGTTCAGATGAACTAGTATTTTCCATAGGCTCCACTATATCCTGCAATAGTAACACTAAACGTGATTTACTTTCTGCGATTGCAAAGATCTTCGATCCTTTGGGGCTGTTGTCACCACTTGTAATCACAATGAAAATGTTACTACAGAGAATGTGGTTGGATAAATTATCATGGGATGATCCATTGACCCCTGAAATTAAATTCCAATGGCAGAATATTATTAAAACTCTGCCTTTTTTAAATAAAGTTCGTATTCCTCGAATCGTTGTGTGTCATTCATACAAGGATTTGGAACTACATATATTCACTGATGCGTCTGAGCGCGCATATGGTGCATGCGTTTATGTTCGCAGTATTAATGATGCAGGTGAGTGCATCGTTCGGTTACTTATGGCAAAAAGTCGAGTGGCGCCAATTAAACCCACTACAATTCCAAGGTTGGAGTTGTGTGGCGCTGTAGTGGGAGCTCGTCTGTATGAGAAGGTGTTAAACTCACTTCGTGTTAAGTTCTCGCGCGTCTTTTGTTGGACTGACTCGACCATCGTATTGGGATGGCTACAGGTATTGCCTTCGAAACTTCAGCCATTTGTTCGCAACCGCGTTGCTGAAATTTTAGATCAGGCGGGTCACTGCACCTGGCGACACGTCCCAACCAATGAAAACCCAGCAGACCTACTATCTCGTGGTGTGGATAGTAGTCATCTGCAGGGTTTAGATATGTGGTGGTCTGGTACTGACTTTCTCCAACAAGACTCAAGTAGTTGGCCTTCGCAATTTAAATGTTTAGAATTAGGCTTACTCCCTGAAACTCGAACTGATGTCACTTTAAATGTCGTCCTTGACACTAATGATAAAGCATTTATTATAGATTTTAATCGTTATTCAAATTATTTAAGACTTATACGGTCCATGGCATACGTGTTGCGATTCATTAAGGTGTGTAAAAACCAATCGCCACACAGTAAATTTTTATCTGATGACGAATTAAAGAAAGCATTAAACATTTTAATCTATCAAAGTCAACAAGAATCATTTCCCGAACATAAATTACTTTTAAATAAACACAATTTGTCAAAAAAGAGCGTCCTATTAAAATTTAATGTGTATTTAGATGACAACAATCTAATGCGTGTCGGAGGACGTCTCGATAATTCAGATTTTACACATAATAAACGGCACCCTATAATTTTACAGTCCACTCATACTTTTACGAAATTATTATTTGATTTTGAACACAAAAGGTTAATGCATGCAGGCCCACAACTATTATTGGCATCGATTAGAGAATCCTATTGGCCTATAGGAGGACGAAATTTAGCTAAAGCCTGTTATCATAGATGCGTTCTGTGCCAACGTATGCAGGGTAAGGTTGTTACTCCATTGATGGGCAACCTACCGCGGCAACGCCTTCTTCCAGGTGGGTATCCGTTTGAATGTACCGGTGTTGATTATGCGGGCCCTATTATGAGCGCTAGTCGTCAAGGTCGTGGATGTAGACTCGTCAAGGTGTACATAGCAATTTTTATCTGTTTTACAACGAAGGCTGTGCATTTGGAGCTTGTGAGTGACTTGACGAGCCATAATTATTTATTAGCCTTGTATCGGTTCATCTCACGCAGAGGTAAGCCAGTTCACATATACTCCGATAACGGTACCTCATTTGTTGGTGCGTATAACGAACTATCTAAATTTTTGAAAATAAATTCTGATGCTTTGAGTGAAAGCATAGCTAATGATGGAATCAAATTTCATTTCATTCCCGCGTATACTCCACATTTTGGCGGTCTCTGGGAAGCGGGTGTCAAATCGGCCAAATACCACTTAAAACGAGTGTTGGGACAATGTAATTTAACTTTTGAGGAACTTAACACCACATTAGCCCAAATAGAGGCAATATTAAATTCACGCCCACTGACGCCGCTGTCTTCCGACCCTGCCGATTGCACTCCATTGACACCAGGTCATTTTCTCGTCGGCCGGCCGCTCACTTCATTGCCACAGAAGAATTGTGAAGACCAAACTGCAACCCATCTTAGTCGTTACCAACGTATTGAGCAACTCCGCCAACACTTTTGGACTAGATGGACTAAAGAGTATGTTGCAGAGTTGCAGCAACGGACAAAGTGGCATTCTTGCAAGAATGGCTTAAGGTTGGATACCTTGGTAGTCATCAAAGAGGAGAATCTTCCACCTCTGAAGTGGAGACTAGGAAGAGTCATCGCCGTATATCCAGGTACTGATGGAATTGTCCGGGTAGCAGATATCAAGACCTCTACTGGAGTCATCCGGAGGACCTTCAACAGGATATGCCCATTACCTGTGTCTTCAGAATCGTAGTCTGGTTGAAAGCTCGACTTTCAACGCCCGGGGGCATGTTGGAGCGCCTACGAAATTGATCATAGCTTTAAGTGTTCCGTCCTACTTTAAACTATTATGTTTTTGTTATGTGCTCGTACGCACATCATCATGTGTCACTTTTTACTTGTTATTAAAAACTCATACACGTTACATGTGCCTGTTGCCTTTTTATTTCGAATCGCACTAATTTCCGCACACATTATTACTTAAGTTTCCTGTGTTTTTCTGTTTGTAATATTGCGTAATGTAGCTGTTTGTTAACTCTAATTAATAAAATAAAATAAGTACAACAGTAAATGCAATTGTTCTGAATAATATCAGTACACATGAAACACATCATCTCATCGCTGACATCATAAAAAAGTACCTCTTTGGCTCTACTGCAAGTCATAACAATCCAACTTGACCACAATACACCATTAATAAAAATTCCATAACCTTGTTCCTCTAACATGCCTTTATAACTCTTTAAAAGTGACCTCCACACTAAACTCTAACAATAATATGCTTAATAAAAAGTCCAGTCGAACCAATATGAAAAAAACATATTCAACATAATGTTGGCAACATAAAAACAATACGAAAAAGTTGAATTACACTAACACATAAGTTTGGAATCAAGTTACAAACTCATAACATATTATTTTAAAGCTGAGCACAGACCAGAGTAAAAATGTTGGCGCTATAAAAGGAATGGTGACATGCACACTCGCAATAAATCGCAGTCTCAGGTTGTAAAAAAACGGCGTCCGGCCCTAGTCCAGGCTATGGTACGGAGCGAGAGGGCATGGGAAGCCGTCACCTCCTTCTGCGAAACAGTGATGCTCGGGAAGGAAGAGGCGGAACGCGTAAGGGAGAGGCAAAATTCGCGCCCTCACGCCCCTATTCGCCCCAGGAGACGCACTGGGCATAGGGAATCCCAGGCTGATTCCCGGCCACCGTAGGCGCGGGCCTACGGACAGCGCGCAATGGATAGCTCGCCGTCCGATAAGGACCAGGCCCGGGTCAACGGCGCCTTGTGTTCCACGCGCGCCTCAAAGAGATGTCAGCACCAATGACGGGGTCCACCAGGGTCGACGCCTGCCAGGGTTACGCGAAAGTTTGAAAGGGTTACCGTGGCCCCTGGCACAGGCAACTGAAGGAAAATGGGTTGGTTTTAGTCAGTAATAGTCTGACACGCCCTCCCGCTCCGCCCAAAGAGGGAGAAGTTATTTGATGATTTATCATGAAAAAAAAAAAGTTTGTAAAAAATCTGTTTAGCAACAAGGTAAGCAGACAATGGACGATAGAACGTATGGAAATCTATGCAATAACGCACCTGAAGGACAAATTGATTGCTGGGATTTTCATACGTTCTATCGTCGCAGACAACCTGTCCGCGGACAAATTGTGCATCGTCTGCTTTGTGACTTATAGCAGACCAAAATACGGGAACGAAAATGCTTGACATTTCACCTTTCGTCAAATATTGGCCTGCACCCAAATTGCGTAACACAATTGCAATCACAATCCAACGCATCTTGAAGGATATTGCTAAACCCACTGGCTAAACCATTGCTTCATATGTTTGAAACATCTGGTCAACGTTAAACACAGTGTAAATTTTTGAATCGTCAAAATGAAAGCATTGTCAATTTTGTGTGCTTCGCAATTGCCCCGCTATTATAATAAAAGTGTTTAGTAACTCCCTGATCTGTCTGAAGCAGACAAAATTCCTTTGGCTCTAGTGTGCACACTGTCCTACAATATATTCATATATCGTATCAAAAAGTAATTTCAACTTTATTATGGCGTGTGTCTTATGTTGACGTCTTGTTTTTATGTTCAAGTATTAAGTTATAAGCCTTAATTCCCAGTATAATAACGAGATTTCTATCGGACAAACCTATTAATATTGTGTGATGAATTTCATGCTCAATTTTGATTTCAATAGTTTGAGTATTTTTTTTTATATTTAACATGCGTTTGCTCGTGACTCTAGTCTAGGTCAGTGGTGACAGAGACAGAGCCGACGATGGAGTGAGCTTACCCAGAAGAAGCCTGTTCACTCTCAATTTGAAGAGATTAAACTAAAAGTTAAAAAAAAAAAAATCGTAAACACAGACGCAGGTAGAGACTTCCATTCTCTTGCTGTGCGCATTACAAAAGACATTTGGAAAAGCTTAGTGTGAATTGGTGGAATACCTAGCAACTAGGTAAGGATGGTAATTTGCAGTGCGTCTAGATGACCGATGGAAGAGGGGGGCCGGTGGAATAAGGTCGTGGAGTTCTTGGGCATACTCACCGAAGTACAATCTGTAGAAGACCGGCAAGCAGGCAACCTTGCGGCGATGAGCCAAGCAAACCACAGGGCCGGGCGGCATTATGACAACTTGCTCATTTATCTTTAATGCATTATCACCTTGCTCCTGAGAGCCTAGACAAGTGGCGATCACTTTTCGTATTTCTAAAACGCCTTTCAACAGGATTGATTTAAACTTTTCGGTAGCATTATGTCGATACAATTCAATTTTGACGTGACGTCCTTTTGTCTACATGTGACATGCTGGTTATCTCTGCCGTTGACTATTCCGTACGCAATTTTTTCAAATTCTAAAGTTATAAATTATAATGTTTGCTTAAACATCAGCCTATTAATGCTGCAGTATTACCTAAATAACTTCCCTTCAGAACGTGTTCTACACTCGATACTTTTTTGTACTCGTAATTACAAAACAAAATTAAAGTCTCATGTGCCAGTAACAAACAAAACACACGAAACAAAACACAACAACACAAAACACTGTCTTCTTTTAACTCTAAACTTCTTTTTCGCCTTTTCTCACTTGAGAAGAACACAAATATAATTATTTTTCATCTCACACCGACCTTATAAAAACAGGTAAAGTATTTTGTATGTAAAATTATGAATCACAGTCCGAACTTCAAAGTTTATGAATAATTCCCTTAAATAACATCATTTAAATTTTTTGTGGGAAATGCAAAGTCTTGTCGCATGAATGTAATAAGATGCAAAATGAGTCAAAGTTTGTGTTTTTACAAAAAAAAATCTTGTTTGTTGTTGCTTGGAATCTAATAACCAGTCAGAAATAGAAAAAATTAAATGCATCACCTGCTTTACCTTTGTTCAGCTTATACAACGTGTAACATAATTAACGCAAGACCTCATACCCCAATTAGGTTATTGAGTTAAAAGCATAAACAATGACCAAAACATTTTTTTTAAAGCTACATTATTACAAGAAAATCGTGTTGATCCTAGCATTACTTTATGCGTTTAAAATTGTGTCTTATTGCCATAAGATTTAATTTTCTTGGGCTCAATGGGTCAGTATTGCAAAATACAGAATTTTTGAAAAAAATACCTATATGAATAGTTACTGAAATGAATTCAGTAGTCAACTATGAGCAAACTACTTTCAGAACTTGCGTTTATTCTGTTACACGTTATATATAATATATAATTCATTTATTCAGATAACAGAGAGATCCATTGGGTTAGTAACAATAGTCTTAACCTATGTTAGTATTAATAACACAGACAATGAACAGGTGTTATAGGTGACGTCACCAACGGGCTGTCATGTCTCCCGACTATAGCGCGTGAATGCTGCTGGGGCTGCCTCGGAGTCTGTTTAACAGCGAGGCCGCTTTCTTTTTGAAATTTGAATTGAAACAGTCGGTACGAGCCTCAGCTAACATAGATGACGCGCTACAGAACCGAGGTAGACGTAACAGCACTCTAAATGCGTTGTTATACTGGACCTGCAGAGCATTGTAGGCCTTTTGGTTGTAGCTGAACCATAGGCTCTCCGAGTGACATGCAAAATGCTTTAAACAGCGTTATTTTTACCGCCGCTGTACATCGAAAAAACCGGCGGGCCAGCTTATTAGCCCGAACCGACAATGCTCTGCGCTCCCTCTCCATATCCGCGTCTTCTTTCAAATCGTCCGTCACCACGTGGCCCAGGTATTTAAAAGAGTACACCCTGTGCAATTCCACACCGTTCAGCAACACAGGTGAGACGGCGGAGGGACACTTGGTATCGGAATTGAAGACCTTAATAATAGCTTGATAGTTAATTTTGTTTATATGTATGAGTATTTTTATTCATGTATTTTATAGTAATTTCCGAGCTATCTATCCCGTATGTTGCATCTGCCATGGTATATCTCTGCATCACCCTAAGGGTGAGTGGTAGAAAATGCCTCAGGCATTAAGTCCGCCTTTGTACAGTATTTTTTTTAGTTGTGCATAAAGTTTTAATTTAATAAGTAATATCTTTACTTGCTCATTATACTTGTTCTCACGCTAAGTTATTTCATATTTATTGCAATAGTAATGTTATCTCCGACGCGGGATATAATTAACTCAGCCCTAAAACTTAGTTCTCAGAGATGGCTGATTTCCAGTGCCATAGCAAATGGTTTCCAAAAACACGGACATCAGATTTTCTTAGTAAAATAAAAGTAAAACTACCGAGAAGTTTCAATTATGCACCCATCGGATGAAAACGAAGTGATCCTAAAGTAGAGGTCAAGCTTTACTGTATTGGATGAGGGATGCTTATTAGTTTTGCTCATTTTCGGATAACCCCACGTTCGCATGGACGTCTAAATATCGCGGCGGGAGTTTATCGCACACTCGATTTACAACGCTTTGCTTAGCGCCGAGAGTTAAAAATCCACCAGTGTGTTTTTTCGACGCGATGGGACACACTGTATTAGATTCTCAACGCTCGGCTCAACACCAAGAGTTGAAAATGTAGTGCGCGATAAAATCCGGCTGCGATATTTTTACGTCCGTGCGAACGTGGGGTTCTCCGAAAATGAGCAACACCAATAAGCACCAATAACAGATTTACGAGGTGTTGCAAAGTGGCGGTAAATACCTCGAAGTGCTTTACTCTGTGGGTTTGTGTACTGTCACGAGCCTAAATCCCTTACACTTACACAAGATTCAAAAGCGATTTTCTCCTAAAGGAATGACAGATATTTTATGATGTTACGATCATAGTATTATCGAAACCATGCAATTTGAATTAGGTCTTTTCTCAAAGTTGCAATTGTTATTTAACGAAAAAAACGCTTTTGGATTTTGCGGTATTTATGATAGTGACTGTACAACCAAATCAGTACTTTCGAATGTACATATTTATGGTTATCATTATTATTTATATTACCATTATTTATGGTATTGTTATTTATGGTTACTGCTCTACTTATATGTCAGCCTTATTTATTCAACTATTTTCAATGTTATGCTCCTCACATGAGGAAAATATCGTAATCAAACCCTGTGGCTCTCGTGCGGCCATGAGCAACGATCATCAATCAATAATGAGTAATTAAAAACCCCGTCAGATATCCGCAAAATTATTGATTGATTGTTAAAACAAACATTCGATGTTATAAACACTAAAGGCCTCCGACAAGATCGCAATAACTTGGAGATAGTCCAACGTTTTCAAAACTCTGTACTGAGATCTATATCTAGTGCAACTTCGTTCACTAAAAACTCTAAAATACACGACTACTTAAAGTTACCCTTACAGGTAATCTACTATCGAACAGAAAGTAAATCGGTTCTGTTCAAGAGAAATTAAAGACTCATAGCAAATATCTATCTAGGGAATCAATGAACAGCGATGGAGATAACATACGCTTCAAGACATGGCATACACTTGAACTCGGACAGAGATAATGAACCGGGGATAGACGTGGGATGGTTTTTAATGGAGAATCACCAATGATGTATGCAACGACATTTTTTTTTTAGAGGGCGAGATGTCTTCAAATAACTTCTCCCGCTCTGGGCAGAGCGGGAGGGCGTGGCAATTTCTTACTGACTAAAACCCACCCGTGTTATTTCAGTTGCCTGTGCCAGGGCCACGGTAACCCTTTCAGACTTTCCCGCAACCCTGGCAGATGTATGCAAGGCGTACCATCTTATTATGGTTGTAACCGATCGCTGATTAAAAACCAGAAGCAAAATTAAATGAGCGCAGGTAGAATCCGCGCCGATTGTTTTCGTAAAAACATTTGGTCACAACTGTAACCTGAGGGGCAATTCCCGTATTTTTAAGACTGTTCGCGTTCTAATCTCAGTCTCAATCTGTCAAAATAACAATCAATTTACATACATTTTTGACAGGTTTTTGACATTAATTGTCGCTGAGATGAGATTGCGACTTGAATTTGAACGTTTTTTAAGTACTAGAATTGGCCTACTGATCTAACCTATTGAGAGGAGTTCCCTAAACAATCCTTAGTTAGAGCTAGCACTGTGCCAGCTACTATCACGCCAAGCTAGCTCTATCCCAACGAATGAAAGGTGTCACGTTCACATCAAGCTAAGCTGACTTAACGATGGGATTCTCTAACTCCGCCCAGTCTAGCGAGAACAGTTTCGTGACGAGCGAGCGAAACGAGCCCACAAAAATGACATGACTGAGCAAAGCGCGCCTATTTAAGTAGTGAGCGAGCGAAGCGAGCCTCCACAAAACAACTGTTCTAGCTATACACGTTTTTGCAATATACGAATTGGAATATCGATACAGTAAAAAATAGAGAGTCGCAGTGTGACGTCATAGAAAAATTAAATCCTGCCTCAATTTTAGGCAAATTAAATTCTGCCTCAATTTTTTTTATAAATAATAATTAATTTAATAATTTATTTATTAAACAGACTACAGAGGTCCACTGTGTTAGTAACAATATAACTTAGCCTATGTTAGTACTTAATAATAACAAACAAACACGATTCACAAACATTTACACAAGAAATACTTACAATACTAGAATGTTAGTAACAATAACGCTTATAAAAACTAAATATGTTAAATATGACCTATATTTTGAATGCTAAACCATTACTAAAAGTCTTGCAGTTATTAGCGGTGGAAATCTTACATGTTATTGTCGGTCAGATATATTGAACTTACTACCTGTACACTGAGCGAAAAGACATTTTCACGTCTAAATAGAATCGCAATATTACGCCCCTGAATAGCAACATCTTTGTATCGAAATCGTATTAACATCAGTCCTTCTTCGAAGTCACATAAAAGCATTTAAATTGAATACATCACATTTATATTTATTAAAGAAAGTCGTGAACCCGGGTCATAACTCGGAACATGATCCGTTTTATCTCCGAGTTCGTTCCCGAGGTACGTGGAAGTAGGGATGTGCCGTGCACACGTCAAATACATGAACGGAACCTTTGGGGTCCGTTATGGAGTATACTGAGAAATTAAAGTTTTTTGAAATGTTAATATTTTGTGAGAAACGCGAACAAACAGGTGGACATTTAATTATATTTTTTTCATAAATATTTTTGTGTGAGTTCTACAATGTTTAATTAACCAATACCTAGTCCTAATACAACTGTGTTTTTACCTTGTAGAAGCAGTTTTAACCACTCAAACGTCCGGCCACAATGGCCTTTCAAAACATTTCGACCTAAAACGTTATGGTCGACTATGGTGGCAGCCTCGCCGACTTGTTATCTTTTATTTACATTATTGTACGTGGTAACGTTATGAGAGATCTTTCTTTTCCAATTTCTAAATTGCATTGAAACATCCACCATCATTTCTTGCCAACCCTATCCCACACATGTGAGAAACTGCAAAACACCAAGTCCTTAACAAAATAATGGGCAAGCTTGTATCGCTGCACGCCGCGACGACGTGTCACGCCGTGACGCTAACACGTTGCGAGCGTGACAGCAGGATACTTGAAACACTGCCTAATGTTAAATGTGGTCCAAGGTGTAAGTGAATAAAAGAAACGTAGAGATTAGTAAACAAAAATTGCTAAAGACATGGTACGATGTGACAGCGTGTCACAAACAATTTGCAAGCATTACGATAACAAAAGACTGCTACGTTACACGTTCTTTTATTTTCAAACAGTAAATTATGAGAGACCAAGAAGGGATAAGACAATGTTCATCATTGATATAGTATTTTATCATGTTATAACAAACTGTCATGATGAGATGTAACTATGCAAGAAAGTCACAAGCGTGACAGCGTGCAGACAGAACGTTGGCGTAAGCTAGTGTGCTATCAGTGTGTTGACAAATATACTAAGAAGAATAAGAACATACATAAAAACATAAGAACTCATGTGAAATAGTGAGTATGTATATGAATAAGAAGCTTAACTCAATATCCTTACTTATATTACCTAGGATCTATAGAATGCAATACACAAACAAGAGTTTTATTTGGTTTTTTTAGTTTATTTTGTGCATCTTATTGATTTTGCCCTGACTACACTTACGTTTGCCATCAGTTTATAAATATGTAAGTCGTAATCTGTGGAAAATGTAGTGGGTAGTATATTTGTTAAGTTAAATGTTAAGTTACTACCGTTTATTTTTAAAATACTACTGTTTGTTTTCCATTATGAATTAAAATAAAATCCTTAAAACAAAAGCTCATGAACAATTTGATTCAATTAGCGCTCTGGCTCAACCCTTGCACCACTCACCCCCCTGTAACAGGATACAAATAACTCTAAGAAACAGATAGCTATATTACAATTTGGATGTACACTCGACGCCACGAATGACGAGGAATTGGACAGGTGACTGTGTTAATTGATGACGACTTTACGTGCGTACACTCTTGAATACCTCATGCGTAGGTAGGAGTTCTGAGAGCGGCTATGGAGCGTAGGTACTAGTACTTCGATAGGAACATAGTAGGTACGGAAAGGTCATAACGTCCTTTTCAACTTAATTTAGCTGATTATTTGGTTCGCTTTATGTGGGAAAGTTGAAAGAAATATCATATGTTAGAGAGGTTCTGAAGAAGAAAGGGAGGGGGAAGACTTTACGTATTCCTATGTTCGGTCGCTTTTCAATTGAAGCGAGGAAGTACAACCAATATACTCGAGTAAATACTATTTAATAGGTTTTTCTCTAGTTAATTACTTCTCAATCTCCACTCCAATCGACAGGCAGCCTTAGTTACTAGACAATACAATATATATATACAATAAAAAGTGCTTGATATTTTTGTGCCATAGTTGCTAAAGAACTTTAGTGAAATATTGTAGAAGTTCGTGATTCTGATTGTATCAAACGTACCTATGTCAAATTAAATTTAAACACGATCAAATTTAAATAAAAATCATTGATGTTTTTTAGGGGTCAACGACCGCTGGTAATTTGTTACAAAATATGAGTTGAAAAATATGTTTAGATATCGATACTAATTACGTCTGTGAAGTTAACACAAAATTTACTGATTTTTATACTGATATTTCAAGTGAATACTCTAAATGAGATCGATAACCTCACAAAAAAAAAACAATTACATATCGATACCTATCACGTCTGCGGAGTTTTGGTAGCTAATTTAATTTGACTTTGTATACACAGCCCTAAAATATTTAAAAAGCCGCCCTTTTCAGTACACTTTACAAACAGAATTATATCAAACCACCACCTCCTATAACTTTGCCCACAAGCTTCAATGTAAAGCGATATCACCCATGAAATAACTCTTAGCAACAGTTCTCAATACACTCCATTTTATTCGCCGCCTCCCGCTTACAAATTAGAGTGGTGACAAGGAATTTAATTGGCGCTGAACGTACGCGCACCTGTTTGTAGTTTTCGATTGCTTGAGATATGTTTATTGCTCGAGTGTTTAGTGAAGCTCTTAAACTGTTTAATAAAGGTGGGATACGCAGTGGGGTGGTAATAGAAGAGAGGGAGCTATTTGCATTTGTGCTTAGAGGTTAGGTTCTAAACGTAAATTCCTGGAATGACTTATATCCTAGTACGGTTTCTAGATTAAGATTACGGATAAAGAAAGAAAGAAAGAAAAATATTTTATTTGGGACACGCACAGGAAATACAAATAATAATAAAAGAAAATAAAATAAAAAAAAAACATTAAATCTAACAAAATCATGAAAACAATAAAAAAAAAAAAGAAAAAAGAGAAGACCTGTGCGAGGCCAAAAAGGGTGAGTTAATCTTTAGTTAATGATTTTGCTAATGTCGAGGAAAAAAAAATTGGCTTTGAAAAATACACATCGCTCATAATACAAAGGTATTTCTTGGCAGGGTTTAAATCATCGAGTCAGATTTTGTATTAAGAACGTAACTGTGATTAAAACACAGTTCTTTAGGTACAAAACTGACAACTTAGTCCAGCCTCTTGATTAAGTTGTCAGAACTTTACCTTAGTCGGAGCAAAGTTCAAAGTTAAAAATGGACTGGTTTGAATGTGATTCTGAAGATAAAACTTGTTTCATAATAGGACCCTTCGTATTAGGAAGTTAGCTAGGAAGCGTTTGGGCAATATTGGTTAACATACAAATATCTATTTCGGTCTTTGTGGGTAGATATTCTAGGCAGGACATCAAAATTACCCGTGTCTGGGTATATGACCGCTCATGTCAGCTGTCAGTTGCTTTGAGCAAACCATTTCACCATATCTGACGGGTTGGTTATATGAATATAAACATAATATTATGTGTATATGGGCGCCAAACCATTATTAAATTTTAATTTTAAGCTTGTTTCGCTAATTTTGTACTTAATCTGACTTCTATGTTATTTATTGAATTAATACTTGTATTTCCGTTTAAGTATATGTCAAGTTTTTATTTTGATGTATTTGAAATATTGAGATTTCTGGTTGAATTTATATAAAGTTTCTATTCGTAAACTTCCTTTTGATTTATTTAAAACGTTGTGCGTTTCCGGTTGACTTTATTTTTATTAAGTTTCTATATTGGTATTAAGGATTTATCTTGACTTGAATGATTTAAAATGTAACTTCCTGTAAAGAACTATTTTGACATATCCGCTTGATTTATGTAAATTGTTTTCGGCGGTAAAGTTTGGCGGTAATTTTGAGTATAAAAACTGTTGTAGTGCGAATGAAAGGACCCCCGACTGTGACCTCTGAGTTTATTTCGGCGTTTCTTCTCAGAGATAGTCAATTAGGAAACGCCGACCTCATCAAGCTTAATAATAAGAAAAATCTGATCCAGCCTGTCCCACCTTGCTGTCCCCCCCCCCCAGCGACGCCCTAAGCCGAGGTTCGTACCCCACAGGGGGTGCCCTTAGGTGATAGTCGCTTAGTATGTAATAATACGCCCCTGGCTGGAGGCTTTGAGTTTCACTTAAGGCAACCACAGGATAGTCCGGTTAAGTAGTAACGACCTCTCTAGGTCTACTACGAGATGCCATAGTTAGGAAAAAAAAAAAAAAAAAAAATGGAAGGACATTCTTTGTGCGCTGCTCGTGGAATAAACACCCTGATTTGAAGTAAGGTATCTTCTTGTTACTCTTTTAAATAGTTTCCTGCCATTTCCTATTACTGTGTATTTGTGTGATATATTGGTGCAAACAAATATGTGTGACTCCGGCAACTCAAACTCAAAGCATTTATTTCAATTAAACCATTTACAGGCACTTTTGAATTGTCAAGTGGTCGGTCAGTCAGAAATCTGAAGCTAGTGGCCCATTCCAAAGCGTAGTAGGTACCCACAGAACAGATAAAGAGTTTATCTGTTCTGTGTAGGTACCTATGGAGAAGAACGGGCAAGAAACTCCATGGACACTCTTTTATATTATATTGTTACATAAATATTAGTTACATCATTATTGTTGAATATAGGTATAATTATATGTGAGAACGATGTAAATAAGACGTACACGTTGAGTGTCCAGTGTACAGCAAATATAAATTTAAACAAAACAATCCATAATAAAATAATTTAAATACGCCGTGGTGACTAAGAGATGACCAGTCCCAACTGACAGCGCCCGTTCACGAACATGACGCATGGATCAGCATCATTAAGCTCAACCATTTTGAAGGGAGCTAAATGATCCAACACACGCGCCACCGTCAGCGAGACATTTGACGACGGTGATGATGCGCCGACATGCACATTATGAATGTAAACGAAGCTAAAGGAGTATTTAAGGGCGTAGTAGGTCGTGTTCTGTGGTTTCTACCTACCCCTATGGGAAAAGGCGTGAGTTTATGTATGGACAAAGCTCGGAGACGGATCAGCAGCCCCTGCTAGAGACGGTACTGTTAACACTTTCCATACAAACTTAGCTTTCCAGTGAATGTCACCCTCAGATCATATACAGGGTGTGGCATAAGTAGTGTTCCACCGTTCAGGATTCGATAAACCAGATAATTAACTATAACATTAAAAATTTGTAACCATTTTTACCCAAGGGTTCCGAAAATATTTCCTTTTTCTCTTTTATTTACGATATATCTACCTTTTATTACTAATTTGTTTGTAGTTTCAACAAAAACCATTATTTTTTTATTTTGATTTCTGTTGTTGTTTGTTTCTGTTTTTTATGTAAAATTTGCTCTTTTGAAGAAAAAGTTGGTTCTTCTCTAATTTTAACCCTAATTTTTAACACACCATCAAGTTCAAGAGCGATTTTTGTAAAAAACACTTACTACTAAAAATGGTTAAAATTTTTAATTGTTATAGTTAATTATCTGGTTCATCGAATCCTGAACGGTGGACCACTACTTACGCCACACCCTGTATATGATCTGAGACGTCACCTTTTACTCATACACTTTGACGGTCCCCGGTAATTATAATAATGTCTTATGACGTCTAGCTTGCGTTCAGTTGCGCATAATTTGGACACTAATATTTTGGTCTCTAGTCGCTGCCGCGGCAGTCGATTTCGTACTCTGTGAACCTATGTAATGTATCTGGGTAAACTGAAAGCATACCCCAACATAGGAAAGGGCTTGGCAGACTAACAAACAACATCAAAACGCAATTTGCTTCAAGAATCCAACGAAAAAAAAACATGTCTGCAAGATAAAGTTTTCAAATAACAACCAATATTTTCAAACATGTTCATATCGCCGTACAATGAAAATTGTGCACAATAAAATCGATAAAGGCACACAAGTAGGTTTCGTTCAACTACCGGTATGTAAAGTTATAAAGTTGTGCGGTCGGTGCTATGTTGCATCGGTTACCAAGTTGCTACTACAAATAGGAGTGTTTGGTCTGCAATTTAGGTTCTAAGTCAACAAATTTTGTGTTAGAAAGTTTCATATTTTTGTTATGTATAGTGAAGATTATGTTAGGAAAATGGCCGATAAAGCAGCGTTTTCTAATGATTACAAACATCGTTTTAAAGCTCCGCAGCTTGATGATTCAACGACATAACTGTAGCGGAAACCCAGGTTTTGTGGTACAACTTAGAAGACATTGTTTTCCAGCAGTGTACTACAATAATTGCCTGAGTTGATTGATTTTTCAAATAATCACGCTGCATATAGTAAGCGGCGTTTCAATATCCTTAGTTGCTCTCCGGTTAAGAATGCCAAGAAGGTATGAACTATAGGACTTTGTCTAACTCGTCCTATCTTCTACTGACTTGTAGGCCGGCTTGCACCACAAATCCCATAAATTTATCGCTTGACTAATTTAAAATATCGTTCTGTTTCTATCAATCGTTTGAAGATAACAGAGACAGAATGTGTTTGAAATATGTTTAGCGTTAAACTTGTTTAGTGATTTGTGATGCAAGTGGGCGGCAGAGTTAGATAAAATGAGGTGTGATGTCCTCCTATGAAAAGAGAGGAACATCACTCGCTTCTTCGCCTCCAATCTGGTGACCACGTCAGGGATCACCAGTCTGGACTGAAAATCACGTTGGGATGGAAAATCAGGATTTTCCATCCCTCCCGTTCACACCTCGTTCTTCCACCTCCAAAAGTTAGAAGATCCTAAGAGCGGGTCAACTACTTGCTGATCGACCTCATCTACAGGAGAGGAAGTACGCACTCCGAATATTCTGTTCAAGTTTAACTAAAAGTCCCTTATGTATCCAACGGGACTACTAGTGTAAACAACGTACCACGTTCTTGTAAATTATTTACAGCTTGCATCCATTTACCCATTGCTTGCACTTCAAACAGTGGATTTAGTTGCTGCTGTAGACATCAGAGTTACATATATAAACATCACGCTTAAATTCCCGAAGCGAGACCCCGATAATAATAATGTATCAAATTTTATCCAGCCTGTCCCCGACTTGCTGTTCTCCCCCAGCGACGCCCTAAGCCGAGGTTCGTACCCCACAGGAGGTGCCCTCAGGTGATGGTCGCTTAGTTTTTAATCAATATTAATCCCCTGGCAGTTCGCTCAAAGGCACCACAGGAAAGACCGGTTTAGTAGTCACGGCCTCTCAAGCCCAACTTCGAGAAGCCATTTAAAAAATATATATATCCCGAAGCGGGGATGAATAATAAATCCACATTTCGCCAGATATGTTTTAGTTCCAAGAAATAAGAGGAAGCATGCCCACTAACCGAGTTATACTAATATTATATTTACTCTGCAATAATACACAGCATTAATAATTACAAGATAATAAATTCCAACAAAAAAAATATGATCCAAAACTACTAGCTTACATGGCGGAAGTCACAGGTTAATTGAATACCCGAGAGTTATAAATAATTATCTTGATATACATAAGGTCTAATTAAGAGATAAAATTTCACATCAGTCACTTCAAACAACTTTTCAACTAGACACATAAAGAGGAGGAGGGGTTATATAAAAGAGGTAACAATATTTCCACGTTCAGTGTATTTCTGTTCGTTTATGAGTTGTTACGATCTATTTCAAGAGAACTAAGTATAGAACCTAACTTAGTCAAGATTACCTACAGTTCTAGTAACATCGATACCATTCCCTTTGCCGATTACATAATCTATTACAGGTAAGCTTTGGCGCTAACAACATTACTAGGCAAATAAACATTGCTACCGACATATTAATAAAACCCCAAATATTCTATGAAAAAATCGGCCATAATAATTTATTCATAATACATTTCCTACACAGCTCTTGAGCCCGATTATATTATAAAGTTCCTGAAACGAAAATACCATTCCCGTACACAAAAACTTTCAACTTCAAATTCTGAACAACGTACACAATTACCCAAACTATTTTATCTAAAATAGAGAAAAGAATAAAATTTCCAAGATAAGCTGTACTCCATATAACGAAGCTATTATTAAAGCACAATGGCACCTGTCATATACAGACATGAAGACCTCTGGAGACCTCTTATTTGCCGTGGAAATAGAAACGGAACAAATAGGACAACAAGGCATTATTTAAGTTAGGGCTCCTTTGAGAACCGAATTAGGTATATACCTGTACTTGAAAATCTAATTGGCGTACGGAGTAGTCTCTAAGATTTCTCTAACACAAAAGATGAGTGTTTTCGGATGATTGATGGGGATTTGTATGTATGTACACATTTGCAAAATGGATTTGGTTAGTGAATTGAAGTTAGTGAATATTTTTTCATTTTTGTCATTTCCAGCTTGTAGTTATTATGATTTCAAAGTCAAAGCATTTATTTCAAGCAGGCACATAAAAGGCACTTTTGAACGTCAACATTTACATTAAAATATAATTGATTCTAGTCGCCCCTTCCAAAAGGTAGTTTCGTATGAAGAAGAATTTGCAAGAAACTTCACCGTTACCCTTTATATAATCTTTATATCTTGAATATAATCTTCTAAGTTGTAATATGCTTGTGTACAAAGTGAACGTTTTTTTAAGAGTTTAAATTTTCTTTCTTATTGGAATATATGACAAGGTATTTTGTTGTAACATTTAACACAGTACCCCATAAAAGATGAATACTTATACTAATACCTTACTTTAGCTAATCTGAAAAAATGTTGATCTATTAAACCTTACAACCCGTGGTGCCCCACTTGATGGATTGCATTGATATTGCTATAATACGTTACCAATCTTGTGTACAGACTTGCCTGTCACCTACGTGCCTGTGTACCTATTTGTCAGGTTGGTCCTGCCATATTTGCTAGGGTCTCCTGCGATAGCATCCTTAGCTTTCTGGGAATACCCTTATAATTATTATAATAAAATTGAACCCTAATAGTGTGACATACACAATGTAAAATTATCAACAAAAAAAAACTGTATAGATACTTTCATTCAACAGCTCACGATTTATTTGCCAGATACCTACACAAATAAGCAACCAAAATCAATATTTGCCAACCACAAAAATGAGTCCACTGGATACCTGTATACATTATATTTGTTATTTAAATGAAGACCGTATCTCTCCAAGATTTCCTTTGAAGATATTCGCAACACCATGGCATAGTGAAAGCTTCTGAAACGACAGAATGTTCCAGTACATGGGTATCTGTTAATGGACACCAAGGATTTAAACGCGATGGGATGCGGCATAGATGCCCGAGGGAAATAAAGGCATTCTTTCGAATATTTCGTGTAATAATGGCGTTTGATAATGAAGATTTTTGACGAATTAAATACTTTGTTAGTGTGGGTGTTTGGAGTTTCTCATATTTCATGTTTAATTTTATAACTTTTGTAATTTGTGAGATTAAAAAAAAAATTAAACTCAAGATTAAACTTCATATTCTTTCTATAAAGTTTTACAATACGTCGAAATTACATGTAAGTATTTAAACTTTATTAATTTGAGTTATTCTGTTATGACTGAAAACTCTCAAAACCAACTGAGACCTTTAAGTTCAAGGTCGTCTTGATTGAAGACATTTCTCTAGAGTGGCCTTTTAGGAATGAACTATCCAGATTTGAGTGAACCCATCCCGACAGTGGGTAGCCATGAATTACTCATCGTGGAGCTCAACCCAATCTTAGGGAGTTCAATGACTAGACACGACGTCATAGCACATTTATATTACTTTTATCATCGAACTCGGTGTAAAGAAATAGAGAAAGCATTATTAATTGACAATCAGGACAAATAGTTAATTACAAAAAAAAACAATTGGCTTCCAAAAAAAAACACTACAAAGTGAAAAATAACTTTAATTTCGGAAGTCGGTGTCTTTGCCTCTGTGTTTTAATTTTTTCTACCGACTTCCGACATTAAAGCTATTATTCACTTTGTAGTGTTTTTTTTTTTGGAAGTCGGTTGTGTTTTTTTTGTAAAAAAGTTTTTTTTTATTTTTCAGTTTTTAGTTATAGTACCTTTTTTTTTGTTTTCGGGGTAAAACTTCAAAAGGCACCCGACCTCCGGGGAGGGAGGTCGGGGAGTGTGGGATTTTTACCTCACTAAAACCACCCCGGTGATCACCATCAGCACATAGGGGCGGTCCCGGTTCCTCTTAAAAGACCAATTCCGGAACCACCCCTGTGCAATGCCTGTAAGGCACATCCCTGGGGAGACTGTAAAGGGGCCTCCCCTGAGCCTCGCTATGTTCGGCAGCACGTGACCACTGTGCCACCGTCCTCCCTGGGGTCACTTGGTGGGCGGACAGAGTCCCCTCTCTGTGCACCCGCGACCCCAAAGGTCCACTTACCTTGATTGGTAAGCAGACCTTAGTTATAGTACCTACCCCACCACCAATTCGAAAAAATATATATTGTTGATTTTTTAAGAATCGCTCGACCGATTTCAATAAAATTTATATGGGACCACCTCTGAAGTATGACCTACCATACAAAAAAATAATCATAAAAATCAATTCATAATTGGCGGAATGATCGCGTAACAAACATACAAAAAAAAATAGTCGAATTGAGAACCTCCTCCTTTTTTGAAGTCGGTTAAAAATAACTTTCATCAGCTTCTTGTTACCATAATATAAGGTCAATTTCTTGTGTTTTATCGGGATTTTGAACTCAAATGGTCTTACCAATGGGCTATACACAAACGTAAACTCACGCCTTCCTTCTATGGTGGTAGGCAGAAATTACAGGACGCTACCGGCTACGATCCTTACATACTCCTTAATGAGATTATTTCGCCACGAAATAGCCAGATGAATTGTGTACACATATGTTTTTGTACTCGTAAAAAACCTATATCGATCAGTTAATTTCGCAAATGGCAAATCAAACTCTGTACGTTTAATTCTGAACAAACACGTGAATAAAACATAAAAATAAAACTATTTAAAAACATGGTCTCCCCTAACCGTCTCTTTAACTGACTACTTTATCACAGTAAGTGGGGTACCAAACAGACCCCAGTGCAGTGTCGCCCCAACTATTTATAGCGCCGATTTAGAGATCGTAACACTGACAAGACACTGGTGAATAACGGTAGGTACTACGCAATACTCTTTCACAAAGAAACCTTATGTTTTGTTGTGTTGACTTCATGGTATAGTACAATACATTACGGCCCGTCGTCTATGACGGTACTCAAAAGTAACGTGTTCTCAAATCACCAATGCGTAGCCAGAATTCACAACACGAGTATTTTGATGGCAGTTGTACACGTCCCGGTTATCATGGTGTAACTCTTCCTCACTGCGGCGAAAAAAAAAAAAAAAAAAAGCACCAATTAAAGCACCTGCCATCCAATCTCTTCACCACCCTTGGTTGACTGGTAGAGAATGCCTAAGGCATTAAGTCCGCCTTTGTACCGTTTGTGCGAAAAGTTATAAATAAATAAATAAATGTCACATGACTCTGTAAAGCGGACTTTAAAGCACCAAGGATTAGACTACGACTACTTAGAACTCAGCGATTTACTTGAGAAGCACAACAAGAGTACGCCTAGACTCAAGAGGACCAACATTTCAAGTCGAGAGGGAGGTGAAGCTAGGCGATCAGCTTTACCCAATACTTTTCATCGCAGTCCTAGAATCCATATTCAGAAAACTCGATAGGAGTGATATGGGAATAAAAATCAATGGTAAGTACCTCTCACACTTCAGGTTTGCGGATGACATTGTACCGGTTTACTATACACCTGTGCCTACCCCATGTGAAAATACAAGGTTAATAGAAATACCTGGAAACCTCCAAAGGGGTCATTGTACTCATCATTATGAATAACTTTTACTAAGACAAACCAGAAATCGCAAAGAAAATCAGCTGCTCCGTACATTTATGTTCTCATAACTCGACAAAGTGTAGCTGTGGCAAACAACAGATATTTTGTTCTCGATTTAATTTTACAACTTGTATAATATGTACACAAATAAAACAAATTAAAAAACAGAAATACTAGGAATTCTTGCCAAGCTGCACAACAATTCTCACAATAGTATTACTACTAACACAAACGAGGACTGTCGTGAACTACAGCCTGAAGCGAAGTCCAGGAATAGTTCGTAGCTTTCGGGGCAGTCGCCAGCCACGAACAAACACGAGAGCCAGTGAATACTAACTCAGTATAAACACATTACTTCAAGTTTGACACTTACAAATTACGCGGAGTAGTTGCTAATGCGCTCTATTTGTCTTGTCGAGGTGGTATATAGATAGGTACTATCTAATAATCAGGAGAGGGCAGAGGTGTGGCTGTACCTGCTTAGTTTTAACTTAACAGATGTTGGGTTGTTATTATTTAATTACTTATCACTAAAAGACTAATAGCAAAAAAAAACTTGTGTGACCTATGGGTTGAATAAAAAATAATATTCACAATGAAATTGACTACGTTTTAACTAGTTTAGTTAGCACACATAACAATTTTGCATTATAATCTTTTTTTGAATTTTTTCGTCAATATTGACTCTGAACTCGCGTTATTAATGCCTAATATCAACTGAAAACAGAAAACCAATTTACCAAAATGTCCTTTACAGCTAAATGTATACGTGCCTTTAAACAATAA
Source organism: Brachylomia viminalis (assembly GCA_937001585.2). Taxonomy (NCBI): domain Eukaryota; kingdom Metazoa; phylum Arthropoda; class Insecta; order Lepidoptera; family Noctuidae; genus Brachylomia; species Brachylomia viminalis. The sequence goes on along the minus strand of OW443307.2, from coordinate 3,745,011 downwards.
GCTCTCGACTCCCAGGAATCTGTCAAAACAAAATCATGCCGAAAAAACTCAAACACAGCCGTCCAACTTCACTCCCCGGGCAGCTTTAAGAGACGGCATAAAACACTGCATTCATAATCCCAGCATTCCTAAAAGAGGAAAACGAAGTTGCTTACGAGTTAGAAAAGAAAAAGGAACCAACGCACTTAGAATTAACTGAATTATGAATGAGTTAGCCCTCGATTCTGTATTCTGTTACATCTTTAGGGACTGATATTGAATAATGTTCACCCGTTTTACCTATTGAGTTTGAACAAAAGCTATGGGTGACTTGTCGAGAATGGCTCTTAGAAATTGGAGAAATCTTAAAGCCCGATCTCAGTTCTCAAATCGAAGGCTGAAGGTATCAGAGGGGCGATCGTTTTGTAAGCACTAGCTTTGATTTATGTCTAACGAGCTGTGCAGTCAAGTGTTTTTAGTCCTTCGGGCCGAAAATACCCTAAGATGCCAGCGTCAGATAGGATTTGACTTCTAAGTCAAATCTTTGAGTAACTGGGTGAACGTACCATCCACAAAAAAATGCGGATTCGTTCCTGGAAATTGTCGAGAAATCTTTCAAACAGAATTATAAAAATGTGCCCAGGGCACATCTCTATTTAATAGCTAGCGAGCGATCGCTAGCTAGCGATCCTCCCCTGCTTCGCATAGTTTTACGAATAGACAAAACACTGAGATTTCCTTATTATATATAAGTTTAGTATTAATGTATTATACATAGTACGCCTTCTGGAATAAATGCTATAAATTATGGTGAAAACCGCATCAAAGTCCATTGCGTAGTTTAAAAAAATAACGCGGTCACACAGACAGACACAAAAAGAGACATTTATTTATATTTTTTTTATTAATATAATTACAAAGCTGTTGCCTGCTATTCCGTCTGCGATCCAGGATGATAAGTAACCTGCGTCCTTCTCCAGGTAATGGTCTACCCTGGGCCAAAATTCATACAAATCCGTTCGGCCGTTTTATCGTGAAAGCGTAACAAACGAACAAACTTACTTTCGCATTCAAAATATTATACAGGGTTTTTGGTAAAACAACATCAACCTCTTTAGGGGTCATTGTACTCATCATTATGAACAAAAATCAGCTGTTCCCTACATTTATGTTTGCAGAACTCGTCAAAATGTAGGAACCAGCTGATTTTTTTCGCGATTTCATATTAGGTCCCATAGTTAAAGTTGTTCATAATGATGAGTACAATGACCCCTTAAGAGGTTGATGGTGTTTTTCCAATCACCCTGTATAGAGTTTGGATGGATGGATATAGATTCATTACGATATTTGAACTGAAGAGCCTGAGAAACCCTGTTGTTCAATTACCTTTAAATTAAGTTTCTATGCAACATTTTCCAGAAATTTAAAACTTATCCACAACCGTAATAAAAAACATGTGTTCTGTCGATCGAGGCGATCATGTTATACTACTGTAGGTACTAAACACATGTATTTGCTGAAATCTGAAAGTCCATATTTCACATAGTTACGTGACCAACAACTGTTCTGTTGGAAAATTTGACTACGATGCTAACAGTCATATTGAAATGAACTTATACTAGCGACCATTCATGTTGCTTAGTACTTTATTTTAGAGACAATTCATTTTATATGTATTTCGGTCATTTTAAAATCGCACTGAAAAAAAATTATGAAATTAATTATGATTGTCTGACTGCTAAAGTGAGTCTTTATCTCTGTCAACTACACTAGTAAATATATTTTTATTATAGTATAAGATTTTTTTTTCACAAACATATCAAACTAACTCTAAGTGTGGAGAAACCACTGCACTGTTACAAAACTATCGAACCCGATCATGTAACGAAAGTAACTTTAAATGTACAGTCAAACAATTGTAGAACAAGAATATTGAAAAAATGAAATTAGAAGCAGCCCGGACCCAGTCTACTCTAGTCTAGAGAAACAAGGAAAGTAAAGGATCTAGAGCGTTCCCTAGAATGATATTTAGAATGAAACTTAAAAGTAAAAATAAAGAGGTTTACATTTATTGGTTAAGCAAATTTACCATCCTTTCGCTAGAACGCTCGCTAGAATGCACGCTAAAACGCCCCCGTTTATTTTTCTGTAATGTTAGATTTGCTAGAATGCTCATTACAAGTGAATGCTCAAGTCTATCAGCACCTTAAGGCAATCAGAGAACCTTAGATACGATACGGTACGTAATCACACACACGTACATTTATAAGTTATTTAATAATAAGTATTGAAATAATTGGTTGTTTATGTATTTGCTTTATATTCTAAGTGCTTACTGTTTATTTTATTTTGTTAGAAGTAGTACCAATAATTGAACATGACTTGGTTTCCGTACGTCCTTTTCTGGTAACCACTGAAAATCAGCGCTGTGCTGTGGGTCCCCCATAGCTCAGCATCATGCTGAGTGGAAGCCTTCTTGTCACAGTCATGACGTGCATCTGTCGGCTATTTCTGTTTTGTGCTCGTGATTAGAGATCTCTTTTTTGTTTTTATTTTTTCTTAATTATTAGAGCTAATTACCTTTTTTGTAACGTGTCACGTGTTTCTGTGACATATAAATCAATGTATACAACATGTATAAAACTATTTTTCTCTCTTTCTTTCATTAATCATGACACAACTCGTCTTTAAGTTAACATCAGGGATACATGCACAGGGATACATCGTTCTCACAGGTATTACAACATGAATGATGTAACCACTTTTTTGTAACAATATTTTGATTTAAAAGAGTGTCCATCGAGTTTCTTGCCCGTTCTTCTCCATAGGTACCTACTACGCTTTGAAATGTGCAACTAGCTTCATCTTTCTGACTGACGAACCCCTTGACAATTCAAAAGTGCCTGTAATTGGTTTATTTTTGTTATTTTTTTTTACCTTGTGTTGATGTTGTGTCATATTATTATTATTATTTGAAATAGAGTTTGAGTTTGACAGTGCGAGTGTAGCGGTTACAACCGATGGTTTATTATTTTCGCTTAATTAAAAACTAACTGTAAACCCTACACAGCACGTTGCATAACCTTACTTATTATATTAATATTATACTATTGACGCTTCGTTCGTCATAGACAACAAATGAGGAATAATATCATTATCTATTGCTTACAATGACTAACAAAATATTATTACAACTATTACTTATTTACTATATTTACAACACACACACAATATCTATAAACATATTTAACAATATTATGCAACGTGCTGTGTAGTGTTTACGAAATAAATAAACCAACATTGGTAACCGCTAAACGAGCTACCGAAAGATATGAATATTTATACCGAAGTTTTAATGTTGGATGGAAAACTTAACATAACTGGAGAACACTGGCTGTGGGTGTACACTATGGATACAACTCTGCCTGACCATTCGGAAAAAAACAGGCATGATGTTATGTCACTAGAGCAAATTGATAGTTTGCATCAATAAAAAACCTTTTGTAGTCTTAGGCTGACCGTTCACGACGCGACTCAAAAGCAAGGTGCTCTAATTACCAATGATTAAAATTCAAATTCTTTATTGCAAACTAAGTGTACAGAGTTTTGAAGATGTTAACAATCGGTAGGTTCTTAGAACGTAGTTGCCAGTTAAGGCATTGCAATCATAAAATTCAGCAGGTCATAAAATTAAGAAAAGAAAAAATATATATGCATACTTAATTATTACAGTTTTATGTTAAATTAATTATCATTATACATTATTTGAGGAGCCAGCATATTGTTACAGCACTAGTATTTCAATCGTGTTACGTTTTAAATAGTGTCGCGGACGATGGGCCTAACATTCGATTTGTTTATTCACTAACATCCATCAAGTCAATCCAGAGATAATGTAGTGACCGTTATTAAGATCTGTTATGAATAAGGGTTAATAAATCAGGCAATCCTGAAATAAGTATCATAAGGATTATTGAATGATTTCTCAAAAAAAAAATATTCGGCGCAAAATAATTTTAACCGTCTCTAAATGATGTTTAACCGGGATATCGATAAGCTTGTAGGCAAATTGATTTGTAAACGCTACTAAAATACTTAACGATACTGGCAAAGTACTAGTGTTAGTTGGTAATCAATAATAATTATTAAGGTGCAAATGACAAAAGACAAAAGACTGGATGCGGAAGGCTGAGGACAGGGTGTTGTGGCGCAGCCTGGGAGAGGCCTATGTCCAGCAGTGACCTGAGATAGGCCGAGCTGATTGAAGTCGAGCACTAACAAAACAACAAATTTTAATAAATACTCAAAAATAAATCCCTACACAACAATTCATTGACCTCACCACCAGCTCAACTTTATTCTTGGTCATCAACCCTCCTTACACCTAAAACTAAGAAAAGATTCGACGACTACGTATCTAAAAACAATAAGCTCTTATTATGCGACAAAGATGACGTCACAGCGCCCACGACTGCTCTACTGGTGTCAAATATCACATTATATATAGATACAGAAGGTCTGCTCCATTCAACAAGCGATAACTGTCGCACACACACAGACTATATAACTCAGAATTATCTCAAGTAGGATCTGTTTAACTGTAATAAAGCTACATTAAAAAAACAAATAATAATAACTGTAAGCGAAGGCAATGACAAGCAACTAATCTCTCAATGTTCAAACTTTTGGAGCGAAGATCTTTAGCACAGCTTATAGTAGGAATTGACTGGGAGAAATCGTCATGTAAGAAAAAAGCGTCACGAAGCTCCATGCGATTTTCTCTCTCTTTCTATTATATACGTGTGTGTGTGTGTGTGCTTGCGTCTATCGCGTAAGGAACTTTATTCCTAACGTAACGTATTTTTTCCTTTAAAATGCTTTTACGTGCGTTTTTATGTTTTTTTCTCTCACATTTCAATTGCAAACACAGATGGTTATTTGAATAGTTTTAACTGTTAAATATATAGTTTATAGTGTTGACAACACAAATTCTATTATAAGTCTAAACGCGAAGACTTGTGATTGGCTTTCTGTCGACTATTGTTTCCTTTTTTTAATGATTGTTTTAGCTGTAAGGCATCCATCCAATAAATAAATAAAATTTTCAAACTAATTTTAAGTAATATAGGTAGATGAAATTGCACCTTTTTTATTTAAATGGTTCTTAATTAATTATCCTAGTTAAACAGGCATCCCTATTATTAGTCATACAACACTGTAATACACATACTTTGTAACATACCTACTAGAGAGCAAAGGTGCAGACCATAAAACTGAACAATTTTCTCCATGGGACCAACATCTCAATCGAGAAAAAATAATCAGCAGTCCTATACATTTGGGTCGAGTAGGTATTGAAGTTTAGTATGGGGCAGTTGATAATTTTCAATATCCATGGAGAAACTTACCCCGTTTTATGGTTTGTACCACACCCTTAAATTTGACCACACGTTTTTGTTACACGCTGTATGTATCGCTGTTCGTTGCCTGATAGAAATTAAAAAAATAAAATTGACGTGTGCGTACGGCGATCTCAAACGAATGCAAGTCGCGAGCCCGCTAATACTCGCTGTACTGTAGCGTGTCTATGTGTGCATGCGTTTTCGCTCGTTGGTTGGAGCCGAACTTCTGCACTTATCTATTTTGTGTCAAATACCTCGCGACTAGAGGCTAACTATTAAGTAAAGTGCTTTCTTATGTCACTCTAGTAAATCTGGAAAGAATTTACTATTTTTGGTACCATGATATTTGATGAAAAGGAAACAGAATTTGGTGTTTATGGTAAAAGAACTTCTTTGGTTAAGTCATTGTTTATTGACTTGGAGTAGTAATAAAAGTAAAGTTTGAATGCTATGGAGTTTACGGAATGGAGTCACAAGTACCTATTACTTTTGTTTTCATTTTTATTCACATATACTTACGTAGTTTTTAACACGGAATAGTAAAAAAAATGATTTTACGTCCTACTAACTCTAGACAATAGTCTATTGCAAACAGTCATATTCGTTTTCACTAATGCAGTGAGATATACAAGGTGATTGGAAGATGGGTGCAAAGCTTTAAGGCGAAGATAGTACAGACAGTTTAGAACAATTTAAGCCATGGTTGTCTTAGACGAAGTCTTACCATTTTTTTTTAACCTAATTTTTAAGATTTTTCTCGAAAATTGCTAAAATTTTAACTAAACTGGTTATTTATAGCTAAATTGAATGATAAATGAATTCATTTTTATTTTATTTAATTAAAGTAATGTGTAAGCAATCTAGCAAAACATGTATTAGGCCTCTGTGTCGTTAGACATTTTTTTTACAGACATTTAAAGTTCATATAAATTAAAAAAAATCATAAATCATTTTTGAAAACCTTATTTAAAAAAAAACGAAGTGTGCTTTTTTTGTTCAAATATTTTTGAAAACATGCGTGTTAATAATCGCTCTTTCCTTTGAGGTATCATTTACGAGGATATTTTACAAATTATTGAAATTAGGATCTACAAACCAATTTGAGGGAGAAATTTTAAATTTTAGGTAGACATTTGTTTCTTTAAGCTGATTTTTCCATCGTCCGATAAGTATTATCTGGAGAATAAATGTTAGTTTGCAGTTTGACATAATATGTTCCATGTAAAATTTGTCAAACTGGCCATTTTATTCCTCAGATGAAAGTAACCTGACGATGGAAAATCAGCCGTAAATATATAATGTATTTGAATAAAATCTCGTTTAAACTTTGCTAAAACCAACAGACACATCACTTTAAATTCATTAGAACTTCCCAGAATTAACATAAAATAACATCACTGTTACCGAGTACACTGTGTTTTTAGAGGTGAGTTCACACACATGGTAAAGGAATCAAGCGAAATCCAAGTTTCCAAGAATTCATCTGTTCATTCGTATCGTCCGCCCAACACAACACAAACCAACATATCTTCATCCAAACACACATCGTACCACAAATCTCCTACCTATCTCCTATGGCAAGAACTAATAACAATTACTTAGTACCAGGTAACATAGAGGAGTGACCACTAATAGAGCATCAGACGTCCAAGCATCTTGTAGTCTCTTGTTTGTAGTACAACCGATAACCTCAGGTGAGGCGGAAGGGAAGGGTAGAAGGTTCACTTTCGTTGAGCTCCTTAAGTTCTGAGTTGAGCTGCACGATTGCTGAAAATTGTGTGCACTGACTGGACAGGTCCACTCATTCTGTGTGCTTCTTTTGTCAAAAGACCATTTCAGACACCGATATACATAGCCTTCACATGATCTGACCAAGATTTTGTCTGGACTTTAAAAGAGACTGTGACCTCTGAGTTTGTTTCAGCCTTTCTTCTCAGAGTACCTAGTCAGATGTGCAAGGCCGGCCCCATCTAGTTTAAAAAATATATGTTTGACGTGTAAAAGTGTTTGTACAAACCTACATACAGAAATAAAATCATTTATCACTTTGTAAATATCTAAAAGGATACACGTCATCATTATATAAGCTGTACGGGCTTCTTACACAATACAAAGTTTATATCTCCAGTCTTTTCCTAAATATACTGAGGTTGGCTTCCAGTCTAACTAGTATTTTACATGGAGCGACAGCCTATCTGACCTCCACAACCCAGTAACTGGGGAACACAATAATCGTAATTTGTTACCATTTTAATATGGATGGGCCATGATGCTAATCGTAAAGCTTTTAGATGGCACACTGACAGTGTCGGTAAATACGTTTTGAGTATGTCGTAAGTATATTTTCTTTCACACAATAACTGACGAATGGACACACGTTATGTTTTCAAAAAAGTAACTAATGTGTTATAACTAGGGGTCACTTCTTGAGAAAAAGTTAGCACAAGCCGTTGTTTAAAGATCAAGCAGGCAGCAAGTTTGCTAGCGGAGCTAACTGACCATTGTGACTACTCGTGGCTTGTATCCTAGCGTCCCATTCAACACGGGTAAGCAATTCCAAAATATTAGACATTTTGAGCATTAATTAGAAGAAAGTTACGCTATGTCAGATTTTTGTTAGCTAACCATACACGAAAAAAAGGAGAAAGAGGCTGGTTAGAATAGATCCATTCATGCACCACAAGAAGCACTGCCATGGGTCAATCATACTATTGAGCAATAAACTTCCAAGTCAAAGTCAAACTCTTGAGTACCTGACGTCTGGTTATTAGCAGCTACTTTCAAGTTAACCTTCTGATATAATTTATTCAGTTTGAAACCAGTGGACAGCCCTAAAATCAGTGTGTACCTAACGACGCCAGTGACGCCCTCGAGATAAATTGAGCAGACAGTTGGTCACGCGTGAACCGAAGCCTTTGAACGTTTGCTCAGCAGTGGACTCGGTTGAGTACAGGTTTCAACGTTTGCTTAGGGGTAGCCTCGATTGAGTACAGCCTCAGTAAAATCTTACCATGAAAACTTAGGTGAAGTGAGCTGTCATAGTATCAATCCCTAGCATCAGGTGGAATGACAACTCACTTCGCGTCGCGCCTATCTGCAGGAGCCTTAATAGAAACTAGAATTTAAAGCACGCCATTGGACATAAATATTATACTCTAGCATTCAATATATTGTAATATTTTGCATGTCAAATGTCTGACTATGTATTAGAAACTTAACTGACGACACGGTTGGCGCAGTGGTTAAGCGATTGACTGCTGCGTTACGTGTCGCGGGTTCGATCCCCGCACGGAACAAATATTTGTATGACCTGCAAGTAGTTGTTCCGGGTCTGGCTGTTTGTGTATGTGAGTTTAAATGTTTGTAAACGCACCCACGATACATGAGAAATTCCTAGTGTCGGGCAACGTTTAAAAAAAAAAAAAAAAACTACTAACTTTAAATGTACCAATGCCTATTGCAAATAAATGACTATGATTATAATGATACTGAGACTTCTGGCCAGTGTAATAAGCCTGGCGATGTCGTAGCAGCTGTGACTGATCCGCTTCCCAGAAATAAGGTTTGGAATTAATGTTACACTCATTTATTACCCAAGTCAATATTACGCCTGTATTCTACCTAAAGGGGTAGCCAGAGGTGTATAGTATATCCACATTCTACCGGTTCGGTTGTGAACGAGTTACGTGACATATATTTCAGCAGTCACGTTGTATGTCCCATTTAATAGTGAGTGGCTTGCTCACTATTATTTGCTGCCTATTGATTATTATCGTTGAGCTCCTTAAGTTCTGAGTTGAGCTGCATGATTACTGACAAATGCGTGCACTGACTGGTCAGGCTCAATCTGTGTGGCTCTTTCGACAGACACCGATCTGCATAGTCTTCGCATGATCTGACAAAGATTTGTCTGGACTTTAAAAGAGACTGAGTTTATTCGGCCTTTGTTCCCAGGGTAGTCAGATAAGAAACGCCGACCTCATATAGTTTTTAAAATTCGATTGACGCGAAAAAGTGTTTGTACAAACCTACTTACAGAAATAAAATCAATAATCACAAATTCGAACCAAAAACATTGACTAATAAAAGAGAGAGAGATTTTGAGTGAAAATGAGTGACTAAATAAGCAAATAACATCACTCTATTAATATTTATTATTATGTCACACGTTGCAAAAGTAACGTAAGTTGGGAAATCGTATACTTTTACAATGTTTGTAAATATGTGAACACCATGTATCTATCACTTAATTAACTTATTTATCATTGCTACGTTTATTAAATTCTTTTTACCTATTTTGGTAGGGTTATTTTTTGTTATAGGTGCAACGTCTTGGCATATAATTTTTAATTAATGTATACAACGTATTGTAACACATTTTAAAAGAGTAACGATGGAGTTTCTTGCCCATTCTTCTCCATACGAAACTACCTTTTGGAAGGGGCGACTAGAATCAATTCTATTTAAATGTAAATGTTGACGTTCAAAAGTGCCTTTTATGTGCCTATTTGAAATAAATGCTTTGACTTTGAACTCTGTATCATCATAATTTAAACTGTGAAGCCATATTAATAGCTTCTTTTTTACATTCACAAAAACATGCATAATCCTAACACTTGAACACAAAATGCTATCTAAAAATAATAATACTAGGAACTAGAAACATAGTACACTCCACGCTGTTACTGAAAGTTACCTGTCCCAGTTCACCAGGGTGTCGTAAAAACGTCCCTGGCCATTATAAATCATATCTATTATGAGCGGATTGTGCGAAACTATGGCCTGTGAATTTAGTACCGATGGTTATGAATACTGTAAGATATACTAGTTTTTAGTTTACGTATTGTAAGGGGTTTTATTTCTGTTTTTGCGGGATGTAGGAGAGAAAATTAGAGAGGTTTTAGGTTTTGTTTTTATAAACTGTGCGGTGCTGATCCGCACGCCATGTTCGTGAGCGGGCGTCGTCAGTAGGCATTGGTCATCTCTAAGCTGCCACGGCTTATTTTAATTCCTGAATTGTTTTTATCTTTATTCATTACGAACGCTTTTAACGTGCACGTCTTTTATACATCGTTCTCGTAGTCATGTATAATTTCAACATGAATGATGTAATCACTTTTTTATAACAATATTTTGATTTAAAAGAGTGTCCATGGAGTTTCTTGCCCGTTCATCTCCATAGGTGCCTACTACGCTTTGGAATGGGCCACTAGCCTCATCTTTCTGACTGGCCAACCCCTTCACAATTCAAAAGTGCCTGTAATTGGTTTATTTGAAATAAATGCTTTGAGTTTGAGTTTGATAAAGGTGTTCTGTATTTTGTTTCAAAATGTGTGAGGTATGGTTTTTATTATGTGGGTCTAGACTCACATAAAATGCAATATGATAATCGTGATCTGCCTGCCAAGCCTTTTGCCCAGCTAAGTTGGGGTTGGCTTTCAGTCTAACCGGATGCAGCAGAATACCAGTATTTTACATGGAGCGACTGCCTATCTGACCTCCACAACCCAGTAACTGGGTAACGCAATAATCGTAATCTGTTACCATTTTAATATCGACAGGCTGTGAAGCTAATCTTAAAGCTTTTAGATGCCACTGACAGTGTCGGTAAATACGTTTTGAGTAAGTCGTAAGTATATTTTCATTCAAACAATAATTGACTAAATGTGGGTGGTTATACTATTATTATAGAACTCCGAGTACTTTATTTCTTTCTCACACCTACTCGTTCGGAGAAAACCGGTAAGATGTTCAGATATTTGTTCATTTTTAGTACCGTATTCTGATCGAATCAAACTGTCAGATTTCACACTTATCTCAACTAAAATTCAACAAATAACAGGCACTTTTGAATTGTCAAGATATCGGTCAGTCACAAAGATGAAGCTGGTTACCCATTCCAAATCGTAGAACATTTCTATGGAGAAGAACGGGCAAGAAAGTCTAGTTATTCTAAATCTAGATTCCTGCTTAAAATAATTCTAGAAACAGACCACAAAGATCTTAACGAAACATAATTCCACCTCTCACATCTCTAGAGCGAAACCAAAGAGCTACAAACTACAATAATGATACAAACTTATTCACGATAAGCTGCTGCCGACCTATTTATATCAGAACCACAGACAATGTGGCCAGGTATTAGTTCAATTACCACAAACTTCTGGAAACACAACTTTAGATGTAAACTTAATCAAAAGCTATCAACGTGGTAAATCTCTAAGGCATAAAGATAGCTGGGAATTATGGGCTTTAATGTGTATGGAAATAACGGTTATAATTGGATTAATAGGCTCTGGTACTTAGGCTTGTATGTATATAAATGAATCAACAAAAAGTTTCGTAATAGTGTTGTTAGAAAGAGATGGATAGTGTTTGTGGAAATTATCTGTTTCATTAATAAAAGTAAGTTTAAGAACACAATGTCGCTACAATGTCTCTTGATTATCAAATTACATGTAACTGGGCAGTTTCTTATACATTCATCCACAGTTAGTATCAAGTCTCTTGGATAGATTCGATTATACAGAAGATTTTTAGAATGTTTCTGCAAGATTCCTAAAAACTAAATTGCATTTGGTAATTTAATCAATAAATGAATAGATTAAATGTCTCCTACCAAATCGGCTTTAATACCGGATTAAAACACCACCGTTTAAACTCTTATAATCAACATAGAAACACCTTTTTCTAATGAAAGTCAAACAATGTTTTTTTTTGTTTATGGCGGATAATTTAAACGTCAGAGGGGCAATTCCCGTATTTTTAAGACCGTTCGCATTATAATCTCAGTCTCACTCTGTCAAAATTACAATCAATTTACATACATTTTTGACATTGATTGTCGCTGAGATGAGGTTGCGACTTGAATTTGAACGTTTTTTAAGTACGAGAATTGGCCTACTGATATCTTTTTCTGAGGAATAATTTAGAATTTTTGACAGTTTTCCCATACAATAACTATGCAACGTTAATTCTACACATAACATAACATCACGCCTTGTTCCCGAAGGGTTGTGCAGAGGTGTATCTATAGTACATCTACATATAGCCAATGATATTTAAGTCTCATGTAATACCGGCGAGCCTATTGCCATCATCCGGGCACTAATCAAGACTCCAGGTTGATACTGAGAAATTCCAGATATAATAATAATAAATATGACAATACCCACACAATGTCTTCAGGTCCCGAACTAGGTAGAGCCTGTACCTACTACGGTAACCTGATGACTGATAAACATACTTATATACATATACCCACCCAGACACAGGTCAAACTGACATGTTCATGCACACAAATGTTTGACACTTGTCCGGGGAACGAACCCGGGACCAGCGGCTCAGAAGGCAGGGTCGCTACCAATTGCACCAACCGGTCAGTTAATATTCCTTTTTTTTTAAACGTTGTCCCACGCTAGGAATTTCTCCTGTATTGTGGGTGCGTTTACAAACATTTAAACTCACATACACAAACAGCCAGACCCAGAACAACTAATTGTAGGTCTTACAAATATTTGTTCCGTGCGGGAATTGAACGCGCGACACGCAACGCAGCAGTCAATCGCTTAACCACTGCGCCAACCATGCCGTCATAATAAAAACCCAATTACACTTTGCCCGACCTGGGCATCGAACCGAAGACCTCATGCTCAGTAGTAACGCTTGCCACCACTAGACTAGCGAGACTTATTCTATTTTACGGTTAAAAGATATCTGACATTGGAAAATCAACCCTAAAACATAACCTTAAAGATTAATTCCACCTTCATTCATTCATTCCACCTTTGATGGAAACCAAACATTACTTTTTCATATACATTCAACTTTGATGTGAACCGTTAGTTCTAAAAATAGGGGCTTGTATCTCACACTTATTTGGTAAACTATTTATTTTTTCACAATTCAAATGTATTTATTTTGTCTTAACATTACTGCCCACATAACGTATTCAATAGTATTTATTTAATCATTTCTGGATAAATACATACAGGCTTCTAGAGCAGTACGTTTTTAATTGAATAGATAAGCATCATAATATATGTAATTTCAATATATTTTCTGACTGTTCTTATTTGTTTTATTTATTTATTTAACCATTTATGTACACACATATATAAAAAAAACAAGAAGAGAAGGACAGAAGAATAGGTACGAATGTGATGCTTATTTCTAATGAAATCTCTTCCAGCATACCTACGATAGGAAAGTAGTTATAGAGATGTAGATAACGTGTGTAAGAGTAAAAGATAAAATAAAATACATAAAATCAAAAACAATTCACTTAATCAAATAAAACGAATTAAGTATATGAGAATATACATACATACATACAAACATACATACATATATACTTCTGAAATAAATATCACTAGAATATTAATATATACGCAACCATGGCTAAGTGGAAAGATAGTGCTCTATCACTCTTCTTTTAAAAAATTTGCAACAGTTTGGCAGTCCCTAATGTCAGGCGGAAGTGAATTCAACAACCGCACCGCCTGCACAGTGAAGGAGTAGGAGTAAAAGTCGGTGTAGGAGTAGGGCTCTTGTACGTGGCTAAATAAAAACAACCGCACGGGTCTATCCAAACTTAAGCTTTGCCTTCGAGGTCGGTTTTTGGATCGGTTAACGTCCATTACGTCCGAGACACCCCCGTGCCTCGGAATGCACGCTAAGCCGTAAACTGGGTTCCGGCTGTCATTCGTAGAACTTTGACAGTCGTTACACAAGAGTAACAAACGCGCTTGCCAAGGGTTATCGTGTTTTCCAGTTACTGGGTCATGGAGGTCAGGTCAGGCAGTCACTCCATGTAAAAAGGACTGGTAGCTGACCCAAACATAGTGGGGACAAGGTTGGTTGGTGGTTTTGTTTTAAGCATCGAATTCCATTCTCTAGTACCTACTTATGAATGCAAATGCTTTGTCCTGAGCAAGGATGGGCTCCAACCGTCCACTCTTAATGGTAATACGATTATTTCATACAACGTCCATGCACTTTGCAAATAGACGTGCAATATCACAAAGGACCTTCGACACCTGCAAATGTGTACAGATTACGAACTAAATACGCACGTATTTTGCGCAAAGATTCCGGCTATCCGCTTAGACGAGGTGGGAATGAAAATACGATAATATATATTGACGTTTCCAGTCTCTATACGAAAGTTCAATCAAATATATTCAATAGTTTAATCACAATAGGTAGTCGACTGATCGGCAAAGCTCATATTCAGCCCATCACTACTTAATTATAACAAAGAGAGACCTATCTGTGTATCTCACTATTTAGTTCGTTCGAACAAATCACTTTTTTCATTTCGATGCTAAGATTTATTTGATAGTTCCAAATTAGTATTGCCAGTGTTTTCGTTTATTGTCGTATTGTTGGTGCCACATTGTATAGTGTACTCCCGTTCAACGTACTCGTGCACACTTTCTTATTTCGTAGGTACTAACTCTAGTAGGTATGATTTAGGGAGTGTGATTTGGTACACGTAAGGTCGAAAATATGTACCTACACTTTGGCACATTTTGTTTCGTCATTAAAATTAGTGAACTTTATAGAACAGTACTACAACGCTGTATTGAAGTACAAAGTGGTTATTTTACAAAAAATATTCTCCTCATTTTTACAACTATGTTATATACATAAATTCACGCCTTGTCCCCATGGGGGTAGGCAGATACTACAAAGCTAAAGCGTGAAGCTAAAGAGGTTGTGAGGAAGTAGAAGGAAACTGTCAAATAGGAAACACCGACTTCATCTAGTTTTGAAATATGATTGACGTGTAAAAGTGTTTGTACAAACCTACTTACAGAAATAAAATCATTTATCATTTAGAACGAGACCTGGCTTAATGTGTTAGCCTGCAAGGTTCAATGCTTCCTACAGTTTGAACTAAAACATTTACTTTTATTAAAGAAATATTACGTAGAATGTAAAGCACTATCAACCCACCCACTATTCCTTAGCTATAAAACTTCAACCCACTTTAAGTTTAAAACAAACAAAACCTAATCAAGAACGCTTTCTTAGAAAACGCTTCATCTAACGAAACGAAATACCTCTTTGAAATGAGCTTGATAACATTTTATTACTAAGGATATATCATAGAAACTTATGGAAGCACTTGCAAATTAAATAAAATGAATTATAGATTGTTTGACTTTCATTATGCTGCAAAATGTAGGTTGTGATATATACCACTACTTACTTCTCGGGGAAAATACAGGCTCGATGTTATAATACGTAAAATTTTACTTTGACTATAGATGTAGTATGCTATGATAATAATCAATTTCTCGATAAATTATAAATGATTTTATTTCTGTAAGTGGTTTTGTACAAACACTTTTAAACTTCAATCGTATTTTAAAAACCAGACGAGGTCGGCGTTTCCTATCTGACTACTCTGAGAAGAAATGCCGAAACAAACTCAGAGGTCACAGTCTCTTTTAAAGTCCAGGCAAAATCTTGGTCAGATCGTGTGACGGATATGTAGATCGGTGTCTGAAATGGTCTTTTGACGGAAGAACCACACAGATTGAGTGGACCTGACCAGGCAGTGCACGCAATTGTCAGCAATCGTACAGCTCAACTCAGAACTTAAGAAACTCAACGATTCGACGAACAATACCAAAGAAAGGACATTTGAGTAGGCCGCATAAATTACTCAAACTGCCAGATCGTGATTAAACTAACTGAGAAAAATACAAAAAAAAGTAATGACCGACATAGTTCTCACGTTCATAATAATTAGAATAATCTTTGAGGACCATATAGATTGGTCTGAAATGGTCTTTTGAGGACTTGAAACTTATCTCACGAAATACCTTTTGAAAAGACGAAATTATAAGAAACGAACACTAAGTAGAACAAGCGATCAGTTCACTCTGCATTGCAAGCACTGGAAGTCGTGGAGAGAGGCTTTTGCCTAGCAGTAGGAAGTCACAGGCTTACAGTAACAGAAATACTAATATAAATGCAATCATAAAACGCAACGTTTTTCTGTCTGTCGGCGAGTACGCTTGTAACTCGAGAACCATATATCCTTGTTTCCGTACAGATTTACTTATCATGTTTTAATTCATAGGAAATGTGGGCTAGATTTTATAAATTCATGCATGCAAGCTGAGTTTAGCTTGTATCTCATATCGACTCACAACACACAACATTTAATTTACTTAAACCATTTACAGGAACTTTTGAATTGTCAAGGAGTCGGTCAGTCAGAAAGTTGAAGCTATTGGCCCATTCTGAATAGTATGTTCGGTATATAGTATATAGAAATTATAGACGAATGGACAATAAACTCCTTGGACACTTTTATTAATTGAAGTTTAGTTTATTAATGAACCAGCCAGCAACTGATGCTTGAACAGGAAGAAATACCTCAGTTAAATAGTCTTATTTTATCGCAGTATAAACGAAAGTAAATACTATCATAATGACACTATATAAAGGGCCTAATACACTTGAATGTTTCTCCTTTATTTCCTCGTATTATCACAAGGAAAAAGTATCCGCAATATCGTAAATCTGTAGAGGTTTTCTTTACTAGAGGTGAGGACGCGTTTCCTCATTCAGCGAGAAAATGTACACAGAAATCTGGCTTGAGAAATATTAGGGCGCGGAGAATTGTGATCCGAAAAATATATCGAAATGTATTGATTGAAATCGGATCGGAGAATTTTATTAAAAATCCGTTACTACATTTTGCGTATGGGAAAACATACATCATCTTAATACACACTCTCGATAAGAAATTTCCTCGAAATCACGCTTTCAGCGAGGAAAGCGTGATTTCGAAAAGACGGACTAAAGGAAATACCGCCAACGCAACGCTACAAAGACACAATACATCACATTTTTTTATAAGAAATTTATACATTTCGTCATAAAACCTCATCCCCAATAAGTAGAACTAGTACATAGAAATAGTTTTCCTTATTTAGTCATAGTAAATATCTGTTATTTACCTCAAAAGATTTCATCCGCACTCACACAACACTAGTTCACAATCACATCACTATCTGTGCGTTTATATTTATACACACATACACACAACAGTAGTACAATGATACCCACACTTATTACATATAATAATGCGTAATTTTTATTCAACAAAATTGTAATTCGTGCGACCGGAGTGCGGCGTAGCGTGTGCTACGAGCTACGCGCGGGCTACGACTGGCGTAGACCCCACCCCGCACCGCCGCTACGTCCCGTAGGCGCTACGAATCGCTGGGGATTATTTTGATATTATTTTTTTTGTTTCGAATTGTTTTGCTGATAAAAATTTGGATCCATTTATTTGTTTTTCTGAATGTGATTTTCTATTTTAAATTGTTCTAAAATAGAATTTGTTTGATAAACACGTTTGTATCAGAGAGCCAATACATTTTGTCAATTTGCAGTGACTGTTTTGTAATCAAACGAATATAAAACGCGTCGAATTCATTGATATTATCAATAATTTCAAGGTTACACAGGAAACCTTTGAGCTAATTATACCTCCTATACTATTGAGATCCCTGTATTATTCACACTACTCAAAGCCATTACGCCCGAGTTTCAGATCATTAATGCTGCATTGTTTAGCGATAGGTTATTGACCGATTATTTATGATTCATAAACTCCACATGATCTTAATGTGGAAGAAAGTATCTATTGTCTGTATACCGTAACAAATGGAGCAAATTTTATAAAAATTCGCACGTATATAAAATTGCGATTTTGATTGAAGTAGGTAAAAAATAGAGTACAAAGTAATAGAGTACTTTTGCAAAGTAACCATAAATACCCCTATTTTATTTATTAAGAGGGACCTTCAAAAGGCGCCCGGCCTCCGGGGAAAGAGGTCGGGCACTGTTGGATTCTTACCTCACTAAAACCACCCCTGTGGCCAGCATCAGCACATGGAGGGGTCCCGGTTTCTCCTAAAATACCAACTCCAAGACCCCCCCTGTGCAACACCTGTCAGGCACATCCCTGGGGAGACTGTAAAGGGGTCTCCCCTGAGCCTCGCAGTGCACGGTAGCACGTGACCACTGTGCTTCCGTCTTCCCTGGAGTCACTCGGTGGGTAGTCGGAGTCCCCACTCTGGGCGCCCGTTACCCCAAAGGCCCGCTTGCCTTGAATAGCAAGCGGGGTTTGGATGTGCTAGGCGGCTAGTCGGTTGCCTCCCCGACGTCTTTTTCTCCAAGCAGGATCAACCTCTCATGATCCCGCTCCGCGGCCTCCTTCTTGACCATCACGGTTTCACAGAAGGAGGCTATTTCCATCTAATTCTCTGTCTCCGCCAGCATAGCCCTCACTACAGCCGGCAAAGACAGGTCTCGTCCGATCCTGACAACCAGGACCAGATGGGCATGCAGAGCACTCCTCGAGCGTGTATTGTGTGGAGTCCAGGTCGCCTCCACAATATGGTGACAATGGCCCCACCGACCGTCCAGGGTAAGGCCAGGATACTTTATGTATTGACCCACTTGGACTTGCACATCTCTGACATAGACCAACGAGCTGGGTGGCTCTCTACTCCTCAGTAGTTTGTGGAAACATAACGCCTCAGTTTTATGAAGCGTTATCTCCAGACCCCGCTCGCGGATGGAACCCTAAATACCCCTGGTGAAGTCTGATAACAGAGTTATTAACGGATGATACCATCAGCACAGAATGTTTTCTTGAACAGATTAACAACACTGTGCAAGTAATCAAGAATAATATGACAGCTCAATCAACGATTCAGAAATGGACCACGGTAAACTACTTTCACTAGTCAAAAAATACTGGCTTGATAGATCCACTGCAGACCAAAGGCCTCTT
Organism: Brachylomia viminalis; assembly: GCA_937001585.2. Classification (NCBI taxonomy): domain Eukaryota; kingdom Metazoa; phylum Arthropoda; class Insecta; order Lepidoptera; family Noctuidae; genus Brachylomia; species Brachylomia viminalis. Next base: position 3,725,802 of record OW443307.2, on the reverse strand, counting down.
CTCATAAGGAGAAAGCATGGATGAGGTTCCTCGCTGTATTATCGCTAACCTTGTAATACAATTGGAACAAAATTACCATAAACATGACAATGACACATCGACTATGTAAGACAGCGATCAACATGTTAAGCTTACCTTCGTCATAAAAATGGACGGTAGTAACAAATTGTAACGGTCAAAATACTAGAAACAATACATCAACGATACTCACTGTTACCGGGCAACACTATATTATGTTCATTAAATGGTGATTGGTTTAACACCATACACATTTTAAAGTTCACATAAATCAAAAGATGGTATATTAATACATTGTAAACATACTGTGACCTCTGAGTTAGTTTCGGCCTTTCTTCTCAGAGTAGTCAGATAGGAAACGCCGGCCTCATCTAGTTTAAAAAAATACATGTTTGATGTGTAAAAGTGTTTGTACAAACCCACTTACAGAAATAAATCATTAATTTATTTTATTTATAATGTACATACTTCAATATTTCGTGTAAAAAAAATAAGTTAAAGTTTGGTATAATGGATTAATATTTCCATTCAACATTATTCATATATTCATTCTCCGGTTTTTAGAAGCTTACTAAAGCACCTGTCTTTTGGCGATAAGACCGCCCTCTGTAACGCACTATGTAACTTTCTAAATCGCCGACTGGTATTGTATGCTAACTCTATTATTTTACAAAAAAAATACTCTAAGTACTAAATGAAATACAAAAAACAAAAGGACACTGAGACGTCGAAGTACTCGTCCGTATTGCTGTCATCCGCATACGTGCCCATAAGACTGGCAGCATTGCCACATTGAATGGCAATGCTAATTGTAATATAATTATGTAGTGCAAGCGGGCGTTAGTGCAAGTAGGTAAATCAAAACGTTACAAAATGATTATTGCATTATTTTTAGTTTTGGCAACAGTACCACGTTGAATGTCAATGCCAAAGAACGGTCCAGCCCTCTGGTCACATGAAGTGTCGACCAGTCGGCGAGGAATTTGAGTACCTCGTGTAAATACTTAGTTGCGTTAGACATTGTATATAATGATTTTAACGTAATAAATATTAAATCCTATTTTACTCATATCATAAGTTGTTATTTTGCTCTTCGTAATCACAACAGCTGACTTTAGACTAGAGTTTGATTTACTTACGTAAACCTTTTTGAAAAACGTATGTATCTACCTGAATGGGTGTTCAGTCTCCACCAGTACTGATACTAAAGTTTCACTTGACGTGCGCACCCAGGGTAGTCCAATCTGCTGACTGGCTGATCTTTATACCATGGCATGCAATGGTGGCAGGCAAGCGTGCCTTAAGCAAGCGTGGTGTGATCAATGCTCAACCTTCTCTGTATGAGAATAGGCTTTTGCCCTGAAGTGGGGCAATCATGGGCTGGTATTATTATTATTACTTAATGGGTGAAAATAAAAATAACATTTGCGAGTGTTTTTTTTTTTTATAAAACGTTTCCATTCTAGGAATTTCTCCTGTATTGTGGGTGCGTTTACAAACATTTAAAGTCACATACACAAACAGCCAGACCCGGAAAAACTACCTGTAGGTCATACAAATATTTGTTCCGAGCAGGAATCGAACCCGCGACACGCAGTGCAGCAGTCAATCGCTTAACCAGTGCGCCAACCGTGCCGTCATTGCCGGTTGTATGACGCATTCTTCCGGCACACTCTCGGTCATTGACTTATCTGGGTAGGCAGCGCTATCAACTTGGGCCATATTCAAATAACTGGCAATGCAATATATTTTGTATAAAAATTACATAATTGTCACATTCGCACGACCGGTGCTGTCGACTAAACCAGTAAACTTAAAAAAAATATTACAATATTGCCGAATTATCGCCTGTCGGTTTTATTAAATAGGCTCCAAGGTATGCGCTAATATCCTAATATTATAATTGCAAAAGTAAGTTTGTTATCTTTTCACTCCTAAACCAATGAACCGATCATCATGAAAGTTTGTATATACGAGTATGTTGTCAGGGGTACAGAAAATAACATAGGGTATTTATATATATATTCTTTATTGTACACCACAAAAAACATAACAACAAAAATTAAACTGAACACTACTTAATATACAATGGGCGGCCTTATCGCTTTCTGCGATCTCTTCCAGGCAAGGCAGACAGGCAGGCGGGCAGGCAGGGTACCTTTCATCCAGAATGAAAGTACTGTTCCACAGGGAAAAAACAATAACGTTTGGCGGTCACAATTGCTTTCGGACGCCAGATGGCGCTACGCGTCTTTCGAATCATGATTGAATTATATTATTAGAAACTTTAGTAGCGTGTCAAGAGTATTTTTTTTTATATAAGTCATTTTGTGAATCTAGAGTGAACTCCAACACCGTCTGGCCGAACACCGTGAAAGTTGGCACACAGGTAAATATAATTATATGTATTTCTAATGGAGAAGGATTTATTGGATTTTCAACCTCCACGCGGGCAAGTAATATGCAGGTAAAAGTTAGTAACCTATAACTCATGCCAAAAAGAAAGAAGAAAATATCTACATATAACATATAACACATCTTTAACACACAAAATACTTACACCAATTTATCTCCCATACTTTCCATCACTCACTTTACGATCACAACATCACCCGCTCGCTGTAAACAGTAAACTTGAAACACTTCCACCATGACAGTACATAAAGTATTAAATTAGAAACAAACACTGCCATGTACTACCAACATAAACCCAATGTCTACTTGTTTTCCGATCAGGCTCTTGCATGAAACAGAATTGAACTTTATTTTGTAAACGAGAAGGTGGAAGTTTTAATGGGGGGTGTAGTATTCAAGCCCCCAGTTTATATGCAATTATATTTAGTTTAAGTATCAAAACTATAGTAACAGTGATATTTAATGGAGTGGAAATTGAAGACAATGGAAGAAAGGTATGGAAGTAATAATTATGGTGATTCGGAACGGTTTGATTGATTCAGTATCGTTCTGTTTTTCTTTGATAAAAGCTCGAAGACATCACCCCACCAGTTTACATTTACTATGAGTAATTTAGATCAAAGAGAAGACGGCGGAAGAAGGAAAAAAAAAGTTTTTCGAAAATATTTGATGTGAAGCGAGCGTTCATTGTTCTGCGAACTAATCATAATGATTTGAATGCGCTGTGCTCGTTGGAGCGTTCTCGTCCAAAAAACCGTGCTCGTGGGTTTGTAATGCTCAGCACAACGCAACGTGCCCACTGCTCAAATGCTCATTACGCACGAATGCTCACCCGCGATGTGGACGCACCTTCTCTTCTCCAAAAAGTATAAAACGAATTTCGTTCGAAACGTGGCGATTCGTTGGCCTATGCTTATAAGTTATTTTAGGGCAAATATTTGCAAAGTCATTTAGTGTTTATCCTAGTAACCAAATTGTGGTCTTATTATAAGGAAAAACAGCCAAAAATTCAAAGTTACTAAATAATTGCGGCTTGGGCCAATTAGCTCTTCATCATCATCATCAGACTATTAATTATTATTACTACTATTATCATATACTGTTCCCACAGCTGGGACACAGGCCTTCTCTCTGTGAGAGGGAGTGGGCCGTAATCCACCACGCGGGCCCAATGCGGGTTGGTAGATGTCAAATGTCTATAGATTTTTTTTTGTTCTAGGACATGCCGGTTTCCTCTCGATGTTTTCCTTCACCATTTTGAGAGCAGTGGTGATGAAATAATTTACACAAAGTAAAGCGCCTGTCTGGGTTCAAACCTACGACCTATAACTCGTAAATCACGGCCGTTACCACTGAACTTAAACAACCTATAATATTGATGTAGTTTTCTCTATAATTTATGACTTGTGTAATTTTGTACATGTTACAAACTGAACCAAAACCGTAGCGGGTAGCTAGTGTAACATAATATATCTATTGATACTTTTACAGCCAATAAACATACCATCTTAAACTAAACGTTTTGGAACGTGAACGTGCACCGATAGCGTGCTAACGACTCGGTTAATGCAACGTGTTAGGTTTAAACATCGCAATTTAACAACGAGTACTACGTATAGACGAACATGCTATTCGGTATATAGGTGCTTACGTAACTAATTTAAAACAATGTTGTGTGTGTGCTGTGTGAGGGGCTCGTGGCGCACGAATCTATCGAAGGTTAAGCTACTCTTGCCGTGGTCGGTTCGTGGATGGGTGACCATACATTACATAAAAAAACCTCAGAAAACACGGTAGCCGTTGGTCCCAGCGCCATTCGTAGATCTTTGACTGTTGATACTAGTAGTCAGAATCCTAAAAGTCTGACAGCCAGTCTTACCCAGGGGCATTACCCAGTGACTGGGATGTACTCGTAGAAGTCAGATAGGCAGTCACGCCATGTATTCAGCTACCGAATATGCAGGATGCCGATAGTTGGGAAAAGCTAGGCTGTTGATAGATTTATTTTGTTGTGAGTATACTGAGTTGTCAATTCTTTTACATCACTCTCTTAAGTAAGCGATGAGCTTAAACATTTATTACACACACAACATAAGAAAAAAACCAGCCAAGTGCGAGTCGGGCTAGCTCACGAAGGGTGTGTTTAACCTGAAAAAAAATGTACTCGTTTTTTTTGTATGGGGACCCCTTTTATTTTTATAGTTACCATCCTTACCTAGTTGCTATTCCACCAATTCGCACTAAACGTTTCCGAATGTCTTTTGTAATGCGCACAGCAAAAGAGTGGAACTCTCTACCTGCGTCTGTGTTTCCGAACGCATAACTCAAACTCAAAGCATTTATTTCAATTAAACCATTAACAGGCACTTTTGAATTGTCAAGTGGTCGGTCAGTCAGAAATATGAAGCTAGTTGCCCATTCCAAAGCGTAGTAGGTACCTATGGAGAAGAACGGGCAAGAAACTCCATGGACACTCTTTTAAATTATATTGTTACATAAATATTAGTTACATCATTAATCTTGTATATAGGTATAATTATATGTGAGAACGATGTAAATAAGACGTACACATTGAGTGTCCAGTGTACAGCAAATATAAATTCAAACAAAACAATCCATAATAAAATAATAAAAAATAAGCCGTGGTGGCTAAGAGATGACCAGTCCCAACTGACAGCGCCCGTTCACGAACATGACGCATGGATCAGCACCATTCAGCTCAACCATTTTGAAGGGACCTAAATGATCCAACACACGCGCCACCGTCAGCGAGACATTTGAGTGAGCATGACATCTATCAGCCGCCAGGACACATTCAAGTCAATGAAAGACATTACCCGGTAAATGGTAGCTCGATAGTACATAGTACTCACACTTACTCGTACAACCCTAATCTCTTCAAAGTGAGAGTGAACAGACTTCTTCAGGGTAAGCTCACTCCATCGTCGACTCTGTCTCTGTTACCTAGACTAGAGTCAAGAGCAAACCCATCCTTAATAAAATAAAATAAAAAATATTTTTAAACCGATTTCAAAAAGGAGGAGGTGTTTTACGCGATATCTCCGACAATTGTGAATCGATTTCGAAAATAATTTTTTTAATGGAAAGTGTGTGCCTCAGAGGTGGTCCCATATAAATTTTATTAACTTTTCCTGGGTAGTTTTTCAATTAACTTTCCACTTAGTTTATATAGATGATGTTATAATGTCTTCCTGCTACTGTTATCTACATAGCAAGTAGTGGTATATCAATTTGTGTGGTACCACAACTAAAAAGAGAAAATTAAATACTGCGGAAAAATCCCAATACAGCTGATTTCCAAAAAAAGCAATACAAAGGGAAAACTAACTGTAATTTCGGAAGTCTGTGGCAAAACGAAAATAGTAAACCGATGATACAAAATTTTGAAATTAAAGTAATTTTTTACTTTGAAGTGTTTCTTTGGAAGTCGGATGGTTTTTTTTTCAAGATTTGTAAACGAAATAATAATTATTTGTTGTCAAAGCGGCAATAGAAACACACACTGTGAAAATTGCAACTGTCTACCTATTACGGTTCACGAGATACAGCCAGCTCACAGACAGACGGACGGGCGGACAGCGGATGCTTAGTAATAATAATAAAAAATAAAACATTTATTTCAGGTTACAATGGCCCATAGACATATACCTTACAAACCTTAATAGCTAGGGCACCCTTTGGGTACGGAACTCTAAAAAGTAATTACGCACAAAATAAAAGAAAGTCAAAGAAAGAAAGAAACGAAAAAGAGAAGAGAAGATAGTGGAAAGGTCAATAGTTTTGTCTGTACCTACGAGTATATGGAATTTCATGTTCAACCGTAGGTACCTGCGCTAGTAATATTGCGGCTACTAATGAACCACTTCATGCTGTACTAATTATAATATCCTTGTATATTGTTGATCGACGGTGCTTCTCTAAGACCAGATTTTTAAATAGTCAGATAATTTTTACCTGAGGAATAAATATTGCTGTTTGACAGCTTTTGTATAGAATATATTATGTCAAACTGTCAGATTTATTCTTCAGTTGTAAGTTAACTGAGTATTGAAAACTCAGCCCTATATGAACGATAATTTTATTGTTCGTTTCTCGGAACTGTTAAAGGCTCAGCTAGCAGCGCAAAAACGGACAAAAGAAAATCATAATTACTAGCGTACAAATATAGATGACGGCAAAAAACTAACAAACAGCTCTTAGTTATTGTAAATGAAAAGTACATCTTAATATCCAGTATCGCATATTAAATTCACATTTGTTGATTTATATATTCTTTATTGTACACCAGAAAATACTTAACAAAAAATAAATCGAACACTACAAATTATAGAATGGGCGGCCTTATCGAATTCTTTTTCCTTGGAGAACTAGCATTCAGTGTTTTTTTATTCAACACCAGCAGTTTGCACATGATTTTTCTTTTTAAATACAGGGCAAGCCTGTTGTTGATATCAGGCCTTACAGAAACATCGGCAAGGAAACGCTGGCGCCATCTAGTTACCAACAAAATTTTGACGTGTCAAAATGTCTTAAAAGATTTACTTACAGAAATAAACATTTCATTTCATTTCATGCTTACATTTATGCGTTTCTTAAAAAAAAAAGCAGAAAGCCACGTGATACTCTTATAGCTCAGGTGGTCCAGGTGACATTGAAACAACATATTATTTAGTTCGTATATTAATATGCGTCGATCATAAAACTGTAACAATATACTGTTGAGCAATAACTGCAAGTACTGCCGTCTCGCTCTCGCTCAAAGTTCACACGGTCCTACCACCCTTGACGCATGGTGCAAGGCAGAGGTGTTTTGTGAATTTATATTGAGAATTTCTTAGCTGGTAGTTGTTGTCTTAATTTAGGTCTCGTAATAATTGCAATTGTAACGCGATTACAATTAAAATACATGTTAATTGTCAGGGCCACTTAAAATTCCGCAGGGGGCGCTCTACGGTGGACGCCATCATGCGCGTGCGGGCCCTCACGACGGAGGATGCTGTGGCCCGTGGTGGGGTCGTCTTGGCGGTGTCTCTAGACATCGCCAATGCCTTCAATACCCTGCCCTGGAGTTGCATCAGGGAGGCACTCCGGTATCACCGGATGCCGACCTACCTCTGTCGTGTGGTCGAGGCCTATTTGACGGACAGGGCCGTCATCTACCCCGGTCACCAGGGAGTATGGAACCGGCAAGAGATGTCGTGCGGTGTCCCACAGGGATCGGTCCTGGGGCCGCATCTGTGGGATATCGGCTACGACTGGGTGCTGCGCGCCGACCTCCCCAGCGGCGTCAGCGTGGTTTGTTACGCTGACGACACGCTAGTCCTGGCGCAGGGGAGGTCGCACCAGGCGGCGGCCGAACTAGCGACACGCGGGGTTGCGATAATCGTCGAGAGGATCCGGCAATTGGGACTCGAGGTGGCCCTGCACAAGTCCGAGGCCATGTGTTTTCATGGTCCTCGGAACACGCCACCGTCGGGTTCCCAAATAACGGTAGGAGGGGTTCACATCGGCGTCGAGTCGACGATGAAGTACCTGGGACTCGTCCTCGACAGCCGGTGGAACTTCGTGGAGCATTTCCGACGTTTGGCTCCCAGACTGGAAAGGGCCGGGGCTGCCTTAAAGCGGCTCCTGCCCAATCTAGGGGGGCCAAACGCCTCCTGCCGGAGGCTCTACGCGGGAGTCGTGCGGTCCATGGCCCTTTACGGGGCACCGGTATGGGCGCGTTCCTTGAGGCGGCGGCCAGCCCGCTGGTTGAACGCGCCCCAAAGGGTCATGGCCATCCGGCTGGTCCGGGGATACCGTACGGTCTCCGGTGAGGCGGCGAGCCTCCTTGCCGGATTACCGCCATGGGATCTGGAGGCAAAAGTCCTCGCGCACGTTTGGGAGTGGCGCGAGGAGGCGAAACGCCGGGGCGTAGCTCCGCTGCCGCGAGAAATCACGGTACAGCGGACAGAGCTCCGGCGGGATCTCAGGGCGGCATGGAGAGTGCGATTATCGCAACCCAGTGCTGGGCACGCCACAATTGCGGCGATAAGTCCCCTCTTTGAGGAGTGGCTAGAGAGGCGCCACGGCGTCCTCACCTTCCGCCTGACGCAGGTCCTCACCGGACACGGTTGTTTCGGGAGGTTCCTGTTCCGGATAAGGCGGGAGGAAACGCCCGGGTGTCACCATTGTGTGGATCGCCCGGAGGACACGGTGGAGCATACGGTGGAGGTCTGCCCGGCTTGGGCGGAGCACCGCCGTGTCCTCGTGGAGGCGATTGGCGGTGGCGATCTCTCGCGTCCGGCCTTGGTCCAGGCCATGGTACGGAGCGAGAGGGCTTGGGAAGCCGTCACCTCCTTCTGCGAAGCAGTAATGTTCGCGAAGGAGGAGGCGGAACGCGTGAGGGAGAGGCAAAGTTTGCGCCCTCACGCCCCTAGCCGCCGCAGGAGACGCCCTGGGCGTCGGGAATCGCAGGCCGATTCCCGGCCACCGTAGGCGCGGGCTTGCGAACGGCGAGCAATGGGCAGCTCGCCGTTCGATAAGGACCAGGCCCGGGTCGACGGCGCGTTGTGTTCCACGCGCGCCTCAAAGAGATGTCAGCACCAATGACGGGGTTTGCTAGGACCGATGCCTGCTAGGGTTGCGGAAAAGTCCAAGAGGGTTACCGTGGCCCCTGGCACAGGCAACTGAAGGAACACGGGTGGGTTTTAGTCAGTAAGAGTCTGACACGCCCTCCTGCTCTGCCCAGAGCGGGAGAAGTTATTTGATGATTTCCCACCCACAAAAAAAAAAAAAAAAAAAAAGGGCCACTTAAAAAACAAAACTGATTAAATAATTTAAAATAATCGTGATGTTTACGTGACTAATAAATGAACGTGGTGGCGAGTCATTGAGATCAGCCGGTCGATTCTGTAACAATCTCACCGTGAAAGCGTAGGTGAAGTGAGCTATCATTCCACTTGATGCTAGGGATGGACACTTTTGACAACTCACTTCATCTCAGTTTTCACGGTGATATTGTTACAGAATAGCTCAGCTGACAATGTTACTATTTGTTGTTAGTTTTCTAATACTTATCTTATTCAAATAAGATAAGTCAATAATCAATTTTATCATTTTCTAATCTCACGTAGGTGAAGCCGTGAAATGCAATAAAATGCGAAGAACTTAGAATAAGGAGAAATTAATAAGAAAACTACCAACCAACTCACATTTGTCAAGTACAAAAATAATTATTCGAAATACTTATTTGATAAAACTAGACTAAACAAATATAAAACAGGCCATCTGCCTGACCATCAGTTTAGCAAAAAAAAATCAGTTTAAATCAACTGTCGTTAGAGCTCCGTGTTAGAAAATTAATCGACTCGATTCAACTATTGGTTAGGGGTTATTCCCGCTCGGTAACGCCCTTTCGTCAACACTGTTGACAATCGGGAAAAAAAAGTTTCGTTCGTTCACAGTGTCCAAGAATGCTGGTTTTTATTTTTAAAATATGGAAATAAAACATGTCATGGATTTTCAAATGTTTAATTACGACGAAAGTCTAGTTTAATTGATAAAAAATGTTGGATGTTGTTCCATTTGTAGAATTTAAGTTAGAGTAGATTGCAAACTTCCCTTTGCAGCAGGCAGGTATAGCGATGCTGCGCCGGTAGGCGGTAACAGTAGATAAAATAAACAATAGATTCGCACACTACCCCCGACCGGCCTATTCTAGTACGTTATCCACCATGACCTTGAATTAGCCAATCAGAGCACTGCAATAATAAGTATCGTTCATTTTGGGTAGCTAATCCTGATTTATGCATCGTACATACAGTACATTATTAGTTCTAAATTCGGACATGTCGGAACAAGATTTAGCAGGTAGTTTTAGTTGAAAATCCGTGTTAGTGCGTATAAAAAGAAAACATGGGACTGTTTTACTACATGGCGGTCGCCAATATTACACAAGAAGGGCGCATAAAAGTGGTTTAGTTATTTGGAGTTGCTCTCAACGTAAATTAAAGTGTAGTGGAGTTTTGAGAATTAAGGTAAGTGAATTACCATAGCATTTTACGTAAACGTCTAAACTCACTTTAGCTTTATAAAAGTCCTATTATCGCTTTTTTTCCCACAATGATTTGTATGATGTTATGATGCACATGATAAGGCCATTTTTTTATTTTCTAGTTAATTATGTTTTAAAAGATCTAACATAATCCATTAAAACATTTAAAACGCATATTGCGTATGCGTATTTTAAAAATAAAAACCAGCATTCATGGACACTGCGAACGAACGAAACTTTTTTTTCCCGATCGTCAACAGTGTTGACGACAGGAACGAAAGGTGTTACCGAACGGGAATTACCCGAAATAATAAGTAGCGTTCTTCAACACTGTGAACGAACGAAACTTTTTTTTCCCGATCGTCAACAGTGTTGACGAAAGGGTGTTACCGAGCGGGAATAACCCTTGGTTAGGCATAATATATGCTAACTAAACAAATCATTTCACACTGCCCTTAATACATCTTATTTCATAACTAAGTAATAATTTGTAACGTAGTCATTTGGAAATAATACTTCTACGAAAAGTCATTGACAAAAGGTATTTGTTATCAGACGATGCAGCCAACCATTCAGAATTATCCTTAGTTTGATGACACAGATATGTATAGACGAAAAATCGTGACAAGTTTTAGACTTCTTTCCGGAATGAATGTCCCATTGAATAGTTTTGCTGCATTGATGGGCAAAGTAACATCTCCAAACTGCACGGAATGCAATGGGCTCGGATACGTTTTTCATATCATGGTGGAGTGTGCCCGGAACGGGGCGGAAAGATATTTGATTCGAGACAATTTTATTAAGAATATCTGTAAATTTGGAGAATGATAAATGATAAATGATTTACTAAATTTTTTTTTTTTTTTTTTATTTATTTTTGAAACTATACAGACTGAGCGGACCTGTCCAGTCAGTGCACGCATTTGTCAGTAATCGTGCCGCTCAACTCAGAACTTAAGGAGCACAACGATTCGACGACCAATACCAAAGAAAGGACATTTGGGTAGGCCGCATAAATTACTCAAGCTGTCAGATCGTGAAACTAACTAAGAAAACAAAAAAACTGAAACGTTTATGTAATTCTATTCTAGCTTTTCCAGCATCCAAAGCCGCTAGAATATTATATAAATTGGTTAACTTAGGAATTAAGCGTAGAGGTTAAGTTTTGCATGTAACAAAGGTTTCCTATGAGGGTGACATGTTCACTATGTGATGACAAACCCTCGTCATTACATACAGAAAAAAAAAATTTGTAAAGGTGCTGGTTGTAACACCTACCTGTTTAGTTAACAAGCATAAGTCAAGTGTACCTACAGACGACACTATTTAATGTTAACACTGTTAATTGATTGGTTGGCCGGTTGGTGCCGTTGGTAGCGACCCTGCCTTCTGATCCACTGGTCCCGGGTTCGATCCCCGGACAAGTCAAACATTTGTGTGCATGAACATGTCTGTTTGACCTGTGTCTGGGTGTGTATATGTATATAAGTATGTATATCAGTCATCAGGTTACCGTAGTACAGGCTCTACCTAGTTCGGGACCTGGAGACCTTGTGTGGATGTTGCATCATATAAAAATAAAAGAAAAAAAAATACCTACAAACTCTTATCACTTGGACCACAGTCCCCCGGTGCTGTGTAACGCAGGCGCAGTGCCTACGCCCCGGATAAAACCCCTGACTTGCGTATTCAACATTTTTTTATAATAGTTAATTACTAACAAAGTTCATGTTCTTTATACGTGGAGTTCATTGCCGCTATCGTTATGAGTTTGTGATTAAGTTTCGTATTTGTATTGAAGATACGTTGAGGATACCAAATATTCTTTTTTTTATTTTTATTACTATGTTTCATTTGCTTTGTGCCCGGATGACGGCAATAGGCTTCAATAGGTACCTGTGCCTAGCCCTTTGCAAAATACAGGCGTAATCACGCCTGTGTTTTGCTTATAACCAAAAACACAACACCCAATCGGGTGCTGTGTTTTTTGTTATAACTTTATAGATCGTCTTTAAATTAAATTGACTTCACGTATCTCTGATATGCTCTGTCTCGGATTGTGTCTGCTTCATTTTGACTTGAATCGTTACTATCTCGTCCCTATCTTGGTCCTACAATATAATTTTCCATCAAACATATTATAGTCGCGTTAAGTCTAAGATTAAATTGTAATATTACTGATGACGAACATATTGTAATCTATATTTTTAGTACTGTTCTCAAGTAAGTGACTTATGTCTTTATTGGGAATAAAGTTTCTTTAAACCGAAGTCAGGGAAATTAATTGTTTATCAAATTAACTACCAACTTAAATCGTCCGTATATTTTTTCACAACTGTTATTCTTTGACAGTTGTATGGAATGGTTATAATGTATTTATTTATTTCGGATATAATTCTAGTTCATAATTTTACACTCGTACATTTAAAAATTATAAAGTACTTAACCAATCGAAACAGATAAAAACCAAAAACAAAATAGTGATTAATTAAATTTAAATATTCAACAACTCATTGAAAATCAAATCATCCGATCTATAAAACGGCAAAGTGACATAATGTGCCATGTTGATAAACCTTTAATTAAAACACCCATATTGTTACATTTTCACTTGAAAAAACCCGTATTCAATAATCATCATTGTCATCATCTGCGTAGCCCTTTCCCAACTATATTGCGGTCAGCTTCCAGTCTAACCGGATGCAGCTGAGTACCAGCATTTTTTATCCTGCCTAATTATCTAGTGTTATCGCCTTCCGGTCCTGCATATACCAGCTCGACGTAGTAGTAATTAATAATTCTTAAAGTCAATATTTTAGTATTTTAATAGATATCTAATTGTTACGAAATTATAAAGCTAAATGTTTGATTTATTCTTGGTGATTTAAAATCAGAATTGTTGAATTAGTAACTAATTAATGATTGCATAAGATTATGATTCATATACTTTATTTCATTTATTTATTTGTTAATAATTGTTATTTAATTTTACTCATTGTAGTAAGTAATGCAATCTAAATATTAAGTTATTAGTGTAATCTATAAATGCCGATGTGTTAGGCAGTTCGAGTCCGTCGTTTTGTAACCGTCACCAAGTGCAAAAACAGTAAGTGGAAACTCTGTCCGATTTTAGAGCAATAAACGAATTCTAGTGTAAGTCCATCGTTTTCGTGACCATCCAGATTGTGCCCACCGTTTCACACTAGTTATCCTGCCTAATTATTTGCATTATCATCTAAAATAGTCCAAAGCACTATTCGCCGGCGCCGCTAATGAGAAACAAAACACAATGCAACTAATACAACACTATTGCTATGTCGTATGGTGTTTGTATTGCCCCATCGACTTTGTAGGTTGTGTAGGCTTTCAATCCAAACAGCTTGAATAGAATGTTTGGCTAGACTGGACATAAGGTTTGTGTAGATGGCTAAATATTGGTTTTGGTCCTTAATATAGAATTTAACTGTCATTTAGAACTAATAATAGGGCTAATGAATAATACAGTTACGGTTTATTTCCAAACAATATCAATATACTAGCTGCTCTCCGCGGTTTCATCCGCATAAGTATCGATCTCATGAGAATATCGAGATAAGATTATCCTATGTCCTAATCCATGTCATGGACTACCCGTGTGCCAAATTTCATCCAAATCCGTTTTGATGTTTTAGCGTGAAAACGTAACAAACAAACATATAAACATAATCTTTTGTCTTTATAAGAATAAGTTTAAATGATAGATTTTCAGAGATCTCTGCACTAAGCTCGAAGCTTGTTTCACAGGGACCAATAGAATGTGTTATTTATATGAAAATGGATACAAAACTTATTTTTAGACCCGGTAAATAAGACATGTATTTAGATGTACGTTAGGCGCACGTGGGATAAGCAGCCCCGCTACCTAGCCGACTGACAAATACCTATTGAACGTTTGGCAAAAAAAAAAAGTGTTTTGTAGTAGGTACCTGCCAACAGATTTCCTGTATGGAGTGAAAAGGCATACTATAATGTCATACGAGGCTAGATTTTGGGAAGTTAGTTTGTATTAACTTAATTCTCTCTAGTTCAATCACTATCGTGGTTATTTATCGACGCCTTAGAGTGAAAACCTCGTAAGTGTAAACGAAGTAACTTTTCAGGAGTAAGAAAAAACTGCGTGTTGTAAAATTTTGTACGGCGTCTTTTATGTTTTTTTATTAATTAATATGGAAATTTAACCTGCTTTTATATCCAGAACTGTTTGATACTATAAGATTGTGAGTGCGTTGCGAGATTTTCTTCCTAGAAACGCATAAAATAAATTTGAACAACAATGCATTCCCGATGTTTTCACTCTAAGGTGACGTTATGCAACTGTTGTATAATAAGGGGTATTAAAACTCGAATGTGGGCTTATCACACGAGGCGAAACCGAGTGTGATAATAAATATAATTTATTGTTTATCAGGTTTTGAATTTCACGTGGGTGTTATAGTTATTTATGCGACTGTTGTATAATAAGGGGTATTAAAGCTCGAATGTGGGTTTATCAAATCAATATTTAATATAATAAAAACATTTATTAATATAAAAAAAACAAATGTTATATTAGTATCACATGAGTGTTTTAATACCCAATTATGTACAGTTGCATACAATACTTCATCTGCACCCATGATATGAATCCTCTATAGAAGATTCTAGCTGTAGCAGTGAATCGCGCGTGTTCTTTTTTTGAAATTCACAAAGATACCACGAATTGAGTAGTGAGAGTGTGGCTGTTTGATGAGTAAGGAAGGGATCGAGTTCGAGTTGCATAATGAAATTTAGTACAACATTATAACATTCGTTTGGATGATATTATGGTTACTATGACACTGGTTGTTTTAATGTTGGCAATAAGCTAACTGTTTCAGAAACTTTTATAGAGGATTTATAGCATGGATGTGAAAATACAGTCACGCAAATGAATTAACAAACAATTTGATACCTACGTCAATTTGACGTGTTAAAGCTAATTCATACAGTGATTTGAATAAACGGTCAATCTATAGTCAATTTGCTTAACAATAAATTTATCTGACTGTACTTTTGTCCTAAGACTATTTTATATTAAAAACACGGAAAATTGTCCCTATTCCAATTGTCAAAAGTCAATATTCAAAGTTAGTTCCGGTCGATCCAAAGTCAAAACCACCCAATTGAAAAACTTTCAGATTGGAATAATTCCGAAACAAACAGTTGTACCTTAACAACAGCTTTACATAGTGATTTAAATCGAAACTACTTCACTTGCGCGGCTACTTTGCTTTCATTAAATTAAACACAGTGTAAAAGGCATTTTGGTCTTGTTTTTAACAGACTTCAAAAAAGGGGGAGGTTCTCATTTCGTTGTTTTTTTTTTAAATGTTTGTTCACCGATTACTCGAAGACGCCTGAACCGATTTGGAAAACTCTTTTTTTGTTTCAAAGGGAATACTTTCCAAGTAGTCCCATATAAATTTGGTCAAGTTCTGATGTCAAGATGATGAAGATATAAATTTGGTCAAGTTCTGATGTCAAGATGATGAAGTCTTTCGGTCTTATTACAAAACAAGGTTTTTCTTTAGACATGGTTTAAACGATCGAGCCTGTTATGAAATAAGAACCTTACAGAAATCTAAATACAGTTCCTTTTACAAAACTGACAACTTAGCCTGGCCTTTTTTTTTTTTTTTTTTTTGTGGGTGGGAAATCATCAAATAAGTTCTCCCGCTCTGGGCAGAGCAGGAGGGCGTGTCAGACTCTTACTGACTAAAACCCACCCGTGTTCCTTCAGTTGCCTGTGCCAGGGGCCACGGTAACCCTCTTGGACTTTTCCGCAACCCTAGCAGGCATCGGTCCGAGCAAACTCCGTCATTGGTGCTGACATCTCTTTGAGGCGCGCGTGGAACACAACGCGCCGTCGACCCGGGCCTGGTCCTTATCGAACGGCGAGCTGCCCATTGCTCGCCGTTCGCAAGCCCGCGCCTACGGTGGCCGGGAATCGGCCTGCGATTCCCGACGCCCAGGGCGTCTCCTGCGGCGGCTAGGGGCGTGAGGGCGCAAACTTTGCCTCTCCCTCACGCGTTCCGCCTCCTCCTTCGCGAACATTACTGCTTCGCAGAAGGAGGTGACGGCTTCCCAAGCCCTCTCGCTCCGTACCATGGCCTGGACCAAGGCCGGACGCGAGAGATCGCCACCGCCAATCGCCTCCACGAGGACACGGCGGTGCTCCGCCCAAGCCGGGCAGACCTCCACCGTATGCTCCACCGTGTCCTCCGGGCGATCCACACAATGGTGACACCCGGGCGTTTCCTCCCGCCTTATCCGGAACAGGAACCTCCCGAAACAACCGTGTCCGGTGAGGACCTGCGTCAGGCGGAAGGTGAGGACGCCGTGGCGCCTCTCTAGCCACTCCTCAAAGAGGGGACTTATCGCCGCAATTGTGGCGTGCCCAGCGCTGGGTTGCGAAAATCGCACTCTCCATGCCGCCCTGAGATCCCGCCGGAGCTCTGTCCGCTGTACCGTGATTTCTCGCGGCAGCGGAGCTACGCCCCGGCGTTTCGCCTCCTCGCGCCACTCCCAAACGTGCGCGAGGACTTTTGCCTCCAGATCCCATGGCGGTAATCCGGCAAGGAGGCTCGCCGCCTCACCGGAGACCGTACGGTATCCCCGGACCAGCCGGATGGCCATGACCCTTTGGGGCGCGTTCAACCAGCGGGCTGGCCGCCGCCTCAAGGAACGCGCCCATACCGGTGCCCCGTAAAGGGCCATGGACCGCACGACCCCCGCGTAGAGCCTCCGGCAGGAGGCGTTTGGCCCCCCTAGATTGGGCAGGAGCCGCTTTAAGGCAGCCCCGGCCCTTTCCAGTCTGGGAGCCAAACGTCGGAAATGCTCCACGAAGTTCCACCGGCTGTCGAGGACGAGTCCCAGGTACTTCATCGTCGACTCGACGCCGATGTGAACCCCTCCTACCGTTATTTGGGAGCCCGACGGTGGCGTGTTCCGAGGACCATGAAAACACATGGCCTCGGACTTGTGCAGGGCCACCTCGAGTCCCAATTGCCGGATCCTCTCGACGATTATCGCAACCCCGCGTGTCGCTAGTTCGGCCGCCGCCTGGTGCGACCTCCCCTGCGCCAGGACTAGCGTGTCGTCAGCGTAACAAACCACGCTGACGCCGCTGGGGAGGTCGGCGCGCAGCACCCAGTCGTAGCCGATATCCCACAGATGCGGCCCCAGGACCGATCCCTGTGGGACACCGCACGACATCTCTTGCCGGTTCCATACTCCCTGGTGACCGGGGTAGATGACGGCCCTGTCCGTCAAATAGGCCTCGACCACACGACAGAGGTAGGTCGGCATCCGGTGATACCGGAGTGCCTCCCTGATGCAACTCCAGGGCAGGGTATTGAAGGCATTGGCGATGTCTAGAGACACCGCCAAGACGACCCCACCCCGGGCCACAGCATCCCCCGTCGTGAGGGTCCGCACGCGCATGATGGCGTCCACCGTAGAGCGCCCCCTGCGGAAGCCAAACTGGCTCTCCGCCAAATCCGGCCCCACCCGCACCAGCCGCCCGACGAGGCGGTCTGCAATGACTCTCAAAGAGCTTGCCCACCTCGTCGAGCAGCACGATGGGCCGGTAAGCGGACGGAGAGTCCGCTGGGCGCCCCGGCTTCTTGATGAGGACCAGTTTCCCCGTCTTCCAAAGAAGTGGGAACTGGCCCCTCTCCATGCATGCGCTTAGGAGCCCCCTTAGTCGAGGCCCGAGAGCCTCCGAGGCCAGGACCCAGGCTTTCCCAGGTAAGCCGTCGGGTCCTGGGGCGGTACTTTTAGCACTCAGCCTACGTACCGCCACTCTCAGCTCTACCTCGGTCACCTCCGGAGCATCGTCGTCGTCGTCGGCGGTGTGGTCCGCATTCAGCACCGCAGTAGGCGGAGCCATGGGCGGGGAGATATGGTCCCCTCTAGAAGGGAACAGAGTGCTCACCACGTCCTCCACGAGCTGGGGCCGGAGACTCTGCGTCAGCGGGGGAGCCCATGGGCGGAGCTTCTCACGCACCAATTTGTAGGGGCGTCCCCACGGGTCCCTGTTCAGAGTCTCCAGCGACTCCTCGCGGGCCAGTCCCTTGGCCCGCAGGATCTCCGCTTGGAGGGCGGTCTTCGCCGCTCTGTACCCCTCGTACAGCTCCGCCTGAATGGCTTCCGTATCCGGAGGGCGAATACGGAGCCTGCGGTGCCTGGTGTACCGGCGTCGCGCAGCGACGCACGCACTGCGTAAAGTCGTCAACTCTGGCGACCACCAGCACACCTGGCGCTGAGCGCGTCCGGGCTGGGCCCGGGGCATTGCCACGTCACATATTTCGGACATGGCCTCCCGGAACCACTCCGCCTCGACGTTGATGTCAGCAGGCCTGTCCGGTGATGACACCCAGGCCTGCACTATCGAGGCTTCCAGGAGGAGCTCCCGGTCCAGCTGCTTCAGCGCCCACCGCGGACCACTCGGGGCCTGTCGGACCAGCGCGCTCGAGGTCTGGGCGAAGACGTCAAACCGGATGTACCGGTGGTCGGAATAGGTCTCCACCCCCTCCATGACGCGCCAGTCAAGGACACGCGGTGACAGAGCGGGGCTGGCGAACGAGATGTCCACCACCGATTCACCCCGCATCCGCACACACGTGGGGACAGAACCCCGATTCAGGACGACCAGGCCTGTCTCCAGAGCCCAGTCCTCCACCATCCTGCCCCGTGTGTCCGTATACCGGGAACCCCAAGCCACATTCTTGGCATTGAAATCCCCGAGGACGAGCACGGGGAGGGAACGGAACCCGACGACGACGACTTTCAACTCCGCAAGGGAGTTGTGGAACTCGGCAAGAGTTCGGTTCGGGGAGAAGTATACCCCCACCACTACAATCTCCCCGAACCGTGCTGCCACGCAACCCCGTCCCCTCGTGACTGCCTCGAGGGACGGAGTACCGGCGGCGGCCGACGAAATTAGGGTCACTGAGCCGCTCAGGTCCACCACCCAGTCATCCCTGGGCGGGACAAAGTACGGCTCAGCGACCACGGCGATGTTAATCGACCACTGCGCCATGCTCTGGAGCAACAGATCCTGGGCAGAGGCGCAGTGGTTGATGTTCGCCTGGAGGAGGCGTAATGGGGCCGTTATTGGCACTCCATGTCAGCCTCCTCCCGAGCCCTCTGTGAGGGCCCTGCCGCAGTGGTGACGGCGGCGACGACATCGGTCGAGGCGGCAGCGGCAACGGCAGTGGCGGCGGCTGCGGCAGTGACGGCGGTGGCGGAGGGCTTGCCCCTGCCCCTAGCTCTGGCGGGTGGAGCGCAGGCCTTGCTCCCCATCCGGTGGTCGGCTGGCTTGCCAGCTGCCGCACATACGGTGCAGTGCGGTGCGGCATTACAAGACCCGGCCTTGTGACCGGGCTGACCACAGCGGAAGCAGTGGTGGCTGCGGTCCACAACTTAGCCTGGCCTTAGAGTGTCAAATTTTGTATTAAGACATTTACTATAGTCGGCATAAAGTTCGAAATACAAAAACTGGCTCGAAGGTTTAGGCTCGGGCTAAACTTAGATCGTGTTTTGTAATAAGACGGTTTGAGTCAGCTTCAATTATACTTATTTTTTTTACTTAGTGTATGTTTATGATGTTGTAATAACTTCCTGTCACTGTTATTTACATTGCAAGTAGTGGTATACGACTTTGTTTGGGGTAGGTACCACAACTAAAAAGTGAAAAATAAAACCTTTTTCACAAAAAAAACCACTGACTTCCAAAAGAAAAATACTACGTGAAAAAAAATCTGGCTTTGCTATTTCCTTTTTTGCCACCGACTTCCGAAGTCTAAAAGTTTTTTTCACTTTGTAGAATTTTTTTTTAAACAGTTTTTACAGAATTAGCTATTCTTCGCTCTGCTTCATTCTAAACAATGACCCAAATGGTGTTAATATCAGTAAATGGAACAAAATAAAATAAAGATTCCAACATTCATTTTTTTTCACATAAGCAACGAGAACTCGTTTGTTCAAACTTCACCCGGCGCTGAAGGTGCGTCCACTTTTATCTTCTATCTTTTTCTATTCTATCTTCTTCTTCCCAGCATAATAGGTTTAGCCATTCAACTTGCCAGTAATTTTTTTAATGGCATATATCAACCAAAGTTTGAAAGTTCTCTCCTGAACATGGATCTCTAATGACAGCTCACCAAACGACTAAAGTCATCTTCGCAAAAATGACTTTGATTGGTATAGGTCAACCGCTGAACTGAGACGTTGCCTGAGGCAGCTGCGCGGTGCGGGAGGGGTGTGGTGACGTGATGTGACAGCTCAGTGATTCGTCAACTTGTAACAATGTCACCCCTCCCGCTCCGCGCAGCTACCTCAGGCAACGTCTCAGTTAAGCGGTTGACCTATAATAGCATTTGTGATCGCAATATATTTTTACCGCCCGTGCGGAGCCTGTAATTACGAACAATGTCCCAACTAATAATAATAACGATCCGAGTCTCACCACTAGTCCAGTGATCAGTAGCGCGCTAAGCCCAAGTTCAAGTCCCGCTATGGGGCCGCCCTTAGCGGCGCTACTTAAATGTAAATACTCTTGCAATGCGAGAGGCCCTTCTGGCCCCGTTGACGCCAGGTTACGCAGAATAGGTTTCTCGGAACCAACTGCATGAGGCCCAAATGTAAAAAAAAATACTTTTTATTAGCAGACAACACAAGAGTGCTGCAAGACGAGCTTGCTTCGGCTTTGACTATGCTTTTAAGGGATACCATCGTACCTGGAATACCTCCAATATTCCTGATGCCCAAAGTTTGTCCTCCATCAGGACGACTGCCTGCTCAATGGCCACACAATAAGATCAGAAGACATCGACAGCGATGTGTTGGAATTTTTCGACGTCATTATTAAATTTTTTGTTAGGCTATGTTAAGTTAGGGTATTTTATCGTGCTACAGAGGGCAGATACGTCCACTCCTCCTCTGCTTACAGAGGGAGGTGAGTGGGCGTAGACTGGGCAGGGCCGCCGATGCGGAACAGGCGGTCGTGTCCCGGAGGGAGGCAGCGGCGCGCGCGCGGGAGGATAATTCTCTCGCGTGGCGCCGCTCTGGAGAGGGGAGGGGTCGAGGAAGACGCCGGCCGGTCTGGTAGTACCTCCGGCTAATCCCGGGTGGAGGCCAGCAGGCGGTGGGTGCGGGGGCGCCCTTTGCCTGTATTGCACGGGCCTCCACCAGTGTCTGACGGGAGTGGCCGGGTGTTCCCGGCCATTCCCGTAGCCCCTCAGTTAAATGGGGGGCATGCGGGGCCCGCCAACTAGGCGGTCATGCGCCGGGAGGGCTGTGGAAGTAGAGGCTGAGCCGATTTCCCATAGCCCTCCCATCACGGCGTCGTCCCCCACGAGCGGGGATGCATAAAGCATTTCTCAGCGACAAAAAAAAAAAAAAAAAAAAAAAAAAAAAAGGGTATTTTATCGTGGGGTGCATGTTGAAGAGCCTCCTCGTGGCGCACCCTGGGCAACGTCGGCTCCAATTTCTCCCAGTGCGGTTTTGGTGGACAATTGGGGCTGCCGGCTAATCTTCAACAAGCGGGGAAAGGTCACGGTTCCAATCACCGATCATGCTTGATGGTCGTGAGTGAGGTGAGTGGGCGTAGACTGGGCACGGCCGCCGCTGCGGAATAGGCGGTCGTGTCCCGGAGGGAGGCAGCGGCGCGCGCGCGGGAAGATGATTCTCTCGCGTGGCGCCGCTCTGGAGAGGGGAGGGGTCGAGGAAGGCGCCGGTCTGGTAGTCACCTCCGGCTCCTCCCGGGTGGAGGCCAGGCGGTGGGTGCGGGGGCGCCCTTTGCCTGTATTGCACGGGCCTCCACCAGTGTCGGACGGGAGTGGCCGGGTGGTCCCGGCCATTCCCGTAGCCCCCCAGTTAAATGGGGGGCATGCGGGGCCCGCCAACTAGGCGGGCATGCGCCGGGAGGGCTGTGGAAGTAAAGGCTGAGCCGATTTCCCATAGCCCTCCCATCACGGCGTTGTGGGAACACCGCTGAGTTTTAGTGGGTATACTGTCGGTTGCGGATTTCGACAGGAGTCCTACATACCCCGTCTCGTCCCCCACGAGCGGGGATGCATAAAGCATTTCTAAGCGACAAAAAAAAAGGGGTATTTTATCGTGCGCCGTGCCCTCATCTCAGAAGTAGGCAGTGACTTGTCGCTGCCGGCCGTAGTCGAATCGATGGTCGGCAGCGCCGAGTCCTCGGACGCGGTGGTCTCTTTCTGCGCAGAAGGCGCACCGGGCGTCGGCGGAGGGCCGACAACGCCCTCTTCCAGCCCCCCTAAATGGGTCCAGGGGCGACGGACTCGGGGACGTCCGTCGCTACCCACACACCAGGACCCGAGGTGGCGGCGCGTAGTATTCCACGCGCGCGCCCCTCTTAGACGTCACGGGGGGAGTCAAACACCTCACTCCCCCCCCCAGACTCGAAGAGGCCCGCGGTGGCGGGCCGGCCCCAGTCGGGGGTTGCGGAAGGATCGTACGTTCCCGCTACCCCCGGCGTAGGTGTGAGATGGAACACCGGGGTGGTTTTTAGTCAGTAAGAGTCTGACAGACCCCGCCGCCCGCCCCAGGGCGGCGGACATCCATGAGGATTTTCCACCCCGGTAACAAAAAAAAAAAAAGGGTATTTTATCGTACTTTTATTTTGTAACTGTTACATTGGGTTAGTAAGTTGAGTATAACTTGTTATATTTTTTTAGTGCATTTATAAGATGTAAAGTTTAAACAAATAAAAGATAGTTTAAAAGACCTGTGGACAACACTACTGGGTAGGTACTTGGGAAAAGGATGGCCTATTTCGTGTTAGAATGGTCCCGTACATATGTGCATGAAAGTGGGATGTGGTCGTTCCAACCCTATCGCTCAGTCGTCGTTTACCGATACAGGAAGTGATTCCCTTTCAAACACCAGCTTATCGCCGATTATCCAACACAATAGCTGTTTGAAATGGTAGAGGGCTGGGTTTAGGCGTGTTACAGAAAAAATAACGGTTTAGGTGAAAATCAGGTTTTAGAATATGGTTACTAGAATAAGGTGGACCGTTTTAATAACATACTATCGCGCATATATTCCTGAAATGGGCTGGCAGAGGTGTTTAGCGCACCTAGATTTTGCCAATTATGTTTGATCTATGTAATAGGGGGCGAGCCGGATGTGATTAACCAGGTACATATACTGGCTCTGGGCTGCTGAACTGGCATTATTCAAGATAAGCTAGGCATGCTAGGAGATTCACATTCACCCCTATGAATGTTTCTACAAAACAGGTTTTATATTAAAGACTTTTTATCTCCAGACAGTAAACAATAAACAAGAATCAACCCAGACAAGAAAAATAAACATAAAAAGAACAATGTGTAATCTTTGCTCAACAAAATAATTTACAAATTGTTACCCGAAAAACACTTAACGAACTTAACCTGCAACATAAAAATAACAACACGACGGAGTAATTTATCAAAATTTTACTTAATTTCTTTGACAAACTTCAAAAGACAATGAACGGAGAGAGCAAAAACAAACTTTTATTCCAAAAAAAAAAAGGTAAAGGAAAACATAGAATAAAATCTCTTCGGAATTTATGCTTGGTAGTTTCTTTTTCAATTTGCGTAGAGGGGTGTTCGTTAAAAATTCAGAGGACAGCCCGGGAGGATATAGATTGGTCGGCCCTCACAGCCACTGCCTTTTTTCTTTTGTAAAATCCGTTTGTCTGTGAAATGTTTTGATTTCCATTTGGATGCTAAGTTTAGCAACACTATGTGCTTGCATTATTTGTTAGGCTGTGAGATTTCTGCCTAGAATTGCCTACCCTTCTTTACTTGGGTACAAGTGGGTTGAGTAAAACTGAATAACGCTGATGATTAGGGATGATCCGATACCACCAAATCATCGATACCTGCCAATCTGATTAGTATTCAAAAACTATTCCCTTTTCAAATGTAGAAATTTACTAAAAATTACCATAGTAGTTACAAAAAATATAATTATAAAATAAGATTTTTCTAAAACTGAACTAGAAACTGCATCTAACTGCTCTTTAGCTGATTATGTTTAGCAGCTATTCCAAGTAAATATTTAATCGAGGTTATGCGGACTAAAGGTGCATAGACATCTGTGTAATCTATACTAAACTTCTGCTCATAACCATAATAATTTGCACGACGCCCAGTTCGGGTTCCGGCCTGGGTTGTCCACAGAAACTGCAATATTTAGTTTGAAGCACACTGTCAAGTATTATACGGATAGACATACTCCTGTGTATGCCTGTTTCCTGGATCTCAGTAAGGCCTCTGATCTAGTGGCATATGACGTTCTATGGCAGAAGTTAGCAGGGACCGGGGTGCCATCGGAGTTATCATCACTCCTGAGGTATTGGTATCTCAACCAGGAGAACCGTGTGAAATGGGCGGGTGAACTTTCGGATACGAGCAGGTTGGAGTGTGGGGTGCGACAGGGAGGGTTGAGCTCACCCTTGCTCTTCAACCTGTACGTAACCGCCTTGATTGAGGAGCTCAATGGCATGCATGTCGGATGCTATGTGGACGGTGTTTATTGCAACAATTTCAGTTACGCGGACGACATGGTGCTGCTGGCCCCCTCAATCGGAGCTCTCCGAAAGCTACTCGCAGTTTGTGAGTCTTTTGTAGCTTCACACGGTCTCATGTATAATGTTAAGAAATCTGTTTACATGGTTTTTAAATCAGGTCCCAAGACTCCACCTGTACAACCACTTATTCTGAATGGTGAGTCTTTAAACAGAGTATACAAGTTTAAGTATCTCGGGCACTGGGTTACCGATTATTTAAAAGATGATTTTGATATGGACAGGGAAAGCACAGCGTTGTCAGTTCGGGCGAATATGTTGGCGCGCAGATTCTCCCGGTGTACAGACGCAGTCAATATTACCTTATTTAATGCGTATTGCACCTCACTGTACACGGGGAGTCTGTGGGCTAACTACACGCAACAAGCGTACAATGCTCTGCGGGTTCAATTTAATAATGCGTTCAGGGCGCTGTTGCGCCTTCCACGTTTCTGTAGCGCATCAGTAATGTTTGCTGATGCACACACAGATGGCTTTGCAGCTTTATGGCGCAAAAAGACCGCGTCATTCATTAGCCGGTTGCGTGGAAGTCGCCACAGCATCTTGAGTGCCATTGCTGCTAGGCACGATTGTCCCCTGACAAGGATTTTAATGCAGCGGACCAAGTCCCTGCTTACTATTTTGTACTAGTTTTATGTCTCATGTATGGACCAAAGTTATCTGAATAAATAAATGTATTATTATTATCATAACCCCTAACCAGCCTAGCCTTGTGTTTTGTTATGTTTCCATCAGCATCCAACTTAGTTATAAATACCCATTTACAGGGAATTGTTTTCTTATCAGGTGGCAGTTCACTGAGTGTCCAAGTATTGTTCATCAATAACGAATTGTGTTCACTATCCATAGCTTTCTGCCAATCCTGTCTATTTTCACTTTCCAATGCTAGTTTTACAGTCTTATGATTTCGTGGTAACATGTCATTCTCTTTCGATTTTTTACATAAAAAGGTAGGTGTATTCTTTTCTGTTCTCGGTCTCAAACGCTATTCTGGGCTGACAGCTCATTTAGGAACATACTCATCGTTATCGGTGTCAAGTGAACTAACAGTTTTCTTGATTGCACTCACGCTGTCATATGAACTAACACTATCGTTTAAACTCCCATTCTTATGTACCTGTTGTGAGCAGTACATTGGGATTAGGGTAAAATTCTTTTCTAAATTTTCCTCCAAGAAAACCACATTCCTACTTCTTAAAATCTTTCCTTCCTTTTTATCAAATAGTCGGTAACCTTTGGAGTCTGGGCCATATCCTAAAAATATAAATTCTATGGCTTTACAATCACATTTTAATCGCCTCTCTTTGGGTATGCGCTTGGTGCGCACGACCACCAAATTCGCTCAAATTTTGAATGTTTGGTTTCAGACTAGTTCATATTTCCTGTGGAGTCTTGTATTGAAAAGACTTTGTAGGCGAATTGTTAATCACATAGGCAGCTGTTCTGTGTAGTGTTCTGTGGGCTTATGCCCAGAAGGTCAATTCTACTAATTAACAAGCAAAGTGAAAAACATGACACCGGAACGCGATGACATTGTGAACAGACCAAAAAATTGTATTCTGCTCATGTTAAAATTCGGTTTGTTCACGTTCCGGTCGCAATATCATCGCAGTCTAGTCTCATGGCAGTCAACTTTGTTCTCGTTTACGAAAAATAACATATTTTCGTGTTGGTTCAATATATGCAGACGATAATGTGATACTTAGTGATATTTCAATTTTTTGCAACCTTATTTTATGATTTTTTTAATGTATTAATTAAATTGCTTGGTTTAGTAAACACTCATAGTATTTTCATTTCCCGTTTGTTATTTTAAATCTTTGAGAACACAAAATCATTAAAATAAATAATCGGTTATAAAGGTAACTTGGAACGTAATAGTAATCGCGACGCGCATGCGCGATGCGTATTGTGGCAGATGATAGAATAGATGTCAAGAGACGTCATTAGATTGAATGTCAAACTATAGGTAACTTTATATCATTTTTATTTATTATTATTGATATAGGGCTGAAATTACTGTAATCATTTATTGCACTATCACAGGAAGAAAAACATTTTCTCGAATAGGTACCTATGGTGCTACCACAGTAACCACTTTAAAAAAAACGGTGCCTATCTTTATTATCTATGAGGGATATCATCGTATTTTGGAACAGAACCCAAGCATAGCAGCCAGGCTATATACCTACCTACTGTGGTGGTCGTTGTAGTGCGTTGAGTGAAGAGTTGCAGGGGAGATCTGAATACAGAAAAGTGCCGCTATGATGTAAAACTTCCGTAACGCACCTACTAGGTACACCCGTAATATTCTCTGAGGATGCTGCAGAGCTCCAAGTAATGTTGGCCGAGCATCACGAAGTAAGTAAAAAGACTGGCATAGAAATGAACCTCTCAAAAACAAAAATAATGGCGAAATAACTAAAAATACCTATAGGTATCACTCAACAAGTGGGTTACGCAGACGATTATATTTACCTGGGAAAACTTGTACCTATCGTTTAGCAAGAATAACAACATTTGAAGAAATAGACAGGCGAATCGCGACAACGTGCAAAGAAATATTGGTGATAGGTATAAAGAAATCATTAAGTCAAGCATCCACATCTAATGGAATAGTAAAATTATGAATTCCTGCCAACTACTCTGCCTCACGTACGGCTACCAAACATAGATTTCTGACTCTGTACCCATGAGAAAACTGACCTTTCTCTAGTCAGCTAGAAAGAAGTAGTAGGCTTAAAATAAGACTATTAGACAAAATTAAACATTCTGCTACAACAAAAAAGACTATGGTAATCGACGATGTCTCCTTCGCTCAAAGCCTAAAGTGGAAATGGACCGTACGTTTTTTTTTTTTGCCAGATACACTGACGATATGTGGAATAAGCAGTCACAGCTTGGAGAGGGCCTATCGGTAACAGGCGCAGGGGCAGACCAAAGTCACGATGGAAAGACGGGATGAAGCAGTCGCCGGCAAAAACTGGACTTTTATCGCATCACGTAGAGACGAATGGAAGGCTTTGGAGGAGGCCCATGCAAAATAATTAGATTTTGAACTTTTAAATTTCTCATTTACCTACTTTAAATTAAAAATTTTTACGTCATTTTGAAACTATATAAGTAGTGAATAGAATTAATGGCTGTATTCGAGATGTATTTATTTACTACTTAGCTAAATTGAATTTTATTCAAATGTCGACAGTAACTTTAATATTTAAGTACCTACTGCTTAGGAATGTACAAAATAAATAAAAGCATATTTTTCATTGGCCTTTTTATTTCTTTACTATGAACTCTTGCTCGTTCTCGCAAAGCAAAACGATCGGTCTGTTCCGTACTAGCTGGGTCCGGACCGATAAATCGATGGCCTCTGCAGCGTGCTTACTCTTGCAAGTTGGGATGCCAAAACACCTTTCTTGTATGGGGACTCCCTTTAGTTTTATTATTTGTTGTTATAGCGGCCATAGTAGTAGGTACCTACACACTCGGTGAAAATTTCACGTGTCTACCTATTACGATTCAAAAGATACAGGCCCTGTGACAAATGGACGGACAGACGGACCCTAAAAACCATATAGTTATATTTTTATAAGTACAAGCAAAGTCATGCAAGGGAGGCGTCGAACCGCCAGGCTGTGTGTTTCGTTAACTAGAGACTAAAATAGCCATTCTCTTCCCATGTCATAATGGACTATTTAGCTTGATAATAGTAATGATTTTCATTTCAGAGTTTAAATCCGTAACTAATTTGCAATTTCGTCTCGTATTATTACAATCCTGCAGTAAACTATCAAAGAACAGGAAGAAAATTCAATACTACTCTTCCCCCCACAGTACCTAAATAGCGCGATAATATTATTGAGTATAAACTCAGCAGTGGGTGGAACAAGACTGCCAGTAATAATGATGATGGTTTAACCTACACATAATGACCCGACCTTCAAAGAATATTTTTGCAAAATTCGTACCTACCTAAAGCTTTTGAATAAATTCTTCTGAATAGATAATTTTTTCAGAAGCTTGGGCATGCCTATAGATAAATTACCAAATGGGCACAAATACTAAAAACCAATCCATATTATCGGCATCAGAATCATTCCCACACTTCGTAGCACATACTATTTCAAAAATATTGAACGCACAGTTTTGACTTCTCTGCAATTTTATTATATGTATAGAATATACGCACATTTATAAAAATCCATACGTGATACATGTCTCCGTTGTCTAGTCTCAAGTGTGGATTTTATTAAATGTGTGTCCTAAATAATTATATGGGTTTGTGTAGTAAGTTTGGAGCTGTGACCACCTCACACTCCTCACCTCACTTCACCTCACGAGCATAGTGAGTGAGCAACCATCATATCTAATAAACACACTAAAATGCACGCAAGCGTGCCGTGAAAGTTGCAGGCGAAGTGCTAACCGACTATAAAATCTGCCCTATAGAAGTGGAGTCATCATCATAATGTCAGCTGAAAGACGTCCACTGTTGAACATAGGCCTCCTTCAAGCGTCGCCACATTGACAGGTTCTATACTTCTATGTGCCTGCAGAAAAATGAAGTCACTACTAAAGTGAAACGTAACAACGTAAACGTAAACTTATCTCTTTATTAATAATTTGTTATCCTAAAATACAACCTCTTAATAAATAAGTGTTTGTAATAATATTACCTAAGTAAATATAACTTTATCTGAATGTAATAATAGTATTTTAAGAAATAGC
Organism: Brachylomia viminalis; assembly: GCA_937001585.2. Taxonomy (NCBI): domain Eukaryota; kingdom Metazoa; phylum Arthropoda; class Insecta; order Lepidoptera; family Noctuidae; genus Brachylomia; species Brachylomia viminalis. The sequence continues at coordinate 3,695,914 of OW443307.2, read as the reverse complement.
TACCTACTTACCTATAATAGAATTATTTATAATATTATTGTTATTAACTTTGTAAGCAAATATAATCATTTAGTTTTCCTGTATAATTTTATTGCAAATTTTAGCTTTCTATGATTTAGTTTTTTTTAACTTTAAGTAATACTTAGATAAAGGTCTACAACAGCTTTTAGCTGTAAGCCTTTTGTTAAAATCTTGTTTTTTACCTTGTAGAATGCAAATAAATGAATATAAATAGGTATGCATATGAAACCCTATTTTAATTAAATAGCCAACTAATCATTAATACAAACATATAAAATATTATTTGTTTGTTTAATGCACAATGTACACAACCATAGTTACATGCTATGCTTAAAAATAGTGATTACATGACCCTGTTAGGGCGCTGCAAGATAACTTAAAAGTAACAATATTGCAGTGAGTATCTATTAACTAATAACAAGTAAATTAGGAACTTTCATAATTAAAAATATTATATTAATTAAACTTATTTAGATCTTTAAACATAAAAAAGATTATAATTGTATTATAATTAACACACAGTTAGATTATTTGAACTCTATTTTAACATTTTATCTTCCATAAATTCTTGGATACTATAGTAACATTTTTCTAAGAGCAATGCCTTTAACCTAGCTTTAAATACACATAGTGTTCTCGTGGACCATATTATATTTTCGGGTAATTTATTATATATTTGTATACTTCGGTATTCTGGGCTATTTTTGTACCTTTGTAGTCTTACACATTTCAATGTAAGTAACACTATGTATCAGGGTGCTTTTAAAGGCTTTTTTACTAAACATAGAACATGCATTTCGCTCTTATACCATAGCACAACCAGCAATCAGAACAACCACCCTGCTCATTCAACCCCCCGCTGTGTAGTATACCCGTGATCCCTTCAAATAGTAATGTAAAAGTGTGACACCCCCGTGCCTAGGAGAGCATGTAAAGCCGCTGGTACTGTGCCTAAACTCTTCCCGGTTACATCATATTGCCTTCTCATCAGACTATGAGAGTGAGGGAAGAGTAGGTGCACCTATGCACACAATTGTCCTCTTCTCCATAGTACCTCCCATATACTTTGGCTGTCTCCGTTGAAATTGGCTGCTGTGACCGCAACTCGGTCAGGACTTCTGGAGGATATTGTTACTTCTCTTAATTATCAAATGGTCTTATGAAGCAGAAATGTGTTACACGTAGCTCATTTAAATGTATGGAATCTAAAAAGAAGACATAATATTAAGTATCTTGATAGTGAATTGACAAAGAAATTCTGTTATTCATCTCGCATAATTTTTATGATAACCGTCACACTTTCAGCTTATTGTAGAATTTTTCTTGTTAAGTACATGTATTTTAAATATAGGTATGTGGGTGGTCCAGGGCCAATGTGGCTTGCTACATGGCTGGGGATCTGAAATAATATAGCTACTCGCGCAAAACGCAGGAAGATAACAGAACCGAGAAAAGTAGATATAAAATATGGTGATGACGAAGATGCTTAGAATATACTCGTAGTTGCCTTGTTGCATGTCAATCAATAATATCTTGATATATTATTATAATAATGTGTACGTAGTAGACCAACCTTGGCTGCCACACCCAGTCCATTTTTTCGACGCTTAAATCCTGTTGGATATGCGGCTTCAGTTCGTAAGATTTGATGAGTCTGTAACTTTTTCCAAACGCAAGGTAGCTTATGGAACATGCGTTGCGTCTTATATGAGCCACCGCGGCTGGCGATGCTAAGAACACTTGCTGCTGTGTTCTCTACGTTATTTTGCCGTTGATTCGTCGTCTGCGCGTTGTGCGAGGAATGAAAAATACTCCTACAGGCCGAACCCACTCGTTTTGCATTATTTCACCACACAAACACAAAATGATTGATAACAGTGTAACTGGTTAAGTTTTTACTTCATAAATCTTGGATTTCAAGAAGATTTCAAGGATAAAATCGAAATAAAACAAGAAATATGAAACTGCAGAAGCTAAAATTTTTAGTTACAGTTTAGTCTACAAATAATATCATGCTTATGTCAGTTTTGACGTTTTTATAAGTACTGGAATGCACATTTTATTTTCGGTGTCAAGTCGAAACTTTAGCAGAATACCGTTTTAGTACATTTCTTATTTTCGATCTAGTCGCAATCTCATTGCAGTAAACGTCACGTTTGACTTAGTTTTTTGGTTTAGCAGAATACCTTTTGTGACATTTTGGAACTTTTGCGGCACTGCGACTTGAATTTGAACGTTTTTTAAGTACGAGAATTGGCCTTCAGAACTTTTTCGGCAGCTTCGCATCAATCGATAGGCATTTGGCACGTTCAACTAAGGCTCTATTCTTCCTTTCGCTCATACTGTTCTGTTCTGGAGAATAGTGTACAGTAAGCTGTTTTTTGATACCAAATTCTTTACATAAATTTTCAAAGACTTCATTCATATACCCCTTACCGTTATCAGATCTTAGAATATTTTATTTTAATCTTCGGCTGATTCTCCGCAAAATTCTTGATACTTGCGACTTTGAATGCATAAAATAAACAAATACTTTTTAAGCGACTTCAAAAAAGGAGGAGGCAAAAACTAAAATACAGATCTAAAGACACCGACTTCCGAAATTAAAGTTATTTTTCACTCTGTGTTGTTTTTTTTTGGAAGTCGGTTATCAGTTACTTTGATGGAAGTTACTGAAGCGGAGCTATAATCATTAATCCAGTATCTGTTGCATCTTGTTGTCAGGTGCATCGCAGCTCCAGAGACCAGATACCAGCAACCACTGTTCAAAGCTGGGGAGGCAGCAAAAGCAGCTACAAAATTGAAAGAAGTTTTTGATTTATTGTCATCATAAGCTTTGTTTTATGCAGTGTTTTCCTTTGAGTACTGACTTGAAGGGCAGCTCTTCGCTACATGCCCGTATTTATTGCACTTGGAACAACTAGGTCCCTTTTCTGATGGCTAGTTAGACTTAACATTCCCCATAATTGAATAAAAAGCTGCAGAATCATAATTAGTTTTTAGATCTTGCAGTATTTTTGTTTTAACAAAATCTGTGTTAATTGCCACACGCGAGCTCTCCATTGCCATTATCATAGGCCTGTAGGTTTCCAGTAGCCCAGCGAGAAGAAGAGAGCCTAATTACTTACCGTCAAATATAAAACCATTATTACGGAGCTTGTGTGCACTGGTTATTACCCTGTTTACGTACAACAGTACCACAACCTTCATGATCCGTGGTGATTCATTCGCGTAACAAGCCTACTTTCCTTGTTAAGCTAGAATCATCGAACGTCTTACGTAAATTGGACCATCCTTCCTTTGCCGTTTTAGCGTCCTGGGTGTGGATGTAATTAACGGCATCCACCAGTAGGACAATTTTTGTTCGAGTCTTGGTATCTTGAAGTGAAGTCCAAGTTGCATAATCTCTTCCAAGTATTTTTTCTAAACGTTCCGCGGGCAGCATTGCTGAAAAACAATGGCCGCGTACGTACGAGTTTTTTTCTTTAAAGTTAATACTTTCCCTACAGCTTAACTAATCGAGCGTATGGTCCCATAAACTGATGAAAAGTCATGTGTGTGAGTTATGGATTGACTAGATTAAGTAAGAGAAAGATTTAAATAATAAACCGGAGCTATCGTTGCAAAGTGTGTATTCCAAAGCAGATAGAATACAGACTAAATACAAAATTAAATCGACACTTAAGTAGAACGTCGCGTTCGTCAACATGACATAAAGTTGCGTTCATATTTCTTCAACATGCAACGAAATAGTCTGTCCAGTGTCTACTGTTGTATAGGAATTGTTTTTTTTTTCACGAATCCGATATGAGTTTCGTAGCAATTTTTTTTTTAAATGACGGGTATAATCACCCCCTTGACGGATGCAGTTCTCATGTCTTGGTGAAAAGTTTAGTCAGACAGCAAGACTGGAAGCAGGGTTGTAGCTCACATTGTATGGCATGGTTTACTCGTCGATAGCAAAAATAGTGCGACCTGTGTCTATTTAACGGTAAAGTTTGTCTTTTCCTTGTAACGAACCTTCGCAGGTTCCCGTCACTCATCCTTATCGTATTTCTGCCTAAATCCAATGCACGGTATCGTAACTTTCAATCAGCAGAAATAAGAGCGAGAGAGAGTATAGTAGCAGTTCTGCTGTCTCCGTCGATGTATTGGCGCGATAAATTACAGCAAACTGACGTGTCTGAATTATTTATTGCTCTTTTTATTTGAAAACAACTTTTTTTTCATATTTTTTATCGATACAACAATTGTTTCTATTTGTTTATATAATAAAAAAGGAAGTTTATTTATGAAGATGTGTTGTATACATCTGTGTTAGAGATAGTTGGATATCAGACTGTCATCGTTGTGAGGAAAAGATGAAAGATGCTTGATATTTTCTTGATACAAGCGTTCCAACCTTTTATTTAGACAAGATCAAGAGGAGCTATATTAAAAAGGATCAGTTAATATTCCAAGGCTCCTCATACTTTTTAGAAGGCATCCTTAAATTGAAGCTCTCTAACATTTACAAAGAGCTTTACAATTCTTTGAATATGCCTGTTGTTTAAGTATTACTCAGAGCTACCTATATAGTAGGTCGGGGAAAAAGTTGTTTCGTATTTTATATTATATACAAATTCAATACTAAGAGCTCGTGTGGTACCCAAATGACGAGCTTTATTGTATACTCAGATGTTTCCAAATGGGTCAAAACTGTTTTGTGGTCAACCCTTAAGTCTTCAGCTATGTCGTAACCAATAATAAATGTTGCCTCACTTTTTAAAAAATGGCATCGACTTTATCCGTAACAGGACGACTAGAGCGAGCTGCATCTTTGACATAAAAATTCCCGGACTGAAAACACTTGAACCAACTTTGCGCTACTCTGACATGCTGACATAGCGTTAAGTCCATAAACGACACAAATATGTTTCGCGGCTTGTGTCGTATTTTCCCTTTTGTGTAATAAAACTCCAAAATGTATCGAATTTCTTCATTAGTTTCACTCATTTCAGCGGACAGAAAAACAATTGAAACATGGCGGGAAAACGTTTATATACTTTTTCGTACCACTTGCTCAAAAAAGTGACATTCTATCCCACAAAAAGCGAACATAACAATAGTCATTTTTAATCTGTTAAAAACAGGGAAAGAAAATTGTACTGAATTTCATTCATCCTTTAGGGGGAGAATGTGATTTAAATTTGGAATACTTACCGAAATTTATACTGAACTACATCTGTGTTTACACCATTGAGTTTGTATATAAAGCATTATATATCTTTTTGAAAAAGGAATACGCTATTATTATGCAGTTATGATTATTAAATAAAATTACGAAAACCGACGAGGCCGTATGAGCTTGATGCCTTTGCTTTTCCGACAAAAAAATATTAGTCTAGGAATTTGCCGCGTTTTTGTTTTCTTCAAATACCTAAACGTTAAGTTTATTTTAATTTATTTTTATAAATAAGTTAATGTTCTAAAAATACGTTTAATTGTCATTATTTTTAATAAATGCTTATCTCATATTATTATTGTGTTAATTTTTTCGCAAATGGTACGAAAAGTAGAGTATTTTCCTCGGTGATAAAGCTGTCTTAGTCTTGGGTGAACTTAAATCCCTCGCTACACTCAGGACTCGTCTTAAATCCCTCGCTTCGCTCGTGATTTAAGTTTTTACACCCTCGCTATGCTCGGGAGTAAACCTCGAGTCCTTCCTCCATTCTCCCCCTAGAGGATGAATGAAATTCGGTACAATTTTCTTTCCCTGTTTTTAACAGATTAAAAATGACTATTGTTATGTTCGCTTTTTGTGGCATAGAATGTCACTTTTTTGAGCAAGTGGTACGAAAATATCATATAATTAATGGTGTTAAAACCAGCCAGATACAAACAGAACAGCCAAAGATATTTTACTACAACTTTATACCTATGTAGCGGTATCTACATCGTCACATGCGAACAACGCATCATCCTGTGGTCACGCAAAATTCTTAATTGCGCAAGCAGAGTTTACCGCGCAACTAGCATAATTACATACACCGCCCCGACATCAATCGTCGGGCATTTGCCCACCAGACACGATACCCGTCTGGTCGGAGGATCCTGTCTTTACTATGCGTATGAGTGAACTTTACACCTCTATACTTATAAAATACGTAAAAACTTTATCCCTGACATTAATATTGTTAGTATCAACCGTCACTATAGAAAGGGAATTTAAAATTCTTGGAAATCTCTTCAGGGTGAAGGTGATCGCTTGTGCTTATATGAAGTGCTTGTATCTTGATACGTGGAAGGACGACTTTGTATATCTTGTTCTACTGATTCAGTTCAACATAATACCTCCATGATACCCAGGAGGAAGAAGCATATTTTATCAAATTCGGATTTAATTTGATTTGGTCAATCTGGTGCGATTATGTCTGTTTAAATATCAGGACAGTTTTGGTTACACGATTATTTAAATATGCATAGACATTGATTATGGATGCCCTTAATGCACCCACAGATTGATGAGATGAGAGAACGTGTGCGCCCCATGGGGAAGAGCTTTTAAAAGGAAAAATATTACCTAAGGTCTCACTTCTCCTGAGTCCCAGGAGTGGGAGCATTACGGGCATAATAATATGTTATGTTTAAATATGTTTATCAGGGCAAAACCGGTACCTAAAAGAAATCAAATTTTAGCTGGCTCAAGTTCGAGGTAAACCCATTTTCCAATGTATCTAAAATAGCCTACAAAACCACTAACAAAATAGCACATTCTAACGCAGGTACCAGAGGACTTTCCTCACGCTTTGAACCCGAGCTAATTGCCGGAGCGACAGACAGCCTGCCCCTGAGACTTGATCTAATCCAACTGAACTACCGAGTATCGCACTACGGGAATATTTTTAGTGCAATTTCAATCGGGTACGGGCTACAACACAAATGTTGATTCCCTGAAGGTTTTGTGGGTCAGATAGTTATTATCTACTAGCGGTTGTCCGCAACTTCCGTTTTTACCTTAGGATATCACTGTATTTGAGAATGTTGGTTCACCTATTATTGGCAACTGTATAAGTCTTAGACTGTTATCTACTGTTATTTGATATTTTGTATACAGAAGCTGTTGGTGTACCTTTATTATTAAATAAATAAATAAACTTTGTCTGTAATCCAGGATGAAAAATTTGCGCTATGTCCTTACCCAGGTCTATCTGTGTGCCAGATTTCATCCAAATGCGTTCAGCCATTTTGGCTTTAAAGGGTAACAAACAAACAAATTTACTTTTGCATTTATAATATTACTAGCTTCTTAGCTATAAATAGTATCCTATTACCCAAATCCATTCAGCCATTAAAGCGTGAAAAGGTAATAAATGTAAATGAAATAAAATTAATTATTTTTATTAAACAGGTTTATAAGATTCTAAATGTCTTTCTTAAATAAATATATATATATATATATATATATATATATATATATATATATATATATATATATATCATCATTAATTTGAAACCACCACATACATTAATATGTATGTGGTAAAATAACATATCTAATGATATGTTATTTTATGGCTTCAAATTGTAATAACCTTTAAGCGAGTGGACCGATTTAAATTAAATAAATATGTTATTACATAAATGGTGATTATTGGTGGTTATTACAAGACATGATCTCAAGATATGGGTTCTGCCTATATTTCCAATTCCTTAAATCTCTTAAAAAAGGGTACACAAAAACAATAATCATGTGAACTTTAAATTTATCCACTATTGTACCCCATTAGGAAATGATTTTACAAAAACGCTGAAACAAAAATAAATTGTTACCAAAAGCATTAACTTAAATGTTCATTTCCCTAACTTATGAAATGCTAAGTTTTCCATACTTTCATCCCCATATCACCTCCTTTTAGGATTATTTTTGTAATAAAAAGTAGCCTATGTCCTTCTCCAGGATGCCATCTATCTCCTTGCCACATTTTATCAAAATCGTTGAGTGGTTTAGGCGCGAAAAGCTAACAGACAGACAGAGTTACTTTCGAATTTATAATATTAGTATGGTTATTTATACATGGTTACTGGTAACTCGACGTATTCCTTGCAGGACGTCATAGTAGGGTTAAAATGCAACAAATTAAGCCTATTTTTTTAATTTATTTTTTATAATTTTTTTGCTTACTAGACAACATTTTGTATGAAGTAACAGCAAAAATCACAAAAAAAATAATGTTTGTTTAGTGATATTTGCCAAGGTTTCTGGCATTTTTGAACTTTTAATTATGAACAAAGATCTGCTACGGCATCAACTATGAAATTAAGTTAAATTTCAGTACAGTCGCGCTGTAAATCATTTTTAAATTGGCTCCAAATGATTTAATCTGTGATTTTTCATAAAAATACTGAAAATGTAACTAACTCAAAAACTACTGAACTTCAGTAGAACATTTGGTGACTTAATTTGTTGCATTTAAACCCTACTATGACGACGTGCAAGGAATACGTAACCCTGTATAAATATATTATAATCTATTAGAAATGTGAGGTTTCAAAATGTAGGTTAGTAATGACAGGAGGAATTAACACTACAGCTTACCAAACGCCAATATTGTTTTTCTTTAGTTAGATTCTCGATGATCTGAGCTAAGCTTTGGGTCCTGTGTCCTTGAGACTGGCAGTGTTATTATGATTTTTATTCTCTGTCTGTCTGTATTTATGCCCAGTTAAAAGCAATAAGCTAGCTGCCTATTACATGAGACCTCAAAATAACTAGGTGTTTACTTATTTTGTTATTTTTATCTTTTTGTTTGCTGCACCGGTTGCCAACATCACGTCAGCGCCGGTTGCCGACATCACGTCAGCGCCGGTTGTCGCTGAAAACCAGCGCTGGGGCTTTGTCTCGCATATGGTCATAGCATTATGCTGAGAAATGGCCGTTTTGCGTATATGTGACGCATATTTTCCCCCAACTTGTTATATTTTGTGTATGTGTTCTTTCTCTGCGTCATGTTTACCGCAAATAAACGCATTTTCTTTCCTTTTTTCTTACTTTCTTTCTTTACCCATTCGGAAATTGAGGTGTGTTGTTATTTTAATTTTTAAAGCTTTACCGAACTTAATCACAATAATAATTAATAATTATTCTTTCGTTCACAAATCTAACAAATAATTTGACGAAGTCACCTCACAAAGAGACATCAAAAGAATTTGACACTACTCCTCCGCCATATTATATCCTCACGGCAACTAATTGGTAGGGCGACAGACAGCCGGCCCCGGGGAGCATGTGTTACGTAGCCGTGACGTCACGCGCAGCGACACGTGTTATGGGAATGGAATATAGTGTACATACTGTGTACTACATATCAAGATAATGAATTAACGGTGTACATACTTAGTGCTGTGACGTTCATGGCTACGATTTAAGATTACAAATAAATTAAATAGCATCTATCATCATTAGAGCCCCAAGATACAACCAATATAGCCTACTTTGGGACTCACTGGCAAATAATAGATTGTAACCTAGCTGTAGGTAATATTTAAGCTACTCATGTCGTCTCAACTTGGTGTTACCCTGTGACCTGCTTAGGTACTGTATTACCTGGACAATGAAATAGTTTTTACAAGCACATTGTCGTGTCCAATAGTTCGTACAAATATGCTATACAACGTGTCGTTTTGCATCCTTGTCAAATTTCAGGAGGCTGTTATGAAAGACATAAATAATCAAATAAAATTACGATCCTGCTCAATAATTAAAACATACTTGTTTTTTTAGATATTTAAGTTTGACAGTATTTCCGAATACTCTACTTTCAAAGAACAGAAACGCCCCGTTGCGTATTCGGTAGGCAGTGTCGTACGACTATGTCGCTGTGTGCATGCGTTACAGTTACAGCGCAGTTACAGGGCAGTATCACACGGACCCTACACATGCCGATTTCCGAAAATTACAAAATTTAAAAATAAATACCTACTTATTTTATTATTGATTCGTGTCGAGAATCATTAGCATAGTTACCTCCTCGAATTTGACGAGGATGCAAAACAACACCTTGTATATAAAAGGGTGTTAATTTTTTTCCCCGAAGGACATAGTTCGTACTATCACGAAAATTACAAAACAAAAAATAAAAAAATGCCAAATCGGTCCTGCCGTTCCTCAAATGATGCGCTTACCAACGAAGAGCATTTCATTTGTATTTGATGGCACATTTGAAGACTGTAATCATTTGCAATAATTAGCAAACATTCATTTAGAAGCTCTCTGTTACAGCATTAGTTGAATTTTAAACGTAGGTAGGTAAATAAATAAGGATAATATATAAAAGGTAAAGGAATTCGAAAAAAACATGTTTGCAAAAGTCCTATGGGTTTTTTTTTATCTGTGCGACTTGCGACGAGCGTTTTGATAATTTTCCGAGAACATTCTTAATAAGACAGACGCGCAGACCTGTAGGCCAATTCTCGTACTTAGAAAACGTTCAAATTCAAGTCGCAATCTCATTTCAGCGACAATCAATGTCAAAAACCTGTCAAAAATGTATGTAAATTGATTGTAATTTTGACAGATTGAGACTGAGATTAGAATGCGAACGGTCTTAAAAATACGGGAATTGCCCCTCTTGTATTCTCTTCAGACCCGTCATTTTGTGAACTAAGCTTATTACTGTATTTTATCTACCCGTCCGTATCAAAAAGTCCTAAACGCAAATGGTCTTAGTAGCAAAACGACCTATAATCAAAACGACACTTTAGCAAAACGTCCTATTAGCAAATCGTCCTACGAGCAAATGGTCCTAAAAATAAAAATCAAATTTAAATGTTTATTGCTCAGCACAGTACATAGGCATAGATTTCAATTGAACGCGCCGTCCACTGTGTTGCACCAATTCAGACATGCAAAATTATCAATAAAATTATACCATGTCATAAATTCCAATTATCACCTTATACAATTTCATAAAATCCAATTAGTACTCTATACAATGTCATAAAATCATTATTAATACCTTATCTGTTATATATAATCTACTTTATATGTCTAAAACAGTCAACACATAATTAACTATTCAAATACAATAAGTTCAACGAAATAAATCGGACTCAAGTAATAATTCACCATAATTATATGTATACACACAAATTTATATCTGAGAGGTATTCATTAATTGTATACTACTATTTCTTACTTATACTAGATTATTGAGTTGCTTTTTAAATACGTTGATATCTTGAATACATAACAAAGCATTAGGTAATTTATTATAAATATGTGATGCTATTTCTAGGTAGTGTTTATGGAATACTGCTTTTTTGTGTTGCCTACCGCTTATTTTATTTATACGTCGTGAACTGTGCAGTTTTTCAAATTCACTTCACTTTGTTTTGACAAATACGGCCACCACACATACTCGTGTATGTCTAAGCAGGGTACTGTTAATATACGGAAATTCACAATGAACGGTTTGCAGCTTTCCATGCTTTGAATACCGCATATCGCTCTAAAACACCTCTTATGCGCTCTAAATACTGTCTCCGTGTTGGTGGAGTTACCCCAATATTTATATCCCGCATCGTAAAGCAGACGTAATAAGCATGATACGCCGTAACCAAAACTTTTTGATTTACTTCCTTTGCGAGTTTACGTAAAGCATAATTATGAGAGTAAAATAACGGTAATTGTACAGTCATACCACACTTAAATAGGAGATTTTGAAAGGAATCATTTTGTATATAACTTCTGCAGTATATTTAGTAGACACTATACTAAAATAAAATAAACTTTAAAATTTATACACCGAGCTTAAGAAAAATATTTTTTCGCGTTATTCAGTTCAGAAAATAGATGCGATAGGTACTAGACGACATAATTATGATAAAATAGTAACGAAGAATTTTTGTACATTTCTCTGGAGGTATGTTCCGGATTAGCGCAAAAACGGCTGAGCGGATTTTGATGAAGTTTGGCACACACAGATAGTTTTTAACCTGGATGCTATGTGTTAACTTATGGTACTTTTAATCCCAGTAGTACGTTCCCGTGGGATATTTTCCGACATCCACGCGGGCGAATCTACGGGCAAAGTTAGTGGAAATTATTGTTGTTGCTGCTTGTCGTGTAGTGCGATTACGGTTTTGGTGATGGAAGAAACCTATAATGTGAATATTATAGGTTCAATTGATATACTGTGATATACTGTCATCATCATCATCAGCCTGTAATGTTTCCACTGCTGGGACACAGGCCTCCTCTCGGTGCCGAAGTCCACCACGCGGGCCCAGTGCGGGTTGGTATATATGTGATGATATACTGTAATCGTTATTTATATAACACTTTAAGCACACAAATGTACAGAGGCGAACTTAATGCCATATCGTCGCCTTAGAGTGAAAACCTCGGGAATGTATTTTTGCTCAAATTTGTTTGATTGCGTTTCTAGGAAGAAAACCTCGCGACGGACTCACAATCTTATAGTATCGAACAGTTCTGGATATAAAAGCAGGTTAAATTTCCACATTAATTAATAAAAAAACATAAAAGACGCCGCACAAATATTTTACAGCACGCAGTTTTTCTTCCTCCTGAAAAGTTACTTCTTTTACACTTACGAGGTTTTCACTCTAAGGCGTCGATATGCATTTTCTACCAGTCGACCTTTGCGTGATGCAGAGACAAACAGTGGTAGGTGAAATTTATAATAAAAATTTTGGAATAAATATTTTTAAATATAAAGATACGCATAAACCTATTCAGACTATAAATATAATATTATGATACACCTAATTATATATAAATAAATATAAGCACAAATAAATGTACACAAATACACAATTATACTAAAAACAAATAGGACAAACAATGAGAAAACATTACCGTTGTGATGATATTGCCGGCTTCTTGCGAATGTGCTCGCCAACTTTAGTTTTAAAGGATAATCGGTTGTTTGGTTGGTCAGTTAATTGTTACCTGTTGTAGTTGCTTTGTGAATAAATAAATACTGCTTTGTTCGCTAAACACCTTTTTGGCAATGTAGTTGAATAGTTTTAAACATAGAAAACAGTCTCAACAACCAACAATGACAACAACTGACCTACATTTCAAACACTGACATCCACCAACCATTCTATGAGCGAACAAAATTGATTTTTAAAGCTGGCAACGCGAAAAAATCGGAGCATAATGGATGCATGGCCGATCCAGCTAATCATGATAGATGACCATCACTAGTGAGCGAGGCAGATCGAAAACACCGTGGCTTTAGTAACGGGCATAAAATATGGTATTGGAGACAAGGCTATAAATACAGGATGCTTTATGATTCGTGCATGTGAGGTTAAACAAACTTACCTAAGTGAAGCTTGACCATAATTATATGAGTCGCTGCATCCAAAGAGGTAGCATCTACATAGGTGCTCAAAGACCAAGTGACTATTATTTACCTTAAGTTCTGAGTTGAGCTGCACGATTAGAATAGAATATATTTATTGTAAAACATGAGTGTTATACATCAAATAATATATGCAAGGACTTAAAATAACAGGTAGCTCTGCATGTTTTGCCATTTATGGCGTACAAAACAACATACTCGTATTTTTAGTTTAGAATAAACCATAAAAGATTTGAATCTACACAATAAACTATGAAATTAGTAACTTAATCCTAAAGCTAATTCAAAAAGCGGAAAAAGATGAGTTTTGTGAAGTATTGGTTACTGAATGACAGGTCCACTTAATCTGTGTGGTTCCTTCCTCAAAATACCATTTCAGACACTAATTTACATGATCTTCACATGACCTGACCAAGATTATGTCTGGAATTAGAAAGAGACTGTGACCTCTGAGTTTGTTTCGGCCTGTACTGAAAAGAACCTCAGAGTAATCAGATAGGAAACGCCGACCTCATCTAGTTTTAAAATATGATTGACGTGTTGTACAAATCTACTTAAACTCAAACTCAAAGCATTTATTTCAATTAAACCATTTACAGGCACTTTTGAATTGTCAAGTGGTCGGTCAGTCAGAAATATGAAGCTAGTTGCCCATTCCAAAGCGTAGTAGGTACCTACGGAGAAGAACGGGCAAGAAACTCCATGGACACTCTTTTAAATTATATTGTTACATAAATATTAGTTACATCATTAATCTTGTATATAGGTAGAATTATATGTGAGAACGATGTAAATAAGACGTACACATTGAGTGTCCAGTGTACAGCTAATATAAATTCAATCAAAACAATCCATAATAAAATAATTAAAATAAGCCGTGGTGGCTAAGAGATGACCAGTCCCAACTGACAGCGCCCGTTCACGAACATGATGGATCAGCACCATTCAGCTCAACCATTTTGAAGGGAGCTAAATGATCCAACAGTTACAGTACAGACAGTACAGTATAAAATACACAGTTATAAAATCATTTATCATTATCATTATTTGCCAATTTATCTAGAGATCTTAACACCTGCTGCTGGTGTAATAGGAGGTGTCAAATACTATCATTATTTATCAAATAAAATATCGCTTACTGTCATCAGTAAGTTTATAAAAGTAACATTTATTTATTTTATTTATTTATTTTTAACATTGAATTCATCATTCCTGTAGTCTCTGGGTGGTTGGACAGAGGTGTAGATACTTACCGTCTTATTACAAAACACGATCTAACTTTAGCCCCAACCTACACATTCGATTTAGTTTTTGTATTTGGAACTTTATGCCGACTTTAGTAAAGTTCTTAATACAAAATTGACAATCTAAGACCGGACTAAGTTGACAGTTTTGTAAAAGGAACTGTATTTCGATTTCAGTTATGTTCTTATTTCAAAAACAGGCTCGATGGTTTAAACCATGTCAAAAGAAAAACCTTGTTTTGTAATAAGACCGTTAATGTTCACAACCCCCACATTTCGCCAGTTATACAATGTAATGGGGGCGAGCCTATTGCTATCGACTGGCACAAAGTTTATAAAATGACAGCAAACAACAATTGTCAAGAGGGCTATCACAATTTTTCTTTAGTTCTTCTTTACTTTTCTTTTTTTTATCTAAACTGGGAGTTTTGATGTGTGAATGGTTTAGATATGGCCACAAAATTAAAAAAAAAAATACGCCTGAAAAAGTTTGATTATTTCTCTCGGGAGTGCTATAAATAAATATCATTTTTTTTCTTGTATTTGAGTGTGAGACTCTTCAAACACTCAAATACAAGAAAAATAGTGATAACCCTCTTATACCGAAACACTAACCAATAGTAATAACCAAAAAATTACATCGTTCGATTAATCTGACAGTATCATTGCAATTTGTTTTAGACGACTTCCACAGGCGACGGGTACGCGCTGGTACTCTTCTTGCAGTGAACTTTTGTCGAACTAACTCTGGCCAGCGCTCACTTATCCGCCGTATGGTTGACTCATATGACAGTAGTTTTGAAAAAATTAACATATTTAATTCTAATCTTTAAAATTGTCCAAGTAGTAGATTTAAAAGCCTCACCCGCTCCTCTTTATTAAATAAAACCCATGTCTGTACCCTTTCTGAAAATCATCAAACTTACTAAGGTCATGTTTTAGTTTATAAATCTATATCTTAATGTTAGCTATAAAGCACTATGTAATTGCTGCACGTACTGCTATTATAACTCTGAGCGATTACACTTCTTTTTTTCTAAACTTATGACTACCTGTGAACAGCGCTGTGGGTTATTATATATTATTAGGGGTTAAAGTATGAAATTGCCGATTTGTACATAAAAATTGAAAATAGTTTTTTTTTTAATTTAACATATTATTATTTATTTAATCAAAATAATTACCATTATTATCTATACATTGCTGCCATCTAATAGGTAGATAATTTATGCCTTTACGATAGAACTCTCGTGATCTAGATTCGACAAACTGTGTGAAAGCATTTGGTACTGCCTCCTGAAAAGAAAACTTTTTATCACATAGAAAATTGTCCATATAACGAAAAAAATGGTAGTCCGTTGGAGCAAGGTCTGGCGAATACGGAGGGTGACGAATGATTTCTAATTGCAGTTCCTGTAGAGTTAAAACGGTTTCTCGTGCTGTATGAGGTCTCGCGTTATCATGGAGCAATAATGGTGAAGATCGATTCATGAGTCGGAGCTGTTTCACTGCTAGTTTTGCTATCATTGTTCGGAGTTCGGCTCAGTAGACATCTGCCGTTATTGCTTGACAAGATCGGAGAAAGCTATAGTGAATAACACCATGCTGAGACCACCAAACAGTTACCATTACCTTTTTATTGGTAAGCTTTGCTTTAGGACACTGTTGCGGCGTTTGACCTGGGGTCAGCCATTGCATTTTTTGCTTACGGTTATCGTAAAGAATCCACTTTTCATCACATGTCACAATTCGATCCCGTATTTCTTCATTTCTGTATCGATTCAACAAGGCAACACAAGTTTCAACACGTCTTTCTGCAGATCAGTCAAATCATGAGGCACCCATTTCTCATAATTTTTTATTTTATTGATTTGAAGCAAATGAGTCAATATTGTTGGTAAGGTAACGTTAAACCATGCCGCTAATTCCTGGGTAATTTGGCTCGGATCGGCTTCCACCATCTCTTTCAATTCATTGTTATTCACCTGTGTGGGCGGTCTTCCACGTGGTTCGTTCTTCAAATCAAAGTTTCCATCACGAAAGCGTTTAAACCAAAATCGCACGGTGCGTTCATTAGCAGTCCCCTCTCCAAACGCAATATTGATATTGCGGGCTGTTTCTGCCGCGTTAGTTCCGCGTCGGAACTGGTATTCAAAAATAACTCGAATTTTCAAAGTATCCATATTTCTTGTCTAAGCTAAATAAAAAAAACAACTGAAAGTCGATAATCGAATGTTGAACATTTTTTAAAGAAGAACTTCATAGGTACCATGTGAAAAAAGTTTCACTCAAAAATCTCAAACCATGCAGGTTCTATGTCAATTCGAAGTAACTAATACAATAAAACGGCAATTTCATACTTTAACCCCTATTAATATTACCAAAATTGATTCATAAAATGTAACTGTTTGCTGTTCCTTTTAACCAAAAATACGATAAAATAATTGAAAAATAATACTGGCCATACAATGCAATAGATAATTTGACACTACCAAATAATACCAAACATCGAAATTAAAAAAGGGATTTCTTCCAACGAACTAAACAGTAGTGATTGGCCGACTGTGGGTTTGGCATTCATGATCTCAGATTGGGAATGTCATTGGATATAGTTAATTTGGAGGTTATTTTCTTTATTTTTATTTACGAAGTTTAATTTAATGTCATATATTCGGCTCCAGCTTGTGTGAATGTTTTCCATGTCACATATTTTAACATGGCTGCCTGGCCAGATCTTTACTTTTGAAGTAATGTACGAATATGTAGGTAGGATTTGAGAAATAAGATACGTCCTCACTTCAACATTGTGAAGCACAGTTCACAATATCAAGCAGTGCATTTATTCAATAAGCTTAAAAATCCTGATTTATACATCTGCATTTAAAACAAAGCTTCAAGCATTACTACTAGATAAGTGTCTGAATTCTACATCTATGGTGTCTCTACTCCGTTGATGAAATATAGATAATATTATGACCATGCGTTTTTATCCTGTCACCTGTAGTTATGTTACTAGAGCCGACTGAAATTATTGTTTATCTATGGTAAGGACAATATTTTTAAACGGCAAATGTACTAATAGTCCTATTATTTATTTGAGTTGACATTGAACTATTTAATTTTGTAATAATTTTGAATTGATTTCTATGCTTAATTTTAAAGACTTGACATTGAGTAATTGTATTGTTTTATGAATTTTTTAATCGTGTTAGTTTTGATCATTTTGTGAGTTATGTTGTAAATTTTTAAATGTGTGCTCTTGTATTATGAATGTTTTTTTTTTTTAATTATTCTTATTATATAGAACGATATAAAACACAATGTAAAGGATCTAAGTAATTCTTATAGCCTTGGACCTTGACACATTAGCCTTCTGCCTTGCCTTTCTTCTGCTGCTTGTGAGACAGTGACCAACCAGAAGTTGCAAAATTTTGCTTTGTATCCCTAATACTCGAGGCTAAATAATAACAGCCGCACAAGTCAAACGAGGGTTAAGCTACGCTTGCTGCGGTCGGTTCGTGGATTGGTGACCATCCATTACATATCGAGACCCCTGCGTGCCTCAGAAAGCACGTTAAGTTCCTGTCATTCGCAGATCTTTGACAGTCGTTACAGGTAGTCAGAAGCCCGAAAGTCTGACATCCAGTCTTACCAAGGGGTATCGTGTTACCCAGTAACTGGGTTGTGGAGGTCAGATAGGCAGTCGCTGTATGTTAAACACTGGTATTGAGCTGCACCCGGTTAGACTGGAAGCCGACCCCAACATAGTTGGGAAAATTTATAGGCATATTGATATTGATTCCTACTTATTCTGACTTTTTTTCATACATGCTAAATTGTCATTTGGGCGAATTTATCCAATACACGATTTGTTTAAATGGCCACCTTTAGTCAGTGTTCCACTCAGAACAATAACTATTTTCCAGTGCCTAATTTGTGTACAAAAACTGAGTAAACAAGTAAATAATTTCATGCAATGTAACGTGTTCTAACGTAAAGAAGGCTATAGGAGACTGAGACGAAAATATTTTATGTAGACGCTTGCGCCCACTGATTTGGCTATCACATAGATCACTGTTGCCTTGATACGGGATATATAAAGAAAGAAAGGAAGTTATAGAAATTGTTTATTCTGTACAAACAAACGCACATTGCAAAAAAAAACATAAAATACACAAATACAAAGAAGCCAAAAGCCTTTAATCAAGCAATAAAAGTTTGTCAATTTTGTCCATTGCTTGATGTAAGGGCCAGGGACTATAGCCAATACACATTGCTCTGTGTTGTTATAGAGGAAAGTAATATATCTCTGGCTAATGATTTTGGCACAGTTCTCCGACATTCGCGTCTCCGATAAACGGTTCGCCAACAGAACGATTCACAAACAAACATAAAAACAAAATGCCGATTGCAGAGTGGACAAATGACTACTTTTGCAACAAACAAATAACATTAATAAGAATAATTAAGCCATGCGTCGCATCTGTATAAGAGCAGGTCGTTGCTCAGCAAAATGCTGTGACTTCGGACGAACTTATCGTCAACAGCGCCGATTTTCAGCAACTGGATATCTGAGCAAAGGCAATATACTTACAATGGACGGAACAAAGCAAACAACAACCAAATCTTCCGCTCTATCTATCGCTCAGTTTAGTTGTATAAGTATCTCGTGTCAAATGCCCCACATGACCGGTCGCATCGTGTGCAAAAGAAAGTTATTTTCGATATGACAAATTGTACATTGTGGTAATGCAAACCTCGTAGTGATAAAATTGCTGGAATTTACTACGGTTTAAGTTCGTTAGTATTTTATTGTTTACCGAGAACTTTGATATATTAGATAATTTCCATAGATATGTCAAATTATCTGACGGTTGGTGGTGATAAAAATGTTTGTGTAAAAATTGGCTGTTATGTTATTTCGATACATGCCATGTGATCCCATGTCTCAGCGACGCCATCAATGGCGTCACTGAGACATGGGATCACATTTATTCTATGACATTTCTTCTGTTTGCATTTCTATAGTACTTCAAACCTCTGTGTACCTAGGCAACAGTAAATACGTCTCCCCCAACACAAAAAGACGAAGTATTTAATACACCATTGATGTAATATTAATTAAAACAATTTCTAACTAACCATATTACCCATTTCACAGTACCGAGCCAGATAAAAACGTCAAAGTATGAGTTGTCACGGTTCAGATCGGAGCTTATCTACCGGATCGAACCGGACCAAGCCTGTCAGGAACCGGCGGCGACCGGATCGAACCGGATCCAACGTTCTGCTTTGATTGATAGCTTTTAATTTGATAGCTATCGTCGTTTATCGACTGTGTGCGATGAAAAACGTTGGGTTAGCTAGTTTGTTGTTTATTTTGATATTGCGTTAGTAGGTACAGTGGAATAGAGTAACGCTTGATGAAAAAGGATAGAAAATAACAAAATGTTCCTTCCTAATATTATTAAATGTTTGTGAGGGTGTTGGTTACTCAAAATGCAGTAATGGCTGGTCAAAATTACCTTGATGGGTATGGTGTTCGCCACGTTATAGGACGAACGTTATTCGAGTAGGTAAATTAAACAACAATTCACTGTAAAACAGCAGAGGTCCAACGTACGCAAGCTGTCAGAGCCATTTATAATCTACGTCAACGCGAATCTCTCAGGGAACTATTTAAAAGGATTAATATTATGACGGTACCTTGCCAATTCATCTATGAAAATATTATTTACGTAAGAAAAAATCTACATCTTTTTAATAAAATAAGTGACAGACTTAATTTTAATACAAGAAATAAAGATAAAATAGATCAACCATTTTTCAGATTAGCTAAAGTACATACATCTTTTATGGGGTACTGTGTTAAATGCTACAACAAAATACCTTGTAATATATTGCAATTAAATGAAAGAAAATTTAAAACTCATATAAAAAGTTCACTGTGTAAACAAGCATATTACAAATTAGAGGATTATATCCAAGATAAGAATGGACAATCTAGGGTCTTGACAAAATTAAAACTTGTTGCTACTTTAATTGTATGGTTTGTTATTTTGATGACATTCGTTTACATTCTGTGACTACTTTAACTCACACACTGACATATTAATTGGTTACATAATTTGGGAAATCGTATACATTTACAATGTTTGTAAATATGTGAACACCATGTATCTATCATTTAATTAACTTATTTATCATTGCTACGTTTATTAAATTCTTTTTACCTATTTTGGTAGGGTAATTTTTATTATAGGTGCATCGTCTTCACATATAATTATATAATTAATGTATACAAAGTATTGTAACACATTTTAAAAGAGTAACGATGGAGTTTCTTGCCCATTCTTCTCCATACGAAACTATCTTTTGGAAGGGGCGACTAGAATCAATTCTATTTAAATGTAAATGTTGAAGTTCAAAAGTGCCTTTTATGTGCCTATTTGAAATAAATGCTTTGACTTTGACTTTGCATCGTTTGGGCGCCAGCAAGCATGTCAGGGTGGCAACTGGTATACATTTTAATTTCTTGCTATTCAACGCCATCTATCTACCAGAACATAAATTAAAAACGAACAGTCATCATCATCATCATTTCAGCCGAAAGACGTCCACTGCTGGACATAGGCCTCCCCCAAGCACCTCCACTTCGACCGCTTGTGTGCTTCCCGAACCAAAAACGAACAGTGCTGCCAGCGTATATCTATATAATTATTAAATGACTAATGATAATTTATATAATTATTAAATGACAATTTATTTTTTATACTCCATTCGACCACAGCGTCAATATCATGTTGTAGCGCTTCACAATCCTTAGCATCGGTTACAGAGAGGTACAACTTTAAATCATCAGCAAACATAAGGCATTTTGCGTTAGAGATGACAGTAGGTAAATCATTGATCACTATAATAAATTGTGTAGGACCAATGGTACTACCTTGACTTACCCCTGATCTAGTAAAATACTCTTCCGACTTATATTCTTCTACCTTAACAAACTGTTTACGATCTTTTAAGTAGTGGGCCATGAATTTTAAGAAAGAAGTTGAGAATCCTAGTTATGCAAATTTATTTAAAAGCACATCATTATCTACAAGATCGAAGGCTTTCTTGAAATCAAAGTATGCGGCGTCCATCTGACAACCAGACTTAACTCTACTATTTATGTAATCAACAAATTCTATATGATTAGTCACTGTGGAGCGCCCAGGACGAAACCCATGCTGGCAATCACTCAATTGTCCTTTGATTTGATTACAAATGGCGTTATTAAGAATAGATTCGAATATCTTCCCAAATACACACAATATAGCAATAGGTCTATAGTTTGTTATATCTGTGGACGACCCACATTTAGGTATTGGAGTCACTCTGGACACTTTCCACTTACCAGGGTATAAGCATTGTCTAAGCGATAGATTATAATTATATATATAGTAAAGGCTCTTCTAAAGCCGACAAGCAATCCTTTATAAGAAACCCGGTATGTTGTCGGGACCACAAGCTATTAACGCTTTTAGTCGGCGCACTGCACGCCTAAGATCCGTAGCTGTAACTTGTTCAATAGCCACTGCAGACAGGCAGCCTAAACGATTAGCCTCGTCCTCCGCAGCCTTTACATCACATGACGGAGGGGTATCATGGAACACTGAGCTAAAATATTCAGCAAACGAGTCAATGGCATTCTGTCCTTCTGCTGACTTACCATCATAAGTATATGTTGTTATATGTTGCCTATTTTTACGTTTTTCTTTCACATAATTATTGCCAAAAACTTGAGGGATCTAAACTTATATTGTTTTCTACTTTTACAATATATTTTTTAAATGCTGTATGAGATCTTTCACTTTAGCCCTATAGTATTTAAAAACTTCCTTGTTACACTCTAAACCATGACATTTCAATTTCTTTAAATTAAAATATTTTAATTTTATGTAATGAATAATTTCTTTGGTGTACCATTTTGGATATACATATTTATTGTTTTGGGCTATTCTTTTTAAAGGAACATGTGTACTGATGACGTACATGTCTTAGGTCCTTGAAAAAAAAAAGGGCGAAAAGGCGCGCAACAGATTGTTTTTGCCATAGAATCTGCCCACAAATTTTACCTCAACTATCTACAAAAACAGTCAAATCTTTTGTTACCCCAAACACTCCTGCTATCTATTACCTGCCCCATAGATACTCAGTAGTCCCCTGGCCCCTAACGCACCATCAGAACCCCATTACTTTTCCCCTGGCTGACAATGTGTGACGTCTCAACCTAATATGATAGCCCGAGTCCCCTGAGCGTAGTGTCTGTCGACCTACCTATTAACAGGGTGGGATGAAGCTCTAATAGTTTTCTGACGGACATTTATACGTGAGAAATGTGCCATTGGGTAAAAGTAAAGAAGCAATTTAAGCATAAAATGACTGGCTGAAATGAAGTGGTCTGTCAACAAAATCTTGCTAACGTAGATTGTTGAATAAATCGTAGATAGAGTTGTATATAGTGCAAAAAGACACAAAATTTAAGCAGAGTAAAACTGACGGCATGGTTGGCGCAGTGGTTAAGCGATTGACTCCTGCGCTGCGTGTCGCGGGTTCGATTCCCGCACGGAACAAATATTTGTATGACCTACAAGTAGTTGTTCCGGGTCTGGCTGTTTAATGTATGTAAGTTTAAATGTTTGTAAACGCACCCACAATACAGTAGAAATTCCTAGTGTGGGGCAAAGTATTGAAAAAAAAAACTGCGGTTTAATAGAAGAGCGGTGGCGCCGCCACATAACAGCCGCAGTGACGGCTGTCATGAAAATGAAGGCAGCGGGGTTTGTCTTTAGGGAGTCAAAAAACGCTTTCTATGAAAAGATACGTTTCAGTGACTTCATTCAAATAAATTAAGTAGCAGCCACCGCTATTCTAGGAAACCGTAGCTAATGCATAATTTTAAATTAGATTTTTTATTTCGCGATTTATGGTTTCGCCTCATAGTAAAAGCATATCCTTTTACAACAACTTGGTTCCCCCTATTTGTCTGGAAATGCCCAGTGACCACCTCAAAGGGTTGCGCTATTCCTTTGAGATGCAGCCTGGACTAGCAAGGACCCCGGCATAATAACGTATTGCCTTTGAGTGTTAGAGCACTTAAACCAATGCACTTACTGCCAAATACCCGGCACGCCCTTGATTCCAAGGAAGATTGAGATTGTAAGTACTACCGTCTATCCGTCGTATAAATGAAATAGATCTTCTGTCGCTATTATTCGGAGGCATTTTTTTTTATCAAACCTCTAACAAATCCTATTCCGCACTCCTAAAAATATTATTGAACACTAATATAATGATATCCTTTTGTGAACCTCAAATAATTAGAAAGAAAGAAAAATAGGTTCATTTGTCACAGAAACACGTGCATACAAAAAAGATAATTAGCTCTAATAATTAAGAAAAAATGTATTGTAATTATAATTCGTATTGTGGGGTCCTAAAAATACTAAATAAATAGCCCAGTTACAATACCAACTTGCGCTTGAGTACTTGGATGTAGCGCTTGCCGGTCGCTGCTGTGGCACCATTAGCTTCACTCGCTTGGCTCGCGCGTGTTTGGACACAGTTCCAATAAGTATTTAGAGGATCAGTTAAACATTTCCCAAAATAAAATAGTTTTTTCTGTCACTATTATTTATTTATCTCTTCAATACAATACAATATGATAATTTATGCTTAATCTAATAAGTTTTACATGACATCTGTGTCTGAACGATATAATTTAATATAATGTACCTCAGACAACAGCGCCCTTCCTTATAAATATGACATTTAAAAGCTAACAAGTACTAATGCGGCTCTAACATTATAAAAATGAATGCAAAAAAGAAAAACAAAAGAGATTTATGAAACTATGGTGACCTAAAGGCCTCCTTTTAATGTAGATGAATGAGTGTGTGTGGGAGGGTGCGTGCGAAGTTTTACTCTAGTGTGGTACATTTAGGAGATTTTCGGTTTCGTCATAGGTCTATGGATATACTCAAACAAATTTTTCTTACATGCTTTGCTATTTAATGCATGTATGTCGATAATGTTTTTAATTTTGTTATAGGTATAGATATGGATCTACGAGTAAGAAGCAGAAGTATTTATTTACGAACGGGTATTTAAACATGGGTCTGACGGGAAGGGCTACAGGTTTTCTTCGCCTAGATGATTGCATTATCAAAATTCACTCTCGAATGTTGCTTCAGGGTAGTGAGCAGTATAAACAACTGGCGGACGGAGAGGACTTCACACGATTGATAAAGTTGATATGTAGGGAACAAAAACGAACGGAAAGTGCTAACCTTGAGAACAGCTCTTTGTGCTTCTTCAAAAGGTTTTATATAAGTTTTTTGTGCGCCATCCCAAATAGTTATACAGTATCCCAAGATAGATTGACCGAGTACCAAATATAATTGCCTGATTAATTTGGGATCTGCCGCATGTCTCAGATTTTGGAATACATACACGGTGACATTTGAATCACAGTTTTGCTAGAACAAACGTTGTTCAGACCATGGTCTACAACCATTCTATAGCATCCAATAGAAAAAAAACGTCATTGGTTTTCGAAAAAAACACAAAAAAGGCAATGTTAAAACAGTCAGGATTATCGTTACACCCTACAACACAGACACAACGGCCGCGACGCGCGGCGCTCGCGTCTCATTAAGTAGTTGAATGACGTATCGCTACCGCGATGAGTACTTTGATGTTACAGTTAATGTTTCAAACTTTTGAGCAACACAGGACTAGTTTGAGAACGCCTAGATTAGTTTGTTTTATTAACATATTTGATGCTGTAGAATGGTATTAGACCATGGTCTAAACAACGTTCGTTCAAGCAAAACTATGATTCCAAAGTCACGGTGTATAATAGCTTTATATTTCTTGTCATTTCTATGTCTTCATAAATATTGTCTTGTCATAAAACAACAAAATTTAAGTATTTTATTACAGGAGGACGCCGGCTCCTGCTACACAGTTTCTAACTAGCGCAGGAGTCACAGAATACTATTAATTTTGACTGACCGGTTGGTGCAGTTGGTAGCGACCCTGCCTTCTGAGCCGCTGGTCCCGGGTTCGATCCCCGGACAAGTCAAACATTTGTGTGCATGAACATGTTTGTTTGACCTTTGTCTGAGTGTGTATATAAGTATGTTTTCACACCACCTGCTCGAAAATGTCAAGCAACCTTAACCCAAAGTGAGTCATTAGTGGCCGGGGGCACAGCCTGTCAATAATGTTGTACTGGATTTCATTATGACCCGCTGGTCAATAATTTTGCACAACTGGACTAATGTCTCAAATGTTACCATTAACTTCAATCAATATGTAAGTGCATATAACTAACTAGTTCTAAATATGATAATCTTACTGTTTGTTTATTTAATAAATACTTTGTTTTTCGTACTATGTCTATTATTTTCTCACAGTAGGTGTAAAAAGTAGAGTATCCTCCTCTGGGCTAAAGGTGTCTTTGCCTTGGGCTAGCTTGAATCTCGAGGGCAATGAAGGATTCTTGTATTAACTCCCTCGCTTCGCTCGTGAGTTAAACTCTTAACTCCCTTGCTGCGCTCGGGAGTTAAATCCCGAATCCTTCGTTGCGCTCGAGTTTCAATATGACGCCCGTGACATAAAACGCAACTTTAGCCCCTCGGTGCATAATCTACTATTATCAGTCATTAGTTTACCGTAGTACAGGTTCTACCTAGTTCGGGACCTGAAGACCTTGTGTGGATTATATCTCATATAATGTCTCTCATTATGTCTCATATAATTGTTGTAAAATATGTTTAGTGAATTTTTTTTTTGTTCTTAGTCGAGCTGTAACAAGTTGTATGTGCGGTTTAAAAGAAATATTATTATCTATTAATATTCCTAAATATTTTAACATACTGGTTTTGACCAATGTTGGACATTGGCAGATGCCACTGTTGCAACAGTTATGTTCAATTATGGAGAGCGATGGAGGAGGAGCAGTATAGTTGCGCATTGAAAACGTTATGTACTCTGTTTTATCCGTATTTAGTATTATTCGGTCACCTTCGAAATGTACAATTACCTAGATAGTTTTTGACGAAATTAGATTGATAAAAATATATCAAAGGAAAAAGATGTTGACGAATTCTAGCTGACTCGCGGTGTCGGGTATTTAGGGAATGGTAAAATAAAATCGACAATGTAACCGATTTTCCAACCACTTGGCGGAAGTAAACATCTTGTGAAGAGTGTTTACCGCCGCCTTGTAGTTTAGTGCCTCCAGCTTGTTTTGGAAGAACTTTTTCCCATATACCATTAGTAATAAAGTTCAAATTTGAATGTCTCATAATGATGCCTTGAATTTTTCGGCACTCATCTTAGACCACGTTTGCATGGACGTAAAAATATCGCAGCGAGATTTTATCGGGCATTGGATTTTCAACTCTCGGTATTGAATCGAGCATTGAGAATCCAACAGAGTGCATCCAAGCGCGTCCAAAAAACACACTATTGGATTTTGAACTTTCGGAAGTAAGCAGTGCGTTGAAGATCCAATGCACGATATTTTTACGTCCGTGCGAACGTGAACTTACAGTTATAAACCGGAAAACAGCAATGCTGCTAAATGGTTTCCTAAGACTGCGGTGGCCGCCACATAGCGTACGCAATTTACCGTCGACTGACGTCACTCAAACGTCATTTATGAAAGTGTTGAAAGTGTTGTTTGTGTGTTTTCTTAAAGAGTGTTATTTGACACCGTAAAGTCAAACCCCGGTGCCATAATTTTCATGACAGCCGTCACTTCGGCCGTTGGCCACCCCTCTTCTAGGAAACCGTTGCAGTTTAGTGGCAGAAAAAGGTATAGGAACTAGTAGGAGTTCCCTGAAAGAGCTACACAAGGAAGTCTGTTTGAACGGTTGAATTTAACCAGCTCCGAGTCTCAAGACCTCTGTGCGACACAAGCCCTATTAATAAAATTGTATATACTTCCATTTCCTTCTTTTTAGATCTTGTTTGTTATTTAATTAAATATTTCTGTACTTTCCATCTTATTTGTGAACATATTTAATTTTTCTTTATAACTTTTTATTTGCTGTTTCTTTTACTTGTCGACATATTGATGAAATGTGACCTTATGATTTTTTAATTGTTGTTTGAATCTATGAAATTCAAATGTAATTTTAGTGTGTCTGCTGTAATTGTGTTTTTGTGTTTAAATTCAGATACAAAATTATTTGTTTATGAATAAATGACTATGACTACGACTGAAACGTCCTTCAACCATTACATTCTCTGCTAGTGCAGTGCTCTTCTGTAAGTGACATATTCACAATACCTAAAACTGTATGTGATTTATGTATGTGTATGTTTTAGTGTGTAAGTCGTTGAGGTGCCTTACCAATAAATAAATAAATTAATAAATAATAAAAGTCTATTACGACCATTTACACTTTCTCACTACATACATTAATGACTTCAACATATTACGTGTAGAACTATTCTCCACCCTTCAACGACCATCATCACCACCACCTTCCTGCCCCTGTCCCATGTGACTAGTGGTCGGTGCAACACATTTTCTTCCCCATTCTCCCATGTCAACCGTCACGGTATCATTCACTCCCTTCTCTTTCATATCGTTCACACTATCCATCCATCATTTTTTTGGACATCCATCAACATTTATATTCATCACTCTTTTAGTCACATGCTTTTCCTCCCTCCTCATCACATGCCCAAACCAAGTCAAACGATTTCCTTTCAACTTTTGTATCCGCCAACCGTCATACCAAATAAAACCCGCAAACAATTTCAGTTTCATAAAATTTCCGTATCAAAAATGCATGGACTGTTTGTTGAATGGAAATCTAGTGTAAAATATTTATTGGAAATGTCTTAGGTACACGGTAGTACTGTGGCGACGCCCGCTGGTAGTTTACTCCGATCGGCTAGTAATTTTTGCCTCTGTTAGGTTTGTTTAGGAATCGAACGGGGTAACTGACATTTTAAATAATAAATATTATTTTAATACATTTTTAGTCCACTTATGGATGGACATATCTTCTAAGGTACCTACGATTGAATATTACTTACTTAATTTGCTTTACAACGAACGACTGCCATCTGATATCCACAACACAATTATTGAGCAAAACCAATATTCCATAGTAAGCTGCTATATTTCCACTTGATATTTGTCTGATATCTGTAATTAACATGCTCTCCGGTACAAAAAGATCACATGTACTAGTAATTTTTGTTAATTATGGGTAAGTGGCCGTATTAGCCAGCTAATTTGGAACAGTGCAAATATGTTTTAAAGGAGAAATAGGCATTGATCATTTAAATTTTATGTCATTACGTGTTCATTTACTTGATAAACCTTTACAAAATATATTTTGTAATAACATGTTTTAATACTTTATTAAGGCAATCACAAGCCCCGTATAACGTAAAATTAGATTGTCGATACATATATCGTGTAACCCACGTCTTTCCGGCTTATCCATTCCTTTCATCTCCGTATATTAATAATGTAAATATCTACATCCTTACCTTCCCTTTTGTGGTTACCAGAAATATTTAATTGAGTGTTTAAATTGCAAGTTAACATCAGGGGAGAACGGGGGTGAATGCTTGACATTCTGATGAGTATGCCAAACATGAGATTCGACATTAGTATCGCAAATTTTAAGGGGTTTTGTTTGATGTCATTTATTTTAATGATGTATTATGACTTGGGCTTTTTAAACAGCGCTTGGTTATTGTTGTAGCCAATGAATCGGTATCGTTGTTTTGGACTGATAGTGAATTGGACCATGTGGGGTATTCCACTCTAAAAGAGCGCACAAACTCTAGTTCAGTCTCAGTTCTTTATAGCGCAATAAAATTTGAAATACACAAAATTACGCATGATTAAAAGCAGTGTCAATCAATCACGTTATTTGATTCTGCACTTTCTTCTAACGCTGTGAACCCAGAATAACATTCATAAAAAACCAGTCAGCTACCATATCCTGATTCTCGCGAATCACTCAGAATGTACTGGCGTGAACAAAGCAGTTTGTTAGTGCAGTACTTTTGCCTTACACCGCGCCTCTCAAAACGTCGAGTGCTTTTTCATTTCCTGCCGCCAGGGGGCGACGCTGTTTATTTTATTTTCGCTAATGCCCTCCAGCCGTTATACAATTAAATTGTTTTTGGGAAGTTTTTTTTTTGTCTGCTACCGTGTTTTGGTTTTGAGCAATGTTTTTGTGATTAGGATGAGGAAATAGGATTTTGGGGTCAATGTACCTACTTGTTTAAAAGGTTTTATAATTTCAATTAAAGTTCAAGTAATTTATAATATTTATTTAAGATCGAAGAGACTCCTAACACAGGCTTATTTGATTAAAAGGTTCCAATCCCTAGGCAAGGGTCATAACCCTTAGGAGTCGAGCAAAGAGAAGAAAAGATGCTACGCGAAAACGATGTGATACCGCGGGCAGGCGATGCGATGCGACGGGGTGGGGAGGGGAGACAAGGAATTTCACGCGGACGTAATCTCGAGCAGCAGCTAGTAACAGACATATTTTTTTTTTAAACGTTGCCGCACACTAGGAATTTCTCCTGTATCGTGGGTGCGTTTACAAACATTTAAAGTCACATACACAAACGGCCAGACCCGGAACAACTACTTGCAGGTCATACAAATATTTGTTCCGTGCGGGGATCGAACTCGCGACACGTAACGCAGCAGTCAATCCCTAAACCACTGCGCCAACCGTGTCGTCAATAAATGTAGAACGCGAGCGCGAGCTAAGCGAAAACGAAGTGGTACCGTGGGTAGGTGATGCGATGCGACGGGGTGGGGAGGGGGAACAAGAAACAAGAGGACGAAATCGCGAGCAGAAGCTAGTAACAGACATAAATGTAGAACTACTAAGCGAAAACGAAGTGATACCGCGGGTAGGTGATGCGATGCGACGCCGACGGGGTGGGGAGCGGGAACAAGGAATTTCACGAGGACGAAATCGCGAGCAGCAGCTAGTAACAAACACAAATGTAGAACTACTAAGCGTAAACGAAGTGATACCGCGGGTAGGTGATGCGATGCGGCGGGGTGGGGAGGGGAGACAAGGAATTTCACGCGGACGTAATCTCGAGCAGCAGCTAGTAACAGACATAAATGTAGAACTACTAAGCGGAAACGAAGTGATACCGCGGGTAGGTGATGCGATGCGGCGGGATGGGGAGGAGGAACAAGGAATTTCACGCGGACGAAATCGCGAGAAGCAGCTAGTAACAGACATAAATGTAGAACTACTAAGCGAAAACGAAGTGATACCGCGGGTAGGTGATGCGATGCGACGGGGTGGGGAGGGGGAACAAGGAATTTCACGCGGACGAAATCTCGAGCAGCAGCTAGTAACAGACATAAATGTAGCAATTACTACTAAGTATCTTTCACAAGTTCTACTACTATGTAACAAGTCTCAATTTACCTACTAACCAGCTCACACTCCAGCAATAAAGCCATAACCACACCTAAGACTAAAGCGATCAAATTAACGTCCGCTATAAATTAGTATTATCTCTATAATGATAATAAAATCGCGCATAAACTGAGGTCCGAAAACAAAGGGAGTTATTCCTTTGTGTAGGTCTTGTGCACATGTGCGCAATGTCGTGGTAATTTGATCGTGTGTGCTGGGTCTATAAGTGCTGGAAGAGACTTGCACTTGTTTGTGAGCAAGTGTGACTGCATGCCTGATTGTCTTCATGCTTTGTGTCTGATGAACGTATCTATTATTTTTTTATTATTTTATTATACAAAATGGGTTTGCTCTTGACTCTAGTCTAGGTCAGTGGTGACAGAGACAGAGTCGACGCTGGAGTGAGCTTACCCAGAAGAAGCCTGTTCACTCTCACTTGGAAGAGATTAGGATCGTATGCGTTCGGAAACACAGACGCAGGTAAAGAGTTCCACTCTTTTGCTGTGCGCATAACAAAAGACATTTGGAAACGTTTAGTGCGTTAGTTTTTTTTATTTGTAGTGTATGAAAACTAATTGACTAAAAATGCATTTTTATCAATAATGTATTTACAAGGCATGAGTCCTATACCAGTCGTGAAGGATAGGATCTACAGGACACTCCTCCAAAAACATGGCATTTTATTCGACTCAAAATGTTCAATTAGTGTGCCACATATATTATGTTCTTTTGTCAGAATCCTCCAGTCGACTATGACTTTTATGGAGTCTTAGAAAGAGAAAACTACTCTAAAATCCCAAATTATTTCACTAATATTATTTATCTAGCTGCTACCATAGATCTGTGTACCACAATTCATTGCGACAATAATTTCTTGAGCATTGATCGTGCCACCATCAATTTTCGATGAGCCGCAGTGAAAGCGGACCGGGCTACTGTTTGAAAATTATAATTACAATTGATTTCACACTGTTGTTTTAGGCCTGATATTACTATTATGTAAAGCCCGAGGTACTGTAGATTTTTATATTGTAATAATTTAGTTTGGTAAGTCATTCTAACTAAAATTATAAATGCGAAAGTACGTTCGTTTGTTAACTTTTCACGCCTAAACCACTAAGCTGATCATCCTAAAATGTTGCATATACGTTGTCAGGGGTAAAGAAACCCAAAAGGTGGTAGCCTTAAGGCTGATCCGGGGCTACCGCACGATCTCGGGCGAGGCGGCAAGCCTCCTTGCCGGACTGCCGCCGTGGGATCTGGAGGCGATATTCCTCGCGCGCCTGTATGAGTGGCGCGCGGAGGCACTACGCCGGGGGAAGCCCCACTTCCGCGGCGAATCGCGGCGGAGCGGACGGACCTCCGGCGCGATCTCATGGCGGCATGGAAAGAGCGACTGTCGCAACCCAGCGCAGGGCACGCCACGATAGCGGCGGTAAGACCCCTCTTTGAGGAGTGGCTAGAGAGGCGTCACGGCGTCCTCACCTACCGCCTGACGCAGGTCCTCACCGGACACGGATGTTTCGGGAGGTTCCTGCACATCATCAGGCGGGAGGAAACGCCCGGGTGTCACAACTGCGATGATCGCCCCGAGGACACGGTGGAGCATACGGTGGGGGCATGCCCTGCATGGGCGGAGCACCGCCGTGTCCTCGTAAAGGCGATCGGCAGCGGCGGCGACCTCTCACGCCCGGCCCTGGTTCAAGCCATGGTCCGGGGCGAGGGGGAGTGGGAGGCAGTCGCCTCCTTCTGCGAAGCAGTCATGCTAGCGAAGGAGTTGGCGGGACGGGAGAGGGAGAGAGTCTCCCGTCCAAGCCGCCGCGGTGGACGCTCCGGGCGTCGGGAGCCGCATGACGACTCCCGGCCACCGTAGGCGCGGGCCTGCGGGCGGTGAGTAATGGGTAGCTCACCGTCCGATCAGGACCAGGCCCGTGCTGGACGGTGCGTACGTGTTCCACGCGCGCCTCAAAGAGATGTCAGCATCGAAGAGGGGGCCCACTTGGGCCCACGCCTGCCGGGAAAGCGGGATCATCCGAAAGGGGTACCGCTGACCCGGAACATAAAGGGCCAAGGAAGGAACACGGGTGGGTTTTAGTCAGTAAGAGTCTGACACTCCCTTCCGCTCCACCCAGAGCGGGAGGGGTCATTGGATGATTTCCCAACCTCAAAAAAAAAAAAAAAAAAAAAAAGGGGTAACGAAATATCCCAAGCCATTTCCCGGCCACCGTAGGCGCGGGCTTGCGGATGGCGAGCAATGGGCAGCTCGCCGTTCGATAAGGACCAGGCCCGGGTCGACGGCGCATTGTGTTCCACGCGCGCCTCAAAGAGATGTCAGCATCAATGAAGGTGTCCGCTAGGGCCGATGCCTGCCAGGATTGCGGGAAAGTCCGAGAAGGATACCGTGGCCCCTGGCACAGGCAACTGAAGGGACACGGGTGGGTTTTAGGCAGTAAGAGTCTGACACGCCCTCGCGCTCTGCCCAGAGCGGGAGAAGTTATTTGAAGATTTCCCACAGCCAAAAAAAAATATGTGTTCCGAATTATGTACTGAATCCACGGTAACAGTTTGCGCGTAGATGTCCCTGCCACCCTGTATAGTATATAAAATAAATATAGTACGTAACTATAATTACCTACAAAGTGAGAGTGAACAGGCTTCTCCTGGGTAAGCTCACTCCATCGTCGACTTTGTCTCTGTCACCACTGACCTAGACTAGAGTCAAGAGCAAACCCATTTTAATTCAAAAAAAAAAATACTAATTTCAACTTTCTACTTCCTAACTTCTAAATAAGCCTTAATAAATTCAGATCTTTTATAAAGAGGAAACTAAGCCAGAAAGCTTATTATACTGTCAAAGACTATATTGAGGACAAAAAGGCTTGGGATTGAGCTGCTCCAATAAATTTACACAGGGTATGTTGATTTTTTTTATGTTATTTTGCTAACTATTTTACTTTTATTCCTTGTTTTTACTTATACAATGACATGAATATTTACTGTGTAAAGTATTATATTATTTTAATTGTTGTGAATGTAAGGACTTTGTGGGCCATTGTTTCAGTTTTAATCATGTTCTGGCAGTTTGAGTATTTTATGCGGCCTACCCAAATGTCCTTTCTTTGGTATTGTTTGTCGATTCATTCAGCTCCTTAAGTTCTGAGTTGAGCTGCACGGTTACTGACAAATACGTGCATTGACTGGATAGGTTCACTCAATCTATGTGATTCTTTCTTCAAAAGACCATTTCAGACCGATCTACATAGTCTTCACATTATCTGACCATGGTTTTGTCTGGACTTTAAAAGAGACTGTAACCTCTGAGTTTGTTTCGGCCTTTCTTCTCAGAGTAGTCAGATAACCCGGCTGGTCCGGGGGTATCGTACGGTCTCCGGTGAGGCGGCGAGCCTCCTTGCTGGATTACCGCCATGGGATCTGGAGGCAAAAGTCCTCGCGCACATTTGGGAGTGGAGCGATGAGGCAAAACGCCGGGGCGTAGCTCCGCTGCCGCGAGAATTCACGGTACAGCGGACAGAGCTCCGGCGGGATCTCAGGGCGGCATGGAGAGTGCGATTGTTGCAACCCAGCGCTGGTCACGCCACAATTGCGGCGATAAGTCCTCTCTTTGAGGAGTGGCTAGAGAAGCGCCACGGCGTCCTCACCTTCCGTCTGACGCAGGTCCTCATGCGGACACGGTTGTTTCGGGAGGTTCCTGTTCCGGATAAGGCGGGAGGAAACGCCCGGGTGTCACCATTGTGTGGATCGCCCGGAGGACACGTTGGAGCATACGGTAGAGGTTGGCCCGGCTTGGGCGGAGCACCGCCGTGTCCTCGTGCAGGTGATTGGCGGTGGCGATCTCTCGCGTCCGGCCCTGGTCCAGGCCATGGTACGGAGCGAGAGGGCTTGGGAAGCCGTCACCTCCTTCTGCAAAGCAGTAATTTTCGCGAAGGAGGAGGCAGAACGCGTGAGGGAGAGTCAAAATTCGCGTCCTATCGGCCCTAGCCGCCGCAGGAGACGCCCTGGGTGTCGGGAATCGCAGGCCGATCCCCGGCCACCGTAGGCGCGGGCTTGCGGATGGCGAGCAATGGGCAGCTCGCCGTTCGATTAGGACCAGGCCCGGGTCGACGGCGCGTTGTGTTCCACGCGCGCCTCAAAGAGATGTCAGCATCAATGAAGGTGTCCGCTAGGGCCGATGCCTGCCAGGGTTGCGGGAAAGTCCGAGAGGGATACCGTGGCCCCTGGCACAGGCAACTGAAGGAACACGGGTGGGTTTTAGTTAGTAAGAGTCTGACACGCCCTCCCGCTCTGCCCAGAGCGGGAGAAGATATTTGGAGATTTCCCACCTACAAAAAAAAAAAAAAGGAGTAGTCAGATAGAAAACGCCGGCCTAATCTAGTTAAAAAAAATATGATTGACGTGTAAAAGTGTTTGTTCAAAACTACCTACAAAAATAAATAATTTATCATTTAACTCTTTACCAATGGCTTTTGTAGACAGGATATTAATTCAGATTTGTTACAGTTGTAACGGCGATCATGACATTTCGTTTAAATAGGCTTATATTTTTTATTCTTTTATTTATATTTTATGTACATTATTTTGTATTTTGTTAATATGAGAACGCTTTAGGCCTAACTTGTAAACTGTAGATTTGTAGACCATTTTCTATCCTGTTAAGTACCAGGTACCTGTTGACAGGCCTACACTGTCCTCCCATACTTATAAACACTGTAATTTGAAAACATTGTAAAAGCCAATTATTTTTATAAGAGTAACCGTGGAGTTTCTTGCCGGCTCTTCTCCATAGGAAACGACCAACTGAAACCGTGCACCTAGCTCCCGACGTTTCATAAGTGGCCATGTAGGTTTATGTGAAATAAAATATTTTGATTTTTAATTACTGACTGAAAACCAACACTAAAAAGCAAATCAGCTAGATAATATACACTGGAAATTGGTAATATAAAGTGTGTCATGACATAACCGATATACCTTGGAAAACAATGCCGTGAAGTTGTCTAAAGACACTGAAAAACCCTCTGAGCAGTCGGAACCCCAAAATGAATTCAATATTTACTATAACACGTTCACAATAACATATTTCAATATAACACATTAAACATCCATCAAATCATCAGCCTATAATGTTCCAACTGCTGGGACACAGGTCTCCTCCACGCGGGCCCAGTGCAAGTTGGCGGGTGTCACATGTCTACGAATTTTTGGTTCGAAGACACGCCGGTTTCCTCGCGATGTTTTCCTACACCGTTTTGAGAG
This sequence comes from Brachylomia viminalis, assembly GCA_937001585.2. Lineage (NCBI taxonomy): Eukaryota > Metazoa > Arthropoda > Insecta > Lepidoptera > Noctuidae > Brachylomia > Brachylomia viminalis. Next base: position 3,659,512 of record OW443307.2, on the reverse strand, counting down.
CAGTGGCGATGACATAATTTACACAAAGTGAAGTGCCTGGGATCGAAACCACGAGCTACAACTCGTAAGTCGCGGCTGCAACCACTGGGCCACCACTGCTCTCATCTTAACGTTAATAACTACCTAATAATCTGGAGCCTGTCTGTCCATATCTAATTGAATCGCATTCTTGCAGGGATTTCGTACAGTGCCAATGTTTGTGAACGTCACCTCTGAGGCTAGTAGTAGCCGCATTTTGTTCTGCATGAGACTAGACCGACCTGGGTTTCAGGAGTAAGAAACGGCAGAGGAGGTATTGAGACATAGAAGAAAAACTAGGAAATCTGTGAACGGGCGCTGTCAGTTGGGACTGGTCATCTCTTAGCCACCACGGCTTAATTTAATTATTTTATTATGGATTGTTTTGTTTAAATTTATATTTGCTGTACACTGGACACTCAATGTGTACGTCTTATTTACATCGTTCTCACATATAATTATACGTATATTCAACATTAATGATGTAACTAATATTTATGTAATAATATAATTTAAAAGAGTGTCCATGGAGTTTCTTGCCCGTTCTTCTCCATAGGTACCCACTACGCTTTGGAATGGGCAACTAGCTTCATATTTCTGACTGAGCGACCACTTGACAATTCAAAAGTGTCTGTAAATGGTTTAATTGAAATAAATGCTTTGACTTTGAGTGGAATCAGTTTCCTTGCCTGATTTGATGACAGATAGATATAAAACAAGTTTAAAAAATGACATCATACGCTACATCTTCCAGTAGACGTAGCATTAGAAGGCCTCTCACAAGGTGGACCGATGATCTGATGAAGGCCGCAGGAATCTGCTGAATGCGGGAAGCACAGAACCGGTCGATGTGGCGATGCTTACTGTATCGAAAGATATAAAAAAATTGGCAGAGGCGTAGTAAGTAGGTGCAATCACATTTCACCAGTATACAGGGTAGCAGGGACATTGATGCGCATCCTGTTATTACCATGGATTCAGTAAATGTTACTGAAAGAAAAATGAAAAATTTCAACGAAGGGGCGTTGAATTTTTTGTTTGTTATAAAAAAACTATTTTTTTTTGACCGCGTAGGTATTGCACTTTACTATGAAATAGCAGATTTTTTTTTAACCTACATTTTTTTTTGTACTCGGGGCGTTCCGAATCATGTGGGATCTAGAATAATGTGCTGAATTCATAGTATCGATTTGCGCGCCGATGTCCCTGCCACCCCGTATACAAGGTGTAATTGAAATACAAAAAATGGGTCATTGTACTTATCATTAAACAACTAAACCACTTGTACTATGGGACAAACCCTGAAATCGCAGAAAAAATCAGTTGTTATTTGATTCATTTGGTCCAGTTATTCGAACATAATAATGTAAATGTACCCAGCAGTAGTCGATTTTTGTTTCTGAGAATCTCCTGACGGAATGCCCCACTAACATTGTCATGTGGATTGAACGCTGGACCAACGAAGCAGTCAAGTCCTACAAACACATTCTCCAAAACCAAAGATCTTCGTGGCTCTGCTCAAGTGATGTATAATGTATGTAGTACCGAACGCAAGCAACCTTTGTTAAAAATAAAACATTCCGACGGTCCGTGACGACGTACCTACTTATTAAACTTTCAGACACACGATTTTACTTGAAACCACTACTTATTTTGTTTGTACTTATTACATTTGAAGATTTCGTGGCTAAACAACAAGCTTGCGATGTTATGCTGCACAATACTAAAGTCGAAGATTGAAATCGTTAGATTCGCCCTGTACCACGTCAAAAGATGACGTTCGTTTTGACGCCCCTGCCACATACAATGACTTGACCTGATTGTCACAGAAACGCCATTATGATTGTGTGAGCTCACTCATCTCAGTATAGACACTTTTCGCGCGACCAAGTACCAAAGTGAGACGACGTAAGACGAGGATGGCGTAAGACGTACTCGTAACATAAGGTCCAGTTGAAAACCGTGCACTGTCTGGACAGGTCCACTCAATCTGTGTGGTTCTTTTCTCAAAAGTCCATTTCAGACACCAATCTGCATGGTCCTCAATAATTATGTCCAGATTTTTATATACAAATTGACATTAATGAATTTTATATACATTTATACTATGACAAGAGTATTGATTTACTTTGTAAAGTATTATGCTATTATTTTAAGTATTGTGAATGTGAGAACTATGTTGGTCATTGCTTTTTTTTTGTATTTTTACTCTTAGTGTAATCATGATCTGGCAGTTTGAGTAACTTGTGCGGCCTACTCAAATGTCCTTTCTTTGGTATTGTTCGTCGAATCGTTGAGCTCCTTAAGTTCTGAGTTGAGCTGCACGATTGCTGACAATTGCGTGCACTGACTGGACAGGTCCACTCAATCTGAGTGGTTCTTTCCTCAAAAGACCATTTCAGACACCGATCTACATAGCCTTCACATGATCTGACCAAGATTCTGTCTGGACTTTAAAAGAGACTGTGACATCTGAGTTTGTTTCGGCCTTTCTTCTCAGAGTAGTCAGATAGGAAACGCCGAACTCATCTAGTTTAAAAAAAAATATGATTGACGTGTAAAAGTGTTTGTAAAAACCTACTTACAGAAATAAAATCATTTATCATTTAACCAGCGTCAGGCACTAGTTGTCTGGCATTTATGCTGAACTGGGCCTATTTGGCGCAGTTTAGAGGCACACAATACTATTTTAAATACTTTCTGTTTGTCTGTTTTTGTGTAATATTGTGTGCTTTAACCTGGGTCAAATAAAATTAATTTCTTTCTTTCTTTCTTTTCTTTGCTTTTAAAGTGAGGACAAATTTAAATATTTAAGTTTTGACTAAAGTCCATCTATAAATGGGCGACTTTTTCAAGATCCCGCCGTGCACCGGAGAACACCGTTGTGTCATTTCCTTATCAGAATAGTCGTTGGATAATCAGAAACACGAGAGTAGCCAGTTTTGATCGTCCCGAAAATCAAACTCGAGAACTTCGAAATTTGAAACCTAAACCACTATATTAACAGACCTTTGAACTGATAACGTACAAGTATAGGTAATATTCATCTCATTTAGGTAGCTGGTAAACACCTATTGATTTACCTATACGCTTTCATGCTCAAATTGCACTGATATTAAGTTTATATTGCTAAATTCGCCGCTCGAAGATATTAATATGCTGTTTATATTAAGGGGCTGACTACAGCTAACGCGCGGTTACTGTCGGACTGCATAGAAAAGAAAGAGAAGCGCGATGACACAAAGTTGGTAAATTATTTGCAAAATATGAAGCAATTCTCTATTTACAAAATCTATTGATTGGACTAAAAAATCAAAACACTATCACGTTACTATGTTGCTTGAGGAACAATCTGAAAAAAAAAACAGAATGATTGCATGTATATTAGTATGGTTTTTAATCGTTAAAATAAATTTTAAGAGGTATCTTCGTGACTTTTTTCTATCTTACCGAATTAGTTGTATTATGTTTTCAACACACTATCTAACTAGCATATATCCTGAAGAATATCATGTATTTGTCTGATTTTGTTTACTGCAGTGGATCATAATACTTTTAGGCATTATAAAACTTGCGTTTAGGTCATGTAGTCCCCTTAAATACCTGCCACGTTGATCTAGTGGTCGCTACTGCTGCGCCTGAGTCAGCAGTCCTGGCCTGTAGGTCTATAGGCCCTGGGTTATAAATGATTTATTTCTGTAAGTAGGTTTGTACAAACACTTTTAACGTCAATCATATTTTTTTTAACTAGATGAGGTCGGCGTTTCCTATCTGACTACTCTGAGAAGAAAGGCCGAAACAAACTCAGCGGTCACAGTCTCTTTTAAAGTCCAGACATAATCCTGGTCAGATCATGTGCAGACCATGTAGATTGGTGTCTGAAACGGTATTTTGAGGAAAAACCATACAGATTGAGCGGACCTGTCCAGTCAGTGCACGTATTTGTCAGTAATCGTGCAGCTCAATTCAGAACTCAAGGAGCACAACGATTCGACGATTAATACCAAAGAAAGGACATTTGGATAGGCCGCATAAATTACTCAAACTGCCAGATCATGATTAAAACTAACTGAGAACACAAAAATTTAATGACCCACATAATCTTCACATTCAGAATAATTCAAATAATATAATTTATATAATACTTTACAAAGTAAATACTCATGTCATAAAATTCATCAATGTCAATGTATTTACAAAAGTTCGGACATAATCTTTGAGGACCATGTAGATTGGTGTCTGAAATGGTATTTTGAGCAAAGAACCACGCAGATTGAGCGGACCTGTCCAGTCAGTGCACGCAATTGTCAGTAACCGTGCAGCTCAACTCAAAACTTAAGGAGCTCAACGATTCGACGAACAATACCAAAGAAAGGACATTTGAATAGGCCGCATAAACTACTTAAACTGCCAGATCATGATTGAAACTGAAACAATGACCCACGTAGTCCTCACATTCACAATAATTAAAATAATAAATTATACTTCTCAAGGTAAGTATTCAAGTGGTTGTGTTTATAATAATCATCAATTGTCAGTGTATGTAGCAGAAAAAAAAAACAAAACACAAAAACAACATTCAGTATGTAGAAAATTGGAGCAACTCAATCCCAAGCCTTTTTGTCCTCAATATAATATTTATCGGTATAAAAGGCTTTCTGGCACAACTTACGTTTAATGAATGTTTTGAATTTATTAAGGCTTAGATCATGAACGTGGCTTGGAAGTTTAATAAAAAAGCGTATACACTGACATCTGAACGAGCCACCTATTTTCTTGAGCCTTGTAGTAGGTACAACAAAGTTGTGTTTGTTCCTAGTATTTATAGTGCCTAGTATTTAAATTTATTTTTGTTGTAGAAAATCGGTATGGTCACCGATTTCTACTCGGGTTGGGTTGATCTGAATTCGTGCAAGCGAGTCTCCAGGCATCCATAGCCTCGGTGAAGCACGGCACGTCAAAGTTAATCAGTGTGGAGGCTACAATTTTCCTGATTAATTTCTCAGTGACGTAGATCGAGGATATGATAGCCGGTAAACTAATACTAGAAATTTTGCGGACGCCGAAGCCTCGCATACGAATGAAAAGAGTAGCTTATGTCGAAACTCGGTCGTACATGGCCAAAAATCGAAGTCAATGTATGCCGGATAATTTGGTTCATTTTGCCTAAAAGGTGAGTGTGCTCCCATAAATGGGAAGCGCGAAGGAAATATGTTACGGATTTAGGTTAAGGCCGAATGCATGTTAATTTGGAAAAACCTTTCCGAAACGCCACTGAAATTTTGTAGTTTTTTTAAAAAAAACGGGAAATGAATTCTCGAAAACTGGAGCTCCAAGGAGACGAGGAGAGTTTTTTTTAAATAATTTTCATTCCTGGAGCTATTGCGTTATATCTGGGAAATGTCAGATGTCTGTCAGTACTGTCCGAAGGCCACTGGAACGAAGTATTTTTTTGAAGAATTGTAGATCACTTAAAACAGTTTTTACGTTGCCTCCCAAGGTTCCATCATCAAGATACCAAACGTTAAATTTGGAATTTAGCTGTCGAAAAATTGGGTGAGTGGCTAAACTAAAAATCACTGGTCCGAGGGGGAACCTTGTTGACAGCCAACAGCAGATTCCAGAAGGTGTTCCCGATACATCAATTTAGAAGGGTGTCTGTAACATTGCCAAAGGAAACTATATATTTGGGGTATTTCTTTTTTAGTTTCTGCCAGCAAGGTGTCCCTATAAACAGAATTGAAGACATTATTTATGTCAACCTTCAGGATGACCTCTCCTATGCCAGGATTTAGGTAGGTCGACAAGGCGTGTATGGCAGCCTCACAGTTCCCATCATCAGTCCTTCAGTCTTCAGTCTGAGTTCTTCAGTCATTCTTAAGGTGCTGCGGACTCAGGCCAGTGACGCCACCAGCGGAGCCGGTCCGGAAGGAGAAACCTGTGTGGTGAGGGATTGATTATCCGGATTAGGGCGGTCGGGGAAAGTAGTGCCACCCGCTTGGGCAATGTAAACACAGCGGAAACACTGTGCCACCACATTACTACTAAAAAGAATCCTGGCTGCTCCGCTAATGTCACTTTCACCTAACTTAAATTCTATCAGATGGGACCTAAACTGGGAGATAAACCTCTGGAAGAGATCTCTGTGTCGAATCTAAATTTAGAGCCGAAATATTACAGTTTTCTTTAATTTGTGCATTTAATGTATTTTTGGTTGCCAAATTCTTTTGTACATGTAGAAGTCTGTAAGGGAAGGTGAGCAATTATTTCCAAGCACTTAGCGATTTCTCCAGGGCGACAAGACGAACGCAACCTACTAGGTGTTGTGTTGTTGTATCTAGCGCCGCGGGGAACTCGCATCAAAACAGGAACAGAGTTTTTGAAATTTAAAAGGGTTTTCCAAAACGGGTCAAAAGTGAATGTAGCTGGTGTTGAAGGTGTAGCTATTGAGACAGGGTGAGGGGCTGAGGTGAGCGCATCTGTGGTCTATGCACCTTTCCAATATGCATATTCAGACCTTTAAAAAAGCGTACCTGGGTACACACACATCTCATCCACACATCAGGACATCGACATCAGGACATCAGGATTCGGACATCTCTCCAGGATGCTTAGTGATGTTGAGGGTTGACAAGCACTACCCCTATGATTCACCACATCCCTGCTGCCACTAAACATGTATTTATATAGTTATCAACTTATTTATCTATTTAAATAATTTAAAAAAAACTAAATGAATAAAAAAAACACTGAAATGTCTATGTGTCAGTCGCGCCGGCGACGGCCTAGAGTGCCGCGCCGCCGATGCATTTCGACGCAGTCCTAGCGGGTGATGCCCTATCTCCCCAAGTTCCAAATTCCCCAAAAGATTTTTCATAAATTCATTCCCAACGTCCCCAAAATGTAAAATTAATTTATTTGTAAAGTTCACACTTGACCATTCCTCGTACTGACATCTTCAAAGGTGTAAGAATAAAATAAAATCAATACCTAGTTAAAATAGCACATTTCCTATTGACATCAATGCGGACGAATTTGTTGATGCCCTTTTAATATTTCTCCTTCTTTTTATATATTTTTACATATTATTATTGTAAGACTATTAGCTTTATATATTAGTTAAATATAATAATACCCATATCACATTCTCAGACATAAAACATAATATTATTGTTATTTGTTTTTCAAAAACGATTATCTAAAGTAATTAAAACAGTATCGACCATTCTGATGTATCTGTCGAAGATGGATTTTCATTTTATAACAGCTCCGTTATGTAAAAAAAACTGAATAACGTTTAGCGATTTTCCATAATCACTGAACTTTAACAGGAATCCAGGACGCGGAAGTGAAAGAAATTTTGATACTTTCTTCTCATTTGTACAAATGCAAAAACAATATTTGATATTTCCCTCTAATTCGCACTCATCAACACCACTATTGATGAGCACCTATTTGTTATTGAAGTACAGAACAATGTTGTTAATAATATTCAATTATTAAGCGTAAATTGCAATGAAAATACATATTAAATTTTACCCCATTGAATCTCTAAAGTAATAACAAATAACATTAAACAACACGTACGTAAGCATTGATTCGGCGACTGTACCATTCTAGATTTCGGTCAAGACAGAGTTGTACAATTTTATTAAATAATATAAGCTTTGGGGAACTTGGAACTTGGGGAGATAGGGCATCACCCGTCCTAGCAACCGTTGTCAGACGGACTGGTGTCAAGTCCTCGGCGTCGCGACGATTTTTTCTTTACGCAGACCGACTAAGTAGGGCCTTATTTCAGCAATCAATATTTAATATGTTCCTCTTTCCCATATGGGAGTGCGTTTGACCAAGCGTTGGTAACCTTAGGTCCTTTGTACATCGCACAAATTCTTTACGGTACGGCGTATATCTTTTTTATTTTTTTATAGAAAATAAAAAATTCTTGAGCTTCAAATTTATCTTAAGTTTTCTGCTTTGTGTTAATAATTCAACTGTTCCATTTTAAGAAGTTATATTTTAAATTGCTAACATAACATATTTTGCTATAATATATTATCTGTCAAACTGCAGAACAATTTCTCAGCCATAGGTTCTCGCGGATTTTGAACGAATCTTTGCTTGAATACATTATTCAAATTAAATTAAATATATAAATGACATCATCCGACGAGCTCTTGTCACCGTCGGTGTTCCAGCTGTATTAGAACCTAATGGCTTGACACGCGACGATGGCAAGAGACCGGACGGCATGTCTTCATTTCCTTGGAAGGTGGGTAGGCCTTTAGTGTGGGACGCAACTTGTGTCGATACTCTTGCGCCATCCCATCTTCCTGACTCGGCGTGCTATGCTGGCACTGCTGCTGCGGCTGCGGAAAACCTCAAACGGCGAAAGTATAATAACCTTATCGGCAATTATATTTTCGAGCCGTTTGGGGTTGAAACCCTCGGACCGTGGCCGTGGGTCCGAGTGCTCACGGTTTGTTCAACGAAATCTCCAAACGGCTTGTTGACACTTCCCGGGATCCAAGGGCTGGCCTTTACCTTGGCCAGAGGCTTAGCATTGCCATACAACGTGGCAATGCCGCCAGTCTCTTGGGTACTTTACCAGTCGACAGCGATGCAGAGGAATTTTTCGACGCCATATTTTAATTTGTTAATAGTTTTAGTTAGTTTAGGTTATTATATTTTATATTTTTGTTTGGTTAGTTTATATATTTATTTGATAACAATAATAATGTGTCCGAGATAAAAATAAAAAAATTGTAGTTAAAACTAATAGTAAGACTATGACCCTGTAGGCAATGACTGCGTATGTGGATACAGAATACTTACCCACAAAATATAGATTCTACAACTACAGTTACTTCACTCAGCGGCATCAGCCAACGAATATCGTGAGACCATTCAATATTATGCCTATATTAGGTCGGGGAAAAAGTTCTTTCGTATTTTATATACAAATTCAATACTAAGTGCTCGTGTGACATCCAAATATCGAGCTTTTTTGTGCACCCAGACTTTTTCCAATGGGTCAAAACTGTTTTGTGGTCAACCCCTAACTCTTCAGCTATGTCGTAACTACTGATATGCCGATCTTGCTCCACTTTTTCAAAAAAGGCATCGACTTTTTCCGTAACAGGGCGACCAGAGCAAGCTGCATCTTTGACATAAAAATTTTGGACTGAAAACGCTTGAACCAACTTTGTACTACTCTTGCTTTATATAAGAGTACTCTGTGTTTGAGCTCCTCTTACTGACACTGCGTTAAATCCATAAACGTCACATATTTTATTCACAGCTTGTGTCGCATTACTGCCTTTTTAGTAATAAAACTTTAAAATGTATCGAATTTCTTCGTTACATTCACTCTCATTTTCGTGGACAGGAAAACAATTGCAAAAAGGCGACACACCGTTTTACTTTTTATTTTTCTGTTTTAAAATGTCATCTATTTAACGGTATTAAAACCAGCTCGATACAATCAGTAGGTACAGCCAAAGAAATTTTACAACAACTTTATACCTATAAATAAAATACGAAAAATCTTTTTCCCTGACCTAGATAATAAACATTTAGAACTAGTTATTATGATTTATTTTATTTTTATCTTTTCGTTTGCTGCACCGGTTAACGTAATCACGCCAATGCTGGCTGTCACTGAAACCCAGCGCTGGGGCTCTGTCTCGCAAAGGGGTCGTAGCATTATGCTAAGCGATGGCCGTTTTGCGGGGATGTGACGCATATTTTCCCCCAACTTGTTGTTTTTTGTGTTCTTTCTCTGCGTTATGTTAACTATGTTTCTTTCTTTCTTTTCTTTTACTCAGTGAAAGATAACCAAACATAGACCCGACCGAGTCCGCCGATCGACTGCAACAACTATGGACACTTCGACAGGCAAGGATTTTGTCGGACACTTTTATGTGGTTTTTACTTTTGACAGGATGGGTATTCGATCAATTCTTCAGCTAAATCATTCATCAATGTGGGTGTAACCCATCGACTCGTACGGTTACCACCATAATAATTATTTACATTTGGCAGGTGTAGTTTATTTTTCTCAAACATGCTTGGAAATTTGAGCATTATTTTGACAACCTTATATCTAATAATAATAACAAATAACTTTATTGCACCAAAATACAGATTTAACATGTTTTATATAGACACAATTTAGATGAGCTAGTAGCTAGTAACACAATGCAATATAATCTAAGAACTGAAATCTGTACACAATATGGAAAAACCTTTTTTTTTTTTTAGTGTGGGACGTCATCAAATAACTTCTCCCGCTCTGAGCGGGCGGAGCGGGAGGGCCTGTCAGACTCTTACTCACTAAAACCCACCCGTGTTCCTTCAGTTGCCTGTGCCAGGGGCCACGGTAACCCTTTCAGACTTTCCCGCAACTCTGGCAGGGAACGGCCCTAGTGGATCCCGTCATTGGTGCTGACATCTCTTTGAGGCGCACGTGGGACACAATGCGCCGTCGACCCGGGCCTGGTCCTTATCAGATGGCGAGCTGCCCATTGCTCGCTGTCCGCAAGCCCGCGGCTACGGTGGCCCGGAATCGGCTTGTGGTTCTTGACGCCCAGGGCGTCACCTGCGGCAGCTAGGGGCGTGAGGGCGTGAATTTTGCCTCTCCCTCACTCGTTTCGCCTCCTCCTTCGCGAGCATTACTGCTTTGCAGAAGGAGGTAACGGCTTCCTAAGCCCTCTCACTCATACCATGGCCTGGACCAGGGCCGGACGCGAGAGATCGCCACCGCCAATCGCCTCCACGAGGACACAGCGGTGCTCCGCCCAAGCAGGGCAGACCTCCACCGTGTTCTCCAGGCGATCCACACAATGGTGACACCCGGGAGTCCTCCCGCCTTATTCGGAATAGGAACCTCCTGAAACAACAGTGTCCGGTAAGGACCTGCGTCAGGCGGATGGTGACGATGCCGTGGCGCCTCTCTAGCCACTCCTCAAAGAGGGGACTTATCGCCACAATTGTGGCGTGCTCAGCGCTGGGTTGCGACAATCGCACTCTCCATGACGCCCTGAGATACCGCCGGAGCTCTTTCCGCTATGCCATGATTTCTCTCGGCAGCAGAGTTACGCCCCGGCGTTTCGCCTCCTCGCGCCACTCCCATATGTGCGCGAGGACTTTTACCTCTAGATCCCATGGCGGTAATCTGGCAAGGAGGCCCGCCGCCTCACCTGAGACCGTAGGGTATCCCCGGACCAGCCGGGTGGCCATGACCCTTTGGGGCGCGTTCAACCTGCAGGCTGGCCGCCGCCTCAAGGAACGCGCCCACACCGGTGCCCCGTAAAGGGCCATGGACCGCACGACCCCCGCGTAGAGCCTCCGGCAGGAGGCGTTTGGCCCCCCTAGATTGGGCAGGAGCCGCTTCAAGGCAGCCCCGGCCCTTTCCAGTCTTGGAGCCAAACGTCGGAAATGCTCCACGAAGTTCCACCGCCTGTCGAGGACGAGTCCCAGGTACTTCATCGTCGACAATATCGAAAACCCTGCCTCTCAAACTAGGAAATCTGTATCTTGAGATTCATCTGGATTAGTGATGCTATAAGTATAATAGTAGACGGTGTCGATCTACCTGAGCGACTATGAATATAAAACTTATTTAAGTAATAGTATATATTTTATACGTCATGTGTGCATGTGTATGTTAATGTGTGTGTGTGTGTAGTAAGGATTCTGTTTGTAGATAGTCCTGTCCCAGTAGCCATTCCATTAATTTTGATTTTAATTCATATTTATTTAGATCGACAATACTTAGGTTTTTGTGAACTTGTTTGTATATGCATGTACTTAATGTGTAGTATTGGTGTTGAGCGAAGCCGGTTTTGTGAGGGGTACTTAAGGGTAGTTTCTTTCTTTTTTTAGGGTCAGTTGGGGAACCAATACTCTTGGGAAAGCGATAAGGTTTGCGCGACATCACCTTCAGTACGGGTCTCTGCGCTCTTTCAATCCTCAGAAGACTAGTTTTATTTGCACCACCCTATGGGGTGCAATGCAATATCCAATGATGGATTGCCGTAATGCATAGTACACCATCTTTAAGGTATCAGGCACAGCCGAGTCTGTAAGGGATTTTAAAATATGCAAAAGTTTCAAACATCTAGTGGTAATGGCGTCAACCTGTTTGTCCCAACGTAATCCTCCGTCTATTTGGACACCCAGATATTTCACATTATCAGTTCTTACAAGTGTTGGACATAAGCATTGTGGAGATTGTTTGGAGCAGGTGTGCGCTGTTATGGAGACGGATTTGTCGAGCAAGTTGTTACGCCGAATAGCGAAGGGAATGTACGATGTTTTGTCGCAGTTTAGGGTAAGCAAGTTTAGGTTGAGCCATTTCATTATAGTTGACATTGCCGCTTCTGCGTAGCGCTGAACGCTAAAACGCCTTCTTCGTGATAAATCTAAATTTCTGTACTGGCCAAATACATGCGAGCAGCGGCCGGCAAATGTTGTATGAACATCCATATCTGTCGTGATTTAGCGGCCAAATAATTTACCTAGTAAACTCATATCTATCGTGTAATTTAAAAATGGAACGATCTTTTACTCCGAAACATGGCAACCAAGGAGGTAACGTATCAAAAGTTTTATTGAAATTTCAAATTGGCTTGCAAATAGAAAGCTGTTTATTGAAAAAAAACCAAATGAACACTTTAACGCGGGAAAAATTATTGTTGTTCGACATTGATTTTGAAAAGTAATTGTATTTTAATTTCCGCGCATTATTTGAGAAAAGTATTATACAAGCCACAAATAAATATCGTCTGACATTGCACACATCACCATCTAGTTCCAAGTTAAGCACTTAACACTTAAGGCTTGTGTTATGGATACCAGGTGTTTGATACACTACTTAAATACATTTTTTTTCCGTAAATACATACATATTATAAATATACATCCATGACTCGGGTACAAATGTCCATATTCATCATACAAACATTTGCCCCTACCGGGATTCGAACCCAGGACCATTTGGTTTCGCTGACTACACTTAGCCACTGTAGCCACTACACCAAACGTGTCGCCACAACTGGGCATTGATGGAGTAACGTTTACCCGTTCGTCCATCAATGCCTCTTTTGCTGGCCGCTGTAGTGATGCACTATTTCTTTGCAAGTGGGGTTGGGTTATTTTGTTATTTGGACACTTGTCTGGGTACTAGGTACTCGTGAAAACACGAGCTGGCAAATTCTAAGAACGCCTCAACTTTTCGTCTATAACAACTTGGTATTTTAATTAACTAATATTGGAAAAACAATATAATTGAATAGCTGTAGGCACAAACAAATTGATTTTGTCTGAAATTGTCCAACAATGTTTCGATTACTTAAACTTTAATTTCGTCAGCAAACCCTCTTTTGTTTTACAACATAACTTGATTAGTTTCGAGATTAGATTTAATTAGATTGCTATTATTTCATCTACCTACATAAGGTTTAATAACCTAAATGAAGGTATCGGGAAATTATTTTGTAGAGTTTCTTGAACGGTTGAAGGGATCGAGACTAAATAATAGCTACATGCGTCGATCGATCATGTTAAACTACGCTTACCGCGTTTGGGTGACCATTTTTACATACCGAGACCCACCCGTGCGCCGGAGAGCTCTTTGGTCCCGGCTGTCATTCCAGGATCTTTGACAGTCGCTACGGGTCGTCAGAAGCCCGAAAGTTTGACAACCAGTCTTACCAATAGGTACCGTATTAACCGTATTATTAACATGTGGAGGTCAGATAGGCAGTCGCTGCATGTAAAATCCTGGTATTGGCCTGCATCTGGTTAGACTGGAAGCCGACCCCAATGTAGTTCAAAAAAGCCTAGGCAGATTGAACAATGAAATGTTAGGTAAAGTTTCAAGGTTATTTTATTGATCTAAATCAAGCTCGGCATCGTTTTGTTACGTTTAGCGAGGTGTATAACTAAGTTTGCTTCTAAATTAACTATAGATATTTAAAGAGAATGACTTTGTTTATCTCACGATAACTTAAGAATAGAACAGTGTATATTGATTGAACAAACGTATTCAATAATGTTTTGACATAATATCACACCTGGATTCCGTACAAGGGTTAAGCAGATGTGTACCTATAGGATACCCACAATTTGGCCAGTTACGCTTAGGTCCCAAGTAATAAGGGGCGAGCATATTGCCACATACAGCTCATTACATAATACACATAAGGCTACATAATAGTCAGTAATTTCTGAGTTGAGCTGCACAAATGGTGCACTGACAGGACAGGTCCACTCAATCTGTGTGGTTCTTTCCTCAAAAGACTATTTCAGACTCCAATCCACGTGGTTTTTACATGATCTGACCATCTGATGATTATATCTGGACTTTTGAAAGAGACTGTGACCTCTGAGTTTGTTTCGGCCTTTCTTCTCAGAGTAGTCAGATAGGAAACGCTGACCTCATCTAGTTTTTTAAATATGATTGACGTGTAAAAGTGTTTGTCAAAACCTACTTACAGAAATAATAGTTATTTGTTATACAAGAGTGCAAAGTTGCTTTTTAACCGCGTGTTCAATTTTGATGACCGAGCAAGCGAAGGATTCTAAAATTGAATCACGAGCGCAGCGAGTGATTCAAAATTAGAATCCTGAGCGTTAGCGAGGGAATCAAAAGAGCACGAGGTGAAAAATCTTTGCACTCGAGTGCAACACGTAACTTTTCATTCCACCTCAGCGAGGAAATGACTAAATGCAAAAAAAAAACGTTTACAATCACAAGATAGGTACACTTTTATTTCAGTTTAGGTATTAATTACTACATTATGACAGGTAAGTATTACAGAATAATCTTTAAATTATAACAAAATAATACTAAGGTATAATTAAGAAAATTTTAAAGTAACGTTGCTACAGTTATTTAAATTGAGTGTAATATTTTTGTTTGGTACTGTAATATTGGTGTTAGTCACTTGTGTACTGTTTTTCGGTAAACTATCTGTCATACTTAATAGTTGTACCGATTCATCGGATTCCCTTGGCGTGAATGTTGGAGAGAGAGGGAGATGGTTAGGTGTTTCATAACGGCTTATTTTTGATGTAGAAGGGCCAGTCCAAGGATCCGATTGAGGCTCTTTCAGTGTAATGGCTCCTACGATGCCTTCACATATTTTAGACTTATTTTGGATGGAATCCTCTATGTATCCCTCTACAACTGCATTGGACTTCCAGCCTCCGTGGCGCTTAAGGGACAGGAGATCAGCTCCGGAATCAGCCAAAAGTGTGGCTGAAGTTCGTCGGAAACAATGACCCGTGTACAACAGGGGTTCTGGAAGTTCAAGAAATGTTGCTATTTCTCGTGGGATACTGCCAATTTTATTAGTACCCATAGGCTGTCTAACACACTTTCCATTGCGATACTGTAGAAAAAATCGATTGATTGGAGTGTTAGGCGGGCGTAAGGCTTGATATTTCTCAACAATCGTTACGTATTCCTTGCGAATGACGAAGTTGCGGTCTCTTTTTGTCTTTGTATTAGGTAAATTAATTAATAGTAAGTCATCTGAATGTTTCTCAGTGTTTTTGACATTAAGTTGTGTTAGTTCATTAGTTCGACATGCTCCGTTTATTCCAATAATAAGAACAACCTGTAACGTAAAGAGTATTGTAGTAGATAAATGAATAAAATTGATATGAACGCATAATTATGCCTATCAACATCTACTAAGTATACTATTTAATTGAGATTAATATACTTAAGTAGATACTGAATGTGCAACTGACTTACTTTTGCCGCCAAATATACGGAATCGGGTGCTTCGTTAAGAAACTTTTCAATATCAGATACTGTGAAAACCTTCGATTTTTTTGGTTGATGACCAGATGAGGCTCTTTTTAAAAATGCCACTAATTTAGGATAGGTATCGATATGTTTGTCTTTTTTCATCTTTATTGTTGCTTTTAGCATCGAATACGTACTCCATAGAGTGCTTGCTTTCTTGTTCTCGGATAATTCTATAAAATATGCCAGCAAAACGTTTTCTGAGAAAGTTTTGGCTCCTTTTGCTAGTCGCCACGTGTTGAACATATCGTACTGTTTTAAATACTTCTCGCGTGATTGTTGAGGGAGAAAGCTCATTTGCGCATTATTAACAGTTTCAGTCAATTCTGTTGGCGTCAAGCAAACTTCCTCGTCGCTAGAATCACTCATTTTAGTTTTTGCACTTGTTTTCAAGTTTCTTGTTTTTAATATAAGGTTTAACAATGACGTGAAAAAATGCCGCGTAAAGAACCGCGTACAAAGCAAATTGAAAAAAGAACACCAAGAAGGTTCCGAGTCTGAGTTTTTAACAAATTAAAAAAAAGTTGTATGATATATTCGGCACCATAGAGGTAGCAGTAAATAGGTTTAATGTTTTTTTTAATTCACAAACTTAGTGCACACGATGTTCTAAATTCAATTTACTTTATCCTCTAGAGAATAAAAACGGCTTTTCCACTCAGATATTGAAGATTAAAAATACTCTTTCCGAGATGGTGGGATGAAAAATCATTTAACATTTAATATTTTTTTATTGAGATGCCTATTGAAGGATTATTATAAATCTTATAAGCCTAGCATAGGATTTACGGAAAAGGCTTTGGCATGGATACTTGCAACAGACTCTACCCTACACCAAAACATCCATTCAACTCAAAACTTGCAAGATAACAAGAAGCAGACGTCACCAACCATTGCAAGCCTTCATCCCGACATCAGCGTAGAAACAGAACGACCATAATCTTGACTAAACCTAATCCCGAAATAAATCTCATTTCTTAAGATACCGTACACACTGACTGCCGTATTCAGAGACTTCACTTAATAATAATCAGTCATTAGCTCTAATTGACCAGCGTATCTAACCACATAATTATAAAATTTAAATGTTCTCAAAGATTAGTAGCCCAGCCCGTACGCTTGGAGTACACGTAACGTAAATTGGAACGAATTTTGAATCGAAAATATAACTATCCTGTACCATTTTGGTTAACATTTTTGCAACAAGCACAAATTAGTATCACCCATAGATATGAACCAAATCTTCATCATCATTTCAGCCGAAAGACGTCTTGTGAAGAAGCTTGGTGCAGGCCTATGCTCACCAAGCGTCGCCACATCGACTAGTTCTGTTCTTCTGGCATCCAGCGAATTCCTGCGGCCTTGCCTTCTGGTACGTGGTCCCAAATCTAGAACCTTTGAGCCCCATCGGCCATCTGTTCAGCTAAATGTGCCCCGCACTATAATAAATAAATATTAATACTAATAAAACTAATAAATATTATGTGCGAAACTTGAATATTACGTTACGTTTACTCCGCGCGTTTATGCTAGGCCCGCTGGTCAATTAAAGTTAATGTTAGATCTATTATAAGGTGACGTCTCTGAATACGGCAGTGAGTCAGCTATGACGCCAAGAATATAATTTTACGCCAAAAGTCGTTTTGCTGAGTTCGCCGAAGCATAGCGGCGTCGCTGAAAAACAGTGAGTATCGCGAAGTTTGTCTGAATTAATTAATTTCGGTTGAGGATGGTGCAGCATTCTGATAGTGAAGGAGAAAGGACATAGACTATGGATAAATAGATAAAGAAGTGACTTTTTTTTTAAGCTCTGTTGGCAATTGTTTAACGGACTAATCGTTTTCTATTTTAGCATGCTTGCATCCATTCAAGCAGTAATATAAATAGATGTCACGATTTTTTTTTTTCATTAATGTATATCCTATCATTAATATATATAAAGGTACCAAATAAAAAAATAAGATAAAATAAAAGTAATGGGAGGCCACTGTTTTCTAATAAACAGCTAACCGAATGGGGAACCGTACTGAATACATGCCTAGACATAACATTTATATTGTACAAGTCCGTGTTGTAACCAAGTTGCGCAAATTGATTTTCGCTCTATGGAGCCCCAGAATTTTGCGGAAACGATTCAGCGGAATGTTGTATGCCTGTGACTACTATTCATGTTAACTCTTAATACAGATTCAAAGAAATACGAGTAATCGTCAAAAGAGTAAACAGGATGACAGGGGCATTGACGGGCAAATTGTAACTAACCATGGATTCAGAACGTGATTCTGGACCCCTGCCTTGAAATTTTTCGTATTTATAAAAAAAAAATTGTTGTGCCATTTAATTTGACTGCATAGGTGTTGCACTTTTCTAAGCAACAGCAGATTTAATTTTTGATAAAATACAAAAAATTTCTACGCTAGTTTAGAATCGTGTGCGTTGTGTTTCATGGTTTCAGTTTGTGCGCGATGTACTTGCCACCCTATATAAAACCCTTTTGTTACCTCTGACCCAAACCTATAAAACAAAAATGAACGCCACGTACAATAACATTAATTAACCCACCGAATAATTACTAAAGCTTTTGATATGACTTTTATTAAGTGCTTAAAACACCTGGAAACCATAATATTTATACAAAAAATGTTCAGTGGAATTCATGGTTACAGTTTGGGTCGATGTAAGAGGTTATTTTTTCCTGGAAACATTAAGAAATATGAAAAAACTTAATTAACGTTTGCCAATGGAAAAACTACTTAACATTTGACAAACTAAATTTCATTTTAAAACCAAGTTCTGCGAATGACTTCTTTTTAAATTGGTCAACAAGCATTTTATCACAAATATTTATAATCACAGAGTACATTTAACTTAATGGAGGGCCTTTGCGAATAATTGAACAGTAAAATATAGTTGAGAATAAAAATTAAATTAGCGGCCCCGAATAATTTAAGCTTTCGAATTAAACACTGGAACTCGCGAATAATAAATACTTTTTTGATCGTGGATTTCTTTAATGTTCAATTCATGCTAATATTATACATATAATAAATTTAAAAACAGGCCCATGGGGAATGGCGCGGCGAACTCGACTTTTTTCATATAAATTGGCAACAAACAACAGTGGATAGGGCTAAGTGGAAGGAGGGAACGGGGGCCTTTGCGCTGCAGTGGAACACAAACGGATTATAAAAAAATAACAAAAAAGTCAACCATTAGTCTCCAAGAATCAACTAAAAATTAGGTAAAAAACCACAGCAACAGTGTTGACAACTCTGTGCCACTGACTAAGCCGCCTGCAAAGTGTCCACATTACTCTTTAAGTGAACCCGTGAGGATAAGTGCTCAACATTCACTATTCAGCAAATAAAAGAGCCATTTTCCTTGGATCTGACCGGGTAATGGAAAAACAGAGGACGGTGATCCGACGCGAAGATTGTGGACCTAAACTCCGTTCGATAACAGTTTTGGGTTGGTTTGTACGCACTTTGTGTCAAAGAAATTTATAACCTCATTTTAAACTTTTCAGCTAGTTTGATTCAGTGAGCATGCAATTCATTCAGAAAAATATCAAAACTCCAAAATTCTTAAAAAAATATCAAAACTCCAAAATTCTTAAAAAAAATATAAAAACTCCAAAAGTCTTAAAAAAATATCAAAACTTAAAAATACCAAAATCAATAAGATATTTTTTAATGTTTTTTTTTATTATTAAAAAAATAGGTCACTAGCTTTTTTTTTAATGTATTTTAAAATAATATTACCAGCCTTAAATTCCCATTTCCCTGTACCCATAGCCAACCTTCAAAACACCTCGATTAAAATATAATTATTGTATAAAAAAAAAGAAATCGTCTGAGTTAAACCCAGAAATCCCTAACCCAAAAAATACGCCAAGTCCTTACTCTCACTTGTCCCGGATCCCAACTTCGAGTGTTCGCCGGAGATAAATGTGGTTAGGTGTATAATTTGTAGTATTTATCCAGCAGTTAACAATTATTCGGTCAGCCGCCTTAATTTATTCCAGTCTCAAACCCTATTTATATGTCCACCTTTTTTGTACCACCCATCGCGTTTGAGGGTTAGCCGACTTTTTTTTGTGGTCATTCGCTAACTTAGTGGCAAATCTGATAAGGGTTTAATTTTGCATGATAAAAAAATAAAGTACTGCTCTAAATAATGGCTTTAAATTTTATGTACGTTTTTGTTTATTTTATTACAAACATAGATAAGAAAAACGTTAATATTCATGATATTGTTTTAGTATTGTATGTTTCAGAACTGTCATCATCATCATCATCAGCCTATAATACTCCCACTGCTGGGACACAGGCCCCCTTTCGGTGAGAAGGAGTGGGCCGTAATCCACCACGTGGGCCCAGTGCGTGGTGGTAGATGTCACATGTCTTTCGAATTTTTGGTTCTAGGACATGCCGGTTTCCTCTCGATGTTTTCCTTCACCGTTTTGAGAACAGTGGTGATGTAATAATTTACACAAAGTAAAGCGCCTGTCTGGGTCCCTTTTATTTTTGTTTTTTTTTTGTTTTCGGGGGGAAATCTTCAAAAGGCACCCGAGCTCCGGGGAGGGAGGTCGGGGAGTGTGGGATTTTTACCTCACTAAAACCACCCCGGTGATCACCATCAGCACATAGGGGCGGTCCCGGTTCCTCTTAAAAGACCAATTCCGGAACCACCCCTGTGCAACGCCTGTAATCCCTGAAGAGACTGTAAAGGGGCCTCCCCTGAGCCTCGCTATGTTCGACAGCACGTGACCACTGTGCCACCGTCCTCCCTGGGGTCACTTGGTGGGCGGACAGAGTCCCCTCTCTGTGCACCCGCGACCCCTACAACTCGTAAGTCACAGCCGTTACCACTGGGTCACCACTGCTCTCCTTTTTCACTATACGAAATGCTAATTTAATCTATACGTATTATAAATTAAAGTCACTTTTCGTGTGTGTCTGTGTCGTTATTCTTCTAAACTACACATTAGATTTCAATGTGGTCACCGTCATTTAGAGAAGTTATTCCGAAAGGTGACTTATGGCTATAAAACATTAAAAAACTAACATATAATAAAGAATCGTGCGAAACAAGGGCGGGTCGCTAGTATCACAAAAAAATAATACCTATTCAAAACATTCTATTTTCAATGTTTTTCGCGGGAAACGGTCTCAGTTCTAGGAGTTTCAATAACAACAAAGGCCGACATTACAATAGGTACATGAAGCACATTTCTTCAGATTTTAATAACGTCCCATGCATATTCCCATGACCCAAACAAAATCTCAACGACCCTGTTATCGGGCCTTTTCACAGATTTCCCGCCCACCTTGGAACCACGAAATTGACAGGTACAGAAGGTTAGCTCCATACAATGAGC
Organism: Brachylomia viminalis; assembly: GCA_937001585.2. NCBI lineage: Eukaryota > Metazoa > Arthropoda > Insecta > Lepidoptera > Noctuidae > Brachylomia > Brachylomia viminalis. The sequence continues at coordinate 3,638,294 of OW443307.2, read as the reverse complement.
GATAACGCACGCACACAAGACGCGGAAAGCAAACTTAATAAAATTAAGAAAGAATGATTAACTTATTAATATACAATGTTTTACAATATGATGATAAATTCGACCTAATCTTGACCTTGAAGATTTTACATTTCCGAGTCATGTCATGATTTTTACGCCTTCTAACACAAAACTCACTACACCGATCACAACAACTCTAAACAATCTCTCCATTATTACCACCTCCATATTGAAAATTCATTATTATGCGTAATTTGCGCACTTAGACCTAAATGACAAGATAATCTAGTAAGTAATTGTTTTAATAAGAATGTCACAACATCATCATGTCATGTCTTAGTGACAACTATTCGCACAGATAGCATATTTTAAGTTTATTTGTGTTGTGCTTCTGCGCGTGCGTCGATGGATAGCGGTTCACCGGAAAGCTGCCATAATAAATATTTTATGTTGTTAAATTATTAAGGTTCTCCTATAAGATTTTATTTGTTTATTTAGGTACTTTATATGCTGCACCGGTCAACGCCATCAAATCTACGGCGCCTGTCGTTGAAAAGCGCTGTGGCTGTTTTTTGTACTCTAATGTGATGAACATTTTTAGTTTTTTTTTGTACTTTACTTTTTACTGATATGCGCCATATTAGGCGCAAATAAATTTATTTTGTTTTACTTCAAACTAGCATTCTTATTAGATATCATATTCATATTCATTTATTTGCGTTCCACAAGGTAAAACATGCTGTTAACAAAAGGCTTAGAGCTAAAAGCCGTTGTAGACCCTGTCAGGGCACAGCAAAATCTAATTCTTACAAGCTAAAGTTTAAAAATAAAATAAAATATACATGAAACCAAATTATTAGATACATTCGCAAAAAAACAAAAATAGAATGAAAAAATTTCAATATAGTTAAAAACTGTAAAAAAAAATGTCAGTCGTACACAGCCAAATTCAAAACAGCGTATTCTGAGGTCACTGCAGATACGCGTCTATGTGTACGTGCAATTTTTTTATAGAGCTGGCCTTCTGTGCTTATCTACCTATTTTGTGTTGGAACTGCCTTTCGACAGAACAATGTTTAGCCCGTCGAAAAAATGCCGAAGTAAGCTCGGCCCCTTCTATTAAAAATAAAAACGTTGGGCCAATTTGGCTGCTAATCAAAGGGAGCTGAGCGAGCGATCTTACGATAGCTACTGTTTGTGTAGCAGTGAGAATGCTCGAGGGCTGTGACGTCATATTTTGAGAGATGAAGTTAATTGAATAGTACAATATACAGTTAATATAAACTATGTTGTTATTTTGGTAGAAAACTTATAGCTACTTATCGTCTGTGTTTCCGAACGCATACAACCCTAATCTCTTCAAAGTGAGAGTGAACAGGCTTCTTCTGGGTAAGCTCACTCCACCGTCAACTCTGTCTCTGTCACCACTGACCTAGACTAGAGTCAAGAGCAAACACATCATAAATAACGAAATTAAATATATAGCAAGAAAGTTATAGCTTTATTTCTTTCTTTTTGCTTAATTGGCATAGTGTAAAAAATCGTAAAGCTGCCAGTAAATAATCTAATATTGGCGTGTATCTCATTTCCTGTAAATAAAGAATATGATAATAACCTCATAAGTACTTAATTTTTTTACCTTAATGACAGATTCAATATCTACTGTTCATCGCAAAGCCGGGCTGGCAATAATGGCAAAAATGGTCCATTGTAACTATTTTTTTAAACTTAAATTTTCTAAGAAAGTGGTTAACGTTCACACAATAACGGTTTTCCAAATAGACAGCCTTTTTGACACCTTAATGTCAAATAGGTCGTTAGTAACGGTAAATGCATTTATGACCATATTCCATAGAGTTCTACGCTATAATGACAGATAACCTAGTTAAATATTATCAAAATTGCAGGGGATTCCGCACTAAATTAAATATCTTATATATGAATATTCTAGCCAATTGTTATGATTTAATAATTTTGACTGAGACTTGGCTGACGCCCGAGATATCAGATAACGAGTTTATTGATGAGCGTTATGTGGTACATCGGTACGATCGTGACCGTATTGCCACCAATAAAAAAGACGGAGGCGGTGTTCTCGTGGCAGTACTGAAGAGTCTGTATTCAGTTAGATTGACTCCGCAATCAGCAATTCATGCCAGCATTGAGCACGTCTTGGTGCAATTGCCAAGCTCAGGTGGAGGTAGGTGCCGAATTATTGCTGCAGTATATATACCACCTAAAACACCAGAGTTGGCATATGTTGAATATTTTGAACTTCTGCAATCACTGCTTGGTGTTACACACAACGATAATTTCTATGTGGTAGGAGACTTTAACCTACCAGAAATCGACTGGATCACTTGCACAGATAGTACTTCATTATTTGCTCATGTTTGTAGAGGTAACTCCCCCCTCTCTGATCTCATGAGTGCATTTTTGTCGTTTCTAAACGCTTACCAATTCAATACAATACGGAATACGGGTGGGAAAATATTGGATTTGGTTATTGGTAACAGTGAATGCAATGTTTCTAGAGCCACAGACTGTTTACTGCAGCTTGATAGCCACCATCCTCCACTTAATGTCTTTATCTCTCTAAGTGTACCATACGATTCGATGGCCCGCAAGATAGTTAAAAAATATAATTATTACAAGGCAAATTATGATGACATAAATGCGGATTTAAAAGGGATTAATTGGGAGGAAGTCTTAGTAAACCAAACCATTGACGATACCTTGAACACGTTTTATGATATTGTTTTCAGTATTATAAAGAAACACGTTCCAATGAATAACTGTACATCCTTGAAATTTCCGGTTTGGTTCACAAAATCGCTAATCCATATTTACAAAAACAAAGCTAAAGCTTGGGTAAAATGGAAGATGTTTCAAAACATCTCGGACTATGAACAGTTTTCCATTTACCGATCTAGATTCCAAGTTGAGTGCAAAAATTGTTATAGAAAGTACATTACCTCCGTAGAAGACGGCATCCGGACTAATGTTAAGCATTTTTGGACTTTCATTTCCTCCCGCAAATCCTCTACAAGTTTCCCTACTATCATGCACTATAGCCATAATTCAGCCAACAACCCTGAAGACGTCTGTAATTTATTCTCAAGCTTTTTCAATTCGGTGTATGAGCCGTCCACTTCAAGTCACAGTGTTTCACCGCAGTACGGAGATTACTCTGAAACCTGTTCTCTTCTTAGTAGCATTCAGTTTACTGCCGATGAAATATTAAGTGCACTAAAAGCATTAGATCCGTCAAAAGGCCCGGGACCAGATGGCCTACCAGTCGTGTTCATTAAAAAGACCGCCGTTAATCTGTGTGTGCCATTACAAATTATTTTCAATCTATCAATTTCACAAGGAGTCTTTCCCCAAGCTTGGAAACTCGCAAATGTGACTCCTGTTCATAAGTCGGGACCTAAACAGGATATCGAAAATTATCGTCCTATATCGATATTATCTGTATTTTCAAAGTTATTTGAGAGACTTGTCCATGATAAAGTTTATCCTCTACTGCATAATAACATTATCCCACAACAACATGGATTCGTCAAAAAAAGATCAACTACCACTAATCTGATAACTTTTGTTGACTATTTATTTAACAGTGTGGATTCTCGCATTCAAGTTGATACTATATACACGGACTTCCAAAAGGCATTTGACAAAGTGGACCATCAACTGCTCTTGAGTAAAATTGCCTTTAATGGCATACGTGGCGACCTACTAAGATGGTTCTCTTCTTACGTTTTTAACAGATCTCAGAGAGTTGTGATAAACGGTTATAATTCTGCGACCGTAAATGTCACTTCCGGTGTTCCTCAGGGCTCTATACTGGGTCCTCTTTTGTTTGTTATGTTTATTAATGATATAAGTACGTGTTTTCAAAACTCTAAAGTATTGCTGTACGCAGATGATTTAAAAATTCTTAGGCCGATTATTAATCTACGCGACTGTTTACTGCTGCAGGAAGACTTAAATAGATTCTCTGAATATTGTGTTAAAAATAAACTTAAATTGAGCATATCCAAATGTCATTGCATTAGTTTTACTAAAAATAAAAAAATAATAAAACATGCATATTCCTTAAACAATATAGATCTGACTAGAGAAACAATAGTTCGTGATCTTGGTGTTCTGCTGGATGACAAACTCCATCTAGATGCTCATGTTACTAAAATTGTGAACAATGCTTTTCGTATGTACGGGTTTGTAATGAGATCGGCTCAGGAATTTAAACGTCCTAGTACTTATCTTTATCTATTTAAAACTCTGGTTAGGTCTCAATTAGAGTACGGAGTCCCGGTGTGGAATCCCTTCTATGATAAATATTCTAACATGATTGAAAAAGTACAACGCAAATTTTTAAAGGCCATGCATTACCGTTGTTTTCGTACGTATGCATCTTACAGCGACTTACTAAATAAATTCAAACTTCAAAATCTTAAATCTAGACGTATAATGTTGGAATCGATGTTTCTGTTTGATTTATGTAACAATAAATTTGATTGTATAGATATAAGCAATAGAATAAGTTATGTAGTACCTAGAACAACTATATGTCGGGGTGTGCGCGCGCGACCGCTGTTTGCTGTAACCTCTTGTCGGACAAACGCGGGCTCGCGAGCACCCCTACGACGTCTTACCGCTCAGTTCAATAAAAATTTCCAGGGTATTGAGTTCTTTGCTGTTTCGGCTGGGAAATTTCGAAGTATTGCTCTTAAAACCATAGCAGAATTAAGTACATAACCATTTAAAATCATAGTTTACTATTCTTTCTATTTTTACTTTTTTTTCTGTGTGAATGACTTTCAGTTTGGTTTTATTATTATTAGAGGTTAACATTTATCCATAATCTATGTACTTTTACATCGCACGATGTTCATTTTAGTTTAACTTTTTTATATTATGTGGAAAATGTTGTTGGTTGTACATTTGTAATACCATTTAGTTTTAAGTTCTTAGCGATATTGTAATGTGTAACCGTTTATTTTCCCAAATAAAATAAAAATAAAATAGTGGTGAAAATTACAGATTTGTCATGACAACCATTATAATATGACGGAACCGCTCTCCTTAAAAACCAAAGCTTTTAAGAGGCCAATCATGACTCAAGACCGTATTTGATCAAGGTGGACTTTTCACTTGACAGCTTCATTTACTCAATCATCCATTCATCAAGACACTTACACATCACTCCCAAAAAACAATACACAAAAAGATTTACCCAAAAACAGATCCCTAAAACTCATTGGAACTCACAGTTTATAATATACAGGGCGAGTGAAATGGCTCGATACTGGAGAGTCCTCCAAAGTCCTCCATGGGCCTCCAGAGTCCTCCAAGGTTCTCGGCCTCTGCTCGGCTGAAGGACCATCGATGTTGCGCCACGATTAGCGGTAAGTGAAGGCTGCTGTTCGTCTTGTGTGCCTAAGATTTGAATGGGGGGTGAATATGTATGGGCATTGTTTTGTGGGGGTTAAGTGGTCATATTAGGAGCCAGCATTCTGTGATCATGTGTGTGTGTACGGTAAAATTGGTGCAATAATACTTCCAAAGCTATTAAGTCGTTAACGATGTAACAAATATTTTGGGACAAAAGACAATGTAATTTAAAATAACGTCCATGGAGTTTCTTGCCCGTTCTTCTCTATAGGAACTTGCTACGCTTTGGTATAGGCAAACCGCTTCATCTTTCTGACTAACCGACTCTTTTGACGATGCAAAGGGGCCTGTAGGTAATTGATTTAATTGAAATAAATGCTTTGAGTTTGGGAACCTAGTGTTATTGCACTAAGCCCGGTCCTAAATGCATCTTTTCAATGTTACCCTATTTTGACTATGCATCCATTATGGCACAACAATATTGCAATAATCTGACTCGCGTAGTCTACTCGCTTATAAATAAGCTTCTTCTTACGTTTATTTATTATTTAAATTTTCTAAAGTTTACGAAATCCCCTGATCTCTCTAAATCAGTAAAATCTGTTGTCAAATATGAGACTCAATATTATTTATTTACTTTATTTATTTGTTTATCTAAAGTTATTTTTTTTATAATTAAAAACAGAACACACAATTAGACCTCTGTCTTAGCATGCCATGGCTATTATTATTGGATGACTAAATAAAGCCTTTTATTATATTGACGTGACATTTAACATATACAAAACCGAATGGACTTCGTAAAATCGAGGATTTCATTAAAACATTACTCCAGCGGAGATTATTAAGATAATTTAATCCTTAATAAATAACACATAACATAACATCACGCCTTGTTCACTCGAAAGGTTGGTCAGAGGTGTACCTATAGTACACACACATTTCGCCATTAAGGCGCAGATAAACGACTTTTAATGATTTTATATTGAACATCACGTCTAAACTTCTAGTCTTATTTCTTTGAAAAAAATATATGTTATACTAGACAATTTTATTCATAATTTGATATGTGAAAATGTGAAATTATATTTTAATAACATAGTGTAATTAATTTGTAAAGTATTGTCTAACGTGGACAAAAAAACGATAATCACGCAAAAAACTATGGGGCGTATTTACATGAAACTTTAATCATATAAAAGACAATTTAATGACCCATATTTTAGTATACGGCTTTTATTTGTATTGTGTTTGATAAATCAAGGTGGGTTGTTTTTTCGAATAATCTTGGTGCGCGTTGAAGCGGGGCTCTGGCGGGCGACGGGCGGCAGTGTATCGCTGACTTTGTCTGACTTTAGTCGCGGGGCGCGACGCAAACTCCTCCCACTCGCTCAAGGGCGCGGGCAGTTAATGTCGCCTTAATGTTTAAGTCCCATATACTAGTGGGCGAGTCTATTGCCATCAACCGGCACAAACCCAGACTCCGGGCTGCCACTGAGAAATTCCAGATGGAAAACCCCAATAACACTTTGACTGGCCTGGGTATCAACCCCAGGACCTCATGCTTAGCAGTAGCTTTGGCGACCACCTAGACCAACGAAACAGCATCACGAGAGTAATTACGTTAGCGCCGGCTGTCGCTGAAAACCAGCGCTGGGGCTCTGTCTTGCATAGGGTCTCAGCATAATGCTGAGCGATAGCCGTTTTGCTTGGATGTGACGCATGTTTCCCCCAAACTTTTATATATATTTTTTTTGTTTGTGTTATTTTTTGCGTCATGTTTACCGCAAATAAACGCATTTTCTTTCTTTCTTTTTTTTCCATTCTTTCAGTCAACGAGAACTTACTATTCTTGGATAATCTGTTCAGGACACTAGGTGCTTGTATCTCGATACGCCGAAGAATGGCTAATCTTCGACTAGAAACTTCGTTGGCCCAATCAACTTTGTATTTACTTTCCCTTTTAGTTTCTCACAAAAACCGATAGCTCGTCTAAAGGTCAGAACGGAATCAAACGAGGCAATCCACTTACGGTGGTATAAAGCTGGCTACACACGTCGCCACATTACAATATGGAGACTGAACGGTGGGAATGCGATCAAACTACGCATTATTGTAAGAGCTACATGCGCAGCCATTTCTTGGGATAAATAAAGTTGTGTTTGATGAGTGTTCGGGTACAATGCCCCGTCATTTTTGAAGACCGAATGTTTTCATCTCATCAAATCATAGCAAATCGTGCCGGTGGCGATTCAATGAAACAAAATCAAGAGGGGAATATTTATTAAAATCACTGTGGCGGCATCTACAACGCCACATGCGAACTACGCGTCATACGCATAAAGCCTGCATCGCGCAAGCAGAGTTTACCGCGTATACAACGTCCTGACATCAATCGCTGGAAAGTTGCCCACCAGACACGACACCCGTCTGGTCAGAGGATCCTCCCTTTTCTATGGAGGATAAGTGGACTTTACATCCTGTCCCTCATACCTCTATAATCACTCAATACTCAATTTATTTATTAGCACTATCTTAATATTAATGTAAATAATATAACCGTTTAAAAGATCACGCTCTAATTTCATTGCTCAGTGCAATAAGGCCTGTCTAGCGGGTGCAATATAGCTCTACCGTATTTATATTTTACATCTAACTTAAGTATAAAAACAACAACAATAAAAAAAACCGGCCAACTGCGAGGCGGACTCACACACGAAGGGTTCCGTACCACCGAAGAATATTAAATTTAACACTACACATATTTTTTAAGCACGTGTCTTGTACAAGGACCCCCGATAATTGTTAACTTTATTTTATTTTTTTATTTGTTGTTATAACGGCAATATAAATACACATTCTTTGCAAATTTCAACTGCCTACTTGTTACGGTTCATGAGACAGCCCGCTGATAGACAGACGGACGGACGGACGATCAGCGAAGCCACGTGTAGGGTTCCGTAGAGTCCCTTTGTGCGAAACCCTAAAAATAACTATAGAAATATAGATTATGTATAAAGAAAAGCAGCAATTACACCCACCCATTCCATTCAATATGGCTGAGACTATGGAACGAGTGCGAACTGTAAGAATCCAATCTAATTATACTGTGCGGGCCACATTAACTGTGCATTACTTTGAAAGCTACTCGCCCAAACACTTTCTGGTGGCGAATAAAAATGTATTAGGTATTGGAGTACGCAATGTTAATTAGTATTGGGATCAGGGTGAAAATATAGAGGTAACAAATACTCTTTATTATGTACAGATAGAAATGTAGAAATTTTAGATAGGGTGACACAATGGGCGATCTTATCGCTAAAAGCGATCTTTTACAGACAACCTCTGGATGGATTACAGCCTAGGGAGTAAAAAGAAAAAATAAATGAAGAGTCTCTGGGCTAGTTGAAAAAGAAAGAGGTCAAAAATAACATGATTTGCTAAAAATATTACATTACGTACAAGGTACGGTAAGTATTTCAAGGTTTAAAAACCTATGTAAATAGAATGAATAATCGATAGTAACTGTCGCTTTTATTAATCATCTTTTGAACACGGCTTCTAGATAAATTGGTACCTACTTATCCATAACCGATCAAAAAAACTGAAATCCATATGCTTTATAATAATATGTTATATTCATCTTTCCTTTGAGCAGTGGTGGCCCAGTGGTTACGACCGCGACTTGCGAGCTGTAGGTCGTAGGTTCGAACCCAGAGAGGCATTTTAATTTGTTTAAATTATTTCATCACCACTGCTCTCAACGGTGAAGGAAAACATCGTGAGGAAACCGGCATGTCCTAGAACCAAAATTTTGAAAAACATGCGACATCTACCAACCCACACTGCGTCCGCGTGGTGGATTATGGCCCACTCCCACTCTCAGAGAGGAGGCCTGTGTCCCTGCGGTGGGAACATTATAGGCTGATTATGATAATCTTTCCTTTTTACAGAATTCGTTGTAGCCGGTAACCTTTTCCGAAAATCTTAAACCCGGTACGCTTATCATAACAAGCCCGGGGTAGGCTAACGTGCAAACAGCGTATTTACGTTCGGCCCACACTCAATAAGCTTCGGCAGTAATCGCCAGTAATCGGCTCTTTCCGTCGACCAATAACGTTTCACGAGCGGTCTAAGTAACTACCTTCGTATTGTTGTATTATGAGCTAAGGTTTAACTTGGAAAAATCGAGGGTTTTGTTGCTTATGTATTGTATAACTTAAACATGCCAGACTTTTGGAAGGGCTCAGAGATCGTGTAAAACAGATGTCATTTGAAAACACATAAAAAATTTCATAGGAGAAAGCTACTCTATGATTTATTCCAAGTTTCAGAATACTTCAAACGAGCTACCAAAATTGCTAGGATGTGACCAAGAGAGACAAAAACTTCCTGTATTTCTGATATTATCTAATCAAAGGTATGTGTAATAGAATAAACCCAAGTCCTGAAAGTAATTTGCTCATAATTGACTACTAAAGCGATTTCAGTAACTATTAATAAAGGTATTTATTTTTTAAATTATGTATTTTTCTTTACTGACCGCCAATTGAGCCAAAGAAAATTAAATCTTATTATAAGGCAATACGACTCAATTTTAAATGCGTAAAGTAATGCTACGTCAATACGATTTTCTTATTAATAATAATTAGCTTTAAAAAAAATTGGTTTGGTCATTGTATTATGCTTTTAACTCAATTCTCTAATTGGGGTGTATAAGGTCTTGCGTTAATTATGTTACTTATTGTATACTTTCTGATTACGCTAATATAAAAGTTTGACAAAAAATATTAATAATATAAATAGAACACAAATTCTGATACCGAAATAAGTATAAATAATTATCAAGTACCTACATTTAAGATTCTCTTTATAAATAAATTAAGCAAGATAATAATAAAACATAGGTATTTGGAATTATACTCCATTTTCTTTCAAGCTTACATTTCGAGTAATTACTTCTTCTTCATAAAATTCCTCATAAAGCCATAAAGAGACGATTCGTTGGTTCAACGTTTAATTAACTAAGTATGAATTAGAGGCAGCTCCGAAAATATGTGGGTCATAGCATGAAGAATGGGGAAAATCGGGTTGGCAGGAAATATGTTCAGGCGTTCGTGATAAGGTGTATTTTCGTTGTATACAAAAATACTTTGTAGATCGATGTAATAACATGGATGTACTATCGATGAAATAGGCTACAGAGGCACTATGTTCCGATGTTGATTAGGTCTCTTACGTGCGGGGGCGTGGGTTCTACCTCTGGCTGCTCTGGGGGACCGCCTGAGACGGTTGGTGTGTTCCCCTTCGGTTGGAAGGAAGCCGGTTTGTTTTTGTTGTAGAAGTAAGACAGGGCCGTAGAGTCTCCCTCTGCATACCATCCCATATGCCTGCTGGACGAGTCTTCCAAGCTCTTTGAAAGCGTGGTTCCCGACCGACGAAATCCCGACCTTGCTGATAGCCGGTATGGCTTCCGGCAGGGGCGTTCTACCGGGGGTGCATGTTGAAGAGCCTCCTCGTGGCGCACCCTGGGCAACGTCGGCTCCAATTGCCCACCACGTCTTGGTGGACAATTGGGGCTGGCGGCTAATCTTCAACAAACGGGGAAAGGTCATGGTTCCAATCACCGATCATGCTTTGATGGTCGGTGAAGGGAACCGGGCTACAGACGGTCAATACGTCCACTCCTCCTCTGCTTACAGAGGTAGTTGAGTGGGCGTAGACTGGGAAGGACCGCCGCTGCAGTGCAGGCGCACCAATGCGGCGCGTGTTTTTCTCCTCGAGGAGAGAACTTTCGGCGGGTTCGCTGAGTCGGGATGGCCGGACAGCGAACGGAGGCATGCCTAATGCCGCCGCCGGGGGCTTGGCTTAATTGCCTGGCCCAGAGGAAGGCTACCTCTAAGATAAAAAACCACCCAATCCTAAGCTTTGAAGCGCGGTGAGAGGATGCATGGCTGGAGGGAGTCCAGTCGTTAGCGCTTCCCCTGCAGAGCACCTGCCGCACTCTGCAGTATGTAGGCTTACCGGGTATCTAGGCTCTGCCCGGTGGACATTTAGGACCTATATCGACTCGTGGGACTACATATGGACAACAAAAAACAAAAAAAAACAAAATTGCCGATCGTGCTGGTCGAGCAGATGAGTGTCCTGTCAGGTGCGGTGTCAGACTCTGACACCGCATCTGAGAGGATGAGTGTTGCGAGTGTGGCGAGCGTAAGCTCAAAACGCTCGCGGACTGAGGAGGAGATGATGGAGCGTCCTTCAAAATTTTGGAGGAAGTGCTCTCACAGAGAGGACGAGAGGCGCGCGGGGTTGACAGGCCTCTCTTCTAGCGAGGAGAACCTGCCAGCCAAGGTGGGCAGAAGAGGGCGAGGTCGCGCAGTTGGTGGAGCGTCAGCTCGTTCGACGTCGCGCGACTCTCTAGGGCGCTTTCTCAAGCGCCCCGACATGCCGGCACCCAGCGGAGGAAGTGACCCGGGGGACAAGCAGGTGGAGTGCGCTTCTAGCCAAAGCTCCACCTCTTTGGTCACCACAAAGGGGAAGAGCGACCTGGAGCCCCTGGTGTCGGACCTAAGCGGGGGCTCCACTATGTCCCTGTTGGGAGCCAACAGAGCGGAGGCAAATGCTGCAAAGCGGTCGCAGCAAAAGACGGTCGCAGCTGACGAGCTCAGCGAATTGGCCCGACAGGCCCGAGAGCGGCGCTCTGCCCGGATAACTGCCGGGGGGAGCCTTACAGCGGTGGCACTCAGTCGCCAAGTTTTGGACGGCGTGGATGTGGTCCTGAAGGTTGCCACCAAATCGGGCAACCTGAAGGGCACATTCACGCGTGCTTTAAAGGAGGCAGCGGAGGGTATTAAGGAGGCAGTTGAGGTCCTCCTTAATCGCACTAGCACGGAGGAGACGGCGAAGCTATGGGAGGAGAATGGCCGTCTCCGATCCGAGTTGGAGGACCTCAAGCGGCAGTTCGCTGCCCAGAGGGCAGCTCCCACGGCCTCCTGCTCCACCTCCTCCGCAGCCTTGCCGTTTTCTTCGTTGGCTTCTTCGGTCCCATCGTCGACACCTGCACTTGCGGATGCGGAGATCGAAAAGATCGCGCGCATCTGCATGATGCAGTGTGGAAAGATGGTGGGTGCCCGAATGGAAAGCATAGAGGCTAGGCTCCTCCCGGCTGAGACCCTCCGCCCACCGCTCGCTGCGGACAAGCGGAGGAAGGAGGGGGCCAAGATGCCCGCTGATGGGCCCAGAAAGCCCGTGGAGCGCACGTCCGCGCCTACTTCCCGGACAGCCGCGCCATTGGCACTCGCACCCCCGCCGACCGTACCATCGGCGACCGCACCCGGGTCCACCAAGGAGACCTGGACGACGGTCGTCAAGAAGGGCCGCCGCAAAGGGAAGACGACGCCGCCGGTACTCGCTAGAGCACCGGCACCGAAGAAGGCCCAAGGATCGCCTAAGGTCAGAGCCCCACGCTCCGCGGCTGTAGTAATTACGCTGCAGCCCGGAGCCGTCGAAAGGGGCATATCATAATTATAAGGCGGTCCTAACGGAGGCGAGGGCGAAAGTCGCGTTCCCTGACCTTGGCATACCGTCCGGCCTCAGAATGAGGCCGGCGATTACGGGGGCGCGACTGCTGGAGGTGTCGGGTGCCTCTAGCGGCGAAAAGGCGGACATCTTGGCCGCCAAGCTGCGAGAGGTCCTCAACCCAGAGGACGTCCGGGTGTCCAGGCCGATGAAGACCGCTGAGCTGCGCGTCGATGGCCTGGATGACTCGACGACCGCGGCTGAGGTCGTGGCAGCTGTCGCCCGAGTCGGCGGATGTCCGCCTGATGATGTGCGGTCTGGCGAGATTCGCGTCGACGCTTCCGGGCTCGGCGCGATCTGGGTGCGGTGCCCGGTGGCGGCGGCAAACAAAGTTGCCGACGCTGGGCGTCTGTTGGTGGGGTGGGTGGCAGCGAGGGTGAAGCGGCTGCAACCCAGGGCCTTGCGGTGCTACCGTTGCTTCGACATTGGGCATGTCAGAGCACGGTGCACCGCTGAAATAGACCGCAGCGAGCAGTGCTATCGCTGCGGTAAGGCCGGCCACAAGGCGGCCCAGTGCTCCGCGGCGCCAAACTGCAGCCTCTGTACAGCTGCGGGGAGGCCCGCTGGGCACAGAGTGGGTGGAAAGGCTTGTGGCGCGCCCGCCAACAAGAAGAAGAAGAGAGGGGCTGCTAAGGCTGCCGGGGGCTCTTTACCCCCCCCCTCAGCCTGGCTGCCCTTCGGCCGACTCCCGGCCTAGGAATGGTGCGGAGGGAATGGATTGCGCATAATTGCGCTCTACCATTTCCTCCAAGGCAATATCAACCACTGTGCCAGAGCTCAGGATCTCTTGCTCCAGAGCATGGCAGAGTGGTCGATTCACGTGGCTGTGGTCGCCGAACCGTACTTTGTCCCCCCCAGGGATAACTGGGTGGGAGACCTGGACGGTTTGGTGGCCATCATTGGCGGGGCTCTTGTCAACCCGTCCCGAGGTCACGGCTGGGTAGCCGCCCTCGTGGACGGCATTGGTATGGTTGGGGCATATTTTTCGCCCAACAAGAGTCTCGCCGACTTCGAGAGGTTCCTTGTCGAGTTGGGTGCCGTCGTGGGCCGACTCCACCCTCGCCCTGTGCTGTTGCTGGGGGATCTCAACGCCAAGTCTGTGGCGTGGGGATCTCCTGTGACCGATGCTAGGGGCGAGGTGCTGGAGGAGTGGGCGGTCACGACTGGCTTGACCGTCCTAAATCGGGGCTCGGTCCACACGTGCGTGCGGCAGCGGGGCGGCTCTATAGTGGACGTCTCGTTCGCTAGCCCTGCTGTCGCGATCCGTGTCCGCGACTGGCGTGTCGCCGTGGAGGTGGAGACGTTGTCGGATCACCGTTACATCCGTTTCGACGTCTCCGCCCAGACCAGCGGCGGCCGCAGTTCGATGGCCCCGCGAATGGACGGTCCGCGCTGGGCGCGTAAGCGCATCGACAGGGAGCTTCTCGAGGAGGCCGCTATTGTCCAGGCCTGGTTCCGGGAGTCGGCAACAAACGGACCCGTCGACGTTGAACAGGAGGCGCTGTGGTTCCGCGGGGCGATGACGCAAATCTGCGACGCGTCCATGCCCCGGGTCCACGTACAGTCAGCAAGGCGCCAGGTGTACTGGTGGACCGCCGAGATCGCGCAGCTGCGCGTCGCGTGCGTGGCGGTTAGACGCCAGTACACCCGATACCGGAGGAGACGTCGTCGGGTCCCTGACGAAGAAGCCGCGCTGTATGAGGTGTACCGCGCGGCGAAGGAGGCTCTGTGGCTGGCCATCGGCGAGGCGAAAACGCGAGCCAGGGAGGAGATGTTGGAGAGTCTAGACGGGGATCCGTGGGGGCGCCCTTATCGCGCGGTCCGAGGGAAACTTCGAGCCGCGGCGCCCCCACTTACGGAGAGTCTCCAACCCGAGCTGCTGGAGGAAGCAGTCGCAGCCCTCTTCCCGGTGAGAGCGGAGCACAGTCCGCCGCCGATGGCTGTGCCCACAGCCGCAGAGCCTACAGGAGAGAACGCCATCAGTGTCCCAGAGGTGACACAGGCAGAGATGGGGGCAGCCGTGATGCGGCTCCGGGCCAAGAACGTGGCTCCGGGGCCCGACGGGATCCACGGCTGCGTGTTAGCCCTCGCTCTGAAGGAGCTTGAGCCCCAACTAAGAGGACTCTACACAGCGTGTCTTGAGCGGGGCCAGTTTCCCACTTTGTGGAAATCTGGTCGTCTGGTCCAGCTCAGGAAGGCGGGGCGCCCTGCCGACTCGCCGTCCGCGTACCGGCCCATAGTGCTGCTAGACGAGGTGGGCAAGCTGTTTGAGCGTATTATCGCAGCCCGCCTCGTCGGCCACTTGTGCAGAGAGGGGCCGGACCTGGACGACAGCCAGTTTGGTTTTCGGCATGGGCGCTCCACCATCGACGATGTGTCGCGGGTGAGAGTCCTGGCGGAGGAAGCGGTGTCCCGGGGCGGGGTGATGTTGGCGGTGTCCTTGGACATCTCCAACGCCTTCAACACCCTGCCCTGGAGTTGTATTCGGGAGGCACTGCGCTATCATCGGGTGCCTCCCTACCTCCGCCACATCGTTGGGGCTTATTTGTCGGAGAGGTGTGTCACCTACGTGGGACGTGATGGCGGAAACCAGCGCCGCATGTCGTGCGGTGTTCCGCAGGGCTCGGTCCTAGGCCCGCTCCTGTGGAACATCGGGTACGACTGGGTGCTGAGGGGTGAGCTCCAACTGGACGTAGATCTGACGTGTTATGCGGATGACACGCTGGTCACTGCCCGGGGGAGCTCGCACAGGGAGGCAGCGTTGCTGGCGACGGCTGCGGTCTCACAGGTGGTGGGCCGCATACGTCGCCTAGGCCTGGAGGTGGCCCTCAGCAAGTCGGAGGCCATGGTGTTTCATGGCCCCCGGCGGGCGCCGCCGCCCGGCTCACACATCGTGGTCGGGGGGGCTCGGATCGCTGTCGAGTCCACCATGAAGTATTTAGGATTGGTGCTCGACAGCCGGTGGAACTTCGAGCCCCACTTCCGACGGCTGGCGCCCAAGTTGCTGGGCGCGGCTGGCGCGCTCGCAACGCTGCTTCCCAATCTGGGGGGCCCGAGCGCCGTCTGTAGACGGCTCTACGTGGGGGTCGTGCGATCCATGGCCCTGTATGGGGCCCCGGTGTGGGCCTCTGACCTGACGGCCGGCAGCATCGCTGTTTTGCGAAAGCCGCAGAGGGCGATGGCCGTCAGAGTCATCAGGGGGTATCGCACGATCTCCTACGAGACGGCGTGCGTACTGGCCGGATCCCCGCCCTGGGACCTCGAGGCGAAAGTACTCGCGTCGTTGTATCGGTGGCGCGAGGAAGCGAGGGCGCGGGGCGAGGGACCGATGCAGCGACACATAGAGCTGCGTCGGTCTCAGCTTCGCGAGGTCCTGGTGGCGGAATGGCGGGACAGGCTTTCACGCCCTACCGCCGGCCTCGTCACCATCGAGGCGGTCCGGCCGGTGCTCGAGCGCTGGCTCGGGAGGAGGCACGGCTCCCTGTCGTTTCGGGTGACGCAGGTGCTCTCGGGGCATGGCTGCTTCGGGAAGTACCTGTGTCGCATAAACAGGGAGCCGGACGCCCGGTGTCACCACTGCGTCGACTGCCGGGAGGACACGGCGCGGCATACGCTGGCAGAGTGTGCCGCTTGGGAGGAGCCGCGCCGTGCCCTCATCTCAGAAGTAGGCAGTGACTTGTCGCTGCCGGCCGTAGTTGAGTCGATGGTCGGCAGCGACGAGTCCTGGGACGCGGTGGTTTCCTTCTGCGAGACAGTCGTCTCGCAGAAGGAGGCTGCGGAAAGGGAGAGGGAGATCTCGTCCACTCACCCGGCCCGCAGAAGGCGCACCGGGCGTCGGCGGAGGGCGGACAACGCCCTCTTCCAGCCCCCCTAAATGGGTCCAGGGGCGACGGACTCGGGGACGTCCGTCGCCCCCCACACACCAGGACCCGAGGTGGCGGCGCGTAGTGTTCCACGCGCGCCCCTTTTAGACGTCACGGGGGGAGTCAAACACCTTACTCCCCCCCAGACCCGAAGTGGCCCGCAGCGGCGGGCCGGCACCAGTCGGGGGTTGCGGAAGGATCGTACGTTCCCGCGACCCCCGGCGTAGGTGTGAGATGGAACACCGGGGTGGTTTTTAGTCAGTAAGAGTCTGACAGACCCCGCCGTCCGCCCCAGGGCGGCGGACATCCATGAGGATTTTCCACCCCAGAAACAAAAAAAAAAAAAAAAGGGGCGTTCTTCCGTAGATGCGAAGTTTGGATATTGTCAACGCCTTTAATTCCCTACCCTGGGCTGCCATTAGGGAGGCACTGGTATATCATAGGCACTGGCCTTCTCATCTGCAGGGCATACCTACGTGACCGGCACATTCGCTATGTAGGCCGGGAAGGTAGCTTTCAGGCAGGGAGATTACATTTGAGGTTCCGCAAGGGTCGGTTCTAAGAGCTCTCTTGTGGAACCTAGCATACGACGCGGTCCTGCGTGTCGACCTTCCCGTTTGCGTTAATATCGTTTGCTACGCAGACGATACCTTGGTGTTGGCCGGCAGGGACACCTTTGAGGAGACCATCCGGCTTTCCAAGCTCGAGGTAGCAAGAGTCGTGGCTTCAATCCGCGAGCGTGATCTGAGTGAACTGAGGCGTTATGGTTCCACAAACTGCCAAGGAGCAGAGAGCCACCCAGTTCGTTGATCTATGTCGAGCGGCTACAACAGCCGCAATATTCGTGCAAGCGCGTTGTCGAAGCCGTTCTGCCGCAATTCGAAGCCTGTCTGGAAAGAGAGCGCATACCCTATAGAGTCACCCAGGTGCTCAACGGACATGGTTGCTTCAGTGAGTACCTGAACAGTTTTGGGTGAGAGGCCATTGCAAATTGTTACCATTGTGGAGGCGACCTGATTGGGCGAGACCTGTCTATGCCGGCTGTAGTGAGGGCTAGGCTGGCGGAGATAAAGAATTGGACGGAAGTAACCTACTTCTATGAAACCGTGATGGTCAAGAAGGAGGCCGCCGAGCGGGATCGGGAGAAGGCTGATACTGCTCGGAGAAGAAGGCGTCGGGGAGGCCACCACCACAGCGCCTAGCACGTCCAAACCTCGCTTGATACTCAAGGCAGGCGGGCCTTTGGGGTAGAGGACACCCAGAGTGGGGAGCCCGTTCGTCCACCGAGTAAACCCATGGAAGACAGTAGCACAGTGGTCACGTGCTACCATGCACTGCTAGGCTCAGGGGAGACCCCTTTACAGTCTTCCCAGGGATGAGCCTGACAGGCGCTGCACAGGGGGGGTTCTGGAGTTGGTATTTTAAGAGGAACCGGGACCCCCCTTCTTCATGTGCTGATGGTGGCCATAGGGGTGCGCCTTTGAAGGTTCCCCCCTAAAAAAAGCCCAGCATTAATCTCGTACATAATTTATTTTTAGAGTTTTACAATAGTTGAGACATTAATAAAAAACCTGTTAATAAAGGCTCAAAGTAACAAAAGACATTAATTTTTTTAATACCAAGTTTTTTTTTTCTCCGCTTACTACAATTTTACAGGCCATGGGCTTCGAAAATACTATGTTTGATATCAAAAAAGTTGGCGACCCTACTTACCACACAAGATAATTCTATGAGTATTAAATTAATCAATTCGCCCTGTGCCAGAGTTCTGATGGATTTGGGTTTCCCGCGATCGCCATACGTTACGTATGTCAGCATCGGGCGAGTTTCCTTAATGCATTCCTTCTTACGCCTGAATTTCAGATGATTAATATTACTTTATTACGATACAAAGCAAATGCTCGAATCAGTAAAAAAAGACCAAAAAAATATATTTACTTATTACTTTTATTTATTTTTCATCAATCCATCACCGAAGCCCGCCTCAAAAACATAAAACATAAACGACAAACGACTTAAACGTCAAATCATGCCTTAATCAACGACATAAAACGATAAGCAACAAAACGTAGTACTTATTACGAGCTTCAAACGCAACCCAGAACGCGCCGCTTTAAGGCGCCGCTCCAGATCAGCCCTCGGCTAAGCTACACATTTGGAGCAGCGTCGTATTCTTCGCCTGTTTGAAAATTATTCTACCTCTGATTTTGCATCAATGTTAAAATCATAGTGATCTTTATTTTCGTGGCTATAGGGTTGCTGCCATTTCAAAGTCAGTCAAAGTCTCAGTGACCCTAATTTTATTTATTTATTTATATATTCTTTATTGTACACCACAAAAAAACATAACAACAAAATAATTCGTAAAAAAAAAAAATTAAAAAAAACAAAAAAAAAAAAAAATCGTTTCAATAAGGCGTTGTTATTGAGTTGCTGCTGTCAGTGGTAAGATAATATTGTGAAAGGACTATTGGCGAAATCGGCTACTGCTACCACAGTCTGCGACCTACGGCCACGCTACGAACGAATGCGTTGTTGGCAAACAAATGAATCACGCAGCTACCGTGGCAAACCTCTCCGCGCATATTCTACGTAGCAGTGGTCCATTGACTTAAGCGACTGGTGGTTATTTTAAAAACGTTCTTCAAATACATTAGGGGGGGAAACAATAACTTTCACTCGGTTGACTTCGCCCGAGATGTACGGCCTAGAATCCTGTGTTAAATTGATTTTTAAAATATTGCTCAAAGTTGCCACAGTTTGCTGTTCACTGGGAAGTTGTTATGGGAAATTTTGCGTCTAACGCAGACTAACGCTTTAAGTTGTGGTGTGGGCAGCGCTTTTAGTGTTTGATGCAAGTTTACTGATATTGGAGCGAGGTTGTGGTGAGAATAGTCGATTTGCCGCTCGAAATAACCAGTTGAGCTCGTGTTAAGTGACAAGCAGTAAATTTCAACTGTGAACTACACAATAGACTATAAACGGATGAGTTTAAAACGACCCTAAATAATTATGGTTTTAGAACTAAAGGACTATTTATATCGAACTTATATTACTGTGAACTGCTGTTAGTTGCGGATTATAGAGAAGATATTTAAAACCTGAGGGGCAATTCCCGTATTTTTAAGACCGTTCGCATTCTAATCTCAGTCTCAATCTGTCAAAATTACAATCAATTTACATACATTTTTGACAGGTTTTTGACATTGATTGTCGCTGAAATGAGATTGCGACTTGAATTTGAACGTTTTTTAAGTACGAGAATTGGCCTACAGGTATGTAAAACGACAGTGGCCTCTCATGCACGTGGTTGTGGGTTCAAATCCGGGCAAGTACCAATATGACTTTTTCAATTCATAATATGTATTTTCTTTTTTTTTTACGATAATTTAGGTATATATTTATTTCTATCTCGGACACATTATTATTGTTATCAAATAACTATATAAACTAACCAAACAAAAATATAAAATATAATAACCTAAACTAACTAAAACTATTAACAAATCAAAATATGGCGTCGAAAAATGTATTTTCTGAGTTTATCTTGGACATTACTGACATCGGTGAAAGAAAGAGAAAGAAGAGAGATCAGGTGAAGTTTTACCAGTATTCCTTATTTCTTGAACAATTGGCAACGCTGGTAGGTATTCAAACCGAACAGGTATGCGTGCGAAGAAACTGCCACGTGTTACAACAAGCTAAAGTCTAAATTAACCATATTTTTGTACGTTTTTCAGCCTACCACATTTAAATAACCACCAACAATCTGATGATGACCTTAAGCGTACCAGACTCCTACCATAGTTTACGTACCCCTCGGCAATTCCGCCGGCCCGTTCACCTTCCATAAAAACAAAATGGTGCTCCCTTCAAAATGGTTGAGTGAATGGTGCTGATTCATGCGTCATGTTCGTGAACAGGCGCTGTCAGTTGGGACTGGTCATCTCTTAGCCACCACGACTTATTTTAATTATTTTTTTATGGATTGTTTTGTTTAAATTTATATTTGCTGTACACTGGACACTCAATGTGTGCGTCTTATTTACATCATCATACCTATATTCAACATTAATGATGTAACTAATATTTATGTAATTTAAAAGAGTGTCCATGGAGTTTCTTGCCCATTCTTCTCCATAGGTACCTACTACGCTTTGGGATGGGCAACTATAGTATAGTTAAAATCTCGCTGCAGACTTGGTCATAAATCATAATCGGAGTAGGGACGTGCGCTAGTTGCGCGCGCTCAAGGCCATTATCGATGATGACTCAGACGAAGAATTTTAATTTTCTATTTTTAGTTTTATATATACGTTCTTTTGTTTATATATTTAATATGCTTTGTAGTAAATTTGGTAATAAAATAAAAAAAAATTTGAATTTATTTCTATCACCCATTTGTAAATATATTAAACTATCGATATCACTCATCGACTGCAGTAATACACAGGACTACGTGTGGTCGTGGCCTGCCCATAAGGCCCGTGAGTGGGAAAGAGAGCGAAATACTCGAATGATTTATGACCGAGTCTGCAGCGAGATTTTAACTATACTATAGCTTCATATTTCTGACTGACCGACCACTTGACAATTCAAAAGTGCCTGTAAATGGTTTAATTGAAATAAATGCTTTGAGTTTGAGTTTTGAGTTTGACAGGAAAGGTAATTAATAACATTATTTCATTAATTATCTACCATGTAAGCGAATGAACATATTTTTATTTTTATGTCGTATGTCAGAATATATTTTAAATAAGTTAACCGCTGGAAGCGTCAGCAATAAATCTTCTGGTACAATGTAACAGCTTTACCTTTTTTACGTATTTTCGTATTTATAGCCACCGGTGTTGTATTGAAAGCGGTGGGGTCCGTGGGAGTGGGGAAAAACTGCCACTGAAAAGCTTTCACTATGTATATCATGTGATAAGTATCGCCGATGTTGCGACTTTCATTATTAAAAAGCATACGGTCAGCCATTTAGACGAGCCAGACCAGTGGTAGCGACTTACGAGTGGTAGGTCGTAGGTTCGAACCCAGACAAGCGCTTTACTTTCCACTGCTCTCAAAACGGTGAAGGAAAACATCGTGAGGAAACCGGCATGTCCTAGAACCAAAAATTCGAAGACATCTGACATCTACCAATCCGCACTGGGCCCGCGTGGTGGATTCCAGCCCATTCCCTCTCACAGAGAGGAGGCCTGAGTCCCAGCAGTGGGAGCTGTATAGGCTGATTATACTAAGCCATTTAGATGAATGAGGAGATCAGCGTCAGACGGAAGTCACTTCATGCAAAAGACTAACATTTCTCAGTTTAACTTAGGTAGACATCACTGAGCTATGTCGTCAATTTTGGTTCTCTGGCGGACCACCTCATTCCGGATTCTATCCCTCAGAGAGACTCCAAGCATAGCTGGTTCCATAGCTCGCTGAGTGACCTTGAATTTATGGACCAGCCGTACCGTGAATAAAGGAAAAAATCGCGAGGAGTTAAATAAAATATATTAGTCTGAAATTGCAAATCCGCATTGAGCAAGCGTGGCGATCAATATCCATCATCATCACCGAAATCCACCACGCGAGCCCAGTGCGGGTTGGTAGATGTCACGTGTATTCGAATTTTGGTTCTAGGACACTTGTTTCCTCACAATGTTTTCCTTCACCGTTTTGAGAGCAGTGGTGATGAAATAATTTACACAAAGTAAAGCACCTGTCTGGGTTCGAACCTACGACCTATAACTCGTTAGTCGCGGCCGTTACGACTGGGTCACCACTGCTCATCCATTAATATCCGTGCCTTCTCCGAATGAGAAGAGGCGTTAGTTCAGCTGTGGGACAATAGAGGGCTGGTATTATTATTACTTTAGACTAAAAGCTGACTTCAGCATAGGTAGTTACAAGACACAAGCTGATTGGACGACGATTATGATGATATGATATTAAGAGTCCAGCCAAGACACTACAATTCGACACCTATCGTAACAGAAGACTTTTCAGTCTGCACAGATCAATTTCCACCAAAAAAATACCTACAGAACCACAAAAAATCCAGCTCTGAAAACGCGTTTTATTGAAAGAGTATGCTTTTACCGCTATTGGCATGCCTCTACATATTATTCAGCGCGGACGAACGTTTTTTGCTAACGGTACTCGTTCGTGCGACCACTGAACGTTTTTTGTGTAATTATTATGGTTTCCAGGTGTTTTATGCACTTAATAAATGTCATATCAAAAGCTTTAGTAATTATTCGGTGGGTTAATTAATGTTATTTTATGTGGCGTTAATTTTTGTTTTATAGGTTTGGGTCAGAGGTAAAAAAAGGGTTTTATATCGTCGTATTTTTAAAGTTCATAATAATATGAGTATTTAATTCAATCACATCTGCTCACTAACTCACTGCCTCATTGGTCGCCACGGTCGCAAGTGCTACTACTGAGCATGAGGTTCAGGGTTCGATTCCCGGGTCGGGCAAAGTGTTATTGGCTTTTACCATCTGGAGTTTATCAGGAACAACCCGGAGTTTGGATTTGTGCCCGGTTGATGGCGATAGACTCGCCCCCATTTACATGGGACTTAAAACATAACTGGCGTAATGTACTATAGGTACACCTCTGCACAATTCTTCGCGGAATACAGGCGTGATGTTATGTTATGAAAACATGTCAAAACAATATTGAATACGTTTGTTCACATTTAAGTTTGTAGCTAGAGTATCAACATACACTGTTCTAGAGTATCAACATACACTGTTCTAGAGTATCAACATACACTGTTCTAGAGTATCAACATACACTGTTCTAGAGTATCAACATACACTGTTCTAGAGTATCAACATACACTGTTCTAGAGTATCAACATACACTGCTCTAGAGTATCAACATACACTGGTCTAGAGAATCGCTATACAATGTTCTATTCTTATTCTTAAATAATGGCATGTAAGCTACTTGCAGACTTTAAAGCTCGTCACAGGCGTGTTGACGGCTAAATACGGTTTCCAACATCTTTACCTTTTAACTGACGAATCACGATATCCAGCTCCAACATTATCTTGACTTAATTAAAAATATAATTCTACCTGTGTTAATTAGGGCCTAGCCATAATCTCTTAGCTAATGTACTTTTTTCATGCCGGTCCCGCTTCGCTCCTAGGAAAAGTTTCGTCGTATCAGATTTACTGAGGCTTTGCCGAGGAATATTATTTTTAATATGCTTCAGAAAAGCAATTAACGTCTTTAGCAAGCGGATTCTTAATTAGTAATTTCATGTTGCTTTAACTATACACGAAAACATGGTGTACGTAAATCCTAAGGTGTTATCATGGTACTGATACTAGATACGGTATAGTGGTAATAATACATACAATTATGGTAAATACTGGGGTCCGATTTATTTTATTAAAATTATTTTATTTGAATTGTTAATTTAGTGTTGACTGTTTTAGACATATATAATAGATAATATATAATAGATAACGTATTAATAATTATTTTATGGCATTGTATAAAATAATGATGAGGGGTAATGATAATAATAATAATGGTAAATAATAATCTTTGCGTTATGCTCGTGAACGGGTGCTGCTTGTGGTGACAGGTCATATTGCTGACTATGGTTTTGTTATTGTTATTAGTAATTATTCTTTCTTTATTTTACTTCGAAGGTCCTAGTTTATCATTTGTGGCTACAAGTTACAGCTATATACATATAAAAAAAACATAATGCAGCATTGCATATGTAAGCGGGCACGCCCTTTATGCCAGGAGGCTTTTTATTGTGTATTAAGTTTGGTTTGCGTTTTTGTTTTTTAATTTATTTATTTCTGCTTGAGTATAGTTTTAAATATTGGCGTGTGCTAGCTGACATATGGCAAATAATATTAATATTTTTGTGTTTCGTAATGTTAATTACCTATTACTATACAGAATCCAGTTCTTCTAACTGAACAGACAGCAGTGCTGCTGGGGAGTTTGTTCCGCCACTTCTTCTTCCCAGCTAAAGCACTAGGAAGTGTGAAGGGTGGGCGTTTTGGGGGGACTGTCTTATGTGATTTTGACGTTCAAAAAGTGCTGATTCTCAGCCTAATTTGAATAAATGACTTTTGATTTGATTTTTATTACTAATTTGAATTTATGACATAGTCAAATTTTAATGATAATTTTGCATGCCTGAATTGGTGCAACACAGTGGACGGCGCATTCACTTGACATCTAGAAATGTATGATTAGGTACAGTATTGAGCAATAATGATTTTAATTTGAATTTACTCAACTGCCCGCGACGATGCGTCACGAAACTACTTGAATTATATAGTGTTATATATTTACTTTGTCATATAATATAAGATAGTGATTAGACAAGTTAGCAACACAATAATAATTGTGCTCAAGTAGTGATTTTATAAAGAAATCGTAACTACAACCATTATAATCTCAATTTAGTGGGCTATATAGCCGTAATTTATAGTTTTATTAGTGCGTAAAGGTAACCTAGACCGACCTAGCCCTGGACCTAACTATCAGGTATCTAGTCCATGAGAAAAGCCTATTTAATTGAGTTTATAAGTTTGTTACTTCTACACTGATAGTTTGTTAACTTCGTAAATATGATTTAGCCAAACTGCTTTCAATATTAGATTTCGTTATGTCAATAGACCAGCCTGAGGTTTTGGGAATCGGTTCAGTACTTTTCGTGTAAAACAGTTTTTAATTAAAAAACGTAACAATTTCCCAATTACACTGAAATATATTTTCAGCGAGAATATATACAGGGTTATTGGTAAAATACCATCAACCTCTTAAGGGGTCATTGTACTCATCATAATGAACAACTTTTACTATAAACAAATATGAAATCGCGAAAAAAAAGTCATCTGTTCCCTACATTTATGTTTGCAGAACTCGTTAAAATGTAGGGACCAGCTGATTTTTTTTTCGCATTTTCTTATTTGGTCCCATAGTAAAAGTTGTTCATAATGATGAGTACAGTGACCCCTTAAGAGGTTGATGGTGTTGTACCAGTAACCCTGTATAGTACCTACATAAAGTAGCCTCAGTAGATAGGTAATTTTATAAGGAATCTGGAAATATGCTACTTGTCTTATGTACCTGTATATTTAACTAGGTTTAGCTATAGGAAACAATGGTTCCG
The DNA here is from genome assembly GCA_937001585.2 of Brachylomia viminalis. Taxonomy (NCBI): domain Eukaryota; kingdom Metazoa; phylum Arthropoda; class Insecta; order Lepidoptera; family Noctuidae; genus Brachylomia; species Brachylomia viminalis. The sequence continues at coordinate 3,612,302 of OW443307.2, read as the reverse complement.
ATTCTTTTGTACACCGAACTAAACTAACTAAACTATCACTAAAATTCCTTACTTTTGGCTATGAGAATCTTAAAGCTATTCTGCAAAATAAAATCTCTAAATTTAAAAATAATTTTGACACAAATCTAAAATCAAATTTGGCAATTGCGACTCCACGTGGTACTTGTTTGCCATACCACGTGATTTTTTTTATAGAGCCGAAGGCGCTCATTATACGCAGCCTCGATATGTTTTATATGAAATTTATCACTTTTTGTATGGAAAATATGAAAAATTATTACCAACACGTTGAGTTTTAGAGGTTTAATAATGGTTTCATAATGCGGGTTGAAATTTTCATTATTTTTGTGATAAGACACCGTTTTTTTTTTTTTTTGTTTCTTGATATAAGCAAAAGAAAAGAAAAAAGATACAGTACTGTTTTAGCATGTGAAGTCGAGGTATTGGTGTGAATTTTAGTTCATGACAACTAATTTTATTCCACACATTTTTAATCGCGATTAAAAATAGTCAGATTTAGTTAGAACATCAAAATTTTAGGTGAAAATCGTAAAATTCAGAATAGCAAAATTGCCATTTTTACTAAGTAAATTATAATCTCAGTGCCATCTTAGTGCTGTCAAACTAAGTTAAGTTGTGTCACTTTAGTCAATTTCGGCACCATGGTTTTGCGTAGGCATGATAAAATATTAAATCAGGAAGCAATTTGCGGTCCTCGTTACGGTAAAGGTAATCGGTACTTAAGCGCGCATGCAAATTGTCATTCGTAGTATTTTTTTATTTTTTTGAATACTGCAGTTGGCTCCGAGAAACCTTGACTGCGTAGCCGGACGTCGGCGGGGCCAGAAATGCCTCTCGCCTAACAAAAAATATAAATACAAAATTAGAGTGTCATTCGTAGTCATCGGCAAGGTACTTTATACTATGTAATACTTCAAACATAACCCCTGAAAAAACCCGCAAGTGTTTCGTGAACTTATACTTAAGACTTGGTGTTATTATTTCTACGTCAAGAAACCTCTGCCCGTGTTCAGGACATAGCCGTCAGCTGAATGTTCTCAAAGATACCCGGAACCTATCGGTGAAGGACGTCAGCGACGCCAGGACTGGGAGAGACCTACCCTCACACCGGGATAAGCATACACCCTCCTTGCACACTTCACGTCCAGTGATCGCGCCCGTCCGGTACATCAGGTCATCGATTTTTTATGAAAAAGTTCATAACAATGGAATCTCATACTACAGACAGGCTATCTTATTACACACATTCAGACAACAAACCACAAAGACTCCCAAATCAAAATCAAGAAGAAAAATCGTCTCCAATCAACTGTCCAACAGAAATCGAGCAATCGTAACTCAAGTTATTTCTCGAACATCAAACCGGAAAAAAAAATAATTTCCTAAAATCATCGAGGCCTTGCGAAAATGTATCGCTCAGAGGAAATAAAAAACACATGGGCTATAGGGCTGTCTGCTGAAATTATAAATCATGCTGCTCCGAAAACCTAAACATGTCCAGTTGACAAAAAGGGTGATTTCTCAAAATTTATGGGCAGCCCTAGCGACGTAGGGACGTGCGCGCATTGAGAGTTATGCTGCGCCGTTGACGTTTGTTTGCCCACGGGGGGTCAGCAGCTATGAATGAAGGTGGGTTGTAAATTTGGTTTGTTTTTTAAAATATTATACCTGCGATGGATGGTAACTCCAAGCGTCATTTGAAACTTGCGCTTATTTTTGCAATTTCTTAAGGTACCTTCAGTCTACACTTCTATCAGCATATTATAGCAGACATGCCAATTCTATTCAAACCGAAAAGCCTTTTGATCTACCTCTAACATAATCCATTTTGGAATGTGGGCTAGTGCTATAACGACAACTCAGCCTATGTACGAGTAACTCTACAAGTTTCTATCGACTTAATTTAAACATTATACAAATGATGTTAGGTAGAAGTGTATATTTGGTGTATATTCAACGTCTGATTGATTTAGCTTTTCAGGTCATGAAAAGTCAATGCCTAGCTGTCTAGACTGATAGAGAGTTTCGACCTAAGTGAAGTTGCTTAGTAGGAACTAGTTTTTGTTAGTAGGAACTAGCTTTTTTTAGTAGGAACTAGCTTTTGTTCGAAGGTCGAAAAAAAACCTGTAAAAGCTTCTACTTTAAAAATACGTTATACTTACCCATGTACCAACTTTCATGGTGTTCGGCCAATCGGTGTTGGAGTTCACTCTAGACTACAAAATGTATCACGTATATTTCAAAAAAAAATCCTCTTTACACGCTACTAAAGTTTCTAATAATATAATTCAATCATTATTCGAAAGCACGATTACTGACAAATACGTGTACTGTCTGGACAGGTCCGCTCAATCTGTATGGTTTATCCTCAAAATACCGTTGCAGACACCAATATACATGGTCTTCACATGATCTGACCAAGATTATGTCTGGACTTTAAAAGAGACTGTGACCTCTGTGTTTGTTTCGGCCTTTCTTCTCAGAGTAGTCAGATAGGAAACGCTGACCTCATCTAGTTTTTAAAATATGATTGAGGTGTAAGAGTGTTTGTACAAACCTACTTACAGAAATAAAATCATTTATCAAAGACAGGTAGCGCCATCTAGGCAAATGTGACCGTTGAAAGCTATTGTTCTTTCCCTCGAGAACAGTACCTTTTTTTCGGGATGAAAGGTACCCTGTGTCCTTTTCTGTACCCCTGACAACGTATATGCAAACTTGTCATGATTATTGGTTCAGTGGTTTAGGCGTGAAAAGGTAAAAAACAAACAAACTTACTTTGGCGTTTATAATATTAGTTAGGATTAGGATTGTTTCAAAAGTGATAAAGCACTTACAAGATCAACTATACAATAAAGCTTATTCTTTCTAGGTTAGGTATGTATTTTACATATTTCGAATTTCGAAAAGGTTCGAATCCCGGTAGGGGCAAATGTTTGTATGATGAATATGGACATTTGTACCCGAGTCATGGATGTATATTTATAATATGTATGTATTTACAAAAAAAAAATGTATTTAAGTAGTGTATCAACCATCTGGTATCCATAACACAAGCCTTAAGTGCTTAACTTGGAACTAGATGGTGCTGTGTGCAATGTCAGACGATATTTATTTTATTTATTTATTTTATTCGGGAAACTTACAACTATAACATACAGTGTACTTAAACAATATGCAACTGAAGGCCATTTACAAGTTTCCACAGATAAAAATAGTATGTACCCCACAGGACCTGAACATAACATGTAACTTAAAACATAACTGGCGAAATGTATGTGTTCTGTCGCCTTATCTATTGATTAAGGAAAATGCTACAATAATGAATGGCATTGTAAGATGATCCTACTGTCATGGAATGACCTATCACGAACTACAAATATACAGGGTCAAATTAAATTAGCTAGGGAAACTCCGCAGACGTGATGGGTATTGATATCTAAACACAATAAAATAAACAAAATATTTTGATGTTTCTTTAACGACCACTGGTAGTTTTTTTTTAATTTGAAGTTTGACTTGAGATAATCTGTTGTCTTCATCACGCCCGCCTACATCACCTGACTACCGTTTATCCTTAACACTTTTATTTTATTGTGTTTAGGTACCGAAACCCATCACGTCCATGAACTTTACATAAAAAATAACCAGGTTTTTTAATCTGATATTTCAAGTGACTACACTAACTAAGGCCGATTTCCCCACAAAAAATACTATCAAAATAATGTATTTATATGCAATATCATGTTTAGATATCGATGCCCATTACGTCTGCGGAGTTTCGCTAGCAAATTTAATTTGGCCCTGTATTATACGTGAAATGAAAACATCTTTTCTAGAAACAACATTTCTGTATTTCAATTCTTGCATACATACAAACCCGGTAAATAGCAATATTGTACTTACTCAACGTAATATCAATAAAATATAGACTTTTCGAAGACAACCTTTTGATTTCGAAGCTCGAAGAGAACTAACTTAGAGAACTAGGCGCTGCTCCAAACATCATATTTCCATTCCGATTTGTTATAAAACCAGTACTTTTTCGATAACTGTCAAATGAGATACTTTTAAACTTCATGACTACACTGATACAAAAATCATATGAGGAATCACATACTTTCAATTTTATATTTAGTATTTAAAATCACTAAAAATCTTATTAATATTTGAAAGTCGTGACATGCGATAGTGGACTAAAATAATGGGGCGTGTTAGCAAAATGTGAACACTATTGTTTAAGTACACTAAGGACCATGACTCGCTTCAAAATTAATTTAGCGTAAATCAAGGGAGGTTACGAGTATCATGGTTTGAGTTTTTGGAATCAGCAAATATTTTTTTGAAGAGTTTCAGAAGGCATTTTATAGAAATGTGATTCTACCTGTCAATATTTCTATAATTTATTTGCAAAATAACTAAACTGATTTAAAAGCTTTGAAATGAGATTGCGTCTTTCTTGAAAGTATTTTGTTTTTGTCTTTTCTGGTCTGGTTATTGGTAACAAGGGATCACGAAAAAAAAAATGAAAAATTTCATCATTGTCTTCGTAAACACTTCTTTTTTTGAGGTTGGGAAATCGTCAAATAACTTCTCCCACTCTGGGCGGAGCGGGAGGGCGTGTCAGACTCTTACTGACTAAAATCCACCCATGTTCCTTCAGTTGCCTGTGCCAGGGGCCACGGTAACTCTTTCGGACTTTCCCGCAACCTTGGCAGGCATCGGCCCTAGCGGACCCCGTCATTGGTGCTGACATATTTTTGAGGCGCGCGTGGAACACAACGCGCCGTCGACCCGAGCCTTGTCCTTATCAGACCGTGAGCTACCCATTGCTCGCCGTCCGCAAGCCCGCGCCTACGGTGCCCGGGAATCGGTCTGGGATTCCCGACGCCCAGGGCGTCTCCTGCGAAGACTAGGGGCGTGTGAGCGCGAATTTTGCCTCTCCCTCACGCGTTCCGCCTCCTCATTCGCGAGCATTACTGCTTCGCAGAAGGAGGTGACGGCTTCCCATGCCCGGTCGCTCCGTACCATGGCCTGGACCAGGGCCGGTTGCCAGAGATCGCCACTGCCAATCGCCTGCATGAGGACACGGCGGTGCTCCGCCCAAGCCGGGCAGACCTCCACCGTATGCTCCACCGTGTCCTCTGGGCGATCCACACAATGGTGACACCCGGGCGTTTCCTCCCGCCTTATCCGGAACAGGAACCTCCCGAAACAACCGTGTCCGGTGAGGACCTGCGTCAGGCGGAAGGTGAGGACGCCGTGGCGCCTCTCTAGCCACTCCTCAAAGAGGGGACTTATCGCCGCAATTGTGGCGTGCCCAGTCTTCAACCCTGGAATAGAAATGTTAAAAAGCTACAACATTTTTTATCAAAAATATATTCTCGGAATCCTCCTCGTGTTTTTCAGAAAATTCATTCAATCAAAATCAAAATATTTTATTTCACATAAACCTACATGGGCACTTATAAAACGTCAGAAGCTAGGTGCACGGTTCCAATTGGTCGTTGCCCTTTTAGTGACCTACATATTTATGTCTCAGGAAAACCCGTACCTCTTAAATCTGATAAATAGAGTAAAGCTACAGTTTCCATCGATGGCACTGCAATGAGATAATGAATGCATGAAAATCACGTGCTTTATGTAAAACGACCCGCCGTGTACCCGCTGGAGAAAACACGCTTTGTCTTAGGTGATCTCATTCCGTTTTCATATTGTAGCTGTACGTTACAGAAGAAGAGAGACTGATTGGCAATGCAGCTTATGTTTTGTCTATTTCTTTTAAATAAGTTGCCGAGTATGTGGCCGATCAAGTTATGGGCTCCTGTGTAACAGAGGATAAATTGCTTTTCAGGAGTAACAAAGTCAAAGCATTTATTTCAAGTAGACAAATACAAAGCATTTTTGAACGTCAACATTTACATTTAAAAACAAATTGAATTGATTCTAGTCGCCCCTTCCAAAAGGTAGTTTCGTATGGAAAAGAATGGGCAAGAAACTCCACCGTTACTATTTTAACATGTGTTAGAATATTTTCTATACATCAATTATATAATTATAATATATGTGAAGACGATGCACCTATGCGAGTATTAAAATTACCCTACCACAATAGGTAAAAAGAATAAAAAAAACGTAGTAATGACAAATAAGTTAATTATGTGATAGATGGTGCTCACATATTTACAAACATTGTAAAAGTAAACGATTTTACAATTTATTTAAACAAGTAATACGTCAGTGTGTGAGTTAAAGTAATCACAGAAATCAATGTCATAAAATGAATAAAATAAACAACTAAAGTAGCAACAAGTTTGATTTTGTCTAGACTCTAGATTGTCCTATGGAGCTGGACCAGCATGTTTCCAAGCTTTCATATCTTGGATTATGCTTGTTTACAAAATGAACTTTTTCTAGGAGTTTTAATTTTTTTTTCATTTAATTTCAATATATATGTGAGAACGATGTAGAAAGACGTGCATATGGGCGCCAAACCATTATTTGATTTATATTTTAAGCTTTTTTTGATTATTTTGTACTTAATCTGAGTTCCGCGTTATTTGTTTAATTAATACTTGTATTTCCGGTTAAGTCTATGTTAAGTTTTTATTTTGATTTGTTTAAAACGTTGTCGTTTCCGGTTGACTTTATTTGTTTCTATGTTGGTATTGGATTAAGGCTTATCTTGACACATCCGCTTGAATTGTTTAAAATATAAAATATTTTAGAGTTAATATTATTAAGGATTTATCTTGACTTGAATGATTTAAAGTGTAATTTCCTGTATAGAATTATTTTGACATATCCGCTTCTTGATTTGTATAAATTATTTTTGGCTATAAAGTTTGGCGGTAATTTTGTGTATGAAAACTCTTGTAATGCGAATGTCAATGAAAGACGTACCCAGTAAATGGTGCATGTGCTATGCAAATATACAATACTATAAGATGAAATTTTTACAATGCAAAGATAGTTTTTTAAATCTTCAGCAGCAGGGATTACGATGAAATCCCCCAACTTATAATATGCTTGGCTGCATAGTGTACGTTTTATCCAAGATTTAAATTTCGTTTCATTCAGTTGGAGTATGTGGGGAGGTATTTTATTGTAACATTTTAAACAGTAACCCGTGAAGGATGAGTCTACTTTAGCCAGTTTAAAACCTGGTTGCACTAATTAGTCCCTATTTCTAGTCCTATAATTGTATCTTTCGCCTCTTTTTTTTAGTGAAAAGATTTAAAGTTTTCCTTACGTACCTGATGTTTTCATAGATATATTGACAAGGTATCGTCATGATGTTAATATCTTTAAACAGTTCTCTTATAGAATCGCGCCTGCGGAGGCCATGTATTGCTCTGATGGCTCTTTTCTGCAGAATAAAAATAGACTCGATATCTACAGCTTGCACCATTAGTACCATTTTCATTAATCTTAAGTTAACCTCTATGTACTTGCCGTTGTTAAAAGTTTATAAAATAATATTAATTGACATGTTATTAATTTATCAATTTTTACGACTTTTATTTATATTACATTTTTATAGATTCGGCGAATGTTATCAATGTCAAAGAATATTACATTTTTCGTATACCAATTTTATTATTTTTAATCAGCATTTTTTAAATTTTTATCTCATTTTAATGTAGGTACCTACCCTTTTTACCGATGTCATTATTACTGAGTAAGTTATCTTTTTGTCTAATTCTTTGTTTTATGCATGTGGTGTTTACCTTAAGGCATAGATTTAGTATATACTACGTATATTATATCTATGGTCGTAGGTAACTAAGGAAGCCGAACTACAGCGAGTTAGGACAGGGACGTAAATAGAAAAGCACTTGGTCGAGAACGAGATAGAATTAATGATTGTCCTTTTTTGTGTTTGTGTTTTTCTTTGCGTTATGATTACCGCAAATAAATATATTTTCTTTCTTTTATTTTTCTAATATTCGATTTCATAGATTTGTTGTATTGACTTCTTGACAGATAAAATCACCTGTATTTTGTTTTCACATGATCTTTTGCGTCTTATTCGTTTTAATATAATTTTAAAATATTTTTCTAATGTAGGGTTTTTCTGAAATAAAACTATAATCACTATTATCTTTATATCCTTGAGTTTATTCATTTTGATGTTATCTAAATAATAGAGTGTATGAGAACTGACAAATTTTATTTTTTGTTTGGCTTCCCTCTTACAACAACTGTAGCTAAAACAGTGTTTGAAGTATAAAATAATTGGCTATTAACTATCTGAATAAAGAAGCCAATTTTATAAGAAACAACTTTGTAGTGAAGACTGTTAGAATATTATTTTGAGAAATTATCCCCAAATGAATAGAGCCAACCACAAATACAAAATAAGCAATTATAATTAACATAGCTCGAAACCGTACACATATAATATACGCCCTAAATACATATACGTACATACGGCTCCGTCTGAGTAACGAACACCTAATTATATCGTAACCTAATTAATTCGAACATCAATTACTCAGCAACCCTGCCGAGAGGCCGATGAGTGACCTAGAAAATATTTTAAAGATAATTACCAATGCTCATTTATGTAAAAACATTTTTAATTTGAGGATTTTTTCAACAACTGCCCAGGTTGATGGCAATAAATCTATAATAATAACTAATATAGGCTGATAATGTTATATCCTATTCTGGGATTACAGGTGTGTTCTGTTATATTATTTTGGTGTTTTTATGCTGTATTACAAAACCCTCTACGACTAACGATATACTCAAATGTTATTTACATTCCATCCTTATCTTCGGGCAGCCTTACTGGTTATCTATGATTTTTACCACTGAGTGAACGTTTCATATATACCTTATATAATTATGGTCTTCTTCTTTGTGTCACTTCCACAGCGTCGTCGGTGGCAGCGCAGTGGTTACTTTGGTTCCATGTTTTGGGATAAAGAGGCCAGGATAGCATAGTTTCCGACACAGCTCCACATTCTTTCCTCAAAAGACCATTTCAGACACCAATCTACATTGTCTTCACATGATCTGACCAAGATTATGTTTGGACTTTAAAAGAGACTGGGACCTCTGAGTTGGTTACGGCCTTTCTTCTCAGAGTAGTCAGATAGGAAACGCCGTCCTCGTCTAGTTTTTAAAATATGATTGACGTGTAAAAATGTAAATAATTTATCATTTAGTAAATTTTTATTGAGATGCCAATCGGAGGATCATTATTTAAGCAACTTACAAATCCAGCATATCATTTACGGAAAAGACTTGGCACAGACTCAACAACAACAACAACAGACAGACTCTATCCTACACCAAAACACCCATACAACTTGTTAAATTATTTTTACCTATTGTGGTATAGTAATTTTATTCTAGGTGCATCGTCTTCACATATAAATGTATAATGAATGCATACAAAATATTGTAATACATTTTAAAAGAGCAACGGTGGAATTTCTTGCCCGTTCTTCTCCATACGAAAGTAGAAGTTGAAGTTTTGGAAGTGCGACTAAAATCAATTCTACTTTAATGTAAATGTTGACGTACAAAAGTATGCCTATTTAAAATAAACCCTTTGACTTTGATAACTCAAAACTGCCAAGATAACAACAAGCAGACCAACCATTGCAAGTCGAGTATTCAGCTAAGAAATGCCGATCTCATCTAGTTTATAAAATATGATTGACGTGTAAAAGTTTAGAAACCTACTTACAGAAATAAAACCATTACCCACACCCTGGTGCCGTTCCGTTGAAGGCAGGAGGTTGAAGTTTCATATGCCCATTTGTCTCTGGAGATGGTTCAGGGAATATATGAAAGAAAGAAAGAAAAATAGATTTATTTGTCACAGAAACACGTGCATACAAAAAGATAATTAGCTCTAACAATTAAGAAAAAAGTAAAAATAACAAAGAGATCTCTAATCACGAGCACAAAACAGAAATCGTCGACAGCTGCACGTCATGACTGTGACAAGAAGGCTTCCACTCAACATGATGCTGTGCTATGGGGGACCCACAGCACAGCGCTGATTTTCAGTGGTTACCCGAAAAGGACGTACGGAAACCAAGTCAGGTTCAATGTATATATGACTACACATACAATCGTAGGTAGGTACATTAGTAAACAAATATCTGTCTACCTGTCCATACAACAGCGTTGTCAACTCAATCAGATTAGGAACGCATCAAGTCGGCACTAAGTCCTGATTAATATCTAACGTACGCGCCGTACGTAGCGTAGAAGAGCACAGAGTAGTATGCAAATGGAGGGATATAGTGTGAGTGAAATTCATCGCGTAGTTTTTAGGTAGTTTATCATTTCCGCGACTAAATTGCATCGCTTGTTCAGAAAGATACAAATCTCAGTTCGTTTATTGCATGAAAAGGTGAGACTATGTCATTTCGTATACCATCGTTGTTTGCAAAACAAAATTATTTATACAACCCTAATAAATTATGCTGCATTAAGCAAGCGTATAGTTTCGCTTAAATGTTTTCCTACGAAATTAACCATTTGCCACTTTAATCTGCCGTTAAAACGTACTTTTTCGATCGTGGTTTCCATTTATTTTATCTCTGGAGGGCCCGAAAACGTCGTTGGTTAAATCATGGTAATTTTTCCCCCTATTTATGTTTAACTGGCAATATAAAAATACCGTGACTTAACTAACTCACTCGTGAGATTTGATCACTCTATTTACTTGTAACTCACTACGTATAACAAGCAAGCTCCATCAATTAGTGACCAATGCACCGGTTCATCTGTATTTATGAGCGAAAACTAGGTCGTTTCAAAACACTATAGCACTAATGTGGTTGCTTTTGAATGTGAGATAACAATGAGTTTGCTGCTACCCGAAATATTAACATCTACTGAAAGCTTGGTGCCTTTTTAAGGCTGAAACACTTTTAAATAGTAGGTATGAGTTTTTTTTTCTATTAAGATCGAGACTGAGTTTAAATCCATGGGGAAAATTATTTACTGGGTTCTGTTGAAAGATTACCATATCGACGGGGTAGTATCAATATCTAATAACTACAAAACCATGATTTTACAGGAAGCGAAAAAAACGTTTAATTTCTATAGTTTTTAACATTTGTATCAAAAAGAAACTGATATTTAAAAAATTGTAGGAAACGCTTGAGATGGTGATAATGATTTCAATATAATATTTCAGGTTAGGGATATAAACGTAGATAGAAGTTATTGTTTCAAATTTAACTGAGAACCTGGTATTTATTGCGTAGATACAAGGTATTGTATTTATAAATAAAAACAGTCTGGATTAAATTTACACATCGTATTTATTAAATTTGACAAAAGTAACACAATTCTTTTTTTATGCCATATTTGTTGTAACAAGTTTGACAAAAGTAATTACAAAATTAAGACAGATTAATATTAGTGAAAATTACAATACTTGAAAGACAACCTTTATTTTGGTTATAAATTAATTTGGCACAAATAATTATGGCTTTATTAATCAACTAAAAATAACGTATAGAGATGAGATCAAAAAAGCTATGTTGAACAGCTAAAATCGTAATCACAGCATCAGTCAAGTGATATCAAGACAATTCGTAAATATAATAATCGGACATACCTAAATCAGTCTTTTTGGTACAACGTTACACATTAATAATCAATAGGTTCCCCTAAAACAAAGAGATATGAAAAAAATTAACATAATTAATTAACGACAGCAAAAATATAACTCTCTCGCTTTCTTAGTATAAAGCTAAGCTTAATAATTATTATTTAAAATAGCAAATTCTATCTTTGAACAAGGGACAACATTCACAATAATCAATAATAGCAAATCAACTAATTGATCATAAAATAACACTTGCATTAAATATCCTATGCAAAAGGAAGTGTATCGTAAAATGCGTGACAATCTCTGGGAAGAACTTGTTTAAGCTGTTGTAAATGATTAAACTTTGTAGCTGAAATTGGTATCCTATTGGAGTGCAACTGGCGATAGTTGATATTCTCAGAGTTTACTATCTTAGGTCTCTGAGGTACGGTGGACGCCATCATGCGCGTGCGGGCCCTCACGACGGGGGATGCTGTGGCCCGGGGTGGTGTCGTCTTGGCGGTGTCTTTAGACATCGCCAATGCCTTCAATACCCTGCCCTGGAGTTGCATCAGGGAGGCACTCCGGTATCACCGGATGCCGACCTACCTCTGTCGTGTGGTCGAGGCCTATTTGACGGACAGGGCCGTCATCTACCCCGGTCACCAGGGAGTATGGAACCGGCAAGAGAGGTCGTGCGGTGTCCCACAGGGATCGGTCCTGGGGCCGCATCTGTGGGACATCGGATACGACTGGGTGCTGCGCGCCGACCTCCCTAGCGGCCTCAGCGTGGTTTGTTACGCTGACGACACGCTGGTCCTGGCGCAGGGGAGGTCGCACCAGGCGGCGGCTGAACTAGCGACACGCGGGGTTGCGACAATCGTCGAGAGGATCCGGCAATTGGGACTCGAGGTGGCCCTGCACAAGTCCGAGGCCGTGTGTTTTCATGGTCCTCGGAACACGCCACCGTCGGCTTCCCAATTAACGGTAGGAGGGGTTCACATCGGCGTCGAGTCGACGATGAAGTACCTGGGACTCGTCCTCGACAGCCGGTGGAACTTCGTGGAGCATTTGCGACGTTTGGCTCCCAGACTGGAAAGGGCCGGGGCTGCCTTAAAGCGGCTCCTGTCCAATCTAGGGGGGCCAAACGCCTCCTGCCGGAGGCTCTGTCAATGAGTTTGGAATTAAACAACCATCAAAGTCGGCTATTTGGCTGGACAGTACCTGTTCACCTCTCTTTCACACTCGGACATTTACTTTTCGTTCTCTTCACTGCGATGTGACACTGCAACTAGCTAGTCTAGTCAGCGAGGGACAGCGCCACAGTCAACACGTTTTTAAGCGTAGATATTCGGTATTGCAAGCAAAAATCAAGCACGGTGACTTATTAGGTATTTCTTTAAGCGAATATCTCATAAATGAGAACAATTCAAGACCTTATATCTTTGCAAATACGAGCTCTTTCACATTTTACCTACGAATATGCAATAAAGTGAAAATCGCTAAACTGTTAGTTATTAGATATTGATACTTCACCGTCGATATAAAGAGCATACTGTAATAATTGACAATCTGTACAAGAATATTGTTACGTCACTGCGCGAGGCGGCTGAGGGCAGTGCTGGTTTTGTGAGAAAAAGTAGTAATAAACGTACTGTGATAGGGTGGAATAGACACGTTAGGGACGCTCTTGGGTGCGCTAGGGTGGCTTTTAAAAACTGGGTTTGGCATGGGAAACCTCAATTTGGTCAGTTGTTTATAGATATGCGAGAAACGAGAAAAGTCTTTAAACAAAAACTAAAATATTGTCAGGACAACGAAGAACAAATTAAGTTGGACATTATAGCTTCAGAACATAAGAAAAAGCAGTTCAATAAATTTTGGAAGTCAACTCAGAAGTTAAACACCAGACCTGCTGTACCTTTGAGCGTTAATGGCGTGTCTGAACCAGTGGAGATAGCGGACATGTTTAAAATGCATTTCTCTGTGACACCAAGGTTGCAGGTCAATAAGCAGGAGGGATGCGGGGGGGAGAGACTTGGGTCGTCTAGCCCGATTTACATCTCGTCAAAGGAGATAGGGAAGGTTATAAATACCATGACTAGGGGTAAGTCTCCTGGTCATGATAACCTTAGTATAGAACACTTCCAACATGGCGGTCCGCATCTTCCTAGGGTCTTATCTATGTTATATAACTTTTGTATTAGGCACTCATACCTGCCTGCTGAGTTGATGAGGACGATTGTTGTACCTATAGTGAAAAATAAGACAGGCGACGTCTCAGATAAGGAGAACTGTAGACCAATCGCATTGGCTACTATAACTGCAAAAGTGCTTGACAGTGTGCTGGAGCGTAGGATGGCTGGACAGCTCAATTTGCATGACGCACAGTTCGGTTTTAGAGCTGGGCTGTCTACAGAAACAGCTATTTTGGCGCTCAAGCACACGGTCAGTTACTACACCAGCAGGAATACACCTGTGTACGCTGTATTTTTAGACCTTTCGAAGGCATTTGACCTGGTTAATTATAACGTCCTATGGACTAAGTTGCGTGACCGGGAACCACCTGAGGAGATAGTTGAGCTTCTCAGGTAGGTACTGGTATAATAACCAGATTAACCAGGTCAGATGGTCGGGTGTTTTGTCGGAGACGTATGGTCTGGAATGTGGTGTGAGGCAGGGTGGTCTGACCTCCCCAGCGCTATTCAGCCTGTATGTCGTTCAGTTGATCGGGGAACTCAGCAGCACAGGGGTTGGATGCTCGGTAGATGGTATAATTATAAATGGCATATCTTACGCGGACGACATGGTGCTGCTGAGTCCCTCGATTGAGGCACTCAGGCGATTGCTTGAGGTTTGTGAGAGATACGCCTTGACTCACGGCCTCCTGTACAATGTGAAGAAGAGCGTGTTCATGGTGTTTGGGATGACTGCAAAGCGTCATAGAGCAGTACCGCCGGTGTACCTATATGGTGTTGCTCTAAACAGAGTGCCCTGTTTTAGATACCTTGGACACATTGTAGCCGAGGATCTGAAGGATGACCAGGACATAGAACGGGAACGCAGAGCGTTGTCGGTCCGATGCAATATGTTGGCCCGTAGGTTTGCAAGATGTACGAGACCGGTCAAGATTACCCTGTTCAAGGCTTATTGTCAGTCATTTTACACATGCAGCCTGTGGGTCAAGCATACGCAGAGGGCCTACAGCGCTCTTCGTGTCCAGTACAACAACGCCTTCCGGGTGTTGTTGGGGCTACCGCGATTCTGTAGCGCGTCAGCCATGTTTGCTGAATCTACTACCGACAGTTTTTCAGCAATCATGAGGAAAAGAACGGCATCATTGTTACGCAGGATTCGTGGGAGTGCCAATGGCATCCTGAAGGTGATTGGGGATAGGCTGGATGGCGTTTTCCTGGAGTATTGGACCCGCATGCATAGCTACGGGTCTGATACTGCAGGAAAATACATGAATTAATATAATTGTAGGTTTTATTTTATTTTTATTAATTTTTAATTAAATGTAAGTACTAACATAGTTACGTGAGTTGTATCACTAACAAAGATATATGGAGCAAGTTTCCGAAATAAACGTTTTATTATTATTATAAATACGATGGGTCTTTTGGGTATTGATGACAAAATACATTACATGATTGTTATGAAATTCACGAATGTACAGGCTTTTAACACTTTCAGCGGCGCTAGCAGCCCAAAAATTTTAAGTAATACGGCGCGATGACGTAGCTTGAAGGAATTGGTATAAGCCGCAGCCGATTATACACGTTTTTTAAAGAAAGACATATTTTTGCTGACGTGATTAAACGTTGTTTCAGATAGCGTTTATCAAATTTTACGTATTATAACGTTGACCCGCTCAAAGTGTAACCAGGTATATGTTACCAGGTAAGATGCGAAACAGAAACGGGCTTTAGTTTCCGAACGAAACCCTATTGCATAGTTGTTTGTTTGTTTCAGTCATGGGCTGAAAATGCCTCAAACATCGTGAAAATAAATGTAGGCACTCATCTTTTTTTATTTTAAATTTTATTTTCCTGTATCGTGGGTGCGTTTACAAACATTTAAACTCACATACACAAACAGCCAGACCCAGAACAACTATCTGCAGGTCATACAAATCTTTTTTTCCGTGCGGGAATCGAACCCGCGACACGCAGCGCAGCAGTCAATCGCTTAACTAATCAGCCTTTAATGTTCCCACTGCTGGGACACAGGCCTCCTCCCGGTGAGAGAGAGTGGGCTGTAATCTACCACGCGGACCCAGTGCGGGTTGGTAGATGTCTTCAAATGTTTGGTTTTAAGACATGCCGGTTTCCTCACGATGTTTTCCTTCGCCGTTTTGAGAGCAGTGGAGATGAAATAATTTACACAAAGTAAAGCGCCTGTCTGGCTTCGAACCTGTGACCTACAACTCATAAGTCGCGACCGTTATCACTGGGCCACTACTACTCTGCCACCACTCATCATGTGCCTAGCCTTTTCCCAGCTATGTTGGGGTTGGCTTCCAGTCTCACCAGATGCAGCTGAATACCAGTGTTTTACTTGAAGCGACTGCCTATCTGAGCTTCACAACCCAGATACTGGATAATACGAAACCCCTTGGTAATAGTTTTTGTCAGAATTTCGGGCTTCTGACGACCCGTAACGACTGCCAAAGATCCACGAATGACAGCCGCTAGCCGGGACCAACGGCTTAACGTGATTTCCGAGGCACGGAGGGATCTTGACATGTAAAGGTGGTCACCCATCCACGGATTAACCAAATAAATGTAGGCGCTATTGGTGGGTACTTGGCCAACAAGATCGAAAAGTACATTAAACAAAACAAATCCAATCCAAATAATACAGAGACATGTATCCAAATAATTACACTCATTGTACAAATTTGAAATTGCCTATTTCGTATCAGATCACATGTCGCATATGTTAGGGTTGTCACTGCACTGATAAATTATTGTTTGTAGTTTGTTTTTGACTCATAAAATAAATATGAACGTTTTTAGGCTCGAATTTGTGGCGTGTTGTCCCGATGTTTTATTTACTAGCTGTTCGTGTTAATTTTCTGCAGATGATTAATTTAGTGGCTGGTTACTAATCATTCGTTTTAATTAGGTACCTTTTAATTATATTGGGTATCATTTAAATCATTGGTGATGTTAAAATATTTGAGTTATTTATTAATTTTACAAGGTAAATGTCGATGCCAAAATTAAGGGTCTCCTTTTTTTCGTTGAAAACTTAAAGGAGGTATCAAAATACCCTATATAGTGTAGCCCTTATATTCAAGTTGCTTCATAAAATGTAGCAAATAAATCGATTCAATAATATTTATCTCAGCCAACCGTAAAAATAAAACTCCATATTTCGAGAAAATCGTATTTCAATACTGTCCCGAAAATATACAGGGTCAAAATAGAGTGGCCGTAGGTAAATACGTATTTATTTATTATTGACGAAAACTTTTGCATCAAGTTTTAATTACGCTGCGGTCAATAATATTTTTTTAGGATTTCTTAGGTTTAGTTTTTTAGCTAAATATTTTATATTTATTTTCTTGTCCGCGACTTTCTCTGCGTGGAAGTCAACTATACCATACAACATAAATGGCACTCGGCAAATAGTGTAGCTTTCCATCAATGAATGTGTTTTTGTAATCGGATCGATACTTCCAGACATTATTACAAACAAACGAAGAAAAAAAAAATACCTCTTTATGATATTAATTTATACCAGCCCTAATTTCTTACGACTTTAAAATATAGGTCGTGCTTGAGGTCTGTTTGAGGTTCATGAAAATATTATGTACGTGTAACTAGATATGGATTTCAAGGATACTTGGCATCAATGAACGAGCAATTATACATAATTTAAGTAATGTTGTGTACATTACCTTAAATGTTTATTTCAAGAAACATTTTTTCTTCTTAGATAAACCTGAAATTATGACAGTTTTTACTATCAAAATCAAAAATATACCTACATGTCCATTTCATCATATAATTTACGGATAAAGATATTTATTTTTTTCGTCACAAACACTGCTCTTACCAGGCAATCAGACGCCTCCTCCATGTCGCATACAACTCAACAGCTCTACCCACCCTATACACTTAACAGAGCGTGAAGGCAAGGAAGGAAGGAGCTATATTTCATGTAAACATTGCCCTGTCTCCCTTGCTGTGCAAAAACTTCACGGGATATGCTCTGAGGGGGGAAGGGGGGACAAACAATGGTCATCATCACTTTTTACATGTTAATGGCGGAAGACCCTAATGTCCTTCTGCGGGTCGCTGATTTATTTAAGGCGCTACCCCGGGCAAAACCTTGCGATAGTGCGTTATTCAGAGGCTATTAATTTACATAAAAATACTACTTAATATTTAATAAAAATTACATAGGATACATTTTCATGCGTAAATCACTGAACGGATTTTGCAAGAATTTGGCAAGGAGATAGATGTCCCGGTAGCACGTTCCTGTGGGCTAAAATCCGACTTCGACGCGGGTGGAGCCGCGGGCAGCAGCTACATAGTTGGAAATAAAGATTGATGCTACTACAATATGATGGACCATAGGTTCAAGACAATAAAATTAATTCATACTCTGTTTAGATCAAACCACCATGAGAGAAGCAAATTGTGGGAAGATAAACATCCACCACCTCCCGGCTTCGTTAAACACCAGGAACATTTGCCTCCCGGCCATGATCTGAAGTGGCCAATATGGAAAGCTCTCAATCGATTGCGTACCCAAGTAGGCCGCTGCAGACACATTTGTCGAAGTGGGGGATTACTGATCCATCTGATCAGATCATGCCCCACTTTTTTTTATAAATAAAATTTATTGAAACGAAAAACTCAGTTTACAGATACTGTGTGTTCGATAATAACTGCATTGGTATAATACCGGGTCGCATTCATTAACGCCCACCTCCAAAAATTGCCACTTGCTGAAGTGTCCCACTAAGTGCCCCTTCACCTGCACCTCCTATGACATAAAGAATGCCACTGATGCTGCAATCAACGTGGCCACCTACTGGGCTCAAATTATATAAAAATAAATTACGAGGAAGAGTACCATTGATACGAAAAGAAGATCCTCTTGAGGCTGGCTGTACTGGTACATTTTAACATTGATTTGTATAGTCCTATTTGGTAGTGGGCGAGCTTATTGCATGTTTAATATACTCGCTATAATAATACAGAACCACGCACATAAATACATCATTATTTTTAAATTTATCGCATTGATTGCATACATCTGGCGCCCACATGTAATTCAGGTCAATGCATCATTTCTGTGAAAATCATTTTAATATAATAAAACACCAACTTCTGTCTTTCGCATATTACCAACACGACCGATGCGGATAATTTCATTTAAATCTAAAAATAAAAATGAAATGTTGTTCGTTGATAAGTGTATCACTTCTGACCGATTTGGCAATTATTTGTTTGAAAATGTTCGTAGTAATCCGAATTAGGTATTTATGGAAAAATAAATTGGAAAAGTTTTCCGGAAAATGTTCAAATTTGGGGAAAACTGAACGTAATTTTTTCTATGGGGTTTTCGTATGATTAATTGAAATTCGGAGACGGGACAACGTTTGTCGGGTCAGCTAGTAAAGACGAATATTCTTTTTAGAAATAAAGAGAAAACATTTGATATTTTGTATGTTAAACTTTATTTGTGGTTATTTGTTGTATAGGTATAATTTGCATGAGATATTATTTGTTGTTACTGTCAATTTTTTTTATTCTGTTTTTAATGGACCTTATAATTAAAATAATATAATTGTGTAGTCTAAAATTAAATATTTGCACACCAATAATGATAGAATGTAAAGGGGCCATTATAGATTTAAGATTATAACCATCATTTATAAACCTACATTCTGGCAAATAAATGAATTTGAATTTGAATGTTTGTTTGTACCGCTCTCACGCTAAAACGGCTGAGCGCATTAAAATTAAATTTGGAACATGACCTGGATTAGGATATAGGAGTTTTTTATCCCGATATTCTTACGCGATCGAGAAATATATGGGTGAAACCGCGGGGTGCAGCTTGTAATAAATATTTCATTTTAAATTCACACTAATTCTACGAAGCCAGGAGCAGAAACCAAGTTATATGCTAGAATTGTTTATAATAATAAGCTTTTATTTTTTATTCAATCACAACGTCTAGCTTTTGTCCTGCCTCTTTTTACTACCCTTACTTAAAATATGCTTCATTTTATCGGAACTCTCACTTGACATTACGATATAATCCTAAAAATGTTTTGCTTAAAGTATGTAAGAACCAATGTAAATGTAAGCGTGCAGACCGAAATGAAAGTTGAAAATACGTTTAGCGCACCACTTCATCTTGCTCGTCTTATTCTCTGTCACTTTTCAAATTTCGAGCTTACTCCTGCTTTATGTTTTTAGATACAGATAAGAAAAAGTCTTAAAGTAATTATAGCTGCATTCAGACAACATGTTAGTTTATTAAAAATTCCCACATAAATATTTAAACTGTATATTTTTTAACCGCGCTAATAACGCACGAAACATCCCCATAACTGCAGAATGCATTAATTTGCATTACCTACACTACGAACTGATTTGTACTCGTATTTATATGAACTTATAGCCTGATTCCACGTTAATTCAAACGAATGCAACAATGGCGCTCACTAAACTGCAACCACCCTGTATTTCAACTATTTAATCATTGCGTCGAAATTGTGTCTAAACGGCCATAACGGGGTAGAGGTGTGGTCTCACTGACAGAGAGACGAATTGCAGTATTTGATTCTCTAGACATTTAACCCCTTTATAAATAAACGTTGCTTAAATTTAAGGTGGCAGTGGTGACCCAGTGGTAACGGCCGCGACTTACGAGTTGTAGGTCATAAGTTCGAACCCAGAGAGGCGCTTTACTTTGTGTAAATTATTCCATGACCACTGCTCTCAAAGACGGTGAAGGAAAACATCGTGAGGAAACCCTCATGTCCTAGAACCAACAATTCGAAGACATGTGACATCTACCAACGCGCACTGGGCCCGTGTGGTGGATTACGGCCCACTCGCTCTCACCGAGAGGTGTGTGTCCCAGCAGTGGGAACATTGTAGCCTGATGATGAAGATAAAAGTTAAGAGATGTGTAAACGTCAAGAAATGTATAGTTAAACTACATTAATCATGGCCACCTACCGGGCTCAAACAATATAATAATAATCAATCAAAGTACCGTTGACACGAAAAGAAGAAGAAGAAAACGTTAATCATTACTTTACTTCACGGAATGTTTATAAATAAAGGGGAATATGTCGTACTTAAGAGCTCTGCAAGCTTCAACTGAGACCTTTTGTTAGCCAATTTATCAAAACGAAGTTAATATTCAATTTCGTTCGGGTAATTATTTTAAGTAGTAGTATTATTTCGGGTAGTTATTTTTGTGGCTGGCAATAATTGTTCAACGTTTTTGAAATATATTATTTTTAGGAACCAGAAGTCAATTGTATAAAAAAAATAAAAAAATGGCTTCGAACAATTTTAATGCTAATCTGACAACAGTACAACACAGCTGAGACGTGTGAACGCTCCGACGTTTGACAAGCAAAAAGGGGCTGTAATTTTTTTTTTTTTTTGTGAATGGCAGGTCGCAGTTGGCCTTGAGAGGCCGTGACTGCTTAACCGGTCAATCCTGTGGTGCCTTCGAGCTAACCCAAAGCCTCCAGCCAGGGGCAATAGGGGCTGTCATCTGTTTGACACTCCTTTTATAGGCGTGATGCTACTCGCTACTCGTCTTTCCCAACAGTATAATAACTGTCCGTCGAGCTGAATCAGCGCTACATCTTAAAACGTAGCAAAAGCCAGGTCTTATGAGGCTTGAAGAGTCCAACATATTGGTATTTATATAATCTTATCTTTTATGTAGACGTTAGAATGTAGAAGAAAGAGAAGTAAGTACACTTCTCTTTCTTCATACATTCTGGCACTGGGACCACACCCCAGCTTCTGTCAAAGAGACCATCACAAAGCAACCGGATGCAACCAAAATTCATAATCACAAGATACCCAGGGATGCAATGTAATTCTGCTTACTATTTAAATATTCACAGTAGAGTTTCGTCGGAAATTTCACGTTGCTACATTATTAGAAAAGATTAACGAATGTACGTGATGAAAGTGTGTGTATTTTCAAAGAATTTGAGATCCGAAGGAAAAATTACAATAGCTTACTATAGCAAAAAGTGTCGTGACAACTTTTCGTAAGAATTTTTTCCGTCTAGCCCCCTTTCACAACGCGCGATAAGGAACTTCGTTCCAAAAATCTTATTTAGGCTTACGTTATTTGTGCTCATACACACGAGCGACACGCGTCAACGACAGAGGCAACTGCAGCCACCGACAACAATGTGCCGCGGGGTGAGCACGGCCTCTGTGATAGGCTTGAGTCACGTATTTTATCACGGTTTTGGCTCCCAAACTGTGATAAAATACTGTGACGCCTATCACAGAGGCGGTGCTCGCCCCGCTGCTCGTATATTTAAGTACGATTTGACGGCTGCCACCGACATCCACACGCGTTGACGGCAGCCGTCGGCGGCTGCAGTTGCCCCTGCCGTTGTGCCGTTGCCGCGTGTCGCTCGTGTGTATGAGCACTTAGGCATTTAAATAGCGTCGTTTGTCACAGTAATTCCATACACACTAAAGGCATAGACAAACAATGAGGTTACGTCGGTTGTTGACATCCGGACTACAATATTATTACCTATATCTAGTAAAATATCGATATCTAAAAACTTTACATATATATATTCCCTATTAATTAATTTCCGTATCCATTACCAGTACTGCGACTTAAATTTTGAAATGTTGGAATTTTTGGACAGGTTTTTTCTTGTTTTTTTTTTTCTGTTTGTAACATTCTGTGCGAGACCCCATAAATACTTTTCCTATCTTTCTTTACATGGTTAATTCCAATCCAGCCTGTCCCCTGCAAAATTCGCGCCCTCACGCGCCGCAGGAGACGCCCAGGGAGTCGGGAATCCCAGGCCGATTCCCAGCCAACGTAGGCGCGGGCTTCCGGACGACGAGCAATGGGTACCTCGCTGTCCAATAAAAACCAGGCCCAGGTCGAGGGCATGTTGTGTGCCAAGTGCGCCTCCAAGAGATGTCTGCAACAATTAAGGGGGCTGCTAGGGCCGATGCCCGGCAGGGTTGCGGGAAAGTCCAAAAGGGTCACCGTGGCCCCTGGCACAGGCAACTGAAGGAACACGGGTGGGTTTTAGTCAGTAAGAGTCTGACACGCCCTCCTGCTCCGCCCAGAGCGGATGAAGTTATTTGATGAATTACCAACATAAAAAATTAAAATTAAAAATTGTCCCTTGCGGCCCTCAGCGACGCCCTAAGCTGAGGTCCATATCCCACAGGTGTTGCCCTTAGAGTGTAGTCGCCTAGTTTATAAGTTGATTAAGCCCTGTCTGGAGGCCTTGATTTATTAAGGCAACCATATGCAAGCCCGGTTAAGCAGCCGACAACATCCTTTTTTTTTTTTTTTTTGTTTCTGGGGTGGAAAATCCTCATGGATGTCCGCCGCCCTGGGGCGGGCGGCGGGGTCTGTCAGACTCTTACTGACTAAAAACCACCCCGGTATTCCATCTCACACCTACGCCGGGGGTCGCGGGAACGTACGATCCTTCCGCAACCCCCGACTGGTGACGGCCCGCCACTGCGGGCCTCTTCGGGTCTGGGGAGTGAGGTGTTTGACTCCCCCCGAGACGTCTAAGAGGGGCGCGCGTGGAACACTACGCGCCGCCACCTCGGGTCCTGGTGTGTGGGTAGCGACGGACGTCCCCGAGTCCGTCGCCCCTGGACCCATTTAGGGGGGCTGGAAGAGGGCGTTGTCCGCCCTCCGCCGACGCTAGGTGCGCCTTCTGCGGGCCGGGTGAGTGGATGAGATCTCCCTCTCCCTTTCCGCAGCCTCCTTCTGCGAGACGACTGTTTCGCAGAAGGAGACCACCGCGTCCCAGGACTCGGCGCTGCCGACCATCGATTCGACTACGGCCGGCAGCGACAAGTCACTGCCTACTTCTGAGATGAGGACACGGCGCGGCTCCTCCCAAGCGGCACACTCTGCCAGCGTATGCCACGCCGTGTCCTCCCGGCAGTCGCCGCAGTGGTGACACCGGGCGTCCGGCTCCCTGTTTATGCGACACAGGTACTTCCCGAAGCAACCATGCCCCGAGAGCACTTGCGTCGCCCGAAACCCGAAGCCGACAACATCCTAGGTTGACCTGCGAGATGCCATTTATAAAAATAAATCTTTACACGGTTCGTGTCGACGAGACAGGTAAAGAACTACTAGTATCTTCGTACATCAAAACATAATACCTACCTACACATCAATAATCAATGTTAGAGATCCGATGGCTTGTAATTACTGGCAGGTATCTCTAGGTAACCGAGCTGTGTTAGATCTTAATTAATGGCTGACTAATAACCGCGTTAAATGCAACCCTAAGCAATTGCACGGATTTGACTAATTGTTGTTAGATACATGGTTTCATTCTGATAACATCAAACAAATGTGAAACGAATATACTTACTTAAAGTGTATTTTTTCTTCTATCTTTAGTTATGGGGGATGTACTTATGTAGCCTGCGAAATTGAATTTTTCTTATGTTTTTTTTTTTACAATTTGCAGGTTATCAGTGTCAGGTTGTATAATGTTGATTAAAATATGATTCGCGACCGTAACAAATATGGCATAACAGAATTATAATAATAAGAATCAGCAATACAACTCCTTAAGTTAGAATTGGCCTCAAATGTCGTGATCTCATGAAATAGTCATTCAATAGGGTATTATGAACTTAGAGTTATTGGTGATTTTTATGAATAGAATTCTATAAATATATATTTGTTATTTAGATCATTATAAGTACAACCTGATTCTGACGTGCAAATTGCAAAAAACGTAAGAAAATTTGAATTTCACGGGTTACCCTGACGTTTTCGCCTTAAATGCATGTTTTGGCGCGACAATGTCACTTACTTCGTAGGTTAGAAAAGTTTTTGTTAGAAAAATTGCTATGTCCCATTTTATGTAGTTTCAGCTGCAACTCACAAGGTCCTTTTTAGCAAGGCCTGGGTTATTCTGTATCGCTTTTTGAATATAAAGTTCGTTCCGTAGCCGCTGGAGTGGATGAGGTGACCAAAGTCGCCGCATAGAAAGTGGCGCCGCACGCTAGCGTCCACTCGCGTAACCTTTTAATTAATCGAAATCCGATAAACTTTATTCAATTTTTCATTTTTAAAAGATCTGTGGCACACTGTATCCGATTGCTTAGTCGATTTCGTGCTTAAAAGCCGCGTATTCAGATGTATGACAAAACTACAAGCGTTCAACCAAAAAAATCAAATAATTAAAAAAATATGGCGTCTTGTCAGTGACGTACGGACTCGCGCGTGTTTTGTTTACATGATAAATAATTTGTGTTTTAAGTGGGTTTTCAAGTGTTTGAAGTGCTATGGCCTGTTAAGTGTGTGATAAATATTATAGTGAAGTGAATTACTGCAGGATTTCAAGGTCGGTGAGTGAAAAAATAGTACGTAATTTCGGTTTTATTCCACAACCGGCGCTGACCGATTCATGTTTATTGTTATTACGTGTATGTGTTTTCAGATCCTTATTTTAGTACAGTGTGTTATTCTAATACCACTACTTTTATAACAAAGTTGAAGCATTAAATAAGCTTTCCACAGGTACCAATATTTTTATTCTACGTATCAGATTTATATTTATAAAACAACATTTTGTTTCCATTGTCTTGGCGGCCATTGTTATTTTTTTGCCGTCGGCAAATTTTTTCAACTTTGCACGCTCGTAAATAGTACATATTGTACTAATGCTATGTGGTTTTATTAGTGTTTTGCGTTAAGTATATACACATAATGTATTTAAAACCTTAAACAATATAGGTCAACGCTCGTTTTTTCGAACTATAACCATTTATTTGAAAACAAAGTTACGTAAATACTATCGTACGTACGTATCGTACGTAGTGTTTGCGTAAATACTATCCTATTTCAAACGAAACTCCGCTATCTTAAAGCCCCGTTCCTTACCATAACAAAAAACACAAGTGTTAGCACCATTCAAACAAACCCAAGTCGTAAAAATGCTTTATTTACATTATCGGGCGGCCGAGCGGCGCCCCGCCGCGCCGCGCGCGCCGGTGACGCATCTGGCATTCATCTGGCTCGATTATTTTTCCCGCGCTCTGCGTCCGAGCGGGTAGGCTCAAGACGAATGAGCAACACAAAAATTTATAAAAGTATTGGGCTTTATTCAAAGATTTAAAACGTACATTCGTCTGCCGCGTCAAAAGATGCTCGCTTTCTGTTTCGTTTTGACACCTCTTACACAGTGACGTGACATGATTGTCATGGAAACGCCATTATTCTTCCCAGCATCAACAGTTTTTCGCGCGACTTAGTACGATGAGGGGAAATCTAGCGATTTAAATCCTTGGCTTTAAAAAATAACATGTAAGTTCGTAGAAAATACTTCAGCCTATAACTGTGTAATATTCTCGTAAAGTCCCGAATAAACACAATTTACCTAACAGATTTTGCTCCTCCCATACCTAGTCCAGTTTCACATAGAATTACCAAAGTGATGCACAGCGTCTGCTAACCGCTGCGCGACAGCACCAACCTGCGGTCTGCCGCTAAATGTCAGCGAAATTAACGTCTCACTTCAGAAGGTGCAGCGCTGCATCAAGCGCTTCATATTGCTACCATAACTCACACGGTAAGCATAATGTTTGTTTGTTGTGAAAAATGAAGCGCTTTTACGCCGTATGTTTTTAAATTGTGAATGCGTTTGAAAAGAAAGTTGGTCGATGTTTGAATAATGTGTTTTCAATTTGAATGATGCGTTCGGAGAACAAAAAGTTTTCATGGAGCTGCATTTATTGTTATCGTTAAAATTTTATAAAAGGAACAAGTTGGTTTTCGTTTGTTTTTGAAGCTATGTGCATTCATAGTTTAATTTCAAATTCATATACGGATGACAATCCAAATAAGTGTATTTTTTTACTTATAAAACAACAGTACAAAACATGACAGTTAAAACCACCGATCGATACATTTTCCCCCACCCGCAACCAGGAAACATCTTTAACAAACGGCCCAGCGAATTCCCGCTAATTCCCGTGGTCAACGGTTAACGCAAAATGCTAAAGTAATTTACGTTTACAAATGAAACTTTTAGCGTTGTCGTAAATTTAAAAAACGAGGGTCTCATAAGAAACAAGTCGCTATCTCAGTAACTGCGGACGGGAACTTCTTAACGTTATCTTTTTAAGATTAATTAATATTGTGATATTTGAGGAAGTCTTTTAAACATACGTACTAAGTACCTATATACAAGATTATAATAAGTACGTACCTGAATGTTATGAGAAAACTCGTTTGGCTGACAAAAATTCCCACAGTTTTAGGGTATTCTACCCGTTACCATTCTGATACAAAAAGCATGAAAATCTAAAGTATTACAGAAGAAAACGAGAGAGATTCACTAAAACGTGTTGGGTGCAGGTTGGCTGTCAGTCAGTCAGTGAATTAGTCAATAGGGACCTAGGCTGGATCTTAAAATGATAATTTGAAAATCTTCAAAATACACTTCTCAAAAAAAAATCGAAACCCCTCTGAAGTTTGGTTTTGAATGAGTTT
This sequence comes from Brachylomia viminalis, assembly GCA_937001585.2. NCBI lineage: Eukaryota > Metazoa > Arthropoda > Insecta > Lepidoptera > Noctuidae > Brachylomia > Brachylomia viminalis. Next base: position 3,584,959 of record OW443307.2, on the reverse strand, counting down.
TATGCATTTTTTTTACATTAAACAAAAAAAAAGGAATGCCAGTTAATTGCGCATATTATATGGTATCGTTTACCGAATATTAATGTTTCAAATTAAAATTAATTTTCTTTAGCTATCGTGTATTGTTCAACATGTATGTTTTTACCACAGAAATGTATTATATCTATGGTTTTTACCCTCAAGAAGAATTTGTAAATATTAGGAACAAAGACTTAAAACAAAAAAATAAAAAATAAAGTTTATTCAGTATCTCGTATTTCCTGCCCGGGCTCTTGAGACTGCTTCCATGCGGTTCCATGGAACGGATGAGAGTCACAATCTTGTGTTGTGGGATGTTATCCCACTTTTCTTGTATAGCTGTTTAAAGCTGGCCAAGCGTCTCTGGAGAAGGATCTCACACTCTGACTCGTCTATTCAACTCATCCCATAGGTGTTCTATGGGATTCATATCCGGGCTTCTTGCTGGCCAGCCCATAACCGTAATACTGACTACACTCAGGTATTCATTTACAATGTTTGCGGTATGAGCTCTGGCATTGTCCTGCATAAAAATGAACTCTTCGCCAATAAAATGTGCGTAGGGTACCGCATGAGGCTCCAAACACTCGTCGATGTAACGTGACCCATTTAATGACGGTGAGCAAGGTCAAGATACAAAAGCATGTTCAGTTTTTGCATCGGCGCTTATGCCTCCCCAAACCGTCCATGAACCGCCACCGTAACTGACTCTTTCTTCAATGCAGCACTGTGCAAAACGCTCTCCCTCTCTTCGATACACCTTCTTATCCATCGTTACCATACAGCATGACCTTACTCTCGTCAGAAAAGAGAACTTGGCTACATTTAATGTATGACCTATTTAAGTGCTCACCTGCAAAGTTAAGGCGAACTCTTCGGTGGTCTTCCGTCAATTTTGGGCCATTAGCTGGTTTATGAGGTTTCAGGCCACGCTCCGCCAATCTTCTTCTAATCGTAGAATCGCTCACAGTCAATCCTCGAACCTCACGGAGCCGCTGCTGCAGTTGAATAGAGTTAAAATGACGATTTCTTAGAGAAACTGACGCAATATACCGGTCATCTTGCTCAGACGTGACTCGATATCTACCAGATCCTGGACGGCGAGTAAACATACCAGTCTCCCGATAACGTTTATGCACTCTATTAACAGCAGAGAGGCTAAGACGCAATCGTGCAGCCACAACACGCTGACTATGCCCTGAATCCAGCAACGCCATGACTCGGGCGGCTTCCGTAGGCTAGGTATCCACATTTGTTAGGAAATAATCATTTTGGTAGGATGTCACAGAGCTTAGTCACTATTAAAAAAGGGTACTTTTTGCATGCAGAAATTCCGACGGAATACACATGGAAAACGATCTCTTTATTTATATATTGGATGAAAATTAAAACATTTTAATTCATATTTGGAATTGCGGTACGCCATCGTGCAAACTAGACTGCCAGCTATTTATTGGCGTATTTTTTTTTAATGATATCGGTGCTCTTTTAATTAAATGCCACCAAAATAATACTTGCAGTACTTTTTCGATTTTTTCTACATGTCGTTCTTCTACAAAGTCATTAAGTCATTAATAAAATCAACAATTATTTCACTTATTTAGTGTATCCTAGATTCCTGATAAGCAGTGAGTGTCACCCTCTAGTGAATGTGTACATCATATTCATGTCACGTCGGTTACGTATGCACAACACAACATTCTACTTATCTACAAGCGGTCGATTTTATTATAACAACATTGGTTTATTTCCCATCGTCCTATAAGAGTCACAAATGCGATAACTATAGGAACGGGGTATGAAGTGATGCGAAAATTGATATTAAATAATACTCTTTAAAAAATAACTATGGTCTTTGTTGTTAGTTAATACTAAATTAAAAAATCTTAAATCAGACAGTTTAACAGTTATCCGATTTTCTGTAATGTTGTGACGTTTATGTACAACATCTTTTGTGTGGAACAAATCATATTAGTAAAGGGAAGAATTTTTTATAAACTTGCGAGTTTGATCTTGATTTTGATCTCTTCCAAACTCGCAACTCAATCGTAACATCTGAAATATGCATAACTCCTGTTACGATTATCATTTTATGCAATGATGAATGTTTGAAAAACAATAATTTTCTTTAACTAATGATGTATACCCCTATTTGAATGTATTTCAGATCACGAGGCGCCTGGTATTATGTGGTAAATTCAGTAAACCCACCCGATACGAGCGGCGCCTTGAATGTGAAACCTACGAAGTGTCTACTATGCAAAATCTAATATCTCCACATTATTCTGTTCCCGTGCTCCAATACATAGTGTATGTTATCTACCTTGATACGCATATAGATTGATATTCTATTAATTTTGGTTGTCTCTTTATTTTTGGTTGTCTCTATATTTTTGGTTGTTTCTATATTTTTTATTGTTTCTATCTTTTTAGTTGTTTCTATATGTTTGGTTGTTTCTATATTTTTTGTTGTTTCTATCTTCTTGGTTGTTTCTATATATTTTTATTGTTTCTATATTTTTGGTTGTTTCTATCTTCTTGGTTGTTTCTATATATTTGGTTGTTGCTATCTTCTTGGTTGTTTCTATATGTTTGGTTGTTTCTATATTTTTGGTTGTTTCTATCTTTTTGGTTGTTTCTATATTTTTGGTTGTTTCTATCTTCTTGGTTGTTTCTATATATTTGGTTGTTTCTATCTTCTTGGTTGTTTCTATATATTTGGTTGTTTCTATCTTCTTGGTTGTTTCTATATGTTTGGTTGTTTCTATATTTTTGATCGTTTCTATCTTTTTGGTTGTTTCTTTCTATCTTTGAATCATTTACCTTATCATTATCCTTCTATTACTTTCAAAGTAATTAACATAACATCTGTAATTCCCGATGGGTTAAGCACAGGTGTACCTAAATATATAGGTTAAAAATGATATAAGCACATTTGAATCATATTAGTATGCGGATCAAACTGCAAGATACCAAACAGTTCACAAACTGATAAATTTCCAATAATTCAATTTTAAAATACAACCTTAAATCAAGTTCAAAGATAATCAATAGAAAAATTAAGCCAAATCTTCTAATCTACGTCGTGCATCGGTGCAAATATAATAAAGCTGAAGAGTTGGTTTGTTTGAACGCGCTAATCTCTGGAATGGCCGGTCAGATTTGAAGATTCTCTTTGCATTTGATAGCTCAATTCTTGAGGAAGGTTATAAGCTATTTCCCATCACGCTATGACCTTTAGGAGCTGAGCAAAAAGTCAAAAAGTATGCTAAACGAAGTAATAGCGCGAGGCGGACGATGCGATGCGCCGCGGTGGGTCGAAAACAAGAAAAACACGGCGACGAAGTCGCAAGCTAAAGTTACTAATATCGTGCCCGACAAACTGCCAGATTATACACCTCTACCCTCGTCTACACACGTTATCAACACTCTATAATTAATGGCAGGGACCCACAGAGAGGCCCTCTTCGCGCCCTGCTGCCTGCACCCGCCGACAGAACAAAAGGGGCATGCGTGTAGGAATAACAAAAGACGGCACACAACGTCTAAGAACGACTACGTACATATTTGTGCTAGAGACGCACTTTAAGCGAGTGCATGCAAAAGAGCCGAATCTAATACACACGGCGGCAGTAAATGTGGCCCAATCCCTAAATAAGAATTTGTGAACAAACGATACATAATCTATGGGTTTTTAATGAGAATATGTGTAGTCTATTATTTGGTTTAATTGAATAATTTCACATTTGGTTAGCTCAAAATTAACTTGTGTAAAAATGTATGCAGTTCTTACAGTACCACAGGAATGTAAGTTAAAACATTGTTTTTTTCAAGCTGTATTTTTAACGATTTGTTATTGATGTGCAAGTTGTTCCGATCTCAGAAAAGTTAGGACATACGTACATACACACAACACTACGTAGGTCGCTTGGGCCTGCTTGGTAATCGTTCATGAACAAACTCAGTTTCAGGAGGCTGTAATACTCAAAGAACCTAGTAAATCCTGAAGATTTGATTTGACATGGCAACCATTTAGTGACTTTATCTTTTGGTGGACTGGTAGTTGAGGTTCGTAGATAATAGGGGTTAAAGTATGAAATTTCCGTTTTATTGTATTGGGTACTTCGAATTGACATAGAACCTTCATGGTTTGAGATTTTTGAGTGAAACTTTTTTCACATGGTACATAATTATGAAGTTCTTCTTTAAAAAAATGTGCAACATTCGATTATTGACTTTCAGTTGTTTTTTTTTTATCCAGCTTATACAAGAAAGATGGATACTTCGAAAATTCGAGTTATTTTTGAATACGAGTTCCGACGCGGAACTAACGCGGCAGAAACAGCTCGCAATATCAATGTTGCGTTTGGAGAGGGGACTGCTAATGAATGCACCGTGCGATTTTGGTTTAAATGCTTTCGTGATGGAAACTTTGATTTGAAGAACGAACCACGTAGAAGACCAGACCGCCCACACAGGTGAATAACAATGAAACAAACTACCCAGGAATTAGCGGCATGGCTTAACGTTACCTTACCAACAATATTGACTCATTTGCGTCAAATCAATAAAATAATAAAATATGAGAAATGGGTGCCTCATGATTTGACTGATCTGCAGAAAGAAACGCGTGTTGAAACTTGTGTTGCCTTGTTGAATCGATACAGAAATGAAGGAATATTGGATCGAATTGTGACATGTGATGAAAAGTGGATTCTTTACGATAACCGTAAGCGAAAATGCAATGGCTGATCCCAGGTTAAACGCCGCAACAGTGTCCTAAAGCAAAGCTTACCAATAAAAAGGTAATGGTAACTGTTTGGTGATGTGCATGTTGTTATTCACTATAGCTTTCTCCGATCTGGTCAAGCAATAACGGCTGAAGTCTACTTTGCCGAACTCCGAACAATGATAGCAAAACTAGCAGTGAAACCGAAATCGTTTTAACTCTACAGGAACTGCAATTAGAAACCATTCATCACCCTCCGTATTCACCAGAGCTTGCTCCAACGGACTACCATTTTTTTCGTGATTTGGACAATTTTCTACGTGTTAAAAAGTTTTCTTCTCAGGTGGCAGTAGAAAATGCTTTCACACAGTTTATCGAATCCAGATCACGAGAGTTCTATCGCAAAGGCATAAATTACCTTCCTATTAGATGGCAGCAATGTATAGATAATAATGGTAATTATTTTGATTAATGAAATATTATGTTAAATTTAAAAAAAAATAATTTCAATTTTTCAGTACTAATCGGCAATTTCATACTTTAACCCTAATATTTAAAGCAGTGAAGATTGCCAAGCAGAAGAATCAGTTTTGATTTATATTTCTATTATCATCTTTATAAATTAAAGTCAACAAATTACTAACCACTTTTCAAGTAGGTATCCTATGCTATATCTTATAAAAAAACCTGCTCAAATCCAATCTATTAAATAAGTTAATAAAAAGCTTAAACAAAATGGAACACCACACAGTCCTCCTACCCCCCACATAACGTTCCCCCAGCACACCGACATAACGTCTAGATCTAGTTTCAATAACAAACAGCTCGTCTACTCGTATAAGATTTGTTGTCACAACGGATAGCGCGCAGTCCACGTACTGAACTCTGTTGCACATTATTATTAGTGTGCGGCGACATGCGAGCAAAGATTATGTGGTAGGCAGAAGCGCTAGTTTTATAGTGAGTTTTCCTCAAGTTCCTCAAACCGATCACCAACGTTTTCTGTTGGCAATAGCTCTAGCATACCCCCTGTTGTATAGGTGTAATCACAGAACAGATAAAACCTCTTTTATCTGTTCTGTGGGTGTAATCCATTACAAAAAATTGTCCTCGTCACCTTAATGTCATCTTCATCTACCGGTCTGTTTGTATGTTAATTACTTTGGGTTCAGTGTAGCGTGCTTCTTCATTCATCATCTACGAGTAGGTATCTATCATTTCTGTAGTATTCATAAGAAGAACTTTTTTTTTCGTTTATTTTTTTTAAGAACTTTGCGCGTTTACAAACATTCAAACATATACATATACAAACAGCCAGACCCGGAACAACTACTTTCAGGTCATACAAATATTTGTTCCGTGCGGGGATCGAACCCGCGACACGCAGTGCAGCAGTCAATCGCTTAACCACTGCGCCAACCGTGCCGTCACCCGAATGACACCCTATGTAAAATTTCTACATTTATATCTATAATTTTTGAGGTGTACAATATAAAGAGTAGTCCACTCTATTCTATTTCATTTATTCTCTTATCATTCATACTCAAGGCTTTTCTCGTGATATCTTCGTCCGTATCACATATCCGGACCACGGCAGTCGATTTTCATAGTTCTTGATGAAATTGCCGTAATTTCATTAAGTATCATTGATTAAACTAAGTAACTTTGGCATTTCATAGATTAGACATAATATTTACTTAATAAATCAACAACAATCACCCTCGTTTTCCTCACAGAGCCTCTCCCCTACTATAGGCACAAAACTCACACACCACACTCCCCTCAACATTTTCCTCTGTGGCATTAGTTATGAATTTTTCATGGTGCGGCCGGGCGCCCATGTGTTCGCGCGGTAATGCTCGCCGATGTTACGTATACCGACTACGTTCCGACCACGTCTCGACTGTATTTGATGCCAGACTGCTATTACCTGACAATTTTCAGGCAGGTTTTTGGATTGGAAAAATGTCTGCTTACTTATTTTTTGAGAAATATTTATGAGTTCTTCTATTTGCCTGTTTGCCAGCTCTTACTAACCGTTATTGACACTAACACTCGTTTTAACCAATATCGAAGTTTATCAAGAGAATTCTCTCATCCATCCTTTGGAAGTGTTTGAAAGTTAATTATGTATCAACGGACTAACATTCCTCATCCTTGAAATGACAAATCTAGACTTCGGGTTGCTACTTACTTGCATACTTATTGTTACTTACTTGCATACTTATTGCTACTTACTTGCATACTTATTGTTACTTACTTGCATACTTATTGCTACTTACTTGCATACTTATTGTTACTTACTTACATACTTATTGTTACTTACTTGCATACTTATTGCTACTTACTTGCATACTTATTGTTACTTACGTGCATACTTATTGTTACTTACTTGCATACTTATTGCTACTTACTTGCATACTTATTGTTACTTACTTGCATACTTATTAGGTGTTCGCAGTAAGAAATTCAAAGTAATAGAATTCTTCATGGTGCGGCCGGCGCTCATGTGTTCGCGCGGAAATGTTTGCCGTTGTTACGTATACCGACTTCGTACCTGACAATTTTCAGGCAGTTTTTTGGATTGGAAAGAAGGCTTACTTTTTTTGGAGGAATATTTTGGTTTTTTTATGTTTGGATGCTGTTGTTTGTCTATTGACTTAAACTAATTGTCTCCCGTTTTTTGGCCAATATCAAAGCTTCATAAAAGCAACCTTCTATCTTTTGGAAGAGTTAAAACGTTTATACAGCGTGTATCAGAAATGTGTGATCATATGAGTGTGGTACAGACCATCAAACTGAACAACTTTCCCCGTGGGACCAACAACATAATCGCGAAAAAATAATTAGCTGTCCCATACATTTGGATCCAGTAGGTATTAAAGTTTTGTATGAGACAGCATTTTTTTTATGAGGAAGTCTAACTAGATAAATCTTTCATTATTTAGAAAAGTTTTAAGTCAATTAGAAACGCACTAAGACTCATCTATAGAATAGCAAATCTAGACACCGGGTTGCTAATTAGAATTTTCCAATGAAATACCCATTAATAACCTTTTGTCCGAGTTGAGGGTCGAACCCTGTATCCGACGTCCAACATTCGCTCCTCCGACCACTCCTAGCTTTCGAGGCACTCTTTCATTTTAATTCCTTTTTTAAATTCGGTATCAGTTGTAAACCAACAATTTACGATACCCAAGTAAATCGGTACACATACTCGACTCTAGTAAACATATGTAAAAATTGGCAAAAGCTTTCAAATGAGAACTGGTATTATAAACAGGCTTCTTCACGGCCTCGGTACAATCTAGCACTTAGCAACACATAGTAACTACACAATATAATACTAGGAACGTAGGAGAGAGAGCACCGAGTGTAGAAGGAAAGTAGATAAGGCGTTTTTACAATAGTGAACTTTTCTAACAAAAAACAAAAGGAGTATGTAAGTATCGTAGCAGGTGGCTTTATATAGTTTCTGCCTACACCTATAGAGGCACAAGGAACAGGATGTAAAGTTCACTTACACCTCCATAGAAAAGGGAGGATCCTTCGACCAGACGGGTGTCGTGTCTGGTGGGCAACTGCCCGATGATCGATGTCGGTAAGTTGTATATATGCTAGTCGCGCGGTAAACTCTGCTTGCGCGATGCAGGATTTGCGTGACGTCAGTATGACGCGCAGCTCGCATGTGGCGATGTTGATACACACCCATAGGAACAAGACGTGAGTTTATGTATGTATAGGTGTATACTTTCCTAATTCCATGATTCTTTGTCTCTCAAACTCAAACTCAAAGCATTTATTTCAAATAAACCAATGACAGGCACTTTTGAATTGTCAAGGGGTCGGTCAGTCAGATAGATGAAGCTAGTTGCCCATTCCAAAGCGTAGTAGGTACCTATGCAAAAGAACGGGCAAGAAACTCCATGGACACTCTTTTAAATCAAAATATTGTTACAAAAAAGTGGTTACATCATTCATGTTGTAATTATACATGTGATGTGTGATGTACTCTTGCCCCTTTATTAATAAACGCGAAGTAACGTTATTCCGAACCTAAATGTTGAAAAATATATCGTTAATCTGAAGGTTAGACTAGTTGAAACTTTATTCCGCATTTATTAATAAGGGGGTGGTTGATCATATGTTACTCTCATGAAAGCTTGTCAGCGAAATGGGTAGAGCTGACAGTCGAAGCTCTTCTGCATGGTCTAACACAGGTGTTTTAATGCCTTGCGGCGTCAAGAGTTTCAAGAGATAAAATACATGGCTGGTTATCGACATGCGAATTACAATTGTTATACGAGTAATTGCCAACTGATGCTTCGTCATTCAATTAATGTTGTATGCTAATTTGAAGGCTGAGCTGGCTAACTTGGCCGAAACATCCCCACAATGAGTCGCTAGATTCGTTTTCTCTACCGATCGGTATTTCTCCTAACAAGGTTTATTTTGTTTATATATGTATCTTAGTATTTCTTCTTGTATTTTATAGTCATTTGCGAGCTATCTATCCCGTATGTTGCACCTGCGATGTTTTATCTCTGCTTCACCCTAAGGTCGACTGGTAGGAAATGCCTCAGACATTAAGTCCGCCTTTGTACAGTATTTTTTTACTTGTGCATAAAATTTAAATAAATAAAGGCTCTACAGACGCAAAAAGCTTGAGACTTTTTGTGTAAAGTCTGAACACTTAACATCCGAAATTTGGCATAGTAAGGCGTCAGTATTATAACTCTTGGTTGCTACCTCACTTCTCCGCTCCGAAACCTAGACATAGGTACAACATAAGACCTACATATAACTGAGAAAGGCTTTCGCCATGACGCGGCGGCCATTTTCACTAGGATAATAAGCCGCACTCCGCTCATCCGGTGCCACCTGTACAAGCAGAGCATTAATCTTCGTTGCAATGTCGGGTAAAAAAGACAGTTTATAGTTGAAAGGAGTTTTCTTTCTGCATAATGATTGGACGGATATTGCTGATGGGTTGTTTGAGAACTATGTAAGAAAAATTGATTTTTAAAATAACAGGGTGCTTGCTGTCTTTTTGTAATCTAGGTTCTTTTTATTGCATTTTTTTCTTAGCATATGGCAAAACATTCAAATATTTTCAAACTCAAAGCATTTATTTCAATTAAATGATTTACAGGCACTTTTGAATTGTCAAGTGGTCGGTCAGTCACAAATATGAAGCTAGTTGCCCATTCCAAAGCGTAGTAGGTACCTATGGAGAAGAACGGGCAAGAAACTCCATGGACACTCTTTTAAATTATATTGTTACATAAATATTAGTTACATCAATAATCTTGTATATAGGTATAATTATATGTGAGAACGATGTAGAAAAGACGTACACATTGAGTGTCCAGTGTACAGCTAATATAAATTCAAACAAAACAATCCATAATAAAATAATTAAAATAAGCCGTGGTGGCTAAGAGATGACCAGTCCCAACTGACAGCGCCCGTTCACGAACATGACGCATGGATCAGCACCATTCAGCTCAACCATTTCAAGACTTCTACTTAAAAAAGAGTTTATCCAATCCATCAATCGGCGGATACCCAGCACGCTCAGTAGTGACCCCCCATTTACAGACGCCCACACACTTGTGTCACTCTGTGCCATTCTTATTTTTCTGTGTACTTCTGTATTGGCGTAATGTTCACAATAATAAATATGGAATACTTACTGTCCGCTTTGAAACTAACTTTTATCAAATACATGAATAACTGGGTGGTAAACATACAAACGCTCCACCTGATGGTACGTGGTCGCCGCAGCACCGCCAACTATTTGCATCGACATGAAAGGGGTACTGCAGGAGCTTTGACGTCCCAACAATTGAATTTTCAAATAAAACTCGCTTGTTCGTTTTTAGATTCATTTTACCTGTATAAAGACAAAGTTGAATTAATTTAGCGCATATTCATTAAATTTGATGGCAAACCAAATAAAGATTTACATAATCAATTTAGGATAACGAATGTCGTCATTCTGGGGTCCAATGGAACGCACTACTGAGCCGGCGGAGGTTCATTTGTTCGGGTCCAATCGAGGGCGTTTCCGAACTATATGGTTAAATGTCTTCCACACTCGTCCACTCAAACATAGCAAAGATTTTTTTGCCGCCAACATCGATTTTGCTCGATTTACCCGAAGTGTTTTAAAAAAGAAATTCAAATAGAAAAATTTCGAATAAACGGAATTGCACGCTTCATATGACCACTCATCGTGCGTCATTCCAATATTTAAAATAAGTTGTTTTAGTGTATTTTTTTATATAGGTATGTATTTCTCGTGTATGTATGTATGTTTTGTGTATAAAATTGTAAGGTGTGTTTTATGGATCTTTGGTCTGAAATAAATGTATTATTATTATTATAACGCGAAGCGGTGGAGATAGTGCTTTACTCCTGACTCGTCAAGGTCAAGCAATTTTGTGATCTTCAAATGCCTGTATCACAACTATATTGCACTTATACAATAATATGAGTAGATGTACATCGAGAAAACACTTAAATTAAACCATCTTATACTTTCTAAAAATCATTTTAGGTACTTAGCTAATTTGAAAAAAAATCAAAACAATATTACGTGTATGTCCTGATGTCTGTACGCTGATTTTGTATGAACCAACGATAACTCCCGAAAAAATATATATATCGAGACCGGGCTTTTTTATTAGTTCTAGAATTCGGTGAACAAATCAATTATACGGTTTATTATATTATTAAAATAAATGAGCGTTATGGGGCGTGCACTTTTGGATTTTCCAACACACAACACAAAACCTACTGCAGAGGAACAAGCTATGGTTGTATTCCCGAAGTAGTGCTCAACGAAGCCAAAATACCGAACGATAAACACAAAAGATAAATTAAATATTCATTTCGGACAGAACCTCTCTTGTTACCAGTGTTTTTTTTAATACCGTTAAATATGGAGCAATAAGAAAATGTTGAAAGAAAAAGGGACCTTGGATTTATAGCATGGGAATTGGCACATTTAAGTTCTAAATTAATCTGTAGTTACAGACAATACGTGCACTGACTGGACAGGACCGCTCAAATATGTGTGGTCCATCTCAGACATAATCTGCATGGTTTTCATATGACTTGACCTAGATTAGAGAAAAGAAAGAAAGAAAAATATTTTTTTCGGGACAATAAAGAGAAGGCCTGTGCGAGACCAAAAAGGCTCCTATCTCGGCATGATGCTGCGATATTTGAAAAACAAACAAATACCGCAGCCTAGCAGATTATGCCTGGACTTTAAAAGTGACTGTAACCTCTGTTCGGTGTTTCGTTACAGAGTAGTCAGATAGGAAACAATGACGTCATTAAGTTTTAAAACATAATTTGACGTTTAAAAGCGTTTGTATAAACTATTTACAGAAATAATTCATTTATCATTCATCATAATTAGTAGGTAAGGTAATGTTGCCCTGGGCAGGACACATTAAAATAATCCCTGTGAATGACTGTCTACTGAGGCGTACCCTGAGCAATTAGCCTCGTTACCAACTTAGATAACTGTTTAATCCTTTCGTTACTACTTAAGCACGAGCACTCCATCAATAATTGTATCCACATCGATTCTTTACCTTTTCAGCCTTCTTTCGTTAAATAATTCCCATTGTATTTGTGAATATAGCTCATTTTCGTTTTGTTTTGTAACCTATGTATGTAATTCACCTAACGATATCTGTACGGAACCGTACATTACTTTCCCGCCTTACGCTCCGTGCATTCTGCACACAGCGCAGTTGTACATAATATTGCAAATAATATGTAAAATTATATTACAATAAATCAGTGTTTAACGAACATTCATGGCAGTCGGTTTTATTTCATCATCCCAATAGATCCCAAATCTACAATATCTTACATATACGTCCTTTAATCATTAAGATCTCTGCTAGTGCCCTGCCCTTCTGTAAGTGACGTATTCACAATACCTAAAACTGTACGTGTTTTTTTTTGTGTATTTTCTAGTGAGTAAGTCGTTGAAGTGTATAAATAAATAAGATATTCCACTTTAGCCCGTGCCAACACGGCTGAAGAACTTAGAAGTCAACATTTGCAAAGAAAATTTCATTAACTCGGTGTTTTGATTTATCACAAAGTGTTTCAGTAGATTTAGCAACAAAGTTGTACTAAAATTAATTGCCTTAATTGACTTTTTAATTAGGCAAAAAGTTAGGAAACGCCGTCGTCCGCTCCGGTACGGTCTAGCCTGTTTTATGAATATCAGATTTTTTCATAAACGCCTGGCTTAAAGTAAACTGTAGTAGGAAGAAAAATCAGTGGTATATAGTAGGAAGTACACACGGCTACACATCAAGCTATACATTTCCAGTATAAGCTGATCTCACATTGTATAGGATTTCCGTACGATGCGAGACCAGCGTAAAGTGGTTTTGTATAGCTTGATGTGTAGCCGTGTGTACAAACGAATAAGTGTTTTGTGAAATTGATCTTTATTACTTACTAGCCTCTGCCCGCGAGTTCGTGCGTGTGATATTTCTGGTCCCCCTGACCCACCCCGCCGCACAGTGGTCCGGATTTTCAAAAAGGTGGACATAGGATCGATAATGCACTTTGCAATAAACTTTGAAGCATCGTAGGCGTCAAGGACGCAGGGATACGCAAGCAATTTATATGTTGTCGTATTAAGAACCATAGGTACTTAACAGAATATAAGGTTTGCTAGCTATACTTTGATACTGAACGGAGAAAAAAAAATAGATTTTCTCCCATACATTTTTATTTTCAATATTTTTTTTGACGAAAAGGAGCAGTTTTTTTTTTTGAAAAGTTGTAGTAATAAGTGTTAATCAGCGTTAAACTTCCTATACGAAACCATTTTTGTTAAGTTAAATATGCATTTTCGATCCTATGTCCACCTTTTTGAAAATCTGGACCACTGTGCGTCGCATCCCATCGCCTACCCGCGCTTTTGGTTCGTTTTCGCTCAGCGTTCTTTCCGACTATTTTTCTTCTTGCTCGGCTCCTAAGGGTCCTAGCGTGATATTAAATAGCCTATAGCCTTCCTCGAGAATTGGGCTATCAAATTCAAAAATATTTTTTCATCCGACCGGTAGTTCCAGAGATTACGCCCTACATACAAACACTCAAACAAATTTTACCGCTCTATAATAGTATACATAGATTACTAGAATCCTCGCACTGGTAGGTATCCGGAACGCATTCTCTCGAGGGCCGGACTGTAGTACATTCTTGTTATAAAGAATATAAACCTATACCTAGTTATTTCTACTAATACCTATGAATTTGTATGCATAATTATTATTCACAATTCATGTTAACGTCAGCGACATATTGACATGGGGTGATGGATGGTTGCAACGACATGACGATACCCACAAGATACTCCAGCTGAACACCTGTAATCGGAGAGGTCGCGAGTAGTATACTAGTACCTACTAGGGTAGGTACTACTACCAATTTATGTATGAGTACCTAAATAAAATATTCAAGGAATAGTTTAGATTTTATATATATATGGTTTTAGGTTTGCATTAGGTTCTTAAAAACCATGGATTACTTATAGAGGTATGAAGAACAGGGTGTAAGGTTTGCTCATACCTCCTGGTAAAGGGAGAATCCTCCGATCACACGAGTGTTGATGTCGGGAAGTTGTATACTACATGCTAGTCTCGCGGTAAACTGTGCTTGCGCGATGCAGGATTTGCGTGACGTCAGTATGACGCGCAGCTCGCATATGGAGATGTAGGTACCGCTACATACTTAAATCTTGCAATAGATCTCTAGAGATGCGCACAACGTCAAATCATTATAATTATTCTGGTTTTATGAAATAAAAAATCGTACTGTAGACTTCAAAGAATGTCGTTAGGGCTAACCAATCAATATAAATGTATTAACTCACATACTGACTTATTAGTTTTAAAAAAAACTTAGGAATATCGTATACTTTAAGAATGTTTGTAAATATGTGAGCACCGTGTATATCTATCACATAATTAACTTATTCGTCATTGCTACATTTTTATTGGAACGAAGTTCCTTATTGCGCGTTGTGAAAGGGGGCTAGACGGAAAAAATTCTTACGAAAAGTTGTCACGACACTTTTTGCTATAGTAAGCTATATATATATATATATATATATTTGTTAATAATAAAAAAAATATTATAATAACTTAAAAAAAATAAAATGTTAATACAATTCCTTCACTAATTAATCGAAAGGAACTTCGTTCCATCCGGGTGTCCCTTGACACCTCTCCAGTTTTTTATTCTAGGTGCATTGTCTTCACATATAATTGTATAATTATTCCATACAAAATATTGTAATCATTTTAACAGAGTAACGCTGGAGTATCTTGCCCGTTCTTCTCCATACGAAACTACCTTTCTGATGGGGCGACTAGAATCAATTCTATTTTAATGTTAATGTTGACGTTAAAAGATGTTATATATGTGTAGGCCAATGACTAAAGACTAAGAGAGGACATGAACTAAAAGATCTATATAAATTATACATTATGGAAATATCATACGATTCTATACAGAAATAAAAAAATATACATGTTTCTTTCTAACTTATGCAATTCTGCAAGTGTCAAAAAGAGAAAACCGTATTTTGTCAGTTTTCTAAAATTGCAATATTGAAGTATGACGTCACGGAAGCCCTGCCCATCGGCCGGTTCGCCATTTTAGTTTCTGGTTTTGAGTACTTCTAAGAGTGTACATGAAGTGTCATTTGGCGTTATCGTGCGACTAAATATTAAGTTTTTTTCCATTTTGAGAACATTTTGAGTGCTGTAAATTTGACTGAGGCTGTCTGTGATAGAGAAAACCATGCCTAAGTGTTGTGTGAGGGGCTGTGGCTCGAATTACAGTAAAAAAGCGCCTCTGATATCCCTGCACAAGTAAGTCGAAAGAATTCATAGATTATTAAGTTTCCTATATAAATGTATACCAATTTCTAGTCTCAATTCATGTTTATTACTGTTCGGTCATAGATTATTGCCTATTCATAGTCTTTCGAACGATATATTTCCTTATTTTGGTTTTGTTTACTACGTATTTTTATTGACAAATATAGTGTTGTGATTGTGTAATTTGCACAACGAATCGATAAAAACCAAATTTCGTTTGAATATTTAGCATGAAAGAATATACACATGCATGTTAGTTTGCGTGTTTTGTTTGTGTTTTTAGGTTACCAAAAATGATAAACTTAAAAGTAAGTGGCTTGAATCATTGGGTCAAGAAAATATCGACTCCAGCCAGGAAAAAGTATTTGTTTGTTCACTACATTTTGAAGAGTCTTGTATTAATAGAAGTCTTGATATAGTGAGACTTCACGACAATGCAATACCGACAAGGCTCCCTAAGGTAAATTATCACATTTTCATTGTAAGCCTACATTTACCCATAATATATTCGAAAATAATGTTGGAGCTGATGAAGATTGTACAACCTATCTTTGCATTGTATAAATTCAATCTCTTAGTATTGTATAATTGCATAGCACATGTGTGAGCACTATGTACCCACTATAAAGGTTACTGGGTTCGTCTTTCATTGACTTGAATGTGCCCTGGCGGCTGAGAGTATGTCATGCTCACTCAAATGTGTCGCTGGTGGTGGCGTGTGTATTGGATCATTGAGTTCCCTTCAAAATGGTTGAGCTGAATGGTGCTGGATCAGCACCATTCAGCTCAACGTCATGTTCGTGAACGGGCGCCGTCAGTAGGCACTGGTCATTTCTTAGCTGCCACGGCTTATTTTAATTCCATAATTGTTTTTATCTTTTTATTACGGACGCTTTTAACGTGCACGTGTTTCTACATCGGTCTCACATGTATAATTACAACATGAATGATGTAACCACTTTTTTGTAACAATATTTTGATTTAAAAGAGTGTCCATGGAGTTTCTTGCCCGTTCTTCTCCATAGGTACCTACTACGCTTTGGAATGGGCAACTAGCTTCATCTTTCTGACTGACCGACCCCTTGACAATTCAAAAGTGCCTGTAATTGGTTTATTTGAAATAAATGCTTTGAGTTTGAGTCATAATACATTATTATTTCCCTGTACATTTATTGTAGACAGGCAGACTTTATTGTATTTCACATTATTGGTGTACTTAATACTAATTACAAACTGATATTATTGTATCTATTTGAAATAAAACGGTTCTCCCATTAAATGCATAATATCGATTTCTGTTGTTTTATTTTGTTAATAATCGGTGTAGTTTTGAATTCCTTGTTGCAGTTTAATTTACTCTTCTTCTAGCTTGATTATCACGAGCAACTATTAATCATAGAGTAAATAATATCAAGTACAATTAATTTTAAATGAACCGCCAAATTGATGTTTTTTGCAATTTTTCAGTCAGATTACGCAACAACAGGCTTTTTTGTACTTAATCCATAATGCGACGTCATAGAATGAGAATCGAATAACACCCTACTTACCTACTATCTACTTAAAATCAAAAACCTTATTTTAATGTATGTGATTTCGATTAATCGATTTGTAATCAACACGATGAACAAAATCATTGCAAAGAATGAGCAGAGGACAACACTAGGTAATGGGCGGAGCCTACGCCATTTTACTTTCCACGCGCGCACGCGATACGATCTTTTAGTTCATGTCCTCTCTTATTCTTTAGTCATTGGTGTAGGCACTTATAACCATCTTTGAACGTCAACATGACATTTTGAAATAAATGCTTTGACTTTGACTTACGGTGCTATATAACATTGCATAATGGTTTCCGGACAAACTTAATATTTTCTGAAACATGTCCTCAATATTAAAACCAGCGGTTTAATACTAACAAAATATTCTCGAAAGAATTTATGGTTTAGCTTTATTACAATGAAGGGACATAAAAATTACCATTTTATGCTTATAGGTAAATTTTAGAGACGTACGTGATTACGGGAAATTAAATAGTGTGGGGAAAGTACCGACTATCGATTAACGATTAGTCGACTATTTTAAAACGATGTAATTATTTTGTGTTGAAGCTACTGGCTTGTAACCGCGCAGGTTTTTCGATATTATTTATTCAAATGTAATTGGTATCCTGTGCCTTGAACATGTCATTGTTAGGCCTACAACGAATTTATGGAATGAATTTCGAATGTCAAAGTTCAGCTAACGTGTATAAAAAGGACTTTAGAACTTTCTATTTTGTTCATTAAAGTATAGAATAGGTACTATTTAGCTTCCTTCTTTTTTCGCTTCAGTGAGTGTGTCCAATGAACCTTTTTGATTAAATTCTTTACAGATAGATTAATATTTACACTTTAAGCACAGCGGAGCAATAACTGTGATTTTTTGGACTGAAATATTTTCTGTAAAAAGTATGAACACACAATGATTTGGAATAATCTAATAAAATAAAATTGCATATTTCATCAATTATGTAAAAATTTCAGTTACCTTATTAGGCAGCTCCTTTTTTAATGAATCCATTAGATAGTGCCTATCTAGGCACCGTAAAAAAGGTTCCAAATCCACTAAAAACCATCTGACCACAGAGACATCACTACAAACAAAACCGTCTGATTTAGGTGGTGATTTATGTACAATAAGGGGCAACTTTTAATTTCGTAAGGCAGCTATGTCTAAGCTATTTGTTTGAGGCTGGTTATAAAACTGTCTACTCGCCGTGTTTTATTGTTTTGGACGTGACTCCGAAGCTGTTTGCATGTTGCCTATTTGGAAGACGATTTATAAATTTTAGAGCATTAAGGGTAATGGGAGAAAAATGTTTTAGTGTCAAAATTATAGCATAATGAGCTCCCCTAACTACTGGTCTATTGAAGTTTATAATAGTGACTAGTAACTCACCGTTAGACAGGTCCATAAATTTAAAGTCGCGAGCTATGGAGGGAACTATGCTTAGTCTCTCTGAAGGATAAAATCCGAATCGAGGTGATCCGCCGGAAAACCAAGGTAACCGACATTGCCCAAAGACTAAGCATACTAAAGTGGCATTGGGCTGGTCACATCTGTCGCAGAACCGAAAATCGTTGCGGAAAACGAGTTTTGGAGTAGAGACCGCGTTTAGGCAAACGTAGTGTGGGACGCCAGATGGAGTGACAACTTGCGAAAGACAGCTGGCAGAGACTGGTTGAGGAGAGCCGAAGATCGGGCTCAGTGGCGTTCACTAGGAGAGGCCTACGTACTACTATACTAGTATATACTATACTACGACTATAGGCGACGATAACAACTATCTAACAGACCGACCAGAATCGATTTGGAAAACAAATCGCGATATCCAATCCACTTTGCTAAGTGTTGTACCAAATTATGAAAATGTCCCATCCATAGACCGTTCTCCTACGTGTCGCTGGCCCGAAAGTTGTTCAAATATTGTTGGCTCAAAACTTCGCCACTTCGACTGCGTTACCGGTTTTACCGTTTATAGCTGCGGTCATTAGGAGAATCAAGTTGTTGAAATTCATATGAAATACCAATATCCGACCATACCCACCTGTGGGGCTATTCTCTAAACTTCTCTTCGAAATACCAATATCCGACCATACCCACCTGTGGGGCTATTCTCTAAACTTCTCTTCGAAATACCAATATCCGACCATACCCACCTGTGGGGCTATTCTCTAAACTTCTCTTCGAAATACCAATATCCGACCATACCCACCTGTGGGGCTATTCTCTAAACTTCTCTTCGAAATACTTTGACTGTGGTTCGGACTTCAGTTCAAGTGAACACTCGTAGTACGAAAACGAATATACCTACATAAGCAAAAACAGCCTGTAATGATCCCACTGCTGGGACACAGGCCTCCACTCTGTGAGAGGGAGTGGGCCGTGACCCACTACGCGGGCCCAGTGCGGGTTGGTAGAAGTCACATGTCATCGAAGTTTTGGTTTTATGACACGCCGGTTTCCCTACGATGTTTTCCTTCAACTTCTTTAGAGTAGTGGTGATGAAATACTTTAAGCAAAGTAAAGCGCCTGTACGGATACAAACCTACGACCTACAAGTCGTAAGTCGGCCATTACCACTGGGCCACCAGTGGCAATGACCGCAACGATAATATAATATACCCACACATCATCATCATCAATGTTCCGGGTTCGATCCCCGGACAAGTCAAACATTTGTGTGCATGAACATGTCTGTTTGACCTGTGTCTGGGTGTGTATATGTATATAAGTATGTATATCAGTCATCAGGTTACCGTAGTACAGGCTCTGCCTAGTTCGGGACCTGAAGACCTTGTGTGGATGTTGTCCCATATTATTATTATTATTATCATTTCAATTCTCAGCAGTTGTCTGGGGTACGGCGGATTTGTGCTCAGTGAATAGCAATAGGCTCGCCCGCTACTATAGGCTCGCCCGCTACTATAGGCTCGCCCGCTACTATAGGCTCGCCCGCTACTATAGGCTCGCCCGCTACTATAGGCTCGCCCGCTACTATAGGCTCGCCCGCTACTATAGGCTCGCCCGCTACTATAGGCTCGCCCGCTACTATAGGCTCGCCCGCTACTATAGGCTCGCCCGCTACTATAGGCTCGCCCGCTACTATAGGCTCGCCCGCTACTATAGGCTCGCCCGCTACTATAGGCCCGCCCGCTACTATAGGCTCGCCCGCTACTATAGGCTCGCCCGCTACTATAAGGGACTTATGTACAATAACATAACTAGCGAAATGTTATTTATTCGAGTAATCTTATCTTTTTGTACGCATGTGTTTCTGTGACAAATAAATCTATTTTTCTTTCTTTCTAAATTTGGGTTTAGGGCAGAGGTGTTTAGCTCTGCCTACCCCTTCGGTTATAAAGGCGAATAGTTGAACTAAAGACAACCTCAATATAATAATATTTGCCAAAAAACGAGCTACACAAAATAAAATATTTTGCCTACCTATATAAACTGAAACGTTTTCCTGTCGGTTGAATGAACGTAGATTTCTCCAGGAATTTCCTCTAGGTACATCCATCAGGTATGTATTATTAAGAAGCCGCTCTTTCTCATATGTCGTATTCCATAAGGAAGCAATGCTCATATGAAATGCCTGTTGAATTATTTGGCGAGCTCTTTGTTACAGTGGCATTACACTCCCTCTTTGTTGTCGGTTAAGTATTCAACCTTTTGATGCGCGTTTTAATGTCAATGATTTGCGCTGTTTTTAATCGTTGTAGGTAGGAAAATGGACGATATGAGCAGAAAATTACGATGGGAAGTTAGGTTTTAATTTATTTATATCTTCGTCTTCTGTATAGGTTAGGTTCTTCGATACAGGCATTGTGGTTATTGTCAGTTATGACTATATAACTAGTTCAGTACTTCCTACAGTTTCAACACCACCAATTTGCCTTTCTAGTTCATTTAATGACAATTAACATCAGCCTAGCCTTTTCCCAACTGTGTTGGGGTCAGCTTCCAGTCTATCCGGAAGCAGCTGAACATACCAGTATTTTGAGCGACTGCCAATCTGACCCCCACAACCCATGTACTGGGTAATACGATAACCCTTAGTGATAAATGATATATGATTTTATTTCTGTAAGTAGGTTTGTTACAAACACTTTTACATGTCAATCATATTTTAAAAACAAGATGAGGTCGGCGTTTCATAACTGACTACTCTGAGAAGAAAGGCCGAAACAAACTCAGAGGTCACAGTAAGACCGGTTGTCAGATTTTCGGGGCTTTCGTAATTCATTTCATGACGATCATTGATAATGAATTGTGTGGAATATTCGTGGTATCAATCGACTCCAAGAATCCAGCAATTTTCCAGACGGCGAGAAGGTAGATGAATGTTGAATCATTTCTCTGCAACAACCGCTTGCGTTGGTTTGGCTTTTCCTGCATATTTGTGGGCTTACAGTAACAATCTTTAGGGATTGGAAAAGTTTGGAAATGGAATTTTCCGAAATAAGCATTAACGAATTGCTCTGTTACTAAGAGCAGTGGTGGCCCGGGGTAACGGTCGCGATTTTACCGAGTTGTAGGTTGTGAGTTCAAACCCAGGCAGGCGTTTTACTTTGTGTAATTTATTTAATCGCCACTGCTCTCAAAACGGTAAAGGAAAACATCGTGGGGAAACCAACATGTCTACAACCAAAAATTCCAAGACGTGTGACGTCCACCAACCCGCACTCGTCCCGAGTGGTAGATTACGGCCCACTCCCTCTCACAAAGATGAGGCCTGTGTCCCAGAAGTGGGAACATTATAGGCTGATTATGCTGTTACTATCAAAATTGATATAAAGTTTAGTTATCAGAACATCTATTACCGCGTTAACAAAATCACTTTATAAATCACCAATGGAAACGTACAAAGACGCGTATAACGAAGTCAGTTCAATTAAGTGTCGGCACTATGTAAATTAGTTGTGTTGGAATCCCGGCGTCTCCCGACAAGATACAATAAAGGCGTTATCTGCGGAGCACACCCTCGTTGCTCCGAACAAAAGGAGGATGGTAGGTATAGCGTATTATAGTTAGCGGCGTGGATAAGAGAGAGCTGGATGTGGAACGTGACTGAAAACAACGAGGCAAAATACTGCAGTAAAAAGGCTTCAGAGAAGAAACGAACATTGATCAATGTGTGACAGTCGCGCGTTCTTGTCGAAACCTTAAAAAATCATTAAACGCCTTAATAATGTCTCTTTGCCTCACGATTTTTCGTCTACACACATTTCATCATGTTAAGGGTTCCGTTCCCAAAGGGTGTATACAGAAACCTATTATGAAGCCTTCGATGACGCTCGGTCCGTCTGTTTCGTGTGTCTGTCTGTCAGGGGGCTGTATCTTATGAACCGTAATAGGTAGACTATTCAAAAATTTTCACAGAGTGTGTATTTCTATTGCTGCTATAGCAACAAATAATAAAAACAAAATGAAGTAAAAAATTTGGGGTCCCAATAAAAGAAAAGTGTTTTTTTTTTTTCAAAATATGTAATGTTAAAAATTGTACGGTGGTACTGAACTCTTGCGACTCGCACTTGGCCGACTTTTCAAAATATAAAATGCTATTTGTAGAACACAACGATAACATCAATCATGTCATCATCGCGATCATCACAATTTAAAAATAACTACATATTTATTTATGTACTGCCTTTGGTAAGAATTAACTTACTACCTACTATTACAGGTATTTCTCAGTGTCTATTAAAAAAAAAATTTAGTTATTTAGCAAAATAGAATATTAACGTGTAGCGGTATCTACATCGCCACATGCAAGCTGCGCGTCATACTGACGTTACGCAAATCCTGCATCGCGCAAGCAGAGTTTACCGCGCGACTAGCATATATACAACTTCCCGACATCAATCGTCGGACAGTTGCCCACCAGACACGACACCCGTCTGGTTGAAAAAAAAAGGGAGGATCCTGGTTGGAGGATCCTCCCTTTTCAATGGAGGCATGAGTGAACTTTACACTCTGTTCCTTGTGCCTATAAGCGATTCTCTAACTCAATACTATGATTAAACTATCGCTCTCAGGTTTTTACAAAACTTTTTTTATTGTTTCATTTTTGTCATTCTTTAACACTCTTTCTTATCCACCATTCACCACTCCAAGCCCTCCCATGGAACACAGCAACAACGGGGTGAGCGATAAGTGTAGATGCCAAGGGTTACGTTTCAAACAACATGGCGCTATGCTGCCCCGTCACGGCTTTATAGCCGCCAAGTTATGGCCGAACTTGTCGCCTTTTTACTCATGAAAGGGCGGCAACCCTAAGATTTCCAGATATGGTATTTTTTATGACGGTTGCCCATGATATCCTAGCTGGAGACGGTTATATAATAGGTAAATGGTAAGATCTTTAGTTATAGTGAGGTAATATTTCATGAATTGCTCCAATTTTATTTAATAATTACTCTAATTTATTTGATGTCAGTGAAGTAGACAAAATAGTTTGAACCATAGCCGTGAATTTTAGTTAAGATCAATATTTAATTTTGGCATTGCGATGAGATGCGAATTTAATAGACTTTTGCTTTTAAGGAAAAGTCTTGTTTGTAGACAGGGTGGCAGGGACGTCGATCCGCAAACTGAAACCAAAACAAAAACAAATGAATGAAAAAAAAATACAAATGATGAATTCAGTAAGTACATGATTTTGAACCCCACAGCGCTTGAAATTTTACGTCGGTTATCAAAAAAAAACTGCTATTTTATAGAAAAGTGCTATCTATACCTACGCGGTCAAAATGTATGACAGAGCTAATTTATTTTTAAACTATCGACGGGAAATTCCAACGCAGTGGCGTTCAGAATAATATACTGAATTCATGGTTTCATGTTGTGCGTCCATATTCCTGCTAACCTGTATTCTTGTGTGTGTCTTAAAAGACGTAGCTATGTGTTTTATCTTATTCACAAGTACATACAAATCCTACTTCCAAGCTAAATGAAGCCACCTACGTTTTATCCTGGAAAATGTTAAAGAGTGTGGGTACATACAAACAGTTGCAAACTACAAACAGCAAAGTTGTCGCCTTTTTACTATTTGTTACCCTTGAACGGGCAACCCTAATGTTTTCAGATAAGGTATTTTTTATGACGGTTGCACATGATATCCGTTTAAACAGGTGGTGGTTGTTATAAGATAGGTAAATAGTAAGGTCTGTTATAGTAAAGTGATTTATGAATTGATCTTTTTTAATATTATTATTGCTCGTAATGCAAAAATGAAAATAGTTGAATAATTACCGTAAATTATACACTGTGTTAGTTAAACGAGAGACATACTTATATATAATAATAATATAATAAAATGTTTTATTTGGGACAACATAGAACCTTGTTTGTTAGTACACACCTTAGATACTGAATTATGGAGTGTAGTAGATACTTATGAAAGTATAAAGTTTTTCTATGAAATATGAAGCTGAATATGAAATATAAAAATCAGCTGTTCCGTACATTTTGATCGCGTAGGGAAGAGACGATTTTTTCGTTTTTTTTTTTGTATATCCCCCGCTTTATCTTAACATTTAATCTTAATTTTGACTTAAATACAGTGTGTATTTAAGTCAAAATTAAGAACATTATTTTAATTTTGACATAGTATCGAGGAGCTGATATTTAGAAATAAGACTTTTGCTTAAATTACGTAGGTATTTTTTATCTTATTTCTAGGCAAAAAAAGGACACCTATGGTATATCCTGGAAGACACCGGAGAGTAAAGGTACATATAGAGAGATTGAAGACATATTCTTTCTTTATTTTTTTCTTTCTCTTTATCTATATTGTCTTGTCAATACGTCTGCCAAACGCGAATAATTTAGAAGCCCATTTTATAAGCGGACGTTCCACGGCCATTAAAGTTATGATTTATGGTGATAGAATATCTTTATTAGTTGACCGTTCAAAATGCAGGCTAGGCTATTATCTGTGAAATTTTGTGGCTCAGCCAGTGGAATGGCACGCTCAGCTTAAATAGAGCTAGTCAGCTGAAATTTCATAGGGTATCAGTAGAGCTAGAATTTCACGAGTAAAATTCAAGTTTTACAGGGACACCGAGGTGTCCCTACAATTACTAGTAAGTAGCGCAAAACATGATTGATACTGCTTTTTGTTAACTCAATAGCCTATTTTAATATGGATGTTCTTCACTTACCAATATAATAATTGTTTTTAGGATGCTTTTGTAACTGCCTCGTTTTTACAGTGACTCAGAAATGTTCCCACTAACTCATACCGATGGATATCATGCCATCATCCTCAAAAAACGGCCTCACTCCTGTGTAGAATAAGAGGCAGTCGTTTAATTTAATTATTATAGAAAACAAACTGCGACTCCAATACCTGCAACCAGTAATTTGATTAACATATTTATATTGTTTTGCAATTTTTCTCAAACTACTATGCTTTAAAGGGTCCTGTTTTCTAAAACTACTATACTTTAAAATGTCCTGTTTTCTTAAACTTCTATACTTTAATGCGCCCTGTTTTCTAAAAGTTCTATGTACTGTAAAAGGTCCTGTTTTCTCAAACTTCTCTACTTTAAAAGGTCCTATTTTCTCAAACTTCTATACTTTAACAGGTCCTGTTTTTTCAAACTACTATACTTTAAAGGCTCCCGTTTCTCAAAAATGAACACAATATAACATCGCGCCTATAATTCTCGAAGGGTTAGGCAGAGGTGTACACTCACATTTCGCCACTTATGTTTAAGTCCCATGTAATAGGGGGCGAGCCTATTGCCATCAACCGGCCACAAATCCTGACTCCGGGCTGCTTCTGAGAAATTCCAGATGGAAAACCCCAATAACACTTTGCCCCACCCGGGAATCGGACCCAGAATCATATGCCCAGCAGTAGCGCCACTAGATCAATGAGGCTGTCAAAAAAATCAAATACATGAGCTATCCACCCATGTGGCTTATGGCCGACTCCGAGTCTCAGAAGCCAGAACATTATAGACTGATTGGCACTGTGATTAATGTACCTTACCGTATTCCAACTGTAGCGTAACAACAATCAACAACAAAAACCAACAACAACCATCAACAACAACAACAACCAATGATCGACAAAAACAAAAACTCGGCCTACTATCAACCGCCGGTCTCCGGAGGGGAGTAAAGTAGCGGTATCTACATCGCCACATGCGAGCTGCGCGTCATACTGACGTCACGCAAATCCTGCATCGCGCAAGCAGAGTTTACCGCACGACCAGCATATATACAACTTCGCGACCTGAATCGTTGGGCAGTAGCTCACCAGATACGACACCCGTGTGGTCCGAGGAGCCCCCCTTTTCTATGGAGGTGAGTGAACTTTACACCCTGTTCCTCGTACCTCTATACAACTATGACTCTGTACAATCAAAAACATCTGATTATCATATCAAACTTTAATTACGCACTCTCGTATTCCCCCCTAAGTTAAAGGCAGAGTTGATATGTTATAAGTCACATGCATTAGTGGGCGAGAATTTCGTTTTCAATCCAATTCTTAGCACCCCTTGCCTCACCACGGTCTTGGCCGCTACCGTAGCCAAGGGTAGGTGGGCCGCCGGGCACTAGGGGCCACGTATTTCCTGAATCCAATCCAATTACGGTGAAAAAAATATACTAGAAATACACTACTCAACAAAGTCTAGGGGCACAAGGGTATTCATAATGATTATTTTAATTTTAACACTTTTTATTTACTTAACATATTTAGATCAATAGAACTGTGATTTAATACAGATTATAAAGGGTTGATTCAATAAAAGGGTGGTAAGTGAAAAAACTTTTTTTTAATCTAAAATTGTGTTATAACGAACGAATTCACATTTTTTTTATTAAAAACATTCCTTACAACTTTTTAATATTCTGTTGGCCCTCCCAAGGGATTAGCGATGGCTCTACATCGGCGTGGCATGCTGAGTATGAGGTTGTCTATTGTCACCTGTGGAATATCACTCCATACTCTGGAACGATGTGAAAAAGCTATCCTTCCGTGTTAAAATTTTAGGGTTAGTCACCGAACGCTCTGCTTCCGAGCAAATCCCACGCATTCTCTATGGGATTGAGATCAGCGGACTGAGCAGGATCCACTAGCAGGAATAGCGGCACCAGTAGTTCACAGAGCGGTGGAACTACTGGTGGCGCTATTCCTGCTATCCTGTTTTCGAACAATTATTTAACGCAGGTTCAACCAACATTACTTTTTTATTGTGGCCAATACTTCTTCTAAAGAATTTCCTTACCTAAATAAGTTGATATAATTGGCTTGCTCCCTATACTTTGTTGAGTAGTGTATTTCAGAATAAGCTTAAGCGTTCAGCGTTAAATTGACTATATATCAGCATTTCACAGGGAAAATTAATCATGCCTGTGACCTGTGAAACCATATTTCTGAGCGACACAAACATTAAGCCTATACATGGAGAGGCCAATCGAACTGGCAAACCCGCGTCAAAGCAAGATGACTGGACTGACTGATTGCGTGCACTTTCACGAAGTCACGAACGAAACAGTTTCATCCATACTAATAATTATAAATGCGAAGGTAACTCTATCTGTCTGACTGTTGCGTTTTCACGCCTTAACAGCTGAACGAATTTGAATGATATTGGTACACGGATAGACCATTACCTGAGTTAGGGAATAGGATACATTTTAGTTAGTTCCTGTGGAATAATATCCGACCACCATGCGAGCGAAGTCGTGGATAAAAGTCAAGTGGGCGACGGTTTGCTTTAAGTAGTTGTCCGGGGCGTGATCTTAAGGCATTTATGCAGAAGACGACCGGCAGAGTGCTGCATTCGGCATCCAAGCCTCGATCTAGTTATTGCGGAATTAAAACGAAATAGTTAACAAAACATTTTACTGTCACGCATATCCGCAAAGTAACGCTAAGTGTTACCAAGCATAGAACGAGAATAATCGGTCCATAAAGTTCCCACTGCTGCGACACAGGTAGGGTTACCAGAGGTATTGAAAAAAAAACCAGACAATTTTTTTTTATTGATAGATTTTACTGAAAGACTCAAAAAACTTAAAGTTAGTAACCATGTTTTACCAAATATATT
Organism: Brachylomia viminalis; assembly: GCA_937001585.2. Lineage (NCBI taxonomy): Eukaryota > Metazoa > Arthropoda > Insecta > Lepidoptera > Noctuidae > Brachylomia > Brachylomia viminalis. Next base: position 3,556,664 of record OW443307.2, on the reverse strand, counting down.
AGAATGCTAAATTATTAACACTTAACCTACTTTTTTATAATATTTACGAGAAGCATTCGATGCCACTGCTTTTAATAAAACTTTATTATCAGAGATGGCGTCTTTGAATTCAGTGCAACTAGCACTTATATTTATTAAATAAAACACACAATTCACCTTTTGCAGTGTATACAGTGCGAGTATTTCTTTCATCTGCCATGTCCTGTGTCTGTTTATTTGTTTCATTCCCACTTCGTAACAAGCGTTGCTTTTTTTATAAAACCGCGCGCAACGCAATTTGTGTTTGTCACTTCTGTATTTAACTAGTCGTCCCAATGATGTTCGGTAAAGCGGCGCGCTTCCAATGCTACTTGTTGATAGTCGGCCCTAGTGCCAGATATTACATGAATTGTTATTAAACCGGACCATCTTTGGTCTGGTTTACCAAGACTTTCTTTACTGGACAGACATAAAGAAAACCAGACTATCCGGTCAAAAACCGGACATCCCTAGACACAGGCCTCCTCTTTCTGTGAGTGGGCCATAATCCATAACGTGGGCACATTATCAAATATAGCACTGTCAGACTTGACTGAGAGCTACTGACTACACTTGATGTCATACGTTGTTCCTTTGACAGGAGAAACCTACGGATCAACGTATGGCTTACCTACCTACTCCGTCGTACCTACTCTAAAGCCAAAGTAATATAAACATTGAATAAGCGGACCCGTTCTATATCTGGTCTTAACCGCTGTGGAATTCACTTAACGCAGTAATTTCCAAGTAAGCCCTTTATAGTGGTCTCTTAACCGTACGTAGTGTTGTGCACTGTCTTGATAATCCCGGGATGCGAGTATCTCCGCTTCCCGATGTTCTGCATTCTGCGACTGATCCCGGATTTTGTGTGGCAATTTCTGTACTGTACGTTTATGCTATTTTGAATAATGCTGCGTGCAAGCAGTAAGTAAGGATTGTAACTTAAAGCTTTTTCAATACTTTTGCTCTATGATGTTATTAGACCATTTGGAGAACTTATGTCTAATATGCATTACGATAAGCTGGTTTGATTGATGTCAATATATAGAACATGCATTTCTTATCTTAAAGGTTTAGCATACTAATATGAATGAACTTAACAAACTGGTTGAATGTAGCTTTCAATTAATAATGAAACTTTTTGGACGATTTTAAAAAGTTTTCACCAGAAGTGTCACTTTTTATAATTTTTGTAAAACGATTAGTACCTAAAGAAATCAATGTATGCAAATCAACAAACTACTCTCTCCCTAAAGATAAATATCAAGTAAAGTCAATAAAAAAATAGACGAACGAGTAACTTTTCTATTAAAATGTATAAATCCCGGATATAACCATTCTCCTTCGAACACTTTATATCCCGGTCTCGTGTCCCGTTTAATAACAACACTAATCCCACCGTGTGTGGGATCAGTGAGGTGCTGCCTTATTATAATATCGTAAATCTTGACAGTTAGTGGTTACTGTTACCGTCAAGTATGCAAGTATACATTTTTGAATCGTATCTCACGTGTTTGTGGTATGGTCTGGAATGGTGTTTGTAGTATAGTTAATGTTTAGCCAAATATCCATAAATAACTTTACGATTTTTAACAAATTAACCACCAACTTAAATTGTCCGTATATTCAAATGACAGCTGTCTTTCTTTGACAGTTGTATGAAATGTCTGCAACACAGCAAGTGAGGTAGTGTGTCATGTTCGTGACCGGGCGCCGTCGTCGTTTAAGACTGGTCATCTCATAACTGCCACAGCTTATTTTTAATCTTATATTTTGAATTGTTTCTTAATTTTTTTATACATTGTTCTCACATATTATATAGAAGCAACAAGAATAATGTGCCCCGGATTTAGTAATATCTTGATTTAAAAGAGTGTCCTTGGACTTTCTTACCCTTTCTTCTCCATAGAGATCTACGTTTTGGAATGGGCAACTAGCTTCAACTTTTTTATTTTTTTTTTATTTATGGGTTTGCTCTTGTTTCTAGTCTAGGTCAGTGGTGACAGAGACAGAGTCGACGGTGGAGTGAGCTTACCCAGAAGAAGCCTGTTCACTCTCACTTTGAAGAGATTAGGGCTATATGCGTTCGGAAACACAGACGCAGGTAGAGAGTTCCATTCTTTTGCTGTGCGCATTACAAAAGACATTTGGAAACGTTTAGTGCGAAATGGTGGAAAATGGAAAAGCAACTAGGTAAGAATGGTAACTTGCAGTACGTCTAGATGTCCGATGGAAGAAGGGGCCGGTGGAGTATAGTCGTGGAGTAAGTACTTTCTGACTAACTGACCGACTCTTTGACTGTTCAAAAGTACTTAATAAAAAAAAGTAAATAGTTTAATTGAAATAAATGCTTTGAGTTTGGGTTTGTCAATTTCATAAATAATAATAAATTACCAGACTGTACCGATTTGGACTATTTGGTATCATTTTAATCTGTTCAGTGTAAACCAGTGAAAACTAACAAAAAATTGACAAAGTCACATTGGCACTGAAACCTCCATAAACACAGCATTAAATAAAGAAAACAGATAAAAGGGCGCATTTCTGCGTTCGCCCATAAAGCATAAGACGACACAATACATTTGGCACGGCATATAAATCGAGGGCCATGTTAAATATTCGTTAAGTCGGCCCTCGACTTCGACGCACCATCCGTTATAATATTGGATACGTTTGCCGTTTGTTCAAATACACGGTTGACAGTTACATAGAGGCGAGCATTTGGAGGTTCGCAGTTTAAGACATAGGTTCTTTCAAACTCAAACTCAAAACATTTATTTCAAATAAACCAATTACTGTCACTTTTGAAATGTCAAGGAGTCGTTTAGTCAGAAAGATGAAGCTTGTTGGATGAAGAAGAACGGGCAAGAACCCGCGGACACTCTTTTAAATCAAAATATTTATTAAGGACAGTAGAACCAACAGTTACAGAAGGATAACGATAGGATTACTAACACAGAGCCAATAACAGATTATAACAGAAAAAAAGGATTGAAACTCTTAGGATCACTAACGAGCACGACAAACAATATAGTAGGTACAATAAGTACTACCTACCTTAATGGAAAGGGCCGAGTTCAGCCGAGTGCGTAATGTTAAGGTTACCAAGTGCATGTCAAAAAAATAGGTCAAGAGAAATTTGAGGCAAAAATGTAAGCGTACGAGACAAGATAAAAAATACGCTCTTGACACTACTCTATCATCTACACACCCTTTACAGTTTAAAATCAAAAATATTTTGTTCAAATTCGGCTAAGAATCATGGGGAGTGACTACCGAGATGACAACTCATAGAGATCTATGGAAGAAAAAGACATGTTGCACCGACACCAAATAGATTATTGGGATAAGGACAAGAGAATGAGGACATTGAGGCTGAGAATCAGCACTTTTGAACGTCAAAATTACATAAGACAGTCCCCCAAAGCGCCTGCCCTTCGCCACTTCTTAGTGCTTTAGCTGGGAAGTTTCATGAAAGCATCAGTGTCACTAGGCGATAGAAATAAGTAAGTAGTTATCCTCACAAGGAGCACCGTATGCACGGCGACATATGAAGCTATAGATACATTTCCAGTAAAAGCTGACTTGCTGACTTCTCTTTGTACGAAAAGCCTATACCTACAATGCGAGGTCAGCTAAAACTGGAAATGCATAGCCTGAAATGTAACCTGAATGTACAACTTATTCTCACACGGTACACGTTTGAATAAAGACTTGTTACCACGTGGTTAAATGGTATAAGGTAACCACCGAAGGAAGTCATCAATCAAGTAGGTAATGGAAGATCGGCGACATATATTCTGCCAAATGTGTCTCGGCCCTAAGAAATTAACATGATATAAAGCACCATGGACATGACCCAGTTCTGGAATGTAAGTTTAATTGAAATCTGAACCCTAACCCCATCACTGAAGTGTGACATACTTAGACACGCAATTTATCTTGGAAAAGTAGAGGTGCTACCTGACAGCCTAACGACAATACCCAACATTTACCTAACCTTCAAAAGTACCTCTTCCTTTTTTAACTAAGAAAATATATACCAGTAATAGCAAATGATGTACTGTGGGAACAAGTGTAGGGAATTGTATATTTTAGGCGTATTTTACGGCAAGAATAATAAAAAGAAGGTAAAGCAAGCATTTCTATTCCATTCGAAATTTGCAAGCTCTAAAACCAAGTTATTCCTACGAGTACTCTTCTGGAACAGGTAAGGCATAAAATAATACTACTTACATAATATTTTTATCTTCCTACTATTGATAGTGTACTATCATTCTGTAGAGGTCTATATTTTATTATAGGGTATTTTGGGCAAGAAATATGGTAAAATATAAAACTTTGCGTTAGCGGAGAAGCGCCAGTTTGCCCGCGAAATTCAAATTTTCTTACATTTTTTGTAGTTTGTAGGTCAGTGTCAGGTTGATGTTGAATTGAATAATAATCTTTAAAATCAAAATCGAAAATTTTAATTTCGCAAGCTACCCTAGGCCTTCCCCCTGCCCCTGCCGGCCGTAGTGCGGAGGATGGTCGGTAGCGCAGAGTCGTGGGACGCGGTGGTGTCCTTCTGCGAGGACGTGATGTTGCAGAAGGAAACTGCGGAACGGGAGAGGGAGATCTCGACTCCCTTCCCCGGCCGTAGAAGGCGCACCGGGCGTAGGAGAAGGGCGGACAACGCTCTTTTCCGGCCCCCATGAATGGGTCCAGGGGCGTGGGACTTGGGGAAGTCCTCGCCCCATATTTGATGGACCCGAGGCGAAAGCGCGCGCGGGTGTCGGCGCGCGCCTCTGAGGCGGTGCACGGGGTAGTTAAACACCTCACTACCCCGTGCAGGAGACGAGGCCCGGACAGATCGGGCCAGCACTAGTGTGGGGCTGCGGAAGAATTTCAATTCCTGCGGCCCCGCGCGCACGTGCGAGGAGACACCGGGGTGGTTTTAGCCGGTAAGTGTCCGGCACGCCCCTCCGCCTTTTCCCCAGGTGGAGGTGGAAAAAAAAAAAAGGGTTTCGCCCTAGAGGTTACCGTACCGAGTTAAAGTCTTTTCCCCCGAGCAGCAAGAGTACTGTTCAGTCTTCATGAACTGGCCAGAGCCCACATAAAACAAAAGAAATATATCGACGAATTATAAACCTATTTAAACTAATTGTTAAAGTAACACATTCATTCCTGGGTTGATGGTTCTGGCGAAATATTTCCTTACTTATCTAGTCCCCCATTTTCCACACATTCGGCGTATCACCTGGGCGCAAAAGTGCAAACAAGACAACAGAGCTTTTTTTTTCAGCTCTGTTCAGTGGGTCCCCCATAGCACAGCATGATGCTGAGTGGAAGCCTTGTTGTCACAGTCATGACGTGCAGCTGTCGACTGTTTCTGTTTTACGATCGTGATCATTTTTGTTTTTATTTTCTTAATTTGTGTTTTGTGTGTGTGTTTCTGTGACAAATAAACCTGTTTTTCTTTCTTTCTAATCAGCTAATAAACATGTCGCGTCTATGCAAATGCACAACATGAACTAATTCTACCACAATGACTATACTGCAATAATTTTTTTCTCCGCTCATCCAAACATTCGCTCGCTCGCTTCGATCAAAACTCCCACTCCATATTAAGTGGTCATAAATCGCTGGTGTCGCAGATGACTTGCGCCGTTTCACTTTTAGCTATATTTTCGTATTATTTTTACATTTCAGCGTCTTCTAAACGCGTGTTACGAGACGGTAGGGTATCAAATATAGCCTTGCCAATGTAGTCTTTGTGAAAAAACAGTTCGTTGTTACTTCTGGGGAAAGAAAAGCAGGATTTTGGAAAAATTGCGTTACGTCGATTGATTATTAGCAATGTCATCAGGAAACTTCTATGTATACATATTATAACCTAGCTTGCGTCCGCGGTTTCGCCCGCGTGGTTTGTCGATATAAATTAGCCTGTGTCCTTCCCCAGGGTTCAAAGTATAACATAATCAGCCTATAATGATCCCACTGCTGGGACACAGGCCTCCTCTCTGTGAGAGGGAAGTAGGTAAGAGCAGTGGTGGCCCAGTGGCACCGGCTGTGACTTAAGAGTTGTATGTCGTGGGTTCGATCCCAAGCAGGCACTTTACTTTGTGTACATTATTTCATCGCTACTGATCTTAAAACGGTGAAGAAAAACATCGTGAAGAAACAAAAGAAAAAGAAAGAATGACCTAGAACCGTAAAATCGAAGACGTGACATCCACCAACCCGCATTGGCCCCGCGTGGTGGGTTACGTTCAAAGTTACCCGCTCTTAGCCAAATAGTTTTTTGTGAATGATGCACCGCCTAGTGGTTCTTAAACTCATATTAGCAACATAATCAAATAAATATAACTTAAATGATAAATGATTTTATTTCTGTAAGTAGGTTTGAACAAACACTTTTACACGTCAATCATATTTTTTTTAAACTAGATGAGGTCGGCGTTTCCTATCTGACTACTCTGAGAAGAAAGGCCGAAACAAACTCAGAGGTCACAGTCTCTTTTAAAGTCCAGACAAAATCTTGATCAGATCATGTGAAGGCTATGTAGCTTAGCTAACCTACTTACTTATGTACTTTAATTGTTCGGCTTTATGTAATCGATACGCTATATATCTGTGGAGGCTGGTTATTAGCAACTAGATGATATGTTGTTGTTACCTATTTATTTGTAATTAGTCTGTAAGCCTTCTTAAAAGTAATAAAATAAATAAATAATAATCGGTCCAGCTGTTTCACAGATTAGCCGGAGCAAACAGGCAGACGGGCCACATATTTATAATTGTTTTTTTTTTGTTATATGTAGTAGTTTATACTTTCATGTGAATTCAGTAAAACTGTTATTTTGACATTACAAACAGACACTTCAATTTTATTTATTTGTATAGATGTATAGATTAAAGTCGCTTGTCGCGTCTGTCTGTGTGACCGCGTTGGTCTTCTAAACTACGCAATTGATTGGTGCGGTCTTCATCATTATATTATGTCGGAAGGTATATGTGCACCTATAATACATTCATATTAAACCTACATATAATAAACAAAGCTCGGTGGTGTCAAGTCTATTAAACCGGGCAAAGCAGGGGTGGATCGCTAGTTAGAATATAAATAGTCATTGTAATGCTAGTCATCTAATAGTTAATTACTTTATATCTTGTCCTTCAATAAAGAGAAGAGAGAGAGAGAGAGTCGTAGATTAAAGTCTCGAGCTGCGATTTGTTACAGTCTCGTCAAATTCAGTTGCAAATAACAAAATGCCAGCGGAGTCATTTCTCTCTCTCTCTCCTTTTTCTTTCTGTCATTTTAATAAGTGTTTTTGATTTAATGTTTTTTCTCTCTTTTACTCTTGCACACGCTGTCTACATCTCTTTGTCTACTTACCTATCGCAGGTATGCTGGAAGAGATTTCTTTAGAAATAATCATCACATTTGTACCTATTTTTCTGTTCTTTTCTTCTTTATATATACATATATGTGTGTACATAAACGGTTAAATAAAGAAGTACTACTCATATGACTAATCGCACTGTACAATTAAAATAATATATCCCCCGTGTCAAACAGATAAACACACAATAAAACATGCAAACACAACATTAGCTAATACCATAACGTCATCATTACACACCGTCCATACAATTTCACTCGTCATAAAATTTCACCACACCTCCCTACTAAACCAGTGGCACACTTCGCAACAGCCTGTATATTCAGATCACGTATACAGGGTGCGTGCACTTACCCCCTCCCACATTAACCCCTTCGCTGGATACATTGTCAAGTAATAAATTAAGTTTTCCTTATGTTGGAACGTATTTTGTTTTATGTTTTTGTGTAGGTAATTGCTTTTGTTTTTTGTGGGTGCTTGATGGTTCTGTAAATTGTTTTGTGGTCTAGTTGTTACAGGCTTTACTGCCGACCGTGACGTCGTGGTTTCAGTGTTAATCTCCAGTCGAATTAATGGGAGATTTTCAACAATATATTGTATGTCTATAATTATAATGGTAGGTTCAATACCTAAATATGAATTTCTCTTGATGTATTCAAACGCAAAAGCAACTCTTGCTTGGTTCAGTTCGCCTTTGACGGCCACAAAGTTAGTTATAAAACGGCAATTTTCTGCCAAAATCAATCCTTGTAAAATGCCCACACTTCAGGCTTTTCGCGGCCATTAAAGGCACAGCATCCATAAAGCAACGGTAACATCGATCACGCTACACCACAGTGCAGTCGGTGAGACCAGTAAATCAAAATCGCCCACCTGGCCGATGACAAACATTTCCGAGCTAAACAAGAGCTATTAATCCAGAAACGTTTTGAGAGCGCAGTCGAGAACTGGCCTTAAAATGACGCTTTATGAAGCAACAATTTAGGCCGACTTTGACTTGCTGTTATGTGTGAAAGTTCACGGCATTTTTAGTTCAGGGTGACAAAGACATAACGAACATTATAATGTACATTCTGAGTTCCTTAATGAACAAAAGAATTATAGATTAATTATAGATATAATTAATACGTTTAAGATATACTTGTAATTTAGAACACGTAAAGTAATTTTCCTTCGCTGTTGGTTCTGGGGCGAATGGTGAATGGATGCAGAATAATCTCCTTTAAAGTTCTTCAATAGCACTTCGACATATAAATTAAACAATATGGCCAACACCTTAAGATTTTAAATAATAACAATATAATCATTTATTAAATATAAATTAGCATTAGATTGATAGAATTAACTAAAAATAATAATATCGATATTGTATAGATAACTCACAGTCGATTCGTATTCGTGTTGTTCACGAATACGATTCAAATATGAGTGACCGCGAAATGCTGCACACGTTATGAACGCGATCTCTGCCTACAAAATGTTTTAGTGAATACTCGATTCTCGGATCGATGCACGTGGATGGACCCTTGTATTCGTGTTATTAAAACGTGATAAAAAATTCACCAAAACAAATCACCAATATGAATCGACAACGAGTTAGTGCACAGCGCCCATTCGTGAATTTCTGATCCGTTTCTATGCTGTTCGTAAAAACCACGAATATGACGTACGTACGATACATACGTAGGTACGGATGCGTATGACATCCGTGAGCAGGTGGTCAACTGAAGTAATATCGCGCTCGATGTGTGAAATGAAAGATTGGGCATCACTAATTGTCATGTCAAATGTAATTGTCAAAGACGGTAGCATTTTTGATGTGATGTCGTAAACCGTTACAGCTCTTTTAATTGTTCATTAAGGAGCGCACAATGTCCGTTTCATACAGATATACGCAATTAGTATAATAAAATATATTTATAATTATTATGTACGTCAGATGTCAGTTGGTCCTAGGGCCATTTTCGACAATGTCCTATAAAGTGAGATCAATAAATCAGAATGAACAAAATCCAATATGTGAACGAAATGTGAACGAAATTCTTTAAATGAAACTAGATACGTCTTTAGGAATGTTTCTCGTTCTTCTCACGTGCATATTTTGACTACGTACGAATAGTTTGCCAGAGTTTATTTGTTATAGTAACCGTTTTAACCGTTCCGCAACTCAGTTACTCAATAACATGATACCCCGTAGGACTGGTTGTCAGACTGTTAGCCTCCTGACGACTGTCAAAGATTTACGAATGACAGCCGGGACCAAAAACGGCTTAACGTGCTTTCCGAAGCATGGAGGTGTCTCGCTATGTACTGGATGGTCACCCATCCACGAACTGACTGTGGGTTGTTAAACCCGTGCGGCTGTTATCATTTAACCACGAGCGTATCCTCATTTTACTTTTTTCATAATATATTTTTCTGTTTTGTTAAAATACCTGTAAATCTGAGCCTCCAATTTAATTTTAAGTCAATTTCGTCACAACTCAGTAACAAGGTTTTCTGGGAAAAAGTAATTTTAACGATGCGGAGAATTTTGAGGCAAACATTTTAACAACCGGGATTTTGATTGGCCTTTTACGCAGATTCTTTATAATTATTGGAATTCGTTAAGCCATGAATTTTTGGACGTCGATATAATAACGTCATGCCTGTGTGTCCTATTTATGAAATTGTCATTCCCACATTATTCTATTTATAACTTAGCTTTGGAGTGCATCCAAAACAGCAGTATTATTCAAAATAACTAAACCAAATAATAAAAAAGTACTTAAATATTTTTTTTATGAACGCAGCATTTTAGCCGCCTAATATTTCACTTATCACGGTCGGGGGCAACTAAAACGCCACTCAGTTTTCAACAGCCAAAAGACACTTAGGCAGTATACTTGAAAAGATTTCTTTTCACAAGTGCAATGGGCAATCATTAACGACGAGGTTATCTGAGATTTTTCGCAGGTAATGGCTTTTATATTTGACGTTTGACCTCCAAATGGGCCAGGAAAACGGTTCCATAGTTTGAGTGGAGCGGTGTCTGCCCGTTCGTTTACGTCCAATCGGCTTAACTTTGATTTTAGTGGTAGTTTCGGACGATGATAGGCGTGTGTCAAGCATGAACGATGGGCTGGCTTGAGGTTCAACGTATTCTTGAATGGCATATCAGATTTGGGAAATACCTTATATCGGTAAAATCGGTAGGTTAGTGTTTTGATAGTTGATGTAAATCGTGTGGTTCAGAGCATGAAAATTAAGATATCCACGACAGGTTCGAACTTTGCAGAGCATTAAAAAAGTCTTCACGAGGAAAGTCAAAGTCAATACATTTTTTTTTTAACGTTGCCCCACACTAGGAATTTCTCCTGTATTTATTTCAAATAAGCATATAAGAGGCACTTTTGAACGTGAACATTTACACCAAAATAGAATTGATTCTAGTCGCCCCTTCCAAAAGGTAGTTTCGTATGGAGAAGAATGGGCAAGAAACTCCACCGTTACTCTTTTAAAATGTGTTACAATATTTTGTATACATTAATTATAATATGTGAAGACCTATGCACATATAATAAAATTACCCTACCACAATAGGTAAAAAGAATTAAATAATGTTGCAATGACAAATAAGTTAATTTTGTGATAGATACATGGTGCTCACATATTTACAAACATTGTAAAAGTATACGATTTTCCAAATTATTTAAACAAGTAATAAGTCAGTGTGTGAGCTAAGGATGATATTATTTCGGTATGTTCAACACCTTGGACAGCCAGTAACGTTACAAACCTTGCGGGCTCGCTGGGTTTATAATCTAAAATTAAATTAAATTAATTTAATTAAATCTCTTATTCTTATCGTTTATATTATAAACTTCAGTTCCCAACGATCCAGACACAGACAGACAGATAAATACGATACGATGAACATTTCAGTTTACTAATTTACTTCCAAAATCATTACTTATCTAATTTATATCAGTGCCTACCTCCGTTTCCTAAACCTGAGCAGTTAGTCGTTTTAGGAATCCTTCAATAAATTAGGAAGATGATTCGGTGGAGACACGCGATCGAATATGTGGTGGTTCGAAGTTTAGTCTACCTAAATGGACAAATTGAATATTTCGAGTTTATTTATAGTGCCTGGTTTTTATTTCCCTCGTGTTAGATACTTAATGTAAACGTGAATACCATCAAAAACAGATGTTAAAATGGGAGCCAAGTTCAATATTAAGAATTTGCGTGCTTGTCGCGACAAAAGAATTGAGATCTAAAGAGGCACCACGTAGTGTAGCTAATCCTGTAATGTATTTATAAGATACAACATCTATGCATATGCATTTTTTTTATGTCTGTCTGTGTGTCAGTTTATTTAGGCTAATCTCCAAATTTCGATTTCGACGGGACTTTCACTGGCAGATAGCTGATGTTACGAGTATAAGGTCTAACAAAGGCTTTTTGTCCCGGTAGCATGTTCCCGTGGCATAATTTCCAACATTCACGCAGTCGAAACTGCGGGCAGAAGCTATGTAGCAACAGTGTCTGCTATTTGAAAATACAACTTCTTTTTGAACAGGCGAATCATTTACACAAGGATACGAGGTACGCAGATAACTGAGGATAAACTGAAGCTCAAGATTTGACTTGGCTAGTTTTCACACACTTGTTATCTTATATTTGGCTAATCAACTTATCTTCTTTATATTATACGCAAGTTACTGTTTTTATATTGAAAGATCAACATATCTTACTCTTCTATAAATTTGGTTTGCTGGCAAAAACTAGCAAGTAAACTCACTGTTTTCAGTTTTTTTTTCCTTTTTAATTAGGTACCCAGCTGGATGCCAAACAACTTTCTAGGTCATCTGGAAGTGGGTTAGGTTTTTGATCTACATGTCAGTCAATAATAAAAATGCCGATTTTTAGACAGCTGTATTTATGAAAGGAGATTGGCAGAAACCCATGTATTTTCAGTATCACATACAGGCTTATCGTTTCATAGAATGAATATATGGATTTGAATGCTACAATAGAGTATAACAAAATATGTAATGATAAGACATACGTTAGACTTGGGGATATTAAATTGATTTATACATAACCTCAAAATGATCCACCAAAAATAATGCTTGGTACCTACCTACTTATGTAACTCAAGGCAGACCCTTATAAATCATACATTTCACTCAGATAAAGTATCCACTTTATCTGATTGTACTTTAATAACTATAGAAGGATTTTTGTCCAGTAAGATTTTAAAGTAGGGTGTTCTAAGTTTAGATAAGAAAACGGCAATTATAAATAAGAAGTTTATGAATTATTTTAGGTCATCCATTAGCTATGACGTCACTTATAATAGTAACAACGTACCTTTTGCGGGATTCGAATCCGCATACAAGATGGTCCATGGTCCATCCACAAGATGGTCGTCAACAGAATAAAAGATAATGAACAATTTAAAATATAATAGGTAAAACATAAAACCATAGTATTTGTTCTTACTTTATAATTTGTTATTCTAATGTTAACAATACATTATCAAGAAATACCGCAGGAGGGGTAGTTCCTTCGTGTCGAGCGTAAACTAAATATACACACCCATGACATGTGAACAACAACCCACGGCTCTGAGTCCTAATATACATAAGTAATTAACTCATTTAGCTCATCATCATCGATTTGGGTTAATTATTGTAAGGCAACACTGACGTAATACGTTTAATTGGCTCATTTTATGCGTTTTGTTTTGCTTTGTTTGCGTAACAGGGCTGCACCCTAAAATCATGTTTTTTTAATTACTCCCAACAACTATTTTAAAAATTTAGCTTGGAAAATAACTACGGATATAAGACCTATAATTTGCATATAAGTAGATTTTGAAACGTTTGGATTAGATGAGGTACCTAACTCGCCAATCTCCTTTGGGGTTCTCATCGATGAAACAAACGCAGTTTCGCCTTTATAATAATTTATTATAGTTAGAATCCTTGATAATATTATAAATGCGAAAGTAAGTTTTTTTGTTACACTTTCACGCTAAAACGGCTGAACGGACTTAGATGAAATTTGGCACATGGCTAGACCATGACCTGCATTGGGGTTTTAATAAATAAACCAAACATGGGTTTATGTTAAATAGATTTTTAGTTAATAAGGAGTCAAAAGTGGCACCAAGTGGTTCGTGTAATATAACACCGCTGCTGCGTCGCCAGTTCCTTTTTCTTGGCTTGACACGGAATCAGAATCAGAATCAGAGCGTTTATTTGTGAAACACGCTGCCTCGTGTTAGATAAGTCCTAGCGTAGTAAAATTATTAGCTCATCAACAAAGTTGGAAGCGGGGCAACTGCCTACGATGCTCCGGACGAGGTACTAAGTAGGTATCACTCCAGAAAGGTCTTAAAAGAAGCCCTTACTAAATACGAACTACACAAGTAGGCTGTACAGTAATTTAGTTTTTTTTTTGTTATTGTTGCAAGCAATTGACAAACTTTTGTTGTTTGAATACGTAGCTTTTGACTACTTTGTATCTGTATTTTTTTTGTCATGGTTTGGTAATGTGCGATTTGTTTGTGCAGAATAAATAGTTTTCCTTTCTTTCTTTTTTCATAGACGAATACAAAGCTTAGCAGTTGCTTATATAAGCAGAAGAAGCTTGTTAGTTCCTATGAAACCTTTGCTACTTTCACTTTAATTGTCGCGACAAGTTCACAGCAGTACTAGTAAATATTTGTCCAAGTTATTACCGACCACTTATACTTAAGGCTAAGCCTCTGCCGAGCTATTAATCCGCGGCTGAAGCGACTGAGCCCAAGTGTTTGTATTTCGTACTATTTAGATACAAACGGCTTATAATCGGGTCGTGATAAATTGGCTGAGAAATAGGTATTTTTGTGGAGTTGGTAACGTTATTTTGTGGGCTGGGGAGTCGGTTTTTGTTTAAGTGACTTTTGGCAATTTTTGCAGAAATTTGTATATGCTTTTACACAGTGAACTCTAGTCAAAACGTCAAGGTGCAATTGATAGGAATCAAACGAATTTACTTCGCTAAATTGGCCATACTAATACCGGGTACGGATTGGTGAAACGTAACAATAAATGTAACACACTTTGAAACAAAGCCTAGTTGGTGTGTTACATGTCATGTTGCATCATTACATAGTATAAATCGAAGTTGCTTTTCAAAGATGCAACTGATTTTAATGCGGTTATCATCAATAGACAGAATGATTTAAGACGAAGGTTCTCATATTATAGTAGATAAAAGCCGAGAATTTCAAAGATTTGTAATGTGAAATCGTAAAAAAGATATTTTTGTGCGCTTACATTGCAAACGCCTGTTAAACCTTACGAGATAGATCACAATAATGTACTACGGAATTGTATTTGTATATTTCCATAAGGTCATAGGTCCCGTGGCCTCCCAAATAAAAGTTCCGCCACGAAAAGTTTAACGTTTGAAGAGTCCCGCAGGCAGGCGCGACTCGACGGTACGACACGGCAACGTGACGCGATTCTGGTAGAACAGTTTCCAAGAAGTTTTCATAGAAATTGTTCTACTAATGTCGCATCGCTCGCGCCTGTCTGCGGGAGCCTTGACAATGTGTGAATCATCAGCCGATAACCGCATAGCGTGATCCGAACCGTAACGTAGTTTTATCTTATCACTTTCATAGTCTTCATATTTTACGCATTGAACAGATATTATTTTAAAAAGATCCCAAAAGTCCACGATGGTTTATGTCTATATCCTAAGGATAAGAAACCATTTTTATCTTGAAGCTATTTTAAACAATACCTTATTATTCCTTATCCGGATAAATACGTTTGTGCATTTAATGTAGATCAAAATTTCCCTTTACAGCATATAATTAAGATTAATATCTTAGAAGATATCAGAGATTTAAAATGCGGGGACAGAGTGGCAGTTCGGGCCGTAGGTCCGTCCCGGGTGGCGGTGGCTGGTGGTTTTTTTTTTTTGATATGGCATCCCGCTGTTGAAATTGAGAGGTCGTCGCTGCTTAACCGGACTATCCTGTGGCTGCATTAAGCGGACTCAAAGCCTCCAGCCAGGGGCGAATTTCTTAAATTACTAAGCGACTGCATGCTATGGGCACCCATGCTAATTACCCATGCAATTTAAAAAATCAAATCCAGACAGTCTTCAATACATGCAAAATTACTCTACTTTTCTTTGCTGAATGGCTTTTTTACAAACAGTCAGGATAAATCACTACGCTGAAAAGAATTGCAAATAAAGGATAAAATAAAAGTGCTGCTTACTATGCATAGGTTTCGTGCGAACGTGTAGCATTGTATGAGGACTGTGACAGGTGCGATCTGTCACATGTAGGACACTCACTGGAGGTTACGTGTGAACGTGTAGTATTGCTATGAGGACTGTGACAGGTGCGATCTGTCACATGTAGGACACTCACTGGAGGTTACGTGTGAACGTGTAGCATTGTATGAGGACTGTGACAGGTGCGATCTGTCACATGTAGGACACTCACTGGAGGTTACGTGTGAACGTGTAGTATTGCTATGAGGACTGTGACAGGTGCGATCTGTCACATGTAGGACACTCACTGGAGGTTACGTGTGAACGTGTAGTATTGCTATGAGGACTGTGATAGGTGCGATCTGTCACATGTAGGGCACTCACTGGAGGTTACGTGTGAACGTGTATTATTGCTATGAGGACTGTGATAGGTGCGATCTGGCACATGTAGGACACTCACTGGAGGTTACGTGTGAACGTGTAGTATTGCTATGAGGACTGTGACAGGTGCGATCTGTCACATGTAGGACACTCACTGGAGGTTACGTGTGAACGTGTAGTATTGCTATGAGGACTGTGACAGGTGCGATCTGGCACATGTAGGACACTCACTGGAGGTTACGTGTGAACGTGTAGTATTGCTATGAGGACTGTGACAGGTGCGATCTGTCACATGTAGGACACTCACTGGAGGTTACGTGTGAACGTGTAGTATTGCTATGAGGACTGTGACAGGTGCGATCTGGCACATGTAGGACACTCACTGGAGGTTACGTGTGAATGTGTAGTATTGCTATGAGGACTGTGACAGGTGCGATCTGGCACATGTAGGACACTCACTGGAGGTTACGTGTGAACGTGTAGTATTGCTATGAGGACTGTGACAGGTGCGATCTGGCACATGTAGGACACTCACTGGAGGTTACGTGTGAACGTGTAGTATTGCTATGAGGACTGTGACAGGTGCGATCTGGCACATGTAGGACACTCACTAGAGGTTACGTGTGAACGTGTAGTATTGCTATGAGGACTGTGACAGGTGCGATCTGTCACATGTAGGACACTCACTGGAGGTTACGTGTGAACGTGTAGTATTGCTATGAGGACTGTGACAGGTGCGATCTGGCACATGTAGGACACTCACTGGAGGTTACGTGTGAACGTGTAGTATTGCTATGAGGACTGTGACAGGTGCGATCTGGCACATGTAGGACACTCACTGGAGGTTACGTGTGAACGTGTAGTATTGCTATGAGGACTGTGATAGGTGCGATCTGTCACATGTAGGGCACTCACTGGAGGTTACGTGTGAACGTGTATTATTGCTATGAGGACTGTGATAGGTGCGATCTGGCACATGTAGGACACTCACTGGAGGTTACGTGTGAACGTGTAGTATTGCTATGAGGACTGTGACAGGTGCGATCTGTCACATGTAGGACACTCACTGGAGGTTACGTGTGAACGTGTAGTATTGCTATGAGGACTGTGACAGGTGCGATCTGGCACATGTAGGACACTCACTGGAGGTTACGTGTGAACGTGTAGTATTGCTATGAGGACTGTGACAGGTGCGATCTGTCACATGTAGGACACTCACTGGAGGTTACGTGTGAACGTGTAGTATTGCTATGAGGACTGTGACAGGTGCGATCTGGCACATGTAGGACACTCACTGGAGGTTACGTGTGAACGTGTAGTATTGCTATGAGGACTGTGACAGGTGCGATCTGGCACATGTAGGACACTCACTGGAGGTTACGTGTGAACGTGTAGTATTGCTATGAGGACTGTGACAGGTGCGATCTGGCACATGTAGGACACTCACTGGAGGTTACGTGTGAACGTGTAGTATTGCTATGAGGACTGTGACAGGTGCGATCTGGCACATGTAGGACACTCACTAGAGGTTACGTGTGAACGTGTAGTATTGCTATGAGGACTGTGACAGGTGCGATCTGTCACATGTAGGACACTCACTGGAGGTTACGTGTGAACGTGTAGTATTGCTATGAGGACTGTGACAGGTGCGATCTGGCACATGTAGGACACTCACTGGAGGTTACGTGTGAACGTGTAGTATTGCTATGAGGACTGTGACAGGTGCGATCTGGCACATGTAGGACACTCACTGGAGGTTACGTGTGAACGTGTAGTATTGCTATGAGGACTGTGACAGGTGCGATCTGTCACATGTAGGGCACTCACTGGAGGTTACGTGTGAACGTGTAGTATTGCTATGAGGACTGTGACAGGTGCGATCCGGCACATGTAGGACACTCACTGGAGGTTACGTGTGAACGTGTAGCATTGTATGAGGACTGTGACAGGTGCGATCTGGCACATGTAGGACACTCACTGGAGGTTACGTGCGAACGTGTAGCATTGTATGAGGACTGTGACAGGTGCGATCTGGCACATGTAGGACACTCACTGGAGGTTACGTGTGAACGTGTAGTATTGCTATGAGGACTGTGACAGGTGCGATCTGGCACATGTAGGACACTCACTGGAGGTTACGTGTGAACGTGTAGTATTGCTATGAGGACTGTGACAGGTGCGATCTGGCACATGTAGGACACTCACTGGAGGTTACGTGTGAACGTGTAGTATTGCTATGAGGACTGTGACAGGTGCGATCTGGCACATGTAGGACACTCACTGGAGGTTACGTGTGAACGTGTAGTATTGCTATGAGGACTGTGACAGGTGCGATCTGGCACATGTAGGACACTCACTGGAGGTTACGTGTGAACGTGTAGCATTGCTATGAGGACTGTGACAGGTGCGATGTGTCACATGTAGGGCACTCACTGGAGGTTACGTGTGAACGTGTAGTATTGCTATGAGGACTGTGACAGGTGCGATCTGGCACATGTAGGACACTCACTGGAGGTTACGTGTGAACGTGTAGTATTGCTATGAGGACTGTGATAGGTGCGATCTGGCACAGTAGGACACTCACTGGAGGTTACGTGCGAATATGTAGCATTGTATGAGGACTGTGACAGGTGCGATCTGTCAAATGTAGGGCACGCACTGGAGCTAGTATTGGTTTGTTTGTAAAGTAAACATTAGCACCAATACACCAATCTAAATACCTTAGAATTATGCTTTTCGTAATAGCCTTGTAGTATAATAAAATCTGCCTAAATATACCCAACTCCAATGTAGGTTTATAGACGCAATCGTTAACTTGATACCTACACCCCATATATACAAATACGTCAAAGAAAAAGGACGTCTGCCCGTACCACCAACAAACACGAGCATTCAAATGATTAAAAAGTGAAATTGTTTGGTCCCAGTCGCCATCGAAAAGTCAAACTAGAAATAATACCAGTCAGGTAATTACTTATTTCAAAATAACAAAACTTATATAATAAATCTTTACAAATGCCTAAGTTTATTATAACGTTATATAGATCCATAATGCTTAAGGTATTGACATTCAATGTACCTACTGAGATATTTCAAAGAGTCGCTTTTGTCCAATCCATTACCAAAATGCTTAAACTTCTGATAACCTTCATGGAACCAATATTTCATCAGCCAAACAAAATGA
This sequence comes from Brachylomia viminalis, assembly GCA_937001585.2. Classification (NCBI taxonomy): domain Eukaryota; kingdom Metazoa; phylum Arthropoda; class Insecta; order Lepidoptera; family Noctuidae; genus Brachylomia; species Brachylomia viminalis. The sequence goes on along the minus strand of OW443307.2, from coordinate 3,537,428 downwards.
GTGTCACACAACATTTGAAAGATGTCTACTGCATTTGTAATGCTGGCCATCCCTGCTATCGGCCTGTCTATCTCGCACACCTATAAATTGTGGCCTATCACAGCTTCGACACTGTGTACGACGATACAGAAGTCCCAGGCGGGACGAGAAACTAACAGGAATTTACTTATGGGCAATGATCGTAAATTGTTTCGGTATTAGTTACCAATGGGTAACTTGTGGTTCATGCTTTGGTAAAAAGACTAGTCAGTCGATTGGAAGCGGGGTTTAGTGACAAATGACTAATATCATTTTGGTTAGTAGTGGAGGCTCTTGTAATGCACTCTAATAGGTAAGGGTATCGAAAATAATAGGTCAATCAAGAAAGCATTTCGATTATGCTAAAATCATCCTGTGTTCTGAATGGAAGACTTGAAGAAGCTTATTTAAACCATAATCGTCAACTGTTGAAACGAACGTATAAGCCAAATATTTCAACTGTCATGTTTGTTCAGAAATACGCCACTAGTGGCGCTCTAGTAGATGTCAACTATCTGTCATGGTCGGGTTATACCATAATGTAGTGCATGCTGTGCTTTTCTGTAAGTGATGAGGCGCTTAGACTTAAGTTTGTAATGTAGAATTTATAAAGTAACAGTGTACTCATTGTTGAAAAGCCTAATAAATAAATAAATAAGACCTTATACCTAAAACAAGGTCTTTGGGTTATACACTTACATTATAATAACTATACTTACTGTTTATTTATGCTAATAAATATATCTGCAATTTCCACTTCTGCCTTAGTTTATTTTCTTAAAAAACAACCATCAACTAACATGTTTTATCAACCATTGACCTTCTGAACTCTTCTTTTAAACGCAAAATGAAACATAATTTTAAAGGTATATGCTCTGTCACGTGGTTACACCTGTCCGCTTTCAGCTCGCATTTTTTAAATACAGCAGCATATTTTCTCGGTACGTAAATCCGTCCATCCCCCAAATCAGAACGAAATAAAATGTTCGATCGTGCAAAATATTTTATACAAACTTCTGTTAAAATTGTTATTAATAAAGCGACTGGTTTTTGGGCCAGCAATATTTTTATTAGTTCATGACTTTAAAAGTAATTTTTTACATTAAAGGGTTTATTGTAACGTCGCGTCGGTCCGGGCGAATTCTGTATGCCTTTTTGAACGAGTCTTTAGAAAAAAATGCATGAAAACGTTATAATAGTACTTATAGAATATGAACTACCGATACCAACATATGTTTATACATAAATCGAAATATCTATTATTATTCAAACCACGTATCTAATACTTGCAAATAGGTAACTATATACTTATATGCCCACGTGTAGAGGACACGTGAGCATATAAGTGCTTCACTTAAATGTAATCGTAATGGAGCTCCATTAAAGGTATTGGTATCTCAAAAAAGTATATAAAATAGTGTTATTTATAATGCTTAATGTATTAGTTGGAGACAAATGATGCATTTAAGGCTTTTGGGTATAAGCTTAGGGCCATGTGGTAGGCCTGACAGTTGACAGAATACCGCATCATGTAGTCGTAAACTCAAGTAATAACGAAAATAAGGGGCTTATTACTTAAGGCTAGCAAGTTAATCAGAACCAGTCCAGATAAATGAATGAACAAATATAATAATACATTAGAAAGTAATTGTTTTGGTCGTTACCGTAATTTTGTTACAGGAAACGAAACGTTAACAGAAATAATTGAGAAATCAATTAAAAACCTATAAAATAATTCTAGATAACATTAGATAAGAATTTCATATAAAATGTTATGCTTTGAAGAAAATTTAACATTAATACTTATACCAACAAACTCGTATTCTACCGTGTGTTAAACTCCGCAAAGGACCAAGTTTTCTACAATGTTTCTTCTATACAATATTTTACATTATTATATCTTCGCGTTTATAATCCACGGTGTGTTTGCGGCCCCTCCTTGCAAAGACGGAGTAGAAATCGTATCGACGGAGACCAAGAATCCTGACGATCTTCTTGGCAACTGGACCTACGTCTACCACTGGGACCCCAAGATAAGTTTAATTAAAGATATCGTCGACTATAAAGACCACCAGTTCGAATGCCCTCAACTACGTTTTGAAGCAATCACCCCGGAGGTGGTGAAAGCCAAAGAAACTGAATGTGCGAAGTACAAGATTCCTTTCAACTGGGCTGATGCTAAACTGAAAATGGATGCTCCGGCTTTGAAAATGAAGGCTGGTGTTATCACAATTGGAGAAAAAGAAAATTGGATGGCAATAAACTGTATAAGAATTATCAGAGTTGTGATAAAAAAGGTGTCTGATGATTTTATAACTATGGTTAACTCTGATAAGAATTCCGAGTTAGAATTAATTGCTCGAGAGGCTCCAACTTTGGACGAGCTGAAATGTGTGGCGCATAACCTGGATGTAGCCAAAGAAATGTCCGGTGTTGGAGTTTGTTACAAGAAATAAATGTTGCTTAGCCTAATAAACACGTAATTATGAGTTCTGTGATTTTATTTTTACAATAATTACCTTAATTTATGGTGGCTCTGATTTCTAGTCTTAGCAAATATAATAGGTATGTTTTACTTGAAAACCACTTTAAAAATTGGACACTATGAAAATTGTTAGTGTATAAATATATAATTCTGTATATTTCGCTAAAATAAGTACCTATCAGGTATTTATTTATTCATATAAAGTTAATGTGCATGCCCTAAACACACAAAATATGGACTTGGTAACGCCTAAATATTCTGCAAATAAACTATAACATAGCACATAATATCATGCCCAGTTTCCCTGAAGAGTTGGGCAGAGGTGTACATAGGTACAAAACTGGCAAAATGTGGGTGTACTATAGAGTACACCCACACAATAAAAACAAATAAAACACTTTTCCCGACCTGGGAATCGAACCCAGGACCTCGTGCTTACCAGTAGCGCTAGCGACCACTAGACCAACCAAATTATTCTTATTCTTATATTGTCCTAAAACGTGTCAGAAATACAGTTATATTACACTTAATATGAAATCTACATTCCTATCATAGACCATTAACAAAATGATATAAAACTCATTAGAAAGTGATACTTGAAGTCATGGACTTCAAATATCACTTCAGACGAATAAATGAGCAATGTTTCGTAGTTTTAGTGTCGTATGTCTCATATGAACTCGAGAAAAAATTGCAATGAATAGTAAAAAAGCAAAGTATGCTACTACCAATAAATACCAACCTACAAAATTAATCATGAAATTACTAGAAACATTAGCAACTGATAATAGCTATTACCGCTACTTTATGCATCATACTTAAGTTATCATTAATATGTAAAAATCAATTAAGAAACTTATTAACAGCCCTCAGGTATAATTAGAAAATATGTTTTATAAAAGGTGGTGAATTTGTCAAGTGATGTCATTACAAACCAAGTATTCGACAAAGTTATAGCTGGTCATAGTGATAACAAAGATTTAACATCAAAAGATACGACAAAAGCCATCATGCTTCCTCTCTACATATTGGCTTTAATAGTACACGCTGCGTATACGACCACGCCTTGCCAAGACGGTACCGAAATCGTATCAAAGGAGACCAAGAATCCTCAAGACCTCATTGGAAACTGGACCTACGTTTACCATTGGGATAGCATGAAAAAATTTAATCAAAAATATATAAAATATCAAAAATTCACCGATAACAAAGGTGACATCGTGATGCGATGCCCAGGAATTTCGATCGAAGCGGTCACCCCACAATATGTCAAAGCGAAGAAAGCTGAATGCAGAGACTCTTATACACCATTTAACTGGACAGATGCTAAATTGAAACTGGATGCTCCTCTGATGAACACGAAAGGAGTCATGCTCGTCATGGGAGAGAAGGGGAATTGGATGATGATGGAGTGCAAGAATATAGTTCGCGTTGTGTTGAAGAAAGTGTCGGAAGAATACATCGTGATTATCCCGGAGATCGCTCATGTCGCCGAAATGATTGCTAGGAGAACCCCGACTATGGAGGAGTTGAAATGTGTTGCTCATAATGTAGATGTGGGCAAAGGTATGTCGGGATACGGGCTTTGTGTTTGATTGAATTTTAAAGTCGAATAAGACTTTTTCTTAATAAATTTTTGTTAAAAATGTTATTGCGGTTAATGTTTTAAAAAAATATGTTTGCTTACTTACTACATTTTGTGTTTTATAAATTGTAAGTTGACAAATACTTTGGCTAAACTTTTATATTTACTTAGTGAGCTAGACCCTGGTTAAAGTTATAATAATGTTATTTTTCAGTATTTTCTTTGTTAATGACAATGGTTTTCTAAACTATAGAAACACGACAACAAGTAGTATGTATGTACAAATTCTTCACAAAAATTCTAAAAATCTGTAAAACAAAATGTAACCTGAAAAATATATAGGTATTGGTCTATGTTAAAAGCACGTAGGTACACAAACTGAAGGTATAGGCGTTGAAGTTGAACGCGAACACGCCGCAGACGATAAACGCAGTTATATTAAGAAAGTTGCTCCGTACTTAGCGATAGTTTAAAATCTCGATATTCTCTACTAAAGTAGGAAATTTAAAACTTTATCTGCAAAGATTCCGAGCAATATGGAAAGCATGTAGTGACTGCGTGTTTGCATCTTATTACAGACTCAGATTTTGATAGAAAATATTGAGAGGAGTGTGCAAAGTGGGAGTTTGTGAGCGAATTGGCATATTGTCAGCACAATCCCTAGTGCTTCTACTTAGGCATTAAACTCGATGTACGAGAAATTAGGAAAAGTTAAACATTGTGTTTTCCTGAAAAAATAAATACGAATTTAAATACTGCAATCGATGACTTCTCAATCAAAATCATCGAATTGAACTGCTTGCACATGGTATTCGGTGTCATACGAATAATAAAACATTTGTATGAGAATAATCAGGATTACGATTCAAGAAGTCTTGATGATATCATAATTTTCGTCCATTTCCCATAAGTCCCATAAAAATATAGGCGGAAAATATACATACATATAATAAATGGCAGGATAACTGGAGAACACTCAAACTATTGGCTCCACAATAACTTGAAGTACACTCAAGTACATAAGTCGCTGTGTGAGGAGTTGCAAATTGTTATTAGCTTTGTTATTACTTAGAACACGGTATATTGCGTACTCGTCTGGTTTTGCTGATTTACATCACTTAATGTCGTTGATGTGGCAAGTTTTGGTGCTTTCCTTGTTTTTATTGTGGTGTATGTTTTTGTTGTAAGGGATTCACATAAATATTTTGTTACTGACAATCGGCATTGGAATAACGTTGATGTACGCGGTATACATCTACTATGTCATTCTTTACATTTCCTTTGATATATCAATATTCCAACCATATCTACATTTCCTTTGATAAGCCCGAACTCTTCTAAAGACGTTTTTAATAAAAAAATGGACAAGTGTGAGTTGAACCCGCTTCCCTTTTTTTTAACGGTGATCTGCCCATTGCTCGCCGTCCGCAAGCCCGCGCCTACGGTGGCCGGGAATCGGCCTGCGATTCCCGACGCCCAGGGCGTCTCCTGCGGCGGCTATGGGCGTTAGGGCGTGAATTTTGCTTCACCCTCACGCGTTCCGCCTTCTCCTTGGCGAACATTACTGCTTCGCAGAAGAAGGTGACGGCTTCCCAAGCCCTCTCGCTCCGTACCATGGCCTGGACCAAGGCCGGACGCGAGAGATCGCCACTGCCAATCGCCTCCACGAGGACACGGCGATGCTCCGCCCAAGCCGGGCAGACCTCCACCGTATGCTCCACCGTGTCCTCCGGGCGATTCACACAATGGTGACACCCGGGCGTTTCCTCCCGCCTTATCCGGAACAGGAACCTCCCGAAACAACCGTGCCCGGTGAGGACCTGCGTCAGGCGGAAGATGAGGATGCCATGGCGCCTCTCTAGCCACTCCTCAAAGAGGGGACTTATCGGCGCAATTGTGGCGTGCCCAGCGCTGGGTTGTGACAATCGCACTCTCCATGCCGCACTGAGATCCCGCCGGAGCTCTGTCCGCTGTGCCGTGATTTCTCGCGGCAGCGAAGCTACGCCCCGGCGTTTCGCCTCCTCGCGCCACTCCCATATGTGCGCGAGGACTTTTGCCTCCAGATCCCATGGCGGTAATCCGGCAAGGAGGAGACCGTCTCACCGTCTCTCCGTCTCACCGGAGACCGTACGGTATCCCTGGACTAGCCGGGTGGCCATAGGAAATGCTCCACGAAGTTCCACCGGCTGTCGAGGACGAGTCCCAGGTACTTCATTGTCGACTCGACGCTGATGTGAACTCCTCCTACCGTTATTTGACAACCCGAAGGCAGCGCGTTCGGAGGACCATGAAAACACATGGCCTCGGACTTGTGCAGGGCCATCTCGAGTCCCAATTGCCGGATCCTCTCGATGACTGTCGCAACCCCGCGTGTCGCTAGTTCGGCCGCCACCTGGTGCGACCTCCCCTGCGACAGGACCAGCGTGTCGTCAGCGTAGCAAACCACGCTGACGCCACTAGGGAGGTCGGCGCGCAGCACCCAGTCGTAGCCGATGTCCCACAGATGCGGCCCCAGGATCGATCCCTGTGGGACACCGCACGAAATCTCTTGCCGGTTCCATTCTCCCTGGTGACCGGGTTAGATGACGGCCCTGTTCATCAAATAGGCCTCGACCACACGACTGAGGTAGGTGGGCATTCGGTGATACCGGAGTGCCTCCCTGATGCAACTCCAGGGCAGGGTATTGAAGGTATTGCCGATGTCTAGAGACACCGCCAAGACGACCCCACCCTGGGCCACAGCATCCCCCGTCGTAAGGGCAGAACCCGGGTTAAAGACGACCAGGGACTCCAGGGGCACGGGGAGGGAACGGAACCCGACGACGACGACTTTTAACTCCGCAAGGGAGTTGTGGAACTCGGCAAGAGTTCGGTTCGGGGAGAAGTATACCCCTACCACTACATTCTCCCAGAACCGTGATGCCACGCAACCCCGTCCCCTCGTGACTGCCTCGAGGGACGGAGTACCGGCGGCGGCCGACGAAATTAGGGTCACTGAGCCGCTCAGGTCCTCCACCCAGTCATCCCTGGGCGGGACAAAGCACGGCTCAGCGACCACGGCGATGTTAATCGACCACTGCGCCATGCTCTGGAGCAACAGATCCTGAGCGGAGGCGCAGTAGTTGATGTTCGCCTGGAGGAGGCGTAATGGGGCCGTCATTGGCACACCATGTCAGCCTCCTCCCGAGCCCTCAGTGAGGGCCCCGCCGCAGTGGTGACGGCGGCGCTAACGGCGGTCGAGGCGGCAGCGGCGGCGGCGGTGGCGGAGGGCTTGCCCCTGCCCCTGGCTCTGGCGGGTGGAGCGCAGGCCTTGCTCCCCATCCGGTGATCGGCTGGCTTGCCAGCTGCCGCACATACGGTCCAGTGCGGTGTGGCATTACAAGAGCCGGCCTTGTGACCGGGCTAACCACAGCGGAAGCAGTGCGTGGCTGCGGTCCACCTCCGTGGTGCATTTAGCTCCCACGTGGTTGCCCACCTGGCAGCGAAAGCACCTCAGAGGTCTGGGTTCCAGCAGTTTCACCTGGCTGGCCTGGTTTGGCCTCGGCTATTTTCTTGGCCGCCGACACGGGGCAGCTCACCGTAACGACTCCCTTTGAAGTCAGGACGGATGGTGCCTGTCCTCACCTTCTCGGCAGAGCACCCTCCAGTCCTAACTACGGCGGCCACCACCTCTCCCTCCGTCACTGAGTCATTCAGGCCCAGGATGCGCATGTCAGCTCACTTGGTGGGCCTGGACACTCGGGCCTCGTCCGCATTTAAGGACGCCCTAAACCTTTCGGCCAGAGCATCAGCGGCCGGGCCGCTGGCCGCACCGGTGATCTCGAGCATCTGGGCCCCAGTCGCCGTGAGACTCACCCGGATGCCTTCGGCGGTGCCGATCTCCTCGAGGCTCACGCCCTTGTTTTCCGCTTCCGGCTGTAGCGTAATCACTACAGCTGCGGGCTTCGGGGTGCGGAGCCTAGCCGCAACGCTTCGCGCTTTGTGCCGCTGCCACCTCTCCTTCCTTTTGGCCGCCCTTGCCGCTTTACCGGCCTTCCTCTTCTCCCCGGCTACTTGCCATTTGGCGCCGGCCAGAGGAGATATAGGAGGTGGGGGCGGCCGTCTTGCATCCAGGGCCGGCGCCCCCGCCGTCTGTATAGCCGCCCCACTCTCCCTGAGCATGGGCGGCCCCGCGGGTTTCGGCACGGAGAGGGCCTTCCTCTGCCCCGATGAGCTAGGTTTGGCCGCGGCAGCTGCGACGGCGGCAAAAGGGCTTGAGCCCTTTGCACCAGATGCGGCGTTGGACTCCGAAATCGCATCAGTCCTCTCCTCTTTGTTGTTTTGTTTTCTTTTCATAGTTGTTCCCACGAGTAGATATAGGGCAAAAAACGTCCACCGGGCAGAGCCTAGATGCCCGGTAAGCATAAATACTGCAGAGTGCGGCAAGTGCTCTGCAGGGCAAGCGCTCACGACTGGACTCCCTCCAGCCATTCATCCTCACACCGCGCTTCAAAGCTTAGGATTGGGTGATTTTTATCTTAGAGGTAGCCTTCCTCTGGGCCAGGCAATTAAGCCAAGCCCCCGGCGGTGGCATTTGACATGCCTCCGTTCGCTGTCCGGCCGACCCGGCTCAGCGAACCCAACGAAAGTTCTCTCCTCGAGAACTACTCCACAAGGAGAGAAACACGCGCCGCTTTGGTGCGTCTGCACCGCAGCGGCGACCCTTCCCAGTCTACGCTCACTCAATTTCCTCTGTAAGCAGAGGAGGAGTGGACGTATTGACCCTCTGTAGCCCGATTCCCTTCACCGACCATCAAGCATGATCGGTGATTGGAACCATGACCTTTCCCCGTTTGTTGAAGATTAGCCGCCAGCCCCAATTGTCCACCAAAACCTGGTGGGCAATTGGAGCCGACGTTGCCCAGGGTTCGCCACGAGGAGGCTCTTCAACATGCACCCCTGAACTCGCTTCTCTACATTTATGTTTGCAGAACTCGTCAAAATGTAGGGAACAGCAGATTTTTTTTGCGATTTCATATTTGGTCCTAAAAGTTGTTCATAATGATGAGTAAAAGAAAGAAAAGATAGAAAAAATGTTTATTCTGCACAAACAAAACGCACATTAAAAATAAAAAAAATAATAAAAAAGAGACAAGTATACACATCCAACGTTGTCAAAAGCCTCATATTCAAGCATACTAATGCCGACAATATTGACCCCTTTTTTTTTAGTACAATGACCCCTTAAGAGGTTGAGGGTGTTTAACCGCTAACCTTGTATACAGAACTGCAACCCCCATTTCGAGGGTTCTAGGGAGAAAGTAACAGGTTTTGTTTTTGTTTGTGTGCTTATTCTAGCCTGCACACTTCAGCTTTCTAGGAGTTCGGGAAGTGCCCTAGAAGTTTTGATGAGCGAGTGAATCAGTCAGTCAGTGACGAAATCGACATATTTTAGGTATTAATATTTATTTTATTTTATTTGACTTGATTTTATTCTACGTTATTTGATTTAATTTGGCTTGATTTTATTCTACTTTATGTGATTTAATTTGACTTGATTTTATTCTACTTTATTTGATTTAATTTGACTTAGTTTTGTTTTACTTTATTTGATTTTATTTGACTTGATTTTATTTTTGTTTAATTATGAATGTACGTTCAGAAGATAGTTAAATGATTGCAAAGCTTTCTCTATCCTACTATTTGTTGCTGTGCCCGAAAGGGTCCATAATGATCATATACAACATGTAACGTAATTAACGCACACCCTCAAACACCCCAATTAGAATATTATGTTATAATCATAATATATACACTTAATTTTTAATTTAACATGTATATGCATTGTTATTTATTAAATTAGTTATACCAATTCTGGGAGAAATTTATGGTCATACTACTACGCACGCAGCGCACACAGTCGCACAAGCAGTTACCGCGCCGCTCGACACAACACAACGAAACTACGGAAAAAGCCGACAATTTGATACACGATTGTTTACGTTAAAGAAATATTATGAAACATTAACCGACGACGTCCGAGAAAAGAATTGTTTATTTACGGTCTATGTCTAGTAAACATTATGATTGCGTCTTTCCATCACACTTTTCAGGCTTTGGACTGTCGACTCTGAATAATTTCGTTTATTGAATATGATACAATGCCAATCGGCAATGAACTGCTGAAAATAAGAGGCGGTACGACAACATTATTCAGAGACGGCATGTTTAAAAGATTGAATCAAAATATTTAAAGTAATTTAAAAAATCAAATAACTTACATACTGATGGCCTAAACACTCATACGACGTTGTCTTTTTAACACACTTTCAAAATGTCCACCACCTTGTTCAATACATTTTAATGCCCGTTTTCTTAATTGATGTTTTAATTTAGAAAGCACTTCAGTGTCATTTCTCACTATTTCAAAAGCGTTCACTATCCTATTTTTTAGGTCCTCGGCACTTGTTGTATCACTAAAATAAACTAACGATTTAATTCGTCCCCACAAAAAAAAGTCAAGAGGCGTCAAATCAGCTGATCTGGGGGGCCACTGGATAGGGCCGCCGCGACCGATCCAGCGCTCTCCAAACTCTTCATCAAGGTGCTGCCGAACACTTCTAGTGAAATGGGCAGGGGCACCATCGTGTTGGTAGAATACCTCTTGTAAATTATGAAGAGGAATGTCTTCTAGCAGCGTAGGTAGAGTTTCTCGTAAAAAACAGTAAATATGCGTCTCCTGTTAATCTTTGTAAGAAGACTGGCCCCAGTATGTGTGTACCAATGACACCGGCCCAGACGTTAACTGAGAAACGGTGTTGGAAGGAATTCACTCTGCATGCGTGAGGATTTTCGTGCATCCACAAATGTGTGTTATGTTGATTGTACATCCCCACGCGTGTGAATGTACTTTCGTCGGTCCAAATTATGTTCCGCTGCCAATTTTCTAATAACCTGCGGCTGAACTGCAAACGTGGTACGTAATCGTTTGGAGTCAACTCCTGGCATCTTCTGAGGTGGAATGGATGTTCTTTATCACCACGAAGTGTTCTCCACACATGCATATGACTACATTCAAAGTGTGGCGCTGCTTCTCGGGTACTGGCATGGGGATTCTCATCGAAATAGTCCAGGATTTCGTTTTGAAGACGAGTACGTGTACGCACGTTGGCTCCCCTATCGATGGCTGTGTTTGGACGGAACGTTCCGTGGTCGCGAAGCCGCTGAGTAGCAGCTAACATTGTCCTGCGGTCCACTCTTGTACCATACCTTTGGTTAAATGTTCTGCAAGCTGAGCCACATTATCACCACACGTTGCCAAAGTCCTCACCATTTCGGTATACTGAACATTAGTGTATTGGAAAGACATTGCGCGCGAAAGAATTATTTGATAACACTAACTACGTAACTTCTTTCCACTAATATTGCCCGCGCGTGACTAATGTTGAAAGTTGACTAAACTTGAAAGGGAACGAAAGTAAGTAGGTGGTTTATCCACGGAGCAATTTTCCTTTGTCCAGTTCCTGTTAGTGTGTGCGTGCGGTCAAATCGCTAAGTTTACAATGCATTTGTTAACGTTCTTGGAATAAGGTTTATTTTTCTTTATTTTGTATTGAATGATGGAATTTTTATGAATACATATAAAACTGCGATTTTAAAAGTCTTATTACTTTGACTTACGGTCCATTTCAATTTGTTTTGATTGTACAGGGTTAGTATGACAATAATATCCGTAGTTTTAATTATTTTTGGGATAAAAAATTACCTATATTAAAAATTATATAAATCGATTCAGTAAACGATTCTGAACAAACTATTTTCAGGATGTGCGTTAATTAAGTTACATGTTGTATAATTTTAAGTTACCACTTGTACACATTGTGAAATGGAAATAAAATATTGAATATTGAGTAATAAAATCAAAAGTATAAAAGCTAGACAAATGAAACATAGTGTGTTTTATAAATCTGCTAACTACATTTTATCCTGAGAATTTGAGCTCTCTATCATTATTCGGGCCAAAGCTAGGAGAGTATGAAAATATATGACGAAACTCTTCGAGAAAAGGTAGGTAGTGCCCACGGAGCAGAAACAAAGAGGAGGTGTTGCAATCAAAGTAGTCCATCAGCCACCAATGTAGTCGTTACGTCACACGGTAGTTGCACTACTTGCGACCAGGCGGCGCTTTCGTCAGTACAACTGTCGTTGTGAAGCGGATAGGTTGTCATGTATTTGTTTAGTCTTTTAAACGATTAAAAAGTATTCCCGACCCATACTCATTGCATTAACATGAAATGCTGTTTTATCTTGCAGAAGTTATACGGATCAATCAAATTCAAACGGAATAAATATATCTTTCCACTCGTAAGTAAAATTATAATTAAATTTGTAATTTATTTCTTCTCGAATGTTCGGTAATTGCCGCCCCCTATCGGCAAGTAGCGGAAGTACTGACAAAATGCAGGTCCGGACTCAGACTTTTTTGATAAGCACATACCTACATTTATATGCTATATGAAAAGTGAAGTCAAGTAGATGTCGAGTTTCGGCAAAAAACGGGATTCGGTTTAGTTTCGGTACCTAACTAAGTTCAGAAGAAAAATTTAGAAGAGAAGATTTAAAGATAAAAAAAATAAAACTATGATTATAAAAACGTTTTCTTTATTTTTCCCTCACACTTGTTAATTTCTGGAAGTTTCGGTTTCGGCCGAATCTGAAACCGCTGCCGAAATTCGGTTTCGGTTTCAGTCAAAAAATGTATTTCGGTCGGACATAATAAAAATAAAACTATATCGGTATATTATAAAACTATTAAACCTGAATCCGGCTCCTTACAATAAAAGTGACACTTAATGAAACATAGCAGAACTCTTACGACAATCTGTCTAATTTGCCTATGAGTTGATTTTGCTACTAGCCACTAGATGGCTTTCTGCTGTTTGGGCTCCCCCCGCACCCCGCGAGGCTGCGACACTACTTTTGTATGGAGAATGACTTTACAACACCTCCTCTTTGTTTCTGCTCCGTGGTAGTGCCCCAGCATTTTGTTTTTGGCTCGTTTTGACGGGGTACTACCGTGCCCCCAGATCCCAAGAACAAACTTGACATTGTAGTTGAAAAACATGTTCTTCCATACATTCCAACTGCAAATGTAAGTTTGTACGCACGATATTGAAAGATTTACCATGTTGTTTTAAGACCATAGACTTTTTATAGGTTTCCCTGTAATCTGAAAGTAAATAATTAATTTCCGTATTTTTTGTTAATTTTACGCTCAGTAGTTTCGGAGATAAGGGGGGAATTGTCAATATTAATATATTTTCTTAAATACCTTCAAAAATGTTTATTGTAAAATTATACAAAAATATATTTGAGACCCATAAAATATATTTATAAAATATAATATATACTTATAAAATAAGCCCTTTCATTTGATATGTCACACGCTACAGTTTGCACAACTTTGGTTTAAAATTTTCTAGTTTGCCCCCAAAAGTGACCCCCCATATTTAATTTTGAATATGGGAGTTCACGTTACACGTTCATGTTTGGGTCACAGAAATTTATATCATTTGGATGTACGGAACACAATTTTTTTTTTTTTGCATGCGTTTTTTTCTGAGATACTAGAAAGCAAGAGCATGATGTTTTTTTTTTGCTATTTCAAAGATTATTTACTCAAATAAATCCACATTTCAAAAAAATAAAACAATATTTTTTGCAAAAAAAAATCCGTACAGTCAGCACACGCGTGATTCTCGTCACGACCGTGACACGGGTCGGGTACGGTCAGCACAATTTGTCTCTTGACCGCAATACATCCATCAATTACCCGTTGCCGATATTGGCGATGCGGGAGCGAAAAATGTGGATGGACCCTTACTGATTCTCGGTGAAGTATATTTGAAACAATTTAGTTTGGCGTGCATAACATTCGCTCGCGAATCGGGAGCGGAGTGAAATATGTGTGCGTGCCCTTAATATTTTTTGTGGCTTGAAATCTATGACAGCTGCTGGTAGTACCTACAGTCAGCTTCATAAAGATGAATCGACATCGACAAGAATTAATTTATGGTTTGTAATTGGGTACCATAATACTGAGGCGGGTATCACATCTCCGCCGCAAAATCTTAGCAGCAAAACCGCAGTAGTTCCGCCATGACTTATCCGTTGTAAGACAAGCGAAATATAAGCGAAACCGCATGTTCTAACGCCCAGATTTGATTATGATTCCATTTCTTTCCCACGTGATTTCGCCGATCTGCTCGGAAGCCAGTTACACCTCGGCGCACAGCCCGGTGGTGCAGTGCCGTGTTTGTTTCGCACGTATCTGTGGCAGTCGACAAGTTTATAAAACGAAACCTCAAATGATTGGTAAAATGGATGTTGATTTTACGGAAAAACTAATCTAAGAGGTCCGAAGTAGACATATATTGTATTTACTAAGTCGAAAGCGACGACATTTGGCTACGATTGTTACAATTCAACTGACTCTCATGATGTTCCGCTACTCGAATCGCGACATAATGTAGTAATGTTTCGAAACGCAATTAGTTAAGCGGTCCCCATCATTATTTTCGCGGTGGAGATGTGCTAAGGCCCTGAACCAATGTGTAGCTCCAATTAAGTACCCAATGTCTATTATGTCTCGTGGCTACACATTGGTACAATATTATGGAATAAAGATATACACTAAATTATTATCGATGTATACAACTTTTTGAGGTTGACTGTACCTACAGTGGTATTTTAAAGAGCAAAAAAATCACACATAAATAATACATTTGGTTAGTATGAGCTGCCATGTGCACATAATAGGAAAATATAAAACAACGCCATTAGTATTTTGAATCTATTTTGAGTCATATAAGCATAGATGGAAACTTGGCAAATGGTTCAGCAGTAATTTTTTGTAACATCCCTTATGCTAACACAAAAAAAAAAGTTCATTTGTTAGTAAAAATGAAATACTTACATTAAAAATATGACAGACACTCAAAGTCACAATCTTACAATTTAAATGTATTACAAAGAATTGGTCCTAACTCCCAAACAGAGCCTATGCCTGTATTGTGGGAGAGATGTCAGCACCAATGACGGGGTCCGCTAGGGCCGATGCCTGCTAGGGTTGCGGGAAAGTCCGAAAGGGTTACCAGGGCACCTTTTTTTTTTTGCTCCTGCTTCTCCTGCTCTGGGCAGAGCGGGAGGGCGTGACAGACTCTTACTGACTAAAACCCACCCGTGTTCGCTTAGTTGCCTGTGCCAGGGGCCACGGTAACCCTTTCGGACTTTCCCGCAACCCTGGCCGGCATCGGCCCTAGCGGACCCCATCATTGGTGCTGACATCTCTTTGACGCGCGCGTGAAATACAACGCGCCGTCGACCCGGGACTGGTCCTTTTCGGACGGCGAGCTACCCATTGCTCGCCGTCCGCAAGCCCGCGCCTACGGTGATCGGGAATAGGCTTGGGATTCCCGACGCCGAGGGCGTCTCCTGCAGCGGGTAGGGGCATGAGGACGCGAATTTTGCTCTCCCTCACACGCTCCTCTTTCACGAGCATTACCGCTTCGCAGAAGGAGGTGACGGCTTCCCATGCCCTCTCAGTCAGTACTGTAGCGGAATCTACATCGCCACACGACTACGTCACACTGACGTCAAGAAAAGGGAGGATCCTCCGACCAGACGGGTGTCGTGTATGGTGGGCAACTGCCCCGTTTGGTCGGAGGATCCTCCCTTTTCTATGGAGGGATGAGTGAACTTTACACCCTGTTCCTCGTGCCTCTATAGTACTGTGGCCAGACGCGAGAGATCACCACCGCCAATCGCCTCTACGAGGACACGGTGGTGCTCCGCCCAAGCTGGGCAGACCTCCACCGTATGCTCCACCGTGTCCTCCGGGCGATCAACACAGTGGTGACACCCAGGCGTTTCCTCCCGCCTTATCCGGAACAGGAACCTCCCGAAGCAACCGTGTCCGGTGAGGACCTGCGTCAGGTGGAAGGTGAGGACGCCGTGGCGCCTCTCTACCCTCTCCTCAAAGAGGGGACTTGTCGCCGCAATTGTGGCGTGCCCAAGAATTAATTGCCTGAGGAGAGGTTTGGGAAGAGGTGTACCTACACTAACATCCACATTTCGCCAGTTATGTCTTTACATACCGAGACCCCTCAGTGCCTCGGAAAGCTCGTTAAGCCGTTGGTCCCGGCTGTCATTCGTGGAACTTTGACAGTCGTTAGGGGTCGTCAGAAGCCCGAAAGTCTGACAACCAGTCTTATGATAAATGATTTTATTTCTGTAAGTAGGTTTGAACAAACACTTTTACACGTCAATCATATTTTTTTTAAACTAGATGAGGTCGGCGTTTCCTATCCGACTACTCTGAGAAGAAAGGCCGAAACAAACTCAGAGGTCACAGTCTCTTTTAAAGTCCAGACAAAATCTTGGTCAGATCATGTGAAGGCTATGTATATCGGTGTCTGCAATGGTCTTTTGAGGAAAGAACCACACAGATTGAGTGGACCTGTCCAGTCAGTGCACGCAATTGTCAGTAATCGTGAAGCTCAACTTAGACTCAAGGAGCTCAACGATTCGACGAACAATACCAAAGAAAGGACATTTGAGTAGGCCGCATAAATTACTCAAACTGCCAGATCATGTTTACGCTGAGAAAAATACAAAAATAAATTTTAAAAAACCAATGACCGACATAGTTCTCACATTCACAATAATTAGAATAATATTATAATAATCTTTGAGGACCATGTAGATTTGTGTCTGAAATGGTCTTTTGAGGAAAGAACCACACAGATTGAGTGGACCTGTCCAGTCAGTGCACGCATTTGTCAGTAACCGTGCAGCTCAACGCTTACCAATGCGTATCGCATTACCCAGTAACTGGGTTGTGGCGGTGAGATAGGCAGTCGCTCTATGTAAAATACTGGTATTCAGCTGCATCCAGGTTAGACTGGTAGCCGACCCCAACATGGTTGTGAAAAGGCTAGGCAGATGAAGATGTGTGTAGTAAGGGGCGAGCCTGTTGCCATCAAGCGAGCACAAAAGGCTAGGCAGATGAAGATGTGTGTAGTAAGGGGCGAGCCTGTTGCCATCAAGCGAGCACAAAAGGCTAGGCAGATGAAGATGTGTGTAGTAAGGGGCGAGCCTGTTGCCATCAAGCGAGCACAAAAGGCTAGGCAGATGAAGATGTGTGTAGTAAGGGGCGAGCCTGTTGCCATCAAGCGAGCACAAAAGGCTAGGCAGATGAAGATGTGTGTAGTAAGGGGCGAGCCTGTTGCCATCAAGCGAGCACAAAAGGCTAGGCAGATGAAGATGTGTGTAGTAAGGGGCGAGCCTGTTGCCATCAAGCGAGCACAAAAGGCTAGGCAGATGAAGATGTGTGTAGTAAGGGGCGAGCCTGTTGCCATCAAGCGAGCACAAAAGGCTAGGCAGATGAAGATGTGTGTAGTAAGGGGCGAGCCTGTTGCCATCAAGCGAGCACAAATCCTGACTCCTTGATGCTACTGAGAACTTTTCATCCTAGAAAATTAAAAACATCAAACGAAGCCGCGAGGCACAGCTAATTCCACAAAGGACAACAGAGCAGGTATAGATACCCATTCGTCTTGAAGATATTTAATGATAAAAACACACCCTTTCACTTATTTTTCTCAGCAAGTTGTTAAGGATTATTTAATTTGGAGACTTCGAGGAACTACGCACCCCTTGTGCGTGGGTAAGAAAGCGTGCCAATATAATTATAAAAAGAAAGGGTCTGATGTATTTATTTTGGGCAGTTTGTTTGATGTATAAAGAAACGTTTGGGCTTGAATTTATGGTGTTCCTTGCAACAAAAACCCACCTTCTCAAATGGTCTGGAAGCTATGCATTCTGAATGTTGACAACGTCGCAAATTGCTGCAAAACATTTCGCTGTTTTGATTTAAATCAAATTTACTAAAGGAAATGATGGATTATCGTTATGTTTTTATTTAAATATTGATGATGAATTGCAATAACAAATATCGCGACACAGATTTTTAGTATAAGGTGTAAAAAAAGCACTTGGAATCAGACAGTAAGATGGCCAGTAGCTTCCACCTGTCTGCTAATAACAACAATGAGCATGAATCACAGTACCAAGCGTGGTGAACGATCACTGAATACTAGGACTAGCCAAAAGTTAGTACCAAAGTAGGACTGATGACGTAATCGCTAAGCTGAGTAAGTTAATAAATAATCTAGACTCATAATAACTTAGAGCCAATTTTCTTGCTAATTAGATTGAATTGATTAACTAGGCTTCAACGAAATACTTTTTTGAACGTTTTGTTGCCTTAATTTTTTTCCTGAATCCTCCGTAGCCACGAATCTCATATCCGTCGTTATGTACAAATTCGGAAGTACGCGTGAGTTTATGTATGTATGAACAAATTGACACTATTCCTGGAACGGCTAACACTTACAAATGTTTTTTGCATCCGGGAATCGAATCCTTAACGCGTGGCACAGAAACCAATCACTCAACCACTTCGGCAACGGTGTTGAAAGGAAAACACTACCTACCAACCAATAAAAAACTTTAAAAAATACTTAAAGGTTGAATCGGTTGGATTTTAATCCTCTGTGAATAGAATGCTAGCGAAATGTTTACAGGAAACGAGGATAAGGTCAATTCACACTTTAACAGTTTTTAAAGCCGTAGTTCAGTGCTCAAATATTCCAAGCCAGTAACGAAAGCGTAACACTTGTTTATAGCCGTTTAAAAACTTTTAACTGAACACTAAAACTGCATTTAGAGAACTCCATAACAATTTGAGTTCTATTTTATAGGCTATAAGGTCCAAAGTTTCTTCGTGCCAGGTATTTCGGAAGGATTAAGTCGTCTTCTGTTTGAGCACGAAAATGAAAAACCTCTTCCCGCACGAGCAACGCATTTGGGATATTATTAAAAATGTCTTAATAGTATTTGTGGGTGGAAATAATTAGTTTCTGCAGTAAAATTTTAGCACCCATTTCCTCGTAGAGCTTAGTTGAAAATTTCATGAGTTTTATGTCTATCTACGCGCTCTATTAAAGATTTTACTCATGAAGTTTGTAGGAAAGATGCCTTTACTTCTATTTGATAAGCAAAACGATGCGTTGTATTAAAATGTTGTGCACAAATCGTTGAAGTTTGATATCGGTCAGCTAGCTCGGTAAATTATATATTCGCCTGCGTGGAGGTCGAAAAATATTCCACGGGAACTTACTAACGTACCGTATGTGTTAGTCCTGGTATAAGCTATGTGTGCCAAATTTCATCCAAATCCGTTCAGCCGTTCTTGCGCCAATTCGGAATATACATGCAGACAAACGGATAAAAAATCTTAAAATACGAATTTTCGGCATCAGACTTACTCCCACACTTCGGAGCAATACCTAATTTTTTTCAAAAATATGAATGTATGTACTGTGTATATACATGTCTTGACTTCTTAACTTTTTTAACATACAGATCTAATTAAATTAGTTAGCGAAACTCCGTAGGCGTGATGGGTATCGATATTATATCGACACGATAAACTAAAAATAAAAATGATTTGATGTTTTTTTTTAGGGGTTAACGACCGCTGGTCGTTTTGTTACCTACGTGAACAATGAACCGAAAAAAATATGTCTTATCGTGTTTAGATATCGATAACAATCACGTCTGCAGAGTTTCGCTAGCTAATTTAATTTGACCCTCTATGTATAGATCAGCTGTTTCTGTCCCACTACAGACCAAAGCCCCCCTTCCCTCCTTTCACTTATCCCTATCTACCGCTGTTCGTGGCCAATCTTTAGCTCGGTAAATAGTAGCGTTTATTAGGATGCGCCAGATTTACAAAAATATCACTATTAGGATCTCTAGCGAGAAGGGATAGAAAAGGCTCTGGATACATGTGCCCCACATGCATATGCAAACACGTAACGAGCTCACGCCCTATAGAAAACTCTGCCAGACAGTCACATCATGATCATACGGCATTGCGCTCATCAGCCACCAAACATTAATTTACACACGTTAAACCAACAATCCCACAAAAAAAACACAATTATATCGTCACGATCCTCAAAAACCGCTGAGCAAAAACCGACCGAATCCTTCCCGAAAAACCGACAATACTGTGTAACAACACCCGGCATTGAATGACGAGCACAATCGAGACGAGCTCGGTAATTTTCCTGCTGTTTTTATCTCGAAAGAACAATAGAACTCATTTTTCGGCCACAATGAATTTCATTTTGGAGGCTGAAAATACATTATCATTAAAATCCTTCCGTTCCGTTGCAGGAAGAAGGGTGATCTAGGTGTCCTAGGTTTGTAACGAGCAATTAACATCGTATTTGTGGGCAGTTTGGGTTTATCTCGATGTGAGAGGTTGGGTGATTCTGTTAGCTGTATGTAATTGTTTTAAATGTGAGGTCGAAAATCTAGATAGACTGGAATTCGGGACGTAGGTAAGTGTGATGTTAGATTAGATACCAATGTTAGAAAGGGTTTTTTTATTTAGCATTTATATATACAGGGTGGTACGGACATCGGTTAACATGAATTCAGTACATAATTATCCTGAAACCCCTTTTTTTCTTTTATTTTTTGGTGGGAAATCAAATAACTTCTTCCGCTCTGGGCGGAGCAAGAGGGCGTGTCACACTCTTACCGACTAAACCCACCCGTGATCCTTCAGTTGCCCGTGCCAGGGGCCACGGCCACAGTAACCCTTTCGGACTTTTCCGCATGCAGAACTCGGTCCTAGCGGACCCCGTCATTGGTGCTGAAATCTCTATGAGGCGCGCGTGGAACACATTGCGCCGTCGACCCGGGCCTGGTCCTTATCAGACGGTAAGCTACCGATTGCTCGCCGTCCGCACGCCCGCCCCTACGGTGGCCGGGAATCAGCCTGGGATTCCCTTACATTTTAATTTTATAAATTGTGTACTAAGCGCGCTGATAAAATGTAGTAAGGAATCATACGACATTTTATAGTTTAATTTATTTAGCTTATTGTCTAGGTTAAGTATGCGAGAGTATGTTAATAGATGTGTAGAATGGGTGATTGTGTGAGTGTGTGGGTGTGTGAGAATCTGTGATTGTGTGTTTAGGTCTTTATAAGGATGTTTTCAGTATCATTCAAGTTTAATTTTAGTAGCCAGTCAGTTGGCCTCTTTTTGCATTTATTTTTTGTGAGACTAAAGATATGGAACACCTTATGAGTTTTATTGTATAAGTAGCTACCTAGATTGCAAAAGAAACGCTTTGCAAATTTTTTTTTGTAACTTGATGGCGCTCCAGGGGTCATATCGCCTTTTCCCCTGGACAGCTTTGGATTATAAAACAAGAGAGTATGTAGTTTCAGCAGAATGTGCAATATAAACAGTTGACGTAGTACTGTCAGGACATTATTTTCTTTGTATAACTGTTCAGTGGGGAAGCGATACGGTCGAAAAGACGACACTTTTTCACACACTTGACTGACCGGTTGGTGCAGTTGGTAGCGACCCTGCCTTCTGAGCCGCCTTCTGCCTTTTGATCCCCGGACAAGTCACACATTTGTGTGAGTGAAGATGTCTGTTTGACCTGTGTCTGGGTGTATATGTATACAAGTATATATATCACTCATCAGATTACCGTAGTACAGGCTCTACCTAGTTCGGGACCTGAAGACATAGTGTGGGTGTTGTCTCATATTTATTTATTTTACTTTCAGTATAGCTCTTTGGGTTCTTTCAATTTCTATTAGGGTAGTTTTCGGGGCTCCACTCCAAGAGGTGATGCAGTAGCATATTATAGATTGAGCAAGGATATAGTATACTGATTTCATAATATTTTTATCGACTACAAGTCTCAGCGTTTTGAACTCATATATTAGTTTCCGTAATCTGTTACTAAGAGTGGTTATGTGGTCTTGAAATCTTAGGTTTTGGTCGATTATTATTCCCAGGTATTTTACATTCTCAGCCTTGGTGAGTGGTTCGCAGTTACAACTACGGGTGAGTGGGTTTGTGCAAGAGTGAGCTACAATAGTATTAGGTAATTTTTGGGAGGATCCATTGTTTTTCATGGAGAATGCTATGTAATTGGTTTTGGTTGTATTAAGGGTCAACAGATTGTCGCGTAACCAGTTGGATACCGTATTAAAGCCTAGTCGTGCACGCTCATAGACATTTTCCAACGAGCTCGCGCTGAACAAGAGAGCAGTGTCATCAGCAAAGCTAATGATTTTTCCATTGGGGATAGTGAGCGTACCCAGATCGTTGATATAAATGAGGAATAGTGAAGGTCCGATGACACTACCTTGTGGCGTGCCGTAGTTAATTATTTGTTCCTCACTAATGAATTTATCTATCTTTTCTCACTCGCTCAGGTAGTCTTTAAAGTCCAGTGGAAGTCCACTGATTCCCAAGCTTTCCATCTTACGTACAAGAATTGTGACAGAAACCGTGTCGAAAGCTTTAGCAAGATCTAGAAATATGGCCATAACTTTATCCCCACTATCCATGTTTGTGACCACATAGTCTGTTAACTCATGGACCGCTTCAAAGGTGGTTTTGCCTGAGCGAAACGAAAAATTGCGCTGGTGCGATAAGATTATTGTTTTCCATGTAACTCACAAGTCTGCTGTTCATTACCCGTTCCAATATTTTGGGAAAAGCAGTAAGCACAGATATAGGTATGTAGTTGGGTAATATCAAAAATAATTGTACATTCTAACATGCTGAAATGTCCATGATAGGTTCTATCGAAATAATGCGAAAATTTTATAAAACAAGTTATGAAACGTAGACAGACAGAATTATGCCTAAAGAATATGAATTTCACAGCATAATAAGGCAAATAGTTTTTAAAGTACACATTTTTGTTTTGGGGTATATCATATTTCTCACATGTAAATATTAATGTCCTCGAAGACTTGTGCGTTACAAAAAAGCCTCTAGATTTTTGCGTAATACATATCTCATGAATTCAAGCTAAAAATTAACTTCAGTATTATTAAGAATATCTAGATCCTGCATTATTTCTTAAATATAATAAAGAAAAAGATAATTAATTTAATATCAAATCTTCGTCCACGATTTTTGTCATTTTTGTTATTCTATTTTGTAACACCAATATTTGGTAGTTTTTAAAATGTAGAATTGGCAACACTGCGTGTATTGTGAGCAGCCAATCACGTATCGCTAGCTAGAGACAGTCGGCCATTTAGCATCGTGCGTTTTTATGAGTGCAGTGTGCCTAAGCCAGTGGTGAATTTTTTCAACATTACTAAGTTCCTTTTGTGTGGTGGTCTGTTTATCACCCAGTAAGTTGTTTATTTACTATTAGACTATTTAAATATTGTATTAATCTCGCCCAAATCAAAAGTAAACAACAATTTAAGCTAAGGAGCCTTATTGATTTTTAATTCGTTTGAGGCTATATTCAACACGTGTTTTATATTCCTTTTCGTTACAATTTTTTGTTACGTAACAAAAATGAGTTAACAAAAAGGAAGTAAGGGTGATTTTATACTGCTGGAAAATACGTCACACGTTTATTTTGTTACAATAAAATCTAGCAATGCTTTCACCTTACCTACTAGGAATACTAGTAGATGAAAGAAAGTATCAATTTAATAATGTTATTTTATAGTTTTACTCGCGTAGGTATTTCGTGTTTACCCAACTTGTTTCAACCGGCCGTGCCTTCACCGCTGTGTTTTGAGCTCATGATTAAGATCCGTTTGAGATCGAAACTAGTGCCTAAGCAAAGAATTAATGAATACGTTAGTAAAATCTAAAATCTTGCCTGACATCAAATTAATAATGTCTCACGAAATGTTCCCAATATAAAAATTATATGTGAAAATATTGCTATATTTTTTCTAAAGTTCGTTTTTTATCCCAGATAATAATCTAACCTTTCATGTGTTTTTGTGTTTGCTTTTTAGTATCGAGTTTAACGTTACACCTGCCAAATTACAATCTGGGTTAAATAACGAACTATACATTTTAATTGGAGGGATTAACAGATTCCTGTTAACCCAATTAAGCTGAATATGCTTGTGCTGGAGTGGGTTCACGTTTATTAAATAGTGTACTCACAACCGAGATTTTTCACAAAATAAAATTTGTTTTAGATAAAATGCCCATGACACCTGCAGAACGACAAAGGAATTAGAGAGAAAGACTTAAACAAAACGATCCTGAAAAATATCAAGAAATTCGTTACCTAAAGTTTTGAAACTGTTAATTACTTAGGAAAGAATTTATTATGAAAACAATTAGTCATGTTATCATGGGCCAATAACATTATTATGAGACTGCTAAATTGACCTCGAATGTTAATTAGGTTAAGAAAAAAAATGAAACCATTAAAAATGTGACATTATACCTGTTTTGTGATTTAAAAGTTTTAAAAATTTTATCGTTTGTATTATTTAATTTTTAGTTTTTTTTTTATCAAAAGTTGATTTTGTATTATTAAAAGTTCAGATGAAACTATTCAAGTTGTATCTAAGTAGTTCAGTTATTATGTGATTGATTATAATTAATAAAACAAACGGAAACCTATTTTGTTTTCTTCAGTGTGAAATTGCCCTATTAATTCCTTTTTGTTTCCTTTTTGTAACACTTTTCATTTTTGTAACGAAATTCAACTTCGTTTCCTTTTGGTGACTGTACAATTTATTTTAATATTACCCAGTTATCAACACGATTCCTGTCCCCACTCTTGCCATCATCATCAGCCTACAATGTTCCCACTGCTGGGACACAGGCCCCCTCTCTGTGAGAGGGAGTGAGCCGTTATCCACCACGCGGGCCCAGTGCGGGTTGGTAGATGTCACATGTCTTCGAATTGTTGGTTCTAGGTCATGCCGGTTTCCTTACGATGTTTTCCTGCACCGTTTCTGAGAGCAGTGGTGATGGAATAATTTACATAAAGTAATGCGCCTGTATGGGTTCGAACCTACGACCAACAACTCGTAAGTCACGGCTGTTACCACTGAGCCACCACTGCTCTCTACTCCCACTGTAGATCGGATGAATTACGGCTTTTTTGAACACGTTAGGAAATTTACATATGTAAAGAGCAAGGTTACATAATTATGTACGTTAACGGAGGCACACTCACGGCCGCATGGTTTTTTCAAGATCTCACCGGATATCCCATCCTATCCCGCGGCACAGTTATTGCGATATTGCGAAGCGACATTCAAAATCCGGCTACCTCTTCCTCGTCTGTTGGGAGCATTACCATGGATTGATTGCGTTCTGTTAGTTAGGTTTCCCTTTGTAGCTTTTGTTTGTGTACTCTTTACGTTTTTAGCTAGCTAGTTTTTCACCTATCTTGGCAAAAAACATCGTGGACATTGTTTACAGAATTTTGTGGTGTACTTGATGAGGCTAATAATTGTGATATGATGATGTGTTGGCTTTCCTTGTCGACCTGCTTGATATATCATTTATAACCGACCATAACTGTTTAGTGATTTTCCCAGCTTTTCTGACCTATGTTTTTTCAAATTCTATTTTAAAGCTATTAACTATTAAGGAAATTCCTTATTAATTAATACCTTTTGTACCATTTTTAAAATCCTCATTATTAGGCGCCTGTACAAATTTTCTATGCAAGTAGTCTCGATGTCGCATACAGCGAATTAAACCAGGAGTAATTCATGGCTTTAATATTAATTTGTTTACGGTTCGGAGTCTTACCAGATTTGGAGTTTGAGTCTATCACGTATTTTATTAGTCTAGTTATTGTTTCCCCTGCTACATGAGGTCTGGGTCTTGTATACTTCACTAAAGTCTAGTTGTTTTAAGCCTGTTTCTAACTTAACATAATTAAAACGAGTACAGTTTTTTGTAATTATTTTAGGCCTTCGTTTTGACAAGAATAACATTAAGTACTGTCTCATGATCAGTTAGAGCAGAGTCGCACACTGAAGTAGAAGCAGGTAGTCGAGTTTTCAGTATAACGTGGTCAAGACAAGCTTGTTGTCGCGTAGGTATTGTATGAGCAGGTAAAAGGCCATGGGTAGCCATTAAGTTTAGGTAGGAATGTTTAGCGGAATCCTTGATATTTATGTCTCCCGTAATAATTAGCCTATTTAGGGAGTTTAGAAAATTATCTCAGTCTTTGTAACCTGGCGGGCGGTAAGAGAACAGTATTTCTATCGATTTTTAATTGGAGACAGTTGACGGCTCCTCTGCTACTAGTTGCAGCTTTTTATGCACATACAGGATTACGCCTTCATTTTATGTATGATTATTGTTGGTAAGGTAATAGTTATAGTTCGTCAAGTCAAGTCAAGTCGGTGTTAGGGAGCCAACACTCGGTTAATGCGATTAATGTCCCAGTCAAGTTTTGTCCTTGCAAGTGTAGTCATAAAGCCCGTTATGTTTTTATTTACAGTAAAAAAAAAAGTTTACGTAACAATAGCAAACTTTGTCAAGTATCATGTCAAACCACTTTGATGCGCAATAGTAGAATATTAACCAAGGGGATAAAGCAGTGTCTTCTGTCGCGGGTGACGATTTAAATCGCGAGAGTAACGAAGGACTCGAGGTTTACTCCCGAGCGTAGCGAGGGTGTTAAAAACTTAAATCACGAGTGAAGCGAGGGATTTAAGACGAGTCCTGAGTGTAGCGAGGGATTTAAGTTCACCCAAGACTAAGACAGCTTTATCACCGAGGAAAATACTCTACTTTTCGTACCATTTGCGAAAAAATTAACACAATAATAGTATGAGATAAGCATTTTTTTTTTTAATCTTTATTGAATTAGTTGAGGTTTTTATCCCAATGGATACGCCAACCTCATCATGCCTTATACATACTACTTACTACGAAACAATGCTTTAAATTTAAATTAAAAGGAGAATCTTAATCGATATGGTACACCAACTCGCTAAATCTTTTCGCCACATTTGAAGTCGGTTGTGCTAAAATTGATTGAATTAAACCTACTTGGGATATTTTTTAATTAAACTCATTGATTAAAATTCTCCTTTCCTCTTGGTTCTTGACGCAATCCATCAGCAAATGATGTACATCCTCAAGTACATTGCATGTGTTGCAGTTGGGAGAACTTACTTTAATAATAATATGAGATAAGCATTTATTAAAAACAATGACAATTAAACGTATTTTTAGAACATTAACTTATTTATAAAAATAAATTAAAATAAACTTAACGTTTATATATTTTGAAGACAACAAAAACGCGGCAAATTCCTAGACTAATATTATTTTGTCGGAAAAGCAAAGGCATCAAGCTCATACGACCTCGTCGGTTTTCGTAATTTAACTGCATAATAAATGCGTATTCCTTTTTCAAAAAGATGTATAATGCTTTATATATACAAACTCAATGGTGTAAACACAGATGTAGTTCAGTATAAATTTCGGTAAGTATTCCAAATTTAAATCACATTCTCCCCCTAGAGGATGAATGAAATTCAGTACAATTTTCTTGAGTACAATCGTCAAATTTAATTGTCATTATTTTTTATAAATGCTTGTCTTATATTATTATTGTGTTAATTTTTTCGCAAATGGTACGAAAAGTAGAGTATTTTCCTCGGTGATAAAGCTGTCTTAGTCTTGGGTGAACTTAAATCCCTCGCTACACTCAGGACTCGTCTTAAATCCCTCGCTTCACTCGTGATTTAAGTTTTTAACACCCTCGCTACGCTCGGGAGTAAACCTCGAGTCCTTCATTACGCTCGCGATTTAAATCGTCACCCGCGACAGAAGACACTGCTTTATCCCCTTGGTTAATAATCTACTATATTTCATGGCCCCTATTATTTTCAATAAATTGCCAAGTGGCTGGAAAGATATAAAAATACGGTGATGTTTAGGAGTACACTACGTAGTTTTTAGACAGATAAAGTGTACTGTAGCATAAACTAGTTTCTAACAAAGAAAAATATATTTTTTGATAAATTGTAATGAAAATGATAATTTATTGATTGAATGATAATTGTGATGAAAATGATAATATTTTATTAACTGATCTATTGAATGATAATTGTAATAATAATAATATAATCGAAATATAACTGCATGTTTTATAAATAATGTAAATGTTTGCATGCCGAATGATAAAATATGGCTGAGCTTTGATATGTCATTACAACTATTATGTACATATTACCCATATTTGCAAAATAAAATTCTATTCTATTCTTCTTATGTTCTGTGTAATGATTTTAAGTGTTTGATTAGGTATGAAATTTTGTGGAGTACAGTTTTCCAGGTCACAAGTCGAAGCATCCGACACCGAGACAGCATCTAAGTTGTTTAGGTTGTTTCGTGTGTTATCAAGTGTAAATGTTAATCATTTCCATTTTGACATTTATGTTTTGAGCGCTGCTTAATACCATAACAATAAAGTTCAATATACTGGTACAGAGCAGGTACGATAGTACATATAGTTGACTTTTATTTACAAAGTATGTCGGCCGATTAAGTCTGTGTACGTTAAGGATGTGGAGTGCAAGTAGGGTGATTGTATATATGTTGTGTATATTGTATTGTGTATGTATAGTTTATGTAATGTTAGTACGAGTAACAAGCTTATTGGTATTGAACAGTGTATGTTTAATTGTTTAATAAACGATCAATTGGAACCGTTCACCTAGCTTCTTACGTCTCAGAAGTGCCCATGTAGGTATGTTTATGTGAAATAAAATACGTTATACTTTAAAGTACTTACGTTTGTGTCATAAAAACTACAACTTCTTGAGCAAACGTGATTACTAACCATGAGTTTTCTGACTTGGTCAGGGACCATGTTTAGGATAGGTTAGGATGGGCAGAATGCACAAGTCGATGAGTTTGCGCTGCAGGGATAAGGGTAAGTCACCCTTCATCACCGACCAGTAGCTCTTCCAGGTGTTCTCGTTACTTGGGAGTGGCGCGAGGAGGCGAAACGGCGGGGCGTAGCTCCGCTGCCGCGAGAAATCACGGTACAGCGGACAGAGCTCCGGCGGGATCTCAGGGCGGCATGGAGAGTGCGATTGTCGCAACCCAGCGCTGGGCACGCCACAATTGCGGCGATAAGTCCCCTCTTTGAGGAGTGGCTAGAGAGGCGCCACGGCGTCCTCACCTTCCGCCTGACGCAGGTCCTCACCGGACACGGTTGTTTCGGGAGGTACCTGTTCCGGATAAGGCGGGAGGAAACGCCCGGGTGTCACCATTGTGTGGGTCGCCCGGAGGACACGGTGGAGCATACGGTGGAGGTATGCAGTAATGTTCGCGAAGGAGGAGGCGGAACGCGTGAGGGAGAGGCAAAGTTTGCGCCCTCACGCCCCTAGCCGCCGCAGGAGACGCCCTGGGCGTCGGGAATCGCAGGCCGATTCCTGGCCACCGTAGGCGCGGGCTTGCGAACGGCGAGCAATGGGCAGCTCGCCGTTCGATAAGGACCAGGCCCGGGTCGACGGCGCGTTGTGTTCCACGCGCGCCTCAAAGAGATGTCAGCACCAATGACGGGGTTTGCTAGGACCGATGCCTGCTAGGGTTGCGGAAAAGTCCAAAAGGGTTACCGTGGCCCCTGGCACAGGCAACTGAAGGAACACGGGTGGGTTTTAGTCAGTAAGAGTCTGACACGCCCTCCTGCTCTGCCCAGAGCGGGAGAAGTTATTTGATGATTTCCCATCCACAAAAAAAAAAAAAAAAAAAGGTGTTCTCGTTACGGCGGTTCATTTCTTAATCAAATACTTAAACAAAAAAAAAATACGTAAGTGAAGCAAATTATTACAGATTAAACAGCAGTATAAAATGCCTAACAATATCTAGACCGGAAACGAAATTGTCTCGCCTGGGGATCGCACACGGAAGCCTTCGATTACGTGTGGGTCGTCTAGACGGTAAACAGACTTTGCTATGATATGTGAGATTCTATTTTTGAGTAGAAAATATTGTTTTTAAACAGCATCGAACTAAGCATTCTATCAGAGATAGAAGCAATAAGTGACTTAAAGAATGTGTTCAAATTATTGGTTGTAGGTTTTAAGAGTAATTAAATTCTGAGTCGAGCTACACGATTGCTGACAATTGCGTGCATCGACTGGACAGGTCCACTCAATCTGTGTGGTTCTTTCCTCTAAATACCAATTCAAACACTGATCTACATATCCTTAAAAGAGACTGTTACCTCTGAGTTTGATATGGCCTTACTTCTCAGAGTATTCAGTTAAGAAACGCCGGCCATATCTAGTTAAAAAAAAATATGATCGACCTGTAAAAGTGTTTGTACAAACCTACATAAAGAAATAACATAATTTGTCATTTATCAAATAGCTTGTAAGAATGATCCAGTTTTTCTGTCGTAAGCAGAATTGCATTTTATAAAGCAAAAGTAAAATTTCTATTTTTTTTATATATTTGAGGTCCTGGGTTCAATTCCCAAGTCGGGCAAAGTGTTATTGGTTTTTCCATCTGGAATTTCTCAGTACAAGCCCGGAGTCTCGATTTGTGCCCGGATGATGGCAATAGGCTCGCCCCCAATGGGACTGTGGGTGTACTATCAGCAAACTTCCGCCCAACAAATCGGTGTATACAAGCGTGGTGTAATTAATGTGTAGTGAGGAACGCCGTTTGTAAATCCATCGCATTTCAACTAAAACATCCTGTAAATCCTCTCACCCTTTCCATTCCTTTCCCAGATTCCATAAACATCCCATAGAATACAACAGCACACCATAAAGAACCCCATTTAAATTAACCATTCTAAATTCTACATTAACTGTAAGACTATTAGTTGAGGCATTTCTCACCGCGTTCCTATTCCGGCCACGTAGCAATTAGGAGCCGTTAGTATAATCCGGTCGAAACCGGCCCGGTCCAGTTACAACCAGTTTTAGCCGGTTTTCATCGAACATTCGTCGGATTTGTTGCGTGTAGATTGTTTTTGTTGGCGCCCAACGTGGGACGAATCTTAAGAGCGTCTAATGTGGACTAAGTCGATATTGTGGATGTTTGTGTAAAACATGTAACTGTTTAGATGTTGTTTATAAGGGATGTTGTTATGGATGTTAGGATGTGGCGGATAATCTGGGTAGATAAATAATGTATCGGTTCGCTGGTGTTTATTTATGTTGTGATACCAAAGGGGTGTTCAGATGATGTTGTACGAAAGTATCTATACATTTTAATAAAATCAACTATTCCGTTGTCAAGTTAGCTTTTTTAAATGCTCGACTATTATCAAGCGCATGATTTCTTCATCTTTGTTTAAGTTTTGCTTGCATCGTTTGCCGTCACTGGACTACACCAGCATTTAAAAGTTAGATAATAAAACAACCGAAGAATAACTCTTACATTTTTAAATCCAATAAAACTTGCACTATCTTCAAGCAAACACATCAACCGTTCATAATCAATTTCCGTCTGATAACTTGCACAAATGCAAAGCCTTTCATAATATCCTCTACCGATCAAAATGAAAAGAAATGAATGGAATAACATCTTCGCTGTAGCTATCATTATCGCCAATTTTTCCTTCACCCACAATTTTTCTTTCGCCATAAAACTCGGAAATGTCAGCCGTCGGTAAAATCTTTACGGTTTCCACTTCCCGCCTTGCAGTCAGGTCTTATCCGGGTAACCCGACTCTGACAACCGGGTGCACACGATATTCACGATTGTATAACCGTTAACTGGGTAGTTGGTGCATACACCACATCAAGTGTCTGGGATTTTAAAAATATAATTTATTGCCCTACTGAATTTAAATAAAAATGTGTATTTAGTTAGCTTGATTAAATAAAATGTGTTCATATGTGAAGATCGACCAAGTACTCTCTGCTTTTGTATTAATAAAGACTTTTCGCGAGTTTTGCTTATGCTGGATTTTTCACCTTACATAAAATTGTGATTTACAGATAAAATGTTGTTATAACGGTTTTTATTGTCTATATTTCCGCCGATAACGCGTATAACTCAATCGCAGCGATTCGATATACTCAATATGAGTTCATCCAATTCAATTCATCAAGAAATTGTACTGATTTGGTTTCAATCCCATTGCAGGATTATGTAGGAATACGACACAGAGTACTTTTTTTAGAGACTTGACAGAAGATTTTCATCGGTTGACTGAAATGTAAAAACAATTCCCTTTTCAAAAAAATATTAAAAAGTATCCATATGAGCAAAAAATATAATTAAAAAACCAGTTTTTTTTGTAACTAGCCAAAAAGTGCCACTATTGTAACTAACCAAAACGTGCCACTTTTGTAACTAGCCAAAACGTGCCACTTTTGTAACTAGCCAAAACGTGCCACTTTTGATGTAGGTGTGTATTTTGCTGATTTGTGTGTGAGAGGCTGAATAATAATAATAATGACTTTGGCTGAGTATCATATTAGTTTTCATTTTTTTAGCTGGTGTGAAGGTAATGTAGCTAAGATGTAAGCACCATTTTATAATCATCTTCTGTAAAGCCTTTTAAACGACCTTAGTTTTGGTCAAGGTGTTATTTTGTTTTTATTTCAAAGCTGATACATTTTACTTCATATCTGCATTTTAAAAAGATTTTTCTACGCTGCGCATCTGGGGAGTGGCATCAAAAATATTAATTAGTTCATAAATTATTACAATCTACTTATCATTGGCTGGATAAACTATTCAACAGTGTGTCTTCTCAAGCCAAGAATCTTGGATGATCTGCAAAAAGATTATTTTCGCCAACGACATTATTAAAGTACTAGTTCTCCTCTCCTTCCGCTGCTCAATAAAGGTTGCATCTTTCAGTTTTTTCTCTTAAATACTTCGATTTTATCATGAAACGTAGAATCGCTTGTAGTTTGCTCCTTATGCAATATGGGGAATGTATTATAGTGATCATCATCACCAGCCTTACCTTCACATTGGAGTTGGCTTGGCTTTCAGTCAGGATATAAAACTATAATCTCCTTGGTCAAAATTCATTATGAAAACTGGTCTTTTTCATGTCTTTTTATAAACAAATGTAATGTCAAAAGTGACGCATGTAGTCAAGAATTCTGCAGGCGATGACTACAAGTCAGAAAATTGTGAAAAAATAAAAATAATAATAAAATTGGACAGCATGGAGATTAAGCATATAAAATAGTACTATTATTAATAGAACAAGTCGCTGATAGTTGCACAGCTATCAAATCGATGAAGACTTAACCGTGTTTAGTTGAAAGTTTAATGAGCATGCTGAATTACTAAAGAATGAACCAGAATCATTGGAACATAGGAAATCATTGCATTGAAAAACTATATAGTCTAATTTTTTTTTTCTGTATGCTTGGGTTAGTAACATGAACAACTTTCTGGATTTTCGAACGGTTTTGGCCACCATAAACGCAACAGCATAATTAAAAAACCTAAGTAAAACAACAGAGTATTGCCATTGTCATATTATCAGCTCCTATGAAGCCAAAAGTTGTAAAACCTATTCCCATATTTAACCAAAAACTCATTGAGAAGTGCTGTCCCACTAACATGGAGCACTTAATATCGTGTCCAGAGTGTCCTGTGCCCGCACGTTGCAGGAGCGCTGATGGACGCTACTGAAGGTGCCAAGCTCTGAGCCAAATTCTGGGCTATATTTACCATCGACACAGCTACGAAGGAAAAGCCATACTTCAAACAAATAGCTTAATGTAGGCTGTAATCTAAAACAATGTCTTACAACGTAACCTTAGGTTCTAAGCAATGAATAATAAATCAAGTGCTAAATATGTTTAAAATGTTGTATCCAGGAGCACTCGTCAGTTTTGAAGGATGTGCTGAGTAAATACTGAGATGAACACACCTAAGACGTCTACAGATAGCATACTGGTACTTGGTATTTCTTTATTTTGAAAGTTTTGGATTTTATTTTGGTTTTCTAGTACTAAGAATTTCTCAGTCTCAGCCTGGAGTCAGGATTTATGCCCGGTCAATTTCTGAACCGCAGCTCTAAACATGGGGTCTATGTATAAGATGACTGGTGAATTGTGGGTGCATACACCTTTGCGAAACCATACGTGATGTTATGTTATGCAGAGACTAAATAAGCTGCGGGAGAGGGCCCAAAAAAATAACTGGCTGATCTTGATCAAATGTTGTATCTGATACTGTCAAATGCTTTAAACTTTTATTTATAAATCCGCCATAATATACAAGTTCTGATACTTGTTTTCAACAAATCTTGTAAAAGACTTGCCGAAAATATGTTGTGTATAAAACATGTACCCATCATAAATGGTATTGTCGTTCAGATATGTTTTGTCAACTATTTTGTTCACCTCTTTGACAAGTCTTTTACAAGTTTTGTTTACAGCTTGGTTTTACTAGTGGTTCAGTATAATAATAAACAAAAACAGAAGGCACAACATGTTTTGTAAGTATATGCACATACGTGTTTTGTAAGTAGATAAACGCGGGATAACTATTCTTTGTTACTAACATGTGGTTTGTGTGTCCCACAGAAACGTCAGAAACATATGGAATGGTGGTTCTACGGTCCCATTTTTTTGGCAATTGTTATGTTTCTTTTGATGGGCACTATATTCGAGCGTAGGATAGAAGCATTTTATCGTAGCATTAGTAAGTATTCTGTACTGTTAAATAGAGATACAAGCACATGATTAGACTGGAACATGCAATCTAAATACATTGCAGTAAGAGCCGATACTGAAATTGATCCAAAACGTTATGGACTTTAAATTCTTAGCACTACGTACTTAATAATAATTTGAAAATTGTTTATTTGTTCAAGTTGGGAACTAGGCGTGCGCGCAGAGATTGCGGCAATAAAACTAAACAAAATTAACGAGGTGATTACAGCAATATCTCCTATGGCCGTAGTTATTGTTTTGGTGTAGCTACTTCCATACGGGAGGGTCTACTGTGCAAAGTTTTGAGATTTTTGCTTCATTATTGGTAAAGATACAAGAGTCTTAATTTTAACCAATTAACGGTCCGTGAATTATAGCAATCGGTCATGAAGAGTCACAAGTATACTACAAGGGTCAGAGGGAGGCCTTTGTCTTGCAGCGCTTTATGCAAGACAAAACATTAATTACTAAACGCACTAAAATACCCAATCTTATAATTTATATTTCAGTCGCACGCCGTCAAGCACATCTTGCACAACAATTTGAACCTCGGGAAGGTTTAACAACCGAAGGTGTAGAAACTACTACGTCATTGCACACAGTCATAGCCCCGTCGCAAAGGAGCCTTGTAAACGCCCAGGTCCTGTTGCAAAGGAGCCTAGTCAACGCCAAGGTCCCGTCGCAAAGGAGCCTAGTCAACGCCCAGCTCCTGTCGCAAAAGAGCCTAGTCAACGCCCAGGTCCCGTCGCAAAAGAGCCTAGTCAATGCCAAGGTCCCGTCGCAAAAGAGCCTAGTCAACGCCAAGGTTCCGTCGCAAAGAAGCCTAGTGAACGCCAAAGCCGAAATCTCGAACGAAAATATCATCCAACAAATAGAAACAAAGACATAATGTATACTTTAACGAAGAAGATTATTCCAAAAGCACTATACTTTATGAACGAAACTCCAGAGCCTCATTTTTATAAGTATCAGCGCATGTTGACTACCATTTTATGTGTCAACAATGTCTGGGTGCATTACGAAGAAACCCAAAATATTTTTTTCCAAAAATGTGATGTTATCGCCATTAGATTTAAGGAAGTCTCAGACCCACTGCCAGAATTCAAGAGTATAAATAAAAACCAATTATGTAAGAAACCCTGTGACCACAGCGGATGGTGGAACTAAATGCCACCCGATTATCACATTATTTATTTTGACGTCATTGAAAAAATGCATCATCACGGAAGGAACAAAAGTAAAGGTTAGGTTAGAATAATGAAAGGGAGACTACAATAACGAAATCACGACACTACTGAACCGCGAGAAACTAAATTCTGACAGCATTAATACGCGAATTAAGTTAGGCAAAGCTCCAGCTAACAGAAACAGATTAACTAACGTTCTTCTTATTTTGTTGTTGATAAAACTTTGCTTTTGCTATCAGTACAATGCGTGGCGCTGCCAGAACATGGGTGAACATGTGTGAGTTATCGGCCGGCTTCGATTGCATTCAACAGCATACAAGCGAGAATGCGCCCGGCTCTCTGCACTTCCAGCAGGCTGTCACAGAATGCAGGAGCATGCGCGAGAATGCACCCGGCTCTCTGCGCGTCCAGCAGGCTGTCACAGAATGAGGGAGCATATATCATTCAGTGGTGTCTTTGCGTCTGTGTTTTGCTCATAAGTTATTCAGAACTAAGTGTATAAATATATTGTACTTCCAAGTCAGAATATTCATCCAGCGTGCAGTTATAATTTAAGCTGCCCACTAGGAAATAGGTACGTTATAACCACGGCTAATTCGGTTCTGAGAAATAACAAAAAAATACGCCTGGAAAAAATATGGCAAGATTCGACTCTTGGGAATCGTAAGCTCTTGAGTCATCTACCGATTTGAAGGCAGTTTTGACAAAATCATGAATATTCCTTTTGAACTGAATCCATTAATAACTAAAACGTAAGTTAAGTAGGTAACTGAGCATTTAATGGAGTCAAAATAAATAAAAATGTTGAAAGCGAACCACTTCTTGACTAATAATTAATAAAGATAACGCAGAATTCCTGAAATGTGTCTTTTAATGTGCAAATCATTATTTTTCACCTTGTTTGTCCTTATTGTCCATGCTATCGTAATTACAAATGTGGATACCTATTATAGAGGACTACCAATTTCTAATGAATACTTGAAATACCAAAATAGTGATCGTAGACTAAAACACAGAAAAGCACCTAGCACCTATTCATAGCCGTGTTTGGTTATGTGTATAAGATAATGCATCATAATACTTCCAACAACCAGTCCAGGAATACAAAACAAAGCTTTTATTTTTGAACAAAGTCTAAATTTTAGTAACGACCAAAACGTATGGTGAATGTTTTACACGGCTTAGAACTTAATCCTATATGGTCAAACGGGGTGAATAGGAATGCAGGGGTGAATAGAGACGAAACTTTAAAAGGGCTTTTAACCTTGAAATAATATAGTTTATTGCCAAAAAGGACTCTCAATGTGTTTACTGTAATACCTATAGTTAACGATTAAGTGCCCTTGTTGTCATCAAACTATATTATTTCAAGGTTAAAATCCTTTTTAAAGCTTCGTCTCTATTCACCCCTGCATCCCTATTCACCACATTTGACGGTAGGTAATTCACAAACCAGTCCACAAAGAATAATTTTGTCAACGGGCCATTAATCCAAAGACGATAGAGAAACAGAAACATGTATAAAGGAACCGAAGGCATGTAGGCATGGTGGAAATTTCAAATAGTTTTGTTTTTGCTCCGGATCTTTTTATTGACTCGGTGGTGAATTAGGTGGTCCATGAACTGACGATGATACGTTTTACCGTCAGCCGAGTCGTGGTAAGCAAGGTGTTCATATAGTATAACTATGCTGTGAATTTGAAGTACTGCTCCAGACAAGGCCACTCACATATGCAATATTATATATATATATATGCGTATATTCTTCCAAAGATACACTTCAGCCCAAAAAAAAAACGCACACACCAGCACATTATTAACTAAATCCCAAAAATCCTTTCGCCTAAGCTTCGCCCGACGTATCAAGAGCCCTAGAGACTAGCCTTGATAACTTGGCCTACGTGAGAAATAATTCCACACACGTCTTAGAGGCTTATTTAAAATTAATCCCAAGCCTGTGGAGGGCTGTTTTGTTGTCAAACTTGTTGCTGTACTGATTCAAAGGGTGGGTACGCGTGGTTTTACGAATATTCAAGACCTTATCCTAATTTTCCTTACATAAATCGAAAACTTCTCTATCTCACAGAATAAGACAAAGGGTGTTTAGAAGATGACACTGTCAGTCCCTTTTTTACGATGCATACCTGACCAGCAGTGGGCAGAGCACTTGTTTGATTGGGTGATAGAGCCGTAGGGTTCTGGAGTGGCGAATCTGCTGGATAAGAGAAGCACAGGGCCGGTCGATGTGGCGACGCTTGCTTGGGGGAAGACTGTGTCAAGCAATGGACGTCTTTCGGCTGAAATGATGATGATACCAGACAGAGTGGTCATATAAGCATAGCTTTGGCGTTGAAATTGAGCTCCCAATTCTTTTCACTTTTGACGATTGTCGAATCGAATCCAATCAAATGACGAATCCAAGTCTTCTCTTAGTCTAGCTATGAGTCTGCCAGGGTTGCGGGAAAATCCGAGAGGGATACCGTGGCCCCTGGCACAGGCAACTGAAGGAACACGGGTGGGTTTTAGTCAGTAAGAGTCTGACACGCCCTCCAAGAGTTATTTGATGATTTCACAACCTCAAAAAAAATTATTAAAGTGTCTAGCTATGAGTGTTGAGTCGGTTCGCAATATTGTTTACCTTGGGCAAAATAACACGAATGTTTGACAAAGGGACAGTATCTATGCTTAAATTAGACAAATGTTACGGTGTTTACCAATAAATATATATAGGTACTGTTATAATAGGTTCCCTTGGTAGGTGCTATTGAACGCCCACGCTTAACCTTGTTATCTAAGGGTGTGTAACGATTGACATAATAACAAAATATCTAACGTTCATTTGACATAATTTCAGTTAACATAATTTTGTTTAACATAACGATCAGTTGACATAATGAATTGTTGATATAATTTCATTTTACCTAATTTCATATGACATAATGAACATTTCCTATAATGCACATTTCACATAATATTCATTTAGCATATTATTCATTAACCATAATATTCATAATCTCTAAGTAACTTTTAATATATTTTAGAAAATCTGATACGATTTTAAACGCCTGCTAGTATGGTGCTTTTTTTCACTTTATACCCTATACACCTGCCACCCTCAACTATTGTTACCAGGAGAAACTGGATGCAATCTGGACTTTAGGGCACCCCGACTCGGATAGGTTAAGTTAGAAGGGGATGGCGGGGTCGTGTGAGCGAGCGAAGCGAGCGAATAGACCCCGCCATCCCCTTCGTGGTTATTTTTTTATAAACCACCCAGAAGTAGGAGCCCCGCGAAGCGGGGCTCCGTCGACCAAGCCCACCCTCGACCATGCATAGAATATTTTAAGGTTTGGTTAAGTGCCATTTGAGTTAGGCTAGAACTGTGCCCATTAAACATGAATTTTAGGTCAAAAGAATATTAGGTCAAATGAACGTTATTTTAAAAGAATATTATACATATTGGAAATTATATAAAATTAACGTTATACTAAATGTTATTATGTTAAATGAATATTATATGATATGAAACATTAGGTCATATGAATTTATGTCATTTGATATTATGTCATAATATGAAAATTATGTCATATGAACGTTAGTTCAAGTGAAATTAGAGCATTTGTTATTATGCCAAACATTACACACCCGTTATCTAACTAGCCTCCGCCCGCTAATTCGTTCGCGTGGATGTCGTAAGACACCACAATATACTAACTAACAGCCACATTTTTATAAATTTTCCCTGTATGCTTCGTTTGTAGTTTTGGTCTCAACAGCCAAAATATGAAGAAAGTCAGGCGCGGGAGTAAGTGACGTAGAGTTGTTTGTGTGAGAAGCAGCTTGTTGGGAATCGAACCCAACACAGCACGTTGCACGCGGTCTGCATGCGCAGGCAACGTGATCAGGAGTATCGTCCATCGCGGTGGAGTCCGTTGAAGCGAGTGGTCATCGGGCCGAGCCGTGTCGCCGCCGCGCCGCGTCTCAACTCGCCGATGACGCGCTGATCACGCTGCCTGCGCATGCAGACCGCGTGCAACGTGCTGTGTTGGGTTCGATTCCCAACAAGCTCAACCTGAGGTCGACACCCGCAGCCTACAGTAGTAATTTTCGCATTGTTTGCGAAGTTTTTAATTTTTAGTATATTAATGGACGCCTGCGTTTGCAAATACTACCTAATGCCACAACACTGGTACACTGACAGATGCATTATTACAGATTATTCCTGTCGGACAGCTAACACTATAATAACACTCTATCTGTAGATTTTAAGCACATGGGGTTTTCATTAACAGTCACCTAACTATAGATATTTATTTTTATTATGACAAAACAAAGATGACAGAAGATGGCTAAACTAAATATTTTTCTGTGTACGTTCTACGAACTATCATATTAATTTAACAAAAATGTAAAAAAAGGAAGCACATAAATATACATATATTGTTGGGAATCGAACATAGGTTTGCAAGGCAGTCGTTTAACTTTAAAGCTATTTGCTTTGTTTAAAGTTGACTAAAGTCGCCGTTCTTATACAGGATGGTAGGGACATCGACTCACAAACTGTTACCATAGATTCAGCACATGATTCTAGACCCCTGGCGTAGTAATTGTACGTAGTTCATCCAAAAAAAAATCTGCTGTTTTATAGAAAAGTGCAACTCAAATTGAAAATCTTTAATTCGAGCGAAGACTTATATAGGGTTAGTAACATTGTCTTTAAACTAAGCGTAACTCGATACGATGACACATGTAACTGACAGCAGTGAATTACATATATTATAGCCCACGCTGTCAGCAACCATTTTCAGAACCCTGTTAGGGCTGGCCATGACTCGAGTCACCATTGATGATGCGTGCTTGCGCATTATTGTGTAATAAAAATATTCTACGCGCGCCGCCGCAAACATCCCTGACGCAGTTTTCTGACCTCGTTATTGCATTGGACACGAAGGGCTCCATACAGCGCGGCGGCGCTTGCAAGCTGCATGTGCAGAAGTTGGTACAAAATGCTCTAAAGAGCGTCACCTTTTCGTCTGCAGTACGACGTGCAAACCTGTGGGCTATCACATTCGCACGCACAGCAAGAGCCATCTGTTCCCATTCAATGTCAGCATTGTCTTCAAGGTCACTGGTGACCAAATGACCTAGATATTTAATTTGTGCCACTCACTCAAGACGAACACCGTTTACCTGTATGGGACGTACATCAAGATGATATTTGGTTCGCGCCTCAAAAACAATGTACTGACTTTTCTGAACTTTATACAATAACCCGTGTTTTGTTGCGTAACGTTCACATGTGGCCAATAGTATCCTAATAACGCCGCCTGAAATACTTACCGCGCTCAGCACCACCATGTCGCCCACTTTACTTAAATTATTGACACAGACACCGTTAATATAACAACCGACATGATGACTGCTAAGCGCCTCAATCAGGGCATCCACATACAAGTAAATTGAAGATGGCAGGGGAGGCCAACCCCTCCGTCTCACTCCGCCCTCCAGTTGATATGGCTCCGACAGCACACCTGCCTACCGAACATTGTTGACCTGGTTTGCATACCAATGCTTTAAGTTCGATAGGCAAGCTGGTTGCATATTAGAAAATCAAAACTTTCCTGAGCAAATTTCAAAAGAACAACGTACAAATCAACAAAATTTAAAATAACGATGGTCATTTGATCAAAAGTTCAGCTGACCAAAGTCTGGAATATCAATGTTTAAATTATTTATTACACTATTGACCAAATCGTTTAAAGGTCAAAATGGATTACTGGATAAATTATTAATTATCAAATGGATTAACTGTAAAAGGTAAAAATAATATTAATATTAGTGAATAGCGCCTGTCTGATACAGAAAGCCTTTGGTCAAAATACCTAAAATGATGCATCACCTGCGAGCTATCTGTATGAATCCCGAGCGTAAGCGAGGGGCCACCCAGGGTATCAAGAACCTAGCTGACACAAAGGAGCGAGCGCAGGATAGCGCGAGCGACGACATGGCTGACAGAAAACGAGAGACAATTCAAATGCGAGCGAAGCGAGCGCGAGCTCGACGAGCGGAGCGAGGAGCCAGAAATAAATATTATTTTATTAAACTATAATCTCAAATCTTGTCAGGCGTAAGTGATGTAGTATAGTTTGGAAGCAAGTTGAGATATAAATATAGATTTGGTAGGTACTTATATTTACCTACATCTAGCAAATTTATTCAGTCGTCATTTGTGATTATGTAATTTGATTAGTAATGATTTGATATTTTAAAATTACATCTAGCAACTTTTGATCAGTCGTTCATTTGATGTCACATACATTGAGATTAAAAAAAAATTCTAAATAAAACATTTGGTCATTTAAATTTTGTTTGCTTAGCTCTTTAAAGGTATAGCGTGATGATAATAATTTAAAATGTTAAATCTGTAGCTATCTGCAATATTCTAACCCTTTGGCTCGTCTTATTATATTTTGCGGCAAACTATAGAAGAATACGAATAAATTGCAATATTGCTTTGCTCATCTCCCATAGAAAATAGCGTGATAATATATAGCTTACAGACTGACCTGACTTATAGGGAATATATCTGTGCAAAAGTTAAATAAAATATATCCGGGTAGTTTTTGTATGATGCTGGAACATACATTCAGACAAACAGACAAAATTCAAAAAAAAATATTTTCGGCATTAGAATCGTTCCCAGCCCTCGCACAAATTACCAAAAAACAAATAATGAACAGTTTTGACTTCGATACGATTTTATTATATGTATAGATTTGTCCCTCAAACTTTCAATATAGCAAAAGAAAGACGTTCTAAAAACCAATCGTTCACAATTTCGAAGCCTACTTATAGAACTGGGGTCTAAAAATAACTCTAGCCGCTTTGAAATCGTTATTTTTTACTATGGCTGGCTCTCTCAGCCTAGATTTAACCCATTTTATTTAGGGTTGCTTCTCTTCGTCATTCTTCGCCAGACGGTACTGGGTCGTCAAGACGTCTACTTGTGCTTCCTTCAAGTAGTTGTTGACGACGCGCGCGCTTTTTTGGAACCAGAGTGTTGATGCTCAGGACTTATCTAGTCATGTGGTCTTCGGGCCTTCTCATCACATGCCCACACCATCTCAGGCGCGTTTCGGAGTTCTGAAATCTTGTGTGGTTGTGCAACAAATGCATAATCAGCCTATAACGTTCCCACTGCTGGGACACAGGTCTCCTCTGTGAGAGGTAGTGGGCCGTAATCCACCACGCGGGCCCAGTGCGGGTTGGTAGATGTCACATGACTTCGAATGTTTGGTTCTAGGACATGCCGGTTTCCTCGCAATGTTTTCCTTCACCGTTTTTAGAGCAGATATGATGAAATAAATTACACAAGGTAAAGCGCCTGCCTGGGTTCGAACCCACGACCAACAGCTCGTCAGTCGGGGCCGTTACCACTAGGCCACCACTGCTCTTACTTGGCCACCATTGCTCTTGCGTCGCTTTATCTGCAAAATTCTCTACTAGTCGCTGCTACACGAAAAAAAGAAGAAGAAGCCAGACCAATTCTTCAGAAAGGCTTGGAAGATCTTACAACAATAAGAAAGAAAGACTATAGGCCAAAGATCTTCTGCCTTAATAATTTTAAAACCACTTCTGTGCAGCCACCAGTTGACAGATGTATTCTGTAAAAAAATACCGTGAAAACTTAGACGAAGCAAGCCGTCAATGGTGTCAATCCCTAGCACAGAACAGATAAAAGAGGTATCTGTTCTGTGATCCATCGGGTGGAGTGACAGCTCACTTCATCCAAGTCTTCACGGTAAGTTTTTTTTACAGAATAGACCGGCATTGATAATATCACGAAGTAACATCCACCCATCCACCACAAGACAATTGAACATCGTCCCAATTATGTTTTTTGCTCTCGCACGGCCACGTAACATCGCGGCCCAGGCTACCTTCGACCTTGTCACGACATGTTACCCGTGGATACTCCGCCACATGCCGCGTACCCCTGCCCCGGGTAATTTCCCTAGCGGCTGCGATTTTGGGAGCGTTGTATGCGGAGAGTATTGGTGGAGAGTATTTTGAGGTGTTTAAAATGTGGTGGAACTTGCCGCAGAGGATAGGTAGTAGAAGTATCAGATTTTCTTTTGTTGTTAATTTGTTAGAATTTTGAATTTCCTCCTATGATAGCTGTGACTGGTGAAAGGTGATTTGGCTATAGAAGATGACTCGATCGCATAAACTTGCCCAGAAATTAGTATTTTGAGCGCGCTGAATAATTGAGAATGTTCTAAATTGATAGACTCGAAAAAGAGATAATGTTAGAACATAATAGACTGACCGGTTGGCGCAGTTGGTAGCGACCCTGCCATCTGAGCCGCTGGTCCCGGGTTCGATCCCCGGACAAGTCAAACATTTGTGTGCATGAACATGTCTGTTTGACCTGTGTCTGGGTGTGTATATGTATATAAGTATGTATATCAGTCATCGGGTTACCGTAGTACAGGCTCTGCCTAGTTCGGGACCTGAAGACCTTGTGTGGATGTTGTCTCATAATATTATTATTATTAATTCTGTGCCACTCTCAGTAACTGATGAAATTGTCTACATTATTTTTGTGTAACCCCTTCCTTACCCTCCTACACAACTTGCCTGTGCAAGCGAGTACTCTCCCAGTTCCAACGCTCGCTAACAACGCATACTATTTTCCCCACAATGCAATGCTCCGGTTAAACGGACAGATTTTATTATTTTAAGCTCGGCCCGTTACCTTCGCTATTTGTACTGATACTATGCGAGCGCG
The DNA here is from genome assembly GCA_937001585.2 of Brachylomia viminalis. Lineage (NCBI taxonomy): Eukaryota > Metazoa > Arthropoda > Insecta > Lepidoptera > Noctuidae > Brachylomia > Brachylomia viminalis. The sequence continues at coordinate 3,492,806 of OW443307.2, read as the reverse complement.
GATTTCGTGCTATTATACGAGTATTACATGCCTTCTGCTCTAGCTAGTAGTTTTATTGAGACTTTACTCTTATAAGTAGGTTAATAAATGGAAAATTAATTTTAACAGCTTATATAGAGCACACTCAAAGTTCTGCGCTCCTTATTTGAGCACCTTAAGGCGTTGGTACGCAGAATTGAAAGAAGAAGAAGAAATGTGGCTACTATCAGGCAACTAATTGAAGACAACCGGCGTATTACCTATGATGAGATTCGAGGACATTTTGGGGATTGGTATGAGCCAAATTCAAAAAATCTTACATCAACATTTAAAAGTTAGAAAACATTGCTGCCGCTGGATTCCTCGTGAACTCGCCCCAGAACAAAAACGGACTCGAGTTGATTGGTATAAAAAAATGTTGTTAAAGATTGGTGTAAATAAATGTTGTGAAAGTCAAATGCTGTGTATGATATTGTGACAGGATATGAAGCATGGATATATTGTAACATGTTGGAAAGTAAGCAACAGTCTTCTGTATGGGTGTTCGAAGGCGACCAAATTGAGGCAAACAAACAAAATTGAGGCAGGCGAGAAGCGTAGGCAAAAAAAAATTTTTCTCCCTGTATTTTTTTTCTCCCAGGCAGTTCCTGTCTGCACGATCTCACTTGAAAAACAAAAGGCAGATAATGCTGAGTGGTACACCACCAGTTGTTTGCCCAGTGTCTGAAAAAGTTTGGGAAAACCACCAAGAAATCGCATCCTATTGCACCATGACAAAACGATTTCTATGTTTCGGGACAAAAATAGAATCAACTACTGCTACTAAATTTCTTGGTATTAATATAGACAACAATTTGACTTGGAGACCCCAGAGGGCCCAGACAGACGAAATAGGTATGTAAAAAACGTAATAAATTTGTCTATGCTCTCTATAAGTAATCAAAAATAGTGAGCCTAGAATCTGTACTGAACAGCTTATCACGGCTATGTTGCATCAACACTGAAATATGGCGTAATACTCTGGCGCAATTCAGTAGATAGAGAACTCGTATTTAGAGCACAAAAAAGATGTGTGACAACTATGTGTGGCCTTAAAAGCACAGACAGTTGTCAACCATTCTTTATACGTCTAAAAATTCTTACCTTGACATCGCTGTAAGTACATATACCAAACATATACGAAACAAATATGTTTGTCAAATCTAACATTTCATTAAACAACATAGCTACTAAAAGTCACCACAGGAAATTACGCGATAAAAATAAGTCAGAACTCGAAGTGACTTATGGCAAAACTGCACTAATGAATAATAGTACCTTCTGTATGGGCAAATAGTAGATTATTAACCAAGGGGATAAAGCAGTGTCTTCTGTCGCGGGTGACGATTTAAATCGCGAGCGTAATGAAGGACTGGAGGTTTACTCCCGAGCGTAGCGAGGGTGTTAAAAACTTAAATCACGAGCGAAGCGAGGGATTTAAGACGAGTCCTGAGTGTAGCGAGGGATTTAAGTTCACCCAAGACTAAGACAGCTTTATCACCGAGGAAAATACTCTAGTTTTCGTACCATTTGCGAAAAAATGAACACAATAATAATATGAGATAAGCATTTATTAAAAATAATGACAATTAAACGTATTTTTAGAACATTAACTTATTAATAAAAATAAATTAAAATAAACTTAACGTTTATGTATTTGAAGAAAACAAAAACGCGGCAAATTCCTAGACTAATATTTTTTTGTCGGAAAAGCAAAGGCATCAAGCTCATACGGCCTCGTCGGTTTTCGTAATTTTATTTTAATCATAACTGCATAATAAATGCGTATTCCTTTTTCAAAAAGATGTATAATGCTATAAACTCAATGGTGTAAACACAGATGTAGTTCAGTATAAATTTCGGTAAGTATTCCAAATTTAAATCACATTCTCCCCCTAGAGGATGAATGAAATTCAGTACAATTTTCTTTCCCTGTTTTAAACAGATTAAAAATGACTATTGTTATGTTCGCATTTTGTGGCATAGAATGTCACTTTTTTGAGCAAGTGGTACGAAAAATATATTTTTCGTACCACTTGCTCAAAAAAGTTACATTCAACTTAAAAGTGATGTAACTAATATTTATGTAACAATAGCTTCATAATACATTTTGTTGTATTTGTGTTACTAACCAAACAAAAATATAAAATATAATAACCTAAACTAACTAAAACTATTAACAAATTAAAATATGGCGTCGAAAAATTCCTCTGCATCGCTGTCGACTGGTAAAGTACCCAAGAGACTGGCGGCATTGCCACGTTGTATGGCAATGCTAAGCCTCTGGCCAAGGTAATGGCCAGCCCTTGGATCCCGGGAAGTGTCAACAAGCCGTTTGGAGATTTCGTTGAACAAACCGTGAGCACTCGGACCCCACGGCCCGAGGGTTTCAACCCCAAACGGCTCGAAAATATAATTGCCGATAAGGTTATTATACTTTCGCCGTTTGAGGTTTTCCGCAGCCGCAGCAGCAGCGCCTGCACAGCACGCCGAGTCAGGAAGATGGGATGGCGCAAGAGTATCGACACAAGTTGCGTCCCACACTAAAGGCCTACCCACCTTCCAAGGAAAATTTCATTAATGTTGAATATAGGTATAATTATATGTGAGAACGATGTAAATAAGACGTACACATTGAGTGTCCAGTGTACAGCAAATATAAATTTAAACTTAAAAGTTAAATTTGTGTTAAAAAGTAAAATTTTCGACAATATTGATTAAATAATATATTTGTACACCTCTAGGCAAAACATAGAGGATCTACCAATCTGTAACATCTCGCACGCGGTTGTAATTTGACCTATGTTTACAAAAAAAGTAAAATTTTCGACAATATTGATTAAATAATATATTTGTACACCTCTAGGCAAAACATAGAGGATCTACCAATCTGTAACATCTCGCACGCGGTTGTAGGGGAGAAAGGGGTAATGGGAGTCACTTAAGCAGTAATTGAAACTACTATCAGGTTTATGTCTAGAACTTTATTAAAATCAACTTTTAAGGTACTTTAATTAACAAACTATCAGTCTCAGTTAGTTTCATTATCTTTTGAATCACAGTTTAGGTACTAAAATTAAAATAAAAAAAAACAGCTTTGACCACCATTGTCCGCGTATGCGTGTAATGATGGTCACTAAGTGTGCAATGAGAGTCAACAATTATCACACACATAACCTCGTGGAGAATCGCACCCAGTACAGTCTTTGTGCGCCCACAACCCACAAGAAGTGCATCTGTACCACAACTCGTTATTGCGGCCAAATTCTCCACATATCAGGCAGATATTCCCAGCATCATTGTCATCTTCGTCACCATCATCTTCATCATCATCACATATTTGTTTAAGGCTGACATCTGACTCCGAAGAAGTGTTTATTTCTTTCGTCTTGTCTTTTTCTCATCGCAGTTATAAATATTTCTGGGAGCAAATTTATGTATGTCAATTAACTCACCCAGAAATTTATAAAACAGCTGGACTTCTTCTTTATTGAAGGCCGTTATTCTGTTCACGCTAGTAGCTTCAGGTTTACGAATAGAGATTTTATTTCTTTTGAGAAATCCTTCCAGCCAATCACGGCCAGCCATTTGAGCACTTGATTCAAAATTGTGCTTAATGTGATTTTCTTCTGCATACTGATATGCTACCTTCCTGATTGTAGTTGCTGGCGCCCCATAAAAAATTAATGACAAATATTTGATGCGTTCTGCTAGACGCGTTTCTACTTTTTATGTGAAAACAGGAAGTCGTCCGAGGCGCGGCTCTGATGAATCTTTCTTCTTAAGTCGCTTTTGAAGACTGGAAAACGGTATATTCGTCGCTCTAGCAGCAGACCTCATAAAGTGACCTTGTTTCATGAGGTCTTCTGCTTTTGACAGTGTATCGGAAGACCACTGAGCTTTGTCAGTAGACCTAGGGCGTATTTTTGGCATTCCTAAAACAATAATAAAAATTAATCAATGTTTGAACACCACTAACAAACATCGCGGTCAATGGGAGTCAACTCCCATTGTCCGCATTTCACTGGCTCTCATTGCCCAATTATACCTAATTGGTAAAAAAAAACATAATAAAATAATTTGTTGTTAAATCACCACAAAATGTTCTTAAAACTATTATTTAGGCATACAGTCGCACAATAAACAAGTTTAATTACCTAATCGTGTTAAAATAATCTACTCACCGCTTATTTTGTGCACTCGTAAAATTAGATGTAAAGCGCGCGAAAACGTTAAGCGGCCTTCCCTTGCAAACGATGGCCGCGCACTGACCGCGCGTCGCGGGCGGGGTGGGAGGTGTATGTAACGAGTCCCTATAGTTGATATTCGTTTGTCTACACTCTTTCGTTTGAATGTTATGAACGTGACCACGGCTGCCCACTGACTCCGATTACACCTTTCTCCCCTAATTTGACCTATGTTTACAAAAAAAGTAAAATTTTCGACAATATTGATTAAATAATATATTTGTACACCTCTAGGCAAAACATAGAGGATCTACCAATCTGTAACATCTCGCACGCGGTTGTAATTTGACCTATGTTTACAAAAAAAGTAAAATTTTCGACAATATTGATTAAATAATATATTTGTACACCTCTAGGCAAAACATAGAGGATCTACCAATCTGTAACATCTCGCACGCGGTTGTAATTTGACCTATGTTTACAAAAAAAGTAAAATTTTCGACAATATTGATTAAATAATATATTTGTACACCTCTAGGCAAAACATAGAGGATCTACCAATCTGTAACATCTCGCACGCGGTTGTAATTTGACCTATGTTTACAAAAAAAGCATTCTGATTCTGAGTCTGAAAGCTTCGGCGCACACCGCGAACAAGACAAAGTCATTTTTGGTTTCTGAAAAGGTAGAGGTCGTGACCTTAGATCATAAGGTCGTGACCGATCCCGCACATCTAGCATCATGCGAGTTCTTTATTTTCCCATAAATCTAAGATTTGATGAGACGTTTGACATTTACGGGGCCAGAAGAGGCCGTGATGCTTTCAACCGGCACGTGAAAAATATGCCCTCAGACCAATGGCTCTCGTGTTTTCAAAAAGGGTTTAAACGAATGAAAATGTGTTTAAAATGTAATGGCTTTTCAAAGTATTTTACTTTGAAAAGCAGTAAATATATTACTTTACATGTAAATTGTTATATTTATGAGTAACGCAAAACTTTCAGTGTACCCCACGCAGGATATTTAATTCCATAGTTGGTGGTGGTCCTTTTGTCCACGAAAATAGACTGTACCTACCCACACTCGAAATCGAAAAGTTCAACGACCACTTCGTATATTTTGACACATCAATTTTCCCGGAAAAATGGTCGCTACAAACAATCCATTAACCAAGTCCAGTTTGAAAGTAAAAACGATTATAGAGATGAAAAATAGATTTTACGTAACTCAACACAATTAATAGGGAGAAGTCAACTAGGTATTATCAAAATTATAGGTTAAACCTGCACCCCAGCCTTTAATTAAAACCATCAAGTATTAGCGAAAGTCTGCAACTTTTCAGAACTTGTACTACAAAGCTAGGGTTGCCAACCCTAACATGTTCTATTTTCTACTATGGGTATTACAATTCCAATAAAACATAGGTATAAGTAGGTATTAGGTGAAACTACTTCATTTACATCAACAATTAAAAATTTTGAAGGCTCGTTCAAACAAGTGCGACACGCAACGCGACACTCAGGCACCGCCTGTCGCGCGACGCGCGGTGCCTTTGTGGTGAGCGCGATTCGTGTCGCTGTAACTCCTGTTTGAAGGAGCCATTATTCGGAAAGCTTTGAGCTTTGAGCTTCGGAAGCAGTGAGTCAGTGGCTCTGCAGTTTTATATAACTATAATTTATATAATATAAATAAAGAAGATTGTAAAATTATTCTCTATTATTATTCTATATATCTATATTATCTATTATATTTTTTTGCAATTTTTCTCAAACTATTATACTTTAGTGTAGTAACAGTTAGTTAACAATCTCACCGTGATAACTTAAGTGAAGTGAGCTTGAAGTGAGTTGTCGATAGTGTCAATCCCTAGCATCAAATGGAATGATAGCTCACTTCACCTAAGTTATCACGGTGGGATTGTTACAGAATCGACCGGCTGTTTTCTCAAACTTCTATACTGTAAAGGGTCCTGTTTTCTTAAACTTCTTTAATTTAATGGACCCTGTTTTCTCAAACTACCATACTTTAAAGGGTCCTGTTTTCTCAAACTTCTATACTTTAAAAGGTCTTGTTTTGTCAAACTTCTATACTTTAAAGGATCCTGTTTTCTCAAACGTCTATACTTTAATGGGTCCTGTTTTCTCAAACTTCTATACTTTAAAAGGTCCTGTTTTCTCAAAAAATAACATTATATAGCATCGCGCCTGTAATCCTCGAAGGGTTAGGCAGAAGTGTGCCTATATGGTACACCCACATTTCGCTAGGTATGTCTAACTTTACATGGAAGTTTTTGGTTTAACTATGGCATCATCTTATGGGGAAATAGCACAGACGCTCCCTCCTTATTTACCCTCCAAAAAAAGCTAATACGAATAATTACCAATATAGAACCAACAGATGAATGCAAAACTTACTTTAAAAAAACACAAGATTCTCACCTTAGTTGGTATTTACATCTTAGAATTGTGTAAATTAGTCCGTAAATATCCAGATTCTTACAGCACACGGGGAGACATACAAACGAATCATACTTTTCGCCATAAAAATAGACTAAATTTGCCTCCGTCCCTCCTTAAACTGCATTCATCTAGTCCATAGTCCAATGTCAATAAAAATATATAATAAATTACCAGAAGACATAAAACAACAAAATAAAACCAGTATATTTTTAAATAAACTAAAGCAGTACTTAGCTTCCAATAGGAAGCGAGCCTATTGCCATGAACCGGGCACAAATCTAGACTCCGGGCTGCTACTCCGAAATCCCTGAGTCAGCTCCGAGCTCAGGACCTCAAGCTCAGCAGTAGCTACGACCACTAGAACAACGAAAATCAAGGGTCCCTCAAAAATTAAGGTTCCTTCAAAATTAAGGTTTGACGGCACGGTTGGCGCAGTGGTTAAGCGATTGAGTGCTGCGCTGCGTGTCGCGGGTTCGATCCCCGCACGGTACAAATATTTGTATGACCTGCAAGTAGTTGTTCCGGGTCTGGCTGTTTGTGTATGTGAGTTTAAATGTTTGTAAACGCACACACAATACAGGAGAAATTCCTACTGTGGGGCAACGTCTTCTTTAAAAAAATAAGTTCCTTCAAAAAAGGGCGAATCGCGACGCGATTCGCACGCGATACAAAGAAGCCGCGTGTCACGCGACGAGCGGTGCCATTATGTCGCGCGTGATTCGCGCCTCGTGTCGCGCCTGTTTGGAAGAACCCTTGACTAGGTATATTTAGGTTGAAAAAAGTTGGTAACCCTATACACAGTTGAAGGACAACTAAGAATCCAGTGAAATTAATTTCTCGCCGACTACCAGCGACCTTCGAGTCACCCTCGGTTAAACCTGTGACAAAAAACAAGTTTACACTGCAAACAACCGAACTAAAGAAATTAGAATTTACTTTATGTTAGTTCTTTCACAATAATTTGATTTATTTGAGAAAGTATTGGATTAACCTTTGGAAATACAATTACTTGCATATGGAATTGCTTTGGATTGAAGGCGAGTTAAATAGAGCTAAAATTAATGTTATTTCTTTTAATACGTGTGTAGACTATTAAAGAAGACTTTTGTATATAATAAACTGAATTTTAAGATTAAATATCCCTGAGCTCAACTGTCCCTAGTGATATAATGCTGGTCCTGCTCCACAACCACAACTAATTGGTTAATATTTGATAATACTGTTGGAGCTGCTGAAGATTGTAAGACTACCTCTGTATTGTATATAAACTCAATCTCCTTTTGTATTATATAATTGCATAGGACAAGTGTGAGTACTATGTACTATCGAGCTACCATTTACCGCCTAATGTCTTTCGTTGACTTGAATGTGCCCTGGCGTCTGATAGATGTCATGCTCACTCTAAATGTCTCGCTGACGGTGGCGCGTGTGTTGGATCATTTAGCTCCCTTCCTAATGGTTGAGCTGAATGGTGCTGATCCATGCGTCGTCTATTTGTTGTACTCTGGACACTCAACGTGTACGTCTTATTTACATTGTTCTCACATATAATAATTATACCTTTAGTCAACATTAATGATGTAACTAATATTTATGTAACAATATAATAAAATAAAAAAGCGTTTCCATGAAGTTTCTAGTCCGTTCTTCTCCTTAGGTACCTACTATGCCTTGGAATGGGCAACTGGCTTCAAATTTCTCACTGGCCGACCACTTGACAATTCAAAAGTGTCCGTAAATGGCTTAATTGAAATAAATGCTTTGAGTTTGAGTTGGAGACACAATTACTGGTCTATTGTTACCGAACTATAAGTTCTATCGACAGATGAAAGGCAACCACACTTGTCAGACGACTTGGTAATCGCAGTTTTCAGTTATAGATAACCACGCCTTTTTTTTTTTTTTTTTTGTCGCTGAGAAATGCTTTATGCATCCCCGCTCGTGGGGGACGAGACGGGGTATGTGGGACTCCTGTCGAAATCCGCACTCGACAGTATACCCACTAAAACTCAGCGGTGTTCCCACAACGCCGTGATGGGAGGGCTATGGGAAATTTAACTGGGGGGCTACGGGAATGGCCGGGAACACCCGGCCACTCCCGTCCGACACTGGTGGAGCCCCGTGCAATACAGGCAAAGGGCGCCCCCGCACCCACCGCCTGCTGGCCTCCACCCGGGAGGAGCCGGAGGTGACTACCAGACCGGCGTCTTCCTCGACCCCTCCCCTCTCCAGAGCAGCGCCACGCGAGAGAATCATCCTCCCGCGCGCGCGTCACTGCATCCCTCCGGGACACGACCGCCTATTCCGCAGCGGCGGCCGTGCCCAGTCTACGCCCACTCACCTCCCTCTGTAAGCAGAGGAGGAGTGGGCGTACCCTCTGTAGCCCGGTTCCCTTCACCGACCATCAAGCATGATCGGTGATTGGAACCGTGACCTTTCCCCGCTTGTTGAAGATTAGCCGCCAGCCCCAATTGTCCACCAAAACCGCACTGGGAGAAATTGGAGCCGACGTTGCCCAGGGTGCGCCACGAGGAGGCTCTTCAACATGCACCCCATAGATAACCACGCCTGCCTTGTGCGTGCCAAGTCGATGCTGGGAATTTTCTTCATTTAATTCAATAAATTTGGTAGATTATTAATAGTGAACACCCATTGCCCGCGTATCTGCCATCTTCTTCGTGTCTTCTGGAATTATGAAAACATTATTCTGCGACTAACACACATATATTCCCTCTTCTAAATCCAAATAGATCAATAAATCATTTGTATAAACACCATGCATAATTAATTAATAACTGAATATCAAACAAAAGTGAAATAATTTATTTCAATTGAAACCCGGCGTTCTGTGAGCCCAATATTCTGAATCATCAATCGACTGACGAGGCAAATTGCAGAAATGGAGTGAGGCATGGTGACGTCACTAGAGCGAAAATTAACACCTCTGTGCTCGCTCTAGAAAAATTGGAACAAGAATATGAAATGTTTTTCAATGTTAATCTGAATTGTGGGAATTATATTAAACTGGATATTTCATTTAAAATAATATTGAAACAGTGAGTAAATAACAGACGTGTGACGCTTGCAAAATGCAGATGTTTTAATACTGGATCAACTTTTTAATAGATAAAAGAGGGCACAGATTTCTAGGTAATAGTTATAGAATTTCAAAGAGCACTAACATCCTCATGCATTTCGATAAAATCATTCCATCAGTTCCGAGAAAATTCATGTATCCTATTAGCCGTAGAAGGACCAATATGAAAGAACTACCCTTAACATAACATAATTACTACCGAAACGTACCACCCAACTTCTTTGAAGTGTCCATTTCAGATTCTTCATATTATTATCACAATTCGATTCCACATCGATGTCGATAACACTCGCGTTCCGACCGTAAAATTATCGAAAAGTAAATTAGGCCGAGACACACTGTCACACATTAATAAAATTCATAAATTCATGAACATGGCACACTGGATGTGCCATCAAATATTCAACGCCGCCGCGCGGTGCGCTCGTGTGTAATCAGAATATTAAAAATGTTTTCTTTTCATATGTAATGTAATGATTTTTATTCGCAATGTCTTCTTAATATCGATAAGGTTTATTACTGGTGTTCGTGTGGGCTGATGCTGGGCTGGTTCGTATTCATTAAGCCATTTCTGCTCCAGAGGTTCTTGTTTTCAATTTTGTTTTGTTGATTCAAAAGATTGACTAAATCCTTTTTCCGCCCGGGTTGACAGACCTTTGTTTTTAGGCATTAAAACACAATGAGCACTTACATAATTATGTACTACCTACGTGCTATTTATAATTTCCAAATTAAATAGATGTTTAATAGACTCTCCAGAGTCCAGAGCTGCATAATAATAATAATCAGCCTGTGTTGTCCCACTGCGGGCCAAATGCCTCCTTTTCCTTTTACCACTCAACTCGTTCCTGAGCCAATATGCACCAATCCCTCCTATAAGCGTCAATTTTGACCCTCCATCGCGCCATCGACGCCATCTTCGACTCTCCAGAGTTCCATAATGAATTAGTAATGTCTCTTTGGTCGCTAATAGTACGTCAAAGGCCAATAGCCATTTGAATATGACAAAAGATGTATCTGAATGCGTTTGGAGGGGTTTTGATTGAGAGCATTCCCTTTGATGATGGAATCGTCGGTTTCTACATTATATAGAAGGTTCATCCAATACAGGGTTACTTGTAATTCGAAGTATATCCGTCAGGACCTGATAGTGGATCAAATAAACAACAAGTTGAACCCCATGTATGGCCGAAATTCAACAGTTTTTGAGATATTTGAATTTTAATGGTTTTTTTTTTATATTTACCCATAATTTTACATTTAATTCCAAATAAAAAAGAAACTATTTATTGAATGGGTACCATTAAAAAATTATAATTATTGTAGCTTGCACTTCAATTAAGCTATGAACATGATTGTTACCTGTTGTAGTTGCCTTGTGAATAAATAAATAAAAGTACATTATGGGTATTTCGGCAATACATATCGGGGGTTCAATTTGTCGCATTATGGCCAGCTCCTAACGGATACACGTCGAATTACAAGTAGCCTTGTATGGGGCACTGACCTCTATTAGCGTATTTTAATAGAGGTCAGTGTATGGGGGTCACACTGAAAGTTTTTAGAATAGGCCAGTAAAAAAATGCCGATGAAAAATTTATTTAAATTTCGAATAAGAACTCTGGGAATCTTTAATTGTGTAATGAATTCATATTATGTCGTTTATTTTTGTAAATTGGCGGCCATTTAAAAAGTGTCTGTCGTGCGTCGAAATGTATTTGACTAGAGAAAATCTTCGCTCAATGATTTATTACGACTTTCGTTGCAGCCATAATCGACAACAATGTTTCGATAGACTTCGATTAGCATTTCATGACGAAGCCCCATCCCGTGCCACTGTTTACAACTGGTTTAATGAGTTTAAACATGGTAGAAACAAACTCACCGATGATTCGCGAGAAGAACGTCCTTCTACGGTGACTACTGAATTTATCGTGAGTGAGTGAATAAAAGATAAACTTAGAGGAATTCGTTTTATGAACACTGAAGATTGCTGAAGATGCCGTGGCTGCGTTTGAAAAAGGCGTGGATGAAATTCCTAAAGAAGAGTGGGCCCACTGCTTCAGTCAATGGTTCCATCGCATGCGATGGTGCTTAGAAAAGAACGGAGACTACTTCGAAAAACAAAAAAAAATATTAACAGGCTTCTACATCATTCCATTTTTTATTTTCTACAATATTTCAGTGTGACCCACGTATATTTAAACGAACATGCAATACATGTAATAATTGGTGCGTCGGGCGTGGGTCGAACCTAATATTCATTGCACATAAATAATTATGGTTTTTATTTTTATTTATTTTTTCTAACCTATTTTTATTGCTTTATTTTCTTCTTTTTTTTTCTTTTTTATCCCCTAGTGGCATTACAGATACAGATGTCCGTGGCATCACAGAGGGCCCTATCAGAATACCAGCGTTGCCGTATTTATTTTTTAGATATCGCAGCATTATGCTGAGATAGGAACCATTTTGGCTCGGATCATATAATTTTGGCCTCGCACAAGTATTTTATGTCTTTCTTGTTTTTTACTGTTGTTTTTAACCCCCGACGCAAAAGAGGGCTGTCTGTGTGTCTGTCTGTCTGTCTGTCTGTGGCATCATAGCGCCCGAACCACTGAACCGATATCAGTTTAGTTTTTTTTGGATGAAAGGAGACTTAATCGAGAGTGTTCTTAGCTATGTTTTATAAAAATCGATTAAGCCGTTTAAGAGTTATGGTGGGTTAAATTATTTCGTACTTTTTTTAGGTAGGTTTTTGTGTCGGGGGTTTTTTAAATTTTTAATTTAAGTTTTATTAATGTTAATTTTTATTATGTTAGTTTTAAATGCTCCTTTTTGTATTCTTTACATACATAGATACATACATTATTTCCTGTGCGTGTCCTAAACAATAGTAGATTATGCACCGAGGGGCTAAAGTTGTGTCTTATGTCACGGGCGTCATATTGAATCTCGAGCGCAATGAAGGATTCGGGATTTAACTCCCGAGCGCAGCGAGGGAGTTAAGAGTTTAACTCACGAGCGAAGCGAGGGAGTTAATACAAGAATCCTGAATGCAGCGAGGGATTCAAGCTAGCCCAAGGCAAAGACACCTTTAGCCCAGAGGAGGATACTCTACTTTTTACACCTACTGTGAGAAAATAATTTTAATGTTATTCCATTCCTTTTAAAAAATGGTTCGTAGTTATCTAATTATTCTTACAATATTATGTCTTCGAAAACATGGCAACGATATGAAGAAGCAGTCGTTATGATTTTGTAGGAAATCGAGAATATCATCCACGCGTAGTAAGGGTTTCGAAAATAGCTTTCCTCTTTCTGGCACCAAAGGGTGTTTGTTAGTACTATACTGCCAATTTAGCTGAGCATGTGAGATTCCAAATTCAAATCACATTATTGACCAGCGGGTCATAATGAAATCCGGTACAACATTATTGACCGGCTGTGCCCCCGGCCATTAATGACTCACTTTAGGTTAAGGTTGCTTGACATATAATTTGACATTTTCGAGCAGGTGGTGTGAAAAGTATTATTTTACCTTTCTTCAACAAGAGTCAATCAAAATGACGATTTAGTCCTTGGATGTCAACATACGAGTCATCTTTTTGTCTCGAAACAATCTTTGCTCGGCCCCTGTTTTTAAATATCCATGGCCATCGTTACTGTCAGTCACCAGCCTAAAAACAGGAAAATCGTAGGGATCGGTATTCTCCAATAATTGAATCGAACTGTGTGAAAAACATTGCGACAAGTTTTGGAAACAATCGCTAGTGATACTGATAGCTGACCGAACGAATGGATGCCGAAATGATTCGTGGTGTGTTCGGTTATTTTAATTAGTTTCAATTTGATATATATATATATATATACAGGGTTACTGGTAACTCGACGTATTCCTTGCAGGACGTCATAGTAGGGTTAAAATGCAACAAATTAAGCCAATATTTTTTATATTTTTTTTGTACATCTTTTTTTTCACTGGACAACATTTTGTATGTAGTAACAGCAAAAATCACAAAAAAAATAATGTTTATTTAGTGATATTTGCCCAGGTTTCTGGCATTTTATTCAGTACAGTCGCGCAGTAAATAATTTTTAAATTTGCTCCAAATGATTTAATCTGGGATTTTTCATAAAAATACTGAAAATGTAACTAACTCAAAAACTACTGAATTTCGGTAGAACATTTGGTGGCTTAATTTGTTGCATTTTAACCCTACTATGACGTCGTGCAAGGAATACGTCGAGTTACCAGTAACCCTGTATACATATTATAAATTAAAGTCGTTTTTCGTGTCTGTCTGTGTGACCGCGTTGTTCTACTAAAGCATGCAATGGATTTTGATGCGGCTTTCAACATTATTTAAGTAGAGAATTCATTCCGGAAGGTTATAATAAATAAATCTCGATAATTGAAGTCGTGAAAACCGTGCCAAGCAGGGGTCGCTAGTCGAAAAATAAATCATGTCGTGGTGCAAAAATTGGATCAACTGATATGATAGGACCAGTTGGTTGGAAGTGAAGATTTTTTTTTATATTAAATAAATGTATTTCCTTTCTTATTGAAACTAGCTTCCACACGTGGCTTCGCCCACATGGTATGTCCATAAAAATGTAGCCTATGTCCTCCCGGGTTCAAAATATCCCCATACCAAATTTGATTAAAATCGGTCCAGCCGTTTCGGTGATTAGCCGGAACAAACTGACAGACAGACAATTTTTTTTTTAATGTTGTAATAGTACCCTATATACCTACTTTCATATGCATTAAGAAAAAAACTGTTATTTTGAAATTACAAACTGACACTAGTTTTATGTATTTGTATATAACTAGATAAACTATCACTCTTAAGAGGAATTCATAATATTTGATTACACAGTCCCAAAAAGTTGAATTAAAAGGAGCAAAAATTAAATGTAACTTTTAGTTACCCAGTCGGCAAAGTTACTTGCTCCAGAATTCGTTTCTCAGCCCAACCAAGGTATTTCATATTATAACAAAGTTGCCGTTTCCAATAACAGGGTAAGTTAAACACAAGTATCGAATAAACACAGTTCACCTAAACTCGAACTGGCCAGAAAGGAAAACAAGAAATCCATTACGTATTCCAAACAACTTTTTTTTATTGGCAACATGTTAAATACGAGTGAAGTAAGTGGCCTGCGTTTATTTAGGACTAGTCAAATAACCTAGCACAACAAACTTATACCATACGGTCCAAAAAATCTTCTTAAGTCCATCTTAGTTCTTATGTAATTTGAAATAAGGCGGGGTTTTTTTTTGTGGTTAGTTTGGAAGGCGTAGTAGTAAGTTGGTGGGTAAGTCAAGACTTGATAGAATTAAAATATAAGTAGCTAATGTCAGCGTATTTATTTGAGACGTGTTTGTTTTATTTGTGGATGCTTTATTTATAGGGAGTCAGATGTCATCTCGAACTGGCTCGGAGTTATGCTAATCTTCGGTTATTTAGTAGGTATGTATTTTTTTATTCTTAGCCCACTACTGTGCAAAGCCTCTCTACTCTTCGAATCAATCTTTATTAGGAAAGGCGGAAAGGGTTGTTAATTGAGTAAATTTGTCTAAACCCTTACGCTCTTATAACATTGTAGCGATATCTACATCGCCACATGCGATCTACGCATCATACTGACGTCACGCAAATCCTGTATCGCGGAGTGAAATTTACACCCTGTTCCTCGT
Source organism: Brachylomia viminalis (assembly GCA_937001585.2). Taxonomy (NCBI): domain Eukaryota; kingdom Metazoa; phylum Arthropoda; class Insecta; order Lepidoptera; family Noctuidae; genus Brachylomia; species Brachylomia viminalis. The sequence goes on along the minus strand of OW443307.2, from coordinate 3,477,341 downwards.
GCCTCTATATTGGTGACCCCGCCGTGATGAACAACATCAACAACCAACAATCAACCAACAACCAACAACAACTACAACTCGACCCACTATAGACCTCCGGTCTCCGGAGGGGAGTAATGTAGCGGTATATACATCGCCACAAGCGAGCTGCGCGTCATACTGGCGTTCCGCAGATCCTGCATCGCGCAAGCAGAGTTTACCGCGCGACTAGCATATATACAACGTCCCGATCCCGACATCAATGGTAGAGCAGTTGCCCACCAGACACGACACCCGTCTGGTCGGAGGATCCTCCCTTTTTCTTTGGAGGTACGAGTGAACTTTACACCCTGTTCCTCGTACCTCTATAACATGACACAACAATAAAAATGCGGTTCCAGCAGGTAAGTAATAGTTACTGTTTTTTTTTATGGAAGAGGGCAGACGGTCAATTCCCGTATTTTTAAGAACATTCGCTGTCATAAAATACCATCTATTTACATACATGTTTGACCAGTTTTTAACATTGATTGTCGCTGAGATGGGATTGCGACTTGAATTTTAACGTTTTTTAAGTTCGAGATTTCGCCTATGTTCGACCAGCGTTATTAAGCAACTTGTCAAAATATGTACCTACCTACCTAAAGATGCAATCAATATTAGTCGACCCATATTCAACCTCTCGGCTCAAGATTTTATTGCATCCTGGGGTTACAGGACAGCTAAGACCATCTGATCTCTTCTTGTCTGTCACGTAAAAGACAATAACATTGTATTCATCCTCGCGAAGGTAAATGAAAATTGTCGCACCACCGCTGAACTTGACGTTAAGCCTGATTGACACAGTACAATTTAATTGACTAAACTAATTCACAAAAAAAGTTTTACCGTCCAAGTAAGGCGATGCAAGTCATATGTTGCTTTAATTGTATTGCATGCCATTGGCAAGAAACTTGCATCGTGTGAATGGGGCTTTAGTATGGATGCCACAAATACTCGCTTGGTTCACCCACTACACTACTGGCCAAGTTTACAACAGCGCTAGGAGTCACAAAGTGTCGTAGTTGTATAGTTGTGACTACTCTCTATGAACACGCTAGGGGCCAACTCTGAAAGTCCTTCCACGAAGATACGAGCCCGTCCGAAAGTAGTTCTATGCTTGGGAATGAACCTTACTCCCGATTATTAATTATCTTTTACGGACGGGCAAAGGGAGTGAGGACAGCTGTCAAATCGTGTTGTCATCCATTCTTAGTTTGGGACCCGAAGTAATCTAATGTCCGTAGGTGATACGGAGTAGAAAACACCCGTAACTTCGGCCGAAAGTATGGATTTCGTGCTTTGAGAGTAGACCCCCTGATCTCATATTGTAGACAAAGCTGATCGAGCGCTTACAAGGAGTATGCAGCTACTCAGTTAGTTGTCTAAGTAAACTGATCTGGCTATTGGCTAAACTAAACATGAGACGATTTTCCTGATCCATCGCCTTGATTAAAGTGATCATATTTAGTGCATCTGAAGCTATTGAAGCAATACAAAGAGAATATAACTTAGACAATTTTTAATTAATAAAAGCTACTATTCGCTTAATAAATATCTAAATGATAGACTTATAAAGTCATAATTTTAGTACCTAGACGAAAATTTAAAAACAATACATCTCTCTTATAAATACCTATATACTTATACTTTATACTGTTCATTTTTCTTAGAAAGTACCTACCTACTATTTTATAATTATAAATTAAAAGTGCTTCCGCTCTCCTAACTCACTTATTTTGCTGTGCCCGACAGGGTCCATGTGATCTAATTTTAAGTTTACCACCTAAGTTTACATGTGGAATGCAATAAAGTATTGAGTAATATAATATATAATAGTCTTTGAAGCAATATGATGTGTTTTTAATAGGTACAGTCACGAGCTTTAATTTGGGACCCACCTAAGGTTGAATATCGTGTAGCAAACTTTCGCCATTTAGAGCTATTATGTTAACGCTGTCACTGCACAAACAATAAACGTCATAATGTTTACCATCGACAACTTTACGTTTCTAGGGGCTAACGTCAACTGGAGCGAGGGCAAACGATCATTACCGATTTCCGAGTAATAATTACTTTTTGGTCCTGTGGTCCCATAAGAAAAAAGAAACAAATAAAAAAGAACAAAATTATATTGTCAATATGATAGCTAGTCGTAGACAGAAGTTTCTCTGTCTACGTAGCTAGTCAACTAACCCGCTTATTCTTCAAACCTATATTAGTTAAAAAGTTTTGTCTCTTTCTCAAACATAAATATCAAAGTGACGGACCAAAACAACATATTTAAAATAAAATAGGTTTAAAGGCCGTTTATGATTATGGGGGCTTAGAAGATTTCAGCTAAAATATTGATTAATAAAATCTTTAGAAAAACAAAGTTTTTTATTCTTTATATTTATTAAGACATTTATGACACAAACCTCAATCTTAACACAATTATATAGAAAGCATGGTTAGCGGTGCACAAAATAAACACTTATCACCGAAGGCTACGACTAAATTAATTTAAATCTCTCCAGTAATTTTTTTATCATAAATATTCAAAACCGCGAATATCCACCTTCATTGTCAATCACAGCCTGGAGCCGGTTACGCATGGATCCAATCAATTTGTCACATATATCAGTACCCCTTAAACTTTCCCAGACTGTGAGGCAGTGATCCATAAGTGCTTCTCTAGTTCTTTCGTTTCTATTTGACCATTTTTGAACCATTAAGCCCCATAAATTTTCTATAGGATTTAAATCGGCACACTTTGCAGGCCACGGAATACGATTTAAATTTGCTCTATTATTGTCGAACCACGTTCTAACGATTCTTGCCATATGAATTGTTGCGTTATCTTGAACAAAGTTTATTGGAGCAACATCTTCTTGTGGATAATATAGTTGCAATGTTGGAAGGACACTCTCGTCTAATAAATCGACATAATCTTGAGCAGTGGCCCTGGGTGGTAAATTTATTAGTTCTCCAATGCCGGCTGAACTAATCCAGCCAGACATGTTAACTGTAATGCGACCAGACGCGTTGTTAGCTATGACGTGGTCTTCCGTGTATCGCGTCCTGTCAATTCGCCACAAATGTAGTCTGCCCGTTTGGGAAGATTGAAAAGTCTTTTCATCGATGAAAGCCGTCGTCGTCCAATCAAAATTTAGATACTGACGTGCGAAAATAAGTCGAGCAGCTTTATGGGCATCCGTCAACGCAATTTTTTTTGCAGGCCGCCTGTGATGCAGTCCCATAGCTTTAAGATGCCTTCTAACTGTTGAAGGGTGGACTTCAAACGCTTCCGCAAAATGCCTCGTTGGCGTAAATCCATTCATCAGGTATTGCCTTTGCATCAAGCGGCTCTGCTCTTGTGTTATAACTTGCGGGTGATGGTTGTTTCGTCGTAAGTCAATAATATTTTCCTCGTTCCCGTGGCGTCGAACCCAGCGGCGAACTGTGTTTCTTGTCACATTTATTCGTCGCGATATCTCGTGAATGCCTACTCCTTGTTCGTGCAAATCAATAATTTGGAGCCTTATTTGGTCACGATTAGCCGCAAGCATTTTATTAATTGGTAAATTATATTTTGTGAAAATATCACATTAAACTATTTTCTTAAATGACACTGACACGACACATGTTCGTAATTAGAAAATCGTAATGATAGCTTTTTGCAACGAGGTTATCATTTCATAGGTCGATTAGATAAGACATTTTATGTCTTAACTTGACATTCAACATTTCAACCATAGAGCAAAGTTTCAAAGTTTCGACCTTATTGCATTATGATTGTTCTAACAACATTTAACGGAAATGGGTCCCAAATTAAAGCTCGTGACTGTACAAATAGGCGACGGAGCGTAGCATTTTTCGCGCCTGTGTAACGATAACCTCTCAATAGTTATATTGTCACGTCCATTTTAGGGTCTGACGCATCATTGACGTCCTCCAAAACCTAAAAACTAAATATATGAATATCATGAGCCAGCAATTTTAGTGGCGCTGATTTTTAAACCAAGACAGCAATGCTTGAAGGTAGGAAATGGTTATGGTCTTTCGAACAACCTCTTTGACAGCTGATATAAAATAATATCGTGTATTTTAGCATTAAATTCCAAAAAAACGTACATAATTTTCATGTTTAAATGTAAATAAGAAGATGCAATTATTCAAGTCTCGCGTTGAGGACATAGCAAGGCAAACAAATCATATCATTTGAAATTGTAATTGTCTGGGAGTCTGGGTACCTACCTACATAATTGGTTGCATAGATAGTACCTATTACCATATTTTGTTTTCGTCCAAAAAATTCGATAGAAAAATGACTTCTAATGACGGTAATGGGACTAAAAACGGTTTCTAATGACTGAAACTATGCACAAAAACATTGTGTACTACCTATTATAAGAGTAAAAATCTGAATTACGAATTTTCGATCCTAAGTTACGAATGTTTACCCATTTTTCTAAAACAGTCTTAATAAGATCTACTCGCTCATAGCCGACCTCTCCTCCTCCTGCAATTACCTCCACAATGCTTTTGATAATTTAAGAGATTTTGAGAATTTAGATACCTACCTACCTAAACGATTTAATGACGAAAAGAATATGTCTCGTTAAGATCATCAATTGCCAAAACAATCAATTCAGCAATAAAAGACATATTCTCTTTCTTCTCTTCAAGTCGGCGAAACTATGCCTACAATTATGGCAAATAAGCCTACCTAAAAATTCTACATAGGACGCCATTGCACATAGCTTGCAACTGAAGCTAATATTTTAAAACAGAGACATCTATACAAACAACTGAGAACTAGTTTGACGAAGCGTCACAGGTGTTGGTTCTAAATTTTAGCGGCAGAGGTCACTGTAGACTGTCGGTACATAAACCTTTATCTTATCCCCATTAACCTAATTTCGATATTTTAATAATCTGAAATCTATCTCTTTGGGCTCCCTGTGTTATCTACAAAGCTTTTAAATACTTAAATTTATAAGCAAAAATCGCCACACAAAAATTAAGTGAGGCCAAAACACAAAGTAAAAAAAAGCTTCCTTCACATACTCAAACGAATATCGGTAAACAATTATAATTCAAAGTGAAAACGCGTGAAATATGCTATGTGGTCTAAAGTGCAGAAGATAGCGAACGCAATTTGATAATTATAATTTACATGATCTGAGATAATACTATATTGTGCTGCAACTATCCCATTACTAGGCGAAAGCTTCTTCTCATCGACACAGAATGTGTGGAATGTGTGTGGCGGATGTGGGCTGAATGCCTAAGGCATTAAGTCCGCCTCTGTACATTGGTGTGCTTAAAGTATTAAACCACCATTTTCCTAAGTCCATTGGCCTTATTGCACAACACAATTGCAATGGCAATGCCTTTCCTTTTTGAAAATTAAACAACGTTCATTTCGTACCTAATACGTTGTTGAGCAGACGAGTTCAGATTTTTTTTCAAAAATATAAAGTACCTAATGAATAAGAATTGCCTTCGAATCGTGATAGAAAGCGTGCTATGCAACTGGGGTGCAGTTTCCTAGCAGTATTTTCCTACTCTGTCAGTCAACGATGTCCAAGATTAGCAAAGCGAACGTAAGTTTATGTAGCTAGTCGAAAACCTTGCACTGTAATTGTACAATTACAGGCTGGTATAGATAGCCGAGTACCCGTGTTCTGATTAAACCGACAATCTCTCCTATCTTGTACCATCACAGCAGATGCAGAGAGGCTAAGCCTTGAACATATGACGCCTGGGGGCTCGGCAGCGACCATTAACTACCTATCAGAGCTTGCAAATATTGAGCACACATCTTTATTGAGGATATTCATGATTTATTACTGTATTGTAGGACTCAGTTCATGTGTTTTTGTAAGCATGTGACCTGCAAGATATCTTTGTTGCTAAACATAGAGTAAAATCAACAGTATGCGGTGCTGATCTCTGTTAGAGCCTTGTGCCATAGCGCAGGCAGATTCATGCAAGGACATGCATGAAACTGCCTGCATATTTCATGTGAAATAGTCTTTCAATAGGGTTATATGAACTTAGAGGGTTGTATTGATGATTTTAATGATTATAATTCTTTAAATACATACTTTTTACGGTTACGAATCATATTTTTTCTACATACAAACTGACCTGCAAATTGCAAAAAACGTAAGACACTTTGAATTTCGCGGGTTACCCTGACGCTTCCCCTTTAACGTTTGTAGGTGACAGAAAAATATCCGTATAGGTAGGTACAATAAGTACCTTTTTTTTCCTTCAAAAGGAGCCCGGGCTTTGTGCCTAAGACCAGGATGTGTGGGATTTTTGCCTCACTAAAACCACCCCGGTGGTCATCATCTGAACATAGAACGGGCACCGTTACCTGTCTAAAGACCGATCCGAAGCCCCCTCTGGCACATCTCTAGGGAAACTGTAAAAGGGTCTTTCCGATACCTAACTGTGCAAGGTACAGTAAGTACCTACCTATTCGACATTATTCTGTCGCCTACTTAGGTATCTGTGATATCCGTTTGAGGAGGCAGTCGTAATGATGTTATGTAAAGGCACAATTGACAATTCAAAGGTCAAGAAGAGGATGCCATAAAACCTCCATTTTAGTCGTGGGTAGTGTTTATTTATTTATTTAGGATCTCCAACAAAAGATGTACACAATACATGACACATAAATAAAGAGTTACATCAGGTAATAAGTAAGTGTACTCCTTCGCTTATAGGAGACCACAACATGCACAAAGTTAAACAACCAAGCTAACAAAGTTATTTGGAAAAGTTAATTAATGGACACAAAACGTAAAAAAAAAAAATTCAAGAAGATAAAACCTTTAGATATTGGTACTCAAACTGAATCTATTAAGAGTTTCTTATATTTAGACAGAGACTCGCAGATGTCTAAATTCGTAGTTTTAGATAACACGTTGTATTGCCTACAAAGTCTTGGCACAGCGGCGCGGCGTACCTAATGATGACCGAGGTTAGTTTTTGAGCCATGGATGTAAAATAAGTCAAAAGTGTTAGGCCTGGGAATTCGCGTCGGAATTTTAATATCTAATGAGCTCAAGAGTTCACTGCAATCTATGGTTCCACTTAATATTTTATGGAGGATGATGCAATCCAGTTTCTTCCTACGACTGGTTAGTGTCTGCGTGTGATAGTGCTTCAACAAAATAGTGTTGGTACGTCTATCATTCGCGATTCGTAAAAAAGCTCCATAAACTTCTAAATTAACATACAGGGTGGCAGAGACAATGCAAACTGTTACCATTTTTTTTTTTTTTTGTAAAACTGAAACTGTTACCATGGATTCCAAAAAGTGCCTACACGGTCAAAATGTATGGAAAAACTATATTTTTTTAATAACCGACGAAAAGTTTCTACGCTAGTCTTGGATCATGTGCTGAATTCATGGTTACAGTGAGCAGTCCGATGTCCCTGCCAACCTGTATTATTTTAAGAAAATTTACTCTGAAATACCTATATACTTAATTGATAAGTAAATTTATCTCTTGGAAACTAATGAACTTACTAACTATAAAACGAATTTATCTCTTATAAACTTAATAACTTTCTGTTCTTAACAAAATAATGTAATGGAACTTACATAGACAACCATTTAGTATTTACACATAGATAGGTTCAACAATAAGTCAAGTGGCAACAACAAATAAATTAGTCAGTGTGACCATAAACAAACTTCTAACCTGTTTTTTCTGTTCCGTGCTTCTAACTACATAATCATACCTAATAAATTTAACTAAGGTATACTCGTACATAATATGTATAGAAAAAAGAAGGGAAAGAATCATAGGACATTAAAAAATAAATTCGTCTGCATCGCTGTCAACAGGAAAAGTGCGCAAAAGGCTGGCACACAGAGTACATTCTAATATACTGGCTGGCAACATTGCCATGTTGCATGGCGCTGCTAATTCTTTGGTCAAAAAATAGGCCAGCCCTCTGGTCACGTGAAGTCATATATTATTTGATACGATTACATTTATCATCATCGTGTTGTAAGATCATAAACGTGCACTAAAACAGCACCCTAATTGCGAAACACACTATCAATCATAATCTGAATAATTTTGAAGCATATTGCTAATCAATTGCTTCATATGTTCGAAAACTTTGTCTGCTCAACAACTTAAAAAACGCAATGAATGTTGTTGAACTGTCAAAATTAAAGCCATTCCCACTGTTAGTGTTGCGCAATTACCTCGCTGCTTGAAGTCCTAGACAGCTTTAATACACGTGAACTATGCAAACGACAAAATAAGTGGGTGAAGTGAAGTCAGACAATAGCCGATCATTACAGCGGCTTTGTGTCAATCGGTAAACACATCATCTTCACTAACAGTTTAACCCACTTTCACTATTTACTGCAGTTATCCTAAAGTTATGTAATGGTTTTTCAAGGATTGCAGCATCACACAGAATTTTAAAGAAAACACCCTTTTGGGGAATGGTTTAGACATGGTCGTTAAATATTTACTGGTGACGCTAACTTAATCAAAATGTTTCAGTAAACAGAATAAGACTTAAAGGATCTACTAAGTACTTGACAGTCGTTATAGGTAGTCACACGCCGAAACTCTGACAACCAGCCTTACCAAGGTTTGTCTGGTTACCCAGTTACTAGGTTGTAGGAGTCAGATAGTTGGTCGCTCCATGTAAAGAATTCTGCTTCATCTGTTTAGACTGGAAGCCGATCCCAGTATAGTTGGGAAAAGGCTATGCAGATGATATGATGAGGCATATAACTAAATAACTTTGACCGGCCATGGGGACATGGCGCGGTTAAAAGGTGGAGGATAGGTTTCTTACTTCGTTTGACCAGACATGGGGTCATAATCTAGTTAAAACGGGGAGCATATAACGCGAAACTATTTCCAACCGCTCCCGCCACAATCCGCGCGCTTCTGGCGGTAACGCCTCTCGTTCCCGCTCAGCCACCGCACCGCACCGCCCCGGCTTATTGGCTTAATGAGCCTTTTTACTAAACGGCGTTGTTAAACTAGCGGCCTGAATGATATTCAGCCATTCAATCAAACTGCTAGGCAAATGATTTGGTTCGATTACGTTTAACTACTTGCCTAACTCAAGACATTTATATTTAATTCCATTTTTTGCCACCTGGCGCTGAAACCCACACTGTCAATATGGCGTAATCAAGCGACAATATTTCAGTGAGCTATGCTCAATGACTAAAGAATAAGAGGCTATGCTTTAGTTATTATTCTAACTATTCCCGTATTTTCAGGAACGTTCGCATTCTAATGTGTCTCAATCTGTCAAAAATACGTAGACAGAGAATGCTATAGTGCGTTTCATTCTTTAGTCATTGGTTTCATCAAAGAAGTCCCTTCGCTGTAATGTTGGTAGCGCTTAAATGAGTGCTGCCAGGCTGTGGAAATTATATTACCCAATAATTCAGTATAAATTGAAAACGAAAATTTATTTTGGTTGTTCTTTTTGTTTGGTCACCTAACAACAAAGGTCTATAGAAAAGTAAACCTTACGTGTAATGATAAGTATTCATAAAATTAAACTCATAATATAACTATAATAATTATTTATTTGCGAAACTTCTTAATAAGCTGTAATGATTAACAACAAAATTACTTTTTAAAATAACTGTGCTCCTCCATAGGACCTACACCCGATATAGCACTAGTATCACTATCTCCAGGGTCACTATCGTCTGAAGTATCGCTGTCATCTCCTACTTCTATTATAAATCGATCTATTTCGTTATCAACAGTTACTCCATTGTTGAAGTACTTATCTTCTATGTTTTCTACGTGGCTGCATTCTTTTATCCACTCTTCTGGCGTGATACTGCAAAATGCCTCTTCAGTTATTTTTGCAATATTTTTTGCTTCCTGACCCACGTTTTTTTCAGCAATCCGCCTTTTCAAAAGACTGCATATGAGTTCGATTGGATTCAGGTCACAATGATAAGGAGGAAGTCTTACAACTTTATGACCGTGTTCTTTTAACAATGAATCGACTTCGTAGATAGGTGGTTCTTTATGGTCTTTATTATTTCAAATAATTGACCTTTTACCATAGTCGGTAAATATGCGAGACCTCTATTGGTAATTCACTCTTGCATTTTTGCTTTTGTACTCGACATAGTGGGTGCTTTGTTCACCACTACCGAATGGTATGATGCATTGTCCATTACCACTATCGACTGAGCAGGCAGATTTGGTAAAAGCTTCTCTTAAATCCATTTCATGAAATTTTCTCTGTTCATGTCATCGTGATAGTCTCCCGATTTAGTCTGAGATTTGATAATCAATTGCGCATTGGGTATCCATCTTGGACCTTTTGAATCAGATGACAAAACCCCTTCTTCAGTTTCACTTTGCCAACATTTACCGGCACAGTATGTGGAGTGAATATATGTTTCATCCAAATAGACGGCTGGTCGTTGTTCACCGAGACGATTATTTCGAATTTCTTCCAAATATCGAAACCGCCATGCTACAATGTCGTATCTTTCCATTAGCACCTTTCTTTTGGATCTACATTTTTTTAAATAAAATCCTAACTCTTTCATAATTCTCCACAAAGTGGTACGACTACCCTTGAAGTCAATTTCATTTCGCATTTCGTGCAACAATTTAGTAAGAGTAGGTAACTCCTTCTTCACAACATAAAATTCGTGAATTTTGTGACGTAATGCACACAGTTCAAAATCATCCAGCTTAATCCTTTTTTCTCTAGGACGATCCTTGCCCGGAGTTGAAATGTTTGTTGAAGTACTAGCAGCAACCTCTCCTTCTTTAGCAATTTTTGATACGGTTTTTTCAGAAATGCCTAAAACAATGTGTTAATAACTTATAGCACAAGTAAGAAGTCCCTATATTGGGCTGTTTAATTAAGGTAAACTAAATTATTTATCCGGAATCCAAAGAGACATAGCTGTAAATAATTACCCGGTGTAATTATAACTTATTATAATAGTTTACAAATTTAAGATAAGTTAGTTTTTTAAATTTAATTACACATCAAAAATATATTTACCTAATTCTTGTGTAATGTTGGGGTTCCTAAAGGGTGGTCTCAAGGAAACAACCACATTGGATAAGTACTATTTATTGACTCTATGAGCAATTACAGAATAAGCGCGTATGAGGTATAGTGCAAACTCAGCATACACGCTCTGTTATAAAGGAGTGTACTTACTTAATATAATAAAGGAGAATATACATTATATTCATACACTTGGAGAAGTTTCTAGTTTATGTGTATACCAACTTACGTACTTTTTAAAATGTATATAAAATAAAAGGTGTAGGTAGGCACCTACGGGGTAGCAGCGGGGACTAGGGAGCATCTAGTTCTGGCAATGGCAACCCTATTTTACTAACCTGTCATGGCGGCGACGCGAAGTCTCACACATTCTAATGGAATTATTGGCGCTTTGTTACGTTTTTCACTCTCACAAAACGTTTTGACTTTCAACACCAACTCTCTTTCACCACTTTTAAGTGTCTTCGCCATGATTAAAACCGTAAAACAACTATAAATCTTGGAAAAACTCAACAAAGCCTACGATGCGTCTAGCGTTTGACGTTCTTGACAGTCAGGTGTGCCAATATAACGGCGAAGGGAATTCTTTCGTGAAACCAATGACTAAAGAATAAGAGCGTGAAACGCACTATACTGTCTACGCAAAAATATATCTAATTTTCTGACATATTTGACAGGGGTTTGACATTAATTGACGCTGGCATGAGATTGGAACTAGATTTCGAACGTTTTTAATTACGGGGATTGGCCACGGAGCAAATACAGGCCTACTGGTGTTTCTCGCAGTTAAAATGCTAAATTAAGCTAAATTGTACTATGGAAGAGTGTATTGATAAAATAATGTAAATTTAGCTGTTACTGTCTCTAACAGTTTGAATTTTAAAGGGATTTTTAATGAAAAATCAAAATAAAGTCATTTATTCAAACTAGGGTGAGAATCAGCACTTTTTGAATATCAAAATTACACAAGACAGTCCCCCAAAATGCCCGCCCTTTACCACTTCCTAGTACTTTAGCTAGGAAGAAGAAGTGGCGGAACAAACTCCCCAGCAGCACAGCTGTCTGTTCAGTTAGAAGAACTAGATTCTATACAGTAGTAATTAATTAATATTACGAAACAAAATCATTAAAATTATTTGCCATATGTCAGCTAGCACACGTCAATATTGAAAACTATACTCAAGCAGAAATAAATAATAAAAACGTAAACAGTACGTAAAACGTAAACTTAATACTTAATAAATAGCCTCCAATCATAATGGGCGTGCCCGCCCACATACAATGCTGCATTATGTTTATATAAGTAGCTGTAACTTGTAGTCACAAATGATAAACTCGGACCATCGAAGTAAAATAAAGAAACAGTTAATTAATAATAACAATAACAAAAGTATTGTTGTTGTAATATATAATTACTAATAGTAATTATCTGTTTGGTGACAGGTCATCTTGCTGACTATGGTTTTGTAACAAAACACAGCACCCGTTTACGAGCATAACGCAAAGATCAGCCATTACCCCCCTCGCCATATTTGAGGGAATGATGCAACCCGACCCCCGACGCTACCGCAAGCATTGACATCTAAGGGAGCATGACGAACTTGCTGCCGGCTGCTGAAAACCGCTAGCTAAATCTAAACCGTCGCTAGCTAACCATATATTGCAATACAATTCATTAAAAAACATTGAAATGAGTAGAATAAGTCAATAATAAATAGAAATGAAATTAAACTAAATTGACTAATATAGTCAAATAAAATAAACAATTATATGAACTCATATAACTTGTCAGTAGGTAAGCTAGCCCTGGAGAAAGAACATAAACATTGTCTTGAGTTAATCACAGCGACCTACTATTTTTATCGTTTGAGTAATCGTTGATAGAATAGAATGCCTTTGAACAAAGGTTGGATTTTACTTCAGCTTTAAACGCATTAAAGGGCAAATCTAACAAAGAAGCTTGTTATAAAAGTTTATACCAAGCCCAACAAAGTTATTAACCTTATGAAGCCGGTGAAAGGGAGCACGTAGTTTGTCCTTAGGTATTTCTTTTTTGTGTATAAGTGTATATTTTGCCTAATATATAAGATGTTGGCGAAGATGAATTGTGATGCCACGGGCACCGTGAGAATAACTTATTTCGTATCTTTAAAAAAACTTATTGAATATGAGCAACAGCATCAAGGTTTATTTGGGTTTTTCGTATTCTATTGTTTGTGTAATAACAACGAATTAATGTGTGTGTGTGGTTTGTGTTTTATCTTTCTAGGATCTCATCGAAATGCTTGAACATCGGAAAGAATCTTAGAGGTAATAAACGAAATAAAAGAGCTAAGGTGACCATGAGTTCTGGACTGCGAAGTACTGGATGAGCAAATACGATATCAAAAGAACTGCAAAAAAAGACTATTTAATTTTCCACAATAACCCACAGCTGCTACAGTACGTATTTTACCTTCTTCTTGCGTCTTATCAGATATCCATAGATCATGCGGACATGGTGGGCGAGATAAAATACCTACTGTTTGACAAAAAAAAAACATGCTATAGGTATTCCAAAGCAAGCTGTAGAAGTTTTTGTGTCTCTTTGTCGTATAATGTGAAACTAAAAGGAACGCTCCAAGAAAAGGCACAGTGACGAAGGCAATCATCTCACGTGATTTTAATTTACGAGGACAAGTCGACCTTATGGATTTTCAGTCCTGCCCGATGGAGCTTATAAGTGGCTTTTAAACTATCAAGATAACGCAACTAAATTTCTTAATCTGCGTCCGCTTAAAACAAAAAGAGCTGTTGAATTAGCTTCTGAGCCGATGAAGATTTTTTTGAAATACTTGGGGCACTATTTTACAATCAGACAATAGTCTTGAGTTCACTGCAAATGTAATAAAAGAATGAATTGCAATGTGGCCTGAGAGTAAAATTGTTCACGGAAATCCGCGTCGTCCACAAACTCGAGGCAATCTAGAAAGAAGCAATCAAGACTTCGAAAATATGCTCCGGGCCTGGATGAATGAAAACAGGGTCTCCCGTGTTCCATCGAAAAGAAATTGCCAAATTATCCCTTCCTAAACAATTTTCCGCATAATTTCATTTGCCAAATTATTACTTAGCAAAAAATCTCTTCACAAATAACTGTAACGCAAACCTTATATTTGGCAAGTGAACGTTTAAACAATAACTTGTTTACCAACTAGTACTTTTACCAATTTTTATGTAGTCAAATATTTCAGTTGGAATAACTCATTTTACGCAAAATTAAATTTGCCAAATAATAATATTAATACTATTCTGGTAGTATTTTTTTTAGTTAGTAGTTTTTTTTTTAATAATTAATCTCCTTTAACTAGTTCAGTTTCGGGCAGCCTGTTTTTTTCCATATTTTTTTCTCTATTAATATAATCTAGTCGTTTCTGGCAGGAGGTCACAGTTTTAACCTAACCTAACCTAAGCATTTTTTTTAAACAATTATCCTCGTCTTTATAATTCGGCTCTCGATAGCCTGCTAAAAATAATCTCTTTTTTTCCATATTTTTTTCTATATAATCTAGTCGTTTCTGCCACTCGCGGCCGCTGCCGCGGCACCGCTCGCTTCACTCGCTCGGCTCGTGCGTAGAGGAGGTCACAGTTTTAACTTAACCTAACCATTTTTTTTTTAATAATTATTCTACTTTTTTTTTACGGGGGAATCCTCATGGACTACCTCCGCCTGGGGAAAAGGCAGAGGGGCGTGCCGGTGGTTTATAATTATCCTACTCTAACTAGTTCCTTAAGTAACCATAAATTTTACTTGTTTCAGACTAATTCAAGCACATAAACTTACAAAGAAGTACGCAAATGACATCAATTGTTTGTCTAAAGATTGTTTGCTGTAATAAAAGACCAAATGCCTAAATTACATTATCCTTGAAAATATTCTGCCAAGTAAAAATTTTACCAAATGAAAATGTGCGTACTAAAATCATTCCAGACCATGCATTGGTTTATAAAAGGTTGCTAAAATTTGTTTGGGTAGTGAAATTTTGGCAAAAACTTTTCGGCAAAACGACAGGATCCTATGAAAACAAATCAATTAACTGGATTGTTGGCTGGTTCTTCGTGCAGTATTAAAAAAATGCTTCGTTCCATTGAATAATTGGAAGATCTATATATAAAGATTTATTTGGAAGTCAACCTAAAGTGGGTTTAAATGGATCTGATGTCCCAACGTCTATACTTTTAACTATAGAAACAGAAGAGCAATTAAAAACGTTTAAGGGCGAGAACCAGCTGAAGCTACGAGCAGTATATATGACAACAATGATAATAATTCGAAAACCAAAATGGAATATATCGAAAAATTTGAGTCACACTTCACTTGTGCAGTATGCCGTATAGAATGGATATAATAATATATGCGCACTGGAGCGCACAAGTGTGAGTCCTGCAACAGTGTTGTGCATGCAATATGCGGAATAACTGTGGATGAAGAGGGTTACGATTCCAAAGTTGTATGCGTCATAAGTAAGGTAGAACAAGATATAAATGTAGAGAGGGACAGTGCACACAAAGGCGAAAAGATGATTGATACCACTTTTTTGGTTAATAAAATGCTTAAGTTAGACATTGGTAATAGTGTTTTGGTAAGCGTACCCTATGTGGATCGTGGGCCTCTGGACATGAAAATTTTTCAAGAGAAAATTGGTGATATAAGAAACGGTGTTCATAAAGTCGGAACTAAGTATGGTATACTTGTGGGTATACTATTAAAAACTGGTTTTCGCGAAAAGAGTTGCAGTACTCAGATAAAAACAATGGCGACGAAATTTCAGAAACTCCAATTTCTTTGAGAGCTTTGTTGTCTTTGTGTTGAGGCTGTGGCAAGTCATTCGCCTTTCGGTGGCCAGGGATTCCAAAAATGTAGTTGTAAGCCTGTTGTGAATCAGTGTCGCCATAAAAGCTGAGGTGCGTATTTTGAAAACGAAATCATTTGAGGATCCAAGTGCGAAGTGGTAGTGTGGATGAAAGTGTAACTTGCTTTAACTAATAATATTTTAATTATCTACATAAACAAAGTACATATTATTTACTTTGTAATTAAGTTACGCTATTTGATCTCGTGATTACCAAATAATAATTAACGAATTTAAAACAATTTACTTAAACGAACAATTACTTACTAACGTCAGAAGTTTCATCTATTTTTTCATCACATGGTCATTGTTCCCCCTATTGCATAATACTATTTATGGCCTACGCATCAGCCGGCCAGTTCACTAAATGACGGCGGCAGTTGTTTATTGTAGTTTTAGTCAATTAAAAGTTACAAATTGCATGTTTAATACCAAGTTCGGCAGTAAAAACTGAGCAGTCATCTAAATAAAAATGAGTCATACATAACATAACTAATATTTAAATAGGTAATTAAATAACTAACTAGGGCTGTTAACAAATCGGAATTAGTCGTCTTTGTCATCGTCAAATAACAGATGATGAGGGTATATATTTCTTATTATGTGTGTTTGTTAAACAGCTTAATTGATTAAACCTCAGTTAAGTTTTGAATTTTATAGCACTCAAAACAAAGCTTGTTATAGGTGGGACGGCATATAAATTGCTAGTAGAGTGGGCTTTGAGGCGTAGAAAACTGTCCCCTACCTGAGGTTTTTAGCTTTCCAATTATATTTATTAACGTTTTTTTTTTAACGTGCTTTTATTGGCTTCGTTTGTAATTAACATTGTAAAAAAATCTAAGAAGTCAATTTTATCTTACTTCAAATTGTCGTAACGAAATGAAACTCAAATCACGGCACGGTTGGCGCAGTGGTTAAGCGATTGACTGCCGCGCTGCGTGTCGCAGGTTCGATTCCCGCACCGAACAAATAATTGTATGACCTACAAGTAGTTGTTCCGGGTCTGGCTGTTTGTGCATGTGACTTTAAAACTTATAAATCAAAATCAAAAGTCATTTATTCAAACTAGGTGAGAGTCAGCACTTTTTGAACGTCAAAATTTATCCGCCGGCGCCGGTGGCCCGTGTTGCTCTATGTCAAAATCACATAAGACAGTCCCCCTTAAAACGCCCGCCTTTTACTACTTCCTAGTGCTTCAGCTGGGAAGAAGAAGTGGCGGCACACACTCCCCAGCAGCACTGCTGTCTGTTCAGTTAGAAGAACTGGATTCTATACAGTAGTAAGTAATTTACATTACGAAACACAAAAACATTAGGCATTACAATTATTTGCCATGTGTCAGCTAGCACACGCCAATATTAAAAACTATACTCAAGCAGAAATAAAAAATAAAAATAAACGTAAACAGAACTTAATCTTATATAATATAAAAATGAATCGCTGAATGTGTTGCGAAGCGCAAATCTAGAGAGCAGCTGAACCGATTTTGCTAATTCTTTTTTAATCCTGAAAAGGTCTAAAACCAACACTTTTCTATACTCCCATACAATCGATTCGTAATAATACTTAAAAGTCAATTTTAACTTTAATACCATACCATAAAGTTTAAGTGTTAGTGGAGAGGTTCCGGGAAGGCGAAACAATTGAGTGACGTTAGGTGAAAAAAAATAATAATGAATTGACTGTTAGGCGGTACGAAGTTCGCCGGGGCAGCTAGTACATAATAATAAGCCTCCAGGCATAATGGGCGTGCCCGCTTACATTGCAATGCTGCATTATGTTTATATAATTATGTAGCTGTAAATGTTTGTAAACGCACCCAGAATACAGGAGAAATTCCTAGTTTGGGGCAAAACTTTGTATGTATACCTATGTAGTTCGGATGACTAAACTATAATTTGGTATCTTGGAGCTGATCTCATAATGGAGCCAGGAGGTGGATAGTGAAACTCTTCAGTGGCTACTAGTAAACCCCTCGAGTTTGGGCTCATACGATTTGCTTTGACGAGTCTAATACCAATTTATTAGACTCGCCAAAGCAAATCGTATGAGACCCTCGTTGCCTAATCTCAATAGATTAGGCAACGAGGGTCTGATGATGGAGCCAGGAGGTGGATACTAGAACTCTTCAGTAGCTACTAGTAAACCCCTCGAGTTTGGAGTCATATGATTCGTTTTGATGAGTCCAATATATTGCACTTGGTGTCGAAGGTCTGATGATGGAGCCAGGAGGTGGACAGTGGGACTCTTCAGTGGCTACAGGTAAACTGCTCAAATCATAACTTCATTGACTTTAGACTTATTAACTAAATGTAAAATATAACACTAAAAATACAAAAATCTAGTTTAAAAAAAAAACTAATAAACTTGCATTTATCTCGCACAAAAAAATTATAAAATAATTAAATTAGTAATTAAAAGTTCTTATTTATATCTAATGATTAAATCAAAAATCGTGGAGCGCTTTTTAGTTTTGTGTGTGTACTTTAAATTAATTAGGTAGACAGTTGAAATTTTCAGTGTGTTATTGCTATTGCCGCTATAACAACAAATAATAAAATAAAGCTAAAAATTTAAAATGCTCCCCGTACAAGAAACGTGTTAAATATACATATTACGGTGGTACGGAACCCTTCATGTGTGAGTCCGACTCGCAATTGCCAGTTTTTTGTACTGTCAATCCCTAAATCCATCAAAATGGTCGTTGTAACGTGTTACTTACAGCAGGTTCCTTCCTACACGTATTGCTAAAATCAAACAAAACAATGATGAGTACCGCCAGCCATTCCTCCTATAAGTACAAGATGTAAAGACTCGAAGTTTTACCAACCCACTAAGAACATAACATTATCTAGGCGAGTATCTAGCTGATCTCTACGAAATAAATTCATTTAAAACAAAAAAAAGTATATAATTATTAAGAATACCAACAATGCGCGTGAAATAAAAGTGAAAACATTTTTTGCGCACAAATATCACTGTATGAGTAAGTAAAGTATGCGATAACGTGTCAATACGAATAGTAGGGTGACCGCACTGGAGGAAACGGAAAGACTGTATTATCTTACAGTATTTTTATCTCACGAAGCGACGCACACTTTACTCGTGTGAATGTCTGCGTGAAGACGAGTAGCGTGAGAACACAACACACACATGCACACAGGCACACACACACACACACTTCCGACTTCGCCATTGTCTCAGAGCCAACCAAGAGCACTTGCGATTACACACACATTCACAGCCACAAGTAATAAACAAAGCGCGCGTCGCTTCGTGAGATAGAAATACTATACGTGTATGCTGTATTTCAATAAATCAGTGTTTAACAAACATTTAAGGCGGTCGGTTTTATTTCATCATCCCAATAGAATTGCCTCGTTATCATACTTAAGAGTAAGTGTAGGGATCCCTTACAAATGAACTTGTACAACATTTTCATAAAAATCAAAGATACACAATCTGGATTATTTACGTATTATTGAAGCTAACTCAAAAACCCTTTCAAACCAAATAAGTACCTACTTATATTCAAAATCGGTCCACAATAATTGATTAGATTTATCCTACAAACTACAGAAAGCATGGCCACAAAATTGGAGCGTACACAAAGTACGTTTTGCAATCTTGAGAGTGAAAGCTCTGGGCATCTGACCGAGCCACTGTGGACCTGACAACGATACCTGACACACGACATTATGGTAAGTTACGTATATTACCTCATTATTACAGCGTCATAGAAAAACATTGAGAAATATGTATTGGATGATTGGATGTTTTAAAAAAGGGGACGTTTTGAATTTGGAAGTTTGCGTGAAGTTTCGAATCTTTTGCATTGACTTATGAATAGTATGGACTGGAAATATCAACAAAAAAAAGGTGCCTACCTACCACTCATATTGTCTCATAAAATGGCTGCCATTGCTAGGGTTGTGGCAATCAAGGAATATTGGTGTTACTATAACGAGTATCGATACGAGCCTTACTTGATATCACGTTTGGTTCATAATTATATACTTACTTAAAATCTGTTGTAACAGAAAAAGATGAGTAGTTTACTTACCGTCTGTTATCCGAGGATAAAACTCATATCAAGTGTTTTTTTCTGTAGAGAATTAAAAACTTTTGTATACAACATTGTCTGTGTAACATACCTAACTATTTATTAAAGAGTGAGTTGTGGAGTAAAAATAAAAATAATAATTTTTTTACTTAAAATATGTTAACTAACCAAACAAAAATATAAAATATAATAACCTAAACTAACTAAAACTATTAACAAATTAAAATATGGCGTCGAAAAATTCCTCTGCATCGCTGTCGACTGGTAAAGTACCCAAGAGACTGGCGGCATTGCCACGTTGTATGGCAATGCTAAGCCTCTGGCCAAGGTAAAAGCCAGCCCTTGGATCCCGGGAAGTGTCAACAAGCCGTTTGGAGATTTCGTTGAACAAACCGTGAGCACTCGGACCCCACGGCCCGAGGGTTTCAACCCCAAACGGCTCGAAAATATAATTGCCGATAAGGTTATTATACTTTCGCCGTTTGAGGTTTTCCGCAGCCGCAGCAGCAGCGCTTGCACAGCACGCCGAGTCAGGAAGATGGGATGGCGCAAGAGTATCGACACAAGTTGCGTCCCACACTAAAGGCCTACCCACCTTCCAAGGAAATAAAGACATGCCGTCCGGTCTCTTGCCATCGTCGCGTGCCAAGCCATTAGGTTCTAATACAGCTGGAACGCCGACGGTGACAAGAGCTCGTCGGATGATGTCATTTATGTTCGCGTGCCGAGCTAAGCGGCCCGCGCTTCGGCTGCAAGACAGGCCATGGTGTCCAAGGCTGTTGACAACTTCGCCACAGTGACAGCGATGGGGAGAACAAGAAGGAGCTCCTAGTCGTAGGCAAGCAGCGAGGCGGAAAGTAGTGTCGTCTAACAAAGTGCCTATGTTCGACGACGGTAGTGCATGAAGCCAAAGACCCGACTCCCACTTACCCACAGCAAGCAGGCGCGCACGCTCCGCAGTAGTAGCAGACGTGTTAAGTAAATTGTTCTGTACTACTCTGCAAAGCGGCTCATCCCACTTTCTCTGGGAAGATGGATTATCGGGCTGATCTGAATTCGTTTATTGGTGTGATAATAATTATAAATGATAAATGATTTTATTTCTGTAAGTAGGTTTGTACAAACACTTTTACACGTCAATCGTATTTTAAAAACTAAATTAGGTCGGCGGCGGCGCTTCCTATCTGACTACTCTGACAAGAAAGGCCGAAAGAAACTCCGTGGTCACAGTATCTTTTAGAGTCCAGACAAAATCTTGGTCAGATCACGTGAAGGCTATATAGGTAGATCGCTGTCTGAAATGGTATTTTGAGGAAAGAACCACACAAATTGTGTGTACCTGTTCAGTCAGTTTCTTCAGAGTATTTTTTTGGTGCGGGTAAACCTTTGGACTTATTAATTTGTCTTTTTAAGAAGTTTATTGGGTCTGTTCCATGTTGATAAATTTTTTTCTTCGAAGGTCTTCTATAATATCTTTCAAAATGGCACTTTTTTTTTCGAATCTTTTAGATAAGGCGTTTAACTTTTTGTTGTTGATTGACACATTTTTCTTTTAAAGCCTTAATTTTTTCAATTTGTACAACCTGAAAAAATAAATGAAAATTACTTCAATCATCAACTTGCGTCGAAAATGCTGCTTTGTAATATTTGTTTCATGCTAAGTCTATAGATCCTAAAAATCCAATTGTATATTTATACTTTAGCACGAAGATCAGAAAACGTGCTGATAAATCACTGACAGGTGGACCTGTAGTACAGCTACGGAACAGAGAGAATACGTCATTGGTACCGTAACCACACCTTAAATAAGAGAGAACTCAGCTCATTTCATCGCCACATTTCATTTTTGATAATTTATCCCCTGTGGGTAGATTTTGTTCCAAAAATACTTTATTTTTCTACTTTGTAAAAATGTCTCATTCGGATTTCAATGTTTTCTCATTATTATCGTAATGTTATAAAATTTTAATTTTCGTAAGAACCTCCTGTAATTTTCTAGCATCAAAAACGTTTGAGTAGATACACACCACTTTGTGCACTGTTTCGTCTGTTTCCACAATTCGGTGGGGAACTGTAATGGAGGCATTACAGTAGATGATACGTGGAGAAACGTCCGTCTTTTGAATGTTTCTCGTTTAACATAATACAGATGACTCGTGACGTTGTTTTTTGCCAAATGCCTGAAAAAAATAGATACTAATAAGCAATTTACAATATGATTTATTTATGTAATTAATACATCTATTTATTTATTTCAGGCCAAAGGGCCGGGCTATTATTTATTAATCAATTATTATTTACACTTACCGAAAATACTGTGGGAACAGAGTAATCATGTAATCTCATTGCATCAAGTGTTCTATTGAAACTGCTTTCTTCAAAGTGAAGTGAACAGAGGTACCATTCTTTATGTCGCGGATTAATATTTTCTTCACCAATAGCCTCTAACCACTTTTTCTTTAATCCTTCATTTTTAGGAAACCTATAAAAAAGTAAGTAAGTAAAAGTAAGTATTTTGATCAATAAATCATTTTGGTTAGAGTTGCTGCTAATATATAACTAAAATAAATAACTAAATGTCGATGTCTTATTTTATCATCATATAAAACTGTCTCTCGGTGCTGTGACCAAGCAAAGTCACTCGGACCGATTAGGACACGCAGAATGATTTATGTTAACATCGCTGATTGTACCGATATCGTTTCAGCGGAGGAACTAGTTTCGGAAACTATTACAGCAACGGTACAACACTATTCCACTATGACATATTATTGTAAACAAACGAATGAAATAATAAATAGGTCTGATACGAAAATGACCCCAAATATACCTTACCAAATATACTTTAGCCTTAAAATCACGATTGAGTAACAATTTGTTCATCGAACGTGTATGAATTTATGTAATAATGCATGAAAACCGGCTACTAACCTATGCAAAGACAATTGAGGTTGATTTCCATTCTTTCTTGCACCACACTTCACAATACAACACATAGGCATGTTGGTTTGCTGTTTTCCAACATTTACATTCATTTTTAAAGGTAAACTTCTCGTAATATTCTCGCAAATCTCAATAACACAAAAAATAAACAACCATTTGACAGCACAACTACCACGAAACTCGTCGCCACAGACTAAATAGATGTCGCATAAGATGGCTGATAGGGCACCTACCTACAACTGTCCCTACGTCACGACAAAATGTTACCATAATGAGCAACAACTTAAATATTGTTGTCTCTTTTATCACATATCATTATTTCATTAGAAAGAATGAGACAAAACGATATTTCACAGTCTGTATCGTATTTCACTCATATTTGTATGCAAAGTGTATGTCAAATATAACGCGGCGCCTCCATGTTTTTCCTATCTCAATGATCTTTTGCAGTTTTGAATTTAGAAGTGTGAAACCTTTTGTAGTTTGTTGAAAATTGTAGTTATTTATACCCGCTACCTACTATGTAACTCTCTTCACAGTATCATTGTTAATAGTTTACCACGGTATTATAAATTAGGGCTTGAACACCTAGATTCGGACTTGGAAAATTCGACTTGTGGATTGTTTACATTGTCAGTATAAACTTTTCGGTCTATTATTATATTAATTGGGAAGTATACCCATTTGCGATAGGTTGAGACTTATTAGGTTGTCAAAATACGCAGTCTGAATGTCTATGATTTATTTCGTATTTTATTTACGTTGGTAGCAAAACGATAAACAAAATATTAAATTCGGTATAATCAAGACTTCATTTATTAGTCAAATGATTGTAAATATTTATTGTTGTGCCACTTACCTATTTATTAACGCTCATTACACTCAGAAGGTACAAACTATGTAAATGAAGCCGCATCATAATAATATTTAGATTTATAATGACTTTGAAATTCATACAAATAACAAAAAAAAAAAAATATAAAGCATAAATAGTTCTTTAACGATAATGGCCTTGCTATGAAAATTTATAAAACAAAACCTGTAATTATTAGGTACTAACTGCAATTCCTACTAATTTTGGGAGTAATTCATCAACTCGTCCTACAAGTAACTATTTAGTAATCTGTGGTCCTACATGCCTACGGCCATTTAAATTAGGATGACTTGCAGAAAATCAAAAATAATATTTTAATTCTGCAAGTCGTCCCACGTTTCTTTTTGTGTGAAACTTTAAACGTTATCAACGTTTGGTACCTACAGATAATAAGACAAGATATAACAAAAAAAAATTAAGACTTGGACAAGGAGTATTTCATAGAATTTATTGATGTTACAACGAGTTATACTTTCGGATAAATGGCGAAGTCGGAAGTGTGTGTGTGCGCGTGTGTGAGTGTATGTGTTTGCGAGTGTGTGTGTCTGTGTGAGTGAGTGTGTGTGTGTGTGCGTGAGTGTATGTGTTTGCGAGTGTGTGTGTGAGTGTAGGTGTGTGTGTGCGTGAGTGTATCTGTCTGTGTGCGTGCTGTGTAACGTGCTGACGCTACTCGTCTTCACGTTACATAAAACACGTGTACAAACACGCTGTGAACAGCGTGTTTGTACACTTGGTTACTACATGTAAAGCGCGCGTCGCTGCGTGGGGTAAAAATACCAAACCATAAGATCCGGTGCCATAAGTTGAAGCTACAATAAAAGTAGCACCGTCTAAATAGTAATCGTTTAGTAGTACCTAATTTTTTTGTTTCAATTTAATTGTATGCCGCCGCTGCCGGCAAGAAAGTTGCATCGTGTTAAGGGTCCCGAGGGTTTGGCCCCAAATCCCAAACTCCACGCTTCGCTCTCACAATCGTGACCTCTATACAAACGGGACACTCTTATAATTTCCTTCCCATCCGGGCACAAGTTACCATGAACTACTTGAAAAAACCTTAAATAGACTTCGTACCTAAGTAAGCCGCAGTAAGGACAACCTCCACAAGGGATTCACGGATGGCCCAGACCTCCGCTGTGTAAGTATGCGGCGCGGCGTCTCTCCACAGACAATGGTTCACCTCCTATCTTGCGCCGCATGCCCTGTCACCTGCACACGTGAGGGCCTGATGGCTACGTCAGCGAATGATATTCGCGTTCCTGAATTTTGAGCCAACAAATTAAAAAAACTACTTCTATAGGGTCAAATTAAATTAACTGGCGAAACTCTACAGACGTAATGGGTATCGATACCTAAACACGAATGATGTTCTTTTTCGGGGTCAACGACTGCTGGTAGTTTTATTAGGTACTTGAAGTTTGAGTTGTTTGTTTTCTTTTGTTTTATCGTGTTTAGATACCGAAACACAACAGAAAGAGATTTTTTAAACTGATATTTCAAGTGACTACTCGGAAGTGCGGTCAAAAAAAACCACCAAAACAATTTTTTTCTTGTTTTATCATGTTGAGATATCGATACCCTTCGCGTGTGGGGAGTTTCGCTAGCTAAATTCATTTGACCCTTATTAAACACGATTTTATTTGTATTTGAATCTTTAAATACAATTTTTTAATTTTTTTTTTGAGCGTGGGAAATCATCAAATAACTTCTCCCGCTCTGGGCGGAGCAGGAGCCCGCGTCAGACTCTTACCGACTATAACCCACCTGTGTTCCTTCAGTTGCCTGTGCCAGGGGCCACGGTAACCCTTTTTTATTATTATTTATTTTTATCCATATTGACATGTAAATCCCGCAACCCTGGCAGGGCCATTGACACGCTAAGAAGAAGATGATAATTTCCTTCTACAAAATACTCACAAACTCCATCACTATCAATTCCAGGGTGCATCACACAGCGATCACACTCCTAAAGCAGAGAAAGCAGACCTGGTGAACAAGATCAAGGCTCGCCTGGCGTCCGTGGACCCCAACAAGGCAAGGGAACTAGGGGGAGTGTTCCTCTTCAACATTATTAAGGGGACCAGCGTTTATTCTTGGAGTATGTATTCAGATTTACGTTCTTATTACACAAACATCACGCCTGTTTTAATAAGAAAGAGGATATTTTTTTATATTTTTTTGAAAAACGTACTTATTTTGTCTGAAGTTTATGGACCAGCCGGTCGATTCTGCCGGTCGATTCTGTAAAAATCTCACCGTGATAACTTGGGTGAAGACTTCACCCAAGTTATCACGTGAAGTGAGCTATAATTGCACCCGATGCTAGGGAATGAGACTATCGACAGCTTCAAGCTCACTTCACCTAATCTATCACGGTGAGATTTTCGTGGGAACAAAAGTGAGCAAGTTTAATTAGGTCACCTTTTACAAATGCATCTAGAACAGTATCCACTGTGTATGAAAACATTGTGAGAAAATCTAGTCTATTAGTCTGAAATTTGTTTCACGAACTGTATCCAAATTAACGTTATTCTATGTTTCTTTCTAAATGGCCAACGCGCCGTGTTAATGCAAATCAATGGTCACTTCTTCTATTCAACGAAAACACCGTGTTCTACTGTACGATATTTTTTTGACTGGTGCTGAAAACCCGTGTTGGTAAACTTGGTTTCTAGGCGTTAACAAAAGACCCAACAAACTACTCAGATCAGTAAGTGCCCTAAGTTTGCTATTTACCGGACAAATATACACTAGCCTAGTAGGTACATGGAACTCGCGCCAGTAGCTCATATGCCAGTTGACTGGCTCACTTATCGTAAAACACTTTACACACTCGTGGCTTTCATAAGATTTATACTTGCACAATTTGTTGCAACTTATATTATTGGTATTACGGAACTGTTAGTGCGAATCATATCACGACTAAAGCTAAGCATACACTACGAATTTCAATCGTTTTGAATAGTAATCGCAAATCTGTGAGCAATACCAATATATCTACTAGAGTCCGCGCTCTGAGGTAAAAAATCGCTTGAGAATTCACTTGAAAAACTATTTCTGTTTGAGATTTTATTTCGCAGTTAAAAAATCGCAACGATTAATCGTGGTGCTCGAGTAGCCTTAGAGTATACAGCATGTTGTATCAGAAAGGTGTGGACATATTTAAGGGGACATGGGACCAACATCTTAATCGCTAAAAACTAAGCCGTCCCATACATTTGGGTCGAGTATGTGTGAAGTTGTATGGGACGGCTGATTAGTTTTTCGCGACCACACCTTTCTAATACATGCTGTATAATTAACACCTATGTATCACGTATACATTATTGTTTTTGTAATTGATACGCGGCGATCATTTTACGTCGAGAATTTGTGCAATACGTATCAATCAAATGGTTATACAATTATACATTTTGCATGTGTTCGCTGAAACAGCTCCTATTGTATCATATTAATACAAATTACTGATAAATTTCCCGTCAAAACAGCAAAGATTCGCCGTTCTATTTATTAAGGCTTATGATTTTGAAATAAACTATTCGGGATGACAGTTTCATATTAAACTTATTAAACCCATAAATACCTATAGCAATAAAATGTACGTTTTATAGATATATAAGAAACGCGTTTATCCAGGCAAGCTACAGAAGTTATGAAGAAATAAAAGTAAATCTGACAAACTACGAGTATATTAAAATGCGATGCATTTCTTTTAAACTTGGATACAACCTAAAAACATTTCGTCATTCTCCTGCCCTTACGTGTCGACGCAGCGTGTCTTCTTCCATGATCTAAATCTTTGTAACCTACTACTCCTCATCTCAGTAGTGACCCTTTCTAACCATATTATCTTTCATACAGTCCATCCGTCGTTTATTTCGTCCTCCCAGTCAGTCATTCACTTTCATACTCAAAACTTAGAACAGAAATGTCAACGCTATATTTGGTATAAGCTAGTCTTTGTTTATTTGTAGACATTTTGCTTATTCTTAGTTAATTCTCGATTATAACTGTTATACCTACCACGTTTATTTGTGAGGCTGTTGGGATATAATTGAAGAGTATAAATTAAATCGTAAATCCAACTTTACACCACCAATGTAATTTAAGGGAATAGGTAGTTATTTATCCAACATGTGAGGAAAGTTCGTTTTTCCTATGAGTTTGGATTTTGAGTCTTGAGCGAACGAAGGATTGAAAAATAGAATCACGAGCGCAGCGAGTGATTATAAATTTCAATCCTGAGTAAGCGAAAGACTCAGCAAAACGAATAGCAAATGAACTTGCTCACATGTTGCATACCTACAAAACTTTTCACCACTCCCAGCAAGAAAGTATTCAGTCGTCATAGGTAAATAAATTAAATACTTAGTCACAAAGCAAATAATTAAAAATTAATCAATAAAATTCTTTATTTTTTAAAATATCTTTAAAACTTAACATAAAAAATCAGGCAAGGTTAGTTTCTGAACGGGATCATAACTTTCCTCATTGTTTTCGTAGAGGAAAGACACTCCTTTCGTGCGGGAGTGGTGAAATAGTAGATTATTAACCAAGGGGATAAAGCAGTGTCTTCTGTCGCGGGTGACGATTTAAATCGCGAGCGTAATGAAGGACTCGAGGTTTACTCCCGAGCGTAGCGAGGGTGTTAAAAACTTAAATCACGAGCGAAGCGAGGGATTTAAGACGAGTCCTGAGTGTAGCGAGGGATTTAAGTTCACCCAAGACTAAGACAGCTTTATCACCGAGGAAAATACTCTACTTTTCGTACCATTTGCGAAAAAATTAACACAATAATAATATGAGATAAGCATTTATAAAAAATAATGACAATTAAACGTATTTTTAGAACATTAACTTATTTATAAAAATAAACTAAAATAAACTTAACGTTTATGTATTTGAAGAAAACAAAAACGCGACAAATTCATAGACTAATATTTTTTTGTCGGAAAAGCAAAAGGCATCAAGCTCATACGGCCTCGTCGGTTTTCGTAATTTTATTTAATAATCATAACTGCATAATAAATGCGTATTCCTTTTTCAAAAAGATGTATAATGCTTTATATGTATACAAACTCAATGGCGTAAACACAGATGTAGTTCAGTATAAATTTCGGTAAGTATTCCAAATTTAAATCACATTCTCCCCCTATTTTCTTTCCCTGTTTTTAACAGATTAAAAATGACTATTGTTATGTTCGCTTTTTGTGGCATAGAATGTCACTTTTTTGAGCAAAAAAGTGACATTCTATGCCTCAAAAAGCGAACATAACAATAGTCATTTTTAATCTGTTAAAAACAGGGAAAGAAAATTGTACTGAATTTCATTCATCCTCTAGGGGGAGAATGTGATTTAAAATTGGAATACTTACCGAAATTTGTACTGAACTACATCTGTGTTTACACCATTGAGTTTGTATATAAAGCATTATACATCTTTTTGAAAAATGAATACGCATTTATTATGCAGTTATGATAAAATACGATTATAATACGAATAGAATAAAATTACGAAAACCGAAGAGGCCGTATGAGCTTGATGCCTTAGCTTTTCCGACAAAAAAATAATAGTCTAGGAATTTGCCGCGTTTTTGTTTTCTTCAAATACATAAACGTTAAGTTTATTTTAATTTATTTTTATAAACAAGTTAATGTTCTAAAAATACGTTTAATTGTCATTATTTTTAATAAATGCTTATCTCATATTATTATTGTGTTAATTTTTTCGCAAATGGTACGAAAAGTAGAGTATTTTCCTCGGTGATAAAGCTGTCTTAGTCTTGGGTGAACTTAAATCCCTCGCTACACTCAGGACTCGTCTTAAATCCCTCGCTTCGCTCATGATTTAAGTTTTTAACACCCTCGCTACGCTCGGGAGTAAACCTCGAGTCCTTCGTTATGCTCGCGATTTAAATCGTCACCCGCGACAGAAGACACTGATTTATCCCCTTGGTTAATAATCTACTAATTAAGCCAATTGAATACTAACTATAATAATCCGCGTAATCAAATCTCATCTGTCATCCTTTGACAGTTGTACGAAATGGCTTTATCACGGCAAAGTACCTATTTGTCCTAGCTCAATGCAAATTACGCGCATTGACATGGCGTTGCGGATACAAATTGACGTAGGGTGTCTATTAGCATCTACAAAAATACTAATTATTTTCTCTCTCTATCCCCAGCTCTAGACCTGAATCAAGTGACAGTATACGAAGGTGAACCAAACGAGGACCCAGACACCACATTCACCCTCAACGAGCACTACTTCAAGCAGCTGGTGACCGGTCGAGAAGATCCCAGGGTCATCATGCAAGCTGGACGCTGTTCCGTCACAGGAGACATCATGAGAGCGATGCAGCTTGAACCTTATATTAAGTTGGAGTAGAGTTGTGTTTTGTTTGTACCTATAGCTGTCTGATGCAGTTGGTGGCATCAAATCTGAGTTTGAACTAAAAGAACTGCCATCAACTGTATCAGACTGCTTGAAAAGGATTCTTGTTTTGAAATTGTTTGAAGCGGTCGAGTTTTTTTTGTTTTTTGAGAGTAATTGTATGAAGGATAGAATGCATTTCATGAATTCTTGTAGGTATAAGAAATACTTTTGTGACTGTCTTCATCATCATCATTATATTCATTCACATTTTCCATGCTATCCTCCTTAGTTCTTGGCATCAAGGTTCGGGCTCCTACTGCGTGGAGACATTTGTAAAAAAACAAGCACCAACGATGTTATTTTGAAAATTGGTATTGTGCTATGAGGATATTATAGGCACTGAACTGTTCTTCAGAAAGGTCAGGTCCGTAGAGTGTACTCGCAACCAGTGTGTGTGTATGACCAGTAGGGTACTTGGGTAACACACAAAAAATTGCCATGCTTTCATTTTGACAATTCGATTACATTCATTGCGTTAACTACGTTATCGAGCGGACAAATTTTTCAAACATATGAGTCAATGGATTAGGAATTCCTTTCAAAATCCGTGAAAGAAACTGTGTTACGCAATTGGGATGCTGATGTACGTATGAACGTAAACGAAGCCAAAATAGTATGTAAGTAGTAGTAAGTTGTAGTGTAGTTTCTGCCTATCCTTAAAGGGGTATGAGGAATAGGGTGTAAAGTTCACTTATACCTCCATAGGATCCTCCGACCAGACGGGTGTCGTATCTGGTGGGCAATTGCCGGATGATTCTTTTCTTTTCTTTTTCTTTTCGCGACGCTGTATATACAAGTGTGTTGCGCGGTAAACTCTGCTTGCGCGATGCAGGATTTTGCGTGACGTCAGTGTGACGTGTAGTTCGCATGTGGCGATGTAGATACCGCTACACCCTCATGGAACGAAAGGCGATTTTTTGTGTATATGTATGTGTGGTGGCAATCCCTGCTTTGGGAAGTCAATCAAATCATTGAATCCTCACCTTTCATCAACATCTTCCATCAGCATCATATTTCATCAATCGTTCATCAGTTTATCATTATCATCATTGAAGTATCGAACCAGCGAGGTAATTGCGTATAACACTAACAGTAGGAATGGGTTTCGTTTTGACAGTTCAACAACATTCATTGCGTATTTGCGTTGTTGAGCAGACAAATTTTTCAAACATATGAAGCAATTGATTAGGAATAGGCTTCAAAATGATTCAGATTGTGGTACATAGTGTGTTAGGCATTCATGATTTAAGCTATCGCCTCGTTGGTCTAGTGGTGGTCACAGGCGCTATTACTGAGCATGAGAGCCTGAGTTCGATTCCCTGTTCAGGCAAAGTGTTATTGGGTTATTCAATCAGGAATTTGTGTCCGGTGGATGACAATAGACTCGGCCCCCAATTACATGGGACGTGGTTGTAGTATAGGTACACCTCTGACTACCCTTCGGGGACAAAACGGGCGTGATGTTATGTTATGTAGTCTAATCTAACCATTCGGGCTACTACCAAT
This sequence comes from Brachylomia viminalis, assembly GCA_937001585.2. Classification (NCBI taxonomy): domain Eukaryota; kingdom Metazoa; phylum Arthropoda; class Insecta; order Lepidoptera; family Noctuidae; genus Brachylomia; species Brachylomia viminalis. The sequence goes on along the minus strand of OW443307.2, from coordinate 3,445,563 downwards.
ATATAACTAGTATACCATTCTACTAGTAATACTTAAAGTTCACATGAACCACGTTACCTGACCTCCGGAAACCCGACCTCCTTACTACCAAGATTAATGGTTTTGGAATAAAGGTACGCCTATGCCGCGATTACATTATATGTAGTTAACAACTATGTATCATCTAGATTGTAAATATTCTGCCAGGGTTGCGGGAATGTCTGAAAGGGTTACCGTGGCCCCTGGCACAGGCAACTGAAGTAACACGGGTGGGTTTTAGTCAGTAAGAGTCTGACACGCCCTCCCGCTCCGCCCAGAGCGGGAGAAGTTATTGTATGATTTCACACCGTCAAGAAAAAAAAAGGAAAGAAAAAAAATGTTAAGTTTGTTAAGCTTTAAATAAATATTATAAGTGCCAGTATTAGAGTTTTATTTACTAACAAGCCGTGTGTCCGATAGGATTGTCCATCGGAAAAATGATGAAGATCCATACAAACTTTATATGTATGCCGCTGGGTTTTTGAAAATGCATCAATGCATCCCCTAAAGGGGAACCCCTTTAGGGGATACATTTTCCAAAAATCCAGCGGTTTCTACTTTCTACCGCTTTGGGATCTGCGTAAGTACGTCATTGAATTTAAGATTTTATTAACTAGATCTAAAGGATGCCTTACACGACGCCGCAGCCTATCGTCCAATCGGCATGCCGCGGCCGCTGTAGAACTGTGGGCGTGAATCGGCATGACAGTTATACTTGACAGCACAATCTAATTTAATTTTTTTTGGCTTGATACCGTGTATGACGTTCGCGCGATCGTCAATTGCAATTCAGTCGAATCAAGATTTTATTAAATTTATTTTTTACTAGATGAGAAATCTGATTTCTTTTAAATTAACCACAGTTTGCACCACTCCGCACAATCTTTAATTGTTTTTTCTCTATCCCGAGAAAAATGCCTAAGACGGCTAAACATCGTCGTCCTTCACTGGTGACGCCATCCATGGCTTCACTAAATGTCGTCGCTGCCGATTGGATAGTTTATATTAATCGTGTGGGTGTATATGGACGAACTGCAGATTGGATCAAGCCTGCACCGACATGTCAATTGGACGATAGGCAGAAAGGTGTCTGGCCTCCTTAAGCCATAGCTTTAGGCCTTCAAACATCCCTCTTACCCTGAAGAAACAATTACTTCTAGGTTACCCCCACCAAATATGGAAATTCTTAAATTGTTGTCCCTGCGATGCTAACGAGTCATCTTCAGTCAGTCTTCAGCAAATTATTATGGCGCAGCTGTTTCGTTGGAGCAAACTAATGCAACTTTCCAGCGATGCTTCGGCACGAGTCATCAAGCCGACGGAACAGTTGACGTCGTAAAAGTCGTAATTGCTTTACCACGTTGACAACACTTCCAATTAAATTATAACTTCACTATGGTTGAAACAATCTATTTGTCACATAGACGTGCCAGCGACATTCAACCTTAGGGTGACAAAGCACACCTTCCGCCTGACGCAGGTCCTCACCGGACACGGTTGTTTCGGGAGGTTCCTGTTCCGGATAAGGCGGGAGGAAACGCCCGGGTGTCACCATTGTGTGGATCGCCCGGAGGACACGGTGGAGCATACGGTGGAGGTCTACCCGGCTTGGGCGGAGCACCGCCGTGTCCTCGTGGAGGCGATTGGCGGTGGCGATCTCTCGCGTCCGGCCTTGGTCCAGGCCATGGTACGGAGCGAGAGGGCTTGGGAAGCCGTCACCTCCTTCTGCGAAGCAGTAATGTTCGCGAAGGAGGAGGCGGAACGCGTGAGGGAGAGGCAAAATTTGCGCCCTCACGCCCCTAGCCGCCGCAGGAGACGCCCTGGGCGTCGGGAATCGCAGGCCGATTCCCGGCCACCGTAGGCGCGGGCTTGCGAACGGCGAGCAATGGGCAGCTCGCCGTTCAATAAGGACCAGGCCGGGGTCGACGGCGCGCTGAGTTCCACGCGCGCCTCAAAGAGATGTCAGCACCAATGACGGGGTTTGCTAGGACTGATGCCTGCTAGGGTTGCGGAAAAGTCCAAGAGGGTTACCGTGGCCCCTGGCACAGGCAACTGAAGGAACACGGGTGGGTTTTAGTCAGTAAGAGTCTGACACGCCCTCCTGTTCTGCCCAGAGCGGGAGAAGTTATTTGATGATTTCCCAACCTCAAAAAAAAAAAAAAAAAAAGGGTGACCTATACCTCTCTACATCTCATAACCACAGCGTACTGTCTCCGTCAGAAAAATCTCGTAATAGTCTCCCTGAGTCCAATCGGAAACTCCTCAATCCAGGAATCTAATGAACAAACTGTAATTAAACCGTTTAGCCCAAGAGGGCATTCTAAGTGCCCTACCTACTCAAAATTAAGTACCTACCTACTCCTATTTGAAAACCTCGTTTTGGGAATTCGGTCAAAAACAGTAGACAGAGTCACGCGTAGTTGAGGCAGTCCAGATATGGTATTAAATTAGTTTTAGACTGGTACTATTTTTTGTGGCAGTACCGTTAGCAACGGTACGTGAGATACATATTTATTTATAACTGACATGACTGAGTGATGTAGGGCAAAAACTACTTTTACAATTAGATGAATCAAACCTGATTAAGACTATTAAGATTGCTAGTTAGCTTGTTTGATGGATGTGGAAAAACGGTATTTAATAAGTGAATGTGAATAGCAATCTGTTCTTTTGGCTGTATTGGAACCACTTATGTATCGATGCGTGGTGTAAGAAAGTTGAGGTGGTATGTAGAATATTACTAAACTTAAAGTATAACAGCAGCGTTGGCCCAGTGGTAACTACCGCGACTTACGAGTTGTAGGTCGGAGGTTCGAACCCTGACAGGCGCTTTAAATTATTTAATCACCACTGCTCTAAAAAACTGGCATGTATTAGAACCAAAAAAATTGAAACAGGTGCCATCTACCAACCCGCACTGGGCCCGCGTGGTGGATTACGGCCCACTCCCTCTCACGGAGAGGAGGCCTGGGTCCCAGCAGTGGGGACATTAAGGGCTGATCATGCAAAAGTATACGTTAGTACAGAACCTGATTCTCTATAGGTAGAATCGAAGTCTGTAGCATATTTCACAAAGTCACCTTGACATATTATGATGAGAAACAAAGAAAGCTCATTGGGACAATGTAAGCAAACGAAAGCATCCGTGCAAACCAGGAATTGCCTGTAGCGGTATCTACATTGACATAATATGCGAGCTGCGCGTCATACTGACTTCACGCAAATCCTGCATCGCGCAAGCAGAGTTTACCGCGTGACTAGCAGACTAGCATACGAGTATATACAACTTCCTGACATGAATCGTCGAACAGTTGTCCACCAGACGTTGGAGGACCCTCCCTTTTCTATCGAGGTATGAGTGAACTTTACACCCTGTTCTTCGTGCCTCTATGTGCCTATCTGGGCAGAAATATTGCCCAGGTAAGTGGGTACATTTTGATTGATAGAATCGTACTGACTCCGAAGGCAACCCACCTACAGTGTTAGCAAAAATGACTAATCTAGCGCTATTAGGTACATACTTATAACCCGCCAAAAACTAGATCCTTCACAACAAATACGAACTACCTACGTCACAAACATCACACCTGATAGCCCCAACATTCTGTCTATGTCGTAAGGAGCCAATAAATACACTAAAACAAAGTGTACCTCTACTTCGCGAGACAGGTTTGCGAACGGTATACGAGGTTCATCCGTAGGTCAAGCACCTCTGCTGGACCGACTCGAAGAAATAGAGCCGACATTAATAGGTTAAGGCCGTGTTTTTATGTGATATGTGGGTTCTTTATGTGTCTTCAATAAACTGTTTTATCTGTAGGGGGACATTAGGCGCAGTGGCTCAGCGATTGGCAGAATTTGCGTCCAGTATTCTCGCGAGTTCAATCGTCGTTCATAATTTTACGAAAGCATATTACTGTATTACAGATCTTTGTTCAGAGTTTTTGCATAATGTATGCTTGTAAACTGGAATCAAGACACGACCAAAATTCAAGGCTTGTTTGAGAGGGAAATTGTAAAGGGCATACTTATGAGGGTCTAAATAGCGCGGTATGGTTTCGATAGTCATCCATCTTCTCTGTAGCCCAGGGTTTCCCAGTTTTTTTTTATACTGCGACTCCCTTTACATGATGTATTTTTTTTGCGACTCCCTTGTAAACCCTCCTTCCCTCCTCCCTTGTAACCTTGTAAGATACCTGCGTGTAGCTCTATAATTAAGACTTAAGTATTCAAATAATCCAGTTAGACTCTATCTACATTATTTTATACAAAGAAAACTCCAAAGAATATAGAATACTTACAAAAAAATATTATTTACTAGGATAGGAAAAACACTAGGTAGATGAGCTTGCTTTTCAAATCGGGGCTTAAAATTGAAACAGCTACCCTTGCTCCGTGCATGATCTTTGTGTTTGTTGTCATTACCGCAGAAACTTCCAGTGTGACGATCCTTTCTGGACACATGAAAAAAACTTATCTTAATTAATCGATTCCGACAACACGAGTTATCAACGGCTCAACTCGAGCCTCTCTCATGCAAATGGGAGTTGGTCTAATCTCTAAATACATAGCTATTAAACTTGTCACTTTTGAAATAATAAAATGGTCCTGTCATGATCCTTTTTAAAGAAACACGGAAGGTTTTTCTTCAATCTACGGAATCCTAATCAAAGTTTTTATTATTATAAAACCAGTCGGTATGGAACTGCAGATGTCAAGTCCGGTTATTAACTAGGAGATTATATTAAAGACGTAAGCTTAATATAGAAAATACGCTTCACTAGGCTGTAAAGAACCCTATTTATTTGAATAGTTTGAAATTATGGGCTCTTTTCTAGGTGCTAATAAAAAGCTATAAAAATACCGTATTTATTATTGCTGGTCGAATCACCCATGCCTACTCTCTAAGTCCGTCAACGAGGATACGGACCCGTCCGAAAGTAAGTAATTCGATACTTAAAAGTGAACCCTACTTCCAATTGATTAACTTTTCCAGACGGGCAAAAATACATCGTGAGTAAGGACAATAATTGTTTAAACGTTTCGTCATTAATTTTTAGTTCGGGCCCCGAACTAATCTTATGTCCGTAAGTGATACGGAGTAGGAAACGTCCGTAACTTCGGCCGAAACGACGGAGTTCGTTCTTAGGGAGTTGTGCCCGTGCTGTAATTATAGAAACGGGCATAACAAAAAAACAGTTCCTCATGTTTTTATAATTGTTTTAGAAGGGGTGGTATTAACCTCATGAATTAACATAAAGTCAACTAAACAATTTGTTCTAATTTCTACGTCAAAACCATAACAATGTTTAATACACCAATAGTAGTATACTATTTCTGTTATATGTAAAGATCGAATACCTATCAAACTAGTCTATTATCTATGTAGGTATAGTCTTCGATATAGACCAAAATATTAGAATGCAAGATTAGAACCAAAACGACCTAATACGTACTATATAAAGTGCCATGCCTAGTAAACGTCCTTCAACCGCCATTAATATTTCCTCTCAATATGTTATTAGTCATTACGCACAACTCACATCCAGTTCTGCAGGTAGCTAATTAACTTTTAGTTAGATAATCGTTAGAACGTTCTGGTGTTAAGGACAACCGCAAGACCCTTTGCAAGGAATAAATATGCACTTGATGTAGTGGCGAGAGCAAAAGTGTTTGGCGAGCCAATTGTTTAGTAACATACATATATATATAAGCTCACGCCTTTTTCCCATGGGGGAGAAACTACAACACGCCATCTGCTACGCTCCTTACATACTCCTTTTGCTTCGCTTACGTTCATAAATCTCTCATCAATCTAAAGTCATCACCATTCTCGCTTCTCCTAATTTATTCCGGGTCAGCACAACATGTCTTTTTCTACCATACTTCTCTACCTATTCTCTATTCTAGTCACTCCCGGTCTAGCCATATCACCTTTCACACAGTGCATCCATCGTTTCTTTGGTGTTGTTCCCTTACTCTTATAGTCTTCGACATTCATACTCAATACTTTCCTCACTTATTTAGTAACTAGTTAAGTACCTACTGGAAATCGAGTGAGACACTTCTGCCTTACCTTACAGAGTTTTCCATCACTAGAGTGTTAAATAAAATGAGACTTGACAACATGAATAAAAACATGTTCTGGACAATTTTTCCGAAAAACACAAATCATAAAGTTTACTCGTGTTCTGTACAGCGAGTTCATTAATAAAGTTAAATCCAACTGAAAACTAGAACTTTCCCCACATGAAAATAAAATCACATTCTCATATTTTACAAAAAGGATATTGCATGACATTATCCCTACAACAAAAGAACACACTATCGGCAATGACAGCATAGTTTTTGTCATTATTTGTTTTAACACTTGGTAGGTTCTTGTTTTCTTAAGCCTCAAAGAATGATAGTAAAACCATATTTTTCCACATACATGCTCAACACTAGAAAATCAAATATAACAGTTAAGTGTACGTACCTTAAGTCTATTTTCGTCAAACAAGTTCTTTCCAACCGTCTTCGCATCTCATATCTTCGTTGCTCACCACTTTTTCGCCCGACTGCACCGGTAAATCCAGCTCCCTAAGCCGAAGTGGTTTATTTTATTATTTACACGACGCTCTTGAACAGCGACCGCGTGCCAAACACACGCACAAACAGAAAAGTTTACGCTTGAATATTATAATTTTTATTTTATTTACCTGTGAAAGTATAACTATAGTTTGATTGAAAATGTACACAAAGGTTTTCTTTCTCATTTTCGCGGCGACACTGGCTATGAGCGATGGTAAGTTATTGATTTTTTGCTCTAATTTATAAATTAAAAGGATTTTTAGTTTTTTTTTTTCGAATGTTGCACAGGTGTTGCTGTCATGTCATTGTTAGTTAATTGTGTTGATAGAAAAAGGTGAGAAAAGGAAATTGTATAAGAATTAACTAGTTGGAAAACTAAAGTTTGCTGTAACTAAACTTGACCTAGGTATTGAATACTTATTATTTTATTTAAACCTTTAGATAATTAAATTAATTAAATGATTATGGACAAAGAATTTGTCTTACCTTTGCAACCAAGATTTCAGTATCATTATTTCATTAATGACTTTGGCTACTTAATTAATACCGAATAGATTTCTAATTCAACATAGTTCGATCCCAATCAATAGGTGTTCAGCCCACGAATTACGAATTAAGCCGAAACCAGCTGGGCGGTAAGTTCTACCAATTTTACCACAAATATTGTCATTACCACGTACAAACTGACAAAGATGGGTCATTACCATGGTAGACATGTCATTACCGTTCTCCTCATTTGTCATAAAAGCATGTGACTTCAAATTGATGTATTGTTAATCATTAATCAAATGGTTAGGTAATCAAACTGCATGAATTCATTATTGTTTCTGTCTTAACATTATGGGAATAAAGTTTTCGATATAAATATAATGTTTATTAGGTACTCCTCAGTCTTCGTATTCGCAAACTAGGCAGGTGGTAGGCTTTCAGATTTCCTATCTTCATTTATCTCAAGAGGGTCTCGTGGCTAAATAATAACAGCCGTATGGCTCGATCGAAGATGAAGCTACGCTTGCCGTGGTCAGTTCGTGGATGGGAGACCCCGTTACATGCTGAGAACCTCTCCCTGCCTCGGGAAGCACGTTAAGCCGTTGGCGGGACCAACGGATTAACGTGCTTACCGAGGCTGTCATTCGTAGGTCTTTGACAGTCGTTACGGGTAATTTGAAGCCCAAAAAGCCTGACAACCAGTCTTACTAAGGGGTATCGTGTTTTTCAGTAACTAGGTTGTGGAAGTCAGATAAGCAGTCGCTCCATGTAATACTGGTATGCAGCTGTATCCGGTTAGACTGGTAGCCTTTTTTTTTGTAACTGTGTGGAAATCCTCATGGATGTCCTCCGCCCTGGGGCGGACGGAGGGGTCTGTCAGACTTCTACTGACTAAAACCACCCCGTGTTGGGATCGCACACTTGCACCGGGTGCTACGGGGGCACTTAAGCACTCTTCAGCGCAGCCCCCGACTGGTGCCGGCCCGCCTCTTAGGCTCCGTCTGGTCAAGCGGGGGGAGTGAGGAGTTCGACTCCCCCCGCGACATCTAAGAGGGGCGCGCGTAGAACACTAAGAAACACCACCTCGGGTCTTATATGATATGGGGCGGTGGACGTCCACCAGTCCACCGTCCCTGGACCCTTTTAGGGGGGCCGGAAGAGGGCATTGTCTGCCATCTGCCGACGCCCGGTGCGCCTGCTACGGGTCGGGAGAGGATTCGAAATTTCCCTCTCCCTTTCCGCTGCCTCCTTCTGCGACATAACGTTTTCGCAGAAGGAGATAACTGCGTAGACTGGAAGCCTACCCCAACATGGTTGGGGAAACGCTAGGCAGATTTATTGATGAATATCAAACCCATCTCCAGACATTAGACTTGTATCTTCGTAGTCTCATTTAGGTAGGTACCTGACTACCATCAATTACTTGCAAATAGATAAAGTGACTAATTAAGTATGTATTTGAAGCCATCATTCGTTCCACTAAATTAATTTCGTTTCGAGAAAATCTGTGCTTTATTTAAAAATTGGAAATACCTACCTCGGAAAATGATAATATATGGTTGATGGATAATGGATGGTTGTAAATTGTACATGTTGCATAATTTGTATAACTTAGAACTGTATGTGTGTGTATTTAAGACTAATTAAATTAATCCACCTAAATGTGTAGCGGTATCTATATCGCTACATGAGAACTACGTCACACTGACGTCACGCAAAATCCTGCATCGCGCAAGCAGAGTTTACCGCGCAACTTCCCGACATCAATCGTCGGGCAGTTGCCCACCAGACACGACACCCGTCTGGTTGGAGGATCCTCCCTTTACTACGGGTATGAGTGAACTTTACACCCTGTTCCTCATGCCTCTATACTGGTGACCCCGACGTGATCCAGAGGCATGAGGAAAGGAATTTTGGGTAATTTCCTACTTAGGTATTTGATATTGTCATTAAGGTAGGTGCCAGGTACGTTTACGAATGATTCGACAGGTCATTGGTCATGTCAAAGGTCAAACTCAAGCACAAATCATTTATTTCAAATAAACCAACTACAGGGAATTTGAATTGTTGAGGGGTCGCTCAGCCAGAAAGATGACGCCAACTTCCAAAGCCTACCAGGTACGTATGGAGAAGAGTGGGCAAGAAACTCTACTGACACTCTTTTAAATCGATATCATCATCTGCCTATTGCCTATTCCCAACTATTTTTGGGGTCGGCTTCCAGTCTAACCGGATACAGCTGAATACGAGTAGATTACGTGGAGCGACTGCCTATCTGACCTCCACAACCCAGTTACTGGGTAACACTATACCCCTTGATAAGACTGGTTGTCAGACTTTTAAATAGAAATATGGTTATAGTTGGTTTATCAGTTGAACATTGCATCGAAATGTCCTGTGTTGAGCTAGATAAGCATGTTGTAGTGTGCGTTTACAGACCCCCTAATTATCAGAACTTTTCTTTATTTGAGTCAATAATGGAAGATGTCCTAGCGAAACTTGCATCCAGTAATAAAGCTGCAATTATTTGTGGTGATTTTAATATTAACATTTTGGAAATTAATTCGAATAGCAGTAGATTATTAAGCCTTTTTAAATCGTTCAATTTATCGAATGTTTTTACTGAACCAACTAGAGTAACTCCAAGTTCTGCTACTTGTATTGATAATGTCTTCTGCGATTGTGATTATTTAGTGAAAGCCATCGTAAATTATTTGCCATCTGATCATAGTGGACAAACGGTAACTTTTAAGTTTAAAACACCTTTGCAAAAAGTGCAAATACAATTTAGACCAATAACGACTGGCAAATTAAGTAGATTCAATAGTACCCTAAACAATAAGTTAAATGTTCTGAGTCATATTATGGACGATGCAAATAAATTGTATGAGAATTTCTTTTCAGTAGTGCACAATGAATTCAATAAAACTTTTGAAAAGAAAACAAAAAATATTTGTCCTAATTTTATTTTTAGTGACTGGGCAACTAGAGGTATTAGGATAAGTAGGGAAAGACTGTTCGATCTGTACGGCCTTAAGCCCTACATTAACACTGAAACTTTCAACAAGTATGTTTTATTTTATTTTATTTTATTTATTAAGGGATAATAAACAACTACAACATATTTAATACAACACATTACACACACATTACATCACATTTGTTGCTACATATTCAAAAATTTTTAGGAATACCTGCAAGATAGCTAAAGCCCAGTACATTAGCAACAAGATTAAATCAGCAGAAAATAAAATAAAAACGGTTTGGTAAGTTATAAATAACGAAACTAGTAGGAAAAAAATACGTAGCACAGATTATACATTGGAGACTTCACGTGGTGCCATAAGCTCTAACTTAGAAGTCGCTCAAGAATTTGTAAATTTCTTTACTAATATACCAGTTAAAACGACGGAAGCTTTAAATTCCTCACCTGATGTCTCGATTGATTTATTAAGAGCGAACATTTTAGGCTGCCCGGTTGAATTTCAATTTAAACATATAAACCCTATGATAGTTATAAAAGCTTTTCGGCAAATAAAAATCAAATTGACCGAAGATCTATGGGGAATGTCTATCAAAGTTTGTACAGCAATAATCGAGACTATAGCACCATACTTAGCTTTAATATTTAATTTGTGTGTAGATCAAGGAGTCTTCCCGGATTTAATGAAATACAGTAAGGTTATACCACTTTTTAAATCTGGGGACAGCAAAGACACCAACAATTATAGACCAGTATCTGTGTTGCCAGTATTCAGCAAGGTGTTCGAAAAGGTAATGCTCAATCAAATGCTTAATCATTTTAACACCAACAAAATCTTACACGATCAGCAATATGGTTTCACCAAAGGACGCTGTACGACTGACGCCGGTGTCACTTTATTAAAACACATATTTACAGCGTGGGAGGAGGCCCAAGATGCCATAGGGATCTTTTGTGACCTCTCCAAGGCATTTGACTGCGTTGATCACGAAACCTTGCTCTTAAAACTTGAGCATTACGGACTAGGTAAACTCGCGCTTAGTTTAGTACATTCTTATTTAAATGATAGACAACAAAAAGTGCAAATAAATGGTATCAATTCACTTCATTTAAAAGTACAAATGGGTGTTCCACAAGGATCGATATTAGGTCCCTTCCTCTTTTTAGTATATATTAATGATCTACCCCACTTATTTAAAAACCAACCACAAATGGTATTATTTGCTGACGATACTTCTTTAATCTTTAAGATAAATAGACGTGCATCAAATCTTGACGACGTAAATAATGCCCTACTGCAGGTACTTAATTGGTTCACTGCTAATAATTTAGTATTAAATGGGAAAAAAACTAAATGCATAAGATTTGCTTTACCGAATGTTAAAAGTAGTGATTGTGACATAGTATTGAATAACGAGAAACTAGAATTTGTCGATGAAACTGTTTTCCTGGGAATAACGCTAGACTCAAGGCTGCAATGGGGTCCTCATTTAACATCTCTTGCAGGACGGCTAAGTTCAGCAGCATATGCTGTAAGAAAAATCCGTCAATTTACTAATGTAGATACCGCGAGGCTAGTCTATTTCAGCTATTTTCATAGTATCATGTCTTACGGTATTTTATTATGGGGACGGGCTGCCGATATTGAGTCTATTTTTATTCTGCAGAAAAGAGCTATCAGAGCAATATACAGCCTCCGCAGGCGCGATTCTCTAAGGGAACTGTTTAAAGACATTAACATCATGACGGTACCTTGTCAATATATTTATGAAAACATCATGTACGTAAGGAAAAATCTAAATCTTTTCAGTAAAAGAGGTGAAAGACACAATTATAGGACTAGAAATAGGGACCAATTAGTTCAACCAGGTTTCAGACTGGCTAAAGTAGACTCATCCTTCATGGGGTACTGTTTAAAATGTTACAATAAAATACCTCCCCACATACTCCAACTGAATGAAACGAAATTTAAATCCTGTATAAAACGCACACTATACAGCCAAGCATATTATAAGTTGGGGGATTATATCGCTGACAAAAATGCTTGGCTCAGGGCTGGTCCTGCTCCACAAGGGCGCGTAAACTAATTAATTAGCATTCGAAAATAGTGTTGGAGCTGATGAAGATTGTACAACCTATCTTTGCATTGTATAAATTCAATCTCATAGTATTGTATAATTGCATAGCACATGTGTGAGCACTATGTACCCACTATAAAGCTTACTGGGTTCGTCTTTCATTGACTTGAATGTGCCCTGGCGGCTGAGAGTATGTCATGCTCACTCAAATGTGTCGCTGGTGGTGGCGTGTGTATTGGATCATTGAGTTCCCTTCAAAATGGTTGAGCTGAATGGTGCTGATCCATACGTCATGTTCGTGAACGGGCGCCGTCAGTAGGCACTGGTCATTTCTTAGCTGCCACGGCTTATTTTAATTCCATAATTGTCTTTATCTTTTTATTACGGACGCTTTTAACGTGCACGTCTTTCTACATCGTTCTCACATGTATAATTACAGCATGAATGATGTAACCACTCTATTGTAACAATATTTTGATTTAAAAGAGTGTCCATGGAGTTTCTTGCCCGTTCTTCTCCATAGGTACCTACTACGCTTTGGAATGGGCAACTAGCTTCATCTTTCTGACTGACCGACCCCTTGACAATTCAAAAGTGCCTGTAATTGGTTTATTTGAAATAAATGCTTTGAGTTTGAGTTTGAGTTACTAAATATTAGTCGTTTGAATAGCAGTCAGGAGTCTTCATTTGTGCCCTAGTTAGGTACTGTCATGTAGGTACTGACCCTTTAACAAATGGGACTTCAACATACGAGTAGGTACCTACAGTCCGGCCAACGAGAGAATGCGTTCTTGACACCCGTCAGTTTCATATCAAACGAATACGTGTGCGAATTTGATCTTAAAGGCTCCGGCAACATGAGCGACGCGACTCTAGTAGAACAATTCCTATGAAAACGGCATAGAAATTATTCTAGAAAAGTCGCGTCGCGCCTGTCTGCGGGAGCCTTTATTAGTTACTAATTGTAATTATTATTATTGTCGTACTGACAGGTGTCAGGTACGCATTCTCTCGACGTGGGCCAGATTGTAACTGGCGAAATTGATGGGGGTACATTCCATTGACTTATAATGTTTTTCCTATCTCAATGGTACATTCCCCCTGCCTATCCCTTCAGGTAAAACAGGTGTGTCATATGTGTAATTTCCTAGCTTAATTTGAGTTAAATGTAGTAAAGACGTTTGCCTGTTAATTAGCATCCTTAGTATAACAGTAAATATAATGAACTAGCAGCACTAGTGCTAAAATTACTTCAAATAGACAAGAGAAGATTGGTAATTTATTTATTTTTCTAGTCTGGAAAAATTTTGTAAGTATATTATAGGTACGAACCTACATATCAATAATGGCAGCCCCATTGAAACATACTACCCTACCTACTTGTCAAAACTTAAACCTATCCATTAGCACACCACCATTTTTTACTCCAAAAAAATCGAACGTGTCATCTTCACAATGAATAGCGTCACGCTAAACAAACGTTAATTAGAACCTACCTAGACTAATTACCAAAAATAAGGAAACATCACAAGGTCGATCGTTTTGTTAATTTTTTAACGTACCTAATTCAGATTTTAAAATAACCAAGATTCGAATGGCTTATTCATTGTTTTTATGAAGATGCATATCTATTTTACATTAAGACATTATTATTCGTAATCATATTATTAAAACAGATTCGCTTCCCATATGGTTAAGGGCGATTTGAGTTCAAAATGCATGTTAAACAGGTTTTGTTATTCACTGCTATTGTATCTACACGTGGGTCATGTGAATGAACAGCGTTTTAGAGGCTTTTATTATAATTAATAACATAACATAATTACATAAAGTAAACAAAACGTTACACACACATTTTTGATCCAACGATAAACAAATATACCAGCTACCTGCTTTAAGTTATAATTACAAGACTACATTAGATGGATAGATTACCTAGGTAAGGTCGCCAGCACAGGTCAGGTCAGGATAAACGAAACTGTCCAATTTCTCCAAATGATTTTAAACCTCAAAATGTTGAAGGTTAAATTCAAAATCGAATTAGAAAATTTGACAGTTTGTGGTAACTTGACCTGCTGCTGTCTGTGTGTACTTACTCGTACTTAGCTACTTACTAGCTTAGCCAAACCAAACAAATTTACCTCTATACATTAATATATATATAATAGTACCTATAGACAAGGAACACATTCCATTCCACTTTTAGGTTCTTATGGGCAAAATTCACCAGCAGGCCAATCGAATATCTTATCACCAGCAGCTGTCGCTCAATCAAACTGTACGAACGAACACAAATCACCACCTATATATTGGGTTCACCCATGGTCCACCAAACAGCTCACGGGTTCATCCCATAAGGTAACCTTCACAACTAACAATCATCATCACCTAACCGTTCACCAACAGGTTTCGGAATAAGAGAAGTACTGGACTTTTTGTTAGGAGGCAACTACGGCAACTACCCCTACCCTGTGGGGCCGGGGCAGTATGGGCAGGGGCATTACGGACAGGGGCAATACGGAGGACAATACGGGCAGGGGCAGTATGGAGGAGGACACTACGCGCCGCCTGGCCCTCCCGGGGCACATGCCGGATGTCCCCTGTGTGATTCTTCTGTGTACGGCTACTGCTCCCATAAGCAGGCTCATGACTCGTGTTGCTGCAGTTCTGTTTGTAAGTATTCAATTATTATTTGTCTTATTTACCTACTCAGAACAGTAAGAACGCATTGTGTGTGCACTGTGCAGTGCGTGACGCAGGAAGCAGGCCCCTTTTTAACTTAAATAGCAAACACGCAAGTAATGCTCACTCATTTTAATTTCAAACATAATGTGCAGGCGACAAAATATTTTGACTGATATATTTATTTAGTCTGTGATGTCCCACTGCTGGCCAAAGCCTTCCCTTCTCCCTTTTCTTACCGAAAGGACTGGCTCGCAATGGCAGAGGACAGACATGTCGCTCATTGGCAAAAAGGGTAACAACAAAAAAATCTGCAATTTTGAGTTATATCAGGTGAACGGAGCAAATTTTATTATTTTTGCTACAAAAACGACAATATGCTAAAGGGAGAGCTGAAGGGGGGGGGGGGGCTGAAGGGGGGGGGGAGGGGGCTGAAGGGGGGGGGGGAGGGGGGCTGAAGGGGGGGGTTGAGGGAGCTAGAACGATGTGACTTTATGCTCCGTCGCACTCATACCGTTACTTTTAAACTTTTAAATCATCATGACTGACCGGTTGGCGCAGTTGGTAGCGACCCTGCCTTCTGAGCCGCTGGTCCCGGGTTCGATTCCCGGACAAGTCAAACATTTGTGTGCATGAACATGTCTGTTTGACCTGTGTCTGGGTGTGTATATGTATATAAGTATGTATATCAGTCATCAGGTTACCGTAGTACAGGCTCTGCCTAGTTCGGGACCTGAAGACCTTGTGTGGATGTTGTCTCATATCATATTATCATATTATATTATATATATTATCATATTATACCTTCAATCAACAATAGACAAAACGTATCGCTCAAGTGGCCGCGATTGCATATAACTTGATGATAGACCTTAATACTCAAACATAAAGTTTATTTTCGTTTGCAATACATTTTACAAATAAAACATAATTTCTAAGCATTACTATTTAACTTTAATTTCGAAAGTTGGTGTCTTTGGTTTTGTATTTTCGTGTTTTGCCACCGACTTTCGAAATTAAAGTTACTTTCCACTTTGTAGTTTTTTTTTTAAGTCTGTTGTTTTTTTTGTAAAATTTTAATATAAATCACTTTTTTTGTTGTGGTAACAACCCTACACAAATTCCTATACCACTAGTTCCCATGTAAATAACAGTACAGTGGCAGGAAGTTATTATAACATTATCAATATACCTACACTAAGTGGAATTAACAAATATGCTCACAAAATTAAAACTACTAAGCCAAACTGAATTAAATTTTTATGGGACCAAATGGCAACTATTCCGCACCGAACAAAAAAAGAATCACGTAAATCGGATCAGAAATCAGGGCGTAATCGTGTAAATGTACATACATTAAAAAAATATACCAATCTAATTGAGAACCTCCTCCTTTTTGAAGTCGGTTCATAAGACCACATCATTATTTGTGGTCTTGTTTTCGGCCCTTTTTTATGCGCTCATCGGAAATCTAGTAGGTACTTATACTACTTATTGTTGATCGAAGCATCATGCCCAAAAAATGCTCCTTTGAATTTTATCAAGCTTCTCGCAAATGAACGATGTGTCGAAGTTACCTACAACATGAGCACTGATATAAGTATATAAGTTTATTTTGATGTTATAAAGTGGCGTTATCTACACCGATACAAGCAAACTTCTATAAGCAAAATAATATTCACAGCTGTGAAATCCTAATAGTTTAATTCTGATCGAAAGCAGATTTTATACCTTCTAATCTGCCCCAATAGCAGAGATGCAATTTATTTGAAATACTTCTATTTAAAATGCAAAATACCTATTTTGCATTTAAATGCCTTTTATTAAAAAACATTTTGTATTTTATTTGAAATACCTTTCGAGATGTATTTTGCATTTTTAATATTCATTTCAAAATGCAAAATACTTTGTGATTATTGTGATTAAGCCAAAACAAACAAAATGAAATGAACGAATGACGCTTGTATTGCCTGATCCTGAGATGCTAAACGCTTATCCTACTATAAAAAAAGTATTTTTAATAACAACTGGACTGGTATTGTAATAAAAGAAAAGTGTAATAATAATAAAATAAGAACTAGATACACAATCAACAGAAATAAATGGCCACACAATTCACAAAATGGAGCCACCTCTCTTTTCGTTAGTCTAGTTTTTTTACATTAATTTAAGTGAGTATTATTATTACATAACAGAATTTATTGATACGCGTACTGATAAATATGACCAAAATGTCATGCATATGGTGCCATGTTATTAGACGTTATTGTTCGGCTCGGCATTGTCTCTATTTTCTCATGATAATAATTATTACCTAAAATAAATAAATATGTAAATAGTATTAAATATATAATATATATTATCTGAAATTACTAAATTTCAGATATTATGTTTATTTATTTTGGTAAAAGGTATTTTATTTTGAAAATACCTATTTTGCATTTAGCATTTGAAATACTTGGTAAATCTGAAAAGTATTTTGAATTTTGTAATACTTTTTTAAAACCATTTTGTACATCTCTGCCCACTAGACCCGCTCTTTCTGGCTTAGCCACAATTACATCTGGACCCGAACCATTTTATCAAGATAACTCCAACTAACTATTACTTTTAATATTCCAGTCAACCCCTACAACTGCGGCAAGACTGACTGCAAGTTCCTGTACGCGAACTCCTGCGACGAACATCAGCTGATCACAAACTGCTGCTGCGTGGACCTATATAAGAACAACGTGCAGGACGCGAATATTCTGCCCGTCGTCGTATAAACCACTCTATCCCCATAGGAATAAGATATTAGTTAGCGTAACTGAAAGGTTGATCCCGGTTGCATCAAACTGATAATCAATATTATTAGCTAGGTACCACGTTTTGCAGCAGTTTTCAGAAAAATCAGTAACTCGTTTGAAGAGATTCTTGTTCACGCGAATCACTTACATAATATGAAAAGGCTGTTAATGTAAACTTGCCAATTCGGTAAATTAGTTTGATGCAACGGAGTTTACTTGAATTAAGAATAGTTTGTAATCCATAAACTCATTCAGTCGTTTTTACATTAAAGTACATCAATATTTTGTAATCATAATGCTGCTTCGTTATTTCCTTACATAATCCAAAGCTTTATAATTATTTTGTAAATTAGTTCACAATATTATAGGAAAGTGTTTTCTACTAAGATCTGAACGAACAATGTTCATTTCGCGTTTCGGTCGAGCCCTAAGCATGTCGGGTATAACCGAAATATGACCATTGGGACTGTTAACATCCATAATTATAATACTAGCATAATCAGCTTATAATTTTCCCACTGCTGGGACACAGATCTCTGAACTGGTCCAGAGGTCTGTGTCCCAGCAGTGGACAGACTCAGACTGGCACCAGAGAGGGAGTGGGCTGTAATCTACCACGCGTGCCCAGTGCGCGTTGGTAGATGTCACGTCTTCAGTGTTTTCGTTCTAGGACATGCCGGTTGCCTCACGATGTTTTCCATCACCGTTTTGAGAGCAGTGGTGAGGAAATTATTTACACAAAGTAAATCGTCTGCCTGGGCTCGATCCCAAGACCTACAATTCCACTACTAAACAACATAAAACCAATTAGGACCAGGAGAAAGATCGAAAATAAAACAACAACTTGCTTATAGGTAGTTATTCATGAATGCACCACAAATATTCGTACACCATACATACACAGTCGCTAAACCGTAGAAAATAGCTAACGCCACTGAGTGACACATTGGCATCGGTAGTTAAGACATCAACCTAACTCTTATTACAATGAAGTGATCCGTACAGCTAAAATTATTTGTTAATGGCAGTTTTAAATCAGCTTCTTAATCATTGAGGCGAAATGTTGAGCAATTTTGGATTAATATCAGAAATAGATGTCCAGCAAAAGATTATGTCGCCAGATTTAGCTTCAAACATTTGAAAACTTATTTAAAGACTAAGTCTCGATGTGGCACGGGTATTAATAAAAGTGATATTTATTATTTTATTGACAGCTGTAAGCTCAAGTAAACTGCACAAAGGTGGACTTAATGCCTAATCTTAGTATCTTACTGCCAATGCAATGGGCTTGCGGAGTCTCACTATGTGGTACTTTCCAAAATATTATCACAATAATCTGTCCTACAGACCAAATACCCTCAAAAATTTACAAAATTATTGCATCATCATCTAAGCCCAGAATTCGGCGGTACAAAAATAATATCAAGTCTTGTCATGAAATGTATTATTTCGATATGAAATGGCTATACTAAACATGTATGTATTTCTAAATCTACAATCACTGGGTTCATGTCTACCATTCTCGTGTAGACAGAAAACTAGTATTTTTCCTATTATTTTGAATTATTCAAAACTGCCATTAACACTTCATATCTAAATATAACAAGTATCTTAATACAGTGTTATGAAATTCTATATTAATTCCCGTATCCGGGCATCGCAGTATCCTTTAGGCGGTCATACAAAAGTGAGATACCTAACCTAGCTCATAAACATCGTCAAATGATCCCAACTCACTCTATTCCAGCCGTCAATTACATAAACACAAATACTGAAAGGTATAATCGACTACTTATTACATACTTAGTCGATTTTTCATCGTATTCAATTAGTCAACTAAATGTGTCGACCATTTTATTGTAACGTAAACCTAATTTGTATACCTCTGCTGGGTGACAAAAGTATAATTTTAGTAGAAAAACAAGAATTCTAGCTCGACTCAATATTTTATTTAGTTGTGATATCACTCAACCATGCATCAATAAACATATAAAAAACCATAATATGGTATCACACAGAAACATTAAAGTAATGGAAATAAACAAAACCGAATAAAGTGAGTTGAAACAGCTTATTTTTTAAGTAATTAAAAGTTATGCAGCGACCATATTTTCTTAATAATCTTGCTTGTTATTACAAAATTAATTTACTAATTACTTACCAGCCTTCGGACATTATTTATAGTTGCCCCAATATACAAAGCGACAATACAAATATCTTAAACATTACATCCATTGCTCACAAGGAGCATTTTGAAATGTAAATGAAAAAAATTCTAGTGTGTCTGCAATCATTTAAAAGAAATAGCACGCCAGTCTGTCAGAACAAAATAGCGTAACAAAAATTATTGACCCATACACAGCTCCGTCACTGACATTTCCAAAAAGAAAAATCTCAATAAATCAATTTATAAGGTCAACTTCTTTAAAAAAAATACAAGATACTAAATTGTAAAACATGCGAGGAAAAGACTAGAGTTAGGCCATTCGCACGAACAGGCTAAGTACAATTACGTTTTATTGGCTATCAAAAGTTATGTATGAAAGTGCAAACCCTGGAATATTGGAAAATCTAATAGTACATGTATGAAAACCAGCATCACCAAAGTCACACCCTTACATATTAACCAATATAGTGAATCTAAGAGTTCAGTACAGTTCAAAGCACATATATACATAATAGCTTGCATTTTTTTACGTATTACAAACAATCGACATCGAATACGGTCAACCGAACGTCAGTAGTTCATTTGAACTCTACGATAAACGCTTACTGCTACGAAATAAACGCGCTGTCAAATTCAAACTGTTGTCAACCGCCATGAACGTGCGGACATACGACCATGTGCGGTTATATTTTTTTTTGCTTAAAATTTTAGCAAAATTGTGGTGTCTCTTCCATAATAGGCAATTTAATGAAGAGTTGAAGTTGACTGATGTGACAGTGAGATAGTTTCAACCTGAGTGAAGTTTTAATTTACTGGGAGTTTTTGTCAAAGTGATAAACTAATTACGAGGTTGACTAGAAAAGGGTGTTGCAAAATCTACGTAAGTTAGCAGGTACTGATCAATGAATTTCCAATGGCAGCAAACACAATAAACCTGTTGTAAGGGAAACCAGAGCTTTATTATGGAGTAGTAACGGTGAAGGCTGGCACGGATGTAGTTCTGCGGCGTGCACATCAGCGCATCCTGTAGTGGTTCTTCTCCCGAACCTGGCACAGTTCGCCTTTGAAGTCGATCTCTATCTCGAAGTCGAGATCGCGGTTGTTCCGCGCGTTCTGACGCATCGAGAACGTGCCGGTGATCTCCTCGAATTTTTTGACCTGCAGTAATATTAAGTTTTGATAAGTATTTTAAAGCTGCTAATGGAATGGCATAATGAATTTGGCAGTAGAGTAATTTGCGGAAAAGTATTAGAAATATATAAATAGATTTTCCTATCAACAACATAATTAAACGCATGCCTTAGCTCCTATGTGGGATGGGGGCACAGGTCACCTTTTCGAACTGTCATATGCATTCGTAATGTCACTTATTTAGGCCCCAAGGGTGAATACTTGTTATTGTGTAAAGGTGCTTAGCCAACTACATCGATAGTCTGCAATAATCGTAAAAATGATATCTGAAAACACTCACAGTCATATAATCATCGAAGTAGAAGACGGTCTGCTTCCAGTGCGTGTAGGGCGCCTCGGGCGCGGTGCTGAAGCCGAGCCGCTTGTGAGACTTCGTGAACTCCACGTTGAAGAACGTCACCAGAGCCTGGATGAAGTCGTTGCGACGCACCTGTCGTAATGAAGGTGTTATAAATACACTGCTATATACAAGGGCGGTTTGCTTTACTGGTATAAAAACCTCGTGTGATGGACTAGACATGAAGATTTGTATAACGGTCTAAGTAGAATTACAAAAAAAAAAACAGGACAATAAAAAGATGCAGATACAATGCCACAAAGTTACTCCTGCAGGCACCAAGCAATGTGTTGCGTAGAGACTAACAAATAATTTGCAACAATAGTTTAGCACTCAAAATTGTTACTATGATTAATAGAATTATGAAGTAGAAATGTTCTTACCTGTAGGTGGAACTTGGATTCGAAGTTAAGATCCTCCTTCTTGACTGTGTATAAGTCTATTTCCTTCAGTAAGCAAGAGTTGGTCACCACCTGAAGATAAACAAATTACACTTTCAGAATATGTACTTAGTTATCATTTACAGCTTTTTTAACATTTTAGTGAGTAAAAATATAAGAAAAACTTTGGTTGCACTTTTTCATACATTAATTTCAAGTCTTTACGCTTAAAGATAATATAAATTACAAAAAAAAACGGACTTCGATATCGGTATTTTCGTTCCGAAGCTAAAGTAATTTTTCACTTTGTATTGTTTTTTTTTAATAAATTTTTATTTTTCTCTTTAGGTGAGGCACCTACCCTACACAAATGTGTATACCTTCACTTCCTTGGCAAATAACAGTGACAGGAAGTTATTATAACATCATCAACATACACTAAGTGGAAAAATACGTAGGTATTATTGAGCTGACTCAAAAACCACTCATCAGAATTTGACCAAATACATTTTCACACAAGACAAGATTTTTTTAAATCGATTTATAAATGACGTAGTTCTAAGGCAACAAACAAAAATAAAAAATAAGAACCTCCTTTTTTTGAAGTCGTTAAAAACCTAAAATAAATCCACTCATGAAAAATATTGTAGTAGGTAACCAATCACAAAGCTAGCTTTTGTTTCCTCTTTAGCAAAAAGATAACTTGATATTACTTTGACAGCACATTTAAATGACTAGATTTTCTAAAATCAGGTTCATTCATTGGTTTTGTCAAGATGATAACATCCTCATTGTTGTTTGGTTAGGAGACTTTTACTGGTCATAAAACTATTCAGGGAAAGTCGCGGCAACGGGCAAGGGATTTAAAGTGTGTCTTACCTGCTTAGCATCCACCACATCGACGAGCGGCTCGGAGATGGCCACCTTCCGAATGGAAGACATGTCAAAACCGTACACATCATCCCACCAGTTGATCTTCTCGTCCTTGTACTGACGGTCTTCGATGCCGCAGATGAACAACGTGCATCTGTTGGTTATCATACAGTGTTACTTATGAGATAGACATAACATAACAATTTATTGTATAATTCATGCTAAAGAATTTGTGTTGCTGATATTGCAAGGCTGCTATGTCAGCATAAAGCATAAGCATAATCAGCTTATAATGTTCCCACTGCCGGGACACACTGCCACAGGCCTCCTCTCGGTGAGAGAGTGGGCTATAATCCACCATGTGGGCCCAGTGCGGGTTGGTAGATGTTACATTAGGCCATTATTTGTACACTTAGTTTGCAATAAACATTTTGACTTTGACTTTATCACCACGCCTGAGGTGTTCTATGTTATTTGTTTGGTTTCCGCACTTAGTCCTTCAGTGGACCATTGTGCGTGTCGCCTGAGGTGTTAGGAAGAATTGTATAGTCCATCCACTACAAACTAGGAGCGTGGAGACTTGACATTTTGGGTTGTACAAAACGTGAACAGTGCATGGTGTAGTTAACGAAAGCGAGAATCCTCGTCGTGAAAACGGCTTAGTCCGTAGCCCCGTTGGTTTAACGTTCATTATGAGCTACTGACTTAGCTTTATAATAATTTGTTGGAAGTATCTTGCGTAGCGTCGTTGTATCTTGCTTGTGTTGTTGAGACTTACTACCATCATAATCAATATATTGAGGCACCTAGCACGAACTGAGACGTAAACGTAACGTAAATTCGAACGACTTTTGAAACGAAAATACAACTAGGTATCCTATAGCACTTTGGTTATATTTTTTTGCGACAAACACAATTACATCACGCATAGATCTGATTAAATTCTTAAAACTAAGTATTATGTGCGAAACGAGTATTATCAATATTCAAATCGTTCGAATTTACGTTATGAATATTACACGCGATCTCACAGCGTCGGTGTGGTGTTGTTTTGGGTAAGCTCACTCCATCGTCGACTCTGTCTCTATCACCACTGACCTAGACTACTACAGTCAAGAGCAAACCCAAATGTATAGCTTGATGTGTAGCCGTGTGTACAACAAAACCTGCTGTTAGCAATTTGTGATTTGTCAGTGTAAAAATTCGATTAGAGTTAAATCGAGAATCGAATATATATCATGCGGGATCGAATCAAAGGCTTTATGTACCTATAGAGCGAGACTTCAACGTACAAATATGTATACCTACTAGTGTCGCTCTATAAATGAATTAAACTTGAGTGCTGTGATTGAATTCCAACTCGTTTTAGACGGGCCTCTCCGGTCAATGTTTGTATTGTAGCGATAGCGGCGGCACTAAATGGGCAATTGTAACGCCACTGGAGTATAAACGCGACTCAATAATAATAACTGTTGTTGTTGCTCTTTGGTCACAGCAGACACTACAATGTATTTGTCTAAAGCGGAGGATTTAAATGAAAATAAAATTACAAGACATTTATTAAAATTAGGCTGAAAAGCAGCACTTTTTGAACGTCAAAATTACATAAGACAGTCCCCCAAAACGCCCGCCCTGCACCAATTTTTATTTTAGCTGGGAAGTGGCGCAACCGCGCAACTCTGTACTAAGGCAGGCTCACAGACGGAGTATGAAACGAAAAAGGATCTTTTTATGCTGAAGTAGTGACGTATTTTAATCCCCATAAGTTATTTAATACCTTAGGCGATCGTATTTCAACGCAGTCGCAAGTCGAAGCCCCCCGCGGTATGTTCAAGTCTTATGACGATTTCAACACAATATGAGTGCTAAGTGTATCAAAATAAGATTCAAAATAATTTTGTTTTGCATTTGCACATGCTCCACAATTCCATTAATATGCAAATGTGTTTGTATTACAATACAACCCTCATTTGATGAAAGATTGAATCGTATTTTTTTTGCATACATCAATGGAATCACAAAGGTGACGTATAGGTATGTATGTATAGTCAGCGTATTGTCGGTGAACCAGCACACGATAAGGGGAAAGCGCCAGGTTGCCCGCGTTTTGTTTATTTTTTTTTAATTAAATCTAGTCGACTATTTAAATTAAACCTTTCTTACCTTTTTTGCAATTTGCAGGCCAGTGTCAGGTTGTATGTTGAACAAAATTTGATTCGCGACCGTAACATGTATATATTTACAGAATTATAATCATTAAAATCATCAATACAACCCTTCAAGTTCATAATTATTATAATCCTATTGAATGACAATTTCATAAAATATCAATGAACCTGGCGCTTCCCCTTTAATAAACGGTTAGCAGTGGACTCGTGACTATCGTTCAAAACCGGTTTTACAGGTACCAATATAATGTTCTCTTTGTAACTTTACAGGGCTTTTTTTTTAATTATTTCGTCATATTGATATCATGTTTAATCATTTGAGTTAACACTACGAAATAGCATAAAGCGGAAGCGCGAGGCTTCATTCATGTTTTGGCTAGGGGAGATAAAATAAACGCGGTGAACGAGTAGACCACTCGAGTAGTTGTTACGCGGCAAATTCGCGATCCTTTGACACGCAGTATTAAAGAAAGAAAATAAATAAAATTATTGTAGGCTACAAAACCAAGCTAAAATCTAGTTGGGAATTCACACAATAGGTAAAAAATCCAGGCTGAGACAGTACTGATGTTCCTTTCAACTGCAGCATCTAAAGAGAACAACTACTAATGTATACAACAAAGACAGTCAATTTCAAGTGCCTACCTGTCAGGGAAGAGCATGCCATCAGGTTGGAGCCACTTGTCCCGAGCGTACAGCACGGTGTCCAGCATGCTCTCGTAGAACAGGCAGTAGCCCATCCATTCTGATATGATGATGTCCACCTTCTCCACTGGGAGCTCCACTTCCTCAACCTGATAGGAAATTTTACATTGCAACTCTTAATTAAGATAATAATAATATAAAATAAATATAACATGTTACACAGACTTATTTATAAGTAATTTCTGTGCTTTAGTTATTCCATGATTGATTCATTCAATTAACGGTAGAGGAACCTACTTTTTTTGGAACATTGAGATTATGTATAAATTTTTTATTTTTTTATTTTAAATAAATTCTAGTTTTATTACTTATTTACGAGGACCATCATACCAGAGGCCTATTAGAGCTCACTAAGAATCATACTAAGTAATTTTCTGCGCATATTAAGACAATTTCTTTTTTCACAAAAATATGATAAATGTACTTGACTACATACTTTTATTTATTTTATTTTTTTGTTATATCAAGGAGATACTGCTTATTTTTCTTACCTTTCCTTTAACAATCTCAATGACATCACTGAGCCTGTTAGCCTCTATGATCTTGCGAGCGTAGTCCACGATGTTGGAGCACTCAACCGCAATGACTTTAGTCGCACCGGCCTTTGCTGCAAACATCGACAGGATGCCTGTACCACACCCAATGTCTAGGACTGTCTGTTGAAGAGAGGAGAGCATTGTTTAAATTGGTTTTCGAGACTTTTAGTTGCAGTGTATTTACTCTGCTCAGCCATCAAATGTTAGCTTTTGAACTACAATTTCCACTAAGTAATTTCGACTATTCAGACTTGTCTAGACTTTTAGTGCATTTAAGACACATAGGATTTTATAAATGTAAAGTGCAGATAGTATATGGATTTGATTGTTAAGTTTTATAGAGCCATACATACATATAGTCACTCAGATTACAAGCATTGATATTTGGTATCAAACAAAAGGTTCTAACAATAGATTTAAAACTAGTTTTAGTAATGACCTGAAGTTGGTATGTTTTAAGTGGAAGTGGTGGTCAAGGCCAAGTTTATAGTTTTAATGAGACCATTGATTTTCATAACATGAAGGCAATTTAAAATGGCGCCAAAAATTTGACACTGTCGGCATTTTGTAGCAGTCAAAATTTTACGACAAGTATGACAAATTGCAAAAATGAAATCTTGCTATAACAAAATTCATAAATAGCGGAAACAAAAAACAGTTCTGCCAATAAAATATAAACAATGTGTTATAATTTTTAGGTTATAATTTTTTTATCACTCTAACATGAGTTGGTAACAAAGATATTAAGAACTGAAATTTACTTTTCTTGAAGAATTCTCAAAGTAGAACTGATAATATGCAGCATTCAATGTAATAACTGGATAGATACTTACTTTGCCCTTGAAGAGGTGCTTATTGTGGTACATAGCATTTCTGTATGTGAGTGTTCGTACTTCATCTTTCAGCATCTCCTCGTGAATACCGAAGTGAGCGTAAGAGTCGAAGTAATAATCCCTGGAGGTCATTTCTTCCGCCGTAACATTCTTATCGGGCCCTACACGACAAACGAACAGAAAAAAACTGTAAAAAACCAAAGCACGTTTCCGTACACCCAAGCGGTCGGCTAAAACAAAACGTTTCTCACCATTTTCACCCGCCGGCGTCGATGCCGCAGAAGTTCCTTCTTGCGCTACATCCATGCTCTCCATTACGTTGAGTTGCAAGTAATTAATCAATCAAATCAAACTATATTTTAATATAACCTGTAACTTCGCAACGCCGAATCGATCTGTCAGTAATACACTAGCGTACTTATAAGTAATACCACTTTGGTTTGACGTTATTTTTAATAACAGCTAGTTCTTATAACTAAATTATGAGATTAGATGAACAATTATCACAAAATTTAACAATAGTTTTACGCAAAATGCTCGAAATCGCTCAATACGATACAACGAGCTTTTTTCACGAAATTGAAAGACAATTTAAAGTTGCCAGTAAATTCATTAAACTTTTTATAGAGTCATTGCCAGTCATTGCTTACATTATTGTCGATTTTACTAAAACATTAATGCTGTTTTAATAATACTTAGAAGTATATGAAATCTATTAAACATTATATTATAGTATATATATTTTTTTCATAAAACAAATCCTTTACATTTTACATTCAATATTGTATTAATTATTACTTTGATAACACCTAATATTTAATTGGTAACACCAACGTAGAGCTGCACCACTCGATTGTTTCGAGCGTATTCGATAGGGAATTAAATAAAATAATATCGATAGTCATAATAAAAAATACAGAAAATGCTTTTACTGTATGGTTTTATTGATATCTTAGATGTTTGCCAAATTCTGATCCTTTGCTGCCCACGGAGCATTATATGATAATTTTCTGATTGAAATTGAAGGTTGCAGATTCTTTTTCACGCCTAGCCCACTATGATAATTGCTTGCCCACGATATTGTACGTAGATGCTTAATATTAGCACTAAATAAAATACGTAATAATTCTTAAAATATGGGGTCATAGTTACACGCCAATATACTAACGAACAACTTTTATTTCATTGTTTTATTAAATTGGTATAGTATTTACATAATAATGTCTCAGATTATTTACTCGTGTGTTCTGCTTTGTGAACACGCTCAATGTAAATACAGATACTCCAGACTCACTGTAAAGTACATATTAAACTACAACATTTTAATATAATCAGTATAAAATAAAAGTAAGCCGGAGGTCGTCAGCCTTCAATGCAATGCAACTACTACAACGCAGTCGTAGTACTCTGTGTGACGCAGTCAGTGACTTTATATCAGTGTTGGAGCACGTCCATTCGCGTAAATTTTGGCGGGAAACAGAATTTTGACGAAAGTGAATTACGAAATAAAATTTTATTTAAGGTGAGTGACTAAATAATTATGATTGTATACCTAATATGGTAAATTGCGTAAATTAAATGCAGTTTGATGCATGAAAATTGAGACGCATAATATTGAATTTTTCATTTTATATTTTTTCAATGCTCATGCAGTACCACGCCACGGTGTAACAAGGTTGAATTGGGAATATTCAACTGTTTGGAATCATTTTTGGTATACTACAAAGTATACCTATGTATTTACATTTTAAGTTCTCGAGATTTCGGAAGGGTGATTGTGTAATTGGTCCTGCAACAGATCCATGAAACTAGACTTCTATTACTGATTCATTCTTTAGGTAGGTAGGCAAAAAAATCAAGGGTCACCATAAATAGATATTCATAGATACTATTTCATTTTAATTTAATTTTGTTATCTTACCTTAAATATCAAATAGACATATTTTGTCCTTATTTTTACTTTGTCAGACCAACTGCCGCAGTTACTTGGATCACGAGTTCATTTACTGTTTTCGTCAATTATGTGATTTCGGTCTGGTATGACATCGTGATAAATTATTATACCCAATCTGTGTATTTGCCTAGTGATTAATTATCATGACGTGCAAATTGGCACCCAACCGGAACACCTGCTAGTTCTAAAACTAATGAAATATCAGGTTTTTTCAAACCTATGGAAGATGCAATAATTTTTATTCGAGCTACATTTAACAGAATAACATTCTTAATTTATGAACCACGCAGGTCGTCTTACTAAATCCAAGTAAAAATGTGCACAACACAATGATGCTCAAGTTATGGGACTGAACAGCCAATGATAAGAGTTGAATACTGTGACAAAATTAGTTTGACTATCTACCCGACTAACGAAGTTGCAGGTGTAGAAGTCTATGTACATAGGAGCTTTATTTTTCTGCAATTAAGTACTTACGTAAAAAAAAATTATGCCTAGGTACTTACAATTTCACCGAAGACCCTAGCGATTCTTGCACCCATCTTGGTTTCTCGATTATCTGGGTACCTACACCGGAAACCACAGGTCCATAGGTAACCCAAATGTTTTATCACATTTCACGTGTTGATAAATACTAACGGATGAAATTAATGTGGTATCAACGAAATTCATTGATAAGATTTACAATACAAATTGCCAATGCCGAATTGCCGAGTAGGTACCTATGCTGACACCAATTCAATATGGCCATGATTTTGACAATCTAGGTAAACATTTTATGAATGCATTATTAAAATCATTTTTATTTTACATAGTTTAAATAAGTGGCATGAGTAATGTGCGTTTTTGTGAATAACATTTTAAACAGTTGTAAAAGCCAGATATGTGAGTAAATCTAGGTATTGATAAGAGTTTCGTGTTATTTTCATGTGTGTGGTGCTGGTTTTCCTCGTCTAAAACGACAAAATACAATTTATTAGGGACGTATACAACTATTTGAAATGCTTTGGCAGTGTAACTGCGTTTATTTTACGGTTTTTAACAGATTTGTGGACTAAAAGAGTTTTAGAAACTAATGAATTAGTAATTCCTTTCGCCTATATTTATATAGTTTCTACAGCAATTTAATTGCTTCCTTATTGGATATTGTAGTGACTGTAGTACTGCATTATGCTATTAGAATACTTACATTCGTTTTGGAGATAATATTATTATTTCCGAACGGGTAATTATTAGTCACCCTAGGCAATACTTTTGGCCGAAGCTATCATTTAACACTTAAAAAAAACATATCAAGTTTTACCTTAGTGCGTACACACGTATAATTATTACGATGATTACAAGTTGACCTTTCTCAATATAAAAATAAGATAGGTGTACCTACCTAATTAATTTTAAGTGTTCTGCCGATGTTAAGTAAATAAAACCTAGCTATTCACTACTAGAGGTGCTTCCCATTTATATTAACAGCAACGGGACACGCACACCATACTTACCTCATTGCATAGGTAAGCTATGACATTACATAATTGAATAAAGTTAATCCTTATCTGACCCTTGTTCATAAAAATGAGTAGGTAACGATCTAAACATTACAACATTGTTACATTTTGTGTTTTTTTTTTTTTGTTTGTTATCAAATCACTCTGTATAAGATAAGTGCGTGAGGAATACAGAAAGTTGATAGTGAATACGCCATGCCATCATCGCCAGTTTGATAGAAGTGGTGACCGGAGACTGACGTGTTTATATGTACATTTGAGTAAACAGTGATCACCTCGTGCCGTGCTGTCGTGAACACTTTGGGATAAGGTAATTTCTATTCAAATTTGTATTTCTTACTAAATAAGCTTTTAGGTAATTCTGCGTTGTTATTGTCAGAAAATTATTTGCAATAGGAGATAAATATTCATTCACATTTGTAGTTTCGCGCGTATACCTACTTAGAGTATTATTATTATTTACAACCTACTTTCGTGTTCTGACAGTGCCAGTCTTATACCTACAGTAATAATTAATACATAAATGTCCCATAAATTATTAAGAATTATTATTTATATTATTATGCATTGTCTCAGTAAAATATAACACTAAGTTTGTTTTAACATTAAGACGTGTTGTATTTTTTTTATACATTAAATTTTCATATTGAACTTTAAAATCTTAGGGGTTCATTATTATAATGTGCCACAAACGTGCTGCATCTGTGATGCATATTGTGTGCAACTGTGCATTATTTACCTGAATTCCTTTATTTATATACTTACAAAGTATGTTATCTTAGGATACGTCCGTCAGTAGGTATCTACTCGTACCTATCAGGCGTTTCCATCTATTCCAGCGTGTCACTAACTCGATAGTGAACAATAGTGATAAATAATACTTACTAATAAATGTAAGTAATTTTTATTTGGTAATACAATAAATTCAAAATTAATTACTTAGGTAGGTATGAAAAAAATGAGTTAGATAAATATTTAAAAATATATTTTTTATTATTAAGTAAGTACCTATGTAGATAATTGCACCAAAAATTAATTACTTATTCGTCATGTCATAAATTATGATGAACAATTGTACGCAGGTATATCAAGCTATACATTTACAGTAAGTAGTATTTTCTATTAGCCACTCTGGGCAAGTAGGTACCCAGTGCCCGCGATTCATGGGGCCCACTAGTTCCTGCCAGCGTCGCTCGCAGCTAGAGACTATCAAAAGAAAAACTAATTAAATCCCAGACGGGGTGCAAAAATTTTCGAGTTCGCTTCGCTCGCTCACAGGTAGCTACATCTTCAGTTTCCTTAGCTCTTAAACTTTTCTGCGTAAGTCGACAAAGTAACTCCTATTTCTGAATATATGATAATTATAATAATGTAATTAAATAATATACTTAATCAGAATTGTCAAAAGAAAACTTTCTTGCATCCTCATTCTCCATAGGAGACCCATTATCCTAAAGTGCCCAGGGCCTCAAATAGATTGAAGACGGCCCTGAGTATAAGCCGACTTGTCAAACGAAAAGCCTATACAATGCGAGGTCAGCTCTAACTGGAAATGTGTAACTTAATATGTTACCTATCCACACAGACTCGATACTTAAATGTAATTGTTTATTTTAGAAATCGATCATAAACATTGCAGCAACATAACAAATGCGTTAAAATTAGGTATTAAATATCCACCTATAACAATTTATGACGACTACCTAATAGGACGTATGGAAGAATAAGACATGACTGTTACGCAGACCACTAATAAATTGGGATAAGGGAAGAAGAATTAGGATACTTACAATAAATGTATACAATTAAAAAAATTACCAATAAGTAGGTTATTATTTAAGTACCTAATTATGTTGCCAATACTAACATTAGTTTTAAGTACTGACATTGTTACTAACAAAATATGGACCTGGTCTGAATTAAATGTTTATTATTATTATTAATACGGAGTACTAAGCGCCCGTAACTTCCTCCGAAACTACGGACTTCATGCGTAGGGAGTAGACCCCCTGATTAGATTAACCCTTTCGCCAACTGCGATATTTTAGCTGTCAAAAAAAAAATGTTTATGACAGTTGTAGGTACCTACCTATAAAATGCGCGGACACCTTCGATCAATAATTATTGAACGAAGGCTGACACGTTAATGTGAAGTTCGACCCGATTTAAAGCCAAACTATTCCTTTTTTGATCGCCTATAATGGAGTAAGTAGTTGCTTACGAAGCCCTAATACCGGCCGTGGCCTTTGGTGGCGTCAAATGCCATCGCGACGGGATAGAATTCCAACAATAGACAATGTTTGTGTTATGGGACCCCAGGCGTGCTCAGTTATGTAAATACAACGCTAGCCTAGCCCGTGACACAGTATAATAAAGTTAGCAGTACTACGTATCAGCAGTGTCCTTGAAATAGCTACCTACGGCCGCCACTCGTTAGATAAACATGCATTAGGATTGCCCACTGACTGTGTGTCTTCAGTTGCTGTACTTTATAAGTCCGAGAAATTTAAATGATGGGACAGCATATTTTTTTTAAACCTTGCGATTTGTTGAAGTAGGTATGTCCTGTACATTAAAATGTTTTTCACAAATCCGGTAGCTTGTGATGGAAGGTTTGGTTGCTAAATCATCTCGTCACATCAGCCGAAGCCATTCAAATACGATAAAAAAAAATGTTATCCATTTACTTATTCGAATTTTGAAAATAAAATACTTTCTATAGAAAAGTTACATAAAAAGGCCTATAAAAAACTCTGCGCAGACATTCATTTATACCTATCTAAATTCTCAAGTTAATTCACAATTTGATTAAATATCACAGAGCTGTATAAAACAAATAAATATATAAATTTAGTCTCGGGTAATTTAGGTAGGTAATGTTAAATCCCTACCGAAATAAATTTGCTTATCGACAGGAAAATGTAATCTAAGTAGATAACAATTTAATTTTACACCGAATCATTTGGATGAATATGGGATGGATATTTTAAATTTCACGAACGTGTTTATGATCGTGGGTCGCACGTTAAAGCAGGGCAAATTCTTAACCGGTTACGGTCATTGACCCCAAACTGTAATCGATTTAGGTTAAAGGTTGCACTTTACCGGTATGGACCGGTTTGTGCGGAACACCGGTTTTTCATAAATTTTTATTTTGATAATGAAAATTAACCGGTTAAAACAAAGTTTGATAGGGTCCCCAGCCCCCGCTACCCTCGCTCGCAAGGTCTGGACGTTGCGATGTCATTTAGTTACAAAATAGGTGCAACTAAGCAAGTCGAAACATGAATCTACCGCACAATTTAAGTTCTCCGGTTGTATTCCACGTCCTCGGATCAAATTTATTTTTTCTTCATAATATTTTCTAGAGTAATGTCACTAACTTGTTGGCGGTGTCAAAAAACTAGACGAAAAATATGCGAATTACGGAATTAACCGGTTAAGTTGGGTGTTAAAACCGTTTGTGCTTATGTAACCGGTAACCTTTATCATTTGGGTTACATAAAAACAGTTACTTAACAAGGAACGATATATTTACCGGTATTTAATCGAAATTAACCGCTCTTTTTAAACCGGTTCCGAGCCCTGCGTTAAAGACTTTATGTGACAGTCTGAAATCCACTCGGGGGAAACCGCAAGCAGAAGCTAGTAGGTAAAGGTATATTTTGTTCTCCTGTTTCAATCTGGCATCGATTGCATGGAAAAAGAGAGAAACTTGCCTACTAGCCAAGGAAAGAAGTTCAATTAATACAACGTGTTGTTTTGCATCCTCGTCAAATTTCAGGAGGCTGTTATGAAAGACATAAATAATCAAATAAAATTACGATCCTGCTCAATAATTAATACATATTTGTTTTTTTAGGTATTTAAGTTTGACAGTATTTCAGAATACTCCACTTTCAAAGAACAAAATCGCCCCGTTGCGTATGCGGTAGGCAGTGTCGTACGACTATGTCGCTGTGTGCATGCGTTACAGTTACAGCGCAGTTACAGGGCGGTATCACACGGGCCCTACACATGCCGATTTCCGAAAAATACAAAAAAAAAATACCTCTTATTTTATTTTTGATTCGTGTCGAGAATCATTAGCATAGTTACCTCCTCGAATTTGACGAGGATGCAAAACAACACCTTGTATAGAAATACTTACATAACATAAATAAATAAAAACTAAAAATAATGTTGTGTTGTTCTAATATTTTTGTATGCACCAGTTTCTGTGACAAAATAAATCTATTTTTCTTTCTTCTTTTCTTTCTTTCTTTCTTATTTTTATAGGCTAACCAAGCTGACAGACTCGCTAATTTAAAAAATGTTATGTCTGGTTTCGATATGAATTCTATACACTGAACAATACAGTCGATAACTTAGTGCCATATTTCACGTAATTAAGTGTGATCGGGAGCGTCTCGCACCGTCCGCGTTCTTAAGTAACTGAGGCGCGGGCGCACGCGCGACTGTTGAATACTGCTTCGAAGCGCATCGTTTCGGCCAATTTGTATGAAGACGTAATACTGTTTACTTTATTATACTGTGCCCGTGACTAAAAAGGATGATTGCCTGGACCCGTGTTTCTGCGATGATAATTTAAGCTCCTGTAATTTTTTCGTTTGCTAGGTAAAGTCTGAAAACACAGGCCTCAAGCTATAAGCCAAACGAAAGAAATATTTGATCAAATGACAAAACCGTCGGGTCTGGAGTGCCATGTAAACAGAAAACACGAAGAAAGTTACACATAGGTTTACGAAAGACAAATTATTAAGCCGGCCCCAGACACAGCAACAATATTTGAATACTTATTTGAACACTTGTTTGAACACATGTTAGGCACGGGTATTTGGGTATTTGTTCAAAGTTTGATCACATATCATTACACTTTGCTTATTTACATTCGGTTTCGGTATTTCGAGCGCACAATGGGGAAATTGCTGGACCCAATATGGACGGACCGAAAAAAAAAATTAAGTAAAAAGTCCGAGAAGAAGGTGCGAGTAGATGTCTACTCGCGCCTTCTTCTCGGACTTTTTACTTAATTTTTTTGCACATTTAATAAATAATTACATACACTTAAATAATTCAGGTTAACCCTATTATTGATCGAAGGGTACACCGCGTCCCCAAAATCGCCGTCCATCCTGTTTGAGTCACAGAATATAATTCGAGTACTGTGAAGCGAACGTGTCTGCAAAGCATGTCTGGCAGGTAAAGCAAACATGTGTTCAAATGTGTGAGCAAAGTCTTCAAAGTCTTTGTTCAAATATATGTCTGTGTCTGGCGCCCGCATAACGAACAGAGGGCAAACACCAAACATAAACCATGCTTGTACAAAGAAAATGACGACCACAAGTAGTTTGGGTGTTGTATGCTGTCAGCCTGTAGGTATGTCAATCGGAGTCCGCAATAATCTTTTTTTTTTGTTTTCCTATGGAATGCAGGCAAACAGAAAACCAAAACAAATGATAGTATTATGTTGATACTGGCCAAGGCCATGCGTAGGAGCGAGAGCGACGCAAAGCGCCGCCGCCGCGCCGCCCGCGCCGAGTTTATAGACTGCACGTGAATGCGTGTGCATAGGAAGTAAATATTGTTGTCAATAAATTTAATATTCAAATCTTGGGACAATTCTCACACACAGCGTGACACGCCACGTGCATCTGTAAGCATTTCGAGTTTATTACAAAAGCGCTCTGTTGTATTTTTAGCATCAGCTCTTGGTTCCTTAACCTTTAAAAACAAAGGTTTATGTTTCGAAAGTAAATCTATACCTACTTAATTAAACATAAAAACAGATCGACTTAAGCCCCCAAGAATTAAAAGATGAGAGATGTGCTAATAAATAAGTTCCTGCGCATTGAACGAGGCCAATTCTCGTTCATAAAAAACGTTCAAAGGAGATGTTTGATGTTGGGCCACCACTGTGTACACTACATAGATAAATAGGAAAAAAATAGGGGAATTTCATAAAAATACAAAAAAAAATATTTGAAGTAGGGTACAGTGGTTCAAAAATGATAATTTAAAAAGTTTTTTAAGAAGATAACCCTAATTTTAGGGCAGCCATGACAGTTGTGTTTGACATGACGTTTGACAGTTTAAAGAACAGCTCACTCCTCTCCTATGAATTATCGAAGTCCAGGGTATATTGATAGGCAATAAAGAATGAAGCAGTAGGACTGTTAATAAACAAAACGTTCAAGCTTTCGTTACGTTTCTTGCTCCTCTTGACACCAATATAACCAATCTCTAACTGCTCGAATAGGTGATAGAAGATGTGCTGCCGCAGTCGAGTAGAATACCCTGTAGTCTTATTTTATCGAAACCGAAACCTAACCCAAGATTTTCGAAATTCGTATTGTTTTGTTTTATGATGAGCTAATACACGTCAATCAAATGTCACTGTCAAAATGAAATTTTTCGCATGCTGTTAATCTGATCCACCCAATGACTAAAGATTCTTTAGTCATTGGATCCACCATGTTTAATTTTATGTTGTGTTGCTCTCCTTTTTTTTTTTTTTTTTTACGGGGGGAAATCCTCATGGACTACCTCCGCCTGGGGAAAAGGCGGAGGGGCGTGCCGGACTCTTACCGGCTAAAACCACCCCGGTGTCTCCTCGCACGTGCGCGCGGGGCCGCGGGAATCGAAATTCTTCCGCAGCCCCACACTAGTGCTGGCCCGGTCTGTCCTGGCCTCGTCTCCTGCACGGGGTAGTGAGGTGTTTAACTACCCCGTGCATCGCCTCAGAGGCGCGCGCCGACACCCGCGCGCGCCTTCGCCTCGGGTCCATCAAATAGGGGGCGAGGACTTCCCCAAGTCCCACGCCCCTGGACCCATTCATGGGGGCCGGAAAAGGGCGTTGTCCGCCCTTCTCATGCGCCCGGTGCGCCTTCTGCGGCCGGGGTAGGGAGTCGAGATCTCCCTCTCCCGTTCCGCAGTTTCCTTCTGCGACATCACGTCCTCGCAGAAGGACACCACCGCGTCCCACGACTCTGCGCTACCGACCATCCTCCGCACTACGGCCGGCATTGTGTTGCTCTCCTTGGCCAAGTTAATTTGAGTATACTTTGAAACGAAGTGAAATTAAAGAAAATTGACAATAAAAAACTGTTACTGTAATACATAGCGATATTTACATATAGTGTACATAGTGCTGGCCCAGGCTCCATACATTTCTGGAACATCTCCTTTTATTCGCAATCTCATCTCAGCGACAATCAATATCAAAGATGATCGTAATTTTGAGGCTTTTAGACAGATTCAGGCTGAGATTAGAATGCGAACGTTCTTAATAATATGGGAATCGCACTAGTTACTAGTCAACTAATGCATCTGGACCAAAGGACCAAAATTCCTAATCCTAACCCAAAAATCTATCTACCTATTATTTCTATTGCGTTACTGATAAATTATAATAATTAGGTAGCTGATGCAATAGAAAAAGCAAAAGTTAATTATTTATTATTTCTAAATATACTTAAGAGCGTGTATACCTTATGAGTGGCAACGTCGCAATTTAGTGTCATATTTCGTGCTTTTCAATTTTTATAATTAAATCGGAGCTATATTTTAAAAATCTGTTTAATTAACTTTTTAGAATTATGTGAAAACTGTGTAAAAGGTAAGAAATCGTCGCGTTTACAGTTCTATTAATGTGCAAATAATACATTGGAAACTTACAGGGCGTTATTTTCATTGTAAAATAACTGTAAGCATTACGGTTACTTACTTTTTAAACACTTTCACGTAATTCTAAAAACTTAATTAAACAGATTTTCAAAATATAGCTCCGATTAAATGATAAAAATTTAAAACCACGAAATTTGACACTAAATTGCGACGTTGCCACTCATAAGGTATAAACGCTCTTAACACAATTTTTTGTGCTAGCGGCTTTTTTTTTTACATTTCCCGTTAACACAGATTTCTCCGAGAGTCGATCCTCCTATGTTTTATTTTATTTGGTACCTTTACCTAGCAGAAGCCCTCAACAATTTGCGGCCTTTGCGGGCTTCTACTAGGTAGGTAAGGTACGAAACACCACCAATAGCACCAATGTGATGTGTAAAACAAACTTCGTATACGAAAAATACGTAAACGTAAATGATAAATCTCGATGATGTTCTTGTAGCTTGATATCAGTATACCTACAAAAAAATAAAAATCAGATCCATTCCGTAAATTCCGGAATATTTTAATTATTTATATCTACTAATATGACGTGACATAACTTCTTACGAATTTTGTTTAGGTACCTACGTAGCACCTCACGCGACATGATTATGTCTCACGAGGCCGATACCCCTAAACCCCTAACCACTGTGCTATCTGTACTAAGCTATCGTCCGCACAATTATTATCGAAACTCATTTATCGTAATTGTTACGTATTACTATCGATCTTTTATATTCATCACTTGGTAACAATGATTTAAGAAAAATATTTAGGACATGTGTCATATTATTTTTGCTTTAGGGCCTGTGCACACCACGTTTTTTAAACGCGCCGATGACGCGCGTTTTAGAAACGTGCGTCAGCGCGCTTTTATCCTACAGGGGTCAACAGGCTGCGTCTGACTCGCGTGCGTATCGCGTCTGTAGTTCTCCTAGGTACCCAGTTTTAGAAGAATTAAAAATTTCAACGACATTTCGGACAGACTCCATAATAAATTTACATTCAGCATTCACCCTGAATAAATACTGTTGTTTTGGCCTAAATTTTGTATATTTTCTACGCTCTCTTCCCTTATATAGAAGCACGCACAGTTCTTGGACAAAATTTACCAAATTATGCACAGCACATCCACACAGCCGCATCAGCACATCCATTTGAAATGTGGCTTTGGACGACCGAGCGTGGC
The DNA here is from genome assembly GCA_937001585.2 of Brachylomia viminalis. Taxonomy (NCBI): domain Eukaryota; kingdom Metazoa; phylum Arthropoda; class Insecta; order Lepidoptera; family Noctuidae; genus Brachylomia; species Brachylomia viminalis. The sequence goes on along the minus strand of OW443307.2, from coordinate 3,406,448 downwards.
TTCAAGCCACACTACCCATCCGTTTTGGTGGCGTCGGCATCCGTAAAATTACTAGTATTAGCCTGTCCTCTGTCCACAGCACAGAAAAGTTGACCGGGAAAATTTTAGCCCCTTCCCTGGTTGACTCTGAAGTGCCGTGTTTTGAAATACTGGCTAGCAAATAGCTTGCCCGCATACAGATCGGCTCGTGATTGCCCGTAAACCCATCTTCCCAGTGACAGTGGGGGGAGCCGCTCGGCTCGACACGTTGGTACGAAATAATCTTAGTAATACGTCCATCAATACTGCTGAGCGTGCCCGACTTCTGGCTGTGGGTGAGTGGGAGTCGGGCCTCTGGCTTCAGGCGCTACCGTCACCCAACATAGGCACTATGCTGTGAGTGACACCACCTTCCGACTCGCTACTTGTCTGCACCTGGGCGCTCCTTGCGTGGCTCTGCATCGCTGCCAATGCGGTGAAGGTGTCGACTGCCTCGGACACCGTGGCCTATCCCGCAGTAGGAGCGCAGGCCAGATAGCACGGCACGCCAGCATCAATGAAGTCATCTGTCGTGCTCTTTAGACCGTCGGGGTGCCAGCTGTTCTAGAACCCAATGGCTTGACACGCGACGGAAGAGACCAGATGGAATGATCATAATGCCTTGGAAGTAAGGTCGGTCTTTGGTATGCGATGCAACATGTGTCGATACTCTTGCGCCATCCCATCTTCATAGCACGGCGGGCTGTGCTGGGACGGCTGCGGCAAGTGCGGAAAACCTCAAACGGCGCAAATATTCCAATCTTATTGGACCTTATATGCTCAAGCCGTTTGGGAATAAAATTCTAGGGCTATGGGGTCCGAGTGCCCACTTAGTTTTTCGAGACATTACCAAGCGATTGGTCAACTCTTCACGCGACTAGAGGGCTGGCCAAAGAATCAGCATTGCCATACAACTATATAATATGCTGCCAGCCTTTTGGGCACTTTTCCTGTTGACAAAGATGTGGACACATTTTTTTGATACCCTATGATTCTTTCCCCTCCCCTTTTAAATACCAAGGTACTTGTACATATTATTCTTTGCTTTTAATATATTGCTAACTCGTGTTTTATTTTCGTTTAAAAAATGCGTGTAACTACCAATTATTAGATAGGAGATTGTGTGAGGTTTTTAATTAGCTAGTGTTAAGATGCAGTTTTGTTATTTACTTACGTTGTTTTATTTAAAATAGATAAACTCGTAAGTAGTACTATAATATGTATTCTTTCCTACCTATACCCATTCTGCCCTGTGATAGGTACCTCGAAACGTGCGTGACTTGAACATTAAACTAGTTAATCATACCTACTATAAATAAATTGTTATTTAATGCAGTGGACAAATGTGTGTATGTAAAAGTACAAAATAAAGTCTCTCGTCTCGATACTAATAATCCTTTTTGTGCATTTAAAATACCTCACACAATAATAAATATTCACCATTTATCTTCTTACTTATTCAGAGACGTCATGTGATAAATTAACATCCGAAAAATAACCGACTCGCAAGCTTTGTGTTCCAAATTCGAAGAAGCGCAGTGCGCAGTGGGTGTCGGGAATCAGGCAATTGCAACAAAAAGTACATGGTAACATGGAAGTAACGAAATTAAATTCAGAGAAACTTTGTTTTTTGCCTGCTTGCATACCGCGAGTGTCAGGTTGGGCATGTCAATGTGGTATAACCCGTTTCGAATTTTAGGTATGTTGGTACGATGCACCGTGCGTTATAAAATAACTATCGATGCAGTCAGCACACGAAAAGCATGTAAAACAAAGAAAATCCTCGTTTAAAAATAAAACAACATGATAGGTACTGAGTATTACTGACGTATTATTTGACCCTGAATGCTGGCTGCAAGCGAGATAACACCAAAAATAAGCTAATTTATTTACGCTATTCATGGATCGCCAAAGCGTTAAAATGTGCGGTGTCATTGCACTTTGCCTCGGGTGCAATAAATGTTCCAATTTTGTGAAATGACTTTCGCGTCTTCAAGGGTAGGTAGGTACCGCGATCTTCTGATTTATTAATTACAGTAACAATTCGTGGGCATTGTTTAACATTTGTTCAACACTAGATTAATTTACCTATGTAGAAGTAGGTACCGGGACAAAATAAAACCATACTTAGTTTGCAAAATTATTTAGGAAAATTAAATCAAATAATCGATACTTAACATTTTCTAAGATGTTGGAATTGGAAAGTGGGTTTTTTTTTCAAATGTAGTTATTATAACTTTTTATCTGCAAAATATGAAAATTTTACACTGTCAGTTCGCTAAGCTGAGTATTTTTTTTTCTTCTAGGTATATTATGTTGGCTTAGAGGCACTTGAAGCTTATTTCGCTGAACGTCCTACGCAAATTGTAACACATAATTGCGGGAAACGATTAATCGATTAATGGGACGAAATGTTGGTGAGAAACAACATGGCACTATACGCCAGACTAGGTACAGGTAGGTACTAAACGTATACAGCGTTTAACATAATTAACGCAAGACCTCATACACCCCAATTAGAGTATTGAGTTAAAAGCATTATACAATGACCAAAACAATTTTTTTAAAGCTATCTTTTATTATTAGGAAAATCGTGTTGACCCTAGCATTACTTTATGCATTTAAAATTGAGTCTTATTGCCTTGTAATAAGATATAATTTCCTTTGGCTCAATCGGCGGTCAGTATTGCTAAATACCTACATAAAATTTAAAAAAAAATACTTATATTATTAGTTACTGAAATCGATTCAGTAGTCAATTATGAGCAAACTACTTTCAGGACTTGCGTTTATTTTGTTACACCTTGTATACCTAAATAATAGGTCTTTAGTTACCTATGAAATTGCAGTTTTACAATACTGATACTGACGAACGCGTTGAGGTATGCCTTGCGTTGCTTAACGTACACAGAAACGAAGGGATTTTGAACCGCATTGTCACTTGCGATGAAAAATTGATTCTTTTTGATAATCGTAAGTAGTCATCATTTTGGTAAGACCCTGGTTCAGCGCCTAGGCAATGCCCCAAACGAAAACTTACCCCTAAAAAAGTCATGGTCACTGTTTGAACCATTTGGTAAGAAGCTGTGATGAATTATACCGGCACTATTGGTATAGTGCCGGTATAATTCATCACAGCTTCTTACCAAATGGCACCAGTATTACTGCGGATGTCTACTGTGAGGAACTGGACACAATGATGGAGAAGCTCACAAACCTCCGGCCAGCCTTGTTAATCGCTCGTCCCCGCTGCTTCTACACGACGACGCTCGACCTCATACGGCACAACAAATGGTCTCTAAACTACAAGAGCTAGGGTTGGATGTTTTGCGTCATCCACCGTACTCACCAGATTGCGCCAACAGACTTCTACTTTTTTCCAAAATTTGGACATGTTCTTGGTAGGGAAAATTCATAGCCCAAGAGGCAGTACAAAATGCCTTTGAAGAGTTTGTTGGATCCCTTAAACCTGACTTCTTAAAGAAGGGCATTGAAAAATTACCACTGCGCTGGCAGAGATACATCGATAGCATGGGTGCCACCTATACTAGGTAGTAGGTACTATTTTCAAGCTCTGTACCAGAAATCAATTAAATAAGAACAGTAGTTTAGACGCAAATGATTTTTAATTTTTTTGTCCCGTTTGAACACGATGTATCTTTCCTAACAGCTGATTATGTCTAAATACGCATAATAAGTCGTGCACCATAAAACGATAAATCTGAGTATAACCTACAATGCGTTGTTGCCGCTCTGACGCAAGTCACAAGTACAACCAAATTTAATCGCTAAGAAGATGGCAATGCATACACACACTTGCACTTTAATTACAAAGGGTGGTTGCGTTTTACTCTGATTTGTAAGCTATTTATTTTGTTACATTTTTTTTTTAATTTTTGGTGCTTTTTGTTTTTATACCGTATTGAATTAATACTAAACTCGTATCTAATAGTATACAAGTTACGTAGTACTTACCTATAATTTAATGCCCCTGTCATCAACTCTGTATAAAAATGACTAACTTTCTGTATACCTTCTAAACGGAAAATTCATCATAGGTAATATTCCTATATCAATAACATACGGGACGATTATTGTCGATGATATTATGCTGTCATCGACAAAATCCACAAATCAAGAATTCACAAAAGAAATATTAATATAACTATATAGTACTCCATTTATTATAAATATTAAACAAATAACTTTCATTATTTCGATATAAACGTATAATAAACTCCGTTATTTCACGATAAATACAAAGCAATGGCATCTATTGTGCTCGGTTTTGTTATAAAATTGCTCCCAGAAGTCATGTTACTCCATTTTTAAACAGACACTTTACATACATTGAGAATGAAATCGAGACGCAAACTACTCTTGGCGTGCCTTATGTCCGGTGTAGTTAAATACCAGAAACCGGACTACCTGCACGACAAATTGAGTTGGCTAGCGACTAGACGAGAATATGGGAGAAAATGGCAATGCTCGCAGCAATTCTCGACCCTGTCGCATAGTACAGCCGCTTTTAGAGGTAGCTCCTGATAAGCGGCGTCCAAAGTGTGGAATAACCTGCCAACACCTATTCAAGCAATTAACACGAGAAGACGCCTACGGGCTACGGCAGCACCTCATAGATGCGCAAGCGCAACGGAAGCTAGACATGTTCAATTTGAATCTTTCATTCATATGAATTTATGATAAAGTTATCTATTATTTATTGACGACAGTCCTTTGTTTCTTGTGCAACCATACCATTTTATTTATTTAAGTACTTAAACACCACTAAGTATATTATTATCTATAATTATTTTTAAACAAATATTTGATTTGATTGTTATATTTTATTTAAATATTTACACACGCTATATACTTTTTTTTTAAACCGCTGACTTTTGTCCACCGACTTCCGAAATTAAAGTTACTTTTCACTTTGTAGTGTTTTTTTTTTTTTGGATAACGTTATTTATTTTTCACTTTTTAGTTATGGTACCTACCCCACAGCAATTCGAAAACGATCGTCTTACACGTCCACGTCCCTTTGAAGGTGGTTTTTTTTTAATAAAAAATACCTAATTTATTGTTGTTTTTTTTAAACCGCTTGTCCGATTTTGATAACATTTAAATGGGACCACACGGGAAGCACCAGCTTTCAAATCATCAAAGAATCATCAAAACCGGTTCACCCAGTCGAAAGTTCTGAGGTAACAAAAATAATAATAATAATAATACAGTCGAATTGCGAACCTCTTTTTTGAAGTCGGTTAAAAACTGATTAACATCCGTAAGACGTCCTCGAAACATAGGGTCCAGTTGAAAACCAGCGCCAGGCACTAATTCTCGGGTATTTATGCTGAATAGCACCCTAATTACGTAACACTATTAATCAGAATCTGAATAATTTTGAAGGATATTTTTAATCCATTATGTTCGAAAATTTTGTCTGCTCAACAACGTAAATAACGCAATGTACGTCGTTGAACTGTCAAAATGAAAGACATTCCTATGTGTTACGCAATTACACCGCTGGGCCTATTTGTCGCAGCCGTGAGGCACACAATACTAGTTTAATGTTTTTTGTTTTATTTTTTCTTTCTATTTACCAAAAGTAATTCTAAAGTGCAGTATTTTCAACAATATCACACAATACCTGTCGTTATTTAGCCGTTATTGGTCTAATTCTATAATAAAATCAGTAGAGAAAAGTTACACCCGAAAGTAGGTACCTATCTTAGCGATAGGTACTTTCGGGTGTGACTTTTCTCTTCTTATCGATAGTTGTAATATTATAATCGATATAAAACGTAAAGTATTAAGAAACATAGCTTCTACCAGCGGCTTCGCCCGCGTGGATGTCGGGAATTATCCGACAGGAAAGTGCCACCGAGACAAAAAGTAGCCCATATCCTTCCCCAGGATGCCATCTATCTTCTTGCCAAATTTTATCGAAATCCGTTCATGGTTTTAGGCGTGAAAAGGTAACATACAGACAGAGTTACTTTCGAAGTTATAGAAGTAAAGTATGGATAAACTTGATTGCATAACAAGGACAACCGCTTACTTAGTTTTCAATGCAACGTTTGTGATCGTGACTGTCGGACGTGGTGCAAGTAGTCGAAATTCTATGACCGGTCGAGATTGGTTTTGAATGATATGATATAACATAACGTCACGCCTGTCTCCCGAAGGGATGGGCAGAGGTGTGCCTATAGTACACTCACATTTCGCCAGTAAGTCCCAAGTCAATATGATAATAAGGTGGCGAGCGTATTTGAATTTCCCGATTTCGAATTATATGGCACTATCGGATGCAAGTAAGTACACGGAGGATATCGGTGACATCTTAAACATGTCAAGCGATCAGGCGATGGAAGGTTATAAAAGCCAGGCGCGTGGTGCGGGCTGTCTATGGTCTCTTTTTGCTTGGACAGCGCTCGGAACGGACTTGCTATGCCTATAACCTGTGCTTGATTATTTGGAAGTTATGCTTTTGGTCATTTACTGATTATTCATTTTGACTTTTGTTATTTCTATTTGATTAATATTTACCTTGTTCCTTTTGATATATTTATCTGTTTTGTAAAGTGTAATTTTGAGGAATTCAAGATGTTTTTTTCAATCATCAATAATATGTCAGTCATCTTAAACAGTAGGTAGGTACGATAAAACGAATGACTCACTTCATGTATAACAAATTATAACAATAAAGTATTGTTTCCATCCGCGTTAATATATATTAATATCTTTACGTACGTAACGCCCTTGAAAACACACTTTTCTCTTGGTCGGGACGAGAGATACTACTATTTGATCATTATAGAGTGACCTGAGTGCCATATTTTTATATTTACAGTCATGTTTAATTGTTGGCTCAACATGCGATTAGAAATAAAATTAAACGCAACAAAAAGCAACATATTCAAGGATTTTGTCGAAATTCCATGAAACAGCGTTCAGCCCGCAATGAGCATTGTTGACAAATCTTAACAAAAATTAAATAATGACTTGAATGAATACCCGAGATATAATTTAAGCACGTCATGAACACGAGTTAACACCAGTTTATGACCGTGACAGATAAAAGTACATTTTATGTAGCAATGATTGAAACAAATGATTGACAACGGTAAACGACAATTCCGTGGTGGGAGGGCAATATCAATTCACTATCATTGGCTTATCTTTAGTGCAAATTGTAAGTCAATTAGGAGGTTATTGGATATCTTCACGCATTTTACCTTATCTCGAGTAAAGTTCTAAACAGCAATCAGAGGTTAGTTAAAGCCATGCGACCATAATCGGTATTGTGGTCAGTTTAAATGACATGAGTCCATCGTGATCGTAAACTTCGATAAACCGCTTCCTTGAGCTGATACTCGTACAATGCGCTCATATCGAGGCAATTCAAAGTCTATCGTAACACTCCTTTCGTAATTTGTACACAAAGCGTTCATCAAAATACATAATCGATATGGCGTATAAATTACTGTGACCCGAATCTGTACCTGCACAGTTAGTTCAGTTACAATTACAACAAATCAGCTAATGAGTATTACATCGTGGTTATCTCAAAGTTAATGTGTGATCAGACCGAAAAAGAGAATAAAGATGTACCTATCCATCGAATCCACACAGCTTTGATTAATACAAGAGATTACTAATCCTGACTAATAATAGAAATGCGTCAGTAAATTTGTTTGTTACGCTTTCACTCCAAAGCGGATTTGAATGAAATTTGGCACACATATAGACCATAACCTATGAAAGGATATTGGCTACTTTTCATGGATCGAAGCCGAAGTCGCGGGCAACAGCTAGTGGTAATATCTCAGATCAATAATCTGAGGGTAATATACTTGCGATAACCCCACTCAGTTCTCCTTAGCGCGAACCTTTTAGCACGGTAATATAATTATATTACCGTGCTTTTAGTAAGATTGCCTTACCTACTTGAACGTCGAGGTATGAGTAGGGGAGCCCCTTAAAAGTTTTTCAGTGTCTCACCATGATGCAGTTAACTACGGTGCACGATTGCCCAGCTGAAGTACAGGCAAGCTATTATGCAAAAATATCACCTTGAAAACGTGAGTGAAGTGAGCTGTCAATTGTGTCATTCCCTGGGATCTGCCGAGCTATTCTGAAAAATCTCACCATGAACACTTAGGTGAAATGAGATTGAAGTGAGTTGTCGATAGTGTCAATCCCTAGCATCAGTACGTCGATTCTGTAAAAATATCACCGTGAAAACTTGCAAGGAGTGAGCTGTCAGTGTCATTCCCCTGATGCTAGGGATTGACCAAGCATAACATTTTTACAATCATAATCGAGATTTTAATAATATTTTTAAGATAATTCTATTCGTCATTTTATTTTATTTAAATGCTTTTATTTAGGTGTCTCAGAGTTACTATTTAAGGTTATTTTATTTTTTATTAAAAAACAGCAAAACAGAAATTCAGTCAGAAACAACATATTGTTTAAAAAAAAAAACTAGACTCCACCTAAAGCCTGTGGGGCAAGCGCGTAACGCACGGACAAAATAAAAAAAGCTAATAAAGCATGCACGTAGCTAGAAGTAGTAGTAAGGAAAATATTTATGAAAATAAAGTTTGAAAAAAAACAAAATTAAATTTCTGACTGAATCTCTGTTTTGCTATTTTATTTAAAAAGTAATATTTAAACACTTAAAAACTAGCTTTGAAATAATATAGAATAGCAATAGAATTAGCATTTTTTTCAAAAATTAAAATGTCGGTTATGATTGTAAATAATAGCTTGGTCAATCCCTAGCATCAGTGGGATGACACTGACAGCTCAATCCATGCTCACTTCACTTCACCTAAGTTTTCACGGTAAGATTTTTACAGAATCGACATACAGCCGGTCGGTTCTGTAACAATCTCACCGTGATAACTTAGGTGAAGTGAGCTGTCATTCCACCTGCATTGCGATTCTGTAACCATCTCACCGTGAAATCTTAGGTGAAGTGAGCTGTCAGTGTCGTCCCACTGTTGCTAGGGATTGACCAAGCATTACATTTACAATCATAATCGAGATTTTAATTATGTTTTTTAATGTTAGTTCTGTTGGTTATTGTATATTATTTCAAAGCTAGTACATAAACACCGCCGTGTCCTCGTAGAGGCGATCGGCAGCGGCGGCGACCTCTCACGCCCGGCCTTGGTTCAAGCCATGGTCCGGGGCGAGGGGGAGTGGGAGGCAGTCGCCTCCTTCTGCGAAGCAGTCATGCTAGCGAAGGAGGTGGCGGGACGGGAGAGGGAGAGAGTCTCCCGTCCAAGCCGCCGCGGTGGACGCTCCGGGCGGCGGGAGCCGCGTGACGACTCCCGGCCACCGTAGGCGCAGGCCTGCGGGCGGTGACTAATGGGTAGCTCACCGTCCGATCAGGATCAGGCCCGTGCCGGACGGCGCGTACGTGTTCCACGCGCGCCTCAAAGAGATGTCAGCATCGAAGAGGGGGCCCACTAGGGCCCAAGCCTGCCGGGAAAGCGGGATCATCCATAAGGGGTACCGCTGACCCGGAACATAAAGGGCCAAGGAAGGAACACGGGTGGGTTTTAGTCAGTAAGAGTCTGACACTCCCTTCCGCTCCACCCAGAGCGGGAGGGGTCATTTGATGATTTCACATCCTCAAAAAAAAAAAAAAAAAAAAGCTAGTACATAAATAAGTGTCTAAATATTATTATTTGGAGTTTTTTTTTTATAAAACAGCAACACAGAAATTCAGGCAGAAACTACAAGTTTAGGAAATCAAAATAAAAGAACTTATTTGAGTTTCTAACTGAATTTCTGTTTTGCTGTTTTATTTAAAAAAACCCGTGTATAGTCATTTTGAGCCACTTAAATACTAGTCTTGAAATAATATAAAATTATCAACAGAATTAGCATTAAAAAAAACTCGATTATGATAGTAAATGTAATGCTTGGTCAATCCCTAGCCTTAGTGGGATGACACTGACAGCTAACTCCACACTCACTTCACCTAAGTGTTCACTTCACGATCACATTTTTACAGAATCGACATACTGGTGCTAGGGATTAACACTATCGACAACTCACTTCAAGCTCACTTCACCTAAGTTATCACGGTGAGATTGTTACAGAATAGCAGGTTACTTACCTACTTGAAGATGATGACCATTAATTTTATGCAAATTAGGGTCATTCTCTATTTCCTAGGTGTCGTAAAATGTTTTCAGCATTTTCAGTAAAAGAGGTTCTCTGTTTTTAAAATATGTGATGCGGAATAATGCAGATACGAAGTGATGTCAATATACTTACGCTCAGTGTAAATCATAGTTGCAAAGTTCATTACAGCGCAGCGATGTATGATACTGCGAAAGTTTACTATCGCGACGTTCGTTGTTCGTGAGATTAGTATCTTACGTCGCGTCGCCGCGTCCGTCGCGTCGTTTTAAGCGGGGTCAAAAATAAAATAAAAAATTATGTTCCGTGTACATCTTTACACACTTTATCTTTATCTTTTTTTTTATCTTTTGTGTTTTTTTTTTACTTCGCCTTCACAATAATTACTGATAAAGCTGATTTAGTTTTTCGTAGGTAGCAATCATGTAACGACTAACTAGGCATATCAATGTGTAGATAAATGGTTTTTTAATCATTTTTTATCGTGACAGACGGTCAAGGTCGTTTTTTTATATTTTATCGGAATTATTTTACATATTTTCGTAGATAGCCGAGTAAATAATGTAAATAGGAAAGTAAGCTGGTATTGGTGCCGATTCCCATGTTCACAAACTAAACTAAATTTAAGTTCATTGCATCTTTTTCTTTCTATTTCATTAAGAAAAGGATAGAAGATAAATTTTAGTTTAGTCCTGTCAAATTAATCAGCGCCTAGTACTAAACTAATATTTATCTTCTGTCCTTTTCATAATGAAATAGAAAGAAAAAGATGCACTCAACTTAAATTTAGTTTAGTATGTGAACAAGGGAATCGGCACCAGTGTTGACCTAGTAAGTGGGTACATTATTTTTATTGCTTTAAGTCACGATTCTTAAGCCACGTACACATTACTGTGTCGTGTTGTGTCGTGACGCGGGATACACCAATCAAGCCCATCTTCAGGACTACGTCAAATCACAACGAGTTTTTTCATTGGCTAACATTGCGCCAGAAGGCGTCACGACACAACACAACACAGTAATGTGAATCCGGCTTTATTTGTTTTGGGAGGAATAATATTTGCTTGCTATTCATTTAACAAGCAACAAGTGTTTTGCAATTCAAAACAAACTCTAACGCTAAACAACATCTACATAGATAAATGTGCAAACAGACGAGCGGCACGCTTCTACGGCAGAGGCAACTACAGCCGTCGTCGACTATATTGCTATTGTCGACGGCCGCCGCTCTGACCTGTCGGTCGATTCCGTAACAATCTCACCGTGATAACTTAGGTGAAGTGAGCTATCATTCCACCAGTATGCCGATTCTGTAAAAATCTCACCGTGAATACTTAGGTGAAGTGATCGTGGAGTGAGCTATCAGTGTCATCCCACTGATGCTAGGGATTGACCAATCATTTCACTTACAATAATAATCGAGATTTTGACCTAACTATCGGCTGAAAACGACACGACACCCATGACGAATAATTAAAAAATGTTCGCAGCCGCCATCTTGGATTTTAACTTAAAGGTGGTATAACAACGTAACTACTGTAAAAGACCTATAAAAAACGCTAAATTTAATAAGGTCCTAATCGTTTGAAGTTTAAACTTTTGTTTGGAACGCATTTAAATAGTTTTTGAATGAATTTCTGTTTTGTTATTTTATTTTAAAAACCCTAAATAGTAATGTTAAGACATTTAAATAGTAGATTTGAAATAATATAAAATGCTGAATAGAATTAGCATAAAAAATATTATTAAAATCACGATTACGATTGTAAGTGTTATGCTTGGTCAATCCCTAGCATCAGTGGGATGACAGTGATGACACTGACAGCTCACTTCACCTAAGTTTTCACGGTGACATTTTTATAGAATAGCAATGCTGAATTGCTGATGCTAGGGATTGACACTATCGACATCTCACTTCAAGGTCACTTCACCTAAGCTATCACGGTAAGATTATTAAGAGCGTTTATACCTTATGAGAGTTTTCACATAATTCTAAAAAGTTAATTAAACAGATTTTTAAAATATACCTAGCTCCGATTAAATGATAAAAATTGAAAACCACGAAATATGACACTAAATTGGGACGTTGCCATTCATAAGGTATAAACGCTCTTAACATTGAATTCACACAATTATTAATGGAATTATTTTAATAAAAAAGAAAAGCGATCTTTTGAAATAAAATAAAACGTGAATTACTTATTTAGATTTTGATTATCTATCCATTAGTTTAATCTCCAAATTAATAGAACGTTTAGCAAAAGATGCATGCAATCAATAATTTTAGTAATGTTTTTGCGAGGAGATTTTAAATGTATTTATAACATATAAAAACATCAAGAACGTGCAATATGATGATAGGATATCGAACATTAATAATATGCTTTAAATGTAATTTATTTATCATAATTCATTAATTAATAGCCTCTGAATAACAACGCACTATCGCTAGGTTTTTGCCCGGGGTAGCGCCTTAAGGACAACATAATAATTATTGCCCATAGATAGCACTCAATTAAGCTTGACGAGACGCGTTTCGTGTCTAACATATCAAATAAATGTTCTTTCAACTATTCGTTATAAATATGTAGTTATACAGCCCGTTATGTAAATAAAACAGAAACATGAAAATCGTGATAACGTGACTTCTCATTTAGACCATCCTTTTATACCTTGGTTGTTTTGCAAGGAATTATATGAACGGATAATAGACGCATTTTATGTCCAGGAAAATCACTGTCCATTCCAAGGTTGTCTGGAAGAGATCGCAGAAAGCGATAAGGCCTTCCATTGTATATTTTGTCGTGTTCAATTTATTTATTGATGTGAAACATCTCTAGCCGCACGTAAAACCGTTTGCTGGCGTGGCGACGCATGCCGTGGCGACGCGCCACCACGCTATATGATAGTATTTAAATAAAGAGCAACTTATTTCTAATAAAAAAACTGAATTTTTGGTTTTTGATTATGCCGTATTTATTAAACCATTCTTTCACACATATTTACTACTTATACAAAATATTTTCGATGTTTCACAATACAGGCGTCCCGCGACGGCTCAATTTTTTGTATGTATTTTGTAGTGTAGGTACAATAAAGAATAAATAAATACGCACAGCCAGAAGTGCCGTGGGTTGGCATCGCATAAAGTACTGTACCTGTTTTTTAGTTACGAGTAAGAGTAACTCCAAAGACCGGTAAACCGAGCAATTTGACGGCCACGGTTGGCGCTGACTGCTGCGTAGCGTGTCGCGGGTGCGAATCCCACACGGAACTAATAATTGTATGACCAGCAAGTACCTAGTTGTTACGGGTCTGGCTGTTTGTGTATGTGAGTTTAAATGTTTGTAAACGCACTCACAATACAGGAGAAATTCCTTGTGTGGCGCAAAGTATTAAAAATATTGCTGCAACGCCTGCAACAAATTATCACCGCGTGTAGCTGTGACTGCCTCGTTGGTTTTGTAGTCGCAAGCAATACAGCTGAGCATAAGTTCCATGGTTGGTTCCCAGATTGGGTAAAGTTTGTGAGTTTTTCTATCAGGAATTACTCAGTTCAGTCAGTACCTACTACGCTTTGGAATGGGCAACTCGCTTCATATTTCTGACTGACCGACCATTTGGACAATTCAAAAGTGCCTGTAAATGGTTTAATTGAAATAAATGCTTTGAGTTTTGAGTTTGAGTTGCTACTGAGAAAAATTCAGACTCCGGGCTGCTGGATTTGAGCCCGGTTGATGGTAAAAGGCTCGCCCCATATTACAAGGGACATAATTGGCGAAATGTGGGTGTACTACAAGTACACCTCTGTCAAACTCATCGGTGATTACAACTAACCTGTGTGAAGGATGACCAACGTTTATTTGTCACATTTTCTATAGTTACCTACTCAAAACAAAGTGTATGTTGCAAGTTGCAACTTAGATCAAATGTCGCTATATCCATTTATCGAGCCAGACAAATGCGTCACAGCACTTGTCCTATACTCGGCCCGACCTTAATTTATCACTCCATAAAGGGGTTTGCTGGTGTCCCATGACCGCCATGACGTCAGTATTAGCCCTTCCTATCAACAACCTGAAGGATTTTATCGAAATGAAAATGAAAAGAAATAATATAAATAAGCTGAAAATATTGGAAATAGGTACCTACCAAAGGTTGTCAGCAAAATGTCAACATTAAAACTGAAGTGCTGATCACAATGTGCATTATTCAGACTAAATTCGATCGCTCTTTGTTTAAAAACATAAATGTTAGGTATTTCGCAGGGTATCATAATTGAGTCACGCTCATACATACTCACATACCATACATACATACCCATATATTTTATACTGTGCCTACAGCTACAGCTGTTATACGCAATATGCACCTTATCGGTCAAATAGAAGAATGAAGTGCTATTACATACCTAGTGAGGTACAACTTGCAGGTTCGGAAAACATTGATGTACAGGAAAATCTCACTTTTTTTTTTTTTTTGAATGTGGGAAATCATCAAATCCCTTCTCCCGCTCTGGGCGGAGCGGGAGGGCGTGTCAGACTCTTACTGACTAAAACCCACCCGTGTTCCTTCAGTTGGCTGTGCCAGGGGCCACGGTAACCCTCTTGGACTTTTCCGCAACCCTAGCAGGCATCAGTCCTAGCAAACCCCGTCATTGGTGCTGACATCTCTTTGAGGCGCGCGTGGAACACAGCGCGCCGTCGACCCGGGCCTGGTCCTTATTGAACGGCGAGTTGCCCATTACTCGCCGTTCGCAAGCCCGCGCTTACGGTGGCCGGGATACAGCTTGCGATTCCCGACGCCCAGGGCGTCTCCTGCGGCGGCTAGGGGCGTGAGGGCGCGAATTTTGCCTCTCCTTCACGCGTTTCGCCTTCTCCTTCGCGAGCATTACTGCTTCGCAGGAGGTGACGGCTTCCCAAGACCTCTCGCTCCGTACCATGGTCTGGACCAGGGCCGACGCGAGAGATCGCCACCGCCAATCACCTGCACGAGGACACGGCGGTGCTCCGCCCAAGCCGGGCAGACCTCCACCGTGTCCTCCGGGTGATCCACACAATAGTGACACCCGGGCGTTTCCTCCCGCCTTATCCGGAACAGGAACCTCCCGAAACAACCGTGTCCGGTGAGGACCTGCGTCAGGCGGAAAGTGAGGACGCCGTGGCGCCTCTCTAGCCACTCCTCAAAGAGGGGACTTGTCGCCGCAATTGTGGCGTGCCCAATTATTTATATTATACAAATTAACATCAACCTGAGTTATGCTTTTGTACAATATGGCCGATGAATCAAGGCACCCCGCCTACTCTATAAGTCCGTCAACGAGGCCCGTCCGAAAGTAGTTCGATACTTTAAAGTGAACCCTACTCCCGATTAATTAACTTATCCTGACGGGCAAAAACACATCGAGAGTAAGGACCCAACTGTCTAAACGTTTTGTCATTAATTTTTAGTTCGGGTCCCGGGCTAATATTATGTCCGTAAGTGATACGGAGTAGGAAACGTCTGTAACTTCGACCGAAACGACGGGCTTCGTGCTCAGAGAGCCCCCTGGTCCGCAGAACTTTGCGCAGAAGGCTGCGCAAGAATTTGTTTTAGGAAGCAAGTGGTGACATGAGGCGAGTGTGAGTGAGTGAACATGTGCAAAAGCTCAGACCGGCCGTATTGTAAAAACTACTAACCCAATTAACATCGTTTTCGCATAATTTCATCGTGTTTTGTTCAACTGAAAACTAATCAAGTCAGTACCTAGGCGATAAGAACGCAATTTTGTACAAAACACAAATGTTAATAATCTTTATCATTAAGTACCAACTTGTTTCTGAAATGCATACACACTTTATGGCCTAACATGTAGATTGTTTTAAACATCACAAGATTATGTAATTAACAAATGTCAATAAGAGCCTAATCTTCACGGTTTAAAATGTCATTATCACAAGGACAATTAAATACTTACTTTATTAGCTTAGACATATACCAAGTTGTAATTAATAAAACAACCATCACAGTTAAAATTTTCGGTCTAAGTCAAATAAAATGTAAATTGTAATGAATTAATGTTACACCAACGGGTCTACTCTCAAACCACGATATCCGTAGTTTCGCCAAAATTACGGGCATTTCCTACACCGTACCACAGATTACTAAATAGTTACCGTACCACCTACGGACATAAGGTTAGTTTGGGGCCCGACCTAAGAATGAATGACACCACGATTTGACAGCAGTGCTGTCCCAACTCCCGACACGTATTTGCCCGTCCGTAAAATTTAATTTGACACTTGTTTTGGGGGAACAACTACTTTCGGATGGGTCCGTATCTTCGTTGACGGACTTAGAGAGTAAACCCCCAGAAACGGTAAGAAATACATAGATTTGCACTTTCTCGGTTTTTACATTAGTTACTTTCAATTAAAACGTATGAAGTATGACATTGTAGTAAGTAAGGGAGAAAATAGGTAGGTAGTACCTATTTTACATACAGTACATACCTAAAGTTATTCTAATCGGCGAACAGAATAAGTACGTAGTAGTAGGGATAAAGTAGGTACCTTATAAACGTATATTATAAACGTCACGTCAATCATATTTTTTTAACTAGATGATTTCGGCATTTCCTATCTGACTACTCTGAGAAGAAAGGCCGAAACAAACTCAGAGGTCACAGACTCTTTTAAAGTCCAGACAAAATCATGGTTAGATCGTGTGAAGACTATGTAGATCGGTGTCTGAATAGGTCTTTTAAGGAAAGAACCACACAGATTGAGTGGACCTGTCCAGTCAGTGCATGCATTTGTCAGCACCGTGCAGCTCAACTCGGAAGTTATGGAGCTTAACGATTCGACGAACAATAGGTAGGTACCAAAAAAAGGACATTTGGGTAAGCCGCATAAACTACTCAAACTGCCAGAACATGATTAAAACTGGAACAATGACCCACACAGTCCTCGCATTCACAATAATTAAAATAATATAATACTTTATACAGTAAATATTCATGACATTCTTTGTTTATGTAAAAAAGTATAGATACGTATAGCAAAGAATAAAAGTAAAATAGTTAGCAAAATAAAATAAAAAAATCAACATTCCCTCTGTTTTTTCGGAGCAGCTCAATCCCAAGCCTTTTTGTCCTCAATATA
Organism: Brachylomia viminalis; assembly: GCA_937001585.2. Lineage (NCBI taxonomy): Eukaryota > Metazoa > Arthropoda > Insecta > Lepidoptera > Noctuidae > Brachylomia > Brachylomia viminalis. Next base: position 3,389,124 of record OW443307.2, on the reverse strand, counting down.
GTCTTTGACTACTGTCAAAGACTATGTATATTGAGGCCTATTATAGGTACTTAATAGGCTTTCTGGCATAGTCTCCTCTTTAGAAAAGATTTGTATTTATAAGGTTTAGTTCTTGAATGTGGCTAGGTGTTTATTATATAAACGTAGGAATACATTGGCAATATTGGCGTCTAATACGAGTCACCTATATTTTCTTGAGCCTGGTTGTAGGGACAACCAATTTGTATTTGTTCCTACTATGTATATTATGGATATCACTGTATTTTTAAAACAGATTACTATTTTTATGTGCATACACAAGATTTTCATAAATAAACTGAGACGGCACAGTTCTTATATTAATCTTTTTAAATTTGTCTCTGAGGGAGTGTCTGCGACTTAATTTATAATTGAACGAATTGTCCCTTTTTTGTAATACAACAGAACATCGTACGACATTACACTATGAAAATAACTAAAGTCCTATAGGTACTAAACGGGCTGTCTCTAAATCAGTTAAATCGCGATTTTTTCAAACGGCATATGCTGCAGAGCTAAGCCTTTTTGACAATTTATCTATATAGGGGCCCCATTGAAGCTTGGCATCCAGTTATGCCTAAGAATACTGTGGTATTTTCGGGTTTCAACTCTTCACCCTTTATGAGAACACTTGTTTATACCTGTGTAACATGAGGTATCGTAAACTTAATACATTTAGTTTTTTTTCGTTAAGAAGAAGGTTATTAACATTAGGTAATTAATCCAGTTAACTACTTTTACGAGGGCGCTTACATTGTCAGTAACCAGCTGCTGACGTTTGAGTTTAAATAAAAGTGAAGTGTCGTCTGCAAATAACACTATATCATGTTTGTCCTATATAAGGTAAGGCAAGTCATTTAAATAAATAAGAAATAAAAATGGACCCAGGATTGAGCCTTGAGGGACCCCCATTCTTACTACCGATCCGGGTTTTCTTTTTCCGTTATCTTCAACTCTCTGAATCCTATCACCTTATTAAGTAACTTCCACTATAAAAAACACGTTCAAAGATCACAAGATCCAGCTCCAGTTCCTAGACGATTATAAATTAATAAATATCTAGATATAGTTAATGGTATCTTAATAGCAAGCATGCAGATATTACATAACATGACGCCTTGTTTCCCGGAAGAGTTTGGCAGAGGTGTACGTTTAGAGTAGGTACACCCACACAACCCACATTTCGCAAGTTATGTTACAATTAAGTCCCATGTAATAGGGGACGAGCCTATTGCCGTTGTAGCGGTATCTAGATCGCCATAATTATGTGAACTACGCATCACACTGACGTCACGCAAAATTCTGCATCGCGCAAGCAAAGTTTACCGCGCAACTAGCATATCTACAAATTCCCGGCATCAATCATGGGGCAGTTGCCCACCGGACACGACACCCATCTGGTCGGAGGATCCTCCCTTTTCTATGGAGGTTTGAGTGAACTTTACACCCTGTTCCTCTTACCTGTATACCGTCAACCGGGCAAAAATCCATCCTTCCAGGATAAATTCCAGATAGAAAAACAAAATAACATTATGCCCGACCTGGGAACTTAACCCAGGACCTCATGCTTAAAAGTAGCGCTTCTGGCCACAAGACCAACGAGGCAGTCATTAGCCGGATGTTATACGTACCTACTAAACGGGGTTAAGGCGGCCGAACAATCAAAGACATTAGGTATAATTAAATAGCTGTTAACACCGTCCTCAAATAACGTACAATTAGGAAACGAACGATTCTAGGGTCTAATAATCGATAACTCGGTAGACAAAGGCGATATTGTCAGGTTTCTGTAATCAACACGTCTTCGCAGTTTGGTATCAGAAAATTAACAGACAATACTTTCTTATCAGTAATATATCGTAGGATGTAGTAATATATCTGTCAACACAGACTGCGTTGATGAATGAATGGCGACAGGAGATACAATCTAGGTTTATTTATTTAGACAAGCTGTTTTAGTCTACAAGTCTTTCGATTGTTTTAAATAACTATGAAAATAGCTTTGCCTAATTGTTTCAAAATATAAGTCGCTTTAATAGGACATTATCATCATTATGATCATCATCGTCGTCATTATAATCACAATTTCAGCCCAAAGACGTCCACTGCTGGACGCCCACCCCCCAAACATCAAAATTGAATCTTGAATTGTTCGTTTCTTCTCAAATAATACCTAACTACGTATACATATATGTAAAATTGGTGACCGAAAACATATTAATTGATTTTACATATTTTTTTTTACTTTTCCTACAAAATCCCAAAGTAATCAGTTCAAAATTAATGATGAATGATGGAATATCATATTTTGACATTTATACAAATAAATAAAATTGAAGTGTCTGTTTGTAATGTCATAACAAACAACAGCTTTTTACTCAATGCACATGAAAGTATATACGGTACCTATAATAAAAAAATTGTCCGTCTGTCTTTTGATCTCTCTGTTTGTTCCGACTAATCTCCGAAACGGCTGGACCGATTTTGACGGGACTTTTACTGACAGATAGCTGTTGTTATGAGTAACATCTTTTCGTCCCGGTAGCACGTTCCCGTGGGCTAATTTCCGACATCCACGCGGTCGAAGCCGCGGGCAGCAGCTAGTTTAATATATAGTGTAAATGTTCAATGTTATCAATCAATGATAATGTAAATGAATAATATATTATATTATTATATTCATTACTTTTCCTGTTGACAACGATGCAGACGAATGCTTTGATGCCCTATGATTCTTTTTCCTCCCCTTTTATATACTTGTACATATTATTATTATTATTTTAAGACTGTTAGCTTTAAAATTATGTAAATAAAGTATACATAGGTATATTTAAAAAAAAAACTACTGGAAATTAGAAATTGAATATTTTTTAAACTTTGTCAATTCGATTTTCTGTTTCATCAAAAGCATGCACCCACACATGATTGATCTGTAATCTAGCAATATATTCCTTGGATCTAGCTTACTAAAAGTCGTATCAAGATAAAAATAATGTCCAATGACGAATTTGATCAGAATACTCAGTCATGAAAGCCAATGAATGTCACTTGATTGGTATAAATGAGCCCTCCGGTTCACCTTCCTTCATTCGGCGATGAGGTCAAAAATGTTCTCATGCCTCTTGCGTAGGTACCTATATGTACCTATTATCCTTTACACGGACCACGTGTGAGCCAAGTTCATTCACCACCGTTAACTCAATTACATCCTTACGACCTCGCACAATGGCCCAGGTTCACATACATCGATGATTTGATGCTCATTACTCAGTTGAAATACAAACGGTTTCGCAAAGTACCAAGTGAACCAGCAATGGAAGTTTGATATTGGACGGTTTGTATGACGAACCGTTGCGTCGGGATTCCTTTCAACGAAGTAATTTATGTCGTACAAGTTCCACCATTGTTAATAGCATTGCTCACGAGTTTTTGTAGGAGCAGCTTGCGACATTTGAAACGCGAATAGCTCTTACTTTATTATGCAACGCTTTGCGGCAATCTTTTCTTGAATAGCCTGAAACACTAGTGAGTGCACTGAAATGTTAGAAGAGCAATAGACTTCATTTACAAAGCCCAATGGAGCGACCGTTTATCCTTGACATACTGAGACTAACGAACTAATCATTTCCTTTTGTTGGATCCGCAAATTAGCCATTAGAGTTTATTAACACAACTGAGACGCATTTCCTTTTTTAGACCAGACACTTTTAGAAATGATAAATATATGTATAAATCCACGGCAAGTGTGGGAAACCCAACTGCATTAAGTACTCATGTTTAGGGTTCCGTACCCAAAGGGTGCCAACGGAACCCTATTACTAAGCCTCCGCTGTCCGTCCGTCTGTCTGTCAGCGGGCTCTATCTCAAGAACCGTAATAGGTAGACAGTTGAAATTTTCACAGCGTGTATTTCTATTGCGGCTATAATAACAAATGATAAAAATAAATTAATGTTAAAAATTAATTAATTAAAAAGGAGTTAAAAAAATAAAAGTGTAATATTGTACGGTGATACGGAGTCCTTCGTGTGCGAGTCTGACTCGCAGTTGGTTGGCCAGCTTTCAATGTTAGCGGGCTTCAATTTGCAATCCGATACTGCTGTAACCGGTCGAGCACATCGGTATAACTTATAATCGTTAACCTATAGTCTAATAAGTATAGTACGTAACTTGGCAAGAGTCATTAAGATGCGTTTTTCCTTTCTTCTAAACATCATAATCAGCCTATAGGTAATGTTTCCACTGCTGGGACACTGGCCTCCTCTCTTCTAAGCATACCTACCTGTATAAAAATGAATTATATAATAACCATAGAATGTGCAATATCTGTGTCTGTGCAAACTTACTCCCACTGCGCCAAAACCTTGCCAAGTTACGAGCCGGCGACAATACCACAGAGGACAATACCAATAAATAATATTACAATGTAATGCTACCATACATCATAACTATGGAGGGTAAAGACAAGGAGAACTATCTCTGTGTATGAAAAGTTTCCGTCAAAATGTGCTACATAAGGGTGGCGCTACAGCCCGTCAGGGTATATTATGTTCTGTGCTGCTACATAAGAGTGGCGCTACAGTAGCTACCGGGTAAATTTTAAAAGCAATAAATTTTAGGTTATGTTTACAAAACAATGTTGAACTACGTTAATTGTTGAGATATGGTATATTGGATTATCACTAACTACTCTAGTCACTAAAAATATTAAATTTTCTGACTCGGCATACTTCAATCCGATAACAACTACTACATTCATACCACACAATTTGCCTACGCTAGCGCCATTTTGGAGGATTTTATTTTAAGTTGGACACTTTTTCAACTTTCTCCCCGTAGGAGATAGTTCTCCTTGTCTCTACCCTCCATAATCATAACATGATAACGGCTGTCATTAAATGTTTTGTTTTATTGTTAAAGGTAAACAAAAATGGCAGACCAAGAAGCGGAACTGACTGAAAAGACAGGCAATGGCATGGTAAAGGCGTGTGGAAGTGGCGTCAAACTGAAGAGAGAACTGGGCCTGTTTTCAGCAGTAAACTTGATACTTGGAGTCATGATCGGATCTGGTATCTTCGTGTCACCAGCTTCCGCACTCGAACACTCTGGATCTGTGGGCCTTTGCTTAATAATATGGACAGTTTCTGGAATTATATCCTTATTAGGTGGGTGTAGGTAAGATACCTATTGATTACCTATTCAAAAATACTACTGCAGTTTCTTTTCATTTTATTTTTCTAAAATATTTTTTTTCAGGAGCATTGTCATTTGCTGAATTAGGGACTGTGCTCGGTAAATCCGGTGCTGAATACTCCTATTTTCAAGAAGCATTTGGAAACACACATAAATTTTGGGGCCCATTGCCCTCATTTATATGTGCATGGATATATGTTGTTATTTTAAGACCAGCAGAAGTCGCTATAATCGTCATGACGTTTGCTGAATACGCAATTCAACCTTTTACTCCAGATATAGACCCAGATTATAAAGATATAGCTATTAAACTGGCTTCTATAACAGCATTGTGTAAGTATTATTTAATTTAACTTCTTATTTACATTTACGTTTTGATTCACATGGTTATCTAAATCGATTAGTAACAATAGAATCGATTGGGTCAACAAAACACTTTCCCAGTTGGCGCGCCTCACTATTACGCTGTGAACGGTCAGTGTCACTGTCACTGTAACGTCAAGTCAATTTCAAAATTCAAACAACACGACTGGATGCGTTGTTAATATATTTTTGTGTTTCTAATGAAGTTTTAATAACTTTTACTTGTGAATAACTAACTAGAAGTGTCAAAGTCGATAATTCTACTTATTGCACGTAAGTAAAAATTGCTTATTTGTATAAAAGTTTATAGTAATCATGTTAGTTCTGTACTACCAATGTAACTTTAATCAACTTGTTTTTAGAATGTCTTCTGACCGTAATAGTGAAACAAGAGACGCGGTGAAACGCGAAATAAATGAAATACAAGCTCGTTGCAAGCACGAGTGGAATGTTATCGACAATTCGCCGTTAGACGCGCCGAATGTTAGCTTGGAACAAATAAACGAAAAAACTCTTTGTTACATGTTAGGACTGGGAACAGAGATTCAGAATTCGAATACCCCGATTACAGTGGATAATAACCTCCTAACCAGCCAGTTTCTCAAAGAAATTAAAGATAAAACAAACCAGGTGGAAGAGTATACTGCTTTTATGAGAGGCTCCATACATGATATTGATGCTGAGATAAATAGGTAAGCTGAATGTTTTGCTACAAATTATACCGACTATTATGTGCTTTATTTATATGGAAAAAATCTTTTTTGGTTTGGTTTACACTGCAAGTTAAACATTCTCAAGTTTTATCAAAATATATTCATTTCTCCCCGCAGTGTTACTAGTAAAGTAATCTCTACAATTAAGATAATACCTCATTTTTCTAAACAACAAATAAAACAATATTTCAGATTAAATATCCAAATAAGTATAACACAAGAGGCCAAGTCCCGTCCCAAGGCAAACAAGCGTGAGGTACAACCAGAACACATCCATAGAGCTAAGGAGAGGTTCCAGACCATAAAGAATGAGTTACATGGGCTCATACACTCACTGTTCCCTACCTCGGATAGTATGATCATTGAGGTCATGGGGGTGAGTTGGATAAGAAATTATTTTGTGACTTTAATAGTAAGAGTTTTACAAGTAGGGGGAGACCATAGAAATGATGTATGGACTGTATAAAAGATGATATGGCTAGAAAGAGAGTGACTACCGAGATGACAACTAACAAGGTGCACCCACACCAAAGTTAACTTTTGTTGGGCAATTTTTTTTTTTTAAGAATGTTGCCTCACACGAGCAATTTCTCCTGTATCTTGGGTGCGTTTACAAACATTTAAACTCACATACACAAACAGCCAGACCCGGAACAACTACTTGCAGTGCAGGTCATACAAACATTTGTTCCATGCGGGGATTGAACCCGCAACACGTAATGCAGCAGTCAATTGCTTAACCACTGCGCCAACCGTGCAGTTTTGTATCATGATAGGATTATGTAACTTTCTAAAACTTTTAGTAAGTTTACTAAATAACTTTTTGATATACGTTGTTGCCCACAAACACTTGTAAATGTTGATCCACACAAAGTAACTGGTGTGGATGCACCTATAGAGGAGTGTGGAAAAAGAAATCATGTTGCGCCGACCACAAATAAAATTGGATAAGAGCATGAGAATGATGATGACGAATAGTAAGAATGAGAAAATGATCCAATTATTCTGATTTGATCAGTGAATTCAGCAACTATCACAATATGACAAACATTACAACTTACTTTATTGTTTATCTTTTCTGCTAGCCAGTTAAACCACATGCTAATCTGTCCTCAATATCGAGTTTTGCAGTTTAAAAAATAAATATACCCAAATTGTTATTGACAAAAACTTATCTCCTGGATTCTTGTGTGCTTATAGAATGATGTTTATTATCTTCTAGCCTATGTTGAGTGTAGCAGAGAAAATAGGAGAAAACAAATATATTTTTTTTTTTATCAAAAAATTCTTGGCACACGAAATAAAAGAGAGTTTTACAGTATATTGTTTCTTTTTCCAGCAATTAATGGCAGAGCATCTAGATGAGACATCAAACGGCTACATACCAATCACATCGGAGATATTCCAAATAATAGAACTACTGAAAGACATGAAAATTGTCACCGTCAACCCTTATAACAATAAAGAAGTCAAGTTGTCATATTGATATTCTTGGGTACAGTCAACATCTGCCTAATCGTTCCCCAACTATGTTGAGGTCGGCTTCCAGTCTAACCGTATGCAGTTGAATACCAGTATTTTACATGGAGAAACTGCTTATTTGACCTCCACAATCCAGGTACTAGGTAATACAATGCCCGTAACAACTGTCAAAGATCTACAAATGACAGCCGGTACCAACAGATCAACAACAGAGATAAATAGAGAGGGCAAAACTACAACTTCTTTTGAAATCATTTTGTGTGTGTAGTACAATCATTGCCATTGTTGGTTGGAGTGTAACTTATATTTATAATGCATGTAATATACATAATAATGGATTTTGTTTAGCTAGTGCATACATGTTTACTTCTTGACTGATAACTTGCATTGTTTGTTAACTGTTCATACTACAGATTAATTCCATAGTAATTACTAACATAACTTCGTCACTACCACACAAGTAGGTATGTTTGAAACATTGCACTCATGTCAATTGTTTTAAGTATTAAACTATTAGGCACCTATCCAACTGCCGGCATTTAGCGACAAACGAGTAGAGCTAGCAACTAAAAACGAGTTTTGTTTGACAGAGTTCTCGCATGTGGTGTGAACAGTTAGCAATCCTCTACTATATAGTATATGTATCTCTTTTCCTGACACGGGACCAACATTCTTTTTACGTTTCTTGAGCGAGAAAATAGCCGATAGCTAGTCTCTTTGTCGTCGGCGGCGGTAGGACAGGTGCCTTATGTCCAGTGATCGGAGTAGGTAGAGCTATTTTTTGTACTTGCGATACGTTGTTTTAATATGGACACTCCTGGAGTCCCGGGATTTGAAATATATATTATTAAATAAGTAAGAAATTACTTTGTAAAAAGCTATTCACGTCTTAAGGAATTATGAACAAACACATATTCCTCCACCCTTCCGTCGGGTAAGTATAAGACGGACACGATTCAGGTTAATGGAATTAAAACATTTTAATTTTAAGTTGTAACACCTTTGTAAGATGCATAAGACAAGCTTTCTTTTTTTCCTTGTTAATAAAAAAACAATTTATTTTTGCGAATCCCATAGTTTCATTAAGAATCCCGGGGAATGTCCATGTTAACATCAACGTTTGCGGTCATTGAACCAAAATAGCTCTACCTACTCCGATCGCTGCTTATGTCACATAAGTTTACGGACCGATATGTGCCAATTTATACTATAGTTATATTTGTAAAATTCATATCAAATACTGTTTAAGATTGATTGTAATTTAGTGTTGAGGATTTAGTAATAAAAGTTGTTTTTTAATTATATTTGTTTTATTTTCTACTGCACCTCTATTGTAGTCAGCTTATCAAGCGAAATACAATGTCATGCTGGAGCGAGTGCAGAATAAATTTACAAGACACTTGTACTTCAAAATTTATGGGGTTTACCCATTTTACCCGCTGATGTATCCTACACTGTTTGTACTGGGTATGGTGGGGTACAACGAACTAAGAGTGCGCAGAGAATTTACTCTCGCGGCGTATGCGCTAAAGCTCCTCCGTGGAGTAGCACATAACCCGGGTGTACTGCGTCATCTGAAGCTGTGCGTGCCAGACCAGTACGTGTGGAGGCGGCGGCGACCGCCACTGCTGGCTATACCTGCAGCCAAAACCAACCTGCTGGCTAAAACACCTCTCACCCGGACAATACGGGTTCTAAACGAAGTGCATGAGAGGATTGACATATTTTCGTGCAATCTGAGTGAATTCGCAAGAATTTTGTTGAATTTTGTTAGTTATATTTAAATAGGTTAGGTTTATTATTTTAAATTTATTATTGTGTGTACATAAATAGTAAAGTAAATAACTTTATATATATTTTGAAAGTTCAGTTCGCAAACCACTATTGTATTGGGTCTTCCTGTAATGATAGTGTGTAAGTTTAATAATAAATAAATAAATAAATCAAAATGATTAAAAAGTGGGAAAATTTCCTTATTTTCAAAAGGGTAATAATTTATTAAAACGCCATGTGGACCGGTCGCAGAAATTCTGAGGCAAACAGTGAAAAGTTTCATACTCTGTGCAAAATACATGCTATAATCATAATTCCTCCTTTTGATTATGCCGTAGTCGGGTAAAAAACTCCTCAAGGTTTGAGCCTCTTTTGGCTTACCCAAAATATATGAATATTTTGGGTAAGACTTCACATTAAAATAACCGACTAAATTTACGTTTTGGCAGGGAGAGATTAAGGAACTTTTTATAACGAAAAAAAAAAGCATGTAACTAATGAATCATTTATTTATTTTCAGTTGTAATGACCTACATCAATATAACGAGCGTAAAGTTGTTCGTCAAAGTTCAGAATATATTCGGCGTCTGTAAAGTTTTCGCGTGTCTCATCGTCATTGGAGGTGGGGTCTACGAAATTGCAAAAGGTATCAAACACTCATTTAATTTTTTTTTAGAACGTCGAGATCCCAATACGCTCATAGACTAATGTTACTAGTATTTATCATTTTAATTTTACCAAATGGTTTGCAAGATATCTACAGCTCGTATGTCCACTGCATCAAAAATGGTCATCAACATTCATACTATATGTATATTAAAACGCCCTGAAAAAGTCTATCCTATTTACTATTATATGTGAAAGTTTGTTTGTTTGTATGTTTGTTACTCAATCACACAAAAACGGCTGAACGGATTTGGATGAAATTTGGCACACGGATAGTTTATAACCTGGATTAACACATAGACTTTTAATCCCGGTAGTACATTCCCGTGGGATATTAATATTTTCCGACATCTACAGGGGTGAAGCCGCGGGCAAAAGCTAGTAGAAGTGATAAGTTCACGTTTAGCTACAATCTCAACATAACTCATAAATGTTCTAATTTCTTGGTCCTTTGAGTCGAAAATGGCAAAAAGTCACAATCCTCTCTAACTCAAACTTACCATTCCAGGGAACACACAACACCTGAACAAAGGTTTTGAAGGCAGTACCTTCAGTCCTGGAGGTATTGCCCTCGCGTTGTACTCTGGTTTGTGGGCTTACGATGGATGGAACAGTGTCACGGTTGTCACAGAGGAGATTATTAATCCTGGAGTGTAAGTACTAAAACAACGTCATTTTTTTTAAAAGCTTGGGTCTTTCTACTAACATAATACAATATTAGATACGCCTGTATATCCTTAAAGAGTAGGTAGGCTGAGGTGTATTATAGTACACTCATATTTCGCCCAGTGTTATTTATTTATTAAAACTTGCAATATGTTCGCCTATACCTATAAATTGTGCGAATACCAGTAAGAGATACAAATCTCTCGCTCACACAATCACCTAGACACGGACTTATTATCTGTAAGTAAGCCGTCGCTTTTGCGAACGATTTCGGAGCCATTAATGATGGTCACACCTGATAAACGGATTAGTAACCGTTCATAATGCTTTAATTAATAAGTGAAATAGTTTGCAAAAGCGCCGGATAATCGACCAATTAATATCAGCATATGAATTTGTCGTTTAGGCGCTATCAGTTTTGTACAAGGTCTGTCTATGAATGCGAGCTCTAAATATAAAGATAATGGAGTAATACCTAACTACCTACCTACTCTATGTTTTTGGGTACATGTTTTGGAAACTATGTGTACCTACCTAACTCATTATCGTGATTTGAGTACAGTCAGCCTCAAAAAGATGGACAGGTACATCAACAAGAATCCATTTGATTGACTACAAATTGTGTTCCATAATATGTGATTCTGTAGCTAGTAGCTACAATTAAGTAACATCTTGTTGAGGCTGACCGTTCCACGCGGGCCTCAGACCCTCACCTACTTCTAAAATTAATGATTAAATTGTTACTTATTTTCCAGTAACGTACCCCTCAGCATATCAATCGCTGTGCCGCTTATAACAGCGCTGTACGTGTTCATGAACGTAGCATACATGACGGTGCTGAGCTACAGCGAGATGACGTCGGTGCCGGCGGTGGCCGTAGCCTTCGGCGCGCGCGTGCTGGGTCCGGCCAGCTTCCTCGTACCGCTGGGGGTCGCTATAGCGACGTTCGGGTGCGCCATGAGTGTGCAGTTTGGTGTTACCAGGTGAATTCAAATCATTTGGTGACAGGCAACTCACAACCTACACCGCTGGTTCCAGAACCATGAAAATTTGCACAAGAGTTCTTATTATAACGAAAGTGAGCAATAAGGATGGACTTTTGAAAATTCATCCCCTAAAGGGTTTAAATGAAAGCAGTGGTGACCCAGTGATATTGGCCGCGACTTACGAGCTGTAGGTCGTAGGTTGGAACTTAGACAGGCGCTTTACTTTGTGTAAATCATTTCATCACCGCTGCTCTTAAAATGGTCATTTAGCTCCCTTCAAAATGGTTGAGCTGAATGGTGCTGATCCATGCGTCATGTTCGTGAACGGGCGCTGTCAGTTGGGACTGGTCATCTCTTAGCCACCACGGCTTATTTTAATTATTTTATTATGGATTGTTTTGTTTGAATTTATATTAGCTGTACACTGGACACTCAATGTGTACGTCTTATTTACATCGTTCTCACATATAATTATACCTATAAGTATACAAGATTATTGATGTAACTAATATTTATGTAACAATATAATTTAAAAGAGTGTCCATGGAGTTTCTTGCCCGTTCTTCTCCATAGATACCTACTACGCTTTGGAATGGGCAACTAGCTTCATATTTCTGACTGACCGACCACTTGACAATTCAAAAGTGCCTGTAAATGGTTTAATTGAAATAAATGCTTTGAGTTGAGTTTGGGTGAAGGAAAACATCGTGAGGAAACCGGCATGCCCTAGAACCAAAAATTCGAAGACATGTGACATCTACCAACCCGCACTGGGCCCGTGTGGTGGATTACGGCCCACTCCCTCTCACAGAGGAGGCCTGTGTCCCAGCAGTGGGAACATTATAGGCTGGTGAAGTAAAGGGTAATAGGGGATGAAAAATTGTTGTTTGTAATTTTTGCGGATGGAAAAACTCATTCACTCAACTCATTGCCTTTATTATATTACAAGCCGGGTGGGCTTGTAATATTATAAAGTTAAAAAAAAAAGTAACTCTGCCTGTTTGTCTGTTACCGGTTCTAGCCTTAATGGCTGAACAGATATCAATTAAATTTAGCACACAGATATACCATGACCTGAGTTAGGACATAGATACTTTTTATACCGGAACTACGTTCCCTTGAGATAATTACCGACCTCCACGCGGCCGAAACCGCGCGCAATAGCTAGTCAAAAATAAATCTACCGCGATTCACTGGCCGATATAAAAAAAAATGCTGTAAAAAAAAACGCCGTTTGTTGGTGCTTTCTCAATGTGATACTGAGGAGTTTGGTCTCTTTTTTGCCTAGATTTAATGACTTTTCTAATTAATGTATGTATTTTTGGTTTATTTCAGAGTTTGCTACACAGCCGCACGAGGTGGTCACATGCTAGAAGTGTTCTCCTATGTTAATATCAAGAGGATGACCCCAGCTCCTGCTGTTGCATTCCAAGTAAGTATTGGACTTTTTATTATTATTTGACTAATAACAACTATCTGTTATGTGTAACACGCTACACGCTTACGCTTACGCTTGCCGCGGTTGGTCCGTGGATGGGTGACCATCTTTATATAATACCGAAAGCACGTTTAGCCGTTAGTCCCGGCTATCATTTGTGGATCTTTGGCAGTTGTCACGGGTCGGCAGAAGCCTGAAAGTGACAACCAGTCTTACCAAGGGGTATCGTATTTCCCAGTAACTGGGTTGTGGAGATCAGATAGGCAGTCGCTTCATGTAAAGCACATAGGTACTAACATACATATACTGTTCTACACAACGTTTTACATCTCTCTAGTACATAAACGTAGGTACTTATCTTTGACAATTCTCTAAATAAAAATAAATAAAAAAACAACACATAAATCGCTTGTGCGAAGACACTGCCGCCCAACATACAGGATTTTCCTAGTTTGGGGGGCAGGGTACCTATTCTTATTAGACTTTCGACCTCACTACCTACCTTTTGTACCCAATCTTTATAATTGTACGTCTAGTTCATTTACCATTCTGTATAGCTACTTATTTGTCACAGTATTTTTTTTAAATAAAATAATATTATTATTATTAAAATACTGGTATTCAGCTGCATCCGGTTAGACTGGAAGCCGACCCCAACATGTTGGGAAAAGGCTAGGCAATGATTATAAACAGCTATCTGTTTATTGAAATGTTCTCTGCGAGAACTATGGTCGGCCTTGCGTAACGATCTGATAGCTACTGACCGCAAGTGCAACTGCTGAGAGTGGGGATTTAGATTGGATACCAGTGTCGGAAAAAAATGTTATTGGGTTTTTCTAGATTTGCTTAGTGACAACTATGAATCTGGATTTTTGTCCGGTCACTGGCACTGGCAAAATGAGGGCGCGTCCTCAACACATTTTGCTAAAATTTGAAGTATTAGGCTGTGTATTATGTAATGCTAGAAAGAAATCGACCAACATATCTTTTTTTTGTTTCAGGCATTATTAACAACAGTATTCATTTTAGTTGGCAACATTAAGACCCTAATAGAATTCGCCAGTTGGTTCCTCTGGTTCTTCTATGGACTAGCCATGGTCGCTTTGTTAGTACTGCGAAAAACACAAGCGACGAAACCGCGGCCTTACAGGGTACCAACATTGGTGCCATGTTTTGTGTTGGTAGTGGCGATATTCCTTTCAATATTGCCAATAGTACACGACCCATCGCTAAAATACTTGATGGCTGTGGGTTTTATACTGATGGGCGTCAGCGTGTACATCGTATTTGTATATTATAAGAAAACTCCGACTGCTATTTTAAGTGAGTATGAGCTTTATGAAAATCTGGGTTATGGAAAAAGTAACATTTCTCAGTGTTGACATTTGAAAATAAATATCAGGTCGATAAAAACTAAAACTCATGCAGTGTTCACATTCACATCACTATTACATACTAATTGGTGATGATGAATGTCCAATGAAAAAACGACTATTTCAAAATTGTGCCCATTGTCCAAATCTAACAATTGTGTTTTTTATTTACAGGAAAGTTCACATTCCTGACTCAAGTCCTGTTCGAAAGTGTGCCGCCAAGCAATCGTCAAGACTGATTTATTATTATAATAAAGTTTTAACTGTAAATATAGTACAAAAAATATACAATATAAATATTTAAATATAATGTCGTCAACTCTGTCTTATTTTTATTACATTTTAATACTTCTATTTGAAATGAGCTAGGTATCTGAAAATATACAGTGATATGTAGAATCGTCATGAAGTCTTACCTAGACGTCAAAACTCTTACAACATAGGACAGATCCTGATAATAGAATAGAATACTCTTTATTATGTAGGTACACCAAAAAATTACAGATATAAATGTAGAAATTTTACATAGGGTGACAGAATAAGTGGTCTTATAGCTAAAAGCGATCTTTACAACCTTTGGATGGATTAAAGGGAAAAGGAGAGACACTACTGCAGGTACTCAGTGGTGTAATTACATATACTGATAATATCATGGGGAAAGTAGTAGTAGTAGTATCATTATGAGTAATATCGCTATAAAGTGTACAGTTCAGGAGAACCATCAGGTCCAGTGTGGGCGGCGGCGTCGCTGCTGGTCTGACACGTCACTTTTCATAACAATTTAGTAGTCTTCAAAGCCATCGAGCCAGATAAGGTTGTTGGCTGTTGCACGAATCACGATACACCAAGGCAAGGCGGATGGGCTTGGCTGCATCGCAAATTAACGGCACGGTTGGCGCAGTGATAGTTGGCGCAGCGCAACAGTCAAGCGATTGACTGCTGCGCTGCGTGTCGCGGGTTCGATTCCCGCACGGAACAAATATTTGTATGACCTGCAGATAGTTGATCCGGGTCTGGCTGTTTGTGTATGTGAGTTTAAATGTTTGTAAACGCACGCACGATACAGGAGAAATTTCTAGTGGGGCAACGTTTAAAAAAAAAACTGCCTGCTTGTTTGAGTTTGCTAAACATTTTAACACCCTTTACCGCGCCCCGTCACACGGTGGGCCTAAACCGAAGCTCTATAAACTTAGCGTCGCTCAAAAATAAGTACCTAATTTTGAAAAAAAAATTCGTATGATGTTAGCTTATTCCTTTGCTTAATATTTTATGTACTGGAACTTTTTTTGATATTATAGCTATTATTTTATGTATAGCTGTATGGAGCTGAACCGCTAATTCATAAGCTTTCTTAAAATAATATATCTTTCCGTATCATGAACATGAAATGCATCATCAATGCTATATTACCACTAAAGCCTGAATCTTGGAAATCTTCGGAACATTGACAATGGTGCCGATTCTGTTGTACACCGAACTAAACTAACTAAACTATCACTAAAATTCCTTACTTTTGGCTATGAGAATCTTAACGCTATTCTGCAAAATAAAATCTCTAAATTTAAAAATAATTTTGACACATCTATAATCAAATTTGACAATTATTGCGACTCCACGTGGTACTTTTTTTTTTTTTTTTTTTTTTTGTTTTGGCTTCGCACGGTTTGTGCATTTAGCCAATGTCACGTTTAGTTGTCGAGAACAAAGGTAGGGAAACGAAAGAAAAATAAAATATTTATGATCAATTGTAACGGGATTTAGGATTGGACGATTTATAGGATCAGTGTATTTTATAAAGGTGAATACTAATAGTGAATAATGAGCAAATTACAATGGCGACAATTTACAACTTAATATTATTTAATGTGATGAATGAGACTATACATTTATAAACAGGGAAGCTATTTGTACAAAGTAAAGAAAGTATTGAGGTAGGAAAAGGAATACGGAGAGATAAGAGGGTACGGAGAAAAGAAGAACGGTCATATAGGGGACAGGACAAAATAATGTGATTTATGTCACCTACGTCTGTGCCACAGGAGCAAATGGGGTCGTTAATGATATGTAGTTTGGCAAGATGGGCTGGAGAACAAACATGACCCAGTCTCATCCGTATAAGAACCGAGGTCTCCATCTTGCCAAATTTTGCCCTGCCAAACCATGGTTTTTCCGGAATGTCGGGTTGTATACTTGAAAAGTAACGGCCCTTCAATTTACTTCCGATACCCCAAGCTACCTTCCAGGTGTCCCGAAGAAAAGTCTTTGGTAATGTCATCAGGTCTATAGTAAAATTTGTATAAGGAACTAAGTCCCCACACTGCACCGCATCACCAGCAAGTTTATCAGCCACTTCATTGCCATGGATTCCAGCGTGGGACGGAATCCACGCAAATTGCAGTGTATTACCCTCAGAGATGGTTCTGGACGCAAATTCTCTTATTAAATAAATTATATGTAACTGCGATTTGTGTTCGAAAGGGGATTTATTGATGGCTAGAAGAGCACTTTGAGAATCAGTAAAAATTACAGTTTTTTTGAGCTTTAAAACACGAGTATATTCTATGGCTTTTAATATGCCGAAACATTCCCCCGTAAAAACAGAAGTCTCCGGAGGCAGTTTGATTTTTTGTACGATGTTGTATTGAGAATGGTAAGTACCTATCCCAACACAACCCGTCGGAGAACGCTTGGCAGCATCCGTAAATATATGGTGGTACTCTAGATGTTCAGCCAAAAAATGATTAAAACTTGAATGGCAATCGGGATCTGATTTACTTACACAGTATTTAATGATGGGGCTGAAATGTAAACTCTCATAACTACTGTTAAATAGGGGAAGTTTATTGGAACGGTGAATAGGAGAAGAGAGTGAAAGAAATTTTTTATAGCTTACAACTAAACAAGGAGCACGTTTATGGGACCAGTAATCTGAAGATTCAATCTGCAACACAAAAGAGTCCAGTTTAGGAATGAGAGGATGAGTTGAGAACTGAAGAATCCGGGACAAATATTTGTCAGATAAGAATTGTCTTCTAAGATATAAAGGAGGTTCCCCGCATTCAACTTGGAGTGCATTAATGGGACTAGACTTCATGGCACCCGAAATAATTCGTAATGCTTTAGACTGGATGCGATCCAATTTCTTAAAAGCCATAACACTACCAGGTTCTAGAATGAACAATCCATAATCCAGAGTGCTTCTGATGATTGCGTTGTAAATAAGTTTTAATGAAAATGGATGTGCACCCCACCACACACCAGAGAGGCATCTAAGCATGTTTAGGTGATTTTCACATTTGTTAACAATGTAATCACAATGAGGAACACTACTTAATTTACAGTCAAGTATTATACCTAGATATCTGAACTTATCTTTAACTGAAATAGGTATTCCCTTAAAATAGAGGTTTACTAAGGGAATATTTCTCTTCCGGGTGAATAAAACAGCCGCGCTTTTAGACGTGGATAAATCCAAGCCGTTTAGATGTAGCCATGACTCCAAAGTAGATAAAGCAGAATTGATAGCATAGCTAGCCTGTTCAACAGATTGGCTTGAAGAATATAATAATAAATCGTCGGCATATTGAAGAACCTTAACATGGTTAGTTAAGGATGAGTCTAAATCAAAAGTGTAAATATTGTATAGAAGGGGACTGAGGACAGAACCCTGTGGGAGACCTCTCCATACAAGATGAGATACCTCATGATCTCCTATTAACATGTTAACAGAGCGTTCAGTCATGATATTAATAATGAAATTCGACAAATTCAATGGAACCTGTAAGGCTTTTAATTTATTTTGTAAAACTGATAATACAACGTTATCATAAGCTGCATTAATATCAAGGAACACTGCAATGGTGGAATGGTTATTAGAGAAGGACAACCGAATATCGGCTGTTAAAATACTTAAACAGTCAGTGGTACTTTTACCTTTTCTAAAGCCATATTGTGATTCTGCCAAAAAACCTTTACTTTCAACATACCATTCTAGGCGGTTTTTAATTAAATGTTCCGCTAATTTCATCAGAATTGAAGATAAAACTATGGGACGGTATGAGGAAGCATCAGATGGAATTTTATTTGGTTTAAGGAATGGCAGCACCGTTTGACGCTTCCATTCAACAGGGATGTTTCCTGTAATCATGATAGAATTAATAAGCTCTAAATAATAACTGAGGACGTCATCATTTACATTAGCAAAAAAGGAATACGGGATGCCATCAATGCCTGGTGCAGAATCCTTAGTATTATGAATTACACCCTTTAATTCAGTGAGAGTGAATGGAAGATCTAGCGTCGTATGAGTGTTTTGGTTATTGGATACGAATGACAGGTTAAGGTTAATAGCCTCGGGCACCCAAGGTGGAGCTAATTTATCTAAAAATTCACTGGCTAAAGAATCAGGAATAGGAGAAGGGTTGTTATAAATGGACCTAAATCTACGAATATTGCGCCAGACAATCGTAGGGTGAGTATTCGGTGTAATTGATGAGCAAAAGTTACGCCAAGATTCAAATTACGTGGTACTTGTTTGCCGTACCACGTGATCTTTTTTTAGAGCCGTAGGCGCGCATTATGTGCGGCCTCGACTTGTTTTGTATGGAATTTTTTACTTTTTGTATGGAAAATATAAAAAAATATTACCAACACGTTGAGTTTTATAGGGTTACGGATTCCAAAGGGGGTCGAAATTTTCATTATTTTTGCGATAGGACACACCGTTTTCGAGATATAAGCAAAAGAAAAGAAAAAAAGATACAGTACTGTTTTTGCATCTGAAGTCGAGGTGTTGGTGTGAATTTTAGTTCATGACAACTAATTTTATTCCACACCTTTTTAATCGCGATTAAAAAGGTGTGGAATAAAATTAGGTTGTCATGAACTAAAATTCACACCAACAAACACCTCTACTTCAGATGCAAAAACAGTACTGTATCTTTTTTTCTTTTCTTTTGCTTATATCTCGAAAACGGTGTGTCCTATCGCAAAAATAATGAAAATTTCGACCCCCTTTATAAAACCCCCGAACATATAAAATCCAACGTGTTGGTTCACAAAAAGTGAAAAATTCCATACAAAACATGTCGAGGCTGCAAAATAATGCGCGACTCTGGGTCTAAAAAAAAATCACGTGGTACGGCAAACAAGTATCACGTGGAGTCGCAATTGCCAAATTTGATTTTAGATGTGTCAAAATTATTTTTAAATTTAGAGATTCTATTTTGCAGAATAGCGTTAAGATTCTCATAGCCAAAAGTAAGGAATTTTAGTGATAGTTTAGTTAGTTTAGTTCGGTGTACAACAGAATCGGCACCATTGTCAGCTTTGCAAATTAACAAAAAATATTTTAAGCAAGCACGTTATTTAAAAGTTACTAAATGTCCTTTCTTCCACATTGCCTAACGAGGTGACGTCTTTTTTATAGTGGTGTCCCTAGTAGGCCTAATCCACATGGAAGAATACAAAAAATATGGATGTTTTATGAAATAAAGATAGTGTGAAGCTGATAAGTGAAGTAATAAGAACTAAGAAGTGTAGAACAACTGAACTAGTTAAGTGCAACGGTTAGTCAGAGTCACCTTTTGAACCGTGGAATAGATTAATATCTACCAAAGCCAAGTACTCTTTCTCAGTATCGGCCTCATCATCCAAATTATCATTAATTATTAATACGCTTTGTGCAGCTGTTGATAAAACTTTTGTGTTTTCTACGAAGACAGGACAAGTAAGACAAGTTCAGCTTAATATGTTCTAAATGGTCTAAGATATCATCCCTTTCAGGCTTTGCACCCATCTCCCAAACACCCTGTATATCAGCGTCTCCTATGCTCATCAGTAAAGGTACCCTTTTAACTCGCTCTCTCCAAAGAAACTCTATCTCATCGAGTAATACACTAAATACGTTCAGCGTAACGTTCGGTGATGCTAAAATGGAGTCCTGGTGGATGATTGTAAGCAGGGTATATATGTTCTGTGATTGTAAGTGTAATGCTTGGTCAATCCCTAGCATCAGTGGGATGACACTGACAGCTCACTCCACGCTCACTTCACATGAGTCTTCACGGTGAGATTTTTACAGAATAGCACTGCTGGTGGTTTACCGCCCGTATCGCATGTCGTTTGCTGAAAGGTCAATGGTAAGAAACATGGTACAGGAGATGTTAATATAATCAGGGAATCATCGTCGCCTTACGCGAGCTCGATCGTCATGGTTCTGGAACAAAACAGGTGATAAGAGATTGTGCGTCGATTACAGGGCGCTCAATAGAAAGACCAAAAAGGACCACTACCCTTTACCCAGGGTGGAAGACCAATTGGATCTACTTGTAAGTAATGTTTTATTCGTGTCCTTAGATCTAGCTTCTGGCTATTATCAGATCCAAGTATGTGAAGAATCCCGTTCCAAAACTGCCTGTGTGACTCCTGACGGGCAATATGAATATATTCACATGCCCTTCGGGCTAGTCAAATGCACCATCCATTTTTCTGCGTACCATCAACAAACTAAGGGAAGCTAAATTAAAATAAATATGCATGCGATTATATATATGGATGACATTCTCATTCCATCCAAGGATTTCAGAGAGAGACTATAACGGCTGGAAGAGGTACTAGTTACTCAAAAAAGGTGGGTTAGCCTTTAAAACTCAGTATTTTTTTTTTTTTTATGAACTCCTTGGGTTTCCTTGGTTTCGATGTGAGCGCTAGTGGTATTAGGCCGGGCAGGTTTACGCGTATCTAGGCGTAAAGTATCTAGCTTTCTAAGAGATACTTAAAAATGCATTAATTATAATGCTTAGAGAAGTACTAAATTATGTTATAAATTATATTAGCTTGGCTTAGTGGAATGCATAGAGGAAAGTAATATATCGGTGGAATGGCTCGTAAATGGTCTCTAGGTCTAACTAAACCAATGTTAGTCTATTGATATAGGCACGGTTGGGCAGTATTTGAATTACTTGTAATTAAAATACGTAATTGAAATACAAATACGTATTTGGTATTTGTATTTCAATTACTTCCTGAAAATTTAATTTGTAATTCGTATTTCAAATACCTGACGACGAAGTATTTTGTAATTAGTATTTCAAATACTTGAGGCTTCAAAATACATTTTAACATAAAATACATTTAACCTTCATTTAGCGATCGTGAGTGTGAGTGCGAGGCGAGAATGCAATGATGGTAAAGCAGCTATAAGAGTTGGCAACACTGCACCTGTTATGTACACTGTACGCTATGATTGTACGCGTAGACATAGTTTTCTGTGTCTACGATTGTACTACCCGTGCGCGATAAGTTGGGACCTGAGCGCGGTGACGTCACAGTGGCATGTTTGTACCGCCCGCAAAAAAGCGAACACAACAAGCAGCCGCCCGCCCGCGACTTCGTCCTTGTTTTTTTAACCTAATTTATTATGTTACTCATGGAGGAAGCTGCTTTTTATACAACATGTAACTTAATTAACGCACATCCTGAAAATAGTTTGTTCAGAATCGTTTACTGAATCGATTTATATAATTTTTAATATAGGTAATTTTTTATCCCAAAAATAATTAAAACTACGGATATTATTGTCATACTAACCCTGTACAATCAAAACAAATTGAAATGGACCGTAAGTCAAAGTAATAAGACTTTTAAAATCGCAGTTTTATTTGTATTCATAAAAATTCCATCATTCAATACAAAATAAAGAAAAATAAACCTTATTCCAAGAACGTTAACAAATGCATTGTAAACTTAGCGATTTGACCGCACGCACACACTAACAGGAACTGGACAAAGGACAATTGCTCCGTGGATAAACCACCTACTTACTTTCGTTCCCTTTCAAGTTTAGTCAACTTTCAACATTAGTAACGCGCGGGCAATATTAGTGGAAAGAAGTTACGTAGTTAGTGTTATCAAATAATTCTTTCGCGCGCAATGTCTTTCCAATACACTAAAGTTCAGTATACCGAAATGGTGAGGACTTTGGCAACGTGTGGTTATAATGTGGCTCTAGCTTGCAGAACATTTAACCAAAGGTATGGTACAAGAGTGGACTGCAGGACAATGTTAGCTGCTACTCAGCGGCTTCACGACCACGGAACGTTCCGTCCAAACACAGGCATCGATAGGGGAGCCAACGTGCGTACACGTACTCGTCTTCAAAACGAAATCCTGGACTATTTCGATGAGAATCCCCATGCCAGTACCCGAGAAGCAGCGCCACACTTTGAATGTAGTCATATGCATGTGTGGAGAACACTTCGTGGTGATAAAGAACATCCATTCCACCTCAGAAGATGCCAGGAGTTGACTCCAAACGATTACGTACCACGTTTGCAGTTCAGCCGCTGGTTATTAGAAAATTGGCAGCGGAACATAATTTGGACCGACGAAAGTACATTCACACGCGTGGGGATGTACAATCAACACACATTTGTGGATGCACGAAAATCCTCACGCATGCAGAGTGGATTCCTTCCAACACCGTTTCTCAGTTAACGTCTGGGCCGGTGTCATTGGTACACACATACTGGGGCCAGTCTTCTTACAAAGATTAACAGGAGACGCATATTTACTGTTTTTACGAGAAACTCTACCTACGCTGCTAGAAGACATTCCTCTTCATAATTTACAAGAGGTATTCTACCAACACGATGGTGCCCCTGCCCATTTCACTAGAAGTGTTCGGCAGCACCTTGATGAAGAGTTTGGAGAGCGCTGGATCGGTCGCGGCGGCCCTATCCAGTGGCCCCCCAGATCAGCTGATTTGACGCCTCTTGACTTTTTTTTGTGGGGACGAATTAAATCGTTAGTTTATTTTAGTGATACAACAAGTGCCGAGGACCTAAAAAATAGGATAGTGAACGCTTTTGAAATAGTGAGAAATGACACTGAAGTGCTTTCTAAATTAAAACATCAATTTACCCGAGTCATGGATGTATATTTATAATATGTATGTATTTACAAAAAAAAAATGTATTTAAGTACATAGTGTATCAACCATCTGGTATCCATAACACAAGCCTTAAGTGTTAAGTGCTTAACTTGGAACTAGATGGTGCTGTGTGCAATGTCAGACGATATTTTTTTTTTTTTTTTTTTTTTAATTAAGAAAACGGGCATTAAAATGTATTGAACAAGGTGGTGGACATTTTGAAAGTGTGTTAAAAAGACAACGTCGTATGAGTGTTTAGGCCATCAGTATGTAAGTTATTTGATTTTTTAAATTACTTTAAATATTTTGATTCAATCTTTTAAACATGCCGTCTCTGAATAATGTTGTCGTACCGCCTCTTATTTTCAGCAGGTCATTGCCGATTGGCATTGTATCATATTCAATAAACGAAATTATTCAGAGTCGACAGTCCAAAGCCTGAAAAGTGTGATGGAAAGACGCAATCATAATGTTTACTAGACATAGACCGTAAATAAACAATTCTTTTCTCGGACGTCGTCGGTTAATGTTTCATAATATTTCTTTAACGTAAACAATCGTGTATCAAATTGTCGGCTTTTTCCGTAGTTTCGTTGTGTTGTGTCGAGCGGCGCGGTAACTGCTTGTGCGACTGTGTGCGCTGCGTGCGTAGTAGTATGACCATAAATTTCTCCCAGAATTGGTATAACTAATTTAATAAATAACAATGCATATACATGTTAAATTAAAAATTAAGTGTATATATTATGATTATAACATAATATTCTAATTGGGGTGTTTGAGGGTGTGCGTTAATTACGTTACATGTTGTATAATCTTTAATTTTTTTTACACTATTTGAATACAATAGGACACTATTTAATTATGTATCACCGAAAATGTTGACTTTAAGGTTTTGTAATGAATAAAAATACAATGTTTATGTTTATACATTTATTTTATCTATTAAATACACTGTCTAATCTTCGTCACTACTAAGTGGATTTATGCCTGTTTGTTCCGTTTTTCGTTTTCAAAAAACTCTAACACTTTTGGCACGAGATTTCTTTCTCCGCTATGCAAAGGTTTACCCTTCATAATGATAATAAAAAAAACTTAACAAGAACTATAACAACATAAACTACAACAATAAAACAATAACACAAACGAAACTAAAAGGATTCCAGAGCGCGTCGTTACGTGACGTAAGCCAGGCCAGTACGAGACTAAAAACCCTAGAAAAAAATAGTGATGCGAACGGTACAAAACGTGCGCCATCGGGGAAGTGCAGGGGAAGCGGGCGGAGAGTCGCATTCCTAGAAGGTCCCAACTTATCGCGCACGGGTAGTACGTCAAAATTGGTCAACAAAACGCAAAAAAATTACGTCGAATTGTGCGTCGAATTGTCAATGTCAAGCTAAGATGTCAAGTCATAACGGTAAAATCTAGTGTTCATGAAAGGAAACTCAGGTTTTACTGATTAATTAATCTTGTTTTCCTGTACTTTTATTTATTTATTGGATCGCGAACAGAGGCTACACAATTGCATGCATGTTAACATCAACAGGGACAAAAACAAGTGTGCGCTTCCAATAATTATAGGCGACCACATCATTCTCTTTTAACATCTAGGTAGACACAACAAGTTTGACAAGACCGTATACACGTAATTTTCAGTCCATGCTGCTCTAGATTACCGACTTATTTTGTACTAAGTAATTTGTATTTCAATAAAAAATAGCTAAACTACTGTATTTTGTATTTTATATTTCAAATACCTTAAATATATTTTGTATTATATATAATATATTTTACTTGCGATACTGTATTTTGTATTTCAATTATAGCAAAGCATGTATTTTGCCCAGCCCTGGGTATAGGTAGGTAATAAGTAATAAGAAGTCATGCAATCATGAAATTATTCGTTTTAAATGTTTTAACGACTTTTTCATTCATTTATTTATATAAATAATCTTGTAATATGATATTTTTAGTAATTGATTAGTTTGTCAAAGAATTTTAGAATAAAGCAAATTGACATTGTAATCCATAGAACATGTCGTAATCGCTTCATCCACCTCGAACGGCCCGCGAGGAGTTGGTGGAGACTCTGAACGGAGATCCATGGGGGCGCCCTTACAAAATGGTGCGGAATAAATTCCGAACTGGGCCCCCCCGCTGACGCAGAGTCTCCGCCCCCAGCTGGTGGAGGAGGTGGTGAGCGCTCTGTTCCCTTCACGGGGGGAGCATACTCCCCCGCCCATGGCTCCGCCGCTCGCGGTGCCTGAAGCGGACCACGCGGACGACGACGACACCCCTGAAGTGACCGGGGTAGATCTGAGAGAGGCGGTAGGTAGGCTGAAGGCCAAAAATACCGCCCCAGGACCCGACGGCCTGCCAAGGAAAGCCTGGGTCCTGGCCTCGACGGCTCTTGGGCCTCGACTGGAGGCGCTCTTAAGCGCATGTATGGAGAGAGGCCAGTTCCCACTCCGTTGGAAGACGGGCAAGCTGGTCCTCATTCGGAAGCCAGGGCGCCCTGCGGACTCTCCGTCCGCATACCGGCCCATTGTGCTGCTCGCGGGGCCGGATCTTGCGGATTGTCAGTTCGGCTTCCGCAAGGGGCGATCGACGGTGGACGTCATCATGCGCGTTAGAGCCCTCACGACGGGGGACGCGGTGTCTCGGGGCGGGGTTGTCGTGGCGGTGTCACTCGACATCGCCAACGCATTTAACACCCTGCCCTGGAGTTGCATTGGGGAGGCACTCCGGTATCACCGGGTGCCAACCTACCTCCGTCGAATAGTCGAGGAACCGGCGAGAGATGTCGTGCGGTGTCCCACAGGGATCGGTTCTAGGGCCACTCCTGTGGAACATCGCTTACGACTGGGTGGGTTGCGATAGTCGTGGAGAGGATCCGGCAGTTGGGTCTCGAGGTGGCTTTGCACAAGTCCGAGGCCATGTCTTTCCATGGGCCCCGGAACAGGCCACCATCGGGATCCCAACTAACGCGAGGAGGGGTCCACATCGGCGTCGAGTCCACGATGAAGTACTTAGGACTCGTGCTCGATAGCCGGTGGAACTTCGTGGAGCACTTCCGACGTTTGACCCCCAAACTGGAACGGACTGGGGCCGCCCTCAAGCGGCTCCTGCCCAACCTGAGGGGTCCAAACGCCTCCTGCCGGAGGCTTTACGCGGGGGTCATGCGTAGCCGTAAGCCGGTAGCCGTAAGGCTGATCCGGGGCTACCGCACGATCTTGGGCGAGGCGGCAAGCCTCCCTTTTAGCGGGCTGTCGACGCGCCTGCTGAAGACTGCGGGCGCCCTCTCGTGGCTGCTCCCCAATTTGGGGGGGCCCAGCGCGCGATGCCGGCAACTCTACGCCGGCATCTTGAGGAGCATGGCCCTTTACGGGGCCCCTATCTGGGAGGACTCCCTCCAAAGGCGGGAGAACGCCGCCGCCTTGCGGGCCCCCCAAAGGGCCATAGCCCAGCGGGTGTCGCGGGCCTACCGCACGGTGGGTTTCGCGGCAGCGTGTGCTCTGGCTGGCACCCCTCCTTGGGAACTCGAGGCGTGGGTGCTCGCCAGAGTATACGAATGGACGGCGGGGCGCAGGGCGAGAGGAGAACGCCCCGCCCCGGAAGAGCGGGAGGCCGTCCGGCAGGAGGCGAGGGACGCCATTGTCGTCCATTGGACGAGGGACCTCGCCACCGCAGCCTTCGGCCGCCGAACCCTCGACGCGATCGGGCCGGTCCTGCGAGACTGGCTCGATCGGTCGCACGGGTTTCTCTCGTTTCGTCTGGTGCAGGTGCTGTCCGGACACGGTTGTTTCGGATCGTACCTGCACCGAATCGGACGGGAGGAGACACCGTCGTGCCACGACTGTGGCGCGGCGGAGGACGCGGCGCGGCACACCCTCGCGGTGTGCCCGTCGTGGTCGGAGCCGCGCCGCAGTCTCACTGCGGTGATTGGACCGGACCTCTCACTCCCCGGTTTGGTGAACGCCATGCTGGGCGATGAGAGGTCCTGGGTGGCAGTGGCCTCCTTCTGCGAACACGTCATGTCCCAGAAGGAGGCGGCGGAGATCGCGCGGGAGGACGACCCTCACGCGGCGGCGCTCCGAAGACGGAGGAGGGGTCGGAGAAGACGTCAGTATGACGGTCATCTCCGACTCCTCCCAGGTGGAGACCAGCTGGCAACAGGTGCGGGGGCACCCTTGCCTGTATTGCACAGGCCTCCACCAGTGTCGGACGGGAATGGCCAGGTGTTCCCGGCCATTCCCGTAGCCCCCCAGTTAAATGGGGGGCATGCGGGGACCGCCAACTAGGCGGGCATACGCCGGGAGGGCTGTGGAAGCAGAGGCTGAGCCAATTGCCCATAGCCCTCCCATCACGGCGTCGCGGGAACACCGCTGAGTTTTAGTGGGTATACTGCCACTCTGGCAGGCAGTCCCACATATCCCGTCTCGTCCCCCGACGAGCGGAGATGCGTAATGTCATTTCTCAGCGACACAAAAAAAAAAAAAAAAAAAAAAAAAAAAAGGCGGCAAGCCTCCTTGCCAGACTGCCGCCGTGGGATCTGGAGGCGATAGTCCTCGCGCGCCTGTATGAGTGGCGCGCGGAGGCACTACGCCGGGGGGAAACCCCGCTTCCGCGGCAAATCGCGGCGGAGCGGACGGACCTCCGGCGCGATCTTTTGGCGGCATGGAAAGAGCGACTGTCGCAACCCAGCGCAGGGCACGCCACGATAGCGGCGGTAAGACCCCTCTTTGAGGAGTGGCTAGAGAGGCGTCACGGCGTCCTCACCTACCGCCTGACGCAGGTCCTCACCGGACACGGAAGTTTCGGGAGGTTCCTGCACATCATCAGGCGGGAGGAAACGCCCGGGTGTCACCACTGCGATGCGGTGTCATCGCCCCGAGGACACGGTGGAGCATACGGTGGGGGCCTGCCCTGCATGGGCGGAGCACCGCCGTGTCCTCGTAGAGGCGATCGGCAGCGGCGGCGATCTCTCACGCCCGGCCTTGGTTCAAGCCATGGTCCGGGGCGAGGGGGAGTGGGAGGCAGTCGCCTCCTTCTGCGAAGCAGTCATGCTAGCGAAGGAGGTGGCGGGACGGGAGAGGGAGAGAGTCTCCCGTCCAAGCCACCGCGATGGACGCTCCGGGCGTCGGGAGCCGCGTGACGACTCCCGGCCACCGTAGGCGCGGGCCTGCGGGCGGTGAGTAATGGGTAGCTCAACGTCCGATCAGGACCAGGCCCGTGCTGGACGGCGCGTACGTGTTCCACGCGCGCCTCAAAGAGATGTCGGCATCGAAGAGGGGGCCCACTAGGGCCCAAGCCTGCCGGGAAAGCGGGATCATCCGAAAGGGGTACCGCTGACCCGGAACATAAAGGGCCAAGGAAGGAACACGGGTGGGTTTTAGTCAGTAAGAGTCTGACACTCCCTTCCGCTCCACCCAGAGCGGGAGGAGTCATTTGATGATTTCCCATCGTCAAAAAAAAAAAAAAAGGGCAGTCGTTGTTTGTGGAACACATAGATCTTACATTATGGAGGGTATAGCAGTGAACGAAAATTTTCGTTCACTGGGGTAGAGAAAAGGAGAACTATCTCTTATGGGAAGAAATTTGAAAAAGTTAAAAAACCCTCCGAAATGGCGCTAGCGTAGGCAAATTGTGTGGTATGAATGTAGCAGATGTTATCGGACTGAAGTATGCCGAGTTAGAAAATTAACGGATTGAAGTATGCCGAGTTAGAAAATTAACGGATTGAAGTATGCCGAGTCAGAAAATGGAATATTTTTAGTGACTAGGGTAGTTCGTGACAGTCCAGTATACTATACCTTAACAATTTACATAGTCCAACATTATTTTGTAAACATAACCTAAAATTATTGCTTTTAAAATTTACCCGGTGGCTACTGTAGCGCCACCCACATTTTGACCTCAGACCGTAGACAGAGAAACTCCTCAGGCTAAGGTAGGTATGCACGTTTTTTTCGTAGGTAGTCATGTCTATTCTTATCTCAGAACAATAACTTATTGTTCTGAGATTCTTATAGTCTGAGATTTTGACGGACACTTCATCGTAGACAGAGAAAACTATTCTCTGTCTACCGTCATTGACTTATAATCCTAGCTCAATGGGATCATTGACTTCTTCCTATCTCAATGAATGGGATGAATTGGGGTATCTAAAAAAAGTACTCTGTGGATTGGGGGTGGAACACTGAGCGGAGTAGCAAGTGCGAATTGGACAATAGAAATTATAAATTTGTAAATTGTAATATTACGTTTAGAATCGTCCAATTCCTGGCCAAAACCAGCCAAAACTATAATAAATTAATTTTACATTTTCTCAAGTTACAACACTAACACTTTAGTGAGTGGCGCCGGCAGGCTCGCGACGACCCATATCCGCGAATTGTTTGCAGTCAGAAATACAAAATAAAGTCCACTAATCGAATTGATAAAATATTGATGTGTGATTGTGATAAGTGAAATATCATCATGGCTTACCACTACGTGGTTACTGCACAGAAACCGACCGCCGTGATATCATGTGTTACCGGTAAACGTCCATTTTCATCGTATGTTATTGTCACGTTGAGGTTAAAATTACTACAATATTATCGCGTCGAGAATCGCGTTAATTTAATACTCTAAGGCTTTTGATGATGTTTGGAGGCATTTTATTATTTTAACATGCTACTGTCCACATTCTCCAATAATACATTACTTTTTCAGACCGAGGCTTTAGATAGGTCGGAGTTGTTACAAATGTACACGCTTTTTTACGAAAACAAATATGATAACATACACTTTTCTTACGATTGCGCCATTATACTGTGACATAGTACAATCCTCATGAAAACACTCCCGGCTGGGCTGTGTATAACATGATTAGGGCGTATATCCAAACCTCGAGCTTGATTATAGGTACATCTAGTGATAACTCAGGGTTATGGCAGTCGCACGTCACGTTTCTACGTATGAAACCAATAGTTAGTTGTTTTATTGAGTTAACTGGGCAGTTGCCTAGTGGTTGCATGCAGTTAACATACCACCTAATGCTATAGACATCCTGGCTATATGATCAAAAGTCGCCAAAAAAAAGGACCTGTTATAGCTAGATTTATTTTTCTTACCCACATTACCTAGTTTGTTTCTATTTTATACACAGCCTTAGTGAATTATCGTCTTTAAAAGCCACTGTAGCAGTGGTCAATAGATAAAAAATCAAGGAAACGGGTCCACTTTTGGCATTTTTACTCCAAGCGAATTTTGTATAAAATACAGATTCTTATTCTAACTGACCTATTGTTAACATCCCAGTCTTAAGGGGCTGCTGGGGCTCTAATATAATAAAAATGTGCTTTAGGCAATTTCACTTCGCCAACGGACCTGAACCTCCTGGTTGCCAAGGTGTCACGCTTGGAGATGTACTTGGTGACTCCAGAGGGTTTGCGCCCGATGAAAGAAGTGGGGCTCTACGGGCGAGTGGCCAAGATGAAGATGTTCAGGCCACCAGTGAGTAACTATCAGAGTGTAAAATGGTTTCATTCTATTCACAATATTGCAGTGATGGAAATTGAATCATACAATCTACTGCAGCTTGAAGTAACACTTGAACTATGAAAACAGCGTTTACTGTTACAAAGTAAAGGATAGGATAGGATTTTATTTCGGTTTAAAGACATTTATTTCTCAAAGAAGATTTTAACCATGTACATAATTTGTGCCCTTGACTGTAGCTACTACAAAATAATATACTTTTATACAGTATGTGTGACTATACTCTTAGGTTTAGGTAGTTAAAAAAAGGTAAACAAATTGTATAAAGGGTTTTTTATACTTGACACTTTCTTGTTTAAAAATATGTTATAACAAAATTAAATTTATTTTCAATCACAGGATATTTTCCTCTTTTATTATAGTATGTTAAACTTTATCATTTATTCCAAAATTACTCTTCAAAGATGTAACTGCTTGAGCACAATTTTTTTGTTAGATTTATTATTATGATGTAATATTTTGTAATCTGTCTATTGTAAACAACCCAAAAAGACAGATTCCCGAAACCTTTTATAAAATACAATGAATTAGATAATGTTGCTAAATTGAAGAGTACAACAAAATGGTGTCACAGTATTGCGCCTCCCGCAATATCACTGTGAACTCAATCCAATTGAATTAATATGGGCTCAAGTCAAGGAGTTTGTAGCCGAGAAAAATAAAACTTTTAAAGTGACTGACCTAAAAATTCTTTTGCCAGAGACTTTAGCTAATGTGACTGCTGAGAATTGTAAAAATTGCGAGGGTCATGTAATAAAAGAAGAACAGGAGATGTTTAAATTAGACAAAATTATTGATGATACCACTGAATGCTTTATTACTAATGTGACAGATAGATTCAGATCAGATTCAGAATAGAGCCTATTAATATGTGACTCTATATATATATGATTTTATCATTTCAAATAAAAGGTTTAGCATCTATGAGTCACGTGGTTTCTTTTGTTTACCCTTTTTTAACTACCTAAACCTATGGAGTATAATATATATACTTTTTAATAGACATCCTAATTTAGTTACTTACTACGGAGTAGTACCTAAATTGAGTGCTACTTGGTTGATGTTTATTTTTCAATTAATGTTAATGCATCAAAAGCTTGCTAACCAAGACTGCAATTTTATGTCTGCTGAGCTTATAACCTAAACTAAACAAAATGTGATGATTATTGCAAAGTCGCGTTGCACGACTATTATCATGGAAATTGTATAATATTTACTGTGAAGTAGCATGAAGCCATGCTAAAATTCAAAAAAATTCTTAATATCCTTTTTCAGTATGAGAATAAGGACCTAGTGTTCATCTTAACAGCGCGTTACAATGCCATGATATTAGAATGGAGAACTGCAGCCAATGGTGAGCTAGAAGTAGTAACCAGAGCTCACGGCAATGTCTCAGACAGGATTGGAAAGCCTGCAGAGAATGGCATCTTAGCTGTGATTGATCCACAAGCTAGAGTGATTGGTCTAAGACTGTATGACGGTCTGTTTAAGATTATACCACTTGATAAAGATTCTACAGAGCTAAAAGCTGCTAGTTTAAGGTTTGTGTTGGTTTTGAATTTATATTTTTTATTATATGATTATAATCCTTATGTGATTCTTTATGGCTCAGCTCAACACAGAACCGGCCATCTCCTGCGAAACGACATCTTGCTGTGCGCAAAATGTAGTGCTCTTAAAATCAAAACCTTTTTGAAACAATAATATTTTTACATAGAAACATCTGTGAATTTTTTATTCATGTTTTTTTTTATTCATATTTATTTATTTGAAATTGATACTTTGTTCTATTCTCATAATTCTCCTGCCTCATCCTTCTATTCATCATAATATTTTTTTTTTTTCAGACTTGATGAGCTAAATGTGTTTGATGTTGAATTCTTACATGGCTGCTCAAATCCCACCATTATTTTAATACATCAAGATCTCAACGGGCGACATATTAAGGTAATACACATAAAATAAAAATACAGGCTGTAATAATAATAACACATAAGTATCTCAAAATATTTATTTTATTGCCATTTAATTTTAGACTCACGAAATCAACTTAAGGGAGAAAGAATTCATGAAGATACCATGGAAGCAAGATAATGTGGAGACTGAAGCTTCGATATTGATACCAGTGCCCAGCCCTCTTGGTAAGTGATCGAAAATATCTAGTCAAATTAACATGGCACCCTACTGTTGGGCAGGTTTTTTTATTTATACCTTACTTGCTGCCCGCAGCTACGCTCATGTGGAGGTCGAAATTAAAACCTACTCCATGAAAAAAAAAAATTATGTGCCAAGTTTCATGGTGATTGGTTAAATGGTTTTGAAGTTTATCAATATCATATATAATAGCAACATTTTTATATAGACCGATAAAATTAACTAGAGATTTATATCTCAATTAAATTAAATTACAAAAGATTTGCAATCTTTGAATGACTTAATATGATGTGCCATGTTTCATGGTTATCAGTCAAATGGTTTTGGAGTTTATCAATCTCATATAGTACCAACATCTTCATTACATTAACATCATCATCATTACTTGTAATTCGACGTATATCCGTCAGGAGCTGATAGGAAGGCCAAAATGCAACAAATTTAACCCCCATATGTATGGCCAAAATTCAAGATTTCGAGATATTTGGGTACCATTAAAAAATTATATTGTAGCTGGCACTTCAATGAAGCTATAAATATAATTATAGTTACATAGTTCGACAAAATAATTAAAATGATTAAAAACAAATTGTTTTTGTTATTTGTATGATTAAAAATAAC
Organism: Brachylomia viminalis; assembly: GCA_937001585.2. Classification (NCBI taxonomy): domain Eukaryota; kingdom Metazoa; phylum Arthropoda; class Insecta; order Lepidoptera; family Noctuidae; genus Brachylomia; species Brachylomia viminalis. The sequence goes on along the minus strand of OW443307.2, from coordinate 3,355,203 downwards.
AATAAAAGTGGCACCAAAAACGACGTTATCAACTATCGTCCAACATCATTGTTGTCCACCTTGTCAAAAGTTTTGCAGCGACTAGTTCATAATGCAATCTATCCTATCTTACATAATATTATTATCCCAGAACAGCATGGCTTTGTTCTTGGTCGCTCCACTGTAAGCAACCTAGTCTTGTACTCAATTTTTTTATTCGAAAATATGGACAATCAATTGCAGGTTGACACAATCTACACTGACTTTTGTAAGGCCTTTGACAAGGTGGATCACAGTAAGCTTTTGCATAAAATCGAATTTAACGGTATCCGTGGGAGTCTGATGCGCTGGTTTATATCGTACGTGAAAATAGAACTCAGAAGGTTGTGGTTCAGGGGTTTTCTTCCGATGTGATTAGCGTGACATCTGGTGTGCCGCAGGGCTCAATTTTGGGTCCACTGCTTTTCGTTTTATTTATAAATGATGTAAATACATGCTTTAGAAACTGGTTTTCTGTTGTATGCTGACGACCTTAAAGTGTTTCGTAAAATATGCTCTATTGATGACTGTGTTAAATTGCAAGAGGTCTTGGATCGTTTTTCTGCATATTGCTTAACAAATAAACTACAATTGAGTTTACCCAAGTGTAAATCTATCTCTTTTACCAAAAAAAATCATGTCGCTCATTTCACAAATTTGCGACAACGGGTCAGCCGCATATGTTGAATGTTGTACATCAAAATATGCAGGGTCTGTCCGGCAAAGAGTTAGAGTTAAGTTTATTTATGGAGAACTATGATGTTCAGGTGCTATGTTTGACTGAACACTGGTTGAAAGAACATGAAGTAGTGTTTATCAATGATGATAATTATACCATTCAAAGTGCATTTGTAAGGAAAAGTGCTATTCGCGGTGGATCTTTAGTTCTTGTTTCAAACAAGTTGAAATGTAAACAACGTTCTGATTTAGTTAATCTTTCCATCGAGCGCACTATTGAGTTGTCTTGTGTTGAACTCGAGCGATACGTTATAATTTGCGTTTATCGACCCCCCTCTGGGGATTTTATTCGTTTCGAATCGGTAATGGAGGATTCACTGAATAAATTAAAATCAAGTAATAAAAGTATAATTTTATGTGGTGATTTTAATATTAATATTTTAGAGGTTACTCCACTAAGTATTAGACTTCTTAATCTGTTTAGGTCCTTTAATTTAATTAACTTGTATTTTGAACCTACTAGGATAACAGCATCTTCATCGACTTGTATTGATAATATTTTTAGTGATTGCGATGCCATAAATAAATTAGTGTTAAGTGACTTACCGTCTGACCACTGTGGATTATTAGCTAGCTTCCCTATGCCAATACATAAAAAGCCACATAAAATAGAATGCAGGCCTTATACAGCTAGTCGTTGCAACAAGTTTAAAAATAATATAGCCCTTAGAATTAAACCGTCGATTGTAGAACATGATAATCCTAATATAATCTATGGAGCCCTTTTTGATGTTGTGCAAAAAGAATACCAATCTACTTTCAAGGCCAAAACTATTAATATTAATGGCACCTCCGCTGGCTTCAACCAATGGGCTACTCCAGGTATTTATAAAAGTAGAGCGAGACTATACGAGTTATATGGTTTGAAAAATTACAGGTTTGATACTCCTTTCCTAGAGTATGTCAAAAATTATTCAAAATTATTTAAAAAGATTTGTGTTTTTGCTAAATCTAAATTTTTAAGCGATACAATTAAAAATTCGAATAACAAAGTAAAAACCACCTGGAAAATTATTAACAATGAAACGGGTAAGTCGGTTAAACAAGAAAGACAATTAGAGATTATGGTCGACAACAAATTAGTTAATACAGCAGCTGACGTAGCTGAAGCATTTAATGAGTTTTTTGCCAACATACCTATAACTACGACTCGCTCCTTAAATTCGTCCCCATCTGAAGCTGAAAACCTTTTGCATAATAGTGTACCTAAATGTAGTCGCTTATTTAGCTTCGAACATGTAACACCTCGTGATGTAATTAGTGTTTTTAACACACTCAAGTCAAAAAACACTGGTGATTACTGGGGCATCTCAATTAAACTTGTAAGTAATATAATCGACATCGTAGCCCCCTATCTAGCTGTTACTTTTAATAAATGTGTTGATTTAGGAACTTTTCCTGACCTCATGAAGAGTAGTAAAGTCATACCATTATTTAAATCGGGTAATAAAAATAACGTTGGCAATTTTAGGCCTATTTCTATCTTACCTGCATTTAGTAAAATATTTGAAAAATTAATACTCAAGCAGTTGCTAAGACATTTTAATTTAAATAGCCTCCTTCATGATGAACAATATGGCTTTACAAAAGGTCGTTCGACTACAGATGCGGGTGTTGCTCTGCTGAAACACATATTTAGCGCATGGGAGAGCTCGCAAAATGCTATTGGAGTTTTCTGTGATCTCTCCAAAGCCTTTGATTGCGTGCACCATGACACGCTTTTGCGTTAACTAATTCATTACGGTATTCAAAACGAAGCTCTTAACGTATTAGATTCATATTTACATAATAGGCACCAATGTGTAGATGTTAATGGTGTGAAATCTTCCGGGCTACCAGTTCAGTTAGGTGTACCTCAAGGCTCTATACTGGGCCCATTTTTATTCTTGGTGTATATAAATGACTTACCATTCTATTTAAAGGGCATCTGTGACGTTGTACTATTTGCTGATGATACCTCTCTTATCTTTAAAGTAGACAGGAATAGACAAAATTTTGACGACGTAAACAGTGCACTATCAATGGTTACAGATTGGTTTACCACAAATAACCTAGTTCTCAATGCCAAGAAAACGAAATGTGTAAAGTTCGCCTTACCAAATGTTAGAAATCTAGGACCCAACATCGTCTTAAATAAAGAGGTACTTGAAACTGTAGACTCGGCAGTATTTCTGGGCATAACAGTTGATGCCAAGCTTCAGTGGGGATCACATATATCATGCCTGGCGGGAAGGCTCAGTTCGGCCGCCTATGCTGTCAGGAAAGTAAGACAATACACTGACGTTGATACAGCTCGGCTAGTCTATTTCAGTTATTTTCATAGCGTCATGTCCTACGGCATTCTGCTGTGGGGCAAAGCCGCTGATATTCAAAATATATTTGTTCTTCAAAAACGAGCTGTACGAGCAATTTACCAGCTAGGTGCTAGAGTTACTCTGAGAGATTTTTTTAAAGAGATTGGTATTCTCACGGTGGCCTCACAATTCATCTTCGCCAACATCTTATATATTAGGCAAAATATACACTTATACACAAAAAACAGTGATATTCATAATATTAACACTAGAAACAAGGAGAAACTACGTGCTCCCTTTCACCGGCTTCATAAGGTCCATAACTCATTTGTTGGGCTTGGTATAAACTTTTATAACAAGCTTCCCTCTTCTTTGTTAGAATTGCCTTTTAATGCGTTTAAAGCTAAAGTAAAATCCAACCTTTGTTCAAAGGCATACTATTCAATCAACGATTACTTAAACGATAAAAATAGTTGGTCGCTGTGATTAACTCAAGACAATGTTTATGTTCTTTCTCCAAAATTAGCTTACCTACTGACAAGTTATACGAGTTCATATAATTGTTTATTTTATTTGACTATATTTATTAGTCACCTTAGTTTAATTTAATTTTTATTTATTATTGACATAATCTACTCATTTCAATGTTTTTTAATGAGTTGTTTGTATTGCAATATATGGTTAGCTAGCGACCTCGACAGTTCATCATATTATTCTTTTGAGCAACCGGCAGCAAGTTCGTCATGCTCCCTTAGATGTCAATGCTTGCGGTAGCGTCGGGGGTCGGGTTGCCTCCTTCCCTCAAATATGGCGAGGGGGGTAATGGCTGATCTTTGCGTTATGCTCGTGAACGGGTGCTGCTTGTGGTGACAGGTCAGCTTGCTGACTATGGTTTTGTTATTGTTATTAGAAATTAATGTTTCTTTATTTTACTTCGAAGGTCCTAGTTTATCATTTGTGGCTACTAGTTACAGCTATATACATATAAACATAATGCAGCATTGCATATGTAAGCGGGCACGCCCTTTATGCCAGGAGGCTTTTTATTATGTATTAAGTTCTGTTTGCGTTTTTGTTTTTATTATTTATTTATGCTTGAGTATAGTTTTAAATATTGGCGTGTGCTAGCTGACATATGGCAAATAATTTTAATATTTTTGTGTTTCGTAATGTTAATTTATTTATTACTATATGTATAGAATCCAGTTCTTCTAACTGAACAGACAGCAGTGCTGCTGGGGAGTTTGTTCCGCCACTTCTTCTTCCCAGCTAAAGCACTAGGAAGTGGTGAAGGGTGGGCGTTTTGGGGGGACTGTCTTATGTGATTTTGACGTTCAAAAAGTGCTGATTCTCAGCCTAATTTGAATAAATGACTTTTGATTTTGATTTTGATTTCACATATTCGCTCTGCAGCACAAATTTTGAAAAAGTTTCCTTAATAAAAGACCTGGGTATACTATTTGACTCAAAGTTGCACTTTGATGCTCACGTTGACCACATCACAGCTAAGGGTTATACATTTTATGGTTTTATAAGACGGACCTGCAATTTATTTAAAAAGCCTTCCACATATTTACTACTATACAAGTCACTCATAAGATGTCAACTGGAATATGCCACATGTGTATGGAATCCACTTTATGATAAATACAGTGACCAGCTTGAATCAGTACAACGTAGGTATCTTCGTTTCCTGAACTACACGTTTTTTAAGAAACGTTATTCATATCATACTCTCCTAGAAAAGTTCTCTTTGTCTACTCTTAAATCAAGGAGACTGTATCTTGATCAAACATTCTTATATAATGTCTGTAGTTAATGAATTTGATTGCATTAACCTCATAAACCAGATTTATATTCGCATACCTAGTCGCTCCCAACGTATTCGCGATACTTATACTCATAGTATATTTGGCCCCAAGCCGTGCAGAACTAACGCAGGCGAACGAGCTCCTTTACGGCGTATTATGAAAAGTTATAACGATAATTTTGCTGATATCGACTTGTTTGTTTTGTCACTTACCCAATTCAAGAGATGTATCTGTGAAAAAATTGATCACACTTCCTCATAATGTTAACATTTTACAGATATGCTTGTTAACATTTATATTTTAACCGACTTCAAATAAGGAGGTGGTTCTCAATTCGGATGTTTGTCTTTTTTTACTATGGGTTTTGTTTTTTTTATTATCGGACATAATTCCGTCATATACATATAGATGTATTTGCAGAATTATTTTCTGTTCGCATGCATTTAAATTTTGTTTAGATCTGATGATGAGTTTCGAAGTCGGTTGTTTAAAGTTTTTCTCACCTTTTATAATTACCGGCACGGATCTTGAGCGCTCGGCGGTAGAGTGGGGATCGCTTTGCGCACCGTACACTTATAGCAAAATAAAACGCACACCCATTTATTATTTGTTTTTTATCCAAGTTACCTACGTAATTTCTTACTGGTTGTATGGTTGAAAGGATAATGGTTTTACAATGATTTATTAAATTACGAAATGGAATTTGGGATAAAAAATTTAGGTAATTAAAAGTGTTTCCAATTTAAAATTATAACTTAGTTCTTGTAGTTTGTCGAAAAGTACTAAAAAACTTTATTTGTTGACATTTTTGATCTCAAATTTCATTTATTCATTCATGAAATGAAAAACATTTTTTACAAAAAACTAAAATATATTTTTTAAGATATTATTATTTATTCCCTCCGTAGTTGGGTAGTGGCAAAAATGTTACGGTGATATAGGTGTGACACCTTCCATTAAATCGCTTTCCGTAATAGAACTAGTAGAGGTTGGCATTTCATCATCATCTTCCTCGTCGTCATCACTGTCAGTAAAGTCGTCACTATCACTATCGGAGTGTGTATTAATCCGAATAATTAATTCTTCTGTTAACATGTCAACCACATGATCGCTTCTTTTGTACTCCTCTTCAATATTTTTAACTTTTTCACACAACTTATTCCACTCGCTTGCACCCATTAAATCTACTTTTTCTTTAACTAAATCAGTCACTCCTTTAACACTCCAAGTTACGTTCTTCCTGGATACGTAGCCTTTAATGGCAGCCCATGCCATCTCAATCGGATTGAGATCTGGGTGATATGGAGGTAGACGAAGTACGTCATGGTTACGTTCGGCCAATATTCTGTCTATGTTGAATTTTTTGTATTTGTCTTTGTGACATTTTATTTGATTGTATAGCTGAGGTTTCAACATATCCTCACTACATTCTATGCCTTTTTCAGTTAACCAAGCCTGCATTTCAGACTTTTTGGCATTTGATGTTGGTCATATTGTTTATTATGGTAGGAGGCGTTGTCAACTACCACGACGGAATTACTTGGCAGATTAGGTATTAGTTGAGTTCGCAGCCATTTTTCGTAGTTATCGAAATTCATATTGTCGTGGTAGTCACCCGTCTTAATACCTGCTTTAAATGTGAGTAATGCATTTGGAATAAAACCTGTCTCGGACCCAGCATGAACAATGACTACCTGCTGTCCTTTTGAATTAGGTTTTTTAATACCTTTAGTTGACTCGTCTGACCAGGATTTGGGAGTTGAATGAGAAGAATCTACATATGATTCATCCGTATATACTATAGGCCTTCCTTCATGCCTATACAGGCTCATTCGTTTTAAATATTCGATTCGTTTTAAGCGAATATTTGAGGTCTCTATAAGTACCTGCCTTTTTCAGTCTTTTTCCATTTGAACCCTAAACTTTTGATAATTCTCCTCAAACTTCGTTCGGAGCCTTGAAAATTTATATCATCCTGCAGTTTTCTTCGCAGTTTTTCTACTGTGGGTAATTCTTTTTCGGTGATATGAAAATTATGTATACCTACACCTTTTAATTACACCCTGGTCAAAATTATCAACACCTGTCGTAGGTTTCGCTCTAGGTCGTTTTTTTCCTGGTGTTCTAAATACTAAAAGAAACTCACCACCAAAACTTTCTTTCATAATTCGCCTCACAGTTGCCACAGATGTGTTCGTAGCCTTCGCTGTTCTTTTTTGAACTTGTTTTAAATTTCTGACTCCTTCAGCTTTTTTTTTCATAAAACAGTTTACATGGTAAATCAGTTTTCTGGCTTGTCTATTTAAAACAGTGTTTTTTCTTGGCATCTTATACCTAAAAGGAATTAAAATAAACATGTATTGTACAAAATAAAAACTTTATTTATAGCCAAGAAACAAAAGAATTCCGACATTATAGGTTTTTTTTCCCTTTTCAGTTTTCCGATACTCGACTTTCAGTTTAATAAATTAATATCCCATCCTGCATCACGCAGGAACAAAAAATATATCTATCTCCGCTCTACCTCTGTCTCTTAGATCATCAGTAAGATAAATATTTCCTTTTTATCATTACAAAGGTTTAATTAATAACGAATTCACATAAAATATTTGAGTTCTAACTGTCCAGAGAATTAAAACGATGCCGTTTAAAAAGCGGTGTCAATTAAATTGGCCGGAAGTGTACTCGTCGTCGTGAGGTACGTGCAACAAGAGTAAAGAACGAATCACGACAAATCCCGAGTGGCGGTTATGACGCGACGCGCGACGGGCCAATCACTGTACGACAATATATGTACCCCGCTCCCACGCCTCACTTCATACCACCAAAGGGACCCAAAAACTGACTTTTGCGCAGGTGAAGGTCAGCGCTCAAGATCCGTGCCGATGATTATACTAAGTGTTGTGTAAATCACATTATAACAGAAAATCTTTTGTTTGCTTATGTTTGCTTATATCTAATTAAGTTGTTTTTTTTTTTTGGATTATTATGTGGATAACGGTGCTGGTTGCGTTATTACCTATGTTCTATAATCTATCTGTACTAGTTTTAAGCATTATTACGCAATTGTTTGTTGTCCTGAAGAAATATAAATAAAATAAATGATTAATGTCATAGTAGGTATTTTTTTATGAGACAACATTTTTTGAAGCGTTAAATTAAAATATTGGTAAGATATTATTCTTAAATCGCTCATCATTATAATTATTTGGTTGACTTAAGTACTTTTAATTATGCTCACAGCTTAATTGAAGTGCCAGCTACAATATCATGTTTTAATGGTACCCATTCAGTATGTACTTAGTTTTTTTATTATTATTTGGAATTAGATGTCAAATTTTGGGTAAATATCAAAAACCCTTAAAATTCAAATATCTCGAAAACTATTGAATTTCGGTCATACATATGGGGGGTTCAATTTGTTGCATTATGGCCCTATTAGCTCCTGACGGATATACGGCGAATTATTAGTAACCCTGTATATCGTTAAAATTAACTAGCGATTTATCTCCATTCAATAACAATATTTACTATCATCGAATCACCTTCACTATTCACCAGGCAAACTATGAAAATTATATTAAAATTAGCACAATATTTGCAGGTGGCGCCATAGTGATAGGTCAGGAATCAATAGTTTATCATGATGGACAGAGCTATGTTGCTGTTGCTCCACCACAGATCAAGGTAATTTTTCACAAAAACCCGTTTACACTAACAAATACTAGCCGAATCGTAAATGAATGCTTAAATGAAAGCACTGTTGCATTTTCAACGCCCGGTTCAGCCCCGAAAGTTGAAAATCCAATAGCGCGCTTTTATTTAGGCATTAATTTAAGTGTCGCCAAGTGTCGGTGAAAACGGGCATTTAATAAATCACATCAGTCTCACTATGTCAACGAACAAACCAGATCCATTATCAGACACATGTTTGACCATACGACAAATATTGTATTAGTACTCCATTTCTTTATTACTCCGTGATTTTTGCTGTACTATCCCACTTGTGACTTTAATATCACGTTTATGTGGTCCATTATCCAGTAAAATTTTAATGAACTTTCAGCTTACGCCAATAAACTGCTACTGCCGCGTAGACGGGCGTGGTCTACGCTACCTTCTAGGCGACATCGCTGGACGATTGTTTATGTTACTGCTTGAACTGCAAGAGAAGATGGACGGCACACAGGCTGTTAAAGATCTCAAGGTGGAATTGTTGGGTATGTTACTTACATTTGTAATAGATTTGATGATTAGCTTACTGCAAAAATTCAATTCGAAAATCAGTCGGAATGTATCAGTGTTATTTCGTAAGACGTTGCGAATACTGATAACCTACAGTTTAGTTACTAGTTAAAAAACATAAATGTAACTCGCATTCAATACAACAAAGTTTAAGTTTGTACAATCTCCAGTCTCAAACTTACCTAACTTTAAGTCGTACGTCTCCACCATTTGTGCGTTCACATAAATCAGGTAAATGGAGGCTATCGCGATATACATGTAGGTTAGGACTTCATTTGTTAGTTTATCTGTAAATGTTAATAACCTATAACAATGGAGAAGCCAAGCCTTACGAACACTTCCCCCTCTGTAAAAGAACAAGAACAAATGTTCCAGTACCTACGTTCATAAAAACTACTTTCATATCGATTCTAACGCATTTCGTAAATAGTTTACAATGCGCGCGGAGTTCCGTGAAAATGCCTGGCTGTGCTGTTAGATCCTGTAAAAATCCTTGAAATACGTAAAGCTTAAAGCGTAAAAACTTACATAAAGACGGAATAACCTTCTATATGTTTTTATGTTGTTACATTTTGATTTTTCATTAGAATCAACATAAAACATGGCATGAGTATTTTTGACGCTTCGCTTTTATGACGTCACCGAGTCTCGCTACACCTCGTTTTTATGTTCGTAAAGTTCAAAATATTTTTCTTTTGCAATATGAAAACATACGTCAAATTGACATGCACTTGATATGCGATTATGTCTTTTTAGTAAAAATGCTAACCAGGCTAACGAAGGGTTGATCATGCTTGAAGCCAAAATTGACATGTCGATGTCGATAATTTCTTAATACGAATTAAGTAGGTAGTAATTTTATGTTATTAATTTATTTTTTATGTTCAATGTTTTATATGTATTTCAATTATTAGATTGGAAACATTTGATTTTTAAATTGAAAAACATTTTATTTTTGTTTTTACTTAACCTATTTTATTATTGAGATTATTATAAACTTAATTTGTTACTTTTATTTAATTGTAGTTATCTTAAATTTAACTACTTACTACTTAATCATAAGCTGTTTTATTTCATGGATTCAGTCAAAATTCCGGATGGATATCGTAAACAATAAAAAAAAAACGATGGTACCTCTGGCTATACGAGAATTTAAGTCAGCAGGTCGGCCACCAAAAAGTTTAACCTGTCAGCAGGTTTGCAGGCGCATCCAAACTAAAAAGCTGTGCTCTTTTGTATTTTGAATTCAACATTATAGTCTTTTCGCCTTATGATGAGTTCCCTGACAGTTCTTGTCTGACAATTGTAGTGACGTGACCTAACGAATTATAATCGATTTGTGAAAATGGAATCGGATTATCGATTTTAGATTTTCAAAATATTTTTTTTAATAAACTGGTTATCCTACTTCCTACTAATATTATAAATGTGAAAGTTAGTATGTTTGTGTGTGTGTGTGTAGATGTTTCTTACTCTTTCACGCATAAAGTACTGTACGGATTTTGATGAAACTTTACATTAATATACATCAGAATAAGACATAGGCTACATAAGGCTACAAGACGCACTCGTACTGACGCGACGCGATCGCGATTACAAAATGGCCGCTCCGATTCATCAATTTTTTTGTCGATTAGTGTATTGAGTAGTATCAATCTCTATTGGCCGACGTTCCGTTCAACGCATTAGACATTTTTAAGATTTATACTTTTTTATTTTATTTACTTAATTTATTAACAGTTAATTATAACTACAATAATTTACTTAGTAATTTACGAAAGGCAATATTTTTTTTATCATTTCTTTTTAATTTTTTTTTGCCAGTTTATTTTTTATTAGTCTAAAGTAGTATGCGTGCCACGGAAAAAAATTAACTGTCAGGGAACTCATCTTATGGCGAAAAGACTATAATTAACCCGGTCGACGCCCATTGCAAATTATAGCAGGATACCTTTCCCCCACCTACTCAGTATCTACCACCAAACGAGCATCTTCTTGCAGGGTGTGTCACAAACTATATTTCACCTTCAATCCTGCCCTTTGTGCACCAAAACATGCAGCCAAAGTGACCTTTGCGCGACCACCGATAACTCCGTGGAAGTGGCGAAGTTTTGGGCCCATAAAATTTTAATAACTGTCGTGCCAGCGACACGAAGAAGGAGATGGCTTAATTTATTAACATACTAGCTGTTGCTTGCGACTTCGTCTGCGATCCAGGACAAAAAGCCTTTATCCTTACCCAGGTCATGGTCGTGCAAAATTTCATGCAAATCCGTGCAGCCGTTTAAACCAGAAAGCGTAACAAACAAACACAAAAACACTTTCGTATTTATAATATTAGATTTAGATTACGTATGGAGGTACCTGTGTGTACAAATAAATGTTTTCATTCATTAATTCGTTGCAGGAGACATCCCAATACCAGAATGCATGACATACCTCGACAATGGGGTGGTATTCGTGGGCTCACGTCTGGGTGACTCTGCCCTGGTGCGTCTGTCAGCCTCCAGAGATGAGGCCAGTCAGTATGTGCAGCCGATGGAGAGCTTCACCAGCCTGGCGCCCATTGTGGACATGTGTGTGGTGGACTTAGAGAGGCAGGGACAGAACCAGCTTATTACATGTTCTGGTAAGTACGTTTATGACATTTCATCATTCACACATCAATCTAAAATTCACTGACAGGCACGAACGTTTCGCGTTTTGAATAACAGTTCCTTTTGTATCGAAAACTAGCACCAAGGAAGGATTCGCCCCCTTAAGGGGTTAAATACGGGATGAAATTTTGTATGGACGATCGTTATATTTGCTGAGAGGGAATCTTATCGGGCACACGGCTTGTAGTAATGGTATGTAACACCTGTATACAAAATATTGTAAAAAAAAAAATTGTAACAAAGGTGTTTATCACCCGTTCTTGTCCACACGAAACTACCTTTGGCAAGTATAATCAATTCTAATATTTTATTGTCAATGTTTATATTCACAATTTAAGTGCCTTTTAATATTGCTTTATTCATGATAAAATACAATACAAAATAATCTTCAACTTTATGTAGTAGTCAAATTTTTGATTAATGAACTAATAAAATAAGCTCATTTATTCATGGCTATTTATTGCAATCGACGTCTTGTCAGTTCGTCGGCCGCATTCACATCAGTCTGGTCTAGGTAGGGCTGCTCCATCGTCGAAGCCGAATAACAAGGCAATCATTGGTTTAAATTAAATGGATGACTTGTGCCGCGAATGCACATGCTAGTGGCACGGACTATTGAGATGATGATTCTTGATCTTAGCCCTACGCTAAAGGACCTATTCCAGCGGTCAGCGATTACAACCAAGATGTTTTTACGATTTGTGGAGCGAAGACTCCGTTAAGGGATGTAACAAGAGTGAATGTAGTATGCCGCATTTCACAAGCCTTTGAACATTTCCTTATGTGTCTTAAAAGTGTCTTTTAATGGTCTACTTGAAACAAATGATTTGACCTTCTCTTGTCCGTATACCAATTTTTTTGGGGTCAGCTCAACAGGCCTTCTTCTCCCATACTTTTCTATTAGTCTTCTTATAGCTATAACATCTGTCATATTGTCGTACTCTTATTACTTAGTTACGTTTACTGCCGAATCATAAATGACCAAAGTAGAAATTGCCTCTGTAGCAACTTCTTGGCTGAGGGATTGGTAGATTATACAGATTATACAGGTGGATTTTTGAGACGGGTCTTCCTTTTATTTTTGACACTTTGTTATTTAGCAAAAAAATATCCTTATGATGAAACCTTTCGATCATTATGATAAAGCTACAGGATGATTATTTATCTCGTGTAACGGGTTCAATTTCCGGTTCAACCATGTAATTATTTAAATATCTATGAATGCAGTTTAAATTGTTTTTTAAATTCAAATAATGTCTTCTTTCAGTAAAATGTTCCATCTACAATATTCAAGGTACTTTCCCTCCATGTGGCATATCCGTGGGACGCCCTGTATACAGTACTGCTGTAGCCACAGGTGAACATTTAGTAGAACATGAGAATTTATGTTAATTCCTTATGGTGGATAGACTGACTGTTACAACGAAAACGGACCGCAAATAAACAAATAAAAGTTAAACTTCGAATTTCGAACGATTACGAGTAATTATTTTATTAACTTTGAAAACAAAATCTTGAATCAAATCTAAAGAAAAAAAAAAGGAACTAAAATAACTGTATAGAAATGTATGTCCATTAAGTGACAATATGAATGCCTTTAAACACTACCTCCATCAAGTTCTAACTACAAAATAGCTTTGTCCCCCCAGGTGCCTTCAAGATGGGTTCTTTACGCATCATTCGCAACGGCATCGGCATCCAAGAGCAAGCGTCGATCGATCTGCCGGGTATTAAGGGCATGTGGGCGCTTACCCTGGCAGAGAATCAGACGTACCATGATACGCTTGTGCTGGCCTTTGTAGGACAGACAAGGTAAGGGTCTATAGTAAATATGACTCATTGAACCTTACAATTAGAATGAGACAATCACACAGGTGTGACTAATAGGCGACTTTCTGTAAAGCCGATCTTTTTATTCTCAAACTCGAGGAGCCATATTTATGGATACAGTTGCGGTAGCCACCGCACCGTCATAAAACGTCTTAGTAGGACGGTGAATCATCATCATCTGCCTGCCGGTTTCCCAACTACATAATTATGTTGAGGTCGGCTTCCAGTCTAACCGGATGCGCGTAGTCGCTCCATGTCCATACTGGTATTTAGACCAGTATTTTACATGGAGCAACTACTTATCTCACTATGATCTCTTTATTGAGTCTCGTGTTGTCTCGCTCCCACACTTTATAACCGCGCCTGCAATTAATCGTAACGTATGTCCTATTCCAGTGTCGTGTAGTGAACGGCAGTATATTTTGTGTACAGGGTACTAACTCTTAGTGGCGAGGAAGTGGAGGAGACAGAAATTAAAGGGTTCGTCGCAGACCGACAGACATTCTACACAGGAAATGTCTGCCATAATCAACTTATTCAAGTGAGTTATCATCTAAACTTCTAAAATAATATTAAAGAAAGATTAGTGGAATTTTGTTTGTGTTTCTAAAAGTCTAATCTCTAAAAGTACTGATCTGATCACGAAAATTCCTACTCTGGTAGAAAGTTACACTATTTCAGAGTGTCATAGGGACGATTTACGTGAAACAAAATTGATTTTAGATTAAAATCACTATAATTGTAAATCAAGTCGAAGGGAACTGTGGATGTACTCTTATTGGCTAAAACATTCACGATGGCCGTCTTTAGGCTCGGGGAGCTTCATTGAATCATGCATTATATATATAACTCCTTTTCCTTTTCTTGGCTGAGGCACAATGCAACATAGCTTATCACTTGACATCATCGCATATAGGGTGTAACAACACCCATCACATAGCCGTTGTGTACATCAAACTAAGTCACCATCATTCTCCTGCTCTTATCACAATTTATTTGTGGTCGGTGCAACATGTCTCTTTCTTCCAAACTTCTCTATTAGTCGCCATCTCGGTAGTCACTCCCTTTCTAACCATATCATCATTCACACAGTCCATCCATCGTTTCTTTGGTCTTCCCCTACTCTTACAGCCATCCACATTCATACTCAAAACTTTCCTCACGAAATTTTCCTCATTCCTCCGCATCACATGCCCATACCATGACAACTGATTTCCACATAAACTGTTCAGTCACCAGTGCCACTTCGACACTTCCTCGTATTTACTCATTTCTTATTCTATCTATCAAACCAAGTAACATTGAGCAAACATTATTGCTGGGACATGACTTATATTTTTGGTGTGCAAAATCGCTGTTTACGGTAACGTGCAATGTAACGTACGTAAAACAGCGTGCTTACGGGTGCATGCAACTGTACAAGAGTTGTGGGGGAATTGGAAGTTAAGTTATAATATACTTGTTTTCGTGAAAAAATATTGGAAAACTTTCAATATCTCCGTAACTAGAACATAGAACTCCCAGGTATCGTCCAGTAGAATTCACCACAATGAGGGAGATTTGAAGTGACTCGGCTTCGTTAAGCGTCTTTTTACACCCGTTATAGGTTCTTTTTGTTTTCGTAGGTGACAGACGAAGGTATCCGCCTAATAGCCCGTAGTCCTGAAGGCTGGACGCTAGCCGCCGAGTGGAAGGTGTCGGGTGCGCGCGGTGTGTCCGTGGTCGCCTGCAGTAGCACCAGGGTTGTAGCTGCAGCCGGCCCGAAGCTATACCTAGTGGCTATACACGAAGCCAAGCTGGAACTGAAGGCGTAAGTATACAGCATGGTACGAGTGGAAGGTGTCGGTCGCCTGCAGTAGCACCAGGGTTGTAGCTGCAGCCGGCCCGAAGCTATACCTAGTGGCTATACACGAAGCCAAGCTGGAACTGAAGGCGTAAGTATACAGCATGGTACGAGTGGAAGGTGTCGGTCGCCTGCAGTAGCACCAGGGTTGTAGCTGCAGCCGGCCCGAAGCTATACCTAGTGGCTATACACGAAGCCAAGCTGGAACTGAAGGCGTAAGTATACAGCATGGTACGAGTGGAAGGTGTCGGTCGCCTGCAGTAGCACCAGGGTTGTAGCTGCAGCCGGCCCGAAGCTATACCTAGTGGCTATACACGACGCCAGGCTGGAACTGAAGGCGTAAGTATACAGCATGGTACGAGTGGAAGGTGTCGGTCGCCTGCAGTAGTAGCACCAGGGTTGTAGCTGCAGCCGGTCCGAGGTTATACCTAGTGCAATACGAACGCGATCGAAATGTATATAGAACGCTGTTTTTTTTTCTTCATATTTTAGAGTTGGTCCAATAAGAAAGAAAAAATGTTTCATTGTCACAGAAACACGTGCATATACAAAAGACAAGTTAGGTCGAATAGTCGAAAACTGGTTCATTTTTATGAGAACTCTACACTTCCTTAAAGTCTGTTAAAGTATGCCCCTTATTTTACCTGCGATACTGTAGATATGTCGTAACGATTATTAATGATTTAGGGCTAAGGAGCGATGCAACGAAATGTGCAATACTCCACCAAAATATTTGTCTGTATTATCAAATTGAATTGCTATTCCACTATCAGTTTTATCTTTATGTTATTAGACGGCAAACAAGTCTTTGTTGTGCGTCAAAAATTTACAGATATTTTTTATTTGTCCATAATGTGAGCCGAAGCCAATTTAATTCAATCTTGCTGGCACTAGCAAACAACAGAATTGTATGTAAAAGGGAGAGAGAGGTCTTAGCTCTAGGCGTGTGTAACTCTTTACGGAACCGACTCATTCATCCGGATCATTGAACTGATTCAAAATAATGGTTCACTAACAGTGTTTCAAACGCATCGTTTGGATTTGAAACATTAATTTGATCTGTGCTCTTTCCGTGCGACGCGTCGCTTGCGAGGTGACTGAGCAGTGAGCGATAGAGAGAGGCTGAGACACACTCGAGTTACTACTGAGTCGCGAGTGAGCGGGTGACATATTACAATCTATACAATTCAGAAAGAGATGCTAAATGAGATGTGTACACTCATACTCTCACAGTTTTTCGTTGTCGTTATCCATGCAGGTTAAAATGACCACTAAGTGGCTTACATATCAAATACTATAAGGTCGCTTTTTGCATATAATTTTCGCACTAACAAGTTATCGATCGTTTATATACTTTGAGCCGTTGTTTGATCCAAATTTATGAAAGATATCAGTGTTTCGGATCATATCGGTGATCCAGATACAAATGTTCCAATTGCGAAAACTTTGCCCACGCCTACTTTGCTCTGCACTGGGACAATACAGGATTGGATGTGAGACGCACGGAACCGGGGAGTATGGCAGAAATAAGGGGAGGCCCTATACCCAGCAGTGGGTGATTCCGGGCTGATGATGGGTCAATACAAGTAAGTTAGATGAGATTAGGTAATGTCAAGAAAATAATGTTATACAGTCTCAGTTTCCTTTTAAGGTCGGAACCCTAATTAGCAAAAATGTAAATAAATGAACGAATAGTCACGTAACTGTATTTTTCTCAGCCAGGTATGCATGGACGAAGAAGTAGCTTGCTTGGACCTGGGCCCTGGCGAGGAAGAGGCGCTTCTAGGTGTAGGACTGTGGACTGATATCTCTGTGAGGGTGCTCAAGCTACCTGATCTGAGGCCACTGCACACTGAGAAACTTTCTGGAGGTGAGCAGATACATTATGTTCAGTGTATACAAGGTGGAGACGACAATACAACAATAAATTAAACTGCGTATATCTAATGATGATCCCAGCCTGCATACAAAAATTCAATCAAATATATCCAATAGTTTAGACACTATAGCTAGTCAAAGATTGGCAAAACCCATAGTCGGCCCATCACTACTATTTAGTTTGTTTGAAAAAATCACTTTTGTTATTTCGGTGTTAGGATTAATTTGATAGTTTTAAATACGCCTATGCATTAGTATTGCCAGTGTTTTCATTTTTTGTCGTATTGTTGTCTCCACATTGTATATTGTAGTTTTTAACCCAAGAAGAGCTCCATAAGAATATGATAAATTACTTGGTTGTTAGGTTAGGTCTCACCGACTGATTGCTCTGTTTATCTATTTTAACGTAAATTCAGTATTATTATTGAATGTCATACGACGTAAAAATTTTACAATTTACATCTGTAGAAAGCTATATGCGTCAAAAGTTGCGCAGTATTGATGTAGCAACATCTTTTTTGTGTTGCTGGCAATACTGCATGTCGTATGTTCTTGCAATATAATTCCAGCAACACGGTACCACACTGTCAAGTCTTAATTAGAAGTCTTAACAATAACCTTGTTTCAGAAATAATCCCACGTTCCCTGCTAATCTGCGTACTGGAAGGCGTGTGCTATCTACTGTGCGCTCTGGGAGATGGCTCCATGTTCTACTTCATAGTAGACCAGGAGACTGGCGCGCTCACTAACAAGAAGAAAGTCACGTTAGGAACACAACCCACCGTGCTCAGGAGTTTCAGGTAAGTGAATACTGGGGCTAGTTTTACTTGTATTATGTATAAAGTCCACAGCTGATGTTAAAAGGTTTTCGGGTTTCAAATGATTGGTTTGGTGGTCGTTATTTCTGCAACCATAGTCATCATGTCCGTTAATGAATAAGCCAATTCAAAATTACTTTAAGAGCTGTAAAACCCTGTATATAGCATAGCATCGTGTGAGTGTACGGTTTACGTAGTGGAGATTAAATGAGACCACGCAAACTATCAATATAAAAAAGTATAATCATAAAAGAAAATGAAGGCTGTAGGCAGGTCTATGGCCACAAAAGGTTTCCTTAATGTCCCTCGGGAGTACCGCAGCAGTCCCGCCCGGCCGCCCGCGATACTCGCCCGGAGAGCTGTCGTGGGGGATTTACATTGATTTCAATGCCTCGGCCCCCTCGTGTGGCTGTTTGCGGGTACATCGAAATCGAAACCTCCCTCCTCATCGACTTAATGGGGATTGAATTTAAGTGACATTTTGAAGCTTTTATTTGTTTTTGTTTGGCTCCTGCATTTGAGTCAATGCAAAGGAATACACCCAATTATATTTGTCCACAGGTCGCTCTCCACGACGAATATATTCGCGTGCTCGGACCGGCCCACGGTGATCTTCTCGTCGAACCACAAGCTAGTATTCTCTAACGTCAACCTCAAGGAGGTGACGCACATGTGCTCGCTCAACGCACAAGCCTACCCTGACAGGTGAGTCCCGACCTTCCTGCTTTTAACTTACGACACAATGTTTAATGGAGAGATTTTGGGCCTTATGACTGAACCTGTCGGTTGGTGGCAAAAATGTGTGCTTTTTCGTTTTTGTGTCAGTTTGATGTCTGGCTGATACAGTAATGGTGAGTACACAACACATTCCTTTAAAGACCTGAACAATAAAACAAGCTTTTTTGGAAGGGTTTTCGATCCCTGGTTATCTATAGAGCTATATAAAAAAAAATATATTGGAAAGTAGTTTTGTTTTCTGTAAAATTGAGCTTGTGTTGATTCCTTTGACAACTTAAGAGGGGGGAATTACGCAAAATAACCTGTCCTCAATTTGATTTTTCATGAAATTAATAAGACTTGATAAAATTTAAATAATGTGAGTAACTACACAATATTTCCAAAGTTCTTGCGGAACAAAAACACATAATATTAAAAGGACCATGGGCCAATTTGTTTGGAATCTGGACCAAACTCCTAAACAGTGATGAAACTTATGCCATGTGTAAGTTTTTGGGGTATTATTTAATTCATACTATGGCAGCTAAGTCAAAATCGAACGCGAACATGGTGTTTTGGAACATTTTCAATACGGAGCAACCATAGCTACAGATATTTTGAATGGATAGTATCTTAGAGTAGTAGTAAGCTATTTTCGTCATACTACAAAGGTACGTAGTATGACGAAAATAGCTTACCACTGACGTAGGTGATTGTCAAGGAAATTGGAACAAAACAAGCTAGACCAGAAGTATATTTTATTTAATATTTTTTGTGCTTATTATAATAATTATGAGCAACATTTTTTACTACGTCCTCTCCATCATATTTTAATTTGCCGGTTATATGCGATTGACTGACCTGCACCAACTATAAATTAATATATTTAATGAAAAATCAGTCAATTCTCTACTCAATGTATAATAATAAGAATACACTCTGAAAACAATTAATTACACACAAAATATGAGGAAGCAAAAACAAGCGTAGACGCACGTTCCGGTAGCCATATTGTGTGTGCACAGAACATAAATACCCTGTGTGTGTACGTCAAGTCAATGTGCATTTGTGTTCAATAAACGAACTACAAATAGCATAGGGAATTATTATATTATTTAAAAGTAATTTAAACTGTACTATAATTTTTGAGTAATATATAAAATGTATTGTCTAAAAACATTTTAGTTTGGTTTTATTGTGATAGTCGTGACATCTATCGGCACCTTTTGATACTTCTGAAGATGTTTCCCAGTTCAGTAATATAGATGGCCCTACGTTCTCTGTTAAAGGTTAATGTTCTAAGTGTCCCCCCTCCTGAAAATATGTTACAGAGGAATTTTACTTTTAGCAAGAGGTATTTATGGCATAGTACATTGTTCACCGAGAGGAGAAAGTGACCGATTACCGTCGAGGGTGTCGTTTGAACCCCGAGCCGTAGGCGAGGGCTTTAAAACACCCGAGATCGGGAATCGCACTTTCTCTCGAGTGATACATAGTGATTTATACTACACCTACGAGGAAAATAAAAAACTAAATCTTCAAACAACACACAAATTGAAAATGGCGCCAATGGCGTCTGCAATTTTCACATGCTCTTTTTTCAAATTGTTTATCCTGCCGCCGCAGGGTCGCACTGCCAGCCCGACACCATCCAACACACAGCTAGTGGCCAGTGTCATTTTGCGAACTTGGAGATAAAAACTCACTGTAAAAGCTTTTTGGCTTTTGATATTTATGTTACCGGCGCATAGTCTTACCCAAAATTAAAAAAGAAAAACCACATAAGAAATGGATTTTCATACACTTTTCTCTTCCGCTCAGATGCGTTTTCTCCCCGCATATTTGTTCGATATGCAATGACGTACTTTCTACCGTAAATTTGATAAAGTATCAAGGTACTTTCCAAGCAGGTGTAGTATAAATTATATTTATCTGCGATGAAGCCTACTTATACATCGAAAAAAGTAGTAACTTTATTTTTCGGAGGTTATCGTATAGCCATTATAAGTTTCACAACTTATTAAAACCATTTTTAGTCGTTCGTAGTGACGGTTACATAATAGATGTTCTTGTACCGTACGCTGCCAATAATGAGGGTCGTTGACCCCAAAAATAACATCAAGTCATTTATTTATTTTATTTTATCTTGTTTAACCCATTACGTATACAGTTTCACTAGCTAATTTAATTTGACCCTGCGTTCATATTATCATTATTGAGGAGTATACAAAGGAAATAAAACGAGTAACTAAAATAGGTAATGTGTTTATTATGGACAAAAGTACTAAAGTGTCTAAACCTTTAGGGATTACAGGCGTTATCTAATGTTAAAAGTACGAAACGGTGTGCACGGGACTTTATGGTGGGGTTGAATAAAGGTTGTGACGGATCACAAAGTTTGGGAGAGTCAGCTTCGCCGATAAAAGAATTGAGATCTAAATGGGTCCTAAGTTCTATAGAGTTGAAAGAAAGTCTTAAGTTGATAATGTAACTAGGCAATTTTTAAGCTAAAGTTTCAACAGCAACAAAAGAGGAACCTAATAAACTTTCTACTTACTTTGGCACGCATTTTTTTTTTTTTTGAAAAAACGACACAACACACACTACACACACTATTACACTATTTACATAGACGTCAACACTTTTATCAGTGAAGCCGACTGCTTGTGTATCGAACTTGGTCTCTTTTTAACCGACTTCAAAAGGAGGAGGTTATCAATTCGGCTGTTTTATTTTTAATGTCTGTTCGGGCATAACTGCGCCATTGTATAGACGGAATAGCAAAACTCTTTTATACTACACCTGCTTGGAAAGTACCTTGATACTTTATCAAATTTACGGTAGAAAGTACGTCATTGCATATCGAACAAATATGCGGGGAGAAAACGCATCTGAGCGGGAGAGAAAAGTGTATGAAAATCCATTTCTTACGTGGTTTTTCTTTTTTCATTTTGGGTAAGACTATGCGCCGGTAACCTAAATATCAAAAGCCAAAAAGTTTTTACAGTGAGTATTTATCTCCAAGTTCGCAAAATGACACTGGCCACTAGCTGTGTGTTGGATGGTGTCGGGCTGGCAGTGCGACCCTGCGGCGGCAGGTTAAACAATTTGAAAAAATAACATGTGAAAATTGCAGACGCCATTGGCGCCATTTTCAATTTGTGTGTTGTTTGAAGATTTAGTTTTTTATTTTCCTCGTAGGTGTAGTATAAAGCACTATGTATCACTCGAGAGAAAGTGCGATTCCCAATCTCGGGTGTTTTATTCTCCTCTCGGTGAACAATGTACTATTTTTGTTCGAAAGAGGCTTATTCCGAAATTGTCCCATTTCATACATAAAACTGATGATGAGTTTCGGAGACAGACAACGGAACTCTTCAAAAACTGACAGAAAATCAACCGCGATTGCTGCTATCGCATAAATATGCATTGTTTATGCAATCACAAAACATAACATCACGCTTGTACGTACACTCGAAAGGGTTACGCAGGTGTATTCAGTATATCAGGGTACACCCACATTTTCTATCAAAGTCAGTAGCATGTTTTTCGCGACTAGAAGCTAGTTGTAGCACATAGTATTGAAGCTTGATTTATACAAAATTAC
Organism: Brachylomia viminalis; assembly: GCA_937001585.2. Taxonomy (NCBI): domain Eukaryota; kingdom Metazoa; phylum Arthropoda; class Insecta; order Lepidoptera; family Noctuidae; genus Brachylomia; species Brachylomia viminalis. The sequence goes on along the minus strand of OW443307.2, from coordinate 3,332,747 downwards.
ATAGCAAGTAGTGGTATACGAATTTTTGTGGGGTAGGTACCGCAAATAAAAGTGAAAAATAAAAAAAATATATAAAAATAATAAGATGTTTTTTTTCTCACCACAATATTACAAAAATACAATTATTTCATGGTATCAGAGTCGGATAACATTTTAATATTGTGGGAGACTGGTGCCTAAACTAAGCTCTAGGCCTGTATTTCAGGACACCAGGGCTCCGCTCTTTTACAAAATGATACATTTTACTTTGTTATGTACTTGTACACTGACAACCTAAAAAATAAAACAAAGAAACAAAACATTCTAGAAACATTGGTGGCTCGATTGGAAATTTTAAAACTTACATAAGCTAAGTATTGCTAATTAGGTTATTTGTGTGCGGAAGTGTGTGTCGAGTGGTGTTCGTCCGTGCGAGGGACGTGAGGGTGTGTGTATGTCTGTTAGGCGCTTTGTTGGGTGTGCGCGACTGAATGATAGTGTTGTATATTATTATGTGGCTTAAAGGTAACTTTAAGACTTGAGAATGATGATGTAGGCAGTTTAGTTTTATTAAGCTAGTTAATTGCTCTAACTGATATTACACCTAAGAAGTTAGTAAGTTTTCAGTGTCCTCATAATTAAGTTGTTGTAGTAAGGCAGTAACTTTCTTTTTGCACATATTTTTAGTGAGGCTAACTATAGGTGACATCTTATTTATTATATTATACAAAGAACCACCCAGGTGGCAAAAAAACGCTTTGAAAATTGGGTAGTGGATTGGTGTATTAGACGGCGATCTACGGGGTTGTACCGTCTTTTGGGTTGTGAGGTCGTGGGATGATAGGTAAGTAATGAGTGCTGTTTTAATAAGAGGTTTAGGACAATAAGTTGACGCACTGTCAAAACTTTAGCCTCCTTGTACAGGAGCTCTGTGGGATAGCGATAAGGCAGGAATGAGGACACTTTTAAGACAGCTCTCTGGGCTCTCAGCAATTCAATCATTGTTGTTTTTGGAGCACCTCCCCAGACAGTGATACAGTAGGTTAACAGTGATTGAGCAAGGGCAAAGTATACTGACCTCTTTAACTTGTCATCAGCTACTCGTCTCAAGGTTTTGAAAATATATAGGTATTAGCTTACGCATCCTGGCTTTAAGTGTAAAAAGAAACAACTGACTTCCAAAAAAATACTACTAAGTGAAAAATAACTTTAATTTCGGTAGTCGGTGACAAAAAACGAAAATACAAAACTAAAGACACCGACTTCCGAAATTAAAGTTATTTTTCACTTTGCAGAGTATTTTTTGAAGTCGGTTGTTTAAAAAAAAAAGTTTTTTTCACAATTGTTTTCGGCGGGGATTCCTTTCTACAAATGTTTTCATGATGTAAGCTGCGAGTCCTGCTCGCACTTGCGCGGTTTTCTAATCAATGCCTATTACTGACAAACAAACATCGGAACAACATGGGTTTATTAGGGGACGGTGTACTAATACCAATTTAGCAGTATTTCTCGAAAATGTGGTCCGTGATATGGATGGTGGTGGGCAGGTTGACGTGATCTACACGGATTTAGAAAAAGCCTTCGACCGCGTGGATCACGACATCCTTCTGCGTGAGCTCCAAGAGCTTGGAATTCGCGGTAACTTGCTCAGATGGTTCGAATCATACATTAAGAATCGGTCTCAAATTGTTACACTGGGCGGAGTAAGGTCTAACTGCGTAACCATGCCATCTGGTGTGCCACAGGGCTCAATATTAGCACCTCTTTTATACTCTGCCTACCTATACGATATAGGAGCGCATGTTCTTAATGCAAGGTTCCTGATGTATGCTGACGACGCCAAGATTTTTATGACTATAAGAAATAAGCATGACTGTGAGAAGTTTAAAAACAACTTAACTAGAATAGCTTCTTACTATATTATCAATAGAATTAATGTGAACGTGAGCAAATGCCAGACTATAACCTTTACTAGGAAGCGAAATCTCATTAAGTACAGCTACAATATTAGTGGTGGCAATATTGTCAAAAAATAAACTCAAAACTCGAAGCATTTATTTCAATTAAAACCATTTACAGGTACTTTTGAATTATCAAGTGGTCGGTCAGTCAGAAATATGAAGCTAGTTACCCATTCCAAAGCGTATTAGGTACCTATGGAGAAGAACGGGCAAGAAACTCCATGTACACTCTTTTAAAGTATATTGTTACATATAATGTTATTGTTATAAATTGTATATAAGATTAATGATGCAACTAATATTTATTAGTTGCATCATTAATGTTGAATATAGGTATAATTATATGTGAGAACGATGTAAATAAGACATACACGTTGAGTGTCCAGTGTACAGCAAATATAAATTTAAACAAAACAATCCATAATAAAATAATAATTAAAATAAGACGTGGTGGCTAAGAGATGACCAGTCCCAACTGACAGCGCCCGTTCACGAACATGACGCATGGATCATGGATTGTGCGTTGCAATGTTATTAGTGATCTTGGTGTCGTCCTGGACTTAAAACTTGTGTGCTCGGAGCATGTGTCCTATACTCCTATGTCGTCGGCAAGGCATACAAAAACCTAGGATTTATTATGCGTACATGTAAATTATTTACTGATATAAATTGCATCAAGGTACTTTATTTTGCGTGCATACGCAGTATTTTAGAATACTGCAGTAATATCTGGAATCCGCACTATTTGGTTTATATACCGCAAATAGAATCAATACAAACAAAATTCGTTAAATATATTAACCATCGCACTAGGTTCGGATCTGCAGATCATCTGCTATCACGCAAACAGCATAATATGCTACCACTGGAGAACAGACGTATGATTCTTTCTGGACATGCTATTTCTTTATTTTCTTTCATATTTTGCATTTTTTTTTGTCTGTTGTGGGAACATGACGGTACCGTTTTAAATAACTTAGTTATAAGATTAAGTTTTCCGTTTCGACGGACTAGACACACTCAGTTATTCGATATACCACACAGTGGTACAAACTACGCTCAAAATTTAATCAGTGGTAGGAAGCTAAGTAATTTTAACAAAAGATTCTCTCGTCTTGATATATTTAATACCAAAAAAAGGTATATTCAGGAAACAAAATTAATAACGTCAGTCAGTATGTGACGAACTGAGAAATAGATCTAAATTCAATTGAATTGAATAGAAGGACAATCACCACCAAAAGGACACAGACAATCACCACATACCACACACACACACGCCCATTCGCAACTTCTCATGCACACTCCTACACACTCACCCAAACTGTACACTTAGCAATGCATAGATGGTGCTAGCAGTTCACTTCAATCTTTATGTTTGTTTCTGCTGCATGTATTGTATATCTATTAAATTGTAAATCCGTAATTGGCTGTAAGACTATATTATATTAATATAAAATTTCAAAGAGCTGTGGGTTTTGTGAATAATAAATAAATAAATAAGAAAATAATTATGTTCAGGTAAATTAAAACACTTAAAAAAGACGGCGGGCGAAAAGTTTCTGCTGGCGGGAAAGGACTGTGTTTTGTTTTCGTCGTATTTGATGAGTAAACACGTCGTCGTCGCGTTGTGAGAAACTTGTTTTATTGTGGGTTATACGCCCTCTTCATTGTTATTTTATTTATCATGTACCATTAAAAATAAATTGCGCTTTTAAAATAAAAATACCATGCCTAGAACACAAATTAAAGATACAGTATAATATTGCATTTTTATAATTTCCCCTTCAATGATATTGGCAAAATATTCTTGACATTAATATTAAACGGCATTGTCTAGTTTGGCGTTAGCGACAGACAGCACGGTCACAATAGGCACTATCGACGAGATACAGAAGCTACACATCCGCACCGTGCCTCTAGGAGAGACACCCAGGCGGATTGCTTACCAGGAGGCTTCACAGGTAAACAAATACGCCACACTCACTAGTAGAGATAGATAGATAATACGGGCTGGTGTCCGCAACTCCACGTCAATGTGCGTGTTTTGCGTACCACACTCACTAGTAATACATTATTTTATCGAAATAGAAGTGGCGACTGAAAAAATCTGACAGAAACGATCTATAATAAGGACTTTGGTAAATTCAAAAACTATTTTGGTTCGCTTTAAATATGGATCGTGCATTTTACTATTACACCCTTTTTTATTTTGATATATGAAAATAATAATTAATATGGAATTAGGGAGCTATTTGTAAAAAGAAAAACCTTATTTTCATAAAAAGCTTTTCATTAAAAATCCAACATGTCTACTTCGAAAATTTGCAAATTTTTCGTCATGGGTGTTATTTTCTTGTTCTGGTATGATGACTATCTATGATTCTGAATTCGAGTTTATAACGTGCTACACATATTCCCCAGACGTTCGGCGTAATAACAATGCGAGTCGACAAACTAGAGTGGATGGCCGGCGGAGGCAGCGTGCCCGTGTCCGTGCGCGCGTCCGCCTCCACCGCCGCAGCCGCCACCTCGGGCGCGCCGCACGCGCAGCCCAAGCACGCGCCCAACGCGCTGGACCTGGAAGTGCACAACCTGCTCATACTCGACAACCACACCTTCGAAGGTACGTCTGCTCCCACCGCCGCAGCCGCCACCTCGGGCGCGCCGCACGCGCAGCCCAAGCACGCGCCCAACGCGCTGGACCTGGAAGTGCACAACCTGCTCATACTCGACAACCACACCTTCGAAGGTACGTCTGCTCCCACCGCCGCAGCCGCCACCTCGGGCGCGCCGCACGCGCAGCCCAAGCACGCGCCCAACGCGCTGGACCTGGAAGTGCACAACCTGCTCATACTCGACAACCACACCTTCGAAGGTACGTCTGCTCCCACCGCCGCAGCCGCCACCTCGGGCGCGCCGCACGCGCAGCCCAAGCACGCGCCCAACGCGCTGGACCTGGAAGTGCACAACCTGCTCATACTCGACAACCACACCTTCGAAGGTACGTCTGCTCCCACCGCCGCACCTCGGGCGCGCCGCACGCGCAGCCCAAGCACGCGCCCAACGCGCTGGACCTGGAAGTGCACAACCTGCTCATACTCGACAACCACACCTTCGAAGGTACGTCTGCTCCCACCGCCGCACCTCGGGCGCGCCGCACGCGCAGCCCAAGCACGCGCCCAACGCGCTGGACCTGGAAGTGCACAACCTGCTCATACTCGACAACCACACCTTCGAAGGTACGTCTGCTCCCACCGCCGCACCTCGGGCGCGCCGCACGCGCAGCCCAAGCACGCGCCCAACGCGCTGGACCTGGAAGTGCACAACCTGCTCATACTCGACAACCACACCTTCGAAGGTACGTCTGCTCCCACCGCCGCACCTCGGGCGCGCCGCACGCGCAGCCCAAGCACGCGCCCAACGCGCTGGACCTGGAAGTGCACAACCTGCTCATACTCGACAACCACACCTTCGAAGGTACGTCTGCTCCCACCGCCGCACCTCGGGCGCGCCGCACGCGCAGCCCAAGCACGCGCCCAACGCGCTGGACCTGGAAGTGCACAACCTGCTCATACTCGACAACCACACCTTCGAAGGTACGTCTGCTCCCACCGCCGCACCTCGGGCGCGCCGCACGCGCAGCCCAAGCACGCGCCCAACGCGCTGGACCTGGAAGTGCACAACCTGCTCATACTCGACAACCACACCTTCGAAGGTACGTCTGCTCCCACCGCCGCACCTCGGGCGCGCCGCACGCGCAGCCCAAGCACGCGCCCAACGCGCTGGACCTGGAAGTGCACAACCTGCTCATACTCGACAACCACACCTTCGAAGGTACGTCTGCTCCCACCGCCGCACCTCGGGCGCGCCGCACGCGCAGCCCAAGCACGCGCCCAACGCGCTGGACCTGGAAGTGCACAACCTGCTCATACTCGACAACCACACCTTCGAAGGTACGTCTGCTCCCACCGCCGCACCTCGGGCGCGCCGCACGCGCAGCCCAAGCACGCGCCCAACGCGCTGGACCTGGAAGTGCACAACCTGCTCATACTCGACAACCACACCTTCGAAGGTACGTCTGCTCCCACCGCCGCACCTCGGGCGCGCCGCACGCGCAGCCCAAGCACGCGCCCAACGCACTGGACAACTAACAAACCTTGATTCTGGTAAATTACGTCTCGAATCAGGTACGTTTTCAGATCTATTTGTTTATATTTTCATCAGATACTTGGCAACAGATGATGCAACAACAAACAGAGAGTTGTATTGTCACACGCTCGACTTGCGGCGAGTGCGACCGCAGGAGCGATTATTTGAGATCGCCATACGTACGCGTCTCCGAGCGTGTGCCTTTTTTCACTCGTTGTATCAAGCCGGCCTTCCGTATAAACCAGTTTGTACTGGATTGAAACATGCAGGATTTATTCAATACAAGAATAAAAACCTGAACATACAAAATCTTAATTAAAAAGCTAAGGCTCAGACAATTTCTGGTCGAGGACACCTGGTTATCTTGTTCATTTTTAAGTATCATTTTCTAATTTAAATTGAATTCCATATATCCTTAATTTGTACCTACATATAATAATGTTGTTAATGTTTCATGCTGTATTACATTCAAACGCAATGTGAATTTTTAATGAATAAATAAATTGAATCAAAGGATCAAAATCATGATGTTTACACATGTTATTAAAGTTTCCACTTGCACACTCTATAAATGAATTTTGCCTGTAATTCGTAGAGGTAAAAAAACAAACACGCTTTTATCACGCACAAAAATTACAAAAAGGAGGTGACAAGCTGCGTTAGGTACTTACATAAAGTAACTAATACAAGTCATTTTAATTATATATATTTTTATCATTTTTGGTGCGTGTAGGGTGTCTCAATTTCTGGAGTTGGACAATCCCGGGACCCAGGACACAAAGAAATTAACGGGAATCCCTGAGAATCGAAAAATTTTAAAAAAAAATGCATTAGAGAGATAAATTTACAAAATATTTTATTCATGCAACTTCTTTTTTATTACTTAGGTATTAATAAAAAAATTACAAAAAAAGCAAATCAATAACTTAAAATATTCATTTTAAAACAAATCAAGCCTTCAAACATGTTAAAAGCATTGTAACAACTTATCGGAAAGCCGACTTCTAATTTTTGTAACGAAATTACCTCCTACCGAAAAAACTCTTTTACTCTCTGTGGATGTCCGTTTAACAGATAACAAAGATTTATACAGTAACTCCAGATTCGGAGTCAATTTTCGGGATGTGTCAAAGATTTAGAAATAGTGTAATTTCTTGCCCGTTCTTCTCCATGGGAACCTACTACGCTTTGGAATGGCCAAATAGTTTTCATCTTTCTGACCGACAGATTCCTTTGACAATTCAAAAGTGCCTGTAAACGGTTTTATAATAATACCAGCCTATTATTGTCCCTCTTCTCATAAAGAGAAGGCACCGCTTCTCATAAAGAGAAGGCACCGGCATTGATCTCCACGCGCACTCAAGACGGGTTGGCGATTTCAGACTTATACAACAGACTACAAGTCCAGGTTTCCTCACGATGTTTTCCTTCATTGATGTCAGTAATGTCCAAGATAAACTCAGAAAGTACATGTGAATTAAATAAGTCACATCAGTACTTGCCCTGATTAAATGGTTAAATAGAAATAAATGATTGATTGATGATTTAATTCCGCAGTGCTACACGCGCACCAGCTGATGACCAACGAGTACGCGATGTCTCTCGTGTCCTGCAAGCTGGGTGATGACCCGAACTACTACTACGCCGTCGGCACCGCCATACTTAACCCGGAAGAGTCGGAACCTAAGCAGGTATGGTTTATTTACTTAGAAATGTGCTTATGGCACACTTGCACCAAAAAGAACGAATTTAAATTAACGTATCTGTCAATCATTTGAAGATGAGAGAGACAGTATGCTGTTTTAAATACGTTTAGCGTTAAATGTATTAATTGATTTGCGGTGCAAGAGGGCTTTTTACTTTAAATTGTAATATGTCTGTTACGTTTTGAGAAAACTATGAAAATAGGGAGTATTTTCATAGTTTTTTTTTCAACATTTTCTGTACCTACATACAACAATCTTAAGGTGGTTTTGTGCTGGCAACAAATAAACAGTATAGCTATAGTAAGACGATCCATCGGTTATAAAGATTTTAATTGTTGATCGGTTATCTTCGAAAAGGCCGAAATTTTACTCTATCGACCAATACAAATCGCTTGAATCATAGTAGGTTGGCACTGATACTGTCGTCGCTTTATTGAATCAGTCACATTTAATTTGCGACTTTCACGAAGATAACTGATGGAACTTATGAGCGTGGTCGTACAGCCGTACTTATTATTATATACTTTTAACTAATACATTTGTCATATCTATATCACACAGGGCAGGATCCTACTGTTCCACTGGTCAGAAGGCAAGCTGGGTCAAATAGCAGAGAAGGAAATCAAAGGAGGTTGTTACACACTGGTCGAGTTCAACGGGAAACTCCTCGCTTCTATCAACAGCACTGTACGTCTCCTCGAACACATATTTCTTTGTTAGATGCTTAAGCGGACGAAAGTTAATGTTCTAGTGTTGGATACACTGCAATTAGTCATAGGTCTCAATATTGTTACAACCAATCGTAGATACTAAAGGAAACTATGAAATACTAACTTTTACCCGCGGCTTAGCCCGCGTGGAGGTCGGAAATTATACCACGGGAAAGCACTACCTTTTTGTAAAATTTCATCGAAATCAGTTTAGCCGTATGGCGTGAAAAGGTATCGGACAGACAGGAGTTACTTTCGCATTTATAATATTAGTATGAACAATGGATTAATAGCGAGTACCTAGGGATTGACTTCGGCTGATTGGGTCATACGACGTTCGACGTGTCAGTCCCATGTAATAAGTTTGTAGTAAGTTTTGTATTTTTGTAAGTTTCGAACCTTTGCATTTATTTACTCTACTCTACTATAGAGTTTAAAATGATCGTATTGAAAACTCCTCAGGTACGTCTCTTTGAATGGACATCGGAGAAGGAGCTGAGGCTCGAGTGCAGCCACTTCAACAATATTGTGGCGTTATACCTTAAAGTGAAGGGCGACTTTATATTAGTAGGCGATCTCATGCGGTCGCTGTCTCTTCTGCAATATAAACAGGTGGGTTTTATAGACTACTCATAAACGAATAAGTACAGTATTTTTATCTCACGAAGCGACGCGCGCTGTACTTGTGGTAACCAAGTGTACAAATATGCAGTGAATGTGTGCGTGAAGGTGAGTAGCGTCAGCACGTAACACATACACTTCCGACTTCGCCATTGTCTCGGACGGTACTGAGAGCTCCTGCGCTTACACACACACTCCCAGCGTGTACGTACACTTGGTAAACACAAGTAAAGCGCGCGTCGCTTCGTGATATAAAAATACTCATAACCGAAAAAGTTGAATGGGCCAATTAACATTTGCTAGAATTAGTAAAACAAAGCATGAAGATAAAAAAAACCACGAACGAATTACGCAAATTACGCAATTAAATAAAAAATTACGCAAATCGTCAATACCTTTATATTTATATTGACTTTTTGCCAGATCTTACATAAGGTATTGACGCGGTTTAATATTTCGTACCACACGTGTATCGAGATAATAAAAACAGAAATATTCAAAGAAAGTAACCAACACTTTCAATGACTTTAAATCAATCCGTATACTCTACTCAGTAACAATCTAACACAAGTAAAAGTAAATAATTAAAGATAAGTTGTATTGTTTTATGATGTAGTCTCAATAGCGCTTACAATGAAATTACGAAATTATGACGAATGTAAGCGTGACTCAAACAATGATAGGGGAATAACGAGTTGATAGACAAAAAAGTGATCAAATTAATTAGTCACCTGTGGTAAAGTCTGGGGGTCGAAGCCGTGAGAGGGGGCCCACTTCGCCCACGCCTAGCAACGCCACTGCGGGTTGTTGCGGTGTTGGAAAGGCAGAAAAGGTCAACATTGTATTCTGAAGTAGTTGATGTTTGGTGGAATACGATGCTTTACACCAACATTATATAATTAATCTGCTACAGAAATATAATTCTTTAAAACTATAAGCACGTTTCACAATTTAAAATCTTTTCAAATGGTCTAATTTTTTTATCTTTTTATTTTTTTTGTTATCAAACTTACACAGTCATTTTGTTATTGTTCATAGAAGACTTCTTACCAATTTTGTTCTTCTTCTAATGTAGATGGAGGGTAGTTTTGAAGAGATAGCACGCGACTACAGTCCTAACTGGATGACAGCCGTCGAGATATTAGACGACGACACGTTCCTGGGTGCTGAGAACAGTTTCAATCTCTTCGTGTGTCAAAAGGACAGGTAAGGAATGTTTTTTTACTTGGCTAACATAAATTAATTTCAAAATTTTCTTTCACCAAAACTATGAAATTGTAATTTTTTACAAAAAGAATCTTATTTTGTTTCGCTGCCGTCTTTGATCTTGATTTCGACTTTATGTTCAGCATCAGCACTCTCAAAACCGGTTATTCCGTTTATCCACCGTAAAAAAAATTCCTTGCCGGGGGAACTAAGCAAAATAGCCTATCTTCATCTTCAATTTATTTTTTTATGAAAGTGACATGATGTTTCCAAACTTTTTGTGGAACAGAAACACAAAATATAAAATAGTCTCGATTAAAAAACATCACGAAATTACCTCTAATTTTTACGTATCTTTTAAGCGTTTCACGCGCGTTTTTTTTTTGAAATTGTTAACATTATGAATCATGACGGAATATCATGAGTATGTAGGAGAATACTTTGATGGAAGTTCTTTTGCTTGCCTTGGAGCTGTAAAAACATCGAGCTTGTAAGACGTTGACTTAGAAGCTTGGCATAAATTGCAATTCATGTCGCATATTTTGATACTCGCAAATAAATTAATACCCATAGGTAACAGATTCACGGACATAAACCCATTGAAGGACCTTAACAAGACAATAGAAATTTTGCAAAGTACATTGCCTATGTACTTTGCAAAACTTCTATTGTGTGCAGTTAATATTCTTACTTGTACACAGATATCGTACTTAGGTACATTGAATAAATGATAAATGATTTATTTCTGTAAGTAGGTTTGTACAAACACTTTTACACGTCAATCATATTTTAAAAACTAGATGAGGTCGGCGTTTCCTATCTGACTATTCTGAGAAGAAAGGCCGAAACAAACTCAGAGGTCACAGTCTCTTTTAAAGTCCAGACATAATCTTGGTCAGATCATGTGAAGACCATGTAGATTGGTGTCTGAAACGGTCTTTTGAGGAAAAACCATACAGATTGAGCGGACCTGTCCAGTCAGTGCACGCAATTGTCAGTAATCTTGCAATTGTAAGTAATAGAGCGGTTTCATCTGATTATTTGCGTATACTTACTACAAAAGATTCAAATTAAAATACCTAGATATACGTCGGGCGAAAAGTATCTGCTGGCGGGCAGCGATTATGTTTTGTTTTTGTCGTGTTTGATGAGAGGGGTAGACAATGAGGCGCGGGTGAAACTTGATGTTTTTCTGGCTTTTACACACTGTTAAGGTGAATTCACGGAAACAAATGTCCGAGAATCCACCCTAAGCTTATAAATTCCGTTTATCCAACTAGGCCTAGGCTATTCTCGGACATACGTTTCCGCGTATCCACCTTTGGGTAGATTATTCGGCGTGAATAAACGGAATGTCCCGTAGAGTGAGTGCTACAAGGATATTTTGGCGCCTCAATGACATTAACAGGGGGGCGTTGTTGGTAAACATTTGTGAAATTCTGTCACAGGAATTGTATTGACAAAACAAGCTGACGACGTTAGTTCCGATTTTGGCCAATTGCCAAAATAACCTTGTATACGTGACGTTGTATGAAATATTTTTTATGGCCTTCATCCATCTTACATTTATTCCCCACTATCTTTTGCCCGCTGCTTCGCCCGCGTGGTCTGAAATTATCCCACGGGTACGTACTACTGAGATAAAAAGTATCCTATGTCCTAACCTATAGTGTATTCACGGAGACGAGTTAGTAGAGCGCTATCTCACTCACACAATTTTTTAACTGCGATTGGTCAGTGATAAACGCTAAGGCGGTGTACACAGTACGAGTACGTTTTAGTCTACTCATACTTCCCGTACTGTGGAGACGTGCTCTTACTTGTGACTGTATGCTGTATGCTTGTAGCTGTAACGCTGAAATTTTGAAACGTGAATTATTAAACATCGTTAAAAATCATATACGACGCTTGCATTATAGACGAAATGGCTTAATCACAAAACAAAACTGTATTGAGACTGCCGCCGCGCCGTATCATTGCGAATTAAATCCAATTGAGCTAGTGTGGGCTCAAGTTAAAGGAAATGTAGCTTCACACATGAAAACACACAAAATGGCAGAATTAAAAATTGTATTAAACGAATCAATTCAAAATATTGACGCAGAGAAATGGAAAAAATGTATAAAGCATGTCATAGAAATAGTTGAGCCCAAAATGGATGCCATGGACAGAAATGTGGAAGCAATGACTGAAAGATTCATAATAAATGTAGGAAACGACGACAGTGATGATGATGATGATGATAATTATGTTATAAACTTGTATAGGTAGATATTATAATATAATAAAGAAAATTTAATCATTAACTCTCGATTTTATTTCTTTCCTTCATATCCATCAGATATATAAAAAAGTAGGTGCCCATAAGAAAATTCTATCAAATAAATGTCTCAATTTATACGACAGACGAAGCCGCAGGAATAAACTAAGCGAACTTTTAAGAAGCGCAGTGTGAACGCACATTTACATTTCTAAGGTATTGTTAACGCCCACTGACCCTAAAAAAGTTTTTTTTGTCTTTGTCATCTGAATGATAATGTGCGATAGAGAAGGCGCTATACTAACTCGTCTCCGTGAATACACTATAGGTCATGGTCTACCCATGTCCCAAATTTCATCCAAATCCGATCAGACGTTTTAGCGCCAAAGCGTAACAAACAAACTCACTTTCGCGTTTATAATATTAGTTAAGGTAGAAGATAGTTTGTTTGAAGCAGAACTTTAACCGTAGACCTCGGCGCATTCTGTACCAGAGAGTTCAATGAAGTTATTTGTTCCCAGTGCGGCAACGACAGACGAGGAACGTCAACAGATGTCGTACATGGGCCAGTTCCACGTGGGCGACATGGTGAACGTGATGCGCTCGGGCTCGCTGGTGGGCCAGCACGCCGACACCGCCGCGCCCGTCACCAACCCCGTGCTGCTAGCTACCGTCACCGGCTCCATATGTAAGTGTGACGAGTGCTGTATGAGTGTGTGAACGTGATGCGCTCGGGCTCGCTGGTGGGTACAATGCGAACATTCTTCAAAATACGGGAACTGCCCCTCTGGCTTATACTGAAAATTTCACTCAATTACACTTCGTACGACCCAAGAATTGAAACTAAGTAATGCTTGCGACTAGACCAACACAGGTAACAGGGAAACAGCAGTATTTAACTGAAAGACGAATATCTCACCTTTAAGAGCCCCTATCAGTTTCCCGGTCTAAAAACCAAAAATTCCATTTTTCAGCGCTAATTTCTCAATAACCTTAAGGTATCTCTATATTTTTTTAATGCACAATCATTTATCTAGTAAGTGTACGAAATTAAATTTTGCTAAGTACTCAATATAAATTACAAAAAATAAAAATCTAACACACGTTTTCACGTAAGCACGAAACACTAGGTTTTTCAAATGCCTTTTTAGCTTACTGGTTGCAAATAACAATCTGAGATAAATCTGAAATACTGGGCATATGGTATATTATATTAGTAAGTCTACGATATTTTTTTTTAAAGTTTAATGAATTAATACTTTTAAAAAAAGTGACCCGCGTTGTAAAAACGCAATAAAATCATGTGCTAAACCGTCGTCTACGCGTATAAATTTATTGAAAATATCGAAGTGTGAAAAAATTTAAAATTTTAGGTGTTTATCTATCAAACTAAATTATTATATTTTATTTTTGACTACTTATTTAATTGTAATAAAATAATCTAAATAATGCCTTATAAACCGATGCGCTTGCTGAAGGCATTCAGTCGCGCCCGAGGGTTCCTCGACGATTTACCTGTGTCGCCCGTGACGTTCGCCGCTCCCGACGTAACTTGCGAATCGCGCGTGATTTTATACCCTAGTATAAAATCACGCACGATTCGCAAGTTACGTACGCAAGATAAAAAATACTCAGTCTCAAAACTGGTTAGGCCTATAACCAGTTTTGAGACTGAGTATTTTTTATTTTATTCATGCAAAGTGTTTTACACTTTGTGAGTTGTTAATGTTATTCATACATTGTATTTAATGTTTTGTATTGTACTATTAGTAAAAAAAGTGATTATTTTTTTGAAAATGTAGGAAAAATTGTTGCAAATACCCATGTAAAACACGGGTAATTTGTACCATATAAACATGGGTATCATGCGGTTTGGTTTAAATAGGCTTTTATTTTAATTATTTTATTTATCATGTAAAATAGATTCTTTGTAGCTTGTGAATGTGAGAATGTTGTAAGCCTAACTTTTAAGTACCAGGTACCTGTTGACAGGCCTACACTGTCCTCCCATACCTTTAAACACTGTAATTTGAAAACATTGTAAAAACCAATTATTTTTAATAGAGTAACCATGGAGTTTCTTGTCGGCTCTTCTCCATAGGAAACGACCAATTGAAGCCGTGCATCTATCTAGCTTCTGACGTTTCATAAGTGCCCATGTAGGTTTATGTGAAACATATTGCTCCTAATATCGCCTGTAAATCTGCTCGTAATTGTAAAAGAAGGCAATCGAAGACAGTTTGTGTCTTAAAGACAGTAAACACAACAAGCCTATAAGTCTAGACTAGACTAAGGGCTGATTTTTCAAAAGTCAGATAAGTTTTAACAGACAGTTTGACATATTTTTCATACAAAAGCTGTCAAACCACAATATTTATTCTTCAGTTAAAAGTTATCTGACTATTGAAAAATCAGCCCTTAAACGAGTCTACAAGACTAAGGATTATTTAGAGAACTTCTCTAACTAGATTATGTCAGGTTACAGTCGTGACTAAACGTTTTCACGAAAAAAAAGCAGAGCGGACTCTCGACTGCGCCCATTTAAAAAAAAAAAAAAATTTCTTCTAATATAAAAAGTATTCAATCTATGTTATTCAAACCAAACACTTCTCTCCAACAGGCCTAGTAGTCCAATTACCCCCAGAGCTGTATGAATTCCTCCATCAGCTCGAAGAGAGGCTCACACACACAATCAAGTCTGTGGGCAAGATCCCGCACTCTTTTTGGAGGTCTTTCAACACAGACATCAAGACAGAACCTGCTGAGGGGTTCATTGATGGAGACCTCATCGAGAGCTTCCTAGATCTTAGCCGGGACATGCAAAAGGAAACAGTGCAGGGATTACAGGTTAGTACATTGCAGATACTAAGTTTTTAGACAAAGGAAAAAAATATCTGCGTACATGAGTTTTGCCGTAGCGAGCATTCGGCCCCATACGCAATGTAATCTATTTTGATCAAGATGAATGAACCTGATCAAAAAAAAATTACGTCAGTAAAATAATAGCATCGGCCCAATGTGTACTTAATGAATTTTGTACATACATGAAATATGAGTTTGATCAAAATTAAATTAGATGTCGGTCAAATAAATTATTTATTTCCACACTCGGAATACTCATGAGCTTGTGTCAGCGGATGAGAAAAACTTATAGGCAAAAGTGAGAATCTATAGCTTCCGAGGCGGCCCTGACAATATGAGAATTTGAATCCAGATCCTCAGCTAATTATCAATTTTTGAGAAAACATTTCAAACCTCAATTTAATATGACAAAGTTCAAATTCTATTGCGACCGACCTTTTTATTACAAACTGTCAATCGAAAATCAACTGAGACTACATTACGCAAAGAATATAGTTGATTTAGTGGATGCTCGTGGCTAGATAATGACAGTCACACGGGTCGATCGAAGGGTAAGCTACGCTTGCCGCGGTCGGTTCATGGATGGGCCAATCCGTTACATCTCGAGACCCCTCCGTGCCTCAGAACGCGCGCTAAGCCGTTGGTCCCGGCTGTCATTCGCAGATCTTTGACAGTGCTTACGAGTAGTCAGAAGCCCAGTCTGACAACCAGTTTTACCAAGGGATATCGTATTACACAGTAACTGGGTTGTTAACCGGTTAGACTGGAAGCCGACCTCAACATGGTTGGGAAAAGGCTAAGCAGATTTTTAAGTGCATTATGCATAGGTATTAAGTATAAAAGACCAACATTGTACCAATACCTATTGCAAATAAATGATTAATAATTTTGTTTCAGATCGACGACGGCGGCGGCATGATGCGCGACGCGACCGTGGACGACCTCATCAAAGTGGTCGAGGACCTTACCAGGATACACTAAGACTTGTGATTATGTTATAGTTCGTATTGCAGAATAATTAAATACTTTATGTACTTCCAACTGTGTTTATGTATTTATGTACAAATACATTTTTTAATCTTGGACATACCCAGCTTTCAACCTAAGGGCTCGTACACATAAACACGATACCACGTCGCATCGTGACACGTTGCGACAATGTGTCGTGGAAATCTACGACGTGCATCGTAATATTCAAGACACGACGTCGCATCGTGGCACGACGCACGGCATATCGTCATTTAGTGAAAACTGACAATGCAATCCTGCGCCAGACTTAAATTTTTACGATGCACGTCGATTTCCACGACACAACATCGCATCGTGACACTGTAGTACCTACTTAGGTATAGGTGGGTACCAGCTAAACGCATGAGCCAGTCCAGGGCGGGGAGGGAGCAGCTGCACTTCCCTCAGTACGCAGGTTTTAGTAGTCTTCAGCCACATTATGGGTATGCCAACTCTACAACCAAGTCTTTACAAACGGGCTTATATTTCATTGGTGTGCAATGATATTTTGTTACTTATTATTATTAATCATTTGTTCTTTGTCTCGGCGCCACAGTAGTTTCTAGGTTACAACAGTTGCAGGGTTAAGGAATAAGTAAGGGGGGTCTTCCTTTTTTTTTGACGGTGGGAAATCATCAAATAACTTCTCCCACTCTGGGCGGAGCGGGAGGGCGTGTCAGACTATTACCGACTAAAACCCACCCGTGTTCCTTCAGTTGCCTGTCCCAGGGGCCACGGTAACCCTTTCGGACTTTTCTAAGGTGTGTGATTATCATCGATCGATATTCTCTGGCCTGTAGAGATGGCACCTAAATAAAGATGGTAAAACTAAAGAAAAACTATGTAATAAAGTAAAAAACAGAATTCCGTTCCAAGATTTTTAATCACAGAAAGGCAATACAATCACAGCTATTATGTACCATCATAAAAATATAATGCCTTGTGGCAAAAACACAGATCCCGAATAAATACGTATATTATTTACAAGCAAGCCATGTAAGGATACTTCCATCTGACAATACAAATCGATTATCTTGAACTAACGAAGTGGTTGAAGTTTCTTCAGTGTGAAGCTGAAATGTGATGTAAAATTACTAGATATAACTACTCAAATGCTTTAAAAAATAATGTTGATTAGACTTAAAAAAAAAATACAAGAACTGTATTTCTCGCATCTATCTATCAAAAATAATCTCATATAAAACCGCCAATTTTTTTTTAATTTTCTGTCTATCAATTAGGGTACAATACCACGAAAACTCACGAAATATTTCATCTCATATTAAAATATATTTTTGTAATTAGAAAACTATTCAAATCTAATAGTTGGTAACCTCAACCACACGTCAGTAACTTGAATGCCTAAAACCAGTAAAGGCGCTTTCAATCAAACTGTTACCCATTGACGTGCGAATAGCAATACCATTGTTTCATGATCACTTCGTGCCACAAAAATGTAATTTCATGTGATATAAAATTGAAAATATCTACAACATCTTATGTTTTTCTTATTAATTAGAATGAAGTTCCTTATCGCACGTCCACGTTGTTGTACTCTGCACACTTTGCGAATGAGAGCTAGCCCGAAAAAAGTGTCACATAAACTTGTTACGTGTGCACAAGCGAAAAGAACTTCGTTCCAACCGTGTGCCCCACGACATCTCTTGATTGTTTTTAATCTCTAGTTTATTTTAATTTTAAATATCTAATCTAAGATCCTCGACTACGTGAAAAGGTGCCGTTTCAAGCGATATTAGTGACGAAAGATTTAGGGTGCTTTTAAAGGTAAAGTTTCCAGAACTATCTTGCATGGATTATTTGGTCAGATATACATAGGCAATGAGTCTTTTGATTGAGCACCATAGGTAATTATAGTTTGAGCGACAATAAAACGGATTTAATTTTTACACACATAATTTTTTATACACTGATAGACATTCTAAGAGGTATAGAATAAAATCATGTCACAAAGTACATTATTTGTCATTAACGCAACATAATTCTTAAATCATTTATAATTAAATTCTTATTAAGTAACAATTTAATCCGACCTCAAACTCCCGGTTAAATGTCAAAGCATTTATTTCAATAATATCTTTACAACGACCACCTAGTCAAGGTTTATAGGCTGTTTCTTCTTTCTTTCAACCAATCAGAAACAACTACCTAATGCCGCGTAAAGACTGATGAAATGAAACATTGTACAGTCAAGAGAAATCATTTGTTAAGCAAATGACAACCTACGTCAATTACCTGTGTCATACATTCATATGATTGTGCATTTCATACAACTGTCAAAGAAAAGAATTAATCCGCGTTGACACAATCAAAGTAAGCTTGGACAAACTAAGATTCGACAAAGCAGCTTTGGTGAAAGTTCACTTTGATACCGGTTGACACTTAGCATAGTTCACTTGAACCATTCTCTTTATTCTTCAAGCAGTCAGTCGAAAGATGCCATTGTTTTTGACGTAGACAGAGAAAACAAAGAAAAGAAGAAAAAAAAAGGGACAGAAAATCAAGGTACCTGAAACTTTAGGGTTACCCCCTTCAAGGCGATTTTACCCCGAATATTCAGATGTTTTTCAATTTCTTTTAAGTATCTACTTTGTACAAACGCACAGGCTTTATAAATAGAAATAACACATCAAAGTCAAAATAGTTTATTCTTATTAGGAACTCTCACCTGTGAGAAAAAGAACATTAAAAGAAAATCTGAGATATAGCATAAAAAAATCATTTATTACCCGATTTCAATAAAGGTATAGCTTCGCTATGTTTCATTAAATCTAAACAAGTGAAACATGTTTTAACCGACTTCAAAAAAAGAAGCAGGTTATCAATACGACACGTATGTGTGTAATATTATTGGAATTACAAGATATTGACATATGATAATCTATTAGGGATTATTCATGATTCCGCGGTGAAACCAGGGCTTCCGATGAATGAGGCAAACAAGATCTATTACTAATCACTAGGATTTAAAATTTTCTTTAGGAAGTCTTTGTTTGAAGTATCAATTGATGCTAACACTAACAATTCGCAATCCTCTGGTGTAACAAGTAGTTTTGATTTATAATCCGCTAAGATATTTTCTAAATTTGCTACTTGATTTGAAGTTGAATGTTTATGGTTTCACTTTTCTCTATCTGCTTTTGTGTCTCTGAAGTGGCCTCAGCGGGAGCTGTCAGCTGTTATCTGAAATATCGCTTACGAATATCAATGTCCACGTGATAAACACTCTGGTAATACATAGATAGTAGGTATTTATTACATATTCAATAAACTATTTAAAAAAAAAAATTGAATATAAAATTAATTGAAAATTTGTATTGAAAAGATGTATAATTCAGCCAAAACATGGGAGTATGCTAAATTAAGCAATTACCGACAGTACCTAATTATTATTTAAATAACTACCATAATATTATCAATAGATGATTAGAATTAGTATATAAATAATCACACTTCTTTCTTACCTCAACAGGAATAGCTTCAGGGTGTAAATATGTTTTATTTCCTACTTTCACAAAGAAGTGATCTGAAACTGTTGGCAGCATGTTTTAGAGCTTTTCTTTGGTACCCAGTTATTTATTTAAGTTGATTTTATCCATAATTCCCGTTATTCTGGTTTGGCGGGAAATCTTAAAGTTTTTAACACTTTAATACCTACTATACATACAATATTTTATACTATAAAAAGGTACTAAAATGTAAAGATTACACCCGGCGAAAAGTGGAACAAATTTGCTGCGAGTGCTATACATACACTCTAATAAAGCATTCATCTGAAATTATTGAAGAAGGTAATTTATTGCAATATATTTTATTGGCATATTATTTTCCCCTAAAATGGGGTAGTATCCGAGTAAAAAGTAGGCAACACTGAGCTTGGAGGTTATGTAAAAAACAATATGTAATGAAACATAATTTATCACTCATTTTATCTTGAAACAGCTTTTAATGTATTTTAACAGTTTATAAACCATATTAGTTGAAAACTTCCACGGTCTTCCACCGAATAAACCAAAATATTTAGCTACTTACGAATGAAAGGACAATCCGGCAATTTTCTTCCCACTATCACTTTTGCAACCAAGAACACTGCACCGTACCATTTTGCAGCAACAGCTCTAAAGTCAATCCTCAACCATAAACACAAAATCGTCCGTATTTTTCGAAATAACGTTAAAATTTCGTCGCAACCACTTTCGAACGCGTATCAAACGTCAAACTTTGTTTATCAAATGAAGTGCTGACCTTAAAAAACGTGACACGCGATAAGGGACAAAAATGTTAGGCTCTGTCTCTTTTCTTTACAAGCATCTTGTATATATTTTTCTTTTTCTTGTGTAAGTGAGAAAGACGATGAGCAGCAGTCTATAGTTTTCTCTGTCTACGGTTTTTGCACTTGCCGCCATTTTGTTTTGTCAATTAACATCCAAGTAGGCTATGAAAAGTTGAACGGCGGCGTCGTCGTCCACTTTGATTGGACGCCGTCGTTCAAGTGAGCTTTGATGATCAGTGTTGCCACGAACAAAAAAACGTCCAAATGGTGGCCATGATACTTCATGGTCTGTGTAATAACAGGTTCGATTGTCCAGATATTACCAATAACCTATGTTACATTGTAGAACTGTGAAGCGTCGAGAGGCGCGTGTGCCCCGACTGCTCCACACCGCAAGGTGCAGGACTCATGCTGGTGCACGGGCGCCTCTCCGACGCATTGTAGATACGTATAACACACACTTCATTGAATTCTACATTTTCAGGGTTACACACTTTTCAGTTCAAAATGATGGTTATTGGATCTTTAAAATAGCCATCTAATACCTGTTATTCGAAAAATACGTACCGAGTAATTCTTACTTTTCTGTATAATTTGATTAACGCACGCATTAACTACATGTAAACCATTATTTCGCGGACAATGGTGTGGGTTACACGTTTACCTAGTTTTTTTTAATTTTTTCTGTCAAACTTAAATTTTAACGTGTAACTGTTTTATGTCCAAGTAAAGTAAATAAAAAATATACTTTGTCCAAGTGTACTTTGATTGTGTCAACGCGGCTTAACCGGTGTGATTTAATAATACGGACAATTTAAGTTGGTAGTCAATTTAATTTCCCAGACATAACATGATTCAAGCGAAAGTTATGAGCCATCTACACGCACACTGCGCGCCCATTAGGCGACAGCAATTTTTCCAGAAATAGAAGAAATATTTATGTATGGTTAAACAAATAACTATGTTGTTTATCAGTCCAAAAATATCTGCATAAAACTTTTGAAACCGTTGAATAATAAGGCTACAGGTTTTCCCAACACCTTAATTCCATTTGTTGCTAACTATTCATCATGTAAGTACGACTTGTATTTTTATAATACAACTAGGTTTAAAAGGAATAAATTCACTACCTATTCTCAAACTTCCATAATCTACTGGGAAATAACACTCCATTACTATGGAAATAAAACTGAATAAAATATTTAATTCAACCTAGAACTTCTGATGACTGAAATATAATTAATTAACTTCACAAAAATACCATAGACACGAAAATAAGAAGGTAAAAATAGTTGTGCTTCCCAAGTTGACATCTATTTTCATTTTGAGTTTATAGCCAACTGAGATGACTCGCGCACACTCTAGGTTAGAGCTTTGTAAACAATATTTACGGAAGTTACAAATAAATAACCGCGCAGGGATCGAATCGCCGCCATTTCGCAGAGAAGGCTGTTCATAGCCCTTGCGCGATATAAAACATTCTTAACAAAATTGTAATGAAAATAACCCAGTAAGTGGGTTGTGTAGGTCAGATAGGCGTTCGCTCTATGTAAAATACTGGTAATCAGCTGCATCCGGTTAGACTGGAAGCCGACCCCAAAAATAGTTGGTAAAAATCTAAGCAGTGAATTCTATTTCAATTAAATCAGAACTAGTTACTCAACGTGTTATCTATTATGTATGTTAACTAAAAGCCACAATTTGTCTACGTAATTCATGCCTTAATTACGCGATAACCTAGCGACACTAGGTACTTACTGTCGCACAGAGAATTATTTCCATTTTATATATCCATATGTGGCGAAATAGTAAACTCAACTTGAATTCAAATCTCCTCGAATTCTCAAACTCGATGTAATACATACTTACATGACTAAGTTTAAAATTCCACTGCAACCACAATTTTGTTTATGGTCTGAACATTGCAAATGGTTTCGCAAAAACCAATTTGACTACATATTGCTAAAATTGATAGTAGAATAAGTAGCAACGACTATTAATTAATATCTAAGATTCTAAATCCGCAAAGTGCGGAAGTACCAAGAATAATTTACTAGACACAATTTACATATGAACTGAATGTCAGCAGCTATTTTATAACTAATCGTTATAATCATCTGTTGAAGCCTGCATCCAGTCGTCATAAAAATGTTTAATAATTTGCATAGCAATGAAACTTCACCTTGCATGCTTCTAACAATGAGCTGAGAATGCCCTAACATTTTGAAACCTTGACAGTAGTCATCGTTCTCAAGGTCTCAAAACGTTATAAAAATATAATAATACCCCTATTTCTGACGTAGTTGCGCAAAACGTTGAGGCGATTAGAATTATGACGTAAACGTGATCCATAGTATCTAAAAACAAATCTAGTTTTGCATTTATTTGCATTACATATTATTGTAAACTTGCTCTATATTTGGGCTGACAGATCCGAATAGAAAATGGAACCTTCTCAGATTTGTAACGCCTTTTAGCCGATGTAGGACAATTTTTGTAAATTGTAACTGTAACCCTGGAGTATACTTCAACAACCATTTTTACAACGACCAGTCGCAAGTTATGTATATTTAAAATAATAAATGTTCTATTTACGTACAGTAAAATAATGTTAAAAACATTTACATACATGAAACAAAAAATCCGTCGTTATCAGCGATTTTGCATTCACCACAGTATCGCTCAAATGACCTGACTTGACAGAAAACAGAAATTAATAAATGGGTATATTTGTATTTTATTTCAATTCCATATAAACAGAAATATTGGCGTTAATAAGTTTCAAAACAGTTAATGAATTATGTATGTACCTACGTAAGTACATACGAACCCAAGTATGTCTGAATGAGTAAGAAATATAATAATGGAATATAATTATACAAATACAAAAAAATAAATCTACTAAACTTCAAGATTACATTGATTTCATAATACAGTCCTCGGAATTACCCTGCATCATTAAGCAAAAGATCTATTAATAATAATTAGGAAAGGCTAAACAACACCAACTAAACTTCTAAAAAAATTCTGGTACTTATTAACTCCATGAATGAATTAGGCCCCCCACAAGGAGGACCGTCGAGCTAGTGAAGAATGAAGATTGCGAAAATCTGCTTTTATATCTGTAACTAGTTTCTGTCAGCGACTTCGTCCGCGTGAAATTTCCTTGTTCCCACGACCCACCCTGTCGCATCACATCGCTTGCATCATTTTGCTCGGCTCCCGAGGGTCCTAGCGTGGTGTTAAATAGCCTATAGCCTTCCTCGAGAATTGGGCTATCAAATCCAAAAAAAATTTTTTCAAATCTGACCGGTAGTTCCAGAGATTACCCTTACAAACAAACTAATTTTATCTCTTTAAAATGTTACTTTAGAATTATATGGTGTCCATAATTAAGATTATTCTATATATTTGATGGGTGCGGGAAGCACGGAACCGGTCGATGTGGCGGTGCCTGGGGGAGGCCTATGTCCACGACCTGTGAATGATAACTTAAAAACGCCAATATCTTCAATATCAGTACGTATCATTAGCAGCCGGGTATACACTGTGTTTCAAACAAATTGACCTACTTTCTGTATTTGTCGGCCTTGTTTCGTAAAAACCACATGAGTGCAAAAAGGCAAGATGGTGGGCTGTTCAGGGGTCCTGGGCCGGATATCCATTTTTCTACTTCAGTAATTGATTTTTCTACAACTTCGATGATTTCGTCTTCGACGCCGCCACCTGGGGAATAAAAATAAAATAAAGTTATGGAGGTCAGATAGACACGAGAGAGTCGCTCCATGTAAAATACTGGTAAGACTGGAAACTGACTAAGATATGTAGTTGGAAAAGTGTAGGCAGATGATGTGACTACCTTTATCAACGTCAGCATCTTTTAATGCTCTAATAAGCACCGCAATCTGACATGCGTTTGATAAGTTTGGCGATGTGGCAGATTTCCTATAAAAGTCAGATAAAGGCTATCAGTACCTAAATCTACGGTCATATCTAATGTTGACTGCTGAGATACAAGGAACAAGATCTGACAACAAAATTGTATTAGAAACCGCGGGAATATCCTCTTGTACCCACAGTCAGTCGATGTTCCCGAGTGAAATTACCTAGAGCCTCGAACCTTCGTTAAGGACCTTGAGGAAATGCTAATCGCTTTTCCTTAGAAAACCTTAGAGCACACACGTTCAGCGGTATTTGCTGTGTACATAGTGCACCTAATCAACCAATCTACGTAGAGTGGAGGCCATCAAACAATTGAGATCGATAACGCCAATAGATTCTTAGAAAGATAGGGAGTTCCGTCAACACCTTCACATATAGATACGGAAATGACGTCATCCTGTCACACCAGCTTGCAGCTGTCGTATTTTACGACACATCTCGCTCGCATTTATCGCGACATGTGTCAGGCAGGTTACAGGTTTATGGGACTGGCGTAATGTAGGTGTACTTTACACCTTTGCATACCGCTTCGGGATGGAAAACCCAGGCTTGGACCATTGCAGGGCATAAGCCTCCTTTTCTTGAATTCTGGCAATCATATCCACACGGGATAGCACACATAAGATGGCAATCGTTCGCAATTTTACAGTTCAGCCACGTTAATTGCGTTATTTACGTTGTAGAGCAGACGAATTTTTCAAACTAGGAATCAGTTCAGGAATTTCCTTTTAGGGTGCAGGAATTTCCAAGGAGCCTACTTATCGTGTTTCATCGACTCATCTAGATATAAGTGGACGTAGTTTAATTTCACTCTTAATTCCTCTTCATGATTGATTTGCTTATCGCGCTACTAAGGTATATTACAGGCAGATGTAAAACCATTAAAATCATTATTACTCGTAATCAGTTTCTTGTAGTTGTTTGCTTGAATGTGTTATTTAATGGGTTACCTGTATTTTTAACTGAATTATGAGGCGACTAATCCGAAATCTAACCGAACAATAATATTGTGAAGGACGCTGAAGTTTAGTTTCTATTTTCACTGTTTTAAACTGTCTGCCTGTTGGGACTCTGGTAATCATGTTAAGCCTGCGGCAGCGCTGCCGCGCTCTTTTATACATTATTATATTAATTTGCTATTTGTCAGCCCTATAAAACAACTTTATCAGTAAGATAATTAGGCCTTGTACAGTAAAAACTGTCAAAAATGTTATATTACCGACCGATTTTTTTGTATAGCACGGAGAGGTCCACAAAGATACATACGGATATATATTTTATTTTATTTATTATTTATGGGACAATAAACAGCTACAATAGAAAAACTTTACAAATACATAATACTAGGCTCATAGGTAGTATTAGCAATATTGCAGCCCACTACATTATCCACATGTTAACAAAATTAAGATAAGGTAAAAAGTATTTAATTGATAAGTTAATTCGTTTTAACAAATAATTGTAATATTAACATAACATCACCGTGTCTGTGTTCCCCAAAGGCTGAGCTGTAAAGCACGCCCACATTTCGCCAGTTTTTTTTTAAGTCACAGATCTCCAGACCCTCCTGGTACTTAGAATTTCGTAATGGAAAAACTCAATACTTATCAGTACTACATTATATTGCTTACAACGCGTGCCAAATATTAGCCAGTGGTGCCGATTCCCTTGCTCACAAACTAAACTAAATTTAAGTTGAATGCATCTTTTTCTTTCTATTTCATTATGAAAAGGACAGAAGATAAATATTAGTTTAGTCCTGTCAAATAAGTCAGCACCTGACGTAATTTGATGTAACTTTAGTAGTCAACTTTTTAATCACGTCTAAACTTGTATGGAGCAATGTCAGGCGCTGCTTAATTTGACAGGACTAAACAAAAATTTATCTTCTGTCCTTTTCTTAATGAAATAGAAAGAAAAAGATGCACTGAACTTAAATTTGGTTTAGTTTGTAAACAAGGGAATCGGCACCATTAATGGATATTCGCATGTGGTGTCAAGGCCAGGGAGGGGCGACCTCTATTCTATAATGATAACAATCCATACTAATACTAACATTATAAAGAGTTAAAATTTGTTTGTTTGTAAGTTTGTATGTAGGGGGTAATGTCTGGAACTACCGGTCGGATTGGAAAAATTCTTTTTGCATTTGATAGCCCAATTTTTGAGGAAGGCTATTTCACATCACGCGATGACGGCGGAGACGTGTCAGGCAGCTATAAAAAGTGTGGTTACTGTAGACAGTTACCACACCGAATAAGGTCATTTATCAACTGAACCACATTGTGTTT
Organism: Brachylomia viminalis; assembly: GCA_937001585.2. Taxonomy (NCBI): domain Eukaryota; kingdom Metazoa; phylum Arthropoda; class Insecta; order Lepidoptera; family Noctuidae; genus Brachylomia; species Brachylomia viminalis. The sequence goes on along the minus strand of OW443307.2, from coordinate 3,305,758 downwards.
TTCACAAAAAAACCTGCAATCTGATAACATTTAACTATTAGGTTCACATTGGCGGATGCGATGTGACACACCCTTACATATTTTATTCATGAAACAATAATAATTAAATATTTTATCATATTACTTAACACTGGCATGGCAAAAAGATTTCGCCATTGTGCACTAAAATATTGTAATATTCTCATACACATCGAGCAAATGCATTAATAACCTTCAGACGGGCATCATTTGTTCGTACCTTCGTATATTTTGTTTAATTATCGTATACTGACCTTTCCCTTTCTTCATTTCGTCGGTAACCTCACAGTAGAACATCGTCTGTAATGAGCCCTGGACGCCCACTCCGGCCCTGCATGCAAAATATGGGGTCAATAATTAACCAATTACGTTTTTTATGTACTTATTGTTTTATCAAGTTGGCTGAATTCGTATTGAAGCGACGAATTTACGAGTTTTAATTGAAATAATAATTATGAGTAAAAATACTTAGTTTCCTTGCTTGTCAGAATGTTATACACGTTAACATATTCAATGCAAGATAAGTGCATTTGAACAGATAATATTATGGTTTCGTATTGTAAGCATGCGAAAAAGAGGTAATACTTTTTGTACTGTAATAAAAAAAAATCTGTGTCTCTTACTCGAACTTGGAACAATTACAGCTCTGAAGCGAGTGCGTGATTGGGGAATTTGCATAATATTGACGAAAGGACAATTTATGCAAATTCCCCAATCACGAACTCGCTTTGCTAGAATAATAATAATAATAATAATAAATTTTATTTCAGAAACTTGTACAACTTTTACAGTAAATCTTACATTTTACTTAAAAGGAGGTCCCTATGCATAGGGACCTCCTTTTAAGTAAAAGATATACCTGTGCTAGGAATTACAAAAACGTTCTGCCCAATTATATAATAGGATACTAGGGAAGTAAACACATACCTACATAAAGAAAACAATACTATGACTGCAAAAAATCTCTGATTAATTGGATAAAACTCTTAAACTACGACGAAACGGAAGCACTGTCAACACATGTATCTTGAGTTCATGATGCATGATTTTTGTCCACTTGAACTGTTGCATGCAATGGAGTGCAACAGTTTAAGTGTTTAAGTGAAGTGTGGTGGCTCGTCCTTACCTCGCATCTCATGTTGGAAAGCATATTATACTCACACACAAACATGCACACAGAAACTCACAAATACAAATACACACACACACACACACACACACTCTCACTCACACCCATACTCACACACACACTCTCACTCACACCCATACTCACACACTCACACAATAGTGTATCTTTTATTATTTTTTTAATTTATATTGTTATCCTAGTATGGAAGAGCGGTGTCTCCCAATACAGGCATTACTTGCTTAAAGGGAGGCTCCAATCACTAATCTGTTTAGCCTAATTTATGTTGGAGATTTTTTTTTTAATGTCCGTTCTCACTATCACTGGGCTGCACTTAAATGATTGCCGAAATAAAACGCTGGGCTCAGTGCCGAAACTTGGAAGTCCAAAAGAGAGCACTTTTATTCCAGATATTAATTTAGATGTCGAAACGGGCATAACACTTTATAATTCGTTGCAATTTAGGAAAAGCCAAAATTCAACCAAATCAAAGCTAAAAAGTGGAAAAACTGACCTGTAGGACGCAATTTTCTGCAGTTCATAGAGCGGCACGTCATATCCGCACTCTTCTAACACCTCTTCTTGGGCAATCTCTTGTAGGGACTTGTTCTTGTCGACAATGCCAGCACACATCTCTAAGGTAATGCCTAGCTGTGCGGGGTACTTGCTAGTGTCTATCACATTATTTTGACGGTCCGTCACTGCCACACTGTTGTAGTATATTGCTAAGGACAAAAAAAAAACATTTATAATAACCACATACCTACATGTGTTTTCTAAAAAGTGGCGCGCGGCGAGCGTGTACATGAACGAAGTTGGGGAGTTTGATGCGCCACACATTCCCAGCTAAAATAATAGGAAGTGGTGAAGGGCGGGCGTTTTAGAGGAGTCTTTAGGTAATTTTGACTAAAAGTGCTTATTCGTAATTTTAATAAGTACTGATTTATGTTTTTTTTTTAAAGAAAATATTGTATGAAAGAATCATAGTGGTGTTCTGAAGTTTCTTCCTACCCCCTGGGGAAAAGCCTGTGATGAGGGGATAGGCAGATATGTATTGTAAATTGCGCCCATCAATATGTATCCCCTGTAAAATAGGGAGCGATTATTTTACGAAAAAATCCATATTACTTACCGAAGAATCCATTTTACAGATAAATCCATATTACAGAAAAATCCATTTTACGGAGAAATCCTATATCCCTTGGGTCCATAGCCATTATCAGTGAAAACCGATCTGGGATCGACTCAAACGACCCAACGCTCTTATCGTATTATGTCTACGAGGCGCATGCCGTATATAGCACCAGCGAAAATTTGTCAAGGTATATCAATGCGATTGATCGTGCAGGTGTAAATTACTCACCCGGTCTAAAATGTCTGGTCAAAACTAGCACTTTTCTAGTTACATTGAAGATCACAATACAAACAGTGTCCATAATTTCCAAAATATCTTTTGTCCTTTTGTTACAATTCAGGTGATAGCTCAAACGAATTGGTTTATAGTCAGAGATTTGTACATCTGTCCTACAGACATTAGAAATAACCATGTGATCCATTGCTTATTTTTGATTATGGATTTAACAAAAATTTCTATACAATTCATTCAAATCTGAATTAAATACTCCTAGGCTGTAAGATCTAAAAGAATTGCTGAATTTTGTGTAAATTTTTCAAGAGCTTCTATTTTGGGTTTTGATTTTTATAAAAAAAATATTGTCTGTCAGGCAGACAATTTGGGTAACCAAAGAGTAGGTATCTTTCCAAAGAGGAGATTGGAAGAAGTTTTATCAGGGGTACTCAACACACTTTCAAACAGCTTTATAATGCAAACTGGAAAGTGAAATGAACTTTATATCTGCTTATCAGCTTATGTAATTAAAACAGTTTTTCTATGTGCGCCAACTGAGCATGTTTATCTGAATGAGATTAATTATAAAACTAAACATTTGCTAAATAACATGTTTGTGAAATTATTTATTTATATATTCTTTATTGTACACCGCAAAATACATAACCAAAAATAAAATAAAATTTATAGTGTCTAAAACACTGAAGTAAGTAATATTTAGCCAAAAATGTTATTGCAGAAGGAACTCTCAAAGAAGGAACTCCTTAGAACACAACCGAATTTGGAACGCCTTAAAAGCAAGGAGTTGAAGAAAAACATTAAAACACATCAGAATAACAAAACAACAAATACACAGGCAGTACTGCAACAGTAAAATTAGAAAAAGAAGGAGAGAGCATTAACCTAGAAAAGGATGTATGACCCTCTCTCACCAACTCTTGACAACAGTGCTGGAAGATGTTTTCAGATAGTTTGAGTGGACCAACCATGGCTTAAAAATTTATGGTAAATACATAACCAACTTAAGATTTGCCAATGCCATCATATTATTTGATAAGTCATCTCAAGAACTGCAAGAAAATGTTGACTTAAATATGAACACAAAAACCTACAGTAAATAACATCACAATAGATATAAATATTTAGGACAAATAAGCACAACAAATAACATATCCAGCAAAGAGATAGGATCACGAAAAGGGCATGTGCGGAAGTAGTACTGGTTCTACAAAGAAAAAATTAAATACAAGAAAATTAACATCTCTGTTAAAGGACAGCTGTTCAACACCAGCATCCTTCCTATATTATCTTACATATTCCAAACATGGGCCTTGACCAAAACCAACAGACAAAACTTCAAATGTGTCAGAGTAGCTTGGAACGGAGTATGATGGGGAAAGAAAGAACCAATCACTGTGTAATCAGGAAGACAACTAAAACACAAGATGTAAACCAAAACTGAGAAGATTAAAATGGAGATGATCAGCCACACTGTCAGGGGGCAAGAGAAATTGGACAAAAAGTGACACTATGGTACCATAGGGATGGCAAGAGAAAGAAAGGAAAACCATTGATAAGATGGCACACTGACTTGGTGAGGATGGCTGGAAAGACATGGACTAGACAGGCAAGGAACAGGGAGAATTGGAAGGTGTGAAGTATCTATGGCAGACCTAATATGTCTTTGGTATATTGGTATGGTTGCTAGGATACTGTTGATATAAAATTATCACAATATATATATAATAAAAAATACAGTGTTCTTCAATGTATATTCCATGATTTCATTTAATATTTAACAGAAGGGGTTGGAGGAGGCCTTTGCCAAAGGACACACAGAGACTCAAAACTGATATTAAACATTTTGTACTACAACTATCACTCTGCAAAAAGGTCTGTAAAATATGCAGGGGAAAAGGTTGATAGCTAAGTAGGTGCGGCATGATGAGAGATCGCAGAAACATATTTGAAAAGTTTCAGATACGTGTAGTGTGGTCAGGGATCCACTTTCAGATTTCCAAAATGGACAAAAAATAATGTGATCTTCAGAGCCCTTGATTTTCATATGATTGTGTGCAGTCTGACGCATAATTTATATATAGTCAATTCTGATGAAGAAATTGTGGGCTTTGACACTTAGACTTGGACAATTTTCAAAAGGATATTCAGGGTGAATGAAAGTTATTCTGTACAATGTTGTAACATGTCCTGATTGTGAATATATAAATATCTGACGGATTGGCTATTTGGACTTTTGGCAAATATAACTAAATGCATTTTATTTAGAAAAGTAGGTACCCGAAAGGGATAATAATTTTGCATGTATCTCTAAATCAAAAAATCCAATAGCTTTGAATTCTGTTTCAGTTTGAAGCTGGCACTTTAATGAAGACTTTTTTGTATTCAGAAGTTTGGAAAAACAAATACTTGGGAGTAATAGAATGATAAAAAGTTAAATAGCAAAATACTTAAGAACATTATCTATTCTGCTTAGCATCATCCACTTCTAGGAGTAGTCCTGCACATAATCACACCAAACCTAATAATTACTCGTTTTTTTTTTGTTTGTAATATTGCTTTGTAGCTGTTTGTTAATCCTAATTATTAAAATAAAATACCTGAAAACGTAACAAAAAAAATCGCGGCTACTCACCGGGTCTGAATTGCTTCACGAATATCAACACATTCCGGGTCACGTTGAAGACGATGATAGCGACGCTGTCGTGCACCTCCAGCATGTCCCAGTTCTTCTCCTTGCCTCCCTGCGTGTAGTTGAAACGAAAAGGCCTCACGTAAGGCGAATCCGGCAGCGGAGTCATGTACACTTCAGTTAAGTCTTCCATCGTCTGAACTCTATACTATCGGGGTGGCGGCAATTATTGAATTAAAACTTTTATTAATTGATGAATTGACTACAGAGTTTGTGTATGTTCGAATTTAATTAAATTCTAAATTATTCTTTAACGAACTGTAAGACTAACCCTCTCTCCTAGTTGCTTTCGTTGATTTGGTTCGATTACTTTCGAACAATAAATTCGAACTGAACCGAGTGAAGTTGACGTTTTGACTCAGATTTGACGTCTTCTGCAATGACGTCAGCCAGACATGACAGCCGACAGCACAGTGCTGCCAGTGACTATCAAGTTTTTTTATAGAAGTCACAAGCACAAGGAACATATTTACTCTAGCAAGCATTGTAGTTGTAGTGGGACCACACCGTGGGACCACAGAACATTATATACCCTGGTGGGACTGTCTTGGGACCATTCTGAACGATCGAGCTGGATCAAGATCATGGATTGAACAGTTGCCCGAATGCCAGAATTGGTTGTCTAGGTCTAACGTCCCTATTATGATGATAGTGATTGATTCTTGTAAAAGAAATTATTTCTCAATATTTTACATAAAAAACCTAGCCGCAATAAACGTGGTTAAAACTGGGCCCAAACCTCGCCCAAACAGTAAAATTTTTGATACCAAAGAATAAGACAGAACAGGCCTCAAATATAGGTTTTATACATAGCGCCTCTTCTTTCTTAGTATTCATTTATTTAGAGAGGATGATTTTTTGGACATTTACAATGGTGGTGTCGATTGGTAGTGATTTATAAATGGTGTGTTTAAAATTAATATCTTGACCCACAGTCCACCAGACCGCTTTGTATCTACTAATAAGACAACAAATTGCCACCACTTCCTGCAAAGGGTTAACTCCCCTTAGTTTAAAGGTCTGTTTCTAGCTATTTTGACGACGTCAACAATTGTTGACGTTCAAAAGTGCCTTTTATGTGCCTATTTGAAATAAATGCTTTGACTTTGACTTTATAAAAGCTTGGACCATAAAAGGGAGCTAACCCTTGATATTTACATTGAAATATGTGTAGAACTTAATCGATATTTCACTTAATTATACAAGACTGTCTGTGGATTATAACTTTTCACTTCACTATACTTCACTTTTGAGTTTGGATTTTGACATCTTGTACCTGTACGGGAAAATAAACAAATCATATTTTTATCCACAAAACTGAAAGTAAAATAAAGTACCCCAAAGTGTGAATGGATATGCGACGAAAGAATTAGATATATTACAATGGCTCGACAAGATAAAGGCTCTAAACCGGGCTTTGTGATCAAGCTTTCTAACGAAACAGCGCAAAAATTGGCCGACGAAGAACTACAAGCTAAAACGCTAGAAGAAGCTGCAGCGAGTAAGTCTGAGAGTTCGAAGTCGGATAAATTAGATAAATCAATAACTTCTGAAAGTAAGAGCAGAGAGAATATTAATACAAAAGTGAATAATTTGCCAGAACCTGATGAAAAACATTTAAGTACTAAAAGTGAGGATGCACGTGCTGAATCGGCTGAAACTGGCGTAGCTGAAAAAGATAGCAGTAAGGACGATTCAGCATGGGGTGACTATGCACCATATGTTACTTATGAAGGTGATGAAGCTATCTATACTGACCCTTCAAACAATCAAAAGTATACATGGGGCAAAGAATCCAATTCATGGACTTTGAAACCTGGTCAAGAGGTGCTTGGAAGAGAATACAGTTATGAAGATGATACACATATTTATACAGAAACTGATGGCTCCAAATTTTTCTGGGATGTTGAAAAGAAAGCCTGGATACCTAAGGTTGATGATGACTTCTTAGCTTTATATCAAATGTCCTATGGATTCGTAGATAACACTGCTAACGCTGATGACAAAGAGAAAAGCAAAGCAGAGGATAAAAAGAAGGAACAAAAGAAAGCCGAGCTTGCTGCTGGTGTCAAGCGGAAAGTTGAACCACAGTGGTTCCAGCCATCAGAGGAGACAAACACCAAGGTCTATGTATCCAATCTACCTCAAGACTTAACTGAAGAAGAATTTGTAAATTTCATGCAAAAATGTGGCCTTGTTGAGCGAGACCCTGCTAATCAGAAGATGAAAGTGAAACTGTATAAGGATAAAGAACATGATTGTTTCAAAGGTGATGCACTGTGTACATACATCAAAATAGAGTCTGTTGACTTGGCATTAAAACTTCTTGATGGCAGTGATTTAAAAGGCAATAAAATTAAAGTGGAAAGAGCATCCTTCCAAATGAAGGGTAATTACAATCCTGCTCTAAAACCAAAGAAGAAAAAGAAAAAGGAACTTGAGAAACTAAAGAAAATGCAGCAGAAGTTGTTTGATTGGAGACCAGAGAAGTTTATGGGAGAAAGATCAAAACACGAAAGGATTGTTATAGTTAAGAACTTGTTCCATCCAACAGATTTTGATCAAGAGGTTCAATTGATTTTGGATTACCAGCAAGACTTGAGAGAGGAGTGCACAAAGTGTGGGGAAGTAAGAAAAGTGGTTATCTATGATAGGCACCCTGAGGGAGTAGCCCAGATAACTATGAAAGACCCAGAAATGGCAGATGCAGTTGTTCTACTCATCAATGGAAGGTGGTTTGGCAAGCGGCAGATCACTGCAGAAATATGGGATGGTAGAACAAAGTATAGGATTGCTGAAACTGATTCTGAAATTAGTAAGAGGATAAATAAATGGGATCAATTTCTAGAAGGCAAGGAAGGTGAAGAATCCAAGAAGAATGGCTCAAATGATGCAGCTGGCAGTAAAAATGAACAAAGTGATGTTACCGATGAGGTTGTAAAAGCGAAAACAGTTGAAGAAGTTGATGATACAACAGGTGATACAACCAATAAGGTTTTAGATGAAGCAAATAAAACTGAAGATGCTGATAAAACTGACGAGGTTATGGATGATGTTGAAACCAGTGAGAAGACAGAGTAACTTTAAAAAAAAGTATCAATTTACTTAAACAAAAGTTTTTTGTATGTGAACCAATAATAAATCAATAAATTCAAGCATTCTTTTTTACTTAACGCACAACACTGGCAAAACAACAATTTTGAAATCTATTCACTACAGTTTACTTTTAATTCAAAAGCACCCTCAATTTAGACCACATTTCTTTTTTGCTTTGGGTCCTACCTGTTTTTTTTTTCTAGATCTTACCTAACAGAAGACTTCCGAAACAGGTCCATGTCGTGTTTTCTGTAAGTATATGAATCTAAAAACGACATGTCATTGTAAATCTTAAACCTAACTTGTCTCCCGAGGGTTCGAATCATAAGGTACGTCATGGCTTACTGTGATGCTGGAAAGCTTTCGGTCTTAGCATTCGGATATGTTCTGTGCATTCGGTTCTCAAATTGGACTCACAGAGCATGTAACTTTAAGAATTGGACTTTGGTTGGACCAAGAAAGGACAGTTTTCAAAGACAACTGACATGACATGTTGTTTTATCGTTTTTATTATGTAAACTATGGGAGGACAAGGCCTTGAATTGAATTATTGGCCATTGCAATCGTAGCCTGCGAGTTGTTTATCTATGCCTGCGAGCTCTTTTGGCGCACATTACAGCCGCCAATATTAATCTATGACAGCCGCATCGGGCGGCAAGCCGGCCGCAGGCCGCAGCGCATCGTATTTTTCAATACAAAAAAGCGCGTGCAGTCCGCGTGTACCTAGTGTGCTAATACAAAATGTATGAAAGTGATGTGAATGATTTTTGTACTGTGGCGCGGTCCGCCCAAATCTGTGTCAGTCTACAAGAACCGGGTAGGAAGCTGTCGCCTCGTTGATTATTAGGTGAATAGGTGATGTGCGCAAAGAAGGCTGAGAAATAGGCAGCTACCACTCTGGCGTACTGTAAAAACGTTTTAATTAATCCCTGTGGGAGGCAGTCTTGAACTACAAGCTGATATAGGGACCACGGCACATCGTAACGATTCCAAGTCCGCTTCCTTAGAGGGACAGGCTGGTTTTCCGAATGCGCAAACGTCTCTTTCCGTTGGCTAAGCTAATTGGTGTGTGCTGTGTGTTGTCCAAAATGTAATTGGAGTAAAAGACTACTATAGTATACTGGATTGGCGTTTTTGGAAGAACACAACCACACAGGGACACGACTTCATTTACTGGTCTATGGTTCCTAGGCAGAATAGAAACAAGTCGTTGCACTTTAGCCAAACCTAATTTAAGAAATAACCATCATACCATAAACAACAAGCCGTCATGTTGTCTGACACCTGACTTTTTAGTTGCATACACAAATTTATCTAATTCGACGTTTTGTAATCAAAAACGTTCACAATAACGCTTGATAACCAAGTGGCGGATGAATTAACTTTACAGCTGTGTATTATTCTATAATGGGAATTGTGTACGAACGCTGGAATACGCGTCTATTACTTGGAGTGAGGTGTCACGTCTAATCGGGGCTTCTCTAGCGGCCGACTCCATGAATAATAACAGGATAATATGTTAACATGGCTGTGCAATCGGACTCTGGAGGGAAGGACGACGTGAAGACACAGTTCGTGACGCGAGAGGGCACATATCGCTTGATGACACTGTCGGAGTATTCGAGGCCTAATCGAGTTGGTTATACGAGTGGCTCCGGGTCTTCTCATGTGCGCGTGTCGTTGGTCAGCCTGCCGCCGGGGCCTGGAGGCGGAGCGCCCGGTTCCGACGGACAGGGCTCCGACGATAGGATATGCTTCAACCATGGCAAAGAACTTTATGTTTATGTGTATAGAGGTGTTAAAAAGGTAAAGTAACTGGTGGTTTTACGTTCAAATAGACTTAAATTTAATTATATACCTTTATCTGGTACCATATCATCCCATTTGCATACCAAATAGATTGAGGACCTGTAATCTAATGAGATTTAAAGCTACTTGATTGACAGTTTCATTTTATCATTAATTTTGATAATCAGATGTGAATACTGAAATATTAGGTGTAGAATATTTTAGAATTGCCAATTTCTAATACTAATAAAACATTCTGGGCCCAATTTAATTACTTAATACTTTCTACAGCCATGTTTTGCAATAAATTCATATCTACAACAATCAGTCCATATCTAAAAATAGGGTCTAAGTATAAATATCCTTAATTATACTTAGACCCTATTTTTACCCTTATTAGCAACATACTGCTGAGCCAAAATATACTTTTATGGTGTAGTTTTAAATAGCACAAGTTAAAATAATCCACTTGAACTAGCTTGTGACCAACTGTTTTGTTCCATTGAAGGTATAAACAACCATTCATTTCATGTTTTGATAAAGGCAATATTGGGTTGTTCAATTCTCTTATCTACTTGGATAAAAATAATGAATCATTGGTTGGATTAATGGAAAAAAAATCCTGAAATTCAAATCCTTCTACCACAACCTTAAATACAGAGAGACTATTGCAGTAATTATAATCAATACTTTTTTAAGCATATTTTAACAGTTGTATCTAACAACTGTTTCATATTATTTTTTACATACAAAAAAAAAACATACATGTATAATTACTGCAATGGTGTCTGAAGTGCTGAAAGAATATATTGATCCTTGTAAGAAATATTTTAAGGTTCAACTTTCTTTTTTTATGAAAGCAGTATTCTATAGGTTCTGTATACCCCCAAGTATAAGGTGTGAAATATTTTGTAACTTGTTGTTGCAATTTAATTGCCCGTTTCAATTAATTAGTTCGTAAATTGTCATAATTCACTCCACTCATACATTTGTACGTCCGACAGGGCATGTCACTATATTACACACTTACTCGGCAGGCTGCAGATCTCACGAAGCCTGTTGATAAGAAGATGTACAAAGGCACTAACCCAACCTGTCATGACTTCAACACCGTCACAATGACACCGGACAGTGTGTCGCTAGTTATAGGATTTTCTACCGGCCAAATACAACTCATAGACCCTATTAAGAAAGAATTAAGTAAATTGTACAATGAAGAGGTGAGTAAATCTTTAATTTATATCTTATATTTATGTAGCAGTATTATAATTGTAGTTTCAAGTGACTTTTTTGCCAATGGCATATGGATCAATAGTTTGAAATGGAGTAGCAATACTGTTAATCTCCTGAAGGACTAAGTGCGGAAACCAAACCAATAACAATAACAAAACTGTTAATCTCTTGCAAAAAGCATAATAATGCATGTTACATTAAATTAAATGTAGGTAACTGATGAAATGGGTGTACTTAAACACCTCTGACAACCTTTTCGGGAATTTCAGGTCATGTTATGTCTTACTCAGTCACATGAAGTGCTACAAAAAAAAAGACAATACCAGTATAGGCAGTCCATTAAGATCCAGGACATTAAAGAGGTAAATACCAAAAGAGGTATAGCGTTTTGGGATAAAAAATTAATATCTAGTCTCATATAAATATAAAAGAGGTTTTTTTTGAGTTTGTATCAGTATGTGAAAGTGGCATTCTGTAGTTTCTGCCTACACCCATGTGGAAAAGGCGTGAGCTTATGTATGTTTACTTTGTATGCTTACGTAGGTACTTTTGGATATATGTATATAATTTTCAGTAGATAACAGGACAAATTAACATGTCTTAATCTCTAAAAACTATTTCATTGAGCTAGTCTTCGTAAGCGCGTCTACCAACCGATAGTTGCTAGAGTCGATACCCAATTTTGGCCAAGCTCCCCACACTACGAGTTCCAGTATTGATGTTATATTTCTGATTCTTGAATCTTTCATTCTGAATTACTTGTTCTTTCATTCGCTGGGGTGTACAGTGTACTGTCCATTTAGCTACGAAAACAAAGCTATCATAGTGGTACACAAATATTTTTTTTCAGTTCGGGAATCGATTGTCGCGCTAATTGACCCATCACTGCGTCACTGAAGTATTCAGTAAAATTAATCTTAGAAATGCTGCATACTGCCAACCCCAGTACGACATACGGGCGTGCGTGACGTATTCGTATAGCAGCACTATGATTTCTAGTACATGCCTATGCATAATAGGAAGTAAACAAAACATCTTAACAATTTCTGTCCTAGGTACTCTATTACGCGTTATTATAAGCTTTGTTATGAAGATTAACTTCTTGCATATTATGAAGTTAGTGTTGGTAGTATATATTTTTTCCTGTCTTAGAAGGCCTGGAGGAATCGAAGAAATCTGTTTTTAATAGTGTTGGGTGATAGCCCTGCAAACTATAGAGATTGATATTTGTGTCATCTTTCTTTCGAGAGTTTATTAAAAGTCTCCACTAGCGATGATTTAGTACGGGTTGCGCATCTTGGACAGGCCGCTTTGCTATCAAACCTTGCTGAAAGCAAAACATTTCACTACAGCCTAGCACGAGGGAAGATATTTGTATGGCAAATACAAATAAATCGAAACCGCGAAGAACGAAATAGTAGATTCACCTTTGTCGACAACGTGACTGCATCCAGCTCTATCCACCTAGTTCAGTTTAGGGTCCTCCGGGCTATCCAGGCTCAGTGTATCTTGTACATTAGAGCATGCCCTGGAACCATGGATGCCAGAAAGCCATGAAGCGAAAGCTACCCATCGAAAAACACTGTTATAAAAAGAAGCTTTCGGCCGTATGTTTTTTCTGTTTTTGTTTTGTACCCATCTCAACTAAATGCTGTCAATCAACTCAGCCTATGGCAGTCCTCTGCTGGACATAGGCCTCTTCTAAGTGGTATCATAACACCTAGTCTCCCCCTTTCGTATTCAGTCTGCCCCAGCCGCCTATGATGTCACTAAGGACTACGTACGTTACAGCAATACAATCTATAGCACGTTTAGGATACGTTCATCCTTGATAGGTACTACGTATTTGATAGCGTGAAGTACCTTCCTATTGCTAGGTGCTGCATTATCACTAGCCAGTTATCATGAGCGCATCTTTATATTGTATTACATGCTCTGTTATGTAATGTTAAATGGGGAATGTTGATACGGTCTACAATCTACTTAATATAACATTTTACAGGCCAGAATATGCACATTTTTCATGTACTCCGGGTAAAAATCACGAAAAATCCTTTTTAGTGCATATATTTTTTTTTTTTGGTATTTATCTTCTTTGTATTATTATTTAGTTAATTTATAACTCAGGTGTATAGATTCGTACAAGCCCCAGATTGTGTAAGTTTGTCAAAAAAATTATTAACAATCTGGTAGGTAGGTAATACGGGCTGGTGTCCGCAACTCCACGTCAATGCGCGTATTTTGCGTACGGAAAGTTAACAATCTGGTATTACTTACATAAAATAAACTCCTGTTCATCATCATCATCCACAGCCCGATCATGTGCCAATCTCCACGCTCCTGTGCCAGCCTCATCCAGGTTCACCCAGGTTATAACTCGTTTTCAGATATCGAAAACCTTCGTATGTCTTCGAATCTCGACGTTTGGGACTCGATATTATATGCCAAGCATGGAACGCTCCATGGCTCTCTGTGCCACTCACACCCTGTACAAAGCCTCCTGGGTGAACGTCTACGTCTCAGCCCCGTGCGTCATGGTGGGCAGAACACACTGGTTATAGAGGCGGGACTTGAGACATTGTGGAATTTTGGCTTATTTCAGAATGGAGTTACTAATTTAAATTGAAATACTTTTGGGTCGTGGGAATTTGTTATACTGTGGACAATAGAAAGTTTTAATTGTAAATGGAGTGTGAGATTGCATAAAGCGGTAATTGTTTGTAGTAGCTACTACGATTTAGAATAAAAAGTAACACCATAGATTACCTTATGTCTTGGTGTTTGTGGTGTACTAAGGTGCGTTGGGGTAAGATCGGCGCAGGGGTAAGAACGTAGAAATCAAATATCCCACTTATTTGGCTATATTTTTAATGCTAGCCACATTGCGCGCCACGTCATTATGTTCCGCCCCGCCCCGCAGTGACCGCCAGTCGCTCCGGCAATTCGGACGTGTACCACGCGCCGTTAGAGAAAACAAGTTAAGTTTTATAAAATATTTGTTTATCCGGTCTTTAACCTTCATTCGTATTTGCATATTTTAGCAAAAGTATAGGTTATTTTGGTATTGTTTTGCCTAAATACTAAGTTTTAAGCAGTGATAACATGATAAAACTAATCCAGATATGTCTACTACCTCTGTAGGCTGAAATCCGGTGTTACTCGTCTCGAGTAAAGATCGGACAAAAATATCCGGTCTTAACCAGTTTCGAAAATGGCAGTGATTGTCAAACTTTTATTGAACATGATTTTAATTTAATTTTAAATACTTAATGCACAGTTTAACAATCCACTTAATGTGTTCAATAAATTAAATTCTTAATCGTTTCAATATGGCGCTTATAACCCAGGATCACACTGCTCGATTCTGCAGCTATCTGTTTTTTTGATGACATTAATTTTAAATGAAATTTGAGGAAGTATTCAAAGGATTAGCAATAAGTTGCCTATAAAAAATTGCCGCAATTACCTGTAATTAATTTTTTGAGAAAATGATGTAAAGAATAGAAAAAAATGGTTGCCTAATCTCAGTCAGCCGCAACGCTAGGTTGCCAGGTGTAAATACTAGTAGATATTTTATTGTTAAGCGTTGCAGCTGACTGAGAGCTGGCAACCATTTTTTTTCTATTCTATATTTATTTATTTCTTAAATGACGTAAAATTTATCAAAAAAACATAGCTGCAAATTATATTACCAAAATAATTATACCTACAAAATTAGTTGTGGCAATTTTTTTATAGGCAACCTATTGCTGATCCTTTGAATACTTCGTCTACTTCCATTTAAAATTAATTTCATCAAAAAATCAGATAGCTGCAGAATCGAGCAGTGTGATCCTGGGTTATAAGCGCCATATTGAAACGATTACGAACACATTAAGTGGATTGTTAAACTTCCCTTCATTTCTCTACCAACCGTACAGTATTTCAATTTTATATAACGCATTAACATACGCTTGCTTTATTTGGTAGTATGCTTGTGGATAAAACCAAACTTTGAGAATCTTAATATCTTCTAAATTTGGCATGTGGGGTAAGATCGAACAAATTAAACGAAAAAAGAAAGAATAATTTGGAACATCTATATTTGTAGTATTAGGTAGATTTTTTTGATGTCATGTTAAAGAACAGGAAAGATCGGATACATTCTTTTCATACACCTTGTGCTCCTAGCAATAGGAATAAATTTAAATTGTTGTCCGAACTTACCCCTTGATAGCCAAATCATCATTATATTCACAAAAATTGTATCCTGATTTTACAGGCTTACAAAGCAAAAATTATTGAGTGTTTATAAATAAATTAAATTTAAAATTACAGTGTGTTGAATCATTATTAATTTCCACTATTTTTCATTAATGTGCTGTATACCAAAATTGAGAAAAAAAACTATTCGAAAATCCGTCCGATATTACCCCAAGGCACCTTATAGGTACACCTCTGCCTACCCGTTCAACATGAACATGTTTATAGTCATATCTTAACTATTCGAAAATCCGTCCGATATTACCCCAAGGCACCTTATAGGTACACCTCTGCCTACCCGTTCAACATGAACATGTTTATAGTCATATCTTACTATATGATAATTCCCACAAGACGCATTACTGCATGACCATAAAGGGGACAGCGTCAGATGGCTCGCGAAATTCAAAATTTCTTTAGTTTTCTGCTACCTGACACTAACCTGCAAGGTCAGTGTTAGGTTGTATGTTGATAACAATATGATTCGCGTCCGTAACAAATATGGCTTTACAGAATTATAATCATTAGGATCAGCAATACAACTCCTTAATTATGTCCATATTATAATCCTATTGATTGATATTTTATGAAATTGTCATTCAATAGGATTAAATTAACTTACGAGGGCTGTATTGATGATTTTAATGATTATAATTCTGTAAATACCTACTTGTTACGGTCGCGAATCATATTTTGTTCAATATACAACTTGAGACTGACGTGCAAACTGCAAAAAAACTTAAGATAATTAGAATTTCGCGGGCAGCCTGGCGCTTCACCCTTAAAACCACGTTACCTGTAGTGTGTTGTCTGTGTAAACTACACCACACTTTAGATATCCGAGAGATATGCCTTTACTGTATATTTGTTCAAGTTCAAGTGTCGCCACCTTTTCCCCACTCCTGAAACTCACACAAAAACAAACGAAATAGATACGGCACACATGATGCTTTCTTCGCTTCTCAAATGTGTCGCTGGTGGTGGCGTGTGTATTGTATCATTGAGTTCCCTCCAAAATGGTTGAGCTGAATGGTGCTGATCCATACGCCATGTTCGTGAACGGGCGCCGTCAGTAGGCACTGGTCATTTCTTAGCTGCCACGGCTTATTTTAATTCCATAATTGTTTTTATCTTTTTATTACGGACGCTTCTAACGTGCACGTCTTTCTACATCATTCTCACATGTATAATTACAACGTGAATGATGTAACCACTTTTTTGTAACAATATTTTGATTTAAAAGGGTGTCCATGGAGTTTCTTGTCCGTTCTTCTCCATAGGTACCTACTACGCTTTGGAATGGGCCACTAGCTCAGAACAATAACTAAAGCATAGAAGGAAGCTAAATTTAACTAATATAGTCGTCTCTGTTTTCTTACACACTCATAACAGCATTAGAAAGAGACAGATGTAGGTTGCTCAAAATGCAAATCGTCACAAAGCAAACGTCAATTTGGCTACCTTGGCTACCTTTATGATACTAAGTTTAAAAGCTACTTATCGTCTCAGGTTTTTGTCTATGACTTTGTTCATCGCATTTTTTCGTATAATGCATATGGGTGCATGAGAGTTGAAGTGCTTCGTTGATTTTACGTAGTGATGGGTAACTCATCATTTTTATATGAGGTTGAGGGAGCACCTCATTTTACCTCGCGAGGTCCTCACGAGGTACCCCTCATTTGAGGCGAGTAATCGCACGTCGTCGTATTCACCTCACGAGCCGAACTCAGCCGATAGTCCGCGGCAGCGAGGCGGACGGGGGCGCGTCGACTCACGAGTACTCATGATTCCGATTTTTACGTCTCCCTCACACACATAATTTTCTTTCGCTCATAAATTTTTGACCGCCAAAATAAACGAATCAATGATAATTGATTACCAATCTAATGATAAAGTTTATAAAGTTCATAGTAATAGCCGAATTAAAAATATTTTCTCTATAATTCTCAAATACCTCTGTTTTTTTTTTATTTGCTTCGTGTGTTTTATTTACCCTACAACTCATTTCACACATTTTATTGTATCTCTTTTTAATCTAAATAATATTCTACCAAACATCAGTATCACACACACACCAAACATCATTATTTCATTAGGTACCTAAGTACATACCAAAATCATAATGTATACTGTGTTTTCAAAATTTCGAGACCTCGCCGCACTCATTCTCTAATTTTGTACTAAGTCGGTTCATTCGCTCACTCAATCACTCAATACTCACTCCACTCGCGAGTAGTCGCGACGACTCGACGAGTCAATATTGTCAATGTCAATTTTTGAGGACGCGTGAACGAATGAGGTGGTTCAATGTTGAAATACGAGTAACTCTTTCAATTTGCGATCACGAGTACCTCAAATGAGGCACCTCATGAGTGAGGGACACATCTCTAATTTTACGTGTTTTTGTAAAAATAGTACAAAATTAATAGTGATTTAGTGTAAATCGCAAAGCTTAAAGATTAAATAATGTCCTGCATTATAGTGGGATGTAAATCACATTCATCCCGCAAAGAAAATGATGCGGAAATCATAAGCTTCCATCGGTAAGTAATCAAATATGGTCATTTTATCGGTTTTGTATTCTCACTGTGGGTTATTTTGTAATTTTTTCAAATTATTTGAGCTTAGTGTACATGGTAGTGTTTTGAAATCAATATTTTATGCAATTAAATCATTCGATTCTAGGGAAAATATAAATTTTTAATCGGCATATAAATATTTTGCAATAGTGCTTGCAAAAATAAACTATCGATAGAATATCGATAGAACTAGCGTCATCTAAATTATTTTTCTTTACACGTAGTTTTGGTAAGGATTAAATATTTATGAGTGAAATAAATACCTAAATACCTACGGTCTTGCCAGCAAATCGTACGTATGAGTAATGAAATGACAGTGGTCAAAAATCCGTGTGGCTCATGGTATAATAATTTAAACTCACGTGTGGCTATGATTTTTTTTGTCATTTTCAGATTTCCCTCCGATATTGATATGAGGCAAAAATGGATCAACGCTATTGAACGTAACTACTGGGAATGGAAAAAACAACATCGTATTTGTTCCAAACATTTCAGCTATGACTGCTTTATTAAAATATTGCTACCAACGTCAATTTTTGATGATTTACTCGAACATTCATTCGATAATGATGTATTAAAATGGAAATTAAAGCAATGAATATTTAACAATTAGAATTCATTATATCGCAAAATAATTATCTTCTCCTGTAGAAAAAGTAAGGACATTTCTAACAAAAGCTATATTTTTTAAAAGACAGTAATTTAAATTTTTTGTTACTTGTTCCGTGGCCAATCGCTCTTTAAAAATTATTTAAGCGTTTTCTTGGTAATTTCAATTTGTTAATAATTTATCCTGTGTTTATAAATAAATAAGTTGATCAGACTGAAGTGAGTTCTTTATTTCACCTTAGCATATTTTAGATCTAAGAGCGTTTATACCTTATGAGTGGCAACGTCGCAATTTAGTGTCATTTTTCGTGGTTTTCAATATTTATAATTTAATCGGCCCTATATTTTAAAAATCTGTTTAATTAACTTTTTAGAATTATGTGAAAACTGTGTAAAAGGTAAGAAATCGTTGCGTTTACAGTTCTATTTATATGCAAATAATACATTGGAAACTTGCAGGGCGTTATTTTCATTGTAAAATAACTGTAAGCATTACGATTACTTACTTTTTAAACCCTTTCACGTAATTCTAAAAAGTTAATTAAACAGATTTTTTAAATATAGCTCCGATTAAATGATAAAAATTGAAAACCCCGAAATATGACACTAAATTGCGACGTTGCCACTCTTAACACGTTCGCTGCCACCCCCGCACCGGTGCGGGGAGGGGTGTCCATGCGAGAGGCCGACCACGCACCGGTGCGGTCTCGCGCCTTAGTAGATTCATACACTCAGTTTGGCGCCGGCACTGGGCCAAGAACGTTGTGTTTGAAGCGGCACTGCGCTTGAAATTTTAAATTAAAAAATATATTTGGCCTCCCGGTGACCTTCAATTTTTGCAAGTGGCAGTCAACCTGTTAAGGTATAAACGCTCTTAATGCCAAGGAGCGATACCATAAACTAAGAAGTCGATATCGGTATTTATTTTATGCATAGTCACATCACTAGCTAATACTCTTTTGTCTATGACAGCGTACACTTCAAATGTCCCAAAGTGCCTTCTATGCTTTAGTTATTGTTCTGAGGCCACTAGCTTCATCTTTCTGACTGACAGACCCCTTGACAATTCAATAGTGCCTGTAATTGGTTTATTTGAAATAAATGCTTTGAGTTTGAGCTTTCTTCGCACGCATACAAGAAAATATGCGTAACACTTTTGTGCTATTTTGTTACACACATGCTCAACGGCATTTAAACGGCATGAGACCGTATAGATACAGTCAAGGTATGCACACATGCAACTATAGCCTCGACTAGCGAAGAGGGGTTGGTATAAATATTTGATCGATAAAAATATTGATGAAAACCGACTGCAAAAGCAGAAGTGCTTTTTGGACGTATTTTGTATCGTCTATTTTTTCAGATTTTCGATGTGGAATATTATAAACACCAATAAACCTAATCAAGTAAAAATATAATATGTATAAGTATTTGTTTGCAAATGACATTTAAGTAAATCAGTTTCTTCAGTTTCTCTCTTACTTTATTAATTAATAAAATACAATACAAAATAATCTATAACTACTCGTATAGTACTGTCAAATTACTGATTAATTAACTAATATAATACGCTCATTTATCCATCGCTATTTATTGCAATCGACGTCTTCTCAGTTCGTCATCAACATTGAATTCATCGCAGCTTCAGCCAATACATGATTTTGGCAAAGAGACTGGTAATCTGTGGTAACGTAATGCAAGTGCGTCTCTGAACTCTAATGGAGATAGATCGAAATGGTATTTCTTAGTCGGTATGATAGATAGTCAGTAGGAGGATTTTGTTTTCATTTTTGTCGAAAGGAACGTTCAATCGCTCTTCTCTTGATAGGGCAGAGTTAGACCAAGACGGTATCCAAGAGTTGTCATTGAGAGCGTCTTAAAACAATCCTCTTGAAATTGGGAAGAACAAATTACACTTTAGTTTGAGGATAACCAATTATTTTCCCTGCCTGTTGCATCTATCCATTTATTTTTAATTCTTGTGAAACAGGTGCTTCAAATAATTTCTTATTTAGCACAACTAACAATTATCGATGTCCATATTTCAGCGCTGCGCACCACTAATACCTACATCGTTTTGACTTGCGTCAGTCAAAAATATTTCAAATAAGTGCAAATAAGTAGGTATTTATTAATTAATTCCTAGAAATTTTACAATAAGCTTAAGCCTGCACGTGTCCGAACAAAAGAGTCATAAAATTCGATAACCGCAGTGGGCAAAAGTCGGTGGCATCTGTTGATGCTTTTGTTAGAGCGGTTTTTGGTAATTACATAGAGCTCTCTCTGTTTCTCTCCCTCATCCATTTATTATGAAGAAAAATTTGGTTTTAAGATCTCTAAGATAAGATAAGAAGCATCCCTTTTGACATTACAATGCTGCTCCAGTGCAACTGATACTAAGTCATTTTACGATAGTTTAAATTATTTTATTATACATACCTACTGTGATTTTTAACAGAGAGCTTTAATTATTGTAAAAACTGTGATTTGTGAAGACTGAATAAAAATAAATGCAAACCATACAAGCACTTTTCCTACCATCAGTACTTTTGCGGCTTCTAGCTATACATGTAGGTAGATATAGTATACGGACCGGGCGAGTTGGGACTAGGGATCAGTAGGGACGAAGCCAAATATTTAACTTCAAACCTTTTACAATGTAAATTTTGTGCTATTAACTTAATAACGTAATCTCTTTTCAGAGACTGATAGACAAGACGCGAGTGACGTGCATCAGGTGGGTGCCGGGCTCTAGCAACCTGTTCATCTCGGCGCACGCGTCGGGGCAGCTGTACGTGTACAACGAGGAGCTGGCGTGCGGCACGGCCGCGCCGCACTACCAGCTGTTCAAGCAGGGCGACGGCTACTCCATCCACACGTGCCGCACCAAGTCCACGCGCAACCCGCTCTACAGGTGGCTCATCGGCGACGGCAGCTGCATCAACGAGTTCGCCTTCTCGCCCTGCGGCGCCAACCTCGCCGTCGTGTCCCAGGACGGCTTCCTCCGCGTGTTCCACTACGACACCATGGAACTCATCGGCAGGGCGAGGTCTTACTTCGGTGGCTTCCTCTGCGTGTGCTGGTCCCCCGACGGTAAGTACGTCGTGGTCGGCGGAGAGGACGACCTCGTCACCGTGTGGTCGTTCAGCGAGAGGCGCGTCGTGGCGCGGGGACAGGGACACAGGTCGTGGGTCTCCGTCGTCGCCTTCGACCCCTACGTCGTCAGCTTCAGCGAACCAGAAATCGAAGAAGGCGTCGAAGACGACAGACAGAAAAGTGAAAGTGTGCAGTGTTATAGGTTAGGCAGTGTATCTCAGGACACACAGTTGTGCTTGTGGGACCTCACCGAGGACGTGTTGAAGCCGCCCGTCAGGGCGCGAGCCTCCGCGCATCTCTCGCCCAATAGTCAAACATTATCTCCAAACGGAGTCCCCGGTATGAAAGTACCAGCGCCTAAAGGAGCTAAAACTAATAAAATAGGACACAAACACGCCGAGCTAAGCGGGTCGAATGCGGCGGGCGAACCGTCCGGCACGAAGCAAACGAAAGCGAAAGTGAACAACGTCTCGACACTAAACATTAGTGTGGGGAAAGCGAAAGAGGAGACTTCGGGATCGCTGGGGGTGAACTCGTTGACGCAGCGACTAGCCGGGTTTTCGTTTGGCGAGCGTCGATCCGAGCATCGTAGGAATTTCAGTTTGACATCAAAGCCGGCGGAGCAGAAGTCTTCTGCGTCGAACAGCGTCGCGTTGAGAGGGAAGTCTGCGGGCGCGCAGTCTAACGACTCGTACGACCCTCTGAAGTTGATCGGCACGCCGTCGTGTCCGCGGTTCGACGAGTGCCCGGTGTTAGAGCCGCTGGTGTGCAAGAAGATCGCGCACGAGCGGCTCACGGCTCTGCTGTTCCGCGCCGAGTACTTCGTGACGGCGTGCGCGGACGGCGGCGTCACCACGTGGGCGCGCCCGGCGCGAGCGCACTGCGGCGAGCCGCGGCCCGCCCGGCGCTGCGACCGCATCGACCTCGTCGACTAGTCCGCGCCACCACAGCGACACCGCTGCACGCAGACCGCCACACTCTTGCTACTTCTCCTCCTAGTCTATACCGACATTTTGGTCACTCACATTTCGACAGCCTGGTGACGATAGATTTTGCGAAAAATACTTCGATCATAAATACCCTAGATACAACATCTCCTACAAATTCACGCCGAAAAAGTGTCCGACTCGCTTAGTTATAAGTATGCACGTATAGTAGACAAATTCACAATGTATAATGTACTAAGACTATATTAATAAAAATTGAATACAACTTTATTCCCTACACAAAAGGTTTTATTTGTAATGCACGCGTTAGGCGGTTGTGACATTACAAAATGCGATAATCGCGCAAGTCGTAAAATTTTAACGACCGTCGGCCGTAGGTGTACGAATGTACACCTTAAGTCAATCAGAATTAAGTATAATTCAGTTTACGCTGCGTGGGGATCGTAGCCTTGAGTCTTGTAGGAACAGAGTAGCAACACGCGCGGGAAAGGGACAACCGCGTAAGCGATTTACTTCAACTATTTTAGAAAGACAATGTTTTTACTTAGTTAGAAGGTAAATTTAGCCACAAATCCATTACATTATGAAATCTTGAATTAATACTTACCGAAAATAAGAAACCCCATCCTTTTTCAAGCTATTTGAAGTATTATTTTTGCACTTTTTCACGGAGCACTTCGGCATGTTGACCTGACGGTGACCGGCGCGCGACTGCGAGCGCAATTGTGCTACAACGCGTTTTTAGCACAATTGATTCATACCGCGCTTGAGGCGTTGTTAGTGTATCTAGGGTATTTATGATCGAAGGAAAAATAGATTGGTATTACAAAAGGCCGGCTCTAGATAACGTGCGGAAACAGGTGCTCGCACATAGACGTGTACGTACGGCGATCTCAAACAAATACCACTCGCGCATGCGCCTTGGACTCCCTGTACGTAGACACGTGTCTATGTGGGCGTGCGTTTTCGCTCGTTATTTATAGCGGTGCCGAACTTCTGTAAGTACCTTTCTTTTTTTGTTATAATTGTCTTCGACATTTCCAAGAATTGAGAGTAAATGATTAGTACAATATTATACTTGAAAATATATTTCCTTACTTTAGCAGCACTGAAGGTTGTAAGTAGCCGTTATTTAACGAAATAGCTGTTATTTCGTTGCGTTGCGGACAAATAACGTTCACGTTATAGTTGATGAAAAATAGTAGTTATTTGATGATGTTGTTTCAAAGCTAGGTAAACCTAGCAAAATGGTAAAATGTTGTGACGGTGTTGCTTTAAAGAATTTTGGATAGACTATGTTGTTAAAAGTTTGGTTGTTTGATATACTCTGGGTTGTCTGCAGCGGTGTCGCTGGTTGTAAGTTAAAGTTGTGAGTGGTGTTCGTGTGCTATTATTCCATGCTAGACACATTGTTCAGAATGCGTGTGAGTTTATATGTTGTGTCCTGGAGCTCTCCTGTGTATGCCAATACCGTTCATATATCGTTATAAGTTTCCGGATCGCAGCCAAAGTTGAGGCTTGAAAATGTTACATGTTTGCACTGATTTCAAGACATGGTTTTTGAATATTGTATTTCTACGCGAATCTGGGAATTAAAATAGTAATGTTGATGTTCTTTTTATGGGGTTTACACACCTAAGGCGGCTGTCTTGAACTCTTGACCATAACATACATCAAGATAAGTTTTCTTTATGGTGTGCCGACCCCATAAATTTAAATAAGGTATGGTTTCCATTACTACACATAAAGAACGAGCAAAGCTATTATGCACTACAAAATGAGCCTTATTGTATTCTTAAATCTTTGGTTTCTTATACATGTTGATCCCTTCCTTGCTCTAAGGTTTGCACAACACATTACTAAACAAACACACCAGTTAACTGTAACTAAATTGTGATACTCCCTAAATCGTTGGTAATCTGTCCTTATATTAATAGTGCTGGGTAGAGAAAGCAACAGACTTAAATATTGTTAATACTTCCTTAAATAGTTCTATCGAAATGTTTTCATTTATTAATAGAATAGTCTACGTGCGCAGCATTCTGTTCTTATACTAAGTCAATACAGGAAAG
The DNA here is from genome assembly GCA_937001585.2 of Brachylomia viminalis. Lineage (NCBI taxonomy): Eukaryota > Metazoa > Arthropoda > Insecta > Lepidoptera > Noctuidae > Brachylomia > Brachylomia viminalis. The sequence goes on along the minus strand of OW443307.2, from coordinate 3,280,894 downwards.
TTCCAGTCGTGGTTTCCACTAAGCATTTTCTAGAGCTGTAATGATATACGATGAAAAAAACATTTTAGATAGCAATAGATATGAGATTCGTAACTATGTATAGACAAATGTATATTATAATTAAGGAAAAACGTTTTTTTCGGCTCACAATTGTAAATATAGTTCGTAGGTCAAGCGATCTGATCGCTTCATGTTCGCAAAACACGTGCGCTTTCATATTAAAGCTATTTATTACGATTTTTTTATCGATTTAAATGTTGTTGCATCGATTGACGTGTCTGTAAGACTTGCAGTGTTTAACTTTTTTTTTATATTGTGAGACTCATATAAGTTGTTAATTATTTAGATATTAGTTGTTAGTATGTAGTTTAGTAAATTTATTTCATCATAGATCAATATTTGGTTCTATATTTTTGCTCTCGTGTAGATAAATTGATATGAAGAGCGCGGATTTGAAGGTTTTTGAAAAGGAGAGATTATATTGGAATGAATGAAAACAATTCTAGTGAAATTATATTAATGCTCTTAAAGAAGTTTATTGGCGTAGGTATTGACTATTGTCCTTGTTATGTTGTAATAATCGACCAATTTTAGAACTTTTGGTGTATTTAAAGTCAATGATTACCACCTAAGACGACAAAAATAAGATTTATAATAATCTATTTGATGCTAGTATTCGATCTTTAGGCCTTATTAGCACTTTCAAAGTAAATTTTAAATAAATAAATGCACTGTGAATGAGAGTCCCTTTTCACAAATCCGCGCTTGAAATAATATTCCTAATCTATATTTAGATATTTTCACAATTTGTCCATTGCTAATTGCAAATTAAAACTTAGCAACAATGTAAATAATGGTAAAATAACTGTTATAACAATGCAATAGCGTAGTAACGAAATAACTAAAGTCTTTACTTGTATTCGCCTAAATTATTTGTTAAAATTATGTTTTATAGTCACTATTATTTATGTGTATAGCGTATAACGTTTTAATTTAATTTGAAAATCGACATTATAAATGAAACAACGTTATTTGTGGCACCGTTACTAGCCGTTACTTTCGGTTGAAAGAAATGACGTTTTGAAAATAACTGATAAGCATGTTGCAGAATATTAAAAAAAAAGAATTATGTGTCATTTTTTACTGTATTGTACAGGAACATTTTCTTTTTGTGGCCTTATAAATGTTACTTATTATGAATATCAGATGGCTGCAATTAAACTTGCCTTTCTTATTTATTTTAAGTCAGATAATTTAAATAAGTTTGTAATAAAGACAGTAGTTGTGGATGCTAAATATGGCCAACATTGGAGCCAACTTGAGACAAAGCTGACAATAGATTGTCTTATTGGATTCATAGCGACCTGCTATTGGTCCCAATGTTAAGAGCCAACGTGTCTCTTGCGCATCGTGATATTGCATTTTAATGTTTTAATTACATACGATACTAGTCGTAATGTGCTATTGTTGGCACAACTTGAGCCTTGGTAACGTTATAAAGTAAAGTTGTATAGTAATTTGTACAGAATAGGGTAACGTATTCGATAAAATGTATGTCTAAGAGAAAGACCTTTTAAATACAAAGTACGTAACGACATGAAATTAAATGATCTCAAGCAAAATTATCTTTCCACTATCGCTTTAAAATCGCGATGCGCATCGCATATGAGACTTGTGAAAATCCTGAATATTTCTAACAAATTATTTATTTAATACATATCTTTGATAATTCCTAAATTGTATTGTTATCAAATTGTCCTTTGTGAGGTCAGCAGCTAAATTCAGTGAGCCATTTATACGTTCTAATTTCATACTTAAAACTAGGTTGTGCTCATAGTTATAATGTTAGCCTTTGAACAATCACTGTCGCGCTGCTTTGACTGTTTGCGGATAAACAATTTTACTATACTTATAATTACTTTTTTCGAGGCATAACTTGTTGTCAACCGAGGCATGCCTTTGATTAACAAAGGCATGCCTGTTAAACAATATAATAAAGTTGCCACTATATACCCCAGTGTTATTGCATTTAATTTCGTGTGATACTCTATTTATAAAACTGTGGATAATTCCTATAGATTGATAAGATTGACAAGACTGGATATATGGAAAATCAAGGGAATTGTTTTAATGTGGAAATTAAATCAGCTTACTGTGGTATATTTGCCTACAGTCGAAACAGCGCTTGAAAATATTGTATTCATTATTTTATTTCAAGAATGCAGTGGACACAATGCAAAGCTACTCGAAATACTTTTTAATATGCTTCAGTAAAAGTAACTTTATGTGTGGCGAGGCAGATGTAATAAATCCTCTATCGTGATAAGCAATTTTGTTACATTTGCATGAAAATCCAGTGACGAGCATCTTTGTATTGTGTCATAGTAGAATTAAATAGCTCTGTTTTGAGCAAGTGGGACTGGGGTTTGCGAGACTGCCTAAACAGTATGGAAACCACATATATGCAATAAATGAAACCACAAATAATACTAGTCCACATAAGTATAGCAAAATTAAATATTAAATTAAAACCGTAAATATAAAATAAAAAAAATCAAACAAAATAAATACAAAATAAAATCATTAAAAGTAAACACTCTGTTTAGAGAACATACCTTCGTACCTTGTCGTTTAGGTGTACTGATTTTACATTTTAAATGATAAATGATTTTATTTCTGTAAGTAGGGTTGAACAAACACTTTTACGCGTCAATCGTACTTTAAAAACTAGATGAGGTCGGCATTTCCCATCTGACTACTCTGAGAAGAAAGGCTGAAACAAACTCAGAGGTCACAGTCTCTTTTAGGCAATTATGTAGAATACATGCCAGCGTCGTGATAGTTTGCTCTGCGTGACAACGTCGCTTTTCAATGTTCAAGGATTCAAGTTCATTGACTTATTGATCCAATTCTACAGAGCGTTCAAATTTGCTCAAAATTAAAACTGCAGTTTTTGACCTAATTACTAGACCAATTTGTTTTTTTTTTTATATCGTCAGCAAAGGCGATAACAAGTATGTGGTTTCATTTATTGCATTAATGTGGTTTTCATACTGTATAAGTCTTTCCTAATAAGAGTCAATGATTACCTACAGTTAAATATTCTGTGAAAAATTATTTGAATGCTTCGGACTATTTTGAACGAACCCCGAAATCATGTACTGAATTGTAGACGGGCGTTAGCCTAGGTTCTCCATGGTTGGCATGTGTCAACATGCAAGACCTTACTTAGCGCCCGTTTGTCCTTGGAGCACCGTCATGGTTTTTAACATCTGTAGTATTGTCCAAATAAATACCTGTTGCAATTACTATTATTACCTGTGTTATTTTCTCATTTAAAAATAATTAATTATGCAAGAATAGTATTTGAAATTATGGGTTTCTTAGCCCACTGTAGTCTGTTATTGACTCAACAACGCAAAACCTAATCTTTAAAGCTGTCTAATAAACATTAGTCCCATATAAAGTTAACTATGTCACCGACATTATGCAGTTATATAAAATGTTTAATAATTATTAATTTATTGGAGTTCTTTGTTCAATAATAGTGAGACACGAATTACAAGCCTATCAAGTTAATATTTAAATAGAGGATTCTCTTTATAAGTTGTTGCAGTTTTATTTTCCGAAGAATACGTATCCCATGCCTCCGAAACTATGATAGATAAACCTTTCAATCCATACAATACTTCATTGTTTTAGATTGGTGTGTAGAGACTGAGCCTGATGTCTGCGTTGATGTTCGTATTTTGCACTTTACGCCACTGATAATAAAGTTTACTATTCATTATCGTCAGTCGTCAGAAAATTGGGAAGAATTGGGAAAGTCGGAATTTGTTTCGCGAGTCAGCTCTGAAGCTCGAATCACACAAATATTGTCGGTCTCTATACAGGGTTAAATTAAATTAGCTAGCGAAACTATAGACGTGATGAGTATCGTTATCTAAAAACGATAAAATTGAAATAAAAAAGATTTGTTGTTTTTTTTTTAAGGGTTGCTTTTAGTGTTTACCTGAAGTATGAGTTGAGAAAATATGTTTTATCGTAGATATCTATACTATCACGTCTGTGAAGTTTACACAACCAAAATATGTTTTTTAAACTGATATTTCAAATACACTAACTGCGGTCGATGACCCCACGAAAAATATCGACAAAATATTTTTTTTTGTTTTATCATATTTACATATCGACCCACCACCTCTGCGGAGTTTCTCTGGCTAATTTAATTTGACCCTGTAGATGACCACAAGATTTTGTGGTAAAGATGCGTTGATATTTTTTCCTGAGAGGACTTAGTAATTGTTTCAAGACTGTCAAAAAGAAAACCCATAAATCTATTTAATCCATAATATATTAAATTATCTAAAAGCCGGGGTCCCACGCTGTGGTGTCGGACGCGTCCACCATTTTGTAACACACCACGGTATCTCCTGGCTGCACGTCGAACGGCTGTTCAAAGCGAAGACCGCATTCCATGTCTCGCTTTATGGTAGGAACTTCGTCTTTTAAGTGCTTCATTGATGCTAGTTTACCTGGAGAAGAGAGTATTTTAAACATGGAGGCAATACATCAAATGACTGACAGCCTCTTTGGACTTGTGGCGCTTACGACTACAAGGTCGTAAGCGCGACAGTCGTATCGGGAGTCCTGGATTTGATCCACAAATCAAACGGTGTTATAGCGATTTTCTATGAAAATCTCATAAGCAGACCAGAGACTAGATTTGTGCCAACTAAAGGCAATAGGCTCGTCCCCTTTTGCAACCTAACTAGCAAAATGAGTGAAGTACACTACTCTGCTTACGCTCTTAAAAAATAAAGGCTTGTTGATATGTTACTTACATGCGCAAATTAGTATATTTTTGGCTTAGTACCCCTTTTCGCTTAACCTTGTAGAAACAAGTAAATAATCTTACCCTCAAACACGACGTCCTGTGCTCTGACGACTCTATACATAGCGTTTCTCGCGAGAGATCCCTTCACACATCTGCAGCCTGCTACAGGCACTTTCTTCTTGTTTTCTGTCACTATGAACTGTTGTAAGACGTTTGCTTCGCCTGTAATAATAGAAATAGTTTTAGAAAATCATTGAAACATGCCTATAAATGGTTTAATTGAATTGCCAGCTGCAGCAGCAGTAGGTACAGTTAACAAAATACATTAGTAACCGTCGAATAATAATGTAAAAGTAGTATTTTTTGCCAACAGACCAAATAATTCAGCACTAGTTTTTTTCAATTACTTTTAATCATAAAACAGACGAACATTTCAAAACTCAAAGCATTAATTTTATTAAACCATTTACAGGCATTGTACATTCAAGTCAATGAAAGACATTACTCGGTAAATAGTAGCTTGATAGTACATAGTACTCACACTTGTCCTATGCAATTATATAATACTGAAGAGATTGAGTTTATACAATACAAAGGTAGTCTTACAATCTTCAGCAGCTCCAACAGTATTTTCAAATGTTAATCAATTAGTTGTGGTTGTGGAGCAGGACCAGCATTGAGCCAGGCATTTTTATAAGCGATAATATTCCCCCAACTTATAATATGCCTGTCTGCATAGTGTGAGTTTTATACAAACTTTGAATTTCGTCTCATTCAGTTGAAGTATGTGGGGAGGTATTTTATTGTAACATTTTAAACAGTACCCCATGAAAGATGAGTCTACTTTAGTCAGTCTGAAACCTGGTTGAACAAATAGGTCCCTATTTCTAGTACTATAATTATGTCTTTCACCTCTTTTACTACAAAGATGTAATTTTTACCTTATGTACACATGTTTTCATAGATATATTGACAAGGTACCGTCATTATTTTAATAACCTTAAAGTTAAATAGTTCCCTTAGAGAATCGCGCCTGCGGAGATCATTTAGGGCTCTGATGGCTCTTTTCAGCAGAAAATAATAGGCTCAAGGTCTGCAACCTTGACTACTGAGCACACAATACGCACATGGTGGGTGCCTCAGCCCACTTTGTAATATTCGATCGTTAAATTATTATATTGTTGTAAGTTGAATTTATTTTCGACTTTATTTCAAAACGCGCAACGTTGAAAATTATTTGAAAGTCAAGAATCCTACCTATAAACTCTTCCTCGGTCCGCTTGGGTATCCTGTTACTGATCTCTTCCTTCACGTCATCAACCAGTCGGTATATAATGTTGTGCAGCTTCACCGGTATGTTCTTTATCTTAGCCTCCGCGGAGATAGAGGGAGGACAATCTACGTTGAACGCGTAGATTGCAGCTTTGAAGAGCTGTGCTGTCTGCAAGTGAAAAGATAACATACAAAATCAGCCTATAATATTTCCACTGCTGGGACACAGGCCTCCTCTCGGTGAGAGGGAGTGGGCCGTAATCCACCACGCGGGCCCTGTGCGGGTTGGTAGATGTCACATGTCTTCGAATTTTTCGTTTAGGGCATGCCGGTTTCCTCACGATGCTTTCCTTCACCGTTTTGAGAACCGTGGTGATGAAATAATTTACACAAAGTAAAGCGCCTGTCTGGGTTCGAACCTACGACCAACGACTCGTAAGTCGTGGCCGTTACCACTGCTCGTAAGTGAATGAAAAGTGTAAAATAACTGAGCTAAACACCCATATTTGTGGAAGCGATATGACACAAGACAGAGCTTTCAGAAAAGCTAACTTATAATATTCACTCTCTGATCCCAGGTTCGCCCGAGATTTTTTTTCCTGCGGCCATTTTTTTTCGCGCACTGGATTTCCAACGCACTGCTTAGCGCCGAGAGTTGAAAATCCAACAGTTTTTTTTTGACGCGGTGGGATGCACTCTATTGGATTCTCAATGCTCGGCTCAACACCGAGAATTGAAATACCAGTGCGAGATAGAATCTGCCGCGATATTTTTCCGTCCGTGCGTACGTGGGCCTACATGCACGTTTTATGACTGCGAGCATCGCGAGTCTTGGCGTTTGATATAATAGACTTGTGAGTAAAATTTACATCCGGTTCCTGGAAAAATCATCAACCAAACAACGTATTTGTATGTTCTTTTCTTCTTGTTTCTATAAACGTGTGTACATAAATTACGATATTGTAATGAAATTAAGCATCACCAATCAAAATATTAGCACGCCATAGTATGTAGCAAACTTGTCTGAAAATCTATTTTTTTGTTATTCTGCATGCATTTTATTCTTGTAAGTCTACAAAATGGAATACAACATACAATACAAGACACAATCCTTATCTATAAAAATCAATGCCACCTTTCGTTGTAATTTTATAACTCAAGAACGGATGGACCGATTTTGCTAATTCTTTTTTTAGAATATTCCTTGAAGTTTGATGACGGTTCATACGGAGAGAAAAATTAAAAAAAAAAAATGTTAGGCGGTACGAAGTTCGCGGGGTCAGCTAGTACAATAAATAATTTACATGGAGCAAATAAATACATCTTTAAGTATCTTATCTTTAATAACCCCTCTTTTTTCTCTTTCTTGCTGTAAAACTGTAACACGCTTTCATTTCAATAAAAACAAATAAAAGCGTGTTTAAAAAAAAAACTTTATTTATATTTACTTTTTAGTATTTATGATTTTAAATAACTAGTTTAGTCATTTCTATCTAATTTACATATATTTTTATACTTATTAAATACATTTTTATTATTTAGAACCAGAGTACTTATCAAGACGAATGAAACGAGCCCAAACTCGATGGGGTTGCGTCGTTTTATTACAGAGTTCCCATGGCCACCTTCCGGCTCCATAATCAGATCAGCTCCATGCTATAATAATATAGGTATATTGGTGTGCGCTAGCTGACATAATATAACAAATAATTTAATTTAATGTTTTGTGTTTCGAAATGGTTATGACTTACTACTGTATAGAATCCAATTCTTCTAACTGAACAGACAGCAGTGCTGCTGTTCCGCTACTTCTTCTTCCCAGCTAAAGCACTAGGAAGTGGTGAAGGGCGGGCGTTTTGGGGGGACTGTCTTATGTGATTTTGACGTTCAAAAAGTGCTGATTCTTAGTCTAGTTTGAATAAATGACTTTTGATTTGATTTAATATGGCATTGTCAACCGTTTTATGAACTTACAACATTTCATTACAGACACCGGGACAGGTGTAACTAAATAATAGCTTGCAATAAAAGCAAGTCAAGTAATATGATTGGCTGTTGATAATTCATTCAACCAATCACAGCATTGTTTACGCGCGCTTGGCAATTTTTGTGTTGATTTTCATTCCAGAAACAGTTTGAAACCATCAGTGATAATAATTAATAATTAAGTTTTTAAGATCACTTAATATCAAAAGAAAGCAATGGTCAGACTCAGAATCACACCATCCCCACATGCTTAGCTGACGGCATGGTGATCACAATACCAAACATACGGAAAAGGACACTGCTGCTAGTTTATGAAAATATTAACTTACCTCTAAATCATTCGGTGTAACGGGTCCCACACCGAAGTGTACCAGATCCAGCCTCACTGTGTCATGCTCATCATATGTCTCCAAGATGTCTAGAATAGCCTCCACTGAGCCGTCCACATCACCTAGCGAAAACAATAAAGGAAGGTAAATAAAAATAACTCTTGACTCGTGGCAATTCAATATAGCACTAAAAAAAATTTAATCATTGTTTCTCGTGTCCTTGCCTCTCCAGGCCTTTTCAATTCCTAAGCATCATATCACCGGAATCAGAATTGAAGCTAAGCTACACTAAGCTACTAACATTGGCGCCACACACTGGTTTTTACCGCGCACTGGATTTTCAACTCTCAATGTTGAGCCGAGCATTTAGAATCCAATACATTTTCAACTCTCAATGTTGAGCCGAGCATTTAGAATCCAATACATTTTCAACTCTCAATGTCGAGCCGAGCATTTAGAATCCAATACATTTTCAACTCTCAATGTTGAGCCGAGCATTTAGAATCCAATACATTTTCAACTCTCAATGTTGAGCCGAGCATTTAGAATCCAATACATTTTTTTCAGGCTATTAAATAATTGGGTACGAGGCTTAGAATCATTAAAACCTGTTTTATTTAAAAAGAGAAAGATTATTTGAATTTACTGTCTGTCTGTCAGTTACCTTTTCTTGGATTTGGATGAAAGGCTAGGACTTGACCTAGCGTGTCCCTAAAAAGTAGGTACATACCCCATGCCGATTTCGGCTGGGGTGACCGTTTCTATTACTTACGACTATAGGTTACGAGCATGTCCTCTGCATAGCTATTCACAAACGATCGATACACTTCCGTGCCGAATCGAACATCAATTTGTTATCAAGGGAGTCCTCTAAAGGGGTTGTCTATTGTTTGCCCGAAGATTATATGCCATAATCATCATTTTCCCGAATTTCATTTGCCCGAATGTTTCATTTGCCCTAAAAGACATATGACATACTTTTAATTGCCCGAATTTTAGATACCATAAGATACGAATGCCATAAGTATTGTTTGCCTTATTTTTATGTGCCATAATAATTATTAGACATAATATTTAAATGGCATAACAAGTATTATACAAATATTTAAGCCCCGTAATAATCATTACACTTATTAAACTTATTTATTCTGTGCATGGTTGATGGTGGGCTAGGTCGACGGAGCCCCGCTTCGCGGGGCTCCTACTTCTGTGTCGTTTATAAAAAAATAACCACGAAGGGGATGGCGGGGTCTATTCGCTCGCTTCGCTCGCTCACACGATCCCGCCATCCCCATCTAACCTAACCTGTCCGAGTCGGGGTGCCCTAAAGTCCCAATTGCATCCAATTTCTCTTGATATAAACAACCGTTACACACCCGATGTCGATGGCAAATTATGTTATGGCATATCATAATTATGGCATGTGATAATTAGGGCTTACAATGATTATGACAAATGATGTTATGGTAAGTGACTTTATGGGAAACAATGATTCTGGCACGTGACTAATATGGCAAATGAGAGTAGGGCAAATGAGTATTATGTCGTATGATATTATGGCTGTTGACTATTATGGCAAATGATATTAGGGCAAATAAAATTCGGGTAAACGGCGGTATACCCTCTAAAGGCTGTTGACACATCAAAAAACCGAAAATCTTGTCACTTTAAATAAGAAAGGACGACCGCCATTCTTCCGAGAGCTATATGCTGTCGGGGGCAAGGCGAATCATTAATTGAAAACGTGTCATTATCGATTCGACAGCCTGTCGAATGGAAATGAATAGCTATGCTGGTGTGGCTAATGTATCCGATCCTGGTAGTGAAAGTACGTGCACAGTGCGGACACGTTAGAATACCATTACGGTAATGATATTGTATGTAGTGGGTGGCTTACTCTTGTGGTGGTGGCTGCTCCTATATACTAACCCAGGTAATTTCCTGGGTTAGGTTATAAGATACTTTTATCCCAGCAGTACTTGCCCGAGGGATAATTTCCGACCTTCACGCAGACAAAGCCGCGTGAAAAGGCTAGTGTGGTATACATTTTATGTAGATAGATTATATGAAAGGCATATGAATCGCGATATAAAAAAGGTTCGTGAACCTGCTGACAGCCGACCGGCGGATATTGATATAGGTACAGAGTTAATTACAAATACTTATATACTCTCGCAGGTAGCTTCTTAACCGTTGTATAATATAAAGCAATTCGCCCGTAGAGCCGTCATTATATTATCATTTAGAACTACCATTTTTTTTTGTATGCAATTAAAATTTTGTAAAACTTTAATTCATTTAGTAAATTGTGCCTATCAAATATTTTTTCAAAGAGTTTTATATTGCTTTCTTATATTTGCATACATTATTTGTCAAGTCATCGTCATCATATACAAGGTGTAACTTCTGTTACACCAGTGTGTTCTGTGGTCTGTTCTTGTTAAACGCAAGTCCTGAAAGTAGTTTGCTCATAACTGACTACTGAATCCATTTCAGTAACTATTATTATAGGTATTTTTTTGAAAAATTATTTATTTTGCAATACTGAACGCCGATTGAGTCAAAGAAAATTAAATCTACGCAATAAGACTCAATTTTAAATGCATAAGTAATGCTAGAGTCAACAAAATTTTCTTAATAATAATAGTTAGCTTTATCAAAAATTGTTTTGGTCATTGTATTATGCTTTTAACTCAATACTCTAATTGGGGTGTATGAGGTCTTGCGTTAATTATGTTACACGTTTTATAAGCATTTATTTGTATAGGAACCGAAATCTCGAACTTGTCAGTGGGCTGAATAAATATGTACTCTCAATCAAAAAATCCACAGAATAGGTTCACTTTGTTCGCAAATTCGCCTATGCTTCACATTTATTGCCGCTGAATGTGATTGTTTATTTCGGAGCTTCGATCAACAATACCAACTAGATAACGAGTCTCGTACAAAATCAAAGCTAAATGCTGTCCGCGTGAAAAAAGTTTAAAACAGAAAGTTCAACCTAATTACTACCATGGCACCTAGTAATAAAGTCGTGTTTACATTGGCTGTGTTTCAAGCGAACTAAATAAAATAAGAGCTCACGTCTCAAGTGCGCTGTTATTTACCGAGACGTATTTCTTGCGCCGACCCGATATCTAGTCGGTATTGTTGATCGAAGTTTCCGAGGGACCCTTATTGGCTAAGTAAAATGACAGCAACGGGTAGCTTGCCGATGTCGGTTCAAGGATGAGGGACTATCCATCACATACCGAGACCTCTCCGTGACTCGGGCTTCTCGTCATAATCACAACGTGCAGCTGCCGACTATTTCTGTTGTGTGATTAATGTGATTTTAGATCTGTTTTGTTTTTGAAGTGAAAACTTCTTTATTTGTTTATTTATTAATAAAGGTACACCAACAGCTTCTGTATACAAAATATCAAATAACAGTAGATAACAGTTCCCAATAATAGGTGAACCAACATTCTCAAATACAGTGATATTTTAAGGTAAAAACGAAATGCATAAAAATTAAGTGGTAACAACTATATAAACAAAAATATAAACAGACATAAGTTATAAGATTGCAGAGGTTGCATGGAATACCTAAATACTGATACAATAAAATTAATCTTTAGATCGTGTGAGTTGCGTGCTTCAGGACCTCAAAAATTGGGTCTTAAAGTGAGTTATTGAGTCATGATATATGTCAACATCTGGAGATGATTTTATATGTATAAGAATTCATCTCACGACTGAGCCTATTGAGGGGTGAGTTTACTCCTATATTTGTGGAATAAATGGGTAATGGGATATCTGGGTAAATTATGGGGGACTTTTAGTCCAATTTGTTCAGTTAATTTATCGCAGTCCAATATATTGTTAACTAATTTGAAAAAGAACATGAGATCATGTACCAGTCGACGGTCGCGCAGAGTAATCAATAATAATCAATCTTTTCGCGCACTTTGCGCTCTTTCTAAACAATGAACGAAACTGAACCGTCACGCTCGGATCGGTGAATTTAATTTTATTTTATGATTAATTTTTACCTCAATCGACGTGGTTCAATTTAATTAAAGTAATACAATATATACTTCTTTAGTTTAATATTTTATTTAATAAAGTAGTGTATATATTTGAACCTACTTTTAAAGTTTCTTAGATTTTATTTTGCTATTATATGTTGTTTCAAACAATTAATACAATCATTCAGTTGATGTTACTATTTTATCGAATGTCACCTTAAGATTGCTATTCATTCAACTGTTTTTTAATTGCATAATTATCTTAATAAGTTTTAAAGCAGTTTCACTAAATATTTTTTTTTTATTATTGCTTAAATGATAAATTATTTTATTACTGTAAGTAGGTTTGAACAAACACTTTTACACGTCAATCATATTTTTTTAAACTAGATGGATAAACAAACTCAGAGGTCACAGTCTCTTTTAAAGTCCAGACAAAATCTTGGTCAGATCATGTGAAAGCTATGTAGATCGGTGTCTGCAATGGTCTTTTGAGGAAAGAACCACACAGATTATATTGTGCGCTTATATTGTGTTTAAAAAATAAATACCAACAGTTCCAGCTGATTAATGTCCCAAAGTAGGTTGAAGCCCTCTTATCACCCAGAGAAGGCACGAGCATTGATCACCACGCTTGCTCAAGACGAGTTAGCGATTTCAGACTCATCTATAATAATATAATAAAGGTGAAGAGCTTGTCTGTTTGAACGCGCTAATATTTTTGCATTTGAAAGCACAATTCTTGATGAAGGCTATAGGCTATTCCACATCATGCTACGACCCTCAGGAGATGAACAAAAAGAAAGAGCATCAGAAAGAACGCTAAGGGATAACGAAGAAAAAACGCGCGCGGTGGCAGAAGGCGGCCGCCCGATGAGAATCGAGCATTACCGAGAAGAGCCGAACTGTGCATGCCTATGTCAACGAGGTATTTTAATGAATTAGTATAAATGTTGTGGTGTCTTAGGACTTCATGTTACCTTTCACAATGACGCTGAGCGTGGGATGCGTGTCGTACTGTATCATCTTCTGGCGCGGCCCGTCGGCCCTCATCTTGTACCTGCCCAGCGCCCTCTTGTGGGCGAGGCGCGCGTGGTACTGTTCCTGATGTACGGCCTCCTTAGCGGCGATAACTTCTTGGTCGGCGACTTGTTTCTCTTTCATGCGGAGGTTGTGACGCCAGCGCATTACTTCGGCGGCGCGTTTCTGTTGTAGAAAGTGGTTAGGTTAGCAATAGTTCACGACTTTCAACCATGGCTGAACCATTCCATATAAACATAATAATAGTTCTTAATCTCAGCTGAGACCAGCCTTCGGCGCGGGAGATATTATAGTGCGCAAGCATGTGCGCAGACACACGTGCACTCTCTCTTCCCTCACTCTCATAGTCCTCAGGGTAAACAATGCGACACTCGCTCTCACTCTTCCAGGGGCAGGCACGGCGACGGCAAGGCAAATTCCAAATGGAAAACCCAATAACACTTTGCCCGACCCGGGAATTGAACCCTACGTTTAGCAGGCGCGCTTGCGACTACGGGACCTATTATACCTATATATGATACCTATATATGATGAGGAGTATGAACTGAACCAGAAATGTTCAACAGAACGAGAAAAAAATCGAAAACTGATGTTAGGTGAAAATTACGAAAAAAATCATTAAAAAAATTATATCTCGAAAACTACGAAAAATCGTAGAACATACATGGGGGTGATTCGGATACTCCTTATCATAAAGTATCTAAATTTTACGTTTGAACGTCAACTCCCCGGCCACCCTGTATACAATATGTAACAAAAACCCTGTTGTTCCTTTTACCTACGTTTTAAGAATCGGTATATATACGTAATAAAGCAAGTCATTTATAAAAAAACTGTTTAAAAAAATAATTAATACAAATATTTAATTATTAATATTTGTAATGTATAACTGATTTCTTACCTCTGCAATTCTGCAGGAAGCGATGGCGCGAAACCAGAAAAAAAATCGGTTGTCTGTAATGTTGGTTTACTGACTATAGTTGAACTTGATAACATCATAAGAAAATACTGATGGAATGGTTGCATTATTCAAAAGAAAATTTTAATTATATTTGTTTGATTGATATTTTGTATGGATATAGAGAAGGAGGTAAATAGAAATCACAATTGAATTGATCAAGTTACATTTATTTGTACGCATAAATACAATTATGTAAATTTTTACCTTTATCGCAGCAATTATCGTTGCTATAAGCAATTGACACCACATTCACTTTTCACTGAACTTCATACTTGACGAAAACATGTAAATGTATTATTGTATAGCAGCTGTCCACGCGGACGCATCGCTCACTCAAGTAAGAGAGAGACAGATGTCGAACGCTGCCGAACGCGGAGGCCGATTGTGCCTCTTTGTCGCTCGTTCCGCGCTCTCGCTTGCACTTCAAGCCTTTAATGGGACGCCTCAGAGCGAGGTAACGCCGCATGAGTCATGTTTTTTCGTGCGTGCAGCCGGCTCCATCGAATTATAAGACGTTGTCACATCAAAAATAGAATGTTCCCGCCCACTCTCTTTGATCGGTGCCGCTGTGCCGCCGCCGCCGGTACACCGCCGCCACTTACCTACCTATTTTGCTACGAAAGTTCGTGACCTTGTCAGCTGTTGTTTTTCACTTTAACGAATGAATGTTTGAAAATGTTGGTTTACATGGTATTTTGCACATTTGATAAATTGTTAAAACTACATTTAACACTTCACTACATTAAAAAAAAACAAAGTCGCCGCGTCTGTCACTTAAAACCTTATGTTTATTTGAATGCATTAATTTATTATGATGTCTATTTGACGCCTACGTACGCTCCGCAGAACGGGGGTATCGGACTTGATGTGGTCAAATGCTGCTACTATCTGTGAACGCATTTCGAACTCCGTATCGCACGTTTTTTTGAACAGCTGTTGCTTTACACTGCCCGAGAGGAAAGAATCTAAAGGCGTCAGATCAGGTGATCTTGCAAGTCCAACACTTGCTCCTCGGTGTCAATGTCTCGAGTCCTCGGTCTGCCTGCGTCAGCTCGATGTTGGTCTCGTCCGTGCACACTTCCGGTATTGTACGTACGTGCAAACGTTAGAATGCAATCGCCGATGGTAATGGTAGACTCGCTAAACGTTCTTGGTAGAGTCTGCGTGCACATCAGCATATTAAAATATTCTACGTTAGAATAGGACATGGTAAACTACGTAAAAAGTCACTCACTACGCTATCTTCTATCGCTTCAAAGAAAGTCACCGAACTCGTAGGCGAAACAAAGATGTACTTGTAAAATCAGATACTCTAAACCTTTTTTTGAATGTGCCCATTTTAATAGTTATTTGATATTGACCTCTCGACTGGCCAATGCTCATTTTTTTAAAATTATAATTTCATCAATGTTGTTCTTGTAGGTAAATGTATACGTCCCTAAAAGGAACAACAGGGTTTTTATAACATATAGTATATAAAAATATGGCGGCGGGATTTTATCCGGCACTGGATTTTCAACTGTCGGTGTTGAGCCGAGCGTTGAGAAGCTAACAGTGTACATCCCAGCGCTTCGAAAAAACACACTGTTCGATTTTCAACTCTCGGCGCTAAGCAGAGCGTCCTTATTAGAAACCCTATTTTTTTGACAACATCCACACAAGGTCTTCAGGTCCCGAGATAGGCAGAGCCTGTACTACGGTAACCTGATGACTGATATACATACTTATATACATATACACACCCAGACACAGGTCAAACAGACATGTTCATGCACACAAATGTTTAACTTGTCCGGGGATCGAACCCGGGACCAGCGGCTCAGAAGGCAGGGTCGCTACCAACTGCGCCTTCCGGTCCAGTTTATCCCGAATTTGAATATTTTCCGGGAAACATAATTCGGACTATTAAGAAACAAAAAAACTAATCGATTCAGCCATTCGCAAGTGATGCGCTTGCCAATGACCAGCATTTAATTATTTATATAGACAGATAGGTAGGTTTTGTATCGGTACTTAGTGCCATTTCGATACCTGGATACCGGTTCCAGATGGGTACCGGAACTCCACCTAACAAGTACCGGTACCAAATTCAGGTACCCGACAAATCTCATATTTGTACGAGGTACCTCGTACTCTTGGCAACCGTGAAGTTATTTTTGAAATACCTATTGACTATCCTTTTTACTCACCTATCTGTTTTTTCACTCTAACTTACGGAAATATTTGTATGGTACCGGTATCACACCAAAGCCAATGGTAGCAGTCCCAAAAAATACGGTATTTAAAGCCCTGGTCGCGAGACCCTTGATAAAATGACTCACCTCCGAGCTAACTTCTAGCACCTGGTCTCCTGCTGAAGGTAACTCTCGCCAGCCGAGCACGGACACAGGCGTCGATGGCGGCGCCTCTTGTACTGATTTACCCTCCGCTGAGTTTAGTACTCGAACCTGAACAGAAATGACTATGTGGTTATGAATTTATGACGGAAAGATAAGTTTCAAACGGTACAAGAATCTTTTGACGCCTAGCCGAAATCGGATCTAACGCCGCCGTATTGTTTCTCAATACAATATGTGACCATTTCTTAAATGTTTACCGACAACGCCTCCCTGAAAGATCTTTGTACCGTTGTACTCAGCAACCTCGTATAACAGTGCTCGCAAAATTATTCTCACCTTTGCCCAGCCGGTGCCTGCCACGATGACGCTCCCTCGTCGTAACGTGCCGCGTTGAACTAATACTGTTGCTTGTTTTCTGCAGCAAATGAGTTACGTCAGAATTTGGGACCAAGTGACCATCCGAAAATACTGTCTTAACCCTGAAGTCGTATGTTTTGCGCAGCCGATATCCCTAAAGTATACGAAGGGCACAAGTTGCCACAAAAAATTTGGAGAAGCCACCTTCTCTAACAGTGACATCTGTTCTAAACAGATTAGGTATGATTAGGAAGAATGTATCCTAAATTTTTATTTTGTTTTTAGATTTGTTAAATGTATTCTTTGCATTCGTTACTGGACTAAATAAACATATTTCTTTCTTTCTTAATTTTAAAACTGCTTCCGTATACCGAGTTTCAAAATTCGTTTACTATATTTAGAAACGACTATAGTACATTCGCGTTAAGAATGCAATGAGTCATCATTGTCCGTCGGCCTAGCCCCGCCCCCTAACCAATCAAATCTTTTCAAATTACAAAGTCAAGTTCACAATGACAGTTGAAGGCATTGCTTTGAACGCAACGGTTGTGTACTGCCATTTGTGTTAACTGATTTAAATTAAAAAAAATGAATACCTCTCCAATTCGTAAAAATAAAAGTGGTTCGATAATTCATAGTGGGGAAAGAAAAGTAATTTACAATGTTTTTAAGTTAAAATATAATTTGTTTGAATTTAACACCACTGTGAATACATCTTTATCTTGCAGTTGCACTGATGACTCACTGCATTCTTAACGCGAACGAACTGTAGCTTCTGCCCGCGTAATAAAAGAACTAAGTTACTCCTTATAACATCAGCTATCTGCCAGTGAAAGTCCCGTCAACATCGGTCCAACCGTTTCGGAGATTAGCCAGAACAAACAGACAGACCAATAGACAAAAAAAAAATTGTTTGTTCTGTTGATACTTTCATGCATTAGTAAAAAGCTGTTATTTTGACATAACAACAAACAGACACTACAATTTTATTTATTTGTATAGATAACCTAACATAAAGAGCACTCACCCAGTCCTGGAATCCAGTTGAGCTTCAATAACGACCCCCTCCACATACCCTCCCGGGTCTGCCTTTAGTTCCATCAGCTGAGCTTGTAACGTAAGCGCCTCCACCAGTGTGTCCAGGTTCTGTTTCTTCAACGCTGATACGGGTATAGCCTGGATGTCTCCGCCTAACGCTTCGCAGACAATTCCGTGAGTCGCCAGTGAACGCATTGTGTGGTCCTGTGAAGTGTTTGGGGGTGAGATTTAGGTTTTCATTTGTCGGTTGTTGGATGAGGGGACGAATAAAATGGTACCTGATTCCCCAAAAGGGAACTCGAAAGGAGTGTCGCGGTCATCAGGAATATAAACATCTTGAGATGTATTGGGACTAGCTAGGGTGCAACTGTGATCGTCTGAAATCGTAGAACAGCCACAAAGGTGTATCTTAACTCTAAATAGGAACGGTTGTTTGTGAAATAACATCAATTTTGATGGGTATCTGGGGACCTACTCGCTAACCATGAACTCCGTAGTTTCGGCCGAAATTACGGGCGATTCGTATCGTATCGCAAGGACATAAGATTGGTTCGGGGTCCGAACTAAGAATAAATGACAACAGAATTTGTCAGCTGCCCTTACTCCCGATGTGTTTTTTCCCGTCCACAAAAGTAATTAATCGGCAGTAGAGTTCATTCTGAAGTATCGAACTACATTCTGACGGGCCCGTTTCTTCGTTGACGGACTTAGAGAGTATGCCCCTGGACATCTATTCTACAATAGGTAACGAAGTAAAACTTATAGAGGTATGAGGAACAGGGTGTAAAATTCACTCATACATACATATTATGGATGTATTGCCCACCAGACACAACTCCCGTCTGGTGGGCAATTGCTCGACGATTGATGTCAGGGCGTTGTATATATGCTAGTTGCGCGGTAAACTCTGCTTGCGCGATTCAGCAATTTGCGTGACGTCAGTGTGATGCGTAGTTTGCATGTGGTGTTGTAGATGCCGCCAAACTCATATTGTGTCTTGACTTGGCCGAAGTCCATATTATAGAAAAGTTGACTAGCATACTATAGATTGAATTGTTTGATATGCATGTTAAGAAAAGTCTTTTACATGACAATACTGAATGATTCAGCATTTTGCTTTGCTCGCGTTCACGATGACGTGATGTTTCATAATGAGATGAAACCTTTTCTTAGCTGTAGCGTAATTATGTGTTAGTCATTATGTAAACGAATCATTATTACGATGCATACTTGGTGTTGCACGTGATTGTGATCCGCACTGACGATAACACTTCTTTGTATCTTGAGGATGATTGCAGTTGCGATGGAATTTGCATACACGTGCGATGAATGAATTTCCAGTAAAACTTGTATGGGAGATGAACAATAGCAGTTTAAAGGCCAACTGCACATTGCAGCAGATAACTTGTGGATATTATTTTTTATTATCTACCTAAACATAATTAGAAAGTAACGAACAATTCCTGTCTTTGGATTTGGATGAAATTTGGTAAACGGATAGTTTATGACCTGGATTAATACATGGAATACTTTTAATGCTGGTAGTACGTTCTCGTGGGATATTTTCCGGCATCCAAGTGGGTAAAGCCGCGGGCAGAAGTTAGTTTTGTATAAATTGAGTCACACAGGAAGTTTCTAGTAGTAAGTTTCAAACCACTTTCAAACGCACGTCACCTTATTTCATCATTCAGTAACGGAGATATTATAAGGGGGATAACCCATGTCTTTGAAATACTGATACATTTTAATAGTCAGAGAGCAACACCAGATTTAAGAACGGTTATGACTAATTATGACAGTCTGCTTCTTAAGCAAAGCAAAATAAAAAGCTTGGAATGTGCAAGAGTAAAAGAATTTAAAGTAAGAACAACATAGAAATATAAAACGAGGCATACCTACAATGTTCACACCTGGCTTGTCGATTTTGTTGATCGCCACCAGTATTGGAACTGAAACAATAAATAGAAGATGAAGAGTTTCTCTAAGCACTGATGCAGTTTCTGTTTGTGACTTTCTTCTATGTGTAGCGCGAATAACATATAAGCCGCAAAGAACTTATTCGTTTTTCCGGCACAAAACATTATTCCACGACCTTCTGTGGAATTTGCTTTAAAATTACTATGTAGAGCGATTTTTACTTCTCCGCGTCCAGATTCCGCCAGTGGCTTCATTTGAGCAATTTAAAAGCACCGAGCTCTGTATAGTATAACGTTGCGACGCCAAAGCCAACATGTTCACACCTCTTTCTAATACCTGAGGTTAAGCAGACTACACTCACCGTCGGCCTCCCTGGCCATCCTGATGGACTCCACGGTCTGCTCCATGACGCCGTCGTCAGCCGCCACCACCAGCACCACGACGTCGGTGGCGAGCGCGCCGCGGGAGCGCATGGCCGAGAAGGCCGCGTGGCCCGGCGTGTCCAGGAATGTTACCTTGTCGCCGGATGCTAGCTGGACTGGAGAGAAAGAGATTGAGATGTTATAGGTTTGCTAAAGACAGAAAAATACAATATAATTGCAGCGGGACAGTTGTAATTGACTAATTGGTATTATTATAGTTGTGTCTTTGACGGGGACCCTGGAGTCCCGGACCTTTGGAACTTTGGAAGGCGTACGAGGAACCGAAACCAACTCAAACAGGTCCGTTAGACTCTTTCAAGGAAATGATAACAAAGCTGCAGCCTCATGCCTAAATAGATATACCAAGAAAGGACATGCAAATATGACCTCAAAGTCCTTGACTGCTTTGCAAAAGCGCCGCGGTCTGTCGGATATGAGCTCTCGTTGACGCACTTAATGAGGTGCAAAGTTGAGAACTGATCTCTGAAAGACGGAATATACAGAAAATAAACATAAAATTACCTTCAAAAGCGCCTATATGCTGCGTGATCCCTCCAAACTCCTCATCAACAACCGCTGTGTCTCTCAAAGCATCTAGCAGCGTAGTCTTGCCGTGGTCGACATGACCCATCACACAGACGACGGGCGGGCGAAAGCGGAGCGCTTCCGGGGGCGCGGGCGGAGCTGGCACTGCGTCTTTGTTCTAGGATCATTAATAGTTACTGATTTACATTGCAATTTGAACTTTATTTACATTGCATTGTTATGCTGGGGTCTCTTAGAGCACCTTTTATTAAATTTTTTGTGGGTGGGAAATCATCAAACTAATAAGTACATATCATAAAATATAAAAATCATCATAACTTCTCCCGCTCTGGGCGGAGCGGGAGGGCGTGTCAGACTCTTACCGACTAAAACCCACCCGTGTTCCTTCAGTTGCCTGTGCCAGGGGCCACAGTATCCCTTTCGGACTTTCCCGCAACCCCGGCAGGCATCGGTCCTAGCGGACCCCGTCATTGTTGCTGACATCTCTTTGAGGCGCGCGTGGAACACAACATGCTGTCGAACCGGGCCTGATCCTTATCGGACGGCGAGCTACCCATTGCTCGCCCTCCGCAAGCCGGCGCCTACGGTGGCCGGGAATCGCCCTGGGATGCCCGACGCCCAGGGCGTCTCCTGCGGCGGCTAGGGGCATGAGGGCGCGAATTTTGCCTCTCCCTCACGCGTTCCGCCTCCTCCTTCGCGAGCATTACTGCTTCGCAGGAGGTGACGGCTTCCCATGCCCTCTCACTCCGTACCATGGCCTGGACCAGGGCCGGACGCGAGAGATCGCCACCGCCAATCGCCTGCATGAGGACTCGGCAGTGCTCTGCCCAAGCCGGGCAGACCTACACCGTATGCTCCACCGTGTCCTCCGGGCGATCCACACAATGGTGATAACCGGGCGTTTCCTCCCGCCTTATCCGGAACAGGAACCTCCCGGAGCAACCGTGTCCGGTGAGGACCTGCGTCAGGCGGAAGGTTAGGACGCCGTGGCGCCTCTCTAGAAACTCTTCAAAGAGGGGACTTATCGCCGCAATTGTGGCGTGCCCAGCGCTGGGTTGCGACAATCGCAATCTCCATGCCGCCCTGAGATCCCGCCGGAGCTCTGTCCGCTGTGCCGTGATTTGTCGCGGCAGCGGAGTTACGCCCCGGCGTTTCGCCTCCTCGCGCCACTCCCATATGTGGGCGAGGACTTTTGCCTCCAGATCCCATGGCGGTAATCCGGCAAGGAGGTTCGCCGCCTCACCGGAGACCGTACGGTATCCCCGGACCAGCCGGGTGGCCATGACCCTTTGGGGCGCGTTCAACCAGCGGGCTGGCCGCCGCCCAAGGAACGCGCCCACACCGGTGCCCCGTAAAGGGCCATGGAGCGCACGACCCCCGCGCTCTTAGAGCCCCTAACAACGTCGTCTTGCCATGGTCTACTTGACCATGGCAAGGCATATCTTAAGTTCTATAAGTAACAATTTCCTCGGACTTACACAGTCTCTGAAATAACTGATAACACATAATACTAAAGGCTCTAAAATTTAGAAATTATGGAAAAATACTTCTTAAACCTAAGATTAAGTTGACTATGACGCATTTACGGTGCTATTTTACATATCAATTTGTACTTTATTTCTATTAGATAGAGTTAAAATTTGAGTGAGACTAAGGAATAAGTTAGTACTATGTTGGGCGAAATAACGCGAATTTGCTGTCAACTGGTTAGATGGTTCCCAGAAACGAAATCGAAGCTTTGATTTGATTCTGCTTAGAAGATTTGAAATATGTGTCTCAGTTAGCAAACTAGGCATCACTTTACAAAACTTTATACTAAAGAACTGACTTACTTCTTCTTCCTCCAACTCCTGATCAGGTTTAGGTATAATCTTGAACCTGCATCCAGAAATCTTGACAATATCCCTGATGATTTGAGGGTTGTGAATCACAGTCTTCCCTGTGTAGTCTACTTCTGAATTCTTGTCTGCAAACTCTAGGGATTTCAGTACATGATCTGAAACAAAAAAAGGAGTTGGTTAGTAACTAGGAGGGAACATAAAAACTTTTATAGTAGAAAAGTTGCAATAATGTCTTTAATTTTGCAATTTATGTGAATAAATGGTTATGTCCATTTCTTTACTTAATTTTTTTCTAAATACGTTTTTGATAGTTTTACTTTAATTTTCTATACATCCAAAGCTATTCTATAATTATGTATTTTATGATACAGCTCTGTTATTAGTGTTTCTTTTTTTTTTTTTTTGTTAGCTAAAAATCATTCACTCAGGTTTTATGATAGACTAATGGCCACTCACCTGATTTAATGTGTTGTAACTTTGGCAGTTACTAAAACTTAACAAAATGACATCATGTGCACATAAATGATACTTACCTACATCTTTGTTGAGGACAGTGGCTATTTCCTGCACGGTCATATTCCGCCATATTCCGATAACTTCTGCACCTTTTGGTGAATACCTGATTGATTGCCTGCCTTTGCTTTCAGCCTCCTGTACAGAAGAAAAATAGCAAACTTAAGTAGGACAGATAGATAGATACTTTATTATATGCTAAACAATAAAATACAAGAGTAGTTTTTACTTTTATTCTAATGACAACAGTTACAGAGTTACAACTTTATTACATTCCTGGAATCTCAACGCCTTCATGGCGCTGACTGAGACATAACAGAGATTTTAGTATTGTTTATAATAGTATATTATCAACAAAGTGCGCACCTTTTCTTCATGCGATCTCCTTTTCTTGCAGCAGATGTATGTTATTGAAAGCTGTCTAGCCCATTGGTGACTATTATTCAATGGAACTTTTTTTAACCCATATACTTGGGAAACAAATTTATTTTTAATTATTATTATTGGTAACCTGGAAAATAAAAGGGTTTATTGGAGAAATCTATTGTAAGTACGCACTATACTGACACAAACTGTTAAATATTATTCTTACCTTCTAAATAGAAAACTTTTGTACATTTTTTCTGTTAGAAAATAAATACAGGAGATAGGTCATGAAACAATCGATAAAAAGGATTTCAAGTTATCAAAAGGTTATGTCATAAAGTTTCAAGGTTATGAAGTACTACCGGCTTTTATTTTAGCTTCTGTTTCAGTTTATGTGTTATATTCATATCGCTTCATTCTCAATAGTAACAAGTTAGCTAAATTTAAGATTTAATATAAGTTGTGAAACATAACATAACCTCTCCACATGACTTTGACAGGAGTCAAAAGAAAAGACAACGACAAGAGATAAACTAATTGGTCTGTGCCTCAGAACAATAACTTTAGTTATTGTTGTTCTGAGGTCTGTGCTTTAGTTATTGTTCTGAGTCTGAGCAAGAGATGAAGAATGAATTTGAAGAGACATCGAGACATACATTGCGTTTTATTCGTACACTGGCGGAAATAACATTATTTCGTTATGTTTATGAAAATCAGTAGGTATCAAACGACCCAACTCTTTACTAAACACTCAACATTTATGGAAGAACCTACTCATCAAATCGTGGTTTGATCTTTTTATGATAAAAGTTACAATAATGCTAAGCCTTTGAGAAACATCGTGTAAACCTGTGTAAAACACAAGCTGTTTATTTGATTTGATAGCAAAACTTATTATTTTGCTCTTGATCCAAGAATGAAATCCATAAACCACAGAGCATGTAACTCCATAAACAATATCCGATAAAACTCATTAAAAAAATTAATCATAGACAATTACTATTTATGTCCGCCATTCATTCTTTTAAGTTGCTTTTTCGTTTTACGATTCCCGAGAGCACGATGGCACGATTTGTTATCGAGATCTACGCAACACCATCGCGTAATTAATTAACCTACGTAAAAGCAGTTAAAACAATAAACTCCACGCGTTTAAGCATCACAACCACCAGTGTAGTGTATCAGCCATCTGACGTGATCATACCGTGAGATCGTATCTACCAGTGATGCTTTTGCTCGCCTTTTACGTTATCGGTTGCGACGTGCGTTCGAGTGCCTGATGGTGTGGAAACCTTAATAGTAAAAGAGGACTCAGTATGGGGGCGTTTTTGAATAAGCCCGAGACTAAGAAATACAACGAGAATGGGGAAGGGAATGGTCTTCGCTATGGCGTGGCGTCGATGCAGGGTTGGCGCGTTGAGATGGAGGATGCGCATCACGCGCAGCTAACTCTGAATGGTACTCTATCGGACTGGTCTTATTTCGCGGTGTTTGACGGTCATGCGGGAGCGCGGGTGTCGGCGCACTGCGCGGAGAATCTCCTCGAGTGTATCCTTCAGACGGACGAGTTCCGGCGCGAGGATGTAGCCGAGGCGATCCGCGCCGGCTTCCTGGACCTGGACCAGAAGATGCGGGAGCTGCCGGAGCTGTGCAACGGCGAGGAGAAGTCTGGCTCGACGGCCGTGTGCGCTTTCGTGTCGCCCAAGCAGATCTACATAGCGAACTGCGGCGACTCACGCGCTGTGCTCGCTCGCAACGGCGTGCCGATCTTCGCGACGCGAGACCACAAACCGGAGTTACCATCTGAGAAGTCACGTATTGTTCAAGCTGGTGGTTCGGTCATGATTCAGCGTGTGAACGGGAGCTTAGCTGTGTCTAGGGCACTGGGTGATTATGAGTATAAGAAGGTGATGTACCTTGGGCCGTGCGAGCAGCTTGTGTCCCCAGAGCCTGAGGTTTCTGTTCATGAGCGGAATGAGGTGGAGGATGAGTTCATGGTGCTGGCCTGTGACGGTGTGTGGGATGTGATGAGCAATGAGGCACTGTGTGCGTACATACACTCACTGCTACAGCTGACAGATGACCTTGTGGCAGTCACCAACCAGGTCATCGACACCTGCCTTTATAAGGTATGTTCAATGTTGTGAAGTAGTCAGTTATTATTAATTTCAGCATGCTATTTTTGAACCTCATCTTTAAAGTGAATATTAATAGATCATAGGTAAGCACCTGTTATGAAAATAAAACAGGTGACCAGCTTCATTTTGTTTTGTTTTTCTTAAAGTTGCTTATTTTATTTTACTTTACATAATAGTAACTGGTAGAAAAACCACAGACATGGATATGTTAGAAATAAAAACAATGTTGTTTTTTTGTTCACATAGCTGAATTATAGCAAATAGATGCATGGATTACCACATTTTTGAGAAGTGACATGGCTTGTTTTTATTATGAAGCTCAACAAGGGTAGTGTCTGGTAAACACGTCCCACTGACTAACGGCCTCCGCACTCCTCAATGATCCTTAATTGTTGCAAGCCAACTGCAATTTGCTCAACCACAGGTCAGTTTCCCGTTCTACATTGGGCAGCTAAGAGAGTATCCTAAAAAAGGGCTTGTTAGTTGAAAAATTGGTTCAATTTTTTATTGCTTTATCTTGGTGGAATGATTTGAATGATGATGATTTGATGATGTGAATGATGATTTATGAAATGTTTTTTATTCACCATGTTCTGTTAGTGGTAATCATTATTCTAATTATATATTTTATGATACCAGCCATTGTGGTCTATAATTTTGTTTATCAAAGAATTAGAATTGGTTTGTCAAGTTTTGTTACTTACCCTGATATTTAGTTTGTCTTTTTCAAATAACTATGATTTTTTATTGAATTATGACTATGTACCAATTTGATATTTTACAAAATAAATAATTGTAAAATATTTCATAAAAGGGAATGAAGAAAATACTTAAGTTTTCATTGATTATCATTATTTTCCTATCAACATATTTTTACAAAAGTAGGTAGAGGATGATTGAATTAAAGGTTCTGATCATTCCTACATTTATTAATATTTCATTTATAATGCCAATGTTAAGGGTAGAAAGACAAGCCTAATATCTCTCAAAAATAAAGGGTTCCTTATTTCAATATTCTAATTTAATCATGTGAAATGTCTTGTTTCCTCATCTATGAGTGAATTGACATAAACTCTGTAGACAGTTTTTGACATTTTCAGTTACTGGATTATAAATTGCTTCAATTACGCCAATTCTTTGTATTGTTCACATACAACACTGTAAGAAGGAGAAAATGTAACCACTAAATCCATCTATAGCATGGAATTGGTTGCTCAATCAGCAGGATGCTTCACTAAAGATGATAATGAAGTGAACTAATTTGAGTTTCTGAGTTCTAAAACTATGTCATAATCTAGACCTTAGTTGTATGACTTCCAGTCTGTAGATCAAGGTCTTCTTGCACAGTGCTGCCTCACATTTGCATGAGTGTATAATGTCAATAAATAAAGATAGACTTCACTGCAATTACACTATAAATAAGTAGGTATATGTTCATTTTGTCAGATCATTCCTTCCTAGTCTATAGTTCTACACTATGAAAGTATGACTAGACTCTACAACTATTTAGGAAATACTAAGTACCCCAAGAGACACTTGGCGAAAAATTTGAAGTTCCTTCAGATAAATACGACAAAACACGATAATGTCCCCACAGGGCCATTGTGCATGCCAGCCCTACAAGTCATCTATCTCATACATTATCCAGAGTTCTCATCCACGCTTCCCATTTACAGGGCAGCAAAGACAACATGAGCATCGTTCTGGTGGTGTTCCCTTCGGCGCCGAAACCGAACGCCGAGGCCCAGCGCGCCGACCGAGAGCTCGACGAGACGCTCCGACAGAGGCTCACAGGTTGCTATCATTCACTATTGCATGCCTGCTCACACAAACACAGGGACAGACAAAGGACTGACAATCATATTGACGGACAGAATGACTGTAGGAATGAGTCTAGCAATGCTAGGGTGTAAGTTCTAAGTTAAGAGCATGCGACAGTGCAAATTAGGCTTTATCACAATTAGTCGGACAAAAAACCCAGTAAGCTGATCTAATGCCTACAGGTCGGGAGTCATGACCTAATCGAGATGTAAACTACATTATTTTGCTCATAGTTATTTATCAACACACCAAACATGACAGAAATGGGGTCTCATTATTGAAGAAGAGATAAAATAAAAT
The DNA here is from genome assembly GCA_937001585.2 of Brachylomia viminalis. Taxonomy (NCBI): domain Eukaryota; kingdom Metazoa; phylum Arthropoda; class Insecta; order Lepidoptera; family Noctuidae; genus Brachylomia; species Brachylomia viminalis. Next base: position 3,252,860 of record OW443307.2, on the reverse strand, counting down.
AGGCTGAGAGGGTAGTAAGCGTAGCTTCTGCCTGTCTTAACACACTCCCGCGCTGTCGCAATGGACTTCTGTGCTAAAAAAGGGCCTTAATTGACAATTTGCTAACTAATTATGAGTAGAATTTTTGAAGTGTTCAAGTTATTAAGAGTAGAACAACAAAAAAGTTATGAGTTGACATTTTTGGGACGAACTTTGGGATAGGATTACCTAATTGGTATTTTTACAAATTAACCTTTTTTATTATAGTACTAAAGATTTACGTATTGCCATAATGCCATATCTGCTAAATTAAGTTAATTATTTTAGCAAAATTGTAACTGTAGGTAAAATTTTATTAGTACAAATTGGTATTTTATATGATTAGTGTGTTTATTTTAACATATAATGTGATGTTACCATAAGACTTGATGGGTTAAAAATTTAGCACAATACAGTGTAAAAAAGACGTGTTCATCTTTTTAGAACAATTATATTAGACCTTTGAAATGTTGACCAGACTAAAAATCATCATGAATAATTAAGTACCTACACTTCTCTTATTGTTTCTTCTTGTTTTTAACATAACATTATGTAAATATATTTACATAATATATGCCTACATACTGAATTAAATCTCACCCTGAGTTCTAATAGAATAGAAATAACCTTCGAATTCTTCGCCGTGCCATCTTCGAGGCAGAAATAATACGTTGCTGTGTTTTACCATTACCTAATCATTTCGTAATAACTCTTTCTAATAAAGCCAAGTAAAAAGTAAAAAGTTTTAATAAAAGCGTAATTATCTATTTGCATTCAATGGTCAACTGTTACGTAACTACAATTTTAAAGATAGTTAATCAAAACGTAAATACTAAATTATTTTTGCACTCATAAAAGCCAAGCTGGACCTTCGGGAAATTATCCCGAAATATCGTTGATCAAATGCATGAAGTAAAATACAAAAGACTGGATTTATGTACCGATTAAGGAATTCAAACTTAATTATTATTAATGAATATGTACTAACACTTGTTCACATAACATTCAAGGGTAGAGACATAAACAAGGAAATGTCAGAGCACAGATGTGGTTATTTTTCAGTTTTAATTATATTCGTAGCTATTCGCTTCAATGCATGCTTAAATAGCCCATTGTTTTATTTATTTATAAGGCACATTGTGCTATATCGCAACCGCTGAAGAGATTTAGGAATATATACTTATACACCGTTCCAATATACCTTTTTTTAAGAATAGTTATTTGTCTAAGGGCTGATGCAGACCTAGCGAAGCGCAGCGCGGTTTTCATGACCATTGCGATCATTAAAATAAAGTTGACATTAAATAATCTCTTCCTCAAGCCCGCGAGAGCATAAAGCGGACAGATAGTTTATTTTTTGAGCTACAAGGTTGATATTTGTTTGCCAGACAAAACCGCGTTGCGCTGCGCTTCGCCAGGTCTTCGTCGGCCCTAAAGTGCTTCGTCCACAATCAGCAAAATATGTCGCGCGTCGTACACACAGCAGCAGGCCAAGTTACCACAAACTGTCATTTTCTCATTCGATTTTGAACTTAACTTTCAACATTTTAAGGTTTAACATCAATTTGAGAAATTTGACAGTTTCGTATAACCTAATGTGCTGGCGACTGTACAACAAAATCAGTTGAGCTAGGACATCTCTATTGAAGTCTATGTAGCATAGTTTAATCTACGAATGTCTTTGGACGAAGCGACAGATTATGCAATATTTTTATATTTTTTTTTGTTATGTTTGATAGATTTACTTGATAGAAAATTTATTAGTTTTAACAGTATACATGAATTACCGCCTAGTTAAGTTCTTCGAATACGTATACACCCAATCGCACGAAGTTCGCAGATTGTTATGATAAATGATAAATGATAAATGATTTTATTTCTGTAAGTAGGTTTTTACAAACACTTTTACACGTCAATCATATTTTTTTTTTAAACTAGATGAGGTCGGCGTTTCCTATCTGACTACTCTGAGAAGAAAGGCCGAAACAAACTCAGAGGTCACAGTCTCTTTTAAAGTCCAGACAGAATCTTGGTCAGATCATGTGAAGGCTATGTAGATCGGTGTCTGAAATGGTCTTTTGAGGAAAGAACCCCACAGATTGAGTGGACCTGTCCAGTCAGTGCACGCAATTGTCAGCAATCGTGCAGCTCAACTCAGAACTTAAGGAGCTCAACGATTCGACGAACAATACCAAAGAAAGGACATTTGAGTAGGCCGCACAAGTTACTCAAACTGCCAGATCATGATTACACTAAGAGTAAAAATACAAAAAAAAAAAAGCAATGACCAACATAGTTCTCACATTCACAATAGTTAAAATAATAGCATAATACTTTACAAAGTAAATACTCTTGTCATAGTATATGTATATAAAATTCATTAATGTCAATGTGTATATAAAATCCGGACATAATCATTGAGGACCATGCAGATTGGTGTCTGAAATGGACTTTTGAGAAAAGAACCACACAGATTGAGTGGACCTGTCCAGACAGTGCACGCATTTGTCAGTAACCGTGCAGCTCGACTCAGAACTTGTTATCACAGGTATGATATCACAATCACTGTATATTTACTATCAGAGGATGACATCATTTATTTAGGTTACGTGCACACTGCGCTGGATAGTTTAATGCGCACTGATCGCCGCGTGATGTTTTCAAAATAATTTATCTAACAACCTATCTTCTTCAGGCATAATTGTCCTCCTCTTAACACGTAAACAATTTTTTCAACAAAAACATTATTTCAATCAGCTCCTATTTACCTCAAATCTAATGTAGGTATGTTAAGGGCTCAATTAATACAGATGAAGTCATTCAAAGTTAATGATCAAACCAATGAAATGATGATGAATCGGATGGTAATAAAATTGCCTCAATTCTTCGCTAAATCACCGGTTATTTTAAGCGTTGTTTGTCAATTGAGAGTCTACATTATGTTGTGGCATATCATGAGACATTATACGGTGCACGTGTGTCGCTGCTAACGTGTTTAGATTTCAATTTCAAGTGCCATTTGCAGCTGTCCGCGTCCGCCTGAAAAACACTCTGCGTAATGTGCACGGACCTTTATAATATTTCATTTACACAATAGCTGAATTTGTTGAGGGAATTCATGTGAAGATAGAGGCAGTAATTAAAGTTGTCTTTCTAGTTTTATGTAGTTTATTTAAAGGCGTTACACCTCGCAATATTTGGTTTCCTATATTTTATTTTATTTTCAAGTACAAATTATTGTGATATTAAAATATCAAATCCGAGTTTATGGCGTTGCTACCCCAATAATATAATATTATGTTTATTCTCTTCCAATTTGGCACACAACACATAAGCCGCTCATACATAGAGTACATGATGATTATTGTAAAATATGATTTCATAGTTCATACGTCGATTAGATTGCCAAAGCCATTGCTTCCATGTTATTATGTCCGACATCACGAACAGAATGCTAATGAGCTATAATTATTATCAACACAAACAATAAAATCTAGGTAACTTGCGTGGACAAGGCTCCAGTTGATAACTGAGTAAGAAATATTTCATTATTTTACATACAAAAGAAAAACCTTGGCATGAATTAACTTTTCTAAAAAGCTTTTCTAGATTTCAGCGGTATCTAAAATAGTCTTTACTTGTTTTCATACCGTTATCGTGTTGAGATAATGCAAAATTAACGTTCGTTCGGTGTCTCACACATTTAGAGATTCTTTTGAATCTCCCCTCCAACTGGTTTGGAAGGAAACTCCCCTAGTAAAGATTTTTAACGAATTTAAATGAAACTTTACCACAAAAATACGTAGAATATACCATAAACCTGTTTACAAAATACCCAAGTCATATTAGTAAACAAAACTGCATTCGCTAGTCAAAAGTTTCAACCTACGAGTGCTGGAAATCCTTCGCTTATTGCAGGAATATTAATAAAGCTTAACATCAGTAAACAGTTATGCTGTCCAGACAGTCTCGCAGTTGTCTATGACACGTGTCCAGCTATCTCTGACGACACTTAAATAAATAATGAGCAATACAAGCGTATGACTCTACAGAATAATAATGAACCAAGTTTTAATTGTAGAATGTTAGGTGGAGATTTGATTGGTTGCTTGGTTCGGGTAATAACGACTTTTGACAGAACAGAGAATGTAGGGCCAGCGCGCACTAGATATTTTGTCTGATCGTCATAGTTTGGTGATTGTATCCTAACCTGATTTTAAATTAAAAGTAAATTCGCGCTTCCCAGTAAAGTAAGTAAGTCTCTTGTGTGCGCTTAGGGTAAGTCTTCAATGTTGACCATACATTTGCATGATTCAAGAATTTGATATCAATTAGTTTTCATTACATTCTTTAGATATTAAGAATATCCGATAGTCTTTATGGATATTTACAAGTCCTATAAGCCTGACCAAATTGTAACACTACTATTCTATATACCGATTTTATTATATTTAAGTAGTTCAATTATATTCTTGCCATTATTCTTTATATCCTTTATTTAATTTTATATTATTTAAAACTTAGCAAACGTAATTCAGGTATTACTCTACTGTACCTATTAAAAGTAAGCTTTTTATTATTTAGATTAGTCAGAAATAGTTAGTTTTTGTCTGCTTAGACATAGTCCCGTTTGTATTTTTTTATTATAGAACTATATTTTTTTTTTAGTTAAATGTTTATTATATAATAAGCACAGTCACGTATTGTCATAATAAGTAAACATCTAGCGAGAGCCAAAGCGATTTTCTTTCAAAGTATAGATTGAAATCAAGACATTCGTTATAGTGGTTGGTGTGTGTTTGCTTATATTGTTGTGCAATATTTATTTTATGATAAAAATTATACTTGAGAAGAAAAACGCTTTTAAATAATTATATGGTGTATTTATACACACAAATTTTACAAGTGACTTAAGTCACTATCGAAAAAATATTACTTATCAATTATTATTATCATTAAATGGTACTCATAATAATATATTAAACTCCTATCTTTACTGCGATAAATGTTACCAATTTATGACTTTATTTATTACACATAGTGTATTTTTTTTGTTATTTTGCTTACAGTTTTATTATTATTTATTTAACAAAAGGTCTATGTAATTATATGTCGATACTCACAGATGCACCCGCATCAACAATGAAGGCTTTTCAAAAAATAATTTTGCTAAGTAAAGTGCAATTTTTGTACATTTTTAATATAAGACTTTTTATCACTTCAATCCTTGTGTTGTACTCGCAAGTGCCAAAACGCGTTCTGTACCTCGATTTTACATTTTGATTGTCCAGCCTAGTGAATTGCGCTCAACGCTTCATTCACGGTTGTCCGTTTTGATTGACCTGTTGTTGGGACGATGGACACATTTCTCTAAACCTTGCCCGTATTTATTGGGCATCATAACTAGTGAAGTGGGCCAAGTGGGCAAGTATATGAGTGTTATAGCGTCTTCTTTCTTCTGCGCCATTTAAATACGTAAACTTTTGAAAAGTCTTCAATTTATAGCTTAGCTTTTAAGCATTTTTTGTTAAACAAACTATTTAACTACAATGTACTTAATCGAATTTGTGATTTCCTTTCTATGTAAAAAACTAACAATTGTGATATTAACATTTTAAAACAAAATTTTACTAAAACTTTTATAATACCTAATTAATTCTTTTACAAAATTTTTACTAACTTGTATTGTGAAACTAAAAATCACGCTAAAATTATATTGTCTAAAAATTTGTTACCCTGTTTTCTAATATTAAAGTATTTTTGAAAAAATAACTGTTTAGTTTCATTGCTTTAGTCCTGACCCTGATCATGTCATTGTTCCATGAAGTTTGAAATGAAGAATTTAGTTTTTTTTTTCTAACGGAAGGGTTAAAGCAATGAACTGCGTGCGTGTAGAATGGCGGCCTAGGCTCGTGTGACGGTTGCAGTTATAGGCTTTAGGTTTATATTATAAGATATAAATGCAGTTTTATACAATATGTAACAAAAACCCTGTTGTTCCTTTTACCTACGTTTTAAGAATCGGTCTAAGTACGTAATAAAGCAAGTCATTTATAAAAAACTGTTCAAAAAAATTATTAAAATAAATATTTAATAATTAATATTTGTAATGTTTAACTGATTTCGTACCTCTGCAATTCTGCATGAAGCGATGACGCGAACCAGAAAAAAATAGAACGTTCCCGCCCACTCTTTGATCGGACACCGCCGCCACTTACCTACATAATTTTGCTACAAAAGTTCGTGACCTTGTCAGCTGTTGTTTTTCACTTTAACGAATGAATGTTTGAAAATGTTGGTTTACACGGTATTTTGCACAATTGATAATTGTTACAACTACATTTAACACTTCACTACATTAAAAAAAAACAAAGTCGCCGCGTCTGTCACATAAAACCTTATGTTTATTTGAATGCATTAATTTATTATGATGTCTATTTGACGGCCCGGAGATGCTCTTCGATATGACCACCTTTGTTGCAACCCCTACGTATGCTCCGCAGAACGGAGGTATCGGACTTGATGTGGTCAAATGCTGCTACTATCTGTGAACGCATTTCGAACTCCGTATCGCACGTGTTTTTGAACAGCTGTTGCTTTACACTGCCCCAGAGGAAAGAATCTAAAGGCGTCAGATCAGTGATCTTGCAAGTCCAACATTTGCTCCTCGGTGTCAATGTCTCCAGTCCTCGGTCTGCCTCTTCCTGCGTCAGCTCGATGTTGCTCTCGTCCGGGCACACTTCCGGTATTGTACGTACGTGCAAACGTTAGAATGCAATCACCGATGGTAATGGTAGACTCGCTAAACGTTATTGGTAGAGTCTGCGTGCTCATCAGCATATTCAAATATTCTACGTTAGAATAGGACATGGTAAACGTAAACAAATCACAAGTCACTCACTACGTAGGTCAACAATAACATCCGTTCAAAACTAGGTTGCGCGGGAGACTAAAGGAAAGGATAAATGAAGTGATTCGCCGGGCGGCGGGTGGCGGGGTCGCGGGGTAGGTAGGCACGCACGTGCGCCGCGGTAGCTTTTGGCGGCATCTTCTATCGGTTCAAAGAAAGTCGCCGAACTCGTAGGCTATTTAGCGAAACAAAGATGTACTTGTAAAATCAGATACTCTAAACATTTTTTTGAATGTGCCGATTTTAATAGTTATTTGGTATTGACCTCTCGACTGGCCAATGCTCATTTTTTTTAAATTATAATTTCATGAATGTTGTTCTTGTAGGTAAATGTATACGTCCCTAAAAGGAACAACAGGGTTTTTGTTACATATTGTATAATTGGAAGCCGTAATAGTGCACTGTAATCTCGTTGGTCTTGACTGTTATCGATTATGTAGTACATGCTATAAATGTTCATGAAATAGTATAAATAGTCTTTGAATGACGAGATTGTGTGTGCGATAAAATTAAACTTGAGAATCATTAAAAAACACGATAACAATTCGTCAAGGATAGTTTTCAGGAAAAGATAGGTTGTTCTTATAAATATATATTTTAATGTTTTAAAATTCATTTTACATACACCGAAGTTCATAAATGAATAAACAAATGTTAAAACTAAAAAACATCCATGCTTCTTACAACACCTGAAACTTGAGCTTTCAAAAATGTTATTGGATTTACAAATATGAACAGGTTGACAACCCTGGCGCTTCCCCTTAACATATTAATACAACCGCTTTCAAGTTGTTAACTTGGACAGTATAGCAAACCTTTGTCATATTTCATATTACTAACAAGTAGGTAATGAAAAAAATACTAAAGATCTCAGATTGTCAGTACAGTACATCATAAAGTATAGATCTATCCACGTGAAGACGATTCGACCTCTATAGACAAGAAAGGGTAAATAATATATTGATTGGTCACTGATTTACTTCTTCATAGATAGTTTTGCATTAAGCAAACAATTTTATTAAAGCCTCATTGTGTCTGGTTCTTAGAACTTTGTAAAAAAAATAAACGAGTTTTAAGAGGAACCTTGGGCAAGGCCTTTTTGGTGTGGTTTCCTGATAGTTTATAATAGAGGCTAGAAGAGGCAACAGCCAGAAATAATGTTCACTTAGTTGTGCTACCTACCCCGCACAAATTCGTATACTTGCCACTTCGACTTGCTATGTAAACAACAGCGATGTGTGTATGGTCATCAACATATGCCAAGTAAATTGAAGAAGTACGTATTATTGAAGCTAACTCAAAAAATATCCATGAAAAGTTAATAAAATTGTATGGCACCACATCGCGAGCATTGTTTGACTAATGAAAAATGAACCACGTAAATCAGCCCAGTAGGTAATCACGAAAAATCTATGTAATTACATTATTTTTAAACTCGCCGAATGCATAACCTCCTTTATTTGAAGTCGGCTAAAAGTAGGCAACATTTTAAATTCAGGAAAGTTAGAGCAACTTAATTAAACTTTTTGAAAGTAGATTTTTTTAGTTATTAGAGCAGTGGGTGAGCAATCCTAGGAATAGCAAATAGTTAATTCATAAATACAGTAGATATATAAGAATAACGAACTCAAATGAGTATTTTTCATTACCACATTTTTCATACCATTTTCAAACAATATAAACATAAATTAGAAATATCTTGAAAGAAAGAAAGAATAACGTTTATTTGGACACTGTTCGTCAATCACAAAATACAAACAACAAATTAAAAAAATTAAAATAACGTTTTAACAACAATAGTGTGTGCCTCACGGCTGCGCAAAAAAGGTTCATTTCAGCATTAACGCCAGACAGATGCTGCCTGAAGCTGGTTTTCTGTTGTCTACGTGCTTATAACGCAGTCTGCTTATTTATGGGTTTGGTTTGATAAAGTGGTAGGGAAAGCGATAAAAAATATGCATTCCGTAATATTTTTTACTTATTGCTCAATTTAGCGATAAAGGCAAGTTTTTTTTATATAATGGCAACTCTTTTTGACCGTGGTTTTTCCAACTACTGGTAACTCTTTAGTAAGCCAATTGCTACAGTTTAGATAGTAGAGATTTTTTTAAATACTTTATTAAAAAATCATAACCCTTCCTTTTAGCTTTGCCGTAGTCGGGTAAAAAGAACCAGGTTCTTAATAATTAATTACAATCTACCGTATAAGACTAATAAGCAATTTTAATCTATCTTTATTAGGGTGTTGAATAGTGACGATATTCTAAATTCTGCTTTTCTGAGGGCTACCTCTTGTACAATATGCTATTTATAACCATTAGAGCTTATTATGTAAACATGTACTGTATGTTTACATGTTCCAATAATATATCTTATTTCCTCAATCTTTATCTCTTTTATCAGTAAAAATAATAGTTTGTCTGTGAATTTGCTTAGTAAACAAACTGCTTGTTGGATTTTGATGTGGTCTTCAACATAATTTAGGGAATGTCTCTTCAGAAAGGTTGATGAGAATCATAGGTATTTAATGACGTCACATACGCGAAGCTGGGTTTAATATAACTAATGCCTATTATTTATGAATGTATAGATAGTGGCAAGTTATTACATCGTCACCATTATGAGGTGAGTTGCAGTTTAACCGATTGCAAATAGAGATAGATAGCTCCATTTAGCAACGTCAGCCAATTACAATCACAAATGACTAGGTTACGCAACATTTTAAAACGTAAATGCTTTGTACTGAACATTATCTTTTTCTAAAGTCTTTATTTTGTACTGCCCTTGACATCGCCCTTACCAAAAATCAAGGTCTGCTTGTCAACGTCACAATGTACAGTCAAACAAACATTATAAGTATACAGGCAGCTATAGGCTGTCGATTAAAATATATTGTTATGCTAAAATACAGAAACAAAACTCTTAGAAATTAATTATAATAACGTTATTTTTAGTCCCAATTACGCCAAATCTACCTTCGTGTTGAGATTTTTAAACAATAATTATGCAAGACGTGTAACCACATTTATTCAACAGGCTTATTACTTGCAACTCCTTTTAAACAATGTTCTTATTGTGCTCAGTAGTCAAGTCTTTTAAATTTATTTATTTATTTATTTATATATTCTTTATTGTACACCACAAAAAACATAACAACAAAAATTAAACTGAACACTACTTAATATACAATGGGCGGCCTTATCGCTTTCTGCGATCTCTTCCAGGCAACCTTGGAATGGACAGAGATTTTCCTGGACATAAAATGGGGCTGTTGTTGTTGTTGTTGGGGGGTTCTGTGTGTATCAACTTTTAAAAGATATTATGCATGCAATAACATTAAATATTGGCAAAGTAGTGAGAAGATGAATACTTTTGCCTGTATACCGAACTCTTTGTTTGACTGTACTGTGAAATGTGTCTGCAGTGTTACGTTTTGGTTGCGTGTTCATCTATTTCCAAGATCATACACATTGAATAATATAAAACGAGCAGGATTTTAGCATACCCTTAGTTTTGTCATAAAATGTACTGGTTGCGATGTCGCAACCTTTTGGGTCACTCTAGTAAAATATTCTGCTTAAGTTTTGTCATTGTTCAGTTTTCTTTGAATGTAAATTGTATTCAATGGTACTAAGTAGGTTGTCACTTACCATACTTTTAAGGGATGTCAAAGTTCACGACGAAAATAATAAAAACGGTTTAGAAGACTGTTTTGTGGAATTCCGCCTCAAAAGAAAGTTCTAGACAGCTTTCATTTGTAGAAATAAAATGAATGAACATACCAAGTATAGAAAGATCAATTCCGCTTTTAGGTCTGTTCCGATATAGGCCAATATTGTAAACCATAAGCTAGATAAAATCAGAGGTCAGGAAATGCAGTTGACTCTAGCACGAGTATATCAGACTTCAGGTTTTCTATTTAATTATATTGTGTCTCGTGTTTATGCCAACAACATAAGTTTTATAGTAGGTCGAGCCAATGTCAGCTCTCGTAGATATAGACAAGAAATATGTAGCATGTGCCAGTTAATGTTTTAATTAACATTATATTTCTGTAAAAACAATAACAAAACGTGCATTTACTTAAAAATATAAATTAGCAGACTGTTATTTTGGTGACCTAAGTATAGAGTCGTGTCTAGTCTAGACTTCTTCCGAATATGACGGTTTATCAATAAGGCGTTTTCCCTATATTTGTATGTTAGTGACATTCTTGTTGTAATATCATACTTTCCGCACGCAAAATACGCGCGTGGAGTTGCGGACATCAGCCTGTTTTACCTTATATGTATTATACTTTCTATTACTGACAAATTTCTTTTAGGTCATGTACGGTAAGACATTATCGTCGCTTAATGAGAACTAACACGAAATATTTCTGGCTTGATACACAACGTGTAACATAATTACCGCAAGACCGCATACACCCCAATTAGAGTATTGAGTTAAAAGCATAATACAATGACCAAAACATTTTTTTTAAAGCTACGAGGGCGGGTCAATACACAACGTGTAACATAATTACCGCAAGACCGCATACACCCCAATTAGAGTATTGAGTTAAAAGCATAATACAATGACCAAAACATTTTTTTTAAAGCTACGAGGGCGGGTCAATAAGTCCGTGACTTTTGGAATAAAACACAGATTTTTTGATAAATAAATCATTTTATTTTTCAACGTAGTCTCCCTTGAGCTCTATACACTTTGTCCAAAGCTTCTCCAATTTTTTTATCCCTTCCAAAAAATATGATTTGTCGAGGTCCTCAAAATAGGCCTTTGTTTGCGAGATGACTTCATCATTGGAGTCAAATCTTTTTCCACCAAGCCATTTCTTCAGGTTTGGGAACAAGAAGTAGTCACTCGGAGCGAAATCTGGAGAATAGGGCGGATGAGGGAGCAATTCATAGCCCAATTCATGGATTTTTGCCATGGCAACTGCACATGTGTGCACCCTTGCTTTGACTTGGTGGAAAAGAACTTTTTTCTTGGCCAAATGAGGTCGGTTTTTTTTTCAAATCGTCATTGAAGCGGTCCAATAAGTTGGCATAATATTCCCCATTGATTGTTCTTCCCTTTTGAAGGTAGTCAATGTGGATTATCCCACGTGCATCCCAAAAACAGTCGCCATAACTTTATTGGCTGACAAACCCACCTTGGCCTTCTTTGGCGCCGATTCACCCTTAGAAACCCACTGTTTTGACTGTGGTTTGGTCTCTGGTGTGTTGTGATGGATCCATGTTTCGTCCACGGTTACAAAACGGCGCAAAAACTCCTCCATATTGCGATTAAACAACGCCAAACCTTCCTGTGAAGTTGTTACACGATTGCGTTTGTGGTCGTCTGTGAGCAAACGCGGCACCCATCTTGCGGAAAGCTTTCTCATGCCCAAGTGATCATTCAAAATTGAAACCACTGAGCCATGCGAGATCCCTACGGCTTCCACAATCTCTTGCACTTTCAATCTTCGGTCGGCCAACACCATATCGTGAATTTTTTCGATTGTTTCGGGTGTAGAGACCTCAACTGGGCGTCCAGGACGTTCGGCATCTTCAGTGCTTGTACGGCCACAACGAAATTCAGTAAACCACTTTTTTACCATTGAAATCGATGGTGCAGAGTCCCCATAATATTTATCAAACTTAGCCTTGGTCTCGGTAATGGTTTTTTTTTCGCAAAAAAATAATGCTTAATAAGCACACGAAATTCACTTTTTTCCATTTTTTCCTCAAATTACTGGGTAGTCTGATAAAGATAGCTGTCGAACACAAACTAACTGACGGACGCAGCAACCATTTTTTCCTCAAATTACTGGGTAGTCTGATAAAGATAGCTGTCGAACACAAACTAACTGACGGACGCAGCAAGTTCAAATTTTGATAGGAGTCAACTGACAGATGCCTGTTGACAGGAGTAGTGTTGCTTTTACAGTAAAGAGGTCAGAAATTCAAAAAGTCACGGACTTATTGACCCGCCCTCGTAACTATTATTATTAAGAAAATCGTGCTGACTCTAGCATTACTTTATGTATTTAAAATTGAGTCTTATTGCCTTGAAATAAGATTTCATTTTCTTTGGCTCAATCGTCGGTCAGTATTGCAAAATACATAATTTAAAAAAAAAGCTACCTATATTAATAGTTACTGAAATGGATTCAGTAGTCAATTATGAGCAAACTACTTTCAGGACTTGCGTTTATTCTGTTACACCTTGTATATTTGACTGTACCCAAATACTTCTTGATGATACTTATTTCAAGGCAATACTAATCTTAACTTTTTACTGGACAAGGACCAAAGTCGCCTAATTTAATTATTGTATAATAATATTTTTATTTTATTTTACAGAAAGCTTACAGACTAATAACACAATTAAAAATCATTCGTAGATAGGAAAATTTGCTAATAACAAGCTTTCACACGTATACGTCTAGTTACTAGTAGGTACTTTGCGTTGAATAAATATACGTTAACAGCGATTTGCAAGCCAAGAGAAAAAACAATCGTAACATAGTTTGGTAATTCATTGCCTATGGAGAATTATCCGAGTCGTGCAACATCATAATTAATACCAACTAATTATTTTCCGCTGCATGGCTATGGCTTCTCATACAGAGATGGCGTGAGCATTGATCACCACGCTTGGTCAAAGCGGATTGGCGATTTCAGACTAATATTAATTATACGAGGCATGCCTTTTAAGTGTTGTCGTTTGAAGAAAAAAACAACTAGAACCTTATAGTACTTTTTATTGTTTTTCAAAGTATTCACCACGTAGCTTAATATACTTTTCCATACGCTCAAACCAGTTATTATAAACTTTATTCCACTCTAAAGTGGGGGTGTTCAAAATGGCTGACTTGAAAGCGTCGACTGCTTCTTCACCGGACTGGAACCTTTGACCACGAAGACTTTTCTTAATTTTAGGAAATGTAAAGAAATCGTTAGGACTTAGGTCAGGACTGTATGGAGGATGGTCAAGAATTTCTACTTTTTCCTGCTTCAAATACTCAATCGTTTGACGAGCGCTGTGTGAGCTTGCGTTGTCGTGGTGCAGGATGATGCGTCGCTTTGAGTTAGATTTTCGAAGTTCGGCGATGCCTTGTGGTAAACAAACTGTGGTATACCACTCTGCGTTAACCGTTCTACGATCAACAAGTGCAATAATCGCAACATGGCCGGTTTTTCCAACGAACGTGGTCACCATCTTCTTTGAAGTGCTTCGTGAACAAACAACTTTAGTCGGCTTTGGCTCGTCTTGAAAGACCCAGATTGTAGATTGGAATCAGGGTCGTAGGCACAGATCCAAGATTCGTCACCACTGACGATGTCGTAGACGTGATTTGACTCTCCTCGGTTGAACCTTTGCAGAGTTTTCTTACACCATCTGATGCGGGCCGCCTTGTGATCGTTGGAAAGCAGATGCGGTATCCAACGTCAAACTAGCTTTCTCACACCAAGCGCTTCATGCAAGATCTTCTGAATGGTTGTCCCTGAGATGCCTAATAGAGCCTCTATCTCTCGATACGTCACATGACGATCTTCGAGAATTAGTTGTCTCACAGCAATGATGTTATCTTCAGTGAAGGCGGATTTTGGGCGTCCTTCGCGAGATTTGTCACTAACACTAGTATGTCCACGCTGGAATTCTAAATACCAGCGTTCGACAGTCCGCAGACATGGGGCTTCATCACTGAACACAGCTAGCTCAGTTAGCTCTTCAAAACACTGAAGCTGTGTCAGGCCTCTTCTAAAGTTGTAGAAAATTATTGCACGAACATTTTCCTTAGAAAGATTCATTTTCGTACGTAACCTGACATTCCAATCGACGCTGTCTGAACACAGATGTTAGCTCTTCAAAACACTGAAGCTGTGTCAGGCCTCTTCTAAAATTGTAGAAAATTATTGCACGAACATTTTCCTTAGAAAGATTCATTTTCGTACGTAACCTGTCATTCCAATCGACGCTGTGACTAAACAATAGCATTAATCCTAATACTTTCAACTGTTTTGAGATTAAAAATGTAAACACATTCGAATATAGAACAGTTCCAAATTCAAAATTGCCGGGAAATATGGAAACGACAGAACTTAAAAGGCATGCCTCGCCTCGTACGGCCATGTTTTTCCTTCACCGTGTTTTTTCATCACAGTAATGTCCAAGATAAACATAGAAAGTACACGTGTTTTGAAAAAGTCGCATTGATGCTGGCCTGGGTTTAAACTCACAACCTTGTGCATAGAGGCGAGGACTCAACCACTGGGCCTTCGCTATCTTCTTTAGCCGGGCTCAAGTCCTAATTCCGGGCTGTTACTGATAAATTTTTGCAAATTATTTTTATTTCATTTTTGTCTTGGCTAATCTTAACGTGATGTTTGTTCGACAGCGTTGATCGAGCGCAGTGTCGGTAACGAGGAGCCCGAGGACTCGTCGAGTCACTTCTCGTGGGTGCTGAAGCAACTCGTGCAGGAGAACATACAGGGCCTGCCGCCCGGTGGGGGGCTCGCTGCCAAGTAAGTGTAACCAATATTTATTTTATTTAAAATGTATTGTATCTAGCAGGTCAACCATGAAGTTGTCGGCTGCTTAACCGGGCTATACTACGGTTTTCTTATTAAATTTAGGCCTCAGGCAGGGTATAAAACTTATAAAGTATGCGACTACACACTACGGGCACGTGTGGGCTACGGACCTCGGCTTAGGGCGTCGCTGGGGGAGGGCAGCAAGGGACACGCTGTATCGAATTTATAAGTGTAGCCAAGACATTCCCTATTATAGATAGGGATTCCATCTGCAGCACAGCAGTTAAGGCTCCTATTAATAGACATACCAACGACAAGACAACCCTTTGAATAAGCCCTTGGCCCTTTTCTGACTGGTGCTGCGTCAACAAATGACAGAATGCGACTTTTTGGGTTTTGGAAACCTGGATGCCCATTGCCGTTAGGCGTTCGGTAGTGCAGTTTACAGCTGAAGGGTCTGGCCAATATGTTCTGTTGTTTGTCAAAATGAACCAATAAAAAATAATTGATAAATGTTGATGAACCGATATGATTTGGGTTACCCAATTACCTCAAAATGTTATGATACTATGTTTCAGAAATCGAATATCAGTAGTTGTGCACCATTACAAAAGAGCGGTTCTAAAATGAAACTTATTTCAATTCCAGGCAATCGTTACTGGACAAAATATACAGGCAGTTCTATCCGGACCACCCCGACAGCTCGGAGACGTTCGACTGTCAGACCGAACTGGCCGACGCGTTCAGCTCAAACTAACGCTATACATTACGTTCTACACTAACACATACGGGACGCGATCGTACACTAGCCCTGTGCAAGCGCCGATGGAACGCTAACTAAGAGACAGTAAAGTGGAATATCGAATTCCAATCGTTTGAACAGTTTGGTAAGTAACTTTAGGAATGTTTCTTTTTTATTACTAGTGACACTCACTAAATTAATTGTAATTTTGACATATCAAACCAAAGCTTGAAACTTATTCAAATTGAAAGTATGGAAAATGTCTGGGAAGAGTTGTTATCGGCATCGGATTTTAAAGTGTGTTCACTCGCTAAGTGTGCGGTTTCGTCCCAAAATTAGCTGAATACATCATACTAGTACAAATCGAATGGAATTGCAGTTACATTACTTCAGAATTTTGAACGTTGGTAACATTTCATTTTGTACATAACTGTCTCGAATGTCTGGTAATGTAGTTGGAATTTTGTTTGATTCAGTCAATAATTGGTGCTTCGGCTGTGTTGATGCGTCGGTTTAAAAATCGCCCAAAGTTACCTTGATATGGTAGTGTAAATTTTGCCTTCAATCGCTGTATATTGTTCTAGAGGGAATGCAATGCCTACCTCTAGTTGCCTGTATATTCTAATAGTTCACTTAAAATAAATAAAAATATAATTATCATTTTTGATTCCTTTCATCATCATGATGCGTCGACCCAAAAATATTCTAGTAAGCTGACAACTCGACAGAGCCGAAGCAAATTCGAATCCTAAAATACATATATTCTATGTAATACTCTATAGGCTGTGGTATGGCCTTCAGAATAAATGTTTACTATAAACCTATTTCGTTCAGCCTCACCACAGCCCCTCACTTGTATCACACGGCACAAAACTTCCTCATTTCTAGCCATGTTTAATGTAACCCTGCCGGATTGAAATGCCCATCTCTTTCGAACGTTTTATTTGTATAGCAACCATTTTAATTTTGTAGCTTTACAATTTAATTTTTTGTAGCTTAGATATTTTTGTTTCGTGTTAACATTGGCCATTCATGAATGTCATAATATTAGATGTATAATATTAGATGTTCGATTGGATGTAATAGAAAGTCTATGATAATATTTACTTGTGTGAGCGGTTAAATTCTATAGTTTATGTCCCCGCGCTTAACATTTTTGTTAAGAACTTTTTATACAGTTTACCTAACCTGGCTTAGTGTTTAGATAAAATAATTTGTCAGTAGCAAAATCTTCTTAATGTGAGTGTTAAGCCTGTAATAGCAGATACAAATGGCCAGTCGGATCTAGTGTAATCTTATGTTCCGTTTCACATGAAAGCCTAAGAAAATTGGATTTTTTTTTCTCAATTCTATTAATAAATATCTAGTTTCCTTTTTGTACATATTTTTTTTCTTTATTACAACAAACGTAGTCATTGTCCAAAACGTCAAAGTAACATATTCATTTAAAAAATATAAACTAGCGTTATTAATCGGGAATTGGAATATGGGGTAATATTAATTGTTAGTTTATTTCTTAAAAATTATTGTACTTCATTTCGTGAAAAGATGAAATTAGATATAATCGCTTTTTAAAAGTTACGCGTTATCGAAAGAAGTATTGGGTATGCTTTTAAATTTTTGCTTCGTACTTAGATGAAAAGAATAAAAGTAACTAATCTGTTGATACGCGTAGTGTCTGTGGCCGTACTATATACAAATTAGACCGAATTCCATTTTGTCATAAATAATGTTGTTACCAAATTCTATGTGCACTATTCATTTCTGAAATTCACCTCTTGTAAATAAAACAGAATAGAAAAATAAACTTTTGTACCTGTTTGTGCGGTTTAGCGTGTTACTAACTAATTGTGAGGAGTTTATCGTGTCCAGCACTCGTGGAAATACATATAACATCTTCAAATATACTTCTGCATTCATTATTTTAAGTCTGCTTCTTCCTGTGAAGTATCTATCAATGAGCAATCTTCGATTAATTTAAGCGGAAATAATTACAGTTCATCATGATGTATGTATTTCTAGCGCCTGATACAATAATGTAACTAAATCGTTTTTACTGATAAAAATATTTCAAAGGTTTTCAAATGTGACGTAGGAGACATTGTTTTAGTGTATCTAACGATTGAAGTAATGACAATCTTTTATAATATTATATTATGTTTTTATTTACAAATGGAACTTGAACAACCCTTTCAATGTATTTTCTCCTAAATAACGCTTGACATTTTTGTAGTCGAAGCAGTTAAAATTAAAAACCTCAAGTTCATTTGTAAATGTGAACAATCTTATTGAAAATTTAAATCATATCTAAATTAGTTTAATATATTACGAAATATTACAGAACATGTTTCCTAGACATAAAAATAATAATTATCTATTTTATTGGTGGTAGCAAAGCTATTGCGACTTTATTATTATTTTTATCTTCTGCAAGACAGCAAAATGCGTATTTTTTCTGCCATAGACAAGTCACGTTGTCGAGGACGTTGATCCCGCACTTATATAATGTGTTATGCTGCCTTGCGTTATTGATTTGAAAATTGTCAGTTAATATTGCTTCCATCATAATTATTTTCTATATTTTTTTTATCCCAAAAATAAATTACTTTAATACCCTTATCAACCCATTGTCGTGGATCAAAACGTTGTGTTCTTCTTTTGTTTACGTTGGTCATATCAATAATTGTGTTTTGTACAACCGTGTTTAGGTTTGAATGCCATTTAAAAAATGTGCCTTTGACGCTAGTTTATCGAATATCTCGTCGAGATGTTATGGTTGTCAACAAGTCACATGCATGTGACCTTAGTGTCATAGGCTTCTGTGTCCTTATTTCTGTCTTTCTATCCATATAATGTGGAGGTTGCGTTCAACTTGATTATCCATTATTTTTCTTAATTAAACCAAATATTAATATTAGACAGTGGGTTTTGAATCGGATTTTGATGTCCATCCGGGACGAGTATGTAGGTTTACGTCTGGTTGTTTCTTTTTAAATTATGCTTTCGGACGAAAGTCAACATCTCACAAAGTGTGTCTCGTTATTTTCTAGTAGACGCTTGAACAATAAATACCTGTACCTTGACAAAATATTTTTTTTATTTTTCTTTATAGTTTATTAGGTCCCGCTTTTGTTGTTTTAGCAGTGCGTGGCGTTTTACGGTGTAGTTATTAATATTGCTGGCTGTATATGAACATTAGAACTTGAAAACAATATGATAATAATTACATCAAGTCCGTAGGACGCATAACCTGCAATTATTTTGCCAAAATATATGTTTAAATATCTATTACCATTTTAATTTGGCATAGACAATATAAAGCTTACTTATCTGTGGACAGTAGGCCCACTCAAAGTGTAATTTGTATGATATTAAAGTTTATACTTGGTGTCATTGTGGGATATTTTTTAAAATAAATTCAGATCACTTCACACATTCGGAGTATAGTGTGTTTAGGTTAAATGAAAATAAATATTTATAATATGTGTAATCGTGTTATTATTATATTGGGACGATAGTTCGCGTTTATTGCCAATTTTTACGTTTTGGGGACTTATTAAATTTTTGTTAAACTCGGCAGTTTCAATATAAATAATGCAAAATGTTATGCGCAAGCGCCACTTTAAATGAAACAACAAATATTAACTAAAGAACAAATTTAATCAAAAAGAATTTCATTTCGCACATTCTGTATCCAAAAAGGTCAAATAAAATAATAGGTATAATAAATGATCATCGTAGAATTCAACAGTTAACGTCTAAAAGAGGTACATACTCATATAAAGCCGTTAGGGCAAAACATCTACAAAACTTTGCTGCTTTCGAAGTTGCAACCAGTGCTGTTTTGCGCAAATATAGGCCAACCAAGTTTTCTGTAAGTTTTATACACGGGAATTATAAAAATAATTATAATAATAATAAACAAGAAAAAAAACGAATTGATATGGCATTTTTTTTTGCGAAAACATCGTGTTTAAATAAAGAAACGTCGGTTTCCCGGTGTAGCTGCCATAGCGGTCTCGAAACTAAAAAACTCACCTTGTATTTTGCTACAGCGAAATCCACTCGTTGCACATTCAATAGCAATTATAACATTAATTGTAATATCCCATTGATTCCACGAACTGACAATCCATGGCTTGTTGATACGCGGCCCGTTCGTAGTAATTATCGTAGTGTTCGTGTGTCCGACGCGTCATCAGCTTGGCCTTCCAAGCACGTCTTTCCTCGATGGCTTTCTGTAGATACCATCAACATAAAAATGATTAAGAACAGTTCAGACGATTATCAAGATCAACATGACGTCTCTTTTGGTCTTGAACAACCCTGAATTCTTAAACGACACTTGTTCATTGAATTTCCCTTCAAAATTTGGAATAACTTTAGTTATATATTTCTGCTGATTTTGTCATAAACTCACATCCTTTTGTTTCTTTTTGATATCATGGCGGTATTTCTCAGCATTCTTCTTTATGTTTCGGAGATCTGCAGCGCTCGCCTCGAATCTATAACATACCTTTACAGTCAGAAATAACTGGAGAAAGTCATTAAAAGAGATCAGGCAGCTAAATGCAACCTTAGGGTTTCGTAGCTAAATGGCTGAAACGGAAACCTAGTGTCGTCATATCCGTCTGTCAGTCTGACCGTCCGTCCGTCCGGACGTTACACAACTACTGCACTATATCGATGAAAATTGGAAAGGTGTATTCGGTACACCGCTAAACAAAGGTGCAGTGAAATTACGAAAAAAGATATTTAAGGGCCTCTTCCCATACAGGTAACGGAGGGATGTAAAAAATTAAATGCACACTTTTATATAAGTAAATATATATAATATACAATGTGTAACATAATTAACGCATAACCTCATACACCCCAATTAGAGTATTGAGTTAAAAGCATAATACAATTATTATTAAGTATTAGTAAGTTAAGTAGTATAATACTATTATTATTAAGAAAATCGTGTTGAACCTAGCATTACTTTACGCATTTAAAATCGAGTCTTATTGCCTTGAAATAAGATTTAATTTTCTTTGGCTCGATTTGCAGTCAGTATTGCAAAATACATAATTTTTGAAAAAAATACCTATATTAATAGTTAGTGCAATCGATTCAGTAGTCAATTGTGAGCAAACTACTTTCAGGACTTGCGTTTGTTCTGTTATATATATATATATATATATATTTCGGTTACAACCACAGAAATAACTTTGATTTTCATCGTTTTCTGAAAAATACTATGAAGTACAAACTCATTAGAACATAATAATTATATTTGCAGATGACCCCCCATCCATTGCACTTAAAGGATCTTATGACTGCGTCAGTGAACGAAGCTCGCATGGCTGGATTTTGGGCTAGACATAATATCGGAATTTTCACAATAAATCTCTTTGCCATCGATACGCTAAGAAGACAAACTTATTCTGGCGGTCGGTGCAAACAATACTGTGCATGGGTAAATATCCATCCCAACTACGGAACCCTTCACTGTGCGTGGTCCGACACGCACTTGGCCGGTTTCTACAAGACGTTCAGCGCCACCGACATGTCAGTCATATAAAACTTTTAGAAATTAAGCTGCTGCTGTCACAGTACCGGTAAACACGCTTCGGTGTTCACTGTGTTCGGTGTTCCGGCGACGCGCAATGGGTAACTCCCTAGGGACCCTAGATTATGAAGACCATTTGGTCTCTTTTCGCTTTTCTTTAGGACACCCGTCCTTGAAGATTTGCCAGATGACAAATAAAGTGAAATTTACAATAAACAATACCGAACCACCATCGCTTTAAATGCTGAAATATACTACTTATAATACTGAGTTGGCACTTACTTGCGCTTAAGTAGTAAATGAGCCATGGCGTGTATGGGGTTCTTGGGCTGTTTCGTGGCGACGTCGTACAGCACTTCAGGCAGAAACATACCGAAGCTCTCCCAAAGGAACTTCACCGATTCATGGTCGAGAATTCCTAAAAACATTACCTCAACTATGCCAAATTAATATAATCATGAAATAAATAAATTTTAAAACCCAACCGCAACTAAAAAGTTCATAGCAGTCTGGAGCAGATCGTGGCAGTCACCCACTGCAACAGATTTTTTGTTTTCCTAATCATTTTAATAACTTCTAAAATTTGCAATTTGGATTTTATGAAAACAAAAAATTGCCTATAACCATCTCGCGACCTTGAACGAGTCTGTAGGCACCTCATATATTAAAATATATCCACATACAAAGATACATGATATCTACGCACGAAAAACATAACCCTGCCATTGCTGTCGCGCACTCGGGTAAAGATAATGGTTAATACTCAATTTACTGTAATAACAATTATAATTGTTATACTTCACACCTAGAGATCGCGACTCGGCAAATATAGAGTGGGACGCTCAAGTTAGATGAGAGAAGATGAGGATCGAGTTAAATGGCATAATGGTTTAATGGAGCTTTCAGCACCATCATCATCATTATCATCATTTCAGCCGAAAGACATCCCCTGCTGGACATAGGCTTCCCCCTAGCAACGCCACTTCGACCGGTTCTTTGCTTCACGCATCCAGCGGATTCCTGCGGCCTTCTCCAGGTCTTCAGTCTACCTTTTGGGGCCTTCCAACGCTACGTCTTCCGGTACGCGGTCACCAGAACCTTTTGGCCCCATCGGCCACCAGTTCTGCGAGCAGCTACCGTCAGGATGGCTGGACCAAGCGAGATATGTACATGAGACCGTGTGCACTATTTAATACCTATTTGCTACCATTTACTACCTATAATGAAATATTTGCTACCTTTCCGTTAAGAAATATATAAAGTGGTCAGCCATTCTGACGTCAGGTTGGCTGACCACTTCCAAGTTCTTATAGTTTAAGCCTTGTATTAACCCCTTTATTAATGTAAATATTTACTACCTATTTGCTACCTTAACATAATTATTTTTACACAACATTAAGATTAAGAAGATTTTTTAAAAAGTTATCAATAAAAGCCATTAAAACGCATGTAAATCAAATATGTACGTCTGTTCTCAGAATAATAGCTAACAATGTTTTTGCGGGCGCTTAGTGGCTTATTAACAACTTGTTTCTGGATATCTACACTTCTACACTAATATTATAGAGAGAAAAGATTTGTATTTTTGTATGTTTGTAACGAATATGCTTCTAAACTACTGGACCGATTTAGATGAAATTTTGTATAGAGATAGTTTGAGTCCTGGCCCGGGACTGGGACTGGACGGGGACGGGACGTAAAGTGTAGATAACCAGAAACAAGTTGATAAATAAGCCACTAAGCGCCTGCAAAAACATTGTTAGCAATTATTCTGAGAAGAACAGACGTACATAATTGATTATCTTTTTGTATGCACGTGTTTCCGTGTCAAATAAATCTATTTTTCTTTCTTTCTTTCTATTTACAGGCGTTTTAATTACTTTTATTAATAACTTTTTAAATGAGCTGCTTAAAAGGCTTAAACTGTGAGAACTTGGAAGTGTTCAGCCAACCTGACGTCAGAACGGCTGAGCACTTTATTTCTTTTGTATATTTCTTACCGGGAAGGTAGCAAATATTTCATTATAGATAGTAAATAGTAGCAAATAGATATTAAATAGTGCACATGGTCTCATGTACCTACATACCTCGCTTGGTCCAGCCATCCTGACGGTAACCTGCGAGCAATGTGCACTGCCACTTAAGTTTGGCAATTCTTCGGGCTATGTCGGTTACCTTGGTTCTCCTACGGACCAGTCTTCGATATGGCTCCCTAAAACTTACCAGTCATATCAATGGGATCAATCCTCGGCAGTATCACCTTGTCAGTAAAGTCTTTGATATCCTCCAACCGACAATCTGGGTTCGGCCTTTCAGAGTGGCCACAGTCTTTAGTGATCTTTTTTAAAAGAACTTCCTCGCCTAGCTTGTACTGGCTTGTGCAAGGTGCGACCTGGTATATCTTTTCGCCATTTTCATCAAGTATATATCGACCATTATCGTCAAAGTAGTATGGCGTATTTTCTGAATTCTGGTGGGACAATGAACTTTGTAATTGCATTTTTCGTTAAAAAAATTATCTTATGTGAGTTGAGACCAGCTGACATCTCACCGTGATAATGTAGGTAAAGTGAGCTGTGATTCCACCTATATAATTCTAGGGATTGACACTATTGACAGCACACTTCACCTAAGTTTTGATGATGAGATTTTGACAGAATAGACTGGCAGTATTGAGACCATCCTATTTTGTCCGAAAGAACGCCGGAACAATTTTTTTTTTTGTGAATCCCTACCCTTTGCAACAGCCCCGCATTCGTGGCACCGTCATCTGCACATCACTGGAAACACTTGAACGATAGTTACCGTGGAGATGCGGTTTAACTATACAAATGGTTGACTTGAAAATGCTGACTTGTTGGCAACATAATGCTGGAACAATGTCGTGCAACTTTTCTTATTCATGAATACGGGGCTTCAGGTAGGTACAACACCAAACTTCTGGACTATCAGAAACAAGGAAGGAACGAATAGTTACTAGATAATAGTTCCTTTTAGTACTAAGTATTAAATAGTAAACTCCATTTACCCACCTCCACGAACTCGCCGTAACAGTTGACGTGGAAGTACTCCAAGCCGTAGTTTGTGATGTAATTCTGATGGTTGAACTCGTCAACGTAGAAAGAACCGGCTCTGTCCGTGTATAGGACCCGATCCGTTCCTATAATTTTCGCCTCGTTAGCATTCAACCTCGTATCCATGGTGAACAAAAGTTGTGCAACAATGAAGCAGCAATATGTCCGGAGTTTGCTGGCAACATTGCGTGTGGAAAACATGTTCTAGCAACACAAAATCATGTTGCTGCAACAATGCTGAGTAACTTTCCATTACCGTGAATCAGGAGCTTCAAATGACCTTGTCAAGTCGTCTATGTTCTATGAGTAGGTATGTAAGTACAGGCGTGATCCGATATTATGTTACAATTAATATTTCATACTTTACCTCTGACAAAGAAGAAAGTTATGATCGCTCTAGACATTTCCACCTGTTTCTTTTGAAGGTAATAAATTCTCTCATCGATATTCTCGCCCATCAAGTCAAAACACGCCGTCTTGGTCCCGGGTAACTCCATGCACCTTTAAAATAACGCTATTCATATTTCTATGTAGTTTATCGTAGTCTGTCTAGACTTCTAGAGGACACAACTGCGACTGCCAAGTGTAGGGTCCTGGGTTCGATCCCCAGGTGTTCCTAGGTTTTCCTATCGGGAATTTCTGAAACCCTAGCACATCCTATCGAAATGTGTACCTACTACCTCTGCCTTCGGGAAATATATTTTATAACTGTTCGTCATGCATTATCATGGGCCTCATTATCATGGGTTACCGTAATCGCTTGCAGGGTTAGCAAGCTAAAGTGGTAGTAAGCCGGCCAAACCTATCAAAGCACCTTGAGCTCAACTGTAGCTAATTCGACACAATTACTTTTCTATTGCTACCGAACTTAATAAGTTCGATGGACAGATGAAAGGATAACCATTAAAGCAGATGAGTCCGCGAGTCGGAAAGCACCTTTAGGGCCTGCGCCCATTGGCGGCACGGCATGCGGCATGGCAAGGGATTTTTATGCGACGAATAGAAACATAATAGTATGACAATAAAATTGAAATTTCAACATATCCTTAGGCATGCCGCGACGCGCGACGTCCCTATGGATCATCATTGAAATTTCAATTTTTTTGTCATTAAAATCCCTTGCCTTGCCGTGCCGCCAGTGGGCTCAGGTCCTTAATTTTATTGTAAAGTCTGAGATGCCCAGAGAATCTTTCACTAAAGCCACTGAGCTTCAACAATCGCAATGCATCGATGGAAAAACATCTGTCAAAATGTGAGACGGTGACTATCAGCGATACTGGGTGCTTATGACGTCATCTTAGTCACTGAAGATAGCCAATACGAAAGTAACTGTTTGACAGACACTGCCAAGTGATCATCACTATGTGCCGTCAACAGAGAATATACGATCAACTGGCTGCCGCTGGAGTGGATGCGAAACCCGAAGAAACGCTTTGTGGCTCAACTTGCGAGAGGCCTATGTCTAGCAGTAGGAAGCAATAAGCCGAGTTGATTGTAGGAAACCCCGATCAATAGAGCTCGCATGTTGCTTCTGCTTGTACGTGGTCAAGACTGGTATCTATATATGACCATAACAATAAATTCTACCTACAGTATTAGGTACTCAGCTTTGGAGAGCTTTAGTATCCTTAGCGATGCCTATCCGAAAACTTTCGGATGGACAGGCAGACAATAATTTAGAAGACGCGGTAGTTCATGGTGTAGGTACTTCTGTTACATTCCGACATGGCTCTGTATGAATGTGACGAACTACAGTCTGGCCGTCGGAGAGAATGCGTTCCTGATACCTGTCAGTGCGCCAATTCTAGTAACTAATAAAGATCAAATTCGCAAAACACGTATTCGTTTGATTGCAACTGAGATGTAAAAAAGCATTCTCTCGATGGCCGAACTTTAGACAACTAAATCTGTACAAGGAACTTTTGGCGCGTTGCCAAAATCAGAACAAACGTCACCATTTTTTTTTTCAATACAATTTCTGAGACAATTTCACAAATGTTTACCAACACAGTTAGTGATACAAGAATCTGTTGGCGCCTGAAGTACATGTAGGTACATGCGGGTTATGTCCCTGTAATGTCATTCAGGCGCTGAAAGATTCTTGGAGCACTATAACATGAAAATGTACTGGAAGATGTCAAATCCAATTCATTTCATATTAGTTTTATTATTCGTAGATGTTCTCTTTTTCGCCACATTCATAGAGTACCATGTAACCTTACTCACGTTATACTTTTGTATTTTTCCCGGTCCGCCTGGAGATTTTCAAGCTCAATTTGGATCTTCATCAGTATGGACGCGATCTCGTTGAAATCATTCAGTCTTTTGTTCCAAAACAGAGACTCAAGCTCTAGTCTAGCAAGAGCCTCTTCGTTACCGCTGTTTTCTATCTTCTCTCGTACTATGTCCATGGTTCTGTTAACCTAGATTACATAATAGTATTGATCGAGTTTACAATGTTTACATAACGTAGGTATACTATAATAATAATAATACACCAGGTCTTCAGGTCCCGAACTAGGCAGAGCCTGTACTACGGTAAGCTGATGACTGATATACATACTTATATACATATATATACACACCCAGACACAGGTCAAACAGACATGTTCATGCACACAAATGTTTGACTTGTCCGGGGATCGAACCCGGGACCAGCGGCTCAGAAGGCAGTGTCGCTACTAACTCCAGAGGGTAGAGACAAGGAAAACTATCTCTGTGTATCAAGTGTCCGTCAAAATGTGCTACATAAGGGTGGCGCTACGGCTACAGTAGCCCCACCGGGTAAATTTTAAAAGCAATAATTTTAGGTTATGTTTACAAAATAATGTTGGACTACGATAAATGTTGAGGTATGGTATATTGGATTATCACACTAAAAACTAAACTTATTAAATTTTCTGACTCGGCATACTTCAGTCCGATAACAACTGCTACATTCATACTACAATTTGCCAACGCTAGCGCAATTTCGGAGGGTTTTTGAACTATTATTTACTGTATAAGTTGGACACTTTTTCAACTTTCTCCCCTTATGAGATTGTTCTCCTTGTCTCTACCCTCCATAAGGTATACTTAGTATAGTATTCTTTTATCTGCAGTACCTATAGTATAATATTACTGTCGCACCCGCGCCCTAATTGAGTCAATCACAATCTAAATCATTTAAAGGATATTTGCTAATCCATTGCTACATATATTCGAAAAATTTGGCTGCTTAAACTTGAGACATTATAGCATGACTATCGCCTTTAGGTCGCAAGCTAAAGTGCGCGCGTGTTTGACGGTTGACTTTCAAGACTAAATCCCTGTCAGCACTTTCAATCACTTTCGGCATAATTAGGGCGATTATTTACTCTTGGGAAAACACGGAACACGGCACACTCTCTTGAGACCTGCGATGCTATTCTCTGACTATAGGTACACCCTTACGCGCAGTTCTGCAACACGTGTAAAACAGCGTGTTTCGCCGCTGCATCAGCGCTGCGCGTAAAGCTGTATGTCCCTAGAGAATAGCACTCCTGAAATTATAAACATCGAGATGGCAGCAAACGATTATTTCCAATGTCGGCCGCGTAGTCTAGCATGACAATCACCTTTAGGTCGTAAGCTACGACATAACGCGCTTTCAATACTCATAGAGACTACATTTTATAAGAATAATGTAAAAACCTTACTAACTTCTGCAGTGTCAGTGGATCGGTTCTGCAGACGCCTGTATATATCCAGGAGCTCCTTGTTTCTCTCGTACAGGTTTTGAATCAGCATTTTTTTGTCATTAGTATAATCCTCTTTGCATTTTTTCAGGTTAGACTTCAGACGGGTCGCTGTTTCTTCAATACTCACCGCTATTTCGTAAAGCTATATAAAATTGTTAATACACACGATAACAGCAATCCCTTGAATTAGTTTTCGAAACTTCACAGACGTGGTGGGCATTATAATAAATTTCTCAGTATGGGAATCAGTACGGGAATTTATTTATCAAGCTGCCATTAGCTAAAAAAAAAACATGTTGAAGTCCTTACTCTAAATATAGCGAGTATTGATAAATACTTACTCGATCGGCTAACATCACCGAAATGTAAGTATGCGTGAAGTTACACAAATCACTTATTTTCTGAATAGATGCTTCAAAAGTCTTCTTCGCGAAAACGTCTAGTTTATCGTGTCTGAACTCCCAAGCATCCCTTATTTTTCTTAGTTCCTTCAAAAAATTGGCGTGGCTGTCTATAACCTGTTGGTACTTTTCTTTTTCTATGTCCGAATTTAACGGCGGATAATGTTTTAAAAATGATGCATGGTTTTTTTCGTATAATGCTGTAGTGTCGTCAATTAGTTCGACAAATAGTTTATTATCTAAAAAGTGAGTATGTTTATTGATTTTCTTCGCTGTTTCGTCTATTACAGATGTAAAGTAATTCATAAAACCAGTAATGATATGTTTAATATCACCGTAATAATAAGCATTTGAATGAATACCATCTGGTACCTTCATTCGTTCTATGAGACGAATGAAACGTTTAAATGTAGGCGCAGGGTTTTCGCATATCATGATACCAGCTCCGCCGTCAAACGTCTTCATACTCAAGTGATAGATGTAGTCCTTTATTCCATGTAGCCTGCTCCTATCCTTGTGGGAACAATAATATTTGTAGTTTGAAGCGCTGGCGAAGTGGGGTACCTGTTTGAAATAGAACATTATTTAGGTTCTTTTAAAATAAATATCTTAGGTGCCCGATTCCAATAGATCGCTTCCTATGGACTTCTCCATAGCAGGCAAGAAACTCCACGGTTACTCTTGTAAAAATAATATTTTTTTACAATCTTTTCCAATTACATTGTTAGTAAGTATACGAGTAGGAGGATAGTGTAGGCCTGTCAACAGTAACTAGCAAAAAAACAAAAAAAAAATAACCAGTTTGAAAATTGTCAACAAATCAACGCATCTATGAGTCTACAAAGCCTACAACGTTCTCACATTCACAAAATAGAAAAGTTTATCTATGTAAAAGAAAAGAAAGTAATAATATGAGACAACATCCACACAAATGGTCTTAAGGTCCCGAACTAGGCAGAGCCTGTATTACGGTAACCTGGTGACTGATATACATACTTATATATATATATACACACCCAGACACAGGTCAAACAGACATGTTCATGCACACAAATGTTTGACTTGTCCGGGGATCGAACCCGGGACCAGCAGCTCAGAAGGCGGGGTCGCTACCAACTGCACCAAACGGTCAGTCAAATAATAAATTAATCTTCTACGCATCTTTAGCTATCTATAAACATAAATTTGTATATATTACATTTATTATTATTTTGAGTTCTTTATTTTTGTTCTCCTTGAGAGTTTACGACCTTACACACGGGCCGGAAGGTGGCTTTTAGGAGGATGTTAAGTGTGTGAGAAGGCATTAGTGTAGAGTGTTAAGACTGTGTGAGAGCC
Source organism: Brachylomia viminalis (assembly GCA_937001585.2). NCBI lineage: Eukaryota > Metazoa > Arthropoda > Insecta > Lepidoptera > Noctuidae > Brachylomia > Brachylomia viminalis. The sequence continues at coordinate 3,222,582 of OW443307.2, read as the reverse complement.
TTCGGTACTACACCGGTAGATGAGAGTACTATTGGGACGATATGGGCGGTTTGTGCTTTCCATTGCGTTTTTATTTCTATGGCGAGGTCTTGGTAGGTATTAAGTTTTTCGGATATTGTAGTATGAATGTTGTGTGAGTTGGGTATAGCTATATCTATCAAGTAAACTGTTGTATTTATTTAGTCGTGAACAGTGATATCCTAATGTATAGTTTTGTCTGTAATTATTGTTCGATCCCAATAGATTTTCTGATTTCTGTTTTCTAAAATGGTTTCAGGTTTGTATTTATAATATGGATTCATCTCGCCTATAAGTTTATATTTGTGTGCTAAGTGTTGGTGCATGATTGCGGCACCGTGGACATGTCACTCATGTCGGTCATAAAATCCGTCAGCCGCCGCCGGTACTCCGTCCCACGAGGCTGTCAAGAGGGGTCGGGGTGGTGTGAACTTGTGTGGCAGCACGGTTTGGGGAGATTGTCGTGGTAGGGGTATACTTCTCCCCGAACCGAACTCTTGTCGAGTTCCACAACTCCCTTGCGGAGATGAGAGTCGACATCGTTGGGTTCCGTTCCCTTCCCGTACTCGTCCCCGTGGACTTGCGAAGAATGTGGCTTGGGGTTTCCGGTATACGGACACAAGGGGCAGGATGGTGGAGCTCCCGGTCCAGCTGCTTCAGCGCCCACCGCGGACCACTCGGGGACTGTTGGACCGGCGCACTCGAGGTCTGGGCAGAGGCGTCAAACCGGATTACCGGATGTACCGGTGGTCGGAATAGGTCTCCACCCCCTACAACCGTCGCTACCCACACATCAGGACCCCGAGGTGGCGGCGCGTAGTGTTCCACGCGCGCCCCTCTTAGACGTCGCGGGGGGAGTCAAACACGTCACTCCCCCCCCCAGACTCGAAGAGGCCCGCGGTGGCGGGCCACCAGTCGGGGGTTGCGGAAGGATCTTACGTTCCCGCGACCCCCGGCGTAGGTGTGAGATGGAACACCGGGGTGGTTTTAAGTCAGTAAGAGTCTGACAGACCCCGCCACCCGCCCCAGGGCGGCGGACATCCATGAGGATTTTACAACCCGGAAACAAAAAAAAAAAAGGTAGGCACTCCGGTGTCACCGATGCCGACCTACCTGTGTCGTGTGGTCGAGGCATATTTGACGGACACTGCCGTCATCTACCCCGGTCACCAGAGATAATGGAACCGGCGAGAGATGTCCGGTGTCCCATAGGGATCGGTCTTGGGGTCGCATCTGTGGGATAATGGGTACGACTGGGAGCTGCGCGCCGACCTACCTAGTGGCGGCGGCGTCAGCGTGGTTTGCTACGCTGACGACACGCTGGTCCTGGCGCAGGGGAGGTCACACAAGGCGGCGGCTGAACTAGGGGCTGAACTAGCGACACGCGGGTTTGCGACACTCGTCGAGAGGATCTGGCAATTGGGACTCGAGGTGGCCTTGCACAAGGCCAAGGCTATCTGTATTCATGGTCATCCGAAGACGCCATCTTCGGGTTCCCAAATAACGGTAAGGGGTTCGCATCGGTGTCGAGTCGCGGATGAAGTACCTGGGACTAGTCCTCGACAGCCGGTGGAACTTCGTGGAGCATTTTCGACGTTTGGCTCTCAGATTGGAAAAGGCCGGGGCTGCCTTGAAGCGGCTCCTGCCCAATCTAGGGGGTCCAAACGGCTACTGCCGGAGGCTCGTTAGACGACTTGGAGTGCGTCACATCTGGCATCACTGCTCCCATCCTTACATACTTCTACAACCACATTCATGTTATGAACTAACCTCTAACTTTGCCTCTCGTTGTAAGCGTTGTATGATTTCTTTATATGAATCGGTTGTTTTTTCCTGACTGGTGTTAAAAATTACAAACGCTGCCATTTTTAATTTGTCGGGCAGTGTTCTGCCCTATCTAAAAAAGTACTCTGTGGTTCTGCCCTGTTTGACAGGCAGGTTTGACCATTGAGCACAGAGTACATTTTTATATAGCTAGGAAAAGCTTCCTAGCTCAATGGGAAAAGCCAACGGGTTTGACCTGGTTTGACCGTCTTTAGCAATGACTAAAGAATTCTTTAGTCATTGGTCTTTAGTCATTGGACCGTTCTCTGTCTACGGATTTGACACAATATTTTTAATTATCAACCTTTAGTTATTGTTCTGAGTTATCAACTCAGAACAATAACCTGAGATTATCAACTTCCAGCTTCACAGATAATAAATACAATTAGTAGAGTACGGGTAGACGAGCAAGGTGCGTTCCGGTAAAGGTTTCATTTGCGTGAATGCGTAGCGGAATGTGCTGCGCGAGGAAGCGCTAAGCCCTTGTCCACCAGACCTGCGCTGTGCGAGGCTTGGAAAATGAAGTAATCCTATTTATTGGTGGGTATTGTACACTTTCCTCCCTGCACCTCTTCGCACATCGCTGGTGGAAATCGAATCAGGAAGAACAACGGACGCATCAATGATCCTTGAGGGACTACAAATGTGATATTTTGCGGTTTGCTTTGGTATTCCCCAATTTTAACTATCTGCGGCCGTTTTGTTATATAAGATTCAAAAGTTTTATAAGCTAGGTACTCCTGAGGGGCAATTCTATTACATAAAAAAACGTTCAAATTCAAGTCGCAATCTCATGTCAAAAATGTATGTAAATTGATTGTATTTTTGACAGATTGAGACTGAGATCAGACTTTGAACGTTCTTAAAATTACGGGAATTACCCCTAGGTATATTGGTTCTACATATTGGTTTAGCTATGCAGATTTGTCGTCTAAGGTCCCCTTTATTTTTTTATTTCTGAAAACATTAACCGGAAGTAGACCTATCGAGAATATCCAACCCTTGTCACAGACAATAAAACTCTCACGTTTCTAGCAGTCTAGCTCATTGACTGTCTAGCTCATAGATGTAGAATTCCGTAGATCGGTAATGTCAACAATCAAACAAGACCAAAAACCATTGATCTAAGTATGCGTAAAATGTAAGTGTGTGCATAGACAGTGTTGTGACTTGTCTATTCCTTTGTTGGTCTTTATCGATAATTTATGCGAGTAATGAGTCATTCTGTTAAATGTCTTAAGGGTCTAACGCAATAAATACTATCGGCATGCGACTAGCCAGTAACCTCATTTAGCGGTAAAACTGACATTTATAATATTAGTTAGAATTACAATGTTTCTTTGTCCGAGTATCACGCAATTTCTATTGGAAATATAAAAAAAAAATATACTTACTCAATGGCAAAAAAACATCTTCACAATTAACGCAGTATGTCCCGGTAACTCTCGGTATACCAGGGGATCCTATCTTATCTTGTTTTGCTGGCCCTAGGCCAGAGCCCAGAGCGCTTCGACCCTTCTGGATCTTTTGTGCGATTCCCCTCCCTTCTACTCAACCCGTAGCCCTCCGTGCACCTTCTTCACGAGTCTCAGTATGGCTTATAGGGGATCCTAAGTTAACCAGAAGGATTCTCGAGCGTTCCTAGATATTTCTATTAATGCTTTGCCAGGTCATCCCACGCTGTGTCACTAACTGAGGGGCCATAAAGGTAACATTTTAGAGAAAATAGTGAAACAAAAAAGATTTACTTATAAAAAATCATTTATTAATGAAATGCACAGTTTACATTTTATATTATACAGCCTATAATCTTACTCAATAAATGGTCTATCCAACACTAAAGTAATTTTTCAATTCGAACCATCAGGTAGGTTGCTAGTTCCATAGTTTAGCGTATTAAAAGTCAAACAAACTCATCAGCTTTATAATATGTATTAGTTTATATAAGATTGTAATATATCTACATTTTATTTTGTTTGTTACAACAATTAGCGACATATAATCTAATTTTCTAAGAATATGCATTTGTACGAAGCTACCTTTATCTTAGATGTCGATATCAACAAGTCAAAAATTAGGCTATCGCATCACTAAAAAGTGAGGTTATAACTCCTTCGTATTTCTCTATTTGTTATTTCTTAGATACGGTGGTTTCAGGCATGCTAATTCATCTAAATCGTAAGTAAAATAATGTTCTCATCATATTTTGCTTAAAACCGGCTTATTAGTGCATTGCTTATGCAGAAATAACAATGTAAATAATTTGTAAACTTACCGGTGAAACGAGTAATCCTGGGGATTTTTCTTTTTGGAAGATTCACATCCTGGTACTGCACAAGAAACCATCGTATTATGGTTATTTAATCACAGGTTATCACTCTAGTTCACTTAAATAATTGCCGAAACGCTCACGTAAACAGTTACCGGGGCCGCAATGGGCCGCTAGCAAATACGTGTTTGGCCCTGTTGACAGCGTCACTTTCTTTCTCTTTCTAACACAGCATAGTCCCGTTAAGAGCGGGAGCTCTCATTCACTCTCATGCCCAATCTACGGAATTCTATATCAATGGTCTAGCTTGTCTCGTCTCGTTCATCGTTCTTTGTAATCTGTATTACAAATGGGCTCTCGAATAATCTGTCAATAGTTATCAAAATTTTATCAAAACGGGCCTTAAAAATATGAATGATAACATGTGTTTCGCGACTGTGTCACGTAATTTTCGGTCAAAATAGACATCATTGACCGTGTCGGTGGACGTGCAAGGACCCATTTAGGAATCTTACTGTAGAACCAGTTAGATCCATAAGTACGTCCTCCGGCTTATTGTGAAGTTCACATTTGAAATATTCGTTCTGTGTAATTAATACGGCTCATTGATTTATATTGAGTTTTGGTTTACCGAATACGTATTATTTTACGTAGGACATATTATGGAAGACACATGTGCCGCTCAGTGTCATGGTAATTTGCCCTTAGACTGTGATCTAAAGAGTTTTACGAACGTTGTTTACTTCGTTATTTCATACACCTGCTTACGTACGTGATCATGGTCACAAAGGCTTGAGCGCGACAGCGGCACGCTAAACGGCCCAACTTTAATACATTCATCTTGTGACCTACATTGATTATGTTTATGTAATCGGATACACGCGGAAATTATGCTTTAAATCATTGTTTTTCAATTAAAAAAACAAGTAAATTAACAGTCTTCCTGTTACTTTTTCACAGAAAGAACGAGCATGGTGTTATGCTGAACTTGTCAGCTCATTGTTTACAATCATTCCAGAAAGAAAATATTAAAAAAAAAAGTAAAAATGGCAAGATATTTTGAAAACACATCCACTTTTAACTTTAGTTGGGATCAGGTAGCTCGCGGATATTGGAAGAGGTACCCAAACCCACAGAGGTCAGTTTGTTTTTGTTATTTCACTTAAAAAGCCTTAGTCAGTTTGGTGGTCAAAGGTCATTGTTGTATTTTAGACAAGCAATATACAAATTAATAAATTATGACACAGGTTTGAAGGAAATTTTGTTATTTTGTCATAATGTGCATATTTTTTTTCCAATAATTTATACTGTTTTTCTGTCAATGCTAAATCTGATACAGTATTTAAACTAATCATTTGGAATCATTGAACTAAAATAACAAAACACAAACCAATGAATTATAAAATAAAAAAATACCTATACATTCACAAGTGACAATGACCAATCACCTTCCAGTATCTAATATTGCTTCTAGGGTAAGACTATACACTATTCTCATGGCAACAGACATGGTTTCACCCTTATCAGACTATTAAGAGTATGTCATTGTTATTGGACTAGTCATCAATAAAAAGTCTGTTTAAATTAGGGTTACCATTTTGAAAGAGATCCTGACAAAAAGTGTGTTACTCACAAAACAGTCCAGACATTTTACTTTTCAAAATGTATTTTTATTTTCTAAGACATCACTATTTATGTCGGAAAGTCTGAACAAAGTCTAGATGGGGAACCATGTTGGTAGTCTGTCTATGATGGGAATAGAAATCATGCTAATCTCTAGTTGAGTGATTCAATTAGCATTCATGCTAAGTTCGGCTGGATGACAAGTACTCTAGTCAAGTCTTTACGAATTATGTTATGTGTAAGACTTAGTCATGCTAAAAGACCTGTCTCATACCAAACTTTACACTTGCAGAGGTATACATATATTTTGTTAATTAAGAAATTGAAAGAAAAATTTAAGTTAAAAACTAAAACCCAACTACAGCAAAAACACCACCTGAAAAGGTAGAAACATGATATAAGGGACAGACAAATTAAAAATCCAGAGTTACACATCATGTAGTTAGGGCATAAATTAAACATATTATAGTTTGTCAATTTGTCTATCTGTGATGTCTTGTTTAAACCTTTTTAGTTAGCGTTTTTGTCAGAGTTGGGTAGTTAACTTTCATTCATTTAAATTATTTTGGGGTTTGGGATTGTTGAGGATAGGTTCTACTTCTTGGGTTTGGGAATATTTAACAGTAAAATTTGGGGTTTATGTTTAAATAATCATTGATAATAAATATATTTTCAGAAAGTAAAAATGACAAAAAAGAAAGAGAGACTCACATTTGCATTTTTATGGGGATCTCAAAAGGTGGTTAGGTCAAGTGTTAAACAAATTAAAATATTAATGATATTTTAATAGCTTTAGAGAAACCAATTAGTAAATAATGACATCTAACATAATTTGTAATTTATACATTATATTTATAAAAAAATTCGTCCGTATCGCTGTCGATAGGAAAAGTGCCCAAATGGCTTTGCCAGTTTGCCACGTTGTATGGCGATGCTGATTCTTTGGCCAAAAAATAGAGCTAGCCGTCTGGTCACTTGAAGAGTTTTGTTTGGCGATTTTAATTATTTATACATAGATAGCTTTTGTCCTCGGCACAGCCCGCGTGGAGGTCGGAATTTATCTCACGAGATCATAACACAACATTACATGACGACTGTATTCCGCAAAGGGTAAGGCAGAGGTGCACCTATACACCAACACGAGATCATACTACCGGAATAAAAAATATTCTATGTCCTAACCCATTCAAATATGTTCAGCCGTTAGCCCGTTATGGCGTGAAAAGGTAACAGACAGAAAGACAAAGGTACTTTCGCATTTAAAATATTAGTGCGAATTGTGGAGGCTGAGGTAGACCTAGAATATTTGAAACTGCTTTATTGCAATAATTGAACCTTTTAATTTCAGTACCCATGTCCTGTCAGAGGATACATGGAGCAGAGAAGTAAAGGACGGATGCTTGTACACAAAGCGAGTTCTCACTAAGACGAACAGGGTGCCTAAATGGGGAGAAAGGTATGTTCTAGAAATAAATTTCATTTCACAGCCATCATCTTTCAGCTCTTATCCCAATTTATTTAGGGTCGGCGCAGCAAGTGTTCTTCAACCATACATTTCAATTTCCTCTTTATCTTGCCATAATTATAATTTTACACAAAATCCATCCATTGTTTCTTTAATTTTAAATCCATTGAGATACACTTGGAAACAAGCTTTTCCAAGGTTGTTCCCGAATATTAATATGTACAATAAAAATATGCAGGGCTGTTTTTTTTTAAATTGAAATGTTTTGTCAAATGATCTGTTTTTTTTCTGGGGTTAAATCGCACAGTCCATCATACTAATAATCACTGTATTACGGTAAATTAGTCCTCCTTTTCTTGACAACTACTGTGTGTTTGTGACGATCTATATGTCAAGTAATTTCCATTTATTGATGTTACTCATAGCTGGGATATTTACCTGCCTGAGTCTGAATGTACTGTAACGACTCATAAATAATTTTCATAAAGCGTATCCTTGTTGACATAACAATCTACGGCAAGTCTTAAATTTAGACTGCATTGTATAAAGTACAAGGACATTTTAATGATTGAAGACTTGTGACGTAATTTAACATGACTAATTGAATAATCCCCGATTATTATAAGTTATCTTCTACGTAAAATGGTTTATAACACGATAACATTTCTTTATCTGTGATTCTTAACCTCACTCACTTTCTTAGAGATAATATGTAGAGTTACAGAAAAATAAAGGATAGAAGATCTGCGCTAACTTCTGATCTTAATACCTACCTATATTTTGAATGCTCCACAGCTGTAATAGGAAATTGATCCAAATTATATCGGTTAGTAGCTAATACTACGTTAAGAACTTCTAAATTTTTTTTTTTTTTTTTTTTGCTTGGAGTTTTGTTTTATTAACTGACTTTTTTGAAATTATGACTACTATTGTACCAAAAATACTTTACGTTTCCAATGTTTATTACAGCATAACATACACATTGTAATAAATCTAATGGATGCACCAGATGCGTCACTGGGACTGAATATAAAATTGCAGTCATCAATTTATTATTGTTGGTCAAGGTGAAACTAATAATACTCAGGCAATCTTGTTTATTAGACTGTATCAGTCGCTCTGGGGCAAACAGAGACCTCTCCTTGTTGATAAAAAGACATGTCATGCATAAAATTGGTAGCTTCTTTTTCAAGGAATTTGTATGCATGGTAAGGAGGATGGTAGGGATTTTGGAAACTAAAAAATATTTTTTTTCTACTGCAACGTTTTTAACAAAGAAATTGAATTAAGTAAATTAAAAACGTCTCCACATATATTATTATGTCGCATCGCCGGAAATGCTTATTACAAACTTTGCATTGACGTCATGATACTGAGTAGGAATTAAGTAAACAAGTGAAGCCAGATCAGCAGTTTACTTAGTAGCCTTGGAACTAACTTAAATATTATTATTACATTTGTGTTAATTACAGTTAACTATTTACACTAGGTACTAAATAACTAATTACACAAATAAATACATAAACAAAAGGACACATAGGCGTCGAAGTATTCGTCCGCCACGCCACGTTGAATGGCAATACTAATTTTATTCTTTGGCCAAAGAACAACCCAGCCCTCTGGTCACGTGAAGTGTCGACCAGTCGGCGAGAAATTTCCTTAAAAAGGAGACGCGCACTCGGGCCCCATGAACCGAGCGGTTCAACCCCAAACGGCTCAAAACTGTAGTTACCCATAAGGTTAATGTATCTGCGCCGCATGATATATTTGTGTAACATTTTAATTTACCTAACTGTAGGTAATATTTTAGCTCCCCATGCCATGTGATCTCACCTGCAAACTATATACCAGCTTATTGCATTACCTACTTAAACTATAAACCAATTTAATTACAATTTGTTTACCATACTAATGGTAAATTTCTTTCAAATTTGTGGTAGGGGCAGAATAATGATGATGAATATGGGAAATTTCTGGCTATCTGCAAGTATCTAGGATATTATGATTTGTTGTAGCAACTCTGTAGACGCGAGTTTCGTCCGCACGTAACATTAGCAGACAGCATGACGCTACTGTCGTCGTCACATTCACAAGTCACAATGTATTCATTAGTCGCTCTCAGGGGGTGGACACTTAGAACATTTACCTTTAACAAGAAAACGTAGGGCCATCTATATTACAGAACTGGGAAACTTCTTCAGAAGTACCAAAAAGTGCCGATAGATAGCACTACTATCACAATAAAACAAAACTAAAACGTTTTGTGTACAAACACATTTTTATTTATTATTATTTATTACTCAAAATATATAGTACATTTAAATAATATAATTATTTACTGTGCTATTTGTAGTTGGTCTTCGTTTAATGAACACACATGCACATTGATTTGACGTACACAGGGTATTTATGTTCTGTGCACACACAATATGGCTGCCAGAACGTGCATCTGCGCTTGTTTTTGCTTCCTCATATTTTGTGCGTAATTAGTTGTTTTCCGAGTGTTTGTTTTTCTCCGTAATATTTGTTGAGTTGATATTTTCCTGATGTTTCATTAAAATGTATTAATTTATTGTTGGTGCAGGTCACTCAATCGCATTTTAACCGGCAAATTAAAATATGATGGAGAAAATAAAATAGGGATTCAGGACTTAGTTGTTTTATTCCAATTTCCTTGACAATTTTCCTACGTCAGTGGTAAGCTATTTTCGTCTTATTACATACCTATGTAGTATGACGAAAATAGCTTACTACTATTTTAAGATACTATCCATTCAAAACATCTGTAGCTATATATATATTATGTACCTAGGTACCTATAGATTGGTAATAATTAGTTACTGTTCAGAAATACAGACAGCGCTTAAAACTGTCATGCATAAAAGATTCGAGAGAGGGCTCTCTTTACCTGTATTACTTCTTATATTACTCTTTGGTCGCTCTTTAACAAAACTAAGACCACGTTCGCACGGACGTAAAAATATAGCGGCGGGATTTGATCTTCAAAGCACTGCTTAGCGCCGAGAGTTGAACAACCTAACAGTGTGTTTATTCGACGCGCTGGGATGTACTCTGTGCGAACAAGGCACTTATCGAAATATTAATTACAAAAAGTTATTACACAATTGACGACTTCCTTACTGATGAATTACCGACTGATTGACTACTATTATTACCATTTGACATTTTAAATTTTATTTTTATTTAGGTAACTGCAGCCTTTGTTGACATTTTTGTGACATTTTTACTGTAATTGAAACGATTTGACATTAATTTGTATTATTTTATTCTACTAATTATTTTGTTATTTTAAATTATAATAATTTATTATCTTGTGTAAATTAAAAATAATATGTTTTGCATGCCCAAGTGACGGTAGTGCATGGAGGACTCTTACTGAAAAATATCTATAAGTAAACGAATAAGTACCCATGTTTGCAAACCAATAAATGATTTGATTTGATTGATCATGTAGGTTTTTGGTTGTTATCACTGTTTTCACATTGTTTTCTTGTACTTTACAAATGTTTAATGTGCCAGTAAAATATTTACAAAGTACCTACTTAAGTACTTAGGTAATGCAATATTATCTTGAAATTCTTGAAAGTAGGTAAAAGTGAAGTAAACAAACACTACACGTATCAGCATGATTAGTTAGTTATCTTTGTGAATTCTTCGTAAAGTTACGTGTAATCTTAAAGAAAAATGCCCCCACCCCCCCCTAATCTTGGAACGTCAATATTTTGGTTCTTCGTCTTGTTTGTCAAACGATGAATGTTTATTTACGAAACAAGTTTAAATATAATAAAATTTAATTGCAAGCCAATTGCCTGAACCACTCTATCGCGCATCGCCTTTATGTTTCTTGCAATTTGCAGGTCAGTGTCAGGTTGTATAATGTTTATTAAAATATGATTCGCGACCGTAACAAATATGGCTTTACAGAATTATAATTCGCAATACAACTCTATAAGTTAGAATTGGCCTCAAATGTCATGATTTCATGAAATGGTCATTCGATAGGGTAATATGAACATAGAGATATGTATTGATGATTTTTATGATTATAATTATTCAATAAATAAATATTTGTTACGGCCGCGCATCATATTTAGATGAACATACTACCGGATACAGACTTGCAAATTGCAAAAAACTAAAGAAGATTTGAATTTCGCGGGCTACCCTGAAACGGTATGTAAATAGATTATACTTCAGATAAAATTATAGCCACAGGCTGACTGAATACGGCGCGCCGAAGGTGCATTTGACAATTCATTTTTAATACGTATAGGCTCCATGTATGCAATTAGCTGACTATAACTACCAAAAATTATAGTCCATGGCGAGACATCTAGATTAGCGATGGGCGATTCCGAGATGTTTTAACAATCGAAAGAATCGGAGTCGTTAAAATAAACCATCGAGTCAACCATCGACTCGCCGTTCTACAAAACAATCGAGATATTTTTCGATTGTTTCGAGTCAACGGAATCGACCGCTAGCGGTCGATTCCATTGACTCGAAACAATCGAAAAATAATTTTCAATTGTTCGAATCAGTCACTCTCACTCACCGAGTCTCGCTCGCACGTCACCGGGGTCAGTCGATTGCATGCATCAAGCCGAGGTGCATGTTATGTTAGTTAGTTAGAGGCGAGAGCGTGCCAGACTCGAGTCGAGCGAACCTTTGTGAAAGTTTACCTTTTATTAAATTCGTCAAAATGCCCCGAATTCTAAAAAGATCAATAGTGTGGGAGTTTTTCGCAATCACAACGCAAGTTCAGAACTCGTGAAACTCTAAACCATCGAGGAACAACTGGCGACTGAACGTCACAGAACACTATTACTCCTAGCGGAGATGAACGTGCCATGCACCAGTCGCAATAGCAGACCGAGTCGGACTCGAGTCCAAGTCGAAACAATCGAGAACCATCGAGATGTTCGAACAATCGAAACAATCGAATAAAACCTCTCGCCATCGCGCATCGCTAATCTAGATCATAACCCTATTATGAAGACCATTATTGTACCTTGTGACTAAGTAATAACAACCGCACGGGTAGATCAATCAGGTTAAGCTACGCTAGCCGCGGTTGGGCACTAGATGGGAAAGCACGCCCGGCTATCATTAGGACGTCAGAGATTTCAGGCGTTGGGGCGTCAGAAGCCCGAAAGTCTGACAACCAGTTTTAGCATGGGGTTATCGTATTACCCAGTAACTGGGTTTTGGAGGTCAGAGAGGCAGTCGCTCCATGTAAAATACTAGTATTCAACTGCATCCGGTGAGACTGGATGCTGACTACAACATAGTTGGGAAAAGGCTATTAAAGGCATCTGCCTTTAAATTAATTTAATTTTAATTTAATTTAATTTTAATTATAGTCATCTGACTATAATTATTGTACCATGTTTTAATGGAAATAAAATATATTCTATTATTTGTACAGATTGAGAATAAAGTGAAGATGAGCTCGGAAGCAAAGTTTTCAAATATTTATGCAACTCAATTCTAAAATTAGGATAATTTGTAACTGTGTGGGGGTGAAGCTGAAGCATCTTTATTTAGTGTTTCGTTCCAGTAAAAGGTACTATATTTAGAAATTCTTTGGATAATTATTCAGAAGATAGATAATCTATGACGGTATTGATCTTATCCATAATAATTTAGCTGTTGTTGGTACCGGCGTAACCTTTATTTGTGACCTCTAAATATGTATCTATAATGATACGAAGTAAGTAACTTGATTCTTTTGTGTTGGTTGAGCATTATTCACCGACATTGAATTTTGAAGTGTTCATCATAATTATCAATATTTATGTAAGTCTGTTGAACACAGCAGTGATTTTACAGAAGATATTGGTATTCCGTAGGAAAAATATTTACATTATAATAGAACGTGTGTAAATGTATTTTTTTAATAATAATAATATCATTATATTGTAGTCCCAGTGCTGGGCAAAAGCCTCTTCTCACACAGAGAAGGCACGATGATCACCACGCTTGCTCAAGGCGGGTTGGCGATTCCAGACTTATAATAATTACTAGCTGACCTGACAGACTTCAATAGTTCATACAAAAGTCCCATAAAAAAATGGCGTTTAGTTTTTCCCCAATTTGCAAATTTTCCGGGTACCTTTTTCAATTTTTCTTTCCATATAAACATATCTAAATCGGTCCAGCCTTTCTCAAGTGATGCGCTTACTAACGAATATCTTTATATTTTTATTTATAAGGATGCATTGCAAAAATCTTTCAAAATACGACCTAAATTCTTTGATTAAAATACTTGTCGATAACGCCGGAATCAAACGACGCTGGCCATGCAAAGCGGATGTTTCACCACAAAAACATAATTATCGACGTCATTCTGTTTGTAAACACGAATCTCGGAAACTATCCGACCGATACTAACGCAACTTTAATGAATTCATTAGTTTTTTGTAAATATGCAAAAATATCTATGTAGCCAACGCTGATATTATGCAAATAGAAATTCTGTTTTGAATTGTAGCTAACAATTATCAACTTTAAAACATGTTAATTAAGTTAATTTTATTATGACAATTTAAACAGTCCAGTTGCAAAGGAAAGTGAACTTTATGTAGTCAAATTAAGATGTATAATATTAATTTGGAGTAACTGAAGTATGTAATGCTCTTTGCGATAAAGACAAAGTCATGCAATATCAGATAATTGAAATGATATGACTTATGTAAGTCCTTATCTGCTGATAATAGTGTAATATTTACTCTACTCCTATGTGTGCTATAGATATAACATACTTTCCGCATTCCATAATTTACATACCGTCGCGTCGCATCGCCTGCCAGAGGAAAAAATCTAAAGGCGTCAGATCAGGTGATCTTGCAAGTCCAACACTTGCTCCTCGATGTCAATGTCTCGAGTCCTCGGTCTGCCTGCGTCAGCTCGATGTTGGTCTCGTCCGTGCACACTTCCGGTATTGTACGTACGTGCAAACGTTAGAATGCCATCGCCGATGGTAATGGTAGACTCGCAAAACGTTCTTGGTAGAATCTGCGTGCTTCTGCGTAATTGCGGTCGCATTTCGCGGGTTTTTGTTACATATTGTAGAATAATATTAGTATATATGAGAAAGGAACTCTGTCTGTTACCTTTACAAATTGAAATTAATTTAATTGGAAAGTGACAGATAGGTAGGCTGGAACCTGTACAAGGACAGGCTACTTTTCATCCTGGATCGTAGACGAAGTTGCGGGCAATAGCCAGTAAATTATAGATTTAAGCTTGGGGTTGCCTATTCATTGTTTTTGTTTAGTGACTGGATGACTCCAGAGGGGCAATTCCCGTATTTTTAAGACCGTTCGCATTCTAATCTCAGTACCAATCCGTCAAAAATGCAATCAATTTCCATACATTTTTGACAGGTTTTTGACATTGATTGTCGCTGAGATGAGATTGCGACTTGAATTTGAACGTTTTTTATGTACGAGAATTGGCCTACTGGTATTCGTAAAAGCAGGGAAAAACTATTTGAACTTTATGGCCTATAAAGTAACATGAATAATGCAAGCTTTCATCAGTAAGTTGCAAAATATTCATAAAGTTTTAAAAGTCTGTGCAAAATAGTTGAAACTCTGTATATTAACAATAAAATAAAATCAGTTCAAGATAAAATAAAAACTACCTGGCAAATAATAAATAATGAAACATGTTGAAAAACACAGCGTCATACTGAATTTAATTTAGAGACACATTGCACATGGCCCTATCAACTGAGATGTGGAAATAACTCGTTTTTTTTTTGCTAATATACCCCTTAAAACTGCTGAAGCTTTAAATTCCTCACCCGCGCTTTCTGCTGCCTTACTTAAAAATAATGTAAAGGCATGTCCTTTGGAGTTTAGGTTTCAGCAGACACACCCCCTAGCTGTTATAAAAACTTTTGAAGGTCTTAAAATTAAATGAACAGAAGATCTCTGGGGAATGTCTGTAAAAATCGTTAGATCGAACTCGAACTTCGAAACCATTGCGCCATATTTGGGTTTCATATTTAACACCAGTGTAGACCATGGAGTCTTACCGGATCTTATGAAACACAGTAAAGGAGTTCCATTGTTCAAAACCAGTGATGGTAAACCCAACAATTATAGGCCTGTGTTAATTCTGCCAGTTCTCAGTACGGTGTTCGAAAAGTTGATGCTCAATCAAATGTTATGAGTGACATAACATTTGATTATCAAAAATTCCATCATTCATGAACAACAGTACGGTTTCACCAAAGAGCGTTATACCACTAACGCCGGTGTCACCTAATAAAGAACATTTTGTATGCCTGGGAAGAAGCACAAGATGCCATTAGAATCTTTTGTGACCTATCTAAGGCGTTCGATCGCGTAAACCATGAGGTACTTCTGCTGAAACTAGAGCACTATGGGATTAGGAATACAGCTCTTGAATTGCTAAGATAATACCTGAAAGATAGAAAGGTTAAAGTTCAAGTAAACGACATAAACTCATTAGGGACTGAAATGGCAGTGGGCGTTCCTTAAAGTTCGATATTGGGTCCATTCCCCTTTTTAGTTTACGTTAATGATTTAACCCAATTACTTCAGAATCAACCGACGATGGTGTTATTTGCAGATGATACATAATTGATTTTTAAAATAGACGGTCACAAAATCTTGACGACGTGAATAATTCTATTCTTTAGGTCCAAGATTGGTTTACAGTAAATAATTTGGTATTAAAATAAAAAAATAAAAACTTAATGCATTACATTTAAATTACTTAATGTTAGAAGTAGCGACTGTGAAAACATATTGAATGGAGAAAAACTAGAATTTATTAATCAGACGGTTTTACCATGAATCATACTAGACGAGAAAGTACAATGGGTACCTCATATAACATCTCTTGCGGGGCGGCTAAGCTCGGTCGCTTATGCTGTTAGGAAGATAAGACGGTTGACAGATGTAAAAACTGCGCATTTGGCCTATTTTAGCTACTTCCACAGCATTATGTCATATGGCATTTTACTGTCGGGTCGGGCTGCTGACATTGTATCCATTTTTATTTTGCACTAGAGAGCTGTCAGAGCCATTTACAATCTATGTCGCCGCGAATCTCTTAGGGAACTATTTAAACATATTAATATTATGACGGTACCTTGCCAATTCATTTCATCATCATCTGCGTAGCCTTTTACCTACTATGTTGAGGTCGGCTTCCCGTCTAACCGGATGCAGTTGAATACCAGTATTTTACATGGAGCTACTGCCTATCTGACCCCCACAACCCAGTTACTGGGTAATTTGACTTTTTCAGGAAGTCATGGTCATAATGGCGTTATCCCGGGATATTTTCAGATAGTGAGAATGTTATGCAGTGGATAATAAACAACTTCTATTTTCTTAACAAGCACCAAGATATCAAGATTGTCTGGCGCTTGCTATGAAAGGATTTCTTATATCTCCGTGTGTACCTAAATTTAATGTGGCCGCATTATGAATAAAAGTATTGTTGTTGCAGGTTCTTCAGTGCGAAATCAGTGAAAATCATTGAGGAGAGTATCGTAGATCCAAAGAAGAAAATATTGGTTACTTACACGAGAAACCTAGGATTTACTAAAGTTATGGTAAGAAACTTGGAGTTTTTTATAGTTATTTGTTATACAAGAGTGCAAAGTTGCTTTTTAACCGCGTGTTCAATTTTGATGACCGAGCAAGCGAAGGATTCTAAAATTGAATCACGAGCGCAGCGAGTGATTCAAAATTAGAATCCTGAGCGTTAGCGAGGGAATCAAAAGAGCACGAGGTGAAAAATCTTTGCACTCGAGTGCAACACGTAACTTTTCATTCCACCTCAGCGAGGAAATGACTAAATGCAAAAAAAAAACGTTTACAATCACAAGATAGGTACACTTTTATTTCAGTTTAGGTATTAATTACTACATTATGACAGGTAAGTATTACAGAATAATCTTTAAATTATAACAAAATAATACTAAGGTATAATTAAGAAAATTTTAAAGTAACGTTGCTACAGTTATTTAAATTGAGTGTAATATTTTTGTTTGGTACTGTAATATTGGTGTTAGTCACTTGTGTACTGTTTTTCGGTAAACTATCTGTCATACTTAATAGTTGTACCGATTCATGGATTCCCTTGGCGTGAATGTTGGAGAGAGAGGGAGATGGTTAGGTGTTTCATAACGGCTTATTTTTGATGTAGAAGGGCCAGTCCAAGGATCCGATTGAGGCTCTTTCAGTGTAATGGCTCCTACGATGCCTTCACATATTTTAGACTTATTTTGGATGGAATCCTCTATGTATCCCTCTACAACTGCATTGGACTTCCAGCCTCCGTGGCGCTTAAGGGACAGGAGATCAGCTCCGGAATCAGCCAAAAGTGTGGCTGAAGTTCGTCGGAAACAATGACCCGTGTACAACAGGGGTTCTGGAAGTTCAAGAAATGTTGCTATTTCTCGTGGGATACTGCCAATTTTATTAGTACCCATAGGCTGTCTAACACACTTTCCATTGCGATACTGTAGAAAAAATCGATTGATTGGAGTGTTAGGCGGGCGTAAGGCTTGATATTTCTCAACAATCGTTACGTATTCCTTGCGAATGACGAAGTTGCGGTCTCTTTTTGTCTTTGTATTAGGTAAATTAATTAATAGTAAGTCATCTGAATGTTTCTCAATGTTTTTGACATTAAGTTGTGTTAGTTCATTAGTTCGACATGCTCCGTTTATTCCAATAATAAGAACAACCTGTAACGTAAAGAGTATTGTAGTAGATAAATGAATAAAATTGATATGAACGCATAATTATGCCTATCAACATCTACTAAGTATACTATTTAATTGAGATTAATATACTTAAGTAGATACTGAATGTGCAACTGACTTACTTTTGCCGCCAAATATACGGAATCGGGTGCTTCGTTAAGAAACTTTTCAATATCAGATACTGTGAAAACCTTCGATTTTTTTGGTTGATGACCAGATGAGGCTCTTTTTAAAAATGCCACTAATTTAGGATAGGTATCGATATGTTTGTCTTTTTTCATCTTTATTGTTGCTTTTAGCATCGAATACGTACTCCATAGAGTGCTTGCTTTCTTGTTCTCGGATAATTCTATAAAATATGCCAGCAAAACGTTTTCTGAGAAAGTTTTGGCTCCTTTTCCTAGTCGCCACGTGTTGAACATATCGTACTGTTTTAAATACTTCTCGCGTGATTGTTGAGGGAGAAAGCTCATTTGCGCATTATTAACAGTTTCAGTCAATTCTGTTGGCGTCAAGCAAACTTCCTCGTCGCTAGAATCACTCATTTTAGTTTTTTCACTTGTTTTCAAGTTTCTTGTTTTTAATATAAGGTTTAACAATGACGTGAAAAAATGCCGCGTAAAGAACCGCGTACAAAGCAAAGGGTATCATTTAAGCTATTACCAATTTAATTAGTTTTGTGTTTCTTAAACAATAGGGTTTGTCCTCCAAATAGTAGATCTGTCACCAAAATGTAGTTCCAAACAATGCAAAATCAGTTCCACAATAAATCACCTAAAATCCTGAGATATAAGGTCTAGTACCAAATAAATGTTTTTGTATGTATTATAATAGGTGTGTCCTAATAAGTATTTAAGCAAACTAATTTAAAGAGATCACCAATAGTAGTAGTTTTCTTATTCACCACGGATCGATTGATATACATAATATGTCGACGGTAGGGCTTGGTCGACGGAGCCCCGCTTCGCGGGGCTCCTACTTCTGGGTGGTTTATAAAAAAATAACCACGAAGGGGATGGCGGGGTCTCTCGACCCCGCCATCCCCTTCTAACCTAACCTGTCCGAGTCGGGGTGCCCTAAAGTCCAGATTGCATCCAGTTTCTCCTGGTAATTTGTCTCGGGTATCATTTAAGCTATTACCAATTTAATTAGTTTTGTGTTTCTTAAATAATAGGGTTTGTCCTCCAAATAGTAGATCTGTCACCAAAATGTAGTCACCAAACAATGCAAAATCAGTTCCACAATAAATCACCTAAAATCCTGAGATATCAACCTGAGAACAATTTTTGTTTATCTGAGAACGAAAATATTTCGTGGCGATAGATCTATTTATTAGGTGATACAACTTGATGACAAATATAAATTTTGGTGATAGAAAATATAGTTCCCCAAAGCAAATTGAAAAAAGAACACCAAGAAGGTTCCGAGTCTGAGTTTTTAACAAATTAAAAAAAAGTTGTATGATATATTCGGCACCATAGAGGTAGCAGTAAATAGGTTTAATGTTTTTTTTAATTCACAAACTTAGTGCACACGATGTTCTAAATTCAATTTACTTTATCCTCTAGAGAATAAAAACGGCTTTTCCACTCAGATATTGAAGATTAAAAATACTCTTTCCGAGATGGTGGGATGAAAATGTTATTTATTGATTTATTTGCAAATCGTCTTTTTCTAGTAACATCTTTCAAATAAGTATGAAATAATGTATAGTTTTGATAATAGTCAAATACTCTATTGCAACTACACATTGATACAATATTATTGAACAAAGTTTGTAGTAAACAATACATATCTATTAAAACGTTTTCATAATCATTTGTGAACATCGTTAGAAATTATGCTATTTCGTCCCCCAATAGCATACTTTTGATAGGTAGAAACTATTTCATACAATTAAAAAAAAAAACTAATTTGTTTAATTCCTCCCTTTTAATCACAAAATAAATAACACGTTATTGATTATGTTAGTGGTACCGGTGATTCAAAAGTTGTGTGGAAATCGGGCGATGCGGAGGAAACAGGATAAATTTATGAGTCAAATTTTGGATATGAATGTGGACGACTCTAAGAGTAGGGGAAGACAAAAGAAACGAAGGACGGATTGTGTGAAAGATGGCTAGGAAGGGGTTGACTACCGAGATGACGACTAATCGAGAAGTGTGGAAGAAGAAAGCACGTTGCGCCGACACCAAATAAATTGTGATAAGGACAGGAGAATGATGATTTCTTTACTATGCTATGTTCTCTTACTAAGGGGTATCGTTTTACCCACTAACTGGGTTGTGGAGGTCAGATAGGCAGTATTGCTCCATGTAAATATTGGTATTCAGCTGCATCCGGTTAGACTGGAAGCCGACCCCACCATCGTTGGGAAAAGGCTAGGCAGATGGCAGACGGTTCTCTTCGTACAGTACATAATGTGTTCGCATTCCCTCAGAGCGTGGTAGAACGCGTGGAGTACCGCTCGGCGGGCCCGGGGCAGACGATAGCGTGTCGCTCGGCGTGGATCGATTCGCAGGTGTTCGGCTTCTCGCGGGCCATCCGCGCCTTTGGGGTCGATAGGTTTAAGAAGAACTGCAATCAGATGGTGAGTTATACATAACTAGGTAGCGACTCGCAACTGTTTCGCATAAGTGTAATGGCGACATGTCAAAACATTGAGATTTCTGCGCTATACCGAAGTAAAACATAGACACCTTCCGGAATAAATGCTCTAAATGATGGTGTTCAGAAGATATAAGCGGTAACACTGACGAGACATGGACGGTGACTTAGTTTAAGACTGTAATAGAGTATATGTAATTTTGATTCTTTTCAATTTTATTTTGATTCTTTTCTTTTAAATTTTTGCTCAAACTGTCTGGTACAAGCTTTAACACACACACTTTAACTTGATTTACTATTATTTTATAGTCTCATAAAACTTAGTCGTCGTCGCGATTGCTGAGCCCAATACACCGGTCTTGGGTTTGATCCCCGTCTGGTATACCGTCTTTGGGCTTTTACTATTAGGAAATTCTCAGTACCAGCCTTTTCAGGAGTCTGGAGATGTGCTCATTTAATGAAAATAGGCTCGGCCTCTATTAGTAAGTCCTTTTATACTGGTAGCGTGTGGATGGATTCCACGCAGAAACAGTACAGCGCTCTACGCGTCCATTACAACAACGCGTTCAGGGTGCTCTTGGGGCTGCCTCGTTTCTGTAGCGCGTCGGGGATGTTTGCCGAGGCGCGTGTGGGTTGTTTCCACACAATCATGCGCAAGCGGTTCACATCCCTGGTGCGTAGGGTGCGGGCCAGCCGCAACAGTATCTTGAACACTTTTGCTGAACGTTTCGACTGTTAAGATATTTATTATTTTAATTGTGTTTATCTAATATACATTCAATTTGTTTAAATATAATTATTTTATTTATTTATTTATTTTTATTTATTAATGTATAGTTTTCAATTTATATGTAATGCTTTAATTTGATTAATAATTTTTAATTTAGTTAAATTGTATGATCGGAAATTGATTGAAATAAATAAATAATAATAACATGGGGCTCAACTGGCATAACTGGCCAAATGTGGGTGTACTACACCTCAGCCAACTACTTGGCTTGTGCTGATAATGTATACATAATGATGACATAATACTATAAATTAAAGTCGTTTTTCGTGTGTGTTCCTGTTTGCGTTGTTCTTCATAATTACGTAAGTAACGGATTTAACAGAAAAAAATCGGTTTTTATAAATAACTTCAATATCCACTCGACCCGAAATATAAGGGATAGTTGATTTTTTCGCGATTACGATGTTGGTCCCACGGAGAAAGTAGTTCAGTATAATGGTCTCTACCACACCCTTAGAATGACGACATCTTTCTGATAAATGTTGTATATTAGCTGCGCCACAGTATTTTACTTTTGTGGCTAACTTCGTTTTCCTTTGTAAATTATAAACTTAAGTTGTTCCAAATAAAGCTTTTATATATTTATTTTATTTATTATTTAATGTTGTTTATTAAAGAAATCTCGATGTTTGTCAAGTCGTAACAACCGTGCGAAGCAGGGGCGGCTCGCTCGTCTACTTAATATTATAAAGAGAAAAGTTTAGATTTTTTGTATGTTTGTTTGTAACGCTTTTACGCTAAAACTTGGCACATGGGTAGACCATGATCTGGAAAAGGACATAGGCTACTTTTTATCCTGGAGCGCAGACGAAGTCACGGGCAACAGCTAGTGTCTAATAAAACACTATCTATTTCCACCAAGTTCATACAATCCTACCCTCCAGGTGAGCGGCTTCAACGACGTGCTGCTCGGCATGTTCCCGCGCGCGGTGTCGCCGCACGCGCGCGCGCACACGCTCAAGGACATGCGCGACGCGGCGGCCGCGGCCACGGACCGCGCCAAGCGCAACGTGCTGTCGTCCGTCAACAGGACGTAACACGACGCCGACTGACCCAGGAGTTAAGGACTAAGTGACTGTAGATCCGTTCTAGATGCTGGTCTTTTATGGTAGCATGGAGTAGTGAGGAAATGGAGTGCTTACTCTTAGCGGTGAAAATTGTGTCAGTTCATAAGTTTCCATTGTCAGTAGTGAAAAGTGTCCCTTTGTCTGTAGGACAGTACTACATTTGGTGCGCTATGTATTGTTATGGGAAAGTAACGCGTCTGGTTGGTGAAATGCGTGGGAGATCTGCGATGCCATTTGTCATCTGTCGGACACGCTAGCGACTGTTCTTGAAGCAATCCAATTGGGCGAATATCAACGAAGTCGTAATGTCTAAAACAGTGTGACAGACACATGTCATTCCGTTTTGAGCACTCCACATTTCAATAAGCTATGGTAAAGTGACGCTTAATTTAAAAGAAAAGTACAACAGGGGAGCATTGCAAGTGAAGGACAGCTTTAGAAGTTTGTTGTAGTCTATACAAAGATAAGGAATTGTATTTTAATGATGAAAAGCTTCTAATCTATCCGTTAATCTAGATATTCAGCACTGGCTTGTTGAAAATAACATTTATAATAGATTTACTTATAACTAAAAATATTTTATCTTTTTAAATTTTCCACTCTTCTAATCGTCAAAAACATGTGCGCGTTTTATCTTAGCTTTTAATCAGGGTCAGGCACGCGCCTCACACTAGAGATCGTTGTACATCTGTATCTGTGCCAAGATCATCCTTTGCTTATGTTTAGAGTTCGAGCATTGGAGGCTAACTTCTTGACTTCAAGTTTTCGGTTGCCTCTGAATGATGTATGACCGTCCAAACGTCCAAAACAACATCAAGTGTCAGTGCCGAATCACATTTTGATAAAAATTCCTAATTTGGAGCAGCAATTTGCAAAAGATATAAGAGAATTTGAATTTTGTGTGCTACCCTTTGTGCACTTCTTTAACAAGAAGATTGGTATAATATTGGTCTCGCACATAACAATTCGAGCCCAGTTAAAAGTGAGTCCATTACTTCTTACTGTATTTTTTAAAATTTCACTGCCATTTTCGTCATTTAGGCGGATCACAAACTACAACGCGACATGCGACACGCGACGGGGCGCAAATAACGCGCTGGTTTTTGTACAGTTGACAACACATCAGGTTATACGAAACTGTCAAATTTCTCCAAATGATTTTAAACCTTAAAATGATGAATGTTAAGTTCAAAATCGAGTGAGAATATTTGACAGTTTGTGGTAAATTGACCTACTGCTGTGTGTACAATACAACTCCGCTCCGCTTCCCGCACCCCGTCGCGTGGCGCGTTGTAGTGTGTGATCCGCTGTACACGCACACGACGCTACTCGTACCTTCACCACATTCCAGCCGTGTGGTATATATACTTATTATCTATGATTGTATATTTATGTTTAAAAATGCTGCCTGCACTACTTAGAGAGGATGGCAATCTCAAGGCTCGTCATCATTGAATCAACACACGCACCGATGTAAGAGGGTAAGGGTAACTAACTATCTACCCATTGATTAGGGTAATTACCCTACCCTCCGTGGTTATCTTATGCCTATCGAGCTAGCTTTTCTCTCTAAGCTGTGCGTTTTGACCGAGTATTTTTGGTACCTATATTATTTGGATTGAGTAAGGTTAGCGATTTTGTGAGCTGCAGATGTATTTTAAAGACAGGAAAATAAGTTTTGAAAGTTTTCTTTGAAATTAAGATAAGTCAATTTATTGAACGGAAAATTGCAGTTTGTTGCTGGACATAGATAACTTGCGAGAATTATTATAATTTATTTATGTGATGGAATGAAATGTTTAGCTAACAAGTCGCGCTGACCTGTAGCACAGTAATCAATGTATCTACTTTTATGTCATGATGAGATGATTAATTTATTAGTGATTATCAGAACCAGATATGAGACCTTATCAAAACGCCAAATGATACATAAACTAGGGGGCTATCTCATCGGTCAAATGTAAATTACAATGGCGAAATCGTCGTTGTTGGAGAAAACGATTTGAATTTTTTTCAAATCATAAACCAAAATATTGTGTTGGGATAGTCTTTATTTTTCAGCACTTAGGAAAACATTTATAGGTTTTAAACTTATGTAATTTAATTGTTAAGGGTTAAACTATATTGTCACAAGATCGAAGCAAATAACTATATACCATTATTCGACTTTCGGAACAAAAGTCTCCCGAATGAGCGATACTTCATTATGGCTTTTTTTCAACAACAAATTGATGTTTGTATTAGAATTTGTGCCAATATTTCTTGACTCTGTGTAGTGACAAATGGGCGGAGCTAAGATTGAATAAGGGGGGGAGGGGACATGAAGTTGGTTTATTTTCAATTTCTGAGGTCCTACCTAGTCAGTTAAGGGGCTGACAAGAGCTAAAGCGCGGTCACTGTCGGACTGCATAGAATAGAAAGAGAAGCGCGATGACACAATGCTGGTAATTTATTGCAAAATATGAAGCAATTCTCTATTTACAAAAAATCTATTAATTGGACTAAAAAAAGAAAACACTATCACGTTAATATGTTGCTTGAAGGAAAATCAGAAAAAAAAACCAGAACGATTGCATGTATATTAGTATGGTTTTTAATTGTTAAAATAAATTTTTTGAGGTATCTTCGTGACTTTTTTCTAACTTACCAAATTAGTTGCATTATGTTTTCAACACACTATTTTATCTAGCATAAATCCTGAATAATATCATATTTTTCTAATTTTATTTGCTGCAGTGTATCATATACTTTTAGGCATTATAAAACATGCGTTTAGGTCATGTGGTCCCCTTAAATACTACTTCTGAAAGCTTGCTCCATCGTCACGTCACTTTACTTTCTAAGTAAAACAAAGTCGTAACTTCAAGGATTGTTATGTATAAAGGCAGCTCCATCTCGCTAACTTATAAAACGATGGTTTGTGTTCTATGTACACATTTATTTAATAATGTCTTTATATTTTGTTTAAATTCGAATTCAATATCACTTTTATCTGCTATCTAATTATGTAGTGTGTTTGAATATTTCAAACATGAAATATTAAAGAATTAATTATATCTATAATGTGCATAACACGAAGGCAGATAATAATAATAACAAATAAGAATGTTATTAAAACGAGAATTCATCTCTTCTCTTTATTGTTTTACTACCTAATCGTTCCAAATGGTTTATTTACTTTTGTACATACATAAAGTTTAAATCTCTGTAAATGTACCTACATAATTATGAAAGGCTATACAATTTTAAAGTCTATGAAAATGTACGGTAATACAACTTATTTAAATAAACCATTACATTATTATGACTTTAATAAAAAATCTATTTTGAATTTGAAAAAACCTTGCCATAAAATAATTTGAAATCAAATAAAAAAGGTAAAATATCAATGTTTAAAATGTAAGAAATATATTTTATTATACTCGGACAATGTTTAGTCTAGTCTCTTTGGGAAATCATAGTTTATTTATCTACCTCTTGCATTTAGATGTTTCGGGAGCGTTAAAGACATGTTCGGGTCGGCACAGGATCATTTGGCATAGGCCGGGCGGCAAAATCGTATGTATGTTTTGCCGCTATCTGGCCCGAATCATGTCGACTCGAACATGTGTAGTGCACGCCTTAGCAGCTACTAATAATACTAGTGACTATGAAAATTATTCATTGTTGGCGCCACTTTACATTAAGAGAAATTGGCGCGCTTTTCTTTCAAAATAAAAATGGGAAAATATTTAATTATGTATTGTTTTGTAACCTGGTATCATGTCTATGCGGTAGTTTATTGTGATTTAACAATAATATTGTGATCAATGTCTTCCCCTATAAGTAGATTATGTAAGGTTACCTAATATTGTCCAGGTGAAACTAGTTTGTTTATTAGTATATAATAATATATAAGTACTTTTCTTTGACACTCAAATCGGAAATGCGATATTTAAATTCTACTTAATGTAAAGTGGCCTTTTAGGGGAGGTTTAAATGTTAACTTGACCGTTAAGAAACTTTTAAAAGGATATTCTAAACACATGTTATCGTAAAACAACATTTGGAATCGTTTGAATAGATCCATATTGTAATAAAAATTAGTATTAGTTACCATATTCAATAATAAGATAATAAACGAGTCTATATAATTCTGTGGTTTTATTTTACGTGTGTGTCTGATTAGCTATTTCTGATTATTCCGAATTATACACCAAAAGAGAAGACATACACAATAGATTTACTCTTAAGACATAAAACAGACTAAACATTCCAACATCACGACCTAAAATGCATTCATCAAGTACTTATGTAATGTCAATAAAAATATAGGTATAGGTAAGTAATAAACTACCGCAAGATCATAAGATCCTATTATATTTATAAAAATATAAATAAATATAATATGTTTAGTAATAAATTAAAGCTATTTCTAATAAACAAAAGCTATAGTATAAATGAATACATGATAAACTGTGACTGGAATTGCGATAAAATTTAAATATTTAATTGAGGTTATTTCTACATTTGCCAATTACATTCACGTATATAAAATAAACACTAATATTGTATAATTATTATAATCTAAATACATTTAATTGAATTAAAAATTATTAATGTTCTAAATGCTCTCCAAATAGAAAGAGGTGGCAATTTTAGCAAGCAAAGAGCCAGATGAAACATGATTTATGCATTCAGAGGCTTGCACCATGTCCAGAACACGCCAAGCACAGCCGAGTTGCACATCTAAGATTTACTCACGTACTCGTGAACTGTATCAGCGGTCTATGTACCAATTCGTTGTCCATGGATCAAAGTAGAGTTACCCTACAGCACCATACGGTCATAAAAGACTATACAAAAAAGGAGAACGTTTCATATATCATATCCCTCGTTACAGTAGAGGGTCCGATACGGACACTAGGTTGGTGGGGCAAAGTGGAATAATCCCATTTTCTAGCATATTTTGTTCACCGCGTGTGTGTAGGTATGTTGCGCAAGTCAGTCGCAAAGTGCACTGCACGTTCCATTCTTTCTTGTTCAAACTCTCATTCAGCCCATTATAGATTACGCAGATGCCTGTTATTTGGATGCCACCGAGGAGCTTTAAATAAACTTGAGCGTTTGCAGAATATATATTATGTAGGTAAGTACTTATTCGTTTTGTTTTTAACCCTAAAAAGTATATCACGTTTCCAACTTTCGCAAGATACCTAAGGGGCTCCCCATTCGACTTCGCAGGATATTGTGTCTGCTATTCAACTTCCTTCACAATCCTAAAACGCCATCCTATTGATCCTATCTGCAGGAGCGTTTTTTCTACGCCCGACCTTCAGATGCGCCGTGCAGGTCGCATCTTAGGGCCATCGCACACTAGAGACACGACAGTCGTTAGTCAGACTTGTTGCCGTGCAGTTGTTGTATGCATTGGACCGCTTTGACGTTTTGTTTCAAATGTGCGCGTTTAGTACTTTTTATTCTACCATAGTCTGTCTTGAGACTGTCGTGACTATAGTCTGCTCTCAGCCTTAGAAACCTCCATAAGTCCCCTTCCCAATCCACCAACTTTTACTCCTACTCCTTCACTGTGCACGCGGTGTGGTTGTGGAATTCACTTCCGCCTGACATTAGGGACTGCCAAACTGTTGCAGTTTTTAAAAGAAGAGTGAAAGTATCTTTCTACTTCGTCATAGTTGCGTAGGTATAAGCCGATGCATTAAAGAAAGGAATCTTAAATGGCGGCTTGTACTTGCGTTGACAGATAGTACAGTTAGTATAAAAAATTACAAGTCAGTTTTTTTTTTTTCAAATTATAAATAATAAAAACAAGACCGGGTCGTATCGAAAACGTAAAATTGCAAAAAGGAGATTCAGCATTATAAGTACCTAAAAAAGTTGCATCATAGTTACAAACATACCTTCTTTTTTATCTTTACTATTGTGCTAATGGATGATAATTGATAACGCTCCAGATTTTTTTCTTCTTCAAAATATTTGATGACATTATACACAATTTGGCGTGTATCACTATGTATAATCTTTCTTCGCTTTCGAGGACACATGATTACTGTCTCCGCACAGTCCACACGTCCAAACAACGAAACAAACAATAAAACAAAACTCAACAACAGTAACACACAGGTAACAACGGAAAAATAACAGAAAACTATAACAAGGAATTATTCGTAATATAATAAGGGTCACTGAGCGCGTCAAGACAGCGTGGAAGCAAATCAAGACGAATATTTTTTCTGCTTACGGTACGCGCGAGAGTGAGTATAGACGGCACTAGTATGCGAGCGAGAGAACATGATAAGCGCCGCCATTTTAGATTCCTTTATTTAATGAACCGGGTTATACCTACCTAATTAATATTCTAGTGATAGGTACCTATTTATTATATATACTATAATACCTATTTATTATATATATAGAAGTATGAATGTATATTTGTATGTATGTACCTTTAATCTCATATTATTTGTTTTATTTTACTTACTTATGTGAATTGTTTTTGATTTTATGTATTTTATTTTCTCTTTTACTCTTGTACACGCTGTCTACATCTCTTATCGCGAGTATGCTGGAAGAGATTTCATTAGAAATAAGCATCACCTTTGTACTTACCTATTTTTCTGTTCTTTTTTTCTTGTCTGTTTATCTATGTATGTGTGTACAAAATGGTTAAATAAATAAATAAGAAGAGCCGTGATTCCTTTTTACAGCAAATATAAATTAATATAGTAAAATAACTTATTATAATACGACATTCCCCGACACAGTTTGTTCCTTCGACGATTAAAAGGCAGGCGCAAGCGGCCTAGATAGTGCTATGTGGCATTTTCTAATTTTTATGAGATTGGATTGGACTGGATCACTAAATGTATCTTAAAAAGCGGACAAGTGCGAGTCGAACTCGCGTGGTGAGGGTTCCGTATGATGAATCTTTGTTATCTTTACCCCGAGAACAAACTTAATATTGTAGTTGAAAATATGTTCTCCCATACATGCCAACTGCAAAATAATGTAAGTTTGTACGCATAATATTGAGAGACATACAATGTTATTTTAAGACCATAGACTTGTTAAATAGATTTTCCTGTAACTTTTAAATAAATAAAGATATTCTGTATTTTTTTTTAGAAAATTTCTGTCTCAGGTTTGGAGATAGGTAACTAATGGTTAACTTTCATCCATTTTCTTAAATAACTTTAAAAGTATTTAGTTAAAAATAAAATATTTGAGCCCTTCGCAATAAGCACTTTCATTTGATATGTCACACTCACAGGGTACAGTTTGCAAAGCTTATTTGTTTCATTTTCTAGTTTGCCCCTAAAATTCATTTGTTAACATTATGCATCAGTTTGGGTGACAAATTCATGTGTACTAAATTTCAACTTAATCGGTCCAGTAGATTCGGAGCAAACTGGCTGTGACAGACAGACAGACACAAGTGATCCTGTAAGGTTCTGTTTTTCATTCAGACCTACGGAACTATAAAAATCAACTGACATTCTTTTCCTGGAGAACTTTAAAAACAGCTTTGGCATAATTTGTTACCTTGAAGAAAACTAGAAGCCCAGTACTTGGCACCTAGTCTCATAAAAAATCTCAAAGAATTTAGTTTGGTCACTAATTCGCGTTTAGGTATAAATGCGAATTAGTGTTCATACTTTACGATTTACTGCTGGCGAGGGTATGATAAATATGAACGTAAATAATGCAACTATCTAAGGATTGTATCAAGTGGCATTCTCTTGTTTCTGCCTACCCACCCATGGCAAAAAGGTGTAAGTTTTAAATAAAACACGACAATCAGTCTAAAACTATGTAATAGAAACTGCAATCCTTAAAAACAAATTATATTTACAAGTAATACAACCACTGACTAAACTATACATTTTCTTCAAAGTTATTAACAACATTTAAAATCTCACTTTACTTTAATGGCAGCTCGTAACCTAGCACTACGGCTTCTAGGATTCCTCTCCACTTCTTCATCACTTGGTACCTCTACATGCTTATTGATGGCTTGCCAAGGGGTATCCAGAAATTGGTTGATTGTATCCTGATTCTGGACTAAAGTTGGACTTAAATACTTCAATGGAACTGGATTAGCAACCTCGTTGATTAGATTTCCTGCTAAATGACGCTTCACTATTGTATCTTCTAATGAATGGAAGCATAATGTAACTAATTTTCCATTGATTTTCAAGTAATATCTAGCTAGTAACATGCCATAGTTGATTTCATTCAACTCATTGTTTACAAAGATACGTAATGCTTGGAAGACCTTTGTAGCATTTGACTGTGGTCTTTGTAGTTTGTCCAATCGCTTCTCATCAGGACAACATGAGTTAACAAGCTCTGCTAATTCTTCGGTGGTGTCAATATTTTTGATCATGTATCTAGCGTGTATGATAGTTTGTGCAATTTTTGCTGCTTTCTTCTCCTCGCCATATATTTTGAATATCTTGTACAGTTCATGTTCATTTGCTGTTGCTAACACTTCTCTAGCTGTTATTTGATTCGGGTCCCTGCCAGCATCCATTCTCATATCTAAGAAGCCATTTTTGCTGATAGAAAATCCTCTTTCTCCTACATCTAATTGCATTGAAGAACATCCAAAGTCAAATAGCATTCCATCTATTGTGGACTGTTTTATTTCTTTGGCTTTCAGGAGGGTAGGAAGTTCACTAAACCTTCCTAATAATGGTGTTACTCTATTGGGGTACTCTTCAGCTAATTTTTGGGCTTTCTCATAAGCTAAAGGGTCTCTGTCTAAGGTTATAAGTTTACAATCAGCAGCTTCTAGTATTTTCTTTGAGTGTCCCCCAGCTCCAAATGTCATATCAATGTACAGCTCATTGTCTTTAGGATTTAAGTGTTTCATAGACTCATTTAACATTACTGGTGTATGGTCTCTGTACTGTACTTGTTCTATGGATAGCCTCCGAGCGAGTACCGCCCTGTGGAGTCGTTGGAACGGTCTTAGAATCATTTTTTATCTTTACCAAATATTTTACTAAAGAAACCTTTATTTTCCTCCTTCAAATACTCGAGAACTTCGTTAGATAGGATGAGGTTGCACTCTTCAGTACTCAGGCCTGTTGCTGTACTGCTATGTTTTCGTTTGTACTTGTTTTTGTAATAGTTATCTGCTAGTTTGTTGAGGGAGCTGTACTGTTTGTTGCAGAGCTCAGAATCCAAGTTCTGCCTCTCCGATGACTCAAACGCCGCCTTGACCTTGTCTCTGATGAATTTTCCGAGGTCTCTGTGAAATAATTTTAAAGTAAACCGGTGTTGGGTTATGTTGGATACAATGGGGATAAAAATATTATGTCGCTTAACCTCACTTTTTCTTACCTTTCGCCTTTAGTGTTATCTACGGGCCATTTAGCTATGAGTCTAGTGAATTTCTTGTATTGAGTAGTCATAGCTAGTTATTTAGTATACCATCTTATTATTCAGCGGCTTTATTTTGATAATATCGAAGAAAAATATAATATTTTCAAGCAAACACCAAATAAGACCAAGACAAGGAAACAGAGATATCTGTCAACTGTCAATGTCACATTGACGACTTGCTTGACAGCTGACTTATTGAAATAGGATGTTTCGTTCAGAATTGGTTTTTCTAATAACGTCCATGATTCGAGACCGAGGCTACAGACCGTAGACAGAGAATAGCATTCTCTGTCTACGCTACAGACCGTCTACAGAGTTAAAGACATACGTACACACGGTTACACATCAAGCTTATATTTCCAGTTTACATTGCCCTTTCATTGGAAGGAAATCCGATACAATGCCAGATCAGCATAAACTGGAAATGTATAGCTTGTCCTGTAGCCGTGCGTTCAATAATACAGACTCCCTGCGTTTTAATATTTGTGACATTTGCTCAAACAGTATTGTTGTTATCACGTCAGGCTGGGACCAACCAGAATGATGAAGGACGTCAATCATTCATCCTGCTGGCCGCAGAGTGAGTTAATAGTAATACAATATGTCGTTGGCTACGGGGCCTACGAACAATGTCAGTATTAGGTAGATATATTTATTTGGCGTTATCATGCAGTTACTTAATAGTTTTGAAGCAAGGCTTTAGTGCAGGTGCCACTGAGAGCTGCTGGAGTGAGAGTTGAGTCGGCAGACACGATTTGAATTTGCTTGATTTCAAATCGATGAGACCCTAATTCAGTGTACTCATTGGTGTTTCTTTAAAAAGTCCAAATTCTTACAAAACAGAATTACATACTTATGTCATAAAATTAACTAATCTGAAATGAAAAGATTAACGAAACAAGACTATCCTTGGAATTTCCTTCAAGGATAACCTAGTAAAATCCCTTCCGTTTAAAACGGAAATATGGTGAACAGGTGTGCAAGATTCCAATAGTCGTTAGAGGAATAGAGGAAGTCCATTTTATCTATTATGTTAGATTTGAGTGGAAAAGCGTCACGTAGTTATTATAACAGGCAGGCTACGGCTAAGGGAAAATAATTGGGTAGGTAGCCATCTGCGGTCTATGGGATCGGTACGAAGCGAAGTTGGAACTGGATCTACTTATAGTTAAGTAGGTCGGTATCTACTGAGTATTGGTATGATTGTTATTGCAGTAAGACAGTGAGATAAAGAAATCAATACTTAGCTATAGTACGCTAAAGCTCTAAAGCTAAAGTAAAATCCAACCTCCTTAATCTTCTAATCTTCTCTATATTCAATCTTAATCTGGTCTATATCCGTTGTAATTAATAAAAAAAAAATAAAAAAACTTTTGTTCAGTTATTATTCTAAGGTTCAAAGGCATACTATTCTATCAACGGCGATAAGAATAGTTTTTTTTAAAGATATGTGTTATCTTATTGTATCTCGATGGATAGCTGCGAAGTTGTACATATTTTTGGAATGTTCTGTCGATAAAGCTTAAACATGTTTTTTGCCTGCTCAAAATGATGACAATTGATTTAAAAAAATATTAAAGATAGGTAATTGTCATTTTATGGTTGATTATTATGTATTGAAGTAGAAGCAGTTTATAATAATTACAAATATAATGCACTGTTTTTTTTTAATATTTGTTTTTAAAGTCGTTTAGGTACCGCCAAAAAAATATGAAATGTCAAATTACTCGGAAATGGTTGACATTTGCATAGCGCTCGTATGGGGTCATTTGGTTGCGTAGACAGAGAAACTCTGTCTACGTTTGGTTGCAAATGATCTCCCCTACATCCCTTTAATGGATTGCCGACATATTACCAATAACCATGCTTAAGTAAGCCAATTTAGTTTAATTTAATTTTCATTTAATATTGACAAAATCACTCAATGTTTATTAAGTATGTATTTAGTGTAACTTAGTATTAATAGTTAGGTACTGTATGTGGTTAGCTAGCGACCTCGACAATTGATCATATTATTCTTGTCTGAGCAACTGGCAGCAAGTTCGTCATGCCCAGATCTTGATGTCACTGCTTGCGGTTGCGTTGGGGGCCGAATTGTCTCCTTCCCTCAAATATGGCGAGGAGGGTATTAGCTGATCTTTGCGTTATGCTCGTGAACGGGTGCTGCTTGTGGTGACTGGTCGTCTTGCTGACCATGGTTTTGTTCTTGTTATTAGTGTTTCTTTATTTTACTTCGAAGGCCCTAGTTTATCATTTGTGACTTCAAGTCACAGCTACATAAATAAACATAATGCAGCATTGTAAATGTAAGCGGGCACGCCCTTTATGCCTGGAGGCTTTTATTTAGGTATTAAGTTCTGTTTACGGTGTTATTAATTATTTCTGTTTGAGTACCTATAGTTTTCAATGTTTTTGTTGGTTTATTAATTTAATGGTTTGTGTTTCGTAATGTTAATGACACTATACTTTTTTTTTTCTTTACAATAGTAATATTGTAAAGAACCCAGATCTTCTAACTGAACAGATAGCGGTGCTGCTGAGGAGTTTGTTCCGCTACTTCTTCTTCGCAGCTAAAGCAATAGGAAGTGGTGAAGGGCGGGCGTTTTTGAGGGACTGTCTTATATAATTTTGACGTTAAAAAATGCTGATTCTCAGCCTAGTTTGAATAAATGACTTTTGATTATGATTTTGATTTTACGGTTGGCAACTATATTGACCAGTTAGTCAGCAGTAAAAGTTAGGTAACAAACACACAACACTTCAGTGTTAACACCAACTTTCGTCGCTGAGAGTACCTACTTATGTAAGTTTTTTATTGTAAAAATATAGAATGATAGAATGCTATTATGGTGATAATTTATTTATTTGATGTCTATAAGATTAGGGGAAGACCAGAGAAACAATGGGTGGATTGTATGAAAAATGTCATGGCTAGAAAGGGGATGACTAATGAGATGACTAATAGCGAAGTATGGAAGAAGACATGTTGTGCCGACCCTAAATAAACGAAGTATGGAAGAAGACATGTTGTGCCGACCCTATACAATATGTAACAAAAACCCTGTTGTTCCTTTTACCTACGTTTTAAGAATCGGTCTAAATACGTAATAAAGCAAGTCATTTATAAAAAACTGTTCAAAAAAATTATTAAAATAAATATTTAATAATTAATATTTGTAATGTTTAACTGATTTCTTACCTCTGCAATTCTGCATGAAGCGATGACGGGAACCAGAAAAAAATAGAACGTACCCGCCCACTCTTTGATCTGTGCCGCCGGCCGGTACACCGGCGCCACTTACCTACATATTTTGCTACAAAAGTTCGTGACCTTGTCAGCTGTTGTTTTTCACTTTAACGAATGAATGTTTGAAAATGTTGGTTTACACGGTATTTTGCACAATTGATAATTGTTAAAACTACATTTAACACTTCACTACATTAAAAAAAAACAAAGTCGCCGCGTCTGTCACATAAAACCTTATGTTTATTTGAATGCATTAATTTATTATGATGTCTATTTGACGACTCGGAGATGCTCTTCGATATGACCACCTTTGTTGCAACGCCTACGTACGCTCCGCAGAACGGAGGTATCGGACTTGATGTGGTCAAATGCTGCTACTATCTGTGAACGCATTTCGAACTCCGTATCGCACGTGTTTTTGAACAGCTGTTGCTTTACACTGCCCCAGAGGAAAGAATCTAAAGGCGTCAGATCAGTGATCTTGCAAGTCCAACATTTGCTCCTCGGTGTCAATGTCTCCAGTCCTCGGT
The DNA here is from genome assembly GCA_937001585.2 of Brachylomia viminalis. Classification (NCBI taxonomy): domain Eukaryota; kingdom Metazoa; phylum Arthropoda; class Insecta; order Lepidoptera; family Noctuidae; genus Brachylomia; species Brachylomia viminalis. The sequence goes on along the minus strand of OW443307.2, from coordinate 3,186,975 downwards.
CTGCCTCTTCCTGCGTCAGCTCGATGTTGCTCTCGTCCGGGCACACTTCCGGTATTGTACGTACGTGCAAACGTTAGAATGCAATCACCGATGGTAATGGTAGACTCGCTAAACGTTCTTGGTAGAGTCTGCGTGCTCATCAGCATATTCAAATATTCTACGTTAGAATAGGACATGGTAAACGTAAACAAATCACAAGTCACTCACTACGTAGGTCAACAATAACATCCGTTCAAAACTAGGTTGCGCGGGAGACTAAAGGATAAATGAAGTGATTCGCCGGGCGGCGCCGCCGGCGGGTGGCGGGGTCGCGGGGTAGGTAGGCACGCACGTGCGCCGCGGTAGCTTTTGGCGGCATCTTCTATCGGTTCAAAGAAAGTCGCCGAACTCGTAGGCTATTTAGCGAAACAAAGATGTACTTGTAAAATCAGATACTCTAAACATTTTTTTGAATGTGCCGATTTTAATAGTTATTTGGTATTGACCTCTCGACTGGCCAATGCTCATTTTTTTTAAATTATAATTTCATCAATGTTGTTCTTGTAGGTAAATGTATACGTCCCTAAAAGGAACAACAGGGTTTTTGTTACATATTGTATAAACTAATAACGAAGTATGAAAGAAGACATGCTGTGCCGACCCTATATAAACTAATAACGAAGTATGGAAGAAGACATGTTGTGCCGACCCTATATAACCTAATAACGAAGTATGATGGAAGAAGACATGTTGTGCCGACCCTATATAAACTAATAACGAAGTATGAAAGAAGACATGCTGTGCCGACCCTATATAAACTAATAACGAAGTATGGAAGAAGACATGTTGTGCCGACCCTATATAAACTAATAACGAAGTATGGAAGAAGACATGCTGTGCCGACCCTATATAAACTAATAACGAAATATGGAAGAAGACATGTTGTGCCGACCCTATATAAACTAATAACGAAGTATGGAAGAAGACATGTTGTGCCGACCCTATATAAACTAATAACGAAGTATGGAAGAAGACATGTTGTGCCGACCCTATATAAACTAATAACGAAGTATGGAAGAAGACATGTTGTGCCGACCCTATATAAACGAATAGCGAAGTATGGAAGAAGACATGTTGTGCCGACCCTAAATAAACTAATAACGAAGTATGGAAGAAGACATGTTGTGCCGACCCTAAATAAACTAATAACGAAGTATGGAAGTAGACATGTTGTGCCGACCCTAAATAAACGAATGGCGAAGTATGGAAGAAGACATGCTGTGCCGACCCTAAATAAACGAATAGCGAAGTATGGAAGAAGACATGCTGTGCCGACCCTAAATAAACGAATAGCGAAGTATGGAAGAAGACATGCTGTGCCGACCCTAAATAAACGAATAGCGAAGTATGGAAGAAGACATGCTGTGCCGACCCTAAATAAACGAATAGCGAAGTATGGAAGAAGACATGCTGTGCCGACCCTAAATAAACGAATAGCGAAGTATGGAAGAAGACATGCTGTGCCGACCTGCCGCCCCTAAATAAACGAATAGCGAAGTATGGAAGAAGACATGCTGTGCCGACCCTAAATAAACGAATAGCGAAGTATGGAAGAAGACATGCTGTGCCGACCCTAAATAAACTGGGATAAGGGTAGGTCACCATCCTGGTGATAGAATGCCTTGCTCGGACATGGAATTATCTGGTAGTTAGCGTTTAGAATAGCGAAAGTACACGTTTATTAGCATTGTAAATGGGTTAGTGTTTTGATAATTTCAAATTCTTAATCTTAGAAAATAAGTACGATAGTCGTAGATATGCGGTACAGGTTATCATATGTGGTACAGGTCGTCTAATTTAACCTGCACGACCCTCCACTAAAATATCGATGCAAACATTTAAATGTGTATACAACAAGCAGTGGAGGGGCGTCCAGTTTTTAATTAGACGACCTGTACGTACTCTCGCTCAATTCTTTAAACAAACATCACAAGATTGGCACTTGACTATTGACTGTCTTGCCTACTGACTGACATTTCCTGCCCTAAAGTATAAACCCATGTTGCTCATCCAATTGACTGACTATAAATAAACAAAAGTATTTCAACAAAGCAGCTTCATTTTATTTCTTCCTCATACTTCATAGAGAGAACAATAAAAACTAAACCCGGCCCAGTTTACGAAAATATAATAGGATTAATAGGCCATAACTCACCGAAACTTTTAATAGTCCTCGTGTTATTTTAAAGACGTTAAAAATGCAACTCTCGTCTTTGGTCATGTTACGTCTGGGTGTCTTGGCCCGAAATAGGCGATTAGATTGCCAGTTCATATGAAATGGGCAGGATTATTGTATTGTAGTATTCTCACACCTCGGGCTCGGCTTAAGGATAGCAGCCTCACGGGTCGGTCGAAGGTTAAGCTACGCTTGCCGCGGTCTGTTTCGTGGATGGGTCCCTCCGTGCCTCGGAAAGCACGTAAAGCCTTTAGTCTCGGTTGTCATTCGTAGATCAACGACAGTCCTTGCGGGTAGTCAGAAGCCCAAAAGTGTGACAACCAGTCTTACCAAGGGGTATCGTGTTACCCAGTAACTGGGTTGTTGAGGTCAGATGTTAGTTCATGTTAAATGCTGGTATTCAGATGCATCCGGTTAGACTGGAAGCTGACCCCAACACCCCAAGGCGAGGCAGATTGATTAGGTATTTTCTCACCAAATCATTCTGATGTCAGATTTTAAGGTAAGTAGGTAGGTAGGTAAATGTTGTAACAATCAATCGATAAGTACCTAACACTCATTATTATTGGCATGGGTATAAAATCAAACATTTGCTAATTAAATAATAAGTTCTTAACATAACATCAGACCTGTATGTTCTGGAAAGTCGAGATGTTACACAGGCCAAACTGGAAATCAAGCCTAATACCATTTGCCTAGCCATCGCGAAACAGATTCTTATAAAGAACTTATTAATGTCGATTTTGCTATTACATTGTTGGTACGTAAAAAGCTTTAAAGCTTGTTTTCGCAAGTTTTCTTGACATTAAGCCCCTACATTATCCCAGCACTGTACCTCACCCAAATTACTCGAACTTGAGCCCAACACATTACGGGGCGCTTCAGTCACATGGTATTTGTCACTTCTTCTGTTGTATTACACCTAATGTGTCACACCCAAGTGTTTACTAAAGCGTGAGCGTATACGAAAAGCAAGTGTGTGCCTGAATTAATATGTCAAATATGAAAATAAAGTTAGAGCTCATATTCCGGAATAAATTCTCTAAGAGCCAGCGTGCACGAGTGACTTTTGTCACCGTGACTGCTTTGTCACTCTTGTCCGGTCTGTGGATATCGTAGACAGAGAATAGTTTTCTCTGTCTACGGTGGATATGTATCAATGTGACAACTTGGTGACACTTTCGTCCGCCGGCCCACGAACATGCCTGTGACTAAACTGTCACCGCGCCGCTAGGTTTCAATAGACACGCGAGCACGGATGACAAAATTGCCCCTCTCCACGCATCCCTTGCGTTCCCGCTCCCTATTCGTTTTCCAACTATCGACAAGATAACACGCACGCATGGCGTCAGCATCTTCCCACAGCGTGACCGTGGACGAGGACGATTATAGACAATGATGTGCTTTGGTTGTTGTCATTATGAAACATGGTGTATAACTTTCCATTTATTAGTCTGTCACACAAAAGGGGGTGCACCCAGTATTCTTTTTTACGATATTTTAGTTTACGTCTTATGGGTTCGTAGATAATGTTCGTTTCTTCCAAATCCATGTTGACAAACGACGCCTGGATTTCAAAAGGATTTGGTGACTGTCATCCTTCGTGAGCGCACTCCACTTTGATGACGTGACGTGATAGTGACAGGAACTTTATTATGGTAACAAAAGTCACTCGTGCGCGCTAGCTCTAAATTATGGTAAAAACCGCATCAGAATACGTTGCGTAGTTTAGAAGAAAAGCGAGGTCACACAGACGGATAGGTACGAAAATCAACCTTTATGTATAATATAATATCTATTACTTAAAGATATAGAAGTAGGTACTTATAAAAGTATTCAATGTTAATTTTCTATAGCTTAGTAGCTACCTACTTCTTATTTTCAAGTCGATGGTACTTTTTAGATCTATCTAGTTTTTAGATCTTTCTAGTTTTCAATATTGGCGTGTGCTAGCTGGCAAATAATTTTAATGTTTTTGTGTTTCGTAATGTTAATTACTTAATAAGAATGCTTGGAAACATGCTGGTCCAGCTCCATAGGACAATCTAGGGTCTAGACAAAATTAAACTTGTTGGTACTTTAATTGTATAGTTAAGTTAGTTATTTTTACGACATTGATTTACATTCTGTGATTTCTTTAACTCACACACTGACATATTACTTGTTTACATAATTTGGGAAATCGTATACTTTTACAATGTTTGTAAATATGTGAACACCATGTATCTCACTTAATTAACTTATTTATCATTGCTACGTTTAATAAATTCTTTTTACCTATTGTGGTAGGGTAATTTTTATTAGAGGTGCATCGTCTTCACATATAATTATATACCTAATTAATGTATACAAAATATTGTAACACATTTTAAAAGAGTAACGGTGGAGTTTCTTGGCCATTCTTCTCCATACGAAACTACCTTTTGGAAGGGGCGACTAGAATCAATTCTATTTAAATGTAAATGTTGACGTTCAAAAGTGCCTTTTATGTGGCTATTTGAAATAAATGCTTTGACTTTATTACTGTATAGAATCCAGTTATTTTAACTGAACAGACAGCAGTGCTGCTGGGGAGTTTGTTCCGCCACTTCTTATTCTCAGCTAAAGAACTAGGAAGTGGTGAAGGGCGGGCGTTTTGGGGGGAATGTCTTATGTGATTTTGACGTTCAAAAAGTGCTGATTCTCAGCCTAGTTTGAATAAATGACTTTTGATTTTGATTTGGAGATTAGTTGGGCCCAATAGCAGCCTAAGTAGCGTCAGTGGCGTTCATTCTATCTTCAAAAGTGCAGGTGTATGGACACTTGGGACATTCCAGCACTTACCTAATTATATATGGAAAGTCAGTAACTATCAAGTTTTCCGCTTTCCTCTTTAGGAACTTACTACCTACGCTTTGGAAAGGGCAACTAGCTTCATCTTTCTAACTGACCGAATCGGACAAATCAAAAGTGCCTTTAAATGGTTTGATTGAAACAAATGCCATCGGTTTTATTACAAAAAGTTTTTCTTTGGATATGATTTAAATCATTGAACAAGTTTTTGTAATAAGAACCTAACTGTGATCGAAATGTAGTTTTTTTTTTAAAACTAACGACTTAATCCGGTATTAGATGTCAGTTTTTAGGGTTCCCTACCCAAAGGGTTCCAAAGGATGTGCTAACGGGACTCTCTTACTTAGGCTCCGCTGTCCATACATGCGTCTGTCACAGGGCTGTATCTTGTGAATCGTAATAGGTAGACACTTGAAACGGGCTGTTATGGCTGCTATAACAACAAATAAAAAATAAAAGTTTGTGTTATGTGAACACAAACTTTTATTTTTTATTTGTTGTTAAGTATATAAATTTAATAATTTTGTGTTATAAAATATCGCGGAGATTTCAGTAAATATTCCTTGTTTACAAATAGTGTGTAGTTAAATGTTACCTTTTTTTTTTACGGTGGGAAATCCTCATGGACTACCTCCGCCTGGGGAAAAGGCGGAGGGGCGTGCCGGACTCTTACCGGCTAAAACCACCCCGGTGTCTCCTCGCACGTGCGCGCTGGGCCGCGGGAATCCAAATTCTTCCGCAGCCCCACGCTAGTGCTGGCCCGGTCTGTCCGGGCCTCGTCTCCTGCACGGGGTAGTGAGGTGTTCAACTACCCCGTGCATCGCCTCAGAGTGCTCCGCCTCGGGTCCATCGAATAGGGGGCGGGGACTTCCCCAAGTCCCTCGCCCCTGGACCCATTCATGGGGGCCGGAAAAGGGCGTTGTCCGCCCTTATCCTGCGTCCGGTGCGCCTTCTGCGGCCGGGGAAGGGACTCGAGATCTCCCTCTCCCGTTCCGCAGTTTCCTTCTGCGACATCACGTCCTCGCAGAAGGACACCACCGCGTCCCACGACTCTGCGCTACCGACTATCCTCCGACCTACGGCCGGCACAGACAGATCGCCTCCTACTTCATTTGTGAGGACACGGCGCTGCTCCTCCCAAGCTACACACTCGGCGAGCGTGTGTTGCACCGTGTCCTCCCCGCAATGGACGCAATGGTGGCACCGAGCGTCCGGCTCTCTGTCTATGCGGCACAGGTACTTGCCGAAGCAGCCGTGCCCCGACAGCACCTGCGTCACCCTAAACGACAGGGAGCCGTGCCCCGACAGCACCTGCGTCACCGTAAACGACAGGGAGCCGTGCCTTCTCCCGAGCCAGTCGTCGAGTACTGGCCGGATCGCCTCGACGGTAGCGAGGCCGGCGGTAAGGCGCAGAAGCCTTTGCCGCCATTCCGCCACCAAGACCTGACAGAGCTGCTCTCGGCGCAGCGCGATCTGCCGCTGCACCGGCCTCGAGCCCTGTGCCCGCTCTTCCTCGCGCCATCGATATAATGACGCGAGTACTGCCGCCTCTAGGTCCCAGGGCGGGGATCCGGCCAGGACGCAAGCCGCCTCGTAGGAAATCGTGCGGTACCCGCGGACGACTCTGACGGCCATCGCCCTCTGCGGTTTGCGCAGAATGGCGAGAGTGCTGGCCGTCATGTCCATCGCCCATACAGGGGCCCCATACAGGGCCATGGACCGCAGGATTCCCACGTACAACCGCCTACAGGCGGCGCTCGGGCCCCCCAAGTTGGGAAGCAACGTTGAAAGCGCGCCCGCTGCACCCATCAGCTTGAGCGCCAGCCGCCAGAAGTGGGGCCCGAATTCCCATCGGCTGTCGAGGACTAATCCCAGATACTTCATGGTGGACTCGACAGCTATCCAGGCCCCGCTGACCACTATGTGTGATCCCGGGTTAAATATTACCTAGCACGACCTAGTAACATGAATTGAGACACGTTTAATACATTAGTACATTGTGTAAATACATACGTTTTTTCATCAAACGAAATATTGAGGTACAGTTCAAGGAATCTCAATTAGGTTTTACTCAAGTTCAAGTTAATAAAGCATTGAAACAATTCCGAGAAAAGCTAAAATGAAATGAATAAATATGAACATTATTAATATCATCAAGATTACGTATTCTGTGAAAAGGTGGGCTGAAGTGTACAATTGTACCTACTCCCAAGCTTTTACGGAAACAAGAATAGCAAACTCCTATTTATAAGTTAATCGCGTGAAAGGCCGTTATTCAATCGTTCAGCCCTTGCAAAGTTAGTGGATAAAGCTCTGAGCGAAACTCTGATCGCCACTGGTTGCCTCAAACTGACCCCGGTGCAAATGCTGTATCCACTAACGTGAATATCGCCACCAGAAGTTCGTAGAGCAAGCAAGCTCATGTGAATGAGCCAAGATGGCTTCCGACACACGGCACCCTTTGCACGATAACATCCTCGTGTCACAAAGGCTGAAAAGCCGCAACAGCTTTTTAAAGTGTGTCCTCCCACTCACTGGCGAACGGTCTAAGGAAAGGCTACAGCTGTGGCGAGATAGTGCTTCCTTACACAACCAATTCGTTCCACCTGCTGAAAATCTCCCACCTGGACATGAGCCGCCTTGGCTTACCTGTAAGTATTTAAATAGATACCGGACTCAGGTAGACCGAAGCAAAGAAAACCTGTTCAGGTGGAAATTCACAGATGACTTCGTTCTGGAGTGTTAATATGGTGCTGTCCCACACATAATGGGACACTTAATATCGTGTCCTGTCGTCTGCACGCTACAGGAGCTGATCGACGCTACTGAAGGTGCCAAGCTCGTATCTAAATTCTGGGCTGACTCTATACATTATATGTATATGTGGCCATCTACACACCAAAAAGAATTAATGGTCATAAGGACATATTGCACACAATAGTATACTCAGAATTGGATGTGAAGAATGAAGCAACATTATGAAAGAAAGAAATGTGAAGATTTCACGGTGAAATTTTTACAGAATAGATCAGCTGCATTATTATTTTGTTTCCAAAGCTTCCGCTTTTTCTTTTAACATCCATCATATGGTCGAATGAAAAATCTTAATGTATCTATTCTATTTTTAGCCAAAGCGTCAATATCAAAGTGATTGTAAAATTAATTTAATTGCACTTATTATAAATATACGGTTAAACAGCAAACTTAACAATTACGGCGCATCTATGAGCGAATTCAACATTATTTAGGTAATCACTTTGTATCGTGTTGATAAACGGCAAGGCTACTTTTTCAGGGTAAGTAGGTATCTATCACTGAGGCTCGTTTCATAGAAAACCAACAGCTCAACCAGGGCATCAAATTAAATTAAAACATCACAACCACTCTCAAAGCTGTCCTTACAAGCACCAAACAATGTAATAAGCAAATAGCAATCCTCTTTATTCCAATAAAAGATCATACATAAAATCCGTAAATACTGATATTTATATATCTTCTTCTTCTTATATATCTTCATCTTAGCTTGACTCAATATCTTACTGCACATGGTGAATTCGAGGCTTCGTCTAAAAATCAACATTTTTTCACGACGACTTGCTTGCTCCTACTGAAGAAATAATACTACAAGGCTGCATCTCTTTGCTTCGTATACATTGCGGCTTTTGTTCAGGAGTTTAGGTACGGCGGTAGTTTATACGCAGCAGTGTAATTCGTACATTTGCAGACGTTTTGATAAGTTGTGTCTTGGGTACGAGGTAACGCTGAACGTTACAAAGTGCGAGCCTTTTGTCTAGATAAGGGTGGTGTTCCGCTGTTGCGTTTAGTCGTAAGGATCTTTGATTTAATCTTTTTCTTTAAAAGATGTTGCTTTCACAGAAATAACTTATATAGACACGATAAATTCTTGAACATGTTTGGTTTTATGAAAAGGAATAATTAGAAAAAAAAATATTAAGCGTGACTATTATTTATTGCTAGCTTTCAGAATAGTGTCAAAGAAATGTTTTCATAGGGTCACTCAGTCCGCTTATATTTCTAACTTATTAATTATATATTTAACTATACTTTTCTAGCGACTTAACTGAACAAAATTAGGTAGGAATATCAAGTTACTTTACTTATTATTATGTAATAAAACAACATTTTACATTATAACAATGTTCTTTCCACTAACAATCACACATCACAACACCAACCACATTTACGACAAGGCACTCACGCCAAAAAAAAACCCTCAATCCGCTTGTCCTCCGCCTTAGCGAGAGCCCTCACTAACCCGAGGGCGGGCGGCGCGCGCAGCCGGCCGCCATTTCTATCTGCAGTCGTACCTCGCGCGGCCACCTCGCGCCATGCAATAGCCGAGCACATTACATAAGACCAGTCCACAAACAATCATCAACACCAGTGATTAGTGTTATATAACTAAAATAACACTAAATACTAATAAACTTAAAATATAACAAGTGCAAGTGTCATTATAATATTGTGCAAACGGACGCTCCAGTTTTATCAGGTACGATTCTCAGTATATACGTTTACGTACACACGCTACGGTTAAAGTATATGGTTTTATATTTACAATGTATGTTTTATGTGTGAATGGTTGTTAGTTGTTATTTTTGCGGGTTTTAGTGTTATTTTTGCGGGTTTTAGTGTTGTTTTTCTGTTCAAGTTTTATTTTGGTTACGTTCTCGTAGTTCAATGTTTGGTTTATCGATTATTCTCTAAAACGCTGTTAGTTTTACCGCTTTTATGTTGTTTTAACCACACGTTATTAAATTTGCTATTTTTTTGTATAAAAGGCTTATGTTCATTCATTATTATATTGTGTAAAATAGGTTTGAATCAGAATTTATTGAATGAAAATCAGTTTTTGTTGAGGTTAGGTTACTTTCGTGTAGGTATATCCAAGAAGTAAATATGTAGTCAAGTAAATTTTCTAACTTAAAGTAACTACTCAAATATAATAAATACGAAAGCCTTGTGTTTCCCCAATCAGTTTCAATGACCATGCTCTCAAGGAGGTATTGACCCCGCGGTTTCTCGATAGCGTACCACCAGAACTTAAAAGATTATATCGTACCCTTGTTGCGTCCTTTTGTCTCGTTTACGTGTATTAAGAAATAAAATTATATATTTTCTAATTATGATTACCGTATTTTTAGAATGGATTCTGGTACCTACCTACCCATATTTATAATTTTTAAGTTACGTTTTAGCATGTAAGATTTCGACTACATTTTTTAATGTAATTAGCTTTTTAACCTTTAACTTTGATTCATTTGTACATTTGTAAATCTGTTTGTAATTCTGTGTTATCTGCACGATTACAGACACACGCGTGCACTGACGGAACAATCTGTGTGGATTCTCCTCAAAATTGAAAAAAAAAATGAAATGAAATCTCCATTTCAGACACAAATCTACATGGTGTTCACATGATCTGACTCAGATTTTGTCTGGACTTAAAAGAGAGTGACCTCTGAGTTAGTTTCGGCCTTTCTTCTCAGAGTAGTCAGATAGGAAACGCCGACCTCATCTGGTTTTTCAAATATGATTGACGTATATTAAGTGTTTGTACAAACCTACTTACAGAAATAAAATCATTTATCATTTAAATGAAGGAAATAAGAGGCTGCAAAGCATGCGCAGATGTGGAAAAGGAAGACCCTTAGATAGACAGTATCATATTCAAGCGCTTATACTTTTCAGTTACAAAATTAGGGACCAACTCTTAATAGCAGCCGCGGTAAAAACAATGTAAGAGGACATGAGGTCAGTAAAGATAGCCGTAATAGGCCCCCCAACATGCAAATAAGACCTAAATCATGTAAAAATATGGTGAGGGAGTTTTTGCGCCATTTAGGGATGCCCCAGAACGGAGAGCAGTTTTTCTAGTCATGTTATAGCTAGGGACGATAAATCAACTACCTACATGTTTGATCCTAGATTGAACAAAGCAGAACCTACATACAGTACTTAATTTAAGCGAAAATAGTAGCACACTATAGGTAGGTACCCGAGTGGACACTTATCCTTTGTCATCTAGTGTAGGATGGTACCTAATCTGTCCTGTTAATTGGACACTGGTGGGCAAAAGCTTACCTGGATTGCCTAGACGTTGACCAAAAAGCTGCCTGGCTTAGAAGTTTAGAACGAGTCCTATTAATATTACAGCTTATAAAATTCTCATCAATCTAGATCACGATTCTCAACGTGGACGTTTGAGATTTTAAAGGGGGCAGTGGAAGACCCAGAAAATTAGGGGGTGTTGAGACTTTATCTTACGACTATAGATATATTTATTAACATTACACGTTTAAACAAAATTAGGGGTCACTAAAAAAAAAAAAATTTTTCAAAGTGGGCGGTTATCAAAATAAGGTTGTGAGCCTATGATCTAGATAGTCCCGCCATCTTGGCTGTCTACTTCAAACACACAGACTGCAGCATTCATTCGTTACCTTTTCTAAGGTTTTGTAATGCGCGAGGGGTACCCAATTAATGTAGGCGCCTGTACCTTTATGAAACAATAATAATTAGGTATCTAGAATTCGGCTGGCGCAATATGATAAGTCGAAACAGTCCGCTAGGGGTTACATCGACCGCGATGACATGAATAGGGCAAATGATTGTGTTTGGGTTTTGGGTCATAGGGCTCAAGCTGACGGTCGAACTTTGGTCGACCTTAAATGGATTACAGATCAGATAAAGATTACATTTAGGTATTATTGAAGATTACAAAGCAATAGAACTACAAATATCTTAGTATGTACGAACTACAGTAAGTTGTGTCTTGAAATGATCGTAGAAAGTTCTTCAGATTCCTCAATTGCTTGCGGTGTCTGGGTATAATAGTATAATTATCTAAAGTATTTCGTGCCTGATTCTAGAAATGGCTAGTTTGTAGTTGAAGTAGTAGTTACCGTCTACCGGGGTCCGAACTTTTTGCTGAACAAATGTTTTAAGAATCCTATGCCTGACTTTAAAAAACGCGTTTATACCTACTAGCGGTAGCTTCAGATAAAGAATAAACCATAAAAATATTAGCTCTATCCGGAGATCAAACACCCAAACAACGTTAAAAAAACGATTTATATTTCTGTATTCATTCTAACTATGGTTTATATTTATCACATAATACCATATTTATAATATCACCACCACGAGTAACAAATGCAATAAGACAATACGCAGATACTGTTGAAAATAAAAACAATGCTAAAAACATACATTATGATCACAAACCAAAAGAAACGGAAACAACAAAAAGCGAATATGGTAAATAAAAAATAAAAAAAACTTCAACGTTTTGCGAAAAGCCTATCGCATCATTACACGGCCGTATCGTAAGTATATTATGTGGTAAACATTTATGTATAAGAATTCTTGTAACTTTAATCTTGTTATTAATTGCCTTTTAAACCCATTGCGAGCGATACTGGGTATTACAGCCACAGTTTTGCGGCGAGGTGTTTAAAGAGATTTAATGAAGTGTCAATCATTGCGAACGCTCGACTCCTGTTGTATTGAACCCGTGGTTTATACCCACGGCGTGTGTTTACAACTTACTAACATCAATGTCTACGGCGCGGCGATGTCGAAATAATGACAAAATAAGCTATTGCCAAAATCGACGGCACGGTGGGCTGATGCGCTGCGTGTCGCGGGTTCGATTCCCGCACGGAACAAATATTTGTATGACCTACAAGTAGTTCTTCCGGGTCTGGCTGTTTGTGTATGTAAGTTTAAATGTTTGTACACCCACCCACAATACAGGAGAAATCCCTAATGTGAGGCTACGTTTAAAAAAAAAATGTCTGCCTGTTCGGGATCATTTTCAATCTATATCCTGCTTGGAGTCTAGGGAATTGGATCTGGCGTGTATTACCTATAGTTTTTGATAGTCTATTTTAGGGTCGGATGTTCTGTTATTTCTACCGAGTACGTACTTTATTATCACAGAAATACAGGACTTCGGTTCACCAGGGGCTATCGTCAAAAGCGATCAAGGGATTTTATTTTAATACGATCGGCAGCAGCATCGTGTTTTTGCACTTGGTTTCGTTTCCTTTGCAAAATGTGAGCCTAAAATGACAATATTGTTTTGTCTTGTTGTTGTATTGTCTTTCAGCCTCCATGATTAGTTTTTTTTTAACATCCACACACTGTCTTCAGGTCCCGAACTAGGCAGAGCCTGCACTACGGTAACCTGATGACTGATATACATACTTTTATACATATATACACCCAGACACAGGTCAAACAGACATGTTCATGCACACAAATGTTTGACTGGTCCGGGGATCGAACCCGGGACCAGCGGCTCAGAAGGCAGGGTCGCTACCAACTGCGCCAACCGGTCAGTCAATTATGAAGCCAAGTATAAAGTTATGAATTCCTAAAAAAAATTGTACTGTTAGTTGGAAAACCGAAAGTCAAGCTACTGGTTTACCCTAGAATGTCGATAGGTATTGTCCAGTTAATTGGCTGTATACCTATAAGTAAAACGCAACGAGATAAATTGAACTAGACAGATAACAAAGGCAGCCTGATGGAGTGTAGCTACAATAACCTTCCATCATAAACCCTCAGCTCTTTTTTTCCTCCAAGAAAAGTATTGTTTCCACTAAACGTAATTTAGGAGGAAAACTGATGCAAATGAAAGGGATAGAACCAACTCTTGTATGGCTTTATAAAGGGGGAGGGGGAATTAGCGTGGATCAGAGGGGCAATAGCATGTAACTCGTGTTTCTGACTTTCTTATTCTCGGTTATTTACCTTACAGGGTATCAGATGTACATTGCAATGACGATAAGGGATGTAGTTGGTTTTGTCAGTAAGTGATACGTTTGAGGTGCTATTTCTTGTTTCTGTATTGCAAGTTTAAGAACACATATAGTGACCTTATTCGTGATGTTCTTGAGAAAGGTCAGGTGCGTAGTAATCGCTACCAGCGTGCGTGTATGACCAGCCGGTCGATTCTGTAAAAATCTTACCGTGAAGACTTGCGTGGAGTGAGCTGTCAGTGTCATCCCACTGATGGCTAGGGATTGACCAACGTTACATTTACAATCATAATCGAGATTTTAATAATATTTTTTATCCAAATTCTATTGATCATTTTATGTTATTTCAAAGTTAGTATGTAGTTAAGTGGCTAAACATTACTATTTTCGGGGTTTTAAAATAAAATAGCAAAACAGAAATTCAGTTTGAAACACAATGTTGTTTAATTTTAGACACTTATATACTTACTAGCTTTGAAATAATATAAAACTATCAATAGAATTGGCATAAAAAATATTATTAAAATCTCGATTATGATTGTAAGTGTAATGCTTGGTCAATCCCTAGCATCAGTGGGACGACACTGACAGCTCACTCCACGCTCACTTCACCTAAGTTTTCACGGTGAGATGGTTACAGAATCGCACTGCAGATGTATGAACGTAGACGAACCAAAAGGAGTATGTAAGGATCGTAGCAGGTGGCCTTCTGTGGTTTCTGCCTACCCCCCTGTGAAGTAGGCGTGAGTTTATGTATGTAAGTTTAAGGAGTAAAGTAGGTACACATATAATATACATTACATTACATTGTAGTACATTTGAACTTTATATTAAATTCTCAAAAAAATATTGGTCAGGTGTAGTGATTAGATGTGACGCTTGGTTAGACTTAGAAGTGACCCATTCACTTCTTTGCTTGTCTTTACTACAAGTCGATGTATGATGGCCAGTTCAATATCCCTGTCTAAATATACACCATAGGCCCGGATCAATTAATACTCTTGTCTTACACACAGGCGTTACCCTAGTTAATTTTCTGACAGGATTGTTTGTGTCGTAATTAATGAGGAATCTAGGTTTACCGCCTGTTGATTTCTGATTCCCTAAGGATAAAGGAAACCTTTTCTCATTGTTGATTATTCTTCTTGGTAAGTCGGTAGATGGATTGTCGACATTGAACTGATCAGCTATCTGGATACGATCAGTCTGTACGTGTATGTCAGATAATATTTACACACATAGAAAGGTGGATTATAATCAATAGTAAGCTGAAAAGGTTATTGTGCGATCCAATAATTTGCTGATATATGTAAGACTCTAAGTAGATATTCATTCAGAAATGCTTTAAACCCTTTGAGACACTATCATACTAATTCTAGTAGTAAATAAAGTTTATTATAATAAAAAACCAAATTGACCCTCTTCTATACAGGTTTACTTGTAATTCGACGTACGGGGGTCACACAAGTTTTTAAGAATAGGGCAGTAAGAAAATCATCCGGTGAAAAATTTATTTAAATTTCGAATTAGGAACTCTTTGGGAATTTGTAGATGTGTAATGAATGCATATATCATTTGTTTTTACAAATTGGCGGCAATTAAAAAAGTGTCTGTCGTGCGTCAAAAAAGGGAAAAAGATGGTTGCCTCATGGACGGACGAGTTATTTCGCAACAATTGTCCTAGAATTATCTTCTAATACTGTTACTGCAGATTGGTATGTCAGTCATTCTTTACCAGTTGTTTTGGAAAATGTTAGACAGCAGCGCCCGAGAAGCAGGGTCCTCCTCCACCACGACAACGCTCCAGCTCACTCCGCCAGACAGACTATCGAATATGTATTTGTCTATCGAAAGTGTGGAGTTAGTAAGTCATCCTCCTTACAGTCCTGACCTGGCACCTTGTGACTTTTATTTAACCCTGAGGATGCCTGGGTAAATATCGAAACATCCTTGAAATTCAAATATCTCGAATACTATTGAATTTGGGCCATATATATGGGGGGTTCAATTTGTTACATTTTGGCCCCCTATCAGCTCTTGACGGATATACGTTGAATTAAAAGTAACCCTGTATATATCTACATCTAAACATGTTATACATTAGTGTCGTTTTTCGTGTCTGTTTTTGTGACCGCGTTGTTCTTCAGAACTACGCAACGCATTTTGGAGTTTTCACCAGCATTTAGAGATTTGTTGCGGAAGGTGCATATTGATCTATTTAACATATATATAGCAAAGAAATCTCGATGTTTTGACATGTCGCCACTTTAGTACATTGTTGCATCCGTACGAAGCAGGGCGGGTCGCTAGTCTAGACTGATAGTCTAGTCTAAACTAATATTACAAAGAGAAAAGATTTGATATTCCCACGGGATCGAGACTTATGCAAGTGAAATCGCTGGGCGCTGCTAGTAGGTATATTAATAAACCACATCTCAGTATATCTATCTACCAGGACCGCAGATAACTGCAGCTGTCCATTCGCCATTTTCCCTTAAACCATTTCCAAAGCAAAGAAGCGAACCGTGAAATCCCATGTAATTTAAAAGAAGTCAGAATTGGACGCGAAAGATGTCACGAAGCGAGGTGCTGCCCGCGTAGCCTAAAATAAACCTTTGGAATATATTAACTGAGCCAAACTGTTACGTAGTCAGTAGTCTGAATAACTGAGACCTTAATATACCTACAGTTCCAGGGTTACGCATGATATTTTAACTGTTGGAAAATCGTGTTTCATTGACAGATGACATTTATATTGACCTGTTTTTACCCATGGTTTTTACTTAGATGGTCTAATCTAAGTCGTAGTCAGTAAAACACTCTAAAGCGAGACGATGATTTGCACTTCAGATTAAGCGACCCATCAAAGAGCCTACGTTCTTGATTATTAAATGTCTCGGTGAGAAGGTACAAGATATAATATCCGTAAAGAGCCTACAATATTTCTTTTTAGGAAAGGTAATTAAACCCTTTAGTTAGGGTACCCCAAAACATAAATCTCTTTCAAACTTCAAGGTTCTCTTAAAACCTTAACACTAAAACATAGATTACAATCAAAGACCCACTTAAAGTAGCACACTACTAGGTACTTAAAAAGTTTAATAAATAAATAAAACCTAATTTAGATAAACTTTGCGGTAGCCTTCGTTGAAGTACTAACGCCAGTTTTCACTAACACTAGACGACATCTAAATGTAATGCCTAATCAAAATATCACTGTTAAATTTAAACGCTAGACTCACCGTCGAGAGTTGAAAATCGAACGTGCAAATCATTTAGGTGTCGCCCAGTGTTCGTGTAAACGGGCATATCACTTCGTGAACTGCCATTAAAAGCAAGCCTAAAATATAACAATAAATTAACTCGGTTAGACCAGTCCAGTCGGGGTTTAATAGCTAATGTAGAGTTCAGGTAGTAACTAAAACGTTTTGTACAATGGCGCGAGTAGATTTTGTTTGGTATATATTAGTGATTGAAAAAAGAAAGAGAGAGTGAGAGGTTCAGGGGCCGCCGCATGGGTCGATCGATCAGGTTAAGCTACACTTTTCGCGGTTGGTCCGCGTATGGGTGACCACGTACCGAGACCCACCGTGCCTCGGAAAGCACGTTAAGCCGTTGGTCCCGGATGTCATTCGTAGATCTTTGACAGTCGTTACGGGTAGTAAGAAGCCCGAAAGTTTGACAACCAGTCTTATCTGGGGGTATCGGTATTACCCCGCAACTGGGTTCTGGAGGTTTGATTGGCAGTCGCTCCATGTAAAACACTGGTATTCAGCTGCATCCGGTTAGACTGGACGCCTACCCCAGCAAGTTGGCAAAAGGCAGGCAGATGACTCGAGGATTTTCACCCAGACACGATCTTTATTTGCACATAAGTACATAAAAATTTAATATGTTTACCAGACGGACATTCAATTCTCATTGATAGCGAGACTACAGAATAGTACCTACTAGGACTTATCTCTATGGCCTACAAAATAATGGTTGATCCAGGTTTGGATGCTTGCGAATTTGACAGTAAAGGCAACCGTAATATAGGATCATTTATTTTTAGTAAGGCAACGTTTTTTTAAATGAACAAAAACTTTTCCTCTTCCGGGAATTGATGTCATCGGGGCAATCGCCCAACACGCGACAACGATTATCTATCATCATTTGTTACAATTAAAGATATTAAAAGATACCTATGGAGTTCATTCGCTGATCCTTGTCTTCATAATAGAACCATAGTAGAGCCAACTCTGTTTCATTTAGTAGGTACAGTTAGCAACAACAATAATATCGTATCAGTTATACTGAACACAGTATAAACACAAACCGAAAAAACATGAAAATAACGCAAACCCATAACGCATTTTATCTCCTGAAATGTATCGAATAAGTTTGTGCCCATTTAGAATGAAACCACATATTTCAAAGTAACAGTGTTGACCTAAGTTATAGCTCTAAATGGTTAAATAATTGAATTCGATTTTGATTAAGGTCTTAGCCAGCACAAAAGGCCTACTGTAAGTACATATCAACGATTCTAAAACAGGTCTTGATTTCCCTCGACACTTGGCTGCTGTGACTAGCAGGTGTTAAAATTTAACTGTGTCGCAACTTTATTGCTATTGTAGGATGTGAATCAGTACTAAGACGTAAAAATCAATATGAGATTCGACGCTTCAGTTCAACTTCTGATCCTCCCAGCTACCTTTGGTTAGATGGCTCGGATAAGTGAAAGAAATGACACGTCACTGTCTAGGAGGACGCGTAAACTAAAGTGTTTTTTTAATAGGCAAAAGCAATTTAACATGAGGTGGCATCAGAAGGCCAATTCCCGTAATTAAAAACGTTCAAAATCAAGTCGCAGTGTCGTCGCAGACAATCAAATGTCAAAAATGTATGATGTAAGCGCTATACAATTTTTGACAGATTAGAAAGCGAACGTTCTTAAAAATACGGTAATTGCCCCTCTGGTTTTAAGTCAAAGTGTTAGGTTCTGTTGGATTCGTGTAATTGTGTGTGGACTATTCTCTGGTTTCCTTCTGGTCGTGATGAGTACCCAGGGTTATTGGAATGAAACAACGCACGTTAGTTTTCTAGCGGTACAATCTTCAACTGACTTTTAATATTTTTTTCACAGATTAATAATTTGTGACATTGTGTTGCCATAGAAAGGTTCTTGTTAGACCAATATATCTCCTCTAATAATGCGGTCCCCTTAATCCATCAGTCCAAAAGACCAATTGGAGTGATAAGATCGCCCATTGTTTCACTCTATGTAAAATTTCTGCATATAAATTTGGTGTTATAAATCTATATAGTGTACATAACAAAGTTCACAGTGTACATAAAAAATATTATATTCAATTCAATTCAACGATGGTGCATTTGAATCTAAGAGCAGTTTTGACAAGCCTTTAAAACAGTTCACGAAAGTAACCCAGAAGATTTGTCCTATATAGAAAGTCCTGTCGTGTGCATTAACATACTCGTATATTACTGTAGATACACTGAATAGTAATGGTTTTGTAAATGAGTTGTGTTGAATTTTGTTTTACAATAAACATGCTTTCACGCCTCGTGTTTCCGAAGGGCGGGGCAGAGGTGTACCTATAGTACACTCACATTTACAGCTACGTTCGAGCCCCATGTAATAGGGGGCGAGCCTATTGCCATCATCCGGGCACAAACCCAGGCTCCGGGCTGCCTTCCAGAAAGAAAAACCCAATAACACATTGCCCGGCCTGGGAATCGAACCCAAGACCTCAAGCTTAGTGGTAGCGCTTGTTCCTTTGTTGCCTCAAAGAGATGTCAGCATCAATGACGGGGTCCGCTAGGGCCGATGCCTGCCAGGGTTGCGGGAAAGTCCGAAAGGGTTACCGTGGCTCCTGGCACAGGCAACTGAAGAAACACTGCTGGGTTTTAGTCAGTGAGAGTCTGACCCGCCCTCCCGCTCCGCCCAGAGCGGGAGAAGTTATTTGATGATTACCTAAACTAAAAAAAAAAAGTGGTAGCGTTTGTGTCCACTAGACCAACGACGCAGTGTAAAATAATGCATATCCTATCTATCTATGTATACTTTAGTATGCCAAAAGTACCTTCTGTCCAATAAAGCACCAACACTGTCTCCAAAAGCCCATACGATCTCATACTACTTACGCTAGTGGCAAGACTAAAGTTTTAATAGCAGTTACTAGGTGCCTAAGTTTCATTCAAGCTTATATTGCCGGCATGAATTCATTAGCAACCAAGTTAGGAACTTAGTCGCATTTTACTTGTTTGTGTAGTAACTACGTCCTTATATGAAAGATGGAAGACGCTCCTTTCAGTGACAACAAAGCTTTCTTTAAGAATTTGTTGAGGGCCAGTTGTAAAATTAGATAACATTACATATTTAAGATAAAGATGTTTTATGAATAGATGTGTATACGACTGCTATTTTGTTGGTTTTGCATATGTGATATTTTTGGAAAAAGCACCTACGATTTTCGATACAAGTGAAATTACTAGTCCACCAAGGTGAAAACAAATCATGTAGCCTGCCTGTTAAGTTATGCTAAACTATATCGTGTAGGAACAAACAAATCTTGGTGCTCATTCGTCCGTCATAGTATTATCCACCTTCTACAAAGTGTTTTTAAAATGGACTAATTTGTTTTTAGTGATTATTTGTAGGGCGTAAGGACGCCCTTAAAGGTCATGTTTGCTATGAAGAAAGTTCTTCGTAACGACAATGCATTGTGGGAAGAATGTGGGAGTACATACTAAAATGTCAGTCAACTTTACAATAATATGAGAGTTCACAAGGTTGTGTTCGTGTTATAGAAATTAGGTTAAGTTCATATGAGTTCTATTTACGCAAGTCTTGTAATAAAACCATGAAAGTTTGGTTATGACTAGTTATATAGTCATCACAAGCCCATGACACTGTTCAACTTCGTGTTTGGGTTAGGCGTAGGGCAGGTCATGTGGACGTGACCTATGATAAAGTTACCGCTTTATAAACTAGGTCTTATTAGCTTTCAGTAAGTTTCATTTCTTAATCAAAACAATAACTCTGAAAAAAAGTTACATAGTCAAAGAAAAGTTTGCAACCTAAATTCTGACCAATCAAAATCAACATCGAAAGTATGTCTATTACAATATACCAAGGACCACCAACTTGTCAATTGCACAGCAACCGATGACCGAGCCCAATCGATTGCAAATGTATTAAAGTTCATATCTAGATCTAATTTATAACCTTCATTGCATCGATCAGACTAATCGAAAACAGTGGAAGGCTCTCAATACGTTTCGGTTGACATTTCAACGGTATCAAAATTGCAAACCGATTAGTTTTAATGCAGACCGTCTGGATAGGCTGACGCAGCAAGCGTTGCGAGCTGGTGAGAAGATTTCTGAATGGGTAAGAATCATCATCATTCTTCTGCCTTTAACCCAACTTTGCTTACATGCTTCTCTATTAGTCGTATCTCGGTAGTCATTGTATTGTATACTATATAGACGATATGGCTGACTACCGAGAGTCAGCCATATCGTCTCACACACAATCCATCCATCGTTATTTGTAAGTAAGTAAAGTAGTATGAAATACAGACATTTCAAGAACCCCTTTCAATAATTTCCATGCCATACAAAAAACATTTATATACTTAAGTGAAATAAAAATATAAACACTTAAAGGTATCGTAAACTTACGTAGAACGGCTTCCATTCGTCCTTGAGCGGAAGGTCGCGGCGCTTTCATTGGTCAGTCCAAGGGCGCTGTAGTAGTGACGTGTCTAACTATGTACAACTGTACTCCAGTTAGTATATTGTGACGTAGACGGGGTCACATTAGGTAAGCGCTAGAGGCTAGACGTTTTGTTATTAATATCTTAAGTGGAGCATCTACCATTCTGCGGCTACGTCAAAGCCATATCTGTTCCGTTGCGAAAATGGAATGCGATGTTATTCGCCCTGTTCAGTTCTATCTCTTTAATACTAAAGTAAGATTTCAATGTTACTCCTTCTAGTGGTTAGCAGGACGTGTGGTCATGGGTTCAGCCGCACTTGGTGATGGGGCCCGCTATACATGGCGGGCTGATACCAGTTGGGGATGCGGCGAATGTCCCACAACTCATGGTAGTATAGTAAGAGCAGGGGGTTTAGTCGGTAGGAGTCCCATATAACCATTTGTTCTCCCAAAACATAGGTTATCCAAGAGAATTTCCTCACGCTAAAAATAAATCACTCTCTGCACTAAAGTAAGTTTTCAATGTCATTATTATAAAATATGGTGGTCTTGATCTTGAAGAAATATGTCTGCTAACAAAGTTCAAGAGCAGTCCAACATTTTAAAACCGGGTCCTGCATTTTGGTATATTTGGGTACCCTCACACTTATGTAGGATTTCTTAGAAAAGGGGGTAACTAATTTAAAGTTTATTCGTCTGTACGATCAATAAACAATTGAAAATATTATAACATTATGGTGTCAATGCGGAATGAGATGTTTTTGTCCATCTCCCACATCTGTTAAAAGAAACAAAATCCTATTTTTATCCGAACAGCCGTTTTCTCCCTGGTGTCTTCCCTGGCCCTGGCCTACTTAAGTAGAAAATAACTCAATAAACCAAGTTATTTTCAAGGAGCTCACAAACCTATTCCCTAGTTACTTCCAACAAGTTGCGTGAGAGCATAAGCAGATGTTGCGAAATTGTGATACTGAGGCAACATAAACTTGCTGACTTACGCCAAGAACAACGGGTTTTAATCATTCGGAATTGTCTTGCAGATTTCTTGACATGGTATCTATTTGAATATCACAATGTAGCTTTGCAGCAGTAAAGAAATATAGGTTTAATTTAAAGTTCATACACGTAGGTCAGTTTTCGCTTTGCCATTGGATTCACTATGATTACATACAAAAAAAATTGATAATCATATCATCATCATTGCTCGAGTTGAAGAAAACCTTTAATTTGAGTTTTCGAATGCCCCAGAAAGAGGGTTATGTTTTAGCATAGTCTTGTCCATTTAGCTTCGGCTCCGTTTGTAGACATAGTCTATTATGAATATCGTTTTTAAAACACATCCTTATTTTTCAAACCATGTGTTCGACTACCTCTGTGACAGACCAATAAACCGTTTTCCATTGTAACAAACTGATCGTTTCCTACTAAATATTCTTTGACAGTCATCATTGATTTATCGTTCAGAACTCAACGGATACGGGGCACCGTTTAGGCATTATTCCGTGAATTCCAGAGCGCCGCGGAATTTGCAGCGTCGCCGGAATTCGTAGCATCGCCGGAATCCGCGATTGCGGCATGCGACTGCAATTGTGCATTGAGGGCGGAATGCGCAATAATGTCGGTTATACTCGTACTTATATGTGTTGTCCTGGCATCAGTATCCCTGGCTCTAACATAAAAAAAATGTGTCGTGGTCTTTATACTTTGGACAAATTGTACATACATAATTAAACTCACGCCTTTTTCCCATGTCTACAGAACACCACGAGCTCTTTTCATACTCCTTTTGCCTGGTTTACATTCATAGATCTGGAGGCCAATTCCCGTAATTAAAAACGTTCAAAATCAGGTCGAAATCTCATCCGCTGAGATTGCGACTTGATTTTGAACGTTTTGAGTCCAATGTCAAAAATTTTGGTAAACGCTATACAATTTTTGACAGATTGAGACAGATTTTAAGAACGTTCACATTCTAATGTGAACGTTCTTAAAAATACAGGAACTGCCCCTCTGATCAATGAAAAATACGTAATTCAAATATAAATAATCAACTCGGAGGCGGCGGTGATGCCGCCACACAACACGTCAGTTATTTCCACGGGGCGAAAAGCGAGCGGCGGAATGTCGCTTAGCTACGCTGAATGTACAGGGAGGTATGGGGACAAATTCTAATATCATATCTATTGTAGTGTAGTTGGAACTAAACACGTACAGCCCATCAAACTATTTGGTATACAGGCAGCTAACTTGAAACTACTTTTCAACAATGTTTTGAGTGTGCTGAGTTCTTTTACATCACTCTCTTAAGTATACCATACGCTGAGAGAGTTATTATTGCGCACACAATGAATATTGGCAATGTAGTTAATAATTTTTCATATACAAGGTGGTAGGGACATCGACGCATAAACTGTAATCATGAATACAGTACATGATTCTAGAACAACTGCAAATTTTTTTTTAAACACCCGATGATATTTTCAGCTCTGGGGCGTTCAGAATCATCTACTAAATCCATCTTAACACGTTGCGAGTCGATGTCCCTGCCACCCTGTGTGCCAAGCATTGTTCAACTGTATATAGTACCTTGATAAAATTGGCCTGGCTGTAACATTACGGCGACCTTTTTAATTATTCGGTTCTACACCTGACCACATTCTCAAAAACTTCCGAAATATAAACGACATTTCAGGTTGGGATTCTGATATTATCAACCCAAGATCTTTCCTTGAGATTGCTCTTGATAGAGGTTCAAATCTGTATGAAACATCTAAAGGCGGGTTACCAAGCGGCACGGCGCGCACGGCATGTCATAGGATTTCAAAGGATTTTCGTAAGCTGAAATAATTTTCAATGTTATTTTCATAATGTTTAGCATTCACTTTTCGTTGATCGAGCAGTGGTGGCCCAGTGGTAACGGCTGCGCCTTACGAGTTGCAGATCGTAGGTCCCAACCCAGACAGGCACTTTATTTTGTGTAAATAATGTTATCACCATTGCTCTCAAAACGGTGAAGGAAAACATCAAAACAATCGAAGACATGTGACATCTACCAACCTGTACTGGGCCCGCGTGGTGGATTACGGCCGACTCCCTCTCATCGAGAGGAGGCCTCCCAGCAGGGTTCCCAGCAGTGGGAACGTTATAGCCTGATTATGCTATACATATTTCGTTGATATTGTTACAAGGGGACTTGAACATACCGCAGGAAGCTGGGATATGCTGTGAAAGGCTCCGGCCGGGCCATACAAATGCGTGCCATGCCGCATCGTTCCACCTAGTGAGCTTTAGGGGTACCATTGTGTCTTAGTTACGATTGAGTTCCGAAACAATCTCTGAATTTTTGGACACCATCATAGACTGCAAAATGATACAAAATTCGCCAAAAGTGACCATATCTTAACCTTACGTAAGAACCACCTTTTCACCGAGCTACAGCCATATCTAATGATGTCAGGTGCTTAGTTACGTCACAAAAAAAGAAAACCTTCAGGTATCTAGTTACTTGTTCAAATAGCACGAGGTACGTGACCAATTAGTCTAGTTACGACTTTTAATAACGTTTCGAGTCTTAGTCAGCCCTATCTGTGTCTAGATCAGAATTTGTATTCATTGTGCTGTTCCTGGACTAGGTACGATGGCGGGAATTACGCTAGAGCTAACTCTAGGACAATTTGTGGAATTTTCGGGATTCGTTGTTCTGTGTGTTTTGCTGATTGCGGTGTGACGGTTGGTGGTTATGAGTTGATGTACCTGTTTGGATGACGTACAGACGTATGTATTAATTGGATAGTCATCACGAGTTAAAATACCGAACTCCGCGTCCTAACCAAGAAGATCGTTCGCGCAAATACGCGAACATCCGATCATATGTCACTCATTTGTTCTGAAAACCAGAAGGCGCCCTATATCGGCACGACCGCGCGTTCTGGTTCGCCGTTCAAAATGAACGCGACGATCTCGTTGGTTAGGACGCGGCCTTTCTATTGCTGATTAGTCTGATTCTTTACATTGTCTTGTTAATAAAAGTTATTTTATTGATAATTGAGATTATTTGATTGATTCGTGTCCAATCAAACTGCTATCTATAGGCTTATAGAATTTGTCTGAGTAACTTCCTATCTAAGTATAGGCGTTTTTAAATTTTAATCCATAGCAAAACTTCCGGTTCTTTGAGAAACACCAGAATTCTTGGTTTCAGAAATTAGAATTTAGACTTCATTAAAATACAAGTACAACGCACAATTACCCAGGACACACAGGACCTCTAAAATCTGGGAAGAGCCAGAACGTTCCAGAACGTTTTCTCCGCGCTATTGTCGCACAGAGTTAGTCCCCAGAGCTACGAGGGGCTCATCGTGGTCTCAATTGTCGCTCATTATTTCCGACCATGTGCCGGAAATCTTCCTATTTTTTGTTATTACACAGACGGGGGATAATAATAAGGATTATCATGTAATGAACATAACAGAACTGTGGTGGCGCAGTGGTAATGTTCGTTTCCAGACAGGCGTTTTACTTTGTGTAAATTATTTCATCACCACTGCTCACAAAAACGGTGAAGAAAACCTCTTGAGGAAACCGGCATGTCCTAGAGCCAAAATCCGAAGACATGTGACATCTACCAACCCCCACTGGGCGCGTGGTGGATTATGGCCCACTCTTTCTCACAGAAGAAGGCCTGTGTCCCTGCAGTGGCAAAGTTATATGATTATGCCCTTTTTGAGGGTGGGAAGTCATGAAATAACTTCTCCCGCTCTGGGCGGACCGGGAGGGCATGTCAGACTCTTACTGACTAAAACCCACCCGTGTTCCTTCAGTTGCCTGTGCCAGGGGCCACGGTAATCTTAAGGGTAATGAATGTTCATGAGGCTGCACCTATGTAGATGCAGCCTTTTTTCTGTTGATGAATGTAGCTGATTGATGAGAAAGGTTTTACCGTGAACTAACATCTTTATCATCATTAGGGGCTCATGGCTAGATAATAACAGTTACGCGGGCCGATTGAAGGTTAAGCTGCGCTTGCCGCAGTCTGTCCATGGATGGGTGACCAGTGACCATCCATTACATAGCGGGAACCCTCCATGCCTCGGAAAGCACGTTATGCCGTTGGTTCCGACTGTCATTCGTAGATCTTTGACAGTCGTTACAGGTAGTCAGAAGCCCAACAGTCTGACAACCAATTTTATGGGTATCACCATGACGGGTGGGTGATACCCAGGATTCAGGATTTTTGGGTTGTGAAGGTCAGATAGGTATCTAAGTAAAATACTGCTGTTCAGCTGCACTCGGTTAGACTGCCAGCTGACCCCTACATAGTTGGGAAAAGGCCAGCACAGTCATTGATCATATTCTTTATCATGTTTCTGCCCTAATCCTAATATTTTTGTGGTCGTGGCAGCATGTCATTTTCTTCTCTACATCTTCTATCTCAGTTTGTATTGAGATCATGAAATCGATATAATTATGTTTGCGGTGCCAGCATGGCCGAAGATAGCAAATAATAGAGAGGTTTGGAAGGAAAAAGGGGAAGCTTCTGCCCATCAGTGGGATATAATGTAGGCTACTAAAACAAAAGCCTATCGAACAATTCTTTCGTATCGGAACAAATTATATAGACTTTTGCTGGGGTAAAAATGTTAGCTAGTCAGCAACGGGGTGGCAATGCTTCAGCCTGCTGTCCATCGCCACGTCAACGAGAACGAAATGATGGCGTAAATAATTTTAAAGCCCACAAATTATACAACTGACGCGGTTTCTAATCACCTATACATATCTGGGTATGTCTTTATCTACAATCGACACACGTCATTCGCAGTGATCACTCAATTAAGACTGGCGTCTTTCCTCGTATCTTCCCCTCGCGTAGCGCTGGGATGACTGACTACGGCGTAGCACTGACGTCATGGCGTAGGCCAGCAGATGACGCCACACAAGGTTCTACCCGTATCTCCATTATACAAAAATACATTTATTATGACCGCGTGTCCACCGCACGCCGTCACCGGGACGTCACGCTCGGTTCGAATAATCTTGTTTCTCGTTGACGTCCCGTTGACGGTGGCGGGTGGACAAACGATGTAGCTGCCAATGGTTAGCCAAACGTAGGTAGGTACATTTTTATATCGCCACAAGTATGTAGAAACTATTTTGATCCAGTCCAATTTATATCGTTTATATCGTATATTTGTATCGTACACATTTGTATTTACCCGACTACGGCGCAGCCAAGGGAGGGTAATGAGTTTAATCAAGTATGTAATCTCCGTCGCGTATCACTAATGTGTACCATGAACGCTTGTTTGATGTAAAATATTCTTGTATCAATTACTTAATGTTGATTTCGTAAGCATATACATTATGAAAATATATATCTACGTTATAAGTATGTAGGTTCCTGTCGTACCTACCTAATTGATGATAACGATTATATTTATTTCAGTAAATTGGTAAAATAAAACCCTTTGACTCGTCAAAAATAAATTATGTTTTTAAAACTACATGAGCTCGCTGTTTACTATCCGACTACTCTGATAAGAAAGGCCGAAACAAACTCAGACCCTCATCCTACACTTCTGCATTACCCTTTGTCTTATAATCACTCACCGACTTTAACACCGGTTTGTCTTTTCATGGTCACATCATGCGTAGCTGTAAAAGAGCGTATAGCAATATACGTTTCATGCTTCGTACAGTCCGAGGGTTCACGAAGATGAAAGCTATTATAGCATTATACAGGGTGTGGCGTAAGTAGTGGTCCACCGTTCAGGATTCGATGAACCAGATAATCAACTATAACAACTAAACATTTTAACCATTTTTAGTAGTAAGTTTTTTTTACAAAAATCGCATCTTGAACTTAATGGTGTGTTAAAAATTAGGGTTAAAATTAGAGAAGAACCAACTTTTTCTTCAAAAGAGTTGAATTTACATAAAAAATCACAATTTATCATGATAGCTCTAGTATTCAACAGTAATTAACAGAATTCAAAATGAAAAAATAATGGTTTTTGTTGAAACTACAAACAAATTTGTAATAAAAGGTAGAAATTTCGTAAATAAAAGACTTAAACGAAAATATTTTCGGAACCCTTGGGTAAAAATTTTAATTGTTATAGTTAATTATCTGGTTTATCGGATCCTGAACGGTGGACCACTACTTACGCCACACCCTGTATAATGCATTGGTAAAGAGCCTGGATCTGGGTGCCGCATGAGGCTAACTATAGTCTGATTCTGGAGAGGGTGCAAAAT
The DNA here is from genome assembly GCA_937001585.2 of Brachylomia viminalis. Lineage (NCBI taxonomy): Eukaryota > Metazoa > Arthropoda > Insecta > Lepidoptera > Noctuidae > Brachylomia > Brachylomia viminalis. The sequence goes on along the minus strand of OW443307.2, from coordinate 3,158,159 downwards.
AAGTACCTCTAGAAGATATTTATAAACCTAAGGGTTTAAGCATTAATATATCCAACCTTATTTATTCGAGGTATGGTAAGATACAATGAGCAGTTCAGGAGTTCAGTTCAGTTCAGGAGGGATCTCTCGAGAGGGAAGGTGCATAATGCAGTTATTTTATGCCAGGTGAGTCTGTGTGTTCCGGACAGGTACGTGTGGGGACGACGACGGCCGCCACTACTAGTGGAACCGCGCACTCGGGCCAACCTTTTAAGGGAGGCGCCGTGCCGCTGACGCGTGCAGTCCACACGCTCAACCTCATAGCGAGTGAGACGGACTTATTCTGTGTAATAAATTAAATATATATATCTTTATTCATTAATAAAATGCAATGCAAAATAATCTGTAACGGTACTGTCAAACTAGTGATTCTTGTAACTAATAAGTTAAGCTCATTTATCCATCGCTGCTAATTGCAATCGACGCGCGACGTCTCGTCAGTTCGTCGGCCGCATCCACACCAGTCTGGTCTAGGTAGGGCTGCTCCATCGTCGAAGCCGAATAACTAGGCAATAATTGGTTTAAATGCTAATACTAATGCTTGTGCCGCGAATGCACATGCTAGTGGCACGGACTATTGAGATGATGATTCTTGATCTTAGCCAACCCATCACTACGCTAAAGGACCTATTCCAGCGGCCAGCGATTGCAGCTCCAAGAGGTTTTTTTTTTACTTATTCTGTTGTTCTCCGAGTGAATTTACAAGGAATGCATTAGTTATAGATGTTAGTATAATCTGCGCATTTATCGCATTGGGTTAACCAGTACCTAAAGGTAGATGTAAGTAGGTAAATAAATAAATAAAAAATAATAATATTGTTTTAAGTAAAACACCAAGCCTGTTTTTTTATGAAATTGGATAAAAATATTGAAATACGGCACCGCGTGCCGGCTTAGACACACAGCGACGAAATTACACGACCTACGTGAACTAAAAACTTTAAGAGAAAATTCTCTTGTGGGAAGTTTATGAGCGTGAAATGAAAAGATGTCTTAGTGTGTCCTATATGAAATGCTAATTAAATTATCATAGAACACGTTACAAAACTGATTGGAACGAAATTGCCTCGTATAAGCTTCTTATTCGCTTGCAAATTTTCTATCGCGTCGCGTGAAATCTTGTTTTAAAATATGTATGGATTTTGTCAGAATACATATTTAATTTTAGGATCTACCTGGAATTTAATTTTACCATTTTGCTACTTAAATAAAGGTATGGTTCTTATAGTAGGATGTTGCCAAATTCCTACCAATTAACAGCTGCATTGATTTCAACAATCCTTTAATTACCAGCTGACCTGCGTTGTTGGTCATAACATGGAGTCCTGGATTACCAGTCCTGGAAATTGGATACCCAGTTCGGGCGAACTCTTATTAAAGTTTTAAGAAATTATCATTATCAGCCCGGTGTTTGGATTCCTGTTTGTTTGGTAACATTTGGCTCGCGACCTATAACATGGCTCTTAAATATATCTGGCGTATTGTAGGTGTACTTCTGCCGAACTCGTCGGAGAATACAGGCGTGATGTTATACATGTACTTATGTGTTTGACCTTGCACACAGTCCTCAAACCATGCCTCAAATCATCCTCTTTTAGAAACTCGTAGAAACCGAAAACGTGCGCATTAACAGGGTGACGTAAATCACGCATGGTCATAGACCACTCAGATACCATCTAGACGTAATAATGGTCGTTTGCCATAATATAGGGGGCGCCACGCTCGTTACGACCAGATACGACTGAATAATATAGCTGTTTGGACGTTTGGCTAGCTCGAGGTAATAAGATTCGAATGTTTCGGTGTGTTTTGGTTGTTAAATCGATCAGTAATTACTGTGGTACCTGGGGGCAATAGTCTCTTGTCATTTAGAGAAGAATCGTGTATTGACCTCCACGCTTTTTCGTTGCGTGTTGGTGATTTCAAGTTCACCTTAACTTAAAACCATAATTAGATTCAAAAAGTCACCTTGGTACTTCTTTGTCGGGTTTTACTTGCCAGGCCCTATGTTTGATTGAGCCCACCTGCTAAAAAAGATTCTAGGAAGAATTTAAGTGGAACACCCCTAAAAGGATGAACGTTTTAATCAATAGACTAGTGGAGATCTAACTACATATGGTATTAAATATCAAGTATCAAAGTAAAACTAAGAAAAGGGTATAGGCAGGCAATTTATCAGTATTTAATATGTTTTTCGGTTTATTTTTCACTTAAAATAAGACCATGGACCATTTTTTGAATTGAATAAACGTGCTTACTACCCTCTAGAATGAAAGCTAAAGGAGCAAAAAAAAATTAACTGTAATCGGTTGTGTAATTCTCGCTGAAAAGGTACACTCATTGAAATAAAACCAAGTTGTTAGATTATTTCGCATTTTATTTTTAAGCGTAAAGCTCCAAGCGTTACTTTTCTGTGATCATTAGTGCTCAAAGGGGCTTTGAAATTTTGTAATTTCCAATAAAAACGTTTGTTTTCATAAACATTATATGCAAACCTTTAGCGACAAAAACACATGACCCAAATGAAAGCATACAATATTCGGGGGATTGTGAATTATCCAGTACGTGATTTTAATGAAGACACAAAGGCAGTATTTTGTAAATGTAAACCCATGTTAATTAACAAGGAATTTCTTTTGTTCATGTTTAGTGATAAAATACACGAAATCTAAATTTTAGATAAATTTTAAACAACTCTCGAATAATTCAAAGTATAAAGGACACATTAGCCAGCGAAGTAAACCGACACCCTTTCAACAGTAGTAAACTTTGAACTTAATTGCACCAGCATAAGATTCAAACTTTAACAACGGCCTTTCCAATCATGTCCCCTCTGAGCATAGCGATGAACGTACCTGGAAGTTCTTCAAAGCCATCTGTAACGGACTCCTTCACTTTAATGGAACCTGTTTCGATCCATTCCCTGAGCTGCTGTAAGGCGGCTTTCTGTGCCTGCCAGTCCCATTGTGTGAAACTGAACGGTTGAATTTTTACAAGGTAGGGGTAGGCCATCGTAGGCATTGTCATCTGCGTGGGGTTACCGTACGAACTTATGGAACCACAAACAGCAATGCGGCCATTCTTTTTCATGCACTCCATGATATCCATAGACAAATCCCCTCCAACATTGTCGAAGTAGCAGTCGATCCCATTCGATACTGAAAATATAGCGCCCTTGACATCGTTCACCGTTTTGTAGTTGAACGCGTGGTCGAACCCCAGTTCTTCTTTCAAAATACGTACTTTTTCATCAGAGCCAGCAAATCCGATGACGAAGCAGCCCTTCAATTTAGCTATTTGGCCGGCTACTGAGCCGACAGCACCCGCCGCGCTCGATACGCACACTACCTCACCAGGCCTCGGCTTGCAAATTTTCAAGACGCCGAAGTAGGCTGTCATGCCGGGCATTCCTAAAGCTCCTACCGCCAGAGACAGGGGTAGGTCCCCAACTTGTGGATTGTACGGTTTAATGCGAAATATGTCGTCCGGCTCGCCGTTCAGAACTACGTGGTCGCGCCATCCGGAATGCGAGACCACGGCCATTGAAACCGGGTATTCGGGGTTTTTGCTCTCTATAACTTTGCCGACTTGAAAGCCGAATTGTTCGTAAGGCGCGATGCGCTTGTTTGCAAATGACCTCAAGTAAGGATCGGTGCTGATGTACTCGGCTTTAACAAGAAACTGACCATTTTTCAATTTTGGTGGATAGTTTTCATTCCACAATTCAAAGTCTCCAACTTCTGGAAGAAAGCCTTTAAATGGTTTTTTTACAACGTATTTAACCATTTCCATTTTTTTAAATACTTTGAAAAACGGCATGAAGTTGTTGCTTAGTTCGATAGCCTGAAAAAACTTAGGTATTTTTAGGTAATAATACTTTGAAGAGGATTCCAATAACTTCAATTACATTTAATTTTGCTACATTAATTTGAAAAGTAAACTAACGGCTCGCCACTGACAACGCTGAGAGCATACTGACAACTTGTAGCTGTCAAGTGTCAGCTGTCACTCTGGTTGAAAAGACAGCACGTTTCGTTAATGCATTGGAAGAGAGCTTACGAGTCTCTTTTATGTATGTTTAGTAATGTAAATGTTATGTTGCTAAATGCGCTTAGAAAATGTACTGATAATTTTGATGATAATAAATTATTGTCAGTTTGATTTTTGTCCTAAATTACTAAAATATTTGTTAAGAGTATGAGAGTTCAGCTATTACTTACTTCTAGTATTTATTTCATGGACCATGATTACTAGACTCTGATCTATGGTCTACTTGAATACTTGTAATATGCGCTCGTACCACTATTAATTAATAAGATAACATGTATTTGATAAAAGAATTTCCAAACAAAACGTGCATAAATCCTCTAGAACCAATGACATGCTATATTATAGCATGTCAATCTTTCTATCGTCCCTCGTCAATATTCACGAAGGTAATGGATTCATCCACCCCACAATATGAATATTATATAACATTTTATAAAAAGTAAATTGTGTCTACACGAAAATAAAGGGTTACTTTGATAAGGGCGCAAGTTTATCAAAGCAAGTAGTGACTTGTGCCCTTGTGGAATGATGGGTGTGAATGGGCTGGCCCATCCATTCCGGTTACGTCAAACTCGGTGCCCAGGCTGTACATATAACTATTATTCAGCCAGCAGGTGATGGGAATTGATAACGTTCCACGATTTTTGTTACCGTTCGTGGTGGCAAAGTTTAAATTTCACGATTTTGGCGTCATGAATGTCATGATAATACTGTTTGGAGTTTAAATAATTACGCTGTTTCGGCGTAAATTATAAATACTTGTTTGACCGGTTTTCTATAGTTTAGGAAAGTTGTGGATTCAAATATGATATCTTTTGATAGGACTACAGTTTTTTATCTAAGACTGGATTCTGTGGACTCACAATTACTGTAATTATTATGAGATCTTGAATGGTATTTCCCGGGCCCAATTCAAGACTAAGTAGACCCTATCAGCTTGTCAGGTAATTTACTGATAAGATTTTGAAGAGCAACACGAGTGTTGACAACAGACAACGTGTACGTGACGTAATGGGGAGCCATCAAATGGTCATAGACCAATGAACACGTTGTTTGTTATGCAAAATGGAAATAAAAGTCTTGCAAAAACTTGGCGGTTCATCAAAGTTAATCTCTTCTTTATAATCTTAATCTTTAGACTGGACAGTTTAACATGTGCGTTGTTAGCGTGTGAAAAGGTCAAAGAAAATTTAATAAGCTATGAAAATCATTACGATATAAGTTAGTAAAGCGGAGGTAGAGAAGAGATGTCTTAGGGCTGGTTTTTTGATCCGTAGTTAACTCAACCATTAGTTAAAAAGAGTAACTAATGGTTGAATTTTGGCAAAATATTTTGATTTGACCAACACATTTTGCCAAAATTTTACTATACTTACTATTTTTAACTAATGGTCGAGTTAATGGTAAAATTTGGCAAAATCTGTTGATTTCATCAACATATTTTGCACAATTTTTTATTTTTAACCAATGGTTGAGTTAACTACCGATCAAAAAACCGGCTCTAGAGTTCTATGTGAGAAAAATGTTTCGTCCGAGTGCTACTGGCATTCATATTTCTTATATCAAACAGGACTGCTGTGTTTCAAGGGATGTCGGCGAATTTCAGGTCGGTGACATATTCCAATTTGTTTTCTTAAAGAGTTCATGATGCTCATAAATTTCATGAAAAATTAAACCAATAATTAAAACAATTAAAATATACTGTCTATATTAAAATTAAGGTTGTATTCTTTATGATAGACAACCTTTTCAGACATATCCATCTGCCTAGCCTTTTGTTGGGGTCGGCTTCCAGTCTAACCGGATGCAGCTGAATACCAGGATTTTACATGGAGCGACTGCCTATCTGACCTCCACAACCCAGTTACTGGGTAATACGATACCCCTTGGAAAGACTGGTTGTCAGACTTTCGGGCTTCTGACGACCCGTTACGTCCGCAAAGATCCACGAATGACAGCCGGAACCAATGGCTTATCGTGCTTTCCGAGGCACGGAGGGGTCTTGATATGTAAAGATACCGCCCATCCACGGACCAATTCCCGCAAGCGTAGCTTAACCTGATTGATCGACCTGTGTGCGGCTGTTATTACTTAGCCACAAGCCCGTCACAGGATATCTCTCTCTAGTACAATATTATCAATAGAACAACAAACATTACCAACCTACCTTGTGGTTAGTGACTTCACAGATAATATAAAAAATCATAGTAAATATGAGCAAGAGAGTCAAAAAACTGTCTCAACCACCAATGTAAAGCCCCACAATGTGAGTGTCTTGCCTGTGGCACATAATAAAATTGAAGCAACACATGACAAGTTGCATCTTCTAAATAGCGTTTAGACGGTGCCATTTTTATTGTTTATTTATTTATTTAAACTTTCGCACAAAAGGTACAAAGGCGGACTTGTTCATTGAACATTCAACTAATCATCATTGTTGTTGTTCATTCAACTAATGGTATGCACTGGCAATTAAATTGCATCGTGTAATCAGGCGTTATAGTATTCACTACTATTATCAAAAACTATGTGGTTACGCTTGTGTAGTACGCTGACCCACATCCGTAACCCCCACAGAATAATATATAGGTGCTGTTACATAAATCATAACGGTTATGATATTAAGGGATAAAAAGAGCTCCCATAGAGGATACACGTCGCCTCGGACTTGTAAAGTAATCCATAACCTATGATATTGGTCCTTAGGTCGCGCCTCCCTTAGCCGTCGGTTTGAAAACTATTGGAAGCTCTAGGGAATGGACTGAAAAGTAGTTGTAAAGGCTGCTTGATAAATTGCAGTGTTGATAGAATTTATGTGCAAGTTTTGTTTAAAGAAAGATTGATGTTATGATGTGCTGGTACGGAAGATTCCAGTCCTCCTTAGATCGAATAGCAGGTATAGAACCTAATGTATCCTTTTCCTTTTCATACAAATAACTAACGATGAGCCCCTGCTTCGCACGGGTACAATGTACTGATGTGGCGATATGTGAAATCATCGAGATTTCTGTGTCGTATCTAAATTAAATATTAATGCAACAAACAGATGAAACTTCCAGAATACACTCTCTAAATGGTAGTGGTAACCGCATAAATATACAAAAGTTTAGAAGAAATAAGCGCTTACACAGAGAGACACGATATGTGACTTTGTTTATACTATGAATAAAAATATTATGTATATATAATTTGTCATTTACAGCTACAATAAAAGTTGATTCCTTGCGCTCACTATAGATCACTATCATCTTAGTTTTGTTTGTAATTACCTACTAGATCATTACCTTTAGAAAGAAGTAGTCAAAATGAACTAGAATAACTATAAATAATGAATTGTCCAAATTAAGCCCTTTTAAGTGCTTGAATTCACTAACATCGACTTTTATTTTTAACATTCATTTTTTGAGACATCGCCAAGCGGTCGGTCGACTCTTCACGTGACCAGAGGGTAGGCCTATTTTTTGGCCAAAGAATCAGCATCGCCACACAACGTGACAATGCTGCCAGCCTTTTGGGCACTTTATCCCGTTGACAGCGATGCGGACGTATTTTTTGATGCCCTATGATTCTTTTCATTATTTTTTTTATATACATATTATTAATATTATTTTAAGTCTGTTAGCTAATATAATATTATCTTTTTTCTATTCACTAACACAGTAAAAACAGTATCACCACTTCCTTATTGCATCCTTCACACACTTCTATTCCTACAAAAGATTCTTCTCGCTATCTCCTCGGTAAAGAAACTGTGTACAAGTATAAAACGTTTGATTTATCCCCGCGTGTGGGCGACGTTTACTGCGCGGCCACTTGTGTGGAGTTCCGTTGATTCTGCCGAGAAGGGGGCTTGTCTACTATAATTATACAGGGTGGCCCAAAAGTCGTGGATCAAATGCAACTAGGGGTTAGGTGGGGTCATCAGCTGCAAAAAGTTGTTCTACGGGAGGTCCTTAAGGTCAACCCCTGCAGAGTATAATTTATTTTGAGTTTTTATGAGAAAATTGACTTTTTTTTAACTAATTCTTATTGAAATTCGAAAAAATGTACATCCTGTATCTTTTTTATAATTTTCACTAGATTGGTACTGATGAGTACTTACCTAAGACATGCTATTTACGGTTGTTTATTGGGTGTGTTGAAGATAATATTAAGTTTTACGAATTTTTTTTTCTCAAATCATAACTTTTCATTTACTTTGGACCCCAGTGTGAAAAAAAAATACTCTACCGAAAAGTGACCCTGTGTTACAAGTTTTGGCGCATTTAATAGGGATTCCGAAAAGGTATTACACATGGCCATGAGTGGCTCTAATATCTTTCTAGGACGAAAAAACAAGACAACGATTGTGAAATAATTGTTTTCTTTGGGGCTATTTTAAAGAAATAGTTTACCAAGGAGAGAACAATAGCGAACAAGAACTACGACAAAAGCTCGAATTTGCTAGGTTACAAGTTACTAACAACAGAGGTGCATTCCGTAAGTTACGGAGGAATTTTATTAGACAGTGCAGATTATGTATTATGGTCAGAGGCAGGAATTTTGAGCATTTATTGTAAAATGTTTTGCTTAATAAAACAATTATTTCACAATCGTTGTCTTGTTTTTTCGTCCTAGAAAGATATTAGAGCCACTCATGGCCATGTGTAATACCTTTTCGGAATCCCAATTAAATGCGCCAAAACTTGTAACACAGGGTCACTTTTCGGTAGAGTATTTTTTTTTCACAGTGGGGTCCAAAGTAAATGAAAAGTTATGATTTGAGAAAAAAAAATTCGTAAAACTTAATATTATCTTCAACACACCCAATAAACAACCATAAATAGCATGTCTAAGGCAAGTACTCATCAGTACCAATCTAGTGAAAATTATAAAAAAGATACAGGATGTACATTTTTTCGAATTTCAATAAGAATTAGTTAAAAAAAGTCAATTTTCTCATAAAAACTCAAAATAAATTGTACTCTGCAGGGGTTGACCTTAAGGACCTCCCGTAGAACAACTTTTTGCAGCTGATGACCCCACCTAACCCCTAGTTGCGTTTGATCCACGACTTTTGGGCCACCCTGTATATTATAGTATTATTATAGTTTAAAGATTTTTTTTTTTAGAATATTCTTAGTGTTTAGTTTCTTAAGAGTGAGAGGGGAGTACTTAATCATTTTGTACATTGATCCCAAAGGAGATTGCTGAGGTTTTTTGTGGCTATAGGCCCAGGAGTTTCACTACAGTCTCCTAATAAATAAAATTCATTCACTCAAACTCAAAGCATTTATTACAAATAAACCAATTACATGCCCTTTTGAATTGTCAAGGGGTCGGGCAGTCAGAAAGATGAAGCTAGTTGTCCATTCCAAAGCGTAGTAGGTACCTATGGAGAAGAACGGGCAAGAAACTCCATGGACACTCTATTAAATCAAAATATTGTTACAAAAAAGTGGTACCATCATTTATGTTGAAATTATACATGTGAGAACGATGTAAAAAGACGTGCACGTTAAAAGCGTTCGTAATAAAAAAGATAAAAACAATTCAGGAATTAAAATAAGCCGTGGCAGCTAAGATATGACCAGTGCCTACTGACGGCGCCCGTTCACGAACGTGACACTGACAGACAACGCACAGCCTAATCCGCTGAGTCTAGAAACATGAAAATTTGCATATATCTGAGCACTAAGAAAGGATTTAAAAAAGACCTTCTAAACGGGTTAAATGTAAATTTCTGTATGGAAAATTGACATTTGTGCTGAAGGGAAATCCCACCGGGGCACGACTTGCTTCAGTATAATTTCAATTTGATTTGACAAGCTGGGTCTATTCTAGGCTTGGCATTCTCCTTTACAATTTGGCTGTATAAAATAAAGAGACGGTGCGCTTGTAATTGAATGCGTTGCAATATGCACTAGATTAATTTTGTTTGTAAAATAAATACTAATTCACCACTACCAGTATACCACGTTTGACCAACGGAATGTTGTAATTACAGCCAACAATATTATGTGTGCATCATTTGAACCTAAATGGTGTGCATACGATATTGCTGTTACCCGTATATATATCCTTTGTATAAATTATTTCAGATCAGAGAATACGGTTCAAGTATTTGTGTAGGTTATAATAATTATTGCAGCTAGTCTTTTAATTACCCAAATAATTAATTAAAACGTGACTACAGAAAACTCAAAAGATAATGAAAAAGGCAAGCTCAACAAATCGAGAAGTTTCGCACAAAAGCGCGTCAAATCAGTCGTCGGGCGGCAAAATCGTCTCGGGCCGAAAAAACCCGGTAAAAAACCGGCTGGAACCGGTAAAATCCGGGGTCGGTGCCAACTTTCCGCTCCAGCGGGATGACTGGGCGCTTCCCGCGCGGAATGACCCTCTCACTCAAGAAGTTTTGGACGAGGCATAAATTAATATCCTTTTTTTGACCCTCGGATTTTTTAGGGATGTATTTAGTGCAGCAGAGAGTTTCAAAGCGGTTTTTAGTAAAACGTTTGTTTTTTTAAGATGAAAATAAATATCCATTTGTGTCCTAAATTTATGGACAACAGCAGTGAGGTTGTTTATTGGGCTATATATATATATATATATAGAACGGGCATTTCCATCTTAAATTTTCGTTTTAATTCTCCTATTTCCAGTAACTCTTACAATGTGCAAATGCACTGTAGGCAGCCGTGGCCTCCAAAATATGATTAGGACCATCTCGCGCAAGCACTTCTTTAAATCTTATATAATGGTAACTTCCTCATATCTTAATAAAAAACCCGAAGGATGCACCATTTGCTCGTTATATCTTAACTTTTTTCGTTCATCTTCCAAAACACAAAACTCCAAACAAACTTGTGTGGAGTTTCCCTGCTCGTTATTTGTCCATTACGATGCCTTCTCCAAACATTCCTGCATCACATTTCCGTCGGCCTACTTTCTGCGGCAACTGCAGCTCTTTTGTGAAACCAAGTGCCTTTTACCTGCACAAGATAGTGTATCTTAGAGTCACATTTATTTTTTAGCATACTTTGCTTATGTTTTGTTATTGTTAGGAATATTTTCTATTCTGTGGCATCGTGGTAGTGAAGTTTACGCGTATGTGCGTGATGGGATTACAATGTTGCAGCTGTTGTTTTTTTTAAGGTTTTGTGTTTCGTATTTTCTTTTTTCAAAGATTTATTGTCTATTTTTAATATTAAGTTATTTAAAAAATACTTCTAAGGATTTTGTAGGAAACAATTAAAAGAGTTTTGCCATGATCATATTTTGACGCTTTTCTTTGCTTTACTTTAATTGGAAATGAAGAAATATTTCTCACATCTGCGGCTATTAAGCAGATTTCATCCACCATTTTTTTTTTGTGCCGCCCGCTGTTTTTCATTTTATATTATTTAATAGTAGATAATAGTCTTATTGGTTAAGTACATTTTGTTTTGCTTTAATATATTACCTATCATTTAACCTATCTTGGTTTCCGAACGTCGTTTTCGGGTAGCCACTGAAAATCAGCGCTGAGCTGTGGGTCCCCCATAACAGCATTGTGCTGAGTAGAAGCCTTCTTGTCACAGTCACGACGAGCAGCTGCAGGTTATTTCTGTTGTGTGGTTATAAATCTGTTTAGTTTTATTATTCCAATTATCTTACTCATCTTTTTATGTGCACGTGTTTCTGTGAGGCAAAAGGAATATGTAATGTAGGAAGGAAAGGTATATGTATTTACGTGTTTCTGAGACAAACAAACCATTTTTTCTTTCTTTCCTTTAACTCACCACTACACAATTGAAATCGCATTATGTAAACCAACCAAAATATGGTATCTGTTACTAAAGTACCTCAACGTTACCTACTATCCTCCATGCAACCATGACAGGCTAGTTTAGAGTCCAGCTTAAGAATAGCTCTAGGGATAGCTAGGGGTTGGTTACGAGGACCTTTTATATCCCATGGGGCTCATAAAGGTGACTAAGGGATAATGTAACGGGGATGGCGCAGTCAGCATCCCTTTCTGAACTAATACATCATACTATGCCAAAAAACAGTACCCCGATGACGAAGCATTTGCCATGTTTAAACGAGTTTCCCCGACTCCGGATAAGTTCCGGTATAGTTATCTAGCAGATAATTCAACCCCAAGATTGATGTGTCCCTCAAGATTACGCCATAGCGACAAAAAATAATGTTTATACTTTTAAGTATGAAGAAAAAGTTTGAGAGCCTACAGTTGCTATACCCTTAATATGTGCGTCATTAGGAACTAATTGAGGGACACATCAGTCATCAAAATTGACCAAAACTTATTCTGTACAATGGAGCTTGTTCGCTGTACTACTACTAGGACCGCTCCAGAGAGATATCTCAAAGATATCTCGATGTTTTCTTTTTAAGTTATAGCAATTTAAGAAAAGAACTGAATTTTATCTGGTCACCTAATATGCAAAAAGCTTTCAGGAAATTACCTACAGGTGGTCCCATATTATCTTGCAAGGGTGAACTGAGTGGAAAGTGCATATTTCTTGTTGAAAATTAATATTTCTCGCAAATGTTTTGTCGAATAAAATTATGAAAAAGTGATCTTGAAACTTATATATCCTGTGATGCATGATGCATTTGTCGTTATGACGTATACGTTTTACTATATTAAAACCTATTTAAAACAAAAATAATTATCACCACGTTCATTGTCGGCCTGCATTTTAACCTGAAAAAAGACATCTCTCTAATTTTCCTTTCTTTTGTTACAGCCACAAGAAATGGAACGTAGAAGGAGCCACACCTCGGGCGTGTTGTGACGTGTGGACCAGCCATGCCGTCAGACGTCGCCACGATGCGCTACATTCTGTTCTGCCTCCTCTCACTATCCTTCAACAGAAACTTCGCGTTCGTACTCGACAAACAGAACCCGTACTCGCAGTTCCGCAAGTGGAACGCCGGACTGAACGGCACACTCGAATTAGAATTCAAAACTGACCAGCCGAACGGTTTACTTTTGTATACGGATGACGGCGGCACTTATGATTTTTTCGAACTGAAGCTGGTTAATGGAGCGTTACGACTGAGGTATAACTTGGGGGGAGGGGCGCAGATTATCACTGTTGGCAGCAACCTCAATGATGGACATTGGCATAAAGTTCAGGTGAGCAGATTCAACGACCTATTTTGTTATTGTTGTTATTTACAAAAAAAATATAACTTATGTTAAAAAACTTAATTGGGGGCGGGGGACCTATATCAGAGAGGGATTAGTGACAAACGAAAAGGACGGTCTTTGCCTTGTAGTGTAACTTCAAAGGCTTTTAATAACATATACAGCACATCTAGGATATAACACTTAATTGAAATTGTTTCCCATACCTATCGAGTGGGTTACATAGATAATAACAATAATAATAAATTCATTTATTTCAGGTAAATAACACCCATTACCAGACACAAATTAATAGAAATCACATAAAATAAACCGAATAAAATCAAACCAAATCAAAATAAATAAATCATCAAAACAATAAAATTAAAAAGCTATAAATATTACCAATACATCGAGTAACATTTATTTATATATTGTACACCACAAAATATATAACAAAAAAAAACGAATACCACAATGGGCGGCCTTATCGCTTTTTGCGATCTCTTCCAGGCAACCTTGAAATGGACAGTGATTTGCCTGGACATAAAATTAAAACATTAAATCAAAATAAATAAGTCATCAAAACAATAAAATCAAAAAGCCACAAATATTACCACAACAATAAAAGGCCACAAAGATTACTTCAACACAAAGGCAGTAAATTCCTCTGTGTTGTACCTACTAATGACGTCACGCAGACGTTACTAATCCCCCTTTGTAGATACCCGATGTATGACACGGTAATTAATTATAGTTCAGAAGACGTGAACACGTTTCGACACGATGCGAGCGAACATCGATCAACGAAATTGTTTTATAGTCAATGTTTATGGTAGTGGATGTGATATGGCATGGTTATATCCCATAGGCTAGGTGGAGCAAAGATCTGTGTAAGGGGTCGGTAGTAGGGCACGCCACGATAGCGGCGGAAAGACCCCTCTTTGAGGAGTGGCTAGAGAGGCGTCACGGCGTCCTCACCTACCGCCTGACGCAGGTCCTCACCGGACACGGATGTTTCGGGAGGTTCCTGCACATCATCAGGCGGGAGAAAACGCCCGGGTGTCACCACTGCGATGATCGCCCCGAGGACACGGTGGAGCATACGGCGGGGGCCTGCCCTGCATGGGCGGAGCACCGCCGTGTCCTCGTAGAGGCGATCGGCAGCGGCGGCGACCTCTCACGCCCGGCCCTGGTTCACGCCATGGTCCAGGGCGAGGGGGAGTGGGAGGCAGTCGCCTCCTTCTGCGAAGCAGTCATGCTAGCGAAGGAGGTGGCGGGACGGGAGAGGGAGAGAGTCTCCCGTCCAAGTCGTCGCGGTGGACGCTCCGGGTGTCGGGAGCCGCGTGACGACTCCCGGCCACCGTAGGCGCGGGCCTGCGGCCGGTGACTAATGGGTAGCTCACCGTTCGATCAGGACCAGGCCCGTGCTGGATGGCGCGTACGTGTTCCACGCGCGCCTCAAAGAGATGTCAGCATCGAAGAGGGGGCCCACTAGGGCCCAAGCCTGCCGGGAAAGCGGGATCATCCGAAAGGGGTACCGCTAACCCGGAACATAAAGAGCCAAAGAAGGAACACGGGTGGGTTTTACTACGTTTTACACTCCCTTCCGCTCCACCCAGAGCGGGAGGGGTCATTTGATGATTTCCCATCCTCAAAAAAAATAAAAAAATAGGGGGTCGGTAGTGGCTGAATGAGGAATGAGATTCTATATCTATACCTCAGGCCATGTAAAAACTCAAGACATAACGCTGCGAACAATACAGTGAAGTATGCAAAACTACACCTTGCTAGCCTAGAGCCTTGCTTGCCTAGAGCAAGCAGAGCGAGAGAGAACGCTTCATGCTGCAGAGCGAGAGAGAACGCTTCTTGCTGCAGAGCGAGAGAGAACGCTTTTTGCTGCAGAGCGAGAGAGAACGCTTCTTGCTGCAGAGCGAGAGTGAACGCTTCTTGCTGCAGAGCGAGAGAGAACGCTTCTTGCTGCAGAGCGAGAGAGAACGCTTCTTGCTGCAGAGCGAGAGAGAACGCTTCTAGCTGCAGAGCGAGAGAGAACGCTTCTTGCTGCAGAGCGAGAGAGAATGCTTCTTACTGCAGAGCGTGTATGCACAGGCATACACGCTCACACGCACGTATTTATAACCAAACTACACCTCACTAAGCACACAGCGCTATGTCTTTATTCTTATTTTGTCTGAGATCTATACAAACCGTTTCCGTATTCCATTGCTCTTCATACACCGATACTTCGCTTGGACTCCGCTTGGCTATGATGATAAATGTTAAATATAATAATCATTGTATTACGAACCCATAAAACTTTGAGGCCTACGAGAATTTTCCGTATTGTTAATTTACATTCAAAAGTTATCTTTTTTCAATTCTAAAAGCGATATTCTAATAGCTGACGAGCAATATAAAAAAGTCACTTGCAAAGTGCCTATAGAAATATAAATATCTCCTAAATCTTCTCACGGTAGCATCACAATTCATCTTCGTCAATATCTTATACATTAGGCAAAATATACACTTATGCACAAAAACAGTGATATTCATAATATTAACACTAGAAATAAGGACAGACTACGTGCTCCATTTCACCGGCTTCATAAGGTTCATAACTCATTTGTTGGGCTTGGTATATAAGCTTTTATAACAAGCTTCCCTTTTAATGTTAGATTTGCCTTTTAATGCGTTTAAAGCCAAAGTAAAACATAAATCTACATCCACAACACAATGATGGCTAATACACTGTAAGCGCCAAACAGTCTCCGTATTGTATCTTAAATGTTTCAGAGTTGCCTTTTATCATTCTTCCATCTTTTTATGACAGCTTGGCTGCATCTTCGACAAAATTCCTTTAAAGTATCGCTGCCTTCTTCGGAAAGATATAAATTGAACTGTTACACAACATTTTGCAGCAATGCAAGGTAGTTACCCAGCTTTCCAGACTGCTGTAAGAGCTCAACCGTCGTTAATGAGACACAATTACTTTTCTATTGTTACCGAATATAATCAGAGGGGCAATTCCCGTATTTTTAAGACCGTTCGCATTCTAATCTCAGTCTCAATCTGTCAAAATTACAATCAATTTACATACATTTTTGACAGGTTTTTGACATTGATTGTCGCTGAGATGAGATTGCGACTTGAATTTGAACGTTTTTTAAGTACGAGAATTGGCCTACTGTTCGATTGACAGACAAGGGGACAACATACAAGTCAAGGTTATGAACTAAATTCACTTGTTCCATTTTAGAAAAATAGGTTATCACTTTTTGAAACAACAAAGTCGATTGAAAATAGTAATTCAATGCACACGATTTATATTATTTTAAGTTTCAAAAACACTATGTAGGTGGTTAGTTAATGAGATCTAATTATCTCAGTAATAGGGCATTAGATCTCATTATGATAGCTAATGGCCGGTAGCTTTTATGATCCCATTGTTTAACCATCCTCGTTATTAAATTACAAATAATATTAATTAATTTTCATAAAATTTGTTATGTTTAACTGGTAGCTATTACATTTCATCTGCCTAGCCTTTTCCCAACTAGGTATGTCGGGGTCGGCTTCCAGTCTAACCGGATGCAGCTGAATACCAGTATTTTACATGGAGCGACTGCCTATCTGACCTCCACAACCCAGTTACTGGGTAATACAATACCCATTGGTAAGACTGGTTGTCAGACTTTCGGGCTTCTGACGACCCGTAACGACTGTCAAAGATCCACGAATGACAGCCGGGACCAACGGCTTAACGTGCTTTCCGAGGCACGGAGCAGTGGTGATGAAATAATTTACACAAAGTAAAGCGCCTGTCGGGGTTCGAACCTACGGCCTACAACTCGTAAGTCGCGGCCGTTACCACTGGGCCACCACTGCTCAATTACATTTACATTTACTGCTATTACATTTCTGTTCATACAATTTTTGTATAACCATTAAGTACCTAATGTCAATTATAAACAGATTAAAACCTTTTTTATATTCTAAAAACACTTTTAATTTTCTTCTCCCAAAATATAACGCGTGCGCGCATTGTGTGATATGTCAAAAAAGAAGAAATATAAAGAGTATAATCGTGCCAAAGAAAATTAGGGGCACTTGTACGAAAGTCGAAATATGTATATCCATTTTTACATATTTCTACATAATTTTTTTTCAACCAAGTGCTATAAAGTAAAGAAAATAATTTATTGAAAAACTGAAATAGTATTAAATTGATCAATATACGATACCTAAACCCAATTCTGCCGAATAAAGAAAAAAATACTACGTTGATCCCTAAGTCTATGAAGATCGATTTTCAGCCCACTGTGGCGGAGGTGTGAACTGTCAGCGATCAACTATTAACATTATATGTATCTCTTTAACTTACAATACAATCTTTTGTACGTTTCTTGAGCGAGAAAATCGTTGATAGCTAGTCGTGTCCTCGTCGGCGATGGAAGGGACAGGTGCCTTGATAACATTTTAGAAACCCGAGACACATGTCTACCCTTTCAAGCGTACTAAGCCATAAATATTCTGATTTCGACTAATGTATTGCGAATCTGGTATTTTGAGAATCTGTTATATTGAGAATCTGGTATTCTGAGATCGAACCAATTTAACATGTTCACTCCATAATTAATTCTCTCTTTTCCCGCCAGGTGGCGCGTCGCGACGAGCACACGTCATTACAAGTGGATGGCAGCACACAAAGTAAGACGTCGCGTGGCAAAGAGTTCGTCTTCGGGAAGTTTAATTCAAACTCCGATGTGTTCGTCGGAGGGATCCCGCCATCGTAAGTCCTTTTTTTTACGTTCGATATTTGAATTTGAAAGGTGTTCTTGTTTTGGAGTCTGGAAAAAGGATTGAAGGACCAGTCGCGGAATCGGTTTTATGAAAATTGGTCCTGAGGTCTGGCTCGTTCATGAAGTTTAAACATCTTTAGGCGCACTTTCTGAACAATGAACAAAACTGAACCGTCACCTTCGGGTCGGTGCTGCTGAATGGGGTACATACGCGGCTCCATACGGTCGGTGATGCTGAATCGCGTATACTCGGCTCCAGTCGTAAGTTCTTTTTCAGAATGTCTTTTGTTATCGTTTTTCTTGCAGGATACCAAAGTTAACAAATTAGCACAAGTTTACTTGCGAATTTTAAACTTAAACATTATTAATAACCTTTATACAATGGGTTTAAAACCCTTAACATGACGACAACAAACCAGAAAATCTAGATAACAATAGGTGTTTAATCAGCACAAATTAAATTAGTGTTTCGGTGTACACATGATAAAAGCGATGAACTACAATTTATCATACCTAATTATTTGTCGCTGCCTATGATTTCAAAACGTAATTATATTGTTAGTTACTAATTCATTTGGTAGTGAATACTCATTTATTTTGTGTTGCGTGCAGACAGAAGCACCAAGTGATAAAGGTATTATTAAAGTAGCTTAAGTTGATAAAACGGAACTATGGGGTGACAAATTGTCGGGTAAGCTTAAGTTTGTTAGTTTGGTAGTACCTTAGAAACTTCAGCGTAGGATATGGCTGTAAAATTGATTCATATTGTTGTTGCCTAAGTGTTTTGTTAATTCAACTAAAGGTTTTTGCTACAGTACAGTAAATGCATATTTTTAGGTCAAAATAAACTTGTTTCAGCACTTTTTCTTGAGTTACATTATGTAGGTATTTCAACTTTTGCTGCATAAAAGATAATAAAAACTGATGCGACACTTAACTCCCATAGTAATTAATCTACGCTGAATTACAGCATAAACAATTTCATAGCCAATCTACTACAAAATTACCAGTACACCAACCGCAACATATTAAAACCAATTACTCTACCCAGGGAGCCATTACCTTTATTTATTTCAGGTTACTTCTAATGAGACACTTTAATTAAACAAAGTTAAACAGTTCAATCTTAACCGATGGTTAAGTTAGCCGCGAATTGAGAGATTACACTCGCTTTTAGTTAATTGCAACGAGTTAGCGTGGGCTTAGCGATGTAGTTACATATGTTTTGTGTGGATTGTGGTAATGTGAGGGAAACAGAAGAACGGGAAATTAAATCGTCGTTATGTTAAACGTTTGTGAAGTTAACTGATTATTAAACAGTCGTCAGTGAATTAGATTTAGAATTCTGTACATTAATCATTTAATGAAAGTCTTATATGCTTTTAGCAAGCACGGAGCGATTAAGACAGTAACAGTGACGATGTTGTATTATTTATCTACGTACGATTTAATATGAGCTTAATTGACCAATGGACAGACTTTGAAAGTAACATGGTTTATCGAGGACCATAGGAGTATACAGCGCTCTAATAGATACAGAAGCGTGAAGAAGTACCTAATACCATTCCCCACGAGATACTAATCAACAAAATAGTATTCAGACGACCCATAACTGTAATCGCTCCTCTCACAACTTTCACAGATCTACCAATCGAACCTCGTATTTTTACTGATACGATCTTATTCACTAAACAACTTCGGCAACCAAACTTTAAACCCTGAATTTTATGCGCTAAAGTTGAAATCTGAATGCACATTTTAGAAATATGTGAGCCCACTCAAATGCTGGCTTTAAATTTTATGTGTTAAGGTTTATATTGCAACGGATATTTTAGAGCAATGCATTGGGGGTGGTGGGCGGCTGTTCAGTTAATTGGTGTGTCGAAAACCGTTAGTATATTCCGATTCGTGGAGTCCTCTGTGAATCATTGAAATTTATTCTTGGGTGAATTTCTAAATGGTGTTCTGAACTTAGTTGATTGCTTTTACATTACGCTAGAATATTCAGCAGAAAATACGTATCACTTTTTAATGACATGTAACTGAAATACTCGGTTCTTGTGATAGAAAACGACGCCTTTTCCTTACCAATTTTCCGCTTTTTCAATACAAAGGATTTTTCTTATTGTAATACCAAATTATACTTCAAAAGAGTTCAGTTTTCCTTATGGAAACTACTAACAAAACAAGAATACTACGCGACGCTAAGGACCAAGGAGTCTATTAGTGTTTCGAGGCGTAGTTTAAAGCACTAACGGTCGGTAAGGTGAGCACCAGGTGCTTTAACTACGGTTGTAATTGAAAACAGACGCCCTGTTGAGTGGTCGTTAGTTAGGAGATTAAATGAATCTACGCGGTATAATTCTTTACTGGCATCACTTTTTACGATGCTCGGTAAGAGCTGAGTAGACAAGGAATGTTTATAAAATAGTAAAGTTGGTTCAAAAGCAAAACTACTGATAAACGGAAAGTGACAAAAAAAACTGATTTTAAACAGATATATACAAAAATACATCTTCAATGCTTAAAAAACATGTTTGTCTTCAATAACAAATAATTAATTTACAATCAAGTCAGTTCTTAAAATAACAATAATAATCCCTAATGTCTGTACGCCCACTCTTCGCCCACGCTCAACTTTTAGTTGTTATTGGTCAAGTAATCACAACAGATTTACAAATTCTACTTAATCAGACTTTTAGGACCCGGTTTATTCTACCATATCGCCCACACCTGTGTGTAAGATATATTTTATTAGTATTTGTTGCGCCTATACTTTTGTTAGAGCTTAGCGAAGGACCTATTAGGCTCGGAGACGTGACCTGACTGTAGATAGGGTAAGGTCTCGGGTATTGTGTGGATACTAGAATATTTTTTGCGAAGGTTGTATTGGACCCGTTTGGACCCGTCTTGTCAGTAATTTGATGGACATTCGGTTTGTTTTCTCGAGATTTTGTGGGTCAGGTAAAGACTTATGTTTCCGTTATTTTGTTATCCCTATTTTGTATGATTATAGGCAATCTGCAATATATTACCTACTCAACATCGACCTTCTAATGTGCGCTAAAATAATCGGCCATTACCAAATGGGATCTGGTTGTAAATTGAATACAGATAATCATCAAACTCGCTTGACAAATTTTCTCATTTCTCTAAAGAAGGTTAAAACTGAAACATAATAAATTAATGTTGATGAAAAAAGGGCGGCATTAAATCAATGATACCGATTGAGTTCGAAGGGCACTAGTTTGTAAATTAAAAGTCCCCGAAGGACCAATATAAGTGAAATTCAGACGAATTATCTTGGCTCTAGTATATTAAATATTCAAAAACTACTGTTCTACTATTCATTAAAGAAAAAGAAGGACTTTGTAATAACGATTTTGATTAAATTAGCTCGTGTTTCTTTCGTCTAGGGATTTGTTATAATGATAGCAATAATGTTTGACTATATTTTTTTTGAGAGAAATAACATTAATTATTCAGTGGTCTGTTTTTTTAAATATTCTTTATTGTACACCATAAAATATATAGCAAAAAAATAAATCGAACACTACAAAATATACAATGGGCGACCTTATCGCTTTCTGCGATCTCTTCCAGGCAACCTTGGAATGGACAACGATTTAACTGGACATAACATGGGGCTGTCGTTGCTGCTAATAATAAATATTTAAACAATACACTAAACAGATAAACATATATATACATACTAAATAATAGATACATAAATACGTATATACTAAATATATAAGCAACGAAAATAAATGAAGACTATAGATAATTACGAGAACAAGTTTATTTAATTCTGTTACTGACAGTGAGGTTATTAAACTGAAAAGCTAAGTCAAATAGAAGGTTAAATATATATTAATTTTGTAGTCATAAAGTTAGTTTTAAAGAAACCACACGCAAATAGGAAACGATCGTCAAATGAGTAGCAATTAATATAACATTATTAACAGCAAAGAAGAAAAAATTCCGAACTTTGTTTAAAATATGAATTCAGAGAAATTGCTATGAAGGCTAAAAGGATTACCCGTTGGTGTGTATTAACAATGTTTCGATACAAATATTTAAAAAAAACCGCATACGCTACGAAACTTCAAGCATCTACTTATTTTATAGTGAATTAATGAGTGACGATACTTAACCACGTCCGGTCAAGGTACCCTTGACAGAGCATTAACCCGTACTAACAAAATTGCGTATTGATCAAGACACAAGAAAAGGGAAACAATTCCTTGGAGTCTAATAAAAGCAAACTTCTTCTCAATAATTCCACCAATACATTATATGATACAATATTAGAGTCCCCACTTTAGCAGCTTATGAATGCTAATAAATGCTTTGAGTTTGAGTTTTCAGCACTAATACTAACTAACAGACTGTTGGGTTGTTTAGTCTATATTCTATATATCGGCGCCTACTCGGTGACCACTATTAGCTGGGCGTGAACCCACGTAGATAGAGCACATCATTTCGACATTGACATAATCCACAATATCAAAGTAAATAGGAGATATAAATCCTTACACTTTATGTATATTTGAGGACTTTTGTTCACTAATAGAGACAATATTGGATATTTGATGCCCGAAACATCTTAAAGCGTTCTTTAACTTTTAACTAACAATGTCAGTTTCTTTATTAAAGTATGAAACAAGATGAGCACGTAGAGCATTTCCGTCGTAATATTCTTGTAGATGTTATAAAATAAGAGAGAATACCGTTGTTCTTGCATTAAATATATTTTAATATATGCAAGTTACCATCCTTACCTTGTTGCTGTTCCACCAATTCGCACTAAGCGTTTGCAAATGTCTTTTGTAATGCGCACAGCAAAAGAATGGAACTCTCTACCAGCGTCGGTGTTTCCGAACGCATACAACCCTGATCTCTTCAAAGAGAGAGCAGGCACCTTCTGGGTAAGCTCACTCCATCGTTGACTCTGTCTCTGTCACCACACTCACCACTGATCTAGACTAGAGTCAAGAGCAAACCCAACTTAAAATAAAAAAAAATAAGCATAGTACTGGACAGAAGAAAATAGCTCTTACAACCAGGTTGTAGTGGTTACAGTTGAAGAAGAATACTACATACATAAACTCATGCACCATAGGCAGAAAGAACATTACTTGTGCTCCAAATAATTCTTTTTTGCCAAAACCAGTACGAACTGTTCTATCATTAAAAATGCCGCAGCATCCGTTAATAGGGTGTTTACCGTTTATTTCCAGACGACCTAATCAGCAAATGAGTGGAATTAACCAATTTACTAATTTTTTTTACAAAACTACATCAACCAATTTGACACAGGACACACGGTCAGGATATTAACAGTGCGCGTGCGCTGGTCATTGCTATTTTTACTCGGAATATTTTGTTGATAATGTATTTTGTATAAATAGGATGCCCCCGCGACTTGTTCGTCATAATTATGGCATTTGTGATATGTGTATTTATCAAATAAAAAGAACATTGCCGTTTTTCTCGTGAAAAGAGAATACATCGTTTAATTTGAGTAATTGATATTTGTTTCACGCGATTTTATTTTAATTTTTATTTTAAAGTTGAAATATAGTTTGTTATTGTGTTAAATTATTTGAAGTCTACAGGAAGCGATAATTTCACACACATAAACATATTTGTTTTTACATATATACACAAACTCACGTCTTATTCCCATGAGGGTAGGCAGAGACATAATAATTTGTTATCCTAATCCTAACTTAACATTTTAATGCAAAAATAATTTTGTTTGTTAAATGATAAATGACTTTATTTCTGTAAGTAGGTTTTTACAAACACTTTTACACGTCAATCATATTTCTTTTTTTAAACTAGATGAGGTCGGCGTTTCCTATCTGACTACTCTGAGAAGAAAGGCCGAAACAAACTCAGAGGTCACAGTCTCTTTTAAAGTCCAGACAGAATCTTGGTCAGATCATGTGAAGGCTATGTAGATCGGTGTCTGAAATGGTCTTTTGAGGAAAGAACCACACAGATTGAGTGGACCTGTCCAGTCAGTGCACGCAATTGTCAGCAATCGTGCAGCTCAACTCAGAACTTAAGGAGCTCAACGATTCGACGAACAATACCAAAGAAAGGACATTTGAGTAGGCCGCACAAGTTACTCAAACTGCCAGATCATGATTACACTAAGAGTAAAAATACAAAAAAAAAAAGCAATGACCAACATAGTTCTCACATTCACAATAGTTAAAATAATAGCATAATACTTTACGCTTGTTGTTACGCTTTCACACTAAAATGGCTAAACAGATTTAGATGAAATTTGGCACATGGGTAGACCATGGCCTATATAAGGACAAAGGCTTCTTTTCATCTTGGATCGCAGTGGATTGTGGATTCAATTAATCCATAATTGGCCCAAAAAGACCAATGGTTTGCATAATTCTGTCATCTAAAAGGTAACTAAAAAGGCATGACATTGACTAGGGAAAGCAGATTAAAGATAATGCTTTCGGTACCAAAAGTTTAATTTCAACAAATATGTGGTTTTAAATATTTACAAAAAAAAACACAATTAAACATAATTGGTCAAACTGCAGAAGAACCCGTCCGTTATACAAAGTCTTACAATTGTACTCAACGTCCAATAGCCGCTGCTCTTCTAACTTGTTCGGCGCGTCAAAGCGTTGCGTGCACAGCGTACAGTCCAACAGTCCATTGTGTCGGCGACAAACTTACCGCTACAAGTTAATAGCTGCGGCGGACGCTTTGCCGCTGTAGTAATAATGCTTGTGCGCTTTTTATGAACACTTTTTTATAATAATAAAATTATGAAAGTTTTCTTTGACGGTTCAAAGAGAAATGTAGGTTGATTTTAATAGCTTAGGGTAGTGCAAATTTGTTATTGTACGTAAGTAAAGTGCACTCAATGCTAGGGACAACATTTTTTACCCAACTGCGCGACAGCAAAGACAGGGTTATGTTTTTAATGCGTATGTATGTATCTTTATTTCGTGGTATTATTTATACCCCCTAAGCATTATAACGGCTGAATGAATTTTTTATACCATTTCCATTGACTCGTCTAGGCGGTGCAGTGGTTATAGACTAGGTTTTGTATTTATAAATCAAAATGGGGGGTTAAGCCGTCATTGTTTAAATTAAATTTTGTTCTATGACCATGTGGTGTGTAACAATAAAGAGGAAAAAAAAACCGGTGAAAAAACCCCAGTCAGATGCAGTTGGTGCCAGTTGTTTCAGTTCAATTCCAGATTGGATGCCACCAACAATTTTTTTTTTTTAGTTTAAATTGGGTTGGCTCTTGACTCTAGTCTAGGTCAGTGGTGACAGAGACAGAGTCGACGTTGGAGTGAGCTTACCCAGAAGAAGCCTGTTCACTCTCACTTTGAAGAGATTAGGGTTGTATGCGTTCGGAAACACAGACGCAGGTAGAGAGTTCCACTCTTTTGCTGTGCGCATAACAAAAGACATTTGGAAACGTTTGATGCAAATTGGCGGAATAGCCACTAGGTAAGGATGGTAACTTGCAGTGCGTCTAGATGACCGATGGAAGAAGGGGGTCGGTGGAATGAGGTCGTGGAGTTCTTGGGCACACTCTCCGAAGTACAATCTGTAGAAGACCGACAAGTAGGCAAACTGCATCAGAAAAAGTGATCTTACTTAGAACTTTTTAGTTTCAGTCAGGTTTTCTGATTTTCTTCCGACAGATCTGCCTGTTATTTAACCTCGTCTTTTATGGTATTTAACTTACTTTTTTGGTGCTTTTTTTGATATAACAGAGTTTCTTCTCCTAAATCCAGGCTTGAACTACATTTTCAATAAAGGCAAGTAGTTACGTTATTCACGTAGCCTAGATCTCTGAATATTACGCTCAGATTTGCAGCCTAAAACCAGCAAAAAATATATACGGCTGACTATCACAAACTATTTGGTACCAACAATAGCTTACAACACTTTCAGACGGAAGGTCGTGGGTTCGAGTCTGACCCAGTTGGTCTATTGTTACCCACTTTGTTGGAGAGGTTAGGTTAAAAGCTGAATTAGTTACATTAAGTGTTAAAGTGCTGAGTCAAAAGGCCTTTATATTTGTAAATTAAATTCGTACCAGGATAACATCTACTATCTCAAATCGATCCGTAGTTTAGGTTATTAGGGTCAAAATATTTTATGGTGGCGTGAAGAAAGGGTAAAGTTGCCCAGGTATAACTATACACGACTAGGTATGGGTATGTTATGACCTTGTTAGGCTAGGGGTAATTGAGTTTTTTTTATAAATGGCTGACTTTTATATTTCAGTATTTTTATGAAGATTATTCGTGATTATACATTTACATTTCGTACATAAGGAAGCGTTATTATTGCCAAACTGAGAGTTCCATAATTAACTTTTACGAAACCGACAATGGACAATTTTTTTTTTATAAAATTAAAATAAAGTCACCGGTTAAAATATAAGCGTACCTCTGCTTATCCTTTTACAAAATGTAGTCGTAATGTTATTGTGCTATCTTAATAAACTACTGCAACAAAACAAAAAGAAAACATCTCACTAACATTATACACCACCGTCTACACGCGTAGCCAATCGTCGTAGCATACATAACTGCGCCGTAGCAGCCTACGCCGTAGCCATCTACGCCGTAGCTATTGGGGTTATTGCTTCCGAATTGTGACGTTACCTATGTGGGTTTGCACATAATATTGGTACTTTATATCCGTTCAATGTTACGGAGGTACTTACCTTATTTATGTAGTTAACTTTGATTTTGAAATGGTATTTCGTATTGCAGGGATAGTCGTAATCGTAAATGGTTTTGCCTTGATTGTGAATAGATTTGGAATGGCTTGGATTAGTATGGTTGTTACGTGTTATAGTTTTAATAACTCATTGTAAAGTATTTGAATAAATTGAAGACAATTTTTTTTACGGTAAATGTGGACGATATGCTAAAAAAACACAAACCAAGTGAACAATTAAAAACTTAAACTCAAAGCATTTATTTCAATGGAATAAATTTTTTGAATTTTATAGGAGCCGGACAGTCATGACTTTATTTCTGTAAGTAGGTTTTTACAAACACTTTTACACGTCAATCATATTTTTTTTTAAACTAGATGAGGTCGGCGTTTCCTATCTGACTACTCTGAGAAGAAAGGCCGAAACAAACTCAGAGGTCACAGTCTCTTTTAAAGTCCAGACAGAATCTTGGTCAGATCATGTGAAGGCTATGTAGATCGGTGTCTGAAATGGTCTTTTGAGGAAAGAACCACACAAATTGAGTGGACCTGTCCAGTCAGTGCACGCAATTGTCAGCAATCGTGCAGCTCAACTCAGAACTTAAGGAGCTCAACGATTCGACGAACAATACCAAAGAAAGGACACTTGAGTAGGCCGCAAAAGTTACTCAAACTGCCAGATCATGATTACACTAAGAGTAAAAATACAAAAAAAAAAAGCAATGACCAACATAGTTCTCACATTCACAATAGTTAAAATAATAGCATAATACTTTACAAAGTAAATACTCTTGTCATAGTATATGTATATAAAATTCATGAATGTCAATGTGTATATAAAATCCGGACATAATCATTGAGGACCATGCAGATTGGTGTCTGAAATGGACTTTTGAGAAAAGAACCACACAGATTGAGTGGACCTGTCCAGACAGTGCACGCATTTGTCAGTAACCGTGCAGCTCGACTCAGAACTTAAGGAGCTCAACGATTCGACGAACAATACCAAAGAAAGGACATTTGGGTAGGCCACATAAACTACTCAAACTGCCAGAACATGATTCAAACTGGAACAATGACCCACATAGTCCTCCCATTCACAACAATTAAAATAATATAATACTTTATACAGTAAATATTCATGTCATTGTATATGTAAAACGTTATAGATACTTATAGCAAAGATTAAAAGTACAATAGTTAGCAAAAAAAATAAATCAACGTTCCCTGTGTAAATTTATTGGAACAGCTCACTCCCAAGCCTTTTTGTCCTCAATAAAGTATTTGACAGTATAATAGGCTTTCTGGCATAGTTTCCTTTTTATAAAAGATTTGAATTTATTAAGGCTTAGTTCTTGAATGTGGCTAGGAAGTTTATTATAAAAATGTATACATTGACATCTAAACGAGCCACCTATTTTCTTGAGCCTGGTTGTAGGAACAACAAATTTGTGTTTGTTCCTAGTATTTATACTATGGATATCACTGTATTTTTTAAACAGATTAATATTTTTATGTGCATACAAAAGATTTTCATAAATATACTGAGAAGGCACAGTCATTATATTAATCTCTTTAAATTTTTCTCTGAGGGAGTGTCTGGGACTTAATTTATAAATTGAACGAATTGCCCTTTTTTGTAAAACAAAAATCGTCTGAATATCGGCGGCATTTCCCCACAGCAGAATACCGTACGACATTACACTATGAAAATAACTAAAGTATACTAAACGGGCTGTCTCTAAATCTGTTAAACCACGAATTTTTCTAACAGCGTATGCTGCAGAGCTAAGCTTTTTTGACATTTTATCTATATGGGGGCCCCATTGCAGCTTGGCGTCTAAAGTTATGCCTAAGAATACTGTGGTATTTTCGGGTTTCAACTCTTCCCCCTTTATGAGAACACTTGTTTCTACCTGTCTAACATGTGGTAACGTAAACTTAATACATTTAGTTTTTTTCTCGTTAAGAAGAAGGTTATTAACGTTAAACCAGTTAACCACTTTTGCGAGGGCGCTATTTACAGATCAGGTCAGAAAGATGAAGCTAGTTGCCCATTCTAAAGCTTAATAAGTTCCTATGGAGAAGAAACGGCAAGAAACTCCACGGACACTCTTTTAAATCAAAACACTGTTATATTACATTAGTTACATTATTAAAGTAGAAATTATACGTGATACGAGAACGACGTAGATAGACGTGCACGTTAAAAGCATCCATAGTAAACAATTCAAAAATCAAAATAAGCCCTGGCGGCTAAGAGATGACCAATCCCTACTGACGGCGCTCGTTCACCAATGTGACGTTTAGATCAGCACCATTAATTCATTAATTATCTCGCTCATTTCAAAGGAAACTAAATGCTTGAGAAGAAAACTGATTATTCTTTTACAGTACCAAACGCTAATGAACGTATTGACACACATAAATCTAAACGGTAAGATGTTAGACGTGACAATAGTTAGTAACACCTGTCGTGTTTGACATAAATTGTCGGCTTAACTGAGACACATCGACGACAAACGATGCCGCGATCGTCATCGATTATACGCTTTATTTCATCGATAGTACCCACTTGTGGTACACGTGGTACTCACTTGTTCTTTTCGTATCGAGAAAACATCTATATGTAGTGCTACAAGGATCTTTTGGCGCCTAAATTATACTGACAGGAGGACTTGTATTGGTGAACATTTAATTTTGTGACGTTAGATCTCATTTTGGCCATGCGCAAAGTAAGCTTGTGGCGTTGTATCTACCAACTCGTGCTGGGTCCGCGTGGTGGATTATGGTCCAGTCTGAGAGGAGGCCTGTGTCCCAGCAGTAAGGACGTTGTACGCTGATTATGCTATATATCTCTATCATACTGTTTAGGCCCAGTAGTTGTCCATGTTTATTCTCACCGGTTCTCACTACCCGTGAGTTGATACGAGAACAATAAAGTGTAAGTGTATTAGCGGTTCAAAGTGATTAAATTAATTAATTAATTTATTAATATTCAGTATTGTTTTCAGCAAAAAATAGACACTCCCTGGCCGTTTTTGAAACACTTACAAATGACTTTTTGTCTTTTGCATTTTTGTCAGAAACTACACAAACGCCAGACCAAAATGACACTTACTAAAACCCAATTTCCTTGCAAAATGCAAAACTATGTTTCCAACTTCCAACACCATTTTGCTACTAGAACTAGTAAGCTGTATTAAAACTACAAAAGAAAGTGTAGAGAAAGGATACTGCGACCTCGATTGGCCAGCAACGGGGCCAAGGAGTATTACTGATGAGGCCATATCGAGATCAGTCCCCTTTCTGCGGCGAGTTTATACAACGTACCATTTGGTCCTTGTATCCGCCAGAACAATTTGTTTTTGGGTCAAGTTCGTTTGTATAGAATGTTTCTATTGATTAGCATGGTTTGAGACGAACGTTTTTTGAAATGTAAATAAAAAAAAAATACTATATGTAAGTGTAAGTTTTGTATGAAAACGGTTAGTTTTCGAGCATTTTGTACATTGTAACGCAAATGTACGAACGCTTTTTTCTACGAATTCTCAAATATTTATTTCAATACCGTAAATAAAACACTCGTTATTTTGAAAAAATATTTCTTTAGACTTGTAGCAGTATCTACATCGCTACATGCGAGCTGCGCGTCATCCTGACGTCACGAAAATCCTGCATCACGCAAGCAAAGTTTACCGCGCGACTAGCATATATACAACTTCCCGACATCAGTCTGGTCGGAGGATTCTCCCTTTTCTATGGAGGTATGAGTGAGCTTTAGACCCCGTTCCTCTTGCCTCTAACACAAAACATGAGTGATTGTTGTCGGACGACGCTGACGTGAATTATCAGTAAGCTCTTCAGGTCATTATAGTTTTTGAAACAGTAATCTTTAGAAACCTCTCGATCTTGAACTACTTCCTCAACTCAAGTAGTTACGATAAGCTTCTAAGGAAACAACAGATTTTACAAATCTTGAAAGTTAAACAATTTCAAATCGAAGTCCGAAGTAAAGTTTCAAATCAATACAACTGTTGAAAGTGGGTCAAAATTGTGTTGCAAGTCTGTACATAATTGCAGGTCCAGCGAACTCCCTCCTTGGTCCCTCTTGGTTTGGTGACAGCTTTTAACGTATAAAAAAGTCAATAGCTTCATACGTACTTGAATATTAATAAAATTTATTTATAATAAAACAATATGGTGCGGTGGTAAATATTAGGATAATAATCTACTATGAATTGTTTAGTTTTAGATGCATATTATTAATTTGTTTATGAAAACTAAGAAGCTAAAAGGATTAGTGGAGATTTTTGGGTCACAATTCAATCAATCACAATTTACTAATTTATCATTTTCTCATTAAACGTTCATACTGAATAATTTTATGTTACATAGTCTTTTTCTTGTGTAAAATTACTAAAATAATTGGTTTATCAACAACGTTTATATTACAGTAGTTATGATAAGTAAAAACCCCAAAAGTTTTATTTCGTTCGTAATTATATAAATGTAAAATAAAACACTGCTACTAAATGAGTCGGTTTCAAATCGAAGGCGTGATTTTAATTAGATCATTGAAAAGAAGAAAGTTATACAGCATGTATCAGAAAGGTGTGGTTCAATTTAAGGGTGTGACATCGTAATACCTACTCAACTCAAATGTATGGTAGAGCTGATTGTTTTAAACACGCTATAGATGCAAACAAATTATGCGAGCAACAGCAATAGTAAACTCTACCAGTTTGTAAAAACTTTGACAAGATTGCATCAAGAATTCAGCAATACATAAATCACACTCCGACCTTTCTAGAAGGATAACATTTGATCCGCTGCCCTCGCATCGCGGTTGAACCAGCAATAGATAAAGATTCAAACTTTACACAAGTTGTGGCGATGGCCAGTTGAGCTCGCTCATCAGTTACTCTAGGCGACATTCTCTGAGCCGAAATCAGCTGTTCCATACAACGCAACAGTGCAAAACAACTACGAGCAAAATGAATAGAACAGCAGATTTTTTAAAATTTCCATTAATTTTTATTGGATTTTATATAAAATTTTATGAAAAATCCAACAATACACAAATCTTACACTGACCTTTCTCCAAGGATAACAGTTGATCCGTTGCCCTCGCACCGCGGTTCAACCAGCAATAGATATTGATTCAAACTTCTTACTAGCTGTGGCGATGGCGGGCTGAGCTTGGCCATCAGTAACACTGAGCAAGATTTATTCTCACTAATCTTTATGTTATATGAGGGCGAACAGAATGTCTCTTTTATCTTAAGAATAATGAGAGGTATTCAGTTATTATTTGTTGTACACTCGAGAGCAATGAATCCGGGTCACTTAAAGAATCCTAAAAATCTCGGAAACTGAAAATGCTAGGTTAATGCAATAAATTGTATTTAATAGACAATGTAATACTCCTTAAATGAAGGTATTAAAACTTCTTAGTTATTGTAAAGTTATATCATAAAAAAATCAAATTTGAAAAAGGGCCACTTTCGAAGATGGAACTACGAAATTACAGCATTTGGTTTTGCTTTTGTTTGTAATCTGTCATTTATGTGGGTACATAAACCATGTTGATAGTGCTCTATATTCATTATTCAAGCTGAAATTATGTCGCTTACGCCTGAAGAATGCACCAGAATACTTACAATGCTGGAAACCGGCCGGAGTCAGCGCGATACAGCCAGGACTGTCGGTGTGTCGCTGTCAACAGTACAAAGAGTTCTCCGACGTTACGAAGAAACTGGTTCTAACCTACGCAGACCAGGAACGGGCAGAACCAGGTGTACCACAGCACGAGAAGACCGATACTTGGTGAACACCATGCTTCGAAATCGCTTTCTCACAGGAACTGAACTCACCAATCAGTTTCGACGCCTCGGAGGAAGTAACCCAAGTGCATGGACAGTAAGACGTCGGCTTGCTGAATCTAACTTAAAACCCCTTAGACCTGCAAACGGCCCTAAACTGGAGCGTGGGCATCGTATTTCAAGACTAAGATATGCCCAGAGCCACGTAAATTGGAGTATTGAAGATTGGTCAAAAGTTATGTTCTCCGACGAATCAAAATGTATGCTCTACAAGCACGATGGAAGACACAGAGTGTATCGAAGACCAGGGGAAAGATTCAAGCAAGCATGCAT
The DNA here is from genome assembly GCA_937001585.2 of Brachylomia viminalis. Classification (NCBI taxonomy): domain Eukaryota; kingdom Metazoa; phylum Arthropoda; class Insecta; order Lepidoptera; family Noctuidae; genus Brachylomia; species Brachylomia viminalis. The sequence goes on along the minus strand of OW443307.2, from coordinate 3,125,265 downwards.
CGAAGAAAAAGTAGCCTACGGTGGTGGGTCTGTACTTGTGTGGGCCGGAATTTCTTCTGAAAGTCGCACAGAGCTGGTGATCATAGAAAACGGCTCTTTAACTAGCGTAAGATATGTGGAAGAAATCCTCAATGATCACGTTGGTCCATTTATGGTCAATTTAGGTGAGGATGCTATATTTATGCATGACAATGCCCGACCTCATACAGGTAGGATTGTGAATGACTACCTTCAAGAGATGAACATTACTCGTATGGAGTGGCCAGCGCGCAGCCCGGATATCAACCCGATCGAGCATGCTTGGGACGAGCTAGGCAGATGCGTAAAACAACGAAACCCTCCCCCAATCACGCTTCGTGAGCTCAAAATTGCTCTCACAGAGGAATGGGAGAATATTCCCCAAAATCGTATAAGGAACTTGGTGTACAGCATGCCAAACCGCGTAAACGCAGTAATGGAAGCACGAGGAGGCAATACGAAGTATTAAAATTCAAGAAAATCGTAATAAAGTTCAAAAATTTCATGTTTCCTATTTTTGTTTTAAGGAGAGATCAGCAGTTTTTTTCTTTATGTAATTTTGTGTTAATAAAATGTATTTTTTTTTACTTTCATTTAAGGAGTATTACATTGTCTATTAAATACAATTTATTGCATTAACCTATCATTTTTAGTTTCCGAGATTTTTAACATTCTTTAAGTGACCCGGATTCATTGCTCTCGAGTGTATTTGCTGGTGTGAATGAAAGACTTTTGTGTTTATTTTAATTTATTACCTTGTTAATAATTCAAATTAATAATACTATGCGTGTGTGCGTGGTTTCGTGTGTTTGCAGATTACTTTAATTAAAATTAAAATGGGTCTGCATTTTTATTTTGCGATGTTTTATTACGTCAAGAATCTTGGATTCATTATAATGAAGCTTAAATATCTACTTAATTCAAAACAGTAGTGTGTTAAAACAATTACGATTTATGCAATAATGGTAGTTACGTCGTAGCTAGCATTAAATCTTAGCTTTAGTTATAAAGATATTCTAAAGAATTTTCGTTAAAATAAAACAGTTTTGTCCTCAAATTCCGTTTGTCTTGTATTCACACACAAAGGTGAATCATTTATTGCCCGAATTGCGTACAAATAAATAGGAAACGATCCTTAGCTCATAAATAACCGTACTCCTGCCTATTACAACAAATGCGAGGTAATTTCGTGCGCGATTTGTGGCGCATTATGAAGACAATGTGACAGAGAAACAGACGTAAAATTAGTTCAGTTTCCCAACGGACTTGGCGCGTAATTCATAGTTTTGGACTCAAATTGGCCTTGAGAGTTCGGACGCGCCGGCCAATGTTTGTGGCGCATTATTTAGAATGTGAATATGCAAATTGTGTCAAGTCTTAAGTCCTTATTTTGCGCGAAAACTTATTTAAAAGACACATTTAGTTTGTAAAATAAAGGGCCTGTTACAAACTAATATTATCAGTGACTAGTATTAGATCCTGACGATATGAGGTTTTTTTTTATCCCAGAAAGGCAGCAGCACCAATATGATAGTAAATTTTACTTTCTGGCCAGAATTTACTAACATTGCGTAACGTTGTAACTTATTACATAACATTTGTTAACAGTAATTCTGTTACATGTTGGAATAGACAGCTGTGTCCGATTATTAATTCAGAGCCCATAATGCCGGTCGGAAAGCGTGTATCAATGAAAACTGCTGCGTATCAATCAATCGTCAAAGCAGAACCGTGCATTGACATTCGGTTATACGCAGTTTTGATTTGAACGATCGTTTGGAATATAAAATGGAAATGGATCAGCTGTAGGCTACAATCGAATATTGTTTCATGTTTAGAATAGAATACTCTTTATTATGACACCATACGAATTACAGATACAAATGTAGAATTTTTACATAGGGTGACACAATGGGCGGCCATATCGCTGAAACTTTAGTTTGGTCCTTTTGAAATTTAGTGCTATTGTCAATTGTTTTACAGGTAATTTTTATTATCGGCCAAATATTTTCAGTTAGTTTTAAATTGTTAAAATACTTGGCACTTTATTTTAAATATTTATTAAAGATATAAATATTGATTAAAGGCGTAACTAAGCTATTTTATACACTACTTGTGGCTGTAGCAGATATTATGGCGTATGTTTCCAAATCCCACAGTTTATATTTTCAGAATTACAAAAACAGAAACAGATTATCTTTTGATGTCGTCTTATTTATTACATGTTGTGTGTACATACCCGAGATGACGGCTACTGGAGAAGTATGGAAGCAAACATACATTTTTCATAGACTATATATATATGATGAGGATATTCCATTCGTCGAACCTACTTCTTTACTGTTCAATACTACATTCTCCTCTTACGTATCCAGTTTCTATGATTAATAGTTTCTACAGCCTAAAGGTCATAACTGTAAACACTTAATGTGAAATATGACGGCAGCGTTTTAGACAATAACAACCGTCCGCCAGCAGCCAACATTGGCGCCAAACTTTCTCCTATAAACAATGGTCGCCCTCGAGTTTGGCGCATTGTTGGACGTGATTTGTGGGTAAGAGACTGTGTGATTTGTTTTCAGTTAAGTCATGCAACCAAGAAGCGGTAAATTTTGTCGAATCATAATGTTGGACAAACAATTAAAAGGGTTTTTTCAAACACTGAATAGTTGATAAGTAGTGAAGTAACATGGCTTTCGAATACAGATAATTAGTGAGTTATTGTTTTTAATATTATGTATATGGGTATCGTGTTACTTAGTAGTCAAATAGGCGGTCCCTCTATGACACATACGTACACGTATTCAGTTGAAAGCCCACAACAAAATAGTTGGAAAATGCTGGGCAGGATCTACCCAGCCTTTGATGACGATTCAAACTCGAGCTCAAAGCATTTATTTCAAATAAACCATTTACAGGCACTTTTGAATTATCAAGGGGTCGGTCAGTCAGAAAGAAGAAACTAGTTGCCCACTCTAAAGCGTAGTAGGTACCTATCGAGAAGAACGGGCAAGACACTCCATGGACACTCTTTTAACTCATAATATGGTTACAAAATATTGATTACACATACATCATTCATATTGAAAATATGCATGTGAGAACGATGCAGAACGTTAAAAGCGTCCGTAATAAAAAGATAAAAACCATTCAAATATTAAATTAAATTAAAACAGGCCGTGGCAGCTAAGAGATGCCCAGTCCCTAATGAAGGCGCCCGTTCACGAACATGACGCATGGATTAGCACTATTCTGCTCAATCATTTTGAAGGGAGCTAAATTATCCAACTCATGCGCCACCATCAGCGAGACATTAGAGTGAGCATGACATACTCTCAGCCACCAGGGCACATCCAAAGCAATGGAAGACTTACCCAGTAAATGGTAGCTTTATAGTATGTGCATAGAACTCACCCATGTGCTATGCAATTATACAATACTCAATGATTGAATTTATACAATGCAAGTCTTAAAAATCTGTATTTATAATCCTAACATCGGCGATCCCTTTTAGCCGAAGTTAATATAATCATTTTGCTAATTATCTTATAACAGTGATGTGGAGAAGAACTTCGACGCTTAGTGTCCTTTTGTTTTTTTTTATTGTATACCTAGTCATTTAATTTAGTACCTAGTGTAAATCGTTAGTTGTGTTAGAATTTACTCATGTGTGTAAGCAATACCTGTTAATAAATAAAGTTGGTAGTCAATTATCTTACGCCACATGCAACACTTCTTTAAAAACAATACTATAACTAGTAACAAATACAATGCCTTGGCGAACACACACAGCCAACATTGGCGTCAATTCAGTCCGCGAACAAAGGCCTCTCGCGGATTTCGACGCATTGTTGGTCCATGATTTGTGGTCGGAAGGCTGTATGATTTGTTGTAAGTTAGGCTCTTACATCAAACAATAAACCCTTCTAAATCAATTTACTAGTTTTTGGGATCAACAACTAAGTTGGTCCTTTTGAAATTGCGTTTGGATTTGGCGACTGAGAGGTCGGATTGGAGGACCATTTTGAAATGGTTTCTTTGTATTGTAGTTTTTTTGGCAAGTTAAACACGCCTTGCCCCAGCCTGATGGAAACTGGTTGTAGCTGCTATAATAATACTTTTTCATTTCTCATACGTGGACAGAACGCTTGAAGTTACTTGAGCAAAGGGATAAAATAGTAGTTTTCGTGTCTGGGAAACGATTTTCCCTGCTGTCAAGAATTTAAAAACTATGCAAGCCATGTACCAACATTATATACAGCCGCTCTGTCAAATCGCGGCGTAAAATTGTAATAAAAAAATATTATCAACAATTTTGTAACATGACTTTATACTTATAATTTACTTTTCACTAAATTATTATTTAATTTACATAGATTTGAACTGAATATTTCATCAATGATAAAAAATATTGGCTGGTAGAATACCACAGAAAAAGATTAAAAAGGCGAGAAAACGGCAATTCGATCTTCTGTTGTTTTGTCGATGGGTAATTATTTATGTACACAGATATTTGTATAAAATGAGTTCATAAGGTTTAGATATGGATATAACGCTTGTTCTCATTAGAGAAGAGGCTAAAACAGTATTACAATACCTTTGACCGGCAAACTCAAAAGAAAGATACTTAAAATCATACGATGTTTTTATGAAAAGGCGCGCTGAAAAAAAAGTCAAATCTTTATCGGAAAACGTGTTACTTAGATGTTTCAATGAAATATCTAAGAATCATATATCTTCAACTCTATGGAGCATGTATTCAATCATAAAGACGGGTTTAAGTACAAAACACGATTTACTACTTACTACTTCCAAAGTCCATCCGAGCGAAATAAAAAAAAAAACTATTACAGCTGAAGAAAATGACAAAATATTGCCCACTCCAACATTTATAGAAACCCCAGAAACTCAATTTTCGCAAATAATATCCAACATTAATATACCGGGAAAGAACCTTTGCCTTACGTTTAATAATTTCTCTAATTTTAATATTAATTTTAAATAGATATTATCTTAACAATATTGTTTATTTATGTTTTAATAAAATAAAAATATTGTTTGTTTAATTAATCAGGTTTTTATTTACTTTCCTCATATTCGAAATGAAAAGCAGAGTGTTTACCTCGGGTGAAAAACCTATATAAGCACTCGAACTATTGCATCTCGTGCCTGAAATCGTGGAAGAAAGGGACTTAACTTTTCATCCCTTGTATAGCAATCTACTATTGCAGCAACAAGGTGTTTGCTGTCATGTTGCAGACCTTAGAGACAAAGCTCCAAAATCTCAATATTCTTGTGATTTCACCAGCATCTATACATGGTGGCTGGGACATCGACGAGGCCTTTTACCATGGATTCAGTACTCGACCAGTTCGACGCGCGCGCTCGTGTCAGTCGCACGCCTTATCTATACCCTAACCCAGTTACTTGCATCGTCACTAGTGATGGGAACATGCTCGATAAAAAGTGGTCGATATGGATCGTTTCTTAACGCGTTCCAATTCTGTCGGTAAACGCCCTCTTGAAGGCGCCATTAACACCAATGAATGGAAAGTACCAAGAAGAGCTGCGCGCCAAGCCGAACAACGCCTACCGGAGCCAATCAAGACTACCAACAGTTTCAGCTACCTGCCTGGCAACCAATTATCCACCGCTGACACCAGCACAAGACTTCGTGATGCTGTCACCAAAAAGGCAAGCCGCATACCTCCCATCGTCTTGGAGATACAACCCACCTGGACACATGAGTACATCAGAAGCACAATCATGTCATATTCAAAAAACTTTCACCTGCAGTACAGACGTAACAATCGAGTAGCTGTTATCTGCCACACGTCTGAAAGCCATCAAGCCATCAAAGAAGGTCTACGCACCAAGGACGTTGCCTTTCACACCTTCTCGCGAAAGGATGAGAAGATGTATAAAGCGGTAATCTTCGGTCTTCCCGACTACGTCGAGGATGTACTTCAACCCGAAATCGCCTCGCTTGGTTTCGAGAACGTGATTGTCCGTAAAATGAAAGTTCCTGCTGTAAAGACTTCCTACTGTCCTCCTTTTCTGGTTCAATTGCCACCTGGCGCTGATTTCGCCAAATTTCGACAGATCAAGCTCTTATGTAACACCGTAGTACAAATCCGAAAATACCGAAGCAACAATCGTTATGGAACCCAGTGTTACAGATGTCAAGGTTTCGGCCACTCGTCTACTAATTGCAACTTAGCACCCCGTTGTGTGAAGTGTACTGACCCCCACCAGACTGAAGATTGTCCCAAGAAAACCCGGGACGAGCCAGCGAAGTGCTGTAACTGTGGTGGAAATCACCCTGCAAACTTCCGTCAATGCAAAGAGCGTGAAAATTATTTAAAGATTCTGCGGGAACGTCAAGAACAACTCAAAGCCGTCAAGACTACGAATCTGCCACTGAAGACAAACATAGTCGATGAGCGACCATGGAACTTTGTTGCTGCTGCCAATACACAAAAAGCCACTGCTAAAGAAAATGTACAAGATCAGACGACAGTTGACATGCTAGCCATATTAATGACGATAAAAACCATCAAAACTCAATTTCTAGCATGCACTAGTATGATGGATAAAGTTATTTTAGTTTTAACCCACCTTGGTCAATATGTGTAGAACACAAAATGTACGCATCCTCTACTGGAATGCCGACGGCATTCGCTCCAAAATCACAGAACTGTTGGACCTGGTAAGCGAGCTATCTATTGATATTGTAGCATTGTCAGAGACCAGGATATCCCCTCACATCAAATTACACACCCCTGGCTACTCATGTTACCGACACGATAAGAAACGAGATGGACACGGTCAAGGAGTCGCAATTTTAGTCAAATGGGACATAAAACATACCCATATAAATTTACCTGTAACTCAAAACCTTGAATGTGTGGGAATACAAATGGCTCTATCAAATCAGGAAATCACCTTTATCTCAGCCTATCAATCGCCTAACCTATCTTTACTACCTACGGACTTAGACGCAATTATTAATGTACGACCTAAAACTATTATCATGGGTGATCTTAACACCAAACATCCCTACTGGCACTGCTCTCGCTCTAACATCCACGGCGAGGTACTTTTCGACCACATGGTTCTCAATGAATATGACATCCATGCCCCTTCTAGTCCCACTCTAGTCCACTACCATAGCACGCATATGCCATCTACTCCAGACATTATTCTTGCCAACTCTATCTACCACCTTTCCGAACCTCAGGTAATCAACAGTCTTTCTTCCAACCACCTGCCTGTCTGCTTTACCGTAGCTGGTAAAATCGACAGACAAGCGCGTATTATCTTCAACTACAAAAAGGCGGACTGGAAAGGTTATAGATCTCATTTGAATGAGTCTATAACTTTGAACCCATCAACGTTCAACTCACCTGAGACAATTGACCTTGCAGTTGAACACCTTACCCAATCAATTATCAAGGCAAGAGATAAAGCCGTTCCTAAATTACCCAGTGATGGTGGTCATAAACTCCCTCGACGGGTCAGGTCACATATAAAAATTAAAAATCGTTTACGTAAACTAGCCTTGGAAGAAGTTAATCCGTATAACCGACGGCAGTTATTCTCCCAAGTCAACAAGATGCGGAAATGTATCAAGTCTAAGATCCAAGGCCTTAACGACAACGTCTGGAACAATAAACTAGCTAAAATAACCAACCCAGCTTCTGACTTATGGAGAGTGGTCAAATCGATAAACCATCAGCCTATCTCAATACCCCCTCTAACGACACCTAATAATACTACCACCTCCTCAGAACATGAACAATGTGAGACACTAGCCAATACCTTCCTAGAAAATATGAACCTAACCAAACATTGGGTCAGCGATCCCACCATTGAACAGGCAGTCAGTGATTCCCTTAGGATGCTGGATTGTTACCACATGGATGACTGCCCGTCACTTGTTAGACCGAATGAGATCCGAAAACTCATAGGAAAACTAAAATTAACCAAAGCGCCTGGTTTTGATGGCCTGGGAAATGGCTTATTGAAGAATCTCCCTCAAAAAGCTATTGTTTATTTGACAAAGGTGTTTAATGGTTGCTTACGCCTCGCATACTTCCCGAAAACATTAAAACACGCTAAAATTATAGCCATTAAGAAACCTGGGAAAGACCAGTCTATTCCATCTAGCTATCGACCAATTAGTTTATTACCAAGTATAGGAAAACTACTAGAATCCATTATCTTATCCCGCGTCTCAAAAACAACTGCGCGTATTTTGATCCCCGAACAGTTTGGTTTTCGAAGCTCACACTCGACTACGCAACAGCTAGCTAGAGTGGCTGAACACATAGCCCATGGGCTAAACCACGGTCTTTCCACGGGTATGATTTTACTGGACATTGAAAAAGCTTTTGATTCTGTGTGGCATGATGGACTATTACACAAGTTAATCAATAATGAAGTACCTCTATGTCTAGTAAAACTCATTCAAAATTACTTACTTGATCGATCTTTCTCTGTTTATGTAGGCAAGGAGCATTCTGCCCCTAAAACTATCCCAGCTGGTGTGCCTCAAGGTTCGCTAGTGGGGCCATACCTCTTCATTCTTTACCTGAATGATATACCTAAACAGGCTCACACACAACTTGCCATCTATGCTGACGACACAGCAACATTCACGACCGACAAAGACGTTGACATAGTCACTGGACGGCTACAATTTTCATTGGAACTACTCAGTAAATTTTTCAAGACCTGGAAACTGAAACTAAATTCCACAAAAACTGAAGGAATTTTGTTTACTAGAAAACGCACACTACCAACCAGATTCGTTAAAATTGATGATTTCCAGATAGCGTGGCGCGAATCGGTTAAATATTTAGGCATAATATTAGACAAGACCCTTAACTGGAACAAAAACACTGAATTAACTATAAGGAAAGGTGCAAAAGCCCTAAATTCATTGAAACCTATTTTAAATCGAAAGACCATTCTCAGTCCTTCAACAAAATTGCTTATTTATTCTACTTTAGTTAGACCATGCTTAACTTACGCAGCACCTGTCTGGTCCAGTCTGGCAGAAACAAAATATAATAAACTCCAAACGATCCAAAATAAAGCATTAAAATTATCATACAACACACCATTTCGCACTAACCTTAAAACTTTACACATGCGTATAAAGTATCCATTTTTAAAAGATTTTATATTAAAAATTTCACGTAAATTTTACTTGCATAAAAACCCATCACACTGTAATGCTCTAATATCTGCAATTGGTAAAAGCAGACTAAGTACATTGTCTTACGCTCACACGTACAATCGATACCGCCTGCCCCATCACTACTTCCTCCGTGACGTATCATGACGATGGCTCGCTTGCTAGCCGACGCCACTTGACCGGCCGTTTATGTAAGATTATTGTCGGACTACCCGCTACTTAACTTAAATTATTATTAATTATTATAATTAAGCGTACATTTTGTAACTTTATTCATTAAATATTATGTGGGTCCATACTAAGACTTGCACATACCTAGTAGTTAAACGATGCAAATTATAAGTTAATCCATGTCAACGCAAATATGATAATAAAAACATGTTTTAATGTTTGTAAAGGCGAAATATAGCCTATGTAACAAGATTAATCGCGATTTGTGTACAATTAGAATAAGATCATTTGTAAACACCATTGTAACCATCTGTTTAGTAATAAAGACCTTGAAAAATCAATCAAATCAAATCAGTACTCGATCCTGAACCATAATGCGTTGAAATTTACCGTCGCGAGTCGGTGATTAAAAAAAAATAGCTTTTTCATATATTTTGACCGCGTAGGTATCGCACTTTTCTATGAAACAGCAGATTTTTTTTATTGATATCCGACTAAAAATGTCTACGATAGAATCATATGCTGAATCATGCGCGGTTCTAGAATTATGTGCTGAATCATGCGCGGGTCTAGAATCGTGTGCTAAATCATGCGCGGTTCTAGAATTATGTGCTGAATCATGCGCGGGTCTAGAATCGTGTGCTGAATCATGCGCGGGTCTAGAATTATGTGCTGAATCATGCGCGGGTCTAGAATTATGTGCTGAATCATGTGCGGGTCTAGAATTATGTGCTGAATCATGCGCGGGTCTAGAATTATGTGCTGAATCATGTGCGGGTCTAGAATTATGTGCTGAATCATGCGCGGGTCTAGAATTATGTGCTGAATCATGCGCGGGTCTAGAATCATCACGTGTCGTTATTCATGCCAACCTGTATTTATCAAGCTGGAAAACTTAATGCTGCTGGCTCAGTTTGAAGGTAATAAATAGGCTGCCCAGCAGGCCCCTTTCACAAGGATTTCTACTTAAATTTTACAAAACATTGAAAGTACTTTTGAAGAAAACCTGAGTTTATCTAAAACAATAAGTATTTCATTAATTTAACAGTTTTACTCGTTTAAGGTCGCATTTATCACCATTGGTGTTGCCACGGAACATTAAACAAAATTGGTAGCCGCTGAACAAAAGACAAGGTCCTCCTTTCTTACTGAATTTCAGTGAATTGTTGTTTTCGTGATTTGTGAGAGAAAAACAGGTTTTGTTATTATGTTGGGACAGACAGCACAGAAAAGGACTCCATTGTTGTTTACCATATTTTTAGAACAAATAAAAATGCCATAAGATGGTTTGTGGACCTAATTTAGAGCGGCGTATCATGGCTTTAGAAATATTTTTTAATGAATTAGGTGTTGTCTTATGCGCCACTGGACTTGTAAATATTTCGCAACATTTTTTCAAAGACAGCTGTCTAAGTCCAAGAAGGTGGGTAGACACCTACTCTTGACTGCTAATAACAAATAACATAAAGCGTCTTGACCATAATTATGAGAGAACAATAAAAAAATGGTTTTATTGATTTAAACACTCACTGTAACAAGTCATGTTTCTTTTAAAAAATATAGCCGTAATAGAGTCGAGATTTCCTTTCTGACTACTATCAAATCTGAACTGCAGTTGATTATTCTTAATAGTATCTTTACTTCTAATACAAAAATCTAAAAAACATTCCCAACATCGCCACAGAAAAGACGAGGTTTCCTCCAATTTGAGGGCATTGTGGCCCATGATTTGGGGCCACAAGCCTGTATGATTTGTTGGATCAGTAATGAAGGGCTCCTGTAACGAGCGGTTATCAACATGATTGGTCCTCACACATTATGTGCTTGTCATTTCATTTTATTGTAAGCTGCGATTGGTCGTTGTGTTGCGTATTTCGTTTGTGATTGGTCCTCGCTTCCTTTTTGGCGTTTTATTTTTTCTGTGATTTGTGTCTTTGTTTTTTCCTTGTAAGAGGTTTGTTTCGTAATAATGTTATTTAGTAAAAAGTGAAGAACTTCCTGGGGCTTACTATGAGCTTCTAAGAAAACATTCAATTTCCAGTCAGTTCAAAAGCAGGCCTGCTTGTGAATTGCTATAAAATCGTACTATGAAAGTATATGGGTAATGATTGTCTGTGGTCTGAGGGGCAATTCTCGTATTTTTAAGACCGTTCGCATTCTAATCTCAGTCTCAATCTGTCAAAATTACAATCAATTTACATACATTTTTGACAGGTTTTTGACATTGATTGTCGCTGAGATGAGATTGCGACTTGAATTTGAACGTTTTTTAAGTACGAGAATTGGCCTACTGCTGTAATGTCATTGTCTCAATTCTATTTTCACTTTACCAGCTTTTTTTAAATAATAGAAATATATCTTGGGTATATACATATTTTAACTATGATTATGTATAACAAGTTACCTTGATACATTATCTAAAAGCACCAAAAAGCTCAATTTTCCCTTCAAAACAAGTTTATAACTTGAAAGGTTTAAAGTAATTTTGAACGTGTGTGGATATCCACACACGTTCAAAATATGTCATGCAACTATGTTGGTGGCGCCAAATAAATTATTGTGTACCCAGAAAGGGTTTTTACCTAATTCTACGGATTTCCCATTCCCTCCCTGTCCATTTCTTGATTTCTCAGTTAGTCCGGTCAGTACTTCAGTAGGTCGATGGAAGTTATTCTTTATATTTCGTTGCAATTTTTTATTGTAAATCCTCTTCACAATGTCGTAAGTCTGTTTACCTATATGAAAATATCATAATGGTGTACTTACTTTACAAAATGTGGCCTAACAGATTAATTTTAATTAATGTGGTGGTTTTATTTTTAGTGAAACACGAACAAGTCGTCGTGTTAGTATGACCCAACCAACTGCTTCACCTATGGGAGTTCCTATCTAATCATAGAGAAATTGCAGTTGGGTATAACAAATCCACCCAAGCATGGGAGCATAACAAGCGAATGTAGAAAAGGGTTGCAGAAATTCAAAATTCTGCTGGCGAAGGAACTGTTATGTCTGGATCCGAATGGTTAGAGAAATAATAAAGTGTTGTTAATGCACCTATGTTATCTTGTTTTTTTAACAACGACTTCACAACTTCATCAAATCGACAAAAATTAGGCGGGTCCTCACAACAGCTTACTTCGAACCTCGAATTACAGAACAATTTTGAAATAGCTTTTATAATAGTAACTTTTTCAAGATGGTTAATTTTGACGTTACAGCCGTTCAATAGTCGTTTTACGGCTGTCAATTAGCGCGTAATAGTATGAAAAGTCTATACAAAAAAAAAGGTGAACGGTTTTCGTAAACGTCAGCGCAACAAGCCTGCTGCAGGCCTGCTAATGGGATGTCATAGTACAAAAAATCAGGGCAGTTTAACTTCTGCCCTGCTATAAGAGCTCGTGGTTAGCCCCCAGCAGGGCAATAGTGACACCTCTCATGCACGAGGTTTTGGGTTAAAATCCGGGCAAGCTCCAATGTGACTTTTACAATTCATAAGTATATAGGTACCTACTTTCTAAGTTTTACTTTGACATTACCGACATCGGTGAAGGAAAATAACATCATGAGGAAACCCGGACAAGGATGGATAAGTCTGATATCGCCAACGCGTCTTGAGCAAGCATGGTGATCAATGCTCGTGCTTTCTCTGCATGAGAAGAGTCCCTTGCCCTGCAGTGAGACAGTAATTGACTGGTATTTATTATTAATAGTGACATTAGAAATGCGAGTTAATTTGAGATTCTTCATTATTAGTTGATTGATGATTCTTCATCGACAACCCACATTCAGAAAATGGGTAAGAATATTTCCTGACAAAATCCATTTAGGAGGCGTATTCGTTCAAACTCATTTCGAAGGGATTGTGATTGATGTACAAAACATAATATTTAATCATCTTTGGCTCTGTAAAGCAGACTTATCAGATATTATGAATTCCCTTTGAGTATTTTTCGACGTTTTTCCTGTTTATCTCTACCGTTTAATATAATATTCGTTTCTCCTCAATTTCACTTGCCCGACATCGATCTTGGTGGAAAATGTTTGACTTAATTTACTGGCGCAAGTAGAAGGGCCCAGTAATAAAGATGGATTAGGGAGCTTGAAATAACAAGAGGTCTCGCCTTGGGCAAAATAGATTCGTCTCAGACTCTCAGTTTTTCTTCTCTTTTCCTCAATTTGTCCTTTCGTCGATATCTCAACGTCAAATAATTTCTACTGTTGATTTTAAATTTTACTGAAACTACATTGTATTGTTCTTTCATTAAACGTGACCAATGTGTATCTTCTATTCTTTTCCCTTGTGACTTTTTCTTTTCTGCGACGTCCAATTTGTTGATTTTTCATATTATAGGTACCTTTTGGTACTTTTTCCCAGCCACATTCTCACTAAAATCAAATAATCGCGTACAAGATAGATTAAAACACTTGTAAGTACCAAAAGCACACTAGTATGTGTCCTCACGTACCCCGCATTATTCAGCCTCCACCATATGGTGCCCAGATTTAGTGGCAACCTCACTTAAGGGATGTTTATCGAGTAATTTTATGAATTTTATACGCGAACAACTATTTCAATTTATATCTTTATTGGAAAGGTTGCGCTTGTTTTTTTGTTGTCAATTGTGAATATTTGATTAGAATATGCGGTATTTGAGTTTGTATTTTTTCTCGTTTTCATAATGTGTGTTTTAATCGGTCAAGAGGTAAATAAATAAATCTCTGCCTTGACCTACCTTGTAATTAATATACATAAGACAGTGAGGTTTTCAGATTTAATTGGTCTCCTTCTTACAATGGGAATCGTAAAATATAGTTAATCTATATGTAAAATCAACTAGTCTGTATGTCCTTCTAACGATATACGTTCCGATGATCGTATCATAGATCCTTTCTCTAGGTGTTAATTATAGATATCATACATTTACGATAGTAGTAGATATCTACATACGAGAGAAAGTAAACATTCAACTCATTACGATAACACGTTATAGCATAACTATCCTGATCGCGCCTGATGTCTCTCCGGTCGTGTCGCATTGCCATCCCATCGGACTATGAAAGTGAGGGAAGTGAGAGTGCACTTGTATCTGTGCACGCACTTGTGCACTATAATATCTCCAGCGCCGGAGGCTGGTCCTCGTTGAGATTGGCCGCCATGGCCGAAATACGGTCTAGAAGACTATAGCATAACTACTGTTGCCCACAACACAACAATGACGAACAATACTTAGAACTTCTGATATTCGTAATGAAAACCACTTCAAGTAAGATGGTTCCTCGATATTCGAAGCTCGACGTTAGCCACACGTGGCCTTGAGGAATGTGTGAAACTAACTTCGTGAAGAGAATTTTATGCGTTCTCGACGATTTCAACTTCGATTTTTATAGGTTTTTGATAGTAGCTGCGATATTTTACTGACAATATTTTTATGACACATTTTGCAGTCCGTCATTGATATTGAAGTTGAATTTGGAGAAGTTTTAGGAATTTCGTTACAATACTACCTACGTCAGAATCAGTTTATGATATTCCTATTTAATTTTAAGATGTTCCAAGTCGGTTTATATGCAAAAATTGTATTTTTTTTTTGTAATTTGTGGGTTTCTTTGCATACAAGTGCCATAAATAAACCGTGAGTCTTGGTCATAAAGTATAACAGTGAGAGCGTTGTTTTATTTTACAACTAAAACTTTCTAAAGGCACTTTGGGGTCGGCCATATTTTAGGACCACAGACGCATTGTAAAAGTATGGCCTTAGCCTTTTAAAATTTGACAAAATATTCAGGGTTGGGTCTAGTTTTGATGTAGGTAGTATTATTATTTCCTAGCTAAAAATGAATTATTTCTTTTGAATCTTATGAAACAACAACGAAGAAATGGTTGGAGTCATGTCAATTATGGTTACTAATACTATGGTTGGTAAAAATATAGGTACTTTCAGCAAAGTACTATACAACTATATCAAAAATATTGGTGAGTTGCATTATCAATTAACCCAGATTTTTGTGAATTACGTTCTTTTTGCTTCTCATATTTCATACACTGTCACAAGCAACTCATAACCGTATCAACTCATGAAATAATGTACTGACTGCTGGTAATGTTGCCATCCGTATTTATTAACAGCTCGTTTGTGTAAACGATTAAATTAAATTGTTGTTTTAAAATGCAAATCACTTGTCCATGTTAATTAGGCTGGCTTTAATTGTAGCTTACAAAATAGGGTGAAAACCAACAGGAATTCAATGAAATCACAATGGACAAACTTGAGTGAGTTTAAAATAACCTTTAATCCAACCATTTGCGTTCCTCCATTAAAATTTATACGATGGCAACATTCAAATCGTTTGAATTTTTTAAACTGTTCACGTATCTAATTTATTCGGCGTTAGATAAAACCATTGCCACAGCTTAAAACATTAAAAATACATTTTAAAATATTTTTTGGCTGTGGCGTCACAACATTTACAGTCGTGGAGGACAAACATCATAAATCTCTGAAGCGGGCCACTTACATTTTAATTTTAAAAAAGGTATATTTTTCCCGGTCCTATCTCTGTTTTGACGTAAAACCGTGGGTTACGGCCTCTGGTACAAATGTACTGGCAGTTAAACTCTGGGGTAGTCGATTCTCCTGTTACGAGTTTCCGAGTGAGCTTTGGTGAAACAGTAGTCGATTGTGTCTGCCATTACTGAAAGTAGAACTAATTATTAAGTTTAGGTTGTTTCGTATTTTGGTATGACCTAGTAGCGAAGTAGGGAAATTGTTTTATTTTACCTACTAAAGCTCTTTGGCTTAGTTCCCTACAGCAGCTGCATTTTATTTCGATGCGGATCTAAAGACCAATTTCTAATGTAAGCTTAGCTTTTCAATATCAGAATTTTAGTGAAGGCATTATGTTTTTTTTTAATAACTTATAACCATCCGTCCGTCTAACGTTAACGACCATTTTTTTACTACAAGAACAAAGTGGCGTGTGCAGAGTTGGTGTACACTAGAACTATAGGGCCTATTGGTGGTGACAAACCAATAGGCCCTATAATTCTAGTGTAAGAAAGAAAGAAAGAAAGAAAAAGTGTTTATTGCGACTCGTACAGGAAGTGCACAAACTAAATTATAAAATAAAAAACCAAACTATATAAAAACAAAAAGTAACAAAAGAAAAAGGAAACAGAAATTCCTATACGAGGCCAAAAGGCTCCTATCTCAGCATGATGCTGCGACATTTAAAAAATAAATAAATGCCGCAACGCTGGTATCTGGTCTGATAGTTGGTATTATATTCCCGCTGTGAAGTCACGGGCATTTAACAGTAATAAATAAATAATGAAATACATATATGTAAAATAATAACAAATAAAACATTATACTATTCGCATTTCTATCCGCGCCAGACGTAACCTACTTGCTTGTCTATGCCATTGAGTGTCACTCTGTGGCATTCATATCTATAAGTAGTCTGTGGTGTACACCAACTCTGCACACGCCTTACATTATCATTCGCTCAAACGGTTCATGTATCATTCACTCCTAGTATCGGCCCGTTTCCACGTCTATTGCTTCAAAGAACGAACCATTATTTATTGTGCCAAATGGTTCATGAGTATACAGAAAGTCTTTTTGCAAAGGGGTCAATGGAACATTTAGTCCGGAGGTTTAGGGTCAACTTGAATAACCTAGATTTTTTTGGGGTAAATGGGACTGACAGTTACCCTATTTAGTCAGAAGTTTATTATCTCTTTTGTAGTGGGTACAAGGCGACTGAGAGATAACTTCAATATAATGAAAAGCATTGTCTTTTTGTCTGCTTATTACGAAATTTTGCGACCACCATAACGCATTCCCAGCTTAATTATTAAAGCAATTTTCCCAATAATGATAAGTAATATCCACAATAGAAGGGCAATATGGGATGAGTGCTTATAATAGCGGTTCATGAGAGTACCATGTGCAGCAGATGATGTTAATGGGCTTTCATTATAATCTCATTTTCTTTTTTATTTTAGCTTGACAGTCGTTAAGGATCATCCGAAGCCTGAAAATCTGACAACCAATCTAGGGGTTTTGAGTTACCCAGTAACTGGTTTGTGGAGGTCAATAGACAGTCGCTCCATTTAAAATACTGGTATCCAGCCTCATCCGGTTAGACTGGAAGGCGACCCAAAGGTTCTTGGGATAAGGCTAGGCAGATTATGAACCTGTGTGATGTTGAATAAGGAATGCTTAGATTAAAGACAGTTTCAATGCAAATCCTAAAGATCCAATCTATCCAAGAATTAAGATGAATAAACATGAAAACGGACGCCTCATTCCTTCTGCATGAATAAACACGACTTCCAACAAATAATATATTGTATATACATGTAAATTGTACATACACACAGACAGATGGCAACTCAGTGACCTCCATATATCCCAATTCAGCATATCTGGAATGTCTCCAGTATATTAATGCTGAGTAACCTACATATCCATTAAGCGAATTATGGTCTAACCTATTTACTATAGACGGGGCCAGGATTTGATTTTGGGCAGGGTTTGGATTGATACAAGCCCGTTGCACAATTGATGTGGTCCTAATTCGTTCACGTGAATTTACCTTCGCTGGATGAACACTTTAACGTACGAACGTCATTGTTGTGCCTATCACTTGCATGAGACGTTTTCACACTAACAGTAGCAATGGCTTTCATTTTGACATGTCATTACATTTTGACAGGTCATTACATTTTGACAGGTCATTACATTTTTGACAGGTCATTACATTTTGACAGGTACACATTTAAATTACATTTCATTGAATAGAATAGAATAGAATATTTATTTGCGTAAAACATGGTATACAATTAAGGGTGTTAAATATACAAATTGAGGCACAAGCATGTTTAGATAGGATAAAACATAGCATGCAAAATTTTAAAGACAGGTTAAGGCAACAACAATCGTTTTTTTTAAGACATCAACCTTTTTTATCTATAAATTCTTTTAAACTATAAAAACTAAACTCGAGTAACCACTTATGAAATTTAATTTTAAATAATTTTGTATTTAAAGCATTGAAATGCCTTGGTATTTTATAGTAAATAAATGCGCACACACATTGCCAAGCAGTTACTATTGTATTTAGACAGTCTAGTAGGCAAATCATTTAACACTAGTTTATATGGATCTCGTCGGTTCGGAGGATTGCCATCATTTGCAGTCCTAAATAGTTGCTTATTTTTCATAACAAACACTCATATTTCATAAATGTAAAGCGACGGCAACGGTAACAAACCTAGTTTTTTAAATATTGTTCGACATGAGTCGACGGGCTTAAGTCCACAAATTTTGAAAGTGTGTTACGCAATTAGGGTGCTGATGCTGGTCAGTAAATCACCGTGTGTTGATCACATTATAGTTTTTCTTTCATTTTTCGTTTACGCTCAAATGAATTTGTAAAATTAATGCTTATTTAAAATAAGGATTTTTAAACAGAATCCAGATACAAGCCAAAACGAACCGTCCTAGTAACAAAGAAATATGATATTTTTGAAACAACCGCGTTGTTACAGTTTCTCTTACACCAAATTTAAATTATTTAAATTTATTACCAGCTGCGGGCTAACTTAGATTACTCCAAGGGATTCTAAAATTTATAATAAAGTTATAAGGTGTAATATTGCGTGGAATAGTGTATATTTTCGTGATGGTGGTAATAGGAATCTAAATGTGGATTGCTGATGATTTTCAGGCGGTCGGTGCTATCGATTTTGTGACAAACTAATTTGCGAGACCTTATTAGTCTCATAATGATTAAGGGGCAAGCTTACATGAAATTGGCCCTTACGTCCGCGTTCGCGCAATATATCATATAATTATGAACAGGCGTTTGTAATTGCTGTGATTAATAATAATAACTTGGCACCATCTTTGAATATTTCCTTCCGTTCGAATTAATATTTCTGTCTTTTACTGGCAGATAAGAAATAAAGAAATATACTTTATCATTTCACATTCATCATCTGCCTAGCCTTTTCCCAACTAGGTATGTTGGGGTCGGCTTCCAGTCTAACCGGATGCAGCTGAATACCAGTATTTTACATGGAGCGACTGCCTATCTGACCTCCACAACCCAGTTACTGGGTAATACAATACCCCTTGGTAAGACTGGTTGTCAGACTTTCGGGCTTCTGACGACCCGTAACGACTGTCAAAGATCCACGAATGACAGCCGGGACCAACGGCTTAACGTGCTTTCCGAGGCACGGAGCAGTGGTGATGAAATAATTTACACAAAGTAAAGCGCCTGTCGGGGTTCGAACCTACGACCTACAACTCGTAAGTTGCGGCCGTTACCACTGGGCCACCACTGCTCATCATTTATTTATCATTTCACATTATTTATTTAAAATATTATGTATACATTCTTAATTCAAATTTAAGCGTAATTAGGCGCCATATTCTGAGGACCCGGCTAAAGATAATGTAGAAGTTACGGTATAATGTAATTTACTAGTTATTATTATCTTCCATCTGTTTCTTGTTTTATCTGCTAGTTTTAGTTAAGTTTAGTAACGTTAATAAAGGTCAACTTGAGTAAAAGGTCACAACTATAATGAAGTGCTCTTATTTTCATTATTCCAATGACAACAAGACAAAAATCTATGCCTCCGAATCCATAGACTTAAGTATACAATATTCCAAAGTCAGTACACAATATTAAATTGTGGTGACATATTATAATTTTATTGTGAAACTATAGAACTGTGCAAAGCAGGGGTGGGCCATGCTTTGCACAGTTTTACGACTTGACAAAACATCGAGATTTCTGTAACATATATTATGTACGTTAAATATAAATGTATGGCGCACACAAACATTCCGGAATAAATTTTCTAAAAGATGGTAAAAACAGCATCAAAATCCGTTGCGGGGTTTAGAAGAACCACGCAGTCATAAAGATACACGAATAGCGACTTTTATTTATATTATATACGTACCTTTAGATATAATATGTAAATAGTAACAAAAACATTTTAGTATAAAGGCATTTTACCAACATTTTTGAACAATCGAACGTTCAGGGAAACAGGCTGAAAACAATCACCGATCAGCCGTGACCCTCGACACTGAAAAAAAAAAACAAAATAATTAATCCGTCACTTTGATCGTGATAAACGAAACGCGAACACCAGCCGTACAAATTAAAACTTTATTAAAACGAATTAAGGTTAAAATCGGCTCGTGTGACTTTTGTAAATGATTTATGCTGTGCGTGAAACGCGAACAGTAACTGGCTGTATTAACTCGTTTGGATTACTTAATTTAAATATATTTCGATGATGGGGTATAAAAAGGCCTGAAATCGCTGATAAGGAGAGGTGATGTAAATTGTAACCATCCACGCTAATCTAATCGTAACAGAGGGCAACCAAATCCGAATTAATTGTGATTCATTTATTAACATAAACAAAATTAGCACCAGCTAGCCAGAAACGCGAAACGGCGGCGGACCAAAAGACCGGCGAATCATGGCATGGAATAGCGCGGTGGCGCACAAACCACCAAAAACATGCAACATTTTTTATTTTTTATTCAAAATGGGTTTGCTATTGACTCTAGTCTAAGTCAGGGGTGACAGAGTAGGCGACGATGGAGTGAGCTTACCCAGAAGAAGCCTGTTCACTCTCACATTGAAGATATTAGGGTTGTATGCGTTCGAAACACAGACGCAGGTAGAGAGTTCCACTCTTTAGCTGAATACTTAGGCACTATTCACAGTATTCACAGGTTTCGCTACGTGGAAGTTTCGCTTTTGCTGCAGCGCGCAAAGAATGACCGGATAGAGGATTGTAACCACTCTCATCGGGTTTTACGTCACCCACGGAATATTTTGTATCTGCCTCATTGGTCTAGTGGTCGCAAGCGCTACTGCTGAGCATGAGGTCCTAGGTTCGATTCCTGGGTCGGGCAGTGTTATAGAGTTTCTCAGTAGCAGGCCGGAGTCTGGATTTGTGCCCGGTTGATGAGCATAGTCCTGGCGAAATGTGGGTGTACTGTAGGAACACCTCTGCCTTACCTTTCGGGGATAACAGACTTGATGTTATGTTATGTAGCGCTTGCGGACTTCGAGCAATGGGTAGCTCGCCGTCCGATAAGGACTAGGCCCGGGTCGACTGCCCGTTGTGTTCCACGCGCATCTCAAAGAGATGTCAGCACCAATGACGGGGTCCGCTAGGGCCGATATCTGCCAGGGTTGCGAGAAAGTCCGAAAGGGTTACCGTGGCCCATGGCACAGGCAACTGAAGAAACACGGGTGGGTTTTAGTCAGTAAGAGTCTGACCCACCCTCCCGCTCCGCCCAGAGCGGGAGAAGTTATTTGATGATATCCACCAAAAAAAAAAATGTTATGTTTCTTTTTTATTCAACATACCATTACACAAATCTGAAACAAAATTAAAGCTCATTACAACATTACTATTCACAATAATAACTCACACAAACTTATCAAATGATTACGAAACAAATCTTATGTGGTTGCGTGACCCATCATGGCCGCGTCCGCCATGTTGGATCAGGGGTCGCGTGCTGCCGTTTTTATTGACACACGAAGCTTGCTGATCCGCCGCTGCTTTATAGACGTTTATCAATCAATTTATTATTAGTTTGATCTATATTCTAGATTTTAGGGCTCATTTTCGGGGTTGTAAAATTATTTGTAAAAGTTTTTATGAAGGTTATTTTGGTAGGAAGGTCAAAATAGAGGCCTGGTTTTTATGAATCCAAGCCTAACTAAGCAGTTAATTATCTATAAACTAATATTACTATTACTAATATTTTAAATTACTATTAGCTGAGGAGTTTGTTTGTTGTTTGTACGCGCTAATCTCTGGAACTTACAGTCGGATTTGATTTTTTTATTTTTTATTTGGTAGCCCTATTCTTAAGAAAGGTATAGGTTATTTAATACTACGCTAGGACCCGGATTTGGAAAATTCATTTCGTATTTGATAGCCCTATTCTTAAGGAACTTTATTTAAAATCACGCTAAGACCCCTAGGAGACGAGCAAAAAACAAAAGTGTGATAGAACGCTAAGCGAAAACTCGCAATAGTGCGGGTAGGCGATGCGATGCGACGGGGTGGGTCGGAGGAGTTAGTCTTTTTATACTGTCCCACTGCTGAATAAAAGTCTCCCCCAAATTCTTCCTCATTTCACAATAAAATTGGCCACAGGTGGCAACCACGATGATCAATTCTTGTTTCATCCTTGTATGAAAAGAGCTCTGTGCTTTGCAGCTATTAAGAGTTTGTTTCACTATTTCAGCTAACTCTACAACCTACTAATCCCAGATTAAAATAATAGTCTTTTCTTGGAAAACGTACTATAATACCGCGTACGTAACTAACAAGTTTCAGCGAACTATGACCTTGAACTGTGGCGCGTTTCGTAACAGAGCGCTAAAGTATTCAATCAAATTGCAAACGACCTGGCCTTTCGTATGCCACGAGTACCTCGCTGCAAGGTTACACACGCGGTCTGAGTATAGAGATTTAAAGGGAATCATGGTTTATTTGTGGATCTAATTTTATTCTTCTCTTTTTCACATTGGATTGTAAAAGCTTCTTTCGTAAACGATGTTGTTTGTGTGGCTTTCGGTGACAATGGATGAGATATTTAACTAGTTATGGGTGAGATATTCAGCGATTGATACTTTGTGAACCAAAAGCTATACTCTAAACGTGCACATTTTTCACACTATTTTTAACATTAGTGATATAACCAGTATTTGGTTTTGACCGTGGAGTTTCTTGCCCGTTCTTCTCCATAGGAACCTACTACGAGTACGTTTTGGAATGAACAAGTCGCTTGATATTTCTCACTGACCGACTTCTTGGCAGTACAAAAGTGCCTGTAATTGGTTTAATTGAAATAAATGCTTTGAGTTTGAGTTTCTGTTCATTATTTTAACAAGAGAAGCTCGCCCTTAAAAATATGTAGAACAGTTATAACTACCTCAGGAGTCCGAGAATTCTCTTACAATTGCACCTTTTATTCTTTTTATGTCAGCATAATGATTTCAAGTTTCACCCTTTTAAAGAAAAAAGAAAGAAAACAAAGAAATATTGTTTATTCTGCACAAAGAAAACGACCTTTACAAAAATACACATATACAGAGTAGCCAAAAGCTTCGTATTCGACCAATTAAAGTTTGTCAATTTTGTCTATTGCATGATGTCAGGGCCAGGGAACAAAGACATGATATATTACGTAAATGTTACATAATCAGCCTGTAACGTTCCCAGTGCTGGGACACAGGTCTCGTCTCTGTGAGAGGGAGTGGGCCCTAATTCACCACGCGGGCACAGTGCGGGTTGGTAGATGTCACATGTCTTGGAATTTTTGGTTCTAGGACATGGCGGTTGCCTCACAAAGTTTTCCTTCACAGTTTTGAGAGCACATAATCAGCCTATAATGTTCCCAGTGCTGGGACACAGGCCTCCTCTCTGTGAGAGGGAGTGGGCCATAATCCAACACGCAGGCACAGTGCGGGTTGGTAGATGTCTTTGGTTCTAGGACATGCCGGTTTCCTCACGAAGTTTTCCTTCATCATTTAGAGAGCAGTGATGATGAAATAAAATACACTAACTAAAGCGCCTGCCTGGGTTCGAACCCACGACCTACAACTCGTAAGTCGGGGTCGTTACCACTGGGCAACCACTGCTCCGATGATGTCGATGCCGATTGCAGAGTGGTAAATTATCAGCTTTTTACGATTGTCTAATAAGAATAATTTATTTGCAATTAAATCATGTGGGACTAATAAGATGATCTACCACCTCTACAAATCACCCTTGACGATTGATTAACATTCGGAAATAAACCGCCAAATGAGATGTCTTCGTTGTCAAAGTTTTACGATACTATTGTCTCTTAACTTTTCTTTTGACGCAGAAACGTGTCACATTTATTGTCTTACATAGTTTCTGGGTTTATTGTTACGACTGATCGTGAAGGCACATTGTGTAGAGATGTTTTAAGAGCTCGGTTAGTTGAATTTTGATGTATCGAAGGATTGAAAAGGGTACAGGGAGCGAGACAAAGCACAAAACACTGGATATTCTTGTGTGATAAATGTTTTGGGTGGATACATTATTTATACACGCACGGTAGTCCAAATGCCTGCGGATTAATAATGTTTTATGTTATTTAAGAATATTTAATAATATAATCGGTAATATACTGGTATAAGTAGTTGCTTTGTATTCTAACCGCTGGAGTGGATGAGGTGACCAAAGTCGCCGCATAGAAAGTGGCGCCACACGTTAGCGTCCACTCGCGTAACCTTTTAATTAATCGAAATCCGATAAACTTTATTCAATTTTTCATTTTTAAAAGATCTGTGGCACACTGTATCCGATTGCTTAGTCGATTTCGTGCTTCTGTTTTGTGCTCGTGATTATAGATCTTTTTTGTTTTTATTTTTCTTAATTATTAGAGCTAATTATCTTTTTTGTATGCACGTGTTTTTGTGACAAATAAACATATTTTTCTTTCTTTCTTTCACATTGATATGGTGGTCTTTAAGAAAGTGCTAATGATGATACCAGTGGGCTTGCAGTAATTAACATAAAGTCAACAAGTATAGTTTACTTTTTTTTATTAAAACTTCATCACAAAGTATTTTTATTGGATCAGCTCGTTCTGGATTCTATCCCTCAGAGATATTCCACGCATAGCTGGTTCCACAGCTCGCTGAGCGACCTGTAATTAATGAACCAGACGTACCGTGAGTATCCACGTTTCGGCTCCGTAAGTCATAACAGGCAGGAGGCACTGATTGAAGACTTTAATGTTTAGGATCTTTGGAGTACGCGATGAGAAGACTCGAAGAAGCTTCCCATACGCTGCCCAGCCCAGCTGAATTGTTCTTTTAGTCTCCCTATCAAAGCTGTTCTCACCAAACGGCAGAGTTTGCCCGAGGTAATAATAATAAATAATAATAAAATAAATATCGTCTGACATTGCACACAGCACCATCTAGTTCCAAGTTAAGCACTTAGGCTTGTGTTATGGATACCAGATGGTTGATACACTACTTAAATACATTTTTTTTTTCGTAAATACATACATATTATAAATATACATCCATGACTCGGGTACAATTGGTAAACAAGAGGTAAACGTATATCTCGAACAACCTCGAGAGCACTGCCATTGATAGCAACCGGTCCCGGAGTGACGTGTTCGTTGAACATAACCTGGGTTTTGTCCATGTTCATCCAGAGACCAATGCGTAAAGAAGCCGTCTAGCATCTGCGGCAAGTCCAGCAGCGATGCAGCCAGTATGATTCCAAGTGTGGGAATACTCGCCATTGATGTTATTGCCACATCCTTCCAAGTTCAGCGTCTATAGGGCGCAGAACTTTGTTGAGATAAAGTTTCAACTTATTTCCCTAACGTGAAGAATACCTATAGGTATTCGTTGCGATACGAAACATAAAAATGTTCAGTCACTTTTATTTGTGAAAAACCAAATGTAAGTAGTTGGTCTCAACTCACCTTTATGGACAATAGACGATTTTAAAAGTAGGAAAAATGGTAGCCTATCTCCCCTAGGACAACGTTATTGCCTTAGAAAATTGACATTTCAATTAAGTTACTTGTTTTTAGTCAGATAATATCATACTAATTCTTCACAACCCTGTTCCTGCCGTCGCCGCGTCGCGTCACTAAAATATGATTTAGATACTCTGAAATTCTCATTTCAGTTTGTCTAAATAATATTTTAGCACTTTCCAATTAAGCACAAGTTTGCAGGACTCCTTCGCTGTACAAACTCGTATGTTCCCGTAGATATGTACGTATATAATGTATGTTTCTGTATGTATATATGTTCCTATATGAGTTGCTGAAGGTATGGCCGTATCTATGTGTGTGTGCGTTGCTCCGGATACGAGTTGGCACAGCAAACATCTGAGCTGTGTATATTTAATTCTGAAATGAGATTTAAGACTAATTAGTACTCTTAAGGATGTACGCACATTGATATAATTACTAGATGGAACTGTCGTTCCATAATTGCTGATTTATCTATCTTGAGTAGCTACCATAAGCTATTCAATAAGCTATTTTTTTTATAAACAGCATCTCGTAGGTTAACCTGCAGGTTATCGGCTGATTAACCGGGCTATCCTGTGGATGAATTAATAAATTAAAGCCTCCAGTCAGGGGTAAAACAAACAAGATAAATTCGTCAAGATATTACTATCCACATTAGCATAACGACCATCTTAATTTACCCTCACCACTTTCTCATCAACCTTAACTCCCAAATGGCTTTCGTTTTTGTTTAAGTCTCGAATATGCAGACATAAACTAAAACGAAACCTTTTTCAATCAAGCACAAGTTTGCTGGTCTCCTTCGTATAACCTCGCATATATGCTATGCGATGTGTGCGTAGCTAGGATATGAGTTGGCATGACAAACATTGCTGTCAGACGTTCTTAGGTTCTCCACAGTGCTAAGACTGGTTGCAATTGGTCTTTAAAGCTTTTTGTTTGCAATTTTTCTACATAATAGCTGTGTCAACGACTTCAATTCGAGTGGATGTCGGAAAACAGTAATTTGTTTCTTTACTAATACTTTTTCTAAAATAAAAGTATAGCCTCAGTTACTTCTTATAACATCAGCTATCTGCCAGTGAAAGCCCCGTCGAAATCGGTCCAGCCGTTTCGGAGATTAGCCGGAACAAACAGACAGACAGAGAAACATTAAAAAATAAATTGTTATGAGTACCGTATATACTTTCCTAAGAGTTCATTAAAAAGCTATTATTTTGACATTTCCAACAAACGTTTCAACTTTGTGTAGATTTAATCTAAAATGGCAACGCAGCCGGTCTCTTGGGTACATTTGGGACTTTGTCGACGCCATATTTTCGATTGTTAATAATTTTAGAATTAGGTTAGGTAATAATTAAATTTTCATAGTTTGTTAGTTAATTTAGTGTAATAAGTTTAGTCAGTGTATTATATTTTTAACCTCTTTAATAAATACAAATAGAGTTGAAGGATTTCTTGTGGTTAAGGATACCTAGATAGCAGTACAAAATTGACACTGTCGCTGTACGCGGATCAGACTAAATCATCGAAGAATCTCAAGTGAAAGTGATAATATAAGTAGTTTTGTTATCACTGGCATTGTGATTTTTCATGAACAAAGTTTAAAAAAGCTAGAGAATACGAACCACTGAAGGTTTTATGACAACAATCTTACAAATTATTAATTTATTAAACGAATGTACAGTCAGCTTCACGATGTGGGTAGCCCCCTTCAAAGTAAATTTTAATACAACTGGGATACCCAATTGATGCAGCCCACTGTAGGTACACTCTTTAATATAAATTGTATTATTAGTCCGTTTAGGCGCAGCTAAAATAAATACCTTACAAAAGACCACACCAACATACTTAAATCAATTCAAATTAAAACAAATCCGAAATAACAAAAACTTTACTTTCCCTTCCACCAAAACCGATCACTCCTACTTAAGAAGACCAAAAACAAAACACAGTCACACTTCCAGCCGCGAGTGTACAGCCAGCCTTCCTACCTTTTCCACTCAAACAGGCGAGGCGTCGCTTCCCCAGAGAGTGATATCGTATACCTACGAGTACATACAATTTGTCGGCTGCATGCAGGCGACATGATTAAAATCTATACGCAATCATAGGCGAACTAGGAAATTATCTTATAGTGCTTTAGATTGGTTCAGATTTATGTGATTTTAGTGTTAAGTGATTTTGTAGTTTACTTACTTAATTAAATATGAGTATTGCTATCGGGGACGATTAAGAGATTAACTTTCGAACCATGCTGAATAGTAGTCTATTTACATATTTGATGGCAAATTCTGAGGGCGACTCAAATTTGTCTAATTTGGGTCGACTAATACATGTCTGCCCAGTGATAATGGCCGCGACTGACAAGCTGTAGGACATAGGTTCGAACCATTCGAACCCAGACCGGCGCTTTACTTTGTGCAATTTATTTCATCAACCCTGCTGTCAAAACAGCGAAGGAAAACATGGTGATAGGTTCTATGTCCTAGAACCTAAAATTTGAAGATATGTGACATCTACCAACCAGCACTGGGCCCGCGTTTTAGATTACGGCCCACTCCCTCTCACCGAGAGGAGGCTTGTGTCCCAGCAGTGGGAACATTATTTAGAGGCTAATTATGCAACATGTCTATGATGACATGTGGTTTTTATTATGTAGCATTATGTTACTTAGTTTGTAAGATATTATTATGAATGATAACAATAGCGACGAAAGTTGAAAATTTAACAGCTGCTGCATGTGTAGGGACTGCCACTGAGAGCAGTCCGGAGTCTCAATTTGTGCCCCGTTGATGGCAATAGGCTCGCCCCCTATTACATTGTAGTTAAACATAACTGGCGAAATGTGGATGTACTATAGATACACCTCTGTCTAATGTGGGTGTACTATAGATACACCTCTGTCTAATGTGGGTGTACTATAGATACACCTCTGTCTAATGTGGGTGTACTGTAGATACACCTCTGTCTAATGTGGGTGCACTATAGATACACCTCTGCCCAATGTGGGTGTACTATAGATACACCTCTGTCTAATGTGGGTGTACTGTAGATACACCTCTGTCTAATGTGGGTGCACTATAGATACACCTCTGCCCAATGTGGGTGTACTATAGATACACCTCTGTCTAATGTGGGTGTACTGTAGATACACCTCTGTCTAATGTGGGTGCACTATAGATACACCTCTGCCCAATGTGGGTGTACTATAGAGACACCTCTGTCTAATGTGGGTGTACTATAGATACACCTCTGTCTAATGTGGGTGTACTATAGATACACCTCTGTCTAATGTGGGTGTACTATAGATACACATCTGTCTAATGTGGGTGTACTATAGATACACCTCTGTCTAATGTGGGTGTACTATAGATACACCTCTGTCTAATGTGGGTGTACTATAGATACACCTCTGCCTAATCCTTTAAGAAAAAAGGTGCGATGTCATTTTGTCTATTGGTTTTCATTTAGGTGTCGAACGCCAAATGTAAAACGACCATAGCTGTACTAAGTTTAGTTGATGCATGAGAGAACCGGTATTAGAGTTTTTATGAAAGACTTCATTCGAGAAGGTACTACCACCATGCATATTGGTCTAAGTATGATTGCTAGCACCAGTGCGGCTAGACACCTACATGGTTCCTGTGATTAGCGCCACGTCTCGATCATACTTCACCGTCCGCCTCTCCAATCGTACTCGAGAGGTGACCAACACGATGTGTTGGACAAGACAATTACATACCTGTATGTAAAATACTATGTATTACTGCGTTCCCTCGTATCGGCATGGATTATATATGAGAACTAGCTTTTGCAATACCGGTATTGATGAGCTATAACCGTGATTACGGTATTACAAACATTATTACGCCGCTTAGTTAACTTTTTACTCTAAACTCGGTGCCAAGAAAGTGGGTTTAGTGCGGTGTTCAATTTAGCTGATTGGAAGGAACGCTTTATGCTGCCATGATGATACCGTTCGCGCCGTTCTAACAAATGAGTGAATATTTATTTGACCATCTACTATCGCGATTTGTTATAGTAAGATGAGATATAATTTATGATGTAAAGTTACTCTGACACTTGTTTTAGAAAGCGCAAGCGCCCGCGCCCCGCTGTTATCTCTAGCTCACCCTCCCGCCCGCGTTGGCCTAATCCGATGACCAAGCAGAGCGTGTCTATTCTTCAGTAGACTATTTATGTAAAAGGCGGAGAAGTTTTCTCTCTGTTCAACATTAAATGCTCTTTCCTTTTTGCGACCAAATTTCCAAAAAAAAAAATGTCTTAAATTCAGAAAATGTTATTAAAGCTATTTGGTTTAGTTTGTTACTTATTAGTTCGGGAGAAAAGTTCTTTCGTATTTTATATATAAATTCAAGACTAAGAGCTCGTGTGGTACCCAAATATTGAGCTTTTTTGTATACCCAGACTAGCTCAAATGGGTCAAAACTGTTTTGTGGTCAGCCCCTAACTCTTCAGCTATGTCGTAACTACTAATATGCCCGATATTACTCCATTTTTCAAAAATGCTCCGACTCTATCCATAACAGGGCGACATCTTTGACGTGAAAATTCCCAGAACTGAAAACGCTTGAACCAACTTTGTGCTACTCTCACTGACACTGCGTTATGTCCAGAAACGACACAAATTGTTGTTACTTTTTTTTGTAATAAAACTCATATCATACTTCAAAATGTATCGAATTTCTTCGTTAGATTCACTCATTTTGGCGG
Source organism: Brachylomia viminalis (assembly GCA_937001585.2). Taxonomy (NCBI): domain Eukaryota; kingdom Metazoa; phylum Arthropoda; class Insecta; order Lepidoptera; family Noctuidae; genus Brachylomia; species Brachylomia viminalis. The sequence goes on along the minus strand of OW443307.2, from coordinate 3,094,530 downwards.
ACATAAAAACAACTTTAAAATGGCGGGAAATCGTTTTTACCTTTTTATTTTTTAAATGTTATCTCTATTTAATGTATCAAAACCAGCCAGATACAAACAGAACTGCCAAAAAGATTTTACTAGAACTGTATAACTCTATAATATATTATGAAAAAACTTTTCGCCGACCTATTTACTACGTAAGTATTTACTTATTATACTTATTTACTATTTACCGACGTAATTACTTTTAGATTTTTTACTGTTTGTTTATCAGCAAATTGTATTAAGGCTATTCAATACCAATTTCTTACTTATGAGAGCTATGTGTTTATATTCAATATATTTTAACAAGTAAGCATAATTAAGACGGATTTGAAAATAAGAATACGTATTTGAATGGTTTTATTAATGTCCTCATTGAACTTGTGGTCAATATCACGTGATCACGGTATTGATCACACCTTATAGTATTCTGGTATTGAAAAAATCCAGTATTTGAAAGTCATAGTCCCACTACCAACTAAAAACATGCCCAGCCGAGCGTGGGTCGGACATGTATTGTAACTTCAAACTTACAATAGACAGCCCACAGAAACGCCCACCCTTCACGACATCCCAGAGTTTATGCTCGCAAGAAGCGATGCGACAAACTCTTCTACAACACGCCTGTGTCTGTTTCGGATCTTAAAGTTTTTGCACATACTCGAAACTGTGAGATCTGAGAACGCACTCACAAATCCAGAGAAATTGCTACTGTGTTGGCAGCATTTAAAATAATGGAAAACTTTTCCACGTTCTCTTGTCCCAGTGGCCCATATCGTACGTTTCCTCGGTTTGCGATCAATATACGCGATTGTTGTGGTTATCTGCTCCTCTTTAATCGTTCCCGTTATTGTGGAGCTGTATGTGGCTGTGACACAATTTGTATTGAGAATAATAGCTTCCGAGGAAACAGGAGTAAAGGAATTGGTACGTTGGTAAAGACGTGGAGCACTTTAAGCAGATTTATTTACTAAGTAAAAAAATAATAAGTTAAAAATAACTACACAATATAATCATTGTGTAGTTATTTTCTTACTCATATTTTTTAAATTTACGTTTAATATAATATTTTAAAGAAAAGATTTGTTTTTTTATATGTTTGTTTGTTACGCTTTCAAGCTAAAACAGCTAAACGGATTTAGATGAAATTTGGCAAATAGGTAGACCATGACCTGAATTAGAACAAAGGATACTTTTATCCCGATATTCTAACGGGATCGAGACTTATGCGGGTGAAACCTCGGAGCGCAGCTAGTTTTTCATAAATTGATCACGTGTTATTTGGTAAAGTCGTGGCATAAACCGTTACTACGGTAAAAGATTGTATAATTTCTTCTATAAAAATACTCCTTAGCAATCCTTTATACCTAACATTTCTAGGTAGTCTTAAGAAGTTACTAAACTATGGCTCGTTTTAACTTTACCACTTACTTAAAGCATAATCGATCGTCTCATAATCAAATGAGACGGCCTCCTTTACTTCAGCTTCCATTACTTATATCGTGGTACTCGCATCCACAGAGTTTGGTTTTGATTCCAAGAAAGCATTAGTACATGTTTATGAATCATATATAATACTGTAAAATCATACCTACTAGCTTCACACTAACGTTCTGAGAATCCCTAAAAGTATGAAGAACATACAAATATGTACACTACTAAAATGGCTGCACTGTGAAAACATGAATATGAGGGTTATGATACCACAAGAGACGTCGCATGTCTAGACAGAGGACAAACAAAGCTCGTGGAATCTTAGACGAGTGGCTACAATACGCATGACTCACCCTTAGTATAACGGAGAGAGAACAGAAAAGTCACCCGTGTACCTACAATACAAGAAAAGTGCGTAAACCTACAAAAAATACACAGTTTTTGTAAACGGGACTCGTTTTTCTTTAGAAATATGAAGAACTAGTTTTCTGTATATATCTCTACTCGATGAAACTTGATTCAATCAATCGATTTTTTATTGAATTTGATGCACACCACTATCTTTGTCATGTAGCTACTCAACAAAGTGCAACTACAATTATAAAAGTCATTCGATTTTCTCAGCTTTTTATATAAAACATTCGATTACGCGCTTCCAGAGAAACTAATGCATATCTGAGTGTTATTTTTTTATCTGAAAGTCACATGCAGAAGGTCCAATAAGATCTATAAAACACTCTTTGTTGACTCTTCTTCCTCCAGCTATTTTCTGTTTACTCATTGACCTTCTGTCTTTTCACTTTCCACGTTTGAAGCCACTTCAATTCGGCTACCAAGGATTACGACGCGGCTTCACAAAAAGTTCAATGTATCTTTTCTTCAAGTGTAAGTACGGATGGCAATGGATGAAGCCTTCACTTATTAGCACAGCGGTTGTCAATATCCTTCTTGGGATGTTTTGTCTTATGTATGTGAGCTTATATGAACAAGCATAAAGCTGTTTTATGAGGAAATTCAAATGACAACTAGGCTGTTCTAGGTTAATTAAGTAAAAAAACGTAAGTAAGTAAGTAAAAAATAAATCCTTGTAAACAATGTTACAAGTGGTGTTTAGACAATTCACTTAATAGAGTTTCATCTCTATTCATAAAAATTGTTTGCGGTTTATTATGAAAAGCTACCTAATGATTCGAAAAAATTACAGCCTCGCACAAGAAAAACTATTCCCGAAAATATTCAAACGAAAACTATATTTTTTTCAAACCAATATAATCGCAGCACGCGCCGTCCGTCTGTGGGCCGCCATTTTTCTTAGCCAGCGCAACCCAAACTTCACCGCATTAATATTAATGTCCGCTACATATTTATGGTTCTGCTCCGTGTTTTTATTTAATTCAATTATGGAACGGTTTAGTTGATACCGCTTTTTGGGACGTTTTTCCGCGTTTTATTTTCGTCCCAGACGTATTCTAACACATTTTAGCGGTCCCGAGTCTTACAAATGCAAATTTTATTTTTACGAGAAATAGGGTTGGAATATCGATGACTATCACACGTATTGGACAAAGCAGTTCGATTGTGGACTTCAGCAGGTAATTTTTGCATGATTTAATATTCATAGTTTTTATTGGGGAAATGAACACCAAAATGTAGAATATGAAATGGTCCATCAATTTAATGAAATTGATCCGCTGAATTATTGGAAAGAAAGAAAATGTGTGTAAAAAGAATTCGAAATATGTTGAACTTTAATCAACTTTTTTTTTGTAATTATGTATTTATTTTATTTTAAAGAAGGCTTACAGACTAACAAACCAATGATATAAACAAAGTAATATAAAAAAAAATGCTTATAACAAGCCTCGAATTGTGTTGTATTGTCTAATTTGTCTGAGAGGAAGGTCAAGATGCACACTAGAGTATGAGAAGTTTTTAAGTAATATAGAGAAAGAGAGTTAGAGAGCTTTCACAAAACACTATAACAATGATAGAAAACGATACTAAAACAAGTGACGCAAGCAGTGACGTAGACAACGGCATGTAGGTTAATGGTGAACCATTCACAGTGACACATTAGCTCAGACCAACAAGTTAGTACTTTTTACAACTGTGGGATGGCAATTAAAAGTTTGTACATAAACACGGATGTGTCTACCCGCCTAGAAACGAATTCATGAATACATATGAATTTATTTTAACTGCTTACATACCTATAGTTAAACTTAACAACTACCGTTTTTTATTTTGGTAGGTACAGTTAGGGACATTCTTTGTGAAGCAAGTTGACACACGTCAATGGGTCGTGTTTTAGCCATTTCATACAACTGACTGTCAAAGGATGACAGTGGTGATTTGAATATAGGTACGGGCAATTTAATTCGGTACCTAGGCAATTTGCTTCACAATTAATTTCCCTGACTTTACTCAAACCATTTTTTGTAAAACAACTGTTTAGCTGCCGTCTTATTTAAATCAATTTGTAGATCCCTATGTCGAAATGGTAAGTAATTTTATCTCATGATGAGCTCTTTCCCCATCACTGTTGCCGTAACTCTCCAGTTTACTGAGCTGTGTATTTTTCCATACTATACTCGTCACACCACATCAGGTCTAAAAGAGGAATCAATTATTATTAATATCACCACACTTGGTATATAAATCGGTCATCACAGTTGCTATTAGTACGAGGACTCATCACCTTGAGGTAATCCCAGTCACCTTTAACAGCCCACACGTGTAAGCGTTGACCTACTCTTCATTGGAATCGCGTGGTATCCCCCCAATTATAAATACCCTGAACACTGACCAGTCGATCGGCTCAATTAAATTATATAAGCAACAAAATGTCATTGCTATTGACATAACCAAAGAGCTCGGTTCATATTGTTCGCTAAACTGATGTGTTATCGGATTTGTTCACTGTCATTCCTATTGAACGATTTGAAAATCCAATATGGCGGATGACATTTGAATTCTGTGAATTTGAATCGCAGATTTTCTATTGTCAAATTCTGTTTGATATTGTGCGACATTTTAGATTAATTTGTGTTTGGATTTAACGTGAGTGGAATTGAGATTTTAACATGTAAATCCTAGCCTAGTTTCGTAATGTTATTTTTATGACTACGGAATCGTTAGGAGGTTAATAAAACTTTGACAGCCGCAGTTACAATTTGTAATAAGATGCCATATTCCGAACAAATTGGGTCAAATTGCTTTAAGCTTTAAAGAGTCCACGTACAGCCCCCGATTTGCCGAAGAGCCTCTAATTTGGTGAGGGTCACGCTAATTTAACCGGATATATCCGGTTACGCCGCGTAAAAAATACTGTTGGCTTAGGACCAAAGTTTGCCCAAACGTTTGTTCAAACATTGTGTTTGTAACATACTACATTTAATACATGTTGGTAACAAGCTGGCTGGCTGAAATGTTACCCTTGTAGGTTGGTGCTTAGGGACTTACTTTATGATAATAACATCAGCCTGTAACTATCCCACTAGAGTAAAGACCTCTTCTGAAACCGAAAGGGACGTGCTTGTATAATCACGTTTGTTTATTGCGTGTTGTCGAGTTTGACAATTAAGTCCATCGGGGTAATTGCGTAACACGGAATGAATGAAAATGCATTGTCATTGTTAATGGCAATGCCTTTCATTTTGACAGTGCAACAAAATTTATTGCGTTATTTACGTTATCGAACATGACGATTTTTTCAAACATATGAAGCAATGGTTCGGCCATTTACTTCAAAATTCTTCGGATTGTGATTGAAAATGTGATAAGCTATTGGGGTGTAGGTTTTCATTTCACAACGTTCGATTTTTAATTAGTACCCTTCATTGTAAAGTACGAACATATCGCATAAAAAAGTTAGTTGAAAGCGCTAATACCAGCATAATCAATATACCATAAAAAGCTTCACCAAGCCCATTTTCCGAGCATAAAGTGAACCAAACACAAACTAATTAGTTAATACAAAATCAAAAGTCCATTTCAAAGTCGCATCAAGCCGTAGTAAAAGTAGTATTTTTTCACAAAATTACTGTACATTAAGTGGGATACGACGCCTTAGGAATTTTAATTGAGTTCCTCGTTTTTAGTGTGTGGCCCAAGTTACAAGAGGATCGAGGGTTGTTCCATTGTTAGAATTGAATGAAAAATTCCCGTCAAATGTAGAAAGAGAAAGCATAGACAAAGGTTCGTGGCATAACGTCGCTTCTTTGTGTGCTGGGCGCCCCACATTGCTTTTTTTATTTTTTATTTTAATGCTGGCAACGTGTGGCGGGATTTACATTTAAAAATAAAAATGGTCTGAGAATTCGAGAGTTGCGTGTTTCATTGCTGTTGGTACGAGTTCTATAAAAGACATTTCGTTCACCAGAAACATTTTTAAAATTGTTTTGAATGCAATAGTTCAAGGTTACCAGATAGCACCTTAGAAAACTTTTGAATTTAGCCTAGTTGTATATGTGTGTGTTAGTCATGTAGTTAATTCAGTTTAGTTTCATGAATTCTATTTCTAAAATAATAGGTTGGGAGCCTAGCCGTTTTACTGCCAACTGTAATTATTCTTTAATTGCTATGCTTTTTTAATAAATATAATGAGTGCAACGTGCATGCTGTTTCTTAATTCGTTTGTAGTGATTACAATAGCGAACAACAGTTATTTCGGCATGTTAAATAAAAAAAGAACTTGGTAATTGCAAAACTATGAGTAAACAATTTTGCTTAGATTGGTGTTCCTCCGATACTAAAATTAATTAGGTACCTACTGCAATATCGCATTATCTTATAACTTAAAACTAACCAAAGTAAAAGCTCCTGAAACAAGATGGGTCTCTCAAAATATGGCATCATTAATACCAAATTCCGTTCTTTTCTCTTGAATCCCGATTAAAATAGACTGAAAACATTTTCAGGCCAAAAGGGATCTTTTTAAAGTTTGTTGTAATACTTGGTTTCTAGTAAAAGGGTAGACTTAATGCTCGGTTTAAGAAGCTGTAATTTTAGCGAAAGTATCTTTATGTCTGATCTGCGTCGTATTTAGAATATGAATGGGCCATCGCTGTGGCTGTTAGCTGCATTTTCCTGTACAATTGTTCAGGACATGCTGAGAAAACCATATATTTTTAGCAGCTTCAGCTTTTGTGCCACTTTGCCTTACCCAAATTTTTTTAAACTTTAAAAGAAAAAGTGAACGAAATCTCATTTTTCCAATTCCAATTTCCTGTCCATGTCATTATGGAATTTTTAAACGGACTTTTCTCCAAAGCAAAGGTCCGTTTGAAAATGTATTTAAAAATAACTATAGTGGTCGCGTTTAAGCATGGCAATAGCGGCCACCTACATTGTTTACCATTTATTACTTCAAAAACTGAAATAAACACCGTTAACGTCCAAAATCGATATCTATCGTGATCTTCAACATGTTCCAATAACGAAACACCATACATAGTTTGTCGTTTGTATTCCTACGGAAAGATATTAGGGAAAGGGCAATGACCGCTATTGCCAAGCTAATACGCGACAGCTATAATATAGTACGAACATTTTAATAACGCAATTTATTCATTTCAAAAAGTTTTCCTCAACAAAACACTGATATATTAAAACTCCGCCGCTATCCAACCGAAACAAGCTCTGTGTCACATCTGTATTCCCTCCATTTTCTTGTCCCGCATTCCTATTTTCTGTTTTAAGAGTTTTTTATGGGGATAAAATGGAAAACTGCTGACTACTTGACATATGGCGGTCGTGTGCTGTGACAAATGGTCCTGACATTGTTTTGAGGCTCGTTGCATTGTTATGCCGACAAAATAGTATGCTCTGGCTATTTTGTTATTTATCTTTGTTGGGATAAGGGGACCTTGTTTCTAGTCTACTCCCTATACACGGAGTCCGTAGTTTCGACCGAACTGGCTGGCGTTTTTATCTCCGTATCACTTACGACAAAAATAATTTATGACTATACGATTTGACAGTAGTCCCTACTACCGACAGGTATTTTGCCCGTCCGAAAAAATGAATTGGACACTTGTTTTGACGGATCAACAGCTACTATCGGACGGGCCCGTATCTTTCGTCGAAGGACGCACGAACGGACGGGAAATGCATTCGATTTAAATTACCTAATGTTTGAAGTAGCAAATGTGACATCATATTGAATGGAGAAAAACTGGAATTTATTAATCACACGGTTTTCCTAGGAATCACGCTAGACGAGAAATTACAATGGGGACCTCATATAACATCTCTTGCGGGGCGGCTAAGCTCGGCCGCTTATGCTGTTAGAAAGATAAGACAGTTAACAGATGTAGAAACCGCGCGTTTGGTCTATTTTAGCTACTTCCACAGCATTATGTCGTATGGCATTTTACTGTGGGGTCGGGCTACTGACATTGAATCCATCTTTATTTTGCAAAAGAGAGCTGTCAGAGCCATTTATAATCTACGTCACCGCAAGTTTCTCAAAGAACTATTTCAAAGGATTAATATTATGACGGTACCTTGCCAATTCATTTATGAAAATATTATGTATGTAAGAAAAAATATACATCTTTTTAATAATAAATATTTATATATATATGTATACCTATATATATATTTTTTTAAACGTTGCTCCACACTAGGAATTTCTCCTGTATCGTGGGTGCGTTTACAAACATTTAAACTCACATACACAAACAGCCAGATCCGGAACAACTACTGGCAGGTCATACAAATATTTGTTCCGTGCGGGAATCGAACCCGCGACACGTAACGCAGCAGTCAATCGCTTAATAAGTGATAGACATAATTTTAATACTAGAAATAAAGATAAAATAGATCAACCATTTTTCAGATTAGCTAAGGTACATACATCTTTTATGGGGTACTGTGTTAAATGGTGCAACAAAATACCCTGTCATATATTGCAATTAAATAAAAGAAAATTTAAAACTCATTTAAAAAGTTCACTTTGTAAACAAGCATATTACAAATTATAGGATTTTATTTGAGATATTATGTATGTCTGGAAACATGCTGGTCGAGCTCCATAGGACAATCTAGAGTCTAGACAAAATCAAACTTGTTGCTACTATAATTGTACAATTTATTTACATTCTGTCATTACTTTAGCTCACATACTGACATATTACTTGATTTAACAATTTGGAACATCATATACTTTTACAATGTTTGTAAATGTATGAGCACCATGTATCTATCACATATTTAACTTATAATTATGCCATTGCTACATTTTTAAATTCTTTTTACCTATTGTGGTAGGGTAATTTTATTATAGGTGCATCGTCTTCACATATAATTAATGTATGCAAATATTCTAACGCATTTTAAAAGAGTAACGGTGGAGTTTCTTGCCCATTCTTCTCCATCCGAAACTACCCTTTGGAAGGGGCGACTAGAATCAATTCTATTTTATTATATTTTTATGTAAATGTTGACGTTCAAAAGTGCCTTTTATGTGCGTACCTACTTGAAATAAATGCTTTGACTTTGTACTTAGAGAGTAGGTCCCCTGTACCGTTGTTTTTGCATGTGTAATCTTATATCATGTGTGGTATTTTATCGATTACAAAGAAGAATTTAATTTACCTAAGTAAATCAATTCACTTTATAAATTTTGCTTATGTGTTAAGTTTTAATGTTTTTATTTTATTTTATTAAATAGAAACAACACACAGCTACATTATGCAATATTACAAACAAAAAAAACATAAGTAACTTAAATACTAATTTAGCCCACAGCGCTGTTCACAGATTACCATTAATAATTAAAACTTTAAAGTTATGAAAAAAAAATCGTAGTGTGAAATAAGTGAAATAAATATTGGTCCTTCTGTCCCTCTTGTGTTATGAAGGGTCTGTAATACTACTGAAACAGATATCATGAATAATTATTAATTGACTACATCATCAGAGAACATTAATTACTTAGATTGAAAATTAATAACGGTTCAATTAGTCGATTATGGTTCTAGGAAATTAGACGAGAAAGCCACCGAGAGGTTGTTGGTCCTTACATTATTTAATATTAACTTTGTTATTTTTGGTCCTTCACTCCGGGAATGTGTTTTTAGTATTCTTTAAGTAATATGAATCGATGTCATTAGTGACGTCTTAAAACAAAGCTCTGCAAAAGACATAAAGAATGAAGTTAAAAGAAGAATTTTATGCATTTATGATATATGTATTTGCGGTAAATAAATGGCCGAACGTTGATTTGACTTTGCGGAAATGTCATATTTTCAGACTATATATTATATATATATAGAATCTATTAAATTTTCAAAAGAATTGTTGGCTGATTTTTAATTAATAATATGTTTCAAATGTTGCAATGTTGTTGACACTAAATAAACGCAGATTTTCAATTCCACTGGTTTCATATAAAAGACTACAAAAATGATTTTAACCCAATGACTTAGCCTTAAACATAGGGTTGACATCGAAACCCTCTCAAGCGTTATTATTTACACAACACCGGTGCAATCCGTTTCGTGGCGGTAAATTCCGGTAAAAACTAGTTCCGTGCGGTAAAAACTAGTTTTCAAGTGTTAACTACACTTCTGCGTGACCCAGTTATAACCGGTTCCGGGTTTGGCTCGTTACTGAGGACGGGAGCCGACTGCAGTCACGTTCCTGCTGTCCGTTTGTCTTACTGCATCATTATGCGCTGACAATTAATTTGTAGCTTTTTTTAATAACAGCGAGTACTTGGAGGAGAGTTATAAAGTGTAGTCAGTTGTATTTTTTTTTTGATTGGCTGCTTCTTCTCTTTGGTACTCGTATATCTGTTCAGGGTAAGATTATAAACACGTTTTTTTTGAGATTGGTCACTATAGCAAAATCAAGGATGAAGATTTCCTTGTAAATCTTTACAAGTAATTAAATATTTGATTTAGCGTAGTTTAAGTAACCATCTCTTTGATGTAGATAATAGTTTCAGGTTACTAGACAAAGAAATAGGTAATATACCTTTTATTGCCCCATTTGCTAGTAGTCTGGGAAAAGAAGGGACTGAATGATAGCGTGGTGGTTGACAGAGGAGAATGGGAAAAGAAAACGTGTTGCACCGACCACAAGTAATATGGGACAGGGAGATGATGATGTTAGTGGTATCTTATGGCACAAACAAGGATGCATCGCAATACAATCTGATTTAAAAAATCTTGTAAAATTGGTTTTATCAGCACGTACATTGATGTGAACTCACTACTCGAACGTAAAGCTTTATATCTCGTTTTGGGGACCAATAGTTCGAGGTTTCGGGGTTCAGAACTTTCATTTACCAGTAAAATGCCTGCATTGAAGCCTCGTTGTTCAATTGAATTATGCCTATGGCGTTGACCTTTTACTAACAGTTGTCAAACTAGTTTAAATGTGTTAGACTTTACAGAGGTTTAAGGCTTTAGCCTTACAAATATTTAGCGGTTTCCTCATAACGTGTGTGTAAGATTAGTTTTAGTTGAATAATAAATGATTTTATTTCTGTCAGTAGTTTTGTAAAAACACTTTCACACGTCTATAATTTTGTTTTAAACTAGGTGATGTTGGCGTTTTCTATCTGACTACTCTGAGAAGAAAGGCCGAAACAAACTCAGAGGTCTCTTTTAAAGTCGAGACAAAATCTTGGTCCGATTATTGTGAAGGCTATGTAGATCGGTGTCTGAAATGGCCTTTTGAGGAAAGAACCACACAGATTGAGTGGACCTGTCCAGTCAGTGCACGCAATTGTCAGCAATCGTGCAACACTAGTAATGTAATTGTATAGTTCGTTTTTCATCTTTTCCTTTATCTAATAATTATATGAAATAATACCAGCCTATAACTGTCCCATTCCAGGGCATAGGCCTCTTCTTACACAGAGAAGGCACGAGATCAAGAATTGATCACCACACTTGCTCAAGGCGGGTTGGCAATTTCAGTCTACTATTAATTACAAGTTCAGTTTTCCTCACGATGTTAACTTACTCGTATCTTATCTAATTGACGCGAAAAGAATGCGTGACTTGAGCAATTGAAACGCATTTTCTAATCTAAACAAAAGCATTCGTATATGTGTCGCGCAGTGTTTGTGAAAACGGGCATAAATGCACATAACCTTATTTCTAGGATCACTTTGGTACCGTGCCTATATCTGTAAGCCTAGGCTATGAATAAATCACGCAAGATCTAGGATTAAACTGCACGTTCAAACGTGGAGGCTGCTTTGAACTACGGGCAATGCTCGAAAGTGATCATGGAGTTTCAATTATTGCTCTAATTGTGGCTCAGTTTAACTCATTTTGCATCGATCTGCGCAACATTGCTGTGATTTTCAATGTTGCCAATGGCGATCGTCTGACGAAGTCACGGAAACTCATTTGAGAGAAACAATGTTACTAACAACAAAGGTTTATTTCGACTAACAAAGGATCATAATTAGTACAACTAAAAACATATCATTAAAAAGACTTCACAAAAGCATACTACACACTCACACACACTTCACTTTTCGAAAATAAGAGATAATTATGTTTTCCTTATCTCCATCCTCCTGTACTACCACTAGGTAGGTAGGTAGGTAGGTCTTGTTCTTCTCGTGGTTTTTATATAAGGTAAATTCTCGCCTCTCTTTTATTTTAACCTTAATTTCCTTTCGTATCGACATTCATTATCATGAACTTGTCATTGCATGAGCAGTGGTGGGTTATTTTACTTACCTAGTTAAATATGAGTATTGCTATCGGGGACGATTAAGAACTGTCAAACTACTTATTTAACTTTTGAACCATGCTGAACAGCAGTCTATTTACATATTTGGTGGCAAATTCTTAGGTCGACCCAAATTTGTCTAATTTGGGTCGACTAAGACATGGCTGCTCAGTGGTAATGGCCGCGACTTACAAGTTGTAGATCGTAGGTTCGAACCCAGACAGGCACTTTACTTTGTGTAAATTATTTCATCACCACTGCTCTCAAACGGTGAAGGAAACATCGTGAAGAAACCGGCATGACCTAGAATCAAAAATTCGAAGACATGTGACATCTACCAACTGGGCCCGCGTGGTAGATTATGGCCCACTCCCTCTCACTGAGAGGAAGCCTGTGTCCCAGCAGTGGGAACATTATAGGCTGATTTATGCTATGCCGTGGTGAAAATTAAACGAGCCAGGAAGATAGTGGGGCTGACAACCCAAGGTGGGCTATTTGTTGTATCTTAATGTTGACTTGACTCTGTCTCTAAAAATATTTTTCTTTAGAAAAGTATTTTAATTTCAGCATAATAATTCCAGGTTACAACAGACTGTTGACTTAAAAACCTATATTTCTGTACGACATAATTTAATAGCGAAGCAGTGTGAACAAACTAAAGTCGTGGCTGTAGTAATATATCACGAGATATCTTCCTTATCCGACCTCGGACGAGGGTAGGTAGTGGGCATGTATGAGAACTAGTGGTACGACTGGATGGAAACTGTAAGGAGATTTTTTGGGATTGAAAATGAAGTTGGTTTGGTACGAATGTGATTTCGAGTAGGGTCAATGTCAAAGGAGAAGTGTAGAATAACAGCCTTTAAGTCCGCTTGCACCACAAAGAACTAAATGCGTTTAGCTCTAAATGTATGCCCTACATGTTGTTTCTGTCAATCGTTTGAAGACGACAGAGACAGTAGATGTATACAAAATGTTTTAAATATGTTACGGGCCTTTAGAGTTTTGTCTTGAACAAACAAGTTTTTTGAAATAAATTGTAATTGGACTTACAATATCACTGTATCAGCAGAAGTCTAAATTTACTGTTAACAAACCAAGAGAACCCTCAGTGATAATTAAACAAAATAGTTTTTAATTTATTGAAAAACCATTACAAAATATTATAAAATGGTTACTACTGATACTTTATAAAAGGTTGTCTGATGTCCATGTCATGAAATACCTTCTCAAAACCTTCGTATACACAAACCCTACAACTGTTAATCCTGGTGTAGCGGTATCTACATCGCCACATGCGAGCTGCGCGTCATACTGACGTCACGCAAATCCTGCATCGCGCAAGCAGAGTTTACCGCGCAACTAGCATAGCAATACAACGTCCCGACATCAATCGTCGGGCAGTTACCCACCAGATATGACACCCGTCTGGTCGAAGGATCCTCCCTTTACTATGGGTATGAGTGAACTTTACACCCTGTTCCTCATACCTCTATACTGGAAAACAGAATTCTATAAAATCAACACCTCCAAGACTCCGACGACGTTCCCCGAAAGCCTGGCTACCCTACAAGGCTGTGACCCGATTCTGTGCTATTTTCTTAGGACAAAGAATATAGAATAAAGCACAGCACTAACGGATAATATGACGTAAAGCGCAGAATGTAAGTGCATGTGTGAATGTTCTGATTCTGTATGTTTAAACTCTTTCGGGTACTTTTCACTTTTTACTTTCATAACGGGTGTATTTAGGAGCCAGACCTTAAATAAGACTAATTGTAATTGTTGTATGTTTTTCTGGGTAGGGCGATAACTAATTTTGTACCGACGGCAAAAAAGTTCATTAGCACTGACATTTTTAAATATACCATCAAATTTGTCACAATGGATGCGATAAACTGTTCTTTATCTTTTCATTTATGTAGCTCAGAGTTAATTTTGTTTAAAGTTTTCTCCTATATATTTTTCCCTTCTTGTTTCCATTTTAATTAAATATTTTGCTCAATAATTAAGAATAAAAAAACGGAAGTGTTAATAACTTTTGTTGCTGACTGTACCTATAAATTTTTGCCTTTGGCTTTGAAAAAGAATAATACATATGGATGAGAGCAACGCTTCGTCATCATAATCTGATTACAATCATCTTTTGCGAATTGTAGTCTTTATGGCACTATGCGCGTCTTTATAGACCAAAATATCACAAGGCAAAATCCTTTTCTGATAACAGAGAAGGAACGAACAAAGCTAACACTATCTCACTGGTTGTAATAGAATTTGGTTCTTAAGTTCCTCTCGGTGTTTTCCTTCGCCGTAAGTTACTGGTGTCCTCGATTTTACAACTTAGATATGATGTTATTACAGTCTACAAAAACGTAACTATTGGAAATCCATTAGTTTTTATAGTTCCCAATGGTGCGTTCGTTTCGACTATCGATAGCCAGACCGAGCTTAGTCAGTACATGGACGTAACATTGAAAGTCTAGACGAGAACTTATTGTCATGAAGAAATATCTAGACTCCATTCATTAGTCGTATACAAAAGTCGTATTCCCGGGTCGGGCAAAGTTTTATTGGGTTTTTCTATCTGGAATTTTTCAGTAGCTAGATTCTGATTCTGATAGTCTGGATTTGTGCCCGGTTGATGGCAGAAGGCTCGCCCCCTATTACATGGGACTTAAGACGGGTAAGCATGCGTGACGCTATAGCGCGACGTGACCCTGGTAGAGCAATTTCTATGAAAGTGTCATGGAAATTGTTTACATAATTCGCGTCGCGCCTGTCTGCAGGACCCTTTAAAAATAAGTGGCGAAATCTGGGTGTCCTTTAGGGACACCTCTGCCCAACCCGTCGAGGAAACAAGGCATAATTTTATGTATATACCTAAAGAAGTAGAATTAGTGTACAAAGAAGTAGAATTATTCAAAGAAGTGGAATTAGTGTACAAAGAAGTAGAATTATTCAAAGAAGTGGAATTAGTGTACAAAGAAGTAGAATTAGTGTACAAAGAAGTAGAATTAGTGTACAAAGAAGTAGAATTATTCAAAGAAGTAGAATTAGTGTACAAAGAAGTAGAATTAGTGTACAAAGAAGTAGAATTAGTGTACAAAGAAGTAGAATTAGTATACAATTAAAAATAAACGACTGAGGATCGTAAGGTCCTTTGTTCGATCCCCGGGTCGGTTTAGTATTGATTAAGTTTCTCTTTAGGAAATTCTCAATAGCAGCTTGAAGTCTGGATTTGAGACCAGTCATTGCTGATCTCCATTATCCCTAAGAATACACGCTTGATGTCATGTCATCATTGGCGTGACAATTTAATCTCCCATTTTCTTTCTATTATTGTAATTACGCAAGAAGCTTCAAATCTTAAATATTAAATAAACGTATTAATCTACAAAAATAAATAAAATTGAAGTGTCTGTTTTTAATGTCAAAATAACAGCTTTTTAGTAAATTAATATGAATGCACATACGGAACTTAATATTAAAAAAAAAAACATTTTTTTAAACTTTTATCTGTCTTTTTGATCTGGCTAATCTCCGATACGGCTGGACCGATTTTGACAGGACTGTTACTGGCAGATAGCTGATCTTATAAGGAGTAACAAAGCCTACTTTTTGTCCCGCTAGCACGTTTCTGTGGGATCATTTCCGACATTCACGCGGGCGAAGCCGCGGGCACAGCTAGTAATAGATAACCCACAAAACTTATTAAAATATTTCACAATAACTAATTGTTAACAGTATTCCCAAAGTTACGGGACGTTTCAAACTTGTGTCTGGTTTTAGTCCAGACTAATCTATAGATCGAAGTTAGCCTGTAAAGCCTGTGGAGCTTGTAAGTTGAAACTTGTAAGACGTTTAGCATCAAGTATTCATTGCTCTGTTGGAACTTAGTTATAAGTTGAGGAGCCTAATCTAGTGGGTGATGGAAAGGGTTCGTTGGCTTTTAACGCTTCGAACGGGTACTTTTAATTGTTTCGGTATTTGGTCGCGTTGTGTTGTTTGTCGTGTAACTGTCGCCGAATTTAGTTCTGTTTCTGTTATTGTACTTCTGGCATAGCTTAACCAACTGCTCCGTATATTATTGGGCTTTCCATTAGGAGTTTCTCAGTTACAGACCAGAGTTTAGAAGTTGGCTGTGTGATACCCCCGTGCCTCAAAAAGCAGGCTAGGACGGCGCGTTGTGTTTCACGCGCGCCTCAAAGAGATGTCAGCAACAATGACGGGATCCGCTAGGGCCAATGCCTGCCAGGGTTGCGGAAAAGTCCGAAAGGGTTACCGTGGCCCCTGGCACAGGCAACTGAAGGAACACGGGTGGGTTTTAGACAGTAAGAGTCTGACATGGCCTCTCGCTCCGCCCAGAGCGGGAGAAGTTATTTGATGAGGAGCGATGCTAAAAAAAAAGGCCGTTGGTCCAGCGTCTGCTCTCTCTCCAATCGTGTCGGATTGCGGTCCCATCGGACTTTAACATCTTCCGCGAAGATGGCTAGTCTCCGCTGAGATTGGCCGAAATGCGATCTGAAGGACTATTACTTACATCTAGCATAAAAATATAGAAGTGGAAAGAAAGGTAGTACCTACCTAATAATTATGAATAAACGTGAGTTTGTGTATGTGTGGTTTTATGGTAATATGATAAAAAACGATTACGGGACCGGCCTTCACGAGTATTTGCTGCAGGCTGATGGCAAATAGACGAATTCTACAAGCTCAAATTAAATTAGCGAGCAAAGCTTCGCAGACATGAAAGGTATGTAGTAGGTATCTAAACACGATAAAACAAAAAATAAATTTAATTTTAAACCCTTTCAGATTCCCTGGTGAACAAAACATTGCATTAATACAAGTTCAATCTTTTTAAGGCATTGACTGCAGTTTTGTATTCGAAATAAAGTTTTTTTCAAGATTGATGTTATACAAAGTTTTATTTTCTCGTTACGAATGAGAAATTCTTTTCGATTCGCATGCATGCTCGGAATAATGTATTTGCACCAAGAGACGAATCGGGTCATTTAACTTCGCCATTTCTTTTGTTTATGTATAAGAAGTATATGTAACAATGCAATGACTTTCATATATAGTTAACTCAGGGATAAATGGATTGTTTGAGAGATTATAAGTACCTAAGTATGGCTAGAAAGTAAATACAGATAACACGCTTTCTAACCAGTTTGAACTACGACGGCACTGTATATCTGCTTACTTCACAATCGTAGTGACTTCTCTAACACTGCGTATCTAAATTTAACCTCATTCCTCAGCTACATCACGAAATACTCACACGCCACACCTACATCACAAAACACACACACACCACAGCTACATCACGAAACACACACACACCACACCTACATCACGAAACACACACACGCCACACCTACATCACAAAACACACACACACCACAGCTACATCACGAAACACTCACACGCCACACCTACATCAAAAAACACACACACGCCACACCTACATCACGAAACACTCACACGCCACACCTACATCACAAAACATACACACGCCACACCTACATCACAAAACACACACACGCCACAGCTACATCACAAAACAGACACACGCCACAGCCATATCACAAAACACACACACGCCACACCTACATCACAAAACACACGAACGCCACAGCTACATCACAAAACACTTACACACCACAGCTACATCACAAAACACACACACGCCACACCTACATCAGAAAAACTCACACGCCACAGCTCATTTTTTCTACGCATTCTGTCCGTTGATATAAACCTACATCTTCTACTTATATAAAGGTAGGTAAAGTCAGGGAAAATAATTTTTAAGCAAATTTACTACCAACTTAAATATCCGTATGTAAAAATCACAAATGTAATTCTTTGACAGTTGTATGAAATGGCTATAACACGGCAAATTGACATAGAGCGTCAATTTGCTTAACAGGTTTTGGAATTAGTTTCTTCCCGCTACTTCACCCGCGTGAAATTTCTTGCTCCCCCACCCCGTCGCATCGCATCACCTGCCCGCGCTATCACTTCGTTTTCGCTTAGCGTTCTTTCTGACTTTTTTATTTTTGCTCGGCTCCTAAGAGTCATAGCGTAATGTTAAATAGAGCTATCAATGCAAAAATATTTTTTTAAATCAGACCGAAAGTTCCGGAGATTACTACATACAAACTTACAAACAAACAAATTTTACCTCTACACTTATAATATTATAAAACAGCTTGAATAAATCTCTTATACAAGGTGTATTAGAATAAACGCAAGTCCTGAAAGTAGTTTGCTCATAATTGACTACTGAAACTATTTCAGTAACTATTAATACCTATAGGTATTTTTTTCAAAAATTATGTATTTTGCAATACTGACCGCCGATTGAAAAAAGGAAATTAAATCTTATTTCAAGGCAATAAGACTCAATTTTAAATGAATAAAGTAATGCTAGGGTCAACACGATTTTCTTTAATAATATTTAGCTTTAAAAAAAAAAAATTTGGTCAATACACAATGCTTTTAACTCAATACTCTGATTGGGGTGTATGAGGTCTTGTACACGTTGTATATACACGGTGATTTTTAATTCACTGTTAACCTTTTAGGGCGTGAAAGTACTCATGATTATGCGCAACTTTTACTACGAGACCAACTCTGAAATGTCGAAAAAAAAATCGGCTGTTTCATACAAAAATGCAATATTTACCCGATGAAAATGTATGCAACACATGTATTTTTTTTTGCTATCTCGAAGTTGGTATCATAGTGAGAGTTGTTTATAATCATGAGTTATTTCACCTCCTGCAAGGTTAACAGTGAATTAATAATCACCGTGTATACAACAAGAATAAATCGAATAAATCTTATGACATCTCACACTACCGAGAAATAAAATTATATCTTATCTTATCTTGTATTCTTACTCTCCACTTTCGTCCATTTCCACATTATTTATCCCTACTCCGCCTTCATCTTCATCAAAATTGTGATCATCCTAAAAAACGGCTTTAATATTATTTCTTTTTATTACTTCGGTGTTTCCATGAAAATTATCTAGCAAACTTGGGAAGTCGTTACAAAATTCTGACGGCAAGGCTCCACTGAGACGGGAATTTTTAAAAAGAAATATTTCTGCCGGCTTTTCTTGGGATGTTAAAGTAATTACATTTGTTGGTGTTAATTTCGTTTTCTTTGCACTTAGTTGGTCTGTGCAGTACACGAGTACGAGGTAATTGTGATATAGTTGTTGCGGTTATTATGTGAACTAGTTTTCTTCTCATTTGGGATTATGGAGACTGTGGGAACTTTTAGTAAAGATTGTGAGTGCATTGTGTTTCTAATTGTTTAAGACTTTGTTGGAGGAGATAATAGAAGATTGAAAAAAAGAGTGTCCATGGAGTTTCTTGCCCGTTCTTCTCCATAGGAACCAACTAAACTTTGGAATGGGCAACTAGCTTCATCTTTCTGACCGACAATTCAAAAGTGCCTGTAATTGGTTTAATTGAAGTAAATGCTTCGGGTTTGAGTTTGAATGGTGAAGCAATGCATTCTCTACAAAGATTGAAAATAAACAATAATAATAATATAATTGCAATTAATTGAATAGACGGCACGGTTGGCGCAGTGGTTAAGCGATTGACTGCTGCGCTGCGTGTCGCGGCTTTGATTCCCGCACTGAACTAATATTTGTATGACCTACAAGTAGTTGTTCCGGGTCTGGCTGTTTCTGTATGTGAAATTCCTAGTGAGGGGCAAAGTTTTATAAGAAAAAAAAATTAATAAAGAATCACACTTTCATTCCAAGCTACTAAATTTCGCATAAAGTGTTTAAATATTAATAATGTTTACGGAAAGTGATTATTTTTCAACCGTTCGTTAATCCTTAACGCCTTAAGTAGGTAAGTTTCGAGCAGAAACTTCATAAAACCTTTTGCAATGTAAACAACAACCGGAACGAGGTCTCCCAAAATGTCCGGTACCATAATAAAATAGAATACCCTAATTTGAGACCAACGAAGTCGTAAGGTGTCCCGTACCACGCTTGGAATATCTCCTTTTCTCCAACTATTTTTCCTCGCGATTATACTCGAAACAAAGCAACAATAAATAGAGTAGAAGCAATTTTAAAGCAAGCTCCTAGAGACCATGTCACCCTGAAATATCGTTCTACGGTGCACTGTAACAGAAAAGGACGCAAGATAAATTGTTGTTAGCCATCCTTGTCTACCCGTGACGAATGTTCTTTAAAAATGGGGTTTTATTAAAAATATTTTAAACGTATACATCACTGTTCCGGGACGTGTGAGCGGGATTGGTTTTATTATTGCTAGGTTATTTCACACGTCTCTCAGTTACGGCTCGAGATAAATCCAATTACTTTAAAGTTAAGGAAGAGGAAAGAAAAATAGGATATGGTGTGTTTTTGAAGTAAAACTTCTTTAGGCACGCTTGGCTTGGGGAGTAAGCTGGCGAATGCATGACGAGAGCGTTACGAAAAGTGTGATCGGGCGAGGCGAACGCATATGGATGGAGCTAAAGAAGTTTTACTTCAGTTGTGTGGTCTAAAGCACACTCGTTTTTTTATGTTTTCTACGTACACTGGCCGGTTTAAAATAATTTTGGGAAATTATAATTTTGTTATGTATGTATAGTTTCTAGTTTCTGGTCGTTTGGAAATGGAAACTTTATTCACGTAACGTATGACTTTTATGTGAAGACTATTTACGAGATATTACATACAATCACGCCTGTAATTCTAGAAGGGTTGGGCAGAGGTGTCCCTATAGTACATTCACATTTCGCTAGTTACGTTTTAGTCCCATTTAATAGGGGGCGAGCCTATTGCCGTCAACCGGGCGAAAATACAGACTTCGGGCTGCTCCTGAAAAAAATCTGATGAAAAACCCCAATCACACTTTGCCCGACCTAGGAATCGAATCGAGGACCTCATGCTCAGAAGTCACTCTTGCAACCATTAGACCAACGAGGCAGTTATTTTTGTAGTATTCATATTAAGTATTATTTAAACATTGCAAGTTATTTATACCTTTCGTTTCCTTTGTTCTAGGTACAACTCAAAACTGACGACACTAGCGCTTCCCTCAGTGATATTCGAGCCTAAGTTCCGCGGAGCGGTGCGAAACCTGGTGTACTCTGACCTGCCTGGACAGCCACCCCGAAGACAGGAGTTGAGGCATTCAAGAGATTTGAAGGTAAGTTTAGTAAGTAAGAATTGCCTTAGTTACTGATTGAGTGAGTTAGTGTCTTCATTGCTAGCTCATATTTTCAATCGTAATTTCACACAAATGTAAAGGAATTCGATCGTGTATCTAAGTGAGCACTTTTGACATTTTATCAAGCCGACCTCTACGGATGCTTCATAAGTAGATGGCATGTATTAAGAGATAGACACAATTTACTTTTATTTTGCCGACTTATTTAGAATGAAGAAGGTCCGCTTGGGGAGCTGACAGCGCCCTTCTACGTCAATTCTAGGAATAATTACGAGATAATGAGTACTGAAAACGCTTTTATAGGTCCCGATATACTACAAGAGCGCGAAGCTTTTACAGTACCTATTTATACTTAGGAAAGTAGGTTAGGTAGGTGTATTGTAGGTTATTTTACCTTCTAGTTAAAATTCACTAACTGGAAGCTTTAATAAAATAAAACTAACTAGCGCTAAGACAGTTTTTTTGCAAAAAGTTCGACAATGGTGCCGATTCCCTTGTTCACAAACTAAACTAAATTTAAGTTGAGTGCATCTTTTTCTTTCTATTTCATTATGAAAAGGACAGAAGATAAATATTAGTTTAGTCCTGTCAAATTAGTCAGCACCTGACGTAATTTGATGTAGTTTTAGTAGTCAACTTTTTAATCACGTCTAAACTTGTATGGCGTAGTGTCAGGCGCTGATTAATTTGACAGGACTAAACTAAAATTTATCTTCTGTCCTTTTCATAATGAAATAGAAAGAAAAAGATGCACTCAACTTAAATTTAGTTTAGTTTGTGAACAAGGGAATCGGCACCAATGTCTCTAAATAAAGTGTCCTTGAGCAAGCTTTGTTTGCGCCATTTTATCATTACTATTCAGCATTTTCCTCTGTGAAAAATCAAAGTTCAAATAAAAAACTAGGTTAAAAACAATCACAAGTCTCCCCCGAGTCGACAATAGGAAACTTATGAATAAATTCACTTGTGAAGTCATTGTTTTATGCTAATATTATTTACTTCGAGGTCCGGACTAAATCAGCTGAGTTTAACAAACACATCCACTCATTTTTCTTAAGTTTTAACGGCTCTTTATTTGTAAAAGGTACCGGCAGGAGAGGTCTTATGTTTGGTAGAAGAAAGTCCATGTAGTTGCGACGAGCCGATGGTATTTGTATGGGAGACTCTAACGTAAAGCTAAATACCAGCTTTTAAACAAAGCCTTATGGGTAGTGCACTAAGTATTGTAATAGCTACGGGGACGTAGGAGGAAAGGCGTTATTTGGTCTAAGCGTTCGTGTTTACATCAACGCGCCTATATTTTCATTGCGCGCCTATTGTTTGTACAAACCTACTTACAGAAATAAAAATCATTTCATTTCAATGCTATTCACAAACAAAAATCTGATTTAAATAGTTTGAAAGCTCATTCTAAATTCGCTTGACTGTTCAAATATAACTAGAGTTATTTTACTACCAGCCTGCACAACATGAGTTTGACTTTGGCAGACAACCTTTACATGAGCTACGACCACCCTTGAATAAAAAGATTGACGCAATCGTATTTCCAAACTATACTTTTATTCATAACATTCGAACAATCAGGCTCTTCCTGCCTATGCCTACAAGAACAATTACCCGACGCCAGAAATAAAATATACAATGTGATGTCTGTCTTTTGCAAAAGAAGGCTTAAGTCAGGACGAACGAATAGCGAGTCTGACACTACGACAAGTGTCAGGCAAGTTAAGAGTGCGCCTAAAGCCAGTAACATTTTAGTAGTATGTATAGTATAGTGCGTAGTATGCGCCAAAACTGTTATATCGTAATAAATCCAAAACTAAAAGGAATTACATAAAATGCCTAAGCACATCCTTTACTCTTGTATAAATATAATTAATTATCAGATTTTTGTCGCAATAGGCATTACCGTATTGAGTACAAAACGGAAAAATATGAGAATTAGAGGTTACTTCGTGATTTTTTTATATCGAGGAAATGTTATTATTTCATGTTTTTGATCAAAGTGAACCCTCGGAAATATCATGTAGTTATTCATACATCTTTATTTTAAGATTTTGTCCGGAATTTTTCATGTAAAATCAAATATAAGATTGGTAATTTTGCTTTATACGCGCTCTTAAATAAGAATGAATGCTAATGCGCACACATACAAACTAACGTCGTCATGCTTAAACCTCGTCGCGCCAAAACTGGCGAAAAAGAGGCGATGCGGCCTCTTGACATCAAACAAATTTATGTGACAATTCACATCAGCCCAGAAGGGTTTAGAAAAAAAGAAACTTAACATCCTAATCTTTTACCCCATCGGAAGGTATTTCGCCAGAGCGAGGGAAAGGGAAAGAAGTCGAGAGTTCATCGAAAAAAACCTATCTAATGTCCATACTCCAGAGGATAACTTCAAAAATGAACTCCGTTCTCACTAATCTCTATCTTCATTAAATATCAGCCGGTGCTGATTGAACTGTGGGCCCTCAATCACAAACTGAACCAATGGTGTCAACTAAACACACTTTGCGAAAGCTATGCCCCGTTAGCAAAGCTGGTCCCAGCCGAGACTGAGTATCCCCCCCCCCCCCCCCCCCATACGCAGTCTTCAGACAACCTGTAAAGTACTCAATCAAAAGAGAACAGATTTTAGTGTAATATTGCAGGTACAATAACTCGGCACATTTTCAGATGTACAATGTTAATGGTACAAATCTACGTACAAATACATTATAATATGTACTCCTCTAGACCGTGTTTCAGCCATGGCGGCCAATTTTAACGGAGACTAGCTTTCAGCGCGGGAGATATTAGAGTGTACAAGTGTGTGCGCGGACACAGGTGCACTCTCTCTTCCTTCACTTTCATAGTCCGATGGGACGGCAATCCGACACGACCGGAGAGAGATCATGCGCAGGAACAACGGCTTAACGTGCTTTCCGAGGCACGGGGGTATCACACCGTCAACTTCCAAACTCCGGACTGTTACTAAGAAATTCCTAATGGAAAAACCCAATAACACTTTGCCCGACCTGGGAATCGAACCCAGATCCCCACGCTCTGCAGTCGCGCTGGCAACCACGATACCAACGGGGCATTAAATGTGCAACCGTGTGCTGAATAAGACAAACGTGATGAGTGTAAACTAATCATATTACATTAAAATTCTGAGTACGCATTTCATAAAAGATTGCCGCGTTGCCTAATGACACGTTACCTACAGATAACGTTCAAATACTCCGCGTTCTTTCAGCAAAATCATAAACATCGCAATTTGCAAGCCATTGTCATTTCTTCAGGGCACCAGCCCATGGGAATTCGGACTTTAAATCGTTTGAAAATGGTTGATTTTCCTGGTCTTCTACGTAGGTTTTCGCTAAGTTGGATTTAACAAAGAAATTCCATTGAGCGTTGGTTTAACCTTAGTCATGGATTTGTTGTGAGTGGTACAAGTGCAAAGCGTTCCTATTTAAAAAATATTTAGTTTGTCAGTGTATTCATATTTTAGTGCAACACAGAGCGATACTTCATAATTTAATGTAGAAGTATTGATTAACCGTTCTAAATAGCCAAATATTTGACAGCTATTTGCCACGTTGCCAACTTTCAGAATGTCAAAGCCTTAACTAACTACAGACATACCTAAATTCCTTAACTTATACTATTAAGAGGTCAAATTTGTGAGTTTCTATGCAGAGGGTAATCTTCGGAACTACTGAACCAATTCCGAAAATTTAAAACAAGAAATTTGACTAGTATGTAATATATTGTTATTGTTAAATATCGCATCGTAAACAAATATCAATATGTAGTTGCTATAGAGAATGACACAGTCAATTATTGGAAACCAACCCAGTAATTCCATCAACCGGTTTACTAATACCATTGCATTGCGATCTCTAGTACATGCAGGGAAGTGATTATGGCATTACCCCAGCGGGATCGTTCGTTACAGCGGTGTAAGGCTCCCGCAGAAAGGCGGGACTTGTCGCACGACGTGTCGCATTGCGAATCTGTTTTCATTGTATTTTTTTGTAAATGGCGTCACGCAGGTCAACCTAGAAGGTTGTTTAACTGGTCATCCTGTGGTTGCCTTAATAAATTATGACCTTCAGCTAGGGCATAAAACTTATAAACAAGGCGACTACACGTTAAGGGCAGGGCACCCCTTGTGGGTTACGGACCTCGGCTTAGGGTTTCGCTGGGGGTACATCAAAGTGGGACAGGCTGGATCGAATCGTGATTATTTAGGGACGAATTTAAAGCTACAGGCTCAGCTCAGCGGGTTGGCTCGAGCAAGGATTGGGGCGGACAAGGAAGGTGGCGTCGCGGCGCGCCTGAAAAATGGTTCTAGGGATATCTATCGCAGAATCGCGTCGCACTGTTGCGTCATGCCTGTCTGCGGGAGCTTTTATGCACATGGAGTGCTGTGCATTAGCGTACCTACAGCAATCAGTTGGCTGTTGGAATTCATTTGGGTACTCTAGTGGTGTTATATAAATAAGTACAAACTGTTTTGCTAGTAAATACAGGCTATAAGTAGTGCTGCAAGGTGTTTAACTGATAATTTGGTACCCCCATGCAATTGTATGAGGCTTTGAAATAGTTTTAAAGCTGCAATGACTTAAGTAGTTAATACGGTAGGTAAAAACAGGATCAACATTCTCGATATCCGCATAATAACTCCATCCCAATTTTCAAAATACGTCTCGACGTTTTACAGACTCTAAGCCCGTTTTTTTGTCCTTCGTTACGCGCTTTAAAAAGTTCTTTAAACGCTAGCTCTTATAATTAGACCGCACTTAAATCGCGGTACTTCCCGCCCAGCATAAATTAAACACGACAGCTCGATCGCTTCATTTTTGTCTATAGCACTACGTTGCTACTATACCACATTATTTATTATTTACTAGTCAATATTCCTAGTATACTGCGGTCGATAGATTTGTAGAACTGACGAGCGAAATAGGTTAGCAATTTCCCGATCAATAAATATAATTATTATAATTACTGTTAGGGCTTCATTCTTGGGACGAGCAGTGTTGGCCCAGTGGTAACGGCCGCGATTTACGAGTTGTTAGATCGTGAGTTCCAACCCAAGCAGGCACTTTATTTTGTGTATATTATTTCATCTCAACTGTTCTCTAAACGGTGAAGGAAAACATTGCGAGGAAACCGGCATGTCCTAGAACCAAAAATTCAAAGATATGTGACATCTACCAACCCGCACTGGGCCCGCGTGGTGGATTACGGCCAATTCCCTCTCACAGAGAGGAGGCCTCTGTCCCAGCAGTGGGAACATTCCGGGCTGACTATGCTGTTGCTTATGCCTCATTCTAATTTTATGAACGCTTTAAAATTAAAAGAATTGTGACATGGCAAGAACTAGAAGAAAAAAATTGGTTGATTAATGAAATTACATTGTTTTGTAAACAGGGTTTCGTTATAACAACTCAATCACAATATCTTTTAACCGTCACATTTAAAAAATAAAAACTAGATGGAGTTGACATTTCCTATCTGTATACCTCTGAGAAGAAATGGCTACAAATGTAACAAAATGCAGGGTAGTATCCGAACTTCCGGCCTTTTGATTAAAGTTCCAGTCATTTAATGTTCATTTAACCTTCACTCATTCCAGGCGTTTACCTACTATACATACTTGCTTTCTCTAATGTTCTGTACACTGCTATACAGGTTGAGATGGCTCTACTTGAGCTTTGTGTCTAAAAATATGTAGGTAGTACTAGCACTTTGCCAGCGACTTCGTTCGCCCTATATACCCTACCCATGGGGATTGCGTCAAATCCGGCTTTATTCCTTGTCTACGTCAATCCTTTTACACGTGCGGCCTGTGGGTTGACTATTTGCAGAGCATACGGTGACCTGCGAGTCCAGTATCACAATGCCTTCAGGATGCTGATGGGACTGCCGCGGTATTGCAGCGCTTCCGCTATGTTTGCTGAGGCCAACGTAGACAGTTTCGCTACCTAAGCGTTGCAGCTCCATCCTTACACGCATGCGTGCTAGTACCAACAGCATCTTGGCCGTATTGGTGGACCGATGGGTACTCTCCGATGCTCGAGCGCTGGATACGACTGCATGCGGTCAAGTAATCACGCGTACTAGTATCGGATAGTCCACGTAGGTCTTTAGTTTGTAATGTGTGCTTTTGTACTAACATTAGTTTTATAAGTATTTTTGTGTTACTAACAAATTTATGGATGTACAAATCTGAAATAAATATATATTATTATTATTATAAAGGAATTCTCTGTCAGCTTTCTGGATTTGGACTGGGCGTTGATAAGTCAGTGAGTACGTGAGTCAGGACTTTTATACATAGGTACCGCCTGTCGCGCGACGAGCGGTGCCTTTGTGTCGCGTGCGAACCGCGTCGCGTGTTGCGCCTGTTTGCAGGAGCCTTTATAAATGTATTAATGTACCGCCTATGTGACTTAGTAACACTTTGGCACTGAGCTGGCCCATCGTAGTACAGAGTTTCAATAGAATAGATAGAATAAGAGGCCAGCGTATACTTGTTTTGTTACCAATGAGGTGCGGCCTGCTGTACCATTATGATCAGAATGATCTCTTTTCACACTTTCTTCTATGCGTTCCGTGACCCGAGGTCATACAATCTAATACTTTTCTATTGCGCTTTCATGAGGATGCTTAATATAATTTAGATAGACACCCACACACAGCTTGACATTTAGCCATCACTCCCTAATAAATCAAGCCCAGTGTTTTGACACAGATACAAGATAATTATAATCTCCCCTGCTCATGCTCTTGAGCTAGTTCCATCATTTGCTTGGCCGACCGCTATAATCGCCTCTCGCCTTCGCCATAGACTAATTGCGGTAAAATAGCATTTACACTTTTTGCGGAAACTTTTTCAGGGCTGATATTCTGAATTTTACTGTAGATTAAGTTCGTTACTGTATCTATTTTGTACTAAACTTTTTTCAAATTCTGTTTCAAAATGATTTGTTGTGCAAAAGTAACACGTAACACCGACGAATTTCCAAATCTTTTTTTTTAATAGGCCTCTTTGGATTCATGGAATTAGTATGTACTATATTTTAGATACGAATGGAGACCATAAAAATAATATTACTTAGTTTTGTCTGTCTACGTACTATGGGAGCGTAGACAGAGAAAACTATAGGAGACAAAAAGTTCGGCTGTAAAAACTGAGCAGTAAACTTAATGAAAATGAGTCATAACAAATATTTAAATGGGCAATTAAATAAATAATTAGGCAGTAAAATGACTGAACGGGCAGTTACGCGAGGGTAGTTAAGAAATCGGAATTAGTCGTTATGAAATCTAGCTTGGAAGTAGCGCTCGCTTGGCTCGCGCTCGGTTGGTCACAGTTCTAACCTAACATTATGAACTGCCGAACTATTTATCTAACTGCCCATTCCAACATTTTTATTGCTCATTAATTTATTACACTACTTAAGTTTTTTTTTTGTACTGACATTGCAGGATGAAATAACCGACCAATTTTATTTTTATTACTGTTCATGCTTTACTGTCACAATAATTTATCAACCGCTAAAAACTTAAATTACTGTCCGTTAATTTTTTTACCTGATCATAATAACCTACCTAATCTTTAAATAACAATTGTAAACCCATTAATAACTAATAGCAACACACGATCTGATTAGATCAAACCGTTATAGAACAGTCTGGCCAGCAAGAGTAGTTCAATCCCCATCCGTAGCACCATTTATAAGCCCACTCCAAACAAAAGAACAACAAACTTAAAAAAAAGAACTGTTTCAAAAATCAACCCTTCAAAGGTCGCCTGTACAAATTATTCACAGTAAAGTTTTTAGCTGTACAATATTGTCTCTGGGTTAACCCTCAGATTTAATCTGTCTATATAGCCGAGGTTAGCGGGGTCAGGCGATGGAAGTCGGCACCTCGGGGTCTGGTGTTACGTGTCAACAAAAGGTTATTGTTATAAATAGATGAATGTCAATCGATGTTGTTGAGGTTCTGTGAATGGGTATGTGAATTTAAAATGACAAAGACTCGAAGTTGGGAATTCAGCTTTCTTTTGAACGAATTATTTGTATACTTAAGTACTTGGTTGCATATTTTAATTAAAGTCAAAACGAACTTTGTTTGAACTGGTCAGGGAACGCTGCCCATCCTTTTGACGTCATTCTTTAATGGCAACAATGGTTTGTAAAGAGCTCTTATTTACCTACTCTTCTTTGTATACTGGTGTCTACACAGATTTGTAGGAGCGAGTCATGTCATGCAGATTGTAGATAAATGCACCGACGAGAAATATAAAAAAGCCACTTACTTATCATGAAATATTTCCGAAATAAATTCCGGCCCATTTGGACAAACTCCGTTAACTCTTAAAGTGGCTTTACGAAAATGAGGCTTAATTTTTTAATCATTCAATATTTCGTATTGCCTCGACGTGCTCTCAATACGGCTTCTACTCGATTTGGAATATTGTGTATCAAATTCCTCAGCATATGCTGAGGAATATTCTGCTATTCTTCAATAAGTGCATTTTTCAGGGTATGAAGTGTGACTGGAGGTGGATTTCGGCTTCTAAAACGTCTGCCAAACTCGTCCCAGGCGTGTTCGATCGGGTTTAAGTCAGGGCTTCTCGCTGGCCACTCCATTTGATGGATTCCCACGGCTTGAACGTACTCATTTACAATCAAACTAATCATGTTTGGTGTTATTTTATTAACTGGTAAATTATCCACAA
Source organism: Brachylomia viminalis (assembly GCA_937001585.2). NCBI lineage: Eukaryota > Metazoa > Arthropoda > Insecta > Lepidoptera > Noctuidae > Brachylomia > Brachylomia viminalis. The sequence goes on along the minus strand of OW443307.2, from coordinate 3,064,407 downwards.
CATACAGTTTAATTTATGCCGCTAGCTCTATTATTTTAAGAGTAATTTTAGTTTTTCGTACTCACCCGTTGTCTTTGTCCGCGAGTGTATTCGGATTTCTTTAGGCACGTTCCAAGTGGGTTTTTTATACTGCTCGTCAGTGTAGATAGGTAGAATTGTTTTTTAATGTATTCAATTATTGCTCTAAACCTGTTATGATCTAATAAACGTGTGATGACATGATACATACAAAAGCTCATATCCTCCACCTTTATAACCCTCACAAGATTGCAATTTAAACCTTTTCCTCCCTATAATCTAATACTTGATCTATCGCCAAAGTATACTCCGGATGTCATTAAGCTATCTGCAGAACGTGCATAGACAGGAACGTAAAGAAGTGTTTCAATAATGCAAAGCACTTTATCTATGCCATGTCGTTTAGCGATAAGCGATGTCTCCGTTACTAAGTGTGGATATTTTATATGAACGTGATGTGGATACTGGAGTAACCGAGGACGTTTGAATCGAAGCTAATGTCTTTCATGTTGAATGTGGTTTTTGAAAATCTAACTTTAAATTTAACCGTAAATCCGCTATACTTAATGTTGATTATATCAATAGGTTTCCATAGATAGCTGCAGTTAAAAATCTAAGGAAAGTTTAGACAGTTCTTTACTAGTAAAAATTTAGACATTTCTTTACTAGTACTAAACGTTTAGAATTTTTTTTACTAGTACTAAAAATTTAGACATTTCTTTACTAGTAAAAGTTTAGACATTTCATTACTAGTAAAAGGTTATACCCTTCCTTACAAGTAAAAGATTAGACATTTCTTTATTAGTAAAAGAATGTGCAAGACTTAGCTTCTGTTTCATTCTTAGATCTTTGACAGTCGCTAGTCGTTACGGGTAGTCAGGAATCCAAAGTCTGACAACCATTCTTACCAAGGGGTAGCATGTTACACAGTAACTGGCTGGTCTGTGTCTGGCTGTTTGTGTATGTGAGTTTAAATGCTTCTAAACGCACCCACAATACAGGAGAATTCCTAGTGTGGGGCAAAGTTTTTACAAGAAATAAAAATCTTGGTTGTGGAGGTCAAATAGGCAGTCGTTCCATGTAAAATTCTGGTAATCAGCTGCATCTAATTACACTGGAAGCCAACCCCAACGAAGTGGCAGATTGATTGATTTTGGGTTACTGTTTTTCAGCTTTGAAAAACTAGTTGGTCTTAAAACTTTAGTCGCTCAATATTAGCTTTATTGATTGAAAAGCACGTTAATGACAGCTAATTGAATAAACGCCAAACCTTATCCTTCATTCGACGTATTTCATCATATCACACGATCCCATTAATTATAAAACGCTATTAAATATGAAACAACATTTCCACTCACTCTTTCAACCGAAAAATATTAAAATCACCCGTCGAAAAGGTTGTATCATTAAAATATCCAATATTTTCCATGTCAACACTCATATTGGCTTTTCGTCTAGGGTGTTGAACATAAAGGGCAGGGTAATTCAATAACTTGAAAGCAAATGATATACGCAAGACGTTGGGTAAATCTACACATCTAAAAACATAAGACAGTTAACGAGAAGTAAGGGTGACGTAGGTTGGGGGCAACCCTTAAATCTAGAGTAACTGCAGGCTATTTCTTTGTTTTCTTCACGCAAACCTCTCGGGGAGGGAAGATTGAAAGCTATTGTTCATGTTAAGAATTCTAGTTTTGGGAAATGTGCTTTTGTGGTAGGTGGAATAAGGAACAGTTGAAGGAATGGAAATTTATTTAGATAAATATATGTGGTGCGTCATACACACAGCCTTGAGAATGAATGGGATATGGGTCCGCAAAAAAACTGTCTTCGGTCTTGCACAAAGCGTTTTCTTCACTAAAGTTAAATTAAGAAAACGATCGATTTAGTAGTTTTAATAAAAACGTCTTTCGGCCCTTCTATGACGAATTTCTTATTTAATGCGTTCGTAAAATGTAATCTTAACACGTCTCCCCTATAAAAAATATTTAACTGCACTTTAAGAATTTTATGAACAAAACACAATTTCAAGTCACTCGTTCCAGAGCAAGTTAAAATAAAACGTGTTACTCTACAAGGACGTACTACATTATCAAGAAAATTGAATTTATCTTCAAAAGTATTAGAGTAATGTATACACTGACAGTGCACGCTCAAATATTCCTTTTGTAGTCAGAATTTAAATGTGAAAATGTGACTCGACACGATAAATAGAAGTTCAATGCGTTTTTTCACCCCGACCTCCCCTCGACCGTTAGATTCAAACGTTTGACACTTGTTCATGCAAACTTCTTGGCAACTTTGATATAATTTTCTGTGAAATTGATGCTATTTTGGTGTAATTTGAGCTACTAGCTACTGCCCACGACTTTACCCGTGTGGCAGTCAACTGTACTACAAAAACATACTCTATGACACTTGACAATTGTGTAGCTTTCTGCTGGTGAAAGAATTATCGAAATCGGTTCAGGACTTCCAGAGATTGCCTTCTACATCCAAACTCTCAAACTTTATCTCTTTATAATATCAGTAATTCTATGGGATTTACTATGACGATAATATTTCGTTAACTTTTTTTACAGACTGCAAAAAACGCCATCAATTTTTGCTGCACGTGCTACACGGCAGTTTGTGAATACTTTCTCGTAACGACTGACATTTTTCGTCTGCAATAGCTTGGAATCTTACCCAATCTATATTCAGACTTCAGCAAAATGGCTGCAAGATTGATATACTTGTTCCCTATCTCGCTAACTGACTTAAAGTTTTACTACCAAAGAAGCTTTTTTGGTATGAAATGTAACTGTTATTAGACAAAGAGACCGCATTACGTAATATAAATCGATCTCAATTTCACACAAAAAAAAACAAACATAAACTTACGCCTTCTTCCAATGGGGGGTAGGCAGAAACTACAGAACGCCTCCTGCAATTTTTTTTTAATAATATAAAACGTATAGTTTCGCTACTCAATTTATGTACATACAGTTATTCGACAATAGTGCACAAACAAGGAGCTAACTTGGTGAGAGACTGGTGCCTGAGGTAGGTTTATATATAAACCTGTATTACAGGTCACCAGGGCCCTCCCGCGGCGAGATGCCCGTGATTGATATGATCCTTACGTTCATACATCTGGTCTTACACGCACGACGGTTGCGAGTACTACCCACCTGACCTTTTTGAAGGACATCACCAATAAGTTCACTATATCTATGTCCTCCTAGAGCGTCCTCTCACGGCGTTTCCACTCACATCTGCCTTGTTACCTTTTGTTAGTCGATTTCAATTTCACACCAAAAAAAGAAAACTCCAACAAAAAGTTTCATAATCACCCTCATATTAACAGAATCGACTTTCCAACAGAACTTTTGCTGTAAAAAAATTAAATAAAAATCTCAGTCTACATCAATCAATTCACAAAGAGCCGGAAGCTGCGCTCAGAAATCGCGAGTCACTCTTAAACGTTGACAATGCAAACGATCGCTGCTTTACATAGCCTGAGTGACTTCATAATTTTTTAACAAGCAGCAATGGATAATTGGACTTTTATATTGTCGTTTGTGTATTTAATACATTTTCATGTTGTTAGAAAGTGAATAGAGGGGGTGGATATAAATTGAAGCGTTTATAAAGAACACGAATGAATGTGATTCACACGTATTTTCCAACCAATTTTGACATGATCATATGAAAAACAGAAGAAAGATGTTGATGTTGAACATTTCGTGTTCCATCCATCTGAATTTATAAAATTTAAAATTCGGTTCGAACTTGGATCTTGAATTTGGATTCGGAGCAAGTGCTTTGCGAAAACACAATCACCCGCTAAGGAAAAAAAACAAAAAAAAGGAAAAAAAAAAACGGTCTGATAAAAAGTTGAGCCAAAATAAAATGATAACAAATCAAAGCCACCTACTTCCGAAACTGTTTGACATAACATATAAAATAATTTTCTGTACAAACAGAAAACTCCTGCTTACAATATAGCTACGTTTATTCCTAATGGAAGAACATCGGATGTTATCAAAGCCAATAACGTAAAGGTTTATAGTAGTCGGAGAGTCATGATCGAAATTGTAATGGCGTACAGGAAATAACAAGCTGGCTCTTTGCCTATACACGCGAAAGACTCAGGGCAGTCTGTAGTAGTAGTTTCTAGAACTAAGTTGAGGAAGTGCATACATTTTGATTGATCCTTTTTATTTGCTTCGTAACGTGGCCCTACTCTAGAATACTCTACAGAACTCCACGTAGAAGTAACTTCTGTTTTTCTTTTGCTTTTGGAGACATCGTTGGCGTAGGCATGGAAACTATTTACTAATTATTGAAATTGATTTTAAACTATTTTAATTAAAGAAAGATAAATAAATAAATAAGCAGATGGCCTTCTACGACTCGTTTCACGCATTGATCATAATATTTTTTAAACGTAGCCACGTACAGATACTTTTTCCAGGCCATACTTCGGGTCTTTGATCGCACCTACCTACCTACGCACCTATTTTCAAAACGTAGCTACCTACGTTTTAAAAATATCATGATCGATTCGTGAAACGAGTCGTAGAAGGCCATCTGTTTATTAATTTATCCTTTTTTAATTAAAACGGTTTAAAATCAATTACAAACAGTAAGTCATAGTTTAAGACATAGTTTACATGCCTAAGTCAATGATGCCTCCAAAAGCAAAATAAAAACAGTAGTTACTTCTACGTAGAATTCTCTTTTAAACTCGTCTCATTGTCCACAACCACTAATCAACTAACTTTTAAAACAATGAACGCCAGAACAATCTTATCTCAGCTCGAAATCAGCCTACAAACAGAACTAGGCCAAAAATTCAACACCACTTTTCTTTCAAAAACTCAACAGAAGTTAGACCTCGTTCAAATATAGGCTTTAAGGTCAGTTCGCTCCGACCCTGAGGTCCAAACTGGTCCACCTGCCTTTGGGACCACGAGCGAAAGTCCAATTTCCTTTTTTCAAGTTAAGGTAGTTATTACTTTTTGTTTCTAAATTATTTTACTTTGTAACACCGTTATTGTTCAGTGATTTGGATCGGCTAATTTGGAGTACAGCGGAAATTATGTGGCATTAGTGGTAGATTTGATTTAGCGGTGACTGTAATTGTTTCATCTACAGCTATTAGCTGGTAGAACTTACATCCTAAATGGAGATGGAGCATTTTGAAACCGGAATGTGGTAGGTTGGTAATGATAATAACGCTGTTAACTTTTGCAGCTGAATTAGGCTTCAGTAAATGAAATGACTGAATTCAAAGAGGTTAATTCTGGGTCATAGACACCGTGATACGGTCATCCACAACTTGTTTCTATCTCGAACTGATCAAAACATTTCTGTCAGCTCAGGTAAATTATTTTTAATGATCATTAAGGCAACGAAATGTATACAATAATTATAAATCGAATGTTTATGTAACGCAATGAGTTATTGGAGAGAGTTGGAAGAGTAGGGTGGGAGACCTTCGCCCAGCGGTGGGACAAAATAGGGTAATAAAAATAATATGTTACTGACAGCAGTAGCAGCATTAAAAAATCGAATCACTACGTTAAATAGAACCGATTTATTGATTGCTTATTAACTTAAGAATGGAATATCTAAATATTCTTCATTTGAGATTAATTTCCTACGCAAAAGCAATGGTCAAATTAAATTAGCTAGCGAAACTCCGCTGACGTGATGTGTATCGATACCTAAGCACGGTACAATAGAAAACGATTTCATGTTTTTTTGAAGGGGTCAACAACAGCTGGTAGTGTTGTTACGTAAGGTATGAGTTGAAGAAATATGCTTCATTGGGTTTACATATTGATACCAATCACGTCTGTGAATTTACCCAAAAAACTGTTTTTTTTTAATACAGTGACTGCGGTCAAAAACCCCACAAAAAAAACATCATATTAACTTCTTTTTTGTTTTATTATGTTTAGATATCGATACCTATCACGTCTGCGGAGCTTCGCCAGCTAATTTAATTTGACCCTGTATAGACGAAGAAAATTCCACAAAACAAAATATTCATAATTAAAGACCCGGACTGCCTCGTTCGTCTAGTGGTCACAAGCGCTGCTGCTGAGCATGAGATCCTGGGTTCGATTCCCAGGTCGGGCAAAGTGTTCTTGGGTTTTTTCATCGGGAATTTCTCAGTGGCAACCTGGAATCGGGATTTGTGCCCGGTTATTAGTAATAGGCTCGCCCCCGTTACAGGGTCTCAAAAAAAAAGTGGCGAAATGAGGGTGTACACTGAGGGTGTATACAGAAACACACACATGGTGTCCATGTCTTCAGGTATGACGGGCGTGATGTTATGTAATGAGCCACTCATAACAGCCAAACTATCACAGGAAAGTCCATTTACTGGCTCAAAAATGTCTCAAATTGATATTTTAACAATTTAAAAGGAAGATGACGATATACCGTCGTCGCACATTTTATGTGCCGTTCGTGACTTGTCTCTTAAAAGGTCTTAGGTCTCTAGAGTCATACCTGGTTCGTACGAATACGAATAGCTTTAGAAGCTGCGTATTTTTTGAGTATATTTTTCCTCAGTTACCCAATAGGTTATTGTGTTGTGAAGTGCGGCAATTCCCGTAATTTTAAGAACGATCGCATTCTAATCAGTCAAAAACACCACTAATTGCCCTACATTTTTGTCAATTGTTTTACTTAGATTTTCGCTGAGATGGTTACAGACAGTTGATGTCCCTGCCAGCAAGTATATAATACATTGATCAAGCAGGGGCCATAGTTCTAGGTAACCAGTCCACTTTAGCCACTCGGGGACTTCCGTCACCCCCCACACATCAGGACGCGAGGTGGCGGCGCGTAGTGTTCCACGCGCGCCCCTCTTAGACAACGCGGGGAGAGTCAAACACCTCCCCCCCCCCCCCCCCCCCCAACCCGAAGAGGCCCGCGGCGGCGAGCCGGCACCATTCGGGGGTTGCGGAAGGATCGTCAGTTCCCAACACGAAAACAAAAAAAAAAAAAATTGGGTGCACTAGCATATTGCGTACAATGATAATCGTCGGTTGGTGCCAAGGATCGTCAGTTCCCAACACGAAAACAAAAAAAAAAAAAATTGGGTGCACTAGCATATTGCGTACAATGATAATCGTCGGTTGGTGCCTGATTTCATTAAAAGCGTCTAACGGGCCTATGCAAGTTGGCTTCGGCCCCTCGTACGCCTTATAAGTAAAGGTCCGAGGTTCCGAGAAATGTCGAAGACATTTAAAAAAATTATCGTAATATATTACCTTTGATTTTAACATACCAACGTATAAGACAGCTTAAGCTAGACAAAGCTAATATCATCTCACAAAAAGCTCCAGCGAATTTTGTTCGGATGAAGGAAATTCTGCAAGAGAAATTTTTCAGACGGTAGGATTAATTTATTTGAGGAGAGCTAGGACCTTTCGACCGGCTCAGCGTCGTCTGAGGGGAGGGGCAGAAAAATGAGTATGCATTTATGTGCATTAAGTATGAGTACATGCATTGGGGAGGTAGAGGATAAATGGACATGTTACAGTTTAGGAATTTTGCTCTTATATTTTGTATTTTATTTTACGTTGTAAAAGATAATGGCTCTGACCTTTTCAAGTACTAATGCGGTTTTTAAAGTTAATGTATGTGCATAAAACAAAATGGTCCACATTTATAAACCTAAAAATACCCCTGACACGCTTTTAAACTCAAAATAATAGCAGCAAAAATACTACCGTCCGGATAGACTTGTACAAAAAAATAACAACCGCAAATACCTAAATACATCAAGATTAGGTTTTACACATATTCCACACCTTTTAGTATCAGCCTAATCTCATCCCGCAACTATAAAAAGCGCTAGATATCAGCTAGAGCGCATAAACGATACATCATTAAAAATCCATTACGTGGTGCATGCCCGATGGCTTTTTAATCTGAAGCGCTGCAGCGCTGAAAGGTGGCGTGACGTGCTTACAACTAGACGTGAGATTTATCTGAAGGTGCTTCAAAAGTGTTGCGCGGGGTTACGGATTTTATTTAATGTTTTTACACCATGTGCGATTTATTTTGTACGTACTTGTTAATATATTTTCGATAAATTGTATCGGCCTTAGCATCAAAATCTGTATTTATGTAAAAAAAAGATTGAAACTATTGAAATCTTTTACCTTCCCAGCATCCTTATTGCTTCACACACTATCAATCACAATCTGAATAATTTTGAAGAATATTGCTAATCCATTGCGTCATATGTTCGAAAAAATTGACTGCTCAACAGCGTAAGTAACGCATTGAATGTTGTTGAACTGTTAAAATGAAGCCATGCCTACTGTAACTGTGTTTCGCAATTACCCCGCCGATTTGAAGGATACTATATTATTCAAGAGCAATGTCTATAGACTTTCTTGCTAACAGCCTTTAGGCACATATTAAACAAACCCACGCTATCCCTCAAACCAGACATGAAAATCGTATGAACAGTAAGTTTTCCTCAAAAATTGCTTACGTCCTCAGAAGATATACCTACAAACATTATAATTTATTTACAGAGCTGCCATTTATAGGATCCCCGTACGGTATTCATTTGTACCGGGTATTCTGTCATTTCGTGGAAATAGGGATGGACTGAGATATGATAGAGAGACATAAGTAGTCGTGTTTGTGATACGTGAATATCTATATTATTTACGCTATGAAAGTACCAACCAGTAATTTATGAGTCGAAGAAATACTGGGAAAATTATACTTTCTTATAAGTTTAGGTCTTTCTACTTTCCCTCATTCAAAGAATCAAGTTTAGTTCAAGTAATTTAAATGGAGAAGTAACATTACTGGGAATATTATGTTTTCTTGTAATAATTATGTATTCTTTTTGAGTAAAAGCTGTGCTATAGGAATATTGGATGAGACTTTAATTACCCGTAGGTAGGTACCGTAATGAGGTGTTAATTGGATGATTATTTAAGAACAAGAATTTTGTAAAAAATATTTTATGTGACTATTGAGATGACGACTAATAGATATTAAGTATGGAAAAAGAACACTATGAACTAGGTATTGTGTATTTATTCTTATTGTGTTGTTTTAACTTAGCTTTTGCTGCACCGGTTGACGTCATCACGTCAACGACGGCTCTCGCTGAATACCAGCGCTGGGGCTCTGTCTCGCATAGGGTCGTAGCATCATGCTGAGTGATGGCCGTTTTGCGTGAATGTGACGTATATTTTCCCCCAACGTGTTCTTTTTTTGTGTTTGTTTTCGTTCTCTGCGTCATGATAACCGCAAATAAACGTATTGTCTTTCTTTCTTCTTTTTTCACATGCTGCGCAGCCCCCTTATAAGATGGGATAAGGGCAGGAGAATAATGATGCTTTTTTATTAGATAAAGATATCGATATCGATAAAGTAAAGATAGGCGCATTTATCACATTGTGTAACTGAAAACCTGTATAGGTAGATACTACTAGGTACTTAGACAAATAAGAAATAAGTTATAATATGTGAAAGCTCAGAATCTGCTTCAAAGTAATTTAACTTTTTATCTACTATTTATTTCATTCCCTTCAGTAATACCTAATGATATCCAAATCCCAATAATTGCGTAACGTTGTTTAATTCGAAATACGTCTATAATTCACGAGTTATAAGATACTTATTATGTAATTTACCACCAAATAATTTGACGATCGAACGTTGAACTCACCGCTGTTATTTGCCCTCTCTCTGTCATAAAAAAATTTACGATTCATAATTTATGACATTTCTAATCTTCCTTTTTATGGCGACAGGTAAAATTATATCATAAAGCGACCGAGGATAAAGTCTAAAAATATAATTGTTTCACTAATGTACTAAATTAGTTACAACATTTTTGTATAATTGTATTAATGGGGAGAAATGGGCCAGCAGTGAATTGAGAGTGTGAGAGTGATTTGGAGAGGTGTAAAATAAGCATTAAAATACATTTGTTATATAGCTATTCGTTCTTAAATTATAAGGAACTTACAATATTGAGTTGCATGGTGCATCATCATCATCATCATCAGCCTATGGTGTTCCCACTGCTGGGACACAGGCCTCCTCTCTGTGAGAGGGAGTGGTCCGTAATCCACCACTCGGGCCCAGCGGTGCGGGTTAGTAGATGCCTCATGTCTTCGAACTGTTGGTTCTAGGACGTGCCGGTTTCCTTACGATGTTTTCCTTCACCGTTTTTGAGAGCAGTGATGATTAAATAATTCACACAAAGTAAAGCGCCTGTCTGGGTTCGAACCTACGACCTACAACTCGTAAGTCGCGGCCATTACCACTGGGCCACCACTGCTCTATGGTCACGGTCTGCTCATGGTGTATGCCTACGATAAACTCAAATACCAAAGAAAAATAATTGTATAATAGTCAGACTTAAGGGGCTTACAACAGCTAAAGCGCGGTCACTGTCGGACTGCATAGAAAAGAAAGAGACGCGCGATGACACAAAGCTAGTAATTTATTGCAAAATATGAAGCAATTCTCTATTTACAAATGTAATGATTAGACAAAAATGAAAATACTATCACGTTAGTATGTTGCATAAAGAACAATCTGAAAAAATAAACAGAATGATTGCATGTACTCGTAGGTATATAGTATGGTTTTTAATCGTTGAAATAAATTTTAAGAGGTATTTTCGTGACTGTTTTCTATCGTACCAAACTAGTTGTATTATGTTTTCAACACACTATCTAACTAGCATATAGCCTGATTAGGCATCTTTTTTTAAGGCATAATAAAACTTACGTTTAGGTCATGTAGTCTCCTTAAAATAATTTTTTAAAGTGAATTTTTTTCGTAAAAATGAAGAAAGGTTATGCCATACACGGAGCTGCTTTTGGCTTATAACATATGAATGAGAATGAAGGTACACAACGCCCACTCCAACAAAATGTAGGTGCGAGTATGCATGCAAAAAGGATCACTGATACTATCAAAATTATATATTGTAGTCCCCAAACTATCGAAAACTTTTGGTGCTCCGTACGGTGGTCGAATATTGATGGGGGAGGCGGCGCCCAAAAGGACACACGACAAATTTATTGGAGACAGACATATTTTGAAGTTTGAGTATATAGACAGCCCATTACCATGATGCCGGTGAATAACTTTATTTAACGTAATTCGCTGTCATTTTTTGTCTGACATCCTGTTTTTGTACGCTGTTTTTGAGTAATCGACTTGACATGTCGTTAAGCTCAGATATGCGTACTGTATGTAGTTAATTTAAATACAAAACCTGTTTACAGTACAGAACATTGCCTGAAGTTGCCAGAAGTCGAACAACTGTTAAACAAACAGATTACTAAGGATGTATGTATGAACGTAAACGAAGCGAAAGGATAAGTGTGTTATGTAGAACGCTGGTAACCGGCGCCAAATGCACTTCTCGGCGCTGACAGGTTTTCATACTTTTTGTCTTAACAGCGTGAACTGGCGTCAACTAATTCAGAGGAACTTGTCGACGCTTATTGGTGACGGTTCGCGCTGATTGACAACCAGCGCTTCTTGGCGCCGGTTACCAGCGTTCTACATGAATACACTCATGTAAGGATCGTAGCAGCTGGCGATCTATAGTTTCCGCCTACCCCCATGGGAAGAAGACTTGAATTAATGTATATACGTTTAACTAAGTATGTGGATTGTAAATTACTTAAGTTACGCCCTCAAAGTAAGGTAAATAGGGTTATTTTAAGACTATTACATGAAGCGTAAGTCTTAAAATTCGAGAGAAAACTGAGCTAGCATTAGTACCCTATCGTTCTAAAATCAGATCTCTGTCTGGCCCGAAATATACATTTGTTTGCGAGGCAATTTACTAATCATTTGCAAGACGTTCAATATTAACTTATTAAAGAAAATCTAACGTACCAACATCACGCTTTCATTCCGCGGAGACGTGTATAGTTCACCCACATGTATAATGTATATTTAAGTCGCATGTAATAAGGAGCGACACTTTTCTAAATAAATCCCCGAAGGATTAGGCAGTGTACACCCACATTCTGCCAGATATGTTCAAGTCCCATGTAATAGAGGGCGAGCCTATTGCCATCTACCGGGCACAAATCCAAACTTCGCGCTGTTACTGAGGAATTCCAGATATAATACAACATCACCCATTTTCACCTACTCGTACCTTTGAATTGGTGTAATATGCGAGTACATAGACGTCACCCTCAATAATTTTAAACCAATTCATTAATTTATTACGTCGATACCTGCAATTCCACATCCCAGTAAATGTCACACTTGACTCAAGCGAGACTCGTAATGGAATAGGGGTGGCATGAGGATGGAATTAATATTATTCCTGAACAATGTTATCGAATATGTGGTACTAGTTTGTTGCGCACATCACAAGTAATTTTTATCATTTAGTGACAAGATCGACGTGAACAGTTTTATGGAATTATAAAAACATATACATTATTGGCATCGGGTCATCACAGAAAAATATAAGGTACACAGTGTTTCTGACTTTAATATTGCAGTAGGTATAATTCAATGCGAATAATTCCTTCTCGTTCAGTTTAAATTATTTCCGCATCACAAACGTTGAACCACCCCAAGCTTACAAAAATAACAAACCCAGAAACCAAAATCGCATTCATTCTCGCATCAGAATGTAAACGCAAACAGTTCACTCAATTTCCCGCGCTCAACATAAACGTCTCTCAACCCTATGACACGACGCCACTCGACAGTGATTGCGGCGGCCATGTTGCTACGTCATGCCATGACATCCCGCGAGCGAATATTAAAGCGTGCTGATAGTGGAATAAACGCGTGTGACGTAACACCCCAACCTCCCCTCGCATACTTAATTGAGGTTTATTTTAAGGGTTACTGTGACGGCTGAATCTAGAACTTCGCGACATTCTTTTAGCTCTAAAATTAGGTACTTTTGACTTTTCGCTTTGAATTTTGCTTCCATTTTACGAAACACCGGTTTTTACTTCGGAGTTTACCTATATCGCTTTTGGTGACAGTGACGTTTCTAGCGCTCGCGCGACGTGCCGTTGATTGGGGGTTATTTTGGGGCTAGAAGAGAAGTGAGGTGTATGTAACGAGTTTTACGGAGAAACATTTCAATTATCTACTTTTGTACTTGCCCCCACACTAGTATTATTATAACAAAATAATAACCTTTGTATTTCCACTTTTAGTGGAGACAGATCTTGCAAAATATTGTGATTTATCTTTTCCAGGAGCAAAATGACACACTGGCTTTTTCTGTGAGTAGGGAGGGGCCTCTGCGACATGGCTTGTCCGGGACCCCAAGGTCCAAAAGCTTACAAAATAATACGAACGAAAAAAAAAACTGTTTGAGAGGATATCTAGCACAATCAGTCATCCTGTAACTATACTGTGATCACTAACCTATTTACTAAGCATGAATGGTGTCGCAATATTGCGATAATACAGGGCTAATTTAACGTACATTATGTATTTTGTAACTTTAATACAGAATCTAAAATTGCAGCGAGCTCTCGAACAACGGAACTTTATTTATTGGGTTTCATAGTTAGGCTGTATTTAACTTCCAATTTTGCTGAAGTTGGATTGGAATTTTAATTGCCTTCATTTTATAAGCGTGTGCCATTTTGTTAAAATATTGTAACAACATTAATTGACAGTTTAATTATATAATTAATATATAATTTTAGATTTTTTTGCAAATAGTCAATAGTTACTGAGCACTATTCATCGAAAGCTGGAAAACCCAACAAAAAAATAAAACATTATTAAATCGCTTGACAAAAATTGTGTTACACAATAGAATATCGTGTTTTGTGAAGCCTCTGTTGCGGTTAGATATTATGTTTTTAATCTACCCTTGGCCTGCTCGTGCTATTAATTGACACTTATTCAAAATGAACACTACCTGTATGAAAAATAAATCGACATTATTTCAACAAAATCTAAAAAAAAACTCACATAAGAGCGTGTCAAGCTATGTAATACCGTGTGACACAACTCCCCGGCCTCCTCGTGACTTTAATTGAGGCTTATTTTAAGGGGATGGAATATGTTAGCGCAAGTTTAGTACTGCGACAGAATTCTAATATTAGGTCGATTATTTTGGTTCCTTTATAGCCAGACTGTATTTTAGTGTGAAAAAAGTTGGACGGAACTCCGCAGAGACAAAACTGTGTCCCGTTTATGTGTGAATATATTTATGTGTGAGTTTTGCCGTTTGAGTGCGTAGTGGCGGACCGTGCGTCGGCCGACTAAAGTGTGAATGTGGTACGTACAGCGAGCTGGCCGACTTGAGTGACTCATTTTTTTGCTTTAGATGTTTATTTTGTTTTCTCCTACTTAACTTTAAGGAAACATTTTTTTATCGATTGTCCACTGTAGGTAAGGAAAGAAAGAAAGAAATCGTTTATTTGCTCATAATGTGCGTACACAGACAAAATGGTTTTTTTAAAATAATAGTACCGACACATTGTACCTTATGGCATGCAACATTCTTAAATAATAGAATTTATATAGATACAATAATTTACTTAAATTAACCTACATACTTTTGACAGAAGCAATTCTAATGGCGCCAATATTAAAAAAGGGTGATCCCGATGTTTCGAACATAATTAAAAACATTCTCGTAAAAATGTAAACCAGACAAAAATAGGTCGAACTTTCTCTTTTATTGAAAAAAATCGATCCCAATCCTAACTTATGTATGAAGTTCGCCAAAAAATATCGTTCGGAAATCGGGGAACATTTTCTGGGAGCAATAAACGTCGCGCATCGCATATTTGGCACCGGATTTAATATCGACCATCACTCGGGAGTGTCAGGAGCCAGCCTTACAAAAGTAAGGATGTACGTGTAGAAGTACAGTCGGTGAAACAGATAAGTATGCAGGCAACTACTGTATGAGTGCCAAGTAAAGTAATCCAGTTTTTTGACATAGTTCCCGTTCCAGTTGATAACCAATTTGTAATGTTATAATACCTTAGATACTGTGTGCACAAATAAACATAAATTTAACTAGATTTTTTTTTTTTTAAATAAATAAATAATAAATATTGTCTGACATTGCACACAGCACCATCTAGTTCCAAGTTAAGCACTTAATTAAGGCTTGTGTTATGGATACCAGATGGTTGATACACTACTTAAATACATTTTTTTTTTTCGTAAATACATACATATTATAAATATACATCCATGACTCGGGTACAAATGTCCATATTCATCATACAAACATTTGCCCCTACCGGGATTCGAACCCAGGACCATTTGGTTTCGCTGACTACACTTAGCCACTGTAGCCACTACACCAAACGTGTCGTCATTTGATTTGAAACTGTGAAAGTCATGTCTTTTAAATGGCACTTCGCACGCGTTAACAATTTTGCCTGCGAAGTGCCAATATGGTTATTTTTGGCTGCAGACCGGCGCGGCTTGTCACAGTCCTACTGCATGCTTCTTCTCGAACAGGAGGGGTTGCGCGATATTTAGCGAGTTGAGGGCTCTGTCTACTTTGTTCTCCATTCTGGACAAACCCACTTCCCCTTCTTACCTGACTTCCCAAATTCAATAACCGCTTGAACGTACTCTGGTCACGTCGGCCCCCCTCCAACAATTAAGTTTAACGAACGAGTGAACGCGAGTTCCCTTTAAATTTAATTTTATTTTATTTTATTTCAACCTTTATTGCTTTACTATAAGGTCGGACACACACATTCCGTGTATTTAGTTGATTTCTTGACTCTGTGCCGCGTACTAGGATGTATGACAACACTTCAAGCGTTCAACCAAAAAAATCAAATAATTAAAAAAATATGACGTCTTGTCAGTGGCGTACGACTCGCGCGTGTGTTGTTTACGTGATAAATAATTTGTGTTTTAAGTGGGTTTTCAAGTGTTTTAAGTGCTATGGCCTGTTTAAGTATGTGATAAATATTATAGTGAAGTGAATTACTGCAGGATTTCAAGATCGGTGAGTGAAAAAATATTACGTAATTTCGGTTTTATTCCACAACCGGCGCTGACCGATTCATGTTTATTGTTATTACGTGTATGTGTTTTCAGATCCTTATTTTAGTACAGTGTGTTATTCTAATACCACTACTTTTATAACAAAGTTGAAGCATTAAATAAGCTTTCCACAGGTACCAATATTTTTATTCTACGTATCAGATTTATATTTATAAAACAACATTTTGTTTCCATTGTCTTGGCGGCCATTGTTATTTTTTTGCCGTCGGCAAATTTTTTCAACTTTGGGCGCTCGTAAATAGTACATATTGTACTAATGCTATGTGGTTTTATTAGTTTTGCGTTAAGTATATACACATAATGTATTTAAAACCTTAAACAATATAGGTCATCGCTCGTTTTTTCGAACTATAACCATTTATTTGAAAACAAAGTTATGATTTATGGTTGCGTCATACTAACGAACGATTTGATTACATGAATACTATCCTATTTCAAACGAAACTCCGCTATCTTAAAGCCCCGTTCCTTACCATAACAAAAAACACAAGTGTTAGCACCATTCAAATAAACCCAAGTCGTAAAATGCTTTGTTTACATTATCGGGCGGCCGAGCGGCGCCCCGCCGCGCCGGTGACGCATCTGGCATTCAGCCCAGTCTTTTTTTTTTCGCGCGCGGGTTCATACGACCGGATATTTATGCACTGCCCATAGTAAAAATCTTCGTCCCACCAACAATCGTCTTCTACGATGTCCTTCTCACCGTTCTGGTTTCATTCATTCTTCGTTCTTTGTCCAGGCGGTTTTTCTTTGGAATGCGCCCCCTCTGAAAATCAGGACAGCAACCAGTCGGTTATCTTTTAAAGTGAAGGCACGTGAACATATCCGTCAGAAGTTGGCTGAAAGATCCCAGCGCTGAGTTGCTGGATTCGTTTTCTCCCCTACCGATCGTTATTTCTCCTGACCAAGGTTTATTTTGTTTATATCTATGTATCTATATATTAGTATTTATTCTTGAATTTTATAGTTATTTCCGAGCTATCTATCCCGTATGTTGCACCTGCCATGGTATATCTCTGCATCACCCTAAGGTTGACTGGTAGAAAATGCCTCAGGCATTAAGTCCGCCTTTGTACAGTATTATTTTTTACTTGTGCATAAAGTTTTAATAAATAAATAAATAAATATTTAACCATTATAAGTTCAAGTAGCCGTCATTGGTCAGTGATGTGTAAGAAGATTTGTTAGGACTATTTTAACCCGCCTACGGCAAAGCTAAAGGAGGATTATCATTTTAACAGGATATGTACATAAATAGCCTGTGATAATCATAGCCCTCAGATGTATGTATGTTCATCTGTTCTCTCATAACTCCTAATCCACTCGTCGTATTTTGACAAACGAGGTATCGTTGCAAGCGTCATGTTGTTCCGCGGGTCATTTATAGGTTATATGACGTCACATAAAATCCGGAGTGACACGTAATCTGTTCGATGTATGCCTTAATTACATGATGTGTGACGCCAGCAATACGAAAACCGATGTTGCTTTTAATTTGACTATAATTATGTGATATCTTGTTTGTTCCTTTTAAGTTGGCGTTTTTGTTTGGCTTTGATTGTCAAGAGGCCTTTCACTTATAAGTTATTTTGTCAAACTTGCCTGTATACCGAATTCGTTTGCCATTTGTACCTACTGTAGTACTTCGTAGAGTAAGGGACATTTCAAGGATGCTCCGTTCGGTAACAGTTAGGATTTTGACAAATGTGGTATATTTACATGGCCCGCATAGGGGTGCGTCAAAGGGTTCTCACTTTCAAATAACTTGTGAGCAGTTTGTTGAGTTTAGTCGTGTGTTGTGTCGTGGGTTTGTTGTGTTCTGATAAGTACTGTATTTTAAATCGGATTTAGCTGGAAAGCATGTATTTGGGACACAGTTGGTGGACATTTTAGCAGTACTTTCGCATATGAACGGAAGCTGCCTTCAAACATAAAATATTTGTAATTTAAAGTGGGCATTTGCTTTACATCGAGTATTGGTGGTATCTTCAGATGTAAAGCAATATTAGTAGATGCCAGTCTCGAAGCCAAATTCTGTACCCTAATTACGTCACACACTTTAAATCACAATCTGATCGTTTTGATAGATATTCCTAAACCATCGCTTCATAGGTTTGAAAAATTCGTCTACTCAACAACAAAAAGAAGGCAATGAACGTGGCTGAACTGTCAAAATGAAAGACGTTGTGATTTATTTTTATTTTATGTGTGTACGCACCTACCCTGCGGGGCTGTCTCAGTTTAGATTGCCATCGACACGTCAAGAAAAAGTAGATAACATAGGGTTATAAACATTCTAAAACAACAAATATTTTGGCAAACGAGTGGAAATTCAAGGAAACATATAACATGCAGAGAATTGTGTAAATCATGCAGACACCCCCTTAAAAGCTAACGTCAGTAACGTGACAAATTATGGGTGTAACACACCGTCACAACTTGTGACGGAGAATACCATGGGAATCGTTACGTAGGTATTATGTATTTAGTGTGTTACGTAAAATGTACCAAAATATTATATTACATAGAGCGCATTTTACAAGTTAGACGTCTTTTGATCACCGTACTATGACATATAGGTATTATATTTCTGTTTCAATTAAACTGACTCTGATTAATCTTACTTACTTATTAATTCTCTGTTTATCCTTTTGGGGGATACAAGCATGATTTTATGTTGATGTGATAAGCTGTAATCAATCATTCTATCAATCAAGCAATTAACTCTTATGTTTTTCCACTGGCAACAACTCACTGGCAGAACTCTTGATTTCAGAAACAAAAAAAGCCAACGAGGGTAAGATTAAAAATACCTTTTTGGATCGCTTCCTTCCTGATGATAAGAAATTAAACTTGATTTATGAGGTTAAACTTTGTGTCTTACTCTCGTTGGCTTCATTGTATTTATTTGACTGACCGGTTGGTGCAGTTGGTAGCGACACTGCCTTCTCAGCGGCCGGTCCCGGGTTCGATCCCCGGACAAGGCAAACATTTGTGTGCATGAACATGTCTGTTTGACCTGTGTCTGGGTGTGTATATGTATATAAGTATGTATATCAGTCATCAGGTTACCGTAGTACAGGCTCTACCTACTTCGGGACCTGAAGACCTTGTGTGGATGTTGTCTCATATTATTATTATTGTAAAATGTAGGTAGTCTTCCAAGAAGACTCATACATATATTTGTACCTATAGGTACATAGGTTACATTTGTATACATAGGTTACATATTGCCCTTAATTACCCACATACTCCACATCCATAAATCCGAAAAATATATTAATTTAATCACGCACGAAATACCACGAGATTCCTTGGAATAATTTTTCCAGAATATATTATTAATCAAGGATTCAGGGCCTGCCGAAATAGCATTCCTGGACGTATCAGATATCCTAGAGGCTCACAGACCCGAAATTATGTTGGAAAACGGTTCGAAAAGAAAATATTATTTTATCGTAAAATATGTAGCAATTAACGA
This sequence comes from Brachylomia viminalis, assembly GCA_937001585.2. Taxonomy (NCBI): domain Eukaryota; kingdom Metazoa; phylum Arthropoda; class Insecta; order Lepidoptera; family Noctuidae; genus Brachylomia; species Brachylomia viminalis. The sequence goes on along the minus strand of OW443307.2, from coordinate 3,044,861 downwards.
TTAATGAAAATGCGGGTAGTTTGCAAAAAGGTTCGCTGATGCCGCGTGGGTGGACTGGTACACATACAGCGTGTGTCAGAAAAGTGTGGTCATATGTAAGGGAGTGGTACTGACCATCAAACTGAACGACTTTCTCCATGGGACCAACATCGTAATCACGAGAAAATTATCAGCCGTCCCAAACATTTGGGCCGAGTTTTATATGGGACAGCTGATTATCATTTTTTCGCGATTACAATGTTGGTCCTATGGAGAAAGTTGTTCAGTTTGATGGTCTGTACCACACTCTTAAAAATATGAACACACATTTCCGAAACACGCTGTATGAACGGTTTTGTGTACTAGTCCGCTATTTTATTGAGTACCTATCTATGTCAACAATATTGTTGGTTTTGGTTTTGAAATAGTACTTTTCGATTCGGGCCGGACCTTTCAGTATTTGGACTTTGTAATAATCAGAATAATATTAACGGTTAGGAGCAATGCTGCCACTATCACGACGTATGGCAGAAGGATTCATTTTGTTCCAAGATCCCATAATGAACACACTCAAAACAGATAGAAAATAGATTCATCTATTTAGTATTTAGTTTGAACATTAAATTATGAAATTTTATTAATAACTAGCTTGTGACCACGACTCCGTCCGCGTGAAATTACAGGCCCCGACCCTCCACGTCGTACCTATCCTATCGCCCCGCCCCCGAGCTCGCGCCCGCGCTATTCTGACTTTTTTCCTTTTTGCTCGGCTTCTAATTGGTCGTAGCGCTATGTTAAATAGCCTTCCTCAAGAATTAAGAAGAAGAATTATTTGTCACTGCTATTTTATTGTTTGTATCTTTTTGTGTGTTGTGTATTTTTGAGATTTTGTTAGTTTTTTTTTGTGTTTCGTTAATTTTTGTAAGTGTACCTATGGACAGAAAGTCTGAAATAAACGTTTATTATTATTATTATTAAGCTATCACAGAAATTAGCCCGTTCAAACAAACAAACAAACCAATTCTTCAGCTTTATATTTAGACAAGCTGCGCCCCGCGGTTTCACCCGCATAAGTATCGATCTCGTTGGAATATCGGCATAAAAATGTCGGGTTCCGATGTCCACGTCATGAAATGAAATCCGTCCGTCCGTCTTTGAAATGTTGCCATAAAGCGTAAAACGTTTATTGAGGATGATATTCTCGTAGCATGTCTATTTCCTTTTACATGTCTGTTTAGTATATTCTATAAAATTTATATTATTTTTATTTAAGTGCAACGTTCGTAAGTACGCTGTACTGGTACAGCGTCCTAACTATTGTTTGCCTCACCGGACGACGTCACTACGTCAGCGCCGGCTGTCGCTGAAAACCAGCGCTGGGGCTCTGTCTTGCATAGGGTCGCGGCATAATGCTGAGCGATAGCCGTTTTGCGTGGATGTGACGCATGTTTCTCCCAACCTTTTCATATTTTCTGTGTTTGTGTTATTTTTTGCGTCATGTTTACCGCAAATAAACGCATTTTCTTTCTTTCTTTTCTTTCTTTTCATGCCAAAGTTCATCCAAATCCGTTCAGCAATTTTAGCGTGAAAGTGTAACAAACATACAGATAGTCAAATCTTTTCTCTTTATAATAACAGTTTAGATATATATGTGACAAAGATAGCGTTTAGACTATTTTACTGGAAAAAATCTAAGTTCGTTGAAGTCCAACGAATATATTTTTATAAACCTGACAAGCCGTGTGCTGGATGGGACATCCCATTGTCAATCAATACGAACTTTCATACAAACTTTTATACCCTAATTAACCCCTTTCGGGGCTGAATTTTCAAAAATCCCTCCTTAGTGTCAACATTATAAAATAAACTCTTGAACTAAAATCCCTCTTTAGTGTCATCGTTATAAAATAATCTCTTGAACTAAAACCCCTCCTTAGTGTCATCGTTATAAAAGAATCTCTTGAACTAAAACCCCTCCTTAGTGTCATCGTTATAAAAGAATCTCTTGAACTAAAACCCCTCCTTAGTGTCATCGTTATAAAAGAATCTCTTGAACTAAAACCCCTCCTTAGTGTCATCGTTATAAAAGAATCTCTTGAACTATAACCCCTCCTTAGTGTCATCGTTATAAAAGAATCTCTTGAACTAAAACCCCTCCTTAGTGTCATCGTTATAAAAGAATCTCTTGAACTAAAACCCCTCCTTAGTGTCATCGTTATAAAAGAATCTCTTGAACTAAAACCCCTCCTTAGTGTCATCGTTATAAAAGAATCTCTTTAACTAAAACCCCTCCTTAGTGTCATCGTTATAAAAGAATCTCTTGAACTAAATCCCCTCCTTAGTGTCATCGTTATAAAAGAATCTCTTGAACTAAAACCCCTCTTTAGTGTCATCGTTATAAAATAATCTCTTGAACTAAAACCCCTCCTTAGTGTCATCGTTATAAAAGAATCTCTTGAACTAAAACCCCTCCTTAGTGTCATCGTTATAAAAGAATCTCTTCAACTAAAACCCCTCCTTAATAATAACAATATATTTATTTATTCAGACAACTACAAAGATCCATTACAATTACATTTATATTGTTAGTATGAACTTAAAAACTATGTTAGTACCTAATAACTAAAAGAGACTTAGTCCTCTGGGTGAGGCTCCACACCAGTGGGCTGTCCAACTTATTGGCTATTACCTCCAGGATGCTGTTACTGCTCCCACGCAATCTACTTAGCAGTGATGCTGTCTTTTTGCGCCAGGTGGCATCAAAGCCGTCTGTATGTGACTCAGCAAACATTGTTGACGCACTGCAGAAGCGTGGCAGCCGTAACAGCGCCCTGTAGGCATTGTTAAACTGGATGCGCAGAGAATTGTAAGCCCTTTGGGTATATCTGAACCACAGGCTCGCTGAGTACAGAGATGTGCAGTACGCTTTGAATAAAGTTACTTTCACTACTTCCTTAGTGTCATCGTTATAAAAGAATCTCTTGAACTAAAACTCCTCCTTAGTGTCATCGTTATAAAAGAATCTCTTGAACTAAAACCCCTCCTTAGTGTCATCGTTATAAAAGAATCTCTTGAACTAAAACCCCTCCTTAGTGTCATCGTTATAAAAGAATCTCTTGAACTAAAACCCCTCCTTAGTGTCATCGTTATAAAAGAATCTCTTGAACTAAAACCCCTCCTTAGTGTCATCGTTATAAAAGAATCTCTTGAACTAAAACCCCTCCTTAGTGTCATCGTTATAAAAGAAACTCTTGAACTAAAACCCCTCCTTAGTGTCATCGTTATAAAAGAAACTCTTGAACAAAAGTTCATGCTTCTAAGCCCAATGGTTTAGGTTGCGCGTTGTCTATCAGTGGATATATGAATTAAAGGTTTTTAATAAGTAGAAGATCTGGCACACATATTTTTACTGAAAAAATTAAAACTCTTTGAAATCTATATCCTTACTCATAAAGCACAAAACCGTACAAAGTCAAAGCATTTACATTAAAATAGAATTGATTCTAGTCGCCCCTTCCAAAAGGTAGTTTCGTATGGAGAAGAATGGACAAGAAACTCCACCGTTACTTTTTTTAAATGACCGTACACTTCCATTCATAACACCTATAGCGTACCTTACGTTCTGCGTAGGTGTAGCACCCTGTGTGCGCTCACTCACCGCCCACGTAGGGCTGTCCGTACTCTCGTCATCCGCAATTGGCGATCCGATATGAACACGGTGAGTGCTTACATTGATCATAAATTCTCTGATACTTTTCAATGAATGTGTATTTTATTTCATCGTTAGTAAGCTTGTACTCAATGAGTGTTGGGCTATGTTCGCCCTAATTATTTCAGTTAGAACTACTGTTGTTTCAGTTTCAACTAATGTTTGTTTAACGAATATCATACGCATTGTTTCAGTTTCAACTAATGTTTGTTTGACGAATATCGTACGCATTGTTTCAGTTTCAACTACTGTTTGTTTAACGTCATTGTTTTCTCTGCAAACGCGTGTGGCTGTTACGTATTGGCCGATTGAATTACATCCCTGAATGTATTTTGTACAGCCCACTCAATGTCGACGCTAAGGGTGTGCTGAAATGCATTACATCATAATTTTTAATCGCAAAAGCTGTGAAAAGATTCGCTTCATTAACAAAGTTATTTGTCAATTTTATGTCTACCTGGAAATGACGTCATGTTAAAAATTCCACTTATTTTTTGCCAACGTAGCGTATCAATGCTCCCCGCAAACAAGCGCGACGCGACAGTGCGACGCGACTCTAGTAGAACAAAATTTATATGAAAACTACATGGAAATTGTTGTACAAGGTCGCGTCGCGCCTTTAGTGCGAGCCTTTACTGTATTTTTTTTAATGGTTGTAAAATAAAACTGCACCTTAATTGCGTAACACATTTTAAATCACCATCCGAGAGCTTTGAAGGTTATTTCTAATCCATTGCTTTATACGTTTAATAAATTCGTCTGCTCCACAACGTAAATAACGCTATGAACGTAGCTTAACTGTCAAAATGAATGAAAATGCGTTCAATTGTCATTTCATGTATGTTACGTGCCCCGCTGATTCAACAACTTCAGAAACACTTTTACCTACATAATAAACAACCAACTACTTATTTCACGGCGCGGCCGAAAATGACCTCGTTAGACCCAGCAGATATCTATAAATATCCTTCCTCTAAGACCCCCAAAGACGTGGACAAAGGCTAGTACTGCAATATATTGCTAAATAACCCCCTTCGGTATCAGAAGCGTCAGCCATCAAAGCGTTTCCTGTGACCGGTGCGGGGGACGGTAGGAAGTACCACATAATAGATAAATACAGAAGGTCGGCTCCAAACAACGAGCGCAAACGCACGTACACATAAATACGCTTTGCGTACAGCGAGTGCGCGCTTGCACTCGCTCACGACTGGCATTTGTTTGAGTTCGCCTTACGTTGGCGTCTATATGTGCGTGCACCTGTTTTAACTCGTTGTATGAAGGCAACCTTCTGTACTTTTTTATTTTGTGGCAGGAAGGTAGGCTGCTGGTTCAGTGAATATGGGCTGTATTGCAAGCGGCGGAAATACGGCTCAACGCGTGGTTCACATAAATGTCTTTGAGTTATTTGATCAAAGCAGGTATGGTGTTTGTAAAGCACTGAACAAAGAATGGGACTGATATTACTGTAATGTTTTTTAAATGTTATATTGAGGGGATACTAAAGATATTTCAGCGTCTGGCAAAAACAGTCTTACAATTACAGTCTTTTCAATAAAAAAAATACTGAACGTTTGCTTTAGGGGTTTCTAAAATGGCTACGTAGTCTACTTCACGGACGAACAAAAAAGTCCGACGGAACTCCGCTAAGACAAAACTGAGTCCCATTTGTGTGAGTCAAAGTCAAAGCATTTATTTCAAATAGGCACATAAAAGGCACTTTTGAACGTCAACATTTACATTTAAATAGAATTGATTCTATTTAAATGTAGCTGCCTTTTGCACGCGTAATGGCCGACCGTCGCGCGTCGTCGGCCGACTGAAGTATGAATGTGTGCGTACAGCGGCCTGTACGTACAGCGAGCTGGCCGACTTAAGCGACACAGTTTTTGGTTAGCGAGAATCTGTCTCTTTTATTGTTCGTCCATGGTCTACTTTTAAATAAAATTCAACCTGGTAGGTACCTAATATACGAGTATAAATTGCTGAAATATTAACAGGTACCTAATTACATAACAATAACAAAGATTCTTTATCTCATAGATAGCTTTATGCAAATGAGACCAATTCGATGACCCTTACGTCCCTTTGATTAACCACCCCTACCGTAACGTGTGTGTGGGCGGACTTAATGTGACCTTTTGAGTTTAAATATGTAACTGTTTTTGTTTCACAGATTTTGCCCCTTCTATTACTGTTCTTAGTTAAGGTAAAATAAATAAAACACAGATCTGAACCTAAAAGGTGCCCTAATTTAAATTGTCCCTAAAATATCCACGTAGAAAATGTTTCCTAAGCGCTGTGTGTGTACTTAATTCAACTTTTCGAGATTAAAAATGAAACGTAGTCTGGTTTTTGTTCTACGCAGAATGTTAATCAGGAGTCAGACTGAAAGTGGGCGTACTGCGGTAGCGTATTCAGGCCATTAACGAAGTTATAATTTTTGTGATTTTAATATACTTACAGGGTTAGTTATCAAAGACCTGCCAAATTTAAAAGTGTGGCACAGACCATCAGACTGAACAATTTTCGCCACGGGACCAACATCGTAATCGAGAAAAAATAATCTGCTGTCCCATAAACTTAAGTCGAGTAGGTATTGAAGTTTTGTATGGGACACTTGATATTTGGCAGGTCTTTGAAAACTAACCCTGTATATTCAATATAGACTAAACTATAGTTTTGTAGACGTCCTTCTATAAGATTACAAGGAAATGCTACTATCTCTTGCGTTAGTAGGCTCGTTTAATGTGCATGAACATGTCAGTTTGACCTGTGTCTGGGTGTGTATATGTATATAAGTATGTATATCAGTCATCAGGTTACCGTAGTACAGGTTCTACCTAGTTCGGGACCTGAAGACCTTGTGTGGATGTTGTCTCATATTATTATAAATGCTATAAAGGCTACACTCTAGTCTTTGTTTATTATTATAATTGAGCAAAATACAGTTTTGATTAAAGACAGGATCACCTAAAGCAGCACCTAAACCGAAAATTATGAGTTTCAATTAGGCTGAGATTCTGCATTATTTTGGCTTCAAAAGTTACAAAATATCCACCTCTTAGTGTTGTGTGTGCACCTCTTGTGTGTGTTTTTCTCCTAGTGTTTCATGTTTTAAATAATAAGGTTGGCTTGATTGTTTGGCAAGAGAAATCACAGCAAAACCACACTTTATCATTCTATTTAAAAACGAACCAAATTAATATCACATAACGTTATGGGGAACCATTTATATGAAAAATGTGCTGTTTGATTTAGCGAGTTACGACATTTTGTATTCACATCACGTACATTGCGCGCCGTGTGAGAAATGAAAGAACCTTTCACGTACATACGAGACGAGGTATAACGCATAATGACATTTCATCTTAACTTCGGATAATATTAATGTAGGACCTGCAACATTGGTATATTTATTTAAGCTAGTACCTATTATTTGTAGGGTAAGGGCAGTGGTTCTTCCGAAGCCCGAGGAATGGTTCTAAACCTCTTTATAACTGCGCTTCATCCCAAGTAAGTTTGGGTTCGGATTTTTGACAAACCATCTGAGACTGCATTAAACCTACATGATTATAATTCAGTCACTTGCATCCCTTAAGGCATTCCTCAACCCACTCTACTGAACACCTTTCCCTATGAAATCCACCCGATAGGTAAGGGTCTTTTGTTCTCTGAGTCTAAGTCTAAATTAGATAGATTTAAGGAGAAAGTATCTACGTGTTCATAGGAAGATACGTACAACAAAAAACATTGTGTTTATAACTGTGGGATTTTATGTAAATAAATATTTATTTTGATTTGTAGGTATTATATTTATTTACATAAAATCCCACATATGGTACACACGGCTACACATCAAGCTATACAATGCCAGTTTACACTGACTTCTCATTGTAAAAAAATCCTATACAATGTGAGATCAGATTATACTGGAAATGTATAGCTTGATGTGTAGCCGTGCGTAATAAAACAAGAAAAACTCATAAATTCCTAATACTGAGTAGGCAGGACGTGTATCTATCTCCAGTCAATATCCATTCCTCCAGGAATCAAACGCGTATCGGCTTTACGTCACAATTGGTATCAATCATCTATTTTTACACCACTATTCAATGTTTACGACCGAAAACAAAAACAGACCATTTCCATTACATCTAGTAAATAGAAAAAAAATATAACAAATCTATTTACTGTACCAAGTAACTCCCACAGAACTGTCACCCGAGGAAATTGCTCTGGATTCATAGGAAAAGCCTGTTTTGCGTTATAATTCGGTGAAGTACAAAAACAGTATCGATTGTTGGGAATTAAATGGTGGATTAATGGCAGATATTGAAGTAAAAAAGCTGCTAGTAGTGAAATTATTTATGAAGGAGCTCGTCCTGGGAAGTACCACCATCTTTCTGCGTACAAGTAGCGGTTTGAAGGGTAATCTTTTTTCTTCGTCATGTCCGGCCCAAAATTTCGCCACCTCTACAGCATCGTCCGTGGCAGTACAGAGGTCGCTATGGTTGCAATTTTTGGGGCACACAGGGCAGGAGATGGGACATAGCCTGGGCACAGCTCCACATCCACCCCCTGTTGCCGTACCGTCGAGACAGCCCCACTTTGCGAGGTTGCAGTTGCATTTTTTCACTTCGATAATGATGGGTAATATTATATGAGTACAGGCACATTATTTATTTATATATAAACATTGCTTGTTGCACTTACAGCAAACACAAAAACGCGCAGCAAGCCAACATTTAACAAAAAAAAACTTCATACAAACATTAAACATAGATATACTGAATAAATATGTCGATATGCGGCTCCTGAGCAATTAGGACGTTCAGCAGATTGATCGCCTGGGTCAATTAAGCCATTTCATCGTTGCAATGCATTTGGTCTATTTCAAGAAAATATCTGCATGTTTTTCTTTCAATAACATAAATTACTCCAGCAATATTTCACCGCCCAGTCCTGCAACAAACTAATTCAGAAATTTCCTAATAAAACTCAAAACTACGTGTAAAAACTTAAAATATTCGGTTTTCTTTTCAGCAATTAAAATTCAGCCGTGATTCAGGCCATTCGTGTTTCTAGAAAGTAGTCGGTCAAAAAAATCTTTCCTAACACGGAAGCCGTGTGGCTACACTTACTTTGTGTGATTTTAATTACTTGGCAACATATAAGTGGCTTGGGCACGACTTTCGCTAAATTTATATGAGAATTTTTGAAGGTTTTTTTGAGGAAGAAAGTTCATGGGATATAATATGTACATACATGGACGCCTTCTTCCCATGGGGGTAGGCAGAGACTACAGACGCCACCTGCTACGATCCTTACATACTCCTTTTGGTTCGTTTACGTTCATAAACCGTAAAAAAATGGGTTTAAATGTCTATTCTGTTAATTGAATTTGCGGTTCCTTAATTTAGAGTTTGCCTTAGTACTTAACTCTGCAAAGTAATTTATTAGAGAAGGCACACGTGGCTGGTTAGGGTCGGGTCTCAAAGTTTAGGAAACACACGGACAGCACAGGTGACTAAAACTACCCACTCAAAAATTCAGGCAGTTTTAAATGTGCTAGGGATTGTACGAGGTGAGACTGCTGACCTTTAAAAACTTAGGTATATACGGCATACGTGATAATATGCTATTTTATGCTTTACCGGAGCGACAGATGAATGGACAGCACCCACCTACCTGTGTTTAACCTTTTGCCTGTGTCGTAGAGTGGGTGCGTTATACTTTTGTATACCAGTACGTGTATTTTAGGTTGTTGCAAATTTTATTACCTACTTATAAATAAATAAGTTCCATTTTTGCACGAAGTTCTGCTGGTTTGGTTTCAACTATTTTCGGTGTCAATGTTAAAAGTAAGCCCAACCCTAATCTCTACAAAATGAGAGTGAACAGGCTTCTTCTGTAAGCTCACTTCACCGTCGACTCTGTCTCTGTCACCACTGACCTAGACTAGAGTCAAGAGCAAACTAATCTTAAATAAAAAATAAAGAAAAGCAAATATTTTCTTCAATTTTCCCGCGTTTTAAAAGCTGGTTTTTTATTTATTTATTTATTTATGCACTCCAAACATACAAATATCCTTACAGGCTAGACCCAATGCGATATTGCAGCACACTTAAAAATTAAATAGTCCCAGTGCTTGTACCATAACAAATTCTATAGGTAGCTATTCTTTCAAATTCACCCAAAGCGCAACAGAATATGTCTACGTCATCAGCAATGAGGTTTATGTAAACATTACTATGCTTACTAAAGAAATACTAATATATTTTCATAATAACTTAGAAAACAACTTTATTTTACTACAAAAAACATTAATAGAAACATATTGCGTTCAACACTGCGTCTAGTGAAAAATGTATTTTCAGCTTTACAATCTGATTTTCTGAGTATAATTTCCAATGGCACGTGACTTTTTCAAACACATAAATATTTCAAAGAACTTTCAACTTTAATAAGTTGCTTTCAAGGTAGAATTTGGAGTGACGTTGAATTTTCTTTTCGCTAAGTTGATTTCGTGATCGTATGTTATGATTTATGCAAGAGGTCCGTAGGTGAATGCCTTGTAAAGGTTATTTGTTTTAGGAATATTGTTTTAACTGTGAGCTTTTGCATTGCAACCCTAAATAAGCAGATTTGTCTGAATCACGAACATCTAGAAAAAGCGTCTATTCTGAAAAATCTTACCATGAAATAAGCTGTTATTCAAATCAAATCAAACCTTCTACCTGATGCAAGAGATTGACACTAGTGACATCTTACTTATTGCTCACTTCACTTCACTAGTTCTTACGGTGAGATTTTTACAGAATAGACTGGCAGTTATCTGGAATTAGCAAGACAAATGAATATTAACCTAACAAATAGGTGTGAACTATTGCAGTAGGCCGCACGTTAGTGGTAATACTTTGACTTTGAGGTGCCCAAGCGTGGTACGGAGTTTCAATAGAAGTAAATGCCAACTTATACTGTTTTTATTTTGTAAGAAGAGCAGGGATGCCCTAGTGGTAACGGCCGCGACTTACGAGTTGTAGGTCGTAAGTTCGAACCCAGACAGACGCTTTACTTTGTGTAATTTATTTCATCAACACTGCTCTCAAAACGGTGAAGGAAAACACCGTGAGGAAACCGGCATGTCCTAGAACCAAAAATTCGAAGACGTGTGACATATACCAACCCACACTGGGCCCGCGTGGTGGATTTCGGTCCACTTCCCTTTCACCGAGAGCAGGCCTGTGTCCCAGCAGTGAGAACATTATAGGCTGATTATGCCTATACTGGTTTTAATACAACTTTTAAATGAATCTTAGAAAGATAAATCAGACAATCTATAAACACGTAAGGTACTATAGAAAAAATCAAAAGTCGTTTATTTAAAATAGTCTGAGAATATGCACCCTTTAAACGTCAAAAGAAGAAGTGGCGCAAGAAACTCCTGAGCAGCATATTGTCTATTAAGTTAGAAGAATTTGATAAAAATACGTAACGTTACTTAGATCCGAGTATTTGAGGTGTTAACAATTTGACTTACCTATCTACTTAGTTGATATTAACACTGTCTATGATAACCCAAAATGGTTCTAATTTGTGACTAGCTGGTGCAACTTGCTCAATTTGTTATTCAGATTTATACTAATCGTATTTCACGTAGAACTTGGCTTGAACTGGTTCAGGATAACATCTATGTAGGCAGTGGTAGGAAAATGACGTTGTCTATTTATTTGCGTATTATATTCTTGCTAGATAAGCCTTGATAAATGACAAATAATAAGCACATAATGGCACTGACGATTGATTAATGAAGAAGAGAAAAATGAAATAAAATTAGGAGAAAAACAAAAGAAAGTTAACGGAAGAAATATTTAAATATATTGGTGCGAATAAAACTTAAAACCACTATGTTGTTTTTAGGGCGACTTGCAGCTTTTATTTAAATCTCGTCGTGGCTTAAATCTCGATTTAAATATACTTCAAAGTTAAATTGTAGATAGAGTTGTAGAACTTTGCAACTTTTTTTTGCCCTTAATGTAATTTGCACACTTGCTTGCAGGCAGGATGCAATAACTTTTAGGCATTAAGATATTCCTTTTAGAACATTGTATTTTCTTTCAAATAAATATTTTGAATTTGAATTTAAACAAAACAGTTTACATAACACTACAGCAACAGATAAAACACATCAATAAAAGGAACTACACATTATGTAACATCACGCCGACAATTCCCAAAGTGTAAGGCAGAGGTTTACGTGTAGTAGATATATACGCATATTTCGCAGCACTAAGTTTTTACATAATCACGGTGAGCCTGTTGCCATCAACCGGACACTAGTAAGTACTGGTTAAAAATAAACGATATTATGCTAGATTGGATCCCTGACAGAAACTGACTCAGTTAAATTTCTAGGGATATCTTTGGATACATTTTGCTCTTGGAAAAACCATGTGACGTTTGCGGTAGAATGAACTGTTTTGTCTACCCTCTGAGGCGCATTAGCTGCGAGATATCTCTCGAAATGCCGTAATTACGGCAGTGTAGTGTTGTGGCCAGTGTAGCCTCCACCCGTTCGATTCCCACCTAACAATTGGCAACTGAATAAAAAAACGGGTGTGTACCTTTACAAGTGTTTATTATAAAAAAAAACCTAGCTGATTAAGCCGGAGGCACACAAAGATTTGTAGGTCGTGGGTTACGGACGTCTGTTCTCACTTCTGCAGGGATAGGTACTCCCCTGTAGTTGTACGCGGTATTCCGCTGCTGCCGGAGATGGAAGTTGGCCGAAGTTTAGTGTCGTGCTGTACGGTGATGTCACGGGTAGATAGAACGGCGCGGCTGGCAGACTTGTGCAGCTGTTGGAGGCGAGCCGTCGAAATGAACGCAGGAACTGTTGCCGATGGAAGCTTGCAGTGCAAAATGGAACCTCGGCTATATATCCTCTATTTTGCGGTATGGAGGTATAACTATATTCTTAGGTGTCGTGTGGAAACTTATCGTGATGCAAAAGAAGTGTTTAAGGGCTATATTTGGGCTGCAAGAAATAGAGTCTTGTCGCCCTTTCTTTAGCAAATATAAGATATTTTACCGCGTATCTATATCTTGGAGTCATGTTTAGTTGTTTCCAAACATAAGATTCTATTTCAGCAAGCGACAAGCTAACATGCACCTCGATCTTATAATACTAAGAAGTTATATCAACCCATAGATATAGTATATCTGTGTATCAACCCAAGACGAATCTCACACTCACATCCAACAACAACTATAACATGTGTATAAAATTGTAGAGTAAAATTCCTAGTACAATAAAAACCCTACCATTTAAAAAAAAATAAGCGTAGTTTAACAAAGATATTTATAGATAAATGCTTTTTCACTCCTCTTGCTCAAAAATACCGTCATTGTGGCGTACCAGAGCGTAGAAAAAATAGCAATTCTTCCTCTAGGGGAAAAAGTTTTTTTTTTTTAATTTTTGTGTGTCAAATGATAATGAGCCTACACAAACGAAAAAGTCTTTAGTCATAAGTAGAATAATCATGAATATAGACTCGACTTATTACTGTTTCATAAAAAAAGAACTTCATTTTATTTTTGAAAATGGAACTAAAATCGGCGATCTCTTTGGTAGAATGCATGCAATGCGTTGCGACTGCAGAAGAAAAAACAAAAAAAAGACATTGGCGCGAAATCTTTATAATTTTTCTCTAATTGCAAATTGAATTGGTAGTGACCGTAATTAATTGTATTGGATTGTTTTATTTTCTCGCAATCGTAGTGAAAAGTAGAGTGTAACACACGGCGCTAAAAACCCATTAAAACTCGGTTTCTATATACTCCCTCGCTAAAGCTCGGGAGTAAAACTACCTCGTATATAATGGGTCATTTTAGCTCCTTGTATAACAATCTACTATTGTAGGGTACTTGAGTTCTTAGATTATAAGTTGTGAATTGTAGTATAATGTAATTTATGAATTAATTGTTACCAAATTTGATTAAATTTAATATCATCTAATGGTCCTCAAAGATTATTGTAATATTATTGTAATTATTGTGAATGTGAGAACTATGTCGGTCATTGTTTTTTTTTTATTTATTTTTGTTTTTTTCTCAGCTTAATCATGATCTGGCAGTTTGAGTAATTTATGCGGCCTACTCAAATGTCCTTTCTTTGGTATTGTTCGTCGAATCGTTGAGCTCCTTGAGTCTAAGTTGAGCTGCACGATTACTGACAATTGCGTGCACTGACTGGACAGGTCCACTCAATCTGTGTGGTTCTTTCCTCAAAAGACCATTGCAGACACCGATCTACATAGCCTTCACATGATCTGACCAAGATTTTGTCTGGACTTTAAAAGAGACTGTGACCTCTGAGTTTGTTTCGGCCTTTCTTTCTCAGAGTAGTCAGATAGGAAACGCCGACCTCATCTAGTTTAAAAAATATATGATTGACGTGTAAAAGTATTTGTTCAAACCTACTTACAGAAATAAAATCATTTATCATTTACTAATCGCGTGCACTATTCAAGGTATTTTATCAATTTCTTAAAATAATAAATTAAGTTTGTAAAATCTGCACGCTGACATTAAAGATATAAGAAGGGATGAATGTAATTATCTTAAGAACTTTCTGTACCTTATTTATGCAAATAAATGATTTTGATTTGATTTGATCACCACAGACGCTTGCTAGTTACATGCTTGTTAGTTACATGCATAATTACTTAAAGAACAACCTTCTACCTTACAGTAGGTACATAGTTCTTAAACTATTTCTACTAAATGACGCTCCCCACTTACAACTTTGTCTTCAATTTGCCTGGATTTAAACTTAAATTCCATCTCCCCAATACACGGACCCGCAATCTCTATTACCGCTTTACTTAGTAAACTTGAGATCTTTTACACAGGTTTAGTTATTCTGAATAATCTGGATGTCTGGACGTTCGAAGAACTCCTCGAGTTATTCGAGTTCCCAAACACGATTAAATCCCTAAGAATCGTACTCGACCGTTGCTAGTTCGTTCAGTGAACTTAAAAGGAATGTTGTTCCGATTTAGTTCCTTTGAACGAGAGTTGATAATTGAATTAATTCTTTATTCATCATGAATGAATGTATGATTGAATGGGATTGAGGAATTAATAATTGATTGTATAGTGCGGTATGGGAACAGTTACTGTTTTATGTTGTGTCACTTTATCAATTAATCTTTGACGCGTTGTGCTGTGTGAGCGTTATTTTTGGAATTAAAACTAGACTGTTCTTTAGGTAAAACATACGAGATCTGCCAAATTTTATAAAAGTTAAGGCGATAGAAAGTGTAGAGTTAATAGTAAAACTGGAGTTTGCCGCGGTAATGCTGCACGGATAATGCATGCATTCTTTTACTTTCTTTTTTTCTCTATTAAAAAAAAAAACGTGAATTCATTAGATTTCTCTGTTATTTTCTGAATCATGATCTGCCTAGCCTTATCTCGACTATGTAGGGGTCTGCTTCCAGTCTAACCAGATGCAGCTGAATACCATTATTTTACATGGGGCGACTACCTATCTGACCTCCACAACCCAGTTATTAGGTAATACGATACCCCTTGGTAAGACTGGTTGTCAGACTTTCAGGCTTCTGTTGACCCGTAACGAGTGTCAAAGATCCACGAATGACGGCTTAACTTGCTTTCCGAGGCACTGAGGGGTCTTGGTATGTAAAGATGGTCACCCATCCACGGACCAACCGCGGCAAGCGTACCTTAACCTGATCGATCGACCCGTGCGGCTGTCATTACTAAGCCACAAGCCCTTTCCTCTCCTCCTTCAAGCCTCTTCTGAATAAAACTCTGTAATTCGCATGTTGTATTCGAGTTTACCAATTAGCGTTGTGACTAAAAAGGTTAGCCCGTTGTATTTCTTTCGGCTTTTGAGTGTTTATTTCGGATACAAAGGGCCTCTGAAAGGGTACAATAAATCCTGAAATGACCACTACACTAAGGTTTTCTCTGTCGATTTTCAGAATTGTTCGAGGTCAAGAATAGAAAATAGAATAGGTACTCTTTATTATGTGCTTACACCATAAATATCTAAACTAGTATTGTAAAGAGAAAAGATTTGAGTTTTTGTATGTTTGTTTGTTTGTTACGCTTTCACTCTAAAACGGCTGAACGTATTTTGATGAAATTTGGCACATGGATAGACGGGTTAACAAAAAATATTATTTTTAAGGTACCCATTCGTCCCCTCTAATATATATACAATATAAGTTAAAGATTCGGCACCTATGCAGGTGCCTATTGGTCCCCTGAGATAAAATTAGCTATATTTTACATAAGAAACGGTTAACATAGTACACTTGTGAACAGTTTATTAACGGAATTAATTTAATAAATCATAACAGATCATTGAAAAAAGAGCAATGATAATCCGTCATTATAATAATATAACCTGACGATAGGCTTACGATGTAATATTGTCTCTCGTCTCACGAATGGCTTGTTAAAAAAACGGGTTACAAAATAGATAAGGTGTTTTGTTTGTATGTTATGGCTGCCTCGGTGACATATTGGTTCTTGAAAGTGACTGCGAATACGAGACTGTTCAATGTGTCTTTGGTCTTTTATTAAATGAAGTTCGCCTAACGAAATAAAATTATACCCTTTTCTGCGCGACTGTACCAGGACTACCAAGCTGCAGTATACACATATACATGTACTTATATTAGAAGAATGAATAAAAATAAATATTCTTCAGGGGACGAATGGGCCCCTCAAAAGTTCCAGGGGACGAGTGGGCACAGGGTGCGAATCTTAGGGGACGAATGGGCTCTGACCCGATAGACCATGACCTGGAGAAGGACATAGGCTACATTTTACCCTGATATTCCCACGGGATCGAGACTTATGCCGGTGGTCTGACTTATAGGAGGTCTTGTCGCTAAAAGCGATATTTTAAAGACAACCATAATGATGGATTAAGGGAGAAAGTAGAGAGTCAAAATGTTGTAATATAAATATAAAAAAAGTTTAGAAAATCCCAAAGTGCACGCCTCATAACGCTTATATATTTTAATAAATTAATAAATCGTATAAATGATTTGTAATATAAAAATTAAAAAAAACATGTATGAAAGAAAAGTTCTTATATTTATGTACGAATTAAAATAAAAAATCAGCTGCTCCCTACATTTTGACGAGTTCTGCAAACATAAATGTAGGGAACAGCTGATTTTTTTTCACGATTTCATATTTGGTCCACTAGTAAAAGTTGTTCATAATGATGAGTACAATGACCCCTTAAGAGGTTGATGTTGTTTTACCAATAACCCGGTATATTGACGTAATTTTATAAGTTCTTGCCCAATGGTTATCTCACGTAATATTGTGTTGCAAGGTCATGGGTTCTATTCTGGCCGCTTGAAATTAATGTTATAATTCTAACATACAAATTACATAATCGTAGCCTTTGCTAACACGAGCTTTTAGTGGCTTGAACCACGCGATGCTAGGTGGAATAAAAGTAACGTCTAATTCTGAATGTAATGCTGGTTACGAAAAACAAAGGGCTGACCGGTTTTTTTTAAAAACGTTTATTAAACTAATTTGGTTTTTTTATTATTTATAATTCGGCATGATTGGTGTCGGTAAATGAAAACAAACCATTTGTAATTTGGAATCGCAGTTTCAAAAGTCACTTCCCAAAATCATCTAGACGTAGGTACTTATATTAAAAATTAAAGTTGCTTTTCGTGTCTGTCTATGAGACCATATTGTTCTTCTAAAGTGCGCAGCGGATATGTATGTGGGTTTCACCATCATTTAGAGAATTGATTCCGGAAGGTTTATATGTATAAAATACATAGATGCCGTAAACCGTGCCAAGCAGAGGCGGATCGCTAGTAATTGCTAAGTTCAAGTAATTAAATGGTTTCTTATTCATTGGACGTCCACTCGGCGCCATTTTCAGCAACCACCAGTATGTCGATTCTGTAAAAATCTCACCGTAAAAACTAAGGTGAAGTGAGCGTGGAGTGAGCTGTCAGTGTCGTCCCACTGATGCTAGGGATTGACCAAGCATTACATTTACAATCATAATCGAGATTTTAATAAAAAAATGTTATGCTAATTCTGTTGATCATTTCAAGGCTAGTATTTAAGTGGCAAAAAATTACTATTTACGGGTTTTTTAAATAAAAAAGCAAAACAGAAATTTTGTCAGAGACTCAAATAAGTTCTTTTATTTCTAGTTTCTGACTGAATTTCAGTGTTACTGTTTTATATAAAAAAAAAACTAAATAATAATATTTAGACACTTAAATACTAGCTTTGAAATACCTAATATAAAATAATCAACAGAACTAACATTAAAACGTATAATTAAAATCTCGATTATGATTGTAAATGTAAGGCTTGGTCAATCCCTAGCATCAGGGGGACGACACTGACAGCTCACTCCACGCTCACTTCACCTAAGTTTTCACGGTGAGATGGTTACAGAATCGCACTGCAGGTACTTATTCCTCCAAGGCTCCTTGTATATGTTGAATGGAATTCATAGTTAGAAAAAAACATCTTTATGTCGGTATATCAAACTATGAGAATAATTTTTCATATTTTATCATACCGTTTATCTTGATAGTTATTTTTAAAAATTCTGCTCCATTTCACTTTGTTATCTCAGAAAGTTATTTTTGATAATTAATTCAAACATAAACCAATCCAACGCTGGTTGAAACATTATTGTATGTAAAATACTGAAACGATTTGCAAATTAAGTTTTATGAAACCAATTTGTATTATCTCTGGTAAACTAACTGATATTTTAAGAAAATCGCTTGTAAATTGCGTTCACCTCTAACGAGCAGATTATCCAGTAATTGGGTTTAGATCTAGACTCAGCTTAGACGCGCTGGTCTAGACGCTAGGTCGTAATATGTCGGGATAACTAGTGCTATAGTTAATGTGCGGCTATGAAATCAGCGTGAAAGCCGCTTTTTATACATTAAGAGGACTACATGACCTAAGCGCAAGATTTATAATGCCTAAAAGTAATTATGATCCACTGCAGTAAACAGAATCAGAAAAATATATGATATTCTTCAGGATATTTGCTAGTTAGATAGTGTTGAAAACATAATACAACTAATTTGGTACGATAGAAAAAGTAACGAAGCTCTTATAACGATTATAAGCCATTAATATACATGCAATCATTCTGGTTATTTTTTCAGATTGTTCTTCAAGCAACATATTAACGTGATAGTGTTTTCATTTCCGAGTCCAATCAATACATTTTCTGTAAATAGAGTTTTGATTCATATTTTGCAATAAATTACAAGCCTTGTGTCATCGCGCTTGTCTTATTTTTCTTTTATTTTTTTTGACAGTGACCTCGCTTTAGCTGTTGTCGCCGCTTAACACAGAAAGAGAACTCTTTACGAATGACTGCATTCAGATACTTTATCTTCTTCTTCGTGTCGATGGCACGGTCAAATTTTATTGGCCTAGTACTTCTCCACAACCCTGGCGTCGCCATCGTCGTCATAATTTGGTCCATCTTAATGAAAATCATAATTTGAATATGTTAGTTGTTTTTAATATGTTTGCTTCCTTGTCTTTTAACTAATGTAAGGTATTCCCAGCGACACCGTTATCTTTGTCATGTTACGATTTCGAAATGCGATACTTCTTCATCATTCGCTTTCTAGGTGGCAAAAAATATATATGGCACCGTATAATTATGAACATTGTTAGTTTATAATCTATCTCCCGAGATTATAAAGAATCGAAAACTTGTGAACTGCAACAGACTACAATTACAATTTAATGCATTATTTTTCTATAGTTTATCATTTGTCCATGACAAACTGACAAATTGTGAACTGTTATCAAACTTGCATGCGACGGATTGCACCATGCGCTAATACTAAACAGCCAAGTAACTGCAACCAACTTGGAAGTAGGCGGTCACAGTTCTAACCTTTTTTTTTTGTGGGTCACATTTCTAACCTAACTTAACTCATTTGGTCGGGGTGCCCTGGCTTAGTTACTGCGACCACTTCGGCAACCGCCAAGACCGATAAATCAGGGACGGTTCACAATTTTACGGGTTATAAAATCGGACAGATTGTGAACCCTGTCGGTAAGTGCAGGTTCGTTTACAATTTGACAGTTAAATGATAAATGAATGATAAATGATTTTATTTCTGTAAGTAGGTTTTTACAAACACTTTTACACGTCAATCATATTTTTTTTTAAACTAGATGAGGTTGGCGTTTCCTATCTGACTACTCTGAGAAGAAAGGCCGAAACAAACTCAGAGGTCACAGTCTCTTTTAAAGTCCAGACAGAATCTTGGTCAGATCATGTGAAGGCTCATGTAGATCGGTGTCTGAAATGGTCTTTTGAGGAAAGAACCACACAGATTGAGTGGACCTGTCCAGTCAGTGCACGCAATTGTCAGCAATCGTGCAGCTCAACTCGGTTTGGGTTCAAGGTATGAAATGGATAGATTATAAAGTATCGAAAATTAATACGTTATGTTGTAAGTAGTATGGTACAGTTCACAATTTATCTACAGTTGACAATCACGCGAGATAGATTATAAACTAGCGGTGTTCACAATCATACGGTATGTTGTATGATTTATTATTTCTGTAAGTAGGTTTGTACAAACACTTTTACACGTAAATCATATTAAGATGAGGTCGGCGTTTCCTATCTGACTACTCTGAGAAGAAAGGCTGAAACAAACTTAGAGATCACAATCTCTTTTAAAGTCCAGACGTACTCTTGTTTAGATCTTGTGTAGCTATTAATTATGTACACAGTATTGCATGGAGAATATACATTGTGAGTACAAAGGTACTGTTTATTTCTTGAGAAATTTCTTCCAACAGGCCTGAAAAAGGAGAAATTATAAAGAAATGTAAGCAAAAGTGTGTGACCACAAGAAGGTTTTGTTACCAAAATGTACCTATAATAATTTAATGTTTATCTCTACGCTAATTTCGAGGCCTATGTTATAGCCGGCGCAGTTAATCTTGCAAACTGGCTAGACGCTAAGTTTAATCTGATAATAGGCACACACCAGCTTTAACTAGTTTCCTGCGGTTTTGCCCAGAAAGCATCATGGGACTTATTCTGGAAGCTCAGCTGTGGGCTTGAGTGGCGGGCAAATATAGATTCGGTAGAGTTTAATTAATTAATTTTAAATTGGGCTAAGGTGAAATATTACTCATACATAGATACATAAACTCACGCCTTCCTCCCATGGGGGTAGGCAGAAACTATACAGGGTTATTGGTAAAACAACATCAACCTCTTAAGGGGTACTCATATGAACAACTTATATTATGGGACCAAAATTATGAAATCGCAAAAATAAAATCAGCTGGTCCCTATATTTTGACGAGTTCTGCAAACATAAATGTAGGGAACAGCTGATTTTTTTTTAATAACCCTGTTTAGCGTCACCTGCTGCGATCCTTACGTACTGCTTTGGTTTCGTATATCTATTACTCGGTTTTCGAGACTATCACATTGATCACCATCACATGATAGTATAGTATGTTGGTTGAAGGAATGTCCGGAAAAGTTCTTGTCAAAAATCAATCTGTCTAGCTTTTTTCCAACTATATTGGGGTCGGCTTCCAGTCTAACCAGATGCAGCTGAATACACATGGAGTGACTGCCTATCTGACCTCCACAACCCACTTACTGTGTAGCACGATAAAAAAGCGGAAAGCTCTTGTAATGAAGATAAAGTATATACTTAAACTTTAATATGAATGTCTGACGTACTTATCATAGAATTTTGTCGACAGCGGCAAAACGACTAAAGTGGACTTTTCTTAATACATATTCAGCTCAAATATAAATTATATAATAACAATGTGTGGCCAAAGATACGTTTTACTGTCCCCACATTAAAATGAAAACCTAGCACACATTCAGCACAAACCTTTAAATAATTATCACGATTAAACCGAGGTAATTACTTCCTTTACGACTGAACACACAAGTGACGGTACGGAATTATAATAAGTAAGCATAAAGAGGTAATATTCAGCATAATCAAGCAGAAGTACCCTAAAGCTGTGGACATACTGAACGCGTATTGCGGTCTGTGCAAGCCAGCGGATCATTAAGCCCTAAGTAATCACAAAGGTAGTCATATTATTTTGTATGAAAATACGTAACGTGTTTTTACAGAAAAACAGCTTGGCTTTCGAGCCAACTTTCTTAAAACTCGATACTAAATAATTATGTCAACAGAGTAAATTTTTTTTGTGGTTTATAACATTATAAATTATTTACTAGTTTATTCATTTATTTCATCCTTACCTAGTTGCTATTCCACCAATTCGCACTAAACGTTTCCAAATATCTTTTGTTATGCGCACAGCAAAATAGTAGAGCTCTCTACCTGCGTCTGTGTTTCCGAACGCATACAACCCTAATCTGTTCAATGTGAGAGTGAACAGGCTTCTTCTAGGTAAGCTCACTCCATCGTTGACTCTGTCTCTGTCACCACTGACCTAGACTAGAGTCAAGAGCAAACCCATGTAAAAAAAAAACTTTATAAATATGATGATGAGTTGGGGACACAATAATTGTGCTATTTTCATAGAAATTCATTGAAGGTGTAATAAACACAACTTTCTTACACCTTCGCAACAAACTCGCCAGCAACTCGCTTTCAGTAGCAAAGGCTTAAAACTGGTTGAAAGGACCTGTAATGTTGAATTTATAACGCCTATGCTGCGTCCCTAATTTTGTTACAATGTTCAACGCTTGTCTTTTTGGTTATTAACAGAGTCTACCTTCATAATATACTTGAATTAAGTATTTGTTGTGGAGAGCAGTGGTAGCCCAGTGGTTTCGGCCCCGACTTACGATTGTGAAGGTAGTGGGTTCAAACCCGGGCAGATGCTTTACTTTGTATAAATAATTTCATAACCACTGCTCTCAAAACGGTGAAGGAAAACATCGTGAGGAAACCAAACCAGCATGTAAAAGAACCAAAACAAATTCAAAGACATGTGACATCTACCAACCTGCACTGGGCCCACGTGGTAGTTTACAGCCCACTCCCTCCCGAAGAGTGGAGGCCTGTGTCCCAGCAGTGGGAGCATTACTTACTTACATTAACTTAAATTTATTTTTAATGCAATGGTTTAAATGTGATGTTTTAATGTATAACGAATCCCTATGTATATATCTATGTCATTTGTAGTGCTTTAAATGGGATTACTATCCTGAAATAAATGATTATTTAATTTAATTTATTACAGGCTGATTGTGAAATATTTGTTTGAAAACCCTAGTACCTCTTGAAATGCTTCGTCGATTTAGCGCCTGGCAGCCTTTGTTATCAAGAGCCTAGACATAGGTTATAGAACTCTTTATAGTCGAAGTACTTCTACTACTTGCCTGCTCTTTTCCATATAAAACGACCAATTTAAACCGTGTACTTAGCTTCTGCCGTTTCATAAGTGTCCATGTAGGTTTGTATAATAATATTATAAAGAGGTAAGATTTGTTTGTTTGTGTTTATGTAGGGGGTAATCTCTGTAACTACCGGTCGTATTTGAAAAAATATTTTTGTATTTGATCGCCCACTTCTTGAGGAAGGCTATAGGCTTAACTATGACCCTTAGGTGTAGAGCAAAAAGAAAAAAAGTTAGATAGAACGCGCAAATAAAGCGAAAATTTTGTGATTAAAAACGTGGTTTAAAAGCCAGTCACTCACTATGATTTTCGTTTGTCATTGTACCAATTAGTTTGTCATTGTCTCGTGTGATATCGGAATACAAAAAAAAAACAGTTTAATTGCAATAAGTCGTCTTTTCACTTTGCTCAGGGGCAAAATTAGCGTGCGATTTTTGAAGAAAACAATGGTTTACATAGAGAAAACGCTTATTTAGTAAATTGTGTTACCCCAGAGAGCATTTACGATGGCTATCATGCGCTGAACCACATGTCGGCCATGTAATTAATTAATGTCACTATGACGTGCTGTGCAATGTTCTCCCAAGCTTTCAAGATGACAGTTTTCAGCTTCTGCAAAGTTTCTGGAGCTGGTTGGTTAGTTCGAACACGCTTCTTTAGCTCATCCTATAAATTCTCTATTGGATTCATATCAGGGCTTCTTGCTGGCTATTCCATTATTGCGATACTAACGACATGCAGGTATTCTCGAACAACTCTTGCAGTCAGCGCCCTGATTTATCATGCATAAAAATTAAACCCTGGTCCAAAACTCAGCATATGGCATCACATGAGCCGCTAGACATTGATGAATGTATTGGTCACTATTTAGTGGCGACAACCTTGGTTCCGTCACAACTTCAAGGCCAGCTTTTCCTTCGGTGAAAATTCCGCCCCAGACTGTCCATGACTCACCTTCCGCCATAACTCGCCATAACTCACCTTCTCTTCAGTGTAACATTGTTGAAAACGTTCTAGCTGTCTTCGATAGACTTTCCTACGTGCATCATTGCAATACAGCATAGTCTTGGTTTCATCCGTAAAAAGAACCTGGCTCCATTGACTTTGAGTCCGATGCAAATGTTCGCGTGCCAACTGTAGGCAAACAAATCTTTGAGGTCGCTTCAGTTTGGGACCATCGGCTGGCTTATGAGATTTCAGGCCACATTCTTCGAGTCTTCTTCTCACAGTTCGAGCGCAAACAGTCAGTCCATGAAAGTCTCGAAGCTGTTTTTTGACCTGTACTGAGGTCAGGTGACGAGTACGCAGGCTAAAGATAAACCGATCTTGTCGTGCTGTAGTGACCCGGTTTCGTGGTCCTCCTGGATGGTGCACGAAGCAGCCAATCTCCAGGTATCGATGGTAAATTCTTTGAATGATAGAACGACTTCTGTAAAGCTGTAGGTACACTTACGTTTCGCTGACTAAGCCTAGACTGAAGAAGTGCCACAGCTTGCGTGGCTACTTCAGGCGCAGTATTCATAATTTGAACGTCAGAATGGAATAAAAAATTAGCAAAATAAATTACCTAGATACTTTTTTTATGCAAAACACATAACGAAATAACTATTAAGATAAGTTATAATTTATTTCTCAGTACATGGTACAACTCATGGTACTATTCACTTACAGATGCTCTAATCAAAGCTTGTTGCTCCTTTAAGAGCGACCAAACTCAGATTTTCTTATCTTTATCAAATTCGTAAATTCAAATTTGGAACAATATACCGAAATGACGGCCAGTAAATCAGCTTCAAAACTGCATAAAAACTTCTTCTCTATCATTATTTTTAAGTATTAGGCCTTTAAATATAAAAATGCACACAATTTTAGGAGTCCGGGGGTGTATTTCGTCGTACGAACAACATAATGAAGCGTAGGTAGATAGATAGAATTTACTTTATTGTACAGCAAAGTTGTAACGCAGCTCATAATAATACAATATCGTTAATTTTAAGGCCATATACAATGGCGGTGTTATTGCGAACGATTCTTGGCATTATAAAAGGCAGAGCAAACCTTTTATTATTTATTTATTTAACCATTTATGTTCACACTTATATAAAAAGACAAGAAGAAAATAACAGAAAAATAGGTACAAAGGTAGGTTAGGTAGGTAATAGGTAGGTTTATACAATTTATTTACGTAGGTACTACTTAAAATAAAAATAGAAACTTATTTCTGGAAATAAGCCTTTGCTAAATAGCCTCTTTAAACATTTTTTCTCTGAGGTTAACAAAGTTTGCGATGAAACGGTTTTAGTTCTTTAAAGTCCTTTAATTAACCACGGACAATAAGTTGTTGTTGGTTCTGCTCGACTTTTGGGGCTAGGTTTGTTTGTTTGTCTTGATCGTCATAGCTACATCATACTATGACAACGTTGGTACTGAAATGATCCGAATACAATACCATTCATTTTCAAACTTGTTATTATTTGTAAATTACACTACGATGGGAATATTATTTTTAAAACTTGTAATTATTTTTAAAATACGTACAAATCACCACTTTTATGTCGTGTCAACCCATGTCTTGAATAAAGTCAACCAACCTAGTGTTCACAAACGACGACTATTACTATGTATACAAACGGAATAATTTGCTACAGAACGATAAATAAATAAATATCGCCTGACATTGCACACAGCACCATCTAGTTCCAAGTTAAGCACTTATTAAGGCTTGTGTTATGGATACCAGATGGTTGATACACTACTTAAATACATTTTTTTTTCGTAAATACATACATCATCATCATCATCTGCCTAGCCTTTTCCCAACTAGGTATGTTGGGGTCGGCTTCCAGTCTAACCGGATGCAGCTGAATACCAGTATTTTACATGGAGCGACTGCCTATCTGACCTCCACAACCCAGTTACTGGGTAATACAATACCCCTTGGTAAGACTGGTTGTCAGACTTTCGGGCTTCTGACGACCCGTAACGACTGTCAAAGATCCACGAATGACAGCCGGGACCAACGGCTTAACGTGCTTTCCGAGGCACGGAGCAGTGGTGATGAAATAATTTACACAAAGTAAAGCGCCTGTCGGGGTTCGAACCTACGGCCTACAACTCGTAAATACATACATATTATAAATATACATCCATGACTCGGGTACAAATGTCCATATTCATCATACAAACATTTGCCCCTACCGGGATTCGAACCCAGGACCATTTGGTTTCGCTGACTACACTTAGCCACTGTAGCCACTACACCAAACGTGTCGTCAAATGATACGAAAACGATACCATGAAGAAACGAATTGTGAATGTGTTCCCACGCCATTAGGAAATTCTCTATAGCTTCCAGGACCCTGGATTTGTGCTTGGTAAATGGCAATCCACCAAGCCGCACTGCGTCCGCGTGGTGGATCACAGCCCACCCCCTCTCATAGAGAGGAGGCCTGTGTCCCTTTCCAGTGGGAACGTTAAGGCTGATTATGTTTTTGGCAATAGGCTTGTCCCTTTTTATACAGGGTCTAATTAAAGTATAACGTGATGGGTATCGTTAACTAAACGCGATAAAACAAGAAATAAGTAATTTGATGTATTTTTTGTGGGGTCATCGACCGCAGTTTGTGTATTCACTTAACATATTTCCTATATTTAGGATATGTATATAAGTGTATCTATTATTTAGGATATGTATATCTATTTTAGTGTATTGTATATATACTTATTATTTGCACCAACAACAGCCCCATTTTATGTCCAGGAAAATCTCTGTCCATTCCAAGGTTGCCTGGAAGAGATCGCAGAAAGCGATAAGGCCGCCCATTGTATATTAAGTAGTGTTCAGTTTAATTTTTGTTGTTATGTTTTTTGTGGTGTACAATAAATATCACTCAATCACTTTCATTTTTGTGCAAACTTCACAAAAGTGATTGGTATCGATATCTAAACACGAAAAACATATTTTTTCAGCTCATACTTACAGCACTACCAGCGGTCGTTAACCCCTAAAGAAACACATTATTTTTTTTCATTTTAATTTAGATAATGATTCCCATCACGTCTGCGGAGTTCCGCTAGCTAATTTAATTTGACCCTGTAGAGGACTTTTTACATAACGATACATGTAAGTTGAATAAGCCTCTGCCAATTCCTTTAAGAAATACTTACAAACGTGACGAAAATTATGAGTTATGTTATCTCTTGTTCCAGACCTCCCGGATCAGCAATGCGAGTGGAGACGCGTGTGAACGGCGCGACCCCTGCCAACATGGCGGCGTCTGCATCAGCACTGACGATGGACCGATCTGCGAGTGTCGGGATGGAGACTACGAAGGGGCGTTCTGTGAGAGAGGTAAGTGAAACTTGTATTTGGGTGTTTTAAGGAAGTGTGACTTTAATTTTACTGCTAAAGTCTTGTGAACATCCCAAAAAGAGAGTAGGTGTTGGTAAAAGGAAATATTGAGATATATGTATACCGCGTTGAAACTGATTCTTAGGTATAAACCATGATAGGCCTCAGTTTTGAGGGTAAAAGACGATGTATAATCGTTATTTTGTTAACTGAAAAGTTTGAGAAGATTTTTCTTCTCTCACAATATCCGGATTATTTTCGCATGCAAACAGAAGTGAGCCACAAAGGCATCTGCTAGAAATAAGTATAAATACAAATTAAATGTACCTCAATGTAGATTGCAATTATTTAGGAAGAATGTATACACGGTGACATTTGAATCACAGTTTTGCTTGAACAAACGTTGTTCAGACCATAGTCTACAACCATTCTATAGCATCCAATAGAAAAAAAACGTCATTGGTTTAAAAAAAAAACACAAATAACGCAATGTTAAAAAGGTCGGGATTATCGTTACGCCCTACAACACAGACATTGCGGCTGCGACGCGCGGCTCTTGCGTCTTGAATGCAATATCGCTACCGTGATGAGTACTTTGATGTTACGGTTAATGTTTCAAACATTATTACACGTTTGAGCAACATAAAACTAATTTGAGAACTCCTAGATTGGATTGTTTTAATAACATATTTGATGCTGTAGAATGGTAGTAGACCATGGTCTAAACAACGTATGTTCTAGCAAAACAGTGATTCAAATGTCACCGTGTATATTAATGCCATTCAGGTCTAACAAGTTGCCTAACTCATTTAAGGAACTTCCCTATACCCATGATCAAGAAAAAGCTGACGAGTTGGTTATTGGATAATTGCTTTTATGACGTTGCCGAATATAATTATGGCATGGCACATTGTAAAAATTCAAAATGACATGTACTTAATTTTGACTAACGATTACTTAATTATATTAATATTGATTCATATTGGACTTATATTGTAAATCGAAAATCTTTAAATTTATTGTGTTGTACATAAATAAGTTAAGAATGACATTGAAACTTATGTTGTGGTAGAATGTATAGAACGTGAAAAAATATTAACACCGTAAATAAAAATCTGATTCTAATTCTCTAGTTACTAACCAAGTACATGATTTTTTAAACGTTAGAAAGACCATGATGGAGAAGTTAGCTTAAGTAAATGAACATACCTACTTAATGCTGGATATATGCTACTGCAAAGTTTTGTGATAGTAACTCTTACGACAGCTCGCTAGTACTCAGCTCTCGCATAATATTCCTGAATTAAAGTAAACGACTCAAATCCCACTTCAACAAACCATAAACATTAGCGTCACATACTAGCACTTCATCATCTCACAAACTTAACAATCGCGTGTCAATATTCACTCACGTCTTACACGTCTTGGTTAAATATAACTGTGGCGTTAAACTAACCTCGGTTTGAACCTTAGCTAATGTTCCATTAGTTGAAATGTCAGCTCTTACAGCTCCTGAGCGAGTAAACGTACGAGAACTAAATGCTGTGTTGGCACGCGACGATCCGAAAATTTTGCTTTTTAGCTTAAATGTTGAACTAGAACTAGCATTATGGGGAGCTAGTGGGGATTTTGATTTGGGAGTTCTGGGCGATATTGTTCAAAAGTGTAAGGACGTTGAATTGACTTTGCTTTGCTGCAAGGATATTATTTTAAAGTATTATTGTAGGTCCCTTGACGATATTCTATAAAGTTAATAATTTAAGATGTTATTGGGTTTTCTTTCCTTCAAGTAATTATTGTTTGAGCATCCTACTTCCCGATTAATGATTAATTTGGAAGCCATTTGATTTATTTTCATAAATCAGTCTCACCTAGATGTTTCAAGGGATCCATAAGCGGCTTAAGTGGACGTTCGGCCTATATGCCAACATATTTTACTTATTTGTATTTATTTATACAATACCCGGCCGTAAATATGGCACGTCAAGATTTAGAAAAAGAACGCCTTTGAGTGATAGTCTCTTTCTAGAGTTCGAGCTTTAGAAAGAGACTCACTGAAGTCGCTCTACAAGGCCGAATTTTAGGATACAATATTTATGCGGATTTTTTGTAGGATAGAGTCAATCTGCCATTTTACTTGGAACGACTGCCTATCTGACCTCCATAACCCAACACAATACCACTTGGTAAGAAGAAAAAAAAAAGCGGAACAGCTCTTGCAATGAAGATAAAAGATGACGTACTTATCATACAATTTTGTCGACGGTGACTAAAATGGACTTTCCTAAATACACTTTCAGCTCAAATAATAACCTATGTACTACATTTTTGTACTACTTCGTTTAGCTAACTTTCAACTTGACTAATACATTTCGTTGGGAATAGGCTTTGTAATCGCTAAGATGAACACGAAGAAATGGCAAGTTTAGTGACTTGGAAATATAAATTGCGTTTCTGTTTCTGCGTGGTCATCAAAAATATGATTAAAGTAAACCATCTTACGTAAAATGTTCCGATAAATCCAGAAATAGCTGATAGCTAAAAAGGGTTCGGTTTCAATATTTCGTTGAAGCTATTATTTTTGTTTTGTGTATTATTGTTTTTCGTAACGCGCAACCTATAACCATGAATTCAGCACACGATTCTAGACCCGTAGAAATTTCTGGTCCGTTATCAAAAAGCGAAATTGCTGTTTCATAGAAAACTGCAATAGCAACGCGGTCAATATGTATGAAACAGTTAATTCTTGTTTTAACTACCGGCGAAAAATTTCAATGCCGATGGGGGGTAAGAATCATGCGGTTGCGCGTCAATGTCCCTGCCACCCAGTATAACTGTGAAAATAAAACAATAGTGTCAGCCTATAGATTTTTTTAAAGCTTTAGCTATTGCTACCAGTTTATCAGTAGCAACCAGGAGTTTGGATTTGTACCCGTTTGATGGCAACAGGCTCCTATAACATGGGACTCCCCCTATAACATGGGACTCCCCCTATAACATGGGACTCCCCCTATAACATGGGACTTCACCAGAACTGGCAATATGTGTGTGTACTATAGTTACACCTCCGCCTGACCCTTCGGGGATACAGGCGTGATTTTGTTATATTTTAAATAGCTACGAGTACATGGACCTTCCTAATTGTGATGAGTGATTACAGTTTTGATATTATTGACAGACTGTAGAACGCAGCTGATCACCCTTTTGAGTCATCACTTTGTCGCATTTTATGACACAGATAAAGGAAAACCGTGACTTTGTAATTTTTGAACATCATTTTGAATACCGAGCCTTCCGTGCCTCGGAAAACACGATAAACCGTTGGTCCCGGCTGTCATTCGTCGATCTTTGACAGTCGTTACAGGTCGTCAGAAGCCTTAAAGTCTGACAATCAGTTTTACTCAAGGGGCATCGTATTACCCAGTAACTGGGTTGTGGAAGTCAGATAGGCAGTCGCTCTATGTAAAATAATGGTATTCAGCTGCATCCGGTTAGACTGGAAGCCGACCCCAACATAGATGTGAAGAAGCTAGGCAGATGATAATGATTTTGAATACCTTATTGTTTTGATAAGATTCTTTCCTCGGTTACTGAACGGTATCCTTCCTAGTAATATTGTATGTCGCATCATGGCTGGCCGAGATACGAAACATCGGGTCTTCTTCGCGATCCGACATAGTTTATGTAGGTGTGGGCACTGTAATGGGTACTCGAACGAAAAGATAATTCGAATTCAAAATAACTTTAATAAACTAGCGAACGAAATAAACACGTGCGTCGGAAACAAACACGTGCGTTGGTACTGAGCGTTTGCCATGACTGTCCGAGCTCGACTGTCCACTGTAGACTGTCGCAACACTCGGTCTCTCCGCCAGTCCTCGCTGCATCCCCTCCACCGACGCGCGACGATCGTGTCCAAGCGGTAGGGCTTACGTAGTAACTATTTAGTAATCTGTGGTAGGGCTCACTTGCGTTTCCGATCACATGATTATTCGTTTACGATTCAAATAGTTAGATGGCGCTGTCCGTTGTACTGTGGCGCCATCAATCCACGACATATAAATGTATATATATGTGTATGTAAGTAGGTATGTATGTGTGTGTGTGTATGTATGTTTGGATGTTTGTTACTAAATCACCCACGGCTGAATGGATTTGGATGAAATTTGGCACACAGATAGTTTATAACCTGGATTAACACATAAGGTACTTTAAATCCCGGTTGTGCGTTCCCGATGGATATTTCCTGGCATCCATGCGGGTGAAGCCGCCGGCAAAGTGCTAGTGATACATAAAGTCATCAACATCATTTTCTTGTCCTTATCCCAGTTTATTTAGGGCGGTTGCAACATGACTTTTTCTTCCACACTTCTCCATTAGTCGTCATCTCAGTACAGGGGGTCCTCCTAGGCATATCATCTTTCACGCAGTCCATCCATCATTTTTTCGGTCTTCCCTTTACTCTGATAGCATAAGTTAAATTATGATCTCTCATAATATTACGTGTAAAATAGTACATTGTCACTCTAGGAGTGAAAGTAACTCATTTAGTCCCGAGACGAGGTATGGCGCCCGAGCGTAGCGAGGGCGCTAATAGTTCGAGGGACTTAATAAGTCTTTAACCCGAAGTAAACACTGTGCTTTTCATTACGAATACAAGGAAAGTAAAAATAAAAACATAAATTAGCTAAAGAAAAAATCAGCCTCTTCTCTTATGAAATCAGGTGTTAAATCCATATCTGAATCAGATGAACTTATTGTGTTATTACAAATCTCCGCTATACGAAAGTATAAACAAAACTCTACAACTCGAAAAACAATTGAAGTACGGATTGCCGCTTTCCCGCCTGTTTTTTTTTTCTGTGGCCGGCTACTAGCTATTCAGCCATTATTTTTCATTTCCATCATTGAGCAAATGGTAAATATTTTGCCCAAATCTATGTTATTATAAAGAAATAGTTGAAAGTAAATTATAATAAAGTCATTTAAAAAATATATTCTTTATTTAAGTAACTTTATGTTATTTCAATTTTACATCGCGCTGTATTTGAGTGGCTGTATAGGAAGTTGGAACATGGTTCAATAGAAATGTGAAAATAGAACTAGTTTTTTAAATAATTTGATAGGTGTCAGTTGAAAGCGATTCTCCCTAGGGCTGAAAAGTATTACTTTCAACCCGCTCCTTAGGCAACTTCAGACCTACTTTCTGAGTATGAGTAATGGAAAAACATTTTTCATCCTCTTTCGAACCGTCCTCAACTATAATGGAGCTTTAATATTAACATCACTCATTACCTTTTCCTCGCACAGAGTGTAAAAGGTAGCGGCTGTCAAACTTTTTGCCGCCGACACGTGTTAGAAGTAGTTTCGTTACGCCAGAACTAAAGTTGGAATTGTTCGTGCAGGGATGTAAATAGTGGATTAACCTTTTGTAGCCGGTACACAGAGGGCTAATTAATAATGTATAAAAGTGATCACTGTTTTAATGAGATTGTGACAGCAGCAATGATTAGGTAATCCTCATTTCGCAAGGGTTTCATGTTCCGAGTAATGAGAGTGATTTGGACCTGACAAATCACTACGTAACTTTGGAAGTTCCATGGTCTTTAATTTCAAGAAGCTAATTGCACGATCAATGGAATTAAGTTATGGAATGGAGTTGTTTGGTTGTTTGTGTTGGAATGGAGTTATGTACATGCAGGTAATCTAAACAGTAATGTCGGTTCGAGATTTGTCTTCTTTGTTTAGTAAATGTTGCTTGAAACATATGTATGTGACAGTTTCTAAACCATAATGAGCAGTCGTATGCATGTCACTATATCTTCAATATTCGCCGCAAACATAAAGGTTTTTTTATGTTCTTTATTTACTACAATCTGTCTCCTTCGTGAGACATTTAGAAGCATGTTGGTCGGTGCTATCGCTGGCTCGCTCAGTATGTGACCTGTGTCACATCCTCATTGTTTAAACAGTCGTTATATTTACTGTGATTTGATTAGGTCTTGAGGTATTTTGCGCTTTAATCGTCGCGCTTTGATGTGATTCTCCATTAGTGACCGAGCCAGAGTATTTGGGTGTTGTTGGATTCGTTCTTTATAGGACCTGGTATGGCGTACGATTTCCTGCTTCACAGTGGGCATTCGTAGGTCACGGTGTAGTAGTTTGTTGGGTACAAACCAGGGCGCGTTGGTTATCATACGCAGAGCTTTATTTTGAAACCTCTGTCTGTATGATTTCTATGTTTGAGTGAGATGCGGTGTATCTGGACGTACGGGATCCAATTATGGGGTAAATGGATCCCGTACGTCCAGATGGGCTTCAGTATTGCCTTGTACAAGAGTATTTTGTTTTCGAGAGATAGCTGAGACTTTCGCCCTATGAGCCAGTAAAGTTTTCGTGTTTGGATACCAAGTTGCTTCCTCTTAGTGAAAATATGTTTTTGCCACGTAAGTCTTTTGTCAGAATGCAATCCAAGATATCTCACATGATCTGCTTGTGGGACTTCAATGTTGTTTAATGTGACTGGAGTACAGGATCCACTTCTTAAAGTAAGCATAACATTGACTGATTTGGTGTCGTTGGCTTTTATCCACCACTTTTTTTGCAAACATAAAGGTGTGTCCAGACAGTGCGTGGCATGTGCAGCAAATGCATATTTTTATACGTCAGGTGCGTCAGCCTGAGGCGTGTCACATTACCATTCAAATTTGGCTTACCATTAAAAGCACATGCCTCGCGCTGTTTGGACGCATTTTTAAACATCGGCAACACAGTACGGCAGCCGCAGTATCAAATAATAAAGGAAACTGTTATACTCCATATCAAAGGGCAGCGGCTGTCAAAGTTTTAGCGACCGACACGTGTACGGAACTAGTTCTGAAGTTGGCACAATCCACGCAGGGCTGTCAAACTTCGGAACATATCAGTCGATTAATTATAAGTGAGCTGGATCGGTGGGTTCTGGTTTAGTTATTATATAGGTAGTTGATAGGGGTGGCTGTTATTGATTAGGGCTGATTTTATTAGCAAACTATGTGTATCAAATATGCAACTTTTACATATTTGATTATTTTTTATTGCCACCGCGAGCTGTTAATACAGCTGTTATACGGTTTTTGGCATGCTTTCCACCAGATTTCTGAGCCAATGCTGAGGAATATTCTCCCATTCCTCTATTGTGCTTCTTTCAGTACACGAAGCGTGATTGGAGGAGAATTTCCCTGTCGTACACGTCGTCCCAGTTCGTCCCCGGCATGCTCGACGGGGTTCAAGTCTGGGCTGCGTGCTGGTCACTCCATGCGTGTGATAGCGACATGTTCAAGGTCGTCAAACACTATTCGACCTGTATGAGGACGAGCGTTATCTTGCATAAAAATGGCGTTCTCGTCCATACTTACGAAAAATGGGTCAACATACTCATTTAAGATTTTATTCACGTATGTATCTTTCTGCAGTTAAAGTACCATTTTCTAACCCCACTAGCACGGAGCGGCTTTCGGAAAAAAATCCAGCCAACACGTGTATGTAGCCTCAGCCGTATGACACGTTCTCTTCAATGCAAGCTTGGTTATAGCGCTCACCTGGTCTTTTGTAGACTGCCTCCCATCGTGCGTGTATAGCATGAACTTCAACTCTTCCGAAAACATTACTCTTGACCAGCCATCCAGAGTCCAATTCATGTGTTCTTTAGCGTAACTCAGCCTTAAATTTCAATGCTGCTTCTCGAGTTTTGGACTATTTGCAGGTCCAAGTGGGTTCAAGTTTGCTTCAGCAAGACGCCACCTCACTGTACACGTGCTCGGATTGCTCCCTGCAGCACGTAGAAGGTGATTTTTGACTTCAACAGCCGTTTGAAATCGATTTCTCAACATTGTTAACACAATATATCGAACCTCCCGAGCTGTCTCGCACCTTGTTTGGCCTGTTCCTGGTCTGCGAATATTGGATCCTGTCTCTCCACATCGCTGGGGCAATCTTTGAATAGTTGATAGCGACACACCAACAGTTCTCGCTGTATTACGCTGACTACGCCCGTCTTCAAGCACTGTCAGAATTCTGGTACACTCTTCAGCGAATAGTAGCATGTTTTTAATTGAATTTGATCAGAATGTTGAGTTTCTGCGAAATGCCATATTTATAAACCGAAACAAAAGTAAAACCAAAGATTTAAAAGTTGTTCAAATTTAAAAAAAAAAATGTTTTTTAAGTATGGTTTTTAATACAATCACCAATCAGAAATAAAAAGGTTTCACTTCATTCTATATTTCTAATGAAACAAACTTTATTTTAGTTTTTAAAGGATTGCTCAAATATTTTAAAAGTTATCGCATTTTTTATAACCGACCCGCTTTCTTTGCAGCCCAGTGTATTATAAACAAGTGCGAATGTGAGGTTGTTTATATAATTAATTGTTAATTTTAAAAGTTAATGTTAAGTTTTAAAAGTTAATTAATTGTATAATTAAGTGTAATTAATTGTTGTTTATATATTAATATTGTGCTTTGTACGAAATTCAGAAATGTGATCATATTTGCGCAGGCCAAATATAAATCTTATGCAAAACTTTCGAAGTCGCTTAAGTTTATCTAGTTGTGCCTATCTGAGATCGAGATAACTGACATCAGCGTAGTCACGGATGGAAAGCAAAAGGGATTGTGCAAGCGCAGTTTTAGTGGCAGTCTGAAGAAAGTTCCGCAATCGTCTCAGGGACTTACCAGATGCAAAATTTAGCGACTTACGTCCTATAACTGAGGACCCCAAGAAAGATGTTTGTCGATCCAAACCCCAAGTTTCTAAACTTTTTCACTGACTGGAATAACAGTTCCGTTAAATTGTACTTGGGAAAGCTGCAACCAGTTTATCTTGGGGGTCATCCTTGAGCTGTGAACAACAATGACCCGAGTCCACTCGCAAATTGAACCCAAATCCTTGTTTAGGATATTAATTGCACCAGGCAAATCCGAAAGGGCAGCTTGCTTATATATTTATAAATCATCAGCAGAAAGGTGGTAGGAAGAAAGAAGTTTTTTGGAAATAGAGTTTATAAATATTGCGAAGAATAAAGGAGATAAAACGCCACCCTGAGGTACACCAAGAAGTAAAGAGCTTGTAGCGGTATCTATATCGCTACATGCGAGCTGCGCGTCATACTGACGTCACGCAAATCCTGCATCGCGCAAGCAGAGTTTACCGCGTGACTAGCATATACCTATACAACTTCCCGACATCAACCACAGGGCAGTTGCCCACCAGACACGACACCCGTTTGGTTGGAGGATCCTCCCTTTTTTATGGAGGTATGAGTGAACTTTACACCCTGTTCCTCGTACCTCTATAAGCTAACGCGATTTCTTTCGAAGATTGTTTCCTTGCAGCGGGGAACTTGGCAGGAAACGAAGTGTGCGGTGAAGGGGTTTGTGATTACGCTTTTTAATGGGAAGGAGGTAAATAGAAGTTGTGGTATAGATTATATTGGCCGGTGCAAAAGAAAACCTTAGTACATTGTATGGTAAATCTGGATTGTATCATTTGGACCGATGATGCTGTAAACTTATGTTTCACATAGCAGTTTAGGTATCTTCAGATATGTTTGTTAATCTTGTTAAAAAAATATTAGGCAAAACGAAAACTATTATGTATGCGAACTAGCTTAAACAGTTTAGTATTCTAAGAAAATAATATTAAGTACCTAATATTATTTTCTTAGAATACTAAACTGTATGCCACATTTTATTGACTACGGCAACTTTCTGTAATGTCTATGAAATCATCATCATCATCATCATTTCAGGCGAAAGACGTCCACTGCTGGACATAGGCCTCCCCCAAGCACCTCCACTTGGATGCGGAAAGCACAAAAGCGGTCTATGAAATAATATGCGTTTTTTATGCGTACGTAACTTTTTTAACTCAAAATATTCAAAGGCAGTTTGCCTATACCTAACTAAAACTATAACATCATTTTCATAGACCTCATCTGCACAGTCTTCTCCCAACTAGTTTGGGGTCGGCATCCAGTCCAGCCGGATGCTGCTCTGGCCAAGGTAAAGGCCAGCCCTTGGGTCACGGGAAGTGTCAACAACCCGTTTGGAGATTTCGTTGAACAAACCGTGAGCACTCGGACCCCACGGCCCGAGGGTTTCAACCCCAAACGGCTCGAAAATATAATTACCGATATGGTTTATTATACTTTCGCCGTTTTTATATTATTTCGTTATTATATCATTTTTTAATACTATTACTTAGTTCAATGTCGTGCAACATAAAAAGCTTTTAGCTTTAGTTTTGAATCGCCTACTAAAGAATTGTGAGCCTTTGTCTTCAGTTGTAGTTAACAAGTAGAAGGTTTAAGAAATCGATACAACTATAAATAGGAAATACTTAGCAATTACTTATTATTTACTTAGCGAGCAATTTACATATAAGGTGCTATAAAAATATCTGCCACGGCTGCAATGGGAGACAGTATTGTGTTTATAGATTACAAAAGTAAAGATAAATTATTGATTATTTGTCACATTTTTTTTCATACAAAAATAATTACGTATAAAATTGAATTGATTTTTTAGCATAAAACCATCCCGTAGACTTATAAGCTGTTGCCGCACCGCACCGAATTCATTCAAAAACGCCGGCGACGACATGCATAAACTGTTGCCATTCTGATCGGCCCCGCGCGCCCCTACCCCCACCCGCACTACCCCGTTCGTCGCAAGCGCCAGCCGAGACGCGACCGGGCGGTCGCCAGTCGGCCCCCGCGCGCCCCCACGCTCACCCGCACTACCCCGTTCGTCGCACGCGCCGTCGCCAGTCGCCATCAGCGTACGGGACTTTTTAAACGGTGTGTGGTACGGCGGTGAAAGGTGGATAGGCCGAGGAGGGCCAGTGCCGTGGCCTCCTCGCTCACGGGTTTAACCCCTCTAGACTTTTTTTTGTGGGGTCGTGTAAAGGACCTTGTGTACGGCCAAACCGGACATGACATTAGAAGTGTGGAAGAACTAAAAAGGCGCATCAAACGCGCATTTAGGCAAGTTAAAAGTGAAA
The DNA here is from genome assembly GCA_937001585.2 of Brachylomia viminalis. Classification (NCBI taxonomy): domain Eukaryota; kingdom Metazoa; phylum Arthropoda; class Insecta; order Lepidoptera; family Noctuidae; genus Brachylomia; species Brachylomia viminalis. The sequence goes on along the minus strand of OW443307.2, from coordinate 3,006,335 downwards.
CGGACACATTAGATAAAGTGAAGAGACATGTACGTAAGCGTGCCTTCATTTATGTGCAACGCGAAGGCGGACTTGTGCAACAGTTTTGTAGATAAGTAGGTAGGGAGTGTGTAAATAACTGTAAATACAGTGCAATTGTTGTAAATAAGATGATTAACTTTTAAACACGCCAAGTTACTGTAATTTATCGTTATTTGATATTAATCTAAGTACCTATTGTTGGGGCCCTCAGCACCAGCGGGGTGCCTTAGGACCACAACAACAACAACAACCTATTGTTTAAAAATAATAAGAAAAAAATTGCGATTCTTACACTAACTTGACAGTCCAAAGCCTGTTTTAAGTGTGATGGGAAGTTTATCATCATAGTTACGTCAGTTTTTTGGAAGAATGCGGTAGCTGGTAAGTAATTGCATGGCGTAAAAGTGCAATTACTTACCAGCTACCGCATTCTTCCAAAAAAACTGACGTAACTATGATGATAAACTTCCCATCACACTTAAAACAGGCTTTGGACTGTCAAGTTAGTGTAAGAATCGCAATTTTTTTCTTATTATTTTTAAACAATAGGTTGTTGTTGTTGTTGTGGTCCTAAGGCACCCCGCTGGTGCTGAGGGCCCCAACAATAGGTACTTAGATTAATATCAAATAACGATAAATTACAGTAACTTGGCGTGTTTAAAAGTTAATCATCTTATTTACAACAATTGCACTGTATTTACAGTTATTTACACACTCCCTACCTACTTATCTACAAAACTGTTGCACAAGTCCGCCTTCGCGTTGCACATAAATGAAGGCACGCTTACGTACATGTCTCTTCACTTTATCTAATGTGTCCGTTTCACTTTTAACTTGCCTAAATGCGCGTTTGATGCGCCTTTTTAGTTCTTCCACACTTCTAATGTCATGTCCGGTTTGGCCGTACACAAGGTCCTTTACACGACCCCACAAAAAAAAGTCTAGAGGGGTTAAACCCGTGAGCGAGGAGGCCACGGCACTGGCCCTCCTCGGCCTATCCACCTTTCACCGCCGTACCACACACCGTTTAAAAAGTCCCGTACGCTGATGGCGACTGGCGACGGCGCGTGCGACGAACGGGGTAGTGCGGGTGAGCGTGGGGGCGCGCGGGGGGCCGACTGGCGACCGCCCGGTCGCGTCTCGGCTGGCGCTTGCGACGAACGGGGTAGTGCGGGTGGGGGTAGGGGCGCGCGGGGCCGATCAGAATGGCAACAGTTTATGCATGTCGTCGCCGGCGTTTTTGAATGAATTCGGTGCGGTGCGGCAACAGCTTATAAGTCTACGGGATGGTTTTATGCTAAAAAATCAATTCAATTTTATACGTAATTATTTTTGTATGAAAAAAAATGTGACAAATAATCAATAATTTATCTTTACTTTTGTAATCTATAAACACAATACTGTCTCCCATTGCAGCCGTGGCAGATATTTTTATAGCACCTTATATGTAAATTGCTCGCTAAGTAAATAATAAGTAATTGCTAAGTATTTCCTATTTATAGTTGTATCGATTTCTTAAACCTTCTACTTGTTAACTACAACTGAAGACAAAGGCTCACAATTCTTTAGTAGGCGATTCAAAACTAAAGCTAAAAGCTTTTTATGTTGCACGACATTGAACTAAGTAATAGTATTAAAAAATGATATAATAACGAAATAATATAAAAACGGCGAAAGTATAATAAACCATATCGGTAATTATATTTTCGAGCCGTTTGGGGTTGAAACCCTCGGGCCGTGGGGTCCGAGTGCTCACGGTTTGTTCAACGAAATCTCCAAACGGGTTGTTGACACTTCCCGTGACCCAAGGGCTGGCCTTTACCTTGGCCAGAGCAGCATCCGGCTGGACTGGATGCCGACCCCAAACTAGTTGGGAGAAGACTGTGCAGATGAGGTCTATGAAAATGATGTTATAGTTTTAGTTAGGTATAGGCAAACTGCCTTTGAATATTTTGAGTTAAAAAAGTTACGTACGCATAAAAAACGCATATTATTTCATAGACCGCTTTTGTGCTTTCCGCATCCAAGTGGAGGTGCTTGGGGGAGGCCTATGTCCAGCAGTGGACGTCTTTCGCCTGAAATGATGATGATGATGATGATTTCATAGACATTACAGAAAGTTGCCGTAGTCAATAAAATGTGGCATACAGTTTAGTATTCTAAGAAAATAATATTAGGTACTTAATATTATTTTCTTAGAATACTAAACTGTTTAAGCTAGTTCGCATACATAATAGTTTTCGTTTTGCCTAATATTTTTTTAACAAGATTAACAAACATATCTGAAGATACCTAAACTGCTATGTGAAACATAAGTTTACAGCATCATCGGTCCAAATGATACAATCCAGATTTACCATACAATGTACTAAGGTTTTCTTTTGCACCGGCCAATATAATCTATACCACAACTTCTATTTACCTCCTTCCCATTAAAAAGCGTAATCACAAACCCCTTCACCGCACACTTCGTTTCCTGCCAAGTTCCCCGCTGCAAGGAAACAATCTTCGAAAGAAATCGCGTTAGCTTATAGAGGTACGAGGAACAGGGTGTAAAGTTCACTCATACCTCCATAAAAAAGGGAGGATCCTCCAACCAGACGGGTGTCGTGTCTGGTGGGCAACTGCCCTGTGGTTGATGTCGGGAAGTTGTATAGGTATATGCTAGTCACGCGGTAAACTCTGCTTGCGCGATGCAGGATTTGCGTGACGTCAGTATGACGCGCAGCTCGCATGTAGCGATATAGATACCGCTACAAGCTCTTTACTTCTTGGTGTACCTCAGGGTGGCGTTTTATCTCCTTTATTCTTCGCAATATTTATAAACTCTATTTCCAAAAAACTTCTTTCTTCCTACCACCTTTCTGCTGATGATTTATAAATATATAAGCAAGCTGCCCTTTCGGATTTGCCTGGTGCAATTAATATCCTAAACAAGGATTTGGGTTCAATTTGCGAGTGGACTCGGGTCATTGTTGTTCACAGCTCAAGGATGACCCCCAAGATAAACTGGTTGCAGCTTTCCCAAGTACAATTTAACGGAACTGTTATTCCAGTCAGTGAAAAAGTTTAGAAACTTGGGGTTTGGATCGACAAACATCTTTCTTGGGGTCCTCAGTTATAGGACGTAAGTCGCTAAATTTTGCATCTGGTAAGTCCCTGAGACGATTGCGGAACTTTCTTCAGACTGCCACTAAAACTGCGCTTGCACAATCCCTTTTGCTTTCCATCCGTGACTACGCTGATGTCAGTTATCTCGATCTCAGATAGGCACAACTAGATAAACTTAAGCGACTTCGAAAGTTTTGCATAAGATTTATATTTGGCCTGCGCAAATATGATCACATTTCTGAATTTCGTACAAAGCACAATATTAACAGCAATATTAGCAACATATTAGATATCTGAGGACTTAATAAATAATTTCTTATAAACTTAAGACTAGAGATGCATTCCACCAGTTTTATGACAAATCTTTTACAGTTCAAGCAGTACGATTATGGAATGCCTTGCCCGTGTCAATAAGGCGTGCTCAATCTTAGTCCACTTTTAAAATTCTGGTTAAAAAACACTTCCTCTCTCCTTAAACATCATCATTACACGTGGTTTCCTTGCTCTTGTTTCATATTTATTATTGTATATATATACAACGTGTCCCAGAAATCAACGTCAAGCCGAAAACGGGCAATAGGCCAAGTCGTGACAGTTATTAGAAAAATATAAAACAAAATCTTGGTCATGTACTTTTAAAATTTTATGGATTCAAAAATATATGATGAACGAGCGAGTCTATTTGCATCCAATCGGGAAGACAATCATAATGAAATTACACGAATCAGTTAGCACGCCACGTTTCCTCAATCCTTGAGCCAAGGTTATGAAGCAGCAGTCAGCAGAAGACGCGACACGTTCACAGAGCGGTAATTGTATAGCGACTTCAAGCTTTTATTTAGCGGAGGTTATATTTGCGACTGTAGCGGATCTTCGCGAGGCACGAGCGACCGATTGAATGCAAAATTCGGTGGAAACAATGAAGCTATTTAAATATTAAGATGTTAGCGTTAATTCTCAAATTTCGTGTAAAACGAGCTAATTCTGGCAGTTACCATTTGATAAATTCTTCTTTAATACTGCTAAGGATTACTTGAGAAATTGCCCCAATTTTTCAAATAACTCTCATTGGGTGCTTGTACTATGTGTTGCAGTTTCGATGAGATCTCGAAAGTAAGGCTTATGTGATAAAAAAAAAACATAACCCTCCTTCTGGCGCAGTCTGGTAAAAAAGAGGGGATGTGCTTATGAACACACGATAGAAGTGAAAACTTACGACCGGAGCCGAGTATTCGCAATTCAGTGTCACCGACACGAGCGTGACTATTGAGTTTCGTTCACTGTTCAGTCACTGTGTCAAGAGCACAAAGTCGTAAGAATTCTCATAAATATTCTTAGTTGGAACAAATTTCCAAAGTTTCACCATTGATATGAAATTGATGATTAATAATCCGTAAATATATCATTTGTACAGTCGGAAATTGCATTTTGATCAACACACGACGTAAAACTGAACTGCAATTTGCAAACATCTAAAGAAAATTTTAATTTCGCGGGCTACAGCTGACGATTCACCCTTATTTTTTTTTGGAGGGTGGGAAATCATCAAATAACTTCTCCCGCTATGGGCAGAGCAGGAGGGCGTGTCAGACTCTTACTGACTAAAACCCACCCGTGTTCCTTCAGTTGCCTGTGCCAGGGGCCACGGTATCCCTCTCGGACTTTCCCGCAACCCTAGCAGGCATCGGCCCTAACGAACCCCGTCATTAGTGCTGACATCTCTTTGAGGCGCGCGTGGAACACAACGCGCCGTCGACCCGGGCCTGGTCCTTATCGAACGGCGAGCTTGAGCATTCACCCTAAGTATCAATATTAATTTTTATATCGTTTCAAAGGCTGGCAACGAGATCATTAGTGTTAAAAGTTTCATTAGTTGTCTGAAGAAATAAATAAATTGATTTGAATTAAAAACAAAATCGATGTGCTACCTGCGTCTTTGCCAATCTAAAACAAACTTAAATAAATAAGATAAGTTTCATAAAGCTATAAAGTGGGTAATTTTAATGTCTGTCTCGCATCCACTGAATATATATTTACAAGGCTCGATGTTTAAAGGGACTCAGTTTTTGTCAAACCCAAATAAAATAATAGCTTACAGCAAAACCTATAGAATTGTGGAATTCTATTGGCAGTTTTAATGCTTCCATTATGAACTATAAATCTTTAGAAAGCACGATGTTAAAACTATTTTATAAAAATAATAAAACTGTATTATTTTACAGAGGCTTCAGGGAAATTGGAAAACGAGCAGATTTTTTTTTTTTTTAATTAAAAACGATTTATGTCATACACATAATGGAAATAGCCTTTGAAAAATGTTCAACGGCTATACATAAAGCAATCAATTTGAAATACCTAATTGTCATCATTTAGAACTGTATTGAAATCAAATAGATATTCTCTATTAGGCTAGAAAGCAAACGTGCAGTTCTCGAGTGACAGATCCTGTGTTCTATTCACAGGTCTGGCACAACAGTGACAGATATTTGGATTGGATTTGGATTGGATTGTTGTTCTGTTCCAAATATTAGCATCAATCAGTTTTATCTAGTCTTGTTCCTGATAAAATGGCAATGCTATGTGAATTAAAATCCTTTCAAATCAGTAAAGTAGTCCTCATAATAAAACCATTTAATATAGAATCTCTATCCATATTAAATAAAAGTTTACGTTTAATGCAAAAAAAGCAGCGGGACCTCCAAGAGTTATGACGAGGAGTTTTACGACGAATAAGCGGCTCCATATTAAATATTGAAGGTTTAAAATATTCGTGTTACATATGGATATGGGGTGAGGTATTTTAGGCACAGTATCTTCAGTCTGATTTCCCTGAGGGGTAAAACATTTTATTTGGTGGCCTACTAAGGTGAAATATACGTAATAATGTTACGTATTTCTAAAATGTCTTTGGCATTTTACGTGCCAGCTGTAAGTTGGACCATTACCTTGTTCCACCTATGCAGAATCAATAGGAAACAAGAAGTAAGACTTCTTAAATTCAAATTCATTTATTTGTCAGAATTTAGGTTTACAACGTCATCATCATCATCAGCCTACAGCAGTCCAATGCTGGACATATACCTCTCCAATTCCCTTCAGCTCGATTTTCAGCAACTCTCATCCAGCTGCTACCAGCTAGCCTGCGAAGATCGTCGCTCCGCCTACTATGAGGGCGTCCTACCTTACGTTTGCCGATTCGCGGTATCCACTCAAGAAAACGTCTACCCCAACAGTCATCAGAATTAACTGATGACTGTGGGGGTAGACGTGGCTCACAGAATAAGCAAACTGGAGTGGCATATTAATGCCGCTCCAGCTTGCTTATTCTGTGAGCTATGTCGACAACTTTAGTTTTCTGCCGGATCACCTCATTCCGTATTCTATCCCTCAGAGAGACTCCAAGCATAGCTGGTTCCATAGCTCGCTGAGCGACCTTGGATTTATGGACCAGCCGTACTGTGAGTGTCCACGTTTCGGCTCCGTGGGTCATAAGCAGGACGCACTGATGGAAGACTTTAGTCTTTAGGCTCTGCTATTCAGCAGAGCCTAAAGACTATCCGTACCGTAACCGTATTCACGCGACGAGAAGATTTGACGAAGCTTCCCAAACGCTGCCCAACGGAATTCTTCTTTTAGCCTCAAAGGTGACAATGTATGATCTTAAAACTATAATGACCCCCTTACATTCTACCACTACATATGGTGTGCAAATATTTAATTGCCTCACACTTTATGACTTGTGTATACTTTATGTATATGAAAGAGTACTCTAGAGTCTAATACCTAAATACGCTATTCTTATTTATTTACATTTGTGCTATGGTCACCATGAATGATTACTGACTGGTGTCTAAAGGGCGTAGTTAAGACTTCTGCAATGCAGATGGGCTTATCACCATCCAAACAGTGCATCGCCCCTGTTGCCCATGATTCCATTCATTTACAGTCGAAGCAATAGGTATTTGCTTCTTTGCCTTTATTTTCAACTTCTACCCGATAGCTTTATGTTTTCTTTGAATGTTTCTCTTTATGTTGCCGTTACCAGTTCTAGTTTCAACTCTTTTTATGCTCATTCCTTTGCCCCCATATGTCTGGAAACCCATTTCTACTCAAGCATGCTGTCATGGAGGCACTAGTTGGAAACTCCCTCTTGCATACTCATTTCTTATTCTATCCACCGCATCACTGTTCAATACAGCAGTCTCTTCTAAACTTAGTATAGAAAGCCAGTGGTAGGGGCATCGACGAACATCAACAAAGTTGAATCGCTTGGCTCTGATAGCACAAGTTTCCGAATCCTGAAGTATGGCGAGAATATTTGGGTGAATTTTTCGGATCCCCGTAAGTCTTAAAACTTTGCTTTATGTGCCAAACTGTTCAAGATTCAGGAATTCTGAAGTAATTATGGGTTCATTTGAAAATGGTGAATTATGGACTCGGTTTGTTGTGGTTTTGTGGTCAAGGATTTTAAGATGTTTTTTTTTAACTTGCGGGTATTTTGGACTCCTTAGGAAAGGAACGGTTTGAGCGATCAAGGCTTGTTTGCCTTCGTGGATCGCATTTTATAAAGTTTCTTGAAAACTCGATAGGGAAATTTAATTAATCCCCTGGAGTTATAATGATAATTATCAGTACACTTAGGTTCTGCAATACTCGTCCTTTGATGCATTTCTTAAAACATTTTTCGCAGTAAAAACCTTAGATTCAAATAAAGTCGTATCATTATTCAGACTTAAAAATTTATTTCCTTACTTTGAGGCTTGATGGACTGTTAGCGGAGGCTATAAAAATATCTTTACGGTTCAAGATAAAATGATAAACGTGTTTTATTCAAGGGGACTATAAAGAAACAATGGACGTAGAAGCATATTTATTTCAAAAGATGAATTCTTGAAAAATAAAGTTCCTCTAAAAATCATTCTTAATTACTTAACACGATGTTTCTCTAAAAATATGAAAAATATAAACAAGAATTTTAATCTTACTGCACACCTTCTTCTTTTTTGTGGCTTGTTGATGGTCCGTTACCAGGATTCAATCAAAAGGAAAGTTATTTCAACCGGTTCAAAAAATATCCTTTGAGAAAAATGCTAGAATATAAAGTCAGAACTACACATAGCTCACACACTTCGTCCACACAGTTTCCCCTTCAGTTCGCACAGTTGGCCTGCTCGTTAGGACACAAAGTTTAAATTTTGAGCGGAGCGTAGCATAGCATATAATGTATGCATTGGTTACGTTCATAGATAGCTTTATCATGTTTCACGGACGATTTGCCGGATCAAGCGCGCAGTTTAGGGTTAACTCTGTCGCGTTATTCTAAAAAGGGTTATTTTTATGCGTGGGGATTTTTTTCTCGTTATATGTCCAGAATTAAACGATTTGCCGGTAAATGTATGATATTGGTTTTTCCTCGTTTTTATTAGGGCTGTTTTCCAGGCGATTTATTTCTGGTTCTCTTTGCTTTGTTTTGTGCTGCTCATTCGTGTTTCTTTCTTATCATGACATTGTTCCGAAAAACTTTATCTCCGACTGGTTCAAACAGTGGGATATAATCCCTCAGGACAATGTTTTTCCTAGCAATATTCCGGCATACCCCCTTAAAGTTAATAAGCGTATTGTGTATGTTTCCCTCGTTATTAATTTGTTACTTGGTCGTGTCGGAGTTTAACCCAATTATCTGGTGCTGTCAGCCATAAGCTCTCATATCCTTGCATTCATACATAATGAATGATAATTTTGTCAATTTGTTTTCGTGTATTTAGTGTTCATAATTTCAATGTAGCACAGAGTGTATCTTGTCGTTCGGAGCTGTCTGTGAGCTGTAATAGATCAAATCAAATCATTTTTATTTGTTAACACAGGTAAAGAAGTACAGATCTTGATCAGATAGTCTAAAAAATACTGTCAAAGCTGAAATACTTGTCTACTAGTGAAATGATTCTTTGTGTGGAATCAGTCGTTGGTTTGATTGATTGACGTAATGTCAAAAGTACTCTGCCTTCTCTGTCTGTTGAAGTTTAGTGACAATTTACGTTACCTTTTCGTTCATTCGTTTCATTCTTAGAATCTTGGAATAAAAAAACCATACTCGGTTACCAAATCGAACCTCATAAAAACCAATAATCCAACACCAACGTACGTTAACCCATACCTAACTTTACTTCCCACTACTCCGAACTCATCACAATATTGCGAGCAATCGATTTCAGGATGTATAGCCGTTTTCAATATCCCACTTGTTCGTTCAAACACGATGTGGTCCTAGTGTATAATCCCCCGGGAATTTAACATAGCCGGGAGGGGAAGTTGTGGGATATAAGGGGAACTTACGGCAACTAGGGGAAGTAAGCACTGGCAGTTATTTGACGTGGAATTGTGTATGGAAGTTGCCCTAGCTATGTATGATGTGTTATGTCGTTTTCTTAAGAATTTCGGGTAGGTCTGGATATAGTTAAAGAATGTGTTAGAGGTGATGGAGTCGATCGTGGTAACGGGAGATAGAATTATTGTAGTGTTTATGTAACACACCCTTTTTGACCATCAGATAAAAGAAAAGAAATAAGAAAGCAAAATATATTTATTTAGCACAGACTACACAGGCACACAAGTAGAAAATTATGAAATATAAAAAGAAAACAAATAAAAAGTGTAAGTATCACATCGCACATCTGCCCTGCCCTTTCCCTACCACGTTGAGGTCGGCTTCCAGTCTAACCAGATGCAGCTGAATACCAGTATTTTATATGGAGCGACTGCCTATCTGACCTCCACAATCCAGTTACTAGCTAACACGATACCCCTTGGTAAGACTGGTTGTGAGACTTTCTGACTTCTGACGACCCGTAACGAGTGTCAAAGATCCAAGAATGACAGCTGACCAATGGCGTAACGTAATGTCCGAGGCACGGAAGAGTCTCGGTATGTAAAGATGGTCACCCATCTACGGAGCGACCACGGCAAGCTTTGCTTAACCTGATCGATCGACCCGTGCGGCGGTTATTACTTAGCCTCGAGCTCGAGATTAAATGATATTATAATATAATTAATAATGTATTTTTTTTTTATTTCAATATTTATAATGGGTTTGCTCTAGTCTCTAGTCTAGGTCAGTGGTGACAGAGACAGAGTCAACGATGGAGTGTGGTATATGATATTATGGTAATATGATTGTTCTGTCTGGGTCCATAGAAGTGTGAAAGATTTATGTCTGAAAACGCAAAAGAAGAGCTACCGGTAGGTAGGTACGCAAAGTGCGGAGACGATATACCAGACGCCATATGGTATGGAAACATCATTTATCTTTGTCAGTCCCTATATAATATTGACACAGTAAAAAAAAAAACACGACACAAATAAAAACCTCTTAAACCGTCGGGGGTTAAAAAGATAAAAACGATTAACCACTTTTAGACCGAAACAAAAAAGAACTAGGTACAAGAACCGCTTCAGACTTTATTAAAGACTTAAATAACTTAACTTCCTACGTTCCAACTATTTTGTTCGCTATCTCCGCTAAAACTTAAATGAAGCTAAAGCTGTGGTTAATGAAAAATCCATCTCGAATTTTACTTTTTAAAATAGAATCCCGGGAAGAGGTAAAGGGAACTGATTCCCATTTGTTATCTTGCATATCCCTCGGATAAGGCAAGGTAAATTCTACTTACCTACCTTTTATGCGCTTTTCCCTGAGGTGGCTGTATATTTAAGCGGTCTCGATAGTTACGACTGTTAGATTTTGGTTAGTTCTGGAATTCTTTGTAGTGATTGTCACTCCATGTAAAATTATTTGTATACAACTGCATTCAGTTTGGCCGGAAACCGCTAGCTTTTCCCAACTAGGTTGACGTCGGTTTGAGCAGATGAGTGACAAACAGTCAACAAGTATCTGTAGATAGCATGCCTAAAACCTTGAATATAACGATTGATAAAGACAAAAACTGTGTATGTCAAAGTGCCATCTGCGTGAAACACATTCTGAGCGATGAACAAACTCCATTGAAACGTGACAGCAAATTTACGTCACCAAGTTTAGATGGCAGTTTTATTCACAACCGGTTTTACTAACGTAAAACAATTTTGCATCCGGTTCCCACATCCATTTTTCACAACACCAAAAACCTTTTACAGGTTTTTCGAATATTAGTTTTCATTGAAACGCACCGCACAGATTTTACTTTTCAAAAATATCGTCCATCTAAAAGTCCGACAAATCCACTTAACGCACGCCAATCACGTACCGGCAGTAAGCCGACATCCCCCGACATCTTCCGATGTCTCCCGAACGTCCCCATACGAGGTCACTCTTGTCCGGAGCGTTTCCGGGGTCCGTCATCGTCCCCATTTCCTGTGACATGCGTCGTCCGCCATTATTCCAGCCGACGTGCGACGGAAATCGCCGAGCGCACCCGAAGGCGATCGTTCGGAAATTTGAATTGGGAACTATCTGAGTAGCCGTTGTGTAGGGTTGTCAGGTTTGACATAAATGTATGTAACGAAATGTTATAATGTTGTGCCATTAGGTAGTAAAGTAACAAACATAATTTGGTGCTTTAGTGCTAGTGTGAAAATCGACGTGTTTTCCATTAGTTCAATTATTACATTGAGCATCTATTGTTACATTACAACTTTGAAGAAGAACAATAAAACCAAAATAACTCCTGCTAACAGCAATTCCTGCTCCCCACTGTACCCATCCCAAATCCTAGAACACCTAAATATTTAATCAAATCCTCTTACTACACTGGATAGCCCTACCCCGCATGTGCCAAATTGGGTAGCAAAGGGTGCTATGCAGATTTACGGAACCTCGTAGTGTGGCGGTGCGATATTGAGGTCTCCCCGCACTCTCTGGTGAATTTTAATACTAGTTCGGTTACCTAACCATTTGTGAGGTTATAACGCGTCGGTAGATTAGTGAATGGAGCGATGGGTCGATTATTATGGCCTGGAGTGTATTGTGGCAGTTGACAGTCAAGGGCGCGACGGGCTTTGAAAGACAAGTGCTGGCGTTACGAGATGTTGGGACAAACAGGTTTCTAAATAACATAACATCGCGCCTGTAATGGCCGATGAGTTTGTCAGAGGTGTAGTGTCAGTTAGGCGCTTTATTTTGTGTAAATTATTTCATCACCACTGCTCTTAAAACGATGAAGGAAAACAGCGTGAGGAAACTGGCATGTCTTAGAACCAAAAAATCGACGACATGTGACATCCACCAATCCGCACAGGACCCGCGTGGTGGATTTCGGTCCACTCCCTCTCACCGAGAGGAAGCCTGTGTCCCAGCAGTGGGAACATAATGGGCTGATTATGTATATTTAAGTCCCATGTAGCAGGGGGCGAGCCTATTGCCATCAACCAGGAACACAACCAGACTGCTTTTCTAAATAATCTTTATATTATAAATTACTGACTATACGGACTGATATTAGCGTGGCTACTCAAAGGAATTAGTTTTAAAGCTGGTTAGAATACAGTTCTTGTAAAATATATACCTATCGTGTCACACCGGACGTATGACATGTTCGTTGTACGGCTATCAGATCGCATATCAAAACGGTCAAGCTGATGGTTATTTTGTGTGCAATGTTTAGCAAATACATTTGTCACTGGGGAGAGTGTTGTAAGCAATTTAACATTATGACCTTGGAAACATCTATAGAGTAAGAAGTCTATGCGAAATTAAGGTAAAGTCCATTCACAGTTATTTATTTAGTCATTCGGTATTTGACCTTTGACAGCAACCCTAGGGGCAGTCCACCAGCAACCTAATATCTATAAGAATAAAGATCACTTTGAAATTGGCAGTTAGGCAAAATCAGTAGTAAATGTAAAAAATACTATAGTTAACAGGTGCGACCGAATTATTATTTTCTAACTGTACAAAACAATGCTACCAACAATCTGGAACAATATTTCTACTACACCATGTTTCAATGAAACTTGGTAGGCGAATATAGAACTGAAAAATCCGATCAACTATTCCATTTTGACAATCAAATCGAAGTGTTAACGTTACGGACGCGTACACTCACTACTACATAGGGACAATTAAAAAGTTCTCTCCGTAGTACCTACAATATTGGAACCAATCCGCTCGCGTCACGGCTCCAAAAATTCCATTTTCAATTAATCGATGAACACAACGGGCTAGCATACGGAGTGAACGTAACGTGAATTCGAACGATTTTAAAATTAAAAATACTAGTTTTGCAAATATTATTTACTTAGTTTTAAGGCTTTATTTATATCTATCGGTGATACTTATTGTGCTAATATAATGCTGTGTGTAATAAAACTTTAAACTAAAATGCTATAGGACAGTTGTATTTTCGATTCGAAAATCGTTTGAAGTTACGATACGTCTACCTCGCGCGTTCGTGCTAGAGCCTCAGAAGGGCGAACTTGGTCGTGGTTTTACCATACGTCTGTTGGATCCTCATGAAAGTATGAAAAGTTTTATTAGATTGTTCTTTGTGATTAAGCTCGTACCGACGGATTTCACGCGATGGTGCGCGAGAAAACGGCTCCGCTACTGAGTAAATTGAGAGGCAGTCGCAATCTCACCCTGAGAACTGTAGCAGAGAGTTTTGGCTCTCCAATTGTCAAGCAGATTGTGCGGAGGATGATTGGTACTAACAGTAGATAATAAGTTGTTTTAATATTATGTTACTAACACTCTATGGATTATTTTATTCCGAAATAAAAATCAATATTATATTATATTATTATGAACGTCGCGGTGATGGCTGCTTCCTCACTTGTAAATCTTGTGATCAAATTGGTTCGTTGTTCTAAATATCCTGTTATTTTTTAAAAGTTACCTACCTAAAATAATTGTTAGTTTCTTACCAGACACTTAAACTTTAATAATGTTCAACAATCTAACAACAGATTTCTCTTAGCATGATAACGGAGCCTGACTAAGCAAGAAAGGGTTTCTTAGTAAACGATAGTTCATTGGCTACCTCACTAATTTCATCTTTATCGAAGTCGAAGTAAAGGCCTTTCAAAGTACAACTCTGGCTATCGTCTTCTGGTTTTACATGCAGAATAGTAAAGGCATACCTCTAAATGAATAAAAAAAAACTACCAGTACAATATTGGACACAATCCTCGCGTTCCAAAATTCAGCTTTCAATTAATCGGAGTCGGCATGAGAGTGTGAACTCAGGCGTGAATTTAGTACACTCATCCGCACGTCCATGGTTACAATTTTGACACTGACCGCGCTCTTATTTCATGGCTGCGAGCCAGTCTTCATAATTCCCCATGTTGGTTGACTATACACCAAGCGTGCACCTACTGCTCTTTGAATTTTACTATTATATTGGTGTAAAATCAGGTCGTGTGTAATAAGCTTTAGTGTGACCTAATAAAAAATGAATTACGCTGTAGTTACGCAGAACTTATATAGGAACGTAATTTCATAAAAAATATAGCCAGTGTTTAAACGAGCGTGTTAAAGGAAGTGGAATCATAGAGTATATTATTTGAAATAAGCATGTGTGAGTTTACAAGGCATGATGATGGGACTCGTGTAAAACTGTGGATAGTGATGTTTCGTATGATTAATCCTATTTATTTTATAATGCCAAATTAATACACAGTCTCGTGAACCAAGCCGAGGGCACAGCTAGTGATTAATAAGTGTAACGTAAAAACAGTAAAATGATGTAAATTACTTTAAGGAGCAAAGTTGCCTGAACTTTGATCACCTATAACTCCTATAAGCCAACGACGAATGAACCTACAAATCAAGGTGCCCAAATAGCTTTAGACTAAAACCAAAAATAGCTCAATCCATTCCATCTCTAAAAACTCTCAGATAACTACATCACAAATGGAGAAGGAATCAATCAGATAGATCCAGAAATAGAGACTTCACTTAAGATAGAACGTCTTGTTTCGTACAGACGTTGCATTGAACGAATGCGCGTCAATCATTCCAATGTATACCTTATTGACGTACAGTTTACAGTTGTGAATTGCACTATCTGTATCAGGGTATTGGAGTGCCGTTTCTTTGCTGGCTGGAACTAACGTTGTCCAAGTTTACATGTAGACTGACTGGCTGAGAGCGTTTATGTTGATATTTTGTTGTGGAGGAAGCTTCTACATTGGATATATTTTAAAAGATGCAACAAATAAATAAATACACATAAAAAAAACACAAACTTACAATTGCAAAAACTAATAAAAGAAACAAGAAGTTTCATAGTCAAGGTAGACGCAATATTATTACCTAGGTTGAAAACGCATAGGCACGCAAATCCATTGCTGGTACAGGTGGTTAGATTGCCGACTTACATAAAAAAAACATTAAAAATCACCTAGTTAAAACTGGTTTTGAAGAGTTTACTTTGTCGCACAATAAAAATGCAGTTTATTCGTAGTAATCCAGTATAATCCACATTCAAGAGCGGCTCACGTTAATACAACATGTATGATGGCAGTCGAGTATTCCAACAGCGTCGCGCTGGACAGTAATTTATATAAAATAGGCACATGGTCAAAAAAAAAAATACTTTTGAACACAATTCCCAACCAACTCATTCAAACTTTTTCAAAAATGTTCTTATCTCATTTTTGCTCGGCTCGTTGTGTCATTGTGTCAAGTTTTAAAGAGTCAATCGAGGGAAATTGGTTTTTGGCAACGTTCCACAAACAGGTTTCTGAAATTACACAGTAGATAGGTCTGTGCATTTTATATTAAACAAGACGTGAGAAATCAAAACAAGTATTACAGATTAACTTCAGAGGTGCTCTTGAAAAGTTAGTTATTATGCGGCTCAGAGTTGCGCTAAGCTAGAAATCCAAATAAAACAAGAAAAAACTCACCATAGTGAATGTTCAGTATAAATTGGATTTCGAACATCCATTATCAGTTACAAAATTCCTACCTTCGTTGTCCGTCACAATTTCAAAGTCTTACAATTACATAATCATGTTCATATCTCCAGTTAGTCCAAGTCTTGATCGGTATCTGGGGAATAGCCCTGTCACTTCACTCTAGCTAACCGGAAGATCCGTCCGCTTGTCCAACTTTGCGAGCAGATGGTGAATGCGATCGTTGTGGGAGGCTTCCTGTGTTATGGGATGTTATTTGGCATTTAGTTGTATATTGCAAAAGTTGGCTAGAATAATCCAAGTATTTTATATGAGTCATATTCTTTATTTGTAGGTAACTTAAACTATTGAACAAACAAGGTTGATGATACCGCTACGCTATTCTCTCAAAAATAACTTAAAAATGTTGATATTCTACAATATTTGTTGTTTTAAGTAGGCGCTTTAGGAACTCTGCAAAAATGTCATGTTCTTTCCACGTAACTAAGCGCCAATTAACTATTCTAACACCCTATGTGAGAGAATGTCACTTCTAGTGTCTTTTCTCAGTATCAAAGTGATATTTGTATACAAAGAGTCTTCTATGTTTGTCTACAGCTCCGGTCAGTCGGTCAAAGGCTATAGTCGTAACAGTAAACTTTTACGACGGCTGCAAAGATAAGGAGCGAACATGTTATACTTTTATCAGGACATACGTGGTAACGGTGTGTTTCTATTGTCATTGTTTTATGTATTCTTTGTTTAGATAAAAGTTTGTACGAATTCTGCAGCCATTTAAATTTGAGGAACAGGAACCCTACACTACATAATAACAACAGAAAATTACACAAGTATTTTGCAGATGAAAATTGTTATTTCTTACAGGATGACGTGTATTTAGAAGTTATATCCAGATTACCATATTGAATATGTAGTTTAATTAATAATTTAACTCATTCTAAAAATGCGGCTCGAAAATGGGACTACCGGTAAAATAAACATTGTCGTAAAGTGCTATTCGAAAAAGTAGCATTCAAATTCGAAGGCGACCTAGTAACTTCAAGCCACGTTCACACATTCAGTGGGAACAGCTTTGAATTTCGTTCAGCTCGTTTAAGAAAATACTGCAAAGTCAACTTACAACAATCTCGAATAATAGAATCTGCAGCTGACAAAGAGACCTATCTTGAAAACATCGCGACCCATTTACTGGAACGAGAATCTAAAATTGGGCTCGTTTTCAGTTTAGTAATAGGCTATTTAGCACCGCTTGAGATGGAAAAACCAGTAAAGGTGGCAGAAAATATAGTGCGCCCTAATACCACAAATCCTTCGCGTTTAATTAACGTAATAATTTTCAAAAGCAATTCGAATACAATCGAAAGCTATAGCAGAACAGTAACTCCATTTTTTATGATACCGTGGGGTATTAGCATGCAGATTGTTACCGCCATTCCGGTATGGAGCGGTTTGATGTGGTTCTAACTGGTTCTAACTGCTTCACGCCGGATTCTAGTAATCCATGTTACGATATATCTATGCGTAGAATCTAGAAATGATTTTGGTAATAATATTTGGTATATTTTACGATGTTAGATAGAAGTTTTTTTGCGTGTGTAGGGCTATGAAATGGTTTGACACAAATGGTTCTGAAAATAGGCTAGGCATGCTATACAACATTCGAAGGAAACGTAAAATTGTTTTATGTACTATACTACATTTTTAATAGCGTAATTATTTTTATATTAACCTCGAATTGATTCCTAGCGTGGAATCTTATAACGACTTCTCAATATTTACTTGTAAGTCTAAAAATATCATGATTGTGCTGGTTATAATAAGCGAGTATTGCAGCTGCACAGAATGTAATTTATTTATGAACATTGTGTTATTTGCGTAGAATGCTTAGCTTAAGAGACTAGTATTCTATTCGTCCTGCTTAAAAAAAAAGGATACAATATAAATAATCCGCTTTTTTTTTTTGATGGTGTGAAATCATCAAATAACTTCTCCCGCTCTGGGCGAAGCGGGAGGCCGTGTTATACTCTTACTGAATAAAACCCACCCGTGTTCCTTCAGAGGCCACGGTAACCTTTTCGGACTTTTCCGCAACCCCGGCAGGCATCGGCTCTAGCGGACCCCGTCATTGTTGCTGACATCCTTTTGAGGCGCTCGTGGAACACAACGCGCCATCGACCCGCCTCTCCCTCACGCGTTGCGCCTCCTCCTTCGCGAGCATCTGCTTCGCAGAAGGAGGTGACGGCTTCCCATGCCCTCTCACTCCATACCATGGCCTGACCAAGGCCAGACGCGAGAGATCGCCACCGCCAATCACCTGCACGAGGACACGGCGGTGCTCCGCCCAAGCCGGGCAGAACTCTACCGTATGCTCCACCGTGTCCTCCGGGCGATCCACACAATGGTGACACCCGGGCGCTTCCTCTCGCCTTATCCGGAACAGGAACCTCCTGAAACAACCGTGTCCGGTGAGGATAATTATTATCCCTGGTGGTACACTGCTACAAGTGCTAGTAGGTACTCTACTTACTTTATTACGTGGTGATTTACTAAGTAAGAAACACTACCACAAGCTGGGTCTAAATTGGTACAAGTTTTCAACATGACGTTACTTGTTTATTCATTCACCACAGGAAAGTCCGGTTTAGCAGCTGAAAACATCATAGGTTGACCTGCGAAATGTCACGCAAACGTTAAAAAAAAAAACCAGGGCCTCGTACATTAGCTTCTTTTGCAAAACGTTTCAAAACCACAAATTACTTTCTACATTATTAAGAAAGAAAAGAAAGGAAGGAAAATGTTTAATTTTAAAATTATAAAAGATTTGCTTCCTCCATTTTCTTTTACTGTAAGTTATCTTTTTAAGCAGTCGAAAATGTGAACAAACGAAATTCTTCACACCAAAAATCATGCTCTAATTACCATACTTAGAAACAACTTCCAGATGAAAACACATGAATAATTCCAACATGCCTAAAACGCTTTCATCAAAGTTCGTTACATAATGAAAGGCAAAGGAATCAAAGACCAAAATACGTGGTCCTGAGTTACAAACAACGTGGGTAAGGCTTTTACATATGAGCCAATTAGGAAACTTATACAATGATTTGAAATAGTAGTAAAATGCCGATCTGCGTTTAAATATTTGTTAGGTTTAGTTTGGCTAAGGTTATCTCTGCGAATATACGTAGGTATACAAGACATATTATTTACTTTAACACGTCATTTGGTGAAATGAATAGTTTTATTTTGCAAACTTCTCTCTGTGGATGGACCTAGGTTTATGTAAGTAACTTAATGGGTGTTTTATCACCTCCTACTAAACCATAAAAGAGTAAACCCGTACCTTGTTTTATAAAAACAGTAATATTAAGCAATGTAGCCTAGCCTGAGCTTTCAGGCAGCATTCAATTTCATAATATTCTAAATATATGGCACTCGTAATTTTTCCTCGCAACAGTTTTTAAGGATTTAACAAGAAAATAAACGGAGACGGGCAGGCTTAATCAAGTATAAATAAAGGATTATAAGGGATGAAAGGGGTCGAAAAGGATAGTTCTAAAAATATGTTAAGGCCTTGTAATCACTTCAAAAGATTTTGTATCTATTCGAGCGGGTTTGCATAAAACAAAAAGATGGAGGCTTACTGACAGTTAAATTAATGTATGGTCCTTTTTTGGGTATCGCAAAGATGAGGGTAAACATGACATAGAAAGTCAGTTCCGGAAAAGACTGGCTTTCTTTAGAAATCGTATCGGATTTGAGGGGTCACTTTAAAATATATACGTATAAACTTTTGATACCGCGGCAATAAATTCTACACAAGAGTAAATGTTGTTTAAAAAGGTGTTCAGTTTCAAAAGTTCCTTATAGGGTACCGAAATTAGAATAAAACGAATTAAATTTGCATACAGTGCGGGTCGCGCACTACGTTTAAAATTGAGTTTCCCATGCCTATCCTAAAACCAATATGGCTTCCATCCACCTTCCCTAAACGTAGCCTCCCTACTATGAGTCATGGCCCGTGACGCGACAAACGACGACACTAGAGAACCGACGAAACGTTTATATCCACACCTATCGCTTACAACATCAGCATGGCACACGAATCTGTATCAACATAACCGTCAGTGTATAACAACATTCCGCGTTCCCCGTTTATGCATAACACACAGTTGTAGAAGTTACGGCCCCATTCCAGGGATTGTTTCGTTTCTTGTGCAAATTTTCTTTGTTTGCGAAAATGGCTTTAATGTGTGTATCTAGTGGTTTAATAAAGGACCTTATTGTTAATGTTATAAGTTGTGTGGTATATAAAGATCGTATCACATAAAACCGTTTCGACCAATTCGCTGAACAGACATTTCTCGGTTTGAGCATGTTGTAATATGGCCCCATTGGTCTCGTGGTTGCAAGCGTGACTGCTGAGCCGCTGCTGCTGGTCATGGGTTCGATTCCCAGGTCGGGCAAAGTGTTATTGGGTTTTTTTCATTAGGAATTTCTTAATAACAGCCCGGAGTTTGGAAGTTGGCGGTGTGATAAGCGTTAAGCCATTGATCCTGAGCCTGATCTCTCTTCAGTCGTGTCTGATGGCTGTTCCATCGGACTATGAAAGTGAGAGAGGAGAGAGTGCACCTGTGCCTCCGCACACATTTGTGCAATATAATATCTCCCACGCCGAAGGCTAGTCTCCGTTCAGATTGGCCGCCATTTTATCTTAAAGATTCCGCTATGCCTGTTATCTGAGATGAAAAAATAATTGAATAATCTACGTATAAAAGATAGAGAAATAATTTTCTTCGCTCTGCTTTTAATTCAATCTAGAATGTAAATTACCAGATGTAGTTCTTATCCTGTTGAGGCAATTAATTTAGTACACGAAGTTACGTTTTATGAAAATGTTTTAGTGGGCTAGTTACAGGTACTCCTGTTTGCTGTAATTTGGGTAATAAGTTTATTATAATATACCGTATCATTTTGATTAACAGATAATGGTTTTTGTTAAACAATGAAATAAGGTATAAGTATAGGCATAAAAAAGTATCACATTGGTCACAATAAATTTATTATGTATGAAGATAATATATCAACAGTTTGTAGATATAGCAGTATCTACAATTTTCGACGTATAACGCGCTCGTGATACGAATACATCAACTCTAATGGATAATGCATGTAAATCGATCATCACTTGAAGCCATCCTCAATATTGAACGTTCCTTGAGCCCATTTTTTTATGTAATGATGGAGAATTCCGTTTGATGGCTCCTCTCGTATGTCACCTCGAAAACATGCAAATACTTCCACAAACTTTAAGCGCATTTTTTAAGGAAAACGCATCAATGTCATATTTGGGACCGAAATGGTAGGTAGATTTTCTCGTTTCCTTGACAGGGTAATTTTAATTTAATATTTATGGTTCTTCTTATCGCGATAAATTATGTTTTAAAAAAATTGGAAATTGGAGTTACGTTGTTGGGGATATTCTCGGAACGAAGAAGACTTTTGTTTCGCGATGATTACGGGCTGCGTCAACTTGAAATATGGATTTATTGTTACCGGATATTTGAAATACAACTGAAAATTTTATAGAACTCAATTTAACGTTAAAGCTCTGTTCTGTGTAACGGTTTTTGACTCACATGGAAAAAACATAAATATAGAAAAACTTCAGATTACAAACTGTACCTAACTTTTAACTACCTACCATGCAGCATAGCTTAATTGTGTTTTCCAAAACGTATTTGACGCAGTTACACTCATGTTATACGGTCGTTACAACACATTGCGAACATAAAACTAGTAACAAGTACACAAATAGACCATGAATAGTACTCCGGGGCGGAATTGTGACGGTTTCCTGGAAACGTCGAGAGTTGTAGGGGATAGTTAGTAGGGTGTGCCTCAGGGTACGTCGTTAGGACCTCTATTATTGAGCCACGAATTAGAATCCTTTCTATTAACCTAACTAGTTTAATGTGAGTTGGAATTTACGGGTTCACGGGTAATTTAAGTTATTTATTAGGGGTAAATTCTCCTCTATCTTACATTACATTGTTATTGTTTAACGCCATATAAGGTTAAGCTTTAAGTTAACGTTGGTGCATGCATACTGACAGCCTGTTGTGTACAAGAACATTAATCTATTGTTCTCAGGCGACTCCAACAACGTGCACGGAATAATAAACAGTAGATACAATTTCCTTTTATAACCAACATTTATTAAGATGATGAATTTTGTTATACCTGTGCTAATAAAATATTCAGGTGCCCAAAGTTGAATGCCAAAATGCCTTCCACTTTGTAAGTAGATATTTTACAAATAAATCAACAGGTAACAATTTATCTTTCCGAACAATTTACCAGAAATGCCATAACTTACCGATGTTGTTTAGACTAACGATATTTTATGCGATTTGGAATATCAAGAAGCAATTTTTCGTAATGAAACTTTACAGAAACTTGTATAGAACAGAAGTTACTTTATTGTATTTTCGAAGTAGCGAAACCTTAAAGTTTGTTCCGGTTTAAGGCCGATGGTTCGGTAACTTTTGTTCGCTGTTTTGACAAATTAAAGACGACCAACTGTTGTGTTGGGGTTCGTAAACTGATATTTTAAGGTAAATGGATTAGTTTGGGAAATGGTGGAGTACTTCGACATAGTTATATATAAATTGAATCTGTTCATTGATTTTGGAATTAGTCAAAGTCCACTGTCCACTGGCTGATAAGATTATGCTTAACACCATTGATTCTTATCAAAATTTGGACTATAGGACCAAAATGAAAGATTTTTAGATCATAATGATTTGATGCTATTCAAAACACCATTATTTTCTTTGATAAAAAGCGTAGACAGCAAAGTATGAACTTCTTCTCTAGTAATAATGTGCGCTAGTGCTTGTAATGATGGCCTGTTTCCTTTTAGGATTGATCTTTGAATGACAAGCTTTTTAGCTTAGTGACTTGAAAGGAAGAACAGTTTTGTTTTATTTTTCAATTACTTTTATAGCAGCGGCGAACAAAGAGTTCATCATTTTAACTATCTCTTAGTTCTCCTTCAAGTACTATTGAGTATAACATATTTGTTTGATAATAATTGATCTTAAAAAATAAACTGAGTACAGTGTTTTTAAAAATTTGAACTTTTATACTGAGTGGCAGGGACATCGACGCGCAAACTGAAACCATGAATTCAGCACATTATTCTGAACTCCGCTGCATCGAAAATTTTCGTAGGTTGTCAAAAAAAAACTGTCATTCTATAAAAAATTTCAATACCTACCCACTTGAACGTCCGCCTAACGCCGCTGCACCCCCGCGAAACGTCCGGCCGCACGATCGGCATTTCTCCGCGCGAGCGCCCCGTGCCATTTCCAACTTAAAGCTTATTATCTCGTAAAATACTGCAGCTATACCAAAATAAAAAATACGCGTGTATAGCTGAATTTATACAGAATGAACATTAGTGAACGCTAAATTACAAGCAATATTTTAATATATTATTTAGTAAATCATACAATAAAATTACGAAAATGCCCACGCTCAACATGGCGGTATGACAAGGATTTTAATTTCAATAATATCGTTTTCAACAGACTTTGAACATAGGACATTTATAAATAATAGTAAAGCTTGAATCTTGAGGATTATATTGATATAATACACTAGCACATAGGATTCAAATGATGTTCAACTTAAAAAAAAAAATCTAAGCTTGACACACTATTTTACCAACTTGCGGAATTTAATGCAGCGCTATCTCGTATATTTTTAAGGAAGCTATCATAGAGTTAGCATAGTTTAAAAACATTTTAAAGGGAACAAGTCGGTGCTGCAACTCTGGTAGTCATAACGTTCAACCGGAAAAAAGTTTTTGACTACCATGGTAGTCCAAACGTACAAGTGGCTACGCGGTCAAAATGTACGGCAAAGCAATTAAAAAAAAAAAAACCAACGAAATGTTTCAATGGGGGTTTAGTATCAGGTTGTGCGTCAATATCCCTGCCACCCGTTATGAAATCAAATAAAGAAAACTTGTTTAATTGTCACAGAAAACATGCTTAAGAAAAGATAATATAACATAGAATTATGAATAGTAGGTAAAATACAACTGCAGTTAGAAATGGTTTGTTAGTGGCGCATCGTGACGTTGACAAGAAGGCTACCACTCAGTATATTACTATGGGGGACCCAGCACACCACAGAGATGATTTTCAGTGATTACTTTAAACGGTATACCGCCGTTTACCCGAATTTTATTTGCCCTAATATCATTTGCCATAATAGTCAACAGCCATAATATCATACGACATAATACTCATTTGCCCTACTCTCATTTGCCATATTAGTCACGTGCCAGAATCATTGTTTCCCATAAAGTCACTTACCATAACATCATTTGTCATAATCATTGTAAGCCCTAATTATCACATGCCATAATTATGATATGCCATAACATAATTTGCCATCGACATCGGGTGTGTAACGGTTGTTTATATCAAGAGAAATTGGATGCAATTGGGACTTTAGGGCACCCCGACTCGGACAGGTTAGGTTAGAAGGGGATGGCGGGGTCGTGTGAGCGAGCGAAGCGAGCGAATAGACCCCGCCATCCCCTTCGTGGTTATTTTTTTATAAACCACACAGAAGTAGGAGCCCCGCGAGGCGGGGCTCCGTCGACCTAGCCCACCATCAACCATGCACAGAAAAAAAAACAATGCCATTTAAATATTATGCCATTTAAATATTATGTCTAATAAATTATTATGGCACATAAAAATAAGGCAAACAATACTTATGGCATTCGTATCTTATGGTATCTAAAATTCGGGCAATTAAAAGTATGTCATATGTCTTTTAGGGCAAATGAAATTCGGGTAAATGAAATTCGGGAAAATGATGATTATGGCATATAATCGTCGGGCAAACAATAGACAACCACTTTAAACGACGATAATCATACACTTACGAACCACTACCTGAGCTAACTGTAGGTACATGTAATAAAACGCATATATTCACAAAGCCACACTATAGCTTAGTCATAACCTGAATAGCTGAGAACTCAAGCAAATAACGCTCATATCTCTAAAGCAAGCACCGCTGTGTTCCTTATATTATGTGCCTGTGCAAACATCTTTGTACTATGAACAATCCAGTTTATTAAAACGCTTTCATTATATTCAGTCACGTTTGCTCTCTCCATTGCCAAAGTTTAAGGAACTTCACTGATTATCAAATTCATGGTGTTTTCAACTTTCAACTGTTAGTCTCCTGTGGGATGTGAAAAATTAAGTTCATTGAAGAAATAAAGTTTTAGTAATAATCCTTGATGTGGTCGAACTTTTTCTGTGGAATGAATTATTTATAGGTGATTGGTCACTTTGATGTTTATTGTCTAGCTTTTTGTTGAGAAAGATTATAGTTAGCCTTTGAAGTCCTTAGGTATTTTTCTACTTTGTAGATGTTCTGCGAATTGATACTACATATAAAAATGTTCTTGCTTCAGCAATTTATGCTCAAGAACTAGACTAACATCAACAAGTTCAAAAGAAATACTTATCTTTATTAAGAAATACTTTTAGTTTTGAACAGTATGCGCATGAATCTTAAATTGATATAGTTTACATTGTTTACTTAAATGCTTGTATTTCATCTTCTTGAAGGCTTTTAAAAACTGCTGCTATCTTCAGTTATATCCATTTGAAATATTAAATTACACGATTTAATGTCTATCCCATTAAGTTCAAGTGTCGTGGATAGCATAGTTTAATTTTTTAACACCACTCCATAGACCCAGGAGGGTAGTTGTAACTAATCTGACGTCACAACTCCCCAGTTCAGTCAGCTTCGTAACAAGCAGAATTTTACGTTCATTTTTATTCCTGGAACTTGTGATGGTTATGATTTCTTTAGAAGTATGATACAAGTTTTTATTGATGTCTTAGCAGTTTCAGGCGTTGGAATTTTAGTAGTCTTTTTTATTTTTAGGTCACGTTCTTCTTCTTTATAGGTATTGATCGTTACGTTGTCTTCGTAAAAAATATTAAAAGGCGTACTTGGGACGACAGCTTTAAAGATCACTAAAACCTTAGTTCTTTTATTGAATAACAATTTCTCATTGTGTACAAAAGAACAAGAATTGGAAATGTATTATTTAACTAGTACAGTATCTTCACAGGATGAATTCTTTGTTAATATTATGTTTATGAAAATAAAACTATCTATGTATCGCTAATAAAACGTGGCTGCGTTTTTGCTAGTATTTTGTCTTTCAACATGGTTACGCTAGTTCACACCAAATCTAATACAAGTAATTCATGCCAAATCATCTCGTTAAACCTTAACCATTAAACCATCAGCTGTTGACGCTTCCACCAACAATTTACCAACACCAATAGTTACGTCAATTAGCTCTTCTATCTCATATTGTATCTCCGCTTTACTTCCGTGTTAATCTCAAGATTACTTGTCGGCATCAACCCTCTCAGTTATATTATGTCATTATGCTTCTCTGTCGCCAGGTGTTTGAAACTACGCGCTACTAACCGTTATTATATTGGTTTGATGGGCTTGAAACTGTTATTACGATTATTTTTTGTGATTATTAGGAGATGCTTTGAGATTTTGAAATGGCGTATCTGCAATTTCATTCGTTCCTTTCGCACTACAATCAACTAAGATGTTGTGGTGCGTGTTTCTTTTAAATGCATAGGTTCATTCTTAGGAGTATATAAGGAACGTGGCGTTCTGTAGCTCCTGATTACTCCCATGGGGATAAGGCATGAGTTTATGAATGTATGTGTATATTCTTCGGCTAGGTTCTAGTTTTTATATGCCCACTTCAGTAAAGCCGTAGGTATAGGTTTTCTTGAAGAAGCCACAAATATTAAATACTATTCCCAATACAGTATTCAACTATCACTATACGGCCTTTTTTTGTCAAACAACTAATGAAGCCATAAAATAGCACCACGAAATAAAAATAAATGCCCGCAAGAAACTTACAGCGATTAATCAATTTCCAAGAGTACAGGTGCCGCCAAGTTTCGGCTTCGATTAAAACTCCATAAAGCCATAACTAGGCAAGACTGTTTCATTATTAGTTCAACGGCAGTATGAAACTACGGGGCTACTGGCGTTCTTTTATGAGCTTATTTTATGAAAGAACTTGCTTTAGTCTATATATTTTAACTTTGTTTGTTAAATTT
This sequence comes from Brachylomia viminalis, assembly GCA_937001585.2. NCBI lineage: Eukaryota > Metazoa > Arthropoda > Insecta > Lepidoptera > Noctuidae > Brachylomia > Brachylomia viminalis. The sequence continues at coordinate 2,979,141 of OW443307.2, read as the reverse complement.
GGATACTTTTCGGAAAACAGCATGGTTTTTCACATCTTTAGGTGGCGGTAATCGTTATGCTACTATTCATTAGAAAGTCCAACATTGAGTGCACTATTACTTAATAATTTGTTCATTGCAATCTTAAGTCTAAGTGCCTATTACTTAAAGAAAAGCATTTTATCGGTGGGTTGTGGCAAATTTTCCAACTTCATCATCATCATTTCAGTCTATAATCCCCACTGCTAGACATACCTTGCCTTGCCTCTTTGCCATGCTTCCCGATTCCGTGCATTCCTCATCCAGGTGTTTCTTGCACCTTTTGTGATATCATATTTTCCAACTTATTACGTAAAATCTAAAAGGTCTCTTTCAGCATTAAACCTGATCTTATCGTGAGTCTTAGTTTCGATCTCACGATGGAATATCAATAGTTTCCGATGATATCGTGTATTCATGTGATGGATGACCGGTGAAATATGAAACTCAAATTGCCCCTTATTATCTTTAATTATCGCTAACGATGTGAAAATAGCAACGAGACATTATAAAGTCATTATAATTATGTCATAAATTTATAGCCTCATAAAGTTGAGCCCTTGAAAGTGTACTTTGATCTTTGATCTTACTGCAGTTTAAGGAAGCATTAGATAAGGATAGAGGGCCGGTTCAGGAAGCTACGTAATATCTTCTCGTCCCACATACCGTAGTATCTCAAAAGGAAAGTCTTTGACCAGTGCGTGTTGCCAGTGATGACCACTGGGACTGAAATGTGGTCGCTCACGATGGGCTTTATTAGATGGTAAAAAATCATCCAAAGGGCAATAGAGAGGGTGATGCTTGGAGTTTCCCTACGTGATCGAATCAGAAATGAAGAGATCCGCAGGAGAACCAAGTTAACCGACATAGACCGAAGAATTGCCAAGCTTAAGTGGCAGTGGGCAGGGCACATTACTCGCAAAATAGATGGCCGATGGGGCCGAAAGGTTTTGGAGCGGCAACCACATACCGGAAGATGGACGGTCTCGGAACAAGGTGGACCGATGACCTTGTGTGAAGGCCGCAGGAATCCGTTGGATGCGGGAAGCACAGAACTGATCGAAGTGGCGGTGCTAGGGGGAGGCCTATGTCTAGCAGTGGACGTCCTTCAGCTGAAATGATGATGATGATGATTAGAGGAACTATAACTTTTGTAGAAGAGTGATTAAAAATTATATCATTCAAACTCGCTTATCGATAGAAATATGCTAGCTAGTGTTTTCCAGTATTATCCGTACCTAAGAGAAAATATTATATTCCAGCCCTCCTTAGTGGTTTGACTAAGTGAGAACAGGGAATGTGTGTACTATAATAATGTGAAGTATGTGATAGCCTAGGCAGGAGTTAGACCAATATTGCGTTTGCGAAATTCCTTTGCGAAGGACAGCCCCGTGAGAATAGGGCAATATACACTGAAGATTGAAAATGTCATTATTTTATACGCCGTTGTCTATTTTTTTTATTTTTTTTTATTTAAAGATTTGTTTGGTCTTGACTCTAGTCTAGGTCAGTGGTGACAGACACAGAGTCAACGATGGAGTGAGCTTACCCAGAAGAAGACTGTTCACTCTCACTTTGAAAATATTAGGGTTGTAAGCGTTCGGAAACACAGATGCAGGTAGATCTATCTATCTATATCTTGTGAGCTAAAAACATCCTGACTTTGGAAATGTGACCATGATTATGCAACAACTCAAAAAAGTGTGACATCAGTGTTAATCACAGCTGCCAAAGATTTCGTTTCTTTTACGCACGACTTTCAGGACCTAATTCAAATCAGAGTTATGCCACACTGCTGGTTTTATCATAATATTGGAATAAATTACTTTAGAAACCGATTTCAAATCACAACCGTTAAAACAACAACTCTTGCGTATACCGAGACGAAGCACACTCCCTAAAAACACAAACTAACACAAATAATTAATCAAACCTCTCTTCAGTGTATCAGCGTGTATTTTCGCTGAAATTCATTACATCCCAATACAATTCAGTTATTTATCATCCGGTGCGAGTGTTCTGAATTAATCATCGTTCGCTTGCACATCGCGAGGTAATTTATGAACTCCATCCATTGCATTAAACGCGTATAATAATAAAGGTTCAATTTGGAAATGTTGGAATATGATGTTTATTTGGTTAGCAAGTTTTTGTTGAATTTGTGCGCCATCATCAATTGTGGATGTGTCATTTGTATTATATGCATTGGCAATAATTTCGTTTGGATGACAATTGATTATTTTAAAGTTATGTTTTTTATTATATTTCCATAAAATATTTTGAAATAATTCTCACTGATAAGGTGCTTCAAAATATTAACGACAGTTTGCCCTTTGTCCAAGACAACATTGTTGATTTTGTGCAAGGCAAGATTAGTATTATTTATACCATATTTTCCGGATGAATTTGCAGTCTGAAATGTGGTGTCCCTGAATACTACTGGTTACACATTCATCAGATGATTTCTTGGACAGTTTCATCCATCTTTCCATCACCTATATTTGGCATACCTACATACCGGCCACTTTTATTTTATTATTATGAGTTGAGCTGCACGATTACTGGCAAATGCGTGCACTGACTGGACAGGTCCACTCAATCTGTGTGGTTCTTTGTTCAAAAGACCATTTCGGACACCAATCTACATGGTCTTCACATGATCTGACCAAGACTATGTCTAGACTTTAAAAGAGACTGTGACCTCTGACTTTGTTTCGGCGTTTCTTCTCGAGAGTAGTCAAACAGGAAACGCCGACCTCATCTAGTTTTAAAAATATGATTGACGTGTAAAAGTCTTTGTACAAACCTACTTACAGAAATAAAATCATTTATCATTATGGTTTTCTGTTAATTCCTTGTATATGCTGTTGTTAGTATACCAAATAAATAACTTTCTCCATATTTTTTTTATAATCTACAATACGAGTAATATAATCTACCAATTCATACATCGTTTAAGTTTCAAATATTATAGTCAGTCAACAAGGATCCAAAACGAATTATCTTTCTAATTACAAAGTTGTGGTTTTGTGTATTGGGCAGCTGCATGATTAGTTCTATTAATTTGTAACCAGATCAATTTCTGATGCGGTTTTCGATACTGGTAATTATGTTAATTCGTAATAGACACAACTAAATATAAATATAATATATATTTATATTAGATATAATATATTTTTATATTAGAATAATAAAATACATTTTGTTGGAAACGGTATAAAAACTGAACAATAGAAAATATTCTTAATAAGCTTGAATAATAAAATGGCCAAAAATTACCTAGTTACTATAATAATAATAAGGCTGATATTCTTTGTGAATAGACCTGTGATTTATTATTAACAGTTTTTCTTGCTGTAGTCGAACATAAATTACCTTAAGGCCCGGCGCCCACCATCGGTGGGCATCGGTACAGCTCGGTACAGCTCGGGCGCCTTACGGCAGCTTCGGGCGCCTTAGGGCGCCTGATAGCTGCTTCGGCCGGCTTCGGGCTGCCTCCTAGATGCTAGCTCGGGTGGCATTTTCGTGGCAGACACTTCGCAGAACAGTCATAAGTCATAACAAATAAGCAATAAGTTTCTTACGACGATCCATGGCAGAGACACGTCTATCCACAATCAAACGAGGAAGTGGTTACCCTACCATACGATATTAAAACGCTCTTTTTCGCGACGCCGCAACGCAAACTGCCGATTTTAGCGGTGCGGCGGCGTCGCAACGCGGTAATGTGTTGCGGCCCTAATACTTAATTTAATTGAAGAACAATATTGTTACAAAATTCTTTTGCATAGATTTACTTTATTAAATTCAACATTTTTTTTTGTCATTAGTGTATGTCCTTTGGCGTTATTCCAATCCTAAGGTAGTAAGTAGGCTGTCGTGATTCACCCGAGTTTGTTTTTTGTTAAAGCCCAATATTGAATCAAATATAGTATTTAAGTAGTGACTGACTGAAGAAATAGGTACATATACTTTACAAAAAAAAAAAATTGTCCATAATAAACTCTTTGGACCAACATTAGTACAACACGTTGAAATTTTTCCTCGTGAGAAAATCAACTAAACCCAATTTATAGTTAGTGGAACGAAAAGGACCGCGTAATCTAATCGAATAAGTATGCAATAGTATGATGGTCATAAGGACGGCACGAGTTTAAAAATATGTTGAAACGTTCTTTTACTTTTATGAAATGGTCTCTGTAAAAACTGTATCTTCTGATTAACAAACTTATTAATTAAAACATAAATGTGTCCAATTTTATTACTAACAGTACCTTTCTTTCCAGACAAGGCACCGTCTGAAGCCACATTTCGCGGTGCAGAGTTCTTATCTTACGACCTGACGCAGACCGGCGGCGAGCCTATAGTCAGCACACAGGACGCCATCTCCCTGTACTTCAAGACGCGACAGCCTAATGGACTTCTCTTTTACACGGGTAAGCTTTTCTTTGCCTTTGTAGTAACTATGAGTAGCGTAAAAGCTTTCGTTTTTGTCTGAAATCACTACTTTTTGTACGGTCCTCATAATTATGCTTTTTTCTTTGGTGCGAGAATTTTCTCTGTTCTTCAATGACTTCAAATTCTCAAAGATGACTGCAAGTAATAATAAAAACATAAATTTAGATCAACATGAATGATGTAACCGGAACATTGTTAAGAGTTTTATTTAAAAGAAGAGTGTCCATGGAGTTTCTTGTCCATTTTTCTCCATAGGTACCTATGTCTTGTAATATGCGACTAGCTTCATCTTTCTGATTGAGTGACTGCTTGACAATACAGTGCCTGTAAATGGTTTATTTGAAATTTAATTGGAGTTGAGAATCTTTCCTTGGCTTTTAAAATAAATAAGAACTTAAGTTCTAATAAACTCTAAGCACTGCTAGCAAGCCAAGTATACTCGTAGTTATTGAATCCCGTAACTTCCTTTTAATTACTTACATTCTCTTAGCCGAGAATAAAAGCGAAGTAAACTCATGAAGATAATTTCCTTAACAAAGTCTTTCGCATTCAGGCCATGAAGCTGATTACCTCAACCTCGCTGTTCGAGATGGTGGAGTCTCCCTTACTATGGGTCTCGGCAATGGGAAGCAGGAGATGCATATCAAACCAGCTAAGACCAGGTTCGATGATCATCAGTGGCATAAGTTGACGGTGCATCGGAGGATACAAGAGGTAAGATTTTTTTTGGGAATATAAAACAACTTTTACGTGAAGCATTTAAGTAATTCATAGTCGAACTCATAATTGTTTTTTTTTTTTGAGGATGAGAAATCATCAAATAACTTCTCCCGCTCTGGGCGGAGCGGGAGTAGTTATTTGACTAACACCCACCCGTGTTCCTTTAGTTGCGTGTGCCAGGGGCCATGCTAACCCTTTCGGACTTACCCGCAACCCTGGCAGGCATCGGCCCAACCGGACCCCAACATTTTTGTTGACATCTCTTTGAGGCGCGCGTGGAACACATCGCGCCGTCGACCCGGGCCTGGTCCCTATCGGACGGCGAGATGCCCATTGCTCGCCGTTCGAAAGCCCGCGCCTACGGTGGCCAGGAATCGGCTTGTGATTCCCGATGCTCCACCGTGTCCTCCCGGGCGTTTCCTCCCGCCTTATCTGGAACAGGAACCTCCCGATGCAGCCGTGTCCGGTGAGGACCTGCGTCAAGCGGAAGGTGAGGACGCCGTGGTGCCTCTCTAGCCATTCCTCAAAGAAGGAACATATTGCCGCAATTGTGGCGTGCCCAGCACTGGGTTGCGCCAGTCGCACTCTCCATGCCGCCACGAGATCCCGCCGGAGCTCTGTCCGCTGTGAAGTGATTTCTCGCGGCAGCGGAGTTACACCTTGGCCTCACCGGAGACCGTACGGTATTCTCGGACGAGCCGGGTGTGGTTTTCCACCCTAAGGTTGAATGCTACTTGTACGCCATGAATCGACAAGGTATATTAGTCTATGTGACAGTTAGATAATTTTAACTTTATTGACGTTTCAATTTACTGGGAATTGTTGTCAAAAGTGGTAAAGCGTGTCTTTTTAGGATTTTTAAACAGCCGTAAGAGATATGGAAAGAGGAAAGATATTAGGGAATATCAATGTTGTCTTTTTCGAGAATCTCTTCTTAATATTCCTTCTGTAGTCTTCTGATGTATCACAATATTAATTTTCCTACCTACATTTATATTAAAATGATTATTATGTTCTTGTATACAGGGTTATTGGTAATACGTCGGCAATCCATTCCGTTAAGGGGATGTAGGGGAGGTCATTTGCAACCAAATTACCCCTTATGACCCCTATGCAAATGTTAACAATTTCCGAGTAATTTGGTATTTTATATTTTTTTGACGGTATACAAGTTTCAAAAATGTATTAAAAAAAAACAAAGCATGATTCTGTTTCTACTTCAATACATATATATATATATATATATATTCATTTTATTATATTATTATTATCTTTAATAATTTTTAAACGAGAGCACACAATTTTAATCATTTTGAGCAGGTTTTTTGATTTAAGTGGTTGATTTCTGCAAAAAAACATGCATAATATAATTTATCGACAGAAGAACAAAAAAATATACAATTTCTCAGCTATCCAACGATATACAATAAGATACAAGATATCTTCAATAAAATATAAAATGTCAAATTACTGGAAATTCGTTGACATTAGCATAGGGGTCATAAGGGGTCATTTGGTTGCAAATGACCATACTACATCCCCGTAATGGATTGCCGACATATTACAAATAACCCTGTATAATTCACATAAAACATAATAGCTTATATAACCATCTACCATCAACGACAGTCGCTTGTACTCTTTCTTATTTATACGGCCCCCATGTTCGCAGATTTCATCAGCCGAATATAAAGTGCTTTCATCGCTGTACAAATATTTTATGTCCTCAGGCCCGTATTGCAAACTCTAAACCTTGAACTCAGATTGATAGCATTCGACTTATGGCCCATTGGCGTGTTTAAACCGAGATCCATCCATCATTGGAGCCATTACTTCAAAAAACCGAATCGATTCGCATCCAAGTAATTTGATTATTAAAGTTGGAACGATTTTTTGTTGAAAGGTGGATATTTTCAAGTGTTTTGGAATTCTGAACGTAATTAGCGTGGGGATCGATCTTGGCACCTATGGCCTTTGTCAGTAATAGAAGCAATTTTGTGGCGATAAATTCGGTCGGTAGCGGAATTGGGTATATGTTTCCTATAAGCTCGGGTCGGCGTGTGGTGGAGTGTTTGAACGATGACCGTTTCTCTAGAGCGTAATTAATTTTGAAAAATGTTAACCTGGAAATGTTCTTTGAAAGATTTTTTTGTTGTTTTTGCCTTCGTTCTACTTTACTGCGGGTCACATGATTGATGCTTTCCTATTACTTTGGTCTAGTTTGAAATAGTTCTTTGACCTTTTGTGTTTTGTAGTATTTTACAATGCAACAAGTATGAGTATCAACTAGCAGTGGTACGAGTAGGTACAATAAATTATTATCGACAGCTTTCAATTCGTATTAATCTTTATGAATTTTAACCCAATCATGTTTTACTTCAACGGATCTTACTGCAAATATTACAACATCAATGAATGTTTGTTCAATTTGAAAAAAATAATAAACATCGCATCATTCGTTGACGTTACATTTTACATCTGTTTCGTTTTTAATTTTTATCCTCGAGCCTGTCATGATTACGTGTGCTCCAAGCGGCCGGAACGTTGGAAAAACAAAATTGAACAATAAATGTGGAGTAATTTAATCGGTAGTTGGTTTTATTTCTGCACTCAATGCTGATGAGACGCAACGAAACGAATTGTTAAAGCTTTGCTTGCTAATGAAAAATGAAAATTGTATCATCAAAGTAGAGCATTGTTAATTACTCAAATATGTCGTCATGTCTATCATATTTATCCTGAACTTTCTCATTATGTTCCCATCCTTCGATCTTGCTTTTAACAACTTTGACAATGTGCCAAAACATAAGCGCATTTATGCACAATTTGTGACTTCGATAACTTTCAGTGGACCAATTTTACGCGGAATTATTGTGTTGTTATCGCAAGAGAAGTTGGTGATATCCACATGATTAATCTAGTTCTTAGTTTTAGAAACACTGATCTATCTTAATTCTAAAAGGGCCAACTTTTCTTTTTATTTCCAGCTCAAATCAACCCTACCACATTACACCAACACTATTCAAGTGAACCATTCAGAACGAGGCACAAACCGCTAGTAAATAGTTTATTTACGTACTGCGTGCGGGCCTCCATCCCTAGCTATTCCGTTATCGTTAATTATGTATTTATGTGGGGCTTTCTCATTCTTTGAGAATATTGGGGGCTTATCGAAACTGCCTATACTTGGGCTAGTGGCCTGGATTTGATGCGTAGATTTATGGTCTTCAAGCTTTGTGATAGATTAGGTTTTTGTCCGGATTGTAAGGTCAAAGTTCATTTATTTGAATCTTTCTCTTTCACTTGTGTTGGAGATTACTTAGGTCCAGTGTAGGGTAGTTACAATGAACCGTGTTCTCAAAAACTTGGTCCTTTTGGTAACTCCTGGTCTTTTTGTATGTTTTTTATTTACGACAAATTTTGTGCTATGTATCTTTTGCTCACGGATATCTTTTGACGCGGAACGTTGCTTCGCATACTAATGAGGCTTATTATTGTTTCAGATCACGCCGTTTACGAGCTTCTGCAGGGTAAGTAATATTAATTATTACTGTTACCAAATCTTCCTTAAGATTTCCGCTGTCTTTGTCTTCGTTATCAAACAATGTGACTGTTTCTTATTCAGTGTATATTTTCAAAGTACTTATTTCTTAGAAAATAACTGTGTCATAAATTATTAAGTGAATTGGCTGTTTTTAATAACAATAATTGCTCCACTTTCTCGTTTTGCCTTTTCTCGTAAATAAATCAAATTTTATTGACAATTTGCATAAGTAATAATACCATGAGGACTGTTCCACGAATAAAATAATTGCTGCAGGACTTAGTTGGAATTTGAATTATATACAAGTAATTTTGCAAAAGACAGCAGTTTGTTTCTGTTCAAGAAAACTCATTGTGGAAATATTCATTTTACTAATGAAGAAAGCTAGTTCAATTTAACGTAGTAATTAATCTGGCTTTGATGAACGGAATAAAGCGCTATAGGTACAATAATAATTAATGAATTCAATATCAAGCCTTCATATCATGGACGGCTAGGCAGCCGCAGAGGTAACATAACATACGACCTTAATTAATCTTTACAAAAGAAAAAATACATCTATTTTCCTTATAAGTACTCAGAGCTGCAAAAAATTTTTATAAAAAATTGTCTGGCATAAATATGACATACATACATACATAATCAGCCTATAATGTTCCCACTGCTGGGACACAGGCCTCCTCTCGGTGAGAGTGAGTGGGCAGTAATCCACCACGCGGACCCAGTGCGGGTTGGTATATGTCACATGTCTTCTATTTTTTGGACATGCCGCATGCCGGTTTCCTCACGATTTATTCCTGCACCGTTTTAAACGAACGCAATCCATGATTATGAATCTTTGACAAATCGTTAAAGACAAGTCACGTGGTCAATGCCGTTTCCAAAAACAAAATCATTTACTCAACTTCATTTATTTTTGAAAACTGGTTAAAGAACCATCGTTTTAAAAAAGAAATGAAAATTTGTAAATTATTTTTTGATACGGTATTAATAAACCAAACCAGAATTGGTTGTGACTCCAAAAAACGACTCTAAAATTACATTATTTCGAGCTTAATCCAATAAAACACAAGTCATAAATCGTATGGAAGTGTTACACAAAATAACTGTTTATGACATAGCAGAAAATAGCTCGAATTATATCTAGCACCGAATTAATAACGACGAGGATGTCAAACGCGAAATTCAGACGGCAGTTATTCTCGTAAAAGTTATTAAACTTGCAAAGATATGAATTAAATTATCCGTGCTTATAATGAGTGAGTGTATAATTAGTTTCTACAGTCATAATATCTAACTCTGTTAGTCAGAATGTTCCAAAAAAAATTATATCCAGATACTATGTATATATGTTTGATCTTACATCTTAACTACTTGATGCTTTTCACATCAGCTACGGAGGAGAGAAGAGCTGCAAGTTCTAGATAGAATCCTGTTGATTGGAACGACGTAGTGAATGCGTAAAATAAATAATTCTTGATTGATTACTTCACTCTTCCTTTGACCGTTAAATTTTTTATTATTTAATATGGGTGGGTTTGCTCTTGACTCTAGTCTAGGTCAGTGGTGACATAGACAGAGTTGATGATGGAGTGAGCTAACCCAGAAGAAGCCTGTTCACTCTCACTTTGAAGAGATTAGGGTTATAAAGCACCATGCACAGGTGTAAATAATAGTGACACATATATATAGCACATGAAGAATGTGTTTATATTATTCTAACAAACTGTAAAAAAATAGAACGAAATGTGTAAAGTATACAACACTCATTTTGAGTATTAAAATAATTATCACGTAAAAAAAATGTTAAATTAAAATCAATCAAACGTCATTTATTCAAACTAGGCTTAGAATCAGCACTTTTTGAACGTCAACATTACATAAGACAGTCCCCCCAAACGCCTGCCCTTCACCACTTCCTAGTACTTTCGCTGGGATGAAGAAGTGGCACAACAAACTCCCCAGCAGCACAGCTGTCTGTTTAGTTAGAAGAACTGGATTTTTAACAGTAGTAAAAATTAACATTACGAAACACAAACATTAAACTAAATTATTTGCCATATGTCAGCTAGCTCACGCCAATATACTTTTTTTTTTCCTTTTTTTTTAAACTCACCCGTGTTCCTTTAGTTGCCTGTGCCAGGGGCCACGGTGTCCCTCTCGAACTTTCCCGCAACCCTAGCAGGCATCGGGCCCTAGCGGACCCCGTCATTGGTGCTGACATCTCTTTGAGGCGCGCGTGGAACACAACGCGCCGTCGACCCGGGCCTGGTCCTTATCGAACGGCGAGCTGCCTATTGCTCGCCGTTCACAAGCCCACGCTTACGGTGGCCGGGAATCGGCCTGCGATTTCCGACGCCCAGGGCGTCTCCTGCGGCGGCTAGGGGCGTGAGGGCGCGAATTTTGCCTCTCCTTCACGCGTTCTGCCTCCTCCTTTGCGATCATTACTGATTCGCAGAAGGAGGTGACGGCTTCCCAAGCCCTCTCGCTCAGTACCATGGCCTGGACCAGAGCCGGACGCGAGAGATCGTCACTGCCAATCGCCTCCACGAGGACACGGCGGTGCTCCGCCCAAGCCGGGCAGAACTCCACCGAATGCTCCACCGTGTCCTCCGGACGATCCACACAATGGTGACACCCGGGCGTTTCCTCCCGCCTTATCCGGAACAGGAACCTCCCGAAACAACCGTGTCCGGTGAGGACCTGTGTCAAGCGGAAGGTGAGGACGCCGTGGCGCCTCTCTAGCCACTCCTCAAAGAGGGGACTTATCGCCGCAATTGTGGCGTGCCCAACGCCAATATACCTACCACCAAAACATTGAAAACTATACTCAAGCAGAAATAAATAATAAAAACGTAAACTGAACTTAATACCTAAATAAAAGCCTCCAGGCATAAGGGCGTGCCCGCTATCAATTGCAATGCTGCATTATTTATTTATGCTTATAGTCTTACAGTCTAGATTGTAGTGAATTATTAAGAACCTGGTTCTTTTAATCAATCAATCTACGCAGCCTTTTCCAAACTATATATTTTTGGGGTCGGCTCCTAGTCTAATAGGATGCTGCTGAATACCAGTATTTTACATTGAGATTCTGCCTATCTGACCTACAAAAACCAGTTACTGGGTGACAGTTTTTAATAAACGATAAAAATACACAGGTGCAAAAACCTGATTTTATCCCGCTCTGTAGAATGAACCAGGAATTCAAATAAAACTTCCATAGATTTAAAAGCGAGACGGCAAAAGTTAAAAATAGTTCCTGAATTAAAACTTTCCTGAAATAGAGTCGCTCAGTAATGGGAGCTTCACTGTCCATGAATGAGCTTTGACAATAGTCCCACCACAATGGTTTGCAGCTGAAATAGAAATAAATGTGTGACTGTTTATACTGAGCCTCATTATGAAACAAGTTTCTATACCAATTTGCATGAAGAAATGGATATCAACCAAATATTACATTATCATGAAATTAATATAATTTGCCCAATTAATTGTATTACCTGTTTATTCAGTTATGATTTGTGATGTTAACGTGAATTATGGTATTTAATTTGCATCTCGTAATTATTAGGGATGAAAATAATTATGTTATAACATAATTTGTCGGGACAAAAATCTGAAAATGAATTGAATGAAGCAGTGTATTGATTTTGCAGCGTAGATATTTATCATTGTATTTTTATTCAATCGTTGTTAGTTCTTCTACGATATCTTAAGCACGATGAAACAGTATGTGGCGACGTTTGTCGGACGCCTTTGTCCAGCAGTCGACGTCTTCCGGCTGAACTGAACTGATGAAGATGTTAAATATTATGTCCATCCAGAATTTAAACATTTCGGTAAAATACTTCAATTTCAATAACATGAAAGATAAGTCTTACGATAATTCCTTATCTTTAAAACGACACGATGCTTAGTTATAAATCCATCCCTCAATTTTCCATTATCACGGAGCAATTTCAAAACATTGTTCGATTAACAAAATGGAGTGCCGATCGATGCTTCCATCATTCAACAAGTAAGTAATGGCTCCGTTACTTGCTAGATGGTTTGGAAATTTTGGTTTGGGTATTTGAATATTCATCATATTTGACTGCCCCTATTGTTTTTATGATGACGGGTGTGAGTTGACCTTGATAAAAGTGAGCTAGATATTAAATACCAAAGAGTTAAATAATTTTACGTCTCGTAAATATTGAGAGTAACTATTAGAGATGTAATTGGCCAATTGAGCGTGGAGATTGACCCGAACAAAGAGAGAGAGATAAATTCAGTAACTCAAATAACGACATTTATATAAATCTCACTTACTTATAAATCAAGACATATTTAATCACAAACAATACAATTATTCACCAAGACTACAACAACATTGAACAAAACTATAAACACATGAATATTTATCGGTGCATTTTAAAACCCAATAAACCAGCAGCTGGTGACGTTATGAATAAATTGGTCCAATTAGTGAGGTGTTTAATTACCAGTTCCTTTGTCTTATGCAAAACAATAGGAGTTTTTTTAAGGGTGGACGCCTGGATGGCGTTATTTGATCATGAATCAGACGTAATTAAAGGTAATTTTAATTGACCTTGGAGATTTGTGTACGCTTATGGATATTTAGATTAGTACATAAGAAGGTTTCTCCCAGTGGTAACGTTCCCGACTTACGAGTTGTAGCTCGTGGGTTCGAACTTAGGTAGGCGCTTTACTTTGTGTAAATAATTTCGTCCCCACTGCTCTCAAAACGATGAAAAAACATCGCGTAAGGAAACCGGCATGTCCTAGAACCAAAAATTCGAAGAAATGTGATATCTACCAACCCGCACTGAGCGCACGTGGCGCATTACAGCCCACTCCCTCTCGAAGACTCCTCCTCTCTGCTGATTATGCTATTATAGCAGATGAAATAAGTAATTAACGTAAAACGAAGCAATTAACATTAATTGGGACTGCAGCTGCTTGTTCCTGGCATGATATCTCGACAGAGACCTAAAACAGGGTAGATGGAAGTAGTTTTTCCAACATGTAGTAAAACAGAGTTAAGTGAAGACGAAAGTTAAGAAAGGTCGAAATTTCCATATATAATTACAAGCCCGGAAGAGGGAGAAGTAAATAGCGTAGAATATGCTAAAAAGAGCAGAAAATAACAGAAGATACAAACAGTACGAATAAAAATGAAGAAATTGCACTAGAAACTAAAGACAACACAACTGCAACAACATTACATACTGAAGTTAAAGTACACAAGAAAACCTAATTGAAATAACAACCTTGCAGAGTAATTGGTACTCGATATAACCGTCACGTTTGTAAACTATACGCTAGGTAACGTGGTTCCGAGGGCTGTTACACAATTTGAATCTATTATTGGACGCTCGTCACCGATCATCAAGATTTTAAAGGGGACATTTTGATAGGGTTGAATTGAAATGATGACAGTTTTGATGCGTGCGTTATATCAGATCTTTTGTAGTGAAGATTTATAGTTATAGGTTCTTTATTTGTGGTTTCGGGGTATAAAAGTGTATGTGTTATAAAACATGATTCATAAGTTATCATTTAGTGCTTTGGTTTTATGTTTTGTATTGAAACAAATAATACTTTATCATCTCTTGGAAACTGCAAAAGTATATACAAACATTTACATGATGCCTATTTTTGTCTTCTTCAAAGCCGAATTCTAGTAGATTAAAAAAAAAATTGCTCGGACTTGAAACTGAAAACTAATAATTACTTATCACAAAATGGTAACGAGAATTTTGGTTAAAATAATATTGTACCAAAGGCACCAAGGTTCTAAAACAAATATATATGGGTCACTGAAAGTAGAATTAGCAATTCAATCTCAATTTATGAACTGCACCATAACTGGTCTAATTGGTAGCGAGCCTCTTATTACCTACTGTTGCTATTTCAATTTATTACAGTGTACATTTCTTGAGATCGAGCACAAACTAAGGAAAGATAAGGTTACTGGGACGATACAAATGGTGAAAATTAGAATTAAGGTAGCTTGACAATTAAATAATAAAAAGCCAATCAATTGTAAAAACAAATGAACTGGAGGTGGTTTATCAGCTGGCTGAATGATTATTTCGTCAGTAGGTGAAATGATAGGTATAACAGAACCATTTTACACGAACTAACAGTTCACGTAAAATGGTTCTGTTATTCGTGGTCATAAGGCTAATTAATATCATAGTTACAGGCATATTTCCTTGTGTCCTCCAAAGCCTAACGATTTTTTTAAATGAAATTGCAGCCATAAGCAAAAAGTTATTGCAAAAACGATAGTTAGTGGTTGTATACGACAATAAAATTATTAACTTGTTATCTGCAGATTTTTTTTTTTTTTAAACGTTGCCCCACACTAGGAATTTCTCCTGTATCGTGGGTGCGTTTACAAACATTTAAACTCACATACACAAACAGCCAGACCCGGAACAACTACTTGCAGGTCATACAAATACTTGTTCCGTGCGGGAATCGAACCCGCGACACGTTGCGCAGCAGTCAATCGCTTAACCACTGCGTCAACCGTGTCGTCAATTATAAATTACATCCAAATTAAAGTTTTAAGTTACCACCAAGTATAACTCAATCTAGTAAAATATAAAAGTTAACGCAGATATTTCTGAAAACTTAGTTACAAGACTTTTTAGTTTCTCCCGATATTATATATTTTGCGCCAGACCATCGGATAAAGCGATCGGAGAGCTACCAGTTACTAGAAATATGAGAAAAGGCGAAACAATACTTCACGAGGTTTAATGGAAAATGATGATCCGATAGTTGGGGAAGTTGTTTGTTCTTTTATAAGAATAGTCGGATTTATTTTCAAAATATCCGATATGAAATAGACGAGAAGTTTTTTGTGAAGATTGTGGAAAAATAAGGTTAGTTGTATCAAAATGGGCAATAGATATAATAACTTTCTTAAAAACAATGAAATCCATCTGTAACTATTGAAATATCCTGCAATAGACTCATTACTAATGGAGCTTTAATCGAAAATCCTACGTTTGGAAAGTTAATAAAAATATATGAATAAAGAGGCTACATGTGATGCGGAGGAATGAGAGAAATGTCGTGTGAAAAGTTTTGAGTACGAATGTACGGCTATAAGAGTAAGGGAAGACAAAAAAACGATGGAAGGACAGGGTGAAAGATGATGTGACTAGGAAGGTGACTAAAAAGGGTGACTGCGGTGATGACGACTAATAGAGAATTAGTATGGAAGAAAACATGTTGAGCCGACGATGAAATGGACTATACAGGGTGACATTGAATTCATGGGCATTCTTTTAAAGGGTCATTGTACTCAATACTGAAATCGCGAAAAAAAATCTGCTGTTCCCTACATTTATGTTTGCATAACCCTTCAAAATGTAGGGAACAGCTGATTTTTTTTCGCGATTTCAGTGATGGTCCCATAAAGTTGTTTATAATGATGAGTACAATGACCCTTTAAAAGAATGCCCACGAATTCAATTTCACCCTGTATAAGCTAACACTATGCGAAAAATTATAGAGAAATTCGATTAAAATTATAAATGTAGGCCTACATTTTAGATTCATATCACACTCAGACCTTAATAGACTTTCGTGTTCCCGAAGGGATCATCATAACCATAAGTTAAGTTTCATGAGTTATTACAAATACAGTTTATTTTATGTCTGCCTGTCCTAGGCTTTATGCTACAATTTTCCTTTGACGAAGGTTTAAATTTGATTTAATAATTTCTGGAATAGACTTTGAATAGGTACTTAATAAAATCTGAAAGTGTTGTAGTAATGGCTTTTTGTAATGACTATAAGTGCGATGCAATGAGACAGGTATGCATGTTTGAGAATCTTTTATATAATTGACGAATCATGTGTAGTTTTACTACACATGCCATTAAATGTCAATTCTACTAAACACAGATACAAAACACTGTGTAGTAACAGTAGTTAAATAAATAAAACTATATATTCTTCTCTGAAATTCTGGTAGAGGGCTTTTGTTTAATTATTACAATGAAGCATTCACAGGCACGTGGTTCCCTTTTAACAACTTTATAATATCAACATAAGGTTCAAATTGTGACTATCCAAACAGCTTCTTCAAAAGCGACGAAAGTGGCAACAGACAGAAAATAGAATTATATCTACCTACACAGCTAGGCGTTTCAGCCAGTCATGGCCAAAAGCTTACACTATACCGTCATACCAAATCTGAAAATATGTTTTCACACCACCTGCTCGCTAACGTCAAATTATATTATGTCATGCAAACTTAACCTAAAGCAAGTAATTGAAGTCCTAAGCTCTAGCCGGGCATTAATATTGTACCGAATTTCACTATGACCCGCTGGTCATTAATGTGATTTGAATTTGGAACCTCAAATGAGAAAATCGTATGACTCAAATGAGAATGGGTTCATAAGAAGCAAAATATTTTTTAGACCTGCCGGTCGATTCTATAACAATCTCACGGTGATAACTTGGGTAAAATGAGCTATCATTACACCTGATGCTAGGGATTAACACTACCGACAACTAACTTCAAGCTCACTTCACTTTAGTTATCACGGTGAGATTACAGAATAGCTCGCCTGGTTTGAAGTCCTGAAATCTGTTCTTAAAAGACTATTGCCAGCTGATAGCTTTTGGCGGTCCAATTCGAATTGGTTGGCGGGCACTTGGTGACCCGCGGGCCTGGGGTTGAGCAGCCTTGGTTTGTCGTTCGTGACGTCATCGTCTAACCTAACGATGAGGACATCTGGCTGCTGGTAAAGTTTTTATCCAATATGTTTTACTAGTAAGAATAAGTGAAAGGCAACTTTCATTAGAGCGTCTGTGGTTCGGTATGAAAAAAGTTTTGTTTTTACATTTATTAAGAAACTTCGAGTGGTTGTGCGTTGCTTTAAGGTGCGTAGGGTTAATGAAGTCTTTAGTTTTTATTGGCTCGATAAATTGGGGTGTAAGATTCACTGTGGTTTGGAGTACTTGGAACGCGGCATCGATTTACCATTTTATCTTAGGACCATTAATATTACTGTAGAAACTTTTAGTTGGATATTTTTATTGCTGCGTCTTATGATATAATGTTATCTATTATTATTTGATTTTTATCATTCTTACAATTAGCCTAAAACTTCCCGACTACTTGATCAACTTCTAGTCTAGCTGGTCAATGAACACCAAGACCCTATCGACAAATGAACAGCGAAAATAGTTAACAAAGTGACATTCAACCAGCGATAAGGATGATGGAAACGTCAAAAATGTATTGGAATAATAAAACTTCCGAAAAGCTAATGTTAATCCTGTTGAAAGTCGTTGTAGAAATACGAAACACTTTGAAAGTGATTGTCACGTGTCTAAACCCTCTGCTTTCTGTCTGGGTAACCGTTTACCTACAAGACTTTAGATAGTGAAATTGACCAAAAATGGGCAACGTTAGTGTACCAACTTTTTCTTACCTCGTATAGAAATTGGCGTATTTAAGATTATACTGCTGAACTGTAGTTACGCTAGTAATAATAGTTCTATGAGTAACAATGAAAATTTCTTACAGACTTTTCTATATCTTCTTCCCCTTGTTCCCAGGTATCAGCAGTTGTAGACGATGTGTACTCAGATCACTCTCACGTCGCTGGTTCCTTCACCATGCTGGCGTCATCCCGGGCTCATGTTGGAGGCTCGCTCAACGCCCGGGCTTTGCCTGGAGCCAGGGTTCATACCAACTTTATTGGGTGTTTGAAGAAGGTGAGTTTGAGATATCAAAAACTTATTAGTTTATATGAAGATGGTTCTTTTTCAATTCAGATGCTGTAGAAAATACGCGAGGTTATAGAAACTCAGAATAACATAATTCAGTTTTCGGCATAGATTTCCGTTGAAACTGCGTAGGATTCATATATCCTGTCAAGTAACTCGTCATTGTTATTTCTTTTTAGTCTAATTTTTTCAATTTTTTTTTGTGTATACGTAACCTTGACAAAACCAAATCAAGCAACGGTATCCTTGTCGAAACCGGACCAAGGACAATGCTGCAGAAATGCATTCATTTCCTATTCAATATTCAGAACGGCTTGCTATTTTTAAAGAAAACTTCGCGTGAATATTATTTTACTTTTAGAATTTGGACGTGGTATTGCTCTAAAATCGAGGTACTTATTTGCTGGCAACAGGTTTTTCTCTCGGTCTCGGTGTGATAAAATTTTTTTACAATAGAATCTCTACTCTTTTATTACGTTTATTTTTATCTACCTCTAAAACATTTTTGTGTACCCGTTTTTAGACACATTAAAGATGGGATTGGACCACCTAGTCTCACATTACCATAATTAGAGACAGACTTAGTAATGTTCTCGTTTGCAAGATTTCTGGGGTGGTCGTTGGCATCCACGACATACCGTGCAAACCAGTACAAGTCAGATTTTTACAAAATTCTTTTTATCAGGTGGAATTCTCAGCCGACACTCTTCGCCTTAACCTCATCGATCTGGCCCGCACTGGCAGTAAGCTGATCACAGTCACCGGTCGTCTGGAGTATGCCTGTACTGCAACTGATTCTGCTGACCCTGTGACTTTCACTACTAGAGACGCGCATTTGGTAAGTGAAGATACTGTAGAAGATGTTGTATATGCCGACCACTTCGGTTGACTGATCTCCTGGTACTCGGCTCTGCTTAACATCATCACAGATCGACTGGAGTATGCTTGCACTGCATCAGGGTCTGCTGATCCCGTCACCTTCGCCACTAGGAATATTTGATATAATCATTCTCTTCTGTTAACTAATCTCCTAGTAGCGAGACTCGGAAACTTTGCTTGAAAAAGCACATACTAAAATATAAGCTACTATTGCTTTTCTCCCACCGAAACAAACGGAAAACATGAACGAAGAAAGTAAAAAATTGTTTTTACAAAAGAAAAATAATTTTGAATAAAACGACATGAATTTATTCTAATGAACGTCTAAAATGTTGAAGGTCAGATAAATTAAAAATAAAAACGATAAAAAAAATATTAATAAAAAAAAAACAATCTAACTGGAACGTAATTAAACAGGACGGTCATTTGGGATTAAATAACAAAAATAACCTAATAGGACCATAAACTTACCAACCTCATAAATTTTGGACACTCATTAACCCCTTTTGTTCCCGAGACAATCCAGATTATCATTACCAACTAATCACCGTAACAAAGACTAGGTAACACCAGCACTAACTAAACTAGCCATAATTACATCTAACGGTGTCTGTTAGGAAAATGAAGCAAAAGAAGGTATCAAAGGAAATCTCTCTTGGAGGTTGACTTGCTCGGTAGTGTCCGTACCCGTAATTAATGACCTGGATAGAAAACTCCTCTTTTAAAAAATACGACACATTGATTTAAAAGTAAAAAAAAAACTGAAATTTTCATAGGTGTCACTGATATATTGCAAGATCTTTCAGAATCGTACGTATGAAGTTCAGAAAGTTGTAGCTGATCTTGTTCACAAGGAAAATACGTATTCCAATTAGCTTATACGAATTATGGTTTGGCCATTGCTACTATAACATTTAACACAGGTCCACAAACACATACAACATACAGCCCCACACGGCTGTTATGCCACTTACAGCTAAAAACAAACGTTTGACACTCAAAATCAATATGGCGGCCAAAACCCATATTTGCGTCCACAATAACCAAAACAAACCGTAACTGAACATTTTAATCAGCCAATACAACTTTCCGATAATAAACTGAGTCCAGAAGGACTCAATTCATTACTGAACCGTCCGTCCGTCGCAAAAACTAAGTAGCAATTAAAAACAATGGCAGCTCGGAAAAATCGTGCTGAAACCCGGAGCATTTAAGATGACCATTGGACGTTCGAGAGCACTTTAGAAAGCGGACTCTTGAATTTGGTCGAGTGTCACCGGCAACCTGATTAGATCGAAGTGGCGGTTATTTGATTTGAGTTAGGGATGGGTTAGACTGTATTGATTGAATGGAACGTTTGGGCCAATGGCTGTTAAGTTTCGTGGGATTTCGAAACTGAATGATTTATGATTTTCGGTGACAGGTTCGGGACGTTTATGGGAAGTAATTATAGGAAATGTGATGACGGGCGTAACTAATGACGGGCAGGCATTCTATGGGTTTTGGGTAGATGTTATAGCTTTAAGTTCTCAAAATGTAGGTATAACTAATGGTTAATATTAAATTGACTCGTGTGATATATAATACCGCCTACTTAATATTCCTACTGGTCAATATTGATTTGAGGTGAGTACTATAAACGTAGACAGGGTTCGTTGAACTTTTTGAATTGGGCGGCCCGGCCGTTATTCTTCAGGCATTATCATTGTTATGAGTGTGAAAACATGCTTTCAGCTGCGATCAATCATTTATATTGACATAAGATTTTGTAATATCATTGTTAGGTCAGCTAAAATGCATCCTAAATTTAAAAAATATCATTAATAGAGCAGAAGTACAAGCATTATCAATAATAATTTACACAGAAATGGAATAATAACTACAATTTCATTCTTTTATTCTGATACTCATGCTGATTTTGAACCTTTATAAAGCCATCAAATTACCACTGTGTAAAAAGCCATTTTACCCCAAACCAACACAAACGATTTGTATTTACTTTAGACTTAATCTATGTCACCTAGGCTAACGATACTTCCACTTAATTCACCTGAAACCACCTGATGTGTCTGTACCAGTTCTTAGTAAAGGACATAACGTATTCAGTGGTTTCCAAGTAAGTGCTTGAAAGGCGATTAAGTGACCTTTTCGAAGTACCAACATGGAATGTTTGGTGATTGCGTTCAGTGTGTACATGACCTTAATCAGTTTCAAGTTCAGTGTTTTAATTTAATGTTGGAGGGGTGGCACTGTTTTATTCCACTGAACTATTACGTTTGTTGTTGATTTTATTTTACAAAGAATCTGATAAAATAAAAAAGGTGCAAGGTTATTTTATTCTGCGAGGTCAAGCTGTATCTGCAGTCAGTAACGGGCTGTCTTATCAGAAAGAAGTTAATGATACGTCCTACATTTTTGAAATATATGTATAATATGCCCTATAATAGGCGCTTTACTTTGTGTAAATTATTTCATCACCACTGCTCCGTGCCTCGGAAAGCACGTTAAGCCGTTGGTCCCGGCTGTCATTCGTGGATCTTTGACAGTCGTTACGGGTCGTCAGAAGCCCGAAAGTCTGACAACCAGTCTTACCAAGGGGTATTGTATTACCCAGTAACTGGGTTGTGGAGGTCAGATAGGCAGTCGCTCCATGTAAAATACTGGTATTCAGCTGCATCCGGTTAGACTGGAAGCCGACCCCAACATACCTAGTTGGGAAAAGGCTAGGCAGATGATGATGTATAATATGCCCAGTGTATATATGTATAATATCTACAAGGTGTATCTTGAAGCTGTGGTCAATTTTAATGGTGTGGTAAAGATCATCAAACTGAACCATTTTCTCCACGGGACGAACATAAAAAAAAACGAAAATTTGTGAAAAAATTATCAGCCGTCCTATACCTTCGGGTCGAGTAGGTATTGAGTTTAGTATGGGGCAATTGTTTTTTTTTTTGCATTACAGACCAAAATCTTTATCGAAGGTGTAGCCCTGACATTTCCCTCCATCTTAAAGCACTTAATTATTGACTAGGTCCTTCTTATCTCTTACTAAATATATTTCTGGACAATATGTCGGTAGTTTTATTCAACTCTGAATCTCTCCCAGGCGTCTCCTCGATATATTTCCGCCTCTAAGTGGTGACACTGGACAGCTAAATGCTGAAGGTTTACTCCTATCAACAATATATGGAATTATCCAATAAATCTTAATCCCTCTGCCTTTTAAAATAATAGAACTCATTTATTTATTATAAACATTAATAATGATATTAGTACCTTTACTAAAATACGTGATACTGCTATTTACGCAAAGTAGGCACCGTGCTGGTGCTTCACCTCTTGTCTTGCTCTCTGTACAATAACACCTGCACCATGGATGTCTTTTGCGTGGCCAATCCTCACGATGTCGTTACGGATGAATTTTGGTTAAAACTTATATAATTTCAAAACCTCGATATGAGGAAGAAGAAGACGCTAAGTAGGAAAAGAGACTTCCAGAAATAGCAAGCGTGGATGCCGAGATTTGGAGAATGATTTCTAAAGCAGAAATAACTCTTGGGTCTTTTTCCTCCGTATTTCTTAAAAATATGTTAGAATGCAATGGCAATAAACTCATCTTAAACTAGGACCTAAATCACCAGAGATTGAATTGGTTTTATATAATAATAGTATTATTAATATGAATAACCTATAATCTCAGTTATGGACCTTCTAAAGTGAAATGATTTTGTGCGATAACATACTGAAGGAAATACCGTTTTCCTGAGCAGCCCGATACTCGCCATTAAAGTAAATTATTATAACCCAAGTGGGCAGTTAGCCGAGTCTCGCAGAGAACTAGCTTTAGCCTAGCTTACCTTCTAAACGTTTTCGTTGAGGTAAATAGCTCCACGATTTGTCTTAGAATTTATGCTTGTACTAAGACTGATGACTTCACAAATGGGCAGAAAACAGGTTTTAGTGCCAATTTCACCAATGAAACTGAACGCGAGTAGCACATCTTAACTGAGTTCAAGACTATCAGTGTCAGTATTCTACAACAACTATGATACTGACGGCTCCTGATCGCGTTCAAGTTCATAGGTAAAATTCAATCCTAGTCATTTCCAAGGGTTAGAAAACAAAGTGTGCAACATGTGACTCAAAAAAGTCTTTAAAGATACGTGTAAGAAGAATCCATTTGGGTAAAAAAGACAGAGGATCGGACGATGTTCCTATGTGGTTACGGAAAAATCGCTTATGTCATCCGATTTAGGCAGACGAGCATTTTGGCTATCAGAGAAGATAGAAGCTGGTCAAGTACCTAGTAGGTACTTGACCAGCTTCTATCTTATCTTAGAATTTTAAGTGATTCCTCCAATGAAGTATGTAAAATTCAAAATGTCTGACGTTTTTGCAAAGTAATGTTCAATTGCCAGGGTTTTACCTTCACGCTAAAGTACAGTTTGACAAGTTTTCAACTTAAAATTCTCAATTCAGAAACCGGGTGTAAAACAAAACAAAGTACCCAATAAGTGGTACAAAGGAAACACTTCACGACCTCCTAAATAAAGACATCATAATCTTATGCTAAAAAAAAAGTAACATTTTACGCTCAGCTCCGCGCTCGTCTCGCTTTCGCCGAACCAACCCTTACGCTTCAGTTGTTGGGGTTAATGGAAATAACTGATTTTAATGTAAAGATAAGGGCGCGAGGGAAATGTGAGTGCCATTGAGAACGGATCGGGGACTTGGTCGGTCCTTATGTTTCGATTTGTGGTTGGCACGCGGTTCTTAACGACTTATATGAGGTGTATATTTGATCCCGAGCTTAGGTTATGTGGAGGTGATTGTAGAGATAAATGAGACAATGAAAAATAATATTTTTGGAATCTTTTGGTTTGAAGGTACCGTAGACAAAGAAAGACAGTGAGAAATGACCCAATGATAAATGATAAAATATGATGATTATAATATTATGATGCTATATCGATTAAGAATGATATCAGAAATCTCATGTCTAATCACAACATACTTTCACTAAACCATGTTTTTAATCACAATGATTAAAACAAAGCAACAGAGGATTAATAAAACACAAGCAAAACAAAATTCCACTTTTTGTAAAACCACAAACAACATAATGTGACATCAAGACGAAGTAGGTACACTTAATCCTAATAGATTTTCACCAGATCTTGCTTTTAACGGATTACGGAAAGGGTAATTACAGGCTATTCCAGTTATCTACATGAAAATATTTTACGAAACATATACAGGAACAGGGGATTGTACAAACGGTTTTTTGTAGAAATAATTGTGAAAGTACTTGCCTTTTCCATGCTTCAATTTGGGAGTCCATTCTGTGTCGGCTTTTATAATTTCGTGCAATATGTAACTCTGATGAGAGTTGTAAGCAATGTAGCAAAATTATAATATTATCATGTCGTGCAGATAATACTGTTCCAATATTCTCGCATGATATAAGTTTTTCGGGACCATATTATTTGAAGTTACTGGAGCGATAACATATTGATATGAGAGCAATATGAAATCGTTTGCTCGAATGGAATTTGTAACAGTCAGCTACCTACTCCAGTTATTCAAGTAGTTTTTCATATCAATACCAAATAATTAAAAACATCACTTTTTAGTTCAACTAAATAGAAAATTGATCAAAGACCCAACATACAGAAGCTATTAATTCTAGGCCTTTCACATTTGTGAAAGCCAATTTTATCGCACTTAGGATCTCCA
Source organism: Brachylomia viminalis (assembly GCA_937001585.2). Taxonomy (NCBI): domain Eukaryota; kingdom Metazoa; phylum Arthropoda; class Insecta; order Lepidoptera; family Noctuidae; genus Brachylomia; species Brachylomia viminalis. The sequence continues at coordinate 2,954,012 of OW443307.2, read as the reverse complement.
ATGTTCACCTAAACGACCTGTGCCCTTGGTAACCCTCGTGTGTATTCGTATATGTTCGTGAACCTTTGTCATTAGTTGTCCTAGCTTGCGTATACAGTTCGTAGTATTGTTTGCTTGTTCGAAGGTTCCTAGAACACTGTTTGTGAAACATTGTTTTTCATATTCGTGGAAAGAACTGATTATTGTTTATTGATTGCGTGTTTTCTGCGTAAAAGGATAGGACACAACTTTTATTGTTCAGCAATTATACAACCTTTTTTTTTTTTTTTGTGGGTGGGAAATCATCAAATAACTTCTCCCGCTCTGGGCAGAGCAGGAGGGCGTGTCAGACTCTTACTGACTAAAACCCACCCGTGTTCCTTCAGTTGCCTGTGCCAGGGGCCACGGTAACCCTCTTGGACTTTTCCGCAACCCTAGCAGGCATCGGTCCTAGCAAACCCCGTCATTGGTGCTGACATCTCTTTGAGGCGCGCGTGGAACACAACGCGCCGTCGACCCGGGCCTGGTCCTTATCGAACGGCGAACTGCCCATTGCTCGCCGTTCGCAAGCCCGCGCCTACGGTGGCCGGGAATCGGCCTGCGACTCCCGACGCCCAGGGCGTCTCCTGCGGCGGCTAGGGGCGTGAGGGCGCAAATTTTGCCTCTCCCTCACGCGTTCCGCCTCCTCCTTCGCGAACATTACTGCTTCGCAGAAGGAGGTGACGGCTTCCCAAGCCCTCTCGTTCCGTACCATGGCCTGGACCAAAGCCGGAAGTGAGAGATCGAGGCCGGACGCGAGAGATCGGCAATTATATACCCTAGGTAATAAATTCAGAATTACATTGTAATAATAGCAATAAAACCGTTTGGCATTTTTTTAATAAAAATATTTAAAAATGTTTTTAATTAGTATGAAAATACATAAACGAAATAATAATAATAAAGTATTATTGTTCAACTAGGACTAGATTACTTGGTAAGATAATATAATATTTAAAAGCACAAGCCTATAGTTTCTTAATTTAGTTAGTGGGTACGGTACTGCTCTCCTAGATAGGTTACAACATAACCTGCGTTTAGGAGAAACAGTTCCGATCCCCGTCATAAATGGTTGACTTATATGTAATAGCACGTGTTAAAGCGAAAAGCAAGCTAAAAAATTAGAGACAAAATAGGGTTACTAGACAACAAAAAAACTTTTAATCTGCAAATAGCAATTTCGAAAAGAAAAAAAATTACAGTGTGGCAACCTTAGTATTTCAAGGGTTTCCACAGTTGCTATTTTCATTACATGGATTGTTACTGAAGCTATCTGCAAATTCTGTTGTCTGACAACATCTTGATTTACTCTTACCACTACAGCAATAACATTTTTTTTGAGGTCGCTAGCCTCATTGATGTTTCAACTGGACTTGTCATTTTATTTAACAACAAATAACAATAGTTGCACAACACATCCCACCGCATACTCATTATCACAATCATCAATGTCCTTTTCTATCTTAGATTCTCTATGATTTACGACAATTGAACTAAACACAATTATTATTTCTGCAGTTCAAATTCTAACTCCAATGAACATATTAGCTGTTACTGCAGCTGGCATTCTGTTGTCATTAACTGCATTGTTCTCCTGCGGCGCATTATTTAACTAGTCTGTAGCGGAGTCATAACCATATTGATTTTATTAGCACTCATGACTTATTTTAGAGGTACAGTCAACCGTACATCAGTGGTAGCTCATGGTAGCTGATGTGCGTTTAACTGTCCATTGAAACAGTGGTTGTTTTTATATGACTGTAATAAAGGTGAGTAATGTGTGGTAAATAGGTTTATTATGACGATGATAGCGTTCATGTGTTTTTATAATTTAATTTAATCAGTCCACGTGTATGTTTATTGTGCAATAGACTTGAGTAATATGGGGATCATTTTTACCTTTAAAACCAAAATATGATATATATTTTCCAGGAAGAAACAAAATGTTGAAAACATGTCTTTGATTGAGTTATACATGAATTAAATAATAATTTCCATACCATTATCTACTGTCAAAGTTTTATATTCATAAATTCACGCGTTACTGCCATGGCATTAGTTAGCAATTACAGAATGTTACGTGCTACGATTGTCACTGTATACAATTATACAAACTGCTTTTACTTTACTACAGTCATAAAATATAACTTTCATGATTTCATGGATAATACTAAATATATAACCATCATAAACTCTACAAAAATCAATCAATCTGTGTAGCCTTTTATTAACTATATTGCGGTCGGCTTCCAGTCTAACCGGATGCAGCTGAACACCAGTATTTAACATGGAGCGACTGTCTATCTGACCTCCACAACCCAGTTACTTGGTAACACGCTACCCCGTGGCAAGACTGGTTGTCAGACTTTTGGGCTTCTGGCTTGGCTGCCGTTACGGGTTTAACGACTATTAAAGATCTAAAAATGACAGCCGGGACCAACTACTTAACTTGCTTTCCGAAGCACGGTGGGGTATGTAATGGATGGCCACGGACCGACCTCGGTAAGCATTGCAGATCGACGGCTGAGGCTGTTATTATTTACCCACGAGCCCCTCCAGTCACATACACATCCTCCATCTCCAGTCACGAACAATCATAAACGAAACAATTGGACACAAATTCGCACTCATTTTCTAAACTCAGGTACAGCCAATATCCACTAATTTCCGAATCCACCCGAGCTTAAATTTATTGATTCTACCCACAGTTTCAGCAGTTCTCAATAATTCACCAACTAATGTACGAATGCTGTTGAGAGTTGATATGTTATTGATTCCAATTGTAGAGAGATTGAAGCTTGATTGTTTGTTGTATTTTGAATTACATTTCGTTTATTCGCTTACTTTAATGGTGTGGCATGTCGCGGCTCGTCGGGGCTCTTTGAAAAGTAACAGCCGCACCGTTCGATCGGTCAAGGTAAAGCTACGCTTGCCGCGGTCGGTCCGTGGATGGGTGACCATCCTCTTCATACCGAGAAGCCTCCGTGCCTTAGACAGGGTTCTGGCTGCTATGTACTTCATCTTTGACAGTCGTTACGGGTAGCCAGAAGTGCTAAAGTCTGACAATCAGTCGGGCCAAGGGGTATCGTTTTACCTATTTTACTGGGTTGTGGAGGTCAGATAGACAGTCGCTCCATGTGAAATACTGGTATTCGGCTGCATTCTGTTAGACTGGAACCCAAACTGACCTCAATGTAATTGGGAAAAGGCAATGTAGACGATGATGATACGGCATGTCATGTTGAGATGGTTATAGTTAAGTAAAGTGAAGCCTTTTGTAGGATTAATTTGATCTTTAATTATTCGGATTCCCAAATTAACTTTAAAACAGTTAAGGCTATTGAAAACGGTCACGCTACTGTTAAAGATGTTAGATAAATTAAAATTAATTATGACCCTCCCTGATACATACATCTACACAATTCAAACTAACAAACTGAAGAAATAGGTATACAATTATGTGCAATCATTTTGTTAATTCAACATTAATTGAGTTGCGGTTGGCGCAGTGGTTAAGCGATTGACTGCTGCGTTACGTGTCGCGGGTTAGATCCCCGCACGGAACAAATATTTGTATGACCTCAAGTAGTTGTTCCGGGTCTGGCTGTTTGTGTATGTGAGTTTAAATGTTTGTAAACGCACCCACGATACAGGAGAAATTCCTAGTGTGGAACAACGTTTTCTAAAAAGAGAGAAGAGTTAACGTTAGGAATAAACAGTGCTATAAAATCTCCGTAGAAAATAATGAATTGAAACATTAAGAGCGTCAAACAAATGGCTCTGACGCTGCCAACAATAGGGGTCCTGATCGCTGATAATGTGAAATATTTTATCTTCAAAAGCTCAGAGAATTTAAGGCTTTCGCAAATAGCGTACATAACTTTGAACATTCCTTAATCAAGGCCTTAGTAGCCTATATATTTTTGTACTGAATGTATAATAATACTAAGTGTTTTCTCAATCAGGGTCCGGAAACTTTTGTGTAATATTTTTGGGATTTTCCTTTATCAATAAATAAATAAGTAAACCTCTAAGCTGGCCATTATTATTGGTCCTTAGATACGGATGAACGACTTTTTACGTCGAATATTATTTTTGTGATAAACCATTGCTATTTCAATGCTCCTCCTTGAGTGACTTTGAACATGTTTAAAAGGCCAAAAGTACCTACGAATTACGATTATAGTTAAACAAATCTTGTTATTATAGAAAAGCAATTTCATTTCTATTTGTGTAAAGGTCAACCTAATGATTAACCTTTAAAAAAATATGAACGTCACCAAAATTCATTTCTGATTTACAGATTCTACCAAAATGGGAAGCGGTGAAGACTGGAACGATATCTTTCAAATTCCGAACAAACGAACCTAATGGGCTTATTCTCTTCAACATGGGCGCCAAGCCACCAAGGGTAGGTTGCACGGTAAGGGGTGGAGCTTTTGGGGTTAGACCAATCACTTAAGAGATAACCATCATCATTATTGAAGAGTCAATCACTATCATGATCATTGACGACGCTTTGTGGGGTATCGCATTTATTTTCTTTTGGTCCTAACTTAGCTGTTTCTGTGTGTTCAATTGTGTGAAGTGTGGTGAAATTGGTTTAATAGTGCTTAGGTGATTACAGATGCACTGTAATGATTTCTGAAGAGGTTGCTTGGGCTAATTTAAAATAATTATTTTGTAGATAATATGTCCTTTAAATTTAATGTTCTGATCACTTTTAATTATTAATTTTAGTTTCGTTAATATTTCGAATATTTTCTTCTCCGTTAGTTTTCAGTAACTTTTGATTGAAATAGTTTACAACGACGACATCGAATGAACGCCCAAAAGTTAAATTTCAAACAATATTTAAATCCAATAACGGACTTGCGAAACCCCACCTACCTCAATGGATATGCAAATCTCTAAATTTAATAATAGCGGCCAAAATTGACGAGGGAGAATTTAGAAGTCTCTTTTATGAAATCGTTTCATGTATTAAGGACCGACTTATAATAAAATTTTGATTAAATCTGTTGAAGTATTAAATTTAATGAAATCATCGTTATCCATTGAGGTGCTGCATGGTAGGACCAAGTTGAAGAGATATAAAAGAAACTAAGAACACAGACATAGGGGAATTTGTGTATGGTACCTTATAAAGTTTCACCCACTTTGATGATGTGAATTTTTTATGTTTATCTGTCTGTAACCTGGTACGCACCGTAGAATCCAAAGCACAAATTGACTCCCCAGCACAACACAAAATGCTTTTAAAAGTAACACGTTGAACGAACTAAAACTGTTTTTATTTTCCAATTGGTGTTTGAATTTTCAGTTTGATATTGTTGATGCTAGGCTAATAAAATTCTTGGGACCAACTAACGTACAGACTTCTGTAGAAAGGGCTTTATTAATACCTACACAAATTCGCACCATTTTCGTCCTTAGAATCACTTTTGATTTAAATAGATTTTCTGCAACAGTAAAGATGATCTTGTCTTGACTAGATAAAATTTGAATTCATTTCGCTTGTCTTTGTAACTCAATATTTTCAATAACTCCCACATTGAATATAAACTAACTTACTGCGGGATAGTTGGTACAAATTTAGTAGAATTAGCATGTCTGGTCCCGAATGTTAGTATTCAAATAGTTCGCCACTGGTTTGCATGTATTACGTGCAGTCAGACGTAACCGTTTTTTTATTTAGCTTTTAGTTTTAGGTTCGCTTTTATTGATGTCTGCTGTACCAACGATGTTAAGTTTTCGATAAGTATAAGTCTAGCTTTTTATGTATTAAATTTTTGTATTTACCCTTTTATTCAATATCTTAGGTTAAATTTTATTTCAGCTTTTTTGGCGAAAGAACTAACTTACTTTTCAACCCACTGCTTTGCTTGTCTAAATATTTATTCAAATACAATTTGTAGTTTAAAATATCATTTTATTAGATATAGTTACACACTTTACGTTTAATTATGATATAATTTTCACAATTATATTTAAGTATTATATGTATACATATGATTGAGGGAATTGTGGCTAAGTAATACCAGCCGCACGGATCGATCGATCAGGTTAAGCTACGTTTGCCGTAGTTGGTCCGTGGATGGGTGACCGTCTTTATATAATAAGACCCCTCCATGCCTTGGAAAGCACGTTAAGCCATTGGTCCCGGCTGTCAGTCGTGGATCTTTAACAGTCGGTACGTGTCGTCAGAACCCCGAAAGTCTGACCACCAGTGTTACCAAGGGTAACAGTGGTGAACACAGTGACCCCAAAATTGTTGGGAAAAGGCTAGGCAGTTGATGATGTATAAATATGATTGTTATTTTCAGACACGTTGGTAAAACAGGATATATTCCAAAAACAAATCATGCTTTTTAATTTATATATATCAATCGCTCTTGTATGATACACTACAGCGATACAATAGATGTTGTCTGTGAATAGCACTTCCACCACTTTAGATGTTATGACAATCATACCGAGATTAATAAAAGTTACCTAGCACGCGCTTTGTCACAGTATTATTCCTATCACTGTCACACAACTGTCAAACTACAAGTGCAAGACGAAGATGGCAACATATCTTGGCCATAGCACGCTAAGTAAGTTTATCAATCTTGGTTTCAGTGTTGTGGAGTTCCAATTAATCCTTCAACAAATCTTTAGCAAATTCCTCATCCGTGTCACCATCGTATTTCAGGCTGATCTGTTCGCCGTTGAAATCCTCTACGGTTACATATACGTGCACATAGACCTGGGTTCTGGTGGAGTCAGGGTCAAGGCGTCCAGGAGAAGAGTTGACGACTCCCACTGGCATGACTTCCTGCTCAGGAGGAGCGGGAGAGATGGAAGGGTGACGGTCGATGGAGCTAATGCTGAGTTTAAGACGCCTGGTAATTTAGTTATTCTTCTTTCAAGGGAGCTAGTTTACAGTGATTTACTACTATTGGTTTCTATATCTTTCTGAAGGTTGATTGTAAAAACCATCAGCCACGTAATGTTTAAGCAGTGGTGGCCCAGCAGTTACGGCACCAAATGTGGGTACGAACCCAGGCAGGCACATTACTTTGTGTAATTTATTTAATCACCACACCTTGAGAAAACTGGCAAACCAAACATTCGAAGACATTTGACATTCACCATCCCGTACTGGGCCTGGGTGGATTATGGCCCACACCCCCTAACAGAGAGGAGGCCTTTGTCCCAGCAGTGGGAATGTTATAGGCTGATTATGCTATGCTTATGCTTAATGTTGGTAATGTTGGGCGTGGGCGTAGTAACTGCTTTTAGATTTTGGACGCGTCTAAGAAACCGGAAGATATTTTATTTAATCTTCTTGATTTTTTTTGTATCTTAAACAATGCTACATTTCAGCATCTTTACGAAGACATATTACATTATGCACACGCAGTTTTGAACAGCGATCAAACAAGTTATTCCATAGTGACCATAGACTTGGTTTAACATGCTCATAACTATGCGCCTCCATGTTAAAGGTCATTACGATTTTGTCTCATATTAATGGCTTCTACTTAATTACCATTGCGTGGAATCAATTTATGTGTGTCATGACAATTAATATGCACGATAAAGCATTGTCAATTAATTTCACATATATTTTGGAGATAATGAAAGCCATATGTCTAGATTGAATAATTATAATGACATTGCTATGAATACGGTTATCTATTCATGTAATCATATTAATGTCCTCAAGGGTCACCATTGTTGACGTGTTATCTGCAAATGAATTTGAGATTAGCGAAACTGATAACCTGAAAACATAATCAGCCTATAACGTTTCCGTTGGCACCCAGGCCTCTTCTCTGTGAGAGTGACTGGACCTAATTCCACTGCGTAAGCTCACTGTCCCTGCTGGTTGGTGGAGTTTAGCGTCTACCCAATTTGCTTTTTGCTATTCTAATTCATCTCACCCTTAAATATTCCAGGCGAATCTAATCAGCTGGAACTAGATGGACCACTGTTCGTCGGAGGTCTTGGGTCAGAGTACTCGGCATCAAGAACGCCACCTGCTTTGTGGACAGCTGCTTTGAGGCAAGGGTTCGTTGGCTGCATCCGAGATCTAGTGCTGAATGGAAAACCTCAGGATCTGACTGCCTTTGCACGGCAACAGGATTCTGGTAAGTTAACAGTTATATAGAATTTAAAATTGAAGACCAAGTTTAGTTTTATGAACAGATAGATAAAATTTTATTTATAGGACGTTGAGATGACCCATGAAATAATAAAGGAGCTTAGTTTAATTTTGACATTGTTGTTTCAAATAATACAACGTGATTTGGTATAATACTAGCAGTGCCCTATGTGACTTATTATATTATAATTAATATACAGAATGGCAGGACATCGACGCGGAAACATAAACCATGAATTCAGCAAATGATTCTAGACCCCTTTGTCACAGAAATTATTCGACGGTTATTAAAAAAAAATCTGCTGATTGCTACAAAAGAGTAACCGTAAAAACCGTGTAAACTGTAGTGTAGTATGTGTGAAGATATATGGAACTTTTTTTAAAATAACCGACAAAACAATTCACCGCGCCCTCCAGAATCATGTAGGTACTGAATCCAAGGTAACCGGTTTTGAGTCGATGTCCCTGGCTTCTTGTTCTTATGCTTACCCTGACAAAGAACATGCCTATATATGTGTACTTTCTTCCCTAATATTTCAGGAATTTTATAAACACTAAGCTTACAATGACATCACCAGTTGGAACTGATACTATGGAGAGTAAAATAAGGCTTAAAGACATCATACTGTTTGTCCTTACAGCATCAGTCAGACCAGCATGCCATGTGCTGATGAAGCAGTGCGTCAGTTCACCGTGCCAGCATGGTGCTCCTTGCTCCGAAGGCTGGAACCGACCGCTTTGTAACTGCTCCATGACTAGTTATGGAGGTCCCACGTGTGGAAGAGGTTAGTATTGTATTATTTATAAAATGGCTTATGGTTCCATCTTAGGTTATTGTATTAAACGATCTACAACTATCACAAACACAACATATACTGACTGACCGGTTGGCGCAGTTGGTAGCGACCCTGCCTTCTGAGCCGCTGGTCCCGGGTTCGATCCCCAGACAAGTCAAACATTTGTGTGCATGAACATGTCTGTTTGACCTGTGTCTGGGTGTGTATATGTATATAAGTATGTATATCAGTCATCAGGTAACCGTAGTACAGGCTCTGCCTAGTTCGGGACCTGAAGACCTTGTGTGGATGTTGTCTCATATTATTATTATATTATTATATACAGAACAACATCAACACACAACACAAACATCTATAAATAAAAATTGGCCGATGGCCGTATAATATAAATAAATATTAATCGTTATAAATGTTATTTAGTAAAAATTAAAATAATAATATGTAAATAAATATACATATGTATACTATTTTAAAATAATAGGATTGCAGTACCGTAATACTTTTAAGTTTTGGTAGTTTAAAAATGTAGGTAATCTTGAGATGGAAGTTAACTTTATAATTTGTAATGAATAACCTCATATTTGTGAAGTAATGAAAAGTAACATGAAATATTTTATGCTTCCAGAAGCCGCAACTATTTACCTGAATGGCAGCCAGCACCTCACAGCAGCATTAGGTCCGGAACACATAACACAGACTGAGGAGTTGTTGCTTAGGTTCAGGACCAACCGAGCTGGTCTTTTGCTCCGGACGGCTTCGGAACATTCTGCTGATAGGATTGAGTTGGCTGTGGCAGCTGGCAGAGTCAGGGCCAGTGTAAGACTGGGGGATAGAGAAAAGGTGACTGCAATGTTTTATTATTATAATTTATTGAGGACTGAGGTCATATGAAAACAAGATAAAAAAAAGAAAATTAATGTTTTATTGTCACTGAACCACGTGCGTATGAAAGTGACAAATTAGCTCCAGCTATACTGTAAGACCACGTTGTCTGTTTCGTCTGACACATTGGCTTATTGTCACAGAAGCAAAAATCAATGAATATGATCGAAATAGCGACGATATTAGACGATGTTTTTTGATAGATTGCGACACAACTCGAAATTCTATTTCAATGAAATGTTGTTGGAATGCATCGAAGGAAGTTTAATAAGATACAAAATTAAATAATATTGTAAATTAGGGTAGTTATTTATTTATAATGTATTTTCTCACGTTTCCAGAACCTTTTAGCAGGCTCAAACGTCGCGGACGACACATGGCATACAGTAAGGTTCTCCCGTCGCGCCTCCAACCTTAAGCTCCAGGTGGATGGAGCGCCGCCCGTGCGCGGTATGTTATGTACGTATGCACGGGCACCACCCGCACACCTTTTGTTTTGATCCCTGAGTAGACGACGATAAGGTTGGTTTTGCTTTGGCTGCGTTGGTGGAGTTTTGTGAAGAGATACAAAGAATTGCTGAACTAAACACACACATACATAAACAAATACAGCGTCTTCACACATCATGTAACTGAAATTAAAATTTGTAGTTCTTATGATTAAGATACCGACTAATATTTTGTGGTAAGACAATAAAAGAAATGGTACCAACTCACTATGAAAACCCGCTCCTTTTAGTGCAAGAAAAATAAAATGACTGAAATTGGCAAATTTAGAACTACTACCTTTTATGATAGTTAAATACTTCTTATTAAAAAAATGTATTTATAGTCCGAAATTTCAAAGATGTAACTTACGGAATTTGACCAATTAATATTATACCCTTGTCAAAGAATTGAATCTCAAACAACAATGAAATTCATCTAAGTATTTATCACTGAACATTACAGAAAACATGACAAATAACATTAACCTAATTCAAAGTAGAAAAGTTGTAATAATTATTAAAGATGCCAACGCAGTCAAACCAAATATAGAACTTAAGAGAAAATTTGAATTACCTTGATCTGATCCAAGCAGATTCAAATTTGACACTTTTCGACCTCTTCTGGAAAGTGTATATCTGTTAGACGTCCTATTAGAGTGTAGTTAGCTGCTTTATTTCCGTTGTTTGATAGCTGGCACTGTGTATCACCTTTCTGTTGGTCGCTATTGTTTCTTACTTCATTTATATTAATTTCTTCTAGTAGTGTCCTTTGTGTATGTGCTGAAGTAGTAATTAGAGCTGATAAATGCTGCTCAGATTCAACACCATTCAAACTAATCATGGTTTTATTATAATATTTAGTTTCATAAACTGGTTATTTCATCCTTTGAGTCGAAGAAAGCATGAAATATTTGAGCAGTTTTTATTAAATAAATGTGTAAGTAAACAAAGTGTTTCAAAGTTGTGTATTGATTGAACTTTAACATTATGTTATAAAATATTTGTATGACGAAAGTGTTGTTATGACATAATGTTCACCGAATTATAAATATTTGAAAGTGTATGCAGTAAATAAAGAAAATTACTAAGTGTCGTGGCAATTGAATGATTATAAAAAGTAGTAAGACCATGCTGATAACTTCTGCTGATTTATTTGCTCTAGATAATCTATTTGTCACTATGAGAGAACTTTTTACAATGTTGTCGCTATGCATCTTCTAGCAATTGATTAACTGTCTCCATTAACATCTGTCTAAGCTTGTCTATCACGTAACAGCAGATCTAAATGTAAATAACTTCAAAATGGTTGCTAATAACAGTTCTATGAGAGTTTACTTTGCTAATTTATTTTTCGTTTAGAGTCAATGTTGTGGTTAGGTGTGTTGCATTGTTCCTATGATTAAGTCTAATTGATACTAAAACATAAGTTGGTTTTACAGCTGAGACGATTTTAGGAAAAGCGTCTACATTAGAAATATCAACGTTACACGTAGGAGGATTATTTCACCCTGAAGAAGAAATCCAGATGACATCGACTTTGCCAAACTTTGTTGGCTATCTACAGAAGTTTGTCTTCAACGGTATTAGATACATTGACATGGCGAAAACACTTGGAGTTGGTACCAACGAAGAAACCAACAATATCTACGACACGTCCAATTTAATCTTTACTGGGAAATTCGTAAAACCTGACTCACTAAATGTTTATAAATCTGTTACTTTTAAATCTAAGCATACATACGTTGGGTTGCCGCTATTGAAGGCGTATGCGAATACTTACTTGGACTTTTATTTCCGTACGACTGAAATGGACGGGTTACTCTTTTACAATGGAGGAAAGAAACAAGATTTCATAGCGGTAGAGTTGGTGAATGGCCATATACATTGCGTGTTCAACCTGGGCGATGGAGTGGTGACCATGAAGGATAAAATAAAGAACTTTTTGAATGATAACCGGTGGCACACGGTGTCTGTGAGGAGGCCCACTCCGAAGATTCACACGTTACAGGTTGATGATGATTTAGAAATGCACACTACAAGTAAGTTGACAATCACGATCGTTATACAATAGATTTATTTTATTCTTCAGCCAGAACAGTTTTCAACGAAGGCAAACTGTAATTATCTAGTTGAATAGCCTTTAATGAAATGCGAAGCTTTAAAAAAATGTTATCTATATCTTTTTGAGCTATGAGGCCCATTTTGTAAAGGATCATTAAATAATTTTCTGTGTTTTTCAATAATTTTAATAGCAAAACCACAGCATTAAGGTATGAGTACTTTTTATGCCATACTTGCTTTTCCAGGTTCGAACCTCATGTTGGAACTAGACAGCGTGCTATACGTCGGAGGAGTTCCTAAGGATATGTTCACTGCGTTACCTGTAGGAGTCCTGTCCAGGCAAGGGTTTGAAGGATGTATGTCTAGTCTGGATCTCCCTGGAGAGTCACCATCCTTGATGGAGGATGCAGTTGTTCCTAGCTCATCATTGGGTTCGGGATGTGAAGGTAAGGTTTAGAATAAAGTCACTGATGTTTTAATTATGAATCTGTAGGAAGAGTAGGGAAGTACATAAAATGAAACGTGCATTCCTCTCTCGCAGCCCTCTCTGCGCCCTTTAGTCCGGCCTGCATCTCGCTTACAAACGCCACCATTATTTTGTACGGTTTCTATTTGTCACTTTAAAATTAACTTCTTGAGTATTTTCTGTTTTTTGTTAATATTCTGTGAAATAATATAGTGTTCCCTAATTTTACCTTGTGAAAACCTTTATTTCATTTAATACCATCCTACAAAGCTCTTTATATAATTTTTTGATAGCAAAAAGCATGGTACATTCAGTTAGGGAAATGTATGATTTAGCAGATGGACACTCTGCGTTAGTTTGTTTTATAAAAGAGACTGACAAAAATAACATATATAAAAATAAACACATTAAATAAATGGCGGACGAAGCAATTACGACGTCATTTTGCCACCACTCATAGTGGTCGCCAACTTTAATCAAATTAGTGATCAACAAGAATAAATAAATCAACTAAAGTACTTTGACAAACTAATAAATTGCTAGTAAATTCATATTATTAGATTATACAATATGCTGATATATACAAATGAATGAATAAGTCATTAAATACATCAAAAACGAATAATTTGACACGACTTCCTGGCACATCAATAGACTAACACTTGTACAATATTTATTAAAGTAATATAAGGCCTAACACTACAGCTATAGCAGGCCACTAAGCTACGTGAGAATACTCCTAAAACCCAAATAAGCTAGCACACTTCACCGCTTATGTACCTACGTTATGAAAAATTACCTTATAGTTTTATTTGCAGGTCCAACTAAGTGTACACACAACGCGTGCGCGAACAAAGGCGTTTGTGTGCAGCAATGGAACACTTATGTCTGTGATTGTGACTTGACGTCATTTACTGGACCTACATGTTACGATGGTATGTGATTATTAAAACTTCTCTAAAATCTACTTCGAGATTGTGTTATAAAATCATGCAGAGACATAACTTTAAGTCTTGTTCATCCTGTCATAGCTAGCTTGGTACGCTCCACCGCACTTCTCTGGTAATTCTTAAACTACAAAAAGTACACGACATAAAGGTGCTCTTGAACTGAAGAAGAAGACTGAAGAGACTGTCAAATTGCATCCCTTGATGCGCGATTTTCTGTTCCCAATGCAGTTACGAATAGATTATGTTTTCTCACATTTTTTGCATACATTTCCGACGTTTGATTCCACTTTGTCGTCCATTTAATTAAAAGCACACATCAAACTACTATATTCTCAATTTGCAAATGACTTTATTTCAGAATCAGTAGCATACGAGTTCGGCCCGGGCCGTGGGATTATTACCTACACGTTCCCAACCGACTCTGTAGCAGACACAGAGACAGACAAGGTTGCTCTAGGATTTGTCACCAGCAAAGCTGATGCTGTTTTGCTGAGGATCGAGTCCTCGAACACACAGGATTATATGCAGATGGAGATTGTAAGAACTATATTTAATATATGATTTATCGTTGATCTTATTGAAGGGAAAGGTCTGTTAGTTGAAAATTCAGATGAACTGACACAATATCTCAATAACATTACTGAGTAATTATACAATTATTTTAATTATGTTATTATACATAACATAATATGAACAATACGGGTATTTTTAATTTGACTTTTTTAATTTATAGTGTGGTCAAAGTTTATATTTGGCATTATCAGCATTATCAGCATAACCTGGCATTATCAGGATCTGGTTTTCGTTAACAACCAAACCAAATGTTTTGAAGAACTTTCTGTCTTTGTTACTATAGAACCTTTTTTAATATATTTGTTTAATTGGATACGTTTATTTATTTTAAGACAATGACAGGCCATCATATTAGGTATACTGCGAAGTTTTTTTTCGTTCATATAAAGGCGTTAAAAGAGAAACTAAAATTATATTAATTCCGTCACTTGCAGATTCGTGGCAACCTGTTCATGGTGTACAACGTGGGGGGAGGAGATCACCCACTAGGTGACGAGACCGCGCGCGTCGACGACGGAGCCTACCACGTGGCCAGGTTCACGAGGAACGGCAGCAGAGCCTCGCTGCAGCTGGACAATTATGCTGTTATTATAAGGCATCCTCAGGGTAAGTTATTTAAACCACTGTTTAAACATGTAACAAGATTAATTTACTTAATTAAAATTATCTTAAGAATATGAAACGAAGATCTTAATTCAACTGCAAATGTTGGCATGGTTGCCACAGTCAAAGTCGGACATGCTAAAAGCTGAGCTATCCCATGAGCACTAGGTGTCATGGGTTCGATTACCACATGTAACAAATTCGTATGGCCTGCAGATAGTCTGTTGTTCCGATTCTGGCTTATTATTGTAGTTTGTAACCACACCCACGATATTAAGACTGCAAGGGTTTGGCGAAGGAGAAAAAAACTTCTTTAGTAACCAAATATGTCCCCATTTATTTCTTACGTTGTTATTACCTAGTTCCCAACTTATTATTCATGGGGAGTCCATGTCTACCCAGTAGACAGCGGTCAGGGGCATGGCTGTTCTAAACCTCCCCTACATTAATACGCATTGAGCCGATTATGTGTAAAACTAATGATAAATGATTGTATTTCTGTAAGTAGGTTTTTACAAACACTTACACGTCAATCATATTTAATTTAAACTAGATGAGGTCGGCGTTTCCTATCTGGCTACTCTGAGAAGAAAGGCCGAAACAAACTCAGAGGTCACAGTCTCTTTTAAAGTCCAGACAGAATCTTGGTCAGAACATGTGAAGGCTATGTAGATCGGTATCTGAAATGGTCTTTTGAGGAAAGAACCACACAGATTGAGTGGACCTGTCCAGTCAGTGCACGCAATTGACAGCAATCGTGCAGCTCAACTCAGAACTTAAGGAGCTCAACGATTCGACGAAATAAACCAAAGTAAGGACATTTGAGTAGGCCGCACGTTACTCAAACCACTCACGTTACGCAAGTTACTCAAACTGCCAGATCATGACACTAAGAGAGAAAAATACAAAAAAAAGCAATGACCAACATAGTTCTCACATTCACAATTGTTAAAATAATATATTATAATACTTTATACAGTAATTACTCATGTCATTGTATCTATATGTAAATGTGTGTGATGTAATCATGTAATTGTATTAGATGCAAAACCCAACGGGGGTATTTAGATTCATAAACTAACGAGCAATATAAAAATATGTAGTTTAAAATAAACTAAAACACGCTTTTATCACGCACTATTTTTTTTTATTTGAATTGTTTTTTATTTAATCATTGAATATAAAAGAAGAACATAGTCAATTTAATTATAGTTTTTAGTGCGTGATAAAACCGTGTATTTGTTTTGTTTAAACTACATGTTTAAATTTTTTTGCTCTTTTGTTTAGTATATTTTTCATTGATTTATTAAGTCTAAAGTCAACAAAGTTATGACTTGAGTGGTTTACTAGGAGCCACAGAAGAGTTCCACTTTCACCTCTTGGCTTCATCATCAGACCCTCATTACTAAGCCCAATCTATTGGACACGTCAAAACGAATCATATGAGCCCAAACTCGAGGGGTTTACTAGTAGCCACTGAAGAATTCCACTATCCACCTCCTGACTCCATCGTCAGATCTGCTCCAAGATACCGAATTATAGTTATGTCACCCGAACTACATATACATACAAAGTTTCATTTTGATACGCTAATTAGAAGTAGGTTATAATTGACCTCAAAGATTTTATTACTTTGTTTGTTAGTTACAAGTGAAGCTAATAAAAACGTTCTCTTGGCCGTCCGTACACTCGACTTCTCCCGTCAACATTACTCTGCCCCAATTATCTGAGGATAATTTGATGTGCGTATCTTAAGCTTGTAACTTTATGCCGTTCGAGTTTTGGGCCATTTATGGCCGGTAAGGCTTTCGGATTGACTTCTGCACGCCGTCTCCTGACTGTCCACTTACTGATTTGCTCCGTCTGGGTCTGCAAAAGTTGTTGCTAGATTGCAACTCCCGTCTGATGTCTATTTCTTAACATCGTTGACACGATGAATCGAATAGATCTTCTCTGGTCGTTGTGCACCTTGGCTTGCTTGTTCTTCTTAGGTTGAGTCCAGTCTCCCTAAAACACCGCAGCACTTGTTGGACAGTAGAATATCTCACACCCATTGTTCTGGCCGTTTGTCTCTGGGATCTCCCCAATTGCACCATAATGATGATCCAATGATTCCCCGGGTGTGAGAGGCATGATGATACCTTTATTCAAAGTCAAAAGATTTATTTGCAGATAAATATGGTTACAAAAGTTCTTACAATGGTAGTATAATAAATATACACATATTCAATCATAACATAATTTTTAGTGTACAATAAAATTATGTCATTTAAATTTAAACTAAAGGAATTCTTATAATTTTTTTCTTATTTACAAGTTAACGTTTGCCTTAAGCACTTTTAGTAAGAAAACCGACACTCAAACGTGAAAACATTAATTAAGTCAACATGAAAATAAAAGTATTCAAATGTAATCCAAAATTAATACTGTTTTAATTTTTTTTTACTTCATGAGTTTCATGTAGTAAAAAAAATCAAAACAGTATTAATTTTGGACTGTGTATTATTCATTTATTGCATTTTTTTAATTTGAATATCTTTTGACGACAGTAAAAAGTTAATACAAAAGGCAAGGTTTATACATATGATGGACCCTGTAAGGGCGGCACCAGAAAAGGATAAACTAAAATTCCAAAAAAAGCTAAAATATACCTACAACTAATATAAAAAAATCAAATCTAGGTTAATTTATCAAAAAACTAAGGACAGAAATTGTAGTATTCAAGCCATATTTAATCGTGGTATGACTTTTCAGGAGGTCAACAATCAACGATCTTTAACGGCATGTCAACCATCGCCGTGGGTGGCGGGTCAGGCGGGTCGCGCACCTTCAGCGGTGTGCTCGCGGGCGTGGTGGTGCGCGGCGTCCGGGTGCTGGACCTGGCGGCGGCCGGCGAGCCCGCCGTGTCCGTGCGCGGGGACGCCCGGCGGGCTCACACGCCGCTCGACAGAGACATTAATAGGATGCAGCAGGTGCGTATCTGCGGTCTGAAACTAATAGGGTTTCTAGAAATGCTGGTCAGGCAAAGACACGAAAGCGCGACGATCTGACGACATCTTCAAAGTCATGGGAAACACTTATGAGCCTTAAAAAGTGACATTATATCAGTGATAACGATGACGAATTGACGCTTTGGAATGGGCAACTAGCTTCATATTTCTGACTGACCGACCACTTGACAATTCAAAAGTGCCTGTAATTAGATTATTTGAAATAAATGCTTTGAGTTGAAAGTCGTTGTAGAAATACGAAGCGCTTTGAAAGCGATAGTATGGGTCCTCCGTACGGGACACATACTGAACAATGAAGACAGATAAAAAGAAATTTTTGGAGGCCTATACCCAGGAGTGGATGCTTCCGAACCGAAATGGTGATGAGTAGCATAATAATTTGAAACATGCACTTGACTACATACGCTGTAGCCATAGACAGAGGTAGCAGTGTATCCATCGTTTACTTATATTCAAATGGATGAATGATAACTTTAGTATCAGACAGGAATATAGTCCTTTTATAAAGCTAAACATCTTGCCAACGGAGATAAAGTGTTTTGTCGCAACAACAAAAGATGTCTCTTGCCTGATATTTATAAAAAAACTATATACTTACTATGTATTTTGACCATTCCAGACGCCTCCTTCAGGATACGGCGGTCCTGGAGTACTAGACGAGCTGGTATACTCCGGGGCAGGGTCAGGGTGTAGAGATGACGATGAAGACGCCTGCGTGCTACCTGACGCTGGGTCCGGAGATGATCTCATCACTCCGGTGTATGTGCCGTCAACGAGGCGACCTCCGTCGAGGTTACATAAGGTATGATGAAATTCTATGCTTATGACAGATATGACAGAGATTACGAAATACCAAGTACAATAAAGACCGTTTCATAAATTATTTAACAAGTAACAGATAGTGATACAATGTCCAAAGGTGGTAAATATTTCTATAAGGCGATAGTAAATATACTGGATTTTAATGTATTTTTGCCACTCTTTCAACAATATGATTAATTATGACACACGTTAAGAACCCTGTCTGAGCAGTTTCGGTGATCATAATTACGAATAAAGAAGAAACTTTATTCGACTTTGATCTTAAGCATTACTGTATAGTACTAATAATAATTATGTTCAGGGTGATGCAAGTGGAAAGCTGATGAAACCGTGTGATGACGAAGACTGTATCGAAGGATCTGGCTCTAACGAAAACGAAATCACTGAACCTGACCATCCACTGACCACGTAAGTTTTATATACAAAAATAAACCTATACAGCGCAGAGATTCTGGAGATGGACGATGATGTGTCATGGATATCTATACAAATAGCGTAACATAGATAGAAGGCCTGTGTACCAGCAGTTGAAACGTTACAAGCACAGGCCTCATTCTGTGTTATACATGATGAGTTTACTGCTAGTAGGTAATAGGTAATACGGGCTGGTGTCCGCAACTCCACGTCAATGCGCGTATTTTGCGTACGGGTGGGAAAATCGGTTATTCGATCCACCTCAGCTCCTCGAGGAAGGCCAGCAACGCCTTGACAATCTCACGTAGGGTACCTGGGTTACCGAAGTACTTTGCCCTGTATGTGGTGACCACCGGGCAGCTTAGAAGCACATGGGCTGCTGTCTCGTCTTCCTCCATGCAGGCCCTGCACAGCGAACTGTCCGTGACTCCTAATACAAAGAGGTGTTTATTAAATGACCCGTGACCAGTTACGGCTGCTGTGCAATAAAGTATTGAGTATTGAGTATTGACTGTACGCAGCTGTTGCTTGGTTAGTCGGAGAACCTGTTTCGTGAAGTGGCCTTCGATTGTGGGGAGTGCTTCCCTAGCCTGCCTGCACTCACGTTGGTACATCCATAGTTTGTGATTTACTGCTAGTATTTCTTAATGCAAAATTATTTTAGCTCGATTCTATCTAGCTTATAAAGAAAACATACTATTTACAATTATAAAAATACAATGGTTAATTCCAGGTCTGGAGCAAGCAGTACCCACAGCATGACATCACCAACAGTCATCATCGTATCCACTGAACACGTGGACAAGACTCTCGAAGGTTCCACCGATGGGTCTACTGGTTCCAGTGAGACCACTAAGAGTAGCACAGCAGGGCAGCCAACGTTACCAGACCACGACAATATGCATGCTGGCACCGTTGACACAGCTACACCACCTGAGAGGAGAACTACGCCTACTGATGGTAAACCTAACGCGGCCCAAGTCTCACGCTCAAGCAGCGAAAAACAAGTGCCAAACATTTATTTAGTAACATCATTATGCTCCTTTTTGTTCTATCGAGTACCATCATACGAGTAAGATTATTGCGACTCCTATTTTAACCAACACTAGAAGCTACCTACCTTTTATTGAATCTTGGCTTTGGAGTTCCAATTCCTCATCGTAGTTTATTTCCAGTAAGGTGGTAAGTTCTGCTTTGTTTCTAAGAATACTATAATAATTTATATTCCCTTTATTATCTGCAGATCACTCCCACACACGAACAAGTTACCACTTCACACCAACGCTTACTGGTAGACACGTGCCAGACGAGCCAACTCACACTACAGAAGAAGACACCAACCATATACCAGAATATGAGGATCGGCGCGAGAACGAGATAGAAGCACGAACGCCTACGTATGAGACCGAGAGTGAGCAGGACAGAATGCCAGGCAGAGTTCATCCTGAATACAATGGGTATGACGTCACGCCTAAGTGGTACCACCCGAAGACGACAGATAATAGGGTTGTGCCGCCTGAATCAGAGTTCTTCGCGACTATTGTTGGTAAGTAATGTACTGAAAAGACATTAATCACACGATCATAGAATATTGCTATAGTACAGCAGAACGACAAGGTAAAATTCCATCTACGTATAGCAGGCATTTGTCACTTTTTCGAACTGTCATTTTTATTTCATGTAGTCGGTAAAATAAATAAGGTTTCATGCGCGGTGCAAAATTTCCTTATACGTATAATTAACTTTTTCGTTTGCGAGTGTCCAAACCTTCAGTTTCCGTTTCTCTACTGAACTCTGTTCCTATTTATATTGTTCATTCAAACAACGTAGACAAGACCGTAGTGCGATTCAGAAATTCAGTCCAACGGAACAACGCCATCTATCGAGGTATTAAGCAAACTTTGACACCAGCCTTGAGTACAATTTCAGTAAACCAAGAGAATAGTTTTATGAACATTATTTTTCCTTAGGTGAAATTTTATTTTGTGAATCCCGATTTTTTACAGCATGTTAGAGGAATTTTATGTCAGTTGCTTGATTTATGGATAATATTATAGATTGAAAACGATTAGCATTCTAACAATCAAGTCTGTTTCAAGTTTTAATAAGATCGTGTCAATACTTTCATTTTGCAAGTGAAATCGCGGCAGACCCAGAATAAATGGCGGGATGAGCTGAACTCCTTCAATAAGAACTTAGTAGCTTTAAATAGAGAGAAGTGGAAAGAGAGTAGGGGACCCTATGCCCACGATGATGATGATGATGATCAATACTTTCATTTAGGAAACAGAACAGTAACAAAAAATATTCTTTTTTTCAGGTATAGTGGCGTCGGTGCTGATAGCAATAATTTTGATAGTGATCATAGTGCTCAAGTACATTGTGTTCAAGTTCGACCCCTCGTATAAGGTGACAGAGGATAAGAACTATCAGCAAGGAGCCAGTGCGGCGCTTTTGGGCAACCAGGTGATGTTTCGTGTTCAAATTTGGTCTTACTTAAGCGCAGCGCAAGCGTGCAGGAGCAATGGTCGCACGAGTCATGGTCAGCCATAACAGTGTTCTGAAACTGATCGCTGATAGAGTGAATTATCCATATATAATTTACTTCTGTCAGTTAAATGCATTACCGTATCGTGTTGTTTACTAATACCTACTTAGTTTTAAGGACAATGTTACTAACCCGAAATAAGTGTTCGCTCGAATTTTTATAACCTTTGCACTTGTCTGTCTACTAGAGTACCAACTTTATCTTTTGTCTGGGTCTAATTTAATCGTGATTTTACTTTTGGATGTATACTTATTATGCTTTTAACTTTGGCTTTTGAGCCTTAGTCATAAGACTAATATTTTGGATGTTTCTTTCCTAGGCCCATTCGAGCTATCAAAGCGGAGCATCAAGCGCTCCAACGGGAGGTGCAGCCCGGAACCTGCAACCCCTCCCTCTCAACAGAAACGGTACCGCGCCCTCCGCACCCCTCGCGCCAATACCAACACAGCCCGTCAAACGAGACGGCATCAAAGAGTGGTACGTTTAAACCCAAGTGCGAAAGAGACGACTATAGTTTTGTGTGTGTTGGACATATCAAGAACATAGTGAGTGGTTGTTAGACGCTTCGAATCGAACCTCGCCTGAACATTGGGCGTTAATGCTTTAAGATGATAAGACATAATGACTGATACGCAAGTGTTTTTAGTATTTTGTAAATATTAATTAATAATGTTTATAGATGGGTCACCTGTGTGTACGGATGCGATTGTTGAGACTTGTGCGTACTAGATTTGTAGCAATAAGATCAATAAATCCTTCCTTAAATTAATACCTTGTAAGAAGTCATCAATGTTAAATGTTTTCTAAAAAGAGAGGATGCAAATAAGTTCTTTCGAAACTGTTACAGTCTAGTATGCAAAAGACCGTGATAGAAAAACCTAGAAATAATGGAATTGCATTTTACTATTGTATAATTAGTTTCATTTGTTTTTGTTACTGATCTTTTATTGTTAAACCTTAGCTTTTCTGACCTGTACATTGCTATAATTCATGTATTTGCGACTTAACTTTTCTATCTACATTGCCTTTAATAGTTTAAATTAAACTAAGACTAATGTATATTGGTTGTAGACATTAAATTGTTGGTGTATCATGATTGGATCAATTAAAATAGAGATTTTTTTCATGCAACTTTATCTTATTATCAATTTTACAAACCAAGACATTGATCAAAATAGGAACAGCTCCGTGTGAGAAACAGTCATATACTTATCAGGAAGATTTGTTAAGTATTAATATTATATATTATTGTATATTATTTTACATAATTATCCAATTTTGATATACAATCAAACCTTGTTAATGATCTGAGACTATGTAAGACATAAGATGAAAATGCTATATTTGGAGCTGCCATCACGAAATTGAAGCATATCGTTCAATTGAAGACTACAGTACTTTTACGATTCTCAATAATCTTTCCTATATATATTAGATGTTATACAATATTTTAAATAGGCAGGGCGTTGCGAGTAGTATAGAAAAAGGAATCATAATCATCAGAGTATAAGATCTAAATTCGCTTGGAGTTAGAAATGAAAACAGGTATATTATTGTAGGACGCGTAACAAGTATGAGCTTGTAGATTTGGTATGAAATATAGATATTCTGAGTTTTAACATATCGTCCATATAGTATTCTGTATTTCTATTGGGATACTTTAATTGTTCGACCACCAGTACAACTCTTGGTTATTTAAAATCTATCGAATACAATAGATCTTGAGAAAACCTTTAAATATTTTTAAAGGGTTTCTCAAGATCGTGTCCCACAATATTGTCAAGAGTTTCGTTTGTGATCCAATCCTTTAATTCCCTCCCCTTATGGATTTATTCACTCAACTTGTCCTCGATTACTTTGATCTCAGGCTTAATTGAATTATAGTGAGAGCGTTAATTAAATAATAAAATTCAGTCAATTTATTCTCAAATTAATTCCTGTAAAATGTATAAGGATGAATACATAAAATGGGATGTTGAAATATGATATTTCGTATAGAAAGAATGCAATAAAGTATGAAATGGAAATGGTTCTTATGCAAGCGTTTGATACACTTCAGCAAGGGTGTGTGATGGTTGGAGACTTACTAAGCTCATTTACATTAACATAATAAGTCATCAAAATTCATACAATATTTACCAAGGCTTTGTGCGCATAAAAAAGCTACGCGATTTAAAAAAATCATTTACATAAGTATTGGCGTGCCACAAGGATCCGATATTTGCCCCCCGATAATGTCTTTTGGTGTATGATCCTAAACAAAGCTAATATTACTTTCATCATCACGGCTGAATATAATGTCAATGGGATTTACTTATAGTAAAACTATTAACTACAATAAAGTCTACTTAATTGGCAATGTCTCTTCAGTAACCTTAAGCTGCCTTCACTGACATCTATTTTATAGCGTCAGGCAATATTCTGACTACCCTCCTGAAAATATTGCAAACAATTTCTACTTCGAACCATAACTTATAAAAAAGCTGCTTATATTTTTACATCTAGCGTGTATTTGTACATCCACCGTCCCGATTTCCTCTTTCCGATTAATAAAAACTTGAATTAGCTTTAAAATAAGACGGAAAAATAACATATTTATATAGATTGTTATAAAGCACAGGTTTTAGGTATTCGAAGTTGCATTTAATGTGATGTTTGAGTGTATGGAATAAAGATAATTATGCGATTAAAAATGGCGTCTATAACACTTGTATCTAAATCATTGCATGTCACCAATAATTTCTTGCTAGAAGAAAATAGGATAGAAAAACCATATCAAGTAAAAGCCAATTTTTTAAACTTTACTTTGTACAATTTCCTCTAATCGGTAAACTTTTTTTTACCGAATAAGCCATCGATTCCTTTCCGTCATTACTCGGACGTCAAGGCGAAACGCAACTTTAATAGAACAATTTCTTTGAACACTTAATGGGAATTGTCCTACCAGAATCGCGTCGCGCCTATCTGCGGCAGCCTTCAATCAATCGCTTAATTTTATTATGTACACTCAAACACAGCATTTATTGTAAATAGTTATTCAATATAATACTGTAAACATAAGTGGTACTGTACGGTGTATGTCACACTCGTTTTACGGCACAAAATGTTAGTAAAAAACAATTTGTTTATCTGTCAATTTTAGTCTTAATGTTTAGTGTGTTAATCATTTATACCGTGATGTAATTATATTGTAATGATTGTAGAGTTTTCTACAGACACAATATGAAATGGAGGATTTTTTTTAATGAAAAATATCTGTCTAGTTAAAGATAGCATATAAAATTATAAAACACAAAATTATATTATATAAATAAAAAAACGAAAGTGAAAATAAAACTGATGTGAAAACAAGAAATGAATTCGCAAACAACTAACAAATACATTTTGCGGTTAATCCCGATTAAATATTCAGTCAATTTATATACCAGGCATGAAATATCTCACGAAATATTTGATTAATAAACAATGCCTGTTGTGATATTTTTATATAATTAGTATATCGAGTATAATCAGATAGGTAGGATCAGCATCAGGTTGGTATTTCATAGTTGTGTCTGTAGGAAATAAATGTGAAAATAATTTTGTTCGTTACACCATGTTTAACTGATGTTGTTATTCACGATTCCGGTCGGACCAATTTTAGTTTCAATGTAAAAACGACAGTTATTAAAATAATAATATATTATGTAAATTACATGGCGACATTGTTTTATTCAATCCCTGTTTTGAGTAACCCATTGACATAGAGCTTTACCTCCTCAGGGGTGACGTTAAAAGCAATACATTTTAGGATAGGCTGTTCACTGAAAAATGTGTACAGTAAAATGTCTACGTATTAATTCTTATAAAATTTGCAAAACTCAGGAGCTCCTGAGCTTTGCAGATCGCAAAGCTCCTTTCGTCCGTTCTTTTATGGACTAGGTATTGCAGCCACTTATGGAATGGCTCAGCAAAATACCAGCTTTCTGCACTTGACTCGGTGGAACGCAGGCCAAAAAGGCGAGAAGTCTGTGTCGGGATCCCACGTATAACTCACCAGCCTTCAAAGCAAGAGTGAACAGGCATGTTCTGGGTTTGCTGGTTCCATTGTAGACTTCATCCATCGCTTTCAACAAGGTGAAATCGAGGTGAACAGAAGGCCCATTACGTAATAATAAAATCTGTACGAAGATCCAACAAAATTATCAGAACCTTGTGGTTAGTCCGAAACGTTCCAATAGTCAGTCAAGATTATAGCCAAAGTATGAATTTTTATTGACAAAATAAAATATTAGGATGTGAGTATTTATTGAGACCGATTAACAAAACTAGTGTCTGGCTCGAGCCACGTTCCCCAAATCTCTTTTTGCTTCTTGATAGCAGAGATATAAATCGCTTGATAGTAGGCAGGTACAGTACAGCTTTGCTTTTTTTTAATGCTGGCTTAAATACTTAATAACAAAATAAATAGTCTTATTTTATTTTGTTAGCCAACAGTTTCTCACTTTTTGGCGAAGGTCTCCCCCAAATTTTACCAGGTATCCTTTTCCTGAGCCACTTCGAACCAGCCTTTGCGTTACGCGTCGAAGTGGTCTCGCTACCTCTTCCTGGGCCCGCCTCGGTGTCACCGTCCATCCTCAGGCAGCCACCGTATTGAGATTGTTGCCCAGCGGTCACTACGCATACGGCTGACGTGACGTAAAATAGTCTTTTAGAAGTAATTTTATAAATCTGCTTTGATAATCCAGGTACTTTCCAACGAGAAAAGATTACATTTCTTTATCGCAGTCAAAACCACGCGCATAGAAATAAAAGCATTTATCTTAATGTTGTAATCAGATTCGAACTCCTGAAAACTTTCGTCTTAAGTTCGGTCACAAATCATGAACTGCGCACAAAGTTGAGCCAAAAAGGGGCAAAGATCTTAACGATACGCACATACATTACAAGCGATTATGAAAGTAATCGATGGACCTTGAACCTAAATTGATGGTTATTTGTACGCTTGAAAGAAATAACTTTTGGTAAATTACGGTACAGCTAGGGAACATTATTGTTAAGTGAATTGAATACCAACTTAAACTGTTCGTGTAATCAAATCACAACTGGCATTCTATCACAGGTTCGTAAAGTAAAAAAAAAATTGAGAGGTGTCGTGGGACACCCGGTTGAAACGATCTTCCTCTCGCTTAAGCACACTTGGTGAATGAGAGCTAGACCGGAAAAATTGTATCAGTGCGAAAAAGTGCTGAGTACAAGCGTGCGATAAGGAACTTTGTTCCAGAAATATTTCATAGTGTTAGGTTTAGTTAAATTAGGTGAGGTTAAGTTGGGGTGCATGTTGAAGAGCCTCCTCGTGGCGCACCCTGGGCAACGTCGGCTCCAATTTCTCCCAGTGCGGTTTTGGGGGACAATTGGGGCTGGCGGCTAATCTTCAACAAGCGGGGAAAGGTCGCGGTTCCAATCGCCGATCATGCTTGATGGTCGGTGAAGGGAACCGGGCTACAGAGGGCAGATACGTCCACTCCTCCTCTGCTTACAGAGGGAGGTGAGTGGGCGTAGACTGGGCAGGGCCGCCGATGCGGAACAGGCGGTCGTGTCCCGGAGGGAGGCAGCGGCGCGCGCGCGGGGGATGATTCTCTCGCGCGGCGCCGCTCCGGAGAGGGGAGGGGTCGAGGAAGACGCCGGTCTGGTAGTCACCTCCGGCTCCTCCCGGGTGGAGGCCAGCAGGCAGTGGGTGCGGGGGCGCCCTTTGCCTGTATTGCACGGGCCTCCACCAGCGTCGGACGGGAGTGGCCGGGTGTTCCCGGCCATTCCCGTAGCCCCCCAGTTAAATGGGGGGCATGCGGGGCCCGCCAAATAGGCGGGCATACGCCGGGAGGGCTGTGGAAGCAGAGGCTGAGCCAATTTCCCATAGCCCTCCCATCACGGCGTTGTGGGAACACCGCTGAGTTTTAGTGGGTATACTGTCGAGTGCGGATTTCGACAGGAGTCCCACATACCCCGTCTCGTCCCCCACGAGCGGGGATGCATAAAGCATTTCTCAGCGACAAAAAAAAAAAAAAAAAAAAAAAAGGTGAGGTTAAGTTCTGAGGGGTGAGCTCCAACTGGGATAGACTTGACGTGTTACGCGAATGACACACTGGTCACGGCCCGGGAGAGCTCGCACAGGGACACAGCGTTGCTGGCGGCAACTGCGGTTTCACAAGTCGCATACGGCGCGTGGGCCTGGAAGTGGCTCTCAACATATCGGAGGCTGTGGTCTTTCACGGCCCTCGGTGGGCGCCAATGCCTGGATCAGGCACTGTGGTCGGGGGGGGCCCAAACTGCGATCGAGTCTACTATATATAACTCGGACTGTTGCTCGAGAGCCGGTGGGACTTCGGCCCCCACTTTCGGTGCCTGCCGCCGTAGCTGATGGGCGCAGCGGGCGTACTCGCAAAGCTGCTTCCCAATCTGGCGGGCCCGAGCACCGTCTGTATGAGGCTGTACCTAGGCGTCGTGCGATCCATGGCCCTGTACGGGACTGCAGTGTGGGCCTCACGATCGGCAGCATCGCAATGCTGCGAAAACTGCAGAGGGCAATGGCCGTCAGAGCTATCAGGGGGTATCTTATGATCTTCCACAAGGCGACTTGTGCATTGGCCGGATGTCCGCCTTGGGACTTAGAGGCGAGAGCTCTCGTGTCACTGTACCGGTGGTGCGAGGGGTGCGGACGCAGGGCTGTGGACCGATGCAGCGAGAGATCGAACTGCGTCGGTCACAGCTCCGCGAGGTCCTGGTGGCGGAGTGGCGGGACAGGCTTCTGCGCTCTACCTCGCTACCGTCAAGGCGATCCGACCAATGCTCGACGAATAGCTCGGGAGGAGACACGGCTCCTTGTCGTTTCGGGCGACGCAGGTGCTCTCGGGGCATGATTGCTTTGGGAAGTACCTGTTTTGCACAAACTGGAATTAGAATTTTATTTATTTGTAAGAATGTAGTTTTACATAGTACGGTGCTAATATTTTTTTACGTTGTATACATTCTACCACAACATATGGTGTACAAATTTTCAATGTTATTCTTAGCTATTTAAGTACAACACAATAAATTTAAAGATTTGCGACTTACAATATAAGTCCAATATGAATCAATATTATTTTAACTAGGTAATCGTTGGTCAAAATTAAGTACAAGTCATTTTGGATTTTTACACAATTCCATATATTCGGCAACGTCATAAAAGCAATTATCCAATAACCAACTCGACAGCTTTTTCTTGAGCATCAGCTGGATGTTCGGTGTCATCACTGCCTCAAATGTCTAGGACACGGCGTGCCATACGCTGGCAGAGTGATGATGATGATGATGATGGGGACTCCCTTTTCCGCACTTAGACTCTCATTTGGTCCGTTGTGCGTGGGGATACTGGCTAACACAGCCAGCCTAGCTCCGCCCAAAAGCACAGAAGCCTCCTGGGGGCTTCACAGGCTTCGCGGAGCGACCTCACTGTTCCGAGGATTTCTTCCCGTTGAGAAGCCACAGCCTCGCACTCCAGGATGACGTGGGCGGCTGATTCCTCGGCGTCAAGGCAGCCCCTGCAAAGGGGGCTGTCTGTGGCGCCTATGTTAAAAAGATGTTTGTTAAGGGGGTTATGGCCCGTAATTGTTCCTATAATTATTCTGAGGTTATTTCTACTCAGGTTGAGAAGTTTTTTGGTTAACCGCGGGTCTACAATTGGTAAAGCCAATTTGGACTGTCTACAGTCTGTTGCCCGTGACCATCTGTTGTTATGGAGTTCGGTCGATCTTTGACGAATCCACGCACGAAATTGTGAGAAAGGCAGAGGGATAAGTGGGTACGGGCCTAGCACTTCCATATCAGAGCCTCTCTTCGCAAGTTCATCAGCGGCATCATTGCCTAAGGATCCACTATGCCCTTTGATCCACTGGAGGGTAATGCGATTAAACGTCGATAAACTCTCCAGAGCTAAATGGCACTCAAAAATTAGTTTATTGTTAGTTTGTTTGTTTTCTAAAGCTTTGATCACAGATAGGCTGTCGGATAGGAATTTAATGCCATAGTTCCGGATGCCTAAGCGCTTTACTGCTGTTGCGGCTTGTGTTAAGGCAACACATTCACATTGAAATATCGAACTGTGTGTGCCTAGTGGTATGTGAAGGTTAATGTTGAGGTCAAGGGAGTGTACGCCAGCACCTGAACCGTTTTGTGTTTTTGAGCCGTCTGTGTAGATGCGCACTTCATGGGCTCCTGACTGATCCCTTTCCTCCTGAACTGTTTGTATAATATAGTTTTTGTTGAACATTGGTTGGTTTGGTGTTCTATCACACGGGGCAGCGATGAGCGGTTGGTACTCAATCGCCCGGTCCAGGATATTAGCGTGTGGGCTGGTATGGTTTTTGCCCCATATGCCCAGATGCATTAGCCTGATGGCAGCTAGCGCCGCCTCCTGCTGTATGTACAGGTCAAGGGGAGTTAGTGTAAGGGCTATCTCCATGGCTGCAGTTGGGGTGGTTCTCATGCAGCCAGTGGTAGCCGTACAGGCCAGTCGTTGGAAACGTTGTAGTCTGGTAATGGTGGTCGAGAGTTCAGTCCTTGTCCACCAAACCAGAGCGCCATAAGCCAACATTGGCCTGATTACCGCTTTGTATAACCACAGAGTTATCTTCGGAGAAAGCCCCCATGTTTTCCCTAACATTCTTTTGCATTGGTAGAGTGCAATTGTGCTTTTGTTAAGTTTGTAGTCAAGGTGCTTGTTCCAGAGAAGTTTGCTATCAAGGATCACCCCCAAGTACTTGACTTCGTCTTTAAGTGTTAGTTCAGTGTTGAAGAGTTTTGGAAGCCTATGGGGTCCAAGAGTTCTCTTGTTGGTAAACATTATTAGTTCTGTCTTCGAGGGGTTAACCGATAGTTCGTGCCTCGTGCACCAGCTCTCGATTATTTTGAAAGCCCTTCTCATGAGATCACATGAGATGCCTTCAAATTTCCCCGAGATCAGAATTGCTATATCATCCGCGTATCCCACCGAGTACAGACTGCTGGCGTTGAGCTCTGCAATGAGCTCATTTACGACTAAATTCCACAGCAGTGGTGACAGCACCCCACCCTGTGGGCAGCCTCTACTCACGATACCTCGCGTGGTGGTGTTCACGGTAAACTGAATGGCACGGTATTTTAACATGTTATTGACCCATTCTATGAGTGTTCGCGCAACACTGTGCCTGGCAAGTGCCTGCTCGATGCTGACGAAGTTTGTTTTGTCGAAAGCACCTTCTATATCAATGAAAGCGCCTAGGGTTGGGTTTTTGGCTTTAAGAGCATTTCCAATGCGTGAGACTACGCTGTGGAGTGCTGATTCAGTTGATTTGCCTGCACAGTAGGCGTGTTGATTTGGATGTAGAGGTCTCTGTACCGAAATTTGGGTTCTGATCCTCCTATCCCCCAGCCTCTCCAGGGTCTTCAAGAAGAACGAGGAGAGGCTTATAGGTCTAAAGGATTTGGGCTGGGTGTAGTCGCCCCTACCTGGTTTCGGTATAAAGATTATTTTTACTTCCCGCCATTTCAAGGGGATATAGCGGTGGGCCAGGCTGGCACGAAAAACCTTAACCAGGTAGTCAGCCAGTACATCTTGGCTCCACCTGAGCAGAGCCGGGAAAATACCGTCCAGTCCTGCTGCCTTGAAAGGTAGGAAGGTGTTGATTGCCCACGTTATTTTGTCTTTGTCGATTACTTCCAACGCCATTTCCCAATCTAGGCTGCTCGTGGCCCTCTCCGTTTGTGGTTCCCAGCTTTGCTGGGTGGCAATCTGGCATCCTGGGAAGTGGGTGGTTAGGAGTAATTCGCTTGTCTCAGCGTCGTTTGTTGTGTAGGTGTTATCTGTTTTTTTCAGGCATCCTATTGAGTGGTCTGTCTCTTGAGCTAGACAAGTTTTGACCCTTGTTGCCTGATTGTTACTTTCGATGTTAGTGCAGAAACGCCTCCAGCTATTCTTTCCTCTGAGGCGTATCAGTTTTTTATAGGTTTTACGAGCTGTTGTATAGCGGTCCCAATCTACTGGTAACCGTGTGTTCCTAGCTCTGTTGAACAGTCTTCTCAACCTGTGTCGGTGTCTTTCCAGTTCTGGACTCCACCAGGAATGGCGAGCTCCCTGTCTGGGTACCGTGAGGGGACACGACTGTTCATAGCTAGATAGAAGGATGGATGTGATGTGGTTTACATGTTCGTCTATGTTGGTTATTGGTATCTCAGCCGGAAGGGCGTGTAATCTGCTTAGTTCAGCCCTAACCAGTTTAGTAAACTTGGCTCGGTCTGTGTTGCGCGGAACCCTTCTTGGCTGTGGTTTAGTTAGGTTGAAGTTAATGGTATAGCGGATCCATCTGTGGTCTGAGCATGATATCTCAGTGGACACATGCCAGTCCTGTATGGAGTTGGATATACCTAAGGTTGCTAAAGTTAAGTCTATTATTGTTTGCGATCTCGCGTTTATGAAGGTAGGCTCGGAGCCCTTATTTAGTAAAACAAGGTTATTACTAAGAATAAAATCAAGCATTACCTCACCTCGGTTGTTGGTTTTGACATTACCCCAGAGCGTGTGATGCGCATTGGAGTCTGTCGCGATGATTAGTTCCAGTTTCTCCTTTTCACAGTACTCAACCAGTGAGGCGAGCTCTGGCAGAGGCACCTCCTCGTCGCCTGGCAGGTATGCCGAGGCTAGTACAATGTCCGGGAGTTCCTGTTCGGTTCTGAAAAGCCTGACTGCTGTCAAGTCCCTCGAACAGAATTCGCTGGCAGAGTGTGCCGTATGGGAGGAGCCATGCCGTGCCCTTGAACCGTCATTTCACAGAAGAAGGCTGCGGAAAGGTTGAGCAGCAGCAGATGTGCCGGGCGTCAGCGGAGGGGAGACGACACCCTCTTCCAGCCCCCAAAAATAGGTCCAGAGAGATGATGGACTTGAGGATGTCCACCGTCCCACCATATACTGTATTATATACTTGTATACTATATACTGGTATTGACAGAATTTCTACACTAGTCATTAAAAGTGCAAAGTGCAGTCTTATATCTCCCCTTACGCACATGTGTAACCTATGCCTGACCACTGGTGTTTTCCCGAACATTTTGAAGAAGGCGTTAGTTCATCCTATCTGTAAGAGTGGTGACAAAGACATTGTCGGAAACTACAGACCCATATCTGTGCTGACAGTTATTTCTAAAATCTTGGAGAAACTTTTAAATTCTAGATTAACAAATTTCCTTCGACACAATAATGTTATTGCTGATAACCAATTTGGCTTCATAGGGGTCGGTCTACAGAAGATGCAACTCTACTTCTGTCTGAGGTCATTGCTCGAAGCCTTGATTCCAAAAAGAAAGTTATAGGTGTGTTTCTGGATATGTCAAAGGCTTTCGACACTGTCTCTGTTCCCTTGTTACTTTCGAAGATGGAATCGATTGGCATTCGAGGGATTGCACTAGATATTTTTCGATCTTACCTTTCCAGCCGAACCCAGTGCGTTAGAATAGGGATCTACACAAGCTCAGAAGCGTCTTTCTCTTTCGGCGTTCCGCAAGGGAGTGTTCTTGGACCCACCCTCTTTCTTTTGTACATTAACAGCTTGTGTTTAAAAGTTCTTCCAAAGTGTAATATTATTACGTATGCCGATATGGTAATGACTGAAAAGAGGCTCAGCATTACAAAGAGCATGCGATTAAGGAAACTATGACCTGGCTTAATGATGACCTTTTGACACTGAATGTTGACAAGACCAGATATATCACTTTTACTCACAGTGGCAATACCCAGCCTTCACCAGAATTCGAAGTTAGGGTACATTCTTGTGACTTAAAAGAAAATTGTAATTGCCCTAAACTAACTCGTACTACCAATATAAAATATCTTGATCTCAATATAAACAACTCCCTAAAATGGACTGCACATATAACTCAGTTAATTGGCCGAGTGAGAAAGTTGATGCCAATCTTTAGAAAACTCAGGAACTCAGCTGATCACGAAACTTTATTGTGTGTGTATTATGCCCTTGCTCAAAGTTTACTGCAATACTGTGTCGTTGTTTGGGGAGGGGTTGGCAAAACTATCCTACTTCCCCTAGAGCGTGCACAAAGAGCTATATTGAAGGTCATGCTTGGACGACCACGAAGATACAGCACTGATATTTTGTATAGTGAGTGCTCTGTTTTAACTGACAGCTTTTTATATCGTCAACAATAGTTCCTAAGCATAAAAACATTGCATATATCCCGATTTCAAAACGAGACAAAACAAGAGTTTGCTAGGTACACCTCACAGAACGGTACTTGCTGGACAACAGTATTATGTTGCAAGTAATATTTTATACAACGTAGCAAACCGTTTCAACAACATTTATGCACTTCCGAATAATACATGTTGGGATGTAATACGAGAATGGCTCCTACGTTTAAACTATATTGAAACTGAAGAAATTACTAAAAGTTAAACATGTTTAAAGAAAGATACACAACAACTCCTCTACACCTACTTTACATGCGCACCCTCACACACATTACACACCCTCACTCCTTATCACACTACACACACATTCTTCACTCATCACTGTGGTAACGTAATTATTCTAAATAGTTTGTTTTCCCCGTAATTTTTATTAGATTTTATTAATTTCCTTTTGCAATATTACAGATATTGTGCTTAAAACAACGAATTGTGGTTGTAATAAAATAGTGTGGAAGACGCTGACGACTGTGACACAGTCTATACTAGTATAATCGTCGACGTAATCTCTTATAAATATGTATTTATTGCCATGTTTTTGTACATAGACTAAGAGAAATTTTTAATTTTAGGAGTGATAAATAAACTATTATCTTATATATAAGATTCTCGTGTCACAATGTTTATTTATTTTTATTTATTTATTCTTATAGGTACACCAACAGCTTCTGTATACAAAATATCAAATAACAGTAGATAATAGTTGAGGGCTTATACAGTTGCCAATAATAGGTGAACCCACATTCTCAAATACAGTGATAGCCTAAGGTAAAAACGAAATGCATAAAAATTAAGTGGTAACAACTATATAAACAGAAATATAAAAAATACATAAGTTATAAGATTGCAGATGTTGCAAGAAATACCTACATATTATTACAATAAAATCAATCTTTAGGTTGTGTGAGTTGCGTGCTTAGGGACATCAAAATTTGGGTCTTAAAGTGTGTTATTGAGTCATGATATATGTCAACATCTGGAGAGGATTTTATATAAGAATTCATCTCACGACTGAGCCTATTGAGAGGTGAGTTTACTCCTATATTTGTGTTGGATGCTTTAGTGTGGAATAAATGGGTAAGTAATGGGAAATCTGGGTAAATTATGGGGGACTTATAGTCCAATTTGTTCAGTTAATTTATCGCAGTCCAATCTATTGTTAACTAATTTGAAGAAGAACATGAGATCATGTACCAGTCGACGGTTGCGCAGAGTTATCATAATGTTAGTTACCATACTCCTCCAAAACGGCTTGACCGATTTTTATCAAATTTTATATGCATATTCAGTAGGTCTGAGAATCGGCTACTATCTATTTTTCATACACCTAAGTGATAAGGGTTGGAAATTATTGGCAAAACAACGTTTGCCGGGTCAGCTAGTACTATATAAAAGGATACGAGGCGGTGGTGCGTGCGGTGCGGGGGAAGTATTATAACTCACTCCCCCGCGTATTGAGGAAGTTACTCGTAGATGCCAATATTTCTTAAATGTTAGATTAGGTATAAAAGGCTATTGATGGGTAAGAAAAAAAAATGTTTTTTTTTTAGATAAATGGATTGGAAAAGAAAACATTGCAAGCATGTTGGGTTAGGTTAGAAAAATATATACGTATATGTTTGTAATGAGAGCACGGGGCGGCTCCTCCCATGAGACACATTCAGCCAGCGTATGCTGCGCCGTCCATCCGGCTCCCTACTTATCAACGCAAGTACTCGCAGAAGCAACCGTGCGTCGAAAGCATCTGAGCCACTCGAAACGTCAGGGAGCCATGCCCATGCATTCTGCCGAGCTTGTCGTCGAGCACTGGCCGGACCGCCTCGATTGAATAGAGGCAGGGTGCAGAAACCTCACCCTCTATTTGACCACCATGCCCTGACGGAGCTCTGACCGTCTCTTGCTGCCTCTGAGGTTACCGAGTCGTCCAGCCCACCAACCTGCACTTCAGCCATTTAAATAGGCTTTGACACACAGGCTTACTCCGGATTAAGATAGTCTTCAAGAGAGCGTCCACCCTCTCGTCGCTGCTGGTGCGGAAAGCTCGTACATTTTGGCACCCATGGCTGCCGTTTTAAATCTGAAGCCATCTGGGGTGCCAAAATCGCTGAGCAGCAACTTGTATTTTGCCTCCGCCAGAGCCATCGCATATGTGACGCCCTTTTTTCGACTTCGGCCCACAACACAACAGACACAATAAAATTGATCACAACAGCCGCGGAGCGAGGTACGCGTGTCTTATGTGTCTTCTGGCTATCCTTGGCGGCCTATCCTGTCGGTTCTGGCGCTCTTTGGCCTTATATAACCTACTTCTACTCTTTTTACGCCCGATGGCCGTCGTCTAGCTGTGCCCCCGCCGTTGCTCCCGCCGGTGCCACCTCCGCCGACGACATCGTTCGAGAATGTTCCAAACAGCCTTCTTAATCCCAGCCGCCGCCGTCTCATTCAGAGCCTATGAGAACATGCACTTAAAGTTGCGTTACTTATTAGCTACTTTCATTACCACGTCCACGCCGTCCACCACCTAGTGGTTAAGAATTATCGCCGACAAACCCTACATGGCAGCGGCGGTTTGCAACTGGCTTTCTCCGACCTATCCATTTTAGCGACCTCGATCGTTACTATCTAAGGTAGTAGCGGCAGTCACAAGTCGCGGCATTGAGCTCAGCGTTAGTGCTGACTTATGAAACGAAGTGTTTGGCATCGCTCTGCTCCACCAGCCATAGATTAGAGTCGCTTGCTCCGGTGACACCCGGCGTATCAGGGCGCTTGATGAAGCGACCTCGAGAGTCGCGCGATGACATCAGAGCGGGTCCTCCGAGACGTGTCAATAGAGGTGTCCCTCTTCGCTGTCAGCACCTTAGCGGCTGGTAGGTTCTCGTCATTCGAGGATTGACCCGCCAGCCCCTGCGGTTCTTAACATAGTCGCGCGGACGTTTCCTCCAAGATTTTGAGGGAGCGTCCGCGCGTGATGATCAAGAGCGTGAGGAGCCTCCTCAGCTCTTGTTGTCGTTTGCAAGTGAATAATATTCGTTGCCCCTCCAGAGTACGAGATGGGGCTTCATGCCACCGTGGGATAATTTTACCTCGTCTGTCATTTCCATTAGTTTCCTTTGAAGGCTATGGTCCCAGTCTCATAATTATGCACCGGTCTCCATTTTTTTATAATGAATAAACGTCATACATTTATTTTGGGAGTAATGAACCACGCACAATCCGATGGACCGCTCTGTTGACCACAAGACGACGCGTCGGCGATAATACTCCATTCGAAAAGCCGCTCCGTAAGCCATCGCACAATGTACGACGAAAACCCCCTGTTCGCTCTCCGAAAGCTTGGAGAGTGAATCGCGCACCGTCCAGCAACACAAACACTGTTCAAATCCCTATACAGTGCGCCCCTCGCAGAAGTCCTACCTCTTCTCGTAGTCTTTCTTAGTCTGGTATCTCACTTGGACCTTTCCACTCTACCAGCAAAGCGCCATTGTCATTGGTACATGCAAGCCCCACCACAACGACAACGTGACCCCTTCATACCATTTCATTTTCCACGTGTCCCAATAGTGGCCACTGTTGTACCACATTTGCCCACTGTCTTTTCATCAATATTCATCCAGCCGTTAAGGTGTGAAAAGGTAGCAGACATACAGTCAAAGGTATTTTCAAATTTATAATTTTAAAGAATAAAGTATGGAAGTACGGATATCATATCGACACCCTTGAACTCCCACATTCAAAAGGGAAATCGTACGATACATTTAAAGTAATCACATCGCTATTAAACAAAACATGAAGATTGTTCTGAACTTCGATATTTTCGTAAAAGCCTCGCGTGCTGAGGTGAGGTATAAAATATTTATTGTAATGTTACTGCTATTTCGTACAATGTCACATATCACGGAAACCTTCATTATTAATACTGAGTGTATACAGGAATCTGCAACCATTTTTTACTTGTAAGATATTTTTCGTACCGGCAAAGAGTTTCTGGAAGAACTTTGGAGAGGCCTTTATCCTACAATGCGGTATTAAGGGCTAAATATTTTTTTATTTTGTAATGAGTTTGTCTATTGTGGAAACTCAAGCTCCTCAACTCCACACATCAAAGAAGATGAACCAACTTCCAAAATACAACGTAACAGAAACTTCAACATTAATTTCATATATAACAAGATCCTTTGGGAAAACGTTACTTACTTTGATCTTTAAATAACATAATATTGGATATGAGAATGTTGCTACGATTGAAGCCTTTTGTTTAAAATTATTTGTAATGCTATTTACCAAAAGATTAACTTGGAAATAACGATTGAGATTGTTTTATAAAACTTGTTAGAAATTGTACTACATAAAAGATAACAAAATATTAGAAGAAAATGTACACAGTTACACCTCTGTGCCTCTGTGTGACCTCTGAGCTTCAAAGTTCAAAGTTTTTACCCCACAACGAATCAGTTCACCATTAGTGCAGCCTTCGCGAACATTAGCGGCCGTCCAAGATGTTCTCCGTTCTTCCTACACTTTTATTTTTCATACATTTTACTTCAACCATGAGTGAAAATCCACTACTAATGACAACTGGAAATTCTGGACAAATAACAAAAACAGCTGAATGCGTTTTAAAACTCTCCGCTAAATATTTCGTTGAGAAAAAGGCTCTTAGTGGCAGCATCGTGATTATCAACATCAACTCTTATATGTCCACTACACAAGGACTGTTATTGCAAACTGTACACAGCGGTATCAAGTATTCTATTATGGTAAAAGATTCTTTTTACCCGCATGCAAACGCTTCACATTTCCCTGAGAAAGCGAAAAATTATATGTTGATTTTGGAAGAGAAATCTGAACTAGCGAGAAATATACTGCAATTGAATAAATTGCCAACTTGGAATCCACTCGCTAAAGCTATAGTGTTTTATCAGTTGAAATACAACGACACCGCAGAGGAGACGGCTATAAAATTCATTAACGAACTTCGAGATTACAAGTTGTTTAGAACAATCGTGTTCATTTACGATGAATATAATGATGTGGTTATATCTTACACTTGGAGACCTTACAGCAACACTAATTGTGGAGGAAAATGTGACTCCGTATACATACTAGACCGGTGTACAAATAACACAATTTACGAGTTTCAAAAACAGCACGAAATGTTCCCTTCAGACATGAAAGGCTGTCCTTTGGTGGCTTATGCTGTTATAGCTGAGCCATACGTAATGCCTTCAGTAAGAAAGCTTACTAGTACTTCGTTTGAAGACGCCCACGAGTTTGCAAAAGGCGGCGAAATAAACCTCGTCAAAATTATAAGCCAGTTCACAAACATGTCGTTAATAACTAGAACATCGGAGATTCAAGAAAACTGGGGTAAGGTCTACCAAAATGGAACTGCCACAGGCGCTTTTGAGGTGCTGAGGAACGAGTCAGCCGATCTGGTGATAGGAAATGTAGAAGTAACGAGGATACTTAGAAAGTGGTTCCATCCAACTGTGAACTATTTACAAGATGAAATGACGTTCTGCTTACCGAAAGCTGGTCAAGCGCCTACCTGGGACAATCTCGTTATCATATTCCAATGGAGTACATGGGTCGCTACATTCTGCAGCCTGGTGATAATGGGTCTGATGTTTCACGTATTTTACTCTAGAGAGCATAGTAAAGCAACAAAATGGCCGACAAATTCTTTACTGATGACGTTCAGCATGCTCTTAGGCTGGGGTGCCACCTTCAAACCGAAAAGCCCTACGTTCCGAATTCTAATATTTGCTTGGCTCTGTTTCAGTATAAACATGGGGATATCATACGAATCGTTTCTCAGAAGTTTCCTAATGCATCCGCGATTTGAAAAGCAGATAAGTACTGAGGCGGATCTTATACTGTCTCGAATTCCGCTGGGAGGTAGAGAGATTTATCGGTCTTATTTTGAGACTAATAACGCGAGTTCGTTTTATTTATATCGCAAGTACAATTCGACTACGTTTTCGGAGGGTGTAAGACGGGCAGCTTTACAGAGAAACTTCGCCGTTGTTTCGTCGAGACGTCAAGCAGTCTACCAAGACCAGAAATTGGGTAAAGGGGCGCCATTAATTTATTGTTTTCCTGAAAGTAATAATATGTATAAGTACGGGGTAGCTATTCTGACGAGGCGTTGGTTCCCTATGCTGGAAAGGTTTAATAATATTATACGTAGTGTGTCGGAGAATGGTTTGATAGATAAATGGATGAATGAAGTTCTGATCCATTCTGGTAGTTCTGAAGAATCTAGTACAATAGTGCCTCTAAGTATCCAAAACTTGCTGGGTGCCTTCATGTTTATAGGTTTCATGTATGCAACGAGTATCGTTATTTTCTTAGGAGAAGTAGCAATCGGTGTTATACAAAAAATAAGACAAGGTAGACATAGAAAGGTAGTATTTAAGCGTCCATGTTAACCTTTATAAATAATCTCACATAAATAAACTGTGTAATTGCATACCATAATGTGAATTTTGTTGTTACACAAACAAAAATATAAAATATAATAACCTAAACTAACTAAAACTATTAACAAATTAAAATATGGCGTCGAAAAATTCCTCTGCATAAAAAAAAAAAAAATTTTTCACTGACAAATTAATCAGGAAAATCCTAACCCCCACACTGATTAATTTTGATGTGCCATGCTTCACCGAGGCTATGCATGCCTGGAGACTCGCTTGTCCGAATTCAGATCAACCCGATAATCCATCTTCCCAGAGAAAGTGGGATGAGCCGCTTTGCAGAGTAGTACAGAACAATTTACTTAACACGTCTGCTACTACTGCGGAGCGTGCGCGCCTGCTTGCTGTGGGTAAATGGGAGTCGGGTCTTTGGCTTCATGCACTACCGTCGTCGAACATAGGCACTTTGTTAGACGACACTACTTTCCGCCTCGCTGCTTGCCTACGACTAGGAGCTCCTTCTTGTTCTCCCCATCGCTGTCACTGTGGCGAAGTTGTCAACAGCCTTGGACACCATGGCCTGTCTTGCAGCCGAAGTGCGGGCCGCTTAGCTCGACACGCGAACATAAATGACATCATCCGACGAGCTCTTGTCACCGTCGGCGTTCCAGCTGTATTAGAACCTAATGGCTTGGCACGCGGCGATGGCAAGAGACCGGACGGCATGTCTTTATTTTCTTGGAAGGTGGGTAGGCCTTTAGTGTGGGACGCAACTTGTGTCGATACTCTTGCGCCATCCCATCTTCCTGACTCGGCGTGCTGTGCAGGCGCTGCTGCTGCGGCTGCGGAAAACCTCAAACGGCGAAAGTATAATAACCTTATCGGCAATTATATTTTCGAGCCGTTTGGGGTTGAAACCCTCGGGCCGTGGGGTCCGAGTGCTCACGGTTTGTTCAACGAAATCTCCAAACGGCTTGTTGACACTTCCCGGGATCCAAGGGCTGGCCTTTACCTTGGCCAGAGGCTTAGCATTGCCATACAACGTAGCAATGCCGCCAGTCTCTTGGGTACTTTACCAGTCGACAGCGATGCAGAGGAATTTTTCGACGCCATATTTTAACTGTGTAATTATTTGAATAGTACATAATTTATTTAGTTCATAGTGCAATAGAGCGGAGATATTTCGATGATTATGAATTATTAATAATGTTAATAATGCAGGTTTGTATTTATTATAGTGCAGTTGTACAATCTTTTTCTGCTGCAATATATTTTCTGTATGATTGGCTAAGACTTTTTTAAATACCTACTTTAGAACGAAGTTTTTTAATTAATGAGCCTAGTACCCCGTGGGTCACAAGCGCATCAATAGGTAAATTAAAAGCGCCTACGAGACCGGTTCATACTGGTCAATCATCCCCTCTTACACAGCAACCTAGCGGGCATGTTCATATTTTACAGCTGCGGAAAAGGAGCAACGGGTCTCATGTTGGCGGAATTTTTCAATTCGTTAATTGTGCAAAAGAGCAAAGTATAGTGGCAGGAGTATTTATACCACAAAATTCATTTTGTATCAGAGAAAAAAGGAGCGCTTTTTTTTTAAACCAGCTATGGTGTGTCTTACCACGCACATACTCCAACTGAATGAAACGAAATTTAAATCTTGTATAAAACGCACACTATACAGCCAAGCATATTATAAGTTGGGGGATTATATCGCTGACAAAAATGCTTGGCTCAGGGCTGGTCCTGCTCCGCAAGGGCGCGTAAACTAATTAATTAGCATTCGAAAATAATGTTGGAGCTGATGAAGATTGTACAACCTATCTTTGCATTGTATAAATTCAATCTCTTAGTATTGTATAATTGCATAGCACATGTGTGAGCACTATGTACCCACTATAAAGCTTACTGGGTTCGTCTTTCATTGACTTGAATGTGCCCTGGCGGCTGAGAGTATGTCATGCTCACTCAAATGTGTCGCTGGTGGTGGCGTGTGTATTGGATCATTGAGTTCCCTTCAAAATGGTTGAGCTGAATGGTGCTGATCCATACGTCAT
Source organism: Brachylomia viminalis (assembly GCA_937001585.2). NCBI lineage: Eukaryota > Metazoa > Arthropoda > Insecta > Lepidoptera > Noctuidae > Brachylomia > Brachylomia viminalis. The sequence continues at coordinate 2,911,498 of OW443307.2, read as the reverse complement.
GTTCGTGAACGGGCGCCGTCAGTAGGCACTGGTCATTTCTTAGCTGCCACGGCTTATTTTAATTCCATAATTGTTTTTATCTTTTTATTACGGACGCTTTTAACGTGCACGTATTTCTACATCGTTCTCACATGTATAATTACAACATGAATGATGTAACCACTTTTTTGTAACAATATTTTGATTTAAAAGAGTTTCCATGCAGTTTCTTGTCCGTTCTTCTCCATAGGTACCTACTAAGCTTTGGAATGGGCAACTAGCTTCATCTATCTGACTGACCGACCCCTTGACAATTCAAAAGTGCCTGTAATTGGTTTATTTGAAATAAATGCTTTGAGTTTGAGTTTGCACAATGAAAGTTTCCGTGGTTGGGATGAATAATTTATCCCAAGAACAAACTTAACATTGTAGTTGAAATATATTTTCTTCCATACATTCCAATCGCAAATGTAATGTTATGTTATGTTTGTTCGCACAATATTGAGAAAATTACCATGTTATATTAAGACCATATAGACTTCTTATAGGTTTTCCTGTAATCTAAAAGTATTGTTTTAAACTTTAAGTATTGTTTTATTTTCCGTATTGTTTTAAACTTTTAGGCACAATAGTTTCGAAGATGATGGGGGAATGTTCAATTATCATTTATTTTCGTAAACAACTTTAGAACTAATTTATTTTCAAATTATAAAAAAAGTATGTTCGAAACTCTCATCTTAAGGGTGAGTGGGGACAGGGTGGGTCCCCCCACCCACCCTTAAGGTGATTCGTTTGATATGTCACACGGTTTGTTAGCAAAAGTTTTATTTTTAATTTTCTTATTTGGCTCCCAAAAGTTACCCCATATTCAAAATTAATTTATTTACGTTACACGTCCGTGTTAAGGTCACAGAAATTCATAAGTGTACCAAAGGACGTTGATAAAGTTTGCCCAGCACGCAAAAACAGTTAATTATATAAAAAATATAACTATAGGTCTACCGGAATCTCATGGCAAGAGGGAAAATAAAAATTTGATGAGCGCAATACTGGGGAAATTGGTCTAAATGATCTTGATACTGTTTAATTTTTATTTATGTCTTTAGTTGATAGCTGTTGATAGATATGTGGGTCGTGGGGGGTAGCGGCGGTCAGCACCGCGGTCGTCATATTATCGGCTGGAACAAGTATGTTCGCGACGCTCAACGGGAGGCTAGGTAGAAGCTTTTAACCTGGATGTATTATGGTCGACCTAACAGAAGTAGCATTTATGATGACATGTATGAATCTAGAAAAAAAATCAAAAGCAAACTACATTATTGTCTGAATAACCAAGAATTAATAAAAATAAATATTTTGGCTACCAAACATAAGAATAAAGATTTTAAAGGACAAACAAAAAAGTTAAACCCAAAACCTAGCGTCCCGGTGAGTGTCAATGGCATCAGCGAACCAAGAGACATTGCTAATGTGTTTAGATGTCACTTTCAAGTGGAGTCTCCGCTAAAATGTGAGCAGACCAGGGACGCGGGGGTCGTCGTGTCAGCGATGCCGGAGCGTGTCACAGCAAAATTGTTCTTATAATAAAGGGCGTGACTCGAGGAAATTCGCCCGGACACGACGGCCTTAGTGTTCCTTAGTGTTCATTTTCAGCATACGGGCCAACATCTCCCGAGGCTCGGTGGTAGTGCCTGTATTTAAAAACAAGACTGGAGATAATTCCGACAAGTGCAACTACCGCAATATCATTAGCTACAACCACATCTAAGGTGTTTGATGGCCAGAGACAGCTTAAAGAACACCTAAATTTAAACGACGCATAGTTCGGTTTTAGACAAGGACTTTCGACAGAATGTGCGGTTATGTCTCTCAAGCAGACTGTCAGGTATTACACAGATAGGAGCACGCCTGTGTATGCAGCCTTTCTTGAACTTTCCAGGGCATTTGACCTGGTTAGGTATGATATTCTCTGGCGTAAATTGAAGGATGCAGGTGTGCCAGGTGAGTTAATGAATAGTTTTAAATATTGGTATGACCGCCAAACTAACCAGGTCAAATGGCTTGGCGAACTTTCTGACGAGTACAGGTTGGAGTATGGAGTGAGACAGGGGGGTTAACATCTCCTTGACTCTTCAACTTGTACGTGAACGGGCTGATTGGTGAGCTGAGCGACATCGGAGTAGGGTGCTTGATTGATGGTCACTGTATCAACAGTATTAGTCATGCAGATGATATGGTGCTGCTCAGCCCATCAATAGCTGAGCTCAGAAAGCTGATAGGCGTGTGTGATGAGAATGCGACGGTACACGGTCTCCTGTACAATGTACAGAAAAGTGAGCTCTTGGTATTTCAAGCGAGGGGTCGTAAACTGGGGGATGTGGCGCCTTTGCTGCCTAATGCTATCGCTCTTCGAAGAGTGAGAGAGTATAAATACCTGGGTCATGTGGTCACCGAGGATTTAAAAGACGATGTGGACATAGAAAGGGAGAGGAGAGCGATGGCGGTCCGCTGTAACATGTTGGCACGCAGATTTGCGAGGTGTAGTTTAGGGGTAAAGATCACTCTGTTTAAAACATTCTGCCAAACTCTCTACATCTGCATCCTGTGGGCCAACTACACGCAGCGGGTTATCAACGCTCTCCCAATACAATATAATAACGCGTTCAGGGTGCTGGTGGGGCTTCCACGCTACTGTAGTGCATCTGCGATGCTTGCGCACGCGCACACAGACGGCTTTCACACTGTGCTGCGGCGCCGCATCGCTTCGTTGATGTTAATGCACGCGTGGGAGCGCTAACACCATCCTGAGCGTGCTCAGGCACAAGCTAGACAGCCCCCTGCTGGGACACTGGGTTCAAGCACAAGTGCGTGTGCGCAGGGCCCCAAAGGGCGGCAAATACTTAAATTAATCTTTAAATGTTTATACGTAACATTGTTTTTAAGTCGTGCTACTAACAATACCAATGTTATTATACATCGAGTTCTTAACATAGGAAAATATGTCATGAAAAATAAATCAATCGTACATTCTTTATGTACTAAGTTGTTATATATCATTAAAATAATACTAATAACTTAACACCTCATTCAGAAGTATAAAACGATTTCAAGAACTCCAGTTGCATTTCTTGTTCTTCATCAGATGATGAAGGTAAAGAGGCATTTATTATAAATCGCTCTTCCAGCATTTCAATTATACTATTCTACTCGATGAAATCGTTTTCAATTTTCTTTCCATGTTCATAACATTTTAGCCATCCCTTTGCACCAATTTGTGAAAAAGCTTCTTCTGTTAATAATTTAATGTCACTCGCAGGCCTATTTAAATTTTTATCAGCAACTTTTTGCTTCATTATACCCCTAATCATTTATATGGGATTCAATGTGAGCCTCAAAACATACTGACCGTACGATTTTAATATTTCATCTATCTCACATAAAGGCGCAGACATGTTTTGTTTCACTATTTCAAGTAGTTGACAGTTACGTGCGTGCACTGACTGGACAGGTCCACTCAATCTGTGTGGTTCTTTCCTCAAAAGACCATTTCAGACACAAATCTACATGGTCCTCAAAGATTATTATAATATTATTCTAATTATTGTGAATGTGAGAACTATGTCGGTCATTGGTTTTTTTAAATTTATTTTTGTATTTTTCTCATCGTAAACATGATCTGGCAGTTTGAGTAATTTATGCGGCCTACTCAAATGTCCTTTCTTTGGTATTGTTCGTCGAATCGTTGAGCTCCTTGAGTCTAAGTTGAGCTGCACGATTACTGACAATTGCGTGCACTGACTGGACAGGTCCACTCAATCTGTGTGGTTCTTTCCTCAAAAGACCATTGCAGACACCGATCTACATAGCCTTCACATGATCTGACCAAGATTTTGTCTGGACTTTAAAAGAGACTGTGACCTCTGAGTTTGTTTCGGCCTTTCTTATCAGAGTAGTGAGATAGGAAACGCCGACCTCATCTAGTTTAAAAAAAATATGATTGACGTGTAAAAGTGTTTGTTCAAACCTACTTACAGAAATAAAATCATTTATCATTTACGCCAAAGATCATCAAAATGTACATACATCTGCACGAAGCTATTCTTTTATATCAGCGATACGATTGGCTTGTTTGGGTGGTTTGTTCATCCGTAGGGAATGATAACTAGCATTATCCTTAACAATAAGTGAAAGTCTTGTCCGATTTGGAATTAGCTTCTCTTTCACCCATTTTGTAAAATAGTCCTTATTTATATTGTCGTGATAGTCAGCAGATACACTTGTGGACCTGTACACCAGACAACAATTTGGTACAAAGCCACCTCCACCAGCGTTTACAATGATCCACCTCGCTCCAAGTGAAATACTTTAAGATGGACCTGCAATATCTTTGCTTTGCCAGCACTTGTTCACATATCATGAACCGTGAATGTAAGTTTCATATAAAGTCGCTGTGTGATTCGTGGTACGGGAAAGCGGTTAGTACAGCAGCTAATCCACATTTGGCCTGTTCAGTTCATTCCTGTTTAGATTGCGTGATACAATTTTTTTCGTTTCCGTATTTTTTAGTTTTTCGTTGTTATTAATCCATTAATGTTGATTTTTACTGATATTGTGAGTGGTTGTTGATTTTAAATACGGAATCACAGCCTGGAAACTCTAGACAATCTTTGAAAGATATCAATTCACGGAAATAACTTTCTTTAAATAAAAATGTTATGAACTCCTGATAGTTTGTTATATTCTTTATCTCGTCTCGTTGGGACACCAGGGTCATAAGTCATATTTTTACTGACACGTCTCTATGCTTTTCTGCTGGCGAATTTGCGTGCCCAGTGTGGCACCGATCCACTCATGCCAAGTACGTAGACACTGCTCTAAATGAGACGTTTCGGATAATATCAGGCTGCTTAAAACTGACTCCCCTCTATAAGCTCTACCCGTTAGCAGGTAAAGCCCTACCAGCCGTACAAAAAATATCGCATGTGCGCTGGAAAAATAGAATCAAGGATTCGAATCCCAACATCCCCACTGCGACTACACGAGAACTCCGGGGATGCTAAAAAGTCGCAAGAACTTCTATCGCTCCACGTTGGCACTCCAAGACGGGCCACCAAAAGACCGAAATAAATTGTGCTCAGAGACATAACCACCACCTCAAGACTTCGTAAAGCACACATGCCTCCCTGGCGCGAGCTTCAGTGGCCTATTTCGAAATCACTGAATCGATTACGTACCTAAGTAGGCCGCTGTCAACATAATTTCTCGAAATAGGGCATTCATCAATTCATCTAACATCCAGTGCGAGTGCGGTGCTCCTGAACTGACTATACTCCATCTGCTAGAGTGTCCCAAATGTCCGTTCACCTGCACCTTAGACGATCTGAACAAGACCTATCACGCGACAATAAATGTGGCCACCTACTGGGCCCAAACAATAATGGCAACATAGATGTACCATCGAAACGAAAAGAAGAAGAAGAAGTCATATTATTGGGATCGTCTCCTCGAGCCCTTTGCATAACCAGCCTATAATGTTCCCACTGCTGGGACACAGGCCTCCTGTCTATGAGAGGGAGTGGGCCGTAATTCACCACGAGGGCCCAGTGCGGGTTGGTGGTCATGTCTTCGAATTTTTGGTTCTAAGACAAAGGTTTGCTAACCATATTTTCCTTCACCATTTTGAGATCAGTGGTGACATAGTAAAATGCTTGCCTGGGTTGGAACTCATGACCTACAACTCGTAACTCGCGACCGACATCACTGGGCCACCACTGCTCTTTGACGCACTGAAAACATTTTTTAATTGCTTTACTTATTGGGTTCTAAAGTCCGCCTTATCGATTTTTGTGAAACTTCACCTTGCACCTATTGGATTAGGTATTTTCTCCAAAATCCTTCGGATTGCGATTGGATGTGAAGTGTGTTATGCTGAGTGGTCACCACAAACCTAATGATATATTATGTTAATCTTTAAAATGCATCAACACTAATCTAGATGCTACAAGAGAATAAAGAATCCTACATACATAGGGCATAATCTCAGATCATATTATATGATCTGAGGGCCTAACTATGTAGTACCATATAGATACATGCGGCAAAAACATAACCCTTCTTGTCAGTTGGGTCTGTCTTTGACGATTTCTATTTTATTTATAATATCTCTGTGGTGCTATAAGTGAGAGCATTATTAATGTTTTATTGTAATTTGTTAAAACATAATATATCTTGTTTTAATTTCTGAGTGACTTCGCCTTTTTTGGACTATATCATATCTTCGCATTGCAGTTTACATCGGCTACAATAACAATATTTGTAACTCTCATTCATCTCCGACCACTCTGATTTTGCCTGGTTTCCAACGGAGATCCAACGTTCTATAAACCGGGGCATAGCAAATGAAACATTTGTGATACAGTCGTTAGATTTTATTGAAATTCAATCTGCTGGAAGACAGTTGATTACTCCGCCATGGACAGGTTAGAATATATTTTTTCAAGTTGTCAGATTTGGGAAGTGTCTTCACCAAGTTTTACGACGAACAAAAATATACAGGGCTATTAAAAACTATGATAGCTTCATAATACATTTTGTTTTATTTGTGTTTATTTCAGGGCCAATGTTGTATGGGACCGTTATCCATGTCCTTTCGACTCAATCGGTCCATTAGATTTGGAGCAAATTGGCTGTGACAGACGTACGGTGATCCTATAAGGGTTCCAGTTTTTCATTCGGGCGTACGGAACCCTAAAAGGCACAACGTGTCATTGCCAGCTGCATACACCCAATGTAGCTGTTCGAGGAGCTTATAGTCATCGTGGTCATCGTTCTTCTGCCCCTATTCCAATTTATTTGGTGACGACGCAGCAGTCTGCTTCTTTCAGGTACCTATTACGTATCTCAAATCCTCCTAAGTCTAAGTGACCTTTGACCTTCTAAACACTGACACAGTTCCCTAATGATATGGCCGCTATATTATTACGTCAATTAGTGAATAAGTGATCGTAAGTGCAAACCGCATCCGTGACGTCACATGTCAACGCTAATTCTGAACGTTTCTCTCATAGCTCAACTAACGTACGTGTTACATACACACACTAACTATCTGTGTAACGCTTATGAGCTTTCTGCTTAAGGTTGAAATTCAAATGGTAAACGGTTCTAGAGTTGTTATATGAAAAACTGACATTGTTGGCGGTAAATTGAGTGATAAAGTAGTTGTTTCAGTTTAGAGTTTAATTTACTAGAAATACGTACATCATTTATCTAAATTTAAGTAATATGGGAAGTACGAGGTAGGGAGCTTTTAAGTGTTTGAAAACTTGTAGGTACAAGCAACGCCACAAACTCAAAATATATGTACCTACACCGAAACGCCGACCTCGTCTAGTTTTTAAAATATGATTGACGTGAAAAGGTGTTTGTACAAACCTACAAGTACAGGAATAAAATCATTTATCATTTACGTAAAAAGGAACCTTACCTAAAAATGTCGTGATGGTACAGTGGGCAGTGGGTAACACCTCGCCTCTCATGCATGAGGTTGGGGGAGGAAAAATCCGGGCAAGTACCAATGTGACTTTTTAAATTCATAATATGTACTTTCTGAGTTCATCTTGGACATTATGATCATTATGGCCCCTGTAACACAGGTCCCACCTAGCATGGGTGTCATTGATCACATCTCTGTGCACTTGAAGTTCCACGTTGTAAATGCTGCGCTTGTTTCTGCTCCGTGTGCTGCGCATACTAATTGTACTTACTTTTTGGTAAAATAAAGATATTTATTTATTACAGACAACGGTAAAGGCAAACGTCGTGAACAAACCTAGACTTACCGTAAAATGCTGCAACTTTGCCTGGATTTTTAAGTTTTTTGATCGTATATCTGAACCTATTTATTATTATGGCTTTTAATGAGTTTTAGACGGAAAACCGACCTTATGTCTTGCCAGGTAGTAGCCAAATCTTTTTAAATCATCATGTTTTTCCGAATTACAAGCACTCTAAAGTCATAGGCAAAGTTGTAGGCAAAAGACGCAACTTTGCCTAGGAGGATATTATCTCAATAAATAAACAGTTGATCTTATCAGTTTCTTTTTTCCGTGTGCATGAGACACCGTGCTTGTCCACGGCAGTTCGATTATTGCCATAAAAGGATTTTTTTTTTCACAGCTAAGTAGTTTCACAGCTTAGTAGGCAAAGTTAAGTAAATTATGTCACTTCAAATTTTCACCCCCTCGCACCGGTTTTTGTCGCACAACTGACAGAGTAACAATGGAGTAACCATTGCAAAAACATAAAAATATGTTGCCCTAATAATGTAAAGTTACTATCAAATGGTACAAATTAAGAAAAAACTAAGCAAACGCGAAATATCGTAATCGAAACGAAATAGGCAAATTTGGGCTTTCTTGGCAAAGTTGCAGCATTTTACCGGTACTTATTTATTTATATGGGATCTCCAACAAAGATTACACATACAATATGAATCACAACAATAAAATAGGTTCGTTTACGTGTGCTCCTTCAATTACAGGAGACCACCGCATGCACATGTATTTATAACTAGGTGTAAACACGATAAAAATAAAAATAGAGAAAATAAATGATGAATGATGAAAATAAATAATGAAATTTGAGAAAAAGAAAAAAAAATAACATGTCAAGATTGAGCATTAATAGAACAATGCTGTCAACAGGATAAAAATAAAAATAGAGAAAATAACTGCTGAAATTTGAGGGAAAAAACATGTCAAGATTGAGTATTCATAGTACAATTGTTTAATTATATTAATAATTATAATTATTTCACATCTGTAAACTATTGGATAGAAGTGACATAATATGTACCTACTTAATTATTTTGCGGTGGTTATATTCTTTTTGTATTTTGAAATGGGGAGGGTTATGTCCGGGTTACAATGCTTGGACAATTTATTGTATTGCAAAAAGAGTCTTGGGAGAGCGGCGAAATGTCCCAGATTAGTTTGTAGTTTAGTATTTTTATGTTTTTGTTCTAAATCCTAAGACGTAAAATAAATTGTAGCTGCTTTTCCGTGGCAGACGAGATGGCGCGTTCTTATGCAGTTGCCTTGTATTGTAGTTCGCTGCAGTCTATGACTCCATTGAATAGCAGCTTGCAGTTTGGCAGCATTGTGCAGTAGTATCTGGTTTGCAGTTTTTCGTCTGTCTGCACGTGAGACTATTTTTTAGTGTCCTTATTTGTCTTTCTAGCCGATATAATTTTTTGCTAAATGATCTTTGTAACATAAATGATATAAGAAACGTCTTTGAACACTTTCCAGTTGGTTGATGTACTCGTATATGTCGTAGTGAGGATTCCAAACCTGGCTGCTATATTCAAGTATTGGCCAAACCAGTGTTAAATAATTTTATTCTGGTACACGCCTTTTTAAAACCTATGATGTTACGTAAGATAAATCCTAGGATCTTGAACCTCTTTGATGACATGTTTAGGATATGTTTGTCAAATATGAGTTGTTTATCTAGTGTGACTCCTAACTCGCGTATTTCTTCTACTTGTTGTAGTTTTTGTTGGCTAATCGTGTAATTGTTAGATTTGGTAATTTTGTTACGGCTAAATTGCATGTGGTAACACTTTGAGACGGTAGGAAGCATTTTGTTCGTTTTGAACCAGTTTGTCAGTCTGTTCAAATCTTCCTACGGAGTGAAATTCAGTTACCATTTCATTATTTTCATGTAATCGGCAAAAAGATAAAATTTTGATTGCCTAAAGGAGTTCGTGATGTCGTTTATGAAAATGTTGAAGATAATTAGGCCTAAATGTGAACCTTGCGGATCACCGGACGTAGCTTTAAAATACTTTGAATTTAGACCTTTAAGAAGTGACTGATGGCGCCGCACTTGAAACTCCGCATCGTCGCTGTGCGCTTCACCAGAGGGGCAATTCCCGTATTTTTAAGAACGTTCGCATTCTAATCTCAATTACTACTAAATTTGCTTATTGGACATTTCTACGGGAACCGAAGTAAGGACTCCCGTTACTTCAGTATCTCCAGCCGGTATAGTTGCCTTAAGAGACAACTGATCTAGCAAATTTTTGTTCTGTAAAAACATATTTGCATTGTTTGGAAGGTCAAATGTTATGCCGACTTTATACTTATTAATGGTACGTAGATGCTTGACGCCTGAAACGCCATGCTCCCGAAAGCCAATCGCTCAACGCGCCTAAAGAAAATCGCTCAACGTGCCTAAAGAAAATCGCTTAACGCGCCTAAAGAAAATCGCTCAACGCACCGGTTTTCCCTTCAAAAATATGTAACTTAGAAAGGTATTATTACTTCATCTGTACCAATCCCCAATAGTTCGTAATCCAATCACCGAAAGAAGAAGCAAATAATTTTACCATGCCGAAACCAAATACTGTAACTTGACCCCTCTATCCACAAGAATTACTTACGTACAAAAGGTCAAGTTTAACCGGTCAATCGATAGCCAACAAAAATGTTCAAAGCTCGCGCGTTCCTATGTGAATGTGGCCTCAGTCTCAATCGGTCAAAAATTGTATTGCGCTTACCTACATTTTTGACACTTGATTGTCGCTAAGATGAGATTGCGACTTGGGTTTGAACGTTTTTAATTATAGGATTTCGCCTTCAGGTCGTCTGTGACATCCGCTTCCACCCATCTCACTTTCTCTTGGACTCTGGACGGACGTGTGTTAGCGTCGTCCTTAAACGTTTTTTTTTTTAAATTAAATATAAACGTTAAGTACTTACTATAGTATTAAACAATATTAGAGTCAATAAAAATATTTCATTGAAAAGATCCCGCTACGTCCCGCACACATCAGGCCACATACACAACAAACAGTGACTCTTGACAACTCAAACTCAAAGCATTTATTTCAATTAAACCATTTACAGTCACTTTTGTATTGTCAAGCGGTCGGTCAGTCAGCAAAATGAAGCTAGTTGCCCATTCCAAAGCGTAGTAGGTACCACGGAGCAAATACTGCTCCGTGGTAGGTACCTATGGAGAAGACCGAACAAGAAACTATGGACACTCTTTTAAACTATATTGTTACATAAATATTAGTTACATCATTAATGTTGAATATAGGTATAATTATATGGGAGAACGATGTAAATAAGACGTTGAGTGTCTAGAGAACAGCAAAGAGAAATTTAAATAAAACAATCCATAAATAAATAATTAAAATAAGCCGTGGCGGCTAAGATATGACCAGTTCCAACTGACAGCGCCCGTTCACGAACATGACGCATGGATCAGCACCATTCAGCTCAACCATTTTGAAGGAAGCTAAATGATCCAACACACGCGCCACCGTCAGCGAGACATTTGAGTGAGCATGACATTATCAGCCGCCAGAGCACATTCAAGTCAATGAAAGACATTACCCGGTAAATGGTAGCTAGATAGTACACAGTACCTACTCACGTTTGTCCTATGCAATTATATAATACAAAAGAGATTGACTTTGTGTATGTAAGTATGTATATCAGTCATCAGGTTACCGTAGTACAGGCTCTGCCTAGTTCGGGACCTGAAGACCTTGTGTGGATGTTGTTTCATATTATTATTATTCTGTTTATTTATTTTCATACATATAAATACATTTTTAAATATTTTTATAAAAAACATTAAAAAAAACATTTAAAAATATAAAAATAGTGGTCCGCCGGTATCAGGAGCAGGGTCCAAGCTACCGGTGGTTAGGGCTCCAGAGACAGGAACCTTCTCACGATACGAGCCGTATCAAGGAGTACTGCCTTCTGAATCAGGCCCTTGATCCAACCGCCTAACGAGAGCCTCGAAAGATGTTGATCGAGGCTTTCGGCCATCAGGCCATTGGCCGATACGACAATCGGCACAATGACAGCCGAGCTTACATTCCACATGTCAACAACCTCGTGTGCTAAGTCGAGATATTTAATTTGTTTCTCTTTCTCAGCTTTCACGAGGTTCTCGTCATGTGGAATGGTAACATCGATAATCATTGTGCGGTGCGCTAATCGATCTATCACCACTATATCAGGCTTATTGGCGACAATAGTCCTGTCAGTAATGATAGACCGATCCCAGTACAACGTGACTTGGTCATTTTCGAGAACTGGGTCGGGCGCATACTTGTAATACGGTACCTCGGTATCCACAAGTTTATATTTTAAAGCAAGTTGCTGGTGAATAATCCTGGCTACTTGGTTATGCCTGTGCAAATACTCGCCGTTAGCCAGACGAGAACAACCAGAGATAATATGTCTGATGGATTCACCTGGACGGTGGCATGCCCGACACACGTCAACCGTCCCGTCTTTCATAATATGTCTCCGGTAGTTATTCGTCAAGATAACTTCGTCCATAATTGCACAGACGAAACCTTCAGTTTCCCCGAAAAGGTTACCAAAACGTAGCCAGGATACGGACGCTAAGAAGTCTACACCGGGTTGATGAAGAGCCCGGTAGAAGCGCCCGTGAAGCTCCTTGCTTTGCCATACCTTCCTGCGGTCATCGGTAGTAAGTACTACAGGTTTGCGCCAGTTCTCTTTAGCCATGGAGAGCGGGGTGAGTCCCTTGTCTACTGCTACCACATCACGGTGCATACCCATTTCAGCTTTTAAAAAATATTCCCTGAGACTGCAGACCTCGCGGTTGTGGAGGGTCTTCGCATTTAAAAAGCCTCGACCCCCGCACTTCCGCGGGATGTACAGTCTCATCACCGAAGAACGTGGGTGATGCATCCGATTTGCGGTCAGTAGTGTACGGACCCTCCTATCCAGGGCGTCGAGTTCAGTCTGAGTCCATTTGAGTATGCCGAAAGAGTACATCAAAACCGGCATGACCCAACCGTTGAAGGCACGCACCTTGTTTCCGCCTGAAAGAAGACTATTAAGTACTTTTTTCAGGCGGCCAAAGAAGCGTTCCTTCAACGATTGCTTCATGTCAGTAACATTGATGCCTAAAGCTTCCGACATACCCAAATACTTATAGGTTTCGGATGTGGAGAGGGCTCTAAGGTTTGTGGAATCCGAGAGTTGGGTTCCCACGGATTCAACAATCTCCCCTCGCTTTACATGCATGACCGCACATTTGTCCACACCAAATTCCATCCTGATGGCGCTACTGAAAGTTTCAGTTACCTTCAGTAGCTCCATCAGTCGCAATTTGTTGGGGGCAAAGAGTTTCAAATCATCCATGTAGAGGAGGTGAGATATGACCTGACCACCTCTCCTCAACCGATAACCTAGACCTGAATCCTCCAGTAGTGTACTTAGAGGATTCAGGGCTAAGCAGAACCAAAGTGGACTCAAACTGTCGCCCTGAAATATTCCCCGTTTAATCCATACAGGCTCATCATTCCCCTGGATCTGTCGACATCCTGGATAGCGAAGAACCGTCCTCCATTGCCCCATACACGACTCTAGGAAAGTGCGTAGAGTTGCATCAATCTTGTACAACTCCAGCACCCTCATGAGCCACGTATGCGGCACCGAGTCGTAGGCCTTTTTATAATCTATCCAGCATGTTGACAGATCCTTGCGGGATCGACTAACCTGTTGGCTAATGGCCATGTCGATGAGGAGTAGCTCCTTAGTACCGCGGGACCCGTTTCTACATCCATTTTGAGAGGCAGACATAATCATATTATTGCCAATGTGCGTATTAATTTTCGCTCTCAGAATGGATGTAAGAAGTTTATAGACCGTCGATAAACACGTAATTGGTCTATAATGTGTGATTAATTTTAAAAAAAATTAGATATTCTACAACAGCGTTGTACAAAGAATTTGGAGTTCTAAATATTCGCCAACTTTTTATTAAAAAAATTGTCATGAGACAGCATTCCTGCGAAAACCCTGTTAGCAAATCTCTCAGAAGAGTGCATGAGGTATATGAAGTCCCAGCATGCAAAACCACTTTTGCGCAGTGCTTCTCTTATTTCTTGGCTCCACTATTGTACAATCGTATTAGTAAAATTAAACCTCTTAATGATATGACGAGATTTGTGTGTAGAAGGGCTCTGGATGAGTTTCTGAGTAACTTGGACTATGAACAGACTGAAAAACTTATACAAATATGTCAGTAATTATTAAATATATATTGTATTGAATACCGATAGTACTAAAAAAGTTTATAAAACATTATATGACTTTATGTAAGTAATAATATAATATAAATATAATATATACATATATTTAATATGTACATTATAAAGTAATCGTGTAAATTGAAGATTAATACACAAACATTATTTGTATTACAAAATATGCATATATATATATTTATACGTAGGTACAGTAAACACATTACACGCATCATTTAATTTTATACTTTTAGTTTTAGTAACACCTTTTTTTTATTTTAACACGATTGTCTTATTATTAATTACGAACAAATATTATTATTGTGAAAGCACTTTCTTTACTCGTATATTGAAATAACGTTAGTAGTTGCATTGTCTGATTTCTTTGCATATACTACTTGTTTACGCTAAACTTGTAACTCGTTATCGTCATCTATGATTCACACAACAAATATAATTGGTAAAAAGTGTCTTAACGTGTTTACGTTATGACTATTATTCCATGAGCGAGGATCTTACCTTGCCGTAACACAGTCCTTGACTAGCACGGGAGGTAAAGAACTTATCTCTGTATACCGTCATTCTTTGCTTTACTTTGTTATAATATGTGAATATTATGCTTTACCGGTGTACTGTAACCTAAACTTATGATCAATAAACTTTTATTATTATTATTATTATTATGTTTATGGAATTGTTTTCCTCGGCATAGCCGGATAGAACTGATGGCACGGGCCTAAGCCAAGTGTCCAGCAGTGGGGTTAAGTGTGGGAGTAATATTATAAGTAGCCTGTATGGTAGACGAAAATATATTTGAGTGGGAGTATTGGTGCAAGTTGTCCGACTCACACTGAAGAAATTTTCTAACTAGCCTGCATGTATTTAGAATCACTGCCTTCTGCAGCAGGTGGTAGGTGTTAGATGGCAGGTTGAGGGAACTAAGGGACTGATGAAGCTGTTTAGGAATTACTCCTGTCGTAGATAGCACTATGGGGACTATTATGACTTTTTGAAGATGCCAAAGTCGGGTTATTTCGTCTTTTAGTTCGGTGTATTTGGATAATTTTTCAGCTATTGTAGTCTGTAAGTTATGCGTATTTGGCACGGCAATGTCAATAAGGAACCCAGTTTTGTTTATTTTATTAATTAATGTGATGTCGGGTCTGTTAAAGTGAATTGTGCGATCTGTGAGTATGGCTCGGTCGAAGTACAGTTTTGTTGTGGGGTTCTCTAATACCGTTTCAGGGTTATATTTATAATAAGGTACAACGGTATCTATAAGTTTGTATTTATGAGCTAGTTTTTGGTGTATGACTTTGGCTACTTGATCGTGTCGATGTTTGTAGTCTGTCTGGGCTATTGATTTGCAGGCGCCAGTTATATGTTGGATTGTCTCTGGAGAAGTACTACACTTTCTACAGGTATCGGTTGTTAAATTCTTTATAATATATTTTCTGTAGTTTTTGGTCTCAATAACTTGGTCTTGAATTGCAAGCATGAACCCTTCAGTCTCCGGGAATAGTTCACCTCGATTTAACCACGCGTTCGACGCATCTTTGTCGACATTTATTTGGCATAAATCTTGGCGATGTCTCCCGTGTAGAGACTTCTGTGTCCACTCTTGACATTTGGTTTGGTTGTCTATCATTTTCTCGTTTTTTTGTTCTGTAGGGTCTTTTAAATTAAGAGGTGTTAAGTGTTTGTCGTTGTGTGCTATTAGTTTGTGGAGTGGGGAAGATTCAGTTTTGGCAAAGAAGTATTGCCTAAGAGTTGTGATCTGTCTGTTGTGTAAGTTTAGGATATCTATAAGTCCTCTGCCTCCTTCTTTTCTCGGTAACGTTAACCTTTGTGTACAAGATCTTGGGTGATGTTTGCGAAATTTAGTCATTGTAGTGTTGATTTTCCGTTGTAAGTTTTTGAGGTCAGTTTTGGTCCAGTTTATTATCCCGAATGAATAGGTGAGCACAGGTATAGCAAAGGTGTTGATGGCTTTTATGGTGTTTCCTGAATAGAGCTGTGTTTTTAGTATTGTATTAAGTCTGTGTTGAAATTGTTGTTTCAGATTTTGTTTAGTATCTTTGTAGTGTATCTGACGGGATTGATTATAACCTAAGTATTTATAAGTGTCTAGTTCATCCAATGGCTCTATTCGTTCTCCTGTACCTAACGTGTATTGGTGTTGGTAGTTCTGGCCTGCTCTAACTGAATTTATTTTGCATTTATCTATGCCGAACTCCATTTTAATGTCATTTGTGAAAGTTTCTGCTAGGTTAGCTAGCTCGTAGAGTTGACTCTCGGTTTCTGCGTACAACTTAATATCATCCATATACAGTAAATGATTTAAAACTCCAATTTGTGGGTCCGTCGGTCGGTTGGTAACTGTAGAATTTAAAGGAATACCTAGTGAGCTAGCGTTTAATATTTTAGATAGGGGGTTTAAAGCAAGGCAGAACCACAGTGGGCTGAGTGCATCTCCTTGGAAGATTCCTCTCTGTATTTTAATTGGGCTAGTATCTGTTGTTTCGGTTGGGGTGGTGAGTCTTAATACTGTACACCAAGTTGTCATCATTGTCTTCAAAAATTTAACAATTATTGGGTTTATTTTGTAAATTTCTAACACTTGCAAAAGCCATGAATGGGGAACAGAATCATACGCTTTCTTGTAATCAATATACATGGTGAATAAATCGGTTTTGGATTTCTGAACTCTTTTTAAGATAACGGAATCTATGATTAATTGCTCTTTGCAGCCTTGACTATATTTTCGGCATCCTTTTTGCTGTTCGGCTAAGATGTTATTGGCGTCAATGTGTTCGTATATCATTTCGGATACGCAGGATGTGATGATCTTATACAAGGTCTGTAAGCATGTAATAGGTCTATATTTAGCTGGGTTAGAGAGGTCATTGCGATCTTTCGGTATCATGTAAGTTGTGCCCGACGTTATATAAGAAGGTATCATTTTGGGATCTTGGATGAAGCTGTTTATAAAATTATATAAATAACAATGAACTACTGTGAATTTTTTGTACCAGTAACTATGGATGTGGTCTGATCCAGGTGCTTTCCAATTATGTAGGCGAGCTAGAACTTTATGAAATATTTGTGGGGAGATGTGCTCAAATGCCATTGCCTGAATGTTTGTGCTATTTGATAGTTCTGCTTTTATCCACTCTGCTTGGGCGTTATGATGAATAGTTTGTTCCCATATTCCTGCCCAGAAGTTTTGTAATGCCTCTGGATTAGGAGTGTTCAACTCATCATCATTTGGGTTGTAATTCTGAGCATTTGTTGTTGCCTGCCTGATATTGCGATAGAAAAGCTTTTCGTTTTGGGTGAATTGAGCATTTTGTTGTTTTCTTAAAGTGCATGCGTTATATCTTTGAAGCCGGCCTGTTACAACTGAGAGTTTTTGTTTAAGTGTGTCTAGAGTGTGTGCTACTTGTATATTTGGTTCTTCGTGTACGGTATGAATTCTATATAGTTTTATGATCTTGTTTACATGCTTCTTTAATTTTCTACTCCTGTTGCCGTTAATAAACTGTGTTATTCTACCTATTTTTGATCGTAAATCGTTTAGTTTTTGTTCTAGTCGTCTTTGCCATTTTGGTTTATATTTTGTTTTTGTACCTCGGGATATTTCTCTTGGTTCGAGTGTTATCTTGGCTCCATTAACCTTAGCAACGGTCCATGCCGCACAATATATGAAGGTCTGGAATGTATGGAAGTCTGTGTCGTTGTTAATATGTTCAGGGAGAATGATTTTGTTTAGGTAGCTAATTATTCTTGCAAGATTTTTTGATGGTTTTTGTTTTGGAATATAAATTCTATTAGTAGGGCTAGTGCCTTTATAAAATTGGAATGCTTGTTGGAAATAATCGTCTATTATTGGGTCCCTTTCTAAATTAATTTGTGGGTTAGGAAGAATGTCTGCACTAGTTATTTCAGTGTTGTCCGGTGTTTCTATATTAAGTGTAGGTTCGTCTATAGAGTTTGTGTCAATGTTATTTGTTAACTCGTTATTGGTATTGTTGAATTTAGTAGTAACGGCTATCGTTTCACTATTGTAATTCCGTGTGTTATCTATTTCGAGTTCTTTCGATACCTCTAACTTTAATGAATTTAATTTCTCATCGCTTAAGTATGTATTGTTTATTATTGCCCTTCTTTGATCAGCTATTCGTTGTTCACTTAGGTGAGCAAGTGAAGGGAATTGATTAATGAAATCTTCGTACATAGGTTTTCGATATGTAGTTTCATTAGTGCCCAAAGCTGTAACTCTATAATATGACCGCATTATAGCTTCGTTGTAATCACTGGTCCATCTCATTCGGTTCTGTGTTCTATTTTGTGTGCTTTGTATCTCTAGTGTTGTAGATTGTGTAGGTGTAAGTATTTGTTGTCTAAGCTCGCTAGAGTTTTGTGTCTGTAGCGTAAAGTGGTTTGACTGTAGTTGGTCTAGCTCGTCTTTTACTTCGTTTCGTATCTCATCTATTGTTTTTTGTGGTAGTAATTTGTTATTTATTATAGCTCTTCGTTGGTCTCCTATTCTCTGTCGACTAACCTGCATGTTCGGGAATTTTTCTGTAAATTTTAGGTGGAGTGGTTCAAGATAAGTTCGTCTGTCTATATCTAGTGAAGTTAGTTGGAGATAAGTGCGCAATATGAACTTATTCATTTCAGGGGTCCATCGTCTGCGCGTACTAGGAGTGCTTGTAGTGGGTGCAAGTTCAGAGTCAAGGTTGACATCTTGCACAACACTATCAAGTGTGCTAGTGGTGGACAAGCTAGCTGTTCTTCTTGTCATGTAGGAGGGGCGAGTCGAAGGGATGGATGAGAATAATGAAATGGTATCATCGCCCGTGGGATCGGCTGTGGCTTCTACGTAGTGAGCCCGCCTGTTCAGCTCACTACGACCAGCTGTAACAATTTTGTCGGTAGGAGCCCGCTTGCTCAGCTCCTCACCGCCGATGGTTCGCATGCTGTGGCACCTAGCATCGGCTCCAGATGCGCCCCGGCGCTCCCCGGGAAGCGGCCGTAAATAATATACTCTTTTACTACTCATCTCCATAAAGGGTTACCTTGCCTTGTTAGCCGCGTAAGTTTTTAGTACAGACGTACAGTACGCGTGTCCGCCCCCCACGTAGCTAGGTGTTCAGCTTGGACGTAAGGTTGGATTTTAGGGGGCTTATTATTATTATTATTATAATTCTTGGGTTCCGTGGCACTACCTGATTTATGGAGCAGGTGGGTAACGCCTGTTGTTAGAAACTGTGGTAGCGACCCAGACTCTAAGGATGACTGGAACTGAGATGCCAGGCAAATGTGTGAACTAATTAGCCATTTTAACCAAAAGTTGTGCAATCCGTCCGGTCCCGGAGATTTCCAGTTCGGTAACGGAGGGACCGCTCTGGCAACGTCTAATGGCGTAATTAGGACTGCTCCCATTTCTGGTATGGTTTCACACATTCGCTCGACCACTCGTATCCAGCCAGCCTCAGCATGACAGACGGGTACCGACCAGATGTTGCACCAGAATGATCTCGTGGCGGCGTCATCCGGGCGGCACACGTCTGTCACATTTTGTTTAGGTCGCTCCCAAGCTCTGTACACCCACCTCTCATCGCTCTGGAACATGCGATTTTGCGTGTATCGATCAACCCGTCGCTTATACCGCCGAATACGGCTCGCCCATGCACAAACTTTCTGCTTTAGGAAGTTGATGCGTTCTGTGACACGGGACATGTATTCTCGAGGGCTGATTCCAGTCCCCGCGAATGCCCGTCTTACAAAGCGCATCACTCGTGGTCGTGTATTGCCCTCCCTGAAGCAGTATAGTTTGCCGATAAGTACCCTGGTCCCATCGATACGACGCTCGATCCTGCACTGCCAGGCTGGTACAGCTGGTTTTGGTCGAGTAGCTCCGTCATAGTTTGGAAACTTGACATTAGCTAAACGACATGCCGCAACAGCCGCACAATACAGAATCGAGTGTGTATCAACGAGATCCTTGCTGCTCTCGAACACATTCTTCAGCTGCGAGTCGAGGGCACATACCAGCGCCCTATTTTTTTTGTGCATAGGTAGGCGTGGTAATCGGGGTCTAAGTTCGATCGAAGTGGATCTATACTCGCGAAACGCATCCTCCAGTGCGCTCCTCAATCGGGCCTTGTACTGGCTACTTACTGTGGTAACCCTATCATCGTCTTCTTCAACACCATGATTGGACCGCGGCGGGACAGCATCAATGGTTGAAGCTTGTACCGCGGTCTGTGCCGGAGCCGAGACGATATGGTTGCACAGCTCTGAGCGCAGCCTATCAAGTGCAGCATCGTCCAACCTATGATTACGTTGGATGACCGGCACCTGATCCGATAGTCGTTGGGCCGAGACGTTGACGGTTGGCTCTAGTTCCTGAAACAGAGACAGCATCCTATCACGGTACGCAGTGAGGTTAGTTCCCCCCTCTGTAGACCTGTAATATGCGCGCATGACGTTCTCGTTCATAGATTGAGTCCATCTCATGCGCTGCACACAACCACCGGCAGCGAAGACCCGGCTCGGGGCCGGATGGCCCCTAAGTCCCAAGCTCCTCGGTGGCCGGCCTCTCCCCTGCCGACGTACAGGTGTTGGTGACGTCAGCGGAGAAAAATACTCGTCGCTCGAGCTCGACGCAAATACCGCGGCCGGTGTCGTCACAGCGCTCACGGTGGGGCTGGGTACCGGCGGCGGCGAGGCGGTGCCGAGCGAAGAGTCCGGTGGTGGTAGGCGTGCTCGTCTTGAAACTGATCTCGTCAACATTTTTCAGTTTTCATGCAAGTAGTATATAGTATATAAGGCATTTTCGGAGGTGGCATGACAGATGTCACTTCAAATTCGGTACATAGTTTTTGACGAAAGTTTAAGTATAGGATTCTAGTTAATTTTGCTTTTCTTGAATTATGTGGAGAGTATTTATTCTGTTTTTCAGGCTTGTTGTATGGTTTCTCATAAAATATAAAAACCAATATAAAAACTGCGTCTAAAATAAATATAACTGAAAAATTTCGTGACGTGTTGACGTTGGTGTTATTATTATTTCCTTTATTTCATTTACATACATATGAATTACATTTTTAAATATTTTTATAAACAAAAAGATACCAAAAACATTTAAAAATATAAAAAATAGTAGCCCACCGGTATCGGGAACAGGGTCCAAGCTACCGGCGGTCAGGGCTCCAGAGAGAGAAACTTCCTAACAATGCGGGCCGTGTCCAGAAGTACCGCTTTCTGAATCAAGCCCTTGATCCAGCTGCCTAACGAGAGCCTCCTTAGGTGTTGGTCGAGGCTCTTGGGTATTAGCCCATTGGCTGTCACGACTATCGGCACAATGACCGCTGAGTCCACATCCCAAATGTCGACAACCTCGCGAGTCAAGTCAAGATACTTGATTTGTTTATCTTTCTCGGCTTTCACGAGGTTCTCATCATGCGGGATGGTTATGTCAACAATCATTGCGCGTCGCTCCAATCGATCCACCACCACTATATCAGGCTTATTGGCAACAATAGTCCTATCAGTGATGATGGATCGATCCCAGTACAACGTGATATTACCATTTTCGAGAACTGGGTCGGGCACATACCTGTAGTACGGTACCTCCGATTCCACAAGGTTGTATTTCAGAGCAAGCTGCTGATGGATTATCCTGGCTACAAGGTTGTGTCTATGCAAGTACTCTCCGTTAGCTAGACGAGAACACCCGGAGATGATATGCCTGATTGATTCTTATTATTATTATTAAACAATGCAAAGGTAGTCTTACAATCTTCAGCAGCTCCAACAGTATTTTCAAATGTTAATCAATTATTTGTGGTTGTGGAGCAGGACCAGCATTGAGCCAGGCATTTTTATCAGATATAGAATACCCCAACTTATAATATGCCTGTCTGCATATTGTACGTTTTATACAAAATTTGAACGTATCATTCAGTTGAAGTATGTGGGGAGGTGTTATTGTAACATTTTTAACAGTACCCCATGAAAGATGAGTCTACTTTAGCCAGTCTGAAACCTGGTTGAACTAATAGGTCCCTATTTCGACTATTATATTAATTATGTATATCACCTCTATTACTAAAAAGAGGTAAATTTTAATTTTTTGAAGACCGGTCAGTGAGGTCAGACTCAAACCACTTTAGAATTATTGATCCTCCTAGACCCAAGTGCTGGAGTTTAGCTATAAGAATATAATGATCTACCTTATCGAACGCGTTACTAAAGTCAGTGAATTCCTTTGCTCAAGGAAAATATCATCTTTAAGAGACCTGTGCTATATAAGACTGATGGGTAAAGCCAGCGTTTTTACACGTCTTTTTTATAAACACGGGTGGAATGAAGTCGTCTCCTACCCTTTTCGGTTCACCTAAAGAGGTAAAGGTACCAAATATTTCACCAGCGTTGAGTTCTAGCTTACAGAGAGTCGACGAATTATAGTCTGAAATCACTAACGCTTCTTGAGCAAGCGTGGTGATCAGTGCTTGTGCCTCTCTGTATGAAAAGAAGTCTTTGTCCTACAGTGGGACAATAATAGGCTGGTATTATTAAGGAATTCTAGACTTGATCTGAATCCGCTGTAACCACGGGAAAACTTATGTACCTATAATATTAGTGTTCTAGACCGTATTTCTGGAGACTAGCCTTCGGCGTGGAAGATCTTGTGCACAAGTTTCTTTTCCCTCACCCTCATAGTGCGATGGGTCGGCAATCAACTTAATGGGCTTTCCGAGTCACGGGGGTATCACATCGCCAGCATCCAAATTCAGGGCTGTTACTAATAAACTAATGGAAAAACCCAATAACACTTTGCCCGACCTGGCAATCGAACTCAGGACCCCAGGCTCAGCAGTCGCGCTTGCGACCACGAGACCTAGGTAATATGCTCTTTTCCTTTGTGTACCTTCAAACGCCTTTGCTATAAAAAAGGAAAATAAAACTTGTTGTTACTTCAACGAAAACCACGTGTAACCCGCTTCTACGTTAACCCCGCCATGGGATCTGGAGGCAAAAGTCTTCGCGCACATATGGGAGTGGCGCGAGGAGGTGAAACGCCGGGGCGTAGCTCCGCTGCCGCGACAAATCACGGCACAGCGGACAGAGCTCCGGCGGGATTTCAGGGCGGAATGGAGAGCGCAATTGTCGCAACCCAGCGCTGGGCACGCCACAATTGCGGCAGTAAGTCCCCTCTTTGAAGAGTAGTTTGAGAGGTGCCTCAGCTTCCGCCTGACGCAGGTCCTCACCGGGCACAGTTGTTTCAGGAGGTTCCTGTTCCGGATAAGGCGGGAGGAAACGCCCGGGTGTCACCATTGTGTGGATCGCCCGGAGGACATGGTGGAGGTCTGCCCTGCTTGGGTAGAGCACCGCCGTGTCCTCGTGGAGGCGATTGGCGGTAACGATCTGTCGCGTCCAGCCCTGGTCCAGGCCATGGTACGGAGCGAGAGGGCTTGGGAAGCCGTCACCTCCTTCTGTGAAGCAGTAATGCTCGCGAAGGAGGAGGCGGAACGCGTGAGGGAGAGGCAAAATTCGCGCCGTCACGCCCCTAGCCGCCGCAGGAGGTGCCCTGGGCGTCGGGAATCCCAAGCCGATTCCCGGCCACCGTAGGCGTGGGCTTGCGGACGGTGAGCAATGGGTAGCTCACCGTCCGATTAGGACCAGGCCCAGATGGACGGCGCGTTGTGTCCCACGCACGCCTCAAAGAGACCAATGACAGCACCAATGACGGGGTCCGCTAGGGCCGATGCCTGCCACGGTGGCGGGAAAGTCCGAAAGGGTTATCGTGGCCCCTGGCACAGGCAACTGAAGGAACACGGGTGGGTTTTAGTCAGTAAGAGTCTGACGCGCCCTCCTGCTCCACCCAGAGCGGAAGAAATTATTTGATATTTTCCCACCCACAAAAAAAAATAAGGTCTGTTTACCCCACAACGGCAAACACCCTTGAATATATCTCATAAGCAAACTCCTCAAAGCACCATTTGTGTCGGTATCTGCTAATATCACGGATATAATACCTACTCATTTCATATTATATCGTTTATATTGTATCATTAGAGTAATGTATGACGCTGCTGGTATATTGACGCTATGGGATGGTTGTGGGTAAAGTATGAATATGGTTGTTTTAAATACAAATCCAAAGGAATCTAATATCGTTTATTGATTTGTTAACATGCTATTATTTATTTATTATTATTATTTTATTGATATTAGACTATGAGAATCAGCACTTTTGAACGTCAAAATAACGCAAGACAATACATAAAACGCGAAAATTTACGAATTAAAACATTGAACTAAATTACTAGCGAGTTAAAACTCATAACGGTGAAGTTGAAACTGAGAGTTGCTAAAACAATATTCATCACCAGCACGCGTAGCATACGATGTTGCTATCTCTTGTCTACGAAGAGACATCTATTTCCATATAGTGTTCGTTCCTGTGTTCATTTTTGACATGGCACTGTAGGAATCTTTTATACCATCTGTCATTTGTCTTACGTTTTTTCCGTTTCTACCATATATCTATGCTGGTCTTTCATTCATTGCAGGATTTTCGTAAGTGGTTGAGTAATATTCAAACATAGGTATTACTATGAAGGGATTAGGAATTTCCTACGAAATCTTTCGGATTGTGATTCGGAGTGTGCTAAGCAATTGAGATATGTTCTACTTCTTCTTTTGGAACACTTCTCTACTGGCGGTTGACTATCAGCTCAGTGAAACCAGCTCTGTCTTTGTTCAGGAGCAAAAGTTGTTCTGGTTGTGGTTTCAACTAACTTTCAATAATCCACAGCCAAGACTTATTTATTTATTTAACCATTTATGTACACACTTATATAAACAGACAAGAAGAAAATAACAGAAAAATAGGTACAAAGGTGATGCTTATTTCTAATGAAATCTCTTCCAGCATACCTGCGATAGGATAGTAGATTTAGAGATGTAGACAGCGTGTGTAAGAGTAAAAGAGAAAATAAAATACATAAAATCAAAAACCATACACTTAATAAAATAAAACAAATAATATGAGAATATACATACATACATACAAACATACATACATATTTCTAAAATAAATAACACTAGAATATTAATATATACGCAACTATGACGAAGTGGAAAGATAGTGTTCTTTCACTCTTCTTTTAAAAACTGCAACAGTTTGGCAGTCCCTAATGTCAGGCGGAAGTGAATTCCACAACCGCACCGCGTGCACAGTGAAGGAGTAGGAGTAAAAGTCGGTGGAGTGGGGAGGGGACTTAAGGAGGTTTCTAAGATGCGACCTGCAAGGCGCATCTGAAGGTCTGGCGTAGGAAAAACGCTCCCGCAGATAGGATTCCTATCTGCGGGAGCGTTTTTCCTACGCCATCCTATCATAGGATGGCGTTTTAGGGTTGTGAAGGAGGTTGAATAGCAGGCACAATATCCGAGAGTTCCTGCGAAGTCGAATGGGGAGCCACTTGAGTATCTTGCGAAAGTTGGAAACGTGATCATACTTTTTAAGGTTGAAAACAAAACGAATACATATATTCTGCAAACGCTCAAGTTTATTTAAAAGCTCCTCGGTGGCATCCAAATAACAGGCATCGGCATAATCTATGATGGGCTGAATGAGAGTTTGAGCAAGAGAGATTTTGGTGTTCAAGGGCAAGACGCTCTGGAGACATTTCAACGAATGGAACGTGTAATGCACTTTGCGACTGACTTGAGCAACATGGGCAGTCCATGATAAATAGGAATCCATGGTCACCCCCAGATTTTTGACCGTATGTGCGTATTCAATCTGAACACCATTCAGACAGAGTGGAGACAGCGACGCAACATCGAGCCTATTCCGCATATACCTGCCGCCGATAATCAAGGCCTGGGATTTCTTAGGGTTGATTTGCAGTCCAAAAGACCGCGACCACTCACTAATCAAATCCAGGTCGCTGTTCATGGCAGACACGGCTGCTTCTGCATCTTCCCTTAAAAAATTATTGTAGAGCTGCAGATCGTCGGCATAGAGATGGAAGCAGGAAGAGATGACACTGGTGATAATGAAAATAGAAAAGAGAAGAGGAGAGAGAACGCCGCCCTGAGGCACACCTGCGGAAAGAGAGCACCAATCAGAAGATGCCTCGCCGAGACGAACCCGCTGCGAGCGGCCTTTAAGATAGGCGTCAAACTAACTAATGGTGGAAGAGGAGAAATTTAAAGATTTAAGGATCCCTAGAAGGATGTCAAAATCAACAGAGTTAAAGGCACTGCTAAAGTCGAGAAGTACAAGTAAAGTAAGAGATTTGTGATCCATAGCCCAGCGGATGTCATCAGTAACTTTCAAAAGAGCCGTTATTGTGCTATGACCAGGTCGAAAACCAGATTGAAGAGGACTCAGTAGGTCACTAGACTTATTTGAAAGAAAGAAAGAAAATACGTTAATTTTGCATAGACTAAAAATCATACAATATAATATAAGGCACAAAATAAAAATCAAATAAAAAGTGTAAAGTGCGATGTGAGAAATTAGCGGGGAAGTGTGCCTCACGGCTACGTTAAAATACCCAGTTCAGCAAAAGTGGCAGACAACTAGTGCCTGACGCTGGTTTTCAACTGGACCTGAAGTGTGACGTGCCGGATGTAAATCAGTTTTATACTGAAACGTGACGTGTGTATGCTTTACTTATTTCTTCTTACCGTGCGTTTCTTGCTTTCAACCTAAATTCTGTGATAGTCGGGAGCACCATTGTTCAATCAAGCAATCATTGCAGGGAATCATTCCAACATTATGTCAGCAATTCCAATTGTGACTGGCCATCAATATTTCGAAACTCAATAAAAGAAGAATTATATTAACTTCATTGATCAGATGGGCAATTCTTGTATTTTTAGGAACATTCACATTCTAATCTCGGTCTCAATCTGTCAAAAATATCTGTAATTTACCTATATTTTTGAAAAAAAAATACACTCATTGTCGCTGAGATGAGACTGCGATTAGATTTTGAGTGTGTTTCGCTACGGGAGTTGGCCTTCTGATTTCACTGATGATATCTACTATGCTCTATTCGCAAATTCTTATAAGCTTAACTTAACTTCTTCTTCTTATGTGCATTTTACCTTTTTTTTGTGTTTCGTTCATTTTTGAAGTGTACCTATGGACAGAAAGTCTGAAATAAACGTTTATTATTATTATTAACACAATGCAGTTTTATTATTGCGGTATTTTAGTCATTCGAGTTCAGTAATTGTCATTACTATTATTATGGGAACAGTGACAGATAGATCATCATCATCTGCCTAGCTCTTACCAACTGTGTTGGGGTCGGCTTCTAGTTTAACCGGATACAGTTGACTGCATCTGACTGGAAGCCAGTCCCAGCATGTTACATGGAGCGACTACCTGTTTGATCCACAACCTGCGACCCACAACCCAGTTACTGGTCCCTTGGAAAGACAAATGGAGAAACAGTTACAGGTAGATATGATCTTAATTTCTAGAGATCTTTTAAAAGGTCTGAAACAACACTTTACCAACAACATAAACATGTTTACGAAGCCCTATAGAGTTAAAGTGAAGCGAGATATGCCCCTATTAGGGTTACAAAATATAACGCACATTTTCTGTAACGGTCCCGTAGGGAAATGCGAAATATTCGAAGCGAAAACGAATTTCAGACACGTCGCCCGTTTAGACGTAATTCTTAGTTGTCTACGTGTTTTATCGGAAGTACTGAAGGTAAATAATATAAGGTAAATTGTATAATGTAATGTTTACCCTTCGTTATGTTATTTACTTTTTACGGTTCTGTAGTCAAATGGCAAAAACGGCACACTTATAATTTCGTCGTGTCCGTCTGACCGGATGAAAAACAGCCATTTTAGTCGGAAACTAAGCCGCAATGAAAGCGGGTTGGTAACATAAACCTCAATAACTTCCAAAATACTTTTACTCATTGAAGATTTTATTCACGTATTTTTCTGCAGTTAAAGTGCAATTTTCTATTACCACTAGCACGGTGCGGCTTTCTGAAGAAATTTCAGCCCACGAGTGTATGGAGCCTCCGCCGTAGGGCACGTTCTCTTCAATGCAAGCTTGGTTAAAGCGCTCTCCTAGTCTTCTGTAGACTCTTTGTCTCCTATCGTACGTGTATAGCATGAACTTCGACTTTTCCGAAAACATTACTCTTGACCAGTCATCCAGAGGCCAATTCATGTGTTCACTAGCGTAACTTAGCTTTGAATTTCAATGTTGCTTCTCGAGTTTTGGACCATTTGCAGGTCCAAATGGCTTCAACTTTGCTTCAGCAAGACGCAGCCGAACTGTACTTGTGCTTGGATTGCTCCCTCCAACACGTATAAGGTGATTTTTGACTTCAACAGCCGTTTGAAATCTATTTCTCAACATTGTTGACACAATATATCGATCACGTATCTATCCTCCCGCGCTGTTTTGCACCTTGTTTGGCCTGTTCCTGGTTTGCGAATATTGGATCCAGTCTCTTCGGGCACTCTTTGATCGGTTGATAGCGACACACCAACAGTTCTCGCTGTATAACGCTGACTGCGCCCTTCTTCAAGCATTGTCAGAATTCTGGTACACTCTTCAGGGGTTAGTGGCATGTTTTTTAATTGAATCTGATCAGAATTTAATTTATGGTTTTTAATACAATCACCAAAATTAAATAAAAAGATTTTACTTCTTCCTATATTTGTAATGAAATAAACATTAATTGAGTTATTATTTTAAAAGGATTGCTCAGATATTTTAAACATTATCGCATTTTTTATAACCGACCCGCTTTTTTTGCGGCCCAGTGTATTAGCACTACACGACACTAGTATGGCACTATATCGATGAAACTTAGAAAGGTATTTCTGTGGACCAGACAATGGTTTAGTGAAATTACAAAAAATAATAATTAGGAGCGACCCTCCCCGTACATGGCATGTACCCGAAGGTGTCATTTTTGTCGCCCACCACGTGAAGGGATAATGAAAAAGATGATGATGGTTCTAAATTACTTAGTATTAAAGTCAATAGTTTTTGAAATACGGGATGTTTTTGGTTACAGCCGCAGAAATAACATTGTTTACACAGTCACAGTTTTGTTCATGCATTAAAAAAAAAAACATCTTAATTATGGAACCCTTTACTGTGCGTGGTCCGACACGGAGTTTGGCGGTTTTTATATTTTATTTTGGCGGTTATGTACTTATCTTGTGATATTCGACTGACCGGTTGGCGCAGTTGGTAGCGACCCTGCCTTCTGAGCCGCTGGTCCCGGGTTCAATCCCTGGACAAGTCAAACATTTTGTGTGCCACGCATGAACATGTCTGTTTGACCTGTGTCTGGGTGTTGATATGTATTTAAGTATGTATATCAGTCATCAGGTTACCGTAGTACAGGCTCTACCTAGTTCGGGACCTGAAGACCTTGTGTGATTTTTGTCTCATATTTATTTATATTTTATATTCTTGATGAAGGGTTCTTTATAAAATACGACGTGTTTATAAACTACTGTTTAATCTGACTACTCTGAGAAGAAAGGCCGAAAAACTCAGAGGTCACAGTCTCTTTTAAAGTCCAGACAGAATCTTGGTCAGATCATGTGAAGGCTATGTAGATCGGTGTATGAAATGGTCCTTTGAGGAAAGAACCACACAGATTGAGTGGACCTGTCCAGTCAGTGCACGCATTTGTCAGTAACCGTGCAGCTCAACTCAGAACTTAAGGAGCTCAACGATTCGACGAACAATACCAAAGAAAGGACATTAGGGTAGGCCACATAAACTAGTCAAACTGCCAGAACATGATTAAAACTGGAACAATGACCCACATAGTCATCACATTCACAACAATTAAAATAATATAATACTGTATACAGTAAATATTCATGTCATTGTATATGTAAAATAAAAAATAAAAGAGGAGTACGTGAAATCAATGTAGTAAATACTAATTCCATGCGTAAAATTGAATGATTGAAACGGAACATCAAGCCGATGTTGATATTATTATAAAAATGATTAGTTTTTTATAACTTGCTACATCGTCGGTCTCTCGTATCGAGTTATAGAAGTCTCAAAGTCCCTTTTTCGCGTTTACTTAGGCATTAGAATGACATCAGAATCGTAGACAAATATCGTCAAATAGAGAAAAAGAGCGTTCTCCGACTTGTCATGTTAGCCCTGCTGGTCATACACGCACGCTGATTGCGAGTACTGTGCACCTGACCTTTCTGAAGAACATCACCAATATAATAATATATTGTGTCCTCCTCGACCCCTCCCTCGACACATCTGCCTTGTAAATATCTTTTGTTAATTTCATTCGGCGTCTCAACATGACCAAACCATCTATGCATACTCTTTTCAATTCTTGTAACTACATCTTCTTTTACACCGCACCGTTGCCTTATCACACAATTCCTCAGTCTATCATTCATAGCCACACCACACATGCTGCACAAGGAACTTATTTCCATAGCATTTATACTGTAGACATAATTCCGAACATAGACCGTATTGCCTACATTTGGTACATTAGCTTTGCTTTTTTTTGTAGAAGTTTTAAAAAAGTGACTGGGTAATATTACGATCTGTGGCTTCCTGATAAGGCACGATCACTATTAAGTTTGTCATGTATCGTAATTCCGCCAATATTTTCTCACTAACATTCTTTGCAGTCATTTTCTCAAAGACGATAGACGTGTATGATATGCGTCAAGAATTTGTACTAAGAATTATGTCAATTCTAGAACCATTTTATAGCTTATCCAGATACATTTTGGAAGATTTAAGACTTTCATCTTTGCGAGACATTTCAGTAGATTTAGAAATGGAATATGAAACAGTAATGGCATGGAAACTTATCTTTACACACGTATGCTTTTATAACATAGTTTCGTACTTTACCGTTGCGGTACTGCGGTACGTCTTTTCGTACTCAACCAAAGTTACTAGTTGGATGGGTAGTAGTTTCTTAGGAATAAGTCAAGATTTAAATTATGCCTTTACATTTATGTAGAATAATTTTACGGGTACAAGCCTGAAAGTCAAGAGGTCAGATAGGCAGTCGCTCCATGTAAAATAATTTTATTCAGCTGTAGGTAGGTATAATCAAAAGGACATCTACCTAGAGATGTTAATAGAATATTTTTGAAGTGAAAATTTCTTTAGGCGCGTTGAGCACTTTTTGGGTGAACAAAAAACATGGAACACGCGTCATCGTCACCGCACACTTTCCATGAGTTTTATGTATAGTGTGTACTTTTTTGGTGAACAAAAAGCGTGAAACTCGCGTCGTCGTCACCGAACGCTTCCGATGAGCTATATGTATACTGTGTATGTATGTACATAGATATACCTACGTGCGTTATTAGTATATATTATAATATACACGGTGATTTTTAATTCACTGTTAACCATTCAGGGAGTGAATGTACTCATGATTATGCGCAACTTGTACTATGGGACCAACACTGAAAAGTCGAAAAAAATATCAGCTGTTTCATACAAAATGCAATATTTACCCAATGAACATGTATGAATATTTTTGCTATTTCGTAGTTGGTCTCATAATGAGAGTTGTTTATAATCAATCATGAGTTATTTCACCTCCTGCAAGGTTAACAGTGAATTAAAAATCACCGTGTATACAAAGAGTATATATATGTATATATATCTCTCTACATATATATTCATATATTATGTAGCGCACGGCGCGTCATGACTCATATATTATATATATATGTAACTAAACTAAGAAGTGTTTATGATCAAGGATTAAATTTTAAATTGGTCAATAACACTTCTATAAAAATCAAATTTTTTATAATTCAAAAATAATAATCGAATAGCTCGACGATACAATTCACAAGTTACTTAGTTTCACTTCTATCGGCAGTCCCCAAAGACTGCCCCGCATGTTATTTGTGTTGTGAGTCCTTTCTGAATCAACCCACAAAATATTAAGGCCATCATTCAGTATCCTCAAAATTATTAGATAACAAGATGAATCTTAATATAACGTTGACTTTTCATGCGTAGTAAGTACGCCCACAGGCAATTCTATCTCGGAAATGACGAGCCAATGAACACGCTGTAAACAAGCTTTAATATTGTAGGTAGCCGATGAAGAAATTAATAATCTGTCTGATATAGTAGTACATAATAAAGTTCTTTATTTAAAAAAAAACCACTTCCGAAATGAAAGTAATTTTTTCACTTTGTAGTGTTTTTATTTTATTTATTATTAACCATTTATTTCGGACATAATCCATATAAGTGTTAGTAACAAATTTCTTTAGATCTATGTTAGTAGGTACATAATATAAGTGTTAGTAACAATTTTCTTACGATCTATGTTAGTAGTTAACAAGTTCATCACAACTTTCCCGTGACTATTCCCACCCAGTGAGCCTGTATGGGACAGTCGTAGCGGGATGCAATCATTTGCAAAATGCTGTTGGTGCTACCGCGTAGTCTTTGCAATAACGACGCCGCTTTCTTACGCATTACAGCGTGGAAACCGTCAACGCGCGCGTCTGCGAACATTTGCGATGCACTACAGTAGCGCGGCAACCCCAACAGCATTCTGAAAGCATTATTATACTGAACGGATGTCGGATTTTAGTCGGATGTTTTTTCTATAATAAAGTTTTTAGTTTTCGCTTTTTAGTTGTGGGTAAGTACCCCACGCAAATTCGTATACCTTCACTTGCTAGGTAATTAACAGTGACAGGAAGTTATTTTTTTTTACTTTGTAAAGTATTATAATATTTTAATTATTGTGAATGTGAAGATTATGTGGTTTATTACTTTTTTTTTAAATCTCTTAGTTAGTTTCAAGATCTGGCAGCTTGAGTAATTTATGCGGCCTACCCAAATGTCCTTTCTTTGGTATTGTTCGTCGAATCGTTGTGCTCCTTAAGTTCTGAGTTGAGCGGCAAGATTACTGACAAATTCGTGCACTGACTGGACAGGTCCGCTCAATCTGTATGGTTTTTCCTCAAAAGACCGTTTCAGACACCAATCTACATGGTCTTCACATGATCTGACCAAGATTATGTCGGGACTTTAAAAGAGATTGTGACCTCTGAGTTTGTTTCGGCCTTTCTTCTCAGAGTAGTCAGATAGGAAACGCCGACCTCATCTAGTTTTAAAAATATGATTGACGTGTAAAAGTGTTTGTACAAACCTACTTACAGAAATAAAATCATTTATCATTTATAACTTCGTCAACATACACTAAGTGGAAAAAAATACGTATTATTGAAGCTGACTCAAAAACCACTTATCAAACCTTCACCAAATTTATATGAAACCACCCTATTTATATATGACGGAGTCCTGAGGTCACAAACAATCGAATTGGGAACCTCCTCTTTTTTTGAAGTCGGTTAAAAATATACTGTAAATAAGACAAAAACGAGCGGAATCTCCTTCATGTTGGTTCAATTGATTTATTAAGAGCGAACGTTCTAGACTGCCCGGTTGAATTTAAATTTAAACATATTAACCTTATGATAGTTATATTAGCTTTTCGGCAAATAACAATCAAATTGACCGAAGATCTATGGAGAATGTCTATCAAAGTTTGTACATCAATAATCGAGACTAAAGCACCATACTTAGCTTTAATAATTAATTTGTGTGTAGATAAAGGAGTATTTCCGGATTTAATTAAATACAGTAAGGTTATACCACTTTTTAAATCTAGAGACAGCAAAGACACCAACTATTGTAGACCAGTATCCGTGTTGCCGGTATTCAGCAAGGTATTCGAAATAGTAATAATAATAATAATCCTTTATTTCAGGCAACTAAGGCCCACAAAACACAATACGTATATAATCATAAAACAATAACTTTATACTAATAAATATCTAAAAGTAAAGACTACTGCATACGAAGTGACGGCGTCGAGTTACACTGCGAGGTGTCGCGTAGCCGGCCGCGGAAACGCCGATGCAGCACACCTTTCGGCCAAAACTCTTCCTTGAGGAAGGTCATCAAATAGTGAGACGGAACGCGCACCACGAACGACTTAAAATTGGTGTCATGGCGCCCCTCCAACTTCTCCACCCTCAAGGTCCAGTTGGTCATCACCCGTATATACTCTACGATGTCCTGAGTCTTCGTAGAGTGGTGCAAACGGGACACGTCTATACGTGTCCCGTTTGCACCGGTTTGTACCGGAGACGCTGCTATCAGCGTCTCCGGTACTGCAGGACGCAGCACAGAATGTTAGCTACTGCCAGCACCGTCCCATACTGGTTGCGATAAATAGGCTTCCTCTTCTTTCTCGCCATCTTGAAGAAGCCATCCTCATCGCATGTGTTCTTCGGCGGAACCAGCTGCTCATGGTTTATCACAGTACCTTTAGTTGCGCTCGGTGCTGAGCAACTCTGCTTTCCCCCATTTGATTTATCTACTGGTCGTTTCTTTTGCGACTTTTAGTATTGTATAATTGCATAGCACATGTGTGAGCACTATGTACCCACTATAAAGCTTACTGGGTTCGTCTTTCATTGACTTGAATGTGCCCTGGCGGCTGAGAGTATGTCATGCTCACTCAAATGTGTCGCTGGTGGTGGCGTGTGTATTGGATCATTAAATTCTCATCAAAATGGTTGAGCTGAATGGTGCTGATCCATACGTCATGTTCGTGAACGGGCGCCGTCAGTAGGCACTGGTAATTTCGTAGCTGCCACGGCTTATTTTAATTCCTGAATTGTTTTAATCTTTTTATTACGGACGCTTTTAACGTGCATATCTTTCTACATCGTTCTCACATATATAATTTCACACGCATGAATGATGTATCCACTTTTTTGTAACAATATTTTGATTTAAAAGAGTGTCCATGGAGTTTCTTGCCCGTTCTTCTCCATAGGTACCTACTACGCTTTGGAATGGGCAACTAGTTTCATCTTTCTGACTGACCGACCCCTTGACAATTCAAAAGAACCTGTAATTGGTTTATTTTAAATAAAGCTTTGAGTTTGTTTTTTTGAGAAATTAGTGCAGTGCTCTTATTTTGTAAAGTTCTATTCAAACAATCAAAAGGCCACACCTAATTTGAAAGTACTCGTAAATCCACTTTTTAAATTATCGTAGGCTCACACTTCACATCTCGACACCGTTCGTATTTCGAAGTCTTCTTAGCGTGTCGATGGCAATCAAATTATTTAGGTATCAGCCCCCACACCTTAGCTTGTAACTAAGCATTATCAGTACCGTCTTATTAGTTTCTTCGAAGTGATCATTTTGAAGTGAATCTTGTTAGGCGGCTGTTCGATATTGGACGAAAATTGAGAGTGAAATTTAAGGACGCGTCATGTTTTTAAGCACATTTCGTTCCATGAGAGAGAAAAAAGATAAAACTCTCTTTCTCTCTATGTCTCTCGCAATAAATCTCTCTTATTTTTTATTTTTGAAGAAGTTTCAATGATATTACGTGTCCTGTGCTGCGCGCGCATGTTTTTATTATAGGATAGATTCTATACTAACAGAACTGATTTTATAATTTATTTGCAATAGGTATTGGTACAGTGTTGGTTTTAAAGTTAGTAATTAAGTTTCCTAATACACACAGCAGCAGGTGAAATTACCACAACTGAACTGTCAAATTTTCTCAATCGATTTTGAACTTAACCTTCAACATTTTAAGGTTTAAAATCATTTGGAGAAAGGAGATGTTTGATTTTGGGCCACCACTATGTACACTACATAGATAAATAGGAAAAAAAGGGGAATTTATTAATAATTTAAAAATACAAAAAAAAAAAAACAAAAAAAATAATTTGAAGAAGGGTACAGTGATTCAAAAATGATAATTTAAAAAGTTTTTTAATAAGATAACCCTATTTTTAGGGCAGCCATGACAGTTGTGTTTGATATGACGTTTGACAGTTTAAAGCACAGCTCACTCCTCTCTTATGAATTATATAAGTCCAGAGAAGACTGTTAAAATAAACAAAACGTTCAAGCCTTCGTTACGTTTCTTGCTCCTCTTGACACCGATCTAACCAATCTCTAATTGCTCGTATAGGTGATAGAAGGAGTGCTGCCGCAGTCGAGTAGAATACCCTGTAGTCTTATTTTATCAAAACCGAAATCCAACCCAAGATTTTCGAAATTTGTATTGTTTTGTTTTATGGCAGCTAATACACGTCAATCAAATTCACGTCAGACAAAATTACATTTTTTGCATGCTGCTAATCTGATTTCCTTAGTCTGATAATCTGATCCACCATGTTTAATTTTATGTTGTGTTGCTCTCCTTGGCCATGTTAATTTGAGTATACTTTGAAACGAAGTGAAATTAAAGAAAATTAACAATAAAAAACGGTTACTGTAATACATAGCGATATTTACATATAGTGTACATAGTGCTGGCCCAGGCTCCATACATTTCTGGAACATCTCCTTTACAGTTTCGTATAACCTATTTGTGCTAGCGACTGAGTACATAAGCAAACATTTGACACGCAAAATATTACAATATATGTATTTCAATTTAATAATATTTATGTCCAATGGCATGCTTTAAATGCTAGTTTTAATGTTAGTTTCATTAATTTTACAATAAATGAAATATTAAGATCGTCATGAATTTGAAACAGATTATTTAGCATTATTTATAAATTAATTTATAGAAAACAATCGTTTTTCCAGCAGCCATAATTTTAACTTTATAAATAATAAATGATTGGTATTTTGTTATAGATAAGTCCACTCATATGATAACAGTTATTTAAATAGAGAGAAGTCCTTGGTGCCCGAGGCAGAACTATTCTCTCTAGATCTTTAACTTTTCGAGGGCAATGGTCTGGAGCCTTTTTAAACAAGTCATAGTGGTGTCGGATGAATTTCGCACATTATAAAATATACATACAAGGTAATAATAGAACTTTCAATTCTAGGAACAATGGTTTACAAGATTCCTATGGTGGAATGCCACCAATGGCTCGGATGCATTTTTTTGTAACCTAAAGGCTTTATCTGCGCCTGTTGAGTTACCCTATATAAGGCCATATTAAAGAGTCGATGTAACACAGCCGTGATACGCAGTCAACAATGTACTCTGCGACAAGGTCTTTCGCAGTGTGTAGAAAACATAAACGAATTTGTTTAATTTGATGCATACTTTTTCTACGTGAGCTTTTCAAGAGAAGTAGCCGTCCAATGCAACTCCTAGGAAAGTAGTTCCCTCTGTCTCTAATAAAGGTTGGTTAAGTTTTTCGATTTAATGAAAACCATCGTAGTGCCTATTGTGAAGAACAGGACTGGTGATATCTCAGATAAGCGGAAATACCGTCCCATATCTCTAGCAACTGCAATTGCTAAAGTGCTAGATGGTTTGCTTGATTCCAGCTTGGATAAATATATAAAACTACATGACGCTCAGTTCGGACTATCCACTGAAAGCGCAATCGTCTCAAGCAAACTGTCCAGTACCTACTATACAGACCGTAGGACGCCGGTATATTTCTGTTTCCTTGACATCTGCAAGGAGCTTGTGCTTTGTAGAAAGTTGAGGAACAGGAAGTACCGGTGGCTGTGCTCAACATATTGAAATATTGGTATGGAAACCAAACCAATTTTTTTGAGTTGGGCTAATCGAAGCATACATGTTGGAGAGCGGTATGAGACAGGGAGGACTGAGATCTCCCAAGCTCTTCAACCTGTATATAAATGACCTCATTGTCAAGCTTAGTAGCAAGCGCGTCAGTTGCTCGATAGATGGCGTTTGTATCAAAAACATGAGCTACGCGGACGATATGGTGCTGAGTATGTGAGGCCTATGCAGGTGTACATGGCCACTTATACAATATACAGAAGACTGAATACATGGTCTTTAAAGTCGCTGGTAGATTTCCTGATCTTTCTCAAAATTTTACCCTAAATGGCTTGAGCGTTAATTGTGTCGCGAAGTTTAAATATCTGGGAAGTGTCCTTATCGACGGCCTTGAGGACGATGTAGACATAGAGAGGGAGCTTAGGGCTCTAGCAGTCAGAGGTAATACGCTGACCCGCAGACTCACCCGTTGCTCTGAATAAGTGAAGATCATATTGTTAGAGCTTTTACACTGGAAGTCTGTGGGTCTGTCACACCAAAAGATCGCTGGATGCCCTTCGCATCCAGTATCACAATACCTTCAGGATGATGTTGGGCCTGCCACGTTTCTGTAGTGCATCGGGGATGTACACGCTGTTTCACACTGATGGCTTTCATGCCATCAGTCGCAAAAGGACGGTATCTCTGATCTGCAGAATGCGTGGCCGCCGCAACGAAATTTTGGAGACTGTGGCTGATAGCCATGAACTCATCATAATTTTAATTTCCATTTTCGTAATTGTTTAATCTTGATATAATATTGTTATACCTATAGAACATGATATCTGAATTATTGTATTTTTTATTTCTCGCTTACTACTTGCAAATTATTCAATCTTAACCAAGAAAATGTTGATTCAATTGTATTATTAACGTCAATTCTGTAATTATTAATGTCAGTATTGATTGGTGATAACTGATACGTATCATATTAATCGAATTGTCACCCGCAAAAATAATGTGCATGGATTAGGTGTGTGTTCAGGAAGGTCGTTAATATACAATAAGAATAAAGAGTGACCCAAAACGCTCCCTTGTGGTACACCCTAGTTGTTGCATTGGGAAAGAATAATATCTGCAAAAAATCGTGACCTGTGTTTGCCAAAACGACGATGAAACTTCCCGACTTTGTACCGAACATTAATTACACACCCCTGTACTACAGGATATGATAGGAAAGGGATAGGAGGATAGGAGGATAGTGACGTAGATTGCACACACACAGACACCCACACAAGCAATGAAGATAAGTTCTCACTAATGATGGGCCACACACCACGCCACTTAGTTGACAACTGTATCTCAGGGCAGGCGGCACCATGGTCTAGT
Source organism: Brachylomia viminalis (assembly GCA_937001585.2). Taxonomy (NCBI): domain Eukaryota; kingdom Metazoa; phylum Arthropoda; class Insecta; order Lepidoptera; family Noctuidae; genus Brachylomia; species Brachylomia viminalis. The sequence continues at coordinate 2,872,456 of OW443307.2, read as the reverse complement.
TCAAACGGTGATTAACATTATACGTTGTTAAAAGGTTACATAGGTTAGGATTACGATTGTTGAAAGGAAAATTGTCCAATCAAAAAGTTGTACCTATGGTCAACCGAACGTCTGTGGTAAACACTTGAACTACGAATCCGCTCTTATTGCTAAGGATTTAAAGGCACTGATAATGTCTAATTGCCACAATGGACGTACGGTTGAATTTTCTGTTATAGATTAACTAACAAAGAGTCTCCACGGATGACAATGCCGAAAGACATCAGACACATTATGGACGGATAGCCCTACTTGCAATCATGTTGACTGGTTTGTCTTTTTACGACTTTAAGTGCTACTCCTGTAATAAAAAAGTGTTATACAAAATTCATCATCACATAATACTCTACATATCTATCACCAAAGCTGGTCGTATAAATCTCTAAAACCAACTTCATCACTCCGTCAGTTAACCCGTAACCTCCGTTCCCTTCTAATCCAGCTAACGCCAGTTAACCAACAGTGCCACCTAGCTTTCTGTAACAATTCATCTCGGCGTACGTTTGAAACTGACAAGTGCCTCTGAAGGGCCCACAGCCATTTGTTATAGCTAACCAACGATATATTCACGACTTTTTACGAACAGCGCCGAGCAGCGCCGAATGACATAATTTATGAGAGCATTAAAATACGTTGCGTCATTTTTATGTTTGTTTTTGTGGTTTTTTGATTGAGAGAATTTGGAATTAAAATTAGACTCGATAATAAAATGTTAGGTGATCTTATGAGGTGTAGTTATGTGTCCAAAAAAAATCTACATACAGAAATTATTCTTTTATTAGAGTGTAGGTGTGCTTGATAATAATAAAGACCACTCCCAAGTTAAGTAGTAACCTATTTTTATTCTCCGCTTTGCTTAGAAAGTCCACTCCAGTTATTTTTATTAGCAGATCAAAACATCGTTATAATTTTGATATCATGTAGGTATTTCATCAAAACCTCGGGTAAGACGGTAATTTCATTAAAATTATAGATTCCACATTTCTTGGACAAGTTGTTACGAAGAAACGTCTATTTTTTTCGTTTATTATTTATTTCTAGTATAATACATAGTTCAAGAAGTCAAACAACACTGAAGTTTGAAGATTGCAAATCCAATTTCGACTATCGGCAAAACTGACGATCGATAAAACATCCATCAAGCTTCCAGTCACAAAATTTCACGATGTCACGGCCCCAACACTTCTTCAAATTCAAGCTTTGACGTCCAACACCTCAATCAAACCAACCATCTTGCTGTCAGAAATGCAAAATCTAAAGCAGGACGCGTCCCAACATAGGGGAGTGTAAAATAAAAAAAACGGCATTTGCGATATACGGACTAAGTAAAGAAACGTCAGTCAAAGACCACCTACCGTGTGACACTTGGGCTCAGCCATTCATCTTTATTCACTGAAAACCACCTTCACCAATGCGGTTTCCACTACCTCTATGAACGTGAGTGCAGGGTTGATTTCTGCGTGTGCTTGGAAGAGGAAACTTTGTGACAAGGAGACGAGTAATTTATAGAGGGAAACAGTGCTCCGTAGCGGGCTTGTGTTGTCTGCTCATCCACCTTTTGTATAGGGATGAAGGTTTGTATATTTAGTACGATGGTGTCTCAAATACGGTGGTATCGTTTGATTTGCGGTTCTCTTGATTAATTTGCTGGAAGCGAAATTTATTTGAGTAATTATTTACTTTGCCGTGTGAATTTCTGGCATAGTTTAAGGGGACTAAATATAGGTAGTTAATTAGTTTGTCATCTTGTGTTTCTTGGAAAGGGAAGGAAATGGGTAAAGGGCTTGCGAATGACTGGTTAGCGCAGGTGTACTCTATCTGTGATACGACGCTTATTGAACTTCCCTTCTATGATATAGGTATGTCGCAGAACCAACACAGGTACAATTATTAGAATCGCTATGGATTATTGTTTATTTAGAATGACGCCATCTATTACCGTTTGTCGGCAACGTCAAGCAGTATGCTTGGGTGAGGTTGATACAGTGCTTGGCAGCTGTCAGTTGTCATTCTTTGACATTAGACGTATTCAACGTGACAGGCGACGGAGGGGGACTTGACTTGATGGTTAGACACATACGCGAGATGTCGTGCTGCCAGCCTGTATTGAACTTACCGCGTATCCGTATCTTAATCCATTTCCATCGGCTTGATTACTTGAGATTTTGTTAATTTGTTAACGGGAGTGAATAAATAGACGGTTGTAATCAGTGTTGAGACTGTAATTTCATACCTGCACCATGTCGAACTCGGTCTCCAATAACGAGATACGCCAATTAAGTGAACTACCCTCGTTAAGAAGTATTTAAAGGAGTTTAATTACTGAGGGTGTTACACTATTTTTATATTTTGGTCTACCTACTTAGCCTCTCTCTCTCATTTGATACTAACGTTGAAGTCGGCCACTGTAGCACATAACGCAGTATCCATAAAGACCTATGTCACTTTTATACAAACTAACCGCTATCCGTAGTTTCCTTTCTGTGGTGGTGGTCTATTCTTGACGGAAGATACTTCTTGTCAGTGTGAACAGTTGCTCAATGGTAAGACGTCTCTAGTCTTGCACGTTCGATTGTGTCTAAAATTATTTAAAACATAATATAACATCAATGCTTTAGTAGGTACCCGTTAGGTTAGGCAGAGGTGAGTACTATAGTACGGAGTAGTAGTATTTCGCCAGTTACAAAAAACAATAACATTTTATTTCAGATATCAAAGATCCTTGTATAGGTGCATTATAAATAACAATATCACACAAACAGATATCAAAATAAAATTAAAATCAAACTTTAGATTAAAATGAAAATGAAAATGAAAATGTAGATTAAAATTAAAATTAGAATCACAATTAAAATTAAAATGTAAATAAAAGTATAATTCAATTATTGATTTAATAAGGGACTTCCACAGCGCAGATGACACCCTATCGGCCAGTCTTCAAGATTACGTTATGGTAAGACCCATGTAATAGGGGGCGAGCCTATTGCTATCAACCGGGCACAAATCTACACTCCGGGCGGCTACTGAGAAATTCCTGATAGAAAAACTCAATAGCCGACCTGGGAATCGAACCCAGGATTTCATGTTTAGCAGTAGCGCTTGTGACCACTAGAGCAACGAAGCAATCAATCAAGTAGTATGAGAGTATGAGAGAATCATAAAAAGCGTCGATGACATGCTAATCGTCAAAAATACGCATGCACTGAGGAACTCGTGTATTATTATTTCTATTCCTAACTATCCTGTGTTATGCCACTGCAAGGCAAATAGGTACCTCTCTCCATTTCCCACCCTTTCGGTAAAGTCAAACAAGACCCACTTGTTGACCTTGGTTTGCCACGTCATCAACATTTCACATGAAGCCAAATCTTTCTAGCTTCAGCAACAGTCGGTAAAGGTTCTCTCCATATGCAAGGCAAACGTTATAAACTACACGTTTATATAACAGCCTGCTTTTGATAAACAGTGTATTATGAGAGAGAAATTAATTTGCTTAGCCTTTTCCCAGCTTTGTAGGGTCGGCTTCCAGTCTAACCAGTTGCAGCTGAATACCAGTATTCCACATGGGGCGACTGCCTATATTACCTCCACAACCCAGTTACTGAGTAACACGATACACCTTGTTAAGACTTTTGGGCTACTTACTACCCGTAACGACTATCAAAGATCTACGAATGACAGCCGGGACCAATGGCTTGACGTGCTTTCCGAGGCACGCAGGGGTCTCGATATGTAGTGGGCGATCACCCATTCACGGACCGACCTTGGCATGCGTAGCAGAGCCTTTGATCAACCCGTACGTCTGTTAATATTTAGCCAGGAGCCCCGACTGCAGTCGGAGCTAAATATTCGGGGTGGGTAGTATGACAAACATATCATAAAAAGCCTCGATGACACGCTAATCGTCATAAATATGGCGGGCACTCGGGAACGCGTGTATTATTCACGAGTAAACATTAACATAAATTGAGCTACGCTTAGGCGCAGCACACACTGCCGAAATATAGGACGGTAGTTAGAACATGGGTTTAGGAGGCGGAGTGGAAGTTGGGGTCTGTTGTTTATCTAGTGCGAATTAATAGAGTTAACTGAATACTGTTTTGTATAGCTGTACAAAACACGTTCCGTAACTACGAAAGATTAGCGATTGTATCTTGGAGACACCATTTTAAATCTTCATGCATTTGTCTAATTTTATCCATTTTAGCTGCGTAGATAGAGACTTTTGGGAAATATAAATCTACGGACCAGCGCGATATTAGTAGATTTAGTTATGTTGCGATCCCTTCATATTTTCTTAATCTTGTCTTTTGCACCTCCAGCTATCGCCATACTCCTTAATATACGAGTTTTCATTATTTATCAGGAAATACAGGGTGGCAGTGACTGGTACCAGGGATTCAGTACATGATTCTAGACCCCCTAGCAAAGAAATTTTTCGTTGGTCAACAAAAAAAACCTGTTTTTTTATAGAAAAGTGCAATACCTACGCGATCAAAATGAATGGAACCGCAATATCTTTTTATAACCCACGAAAAATTCCAACGCAGCAAAAAAAAGGCAAAAAAAAAAAAAAAAAAAGGGAGGTACCCCCCTTTTTTTTTTTTATTTCGGGTTGGTAAATATCAAATAACTTTTCCCGCTCTGGGCGTGTCAGACTCTCACTGACTAAAACCCACTCGTGTTCCTTCAGTTGCCTGTGCCAGGAGCCACGGTAACCCTTTCGGAGTTTCCCGCAACCCTGGCAGGCATCGGCCCTAGCGGACCCCGTCATTGGTGCTGACATCTCTTTAAGACGCGCGTGGAACACGACGCGCCGTCGACCCCCGGCCTGGCCCTTGTCGGACGGCGAGCTAGGGGGGGGGGGGGGGGGGGCACCCTGTAAAGTGTGTAGTTTAGCAACATATTACACATTGACCCTTAATCTCAACTACATACAACATTGTTGCTACTTCCAACAAAGATGCACCGACCAACATTCGCTGCCCAACAGCACAGTAAAAGATAAAACCGCACCATTTTATCTCTTCGACCAACTTTCCTCGCACTAAAACACCGATATTCACTAACAATAAAAAGTGCAGATAACCGGCAGAGAGTACAGTAAGCCCGGTCTACACATATCCTTATGTAATATTCCGTTTCAAAATTTTACAGTTTGCAACGGTTTTGCGCTGTAAAATTTTACGGGCGGTGCGCGGCGTGGGAACCCGATGTTTTACCCGATGTGGGAAACAACTTTTATATTTTCGGGGTGATGTAGTAAATATCGGTGGAATTTAGCGTTTGACGCGTAATTGTTATGTTCTAATAATTATAAGAAGAGTCTGTGAGGTGGAATGGAATTTGGATTGGTTTGATTTGGTGGTTTATTTTTTAGATATTATTTAAACATGGCTTCAATTCATTGGTTTATTACATGACATTTTATTTTATTCTGATCTATTCTGTTGCAGTATTGCGACATTTTATTTTATAACTAGCTAACTTTTTTTTATTATTTTTTATTTTATACTGCCCGCGGCTTCACCTGCGCCTGGTGGTGGGTAGGTAATATCAGATATCCGCCAGTGAAAGTCCCGTCATAATCGGTCCTGGCGATGCCGTTTTGGAGATCAGCCGGAAGAAACAGACAGACAGACAGAAAGAAAGACCGACAGATATTTTCAAGTTGTTTTTTTGTTACATTTATAATTTCATATGCATTTACAAAAAAACGGTTATTTTGACATTACAAACAGACACTTCAATTTTATTTATTTGTATTGATTAAATGGTGGTTAATCATTCATAAATAAGAAGCATTGATACAGTGTCCTACGTAAAAAAACTTAACTAAAGTGCGACAACTTTGTGGAGGACAGTTCTTAAACAATTGACAGGGATAAGCTTTTTAGAAACAACGTTAACAAAACAATAAAATAATGAAAATTTTGTTACAAACAACTTGTTAGAACACAAAAACAAAACAAAACAAAATCATGAGAAAGATAGAAGTGGTTTTGTTTGCGCGCCTTGATGAGTTGATTCCATAAATTATTAAATTTTAATTTGATGCCAAGTTAACAAAGAAATAGGTACTTGTAGGTTATCTGTAAAAGACCGTTTTAAGCGATAAAGCCGCTTATTGCGTCAGGATATCGTCGAAAAGGGCCCTTGGAGCAACACACATCGGACGTACATAATAAATTAATAAAATAATTATAAATATATTTTACTATACCTACTAATTGTGAATATCTGTACGAAACGGACATTTTGCGTTCATTAATGAACAATTAAAAGAGCTATAACGATTTACGACATCACATCAAAAAGCTTTCATTATTGACAATTAGATTTGACATGACAGTTAGTGATGCCCAATTATTTATTTCACACATCGAGAGTGAGATTACTCGAGTTGACCACCTGCTCACGAAACGGACGGATGGCATACGCTTGTACGAGAGTCCACGTGCACCGATCTGAGATTCGAGTATTCACTAAAAACATTTTGTAGGTAGAGATCGCGTTCAATAATGTTATAAAAAGAAACTATAGTATAGTATGTAGTGTAGTATAGTAGAATTTACAAATATGAAATGTCTTTAGAGGCCACAGGGTGATAATTACGTTAATCATGAATGACATTTCATTGCAAAAATGTCTATTTGCGCATATTTTTGTAATTATTTCGTTTGCTCCCGGTTTTGAGTGTAATTTACGTCAAGTTTAGCGCCCTGTGCTCCTCTGTGATTTAATCAAACATAATTGCAGTTTGGACCATAATAATTAAGTGTTTGTGTATAAACAACAATGTTTTGATTCAACAATGAGTAGGTATTATTTTCTACCTACAAACCATTTGAATTACAATCAACACATTTTTTTTTGTATTTCCTTGCAGGTTTTATTTACATGTTTCTTTAAGAAATCTTAAATACAATATAAAACCAAAGACTACAATATATATTATTAGCTAGCGAAACTCCTTAGATTTGATGTTTTTTAGGGGTCTACAACCGCTTTTAGTGTTGTTACATGAAGTATGAGTTGAACAAAAAAATGTTGTATCGTGTTTAAACCATAACCATATCGATACCAATCACGTGTGTAAAGTTAGCACAAAAAAAAACAGATTTTTAAACTGATAAGTCAATACACTAAAATGGCCGCAACCGCACAAAAAACATCATGTTTATTTATTTTTTGTTTTATCATGTTTAGATATCTATACATAATAACCTATATGGTCGTCTGCAGAGTATCGGTAGCTAATTTAATTTGACCCTGTATATAGGAAAAAAAAACAGGAAAGTTAGCATTGGGCATCAAAAAAATCGTCCGCATCGCTGTCATTGGAGAAAGCGCCCAAAAGGCTGCCGTTGCCTAACAATAGGCCAGCACTCTGGTCATGTGGAGAGTCGACCAACCGCTTGGCGATGTCCCGAAATACTCGATGAGCACTCGGACCCCACTGCCCTATAGTACGTAAAAGATAGCTTGATCTCTGCGACATAAGTCAAACTGACATTCCTAGCGTTGTCATGATATAAAAAAATTGTCGATAGAAATTATCGACGTTTCTTACTATTATCTATGCTAATGTAACATTTAATTGGGTTTAATTTAATTACAAACGTTACTAAATTAAATAAATATTTGAATATAAAATACATTTATTCTCGTAAAGGAGTACATCCCAAATCCATATTTGAATCAGTTTCTGAATCGCTAGAACAATCTTGTAAATTTACTATAAACCCTTGTTCGCAAATATTATCAAATCGGACGTCCCGCTCCCAATCTTCTTCCATTAGTTTTCGGCATTTAGTTACCACCTTCTTCCAGTTTTCTACAGATACATTGTCGACTGCACGATGATTCATCGCCCATCACTAATCAGGTTGGCATGCCCATAAAGTATGACATTTACAGGTACTGTCTGTACTACTATGAAATTCAGAAGTTCATAGGCGTGATTTTACTGACGGCTGTCGCAGAGATCAAGCTATCTTTTACGAAGTATAGTATAACATAACCAACGCAAATTCACCAACCCATTACAATCTAACTCCCACTGAACATCAACTACAGCATGATATCCCCCGTACATAATTTCCACCGTCCCAATACCGGGCTAGTTTCAGCAGGTAGGTACTAAGTGTCTCCCTAAATTGCACACAACGTCACTACTTAGTGGCATTAGGTACCAGATGGTAGCATGTTAAGTAATTTCCGATATCTTAGTAACTGGTTCACGACTCACGACTGAGTTGACTAGTAACGGGATTTGGGGCTACTTGGCTTGTGGGAACTTCATGTGGGAAGGTGTAAAATATCGTTATTCTCGGTCATGTACGCCTTTCAGTTTGTATGACGTAATTGGATTATTAACAATGAAGGAATTATTATAATAACTTATTGATAAAGAACATTGTAACAAAAATGGCATATGAAACGTTTACGATAATATTATTTTTTTTATAATTTACATTACAATTATAACGGACACTTCTTAATTTTGAAAACATTTCAAAAAGTCGTTCACTTCGGTATTATTTCCCGGTGCCATTATTTTTTGTTTCAATTTGACGTTTTGAATAGGCCAAATGTATTGTAGCTCATACAGCCAAGTATTTGTGCGCAGCGGTTGGTTGTGCACCCAGTACTCTCAGCGCTTGATCTATGAATAAGGTGTTTATAAGTTACAAACAGAATAAAGCGATTGAAAGCGCTATGCGATACGAGCAACGTCGACACTGATAGTCGATGAATTGACAGATGACACTTTGCAATGCAAAGTGTACAGTTTGCATTTGATAGTAACAATGACCTAGCTCAATGGATAGTAATGACAGTCTTGTTATTTTGTCACTCCATGATATGTTCGTTTATTTTATTGCATTTTCTTGGTATTCTGTTCCGATGTTATCTAACAAGTTCACGTGAACAAAGACCTGTGACTTCCTCTTGAAATATCGACCTCTGGCTGAGATTGACTGATACGGACCTACTAAGAACGTTTAAGAACCATTTAATAAACGGACTTTAAGGAATTAAAATGGAATTGTAAGTGTTTCTGTATTTTGTGTCAACTGCGGATCAACTTCTGGTTCTATCGTATTGGAAGGTGAACAAATTCTATATTGTTTACAGCAACGGACTACTCCTCGTTTGGTAAGTAAACCTCTCTTTATCTCTACTGATTCCTTTAATAAAATAAACATGCTGATATTGAACCACCCTGCACTGATCCAGCACAGTGGGTTAAGGCTCAATCACTCTCTCAGAGAGTAAGCCTGTGTCCCAGCAGTGGAGGCATTAGTAGGTTGATGATAACGACGATGGTGACTGGTGGTGGTGGTTAGTGGTGGCTGTTTAGTCATTCCAAACTTTTTTCAGGTTCAAGCTCACGAACTTATTTGAACAACATGTTGGACGGAAGCCAGCGCTACAGCAAGCACCCCAAATGTATGTCACATTGGTAAAAAATGTACTCTCTGTCAAGTTATATTGCCACATCGTGCACGTTCTCATCAAGTCATTCCACTGAAAATATAGACGATAGGACCTAAAGTGACCAGATCATGTAATGTCGGTATTATTCAATAAACATGTTCGGAACAATACATTTTTGTTTAATTTTATGAAGTATTTAAGATTGATCCCATATTATTTTATTTTTGAAGTCTGTGAAGTGTGTAAAAGCTGTTTACTTACTTCCTCTTAGCTGTCGGTATCAACGTCTAATGGTCGTAAGCGCGGCTGCTAATAGTCCTAGGTTCGGTCCCTATGTCGAGTAGTGTTATTGCGATTTCCGAAATTCTCAGTTGCAGCCTGGAGTCTGTATGAGCGCTCGGAATATGTTGATAGACTCGCCTCTATTACATGGGATCAAAAACATACAAAGAAGAAATAAAATTGAATAAAGAAAGGAGAGTCCTAACCCAAAATTTTAGAAGAAAAACGTCAAATTCTAACTCAGTGCTATCTTAGTGCTGTCAAACTAAAATACAGTTAAGTTGTGTCACTTTAGTAAATTTCAGAATGGGAAATCGTCGTTTGACAGGAATAAACAAAATTTTGGTGAGTTTTAGTCTAGTTTAGAGGCATTTGTGACAGATCACCATTCAATCGACAATCGGCACCATTGTCATCCAAATTAAACGTGTATGCAAAATTTCAGATAACTGTTTCAAAATTTTACCTAAACAAACTAACCTACAGGCTACGTACATACAAACATTGCAAGTTAAATAAAATCTGGTAATCAAAATTTTGCACAACATTATCAAACCAAACAAACAAAACGAAAATGTGTCAAAATGAATTATTTCCCAACAAAATTAAAAAGTAGTCCAACTGAATGAACTGCATTCTTTTAAACGTATTGTTTTATTTGGTCGCATGTTGGCGTAAAAGAAAGGGTTAGACAGCACAAGAGGTATACATACCTCTAGTTCTCTGTCTAACCCGTTTGAGTAAACAAGCGAGATATTATGTATGTAATAAGCGTAGTAAAATGCAATAAGTAATTACTTTCAAGTGACACAAACGTGTGACATACAACGTGTGTGTGTAGAGTGACGAAACGGCCATAGCCCTAAACTAGTCATAACTACAAATAAACTCGTATAAAGAAAGAATAGTTCTGACTACTTATTACCCAGTATGTAATGAAATGTTTAAAGATAAAATATAATGTATGTTTCTATTGGCATAATATTAACCTCAAACTCAAACACAAACTCAAAGCATTTATTTCAAATAAACCAATTACAGGCACTTTTGAATTGCCAAGGGGTCGGTCAGTCAGAAAGATGAAGCTAGTTGCCCATTCCAAAGCGTAGTAGGTACCTATGGAGAAGAACGGGCAAGAAACTCCATGGACACTCTTTTAAATTAAAATATTGTTACAAAAAAGTGGTTACATCATTTATGTTGTAATTATACATGTGAGAATGATGTAGAAAGACGTGCACGTTAAAAGCGTCCGTAATAAAAAGATAAAAACAAAATTAAAATAAGCCGTGGCAGCTAAGAAATGACCAGTGCCTACTGACGGCGCCCGTTCACGAACATGACGTATGGATCAGCACCATTCAGCTCAACCATTTTGAAGGGAACTCAATGATCCAATACACACGCCACCACCAGCGACACATTTGAGTGAGCATGACATACTCTCAGCCGCCAGGGCACATTCAAGTCAATGAAAGACGAACCCAGTAAGCTTTATAGTGGGTACATAGTGCTCACACATGTGCTATGCAATTATACAATACTAAGAGATTTGATTTATATAATGCAATGATAGGTAGTACAATCTTCATGACTTCATCAGCTCCAACATTACTTTCGAATGCTAATTAATTAAGTAGTTTACGCGCCCTTGTGGAGCAGGGCCAGCCCTGAGCCAAGCATTTTTGTCAGCGATATAATCCCCCAACTTATAATATGCGTATAGTGTGCGTATTATACAAGATTTAAATTTCGTCTCATTCAGTTGAAGTATGTGGGGAGGTATTTTATTGTAACATTTTAAACAGTGCCCTATGAAGGATGAGTCTACTTTAGCCAAAATCCGAAAGTGTTTTGGATTTGGATTTTAGACAATTCTCAAAAGTGTCCCTGATTTTAATCAAAATCAAAATCAAAAGTCATTTATTCAAATTAGGCTGAGAATCAGCACTTTTTGAACGTCAAAATCACATAAGACAGTCCCCCCAAAACGCCCACCCTTCACCACTTCCTAGTGCTTTAGCTGGGAAGAAGAAGTGGCGGAACAAACTCCCCAGCAGCACTGCTGTCTGTTCAGTTAGAAGAACTGGATTCTATACATATAGTAATAAATAAATTAACATTACGAAACACAAAAATATTAAAATTATTTGCCATATCGCACGCTTAAACCAATAGTGTCACTATCCAAAAAACTTAACTTTTCAGTAGAGCCAAAAAACGTTTTTTGTGGTGTGAATATGAATGATACGTTAGAATCCATGCACAATTTAGTTATTCTTTGATACAGAAAATATGGGTAAATATTGTATCTCAAATATGAAAACAAAAAATAATTGATTTGGTTGTATATAATTTATATTTTTTCGTTATTTATTTTAAAGTGTCACTTTGGCTTTCATTATTTTACTTTAATTCGTCTTAGTGACACTGTGGACTTACTTTTCAATAAAAATAAATAAATAAAAAAAGCTTTAAAATTATTTTTTAATTACCAAAATGGTTTTATTTACTTTTACAGTGATAAGCTAGTTATACTTATTATCACAAGGTAAAAAAAAGAAACATTTTGTTCAGATACAAATTTATTTAAACGCAAACAAAAAATTGTACATTATTTCTATAAAATAATCAGACTTAACTCCAGTAGGTATTTATTTCGTCTACAATAAAAAAATAAAAAAAAAATCTGTTAGCTTACATTCACTAACGCATACAAAAAGTATTCAAAAATCAACATCTTCTCCTTAGTCTATGTACTGTAAAATGTCAGTCGTATACATCCTATATCCATCATCTAAAAAACAAGCCTTAAAATAATTAAAATCTTCTAGTCAGACCTAAGTCTGTCGACTAGAATTGTAATAATCAATCAATAATATAAACCACTTATAAGTAAATCACATAGATGAATCTTAGATTCTTTATTAAGTAACGTACGAAATTATATAAAAAATCAAAATCCAACAAATAACATTGTTGGGATAGAAAATTTTAGTGAAAAAAATTACAAAATACCATTGTAAAACAATTCTGCATAATACCGTGGGATTAAATTGCTGTCTATTAAGGATTTTAGGTCATTCTTTTTTCTGGTAGTTAACTCTAATTTTGTATTATTAAGTTGTTTTAACGGAAAACCCAGACGGTTTGCATTGCGTCTAGAGCGAGATTTAAGGCTATTTCATTAAACTGGTTTTCAGTATAGGAGATTTTGTAAAATATTCTTATTTCTCCATGGTTTTCCTTAACAAATTTTATAACTTTAATGTCGGAAAGTCTAACTGTCCCCCCCTCCCCCCATGTATATTTTTATTAAAATGGGTGCCACATTCATAAGCTAAATTTTTTAAATAAAAAAAATCGGAATACTGCATTCCTATAATATTATAATTATTGCCTCGTTTTTTAGCTGATTTTATTAAAGTGATATACTGCTCAGGAACATAAATTGGTGATGTGAAATAATGTGGTACCTGTATGCAAAACTGACACTAAACGAAAAATGACAATATGGCGTCCAACCAATGATCTAAATAACAGAAAAACTTAGTGCAAATGTGAACTTAAACGCAAAATGTCAATATTTCAATTAAAATAATGCACTACTTACCAAAATTATGACTAGTAAACCGGTGTAATCACTAAAATGACACTTTTGCACTCAAAAATCGTAAATTTTGTTCTTGGCGACACGTACTTTTCCGTTTAAGGTCAGTGTTCCTCTGAGGACAGGGGAATATTTTGTTTAGTGACGAAGCGGACCACTGCCATCTAGCGGTTATTTTTGTTACTTTTAGACTAGTGTAAGTGTGATTACGCGTAGTTCCACGTTTCCCAACAAATGGCATTAAAAAGTCGATTTGGCAAAATTTTGGATAGTGACAGTATTGGATTAAGCGTGCGATATGTCAGCTAGCACACGCCAATATTTAAAACTATACTCAAGCATAAATAAATAATAAAAACAAAAAAGCGCAAACAGAACTTAATACATAATAAAAAGCCTCCTGGCATAAAGGGCGTGCCCGCTTACATATGCAATGCTGCATTATGTTTATATGTATATAGCTGTAACTTGTAATTTCGTTTCAATCGAATATATGCATTATTTAGAACACTAAAAGTAAATTCTTGTCTCTGTTGGTTCTTAGGCGAACGATGTATGGACGCCGAGCAATGTAGCTACTTTACATTCTGTGATTACTTTATCTTTATGTTTACTTATTAAAAAAATTTGAAAGTCGTACACTTTTACAATGTTTGTAAATATGTGAGCACCATCTATCACATAATTAACTTATTTGTCATTCCTACATTTTTAATTATTTTTACCTATTGTGGTAAGGTAGTTTTAATATAGGTGCATCGTCATCACTTAAAATTATATAATTAATGTATACAAAATATTGTAACTCATTTTGAAAGAGTAACGGTGGAGTTTCTTGCCCATTCTTCTCCATACGAAACTACCCTTTGGAAGGAGCAACTAGAATCAATTCTATTTTTAAGTAAATGGTGACGTTCAAAAGTGCCTTCTATGTGCCTACTTGAAATAAATGCTTTGACTTTGAATAATCATTCGTTTACATAAAAAAGGGGGATACATTTACAACGAAAATTGCGCACTGTTGTTTACTTGCCTGAACTAGGATAAACATGTGCTTCAGGCTAGAAAGTACATACATACTTAATGTAATAAATTAACAATGAGTATAACGTAAAATCTAAATTAAAACTTAGGTACATAAAAGTAAAATAGCGTGTTAGCAGTTCTATTTGCAGACAATAGGTAGGTCTTCTGCCTGTGCTTAATCAATGGTTAGTAAATATTTAAGTATCATTTTTTAGAGCTAAGTATGGTAATATAGTTTATAGAAACTTAGTTTTCTATTTAAAATATTGTACCTAGGAATGGGCCTAACCCCGGTACTCAGAGTCGTTACTTAAAATTAACCAATAATTTACTTTAATTGACCAGTTTAGCTTGGAACGCTGTCAGTCAAAACTATGTCGTATTGAAAACGTTTCAATCTTGGTGACATGTGCCAAGATATGATGGTTGGTCATTAATTTCAAGTGACGTCTTTGAGTTCGGCAGTTAGAATGTTAAAAAAAATTCTACAAATACATGTTTGTTTTGAAGTTGCATTAGATATGCATAATCTTTGATCAACAATGTTGCTATTTAATGGTTGATGGAAGTGCATACTAGACCATTCCGTCTCTTGTTAGTGTTGTCGGCATTGTAGGCAAGCATGGTGTGCTGTTTTAATACTAAGTGCATAATGAAAAGCTGGTGAACGGTTAGTATCTGTGTCTTATTCACCGAATTCTTTACGCATGCACAGTATTGAAATGCAATAGGCTCGCCCCCTATAATGGGACTTATACTTATCTGGCGAAATGCGTGTGTACTATTTAGGTACCTACACCTCCGTCTAACACTTCGGGATTACACCATTGTTTAGCGGTACACAGAATACACTTATTGTACGAATAACTGTAACATGACAAATTAAAAACAATACTAATTTCGTTGGTCTTGGTCGCAAGCGCAACTGCTGAGCACGAGGTCCAGGGTTCGATTCCCGGGTCGGGCACAATGTTATCGGGTCTTTCGAACTACGTAACAAGTAATTCTATTAATTAATAGACAATCTATGAATTTAGAACAAATCAATTAGGTAGGTGGTCTGAGGATCAAATGTTATTGAAATAACACTAATTTTAATTGCTTATTTAAATTAATACAGCAGCAGGAAACAATGTCAACAAAACACAATCATAAGGTTTTCTTTCTACTACTTTACGATACGTTGCGATAACCATAATACATTTATATATACCTGCCAAATATAGAAAAATGACATTGAGGAATGGACGTTATGAGTGATGCTATAAAGCTGATTTTCGCTCACAAAAAACACGCGACATGACGTCACGGAGACGCTTGTGAACGCCCTGCATAGAAGAATGGACGTTATTTACCGTGCGATAAAGTTCGTTTTCGCACCCTCGTCAGTGCGAAAACGCCCGTATACGCGCGAGCTGACAACAGCGCCGGGATGTATCGACCAGCCCCGCGCATACCACGCACTCCCCCTCGGCGCCCGGTCCCTTCGTACGCGCCGCGCCGCTCGCCATCACTGCCGTCAGTTTGTTATCACATCGCGAGCAAATACGCGCGTTTCGAAATTAACGATACAATGAATTATTGTGTTAGACGTTTAATTACTGAAATAGAATCACGCCCAACAATATGGGATAGTAGGATTAAGGAATATAGCGATAGGGCGTTGAAACGAGAAGCTTGGGAACAATTGTGTGCTTCATTTGTACCTAATTACCACAAGTCATCCGATGCAGAAAGAAATGGCATAGGTAGGTACGTTTTTGTTTACTCCCTAGCTGCACAGGCTTCGCCTGCGATGAATATTGTCGGTCACTTTTTTGTGGTGCTGTGTGTCATGGCGCGTAAGACTTGTGACGTCGTAACCATAGATCGTATTATAATATGATCTGTGGTCGTAACCTATGTATTTACTATTGTAGGATTCACACACTATTCACATGTGTTCCGTGTCAAACGATCAATAAAATTGCAAGTTTCAATGTTTTGTGTGTTTATTGTCAATCGCTTTAATTGCATTGTAGACGATCAATTTGCGCATCAATCACGTAAAAATTGACAAATTGAATTGATCGTTTCGGGGACCCTTTACGTCAAATTGTTTTTTATTTTACGCAACACAAGTACACAACACAATCATGTGTGGCTTAAGAATGATATTGTATAGGTAGTTTGTACTTTTTAAACAATACCTACCTACTGAAGGAAAAATATGTACCTAATTCTTTTTTTTATCGTCCCGTACCCGTCACGTATGAATAAAAGACTAATTATCATAGATTTTAGATTTATGTTTTGCATGCACTGATTGTAGAAAACAAGCAATATTGAACCGACCAAGTTATTTACATAAATTTGATTTTACCCTTACATAAACTTGATCTTACCTAACTTTATAAATAATTTATATTATTATCCTGTACCCGTAGTGATAATTATTTCCAATGACCTCCGATGTGCCGAATTCTACAGTAGGGTCGCCCAATTTGTGGTATTATTTAGTGTGTAACTGCACGGGCACGGGTCACGGCACGGCTCACTTGCAAAACCCGTTTGTCCTCAATTTATTTTCTGAAAAATGCATCAAACACGTCAACAAACTGAATTAATAAATGGCTTTATTTATTTATTTATTTATTTTATTTTATTATTTATGTACACACAATAAAATACATGAGATAAGACATAATTATAAATTGAGTACAAAGGTTTATTATTATTATTTTGTATGTATTGTATCGTAATCGTAATCAAAATAATTCGTAATTCGCCCCCAACTTAGAACCTCCATGTTCCGTAGAAGTTACACAAAAACAACTTTTTTATACCGCCAAAACAGCACAGCTGATGGCCGGCCCGGACCAGCCGCGTCCGTCGCCGTCGGTGGTCCGCGGCGGAATGTGTTGTGTTGGGTTGGGTTGGGCGAGTCGCTGCCGGCCGTAGTCGAGTCGATGGTCGGCAGCGACGAGTCCTGGGACGCGGTGGTTTCCTTCTGTGAGACAGTCGTCTCGCAGAAGGAGGCTGCGGAAAGGGAGAGGGAGATCTCGTCCACTCACCCGGCCCGCAGAAGGCGCACCGGGCGTCGGCGGAGGGCGGACAACGCCCTCTTCCAGCCCCCCTAAATGGGTCCAGGGGCGACGGACTCGGGGACGTCTGTCGCCCCCCACACACCAGGACCCGAGGTGGCGGCGCGTGTTCCACGCGCGCCCCTCTTAGACGTCGCGGGGGGAGTCAACACTCCCCCCCAGACCCGGAGTGGCCCGCAGTGGCGGGCCGACACCAGTCGGGGGTTGCGGAAGGATCGTACGTTCCCGCGACCCCCGGCGAAGGTGTGAGATGGAACACCGGGGTGGTTTTTAGTCAGTTAGAGTCTGACAGACCCCGCCGGCTGCCCCAGGGCGGCGGACATCCATGAGGATTTTCCACCCCGGAAACAAAAAAAAAAAAAAAAAAGGGTTGGGTTGGGCGCGTGTGCTGTGCGCGCGCTCTATGGAACAAATTCTAAATGTGTACTTTCACAGCGCTTTATTACCTAGCTGTAAGGACGGTTTTCGTAGTTCACGTGTTACTACTGACTCGCGGTTTACTGTGCATTCGAACTGACTGGCTGTAAATAGTAGTAGTGACTTGTGATTACTTTTTATTGATGACAATTTAAATAGATTGATTAAAGTACGTCCAAAATGACACACGGCTTTGTTTTAAATCATATATTTTTAAATAATGTAGTTAGAAGAATTGCTAAAAAAAATTTAAATGTTTGCCATAATAAAATTATAGGCTAAATAGTTCAATAAAGCCGCGTTCATACTAAACATATTGTCAGCCGCCGACTGTGAGCGAGCGTTACACAGATTACTGCTTTTCCAAAGGTACATTTTAACATTTTCACTCACTGCAAACCGATAGTACGCTATTACGAAATAACACGCTGTAAGTGAGCCTGCTCACAATCGTCGGCTGACTATAGGTTTAGTGTGAATGCGGCCTTGCTAGCACAAGTTTCCCGCCAATGTTTGAGATTGTATAAACTTTATTTTTATGTATATGAATAACGTACCTACCTACTATAGTGTTTATTATTTGCAGTCGCAACCATGCAGAGAAAATGGAAGAGCGTTAGGGATGCGTTCTTACGAGAGCTGAAGAAGAGTGCAAAACCCTTATCTGGAATCAAATTCACAAAACCTTACGCATATTATGACAATTTAATGTTCTTGAAACCTGTTTGTGAAGTAAGGCCTACAAAAGACGGCGAAGATTCCATTTCCAATAATGAAACCATGACCGCTGAGTATGATATTATAGACGACAGTGATAATGATAATAATTCTAGAAGTTCAGCTACGGTTACCGAAAATAAAGCACTTTCTGCTCAGCCAGCACCAAAAAGAAAACGAACAGAAGAAAGAGAAGACAAAGAAGAAAGTGTGTTTAACATGATAGCAGATCATATAAAAAATAAAAGACAAAAAGATGGCCGTGAAGACCCAGACCGACAATTCTTATTGTCTTTGCTGCCTGACTTACAAAGTATGGATCCAAGCATAAAATTTGATTTGAAATATGAAATTATGACTGTTATAAAAAGATATAAAGCTGAACATTTAAAATCTGTTACTGCGAATCACCAGGATTAGGATTTTTTCTTTCTTTGTCAATGGCAAACCCTCCAGCTGTGTGCCATTTTATTTTTTTCTTTTGTTTCGTTATTCAAAACTGCAATGAATATGATTGTACACAGACGAATAAAAGCAATTCTTATTTAATTATTCTCAAAGTATGACTATTATTAACATAGTCCATGCTTGCGATCACGATAACATCACGCATGTTTTTCGAAAGGCTATACAGAAGTGCAGGTATATATACTAGTTACTCTCGGTCAGTTTTTTTATGTCCCAATGAATATTGCGAGTATACTGAGCTCATAATCATCTGCTTTCCTTTTACCCGACCTAATATAGTTGGACTATATTAGGTCGGCTTCCAGTCTAACCAGATGCAGCTGAATACCAGTATTTTACATAGAGCGACTGCCTATCAGACTTCCACAACCCAGTTACTGGGTAATACGATACCCCTTGGTAAGACCGGTTGTCAGACTTTCGGGCTTCTGACGACCAGCATTGCGATTCTGTAACCATCTCACCGTGAAAACGTAGGTGTAGTGAGCGTGGAGTGAGCTGTCAGTGACATCCCACTGATGCTAGGGATTGACCAAGTATTAAATTTACAATCATAATCGAGATTTTAATTATATTTTTTAATGTTAGTTCTGTTGATTATTATTTCAAAGCTAGTATTTAAGTGCCTAAATATTATTATTGAGTTTTTTTTTTATATAAACAGCATCACAGAAGTTCAGTCAGAAACTAGTTTAGGAAAAAAAATAAGAGAACTTATTTGAGCTTCTGACTGAATTATTGTTTTGCTGTTTTATTTAAAAAACCCATAAATAGTCATTTTTGCCTACTTAAATACAAGCTTTGAAATAATATAAAATGATCAAACAGAATTAGCATGAAAAAAATATTAAGATCTCGATTATGATTGTAAATTTAATACTTGGTCAATCCCTAGCATCAGTGGGATGACACTGACAGCTCACTCCACGCTCACATCACCTAAGTGTTAACTTCACGGTGACATTTTTACAGAATCGACATACTGTAACGACCGGAGTAACGACAGTCAAAGATCCACGAATGACAGCTGGTACCAACGGCTTGACGTGCTTTCCGACACAAGGAGGTATATACAGGAATGTAAAAATAATAATCTATTATAAATTTAAGTACATTTTGCAGTTAAAATAATAGTTATGTATTAAAATAAAATTAATAACTAATTAATAAATAAAAAATAACTAAAACTAACTAACTTAATTATTAATTTTTTATTAATGTCAATATTTTAAATCTCCTAAAGCAAGGCTTCCTCTCTCCTACACTTTTGATGTGCCCTACAGGGTTCATAATGATCTAAATTATATAGTTACCACATCAGTACACATTATGGTAAAGCAATAAAGATATTGAGTGTTGAGGTGTAATGATATGTAAAGATGGTCACCCATCCACGGACCAACCACGGTAAGCGTAGCTTAACCTAATCGATCGAGCCGTGCGGCAGTTACTTAGCCATAAGCCCTATAAACATATAGCCCTGTATTAAAATATATTCGTCCCACTTAAGTAGTTAGAGAGTCTTTAACTCTTTAATACATATTTACATTGTGCATAACTTTAATATAGTTTAGACGTCAGTGTTCCACCTGGAGCAAGCGAGAGTGCACACACACCTCTCCTGCCAAATAAATATAATAAATTAATCAGTTGAAATTATAACTGTGTCTTTCATTGGTTCTCAAAACCCAACAGGTGTACTGAAATTCTACATCATCATAACATCAGACTCTTGCCCTTCACTCATTTGTTTGAGGTCGGCGCATCATGATTTTTGTTCCATACTTCTCTTAGTCATCGCACCCCCTTTCATATCATGTTTCACACAGTTAATCCATGGTTTCTTTGGACTACTGGAATTCTATATGGTTTATTTCTCAATGATGGCATATGATTGGCATTTCGCAGGTGAACCAAGGAGGTTGTCAGCTGCTTAACCGGGCTATCCTGTGCCTTCCAGCCAGGACATACAACTTATAAACTAAGCGACAACACGCTATGCCGAGGTGCCGACAGGGGGTACCCTACCTAAGTCGTCGCTGGGGGAGGGCATAATTCCACATGGAATATCTAATAACACTTTTAGTCCGAGCTAGGGATCAAGCCCAGGATCCCATGTCCTGGACTCGCGCTTGTCGCCTCTAGACCAACAACCCAGCCGATATATTTAATATAACATCTTCCAGCAACTCTTTCAAATAACAAAACCAACATAGTTTCCAACAAAGGCCAACCATGTCCCAAGTCGACGTACGAGTATCTAGGAGAGTATCACAATAAGTAATAGGAAGCTTCATGTGTGGGTGGCACAGCCACGACTTAGGAAAGTGCAGCGTCACAAAGGCACTCAGTTCTTACTAGTATGTCGAGTGGGAAATTTTATTTTTATGTGACGTCTTTAGGCTGTGGTGAGGGGCATAGGCTGAAGCGGGTGATATCGCGTGTTGGGATTAATGTCGAATGTCGAGTTTGAATTAAGCTATAGCATCTGTATTTAGTGCTCTTTGGGAATGGGCAGTAATCGGTCATTGTCGGAACCTGGTTCTGGCGCAACTGAGGAGAGACCGTTGTCCAGTAGTGGACTGCAATAAGCTGATTGGTAGATTCATTTATGTCTAAGATAATTTTAATGGTAAATGATTTGTTTCTTGAAGAGAAGAGTTTCGAAGAAGAGGATTTATGGAATATCGGATAAACATGATGTAAAAAGACCCATCACTTCTTCAGATCTAAGCATTCTCTAGATTTCTACAACTACAAGCCGACCGTCGAGAGAATGCGTTCTTGACACCCGTCAAATTCATAGAAACGAATACGTGTTTTGCGAATTTTATCTTTATTTTTTATTACTAGAATTGTCGCACTGACAGATGTCAGGAACGCATTTTTCGGCTGCCGGATTGTAAGTAACATTACGCAGTACCTAATAATGGCTTGGATACGACTATACACTTTTTTGTATGAAAAACCGATAAAGGCGTAATAACGTATGCAAAAGACTATGTTTACTTTTGTATCTATAGAACTGAACGTGGGGGTTTTAAACGAATAGTTATAAATACCTAATTAACATGTGAAACCTGCTTTCTAAAAAAAAAAACTATTTATTTCTCCATAGCCAGCTTGTTCTCGTGGGTATTATGTTAATACTTACGTAATAAAATGCAAGTGACCCTGCGGAGCGAGCATGGCCTACCGTGATAGGTTTGAGTCACACATTTTTATCACAGTTAGGGAGCAAAAACCGTGACAAAATGCGTGACTCAAGCCTATCACAGAGGCCATGCTCGCCCCGCTGAGTATATAAGTTGGACCAAACGCAACTTTAATTTTATAGATCAAAAGACAGACGCGGTGTCTTGCTTTTAGACATACAACAATATGCGCCTCATGACGCATGCGCGACATAGAGGAAACATTTTGTTAGAAATATGAACTGACGTCAAAATAGTGAGTCAAAGTACGAGGCAGGGTTATTAAACCATTTGTTTTAATTCCGGGTGTATTCAATGTGAAGGAAATTATATTTTTCTTGATGGTGATGACAGTTGTTTTAATATGAATTGAGGAAGTTTGAAGATAAGGTTAGGAAAAAATCTGCTGTTTTCTACGTGGTTAAAATGTATGGTAAATGTATGTGGGTCATTTGCTTTTTTGTTTGTTTTTCTCAGTTAGTCTTAATCATGATCGAGATTGAGTAATTTATGCGGCCTACCCAAATGTCCTTTCTTTGGTGTTGTTCGTCGAATCGTTGAGCTCCTAAATTAAGCTCCGAGTTGAGCTGCACGATTACTGACACATGCGTGCACTGACTGAACAGGTCCTCTCAATCTGTGTGGTTTTTCCTCAAAATATCTACCATCTCAGACATTAATCTACATGGTCTTCACATGATTTGACCAAGATTATGTCTGGACTTTAAAATAGACTGTGACCTCTGAGTTTGTTTCGGCCTTTCTTCTCAGAGTAGTCCGACAGGAAACGCCGACCTCATTTACTTTTTAAAATATGATTGACGTGTAAAAGTGTTTGTACAAACTTAATTGCAGAAATAAAATCATTTATCATTTATGGAACAGCTGATTTTCTTTAAATAAACGACGAAAAATTTCAATGCAGGGGCATCCAGAATATACTGAATCCATAGTGACCGGTAGTGCTTCGGTGTCCCTGCCATCCTGTATTACTAAAATCCGTCTGTACACAATACTCTATTTTTTTTTCTATTTACTTCAAAACACACTAAGTACCTAAAGCTGTAAGAAAGATACTTAAACTTAAATAAACTTTGACTTTGTTCAGACTTATCAGATTGTAAAGTTGTCTCATATATCACTTGAGGACGACGTAATAAATAGTCCTCGTGACAGACACCTACTATTTGATATAAGTCTCATTTTAAGCTTAAGACTTGGTTCACCGCTTTCTGATATAGTTTTAACTGGCAGACCTATTGCCATATGTGAGTGTGTGCATGTATAATAGTCCAAAAGGTGATTTAGTAAAGTTGGTTTACCTTTAGTTATACGGAGTTGATAATTATGACAGAGGGGCAATAAATTACACTACGTAAACTAGGGTAGAACTTGGTAATACGCCCTAAGTGTCAAAACGCCCCACCACTCAAGCACTCACACTAACAAAGTCAAAATATTAATATTATTGTATCCTTAGTTCCTATTAAGATAACCCACTTGTGCCATTATTGTCAAAAGACTAAAAATTGATCCAAAATAAAAAGTTTGATTATAACTTGTAAGATTTTTGTTTTATTACAATTTAAAAAATAATAGGGTGAATTACCAAGTCTTACCCTATACGTGTTTAGTATTAATTCGTACGGTATAAAAATAAAAAGCAACAAAAATGAGTTTTATTTTTTCAAACAAACTAAATAGCTTATAAATCAGAGTAAAACGCAACCACCCTTTGTAATGAAAGTGCAAATGTGTGCGTATTTATTGCTTCCTTGTTTGCATTGCCATCTTTTTAGCGAAAATATTTGGTTGTACTTGTGACTTGCGTCAGAGCGGCAACAACGCACCATAGGTTATACCTACTCAGATTTAGCGTTTTAAGGTGCATGACCTATGCGTATAGACATAATCAGCTGTTAGGAAAGATACATCGTGTTCAAACGGGGCAAAAACTTAAAAAAATCATTTGCGACTAAACTACTGCTCCTATTTAATAGATTTTTGGTACATAACTTGAAAATGGTACCTAGTATAGGCAGTTTAAAGGAAAGCCCCTCTGTCGCATCAACTCTCTATGAGCTTCAACCGTAACAATACGATAGCTACGTCGCCGCGTCGGTACTATTCTTGGCCTCAGAATCAATCTTAGAACTTTGTGATAAGCCTCTAAATGCTGAAGTCTGCTAAGCTAAAGAAGAAGTTAAAACTTGTGACTGATAAAAATACTTTTCTTTCCTCGTGATATTTCGAGCTAAACTAGAATACCAGAATATAGAATACTCTGTAAAAATCTCATCGCGTCATAACTTAGATGAAGTGAGTTTGCAGTGTGCTGTCAATAGTGTCAATCCCTAGCATCAGGTGGAATGTCAGCACACTTCAGATAAGACTTCACGGTAAGTTTTTTACAGAATAGATCGGTTGATGACGTGGTGTAAAGATTAGCCAGTCAGGCAGGTGACGTCATCGCCGTATGGCAAAACATGCATTTTTTGGGTAGGTAACCATCACACATACAAATCCTACCATAAAAAAACGTTAGCAATTCATGCCAACTTACTAAAAGGATTGGGTTCAAGTTGCAAAAGAAAGAGAGAAAAATTTTAAAATGGAAGGAGACTTTTGCCCAGCAGTGGGACATAGCAGACTCATAATAACAAAAAAAGTAATACCTATATCCACCAGCCCGCACTGGCCCGCGTGGTGGATTACGGCCCGCTCCCTCTCACAGAGAGGAGCCTGTGTCCCAGCAGTGGGAACGTTTTAGGCTGATTATGCTATATCATATAATTGGTGGTAGATGCTCTTGTATGCTCTTCAAACAACCCCTAATTCTTATCACCAAACGTCAAATCACAAATCTCGAAATCCAGATAAAAGCTGCAACCAACTTTGAGGGCCGGCTCCACTATCATGCCAAGCGATTACGTTTCATAGTCCTCATAATACCATACGTGGTTAAAGACACGTGCGCGACCTAATTATTATTTAACCATCGTCAGATGTCTTTAATCGCAGACGAGTAAGGCATGACCGCCATTAGGTAGGATGGCCACGCGGTGAGGTTGCTTAGCGTATGATTTAATTAAGATATTTGGTAAAGGTTTTGGTTTGGTTGGTTGTTCTGTGTTGTTCCACGACCTCGACTTTCCAGTCGAGGTCGTGACTGGAAATTCGAGGTCGTGGAACAACACCGAATATATTTTGGAAGGACTCAGTCAGAGTGTAGATGCTCGCCATATTAAAGGTGTTTTTTTTATATAGGTAAGTATAAGGATTAAAGGAATAAGTTATTAATATTAGAAAAGATGTTTTTTTTTTTAAATAAATTATTGTGTCGT
Source organism: Brachylomia viminalis (assembly GCA_937001585.2). Taxonomy (NCBI): domain Eukaryota; kingdom Metazoa; phylum Arthropoda; class Insecta; order Lepidoptera; family Noctuidae; genus Brachylomia; species Brachylomia viminalis. The sequence goes on along the minus strand of OW443307.2, from coordinate 2,846,832 downwards.
GGATAAAGATAATAAGCGTAGCACGGCGTAGCAGAAGAAAAAGACTGATGAGTATACAATAAACTAGACGAAAGGAAACTAAATTATGAGGAAAAAAAAACTGTTTTATATTATGAAGTTTGCACATAATTCACGAATTAATTAAGCGCACAGTTCAATATGCACTTTTTTATTTATACAGGATTCACAGGCATTTATAACAAGCGCACTCGAAAAAATCCCAAAAACTACCAAAATCCTTGTCCGGCGCTCAAACCCCACATGGCAATACTACTATTAACCCGCTCCATGCCTGTCGCATGCTTAAACACTAATGTTACTGTTATAACCCTACGTATTCGTAACCCCTGGAGCTGCCATGTTTGTATAAATTACTTAGCTGGACCCACCCGATATGATCTGGGATGACCATAGACGATAAATAGTTAAGCATTTAGGGGTTAAAAGGCGAAATTAAAATTAATTTGACAGTTAATGCAACTGGATTATGGTGTAGATCTGGACACAAAGAGAGGAGGATGGTATGGCTAGAAATGGGCGATGCAGTTCGTTTTAGAGGTGGTAAGGATGATAGCGCTGGAGCTGTTGCAGACATAAAAGACAAAAATCATTACAAAATATGATGAAATATGATTATTAAATATGATACCTGAGCTGTGGACCATTGATTTGAATAAGGTGGCTAAACGATGCTGCAGTGCTCATTGATCATTTATGAATGCAGCAAATCTGACAGAATTGAGTAGAGGTTAATAATTATGTTCTTCTATCGTTTTACAATAAACCAGTTCAAAAGATGGTTTGACGCTATTCAGTGTGTCTTCAGCCAAACTAAAGAAATAATAACACAACATCTATAATATTACATTATTTTTACTGTAGAATATTTTAAAATAACATTTACAACGTTTTATAAATTCTGAAATCATATTCATAGAAGGTCGACACCTACAGATGTCAGTCGTTACTCCGTAATTAATTATGATGATAATATGTAATATAAAAATAGTACAAATTACGCACTAGTTTTTATTTATTTGATAGTTTTACATACATAAATTCACTTTCGTGGCAGGCCTCGTGTCTGAAAACTTTTCCATGTATTTAAATACGTCTTGTCTTTCAGTACATGGACCGTCTTTTTCCCTCGTATAGGCACAAACTCAACCGTAGTGTTATTCTGTAAAAATGTCACCGTGAAAGTATAGGTGATGTGAGCTTAAAGTGAGCCGTCAATAGTGCTAACCCCTAGCATCAGGCGGAATGACAGCTCACTTCAAGTTCACTTCACCTCAGTTTTCACGGTGAGATTTTTACAGAATAGCACTACAGAAATAGCACATGCTTGTCAGGGTTGCGGGAAAGTCCGTAAGGGTTACCGTGGCCCCTGGCACAGGCAACTGAAAGAGTCTGACACGCCTTCCCGCTCCGCCCAGAGTGGGAGAAGTTATTTGATGATATCCCACCCTCAAAAAAAAAAAACTAACATATAGGTTATTGGTAAAACACCATCAACCTCTTAAGGGGTCATTGTACTCATCATTATGAACAACGTTTTTTACTATGGGACCACATATTAAATCGCGAAAAAAAAATTCAGCTATTCCCTACATTTATGATTGCAGAACTCGTCAAAATGTAGGGACCAGCAGATATTTTCGAAAAATAGGTAAGTAATGCGTTAAATTGTAAATGGTTGGTTGCAGTTCACAATTTTTCGATAGTTTATAACCTCGCGAGATCGATTATAAACTAACGATGTTCATAATTATACGATGACATATGAAATTATGGTCAAATGAAATTAGCCAGCGAAACTCCACAGACGATCGAGTCTATACAATGTTAAAATAAATAAAATATGATTTTTATTTTGCATCGTCCGAGTAGTGCGCTACTTGAAGTATGAGTTTAGAAAATATGCATTTTTTGTCGTTGTTGTTTTATCGTGTTAAGATGTCGATAGCCATCACGTCTGTGGAGTTTCACTAGCTAATTTAATTTGATCCTGTATGAAACTCAGTCAATAAGGTGCTGTAAATATGTACCTACATAAAAATAACAGACACTGGACTATCGATTGGCAATTTACTGTGCCAACACTATCTTTGCAGGTAATTTAGGTAAAGAGAAATAATCCTTAAATTCTACAGTCGTTTGGGTAATTACTCGCCCTGGAACTATTAATGGATTTAGGGTTACAGCCAGATATACGATAATAACGTGATCACTGTAATTTGGAATGAGCAAAATGTGGGAGAATTGAAGCTGTGAATTATATATTAGAATGGTAGAATTTGAGAATAAAATAGATTTTGAAATATCACGTTCACGTTTTAGTCATTAGGTACCTATGCGTACCTGACAGACTTAAGGTCTTGAATTTGATTTGAGGCGATTGTCCTGCGCCTAAAGGACTAAAGGTCAAAGTATTTATTCTAATAAGGTTACCTAAGCTGATATCAGAATCTTCAATCGAGTGAAGGTTCATTTTTGTTTCATTCCACGTTCATCATTCAGTAGGCAAGTGTAAGATCATAAGAACCGAAATACAACAACTTTCATATTTCATATGAAAGTTGTTGATATTTGTTGTTCATATTTCAGATTTCATATTTGGTCCCATAGTAAAAGTTGTTCATTATGATGAGTACAATGACCCCTTAAGAGGTTGATGGTGTTTTACCAATAACCCTGTATAATTTTGAGATTGCGAAGTTGGTCCCATAGAGAAAGTTGTTCAGTTTGATGGTCGGTACCACACTCTTAATTCAGACCACACATTTCTGATACATGCTGTGATGCTGTATAAGTATAAGGACACCTCTGCCCAGTCTTGAAACAGGATGTTCAGCCATATTGTAGTCCAAATCAAACTTCACCTGCATTTAAATTAAGTTCCTTCAAGTTACATAGTTTCAAAGCAAAATGACTTAGTTTACTATTCAATTACACCATAAACCAGACCCCATGAATAAGGGTCACGTCTTTATTTAATGCTGGAATTAAAGCGTGAATCCTCAGTCGTAAATCTGGCCTTAATCTATTAGATTAAGATGGCAACTATGTATACAATATGTAGGTGTGGGTTTTGGAGGAACGTAACTGCGGTAAGCAGGCTTTTGAAAAATCATCTCCGTGCTTCACCAGCAGTTTACCCAGAATATAAAGAAAAAGATGGTTGCGAAAGGCGGACGTCAGGCTGTTATGGCGAAGCCTGGGAGAGGCCTATGTCCAGCAGTGGACTGCTCTAGGCTGAGTTGATTGATAAAGAATAGGAAGCAGCTGACTGTTCATTTCAGTAACATGTTAGGAAAATAGTTTTGTGAAATCGTTTAACTTTTGTTATTCTTCACACTTTTTAATTACCGATTTCGACTATCGATTGTGTAGCCCAAGTCCGGGCTGATATTTATGTCATTTCACACAACGTCTACCAGACAGGTTAATACTTATCACAACGCATTGTTGAAGAGAATGAACCTGCAAGCCCTCTCCTTGAGATAAATTAACAAATTGCCTTTGATATACCTCGATGGAAAAGAATACGCAACACGTTCGTGAAAAGGAAAGAAAGTCATCAGTCAGCAATATTGGTAGTGGAGTTGACAATCTTGAACTAATACTGAACCTACCTACTCAATTTTCTCTTAAACTCAAAGCATTTATATCAATTAAACCATTTACAGGCACTTTTGAATTGTCAAGTGGTTGGTGAGTCAGAAATATAAAGCTTGTTGCTCATACCAAAGCGTAGTAGTTACCTATGGAGAAGAACGGGCAAGAAACTCCATGGATACTCTTTTAAATTATATTGTTACATAAAATTAGTTACATGTTGAATTTATAATTATATGTGAGAACGATGTAAATAAGACGTACACGTTGAGTGTCCAGAGTAGGTACAGCAAATATAAATTTAAACAGAACAATCCATAAATAAAATAATTAGAATAAGCCGTGGGTGGCAGCTAAGAGATGACCAGTCCCAACTGACAGCGCCCGTTCACGAACATGACGCATGGATCAGCACCATTCAGCTCAACCATTTTGAAGGGAGCTAAATGATCTAACACACACGCCACCGTCCGCGTCAGCGAGACATTTGATTGAGCATGACATCTATCAGCCGCCAGAGTACAGTCAATGAAATACATTACCCGGTAAATGGTAGCTCGATAGTACATAGTACTCACACTTGTCCTATACAATTATAAAATACAAAAGAGATTGAGTTTATACAATGCAAAGTTAGTCTTACAATCTTCTCATATTTACCTATAAACATGATTAGACTCGTCCACGAATAAGCTCTTAAAAGTACATTTAATTTTAACTTCATACAGGGAACAGTTGGAAGTGTGAACGAGGCATGTGGCGCTCCTGCCAGTGTTACCAACTTTGCGAGACAAAAAGTTGGTGTAAAAAAGTGTGGTGCGGACAGCAGCGTAAAACTCGCCCTGATGGTCAGTGGGGAACAAATGGTAGATGATGCAGATGGGGCGTTAGGTAGAATAAGTTTGGAGGCACTATCTAATGTTTTGAAAGCGCTTATAAGGCAATAAGGATGATATTCTAAAAATATGTCGAAATGCTGATTTTTACTATCGCAATAGGTTAGCCTGTAATTTATTTATTTATTTAATAAAACATGGAAGACTTACAGCTTAAAAACTTAATAAAAAGGAACACATAGTCGACAGAAAGCCAATTACAAGTCTTCGCTTGTAGAATTAGACTGGTTAATAAGTGAGCATACAACAGCAATACGCAATACTTACATTGTTTTAAAAATTTTTTTAAGAGGTTATATAATTTGTCTAATGCTATTTGGTTTACAATATGGAGAACATATTATACAATTAAGAAGATATTATTGTAAACAAATTTATAGTAGTAGCTATTTGAAGAAATTGAGGCTTAAAAACCTTCTAGCTGACGTCACACTAGTCGTAAAGGGATCCAAGTCATGCTGCTTACATATTTCATTGAACTGTAGGCCAATTCTCGTACTTAAAAAACGTTCAAATTCAAGTCTCAATCTCATCTCAGCGACAATCAATGTCAAAAACATGTCAAAAATGTATGTAAATTGATTGTAATTTTGACAGATTGAGACTGAGATTAGAATGCGAACGGTCTTAAAAATACGGGAATTGCCCCTCTGCTTGCTTCCACGCACAATAAAACTATTCTGCCTATAATTTGTGGAGGTAAAAGGTACACATAAGGGCGGATTAAAGCGAAATGATTTATTTGGCACATTAAAATAAAATTTTGATAATAGCTCGGGGCTGTCGATATTATTGTTAAAAATCTTTAACAGAAACAGATAGTCAGCAATCCTACGTCTTTCTTCAAGTGGCAACAAATGGTACTTCTTACAGAGTCGGAGATAATCGATTGAATGGTACGGAACCTTTTGATGGTAACAAAGGTATTTAATAAAGCGCCTTTGAATATTTTCGTAGCGATCGATGTACTGGTGGCAACGTGGGTTCCAAATCTGAGATGCATACTCTATTTGACTTCTATCAAAAGTGCAGTATAATATTTTTTGTGTTTTAGCATCTAAAAAGAATGATATCTGAATCTAATGATAATGATATATATGAATCTAATGATAGCTGTAAGTAAGAATGAAATAAATATTTTTTTTTTTTTTGACGCTCGGTTGTTGTTTATAACTAAAATAATGATGATTAATTGAAATAAACTCTACTTTAACCAGTTTCATGGATCCTCACAGATACTGCAACAACGTAGGCACAAATCATTCCCGCCTCCACAACCCGAGACACCATAATCTTTGCCCCACGCGTTCAGCTTATGCATGGCTGTAAAATTTAACGGTTCACAATAAAGTATTGGAACTAAGTCCGAGCGTCCACTGTGGGTAATAACTTGACGAGCATGTGCGCCTGCGCTTACAGAAAACTCAACCGTCCACTGCTATGTAGGAGGTGCACGGAGACATCTGCCACGTTAGCTGCTCGGTTCGTTTGTTTGCCAGCCACGCGTTCGTGCTTAGCGTCACAATTGACGACCCCGCGTACATTTTCATACAAAGCGAAGCTAAGTACACGTGCGTAGCTAAGCTGTGGAGCGACGCCTTAAGTATATGACCAGCTATAGTATTTTAGTAGTGTCCTTTTTATTCCTACTTTGACATTTAATACATTTTGGCGTAAGGGTTTCTTTCATTGGTCCTCGTTTGCGGTTTTTCATGCCAACGTTAAGATATAAGATGAGTCGGTGTTTTTTTTTGTGATGAATGGTTTGTTGTATGCTGATTTGTAAATGGAGATATAATAAGAATAAATGATTTTGTCTGATCTTATATACAGGATGAAATTGAATAGGTGCGCCAAATTAAAATATATAATTCAACGTGTTAAAAAGAAAATTTAGAGCATGTTATTCGGCCGAAAGAAAAGAATGCAAATGCACAAAAATGATGTCGTCACGTACCCTTTTTTTCATAGGAAGTTTTGTGTGCCACTACCACCAGGGGTATGGCCAGTGGTATGGTGGGTCATAAACTGTACCACTGAGAAAATAGTATTGTGGTCAATTATTTGGGTTAAGTTAGGTTAGAACGCCTCTTAGACGTCGCGGGGGGAGTCAAACACCCCACTCCCCCCCCAGACCCGAGGAGGCCCGCAGTAGCGGGCCGGCACCAGTCGGGGGTTGCGGAAGGATCGTACGTTCCCGCGAACCCCGGCTTAGGTGTAAGATGGAACACCGGGGTGGTTTTTAGTTAGTAAGAGTCTGACAGACCCCGCCGCCCGCCCCAGGGCGGCGGACATCCAGGAGGATTTTCCACCCCGGAAACAAAAAAAAAAAGATTAGAACTGTGACCATTAAAGGTCCTTGTAGTCCACAACACAATTTTCTCAGTGGTATAGTTTTAGACCCACCATACCACCAGGGGTATGGCCAGTGGTATGGTGGGTCCGCAATGGAAGTTTTCATAGGAGCGGTCAAATTTTGGTAAATGACCGCTAGCTAAAATCGTTGCCAACTTGCTTCATGTTGTTAACTCTGCAATGAATGGATAGCTCTTTGGGCTGCGCTAAAATTTAAACTTTAATTTTATAATTCGTTTTTTTTTTTGATTCGACTATAATTCGTGTCTACTTGAAGGCCATAACTTAGTTTGCACTATCTAAGACTATTACATGATTTTTTTCAAGAATATAGATTTGGTAAATGACAATTTATAATAATTTTTATTTCATTATTATGTAACCGCTTCTATTTCGAGTTGGCGCAAGTTGTCAATGTCATCCTGTATATACGTAAGGTGGGTGTACCATGGAAGGCCACTCTAACAAATAAACAGTTATTATTCGTATATTTACTGGATAAATGAAACTAACAAATATTTAAGTAATACTTTGTTTTATTACGTAACATATAAACCACTTTTTTAAATTGCAGATTTAATCAATATTGATTGAACTTACGTTTCATTGAACTCTTCCAAATGGCCTTGCTAGGAACAAGGCTTCTTAGAAGGCCATTATAATAAATCAGTCATTTAGCACTAAAGTTTAATAAATAGCGATTAAATCTACAATAAAAAGAAGTGGTTTATATGTTACGTAATAAAACAAAGTATTACTTACATATTTGTTAGTTTCATTTATCCAGTAAATAAACGAATAATAACTGTTTATTTGTTAGAGTGGCCTTCCATGGTACACCCACCTTATTTTAACGTCGTCGATTCCCGATATCAATGAAGCGAGGGATCGCACTGCCACAATAGCGGCGCGAGCGACTCGCCGCCGCATCTGTGGCCTTGAGTTTGATGGATCTTAGTGTATAGCCGAAGGAATATGTGTTTACATGTCAATAACTACGACTTTTTGATAGTTGGCCTTCAAAGGAGCGTGGCCTTCCATGGTCCACCCACCTTAGGTTTGCTAATATCGCATCAAATAGTGTTGGTACAAATTCACCAAGATATTTCATTATGGATGATGTATTCCAGGGCCCGTGCTCAATAGCGTGCAGTTGGAATGCAGATTTGACAATTTACAGTCTCCTTAATTTTATTTTTACTATGTTCTGATTTTAAACTATTGAATAGTCAGCCCTAAATAGTTCTCTGTCTAATAAAAAATTAATCTTCAGTGAAGCAATCGACAATATCAACACATTACGTTTCGTTCCTTTGATGTTTAATGATGCTTCCTCATCCATCAATAATCCCTTCGGTCTAGACAGACTAACTATATCTAGCTAGATCAATGTACTGCCCTCTTTCAATTTACATTGCAAGGCAAATAGGGAGTAGCTATTCAATCAATATCGCAAACATTCAGTACGTATTGAGCAATAGCTATAGCTCTGATAAAAGGGGAAAGGGTTAGACACCAGACAAACATACAGGCATAATTCATTTATAGGTCATATTGGACATTCAAACTCAAAGCATTTATTTCAATTAAACCATGTACAGGCACTTTTGAATTGTCAAGTGGTCGGTCAGTTAGAAATATGAAGCTGGTTGCCCATTCCAAAGCGTAGTAGGTACCTATGGAGAAGAACGGGCAAGAAACTCCATGGACACCTTTGAATTATATTGTTACATAAAATGAGTTACATCATTAATGTTGAATTTATAGTTATAAGTGAGAACGATGTAAATAAGACGTACACGTTGAGTGTCCAGAGTACAGCAAACAGAAATTTAAACAAAACAATCCATAAATAGAATAATTAAAATAAGCCGTGGCAGCTATGAGATGACCAGTCCCAACTGACGGCGCCCGTTCACGAACATGACGCATGGATCAGCACCATTCAGCTCAACCATTTTGAAGGGAGCTAAAGGATCCAACACACGCGCCACCGACAGCGAGACATTTGAGTGAGCATGACATCTATCAGCCGCCAGGACACATTCAAGTTATAGAGGCACGAGGAATAGGGTGTAAAGATCACTCATACCTCAATAGACAAGGGAGGATCCTCCGAACAGACGGGTGTCGTGTCTGGTGGGAACTGCCCGACGATTGATGTCGGGTCGTTTGTCTATATGCTAGTTGCGCGTTAAACTCTGCTTGCGCGATGCAGGATTTTGCGTGACGTCAGTGTGATGCGTGATTCGCATGTGGCGATGTAGATACCGCTACAAAGCCAATGAATTACATTACTCGGTCAATGGTAGCTCGATAGTGCATGGTACTCACACTTGTCCTATGCAATATTAAATATTACACAGACAGTTCTTTGTACCTAACAACAGGTTACGTGATCTGTTTTATAAGTAACAAATGAAACTGTAAACAAACCTTGTTTCGGACAAATTCTTACGTAATTAATCACTCACTAAAGAAAATTAGTAACACATTCATTATTGAATTAAGTCGCTTTACACTTTATATCAAACCAATTTTTCAACAATCATGGTTCAAATAACATTAAACTGTAACTGAAAAACAACGACACCAATTGGGGTTATAAAATTAACCTCAATTGAAAAACAACTTTGAGGTGATTTAAAATTAGAATTTCGGGTGAAGTATTTAATAATCAAGTCAAAGCAATCAATTTGTAAGTGGCACTACAAATTGACATCCTAGTCCCATATAAATTTTATCGAAATTGATTCAGCGCTTTTTGAAAAAATCAACAATAAATCACAAAAACCGCCTTCAAACGGACGTGGACGTGTAAGACAATCGATTACCAATAACGAAAAAACCGAAAATTAAAAAAAAAACACTACAAAGTGAAAAATAACTTTAATTTCAGAACTCGGTGAAAAAAAACTAAAATACCGATCCAAAGAATCCGACTTCTGAAATTAAAGTTATTTTTCACATTGTAGTGTTTTTTTTTTTGGAAGTCAGTTGTTTTTTTTTTGTAAAAAAGTTTTTATCATGAGATACTTTTGGGACAGACTACTTTATGTACCTATATTTTTCTATACACATAGTAGTCTAGTTTTTGAAGATAGTGTATTTTTGAAGAAGAGAATCTTGGCCTAATTTAATTTGACCTACATAGATCGAATGGATCAATAATCGACGATACCAGTCTTCTCTCCAATATTAATTAAGGTGCCTACGGATCAGATATACTACGGAACAAACAGTAAGGCAAAACTATACTTCAGTTTGTTAATTAATTAGGAGTAAGCTATCAAATTGTTTGTAGTTTCGAGGAAGTAGATTACTTGGTATTTAATTTGGATCGCTCTGAGCTGTTATAAGATTATTTATTTAGTTGCATTTATTTGGTAAAGGTTATGAACTACAATTGATTTTGGTCAGCAGTTTTTATTTTTGTATTTATGGTTTTGCTCTTGACTCCAGTCTAGGTCAGTGGTGACAGAGACAGAGTCGACGATGGAATGTGCTTACCCTGAAGAATGCCAGTTCACTCTCAATTTGAAGATATGTTTTTGTTTTTCAAAATCTATTTTTAGCTCTGTTGTTGATGACCCACGCACCTAATCACGGTATTTGGCATCCAAAAGCGACGAATAAGCGTCAAAATTAAAAAAATATATATATATTTCGCCCCGTTCTTGATGCTACAAGCATCATGCTCTGCCCATATAGGGACATCTTGCGTGTCATATTCATGACACCGGAAACCCCTGACCATATCTCACAGCACTATCAAACTACAACCAAACTGACACTAACCCTCCAATACTTCCAAATTTATTGGCAAAGTTGAGCATATGACATGCGAAGAATGCTCAAATATAGCGGCTGAAGCACCGATATGAAGCATTCTGCACCGACATCCTGCTTGATTAACCTTTGTTCATAGTTAGTGAACGTCTAGTATGAATTTTCTGAATAGTTTCCGCTTTATTCGGGCTTCGCGTGGCGAGGGTTAGGTGTCGAATGAAGATAGTGTTACTGTAGTTATCTGTATCTGATATGCCGAGGTAGGATTTATTAATCTAGAGGATTTTTGATGAATGGAATGGGTGGCTTGTGCGAAAGAATGTCATGATTGAACTAATATGACTTGTGTGGTTTTCTGGCTGCCAACCCTGCATGTGCTGTGTTTGCGTATGAATGGATTAAAATTATGCGTATGTGGCTGGTGTTCTGTGAGAGAAGGTATACTGTTCCAGGTTAGTTTTATAGTTATATATGATACTAGTGCGGTAAGTTGGTTTGTACAAACGAGTAGACGAATGTAAGCCCGAGACGAAGTCGAGGGCTTACCATAGTCACGAGTTTGTAAATACCAAATTCCGCGCGTGTGTCATACAACGTTTTTCAACACATTTGCGAGAAAACAGTACAATAGGTAATGAAACAAACTTTTATACTACACCTGCTTGGAAAGTACCTTGATACTTTATCAAATTTACGGTAGAAAGTACGTCATTGCATATCGAACAAATATGCGGGGAGAAAACGCATCTGAGCGGGAGAGATAAGTGTATGAAAATCCATTTCTTACGTGGTTTTTCTTTTTTAATTTTGGGTAAGACTATGCGCCGGTAACCTAAATATCAAAAGCCAAAAAGTTTTTACAGTGAGTTTTTATCTCCAAGTTCGCAAAATGACACTGGCCACTAGCTGTGTGTTGGATGGTGTCCGGCTGGCAGTGCGACCCTGCGGCGGCAGGATAAACAATTTGAAAAAAGAACATGTGAAAATTGCAGACGCCATTGGCGCCATTTTCAATTTGTGTGTTGTTTGAAGATTTAGTTTTTTATTTTCCTCGTAGGTGTAGTATAAAGCACTATGTATCACTCGAGAGAAAGTGCGATTCCCGATCTCGGGTGTTTTAAAGCCCTCGCCTGCGGCTCGGGCTTCAAACGACACCCTCGACGGTAATCGGTCACTTTCTCCTCTCGGTGAACAATGTACTATTGTTTATAAAAATATCAGTCAGAAAGTCGCAACAATAACAATCTTTGACGTTTCTAATATGAAAATGGCGCCATTTCCAAATGGCGCTACGTGCGCGTGGTGAAAATTAGAATCGCAAAAAGTCGAATCGCATAGTCGAGTCGAAAAGCATCTTTCGTCTCATTTTCTCTTTAATACTAAAGTGAGATAAACGTATTAAGCAAAAGCGCTTCCAAGGAGGTTCGATCATTCAGCTTATTTATTCTCGTAATTTGAAACTCCTTGGTGGAATTCTTATATAATTTTTTTATGGGAATTAAAAAAAAACCATAAAGAATACGCACGGCGCTATGCAACGAAGGGGGCGGTAAAACATGTACCTAAGTGAGAGTAGGTACCTATTTTACCGCCCGTTCCGTTGTATGGTGCGTAACTTTCGAACAATGTATACAGGCTTCGTAAATGCATTTTTTGAGCAAATTTGTTGAAAAGGTTATTTTACATTAGTGCCAACGTAATTCTAATTTGTCTCTATGTTACTTAATGTAATTGGTGTTGTATCGTTTTAAGTAACTATAAATAAAATAAAAGATAGTTTAATATATCTTCTGTTGCATCAAAACAGCAATTACATGATTCAAATAGTGGTGTTGCGAAATATCTTCGTTTACAAACATATGAAGCAGCTGCATTTGGTTAAACTGGAAGCGGACTCCGACTTGCCCTCCATCACATGGGATTCATAACGGTGTTGGCAAAATGTGGGAGTAATTACGGTTCTGCTTACTGCTTCTGGGAATACAAGTATAGTGTTATACACTATTTTTCACTCACCATGAATATGACCTGAGGAGTGAGGGGCGATTCCCTTTTATATAAGAACGTCCGCATTCTAATATTAGTCTCAATCTGTTTAAGATAACCTCTAATTTCCCTAAACTTTTGACAAGTTTTAGACATTGATTGTCGTTGAGATGAGATTGCGACTAGATTTTGTACGTTTTTAATTACGGGAATTGGCTTTCTATTCTTATAATAGAGCACAATTGCCGTCTCGTGTCGACTAGAGACGGCCAATATTAATAATGTCTGTGCCCGCATAATTAGCGCTGAGCTCATATTTGGTTGTCACAGGCATTGTTAGAATTCTCACGGGTCATCAGTATCTGTGAATAAACTGTGACGCTCACTGATCACACTGTGACGCTTGGTTTGTATAGAAATGATTGAAAATGCCGGTGTGTGCTCAGTGATTCTTATATAAAAAGGTGCCTTTTGCAATTTTGAGAAAAAGCTTGTCCTAAAATATGCTAAAAACCGTAACTAAAGTAACGTAATTAAAGACATAACGCAAACGAAACAAAGCTAAAATCTGCGTTCACTGTAGCTCCGAGCATCACGTCCCTATTTCGAAGACTACAATAAGGGTGTATTCACAGCACGGAGAATGGCCGCGAGCTGCGAACGTTAATAAAATATTCAGACCAGGTTAGTGTAGCACAGCCTTAATTTGGGGACTGGAAACCACAATGGTGTTAGATGAAAATCTGATTTTGGATTGCAGATTAATGTTTAAGACTCTGAGATAAAAAAAAACAAAGATATCATAGCGTTTCTATTCCGTTTAAAGATTTACGATTAAATATTGTGGCTATGAACAATGTTCTCCCATTACTGACAACACAATATTATGGCCGACGCTCTGTACAACACTCGCGGGCGCGAGTTTTTCAATATCAGCATCCCCCTGAATTGTAGGTAGGTACCGTGTAGTCGGAGTCCTCTTACCAAAGCGGGGTGATTCGATTGTCTATCTGTTTAATTTCCTGCGCGTTGATTGCGTGAATCATAGTGTTGGGGAGCCGTTCAAGTCCTAAGGAGGGTTTTGAATCGATGAGCAGTATCATATTTTTACATTTTAGTTAATATTCTACCTAGTATTTTTAACGTTTGTCCTAATAGTAGGTAGAGTAAAACAGCCATTGTTTTTTTTTACACAACATTATAAACAACAGGTTGTATTCTGTAGTTTCTGCGTACCCCCATGGGAAGGCGTGTTTATGTATATAAAATTATAAACATGCCGTTTTACAGCATTAAGAACATTGTAATTAAATAAATGCTAACTTGATTTGAGACATAAAATTGTACAAAACAAGGACTCTTCATAAAATGACCATTATTAACACATGGTCATAAACCACACCATAACAATATAACCAATAAAATCTCTCTATGAAATGGTCTTCAGGCCAAATTCAAATTGGTTATACCTCCATCTGCTTCAAGTCATAAAACACGCAAAATCATTAAATGCGGTTACTTATTTGCACATGTCTTAAGCCACTAAACGTTTATTAATTTAAAAAAAATTAAGTTACCTACATCATCTGTGTCTGTCTGTTTGCTATCAAAACTCTTAATCGAGTTTCCTATCGCGAGTATGCTGGAAGAGACTAATTTAGAAATAAGCATCACCTTTGTACCTATTTTTCCCTTCTTTTCTTCTTGTCTGTTTAAATATGTGTGTACATAAATGGTCAAATTAAATAAAATTATCTTTCAATAAATATTGTGATTGTCCAGTGAAGTTAAATTGTATTGTACTTATTATATATTTGTAATCGCCATATTGCTGTTAATGTGAATGTTTAGTCATTTCCAATATTTATCTACTAGGTTTTGTTTTGCCAACAAAAAAGGAAATTCCGACAAATCTTCGTCAAATCTTAACACATTAAATTCTTTCACCAAACAGGAACAACGGCTTACTTGGCCGCTGTCATTGCCCTAAAATGAAAGCCATATTTTCGGCAATCAAAAATAACCCTTTCCCACTACTCTTACGCACTGAAACAAAAGGACATCATTTTCTAACACCCATTAACGACACATGGCGGCATCATGTCAGAGATTCAATCATAACTCATTCTAGGAAGCCGTGCACTAAAAATTATATTAACCGTAAACTTAGGGACGGTTCACACTAAACGTAACACTCGCTCAAAGTCAGCCACCACAGTCAACAGTCAGTGGGTGGCTGACGTTATTATCCGACTGCGCGGCTGTAAAGACAGGGTTATGTTTTTCACGCGTATATATACAGGAAAAATAATTAACTAGTGCGTAAACTGTAGCCATGAATTCAGCAACAATGATTCTAGAACCCCATATGTACGTATTGTTCCTTATAAAAAAAATCTGTTAATTCATAAAAAAAAGTTGAATGCCTACACGGTCAAAATGTATGGAACAACATTATTTTTTGATAAGGAACAATTTCTTCGCATGGGGTTCTAGAATCATAATTATGTTGAATTCATGGTTACAGTTTACGCACTGGTTAATAATTTTTCCTGAATGTATATTTTTATGTTTTTTATGTGGGATTCTATAAACCCTCGAAGCATCGTACATAAGATCTCCATCGATTCGTCTAGGTCGTGGGGTTAAAGGCTAACTTTTGTTATTATAAAATCAAAAAAAGTCCGCCTTTGTACAGTATAATTTTTTACTTGTGCATAAAGTTTTAATAAATAAATAATAAATAAAATGGCGGATTTTAGGTGTCGATAAGCAAGTAAAGGGCTCACATGATTTCAAAAATATAATACTAAAAAGTAGAAAATTTAAAAGAAAAACTCGACCGCATAACATTTTCATCAACTTTACGCTCACACTCGTCAAGCAGCCGGTCGATTGTGTAACAATCTCACCGTGAAAACTTAGGTGAAGTGAGCTATCATTCCACCTGATGCTAGGGCTTGACACTATTGACAGCTCACTTCAAGCTCACTTCACCTAAGTTTTCACGGTGAGATTGTTACAGAACAGCTCGGCAGCTGACTATTACGTTTAGTGTGAACCATCCCTAACATTAACATTTCAGTTAAAAAGAAGACGTCTTTCCCACAATGTTTTGTTATGGTCTAAATATTTTTATAGACGTGACGCATTCTGATTTGTTGAACGGTTCTGGCCTGCTTTTGATTGTTGAAACTTTTGAGACGGAAGATGAATGACGATTTGAAATTTGACATTGATTTGATACTTTGTTTTATCATCTCGTGATTGATAAGCTTTAAATCAACTGAGTATATATGAAATTCCATGAGCAAACTTTAACCCAGCCCTGGGTGGAAATGGGTTGGTAAAGAAGAACGATGTCTTTAATCTTCTCTCAAGGCACGTAGGTACTGTAATAATATTGGACGAGTTCTGAATGCCCTGGTAAGAATAATAGTACCAGCACCCTAATTGCGTAACATACTGTCAATCACAATCATATGTTATTCATATGTTCGAAAAAATTGTCTGCTCTATAACGTAAATAACGCAATGTTGTTGAACTGTCAAAATGAAAGCCATTGCTACTGTTTGTGTTGCGCAATTATTTGTTTATTTCTTTTAATGCACAATGTATACAACGATAGTTACACGCTAGGCTTAAAACTAGTGAGTACATGACCCTGTTGGGGCGCAGCAAGATAACTTGAAACTAATAATATTGCAGTGAGTATCTATTAACTAATAACATGTAGATTAGGAACTATCACAATTAAAAATATTATATTAATTAAACTTCTAACTGGGTTGAATTTTGGCAGTTTTGCATTAAGTATGTACCATTGTACTACTTGAGAGTTGGATGCGGGAGGTCCAATACCGCGTCTGCATTGCAAGTCAAAGTGGTTAGACACCAAGATAACCTGCACTCAGCAATGGATGGACACGAGTTGAAGAAGAGAGAGAGAGAGAGAGAAATGTCAATGGCATTGCATTTTTTTTCAAATTTCAAACTTCAGTACTCATTGAACATTTACTTTACAGCACATAAACTATACGTACACTAAGTTAACATTAAAACAATAGCAATCCGCCTGCCTTTAACAATCAACTCAAAGACGACGAAGTACTTTAAATTCAATATTCCAGAGCCGACAATACAGCTATCATAAAATCACACAGCGCTGGATCATGTGGTATTGAGCGTAGTACAGCAGCAGGGGGGAGGCTCAATGGAAACCTATTCGCAGACAAGTGCATCGCAGCACCTGGGGCGTGCGATTATAGGCCAGGAGCTCGGTGCTAAAGATTTAGTGTTAGAGGCGTCTTTATCGTTAAAGTTGAGGTTCTTTATTGGTAAGACTTGAAATGGATTCTTTTCTTCTTTTTTTAATGGTGTTTTGAATATTTTGATTAAGGTTACAATTTTTATAGGGATTAAAGATACAAACATATCTTCGTACTAGCTTAGCTGTTAACATACGCTAAGTATACGCATCAGGTGTTGAAAGACTATGTAGGCGTTACGTTAGATGCGAATAATAAGTTCAGCTGGTCTAGAATAGTACAGAGTTGCAATAGAATACGAAGTCAGCTTAAACTGGTTTCGTTACCACTGACGTGCGCTCGACTGTAGGTACATGAAACCACTATACTTAAATCTATATTTTTCGAATTCCAGACCTAACACTTCCGCCACACCGTTCATCTGTAAACAAATCCACTGGACACAAACAAAACAAACTTAACGCCGCAGCCACACACGCAATTGAAGCAAGCTTTACGAACTCCATATTTTAGACGAACCAATGCTTTTCACGGGCGGCACCGATCGCCGGTAATCCTCCTGTTGCCTTCACAGCTCTCACGTGTAATCTGGTCGTGACTTGTATAAAACAATTTGTGTAGAACCGGTTTCCAATTTGCCTTGGCATGATAGGTTTTTTAAACGGATTTTGTAGCCCCGGATTAGGTTTATAGATTGAAATTTAATCTGTAATAGATATCTGTGTTGATGGGATTCGGTTATTGTGGTTTGTTTTTTTTTATCGTGTCAGCGAATATTTTTATGAAAACTTATCAATATGGTATGTAGTTGGTTAATCTGGTGAGCGAAAGATATAGTAACAGAACATTTTAAACGCTTTTTCGTTATAGGTAGACGAGCCGTAGTTTCTGTAAATGAATCCACCAAATCTCGCTTTATTTATTTATAACTTTTCGCACAAAAGGTACAAAGGTGGACTTAATGCCTTAGGCATTCTCTACCAGTCAACCAAGGGTGGTGAAGAGATTGGATGGCAGGTGCTTTAATTGAAAGGATTGATTTTGAGCGATGTTTAACAATGATAAAAAAATAAACTATCAAAACAACGTACACAAATACATAAATAAGTCCTATACACATACATACTATTTACTATACTATATACTTACATTAATATATATATATATATATATATATACAAATCACTCGCTCAACGCTCATCGCTTTAACTGTGGTATACTTGGTCAGCTAAGGTTTAATTACTAGGTTGTCAGCAACCTAATCAGAATGTCTTCCTACCGTCTGCGAATTTGAAAACACAATACCTGATTCCTTTCTGCTCTCAATAAGTCCCCGCCACCGTCTTCTGGGACTACACAGCAAGTCGAAATACACTATATATACTACTGTTTTTTTATGTGCGTGTTGAACGCACATAAAAAAACAGGTTTATCTAAACCAAGTCACTGTGCAATAATAATAAAGCTCCCTAGCTCCCGAACATGTCACGGTACGTTTGACGTGTCATCGAGCGATTGTAGACGCGCCGTGCTCCGAGCCGTTTACCTTATATTTTTATATAATACAAATCTTATGGCGTATCTTGATGGTTTGGATTCGATATCGGGTTTATAGGAACTATTTTGCATGGTAGTGAGATGTTGGTAGGATATTTTTTAAACTATAAACTTATACGGGTTATTAGTAATACGTCGGCAATCCATTAAGGGGATGTAGGGGAAGTCATTTGCAACCAAATGACCCCTTATGACCCCTATGCAAATGTCAACCATTTTCCAGTAATTTGAAATTTTATATTTTTTGAAGATATCAGGTATCTTACTGTATCTCATTGGATAGCTGAGAAGTTGTACATATTTTTGGAATGTTCTGCTAATAAAGTATATGCATGTTTTTTGCAGAAATCAACCATTTAAGTCAAATAACCTGCTCAAAAGGATGAGAATAATTGTGAGCTCTGATTTAAAAAAAATATTAAAGATCATTGTCATTTTATGGTTGATTATTATGTATTGAAGTAGAAGCAGATACTAATAATTAAAAAAAACCTGCATTGTTTTTCTTTAAGTATACATTTTCAAAAATGTAAGTATATCGCCAAAAATATATAAAATGTCAAATTACTCGGAATTGGTTGACATTTGCATAGGGGTCATATGGGGTCATTTGGTTGAAAATGACCTCCCCTACATCCCTTTATTGGATTGCCGACATATCACCAATAACCCTGTATAACAAAGTTTGTTTGGTTAAGTTATTAAATAAAATAAGATACCTACGTCACGGTAACTCACTTACTTCATAACATCACACCTGTTTTTCCGAATGGTTGGGCAGAGGTGGGTCTACAGTACAGTTATGTTTATAGTCCCAAGTAATAGGGAGCGATCCTATTGCCATCAACCGACACAAATTCAGACTCCAGGCCGCTACTGAGAAATTCCAGATGGAAAAACCCAATAACACTTTGACCAACCCAGGACCTCATGCTCAATAATGCTTGCGACCACTGGACGAGGCAGTGGTGCCGATTCTGTTGTACACCGAACTAAACTAACTAAACTATCACTAAAATTCCTTACTTTTGGCTATGAGAATCTTAACGCTATTCTGCAAAATAAATTCTCTAAATTTAAAAATAATTTTGACACATCTAAAATCAAATTTGGCAATTGCGACTCCACGTGATACTTGTTTGCCGTACCACGTGATTTTTTTTTAGAGCCGGAGGCGCGCATTATTTTGCAGCCTCGACATGTTTTGTATGGAATTTTTCACTTTATCATGGAAAATATGAAAAAAAAAAATTTTTTTTACCAACACGTTGGATTTTAGATGTTTCGGGGTATCATATAGGGGGTCGAAATTTTCATTATTTTTGCGATAGGACACACCGTTTTCGAGATATAAGCAAAAGAAAAGAAAAAAAGATACAGTACTGTTTTTGCATCTGAAGTCGAGGTGTTGGTGTGAATTTTAGTTCATGACAACTAATTTTATTCCACACCTTTTTAATCGCGATTAAAAACAGGCAGATTTAGTTACGACAATCAAAATTTTCGGTGAAAAACGTAAAATTCAGAATAGCAAAATTGCCATTTTCACTAAATTATAATCTCAGTGCCATCTTAGTGCTGTCTAACTAAAATTTGGTTAAGTTGTGTCACTTTAGTCAATTTCAGAATGGGAAATCGTCGTTTGACAGGAATAAACTAAATTTTGGAGATTTTTAGTCTAGTTTAGAGAATTTTGTGACAAGAGAATCGGCACCAGTATCTCACTTAATTAGTTGTGATACTAATAATACCCCAAACTTAGAACCGAACTTAGTTTACGGCTAACTAGCGTCTAAGTAGCTATTAAGAACCTATTCATATAAGTGTTTTTGGGTTTTTCGGTCAAGAATTTCTTTGTAAGAGCCTGCAGTCGGGATTTGTGCCCGGTTAGTTACAATAGGCTCGGCTCCAGTTACATGAGACTAAAATATAACTGAAGGAATGTAAGCTTAATAGACAGATACACTTCTGTCCACTCTTTCGTTGAAAACGGACGTGATGTTGTCTTTATGCGTTACATTTAGCAAACACCAATAAGAGACCAATTTGATTGATGCAAGTTCGTTTATGAAATAGCAAAAAAAAACAAATAAGCACCTCTTACCTCTGACATTTAAAAGCAATAAAAAACTTAACCATCCATGATACTCAAACAAAATGAAATTTCATTCGAATCTCAAGTTATCTTAAAGAAAAATAACCATAAAATATATAACCACCAACCCAATTCAATTTCGCAACAAATGAGTACTGATTGGTTTTTGAACGTCTATATGGAGCCGAACTCTTAGAGTTTCGATAAAATTAATATCGTCAGTTATTTTAGTAAGGTACTAGCGTATGTGTGGGTAGGAACTTGCTGATGTAGGGGTGGCAAGAGTAGGAACATTTTGCCTACATGTTTCCTGTATGTATGAGTAAGTAGTGTGAGCTCAGATCATATATAATATATGATCTGAGAGTGTAAGTGTGAAATCGGGATTTTCTATGAAACACAATTTTGGCTGTAAATTGCTAATTAATGTTTATAGAGCGATGTTATAATGGCTGTATGGTTTTGATTTAGGTAAAATTTGTTCCAAGAAATGGTTGCCTAAGTAATTAGTTAGGTTCTGTTGAGTAAATAGGTTTTGGTCTATTTTTTGGGTTAGTACTGATTCCCCTCGTTCTTGTTTTCTCCCGATAAGTAATATACTATAGTGTAATACCGTTTTGTCGGACGAAATCAAGGTGGTATAGTCAAATAAAAAAGTAGTAAGCGATTATTAATAAGTATGTTTATTTCAGATTAAATTATTCTACATTATCACAAATTAAATCACAGCTTTCGTAAAGTTTACGATAAGTTTCTCCACAATAACAAAACAATAACAAATCACAGATTTTGGCCTGACTTTAAAATGTGCAGTGTTTTTAATTATAATACCTATAGTGTATTTGTTTAGGTAATTAACTAAAGGTAAACAAATCATAAAAAGGGTTGTTTATAGATGACACTTCCTTGATTCCAAATACGTAACAACCAAATTTAATTTATCTACGATTTTACTATAGTTTTCTTTCGGAATCTTTTAATAAGTGTCTGTTAAAACTTTTTCATTAATTCCAGAAAGTTCTCTCCGTAGATATAACTACTTGAGTACAATTTTTAGTTACATTTACAAAATAATATGATTAGTTTTTAATCTGTCTACTAGAAAGAGCCTAAAAAGACAGGATCCCCAAACCTTTTTCTATGAAATATGAACTAGATAATGTCATCAAATTGAAGAGTACAACTGTGACGCAGCGCGACATCTGAAGTGACGTGTTATACGTTTAGTCGGTTAATCAGACGCCACTGACAGCTCTCTCGTCGTTTGCGCTTACGTTTCGGTTTTGTTGAATTTATCTTGTTTCTTTGTTCTGTTTTTGTTATTTAGTTACTGTAAGTTGTTGTTATTCATTGTTAGTCGTTGTTAAATTAGTATTATATTGAAAAATGAGTGAACCTGAGCCTGGGACGAGCCGGGCAAGCTCCGCCCTCACATTTCCATCACCCAAGAAAAAACGTCCCAAAAGTCTCAGTCTCAGTTGACGAAAGAGGTCCCCTCTTTCGTCAACTGAGAAGCAGATAGTGATAAATGTGTTCAAATACATTGAAGAAACTTGGCCCAAGGATGTGTATCCGTACAAAAAAGAAATTATAAAAAAAACTGCAACAATATTGGGAATTTGCGAACCTACGAATAGAAAAGATGCCAACTACAGCAACAAGAAAGGCTGATATACAAAAGTGGCTAACGGACAAAAATATTGCTTTTGAAGCAACAGAAATAAAAGCAGAATTATTACAAAAAGTAAAATATGAGAAACATAAATATCAATTATATGCAGTGGATGAATTAGCAAAAGAAAATGGTGTCACAGTATTGCGCTTACCACCGTACCATTGTGAGCTGAATCCAATAGAGCTAATATGGGCTCAAGTGAAGGGATTCATAGCGCACAAAAATAAAACATTTAAAATGGGAGATTTAAAAATGCTTTTGCAAGAGGCCTTAGCAAGTGTGACAATGGATAATTGGAAAAATTGTGAGGACCATGTCATCAAAGAGGAGCAAAAAATGTTTAATTTAGATAAAATAATAGATGAGACAACTGAACGCTTCATTATTCATGTGACAGATAGTTCTACTTCACCATCAGATTCAGAATAAATTGTATTAGAATGTGGTGATTAAATAGAACTATCTGTCACATGAATACTTTCACAAAAGCCTTCTCAAATTGGTCTCTTAAACCACAGCATTAGATATCATATGAAACTTTTCACGTTTTCTCGTTTCGTTTATCGTTTTCGTAATCACGTTTTTTTTAGATAATGGCATTTGAATTGACAAATAAACGATTCTCACATAAATTTAGTTTAATTACAACCCAAGAAATATTCGTCGTAATAAAAGGTTCAGCACCTCTGAGTCACGTGGTTTTTTTTGTTTACCTTTAGTTAATTACCTAAACAAATACACTATAGAACAATTACAAACAACAGACACCAGAGGGTCAAGTCCCGTATTTTTAAGATATTTCACGTTGTAATCTCAGGTTCAATCTGTCAAAAACACCTCTAAATTTCCTATATTTTTGACAAGTTTTTGAGATTGACTGTTGCTCAGATTCCGACTAGATTTTTAATGTTTTTAATTACGTTTATTGTCCTTTTGATTCAATTGGTCGTCATGTGTCAAAGAGAAACTTAATCGTGAGATTACAACTATGCTGTTTTTTGTTTAAATAGCTCATGCAAATAATATTTATAAATTAAAATAATTCACTGGCGCATGTAAGACCAGCCGAGCTATTCTGTAACAATCTCACCGTGATAACTTAGATGAAGTGAGTTGTCGATAGTGTCAATCCCTTACATCGGGTGGAATGATAGCTCACTTCATCTAAGTTATCACGGTAAGATTGCTACAGAATCGGCCGGCAGATGTACGAAATGCAACGAAAATGAATGCGATGATAGAAAAAGGGGTATGTAACGTAGCAGGTGGCGTTCTGTAGTTTTTGCCTACCCCACCTGACAGGGTATTAAAATAATTCAAGAAATGATTAACAAAGTTCGCCTAATAGAAGGCCGAAAGTATTCGAAAAAACACTAGCCAAATATGATACCCAGTCCCAACAATCCAAAGTACCACATCGCCCCACAACATGTTACATATTCACACGTCTGATGGACCGTTGTATAGCTATGGAAGTTAGTGAGAACATTGTGATTAAATTCCTTGCGGCTGTAGCAAGATAACTAGGAGTTTTACTAACTGTCTTGTCTTGTTTAACTAGACATGGTTCTAGTTTTGTAACTTTTGGTTGAGTCGTGGGACTGTGTTTGATTAAAGTGAAACCCAAAGAACCATAAGTAATACTTCCACTAAGCTATACACTCGAACATTGTAGAATAACATACAGCCACGCAGCTGATCTCGGTGAAGGAAAACATCGTGAGGAAACCTAGACTTACTTGTTAACTAGCTGTTGCCCGCGACTTCATCTGCAATCCAGGATGAAAAGTAGACTATGTCCTTACGCCGATCATGCTCTATCTGTGTACCAAATTTCATCTAAATCCGTTCAGCAGTTTTAGCGTGAAAGCGTAAATAAACTCACTTTCACATTTATAATATTAGGTAGGATTGAGGATATAAGCCTGAAATCGCCAACCCGTCTTAAGGGGCTGACAACAGCTAAAGCAGCGTCAATGTCGGACTGCGTAGAAGAAAGAGAAGCGCGATGACACAAAGCTGGTAATTTATTGCAAAATATGAAGCAATTCTCTATTTACAAGAAATCTATTGATTGGACTAAAAAAATTGGACTGAAAACACACATAATACGTATCATGAACAACAATCTGAAAAAAACAACATAATGATTGCATGTATTTAGTATGGTTTTAAATAGTTAAAATAATTTTTTAGAGGTATCTTCGTGACTTTTTTCTATCGTACCAAATTAGTTATATTATGTTTTCAACACACTATCTAACTAGCATCCTACGAAAACACACGCGCATATTCTAAGAATATCGTATATTTTTCAGATTTTGTTTAGGTACTGTTGTGGATCATATAGTTTTAGGCATAAAACTTGCGTTTAGGCCATGTAGTCCCCTTAAGCAAGCGTGGTGATCAATACTCGTGCCGTATCTGTATGAGAAGAGGCCTTTTCCCGGCAGGGGGTTAAATTGTCAGCCATTGAGACACCATGGACGGCATTGTTATTAATACTTTTTAATAGGTAGTTGTTACAACAATAATAAGTAAGTATACAGGGTGGCAGGGACATCAACTCGCGAACTGTTACCATGGATGCAGTACAACATGATTCTGAACCCCCTGCATTGAAATGGGTTATTTAGTTGGTTATATATATATTTTTTAATTAGCTGTTCCATTAAACTTGATCGCGTAGGTATTGCACTTTTCTAAGAAACAGCATATTTTTTTATTGATAACCAGCGGAGAATTTCTACGCTAGGGGTGTTGAAGAGGCGTGAGGGAGAGGCAAAATTTGCGCCCTCATGCCCCTAGCTGCCGCAGCAGACGCCCTGGGCGTCGGGAATCCCAAGCCGATTCCCGGCCACCGTAGGCGCGGGCTTGCGGACGGCGAGCAATGGGCAGCTCGCCGTCCGATAAGGACCAGGCCCAGGTCAACGGCAGCGCTTTGTGTTCCACGCGCGCCTCAAAGAGATGTCAGCAACAATGACGGGGTCCTCTAGGGCTGATGCCTGCTAGGGTTGCGGGAAAGTCCGAAAGGATTACCGTGGCCCCTCGCACAGGCAACCGAAGGAACACGGGTGGGTTTTAGTCAGTAAGAGTCTGACACGCCCTCCCGCTCTGCCCAGAGCGGGAAAAGTTATTTGGTGATTTCCCACCCTCAAAAAAAAAGGGCTATAGAATAATGTGCTGAATTCATAGTTTTGCGCACGGGTTTTGCGTGTCGATGTCTCTGCTACCCTGTAAATGATAAATGATTTTATTTCTGTAAGTAGGTTTGTACAAAGACTTTTACACGTCCATAATATTTTATAAATTAGATGAGGTCGGCGTTTCCTATCTGACTACTCTGAGAAGAAAGGCCGAAACAAACTCAGAGGTCACAGTCTCTTTTAAAGTCCAGACATAATCTTGGTCAGATCATGTGAAGACCGGTCTTTTGAGAAACCCGGTTTTTTGTCTTTTGACCGGACTGAAACGGTCTTTTGAGAAAAAACCATACAGATTGAGCGGACCTGTCCAGTCAGTGCACGCATTTGTCAGTAATCGTGCCGCTCAACTCAGAACTTAAGGAGCACAACGATTCGACGAACAATACCAAAGAAAGGACATTTGGATAGGCCGCATAAATTACTCAAGCTGTACTTATAGGCCTTTGCCTTGCAGTGGGAAGGCACAGGCCGATTTATATATTTACAACAATAATTAGTTTAGTAGATAAAACACGAGTCATGTTAAATTAAACGACATCGGGCTCCCTTAGCAAACAGACAAACGACAGAGTCGCCATTAACCAACACGCCTAGCAGTGGTTGGTTAACAAAATTAAAAGATGAACCCAAGCTCTTGTTATTCACATATAGCAAACAAACCGAGTTTTCACAGCAAGAATATAACATAAGGTCGAGCAGAGCAGCGTAATTAAATAACTATTGAAATAATAGTACGTTCGTGTTTTAACAGCGGAGAGCGAATATATGAGATATCAAAGGGCAAATTTTAATGAAGCCTAGAACAGCTTTATCGCAATATCTAGGCGATAAATTGTTCACCATCCATGGATATGTTTCACTTGTGTAATTTTTCAAGCTTTATTTTCCTTTTCCCAACTATGTTGGGGTTAGCTTCCAGTCTAACCGAATGCAGCTGAACACCAGTATTTTACATAGAGCGACTGCCCATCTGACCTCCACAACCCAGTTAATGGGTAATACGATACCTCTTGGTAAGACTGGTTGTCAGACTTTCGGGCTTCTGACGACCCGTAACGACTGTCAAAAATCCACGAATGACAGATGGGACCAACGGTTTAATGTGCTTTCCGAGGCACGGAGGTGTCCTTGGTATGTATAGATTATCACCCTTCCACGGACCAACCGCGGCAAGCGTAGCTTAACCTGATCGATCGACGCGTGTGGCTGTTATTATGACTTAGCCACAAGGTCCTATTTTCCCTGATTAATTGATATATGGAATAAAGCAAGCCTTGTTATTGAGGCCGTTTTAATCTCTATCTTATCTATACATTACATATTTATTACGTGTTTCTGTGTGACCGCATTGTTCTTCTAAAATGCGCAACGGTCTTTGTTACGGTTTTCAATACCTATCGTTTAGAGAATTGATTCTGGAAGGTTCATATTATCATACATTAATATTAAACTTCTTATACTAAATTAATATTAAAATATAATAACCTAACCTAATTAAAACGGTTAACAAACTAAAATATGGCGTCCAAAAAGTCTTCCGTATCGCTGTCGACTGGTAATGTACCCAAGAGACTGGCGGCATTGCCACGTTGTATTGAAATGCTTAGTCTTTGGCCAAAGTAAAAGCCAGCCCTTGTGACAAGTTAAATTTAATCATATTAACTACACTTACTTACTTATTACTTACATTTAGTAAAAAATCTTGATGTTTTGTTAAGTCGTAAAAACCGTGCGAAGCAGCGGCGGGTGCTAGTCTATAATTATACCTATAAAATCGAAGCGAAGTCAAAACTGTAGGTACATTGTTTTTTTTTTGTGTTTTTTAAGTAATTTTTGCGAGGTCTGGGAACGATTCCAGTGCCATAAATAGTATTTTTTTTTAATTCTAGTTGTCTGAATGTATGTTCCAGCACCACGCAGAAACTACCGAATAGATTTTGTTAACATTTTGCACAGATATTCCTCATAAGTCTGGTCAGTCTCTAAGCTATTTGATATGGGGGATGAGCAATACTGCAATTTGTTCGTATTCTTCTATAGTTTACTGCAAATTGTAAAAAGACGAGCCATAATATTGTAGATAATACAGATTAGAGAGCCCTTTAAATGATTACCATCAGTAGTCATCTGCTATGTTTCTTCCCTATTCAGCCCAATGAAGTATTGGAATAATTCGACTGTTGTACAGAGGCCAGCACATCAAGCTACTACAATCTGTCAAATTTCTTTAATAGATTTTCAACTTTATCGCTAAAGCATTAAGGTTCAAGGTTGATTGGGAAAATTTGACAGTTTCGGGTAGCTTGACCTGCTGGCGTCTGTACCTTTATAGAGCTATGCAGTCAATCGTGACGTAATATTATAGGAACGGCAATTTAGTGCAGTGGCGGCCCCGTAAGATCAGTGGTGGCCGTGACGTGTAAGAGCAGTGGTGACCCAGTGGTAACGATCGCGACTTACGAGTTGTAGGTCGTAGGTACGAAAACAGCCAGGTGCTTTACTTTGTGTAAATTATTTCATCAGCACTGCTCTCAAAACAGTGAAGTTTAGTCAAAATCAAAATTATTAGTGAACTTTCCGTTCGACTACTGCTTTGCAAATCAATTTCGATTTCGAACAATTGATATTTTTTGTGCTTCCTTTTCTTACATTTTGTTAATTATATTAATATGATACTCTTATTTCGTAAAACGTCACAGAAAAACATATGGTTTAGGTAGGTCTTATTTGGTTATAAAAATAAATAATAGTTTTAAAAAACACGCTTTTGTAGATAATTGAAAATAAAATTAGTGTTCAGACGGTTATACAGTATGTACCTGAACAATTACTGTTAGATAATCTCTTATTAAAATATAAGCATTGTTTTCTTCAAAATACTGAAAAGTTATAAGAATAGGTAGGTACTATAATCATTATTTTTAATAGATTTAAAAAATAATAATGAGTCATACCTTTAAAGAGGTAGTAAGTTAGGTTTTAAATTACTCGCCATAAAACCTCCTAAGTATTCCATCCAACGGATCCAATCCTACACATTATGGTAGCACTACTAGTTTGCCCCGCTCGAGCCATAGCTCAATATTCATGAACAGCGCGGTCGCTGATAAATTTTCATCTTCCGATTTACATGTATCGATATAATTAAATGCGAATCGACGTTCAGATAATCGACTGGCAGTCGATTAATTGTTAGGGTTAGTATCGATTTATGGGCAGTTTGTGAGGAGAAACTTTTTGTTTTAGTTGATGTCTTGTCCTGAGGGTGAATGTAACAATCAAGATTTTTAAACTGAATTTTCAACATAATATTATAAGAACGATTTTGAGTTTTTTTACTTGTCAATAAAACGAAAAAACTCGGCTATGTACACTACTCGTATGTATATACTATTATTATCATCACCAATGAGCGGTTGACTGAACCGCTCATCGGTGATGATAATAATAGTCCAAAGTACAGACCAAATTTCGGCCATGGCGACCATTCTCAACAGGGACTAGCCATCGGTGCAGGAGATATTATAGTGCATAACTGTGTGCGCAGACAGAGGTGCACTCTCTGTTCCCTCACTCTCATAGTTCCATGGGACGGCAATCCGACACGAGCGGAGAGAGATCAGGCGCAGGCCCAAAGACTTAACGTTCTTTCTGAAACACGGGGGTATCACACCGCCAACTTTCAAACTCCGAGCTGCTACTGAGGAACTCCTACTGGAAAAACCGAATAACACTTATATCCGACCTGGGAGTCGAACCCAGGACCCCACGCTGAGAGACCAACAGACCAGTCAAGTCGAAAACCGCTACTTACTATGATGTCATAGATCCCTTCTACATCAAACCCCCTTAACTCGTTTTTCATTGAATTAGCCACGATAGATAATTCAACGTTACGTAGGATAGTAAAAAAGACATTCGTTATCTCTTGTCACTTCATGATCAAGAAGTAAAACCACAATTAGGGGCAATCAAAGTGTTATTAACTGTTAATTACTTCGGCTGAGAACTGTCGCTATGATTGGTCGCACTTAACCCGATACAAACTACCATTTTATTGTGATTGGGACTTCCACACGGAACGACATTGTATACAAAACGGTAATAATTTCTTGGTATTTTATGATTACTTTAATAAATCCGCATAGCCAATAATGATGTGAAACACCATCCTTCCAACGCCTTTCTAGCCTTTTTAACCGAATTTTTAACCTTTTGAAAAATAACTTTAAATTCGGATGTCGGTGGAAAAAACTAAAATACAGATCCAAATACACCGACTTCCGAAATTAAAGTAATTTGTCACTTTGTAGTGTTTTTTTTTTGGAAGTCATTTGTTTTTTTTTGTAAAAAAGTTTATCTCAACATTGTTAGGGTCGACTTCCAGTCTAATCGGGCGCAGCTGAGTAGGTACCAGTATTTTACACGGAGCGACTTCCACCTCATCTGACCTCCACAACCCAATTACGGGGTAGTACGTATCGTTTAGGTCTGTTACCCTTGGTAAGATTGGTTGTTATACGTTTATTATTCAAATTGTAATGATGTGTTCTAAATCGTTGTCAATTAACGTCGTTGACATTGTGTGTTTGACGAACTAATGAATGTTGATATTCTAAAAAGTTAAACTTGAGTAGGTCCTTTTCTGACTCCCCATTTTAAAAGCATTTTGATCGTGTCGTGTCGTGAGCTGTAAAGCTCTCTTTATTACATAGAAGGTAGGTAATTGCTTTTCCCATAGTTTTTGTCATCGTCAGTTTCCAAGTGGTTTTTGTGCAACCATTCTAGCACTATCGCAAAATTGATTGTAAATATGATCGGTGCCAGTTTCTTTTGTTACGACAGCTTCAAATATATTAGATCCATTAATTTTATTCTTATATTTCTGATTTCTGGTAATGCAATAAAACATTATTGCAATAGTATCTACGGTACATAAAGTTTTTCAATTTGTCATTATTTAAGGAAATAGTAAAGTTAGAATCATTTTGTAAATGGCTTTGCCTGTATTATTTCACCCAATTTTGTACCAGAAATTCAGCCAGAAATCTGATGTGTGTTTGGTGGCCAGTATGGGAAGGTACCTATCGTTACTATGCATCTTATTTATGAGAGACAAGCGTAACGTCCATTTTTAAACAAATCATATTGAGGTTATATTTATCATTCAATATCTAGGCAAAGCAGTCAACTCTTTAAACTCCTCTCGACAGTAAGCCAAACTCAAGGAATGGACTAAACATTTTTGGCAAAAGAATATCACTTGTCAAAAGTTCCCTGAATTTATTGCCATACTCTCAACCCGAGTATTCTGTAAGATCAGCGCTGCAGCGCTTCCTACATTAAATGAATGCTGCAAAGAAAAACTTAGTCGTACAAATGTCTCAGTTGCAAATAGAATTGAATAATTGCATTTATAGTAGTTCCAGAATTTCATATGGCAACTCTGGCCTGGCAAGATTCCAGGTATCGTGGGTCCAACTTTGTAATTGAAAGTTTCTCGCGCTCGTACGAAATGTGAACTGTTTCGGACATGATATATCATTGTTTTATTAAAATATGATGATTCATGATTGTTATGATTCGATAGATTTATTGGAGTTTTCTTGGCTTTTAGCTCTAATTTGGCAGGGTTGGGTAATAGATTGGAATTGTTGGAACGATCGATTTCAACGTTAGAGTTGTTAATCCAGATTTTTCTTTATTTTGGCTACTAGTCACTTAATTAAAACAAATTATTGTAATTTTTATTTTTTATTAATGTAATCAATTATTTTTTCACTATAACAAATCCACATGATTGTATGTGGTAGTGTGCTCAATTGTGTCAATGCTGTTTGAAACTCTGAATTAAATGAAAATAGTACATAACTGTGGAGTTTTTTGTCGGCTCTTTGCCATAGGAAACGACCAGTTAGAACCGTGCACCTAGCTTCTAAAGTTTCATAAGTGTTTATGAAGGTTTATTAATGAATTCATTAATTCACTTTCAAATCATGTAGATATTTTAAAAGTGGTATCACGATTTTATTGTTGATCTTATTCTCCGGCGCCATATTTGGACGAATCAAAGGATTACAACAATTAAAAACTCAGCAATTTCACAATGCTTATTTTATCAACAACAAAACCGGGACAATCATTGCCAAGACCAATACGACTACAAACACCACTCTTTCCATAGTTCCAGTCCTTTCGTTCCACTTTCCGACAACCCCACGCCCTACAGGTGGCACCTGTTATCCCAGAGGACTTACGCTAATAACTCCAAGCCAATGTTTGCCAAACATGCCAAATGCTGCAATATTACAAACTCTCCAACATGTCAGCGAATTGTCAATTAGTATAGATTTATCAACCGCCATTGATATTTTAAGGACTGACTGAGATTATTTTTGGCCTGTTTATTGTATATAGGGTGATAAATATTTCTTGTGTAAACTTACCTTTATGTTTACGGGTTTAGATAGATAAATAGGAGGATTTATTGAAGGACAAGGTATGGGTCTCGTTGCTATCGACGTGTTTGTTGCCTAGTGAATTAATGGTTACAATAAAATGATCAGTGCGAGCAGTTAGAACGGTGTTCCCGTTTTTGATGGGCTGCTTTTTACTATTATGATTTATGATAAATTACTATTAAAATATATTGCTGTATTCCTGCTTAGTGAATTCCTGTTCGAACTCAGGCAGCTGCTTTACTTTTTGCAAATAGTTTTATCACCACTGCTCTCAAAACGGTGAAGGAAAACATCGTGAGGAAACCGGCATGTCCTAGAACCAAAAATTTGAAGACATGTGACATCTACCAAGCCGCGCTGGGCCCGCGTGGTAGATTACAGCCCACTCCCTCTCGAATAGAGGAAACCTGTGTCCCAGCAGTAGGAACATTATAGGCTGATTATGCTGATGGTTTCTTATACACTCTGTATTTCCTACAATCCATTAGTATCAGAAAATTCTTATGAATTTCTCCAAGACGACTAACAGTTTGTTAGTTCCATAACCTACATAATAGAACTTCGCCATTTTAAGTGTGGAAGCTTGATTTAAATGAAAACTGTACAAATACGTCGTAGAAATTAATTAAATAATTCTAGTAACATGTCATTGTAGTGCATGTCTATGGAAATACATGTCTTAATTGATGAAATAGGTTATTCAGCTTCGTTTATTACATTAGGAATAGATTATATAACATTTACTAATAATATCTTTGAATATTGAGGTCTAGAATAATAATAACAATGTCATATACGTGTGTTTATTCACATTAATTACATAATAAATATCTTCATGATATTGTCTAAAGCCTGATTTACACGGTGAAATTTAATTGCCTGTGGCTTACCGTAGTTGAAGAAACTATAAATTGATGCAAAATTGTGTAAGTCATTTGTTGATTCAATTTTATTATAATGCCACAGGCAAGAAACTTAGATTGTGTAAATGGGACTTTACAAATAGGTAAGGGATAATGTGATCACAGTATATTGCAACAGTACTATATTTCTGATAACCTTCTCATTTTTCCATTTGAAATTGGGCCTGTATAAGCCAATTTCTTCGATGATGTCCCCACATTAGCTAAAACTTTTGAGAAGCCAACCAAAATAAACTTGCTATATTCGCAAACATGATGCATTCTCACTCGTTTTATGTTAATGTGGAATATTTTAATCATCTTATACCGCAGATTAATCACAGCGAACACTCTTGGTCACTTTTCTCTCTAAGTTCAAGACCTACTCCACTAAACATTCCTGAAAACCAACATCAAAAGACGTTCTAAACCCATCACCAAGTATCGGCACTCCCTAATTCGGAATGCTAATCTGTCCTGACGTCCCTCTTTCCTCTCTTATTTCAACATTTAACACCACAGTGTATCTACTTTTAACAGTGGATCATCGTCCAAATATTAGACAGGACTTGGGCCATGTTCAAAGCTGCAATATGACAGTTTGGGCCACAAGATCCATTGTCTTTCCCCGTTAGATTGATTTCGGAAAACGCTTATGTTGACCAACTCAATCAATAAATCAACTCAGCCTATTGCAGTAAAGCTGTCCAGCTGTCCACCAGGTAGGTGTTGGAGAGTCGTATGTCCACTTGTCCAAGTGGACCTATGACTCTCCAACACCTACGTGGTTTTCCGCCTTCAGCATCCAGTCTGACCTAGCCCACTTTGACTGACTCATCATTCTCCTGCCCTTATCCCAAATTATTTGGGGCTGGCCCAGCGCATGTCCTTTTCACACATCTATATTATTAGCAGTCATCTCTTCTGACATTGACAGACTGTTAGGGGCTAATATAGATACTCTGTGTCAATACTTAGCCACGAAGACAGCAGATGCTCATCTAAGCACTAAGCATCCAAGGTCGCATGGTCGGACACGCGGCAATGCTAACAATAGAGTCGACTGTCGCACGTTTTCCAACATTCTTGATATAAATAGCGTAAGAATATTTTGACTAAGAGTAAGTGACTAGAAGTGATGTGTAGGCATAATACGACACAATATGATCCTATTTGCCGATGATAGCACAGCTAATGTGACAACTTATCAAAATTACATTAATCAATCCCTTCTTAATATCATCCGTTGGATGAATATTAATAATCTCGTAATTAATTTAAATAAAACTAAGGTGATGCACTTTCATCAACGGCAACTACATCAAAATATTGGTGTAACTTATAATAACCATAAAATAGAAGAAGTTAATAATGCTAAGTTTTTAGGTATTACCATCGACAGTAAGTTTTTAGGTATTACCATCGACAGTAAGCTTACTCGGAAACCCATGATAGAAGAACTTTGTAAACGCCTGAGTAAATCTGCAGATGCACTCATTCAGTTATCAAAAAAGGTAAATAAAGATACGTTACTGGTAGCTTATCATGGACTTGTAGCTTCTGTGTTGCGATATGACGTAATTTTTTGGGGGCAGTCGAATGATCGTGAGCTTATATTTAGGATGCAGAAAAGATGTGTCAGAGCAATGTATAATATAAAAACAACGGATAGCTGTAGACCCTATTTTAAGTCTTTAAAAATACCAACCCTTCCCAGCATTATACATTTTGGAAACTGCGTTGTTTGTGAAAAGATTTTTTTTTTTTTTTACTTCCACTAGAAAAACTGCATTACGTGCCCAGTATGTAAATAATAAAAAAAAAGATGAAAGATGAAGATGATGTAAGACCGCATTGATGCGAATGGCACCTAAAGTGTTTATTAAAAATCCTAATGACATAAAAAACTTGACATTATATAAGTTTAAAAAAGCTCTTACTAAATTATTAATTGACAAAATGTTATTAAACTGTAGACGATTTTTTGAATGACCAATTATTATAATAATGCATTTTTTATCCTTTACTAATAAATACTGTGAATATTTATTGATTTTATTGCATTTGACGTTTTTTTTTGTTTTCTCTTTTCTGTTAATTTGTTTAATTAACTCAAAATATTATTTTGTCTAAGTCACATAATGTAAACTCGTGAGTCGCGGTTTTTGAGCGTCTGTGGATAACTAATAATATTTTTTTGGTTTATTAGGTTAGTAGTATGAAAAACAGTGGCATAGAAATTAGCCGGATAACATTGTTCTTAAATAACACAGTTACAATTCAAAAATAATTTCAACATTTAACACTTTTTTTTTACACTTTCAATATCAAAGTCACTTCAAACAAAGTCACTTCAAAGTAACAAAGTAACTTTCAATATGAAAGTAGTTGACAATATGATTAGGGGAAACGATGAACGAATTGTGTGAAAGATGGTAATATCTAGAAAGGGAGTAAATAAATATTCAGAACGTATTACGTCGTGACTAATGAGATGTTATTCGAGATGTATTGAAGTAGAAAATATGATGTACCATGGGCTATGCAAAAAAAAATTACGTTCCGTCATTTCAGTTCATAAAGCGTCGTCTCTTCTGCCTCAAAGTCATAATCTATGCCACAACAGCACAAAACCGTTCACAAATCAGTCTCCATGTATCGACAAAGAAATGCCTTTTATCCGTTATTTATATCGTTATTTGTGTAGGTAGTTATTTATAACGTTATTTCTGTTTCAGATGTTCCTGTGTTTACAGTCCGTGAAACGATTAGATGTTTTATTTATACAAGATTATTGGGTTTCGTTGGAACTGTTATGGTGGTATAATTGAAGCTTCGAGCTTCTGTGGTAGCTGGAATGTGTTGGATTCGATTGATTTATTTATAGGTTTTATTCCTTTTGGTGTTGAGATGAAAGTATTCGCTGCGGCCGTGAACTTGTTGCTACCATATACATAAAATTGCTGAAGCTAAACTTTGTATGAAATGTGCTCGTTTATTTAGGCGACTGCATGAATATTATAACCTTAAAATAAAAGTAGACGGGCATAAACAAAATAATAGCGTTTAATAGACATACATACATACATACATTACATTGATTATATTCATAACCTTTATCGTGGCTATTATTAAGATTTGAGAAGCACAATTATTTTAATTTAAACCATAATCAAATAAGATACTTACGGTTATGTCCGTCTGATTATATTAACCATTAAATAGTTCTTTTTTATCACTTAAGATGTCGACTT
Source organism: Brachylomia viminalis (assembly GCA_937001585.2). Lineage (NCBI taxonomy): Eukaryota > Metazoa > Arthropoda > Insecta > Lepidoptera > Noctuidae > Brachylomia > Brachylomia viminalis. The sequence continues at coordinate 2,810,769 of OW443307.2, read as the reverse complement.
TGAAAAAAGAAAGAGTTTAATGTTGCCAAATGTATCATTGCCTTTTACAGTTCTTTTCAAACAGAACTTACATGAGACTGATTTATTAAAATGGGTTCAGGCTAAGAAGGCAAATGTTGAGCCACTGCGTCATTCAGGTTCCCAACTTTACTGTTAAATATATTTCACACAGTATCACACTTACTTTTTACAGTTTCTCTCAAAGCGTTGAAACTTATTTTAGTATTAATAACATTCTAAACTTTTCTCATAAAGGATTAAGTGTTGGCGCTTATATTTCAGACGGAACTTTATAGTAGCGTTAAAATTAATTTGGTAGGCATATCAGACTTTAATGTTGTCATCTCCCTAAAACGCGTGCGCCCTAATAAAATACATAGTAGACCTTCCCTAATTATAAGAGAGTGATAACATCTAATAGGATAGGGAATGGCAAAAGCAAAGGGAGGCCACCCACAGCTGGACATATCCAGCTCTGTTAAGTCGGTCATATCCGGCTCAAGTCAGGCTATGAATGATGACGATAATGGCCACGGGGTAATGGCTGATCTTTGCGTTATGCTCGTGAACGGGTGCTGCTTGTGGTGACAGGTCATCTTGCTGACTATGGTTTTGTTCTTGTTATTAGTAATTAACTGTTTCTTTATTTTACTACGAAGGTCCTAGTTTATCATTTGTGGCTACAAGTTACGGCTATATATATAAACAAAATGCAGCATTGCGTATGTAAGCGGGCACGCCCTTTATGCCTGGAGGCTTTTATTATGTATTAAGTTCTGTTTACGTTTTTTTCATTATTTATTTCTGCTTGAGTATAGATTTCAATATTGGCGTGTGCTAGCTGACATATGGCAAATAATTGTAATGTTTTTGTGTTTCGTAATGTTAATTATTTATTCCTGTATAGAATTCAGTTCTTCTAACTGAACAGACAGCAGTGCTGCTGGGGAGTTTGTTCCGCCACTTCTTCTTCCCTGCTAAAGCACTAGGAAGTGGTGAAGGGCGGGCGTTATGGGGGGACTGTCTTATGTGATTTTAACGTTCAAGAAGTGCTGATTCTCAGCCTAGTTTGAATAAATGACTTTTGATTTTGATAAAGGAGTAGAAAGGAGGAGGAGTAGGTGGTGACTTAATACGCTTAATAGGTCCACTGCAACGGTGCTTTTGAGAGCATATTAAAAGCTGGAAAAGTCTGATACGAAGACTGATGAGAAGGCAAGGCAAAAACGTGATTGCTCCTTTTGAAATTGTTGTTGCATTTGAATAGTCGGAAAGAAGATATCAAGACTATTGGAAAAACCAAGAATGGAAGAACATGAAGCATTTTAATTAAGGCAACATAATATAATCTAGGATTCGTTATCCTTTTCTTACTAAACGGACTTAATTTCTGAAGCACAGTTATAATAATGGTAGTACCATCACCATGGCTTCATTAAAGCGGATTGAATCAATTACGTTGCTAAGGCGGCGGACAAACGAGCAGATCGCATGTCTACAAATGTGGACGTGGCCTAATCCTCGTTCGGGGTTTATTTCGAAACATATTTATTAAGTGAATTACAGCAGTTACACAAGGCTCGATGTAAATTCATTAGAAAATTGTGTCTTCACCCTTTTAAAATTGAGGTCAGGAGACCGCAGTAGGGAATTGAATTTTATTTTCTTTTGGGTTTATGAGCTCTTTTACTGACTGTGTGGAATTTGGAATGGCTACCAGCTGAAAGCCTACAGCTGGACCTATACCTAGTTGCATTAATCGTCGTTACTCGTCTCGTTACCTTTAATCCAGGCTTATAACTCTATAGATTAGACGTATTTCACTTCATTTCGCTGTTCCATTAGTTACATGGAATAGGGGACGAGCCTACTGCCATAAACCGGACACAAAGTCAAAGTCAAAGCATTTATTTCAAGAAGGCATCTTTTTTTTTTTAGAGCTTGGGAAATCATTAAATAACTTCTCCCGCTCTGGGTAGAGCAGGAGGGCGTGTCAGACTCTTACTGACTAAAACCCACCCGTGTTCCTTCAGTATCCCTCTCGGACTTTCCCGCAACCCTAGCAGGCATCGGCCCTAGCGGACCCCGTCATTGGTGCTGACATATCTTTGAGGCGCGCGTGGAACACAACGCGCCGTCGACCCGGGCCTGGTCCTTATCGAACGGCGAGCTGCCCATTGCTCGCCGCTCGCAAGCCCGCGCCTACGGTGGCCGGGAATCGGCCTGCGATTGCCGACGCCCAGGGCGTCTCCTGCGGCGGCTAGGGGCGTGAGGGCGCGAATTTTGCCTCTCCCTCACGCGTTCCGCCTCCTCCTTCGCGAACATTACTGCTTCGCAGAAGGAGGTGACGGCTTCCCAAGCCCTCTCGCTCCGTACCATGGCCTGGACCAGGGCCGGACGCGAGAGATCGCCACCGCCAATCGCCTCCACCGTATGCTCCACCGTGTCCTCCGGGCAATCCACACAGTGGTGACACCCAGGCGTTTCCTCGCGCCTTATCCGGAACAGGAACCTCCCAAAACAACCGTGTCCGGTGAGGACCTGCGTAAGGCGGAAGGTGAGGACGCCGTGGCGCCCCTCTAGCCACTCCTCAAAGAGGGGACTTATTGCCGCAATTGTGGCGTGCCCAGCGCTGGGTTGCGACAATCGCACTCTCAATGCCGCCCTGAGATCCCGCCGGAGCTCTGTCCGCTGTACCGTGATTTCTCGCGTCAGCGGAGCTACGCCCCGGCGTTTCGCCTCCTCGCGCCACTCCCAAATGTGCACGAGGACTTTTGCCTCCAGATCCCATGGCGTCAAGTAGGCACCTGAAAGGCTCATTTGAAAGTCAACATTTACATTTAAATAGAATTGATTCTAGTTGCCCTTTCCAAAAGGTAGTTTCGTATGGAGAAGAATGGACAAGAAACCTCAGTGTTACTCTTTTGAAATGTGTTACAATATTTTGTAATCATTAATTATATAATTATATGTGAAGACGATGCACCTATAATACAATTACCATACCACAATAGGTAAAAAGAATTAAAACTGTAGCAATGACAAGTTAATGTGATAGATACAAATTAAAATTAGCTCACATATTTACACACATTGTAAAAGTATAGACGATTTTCCAAATTGTTTAAACAAGTAATAAGGCAGTATGTGAGTTAAAGTAATCATCGAATGTAAATCAATGTCATAAAAATAATAAAATATACAATTAAAGTAGCAACAATTTGGATTTTGTCTGGACTCTAGATTGTCCTATGGAGCTGTACCAGCATATTTCCAAGCATTCTTTTCTTGGATATAATCCTCTGATTTGTAATGCTTGTTTATAAAGTGAACATTTTTTAGAAGTTTTAAATTTTCTTTTATTTAATTTCATGCACATGCACATTCCAGGCAAAACATTATGACATGTCTAAAATGCTAACTTACACATTTCCGTGGCGTTGGTATGAGTAATACCTGCTTCAAAGTAGTTATTTGACATCAGTTCAAAGTTTTACTAGAATAAAGCGTTCTGACCTTCCTCATCAAATAGCCCAAATCTGTAACGTAGACTCTGCCTAGATACAAACATGTTTCAGGGTCACCCAGAATTTAGGAATGTTCTTATATGGGGTGATTTTATACCGACAGCTTATTTTTAAATTTTTTGACGTCACATCATGCTCAAAAGCATTTAAATCAGCCTATAATGTTCCTACTTCTGGGATACAGGCCTCCTCTTTGAGAGGGAGTGGGCCGTAGTCCACCACGCGAGCTCGGTGCGGATTGGTGGATGTTACATGTTTTCGTTTTTTTCGATCTAGGACAGGAACGAAAAATGATGACTCATCATTTTACATTTGTCATGACCCTATGAAAAACTACATTTCCTTATGACACATAATCCATAATGTAGAAGCGGGTCGTGTAATTGCCTTTGACCTACTTCCTTCAGGGTAATCTAGAAAAAGATTTACCTTGGCAATAAAAATTCAAGCCCTTTTTAATAAAGCTCTCTCAGTAAAAGCTGCCTTTTAAATATCACTACGTACCTTCTAAGATTGCTGTATGTGTGGGTAAATAGTACCTACATTACTGCAGCGGCCAGCAAAAGAGGCATTGATGGACGAACGTGTAAATGTGGGCCGAGGAGAAGCTGAGGCACACATACGCAAGTCCATCAATGTCTAGTTGTGGCCAAGGCTTGTATAGTACTCACATTATTCTTCAATAATGCGCGGAAATTAAAATATAATTACTTTTCAAAATCAATGACGAACAATAATAATTTTTCCCGCGTTAAAGTGATCATTTGTTTTTTTGAATAAACAGCTTTTTAATTGCAAGCCAGTTCAAAATTTAAATGAAACCTTTGATAATTTGTTACCTCCTTGGTTGCCGTGTTTCGGAGTAAAAGATTATTCCATTATTAAATTACACGATAGATATTTGTTTACTATGTAATTTATTTGGCCGCTAAACCACGCCAAATATGGGTTTTATACAATTTTTGCCGGCCGCTGCTCGCATGTATTTGGCCAGTACAGCAATTTCGATTTATCTCGAAGAAGGTTGACAAAATAATGCTCAAATTTCCAAGCATGTTTGAGAAAATCAATAAAATTCAGATGACATAATTATATTTTGCCCGTTCTTTATTATTGAGCTTTCAAATAGTTTATGAGCCCACGAAGATTCCGCTTTATATATAGGTATTTTCTAACTTTCGAGAATTTAAGTGAATGTTGGGTGTGTCAAAAGAGACATAAACGTAAAATAAATGCTGTGGAAATGCGTTCCTTGCTTGGTGTAACTCAATGATAGGCTGAGGATTGATGTGACAAGACAACGTTGCGATTTAAGAAGATGAAGTAACACAAATTTAAAAGAGTAGGCTATTTTAGATGGTTTGGTGATGTTGAGAGGATGAAACAAAGGCGACTAACAAAAGGTATTTAGGTACAAGGCAGATGTGAGTGGAACGCCGAGAAGGGACGCACTAAAAGGACATAGTGACCTTAGTGGTGATGTTCTCCAGAAAGATGTGCGAATGACCAGATGTATGAATGTAAACGAAGCAAAAGTGGTATGCAAGAATCGTAGCAGGTGGCATTCTTCAGTTTCTGCCTACCCCTTTGAGAAGAAAGCGTTAGTTTATATTATGTATGTGTATAATTACTTATCGATAGTTTACCCAGTATCATATCTCCGCAATTTTTTGTCCTCAAAAAAATCTTCAACATCGAAATCCCCCTGTACATCCGTATTGTCCGTACATCTCGTAAACAGGCACCCTTTATTGACACGATAGTTTACAGCATCTACACATGATTCCAACAGTTTTATGCTGGCCATGTGTTATTTGATTATCTATCCGTTTATTTGGGTATTACTCACATCGATTCAGCAATGAATGTATGGCTTGTTTGATCCGAATATATTAGTTGCCTTAGAATTTTGTTTGCTTATGGTTTCAAAGATTTTGTGTTGATACAAATGTTGTGATCATTCGGATTTGGGTCGGCAGTTGGGACTAGGAAATCGTGAATACCGTCAAATCATAATTGACATGGATTACGCAGAAGACACTGCTGCGACTGTGGCTTATAGTCTGTCGTTAAATTCTCATTCCTTTAGATTTCACAAGCTGTTGCTAGTGACTTCATCTGCGTTTAATTGTATTCCATCATGCTTTATACAAATATCAAGTATGAAAGTAGCCTGTGTCCTTCTTTAGATCCCTGACTGTGTTTCATAAAGATCGGTTCAGTGGTGTAGGCGTTAAATGCTAACAGACAGACAGGCAAAGTTACTTTTGCATTTACAATATTAGTATATATGTCGTAGGATAATTTGATACTTCGAATCTTCGCGGAAATCCTAGGGGTTTTGCGAAAACGCGGATAATTAGAATTTAGGTTAGGTTATGTTAGAACAGTGACCATTATCGCGCGAAGGCGAGCGAGCGAAGCGAGCGTGCCGCGGCAGCGGCCGCCAAGCGCCAGATACCCTTCTATTGTTGTTGTATCATTTAGGTTAGGTTATGTTAGATCCTGACTTTGTCCAGTAAGATTTGATAATTTTTCGCCTATGTCTAATTATCCGCGTTTTCGCAAAACCCCTAGGATTTTCGCGAAGATTCGAAGTATCAAATTATCCTACGACATATACACGGTGACATTTGAATCACAGTTTTGCTAGAACAAACGTTGTTTAGACCATGGTCTACTACCATTCTACAGCATCAAATATGTTATTAAAACAATCCAGTCTAGGAGTTCGCAAATTAGCCTTATGTTGCTCAAACGTGTAATAATGTTTGAAACATTAACCGTAACATCAAAGTACTCAACACAGTAGCGATATTGCATTCAAGACGCGAGCGCCGCCGCGCGTCGCAGCCGCAGTGTCTGTGTTGTAGGGCGTAACGATAATCCCGATATTTTTAACATTGCCTTTTAGGTGTTCTTTTAGAAAATCAATGACGTTTTTTTTCTAATGGATACTATAGAATGGTTGTAGACCATGGTCTGAACAACGTTTGTTCTAGAAAAACTGTGATTCAAATGTCACCGTGTATAAGCTGTTCTCAAATAATAGAACGCTAATATGCCATGGTAAATAGATTAGTATCTGTTAGACAAAGGGGTTGATTGAGTCGACTAATGCGTGCCAGACCTACATAATATAATATATTATGTGGTACCAGTTATGGAGATTATTTGATGCACTGCAACTCTAAACCATAGTCCATCCATACTATATACAGGGTGGCAGGGATATCGATGCACAAGTTGTTACCATGGATTCAGTACATGATTCTGAAACCCCTGGGTTGAAATTTTTCGTCGGTTATTCAAAAAGTAATTGCTCTGATATACATTTTGACAGCGTAGGTGTTGTACTTTTCTATGAAACGGCAGATTTTTTTTTTTTGATAACCGACTAATCATTTCTACTCTAGGTCTAAAATCATGTCCTGAATTCATGGTTTCAGTTTGCGTGTCAATATCCCTGTCACCCGGTATACTAAGTAATGTAGAAACAACCAAAATTTAAACAGCAGGATCGTTAAATTAGCGATTTAATTAGGACTGACAATCAATAATTTATTTTACATTATAACCTTAACATTTAATATTATTGCTTATTTCTAAGAATATCTAGCAAATAATTACGTGTCGGCCTTTTTAGGAGTGACTGCTCGCCATGAGCTTAAAAACTACAATGATCTTGAAAAGGAATCGTTTCTACCTGGTCGTAAACTAATCCCCACTACACCAGCTAAACCAACGGAACTTCTGACTCAGTGTTGCCAGTAAAATAATTAAGTGCGTATCAAGTCTGTTATAGCCTCAAAAGTTTACACTGATATTAAAATAACATAACACCACGCTTGGTTTACTCGAAGGGTTGCGCAGAGGTGTATCCATAGTATACCCCCATTTCGCCAGTTATGTTTAAAGTCCCATGTAATAGGGGGCGAGCCTATGGCCACCATCGGGCACAAATTCCAGACTGCAGTATGCTACTGAAAAATTCCAGATGGAAAAACCCAAAAATACTTTACCCGGTTCTGGGAATCGAACCCAGGACCTCATGCTCAGCAGTGGCGCTTGCAACCACTAGACCAAAATGGCAGTTATGAAATTTAGCACATGGATAGACCATGAGTTGAAAAAGACATAGGCAACCGCTAATAATATTATAAATGCAAAAGTAGGTACTTAACTCTCTATCTATCTGTCTGTCTGTTAACTTTTCAGGCCTATATCACTAAACTGATCGTTATACAATTTGACAGATACGTAGCCTAGAATCTGGAGCAAGACATAATCTACTTTCATCTTAGATTTGTATTAAAAAATGATGCAATACAAAATACATGCAGACAAAACCGCGGACAACGGCTAGTCTTTATACACGGTGTATTTTAAAGCTGATTTTATGAAATTAGTACTTCTAGTAGCCATGCAAACTTATGATTAATACGCATTAATTTTCTTTACAGACCAATGACGCAGCAATTAATTCCTTTATCAGCTACGTCACGAGCTCGGATTAGCCCTTGCTTAGCGCAGACAAGTCGGCTGGTATGCAGACAGTCAAAACAAGCAAAAGTACTCACTGAGTCACACAATGATTGCTTCAGTGTTGCTTTATATGCATCAATCTACCGTCAAACTTTAAACCACTTCATTCATATTCATTTCCCTAAGTTACTAAGGGCATGTGCATAATAATCATTTATTTATTCGATTTCATTTTTCCGACTATCTCGATGATCTAATGATTGCAAGCGATAGCATGAAGTGAGGATTCGATTCCCAGGTCGAGCAAAGTGTTATTGGGTTCTTTCATCACACATATCTCAGGAATAGTCCGTACGGATTTATGGCCAGTTGGCCTGACATAACATCGATGACATGGCTGGGATGATATTAGGCTCGCCTCCTAATGCATAGGACGTAAAAATAACTGGATAAAAATGTTGGTGTACTGTGGGTACTCCCCTGCCTTTCCTTTTGTATATTACAGGCGTGATGTTATGTTATGATTTAAGGATTTTTCGATGCGACTGTTTTATTCTTACGACCGTTTGAAAAACATAATGCGAAATTAACATCCGAACGGAATTAGTTACAGTGGAGAGCACAAAACCCTTTGTTCTACTGACATTATGAAAAATCTTTGTACAACTTTTAATGGTACAATTCAATAGGAGGGTTTAACGAAAAAAATCATGTTACACGTTGAACAGTTAAAGTTTTCTAGTGTTAAAGTGCCATAAAGACACGCCGCTGCCGCCGTCTTGCTTGCATTGTCTGCAGTTACAATATTTTAGTGTGTCATAATAAATACTTAATTCAACCGGAAAGGAAATGTTTCTTAAATGTCGTAGTAAAATAATCGAAACTTCAGCCATAACTGTGTACAAAGTCCAAATTGCACAAAACAATATGGAGAGCGCCATGTTAGGTCTACCACAGAAAGATCGAGTCCGTAACTCAGAGATCCGACGTAAGACTTAGGTTCAAGACGAAAGATTACGAGTATCGGCCCTGAAATGGTGGTGGGCAGGTCACTTGACTAGACATGGTGACGGCACCTGCCATCGTTAGGACTGTGTAGAACGAGCGTTGGCAGACCAATAGCCAGGTAGTTGGATGACCAACAGAGGATCGCGGGGAAGAACTGGATGAGACTCGCAGACTAGGTACGCATGGCACTAAAGAGATGAGGCAAATGATGATGATGAAGAAGCCATGAATAGAACGGCCCAGCCAGACATAGCTTGCTTCACGGGTGAGCCCGTTCTACCCAAACTTGTCTCGCACAGTTTCACAAGCAACCCAACCAAAGGCTAAACACGCCTCAACTATCAACATCATTAATATCGCTTGCACCACAATTAGCGACGGATATCATGTTTACTGCACCCAGTTGATCCAGTTGCTCTAATAAACGTTACGACATTTTAATAAAAGCAAATTAATCAAGTGCTGCGGTGTAACAGATCTTAAAGTCTGTGTGAGACTGCATAGTTTGTTTTATGAGTGGTTCGAGTCGGTAATCTGTGGATTAGACAGTAGTAGTAGCTAGTCAAGTCTATGCATGTTGATAGTGTTTTGTTTTTCTTTCTTTGCCTAGCTATACAGCTGTTAGTTTATGAGTTGCTTCAAGTGCACGTTATTTAGTGCTTGTTTAGTGCATAGAAGCAACTTAGTGCATGATTCCACATGCTTTCAACCCGCTCACTCAAAGGTCTCTCTTGAGAAAGTACGCTTTTCAAGGGAAGTTGTTTATCTGTTTACCTGTGTTTATTTACCTATTGATAACGACGTGTTTCTCACAAAATAAAGGTATTTGTAGGTATGTAATTTTTTTTTTAATTTAGAAAAAAATTAACACAGTGCATATTTTAAAAAAAATTGTCAGAATGTTTAACAATTCGCAGTATTTCAACATTCAGCTAACTCTGTTGTTGCCTACAAACTATTCACTGACAGACACACGAAGCGCAAAAAACTCAACTGACATATTCATACGAATATAATCGAAAAAACTCCGCCTCCTACATTGTTTGGAGTCCAACGAAACAACATGGGGCCAGTAAAAAAACGAAATTCAAAGGACAATTTCGTGTCCATTCATGGAGCATGTTCCCTCGAATCACAGCTAACTAGTTGTCAAAGGCATCGCACGTGCCGGCCGGTCCGGCTTTTTCTGGACGTTTCTAGCCGTTCCCATGAACTTATTGGTCGATTTCGGTGTTTTTCAGAAGTTCCGGAACGTTTTTGAGCGGCGCCGCGTGAAATTGGGGGTTGAATTAGTTGCGATTTAATGATAGATGCGTTTTGAATGGGCAATAATATGAATTTATTGTATGACTAATGGTAGCACTTGTGTATAATAGCACGGGAGGGGACGAATGGATGGTTAACTCTGCTATCATCCTTGCTGATTAGTTAGTAATTATGTATTTATTTAATACTTCAAGCACAGAAGTGTACAGAGGCTGACAGTAGACAGACGGACAAACTATAAATAATCACCTAATGAAATATAAGTACAAATTAATGTACATAAATATATTTACAAAAATAAGACAAACAATGATAAAACATTTTAAAGAATAATTATAATGTCTATCTAAGTACTCTTTTGTAAAGCCAGTGATGAGCACGAGCTCATCACTGGCTACGAACCCACATACCTAGATTGCTTACTATATGAATTTCGTGAATCCCTTGCCTTCTAGTTTTGAATCCCTTGCCTTCTAGTTTTGAATCCCTTGCCTTCTATTTTTTTATCAATTGCCTTCTAGTTTGGGATATCTTGTCTTCTAGTTTTGAATCACTTGCCTTCTAGTTTTGAATCCCTTGTCTTCTGGTTTTAAAATGAAACTAAGGACTTATTTAGCTATTACTATCTGCCTAGCCTTTTCCCAACTATTTCGAAGTCGGCTTCCAGTCTAACCGGGTGCAGCTGAATACCAGTATTTTACATGGAGCGACTGCTCATCTGACCTCCACAACCCAGTTATTGTGTAATACGATACCCCTTAGCAAATACTGGTTGTCAGACTTTTGGGGTTCTGACCACCCGTAACGACTGTCAAAGATCTACGCATGACAGCCCAGGACTATCGGCTTAACGTGCTTTCCGAGGCTATCATACGCTATTACTAAGAGGGTAAATCAAAACAGACCTAGATGATAAAGGACTGTCAAGCACTACATTTCTCTGTCATAGTATGGTTAAAAAGGAACAAACATACATATTATATGGCTGATAATCACATTACCGTCCTTAGCGTCGCGACGCGCAGTCGTGTAAAATATAAATTGCTCGTTTTAGGGACCGGCCACAATCTTAATCCAGGTTTTAAGGCACAGTTTCAACTCTTATCTTAAAATTCAAAGGTAAGATTGCTAATGAAAGTTACTGTCACCCAAACTGCCGGCTTCAACCATTAATAATAATATACACTAAAAAATAATATTCCTTTTAGTGCCGTCTGGTTTTGGATAAGTAATTTCAGGTTTCTAGAACTATCAAAAATAAAATGTTTCGTCTACGCTTAGCTATTCGTTATAATTATTATTACCTAGTTGCCTAGGCGTTTATTTTAGAATTTTAGAATTAGCAGTTTGCAGGGCACCCAAAAAGAAAAAGGAGCATAATTGGAGTTTAATATTGAACATAGTTTACTGAATTTCTATCTTCAAGTGGTTTGTTAAGTAAGTAATCCTTGCTTTATTCATTCTTTTTACGAGATGGTGATTATATTGATGGCAGACCTAACTAAAAGTAGTTATTACTGCCAGACGCTTCCATCTCCTAAACCATTACCAATAAGTTGCCAAACCTTAGACAAAGAAGTCTGGAAAAAAGCAATGCTGCTGTCGGCAGGAATGGGTATTGTAGCATTGTAATAAAATAGATACGAAGTCAAAACTGGGAATTTAATGTAAAAAAAGTAATTGCTACGAGGTGTTTTGTGTGATTGGCGCAAAAACGGATAAACGGATTTGGATAAAATTGAGCACACAGATCGTTTACAACCTGGATTAACACAAAGGGTAGTTTTAGCCTCAATAGTACGTAAGCCCCGGGCAAAAAGCAAGTCGACAATATTATCGTGCTGATTTTTGTAAAGAAAATTTCAGTACCGGGTTGCTCAACCAAGCCGCGTTGTGTACTCCACATTTCACATTAGCCATGATTTATGTGCTATGTTGGACACGGATGTTAGTTTGTCGGTGGTCCACTGGTCCATGAGGATGGCGTAAATTTAAATTATCTTTTTTTATGTCATAATAGTTGTGAGCGTCTAATTTGGTATAGGATGTTTTCCGCAGTTCTGACCTTTCATTGTATTAGTGCTATATTCATTAGCGAGTTGATAATTAGTAACACGCGACTAACAATATGCCATTTGCTAGGCAGATGAAAGTGGAAACGCCAGGAGGGGGCGCCCTAGAAGGATATAATTAATATGGTGACCTCATTGGTGATGTTCTTCAGAAAGATCAGGTGCATAGTACTCGGCGTGGGTGACCAGATTTATGAACGTTAACAAAGCAAAAGGAGTATGTATGTAAGGATCGTAGCAGGTGGCGTTCGGTAGTTACTGCCTACCCCCCAATGGGAAGAAGGCGTGAGTAAATCTATGTGTGGATAATAATAATTAACTAGCTTCTAGCCTGCGGCTTTGTCCGCGTGAAGTTTCTTATTTTAACATAATACATATCCTATGGCACTCGATAATAGTGTAGCTTTCTATCAGAGAAAAAAAAATTGAAATAGGATCAGTAGGTAGGTACTTCTAGAGATAAAATTTTACTATCATATAAACAAAAAGGAATATCTCCTAATGATATTAGTTTAGATTTAGATTACAGTAGATGATAGTCATTTTCATACAGGTCCAGAAAAATGCTGCCGGTCATTTTCTTCTTAGGCTTTCAACAAATCAATCATCATTCATCACACATGAAATGGTACCTTAAGAATTAGTAAAATTATTCTGCAGGGAAAGTACCTACACACAACCACCATACCTGTTTTTAATGTCAAGTATCATTACTCTGTTCCAGTATAAAGTGCATGTATGCTGGTGAAGTTATGGCGGCTTACATGAAATCAAAAATCAAAAGTCATTTATTCAAATTAGGCTGAGAATCAGCACTTTTTGAACGTCAATATCACATAAGACAGTCCCCCCAAAACGCCCACCCTTCACCACTTCCTAGTGCTTTAGCTGGGAAGAAGAAGTGGCGGAACAAACTCCCCAGCAGCACTGCTGTCTGTTCAGTTAGAAGAACTGGATTCTATATAGTGTATATGTGATGCGTAGTCCGCATTTGGCGTTGTATACAATGCCAGATGTGAACTACGCAACACACTGACGTCACGGAAAATCCTTCATTGCGCAAGCAAAATTCGACACGTCACAACAACATCCCGATATCAATCGTTGGGCAGTAGCTCACCAGACACAACACCCGTCTGATCAGAGGATCCTTCCTTTTCTATGGAGGATAAAAAACTTTACACCCTGTTCTTCATACCTCTATTATAGTAACAGCATGGTCACAGGAAAAATATTTTCCTTATTCCTGAATCAAGTTAGGTGGTCCCGCTTGGCAGCAACCAATGAGACTAGACGGGTAAAAATTTAATATTTATTTAATTACTTTCAATCTTCCAGAAGCCCTTTTGTTGGCTATCCTAAACAAACGAAATCATGCAAACATGACGGCCATCTTAGCTTACTGTCAGTCGAGATTGCGTCTACAAAGTTATATTAGAACTTTATATTTTTCATAATATTAATTATTTATATTCGCCAATCTAGGTGGGTACCTATTCGAGAATTTTGGTTCGATTTTAGATTCACGAAGTTACAGCCGTTTATGAATACCTGCAACGCTGAATAAATTATGACTAATTAAGTGATTAAGTAACTACAAAGAAGCTCTATGAGGCATCTGCGACTCAAATGAGTAATGATAACAGACTGTCAATTATGTACGAAACATAACATAATCAGCCTATAACGTTGTCAGTGCTGGGACACAGGCCTCCTCTCTGTGGGAGGGAGTGGGTCGTAATTCACAACGCGGGTCCAGTGCGGGTTGGTCGGTTATATATACAATTAGCAAAGAAGTCTCAGGCAGGCAAGAAATCAACAATTACATTAGGTGCGCAGGCAATTACAATGGACATTGCATGTTTCACTTTTGAAATAAACGACACACCCAGACGAACCCCGCTAAACACTTTGTCGGCTCAGCTCATGCATATAAAGTAGCTGTAATATCCTGCACACTCATCTCTTTTGTAAACTGTACTAATGTCTTTACCTCGAATGTTCACATACACGGATCTGAAATGCCCGTAATAATAAACAGAACCATACCAGACATACCAGCCTTGATTCATAGAAACACAGCTTTCACGCTGCGTTCCCGCAACGTTCCCGCAACGCTGCCGTCTCGCTGATTTACGATCACCGAATCATAGGAAGTAACAGATCGGCCTTTGATACCAAATGTTCTTTGTTTGATACAGGAAATCAAAATAGATGTTACTAATTTAGGATAGGAATTTCTATTGAAGTTTAGATGCAATCCAAGATAAGGTATTGAAACAATTAAGGTGCTCAAGTATAATCGTAGAAGAAGATTTCTTCGTAGATATATCCGTACTTTTTTCCGAGCCTTAAAATGACCCCTACAACAAAAGGCAAAAAGGAAGTTGCCACCAGTTTTGTCGGAAGAATACAAATGGGTGATTATAGTATGTAACTACTAGCTCATAATAATTATGAGCTAGTAGTTATTGATAGTGGGCATAAGTCGCACATATACCAGGGAAGCTTGGGACAGAAGCTAGGCTCAACGAACAGATTAGCATTTGAAGATATGGTTGGTGCTGCTGAACATTTTAAAAACTACTTATCATTATAATTATATATATTTGTAGTATAATTGCATAGCACATGTGTGAGTACTATGTACATACTAAAAAGCTAACATTTGCTGGGTACGTCTTCAATTGACTTGAATGTGCCCTGGCGGCTGAGAGTATGTTTATTTATTTATTTATTACAGCATGGAAGACTTACAGCTAAAAAAAATCATCAAAAAAAGGAAACAATAGTCGACAGAAAGCCAATTACAAGTCTTCGCGTTTAGAGTTCTAATAGAATTTGTGATGTGAACTTACAAGCAGTAATGCATTAATATAAACTATAAGTATTTAATAATTAAAACTGTAAAAGTAACCACTTGTGTTTTTAATAGACGAGTGAGAAAAAAAAACAAAAACAATAAAAAAGCACTGCAGCTATTTAAAAAAATTGAGGCTTAAGCACCTTATAGCTGGTTCACACTGGTTGTAAAGAGATCCAAATCGTGTTGTTTACATCTTTTATTAAAAATTTTGCTTGCGCGCACAGTGTAACTGTTCTGCCTATAATTAGTCGAACTATGAGGTAAGTACACATAAGGGTTGCATAAATCGAAATGTTTTGTTTGGAACATTGAAATAAAATTTTGATAATAACTCAGGGCAGTCAATAATATTTTTTAGAACAATCTAAACATATAAAATAGAAACTAAGAATATAACTTGTGTGTAGCTTAATAGTTTTTTTATGTATAAACTTGCAACACTAGGCCGAAATTTGTATTTTTTAATGTTGTGTCTATGTTGCGCCGCTTCCTGTTAAAAAGATTTCTACGACCGGTTGTGTTCTCCGTCTGTTACTATTAAAATTCCAGTTTTATAAAGTTTCCACGCATTTTTATTCCAAACAATATTGTTAAAGATTTTTAATAGGAATAAATAGTCCGCAATCTCATGCTCACGCTAATGTCTCGCTAGTGGTGGCGTGAGTATTGGATCACTTAGCTCCTTTCAAAATGATTGAGCTGAATGGTGCTAATCCATACGTTATGTTCGTGAACGGAATCAGTAGGGACTGGTCATCTCTTAGCTTAGGGACGCTTTTAATGTTCTGCATCGTTCTCATATGCATTATTTCAACATGACTGACGTAGCCAATGCTTTGTAACTATATTTTGATTTAAACAAGTGTCCGTGGAGTTTCTAGCCTGTTCTTCTCCAAAGGTACAGTGGGCTGCATCAATTGGGTAGGTACCCCAGTTGTATAAAAAATAACTTTCATTATCAACCCACATCGTGAAGCTGACTGTACATACTACGCTTTGGAATGGGCTTCAATGGCTTTAGGGTCAGCTCGCACCGAGACGCGACGCGACGCGACGCTGCGCGCACATTTTAAAAGAGCGACTCAAAATACAACTTTATTTTCTACACGAAAAGATACACATTTCATTGTGAGAATTGCGCGGCGCAGCGCGGCGCAGCGCTGCGCCGCGCTGCGCCGCGCTGCGCCTCGCGGCGTAGAGCGACGCAGCCGGTGCGCGCGGCGTGCAGGAGCGGCGCTGCGCCGCGCTGCGCCTCGCGGCGTAGAGCGACGCAGCCGGTGCGCGCGGCGTGCAGGAGCGGCGCTGCGCCGCGCTGCGCCTCGCGGCGTAGAGCGACGCAGCCGGTGCGCGCGGCGTGCAGGAGCGGCGCTGCGCCGCGCTGCGCCTCGCGGCGTAGAGCGACGCAGCCGGTGCGCGCGGCGTGCAGGAGCGGCGCTGCGCCGCGCTGCGCCTCGCGGCGTAGAGCGACGCAGCCGGTGCGCGCGGCGTGCAGGAGCGGCGCTGCGCCGCGCTGCGCCTCGCGGCGTAGAGCGACGCAGCCGGTGCGCGCGGCGTGCAGGAGCGGCGCTGCGCCGCGCTGCGCCTCGCGGCGTAGAGCGACGCAGCCGGTGCGCGCGGCGTGCAGGAGCGGCGCTGCGCCGCGCTGCGCCTCGCGGCGTAGAGCGACGCAGCCGGTGCGCGCGGCGTGCAGGAGCGGCGCTGCGCCGCGCTGCGCCTCGCGGCGTAGAGCGACGCAGCCGGTGCGCGCGGCGTGCAGGAGCGGCGCTGCGCCGCGCTGCGCCTCGCGGCGTAGAGCGACGCAGCCGGTGCGCGCGGCGTGCAGGAGCGGCGCTGCGCCGCGCTGCGCCTCGCGGCGTAGAGCGACGCAGCCGGTGCGCGCGGCGTGCAGGAGCGGCGCTGCGCCGCGCTGCGCCTCGCGGCGTAGAGCGACGCAGCCGGTGCGCGCGGCGTGCAGGAGCGGCGCTGCGCCGCGCTGCGCCTCGCGGCGTAGAGCGACGCAGCCGGTGCGCGCGGCGTGCAGGAGCGGCGCTGCGCCGCGCTGCGCCTCGCGGCGTAGAGCGACGCAGCCGGTGCGCGCGGCGTGCAGGAGCGGCGCTGCGCCGCGCTGCGCCTCGCGGCGTAGAGCGACGCAGCCGGTGCGCGCGGCGTGCAGGAGCGGCGCTGCGCCGCGCTGCGCCTCGCGGCGTAGAGCGACGCAGCCGGTGCGCGCGGCGTGCAGGAGCGGCGCTGCGCCGCGCTGCGCCTCGCGGCGTAGAGCGACGCAGCCGGTGCGCGCGGCGTGCAGGAGCGGCGCTGCGCAGCGCGACGCCGCGAGGCGCAGCCGAGGTCACCGTGGCGAACTATTTTCGTCCAGACTTCGTGTAGAATTGATGCAGTTCGGTCGAGTGCTCGAGTGAAATTATAATGATAGACTGGGATCTTGTTATAATCGGACTTCTCGCAGAAGAGGAAGAGGAAGAAGAAAACAAAAATAAAATTAAAAAGAAGACATCACACAGGAGTATTTGGGTGCATAATTTGTGGAGAAATAGAATAATTCATGGTGAATTTCATACCTTGGCTTTGGTTTAATGCTCTAAGCTTGGCTTATGACCACCTTGCCAATTATCCAGAAAAATTTTATGATTATTACATGCAAATGGTAGAGTGCGGGTGGACGGGCGGGGCGGGTGATCGTGGCGAATGCAGCTACACGTTCCGCTGCGCCGCGCGGCGTCTCGCTGCGCAGCGAGACGCCGCGCGGCGCAGCGAGGCGTCGTGTTGCCAACGATTTCAAGATGCGCCTCGCGACGTTGCGCTGCGCCGCGCGGCGCAGCGCGAAATCACTGGTCACGTCGCGTCGCGTCGCGTCTCGGTGTGAGCTGACCCTTATAGAATAGAAAATAATACTCTTTATTATGTACACAAAAAAGTTATAGATATAAATGTAGACATTTTACATAGGGTGACACAATGAGCTTTATCTTTCTGACTGACCGACCTCTTGACAATTCAAAAGTGCCTGTAATTGGTTTATTTGAAATAAATGCTTTGAGTTTGAAAAGGGAGGAGGCCGATACTCATAAGCGGGTGGGACGAGACTGCCAATGTGATGATGAATTTACATTGAATACTCTACCTCCCAGGATCACGCCGAGATTCAACTCAGCCCATCGCAGTCCACTGCTGGACATAGGCAATTCCCAGGCTGCGCCACAACACCTTGTCGTCCGCCTTCCGCATCCAGTCAGTCCCAGCCACTTTCTTGAGGTCGTCGGTCCATCTAGCTGGGGGGCGTCCCACGCTTCGCTTGCCGATACGCGGTCTCCACTCTAAGACTCGTCTGCTCCACCGGCCATCGGTCCTTCGACAAACACCACGAGATTAATAAATAGATAGTATATATGTAGTCGAAGAATGTCGTAAACGAAGTAATTATTTTGCTTCCTAATTAAAAACAAGGTGTCAAGAACCATTTCGTCATTTAAAAAATATACAATTCAATATCAAAGGCCTTCCGAAACAAACATTCTGCGCAGCTCCAAGGAAACTTCATAAAAACCACTAGTATTTAACAAAAACAATATGGCATTATATCATTAGAAAGTTTCGCCTGAAAACAATTAAAAATCAACCTTACCTTCTAGAAATAAAGTTCATATACGTTCACCCAGGCAATGAATCATGATTAAAGAATAACCAACCTAACTTTGCGGTCGAGTAATTTAATTTTCCGCAAGAAATGAAGCGGGTGGCGATTTAACCGAGCGCAAAAATAAATTTGTTACGTCAAGAAAAGCTTCAGTGACGGAAAATAAAGAGATTTTGCTGGAAATTACAAAAGAAAACCGCAAAAATCGAAACAATAGGTTTGAAACAAAGGGCCGTGTGACGAATTGTGTAGTTGAGTATGGCCGCGGCCGGCGAAATGAGAGTGGAATAAAAAATTAAGGGATAGTTCCATCTTATTAGAGTAATTATGGTGAACTCGTAAAACTACCCTACACGAAGTTACGACATACTTTCGGTAATAACTTTGCGTTTGTTGATCAGTGGTCGCGTTTATTTGGCTTATAAATAAGATTTCAATCTATTCAGAACGTTAACATACAGTCGAAATAGTATTCAAGCAAAAGGGCCAAATATTTCAATATGAACTCGCCGAACTCACATACATGTATTTTACTAATTATATTTTTTTTTATTTAACCATTTAAGTACACACATTATATAAACAGACAAGAAGAAAAGAACAGAAAAATAGGTACAAAGGTGATGCTTATTTGTAATGAAATCTCTTCCAGCATACCTGTGATAGGATTACTATCCTCTTATTCCTAGATTTAGAGATGTAGACAGCGTGTGTAAGAGTAAAAGAGAAAATACAATACATAAAATCAAAAACAATTTACTTAATAAAATAAAATAAATAATATGAAACTAAACTTACATACATAAACACAAAAATTCAAAAATACATACGTGCGGGTGGGCTGCATCAATTGGGTACCCCAGTTGTATTAAAATTAACTTTGAAGGGGGGTACCCGCATTGTGACGCTGACTGTACGTACTTCTAATTATGTATAATTAATTATTTCGCTTATGTGTCGAACATATAATGAGCGATTTAGTGATATCGACATACTATTTCTTAACAGTAATTCTTTAAAAAATAATACAGTTAAAATTCTGAGGGATCAGCAGTAGATTCCGTAAGCTGAAGCAAATTATTGTTACTAATAAAGAACCTATAGAATGCAACACACAAAAAACAGTTTTATTTTGTTTTTTTTAGTTTCTTTTGTTCATGTTATAGATTTTGCCCTGACTACAGTTACGTTTGCCATCAGTTTGTAAATATGTAAGTTGTAATCTGTGGTAGTGGGTAGAATATTTGTTAAGTTAAATGTTACTGTTGCTTTTCCATTATGAAATAAAATAAAATAATGTTTTTACCTTTCAACGGTTAATCAAAATCAAAGGCTGGATTTTTTCATTGATATATTATATATGCGTGTCAACTAGAATGTTTTCCTAAAATAGTGCAGTACGTTATTGTAATCGATGGTAATAATAAAACAGTGTTGAAGCCCCTATTTGAAAAGCACCTTGCATAATCGTAACTCGTAAGATACCTATACTTTTCACATACGAGTAGATAGAAATTATTGTTTCCATAAATATTTTTTATTTATCTCTCACTGGCAGTGTTATGTGTCAAACTTCAATACCTACTCGACACAAATGTACGAGGCAGCTGATTTTTTTTTGCGCGTCTACGTTTTTGATCCCGTGCAGAAAGTTGTTCAGTTTGATGTAGCAGCTGTACTACACTTTTAAATTAAGAACACAGAATCAATTGTGATACAGTCTGTTTTAATAAATGGTCAAAATTAAATAAAACATGATGCGCTTACCTGAAAATGTTGCCACCTCAAAAGCTCCTGTAACCACGCCTCCAGTATTTCGCAAGACAATCCTCAACCCGTCCATTTTCATAGAATTAATTACATCAGTGTAGATGTAAAGGGTGTATGATAATTCGTCGTTTGTTATAAGAGCGGCCGTAACACATACAAAGTGTAATGTGTGCTCGTTTTCTTAAGTATTTGAGGTTGTACGGGATTCTGTTCGGATGTACTGAGCTGAGAAGGGTTTTTATTTTGTTTTATTTTTATGATTATTATAAATTTTATTGAATCAACAATCCCATCATACTAGTGTATAGTTAGAGTTAGTATAGAGTAGTTGATGCGGCCTACCCAAATGTCCTTTCTTTGGTATTGTTCGTCGAATCGTTGAGCTCCTTAAGTTCTGAGTTGAGCTGCACGATTGCTGACAATTGCGTGCACTGACTGGACAGGTCCACTTAATCTGTGTGGTTCTTTCCTCAAAAGATTATTTCAGACACCGATCGACATAGCCTTTACATGATCTGACCAAGATTTTGTCTGGACTTTAAAAGAAACTGTGACCTCTGAGTTGGTTTCGGCCTTTCTTCTCAGAGTAGTCAGATAGGAAATGCCGAACTCATCTAGTTTTTAAAATACAATTGACGTGTAAAAGTGTTTGTTCAAACCTACTTACAGAAATAAAATCATTTATCATTTATAAACCAGATGAAATTGAAAACTTGCGCCAACTCGAAATATGAGGTTCAGTAACTGTTACATAATCGTTATAAATTGTCATATCCCAAATCTAAATTCTTGAAAAACATCATGTACTCGTAGTTAGAGTCTTAGATAGTGCAAACTAAGTTATTGCCTTCAAGTAGACACGAATAACCGTAGTTCCAGTATTAAAAAAAACGAATTAGAAAATGTAAGCATACAATATACATTTTAACGCGCGCCCAAAGAGCAATCCATTCATCGCAGATTTTACAACAGGAAGCAAGTTGGCAAAGCGTTGAGCTAGCGATCATTTACCTAGTCTTGACCGTTCGTTCATACGAAAAAACGGGCGCGCGACGACGACGACGTGCCAAATCGCTTACCGGCGCGGCGCGGACGTACGTATGTGCATCCCTTTCCTTTCTCACGGCCGAATGATATGCTCTAAATTTTCTTTGTATCACGTTGAATTATATTTTTATTTGGCGCACCTATTCAAATTCATTCTATATAAATAAGGTGAATTTTTAAAATTTCTAATGTTAAATATTGTTTAGAAATCTGGTGTCCTAATGAAAACGGTAAGGCCTCTTGCCGCTTATGATACAGGTTTATCCTAGTTCAGGCTTCAAACGTTGTACCTAATACCTACATTAAGATTTATAATATTGTATTCTACCAATTTACCAAATAATTTTTAAATATTTTTTAAAATCAATTAATATAATCGCTATGACCGCTCATTGTGTCACACTATGTAGAATTTATTCATTTATATCTGTAATTTTATGGTGTAGGTACATAATAAAGAGTATTCTATTCTATTAAATACCTATCATTTAAACCCGGCAACACTTAAAGAGACTACGTTATTTTTATTCTAAGCAATCTCTAATATTGCAAAAGTTACCGCATCTGGCGGTCAAAATAGGTTTCTTCTTGCAATATTTATTATTTTTCATATTTTAATCACACTCTGTGTTATGTTTGTTGTATCATACCTAGTTGTTGAAGATAATGAGTATATCAGTAAAGGCATCACGATCAATGCATTTTTTATATAAAAATAATACGTATCTATTTATTTATTTACTAACCATTTATGTACACACTAAATGAAACAATAAGAGAAGAACAGAAAAATACTAACAAATAATGTCCGATCAAGCTTACTTCCTCGTAAAATCACGTTTCCGGCAACTTACTAACTTCAAAAAAAAAACTAAAATAAACGAAGATCCAACAAGATCCAAGATACCAACATTTTGTTCAGCACTCACAACTACCCACTCGTGTGTCCACACTGTATGGTAATCTGAAACAAGGTCCTGAGATTAATGTCATACCACCTACGCGAGCGAGACCATTGTGTGCAGACTACCGAATTGATAAAGATAAATAAACACTGTGTATATTTCATATTTTTTTAGAGATCCGTACTATAATTAGAATATGAAAAATTACCAAACAATATTAATTTGAGAAAAGAAAATGCTTTGCATTCGAAAACATAAATTCGTTATGGCTTGGGAAGGAAACGTAGATTAAATTATTTCAATGAATAACGCATATCGAAATCATGTAACATGGTGCATGTTTGAATAATTCTATGTTAAGAACTGTGTACCAAAAACTGATAATATAACTTGGTGGATCACAACCCACTCCCTATCACAAAAAGAGGCTTGTGTCCCAGTATTTAGATCGTTAAAGGCTGGTTATGCTATTCAGATATTCAATTATATTTTTCCCAAGAAAATCCATTTTTGCTCTTACTGCGTTTAAATGTCAAATATTTTAGTCACGATATTAATATGAATTAAAAGTAGCTGTGTAGGTAGGGCGATGGCTGTGTTTTCGTTGGTAAATAGTAACTTCTATGAAAGTGTTGAAAACGTAGCCGATGTATTGAGTGAGTTCAATATCGGATGGATTAGCCTTGTGTGAACACACCAATTTAACTTTGGCCAGTATTCACTTTCCATTCATTCATTGTTGAATGGAAACTTCTAAAGCGTTACTTTTGATTGCGGCAGTAGGTATTTGTGTAGCTCCTAGTTCGAAAACGAATAGATCCTAAAAATAAAATTCCTAAAAAGTATTTTTTTACACCAGAATTTTTTTAAACAAAAGTAGAAATGTACTTACGATATAACCAGACGATTATAATAATTGGCATTTCGGTAGAACAAATTAATATTAAAATGTTGTAAAACAGTACCTGTTGGTTTCAAATCTAACATGCAACATACGGAACCAAGTACCTTTCTACTTCATCTGACACGCGGCCATTTTATCTTTTTAGTATGTAAAAATATTCGGGAAACTGTTTCAGTAGTATTTTTTTCGTGGAACAATCCCTAAACGTTATAAAGATTTTACGTTTTAAACGTTTTTGTGAATAAGAAACAATTTATTTCCCTTTCATTTTCTATTTATTTGTGCTCCCCGCTGGGTGATTTCTGTTTTCTATGACAGGGCCTTAAAAACAGTGGCCGCGTTGAAGCAAAATATTCGGTGGCCTTGGTAATTTTAATTATGGTTTTTGACATTGTTTGTCAAGTATGGTTACGTTTAGTCCTTAGTTCTGAGCGGGTTTAATGCAAAGTAATACAAGCGTACATTTCTTAGTATATTTAAGCCGGAAACTACCATATAAAACCATAAAACAAAAGAAAAACACGTTCCCTAATAACAATTCTACAAAATCAGCAAATAAATTACGACCTATTCCAAAAATATCGCCACTCAGCCGTATCCACAAAATCTTACATTTATACAGGGTGACTTGTAATTTGACGTATTCCTCCCAGGACGTGGTAGACTTACCCATTTGCAACAATTAAGCATCCCATAAAGCCTGGGCAAAAATTCATGGGATTCGAGAAAACTCAATTTTTTGTGAACTTTCAAAAATTTCCCAGAATTCGTCACTAAATATCACTTTTCTCTAAACTCTCAAATCGGATGGCCTTCGTTGCTATTTCATTGGGTACTTAATACTTTAATTAATCTTTCACCGTATCCAAATTTTCTAAAACAATAAACAGTTAAAAGTCAGACAGGAAGAAGATTATTAACCATTTTCAAAAATCATCCACGTACATGAATTTTGACACCAGTTAAGTCAAAAATTTACTAAGGCACTAATCGTAACGAGGTACACAAAAAAACTAAACTTTTGTACTCCGTTAGATAGCTGATTCAATGAAAATGTCTTCTCCGTAATTTGTACGCTTTATGTCATAATACAATTTTGAGATATCTGGTGTCAAAGTTCATGTACGTTGATGATTATTGATGTTTCACAAAATGTTGTTACATCGGAAGGTGTGTTAAAGTATTATGTACCCAATGGAATAGCAATTTAGGCCATTCAATTTGATAGTTTATAGAAAAGCGATATTTAGTGACACAATCTGGGATATTTTCAGAAATATATAAAAGTTGGGTTTTCTCGAGTCCCATGAATTTTCGCCTAGGTATTATGGGGTGCAAAATTGTTGCGAATGGGTCACACTACCACTTACTGGAAGGAATACGTCAAATTACAAGTCACCCTGTATGACATCGTGAATATTCCTCCTTATCCATCGTAAAGTGGGGACATCATTGTTTTATTATGAATCGTAGGCCATTAGAGGAATTGCGTAGATTTTGCGAACGGGTCCTGTCCCGCTGACGCAGCATTTATGGTCAACCTAATAAAGAGTAAGCCCACGTTCGCACGGACGTAAAACTATCGCGGCGGGATTTTATCACACACTGGATTTTCAACGCTTTGCTTAGCGTCGAGAGTTGAAAACCCAACAGTGCGTTTTTTCGACGCGCTGGGATGCAGTCTGTTACATTATCAACGGTCGGCTTTACATCGAGAGTTGAAAATTCAATGTGCGATAAAATCCCGGCGCGATATTTGTACGTGGGCTAAGTGTGCGACCTTATGCCTGGGACGGCCGTTTGATGATTCCTTCTGATCGGTTTTATAGGTGGGGTTTTTGATTTTGTCTTTGCGATTATGGAAACGTACACAGCATGTATGAGAAAGGTGTGGCCATATTTAAAGGCGTGACAGGTGTGGTACAGACCATCAAACCGATTAACTTAATCCGGGGGACAAACATCGCAATCGTGAAAAAATTATTAGCCGTCCAAGACATTTGGGTCGAGTAGTTTTGCATGAAATAGTTGATAATATTTGAATATGACCACACATTTCTGATACACGCTGTTTAGGCATGTCAATTTAATTATCTGATATGTACATTAAGGTCTCGCAGTGTTACCGCATAAGGAAACTAAACGAAATATTAATTGAAAAAAAAATACACAATAGGGTACCTATGCATATATGCATGTATTTATTTAATATTTTTAATTCATTGTTTACACCGTTATAACATAGTAAAAAATATAAATACTGTTTAAAAATGCTGTAATTAAGTTTAAAAATATTGTTAAAATAGAGAATAATTTCGAGCTGTTTAAACGCCGCTATTTTCGCGCTCTCTGTTGATGACGTCATATACTAAGTCCAGATAGGTGCAAAAATACGTAAGTAATGGTGTACGGTTATCCAAAGAGATGAAGTATCTGCAATAACCATCGATCAATAATAAAGTTCTGTATTTGTGATCGATTGCAATAACTTGTTTACATTGTTATGAATAAAAAAATATAGGTTATGTTTACTCCTCGATATAGGTATTTAGGATTGTATTTATGGCTAAAATAACGTACATAATGTGTTATTATATAATAATTACCTTGCAGCTAGCTTTCACACCTTTTACAGACAGCGCACGTAAAATTTTAATTTGAAAGAAATTATGACCACATCATGAATGGATCAATTCTCGGCAGATTATCCGGTTGTGCTTTTACAAAACCACTTTCAGTCATTGTATTAAATGATTTCTAATCTCACTAGTATACAAAAATTACACTTAAACAATAAATGAATTCGCAACACAAACGTTATTACTATATTTTCTAATCAAAAGCCTCCAAAGCTATACAAACGTAGGTAAGCAATACGAACTTGTTGACATAGTATTTTGACGTCACGTTTTTTTTTTTACCAATGGTGTTGCGTTTTACAAATTTGAATTTCCCTCGCTTAATTTGCACCTTTATTTATTAATTTTAAGTAATTAAAAACATATTAATTACTAAAATAATGAGTTTGTTTAAATGTCGGGCCATTATAGATTCGGAATAAAAATATTTGGACCAAATTTAAATAACATGCCTAGTCCCTATTGCCGACTTCCCTAGTGATGAATCACTGACTGATTGATTAACATTCTTTTATCCATTTGTTTTTTTTTTATTACCATATCCAGGCTGACATTTTTGACATTTTTGTATTCATACGATTTTTTTATTGTCATTCAAACGTTTTGACATTTATTTATATTTGGTATTATTATAATTTCTTAAAAAAAAACGTTATCTATCAATGTGGTATCAGACCAGCTCATGCCGCTCAATGGCATGCGGTGCAACAAGAAAACAACAAATTTTGCACGGTATGCCAAAATATGGAACGAGGATTTTATTTGCTATCTATGTACAGTTTTTCTCACTAAAAGCTGATTTTTCAATAGTCAGATAACTTTTATCTGAAGAATAAATATGACAGTTTGACATATTTTCTATACAAAAGCTGTCAAACCACCATATTTATTCCTCACATAAAAATTATCTGACTATTGAAATATCAGCCCTAAATCCTCTTTCATACATTTGACTAAAATCGTAGATTAATTCAAAAGGACCAACCATACTACGAGCAACTTCTCCTTACTCTTTTAAGATACATCGACGCACTTCTAATTATGACGCGGCGGAGCAAGTGGCGCCATCTAGTACGTAATTACTGGAATCACCGAAAAGGTCGGATATGAGTGTCACTAATGACACTCACTCTAATGCTCTAGCAGAGCGTCGCATCCATGGTTGCGTAGCGTATCTTCTGATGACTTACGATGTCAGAGGAGCCGCTGTCGTACCTCGTCCACGACGAACTGCAGTATCCTGATGATACTGAAGCTGCTGAACAACTTTTATGAGACCACTTCTGGTAAAGTCTATCCTGCGCCGTTAAACCGATTACCGAAAATTATTTAAAGTTTATTGAGTAAAACATTGTTTGCATAAAATTTATAAATGGATTACGTAGGTGTTGATTCTGTAGCTACAGCCTGACATTAAAAGGTTTAACTGAACATTTTCCATCATATTTCATAAACAAAACAACCCATTATACAGAGAGCTCAACATAAATTCGACGAACAAAACCTAAAGTTGAGGTTTTTTAATAAATTTAAGATGGGACCTTTTTTTCTAACGAAATACAAACGTAGGAATTATTTAGCGCTAAAAAGTTTTTAAAAGATTTTGCTCACAAAATACTGCTTAATTATGTTAAAGAGGCGTCCCTGAAATTTAGAATGGCCTAGTTTAAGTGCAGACATCCATTTATATTCAGTTTTAATGTTGTAACAGAAAAATAATGCAAAAAGCTTCGACGGTCGCTTAGCTCTTTTTGAGTTACCTACTACATTATTAAAATGTGTTTCTTCAAGTTTAAATTATTGTTTTCTTGTAAAACTTCGTGTCACACAGATTAGCTGACTTTGAAATTCAGTTTGTTGTTGGTTTATTGTTTGTTTTAATGTAAATGTCTACTTTAATTCGGTTTGTTTTTTTTTTAAACTCTTTTTAAGAGTTTTTTTTTTCCTTCAGAAACAGTCTTATCTGATGTGTAAAGCTATGCAAGTGGCTGCTGCAAACCAGTTGATCAACTGTTTTGCTTCCTTCAACATAGAAAAAATCAGTCTTTATCAATCTAAATGCGATATGTGGAGTAGGCAAAGTATAAGAGTACGAAATAAAAATAATATAAAGTCATTAACGTTGGCCATAATCTTTATATCTATTTACCTACAGCTGAGTAGGGGATTCTGTAAGTTACAAATTATCAGACATATACGTATTATAAAATCATAATGATGCTGTTTTTATACAAGTTTCTTGCAGGAAAAGTCATAACCAATATGTGAAATGAACACACCTTTTTCAGTATAAACATTTCTGTATTTCAATTTTTTCACACTAACAAGACTAGTAGGTATAGATCAATATTTGATCAACTATTTAATAAGGTACTCAACATAATAACAATACCGACTTCTAGAAGACAACCTTTTGATTTTGAAGCTCGAAGAGAACTAACTTAGAAATTAGGCGATGCTCCAAACATCATGTTTCCTAACCGTGTCGTTATAAATCCAGTAATTTTTCAAATAACTGTCAAATAGGATACTTTTTAACTTCACGACTATACTGCTACAAACATCGTTTGAGGCGAATCACATACTTTCAATTTTATATTTAGTGTTTAGAATAACTACAAATCTTCGCTGGCGCTGATTAATTTGACAGGAATAAACTAAAATTTATCTTCTGTCCTTTTCTTAATGAAATAGAAAGAAAAAGATGCACAGAACTTAAATTTGGTTTAGTTTGTAAACAAGGGAATCGGCACCAATGTGACCTTTTTACATACATACATACATAGAGTCATGCCTTCTTTCCACGTGGGGCCAGAATCTACAGAACACCACCTGCTACGATTGGTAGGGGAGCCCAAAGGGTTTTTGAGCAAGTTAAGCAGGGCGAAAAGTTGAAAACAGAGTAATAAAAATAAATATATTAGTTTTTGTTTTAGATAGGAGCCCCGTGGTCAAGAGATAACATTCAGATTTTGAAAATGGACCAAAAATAAAGTGATCTTCAGAGCCTTTGATTTTGGTATGATCGAGTGTGGCCTTTTTTTTTCTTTTGTTTCCGTGGTGGAAAATCCTCATGGATGTCCACCGCCCTGGGGCGGGCGGCGGGGTCTGTCAGACTCTTACTGACTAAAAACCACCCCGGTGTTCCATCTCACACCTACGCCGGGGGTTGCAGGAACGTACGATCCTTCCGCAAACCTTTTTTTTTTTTTTTTTTTTTTTTTTTTTTTTTTTTTTTTTTTGTCGCTGAGAAATGCTTTATGCATCCCCACTAAAACTCAGCGGTGTTCCCACAACGCCGTGATGGGAGGGCTATGGGAAATCGGCTCAGCCTCTACTTCCACAGCCCACCCGGCGCATGCCCGCCTAGTTGGCGGGCCCCGCATGCCCCCCATTTGACTGGGGGGCTACGGGAATGGCCAGGAACACCCGGCCACTCCCGTCCGACACTGGTGGAGGCCCGTGCAATACAGGCCAAGGGCGCCCCCGCGCCCACCGCCTGCTGGCCTCCACCCGGGAGGAGCCGGAGGTAACTACCAGACCGGCGTCTTCCTCGACCCCTCCCCTCTCCGGAGCGGCGCCACGCGAGAGAATCATCCCCCCGCGCGCGCACCGCTGCCTCCCTCCGGACCACGACCGCCTGTTCCGCATCGGCGGCCCTGCCCAGTCTACGCCCACTCACCTCCCTCTGTAAGCAGAGGAGGAGTGGGCGTGCCTGCCCTCGGTAGCCCGGTTCCCTTCACCGACCATCAAGCATGATCGGTGATTGGAACCGTGACCTTTCCCCGCGTGTTGAAGATTAGCCGCCAGCCCCAATTGTCCCCCAAAACCGCACTGGGAGAAATTGGAGCCGACGTTGCCCAGGGTGCGCCACGAGGAGGCTCTTCAACATGCACCCCATCCTTCCGCAAACCTAACCTAACCCATGCTGACTTTCATAGGCAAATGAAGAAATTGTGGGCTTTCCAAATCTGACATCTCTGCTTTATGTATACTTTCCTAAATCAATGAAATTTCTTTATATTATAATTGCCAAAAGGCTCCATCTATCCGTCAGATAATTATATATGCTGCCCGTGGCTTCGCCCGCATGGATGTCGGAAATTATCCCACGCGAACGGGGAACCAGGACAAAAAAGTAGCCTATGTTACTCCTTATAATATCAGCTATCTGTTCAATTTATTTATTTTTGTTACGTATTTTGTGATGTATGTACAATAAAGAATATATACATAAATATAAAAAAAAATATCGGTCCAGACGTTTTGGAGATTAGCCGGAACAAATAGACAGACCAAAAAATAAAAATTGTTTTTTTTTTTTTGTTGTAACCTACCTGAGTTTTCGTAGTCGTCAGATTTAGGGAAAGCCCGCAATTTCTTCATCAGACTTGCCTATTTAAGTCACTATCTGGTAGGCCTAATGCGACTATAACAAAATCAAAAGCCCCAAAGATCACTTTATTTTTGGTGCATCTTCGAAATCTGCAAGTGGTCTCCTGACCACGGGGCATATATATTTTCGGTGTTCTCTCATCATGCTGCACCTTACTCAGTTATCAACTTTTCGCCCTTCATAATGCTTACTCTAAAACCCTTTACTAGATCCTTTTTAGTGTCAAAATAAAATTTTAATTTCAAATCATATCTAAAACGCGTCAAAGTTAATCTCGTGAAGAAAACTGGACTGGTTTGTAATAATTACCAACACGCTGTCAACAAGAGCGGTTAGCAGTGCTTTGGTTCGTTAGCTGTGTAAGAAGAAGTCTGCCCTGCGTGCGTAGCAGGACACGACCACTTCTATCTCTACTCTACGAAGAGAAGACAAATCACTTTCTTAACAAAACGTCGTTATTTTCTTGAATTTTGACACAGCACCGTCGCAGCCGCGCCGCTCTCTAGATATATTTCTTCAATCTGTCAGCTTGTTTTCCGTTTCTTCCGTTTCTATAGTGGCCATGCTACACAAGCTGCAGTAGCAAAGGTTGTCAAAAATGACGAACTGATACTATAATTCCATTATTGTGTTAAGAGTCAAAACACGATATTGAGTTGACGTCAGGTTTAAAGTTTCTTATTCTAAGTCAAGCTCTGATTTCTAAGTACTAAGATATTATATTAAAAGCAACACTGTTCTATGACAAGCATTTGTATGCTTATTTATAGCATTATTAATGCTCGTAGCATTATTAAGTCTCGTAGCATTAATATTGCTTATGTTAAAACACAGTCATTATCTTAAGATAGTAATTAATCTTAGTCTGGATTAATAGGTTCATTTTGAATGTATTAATGCTAGCACTGTAGTGATTCCCTTAAAAAAAGGTTACTTTGAAGAATACTGAGATAACTAACATGGGTGGTTACTTTTCAATGCAAGAAATTGTGGCGGCATCTACAACGCCACTTGCGAACTACGCATCATCCTGACGTCACGCAAAATCCTGCATCGCGCAAGCAGAGTTTACCGTACAACTAGCTTATACGGGTATACAACGCCACGACATCAATCGTCGGGCAGTTGCCCACCAGACACGACTCCCGTCTGGTCGAAGGATCCTTCTTTTTTATAGAATTGACAAAAAAATAAATGCTTTATTTTCCCGCTTGCCTAAATACCAACACAGTGCTAGATCTACAAAATCAATTAGGTATTCGTTAATAACATAACTACATTAAGCCTGTATATCCCGAAGGGTAAGGCAGAGGCGACCCTCATACCACACCCACATACCACATGTGGATACCCACATTTCGCCAGTTATGTAATAAGGCGAGCCTGTTGCCATCAACTGGGCGTATGTAATTTACCAAGAATTGTAAGTTTTACTTTAATGCACAACGTTGCTCATTCACCTAGAATGATCGATTAATCGCCTTTACGACACTAACTCGATTTGGATTACGCACACATCGATTATTATAATAATAATATTATGTTGTTATGCTAACATTTTTACATATTTATTGAAAATTATGTCTACGCCTTACAACTAGTTCGACTGGCTGAGATATTCTATTACGAAAAACTTTTTTTTGTAGTTACGTATTTCCAAATTAATACCTACTGGGTTGATTTTCTCACATAAATAAATACTTACATACCTAATAATATCTTCTAGGTATCCATTGAATGGATTAAACACCAATATCCCTAAACGATAATCGCCATTGGACACAGCTGGAAATCGCTAGAGCGGTTTATTTATAGCGTAAAGGCGACTCACGCGCCATCGTAAATTAGTATATCTTTGGAAGAGCGCGCGCGCGCGCGTCTCGCCGTTTTCAAAAAAACATTCGAAATATGAATCGGATTCCACTAATCGATGTTCGAAATGCGAATTGGATTTCGGTTGAATTCGAATGTCATTTGAATTGGGGTTCGAATTTTAAACGTTCCGTTTTCGTGAGTTTTTGAATTTGTGCTCGTGCTGTGTTTTGTGAAGTGATTGTGTTTTGATGAGGTAAATATTTTTTACAGTATTGTTTCGATAATTAAGCTAAATTGTAAATTTCTCGCTGTCACTACTGTTTCTGGTATTTTCTTACCGAAAACTACTTTTTTTACTCAAGTATAAAACTTAATTATTACAGTGGAAAAACCTGTAATTTAATTTTCTGTTAAAACAGCACTAAAACACATTGTTTGCCGTAGAAACTTTACATTTTAACGCTAAATCACTGTTCACTTTACACATAATATGCCTTCAGTGGCTTTTGAAGTCAAAATATTACAATACAGTCTATTGTGTTTAGTGGAACAATTTATAATAACTAGGAGTAATGAATAACTAACATTAGGCGTACAATGAATACCTAGTAGTGAAATCTATTGAGAACTAATGAGATGCTCGACATTTCTATAGATATTTACACTCTATACACCATTTTGATCGTATAGGCATAACGTTTACTTCAATCATTTATTTATTAGATCTTGGATTGATAATAATAAAGGTACATACATATAAAAGTAGGTACTGAATACTGACTTCATAAAGAAGAAAGAAGAAGTGCGAGTCGGACTCGTACACGAAGGATTCCGTACAATATTTAACAATAAATATATAAAATAAAAACTTTTTTTTTTTTAATTTGTTGTTAAAGCGGCAATACACACTGTAAAATTTCAACTGTCTGTCTATTACGGTTCATGAGATAGAGCCCGCCGACAGACAGACGGACGGACGGACGGTTTGCGGAGGCTTAGTAATAGGGTTCCGTCGGCACCCTTTTGGCTACGGAACCCTAATAACAAACACTTTGAAACAATATAAAAACAGCCGTTTAACCACGACATGAGCCAATAATAATATAATGTAGTCAACTTAATGCCAATTCGTCAGAAGAAGCATTACTAAAGGAGTGTTTTCTACATCTATACTTATACATATTATAAAGATGTACAAATCATAAGTTTGTATGTAGGGGGTAATCTCTGGAACTACCACAGTCGGATTTCAAAAATGCTTTTTGAAATTATCACTTATCAATTTAATAAAATATCGATTGATATTCAATTGGATTATGTGAACTTTTAAAGGGTTGTATTGATGATTTTAATTATTATAATTCGTAAATTCGCGCTTCTTACGGTCGCGAATAAAATTTTGTTTAACATATAACCTGACACTGACCGGCAACAAGAACATTTTAATTCCGCAGGCATCATTTCTTAAGCATCAGTAACTTACATTTATTTGTATGAAAACCACTCATCCATGAAATGCATGGCTTTCAAATCACATCTAAACTAAAAGGGACTACTGATAGATTATCCCTTCCCGTTTTCTATGCTTATGAAAATTGTAATTTTTTTTTCATATCGAAAGAAAACGAAAATTCTTATTAAATAAATACTTAAGCAGTAAATACGCACATTCCCTTACTTATGAATTCATTTTTCAGAGTCAGCAGATCCATGACAGTTTCTTTTTATTTCCATCTAGGTATTGAATCTATTTTTTGTGAGCTGAAAATTTCAAGTTTTCACTAAAGACAAATGGTCTACACTCGTTTATTATTTACGGTCTATGTGCTATATTTGTCTGCAGAAATAAAAGTAATTTTACGGATTATTTCGCTTTTTATTCATTTAATAAAATGCGATAAGACTTTGAGAAAAATATTCTTCGAGCGAATGAAGGTTTTTTATCATAAAATAGTCGTATTTTTGCGAATAAATGCAAATTTTGAGAAATATAAACTATAATGTTTTTATATTTAATCAAGAGAAGGTAACTAGGTACTTTCTAAAGGATATAACGATGTTAGCACGTAATATGAAGTAGTTTTCTTAGACAGCAGAGGTTGTCCTGTCAAATATAACTTTTAAAATTGCTACCATTACTTAACCTCAAACTTGCATTAATTAACCACACATACCATAGAACACATTACGATAGAATTCGTCCGAGGAAGAAAACAACGACATTTTATTCAAAAAGAAAATGCAAAAAAGTCAAGCAGACTGTTGGAAGTCGACAACTCCTAAGAATCAAATCACATATTTTTACCAACAAGCCCATATCCTAGATTATCAAATGCTTTTTTTAGCATAGTTTCGTTCCAAATCTATCTATGAATACTGTGCCTAATACAGAAGAGGATGTGTCGAATTGAACAGGTGAGTCCCCTCCGTCGGTCGTGCGACTCGAAACCCATAAGTGCCGTTACACTGTAAATCGCACACGCGAATTGATCCTGGCCTGAATCATGGGCTTCAATGAATGTATCTTTATGCTGGTTGTTCATGGAGGGTCGTAGAAGTACTAGCTCTACGAGATGTAGGAGAATAGGTTTTGGCGATAACCAAGGTGAATTAGCATTGTGAAGATAATTATTTATTAATAACCAACTTATATTTTATAGTTTGCACTACACATGCAATCATAATTATTATGTTAAATTACATAAAACTAGACCAAATTTGATGAAATTGGACAAAATTAGATATTATTAGGTAAAAATAAATAAGATTACACAATGAGATCGAATTAATAAATATAAAATAAATATGAGACAACATCCACAACAAGGTCTTCAGGTCCCAAACTAGGTAGAGCCTGTACTACGGTAATATTAGAATTGAGATATAAATAGGAATAACATTATTAATAACACGATACAATTTAATGTATTTACTCCAAGTAGATTAGAAAGGCAGCAAGGAGGTTTCGAGGATAGTTTACACTCCTAGCGTATTGGGTCTTGAGAGGGTCGCTTTCAAGCAGGCTTTCATTTCGTTACAGAGATCAATAAATTGACTAATCCAACAAAAATGATCCACCATGATCAGCCTATAATGTTCCTACTGCTGGGACACAGGCCTCCTCTCTGTGAGAGGGGGTGGGCCGTAATCCACCACGCGGGCCCAGTGCGGGTTGGTAGATGTCACATGTCTTCAAATCTTTGGTTCTAGGACATGTCGGTTTCCTTCACCGTTTTGAGAGCAGGACAAAAATGATCAATAAATTTAAACTTGCCATTTTTACTGAGGTTTTTGTGATTTTTTCTTCTGAGAAGAGTGTGTTTACATATTTGAAATTTGTTTAAGGTATGAAGTACCTACCTAGATTAGAACTTTGATTTTAAACTGGTCTAAATTAAAAACATAATCCGTTCAATGCTGTTCTTTAAACGCCCGGAAAAATTCCAATATTAATATCAACAGCAAAATAAAGATATAAGACAGTAACAAGTACGGACACACTTCAAACCGATTATTATAGCCGGGATCGTCGCTTAGGGCCACTAGACTAATGTGACGGTACTTGAAACACGTTCCGTATCGCGATTTGAAGTGGCCTTGTATTAACGTACACTTTCGATTATTTGTCGCACTATTTTTAAAGGTTGCTGTGAAATGATAGATGAGAAAATGTGGATATTATGAATTTTCATTAAACATTTTTGAACTGATTGGTCTAGTGGCCGCAAGTGCTCCTGCTGTGCATGAGGTCCCGGGTTCGATTCCTGGGGCGGGCAAAGTGTTATTGGGTTTGCCCATCTGGATTTTTTTGACCGACCGGTTGGTGCAGTTGGTAGCGACCCTGCCTTCTGAGCCGCTGGTCCAGGGTTCGATCCCCGGACAAGTCAAACATTTGTGTGCATGAATATGTCTGTTTGACCTGTGTCTGCGTGTGTATATTATGTATATAAGTATGTATATCAGTCATCAGGTTACCGTAGTACAGGTTCTACCTAGTTCGGGACCTGAAGACCTTGTGTGGATGTTGTCTCATATTTTTTATTTTTTTTTAAACTCAGTTGCAGCCCGGAGTCTCGATTAGTGTCCGGTTTATAGCAACAGGCTCGCCTCCTATTACATACATAGGACGTAAATATAACTAGCGAAATAAACCAAACAACACCAACGTTATATTCTACCATTGTAACAGTGTTTTCTGCAAAAATAAATAAATAAGTAGATTTGTTTTTTTTTTATGAGGGTGTAACTATATAGCCCTGCCTATCCCTTCGAGGTAATACAGGCGTGAAATTATAATGTTATGTATGACCTATTGATGTATCATAATAACAACATGATTATTAAGTGGACATCTTCCTTATTTTTCCTTAGAGGGAGTAGACCATAATCCATCACGTGAATGTAGTGAGTGGTGGTGCACGTCACAAGTCTAAGATTCTTGGATCCGTTAAAGGATATAATTATACGGTCTTATGACACGGACATGGTTTAAACCATCGAGCCTGTTTTTGAAATATGAACCTAACAGTAATCGAAATACAGTTATTTTTACAAAACTTACATCGTAGTCCGGTCTTAGGTTGATAATTTTGTATTAAGAGGACTATCACAATTTTTCTTGTATTTGCGTGTTTGAAGTGTCACGCACTCAAATACAAGAAAACATTTGATATTTATTTACAAAATTAAAAAAAAATATATGATGCCTGAGAAAGTTTGATTATTTCTCTCGGGAGTGCTCTAAATAAATATCAATGTTTTTCTTGTATTTGAGTGTGTGGTGACTCTTCAAACACTCAAATACAAGAAAATTAGTGATAGCCCTCTTCAGAACTTTACTAAAGTCAGCATAAAGTTCGAAATACAAATACTGGATTGAAGGTTTAGGCTCGGCTAAAGTGAGATCGTGTTTTGTAATAAGATGGACTAAGTTTTGTTTCGTTTTTTTGTTTTTATTATTAACTTTCTTATGTATGACTTGCATGCATAGCTAAAGTTGTTGACGCAAGTTCTGTAAGGTAAGTAATTCATTGGTATACCTAAATACAAAAACCCTTCGAAGAATATCATCCATTTTTGAAATCTGAAAAGTAAAACGCCAGATACAGTATTTTCACATTTTACCTACTCTTAATATCTTTCTGAGAATTAACAAAATAAAAGAAATTTTCATTCAAAGTACATTTAAAAAAAATTAAATAGAGAGAAATATGCCAAAAAATATCGTTCAATATGTAATGTAATGTTTACAGGAATTTTTCCTTTTCTCATATATCCCACTCTGTTATTAATTGAATCTTTGTTGGTGGTCTGAAACAGTTGACGGACAATCTGTCACTAATTAAAAACGAGTGTGGGACATAAAAACTTAACGTGTTGAACAAACTTAATTGCTTATTGATGAACTTATTTATAATTTACGTAATTTATTTGTGAATTAGAATAGAATAGAATACTTTTAATTCAGACCGGAGTCCATAGGGTTAGTAACAATTTTACTTAACTTCTAGTGTTAGTTGGTTACAGATACAGATATACACGTAAAATTCAGCGTGGATCTGCATCCACCTCCTTGGAATAAATTGAATGATTGGCATTATAATAATAAATACAAACTGCAGAACAAAATGATTTTGAAGCTGCATTACTTTTACTTTATGACTGAGGGTGAAATAGGCATAGAACACAAGAATACATTCGTTGAAAAAAAAAACATTTTCTGAATACACACATACACAACATCACGCCTTTATTTCGCGAAGGGTAAGGCAGAGGTGGACCCATAGTACACCCACATTTCGCCAGTTAAAAGTCCCATATAATTAGTGGGCGAGCCTATTGCCAGCAACCGGCCACAAAATCCAGACTCCGGCTGCTACTAAAAAATTACCGATGGAAAAACCCAATAACACTTTTCTCGATCCGGGAATCAAACCCAGGACCTCATGCTCAGCAATAGCGCTGTCAACCACTAGACCAACGTGCCAAGATTTTCTAAATAAACTAAAGAAAACTAACCCTGACAATGAGCAAGTCAAATTCAGAAAGACACTTCAAAGAAAACTTTTATTTACCTAAAAATAAAGCCAATCTTTCAAAACACCTTTTACATAAAGGCAGCTTGCATACTGGACTCCTAAGCTTAATATATAGACAAGCAAAAAAACTCTCACTAATGCAAATGGAATAAAATACTCTAATATAAATCCCTCCTACATTTAAACCTAAACAGGGCTTTAAAACAGAACAATATTGTCCTCACAAAGACGGATTTGTCACGTTTTAAGACAAATCTAAGAACACTGGGGACACGGAGTAGTTTGGCACAGAAGATTGGCTCCATTCAATAAGCGATAACACACGCACACACATGCATGCGTCTCCGTACAGCGAATGCAAGCGCACCCGCGACTGGCATTTGTACGTAAGAAAGAACGAAAGAAAAAAAATATTTATTTGTCACAGAAACACGTGCATAGAAAACGATAAGATCGCTCGAATAAAAAACATAAAAACAAAACAGAATTATAGTTACGAACTCAGAACATAAATAGTCGACAGCTGCACGCCCATAACTGTGACAAGATGGCTTCCACTCAGCATGATGCTGTGCTATGGGGTACCCAAAGCATAGCGCTGATTTTCAGTGGTCACCTGTAAACGACGCGCGGAAACCACGTTAGGTTTAGAGATTTTTACAGATTAGACAAAAATAGGTAATAAAGTAAAATAAAATAAACAGTTCTTAGAATTCATAATAGAACCATAAAACCAATAACATAAAACATGCTATAAAATAACATAATATAAAGTATTTAAGTAGGCAAGGCAAGGCACCATGCATAAAATATATAATTAAATACCCATGTAATTATAATACCCAAAACATAATACCTATACAATAACGCGTCTGTGGTCGCTCATTATATGGAGCCGGCCTTCTGTACCAATTTCTATTCTGTGCTAGGTAGCAGCCTGTTTTTCTTAGGGTCGCCTAATGGAACGAATTAAGGCGAATTTTCAGTGAAACGTTTTATTATGGCACATTATGTTTGAAAACGTTTTGATGGTCGAAAAATTACTGGAATGGGATTTTGTTTTTGTGCTGTTTGAGGGTAGAGAAAATTCTGTGAAAATTCACAGTAAATCCAAAGTAATTTTCTCGGAATCTGAAAAGCCAATCATTGTTTTACATTTTTAATTATTTTGCTTTCTTCTTCGATTGTTGACAGTTTGATGTGGGTTTGTTCTGAAATCTCAAAATTAAAACAAAAATTGTTGGCGAAAGTACTTACTAAAGTAACGTTATATTATTTTAACTGCGATTTTGCCAAATAAGGTAATATATTTTTTAGGTCATGATTATTTAACTTTTTACATTCAAATGGATAAATTGAATAAATCTGTAAAGAACTGAACAGAAAATGCTTATGATTTTCTAATAAAGTAATGAAACAGTAATTTATGATAATATTTTCATATTTTCACAGGCAGCATGTATCCTGACTTTTGTATTCATGTCAATGGTGATTATTGATGTAGATGCAAGAAAGTACAACTTAATCAAAAAATATTCAACATCTAATTTAGAATTTTCTGTAAGCGAATCTATCTTAGTATTTTCAATACGCCTACACAAGTAGCAAAATACGAGTATACTCGTATTTATACTATCAAGTGAACACTTGTTTGGATTCGTCTGACCAAAACTGCGGGCGAGTGACAGCCAAAAATATAATTTAACGGAAACCATAACGTTCAATTAGAATAAATGATGTCGGTTTCCCGTAATAAAATAGTTTAATTTTTTTCTACAGCGGAATTTTGTGGTGTGTGGTGTATGTACCATGTTGTATAATTTGAAGTCTGTTTTGTAGTAAAATTTGGACATACTGGTTGATATACAACTTCCTGTTCTATTCGATTTCAATTCAGATGGAGAAAACAATGACCAACGATAAACTTTTCGCAAACATTTCAGAACAGTACCTACACCCGGTTTTGCCAGTTTTAAGTCTCTAGCAACAATGAGAGACACTATTGCCATAAATTAAGCCTAAACCTGGAGTCAGGGCTACACCAAGAACTTTTTAAGGAAAACCTTCATAACACTTTCCCTGACCTTGGGGTCCTACTCAAGTCCTTACGTGTAGCTGTCATATCTTCCAACTTGCGACCTAGTAGACCAACAAGGCAGAGCCTAAAGACTAAAGTCTTCAATCAGTGCGTCCTGCCTGTTATTACTTACGGAGCTGAAACGTGGACACGGTACGCCTGGTCCACAAATTCAAGGTCACTCAGCGAGCTATGGAACGAGCTATACTTGGAGTCTCTCTGAGGGAAAGAATCTGGAATGAGGTGATCCGGCAGAGAACCAAAGTTGTCGACATAGCTCACAGAATAAGCAAGCTGAAGTGGCAATGGGTCGGCCATATTAGCCGTAGAACCGATTACCGTTGGGGTAGACGTGTTCTTGAGTGGACACCGCGGATCGGCAAACGTAAGGTAGGACGCCCTCAGGCTAGGTGGAGCGACGATCGTCGTAGGGTGGCTGGTAGCAGCTGGATGAGAGTTGCCGAGAATCGAACTAAATGGCATGCAATTGTAGAGGCCGATTTCCAGCAGTGGACTGCTGTAGGCTGATGATAATGATGAGTCCAACGAGGCAGTCAAATAAATTATTTCGATCATATTACTTGCCTAGTTTTGTTCGAATTGTTATTTCTAAAAACATACACGCACGTGGATTACATTATCCGTTAGCAATATATCAGAAGTTATCCGTGCGTCTAACGCGTGGGATGCTAAGATAATATCTCCATCCTCCATGTTTTGGTGCACGAATACTTCCTATTGTTTAATTAAGTGTGAATTTTAGTAGGTGGCACATGGGTGGTGTACTTTGAATGTCAAACTCGTGAAACAGATCAGCTGCTTAGTAAACAAATAGTGAGAGACTGTGACAATGGTTAGACCTGCTGTCTTGTATGGATCAGAATGTTGGGCCACAAAAGGGATGCATGAAAGGCAATTGCAGTCAGCTGAGATGAGAATGCTTAGAGGGATGTGTGCTGTTACACGAATGGATAGAATAAGAAATGAGTACATAAGATATATAACACAGTGGTTAGACCTGCTGTCTTGTATGGATCAGAATGTTGGGCCACAAAAGGGATGCGTGAAAGGCAATTGCAGTCAGCTGAGATGAGAATGCTTAGAGGGATGTGTGGTGTTACACGAACGGATAGAATAAGAAATGAGTACATAAGATATATAACACAGTGGTTAGACCTGCTGTCTTGTATGGATCAGAATGTTGGGCCACAAAAGGGATGCGTGAAAGGCAATTGCAGTCAGCTGAGATGAGAATGCTTAGAGGGATGTGTGG
Organism: Brachylomia viminalis; assembly: GCA_937001585.2. Taxonomy (NCBI): domain Eukaryota; kingdom Metazoa; phylum Arthropoda; class Insecta; order Lepidoptera; family Noctuidae; genus Brachylomia; species Brachylomia viminalis. The sequence goes on along the minus strand of OW443307.2, from coordinate 2,769,050 downwards.
TGTTACACGAACGGATAGAATAAGAAATGAGTACATAAGATATATAACACAGTGGTTAGACCTGCTGTCTTGTATGGATCAGAATGTTGGGCCACAAAAGGGATGCGTGAAAGGCAATTGCAGTCAGCTGAGATGAGAATGCTTAGAGGGATGTGTGGTGTTACACGAATGGATAGAATAAGGAATGAGTACATAAGAGGAAGTCTGAAAGTGGCACCGGTGACTGAACAGTTGTGTGGAAATCGGTTGTCATGGTATGGGCATGTGATGCGGAGGAATGAGGAAAATGTCGTGAGGAAAGTTTTGAGTATACATGTCGATGGTTATAAGAGTAGGGGACGACCAAAGAAACGATGGATGGACTGTGTGAATGATGATATGGTTAGAAAGGGGGTATCTACCAAGATGGAGACTATTAGAGAAGTATGGAATAAAGAGACACCGACTGCAAATAAATTGGGATAAGGATAGGAGAGTGATGAGTGAGAGACTGTGAGAGTTCTGTTTGACGGTTATAAAAGGCAATTTTTTTCAATTATCGTTTATCTATACTTACCTCTGATGAGCAAAGATTCTTCCTATTTACTAGCATAGGGACACCGCCAGCACTCAATACAAAACACACATTTTGTGTTTGTGGGTAATTATTGTGTACACTGAGCCATTCAAGGCACGGTGTTACTGCTAAGCCTACTGCTGTGTTCCGGGGGACGATGAATTGACGGGGGAGTTTAATACGTCTCTTCTTTATTTATTTATTACATTTATTTAACCATTTATGTACACATATACAACGTGTTGTTTTGCATCCTCGTCAAATTACAGGAGGCGGTTATGAAAGACATAAATAATCAAATAAAATTACGATCCTGCTCAATAATTAATACATACTTGTTTTTTTAGGTAAATTAAGTTTGACAGTATTTCAGAATACTCCACTTTCAAAGAACAAAACCGCCCCGTTGCGTATGCGGTAGGCAGTGTCGTACGACTATGTCGCTGTGTGCATGCGTTACAGTTACAGGGCGGTATCACACGGGCCCTACACATGCCGATTTCCGAAATATACAAAAAATAAAAATAAACACCTACTTATTTTATTATTGATTCGTGTCGAGAATCATTAGCATAGTTACCTCCTCGAATTTGACGAGGATGCAAAACAACACCTTGTATATAAACAGACAAGAAGAAAATAAGAATTATTGGCAGAACAGTTGCCTGTAACACTGTGCCTGCAAGGAAAATTTTTAATAAAAGATTTACACAACACGATTTGGATCTCTTTACAACTAGTGTGACCTAAGCTGAAAAGTGCATAAGCCTCAATATTTTAAAATACCTGCAGTGCTATTTTTATTGTTTTTTTTTTCTGAAGTGGTTACTTTAATAGTTTTACCTATTAAATATAGTTTATAGTGATATGTTACTGCTTGTATGTTCACAACACAAATTCTATTAGAAGTATAAACGCGAAGACTTGTAATTGGCTTTCTCTCGACTATTGTTTCCTTTTTTTTGTAGATTTTTTTAGCTTTAGAGCTAAAAAAATCCATCCAACAGCTTCCATGCTGTAATAAATAAATAACAGAAAAATAGGTACAAAGGTGATGCTTATGTCTTAAGATATCTCTTCCAGCACACCTGCGATAGGAAAGTAGACAAAGAGATGTAGACAGCGTGTGTAAGACTAAAAAAGAAAAGAAAATACATAAAATCAAAAACAATTCACTTAGGGCTGATTTTTCAATAGTCAGATAACTTTTATCTGAAGAATAAATCTGACAATTTGACATATTTTCCATACAAAAGCTATCGAACCACAATATTTATACCTTAAATAAAAGATATCTTTTTTTTTTTTTTTTTTGTGGGTGGGAAATCATCAAATAACTTCTCCCGCTCTGGGCAGAGCAGGAGGGCGTGTCAGACTCTTACTGACTAAAACCCACCCGTGTTCCTTCAGTTGCCTGTGCCAGGGGCCACGGTAACCCTCTTGGACTTTTCCGCAACCCTAGCAGGCATCGGTCCCAGCAAACCCCGTCATTGGAGCTGACATCTCTTTGAGGCGCGCGTGGAACACAACGCGCCGTCGACCCGGGCCTGGTCCTTATCGAACGGCGAGCTGCCCATTGCTCGCCGTTCGCAGGCCCGCGCCTACGGTGGCCGGGAATCGGCCCGCGATTCCCGACGCCCAGGGCGTCTCCTGCGGCGGCTAGGGGCGTGAGGGCGCAAATTTTGCCTCTCCCTCACGCGTTCCGCCTCCTCCTTCGCGAACAATACTGCTTCGCAGAAGGAGGTGACGGCTTCCCAAGCCCTCTCGCTCCGTACCATGGCCTGGACCAAGGCCGGACGCGAGAGATCGCAACCGCCAATCGCCTCCACGAGGACACGGCGGTGCTCCGCCCAAGCCGGGCAGACCTCCACCGTATGCTCCACCGTGTCCTCCGGGCGATCCACACAATGGTGACACCCGGGCGTTTCCTCCCGCCTTATCCGGAACAGGAACCTCCCGAAACGACCGTGTCCGGTGAGGACCTGCGTCAGGCGGAAGGTGAGGACGCCGTGGCGCCTCTCTAGCCACTCCTCAAAGAGGGGACTTAGCGCCGCAATTGTGGCGTGCCCAGCGCTGGGTTGCGACAATCGCACTCTCCATGCCGCCCTGAGATCCCGCCGGAGCTCTGTCCGCTGTACCGTGATTTCTCGCGGCAGCGGAGCTACGCCCCGGCGTTTCGCCTCCTCGCGCCACTCCCAAACGTGCGCGAGGACTTTTGCCTCCAGATCCCATGGCGGTAATCCGGCAAGGAGGCTCGCCGCCTCACCGGAGACCGTACGGTATCCCCGGACCAGCCGGATGGCCATGACCCTTTGGGGCGCGTTCAACCAGCGGGCTGGCCGCCGCCTCAAGGAACGCGCCCACACCGGTGCCCCGTAAAGGGCCATGGACCGCACGACCCCCGCGTAGATCCTCCGGCAGGAGGCGTTTGGCCCCCCTAGATTGGGCAGGAGCCGCTTTAAGGCAGCCCCGGCCCTTTCCAGTCTGGGAGCCAAACGTCGGAAATGCTCCACGAAGTTCCACCGGCTGTCGAGGACGAGTCCCAGGTACTTCATCGTCGACTCGATGCCGATGTGAACCCCTCCTACCGTTATTTGGGTTCCGAGGACCATGAGAACAATTGGCCTCGGACTTGTGCAGGGCCACCTCGAGTCCCAATTGCCGGATCCTCTCGACGATTGTCGCAACCCCGCGTGTCGCTAGTAAATAAAAGATATCTGACTATTGAAAAATCAGCCCTTAATAAAATAAAACAAGTAATAAAATATATGGTTATTCTTCTACCACTCTCTTTTCCTGTCTTTTTTAGACAGTCCTTCATAAAGGAGTCGTCACTCTAGAATTTCCTAGGATTGCCTCGATAGCCGCGCCCGTCTTCAAGCACCTACTGCAAAAACTGAGGCGAATTTATGTTGCTATGTGATAATCAGCAAGACTTCCTAGGAATAACGTCATCGGAAAACGTGGGTGAACATGTACAACTGTAGTAGCATTTACATGCCCACGGAACACAAACGTAACGTGTTTTTATTGTCCTTGACATGGGCGCAGACTGAACTAAATTATTGGTATATTTATTTCGGAAAGAAAAGAAAGAGACGGAAGCAATTGAGCTGTCAAAGTGGGTGAAAATTAACCATTCTGTGCTACCCTAAGGTTGAATGTCAAAACACGTCATAAAACAACAAGGTCTATTTGTCAATGCGACAGTTAGATAGTTTCAACCTTAGTAAGGTTTTAGCTTACTGGGACTTGTTGTCAAAAGTGTTAAAGCAAATTACGAGGGCGACCATACCGTAATTCTCAAGTCATTTTATTACAGTTCTCTGTCTCTGTTTTTTTCTGTACGTTGCCAAATAAAGTTGTTATTAACTTTAATTGAGTCTCCACACAACAAGCGATCTCTGGCTTATCTTATTATTCTATTAGTTGTAAGGGTAGGGGTACCCTTACAATACAAAACAGCACAACCCCAATAAAACTTCAATCAGCAGGACACCAGGCGGGCGCACACTATTGACTGCACATTAATCATACGGTTACCGGCGCTTCCGCTTGTGTGTACCGGGCTTATTGTTATTAATCGTTCCGGATAACTCAATCGTTTTGTGTTGACTTTTATGTGTGGGGAACTAATGTTTTGGAGGTATGTCGAACTATGTTTTGTATCTAAATTCTTTTGATTTTCTTTCTGATAAAGTATGGCATTGGGGTGAATTCAAAATTCATTATTGAGCACTTTAACTGTATTTTCTTCATCGTTTTTATTGAAGAACAGAACTTTTCATACGTTTTAAAAGGGTTCATTAAAAGTACTTCTACGCGTGACCATACTTAAGTTAAATCTTGGGCAGCATGAGCATCATGAGCACATCATGAGTTATATTAATACCAGCCCAGTGCTTTAAATATCAATTGTCCCATCGCAGGGCAAAGGCCTCTTCTCATATAGAGAAGGCACGAGCTTTGCGCGTGTAAAGTGCATGAGAGGCGAGACCCATCACGACGAGCGAGCGATGAGGACCTACATTAAAATAACCTCCACGTGGACCCCATAATTATGTTTTAAGTACCTATTTCACAACCTGGGTAGTCAGTCTCGCTTCCAAACTTGTCGATAAATTTGTCACTCCTCTATACCTAGATCACCACTATCATATTCATGTATTTTCTAGGTCTTTGCTAGGTCTTAGAAATACTCAAAATGCAGTCCTTCAGAAAGATAAAGTTAAGTATCAACTTATTATTTCTATCAACTCACTTAATATACTCCAAAGGACCTAAACTGTCCTAAAATGCAAAGGACATTTATATAACGAAGTTGGTATATGAATAGGTGTAAGGTTTAGTCCAGTTTCCAATGCTAAAGAATGTATGTTGCTAATAAGTACAAATGAACATTTAGACAACAAACATATAGATTTCATACCATTGTGATGAGGTGTTAGATAATCCTTTGATGGTGCAACGTCTATTAGTAGTAATTGATAGGAGTGCAGTCACATGAGCAATGCAGCTAATTGAACAATGCGAAAAATTCTTGCAAAATAAAACAAAAATCGTTGCTTCATTTGTCATGAGTGCTGATGGTTTAATTCCGGAAAATTAACTTTAGGTACTTTTTGGTGCCCATTTATGTCTTCCCTAATAAATAATGATTTTTTAGTGTTGCTTTATTTTTTGTAGATATTACTTTAGGTACTTATTTTGAGCACCAGAAATTTGTCTTGAAACATTGTTCAATGGAATATTTTGTTATAAAACGTAGCTTTTTGAAGAAATTATGCTTCCAAAGTTGTCAAGTAAATAAGGCCAGACTATGGAGTTTGTTGCCCGTTCTTCCCCTTACGAAACTACTGTTTGGAAGAGGCAACTAGATTCATTTTTTTTCTCTTTAGTAAATGACAGTCAAACGTACATTTTATTGGTCTAACAGAAATAATTGATTAGACTTTGAAATTTTAAATTTTTAATAACCAAAACTGGGATACGGAATGTATTTCGTATCCCAGTTTTGGTTATTAAAAATACAAAATGGGGCCTGGACGGAGATGGCAGAATGAGCTGGACTCCTTTAACAAAGATTAGTCTTTGGCAGCTCTGGACAGAGAGTGGTGGAAGGAGATTAGGGAGCCTTTTGCTCAGTGGGACAATAATGGCGAATATTATAATATTCTCTTTTTAACAACAACACCATCAAACATGACGTAAAGTTCACAATCCGTTATCAAAGTCTATACAGTCCTTTTATTTAACCCATTAATCTTATCCTCGAAATCTCCAAGGGCTGCATTCCTCTTTCATGAAACTATACTTAGTGTTAGTGCAATCGTCAGTGATTCCAACTGCAGTGCATCGCGTGCGAACCGCCCGTGCTAATTGAAGGCCAGATCTGTTTGTTTAGTAGATGCTCTCTAGCATGCAGACCTCGCTTTGTCACGAACGGTTCTTAGTGAGATTGAGCTGTTTGTAATGGGAGGTACGGCGAGATGTTTTACGACGAGGGAAATAATAGGAATTAATACCTAGTTCGTTGGGAAATTAAATGAAGAATGCCATCATTATCTGTCTAGCCTTTTCCCAATTATATTTGGGGTCGGCTGTCAGTCTAACCGGATGCTGCTGAATAACAGTATTTTGCATGGAGCGGTTGTCAATCTGACCTCCGCAACCCAGTTACTGGGTAACACTATACCCCTTGGTAAGACTGGTTGTCAGACTTTCGGGCTTTTGACGATCCGTAACGCCTGTCAAACATCCGCCGGTGGCCCGTGTTGCTCTATGCTGTCAAAGATCCACGAATGACAGCAGGGACCAACAGCTTTAGGTGCTTTCTAAGGCACGGAGGGGTCTGGGTATGTAAAGATGGTCACCAATCCACGGGGCGACCGCGGCAAGTGTAGTTCAACCTGATCGATCGTCCCGTGTGTTATTACTTAGCCATCAGTCCCTCTACATTAAATGATGAATGTAATGTATTTATATAAAAATGTAATGCTATTTTTTGGTAGGTGCATCATTTGAGAACGGCAGGACCGGCATGGATGTTTTTTTTTAAATATCTATGTTCTGAATGGAGGTTTTAGGAAAAGCAAATGGCGAAAGTTGACCGGAAAATTCGAAAATTCCAAAAAAAAACAAAAACTGCTTTTTTGATCTTGAAGTTATGAAGGACAACGGCTGTCAGGCCAACTGGTAGCAAATAAACAATAAATGCTGCTTTATGACGGCTACTGTTCACTAACTATGCCAACGCCTCTAAAATGGGCAAATTGAATAAATAAATAATATACATAATTAAAAAGCCGATGATGACTTTAGGCTTCCCGATGACACTGCAAAGCTTTTCCGCCAGTGAAATCCATATTATACTATAAATGCGAAATTAACTCAGTTCGTCTGCCTGTTACCTTTTGCGGATTTGGGTGAGGCACACAGATAGACCATGACCTGCGTTAGGGCTCCCGCGGACAGGCGCGACGTGACAGCGCGACGTGATTCTAGTAGAACAATTTCTATGAAACCTTCAAGGAAATTGTTCCATCAGAATCGCATCGCACCGTTCGCGTCGCGCCTGTCTGTGTGAGACTTTAGGACATCGGATTGTTTAAATAACGGTAGTACGTTCCTGTAAGATAATTTAGGACCTCCAACCTGGCAAAGCCACAGGCAAAAGCTAGTTTCGAATATTTTGACCGATGAGCTACTTATTGTTATAAGTACGTTATTCAAGCGTTTTTAGCATCATACGATGTAGATGAATCTATAGCAAAATGATTGTTTTCTGAAAGTCATGGCTTTCAAACTGCACAACAGCACCATTCAGTCTTAAGAGGAAACGCCGTCGATAAAAAAAGAATACGCCGAGAAACAAAACATACTCAAATGGCAGGAATAGATACGGCAGCAAAGATAAAAAGGATAGGCAGACTGGATGCGGAAGGCGGAGGACAGGGTGTTGTGGCGCAGCCTGGGAGAGGCCTATGTCCAGCAGTGAACTGCGTTGGGCTGAGTTGTTTGAGGCGTAGATATTTATTATATTGTAGCGGCATCCACATCGCCACATGCGAACTACGTCACACTGACGTCACACAAAAATCCTGCATCGCGCAAGCAGAGTTTACCGCGCAACTAGCATATATGTAATTTCCCGACATCAAATATATTTGGACTAGTATTATTAACCAATGAGAAAACAGAGGAATACGTTAGTATGGAGTGAAAGCCAACAACCACGTGACCGCGTTTTCTCATTATACGTAAATCTTTTGGCAGCAAGCTTTACCAACTCGAAGATAACATTGTTATCTCAAACAACAAAACAAATGCACTGCTACTGCGTCATTCAGGTCGTCAAAACACAGTTTCCACTGTTTTTTCAAAACACATACTTCAAACTCCATACAGAATATTTTCTAAAGAATAACAACAATACGGACATACCTATGTTTAAACGCGATTACCGTCCCACAGCGGAGCGGTTCGCGCTTGACCTATTTCCAACTACAATCGTTAACTGGGTAACTATTTACATTATAAAAGAATTCTTTAGTATAACACTTACATTTGAAGTAGGTGGAAAACGGCGATGTGTCTATTCTTCCTCATATTTTGCTGCGAGTTTCTGTCAATCAATTTAGGGACAGTTTTGAAGGAATTGGGGCAACTTTTTGTTAAAATTTTTGCTGAACTGTTGGACTGAAGTCCTGTCACTGTCAAGTTGAACTGACAGGAGTATGAGTTACGTGTTTTCATCGTGTTTTTCGTAATAGTAAGTCTTTTGAAAATTTCCCTGTGTGGATGAAGCAATAGAAGATGATTTTAAAACTATTTATGTAGAAATTAACTGCATCAGTTTCTAGGCGTCTGCTTTCGAAACAGTCAGAGAGTTTGAACATGTGGTCTATTCTTTTGTCATAATTTCCGTGTCAAAAAAATCACGTAATCAATAAATTCTTGTCAAAGTTGCATATTCGCAAATACCAATTGGGTAGCACTAACGGATTTTTTCAGCCCTGAAAGGCTCTGAAGTAAACCAGTATTACAACCATATACCTTTCTTGTACTTGTTTTCATTAACAATTCAATCATCCTCAACATATGGCTTCTCTTTAATAAAAACGAGATCTCTCAACAAAGAGATAATTTAGTTACAAGCCTCTCAAAAACGGCCTTGAAAAGTTAACCCGATTAACGCTTTATTAGTTTTTCATTCAATAAACCGTGAATTATGTTTACACATTATAGTTTACGAGCCTCTATTGAGCCAAGTGGACTAATTAAATTATTTAAAGGTCTCTACGTAATTAAGTTTAGGAGTAATTATAAACAATTGAAGACAGTTTCGTAGCACGTGGCTTATTACGTCATAAGCTGTTTTTAACCCCCAACGGAGAAGGGAGTTATAACTTATATATAGATATATAGTTATAACTTATATAATACGTGTGTATCTGTGTGTCTGTCTGCAGCATCGTAGCTCCCAAACGGCTGAACCGATTTTGTTTTTTTTTTGTATTGTTTGAAAGGTGACCTAATCGAGCGTCCTCAGCTAAAAAAAAAGAAAAAAAAATGTTCAGCCGTTTTTAGAGGTGTTTGTTTGTGTCGGTTTTTTTTAAATTATAAATTTGATTTATCTTAACTCCACATACTCATAGCATCAAGTTAAGTAGCTGTACTAGTGATTCTTGTTCGTATACAACCCGTAATTTCATCTCCCTCCTACCCGTATCCTAATGTGTTTGTGGTCGGCGCAGCATGTCTTCTTTCTTCCATACTTAGTCTATTAGCTGCCATCTCTAGTGATTACTGTGAAGACGTCAAACGCTTTCTATAAGTCGTAAGACACCACAGTATACTAAAATAACAGACACATTTTTATAAAAAATTCCTGCGTAGGTACTGCCTTTGTAGTTTTGTTCTCAGCAGCCAAAATATAAATAAGTAACGGCAAAATACTGAATCACTTACTGATTCTTACAGATTATTCCTGATGAACAGCTATCACTAAAATGATATAAACACAGGGGATTTCTCATTAACAGTCACCTATCCATAGATATTTATTTTAATATAAGCAAAGATGACAGAAGAGGCCTAAACTTAATGTATTTCTGTGTACGTTCTACGAACTATCATATAATAATTTATAACAAAATGTAAAAAAAGGAAGTATAAAAAATATCAATTGTTGGGAATCGAACATAGGTTTGCAAAGTTGTCGTCGAAGTTTTAAGCAATTCGCTTTGTTCAAAATTTACTAAAATAGCCATTCTTATATTATGCCATGATTGACTGATTAGCTCCATAAAGGCATAGCGTGATGATAATCATTAAAAGGGTTAAATCTGTAACTATCAGCAATATTCTAACATTTTGCGTCGTCTATTCACGATTTGCGGTAAACTATGGAAGAATACGAATAAAATGTAATATGCTCAAGTCATAGTATGAGGTGTAATAAACTACTGTTTATTACACCTCATACTATGACTTGAGCATTGCTTTGATCAAACACCTAATGTACAGGAGTCAAAACTAAATTATGACAAACATTAATTTAATGCGTAAACACGTAAAAAAGATAGAATTCTATTTTTACTTCTTCCTTATTTCCCTCAAACACTATCATGAGCTCAGATATTTCCTGAGGGAAAACATTGAGAAAGATACACAAATATCAATCCAAAAACGGTTTTCTAAATCAAGATATTCCTGGCGACAGAGGGTACAGTCACTGTCCAAACAGATTCTTGCACGGCATCGAAACTAAAATAAACGAAAAGGAAAAAATAGACGAACGGATAAAATGTACGTCAAACGTATTATAAACAAGTAATAATTAAGGCATATATTTAACGCCACTTCTAAGTTTGTCGTCAAGTTAAAAAAAGATCACCAATAAATCTCTGCAACCTGTATTCTTTTAAGACTTTGCATTTGAAGCAAGTGAAAAGGAACGTTATGGTGGAGTAGTAGGGTGTATTTTGGGGATAGAAAGTTCTTGGCTACTCATTACCCTAACGTTTGATGTAAAGTTCTTTGATCTAAGTGACATATTGTAAACTGTAGATGATTTGAGACAAGCGGGAGCACTTTCTGTGGCTAAAGATGATGTCGTACGCATTGTTCGAAATATTTTCTACTAATTATAGAAACTTAAAGTCAAAAAGATTAATGTTGTGGAGATTGACAAGGGTTGCTATGCGAGGGGAGCACAAAAATGTGGTTATGATTGACGTGCCTATATATAAATTGTTTGATAATGATAGATGTGGTGGTGTCAAAATGAAATATGACTCCATAGTTGCAATGTTTCCGGGTTCACTGAAATGCAGTGACATAATATGAAACAAAGATAAAAGTTGCTTCTGTAAAAATAATGGTGTTGTTCTAATTCGAAGCGGTTAAGAAGACAAAAGAAACACAGGACAAAAGATACAACGCCAATGATGATAGTGTGTAAGCTGAAAAATGTTTTGTTACATCTACTTACCTGTGGACAGTTAATTAATATTTGAATGGTAAAAGGGATATTGCCTAAGAATTAATTGTTTGATTGATACATACATTTTATCAAACTTACTAAAATTTGTTTCCTATCCAAAAGCCTCATAGTTTTTAACGAGTCTCCAAACACTCATGATTTATAAAATTAAATTATTGTTATTTGACCAATTAAATTCACATAAAACTACCCACACACAAAATTCCAAACCCATAAAATACGGGCAATATTTAATTTGTGTCTCTCTTCATACACCGCGGTACAGTCACAGCAGGATAGTCAACTTTATTTTTAAAATCAACCCATTAATTTATTTAATTATCATCATACGGTCATAAAAGCATAATTTAAAGAGGGCAATCTACATACAACATTTCTTTTTTAAAGTTAAGTCCTTTCATATTTTTGTTATCAACAGCGCTGCTTAATACCCGAGAATGATTTTAAAAGATGATAGAATCGGACCAATTGTAATGTGCAATATTTACTGGGTAAATACTGGGGATCTTTAAACGAAAGTAAATATTAAGAATTATTGACGCTTTTGCTTTGAAGGGGACTGTCAATATTGGAATTGAGGTGAATGTAAATGATCACGTTTCATATAAAATGTATTTATTTATCACAATCACTGCTATCATTACAGGTAAAATGTATTAGTATATCATAATATTTGTGTATATACAGACGTTCTGACTAGTGATGTGGAATAGTGATTATTGTTTTTGATGAGGAACCTCTGTAAGGAACTACATTAACTCCAAAACCAATTACTATCATCTTTTTTATTTTTTTAGGGTGGGAAATCATCAAATAACTTCTCCCGCTCTGGACGGAGTAGACGTGTTAAACTGTTACTGACTAAAGCCCACCGCTGTTCCTTCGTCGCCTATGCCAGGGGCCACGGTAACCCTTTTGGACTTTCCCACAACCCTGGCAGGCATCTACCCTAGCGGACCCCATCGTTGGTGCTGACATCTCTTAGAGGCGCGCATGGAACACTTCGCGCCGTTGAATTACTATCATCTAAAGTTCTATATAAACCAACGGATCCTTCACATTTTTCTTCAACCCACAACTTAAGCTTTACTTTTATTCAATCAGCGCTATATTTATCCGAAAGCATCGTCTTTCAAAGGGGTACACTTCCACTCTTCCAGTTATTTATACAATGTCATTTTAAACATCTATTGAGATTCTCAGAATCGTCTGCGGTTAGATTTAAATAAATTTCTGTCTCGTTGGCGCCACAGCAATTAGTATCAGCTATGTGAATCATGGTAAACGCTTTGTACTTCGGAAACTTTGTGCCTTTGAATTTTCATTTGAAATTAAGTGGAGCTAAAAATATGGGTTATGAAGTTAGTGAGTTGTTTTATTCGAGCATTCTCTCTTTAGTATTTCCGAAACTGGTGCCGGTTTCGGAGATACGAAACCTTTGTTATAACATAATAACAGTATTTTGTTTAGGTTTGACGAAATTCTATGGCTTAACTTGGGATTCCTTTGAATGTTTCTGAAACGGACCTAGTGATATTTATATTATTATTTTTTAAATGCATATTTTAGGTATTCAATTTTGATATATACATAGCAATAATTCGGCTTCAAAAACTACAACCATATCACGTTTCTTATATGTATACCTATTCAATAATCATGATGAATCCATCAGCATCACATCACATGAACTAAAGACAGGTCTTATAAATTGTCAGCTTTCGGTCACATAAAACAAAAAATCATCTTTCAGCATTCCTTCAAAACATTAATCAAGGTCGCAACGATTTGCTACTACTACAAAATCAATGAGTGGACATAAATCCCACAGTTCCAGTAAATCAAACTATCGAACAAATCATTCTAGATTTAGATTCCTCTGCGCTGAAGAGCCAACTGAATTGATTGGCAAGGGCTATCACAACTATCCTAACAGTGGGATAATGGTTCCCGTTTGTTGAATCAACACTCGCTTGATACGAATTGAGATTACAAATAATGTTTTGTCTGGCCATCTATTAATATGCTATTCTAGTAATATGTCGGTTAGTGTAACTATTTGAGAATAATTTGAAGGACTTTGAAGTGCTTTTAAGATGTTTTTTTCGCTCTGTAATTTTGGTAGATTTCGAAGGTTTTCTATGATTGATTGATTTATTGATTGGGTTAGAAAATACGAATGCCAAGATTTCATTGCTTTTATCTATTAAAAATTAAACTGTTGATTGACGTCATTACTTTTAGATTATAATTTTCGTACTTATTGTGAGCATTACGTACAGCAAAAGTTTTCAAAAAATTGTAGATGCATTTTTTGTGTGGCTAACAATAAGCCAAGGTCCTTAAATTAAAAAGAAACCAAGACCCAGTTACTATTGAAACAAGGAAATCTCTGAAGAAACTCAACCCTCCAAAGACAAGATCTGAAAAACTCAAGCCGGAATAATCTCCCCGAACAATCAAAGAGTACAAATGTAAAAATAAATGAGCATTAACGACCACATCCGCATTTAGTATCCGTTCCCAACAATCTTATCGGCAATGGTTACAAAATGCCCTCGACATGCGATGTCGTCGCGCCGATGCCATCTATCTGAGAGGCCACATCATGAGGGTACCTTGACGGGACAATTTGTTGCTATTCAATCGTCATTCAAAATTATTCTGTAGAGGAGTATATATTATGATGAGTGTGAGTTTTAATTTTTGAGGTGATGAATTGGGATTAGGGTGTGAATGTCACGATTGATAATGAAGATATCGTTGTGGTTAGGGGGAAATTAAACGAGAGCTTTAAAACGCCAATTAACTAGTGAGAGATTGTGAGTTTGATCCTCATAGTATTATGATGCATTTTGAATGAAAACCCATATCTTGCTGCCTTATTAACTAAGTTAAAGGAGTTAACAGATTAGAAATGTGCAACCCTCTGAAGAAACACAACTATTATAAACGAGAGTATTATTAGGAGTTCTCAGAAAAGTCTGCATAGGTATTACCATTTTATCATATCGAGCGCATCTATCTACATCAGCTAGACGATACTCAGTTTCCACTTAAAACGTCAGCGCACCGGTTTATTTGCTCGTATTTGTAAACCAAATATCATATCCTGCAGGAATTGTAAACAGTTGCAGAAATATGCCAACTCAAATATTATAGGTGTAAAGAGAAGAAATACTTGGAGGCTCACCAAAATATCTTCAAAGTATGTATGTATTAGTCCCAAACAAATTAGATTCGGATAGGTTATATATTTTTTTTGATCATTTTTGCTCTTGTTAGTAATAGTGATAAATTTTTAATATTGTCCACAGAAGTTTTGTCATTAGCTATAAGATTGATGATCATGAAAGTCTAATTTCATAAAAAGTGCCAGCTTGAAGTTCAATTATACTCTATCTTTCACGATTTCACATAACGGTATGTATAACAATCCTCCATCTCTACAAACGGACAGAATTCCAAACCATTTTGTTCGAGTATTTATACCCGACAGAAGTATTGTTTTTTGAAAAAACATCGGTTCGAACGTTCAGATGCGGCTACCATGATATTTTTATAGAGTCACCGTTTTGTAGACGTTGCTAACTCTTTGTGATGGTCGGGAAGCGTTTTTCTAGTATTTTTATAAATATTTCACTTCCAACAGTATACTGCAGATGGATTGGTTTTAGGCTTAGGTAATTACTGAAAGCTAAAAATGCTAAGCAGAACTACTTTGCTTCCATAAATAAACATTTTCTCTGTCTTTATTTTATCCCACCCAGTGACCTAGGTTAAGGACTCGCCTCTCACACACCAGGTTGTAGATTTAAATCCGGGCAAGTCCAAATGTGACATTTTCAAATCATATAAATACTTTCTGAGTTTATCTTGGACATTAGGTACAAACATCAGCGAAGGAACATATCGTGAGGAATCCTGGACCTATAGTTGATATAAGTGTGAAATCGCTAACCCATCTTGAGCAAGCATGGTGATCAAAGCTCGTGCCTTCTCTGCATGAGACGAGGCCTTTGTACTGCAGTGGGGCAGTAATAGGCTGGTATTACAAATGCCAAGACGGCTGAAAACAATGACTTTTAATTCTCTTTGACTGAAAACAATAATTTTAGTATGATTGGCAATACGCTTTTTTTTATTTTATTTTTTATTTAAGATGGGCTTGCTCTTGACTCTAGTCAGACAGAGTCGACGGTGGAGTGAGCTTACCCAGAAGAAGCCTGTTCACTCTCACTTTGAAGAGATTAGGGTTGTATGCGTTCGAAATCACTGGTTTTTCACACACACAAACGCTTGCCGCAGTGGTGGAGCGATACGTTTCTGCACTAAAGATTACAGGTTCTTTTTACGTGTACACTTAACCCATGGTACAGCAAAAGTTAGTAAGAGACAACGTTTTTAAAACAAAAATCTTAGCAGTAAATGGTCCGCGGTAAACGAATAGTCTTTTCACATACACAGAGCAATAAAACTCCTCTATTCGCTTATTTTCCGTGTGCCATTACAGAATTAGCTCTGTTGGCCAAACAATGTCAATAAACGAGGACCTCGGTCGCAAATCCACAATGTTCACGCCCTGCCTAGCCCAATGACGTTAGCTGTCGTAATTATATTGTCGTGCATACGCTCATAGTGCAAACAAACAATTGCCGCCCGCTGGAAAATTAGGTGCGCGAATTACTTTGAATGTTTAATTTAGAGAACCTGTTAGTTGTAAAGTGTAAAAGGGGTAAAGTAATCAAATGTGAGGGCAGTAATTACGTGGTGTTTTTTGGATCGTGCTGTGAGCAAATTTTTTTGTATTTTTTCAAACTTAAATAGTGTGGCAGGAATCATTTTAACGTATTGCAAACTTTTGGGTACCTAGAACATAGACCAAATATTCGAATTGAATACTTAATGTTAATTTTTTGTATAGATTATATTTTATTCAAAGTGTTCTGGGCATGTTGGATTTTTAATGGTGATTCGTGGTAACGATGCAAAACATACTTTTTTTGAAAATAATTATGTACTGTATTTTCCTGATTTTCCTGACCATAATAAACTCATAGTCATTACAAACACATTTATTATTAAATATTCAATACAGGAAATCCTCACAACGGATATAATTATTATTCTCGGCTTTCAGAAAATGCTTTCAAAATAATATACTTACTACCTTTTGGTAAAACCATATTTCTACGAATTTCTGGAATCACGTTATTACTACCAACATGAATTTCGTATTGAATAGAACATCCAAAAATAAGTAATTTAATACCCATCCATTTTTTTTCCCAAAACATTTTCGAACGTAAAAGAAATATTATATATTTTTGCCACGCTCCTCGCTCAAAAATCATTACTGTGTATCCTGTATACTAAATAATTGAATCAGTTAATTGCCCATTTCAAGGTAAAGGAAACATGGTGTCCACGGGTAGGTGACGCGGGGAGGGCGGGGCCGGGGAGGTAGGGGGAATTATTATTAGGAAGCGGCGGAAGTATGACGCGTGTGGCTAATTTAACTTGATCTCTCACCTCGGTGAGATGTGGCGACATTTTTGCTGTGTGAGTTGGTTTGGGTAATGTTGTTAATGATGATTATTATGGTAGAAACTCAGACCAAATAAAGAATCAAGACATAGTGCAGTCAACAGCGACGTGAGGCTGGTTTCGTAAACATGTGTGCACAGAGCAAGGTGTAGTTTTGCATGCTTCACTGTATTGTCAGCAGAGCTATGTCTTGATTTTTTATTTGGTCTGAAGGTAGATAATGTTTTTTCATAACTGATATTATTAACTGAATGGTTAATAATATTCTTTGAGAGTAATGATGTGATCCTTTTGCGAGAACAAAGAGCAGACAAAGTAAATTCAAAATCTGAAAATTACAAAGATGATTCTTTGTAATTTCAACAAATCTTTACCTACTAGTCCGTTGAGCTCTTGTAATGTAAAATTTTATCGAATTAATTAAGGAAATACGAAAATTATACTTATATTTCAAATAAGTATACTTACTTAATTTTCAGGATTAATAATAAAACAAAAAATACAATTTACAAAAACAACCATCGGAAGATACATAATTTAAACGATATTGAAACCGTCAATACTAAAAAATTATTATAATTTGATCATAAAAGTCTTGGAACAAAAGCCTTACCGTACCACTAAATTACACGCCATAAGCCTACGGGGGGTCCCCGATAAATTGGTGGGGGTGTCAAATAACTCAAACAGTTGTGTCTGAACAAGGAGTTGGAATACTTGTGGGTCATGGTGCTTGTCAGTTAATCATGTCAAGTTACAACAACTTTGCGATGATATACAAATAGATTTCTATGGTAAAGGTGTAGGGAGGTGGTGAAATAATTATGGTTCTGAGTTCACTATACTTCGACGATGGTTACCTAACTTGTTATGTAGCCCTAACTAATTAAACTAATCCATGTTTTGTTTTTCTGACGGCTGAAACAATTTCACAAAACAAAACGGCAAAAAAAAAAAAATATTGCAATTAGTAAAGAAATATTTCTGTTTATATAAAATTCTTCGAAACCCTGTCACATTGAAATTGATAACTAGTTAATATAATATACTGATTCCTCCTGTTTCTCCATAACAATACTTCAGAAAGTAACTTAACTCAAGTCTTTGTTGCGTGAGACTGAATTGATTTTATTTTATAATAATATCACGAATTCACGAACGGAATTTCCCAGTAGCAGACGGGAGTCTGATTTGTGCCCGGTTGGGGATAATACGCTCGCCCACTGTTGCATGGGGCATAAACACAACTGGCGAAATGTGTGTGTATTAAAGGTACACCTCTGCCTAACTCTTCGGAAGACAGGCGTGATGTTACGTTTTCGTTATCACGAAATCTTATGAAATAAGCCAAAATATGTTTTGTCTCATCAATATCTCTCAACATAACAAATTAACCTGTGAGTTCCTTATTAATGCTTTGGTTGCTTTATTGTGTATACAAAATGTGTGGAAACTAAAATCCTCGCCAATCATAAAACACTTCATTCACAGAAATACCAAATGAATTAACATTTGGATCATAATAAAACCGACCCAATTCCCACTTAATACACCAAACCCAACAGATGTTTAACAGCCACTAATTTTAATAAACCTACTGTTATTATTAGATCATACTGTATAAACATGGACCAAGAAGATTTAATTTATTAAAAAATAATATTATTTTGTTTCAGATTCAGTTCCGGTCGCAAAACAAAAAAGTATAGAGAAAAATTGGAACCGTTCCAAATTTTAAATTTGAAATAGAAGGTTAAATAGAAATGTATCTAATGGTGAAATAAAAGTGTATTGGGTGATATCAGTGACATCAATGTGTCGTTTTGATGGTTTGATCTCTTTTGGTGATTTAGTGTTGGTGAATAGGACGCCTGGCGGTGATCATGGCAAAAGATATGAACTTGTGTGTGTTGGTGATGGTGATAGTGTTACAGACATTGATAGACACGAGTTTGGAGATCATAGATTCACGTGAGTAACTAATTTTGTTGTTGATTTAGCATTAACTTATTAGTTTGTTTAGTTTTTATTTTGATGTTGAAGAAAACGTGTTGCGCAGACTACAAGGAACAAGGGACAAGGGCACAAAGATGATGATAAAGGTTTATTTAAAACATTTTTTTTAAATGACAAAAGTGCTATAATGATCATAGTACTGATCGTTTCATATAAAAATAATGTACTTAAGTAGATCTACTCTTACTTCGCTGCCATTAACCTGACGCAGTAATCAAACCCACAGCACAGAGCCAAAAATATTTTCGCCACTATCTCCTGGTTCATCGTCCAGTCATTGTTTGAGTATCACTCAAAATATTTCGTTCTATATTTACGCTTCCTGCGGAAATACTCCTGCTGATGGATTCCCACCATTACGTCGCAACGCAATACGGAATCCGTGTCTGCCAGTTGTAAATCAAATACATCCGAGGTTTAAAGTTTAGTTGATTGATATAAAAACCATGTGTGTTATAATTTTCGTATTTGTAAAACTACTTGTTGTTTTGTTTACATTTAATAACCCGTGTGGTTTCCTATTGAAATTAGGCCGGCTTATATCATATAGTACATTGTTAGTTACGATTTGTAGATATAAGTCATCCAAGACCAACTGCCTAAAGTGAAAATAGAGTTGTGATCAAACATCATCCGCCACAATCCAACTTCAACCAGCCCCAGGAGCACCTGCCACCCGGAGATGATCTGCAGTGGCCTATAAGGAAAACAATCAATCGACTGCGGACCCAAGTAGGCCGCTGCAAGCACAATCTAGCGAAATGATTATTGACCCAACCGACACACTGAGCGAATGCGGTGCTCCTAACCAAATCATGTCCCATGTGTTGGAGTGTCCATACACCTGCACTTCTGAGGACCTTAAAATCGCCACTGATGCCGTGATTGACGTGGCCACCTACTGGGCCCAACTCATCTATCATAGTATAATATTTTTACCATTGCTATCGACTTGAAAAGAAAAAGAAGAAGCAACGGTTTTATTCATAAGAGATTCTGTTGTATTTCATCACTGCTATGGTATTATATTCATCATCAACAGTTTCTCAAGGGTTACCAACGTCAAGTAAATTATGCATGTTATGATTGCGTTATGATGCGGAATGATTGAAAAATAAACTGGAAAACAGTCGTCATCGCGATGATTAAATTTAGTTTTACGCAGAAAATAGTTGAGATCATTTACTTTACGGAATTAGAAGTTTTTACGTTTGTAAATATTTCAAGAATGACGATGATTCATCGGTTTATTCCAGTAGCACTGAATTTATAGTTAAAACTAGTGTTTTTGAAATTTTACGACCTTACTTATTTATGTGGTTGAGTAATATTGCTAGTTACATTATACTAAATCACACAATTTCTTGGCATTTTAAAAACAACTGTTTATTTTGTAGGCGCCACCAAACGAAGACTCATAAAATATCTGAATTTGAAGAAATGACTAATTTTATTATGTCGTTGCAGAATTCAACAATATTTTAGAGAAAGTTGTACTCTAGTAAAATATTCTAGACGTTGAGGTGTCTAGATTTTTTATAAAAGCTCTCTAGAAACAGTTAGAAATTACCATTTGACACGTTTCACATAATTTACCAGTATGTTGAGTATGAAATAAATCTTACGTATTCGCTGCGATGACAGGATTTTTAAGCTATGAATAATTTCTTCCACGTCTTTTCTATCTCATATTCGTAAAAAAAACTCAACTGTGAGTTCGTTTTAGTTTCCTTTCGCTATATTTTTTCTGGAGCGACAAGTTTGAGTAAGAAATCGTGTTTCTAAGCTTATATGTACCGTCGATCAAGGAGATTGGTAAGCAGTATAAGGAGATTATATTTTAAATTTGTTAGCTTAGTTGTGAAATGTTTTGTGCATGCAGTCTCCTATAAGGTAAGGAGTACATTAATGTGTCGTGTTGTGTATATATCTTTTGTAGAAGATCCGAAATAACGAATTCAATCATTATGGGACACAGGCCTCCTATCTTTGAGAGGGAGTGGGCCATAATCCACCACGCGGGCCCAATGCGGGCTGGTGATGTGATTAGTATATAGGCGGCTAATGTACAACTATTTTTTTGGCCTCAGATCATAATATGATCTGAGTTTTTGGCAAAGTGTTTAGTGTGCTGAGTAGTAAATAGTAAATAAACGAATATTGGCAATGTAGTGGAAAGATAAATATTTTTGCCTGTATACCAAAGTATTTGTTCGACTGTACTACCTACTATTAACGTTATAATGATATTAATATCACTGCGTGGGCATCGACATTATGATTATACGTCAGCGCCACTCAAGTCGACTTGTAATAATGATATATTTCCATCGAAAGGTCGCGCGCGTAAATAGTACTAAGCTCAACCTAGAAATAGTCGACAAGTTATGACTACCACAAAGAGGGTAAGTACAGAAGATACACTTCCTGAAGTGGCAAGAATTAATAGTATAGACAGGGAATTACCGAAGATATCAGGCAAATGTTTAAGGTTCGAATGAATATTTGGAAATTAATGGCAAAAACTGGTTGAAACCAGCCGGGAACAGGGATGATTAAACGAAGACCAGCTTTTTCGAGTTTAATAGTGAAAGGTTCGACCCTTAAGATATTGATAAAGATGATATTATCTATATCTATACAAATAAATAAAATTTAAGTGTCTGTTTGTAAAGTTAAAATAACAGCTTTTTACTAAATGCATATGAAAGTAAAACGGTAGTAGTATAATTTATATACGGTATCTAAAACAAAAAACAATTTTTAATTTATTTGTCTGTCTATCT
The DNA here is from genome assembly GCA_937001585.2 of Brachylomia viminalis. Lineage (NCBI taxonomy): Eukaryota > Metazoa > Arthropoda > Insecta > Lepidoptera > Noctuidae > Brachylomia > Brachylomia viminalis. The sequence goes on along the minus strand of OW443307.2, from coordinate 2,747,638 downwards.
GTCTGTTTGTTCCAGCTAATCTCTGAAACGGCTGGATCGATTTTGACAAGACTTTCACTGACAGAGAGCTGTTATTATAAGGAGTAACCCAGGCTACTTTTGTCCCGCTAGCACGTTTCCGTCGGATCATTTCCGACTTCCACGCGAGCGAAGCAGCAGACAGCATAATACTGCAAACAGATAACAGTCAGAAACGTCAGCAGCTTTTGCTTGGCCGAGATAAATATACATGACTTAGCAAGTGCTTTGGATAAGGCATCTTCCCATCCCTGTCTTTCACTTGTAGATTGACAGAGACAAGGATAATAAATACGCTTAGCCATAGAATGTGCTAAATAACGTGGGTTATTCCGATTGACTTCTGTATTTTCTTGTTTAGTTTCTTTGAATCAGTAGTAAACACGCATTGAACTTTCGTCGTCTATTTTAGCTTCATAGAAAGTGTCGCTGTCGACCTGATTCTCTTTATTCTGGCCAACGTCCAAAATTAGGGGATATGTTGCAGCATCGGTTTTGTCATACTATGCCTTGTCAATAAAATTAGTTTAAATTCTATATTGGTTAAAATTAAGACGATATTTCATATGTTTATTTTCTTCTTCGTCTTTTGAGTCAACCTCAACATGACTAAAGGTACACGCTTTGAGGTTGGGTCAACCTCGTAATAGCGTTATCAGCCTTAAGTTCAATGTCACTTGGACATCATGAAACGATTAGGTCTTTAGTGAGATAGTTAGTCTATTAAGAGAGTTAGATAGTTTCAACCTGTTTTATCTGTTCTGTGGTTTCAACCTTAGTGAAATTCGAATTGTTTTTAAAAGTGGTAAAGCAATTATGAGGTCGTCTTCACTTTTAAAAACCACATTATTTTAACTGAACATCTGATAATACAGTGTAAATATTCAAATTTATACATTTTCTAAGTATGAATTTTTCAAGTCTAATCTGCTACATTAACAATGTTATAACAAAGGTACATGAATCAAAAATACAAAGCACACACGAGCTTATCACTGCTGCATTAATTTAAATACTAAACGTAGTATATAATCTGGTAATAAAACTCAGATTACTCCAGTCCTAACCCTTCGTTAAAGTACTGGGAATTAACGCTAAGGTCAAAAAGGTCAGTTGACTTTAGCAATTAACTCGATAAAGAAGCGAATGTACTTTTAGTTTATCTGTCCCCCATACCTTAGTATCTAGTTCATTTAAAAACTCCAATAGGTACCTACTTATTATATTTTCCATGAAGTTTTTAATAGTCAAAAGGCTAAGTTAGAATCTATGTTGTGTTGTATCTTGATCGGTTGAATAATATAAAAAATGGCATTCAGCTTGGTCTTCTCTTATGATGTGGTCTCATACAAAAAATACTACATCTTTAGTTTGAAAAGGCGAAAATGTTCATGTATTACCACACACGGGCAAAACAAAGCTATAATACTTTGATAGTATTATAATGATAGCAGCCAATTCTCTTATATCATAAATTATTTTCCCATTTTCCAATACCACTCACAGAACATACGATTAAACTAAAGATCCACACGAAGCCACAAAACCATTTAAACTCAACCAAATCACCAATAAAGCTAAGCAAATCTATACAGCAATAAAAGAAATCACATAAACCCTGCAACACACTCCCTGCAATCTGACCGCGGTAAGCCAAACGTTGTATTTCACTAGCAGGATTATGCAGTGCACTCCAGACTTTATCTCAAACATTAAAATACTTTATAGACACTTAGTCACTGGCTACGTTTATTGGACCTCCGGCTTTAACGTGAATTATGTTAGCGTTATTTGGCTTTGAGTATTGGAATAATTGATTTTTTGTGCGGTATCGCTCGAGAATTTGCTAGGGATTTGACTTTCGTGGAACTGTGAAATGAAGTACGGTTTATTGGGGGACTTGTTTTTTAATATTTTGATGCACATAATAATATCGTTTTAAATTATTTTTGTTATAAGACATATATATGCCAGATACCATCCCATGGAGAATAAGTACTGATGGACTGTTGATAATATTTTCAGTATAAGTTATATTCGATTTCTGTGATGAATATGAATGTTGATGGATGGAGGGGGGAGGAGAGGCCAAAAAAATATGGATGGATTGTGTGAGGAATGATATGAAAGAGAAGGAAGTGAATGATAGCGTGACGGTTGACAGGGGAGAATGAAATAAGAAAACGTTTTACGCCGACCCCATGTTCCATTAGTCAAGGGCAGAACGATGATATGAAGTTATATTTGATTCCAGAATTAGGTAATATTAGCAACAAAGATACGTCTGTAAAGAACGCTGTTTCAATTCTACAAGCCAATATTGTTTAAAGTAAGACTAGACATAAACGTTACGCTGAAGAAGAATTGTCACACACGTCTAAAGTTAATCTCAGTAATTATCTCTCAAAGGAATGCTATCTTGATGATATTTACTTAATCTATAGTTAAGACATCTTATAATATTAAACACCATTAATTTTGTCTTTAAGTTTTATTTTCACTTAATTGCTGTTTATCTAACCCTTGCTGGATTACGTTAAGTCCTTCGTTCGGATTCTTATAAGCCTTATTACGAGCAAACACAGCATATTTTAAAATGGTGATTAAAATGAGTTTTTTTCTGTCTCTGTTCTGTTAAGTCAGTAAATATTTTGCATTATATCATATTCCTTTGACATAATTTTAAAATCAGGTTATTTTTGAAAATGCAAGATTAGCTTCTTCTTGCACGATTAAATGTCATATTTTGTCCTGAGTAGGAAAATATTTTTATCATAATATTATTTTCAGGTAAGCTTAACTTCTGTAAAATGCCAATTCCTATTTCTTTTGCCAATTCCAACGTACCTAACAATTACAAAACATACGTCAATACGTGCCAAAATATTTACTACAGCCTAAAATAATCTAGAATTCTAATACTCCTTGGCAGAAACTGGATCTATTTCGGCACGAATGGAGACAGGTGTTAGAAAATCTAAATATACCAGGACATGTTTAGCTACAGCGGAGTTCAAAACCCCTGGTAATTACTGGCGACACATTGCCAATAGCTAATAATCTGACAACTGAACAAGCCATGTTTATGAGTTGAAATGTTTAGACAATTTCTTTGTTGATGAAATGTGAGAAAAGACATGTTTCTTGAAGTTTCAAGGTTTCTTTGAGAACTGAACTTACAGAGGTTATTACCACCTGATGTGATATTTCTGTTTATGAATGCCAGTACATTTTACGTTATGAATTGGAGCAGTTTGGCTAATTTCAAATATATTGTGTATTTATTCAGCACATTGTTTTGCTTGGCTGCTTCTTCAAAATGTATCTATGCGAACTCAATGAGACGTAGTGTTTTCTTCGGATGTAACTGAAAGCCGAGGAATTATTGTTTAATGGTTCCTCAGTAAAGATTTTGAATGCATTCACTGCATAATCTGCGAGATAAATAATGCGGCTCAATCTTCCTAGCCTTTTTCCAACTATTTTGGTTGGCTTCCAGTCTAACCGGATGCAGCTGAATATCAGTATTTTACATGTAGTGAATATCTATCTGACTTCCACAACCCAGTTATACAGGGTAATACGATGCCCCCAAAAATAATACACTTAAATTTAAAAATTTGGTCCTGTTTTTGCTACTGAAGCAATTCATTTATCTAATGCAAACTTCATTTATACAGAAATAAGAATAATAAGCAGTAACTTGTTATTATTAGGATTAGCGTGATTTGACAAACAGATCAATAATGTGCGAACAAAATTACAATCATCCAAACATACAGTATGCCAAAAAAAATTAAACCTGTCATATTTTACTGTAATTTGAAACCAAATTACTTTCAACGATACGAGTATTATATATTTTTATACCTTCAAAAATATTCGTTCTCCAAACAAAATTTGGAGGGATCAAAAAAGTCTAGGCAGCTTTTAACTTCAGCTTCATATATCAACATCAAGCGTGGACATTGAAATCTGGTGCGTGACGTCATCTGACAGACGTCACGTTTCATCCTAGCATGAACCCGTTGATTTAGGAAAAGTTTTTTAGGACTAAATGCTTGGAATATTTTCCTATTTCCTTTTGTTCCACTTTGAAATAAGTCAAGTCAGTATGTCAAGCCGAACTTCAAACTTGTATCCAGTAAAGATGATCGTAGTAGGTCTTGCTTTTAGGTTAGTTTATTTAATATGCAGTCAATCAGAATTAGAACAACTCGTGTGGCGATGTTGGCGGAACCGCCTCTGTTGTCAATCCCTCATTACCTCATCATACTGACGAAACTGACTGGGTTGTGGAAGTCAAATAGGCAATCGGGCTTTGTAAAATACTGGGTATTGACGTGCATCCGTTAAGTCTGAAAGCCGACCCCAAAATAGTTGATGATGATGACTGACGAAAGTAACACTTACATTGAGTTTTGAGTCTACTTTAACATCTATCATATTCACTCCTCCTCGTATTGAGTCACTCCCTTTCTCTTCAATATCAGTATCTACCGCTGTCCCAACCAGCTGATGGTTGTCAAAAATTAAACAAACAATAACAAAAGCTAACTTTACCACGTGGATACGCGTCTATATTGGTTTTGGCTCCAAGCCAATGTTCTAAGCGCTTCCTTCTGCATGGAGACAGTTATATCTCGGGTATTCCTTTGCCTTTTAATTATGATTTCTTATCTTTGTGTGAGATTGCTGTGTGAAGAATCTTGGTTGAAAATAGTTGGTCATGATGCGTATCTGGTACGAGGAATATGTTGTTAATGTTTTAATTGTGTAGATTTCTTGCTTTATGTGAATTGTTTAATAAATGGAAGATAAGAAACACAAAGGTGTGACTATTTTAAGATTTTTTAATATTTTTTTTCTGCTAATTTTTATCCAATTTGTATGCACGTGTTTCTGTGACAAATAAACCTATTTTTCTTTCTTTCTTATATTAACTGCTGTAGGTATATGGCAGTATATAATATAATATATAATGACACACAAAACTATTTTAGATTAGTTATAGTCTTATAGTTCAATGATCCCCATCTAGATGTGAATTCCGTATCTTGGTTTTTATTGGGTTCAAACAGATTTAAAATCAGTTTTTGTTGATTTATAAAACAAAGATAGGACCACCACATCTACATAGATATGAATTACGTATCTTGGTTTCATTTTGTGTATCAACACAGTAGTGTATGATAGTACATGCCTATGGACTCGTTCCAGTTCTCTAGCTACGTCTAGTTAAGGAAGTGTCTTTAATTCCTTAGTTCGACTTTTACGATACGTAGTGACTACTTGTGACTTCGTGCCGCACAGCTACTAAATTCTATCCTTTCCTTTTACTGCCAGATGGGCTTAGCACATCCCAATAATAGAAATACACTACCAATTAATTTTATTACATTAGGTGACCACACACAAGCACTAATCTTTATGTATTTGTGCCCAACTATCACCCATAATTCTATTGTAGTAACACAGGAGTTGAGATTAACAGACATTTACGATTTCTTCGCGACCATTAACAGTATTTAACAGATGGAAATAAAGTCCACTGTCTACTGCTGCGTAGGATGTGCATGGAGAGGTTTGCCATATTAGATGCGTGGTTCATTGGTTTGTCAGTCACGCATTCGTGGACGACCCCGCCTACATTTTCATACAGTGGGCCTAGAACGACTTTATTAATTTATAAAGGTGATACTAATTGTGCGTGCCGCAAAAATTTAAACCATAATGATGAAGGATAGTGACATTTACGATTCATAAATCGTTTGAATTTTAGCTACGTTTACGTCGCGCGTTCGTTCTAGGGGTTGGCCTCAGAGCGAAGCTAAGAAGCTAATATGTGCAGCTTAGCCGTGGGCCACTGCGGAGCGGCTCCTTAACTCTTTGTCCTTTTACAACAGTCTTATTTTGATAAACTACTGTCTTTGTTGCTTGTCTTGAAGTAGTAAAAACGATTTGTCGCTGCTTTTGATAGCCTGTTTAGTACCTTTTTATGCTTTCGGTAAGGATAAAGGGATTGTCATTAGGTGTTCCTAAGTTTAGAGAGATTTTCCAGTACATTCCATGAATTTGAATGATTTTATTACTTAGCTAGCTGTTTCCTGCAATTTAGTCTGCATGTATTGTGTGATTCATCATTTTTAATACAGTTATCAAAGAAGAAAAATAGCCCATATCCTTCTTCAGGTCCAGCTACATATCTGTCTAATTTCATAGCGATCAGTGTAATGCCACGGCCCCACGGCCCGTTGACAAACAGGCCGTGCCAGGCGTTGCTACGACTGTCGAGGCCTGTCGCGGCCCGTGCCGAGCATTCCCACGGCGTGTTTCGGCCTGGTGCGGCCTGTTGGCCGCTATCCCAACATGTCAAGTGAAACGCAGCGCATGGCTGCGTGTGCAGCCGCTGTGATTTTATTCAGTGGTCAACATTTGATACTCAAAGCAAAAAGAAACGCGCCCTTACAGGCCACGACAGGTGCCACACTGTTAACCCACGGCCCCCTTTCTCACAGGCCAGATCGCGCCAGGCCAGGCCGACAAGCCATGGGAACCGTCACGTCCGATGAGGCCTTGGTGGCTTGGTTGGCCTCGACAGGCGTAGCAATGCCTGACGTGGCCTGTCAGTTAACGGGCCTTGGGAACGCGATATTATAGAGTTACTTTCGCATTTATAATAAATAAATTAGTATGGATAAGGATTAAAGATACGAGTATATACTCTCAAAAAAGTCACAAAGTCACTTACACTGTCATTAGAACAGTGTTTCTAAGCGAAATCATAAATATGAAGTTCGTCTCGATCGTCACTGAATCAATTATGATATACGCATCTCAAACCGTTGGAATGGCTGCTGGAATTTCGATGAAATCAAGTCTTGAAGGCCCTACAATTAACATTATTTTATATTCTAACAAGGTACCTAGCATTTAGTCCTATTTTAATTTCTTATTCACCCATAGTTACAGTAATAGCATAGTCATAGCATAATCAGCCTATAACTTTCCCACTGCTGAAACACAGGCCTCCTCTCGGTGAGAAGGAGTGGGCCGTTGTGTTGGTATATGTCATATGTCTTCGAATTTTTTGGTCCCAGCACATGCCAGTTTCCTCACGACGTTTTCCTTCACCATTTTGAGAGCAGTGGTGATGCAATAATTTACACAAAGCTAAGCGCCTGTTTAGGTTCGAACCTACGACCCACAACTCAGAAGTAGAATAATATGTATAACTAGCTGACCTCGCGAACTTCGTACCGCCTAACATTTTTTTTTTTTAATTTTCCTCTGCGTATCAACCATCCTCGTACTTCAAGGAATATTCTAAAAAAATAATTAGCAAAATCGGTCCATCCGTTCTTGAGTTATAAAATTACAAGGAAAAGTGGCATTGATTTTTATATGTTAAAGGAAGGATAAATTACCTAATAATATAGAGGAAGCAACGAATTGTATATAATTTAAAATAGGTTAAACATTTATTTGATCAATAAAGCCTATTATAAAGTTAATGATTATTTAAATGATAAATGTAACATTTTTTTTGTAAATTAAGTAATGATAATAAAATTAAATAATTAATAAATGTCAATAAATACTCTAATATTAATGTTTGTTATAGATAATGTTTGTTGTTGTTTTCATTTGATATGGATTAATGTAAGAAATATTTCTCGCAACTGGCGTGCGTGTACGTCCAGGTGTATTAACGTAAACGAGGCAAAAATAATACATATGTAAGGATCGTAGCAGGAGGCGTTCTGTAGTTTCTGCCTACCCCCATGGGAAGAAGGCGCGAGTTTATATAAGAGTATATTTTTATTATAATAGATATTTGCACACCTATTAAGGTAGGATAATATGGTTTATCTACACCCATGCTGTAAATCCTGTATAAAAGTTTCTGAAACAGCTTATTCCCAACATTAAAACAACCAGTGTCATAGTAACCATGATATCATCTAAACGAGTGTTATAATGTTGTACTAAATTTCATTATGCAACTCGAACTCGATCCCTTCCTTACTCATCAAACAGCCACACTCTCACTACTCAATTCGTGGTATCTTTATGAATTTCAAAAAAAGAACATTGTCATGCACGCGCGTTTCACTACAACAGCTAATAATAAAAAAAACTTATAGCTGATTATTTGAATTCACGGCGTATCCCGCCATTTTTGTTCGATATTAGTATACCTACTAATATCGAACATAAAATGGCGGGATACGCCGTGAATTCACTAACTATTAAGACTATTACTTTGTTGTTTACAAAAATAAGTGATAAAAGCTTTGATAACACACCCAGATATTTCATCATTTGTTTGTATTAGATACTCATCAATTACAAACTTACCATGAAATTACATAGGGTTCTGACAAGAGTGTACAACACCCTGTGGTTTCAAAATCTTTTATAGAGGATTCATATCATGGGTGAAGACTTTATCTACATAAAGTCTTCTATGTAACTTTACATAATTAGGTATTAAAACACTCGAGTGATACTATTATCCCGCATTCGTGTTTTAATACCCCTTATTATACAACAGCTGCATAGATAACTATTATAGAACTTTGGTTGTACGAGTAATTATGTATAATAATAATAATAAAAAGTTAGTGTTTATTTCTCACCACAAGCCAAAAAAATACAAACAATATTTTACACACAAAAAATAGCTAACGATTTTTGGTTGTGGATCGCTGGTGCCTGTGGTAGGTAGTAACACCTGTATTACAGGTCACCAGGTCCCCACCTGCTAGCGATTGCATATTTGATAGCTTAACATCTGATATAACCTGATGTATCACCTCATGTACACACGGCTACACATCAAGCTATAATTTCCAGTTTACACTGAACTCTCATTGTTAGGAAATCCTATACAATGCGAGATCAGCTTATACTGGAAATGTATAACTTGATCTGTAGCCGCCTGTAGTACCTGCCCATATTGAAGCAAATAAATGTTTTGATTTGAAGTCGCGGCCGTTGCCACTAGGCCACCACTGCTCACTTTTTAACACTGTTATCGAAATACATTACTTACTTAATTTGAAGTCCACTTCCTTCTAAAGCTATTTCTAACCAGCTAGAAAGAAAAAAGTATCTTCTATTATTTTTTTGTACGTGGCGCTTAATGCAGGGGCTAAATCTGGTTGATCTCTGGCTTCGCGCCAAAGCATGCCGATCCCTAAATATGCTATGTCGCCATGCAATTCTGTATTTAGGACACTTTTGATGGGGGAGCGAGGTAAAAATAGAATTATGATGAATTTTTCTGCTATTGAAATGGATATGTGGGTGTTAGTAGTGGGTGTACTTCCTCTCATTACTGTTGAGTTAGCGTTTCATTTTAATTATAATATTAATATAAATATTCTATTACTGTTGCCGTAGTTTGTGCTAAAAACATTAAATACAGAGGGTCAAATTAAATTACCTGGTTAAATTACATAGACTTGATGAGTATCCATACCTATGACAGAGTAACTATCTCATATATTTATATAGCTAGATACGATAAAACAAAAATAAAACTGATTTTATGAAGTCATATTTCAATTAACTACATATGCGTACACTACCTGCGGTCGATGACCCCGTAGATACTTGCAATTATGAGTTTAGAAATCTGTTTGTTGTTGTTTTATCGATGATACCCATCACGTCTGGCTATATTCTTTATGATCTGACACAGAGTTAATTCATTTAAATGACAATTGTTATCCTTAATTTAATATCTAAAAAGTCGGTGGTCATTCTTAAAGAAAGTCTTATTCCAATAACAAGACTTGCAAAAAATGCTTTAAATAGGGACAACTTTTGATCATTGTGTTAAGTTTCTCACCAACCAAACCCAAGCAAGATTATGATTAACTTAACGTTAAAGGCAACAAATAGGTGTCTTCAAATAAGTATCGCGAGCATCGTCATGTGAATAGAACATTTGTGGTGTACGTGATCGAAATTGTGATTTTTCTCATTTTGACGGGCCCCACCATTTTGCGGAAGCGCTCTGAGGGCCCTCGTTGTGACTGTAAGATGTTGATAGTATTAGCTTTTATGTTGAGGATTTTTTGCTGTAATATGTAGGTCATTGTAGGTAGGATGTCATTTTCGGTTCGTGAGGGAACATGTTGGAATTATTTTGTTGGGATGTCTTCTATTACTAGAAGGTATCTAAATGGCTTCGATCTGATGTGATGGCTGGTGTAATTCGTTAGTCAGTACTGTAGTAAGATTAACATCATCATTATTAATCTAGATAATAAGTTGTTTTAATATTAATTATGTTACTAAAGCTCTATGGATTATTTGTTTCGAAATAAAAATCATTATTAATTTATTATCTTTGACAGCCTTGTTCCACGCACTGCTCAGTATATACGTTTTTTGTAGATATACCTGAATTAACGATATGCACTTTCTTGCATAGAGTCTCAAAATATTTGTTTCAAAAACACTTAGCAGATAGATACCCTGTTTATATTTTTCCTGAATGCTTTGACAAAGAAACAAAGTAGGTAGCGTAGAATATTTAATATCTCTAAAACCGCTAAGAAAATCACAAACTCAACACTCAGACAGATTCCTGCAATGCAACACTTCTCCAACACGAGAAAGCCACATTTGCAACAATTGCTGCAATATCCAGCTCATGCAAATTCATGGGAGAATGCATAGTAATGCAGGCGACAATATTTATACATGCTGTTACATACGTTAATTATTCTCTGTTGGATCTCTGACTCAAGTTGGCGGGTGTATGAAGATGTTTCATTTGTAAGGTTCGTTGCAGTGGTTTGAAGGATTAAATAGGATGCTTTGTTATTCTTAAGTTAGAAATACTATTTTATTATTTGTTGTTTGTGTTGACTGAGATTATGAATATGATACGACTTAAGACTACAACAACGTTAGTTAACTACTTACTTAAAGATTACGCCTTAACAAGATCTTCCATGAGGAATATTTAATTGCTTTCGGTAGATAAAAACTGTAGACAAAATTGACACCATTTCGCAGACTTTAATTTTTACCTAAAGATATTTGTAAGATCTTTATTTATTATTATTATCATAATCTGCCTAGTTTTTTCCCAACTATATTGGGGTTGGCTTCCAGCCTGACCGGATGCAGCTGAATACCAGTACATAACATGGACCAGTGGACCTAGTCTATATATTATCCAAGACGGTTTTTAAAACATTAGTTAGTTATCGCCTCTCCTACATTATTTATTTTTGTCAACATAACAGCTACATCTGCCACCTTATTCTTCCTATTATTACAACTCAAACGCAATTCGTCGTCGTCTTCTTCCCCGCCATTTGCCACAGCATCCGTGTAGCACAAACGTGTATCGTAATAGCGGCGGTCGCGCCGCATACATAAAACATGGGCCCTTTGCCGCATCGCGCAGCTATGATCTAATAACGTGGTGCGTAGTACTGGGGGTTACATTGTTTGATGCGGTACGAGAATGTTGATCCTTTAAAATTGAACCCGAGCTTGTCAATTAACTTGACCACTCATCATCATCATTTCAGCCGAAAGACGTCCACTGTTGGATACAGGCCTCCCGCAAGCGTCGCCATATCGACCGGTCTATGCTTTGCGCATCCAGCGGATTCTTGCGGCCTTCACAAGGTCATCGATCAACCTTGTGGAGGCTTTCCAACAGTACAAAGCTCAAACAAACAACCAACCAAAATAACTCACAATAATCAATGTCTACGCTTCTTGTTCTCATCTAAACCCGACCCGTTTAATTACGTACCGTAAAATGCTGCAACTTTGCCTGGATTTTTAAGTTTTTTGATCGTATATCTGAACCTATTTATTATTATGGCTTTTAATGAGTTTTAGACGGAAAACCGACCTTATGTCTTGCCAGGTAGTAGCCAAATCTTTTTAAATCATCATGTTTTTCCGAATTACAAGCACTCTAAAGTCATAGGCAAAGTTGTAGGTAAAAGACGCAACTTTGCCTAGGAGGATATTATCTCAATAAATAAACAGTTGATCTTATCAGTTTCTTTTTTCCGTGTGCATGAGACACCGTGCTTGTCCACGGCAGTTCGATTATTGCCATAAAAGGATTTTTTTTTTCACAGCTAAGTAGTTTCACAGCTTAGTAGGCAAAGTTAAGTAAATTATGTCACTTCAAATTTTCACCCCCTCGCACCGGTTTTTGTCGCACAACTGACAGAGTAACAATGGAGTAACCATTGCAAAAACATAAAAATATGTTGCCCTAATAATGTAAAGTTACTATCAAATGGTACAAATTAAGAAAAAACTAAGCAAACGCGAAATATCGTAATCGAAACGAAATAGGCAAATTTGGGCTTTCTTGGCAAAGTTGCAGCATTTTACCGGTATTAGAATAATGTGTTAATTAACGGTGTTCAGAATCACCATCATATTGCATCAGCATGATTTCAAGTCGCCTAGACAGTGTTTTCGTGGGTCGCTGCTATGCCATCTCACATGGGTTGCCACAGCGGTGATCCACTACAATTTTTTTTGTTTTTGTGATGTTTCAGTTCTTACTAATATAGTTGTAGGTAAGTCTCGCTAATAATTTTTGAGTCATATGATACTTGATTAAAGATAATAATTCTAATTCTTACTGCATTTTTATAAAATGTGATTGTTTACACCGTTTAATGCTCTAAGTTTACACCTAACATATTAATAAATAAATGATCTTATTTCTGTAAGTAGGTTTGTACATACAAACACTTTTACATGTCAATCATATTTTAAAAAACTAGATGAGGTCGGCGTTTCCTATTGGAGTACTCTGAGAAGAATGGCCGAAACAAACTCAGAGGTCACAGTCTCTTTTAAAGTCCAGTCATAATCTTAGTCTGATCATGTGAAGACCATGTAGATTGGTGTCTGAAACGGTCTTTTGAGGAAAACCATTTAACTTATCTGAAAAAATAGTATCGATAATCTTCATTGAGCAATGGACACACACACTGTAACTCAATTTCTAGTGTTCTCTTTTGATGTAACGCCGTCTTTTACACGCGGCCCTAACACGCTCGCTAATGCGCCACCTTCTAACTATATACAATTTGTTCTACCTTGGGGTAGGCAGGGAGAGGTGTTCTGATTTCTGGGGATTTTACAGGATTACAAAGCTTTCTTTTGATGCCGTTTATGTAACTTTTCAAAGCGTCAGAGGGAAGTCTGTTGCTCTATGCTTTGTCTTACTTGAGAATTATTCAAGTGTGGTGGAAAGATTTGGTAAAAGATCAGCGACGTTGAATAGGCTGACTGCCCAAAATCCTAACGGGTGTCGAAGACCAAGTGCAAAGGGCACGCCACGATAGCGGCGGTAAGACCCCTCTTTGAGGAGTGGCTAGAGAGGCGTCACGGCGTCCTCACCTACCGCCTGACGCAGGTCCTCACCGGACACGGATGTTTCGGGAGGTTCCTGCACATCATCAGGCGGGAGGAAACGCCCGGGTGTCACCACTGCGATGATCGCCCCGAGGACACGGTGGAGCATACGGTGTGGGCCTGCCCTGCATGGGCGGAGCACCGCCGTGTCCTCGTAGAGACGATCGGCAGCGGCGGCGACCTCTCACGCCCGGCCCTGGTTCAAGCCATGGTCCGGGGCGAGGGGGAGTGGGAAACGGTCACCTCCTTCTGCGAAGCAGTCAAGCTAGCGAAGGAGGTGGTGGGACGGGAGAGGGAGAGAGTCTCCCGTCCAAGCCGCCGCGGTGGACGCTCCGGGCGTCGGGAGCCGCGTGACGACTCCCGGCCATTAGTCAGTAAGAGTCTGACACTCCCTTCCGCTCCACCCAGAGCGGGAGGAGTCATTTGATGATTTACCATCCTCAAAAAAACAAAAAAAGCCCAAGTGCAACGGTGCACCTTGGACAGCCAGTCCTACTGCTAACTTTGGTTACGTGCGAATCTTAGTAGACATGAATGAACTACATTGAAATCTGAAAACCTTATTAAAGCACTCGTCATTACATCAGTTATTTTGATAAAGATAATGTTGATTACATCATCGTGATGACTAGATTACATCTGGTGAATGATTTATGAAGAGGAAGGAATGTGTCAGTAAATAATAATTATATCATGTGCCTTTAATTTTGGTCAGATTGAATAACGCTGATGACAGAAGTAAGGAAAATATATGTATGATGGTGTGCTGATTTTCATGCTAACTGAGATTAATAATGTCGGGTTTAAGAAGACAGTCATTTATCCAGGTTATGGATACGATCGAATCAACTTTATACGATAATATTTATCCCTACTATAACGGGTACCTACAGGCGCATTTGGGTCATATTGTAATGATCTTCAGTGTTTTGTTCTCATAGACCTAAAAATAGCTCAAGTTTTTGTCTATCTTTTTAAAGTCTGTTTCTAGTTCACATGTGACACTTCCGCTCCCGCCTCCACTTTACCGATGAGCCGCACTTCAACAGAGCATCAATCTTCATAGCTGCTAATGAGTGGCTCCCTAAAGACTCGGACATACGAACTATGCTTGGCGGATTAATTTAGTCGCTGTCCTAAATGTTCCGCGAGAACTTGAAAGTACCATCGTCAAATCTTATGGAGGATTTGATTGGAAAGTACTCTATAAGCAACAACCGAAGTATATATTTTTGTGCTAAGCGAAACGACTTAGTTGTTGGAATCAAGTTCTTTAACGGAGCTTGCGGTAGAAGTAACATTTTATAAAATTGCAGTAATCGTCATGTAACGAAGAAGGGTTTATGCTCCTTTTTATTATATATAAAAGAAAGAGACAGAGACTGAGAGAGAGATAGCTTTCATGGTTTTCGAGGGTGCTGAAGCTGAGAGTGAGGTCAAATGAAAATCTAAGATGGCGGCTGCGAACATTTCAAATTTTTCATCATGGATATCCTTTTCATGGTTTTCGAGGGTGATCAAGCCAATAGCTAGGTTAAAATGAAAATCAAAGATGGAGGCTGCGCAAAATTCCAAAGGAGAATGGGCAAAATCGTACGGCACTTGGTCTATCAGCGGCCAGGAACATTTTATTTTTTTTTGGTTTAATATCACCCTACAATAACGGGTTCAAGAAGTTTTATATCTGTAGTGTCATTATTAATGGAACTAAATACATTTTTATTTTAGATATGTAAGCCTGTGATTTAGCGTATTAATTACTAAGATTTAGTCTTAAAAATAAGGAAATAAAATAAAATGACTTGTTTACTTCAATACATTTATTTTACATACATTTACATACATAAACTCACGCCCTTTTCCCATGGGGGTAGGCAGAAACCACAGAACGCCACTTGCTACGATCCTTACATACTCCTTTTGCCTCGTCCACATTCATACATTTAATGTACAATAATAGCACTGAGTTCTGATGCCGGTAATAAAATATCCTCGTCTTGATGTCTAGCCCATGCCAGATACCACACTACACACATAACGTGTGCGCAACAACCGATTGTGCGCCTTCCACTCAAACAACTGCAATAATAATGAGCAATTGCTTCTCTATTTTGTCTTTGTCGGTTAATTACAATATAAGAATAATATATTCTGGACCTTACATGTCTAGATTGTATTCGCACACGTAATAACCAAATATCTTCTTCTTCAATAAAATCTCTGAGCTGACTTATTTGTCGCTCCCGGTATACTTCGATATTGTATAAGCCTTCAATTAAGTGTTCAGCGTAGTAGCTGCGAGCCAACTTGATTTGGTATGTGCCAAGTGCAAACAGAATTAGGTCTTCTTCAGAAAAAACCGGAAAGTCTTCAAAAATAGGTTGGTCGCTGCTGAGTCTTTCAAATGATGCCCTCTGTCTATTTATGTTATGACGGATAACATAGTCCGCTAAGAGGTTCGGTATTTCAAAACGTTCATTAATTATATTTACGAACGATGATGCATGAATACTATCTTGTATTGGTGTTTGGAACGCATTGATGAGTGCCGCTGCGTTTTGAAAGTCCTCAAACATGTGACTTAAGGCGCGATTAAAATATTCTTGCCTAAACAATTTGAAATCTCGCTTGAACCTGCCATTTATAACTTCCACTACCCAGCGGCATAGAGTTACCAGCCTAGTTCTATTGGCCTGTTCAGTAGTAAGCTGGTCTGCACCGCGGTCTTTGGTTTCTGGCATATAGGCACTGTAGTTGCATCGCTCCAAATCGCCACAGACGTCTCTAAACCCACGATCTAAAATGAATATGTCGCCAGCCCGGTAAAACCAGTGAAATGTGCCTTCTTCGTCATTTATAATTCTTTCCAAAATACTGGCATCTGAGTCGGTAGCAGCATAGGGCCCGCAAACATCAATTATATGCCCATCGGAACACACCATTAAGAACGGTTTTAATAGATTTTCGTATTTGTGTAGACTGTAGGTCTGTCGCTGGAACGAAAAGTTGGAGCTCTTCTGTATATAAATATATGTTCCATCCATGATTGTTACTGCCTTCCTTTCTTCTGGAGAAGACTCGGGATTTCCAAATAACGCGTTTGGTACAATAAGATTACGGTCAGCGACCATTCTTCTATTTAAATGGTCGAGTCCCAGGTGTCGTGGCTTAAAATCCAGAGATATAGCATCACGCGCGGTTTTTAAATGCCTTTCTAGAGTCCTTCTACTTATGTTAAAGAGCGTGGCTAATCTCTCGTTGCTATCACCAGTTCGCAACTTCATTAAATAAATGGCTAGTTTTGTTTTGGCGTTTGACTCAGACAAAGAAGGCGTTTGTTCCAAGATTGTATTGAATTGATCTCTGCTAACGCCCAATCGAATATGAATCTCATTAGGATCCATATTTGCAATATCTTCAAAGTCCAGAATATTTTTATTTAAAACAGCTTTTTTAAAAAGCTCTAGTATTTGCACAAAATGAGAGCTGTTAAAATCATGTCTGAGATTTGGACTATCAATGAGCTCTTCCCAATCATTTGATGTTAAATGTGCATCACATATTCTGGCACTGTCTGGTATGAATAAGTTAGAATGTAACATAAGAGTAATCCTTACATTCTCAGGCATTCGACGACGTGAAACACTACGGCATCTGTCAAACATACAGTTTGCCGAGGTGCTAGGCACTCGTGAATTTATATTCTTCCACTTGAAGAACACATTCGTGCGGGGCAGGGTTATTGTTTGGCTGCACAGCCCGTTGAGCTCGTTGCCAACAGGGTCGACAAACGTATTCTCGGCCGTTGTATTCAACCTGAAAAGGAAAATAGTTTATAACATAGTATTTAAAACTCACAGCAGTTTCAGTTAAATCATGTGTTGTATAGTAGAACATGCCGAGCTCTTTTTCAACGTGACGAATGAGTCATGCTCATACGCATTGTTAATGAGTGGTTGGCCTCTATTATATTTCGAAGCTAGATAACGTTGGCTCTGTTTCCATATGCACCATGTGTGTAAAAGAGAGAGAAGATCTGTTTTGACTATAACTTAAGTATTGTTAGAAAAGAACCATACGCTTAAGGAAATAACATAATTCACTAAAAGGACGTACATAAAAATACAATCAAAACTGTAACGTGGACTTTCAATAAAGAGCCCACACTTCACCCAACGATGTGTCGCATATGCACATCGTGACACAATATTATGAGGCCATCACCGCTATAGGGTGCGTACATACGGGTAAAAACAACCAAAAAATAGTCTAAAAATACTTACTTGCTGTGGAGCTATAGCTTCAATAATATATTGAGCATTGGCAGCATTTTCCTCAAAAAGAGCATGGGTTATTTCTAACCTTCTTCTATTAACCACTGATCGATTGCACAAAACACATATAGGTCGATTTTCTGCCATTTTTCAATAATGTTCCGTTGGCGTACACAAGTCCAGAGTCCAAGTACACAAGCACAAACGTACAGAAGTTCAGAGTTAATAGCCAGGTTATCAGGTTAGGAAGAAACACAGTCCAGAGGGTAGCCAGGGTCAAAACGTTTGAAAAAGAATCCGTAGATGAGCGCACAGTACACAACGTCACAAGGGTAAGCGAAGGACTGCGCCGAGTGACGCACACGCACCCCACACCTCGGCTCTTTTGTTTGCACTCGAAGCTGATTGGGCCGTTCGAACTCAGGTAGTCCATGTAGTAAACCCATTGTTGAGCTGAGTCTTGTAAACGGTATGCTGACAACGTTTTGAAATACTTTTGAAGACATAAACTAATGTTAATAAGTATTTTATAAAATGGGTTTGCACATTTTCTTGCACTTATTATCTAAGTATTTTACCTATATGTATTTTTTTTTCTAAATGAGCTGCAATGTTACGTTCATAGTAAAAGTTAGTCCTTAGTAATAGTACTTTCATTTAATACCTATTTCGTTGTTGGCCGCTCATAGACCATTTTGCTCTTTCTCCTTTGTCACTTAAAAATTATCACAGACGTCTTCTTGGATTTTCATTTTGAACTTCGTTCCTGTCAGGGGTCCCCCGATCCCAAACGTTTTTTTTTGGTTTGAGGACCTGTCATACCAGCCTATCAATATGAAACGGTCCACTGTTAAACGCAGATCACTCTATGAGTAATTGAGTACCTAAATAAATCAATCTTTATTAAATCTTTCCAGTCTTAGGATCCATAATTAATTAATCAAATATTTTATAATGAATGTAACAATGACTAAAACGATAATCGTAATTAATTTCAATAATTTACAAACCAACTGATGAGAAAGGCATGTTTAAGTACCGGCAAAACGTCGAACACAAAAGCTGTCGAATAGGCTTAGGCTCCAAAATTTAAGCTGATAGGGTCCAGTAGGTTACGTGTGTAGTCGCCCTAACGTTGATCGTGAACCTACCTACCTAATTATTTCTCTCATGCTTATGTATATACGGACATATGAATTAGGGCTAAACGATTAATTGTTATGTTATTATTTAAATGGTCTTGATATTGTCGTAATTGGCGCCTTGTTGGGCTCGTATTGGCAAATGCTGGGAGCTGGGACCTGTTAATTGACCTTGTTACTTAGAGCTGATGTTTTTGCGATATTGTCACAGTTGGTGGTGGATTGTATCATTGACATTTACTCCCAAAGGGTTCCTGTAAATTGGTGATGTAGTTTATTATGAATATAACGTTATGGTATAAATACTGTCGATATATCTTTCTATGTCTCAAGTTCTTGTATTGATCTTTATAGCTTAAACAATATAATCAGCGGGTCATTCGACCAGCTAGCCTGATCCTTTCCCTCTTAAAAGTAAAAACATAGGATTTTCATAAAAGAAAACTCCTGGATAAAATGGGTGACCTGGGAATCATCGCAAGCATATTGCTGTGTTCTAACGGTAAATTAACAGCCACATTATACTATTCAACTGCTTGCGTGACAGTAGCAATGCCATGATTGGCTTCCATTTTCTTTATTTGATTTACCCACAGAACATATAACTACAAGAGGTTAGAAAGCAAATATTATGTAGTTCCTGATTTGAATTAGAACGCGTGTCGCCGCTTGCTTTCCACACTTTAACTCCACTACAAGCAAGAGACCAATACATACGCCTATTACGCACACAAATAAACCACATGCACTTAGATAGCGAGTTTGCTATTGATTGTCACACTAAATGATAAATGATTTTATTTCTGTAAGTAGGTTTGTACAAACACTTTTACACGTCAATAATATATTTTTTTAAACTAGATGAGTTTGGCGTTTCCTATCTGACTACTCCGAGAAGAAAGGCCGAAACAAACTCAGCGCAAACTAACGCAAACAATGCGTTCGACGCACACTCACACACGCGCAAAAGCAATAATTTATTTCTCGTGCATGTTACGGCGACCAACGGCAACGGTCGATTATTTTATATCGATAAAATTACTGTAATTTTTAAGTTGGAAATTTTTTGCTAAAATTTCGGGAAGGGGGGGACAAATTAGTGTGGACTTCCTACATACACATCAATAATTTAAACTCAAACTCAAGAGAGAGAGAGTCTCCCGTCCAAGCCGCCGCGGTGGACGCTCCGGGCGTCGGGAGCCGCGTGACGACTCCCGGCCACCGTAGGCGCGGGCCTGCGGGCGGTGAGTAATGAGGCCCGTGCTGGACGGCGCGTACGTGTTCCACGCGCGCCTCAAAGAGATGTCAGCATCGAAGAGGGCCCAAGCCTGCCGGGAAAGCGGGATCATCCGAAAGGGGTACCGCTGACCCGGAACATAAAGGGCCAAGGAAGGAACACGGGTGGGTTTTAGTCAGTAAGAGTCTGACACTCCCTTCCGCTCCACCCAGAGCGGGAGAGGTCATTTGACGATATCACATCCTCAAAAAAAAAAAAGAAGCGTTGACGCATTTGAAGGTGACAATAACTGTTGCTGTAAACAAAAGTACAATATTATTTTTTAATTGTGTTAGCACTAGCACACGGGGTATTTGTTACTGGTACCTTTATTATATTGTAATATCAATAGTATACTTACTATTATAATATATCCTAAACAAATAAATTGATTACGTCATAAAGCAGCAGGTAAAAAAAGTTGTTTACCTGTATGTTTCGTCTCTTCATGGACTCATCTCTTTGTTGTAAATGGAGTTGCATTGCTGGCATTCAAAATAAGCTGTAATTAAGAATATAAACATCTGTTATAAAATTCATGTGATTATTTTAAACTAACTATTGATTGCAATGATATTTTTCTTATGGCCAATTTAGGTATGTTAGCTGGTTGAAAAAATCAAAATTTCACCATGTTGTTTTGACTTGTATTTTCATCGACTTATATTTTCAGCTTTAAGGCTGCATAAACCCAATAAACACGGCCTTATATAATAATAATCACAAAAGATGATCTAGGTGACGTCATTTCATTTTAAGGTAATAATTAGGCACGCAATTCAAAAATAACAATAGTTTTATAAAATATAAATTATACACTACTTACTGAAAAAGGCATAACGATATGTTTGTGCGGAGAAATCCTGATTTTAAGTAGCTTTTCCCAAATGTTTTTGTTATCTAGGTAATAAGTTTCTGCAAAATGTTGCGAACAGATTGTGCTACATAGAAGGTAACCATTCAATTCTACCAGTTGCCTCAATCCTCAGTTTTTTTTTTTTTGTATCAGGATCTGTTGGAAACCTAAAAATATTTGTTTTTAATGTATGCCTTCATTATAAAAGGCTAACCTCAAACCAAATTTTAGACAAAAAACCTACTCAGAAACTAAATTAATAACCCACAATAAACAATGATTAGTGGTAATAAACAAAGTTATTTTAATTATAATATTACTCATAATAATCATTTGTATCAAACACACATAATTAATATCGACACTGTTTACAACTTGCAACAACACTATCGATAAGCATGGATTTCACCGAATTTCAGCTTTGGCTCGGCGTACGCGACGTTCGCAGTGAACGCAATACATTGCGCGATCACTCATCTAGTACAAGATGGTACCCATGCATTGCAAGCAATGTATAATTTTGCAACTATTGTTGCGATTGCATCGTGTTTATCTACAAACTACATAAATACTATAGTAATAATTACAAATATCACTTATATTTTAAGGTTTTTGGGCTTACCGGTGAAAAGAAATCCCTTTCCGGGCTATAGTGCACACATGACTTCTTTTCCGACACGTTATAATAGCGCAAAACGGCATAATTCTTATTTTTTTGCGGAGCTTCGCACGTTGTCGCAATATGAGCGCGACTGTTAGCCGGTGAACTAAATTTTGGTTGACTTATGAGCGTTTTCTCATAAGTGCGGCGCGCCTGCCCCGCCCACAAGGCCCTTCTAACCTCTTGTATCTTTCTGTGGATTTACCTATGTAAAACAGTAATGTAGATTTTTTGCGATGTAAAGAGGTTTTTTGCGATGCTCCCAAGATCCTAGATAAATTAAAGCTTCTTATCCTAAAAATACTTCCTCTTCAGTACTCAAACTAAACTAACTAGGAACTAGACATTTTCATATTCTCAGAATCACTTATCATCTAAAAGGCATCACAGGTCCATTTGCGTTTTCCCCGTAGACATGTAACTCGAGCGTTATTCTATGTCTTGCAGAACCAAAATAGCAATTCTAAGAAGTAAATTAGGTTTCTGACTCAGAAAGTAATTCGTCATCTTGTCTTCGATGACAGTAATTGCTGCTGCATGGTGTTTCATCAAAAAGAATAATGGTCATTAATCTATTGTGATCCTTTAGAGACGTAACAAACTGCATGACGAATTTTTAATTACATAACGTAACACCACGCCTGTATTCTGCGAATGATAAATGATAATGTGAAAATGGTTTTGTGGGTTGGGGTTTGTAAACTCTGTACAAATAAATAAATAATAATAATAATATGAGTAAGCTCACATTTTTTTAAGGCTAACACCGATTAGATCGGGCCGCACCGCATCGAAAATATCCTTCTACATCAACTTCGTACATTTTGTATGAACTGACTACAGGCGAGTCGCACCGCGATTTTTGTATTGTAATGCGATGCGCTGCGGCCTGATGCAGTTGTTATGTGCACTAAGCTTTAGTCTAATGGAAAGCTTCAAATTTTCACTAGCCGATCTGTCGCTCGATTCGTACTTTTCCCTCGTAACTAATATCAAGTTGAGTTATTCTCGATTCGAGAACTTCTCGCAGGGAAGGCATGCGACATGGCTTAGTTTACATGCGACATTCAAAGAGTGGTCGGGACCAGTCAACACGTACATGGCATCATGTCGATCGTCAGACCAACGTCAAACAGTTGTTGTGTCAATTACGGAAGAAAATAATAAATATTTCATAACAAAACGTGTTACGAGTTCATAAACATCTTAGAAGACACTGCGATCGCTACAACAAGGAAAACACACGAAGAAAACCTCACGCCTCCGCTAAAGTAGTCAACTTTTGCGGCGTCGATAGAGGTAACACATCTGAGATACAGAAGCTGAAGGCACCGGCTTCTAAAACCAGTCAAATGGAAGAGGACGGCTTTATTATGGTTTAGGGGAAAAAAGGTCGATCGGGTCGCAATCACAACAAACGCGGTACCACTCCTGCAAGCGAGGACTTTTGATCTGTAGTGCTTGTTATCCTCCTGCATATTTTCCGGTTGGACCCACAGTCATCGAGAACGAAGGAGCCAAGGCCAAATTAGTACCGATAGAAGGACGTTGCTGAAGCTGTCACGAATATATACATTATAAGAATCAATAGTTTACATGATTATTCGACGTCATGTGTGGAGCGAGACTCCTACCGCTTGAGGAAGGAAATTTGCTTCTGGAAGGATTAATATTTTTTTCAGTCTCTGTAGAGTAATGTAGGCAGAACACGTAGATACAGCTGCGTCGTTGGAATGGTAAGACGCAGCAGCCATTCTGAGCATCGAGTTACATCTCTCGATTCTGAGAACCGGTAATTCAGTCCGGTCTTTACGACAATCACGGTTCCTCTTCTCTATCTTGATAAGTCTTGGTGTCATTTCGGTGGTCATCAGTTTACTTATACTTATCTTAGTTTCTCTGTCTACGATTTAATTATATAAATAAATTGGTAACCAATGTAAACGATCAATAAAATATGACTTTATTTTGACGTGACAAAAATCGTAGACATTTGACAAATCAGTACCAGCCATACAATCCGTTGTAACAAATACAAAGGAGAACTTATTGAAATGTTAATAATAAAATATAAATGGAGTTAAGAAAACAGTATTGATGATGATATCGATAAATGTTCATGAAATACGCATAAAATGCTGCTCAAAATTATGTATTTGACAAAAAAAAAAACTTTAAGATGGTCAAAAGTGCATTATCGATTGCGTCAAAATAATAACATCGTTTTGTGGAATGGATTAGGTACTACGTGCGACGCATAATGGCAACATTTTCGTCCTTAGACTCGTAATTTGCGATCAACTTGTAGTGAGAATACAAGAATCTTAATAATGTCACCATTTTATAAGTGATTAGGACACGAGCGACAATGAAAAATGCGACAGCTACGAGTATAAACATGAGAATTGCCTTCCAGGTCCCCATGCTCAGCAGTTTTTTGACAATTTTAGCGGCAGACATCAAAAATCACATTAAATTCTTCCGTAACCGTAAATGACTGAGATCACAAAGCAGCTTCTAACAGTTAAACTCCCACATGACCGTTTTTAAGGATGACTGCGTACATTTTTTACTTAGTCATTTTGACGAGCTTCATAATTGGGATGTAGAATTCGTTCTAATCCTTCATGGGACGCGTCTGTTTTAATTGTAGATTCAAACGAGTATTTTTTTTTGTGTGTTGTTGTGTTGGTACTTATAGCAAATATGCACGATTTCAGCAAGATGCATTTTGATTAAAAGAAAAAGAAAATAGAGGACTTTGAACGATTATTTCCACGATTAAAATTGGTCACTTTATCTACATTGGAAGGTATAAGTGAAATCTGTATACGGCAATCTTATTTAAATGTGGAAATAACTAACAAAAATAAAATTTAAAAATACACATTTAAATTCTCTATTCACGGAGCTTTGTTGAGAGCATGCAGACTAGACACCAAAATTTAATACTGCCAACACCCCAGGAGCAAAAAGAAAAATGGGCACCATATTCAACTAATAGCATCCCTAAAACCTGCCCGTCGCAATATCCACAACTCCTAGATTTTTATAGTTCCAATAACACCTCGTTATTCAAGTGGGAATCACGAAATTGGAATGGAAAATGGCGTCACAATATGGCGTCGTGCTCATCCACTCATAGTGTCGCAATTTCCTCCCGCGCAGATGACGGGGTCTGTGTCAAATGTCTTATTTTATGAACTGACTGCGACGTATGCCGTTTGCATTAAATTATATGGCGTGATGAGTTTTTTAGTACTCGCTGTTGAAGTTGGAGTGAAAAATCTATGGTGGGAGTTCAAGTTTGGGTGGGAATTTGGTGTGTGAAATAGTTCCCTTTTCCAAGAGGAGAGGGTAACAGCTTTATGGAAAAGTTTTGAGGTACATAGAGTCTCTTGCCATCTGGACAGCGTCTTTTGGTTCTGCTGTTTTGACAAATAAATAATGAGTGTCATACTATTTTATTTTTTATTGGCTTTACAGGCTACAGAGGATATAGGATCGCAAGTAGAAGAATAAGTGAATGCATTAATAATAAGTGTTGCTTTAACTCAATAAAAGGTGGTAGTGCCTGGCCTGTAATTATATTTTCTTTCATAATTTCCTAATGCTCCATTCTTACCTTCGAGGAAATATAAATAATATAATTTTACAGTGGCTTTTCTCAATACGAACCAAAACTTCTCAAAACAAATGCTCTGCCATTTCTCCTTCATTGTTTTAAACCCCATGTCTCCATTGTTTCCCCAACTGCGTATAAACAGCAAAATTTAAAAGCCAAAAGACATCCCTTATATTCTATAAATATTTTTCAATTTCCCTTTTCGTTGTGACGCGAGCCGTGAAATATAAAGTTACACTTTGTTTTTCTTGTCGAGTCTGTTGGTAAATGGTGGGTAAGAAGGTACATTAACTTAGACCCGTCCGTGTCTTGTTACTTACGTCTATTTGTAGGAAATTGATATTTTTAGAAGTTTGTGTTTAGTGAAAAATTGTTATTGACAGATATCAATAAGATTTTGTGGTGATGTAGGTGTGTCCTCTTATGTCAATATTTATATGATCAATTGGCCTTTTATACTTCATAGGGTCTGTCAGACTCTTACTAACTAAAAACCACCCCGGTGTTCCATCTCACACCTACGCTGGGGGTCGCGGGAACGTACGATCCTTCCGCAACCCCCGACTGGTGCCGGCCCGCCACCGCGGGCCTCTTCGGGTCTGTGGGGGGGAGTGAGGTGTTTGACTCCCCCCGCGACGGCTAAGAGGGGCGCGCGTGGAATACTACGCGCCGCCACGTTGGGCCCTGATGTGTGGGGGGCGACGGACGTCCCGAGTCCGTCGCCCCTGGACCCATTTAGGGGGGCTGGAAGAGGGCGTTGTCCATCCTCCGCCGACGCCCGGTGCGCCTTTTGCGGGCCGGGTGAGTGGACGAGATCCCCCTCCCTTTCCGCAGCCGAAACAGTCGTCTGGCAAAAGGAAACCACCGCGTCCCAGGACTCGTCGCTGCCGACCATCGACTCGAGTACGGCCGGCAGCGACAAGTCACTGCCTACTTCTGAGATGAGGGCACGGCGCGGCTCCTCCCAAGCGGCACACTCTGCCAGAGTATGCCGCGCCGTGTGTTCCCGGCAGTCGACGCAGTGGTGACACCGGGCGTCCGGGTGTCCATCCCAACTGGTGCCACAACAACCGGTTCCTCTATTTATCCAGTCTGTGCACGTTTGCTTAGAAGTGTTCACTCCTATATTGAGTACTCTTTAGCTACTTCAATATTTATTTTTCTAGTTAATCTACATCGACTGTTCTGATTGTCAATCTTTCTGGCTGAAGATCGTCCTATAGTGATTACTTCCTCTATGATTTTCATTGTATCTTTCCCAAGTCCATTTGTAACTCTAATGTTAGCATTTCCTTCATAAATGCTCGTGTATTTAAGTTAATGCGTCTTGCGTGCTCCTCAGGTAATTGAATGTCAGTCACAGTGATGGACTATTGAGTTAAATTTGCATTAATAGAACCCGTTCATGTCAGGTTGATAATAATTATCTATGTAGAATGGTGGTTTGAAAATGATTTTCTTAAATTTTGTAATAATACTTCGTTTTATTCGCAAAAATATGTTTCTAGCCTCGCCTTGCCTTTCTATGGTTGATAGTTTCAAGCTGCACTGTTGCATTATATGGTTCAGCAAATATACAGGATCGGGACGTCAATAAGACAAACAATTACATTTCGTATAACTAATTAATGACATTCCCAGTCAACAAAAACAATTCGATCAAATATATTTATTTAGGTTGATTGAAGAACATTTTTTTTTAAATTTCGATGTTACAATGCATTTTCATAGTTTTGAAAATACTGCTACGCACTAGAAAGTATTGCCAATTTTTGTGATATAATTTTATAATCCAATTAAAAATTCGAACCATGTTTATCAACATGCATTTTTTTTACATGCAGAAGGGCAGGGACGTAGAAGCACAGCCTGTTACGTGGATTCAGTACATGATTCTGGATTTCAAAGCCTTGAAATTTTTAATCGGTTATTTAAAAAAAAACGCGGCCAAAATGTATGGAACAGCATTTTTTTTTTATAAGCGACGAATAGTTTCAAGGCAGGGGTCCAGTATTGTGTACTGAATCCCGGTTTAAATAAATCCATGATAATAAGCCGCGCTTCGATGCCCCGTGCCACCCTGTATACAATAAGCTGCTACCTTTCTAAGCTAATTCCGTCCCATAGGAAGTTTTCTCTAGGTTTATCCACTAATCAACAGAGTGAACAACTTTCATTTTTTCCATCTTTACTTTGTAAAGTATTTTTCTCAAACATGCTTGGAAGTTTGAGCATTACCTATTTTGACAACGTTCTTCGAGATAAATCGAAATTGCTGTACTGGCCAAATACATGCGAGCAGCGGCCGGCAAAAGTTGTTTAAAAATCCATAAGTACCTATCCGTGGTTTAGCGGCCAAATAAATTACATAGAAAACTCAAATCTATCGTAAAATTTAAAAATGGAACGTTCTTTTACTCCAAAACATGGCAACCAAGGAGGTAACTTATCAAAGGTTTTATTAAAATTTTGAACTGGCCAGAATATACAACGCTGTTTATTGAAAAAAAAAAATGTACACTTTAACGCGGGATAAATTAATGTTGTTCGTTGTTCGTCATTGATTTTGAAAAGTACCTAATTGTATTTTAATTTCCACGCATTACTTGAGGAAAGTACTATACAAGCCTTGGCCACAACTAGGCATTAATGAACCTACGTATGTGTGCCTCGGCTTCGCCTCAGTTCACATTTACACGTTCGTCCATCATCAATGTCTCTTTTGCTGCCCGCTGCAGTAATGTACTAATAATATTATTTAACTATTGGGAATATGAGAACTATTTAAATATATATTTTTATATTTACGTATTTTTCTCTATTAGTTTAATCATGATCTGGCAGTTTGAGTAATTTATGCAGCCTACTCAAATGTCCTTTTTTTGGCATTGTTCGTCGAATCGTTGAGCTCCTTAAGTTCTGAGTTGAGCTGCACGATTGCTGACAATCGCGTGCAGAGACTAGACAGGTCCACTCAATCTGTGTGGTGCTTTCCTCAAAAGACTACTTCAGACACCGATCTACATAGCCTTCACATGATCTGCCCAAGATTCTGTCTGGACTTTAAAAGAGACTGTGATTTCTGAGTTTGTTCTGGCCTTTCTTCTCAGAGTAGTCAGGTAGGAAACGCCGGCCTCATCTAGTTTAAAAAAAATATGATTGACGTGTAAAAGTGTTTGTACAAACCTACTTACAGAAATAAAATCATATATGATTTATAATTTTTCCATCTGTCTTTTTCAATGACTTAACTACATACTTCGCTTCCCAAATAATCTATATACTTCCTACAGATAACCTGTTTGAGTTAAAAAAAAAAAATCATCGCCTCCTCTTGCCTTTATCCCCATTTATTTAGAGTTGACGTAGCGTGTACTTTTATTCCCGTCATCTCTATTATCGTCGTATCGATGGAGTTTCTTGCCCATACGAAACTACCTCTTGAAAGAGGCGACTAGACTCAATTCTATTTTAACCGACTTCAAAGAGGAGGAGGTTATTAATGCGGGTGTTTTTTAATTTTTTTATTTATGTTAGGGCAAACTCCATCATATAAAGACGCAATAGCAAAATTCTTCCGAAATGGTCCCATTTCAATTTCATATAGATCTGATGATGAGTTTCGGAGACAGACAACGGAACTGTTCAAAAAATGACAGCAAATAAACCGCGATTGCTGCTATCGCATAAAATTGGACTGATTACAAAGTCACACAACACAAAGTCTCGCCTGTGCACTCGAAAAGGTTACGCAGATGTATTCAGTATGTCACATTCACACCCGCATTTTGTATCAAAGTTATATGTAAGTTATAGTTATGTTATATTTTATTTTTTTGTTATATTTTTTCGCGACTGGAAACTAGTTGTAGCACATAGTAATAAAGCTTGATAATACAAAATTACATATCAAGTAGTGGTATACGATTTTTTGTGGGTAGGTACTGCAACTAAAAAGTGAAAAATAAAAACTTATTTATAAAAAAACGTTTTCTAAAAAAAAACACTACACAGAGAAAAATAACTTTAATTTCGGAAGTCGGTGACAAAAAAACTAAAATACAAAACCAAAGACACCGACTTCTGAAATTAAAGTTATTTTTCATTTTGTAGTGTTTTTTTGGAAGTCGGTTGTTTTTGTTAATAAAGTTTTTTAATGTAAATGATGACATTCAAACGCGCCTTCTATGTGCCTGCCTATTTGAAATAAATGCTTTGACCTTGACTTTGTCGTGATCTCGGTAGTCACTTCCTTTCTAGCCATGTTATCTTTCACACCATCCATCTATCGTTTATTTGGTCTTTCTTTAGTCTTATCTTATCACCATCCAAATTCAAATAA
This sequence comes from Brachylomia viminalis, assembly GCA_937001585.2. Taxonomy (NCBI): domain Eukaryota; kingdom Metazoa; phylum Arthropoda; class Insecta; order Lepidoptera; family Noctuidae; genus Brachylomia; species Brachylomia viminalis. The sequence goes on along the minus strand of OW443307.2, from coordinate 2,718,016 downwards.
TACATTCCAAATAGTTACTTAATACTCAAACATTGTTCCTAGCTGCTCATCCGTTTGCTGATATCTTAATATGCATAACGTCATACAAGGTCTGGGTTCGCTTTGAGAGTATTGCAATATCTCAGCACTTGGAAATTATGACTTTTATCACAATTGCTGACAGCTTCTGTGTAGGTCTCATGCTATTTATCTTGGTATTGATAAGGTGACTCTCTGTCACTGTGATTAATTCTAGGGCTTTCTTGTTTACTTGGACTAGGGATCGATTCTGCGATGATATAAAAAGCGGCGAAGTGCGAGTCGAACTCGCACACGATGGGTTTAGTACCACGGTAGGAATATATAATACTACTTTTTTTTTAAACTTTGATAAAAAAAACAAGAGCGGTGCTATATAAATGCCGAAACCTACACGTTTCTTGTTTGGTATGGTAAAATAAAGTTAATTTCTGTTATGGCGGGCATAGTACACATATGTTACGTACGCTTCAAAAGATACAGCCCTATGACACACGGACGGACAGTGGAGCCTTACGTATAGGGTCCGGTTGGCACCCTTTGGGTACGGAACCCTAAAACGTTTAAATTTGTAATTCGTTTTTAATTGGTTTTCAATAACGAGTTTTCGGTAAGTCGGTGTACTTGTTGTTGTTGCATTGTAAGATCTGTGTTCGGCCCTTTGCCCATCGCAGTGGCAAGTGGCACCGTCTAGTTTGGTTACGAAGTTACTAGAAGCCACTGAAGAGGTCGGATAAGAGTGACACTGGCTGATTATTTTATTTTATTATTTCTAGGAAAACTTACAGTACAATACAACCTCTAGTACAATGTGTAAACGATGGCCAATACAAGCTTCCACTAACGATTAATGTGAGTAACATTAATAAATACGCGAAAACAGCGACGTAAGAGATACGCAAATGAATTATCTCATGCTCAAAAAATACACTAATATTGAGAGAGAGAAAAACAAAATAAAAAAAACAATTGTTCAAACTTTTCTTTATACAGACAGAGGCAGGGCGTCACATCCATGTTTCCGTGGCGGCTGTCTTCTGCTGACATAGATGATGTCAGGGCAGCCGCTGTCGTACCACGTCCACGATGAACAATATTGCGGCACAATTTTGTTGATATTGAAGCTGCTGAACCATTAATACGATGACCACTTCTGGTAAAGGCTATCCTTCGGCGTAACACTAACGTCAATGGTGATTCTATATATTTAAAAATATAATAGAAGCCGTCAACTACTTGGTAAATATTGTCATCTTTGCAAACTAGCTATATCTTCGCATGCTTCTATAGCCTAAACCTAGCCTAGGTTATGCATTTATTCGGAGACTCATTTCTGATGTTAGTTATCTCGATCTCACTGAGGCACAACTAGATAAAGAGCGACTTCAAAACTATTTATAATTGGCCTGCGCAAATATGATCACATTTTTGAATTTCGTACAAAGCGTGTCTTCCCATACGTCTTCGCCGGAATTCTCATCTTGGGAATCTTGTTTCAGCTCTAGAGTATTCTGTTCAATAACAATCAACCAACAATCAAAAACAATCAACCAACAACAACAAACAACCATCAATCAACAACAACAACCATCAATCAACTACAATAACAACTAACAATCAACAACAACAACAACACGGCCCAATATCGACCTCCGGTCTCCGGAGGGGAGTAATGTAGCGGTATATATAGGTATACAACTTCCCGACATCAATCGTCGGGCAGCTGACCATCAGACACGACACTCGTCTGGTCGAGGATCCTCCCTTTTCTATGGAGGTATGAGTGAACTTTACACCCTGTTCCTCTTACCTCTATAGTTTCCTTCCTCTTGTTTCATGTTTATTATTGTATATATATAATTATGTAGATAAGTATTTTTTTCATGCATGTGTGTATTTATTGTATATGTAAATGGTAGACCACTGACTACCTGCAGTATTGTCTCTTCTTCTCCCTTTAATCCATCCAAAGGTTATCTAAAAAATACCGCTTCGAGCGATAAGACCGCCCATTGTGTCACAAAATTACATTTATGTCTGTAATTTTTATGGTGTACATAACAATGAGTATTCTATTCAATTCCCTTATTAAATTGGCGGAATATTAACCAATCGTATAAAGTAAATAGCAACTAACATAAGAGTCCTTAACATAAGAACGATATTAGAAACTAGTTCTGACAAGTGTGCAGTTTCATAAACTTCAATATCACTTAGGTACTCGTAACCGCTTGCATTATTAATGTCTTCTCGTTCAACTTTATCGGTACGTTGACAGCTGCATCGGGAATGCATCTTTTAATACTGAGATTAGATGGGAAATGTACTTAGGCATACTTGTAAGGGAATGAGTGTGGGTGGTCTTACTGACCAGACCTGTGTATGCATCTTTATACAGAAAAACTAAGAGTAATGCACAAAAGCGTTCTGATAAAAATAACGTTTACCCCATACCTTGGCACACGTGGACCATATCACTCCGTACAATCATTTACTCCTTGTTTCTTCCTTTTAGTAGCTGTTTTAAGTAGATATGCTACTATCCTCCCTAAGGGTCCTAAATTCTTATCAAATCCTTGTTTCCAATTTGTTCATGTTATTTCCACTTAAACCAATAAATACTAGTATCAACATTTTGTTAGTGTGAAGTTGCAGCAAAAATTGAAACTTATGTTTAGTTTTATAAGTAATTTTTCCAAATACCTTCACATTTTTGATAAGTTGTTAGCACAAAATAGACACTGATGTACCTAACTTTAACTAAATCGCTTTAGAGGCGAGAAAAGCTGTGAATCCGAAAAACAAACTACAAACGGTCGAAAACACGGCGTCACCTTTCTCCCTTGACAAAAACAAAAGCATCCCCCTATTTAACAACCCGAAACAATCTCACCAGAATAAATACGGTAACTGTAGGAACAGCGGGAACGGCGAGGATTGTACCAGCTGCGCTTACTGGCTGTCGGGCGGAAATTACGGAACTAGTGCATTCCGCACCTACACCCGTCTTGCAGTTAAGTCGTGTGTTACTTCAGTACTCTAGTAAGTTCATGTACTTCAGTACTTTAGTAACTTCATGTAGTTGGTGAAGAGGAACGATGCTGTTCCTAAGTATTGTTGAATGGGGGAACTTTGAAACCCAGAGGTGTATTAGCCTAGTTGTCAGTCTAACCAATTTTCGTTTTCGGGTATCGGCAATTTTCAGAAAAAATATCCACTATCGCCCATTTTCCTTTTCGGCGGAGGATTCCGGAAAAACAATTCCATTTTTTTTTCAGAATGTCCATCGTAACCTAAAATAAAATCACAATACATGTGGCTCGTGGGCGCATGGGCTCGTGGCTTAATATAGCAGCCGCACGGTTCGCTTGAAGGTTAGGTAAGCTAAGCTTGCCGCGGTCGGTTCGTGGATGGGTAACCAACCATTAAATATCGAGACCCCTCCATGCCTCGGAAAGCAAGTTAAGCTGTTGGTCATTTGTCGCTGTCATTTGTAGATCTTTGACAGTCGTTACGGATAGTCAGAAGCCCAAAAGTCTGATAACGAGTCTTACCAAGGGGTATCGTGTTACGCAGTAGTTGGGTTGTGAAGGTCAGATAGGCAGACGCTCCATATAAAATACTGGTATTCAGCTGCACCCAGTTAGACTGTAAGCTGAACCCAAAATAGATGGTAAAAGGCCAGACAGATCGACATGAAAAAATACAAACATTGTTGTTTGCTTTCGTTTTCTGACTGTAGTTGTCAGATAGTTTTACTTTGCAAAAATACCGATAGTTTAATAGGTCGGCCATATTAGTGGTGGAATCGATGACTATTGGGGTAGACGTATTCTTGAACGGAAACCGCGAATTGGTAATTTGACATGCCTGTTACAATCTCACCGTGATAACTTAGGTGAAGTGAGTTGTCGATAGTGTCAATCCCAGCATCACGTGGAATGATAGCTCACTTCACCAAAGTTATCACTGTGAGATTGATACAGAATCGACCGGCTGTATAGGGTATAAACGCCCTCAGGCTAGTTAGAGCGACGATTTTAGCAGGATGGCTGGTAGCAGCTGGATGAGAGTAGCCGAGGATTAACTGAAATGGAGTTTGATTGCAGAGGCAATGAAATAGGTTGATGAGGATAGGTATTTCAAAATCTTGCATAAATGTGTAATTTGACGATTTTATTTCTAAATAACCGGTTTGAAACCAGAAAGGTGTAAATATACTTTGTGTAAATTATTTCATCACCACTGGTCTCAAAACGAAGAAAGAAAACATCTTGAGGAAACCGGCATGTCCTAGAACCAAAAACTCGAAGACATGTGACATCTACCAACCCGCACTGGGCCCGCGTGGTGGATTACGGCCCACTCCCTCTCACCAAGAGGAGGCCTGCGTCCCAGCAGTGGGAACATTATAGGATGATGATGATGATAACTAAATAATATAATTGATATTATGGTTGGTGAGCTAATAGGATATATTAGCACACCAACCATAATATCATTTCTGTAAACAAGTACAGCATCGAACATCTGAGGGGCAATTCTCGTACTTAAAAAACGTTCAAATTCAAGTCGCAATCTCATCTCAGCGACAATCAATGTCAAAAACTTGTCAAAAATGTATGGAAATTGATTGTATTTTTGACAGATTGAGACTGAGATCAGACTGTGAATGTGCTTAAAATTACGGGAATTACCCCTCTGATGTCGGTACATAATATTACATTGTTCACTTAGAACAATTGAACCGATAGCCAGTAAGCTAATGCTGTGCTAAGTTAGACAACAGTTTGGTATTGGATTATACCACCAACAGAATAGTGATGTTCAAGCGACAGAATTTAAAGGTGTGGACAGACGAGAATAATACGCAACGTAAGTCGTCAGAATTACGTTGCTTTTGGTTTCACTATAAGTACCTAATTATACATTTTCGTTTATATTAGTGTATTTGTTTAAATTCAAGGGTCAAAGGGAGATTAGCTTAATCTGAAGTTATTTTTCCGTCAGTTTAATAGAGTAATTTTGATTAGCGTCACAGTTGATTCAAAATTACCCACATCTGGGCAAAGCATATTGCGATAAGTTTCGCTAGTGTGTCTCGACCCCGACATCCTACCCTCATTTATAGTGCAGAATCACGCTAGTCTACGCTCATCTAGCCCCGCCCTTACAGCGACGTTTCAGCAACATAATAGTGACGTTCTTGCAATTTCCGTCGCCAGCCGTTTCACGCTTCGCATACGTTTTATTAAGCATTTCCTAAAATTTGAGAAGCGAAGCATGTTGACATGAGTCAAACTTAAGTCGTTAATTATTTTAGTCTAGATACTACTGGCGGTAAAGGAATGGAGAGGTGCCCAATATGAAGGCGTAAGATACAGGTAGGATAATGCTTTGTTTAGACGTTAAAGGAACTATTAAGGTTGATTATGCAATGTTTTTCTAGGAAAGATGATACTTTGAAAATGCTTGAGTTTTTTGTAGCTTCTTTACTAAAAGGTGTCCGTATTTGTAAGATACCTCCTCAGTGATTTGTATCTACATTTTACAAATCATTTGGTATGCGATTGAAAAATTATGTTATAATGTCGATAGAGTTACAAAAAATGATTAAAAGTCAGAAAATCTACAACTGTGGAAATGATTATGAATATTAGAACTTATGCCTACTGCGGCATGGGTGCCACAGATAACTAACCTGCAATTTTTTTTTAACCCGTAAAGTAGTCCCACAGCTTTAAAAATAGCTAAAATATTACTATATGCGTGCCATATTCAGCAGGAAATGTGGTACAAACAATGAGGGTAGTTTCTTTCAGGCAGCGCCCCAGTTGTGAGTAAAAATGAGCGTTGCTGCAACACAGTTGGATGCAAATTGAATGCGCAAGTTGGAAGTGCTCTGAACAATCGTATCGGACGCAGGCTGCAGAGTCGGGGACGGATAGACAGGGATATATTGGGGGGGAAATATTGTTTTTCACTATAAAAAAAATTGGTTTGTAGCGAAGCGTGAAATTATTGACTGAAGAATTGAGAAGAGTCAGTTTCTTATAAAGAAACTATAAAACATAGAAAATTTATAGGTAGATGACTTTTTACAGTTAGGCCACGTGCGCACAGACGTTAAAATATCGTAGCGGGATTTTATCGCACACTGGATTTTCAACGCTCTGCTTAGAGCTGAGAGTTTAAAATCTAACAGGGTTTTTTCCGGCGCGCTGTGATGAGCTCTCTGTTAGATTCTCAACACTCGGCTAAATACCGAGAGTTGTAAATTCCGTGAGCGGTATAATGCCGCCACGATTTTATTTTTACGTCCGTTCATACGTGGGCTTTCCGTCATTTTTCATCATTCCAATCCTGGGCTAAGGCCTCTGCCCAGTGACTTTAACGGCTTCCAGTTATTACAACCTAGAGTTAATGTACACCATTGCTTGTTGATTTTTTTTTCTAACGCGTCAGCTATCTCTCTAAAAATCAAACTGTCTCAAATGCCTCAAAAAAAAAAAAAACCATGTCGAAGCATGTCTTCTACATGATCCTAGTTGTTTTTCTTGTTTGAGTTATTTGAATCCGATTATACCTAGCAAGCCTTAAATAATGTTTCAAAGTATTCTGAAGTCACAAAAGTGGAGATTTATCACTAGAATAAGTCATCAATCTCAAATTACTTCTAACTAGTGAGTAAACATTAACCTTCCCTTTAATTAATTATTTAGCATTAAACTCAATCCGATAAGCAGGAAGCTAGAGTACGCAGCCATGCGCGTTAGCCAATCCGACGGCTCCGTCCAGGATATTAGCCAATCCGTGGCGTGCGTCATGGTGCGTTGGATTAGCTGCCGTAGAGGCGCATTACGTCACGTGCGTGTGTTCAAGCGCCAACGCATTCTATGTTGAAACTTGCAAATTGTCACACTTTGGTGCCGGTTTTTACTGTAGTCTACTTAATCAAAGTAGTTTGATTAACGACTTTGTTGCCTATCTGAGCCCACCTAGTCGAATAAAAACATTATTAATCAATGTGTGTAACAGAAACATTTTTAATAACAGAAATAAAATTGGTACACAGGTTTCCTGAAATTGAAATCTCGGCCTTTTAAGAAACTGGAAATAAAAATAAAATTTACTTCAACTCTTCAGTCGTTGTTTTGTGGAAAATTGTGGAGTTTTAAAAATTGTGGAAGAGACACCACAATTTTGCCAATATCACGTGTGTATCGTACTTACTTATATAACTAGGTACGATAAACTATTCAACGTTGGAGATTGTCCAAGGAGAGAGAAAAAAAGACAGTGAAGAGAATAAAAATAAAAAAATGAGTCGTATAGAATCAAAAACAGCCATCTGTCAGTTTTATGCAATTCGAGTTATGAATATGGTAACACTGTCTTTTTAAAATACTTTTTACTTATTTAGTCACATCGTATCAAAAACAGCAATATTCCACCAAAAACCTGAATGTAAAACCCATATTGGTATTAAATACAGCAATCTGCATACGATGAGATTAAAAAACAGCAATCTGCTAGCTTCGACCAATCACAGGCGTTCATTGATCATGACGTCAAGATGGCGTCTGCATTGATTTTGTCGTAAGATCCGTGTGCATATTTTGTAATTTTATTGCTAAAATAGTGTTAAAAAATTCGTTTGGAGGTGAACAAACTTAACATGGATGTACATCCCACACGTGTAACCAATAGATATGCGAGAAAAAAGAAAAGAGATCCCGTAAATTGGAAAGCAAATGTTGCCAAACGTCATCATCTGCCTAGCCTTTTCCCAACTAGGTATGTTGGGGTCGGCTTCCAGTCTAACCGGATGCAGCTGAATACCAGTATTTTACATGGAGCGACTGCCTATCTGACCTCCACAACCCAGTTACTGGGTAATACAATACCCCTTAGTAAGACTGGTTGTCAGACTTTCGGGCTTCTGACGACCCGTAACGACTGTCAAAGATCCACGAATGACAGCCGGGACCAACGGCTTAACGTGCTTTCCGAGGCACGGAGCAGTGGTGATGAAATAATTTATTTATTTATTTATTTAACCATATTTAAGCTATCTTTACAGGCAACCCAAGACGATAGTTAAACATACACACTCACATATAATATTCTACATTTCACTAGGTACAACATACCCTATTAACACATAGGTACACATATTACACACTTCTGTAAGAAATTATAAACATTGCCACCTTTGTGAATTCATTCAGAGTACAGCTGAATAGATCTATGTCCCCTGCTATAAGGTTGAGAGTGCGCAGTGCGCGCGTCAGAGGCGCCTCGCTCAGGAGGTTGGTGCGCGCGCGCGGCTCCGCCAGCAGCCGCGGCCGCCTACGCCGCCATACATACCTATCCGGCACACACAAACCCATCAACCCCAATATATCTGCGTTATGCACCCTTCCTCTAAGTATTTTGAATAGGTATGAGTTGAGTGCGAGATCCCTCCTGACCCTCAACTCGTTATATCCAACCATACCCAGAATAAATAGAGTAGGGTACATTAATGGATAAAATGGGTATACCCCGTACAGTTGTAAGTACAAGTACCTCACAAACTTATTTTGAACTTTCTCCAGCATGAGCCTATATTTAGATTCATGCGGAGCCCAAATGACTGCGTTACATTCTAGCTGACTTCTCACTAGAGCGTTGTAAAGGGCTACCACTGCTATGTTCTTGAAGTCGCGTACTAGCCGAAGCATGAATCCTAAATTTCTATAGGCTTTCCGGCAACAACCAATGATATGATCGCGAAACATTAACCCTGTGCTGAAATTTACTCCCAAATCCTTGACTTCTGTTACCCTAACCATTGGTAAACCATCTATATTATAATTGTATAATATAGGACTACGTGCGCGCGAGAATGAAATTATCACACACTTTTCGGCGTTAAACTGTAAGCGGTTCTCCTTACTCCAGCTGACCACCCTGTCAATGTCTCGCTGTAGTCTCGCACAGTCTTGCTCGTTACCTATCGCGAGAGACAGCTTGAGGTCATCCGCAAACAGCAAGCACCTCGCGTCCCTAACAATCCTCGGTAAGTCATTTATTTTATTTATTTATTATATTTACACAAAGTAAAGCGCCTGTCGGGGTTCGAACCTACGGCCTACAACTCGTAAGTCGCGGCCGTTACCACTGGGCCACCACTAAATGTTGCCAAACGTGCAAGGTAAGATTATGCCATTTCTAAATTATTACGAATTTTACGTGTGTAATTTGATTGATATGAAAATCTCCTTCATTACTTTAGTGATGGCAAACTAAATAAAAAGATTATTTTAAATTATGAAGTTTTATTTATTGACAACCCTATGTGTGTTTCATTTTGGCAAGAATCAAAGACAGCAATCTAATCATTGTTTAGTATCATAGTCAGCAATGTTTGGAAGTCAATATCAAAAACAGCAATCTGAGAACTTTAGTTATTAACTATTAATTTGATTCAAATAAAATCTATTTAAATTTTAAGATAATGAATTCAAAAATCTAAAACATACTTACGTAATTATAAATACACATAAAAAAAAATTGCTGTTTGTAATAATAAAACTACTTTTCCTAATTACCGTTAATAGGTCAAAAGTCAGATTGCTGTTTTTGATTCTATACGACTCATATTAACCAAGTGTATTTGAAACAATAGAAAGATGTCATCATCAATGCTCTCAAAAACAACACAACAAGCAGAAAATCTCATTACAATGCAAAAAGCCACATCTAAAACCCTCTTAAGTCTGGAACAGCGTGAACAAAGATATCGACTGTCTACTAACTTTGAATGCTATCTCAGTAAATGAACAGTCTCATTCACAAATATGTATGTATTGTTTGGAACCGTCCTGAATTCGTTATTGTCTTGACTTATTATGTGTTTGAACTGCGACATTTATCATAGCCTTCTTGCCTGTAGAGATAGGGGTATTTTTTATGTGAAACATCTAATGCGGCGGGTCAGATCGGCAGTTTGCGCTCGTAACTCTGCGAGAGAGTCGCAATTTTTTTTTTTTAAAGTTTTTCAGATATGCCAGGCGTCCCGCGACCGCAAAATTTTTGCTTATACAGCATGTATCTGAAAGGTGTCGTCATATTTAAGGTTGAGGTACACACCATCAAACTGAACCACTCAACCCGAATATAAGGGACGGCAGATAATTTTTTCGCGTTTCCGATGACCGTAGGTCCCATGCAGAAACTTGTTCAGTTTAATGTGCTGTACCACCTGCACCCCCTTAAATACGACCACATCTTTTTGATACACGCTGTATACCTATTGAAACTATGGTCTCGGTAAATAATAATAATAATAATAATAATGGCAACACCGTGTCAACAAAACGTCTTGTTTTCCAGTTTTTTTATAATTTTAATATATATCGTATACCCAGTTTTACTAAAGTTTTTCATTCAAAATTAATCAATAGTATAAATAGCCACTGAAAAACCACAAAAGAGACCATATTACAGCAAAATGGAAATAAATTATATCAAAAACTACCGATTCGGAGGTGACATGACAGTTGTCACCTCCGAACAACAATGAATAAAATAATAAAACGAAGAAAATTAAGACAGCATGTTGACGAGACAAGCCGCACGTCAAGCACGACCACCACCTCCGGACTCTTCGCTCAGCTCCGCCTCGCCGCCGCAGGTATCCAGCCCCTCTGTGAGCGCTGTGACGACACCGGCCGCGGCAGTTGCGTCGAGCTCGAGCGACGAGTATTTCTCTCCGCCCACGTCGCCACCACCTACTCGTCGACGGGGAGGACGCCGGCCGCCGGATGGCTTAGGACCTCGAGGCCCAACGGCCTCTGATAGGGTCCCAGCTCCCGGCGGAAGAGTGCAGCGCATGAGATGGACGAGATCCATTAATGAAAATGTCATGCGCTCATACTATGGGGCTACAGAGGGGGGAAACAATCTGACCGCGTACCGTGTTCGGATGCTCTCTCTTTTTCAGGTGCTTGAGCCAGCTGTCAACGTTTCGGCACAACGACTGTCGGATCAGGTGCGAGTCATCCAGCGTAATCATATGTTGGATGACTCTGTACTTGATCGCCTGCGAAATGAAATGCAGAGTGGCCATATCATCGCCCCCCAGTCGCAGACTGTTGTACATCCGCAACCCAATATAACGCATGCTGACGAAGGGAGTAATGATAGGGCTACAAATGTAAGTAGTCAGTGCAATGAGCAATTGAGGAGTGCTTTGGAGGATGCGATTCAGGAATATCGCTTCATGCCGCCCGAACTTAGGCCACGCTTACCTCGTTTGCCCATGCATAACAAAAATAGGGCGCTGGTGGCGGTCCTGGATTCGCAGTTATCAAACTATTTTGATACCTGCGAAGACCTCACCGATATTCATTCAATTCTGTACTGCGCAGCAGTAGCAGCATGTCGTGTAGCTCACGTCAAATTTGCAAATGACACTAGAGCTACACGACCGAAACCAAACGTACCAGCTTGGCAGTGCAGAATTGAACGCCGTATTGGTGGGGCCAGGACGCTCATCGGCAAACTAATCTGCTTCAAGGAAGGCAATACTCGCCCTAGAGTGATGCGCTTTGTGAGACGGGCATTCTCAGGGACTGATATCAGTCCCCAAGACTATATGTCTTGTGTCACAGAGCGCATCGACTTCCTGAAGCAGAAAGTGTATGCATGGGCAAACCGTATTCGTCGGTATAGGCGGCGAGTAGAACGATACACTCAGAATCGCACCTTCCAGAGCGATGAAAGGTGGGTTTATAGGGGTTGGGAGCGACCGGACCATGGTGTGACTGAGACATGCCTACCGGATGATGATGCCATGTGTTCCTTCTGGCGCAGCATCTGGTCGGTACCTGTCAGTCACACCGAAGGTGATTGGACTCGGAAAGTCGAGCGAGCCTGCGATCTGATACCAGAAATGGGGGCTGAGCACGAGCTACATCTTGGGGGCAGATGGTAATCTGCCCCCAAGATGTAGCTCGTGCAGTCCGTCCACTACCCAACTGGAAGTCTCCAGGGCCGGATGGACTGCACAACTTTTGGATTAAATGGTTCACAAGATCGCACGCTCGCTTGGCATCTCAGTTTCAGACAACTTTGGAATCTGGTTCGCTACCCCAATTCCTAACGACAGGAATTACCCACCTGCTTCATAAATCAGGTAGCACCGCGGAACCCAAGAATTATAGGCCGATCACGTGTTTACCGACGGTCTATAAAGTTCTTACATCCATTTTGAGAACTAAAATTAACAAACATATAGACACCAACTCCATCATGTCTGCCTCTCAAAATGGATGTAGGAATAGGTCCCGCGGTACTAAGGAGCTACTCCTCATTGATATGACCATTAGCCAACAGGTTCGTCGTTCCCGAAAGGATCTGTCGACATGTTGGATAGATTATAAGAAGGCCTATGACTCGGTACCGCATACATGGCTCGTGAGGGTGTTAGAGTTGTATAAAGTAGATACAATTCTTCGCACCTTCCTAATGTCATGTATGCGGCAATGGAGGACGGTCCTTCACTATCCAGGATGTCGAAATATTCATGGGAATAGCGAACCGATAAGGATCGAGCGAGGCATATTTCAGGGCGATAGTTTGAGTCCGCTTTGGTTCTGCTTAGCCTTGAATCCTCTAAGCACACTGCTGGAGGATTCAGGTCTAGGCTATCGGTTGAGGAGAGGTGGTCAGGTTATATCGCACCTCCTTTAGATGGATGACCTAAAACTCTTTGCCCCCAACAATTTGCAACTGATGGAGCTACTGAAAGTAACTCAAACTTTCAGTAGCGCCATCAGGATGGAATTTGGTGTGGACAAATGTGCGGTCATGCATGTAAAGCGAGGGGAGATTGTTGAATCCGTGGGAATCCAACTCTCGGATTCCACAAACCTTAGAACCCTCTCCGCATCCGAAACCTATAAGTATTTGGGTATGTCGGAAACGTTAGGCATCAATGTTACTGACATGAAGCAATCGTTGAAGGAACGCTTCTTTGGCCGCCTGAAAAAAGTACTTAATAGTCTTCTATCAGGCGGAAACAAGGTGCGCGCCTTCAACGGTTGGGTCATGCCGGTTTTGATGTACTCTTTCGGCATACTCAAATGGACTCAGACCGAACTCGACGCCCTGGATAGGAGGGTCCGTACGCTGCTGACTGCAAATCGAATGCATCACCCACGATCATCGGTAATGAGGCTGTATATCCCGCGAAAGTGTGCAGATCGAGGCTTTTTAAACGCTAAGACCCTCCACAATCGCGAGATATGCAGTCTCAGGGAATATTTCCTAGAAACCGACGTGGGTATGCATCGAGATGTAGTCACGGTGGACAAGGGCCTCACCCCGCTCTCCTTGGCTAAAGAGAACTGGCGCAAACCTGTAGTGCTTGACACTAATGATCGCATGGAGGTATGGCAGAGTAAGGAGCTCCACGGACGCTTTTTCCGGGCCCTACATGGACCGGATGTAGATCTACTTGCGTCCGTTGCCTGGCTGCGTTTCGGTGACCTCTTTGGAGAAACCGAAGGTTTTGTCTGTGCAATTATGGACGAAGTTATGATGACGAACAATTACCGGAGATTTATTGTGAAAGACGGCACGGTTGACATCTGTCGGGCATGCCACCGGCCGGGAGAATCAATCAGGCATATCATCTCCGGGTGTTCTCGTCTAGCTAACGGAGAGTACTTGCATAGACACAACCTTGTAGCCAGGATAATCCATCAGCAGCTTGCTCTGAAATACAACCTTGTGGAATCGGAGGTACCGTACTACAGGTATGTGCCCGACCCAGTTCTCGAAAATGGTAATATCACATTGTACTGGGATCGATCCATCATCACTGACAGGACTATTGTTGCCAATAAGCCTGATATAGTGGTGGTGGATCGATTGGAGCGACGCGCAATGATTGTTGACATAACCATCCCGCATGATGAGAACCTCGTGAAAGCCGAGAAAGATAAACAAATCAAGTATCTTGACTTGGCTCACGAGGTTGTCGACATTTGGGATGTGGGCTCAGCGGTCATTGTGCCGATAGTCGTGACAGCCAATGGGCTAATACCCAAGAGCCTCGACCAACACCTAAGGAGGCTCTCGTTAGGCAGCTGGATCAAGGGCTTGATTCAGAAAGCGGTACTTCTGGACACGGCCCGCATTGTTAGGAAGTTTCTCTCTCTGGAGCCCTGACCGCCGGTAGCTTGGACCCTGTTCCCGATACCGGTGGGCTACTATTTTTTATATTTTTAAATGTTTTTGGTTTTTTTTTGTTTATAAAAATATTTAAAAATGTAATTCATATGTATGTAAATGAAATAAAGGTGATAATAATAATAATAAATTCTTTATTGCCATAAAAACCGGTTACAGAATCATGCGAGTCCCTGGCTCCAGAGCTAGGTAGAGTACCTGTATTTCAGGAGCCAACCATTAAACTGTTGTTATATAGAAGTATGGAAGGACGATAGGTAAGATTCTGTTAATATACATAACATAACATCACGCCTGAAATCCTCGAAGGGTTTGGCAGAGGTACCAAACAAATTTACCTATTGAACGCCCACGTTTCGCGAGTTATGATAAAGTCCCATGTAATAGGGGACAAGCCTTTTGTCATCAACCAGGCAAAAAAAAAAAAAAAAAAAAAAAAAAATATACAGACACCGGGCTGCTACTGAGAAATTCCTGATGGAAAAATCCGATAACACTTTGCCTGACCTGGGAATCGAACTGAGGACCTCATGCTTGACATTAGTGCTTGTGAGCACTAGACTAACGAGGAAGTCTAGTTTGATTATGTTATTTTAATAAAAATAGACTTAGGTACTAGGTACGTATCTAAAACATATTCGATTTGTTGCGTTTGGTGTTTCATCGGTAGAAAACAATGAAGCGAGAGGGCCTAGACAAATGGCAATCGTTTTCAAAGCATTCTGTATTTCTTCAACGACCTTCAACAGGACCGACATAAGCTCTTCAGCAGCTTATGTCAGTCCCATACATTTTTGACTTTTCCATCGTCGTTATCTCTGATAGAATGTCACTTTCTCTAGGCCCTCAAGTCATAGTATTCGGCTTAAATCGTACTCAAATTTCCCCCAAATCCTATACTCTTACTTCTTATTTTTCTTCTTCTTTTACATGTAGTATTGTCCATCTTTCTCCGTTGCTCCGTCAGTTGATCCTGCGCCTGATCTCTCTCCGGTCGTGTCGGATTGCCGTCCCTTCGGACTATGAGAGTGAGGGAAGAGGGAGTGCACCTATGTCTGCGCACACACTTGTGCTCTATAATATCTTATAGAGCACAAGTGTGAGCGCAGAGATTGGTTGCCATGGCTGAAATTCGGTCTGGCGGACTATTTTTTTTTTCCTTCTCCGTTTAATCCATCTAAAAGTTTTCTAAGAAATATCACTTTTCGCGATAATACTGCCATTTATATCTATCTGTAATTCATGATGTTCCTATTATTTCTAAAATGTAGTTCAATAGTAGTAAAAAAATATTTAAAGCCATAGATCATTTCCTCATAGTAGTTAAACGTTTCGCCATGGTAACCACGTACTCAATCATCTAGTGGACTAACTAGCGAGATAATGAGATAAAGCACACAGACGGACGGCCGGTGATGTATTAATTTGGCACGCCTGACAATGTTCGCGAATGCTTGGCTGGGTTGCATAGGGTTGGCTGGTTAGAAAGTTTGGAGGATACAATTACCGTGTTTGTTTGTTGTTTAAAATGTTGCACAAATGTATTAAATTCTAGTTGTTAAAAGCCAGTTTGTTTCGTATGCGAATCGGAGCTAGGTTTCATGAGCTTGTTACAACAAGCTTGTTAACAAGCTCATGAAACCTAGCTCCAATTCGCATACATACATACATACAACAAATGTACAGAGGCGGACTTAATACCATAGGCATTTTCTACCAGTCAACCTTTGGGTGATGCAGAGACAAACAGTGGTAGGTGCAATTTAAGAATAAATATTGTTAAATATAAAGACACGCATAAACTTATTAAGACTATAAGTATAATATATATATACCTAATTATATATAAATATGAGCGCAAATAAATGTACATACACGAATATACTAAAACAAATAAGACAAACAATGAGAAAACATTACCGCTGTGATGATACTGCCAGCTTCTTACGAATGTGCTCGCGAACTGTAGTTTTAAACGATAATCGGTTGGTTGCTGTCCTGATTTCCTGGGGAGCACATTCCACGGAGAGATAGATTGAACGAAGAAGGTAGAGTGAATAAAGTCTGTGCGGTGAGTAGAACATTGAAGAAGACGATTGTGTGATGAACATAGATTTCCATTGTGGTTGGCGCAAATGGCCAATGGCAGTGGGAGGCTAGATAACCAGGGGAAGAGAGAGAATCAAGAAATGAAAACAAAGTAGTCAGCGCCCTTTGCTCTCTGCGCTGGCGTATGGGCAACCACTTTAGAATCGACCGGTGCGCAGAGACGTGATCATATTTAAAATAATAATTAATCAGATTTAAAACGAATCGAATGCAGTTATTCAGAAGACGGCCAAGTTTGTCGAGGAGATCTGTATTCTGGTCATAGTAGCACACATCACCATAATCGATGATAGGGAAAATAAGAACTGCACAAGCATTGTCTTCGTACTCGATGGTAATACATTTTTCAATCGGTACATAGCCCGCAGAACTATAAATGACTAACATCTGCCCGCGAATTCGTACGCGTGAAATTTCTTTATGGCCCGCCCCACCCCGTCACATCGCATCACCTGCCCGCGCTATCACTTCGTTTTCGCTTAGCGTTATTGCTCGACTCCTAAGGATCATAGCGTTATGATATATAGCTTATAGCCTTTCTCAAGGATTGATCTATCATATACAAAAATATTTGTTCAAATCCGACCGGCAATTCCAGAGATTACCCTCTATATACAATCAAACAAACAAATACCTCTTTATAATATTAGTATAGATAACTGGGTATACTTAGAATGATAGTCAACCATCTCAACATTTGACAATTCCTATAGAACCAAAATCTGGAATCAAAGTAGAATAGGAAAAGCTAACAACATCGCTAATTTCAACAGCAATGCTCCCGACAGCCCTGCAGCTTCCTGCCGAATAGCGCCATATGCTTTGTTCGGTCAGTGAGATTTCCACTGAGATACTGTCATTAGCCGTCGGTAATTGCGAAATAGGCGGACGAAGCAGAATTGTGCAAGAGAAGATTTTGAATTTCTAGGGAATCTGGTAATGGTAGTTTTGTAATTGCCTGTGGAAATCGAGAAGAGGAAGGGAAGTATTTATGGGGCGATTGTTATTTGGGACATATATTTTGACTTCCAAACCTACCTAGCTTGGTAGGTAAAAAAATATATGTTCCAGAAAAGGTTTTCAAGAAGCATATTTTATACATCTGTCTTTTAAATGTCATTCATTCTTCTTTCTTTGTCCAGGCGGTTTTTCTTTGGAATGCGCTCCCTCTGAAAATCAGGACAGCAACCAGTCGGCTATCTTTTAAAGTGAAGGCACGTGAACATATTCGTCAGGAGTTGGCTGAAACATCCCAGCGCTGAGTTGCTGGATTTGTTTTCTCCTCTACCGATCGTTATTTCTCCTGACCAAGGTTTATTTTGTTTATATCTATGTATCTATATATTAGTATTTATTCTTGTATTTTATAGTCATTTCCGAGCTATCTATCCCGTATGTTGCACCTGCCATGGTATATCTCTGCATCACCCTAAGGTTGACTGGTAGAAAATGCCTCAGGCATTAAGTCCGCCTTTGTACAGTATTATTTTTTACTTGTGCATAAAGTTTTAATAAATAAATGGCATTTTCAATCAACTCATCCTATCGCAGTCTGTTGTGGTGGATGATTGATAAAACCTTCGATAGAACTGTATGTCCGTAGGCGAGCTTTAGTTGTGCACAATCACGTGGAAAAGTAGGATTGAGGGGAAAGGTACTCACTGGTCTTCGTCGTCGACGATGTTCCGTGGCGCCACTCCACTACACAATCCAGGGACGTCCCTTTTAATTGACACTTAACACTAACACAGAGTTGTTAGATAAATAGTCTTTGTAGGTAGGTTTGATTAATGGTTGATTATTGCAAGCGGTCAAACGACCGCGCGTTTTCTTCGTTAGTTCGTGACCGAGTGTGTCGAAGAGAGTGAATGATTGGAATTGGTTTTATTTGAATCCGGAAGGAAGTGAATGAATGGGAACGGGAGAATGGATTAGAATGAGGAAATGTGACTGTGCATTAGTCAATTGAATGTTTGTTTATTTGTTTTTTGATACTTTAACACAGTCCATTGCTGGACAAATGCCTCTCCCAAGCTGCGCTACAACACTCTGTACTCCGCCTTCGGCATCCACTCCGTCCTAGCCACATTTTTAAGGTCGTCAGACTATCTAGATGGATGTCGTCCCACACTACGCCTGCCAATAGGTGGTTTCCACTCCAGGACTCGTCTGCTTCACCGGCGACTGGGCCAGCGACAATCATGGCCAGTCCACTGCCAATTCAGCTTGCTAACTCTGCATGCTATGTCGAATTACGATTTGCTAATAATAGAAATTGTGATTTATGAGATTATCAAATCAATCAAAACTTCCTGGAGCTATAAAATAAGCATACCGACTCATGTCGATAAGTCCAAATCCTTTAAAAAAATCTGTAATAGACCAACACATAAAGTGACATTAAACCCCAAGAATAAACTGCAATATTTCACAAAACCTGATTCAAAACCCCAGAGGCATTACCGTGACAACAGCTAGAATCCTCAAATCCTCACCTCAAATATTTTGATATTTGGCTGATATCATTCAGAAAGCTCCCATATTCGTTAGCCGGGCCGGATCGATGGAACTCATGCATATTCATGTCACGGAGACAATTAGCCCGCTCCATAGTTTTGAACCGGACCGAACCGTCAATTATATTTCGCAATCTGTACGACGGTTTTTGCGAAGAGCACTGATTTGAATAGGTAACATCATGGTCAGAATATTTTACGCCGAGTGATAGTTAGGACGACGTATTTTGGACCTTCTTTAATTTATTAGTTTTTTGAGGTTGAAAGTTAGGACGAAAAATGTCTTAATTGAATTTGATGGGAGCGTGGTTAGGGTTTTGAGTAAGCTCAAGTTGGCAATTAAGTTGAAGATACCAAAGTGTATTGTTAAGTTATAAACAATTATATTAAGTAAAAAGACTTTATTATAAGAATTCTTCGGGATAAAAGATAAGGATTTCTTCATAAAATAGAAATGAAAATGAAAACGTTAATTTTTGGATTGTAATAGAAGATAATAATGCAGAAGAAGCAATTATTGTTAAAAAAGAAAAAGTTTGAAGCAAACGTTAGTTATGTTATGGTTAAAAAATCTTTATTAATCAAAATAAATCAACAAAAAAAATCGCTTATGAAACATAATACTTACAGCAAAATGATGATATCAGCGAGCATAGGTTTACAATATAAGGTAAGAGCAAACATACACACTCAGTAAAAAGAAATATAATATAAAACGCTCAACAAAAAGACAATAAGTTACTCAACTTACCGCAAATTAAATTCAAAATAAAAACTGTATAGACCCCTTAGCTAAGGGCTCCCTAGACCACCTATTAAAGTTAAGCCTAACACCTGATCTCACCAATATTCCCCATTATAGTTATTAGCAACAAGAGTTAAAACATTAACGTAAACCTAAGCTTTACTAATGTTAATACCTTCTGCTTATATTTCCAAGGGATAATAGGGGTCTCGTTTAATGACGTTGGAATCATCAGTAACTAGGCATCGTAAATTTTGTTTTATGACTTCAAAATTTTCATTAGCTGTCGTAAAATGAAGGTTATATTATCACTTAAAACTATTATAGTGTTAAATAGAATATGTGCTTCTCAGTTACAATGTTTTTAGTAGTCGGTGATCTAGAGGTCGCAAGCGCTACCGCTGAGCATGTGGTCCTAGGTTCATTTCTTAGGTCGGTCTAAGTGTTATGGAT
The DNA here is from genome assembly GCA_937001585.2 of Brachylomia viminalis. Lineage (NCBI taxonomy): Eukaryota > Metazoa > Arthropoda > Insecta > Lepidoptera > Noctuidae > Brachylomia > Brachylomia viminalis. The sequence continues at coordinate 2,697,931 of OW443307.2, read as the reverse complement.
TTTTCCATCAGGAATTTCTGAATAGCAACTCGAAGTCCAGATTTGTGCTGGGTTGATGGTAATACGCTCACCCTCTATTACTAGGGACTTACAAATAAATAAGTGGGTGTATTATGTACACTTCTGCCTAACCTTTCAAGAGAAAACAGGCATTATTTCATGCTACGTTAAAACTATCCTTATGTTAAATAGAATGTGTGCTTTAACGCTACAATGTGTATGGTAATTAAACTATCTTAACGTTGCCATAACTCGAAGTTGGGCCTTCAAAATTGAACACTGGTTATATGTCTTACTGCAGTTGAATCCGAAATATCATGTGAACGGAGCGAGCGTCAACATTAGACTATCGTTCGTTGACATAACATTTGCATTGAGAAAATATGGTGACCCTAATTGAAAAGCAAGAGCTAAGGATAGACCGCAAAACTCGATTTTAGTAATGTTACAAATTATTACTTGGTTCAGTCAAGCTATTATAAACAAATTACGTATTTACGTAGATATAGATATAAACACGGAAGCTACTGAAAACAACAGCAATAATGATTTAGCTAATATGACATTATAATATATACATGACCAACAGACCACTCCCAAAATTTTAAATTAAAATAACAAGCCACCCAGAAATTAATTCCGAAAACACCTGAAGCCAGGTACCCATTCAGAATTAATCCTTAAAATCGTACCCTTTGAAAATCCTAAACTTTGATTTCTCTCCAAACGATTCCGGGGATTACTCGCCCAGGTCGTATGTAAATCGTTCCAGGATTCCGGATACAATAAATGTGCGGAACGAAGCCCGCTTGATCCGTCCACTGCCGGACAAATGGAGCCAGAATGGAAACGTTTAATTTCCAGGGAATATGGAGCGAGACTTAAAAAGATTATGGGGAAATAGAGGTTTGTTGATTCTGTTGAGTAAATTCTTTTGTTTTTTTTTTCGAAGATAAATTATTGCTAAGTAGTCAAAACATAAACGAAGTAAATAAATACACGTTTAGATAGAAGAATAAAGAAAATGTAGCTAAGAGACACATACACAACAATAATGATAATCTAACGCGTATAACAAACAATGCAAAAACAGTTTCACACGCCATTGACAACAATAGAGCTAATCCCAACGCATTTTGTGTCAAATTACTTAAAGTACTAGCCCTTATTGACATAGGGCATAAAGTCAACTATAATGTGCATATGTAAAATGTTTCTACAATGAATCAGACAGTAGAACTGTAGCACGGAATTACATATGTCATTACATTCCCCGCTAACGATCTGCTCGATTAAGATTTAATTGCTCGCTACTTTAACACGAGTGCGTACAGTTGGTGCGATGATTGCAAAACGAATGAGATGATTTTTGGTCGGTGGTTGGTAACTGTATTTTGCATATTATTTGAATATTTTTGGCCACAAAAATGGTTGTGTTTTGTGAGATGTAGAAATAATGAGCTGTGAGGTATTTTTTAAGATAACTTTTAAAGAACCAGTGTTGCAAAATTGCCATTCAAGTGTTTGCGTTTAAACATGGCTAAATTCAGATTTTTTAATCGTAATTTAACACTCGGTTTGCCGAGTGTTAAATTAATGATATGGGCTTTTGGAACCGAACTTAATTGCATATTATACCTAATAATTTATCAATATTATTATGTGTTTATGCCTTCTGTTGTGGTTGTTGATAATATAATATGCTGACAAACCTGCCAAGCATGATCACTTTTATATGGCAATATTGAGAACCCATTTGATTGGTCATTACCTACATGAATGATCGTATATCATCGCATAGAAGGTTTTTTTTTTGAGACTTTCAAGATGAAAGATTAAATTTGGACAGTGAAGAATGATACTTTTTCAAATGTATTTAGATATCTTTAGATGAATGATTTAGACATGATTTATTCATACGCATGAAAGAAACGCCTTAGTATGTAAATCATAAATAAAAATCTCGTTTTCATCAATCAAATATCGAGGAAAAACAGAAACGATGTGTATTGGAATCAAACGGGAATAATTTTGTCCGCTTAGCTAAATAAGAGTTGGACTTCAAAAGTAAAATAACTGACGGAAAAATTAATAATTTCTTTGATGATTTCCTAAGGTGATTGGAATGCTTATTAAATGGAACTAGATATTTGTATGAAAATAGTTAATTGATAAGAATTATGTTTTCATTGCTCGTTGATATAATATTATAATTTAAATGAATTATATTTTCAAAATTGGATCTCCGAACTTTAATTGACTCTTGTTACGAGTATGTGCTAAGAATCTGTCTTGTAGTTTTATTTGTCGTTAATTTTAACGTACGAGACTCCTTTGAGGATAATAATATTATTTGCTATGATTTCCAGTCCTACTTTTTGTCCTCGGACCTAATTTTATTGATGACTTCATAGAGCACTATAACTTAAGTGGTAACACATCTACATTACAATTCCCAACTCTATATCCACGAAATAAAGGTTCAAAACCCCTTATGACAATTGAACAGATGCCAAAGTGGCTATAACACTAACATTATAGGCCGTAGATCGGTCAAACGAGTGTAATGTCGTATGTACTGGTGGAGGGGTGAGGCAGAAGCGGTGGTAAACATTATTACTTATTAGGGATGGGTTTTAAGAGGAAGGCTTATAGCGGGAAGAGTGAATAGTTATAGTTACTGGCAGCGTTTTTCGACCACCACAACCAACGTCAATGAGAAACGAGGTTATTCGCACCGAACGTGACGTCCCGTTAGCGGACGTGCGGTGGACACGCGGCCATAGTATTTATATACAGGGTCAAATTAAATTAGCTAGCGAAACTCTGCAGACGTGATGGGGATCGATATCTTAACACGATAAAACATATATACTCAACTCGTACTTCAAGTAACAATACTACCAGCGGTCGTTGACCCCTAAAAAAACTTTTTTTTATTATTTTATCTTGTTTAGATATCGATACTCATCACTTCTGCAGAGTTTCGCTAGCTAATTTAATTTGACCCTGTATATCGCTACTACGGCACCGTCATCGTCTCTCGTTCTCGTTGACGTCGTGTTGACGTTGCCGAATGGCCTTACTGGAAAAAGATCAATGGGATAGTGAAAATGTTGACCTTTTAAAAAGTAAAGTGAAAATATCAACTCCATAACTACCTACACTAAGACATTGCTTGTAAAAATGTGTTGGTTAATCGCTAGCACAATAAATAGGTAACTGCGAACTGCTCACACGGTTTTGTGGGACATGTGAGTTATTGGGTGTAATTTTTAAGTCTGACCCCTTTTTTTTTTTTTTTTTTTTGTGGGTGGGAAATCATCAAATAACTTCTCCCGCTCTGGGCAGAGCAGGAGGGCGTGTCAGACTCTTACTGACTAAAACCCACCCGTGTTCCTTTAGTTGCCTGTGCCAGGGGCCACGGTAACCCTCTTGGACTTTTCCGCAACCCTAGCAGGCATCGGTCCTAGCAAACCCCGTCATTGGTGCTGACATCTCTTTGAGGCGCGCGTGGAACACAACGCGCCGTCGACCCGGGCCTGGTCCTTATCGAACGGCGAGCTGCCCATTGCTCGCCGTTCGCAAGCCCGCGCCTACGGTGGCCGGGAATCGGCCTGCGATTCCCGACGCCCAGGGCGTCTCCTGCGGATACTCTGTCGTCTCTAGGGGCGTGAGGGCGCAAACTTTGCCTATCCCTCACGCGTTCCGCCTCCTCCTTCGCGAATAAGTCTGACCCCTGTACCTACTGAATCTAAAAAACAAAAGGTTTAGAGATTTTTGAAAAATTTACTGTGACCGGAATACTACACCAAACTAACATAATATTTTTTTTTCATGTATGTAAGATACGAGTATTAACTTGTACCACCCACATTAGCCGCTCGCTCCAATTTGTGTTAGGGCTTATTTTATTAATGTGTGGAGACAAGCGAAAAACTCCCCGTCAGCTGTACACCGCCACTATTTACTGAAACGTCGCCATTTTTCATCTTCACCAGCTTAATATCGCCGCTTTTGTTCTTCTAAAATATTTATAGCGAGCGATTTTTGGAAGTAAGTTCTTTCTTAGGAAAAAATATTGTTTTCTAGAATAATGAAGCTAAGAAAAATTGTGCTGTAGGCAGAAAAATTAGGAACAATAGCGTAAGTAAAGTAATTGAAATGAAGACTCGATTTGACAGCCATGAGAGGATCTTAGCATGTTGTATTCACGCGCTGTGTGATGCAAGTGTTTGGGAAATTTTAAAGGCTTACGGTGCTAGACAGATGTACTTATATATATACACACCCAGACACAGGTCAAACAGACATGTTCATGTTTGACTTGTCCGGGGATCGAACCCGGGACCAGCGGCTCAGAAGTCAGGGTCGCTACCAACTGCGCTAACCGGTCAGTCAAGGTCAGATCTTTTAACAATAAACCTTATATTATTAAATAGGCAAATAATTGAAAAGCTCCAGGTTTCCAGTTATTTCAATTACATTTGTGAACTTCACAAGTGGAACAACAAAAGCCAAACCAAATCCATTTGTAAAAATTTCACAGAAAATCTGATGAACTTTTTATATAGTAGACAAATAGTGAAACTCGAATCACAGCCTTCCTCACTAGAATTTAGTTTTTTGTTTGATTGACGATCAAATATCCACGATTTCTTTCTTAGAACTCTGTTCACTTTGAACAAACGGCTTCAACGAGAAAACGACAGAAAAAGGAAGTTTGTTAAAATTAAACGGATTTTTCAATTGTAACAGTACCAACAATATAGGGTGGAATAATCTGAAAGACTTGTCGTGTTGTAAAATAATGTAACGATAGCGATATATATAATACTATAGTGTACGCCAAGTGAAGTGGTCTGCTGTTTGACAGCTTAGACATGTCCCGTCTCTACAGTCCGTTCACAGTTACTTTACCTCTGTAGGCCAATTCTCGTACTTAAAAAACGTTCAAATTCAAGTCGCAATCTCATCTCAGCGACAATCAATGTCAAAAACCTGTCAAAAATGTATGTAAATTGATTGTAATTTTGACAGATTTAGACTGAGATTAGAATGCGAACGGTCTTAAAAATACGGGAATTGCCCCTCAGAGTTTGCATCACTGTCAAAATCAAAGTGATCTTTATTGCCGTTGCAATAAGTTTTGCTGTTGGGCTGCTATCATTAATAAGTCTGTCAAATACACAATGATCTTTATAGTCGTTACAATAAGGTTGCTATTGGGTTGCTGCTGTCAGAGGTAAAATATTTGTGAATTAACTGTTTAGTGCACTTGCAATTTGACAGAGTTGTGCAACAGTGACAGGAACCCAAAGCATGTGCGAAGTAAGGTTTTTATATCTCTGCCTTAGATCCATACGATAAACACTACTTCCCATAATCAGCCTATAATGTTTCCACTGCCAGGACACAGGCCTCCTCTCAGTGAGAGGGAGTAGGCCGTAATCCACCACGCGAGCCCAGTGCGGGTTGGTAGAAGTTACATGTCTTGGAATTTTGATTCTAGGACATGCCGGTTTCCTCGCGATGTTTTTCTTCACCGTTTTGAGATCAGTGGTGATGAAATTATTTACAAAAAGTAAAACGCCTCTCAGGGTTTGAACCTACGACCTACAACTCATAAGTCGCGGCCGTTACCACTGGGCCACCACTGCAGTGCTCCAGACAACAAATATACACTTTGTTCCTGAATTTTAACGTCTTGCTAATTTGGTACGTTTGATACAGGAAAGTTCTTAATTGGAAGGTAGGTGCGTCTGACAATTGAGCAACTCGTGCAAAGAACTTACTTCCACTTTAAATTCCCCGTAAAGCCAAAAACAGCTATTTCAATATATAAAACGTACCTCTATGCTAAGTCAAACCAGTGCCAAATAATTGCAATTCGTCTTTTAAGCAGTGACGTAGTGTGACAAAATGTACGAAGGCGACAAATACAGGGATCTAGGGCGACCATGATTCGAATATGGCAAAGGATATTTTTGGGACGATATTTCTGGTACCATGCTTGTGGATTCCACTGTACAAGTAGTTTGATAATGATCGATGTTTACTATTTAATCAATTAAATCAAAAATAATAATTTAGAAATTGCAGCATCGCCCTATATACTATAAATGAATAACTGAAACCAAGCGCACAAAACAAAATCCCTCTTCAAATTCCAATATCGAGCATAATTGCACCGAAATACTCAAAATATTTATAGACCCCGTTGTTATTATTCATAGACAGTCTACACTGAAAAAGAATGGAGATCAAAAGGCCCCGAAACGTGTGAATCGAGTTAGTGGCGGGTGTTCCTCCCCCCCCCCCCTCCCCCCACTGGATGAAGGAGGATAGCAGGATGGATACACAAAAGATCGAGCCATCATTAAACACGAGCTTTCCTGTACTAATGTGACGGACAATACTGAACGGTTCTTTTTCACCCCCTCTTTCTCGATGATTTCCTTTGAAAAAATCTTTTATCTTTTGAATGTGATTCCGAATATAATGAGGACTTCGTTTGAGGCGTCGATCGTTGAAGATTTATTTAGATGTGCTGCTGATAGGGTGTACTTTTCAGATGTAAAAGTAAATAATGGAGACGGTCAATTTTGAGAAATGAATTACGAATTATTTGAAAAACAATAACTTCTTCGGTGAAACACAACTCTCGTATCGGCACGAGCGTTACACTGAGGCCGCTTGTGCGGGACACAAAATTTTGCCATCCAACATTTTTCCTGTTAACATTTGGTTGAAAACCGAAAAACCGGACGGACCGTACAATTCCGTGTAGTGTACAAGCGGCATAACGCTATGAACACATTCAAGATTTGCCTGTCTACAGTTTGGTAGTGAGGCCCAGCCTAGGGTGAGAAAGACGTACTTAAGTATCGTCACTCATGGAGGCTCTTTTGAAGAGCCTTTTCATGCAACCGCGCTAGTATCTAAGATAACCGCTCCGCTTGCCAACTTTGCTGATTACTATGGCATTATTTATCTTTACTAGTCTGGTATGAAGTTGCTGTAAAAATGCGTAGAGCTGGGACATTAAAGGACTAGTGAAATTAGCCTTGACCTTCCAACGGCCTCTTTTTAACGTTCCATACACAAAGGATGACAACGGAACCCTAATGCGAAGCCTACGCCATCTATCTGTCAAGGGGTTACATATTTTTAACCATACCTAGTAGATGACATTTTCACAGAATATCTACGAGTTACCTTATTTAAATAAATATTTATAGTTAGTTAAAACGGTATGGCACCAATTACGTTAATTAACATAGAAACATAGATATGGAACCCACATAAAGTTGAAACGCCAGATTCAGTCAGTTTGAGTCAGATTTGTATTATTTGTTTGCATTTGATAGCTCAATTCTTGAAAAAGGCTTATAAGCTATTTATTAGCACGCTAGGCCTTTTAGGAGCCGAGCAAAAATAATAAAACTCAGAAAGAACGCTAAGCGAAAACGAAGTAATAGCACAGATTACTAAATAGTTACTACGTAACAGATACTTCACTCAGAAGAAAATTTCCAATACCTATTGAGATAATAGCCTACTCCGTCGCCTCAGCAACCACTGCATGCTAAAATGTGCCTAAATGCTCAAGCGTACAGTTGTGATTGCTTCGCACCGCGCGATCCTACAGCAATCGCAGGGAACCGAATTTGGACCGCAAACGGTCCGAGAGCGCTCGCTCGAGCGGTAGGTAATTATAGCGCGCAAGTACATGGAGTGACGGAGGCCTGGTAATAGCGCGGGCAGGCGATGTAATGCGACGGGGTGGGGGGCGGGGAAAAAGAAAATTCACGCGGGTGAAGTCGCGGGCAGCAGTTAGTTATGTTATAGATATCATGGCCTTATTAGTATGATAAAAAAGAAGCTACACTTAAACAGTTTTGGTGATAGTGGGACTTCCACTTGACCGGCTTCAGCTTTTGTATAACGGGTGTAAAAAAACACATAACGAAGCCGAGAGTCACTTGTACTCCCCGTCATTGTAATAATTATTTGGAATGGGCCATACCTGGGAACCTTCTAGTTACGAAGATATTGATGGCCAAAAAAAGTAAAAAGTGATGTAGGTCTAAGTGGTGTAGGGGTAGAAAGAAAGAAAGAAAAAGTGTTTATCGCGACTCGTACAGGAAGTGCACAAACTAAATTATAAAATAAAAAACCAAACTATATAAAAACAAAAAGTAACAAATGGAAAAGGAAACAGAAATTCCTATACGAGGCCAAAAGGGTCCTATCTCAGCATGATGCTGCGAATTTAAAAAAAAAAAATAAATGCCGCAACGCTGGTATTCTGATAGGGCCCGCTGTGAAGTCACGGGCATTTAACAGTAATAAATAAATAATGAAATACATATATGTAAAATAATAACAAATAAAACATTATAATATTCGCATTTCTATCCGCGTAGGTCCTAGTGGTCTAAGTATACCTAGAAAACAACTTTAAATACCCAGTAACGTTGCCTGTAGCCATAAGCACAATGATTTGCGTGCGTTACATTTACTTATTCAAAATCTGTATTAACAATAACAAACATAAAGTCTGCCAAACTGCATAACAGTTTGTCGGCAATTGTTCCCGTCTATCAAATTATTACAAATTAAAAAAAAATGTTTTTCTAAAACTTAATTATGCTAAGTAAACTATATTTAATAACCTACAGTCGAGATCAAAATAACATAAATTTTACAACAAGGTGTTTTCGCCAACGTAAGGTTTGTTACAAACATAGCTATGGTACAATGAGAGATAATGTTTTTGCAGAACTTTTTGAACATTGCGCGCGATTTCACCGTAAACAGCAATTTTCACACCAAAAATAAAATCCGTTACTCAACAATTATTTTTGTGCTATGATACATAGTTTGATGTACAGAATGCGTAGTTGACGGGTATGTGGTGGGTCTTTTTACACCCTGCAGGTTAATTTTTTTTTACTGTATGATCCTCTGTCTTCAGTTTCCATTATGGTGATTAAGTTTTGTTTCTTTTGTTTCAGATGTGATACAAGTGTGGTCAGCACCGGGTGGCATGACGCGGCTACCGTGTGACCTGGCGGCCCCCGTCAGCGAAGTCGCTCTGATGTTCTGGTTCAAAGAGGGGGACAGAATGCCTATTTACACGTAAGTCTACTTAATATCTTGTTATAAAGGATTTTATTTCTATAAGTAGAAAATAGAAATAAAAAATATTTTACTGTCCAGGTAATACAGTAATCAGGTTCACAGGTTAACAGCAAGTTGAGACGATATGAGTAGCTTAAAATATTACCTACAGCTAGGTTACAATAAACAGGGTTATTGATAATATGTCGGCAATCCGTAGGGGTCATAAGGGGTAATTTGGTTTCAAATGAACTCCTCTACATCCCCTTAATGGATTGCAGACGTATTACAAATAACCCTGTATAATTTTCCAGTGAGTCCCAAACTAGACAGTTACTGTATTGTGATAGAGTCGTCTAGATTGGATACTAGAGAGGTGATTTCAGGTGTAGTAAGATATGCATGCATGTGTAATTATTGTGTGGTGAATGTGTGGCGTGTGCGTGGTTTGTGTGTGTGTGTGTGTGAGGTCGGTGTGTGTGGGGTGTGTGTTTGTGGAGTGTGTATGTTCGTTCCCATTGTGCTTCGTTTCGTGTCGGGGCCTACTCTCTGAGTCCGTCAACGAGGGTACGAGCCCGTCCGAAAGTAGTTCAATACTTAAAAGTGAACTTTACTCCCAATGAATTAACTATACAAAACAGATCGGGAGTAAGGGCAACTGTCAAAACGTTTTGTCATTCATTTTTAGTTGGGGTCCCGGACTAATCTTATGGCCGTAAGTGATACGGAGTAAGAAAAGTCCGTAACTTCGGCCGAAGCGACGGACTTTGTGCTTATGGACTAGGCCCCTAGGTCAGGGTCTTTATATTAATAGTTCCGTAAGTAGGTTTGTACAAACACTTTTACGCGTCAATCATATTTTGAAAACTAGACGAGGTCGGCGTTTCCTATCTGACTTACTCTGAGAGAAAGACCGAAACAAACTTAGAGGTCACAGTCTCTTTTAAAGTCCAGACATATTCCTGGTCAGCTCAAGTGAAGACAATGTAGATTGGTGTCTGAAACGGTATTTTGAGGTAAGAACTACACAGACGCAGTGTCCAGTCAGTGCACGTATTTGTCAGTAATCATGCAGCTCAAGTCCGAACTTAACTGTTGTAATATGAGTGCACATCTCACATGTAACGTGAGTGGGGCGAGCACGGCCTACTGTCATAGGCTTGAACCACACATTTTTATCACAGTTTGGGAGCAAAAACCGTGATAAAATGCGTGACTGAAGCCTATCACAGAGGCCGTACTCGCCCGGCTGGTGGATCTAAAAAAGAGTTGTGGAAATAATGATCCACTTTATGTGACATGAACATATTGGAGCTTGAATTATAGTATTGTACTCGTGAAATAACGATTTGTGGAGAAAGAATTCTCGACAAAAACAGAAACTCTTTGTATTCTACCTATCTATCTCGCTCAAAATTGGATACATAATTATTTAGGTATAATAATGTAAGTACTAGCAGAGTCAATAATTATGCACGCAGTCAACTATATGTCTTTCTACGTTCATTTCACCAAAACTACCTCGCAAAATAAGCAAAATCGCATTACAATTTACTACCATCAATTTACTCCACGATTTGTTCCCACTTCCCAGTTCGCATGTTATCAGTTCGGTCAAGTTTGATTCATTAAAATTGGGTTCCGAAGTTCCGATAGAAGTCGGAATAGGTCAAACTTTTAACGATGTGCTGCCATATGACGGGCCCCGGGGCCCCTGCACTCATTAAAGAGATTAATTCTGGAATTTCTTTTGATGCTTAATTACATTTTTCTTTTGTTTCTTTCTGTCTTAGAAGTTGGTAGTGTTTGTTACTGTTTTTGAGGAGCTATGAGAAAGTTCCATATGAAATAATTTTCTAACACGGGTTTGGACTGTTGATATTTTTGACTTCAAGATATGATTTGTTACTTTTTTTTTATTTATCGGGCCAAAAAAGATATCGGTTTTATTTTAACTTTTGCATTTATTTTTGACCAAAAACTTCGGAAATCTTGCTCATAATTAATGAAAAATTAGTTGAGTTATTGTTATGATGATCGGCAACATAACTTGCGAAAGCTATTAATCACAAAATATCCCAAACCAAATACCTGACACAGCAAGCACCACGCTAACCCAGCAGCTCACATCTTAACTCTAATTACCGATAACCAAATAGCTTCACCAGCTATCCATTCCGACCATTCAAATGTAGACCATCTAGCCTATCTGGCGACAAGATCCTATTATAGTTTAGCTCCGTACAGCTTGTATCGGCCATTGTGGACGACTGATTAAGCCATTCAGATGGAACAATGGGCTTATTAAATAATGTTGAACGGAGACTAGACGTGGTAATTCATGTGTTTGAGTTGATTGATTGTGCTTGGGTGTTGATCGGCTTTCGAACAGTATTGGGAATGGCTATGAGACATGAGTGAGATTGTATGGTTAAAGTTAAACTTTGTAAGTATTCTGAAGCATGTGTTAGTTTTCTAAGTTTAAAGTCTTTTGTGGTGAAGCAGACTGCAATTACTTAATCAAACAATCTGTATACCCCGTAGGAACGTAGTTTTTAAAGCTTTTTCTTTTGATGTTTTTCATTTGTGTAATGCTAGACGCTTCCGCTTTTACTTTATCGCGAGTAGAAGGATAATTAGTATTTGGGTGCATTATTTAGAATGATGAACCTATAATCAATAATCGACAACTGAAAAAGTTACACCATGACTTAAATGTTTGTGAAGTTATAGACAAACGGAGCCCGTCATCCACAGTCCACTGCATTCTCGCTTTTCATCAGTCGTGATCGTTATCAAAACGCAAGACTTTAAAATAAAATAATGAAAATAGTTCACACAACAGTGGTGTAATTTCTACAAAAACCCATAAAACAAAAACAGCTCAAACATGACTAAATACAGAGATAATCCCGTGACGATTCAGCACACCATAATCCTATGGTATTTCGTCTCGTTTATTTTCCGTGGCGTCTCATTTGTCTAATGGAATAAAGCCAGCACGTTGATTGGATTTCTCTGCTTATGCCGTTTTTGTAGGTAGCGCTGTGTACTGTTAGTTTTGTAGTCAACATGCTCGCGTGAATCGTGTTTTGCTTTTTGAAAAAGGGAATACGATGGATGTTTTTTTTTTTTTTTTTACTTTGATATTGACATTCATTCTGTTGTATTTTGAGTATGGGCGAAGAAAGCTTTAATTAAAATCGGACACAGAGAGGCCGGAAAGGGTTACATCCGGTTTTTTTATTGAGAAGTAATGCTAAAGTAGAGTTTGACAAATTCTCAGTTCAGAAACCGGATGTTCGTAGAGAAAATAAAGACTTTTAACATGTACAGGGATATAAGAGCTTGTAAATTCTGTCTCGGAAAACGAGCATCATCGTCATCTTAGACGAAAGATCTCTAGGTACTGGTGGACAGAGGCCATCCCAAACCATCGGCACATTATACAGGGTTACAATTTTGGGTAAATATCGCAAAACCCTTAAAATCCAAATATCTCGAAAACTATTGAATTTTTGGCCATACATACGAGGAGTTCAATTTGTTGCATTTTGGCCCCCCTATCAGCTCCTGACGGATATACGTCGAATTACAAGTAACCCTGTATGAGCATCGTTCTTGATCATTCAACATAGCATGATCGGTCAACGGGCAAAATGGCGTAGCCAGTTATCAAATATTATGCTACATTGTGGTCTCCTCCTCGTATGATGAGAGATGATAGTGTAGAACCATCTCTCATCATCTTCTGAGGAGACCACAATTTCACATAAGTGAAGTCGAACCTTACTTACAGGTAAGCTCGTTTGACTTCCTAATTTTGTGCCAGTCCAATCGTTATGGCGACTGCAGAAATATCTTTTTGACGTGAAACTTCTTAGGCGGCGATTCGATAATTGGACGAGAATGAGAGTGAAATTTCAAGGACGCGTCACGTTTAGGGCACATTTTGGTACATGAGAGAGAAGAGAGATATAAGCCTCTCTGTCTCACACTAAATCTCATCTCTCTAATTATATATATTTTAAGAATTAAGAATTTTCTATATAATATAATAATAATAAAAGCGTACAGGCGTACACGTCATAGAATATATTATATTCTATTACGTGTACGCCTGTACGCTGCTGCACGCGCCGCGCCGTTCCTTACTACCAAACTATGGCAAGTGAACATTCGAAAATTTCTAGATACAGTAAAGGAATAAAAATGTTAAGCACCTTAAGGTAATTTTTTAATTGCACCTTGTTATTATTTCGACTACGCCATTTTGAATGAAGGTTACGGAATTTTAAAAAGAGTCCTGCGCGCCGTGCAAAATAATGTTTGAAAATTTTGCTCATTGACCATACCTCTGATTTTTTCAGAGGTTTTTCTTCCTGCCTATCTTCGTGAGGGTCAAACCACCTTCATATACCATTATAATCACATTCTGGTGCTGATCTGAAAATAAAAGAAAACCCTTATCTCAGCGTAGGAGTCGTAAAAATCGAACGTAGGGTGACTTTACGAGGGATCACGGACGGGGACAGTCTAGCACATCGTTATTTCTTAATGTGATCCCTGACGTGCTAACCAGCTGGGACTAAAGAGGTTATGTGACGTATGTGAATTCTAAAATAAAATCATTTAAGCCCCTCTTGAGCGCCTCTTTGTCTTGACTGCTTTTACTCAGCAAACCCTCTCCACTATGCTTTAGCAAGAGAGATTTGCAATTGTTTTTTTTTTAGTCTAATAAATTAGTTATTTTTCAAAATAAATATACAGGGTCGTACGTAACGTATTCTTAACTGAACATGTCAAAACAAAATAAAACGTAAAGTGTATTTTGGAAAATCGGCCATATCATCTTTAATTTGTGGCGGATTTATTTGAATTTTAGATATGTTTTTAATTTAATTAGTATCTAAGCAGCCGTAGAGAGATAAATAAATAAAATAAAATCTTTATTGAAATAAATTAGAGTTACAAAAACAATGAAGCTTCTGAAACCCAAACTAGGTAAAAACCTGTATGTCAGATTTTGAACCATCCTACCCCAATACGATACGATAAACGATGATACACCATCCTGTGTAACTGCACAAAGAACAAAATACGTCACCTAACATCACGTCTGTATAAATTCGTTGAAGGCTTAGGCAGATGTGAACCTATTATTTATAGTACACCCACATTTCACCAGTAGTCTTAAATTTATACTTGTTATCACAAAACACTGTATCAGTGAACTGTCACTGCACGGTAGTTCAAACAAATCGATAAATTGCAAAAAAACGATTACCTTTTTTCTCTTAAAATCAAAAATCGAAAACCATTTACCCCAGTTAACTGATTTACGCGCAATGAATATTAATGTTCGGACAATTATCGATGTGCAGCGTCAACCAGGCATCACTTAGCAAGAGATAATTATATATCCAAATTGCTATTACTTTTCCATATAATAACGTCCGAAATTTCTTTATTGGACGTTATTGATATGAATACGTCAATGAGGCGTGTAATTTCGTATTTATCGTGTACTTTTGCGCCCGTTTTGGTTTGGTTTTCGCGATGTGGGTCGGTGCTCTTTATTGAAACGTAAACGTTGTACGTCAATGTTTGGTATAGCGCTACAAGGTTATTTTCGCGCGTGGCCAAAATTGGAACTAATGCCGCCTTTCGCATTTCGAATAATTTTCTAGTGACATTCATAAAACAATGTTTACCAACAGCGCAGTGTAATTTTATTTATTACGAAAAAGGTATTAGAAGTTTTAAATTATAAAAAAAATACTTCAGTGCTCCAACACCCGCGACATTAAGGTCGTGATTGAGCAGTACCGAGGGTTGAAAGTGTTCGCTCAGCAATTAGGGAGGTTCCAACTGACCAAACTAAGAATTGCGGATACCTTTACTAAGCGCGGACGGCGAAACTCCGTCATCTAGCAGGGTACAACGCCCAAGGCGTGGAGGTGAGGTAGTTCTGCTCTCCAAAAAAGGTGACAAAACCTTGCTGATGAACTATATACCCATCTCATTTCTGAGCCATGTATACAAGCTGTTCTTGAGAGTCGTTACGAACCGTCTTGCCAGGAGTCTCGACGAGTTCCAGCCACCAGCACAAGCCGGTTTTCGCCCGCGCTCTCGCTTCCTCGCGCCACTGATACAATGACGCGAGTACGAGTTTGTCTACCTAGGGCAAGTCATCCAGCTCGGTAGACAAAACTTTGAGAAAGAAGCGGACAGAAGAATCCGATTGGTTTGGGCAGCGTTTGGAAAACTCCATCCAGTCTTCTCGTCGCCTATCCCGCAATGTTTGAAGACTAAGGTTTTCAACCAGTACGTCCTGCCCGTTATGACGTACGGTGCCGAAAGGTGGACACTGACGGTTGGGTTGGTTCACTAATTCCAGGTCGATCAGCGCGCTATGGAGCCGGCTATGCTCGGAGTTTCTTTCAAAGATAAAATCAGAAATGAAATTATCCGGAAAAGAACCGGAGTTACCGACATAGCTTACAAAGTAAGCAAGCTGAAGTAGCAGTAGCCATGTTTGTCGAAGAACCGATAGCCGGTGGAGCAGAGGGGTCCTGGAGTGGAGACCGTGTATTGGCAAGCGTAGCGTGGGACGCCCCCCAGCCAGATGACCGACGACCTTAAGAAAGTGGTTGGGACAGACTGGATGCGGAAGGCGGAGGACAGGGTGTTGTGGCGCAGCCTGGGAGAGGCCTACGTCCAGCAGTGGACTGCAATTGGCTGAGATGATTGAGTTGATTGATCGGCTTGCACCCTCGAAAACCATGAAAACAACATCTCTCTCGCTATCTGTCTCTTTCTATTATATATAATAAAAAGGTGCATATACCCTTTTTTGTTACGTGACGATTTGTACAATTTTCTAAAATTTTACTGCTACCGCAAGCTCCGTTAAAGAATTCGTTCCAAAAATATTTAGTAACTGACAGCGATTAATTTTTAAAGTAATTTTTTTTGCACCTGTGGTTAGGATATCACACTGCTTTTTTTGATGAAAAATTAGCGTCAGAAAAATTAGTGTCAAAATGTTTGTAACAACCACATTACTTTTGGCATGACAACCAGTAGGTATTTTTTTAGGATTCCGTAGCCAAACGGAACCCTTATAATTTCGTCATATTTTTAAATTAAATAGAAAAAAACCCAACTCCAACACAACCCACATTTCAAAACTAAACAAACATCTAAACCTTGGCAATATTAATCATTTTAACACAAAATACCGATACGTTTGGGTGACAGTTGGAATCTGCTTGATTGATTAAAGCGCCGGTTGAAGTTCGACAGCGGTGAATATACTGGTGTACTGGTGTCACGGGTCACGAGATAACGCATGTCGACACGAGATGGGTGGAGGTCTCGTGACGCGTTCCTATATTTTATCAACCGCTTTATTAAGCTTTAGACTTGTAACATAACATCATGACATCACGCCTGTTATCTGAAGGGTTAGGCAGAGTGTATCCTATAGTACCGTTATGTAAACTTCCCCAGTACCTAATAGGGGGTAAGCCTGTTGCCATCAACCGGGCACAAATCTACAGTCCGGGTTGCTACTGACGTACGCTACTGCATCGGGTTCGATTTCCGGGTCGGGAAAGTGTTATTAGGTTTTTCCTTTAGACTTGTAGACGGCGAAAAGGACGATTACCTGCCTTCAGACCTGGATTTACATACTTACAGTTTATTTATTTATTTACGCAGTTTTTTTTTTAAACGTTGCCCCTCACTAGGAATTTCTCCTGTATTGTGGGTTTACAAACATTTAATCCCACACACACACAAACAGCCAGACCCGGAGCAACTACTTGTACTTAGGTCATACAAATATTTGTTCCGTGCGGGAATCGGTTCACGATACGCAGTGCAGCAGTCAATCGCTTAACCACTGCGGCAACCGTGCCGTCAGTTCCTCTTATTAAGTTGTTAGATTTAAGAAACTTATTTGGTTCTGCTTTTTTATTGCATTCCCAAGAGTCCCCAGTTTAGGAGATAGTAAAAGCTACCATTGGTTTCAAATACTAGATCAGAAGTATGAACATAAACGAAGCTTACAATTTAACGCTTTATTTCAGCAAAAGCACAACACAGAATATGACTGTGATGGACTAATAGGTTGTTAAAGATGTTCTATGTTTTCAACCTTTAAAAAACTTAAGAGGTCATTAAATTATTTTCATGAGTATTTATACTAGTGTATGCCCGCGATTTCGTCTGCGACCCAGGATAAAAAGTAGCCTATGTCCTTACCCAGGTCATGGTCTATAGGTGTGCCCAATTTCATCCAAATACGTTCAGCCGTTTTAGCGTGAAAGCGAACAAACAAATAAAAAAACTCACTTTCGCATTTATAATATTAATTAGGATAGTACAAGTTTGAGTTTCCGTAGTTGTGTGTGTAACTATTATCATTTGCTGTAATTATTCACCGCGGCCTTTCCTTCTAAGAACTCAATAGTAAAGACCTAACACAACATACCGCTTTCCATACAAACCGCTATACAATTAATAACGTTCGTAGTCACAGAGAACAATACTGTCGGACACAAATCCATTGCGGTGACGTCTGACGTGTGACGTTATGATGTATCGACTTCGGCTTGACGTCGCGACGAAGTCAAAACGTGTGACGTATTCATTTGTTTCCATTCGCTCATCGGCAGATGACTTGCCCCTATTCTGTGTCGGTGTGTGTGTGTGTGTGTGGTTTTCCAGAAAAATACACGCATTTTTGATGTACTTGTGTCATAACATCATTACTCTATCAGCAGCATGCGTGTGGTAGTAAAGGTGAAGTGAGACAGTCATCATCATTTCAGCTGCAAGACCACTGCTGGACATAGATCTAGCCCAAGCATCGCCAACTCGACCGGTTCTGTGCTTCTCGCGTCCAGCGGATTCCTCCGGATTTCGCACGGTCATCGATCGAAGGGAGTGAGGCAGTTTTTTTTTTTTTTTTTTGACGATGGGAAATCATCAAATGACTCCTCCCGCTCTGGGTGGAGCGGAAGGGAGTGTCAGACTCTTACTGACTAAAACCCACCCGTGTTCCTTCCTTGGCCCTTTATGTTCCGGGTCAGCGGTACCCCTTTCGGATGATCCCGCTTTCCCGGCAGGCTACTACCACTATATTTTAGAAGTTTTGTTATAATTAATCCAATGTAATAGGGGACGAGCTATTACGAATAATCAGAGACTAACCCAGACTCTGTTACTGCGAATTTTATGACGAAAATAATAAATATTTGTACAACTTTTTTATTAAACAAACTGCTTAAGACACACAAGTCAATACACTGTTACTTTTACGTCAATGTGTAACCGAATATTTTTACCGGCCACTTCTAATAAAATGAATACCCCATCTTGTCCCCCCAACACCCCCAAAATCTTTACGAAACTACCCTCGATGGGCAAAACTCGTTACTATGACAATATTTTAGTATTCATCCCCATACAAAGGATAGTTTCAATAGTAACATCACGTTGTATTTGTTAATTAGGACTGATATCCGCACAATGATTGACTGATCAACAAAGGACGGACGGAATTATATTTCGATTATAATTGTAGACATTGTGACACCATAGTCTGTTTATCTATATAGTTAATGTAATTGCTTATGTACATTTGAAATGAACAACCGCGGGCGTAGACAAAGTAATATTTTATTAGCGAAAACAATGATGGAGAAGAAAAAAATGTAAATGCATTGAAAGTCGTTGTAGAAATACGAAAAGACTTGAAAGCGGTGGAACTAGGGCCTCTGGTCTATGTCGATTCGAGTCTAGATCTTCTCGTGATAAATTGATCAAGCCATTAAGCAAGTTTGTAGTAGATACTGACCGCCCAATGTGTGCTAGACGTAGCTATCTACTTAAAGTTATTGATATCCGTGGAGGTACTTTTAATGTACTAGTGATTAGAAGCCTCCTATTTAAGTCCTAAAAAAGACCATTCCATTTTCCAATTCTAAAGTTTTGCTTCTCTCAGCTCAAAGTCCGTTAACCCTCCATCCTTTACAGGTCAGCTAATTTACCCTAACCCCTCAATCATCGCAGAGAATCGTTATCAACAAACATAAGCAAAATACTCCATACTCAGCAGTCCCCTCACGTAACATGCAAACATTGCAATTTTTATAACACTACTCGCAAGCGGGGTACGTTCGGGGTCGGCCGCGACACACGAGTTCTAGGTCGTAAGTTCGAACCCAGACATGTGCTTTACTTTGTGTAAATTATTTCATCACCTCTGCTCTCAAAACGGTGAAGGAAAACAGCGTGAGGAAACCGGCATGTGCTAGAGCCAAAAAATCGACGACATGTGACATCCACCAACCAGCACTGGGCCCGCGTGGTGGATTACAGCCCACTACCTCTCACCGAGAGGAGGCCTGCGTTCCAGCAGTGGGAACATTATAGGCTGATTATGTTACGCGGGGGACGGAGCACGGTGGTTCTATTACATATGGCCGAGGGATGGGTTTTTACCATAATTGAATGGTTAAGCGTTTGGTTTGAGTTGGGTTCGCAAATACGGATATCTTCTTGATAACAGGACGTGCATGAACAACCAGAAAATTGATAAACTCACGTTCCGGTAGTATTTATGCGTGGCAGTGTCAATGAGTTTTTCTTATACAAAGAAGAAGTGAACATTGATCACCACGCATTTATAACGTGCGATTCAAATGATTAAATCATTGCTTGATGGTCTAGTAGTCGCCAATTCAGAGGAGTGCGACCCCCAGCATAAGTGATTAGGATTGCCCACCAGCCTAATCTAATCTAACTAGCCTGTATCGTCTCACTGCTGGGCAAACACTTCTCTCTCTGCCTTTTCCACGCAATTCTGTCTTTTGCTAGTGCTGGCCAGTCCTTTCGGTAGGAGTCAAGCTCGTCTCGCCATGTTTGTCTCGGCCTGCCGCGATGGAGACATGCGCTTAGTGGGACCCAATCGGTGGTTCTCTTAGCCCATTTGTCATCGGACATGCGGCAGACATGTCCGGCCCAAACCCACATAAGCTTAGCGGCTATAACCGTCCGTGCAGTGTTGTGTTCCTTAAACGTATACATATACTATGACAAGAGTATTTACTTTGTAAAGTATTATGCTATTATTTTAACTATTGTGAATGTGAGAACTATGTTGGTCATTGCTTTTTTTTGTATTTTTACTCTTAGTGTAATCATGATCTGGCAGTTTGAGTAACTTGTGCGGCCTACTCAAATGTCCTTTCTTTGGTATTGTTCGTCGAATCGTTGAGCTCCTTAAGTTCTGAGTTGAGCTGCACGATTGCTGACAATTGCGTGCACTGACTGGACAGGTCCACTCAATCTGTGTGGTTCTTTCCTCAAAAGACCATTTCAGACACCGATCTACATAGCCTTCACATGATCTGACCAAGATTCTGTCTGGACTTTAAAAGAGACTGTGACCTCTGAGTTTGTTTCGGCCTTTCTTCTCAGAGTAGTCAGATAGGAAACGCCGACCTCATCTAGTTTACAAAAAAAATATGATTGACGTGTAAAAGTGTTTGTAAAAACCTACTTACAGAAATAAAGTCATTTATCATTTACGGCCTGAAATTCGTAACCACAAGATACTGCGCTCTATGGCTCGCTGGTAAACCTCGAGCTTGGACCTCTGCTGAAGTATCACTCACCAGGTTTGAGCACCAGTAATTTAATTTCTCAGTAAGAGCCTGTAATGCGCCGATCCGTATTACACGATCGATATTACACGGGACTTCAACATAACTTGCGAACTGTGGTGTACCTACTGACTCCTTCTGATGTCCACACGGAGACTGCAGTCGTGATGTTATGTCGTGTTATATCATTTTTTATTCTCATTTGTTATTAAAAAAAGTTTTTTTAATTCAGCAATAAATGGCGATTTTTTATGAAAACGTATAGAACAGAATGCTATTGGCACAGTGGAAGAGATTTTACAGTTTGTAACCAGTGAGTCAGTTCTTACATACTGAACTTATCCGTTGGCAGTTGCCAGTTGCATTTTATGCATCGCTACAGATTTACAGCTTGTACCGCATTGCACTTACCTTCCGCAAATATGTTGACGTTAACAATTCAAGACATACATGCTTCTCTCGCTGCTTGGTATGCGTGGATGTTGTGTGTTTATAAAGGAATAAAAACGTTGATGATGTTATTTGCCGGAGTTAACTTACTGTTGATATCAAAATAAATCTTTCTTATGAATTAGTTAACCTTGCAATAAAACCCAGGAAAATCTAAGCCAGCCCAAAGATTAAAACTTTCTGCCATCACGTTACAGCCTACAATTTATAACATACACGACACGACTTAATGACCACTTAATAACGCGTTATTAACTAATTTGTGATTGTTTGTAACCTGGACGGACGGCCAGTAAAAAAAAAAATTAAAATTAAAATTCATTTATTTCAGGTCATTGACCCATATTAAATACAAAACATACAATTTAAATACAAAACTCCGGTCACATTTTACTGCCAACTGAAGAAATAAAATAATGACACCATTAAACATTACATGTCAGATCAGATCAATTAATGTCAGATATAAATAAAAATTAAATAAAACAATGAATTAAATTAACAAAAATTAAGTTGATGTCAGAAGCAAACAAATTAAATATTATATTATTTATCATTAAAACATTAAAGCTGTAGGTATAAAATGACAAATTAAGCACCAGCAATATGCCTGCTACAACAATGCCCAACGTAGGGGCAATCAAGTCGCTCAGCAACCATCGCCAGGACAGTATTGGAGCTAGCCCGCACCCTGCGCACCAAGGACGCGCACCGCTTGCGCATGGTGGCGTGGAAACAGTCGGTGCGCGCTTCCGCAAACATGCCCGAGGCACTGCAGAAGCGGGGTAGCCGCAACACCGCCCTGAACGCGTTGTTGTATTGGACACGAAGGGCACTGTAAGCAGCTTGTGAGTAAGATGCCCATAGGCTGCACGTGTATAAGGAGGTGCAGAAAGCTTTAAAAAGCGTGATTTTAACCTGATTTGAACAACGTGCAAACCTACGGGCTATCATATTTGCTCTCTTAGACAGTGCCCTCCGCTCCCGCTCAATGTCGACATGGTCTTTCAGATCTGCTGTTACCCAGTGCCCCAAGTATTTAAATTGATCCACCCGTTCCAAGGGTACACCATTCAAGTGAATAGGGGGTACTTGCTGTGGGCATTTGGCGCCTCCCTGAAATACCATGAATTGACTTTTCGCGACATTATACATAAGACCATGGCTGCCCGCGTAGTCCTCACAGATATTCAGCAGCTTGCGTAATCCACAAACCGACGCGCTCAGCAGCACCATGTCATCTGCATAACTTAGATTGTTTACACAAACATCATCAACATGGCAGCCCACATGCCGACTACTGAGCGCGACGATGAGTGCATCCATGTAGAGATTGAAAAGTGTGGGTGAGGTTACCCCACCCTGTCTCACCCCACATTCAAGCCTGTATGGCTCCGATAATGTACCCGCCCATCTGACATTGTTAACCTGGTGTTCGTACCAATACTTGAAGATGTTAACAAGTTCATGCGGCATGTTTATGCCCTCAAGTTTCTGCCACAACAAATTATACGAAACCAGGTCATAGGCCTTAGACAGGTCGAGGAAGCACGCGTAAACTGGTGTTTTACGATCCGTGTAGTATCTGACGGCATGCTTGAGACACAGTATTGCACTCTCAGTAGATAATTTAGGTCTAAACCCAAACTGATTATCATGCAGTGACACGAATTTATTTAACCGTGTATCAAGCAAACCGTCAAACACCTTTGCTATAACAGTAGCAAGAGAGATAGGCCTGTAGTTAGTTTTATCGGCTAGATCACCAGTTTTGTTCTTAACCACAGGCACTACTATAGTTCTCATGAAATCGTACGGCAAGTATGAGTGGCTCAGGCATAGCGAGTAGAACATAGCTAAAACCCTAAACACATGCGGGCCGGCACACTGCAGGTGTTCAATACTTAGGCCATCATGGCCAGGAGATTTTCCTCTAGTCATATATTTTATGATTTTCCCCACCTCACTGGCCAAAATCCTAGTCTCCAGTACTCCCGCAAGCTCTTCAGCATTGACCTCCGCACTCCGCGTTCCCAACTGTGGCTTTACAGAAAAGTGGGACTTAAATAGACTCGCTATCTCTCCCGGTTCACTAACCCCGTCGACGCTCACCGGCAGGCCAGGACCCAAGTTTACCTTATTGGTACCCTTCCAAAAACCACTAAAGTCACCGTTCGAGTGCTTCACAGCAAGGGTATCCATTCTCAATTGGTCCTGATGATCTTGACACCACTTAAGCCGGGATTTGAATACCCTTCTGGTTTCACACATTTCGCGATATACTTCCCCGCACCTAGGTTTGCCGCATAGTACCCATTCAGTAAACCTAGCTCTGGCCAACCTATGAGCCTCTCTGACGTTATTGTTCCACCCTACTACACGCGAGCCAACCATACCGGTCCTACCGCTACCCCGACCCACCAAAGACGCGTCACGAAGTGCGGACACAACATCAGAGTACAGTCTGTCAATGGCACGCCTGTGACAATGGTCGCGGCAATAAGAGTCAGCACACTGAATACACTCAGCGGGAAAGTCAACAAGTCTGAGCCTCCTGTTACACTCACTAGTATACAAGGCAATCTGTTCCGCCGTACGTACACCCCACACTACCCCCCTATTCAGCATAACACTGTGATGTACCGTCTGCGGAATTAGGTTTAATTTACACTCGATAATAAGTGGAAAGTGATCTGACCATACCGTGTCATAATCCACATACACGTTAGTAACAGATTGCCTTGCAGACTGAGTTACCAAGCAGTGGTCCAGCCAGCTGCACGACCCGTACACGTCACTAATGAAGGTGAACGTATCCGAGTCAATACCTAGCATGTCCACATCAACGCATGACCAATACTGCTCATCACAATAGCTTACAAGCTCATTGAAAAATAAACCATACGGTGCAGCATTAAAATCGCCTAAAATATACACAGACTCAATGCCGTATTCTTCAATTATTGCGCTTACCATACTAAGACAATCCGTGAACTCAGCTAAATTGCCCGCCGCGTTCGTAGGCATATATACGCTTAGCACTATCACTGGCCGGTCACTGGTTATTATTTTAATGGCACAAATACGCTCACTATCACAACGCAACACAGACACCTGCCGAAATACGCTGCTTCTCCACAGCAAGGCCACGCCTCCAAAAGGTCGTCCTCGCAACAGACCCGCGGACGTGTCGACCGCTGACATCCCCGTGTAGCCAAACTCGCTGTGACTCGTACTTAAGTACGGAATGTCCTCAGGAAGTAGCCAAGTTTCCTGCAAGGCTACCAAATCACAGGCACGACAAAGCTCCCTAATACTATCTATGGAGCGTTTTACGTTTTTACAATTGTAGGTAACAAAACGATATGGTCTGCTATTCATTACTGTTTTTATTGACACCGTCAACAGATAACAATCCGTTCGACTTTCTACGCTTAAAATTGACAAAACGCCTAAATACGATGCCTTGGGGCCATAAATTCTCATCTAGGTATGATGGTAACTTGGCCTCTGAAATAAAGAATTTGTAGGCAACGTGTCCCCTTTCCTTCTTCATTATTATTTTCTCCAGAGACACCGTGTCTTGTGTTCTCGAACGAATATAATTAATTATTTCGTCTTTGGTCGTATCACTATGTATATTAGTGATAAACATTGGCACTCTTCTATCTGCTGCTTTAAATCGGCCCTCCGCATCTGTCGCAACACCAGTTTTACCCATATAGCGATATTTGGGGTGTTTCTTACGATAAGACACTTTTTGCCATCCATCGTCATTGTTGTGAACATTGGACGGAGTATCTGAGTGAATCATTGCACCGTTATTAGCGACGTTCACGTTGTTCGTAGCAGTCAGCTGATGTGCCTCGTTAATACTCACAGTCTGGCCCGAGCGCTCAGTCGTCGCCAAACCGGTTCCACATACACTCGGCTCATGCGCGTGAGTCACCGCAGCGCTTACACCGACCGGCGATGTCCGCCGCTGCGTACATGACTCATGTTTATTTTGTTTTTCTTGTACCTGCATTATTTCTCTGTATTGAGGAATTCTTTGATGCATATCACTATCATTCTCACCCGTGTCACATATTACCTCGTGGAGAGAAGAATTATGCAGGTGCGATAGTCCCATCGGCCCACTATCCAGTAACCAGGCGCCCCGATTCATATTCACTTTCAATGCAGACGCAGGTGGTAACGAATCGTTTCTGATTGGAAAAAAATCCGTTCTCACCTGTTTTATATCATCTAACGTCGCATAGGTGGTTTTAATTTCGTCAATTGCTGCTTGCATTCGTACTAAATCTTTCAACAGCTTCGTACAGTCTAGGTGGTCGAAAGTAATAGGTGGCAACTTTTCAAGACTCCTGGCCACAAACACAGGAATATCATCCGGCTCGGCTGATTTGAACAGATTAATGATATCCGCCAAATCTCTCTGCTCTTTGCCTTTATTTTTCCTTATAATCTTCCGCAGATTCGAAGGAATGGCATCAAAAAGAAGTGACTTTGACCTTTTGATTTCATCACTCGTGAAGGATGAGACACAAATACGCACTAAAGTCTCTTCGTCCACAACAGAGACTTTGTTCTGGATGTAAGACAACATTTCGTCGATTACAATGTTACACTTGTCACACTTAATAACGTTCGTCATTTTTGCTACAACACGTCACAGAGCGCTGCCGTAAATACGCAACCGTAGTCGATAGGTGCGAGCGCGCGACAGACTGAGTAATGGTGGTAACTGAGTAAATACTAGTGCAGTGACTTTCTGACTACTTGTTAGGTATTTGAGATTGTAACTTGAAACTTCTGAGTAGTTCCCTGGACGACGGGCCTAGCCCTATTAAGGACATGACACTACTACCAACATTACTTACACAATACACCAGCGCAGACCCACTATTCAAATACCCTTCAAAAACTTCACAAAACTACTCCATTTATGCCCAATTTCAACGAAACACAAACGTCATTAACCCTCACAATGAAGAACCAGGTGTCAAACAACTGACTCCATCAATTAATTACATCGACGAGCAGAAGGAAGGAAAGTTTCCTACTTATTTCTCCGAGATAGATCCCTTAGGAGTTAAGATTATCCTGGATCGAGTTCGCTAAGTTGGACAACATCGTTAAGAATGGACAGTGTGTTCTTGAATAAGGATCTTGTTAACATGTTGTATAGGGAAAGATGGCGGCTAAATTGGCTTTTAAGACAGCTTTTTTGTAGTTTGAAGCGTGGATGCTGATAATGGTTTACAATCTTTGGTAAGTATCAAGTGTATTAGATTTAACTAGGAAACTGGCTTAGACTTGTGTACCTCAGATATTAAATAACATAACTGTATCACTCACTCCAGGGTTTTCTTCCTGTTCCTTCAAAACTTCTTATACGAGTGCTGACGGGCAAAAGGGCCCCAACAAGTGGCATCCGCTTTCAAAGCGTTTCGTATTTCAACAACGACTTTCAACAGGATTGACATAAACTACCTACTCGATTGCTTATAATGTCAATCAATAAATTTTTGACTTGTTATCGCTGATAGAATGTCACTTTGTCTAGAATCTAAGTTGCAACTGCCCTTAGGGGTCTAGATAAACCTATTGATAACACCGTAAACTGAAATTAGACAGTCGGAGTATATTTTATTAGAAAATTATTTGTGAAGAAGTGGTGTTACATACGAAATCTAAATATACACTACATCCATTACTAACTCTTAACTACCGACGAAACCTTTTCCAAAACATACTAACAAAAAATACACCCGGAAAACTATTTCTCGGAAAAAAATGAGAATATAACCTCGAACGTAAGCTACGAAATAAAAATACAATATCGGGTATGTTACAGCAGAATTCAGTGCCGCGTATGTATCGAAACTGTGTTTGTTAATCCACTAAGTGCAGATTATAAGGGAACTTCGAACGGTGGCTCCCGAACTAAAAATACATTTGGGTAACCTTGCAAAAGATTGGTAGCAGAGAATGTGATTTTGCAGATTGAAAATAACGATTTTTGTGGTATGGGATATGGGAAGCTGTGATGTGCTTTTGATTAAGTTTCCTATGTTGATGTTAGAGCAAGATGAGGTGTAGTTCTTGCATCTGATAAGTAAAACGAACATGATTGTGATAGCCTTGTTCATGTAGGGGTTGCAAGATCGACTATTGAGCGTGGGGTCCGATCGTATTGGTTACGGAGACACTTCTGCTAACCCCGTGATATTATGTTTGAGACAACAAATATATGGATCTTTATAAATCTTCACGAATACCACATGGTTCTATTCAGCTCATCGAAAGTGTAAGTTTTATAAGGCAAGCGCTGGTCGTGAGGGCTTGGAGTTATCCTACGGGAACGTACTACCGGAAAAAAAAGTATCCATTGTCCTAACCCAGGTTATGATCTATCTGTGTGCCCATCCAAATCCGTGCAGCCGTTAATCCGGGAAAAGTTACATACTGCCAGACCGATAGACAGCTTTCACATTTATAAAATTGGTATGGATTCTTCAAAAACAGCTGGTTTCACTCTGGAACTAAGATCACTTGACACGCTTTTAGTTTAAACTCATGCATTATTTGCCATTAGAAAACATTCTCAGATTTAATAAAGACGTCTCGGTTGCTTGTAAAATGAAAACTACAAGCTTGCACGTCACTTAAACATTCAGACTGATTAATCAAACTAATAACAATAGTTGAGGACGTTTACAAATCGTTGTAACTAGACAAAATACTGACAGTTATCGATCCTGAAGGAATGCCTAGTGGGCGGGCAGACGACCGACACAATTTTAGAAAATAGAAAATGTGTGTCGCTCTATAAAACACAGCCCGAAAGTCTGCCAACCAGTCTTACTAACGGTATCGTATTACCCGGGAACTGAGTTGTGCAGGTCAGATAGGCAGTCGCTCTATGTAAATTAATGGTATTCAGCTGCATGTCGGTTAGACTGGAAGCCGACCCCAACATGGTTGGGAAAAAGTTAGGCAGATGATGATAACTGCAAAGCACAATCCCTTACCTTTACCTCTAGAGACGGATAAAGCCTTGATCACCACCGGCAGCGGCGGCGACCTCTCACGCCCGGCCTTGGTTCAAGCCATGGTCCGGGGCGAGGGGGAGTGGGAGGCAGTCGCCTCCTTCTGCGAAGCAGTCATGCTAGCGAAGGAGGTGGCGGGACGGGAGAGGGAGAGAGTCTCCCGTCCAAGCCGCCGCGGTGGACGCTCCGGGCGTCGGGAGCCGCGTGCCGACTCCCGGCCACCGTAGGCGCGGGCCTGCGGGCGGTGAGTAATGGGTAGCTCACCGTCCGATCAGGATCAGGACCGTGCCGGACGGCGCGTACGTGTTCCACGCGCGCCTCAAAGAGATGTCAGCATCGAAGAGGGGGCCCACTAGGGCCCAAGCCTGCCGGGAAAGCGGGATCATCCGAAAGGGGTACCGCTGACCCGGAACATAAAGGGCCAAGGAAGGAACACGGGTGGGTTTTAGTCAGTAAGAGTCTCCCTTCCGCTCCACCCAGAGCGAGAGGGGTCACTTGATGATTTCCCATCCTCAAAAAAAAAAAAAAAAAGCCTTGATCACCACGTTCCACGCTCCACGCCCACTACTTTTAGTTTAAACGTTTATTTTTTTATTTATATACACTTTATTGTACACCAGAAAATACATAACATAAACAATATAGACTGACCGGTTGGTGCAGTTGGTAGCGACCCTGCCTTCTGAACCGCTGGTCCCGGGTTCGATTCCCGGACATGTCAAACATTTGTGTGCATGAACATGTCTGTTTCACCTGTGTCTGGGTGTGTATATGTACATAAGTATGTATATCAGTCATCAGGTTACCGTAGTACAGGCTCTACCTAGTGCGGGACCTGAAGACCTTGTGTGGATGTTGTTTAATATTATAAAAAGAAAAAAAAAACACTTCAATTTAACACTACAAAACATACAATGGGCGGCCTTAGCGCTTACTGCGATCACTTCCAGGCAACCTTGGAATAAACAGTGATTGCGTGGACATAAAAATGGGGTTGTCACCACGTTAGTGGTACACATAGTGTGTACCACGGGTGTCTGAGAGGTACTGGCCATTTAATATATAATAATAATTTATAATAGTTTATTTTCAATTTGTCAAATTTGTCAGCAAAGGGAATGCCCCAGCTACCCCCAGGTGACTCCCTCGTCCCAGCTCCCTGAGCGACTCGGTCCTCAAAGACCAAGTCCGTGGAATAGACTAAATCACCAGCAGGCCTTCCCTGCACTAGCGCCCACTAAACCCCACCCCCCGCCTATCCCGGCACTGATGGATCCTCGTATCCGCATACCCGCCCCCCCTGCCATGACAATCGCTCCGAAAGCAGCTCCCGCTGCACCAATGACGCCCCGTCAACCCGCAACCACCCCCGTGGTGGGCCAAAACCCCCTCGATGCCTTCAACATCATCTCAGGTACCTTTAATACCTTTCTAACCCCACGCGCCAGAAAGATGGCTAGCGAAATCGTCGCCGCAAGAAATGCCGGCAACCTATATTTGATACAAAGTATCTATAACGCGTATCCTGAAATTACGCAGGCCCTGACGTCCTTCGTCACCAAACCCAACCCCTATCCCACTAATGGATAATACACCAATAGCGAGATACAAACCCCGATCCCTAAAGCTAGGCTACTTCAATGCCAATGGCATAAAAGGTCAACGCGACGAAATCGCCACGTTTCTCCGTGACCATCAATTAGACATTCTTCTCATTCAAGAGACCTTCCTAAAACCCATCCACCGGACCCCTTCAATTGCCAACTATCGTGTAGTTCGCAATGACAGGTCCCGTTGTCACTTGGGCGGCACCCTAATCTATTACAAGAAGTCACTTTACTGCATCCCCTTGGACCCTCCCCCTCTATCACGACTTGAAGTGTCTATCTGTCGACTAGGCTTAACAGGCCACCAACCGATCACCTTAGTATCGGCCTACCTTCCCCCCACTAATAGTTCGGAGAACTTCCAACTCCTATCCAACGACCTCTCTGCCCTGCTTGGCTTGAGTGACTCCGTTATCATAGCGGGTGATCTCAACGCCAAACATTCCGCCTGGAACAGTTCTAGAACCTCCGCCAGAGGAAAACATCTGTTTGACCTCTGCCCCGTCCTTAATTTCGATGTCATCGCCCCGATGACTCCCACGCACTTCCCCCACAACTCTAACCATACCCCCGACGTCCTCGATGTAGCGCTTCTAAAGAATATCAACCTACGGTTGGACTCTATAGAGGCGGTGCAAGAGCTCACCTCGGACCACCGCCCAGTTGTCATCCAACTGGCCCCCCGCATAGGGCTCCCTGACCCCAACCAACCCCCATCTACCAAAGTGGTAACGGACTGGAGGAAAGTAAGCAACTGCCTGAAATCCAACACGTCCCCCCACTTAGACTCCATCCCCGACCACTTCGACTCTATCGCTGACACGACGGCGGCGATCGACTCATTCACTGGACACGTACAATCAGTCCTGAACGATTGTTCAAGGGAAGTTCCAGCGACGGATGACCGTCGCTGGAAATTGCCGGACGATATACGTGAACTGCTGAATGAGAAGAACGCAGCTGTCCGTGCTTACAGCAGCTTTCCCTGCGACGCGAACAAAGCCCACATGCGCTACTTACAGAGATCTGTAAGGAAACGCATAGCGGAGCTGCGTACTGCGGGCTGGGACAGGATGCTGAGCGAGCTAGAGCCTACACATCTGGCCTTCTGGGACCTTCAGAGGAAACTCAAATCCCAGGAAGTGGTTTCCATGCCCCCCCTGATTCGCCCCGATAAGACAATCGCTTATGACGATGTCGACAAAGCTGAATGCCTCGCCATCAGTCTCGAGGCTCAATGCACACCCAGCTCTCAACCAGTCGATCAAGCTCACCTCTCTGAGGTCGACGCTGAAGTTGAACACAGAGCTTCCCGCCCCCCTGTCGAAGACCCTGAGTATCCTCTGCCTCCAGTCACTCCAGACGAAGTGCAGGATATTATCAAGGCACTTAAACTCCGGAAAGCTCCCGGCCTAGACGGAATCACCAATAGGGTGTTCCAACTATTCTCTGCCCACCTAATAATGCTAATGGTTACCATCTTCAATGGTGCCTTAAGCAACAATATCTTCCCACAACAGTGGAAAAAAGCTACCGTCATCGGTATCCCAAAGCTTGGGAAGCCAAAGTCCGAGCCCACCACCTACCGCCCTATCAGCCTGCTCAATGTTCTCGGTAAGATCTATGAGAGACTTATTTATAAGCGACTCAGAAATTACGCCGAAACAAAGGGCCTCATCCCAAACGAACAATTCGGTTTTCGAACCCAGCACTCCTGCGTTCAACAGGTCCACCGTATCGTCGAGCACATAAGCGTTGGCTTCCAACGTGGCTCGATGACGGGCGCCGTATTCTTCGACATAGCCAAAGCGTTTGACAAAGTCTGGCACAACGGCTTGTTATACAAGCTTTACAAACTTGGTGTGCCAGACCATCTCGTCCTCATCCTGAGAGACTACCTGACAAACCGCACATTCCGCTATCGCATCGAAGGCGCGCTATCCTCCCCTCATCCCATACGCGCAGGAGTCCCCCCAGGGCTCTGTGCTTGCCCCGCTCATATTCACCCTTTTCACCAGCGACATCCCAAAGAGCAAAAAGGCTCAGCTGGCTCTGTTCGCAGACGACACGGCCATTTACTACACCGGTAATGGCAAAGTTCCAATAGCTCGTATCCTTCAAACCGCAGTCAACAAACTCGGCGAGTGGTTTAAAAAGTGGAGAATAGAAGTCAATCCCGACAAAAGCCAAGCGGTCCTATTCACAAGACCGAGACACGGCCTCAGCCCCCCCCAACCGATCACTATGTCAGGCAAGCCGATCCCTTGGGAGAAGCGAGCCAAATACCTCGGTGTCATCCTCGATGAGCACCTATCCTTCGCAGAGCATATAAGGAAGGCCCGCTCGCGCGCCGCCTTCGCTCTTGGTAGACTCCACTTCGTTCCGAATGCACGCAGCAAACTATCCCTCAGGTGTAAATTACGCATTTACACAGCGTGCATTCGTCCAATCATGACCTATGCTAGTGCAGTCTTCGCACACGCCAAACCCCATCATATCCATAGGATGCAGGCCCTACAAAATCGTGTCCTTCGTAGGGCAACAGGTTCCCCCTGGTATGTCCGTAACGAAATACTCCACCTAGATCTCAAAATCCCCACTATCCATCAATTCATGAAACGCAACTCCAAGCGTTTCTTCGACACCTCCGACAAACATCGCAACCCTCTGGTTGTCAAGGCCGCAGGCTATGTCCCCTCTAAAATCAGCCACCTCCGCCGCCCAAGGCATGTCCTCACCGACCCCGATGACCCCATAACACTCCGCCAGGAGAGCAATAGGGCCACCAGTACAGTGCACAAATTACACAAACCGTCATTCCGTCCTCGCCGCCGAGGTACCTCGCGAACCCCCCGACCCTTGCCCGACGAAGCGCCAGCCCGCGCCGTAGCTGAGCCCGTAAATATAAACCCCCCCGACTGTGACCTCTGAGTTTATTTCGGCGTTTCTTCTCAGAGAGTAGTCAATTAGGAAACGCCGACCTCATCAAGCTTAATAATAAGAAAAATCTGATCCAGCCTGTCCCACCTTGCTGTCCCCCCCCCAGCGACGCCCTAAGCCGAGGTTCGTACCCCACAGGGGGTGCCCTTAGGTGATAGTCGCTTAGTATGTAATAATACGCCCCTGGCTGGAGGCTTTGAGTTTCACTTAAGGCAACCACAGGATAGTCCGGTTAAGTAGTAACGACCTCTCTAGGTCTACTACGAGATGCCATAGTTAGGAAAAAAAAAAAAAAAAGTTTATTTTCTCCACAATATTACTCTTAGTTGTTACCTTATTTCTACGGTGACATATAGGACGGGCATCATTTTGTAAACTAGGCTCAAGGTTAAAACGTTCATGAGTTTTATTTTTTCGAAATATGTATTTCGTCGCCGTATTTACCCCAAATTCTTAGCTGTTCTCGTTATCTTGAATTAACTTTTAATTGTGAAGTTGTATTGTATTTATGAATAAACTTAAAAAGGCGATGTCAATTAAGTAGGCGATGAATAGATATATTTACTTTTCTTTTAATAGGCACTTTCATTGTTTTGAATTAAATTAAATGCAATTGTTTGTTCTGTAAATAGGATAGCGGATTTACTTTTGAAATGTAACATTAAAAAAAAAATTAAGCTAGATGGAGTCAACAAATCCTATCTAGCTACCCCTGAGAAGAAATAAGGAACCTGGTGCCTAAAACCATTATTGTCTGCACTTTATATGATCTGAGGTCTGCACCCACGACATTTTAGGGTCTCGTTTTGTCTGAAAATCGGAATCGAACTTAACCAAAAAGTTGGTCAAAAGTCGTTCGTCTGGTTCAGTTATTCATTTCACTCAATATTACTGTTCTAAAGTGAGTTCAGTTAATTATTAATGGTGTTAGAACAGATTTAAGTGGTGCGCAACAGAACTCATTTATTATTAGAGCTGCAAAGATGATGGATTTTCAGTTATAAATTATGATTGTGATTGAGTTGAGCAGCCATTTTGATATGACGAACGCCGCTTTACCTCAGCTTGAATTGGGATGGGTAGATAAGTGATTAGGTTGGTAATAAGTATTGTCTTGACTGGTGTAAAGAACACTTTGAGTTTCTATGTCGTAGGGAAACTCGAACAAAATGAGTATGTATAATTAATATTAAAAGTCATTAATAATAATAATATAATTTTACAAAGATTATTTCGTATTGTATTTCATCATGAAACTGTCATATACTAAGTTGTAGTAAAATCTCTTTGGCTGTACTCTTTGTATCTGCCTGGTTTTGATATCATTAAATAGATGACATTTTAAAAATAGAAAACATTTTTAAGCGAAAGTTAACCTTAAAATTTTAATAGGTACTGCCATGGTATAATAATATGCTTCGCCTGGTATTCTCTTCCCGTGACAGCTGGGTCACGTGATTGGCCTAAGTATACGTCATCAGTTGCGATGCGGTTCTCAAAGTTTTTTAGTGGGGAAAAAGATAAAAATAATACAACGGGTACTCAATTTTTATCATTTTTAATATTTTAAATGAGCCCAAACGGCCTTGAAGACAGAGCCGTTAAACCTTATTTGAAAAAAAAAGCTATCTAGCAAGCTACGTCAACATCACTTGAAAAAGAAATACATCTGACTTGGCTGTATGGGCCAAGATCCCTTTGCCTGTCCTTAATTAGGACTAAAAAAACAACCAAAAAAAAAATCACTACAAAATAAAATAATAACATGGACCAACTTAGTACACGACGAAAACCTAATAGGACGCAATTAACTCGACTTGAAAAATAAGTCAAAAACTAGTTAGGTTAGGTTATGTTCGGGCGTACAGCCGAATTAGCACAGCTATGCCTTATAAGGAATTTGCAACCGTAGATAAATGAAATAATATGTAGAAAGGTACTTACCAGTTCTTATTGTTGTTTTTGGTCTACTATATTGAAGCCACTTATTTGCTATCATCTCTTCTTTGGGAAAAGAAAAAAAACCTTGTTACTCCGCCTTTTTTACTTCTGTTTTTACAGTTTAGTACCTACGGAACATTTAACCATTTTTTTTCTTGTGTATCTTTCAAACACAGTTTTTTACACAGTTTTTATAGTAACTAACTAATGTTTGGGAACCACAGTATTTTGCTCACCGAGCGAAACAACGCTATAGATATGAGCGACACGACGATAGTGATGAAATGGGGAGCTGTCAGTATGACACTTGTCAATTCGATGTGTGGCTACTGTGTGTGATTGAATTACCTGAGCAAAATGCATTTTTTAACTTATCAAAACAATTATGAACTAATAATTAAATATGTTAATTAATTTAAAACTAAAAAGATGAATCACAAGAGTTACTAAATAGTTAAGCTAGTTAGTAATTTATTTTATTTTTATTACCTAATTAAGAAAGTCCCTAAATTTACTGAAACGGACAATCAATGGCAACACTTATCGTGACGTAGTCTTAGGCCATCGTGGGACCCCACCGATGTGTCTTCACGTTGTCGTCGTGGTGGGGCTTGTGTGTCTCAATGATCTTGGAGCTTTGCCGGTAGAGTTACTCATGCCGGAAAGGTTCAAGTGAGAGACCAGATTATGAGAGACACGGGGCAGAGTTCATAACATCGGAATTCTGCGAGAGGCGCACCGTTTCGTGATTTTAACAGTGCTCATGTTGCTGGGCGATGTGCGATTCATTCTCCGAGTTGTTGGAGAGTGAATGGGGACTCAATTGAAGAATTCTTCGTGGAGTGGGTCCGGGGTTGAGGTGTTTGTCGTGTGCCGTGTAATGGCCCACAGAGCGGGTCATTGGACGATACGTGATTTGTGTGATTCGCTCTACTGATATATTTTTAGAGGAGCGAATCCGGGATGGGGTTTTCATTGTGTGCCGTGCGATGGCTCATGGAGCGGGCCAGAGAGAACAGCGGTGAATTTCATTGGTTATTGGTGGAATTATTAGGCGGACAAGGACCAGAGGCCAGGGAGGGAAACTAAAAAAAAAAAAAAAAAATTAAGATATATTTAGGTTAACATAGAGGACTCCACCTCTTTACTAATCCCTCACCGAACTTAGTTCGGTCAGCCCTTCGTATTCTGGGGGGGGCAACAACCGCCAACAACCGTCAGTCGACGCAAAGAGCCAGGGTGGCTCATGTGCCCGAGGTATGGAGTCGTTGGATGTATCCAACACGTCCGCATCTCAGGGACCAAAACAGCGGACGCAAAGCGTCGCAGAGGCACGTCCAGTGTCAGAGGGGAGGGTGACTAGGTCTCGCTTCAAGCGGCCGGCTACACCAGTGCGTGAGATGGTGAGCGACAGCGGTGATTCTGACTGCTCGCGAATGTCGCTCGCTTACAAGGCGTCATCAAAAAGCAAGCGAACGCGGAAGGTAGCAGAAACGGAAAAAGCGGCGTCAGGGGAAAGTGGTTTGCCTGTTTCGGATAGGGCCATAGTGGAGAAGCTGGAGAGAGAGAACGCGGACCTGCGTTCACAAATCGCTAGCCTCACAGCAACGGTGGCACAAATGGCGGAGCAACTCAGCCTCATCTGTAAGGGGCAGGTTGATAGATCTTTAGCGGTGACAGGACTAGCACCGGAAGCAGAGGCCCAGCTTTGGCGTTCCATCGCCATAGAAATTGGGGGTATGATGGACGCCAAGTTGGCTGCCGTTACGAGCAGGTTGCCACCTGAAAAGCCACTACGTCCGCCTCTTGCATCCGACGCAAAGAGGGCTGTGGCTCTATCAGATGTTGCGCAGGATCCCAGCGTGATTCCTAATTCCAACAGGAAAAAAGGTAAGGGAAAGGGAAAAAAGGGGAAGGAGAAGTCGGTGGCTCCGGTGGTGGAGGTTCCCGCTGTACCTGCAGCAACCGCACAGGACTTACAGCCTGCATCAACGGCTGAGGCGGAGTCTTGGTCGACTGTGGCAAAAAAGGCAAAGGCTCCTCAGGCCAATGCCACAGTTAGTGCCCCAGCCGCTCTACCCGTGACATCTACCCCCGCAAAGGGGAAAAAGCAGCCGGTCAAACTGCCTCGAGTTCCCGCTTCGGCAGCGATTACCATCGCGGCAAGGGAAGGATCATCCGCCACTCTCGCAGAAGTTCTGTTGGTAGCGAGGCAGCAGATTCGGTTGGCCGATCTCGGCGTCGATACTGTTGGCCAGAAGAGGGCTGCGGATGGCGGAATGGTTCTTTCCATCTTTGGTGCAGACTGTTCTGCCAAGGCTGACAGCCTGGCAAGCCGTATGAGGGAGGTCCTTGCCGATTACGACGTGCATATTGCACGTCCGATGAAAATGGCTGAGGCGAGGATCATGGACCTCGACGACGCTGTCACGCCAGCAGATGTGGCGATAGCGATTGCCAAAGCAGGTGGTTGTTGTTCCGGGGACGTAAAGGTGGGTGAAATCCGACGCCCACCTACCTCTCTGGGGTACGTCTGGGTTCGTGGTCCACTAGCGGCGGTAAAGAAGCTGGCGTCCAACAATCGCTTGCGGATAGGATGGACGTCGGTAAGGGTCGAGGTGTTGGAGGCACGTCGTATGATGTGCTTCCGTTGCCTGGAGCCCGGGCACGTCCGTCACCGGTGTACCAGTGCGGTGGACCGGAGCACTCAGTGCTACTCTTGCGGAGGACCCCACAAAGCAAGAGAGTGCACGTCTGAGACTGTGCGGTGTCCTCTGTGTGCGGATCAAGGTCGACCAGCTGACCACAGGCTGGGAAGCAAGAAATGCGTTCCACGCAAGAAGGGGGCCTCACTTGCCCCGGCCACATTGCAGAGATCGGCGCCGGCACCACTGGGTGCAGGCTCACTAGAGGAAATGGATACTTCAACTTCCCAGCCCTGAAAGTCCTTCAGTGCAACCTGAACCACTGCTGCAATGCGCAAAATCTTTTTCTGCAGACTGTTGCAGAGTGGTCGGTTGCCTTGGCGGTGGTAGCAGAGCCCTATGGTCTCCGGGATCACCCTCGCTGGTTTCGGGACACTTTGGACTCTGTTGCTGTTTACTGGGCTGGTGGAGGCGGTGGGCCTCACTGCTCCCTTCTCGATAGGGGGCAGGGACATGTCGCAGTCGAATGGGGACATCTGGCCGTAGTGGGCTGCTACGTGTCTCCCAACATTTCCCTCGCCCAATTTGAGGGATACCTGGATGGGGTTGCGAACTGCATTCGCAGCAAATGCTTACCCCGTCCAGTGCTTGTCCTGGGAGACTTCAATGCTCACTCCAGAGCTTGGGGTAATACCCGGGATAGGCCGAGGGGACATGTATTGCAGGATTGGGCAGCTTTGCTTGACCTTCGACTACTGAATCGAGGATCCGTTGCCACATGCGTTCGATGGCAGGGGGAGTCAATCGTGGATCTCTCATGGGCGACTCCTTCTGTAGCACGCATGGTGTCGGAATGGAGAGTAGCAGAGGAGATGGTCACTCTTTCTGACCATCGCCACATCGTTTTTGATGTGGCTCTCCGTCCTTCTGGCGGCCCGAGCCGTTCAGGCTCAAGTCCACCGGCGCGTCGTTGGGCCCTCAAACAACTTAACCGAGATTTACTCGTCGCAGCTGCCAACGTCGCGGCGTGGCCAGATGATGGTGGATCCCAGGTGATCTCGCTCGATCCAGAAGAGGAGGCGACCTGGTTCCGGCACACAATGACGTCAATTTGCGACGCTGCCATGCCCCGGGTCAAGTGCGTCCAGCGTCCTGGTGCAGTTTACTGGTGGTCGGAACACATCCCGCAGTTGCGGATTGTTTGTCTTAGAACCCGGCGCCAGTTTCAGCGCACCCGGCGCAGAAGGCAGCAGAGAGCTACGGAGGAGGAGATAGCCAGAGTTTATAGAGCTTACCGAGTAGCGACTATGGCGCTTCAACACGCTATCGCGGATGCTAGATCTCGGTCCTAGAGCGAGCTTCTCGAGGGGCTCGACAGGGATCCGTGGGGG
The DNA here is from genome assembly GCA_937001585.2 of Brachylomia viminalis. Lineage (NCBI taxonomy): Eukaryota > Metazoa > Arthropoda > Insecta > Lepidoptera > Noctuidae > Brachylomia > Brachylomia viminalis. The sequence goes on along the minus strand of OW443307.2, from coordinate 2,659,098 downwards.
AAACCTTATAGGATGGTCATGGGCAAATTACGCCCGTGGGTCCCCCCCATCACGGAGACCATGGAACCGGCTCTGCTGGAGAGAGTTGTAAGCACACTCTTTCCAGTAGCCAGGGACAGTCCCTCGCCGCCCCCGTCATTATCAGACTGGTCAGACGAGTTAGGGGTGACGGAAGGGGAGCTCGACCGAGCCGTGAAGCGCTTGGGGGCTCGCAATACTGCGCCAGGTCCGGATGGTATCCCTGGCCGGGCGTGGGTTCTAACTCTGGCTGCTCTGGGTGACCGCTTGAGACGGTTATTTAATAGCTGTCTCCGTGCAGGCGTGTTCCCCTCTGGTTGGAAGGAAGCTGGATTGGTTTTATTGAAGAAGGAAGGCAGGGCCGCAGAGTCTCCCTCTGCATACCGTCCCATATGCCTGCTTGACGAGTCTTCCAAGCTCTTTGAAAGAGTGATTGCTGAAAGGCTCGTCGAGCACCTGTCGCGGGTTGGTCCCGACCTGGCTGATAGCCAGTATGGCTTCAGGCAGCGGCGTTCAACCATAGATGCGATTCCTCGCGTCCGCGCGCTGTCAGAGCAGGTGGTGCTCCGGGGTGGGGTGGCGTTGGCGATAAGTTTGGATATCGTCAATGCCTTCAACTCTTTACCCTGGGGTGCAATTAGGGAGGCACTGGTATATCATGAGGTGCCTCCTTATCTGCAAGGCATTGTCAGGGCATACCTACGCGACCGGCACATTCGCTATGTGGGCCGGGACGGTAGCGTTCAGCGGAGGGAAATTACGTGTGGGGTTCCGCAGGGGTCCGTTCTAGGTCCTCTCTTGTGGAACCTAGCATACGACGTGGTCCTGCGTGTCGATCTCCCCGTCGGCGTTAATATCGTTTGCTACGCAGACGATACTCTGGTGTTAGCCGGCGGGGACACCTTCGAGGAAACCATCCAGCTTTCCGAGCTCGGGGTGGCAAAAGTCGTGGCGTCAATCCGCGGGCTGGGTCTTGAGATAGCGCCTCAGAAAACTGAGGCGTTATGGTTCCATAAACTGCCGAGGGGCAGAGAGCCACCCAGCTCGTTGGTCTATGTCGGAGATGCGGAAGTCCAGGTGGGGCGATACTTAAAGTACCTTGGCCTCACCCTGGACGGTCGGTGGGGCTTCGAAGAGCACTTCGAGCGCCTGGTTCCCCGGATCGAAAAGGCAGTGGGTGCTTTGCATAGACTGCTGCCCAATCTCGGGGGACCTCGGGAGGAAGTTCGCCGCCTCTACGCGGGTGTCGTGCGATCGATGGTCCTTTACGGGGCACCTGTTTGGTCAGGTAGACTATCAGGCGTCCGACGCTGCAGGACTAAAGTCAATAGACTGCAGCGGAAAATGGCCATTCGTATCGCGCGAGGATACCGAACGATATCCTTTGAGGCGGCAACTCTCCTGGCGCGCTTTCCGCCGCTGGACATCCTGGCGGATATGGACGCGAAGGTTTACGACCAGATTCGCGATATCCGCGATCGAGCGGTGGCGCGAGTGGCTACAGCAGCCGCAATACTCGTGCAAGCGCGTTGTCGAAGCCGTCCTGCCGCACTTCGAAGCCTGGCTGAAAAGAGAGGAGCGCATCTCCTTCAGGCTCACCCAGGTGCTCACCGGACATGGTTGCTTCGGTGAGTACCTGAACAGAATTGGGCGAGAGGCCACGGCACATTGCCACCATTGCGGAGGCAGCCTGGATTCCGCACAACACACGCTCGAGGAGTGCCCTGCGTGGGCCTCCGAGCGGCGGGTCCTGGTTGCCAAGATCGGTCGGAACCTGTCTTTGCCGGCAGTAGTGAGGGCTATGCTGGCAGAGACAGAGAATTGGGCAGCAGTAGCTTTCTTCTGTGAGACCGTGATGGTCCAGAAGGAGGCTGCCGAACGGGATCGGGAGAGGGCTGATCCTGCTCGGATAAGGAGGCGTCGGGGAGGCAACCGCCTTGGCGCCTGATACGCCGAGGTCTGCTTACCAATCAAGGTAAGTGGACCTTTGGGGTCGCGGGTGCACAGAGAGGGGACTCTGTCCACCCACCAAGTGACCCCAGGGAGGACGGTGGCACAGTGGTCACGTGCTGCCGAACATAGCGAGGCTCAGGGGAGGCCCCTTTACAGTCTCCCCAGGGACATCCCTGGGGATCCCTGGGGATGTGCATCGCCTTACAGGCGTTGCACAGGGGTGGTTCCGGAATTGGTCTTTTAAGAGGAACCGGAACCGCCCCTATGTGCTGATGGTGATCACCGGGGTGGTTTTAGTGAGGTAAAAATCCCACACTCCCCGACCTCCCTCCCCGGAGGTCGGGTGCCTTTTGAAGGTTTCCCCCCGAAAACAAAAAAAAAAAAAGAAAAAAAAGGCCATCGTGGGAAGAGAATACCAGTACTCACAGAACAGTTATCTGTTCTGTGCCAGTACTGCTAGATTTGTATTTGTAAATATACGAACGCTACAGGAGAGTGCTTGTTCTTGTATTTACGCGAAAAAAACCGTTTCGGTTACTTAGTTACGATGTTTTTGAAACTCTAACTACCCATATAATTGACAAAATTGTTGATCCAGACTTTCATTTTATTGAGAAATCTAGACACAATTAATAGGCACAACTTTTTAAGAGGCACAAGTATGCCAGCGCTTTATCGAAACCACACTGGAGGTAAAAAACATACCAAAGTAGGTACTTTATATATAAATATAAAAAAAACTAAAAGTAAAGGGCGGGTGTAAAAAAGGGTGCGAAGCCCTAACAAAATAACATCATTAAAGAAACTCTAGCACTTTTACGTAATCCGGGGTGAGAACCTGTGACATTTCGCGCCCCTGCTACCTCAAACAATAAGGCGTAACAAGAGCTTGTTAAAAATGTTTTTCTTTTTTAATTTATTCTGTTCGTGTCTTTGTAAATATTTCAGTGTGGGAGATAAGGTGCAGGTCAAATATCAATAAATAAAGATACTTATTACATAAGATGACAAAATCAGCCTAAGCTGTTGCTACTGCTGGGATACAGACCTCCTCCCTGTAAGAGGGAGTGGGCCGTAATCCACCACGCGGTTTGGTAACGAAGACTAACTATTTTAAGGACTTAAAAATAACTAACAGAAATCCGGGTGCACTGTACACTTCTGCCTATGACTTCGGGAATAGAAGGCTAATGTTATGTTGCAATTGGTTTCCATTTGTCACTTTTGTAAGGCCGGTTGTCCGCGACGCTACACAGTAGTTAGTTGGTTGCATCGTGTACGGACCGCTCGCGCCATTGAAATACTAGTGCTGTGGCATTGTGGCTAGGGTTTGAGTTTCTAACTTAAATCACCAATGAGTACGCACGGCTACAGATCAAGCTATAACATTTCCAGTATAAGCTGATCTCGCTTTGAATAGGATTTCCTTACAATGAGAGGTCAGTGTAAACTGGATATATATGGCTTGATGTGTAGCCGTGTGTACCTTTCAGTAACAACGGGTCTAAGACAATTGGAACTCAATCCAGATAACATTTTCCGTATACCGGGGATGTGACCCACGACCAACCATCTTCAATCAGCTTTTCTACTCGATACTCAATATATTTACCACTAAGCCAATAACTATATCAATTTCCAAAGCAAAATATAAATAGGTTAATAAGTATGTTGAATTATAGATACTTCGTAAGTAGGCTTTACGAACTAAATATTTATTGAAAAAGTTTCGCATTATTTATTGCTAAATTTGCAGTGTTTTCGAGAACAGGCTCGAGTAGGCTTATCTATTTGTGTGATAGAATTAATTTTACAGTTTGTTTGTTAAATTAAGACCATGTTTTGAAATATAACTTTTAGTTTTATTTTGACAATAGCCTGTTAGACCTCCAGCGAAAACAGTTTGTGGCGGGGTGCCATGACTGCTACGTTCCAAAGCTCTGACAAAACTGAGATGGATCTCGCGCAGGATGCAGGACGATATCCGCTCGCGCCGATTGCGTCAATCAACTAACTTGTATAGTGTTAACTAACGACGACGCGCGCAGTGGCGCCCGGCATTCTAGCGAGGGCATCACTATTGCAGCAAGGCGTGCTCTCCGAATTATATCTCTTGAGATGCCATCGGCTGTCCTGCGAAATAGCACAAGCGGGGGTGACTACGGGAGGTAAGAACAGCTAGAGAACCAATTAACTATAAACATAACATCGCGTCTGTTTTACGAGAAGCGTTGGGCAGAGGTGTACCTGTTATGTTAAACTACTATGACAATTCCAAATGCTATAAACAGGAGAATATACCAAAAGTCCTTTAAAATTGTAATGCAACTGTTAAACGAAATGTAATAATTCAAATTTTCTGAAAATTCAAAAGTTCTGAGTTGAGCTGCACGGTTACTGACAAATGCGTGCACTGACTGGACAGGTCCTCTTAATCTGCGTGGTTCTTTCCTCAGAAGACCATTTCAGATACTAATCTACATGGTCCTCAAAGATTATGTTCGAATATTTATATACACATTGACATTCATGAATTTTATACATACAATGACATGAGTAATTACTTTGTAAAGTATTATATTATTTAAATTATTGTGAATGTGAAGATTATGTGGATTATTACTTTTTTTTATTTTATTTCTTAGTTAGTTTCACGATCTGGCAGCTTGAGTAATTTATGCGGCCTACCCAAATGTCCTTTCTTTGGTATTGTTCGTCGAATCGTTGTGCTCCTTAAGTTCTCAGTTGAGCGGCAAGATTACTGACAAATGCGTGCACTGACTGGACAGGTCCGCTCAATCTGTATGGTTTTTCCTCAAAAGACCGTTTCAGACACAAATCTACATGGTCTTCACATGATCTGACCAAGATTATGTCTGGACTTTAAAAGAGACTGTGACCTCTGAGTTTGTTTCGGCCTTTCTTCTCAGAGTAGTCAGTTATGAAACGCCGACCTCATCTAGTTTTAAAAATATGATTGACGTGTAAAAGTGTTTGTACCAAACCTACTTACAGAAATAAAATCATTTATCATTTATCATTATCATTTATCAATAAATGATATTTCCAAAAGCACTGAACCTTCTCAGCGGTCCCGACAAGTAGTCTATAACATTTAGCTTGAAACTTGAAATTTTGAAACTTGGCACGGGCCCAGCCAACTTCGAACCAATCAGTTCACATCCCAACTTGGTTGAAAAACGCGTAAATCTTAAAGAATGGTGTTTAACTAGTTCTGCAATAGGATTGCATGATGAAAAAGAAGTCATCGTGTGGAGCGATTTGTTTGATTAGGTATATATTTTTAATATAATCAAACGAATTGCTTCAAATGACAGTCTTCGTGTTCCTCAATGTATATCACTGTTGTCGAATATGCTTCAAAGCCTCCCTTCTAATATTAAAGATGTGAAAGTTTGTATGTTGTGATGTTTAGATGTTTGTTACTCAATTTTTTTTTAAATCTTTTCTCAATGTTTTAGGCTTCATTTTTTTGCAAATTTTCTTAAACAAAGATTTACTTGTACGACGATCAATGCTTATATTGTTATAGTCAATGAAATCTGAGGGAACTTCGGCTTCTGAGATACAAGCTTCTATCCTAGTTCAGGAGTCAGATGTTTCGACCTTAAACTGTGTCACTGTTGTACAACTTAATCCTAAGACTTCTCCTTGTACTATATGGTTTTTTTGTGTACAAAATAAACGAAATATTGTAAAAAATAAATTAAAATAACTCAAAAACGGCTGAACGGATTTAGATGAAATTTGGCACACAGATAGTTTATAATCAGTATTAATACATAGGATACTTTTTCTTGTCCCGGTAGTACGTTCCTTTTTCTAACTCCACGCCGGGCGAAGCCGCGGGAATAAGCTAGTTTTCTATAAAATTTTATTAATGAAGAAATGTGTAGGTATTTTTTATTGTTTATCCTTAGTCTGACAATGATTAAATATGTCTATAAGTGGTTAAATGGAAATAAATTGTTTGATAGCAATCAGGTTATGTAAGCAACATTAAATATAATGCCGACATCCATAATTATCTGCAGAGCCTTTTTCAAATTTGGTTGGGATCGGCTTCCAGTCTAACCGGGTGCAGCTGAATACCAGTATTTTACATAGAGCAATTGCTTATCTAACCTCCACAACCCAGTATAATGACGACATCCGAACTGCTGAAAATAAAAATTATATAGGTACTAGTTCTAGTCGGCTTATGTGAGAAATGGTATGAAACAGAAGGGAGTGAATGATAGCGATACAGTTGACAAGAAAAAACGTGAAGATGGAAGCAGAAAACATGTTGCGCTGACCACAAGTAACACGGAACAAGGGCAGGAAGATGATGATACTGGTTCTAGTGAGTAACTTGAGACACTTTCTGTTCATGTGCAATGCGAAAGAGAAATAAATCCGCTCCTATTTTAAAAAGCAGACCCCAATGTACCCAGAGAACATTACAAACACTAGAATTCAAGGAAATACATAATAAATATTCTAAGAGACGTAGATACGTCTGAAGGATTCACAGCAATTCCGCAAGTTACGGCGCATTAGTGGACGCTGCCGACTGAGTAATTACAAGCTCACTGCATATGCATGCCGCAATGTATTGCAGCTTTTATTTATCTCCTGGAAGATCTATCTTGCATTTTGTTTAAAACATTTAATGGTATCAAATTGTTGACGTGCAGTGAGAGAGAAGAGGCGTTTTGTGTTGAATGAAATAGAAATTGGATACTATTGTTGTAAAAGAGTATCCATGGTATTTTTTGCCCGTTCCTCTCCATAGGATCCTAGTTAGCTGGTTAGCTAGTCGTTCATCTTTCTGACTGACCAACACCTTGACATTTCAAAATGCCTGTAATTAGTTCAAGTACAATAAATGCTTTGAGTTTGAGTTATTGAGAGGAGATAATTTATGGACGAACATTCTCGAACTCTTGGCTTTACGAACATCTTCAAAAACACCGATATCTTTTGTTGGGAAATGCAGACATAATTTCATGAATTTTGTGGAAAAAAGAAGCAAACATATTTTAAGCACACATGAGACAGCAATGGATGTTTCGCGTCTGCACCAAATAGGCATACTGGTAAAATATCTATTCAAAAAATGTGCAGAGCCCCCACAATCTGGGCCAAATAGGCCCATTTCCTGAGAACGGAAACTCGATAAATATATCTGCAATTTTGATTTCACCGTTCATTCATGAAGTGGAAGTACGCAGAGAAATAAACCATGAACTGAATTAAAATAGCTACAACTCCTCTAATATAATAGTATAGTATATTTGAATATTCTCTAAAGAAACAAAATAATAGAATTAGGTCCACAATGAAGCTAGAGCTCCCAGTTTATTGCACGAGGCTTTGAAACTTTACTACCTTACACTAGCAATATTCTTTCTATCGTCCTGCGTTGTTGCAACAAACAGCGTCTTTTAAGTGCAATCACAGTATAAAGATGACCAGTACCTCAACTAAACCCTGTTTGTGGTTTTCCTGGTTACCTGAAGCATGATTACATTTTGTGTGAGCGCGTTAACAAATGTGTGCGTGTGTCGATTCGAGCATTTGTTCCTAATTGAACTTGTAACACTGAATGTAATACCGGGTTCATACGGTTCGATTTTAGTAGATAATATACCAATATGTCTGCAGTGATGTGAAGTCTTGATTCGTGCACCTTGTGGGTATATTAATAGTTTTTCAGTTCTATTTAAATCAATGTGAGGCCATTTATTATTTATTTATTAATAAAGTTTTACCAACTGGCCGTTTCCGTATACACTATACCTTAAGTAGGTAAAGGTATTCCAAATGTCTTTTGTAACGCGCACAGCAAAAGAATGGAACTCTCTACTTGCGTCTGTGTTAATTTATTTAACACTTTAAGCACACAAATGTACAGAGGCGGACTTAATGCCATAGGCATTTTCTACCAGTCAACCTTTGGGTGATGCAGAGACAAACAGTGGTAGGTGCAATTTATAATGATAATTTAGGAATAAATATTTTTTTATTATAAAGTCACGCATAAAATTATTAGGACTATAAATATAATACATATACCCAATTATATATAAATATAAGCACAAATAAATGCACATAAATACACGAATATACTAACAACAAATAGGACAAACAATAAGAAAACATTAGCGCTGTGACGATACTGCCAGCTTCTTGCGAATACGCTCGTGAACTTTAGTTTTAAAGGATAGTCGGTTGGTTGCCATCCTGATTTCCTGGGGAAGCGCATTCTACAGAGAGATAGATTGAACGAAAAAGACAGAGTGAATGAAGTCTGTGCGGTGAGTGGGACATTGAAGAAGACGATTGTGTGATGACTGTAAATTTCTATTGTGGTTGGCGCAAATACGTACTGAAAGTGGAGGTTAGATAACCAGGGGAAGAGGGAGAATCAAGAAATGAAAACAAGGTAGTCACCGCCCTTTGCTCTCTGCGCTGGCGTATGGGCAACCACTTTAGAAGCGACCGGTGCGCAGAGACTTGATCATATTTACGCAGATTGAAAACGAATCGAATGCAGTTATTCAGAAGACGGTCAAGTTTGTCGAGGAGATCTGCATTCAGGTCATAGTAGCACATATCACCATAATCGATGATAGGGAAAATTAAAGACTGCACAAGCATTGTCATCGTACTCGATGGTAATACATTTTTCAATCGGTACAGAGCCCGCAGCGTACCGGTAACCTTCTGGCTTACCCTAGCGACTTGAGCACGCCAGTTCAGGGTTCTATCAATGTGCAAGCCTAGGTTCTTGACGTCAGTGCTAAAAGGAACGATCGTACCATTGTAGAGGACCGGTGGCAATGTTGTACCATCCACTTTGCTAATACTACGAGAACTGCCACTGATAACAACAATGCAATGCATACAACCCTAATCTCTTCAAAGTGAGAGTGAACAGGCTTCTTCTGGGTAAGCTACACCGTCACTACATCGTCGAGTTGGTCTCTGTTAACACTAACTTAGACTAGAGTCAAGAGCAAACCCATCAATGAAAAATAAAAATAAAAAATTGGTAACAATTCGCCTTGAACCTACACAGTCGCTAGTTAAAGGTTAGCCAGCATTCAAAATAAGTTATACCACAGAAAAAAAGCAATTATTGGGATTAGAATTTAGGTTACATGGCAAAATACTTTTTTAACTTAAGAATTAGAACATAAAATTAATAATGTAAAATAAACACTACTGCATTTTTGTCATTCTAGTGCGTCATGTAATATAATATGTATTTTATGTCATTGGAGGACTGTTCGATCAGTTTTTTTTTAAGGATTACACTGCAGGGAAGAAGCCTTCCCAAGTTCATTCAGCTAAAGGGAGGTGATTATTAAGATGAAGACTAATAGAGAAATAAGTAAGAGGATGACCTGCTGCGCCGACCTTACAATATATTGGCATAAGGGCAAGGGTGAAAAGACCGATGATGATAGTTCTTTCTGCTGATTTATCTCTGCGTGACCTCAAACATCAAGTCCTGGGTTCGATTCCCAAGTCGGGCAGTTTTTTGAGTTCATCTATTAGGAATTTCTCAGAACCAGCTATGTGCCCGAGTAATTTTAGCAAGAGGTTTTGGGACCGAAACATAACTGGTGAAATGCACAACCTCACAGCTGACTGCCTACACATTCTGTGACCACAGGCGTGATGTTTTAGTTTCCTGTTCATGCATCCCGATTTCAAAACCAAACACGTCACGCGACGGTTGAGATGAATATGGTACGACGTTGCAAGATGCGGGTCATGTCGATAGCATTTAAAATTCAGCTCAGACTTCCTTCAGTAAACTTTACGATCTTAAAGTCCACACGTTATTTTTAACGTTACTGTTTGATCCATAAATTGTTTTTGATATGTTTAAGGACAGTTTATAAAATATTTTGATACTTTACGAAAAATTTAAGTGTTCTAAAATCGATTTTCATTTAATGTTTGCATGAGAGGCTTTGAGAAAGAATTTTTATCCTTTATTAAAAAGAACCATGTTAATAATTAATTATTTACTATCTTATAGTAATTTTTTCTATAATAGCCTATACGCAGCATAATATATATAGCATATAGTCAGCTTTACTATAATAGCCTATACGATTAATAAGCAATTTTAATTTTACTTATTTTTTACGTGATTATTATTTAAAACCTAGGATAGTGTCGATTTGCACTTTACATAAGTCCGTTCCTCTTTCGCAGAGTCTATCAAAAGATAATAAAAATAAAAAATTAAAATAACATAGATAAAGAGAACCAAACCTGTTGATAATTTGAGCAGTCTCCTAAATGTTGGTAATCGCAAGTTTCTGGTGATACTAACATTCTTAAGATTGTGTTAAATAGTTATTTGACAAAGTTTACTTTACTCTAAATGCCCTTTCTAACACCGCAAATTAAACAATCATTTTATTGGTAGCCACAGTGGTTCCACTAAGTTGGCGTACTTTCGTAATCCATACTTTTGAATTTTCTTGTTCAAATTCACATCAATATTTTAAACAAGATTTTATTTACACTCGCCCTAGCCACTCTAACCGAACTAAATCTACATTATACAGATAACTCAATTTGAAATTTTGAATTAATCGCAGCATCATTCCGTGTCTCCCTCAGGGGGGAGGCAAAACCAAGAGGGGAAAGGGGAAGGGGGGAGCTCTAAATTAAATTTTGACACAGACTGAACGTGGGACCACTTAATTGCAATTTGCTTGACTTATTAGATGCTGAGATGGTGTAACTCAATTGTGATTCTGTAAGATTTAAGTTGGTTACTTTAAGTGGGACATTAAATATCGTTTATGTGTTATCTATGGGTTACATCAAGCTCGTATCTAGTCATCTGAATCGCCAGAAGTTTAAAGGACAATTTGCCAAATAGGCTTAAGATAGACTAATAATGGCCCCAATTTACTTGACGCCGATTGTTTAACTGAACTTGTGCAACTATATTTTACCTACATTTTACAGATACTTACTTAAAGAAAATTATGTTAGAGTTCAAAACGTCTTCAAAACACTTCTATATTTTCATCTGTTCGATGAATTGTTGGCTTCATGTCTTTGCCCAATAAAACCAAAAAGCCCGTCTCAATATACAGACATAATTACACATATAGGCGTAATTTATTAATAAACAACATTCGTTTGTTACCAGCAAGTTATTTACACGATCAGAAGAAAAGTGTAATCCACATAGTCGAAGTACTTGAAAGGTATGTAAATGTGCTAACAATCATTCTTACCGACTCCAAAAGCTTAGGAAATAAAATATAACTTTCATGTTTTCTTATTTATGACATTATTGTTTATGTGAAGTGGCATAGGTACTGTGATATACTGGTTGGTATTCAAGTAGGTACTTCAGTTGTCTGGGTAAATGATCTGTTGTTGTTGTATTTTAAATGATGGAGGTATTTATTTTAGTAATGGTTCTACTAGATAAGCATGGCAAAGCATTTGCTTGTTCACATTAGTAATAGTGTTCTGGGTTGTTCACTTCCTTATTTGGTAAATGTGATTCAATTGTGTGTTACTAAATTATTAATGATCATTTATTATCTTGTTAACGAATGTTTTTCAAATTATCATTGATTATAGAGCTCAAACATCCGAAATGTTCAGAATTGCAAACTATTTCCTATACCTAGGTACATGTCACACGGTTTCTTGTGACTTGGACTTTATCATACAAAGTTGTAATGAATGCTGCAAAATGCAATCATTGTGTTCAATAAACTAACATTCTTCTAGACTAAGAACCATGCTCAATATAGCTCCACCTATTTAAGGCTTTGTAGATCGGTGTCTGAAATGGTCTTTTGAAGAAATAACCACACAGATTCAGTGTACCTGTCCAGTCAGTGCATGCAATAGTCAGCAATCGTGCAGCTGTTAATATGGAACTTCTAGATATTATGAAAAGCTTAATAAACATATACCAAATGAAAGTGAACAGCAGCTGTTTAAATGCATAGCTGCAGATATTGATGATGTTCCTACAGAAATAGTCTATGCAGAGTATTCTGATAAAATAATGCTTATTGTATCTCAGTATTAGAAGATTGGAAGCATGTTAATGATACTTAAAGATCAAGTTCATAGACCTTTAGGTACTAATGACATACAACGTGGCGCTACTATGGTGACTTTAATTTAATACACGGGTAGGGCTAGTGCCGATTAACCATATAAATATTGATAGGTTAAAATAATACGTAAACTGAAAAAAAAATTTTTTCAAACAAACTAAATAATAAAAAAGTCATTAAAATTGGGATCACCCTTGCAAAAATTCATTCATGAAATTACTTACCTAGCTCGCTTACGTTAACTCGGAGCGGCAATGTGTCGGTTCGCGGGCTGGCAACCGCGCATCGCGTCTTGTACCTACTCGTGATCGGTCCGATTCTTTGACGGCATATTATCAAAGAAACCGAGCGGCGCAAGTGGTACAAACACTTATCACATCACCCTCTCTTGTTACTATTAGTAATAACTGTCATCACTAATCACTGCCATCACGATCATAAGTTTACACAAGCACTAATAGCACAAATAAATGCGTCCGTATCGCAAGAGGTGTAAACGTACCTACTAGATAAGAAAACGAAAACCAATCAAAGTGTCTTTATCGCAGTACCATGATCTAATTACTATCCTAATTACACAAAAAGAAATAAATAAAACAATAGCTAAGAGTCTTTTTCGCGACGTAATTATGCGCACTAGTGTAAATAAGTGCGTCAAGGACACGGGTTCGACTAGCACTAGAAAAGCAAAAAAAGAATTCGTGTTCGGTGCGGCGGGTGGGTGGAAGGGAGAGCGCGCGTCGCCTGCGCTGCTCGCCAACAAAGGAAATTTCCTTAAATTCGCCTACTCTATGCATTTGTTTCATCCTAATAGTATTGCTTATTCGTTTTAATTTCATTGATGCGAAGTTATGATCCGTGACCGAGGGAAATGACCGCTGCGCGACAGTTCTTTAAGTACAGGTTGCTCTAAGATGCTATTTCCTAAATTCTTTAATAAATCTGTAAATAATAACGTTTAATGGAAATAAAAAATTGTCATGAAACGAAAATGTGAAAACGTATAATGTGTGTTAAATTAAGGTCACCATTGCAGGTCACCATTGCAGCGCCACGCTGTATACAGCGTGGCGCTGCAATGGTGACCTTAATTTAACACACACGCACGTTTTCACATTTTCGTTTCATGACAATTTTTTATTTCCATTAAACGTTATTATTTACAGATTTATTAAAGAATTTAGGAAATAGCATCTTAGAGCAACCTGTACTTAAAGAACTGTCGCGCAGCGGTCATTTCCCTCGGTCACGGATCATAACTTCGCATCAATGAAATTAAAACGAATAAGCAATACTATTAGGATGAAACAAATGCATAGAGTAGGCGAATTTAAGGAAATTTCCTTTGTTTCGATCATGGTACTGCGATAAAGACACTTTGATTGGTTTTCGTTTTCTTATCTTGTAGGTACGTTTACACCTCTTGCGATACGGACGCATTTAGTTGTGCTATTAGTGCTTGTGTAAACTTATGATCGTGATGGCAGTGATTAGTGATGACAGTTATTACTAATAGTAACAAGAGAGGGTGATGTGATAAGTGTTTGTACCACTTGCGCCGCTCGGTTTCTTTGATAATATGCCGTCAAAGAATCGGACCGATCACGAGTAGGTACAAGACGCGATGCGCGGTTGCCAGCCCGCGAACCGACACATTGCCGCTCCGAGTTAACGTAAGCGAGCTAGGTAAGTAATTTCATGAATGAATTTTTGCAAGGGTGATCCCAATTTTAATGACTTTTTTATTATTTAGTTTGTTTGAAAAATTTTTTTTTTCAGTTTACGTATTATTTTAACCTATCAATATTTATATGGTTAATGGGCACTAGCCCTACCCGTGTATTAAATTAAAGTCACCATTGTAGCGCCACGTTGTATACAACAAAAGCTATTTTTGGTGCTACAGGAGAAGAGCAGCAAGATGCATCGAGATACTTGGCAGAAGCCATTAAAATTACAAAGCCACTTTGTATTTTTATAAATCTTAAATCATATGATATTGAAACTGTCAAAGCCTGTAAAGACATAGCAGCAGAATCATAATATGTTAGTTGACTTTTCAAAAGTAGGCTTAACCTTTTTGCCCAATAGAACTAAATAGCCCGTCTCAATGTCATAATCCTAATCCTAAGTAATGTTATATATGCGAAAGTAAGTTTGTTTGTTTGTTAGATACGCGTTCACGTCTAAACGGCTTAACGGATTTAGATGAAATTTGGCACACAGATAGACCATGACTTAGGCAAGGACATAGGCTACTTTTCAACCTGGATCGCAGACGAAGTCGCGGGCAACAGCTAGTACAGACACAAATCAGACTACACAACCAAGTTTCCTTGGATTAAAGTTACACTGCAAGTGTTTGGTAACACTAGTAAGGAGTAGGTATAAATAGTCCGTGAGAAAATGAAAGGTGGTTGAAAATGATAAGCTACCATTCCAGCTAAAGGGTTCAAGACGCTATTTTCACTCCTTCCGCACTTTCAATACAAAAGGCTCTAAGTCTAAGTCATTAGATGACTTTCATAATCTGCTTAGCTTTTTCCCAACTATGGTTTGGTCGGCTTCCAGTCTGCCCGGTGGCAGGTGAATACTAGTATTTTCCATGGAGCGACTGCCTATAGAGCAGTGGTGGCCCAGTGGTAACGGCTACAACTTACGAGTTGTAGGTCGTAGGTACGAACCCAGACAGGCGCTTTACTTTGTGTAAATTATTTAATTATTACTGCTCTCCAAACGGTGAAGGAAAACATCGTGAGGAAACCGTCATGTCCTAGAACCAAATATTCGAAGACATGTGACATCTACCAACCCGCACTGGGCCCGCGTTGTGGATTACGGCCCACTCCCTCTCACCGAGAGGAGGCCTGTATCCCAGCAGTGGGGAACAATATAGGCTGATTATGTGTGACTGTCTATGTGAACTCCACTACCCAGTTACTGAATAATACGATACCCCTCGGTAAGACTGGTTGGCAGACTTTCGGGCTTTTGACTACCCGTAACGACTGTCTTAGAACTACAATTGACCAAATGCTTAACGTGCTTTCCGAGGTACGGAGGGTTCTCGATATGTAATGGATGGTCACCCATCCACGGACCCACCTCGACGACCGTAGCTTAACTTTCGATCGACCAGTGCGGGTGGTATTATTTAGCTACGGGACGAATTTCATCAACACTCCAAAATAAATCATTCCTAAACTCAAAAGTTACACAGGCGATTAATTACGAAACAAATTTGGCGGCTAACTTACAAGATCAGGTGGTCATTACAGCAGCGCACTGGCATCAAACCTAGGCCCCGGCGCTGGCGACCGGCCAAATCTTACCACACGCTCTGCGTTTCAACGGATCATCCGGGCTTGTGTCTAGTATGATATTTTTGTTATTTTATGGCTCTTTATTTATTTATATATTCTTTTTTGTACACCACAAAATACATAACAAAAAATAAATCGAACACTACAAAATATACAATGGGCGGCCTTATCGCTTTCTGCGAACTCTTCAAGACAATGGACAGTGATTTGCCTGGACATAAAATGGGACTGTCTTTGGTGCAGGTACCTATACAATACACTACACACACAGATATATGCATATCCTAAATAATAGATAATCTCTTTTCTTTTATGATAGCCTGGTACTTATTTTACTCGTTTCTTCATATCGTTAGTCAGGAGCAGGAGAATTATGGTGATGAACCGGAGTTAGGCCCGCTAGCATCGCCACATCGTTGCCCCCAAGCCAGGCCTATGTGCAGCAGTGGATGTCTTGAGGCTGAATTGATGTTTGCACCGACTAAACTTAAAAGCTACTGCTTGCTATTTGTAAAGGACGAATTTTATAGAACTAAAATCAGGTTGAACTGTCATACAAGTTTTGACATTACTCCAGGACAAACCGCCCAGTAACGCTCTAAAGTTTTGTAGTTGACACGAAATAAAATAAAACACGAAACTAAATTCATCAACACATTCCGTTCAGAAACATTATACGGTATCAACCATTCGCTATCAAATTAAACCGCTCAATCCCCTCTCGAATCAAAATATAAAATTGTAACCTCAGCACTAAAAATTCATAGAAACACACGTTCTGTCTAGACTTTCAAAGCGTCTAGACGAACATGTTTGTTGTACAAAATTTAAAAATTGTATTTTATGCATGTCTAAATCTTCGTTAGTAGTTGCTTCGTTTGTCTTGCCTGCAGTGTGTACATGTACTTGGCCGTTGGCCAAGTTGTCTCGAGCGATATAAGTATTAGCCGATACTGCGTTTTGGGGTATAACAGTGTTGAGACGGCATAAAATTGGGGCTGCAGCTGGTAATGAAGTAATATCGCGATAGTGTAAGCTGATTAAGTGTTTCCTTGAAAGTATCTACTAAGAATGTTGTGTAACCGTTGAGTCTACGTTACTGTTATGTTCACTGCGCATAGACATCTTTGTAACAGTATTAGGTAATCTGTATGTTAGAAGACGCGTTTTTTGTAGTCAGAATTCAAATGGACTGTAAAACAAAATTTCTTGGAGGTTTAAACAAAAATGGTGCATTATTAGTATCTCATTGATTTGTTGATTCGGAAAAAAAGACAATGTGCACTCACAATGCAATTTATTTAATATTATAATGCTGATAATAATAATCACAAAATTTAAACAAAAGTGTCCATATATAATATATATTCTGCAGATATTTGCCTACCCAACTTACATGAATAAAAACAAAAGACGACGCCTATTCAAAATCTGAAGGATAGATATCAAAAACACATCTCCGAAAGTCACAAAAACATGCACTTACGACCACAAAAACAGGCCCAGCCAAAAAACAAAGATTCTTAATAACACTCCCTAATATAGGTTCCGTTGAGAAAACAGTGGCGGCCAAGTTATTTATTCTGCTTCGAAGGAAACCCTCGGTGCTTGCCAGATCTAAGCAAATATTTCCTTCATTGTAAGGACGCCTTCAGACGTCTGTGAGTGGTGGTGAAATGGTTCGTGTTCCTCTTTAGGTAGGTACATTTGCAGTTGACTTGAAAGCGTTTGTGGAGATATTTGTATGTTATGTTCTTTATAAAATAATTCCGGTTTTCGTTGGCCTGCAAATAATATAAGCTAGTAATTCTCTTCTCCTTACCGAAACAATCTTCAGAGTCGTATGTAGGTAGTTGTTGTATCTGCATAGTACGTCATTTAAGGCGACATTAGCTGCCCGCGCCCTTGAGCGAGTGGGAGGAGTTTGCGTCGCGCCCCGCGACTAAAGTCAGACAAAGTCAGCGATACACTGCCGCCCGTCGCCCGCCAGAGCCCCGCTTTAACGCGCACCAAGATTATTCGAAAAAACAACCCACCTTGATTTATCAAACACAATACAAATAAAAGCCGTATACTAAAATATGGGTCATTAAATTGTCTTTTATATGATTAAAGTTTCATGTAAATACGCCCCATAGTTTTTGCGTGATTATCGTTTTTTTGTCCACGTTAGACAATATTTACAAATTAATTACACTATGTTATTAAAATATAATTTCACATTTTCACATATCAAATTATGAATAAAATTGTCTAGTATAACATATATTTTTTTCAAAGAAATAAGACTAGAAGTTTAGACGTGATGTTTAATATAAAATCATTAAAAGTCGTTTATCTGCGCCTTAAAGAAGGGCACATGGTCTGGACGTAAGAATAATAATAATGATTATCACCATCACTGGTAGAAGCTATATTGCTTGTGATAAGAATATTATAGAATTTCATACGAATCACAGATATAAATCTAGAAATTTTACGTAGGGTGCCACAATGGGCGGTCTAGGTATGTAAGGAGTTAACCCAGATAATCCAGTTTTTGTATCTTAGTTGTTATTGAAGCCTAAAATCACGAATGCAAAAAATGTGCTCGTTTTGATCAATGGTATTTAAAAAACTTTCAGAAATCTTCTGGATTATTTCATATTAGAGTCGAAATGCAGAGGCGATTTGTCCAAAATAAGCGGCGAGTCCCGTGTGAGTGGTCCCTACTTAAATATTTCCACATTGATTCGCTGGTTGCTGGACGTTTTCCAAGGCGGAAGCCGGGCGGATTCTTTCAGCGTATTGGTTCCTTCCGATGACGTAGCCACTTGTTTTAAAATGTCACTCTTTGGCAGAGAGAGCATTGACCGGGAATACTGAATGAGGTATGATTCATGTGTTATGAATCACCGTTTTATGTACTAAGATTGAAGAACGTATTCAAGTAAAAGTGTAGGATTTCGGAATATGAATTTATGACTTATGTCATTAATGTTGGAGGTAAGAAAGATTGTATGCGTTGGCGTAGACCACACAAATCTATGTAAGTTGTGTGGAATCACGCTCATTTAAAACACTAATTATTTCTCCATTGTTTATGGTTGGTAGGCGCTGTAGGTGGCTCTAAACGTGGGCGTAGCACTCTTTTAGTTCTTAGTTTGTTGTATCATGTATCATCCTTCCGATTTTGTATGAAACGCTACACAAACCGCGCTGCGTCGCACCACATTGCACTTGCTGTATGGAAACCCAAGAGAAAAACAGTTGGCTTTTCTGTTCCACCTTAAATATAAGCACCACTTCGCCCTCTCACCATCTTTTAAACCACCCCATCTTTATTTCCAGAGTGGACTTCAGAAACGGCCCACCAGTCCACTGGGCAGTTGCTGGGGAATTCGGAGCCCGCACCCACTTCGTGCTCAATGAGTCTGATCCATCATCAGCTCACCTGGTGGTTGAGAAGGTGGCTCGGCAGGACGAGGGCGTCTACAGGTGTAGGATAGATTATGTCGATGCACCGACCAGAAATTATAGGGTGAATTTGACTGTTATAGGTATGTATTTGATCCGTATGTTTTGTGTAGTGTCCTATTATACCTTTAAAGCTCATAGCACACTTTTAAACACTACACCGGATCGGTATCACCTCACCTCGTTTTTATGTGGCGATCCCGATCCGAGGCGATACCGTTACGGTGCTTATACTAAGGTATTGGGTATACTTAAGAGCACAGACACAATAATATTAAAATACAGCTCCTTTTTTAGTACATTACATAAACATATTTTTTTATCTGTTTGCAGAATGATAACAATATACAAAAAACCTTTCTGCGTTCAGGTGTCATGTGAATAAGACCTAATAACATAACATCGAATAAAATGTTTAGCAAATAGAACTCACTAACCCCTGTAACTTTCCCGAACGGTGTGTAACATCCATTACGGTTAAAGGTTTACCCACTTAGTGCGTAGAAACACGGTGGAATGTTCTACCCTCTTAAGTTTTAGCTAGAATTCCCTTTGGATCTTGACGGTACGATGGACATAGTGGTTGAGAGATTGGCTGCTGTGATAAGAGTTGTAGGCTCGATTTTCGAAAGGAACAAAAAATTATGACCTTGCAGTTATGGTACCGGGGATGAGACCATGGCGGATGAGGGTTTGGCAGATTATTTTAAACGCCCTCATGTAAGGCCCTAGGCCGAGACTAATAAACATTACTTAGAACGTACTTTGGCTTAGCATTATTTCTGTCACTGTCGCACAACTGTCAAACTACAAGTGCGAGCTAGATATGGGATCATATCTAAACCTAAAGACATTTAAATAAATACTTACGATAGACGGGGTAAAGCAAACAACATCGAAATCTACTTGGTATCACCTAAAGGTCTTTGCTTAGTTTAGTTCTATGTCCCATGATACAATTATTGGATACTAAACAATTGTTTTTGGTTTGCAGTTCCCCCAGAGGCCCCTCGGATATATGACTACGAGGGTACAGAGATTCTGGGGTCTGTCGCCGGACCCTTCAGGGAGGGACAGAATGTGCTACTCTCTTGTCAAGCGGCTGGTGGTGAGTTTGACAAAGTTTTTGAGTAAAACACCTGCTGAATATAAAGTTCAGTCAATTGAGTTAGTTTATTGCAGTATGCTGTTCTTTTTGTGCACGTTTCGGTTTAGTCGTACATAGCGCCATACTAGATGCATACACTTCAAAAGGAACAATGAGATTAAAAGTAATATAGCCAACGTTTAAGATAGAATAGAATAGAATGTTTTTTATTTACAAAGAATGTAGGTACAGTATATTAATCAGATGTTTCAATTACTAGGGTTCCTTGTACATTCTGCATTTAAGGCATGCCAAAAAATGTAAGTCATACAAAAAATAAAAATCTAGATCTAAATTAATTTCTAACTAAGTGACTTATCGGCAAAAAAATCTGTTACAGAATAATAACATTTATCTAAGAGTAATCTTGTAAGATTATTTTTAAATATTCTAAATTGTTTGGAATGTTATTACATACAAATAAAAGTTTTTTCCAACAGCTTGTAGTTATTTTTCTAGTATTTAGACCATGCTCTTTTGTTTGGAGTATTCAATAATATGATTAGTAAGTTTAATTTTTAATCCTAATAATAATAATGTCGAAATCCATTGCGAACTCAAAGCCCAAATTTATAATTATATTTCTATGAATTAAAACCCTACGTAGGTATAAAAGTAACGGTCCAAGATTGAGGTCAGTGGCGTGAAATTCAGAAGCCTATCTCCAGCTATGTGTTAATCCGGCTGATGATGATGTATCACATTTTCATAATCTCTTATTTTACACAGGGAAACCCGCACCAGACGTGTCATGGTACAGGGGCGATGAGCGGCTAGCCTACACGAAGGAAGGCTCCGTAACTCAGTTGCACTTACCCAACCTATCCAGAGAGATGACTGGAACCAAGCTGCAGTGCAGGGTTGAACCTCCACTGCTGCAGCCGCAGTCCAGGGAAGTTACTATAAGATTATACCGTAAGTATATCCCGCGTTTTACTGAACATCTGCATCATAGTTCTATTTACAAACAATTCATAAAAAAATCATAAATAGGATTGAGACAGAATGGTGATAAAAATTAAAAAAAAAACAGATTTTTTGCTTTTAGATTTAGGCAAAAGCGCTTTTAAGTACTTTACTCCCACGTGTCATGGCGTTGTGACGAACTTCATTGTGTAGGTTAAATAACAACAGTGGCCTTCAAGGCAAGACAAAGTTGTCAGATAATTATATTGGCATACACATAAAATATTAAAATTAGTGTATCTTCAAACTCCTTTGACAGAAGTAATAACCATTATCTTACATTCACAGTAAAACCTCAGTACATTCGAGTGACCGGCAGTGGCTCAACAAGAGCCGGCATGGACAAGTCTTTCGTGTGTACCACGCGGGGTTCGAAGCCGGCCCCAAACATAGAGTGGTTCATTAACTCACAGCTTGTGGATTCCACGTTGACACAGGTTAGTCAAGAGTATTTTTTCATTACACTGGATTGCATTATAAGAGACCTTCACGAATTTGGATACATAGTTAAATCCGCTGCACTCTACACACAGATTAGCAATCCTTAGACTAAATAAAAAAACAGGATCCGTTTGAATGTGTCTATCGATTTTACATGTAGCTATCCTACGTGTAAATGTACTGTGTACAGATATCTTTAAGAATAATCTGTAGTAATCTGGCGTTGTTGTTGTCAATGTTGTGTTTACCTGTAATTGGCATATATATTAGAATATTACCGTCTGATTTAATATATGTATGTCAGTGTTGGGCAAATTTTAATTGCAAGAACAATTATAGATTAACAATTGATTAATTGGTAAATGTAACCACAACAACTAACAATTAATCAATTGTAAATGTGGAAAATTACAATTAACAGTTATTTAATTGTTAAATGTAGTAGTAACAACTAACAATTAATTCATTGTTAATTGTGATTTACTACAATTAACAATTAATTCATATTCAATTGTTTTGTGAATTTTAATTAAAACTAACAATTAATAAAACACTGCTGTATAGTATACAGCCGGTATATATAAATATTTAATATACCCGTGTGGCTCCGGGTAGTAGAACAGTGCCCCCCATCTATTCAGAAAGAAAGATTTAGAAAAATTTTATTAAGCTATACACATTAAGCTTACAGCCTTTGACCACCTTTTTATTCGTCTTAGACTTACAGCTTAATTTTCCTAAACCTTTTACTAATTTTGTTTTGATACATGAAAGTTAATTGCAATTATTTTAATTGTGAGTTACAACTGATATACGTTAATCAAATGAATTTAATTGCAATTACTTTTTTAGTCAATCAACAAGATAATTGACAAATTAATTGATTAATGCCCAACACTGCTGTATGTATACTATGTATGTGCTGTGGGTAAACCTTAAAGTAAATAAAAAAATAAGAAGTTATAAGTCGTCAAAAACTGAAAGAAGTCCGAAAACTTCGAACAGCACTGGTCTTTCGAAGCTGCAATCTTGGTTTTACACTATTGAAGTATCTAAACAATATCCCAAAAGATCAGTGCAACCTTTGCGACCTAACGCGATTTTTGTGTCTTCGGTGACTGGCCTATTGGCAGAGAGGTATCTGGATACCCGGAATAGAGAATGGAGACTTCGGTCTACTTGTATTTCTGGTTGGCTGTAGGTTCTACAACTGATTCTATAGCTAGTTTGACATAACACAAATTTAGCTGGCCTACTGTTTGTTTTGCTTTAGAAACCCCAAAAGTATTATATGTAGTTTATTTATGGCACAACATAATCACTCTCCTTTTACAGGTGGAAGTAGACGGAGAAGTAACGAAGAGTGTGCTAACTTGGCACGTGCGTCGAGAAGACAGCGGGAGGCAGCTGACTTGTCGCGTCTCCAACCCGTGGTTCCCAGCTCATACGCTGGAAGACTCTGTCACGTTGGATGTTATGTGTGAGTAGAACTATAGTAAAGAGAAATCATTAACGAATTTCACTAATGCGATTTGCAATTAAATAGCTATCAGTGACAATATTCCACAACAATGGTGACCCTGCTGTAAGATTGTGGAACTCACTTACGCCTAGCTTTAGAGATTTAAAATCTATTTACTAATTCAAATAACGAGTAAAAGGTTACCTTTCCTCTTAACTGTGAGAATTTCTATATTTTTATATATATGTTTATTTATTTGAGTATATGTTATTTTGTTTAAATTATAATGTAGGTATATTTAATATTCTAGTTTAAGACGTCACAGAATCAAACGTTTCTCTTCTTGTTCTCGCACACTATTGTCTACGTTTCTTTTTCCTATCTCCTTTCGCAGGTCTGCTGGAAGAAATTTCTTAAGAATAAATAAACGGTACCTTTGTACTCAATACTAATATGTCATATCTGTATCTGTTTTATAAATAATTATTAAAAATATATAGACTCAGACCAGCACATCTAAACCGCGTTTAGCAGTCAGGCAGCTATTAAACGCGGTTTAAATGTGCTGATCGCGTTCAGTTTCATTTGTGAAACTAGCTCTTATTAATCGGCACATACAGGTAAGTTACAACAGGTAAGTTAGGTATGTAACAAGTTTGCTCATCAAAACGACGCTATATTTTGCTTGGGTGTTGTAGGTAGCTAAAGAATGTTCTCCGTCCTCTTTTTTTACATAACTACTACATTATCGATTGCTGGTACGTCTGATCATCAGCAAAATAACGTTGACGGATACATTCTATTCCAAAAAAAAAGCATCCTATTGCGTAAAAATGGCGGTTTTTACAAAAATCAAAACGTAATAAATCCTGTAACGGCCAATCCCGAACACGCAATTTACAAACACAATACAACTGCGGACAAAATAATTGACCCAGTAACAAAAACAAGTGAAAACTTACGGGCGATATATCAAATGCACACCACACACTAGATACGGGAGCGGTTGAGTTCCGGCGGTGTTTGCCGGCGGCCCGAGTCGTGTGCCAACAACTTTGTCCCCAAGTTTAAATATTATCGCGGGCTAGAGGCTTCGTGTTCTGCCGTGATACACGGAGTGTCGCAATACGGGTTTATTATGAAGTATTTATGCTATTGTTTATAAACATAGCTGGCTGTAACTGGAATACGGGATGGTGTTAGCATAAATTAGATTGTGGAAGTAGCTGTTTAGCATTTGATGAGTAATTACTGAATTCGTTGTTTAAACTGCTTTTAGGATTTTGGTGATTGCTTTAGTGTTTCATATCTCATGTTTCATTCTCTTTTAGTTTCTATGTATCCTTTTGTTTTCATAAAATACTATGTATTTTTCTAAACAGTCTCGCTTACTATCCCCATCATTACTCTCACCAAACGATATTTAAGATAAACACATATCCTGCTTTCCGAAGCGTGGCTTATGTAATATGTATTAATATAGCGGCCATTACATTCATTAGGCTGACACACCTAATTTACTCTAACATAATGAGGTAAATGAAGCTATAAGCGGTCTTCTGTGAGTTGCATGCATTTGTGCTTTGAGATAGTTATTGCATTATAAGGATACTTTGAGATAGATTATGAACTTACCGTAATACTGTTGTCAGTAAGTTTTATGACACATGGTGTTGCATACTGTAGATAATGTCTGTCAAGCAAGAGGATGGGTTGTCATTTTTGTTATTTACAATAAAAACGGTCAAATTGTCACATTGTCATAGGAACCAAACTTGGCAAAAATATTAGCTTTTTGCTTTCTTTGCTTATTTATTAGCTTATTGCCAAATTTGGTGTTTACAGCGATATGATTATTTTCTGTAAACTTTCTAGCAGCCTGATTTGGAGGCTTACTAAGGCTGTATCTTTTGAACCGTAACAAGTAGAACCTTGAAATTTTCATAAATTGTGAACTATTATATATATATACATATATTATATATAACTATATATATATTATATACTAAGAACAAAATTCGCACTTGGGCGCTTTTTACATCATAATGCGACTCTGCTCATCCCTATGGGAAAAGCGGTTTAAATCTAACGCTAAACTCAACGCCACTCAGTTTCAAACTATCACGACAACTCGGAACCAACGTAAACAAAATCCACGTTGAGCAAAAACAAACTTCCCTCTCCATTATATTTAAACAGAAATAGTGTGACAACGAACAAACTCATAACATTAAGCTAAACATAAACCAGTTAATGCGATTACTTCAAAAACGTAAGCCTACAACTTTCGTAGTCAAGTTTATCTCGCCAAGTTAAAACATTGTCGCTTATCGTCAAGCAGTGGGGTAGTACTCGCGGCCTCGTGTGTAACGTCTTGGCACCAATGTTGGATCAAGTTTGGGATTGACGTAAATCATTATTATTATTCGTTTGACAAAATTAGAAAAAATATTAAATATATAAAATGGTTTATAAGCTGATTATGAATTTAACAGAATTTTGTTCCAGTGATTGTTATAAGTCGGTTTTATACGCCAATTCCTAGAATAGTAAAGCAATCTACTTACTTAATAATAGAATTTCTAGTAAACAAAATAACAATTCCACTTCATTTAATAAAGTTTGCAATTTTTTAATTTAAAAAAAAGCATGCAAAACAATGCACAGTAAAACTCAGTGCAACAAACTTCAAGCTACTAATTAATGATTAGCAACAAAAGTGTGAATTAACAATAAACCAAGAACATAACCTCCAAAAACACCACATTCCAAAGCCAAGCAAACCCCAACACCAACATTTGCAATTTGCCACCAACACGTAAACAAGGCATCAAAATTAGCAGTCGGCTTATTTAACTTTTTGAAGTTTGTTAATTAACTTACATGCGTACAGGGACGTTAAATAATTTCGTTATGATCTAAACACTTGAGTGAGAGGCCTAAGGGTAACTGACGGACGGATTAAGTTTGACAATGATAGAATAGGGGAATGTTTTATCTTTCCGCCTGCTGGTGAAGGGTAAACGGAAGAACATTTGAAGTTGGTCAAGTGTTGGTTCAGATAGCCTTGTTATCTTTTTATGAGGTTAACTCAGTAGTTAGAAGGTTTCTGGTGTTTTCTGTACTGATTATACTGTCTTTTAAGGCACTCAAGAATACTTAAGGTATATATGGTAATTATCCCACGATATCACATTTGTGGTCCACGCTTTAGCATAGGGCCTTTAGACCCCATATCGTGTCGGAGATTCTGGATTAGAATTCCACATTAATCAAGATTTGGTGAGGATTATAATTAATCTGTGTGCAGTAGTGGCCCTGACTTACGAGTTGTAGGTCATAGGTTCGAACCCAGACAGGCGCTTTACTTTGTGTAAATTATTTCATCACCACTGCTCTCAAAACGGTGAAAGAAAACATCGACGGGAAAGCGGCACGTCCGTCCTTGAACCAAATATTTGGGAAACATGTGACATCTATCAACCCGCACTGGACCCGCGTGGTGGATTACGGCCCACTTCATCTCACCGAGAGGAGGCCTGTGTCCCAGCAGTGGGAACGTAATAGGCTGATTATGTAATTAATCTTTATTTAGGTTCTCTTTTTCGTACAACTTCGGGCTATAGCTTTAAACTAACTCAAACTCAAAGCATTTATTTCAAATAAACCAATTACAGGCACTTTTTAATTGTCAATGGGTCGGGCAGTCAGAAAGATGAAGCTAGCCCATTCCAAAGCGTAGTAGGTACCTATGAAGAAGAACGGGCAAGAAACTCCATGGACACTCTTTTAAATCAAAATATTGTTACAAAAAAGTGGTTACATCATTCATGTTGTAATTATACATGTGAGAACGATGTAGAAGGACTTGCACGTTAAAATCGTCCGTAATAAAAATATAAAAACAACCGAGGTATTAAAACAAGCCGTGGCAGGTAAGAAATAACCAGTGCCTACTGATGGCGCCCATACACGAACATGACGTATTGATCAGCACCATTCAGTTCAACCATTTTGAAGGGAACTCAATTATCCAATACACACCCACCACCAGCGACACATTTGAGTGAGCATGACATACTCTCAGCCGCCAGGGCACATTCAAGTCAATGAAACACGAACCCAGTAACCTTTATAGGAGGTACATGGTACTCTCACTGTGCTATGCAATTATACAATATGAATGTATACGATGCAAAGATACTCGTAGATTGTACAACCTTCATCAGCTCCAACAATATTTTCGAATGCTAATTAATTAGTTTACGCGCCCTTGTGGAGCAGGACCAGCCCTGAGCCAAGCATTTTTGTCAGCGATGTAATCCCCCAACTTATAATATGCTTGGCTGTATAGTGTGCGTTTTATACAAGATTTAAATTTAGTTTCATTCAGTTGCGAGTATGTGAGAAGGTATTTTATTGTAACATTTTAAACAGTACCCCATGAAGTCTACTTTAGCCAGTCTGAAACCTGGTTCTAACGACGTATATCTATTGATTGAGCTTTTGTAGTCAGTCCTCATCCAGCATGGTTCCCATATGATCCACCCGTCAAAAGAAATCGTTTAGCCTTTAAAAGAGACTGACCTCTGTTTTCTCAGAGTAGTGGGCTAGAAAACACGGAGGTCCGTGTTTTCTAGTGTAAAACAAAAAATTACGTATAAAAGTTTTGTTTTAACCAGTTTTACGTAAGCAATATCATTTATCAAAACGTGCACTTAAAGTATTGTAATTTAGGCTAATTCAGCTCACTGAGCAACCATGATTGAGTTATTTAATTTTTTAAACAATAGGTACAGAGAAAAATATATCTATTGAGTATTGAGTACAATGCCACACTTTACTTCTCCAACAGGGGACCGTTAAAAACAAGTTTTAATATCGCACGCGGGAAATTACAAATACATTCGTTATTTTCGATGAACTTATTTAATGCACGTACGAAATGCAGTTGCAAAACAAACAAACATCGTAATAATTGTACTGTTGCCTGCTCCCTAGGTTCAAAGTGGCGCAAAGAGTTCAATGGGGCAGACGGGGCACTACTGTGAAGGCAATATTGGCTTTTTTGTTGAAGTTACTGAAGTATTTTTAGGCATGTAGGTACCTAAATAATGATGCTTTCAAAAACTAATAAAAATTAAAATTACTTTAAAAAATTAGCTCGTCTAAGATCAATGTTTTGAAGACTCAATTTCAGGAATATCAAATTCATGTCTTGTCGTTACTTCTCTTATTATGATTTCCTATGACAGTGATATTTTTAATTAATTGCAAAATCTGTTTGTTTTGAGAAGGTTTGATGTGGTTTTAGCATCTAGAGTTTGGTTTATTGATAACTTCCTGGTTTCATAAGTTAAACCACAATATCTATAATGAGCACTGATTTGAGGCCAAAATAAGTTTCTTACACCACCATAAAAATGACAATGACGATACTTAAGCCCCCACTACCCCCTATATTCTTTGCCCAAGCATTATGTAGGTCCGACTTTGTCAGAGCATCCGTGCTCTGAATAAACAATTCTGTCGCTGTCTGCCCCAATAGAAATATTCACTTATCTGCACGCTCTTTGTCCTTAGCGTAGCAGCAGAGCTCCAGGGTAACAATAGTCTGTTTGAGTCAGCTGTGGTCGATACTGCAGTGCCAGTGTGATTTTAGATCCTGATTTACAAAGCAGGATCTAAAATCTAAAGGTTCTAAAGGATAGTAAGGTGTAGGATTCTAAAGGTTTTGAGTTACAACTCAAAACTTTTTAAGCAGAGGTTTCACGTTTAATTAGGGTACCTAACTGTCTACCGATTAGTTGTGAGATTCTTTTGTCTTAGGAGAGGTACTGTGTGAATCCCTCCCTGGTGCAGATCCTAGAAATGCGCTAGATGCGTAGAGCATAGGATCGGTGGATGTGGCGACGCTTGGGAGAGGCCTATGTCCAGCTGTGGACATCTTTCGTAGGAAGTGATGACGATTACTGCGAGCATGAATTATGATTTTGATGAGCGGAAATATCGATCTTCATCTCAATAAAATTAGTAATACTAAGTCACACTAAAACTGAAAGAATTTCATCATCATCATCATTCGAAACCATGTTCGACCCACCCAAACCTCCACCCTTGTGTGCGATGCTTCCTTGGATATCTATGAATTTGAGTTTTTAAAAATCCTGCATAATCAACCTACCTATAATGTTTCCACTGCTGGGACTCAGACCTCCTCTCGGTGAGAGAGAGTGAGCCACAATCCACTATGCAGGCCCAGTGCAGGTTGGTAGATGTCACACGTCTTCGAATTTTTGGTTCTTCCGGTTTTCCTTCAAGGTTTTGAGAGCAGCGGCGATGAAATAATTTACACAAAGTAAAGCGCCTGTCTGGGTTCGAGAACATAACAATAACAACTAGTAACTCACGGCCGTTACCACTTGGCCACCACTGCTCCCCAAAAAACCTATTTGCAAGAAAGTTAATGAGAGAGCAGAGTCTGCTATAAAACCAAACAGTACCTGTTATTAAATAATGAAATCCGCTTCTTTTTAATGTTATTATCTTCAAGTCCTTGAAACTATTAGTTCTAATAACAAATCCTTGGAAGGTCCAACAGTTTTCAAAGTTAGTGACAGCTTTAATCAATCAATCTAAAAGTTAGACTTGAATTACAAAGAAAAAATGCCGTTTAGGTAATGTCAGATGGGAGATTCGGAACAAAAAGGAGTAAATAGTCGAAACGTGTTCCGAATCAAAGGAAAATGTTCTAGTTTGTAATCATTCTTAATATGTCTGCAAACGTCCCAATTTTACGCCATTTTCCATTGTTGAATTGGCGAAGCATTGTCGAACTGCCCTACAAATTGGAATTGGTTCTGTTAAAAACATGAAGACATTCTTCTTTGAATTTGGATTAGTGTCTACATCAGCTTGGTGCTACCTACTAAGTTTAAAGCCGCAAATATTTATGTCTGTAACTTGCACAAAAGTACGCAAGTATCTACCTAGTATTTTATTGTGCTATAACTCGGTATTTTTGATGGGTGAATTTCACAATGGCATGCGAGCTATGATAAATGATTTTATTTCTGTAAGAACATTTATTTTTATTACCGTAACAAAATATTTTCAAATCAACTACAAATATACATAAACTATCAAACTATTAAAAATTCTGTAAGTAGGTTTGTACAAACACTTTACACGTCAATCATATTTCTTTTTTAAACTAGTTGAGGGTCGTCGTTTTCTATCTGACTAGGTACTCTGAGAAGAAAGGCCGAAACAAACTCAGAGGTCACAGACTCTTTTAAAGCTACTTAATAATCAACCAGCCTATTATAGTCCCACTACAGGACAAAGGCCTAATCTCATACACAGTAGGCACGAGCTTTGATCACCGCGTTTGTTCAAGACGAGTTGGCGATTTCAGAGTTAGGTTTATTAACTACAACCCGTGCGCGCGACGGAACCCTCGGCATAAATGACGGTTTTCTATACAAACTTTCACTTTTCCGTACGATTTTTCAAATATTATCTTTCATACAAACCATAACCAGACAATTAAAAATACAACAAAAAAAGAATTAGCCAAGTAGGTGCAACTGCTTTGAAGTGATGGGCGGACAAATATTTTTTGCAATTGATTTTTATTTATACGTATATATAGATAAGTTCAGTTGTCCTCATGATGTTTTTCCTTCACCGATGTCTGTTATGTCAAGATGACGCATGTGTTACGTGCTTTACTTATTGTCGGTATATCGTCTGTTGCAGATCCTCCAGTAACTCAAATATCACTGGTAGAACCCAAGGAGCCTCGTCTACTGCGAGAAGATGAGAACGCTGTACTGCTGTGTTCGGCTGACGCATCACCACCAGCAGTTAACTATACTTTTTTTAAAGGACCTGAAGTAAGTTTATCTTTGAAAATGAGTTATTTTCTTCTGATTCAGGCTGAGAGAGTGGAGAAGAGGTCAGATTGGCTAATCAGCTTTCAAAGTGCAATAAATAAAGCTTAAAAATAAGAATTTGACCTCCACGTCAATTTATATTACAAATAATGCCGTGATTTTATGAACTAAGTCCCTCCGTGTCTTTCTAGCAATGGTGTACCTACCTATGAGTTAGAACTAGCTAGATTTTTGCTTAGCAATATCATAAGTGTCTGTAAAGGAAGAATCAATTAAAATACATAAAGTCATTAAATCTAAATATTTACCTACTCTACAAAGTGTGAAGGGCGGGCGTTATGGGGGGACTGTCTTATGTGATTTTAATAATAATAATAATATTTATTTACTCAAAAACAAAGCATTGTAGTACACGTTAAAATAATACAGTATTACAAAAAAAAAATACGTTCAAAAAGTGCTGATTCTCAGCCTAGTTTGAATAAATGACTTTTGATTTTGAAAAGGAGCAACAATTCATACATTAACTATGGTGTTAAGGTAAAAGGGGATAAGTCATAAACGCAATAAAGAGATAAGTAAACTTAACTCTTTAAACCCTTTTAGTATTTTGCTGTTTCCTGACTAGACTCGATTTGCAATTTGAGTTGAACGAAATTGTAACACAAATACTGACTTAACTCCATTTTACCTTAATAGATTTTAATGTTTAGTATCGAATTATGCAAATAACTCGTTTTTCAATATTTATGAGCTATCCTCTTTTACCTTAATACCACAGATTAATAATCTAAGCAATTTTAAACTCCAACATTATAAAGAAATTCAACAAACTTGGCCGTAAATAGTAAGTTGGCATGTTCAAGTAGCTAAGTCTTAGGTAGCGTGATCCAATAATGAGAATTTAATTGTTGCTTCATGAAAATTCAATTTGTTATACTGGCAAATAATAACTTCATAATAACGTTCGGTTTTATGTAATAAGTTGTAATAATTCGCTATTGCTTTATTTTTAGAATCTTGAGGTTTCAAAAGGAGACTGGCGAGGTGTGCACCTCATCAAATCCAAACGTTTCAAAATCTAGTTATAATGTAAATTATAGGTCTTATATCCGTAGTTATTTTCCAAGCTAAATTTTTTTAATAGTTGTTGGGAGTACCTAATTAAAAGCCATGATTTTAGGGTGCAGCTCCGTCACGGAAACAAAACGTACTAATGCAAAACAAAACGCATAAACGTACACGTATCACGTCAGTGTTGCCATACAATAAACCAAAATCGATGATAATGAGTTAATCACTTTAGTGAAGAAGAAAAAATCGTTTATTCAATAAAATAAGTGCAAACTTAAATATAACTACCAGATATAAAAAAAAAAACTACGTAAATCAGATTTGACGTAATGACTCTTGAATGATAAGTAGGTATTTCACGGGTGGTGGTGTGAGATAAAAAGTTAGAGTATGTTATGTTGAAAGGTAATCAATAATCACATAAAAAATCTTGAAAAGGGATATTAAATAGACAAATAGACGGCCAAAGCAATTCCACAAGTGAATTAGGTATGTTTTGAAAAGTATCTTCAGTGCAAATATTGTTCAATAAATCAAAAGAAAGTAGTTCGATTTAATTCGAGAACTCACTTTAAACAACATAATATAATGGGATGTATTATGATTAACAATTGGATGGCCTAAAACAATTCAAAGTCTTCTTATCTATAATTGCCGTTTTCTTATCTCAACTTAGAACACCCTACTTTAAAATCATACTAGTAACACAAAATCCTTCTATAAATGATAAATGATTTTATTTCTGTAAGTAGGTTTGAACAAACACTTTTACACGTCAATCATATTTTTTTTTAAACTAGATGGGGTCGGCGTTTCCTATCTGACTACTCTGAGAAGAAAGGCCGAAACAAACTCAGAGGTCACAGTCTCTTTTAAAGTCCAGACAAAATCTTGGTCAGGTCATGTGAAAGCTATGTAGATCGGTGTCTGCAATGGTCTTTTGAGGAAAGAACCACACAGATTGAGTGGACCTGTCCAGTCAGTGCACGCAATTGTCAGTAATCGTGCAGCTCAACTTAGACTCAAGGAGCTCAACGATTCGACGAACAATACCAAAGAAAGGACATTTGAGTAGGCCGCATAAATTACTCAAACTGTCAGATCATGATTACGTTGAGAAAAATACAAAAATAAATATAAATAAATCAATGACCAACATAGTTCTCACATTCACAATAATTAGAATAATATTATAATAATCTTTGAGGACCATGTAGATTTGTGTCTGAAATGGTCTTTTGAGGAAAGAACCACACAGATTGAGTGGACCTGTCCAGTCAGTGCACGCATAGCATAGTTATTAAAGTGCAATCTATCCACTTTATCTGAGTGAAAAGTATGATTTATAAAAGTCTGCCTTGAGTTACATAAGTAGGTAGGTAGGTTCCTCCTTCCTTTAAGTATTATTTTTGGTTGTCCATTTTGAGGTTATGTATAAATAAATTAAATATCCCCAAGTTTAATGTACGTCTTACCATTACATATTTTGTTATACTCTATTGTAGCATTCAAATCCATATATTCATTATAGGAAACGGTAAGCCTGTATGTGATACTGAAAATACATGGGTTTCTGCCAATCTCCTTTGTTCCTTACGATTTTAGGATTTTGCTTGTATAATTGTTTTATTATATTAGGATTATACATTTATTTATTTAAATAACATGGGAGACTTACAGCTAAAACAAAGAGATTAAGGACAGTACATTTGTCTGAAAGCCAATTACAGGTCATTACATATACAGGGTGTCCCAGAAACCAACATCAAGCCAGAAACAGGTGATAAAACAGTCGTAACAGTTATCAGAAAAAAAAATCTTTGTCATGAACTTTTCAATTTATAAGTATAAAAAAAAAACCAATGATATAGATATATAAATAGATAATGACACCCTGTGAAAACTAAGGCAGTTATGTTTTAATTTTAAACAGTAATTCATAGAAGAGATATTCATGGTTACATTACTGGAAAAAATATCGTAAAAAGTTAATATTTGTGGGCACCGGACTTAAAAGCTCATCACAGCCTGTCAGTTTTTCCGATAAATTTTTTGATACTTATAATTTGAAAAGTACATGACAACGATTTTTTTTATATTTTTCTGATAATTGTCACGACTATATATATCACCTGTTTCCGGCTTGACGTTGTTTTCTGGGACACTCTGTATAAGCCGCTTTGTATTTGTTGTACTTAAATGAAATTATAAATGATTAATTCTGGCCTTACGTCGTTCCACTTTTAGTTGCGTAAGGTCATTGGTTAGAAAAGGAAGTCATTTCAAGAAAGGTTTCAAGTTAAATAAAACCTATCAGGTCCGGTGATGTGCTTTATTTAGCATAGCAAAGCATAATCAGCCATTCATGTGCCCACTGCTGGGACATAAGCCTCCTCTCGGTGAGAGGGAGTGGGCCGTAATCCACCACGCGGGCCCAGTGCGGGTTGGTGGATGTCACGTGTCTTCAAAATGTAGTCTCTGGGACATGCCGGTTTCCCCACGATGTTTTCCTTCACCGTTTTGAGAGCAGTGGTGACGAAATAAATTAAGTAAAGCGCCTGCTTGGGTTTGAACCTATGACCTGTAACTCGTACGTCGGGGCCAATATTTATGGACCACCACTGCTCGTACTTTATTTAACAGTGGTCAAAACTACTGCAACTGTCGCAAAATGGAATGATCAATGCTGATACTCTAGCACTAAAATACAAACCTCGGTATCAATTCAGCTTATTTATTTATACGGGGCGTCACATGGATATGCCACATGGAGGGTAAGTACCTACCTTGAATATTGTAGATGGAACATTTTACTGAAAGTATAAATTAATCAATTTATCAAATGCTCAAAATTAGTCCTTTCCTGATGAATTCAAAGTCGCACTCTTTTGATTATTTCGATTTGTTGCATACAACCAGGTATCTACTAATTACGTATCTCTTTAAAGTTTTATCATGCACTTAAATTATAATAGGGAAATGATGCGTAATTCTCAAGTGGGTACATTTATTAGTAATAGGTACATATGATAATGTCAGTTGTTAGTTCATTTTTCCGAACAAAATTTCACATCAAATGTTATAATTCTTTGTCTTCCTTTTATTTGTGACACTTTGTTATTTAGCAAAAAATAATCCTTATGATGAAGCCTTCCGATCGGTATGATAAAGCTACAGGATGATTATTTTTCTCGTGTGACGGGTTCGATTTCCGGTTCAACCATGTAATTATTTAAATATCTATGAATGCAGTTTAAATTGTTTTTTAAATTCAAATAATGTCTTATTTCAGTAAAATGTTCCATCTACAATATTCAAGGTACTTTCCCTCCATGTGGCATATCCGTGGGACGCCCTGTGTAGATTCTTTCTTGTACACCACAAAATACATAACAAAAAATAAATCAAACACAACAAAATATACAATGAGCGGCCTTATCGCTTTCTGCGATCATTTCCAGGCAACATTAGAATGGACAGTGATTTGACTGGACATATAATGGGGCATAAGCTTAAAAGCGAAGAAGAAATAAATGGTTGTCAAAACTATAGGATTTGAAAACCGTAGCTCGTACTGCGATAAACAGTACTTATCTACCTCTCTGTTTTCCTTTGTCCAGGTCCACTTAATCAGGGACGATCCAATTGGAGGTCTTTCCATAGAAAACAACAGACTGGTCATCAGAGGACTCAGAAGACATCACTCGACGGTGTACCGGTGTCGGGCCAGAAATTCTGAGGGCAGTGCATTGAGTGATCCTCTTACTTTGAATGTTCTATGTGAGTTGTGTTTTAATTTCTAGTTTTATAAATCGTCAATAATGTTTACAAAGCTACATTTGTTAGAAAAAGAAAGTTTCTTGAGAGCATGGCGTGTTTAATCAAATCGATACTGTTCAGCTTTTGAAGCTGGTCAAAAATTTGATACCCATGACAGTACTAAAATCTCTTATGTTGCTAAGGTGACTTCGAGTTTTTGTAATTACTATACCTGATTTTGATAACATCTAATCAATTGTATTTTCATTCACGTACGGGATAATATTGAGTAAATTTTCTACATCATTATTGCTTTTATTCTCAACCTTATCCACTGTCATCTTCCTATATAGCCCGACCAGAATGCGCAGCTGGCAATGTCATCCAGCAGTTAGCTGGTGCCCCTGGAGGAGAAGTCAGGGCGAGGTGCTCGGTGACTGCTCCAGCGAGTCGTGATGCCGGGCCTTTGAGGTTCTACTGGACTTATAATGGGACGAAAGATGTTTTACCGGTAAGCAACTATACCTTTTACAGGGTGGGTGGGACATCGACCGCGACGCGCAAATTGAAACCATGAAAATTCAGCACATGATTCTAGACCCCCTTTTTTTTTTTTTTTTTGTGGGTGGGTAAATCATCAAATAACTTCTCCCGCTCTGGGCAGAGCAGGAGGGCGTGTCAGACTCTTACTGACTAAAATCCACCCGTCTTCCTTCAGTTGCCTGTGCCAGGGGCCACGGTAACCCTCTTGGACTTTTCCGCAACCCAAGCAGGCATCGGTCCTAGCAAACCCCGTCATTGGTGCTGACATCTCTTTGAGGCGCGCGTGGAACACAACGCGCCGTCGACCCGGGCCTGGTCCTTATCGAACGGCGAGCTGATTCTAGACCCCCTAGCGTAGAGATTTTAAATACTATTGTTTACATTATGTTACAAACAATGATTTATATGATCCTGAGATGTAGTTGTGACTTATTTTTAATTTTGTGTGTGTGACTTAGCTATCGCATTAGGTTTGTAAGACCTGTAATGATAGTTTTAATAAATAAATAAAAAAATAAAAATAAAAAAATCGGCTATCAAAAAAGAACCAACAGCTGTTTCATAGAAAAGTACCTACGCAGTGAAAATGTATGGCAGAGCAAATTTTTATTAAATTAACCGACGATAAATTTCAACTCAGGGGCATCAGAATCATGTACTGAATCCATAACATGTTGCTAGGATTCCAGTGACATTTTTCTATCGAAGTTGAAATATGACTGTGCCTGAAGTAACTATCATTTTATTAAAATTTACATAAACTTTATCGCAATGTCTAAGCTCTAACTAGCTGTCTCTAGATCGTCTGTTAATCCTTACTCATGTTAATGCTACTGACAGAGAAAAACTAACGTCGACCTCTAGTTTACCTCGACCCCTACTTGGTGTCTATGTACAGTTTAACAGAAAACTCATTTAAAGGCTGGAATTAAGTCATCCTTTGGTAACAAATATAACGATGCAGCTTGATAAAATTTACAATATTATTCAAATTTGAGATCAATCCCACAGGTACCAGCAGCCAACGTGACAGTGATGGGTTCCACTAGCACTGTCATCCACGGTCTTCAGTCAGATATTGAAGAAGACCTTGGTTGGCTAGCGTGTTGGGCCAGCAACGATGTTGGTAACCAGCGGGAGCCATGCCTGTTCAGGATCTTGCCTGCCGGTAATACTTTGATACTTTTGCAGTTAGTTTTTCATAGGAATAAATATAATTTAAATTGCCTAGTATTGTAAAGGCCACAGATGCACACCAAGCAACATAGAACCAAGCAACTAAGCAAACCTAGGCCGTTTTATTTATTCTAGATTATTTTTTGGCAGATTACAAGTAGGTATATTGCACATTACAAGGAGTGAATTCACGTCTAATAGTACTCGTACTTATACAACAATGGCTTGGTTTGAAATTATTTCTCTTAATTGTATTTTTCGTGTCATCATCATCTACCCTATGCATGACAACCACACATCACAATTGACCTTCCCAGCGCTCCCTGAACCGCCAAGCAACTGCGAGATCGAAAACGAGCTCCTCCACTGCGATCCCGGACACGACGGAGGTCTACCTCAGCGGTTCCTTCTCGAAGCTTTGGAGGTACGGCATCGCGCTGAAACCATGAAAGAAGACAATGAGATCTCCACGATGAACGATCAGGTGAGCGCGGCGTGGCTGTGGTGCCGTGCTAACAAGACCTTCGCATTCCTTTGTGTCCTCGTCGTAAAGCCTCGTCTGCATGAGGAGAGTTTTTAGACCTTCGAGATGCAAAACTGTCAAAACAATACTCATAGGCGGGTAGCGGTTCTCGGCTTTTCGAGATGCGAGTATCGTCCGGACTATATCACACTATGCTTAAATTCAGAATCTCAGATAATTCACTTTTATTGCCACTTTCTCAAATATCTACTTTGTCTTCATATGTAATCTGAGTTGATTTATAAAAAGGTCTTAATTTTTTTTTGCTACATCGAGTTTTGAACTTTGTCATGATCACATTGAGTTTGTGGTTCCTTATATTGACCATCTGAGATTCAAAATTCAAGTTTAAAACAAAAAGAATCTCTTTTCGTTAATCGCCTGTTCGAGTCTCGAAATTTTTAGCGAGTAAACAATGCTTTAGTATTCTTCGTCTTCTTCTATCAGTCTTCAGACCTTATCTATTGTATAATTGTCGTTTAAAAGCAGGCAATAGAAAAGTATACATAGTGGAAAATAAAATTACTTCTCAAAACAGAAATCAAACAAAAAATCCTCTTACGTATCACAATAATCATTTTTATTTGGTGTTTTGGGTTTGCACTGTATATTCAACTATATTTAACTTTATTCCAACTCCAAAAATACTGTAAAACGGTTTATTTATGCTCTCGTCCTATGAATTCTGTTTGAATAGTCTCAAAACTATGTAAAATCGACACCAAAAATGCCTGTTACTGTCCTCAATAGATTTATATGACGCGTTCAGTTAATTCTTGCTCCATTTTTGGTAGTTTTATTATATCACAGGGTATTTTGTTTGTTTTCTATGCATGCAGTTTTTCTAACATTTTGCGTTCGTATTATGTTTCTAAAATGTATTGTTATTCTTTTAATTCTCACTATGTGTGGATCTATGTTTCCTTTGTGTACTTACACTGATTTCTCGTATGTTCATTTTACAAATTAAATATTTAACATTCGATCTATTTTAACATCGAATAAACCTCGAAATAGAATTAGATATATTTATAATATTTATATACTACCTTCTGAAAAAGATTATTTCATTATCGAAGCCCTTAAACGTTGAATATAAGTGATTTCTTTTTCTGTAACTGTAAATAAATTGAATATCTTTTATGATATTTTTATTTCGATCTCTGATAAAATTCAGTAAGTTTTATGTCGTTTATCATATATTTAACATTAATATCATAAGGAAAATCTTACGTTTTATGGTTTGAATACATACAGTAATTATTTCGCTACATCGAATAAATTAAAATACAAAAATTGTTTTCTTTATCACAGGGTATCTCAGCCTTTGGATTGACTGAAGCTGTTTACCGTGTCAGGAATGATAGGCCTCAATTCGCTTTAGATGCTTTATCTCCTGGAAAGTATACATTGCTGGTTTACGCTGAGACGCCCAGAGGAAGGTCACAAAGACCTGCAGCATTGCACAGCGTACGAATACGAACTGCTGACGACTTGGATAGACCTGGTAAGTAAAAAAGACCTTACTTAGTTTCATTTTGGTAAATTTCACATTGACAGGTCATGCAGTGCAGACATACCAAACCAGCAGCCTTTTATGATGGCGCCTTGTGACTTATAAATCATGAAATATAGCTTGACGATTCGATAAATTATATTTTCATCCCATCTATTCGAAAAGGACGACTTGGTTCGCCTTTAAGTGCACCCAAAGGTGGTGTTTTCTATAAGAAACTTTTAGCGGACAGTAATGAGTTTTTAATCCTCTTTATAAGTGCGCCGCAATTATCTTTGCCGTGCACTTTTTGAATTTGGAACATCTTAGTGTTCAGCGCCAAAGAAATCGAACGCAAATATTGTTTGAATAAAGACTGGCTGGTACGACGGCCCATTACTCGCGCCACCGGATGAATAAAAAAAAAAAAACAATTTAAAAACGCGCGAACTACAACTCGCGTTTTCGTAAATTTTCACGGATTGTTAGAAATTCATGCCTTTGTTTTGAAAAATGAGTTCTTCAAGTGACAGTGAAAGTATAGAATTAACTCCTGAAAGTATTAGAACTATCTATTCCTATTATCTATTACCTGCAAAATCCCGGGAGAAATATATGAAAGCCTATGATAATTTTATTGAATGGAGAAATGCACGAGGCGCCAAGAATTTTTCAGAATCTGTGTTTTTGACCTACTTCCAGTACTTAGCCAAAACTAAACAACCTTCAACTCTTTGGAGTACCTATTCAATGCTAAAATCAACAGTCAGTTCTAATAACGACGTAAAACTGGACACGTAAGTATTCGAAATTAATAGCGTATCTGAAGAGGATGTCTGATGGATTTAACCCTAAAAAATCCAAAGCGTTCTCAGTCAAAAACGTGGAGACTTTCCTTAATGAGGCACCCAACAAATTCTTTCTTGCCGTAAAAGTAAGTAACTATGTATATGGTGGATTAGTAAAGTATAACCATAGTGTTTTAAAATGCGCATTTTATTGCCTGTACTTCGATAGATACTTGTCTTATTCACATTCGGTTTTGTTACAGGTGGCTTTATTTTTCGGAGTACATGGAGCTTGTCGTGGCAATGTACTTTTAAAAATAACTGTTGATGATGTCGAAAATCACTCGGATGATTTACTGTTAGTAAAAGTTGACAGACAC
Organism: Brachylomia viminalis; assembly: GCA_937001585.2. Classification (NCBI taxonomy): domain Eukaryota; kingdom Metazoa; phylum Arthropoda; class Insecta; order Lepidoptera; family Noctuidae; genus Brachylomia; species Brachylomia viminalis. Next base: position 2,618,569 of record OW443307.2, on the reverse strand, counting down.
AAAAACAAAAATTGACCGATCCTTCGTAATCCGAGGAGAATACAAAACTATGGTACAGAAATACCTGGACCTGTGTCCTGCTGATATGAAGACCAATCGGTTGTTCATCCGTTCTCAAAATGGCAAGTGCTTCAAACAAGTTACGGGAAAAAATACAATTTCTAACATGCCACAACATATCGATACATAATTGAAGTTACCAGATATCAAGCTGTATACGGGACATTGTTTTCGTCGTACTTCTGCTACTCTTTTGGCAGATTCTGGAGCGGACTTAACTGTTCTCAAGCGACATGGAGGATGGAAGTCGAGTGCTGTAGCAGTGGGGTATATAGAAGATTCCATTGAGAACAAGGCGAAAACATGTGAACGCATCGTGGAAAACATTAAATTGCAACCTTCAGTTAATCCATCCATGCCACTGTCGCCGCGCCCATCTACATCCAAACAACGAGATTCACCGTCACATTTTCCTCAAAATGAGCCAGATTCGGACATTATTTCAAACACGCAGAATATAAAATCTACAACAATCTCTATTCCTAATAAAGCTGTATTAATAAATTTTCATAACTGCAAAAATGTCTCAAATGTAAATATAAGTTAATAGTTGTTTTATTATTAGATACTATTTAATTTCTATTTAGTTGTTACTCTATGTTTTATTATATAATAATATTACAATAAAATATGAGGCGCCTTTTATTTTCTCATAGTGGGTGATGAAAAGTAGAGTGTATCACTCGGGCGCAAAATATATTTTTGGTTAGGGCGACGTACTTTGAATCCCTCGCTACGTTCAGGATTCTACTAAAGAATCTCTCGCTACGCTCGGGATTCTAATCTAGAATCCCTCACTTCGCTATGGATTCAAAAAAGTACCCTCGCCGTAAAAATATTATTTTGCTCCCTTATGATACAATCTAATAATCCTGTCGTACCTTATTTACTGGGACCCGTAAAACAAAATAGAATGGCATTTATTTCCTCACATAAAACAGTAATACTTTCGGATCATTCTAGAAAAGGTATTAAATAATTACAAATATATAAACATAACTATAAGTACCTAGTTGAATTTCTAACACTTGTATCATAAATAGCTCTACGTCATTAATTTTGCCCTTAATTTGTGACAAATAGTGCAAAACCAAACAGTGAACGTCTTCGGGACACATGAGTGAAATAGCTTTGTTCCTGCAAATGTCTGGACTACTAACGATTGATCTTCCGAGAATGCAGTTTATCTAGTGGTTATCTATGCTCGATACAGTAAACCGTAGCTAAATGGGGAAAGCTTTCAACGTTCGTGTATTCTTCCGCATTTCACATTTCCACATCATAATTATAACCGATTAGGTTTAAAGTCAATCTATGCATCAATCACATCGTTTTTCTAAGATAGACCATAGCTGATGCCTTATAAGGTTCCTAAGATTATTTGCACTTTCTTAAGATCTAGTTCATTTGTTCAAAAACAGCTTCATACTTCAAACCATGTTTTCTAAGCCAACCCAAACCCACCTTTTATGAACCTCAAATGCTGAAAGGAAGACGTTCCTTTCAGTGGTATCTAATTGTTTATAAATTGAACCTGATTCTGACGCGCAGGACCAAGCGCAGGAATTTTGTATGAATCGTTTACGTCTTTTTTCCGTATTATAAGTAATGATTCCTAAATTATCATCAATATCACCAGGTTCTCTTCAAACGATGACTCCAGTGCCACCTCCCCAGCCACAACCCTCAGATAATAGTGTCGCACTACTGGTAGGAGCTGCACTGTCTCTTGTTCTACTGACCATCCTAACTACTCTGTGTGTAGCTATGATTGTCATGTGCAAGAAGAAGAGTAGACCGAGAGATCCGGAGCAGAGGTGAGAGTTACATTTAGTTACTAATTGCATGTATAGAAAAATAAAGAATTACATAATTATCTTTCTGTCACAGTACAGTCCTTTCACAGTTATTTTACTTCTGATAGCAGCAACCCAAAACGAATCTTAAAATAACGAGAATAAAGATCACTGTGATTTGAGAATGATACAAAATCAGTGGTAAAATAAGTGATTTCAAGGTATAGATACTGCAACAAGTATCTGAATAAAAAGGGCGTTAAAATCTCATCTAAAGCCATTCTGCAGTTTATACATGATTGAGTATCTGATCTAACATTTACACATTTCTAACTTTAGTTCGAATCGATTGTTTTATGAATTGAGAGTGGGGTGCTTTAAATAGTCACAAACTTCAAACCTACACAATACCTACTAAAATAAAGTGGTTCTTTATAGTTTAAATTGCTGTCGTTAGTGAGAAGCCATTTAATTGCAGATCATAAATTAAATCGAGATGGAAAACAATAGCATTGGGGTAAGGAAAACGATAAAGGATTTTTTTACATTTTTATTTTTTATTTTAGCACCATTTTAAGAAGAAACGTAGGAGTTTCCATGTATGGTGGTGGATCCACCATCTCATCCAACGTGGTACCCACAGTGGTAGTGAGAGGTCATAGAGGATCCAGGGTCCTGGCTGCGAGGTGGTCAGGAGTCCTTGATGATTCTCCACTTACTGTACTGGCTCTCGATACAAGGCCTCATGGTAAGAACGAAAGGTCTTTTTTAAAGTGATAACTAAGTGAAGGAAACTGAACCGTCACACTCGAGTCAGTGACGCTAAATCGGGTATACTCGGCTTCAGTCGTATGTTTTCACTTCCACCGTGTGTCATAAACAAACAACCTCTTTTTTTTGCAAAGCTTTTTTAATTGTTAGGCTCGCGTTTGGCCTCTATCTTACTTGATGGTAAGTGATAATGCGCTTGATGATTGAGCACGCTTTCCCAGAAATAACCTTTTTACTCGAGACTTGAAGTGTCCCATAGCTTTTGGAAAATATAGACTGAATCAAAAACCTTAGAACATCTGTTAAGTACATCTATTTATAACAAGTCCTTAGACTGCAAAGCTACTCAAATGTAAAATACATTGTAGCCGAAACTTCATAAACGATTACGAACAAAATTTTAATTAAATTATTAAAATGATAGGGTAATAGTTTATAAACTTTCTAATTCGATTAAAGTTTAGATTGCATTTGCCTCGGGGCTTTCACTTTATTTGTGAACTATTTGCTAAAATAATGTATCTTAATTGAATAAGGTTTTCCATGAAAAAGTTCTGAAATAACTACCAAAGCGTACTTATTTAGTAGCACGTGGTAATGAACAATATTCAATCCGCGAAAATAATATTATTACTGTTTGTATTGTTACCTATTTTATCGAAAATAGGCTAGGTAGCTAGTAGGGTGTAAGATGTTCTGCAAGCCTAATGTTTTACACGAGTTACGTCTATTACATAGATATTTTGACTTTGTTTAATTTATAACTTCATCGCCACTGCTTTCAAAACGGTGAAAAAGAACATTGTTAGGAAACCGGTATATCCTAGAACCGAAAACTCGAATACATGTATCATCCCCCAACCCGCACCGGGCCCGCATGGTGAATTGTGGCCCACTCCCTCTCACAGAGAGGAGGCCCGTGCCTCAGCAGTGACTAGGTACGTTGTAAGCTGATTATGATTTTATGATGAATAGTAAGAGTCATTTTCTTGTTTTTTTTTGCAGGAGACTCAGATTCAAGTCGAAGTGAAGACGAAATACAGGAGACTGAACTTACGAGAAACGAATTAGAATCCCACACTTAACAATTTATAAAATAGATCTAGTTTAAGTCATGGAAATAAGGTAAATAATGTTTGTTTTCTAAAGGATATTAAGCAGAAAGCAAACACCTGGTTGACACAAACTACATAATTATATTGTTTAAAAAAAAAACACTAAACAAGGCTTAAAAAGAGCAAATTATTATAATGAATGATACCAAAATATTTATTTTATGAAAGAAAACCGTAGTGATAAGTCCTGGGTTAGCAGAATAATGACTCAGATAGCACACAATATGATAAATCGTGAGAGATTTACTATCGTGAGCAAATTTACTGCATCATGCACTTGCAGGACTCTTTGACAGTCGTTACGGGTCGTCAGAAGCCCGAAAGTCTGACAACCAGTCTTACCAAGGGGTATTGTATTACCCAGTAACTGGGTTGTGGAGGTCAGATAGGCAGTCGCTCCATGTAAAATACTGGTATTCAGCTGCATCCGGTTAGACTGGAAGCCGACCCCAACATACCTAGTTGGGAAAAGGCTAGGCAGATGATGATGATGCACTTGCAGGACTCACGTATGGCGATTTTTCATGAGCTCACTGGTATTACGGATATATATTACAGACAAAGTTATAGTGGGATTTGAGTCCATTTGGGAATACCCACTTAATGTTGGGTAGCTTGGAAAGTTAAAGAGATTTCTAAAGCTCTAGGAGTTTATAATTTATTTTAATTGAATTTATTGAGGCTTTTTTTCTAAAAGGAAAAATACTTATAGCAAGACACTGTCGTACATAATTCTGGTCCAACATTTTTTTCTGTGCCGTAATAAAAAGCGATCACCAAATTTCTTTTCTAAGCGTAGCTGTACTGATTCATCAGAAAAGCCACAGAGTAATATAAATGTCACGCACTACTTACTGTTTAGCATTGATATACTGGATGATTATGTATGGAAAGCTTTACTCTATTCCAAAGTGGGTACTTACCAAGAATATGACTGACTAAGACAGCTGATCGTCAAAATGTAAGAGTCACGTTATATTATTATATTATAACTAAAACCGCAGTACGTGAGCTCATATAGAATATGATACGCCATAATATATCTAGCATAATAAATCGCTCGCATTTATCACACTGAACAATGCCTTAGAAACGTAATGTAATTTTTGTGTCTTATTTAATTTCATAAGAATGATTATCTTGTATTATACATGTAAAGTGTCGCAGAATTATTTTAAAATTAAAATTATGATTCAAAATGATATATGATTCGTAAGAGATCTACGAAAATTTAAAATTTATAATTTGAAATGAGTGATCGGTTCTGGAAACAGATTGAATAATTTTTTTTTTATTTTTTTTTGTGTCACAATTTGATGTAATTTTACATTTAAGTTTTATAATTTATGAATTGCATTTTCAAAGGAGAAATATTAAATGTATAAATGCGATGTATGCATGACTCAGTATTATTTTCATAGTGATAAAATATTTACTTGGATTTTGTATATAAAATAACTGTATTTATCTATAATAGGATTGTGTAGAACTGTTTGTTTTCATGCTAATTTTATTGATAAATTAATAAATAGAAGCTCTTTCAATTTCATCACAAACATTATCAAATAATACACTGATTGTTTTTATAGAGCAATACATTATTAAAATCACGATCCTGAATCAACATTGATACCAAGCTTGATAATATTTAAGTAATCTTTTGTGAATTCGCAATATATGTAATTGTTAACAAAAAATATACAAACAGCAGGTAACAAAACAGCTGATATTTTTTTCGCGATTACGATGTTGATTACCAACGTAATTTACATTTATTAAAAACTGACAAATTATACAAAATCATCAAGCATTAACATTATTTCATTGTACGAAAGAGCGTTAGAATATACCAAAAATTTAATATAACATTTACTATTAAATATGTGAAATAAATTAGCTGCCATATTTACATAATACGGGTATTAAGATGTAGATATCTTAGTGAATTCTACCATAAAATATTATATCGTATAATTTTATGTATTAAGTTGAAATAATTTGGTAATCACATCTCACCGATTTTATTAGTGTCTGATAAAAGTTTGGCATGTTTTGGCATTCAGTGCATAATTTATCAAGTGATAAAGAACTTTATGAATTTACTAGGGAGCCGCCCCTGCTTCGGATGGTTTTTAGAACTTAACATAACATCTATTTATGTTACTGTCATATTAGTGTATCACGTAGACCTTCCGAAATAATTTCTCTAAATGATGGTAAAAACTGCATCAAAATCTGTTGCGTATTTTAGAAGAACGACGCGGTCACACAGACAGACCTAAAAAAGCGACTTTAATTTCTTTTTATGTTATTTTTGTCGCATATGTCAAACTTAATTGGTTTTTCACCAAGAACGCTTCACTATAATTCTTAATTTTACGTTACACGAAGCTCTACTTCACTAACTTTGGTTATAACGTATTTCTGATTTCATGCAAATTACTGATACAGTAGCAAGAATAGGATTTTGATTTGAATTCTAATTAACTGATGAGACTTCTAGTAACCTACAATAAAAATCAATTTGGTTAGCACATAGACACATACATTCATACATACAGCTGATTACTAAAGCTCTCTTATCATTATCATCATCATCATAATCATTTTCATAATCATCATCATTTTCATGCCCTTAACCCATGTTATTTGTGGTACCCATGGTAGTTCTTCACACTTCTCTATTAGTCGTCATCTTGGTAGTAAGCCCCTGTCTAGCCATTGTCATGTTACATGCTGTCCATCCATCGTGTCTTTTGTCGTCCCTTACTCTTATAACCATCCACGTTCATACTCAAAACTTCCTCACTTACCTAAATATCCAACGAAACTATTAAAAAACTCAACTTGCATAATACTAGTCGTATCTATTAATTTACCAGTGACATCCCTAGTTCGAAACGACGAACAACGGATAGTTACGACGAAATCGTAGTGTCGCAACTGTGAACCGGAGAATCAATTTGCTTAACAAACAAAGTAGCCGACTGTGCCACTCGGCTGGCTGTCAGTATCAAAGTGCGAGGGAGAAGGCACATAGGTTGTGTCCTATTTGCTTTCTCTCTTGCAATTTATGGGGCGTTAATAGAGAGCATTTACGTAGGCAAATGCTGCTAAAACTGCCTCTGACTAGACTGGAAGTATTGATGTCTTTTACTAATATTGACTTTGAGAGATTCTGTATTCGATATCTGTATAGCTAGAACTTGTTCATTCGACCATTACATAATTATGGCCAAAACATGAATGTTTAAACGTGCCATACTTTTCTTTATCATTATTTTGTTTAGATCCAAAATGTATGTAGATGTAAGATTACAGTTAAGACCAAAGAATGTTTATGTTTTTAACTGAAGACACACTCAAAATGTATTCTGTTTGATACAGACTCAAAAACTTTTCTTCAAAGAGGCATTTGAGAGGTTGTTGCTATATTTCTAGTACCTGGTTGCTGTGTAAAAGTTATTGTTTTATCTATACTTTTATAGAAGTAATATTGTTTGTCTGTTTGTATGTAGGGGGTAATTTCTGGAACAGCCAGTTGGATTTGAAAAAATCTTTTTACACTTGATAGCCCAATTCTTGAGGAAGGCTATATATCATCACGCTATGATCCTTAGGAGCCGAGCAAAAAGTAAAAAAGTCGAAGGACCGCTCAGCGAAAACAAAGTGATAGCGCGGGCAGGTGATGCGTTGCGACGGTTGGGTCGGAGGACAAGAAATTTCACGCGGACGACGTTGCTGGTAGAAGCTAGTTCATATAATTGATTGCCTCGAGCTATACTTACAATAAAAATTCACTGGATAACAGATAAGATAATAAAATGCCAAACAATTCTGATTTTGTGTCTACAGTCTTAAAACTTTACCACAGAGCTTTAAATGATAGAGATGCCCATAGACCCTTAAGGTTCTTATACAGTCTGATTTCTTAGCAAACGAATCATGATTTTGATTATGGAGTAAACAAAAACTTTATTTTTAACCCCCGACGGAAAAATAGGAGTGTTATAAATTTCACGTGTGTCTGTCTGCGGCATCGTAGGTCCAAAATGGCTCAAACGATTTTGTTTTGATTAAAATGTGACTTGATCGATAGTGCTCTTAGCTAAAAAAAGAGGACAAAATGATAATAAAAAAACAAAGAAGAAAATCTGTTCAGCTGTTTTTAGAGGTTTTTTTTTGTGTCGGGGGTTTTTTTAATTTTAAATTTTAACCTGCTTAAAGCCCCATTTCAAAAATTCAATTTTCATAAAATAGGTACTTGTTTTTTAACGTGACCGGACTGTATTACTGTGTACGTTGTAGGAAATTACATGGTGGAGTTGTAAGGTTACCATCATCTGCCTGTCTTTTCCGAACTCTGTTCTGGTCGGCTTTCGGTCTAACTGGATGCATCTGAATACCAATATTTTACATAGAGCGATTGCCTATCTGACCTCCACAATTTAGTTACGGGCTTATCTCTGACTAGAGCCTTTTATTTGTTGTTGTGTAGGTGCAGTTCGGTAAACAAACTATCTTACAATCTCCTCTATACATTTGAATCTCCCATAGTCGACCTAAGGCAATTCTATCTTTTAAACGCTCTGTAAACTTACCGAATGATATAAAACAATATCAAATGTATACGTTTTAGTATTACATTGTACAGAAAATAAAGAAATATAACGTTTATATTTTATCGTCTGCTTTTATTTTAAACCTGACATTGTTGGTGATATTACTAAATGGAATCCATGTTTATTGTATTATATACTACAAGTTGGTATTTGATGTCTGTTTTATTGCAAAATATTGTTTCAAATATAATTTTTCAGCTTTTGATTGATGGTTAACTAAACGACCTGATCGAACTTGGTTACCACCGTCCGTCTTTCAGCAAATAATTTGGGTTTTTCCAACCTATGATTCAAAGTTCATAAGACTCATAATTTGTATTACTCATACTTTTTATTTTTCTAGAAATAAGAGGCCATATGTACCTACCTTTAAGCTCACGCATATGCCCTTTAAATCGAATCATAGCGATGCTGCATTGTGGCAGAAAGGGGTGTTGTTCAAAAGTCAAAACGCTGATAAATGTAGGTAACAACGCTTTTAAAAGAAACAGCTTTTATCCCACACAATTTTCTACCAACAATCCCTTTAAAATGAAACCCCTTTTTACAAACAAACAAAAGACTGGTCTCTCATTATAATTCAAGGAGCATCTTTAATATGACATTACAAATAGTGAGGGCAATATGTTCTCAGTACAATGATATCTAGACTCCTGAGCGGATTGCGAGGCGACGATCTCAAATGTTATAAAAATATACGAGATAATGGGTTCTTCGTTTTTATAGAGAATAATATTAGCAATGTATGGTGAAGAGTGTTGATATTATGAAAGCATTAAAGTCGGGGTGTTTCGAAGACGTTTTTTCTGCAACTCGTGGTTGGTTTAAAGCCACCGCTATACAGCAGCCCACGGCTAAGCTACACGTATACTTCGCTTTGTTTGAACCTTCATCACCAGCCTACAAAAGTGCTATTCTGTAAACATCTCACCATGAAAACTTAGGTGAAGTGAGCTTGAAGTGAGTTGTCGATAGTGTCAATCCCTAGCATCAGGTAGAATGATAGCTCACTTCACCTAAGTTATCACGGTGATATTGTTACAGAATCGACCGGCAGATACTAGGAATAGTCACTATTGACCACTCACTCCACGCTCACTTCACCTAAGTTTTCACGGTGAGATGTTTACAGAATAGCACTTTTGTAGGCTGGTGATGAAGGTTTGAAATCACCAACACGCAGCAAGTGTAGTGATTCATGCTCAGACCCAGTAACATCGTGCTGACAAGCTAATGTTTTTATAGGGCAGGACCTATTCCTAAGTTCGTGCTGGTACGAGAGAAGAATATTGCAAGGCCTATTTTCAGCAGTTTACAGGCTAATCAAGAACAGATTTTGTAACAATAGTTTGATTGGGGAGTTATCAATGGAGTTTCTTGCCCGTTCTTCTCCATAGAAACCTACTACGCTTTGGAATGAGCTTCATCTTTCTGACTGACCGAACCCTTGACAGTTCAAAAGTGCCTGTAATTGGTTTAATTGCAATAAATGCTTTGAGTTGAGTTGAGATAATTTTTGAATGATACAAGTTTTCTCGTTACGTATAACCCTATTTAAGCACCACATAAGTATAGTAGTTCTTGGCAACAGCCCACAGTCGTAATATACTGATGTGGCTCGAAGATGTTCGTACTAGGTTAGTCTAATGGTCGCCAAAACCATAAACCAGTGAAATGGTTATAGTCGCTGATCGTAACTTTTATCGGCATGACTTATCGTATTTTAGAGGTAAGTTCCGAACTTTACAAGAATAATGAAGTGCATCACGAGAACAACGCAAAAAAAAACAATACATAAACTAAAATTCGTTTTTTGGCCAACTTTGTTTTATAAAAATAGACCTACACTACATTGTATAAAAACTATCAGTTATCTTGTACTTTGAAGCTTGTTTTAGCTAGCCACAATAAACAAGGAATTTTCTTAAGTATCCATTCAATTTGGGGGCAAAACACTAGGTTATCGGATCGTTTTACTGAAATGTAATTCTTAAAATGCAAATCTACTCTTATTTACCCACTCGAATAGTTATTTAACCTAATAGATTTGTTCTTTTGATAACACTGGCTGTATGCAAAGTGACAATGTATTAACACCAATAAAAAAGTTAAGGTTCATTTACTTTTCTCTGTCTACGACTCCCCGCATATGACGGCCATCTTGTAAAATTATCTCTATATTCTTATTTTCATTGGCTTTTAACTTTTTCCAGTATATCATTCCATTTTCGCATTTAAAATGATAGAAACTTTATTTTCTTGGACATTTTGGTGATTTGTTGAAGAATCGGCGTGTGACTAGATTGTAAATGTGATATTATGAATAATAAGTTTTCAAAATTGTCATTTTATTTTCATTACCATTGGAGAAAGTTGTGTCCATTTTTAAAATAACATCTTTCTGTTAGTGTCAAATATTAGAGTCACCCCTCACTCCCCCCCGCCGGAGGTGCGTAGTTTTTTTTTTGTAGGTAAAAAAATGTATTGATTGATTTCTGAGGGAAATCGCCTTAATAGAGGGGGAGAGGAAGCAAGCAATAATAACTAGGTGTAGTCGACGGGCCCCGCCTGGCGGGGCTCTGATTCTGAATGAGTAAAAAAACATAACCATGAAGGGGATGGCGGGGTCTGTTCGGTTAGTTCGCTCGTTCACTAGACCCCGCCGTCCCCTTTGAACCTAACCTGTCCGAGTCGGGGTCCCCAAGTCCCGAGCTCGCTTCGCTCGCTCTTGCAGCCAATAAAGCTCACATCACGTAAACTCGGAAGCAACGGAATGAAGCGAAGTCGAGTATATTGACCCCCCTCAAAGTGACAGACTTTTCGAATTCAGATACATAACTTGATATTAAGACCCAACTCGCAAATCATGCTGACATAAGATTCCGCTCAGGTCACCAAAACCAACTGCGTGCAGTCCCAAGGTGAGTTTAAAAACTGGTTGCCTTTTGTACATGTAGCAAGGGTTGTTTATATTTAAAGGTGTGTCTCAAATGCAGGTGCACGTTAAACACTACCCGTCAATCTTCAAGTCCAGATTGTGCCCTTACATTTTATTTAGAAAATCTCCTGATCCCATGAGAATGTACTTGGACACTGGGTTCAGCGACTATGCTGAAATCTTATCTCAATCCTCGATATCTAATCTTCCTCTATAATTTACCACAACAATGTACCTCAATATCTGAAATACCTACGTTTCCAAAAAAGGAACACCAGAGCAGACCAGAATAATCTAGCATAACCCAAATTCGTGCTAAATACATTTCAGAAAATATATACATATACATCTATTATCATAACTGTTTTTTCCAATAATATCCTAAAATAAAAACCGGCCAAGGGCATTTCAGACCACGCACAGTGAAGGATTCCGTAGTTGGGATGACTTTATCCAAAAAACTAACTTTATATTGTAATTGAAAAACATGTTCTCCCATACATCGGTCAATTCTGCAATTGCAAAAGTAAGTTTGTAAAAAAAAAACCACAAAGTAAAGATTTTTTAATTTCATGCTTTTAAGTCAATGGGAAGTACCCTAAATTTTGAGTTATTTGCAGTATCAAAATATGTCGTTTACAGAAGCTTGATTTTAGCTCCAAGGGACCGTAGACTTACGTATTTGATATTAATTTCAAGTTGATACGCATGCCTGACAAAAATTGTCTTGACAGACTGACAGATAAACGGACGGACGGACGACGAAGTGTTTCTGTATGGGTTCCGTTTTTTCCCATTGAGGTACGGAACCCTAAAATTGGTGGCATATCCATTCCATGAAATCAGCCTACATGTTTCACAGATTTAACGTCTTTATAACCATCCTTGGTCCGTGGGTGGCATTCATACTCAAACAACTAGTTGGAACTATTAATGTTGTGAAGTGGGTGGCAGGGTCATCGACGCGCAAACTGTATACATGAATTCAGCTTCAGCTAGACCCCAAAGCGTAGAATCATGTGCGAATTTATTTATTTATTTAACACTTTAGCACACAAATGTACAGAGGCGGATTTAATGCCATAGAGATTTTATACCAGTCAACCTTTGGGTGATGCAGAGACAAACAGTGGCAGGTGCAAATTATAATCATATTTTAGGATTAAATATTTTTAAATATAAATACACGCATAGACTTATTTAGTCTATAAATACATATTCCTAATTATATATAAATATAAGCATAAATAAATGTACATAAATACACGAATATGCTAAAAACAAATAGGACAAACAATGAGAAAACGTTACCGCTGTGATGATACTGCCTGCTTTTTGCGAATGTGCTCGCGAACTTTAGTTTTAAAGGATAATCGGTTGGTTGCCATCCTGATTTCCTGGGGGAGTGCATTCCACAGAGAGATAGATTGAACAAAGAAGGAAGAGTGAATGAAGTCTGTGCGGTGAGTGGGACATTGAAGAAGACGATTGTGTGATGAACGTAGATTTCTATTGTGGTTGGCACAAATGCTGAAAGTGGGGGCTAGATAACCAGGGGAACAGGGAGAATCAAGAAATGAAAACAAGGTAGGCAGCGCCCTTTGCTCTCTGCGCTGGCGTATGGGCAACCACTTTAGAAGTGACCGATGCGCAGAGACATGATCATATTTACGCAGATTGAAAACGAATCGAATGCAGTTATTCAGAAGTCGGTCAAGTTTGTCGAGGAGATCCGCATTCAGGTCATAGTAGCACACATCACCATAATCGATGATAGGGAAAATTAAGGATTGCACAAGCATTGTCTTCGTACTCGATGGTAATAAATTTTTCAATCGGTACAGAGCCCGCAGCGTTCCGGTAACCTTCTTGCTTACCCTAGCGACTTGAGTACGCCAGTTCAGGGTACTATTAATGTGCAAGCCTAGGTTCTTTACGTCAGTGCTAAAAGGATCGATCATACCATTTAAGAGGACCGGTGGCAAGGTTATACCCACCCACCTTGCTAATACTACGAGAACTGCCAATGATGATCGCCTGACACTTCGTAGGATTTACAGCTACACCAAATCTGTCAGCCCAGGTTTTTATGGCTATCAAGTTCCTATTTAATCTGCCTATAACGTCAGGTAATTCATCAACCTTCCCTTGACAGTACAACTGCAAGATCTATGACTGCAAGTCATCTATATACAGATGATACGCACACTGAAGTTCGGAAGTTATAAGATTAATAAAAATAGAAGAGGAGAAAGTATACCGCCTTGAGGAACGCCAGTTTCCAGGTCACACCAGCAAGAAGAAGAATCCCCAACACGAACGGACTGCTGACGTCCCTGAAGGTAAGAGGAGAACCATTGCAGTACTTCGGGAGATACCAAAAGATATGTTTGCGTTTTTTTTTTCGCTGCCACCCTGTATTTCTTACAGCTGCAGTGCCATCCCAAAGATGCCGGTAGAATGTCTCATTTGCCTGTAAGTAATAAGAAATAAGGATATTTTTAGAACGAAGTTCTCTAACGCAGCTTTCGGTACGAGTAAAATTGTAGAAATCGTCACTTAACGAAAAAGCGTTATGCGACTCCATGTGATTTTTATTAATAGAAAGAGACAGAGAGATAGTTTTCATAGTTTTCGAGGCTGCTAAAGTGAATAGTGAGATCAAAATGTAAATCCAAGGTGGCTGCAAATAATTTAAAATTTATCGTCATGGGTGTCGTTTTCGTAATTTTCAAGGGTACATTGGAAGATAGTGAGGTCAAAATGAAAATCTAAGATGGCAACTGCGAAAATTTTAAAATTTTCATCATACAATGTAAATCTCCATATCGAATTACATTAGTTGAAGAAAAAGTGCATGGAAATTCATTTCTGACGGGGGTTGAAAAGACCACGTCGAAATCACCAATTTTCGAAGCTTCCGCAAAACTTTCTACCTGTTTACGCCTGCACGTCAATTGTGGAGTCGTTCAGTGTTTTGTGTCGAGTTTGCTATTTTATTTTGCATAAATCGTCACAAATTATATTTATAGTCCAAAATTTTCATCATCCGCGAACTTGTACGCTCCGCATATTTTTATTGTCAAATTCACTTACTACCCAATTAAACAACCATACCTCGATACGGGAGTTTCATTGAAGATCAATGAAGCTGCATCATCTGGCGAACGTGACAGGACAAGATGGGGTTTCAAGAGTAGCCGAAATTAACACTGTTAGAGGAATTATACGGCGCCCTCTGGTTCACATCTGCCCCTTATCAACTGAAGAGGAGTTATTGAAGGGTTGAAACATCTTGAGTTTCAATGGAAGGAGGATGTTTACGCCTGCACGTTAATTGTGGAGACTTTCAGTGTTTTTGTGTGTCGTGTTTGCTATTTTAAAGGGCCAGGCGCCGTTTGGCTTTTTATTTTGCATAATTATATTATACCGTAACAAATTACATTTTAGACCAATATATTTATCATCCGCGAACTTGTACGCGCCGCATATTTTTATTGTAAAATTCGGTTTATACCCAATTATACAACCATACCGATACGAGAGTTTCATTGAAGCCACTACCAAATGACTGGACTATGACGTTCAGATTTGAAATAGTTATTTATCTGAAAGGCCACTCACTGTGAAGAAAAAAAGAAAGAGAGAGTGCCCAAGGAGTTTTTTGTCCGGTCTTCTCCATCCAAACCATGGTTTGCAAATGGACAATAGTTTAATTTTTCTGACTGACCGAGTCTTCGACAGTTCAAAGGTGCCTGCCTGTAAATGGTCTAATTGAAATAAATTGTTGGAGTTTAAGTTTCATAATTGGTAGACATTTTGCGGAAAGTGGCAAACAAGCAAAGTCTATATTATTTACTTAAAGAGTGACGATGAGGTTATGAATAAAAGGGGTCATGTAAGTGAAACCATGTATCCTACATGACGTTCTTTGAACATACACAATAACTATAGTTGGTTTTGATGCAAGTGTGCAGTGACAAATGCCTATGCGTATCAAACATCGTTTTTCAACACACTTGGTAGGAAAAATTAATAAATTTGCATTAACATAATCCGTAGGTATAAGACATATTCCGTGTCTTCTCATTTTGAAGGACACTAGTAGCCGCCAAACATCATAATAAACGACTGAACACCAGTATCTTCAAACTTAACGTTTATACTGTGGCAACATTGCTCTGTTAGCCTGTCGAGAATACAGAAAATAAAATATGAAAAATCATATTTGAAAATAAAATATGAAAAATCATATATATAAAACACTAATTAATGTGTTAACATTGTGAACTATAACGTTCACAAAAATAATTAATTCGAGGACAACTTCGTGAGGAAAGTTTTGAGAATGAATGTGGATGACTAGAGGAAGATGATGGAACAACTACTGACACTGAGATGACGACTACTAGAAATATATAGAAGGAGAAGACATGTTGCACCTACCACAAATAAATTCGGATAAATAATTGCAGGAGAATTATGAGTTAGTACTTTTTCGAAAAAGCATCTTCACAAAGAGTTTTTCCTAATTCCTACCTTGGTGCCTTGGTGGGTTGCAGCTGAAAATCAGCGTCAGGTGGTACACCTTGTGTTGTCATCTGACATTATGCTGAGCTGAGGCCCGTTTGGCATTATAATTTTTGTATTCTGTTTTTATAGTATTAAGGTGTATTTATTTTGCTGTAATGCCAATAAACGCATTTTCTTTCTTTCTTTTCTTTTATCAAAACGTAGGTTTAATAAAGTTTTATTAAACTGACTTAAGTTTTCAATAACCTCGGTTGGTCTAGGAACCCTAAACCGGCAACAATATTGGAAAGGAACTTACCCATGTCTAAGTGTGCCTCGTAAAACGAAGTAACAGTTCAGAGCGCACTGGCATGTTATATGCTCGAATACATTGTATTTTAGATGCAAATCTATGGTATGTATTGAAATAGAGAAGATGTTATGTACAGCTGCTGTGAATTGTGGAGCACCTGATACGAAGGTAGTGAATTTGAATCCAGGCTTGGATTTAAATTCATGGTAGTAGCTACTGCAGGTCTTATGAGTTCCTTCAGCATTATATGCGTGGCAGAAAAAAATCTTTAAGGGGCTGACAACAGCTAAAGCGCGGTCAGTGACGGACTGCATAGAAAAGAAAGAGAAGCGCGATCAACAAAGCTGGTAATTTATTTCAAAATAAGAAGCAATTCTATATTTACAAAAAATCTATTGATTGGAATAAAAAATTAAAACACTATCACGTTAATATGTTGCTTGAAGAACAATCTGAAAAAAAAAACAAACTGATTGCATGTATAATATTAGTATGGTTTTTAATCGTCAAAAGAAATTTTTAGAGGTATCTTCGTGACATTTTTCTATCGTACCAAATTAGTTGTATTATGTTTTTTAACACACTATCTAACTAGCATTTATATCCTGAAGAATATCACATATTTTTCTGATTTTGTTTACTGCAGTGGATCATATACTTTTAGGCATTACAAAACTCGCGTTTAGGTCATAATATGACCTAAAGCTGTTTTTAACAAAACAATCTACAGTAAACTTTCAAATCTCAAATTGCATTATTGTGCATTTAGGTAACTTTGGCAGCATGACGACGATATAGTCCCCTTAATTGTTGAAAGTTTTTTCTCAAATTAAATTTTACGTTACCTCACTCAAAAATTGGGCTTACTCATGCAACTGACCAAAGCAATGAGGTGGATGCTACAAAATCACGAACATTTTGATATATGCGTATAACTGTATAAATAAAAATGCTGTTCGTTGGTAAGCGCACCACTGGAGTGCGGCTGAAACGATTTGGCTATTTTTATTTTAAAATGTTCGTTATATTCCGAATTAGGTTTCTAAGGATAAATTTTACCAAACTTTTATACCTAGATTAAGTCGTACACTGAAAATAACTTTTGACATTTTGACAGTTGTTCCATACTAGAACTTTCAGACGTCAATTTTATTCCATGGATACAAGATAATATCTGACTTAGGTATAATCAGCCCTAAGGAAAGTAAAACTGGCAAAATATCGCAAAGATATTTTTGTGAATTATTGAAAATCGGACAGGTCAACGTCGGCCCGGTCAGCTAGTTTCTAATAAAAATTCTAAATTTATAAGTATCCTAGCTGTCAAGTACATAATAATTCTAGTCTCTGACTAGACTTCAGCAGACTACAATCATTATAACAGCCTAATGAAGTACGAGTAGATACCTACCTACGTTGTAAAATGCTAAAAACTCATTAATTTAATATACCCTTAAATCGCCCGAATGTCTAAAACTCTAAGCTGAACAGCCTGCTAAAATTAATAAGAAAATAATTATCCTCATTAAGCCTGTGTGTTTTAAGTTACAGACATCTTCATTTTACTGGAGAACACACCAATAACAAGATTTGAATAAGATAAGTAATGCAGAAAAACAAGTCAAAAAACGAATACACTAGTAAAAACTCCTTGTAAGAGGGCCTGGGAAGAAATAATTACATATACCGAAAATAGCCGGTGCTGACGTCCTTCTAGTTCATGTGAAACTATGGGTAGGTAAATTATAAAAACATGAACCCTTGCACCTAAAGCCTCATTTACACGATGTGATTTAATTTACCTGTTGCATACCATACATTGAAGTACCAAAAAAACTTGCACCGTCTAAACAGTGTTTGAATGATGCAAGTCACTTGCAACTTACTTCAATTTTATTGTGCGTCACCGGCAAGAAACTTGCGTCGTGTAAATGAGGTTTACTGGTAATTACTTGCATCTAAGTAGTAAGAAAACTCTTGAAAACGAATGGTACTCAGTCGTGTTTATTGGTATGCACTTGCACTTTCATTCTACTGGTAAGCAATTGCAATTTAACGGTACGCACTCCAATAGCTACATATAGATCGTACTCACCCGTGGGAAGTAATATCTCCATGGGTGAATGTTTAGGCATTTTAATAAATGAATCTTCGGTAATTATTCCCATTGTGGTTTTAAACCGTAAACTAGGGGCAACAATATAAGCAGTGACTAAGTAGGAGCCGTAAAACAGCAATTATTCGTTTAGATACCGACTGTTATTTGGTTTAATGAAGCTTTGTTGCACTTACTGTAGGGTAAATATACTGTTTTGTAGAGATTGTAAATGATAAATTATTTTATTTCTGTAAGTAGGTTTGTACAAACACTTTTACACGTCAAACGTATTTTAAAAACTAGATGAGGTCGGCGTTTCCTGTCTAACTACTCTGAGAAGAAAGGCCGAAACAAACTCAGAGGTCACGGTCTCTTTTAAAGTCCAGACATAATCTTGGTCAGATCATGTGAAGACCATGTACATTGCTGTCTGAAACGGTGTTTTGAGGAAAAACCATACAGATTGAGAGGACCTGTCCAGTCAGTGCACGCAGTTGTCAGTAATCGTGCAGCTCAACTCAGAACTTAAGAAGCACAACGATTCGACGAACAATACCAAAGAAAGGACATTTGAGTAGGTCGCATAAATTACTCAAACTGGCAGATCATGATTAAACTAACTGAAAAAAATATATAAAAAAACAATTACAGACATAGTTCTCACATTCACAATAATTAGATTATTATTATAATAATCTTTGAGAACCATGTAGATTGGTGTCTGATATGGTCTTTTGAGGAAAGAAACACACAGATTTAGTGGACCTGTCTAGTCAGTGCACGCATTTGTCAGTAGACGTACCCGCGCCCAAATCGTACTCCGACAATATCTGCTCTCCTGGTTATATAAACTGGCATGTAATGATGCTAAAATGTACCACCTATTAAGGTTGTGGTATTGGTTGAAAGGAAAAGACAATTCGAAGATCGCAGCGGTCTTCGAATAGTAGTGTATGTACCTATATGTATGTTCGTATTGTGTGTTGTAGTTTAAAACATAGGAAACAATTTATCCTGTAAAGAGAGAAGATTTGTGTAAAAAATTTCACAATCGCTTGAATTCAATTGACAACATAGTCTTGGATCAAAGGGCAGCCATGGTTCAAATATTAAAGGATCACCCGAGAGTTATAAACTTTGTCTTTACGATCAAAAATGCATTGCTATTGTTGAATTCACAGAACAGATAAAACAGGTTGAATTCTAGAATAGCTAGAATTACTTACCGGTTGAGAACGTTAGCCGTCAGCCGTTAGCCTGTTCACCAACCTAACACATACAAAAGTATCATACAACAAAGTAATACCTAGCAAACACCCGAAAGACATAAAGACACACGAAAACTAATTTTATTACTATATCTTTTGGCAGCACTGCTTACAAAAAACAATATCTTTCGTTTAAGCGTTCTCAAAACTCCCCCGAACGGCAGTTAGTGTCGTATTTCTTAAACTTGAGTATCCCGCGCAAGTCTAGATTGTCGTAAGCCTTCACCCGTCACAGAATAGGCTTTGCTGTTAACATACAAAGTAACTATTCCCCCAGCAAAGATGAGACCGGCTTACGGTTGAATAAACAATATTAATATAAGCATACATAAGCTTGCCATTCTTAGCTCATAAAAAAGGGATATTTCCCTACTAAACCATTCCATAAACACGAAGCCTCAGCTTGATATGTTGCTGTCAACACCACCCTTATTTCTCACCCCATTAAGTTCTGTTTCCTTTGTTTCCGGTGTAACGTTTAACAATGTATTAAGATACTACGTAACGTCTCTTAATTCTGCTATAAAAGTATATCGCACTTTAGTTTATTGCAATCTAAAGTTAATAAGAGTGGGGATGGCTGCCTTTTTGGGGATTATATAATGTGCCTTTTTTAATCCCTGTGTAACAATGGAGGTAATCCTCTGAAGATGACGGTACTTAAGGAAGGTATCGAATTAAGAATTTCCTATTACATATATTACAGAGCAGTGGTGGCCTAGTGGTAACTGCCGTGACTGTGCTCCTGTAGGTCGTAGATTCGAACCCAGACAGGCGCTTAACTTTGTGTAAATTATCATATCACCACTGTCCTCAAAACGGTGAAGGAAAACATCGTGAAGAAACTGGCATGCCCTAGGACCAAACATTCGCAGACATGTGACATCTACCAACCCGCACTTGGCCCGCGTTGTGGATTACGACTTTTCGTCTAAAAAGGAGATAAAGTTTCAGTAAAATATCGGACCCTATTACGTCGCAATATTTGGAACAAATAATCTTATGAACTAATGAAGGCGTATGTTTTACATCCTATTAGATACAATAACTCATTTTATTTTATGCTAACTCGTAGCGGACTCAACAAATTTGACTAAACATTAAAAATGTACCTACATGCAATACTTTCGTTACATTCTGAAAAGCCGATTACAGTTCCTAAAAAAATAAAAAATAAACGTTGTATTGGATATTCCTATTTGTTTTTAGCCTTTGCCACACTAAAATTCTACACCTATACAAAAATTGAAACAGAACTTTAAATTTTACGAGTTTCGGTCTAAATTCTCTAAAACGTACAACAGAGGAGTAACGTACAGGGGGGTTTAAATAAAAACATGGGCTCGAGAGCCTCCGCGGTTGCGGAAGTTTGGACGGAAGCCAAATTTCATCTTATAAGCTCATTTCGCTTGATTACTTCGTTGCTGAACCAAAAGAGATATCATTTTAATGTCGTAATAGATGTTTCACTTGGTAAGTGTAATGTGCAAGTTTTTGATGTAGGAATATTGATGAGAAAAACTTTGAAAGTTCTTCTTTTTAATATTAAATCCTTTAAACCTGAGACAGTCCAGCTGACTATAAATTGTATATTATTATCGGACGCCAGAGTAATTACTTAGGTACCTAGGTACTGGGTATACACTATCTGCCAAGGTTGCGGGAAAGTCCGAGAGGGATGCCGTAGCCCCTGGCACAGGCAACTGAAGGAACACGGGTGCGTTTTAGTCAGTACGAGTCTGACACGCCCTCCCGTTCCGCCCAGTGCGGGAGAAGTAATTTGATGATTTCCCAACATCAAAAAAAAAAAGGGTAGGTACTTATACACTGTATTGAAACAGATTTTGGGCAATTACCAATATTCTCTCGTGGCGGTACGATGTAAACAACGGCTTTTAAAATACCCTTAACAAAGCCGAGACTCTCTTGTTCTTACCGTTATTATGTTTTTTTTTTATACCGTACCTGGGCACATTTTGGATACGGAGGTATAGAAAGTGAAAGTTCAAAAACAAGTTTTAAAAGCTTTAGCTTAACTTTAAATACTTCCACGATCCCTGTACCGCTGCATGCACCCTGTTTTGCGTGCGTTACATTGCGCACTACCGTGAACAGCGAATTTCTATATCGAAATTTAAAGTGGTTTCAAAGTATTTTTTCTGCACTAAGTTAGTTTGATGTATAGAATGGGTAGATGACGGCTTCGTGATGAGTTTTTTTACATCCTGTATACACGAGTTGGTAAAACAGAAAAAAAACAAACGTCAGACGTAGGTATACTTACATATCGATATACGTGGATGCTCTTAGGGGCGATTCCCGTATTTTCGCATTCTAATCTCAGTCTCAATCTGTCAAAAATACAATAAATTTACATAAATGTTGGACAAGATTTGACATCGATTGTCGCTGAGATGATATTGTGACTTGAATTTGAATGTTTTTAAGTACGAGAATTGGCCTTCTGGTTTCAGGTGACAATAGAACCCGAACCTACATATAAGTAGAAATCACCTTTACAATTAAAACGTCCTGAAGTAATTATTCAGTAACTAGTTTATTTACAAACTTTTCACATAATAATATATTAAAACACACATAAAATGCTACCTATATACATTTCCAGACATAATTACATGTATATTGTCTACACCTTTTAACTACAGTAGCAACCATAAAAGAGCCACAATAATTTCTTTCTGCAGGTTTTCCACAAACATTATTATATACAACATTTTTCTCTGACTACCTAGGTTACTCCATTTTCTGTAAGCTAGACCACAAAAAGAATAACTAGAATTGGAAACGTAAAGGCTATGTTTAGTGGAGAAAAGGAAACGTTCCTATTCAAATCTTTGCGGAATAATTTGTATGGTATTACTGGAAGTTTAAGGTTTGAATCACATTTGGCGGTTTACAGCGAAATGACAAGCGCTGTTTAAAAAGACTCAAAGAGTGCTGCGGGCGAGGCGCACTGTTTAAAAAGCTTCATGAGTATTTATTTTTAATGCAAAACAAAATAAGTTGTGTTTAAATGAATATACTTGTCTTGTGAAAATGGTTTATATTGATATCATGTAATCGACCTTATTGGCTGTCCTGATTAAGACCAAACTTATCTTTCGTGCATAGAACCTTTCATAGCCAAACTGACATCAGAAATTTTAACCTACTTAATTATTATAACCATTGCCTCAGTCAATAAGCGAAGCGGTCTTAATCCTATCCTATGGCATTAAGTCCGCCTCTGTACATTTGTGTGCTTAAAGTGTTAAATAAATAAATTAATTAATGTCCTCGGCCTCAGGCAGGCAATGGGACTTGCGTCAAGCGACAAGCGTGTTTCACCGCCTGTTTCCATCTGTCGCTCCGCAAGTAGCGTCTCGGCTCCCAGCCGCCGCTCGCCGGGTAAAAACAGTGCGGTTTTTTAAAAGTCGTTCGCTGTGTGTATATAGCCTAACGCGTTTATTTGTGACAATACATGTTGAAACTAGCGTAGTAGGAAAATGTTTACTTACAAAGGAATAAAATGTTGGATAGTTGATACCTATTGTTTAGTTGTATTTGTTTAAGACATGGTTACGATTCTTCAGGAATTTTTCTTTCTTGAATTCAGATAATGCAGATTTATTTAGCAAATAAATAAAAGTCAAATCAAATCAAAATATTTTATTTCACATAAACCTACATAGGTACTAATGAAACGTCAGAAGCTAGGTGCACGGTTCCAATTGGTCGTTTCCTATGGAGAAGAGCCGGCAAGAAACTACATAGACACTTTTAAAAATAATTGGCTTTTACAATGCTTTCAAATTACAGTGTTTATAGGTATGGGAGGACAGTGTAGGCCTGTCAACCGGTACCTGGTACTTAACAAGATAGAAAATGGTATACAGATCTTAAATTTACAAGTTAGGCGTACAACATTCTCACATTCACAAAATACAAAGAATTTATAAATATAAGGTAAATTAAAAAAAATTCAAAGAATACACTCATACAATTATTTGTTAGTTTAAGTACTACGCTTACTTACTTACCTAGTTATTTAACTCTAATATGTACGAACTACAAATACCCTAGCAATAAAATATTATCATAATTATACTAGATTATATTATACCCTATTTAAACCAAATGACATGGTTGTCATTGCAACTATATCAAATCTGGATTATGTCAAATAAATATGTAAAAAATATAAAATTATACATCATAATTTTCTGGAGCATTTAATATACATTTACATAGTGATGCCGTTAATTGGGTACCAGGGAAGCCAAAAGGATAACTTTAGAACGTGGTCTCGTTTTATTTTAATGGAAAAATGCTGTTTTGTTGTTTTGAAATCATTGTGTAGATAATATCTATACAAGTTTTTGATTATTATGACTTGAGGTTTTCTCTACCAAGAATTTTAGTATCTATAAATGGTAGAGATTACTCAGTGAACCTATAAATTGTATGTTGGGAATTAATAAGGTGTTAAGAAGAATCCCTAAATCTTAAGGACTCTTAGGAATATTAGTATTACATCAATAATTCACACTAAATTCCTTTTCATTCGGTTTACAAAATTAAAAGCAAATTCTGCAAGTGAAATCTAAACCAAATAAATGAATGCTAAAATCTAACCGCCTCGCGTGAACTCAGCGTTCTTAACATCTAGTATCGAGTTACGATCTGAGTAACTACAGATTGCTCTGTTTCAACTGAAGCCGACTGATGAACATGAATCACACGGATTTAGAATTTTGAAACTGCTAAATGTGGCAGTAAGCTGGTGTTGCTGGTTCTGTTCCATTTAAATGAGCGATAATAATCTTAGTGTGGGCAGTAGATTTTATTTTGACGTATTATTATAGTTGTTTACTAGAGGACTTAAGTAGAAAGAAAGCAAAAGGTATAGTTTGATATGAGGCGTGGTTGATTCTCTCTAGAGCATAGTAGGGTGAACTGTGAGTTGAAATTGAGACGCATTTTGTGCATTCTAATCTAAGTCTCTTTGATTTAGTGGTCACAAGCGCGCCTGCTGAGATTAAGGTTCTATAAGGTTCAATTCCCAGCCCGGGTAAATAGTAAGTTGGTTTTTTTCATTGGATTTTTTTCAGTAGCAGACCGAAATTTGAAATGTGAAATGGGACTTAAATATACCGGGGAAAACGTGAGTGTGTACTCCTAAGCCTAAACCATCGGAGAAAAGAGCCGAGCCGTGATGTTATGTTGTGTAAAACAAGATTATAACCCTTTAAAATAAGCGGATATCTTAAGACTCATCAAACTGCTGCTAAAGTAAAATCAAGATTACAAGATCTTTCCACAGCGCTAGAATACGCATTAAAACTGAAATAAAATATCCACCAAATGGGACACTTATACAACATGTATCAGAAAAGTGTGGTCTTATTTAAGGGTTGTCCATCATACTGAACAACTTTCTCCTTGGCGTCATGCTGAGTGGAAGCCTTCTTGTCACAGTCATGACGTGCAGCTGTCGACTTTTTCTGTTTGTGCTCGTGATTAGAGACCTCTTTGTTGTTTATACTTTTTTTTCTTAATTATTAGAGCTAATTATCTTTTTTGTATGCACGTGTTTCTGTGACAAATAAACCAAATTTTCTTTCTTTCTTGGCACCAACATCGTAATCGCGATACAATTATTAACTATCCGATCCCAAAACTTCGAAACCTCGACCCAAATGTACCTATGGGACGGCTGAATATTTTTTTGTGATTATAAATAATCATCCAAAAAATTCTAAATTCTAAATTCTCCATGGATCACCACCACACCCTCACCACACCACACCCTTGAACATGACCACATCTTTCTGCTACATATGCTGTGTAAATAATGTATGCTAATAATTGATTGACTGACCGGTTGGTGCAGTTGGTAGCGACCTTGCCTTCTGAGCCGCTGTTCCTGGGTTCGATCCCCGGATAAGTCAAACATTTCTGTGCATGAACATGTCTGTTTGACCTGTGTCTGGGTGTGTATCAGTCATCGGGTTACCGTAGTACAGGTTCAACCTAGTTCGGGACCTGAAGACCTTGTGTGGATGTTGTCTCATATATTATATTATTATTATACTCATTCCATGCCACTTCCAGCAACATTTAAATCAAAGCGCCACAGCAGTACAAGCTTCGACCGCGGTTACCCAACGCCTGACGTTTTGCTCAGCTGAATTGTAGAGAGTAGCGAATTTACTAGAAAACGGACATCAACCGGTCTGATTGGGTCTTTGTCAGCCCTTCCTGGGATACTTGAATACTTTATAAGCTATTAAATAAGTAATTTTCAATCATAACTTAAGGTTTGATAAATAATTTTGGGAGGAAGTTTGTTTTGAAGTTTATCATTGTGATTTGAAATGTCATGAGAAATTTGTTGAGATTGATCATAATTTGCTGGCAATTTTCCGTTTGTTTTTTGGATAAAATATAGTACATTTATTTATCATTAAATACTCCACAATAGTTAAAGGGGAAGACTCATTCCACCATAAGTCAACAAACATTCCTCAAAATAATATTTCAACTTTGAAAACAAAAAAAATATTGAAAAAAAATAGAACCGTAGCAAATAAAAACATTCATTACGAAACATGTCTACCAAACAAACGAGACGGATCCCAATTTTCTTGGGACGAAGTCGGGTCCAAAATAAATAAATAGAAGTCCAATCACGCTTAATGTAAACAAGGGTGCAGTTGTAAATGGAACTTCTGTGAAGCGAGAAATTATGAGGACCTGGTGACATCAAAAATTCTGGTAAACGAGAAACTGGGAAGGTTTTTCTATGACGTATATTCGTAGATAGATTTGTTTGTATCAACCTGAAGTAAATTTATAAATGATAAATGATTTTATTTCTGTAAGTAGGTTTGTACAAACACTTTTACACGTCAATCATATTTTTTTTAAACTAGATGAGGTCGGCGTTTCCTATCTGACTACTCTGAGAAGAAAGGCCGAAACAAACTCAGAGATCACAGTCTCTTTTAAAGTCCAGACAGAATCTTGGTGACCAAGATTCTGAAATGGTGTCCGGTGTCTGAAATGGTCTTTTGAGGAAAGAACCACACAGATTGAGAGGACCTGTCCAGTCAGTGCACGCAATTGTCAGCAATCGTGCAGCTCAATTCAGAACTTAAGGAGCTCAATGATTCGACGAACAAAAGAATATAAGAATAAGAATTTAAATAAATATTAACTGTCTAAAGAAGGAAATAAATAAGGTTCCTATTGATAGTACTGTGCGTGCAGTTTTTGGTTTTAATGATAATCAGTCGATTTGAATTGTTGGTAATATGGGGGAGTCTAATGTCAGCGAGTAGTGCTTGCCTGCGTTAATTGATTCTATTAGTAATCTGACGTATTACAGAAAGGAGATTATTCTGCATCCATACATCGTTCGCCCCAGAACCAACAGTAAAGGAAAATTACTTTGCGTGTTCTAAATTACAACTATATGCCCACCAAGACAAAGTTTAATGACGGACAAGTTTCAGAAAGCATTTATTTAAAAAGAAAACAAAGATTTTGAGGTTATATTTAGTAAGAAACAATCCATTCAATACTTAGAAATACATGCTAGTAAATGCCTGACACTAATGTTATTTCTATTGCCTGTATGTGGCTAGTTGAGTTAAGAGATTCAGTACAACATTTAAGTACATAAATGTAGGTACTTACCTATCTTGTTTGGTGTTAAATAAAGCAAATAAATAAAGCGTGTGTGAAGTTTATATGATAAGCTTTCGTCTATTGTAATACCTAGACACCTAAGGGAGGAAATGCGGTCTATACAGATACAGTTTGTGAGTGGTCGTTGCGGCACGTGTGGAATTTGAAAGTCTATTGGCGAGGAGGACTAGAAGCCGGATTGAAGAAAGTGATGACCTTAGTTTTTTTAAAGTGTAAGTAAATATCTACTAAGAGTCTCAGAGATTGTAAGCAAACTCTTTTCGTCACGATGATACACCTGTTCCCAAGTTTTGTCATGGAATGTGATTGGCGTATCATCTGCATAAGAAATTATTTCAGCGTTTTGAAGCGGTGCTTTAAGGATGTGTTTGATACAAGTTTCGTAAAATGAAGACTTAAATGATAAATGATTTTATTTCTGTAAGCAGGTTTGTACAAACACTTTTACACGTCAATCATATTCTAAAAACTAGATGAGGTAGGAAAACATTAACCTGAAGATCTATGTGTAGGTGTGCTTTGGTTGTGTTCGTGAGGTAAGTAGGAGTTCGTGTGTTTGGCATAATGATGGTACCGTAAACTACGGAAAAGTTTATGTAGGTGTTATAATGTTGCGATAAAATTATTAAGGTACAGAGTGTGTTTATAAATTGCAGAGAAAAGGCATCACATTAAAACTGCAACGTAAAATCAAATTTAAAAGGGATATCAAATCTAAAAATAATGTGCGATCTTAAAGTTATATGAGATCTTGAAATAAGAGATCTAAGAGTAATAAAAAGTTCGTACGTTACATCACACTGTGGTCTTAGAACCCAGGTGGCGGACAGGTCTTCAAAGCTCCGTATGTGGGGTGCATGTTGAAGAGCCTCCACGTGGCGCACCCTGGGCAACGCCGGGCTCAAGTGCCCACCAGGCTTTTGGGGGGTACTTGATGCCGGCGGCGAATCTTCAACACACGGGGAAGGGTCACGGTTCCAATCACCGATCATCCTTGATGGTTGGTGAAGGGAACCGGGCTATATACGGATACGGCCACTCCCCCTCTGCTTACAGAGGAAGGTGAGTGGTCGTGGACGGGGGGAGGAGCGGTTTGACCGCCGTGGAGGGAGCGGGCTCGGTGTGCACTAACCCTGCCGCCGGGCTGGCACGAAGAAGTCTCTTCCTGCCACCGCTTTAATCTCGTAGCCCCGAAGACTGTCCAGGTCATGTCTCTGACTTTTGACGGGGGTCGAGGGTCTTGGCTTAACCGCCCGGACCGCGAGGAAGATTAACCTCTATAAAAAATTCCCCAAACCTCTAAGCGGCGGCGCACCGTGAGGGAGGTTGTAAGCTTGGCTGATGGGTAGCTTGATTCAGTCGCTAGTGCGAACCACGTTTATTTGAGTCAATATATAAAGTTCTTACTCGTGGGATCAAATATGGAAACAAAAACTAAAAACAAAAACCAAACCGAGGAGGGGAGGAGTGGTGCGGGGTTGGAGTCCGACACCGCGCCAAGTGGCGCGAGAACGGGCTCATTGAGCAACCGCCGCGCGGAGGAGTTGGCCGCTGAAACGAAGAAGAATATCAGGTTCTTCAGTAAGCGGCCAAGATCAGTGGACGGCCAGGGGTCGTCCTCTGACGGCGAGAGAGAATCGGCTCGAAAAATCCCCACCGGTAGGCGGGGAGGGGGGGTCCAAGAGCGAGGCAGGGGGAGGGGGCTCACAGCCCGGGAGGCAGCGGAGCTAGCGGAGGGGCCCGCAAAGGAGGGGGTGACTGGTCGTGCAGTCGCTTCGGGGCCCTCAAGCGACGAGGCGAGCCTGTCGAATGGCCCCGACAACAACGAGGCCTGTACAACCAGCCTCAAGGAGGTAGTAGAGGCTGAGGTTCGGAAGGTGACCCTGAAGAAGATCAAGTCCTCCAAAAGCAGGGCCGTGGTCGCGGCAACGGCCTCCATCATGGCGGCGGTGGAGGCGGCCAAAATCAACGGGCCTTCGGGCGGCGAAGTGGCCGAACTGCGGGCGGAGGTCGCTCGCCTGACGGCCGCCATGAAACTTCTCCGGGAGGAGAATGGGAGGCTGAGGGAGGACCTGGCTGGCCTGAAGGCCACCGGCAGCGGGCAGGTGCAGGCGGAACAGGAGCCAAACCAGCCCGTTCGGCCAAGCCAGCCCATTCCGGAGGAGAACCAGGTCCTCAATCTGGTTCGGCAGGAGCTGGCGGCCTTCCAGGCGCGGTTCTCCGTCCTGGAGGGCATAGTCCTGCGTCCACCACTAGCGGGCAGGACGGCACCGGGGCCGAGGGTGGCTTCGTATGCGGCTGCTGCGGGAGCCGCCGCCCCTAAGCCCGGGCCGTCTGGCCGGGCCCAGCCGCCGGCCAAACCGGCGTCGGCAGGCGGAGCCCAGGTGTCGGCAGGCGGAGCCCAGGCAAAACCGGCGTCAGCCGGTGGAGCCCCGGCGCCGGCAATGCAGACGCCGGCCAGCAAAACACCAGCAGGGGCTAGGAACAGTAAGGGCAGGACGGCACGGGAGGCGCAGGCCCCAGAGCCTACTTCCCGGCCACATGAATCTCCCACGACTGACGCCGGGTGGCAGGTGGTCGGGGAGAAAAAGAAGGCGGCCAAGGCGGCCAGAAAAAAGGGGCAAAGGCGGCGCCGCAAGGAGCGAGCCGTCGCGGCAAGGCTCCGCGCCCCAAAGACCGCGGCTGTAGTGATCACGCTACAGCCGGACGCGGTAAAGAGGGGCGTGACGTACCGTGACGTGCTCACCAAGGCGAGGGAGACGGTGGACCTCCAGGAGCTGGGGATCACCGAGGGCCTCCGGCACAGGGTGACCGCAACTGGCGCCCGCATGCTGGAGATCCCCGGTGCGACAAGTGGCCCCACCGCTGACGCCCTAGCTGAGAAGCTAAGGGCGTCCCTCAATGCGGACGAGGCTCGAGTCTCCAGGCCCGTCAAGTGCGCAGAAATGCAAGTCTTGGGCCTGGATGACTCCGTAACGGAGGGAGAGGTGGTGGCCGCCGTCGTCAGGACGGGCGGGTGTCTGGCCGACCAGGTGAAGGCGGGCACCATACGTCCGGACCTCGCGGGTATGCGAACCGTAACGGTAAGCTGCCCCGTGACGGCGGCCAAAAAGATTGTGGAGGGCCGAAGGCTTCTGGTGAGCTGGGTTTCGGCGCAGGTTAAACTGCTGGAACCCAGACCTCTGAGGTGCTTCCGATGCCATGTGGGGCACCACGTTGGCGTCCAGTGCACCTCGGAGGTGGACCGCAGCACTCTGTGCTTCCGCTGCGTTCAGCCCGGACATAAGGCAGCAGCCGGCAGCATGTGCGGGTGCTGGCAAGCCGGCCGATCACCGGGCGGGCAGTAAGTCCTGCGCTCCACCCGCCGGAACCAGGAGGAGAGGCAGGCCCTCCGCCACCGTAGCCACAACCACCGTCACCGCGGCCAGTGCCACTGCCACTGTTGCCGCCGCCGCCACTGCCGCCACCCGGGAGGAGACTGAAATGGAGGAGTAACGGCTCCATTGAGACTCCTCCAGGCGAACATCAACCACTGCGCTTGCGCTCAGGACCTGTTGCTCCAGAGCATGGCGCAGTGGTCGATTAACATTGCCGTGGTCGCTGAGCCGTATTTTGTCCTGCCCAGGGATGACTGGGTTGAGGACCTGAGCGGCTCAGTGACCATAATTTCGTCGGCCGCCGCCGGCACCCCATCCCTCGAAGGTGTCACGAAGGGACAGGGGTGCGTAGCAGCTCGGTTCGGGGAGATAGTAGTAGTGGGAGTGTACTTCTCTCCGAGCCGAACTCTCGCCGAGTTCCAGAACTCTTTAACAGAGTTAAGTGTCGTCGTCGCCGGGTACCATCGCTTCCCCGTGCTAGTGCTCGGGGACTTCAACGCCAAAAAATCTGACTTGGGGTTCCCGTAACACTGATGTGCGGGGCAGGATGGTGGAGGACTGGGCTCTGGAGACAGGCCTGGTCGTCCTAAATCGGGGCTCTGTTCCCACGTGTGTGCGGATGCGGGGTGAGTCTGTGGTGGACATCTCGTTTGCCAGCCCCGCTCTGTCACAGCGTGTCATTGACTGGCGCGTCATGGAGGAGGTGGAGACCTACTCCGACCACCGGTATATCTGGTTCGACGTCTCCGCCCAGACCTCTAGCGCGCCGGTCCAACAGGCCCTGAGTGGTCCGCGGTGGGCGCTGAAGCAGATGGACCGGGAGCTCCACCTGGAAGCCTCGATCGTGCAGGCCTGGGTGTCATCACCGGACAGGCCTGCCGATATTGACGATGAGGCGGAGTGGTTCCGGGAGGCCATGTCCGAGATTTGCGACGTGGCAATGCCCCGAGTTCGTCCAGGAAGCGCCCGACGTCAGGTGTACTGGTGGTCGCAGGAGCTGAAGACGCTACGCAAGGCGTGCGTCGCCATGCGACACCTGTACTCCAGGCACCGTAGGCTCCGCATCCGCCCTCCGGATGCGGAAGCAACGGAGGCGGAGCTGTACGAGGGATACAGAGCGGCGAAGACCGCCCTCCAAGAGGCTGTCCAGCGGGCCAAATATACGGCCCGCGAGGAGTTGGTGGAGACTCTGAACGGAGATCCATGGGGGCGCCCTTACAAAATGGTGCGGAATAAACTCCGCACCTGGGCCCCCCCGCTGACGCAGAGTCTCCGCCCCCAGCTGGTGGAGGAGGTGGTGAGCGCTCTGTTCCCTTCACGTGGGGAGCATACTCCCCCGCTCGCGGTGCCTGAAACGGACCACGCGGACGACGACGACACCCCTGAAGTGACCGGGGTAGATCTGAGAGTGGCGGTAGGTAGGCTGAAGGCCAAAAATACCGCCCCAGGACCCGACGGCCTGCCAGGGAAAGCCTGGGTCCTGGCCTCGACGGCTCTTGGGCCTCGACTGGAGGCGCTCTTAAGCGCATGTATGGAGAGAGGCCAGTTTCCACTCCGTTGGAAGACGGGGAAGCTGGTCCTCATTCGGAAGCCAGGGCGCCCTGCGGACTCTCCGTCCGCATACCGGCCCATTGTGCTGCTCGACGAGGTCGGCAAGCTCTTTGAGAGAGTAATTGCAGGCCGCCTCGTCGGGCACCTGGTGAGGACGGGGCCGGATCTTGCGGATAGTCAGTTCGGCTTCCGCAAGGGGCGCTCGACGGTGGACGCCATCATGCGCGTTAGAGCGCCTCGACGGGGGACGCGGTGTCTCGGGGCGGGGTTGTCGTGGCGGTGTCACTCGACATCGCTAACGCATTTAACACCCTGCCCTGGAGTTGCATTGGGGAGGCACTCCGGTATCACCGGGTGCCAACCTACCTTCGTCGAATAGTCGAGGCATATCTGACGGACAGAGCCGTCATCTACCCCGGTCGCGATGGGGAGTGGAACCGGCGAGAGATGTCGTGCGGTGTCCCACAGGGATCGGTACTAGGGCCGCTCCTGTGGGACATCGGTTACGACTGGGTGCTGCGGGCCGACCTCCCTGATGGCGTCAGCGTGGTGTGCTACGCTGACGACACGCTGGTCCTGGCGCAGGGGAGGTCGCATCAGGCGGCGGCCGACGCGATGACACGCGGGGTTGCGATAGTCGTGGAGAGGATCCGGCAGTTGGGTCTCGAGGTGGCTTTGCACAAGTCCGAGGCCATGTCTTTCCATGGGCCCCGGAACAGGCCACCATCGGGATCCCAACTAACGGCAGGAGGGGTTCACATCGGCGTCGAGTCCACGATGAAGTACTTAGGACTCGTGCTCGATAGCCGGTGGAACTTCGTGGAGCACTTCCGACGTTTGGCCCCCAAACTGGAACGGACTGGGGCCGCCCTCAAGCGGCTCCTGCCCAACCTGAGGGGTCCAAACGCCTCCTGCCGGAGGCTTTACGCGGGGGTCGTGCGGTCCATGGCTACATATGGGGCCCCGGTGTGGGCGCGTTCACTGCGGCGGAGAGCCACCCACTATCTGAACGCGCCCCAAAAGGTGGTAGCCGTAAGGCTGATCCGGGGCTACCGCACGATCTCGGGCGAGGCGGCAAGCCTCCTTGCCGGACTGCCGCCGTGGGATCTGGAGGCGATAGTCCTCGCGCGCCTGTATGAGTGGCGCGCGGAGGCACTACGCCGGGGGGAAACCCCGCTTCCGCGGCAAATCGCGGCGGAGCGGACGGACCTCCGGCGCGATCTCATGGCGGCATGGAAAGAGCGACTGTCGCAACCCAGCGCAGGGCATGCCACGATAGCGGCGGTAAGACCCCTCTTTGAGGAGTGGCTAGAGAGGCGTTACGGCGTCCTCACCTACCGCCTGACGCAGGTCCTCACCGGACACGGAAGCTTCGGGAGGTTCCTGCACATCATCAGGCGGGAGGAAACGCCCGGGTGTCACCACTGCGATGATCGCCCCGAGGACACGGTGGAGCATACGGTGGGGGCCTGCCCTGCATGGGCGGAGCACCGCCGTGTCCTCGTAGAGGCGATCGGCAGCGGCGGCGACCTCTCACGCCCGGCCTTGGTTCAAGCCATGGTCCGGGGCGAGGGGGAGTGGGAGGCAGTCGCCTCCTTCTGCGAAGCAGTCATGCTAGCGAAGGAGGCGGCGGGACGGGAGAGGGAGAGAGTCTCCCGTCCAAGCCGCCGCGGTGGACGCTCCGGGCGTCGGGAGCCGCGTGACGACTCCCGGCCACCGTAGGCGCGGGCCTGCGGGCGGTGAGTAATGGGTAGCTCACCGTCCGATCAGGATCAGGCCTGTGCCGGACGGCGCGTACGTGTTCCACACGCGCCTCAAAGAGATGTCAGCATCGAAGAGGGGGCCCAGTAGGGCCTAAGCCTGCCGGGAAAGCGGGATCATCCATAAGGGGTACCGCTGACCCGGAACATAAAGGGCCAAGGAAGGAACACGGGTGGGTTTTAGTCAGTAAGAGTCTGACACTCCCTTCCGCTCCACCCAGAGCGGGAGGGGTCATTTGATGATTTCCCATCCTCAAAAAAAAAAAAAGCTCCGTATGTGGATGGAAGGGTTACCTTCTTGCTTCTGAACGAGAACGTTACCATATTGAATCCAACAGAATTTGTAACTATGCTCCTTTGCAGCAAGTTGGGTTCCACGAAATAACTGTCAGTTTCCTTGGGTGAGGCGCTCGTTTATGTAGATGTTTCTCGATGTCCGTCGAAGTGAAAGTCCTTCTGGTAATAGCGGTCTTCAAGAATTCACCACGCTTGTAGCGCCAGATTGCCCAGCCAGATTAATTTGGAGGTGTATCCTTCTAGTCTAAATCCAAAAGTCAGTTCTAAACTATGCCGTACCTCAGTTTGGTCTCGGTTTCGACCAAAATAAACATTTGCACGGAACTTCAGAGTGACGCAATCGAACTAGTTTTACAGGCCGAAAATAAAATGGACTAGCAGTTTTTAAAATTTGTTGAAATAGAAAAATAGATGATGTAAAGGTTTTAGCTGGGATTTAAAGTTTATGTTTGTAAAATTGCTATAGGTAGACACAGGGCTCTATCCATGTTGAATGTGTTGAAAAGGCCCACCAATCACTAAATGCATTTAACGGTAAACCGTAAATAACAAATCCAGGCCGAAGCTTCGAGAAACGCTTCGAGAAAAGATAGGTAGTGCCACCTGCTCTTTTTGGCTCGTCTTGACCCCGCTACCAGGCCCCCAGATAAACGGTAAACGTATTTAAATCATCATTTTGGCTTCGTTATCTTTAAACGATTGACGAAAATGTAACAATGTTTCAAATTCGTACGCTAAATACATTCTGTGATTTGTGGTGCGAGTGGACCTACCTGTATTAAACTAATCTTCGTCTTCAGGTCCCGAAGGTAGAACCTGTACTACGGTAACTTGATGACTGATATACATACTTATATACATATACACACCCAGACAGAGGTCAAACAGACATGTTCATGCACACAAATGTTTGACTTGTCCGAGGATCGAACCCGGGACCAGCGGCTCAGAAGGCAGGGTCGCTACCAACTGCACCAACCAGTCAGTCAAACCGCACGGTTTTATTATCACTAGGGTACACATAAAATGTCTATACTTATCAAAGGAATCAGCATTCTTATTTCGTAATACACCATCAATCTCACTATTAATCATTTTAAAGGATATTGCTAATTCATTGCTTCATATGTTCGAAAAATGTGTCTGCTCAACAACGTAAATAACGCAATGAATGTTGTTGAACTGTCAAAATAAAAGCCACTGATACTGTTAGTGTGCTACACATTTGCCCCGCTGATTTGTAAACTACTCTTTTAGGAGATGATGCGATGATAATATCCAGATCGCCAAAACCGGAAAATCCTTTATCAACTCTACTTAAAAGTAGATTCATCCTTTGGACTGGATGTTGTACCGCAGGACAAGAATTTAAAAGTTTAATAACAAAAACAGCAACATTTAAGACCATTATTTTTCAATATATCAGCTTACTAATGGTCGTTCAGGGAGCAAATTTAATTTTAACATTCTGATTAGCTATGTTCAGTGTATTCAACGGGTGCCCCAAAACTGTCGATACCTAAAATGGAGGTGAGCACCCTAGACAGTCAGTCATGCTACCATTCCTATTTATGGTATATATAGGTTTATTTTCCCAAATTAAATCAAATATAGATTGTAGCAGGTGCCCTTCCGTACTTTCTGCCGACCCCGTGAGAAGACGGCGTAGTTTAATGTCCTATGTATGTATCGAATAAAATAAAATGTAATATGTTGCCAACGGCATGAAATGTTCTTGTACCTTCAGCTTAAGGAAACAGAATATAAGAGACAATTTACGAGTAAATGAGCCTTCTGCAATTTTCTTCATTAGTGCATCTAGCGTCCTCCCTTGGGCACCGGCGCGGCAGTTCAAACAAGCTGCAGCGCAGACCAGGTAGGTATTAACATTGCTTTGTGGAGTCCCGCCAACTTTGCCCTTTACAAAACTATATCAGCCAAGCTTATCGCAAAGGTAATGAAATTCCAAACCGTGTATTTATATGTTAGCTGCTTCAAAGAGGTTTTAATGATTAGGTAATTTGATTGTTGGATGGTACTAATGTTGTATGTGTTGTCCACAGAGCATTGGTCACATGCTAAAGTTTTTGATAGTTTGCAATGTGTTAATTACTCGAAATTCTAATTCCAAAATTGGAATGCACAGTTTTATAGATGATAGTGAAGTTATAATTTATATTATAGTATTTTTCTATCACGAAGCGACGCGTGTTTCGCTTGTGGTTACCAAGTGTACACGTGTGTGTGCGCATGTGTGTTATTTTCTGACGCTACTCTCCTCATGCACATATTATATACACTTGGTTACCACAAGTAAAGCGCGCGTCGTGAGATAAAAATACTGTATCAGCTTCAAAATATACGACAAATGAGTACTTATAAGAAAATTAAACCTTTCTCTAAAACAATTTCACCCCCAGTCCACCCCCATAAAGATTTACAATACCGACATTTCCACACTATTTACAAGAAGTACACACGGTAATCATCGATCACAAACGTTAAGACGTTGTCGGCCAGCCGTAGGGCTCCATAGAGCGTGTCCCATAAATAATACCATGACGCGACGTACCGTGAACCGACTGAAATATAGACGCAATAAAGACCGCTATGTGAACAGCAACATACTATGTTGCGAGTTGTCGGGAACTATCAGGCGTTTTGGGAAATAACTATTGGAACCAAAAAAATACTATACCAAAGCCGCGATTTTTATGCAATGCAAATAACACTCAAGAGAGGACCAGGACAGTGTAGAATTCAGTCGCTTGATGAAGTGCGGTGAACGCCGCATTCGTTTTGAGCTGTATTTCTCTAATAAAGCAACCTTCCAACGTTGATTCTGATTCTGGGATAAAATCTTATAGAGGTATGAGGAACAGGGTGTAAAGTTCACTCATCCTCTATAGAAAAGGAAGGATCCTTCAACCAGACGGGTATCGTGTCTGGTGAGCAACTGCCCATCGATCGATGTCGAGACGTTGTATATATGCTAGTTGCGCAGAAAACACTGCTTGCGCGATGCAGGATTTTGCGTGACGTCAGTATGATGGGTAGTTCGCATGTGGCGATGTAGATGCCGCCACAAACTCATTGGCGAATACATAAATAGGTCCTCCATGACATAACAAGTTTCCAAACTAACATAAAGCAAATGCATGCTGTGCGACTTTAGAAACCTTCAGGGAAAACCAGTTTCTGCAGTAAGATACTATTAAAGTGAACTGTCAATGGCTGATTTTGCAAGATCAACACGTTCGCAACTTGGCAGTATTTGTCACTTTTTGTAGTGACTTATAATATACCTCCAGCACATCATAGTATATTTCTAGGTGAGTCAAAGACATTATCAATCGACAGTTTTGTCTTTCTTCCTCCCGAATAACAAAATGCCATCACTAATCTATTCAGCAAACGTGGTGATGATAACAATATCTTTCACGAGTCCAGTGAATGCTCACAAATTTCAGATCATAAACCGCAACTTTACGATCTGATGAGTCTGTAAAATTAAAAGACGGGAAATCTCTATGCTCATCGTTCAAACTATTATCTACACTTGCAATCCTCAACAAAGGAAGACTAGGAAGATAAAGTAGGTAGACTTAAAACTGTTCCAACCATCAAGTATTTATGGTCCGTCGTAAAAGTTTAACTAAAGGAAAGGGCGTACTTAATAACAATCGGTTGCAGGCTGAAGCTGGCAACTGTTCGATACAAAAGGCTTTCAATCCAATTTGTAGCAGTTGCTGTGTTTACAACGTCAAGTGAATGGCGATCGTGAACTTGTATTGTTAGACAAATTCTTTCATTTAGTTTTGACTTCAGGAGTAAAAGAAAGTGGTACTTTTTAAGAATTGCTAAACCCTTCAAAAACGTAAATGTGAAAATGGGAACCAAGTTCAATATTAATAATTTGTGTGGTTGTCGACTCCGCCGACAAAAAAAATTTAGATCTAAATGGGTGCCAAATTCTGTAGATAATCCTGAAATTTATTTATAAGAACATACAGCAGTCTAAAATAAAGTAACACAATTTCTTGGGTTTTTCTGCTAAAACAATGTTTGCTATTTAAAAAATATAACTTCCTATACTTGAACAGTCGAATTATTTACACATAACCGATAACTTAGGATAAATGGACACAAGTTATCTTATGTTTGGCTAATCAACTTATCTTCTATATGTTATACGTAAGTTACTGTTTTTATATTCTAAGGGCAACATACATTATTTTTTTTTTTTTTGTTTTCTGAGTTTTTTGTTTGAGCTGTATTTATGAAATTTGGGGTTCTAGTTAATCTGAAGGATTTTGATAAATAAAACAAATTTCATGTATTGATGTTAAATAGATTTTGAGTTAAGAAGGGGTCAAAAGTGTCTCCAAATGTCGGTTCGTGTAATATTTATAAAACACACGGCTGCTGCGTCGTAGATTTTCAGTTTGGCAACTCTGAATTTAATGAAAGTTACGCTGGACCAAAAAATTAATAAATTTAAGATAAAATTCATTTGAAACTGATAAGTGCGTGCCATGTCCCTAAAAATAGGTCTGGTGGAGAAGAACCGAATTTCATAGGTTTTTCCTCGCGAAAATATATCTTTCCCGTCGAACTCCCAGAAAATCTGAATGTTCCATGTTCAAAACAGTGTCTGCGACATTCTATATGTATCTCCAATAGATGGAATTGTTGTGTAAGGAAGACGCGATTGTGAATTATTGGGGGAAATATCGACGGGAATACACAGATAGGTGAAAGCATCTGCCCATTGGGGTGCCTAACATAGATATTACGGGGGTGAAACGGTGGATAGCCCTCGTAAGGGGATGGGTCAGTAAATACTGATACATTTGCCAAACATCGGATGAACCTAGAGGGTGTAATCGAGGGTAGTATGTTTTTTTTCTGATTGATTAATCTTTGATGAATGAAAATTGGATGGGACAGTTGTTTTGTGCGGATGAGAGTAATTCAGAGCGTTCCTGAAAGAAATACTGCGTATAACGTTATACTGAAATAATATACTAAGAAAATATTTAGGAAATTATGGATTTCGGTAATTCAAATGAGTATAATACCTGGTGATCTCCTAATGCATGTTTGACAGCATGCCAAATCTGATCTTGCATAAAAAAACTTGATTATTAAACGTCTTTTTGGTAATCATGGACAAATGAACATTAAACCTTTACCCAACTTTTAACCTTTCCATCATAAAATCTTCCAACAAGATACATAGCCAACAGAAGCTACCAACCAACGTGCGAAAACAAATAAATCGTTCGAGTGAATACTGTTTTAATTTGCAGCGCTACAGCGCTTCTTAGCCAGAGTGCAAAGCTGCGTACAGCATACGTGGTCCACCTAACGCCCTGTGCGAGGAGCTACAAAGTTTTGGAGTAGGATAGAGAAAAAGCGCTTTTATAACGTTTTGATTTTCTTGACAAGAATCGATGCACCTTTACTGACAGGGTCTATTTATTTATTTTAAACTTGAACTCAATGGAATTGGACATAATGCCACAGGCATTTTCCACCACCATTTGAGTGATGCAGAGACAAAGAGTGGCAGGTGCAAATTCGTATATTTTAGAGCCCACCTTAAAGAAATGTTAAAGACATGTCCCTAAACGGAACCTTAAAACATAATATCATGACTGTTATCCCTAAAAGGGTAGGCAGAGGTACATACATATACATAGTTATTAGCAGTTATATTATAAATTCCATGTGATCAGGGGCATATTGAGTAAAAAATGCCTGAATTGCATGGACGATTTCATTTTTTGTCAGTAAATCTAGCTACGCTTAGTCATTACAACTCAGGGGGCCTCTTGAGTCCTTTGGCTTCCTATGATGACGACACGTTTGGTGTAGTGGCTACAGTGGCTAAGTGTAGTCAGCGAAACCAAATGGTCCTGGGTTCGAATCCCGGTAGGGGCAAATGTTTGTATGATGAATATGGACATTTGTACCCGAGTCATGGATGTATATTTATAATATGTATGTATTTACGAAAAAAAAATGTATTTAAGTAGTGTATCAACCATCTGGTATCCATAACACAAGCCTTAAGTGCTTAACTTGGAACTAGATGGTGCTGTGTGCAATGTCAGACGATATTTATTTATTTATTTATTTATTTTATTGGCCATTTCTGGTGGTATTTCGTACCTCTACGTTGGATGCATTAGGCGTCCAGTTTACGAGCCGGCTCCGACACGGCGACCCGACGTGTGCGGGATCATTCGATACACGCTCCCCTCACGCTGTAGCTCGGCTTCGATTACGACGCTGTTAGTTTATTTAGTTAGTATACTGACCCAACTTGAAAGAATAAGGGTGTTTATCAATTGTATGAGAAAACTTTTTTCTTTGCGTAAGAGAGCTGCTGTCGAGTGGATAGCAGCCTCAAAAATAACTACTATGAATAGCGATCACCATCTGCCTACCTTTTGGTAACTATGTTGGGGTCGGCTTCCAGTCTTACCGGATACAGCTGAATACCAGTATTCAACATGGCGCTACTGCCTATCTGACCTATACAAGCCAGTTAGGTACCTACAGGCTTCCGAGTACCCGTAAGGACGCAAAATCAAAATAAAGTATTTCATTTCACTTAAACCTACATATATACATGGGCATTATGAAACGTCTATGAAGCTAGGTGCATGGTTCGAATTGGTTGTTTCCTATAGAAAAGAGCTGGCAAGAATCTCCACGGCTACTCTTTTAAAAATTATTGGCTTTTACAATGTTTTCGAATTAAAGCGTTAATAGGTGGACACGGGAGGACAGTGTAGGCCTGTCCATGTAAAAAAAAATGTCAACGACAACCCTGGGGTGTCAAAGAATTTTTTTTTTTGGTTTTAAAACCTCTGCTGGCTAGTGATGTGTTACGTGTAATAAAACAATTTATTATGTTTAATTTTTTATTGATAATAAGTAATTTGATGCAAAGGCTGAAGTGGGCGAGTTCACCAGGGATTCGAAAAACAATAGTTGTAATAAGTTTAGCATTAGAATTGGTGCTGTTACCAAAAAAGAATGTAAACGACACCCCAGCGGTATCGTTGACAATACATGAGCCTGTCAACAAGTACCGGGTACTTAACAAAATGGGCGATGGTCTACAAATCTACGCTCAACAAGGCCTACGACGGTCAAAAATCTACGAATGGCAGCCAGGACCAGCGGCTTAACGTGCTTTCCGAGGCACGGAGGGGTCTCGGTATACCAATACAATACAGGGTGGCCCAAAAGTCGTGGATCAAACGCAACTAGGGGTTAGGTGGGGTCATCAGCTGCAAAAAGTTGTTCTACGGGAGGTCCTTAAGGTCAACCCCTGCAGAGTATAGTTTATTTTGAGTTTTTATTACAAAATACACTTTTTTAATTTAATTCTTATAAGAATTAGTTAAAAAAAAGTACAGATAATATTAAGTTTTACGAATTTTTTTTTTCTCAAATCATAACTTTTCATTTACTTTGGACCCCACTGTGAAAAAAAAATACCCTACCGAAAAGTGACCCTGTGTTACAAGTTTTGGCGCATTTAATAGGGATTCCGAAAAGGTATTACACATGGCCATGAGTGGCTCTAATATCTTTCAAGGACGATTATTCGTAGCAAGGCCAAAGTTAATCCAACCATAAAACTCGGTTAGGCTTATTTAAAAATAAACTGGAACTAATACAATTAATGACAAAGACTCTCTACCTCTCTTTTACACTAACCATTTAATCCTTTGTCAATAAAAGGCCGGTGTGCCCGTCATTTCAGGTACCGATATCTTTTCTAGGAAACAAAAGGCCGGGCCGGCCGAGGCGGGGTCGGGGGATGCGCGTGAGCATGTTTCTTTAGAATGTTTTGTCGGCGCATCACATATGCACGTGATTGACCGAGGGGACGGCGCGGGGCGTCGGGGTACCGAACCCGGTACGCGACGGCCGCTGCGCGCCCTTCACTCCACTCAGCTCACAGACGCGCTCGACCACGGGCATTTCATTGTTTCTTTTCGTTAACATTGTAAATTATGGTATTACACCTATTTTAATACAGTCCACTACTTATTTTATTATAAAGTCCCGATTGAGCCCATTCAGTTTAGTGTTCTTTAGTGACTCGCTTCCTGCCTATGAGTACGCACGTGTTCTTTTTCTCGGTTTTACGACGACTTGTGATCAGTTTCTTTCCTTTGACCTACGCTTTGTTTTTCGGACTTGTGATAGATTGCCTACCTGTGACCAGTGCTGTGTGAATCGGACTAGATTCGGAATCGGACGGATTGGCTACAAAAGTGGACAGATGGCTGCTGCGAGGAGAGAATACACCCAACGGGAGTATGCAGAAATGCATTACCTGTATGGCTTTTGCGACGGTAATGCCCGGGCTGCTGCCAGGGAATATCGTCAACGCTACCCTAACCGTGATCGTTTTCCGGACTACAGAGTCTTTATGCGCGTACATAATTCGTACATGGAGGGAGTCTTACCCGGCCAGCATGCTCCGAGAGCAGGCAGACCAGTGGGGCAATTTGAAAATGAAGATCAAGTGCTGAGAGAATTAATATTGGATCCTAGTATAAGTCAACGCCAAATATCCCGTAATCTCGGGATTCCAAGATCGACGGTGCAACGTGTCATTAACAGAAACAAATTACACGCCTACCACGTGCAAAGGGTGCAAGCTTTGCTGCCCAGTGACTATGAACCCAGAGTGCGGTTTTGCAGAGAGATGCTAAGATACCACAGAGAGGATCCGCAGTTCTTCAACAAGGTTTTATGGACGGATGAGTCAACTTTTAGAAGAATGGTAGTATTCAATATCCACAATCTACATTTTTACTCCAGAGTAAACCCCCATATCATAAGAAATGATAGATTCCAGCATCTGTTTGGTATTAACATGTGGGCTGGTATAATTGGCCAGCAGTTGGTGCTGCATGAAATGCCAGCAAGGCTGAATGGTGCTCAGTATTTAAATTTTTTGCAAAATAATTTAAACCATATCCTTAACGAAGCTGAAGTTCCAGAAGAAAGAATAGCAGAAATGTGGCTGCAACATGATGGCGCCCCGCCTCACTACGCTCGAGCAGTTAGAGATCATTTGAACGAGCGCTTCCCCAACCGGTGGATTGGTCGAGGCGGACATATTGCGTGGCCACCCCGGTCGCCCGATTTAAATCCATTAGATTTTTTTCTTTGGGGCTATTTTAAAGAAATAGTTTACGAAGGAGAGAACAATAGCGAACAAGAACTACGACAAAAGCTCGAATTTGCTAGGTTACAAGTTACTAACAACAGAGTGCATTCCGTAAGTTACGGAGGAATTTTATTAGACGGTGCAGATTATGTATTATGGTCAGAGGCAGGAATTTTGAGCATTTATTGTAAAATGTTTTGCTTAATAAAACAATTATTTCACAATCGTTGTCTTGTTTTTTCGTCCTAGAAAGATATTAGAGCCACTCATGGCCATGTGTAATACCTTTTCGGAATTCCTATTAAATGCGCCAAAACTTGTAACACAGGGTCACTTTTCGGTAGAGTATTTTTTTTTCACAGTGGGGTCCAAAGTAAATGAAAAGTTATGATTTGAGAAAAAAAAATTCGTAAAACTTAATATTATCTTCAACACACCCAATAAACAACCATAAATAGCATGTCTAAGGCAAGTACTCATCAGTACCAATCTAGTGAAAATTATAAAAAAGATACAGGATGTAGATTTAATCGAATTTCAATAAGAATTAGTTAAAAAAAGTCAATTTTCTCATAAAAACTCAAAATAAATTATACTCTGCAGGGGTTGACCTTAAGGACCTCCCGTAGAACAACTTTTTGCAGCTGATGACCCTGTATAGTATACCAATCCAGTTCTTCTAACTGAACAGACAGCAGTGCTGCTGGGGAGTTTGTTCCGCCACTTCTTCTTCCCAGCTAAAGCACTAGGAAGTGGTGAAGGGTGGGCGTTTTGGGGGGACTGTCTTATGTGATTTTGACGTTCAAAAAGTGCTGATTCTCAGCCTAATTTGAATAAATGACTTTTGATTTTGATTTTGATACAGGGTTACTTGTAATTGGCCATACATATTGGGGGTTCAATTAGTTGCATTTTGGCCCCTATCAGCTCCTGACGGATATACGTCGAATTACAAGTAACCCTGTATAAT
Source organism: Brachylomia viminalis (assembly GCA_937001585.2). Classification (NCBI taxonomy): domain Eukaryota; kingdom Metazoa; phylum Arthropoda; class Insecta; order Lepidoptera; family Noctuidae; genus Brachylomia; species Brachylomia viminalis. Next base: position 2,574,200 of record OW443307.2, on the reverse strand, counting down.
GGATGGTGACCCAACCACGGACCGGCTTCGACAAGCTGAACTTTCGGTCGACCCGCGCGGCTGTTATTATAGGAGTAGCGTTACCTCTTTGTATTCCCGTCACACCCTGGCCTAACAGTCCTGCTTCCACGTTTTTGAATAGCTGGTAATTTTCCACTGCATTATATCTTAATAACTATTATTGGATAAAAAAACACCTCAAAAAGTGCCATCCTTCGTTTTCAGGGTTCCGTAGCCAAATGGCAAATATCGGAACCCTTATGGATTCGTCATGTCTGTCTGTCTGTCCGTCCGTATGTCACAGCCACTTTTTTCCGAAACTATAAGAACTATGCTGTTGAAACTTGGTAAGTAGATGTATTCTGTGAACCGCATTAAGATTTTCACACAAAAATAGAAAAAAAAAACAATATATTTTGGGGGTTCCCCATAATTAGAACTGAAACTCATTTTTTTATTTTTGAAACCCATACGTGTGGGGTATCTATGATCTAGATATTCAGGTTTCTAATATTTTTTTTTTCTAAACTGAATAGTTAGCGCGAGAGACACTTCTAAAGTGGTAAAATGTGTCCCCTCCCCCCATTCTCTTATTTTAGAAGTTACAGGGGGGGGCCCTGTAACTTCTAAAATAAGAGAATGATAAAACTAAAAAAAATATATGATGTACTACATTACCTTGTAAACTTCCACCGAAAATTGGTTTGAACCAGATCTAGTAAGTAGTTTTTTTTTTAATACGTCATAAATCGTAAACCGCAATTTACCTTTCATTCAATCAACTCAAACATATAAAATGTTACTTGCTGCTACGAAACCCTTCATGGCCGAGTGTGACTCGTACTTGTTTCCTTGTAATTTCATAGCTGCGAGTACTTTCATTCAATCACCAATATTGACTAAGCATCATTGCTAGGCAATGTTCACACACGAAGTTTTATATAAGTCTGTTAGGCCTCAGCATCCAACGCTATTCTGGCTATTTTCATAGCAAAAATCGAGGCAACATAATATGTATAAGTACGTACAAACACAACATCACATACAGCCCTGCTAACCCACAAAAACCATGACAGTTTGACTTCATAAACAAATGAGTTACAATCCCTACGGCCCGTATGTTCGGACCATTTAGGTCTCCAGGGCTCCACCAAAGAGATAAATTGAAACTAAAACATTTAAACATACTCGTAGCTGTAATAAATTTAAAAGCAAATTAGTTTTCAGGCTACTCTGCCAGTATGCCAGTATTATTTTATTACCCAAAACAATATGGTAAATTATGAGAATGGTAAATAGCCAGTGTTTGTTCTATAGAGTAATTTAGTATAGGTAGTGGTATTGTATTATATACAAAGTATTGTGGTAGGAAATAGGTACTTACGGCATCCTATTGTACAGTTACTGTAAAGTTGGCTTGATCTACGTGAATGTTATTTAGCCCCTCATTTATTTTAATTTTTTAATTTATCCTGATTTAGCAATTAGTTTCCTTGAAACAAAATAGTCTCCCTCTAAATAATACTCACGCATATACGAATAACAGCCAACAGTTCAATAATCCACTTTGCTTAAAAACTTTATATTACTGTTACGTAAGGAGCGTATTGGAAGCCGCAAGTGTTGTATGGCGACCTTTTTATAAGAAATATATCGACAAAATTGAGGCAATACAACGCAGATTTATCTAGCATCTCAAATACAAAACTAAAATTGATACCCCAAATTACCTGGACTCCTGTCGATACCACAAATTTAATACTTTGGAAGAGCGACGACAGTTAAATGATATGATGTTATTCTGCGATATAGTTAACAACAAATTTGACTGTCCACAACTGCTGAGCAAAATAGACTTTAACGTTCCACTCAGACGTACCAGACATACCACTTTGCTATCAGTACCATCGGCCTCCACTAATTATCTAAAGAAGTCACCATTCTTGCCTCTACCTGCATTATATAACGATAAATTCCCATTTCTGGACCCCTTTTAATACTACACACACGAAACAGACTTAAAAATGATATTATCCAAATCCTCCATCTAACGCCGGATACTCAGTTAACTAAATAGTGCCAGTTTAGTCATACGTTCATAGTCATACATACATCATCACACACATTTACAGCACTCACACAGCACAGATACACGCACGCACGCACGCACTAAATATTAATAATTATGTCACTCTCTGTATTTCTTATTTTCTGTGTACTTCGTAGTTGGCGTAATGTTTACAATAATAATTTTGTTATTTTTACTGTCAGCTGTGAAGCTAACTTATATAAAATAAATAAAGAGCAGCGGTAGCCAGGCGGTAACGGCCGCAACTTACGAATTGCAGGTCGTAGGTTCAAACCCAGACAGGCGCTTTAATTTGTGAAATCACCACTGCTCTCAAAACGGTGAAGCAAAATATCATGAGGAAACCGGCATGTCCTAGAACCAAAAAATTCGTAGACATGTGACATCTATTGATAAATGATAAATGGTTTTATTTGTGTAAGTAGGTGTGTACCAACACTTTTACAAGTCAATCATATTTTTTTAAACTAGGTGAAGCCGCCGATATTAACCCGCACGGGGCCCGCGTATTACGGCCCACTTCCTCTCACCGAGAGGAGGCCTGTGTCCCAGCAGTGGGAACATTAAAGGCTAATTATGCTATATCAAGCCAACTGTGAAGCTACGCTGCTTGGCATTGGTGAGCCAGTAGATAAGCCATTCATCACACATTGAGATACTCCGAGTCCCGAACTTAGACAAAGTGACAATCAGCGAAAACGATGATAGAAAAGTCGAAAATGTATTGGATTGTCATAAGCTATCGAAAAGCTATGTAAATCCTGTAAGGTCGTTGTAGAAATACGAAACGCTTTGAAAACGATTGCCAGTTGTCGATTGCTCTTTGGTGTATACCCATCGAAATATCGTTCCTTTGACTGACGACCTGGACTTGGTGTGAAGATCTGGGGGGCTGTCCCCCTTTCGGACTTTGACGTCCGAAAGGTGCTAATTTTTAGGCAACAAATAAAATGATTATTGTTTTTTTTTTAAGGCAACTAGATTGAATCTACAACTTAAACATGGGTAAAGTATACCATACATATACGACTCCATCGTTACCTATCTCTCTCATAGTGAGATTGTTCTCCTTTTAAATTTTCCTGGTAACTTTTTATCGTTGTCCTGCAACTATCTGCCAGCAATCATACCAAGCCATAGCAACTTCTGTTTTCTAAGCCATCTTCATAAACCCAAACCGCTTCAATCCCACAGCTGGGCCTGTACACTATACATATAAAAACCGAACTCGGATATCCCTCGGTACAGTCACGTACAATATTGCTTGCGTGACGTCATCTCACCTGATGCGACTCCTACTTTAATGTGGCTAAAATGTTTGGGATTAAATGTCAAAGGAGATATTGTGGTTTTGGTGAACCGGATATATTAAATGTTTCGGGTTAAAGAACTGGGGTTTATTCGATTTCGTGATTGCTGTTCTTGTTATTTACCGGGATAAAAGAAAATCTTTTTCTATTTCATCATCATCTTCAGGAATCGTTAGATCCACAAACACAGCACATTTTCAAAGCTATACATCTGATATGTACAGACAGCACATATCAGATATAATTGAATAAAATTGCATGAATGACCTATAATATTAATAAATAAACTATACTATGTGAAAAAGTTTCAAAAGAGACGGTCACACAGTAGCATTTTTTCCTCAGATCATTTATATGATCTGAGGAAAAAATGCTAATGCAAATGAATCCATACGACCACACCAAAGAAATAGGAAAAATCTGTGTATAAACACAGATTTTTCCTATTTCTTTGGTGTGTTCGTATGGATTCATTTGGATTAATGTGAGAGTATTTTGATTCATGAGAAATTCAATGTAATATTTTGATATAATATATATTTTAATAATATTTTGATTAAGCTAACGAAAAGGTTCAATAACCTCTGGGGCTACAGTGTTAACTACAAATACCGAAAAAAATCTAATAGGAATTATAACATTTTGAATGAATACGACGTACCTTCATCCAAAGCAATAAATTGAATAACTAAAACATTGCTCAGTAAATGTTGTTAGGCGTTTAATGATCTTATCTACGAACAACGACTCTTAATTCGATTTTGTCAAAATTATCGTTACTTGGTTTTTAATTTTTATGATTGAAAACTGTACTACCATTTAAATAAAAAGTACCTACGGTATGGCTTCATCAAACACCTATATAGGCATCATCCAGCGTTGAACTAGCCCATAGATTAGTAACTATTTTTATATAAGTAACTAACTTTGATTTAAAACATCCATGAACTATTTCTTAGACAATTTTCAGGACTCGAATTAATAATAGCATCATCACTTAGGTGAGAAAGTAATCTGAACAGCATATCAAAAGCCTTTACATGATTAACAATTTGTATGTCACCTTGAATACAGACTATTGCTATAAAGTAGGTAATGTTAACCTGCGGCTCACCATAGAACAACACATAAAGTTACCAAATTACCATCGAAAGAAGTTATCATTCAAAAATAGCCGCAAGCACACATTCATCTATTACACTGCGGGCCCAATTAACGGAGACCACCTAAACGGACTGGGAATACACTGGCAACACTCATTTGCTATCATAACAGGGCCTTCAATTTCATCACCGTTAGATTTTAGGCCCCATTTCACAATTAATTAGTTCCCTGCACATAGTTTAACCACCGTAGAGATGGATTACAGTAATTCAATTTCGGACAGAATGTTTAGCCAAAAATAATTCGTAAAATTGTGAAAAATCCTATACAAAGGACGGTAATATTTCTCATCACAGTGGCAGAAAGATGGACAGAGTTTGTTTCTGAATTAGCCGAATAAGTTAAATGATTTTATTTCTGTAAGTAGGTTTGTACAAACACTTTTACACGTCAATAATATTTTTAAACTAGATAAGGTCGGCGTTTCTTATCTGACTTTATTACTTAATGACTGACCGGTTGAGCAGTTGGTAGCGACCCTGCCTTCTGAGCCACTGGTCCCGGGTTCGATCCCCGGACCAGTCAAACATTTGTGTGCATGAACATGTCTGTTTGACCTGTGTCTGGGTGTGTATATGTATATAAGTATGTATATCAGTCATCAGATTACCGTAGTACAGGTTCTACCTAGTTCGGGACCTGAAGACCTTGTGTGGATGTTGTCTCATATTATTATCTGACTACTCTGAGAAGAAAGACCGAAACAAACTCAGAGGTCATCTCTTCTCGTCTCTTTTAAAGTTCAGTCATAATCTTGGTCAGGTCATGTGAAGACCTGATTGATTAGATTGGTGTCTGAAACGGTCTTTTGAGGAAAAACAATACAGACTGAGCGGACCTGTCTAGTCTCTGCACGCATTTGTCAGTAATCGTGCAGCTCAACTCAGAACTTAAGAAGCACAACGATTCGACGAACAATTCCAAAGAAAGGACATTTGGGTAGAGCGCATAAACTACATAAAACTAACTAGTTAATCAACTAGAGGGTCAATAGTGTTCATGAAGCGTTTCAAAAGCATATTTACTATACTGGGGATCATAGTAAAACTATTGCCACAACCACGTAAGTGAAAACGTTTGAGAAGAGTCTATAAAATTAAGTTTTGTATTGACAGTATTTTTCCCGAATTGATAGTAGCAAGAATTGATAGTTAAGTATGTGAGCATCGGTCTTAGACTCCTGAATAATATCATACTTCCATCATGTGCCAAGCCTTTTCCCAACTATTTTCAGGTCGGCTTGCAGTCTACCCTGATGAAGCTAAGTACCAATATTTTACATGGAGCGGCTGCCTATCGGACCTCCACAACCCAGTTCCTGGGTAATACGATACCCCTTGGTAAGACCGGTTGTCAGATTTTCCGGCTTCTGATGACCCGTAACGACTGTCGAAGATATACGAATGACAGTCGGGACCAACGGCTTAACGTGCTTTCCGAGGCACGGAGGGGTGTCGGTATGTAAAGATGGTACCATACTTTATTTAATAAATAACAATTGATATTGCGTTCTAATATAATCCAGCATGAAACATAATTATTAGGTAGATGTATAAACATATAAGAAAAAAATAATGAAATATATAATCTGTAACATAGGGACAGATAGGGCTGCAGTAGACTTCAGTCTCTCAAAAGCAACTCAGCATGCGCCTGGGAATTCGCGCCCTGAATAAGACAAATTTCCACAACACCGTAGAAACAAGGCACAAATGCATTACACATTTAGAAAGAGAAAAATATACTAAATTGCATTATAAGTTCATATGCACAGCGCAGTTACAATTTTTCTTCCGTGTCAACCAACTGTAACTTCGCAAAATATTTATCTGTTGTTCTTTCAAGATCTAACTCGCAAAGAAACAATTTAAACTTCTACATCTACTATGTACTGTCATAGTTTAAGTTTTCCTAATAAATTAGGTAGTAGGTACTTTATCCTAGTGTTGTTAGAACTTCGGAACTTGGTAAAGTCTAAAACAGGTGAACTGGAGTTATGCTTATCCATCTATTTGGAGGCGGAAGTTTTGGGATCTCTGGAATTAGTTCAGGCTCCTTATCTTGGGATGAGAGCCTAGTAATTACGTGCTTGTTGAAGAAAATTGTGGTATATTTGTAGGCGAAAAAAAATAGGTAGGTAAATAAATCTATGGTGCTTTGATTTTATTTGCCCTTCTCGTGTCTATGAAAATCATCGAGACCATGTTGTTGTAGAATATTTCGAGGACTTAATTTTATTTGATAATACGTCTTCAGATATTCGCACAGAACCTAGAAGTATGGCAGGAGAGAAAGGCGGCCTACACCCAGAAGTGGGTGATTCTAAGCTGATGTGATGATGATTATGACAATAATTGTTTATTTATTTTTAGTAAAAACACAACATTTCAAACCCAGATCCAAGTTATTACACAGTAAAATTTCAATAAAAACCGACATATTTATAGTGAAAAAGGAATAACAATTCGAAATAATACTTAGAAATACCTAACAAAACAAGTAAAACTAACAAACAACAATCAAATAATATTGGCAATAAAGATACCTATTGTCCATCATCTCACAGAATCTCAAACATGCACGACATAATCCATATCGCGGCAAAAAAAAACCACACTCCTGTGTCGATGCCAGTAGAGCATTCAGCATTGCGAGCATGCGAACCAAGGGCGAGTTAGAATGCGAAAATGTGCGTGCTGACGGAACGGCCAACAATCTGTGTCGTCGCGGTCTAAGTTGGTATTTGGTTACAGGAGGAATAGTCTTTCAAGCCGAGCTAATAGTATCGGGCAACCAGACTCCCCACGAAGGACACGACAAGCGAACATTAGTAAAAAGTAATTACACCTAACTTCAAGAGAGTTAAACTTTTTGGGACACAGGAATGAATAGTATCTGAACAGTTTCTTAAATAAAAATCTAAGGAGTGAATTTTAATAATAATAATAAATTTATTTCAGACCATAAGTCCATAAACAACACATTACAATTTTATACACAAAACATACATACAACAAACACACATTAAAAAACATACATACACAAAAACAACTTATTTTAAATATTCGAATGACGCACGATGAGTGGTCATCCATTGCCACATCAATGGACTGTCTGTCCTGTCGGCTACTATAGCCACCAAGCTGTTGGAGCTGTCGCGCACTCGCCGCGTCAGGGATGCTATCCGTGTCCGCATCAGTGCGTAAAAATCTGGCACGCCATTCTCCGCGAACATCCCCGATGCACTGCAAAAGCGCGGCAGCCCCAACATAACTCTGAAGGCGTTATTGTATTGGATTCGCAGAGCATTGTACGAGCTTTTTGTATAGCTGACCCATAGGGCACAACCTTCTCAAGAAGCAAGGCGTAATTACTTTCATAGGGGAACCAAATAATTGAAGCTAAAAATCTAAATTATTTTTCATAGCAGCCTTCAATATTCCTCTTTGACAAAAATGTTACATTATTAAAATACAGATTTACAACTACGTATATATATCAGGCCACGGCAAACGGCTCAATCTATATTATTTTTAAATCAATAGTAATTAACTAGCTCTTGCTACTGTAATCTGTTTAAAATATAATTAACAAACTATATCTTAAACACAACTCACTTTAATCTACTAAATTACTATATCTCAATTTGCAAATTAATTTAACAGACATTTAATTAAAACCCGTTTACTCAAAACATAGTCAACAACTAAATTATCTTAAAACAAATTATTGTTGGAATTGAACCTAAGGCCTCATTCATAGTGCAGACGTGGTAGCGGGTGATACGGCGGATGCAACTCGGTGATTCGGGTAACATCTCAATTCCGGTGGAAGTTCAGTCCATTGTCAGTACCGAGAGCGTGTTAGACGGTATCGCCCTACTTTTCTCTTTTTACGAAAAGTAATGGTAAAAGAACCGGAAAGGAAGCAAATGGCTACGTTTTTTCCCACAGTGGGTGCAGCGTGCGCCGGAGGTCTACAATCTCCAGCCGCCATACCGATACAGATTTGGGAACTCTGTCCCCTAAACACAGGCCCAAGACCGCGGATCACCGTGTTCCACGCGCTCCTCTCAGCAGGAACTGCGGAACTCTGCTAGGAACGCATTCAACGATGGATTCTGTTTGATTTAGATTAGACGCTTCCGCCTAAGCACCGCGCAAGCCTCTTGCTACTATAATGAGACGAGCCCTATAATGTAATATTATGAAGATCAAAGCCAATTTAGAATTATTTCATAATTAATTGGATTCAGAATGAAACAAAATATTTACATAATCTAATTATTTTTCGAACATTCATTTTAATTGAAGAGATAAACGCTGTTTAGGGATTTTTATTAAACCTTAGCAAAGAACAACGCTTTGAAAAATATTTTCGGAATTAATCTGATCACTAGACCGAGATTTAGATTATAAAATTATAATCCAGGCTTTAGTTTGTCCTTTCGACATCGTCGCCTAAATATAACACGGAAAAAAGAGTTCCAATCGAGTCTGAAACTGGTCAGAAAACATTAATGTCAATTTTTTTTCTTGTTGACATTTTTCAGTAATGACTACAGCAACGTTCATTGTCTATTTATTAAATATCGAGTCTAAGTCAAATAAAGACAACATAGACTGAAAGTCATTGGCAGAACACAACGGTGTATCAATCCTCTCAGTTTCACACAATTTCGAAAAGTCAACATCGTATATGTTTTTCTTACTATCACTTCTAACCATCTGTATAAATCTGTGACCCCATAAGATATCATTTTCTGTGTAACTCGTCCTAGCTTGCACCTGCTGTCCTGTTGACTCTATAACTCCTTCAAAAACTGCCAAAATCTCGAATTTCCCCATCAACAAATCTGCGGCAGAAATACTGTACAGAGGACTCTTTTCATCGATTTTGTGTATAATAGACACAGGCCATAAGAAAAACGTAGATTCACAGCCGTCCATTTCAACATCCAACTCACTTTGTTCATAGTTCTCATCATAATCATCGCCAAGTTTCAATACGAACACTGAGGCTTTGATATTGAGAATCCTAGATTTTCTAACGTCTCCTACTCTGAATATCATGCACAGCTTCCCGTCTCTCAAAGTGACTACTGCTTGTCTACTGAATAAAATCGTCTGAGTCCTCCCTTTGGGTCTCGTGAGCTTCGCAAACAAGATCCCTACCATGAACGCTTGAAAAATCGAGCACACCATGCATTGTAAGCACATCGCCGTAATCGTCTGAGGACATTCCAAAGTTATGGCTCTTTTACCATACGCCACGGTGGTATGAACTTCAATACTGAAAAGAAACGTGGAAGTAAACCCATAAATGTTTGCGACACAAGGCGCCCAGTCGGTTTGATTCTGATTTGGAGGAAGATGGTCTTCAGTCAGGTCTCCATGAGTTAATGCAATGATCCAATAAATGAAGCCGAAGAACAGCCAGTCTCCAGTGAAGGCTAAGAAGAAGTGGACAAGGGTCCACCTCCAACGTGCTTCGACCATGGTGACAAACCATCGTGAGAAGAAGCTTTGGTGGTTGGTGTTCCCCTGGTCAATGTTAAAATCTCCGTTCTTGAAGACGAATCTTTTAGTTTGTTGGGTTGAATGTGATCGTTTCTTTTGACCATGAAGTGGCCCTGTGAAAAAGTAATTAAAAATATATTTCTGACAGCGTTAAAGAACACGAATCATTGTTGTGTATATGTCACCGTATAATTCTGAACATCGTTAGTTTATAATCAATCTCGCGAAATTCTCGTAAAATTGTGAACTGCAATAAACCATTTTACAATTTAACGCATTATTATTCTATAGTTGTAGTATCTGTCCATGGCAAACTGACAAATTGTGAACTGGCATCCATCTGTGCTAGATAGATAGCAGACGACCCCACCTATCTGCCATTTTCGTATGTTCAACGTTCTGCCTGTGACAGAAAAAGTGAAAGGGAATCGACTGTCTTGGTATGGACATGTGATGAGGAGGGATGACACTCATGTGACTAAGAGAGTGATGGGTATGAATGTTGATGGAGGGAGAGGAAGAGGACGGCCAAAGAAAAGATGGATGGATTGTGTGAGAAATGATATGAGTGAAAAGGGAGTAGATGATGCCTTGACGTCTAACAGGGGAGAATGGAAGAAGAAAACGTGTTGCGCCGACCCCAAGTAAAATGGGATAAGGGCAGGAAGATGATGAACGTTCTGCCGAACACCCTGTATACATGGCGCGAGTAAACAAAGTCAATATGTACGAATAGTTTATTATGTTAATTTAATGATGCAACAAGATAAATATTTATGCACAAAATTGTTATCATGAACACCAGTTATGCCATTTTGTAATGAAACAACATGTTTTATCAAACAATGGATGAAATAATTTTCCCATCTTTTCTTCAAATTTTCCTTTATGTTAAGGTTGATATAGGTATTTACACACATCAAAATTGTCTAGGGACAATTAATATATAAAAAAAGAATTACTTATTGAAATGAAACAAAAATGTCTATTTAGATTGATTAAATAAAATGTTTTCGTATGTGTAGACCGACGAAGTACTCTCGGCTTTTGCGTTAATAAAGACTTCTTGCGATTTTAGCTTATGCCGGATTTTTCACCTTAGTTAATCCTGACATTAAAATGTGATATAAAGATAGAAAGAAAGTTTTTAGCGGTTTTTATTGTGTTTTTATTTTATTTTGTTTTTTCTGTATTTCCGCCGATAACGCTTATAACACAATCGCAGCGATTTCACATATACTCAATATGAGTTCATCCAAATCACATTGCGGAATGGCCGCCCACGTCCGTTGTAACAGGCAAAAAAGATTTTCTGGTGTGTGTACCTACGGCATCCATATTGGGCACAGCTCTTCTTTGAAGCATATATCCCATACGTATTCAATGGGATTCAAGTCTGGCGATTGAGCAGGGCATGGTAGGACGTTGATATTAGTTGCGGCAAGTGTGTTTGCAATGACTCTGGCAGTGTGTGGACGGTCATTATCATGCATAAGCAGAAATGGAGCACCAAATTGGGTCCCCAAAGGAATGGCAACATCTGATACAATCGTTTCAGTTCGGTTCTTCCGCCGTCCATATCATGATTGTTCCACCACCGTAGGCATGGAATTCCTGATATTACTTTAAACGTTCTTAGCTTCCAAGGGTCCACGAATACCATGTGCATCTAGTATCTGGCCTCATACCAAAGCGTGAACCGTCAGAAAAACACACAAAACGCCACTCTTCTTCTACCCAATTTCTGTGTTCACGAGCCCATTGTAAACGGGCTCCGCGATTTCGGGGCTAATACGTGGTACACTTAGCAGTCTTCGACAATGGAGATTGACTTCATGCAAGCGATTTCTTATGGTTTAATCGCTAGAAAACATCCCTGAAGAGTTATGAAGCCTCGTAACCAACATCATCGCGGTCATTGTACGATTTCATCGGTAATTTGTATGTAACGATCATGTCTGCGTGTGGTGATGCGAGCTCATCCTCCAGGTCGCTCTGCCACGCTGCCAGTGATGCCAGTCTGCGTAGTGCCAAGAGCGATTGTCGCAACACGTTGCCGACAACCAGCTTCCAACATTCCCACGGCCTTGATCATTTCTTATCGGTTTAAATGACGCCTTCTCTCCAGAACCACCTACTTTTGTATTGATTCCACTCAGAAGAATGGCAGCAAAGTTACTGATTTGGTATCAAACTTGTTGCCGGATAATAAGTATAGGAATACGACTTGATTTTCATCTTTTGATCGAAATTCAAAAACCCTTTTCAAATGACGAAACTTACTAAAAAGTATCCATAATAGTAGTTACATAAAATATAATAAAAAAAAAAAACGATTTCTAGTAACTAGCAGAAAATTGCTTGACATTTTTTATGTGTGTATTCATATACTTGATTGTACACCACAAAAATATACTACAAAAAATAAATAAACGCTACAAAACATAAAACGGGCGGCCTTATCGCTTATGTATATTATACCGTACATTACTTCTAAGATATACCTGATATTTATAATTTGGAACTTACTGTTATTGGGATAATAAACTCCCGGTTCTAAAAATACTGCTTCAGTTATAGAATTTTCTTCAGTATCATCAAAAGGTTCACTGAAACATTTTAGATCTTCCCTCTCACTCATGACTGTTTTGAGCTGAAATAATAAATACAATCTAACTACATAACATACAATCACGGCTGGTTTTGCCTGAAGGGTAAGGCAGATGTTAACCTACGTTTCGCCAGTTATTTTCAACCCCATGTAATAGGGGGCGAGAGTATTGCCAACAATAAAGCCCAAATCCAGACTCCGGGGAGTTTAATGAGAAAAATTCCTGTTTGAAAAACACAGTAATACTTTGACTGACCTGGGGACCGAACCCAGAACCTCGTGCTTAGCAGTAGCGTTTGCGACTACTAGAGCAACGAGGTGAAATACAAATCTGTGTCTGACAAATAACTGAGGAAATACGGGATGGATTGTTTAGCTTCAAGAATATCACTAACAGCTTTGTTGGGCTTCCTGCAAACTGGATGTAGTTACATTTCCATTGAATATTGACTGAAATATTGTTTGTGTGTTCTCAGAAACACCCTTCAATGAAAGTGAAAACTTATCAGTTCGCATAGCAACGTGTTGGAAATGTGTTTTCTTTAAAAACATTATGTGGATGTCGGTCGTGATGATGCTTTATTTATTTAGTAAAATCTATACCAATGGTGGCTAAACTATACCCATTTCATTGTTAAGTCTGAAACAATGTGTTTTTAATATTTAGACGGGCGTTCATAGCTGCGACACAGTTATTAACTTTTGTATTTTTCGTCATTTGCAATTGTGTAATTTTTTTTGTTCCAACTAAAAACTTTACTTTTATTTTTACTTTAATATTGACCTGGTCACCAAATTATAGTCCCTACACGTCTCTACCAATTATTTGTTTCAATATAATTCTTGTCCTTTGTAGGCTTTAGATAATACAACTAACAGTCACTGTTTCTAAAACCAGAAAGACCGTATGCAAAGTCAAAGTCATTTATTTTCTTTAAATGCTTACCACATTTACGTTTAAAAGGTTGTTAATAAATATTCTTGTGGGATGACACATTTCGCCATATTTTAGGCATGCAAATATTAATATCAAAGTAAGATGCTAATTTAAATAAACAATTTTCTTTACCTACAGTTGGAGATAATTACTCAACATTAAATTAGAGATTTTGAAAATTAATAAAGACTTTTTATTTTTTTATTTTCTTTTTTGATACGTTCCCCTTCACACTCGGAATTTCTCCTGTATCACATACACAAACAGCCGGACCCGGTACAACTACTTGTAGGTCATAAAAATATTTGTTCCGTGCGGGAATCGAACTCGCGAGACGCAGCGCAGCTGTCAATCGCTTAACCACTGCGCCAACGGTGAGGTAAAATTATTTTTATTGCGTTGCATAACCATCATAGATGTTTTCAGCGTATTGGATCATCTTAGCTTTCAAGATACACATTACAAAAGGGAGAACCAGAAGAAAAACAAGATCAATCTTACCTCCTGTCAGATAGTTTTGCAGTGAACTGGTGTGGTGGTCCAAAAACACAAGTAGCACACAATCACAGCATCAGTCATGAAACAACTCGCAGTGTCTATCATTCTCGCAAAGCCACCGCCCACTGATAAGCTATCTTCAGATTAGCAACTGTAATTACTTTAGATAGTTACTTCTTCTAGATTTGATAAGAGGTTTTATTTGTTCATCTTCCAAGACTCGACTTTCTTTGTGAGGTTCGCAGAAGTTATAATAATACTGGCAGTTTGAGTAATTTATGCGGCCTACTCAAATGTACTTTCTTTGGTATTGTTCGTCGAATCGTTGAGCTCCTTAAGTCTAAGTTGAGCTGCACGATTACTGACAATTGCGTGCACTGACTGGACAGGTCCACTCAATCTGTGTGGTTCTTTCCTCAAAAGACCATTTCAGACACCGATCTACATAGCCTTCACATGATCTGACCAAGATTTTGTCTGGACTTTAAAAGAGACTGTGACCTCTGAGTTTGTTTCGGCCTTTCTTCTCAGAGTAGTCAGATAGGAAATGCCGACCTCATCTAGTTTTTAAAATACGATTGAGGTGTAAAAGTGTTTGTTCAAACCTACTTACAGAAATAAAATCATTTATCATTTACAAGCCTCGTGCAGTCATGTCGGTCTTGGCTTGGGAGAGGTATTTGTCCAGCAGTGGACATGATAAGTCATGTCAATGTGTATCCACTAGGAATTGGTTATTCAGTTTCATCATCAGCCTGTAGCAGTCCACGCTGGACATAGGTATATCCAATCGTACGCCATTTTGCATGATCCTCGACTACTCTAATCCAGCTGCTACCTGCCACGTAATGAAGATTGTCACTCTACCTGGCCTGAGAGTCGCCTATATGCTACGTTTGCCGAGTCACGATGTGCATTCAATCGGCTGATTAAATTATGACCAATAAGAAGCAAGTATGTATTGGATTTCTAGGAATAGATGAACAAACAGACTGACAGACAATATCTCTTTATAAACTTTTATGTACCTATACTTATATGTGTTTAGATTATTTAAACTAGCTACTTCAACACGAGGTAAGATTTCCATGACGTTGAACAAATGACTAACAGACAATATCTCTTTATAAACTTTTATGTATATTAATAGATTATTAATTTAAACTAGCTACTTCAAAACGAGATAAGACTTCTATGACGTATCAAATGATATTTGTTTTGACTTATGCCAAGATTTTGTGAGATATATAGTCGAAATTGTGCTGATTGCTAAGTAAGAGTTTAAATTACTGGTGTAACGTAGGTACTTTTGGTGGTAATAAAATGATTTGCGTTAGCTGCGCAAAATTCGATAGACATACCTACATTGAAGTAGATGAAAGACACATTGTTTTCTTAGACATTATTAAACTCAAAGTGTGACGTTCGGTGGCTTTAGTATTTAGTCTCTTTGTTGGAGCCGTGGGCACGTCGGCTAGTTGATTAGACTTTTTTTTTCTTTTTTTCTCCTTCACAACTGTGTCTACCTAAACGTTTTATCAAAATCGGTACTTACTCAATTATTGTAATAGAATCTACGAAGAGATCAGTTCCTGTGGATAACATGCGACAGTGAAATTTATTACCTAAATCACCAACTCTCATTTTATTACTTCAAATATCTAAACAACATTCGTATCATCGTATGTGCAGAATTTCTTTGCCACGAATTCGTGAATAGTTTTTTTTTTCTATCTTAATACCAGCAAATAGAATAACCACTTGTATTTTTCAGTCTTCATTACGAATGAAAAATAATGTAAGTACTTATACCAACGTGATATTTAATTAGAATATTATGTGAAGGCAGCTACTGGAGTTGATAAGCAAGAATGAACCATTTTAGTGATGGCAAGCACTTTCAATTTATTTCATTATTTTTAATGAGAAAAGAAATTAACAAAAGTTGTGCGTGATCTGGAATTAACAAGTACTTATACTTAGGTTATAAGTATAGAAATAATATACTTGACTCGTTTTGGTCACAATTACTGGACTCAAACGATCTTATTACAAAACAAGGTTTTTCTTTAGACATGGTTTAAACCATCGAGCCTGTTTTTGAAATAAGAACCTAACAGAAATCTAAATACAGTTCCTTTTACAAAACCGAGAACATAATCCGGTCTTAGGTTGTCAAATTTGTTTTAAGAACTTTAATAGACTTGGCATACAGTTCAAAATACAAAAAACTGGCTCGAAGGTTTAGGCTCAAGCTAAAGTTAGATCGTGATTAGTAATAAGACGGTAAGAATGTATTTCAATCAAACCAATTACAGACACTTTCGGATTGTCAAGAAGTCAGTCAGTCAAAGACGAACCTAGTTGCCTTTTCCAAAACATTGTAAGTTCTAATGGAGAAGAAACTACTACTGAAAATGCCCGAGCCAGTTTAAGAGTAAGAAAGAAATAATAGTTACAGACAAAGGTACCTCTTTTTTAGCCTATCACAAATCTTTATTCCTTCACCAGTTTCTATTATCATCGTTAACACACTATCAGCTTTCTTGACACAAATACCCGAGGAACTACACCCATTTATTAGATATAAACACTGCTACATTATGAAGTTATCGGCACACGACGGAGGGGATAAAAGGCTTCCCGCGTGATCGAACTCCCCCTCCCCCCTATCGTATCGCGTAATTCATTACGACATTATCTAACACAAGAAATTGTTTGGAAAACATCAACGCTGTAGCTGGAAGCAAAATGGTGTATGTCTCAATGTTGTCTGTGGTGGTGTTTCATAAAAATATCAGTCAAATAAGAAACGTGCCAACACAAAATTATGTTTTCTTACTGCAAGTAAAAGCTATTTAAGAGAGCAAAAATTTTAGAGCATTCAATTTTATCCATTCTAGAAATTACCTGCAAATAAATGCCATTTTTAGAGTCGTTGCAAGAATAACTAAAAACACTGATGTTTTTACGGCTATTATCCACAGTTTTATGACGCATCCCCAGTTTTATTACGCATCTACTAGCACAGCACTAATGTTAGGTTATACTAAAATAGGTTGTTCATCTTTCTTCCACCCAAACCAGCCAATCAAAACGAGACTCCCCAAAATTCGTCAAACAAGACTTATGACCGTTGCCCTCCGCTCCATATCCGGCAAAGGTCGGGTGAAAAGGGATTCTGACAGATGACGAGCCATCCCTCCGCGGGGTGTTTGTCATTCTATTAGGAAAGAAAACACTTTCTAGCTCTACTCGAACCAATTTGGGGATCGGCACGATTAGTTGGGAAATTAAATAGGTTATGTTGAGACTGGTGTAAAAGTTATCTGATAAAATACTCAACGCCATCTTGTTTTAAAATACTAAGGTGCGTGTGTCATATAAAATATCTACTTAGAGAAATAAATATAAATTCACCATTTTAAATCCCATTTAATAGGGGTGATCTTATTGCTACGTCGAACCGTGCATAAATCACACTTCAGATTGCCACTAAAACTCCCAATGGAAAACCCAATGACACTACCCGACCTGGAAATCAAATCCAGGACCACACGTTCAGTAGCCGTTTTTAAAGCCACTAAACCAATGACACCGTGCTCTATTCTGATGTCGTAAAAACTTATTTCTAACCAGACAGCACCATTAGTGGCGGACTTACTGCCTCTTATTACTCGTCAAAACTCTCTTAATGTGCCCCGTAATAACTTATATCGTCCTAACTCAAAACCATTTCCTAAAGGCCGGAAAAAATCATAAAAGAAACATACTTAACGTTTCACTTAATAAGTTAAACTAAAAACGCGATACATAACATATACTATCCTTATAAAGTAAACACACAAACATAAAATGAAAAGGTTTCCCTAATATTAACATAAGAATTTCATCAGCGGGGCTCCTGTCCGTAGTTTCCGAGTGTGTCCGGGGGTGTCCGTGTGTCCGAGGGTGTCCTAGCATCGCTCAATGTCCAGCCGGATCTCATATCCGGACAACCCAACCGTTTTCAGTAACGACTAACGTAAACTATTCAATGCTTCAGCGAAATGTTTTTATATGTGTAGTAAAACATTGTTGGTAGAATTTCGTTGTATTTAGGTTTTTATGATTATTATTATTAATTTGAAGCCGCTACGTATGATAAAATAAAAAGGTAATAAAAAAATACCAATCTTTTTCTGAATGTATATTATTGCATAGACTAATATCTTTACTAGTTTGTATTATACAAATAGGTACTGCACGTACTGCTACTAATACTCCTAGCGATTACACTTAAAATATTTTCTAAGCTTGTATATCTAGATGCCTGTGGACAGCGTTGTGTTATATTATTAAATAAATAAATAAAATAAAATTCATTTAATTCAGACAACAGTGATCCATAATTTGTTAGTATTACACACAGCTTATATTCTGGTGTTAGTAACATTGATATAAAAATAATATTATTAAAAACAAAGGACGATCAGGCAAAAAAAGACAAATTCCCTACCTAATCAACCTCCGCACAAAATGCCTGATATTTGGAGTATAGCTCTCCGCCACAGCTCTCAGGATAGAGTTGCGACTACCCCGCACGCTGCACAGCAGTGAAGCTGATTTTTTGCGTATTCGGGCATGAAAGCCATCTGTGTGGGTCTCAGCAAATATTTCTGAAGCGCTACAGAAACGGGGCAATCGCAACAATATCCTGAAAGCATTATTATATTGAACGCGCAGGACATCCAGCGATCTCTTAGTGTAGTTGACCCATAGACTGCTCGTGTAAAAGCTCTGACAGTAAGCCTTAAAAAGAGTAATTTTTACTTGGTCAGAGCATCGAGCAAATCTACGGACCAGCATGTTACCTCTGACCGCCAGTGCCCTGCGCTCCCTCTCAATATCTATATCATCCTTAAGGTCGTCGGTAATGAAATGTCCAAGGTACTTGAAATTGGAGACTATTTAAATGGAGCCCATTCAGCTTTATAATTTCTGGTACAGAGTCTGAACATCTACCAGCGGCCTTAAAGAGCATATATTCACTCTTGGTGATATTATAAATAAGTCCATGTGAGGTAGCACAAGTCCCACAAACTTTGAGCAATTCCCTGATTGCCCCAGCAGTCGGGCCCAGCAGCACCATGTCGTCTGCGTAGCTGATGTTATTGACGCTCACTCCATTTATTCGACATCCAACAGTCATGCTACTGAGCTCGGTGATGAGGCCATCAACATACAGATTGAAGAGCCTAGGGGATGTCAAACCCCCTTGTCTCACACCGCATTCCAATCCGTATGCTGGAGAGAGACTGTTAGACCACTTAACCTGATTTTTTTGATTGGCATACCAGAACTGGAAGATTTTCAGTATTTCAGCAGGGGCACCTCTGTTCCTCAACTTGTCCCAAAGCACATCATAGGAGACATGATCAAAGGCCTTTGAGACGTCAAGGAAACAGGCGTACACCGGCGGTCTTACGATCGGTATAATATTGAACCGTATGCTTGAGACTCAAGATAGCTGTTTCAGTTGATAGTCCAGGCTGGAACCCAATGGGCACGCCACAATTGTGGCGATAAGTCCCCTTTGAGGAGTGGCTAGAGAGGCGCCACGGCGTCCTCGCCTTCCGCCTGACGCAGGTCCTCACCGGACACGGTTGTTTCGGGAGGTTCCTGTTCCGGATAAGGCGGGAAGAAACGCCCGGGTGTCACCATTGTGTGGATCCCCCAGAGGACACGGTGGAGTATACGGTGGAGGTCTGCCCGGCTTGGGCGGAGCACCGCCGTGTCCTCGTGGAGGCGATTGGCGGTGGCGATCTCTCGCGTCCGGCCTTGGTCCAGGCCATGGTACGGAGCGAGAGGGCTTGAGAAGCCGTCACCTTCTTCTGCGAAGCAGTAATGTTCGCGAAGGAGGAGGCGGAACGCGTGAGGGAGAGGCAAAATTGGCGCCCTCACGCTCCTAGCTGCCGCAGGAGACGCCCTGGGCGTCGGGAATTGCAGGCCGATTCCCGGCCATCGTAGGCGTGGGCTTGTGAACGGCGAGCAATGGGCAGCTCGCCGTTCGATAAGGACCAGGCCCGGGTCGACGGCGCGTTGTTTTCCACGCGCGCCTCAAAGAGATGTCAGCACCAATGACGGGGTTTGCTAGGACCGATGCCTGCTAGGGTTGCGGAAAAGTCCGAGAGGGATACCGTGGCCCCTGGCACAGGTAACTGAAGGAACACGGGTGGGTTTTAGTTAGTAAGAGTCCGACACGCCCTCCTGCTCTGCCCAGAGCGGGAGAAGTTATTTGATGATTCCCCAACCACAAAAAAAAAAGGCTGGAACCCAAACTGTGCTTCATGAAGATTTAAAACAGTTTTCAAACATGAGTCAAGCATACTGTCCAACACCTTAGCCATGATCGTAGCCAAGGAAATCGGACGATAATTCCCCTTACTAGATATGTCCCCTACCCTGTTCTTAACGATGGGAACCACAAGTGTTTTCATGATATTTTCCGGCAAGTACGAATGCCGTAGACACATCGCATAGAACAATGACAAGACCCTCGGCATGTGGACTCCTGCATATTTCAAATGCTCAATGCTGAGTCCATCATGACCTGTGGGCCAATTCTCGTACTTAAAAAACGTTCAAATTCAAGTCGCAATCTCATCTCAGCGACAATCAATGTCAAAAACCTGTCAAAAATGTATGTAAATTGATAGTAATTTTGACAGATTGAGACTGAGATTAGAATGCGAACGGTCTTAAAAATACGGGAATTGCCCCTCAGGAGACTTGCCTCTGCTCATTCCCTGTATGACTCTATTGACTTGCTTGGCAAAGAGGTGCATAAATGTCTCCTCTGCCTGACAACAATACTCGGCATCTTCAGAAGGAACTGAGGGACCAAGGGGAGATTGTACCTGGAAATGTTTCATAAACAGGTTTGCAATATCCCCGTGATCACTCTTCCCCTCCACACTCACCGCAACGCCAGGCTTAACGTCCAACTTACCTGTGGATTTCCAGAATTTGCCAAAGTTCTTAGTAGCTCGTTGTTCTGCTATTACTCGTATGTCCATTTTGATATGTTCTTGGTTATTCTGGCACCATTTCAAGCGACTTTGGAAAATTTTGCATTTGTTCATAAACATAACCATAAGTTGGTCGTTTATGTTGTTCAATGTTACCTTTGGACATTGACTCAGCACTCTGCCTGCCTCATGCGATCCAGTTAAAATATTGACTTGGTTGCATATTACACGCATAGGACACATAGAATTAAGTATAATAGTGTGTGTTAAGAGAAACTAGTATATAAGCAGAACATTTTGTAAATAAATCAGATTTGAATTTTATATTCTTGTCTCATTACCCCTCACTGTGGCCAAGACACCTTTAGCCATCTCCGATCAGTCTCGTGAGTCTGCGTGACTGGCAGTGAGTGTACCCTTCCCGAACCTGGTATTCCTGTCTACTATCCGTCTGTTACCTTAGGTCGCATGGTGCAGACATCCTGTACTTATCTATATATTTATTTATCACACACTAAGTATATGGTAGGCTAGGGACTGTTAGGCTTGTAGGTCTTTGTAGGTTCCTTAACTTTATCATATATTTCCATGTACCGTCACACCCTTGACAATATTGCGGCCTTACGTGACGTTTGTTAAGGGTGGATGTACATTTTGGTCCTTCGAGCATTTGAATCACGCGGTTCCCCTTGCCCAGAGTAGGGATAGACTTTGACAGACTGACATTTTGGAGAACTGGGGGCTGGTGTGCTCAACAAAGCACCAGTTTTCGGTAATCTGAAGAACATTGTACTAGGGTATTCTGTCGGAAAGCCTCTCGTTGCGGATCGGTCACTGGCCTCCCACAAGCGGGTCTCACCAGCTGATTGAGAAGTCGCACAAATATAACAAGAGCGCAGATACCACTAGTACGGACTTGACTGTTAGAGTAGGGTAGGGCGTTAGGGAAGAAGAAAGAAGAGCACAATGGAGATACAGGAAATTAACGAATTAATCAAGAGCCAGGAAGCGGATTACAACGAGATCAGAAGAGTATTGACAAACATAAAAAAAGACTCGCCCACAAGAAAAACAGAAAAATACATCAATGAGAGAAAGAAAACCTTATACCAAGTTTTTCAGCGAGTTCAAGAAAACCATACAAGACTACAGGAACAGGAGGTGTTATCAACTCATAAGTATATGACTACAAACTACTTTGACAACATTAAAAAATGTTACGACGAAGGAATCGAGTACCTCGAAAAATGCGAAGAAAGGCTACAACATGTACAAAGTGTCTACGAACCACGACTTTTAGATGAAGAGGAAGACAAGGATGGAGTCAGTAGCCCAAAACTATTTATACAGCTATTCCGAATGTCACAGATAGCTAAGAAAATATCTCAGGCTAAGGAATCTGTAATACAAAATAAGCCGATATGGCACTTACAAACACTATTACAAACATTACAAAAACAATGGCTAGAAATCGAAGAAACTCACATCGAACTACTAATGGCCGAAAGTACACTGGACAACAGCTACTTCAGAGATACTTGTTTCGAAAAAACGCAGAAAGATTATGAAATTACTACGGAGTTATTGGAAGAAAGAATCTTTCAAATCTCAGATGAAAAAGTTATTACGACAAAATCCTCGGGAAAACTTCCACGAATAAGTATTCCCATATTCACGGGGAACTATGACTCTTGGGACACATTCCAAGACTTATTTAGAAAAATTATTCACGAAGATAAATCGATTTCTTCAACAGAAAAAATGCAGTACCTAAAAACACACGTAAAAGGCGACGCAGCAAGATTAATACGTCATCTAACAATAAGCGAAATAAATTATGAAACAGCTTGGAAGTTGCTGACGCAGAGATATGAAGACGAGCGCATGATCGCTACTAAATTTATTGACAAACTATTAGATTTGCCTAAAATGCAACGAGCTAACGCGGCACAATTACGAGACATGCATGACACTGTAAATGAATGTCTTGAGGCACTAAAAAATCAACGCATAAACACATCGTCTTGGGGCCCGCTATTGATAAGAATAGTCAGTAGAAAATGGGATGAAGAGACAAATACGAAGTATGAAGATCAACTACAAAACCGAAATAAAATACAATCCTTTGACGAGATGATGAAATTTATGGAAAACCGTTTCAATTGCCTTAAGTCTTTTGACGGATCGACATCATATACAAACAAGCAACTATCACGGGACAGACAGACAACGGAAAAATATAAACGTTGTTGGTTTTGTCAAAATAACGACCATACTATTCATCACTGCCCTAGTTTCAAGGCGTTATGCGTCAACGATCGATACAAGGCTGTCGCGCAAAAAAGAATGTGCAAACGTTGCTTAAATCACGATGATCAGAAACAATGTGTGAGTGCAGTTTATAAACAATGCGAAATTTGTCAACATAAGGGTCACAACGTTCTATTGCATCAATCTAGGCCGTTTCAAAACAATGACAACGCTAAAAAATACGCACCAAAAAATACAGGTACAGAGAAGGCACAAAATATAGCGACTTCGAACTTATCTGCAACAAATACTGACGCTACAAACACTACTTTACTAGCTACTGCCATAGTAAGAACTACCGCGTATGACGGGATGCCGCAGTTGCTGAGAGTATTGTGTGATCAAGGATCAGAAGCGTCATTCTGTACTGAAGAAGTAGCACAATTGTTATCTTACCCACGACAAAAAATCCAAGCCGAAATAAAAGGTATCGGAGATGAAAAACCAAAAACGTCAAACTACACAATCAACATTACTCTACAACCAAGGTATTCCAGCGATTACAAACTACCAGTAACGCTAATAGTACTACCAAAGCTAACAAGTTCCCTACCAAGGAATGATCTACAACAATTACAAGAAAAAATCTTGGATAATGCACTTGTAGCAGACCCAACTTATTATAAAAAGGGACCTATTGATATTATATTAGGTGCCCAAGAATACAGCAGAATATTACTACAGGGTTTCGAAAGACTAAGGGACGGAATTATCGCTCAGAATACAGAATTAGGGTGGATTTTATCCGGATTTTATCCCAATGAAACAAAGAATGGAGTTAAAATACTCAGTATGGTGGCTTGCACCGAAGATGTACGACAACTTACCAAATTTTGGGAATTAGAAGAAATTCCACAAAATTACGAACTTACAAATGATGACCAGACCTGCGAAAACTACTATAAAGAAACAACAATAAGAAACCCAGACGGAACTTACACAGTACGACTTTCTTTAAAAGATGCAAACGTAAACTTAAACTTAAACGGTGAATCACGCAGGAAAGCCGCTGCACGGCTACTACAATTAGAACGACAGTTCGCAAAAAATGAAAATTTACGACAACAATACATTGACTTCATGAATGAATACCTACAAATGGGTCATATGAGAAAAGTAGGTACAACGAACTACAACTCAGGAAAATACTACATACCACATCAGGCAGTAATCAAAGAAGACTCATTAACTACAAAACTACGCGTGGTTTTTGATGCGAGCAGTAAAAGCAGCACAAAAATAAGCCTTAACGACAATATGTATAAAGGACCACGATTACAACAAGACTTATCCACTATACTTCTACGATGGCGAAAACACAAGTTTGCCTTTATGGCAGATATTATGAAAATGTACCGTTTCATAAAAATTAACGAATTAGACTACGCACATCAAAGGATACTATGGAGATTTTCACCAAAACACGCAATTAGTGAATATGAACTTACAACTGTAACCTACGGTACAACTAGTGCCCCCTATCTTGCGGTACGAACATTGCAACAACTTGCGATAGACGAACAAAACAATTACCCAATTGCAAGTCAAGCTACTTTACAAGATTTCTACGTGGATGATATTTTATCCGGAGATTCCCAGGAAAGTGCAGCTAAAGAGTTACAGAGTCAGTTAATAACCATGTTAAACAAGGGCGGTTTCAAACTACGAAAATGGTCCTCAAATAGTTCAGAGCTACTGGAAAATATACCAGTGGAAGACAAAGACGATCAACTGCTCAAACTACCGTTAGACGAGTCCAGGAAGTCATTGGGCATAATATGGTCACCACGGGAAGACAGTTTTCATTTCCAGATAACTATAACGGAAAATAAAAAACCAACGAAAAGATTTATTATGTCAGAAGTTGCGAAAATATTCGATCCCTTGGGCTGGTTAGCGCCAATTATTATTAAAATGAAGCTGCTCATACAAGAACTCTGGACGAACGAGATAGGATGGGATCAACCTGTTGATGACATAATCCAGAAAAAATGGGTTGAATTACAAAACCAAATTAAAAGCATAGAAGAAATTAAAATACCACGATGGTGTTACATAACAGACAGCACAGAAATTGAGCTATACGGTTTCAGCGACGCTTCCGAAAAAGCTTACGGAGCGGTGGTATACAGCCGCGTAAAAATCAATAACATTTACTACGTTACATTATTACAAGCAAAATCGAAAGTGGCGCCAAAGAAACAAAAAACTACTCTACCTCGACTTGAGTTATGCGCTGCACAGCTACTAGCCGGTTTAATGGAAAAAGTAAAAGAAGCGCTTATCTGCAAGAACATTACGATATTTTGTTGGACGGATTCTATGATCACGTTAGGCTGGATAAGAGGAGAGCCAGAACGGTGGCAAACGTTCGTAGCCAATAGGGTGTCTCAAATTAAACAACTTTTACCAAACGCAGAATGGAACCATGTAATTTCTGCTGATAACCCGGCTGATATCGTTTCAAGAGGTCTTGAGCCGGAAAAATTGATTAACTATTCACTGTGGTGGAACGGGCCACATTGGTTAAAAACCAACCAGATTCCTATCACGAAAGGTATGCCGCAGACGAACCAAGAAATCAAAGTGTGTCATACAACTACAACTGAGATTGAAAATAATGATCTCTGGAATAGATTCTCCAGTTTAGATAAAATGGTAAGAGTGTTATCTTACTGCTACAGATTTACAAACAAACAATCAACAAATAAGCTACTTACTAGTAATGAACTAAACGTGACAGTAAAACGAATAATTCAGAAGATACAACAACAGGAATTCAAAGATGAATTGAAAACCATACAAAGTGGACAACCCTTGAAGAAAAATAAAACATTATCCACTTTAGATCCGTTCATAGACGAGGACGGACTACTTAGAGTTGGAGGCAGATTAGAAAACTCCAATTTGCCTTACAATCAAAAACATCCAATAATTTTACCATATAACCATCACGTAACGTCATTAATTATACAAGACGCACATACAAAAACTTTGCATGGTGGTAACAAATTAACAATGGCTTATTTACGACAAACATACTGGATCATTAGTGGAACAAGAAAAGTAAAGAGTATAATTAACAAATGTGTGAGGTGCATACGATACAAAGCAGACACAAACTCACAAAAAATGGGAATACTGCCAAAAGCACGAGTAACGCAATCCTACCCATTCACTTATACTGGAGTGGATTATGCGGGACCAATACAAACAAGAACCATGAAAGGGAGAGGACACAAGTCTTATAAATCATACATTGCTGTTTTTGTATGTTTAGCAACAAAAGCAGTGCACCTAGAATTGGTGGGAGATTTAACAACAGAAACATTTATCGCTGCGCTACGCAGATTCATGGCACGAAGAGGTCACGTGTTACACATGTACAGTGACAATGCAACAAACTTCGTAGGAGCAGCCAACTTTTTACATCAAGAAATATTACAAATCACGCAATCGCCGGAATTTCAAAACGCAATGACGAATATAGGAACACAGTGGCATTTCATTCCTCCATCATCACCACATTTCGGTGGCATCTGGGAAGCTGGCGTAAAGTCAGTGAAACATCATTTACGTCGAGTAATCGGGGATTCGACACTAACATACGAGGAAATGACAACCTTTCTACACCAAATTGAAGCGTGTTTGAATTCAAGACCATTGTGTGCGCAAACCGAAAATATTAATGACAACACAATACTAACTCCAAGCCATTTTCTTATTGGCCGAGAAGCAGTAGGAGTACCAAACCCGCTCGAAAACATCAATACTGACCTAGTTAACAGATGGAAGCAGATTCAAAAAATGAAAAAAGATTTTTGGAACAGTTGGACAAAAGACTATCTTCATCAACTACAGCAAAGATACAAATGGAAACAAGCACATGAAAATGCTAAAATTGGAACGGTAGTACTAATAAAAGACGACAATATAAATCCAAGTAAATGGCCATTAGCAAAAATCACAGAAGTACACCCGGGAAATGATGGTGTAGTTAGAGTGGTAACTCTTCAAAAATCAACAGGCGCTTGTCATAAAAGATCAATTCACACGTTGATCCCGCTCCCTGTGAACGAAAACGAAGAAATTGAAACAACTAGCAAAAACATGCAAACGTCTACGCAATGTAACATGTCAACAGCCACGATAAACAAAAAAGGTATACGATCATCGAAAAGTTGGCTAAAGGGTTTACTAGTTCAGACAATGCTTATTTTATTAATCGGCACCGTATCGACTACGCCCACATACACATTAAAAAATTTAAAGCCAGGGCTATACGTTGAAGACATTGGAACCACAACTATTAATCGAGGAACGTTTAGAATTGAAACTGATTACGAGAGAGGAAGCTTGGAACTAGACCAAAAGAAGATCGAAAAAATAACAACACAATTTCAAC
Organism: Brachylomia viminalis; assembly: GCA_937001585.2. Lineage (NCBI taxonomy): Eukaryota > Metazoa > Arthropoda > Insecta > Lepidoptera > Noctuidae > Brachylomia > Brachylomia viminalis. The sequence continues at coordinate 2,546,347 of OW443307.2, read as the reverse complement.
AACTTTGTAAGGACACTCAATACATCATGGATGAAACGCATTGCAATGAATTTTATCACCATTTAAATGAAGAAAAAGCAAAATTTGAGACAACAAAGGAATACCTAACAGAGATAAAGAAAACTAGGAAGAAACGAGGTCTCTTGGGACAACTTTTAACATCGGTATTCGGAGTTAATGATGAAGTATACAGGGACATAGAAACATTAAATAACAATCAGCAGAAGCTTATAGACGCTGCCAATCATCAAACAAAGATAATGATATCCACCATCGCAGGTGTAAACCAAACTGAAGAACAAATCCAGAAGAAGTTAGAGAAGTTCCAAGCAAAACTAAATGAAGCAATATCGTTCATGAATAACCACAATGTTTGGTATAAATCGATTGACAAAAATCATATCAAGATACAAGTAATGCAAACCTACGAGTTAGCAAACAATTTTATAAACGAAATTATGGACTATTATAAAGGCTTACTTGAAATTTATTCACAAAAAACCACTATATACAGTATACTAACACCAAAACACATTAGCAAAATTATACAAATGGCTAATCAAAAACTACCATCAAACTTAAAAATTATTCAGGGTCAGATAATACAAACAGAGATGAATGTTAATACTACGCACATAAGAGTGTACGCGTACTTCCCAATACACGACATCACAAAGTATACTCTGATACACGTAACGCCAATTCCAGAAAGGAAAACAGATGGATCTTTCGAGTGTTTAACGATACAGCAGACATTCATGGGTTTCGATTACAACAACGAGCGCTACTTTGAATTAAATCAAGACGAATTTAAAGACTGCCTTCAAAGTAACACAGAGTTTGTCTGCTATCCCGTAGCTGTCAAGAACATGCAATTAAATAAAAATTGCATAGTTGAACAACTCTTCAGAACAGAGAACGACACCCACACCCAATGCACGTCAAAGACCTTCAAAATTTCGACAGATGTTGTATGGAAACAATTATACATGCAAAACACCTGGCTCTTCATTGCAACAAAATCGGTTGCCATATCGATTGTGTGTGACGGCCAAAGACAAGAAATAACGATACAAGATGTCGGAGTTCTCTATATTTCTGAGAATTGTGTCATTAAAACACTAAACAACATACTTGCTGCAAAAAGGACAACGACTATAACAGTACTAGCGTCTTATTCCAAAACGACGAACTTCTCCATTAATACGCAAATCCTACCAACACATATAAAAGACATATCCAAGGAAGAATTAGTTTTAGACAAGTCAAAGGGAGTTTTCGACCATTTACTCACTTCGGAAACAAATTTACAAACTCAGCTAGACAACACAATTTGGAAACAACTACAATCACATACATACATCGCCAGCATTAGCACCTCACTTGTCATTATAAGTTTAGCATGTGTTTTAATTTATTTCGGTCCACAGGTATTGAACAAATTTCGAGCCACCATTGCAGCAAGAAGGAAGACTACGCCACCTATGCAGCAACCAACAAACTGCCCACCACACCCGCGACAAACTCCACAACGGTACGGCATTCCACACAGCGTGCCCACCCCGTCACAACAAACTGAACAAGGCCAGGCCAGACCATACGAGACCATCGAGTTGTACCAATTGGAGTCCCGTTCCTGAGAGTCGCCAGAATGTTCAATGTTACCTTTGGACATTGACTCAGCACTCTGCCTGCCTCATGCGATCCAGTTAAAATATTGACTTGGTTGCATATTACACGCATAGGACACATAGAATTAAGTATAATAGTGTGTGTTAAGAGAAACTAGTATATAAGCAGAACATTTTGTAAATAAATCAGATTTGAATTTTATATTCTTGTCTCATTACCCCTCACTGTGGCCAAGACACCTTTAGCCATCTCCGATCAGTCTCGTGAGTCTGCGTGACTGGCAGTGAGTGTACCCTTCCCGAACCTGGTATTCCTGTCTACTATCCGTCTGTTACCTTAGGTCGCATGGTGCAGACATCCTGTACTTATCTATGTATTTATTTATCACACACTAAGTATATGGTAGGCTAGGGACTGTTAGGCTTGTAGGTCTTTGTAGGTTCCTTAACTTATCATATATTTCCATGTACCGTCACACCCTTGACAATATTGCGGCCTTACGTGACGTTTGTTAAGGGTGGATGTACAATGTTCTATCCAGGTTTGAAATTTAAGCCTAGCCTCACTGTGAGCATCACGTACATGATTATTCCAGCCACACAATGATCGATGTTTTCTGTGAGGCCTAAAGTCACTTGTCTCTTTAGATTGCTCAGCTATTGCTGATTATTGTTTTGTATTATTATATATACAACGTGTCCCAGAAATCAACGTCAAGCCGAAAACGGGCAATAGGCCAAGTCGTGACAGTTATTAGAAAAATAAAAAATAAAATCTTAGTTATGTACTTTTCAAATTTTATGGATTCAAATATAAATCTCAAAAAGTGACACCCTGTGATGATCTTTCAAGTCCTGTGACTACAAATATTAACTTTTCGTCAGTTTTTTTTCTGTGACGTAACCATGAATAACCCTTCTGTAAATTACAGTAAAAAGTTAAAACATAACTTCCTCAGTTTTAAATAAAATGTTAGATTTTTGCCCAACATTGAATTCAAAATTATTACATCACCCAACTTTAACCGCGTGTAGTGTAAAAAAAATGTACTACACTATTTTTTTTTTTTATTTGTTTGTTTGTTTGTTTGTTTGTTTGTTTGTGTTTCATTTTTAATTAATTTTTATTTGATTATTTTATTATTTCTACTTGACATTATGGATTGTAATCTGAAATAAATGAATTATTATTATTTTGGCAAGTAATTTAAAAGATGGCGCGTTTAGTCTGGATTCTTGATTATAAATTTATAATAATAGTTAGCTTTAAAAAAAATTGTTTTGGTCATTGCATTATGCTTTTAACTCAATACTCTAATTGGGGTGTATGAGGTCTTGCGTTAATTATGTTACACGTTGTTTATATATAGGTATATAAATATATATATATATTTATATTATTACTAATATTGTTTTTTGTGAAATTAGTAGTAAGTTTTTATAATCTAACTGTTTGCTATTCCTTTCAATAAAAAAAAAATTTAAAAAAAATGCTGGTCCTCGAAACTGCTACTGCAATAAAATGGCTGTAACATATTTAATCATAATCAGTTAGTCAGCGAATTGGTAAAACTAAAAACAATGAAAATACACGGACGAGAAATCTATAAAAGCCACTTGGAAAGTGCCTAAAGAACTCTAAATGGTATCTCCTATACCACACAGTTAGCTTCATGAAGTAGTGAGACGTCGAGTGTACAGACGGCCAGGGGAACGTACCACACAAGCATGTTTCGAAGAAAAAGTTCCATACGGAGGAGGAGGTACTGTACACGTGTGGGCCAGTTTTTCATCAGATGGCCACACGACGCTAGTGCTGATAGAAAATGCAATCTGACCGCTGTGAGATACGTAAACGAGATTCTCAATGAACATCGGTCCGTATTGGGTCAATAATTGGGCGACAATGCATTGTTTGTGCATGATAATGCCCATCCCCGCACAGCTCATGTGGTAAACGAGTACGTTCAAGCCGTGGGAAATCCATCAAATGGAGTAGCCAGCTAGAAGCCCTGACCTAAACCCTATTGAACATGCCCGGAACGAGCTTGGCAGACGTGTTAGAAGCCGAAATCCACCTCCAATCACACTTTATGCCCTGAAAAATGCACTTATTGAATAATGGGAGAATATTCCTCAGAATATGCTGAGGAATCTGGTTCTCAGCATGCCAAATCGTGTAGAAGCCGTATTGACAGCACGCGGAGGCAATACGAAATATTAAATGATTAAAAAATTAAGTTTCAATTTCGTAAACCCATTTCTCTGAGAGTTATTCTTTATTGTCCAAATTGCGTATTTTTTTTTCCCTGCTTTACACATTATTTTTTTTTTGTTTCGATTTGGTTTTTTCATATACATTTGAATGTTGCTTTTCACTTCAAGAAGCTATATTGCGTGGTTTCAGAAATATTTCTAGATAACCTAATTTTGCTCGTCAGTGCATAGTATATAAAATATATCGCGAAGTATGTGTGGTGTGAACTATGAATGATAGAGTGATGGATGATGTGATAAGACCAGGGAGATGTAGTGACAAAGGAGTATGCTTACATGGTCTGGTCATATTGAGAAGAATAATGAAAGGCAACTAACAAAGAGTATTTTCAATGGCAACAATTTTTAAAATTAACAAGATGTGAATGGAGGGGTCGCCTATGAAGGACATAATTGTACTGATCTTAATGGTGATGCTCTTCAAAAAGTTCAGGTGTGTAGTACTCGCCACCGGCGAGCGTGCTTGTATAACGAATTACTATTTCTTATCTGTTAACTGTGAATGCCTAAAACATATCGTATTTAATTAATGTAATTATGAATACATTTTAAAAACACGATTGTACATTTTACCGTTATAATTTTAATATAATTTCTAAATCGTCGCCTTAGGGCGATTTTCACCAATCTTTTATACCTAGAATAAGTCTTATCGTGAGAATAAATTTTGGATTCTTGACAGTTCTTCCATACTAGAACTGTCAGACGTCAATTTTATTCCACGGATAAAATATGTCTGAGTTTGGTGAAATCAGCCCTTAGAGTGAAAACCTCGGGAATGCATTTTTGCTCAAATTAATTTTATTGCGTTTCTAGAAAGAAAACGTCGCAACGCATATCCTGATCTGACTAATTTGTTCGTTGATAAAAACGGGTTAAATTTCCATATTAATTAATAAAAAAACATAAAAGACGCCCCATACAAAAATTTTACAGCATGCAGTTTTTTCTTTCCCCTGAAAAGTTACCTCTTTGTTACACTTACGAGGTTTTCACTCTAAGGTGTCGAAATGTGGTTTTAACATGCATACGTGCTAACATACTGCTTGGAGTACTTTTGAGCGGCAAATTAAAAAACAATATCGTGGAAAAAACAGTTGAAGTCTTATGTTTGTTTTGTTATCACATCAAAAACAAAAAAAGTTCGGCTATATCGAGATCCTTCAAGAAATACTACAAGTTCGTCAATTGTTTCAGATAATATTTTCCATCTTATAATGAAAGCAGTACATAATACGTTCTCTCTATTCCTCACCATAGTTAACACAGCCCACATGGTGGGTGAACCCTACTGTGCCTGTACATCGGTGTACATGCCTGTATGCGGTTCGGATGGGGTGACGTACAGCAACGAAATGTGCATGAGGTGCGGGGATCACGCCGTCACAGTCGTCAGGTATGAGCCTTGTGATGATAAGGAATACTCCATGTTGGAAAAACTAGGCATGCTGCGGCCACATAATTAATTGCTGTGGTTTTTCATTAAAGTTTTGTGATGTCAGATGGTTTTTGCGTGACCGTGTGCCCATTAGAGTGGAGCTAAAGTGCAGTGGTAGTAGGTAGGTTTTTTTTTCAATAGGTTTTGTCCCACTGCTAGGCAACGGTCTCCTCCATAGCCTTCCACTCTTTCCTGGGTGCTACCTTCTCTGGCCAATCTCAATTGAACTTCTCTAAGTTCCAATCCCGGCGTTCGAACTATTAAAAAACTCAGTTTTCAATCGTTTTAGTTTATTAAGGTTTCTTTTGGAAATATTGTTTCATTTAGTTTTGAGGAATTCTCGTTAAACACTTTTAGAGATAGGTACCAAGTTTTCAGTCATGAATTACTATAATTAACAGGTTTCTTTTTTGTTAGTATTTGTTGTGGTTTTCTACTCTAAGATCGGCTTAACGCTAATTAATCTTAATTCTCCCCTAATCTGAACTAGTTTGGACAGCTAAAAGATTAAAGAGTTAACGTTTTGTTTAAAACTTTACTCGAAATTAACTTTGAAGGTTGTATTTAAATAATTAAGTTTATCCCGTAAATTCTTTAAGGTTTAAATATTTGATTTTAATTGAAATTCTCGGGGATGTAAAAATAAAAATTGAAAAGCCAAAAATATAGGTACTAAAAATATCAATAGGTCAATAGGGACATAACTGACCAGTTTTGACTGACCAGTTGGTGCAAACATTTGGTGCAAACAGTTGGTGCAAAAAACATGTCAAACATTTGTGTGCATGAACATGTCTGTTTGACCTGTGTCTGGGTGTTTATATGTATATAAGTATGTATATCAGTCGTCAGGATACCGTAGTATAGGCTCTAACTAGTTCGGGGCCTGAAGACCTTGTGTGGATGTTGTCTCAAATATTATTATTTAAAGGGCTATTTTTATTTATCATCATTGAATACACAAAGCCGTGGTTTTCATGTCACCACGGCTTTATTTATTTATTTAAACTTCTCGCACACAGTAAGGTACAACAGCGGACTCTCTACCAGTCAACCATGGGTGGTGAAGAGATAAGATAGCAGGTGCTCTGTTTGAAAGGAGATAATAATAAGAAAAAATAACAATTTAAATGGATTTTTGTTAAAATATTTAAAAATGTACCTATGTATTAATCTTCATAAGATTAATAAACGAAAAAACAAAAAAGGATAACATAATAAATTATAAATAAAAAAATACATTTATATACCTACATTAATAAATGTTAATAAACATGTTCAAGCTTTGTGTCTTCAATGATGAATAAGCTCCTTTGTCTTTTTGGTTTAGGGATGAAGGCAAAAGAAGACGAAGAAAAAATTACGTAAATGCTACCAATATAAGCCATCGTGTACAAACCATCCACCATAAAATCTAGTACGAAAAGATTAAATAAAGGAATATGTTTTAAAACACTTAATTTATAGTTTTATAAATTCTAGAACAAACACTCTTACCCGGACCCTAAAACTAGACATTTTAACAAACAAACCTCGACGGGTTTCCCTCTTATTCTTGTAAAATTTAAATAAAACGCTTATAAAAAGTTGAAGTAATAAAACGGCAGAATTTCTCTAATAACTTATTCAATGCAAGTTCTTCGTTCAACGCATTCATGGCTATTATCCGACCTTAAAATTTCATCTTTCCTCTAGTAGAAGTGGCTACGATCCGGAGCGAGCGAAGCGAAAGATTGGTGAAGCGGAAAATGTGATTGGTAAAAGAGGTGGAGAAATATAAAGCTGATGGTGATTTTGATGGCCTTTTAATTGTTCTGAAAATATCCGCTATTAAAATTGTAGAAGGCATATCCATAGTTCCCATGCTTGTGACAGGAGTTTGGTGAACACCGGGGTGGTTTTTAGTCAGTAAGAGTCTGACAGACCCCGCCTCCCGCCCCAGGGCGGCGGACATCCATGAGGTTTTTCCATCCCGGAAACAAAAAAAGGAGTTTGGTGATAAGTTGAAAATACGCCATTTGCAGCTTTTAGTGTAATTAAAACATTTACTGCAGTTACTCCCCGTTGATATTTTCTTGTAACGTATAGGCGAGAGTTATGCGAAAATAATATAAGCAGTGTTAACTAATAATATCTATATTATTATACAGGCTGGGCCAGAAAGAATTGCGAATTTGAAAAAATCATTAAAAAAAAACTAAGTACAATTCACATACAAATTTTTATTTCTATAAAAATTGACATCTGGGAAATTCATTTCTTAAAAATAACGTCATCCAGGTGTGCACCATCGCGCTGCAAACATTCTTCGAATCTGAACCTCATATTGGTAAAAACTCGCTGGCACATTGCACGGGGAATAGCAGCCATTTCTTCCCGGATATTGGTCTTCAACTGGTTAATCGTGGCTGGGTTATTGGAGTAGACTCTACTTTTTAGGTATCCCCACAAAAAAAAGTCCGGTGGCGTTAGATCCGGACTTCTAGCAGGCCATGCAGTGTCACCTCGGCGCGATATCAGTTTCCCAGCAAACATCTCGTTTACGACCGGCATTTGGCTGTAATTCCTGCACGAGTTGAATTTTATATGGGTGCAATTTCAGATCTTTCAACAAAATGTGACGCAAAGATGTTCTGGATACCACAAGTTCGGCTGAACGCTTTCGAGCCGATAGTGCAGGATTACGTTGGACTGAAGCTCTAACTTGTTCAATTGTGTCTTCCGTTCTTGTTGACCTTGGGCGTCCCGCAGGCTTCTGTTTGAGAGTCGAACCAGTAGCTTCGAAATTTCTGACCCACGATCGAATCACACTTTCCTTCGGAGACTGATTTAGGTCATGTAATCCAAACTCACGCCGAACAATAGCGCACGAATTGCGATTTTTCTAATAATGTTTAACACAGAATGCACGTTGCGCTCCAGTGAAGTGATCCATCACGACTAAATTTCCGAGAACCGAGCTACTTAACGCCACCACCCGCGCAATCCCCTCTCTAAAGCTTCAAACGCAAGAGTGTTTTTAAAATCGTACGCCTTTCTGGCCCACCCTGTAGTAAGAAAAATACCCAATAAAACCAATAGTAATTACCAATTTCAGTAACGGTACAAAAAAATCAAATGTCATTTATTCAAACTCGGCTGAGAATCAGCACTTGTTGAACGTCAAAATTACATAAGACAGTCCCCCAAAACACCCGCCCTTCACCATTTCCTAGTGCTTTAGCTGGAAAGAAGAAGTGGCGCAACAAACTCCCCAGCAGCAAAGCTGTCTGTTCAATTAGAAGAAATGGATTCTATACAATAGTAAGTCATTAACATTTCATTAAATTATTTGCCATATGTCAGTTAACACACGCCAATAAACCTACCAACAAAAACATTGAAAAATATACTCATCAGAAATAAATAATAAAAACGTAAACAGAACTTAATACCTAAATACAAAAAATTAAAAAGGGCGTGCCCGCTTACATTTGCAATGCTGCATTACGTTTAAATAGCTGTAACTTGAAGTGACAAATGTCCTTCGAAGTAAAATAGAGAACAATTACTAATAACAAAACCATAGCCAGCAAGATGACCTGTCATCACAAGCAGGACCGTTACTGAAATTGGTAAGTCAGGGTGCACTTAAAACTTATTGCGCGAAATCATTTGCAGTTTTCAGTTTAAAACAACTTGCTAATAAACGCCTGCCTATTAAAGACTGCAGGTACACAGTAACTAATGTAATGGGCCGATGCATGCCAGGGTTGCGGGAAAGTCCGAAAGGGTTACCGTGGCCCCTGGCACTGGCAACTGAAGGAACACGGGTGGGTTTTAGTCAGTAAGAGCCCGCGCCCTCTCGCTCCGCCCAGAGCGGGAGAAGTTATTTAATGATTTCCCATCCTCAAAATTAAAATAAATTTCCACTTTAAACTTATTGCGCGAAATCATCTGCTGTTTTCAGTTTAAAACTACTTTCTAACAAACGCCTGCCTATTATATGTAGACTGCAGGTACACACTAACTAATGGAAACTAGGTTTTAAACACTGTTACTCACAAGAGAATCGTGATGACCGAGGCGAGTGTGAGCATTTGCGGCGGATGAATTAAGCGACCCCGAAAACTCAAACTCAAAACATTTATTTCGATTACTTAAACCATGTACAGACACTTTTGAATTGTCAGAGAGTCGGTCACTTAGTCAGCAAGTTCAAGCTAGTTGCCCGTTCGGAAACGTAGATCTCTAGAAATAAAACAAAGAACCTATCTCTTAATTTAAACTTGCGTTGGACCGTCACCTTTATCACAGAACAGTGTCACACGTTCCTGTTTTCCATCTACAGACACAGTGTTTTATTTAATCTTATTACAGTGCTGTTTTATTAAAACAACGCGACGCACGGGTTTTGTTTTAGAATGCTTGTGCAGATAGTTATGTAGAATAGATGTAGGTGTACGTGCATGGTGTTCTTCTTTGATATACCGTTGTTACGTTCTTTGTTAATGACTACAAAAAGACGGCAGTCTATGGTGCGTTTATAGGGTTGCTTACCCAAAGGATGCCGACGGAACCGTAATACTCTGTCCGTCCTTCTGTCTGTCAGCGAGATGTATGTCAAGAACCGTAATAGGTAGACAGTTGAAATTTGACAGAGTGTGTATTTCTATGTTCTTGTCCCGAGGTGCTTATGAGGAGTGGAGAGGTATGCCATGACAATCAGGACAATCCCGTAAGTACGGTCAAGATTCCCACCAAGATCTTACTGGAATACTTCCTTCCTCCGAGCACGTTTTCTCTTGCGAATCTCCACTCAAGGCAGCCAATAATGGCAAGAAAGAGTTAGGAGCTCTGTTCCTCGTCAGTGTTCACTCCAGCCGGCTAAAAAAGGCATGCCAGAGGTGAGGAACAAGACTTCACAAATAATTAACAAGAACCTCATGGAAACGTGTTTAAAAAAAGACATTGTGTTAAATATTGCACGGTGGTAGGGAACCCTTCGTGTGCGAGAGATTATTAAAAACCTATGTTTTCGATTCTGCATAGTAGTAGCACTTTTAGGTAATGAATAAAATTTCTCTCTATACTAAATAAAGGAAGTGATATTAAAAAACGATATAGATAGATAGAGTTCGCTTTATTAGATAAGTGCACCATATAAATAACAGATATAAATGTAGAAATTTTACAGCGGGTGTAGGCCTTCCTCTGAGACATTCACAGGCTTTTCTGTGTCGTCACGAATTTTTTTTTCCTAACTTAACTTATGAAAGATTTACCAGTCCATCTAAAATTCTCACCAAAAATAATACAAAATAAACATAAACACTATAGATACTTAATGAAGTTCAAGTTATAACCGTTCACTTATCCACCATGATAGTGGCATTATAACAGCTATCAACTTTACATACTCGTACCAACAGTTTTCATCACATTTAAGTTGCATAACTTCGCTTATGGGTGAACAGTTTAAGTGTAGAAACTTCTACGAATGATAACGCTTGCATAAGCTGAAGTTATACTATATTAGGTTTTAAATTTTTCTCGTAGGATGTTCCGTATCCTTAAATTGTTTAATTTGTCTGTAAACATTTTGGGATTATTCTAGAAAACTTGGTATTTTATAATACCCTTTCTTGACAGTTTCATGTCACAACACTGTAATATTGTCACTCCGTTTGTGAATGATGGCAATTATATGAAATGATGATGAAATGATTTTTATTTCTGTAAGTAGGTACAAACACTTTTACACGTCAAACATTTTTTTTTTTTATACTAGATGAATGAGGTCGGCGTTTCATAACTGACTACTCTGAGAAGAAAGGCCGAAACAAACTCAGAGGTCACAGTCTCTTTTAAAGTCCAGACAAAATCTTGGTCAGATCATGTGAAGGCTATGTAGATCGGTATCTAAAATGGAATTTTGAAGAAAGAACCACACAGTTTGAGTGAACCTGTCCAGTCAGTGCAAGCAATTATCAGCAATCGTGCAGCCCAACTCAGAACTTAAGGAGCTCAACGATTTGACGAACAATACCAAAGAAAGGACATTTGAGTAGGTCGCAGAAATTACTCAAACTTCAAGATCAAGATTGAACTAACTGATAAAAATACAAAAAAGCAATGACCGCCATAGTTCTCACATTCACAATAATTAAAATAATACTTTACAAAGTAAATATTCATGTCATAGTATATATAAAATAGATATATATATAACAGCATAGTTAGTCAGTTTATTGTTAAAAAGCCTAGGTAAAATGTATCTAGGTAATAGAAATAATGTCCTTACTCGTAGTAACTTTAAGAAAGCAAGCGGTAAACCTGTTTTCTTCGACGAGAAACACGTGATGGGACTTTTAATTTACACTAGGAATAATAAAACAGGAAGAAAATTATTTGGATTTTTCTTCTTATCTTGAGTCGGCAGGAGATATAGTCTATGTTATAGTTAATAAGGATTATCATATAAAAAGACGCAAGAAAACTTTAGTTTAGACAGCAATTAAAACTAAACCATACGCTACTAATATAAATCTCTTTGCACTGTGAATATGAATTTGTAACAAATCAACCAAATGCGCTTCCTACTTTCCCTGTAGACTAACATTACAGCTACAGACAAGAATATTTCACCCCTAGACCCCATTGCGGCACTACGGCACTCGAAAAGCGCGTGTCCAATTGGAGGAAGACCAATATTTTATTTAAAACCCCATATCAAAGGCTCACGGTACAGCGCCCCCCTGAATTATACACCGTTCTGCGTTTAATGGCTTTAATTTTCAAACTCTTGAAAAATATCTGTGCAAAGTTTCCACGTTAAGTGCGGCAAGAGATTCAAGTTAGACAAGTTAAGGAAATCTTTTGTCAAGTTCATGTGACGTCACAGTAAGGATGAATTTTTAATTCGACGTCAATTTTCGAGGGGTGAAAGTTTGTTTTGATATTTTTTATGGCGTGAAGTGTTAAATTGATTTTTTTTTGTTAATATGATATTTGAAATACAAGGAAAACTAAATCCTTGTCACCATAATTACAATTACTGGTAACAAAAGGTAACGTGTAACAGAATAAACGCAAGCCCTGAAAGTAGTTTGCTCATAATTGACTACTGAATCCATTTCAGTAACTATTAATATAGTTTTTTTTTAAATTATGTATTTTGCAATACTGACCGCCGCTTGAGCCAAAGTAAATTAAATCTTATTTCAAGGTAATAAGACTCAATTTTCAATGCATAAAGTAATGCTAGGGTCAGCACGATTTTCTTAATAATAATAGTTAGCTTTAAAAAAAATTGTTTTGGTCATTGTATAATGCTTTTAACTCAATACTCTAATTGGAGTGTATGAGGTCTTGCGTTAATTATGTTACACGTTGTATACAGGGTGACAGGAGCATCGATGCGCAACTTGTTAACATTTGTATTCAGTACGTGATTCTGAACTATTAGGTAGGTAACTAACTAGTAGGTATTGCACTTATCTACGAAACAGCCGATTTTTTTATCAGCAGACCTATTCTGCGAAAATCTCACCGTGAACACGTAGGTGAAGTGAGCTGTCAATAGTGTCAATCTTTAGCATCAGGTGGAAAGACACCTCACTTGAAGCTCACTTCATCCAAGTTTTCACGGTGAGATTTGTACAGAATAGACCGGCTGTTTTTATTCTGATAAATTCAGACCATTCATCAGCACCACGCAGAGACTGACTCAATGCTGTTGCCCGCGTCTTGTTTTTGATTAAATAAAATTGACGGTGCTCAAAAGTGATGAAATGGTATTTCTACAACCTTAACCTAACTCCCCACCGACAAAATGACTCATTCCCAATTTTTGTAAATTAACGTTCAAACAAACTCAAATCATGTTTATTATTTTCCATACAGCCTCGTTTACGAATTCCGGCCAATTTATTTCAATCCTTGTTACGCAATAAGCAAATTTCACCCCCATTCGACCCCCTAAAGCGAAACAAGAACTCCATTGTAAAAGTACGGTTTCTTCGTATGCAAAACATTTTTGTAAGCGTTCAGGTGTGACGTTCCCATGTGGATGATTTTATGCCTCATCGGGTCACAGTCGCCTGGGATCGCGATAACGGAACTCGGAAGTTTTGCTTCCTTTGAAACAGAACTATAGATACAGACTTTACGATACAATATGTTGCGTATGTGAAGGTTTGTTTGGGATAATTTAAAATGCTTTTTAGGAAGCGTGTTCCCTAAAAGCAATCAGCTATCAGCAATCTATGTAGTTTGTGTAGTTTCATTGTTCTGTGCTAACATAGAGGCGTCTCAAAATCATGTAAAAACAGAAGTCATAGCAGCAAATATCGACCAAATGCCAATTAAAATCAATGAGCCTGGCCCAAATCAGTAAAACAAAATGTCTCCAAAATATATGCACAAAAATCACCTTTTATCTTCAAACAGATTTTCCAATACACGTTTCATCCCGCTCCTTCCAATTAGTAGGACACAGCACCCCGGGGTCTTACAGATTTATTTAGCCAAAGGTAAATAATCCAATCGTGGCCCGATTCAATCGGTCTCAGAATCAATGGATGCAAATCGTTGGTCGGATGTCGCTAAGAAGATTAAGCGTAGTTGTAATTAGAACAGTACTGTAGTCAGTAATTAAAGGTTCTGTTCTAATTGGTTGAGTTCTGTTGTTGCTTTTTCTTGGAGAAAAAGGGATGTTTTGGTTTTTTTGTGGTCTTGTCTGCTGGGATTTGGTAGTGATACCGTTTGTTTCATTTGCTATTTTTATCTTAATATTTATAATGTCTATTAATGACAGTTGTGATATGAATATACGGATAATTTAAGTTAGTAATCAATTCGATTAGCAATACATTTCCCTGACTTTATTTCATGACATTTAGTGTACTTATTTGTAGTGGAATATCTGTAAAAAGTTATGAAGAGAAATTTCATGGCTTTACATCTTTTAACATGCATTGAGCCAGGTACTCTTGATATCATAACTATTTTTTTTGTCTCTGAGTTGTTTTGTGCTATTATAATTATAACACTAGTTGTTGTCTTGGTATTCAATTAAGTATATAGCAACACAGCAATGTTGGTTACAGTCTGAATATCCAAGATGTGTTAAAAATAAAATTGACCATGACAGAGCAAAATTATGATAAGTCTTTTATACGTTTTCGTGAATTTCAATGCCTTACGATTATTCTATGATAAGCTCCTAAAACATACCCTTTTTTCAAGATAAATCCCAATTAGTGAAAGTATTAAGCACGGTATTAACCTTATTCGTTAACCCCTTACATATGAATTGGCTAATAATTCCAATATGTATTTACCTTATAAGTAAATTACTGAGAAAACAAAAGGTCAATTACAATGTTTGTTTGTATGTAAATTGATTAGAGATAAAGAGAAATGTAGGTACTCACGGATTGAATAAATGACTGTGGAAATTATGAAAAATGGTTGGCTGTCTAAACAATGTCTTGTGATTAACCTTTGTTAAGGCAGTCGTTCCATTAATTATATTTTTTATATTCAGTTACATCTAACAATAACTGTAAAGTTGTGTGGAAGGTTGTCATGGCCATGGCCATGTCATGTCCTGAGAAATTTTTAAGTATGGATGTATGAGTAGGGGAGACCAAGGAAACGATGGGTGGACTGTGAGATGATTTATTATTATTTATTCTTTTATTTATGATATGAGAAGAAAAAGGGCCATTACTGAGATAACGTCTGCCAGAAGTATGGGAGAATAAGACATGATGCGCCGATCCTAATTACATTGGGATAAAGGCAAGATAATGATGATACAACTACTGTTGGAATCTTAAAAAATTTATGAAATTAAACAACTTTTTTACAAAAAAATAACAACCGACTTCCTTAAAAAAAAACACTACCTACAAAGTGAAAAATAACTTTAATTTCGGAAGTCGGTGTCTTTGTACCTGTATTTTAGCTTTTTCCACCGACTTCCGAAATTAAAGTTATTTTTCACTTTTAGTGTTTTTTTATTGGAAGTTGGTTGTTTTTTTTTTGTAAAAAAGTTTTTATTTTTCACTTTTTAGCTATGGTAACTCATTCAAAAACGATTGTTTTTGGAAGGGGCGACTACAATCAATTCTATTTTAATGTAAATGTTGACGTTCAAAAGTGCCTTTTATGTGCATAATTGAAATAAATGCCTTGACTTTGATCGTCTTACAAGTCCACGTCCGTTTCAAAACGGTATTTTTTAATTAAAAATTATTTATTGTTGATTTTTTTTAAACCGGTCGACCGATTTCGATGAAATTTATGTGGGACCACCTCTGAAATATGACCTACCAAACAAAAAAAGAATCATCAAAATCCATTTATAAATGGCGGCATGATCGCGTAACAAACATACAAAAAAAAAACATACAGTTGAATTGAGAACCTAATTACGTTTGCTGCGATCGGAGGATCGAAAAAAAACCGAAATGATTTTAAATAAATTTAATTACTCAATTAATATTACAAAATTAATCCTATGAATGATGATTCCAGGCCCTGCAGTCTCGACATAGTTAGCAATCGTTTTCGGTTGCTAAGTCCTAACAATCCAGATGTAACGGTGTTTGGTGGTCTCGACACTCAAATTTATCGGTTGTTACCGGTATTTTAGGTAGGTACTGGTAGGAAACAACCGATAAATTTGAGTGTCGACTCGAGACCACCAAACATCGTTACATCTGGATTGTTAGGACTTAGCAACCGAAAACGATTGCTAACTATGTCGAGACTGCAGGGCCAAGTCGAAGTAGGACAATAGAATAATCATTCTTACAATTTATTGAGCAAACAACAGTTTGCGAAATCGATTGACGTCATGGGTGCATCAGCAATAATAAGTATCGGCGCGGATGCAACATCAGCGATCTTCGTATAGTAGCGCTATGTAATTTCTCCCCCCTTAGAACGGCGACTATTTTAGCACGTTGAGTGAAAATGTTGCCGGAAGTTCGCCAGGACTTTCATTTTCTTCCAGGGTTGCGGCTGGTGGTTGCTGTTTCTTTTTCATAGTGTTCGTACATCTGCGTAGGTAGCGCCGGGTTATTGCGATGATAACGAGTACGCTTGCACCTAATATTACTCCATACAATGGGATTGTAGTGTGGTAAAGTGCGTCGGTGTGCACGTTCTCAAGTTGAATAGGATTTTGGATTATAAGTTGGTCCTGGATGCTGTGTAGTCCTTGGAGATTAATAGAGTTCAGATTCACGTGGGTAGCTGTGGTGGCCTGTTTCTCAGCGTCATAGGGTATCTTCATTAATTTCAAGGGTTGGCCGATAATTTCGTCGTAAACGTTTGCGATGGTGAACTCTTCAGATTTCAGATAACATCCAGTGGGAATCGTTGCAAGATAACTACCCTGAAGCGATGTGTAGTCCTACTGACTGCGCCAATTACGTTTGCTGCGATCGGAGGATCGAAAAAAAACCGAAATGATTTTAAATAAATTTAATTACTCAATTAATATTACAAAATTAATCCTATTAATGATGATTCCAGGTCGAAGTAGGAGAATAGAATAATCATTCTTACAATTTATTGAGCAAACAACAGTTTGCGAAATCGATTGACGTCATGGGTGCATCAGCAATAATAAGTATCGGCGCGGATGCAACATCAGCGATCTTCGTAATTACCTCCTCCTTTTTTGAATTCGGTTAAAAAGATTGTGATTGTGAAGAAAGTGTTTGTACAAACCTACTTACAGAAATAAAATCATTTATAAAGAAAGCATGCGTACGATTCAAAATTTGTCAGTACATCTCCTTCCACCAACCACTATATAGAGCAAAATAAATACTACAAATTGAGCCTTAACCGTTCCTATATTGGAGAATATACAACTAAGGGAGTACATTCCAGCCAGGCGATCGGACGTTACTAATCGAAAGAAAGCACACGCCTTCAGACTCTCGTCAATACGATCCTTCCCGAGAGATTCCGAATTATTCCGAACATGTTCTTTGTAAATTGGTATCTAGGTAACGCCGAATGGTGCACGTGTGATAGATATTTTTTTAGTCTTCAGTTGGCTGAATGAGTAGACGCACTTAGTCTTTGTGAGCGTACTTTGATTATAAGTTTCTTTGTACATTTTATACAATGTTGTTGTTGATTTAAATAGGTACAAAATAATAATGGATATTGATTTAATCGACCTCCTATTATTCTAATCCAGGGCAGAAATTAAGGCCTCTCTACCAAGGACCCTGAATCAACATAAAAGAAAAGAACATTGATCTCTCTCTCTTCTTGGCGATTTTGGACTATTAAGTTTCCTCACGATTTTCTCTTCGTCGTAAGTTTACAAGTACTGGAAATGAAAAGGAAATTGAATATTTAAGTGAACATAAACATATTTTAGTCACTTAGCAAATAAAAGCCAGCCGTAAAATCCTATAGCAAACTCCACTTCACTCCGAAATATCAAGAAATCTTTGAAGCATTATTAAACTGTTTCGAGATATATTCCAAGTGAAAATATAAGTTAACTGCTCAGTAGATGAAAACTTAATAGTCCAGGTTTCACTGCGAATTCAATTAGAGCTCCGTTCAGGTGCGACTCGAGCCGGTTTGAACCACTCCTAGCCGGTGTAAGGTGGAAATATCCGGAAATATCCAGATATTTCTAGAAATTTCACTCTACGAGCAGGTTAATTTCATTTGGTGCACAGAAAACTGTGTGAACGTTATTGCTCCAACCGTGTTTGTTTATATTTTTAGAATTTATACTAATAAAATGTTGACCAAAAAAACAAGGGTGGGTTCCGCTATTTCGTAACGTTATTTTTAGTTTTCCTGTTGGATTGGCGTCACAATTGTTATTTTAAACCAGTTTTTTTTTTGTGGACTGCGAGCAGTTGTAATAATATGGAATGCTCCCGTGTTATCTTTGGGACGTGTTAGAAAAGTAATTGATATATTTTAGGTCACCCAGGATATCTCATAATATACATTACTTTCTTCGCAAGCGTGTTGAGACATCAGTCATCTTTACCATTCCATCCAACTGCCATTACTTTTATAGCTACAGACTTGGTGCAAAAAACTTAGTGCCCCGGCTTATGAATATCTGACCCTGAGATAAAGGTCTTAACAGCAACACATGTTGACTCGGCGGGACAAGTTCACAAGTTCTAACCCGTCATGCAAATATGGCGGGATAGGGATGGGACACTGAATGAAATATGAAAGTAGTTTGACATTAGTGTGTAAGCCAGTAAATAATGCTTTTAGAAATTAGTAACAAATTCATACATATATTTTACAGCCTAAAGGTTGAAATGATTGTCAAAAGGTTTCCAAATGATTGTCATTTTTTATTTAAGAGAGCAGCAAAGGTACTGATAGGTTGCATGTGCTAAGAACGAAGAAGATTCACATGCTGCACGATACGTCGAGATAAGCAGCTGCGATATTAAGTCCAGGATTCCTAAAGATATTTTAATTTTATTGGTAAAAAAGGAAATAAAAATAACATAAAAATTTGCACCTTGTAAGGAACTAGATCACTAAAAATACGTTAAATAAAAGGCATGTGTTTAATTGAGCCTTGAATGTTATTGAACAATATAATGAATGGGCTTCTCTTTGTGAACCTCAAATAACTCCTATTTTAAGGTCCTAAAGATACTAATAGCCAAATAACTGCGACCAACTTGGACGTAGCGTTTGCCGGCCGCTGCCGCGGCGCGGCACCGCTCGCTTCGCTTGATCGGTTCGCCCGCGGTTGGACACGCACGGTACTAACCTAGGTCGGGGTGACTCGTATCTTGGTTACTGCAACCAACTGTGAGAAAAGGCCAGAAAGGAAAAAAGTGGCTCGTTTATACAAAAAAGTGTGTACCATTAGAAGCCCAAAAAGTTTTAGAGGTGCATTAATAAAAAAAGAAAGCAAGAAGAAGGAAGAAGAAGAAAAGCAATAAATTTATAGAGGATTAGTTAAATATTTCCCAAAACATATACCTCCTAGACTATTCGAGTTACAGAGACAGTGTCCATCACTACGGAATGTCAAACGACAGTTTAACCGTCGGGCCGCGGGTGAGCGATGTCGTGGCAAGCGCGTTGCTCATGAACTTACCATGTTCATTAATTTGAAGTGTGGTTTCATTTCAATCAGAGTTTCAAGAGAATTCTTCTCGATTCAAAACTAGTAACAAAATTACCCCTTTACAGTTCTGAATTAGATTAAACAGCGCCGCGAAGGTGGTTTTGTGGGTGGGGACCGCTACAGAGTCATTTTTGGCATACCTAATAAGATAAAAGCCAGAAAATATTTAGCCAACCCGAAAGGTTGATTGACGTAGGTGCTTTCGTATCATTGGGTAGTTGTAGTCTGTAAAAACTTTCAAATGCACCCCAAATAAATGCATATTACCTCCAACGATTATTGCAACTTATCGCTACCCAAAACTGACCTATATTTTTTTCAGAAGTCAATTAAAAAAGTATTCCAAAATATTTCAACGAATCTACTACCAATTTGAACTTTTAAACATCCAAAGAAGCCAAATAAGGAAATGACGATAATTTCGTGATGAAACAGAAAGGACTTAAAAGTTTCGATACGTGAGTTCTGTTTATGTTACTGGGTAGCGAACCGGATATCCCGGAGAGGAAGTTCGCAATACGGGTGGGTACATAAAAGAATGGACCAATTTGAGGATGTTACTGTACCTAAACGATGTTGCTATGTACCTACTGCGGGTCGTATATCTCTGAGACACGCTCGCTTTAGTGGGGGGGGGGGGGGGGCAGTAGTACTGATGAACGTTTTCACTAACACTAGACGACACCTAAATGAATGCTGTTGTTGGATTTTTAACTTCCGGCGCTGAGACTAGCGTAGGAAATCTAACAGCGCGCATTTATTAAGACATTACTTTAGGTGGCTCCTACTGCTACTGAAAACAGGCATTAATCTGAAAAGTGTTTTGGTATAGTGACTAGGGGTGTATGTAACATAAGTAGTGCCGTAGCATAGTAAGTAGTTAACAATAGTAGTGCAAAAACAAAATGAGAGTAAGGTTATTATAAATAATTTACATATTTTAAAATTCTTACTGACATGTTTAGTTCGAGCATGTGTGAATATTTTCGAACACGTACGTAGCCCCTAGATATAAGTAAAAAAAAAAATTATAAGTAATAATGGTGAAAATAATAAAAAAAGTTTCAAAAAAGGAACAAGATAGTATCTTGTGTTTTGATGAAAAGTTGTTGTCATTTACAACTTGCTGATTTTTTTACTTTAAGTCAGTCCATTTATTTGATAAAGTCAAGCAAGAAACTTACCTATCACAAAAATACACCCACATAGTTTTTAGTTTAACACCATAATCGCCATAGCACTAAAACAAACAGATAAAATATAAAATAATTAATAATTCGACCACAAAAATACAATGACCAGCCAAAAGTACCTACCGACATAAATAAAAGTTGTTGGCATTTTTCAATTGAAAAACGTGGTTTGTTGAAAACAAAATCAACTGATGATTGATTGACGATAAGTTAATGGATATCGGCCATTTGTTACCTGCAAATGAAAAAAATATTTGATTATCTACCATCAGTTGTCCTTTATTTCGTAACTAGCTTCTACTGGCGAATTCCTCAGCGTGGAATTTCTAGTTTTTAGCTACCTATAATTATGTTTGTTAGTTTGTTTTTTTTTTTTTAATAAACGTTGCCCCACACTAGGAATTTCACCTGTATCGCGGGTGCGTTTACAAACATTTAAACTCACATACACAAACAGCCAGACCCGGAACAACTACTTGCAGGTCATAGAAATATTTGTTTCGTGCGGGAATCGAACCCGCGACACGCAGCGCAGCATTCAATCGCGCCAAACGTGCCGTCAAATGTAACTTCGCATTAGTGAAATATTTTTTGGAGTCGGATCAATAGATCCGAAGATTATCCCCCTAAATACAACCTCACAAATTTGACCTCCTTGTTATATTAGTAATATAGACTGCAATGCGTTTTGTAATTTCCAATACGGTTTTTGAATTAGGAATTGGTTTTGAATATTTTATTGGTTCGTTTTAGTGGTACGTTTTGTTGTTATAACCAGCCATTTTTGTGCAATTAGTTCTGTGTTTATGACTCTTTTGTTGGGAAGGGGAATTATAACACGAACGAATAAAAAAAACTTGGCGACTGATGATGAGATACTGTTTTAATAACTTGAGCGGTATGAATTTGAGTAAGCGAAAAATTAACTAAACTAACGACGAATATTGAATTTGAATAAAACTAGGAGTAGTAAGAGTAGTTTATACTCTGCATAATATAATTATTTGTCTATTGTCAACTTTTGATTATTTATTAATTTTATAAGCCTATTTTTAGCTCATCTCGCCTGAAATACAGGATTACCTAGTCCCGGCACGTAAATCTTAGGTAAATAATTTACTTTTAAGCAAAACTGTACTTATTTTTATGCCCTATTTTATAAATAATAGTTATTTATGGTACTAGTGCGGTAAGTTGGTTTTTACAAACGAGTAGACGAATGTAAGCCCGAGACGAAGTCGAGGGCTTACCATAGTCACGAGATTGTGAATACCAATTTCCGCGCGTGTGTCATACAACGGTTTTCAACACATTTGCGAGAAAACAGTACAATAGGTAATGAAACAAACTTGTGTTTATAAAAATATCAGTCAGAAAGTCGCAACAATAACAATCTTTGACGTTTCAAATATGAAAATGGCGCCATTTCCAAATGGCGCTACGTGCGCGTGGTGAAAATTAGAATCGCAAAAAGTCGAATCGCATTAGTCGAGTCGAAAAGCATCTTTCGTCTCATTTTCTCTATAATACTAAAATGAGATAAACGTATTGAGCAAAAGCGCTTCCAAGGAGGTTCGATCATTCAGCTTATTTATTCTCGTAATTTGAAACTCCTTGGTGGAATTCTTATATATTTTTTATGGTAGTTAAAAATAAAACCGTAAAGAATACGCACGGCGCTATACAACGAAGGGGGCGGTAACATGCACATAGGTGAGAGTACCTATTTAACCGCCCGTTCCGTTGTATGGTGCGTAATTTTTTACTTTCGAACAATGCATTTCTTAAATGCATTTTTTGAGCAAATGTGTTGTAAAAAAATATTATTATTATTATTGATTAATAATAAAATCCAGAACGAGCTTACTAAAAGTGGGTTGTGATTAATCCATTTCAGATATTGAAATTCTAGCCGTGCGACTAAATGACTAAGTGAGCGACTAGAAATACAGAGAGGGCAACTTCAATATTTAGATAGAGACGATTTTTCCAATTGAGGTTAGTTTAGTATAGTTTTATAGTATTATTCAAAGTGGTTTTTCTATTCGAAACACTCCATTAGAGATAAAATGCCGCTCAGTATAAATAAATCAATTGCCAAATATTGAAAAAAATATGCAGGACGTAAAGTTGATACTCAAACAAATATTAGGTCGCTGAAATATTATGAAGCTTCTCATTTTGTATTTTAGGTAACTCAAATTAATGTTTGTAAATTGCTGTTCTGTTGATTTCTCGTCAATCGCAGTGATTCGCTCACCTAATAGTACTATAACGGAAATTAATTATTTTTGTCAGTTATAACTTTGATTTACAGTCACTCGTTTAAATACTACCCTATTGGGAATGTGGACAGGTATTTCCACTTTTCAGATAGGTTTAAAATGTTTTTGTTACAAATCACATTTAGGTTATTCCTGGGAAAAAAGCTTTAATCGTTTTATATTTGTTTGTTAGTTTTAACAAACAAATATAAAACGATTAAAGCTTTTTCGATTGAAATAACTAATTTAATAAAAAAATAGGTCAGTTTTGTCCTATTTTTTATTAAATTACATATTTCAATCGTGTTATAATTAAATTTGAATTATTATTAGGTTTGGTTGGGCTTGTATTCAATATATTTGAATAATAGCAATAAAATTAGCAATTCCGAAACAAAATCAGACAGTGTAGTTTTAATGCCATTACATCTACATTGACAAAATAAAAAAGAATTAAGAAAAAACTATAATGACTTACAACTTTAGTAACTTTGAAGACATAATTAGGAGTTAATTAATTCTGTTTCGTTAGTCGAGCGCGCTTATTTACGAAACGTCTGTATTTGAGCCTAATTAGTGTGTTTACATGTTTTCAGCACTTTCATAGTGCTGTAAATGTGTCTAAGATACCTTTAAAACTAGTTTGTTTTCTTTGTTGTCTTGAAAATGTGGTGAGCTGGATTTCCTCCCGTAATAAAACTGTTCTACTCCAATAAAGGTTTTTATTACTTTGATACTACAATATGACAACTCTGCAAAACGATGATATTAAAGCCGATGGAGAACAAAAATGTATAAGACCAATAAAATTGTACGTTCTTCCTCGACGCGACAACCGAACAAGAAGATCTATCAGACGCGCTCACCCGCCATTACTTTTTACTGACAGCTTTTCCAAAGAGAATCACATGAATTGAATCATTTCGATGTTTTCAGCAAAAATTAGTCGATTAAGAATATTCGAATACAAAAATCATTTACATTACAACTTTCATCACAACAAATCGCGTCAAATAGTCCAATTATAAATCACAACCTAACACTTCAATCAAATGATTGACTGAATGAAAAAAAAGGTATAACCAAAGAAAAACCAGTACCTTTGTACTCAATTTATAATTATGTCTTATCTCATGTATTTTATTGTGTGTACATAAATAATAAAATAAATAAATTAAAAAAAAACAATTTTATTTTAATGTAAATGTTGACGTCAAAAGTGCCTTATAATGCCTATTTGAAATAAATGCTTTGACTTTGAATTAAATTAGTTGATATCGATAAAATTTACGAAAAACTCTAGTTACGTACACTGAAGTGAATAGCCCATAGAAAAAATGCTGCTATACGGATTTTGAAACAATTGCCAACAAAAGTGCTAAGTCCTTGTCAAAACCTAACAAAATAGCTTTACAGCATACCCTAACATGCATTAAGAACCGCACCCAAGCCATATCATCAGATACCACCCACTTAGAGCATGTTTGCACCGATAAACGAATATGTGACGTATCACACTAAGGGATCGACTGGCAGAGTTGGAGATTCTTGGTCCCCTAAATAAATATTGGAAACTATGTTTGTAAAGAACCCGAGTGTCCGATGGCGTAGCTCTGGGTTTGAATTGACTTTGTAATTGGTGATTGGCTTGGTTTGTCATTTTCTTCGTGTAAGATAGTTGGGAGCTTTAAACGTGGATGTGATAACAGGTAAATAGTGTCGGTAGTGGACTTGAGAGGGTTTTTATTTTTGATTATTTTTGACTTGCTGGCCCGACATACTTTGTTGCTTAAATTATTTCCATAAAAACCCAATACAGATTATTAAATAAATATAAATAAAAAACCCTTTTATTTCAAGCATTGTTTTTTTTTACATTATGTTTTAAAAAAAATTACAAGTGTATGGTAATACACATGTAAAAAAGTGTTGTTATATTAGTTATTGTTGCCATTTCATAATAATTTCCATAACACCTTTTCATTTGGTTTTAATAATTTATAATTTCCGATAGTGGTAAAAATTGATAGGTATTCAGATTAACACCAATATTTTAAAATAAAAAATAGCCTAATCGGTGCAGCCGTTCTCAAGTTCTAGGTACGCTTACCAACGAACAGCATTTCATTTTCTTTCATATACTTACAGAGTTGATATGACAGAGGGGCATTAAATGACACTACGTATACTATACGTGTTTAGTATTAATTCAAAACGGTATAAAAATAAAAAGCACCCAAAATGAGTTTTTTTTTTCAAACAAACTAGTTACGAGTATCTTACAAATCAGAGTAAAACGCAACCATCGTTTATAATGAAAGTGCAAGTGTGTGTGTATTTATTGCCATCTTTTTAGCGAAAATATTTGGTTGTACTTGTGACTTGCGTCAGAGCGGCAACAACGCATCGTAGGTTATACTCAGATTTTTCATTTTAAGATGCATGACCTATGCTTATAGACATAATCAGCTGTTAGGAAAGATACATCGTGTTCAAACGGCACAAAAAATTAAAAAATCATTTGCGACTAAACTACTGTTCCTATTTAATTGTTTTTTGGGACAGAGCTTAAAAATGGTACATAGTATAGGCGGTTTTTAAAGGAAAGCCCCTCTGTCGTATCAACTCTGTATATAGATACGGAAAATTCAGATGTTAACCGGGTGTTTACCTGTAACACACACACAACTAAAGTGAGCGTGTGTGGTGAAAGCCTGAGTGCAGTGGTTAACTTTTTAATGCTCAGAAAAAGTTCCTTCTGGATGGCTGTCGTAGTTTTTACTGAGAAATGTAGGGAAAATTTGGTTTTTTAGTTTGAATCAGAACTATCTAAATGAGAGATTTACCTTTCAACAACACCAGTAAGGGGACTATTACGGATGCCATAAAAATAAAACCACATTGCTGTTTAAATTGAATTCCAATTGATATTCGCTAACTTAACGACGTCAATCGAAATATAAAAATTTCATCAAGTTAAAGAACTGCTAAATCACCATTACGTTTCTTAAACTATTCCACTTTACAATATCAATAGTTCCCTTCCACTTATTCCTTACCACATAGATAGAGACAGAATCCCTGTTCAATAATAAGGAGTTTCCGAGCGATTGTGAAGTGAAGTTTCCAAGATGGGATTTGTCTTTGAAGATCTTACAAAACTGCTGACTTTACGTTTGTCATCAGATCATAAGAGGGTTGGAACTTTCTTCTGCTGATCTGCATTTGAACGTGTTAAAGCTGAGCTTGATGAAGGATTACTTTACGGCAATAATGGAACTTCTTTTGATAGTAATTTTTGGATACTTTGTTTCTAGCAGGTAAATATTTTGAAGTTAGTGACATATGTGTAGAGATGATAGGAATTGAACTGACTCGCTTGGTAGATAATAAATAATTGTTTATTTTGATGTCTTGTAATATTAAATTTACTAACAAACAGATTGGTCACGCACTGAATATAATGGTGATCGTAAGAAATTACACTGCTGCTTATCCACACAATAATGTTTGTCGTTTGAAACAGAGGCTAGGAAACGTTTTGTCAATTGAAAGGTAATACTTCAATTAGAATTTGATACCATTTCAAACATACCGTAAAACGGGGTTAACAAGGATGAAACTTTAAAATGGATTTTAACGTTGAAATAATATTGTTTGTTCCCAACAAGGGCACTTAATCGTTAATTATAATACAGTAAACAGATTAAGAGTCCTTTTTGACACACACGATATTATTTCAATGTTAACATCCCTTTTAAAGTTTCGTCCGGATTCACCCATGCATCCCAATTAACCCCGTTTTACCTATACATCCAAAGTTATAGTGCCTTTTGTCTGTAACTTTACTTCGCAACTGAAGATTCCTTGTGTGCCAAATATAGTAAAACCTATAGATCTTAAGAACTTGTGTTAGCTACCTAAGGGATCTTGCAAATAAAAATAGCATTCATTCCAAAAACTGATCACAATATGTTGCGAAATTGACCAACATTTTACGTCCTATAGATGTCACCTACGTAAGTAGTTGATAATCCGTCAAAGGATTCTGTAGTGGGGTCAGCGTAGACTAATGACGCTTTCAAAGGCTAGTGGTCTAAAATGATTGTTTATGATTTTTATCGGTATTAAATAACATTACCTATAGTTCGAAATATTTCGTGCATTTCTTAGTTAATGACTGAGAGAACAGGCTAATGAAAGGAAGGGAACGTGAGTAAAGACAAGATTGCCTAGACAAGTGCAATTCTTATTTTTTTTATGACAATGATTCAGCTTCTATGCCACACCATTTATCAGTCCACATCTAAATTCCTTCAAGACTTTCTAAATTCCCCAAACATTTTAGACTCCATCAAAATTTCTCTAAACAGACTGCAAACACAACATTTAAAAGTGGAACGCCATAATTATTTTATTTACGCGTTAAAAACGGACCACGGCCAGTGTTTATTGTGCCACAAAAAAAGAAAATATCACTCTCCCGACACATAATGGAAAGGTACAGAGAATCGACTTCATACAACATGCGAAAACAGCCACATGCACACATGCTCACGTACGTACAGCTATCTCAAACAAATGCCGGTCGCGAGGGCGCTTTCTCGCTGTACGTGAAGCATCTCTATGTGTGCATGCGTTTTCGCTCAATCTATGGAGCTAACCTTCTGCACCCATTTCTCTTGTGCTCTCGAGTTCCTAATAACCTCCTCAGTAATTATAGGACGAGGAGCCTCGTAAAAGTTTAAATGTCCCTTATTTAATTCAGTTATCTTTACATTCAAGTTTACGTTTACAAATGTCATTTGTAGGAAAGAGTTGTTATTTTAAGTGGAGATGGAGCGTTGATGTTCAGAAGTCATCGGAAGAATTAGCTGGAAAATAAAAAGTGTTTTTTACAGCTGGATCTGGCTGCGACAAACTGCTATAGGTTCCATTGTTTTTCTGCACCATCGTCGATACGTCGGCCTTATCAAATTTGACACGTTGACTGTCACATCAATTTCGGGTACCTCCAATAGGTTTTTTTTAATAAACTGCTTTATAATTATGTTCTTAAGAAAATCAAAGTTCTAGCTCACACGTCCAGCCCAGGAAACGCAGTTCAGTTGCCTTTGGCTAATGCATTACATGTAATGCACAAACGTCACAGTCAGACCAACAATGCATTCCATGTAATGCACGAACAGTCAACTAGTTAAATATCCCGTTGGAAAAAGCACCATGTCTTCTGTATTGTGTTTGTAGATTAAGTACCAAATTAAGATAGTGAAGTTATAGGTCCAAATAGTAAGTATAATTTATTTAATTACCCAAAGGATATTACGTGACACTAGAAATAACTTTTTCTTAACATTTCCCAAATTCAAGTCCACTGATCTTCTGCATACTTGGCGATTCAACATTTACTGGCTAGAGTCTAACTACTTGTGTATCAGATGGCCTAAACATAGTGACATTCTATCAGAGATTACGATGATCGAAAATGTATGGGAGTAACCTAAGCTACCAAAAAGCTTACGTCAACCCTGTTGAAAGTCTTTGTAGAATTAACATAAAACGCTTTAAAACATATTTCCAGGTCCAGTGCTCACACAACCAAATAGGTACGCCTTTATAAGGAGGTTAGCTTTTATTTACAAGACAAGAATCTCCACCAAAACCTACACTCACCTATTAAAATTCGTCACACGTTGCCAGCTCAGCAGGATCATGAAACATTTTTATATCGACATCCGTCAGACCAAAACACAGATGTTTATACTCACAAAGCTTTTGAGCTACGAATATTTTAATTTCCGGTTCGCCCGTCGCTGAGATTGAGGAGGTTCAGCTTGAAATACTTTATTAACTGCTCATCCCTCTTCGTTTTAGTGTGAATGTAGATTCTCTTTTTGTTATATGTGTAATGAATTTTTAAGTGACGTGTGTGTTTTTCGTCTTGTGTGTGATTTAAGAATAACTAAGGCTATTGTTTTTTTTTAATAAATGTGAAATTTTTCGGTATTTTTGTAGGTTTATAAACACAAATGTCTTTTCCACTAACAGCCATTGTTATAAGTACTGATTTTCAGGAAATCTAATACAGTGGAGCACGTTTCTACCTAATTAAAATTGGGTTAGCATGAATCTCTTATATGGATACACCCACTCACTGAAACTTAAAGCATTTATTTCAGTTAAACCATTTGCAGGAGGTTTTGAATTGTCAAGGAGTCGGTCAGTAAGTCAGAGAGTTGAAGCTTTCACCATAATAGTAGGCAAATTCAGCGGATGAAAACTGTAAATCGTAGTCATGCAGTGAAAACATCTTAAAAAAGAAAGTTTTTGTTTTAATTATTTTTTTGTGTAGAAAACCTTGTAACATATAATTATTTATAACAAACTAGCTGACCCCGCGAACTTCATACCGTCTAACATTTTTTTTTCTCTACGTACGAACCATCCAAGGAATATTCTAAAAAAAGAATTAGCAAAATCGGTCCATCCGTTCTTGAGTTATAAAATTACAACGAAAAGTGGCATTGATTTTTATAGATACAGGATGTCCACAGCTCTAAGATGCTTGTTGCCTTCTATTGTTGTTATTAAACCTCGGAGAACGTCAAAGACGGCCCTTTTTCAGATGACTTTTATCTTCCTGTGTAGTAAAATAACGTTTATAACAATCACAAGGTTATCACTGCATGGCGACCAAATGAGGACTAATGAGGACGCACTGACACGTTGGGAAGACGAGATCAGAAAAACCGCTGGCTCAAACTGGAGCCAAATAGCACAAGACCGAGACAAATGGGCATCTTTGGAGGATGTCTACACCCAAACTGGGTTTCTTGCAGAAGAAGAATTAGAAAAAAAACTAACAAAACTAAAAATTAAATTAAATTAATCTAAATTTTCTTAACCCATAAGAAAATACATACCTACTAGAAACTAGAAATATTATAAATGATTATAATTCTGTAAGTAGGTTTGTACAAACACTTTTACACGTCAATCATATTTTAAAAAACTAAAAACAAACTCAGAGGTCACGGTTTCTTTTAAAGTCCAGACATAATCTTGGTCAGATCATGTGAAGACCATGTAGATTGGTGTCTGAAACGGTCTTTTGAGGAAAAAACCATACAGATTGAGCGGACCTGTCCAGTCAGTGCACGCATTTGTCAGTAATCGTGCCGCTCGACTCAGAACATAAGGAGCTCAACGATTCGACGAACAATACCAAAGAAAGGACATTTGGGTAGGCTGCATAAACTACTTACAACTGCCAGATCATGATTTAAACTGAAACAATGACCCACATAGTCCTCACATTCACATTAATTAAAATAATAAATTATACTTCTCAAGGTAAGTACCTATTCAAGTCGTTGTTATCATAATCATCAATTGTCAGTGTATGTAACAGAAAAATAAAAACACAAAAAAGCAATATTCAGTACCTATGCAGAAAATTGGAGCAACTCAATCGCAAGCCTTTTTGTCCTCAATATAATCTTTAACGGTATAAAAGCCTTTCTGGCACAACTTACGTTTAATGAATGATTTGAATTTATTAAGGCTTAGATCTTGAACGTGGCTTGGAAGTTTATTATAAAAGCGAATACATTGACATCTGAACGAGCCACCTATTTTATTGCGCCTTGTTGTAGGTACAACGAAGTTGTGTTTGTTCCTAGTATTTATATTATAGATATCACTGTATTTTTTAAACAAGTTTATATTTTTATGGGCATATAAAAGATTTTCAAAAATATACTGTGAAGGCACAGTCATTACATTAATCTCCTTAAATATATCTCTGAGAGTGTGTCTCGGGCTTAATTTATAAATTGATCGAACAGCTGTTTTCTGCAAAATAAAGATAGTCTGAATGTCGGCGGCATTTCCCCACAACAGAATACCATACGACATTACACTATGAAAATAGCTAAAGTACAGTAAACGGGCTGTCTCTATGTCAGTTAAATTATGATATTTTCAAACAGCGTATGCTGCGGAGCTAAGCGTTTTTTAATTATTTATGTATGTGTTTTGAGTTTGAGTGTATGAAATATAAACTCAAACTCAAAGCATTTATTTCAAATTAACCGATTACAGGCACTTTTGAATTGTCAATCATGTATAAGGCAAGAAATAAAAGGCTTTTTTTTTATTTTTATTGAGGACGCTTTTCGTGTATACTCGATTACCTAGACCTCACAAAAATAAACACACTTTAGACTAGGTCATCATATTTTAGGATGAGTCTCAATCAATTATCGGTCTTCCTAAAAAGGCTAAAATATAACTACGTTCCAACGAACCAACCAACAGCAACTTAGAGCATTAATGGTTTAATGCTCTAAGAACAGCAACGTTCAATCACACCATCAAACTCGTAATAAGAACACAATTATATCCTCCTTTTCCTACTAACGACAATGTTCAGTAACAACCCCGTTGCCATAACAACAGATAACAAGCACAAAATGTTTACACGGGTACTTAGCAAAAAAACGGTCCGTTTGTGAAATTAATTAGCCAGTAACAGCGAAATTTCGAAGGATAATTAGTACTTCTCAGAGGGACACAGAATAGATAGGTACAAAATGTCGGCTTCATACAACGAGCAAGAATGCATCCGCGCGTCTACATACAGTGAGTGCAAGCGCACTGAGTCCCGACAGGCTTTTGTTTGAGATCGCCGCACGTACGCGTCTATTTGTGAGTGCGCCTGTGTTCGCTTGTTTCGTTTGCATAGAGCCGGCCTTCTGTTCTTACATATTTTGTGGTCGGGACAAAAAAATATTATCATTAAAATATGAGTCAAAGTTGTTCCACAAAACGTTTTGAAGTATTTTGATAACTTCTGAGAGCGACGAAATTAAATAATGTTCGAGTTAAAAGTTAGCACATACGTTGGATGGCAATCACCTGGCGTAATTTGATTTGTTAGACATTATAATTATTTGGGGGGTCGTGGCTAAATAACAGCCGCGCGGGTCGATCGAGGGCGAGCTACGCTTACCGCGGTCGGTTCGTGGATGGGTGACCATCTTTTACATATCGAGACCGCTCCGTGCCTCGGAAAGCACGTTAAGCTGTTAGTCCCGACTGTCATTCGTAGATCTTTGACGGTCGTTACGGTATGTCAGAAGTCCAAAAAGTCTGACAATCAGTCTTACCAGGGGTATCGCGTTACCTAGTAACTGGGTTGTGGAGATCAGATAGGCAGACGCTTCATGTATAATACTGGTATTCAGTTCAGTTGCATCCGGTTAGACAGGATATTGTTGGGAAAAGGCAGGCAGACTGATTGAGACATTATACTCGTAATTATTTAGGTTTGCGCTCTCTTGCTTATCTCGTACGACTTTGCCTGTCCTGTCAGTGGCTCCTTTAAAAGTCTTAATGAATAAAAATCTTGACATGAAAAAAGTTTGCTTACGGAAATAACCGCGTAACATTCGAGATTTAAAATCTATTTCTCAATTCAAATATAGATTAAAAGAGCATTACCTTTCCTCTTAACTGTGAGAATTTATTGTATATATTTTATTTTTGCATTATGTATTTATTTAAGTAGGTATAATATGTAATTTTTATTATAAGTAGGTATATTTAATATTCTATTCTATGACGCAAAACCAAATTCTTCTCTTCTTGTTCTCACACACTATTGTCTACATTTCTTTTTCATTTCTCCTTTCACAGGTCTGCTGGAAGAAATTTCTTAACAAATAAGCAGTACCTTTGTACTCAATACTAATATGTCGTATCTGTATCTGTTTTACTGTGTGTACATAAATAATAAAATAAATAAATCAATCATAAAAATCTTGACATGAAAAAAGTTTGCTTACGGAAATATCAGTTTGGTGATTAAATCTTAACAGCAATCAATAAATAGATAGTAATAGTAGATAGTAGTAGAGTAGGTAAAAAAAATACTGCGTTCGGAAAAAAAACCATGGCAAATTGTCTATCGCAGAATTCAATACGCCAAATGTGGCACAAAAAGAAAGTTATTTAAAAAAATCTCTGAAAACCATTAATCACCCTAACAATAGGTACCTCAAATTACGATTAAAATGAAGAAAATGTTGATTTAGCATTCAGTCGCATAAAATATTCAAATTCTTAAAACAGTGACTCGGAGATAACGTTTTAATGTAACGAAATTGTAAAATTTCACCTTATCTTACTTTAATGTGAAGGAAAACAACAATTTGGGGACCTTTGTTATAGGAAAATGGCATGCAGAAGGCCTACTTTGTATGCGGTAAACACAGTGCCGCACTAGGGATATGCACTTTTGAAAATAAACGGCCAAATGTTACGTTCAGTCCACTCTATCGTCTGTAAGATTGTATAATGTTTTAAAATCTTCGCTGCTATATAATAGTCTTGGTGTGATGCAGCTACTTTGGTCGACTCACAAATTTCATTTTGCAATAACCGATTATGAGGAGTGCTATTTTGTTACACCAAAAAAAACTTATTTAACATTTAGGGAGCTGTTGTGCCCAACAATTCTTGTTAAAATTCAGTGCCTACCTAAATCTATGTTTCAAGTATGAACTCAAACTCAAAGCATCTATTTCCCGCATCCGCCCTCCGGATGCGGAAGCGACGGAGGCGGAGTTGTACGAGGGATACAGAGCGGCGAAGACCGCTCTCCAAGAGGCTGTCCAGCGGGCCAAATATACGGCCCGCGAGGAGTTGGTGGAGACTCTGAACGGAGATCCATGGGGGCGCCCTTACAAAATGGTGCGGAATAAACTCCGCACCTGGGCCCCCCCGCTGACGCAGAGTCTCCGCCCCCAGCTGGTGGAGGAGGTGGTGAGCGCTCTGTTCCCTTCACGGGGGGAGTATACTCCCCCGCCCATGGCTCCGCCGCTCGCGGTGCCTGAAGCGGACCACGCGGACGACGACGACACCCCTGAAGTGACCGGGGTAGATCTGAGAGTGGCGGTAGGTAGGCTGAAGGCCAAAAATACCGCCCCAGTACCCGACGGCCTGCCAGGGAAAGCCTGGGTCCTGGCCTCGACCGCTCTTGGGCCTCGACTGGAGGCGCTCTTAAGCGCATGTATGGAGAGAGGCCAGTTCCCACTCCGTTGGAAGACGGGGAAGCTGGTCCTCATTCGGAATCCAGGGCGCCCTGCGGACTCTCCGTCCGCATACCGGCCCATTGTGCTGCTCGACGAGGTCGGCAAGCTCTTTGAGAGAGTAATTGCAGGCCGCCTCGTCGGGCACCTGGTGAGGACGGGGCCGGATCTTGTGGATAGTCAGTTCGGCTTCCGCAAGGGGCGCTCGACGGTGGACGCCATCATGCGCGTTAGAGCCCTCACGACGGGGGACGCGGTGTCTCGGGGCGGGGTTGTCGTGGCGGTGTCACTCGACATCGCCAACGCATTTAACACCCTGCCCTGGAGTTGCATTGGGGAGGCACTCCGGTATCACCGGGTGCCAACCTACCTCCGTCGAATAGTCGAGGCATATCTGACGGACAGAGCCGTCTCTGCTAAATAGGTTTACAATCTTGTAAACCTATTTTTGGAGCCCACTAGAATAACCCCTACTAGTGCAACATGCCTAGATAATATTTATACAGATGTTATACCAAGCCACAAAGAAATAATAAATTTACTAGATTCTGATCATTGCGGGCAAAGGATTACTATCCAAAACCAAATCAAGAAAGTGGCTAAAAAGGATATCACTGTCAACCCCAAAACTGCAAGTCGCTTGGAAGCTTTTAAAGTTAAACTCATTATTAATTAACAGTTTTATCTATTAATTTTGATCCTAATCAAATATGATGAGTTTTTTAATATATACTGTAAACAATTTAATTCCACCTTTGTTCCCAAGACTATCTCGGTTAATAGCAACGCATCTTTCAGTGATTGGGCTACCATTGGTATTCATAAAAGTAGAACACGGCTTTATGAACTGTACAATGAAAGCACCGTTTTAAACACTGCTGAATTTAATTTATATGTTAGAAATTATTCAAAATTACTTAAAAAAGTTTTTTGTATGGCCAAGTCCCGTTATTTGAGTTCGAAGATTAAAAACAGTAGTAATGTAATTAAAACGACTTGGAATATTGTTAATAGTGAAACGGGAAGATCTAGTAACCGAAATACTGACTACAGCCTGTCCATTAAAGACAACATAATAAAATCTGACTCACAAGTCGCCGCGGCCTTTGAAAATTTCTTTTCAGATATTCCCGTTTCAACTACTAAATCACTAAACTCATCACCTTCTGTTGCTGAGTATTTGCTTAAAGAAAATGTTAATGTTTGCGATTCGGAATTTCATTTTGAACATATTACTTGTAGAGATATACTTAAAACCTTTCACACTTTAAACGTAAAAAAGACTGCAGATCTGTGGGGTAATTCTGTAGAAGTTGCTAAGTCTATTATTGACATTGTAGCACCTACTTTAGCTCTTATTTTTAACAACTGTATCGACTGTATAGAGTTTCCTGACCTCATGAAAAATAGTAAAATAATACCTTTGTTTAAATCAGGTAGTACTACAGACCCCACAAATTATAGACCTATTTCAGTACTACCTACCTTTAGTAAAATTTTTGATAAATTAATTTTAGCCCAATTGCAAAGATTTTATAATTAACATAAATTGCCAAGGCGTTCGATTGCGTTCTTCATGAAACGCTAATCAGGAAACTCCGCCACTACGGGATCCGGAACACCGCTCTGGATCTCCTTACTTCATACTTGAATAATAGGGTTCAGAGCGTTGACGTTAATGGTAAAAGATCTCCCGGATCTATAGTAACAATGGGAGACCCACAGGGCTCAATTCTTGGTCCTTTTTTGTTTCTTATTTATATTAATGACTTGCCTTACCTCATAAAGGATAATCATGATATAGTGTTGTTTGCGGACGATACTTCACTTTTGTTTAAACTTAAACGTCAGCAGCTGGTTACTGACGATGTAAATAGCGCGATCTCAAAAGTAGTTCACTGGTTCAATGTTAATAATTTACTACTTTATGAAAAAAAAACCAAATGGATTAAGTTTACGCTGCCTCACGTTAGACAGGTGTTAACTAATGTATTGATAAAGGGCAGAGAATTGAATCCTGAAGATAGCACAGTATTCTTGGGCTTAACTTTGGAAGCTAAGCTTCAGTGGGGCCCACACATAGATAAATTATCAAAAAGGTATAGCTCCGCAGCATACGCTGTTAGAAAAATTCGTAATTTAACTGACATAGAAACAGCCCGTTTAGTGTACTTTAGCTATTTTCATAGTGTAATGTTGTATGGTATTCTGTTGTGGGGAAATGCCGCGGACATTCAGACTATCTTTGTTTTGCAGAAAAGAGCTGTTCGGTCAATTTATAAATTAAGCCCGAGACACACTCTCAGAGAGAAATTTAGGGAGATTAATGTAATGACTGTGCCTTCACAGTATATTTTTGAAAATCTTTTATATGCCCATAAAAATATAAACTTGTTTAAAAAATACAGTGATAATATAAATACTAGGAACAAACACAACTTCGTTGTACCTACAACAAGGCTCAAGAAAATAGGTGGCTCGTTCAGATGTCAATGTATACGCTTTTATAATAAACTTCCAAGCCACGTTCAAGATCTAAGCCTTAATAAATTCAAATCATTCATTAAACGTAAGTTGTGCCAGAAAGGCTTTTATACCGTTAAGGATTATATTGAGGACAAAAAGGCTTGGGATTGAGTTGTTCCAATTTTCTGCATACTGAATGTTTTCTTTTATTTCTGTTACATACACTGATAAATTGATAATTATTATAACAGAACGACTTGAATACTTACCTTGAGAAGTACAATTTATTGTTTTAATTATTGTGAATGTGAGGACTATGTGGGTCATTGTTTCAGTTTTAATCATGATCTGGCAGTTTAAGTAGTTCATGCGGCCTACCCAAATGTCCTTTCTTTGGTATTGTTCGTCGAATCGTTGAGCTCCTAAAGTTCTGAGTTGAGCTGCACGGTTACTGACAAATGTGTGCACTGACTGGACAGGTCCTTTTAATCTGCGTGGATCTTTCCTCAGAAGACCATTTCAGATACTAATCTACATGGTCCTCAAAGATTATGTTCGAATATTTATATACACATTGACATTGATGAATTTTATACATACAATGACATGAGTATTTACTTTGTAAAGTATTATATTATTTAAATTATTGTGAATGTGAAGATTATGTGGATTATTACTTTTTTATTTTATTTCTTAGTTAGTTTCACGATCTGGCAGCTTGAGTAATTTATGCGGCCTACCCAAATGTCCTTTCTTTGGTATTGTTCGTCGAATCGTTGTGCTCCTTAAGTTCTCAGTTGAGCGGCAAGATTACTGACAAATGCGTGCACTGACTGGACAGGTCCGCTCAATCTGTATGGTTTTTCCTCAAAAGACCGTTTCAGACACCAATCTACATGGTCTTCACATGATCTGACCAAGATTATGTCTGGACTTTAAAAGAGACTGTGACCTCTGAGTTTGTTTCGGCCTTTCTTCTCAGAGTAGTCAGTTATGAAACGCCGACCTCATCTAGTTTTTAAAATATGATTGACGTGTAAAAGTGTTTGTAACAAACCTACTTACAGAAATAAAATCATTTATCATTTGTCATCTACCCCGGTCGCGATGGGGAGTGGAACCGGCGAGAGATGTCGTGCGGTGTCCCACAGGGATCGGTTCTAGGGCCGCTCCTGTGGGACATAGGTTACGACTGGGTGCTGCGGGCCGACCTCCCTGATGGCGTCAGCGTGGTGTGCTACGCTGACGACACGCTGGTCCTGGCGCAGGGGAGGTCGCGTCAGGCGGTAGCCGACGCGATGACACGCGGGGTTGCGATAGTCGTGGAGAGGATCCGGCAGTTGGGTCTCGAGGTGGCTTTGCACAAGTCCGAGGCCATGTCTTTCCATGGGCCCCGGAACAGGCCACCATCGGGATCCCAACTAACGGCAGGAGGGGTTCACATCGGCGTCGAGTCCACGATGAAATACTTAGGACTCGTGCTCGATAGCCGGTGAAACTTCGTGGAGCACTTCCGACGTTTGGCCCCCAAACTGGAACGGACTGGGGCCGCCCTCAAGCGGCTCCTGCCCAACCTGAGGGGTCCAAACGCCTCCTGCCGGAGGCTTTACGCGGGGGTCGTGCGGTCCATGGCTACATATGGGGCCCCGGTGTGTGCGCGTTCATTGCGGCGGAGAGCCGCCCACTATCTGAACGCGCCCCAAAAGGTGGTAGCCGTAAGGCTGATCCGGGGCTACCGCACGATCTTGGGCGAGGCGGCAAGCCTCCTTGCCGGACTGCCGCCGTGGGATCTGGAGGCGATAGTCATCGCGCGCCTGTATGAGTGGCGCGCGGAGGCACTACGCCGGGGGGAAACCCCGCTTCCGCGGCAAATCGCGGCGGAGCGGACGGACCTCCGGCGCGATCTCATGGCGGCATGGAAAGAGCGACTGTCGCAACCCAGCGCAGGGCACGCCACGATAGCGGCGGTATGACCCCTCTTTGAGGAGTGGCTAGAGAGGCGTCACGGCGTCCTCACCTACCGCCTGACGCAGGTCCTCACCGGACACGGAAGTTTCGGGAGGTTCCTGCACATCATCAGGCGGGAGGAAACAATTAATTATTTACGTGTACTAATCTGTAGTGTACACAACAACAAAACTGACACTTAATACGAAACTTTCTTATTTATTAATTTGCCGTACGTACGTACAAAGGCAAGGCAAGGGAATGCTAAGCGAAAAGTGAATTAATAGCGCGGGCAGGCGATGGATGGATGCGACGCGACTGGGGGAACAAGAAATTTCACGCGGAAAGCCAACACTGAAGAAGAAATCACCAATTTGGAAGATTTTTTGCAAGCAACAATTTATATTGCCGTAAAACGAGCACAAATGTGCATCAACTCTGGAGGTGGTCGCTTGACCGTTTTTTTTTTTTGATTTAATATCTTTAATTTTACACCCATAAATAAACTTTCCGTGAAAATAGAGCACAACTTTTTTCATTTTCAACCATGTGGCAGCCAATTCACATTATGGCATTACTTTGACCCCACCTTGTATGAAGTAAATTCAATTATGTTTAAAATGTTGAACACATACTTCCAGTATGTTAGACAGAGACTATAAAGCGGCCGTCCGTCAGTCCTGGCAAGCTCTAATTTTTTGAACGGATTGATTAACCAGTCTTTACTTCAATCAGTCCTTAGCGTCAATCTCCGCTACAATTGTATTTTCTGAACCGACTATAGACATAGATTTATAGAAGCAGATAGTTTCATTCATTAAAAAATCTATATAAATATTGTGTGTGTGACCCATTCCCTCAGCTGCCTCCGGTCCTCTCACCTACGTCAATGGGAGACTTCTGACGTCAAGGGCACCCTAGCTGCGTAGCGCAGGACGCCACAGCCGACCATTCCTGAACGGGGCATTCTGACACTGGGGCGCTTCTCCCGCGTGCCATAGGAGGCTGGGACGCCCCTTCCACCGAGCGTGAGGCGCTGCCTCTTACGTAGGACACCAAAACCGACCACTCCCGAACTGGCAGGTCTCCGACGCCGGGGTGCTCCTCCCGCATGGCGTAGGAGGCCAAAAAAGCGCTATTTACATACTCTCCTAAGAAATGTTGCTCCTATTTCAGGGTTGATGACAACACGAGGCTCCTCCTGATCCTGTTCGGCATAAGACAATGCAGCCCCGTCCTCATGCAGCTCCACTACTCCCTGCCGATCCTGCTACATATTGCTGATCCCGTTCCTGGCCCTGAGAGTCCTGAAATACGCAAAGCTGAAATCAACCCTTAAGCCTAACCTAGCCTTTCTTTTTTTATACAACCATGTGACTTACAATGATAAATGATTTTATTTCAGTAAGTAATAGGTTTGAACAAACACTTTTACACGTCAATCGTATTTTTAAAACTAGATGAGGTCGGCATTTCATAACTGACTACTCTGAGAAGAAAGGCCGAAACAAACTCAGAGGTCACAGTCTCTCTTAAAGTCCAGACAAAATCATGGTCAGATCACGTGAAGGCTATGTAGATCGGTATCTGAAATGGTCTTATGAGGAAAGAACCACACAGATTGAGTGGACCTGTCCAGTCAGTGCACGCAATTGTCAGCAATCGTGCAGCTCAACTTAGACTTAAAGAGCTCAACGATTCGACAAACAATACCAAAGAAATGACATTTGGGTAGGCCGTATAAATTACACCTCCCACATAAAGAATAATTATACCTCCGGCTTAGGTTTGGAAACATTTTATATTCATTTATATCAAATCATTGGCAATAGGATCGTCCTCTGTTACAGAAGAATTCTGAATCAACTCCCTAAATTTATGTGATAGTGGGGAATATCAGCTAGGTAACGGTGGCATGATGTTATGTTAATATTATCAAATAGTGGAATCTTTTTGATAGCAAATTAGCCTTCTGATCATCATCATGAATAAGCAGGAATGGATTTACAGACGCTGTTACTAATAGAAATTATCATAAAAGCTTTTTATTGTCTAGATAATGTGCGTCTGTGTCTAATTACTACTTTAATGGCATCTATATTTTAATTTCATTGCAGCTTGTCATTTTTGAACTTGAAAATGTATTTATTTTATTTTATGTAGGTATGTACGTTCGTTTTTATTAAAGTACTTAGCATGGGATTATTTGATGATAAGCGGTAACTTGTCTTTATTATACTTGCGTTAAATTTTAAATAGAATAGGTCACGTCTATATATCGTCCTCCGTCCTCGTCCTATATCACGTCTTTATGGACATCATCATCAGCCTACAGCGGCCCACTGCTGGATTGCCATAGCCTATTGTAAACAGGCTCTGCGATTGCGGGGCTCAATAGTGATACACACCGGCCTTCGGGAATGGATATTAACTTCGGCAAGCGATTTTTTATGGTTTGATTGCTTATTAACCTCCCCGAAGAGCTATGAAGCCTCGTAACCAACATCATCGCGGTCATTGTACGATTTCGTAGAGCAGTAATTTGTTTGTAAATATCAGACAAATGGTCTGCGTGTGGTGATGCGAGCTCGTCCTCCATGTCGCTCTGCCACGCTGCGATGCCGTAACGTGTCCAAAGTCGACTTATAACACTCTGCGTAGTGCCCAGAGATATTGCAACAGCACGTTGCCGAGATACAGCATCCAAAATTCTCACGGCTCTGATCATTTCTTCTCGGCTCAAATGACGTCTTCTCTCCTTAACAAAGTTCTTTTGTATTGCTTCCACTCAGAAGTATGGCAGAAATTTTACTGATTTGGCATCAAACCCGTTGCAGGAGTAGTGGTCGCCTAGTGGTAGTGAAGACGAGTGCTGGCCTCGTGGTAACGGCCGCGACTTACGAGTCGGGTCGGGTCGGTCGGGTGGGGTCGTAATTTCAACCCATGCAGGCGCTTTACTTTGTGTAAATTATTTCATCACCACCGCTCTCAAAACGGTGAAAGAAAACCTCGTGAGAAAACCGGCATGCCCTAGAACCAAAAATTCGAAGACAAGTGACATCTACCATCTCGCACTGGGCCCGCGTGGTGGATTACGGTCCGCTTCCTTTCACAGAGAGGAGGCCTGGGTCCCAGCAGTGGGAACGTAAAAGGCTGATAATGCCGTTGCAGTATAATATAGGTACACGACCTGGCAGGAGATTTTCATCTTTTGACCGAAATTCAAAAACTATTCCCTTTTCAAATCGCGTATTTCCAAAAAAAATTATAATATAGGAATAACAAAAAATACACCTAATTAAAAACCTGATTTTTAGTAACTAGCAAACACGTGCTTGATCCCTGGACACTTTTTATGTGTGAATATTAATTAGTATTACGTCAACAATATTAGGAATATATACAAAATTTAAAAGTTACAAATGTGTAATTTCATTGGCCCCTACCGCCAGGATTCAAATCAGAACCCCGCTTGGCCGAAGAAATAAATAATATTATTAGTAAAGGAACACCTGCCCCCTTACCTGAAACTCTGAAACAAGGGACTTGACTAACAACTAAAGATGCTCCCCAAAAGGTCAAAAGCCTTTGAACTTAACTTACAGTTACCAAAAATTAAAGGCACAACCATTACCAAAAGGTGTGCCTTACCATTTAACTTTGAACTTTGATCCATTGTCGAATGGTCCGATGTCGTTTACTTATCGATTACTGCCAGTTTTTAGAGACGTTGATAGATCGCCCCGGGCGAGCATTCTGCTTCCACCGGTTAAACCTATTCTGAGGGGTTTAAGTTATGAGGGATTGGTAGTTTGAAGTTTTGCGAGGTGGAAGGCTGTTTTTTTTTCTGTTTGAGGTTAATTATTTTAACAGCATTTATAGTCAGACATTGCCACAAGTTATTCGTGTGTTTTGGTCGAAGTATGATGGAATATTGATGACAAGTAGGGTTCATACTATAAGGAGCGTCAACATTTCAAGCATTCGAAGCATTGTGAAATTGTATACAATTTATTTATTTGTTTGCCAAGTACCTATTTATAGTATTTACCAAAGAATCTTTATATAAAATACTGTTCTCTCGCAGTTTTGTAATGATTGTTCCAACTATACCACTGCTAGCATACTCGTAGCAAAATGCTACGAGTAGTGGCTACGAGACCTCGTGGCGTAGACAAGCCATGGGCCTGAAAAATATAAGAAACTATAATAGAGAAAAACTTATTAAACAATACATTTTATTAATGTTATCTATTGTATTAACATGAATGGTGATATAGGTACATGCAATGGTCTCCGACCAGTCGATGTCCAAAAAAGCTCAACTGGCTGTTCACAATGGTGTGCACATGTCATCATCATCTGACCAGCCTTTTGGAGTCGACTTCCAGTCTAACTGGATATCAGTATTTTCAGTATTAAACCTCCGCAACCCAGTGACTGGGTAATACGATACCCCTTAGTAAGACTGGTTGTCAGACTATCCGGCTTCTGACGACCCGTAACGATAGCCAAAGGTCCACGAATGACAGCCGGGACCAACGTGCTTTTCCAAGGCAAGGAGGGGTCTTGATGTATAAAGATGGTCACCCATCCATGGACCAACCGCGGCAAGCATAGTTTAACCTAATCGTTCGACCCGTGCGGCAGCTATTACTTAACCACAAGCCCCTCTAATGTGCTTATGTATGGAAGTGAACGTT
The DNA here is from genome assembly GCA_937001585.2 of Brachylomia viminalis. Lineage (NCBI taxonomy): Eukaryota > Metazoa > Arthropoda > Insecta > Lepidoptera > Noctuidae > Brachylomia > Brachylomia viminalis. The sequence goes on along the minus strand of OW443307.2, from coordinate 2,503,192 downwards.
GGGTGAGGCAAAAAAAGCATGAAAGTAGGATATATGCCATGAAAATGCGTTTTTTTGCAAAGTATGCGTGGTGTGACTATAGTAGTAGTAGTAGTAGTCCTAAATCTTTCATGTATATATACATGAAAGATTTAGGAATGATGTGATATGATAACGTTGCGGTATAAAAGAAGATGTTAGTGACAAAAAAAAATAAGAGTATGCTTAGACAGTTTGATAATTTTCAGAGGATCAATGAAAGGTGACTGACAAAGCCTGTTGGTGATGTTCTTCAGAAAGGTCAGGTGCGTGGTGCCTGCAACTAGAGTAGTGTACCAGATTTATGTACATAAAATAAGCAAAAGAACTATGTAAGGTAAGGTAAGGTAGTATATAAGAAAGGACGGCAGGTGGCGTTTTGTAGTTTATGCTTACCCTTAAGGAAAAAATGCGTAAGCAGAAAATAATAATGTTCATTAATAAAGAACATTAGTATTTTTCAAATTCTTTCTCGCTTCCGCTTGTTACTTGACCACCATTACCTACTTTCATTTACTAAGTGTAAATATAGAGCTGAAACTTTTCTATTACTGGTGTGTGAGATTGGCCAGATATTTCGGCGTACAGGTCTTCAATCAACATTCTTTTTCCAGGATTGCAGGAAAATATTTTTATATACAGGTTGACTTGTAATTTAACGTAGGCATTTCAGGTGTGAGTAGTTGGTCGTAAGTGAAAAAAAATACAATTTTCGAAGCTTAATAGTTCCAGAAATAAAGGTTTTTATTTTATTTTAATGCATGTGGTGCAATTTTGAAACATTCAAAAAAGGTGACACTTTTTTTGAATGTTTCAAAATTGCAAACACTGACTGATTAATCATGTTCTGGCAGTTTGAGTAGCTGATGCGGCCTACCCAAATGTCCTTTCTTTAGTATTGTTCGTCAAATCGTTGAGCTCCTTAAGTTCTGAGTTGAGCTGCACGGTTACTGACAAATGCGTGCACTGACTGGACAGGTCCACTCAATCTGTGTGGTTCTTTCCTCAAAAGACCATTTCAGACACAAATCTACATAGCCTTCACATGATCTGACCAAGATTTTGTCTGGACTTTAAAAGAGACTGTGACCTCTGAGTTTGTTTCGGCCTTTCTTCTCAGAGTAGTCAGTTATGAAACGCCGACCTCATCTAGTTTTTAAAATACGATGGACGTGTTAAAGTGTTTGCTCAAACTAATTAATTTACGGTAACGATATCCAAATCGGTCATGTTTCAATGTTAAAAATATTTAGACAATAGGTAAATCTGGTTGTTGAAATTCATTGATATAATGCTGAACAGGTAAAACTGAAACTAAGAGACGGCATATAATGTTGAAGGATTTTTTTCTCTTTTGTTATCACAATCATGTTTTCACAAGAAAAAATCGCACAATAAGTCACCCTGTACATTATGTCGCTTCCTATTTCATATACATTCAGACAAATTGTTCCTCATATTGAAGGAAGACGAAAGTGTTTCTATTTTCTGATATTTCCTAGGCACTGCGGATGTACAGAATTGATTGAAGTTCTCTTACATATTGATCTAAATTCATTTTCTGAACATGTTGTGGATCCCTGTGGTTCCTAGCAAAGGAAGGACTAGGAGCTGACCACCGTTGGGTGCTATGAAAGAGGGCTAATCCCGAATAACAATTTTAAAAAAACTGTAAGAGAAAAAAGTTCTTGGAAGGACTGGAGCGGCCTTTTCCCAGCAGTGGGACAGTACAAAGACTATAAAAAAAAAAACAAAATGTATATAAGAATCAGACAAATTAAAAACCTCCTCGGTTTTTGAAGACGACTATGGTTAAGTCCAGTTTAGTTATTTTATGATGAGAGAGTTTGCATAGTGTAAGATTGAAAAAGTCACTTTAATACTTCAAATTCTTGAACCTACAGCCTATAGTTAACTACAAATCACCGAACCACCAGGACTGGGTAAATTTGATACATTTAGTCAGGTAACGTAATATCCCGCAGATCATTAAAGTGGCTACAAATCGAATAGTGTAATGAAACTAGCCTGCAATCATTATTACGAAGCGTGTTATTTGTCTTGAGTTCACTTGTGTAGTCGACTTCGTAATTGTTTTACCACTTTTGACTGCAATTTCCAGGTAAATGAAATTTAATTAAGCGTGACACACACTATGCGACATGCGACTGCGACAATATTCATATATTTTGTTCAAAGCTCCGCACACTGGGCGTCGAGTTGCAAAGTCGCAACGACAGGCTACAGGTGTCGCACGCTTTCGCTACTTACTGTACGTCTAGACGCATGATGCACGCGCACACCCCACGATAATTACATACGACAGGTCAGCCTCATTCTTGCTGTGAGCGCTGAGAAAGGTGCACGTGTATTTGTGTTGTACTTTCGCCTTCGCATGATAAACACTAAGGCAAATGCAGCTAAAGGCTCTATATTCACCCATGAGCTAAACAACACGACCACGTCTCTCAAATACTTAAAGAAAATTATCACTTCCTGCACGATGTCTATCGTAACAACTAGTCGCAGATGTTTTCGACACTATGCGTCTTGTTGCTGCGACTAGACGCTAGCAGCAAGTTGCACGGTACGCGCTATCATTAAGAGAAGTGATATACAACTTTAAGGTGATAAAGCAAATACGAGGTCGACTTACAAGATCGTATTTTAATGGCATGGCGTGAGCTTGTTACGGTAAATTATTAAATACTACTAGCCCTTTATGGACATAATTACCGTGACACCGTAAGTCGGTCATTGCCATTAGATTTTCTGTCATCGGTATTTTTATGTCGTTATTCGGTACTCAATTTGTTATCTAGCCCCCACTTTCAGTCGATTTGCGACAGCCACAATAGAAATCTATGTTCATAACACAATCGTCTTCTTCAATGTCCCACTCACCGCACAGACTTCATTCACTCTTCCTTTTTCGTTCAGTGAATCTATCTCTCTGTGGACTGCGCTCCCCCAGGAAATCAGGATGGCAACCAACCGATTATCGTATAAAACTAAAGTTCGCGAGCACATTCGCAAGAAGCTAGCAATGTCGTCACAGCGGTAATGTTTTTTATAATTGTGTATTTATGTACTTTTATTTATGTACAATTAGGTATATGTATAATATTTACAGCCTTAATAATTTTATGCGTGTCTTTAGATTTAAAAAATATTTATTTGTTGCCAAGTTGTGTCAGATATACGGTCAGCGACAAAACTGTTCGAAATATCGTCACCTGTGAAGGCTTTTTAATGAAGTCAGAATCAATTATTATAATCAGCTATTTAAAAATCATGAATAATCAAAAACAATACATCAAAATAAACAGAATGATTTACATTCAACTGATTTGTAATTAAAATGTTCTCATTTTGATGGATCATCGCAAAATATTTGCCTCGAGCCAACATTGTTTTTGCAATAATATTCATGTACTACCTATATTTTATTTATTGCATTTAATTATGTAATCCTAATTTTATTATGGACTACTTTAATAGCATTATTACAGTAGGATTCTTTTAAACGAATTACAATAATTACATTATCCTAATTAATATTATAAATGCAAAAGTAAGGTTGTTTATTTGTTTGTTACGCTTTCACGCTGAGACGGCTAAACGGATTTAAATGAAATTTGCACATAGGTAGACAATGACTTGGGTCAGGACATAGAATACTTTTATCCTGATAGTGAAGCCGCGGGGTGCAGCTGTGTGACTGCCCAATACTGGGTAGAAGGGGCAAACAAATAGCTTCAAAACATCATAAACTCATCTTCATCCTGGGTTAATAATACTATCCAATCAGCAAGGTATAGTAAGTTGTGGAGCTGACCATAGTCTTTAGTCTATCCGCTCATATAGTGGCGGTACAACTAAATCACACTAAGCACCCTCATTGCATAATACTGCTTCTATCACAATCAAAAGGATTTTGAAGGAAATTGCTACTCAATTGCATCGTATGATTGAAAAATGTGACTTCCCTACAATGTAAATAACGCAATGAATGTTGTTGAACTATCAAAGTGTAAGTGTAGGTAGTGTAGTGTGTGTGTCAAACTCAAACTCAAAGCATTTATTTCAATTAAACCATTTACAAGCACTTTTGAATTGTCAAGTGGTCGGTCAGTTAGAAATATGAAGCTAGTTGCCCATTCCAAAGCGTAGTAGGTACCTATGGAGAAGAACGAGGAAGAAACTCCATGGACACTCTTTTAAATTATATTGTTACTTGAATTTCAGTTACATCATTAATGTTGAATATAGGTATCATTATATGTGATAACGATGTAAATAAGACGTACACATTGAGTCTCCAGAGTACAGCAAACAGAAATTTAAACAAAACAATCCTTAAATAAAATAATTACAATAAGCCGTGGCGGCTAAGAGTTGACCGGTCCCAACTGACGGCGCCCGTTCACGAGCATGACGCATGGATCAGCACCATTCAGCTCAACCATTTTGAAGGGAGCTAAATGATCCAACACACGCGCCACCGTCAGCAAGACATTTGAGTGAGCATGACATCTATCAGCCGCCAGGGCACATTTTCAAGTCAATGAAAGACATTACCCGGTAAATGGTAGCTCGACAGTACATAGTACTCACACTATTGTCCTATGCAATGCAAAGGTAGTCTTACAACCTTCAGCGGCTCCAACAGTATTTTTTAAATTTTATTCAATTAGTTGTGGTTGAGCAGGACAAGCATTGAGCCAGGCATTTTTATCAGCAATATAATCCCCCAACTTATAATATGTCTGTCTGCATAGTGTGTGTTTATGTGCACCGTTGTAATTGTTATGCAATTACCCCGCAGGATTTAACTGTTAGGATCCTTGCACTGTGACGCGCAGATATACAGATTAGAATATTCTTTGAGGATGTACCTACGAAAACATCCCTTTTTTTTGAGGGTCGGAAATCATCAAATGACTTTTCCCACTCTGGGCAGAGCGGTAGGGCGTGGGATGGGGCTCTTACTGACTAAAACCTACCCGTGTTCCTTCAGTTGCCTGTGCCAGGGGCCACGGTATCCCTCTCGGACTTTCCCGCCACCCTGGCAGGCATCGCCTCAAGAGGACCCCGTCATTAATGCTGACATCCCTTTGAGGCGCGCGTGGAACACAACGCGCTATCGACTCAGGCCTGGTCCTTATGGAACGGCGAGCTGCCCATTGCTCGCCGTTCGCAAGCCCGCGCCTACGGTGGCCGGGAATCGGCCTGCGATTCTCGACGCCCAGGGCGTCTCCTGCGGCGGCTAGGGGAGTGAGGGCACGAATGAAGTGGCAGTAGCGGTGTGATAAATGAACGCTATTCTAGCCGCTTACTGTGCGAGCGCTAGCAAAGGGATAAGCAGGCAGGCAGGTACTTGTCGGTGCAGATGAGTATAAATGAAATGCGAATAAGCTTAATAACAAGTACTGATATATTACGCAAAAGTTCAAGCATATAAGCAAGGTACAAAGCAGTAATGAATGAGTCTCGCAACCATCGGCACACAGGTATTTATACTAGCGAGTAAACAAAATACGTCACAGTGCCGAGCGGCGCGCGTGTGTGCGTCGTCTTCATCGTAGACAAAGGATCGCCGAGCAGCGGTCGCCTGCGTGTGCGCCTCTCTACGCACACATAGCTATCCTTATCTCTCGGAGGTGTGGCTTAAGAAAGGTGGCGTGATGTTTCGTGCTGCGTTCAAACGTACGGGTTTACTTGCCGCTCGCCACACCACTCCCCTGGTGAGTCGTAGCTTGTCTACGGACGATAGTAATCCGGGAATCGAACTGTGCGCCCGCTTTTTGTTTTCTTGACCGTGACCTGGGCTTCTGGTTGTTGTTGATGTGACGTCATGGCAGGTTGCTCGTTTGCTAAATATGCTGGTTTTAGCCGGTCAATTGTGACTTTTTGCTGCTTTCCCTTCACATCTAGGTCGAATGTCTTCTGGTCTCGATGCAGGACCTTGTATGGTCCTAAATACGGAGCTTCTAGCGACCTTCGTGCGGGGCCTTGTCTCATGAAAACATGGGTAGCTGTATTCAGGTCCCTGGGCACATAGAACGGTTGAGTAGAACTAGTGTGCCAGGAAGTAGGTTGTGGTGTTAGCTTACTCATGTGTGAGCGGAGTCTGCTGATCAGGCTGGTCATGTCGACTGTCTCCTCTGGGGTAGAAGTGAAGAACTGTCCTGGCAGACGGAGTGGCTCACCGTACACCAGCTCTGCGGCAGACGTTTGCAGGTCTTCCTTGTAAGCGCTGCGTATGCCTAGTAAAACCCATGGCAACACTTCAGTCCAGTTTGACTTAGCGTGGCAGGTGATGGCGGCTTTCATCTGGCGGTGTAGCCTTTCCACCAGGCCGTTAGCCGCGGGATGGTAAGCTGTGGTTAGGTGATGTGATGCCCCGATTAGGGCAGCGAGTTCCTTGAAGGTGTGGCACTCGAACTGTCTGCCCCGATCGGTGGTGATATGCTCGGGGCTGCCGAACCGCGCGATCCACCCTGACGTCAAGGCAGCTGCGCAGGTCTCCGCCGTGATGTCCTGTAGCGGGTACGCCTCAGGCCAACGCGTCACGCGGTCGACTATGGTGAGGCAGTACTTGTAGCCAGAACATAATGGTAAGGGACCGACCAAGTCAATGTGGATGTGCCGGAACCGTGCTGAAGGTGTCTGAAAAGCTGTCAAAGGTGCTGACGTATGTCTGGACACTTTGCTTCGCTGGCATGCTTCACATTCTTTGGCCCATTGTCGACAGTCTCTTCTTACGCCTGGCCAAACATACCTTTCGGTTACTAAGCGAACTGTTGCTTTACCACCAGGGTGACTCAGGCCGTGAAGGGTATCGAAGGCATGCTTGCGAAACCGTTTGGTGAGAAATGGGCGTGTCCCCGATACGATGTCGCAGTATAACTCAAGCCCTGCTTCTGGCAGTCGGATTTTCTTGAGTTTCAGACTGGAGCCATTAAGTAGGAGGTCTTGAAGTTCCTCATCGGTTTCCTGTTCTCTGGCCAGGGACTGGTAGTCTATTGGCAAATTGATGTCGTTAATCCGCGATAAGGCGTCTGCTACCACGTTGTCTTTACCAGCCACGAACTGGATATCTGTTGTGTACTGGCTGATAAAATCGAGATATCTGAATTGACGAGGGGAGCAGTTTTGACGAGGTTTGCTGTACACGAATGTCAGTGGTTTGTGATCAGTCAAAACTGTGAATGTCCTTGCTTCAACCATGAACTTGAAGTATCGTATGGCCTCATATATAGCCAGAAGCTCGCGGTCATATGGGCTGTACTTAGTCTGGGCAGGGCTCAATTTCCTGGAGAAGAATGCTAAGGGTTGCCATTCTTTGCCCTGTTTTTGCTGTAGTACAGCACCGATTGCCGTATCTGAGGCGTCTGTTTGTACAGCGAGTTCTGCGGTTGGATCTGGATGAACAAGCAGTGTGGCCTCTGATAGACTTTGTTTGCATTTGTTGAAAGCCTGTAGTTGTTCCGGAGTCAATTGTATTTGTTGTGATCCTTTGATTTTGGGGCCCGTTAAAAGTTTGTGCAGTGGTGCCTGCATGGATGCTGCTGCTGGTAGAAATTTCCGATAAAAGTTTATCATGCCAAGGAATCTTCTGAGGTCTTTGATGTTCTTAGGCACTGGATAGTCTTGGATGGCCTGTACTTTTGTGTGAAGAGGTTTGATTCCTGCTGCTGAAACTTCGTGTCCCAGGAAATTCACTGTCGCTTGTCCAAATGTGCATTTGCTTGTGTTTATTAGCACTCCATACTCTGTCAGCCTTTCGAAGAGTTGTCTGAGGTGCTGTTGATGCTGGTTGACGCTACTGCTGGAGATTAAGATGTCATCCAGGTAGGTATAACAAAAATCTAGGCCTCGGAGCACCTCATCCATAAATCGCTGGAATGTTTGTGCAGCGTTGCGAAGACCGAAGGTCATGAAGGGGAACTCGAATAATCCGAAAGGTGTCGTTATGGCGGTCTTTGGAATATCTTCTTCTGTGACTGGTATTTGGTTGTAGGCCTTAACCAAATCAACAGTAGAGTAGATTGTGCTTCCAACCAGATGATGCACGAAGTCTTGCACATGCCGAACTGGATAGCGGTCTGGAATAGTGCGTGCGTTTAAAGATCTGTAGTCGCCACACGGTCTCCAGCCGTCGTTCTTCTTGCGTGCTAGATGTAGCGGCGACGACCAAGCACTCTCTGATCTGCGAGCTGTTCCCAGCTGAAGCATGTCCTCGAACTCCTGTTTGGCTATTTTCAACCGCTCAGGGTCGAGGCGGCGAGGGCGGCTGTATACGGGTGGGCCCGGCGTAGTACGGATGTGGTGCACCGTGGTATGCTTTGTGGCGCCTGGTCTACCTGCTGGGCGTGTGAGATCTGGATATTCCCTCAGCAGCTGTTGGTAAACCGTGCCTTCTGTGGTTGTGCGGACTGACGATATGGCCTCGTTTGCATGTTGATTGGTTGCTGCAGTTGTTAGTGAAGTCATATTGTCGATTAGCCGTTGGTTGCGGCAGTCAACAAGTAGGTTGTAATAACCCAAGAAGTCGATACCGATGATTGGCTTCGATACGTCTGCTATTATAAACTGCCATGTGAAAGCTCGACGAAGACCCAAGTCGAGAGTGATTGATTGGTAACCGTAGGTGGCTATAATTGTACCATTTGCGGCGAACAACTCGTATTTGGTCTTGCAGCGTGGCTCCCGAACAGCGGATCGCGGGAATACATACAGGTCTGAACCCGTATCTATAAGATATTGTATCTTCGTCTTGCGATCCGTGATGAACAGGCGGCTTGTTACAGCTAGGCAGTCTTGTACCGCCACTAATGGCTGCCTTGGGAGTTTACCGGCTGCTTGCTGTGCTTGCATGGCTGCGTACATTTGCGCGCCCTGTCTCCAAACCGGTCATGGTACCAGCATAGTGAGTGATCTCGGGGTCTGGATCTGGAGCGCGAGCGCGAGCGAGAACGATATGGTGAACCATGCCTCGATCCACGTGACCGTGAGCGGTGACGGCTGCGCAGGTCCATGCTCATGTTGTCGAACCTTCGGCTTAATTCTGCCACAGTTTTAGTCAGCGCGTCCACAGCAGCATTTTTCGGATCAGTTGTTACTGGCGGGCCAGTACTGGTACTGGCTACTTGCCCGGTTACTGGAACCAAATCGGTTATGCGATCCGCTAAATCGGCCAACTCCTCCAGGGACAGTGTTGCTTGCGACACGATGATTGTCTGCAGGTTAGTGGGAAGCCGACTTGCCCAGATAGTTCTGATGAATTCTGCTGGGACTGTCGGTCCAGCCAAGTGTTGTAAGTGGCGTAGGAACTGCGACGGTTTCCTGTCGCCGAGTTCTTCATGCATAATTAATTGCTTGATTTTTCGCTCCTGTGACGCAGATAGCCTCCTGATTAATTCCGTCTTCAGCTTCTCATATTTCCCAGTTGCTGGTGGATTAACAACCAGGTCTCTAATTTCCGCGCTGTGTTGTGGTTCCAGCTGTGCTAAAACGAAGTAGAACCTGGTTGTGTCCTGGGTCATGGCTGTCAACGCGAACTGGCCTTCCAGTTGGGCGAACCATAACTCGGGGTCGTCTGGGTTGAACGTCGGTGTCCTTACACCAACACGGCATGCTTCCAGTAATCCTTCCTTCTCTTTGCTAGTCTCCATTTTCTCCTCTTGACAACGGAATCGGGGTCACCAATGAAGTGGCAGTAGCGGTGTGATAAATGAACGCTATTCTAGCCGCTTACTGTGCGAGCGCTAGCAAAGGGATAAGCAGGCAGGCAGGTACTTGTCGGTGCAGATGAGTATAAATGAAATGCGAATAAGCTTAATAACAAGTACTGATATATTACGCAAAAGTTCAAGCATATAAGCAAGGTACAAAGCAGTAATGAATGAGTCTCGCAACCATCGGCACACAGGTATTTATACTAGCGAGTAAACAAAATACGTCACAGTGCCGAGCGGCGCGCGTGTGTGCGTCGTCTTCATCGTAGACAAAGGATCGCCGAGCAGCGGTCGCCTGCGTGTGCGCCTCTCTACGCACACATAGCTATCCTTATCTCTCGGAGGTGTGGCTTAAGAAAGGTGGCGTGATGTTTCGTGCTGCGTTCAAACGTACGGGTTTACTTGCCGCTCGCCACACGAATTTTGCCTCGCCGTCACGCGTTCCGCCTCCTCCTTCGCGAACATTACTGCTTTGCATAAGGAGGTGACGGCTTCCCAAGCCCTCTCGCTCCGTACCATGGCCTGGACCAGGGCCGGACGCGAGAGATCGCCACCGCCAATCGCCTCCACGAGGACACGGCGGTGCTCCGCCCAAGCCGGGCAGACCTCCACCGTATGCTCCACCGTGTCCTCCGGGCGATCCACACAATGGTGACACTCGGGCGTTTCCTCCCGCCTTATCCGGAAAAGGAACCTCCCGAAACAACCGTGTCCGGTGAGGACCTGCGTCAGGCGGAAGGTGAGGATGCCGTGGCGCCACTCCTCAAAGAGGAGACTTATTGCCGCAATTGTGGCGTGTCCAGCGCTGGGTTACGACAATCGTACTCTCCATGCCGCCCTGAGATCCCGCCGGAGCTCTGTCCGCTGTACCGTGATTTGTCGTGGCAGCAGAGCTACGCCCCGGTGTTTCGCCTCCTCACGCCACTCCCAAATGTGCGCGAGACGAAAACATCCCTGACGAAATCATTGGGGGCTCGCCCCTCGTTTTGAAAAGTGCCACTGTTTCAACGGATGTACTGTACCTATTGTTGATTTGACTGTATCACTATGTAGGTACAGTGGGCTGCATCAATTGGGTACGCCAGTTGTATTCAAATTAACTTTGAATGGGGTACCCCCATCGTGAAGCTGGCTGTACTCGTAAAAGCTATTTCGATACACGAAAAATAAAGTAAGAGAAGAATCTAAAGAGTTTTCTACCTAAGTTTACCTTCTTCTAACCCAACCATAGTAACCCATTAATAATTAAATATGACAACTTTTAGTATTTTGTTAATCTTATAAATTTATTATTTTGCATGTCACGTAGTGACAAACATGTTTGCACTTAATTAACTTTAACATCTTGTATACACTTTCTATGTATGTACACACACATGTTTAAGCAAATATAAAAATCTTATCTTATCTAAACTACCTGTACCTACATCCCCTACCAAACTAATAATAATAACCCTACAATTTCGAGCTATGTTCAAAACATCTTCAGAGTCGGATCGTGTAGAAGCAGGTAGTACAACCAACTACAACCATGTAAGTCAGGGCTACCTGCGATAGTCCCACACAGTAATATTAGAACCGACAATGTTTGTAATGTAAATAATGAAGGAAGGGATGGAAACTTGAGGGACTGGCGGTGAGTTGGGAACAGGAAGGTACCTATTGAGTGGGAGTATTGAACTTTGAAGGGTTAGGTTTAGAAAAAAATATCTATCGCAATGTCCAATGGTTTTCTTCGAAATTATTTATTTATTTACGTATGGCAAAATATTATCATGCGTATATTGCCCAAAAGATAATGCAGAGGTGTAGGTTCACCCACGTCTCACCAGTAGAGCAAGTGTTAGTTATTCGGTTTTACTATAATTATAAGAAATATACCAAAAATATTCACGAAACGAGTATTGATTTGATTGAATGTGTTAATAACATTATATTATTTTGAATGAGTTATTATTATGATAGCTTAAACATATTGCATGCCTTGGTTAAGGTAGTTAGTATAAGGATCATTTTAAACTTAACATCTGTAACCTGTACCTACTTTCTGTGAAAATAAAGAAGTATTCTATTATATTCTAAATAAAATTGCACCTTTTGAATTTCAATATTTCATAGTAGTCCGTTCGCATATTTTATACGTATCCTAAATAGAGAGGGAATACCTATTATTAGCTTTATGATACTGTAACACAACAAACATACTATCATACTCTGTAACATACTGTATGTATCGCTGTTGGTTGCATAAGTAAAAAAAAAATAACTAACTATATGAACCTGCCTAAAACGTTTTTGTCTGAGAACCTACGGTTCTAATATTGCATTTTACTTTTTGAGTTGGTAAGTGTCAATGTCTGCTGGATTATTTTGATGTTAAGCCACCTACTACTAACCTACTCTTATTCCATTTGCAGTATATTATGGGTCACGTCCACACGCCCATCTAAGATGTAGGTAGGTATCCTACGTGTCACTGCATTGCTCACGCCATCTAGAGTGAAATTAAATAGTCTCATGTGCCGGTAATTTCACAGTTCAATGCTGTTAAGTGGTGCATAAAAAAGCGTTCACGAGTGGCAAGTGGAAATTTAGGTACATTCGGGGACATTCGTCGTTAAGCAAGTTGACAGCTTACGTCATTGCTGCTTGCCGCGGTTGATCCGTGGATGGATGATTATCTTTGCATACCAAGACCGCTCCGTGCCTCGGAAACCACGCTAAGCCGTCGGTCTCGGCTGTCATTCGCGGATCTTTGACAGCCGTTACGGGTCGTCAAAAGCCCGAAAGTCTGACCACCAGTCTTACCAAGGGTTATCGTATTACCCAGTCACTGGATTGCGGAGGTTAGATAGGCAGTCGCTCCATGTAAAGTACTGATATTCAGCTGCATCCGGTTGGTCTCGAAGCCGACCCCAACATACTTGCGAAATGGCAAGCAGATGATGGTGTAGTCATTTCATACGACTATCAAAGAATGCCCAACTTTGGCAGTTACTCATTTTGTGACACATACAACATAGGTTGTACATTACTTACATCACGCTTCGTCACTCCTGGTTTTATCAAACGGTTCAGGAAGAGATGTATAATATAACCTGAAGTCCCCAGTTTCAACAGTTATGTTGTATGTGACCCATGTAATAGGGGGCGAGCCCATTGTCATCAATCGGGCACAAAGCCGGACTCCAGGCAACTACTAACAAACTCCTGATGGAAAAACCTAATCACACCAGAGGAGAAATTGCCGTAGTTTTAAGAACGTTCGTATTCTAATCTCTGTCACAATCTGTCAAAAAACCAGTCGTCGAATCCAGACAATCCAGATTGTGGGGAGTTTGTTGCGCCACTTCTTCTTCCCAGCCAGCATTTTGAGGGACTGTCTTATGTAATTTTGACGTTCAAAAAGTGTTGATTCCACGGGCCAATTATCCTACCTAGATAATTGGTCCGAGGTTGATTCACAGCCTAGTTTGAATAAATGACTTTTGATTTGGTCTAGTGACCACCAATGTCAAAATGTGATTGCGGCTTGATTTTGAACGTTTTTTGGTTTGCGTTTGTGCGGGAATGAACGCAGATGAGTGCTATTGATTAATTTTGAAAGTTTTTGGGTTTGGGTTTGTGAGGGAATGAACGCAGATGAGTGCTATTGATTTATTTTGAACGTTTTTGGGTTTGGGTTTGTGAGAGAATGAACGCAGATGTGCTATTGATTTATTTTGAACGTTTTTGGGTTTGGGTTTGTGAGGGAATGAACGCAGATGAGTGCTATTGATTTATTTTGAACGTTTTTGGGTTTTGGTTTGTGAGAGAATGAACGCAGATGAGTGCTATTGATTTATTTTGAACGTTTTTGGGTTTGGGTTTGATGAACGCAGATGAGTGCTATTGATTTATTTTGAAAGTTTTTGGGTTTGGGTTTGTGAGGGAATGAACGCAGATGAGTGCTATTGATTTATTTTGAACGTTTTTGGGTTTGGGTTTGTGAGAGAATGAACGCAGATGAGTGCTATTGATTTATTTTTGTACATACATATTTGCTTCGATCACCATTGGATAACCAGCCTATAATGTTCTCACTGCTGAGAAACCTCCTCTCTCTGAGAGGGAGTGGTCCATAATCCACCACGCGGCCCCAGTGCGGGTTGGTGGGTGTCACATGTCTTCGAAGGTTTGGTTCTAAGACATGCCGGTTTTCTCACGACGTTTTCCTTCGCCGTTTTGTAATCACCATTGATCGAAGACAAATACAAAAATAACTCAATAACACTCACTTATATAGTAATAACCTAACACTGCGATCAATATCCGTGTTCTAAATGTAACGAATATATAATTATCCCCTCAGGAGCGTTTACTGTGCTGGGCGCGTAAATTATCATGACTTTTTAACGAAGAGCCGAAACACGTGGAAAGTAAAGAACGTTATATTATTCAAAGAGTCCTAAAATATCTTGGGAAGACTGTTGACGCTTATTTTGGGCGGTGTTGTTTATAAATATCCTTTGACGTCAATGAATAATTTATTGCAAATTTACGTAGGTGATAATACAATTATGCGTTGGTACCGTACAGCGTGCGTTTACAAACATTTAAACTTACATACACAAACTGCCAGACCCGGAACAACTACTTGTTGGTTATACAATGGTTTGTTCCGTGCGGGAATCGAACCCGCGACGCGCAGCGCAGCAGTCAATCGCTTAACCACTGCGCCAACCGTGCCATCAATTTGGACATAACTGACATCGGTGAAGGGAAACGTTTTGCAGAAACCTGGACTTATAATGAATATACGTCTGTAATCGCTAATTCGCCTTGAACAAACGTGGTGATCAATGCTCGTGCCTTTTCTATCTGAGAAGTGGCATTTGCCCCACAGTGGGACATTAAAGGCTGGTATTATCATCATAGCTTAATATAAACCAGACCAATGCAGTATTTATCCCATACTATCTATCATATTAGACACCTATTTAATTACTATCCAACGGCACGGTTGGCACAGTGGTTAAGCGATTGACTACTGCGTTACGTGTCGCGAGTTCGATCCCCGCACGGAACAAATATTTGTATGACCTGCGAGTAGTTGTTCCGGGTCTGGCTGTTTGTGTATGTGAGTTTAAATGTTTGTAAACGCACCCACGATACAGGAGAAATTCCTAGGATAGGGCAACGTTTTAAAAAAATATATATATTTAGATTATTTAACTGCAAAAGATGTCTGTTCTGTAATAGTAGATTGTTGCATCGAGCGCAAAGTGAGTTTTTAATGCACGAGTGTTATGTTGGTCCCCGAGCGTGTGTAAGGACAATAGATTAATGAGTGCATTAATTACTCACTTTAGCAAAGTGCGTAATCTACTTTTCTTTCAACTACCAATCTACCTACCGTGATAAAATATACCTACTCAAAATAAAAACTTAAGTTAATGAAAACAAAGTTTAATTCATCTTCTCCTTAAACATTTAAAACCTACAATTATAAAATGTGCAGTTATTAAAAGTGAAATTTGCACTTTTACTTGGAACATTATTTTATTCTAGTATTTGTTTGGTTTATTTGTGAATAATAATTCTTCTGGAGTTGAATTCATATCGCTATCGGTGTCTCTTTCCATTTTTTTTTAAACTTTTCTTGCTAAATGAAATATCAAGTTTTACGACGGTGCAAAATGCGCGCCATTTTTGTTTTTTATTTTTCTCCAAGTCGGTTTTATTCAGCCGATTTTTTTTCAGCCAGTATCTTTTTGATCTAATGCATACATTTTATATTAAACTTAATGGGAAACATTAAACCTCTGTGGTAAATTTATATCTAAATAAAAAACAGTGCATTAATGAAAACCTGTGTATTACATTTCTGCACTGTTTTGGTTCTAAGCAAAAAATACGTCCATTATGATCGGTTTCGTAGTTGAAAGAAAATTTGTTTTTTTTGTTAAGACCAAGACTAGAATGTGAACCCATACCGGAGTATTCAACTAACGGTTTTGTAAACCACCACAACCGTCTAAAATCTACCCGTAATACGTAGTACGCAGTGTAGGCCGCACGTAAGTGGTGACACTACATCCTTTGGCCTAACGTAGTACGGAATTTTAATAGAATAAGAGGCCAGCTTGTACTGGTTTTGTTACCACTGACGTGCAGCCTACCGTAGATACCACCATAACAGGTGGCATATAAACTAATATTGACAACGTCTTCGGCGTCACGGGAAACGAACTCCCAAAAAACACTTACACAAAACGCAGGAACTTACATCAAAAATCAAATGGCGCTGTAAAAATAAATTCTAAACATACCTTACTAGGTCGAGAGGCGGCACCGACCACTAGTAACTGAAATATCTACTCGATTGTACAAATATTGGGCAAACAAGACTCTGTTATAATAATGTTTGTCGCCAATGTTTGTTTTTATTGGATGTAATGATGCAGTGTTGCATGTTTGAGGTCGAGGACAAATGGAAGCTAGTACTTGTTAGTTTTATTTCAGCTTTTTTAAATGGAGATTATTATGCTTCGTTGATCTAGTCATTGCGAACGTACCTGCTTAGCCTTCTGCAGTGTTCAGTGCAATCTCTGTATTAAAAAAGTGTAACTATTTACGCAGGTTTTGGATCTATCGGTTCCCTTCAAAACGGTTGATCCATGCGCCGTTAGTTGAGACTGATCATCTCTCAGCCGTCACGGTTTATTTTATTTTTGAATTGGTATTTTTAGTTTTGTTTCTACTTTCTGTACTCTGGACGCTTTTAATGTGTACCGTGCGTCTTTTTTACATCGATTTCACATAAATTCAACATGGATGATGTAACCAATATTTTGTAACACGATTTTGATTTAGAAGAGTGGCCATTGAGTTTCTTGCCCGTTCTTTTCCATAGGTACCTACTAAGCTTTTTAATGAACAACTAGCTTCATGATTCTGACTGACCGATCCCTTGACAGCTCAAAAGTGCCTGTAAATGGTTTAACTGATTTAAATGCTTGACTGCCTCGTTGGTCTCGTGGTCGCAAGCGCAACTGTTGAGCATAAGGTCCGGGTTCGATTCCCGGGATGGACAAAGAGTAATTGGGTTTTTCCATCTAAAATTTCTCTCGGCCCCGAGCCTAGTACCCGGTTGATGGCAATAGGCTCGCTTCCTGTTACATGGAACTTAAGCAACTGGCGTAATGTGGGTGTACACCTCTGCCTAACGAAAAAAAATTAATACGTTTATTTGCGGTAAACATGACGCAGAGAATGAACACATACAGAAAAAAGAACAAGTTGGGGGAAAATATCGCTCAGCATAATGCTATGACCCTCTGCGAGACAGAGCCCCAGCGCTGGTTTTCAGCGACAGCCGGCGTTGACGTGATGTCGTCAACCGGTGCAGCAAACGCTAACATTTTGGGATGTAGTGCAGGCGTGACGCTATGTTATGTTATGAATTAAATGCTTTGAGTTTGAGTTTAATTTTTCCATAAAAAGTTCAAGTTCTCAACAGCAACCTGCCCAGTTATTAGAAAAGGCCCCTTTACATTGGACTTGTAAATTAAGTAATTGGCGTAGCTGCTGTGGGTGTGCTTTACACTCTACACGTCTGACTACCCCTTAATTCCCTGGGAATACAGAAAAACATAGTAGAAGTTAGCTGTCAATAGTCATATAATAAACAACCTGAGCATATAGTGGGGTATCTTTGAGTCGGTTCTCTCAGTTTAGGCACAGTATAAATGTTTAGGTAGCAGGAGCATGTTGTGACCGAAACCCTGCATGATGACATTCACAGACATTGAGAGAGAGCGAAGAGCATTGTCGGTGCGCGCTTACATGTTAGTACATAGGTTTGCGAAGTGTACAGCACAGGGGTAAATACATTTTTTGTTCAGAGCATAATGCCAAAGCTTGTACACCAGCGCCCTATGGATCAACTACACGCAGCGGGCCTACAATGCTCTCAGAGTACAGTATAACAACGCCTTTCGGTTCCTGGAGCGACTACCTCAATTTTGCAGTGCCTCGGGCATGTTTGCCGACGGGAGTGTGGACAACTTTTACGATATAATGCGCAAAAAGTCAGCCTCCCTAATTTGCCGAATTCGAGGGAATGCGACGGAATCCTAAGGATGATTGCAGACAGACCAGTATCAGCGGCTGTGGTAAGGCTTATCAGGCTGCATGTAACCCGATTCTTTGTATTTTAATTTAATAGTTTATTAAAAATTTATTTACATTTTCGATATAGCACCATACAATTGTATCAGGACTGCAAAGTTTCGAGCGTTAGACGGCTCTTTGTGCTCAATACCATCTTGCGTAGGCATGGTTCTCTGAAATACAATACTGGTCATCTGGCAAATAGAAGGTCAAGAAAATATGTCTGTCCTGTAGAATGTTACAAGACTAAATTGGCTGAAAGACACTTTCAAGTATTAGGTAGTCGAATTTATAATGCAGTTAATAAAAAATGCAATATTTATGGCTTGAATAAGTTCCACTGTAAAAAGAAAGTGAGTCAATGGCTCACAACTCTTACCTACGAGATTGAAAAGTTACTTGGAAAGCTTTTTTAACAGTTCTTGCCTATTCAGACAACTATAACATACACCACACACATCCACCATACACACACACGACAGATATACACGACACATACACTTACCAAATTCACATTAGAGAGAGGCTATACATTTTTATTGTTATTTTTTGTTCATTTATTTTGTTAACTTTATTTTGCTTTTCTTTTTGTACTCAACGATACGACTTACTTTACCCAATGTAACTTCGTACTAGTTTACCTATAAATTAGTAAATGTTTAACAGAGAGAGCCCTGTCACTCATAACACAAGTTTAATCTTAGCTTGGGTGCCAGTGGAGGTATTCAGTGATTTATGCAATTATTTTTAAAACAGTGTTGGCCTTGTAATACATTCTTTCACCTATAAAAAAATTTGGAAAATTGGAAAATAAAGTTATTTATTATTATTACTTTAGTTTATTTAAAAATAATAATTAAAAATTAATTTTAAATTAAGTATTAAAAAAAAATATTTGAATTCATTTCAACTTAATTTTAATCCATTTCAACTTAATTTTAATTTATTTAAATTTAATTTATATCATTTATTTTCAATCATTATTGTTTTTTTTGTTACATTTGTTTTCCTCGTGACTAACATAGTTTTCAGTTTTTTTTTTTTTGTAAATAGTTTGATCCTTATCATCAGGTGGAATGAGAGCTCTTTTCAAGCTCACTTCACCTAAGATATAACAGTGAAGTTTTTACAGAATAGATCGGCTAGTGTGATGCTTTATTTAAAATTATTTCTTTATTAGGCGTTACTAGTTAGTCTACTCTGAAAGAAGAATGCCCAGGAGAGTAATTCGTCTAGCAAGTTAATTTACGTCATAGACTCCCAAAAGTTTTTATTTTTCGGTGGAACAATAAATCATTGTAGTCGCGAGGATTGATTTTTGACACTTACAGTGAATTAAGTTTATAAAAGTGATAATGTGATTGATTTAGGATTAAAACTGTTGTAATAGTTGGTCTGTATGTAAGGTTAGGTTGGGGAATAAGGGGGAAAAACCGTTATCGTTGCAGAGAAAATCATGAAAAAAACTGGACTTGAACCACAAGACAGCGTCTCCCCATATTAAGACATGATAAGCTTCTTCATCTTCATCATTTTCTTCAAAAAACTAGAAGACATAATTCTAATTAATCCTTTAATCCTTTTAAATATTCACTATATATGGAAAACCATTGCTATCATAGACTGCTAAAATGGAGCAGTGGTGACCCAGTGGTAACGGCCGTGACTTACGAGTTGTAGGTCGTAGGTTCGAACCCAGACAGGCGCTTTACTTTGTGTAAATTATTTCATCACCACTGCTCTCAAAACGGTGTGAGTAATTCTGGCAGCCGGGCGTCAACAATTTTCGTGTTAGAATTCAAATGTAAAATTAATGTGTTTCGCGTATATTTATGTAAAAAACGTGCTTAATTTTTGAAAGATTTAGTTATAAATAATAAGTATTTGTGTTTGTGAGTTATTTCGCTGCAAAATCAATGAAAAACCAACGGTCTAGTACCAGCTGTCATCCAACGGGCGGATTTGAAATGACCACCTAACCCGCGGAGTATTTCTTTTAATTTAGCCTATTTGCAAAAAAATCTTATTAATTCCTATTGCACCTTTCCCCTTTAACGTTTATACTACTCGTCCCAGTGAACTACGTCGTAAACAACCCTGATTCTCTTTATTGTGCTTGAATCACATAAAATACATTAGAGACTCCATAGAAATCACTGTACTTTATTACTAGACATACCTATGTTACGTTTAATTACTAAATTAGTTCTAATTTAAGAAATTAATGTTATAAACCGGATTTACAATAACTTGAAATCACACCCTCAAACATGTTGTAAACTTAATTGTGTTGTTTTTTTCTTTTTAATGGTTGAAGACATATCTTTAAATAATTAAATTTTCATCCCATAATTGAGATTACACACTCTTCAAAACTTTTATTCCTTTGTTTTTGTTCACTTCTAATTTTAACTTCCCGCCTTATCCGGAACAGGAACCTCCCGAAACAACCGTGTCCGGTGAGGACCTGCGTCACGCGGAAGGTGAGGACGCCGTGGCGCCTCTCTAGCCACTCCTCAAAGAGGGGACTTATCGCCGCAATTGTGGCGTGCCCAGCGCTGGGTTGCGACAATCGCACTCTCCATGCCGCCTTGAGATCCCGCCGGAGCTCTGTCCGCTGTACCGTGATTTCTCGCGGCAGCAGAGCTACGCCCCGGCGTTTCGCCTCCTCGCGCCTCTCCCAAACGTGCGCGAGGACTTTTGCCTCCAGATCCAATGGCGGTAATCCGGCAAGGAGGCTCGCCGCCTCACCGGAGACCGTACGGTATCCCCGGACCAGCCGGGTGGCCATGACCCTTTGGGGCGCGTTCAACCAGCGGGCTGGCCGCCGCCTCAAGGAACGCGCCCACACCGGTGCCCCGTAAAGGGCCATGGACCGCACGACCCCCGCGTAGAGCCTCCGGCAGGAGGCGTTTGGCCCCCCTAGATTGGGCAGGAGCCGCTTTAAGGCAGCCCCGGCCCTTTCCAGTCTGGGAGCCAAACGTCGGAAATGCTCCACGAAGTTCCACTGGCTGTCGAGGACGAGTCCCAGGTACTTCATCGTCGACTCGACGCCGATGTGAACCCCTCCTACCGTTATTTGGGAACCCGACGGTGGCGTGTTCCGAGGACCATGAAAACACATGGCCTCGGACTTGTGCAGGGCCACCTCGAGTCCCAATTGCCGGATCCTCTCGACGATTGTCGCAACCCCGCGTGTCGCTAGTTCGGCCGCCGCCTGGTGCGACCTCCCCTGCGCCAGGACCAGCGTGCAGGAGCAGGCGTGTCGTCAGCGTAACAAACCACGCTGACGCCGCTAGGGAGGTCGCCGCGCAGCACCCAGTCGTATCCGATGTCCCACAGATGCGGCCCCAGGACCGATCCCTGTGGGACACCGCACGACATCTCTTGCCGGTTCCATACTGCGGGTATATGACGGGAGCGGGGTAGTTGACGGCCCTGTCCGTCAAATAGGCCTCGACCACACGACAGAGGTAGGTCGGCATCCGGTGATACCGGAGTGCCTCCCTGATGCAACTCCAGGGCAGGGTATTGAAGGCATTGGCGATGTCTAAAGACACCGCCAAGACGACACCACCCCGGGCCACAGCATCCCCCGTCGTGAGGGCCCGCACGCGCATGATGGCGTCCACCGTAGAGCGCCCCCTGCGGAAGCCAAACTGGCTCTCCGCCAAATCCGGCCCCACCTGCACCAGCCGCCCGACGAGGCGGTCTGCAATGACTCTCTCAAAGAGCTTGCCCATCTCGTCGAGCAGCACGATGGGCCGGTAAGCGGACGGAGAGTCCGCTGGGCGCTCCGGCTTCTTGATGAGGACCAGTTTCCCCGTCTTCCAACGAAGTGGGAACTGGCCCCTCTCCATGCATGCGCTTAGGAGCCCCCTTAGTCGAGGCCCGAGAGCCTCCGAGGCCAGGACCCAGGCTTTCCCAGGTAAGCCGTCGGATCCTGGGGCGGTATTTTTAGCACTCAGCCTACGTACCGCCACTCGCAGCTCTACCTCGGTCACCTCTGGAGCATCGTCGTCGTCGTCGGCGGTGTGGTCCGCATTCAGCACCGCAGTAGGCGGAGCCATGGGCGGGGAGATATGGTCCCCTCCAGAAGGGAACAGAGTGCTCACCACGTCCTCCACGAGCTGGGGCCGGAGACTCTGCGTCAGCGGGGGAGCCCATGGGCGGAGCTTCTCACGCACCAATTTGTAGGGGCGTCCCCACGGGTCCCTGTTCAGAGTCTCCAGCGACTCCTCGCGGGCCAGTCCCTTGGCCCGCACGATCTCCGCTTGGAGGGCGGTCTTCGCCGCTCTGTACCCCTCGTACAGCTCCGCCTGAATGGCTTCCGTATCCGGAGGGCGAATACGGAGCCTGCGGTGCCTGGTATACCGGCGTCGCGCAGCGACGCACGCACTGCGTAAAGTCGTCAACTCTGGCGACCACTAGCACACCTGGCGTTGAGCGCGTCCGGGCTGGGCCCGGGGCATTGCCATGTCACATATTTCGGATATGGCCTCCCGGAACCACTCCGCCTCGACGTTGATGTCAGCAGGCCTGTCCGGTGCTGACACCCAGGCCTGCACGATCGAGGCTTCCAGGAGTAGCTCCCGATCCAGCTGCTTCAGCGCCCACCGCGGACCACTCGGCGCCTGTCGGACCAGCGCGCTCGAGGTCTGGGCGGAGACGTCAAACCGGATGCACCGGTGGTTACTTCGAAGGCCCTAGTTTATCATTTGTGACTTCAAGTCACAGCTACACAATATATATAAACATAATGCAGCATTGTAAATGTAAGCGGGCACGCCCTTTATGCTTGGAGGCTTTTATTATGTAATAAGTTCTGTTTATGTTTTTTTATTTATTTTTTCTGCTTGAGTATAGTTGTCAATATTGGCGTGTGCTAGCTGACATAATATGGCAAATAATTTTATTTATGTATCGTGTTTCGTAATGTTAATTACTTAACTACTACTATATAGAATCCAGTTCTTATAACTGAACAGACAGCTTTGCTGCTGGGGAGCTTGTTCCGCCACTTCTTCTTCCCAGCTAAAGCACTAGGAAGTGGTGAAGGGCGGGCGTTTTGAGGGGACTATCTTATGTAATTTTGACGTTTAAAAAAGTGCTGATTCTTAGCCTAGTTTGAATAAATGACTTTTGATTTTGATTGGTGAAGGAAAACATCAAGAAGAACCCGGCATGTCGTAGAACCAAAAAAAAATCGAAAGACGGTGACATCTATCAACCCGCACTGGGCCCGCGTGGTGGATTACGGCACACTACCTCTTACAGAGAGGAGGCCTGTGTCCCGGCAGTGGGAACATTATAGGCTGATGCTGATTGCTATAATTATTTATGGAATATTATAAATTGCATATCAAATAAATAATCGCCTATCAATACATACTCATCATTTATATTCTTTTTTACATCAAATAACTTACTTCACTACAAATAAACTAAATGTTTAACAAAACTCAAACTGCAGATAATTCGAAATTTTACATCAATATGACATTACTTTTTTCCTCATAATGCAATACAGTAAAATTTATTTTTGTACAAAAATACTACATACATAGCATAAATACTGACTGCACAGCAAATTTTTCTAATGTAATAGCTTAAATGATACCCGAGACAAATTACCAGGAGAAACTGGATGCAATCTGGACTTTAGGGCACCCCGACTCGGACAGGTTAGGTTAGAAGGGGATGGCGGGGTCGAGAGACCCCGCCATCCCCTTCGTGGTTATTTTTTTATAAACCACCCAGAAGTAGGAGCCCGGCGAAGCGGGGCTCCGTCGACCAAGCCCTACCGTCGACATATTATGTATATCAATCGATCCGTGGTGAATAAGAAAACTACTACTAAGCGTGGACGCCCCGCGAAAGCAAGACCCGCTTTAATAATTCAATAAATTACAATTTTGTATCTAATTTTATATATTTTTTGCTGATCTCATTATGTGGTAATTAATAAATAATAAGACGACTGTGATTAATAAAATGCTGTTTTATTTAGAAAAACTGCTGTAAATAATATAAAAATAGAAACTATATTTAAAAAAGGTCAGCTTGCTGACTATGGTTTTGTTATTGTTATTAGAAATTAATGTTTCTTTATTTTACTTCGAAGGTCCTAGTTTATCATTTGTGGCTACTAGTTACAGCTATATACATATAAACATAATGCAGCATTGCATATGTAAGCGGGCACGCCCTTTATGCCAGGAGGCTTTTTATTATGTATTAAGTTCTGTTTGCGTTTTTGTTTTTATTATTTATTTATGCTTGAGTATAGTTTTAAATATTGGCGTGTGCTAGCTGACATATGGCAAATAATTTTAATATTTTTGTGTTTCGTAATGTTAATTTATTTATTACTATATGTATAGAATCCAGTTCTTCTAACTGAACAGACAGCAGTGCTGCTGGGGAGTTTGTTCCGCCACTTCTTCTTCCCAGCTAAAGCACTAGGAAGTGGTGAAGGGTGGGCGTTTTTGGGGGACTGTCTTGACGTTCAATAAGTGCTGATTCTCAGCCTAATTTGAATAAATGACTTTTGATTTTGATTTTGAAAAGAAAAAGAGTTAACAGGTATAATGTGCATTAAGATTATTAGCTGTGCATTGATGAAAAAGCTTTTGCTTTAGAAAAAATCGCTGTACGCTGCGAAAATTAATTGTAGTGTGTTTAGTGATATTTTGAGTTGAATATTATACTGTGCAATCAGTAATTTTGATGGGAATTTGGAATCTTATTGCATAGAAAAAGGAATTTTTTTGATTTGCGTTTAAATACTACCCATTATTATTATTTGTTTGTAAAAATTTTTGCTGAAAACAAAAGAAAACTATTATTTTTGTTTTTTCTAAATGTCATTGCAATGATCTTTTATCAACGTAAATAAAAATAAGTTAAAAGGCTTCGTTAACGTACGCATGCCTTAGAGGCGGTGTCACACTAATTTGATGTGAGGTAACGCGGCTCTTGGGAATAATAGGACGTGAGCCCGTTCCGAACAATTATGATCGTAATTATTGTATGAAGAAGTAAACAATTTGGATTGTTACGTTGTTCAGTATTTGTTGTGTCTTGTTCGAGCTTTTTACCCGTTTTGTTAAAGCCTGTGACAGTGTGAAAGTGTATTTAAGACAATTACCTCTTGATATTTTTGTGTTCAAGCATCGATTATTAACCATTTTAGACTATGGCATTTAAAATGTATATTTCTATTTAATAAATCACTATAATTATATGACTAATCTGACGAATAATTTTAATTTTCGCCTAAATATTTTTATTGTGGAAGATAATCTTATAAGTAAAACACATCGCCGCAAGCAGACTAAAGAAGTACTTCTTGAACACACTATGTATAAAAAGATAACAATATCATTTAACAACTGAGAGAGGAGCTTAAATTTAATAAAAAGGTACCCTAAATCACTGTATCCGGTAAAAAACCTTGAAAAAACACACAAAGTCACACGTCACGTAAAGAAAACATCTCAATCTTCCGAAAAATTAAGACCCCATAAACCACTTTACGGAAGTGCTACAAAAAACCCTGTTGTTTTTGTGCACGGAATAATTTACAGATGCTACCAAACGTGTCGAATGTTTAACTTAAAAGAAGAAGAAAAAAACAAAAAGCATCGGCACGTGGAGACGGAGCTTTAAGCGCAAGTTCCAGTGGCGCTTTTGTGTATGCGTGGAATGCATTTGTGTGCGTGCCGTTGCAGGTACGCTACGGACCTCAGTTCCCATCGGGCTGTGAACGACGCATGACGTCGCGACGCTCCCCGGTCTGAACGCGACGAACGAAACGGTCGACGAAATACATTTTCGCGAAAAAGAAAATTACCGGAAAATCAGTCAGTGGATTTTAACTTGAATCGAAACTGTGAACAGAGGATACTGTAGTGTGTTTTGTGGAGTTAGGATACTCAGTGGATTTAGTGTTTTAACAGTTTATGTTGTTTTTAGTGAATGAATGTACAGGTGTGAACTTGTGAATGGTTTGATTTAAATAATTGTGGGATTCGGAAGTTGATTGCAAGTAAGTTTTTAGTGATAGTTATTTATTTACGGATATTTTTTTTTGCATGGTTACAGTAACATAGCAGGGAAAACAGAGATTTCAAATCAACTGGTGCTTATTATTTATTAAAACAATGAACGTAGTTTTTTTGTTATGTATTTTGTGGTGTACATTAAAGAAAATATAGAAAGATAAATAAACGTAATTCGCTAAATTCAATTATTGTTATTTATTTACACGGTTTGATTCTGAATATAATAATAATAATAGCCAGGATATCATGAACTGGGAAATTCCTTTTAATATTTCAATTAATGTTGCTATTGTATCGGGCAATCAATTTGTTTATTAGGTGCCTGATTAGAAATTTGCAATTAAGACGGACATGTTTCGCAAATTGAAATCTTGGGCAAAAAACTAATTGATAAAAGTCTTCAGTATGATGCTGCATCAATTACAGCCTGCCAGTATTTTTTTTTTGCCTTAGATCAATCTCAATATTAAGTCTGATCAATTTATTTATCTACAAACATGTCATTCTGATACAAAGCATATTTTTTACACAAATCAATCATTTAAACTGGTTGTTTTACACCGCTCATTCGTTTTTCGTTTTAACCTAAAGTTGAGGCCACACAAAAAAATAATGACCGCTACCTATTGTGTCTTTAGTTATTTTGCCGGAACATTTCCAAACGAATAGTCATTAGACAAAAAAAATATCACGGGTGTTCATTTTATAGGTCATGTTAATTATGTATGATTGTCATTTAAAATGTATCGACCCTTTATACAGACTCGTAACAAACTAACTGGTGAGGTAAAGCGTAGGTACAATCAGTGCTTTAGAATAATACAGTACCTATATCTATTTGAAATATAAAAGGTTAGAATGTACTGTGTGTTTGTAGCTCCAGTTTTTAAGTAGTTATTATTATAGTTAATTACAAATTCAATGTCATCGATTAAAAATAAAACATAAGGAAAGTAAGCCTATTTTGTTTCGTACCTTTTCGGATAGATACCTAATATTTATAGGTAGTCCTTTAGAAATTTGCTTTCACGGCGAGAAAGCACAAAAGCTTCGTTGATGTTTTATAAAATATTTGGTAGATACATATTTTTCTTTATATGTTGTTGATGGGTTTGCTCTTGACTCTAGTCTAGTCAATTCTAGTCTAGGTCAGTGGTGACAGAGACAGAGTCGACGATGGAGTGAGCTTACACAAAAGAAGCCTGTTCACTCTTAATTTGAAGAGATTAGGGTTGTTTGAGTTCGGAAACACAGTCACAGGTAGAGACTTCCACTCAATTTCCTCATTTCCAGCTGAAATTAATTTCACATAAGATAAGTTGTTGATCAATCTTCTCCAGTCAAACCTTCTGTTATGTTGTTATAAAATAACCTGATTCGTTTCGTTCCTATTAATTATACTTTTTTTGTATGAGAAGACACACTTCGCTTCCGTTTTTGTTGAAATCTTTTTCTTGTAACAAATGATTCAACATTTTGTCTTTAACTAGTTAAAGTCTTCATCATTAGGTTACGTGTGGGTGTTTTTTCATTCAGCAGTTGAGACGTTTGCAGGCTCACAACGTATACGGAGCTTTGGGAAATTTTATTTAATTGGCGTTGTCTCCTTTTGGTCAAAAGATTATTCGAAACAAAATGTATTTTCAAAGTCAAAGCATTTATTTCAAGTAGGCCATTATAGAGTAACTTTTGAACGTCAACATGTAGATAATATAAGAAAATAGAATGGATTCTAGTTGCCCCTTACAAAAGTTAGTTTCTACGGAAAACACTTAAAAAAGTAAAGAAAGAAATATTGTTTTATTTGTCACAGAAACACGTGCATACAAAAAAATAATTATCTCTAATAATAAAGAAAAATAAAAACGAAATAGATCTATAATAACGAGCAGAAAACAGAAATAGGGCATGAAACTCCAAAGTTACTCTTTTAAAATGTTGTACCATCATTTGTATTGTGTATAATATAACGGTTAATTTGAGTTTGCATTCCCTAAGGCCGTGTTTGCGACGATAACTTCGTATAGCTCTGGGTGCTATTTTAAGCTTACTTAGTTTAGTTATCGGAATACTTGCACAATGGTACGAGTCCAGAATGTATTACAAGAAAGGACCATGTCTTTAAAAAATATATTGGCCACTCAAGATGGTGGCAGCTGCCCAGGATACCAAACGCGTATATTTACGTACAACCATCAAGTACAAAGCCTAAACAGCGGCCAAGAAACTGGGCATCCTAAATAGAGTATAGCGATACTTTACGCCTGGACAGCTTTTGACCCTTTACAAAGCGCAAGTCCGATCCTGCGTGGAGTATTGCAGCCACCTTTGGGATGGCTCAGCAAAGTACCAAATTGCCGCGCTTGACTCGCTGGAACGCAGAGCTAAGAGGCCCATTGGCGACGTAAAACTGGTGGATGCCAAGCTTCTCGGTCTCTCTTGCTTGTGGGTATTCTACAGATTGTACTTCGGAGAGTGTGCCCAAGAACTCCACGGCCACATACCACCCGCCCCCTTCTTCCATCGGTCATCTAGACGCACTGCAAGTTATTATCCTTACCTAGTTGCTATTCCACCAATTCGCACTAAACGTTTCCAAATGTATTTTGTTATGCGCACAGAAAAAGAGTGGAACTCTACCTGCGTCTGTGTTTCCAAACGCATACAACCCTAATCGGTTCAAAGTGAGAGTGAACAGGCTTCTTCTGGGTGAGCTCACTCCATCGTCGACTCTGTCTCTGTCACCACTGACTTAGACTAGAGTCAAGAGCAAACACATCTTAAATAAAAAAAA
This sequence comes from Brachylomia viminalis, assembly GCA_937001585.2. Lineage (NCBI taxonomy): Eukaryota > Metazoa > Arthropoda > Insecta > Lepidoptera > Noctuidae > Brachylomia > Brachylomia viminalis. The sequence goes on along the minus strand of OW443307.2, from coordinate 2,474,417 downwards.
TAAAAACTACCCCGTAGATGTTAGCTACCTCCATACTAACATAGGTTAAACTAGAGCTTAGTCATAAACTCATAATTGAGACTCCGTTTACTCGGAAGGCGTTTCTGAATATTGTCGCTCTTATGTATGAACCGGCGCGTGACAAAGCGTCGCCGTCCGAAGGTGACAATAGACGAGTCTAAGTACTAAGCCGCTGATCGGTGTTCATGAGTGTTTGAGGACTCTCCCCGGGCACTACTGTCACTACGGTAGAACGGTGCTGGCATATTTGTTTTAGTGATGTTAACAGAACTATTAGGTATCGTGCATTGTATGTATAAATAAATAAATATGAGACAACATCCACACAAGGACTTCAGGTCCCGAACTAGGTAGAACCTGTACTACGGTAACTTGATGACTGATATACATACATATACACACCCAGACACAGGTCAAACAGACATGTTCATGCACACAAATGTTTGACTTCTCCGGGGATCGCACCCGGGACCAGCGGCTCAGAAGGCAGGGTCGCTACCAACTGCACTAACTGGTCAGTATAACAAAACAATACTGAATACAGTTATTATAAGTTCGATGGTGTATGTTTCTGTCTGCTACTGAAGTGTTTCTCGATGGGGTAGGCAGAGATGGCAGGCATGTGCATTGTCTTGTAAAAAAAACTGACAAACAGAACAGAGGGCAATTCCCATATTTTTAAGAACGTTCGGTCTCAACCTCTATCTCTAATAGTCTCAGTTTGTCAAAACACCTCCAATTTAACAAAGTTTTTGACAAGTTTTACGAGATTTGAGATACCATGAGAGTGCGATTAGATTAGATTGGAGTTTGAAGTACGAAAATTGACCTCAAGGAGTTCAGAAGCAAGATTGAAATAACTGTTGCACAGCATTAATTAGTTTTTTTTTTCAATCCCTATTGCGTTATTATACAAAACCAATCAATATTATTTATTTCTAACCAAGCTTGAATTGGCTCTAGTTAAAGTGTAGGTAATTGCTAGTCGTTTTTTGTCCCGCGTTGAATTCAGCATTGAACCATAATTATTTATGGTCACAGACCTCAATTTAGGCCATTCCGGTCTAGACGCTACCTACTGTTTTTTCGTCAGAATTTCTTGACCCGTAAAATAATTGGTTTATAAGGGTAGAAGTCAATAGCAAGCGCTACCCTGTATGTGCAGGGTAGCAAATAAATTATTTAGCAACTTAGCTAGAAAGGTAACCGCTTTGATTCTCTGACTGAACCTCGGTGAGTTTTGGATTTTGTATCTGTCTCTATGCCTATTTATCGTTTTATCTGTATGATCTGGTTCCAATAAAATATACCATTTCTTGAATCGGAGCCGGAGCCAACTTTGACCGTAGACTAGGTATCTAAGTCGTCAAGTTATTTGCTAAGAATATTGATTTTTAATTAGAGCAATATCCCCTTCGTCAGTCTTTCAAAGTCAGTCATTTATTTGCTTTAAATTCGGTAATTAAAAAACTTGTGTGATATGAGGACACATTTCAGCTGATTTTTGTGGCGGTCATTGATCGCCCAGCTTCAGCAGTCATCCTATACTGGCTGTCAGTCGCCAGTGTGTTCTGTATTCCTTGTCTTATCTCTTCGTCTTATTTTTCACTTGGTCTTCCAACAGTTAATATTCTTTAAGGTATTTTTTTATTCATCCATCTAGTAAGTATATCTCTCCCAGTACCAACCCCATTATTATATCTTCACACCTGGCTTTAACCATTTCAGTTTCTACCTAATTCAGATCGTGTTTCGACGTATTCCTTCAATTAACTACGATTCCTTGACCGACTTGCGACTTCAGATGTTAATTGCCAAAACTTTTGGTGCGAATATAATTTCAGCATTTGGGGGAATTGTCGCAAATCGCAAGTTCCTTTGAAGAATACAAGAGATACGAGTTTCATTTGAAGACATTAAAGTCCAAAGTAAGTTTATTGTTGTGTTTTGCTAATTCACATTCGATCGAGACGGAATTATGCATAAGGTATCTTTTTCAGAAGCCATTTTTATTTATTATTTATTTGGGTTTACGTTGGCAAACAATTCAATACACAAAACATGTATAGTAATTTCCTTAATATTACTTTGGTAAGTGCAACAATTACTTACAGGCTTACACCAGCAGCACCATTTTTGGTTTTACATAATATTATAAAGCTAAAAATGATACTTAGTTATTATTGAGTCATCACAGAGGACCTGGGATAGATGACTCATCAGAAATAAATTTATTATAAAATACATTGAATACATTACATATAAAATTGTTAGTGTAGCTTAAAACTATGTTAGTAGGTACCTTACACCTACTTAATTCACGTTGGTCATTACCTTACATCAAAAACGACACCACCAGAACTGTGTACCTTATTCCAGTACCCCACAATCGGACACTCAACCCTATCCATTATTTATTTGTTTATTTATCCTCATAATGGAACGCCATTCAGCAATTACACCAACTGAGCAAAATATAATTTCATGTGCTGCTTTCAATGCATCCTGTGCGCGGTGGACATCGAACGGGCGGCGATGGATCACGTACGCTCACGCAGCGCCAAGACACTTCTCCATAGTTCTATAACTCCATCCATATTGCACACATTCTATATTGATTATGGTATTTAAAAGGTCATTAGAGCTGCCCCGCACACGACGCATCAGAGAGGCCACTCTCTTGCGAACTACTGCTCTAAAGCAGTCAGTGTTGGCCTCCGCAAACATCCCCGATGCACTACAGTATCGCGGCAACCCCATCAACATCCTAAACCCATTATTGTAGAGGATCCGCAGGGCATTGAAATCCTTCTGCGTATAGCGGACCCACAGGCTGCATGTGTACAATGTCTGGCAGTACGCCATAAACAGAGTAATTTTAACATTGTTTGTGCACCTAGCTAACCTGCGCGCCAGCATATTGTATCTCACTGCCAAAGCCCCACGTTCCCTCTCAATGACCAAATCATCAGAGAGGTCGTCAGTGACCCAATGCCCCAGGTACTTAAAACCTACTCGTAATTGTTCCTAATAAATGTTCCTTTGTAAGAGTCTAGGTAATACAGTATAAAACTTAAAGGCTAGAAACTTTTGATTGTGCTAAAGTAGTACATTAGAATTACTTAATTATCCTAGTAAACTAACAAATTCGAATTTGTACCACCTACGCGGCTGCCCATCCTTGTAGCGGAATTTTTACTACACCCACGTGTGTCAAAGGTCAACTATTTGTAGGTTAGTATGGCAATTTAAATCAAGGTATATCTCTAACACGAGTAGCTAAGATTTAAAGTAGCCATATAGTGGGTGGCACAGAGTCACGACGCGGTTTTAAAAATAAAATATGACATTTGCACTGACATTTACTATTCTTTTGTTTTAACAAATTATAAAATACATTTTGGAGATTTATCATGGATAATTTCACCAATATAAATCGTACCAAATTAATATAATTTGTCTTTGAAGATTGAAGATCATAATATTGGTCTATTATTCAAACCCAGCCAACATATCGCCGTCTTTTCCGTGTACTTAACTCTCCCTCAGAACCCATGATACGACGGTTGTCGGCACGATTTCAGCAGAGAGGTTCAGTGGCCGATTTCCCACGAACTAGAAGACCGCGTTCTGCTCAAAGCACAGACAATATTCAACGAGTGCAGGCGAGCGTAGAGGAGAACCCGGAAACATCAATGTGTAGGCGTTCGTCCCAGCTGGGAATCCATAGGAGATCGTTATTGAACAAAATCGACGCCAGGCTTTGTCGACAGTCGAGAGATGTGGTTCCGACCAGAAGGAGACACAGTGTATACGGCTCGAGCCACAATTACCTACTGTCTTGAAGCAGACTTTCAGCGAGCGTTACATCTCGACATTTTCAACATTTCACTGACCCGCACGTTCCCCTGACAGCGCCAGCTTATTTTCTCTGGGGTCTTTTAAAAGATTAGATGTACATTAACAAACCCAGGACAATCGAACAGCTGAAGGCAAAAATCCGATATAAAATACGATTGCTAACTCTTCATGTTCTGAGGAAAGTAATGAGAACTGTTCTCGAAAAATACCGTCTTTGTAAGGCTGTAAATGGTGGTCATTTACTGGACGTAATATTTAAAACCTAAGTCGAAAAAATCTCCATGACTTTTATTTTATTGACTGGTAACAATTAACTTTAGTAAACAAAATTATAAATAGTTGCGACCCCTTCCTGGCTTATGCGCCAGCCTGTATTTCCATAAAATCGAATCAAATCATTCTTCATCATAAAATGATTATCATCATTATCATTCTGCTTTGGTCCCAATTTACTTTCAATACAGCATTGCAGTGTACCTAATCAGATGCACATGACACAATTGAGACATCAGCTTCGTCTCTTAGAGCATGGCCATGCCTTTGGTAATATATAAAGGGGTATCATCAGATGGGCCACTTGCTTGATTGCCAGCCATTAAGTGGCGTAGCATGTTTTGTCTTTCCTTAAAAACAACTACTTACCAATCCTGCCAATTCAAAAGCGCCCCAAAGACAGATAAGAAAATAAACAATAATTTTAACCCCCGTCTACCGCGTTTAGCACAGCCATAAAACCACCTGTCCTTTCCATTAGGTTAAACGCAGCCACGTAAATAGTCATAAATTAACGCCCATGGGAACTCCTTACTCCTCAGTTGACACTGAACTTGAGATGGAAGACAAATATTTAAAGACAAGTGAAAGGGTTATGTTTGGAAAGATGTTGTTTTACTTGTGAGATCGTGACCTTTGTGCCTTGGTGATGCACTGAACGGGTGAGAACTAACATTGGGCAGAGTCTTTTTGGATACTGCGTTAAGTGGTGGTTGAAATATTGGTGTCTTTTTCTGATGAGCAAAATATGAAAGAGATACAAATGCTTTGGTAGTAGTTTACCTGACATTTTGTCAACTTAAGAGCCTTTGTTTTTTAGTTGTATATTTCATATTAATTAGATTGAGGCATGAACAGGCATAAAAGCGACGTAAATATTATATATGACTTGTAAAGGCGTCTTTATGGGACACTCTTTCATTGAACTCATACTTACATTCAAATCATTGAACAAAGTACTTAATTTTAAGAAGTAATTTCAAACTTCAAATCCGTGACACATTTTTTTAAAGAACAAAAAAATACTCTTCAAAATAACGACAGTCTTATCAATTCATGAACCTTACATAATATTTTCTATTCACAACCCACATTATGCAATATAATGTGCGAAAAAAAACAACAACGGACCATCAATGTACCTCATAATCCATGGTACCTTCCTAATTATTTAGCAACAATCTTCCTTTCTCCGCGTTCCGTATAAAAACATAATTAGTACTCCTCGAAGGGTAATCTCCGGAGATTTATCATGAAAATTAACGGACCCCCGTAATAATGGAAGCGATGAAGTATTTGAATATTTTCGTGTTTTACATTTTCGAGATTTTTCCGGGAGATTGGAATGGTCAGATTTTCGGAATTAAGTAGCTATGGCATTTAAATCGTATTTAATTGCAGGGATTTGGAATTGCAGCTATTTTGATTTCAGTCGAATTCCCGTTTTGAAAAACTAAAATACTTTGTCATAAATTACTTATTGCAAGGTCCTCCAAGGCCTCTGCTGTATATGCTGTGAACGTTTTGCTGATGAGTTCAGACTATACGCAGACAGTTTTCTATTACAGCGTTCTTAAAATATACATATATATGCTAGGTACTATAATTAGAGTCCAACGATTAAATAAATCAAAGAAGTGCTGTAATCATCACTAATTTGAGAATCATTAATAAATAAATACCTAGATGAATATCAAAGAATGCTTAGATCACCCGAATAGGTGTCCCAAGCATTCTTTGTTATCCTTGAGGGACTAACTTCACGTTACGTATCTTACTTAAAATGTTCGGTTCACGAAAACGTCATAAACAACCTATACTGAAATACTCCACGTAATTTCATATTACGAACGACATTATACAGCCCTTTTTCATACAAATTCAACGGTATATTAAAAAAAAATGTATAATAAGCTAGATATGGTTCCTTTCATCTGCATGTCTGGGGGATAAGAAGGCTCCACTTGGGTACATCTTCAGAGCATTCGTACTTACATTACAATAGGTAATTGCTGAGGACGTATCTTTATATATTTCGCTGATTTTTTTGATGTAGCGTTGTGGGTTTTATGTATGTTAACGGTTGTCACGGTGATGTTGTGAAGATGTCTTGGGCTGGATTAGAAAGAATGTGTAAATTGTGTTTCTAGTTTGTAGATAATCATTACTGTTTAACCAACTACCTGTAAGCCATAACAGACTTTGACTTTGCAAGGATGAGATTCTGGAATCTGAAGCTAAATATATACTGTACCAGTAGCTACCTATTGGTAAAACAGCAATAGACCTAGGTAATTCTAAACCACTCAAAAAACTGTGAGTTAAACTATCATCATGGCAGTATTACTTACTGAAAGGTAAATAAACGTAAGCCTTATTAATAATTAAAAAAATAAATAAACAGTAGGCACTGAAACTATACGGCCCCAATTATTGTTACTCTGTAAAGTCACAACTGACAAATAATTTCATTCTTATTTTAATATTTGACATAAGAACTTGCGTTTTTTTAAACTTTTCGAGCGGTTTGCAACTCGTTAATAAAGCTTCTAATGATTTGTATATATTGTAAATAAGTTTTAAACAGGTTTCCGAACAGGTGCGGGCTACACCTAAATTAAAAAAATAAGCCTTCGTAATTATAATTAAATATTTCCTTGTGGAGTATGTATGCGTCGTTGTATGTAAAGCATATCCCATGCGTTGTGTTTGATAAAAGAATGAAAGATGTTGTGTGTTAGGTCAAGGACTTATTTTTAATCCTTCATATATCCATGCTATAAAAGATAATATAAAATTCTACCTACAGCCTTTTTTTTTTGAGTGTGGTATATCATCAAATAACTTCTCCCACTCTGGGCAGAACGGGGGGGCGTGTCAGACTCTTACTGACTAAAACCCACCCGTGTTCTATCAGCTGCCTGTGCCAGGGGCCACGGTATCATTCTCGGACTTTCCCGCAACCCTGGCAGTTATCGGCCCTAGAGGACCCCGTCATTGATGCTGACATCTTTTTGAGGCACGCGTGGAACACAACGCGCCATCAACCCGGGTCCTTATTGAACGGCGAGCTTCTATCGAGCGGCGAGCTTCTATCGAACGGTGAGCTTCTACCTACAGCCTGAGGTTTGAATTCATCGGCAGTATTTCAGAAGTAAAATTACTCACAAATAAGAACAAGGGCCGTACTGAAATAGATTATAAATTATATATATAATAAAAAATAAATCGTTTATTAACCAAATAGCCAATATATTGCTAGCTGACATATTATGTCAGCTAGCACACACCATTATACCAACAAAAACATTGAAAACTATGCTACAGCAGAAATAAATCATTTAAACGTAAACAGGACTTAATACCTAAATAAAAGCCTTCGGGCATAAAGGGCGTGTCCGCTTACATATGCAATGCTGCATTATGTTTATATAGCTGTTACTTGAAATTAACAGTTAATTACTGATGACAATAACAAAACCATGTACGGCAAGACGACCTGTCACCAGTAGGGAATGTAATCTCGAACCGAGATCGCAAGTTCGAAGTTCGAAAAACAACCCGAGATATCGCGAGATCGAAATTCCTATTCTCGCGAGATCTCGAGTTGTTTTTGAAAAAACTCTATTGGTTTTATTCGGAAATCTAAAACGCGATGAAACCTGCTTATGCCGCGTGTTATGTGATTAAGTAAGACAGCATAAGTTTTAAAATAATGTTATACTTTATCTAACATTTATAGGTAAGTCTAACTCTAGAGGTGATTTTGGAAATAGCTCCTCAAAAAACAAAGAGTACTGATGGTGCTGTCCGACAAACGGCATCTTATACTATAACTATATTATTATTATTTATCATATAACTGCTACGTACCAAGCAGCTAAATATGCCCTCTCAGACTCAACACAGGTTGGCACCGGTCAACTTGGTCAGTAGACGTAGAAACACGCAAAAAAGGACGTTTAAATGCACTTAAAGCCTCTTCTCATTCCTCTTGAACAGTCGTGTTGGCTTTTGCAGCAGCTCGTAAATCCCATTCAAATTTGATTCGCGCTGAATCCACGCGGAATGCGTAGCTGACTGCTGCCGCTCATACTGCAACTCATTATTGCAATACAACTAACAAAAAAAACATTGAGATGAGTCGATTATATCGATAATAAATGTGTTCCACACATCACATAAAATAATCGACAAAGTGTGCGGAACAGCAATTTTTTTGGCCATCATCCATTTGAGATAAATCTTTACAAAAAAGACACAAACATTTTTTATAAATGTATATGAATGTGCCAATAAACGCAAAAAAAGATACAAAAACGTTTCAGACTTCTTTAGCAGAAATTCAACTAAGAGTGCGATACATTTCAAAGAAAAATCGGCAATTTACTTGTAAACATTTCTAAGAAGTAAGTAATAAATGAGTATCTGTGTCGTAAATCGATAATTATTAGTTCAACAAGTGGAATCTATTTACTCAATAATTGGGCGAAATTACTAGATTTTTTTTTTTTGAATAATACATTTATATGTCGAGTATGTAAACATAGCTCAGCGAGCTGTGGAACGGGCTATACTTGGAATCTCTCTGAGGTATCGAATCCTGGACGAAGTAATCCGGTTCTTTACCGGGTTACTTCGTCCAGGATTCGATGTTCGAAGTTGTCGACATAGCTCACAGAATAAAGAAGCTGAAATGGCAATAGGCCGGCTTTAATATTCATAAGACCGATGCCCGTTGGGGTAGACGTGGTCTTGGGTGGAGACCGCGATTCAGTCAACGTAAGGTAGGACGCCATTTTTTTTTTATTTTTTTTTTTTGAGGTTGGGAAATCATCAAATAATGACCCCTCCCGCTCTGGGTGGAGCGTAAGGGAGTGTCAGACTCTTACTGACTAAAACCCACCCATGTTCCTTCCTTGGCCCTTTATGTTCCGGGTCAGCGGTACCCCTTTCGGATGATCCCGCTTTCCCGGCAGGCTTGGGCGCTTTCCCGGTAGGACGCCCTCAGGATAGGTGGAGCGACGATCTTTGCAGGGTGGCTGGTATAACAGCTGGATGAGAGTTTTCGAGAATCGAGTTGAATGGCGTGCAATTGGAGAGGCCTATGTCCAGCAGTGGACAGCACTATAGGCTGATGATGAGGTGATGTAAAGATCACAGCACGTGCTTTTATGTAGTTTCTATACATGTAGGTACCCACCCCTATGGGAAAGGCACGAAAATTGTTGTAGATCTGTCTAACAATATATGTAATTAAGCACGTTAATGTAAATTTTTACGTGCACCTCATAATTTTTCCGACTACGTCATTGCCAATATTTTGAATTAAAATGGCAGTTCCAAAATGTGACATACACCTGCTAAGCGGTAAAGGAATTTGTTTGCTTAACATTGTTGCTCCTTGACCGTACGTATCATTTTTATTTGAGTTCAACTTATGTTATTAAAATCTTAAATTTACTGATAGAATCCGCCCGCCGAATGAAACCGGTCTAGAAGCATGGAACTTTGCACAAGAGTTCCTTATAACAATGGGGAGCACTAAGGAAGGAGTTTTGAAAATTCATAAAGCCCTAAAGGGGTTAAATAAGGCATGAAACTTTAGATGGCAGTTCGTCATTTTTGCCGATGGCAAATCCTATCGGGCAAACGGATAGATAGATAGATATTAATAATTGCAATAATATTAATTATTTTATTTACGATTCTGTAGCTCCACTTTAAACCTTTACTATAGAAACTCACCATCATGGAGAAAGCTCTTCGTCTTCAAGGGCATGAGCTTTTCTTCTTTCATCACGAGTTATACGAGAAATGGCGAATTTCTCATATAACTCGTGATCAAACAAGACAACTATAATTATAGAAGACCTCATTGTTATGACAGTTCATTTCACCCTTTTTCAATATCAAGCGCGTGTCTGAGATTTACATAACCTTTTAAATAAACTAGAGCTCATTCTTTTAATATAAAACGTTATTACCGCTATTCGCTTCGTCATAACACGTCGCACGTTCTGGTTAAGTAACTTGTTGCTATGGGATTCATAAAGTTGTGATATAACATGAACTTATGGTTTTGGAATTTCGTAAAGCATGTTTTAAATTTAAAATTGATCTGCTCTTGACTCTAGTCTAGGTCAGTGGTGACAGAGACAGAGTCGACAATGGAGTGAGCTTACCCAGAAGAAGCCTGTTCACTCTCACTTTGAAGAGATTAGGGTTGTATGCGTTCGGAAACACAGATGCAGGTAGAGATTTCCACTCTTTTACTATGCGCATAACAAGAGACATTTGGAAACGTTTAGCGTGAATTGGTGGAATAGCAACTAGGCATAGCATAGGATCATTTTAACGATTTTGGTGAAGTTCTGCCTGGTAGCTTTTTAGTTGTACAGAAAAAACGACCTTTGATTTGTACTCTACTACGTAAGGGAGGGGTATAAATCTATTATCTATTCTATTTTTGTTCTGAGAGCCTAGACAACGATATTCTATCAGCGATAAAGATGATGAAAAAGTCAAAAATGTATTAGATTGATACGCTATCGAAAAGCTCATGTCGATCCTGTTGAAAGACGTTGTAGAAATACGAAAAGCTTAAAAAGCAAATTTTCTTATTTTTACTTCTTCGATTTTAGGAGTCGTTATTGATGTTAGTCTCATATTCCTACCAAATTCGTTTGTCATAAACTACTCCAGGTAACGCCAATCCTTATAACCAGACTTTCTACTACTACGACTATCGGTAAACTAGCCTAAGTTTAATTTGTAAAACAGTTTATGTATGAAATAAATTTATTGATTTATTTTATTTTATCGGTTTCATAGCCTGTCACTGAGCACTTAAAATACCTTTCAACCGTAGCTTCGATATACGAGACTGCCTTTTCCCTATCGAAACCCAACTATGAGTTTTGTTTCGTCGGACCAACTCTACAGAATAATACAGTTCGGAACTTTCGCTTTCAACCACTCTTTCGAACTTTGAACTCCAAATTCATTGGTAGTAGGAACCAAGTTTCCAACAGAGTTCTGGGTTTACATTACCTTTCAGCGTGATTGACGAAGGAATGATTTAAATCAGTAAATCGATAGAACGAATGTAAGCCATATATGGCATTTATAAATTTTAATGACTACGTTTATTATTTTAGTAAACAGAAGTATTTTCTTATTTGTTAGACACTGGCGATCCGCCGCGTGATGAGCACGGATTTTACGACTTGACAAAATCTCGAGACTCTCAATCAATGTCTTCATTCATTGTATGTAAGATTAATTTCAATAAATTATCTAAATAATGATGAAGAGCAGCAGCAGCAGCAGCAGCAGTAGCAGCAGCAGCAGCAGCAGCAGCAGCAGCAGTTTTAAAGAACTACGCAGTCACACAGACTGACGCAAAAGCGACTTTAATTTTAAAATGTATGCATAACCAGCCTATAATGTTCCCACTGCTGGGACACAGGCCTCCTCTCTGTGAGAGGGAGTGGGCCATTATTCACCACGCGGGCACAGTGCGGGTTGGTGGATGTTACAAATGTCTTCGAATGTTTGGTTCAAAAACATGCTGGTTTCCCCACAATGTTTCCCTTCACCGTTTTGAGAGCAGTGGTGATGAAAATATTTATTTAAAGTAAAGCGCCTGCCTGGGTTCGAACGCATGACCTACAACTCGTAAGCCGAGCCGTTACCACTGGGCTACCACTGCTCTCTGATGAAATGTATACATATAGATTAAACTAGCAGTCATAAAACCTGACACTATCTTCAAACCGCAGAACCAAATTAATGACACCAATCAAATAAAAATTACCATAAACTGTATATGAAATGATATGCAAATGACTGACGTTACCCCATAGAAACCTTGCCTCGTCAACTTACCATTGTATGGTCCCCATGAATATATGTTTTGATTTCACTTACGTCAGTAACACCATGAACTTCTTTTCAATCGAAAGTAAACTCTATTTTTTGTAGGATATGGTTGGCTTTTGAGTGTGGGTGTTGTAGTGTAATAAGATTTTTGACTTTTAACTTGAAGACGTGTTGCCAGTTTGTATTGACAAGCAATTAACTTGGGTTTTTCTTTTGTTAGCTTTTATGTGTTCATGTTGTTGTGTAAATTATGTCTTAGTTATTTTGATTGATGGCTGTGCATCGATGATTGTCATCAATCAAATAGCTTTCATAACTTTCATGTTCCTTTATGGGTTATGCTCTAAGTATCGGATATTATTTTCAAGGATATTAATGAAGAATGTCTTAACCCGCGTCATGGTCTACCCGTCGGCCAAATGTCATCCAAATCCGTTCAGCCATTGAGGAGTGAAAAGGTAACAGACAGACAGACAGGGCTATTTTCGTATTTATTAGTATGAATTATTATGTAAGAAAAACCTACAAAATAAACCTAAATAAATAAATAAAATAACAACATTTCTTATTCAGTTTTAATAACATCCGGACAAGAACGACACACAATTCTCATAATCCGTAGTACATACCTCTAAAAGGTTGAGGTAAACCAAAGGCAGCTGACCTATAAGTCCTATAACTGACCTAGGTATACTAACCCTTACCTTCATCTTCTAGGTATTACTCAGTATAATACATATTTCATTTGAACGTCCATCAAAGTTCACCTGAAGTTCTTGTAAATAAGGTTTATGTCAGATTCAGGTAAAAAGGTCAATCTAGGTTATGTCAGCCTACTTTGAGTTCAGTCAACCCAGCCAGTTCTTCGTGAAAAATCCTTTTGGCACCTAGTAAATGACAATTCAGATGAGTGAGGCAATACGGCGCGTTTTCTACGACGATACTCAAAAGTAACGTACCTACCAAACTCGAATCACTAATGAATAGCCAGAATGTCTGCCACAGCACTAGTAGTCTAACACCGGTACTCAGAGTCGATACTTAAAATTAATATATCATTTACTTTAACTGGCCAGTATAAATTGGAACGCTGTCAGTCAAAAGTATACTATGTGAAATTGAAATAATAATAATAATAATATCGTTTATTTATAAAAATGGTGCAGATTTACAATAATATAAATTAATAATTATAGAGGACTCAGTTGCTTATTTGCCTGAACTAGGTAGAACCTGTGTTTCAGACTAGAAAGGTGCTTATAATGTTGAAATATAAAATTACAAAAACGGAGAAGATGTGTTATGTGAGAAGAAATGTTTTAATCTTGGTGACATGTGCCAGATATGGTGGTTAATCAAAGTTAATGGTTGATTAATTCCAGTGAAGTCTCTGAGTGCGACAGTTAGTGGACTTACTAACGCGTTATTAGCTAGTGTGTGATATAATCTAGCATAAAAAATGAATATTAGATCTAGGTACAAATATACATTAGGATGATTGTGAAGACGAATTTTAATCTTAAAGTGGTGGACTACTTTATTGACTGACTGTACAATGTATAGCCAAGAGGCATAAATATTGTAATGATTCAAATAGTCACAATATATACAATACAACAAACAATACAACAACACAACAAACACAACACAACAACAAACAACACAACAACAACAATACAATATATAGTATATATTTAGGGCTATGTGCCTATTAATGACAGCCTTGATTATCGAAATCGATTGTCACTATAATATTGTTGTAACTATATATTTTGATATTAGGTCGTCGCGAGGGTAATTTAGTTGCCGATTTGATCATTATGATCTAGGAAAAATAATAATTAAGTTTCAGTAGGTACCTACATAGATTAACTTTTATACCTGATCTGGAAGCGACGTTTTATAAAAAAAAAAGAAGAAAGACCAACCCTTACTTTGGCAATCCTCTATCTTTCTGGTTTAACAAAATACTTTTAGGGTCTAATTAAAATTATTATAAAACTAATCCTCTTACCGCTTAAATTATTATCGTACACGGGTACCTTTGACCCTAATTAATTAAACAAAGGGTGTGATTAAAAGGTAATGGGCCCAGCGAGTAGGGTTTGCCGCGAGCTAGTTCAGTGTGAGTGTCGTGAAAGAGGGACAGAAGGACCACTTGTTACAAAGCACGATGTAGGCATAAAAACAAAAATTAACAATTAAATCAAACGGAGCTGGATATTTCGGTTTTACGCAACGTTAGATAATAAATAATAAATACATTTATTTTCAGGCGACACAGGATTATACAAAAATACCGTAACTTAAACATACATATTCTTATTGTAAACTAAATTGAGTTAATAAATAAGGCTTAAGACAACGTTAGTAGTACGAGACTCGTACTTTAGTTTGCACTAGTTTGACTTTATGCTGTCTTGTGCTACTTGTCCACGGACGCGACGGAACACCACGTCCTGCGGCCAAAAGTCTTCTTCCATGACGAGGGGCAGTTATCAATTCGATACGCGCACCACGAACGCCTTAAAGTTGACCTTATGGCGGAACTCCAATAACTGCACCCTCGGCATGTACCTCGTCTTCTGGTGCATGTAATCCACGATGTCCTCCACCTTAGTGGTGTAGAGCAAACCTCATCTTATCTCAGTTAACCTAATAAGACATCACCTACAATCATGACATCATCTAGAATCTTTTGGTTATCATTGTGACCCTAATACTAAAAATCGTTTAATATGTTCGTACGTACTCAGATAATAGATGGATGGCTCGAAACCATACGACTTGTCACTTTATGTAAATATTCAATCTGGCTGGCTTGCAACTCGCATGTTCAATTCCATTTACTTACTTTGAAGAGGGCCATCCTTTTGCAGTCCACTGCAAGTACCTTTATGTTTCAATCAAGCGTACGAAACTTAAAAAAATTATTTAAGTGTAATGAAACAGTGCCAAAATAATTGAGTAGCACAACGCACACCCTCATTTTCAACCGCTGTTGTGTATCTAACTGAACAGATCATAGCACATCAGGTAAGATATATAGTTCGATAAATAGATAAAACATTTATTCAGTGCACACAAAAGACGTAGCACAACACACAAAAGCACAAGTAAGTTACAACAAATTACATTAATATAAAAACAAGGCGCCAACAGTTAAAAAAATCAAGCATAATTGGACGTAGTTTAAACGAAAAAGATCCAATCCACGACATGACATTTACGACATGGTCGTAAATGAGTTAAGTGCACCAAACTGATGCTAAATATCAATACAATCGGCCAGTAAAAAACATCTAAGCAAAAACAACTGTCTATCACTTTTTATCAACTTCAGAACCCACATGTATGGTACGTTAAAAAGACCATGAGCTATGGAAACTGTAATTTAAAGAAAAGGATCCAACCGTTATTCCACATACAATATCATACTTTCAATTCATTTTAAAATTAATACTGATGAAGAAATATCTTCCAAACTTCAAACGTCAATGTCTCTAAAGTGACTTTCTGTGGATTGGATCGTTTCCGTGTAACTACGTCCAATTAAATTAATTAATTGACACTATGACATACTACAAATCGAAATAACGAATATGTAAAGTGCGGTGTGCGTCTCAAGGTTGCACCAAATGGGAGTCCAGCTTAGCATGTGTCAGGTACATTTGTACCTGACGCTGATATTCACCTGGATCCCTGCAGTGAAATACGGCCGTCGAGCGGACAAGATAGATTGGTGTTGTGACAAAGTGCTATATGCGGAGTGAAAGACAAAAAACGTAAAGTGGTCCTTTTGTCCCACATCTGTCTCGTACCAAAGGTTACCAAGGGCTTGCTTAGGATAAAGTACTGAGTACTATGTTTCTAGGATTATTACGCGATTAGGGAGAAGCGCGGGTATGGCCGGAGTATATATACCTTACGTAAGTGTTCATGAGTGAGTGGACGTTTGAGGAGTAAGACGTTAAGTATCCGTGCGGGTAGGATGGAGTCTCTAATTTATCATTTTCATTTATGGACGGTGTAATAATATATATACAGGTGAAATATGACTTTAGGGGCGGACATGAATATAACAGGCTATAGTGTGGCACTAACTCTGAATTTTAAAGCAAGCGTGGTTGAGCCTCGCACAGGCGCAAGGCACAAAAGGGAGGAGGGTTATACTCAGCTGTAAGTGGAACAAGGCTGCCAATGATGATGATGATGTAGTTACAATAGCCTTCAAAGTAGTAGAAATAATTATAGAAGCTCGATAAACGTAGTCTATATTTGGACTAATTGACCATAGACCAAGCATACCACACTGAAGACTATTAGGTAAAATGTCTGTCATACTCGTAATCAACACACAGCAAGATCTGAATCGGAGATACTACACTAACATAAATATCTATGATCCTACATTATGAGTCATAGATATATATGACTATGTAATATAGACATGATTCGTTTTTGACCTTCGGTGTTATGTATATTTCTTATAGGACCCTCCGCAATCAAAAACCATTTGACAATAACAATCCCACAAACTCCACCATCATTATAACTATAAACTTCTTTCCCAACAGCTCAGTGATTAAGAAAACAAAATAATTGCGCTGTACTTACGCAAGCAAGCAATTTTCCGCTGGCCGAGTCAGACAGTGGACATTATACTGATTGTTTCTTTTTTATTTCACGGGGCTGTAGTGGCCAGTTGTACCGCTGAAGAGTCCAGTGTTCTCCGCTTCAATTGTTATGTGTACTTGGTTACGATTTAGAAGAGCTGTTGGAAATACTGTTTAGTTTTAGCCTACTTTAGCGCTAAGGATATTTTCTAATAGGCACTTGATTTAGCTGACTATCAATTTGAAATACCAAAACATTTCGATTTGTAAGCTGCTGTTATTGAAACGTGTAGATTGGTCATCATTTTGACATTAATCTGCTCAGCGGGAATTTCGGTGTAGGTAATATGCCCCATAAGTTAAAAAAAATGTTAATGTACTAAACCATAATCCGAGTTTGATCGTTGTTCAATACTCATCATGAAACTTCGTTGATGATTGGACAGGATAACATTATACTGATACTATAACCCACAATTTTGTAACAATATCCCTAACAGCACTTTGCTAATCTAAATTATAATGTTTCACCCTCATCTGACATTGAACTTTTTATCAGCCTTAGATATTCCTATTTAATACCACTCGAGAATTGGCTCCAAAAAATTCGCTAACACAAAATTCAAATACCACGTCAGGTTTTTAAAGCATGACAACATTACGATCGTAATCATTACCATTAATGTATGTAGGCGTAAGTTTTACTCCATAAACGTTCTGAGGTCAAACCCTGGCCTTTTAAAGAATTCGTTTCTAAACAATGAGGCCGGGAAATCTGTTGTTTTGCTCCCCATTGTGTGTTCTAAAGCGAATGTCCATTAAGTTGGGTTTCAAAAGATATATCTAAATTTTTTCATGGAACTCTGGATGTAAAAGAAAACAGCGTTTTGACATGTTTTCCTGATGGACGAGTTTCGGGTTCAAATTTCAGAGATAATGTGCAGGACAATTTTTTTAGAATTTTGTTGTTCTAATATTTCTTTGTATTTTTTATATTATATATTATTATGTACTAACACTAGTTTGTAAGTAGTTTATGTTCTTACTAACTATAATATGGATTGTACTGATCTGACAAATAAATCATTATTATTATTATTATTTATATTTCATACCAAAATTCGGAGATCTCTGGCAGTCGTTAAGGGTAGTCACCAACCTGTCGTACTATGAGGTATCTTGTTGCCCAGTAACTGGGTTGTGGAGGTAAGATAGGCAGTCGCTCCTTATAAGACACTGGTACTCAACTTTGACGTCACGGTTTGGCGGCACGGTTGGCGCAGTGGTTAAGCGATTGACTGCTGCGTTGCGTGTCGCGGGTTCAATTCCCGCACGGAACAAATATTTGTATGACCTGCAAGTAGTTGTTCCGGGTCTGGCTGTTTGTGTATGTGAGTTTAAATGTTTGTAAACGCACCCACGATACAGGAGAAATTCCTAGTGTGGGGCAACGTTTTTTAAAAAAAAAAAAAAAAAAAAAACTACATCTGGTTAGACTGGAACACGACACCGACATAGTTAGCTAGGCAGATGATTGTCCATTAGTCTAGTTACTAGAATTACTGTATGAAATAGGCTTACAGGTGTCTCAGAGTTAATCCATCCATACTATTACCTCAGACCAAATAAAAAATCAAGATATAGCGCTGTCAACAGTGACGTGAGGCTGGTTGCGTAAACATGTGTGCACGTAGTGAGGTGTAGTTTGTCTGTAAATGTGTGCGTGTGAGCGTTTATGCACAGAACAAGGTGTAGTTTTGCAGGCTTCACTGTTTTGTTCGCAGCGCTATGTTTTGATTTTTATTTAGTCTGAGACTTTTAATAGTTTTATAAATGCGAAAGTTGCACTGTTCGTCTGTCTCTTACCTTTTCACGCGTTAACGGCTGAACAAATTTGGAAGAAATTTTGCACACAGGTAGACTATAAGCTGAGTTAGGAAATATGATCATTTTTAATCCCGGTAGTACGTTTCTGTAGGATACTTTCCGATCCCCACGCGGGCGAAGCTACAGGCAAAAGCAGGTTTGCAAAGAAAGCCTGTAGGTCTTGTTAAAGTTGGTCTGGCTTTTTTCATATCCAATACTAGGAAGTCTGTTTCAACTAGATTGTGATTTGCAGATGATTTACTTGATAAGCTTTCACGTTGAATTAGCAGTGTTAGAAATAGCGTGTGACGGGCAGCGAAATGCCAATTAGGAATGTCTTTATTAGGCCGTCTGGGTTCGTGGCGCTCTTCTGATCGAATGACCTAATTCCACGTCAGTATAGTAGCTATTATTATTAGAATACCTGTGACTGCTAGTACCAGTCTAGAACTTGACACTTAATTTTTCAAACCTATCTCGTAAACCCGTGACGTATTCACGTTAGTGCACTTTAGAGCCCTCGGGGAAAAGATACCCATCTACCATACAAGACTCGGTACTTATAGACCACCAGTCCCGAAGTGCGCATACTTAAAAGATATTACGTTCCTCAACTCAACGTTATTTTAAAGAGCCCCGTGGATATTTAAGATGTAAGCCATTTTAATATCGGCTTGCCATTGAAGACGCTTTATTGGCGAAATATGAAATTTCGGAGAGGGTCTACATTGAGGGTGTCTTTGGAGAGATTGCTGCAATTTTGTGTCTTATAAGATCTTAATGGTTATTTAACGTTAGGGGAAACTGAAGCAGTTAATTTTTGAAAAGGTGTAGTTAATTTCTTGGTAATCATTTAATGTGATTACATAAATATACTGTTTTCAGATCGTTTTCGTTGAATGCATAGATAATTTTGTTTAAGGTTGTCTATTACTCAATATTGATTAGTAGGGCCTTGTTAACCGTATGCATAGTGACCACTGGGCAACAGTATCCAAGCGGTAGTTGCTTGAGGATGGCCGGCGCCGCCTAGGCCGGCCCAGGAAGTGGTGGTGAGACGATTTAGACGCGTACCGCAAGGGTTGGAACGAGTTGGTCCTCGAAGAGGATGCTTGGAGGAATATGAGAAGGTCATTGCACAGCAGTGGGACAGTGCAGGCTAACATAAGTTTTTTTTTAAATAATTAATCAACATGACACACGATTTTAGTTTTTTGATCCTGTTGTATTCAAACTTCACTAACGGACTTCATGGTTCTGATGTAAATGTCAATCAGTTCTAAGAACTAGCGCACACGATCGATACAGAGTTCTGCTTCTGTTTCCACACAGTTTTGAACCGGTTTGAATTGTACGGAAACCGGAGATGAGCCACTGCAGCCGGGCTTTATACAAGACAAGTGAAAGTAAACCAACTGACTATTGTGTACAAGAGCCACTACAAGACTCTTGACAACTCCTAAAACAAATAACCTATCATTTGAAGTAGCCTCAGACGTCGCTGTTACAATTTATTATTAACATAGGCACGCGATCAAAATTAAAGTTTATGGCATCCAAAAATTTTCAATGCTTACGTCACGATCATTACTTTATTATAGATACGCCACGATACTGAAATATTCACTTAACCATCCATACTTAACTAGAAAAAAACACAAAGAAACTAATTATAGTTTTTTTCCCATTTCGCTCTGACATTTCGACACTGGTAAATGTCGACCAATTCCGTCCTTCGGTTTCATGGCATTTAATAATTAAAAATATCAATGAAATGTTCGCTGGGAAGGATTAAATTCATTGTTTGAACGTATCGTTGTTTTATACGTTATTTAAATGTTGTCTGTACGTGTTACAGCATGTTTGATTTAGTAAGGTTACAGTTAACATGGGGATGACATGAGCGCGCAAAATTAAGGGACAATGGTATTTTTGAAATGAGTATTCATTTAATTAGATGTTATGAGTACCCTTATGTCTGGTTCGGAGTTGCCAATTCTGATATGGTGGGTAAATAAGTCTACCTTTTGGCAGAAAGAGGTTACTACCTGTAAGGAAAGAAAAGGAAGGAAGGTTGACTGGTAGAAAATGCCTCAGGCATTAAGTCCGCCTTTGTACAGTATTATTTTTTTACTTGTGCATAAAGTTTTAATAAATAAATAAATAAATAAAAGGGGTTCACCAAGTGGTTTAGCGAAGCTTAGGACCAAATCTAAAATATCAAATGTGCCTGTAATTACGACTTTACCTTTCAATAAACAAATATGCTTAAGGGCACAAACAGTTCCATCCACGGTTAGAAAAACCCCTGAAAAAAGAGCGTTAAAATAAGGTTCTGTCAACACTGGCCAGTGCTCCTTTAGTGCTTTCCCAAAAGGGCCAAAAAGCCTCTATTTTTAAACTTATCAAAATCTTCTACCATTTTCATAAATCCTTGACTCCCAAGACCGTATATCCATAGGTGAGTGGGAACCACAACAGTTGTACCTCAATAATCCACTTACAGTTACGGCAACTTTGCTAATGATGCCGAATACACGGACGGTTTCCAATCAACAACTTGCATATGCAAATAGCCCAGCTTGCCCCCCGCCGGATTCTGCGTTATCCCATTTAGTTCCCATTTTGGAGCAACATCCGAGCCCCTAATTGCTCGCCCTGTATTAACGATTGGAAGGGTTGAATTTATAGAGGATGGGATTGCGTTTTGTTTGACTATCGTTTTTTGATTTGAGGTTCGATAGTATTGAGTAAATTTTGAGATACATCCATATAGTTTATGAATTGGGAGATAGATGCTCAAGAGTTCAAATTTATTGTTGTGGATTGAATGTAACTGTTGCTACTTTTCATCTCGTATTAGATCAGCCAGCTTATTTTAACTATTCAATTTGACCATCAGCATGTGAGCAATGCCCTTCCTTATTGACGCTCATATAAGCAGAGTACGAATGTAAAGTTTCGAGATTTATCACAACAAATTCATCTTATAATTTAAAGTGTTCACAGTGTCTCCTTTACAATTGAATCTTTTAGTCCGCTAATCTCTATTAGGATCAGATTCGAGCGTTTCAATGCCATCTCAGCTTATGATACTAAAAATATCTTCCTTCTGCGGTCTGATAAAATTATGTGATGCAAAACAATTCTACACAGACTAGAAAAAAAATAATTATTGGAATAAAATTATCTCGAAATGATTACATTTAAAATCGCCGAAAACCTTACAACTGGCATACTTACGCAAAGATTTGAGTTCCAAATCTTAGAATTACTTAATAAATATCTTTAGTGTTAAATCTTACAAACCTGGCTTTCAATAAACTGTATTAGAGTATTCGAAGAAATTCTGTACAAAAGAAAATATTACTTTTCATCAAATTACAAAATTGATCGCGCTATAGTATAATTTTCCAGCACTCTTGAAAAATATGCCTTCTTTGAATGAGACACCCAATTACTAGACCCCAGTACGAAATATAGCTCATGCCAATTACAATACTAATTTAGCATAGAAATTACTTTTGGCGCAATAACGTTCAGGATATCAACATGTGACATCACACTAATAAAGGCCCCCGATATACATCTGCCTGTATATGCCAATAATATATTTACATTCATACATCTGGCCAATTTAGTTCTAAACTCCCCGGGGGTGTAATATATTATTTTGGGGGGAAAGGGGAGCACAATTGCCAATAAATATGCGTTACTTTGCAATAACATGCGATATGAATGGTTATTGTTAGTGGTTGTGGTTCCAAAGGCTTCTGGAACGAAAAATATGGGGCAGTTCCGTGTTTGGGGTAGTGTTAGCACCCTCTTCTTGCATTTTACAACTGGATTGATTTGTGAGGATTTGATTGGTTTATCTTTCGGATCTGATGGTTGGTTGAAACTGTTTTGCGTTTGTTTTGCGTTAGCGTTAGATTTTGACGTTGTTTAAGGTTTTTTAATTGATTAATGGTAGAAGAATAACATTCATCTTTATAACTATTACTGCATATGTGTCTGCATGGGCTATATTTTGATAAAAGACTTCTTTTGATTGTACAAATGAAATTGTTTCTACTTTCAAAATGGCATGCTTTGCTTTTCAGGCAGGGTTTCCGTAACTTGTAAAAGATTCATTCGCCCTCGCCGGGTTTTGATTTTATTTGATTGTTCTGTTTTGCGATCGTATCAATCTGGTTACATTTTTTACTTTTCTTTCTAGTAACAGTGGTCGAAATTGTTTTTCCGTTCTAATTTGACAGTGAACCATTTGCTTTTGTACCGTGTTGTGCTGATAGTTTTATAATAAAAGACCTGAATCCATGATGGTAGAGGATAAAAAAAAAAAAAAAAATAATAGGTAAGACACTTTAAGGACGAATTTTTACATCTTTTTTATAGCCTACCGTCTAATGCAAAAACGACCAAAACTAGATATTATCTAAGAAAGAACAAATTTTGTCAAAAAAAGGCACCCAATAATAGAATAAGACACATACTCCTACTTTTTATTTGTCCCAAAACGCTTATGACAAAATTTTATTGCCTACTTCCAAATACTCCGCAAAAGGTCGCACCTACTCCAAACAAGGTTTGAAAACTACAGTTTTGCCCCAGTTCTGGGAAATATTATTCAACTGGAACCGAACCCGCGGAGCTTAGCGTGAAATATGTTCTTGTTAAGTTTTCTATGTACAAATGATTTGTATTTTCTATTAATTTTAACTTTTCGCTGACTTCTCCGTATTTCGAAAGGATTTGGCTTGTAAAAGGTGTAATATTTATAATATTGTTTAGTTAATTAAATACACCAAGCTTACTCGCACAATCATCTTTTTGAGAATGGTCCAAATTTGTGCAACATTAATTGCTTAATGACAATAGTTGTGGTCTGTTGAAGAACGCACATAGTAAATAGTTCCAGGCGGTTATGTATCGTGCGAAATGTTTTATATACTATAGCTTGCGGTTTAGTTTACATAGTGTCGGAATTGGAACATTTGCTAGTAGACATCATGATATATGGTGACATGTATTAAACTCAAGATGTTAGTTTGTGTGACTCTGAGTCGTGCCAGTGCATTTAGTTGTTAGCTATTGTTTGCATCCAGCTCGACATTAACGAAAATTGAATAGAAGAAACTGATTTTGGTAAAGAAAATGCTGTTAATACTAAAATAAAAGGTGAAGATGCAGCTTTAGGTGAAGACAAGGAAAGCGAATACCTTCCATCAACACAATCTCCCAAAAAAGAACAAGATAATCTATAATGATGTTTTGACTAAAAGCTTATGAAAGAAGAAAAATACACCTAGACATTATCTTGTCAAGAACTCTGACAAGGAAAATTCCTTTATTAATTCATCAAGTTTTTACCTACAAGTAGACTAGAATTATAAAAATAAAAATTCTAAGAAAACTCTTCATAGGACACCTTCGTCAAATGAACTTACCCTCTCCTGAGATTTTTAACTGTACAGAAAATATCACACTTAATTACGATCTTTTCACGCGGACGAAAGCTTGCCTAAGTAATATTTAAGGGTTTCAAATCCCTTCGTCTTCGGAGAGCGACGTTAATGTATTTTGGGAATACGCCCCCGTAGCGCGGATGGCTCTAAGATTTTTAAATTGTACTCAATGTTTCTGTTTTCGCGCTTTATTTTCGGGTAGTTTGAACCCAAATAATTATGGTGGAATGGTTTTGTTTTCGTTACTCCGAAAGCGTCGAAGATTCCTAGAATTTGTAATGGGATGGATTTGATCGAACGATTAATTGGATCGGATCTAACCTTCCATAAAATAGTATCATGTTGTCTTCATTTAGACATTGAGGTTTATTTATAAACATTGCATATAGTTAAGTAATGATTCATCATAATAAGTTTAAGCGTCAAAAAAATTATGGTTAGCTTACCTAACTATACATTTTTGGACGTTTAAACTTCTCTTAACTCTAAGCAACGTTTATAAATAAACCCCTTATTGCAACACCGTCTCAACTTGCTTTTGGTTTGTCTTGCTTCATCGTTATTCTGAAAATAACAGTAAATAAAAAATTGCTAGCACAAAAAATTTCAACCGAGCATTTCTATAGCCCTCTCCCGCTTCTTTTGACATTCTAATAAGCCTTTTTTCTCGACCTTACAATTCGTAACCAGCTGATACAACATTTTCCTTTCCTCGATGAGCGTTGAAATACCTATATGGATAATAAAAGTCTATTCGTGTAAAAAAACGCCTCCGACCGGGATGATTCACTGAGGGATGTGAGTGTGGGATAAAAAGAAGTAAATGGACCGACCATTAGTCTCTATCCCTTTCCGTGGGTTTTCTTTAGTTTTATTTTATACTGGATCGCGACCTCAGTTGAGGTTTGGTCTATTTCTGGATCGTCTAGGGCAAATGTTTGTTTTGGGTTAAATGTCTTCGTTTAGCATTGATGGAGGGGTTGATCAATTACAAGTGTTGGTGCTTGATAAATATTTACGATTGAGATCCCAATTGTTATGGGTTTGATAAGCCGTTTTATGGGTAATAAATTATGATAGTTAAGTGTCAAAAGACCCAAATATTACTAGCAATCTTGTTAATTATAGAAAAGCTAGGTTTCACTTTAAGGACCATATTTTAAGGTAGATTTACAATTTTCAATTCACATTTACAATTTTCAGTAAGTTTCTTTATTTATTTATATATTTTATTATTTATGTAGACACAGTAAAATAGACACAGATACGACATATAAGTATTGAGTACAAAGGTACTGCTTATTTCTTAAGACATTTCTTCCAGCAGACCTGCGAAAGAAGAACATGAAAAATAAATGTAGACAATAAATAATGTATGTATGTGAGAACAAGAAGAGAAGAATTTGATTCTTGATCTTTTATTCCCAGTTCCTATGTTTGGATTAGACACAGAACCATCGTGACAGTTTCATTCAATGTAAAGAATTTCTTTCTCTCTAGTAACGAATTATGTTCCTCCTACAAGTTGATTAATTAACTTGTTAATGTTTTTTTGGGGTTCTTGCTATTCCTTTTTGCTGCTTGAAGGATAAATGAAGGGATCGGATAAAATAGTAGGTACCTACTAATGTTTAGAAAGGAAACAAAATTGTGTTGGGTTACTCCATAAGTAGATTAACGCGTTATCTGCCTGAGGGTAGTTCTTTGTTTATTGTGGTTCAAATAAACTTAATAATTGATATTAAAAAAAATTATAAATAAGTGTAGCTACATTTAGCCGACCGTATTAAGAGTTCCCATACAATGTTTTATTGCCAAAAAAAAATACTAATACTTTTTTTATTAAATTAAAAGTGTAAGTAATGATGGTTCGGAATTAGGTTGATAGGTTGTTAGTTGCAGTAGCAGACCAGGGCAGTGGCCCTGGTCCAGGCCATGGTACGAAGCGAGAGGGCATGGGAAGCCGTCACGTCCTTTTGCGAAACAGGTATGCTCGCGAAGGAGGAGGCGGAACGCGTGAGGGAAAGACAAAATTCGCGCCCTCACGCCCCTAGTCGCCGCAGGAGAACCCTGGGCGCCGGGAATCCCAGGTCGGTTCCCGGCCACCGTAGGCGCGGGCTTGGGGACGGCGAGCAATGGGTAGCTCGCCGTCCGATAAGGACCAGGCCTGGGTCGATGGCGCGTTGTTTTCCACGTGCGCCTCAAAGAGATGTCAGCTCCAACGACGGGGTCCGCTAGGGCCGATGCCTGCCAGGGTTGCGGGAAAGTCCGAAAGGGTTACCGTGGCCCCTGGCACAGGCAACTAAGGGAACACGGGTGGGTGTTAGTCAGTATAGTCAATAAGAGCGCCCTCCCGCTTCACCCAGAGCGGGAAAAGTTATTTGATGATTTCCAAACCTCAAAAAAAAAAAATGTTAATCACCTACCCGATTTAGATTTAGGTATTCAAACCTGTGTTTTAGGCCTTTAAACCTGTATTTCAGATTATAATGACATATAACCACATATTATATCTGTAAAGATATTAAATTTAAAATGAGAGTGGTACGAATTTGCAATACCTAGTTCCTCTATTAGAAATTCACACCACGTTGATGTTGTTGCCAACTTAAAAATTAACTTTGCAATCAAAAGAAAGAAAGAATAACGTTTATTTGGACACAGTTCGTGAAACACAGAATACAAATAACAAAATAAAAATCAATCCAGTGATCTTCATTCAAGAATACCACCACCCCTAATCTCACCACCAATCAATCAAAATCAATCAAATCAATCTAATCTCTTCACCACCCTTGGTTGACTGGTAGAGAATGCCTAAGGCATTAAGTCCGCCTTTGTACCTTTTGTGCGAAAAGTTATAAATAAATAAATATATTTTCTATTTTTCATAAGCTCCTTGTCCATACTGATCTCTCTATCATTTATTAATCTAATTTAACTACAAAAGTAGCCAACAAGCACCATCTCTATAATATCAATAGTGCAATCCTATCAAATTCCCAAAAATACCCACATCTATACAAATTCGATGAGCCAACCCTTATAACTTTCAATAAAACCCCTTCACTTGGGCCGCTTGCTTTGTCAAGCACGTTCGAGCACGCTACGTCTTCGCAAACAGTACATGCGCCGTGTTATCGTCTTTTATCTCATAAAGTGTCACGTTTCGTTGTACTAGTATAGAATACTAGCGCTTTTACTGGATTGAGTCAGAAGCGGCAGCGGGCAGCGGGACTTTTTATGTCTTATCGTGTGTTGTTGTAAGTTCTTCTTCGTCATTCACACACACACACATCACCAATCTCTTGAAATTTTGTTCATTAGTATTTTAAAAACAATTTCGCAATGTGTTCACAATTTAATAACCTAAATAAAATCAAAGCACTTGCCACGTAGAATTTGTGATAATAATAGTATTCCAGACTGTTGAACTTCCAAGATAAATAAATAGGTTATTTGTATGATAATTAACTGTCAAAGGGTCACTACATTGACCGGTCTCATTATCAGTAATATATTCATTGTTTGACGCCAGGACATTATTAATTAAGCCTGATATATATTTTTTGACAAATCTGTGTCTTCCTATAAATGTGTCAAAGTTGAATTATAAATAATATTAACCTTTTATAATGTAGATCGGTCTTCTACGTATTATGACGATCGGTCGATCGGTCTTCTTCTTCTGTTTTTGTGTGATTATCAAAAATATTTAGTTTTATTTTATCTTAAAACACTTTATCAAGTACATCTTAATCTATTATAAAGTGATCTCTTGATAAAGTGTTTTAGGATAAAAAAACGAATAATTATGTATCAAATTATACGTAAATACAAAGTATGCCTTACGTGGAAATAAGAGCACGAAGGACGCAACTGAGCAGATTGTAAGAGTCAAGTAAATTGGGTTAATTAATGATCCTTGAGAGCGGTGGTTGAGTGAGCAAGCTGTTACATTTGTACATCATTAGACTTAATACGTTACTGTTTCTTACAAGGACCATTTCGAGACACGTGTGAGTCTTTAATTAATTATAATTAAACAGGAATTTAAACCAACGGACTTGGAGCGAATAATTTGTTTTCAGTGTTTTCATTATTCACCGTTTTAATAGCTAAAACTATATTTATGTTATTTTCCGTACCCAGTAAAATTGGAAGTGTAAATTTCAATCAACTCGGCCTATCGCAGTCCACTCCTGGACCTTGGGTTCTCTCATGCTACGCAACAACAAGGGGTCCTTGGCCTTCCGCATCCAGTCTGTCCCAGCCACGTTTTTAAGGTCGTCGGTCTATCTAGCTGGGGGGCGTCCCACACTACGCTATGGTACACAATTACTACTGTTAGTTGAAAAACTACATTCCTATGTATAGGCTTTTAACAAATTACATTTAGATGACCTATTATTTTCTCTGTGTCATTGTGTGTAAATGCCATTTCTATTTAAATTATAA
Source organism: Brachylomia viminalis (assembly GCA_937001585.2). Classification (NCBI taxonomy): domain Eukaryota; kingdom Metazoa; phylum Arthropoda; class Insecta; order Lepidoptera; family Noctuidae; genus Brachylomia; species Brachylomia viminalis. The sequence continues at coordinate 2,445,970 of OW443307.2, read as the reverse complement.
ATAACCTTTTCAGTTTATGTTTGCCCTTTAAAGGTTACTTCTGTTGTTTTATCATTATGACCAAGTATTATAGTTTTAATCCATCTGTGTCAAGAGTTACCTTTTTGAATAAAGATACTAGGGTGAAATGGATTAGGGGAAAAAGCGAAAATGTCTGAAAATTGTGGCACAATTGAAGATGATAGACGTATGTGGCGGCATTTACAACGACACAAGCGAATTTCGCATTAAATTTACGCCACGCAAAATCCTGCATCGCGCAAGCAGAGTTTACCGTGCGACTAGCATTTATACAACACCCCTACATCAATCGTCGGACAGCTGCCCACCAGACACAACACCCATTCCGTCGAAGGATCCTCCCTTTATTATAGAGGATGAGTGAACTTTACACCCCGTTCCTCATACCTCTATACGTATATTTCTCTGGAACTGAATTTGAAAGCAAAAGCCAAAATTGACGAAAGCTTTAAACTTGTACCACATTATTAATGTGACTCTTTGAGTGAAAATTTTGCGGAAAATGATAAATAACGGTACTGACGGCCGCCGAATTTTGATGGGACACCCTTTTGTATCGTATCTTGTTTCAGAGTGGGCTTATCCGTTCTTCGTATAATAGTGTGGACATTCGCCTTGTTATCTGAGACGCCGTCCGACCGATATCATGGCTAATGGATTTAATGGCGGGAGGACTTGATAGCTGATAAATTTTACATAAGTTTGGGTTTGATACGTCGGACCTTTGTTGTGCTCTGTTATGAGAAGGAACGGGGTGAGTAGGAGCTCAAGATGTCAGGTGCAGGTACTTATGTGTATTTGTTGATTCCTGCTTTCGTTTATTTTGTTTGACTTTCTGTATTCGACTGTTCATCGTCCATTTTATGTGTTTTACCTGACGTTACCTTTTAATATTATATATTCTAACAGCGATTACCGTTACCGAATATTATGTCTTCTAAAAGCGAAAATTGCGAGGAACGCGAAATATTCTCTTTAAAACGTTACCTTACCATTTAACTTGAAGTAAGTGGACCGGTTCTATTATCTATTTCTGGTTTTAGGATAACCAAGCCCCCATTTCAAAATACCCGTGGTTTAAAGCTATAATAAAATGTAATTTTAATCAAATACTCATTTTAATTCAATTGAAATGATAACATAATCTTTTTTTAACCAAATACCAGCTTATCACAGAAATACTTGTGGAATGCAAATTAATTAATTCGAACTCTCCAATCATCTGATTTACATACCAAAGCAATGCTATCAAACGTACGTACTTATCTATATATAACTTCGAATAGCGATATTATTGAGATTTTGATTGTGTTGCTGGTTTTGTGCATGTTTCATGTATCGACTAACATCATCATTAGAGGTTGTCATATGTATGAACATGAATTCCGTTTATGGTCTAGCAATGATAGGGTATTATAATTTCAACTTTATAAGCATAATATATAACGTTTGTTTTAAAAATGTAAGGTTAGTTTTAAGGTTGAAAAGGGCTACCTACATAGTCAGTGAAAACAAAGATGACACAGTATTTAATTCCTTAAAAGAATCAAGTGGAGAACAGACAACCAACAAAAAAATCAACTTTGAATAGTGAGATAAAATATTTTCATTAGACTCTGTTCACAGTTACATTAGATGTGTTTCAGCCATTTTGAATACAACTAAGTAAATAACAGCAACTAACAAATAACTCTGCTTGTTTTGCGTACCCTGCTCTGAGGAATAAAAAGCAATGGCTACGTCAGTCACAAAGATAGATTAACTGTCGCATTTATTTCTTTGCCTCGCTATTTTTCATTCATCAAAATAAATACACAACCGAAGAGCTAATATAAAACCATTTTCTGTTTTTGTCTTTAAAATAATGTCGACTTTATTAAACTTTTGTAGTTACTTATGGATCCACAACGTTAGTTTTTGTTTACCTAAACTTGAAAAGGGTTCATTGTACGCATCATTATGAACAACTTTTAAAACCGACGGAGTAGGTATGTTAGTATCGTAGTAGGGTTTATGGGTTTGTCCAAACCTAAAACCGTGAAAAAAAAACAGCAGTTCCATACATTTTGTCGACGTAAGTGAACGCAAATGTATATAGTATCTGAACTTTTGTATATTTTCAGCAAATTCAACGATTATCGTACATTTGAAGCACATTGGTCCAATTATCCGATCTTACAAAATATTTCTCTCTGGATTTTTTTTATTAAATATCTTATGCGATCCCACGGCGTGTCACTTCTCAAAGGGCGACTTACGGCCATAGACTAATCTGACCGTTATCTCCAGAGGTCTACAACAGGCCCTCTGACGGAGAGGGCATTATCAGCGTCCCTCCGGGCCTCCATTCAGAATGGAGGGCTCTAAGGTACTTCCATTGCTTTGTCCATTATGAAAATTTTCTCCCCTGTTAATATTTTTTATGAAGTTACGTAGGAAATGAATACTTTTATGAAGAAAGTGTTGGATTACTTAATTAAGGTATTGAGGTATCAGATCGCTTTTTTTTGTGGTGTTTTCTTCGCCTTTTTTGATGTTTTCTTCGACTTTTTTGCGTTGTTTTGAAACTCAGGACTTTAATTTAGGTGGTCTTTCTTGTTTTTGTAACAGTTACTTGATATTTACTTAATTTTGAAAAATAATAAAGCAAAGAGACATGTCTGGTTTAAGGGTTACGAATTTTCCGGTAGCATTTTGTTTCCCGCTAAAAGATAAGGAACTATTAAATCAAATTAAAAAACTTGATTAATAATGTCGACAGGGAATGAGGAATTACCCTTCCCCTGTGAATAAGAGGACAATTACTCAACGTAACCCACAGGATTCCTAGTTATTAACCTACAAACGAAAGGCCATAATATACATAATTGTATCAAATTAAACCGGTGCGGGTAAGGCTTTCACACTCCGCCCCTTTAATTATACGCATTGACGTGCTAGCTCTCTGAATAAGGTTCAGACTTTGCAAAAAAGAACTGAAAACATAGGGGCGCCACTGGTGCTAATTTTATTTGAATAGTGTTTAGAATCGGATATTGTAACCGCCGTAATTCTCAGATAATATAATTCACTCTACCTACTGACAGATTTTTTTAATTCTACATGTATGTATTTATGTAAAACCACGCGTGTTTTGCAATAAACGACGCAGTGAACTATCTACTTTTGACTGAACTAAGTGTCACGGCTCGCGTACAAGCCAACATCGTCCGATGACGTCCAATTACTAGGTGTATGCACTCACGTTCATTTACTTAATGTAAAGTTCAATCGGCCGAGTTCGGCATATTTCGGCTGATAACGGATTAGGTTTATACCTCGCGTTAGAATGAAAATATAGGGCACTGTAGATTTTAGTTTTGGAAAAAACTAACTTAGTTGTAAGCAGTCCACAATAATAGTTATATTATATCCAGTCCAACTAGAATTCTCACAGACTTCCTAGAAGTAATTTCCTCGCAAACACATACATAATAATTATGTATCAAATTAAAAAGCCGCACGAATAGGGCTGGCACACTTGGTCGCTGTAATTACACGCATTGACCTACCGCCGTCTCTTTGCGCCAAGTTCTTGACACCCTTACTTCGCACTTTTGTATGAGTTCTGTTCAGCTATAATAAGGCTGGTCGGAATCACGCCCTGTATGCATAAAAAAAATGTAGAGACGTAGTTTTGACGTTTGTCTGTGTTTAAATTGAGAATATAATTGGAATTTTTTTGTTTTTATTTGAGTAAAGAATGAATTTTATGTAACCGATTAAGATTGTGCAATGTTCAGTTTGTACTGTAACTTTCGTTCACTGTAAGTCCGTTTACCTACACCCTTTACGCAATAAAAGTGGCCATTGTCTGGGCCGAAAGGATATAATGAAAAAAGTTATAATGAAAAAGTGTTAATTCACAGAAATAATTATTTACCAGACATTACCTCTGCCAAACTGCAAAACAGTTTGTTGGCAGACGTAGCTCCTGTTTTTTTGTACTTAGTAACATAATTATTGTTTACTTTTTATAATGACACTTATTCACATAGAGGTTCTATTCATTTAAAAAACAAACATTTTTTTTTAATATATTCTCTACAGTAAGGCTTTGTCAAAAAATATTAAAGAGGTACTTATGTATTTTATTTTTAAAGGCAAAAGAAACACATATGTACTTACGTTGTCGAACTGATGAAAAGGAGAAGACTGTTAGTTTAAATTCCTTTGGTTCTACTTCGGTGTTCTCGATATAATGATTACCATAGAGCGTAAACAATACCTAATTTCTGTTGCATAATTAATTTTAATCACACGATCAAATTCCGATCGGAATTTATGACTTATTAAATGGTTTTAAATAACCAAAACGAAACCCATACGAAATAAACAAGGCTATTAAAAAAGTTCTCCTAAAACATAAAATCCTAAAATAAACACCAACGCAAAATTAATTCAATGTCAGTCCGTGGAAACAATATAAATTTTATTCAACACACGAGCACACACGAAATTAAACAAAGTTTAACGGTATTAGCATTGTTCTCGCTCCGCAAAGTCGGTTAATTAAACAATAACAATTTCAGTAATGTTATTGACTTTTTAAATTCAAACACCGTATTGTGAATGAGCAAATTCTCGAACTTTTAAAAGACCCTACTACGGGTTCGGTGTAATTTGTCCGAATTATTGGGTTATATTCTCTTATGGAAGGAGGAATTTGGGATTGTTTGCTTTTCATACAGACGAGAGTTTTTCAACAGAACTTTACCTATTTCACAATTTTTAATGTAAACTGAGCTATGAATACACCAGACAATCCTTTGCCAAACGGACCTTATAATGCGCGAAATGAAAATGATTTGTGAAAAAAAAAAATAGGTTAGCATATTATTTTTTTGGTTTGAATGTGGAATGTTTTGTTTTTATTTTAGTTGAAAAATAAAACCAGCCCGTATGTTTTAGATAAAACTTTGATGCAAATCTTCTTGCTAGCCAGCCTGTTGCTACATGAAATGAATGATTAATTTATACAACATATCGCCATCTTTGTCTTACTTGAAAAATTGCTTAAGTAATAGCTTGTCTAGCGTCTTAATTACATATTTTAAAACTGTTTTTGTGGCTTCAAACTCGTATCTTAAAAGTTGAATCTTGTGATTAGTTTTCCCCACACTGTCTACAATTCGATTGAGCTTTTAAACTGTTTTGTAAATAATAATACGACACTTACAATTATGGGCTCTTTCTCTTATGTATTTCACAAAAACCTATTATAATTTCCCCTCAATTATACATATAGGTAATTAAATTAATTTAATGTCATCCGCATAAATATTAGTTACGACACGACACATTAAATATCTTAATATTAAGATCGTTTTGAATGATAGTAATTATATATAAGACCCGTGGTGGAAAAGATAATTCTTTGAAAAACGTGATTGATTTTGAACAAAGCACCTAATTCATTATGGTGGAAGAGCATGGTTTGCTTATTGATTGCATATAGGAAATGCCAATAATTTCGTCAATATAACTATACCTACTTATGTGATAATATAACATAACATCACGCCTGTATTGCCCCGAAAGGTTAGGCAGAGGTGTACCTATACTACACACGCAATTCGCCACTTAAGTATGTTTTTTTTTTATATTTGCCCCATACTAGGAATTTCTCCTGTATCGTGGGTGCGTTTACAAACATTTAAACTCACATACACAAACAGCCAGACCCGGAACAGCTACTTGCCGGTCATACAAATATTTGTTCCGTGCGGGGATCGAACCCGCGACACGTAACGCAGCAGTCGGCCAATCGCCAACCGTGTCATCCCAATGTAATATGGGACTATCATATTGCCATCAATCGGGCACAAATCCAGACTCCAGTCTGCTTCTGAGATATTTTAGTTGGTAAAACCCAATAAAACTTTGCCCGGGATAGCAAACCCGGGACCTTTTGTAATAATTAATCTAATAAAATGATTTTTTGTTTGTTTCAGGAACTTACTGGAAACGTTAAACATAAAGGATGTAAGTAAACCTTTTTTCTTACCAAAGTTTTTCTAAAAATAAAGGGAACCCAAATCGAAATACTTCCTCCAACCAAACGCATGATGCTTACCTTTTTTAACCAACCGTCCGATTGACCAGACCAAGTAAAAGAAATTAGTTCAGGTGGGTCCCGCTCATCCGCTTCGCCGGTCAACCGTTCAATTGAATGAATTGAATGAATCGAACGAATCGTTCCCTCGATCGGGTACGCGAATTCGATAGTTAACGACAACATTCCATTTTACAGTTGATCAACTCTGCTTTGGATTAAGCTGTCCTAATTTAGAGCTTATTTCATTTGTGTTAAGGTTCGGAATTTTTCGGGTTATTTTTGCGAAGGTAAAGTTAAAATTGTTTTCGAAGGGAGTTTTGTGATGACTAAAGAATTGATTAGTCACAATGTTTTATTACTTTATTGGAAAATTCCGATTGTTTTTCAGTCTTTTTAGGGGAAAGTTGCTTGTTGGGTGGTAAATACTTGTTATTTTATCGTTCGTCGCCCGATCCCCTGCGGAGGGGAACCAACCAATTTTGTACATTCCACAATATGGCTTTTCTCAAATTTCTTTTTATTATGTAGACAGTTTTTGCCTTGTACGACTGGGGAAAATAACCATGATGATCAATAATCTTTGGGGAGCTTATCATACACGATATGCTTGATTTCGGTTTTTGACTTCATCTATCTTAAAGTATAAAAATACCCTAAATTGAATACTATGGTAATTCTCATATTTTCTAAAAGAGCGCTAAATAACCAACACTCGACACCGATCGACAATCGACACTGACACCGATACTATGCAGTGTAAAAATATGAAAACGTAGACCCCTGTTCGATGTTCGTAGAAGATCCTACAGTACCTATATCAAATTACAATAAGACAAGCTGCTACACGATCTCAATATGTTTTTCATGTTACTTTCCGGTCCATTGTGCCACATTTGTACCGCTTCAGTTGACTTACCTGGGTCACAGAAAAATATATAATACTTACTTCGTTTAGAAGAGAAACTCCTCTTCCAAACCTGATACCCTATTAGGTACCCTAGATATTCGGGATGTATGATACAGAATAATAAAAAGTCTATGGTCTGTTCGAAAAGTATCTGATTAAAAGGTAAACTAATGGATTAGAAAATTTACCTGTGGATGGCAATTTGAAGTGCCAGTTACTAATTTAGTGCTTTAATTTGATTATTTGAATAATTCCAACCGGAATTCTAATTTTAAATCACCTTAATTTTTGTCGAAAATTTTTCAATTATAATTTAATATCGTTTTCGTTATTCAAACCATAATTGAAAGCTTCAACTTTATATCTCACCACTTGTTTCAACAATTATTGTTGAAACAAATGGCGAGATATAAAGCTGAAGCTTTCTAAATACAGATGAATACGTTACGTAAGTATACCTACTAGTGAGTGATTGGGTAAGTGTTTAGCCTGAACCGATTTTGTTTACACTTTCATCAGATACATTTGGAAAAGACAGTGCAATGACAGGGCTGCAACTATCATACACTCAAAAAGCGTTTACAGCTAATATGAAACTCTCATTTTCGATTTTTAACGTTGTATTATTTCTGTCATCTATAATTCTATACCTAGGCCGAAGAGTCATACGTATCATGTACGTAGGTACGCTCAGGGCATTTAAAGGTCTACGAAGGTTGAATCTCAGCAGCATTTGCATATAAATTGTATGGTCAGACAACAAGACTGATGCCTACGTAATTGCGATTTTGAGTACTGTTTAGCATTATTTTTATTAACATCTTAAAAAGTTTAGGGCATCTAAATTAAAAAAAGTTTGATGAATCACTTCACCTTCAAGTAAATAAACAGGCAAACGATATATTTATTGGAGATGTATTATTTATTTTTATTTAAATCAAACTTTCTGAAGACTTTCTTTCAAAAACTGAAGAATCAAACTGAAGTGGCAATGAGGAGGCTATTTTATCCGCAGAACCGCCTTTGAGAAAAGCGACCTATACCCGACCACAAATCTGAAAATGAATGCTTATCGTTCTTGACGACCATTTTTGACTTTTTTTGTGATTTGTTGTGTCGTGAAACGGACCACCATGGAAATACTAGTGCTGTGACATTATGGCTACTAATCGGTGATTTGCATCGTCATCTGTAGGCCAATTCTCGTACTTAAAAAACGTTCAAATTCAAGTCGCAATCTCATCTCAGCGACAATCAATGTCAAAAACCTGTCAAAAATGTATGTAAATTGATTGTAATTTTGACAGATTGAGACTGAGATTACAATGCGAACGGTCTTAAAAATACGGGAATTGCCCCTCAGTTCATCACATATAATTGATGTATACAAAATATTGTAACACATTTTAAAAGAGTAACGGTGGAGTTTCGTGCCCATTCTTCTCCACACGAAACTACCTTTTGGAAGGGGCGACTAGAATCAGTTCTATTTTAATGTAAATGTTGACGTACAAAAGGCGCCTTTTATGTGCCTGCTTGAAATAAATGCTTTGACTTTGAGTTTGTAACTGGTTACTTTTGAATAGCGTCGCGGACGATGGGCCATATATGGTACAAGCTCTCAGGCTAGTTGATTAGTTGGCTAGGCAATCTCAAGACTCAATAAAATGGCGTAATTTTAGGGAGCCCTATGTCTGGCAATGGGCTGCTATTAGGTCAATGATGGTAAAACACTATGAATTGTGTTACCATGAATTAGTTTGTAAAGGCTGGATAGGTACTAGTGGACACTGGACACCTATATTTCGACTTTACAAACAACTGCAACAAATTCATTAAATCGTGCGATTCTAACTTGCCTTAAGCCTGAGACACGGTGGGATTTAATTGCGTGTAGCATACAATAACTTGAAGCAAAAATAAAAGTTTCACCGTCTAAACCATATGTTCTCAACGTTAATCTACCCACCCACTTTCAGTTTTTTTTTTCTAGTCCCCAATTTTTTTAAAATTATCATCAGTCGCGAATCTGAAACAGCCATTGCCACAGTTATATTGTGTGCCATTTCAAGGCCCCCTAATTTTCTTTTGGTCCTCTACTGCCCCCTGTAAGTCTCAAGCGCCCTCGAGGAGGCGTTTGGCCACGTTGGGAGCCTATGGTCTATACAATGTTTAGACGATGCAAACCATTTCTTGCTTCAATTTTGTGTATGCGATAGGCAGGGAGGTTCAAATCCGGGCAAGTACTAATGTAACCTTTACCAATTCATATGTACAGCAAGGCCGGTATTATAGGCGTGAAACTTGCATCGTGTAAATGGGGCTTTATTTAATGACAAACGCCACTAGGCCCCACATACAAGTGTAAATGAAAACTGACACTTTACCTTAGCCATCCCCTAGCCTATCACACTTAACCACTTTAGATCTAAAGCACGTAATATCAGTACCCCGTCACTATCTCCTAACGAAAATTGCGAACCAACATCACTCCGAAGACAAAGTGCCTCAAAGGACACAATTTTAGCGTCATAATAAATTTACCCTTGGAAAGGGGTAATTCCATATTTTCTGGAGAATAAAACTAATTCCCTTCTCGTTCTAAAAGCTATCACACTTAGTGAGAATTTGGCGTTTAACAAGGCTTGTAATTGAGGGGCTGTACAAGTGGATATACGTCTAAAAGATAAGATTCTGTTGATTGATAGGTATTATTGATAATTATAGTTAATTTACTAATGACCCGCCCCCGCTTCGCACGGCTTTTACGACTTGAGAAAACCTCGAAATTTGTTTATTATTTTTAAGTTTAATATGCATGTTTTATGTACCTTCCGGAATAAATTCTCAAAATGATGGTGAACGCGGTCGTTCAGATGTAATATTAAAAGCAAAAAGTAAAAAAAAACCTATTACATACAATAATCAAAGTAGTCAAGCGCCTCGTTCCATGTTTAAAACATCTTCTAAGAATTGTAAACATTTTTATACTATTCATAGAAGACGTTTAGTCACACCGGAAACTTAAACAAGTCTCTATAAATAGAAACAAAAACTTGATAAACTAGATATTTATTTCTAAAACTTAAAAACCTACGCTTTTCTCCACTTTAGAATTCACGTCATAAACAAGCGAAGGGTTCCACTTATAACCAGGGCTCTTGTTTAGGTTTCATTCGAAAGTCGGTTTGGGTACAGATGACGGCAACCGTTTACGTAACATACCCGTTTATGAGGTCTTTTTGTATACTTTTATAGGTACAACTCTGCCTAAGCCTTTGGGGAATTCAGGCGAGATGTTCTATATCCACAAAAAAAAAACGACAGCGAGCGCAAATATAAGATTACAAGATACCTCCATGTTTTTATTTAAGACCATCTCGGAAAAAATTTACCTACATCTTACATACTTACAAGTTTGTAGGAAAAATGACACAAATATATCCCAGGATTCCCGAATGGAGGTCAAAAGGATGGATATATATTAATAAACTTATAAACCATACGATGGAGCCCTTGCACTCGACTACGAAAACAAACGTATTTTTAATAGGAATCGTGGAGTATCTGTGCTATGCTTTGGAATGGGCCACTAGCTTCATCTTAGGCGACCCCTTGACAATTCAAAAGTGCCTGTAATTGGTTTAATTTAAATAAATATTTTGAGTTTGATAAATGAAATAAAAGTTCCTCGCTCATCTAGTGGTCGCAAGCGCTACCTGAGCATGAGGTCCTCGGTCTGATTCCCAGGTCTGGCAAAGTTTTATTGTTTTTTCCAACAGGAATTTCTAAGTAGAAGCCAGGAGTCTGGTTTTGTGCCTGGTTGGTGGCAATAGGCCCACCCCCTATTACATGGGGCTTAAACATAGCTGACAAAATGTGGGTGTACAAACATGCGTAATGATGTTAATAATAAAATAAGATCAAATGCTAATGTGAAAGGTAATAAAACTTCATTATGTAGCTGATTGTGGTTCAAGCAGTAAATGTCATGTAATGCAAATAGAATGGCGCCATGTCTCTTGTTAACATGATGTTTCTGAGTTAAATTAAGTACAGGCAACAGGATTACTCGGTCATAAAAGTTTGGACATTTTAATATTACCTATTTGGTTTTAGAGTCTGCTTCGGACGACTCTGGTACGGTTATCAGCAAAATTTTTCATGAAAGAATATTGTTCAAACAGATTACAAGTTCACAACCTTTTTTTTTGAGGGTGGGATATTATCAAATAACTTCTCTTGCTCTGGTCGAAGCGGGAGGGCGTGTCAGACTCTTACTGACTAAAACCTACCCGTGTTTCTTCGGTTGTCTGTGCCAGGGGCCACGGTAACTGGTTGAACGCGCCCCAGAGGGTCATGGCCACCCGGCTGGTCCGGGGATACCGTACGGTCTCCGGTGAGGCGGCGAGCCTCCTTGCCGGATTACCGCCATGGGATCTGGAGGCAAAAGTCCTCGCGCACATTTGGGAGTGGCGCGAGGAGGCGAAACGCCGGGGAGTAGCTCCGCTGCCGCGAGAAATCACGGTACAGCGGACAGAGCTCCGGCGGGATCTCAGGGCGGCATGGAGAGTGCGATTGTCGCAACCCAGCGCTGGGCACGCCACAATTGCGGCGATAAGTCCCCTCTTTGAGGAGTGGCTAGAGAGGCGCCACGGCGTCCTCACCTTCCGCCTGACGCAGGTCCTCACCGGACACGGTTGTTTCGGGAGGTACCTGTTCCGGATAAGGCGGGAGGAAACGCCCGGGTGTCACCATTGTGTGGATCGCCCGGAGGACACGGTGGAGCATACGGTGGAGGTCTGCCCGGCTTGGGCGGAGCACCGCCGTGTCCTCGTGGAGGCGATTGGCGGTGGCGATCTCTCGCGTCCGGCCTTGGTCCAGGCCATGGTACGGAGCGAGAGGGCTTGGGAAGCCGTCACCTCCTTCTGCGAAGCAGTAATGTTAGCGAAGGAGGAGGCGGAACGCGTGAGGGAGAGGCAAAATTTGCGCCCTCACGCCCCTAGCCGCCGCAGGAGACGCCCTGGGCGTCGGGAATCGGCTTGGAATTCCCGACGCCCAGGGCGTCTCCTGCGGCGGCTAGGGGCGAGAGGGCGCGAATCATGCCTCTCCCTCATGCGTTCCGCTTCCTCCTTCGCGAGCATTACTGCTTCGCAAAAGGAGGCGATGGCTTCCCATGCCCTCTCGCTCCGTACCATGGCCTGGACCAGGGCTGGACGCGAGATATCGCTACCGTCAACCGCCTGCACAAGGACACGGCGGTGCTCCGCCCAAGCCGTGCAGACTTGCACACACGGGCAGACTTGCACACAATGGCGACACCCGGGCGTTACCTCCCGCCTTGCCAGATCTGCAGAGAACTAATTAAAAAAAATAACTTACCTAACCACATTTCTTTCAAGAAATACGATTACCTACCTAAGGAGATTTCGTTAAGTCACCGGTAACATAAGAACACCCCATTTTAGGCCACCTCTAAAACAAAGGGTGTTCTATTTTAGCCGAATTTCATATTACATCACTCAAACAAAAATGAGAGCGCCACCATGACACTTTTCATTACGGAATAGGCCACTCAGATTAAATGGTTTTTGTTATCATACGTACACGTAACATTAGATTTAATTACATAATATATTGTATGCTTTTAAGGATATACTAAGCATCGAAATGCCGTTAAACTAGTTTTTTAATTTTAAATGCAAATTTTTGTAGGGAGAAACTGCATGGCGCAAGTTGTAACTTCTTTACTGAAATTGTGTTTGCCTTAATTTTATACGGTTTTCCCCGGGTTTCCCCATTATACATATAAATGAGAAAATGGTCGTACTCTCTTTTTTTTGATTTCTCCAAGAGTTGGTAACTAAATATTATAAGCATTGATTCGCTAATACGAATACCTACTTTCAATAACTTATCTACGTCACTTTTCAAATACTCCACAATTTTTTATTTGGCAATTTTATGCATATTATAAGAACAGGAGAAACATGACTTTATGACGTACCTAAGTCTAATCCATACGGTACTGAAAGTTCAAATCCCCAAATCTGTTTTCGTAGACTACCTAAAAGTATTAAACTTTTAAACTAATAAAACTCAGAACCTACCCTTTATCTTTATTAGAGTCGACGCTGATTTACAAAAACTTAATTCAATAAATTAAACGTTAAATTTAAATGGAAATTCCGTTAAGAGCTAGTGACGTTTTTCTCTCCGATGAACTACGCAGATTTGAAATTCGACTTTAGAAGCAAAAACGTTGAAGGAAGGACGTTGGTGTTACTTAGTTGCGTTTTAAAGTAGTGTTGCGCTCGAATAGATTCATTAATAATAACGAGTAGAACTATGTATAGGTACCTGAAATTTTTATATTTAAAGTATACCTTTCTTTAAACACATTATTTTATTTTCTTAATCCGACTCAGTAAACACTATTGGGATTGTGTCAAATTATGTGTGCGTACCATTTTTTGTCTGCCAATAATTCTTAGAATAAAGTACATTAATATATTGATACGATTGGTAGTTCGTAAAGAACAAGCTGGCCAAAACTTTGCTGTGATTTATGTGATCAAATCAGTATGCAAATTAGCAAGATTGATATTATGTGTAGGTTAAAGAAGTCTAATCCATCTTCAAAATATCAGACAGACCTGTTTAATCTAATTTAATAAGTTTGAGGCTAAAATTTCAATTAACAAATGAGACTAATTTGTTAATTGAGTTTTTTCATAAACACACACAGATTTTTGTGTGAGTGTACACACGATTACATAGATGAAAATCTCAGTAGCAATCGGCAGGCAAGTCGTCACTTGATCCAACATCCATTTGGTCAACTTTACGTTGCCAACGGAGGTCGAATCTACTACTCATCTAATCATATTTTTTGTTTTTAACGTATGTATTTTCTCAGAAAAAGTCAAGGTTGTCGAAGGCCGGATTCCGGTTGACGACCTGGCCATTTTATTTTTATTAAAAGTCGTTAACTGGTGACAAACAAGATCTTTTTAGGCGATATTCATTAACGAAAATGATACTATTGCGAGTTTTTAATACTTACAAAACTGTTAAATTATTTATGTTTTAACTTTTATGTTGATATTAAGATGTACTTGTGTCAAACGTTATTCGAGAATGTTTAGTGAAAGACGTTCCGCTAATACTTGTTAGCATTTAGATTTATGGTTTGAAAAGAATACTCACCAAAAGCTGCTACTAGCTAGGTTCTCGGGAAATCCAAAAATTTTTCCAACTGGTTAACAAGAAAAAAATCAAAATTTGAGTAGATTACTCATATTCGAGATATTAAAATAAAAAAAGCATGTGTATTTTTAAAATAACAATTTCTTGTGTCTACTTCTTAACTTGTTTACAAGAATGACACAAACATTATAAAGTTGATCATCAATACCTTTCATTCATAAACTCAACTACTTAACTGTCTAGACAATTATATTTTAACAAAAGCTTCAGTTAATATCTTAACCCAAAACTCTTATCTCTAAACCTCCTTGTTTTATGACAACCGAGCACCCATTGACACAAAATATTGGCCGTTCCCAAGTGCTTATCTATTTTATGATCTCGAGCGATTTCGTCACAGATATAGGATTATGCTAATACTTGACATCTCACCTATCTAGGTATCCATTAACTTTGCATCTGTTATTAGCGTTGTTCGATTGTGGCTCTGTTAATGTATGAGAGCCTGGTAGTTTTGTGTTGTAATTTTAATTAGTCATCCGGTGATAAAAATTGTTGGTGGTGGTATTTCTGCCCCTGCTTTGAATGAGTTTAGATTTTTGTCTTAATTTACGCCTGCAACTCTACCAACTAGTTTTTTTTTAATATGAATTTATGAAATATAACAGTAAATCAAAGTACGTATTGTCAGAATCCTCCATATTCAAATCTTTACAGAATCTACACACCTAACATTTCTAATTGAATTTATAGCAAGATCAAATTTATAATTACCCGACAGGTGCGTTGTAAAGGCGGTATCATGTAGGATGGTTGTTCGACATGCTGTGACGTGTTCAACAATGGACTTTCTCGAACAGCAGGAGATATGTTCGAAGCTGTGTTTGAGGTAAAGGAAGAAATATACACCACCCACGTTTTTAATTAGTGAAGAAAGTTCACGCTGAGCTCTTTGTGGGGTTAGGGCGTCTGCTGTCTTTAATTTAAATTTGAGTGCAGTTTGGATTTTTGTTTGCAATCCATTTGGTTGATTATACTAATGTCTAACTACTTAATCATCACCAGACTATCATTACTCTTAAATAACTGTTTCTACTTGTCTTGACTGTGAGTTTATCTTGGCACAATCATCATGAACGACAACCGGATTGGTCAATTCTATAATTTTGTTTTTATCAAGAACATGCTTCTGAACATATACAAAATAACTAAGATATTGAATTAAGAATTACTCATGTTCAAGCTGGTTATTGACAGTTTTGAATCGAACGACAAAGTTGCCTAACTATGACAGCAACCAGACGTGACGTTGTTATAGACCAGAAGGCCAATTCCCGTAATTAAAAACGTTCAAATTCAAGTCGTAATCTCATCTCAGCGACAGTCTAATGTCAAAAATGCAGGTAAACGCTATACAATTTTTGACAGCTTGACACTGAGATTAGAATGCGAACGTTCTTAAAAATACGGGAATTGCCCCTCTGATTAGCCCTGTAGCACTGACACGTTCAAGCCTTCTCATAAACTAAAGATTTTAGCCAAGAATAGCAGCGTTACACGAGCTTCTAGGCAACTCTTTTTTACAAAGTTATTGATATCAATACGAGCGAAACGGAAGAAGCTTATTTTACAGAAAATATGAGCTACTTTTTATTCCAAGATAGGCAATCCCCGGAGATGTACGAGGGAATATCATTCATCTTTTTTATTCAATCGGCAGAATAATAATGTTATCAGAACATGTAATCCTTGCCGATAGAACGAAGAAACGTCTTGAAGCAAATACAAAACTACAAATAAACATGATTATCAATCTGTGAATTATGGATAATAAGTACTTAATGGAGACAGGTTCAATATTTTTAGGCAATTTTTTTTGGTAAAATATTAACTATGGGTAAGAATGAAGGGAATATTGAAATGACGGCAGGCAGAGATGTGTAGAAGAACCATACTGCCCTGACTCTAAACAAGTGATAAGTTGAGGATAACGATGATTGGATTGGAAAGGTACTTACAGTGGATAACTTCTTCAACAGCTCGGTTGCTTAGTTCTTAATTTGTGACTTCCCACATCCAGTCAATTTTTAATCACCTCACAACACCGGTATTCACTTATTTGCACGTTTTTTTTTAGAGAATTATTATGGGACCACCTGGTCGGCGTGTCCACTAGCGGTAGCGGTTGCGAGAGAGGAAGGAATGGAGAGTGTTTTGAGTGAGATGAAGGAATGAACGAGAGGAACAGCATGTCGATTCTGTAAAAATGTGACCGTGAAGTGAACACTTAGGTGAAGTGAGCGTGGAGTGAGCTGCCAGTAAAAAAACCCGTAAATAGTCATTTTTAGCCACTTAAATACTAGCTTTGAAATAATATAAAATTATCAACAAAACTAACATTAGAAAACATAATTAAAATCTCGATTATGATTGTAAGTGTAATGCTTGGTCAATCCCTAGCATCAGTGGGATGACACTGACAGCTCACTCCACGCTCACTTCACCTAAGTTTTCACGGTGAGATGGTTACAGAATCGCAGTGCTGGAAGGAAATGGCCTTCGAATGAGTGTTGCAATGTGTAAAATGAGTTGATTGTTTTTTAAAAGAAAATGCGTAATTAATAGAAGAAATGGCGCAGACAATGATGATGGCGATGACGCAGTTATCATTATAAAATTAACGAGTCTGAGTCACATTATAAAATGAAAAAGACGAACTAAGATATTGTTCGCATAATTATTGAAACATTAACGAACGATCATTTAAAGGTGGTCAGTAAACAGACCGGAACGATAACTTAACACTAGCCCACAGACTCAAAATGAGCCATGGTCATTTTCAGTCCATTTGTTGTGTATATATTTCGTTGTTTTACTGATTGCTTAGGTAAAATACGAAACTGCGAACTAACAGAAGTAGTTGTTTATCTAGTATAATATGACTAGGAGTAGAGCAGAGTTGGAAATGTCTTATTGAACTTTTAGGTGTTTTTGGAGCTACTAAGTTGGTATTTACATAGTTTAAAAACCTTCAAGTCAGTGTATTGGTTACTTCTAGAAAAGCGTAGCGTGCTTCCCATCTTTGCTTCCTACCTGGTGGGGTTGTAGTGTGGTCAAAGGCGAGTCAATCAATGACATAGAGAGTAGAAACTTAAAATAAATGAGTCAGTTATATTTAATATAGGTAGAACCAACCAGCAAAATATATTTAACGTTTTTGTAGTACGAAAAAGATTTACTCTAAAATAATAAAAATAACCCCACCAGAATCAAAATATCCCTGAAACAGTAAAAAAATACTATTGGTCTTAAATAAATAAAGCAAGAGTTCGACTTGTAAGAGGTTAAGTCTGTTGCCTCGGGCGATATAATAAGCCTTCTAAAATCCGATTCAACTGTTTTTGGGACCAGATAAGCTTGAAAAACAGTGGGATCACCCTTTGATTTTTATGTCGTCAATGTATTTTCTTTTTGTTTTGTATTGTTTAAGTTACCCTTGTTACTAAGCTGTTGTTTGGGTCATTAAGAATATATTTAGCGTGCCTTTATGTACATACATTACGATATGGTTACCGGTTTTACTCTTCATGTCAATGGTCAGCCGAAACTGTAGCCATTAGCCTGTTATCTTCTTCATTCTGATCAAATTTTTTAAAGAATGATTGATTCTCGAAGAAATTGGGATGGCGTGAATATTCATATCCACTCGACCATCAATGTCTAAATGGCTACGACAAAAATTCAATAAGCACGAAATCTAACGCCTCAGCAAAGTCACATCGCTCGCTCTTTTCTCTAACTTTGAGCGCCAAAGTTGCGCCGGGGGCGTCGCTGTAACCTTTGTTCGACGTCTGATTGCCTTGTTCTCCAGGGGATCGAGATTTGAATTTATCATTAGTACTCTCCCTACTGAGCTTCGATGCGGTTGGACCGCTCAAATATTCAGTAGCGCTGCTTGTTTCTAAAGCTTTTTGTTTTTGATGTTCCTCAAGGCACCCAAATTTGAAATTCTTCGCGAGTTCTCGAAATTTCGTATCAATTTTCTCGGGTACTGTTTTTATTTGAACGATTTTGTTTTGGAAGTTTTAAATGAGATTATTGTTACCGTGATGGAATGAATATTATTTTGTCTATAGACTACTGAAATACTATTGTGTAAAAGTCTTTTTTGTTATAAGACCCCTCTGTTTTGTATTTACTATAATTACTATACAAATCCCTTACACAAAATTTTATTAAAAGTCAATTTTATTTAAATAGAACTTCTTTAATTTAATCTAATTCTGGGTGCAATCACGTCAAAACAAAACACTACGACTTTCAGTTCCACTTTCTCCACTCCTTTTTAGTCGATTATCATGAAACGTATGTAAGATAAGCCCCCATACAAATCACGGTACAGTACAAACAGTTCACAGTGCCTACCTAGTTCTATACAAATCGCTTTCTATCAAGTTGATTATTGACACGCAATAATTTAGCGTGGGAACCTAGCATCCACAAGTGCGGAGTGGAACTGTGACAAATATTTGAATGACATGCGACAATCGCTATCCCCGAATATTCACGCTATACAAATATAGACTGATGTGAACAAATTTCAAATTCACAATTGTGAAGTAGGAACGCCTAGCCCACCTTATAAGCAACAGTACTGTCATTCTCAAAAACCATACTGAACCTTTCAATGCCTTTGCGAAAATAAAAAAAAACGGTTCTCCAACCAACTAGTCCAGACACCACAGCAATAAGCCGCGAAAATAGGCAAGATAACAGAAAAGAATACTACTTCCCATACAAAGGAAAGCAAGCGTGACTATATTGTGGAACATTATTTCGGTAACATTCCCATCCACAACGCGTAGCCCGATCAATAGTAATCTGATTGCCATTAGTTTTATCGCTCGTATTATCATGAGGAAAAAGTTGCTTGGAATATTTTTCTTGTGTTTGCCTTTAAAATAAGATTTACTTGGTTCACCTTTCTTCGCGTAGACGCGGCGAGCTATAACTCATCGTGATGATATCTCTAGTATAGCTAGTCTGCAAGGTTGGTAGTGGTAGACACCTAGGTTACGAACAGAAGCTTCTTGCTTCTCATTTTCTTCGTCATCATTTCAGCCCGGAATCAACCATTGCTGGGTATAGGTCACCTTTTTTTTCTGCCAAACTTCCCGGATTTTTCGTCCCTCGTCCAGGTGTTTCCCAAGCCTTTGATGATGTCGTTACCCCAACGAACTTTTGGACGTCTC
Organism: Brachylomia viminalis; assembly: GCA_937001585.2. Taxonomy (NCBI): domain Eukaryota; kingdom Metazoa; phylum Arthropoda; class Insecta; order Lepidoptera; family Noctuidae; genus Brachylomia; species Brachylomia viminalis. The sequence continues at coordinate 2,426,484 of OW443307.2, read as the reverse complement.
TGCCCTTACCGTTGCCACAATTCGGTCAGACTATTGCTCTGTTGGCTATTATATTCAGCTGCATACGGTTAGACTGGAAGCCAACCCTAACACAGTTGGCTAGGTTAAAAAGCTAGGCAGATTTATTGTTACTCTGTCGGCTATCTCCGCGTATAGCTTGATGTGCTACTCGTTTACTAATACACCGTAAACCTTTTAGGGATTATCATAGAAGAGTATGTCTTACACATTCTCTTCTAACGTTATTCTTACTTACTTGTATTGTTCATGCCAACATAACGTGTTCTGTAGCGATTCAGGAAGTTCTATGTTAAGCAGAGAATGTCTGCAACCTTATGTGATTGTTACGTATTTATGTATATCACCTATATTACTGACCTATTTTCGCTGGCTTCCCTCTCCTTGCGATGATTGTTATGAGAGTGAACTATGTATAGTTGAGATGGTTTGTAGGTCAATTCTTATTGATAATAGAAGTTTCTTCAAACTGAAATTCTATATTTCCGAAAAGGATACCTGAGAAAATTATGCTCTAGCTGACTGTAAATATTAAATAAAATTTCTTCTGACCCCTTTTTAGGCCGACGTAACTACATAGTTCGCGTGTCTTATGAAGATTATGAATGAAATTAACACACACGCAGAAATACCGTTTACTTCCCACACAGTAGCACATGCTCCTGATTCCATGAGAATTCAAGATAGCTTCAATACCAAGAATCCACTAATGGGAATACAATTTCATCTTATTCCCGTTCGCTACGCCAGAAATTTTAAACTCAAGCATAACTGGTAAGATTCCTACAACTTAGGAAGTACGTGTGCTAGGAATTTTAAAATTTCATGTTTCAAGTGTAAACTTGTAGGAAATTCTTTTTGATTTATCTTGAGGTGTGATGGTTTGAATTTGAAGGCATTGCGAGCTTAAGCGCCCATACCAACCTGCTTTTTTCTTGAAATACGTCAATATCTGGTTAAATAATGATTGATCTATGCTGGGCGATCTTCTGATCTATTTTTCTTTTCAATGATTTATTGAGTCTGTTAATTCAAATGTGTGTGTTTTTGATTTTTTGAAATGTGTCGTTGGTATGAACTATAGCGCAAACTTTATTGACATCAAAACTAAGGTTCACATAAACTCAGACACACTTTACTACAACAAAAATATCGGAAGCTAAAGCCTATAAAAACAAGTCAAGCCAAGTATAATCCAGCTAAAATTAATCAAACATGACACTACCATTTGAGGTCCCCATTAATCCAGACAAGCCATTTTAATATGCATGTAAAATTTCGTAATCAATTAATATTCAAATAGAAATTTTATCCGTAATCTATACGTATACGGACTTTATGTATGGTAATACGTAATAGTATCGTTGTATGAGCATTTGATGCAAAGATAGTGCTAGTTTTGAACTTGTTACCTTAAGGGGTGACAGAGGTAAGCGGTGTTCCAAATATTGTTTGGCCAGGAAACGAATCTGCACCATCTGTTCCTTAAAGTAAGATGCATATTGAAATGACGAAGAGTAAAAGTAAGACATACCTACTGCGCCGTCACTACAATATATTGAGATGAAGACAGGATGATTATGGAAAGGAATGTTTACTTCCACAATTATACTTATTAATGCTGAACAAATAGGCACTTTCACAGAATAAGAAAGAAAGAAAATTCGTTTATTTTTTTCATACTAGAAGATAGTTTGACAAAACTATATTATTGAATAAAATATTGATCGAAATCACAAAACCATATCAACCAAGCAATCAACCTACAGTCCAACCTCAAACTCAACAAATATAACTTAGCTATGTCGATAGGCGATTGATAACCATCAGTGGTGAAGTACTGCTCTCATCTTTTAGGCGATTCGGGCAAATATCACCTTGAAGCACTTAAGTCATTGAGAAACGAGCCAAGAGGTGCATTAACAAAAGCCTTGAAAATCAACAAAGAATAAGATAAGTAGTTTCAACCAGATAAATTTAAAGAAAGAAACAGAATTTGTTTTTTTAACTTTTATAACACAGCGTTGCATGCCGTGGACGCGCAACCAGTTTCCACGGATCGAATTTACTGTTTGTTGTTTGCTGCGAGTAGATATTGCACTTTTCTATGAAACAGCAGTTTTTTTTTATTGATAGCTGACCATAAGTGTCCATGCTAGGGGGTCTAGAATCACTCCGGTATCACCGGATGCCGACCTACCTACCTCTGTCGTGTGGTCGAGGCCTATTTGACGGACAGGGCCGTCATCTACCCCGGTCACCAGGGAGTATGGAACCGGCAAGAGATGTCGTGCGGTGTCCCACAGGGATCGGTCCTGGGGCCGCATCTGTGGGATATCGGCTACGACTGGGTGCTGCGCGCCTACCTCCCCAGCGGCGTCAGCGTGGTTTGTTACGCTGACGACACGCTAGTCCTGGCGCAGGGAAGGTCGCACCAGGAGGCGGCCGAACTAGCGACACGCGGGGTTGCGACAATCGTCGAGAGGATCCGGCATTTGGGACTCGAGGTGGCCCAGCACAAGTCCGAGGCCATGTGTTTTCATGGTCCTCGGAACACGCCACCGTCGGGTTCCCAAATAACGGTAGGAGGGGTTCACATCGGCGTCGAGTCGACGATGAAGTACCTGGGACTCGTCCTCGACAGCCGGTGGAACTTCGTGGAGCATTTCCGACGGTTGGCTCCCAGACTGGAAAGGGCCGGGGCTGCCTTATAGCGGCTCCTGCCCAATCTAGGGGGGCCAAACGCCTCCTGCCGGAGGCTCTACGCGGGGGTCGTGCGGTCCATGGCCCTTTACGGGGCACCGGTGTGGGCGCGTTCCTTGAGGCGGCGGCCAGCCCGCTGTTTGAACGCGCCCCAAAGGGTCATGGCCATCCGGCTGGTCCGGGGATACCGTACGGTCTCCGGTGAGGCGGCGAGCCTCCTTGCCGGATTACCGCCATGGGATCTGGAGGCAAAAGTCCTCGCGCACGTTTGGGAGTGGCGCGAGGAGGCGAAACGCCGGGGCGTAGCTCCGCTGCCGGGATCTCAGGGCGGCATGGAGAGTGCGATTGTCGCAACCCAGCGCTGGGCACGCCACTATTGCGGCGATAAGTCCCCTCTTTGAGGAGTGGCTAGAGAGGCGCCACGGCGTCCTCACCTTCCGCCTGACGCAGGTCCTCACAGGACACGGCTGTTTCGGGAGGTTCCTGTTCCGGATAAAGCGGGAGGAAACGCCCGGGTGTCACCATTGTGTGGATCGCCCGGAGGACACGGTGGAGCATACGGTGGAGGTCTGCCCGGCTTGGGCGGAGCACCGCCGTGTCCTCGTGGAGGCGATTGGCGGTGGCGATCTCTCGCGTCCGGCCTTGGTCCAGGCCATGGTACGGAGCGAGAGTGCTTGGGAAGCCGTCACCTCCAAACTCAAACTCAAAGCATTTATTTCAATTAAACCATTTACAGGCACTTTTGAATTGTCAAGTGGTCGGTCAGTCAGAAATATGAAGCTAGTTGCCCATTCCAAAGCGTAGTAGGTACCTATGGAGAAGAACGGGCAAGAAACTCCATGGACACTCTTTTAAATTATATTGTTACATAAATATTAGTTACATCATTAATCTTGTATATAGGTATAATTATATGTGAGAACGATGTAAATAAGACGTACACATTGAGTGTCCAGTGTACAGCAAATATAAATTCAAACAAAACAATCCATAATAAAATAATTAAAAATAAGCCGTGGTGGCTAAGAGATGACCAGTCCCAACTGACAGCGCCCGTTCACGAACATGACGCATGGATCAGCACCATTCAGCTCAACCATTTTGAAGGGAGCTAAATGATCCAACACACGCGCCACCGTCAGCGAGACATTTGAGTGAGCATGACATCTATCAGCCGCCAGGACACATTCAAGTCAATGAAAGACATTACCCGGTAAATGGTAGCTCGATAGTACATAGTACTCACACTTGTCCTATGCAATTATATAATACAAAGGAGATTGAGTTTATACAAAGCAAAGGTAGTCTTACAATCTTCAGCAGCTCCAACAGTATTTTCAAATGTTAATCAATTAGTTGTGGTTGTGGAGCAGGACCAGCATTGAGCCAGGCATTTTTATCAGCGATATAATCCCCCAACTTATAATTATGCCTGGCTGCATAGTGTGCGTTTTATACAAACTTTGAATTTCGTCTCATTCAGTTGAAGTATGTGGGGAGGTATTTTATTGTAACATTTTAAACAGTACCCCATGAAAGATGAGTCCACTTTAGCCAGTCTGAAACCTGGTTGAACTAATAGGTCCCTGTATAGGTCCTTCTGCGAAGCAGTAATGTTCGCGAAGGAGGAGGCGGAACGCGTGAGGGAGAGGCAAAGTTTGCGCCCTCACGCCCCTAGCCGCCGCAGGAGACGCCCTGGGCGTCGGGAATCGCAGGCCGATTCCCGGCCACCGTAGGCGCGGGCTTGCGAACGGCGAGCAATGGGCAGCTCGCCGTTCGATAAGGACCAGGCCCGGGTCGACGGCGCGTTGTGTTCCACGCGCGCCTCAAAGAGATGTCAGCACCAATGACGGGGTTTGCTAGGACCAATGCCTGCTAGGGTTGCGGAAAAGTCCAAGAGGGTTACCGTGGCCCCTGGCACAGGCAACTGAAGGAACACGGGTGGGTTTTAGTCAGTAAGAGTCTGACACGCCCTCCTGCTCTGCCCAGAGCGGGAGAAGTTATTTGACGATTTCCCACCCAAAAAAAAAAAAAAAGGGGGTCTAGAATCATGTGCTAAATTCATTGCTACAGCTTACGCGTCGATATCTCTGCCACCCTGTATAATTATCATCATAATTATTAAACGATTAAATGTAGTTCAGCTAAGCTGAGCTAAGCGAAGATAGATCGAACATTGAACCAAATTCCTAAATAATTCTAGAATCATTCACGCCTCAATAAATCTGTTTAGCTTTTAGTAAGTACAGTAGCTATAGTAGCCTTATTCTGTAGTTCACTCAAAGATCTCATTCACTCATTCAGCCATTCATGACCGGTGGAAACTGTCCTCTATTGAACATAGGCTTCATCCACAGACTGTCGTATTGAACAATCTTGTACTTCCTATAGTGTATAGCTACTGCCCGTCGGTTGTATTGGAAGTGATCGAAACTAGCTTTAAGATTGGAGATAGTTCTGTTATATTCAAGATCAATCCGTGTTTGACGTCGCTGGCCACATTTCCAAGAATTTGTCTTGGTCATGGTTTGGATACTATTAATCTAAATGACTGAGAATACTACAGAAATGTTGCTCTACAGATTTCTATCTTGTCTCACTTCGTGATGACTAACTCCGAGCTTGCTTTTCATATTCAATGTATTTATGATAAAGATTCTTGTCGTTAAGTTCTGTGTCAGTTTGGGCCATCCAAACTACTCCAATTTGCCTTAATGCTAGTCGAAGTTGTTGTGAACAAAACCACAATAAGAAACATTATAGATATTGTTATTTCAACAAGCCTTAGCGAGACATTCGATTGGTTAACGCAATTAGATATCGGTTTACCTCGATAGCCAAAAAAGCTAAACATAAATTAAGCAATACAGACCAATCATTTTTTTTCGTTTATCGATAATTTCGAAGTAAATACAAGTAGGTATATGGAACCGCAGTATTAATTAAAACACATTAATATACACATTAATACAACTCGTCTGTCTGTCGAACTATAAATATATCTTCGTATAGTCGTTCAATGTCAATGTAACCGATATGGCTCCTAACAAATATGTTTACCAAAGTCATCTTTAGATTATTCATGTGATTTGTCCGAATCAGTAGGTATTACGTATGTTTTTTGTAAGATATTTTATGGATATCAAAGGGAAAAAGTAGATGTTAGCTTTCATGTTATTGCATTAGTTATGACTACTCGAGGCCTGCCCGTGTCTGATGTATATTCGTTTTTTTTGGCTTTTTATCATTATTTATTATATGTCATGTTGCCTTTCTGCCAAAAACGCCAAAATTAGTTTGGTAGCTGACAGGGCTGCCTTAACCACAATGGTCACCGGGGTGCGAAAATCAGCCGGCGCCCCAGTGGCCATAAAAAAAATATGTCTTCCATTTTTTCATTGAATACTTGCCTACTCATAATAAAAACAAACAGTAGTATTTAGTAATTTTTTGGTTGTCTTGACGGAATGGCATGCATGCCGCTGCGTGCAGAGTACATAAAGTGTAATTACTGTATTTTGCAAAGAGCTATTAATAATAAAGCTATCGACTAAGCTATTGGCTGAGCGACTGTTCATAGCTCATTTGTGAGCTATAGAAGATCTAGTGCGCTAGAAGAGTGTTATAGCTCTTTTGAGTTAAAGAGCTAATCACTCTTTTTATTTTCAGTGAGCTAATTCGCCAATGTCTAATTGGGCCATTACATTTTTGTTGACACAATTTATGTTGGTGACTAGACAATCGCTTCAAGCGGGCTGCGATTATGTCAGAAAGCGGGCGGGGCATGTCAAAAGGCGCGCGCGCACTCTCTTAGAATGTGCTGTGTGTGTTTGTTGGAATATAAATTTAATTCCAGTAGTAATAACACATAAAAATAAACCAACGCCTTCTTACCCCCATGGGAAGGCAGAAACTACAGAACGCCACCTGCTACGATCCTTGCATACTCCTTTTTCCTCGTTTACGTTCTTACGTCTAGTAGTAATAAGATCTAAATTAGCTTGCACATCGCATGTCGCAACGCGAATGTGCCGAAAGCTGCATGAGGCGTATTTTGTAAACGTTATTGGTGCCTATATTTTTATAGATGACCTACCTATAATGAATATTTGTGACGTAAGTAATTTTTTTTAATTGATTGTGATTACGCATGTTATGTGATCGTATAGGGCGATCGGCTTGCGCCCCCTAAGACCCTGCGCCCGGGTGCCGCGCACCCCTTGCACCCCCGGGTAAAGACGGCCCTGGTAGCTGAACTCAGAAATCTCTTATAATTTTATTATTAACACTTTGAGGGACACTTAAGGTCCATAAGCGTACTAACAATAAAACTTTTCAGTGTCCGTCAATACTGACTAACTCTAGTTTTGGTTTAAACAAAAAAGCTGAGAGTAAACAGGCTCAAATATTTTGATAGACCTGGGCTCAGAAAAAACGACATCTTTTTTTATGGAACGACTGTTGATTATACCTGGGTACAGTGAACAGTCTGATATTTTACAAAATTAATTAAATGTAGATATTCAAATATTATTTATAGACACTTCTGAGCACCGGAAAATAACATAATAAACAAAAATATTATACCTACTTCTAAGATTATCTTTATTACATTATCACAACATCTTAAGATTAACGTGAACAGGTGTCGATATCGATCGATAAATAACAAAATATTTCAATATCTATGGACGTATTAGTTCGAAATTTAAATAACGATGGCCGGGTCGGTTACATGGCATTGAATATGTAAGACTAGACGTAGAGGAACCGAGTTATATTAGTGTTGTATAATACTTTTATTGGTATGTCATAAGCAGAGTGCATGTTACTGCTCGCGAAAGCATTTTCTAAAACTTGTTTGCGGACTACATTTTTCTTCTTTTTCGGCACAGTGTGACGTCATGTGACATGTGGTGGCGGATCATATGCTGCGTGTCGTCACATGTTTAAATCTAAAGTATTAAAACTCTCATCTTCAACACTAACGAAAACTATAAAATATTAACAACTCTATTAATATTTCAATAAGGTTTATTTGAACATTTAATTAACTGAACATTTAAGTTCTCCGCGAACAATCGCGAAGGCTCTCTTCATACACTTTGCGAGTAATGACTGCGACAAACTTAGGGTCAAGTGTGGCGGTGCAAGTAGGGAGAGGCATAAGTGTAGTACTGCCTAGGTACTCATTACACCTGGCAATTTTATACTGTTTAAAGCAAACCTGACTGACAGTAGGAATACTTATTCCTGCTGTCAGTCAGGTTTGCTGCAAGAATGAAAAAAGATACATTTATTTCGTTTTTTTTTTAAAGGAGAATGGATGGTTTCGTCCCCAGTGGTATATCAAGATGTGATATACGTCACATTAAAGATCATAACAATAGATTTATTTTATCGTATGACACCAAAAACGAAACTTGTGCAGGGAACGAACAATTAAATATTTCTATTTTATTTTTTTAATGCCGTTGTTCTTGTTTTATTGTACCTATTATTTGTTGAACCTTACATGACACAGTAAAATAATAATAGTAAAATTAAACTACGTGAACACTGGAAACAGCGAATTCATTCATTTTAAAATTATGTATTCGATAAATTAGAGTTGAAAAAAACTCAAGTGTGCGGGTGTGGCGGTATAGGCGCAACACAAGACAAGTAGTTGCACCGTAAAGAACACTATTTAAAATAATAGGTATGTACGAAAAACTGTTTAACCTAAAAATAATATTATTAAGAAAAAAAAGTATTCATAGTATCTTCTTTGCACGAGTTTGATTGTTGGTGGCATACAGTAAGTTACTGTCATAACACTCATAAACTCGAGGACACACATGTTAAGACTTCGATCAGATCGACTTCGGCCTTCTCTCTCTATCGCACTTTGGATAGATAGAATAGTATAAGCATAACCCAGGATATATGCAAGGCAAAAGAGGTGGACGATGGTAAACTAAGCGACAGTGCTATTTTTTTCAAGATAAATATAATATTTCATAGTTCTTTCCCTGCACGAGTGCGGTGGTTAGTGTGATAGAATAAAATAAAGCCATTCTTATAAGCTTTAAAATTACGTATCGCTCAATTTGATACAGTCTTGAAACGGTCCAGGGACGGAGCCCATACAAACCGCCCATTCTCCATTAATTACAAACCCACGGAATTAGTAGAAGCTTTTATTTTATTATATATAATGAGCTTACTCTTGACTCTAGTCTAGGTCAGTGGTGACAGAGACAGAGTCGACGGTAGAGTGAGCTTACCCAGAAGAAGCCTGTTCACTCTCACTTTGAACAGATATTAGGGTTGTATGCGTTCGGAAACACAGACGCAGACGCTTCTAGTACAATAAATTAATAATATTCGAAACAACAGTAGGTATAATAGTAGGTACCTAGGAGTAGTAGGCGTGAATGACAGGATATCCGAGTAATTGACTGACACAAACTTACCCGTTTTATTCGATTAATTCTCGCAATTTGTAAGAAATCGACCCGTTGAGGTAAATGGCTTGTTGCGCGAGCGCTACTCTTGAGCGAAGATTGATAGTGTTTCAACACTTATTAATATGCCATCTGGAAGGTATGATATTAAGGTGTTTATAGGTTTAGTTAAGTTGCGATGATCTGGACAATGGAAGTACGTTAGTATGGAACCCAAGCTAGAAGTAGGTTTTTAAAGCTAGTGCTTTAAAAACTTAAGTTGTGTTGGGTTTGGGGTCCAAAAGTATCAGTCGAGAGGCGGAATTTCGGAAAATAGATCGAAAACTTTCTTAATTATTTTGTGACAGACCACCCTTAAATGAAACGTGACAACGCTTATGTAGCGGTATCTACATCGCCACATGCGAGCTGCGCGTCATGCTGACGTCACTCAAATCCTGCATCGCGCAAGCAGAGTTTACCGCTCGACTAGCATATATACAACTTCCCGACATCAATCATTGGGCAGTTGTCCACCAGACACGACACCCGTCTGGTCGGAAGATCCTCCCTTTTCTATGGAGGTATGAGTGAACTTTACACCCTGTTCCTCGTACCTCTATACTTACATTAAACTTACATTGAGACCAAAATAACATGAGTCTTCATATAATTTATTATTTCAACTTAAATTCTGACACGTTCGTTAAAGAAGATTGAATACATTATAATGATAGGCTACTGACTGTACTTTCCACACTTCATTTTAAAATCCTCAAACCAGTTTAATTTAAACACACAATATAGCCTTCGCAGTCATTATCAACATCAAAGCATAAAACGCTCTTTAATTCCAAATAGCTATTTAGGTAACTAAAAAAATATAAGTACGAAATATTTAAAACTCACAGCAGGTATCTATTTCAAAAACAAAATGTATTATTTTTCTCCCGTCATAAAAAATCTTAAAGATAATTTATTTACATAAAATTAGTTGCCACATTAGGTAGAGTAAATTAAAAGAATATTATGTTTACATTATTAATAAAAGCTGAATCCTTGAATTCAAGTAAACTTGAATAAGAACGAGGTCATTGGTGAAGTACAACCTTCTAGTACTCGATGCCAGAACTAGTCGGAAATTTCCGAAAAACCACCGTGAAAAATATAAAACAGTTCATAACATAATTAACATTATGTATATCGTTCCCACTGCTGGGACACAGGCCTCCTCTCAGAGAGGCCGTAATCCACCACGCGGGCACAGTACGAGTTGGTGTCACATGTCTTCGATTTTTTTGGTTCTGGGACATGCCGGCGTTTTGTCACGATGTTTTCCTTCACGGTTTTGAGAGCAGTGGAGATGTAATAAATAACACAAAATGAACCCCTACCTGGGAGCAAACCTACGACCTAGGACACGGAAGTCAAGGCCGGTACCACTGGGCCACTATTGATCTCTGAATAAACAGTGTCTCCCAAATATATAAATAAAAACGCATTATTCCAAAACAAAAATGAAATAATAAATTATCGAACACGTCAATAAGCCGAGTGAAAACGAAACATAATACGGCTCACACTCAAAATCCAATGACCTATACTCCTTAAACATTCACAAAGTTAACACAGTGCCGTACATACAAAAACAAGGCACAAACAGTACAAAACTTATAACTCCATAATTCATTCGTCATGATTTCGTACCGAGTTACAAGAAAGCCAAGCTCGGGTATAAATAATTAATGAAGTAAGAAAAGCGAGTGAAACACTCCAGTTTTTACGCTCCAAAAGATATTGTTTTAAAGCTCTTAAGATTTAATTTCCGCGGTGATGGGGCGAAATGTAGCGAACTGGGGTGTCGGGGCAAGGAAATGAGATTTCTTTCAATGGACGCCTGTAGACTAATGTCAATGAGCAGATAATAATATGGTAGGCATGGATCGTTGCGATTGTATGGAAAATTTGGATGTGGAAGTGCTTTTTGTGCCGTATATATTTTTGATTTGCTGGATGCGAGAGGCACAGAACCACCACGTCGCTGCGCATCGCCTGTTTGCGTTTTTTCTTGGTTTTTGCTTCGCATTCTTTCTAACTGTTTTTCTTTTTGCTCGGCTCCTGAGAGCCGTAGCGTGATGTTAAATAGCATATATAACGTTTCCCAAGAACTGGGCTATGAAATGCAAAAATATTTTTTTCAAATCAGACCGGTAGTTTCAGGGATTAACGCGTTCAAACAAACAAATTTATAAATATTATTATAGTACTGATTTACAAACAGTATCGTTTTGCTTGGGTGTTTTTGCGCCATTTTATTTCGCCTTATTTCACATACAACGAAACTGTTGCCGTGGGCGGGAGACATTAAGGATCCTCTTTATAACGATTTCCTAGAAAGTGCTTATGGACTTCAGTTTGGTCCACTTAATTATATCCGTTTCAATTCATTGATTATTTGGATATACTAAGCTAAGGACAATAATCAGGATGGTCTTAGTAATTCCTAGAAAGTGATCGTTAAATTGTAAATCAAAGCTTTAGACGTGAAGACCTGTAATGGCTGTTTGGCTGTCAGATTATCATACTGTTATTTATCACCATTGTATTTAGCTGTTAGTCTTCCAAAGTCCTTAAATAAATATAGTACATTACTGCAGCGGCCAGCAAAAGAGGCATTGATGGACGAACGTGTAAATGTGGGCCGAGGCGAAGCCGAGGCACACATACGTAGGTCCATCAATGCCTAGTTGTGGCCAAGGTTTGAATAGTACTTTTTTATAACAGAACGACTTGAATACTTACCTTGAGAAGTACAATTTATTGTTTTAATAATATTGTGAATTTGAGGACTATGTGGGTCATTGTTTCAGTCTTAATCATGATCTGGCAGTTTAAGTAGTTCATGCGGCCTACCCAAATGTCCTTTCTTTGGTATTGTTCGTCGAATCGTTGAGCTCCTAAAGTTCTGAGTTGAGCTGCACGGTTACTGACAAATGCGTGCACTGACTGGACAGGTCCTCTTAATCTGCGTGGTTCTTTCCTCAGAAGACCATTTCAGATACTAATCTACATGGTCCTCAAAGATTATGTTCGAATATTTATATACACATTGACATTGATGAATTTTATACATACAATGACATGAGTAATTACTTTGTAAAGTATTATATTATTTAAATTATTGTGAATGTGAAGATTATGTGGATTATTACTTTTTTATTTTATTTCTTAGTTAGTTTCACGATCTGGCAGTTTGAGTAATTTATGCGGCCTACCCAAATGTCCTTTCTTTGGTATTGTTCGTCGAATCGTTGTGCTCCTTAAGTTCTCAGTTGAGCGGCAAGATTACTGACAAATGCGTGCACTGACTGGACAGGTCCGCTCAATCTGTATGGTTTTTCCTCAAAAGACCGTTTCAGACACCAATCTACATGGTCTTCACATGATCTGACCAAGATTATGTCTGGACTTTAAAAGAGACTGTGACCTCTGAGTTTGTTTCGGCCTTTCTTCTCAGAGTAGTCAGTTATGAAACGCCGACCTCATCTAGTTTTAAAAATATGATTGACGTGTAAAAGTGTTTGTAACAAACCTACTTACAGAAATAAAATCATTTATCATTTGAAATAATGCGCGGAAAAACAATTGTATTTCCGCGCATTATTTGAGAAAACTTTTCAAAATCAATATCGAACAACGAACAACAATAATTTTTCCCGCGTTAAAGTGGTCATTTGTTTTTTTTTTGCAATAAACAGCTATCTATTTGCAAGCCAGTTCGAAATTTAAATACAACCTTTGATAATTTTATCTCCTTGGTTGCCATGTTTCGGAGTACAAGATCGTTCCATTTTTAAATTACACGATAGACATGAGTTTACTATGTAATTTATTTGGCCGCTAAACCACGACGGGTATGGATTTTCATACAACTTTTGCCGGCCGCTGCTCGCATGTATTTGGCCAGTACAGCAATTTCGATTTATCTCGAAAAGGTTGTCATAATAATGCTCAAATTTCCAAGCATGTATGAGAAAAATAAATAATAATGATGATACCTTGTTGAAGGTATCATCATTTTACTCAAGCTACACATAAGTATAGGTTATTAATGTTAATATCGTAAGAAAATGAACAAACTTAAAAACCATAACCTAAAAACAGTGCATCAGAAGTGTAACAAACATAACGTAACGTTTTAGTCAGTCAATCACAACTCGTAAAACGTATAAACTTTATAAATCCCTGAACACTTGCTATTTATTCCTCCGAAGCTAAACGGACATAATACTTATAGCTACTAGCTCCTATTTACATCATAAAACCAAGCCGTTGACTATAACCAAACACATTTCTAAGATCAATCAATTGATTAGTTTCGTATTACAGTTATTAATTTTAATGTAATTACGCTTAATTTGCTTTTAAAAGCATTATTTTAACGCTTTCCAATCATCAATGGTGTTAACGTGTTTCTATAAAAACGGTATGAAATTCAATCGATGCATTTTAATACTTGGAGCTGGAAGATCAACGTTTATGCTGCATGGTTACAGGTACATTATTTACAGGTATTTTTCCCGTAAAAATAAAAATTTTATGAGTGGTAAATTTTATTTCACTGAAGCCTTCTTTCTACATGGAAAATCTGAAAACAATATTCAAATACCGTCTGTTGATACTAGCTATAAAATGTATAGTAAAATTTTCATAGTAATTTATATCATGGACAACGTCAAGGCCACGTACACGCACGTTTTTCTTGTCGTGCAAAACTACGGTTTTCCCGCGAAAACCTACGGTTGATTCCCCGTGTGTACGCATGCTCGTTATTGTTGTATGGATCACTATAGAAGCTTGATGACACACACGGTATTGTGGTCGATTGTTCTACGGTACGGCGTTTTAGCCGCACCGGGCATGGGACAGAAGAAACATCGTCAAAAAACAGGAATGTAGTAGACCAAATAAAAAGTCAAGACATAGCGCTGTCAACAGTGACGTGAGGCCGGTTTTGTAAACATGTATAACACTTGGTGAGGTGTAGTTTAGTTGTAAATATTGTACACAGAACAAGGTATAGTTTTGCATGCTTCAATCTAGGTATTGTTCGCAGCGCTATTATATCATTTTTATATTATTTTATTATATGATTTTTTTATTTGGTCTAAGTCGGCAGTCATAAAATCAAATTATTGGACATAAATGCCGTTCGCAGAATTTATAAAATTGACTACTTAAATAAAAAACGAAAATATTATAAATTAGCCTTTTTATAACGCTGTCAAACTGCGTTATTATTAGGACTTATTGGATTGACATTTGATTTATTTATTTGCATATTTCGTGGGTTATTTTCGGAAGTTTTACAATAAAATTTTCTGGTAACGCGTTTTATTGAAACATGTGTTTAAATAAAGCAGTTGCAGTTATAACGTTTGTGTGCTAAATGTACGTAATTAAAAACTCAGTTTATTTATATAAAGCAGTTACAAAAATTTTGCATAATTTTGATTTCCTGTTTTTTTATAAAAAAAATAAAAAAAAATAACTTGTTATCGTATCAAACAAAAATAACTAACATTTCATTTTACATTGAAGTGTTGGTTTCTGATAAAATGATACTAAAAAAAGCAATTTATAGACACATCAATTATAAACCAAGATTTGTTCCATTGAAAAAAAACCGTAAATTACAGCCACTATCAAGACCAATTCACTCCAATTTTCTACCTTTACCATATCATTCACTAATACTATTAATTCTTACATCACATAATCTTGCTCATAAACTACGAAAAACATTACCCGATTAGATCGTAATAAGAAAGTGGGATGTTACCGACAATTTAATACTTATTTATCGGGCCGACTGTACTTGCTGACCGATTGGACCACTTACCGATTGTACCTATTTCGATTAGACTCGAGTAATGGATATTGTGGTGAAGTGAATATTGTGTTTGATGAGGACATAAGGAAGTTTATACAGCATGTATCAGATAGGCGTGGTCACATTTAAGGCTGTGGTACAGACCATCAAACTGAACAACTTTCTCCGTGGGATCAGCATTGTTATCGCGAAAAAATTATCAGCCGTCCCATACATTTGGATCGAGATGACAAGTTTATTATGGGATAGCTGATAATTTTTTCGCGACTACGATGTTGGTCCCATTGAGAAAGTTGTTCAGTTTGATGGTCTTTATCACATTTGTAAGTATGACCACATCTTTTTGATACACGCCGTATTTAGACACATGTTTTAAAAGCCTAGCTGAAGGACTAGTAAATCAATTTTTTTAAATGTTAATATGCCTGTCATTATTTTTTTATTTTTTTGAGTTTGTGAAATCATCAAATAACTTCTCCCGCTCTGGGCGGAGCGGGAGGGCGTGTCAGACTCTAACTGACTAAAACCCACCCGTGTTCCTTCAGTTGCCTGTGCCAGGGGCCACGGTATCCCTCTCGGACTTTCCCGCAACCCTGGCAGGCATCGGCCCTAGCGGACCCCGTCATTGATGCTGACATCTCTTTGAGGCGCGCGTGGAACACAACAATACGCTTGTCCTTAATGATTCAAAAAGTAGTTCGATTTACATATTACCAGTGACGAAAATGCCTGAGTAAAAAACCTTGTACCTAGCTCTTAATAAAGGAGATAAAGTCTACAGAATAGAAGAATTACGCATAAGATAGATCTGGCTCATTTATAACTAATCAATTCTGCCTGTACCGGGATTTACACACATATACCTACTCACGCCATCTTAATAATCATAATCATTTATGTATTTGTTAACATAGGTGTTTATAAAATATAGATCTTAGCTTAGATGAGATAGAGCGCTATGTTATGCCATGAGGCGTACAAATATGGTGTTCAAATATAAATGAGTACAAATTAATTAAAAACTTATTTCAATAAAAAACGTATATTTAAAATAGCTACGATTAATGTCAATTATTTTAAGTCACTCTTAAATATCGGTAGTTAATGAAAACTAAATATAATAACAATACAGTAATGTCATTTTAAATTAATTTGTCATCCAAGTAGGTATTCGTCCACAGTATAATAACATTTATCAACAAATAGTAATTTCATTTTTATCTTGAAATGTGTTAAACTTCTTACCATGGGGGTAGGCAGAAACTAAAGTGCGCCACCTGCTACGATCCTTACATTGTCTTTTTGCTCCTTTTTTGCCTAGATGTAAAGTTTACTTATACCTCCATAGAAAAGGGAGGATCCTCCGACCAGACGGATGCCTGGTGGGCAACTGCCCGACGATTGATGTCGGGACGTTGTATATATGCTAGTCGCGCGGTAAACTCTGTTTGCGCGATGCAGGATTTTCGTGACGTCAGTGTGATGCGTAGTTCGCATGTGGCGATGTAGATACCGTTACAAAATAAATTAATAATATGAATATACACTTTTAACTGGTTAAAAATTAAAATCATTCGCCTTAGACCCACAAAGCTATTTTCAGTAGCGCATTCTGCTTAGCTAGAGTATGCTAGCGCACTTCACAATATTATTACCACACATTGCAAGTATTCTTAAAAAAGTACTTAACTCACCACACATGTTAATAATAATAATTAATAATAAATTTTTTATTTAACTTCAGTTGTACAAGAAAAACACTTATCTTAACACTATGCGGCATTACAACTAAGGAAACAGAGTGTTTTCGATGAACTCTGGCACCCAAAGTAAGATTTAACTTGTGTTTAGGGTGCCAGCGTCCTCGCCTATGATTTGAACATACAGCAGTAATTGTAAGACGAGCACAGAATATCAAGATTAAATTATAATAATAATATATTACCTAGTTAATGCAACTATGATGTATCCTGTTTATCTACCTATATATGGTTGTGTATAACCACACATATGTATGGTTGTGTGTGGTTGTGTATGTATGGTTGTGTGGTTGTGTGTGTGTGTGTGTGGTTGTGTGTGTTGGTTGTGTGTGGTGTGTATTTATAATGACTTTCACAACACACAGGCCCCCATCACAATATTATCTCTCGCTTACATCAATCACAGCTGTATTTTTCCTTTACACCACGAGACATTTTAATTTATCGCCTTGAAGCTTTAAGAGTGAATTTTAAATGTCGTTTGTGAAAGATGGTGCTCGTATTTTATTTTTATTCAATAACTAGCTGCGCCCGCGGTTTCACCCGCATTAGTCTTGACCCTTTAGGAATATCGGGATAAAAGTATCCTATGTCCTAATCCCTGGATTAGGACATATAATTTGGATTGAGATTAGGATTTTAGCGTGCAAGCTTAACAAACAAACGTACAAAAAATCTAATCTTTTCTCTTTATAATATTACTACTAGCATCTGCTCGCGACTTCGTTCGCGTTAAGTTTATCTTTTTTTTAACATATTTCATATTCATATTCATTTATTTGCGTTCCACAAGGTAAAACATGGTGTTAACAAAAGGCTTAGAGCTAAGAGCCGTTGTAGACCCTGTCAGGGCACAGCAAAATCTAATTCTTATAAGCTACAATTTAAAAATAAAATAAAATATACATGAAACCAAATTATTAGATACATTCGCAAAAAAAAAAAAAAACAATAGAATGAAAAAAATCTCAATAATAGTTAAAAACCGTTAAACTAAAAAAAAAAAAAAAATGTCAGTCGTACACAGCCAAAATTTAAAATTAAACTAAATGTGAAAACTAAAATAATTATATATAATTAACAAAACATAACATACAATTAACAGTATACAATTCTATTATTTGGTAAGCCGGTAGCCATTTCTTGTGTTTTTAAATAATCTTCTTGTAAAATAATATTTCTAAGTTTATGAATTATAATCTTTCATTCAAGTCCTCGTCCTATGGCAGTTAGTACTAGTAGTAGTTTATCTTTCTATCAATGAAAGAATTTTTGTAATTAATTCTCTCACAAATATTACCTCTTTATAATTATTATTACTAGCATCTGTCCGCGTCTTTGTCTGCGTGAAATTTCTTCTCCCCCCGACCCACCCCGTCGCATCGCATCGCCAGCCCGCGCTGTTAATTCGTATTCGCTTAGCGTTCTTTCTGACTTTTTTCTTTTATCTCGGCTCATTAGTCCTAGCGTGATGTTAAATAGCCTATATCCTTCGTCAAAAATTGGGCTATCAAATACAAACAGATTTTTTTCAAATCCGACCGGTAGTTCCAGAGATTACCTCCTACATACAAACTTGCAAAGTTACAAACAAACAAATTTTACCTCTTTGTAATATAAGTATAGATAGTTTAGATTCTGAATGAGACTTTTATTATTTCAAGTGATTTAAAAGGAATAACAATGCTGCCAGGTTAAGATTAATACAAAATAATCAAAGCAATCATTGATTTTCTTGACTAATGTCAATTGTGCTCTTTGCTAATCTATTTATTTCTTGCTTACCAAACATCAGTAATTTTTTTGAACCCTAAGTCCCTCCTCATCACATATCACCACATCTATTTTCACGAAACTTTTCCCAAAAAAAGCCTTTTAATGTCGCGAGCCCTAACACCTCTTTTGCCGCAGTAGGCTAACCACGTACGGACGTAACCTAAAGAGTGTTATCAGTAAAATTTATTACGGGGTGTTTTACCCGTGGTATATTAGGGTAAGTGGGATTTAAGATACAGCCAATCGAAACGATGCTGTTAAAATATCAAATGCTATCAAAGCTGGAAGTGTTGCTATAAATGTTGGGAGTGTTTGAGCTGTAGATGATGTAGGAAGAACTGATAAGGAAATACCGTTCGTTAGTGTCACGTATCAAAGTCGAAAGTCAAATAATGTATTTCAAAGTTGCCTCCTTGAAATACATTATTTGACTTTCGACTTATAATATATAAGTGGGGTAAATGATAGATAATAATCTGGCTAATCGACAGTTTCAGGGTTATCCATTATTTACGCCACATTCTGTATAATGCAGTTCCCAGTCTGCATACAAAAATTCGATCAAATAATATCCAATAGTTTAGTCACTACAGCTAGTCAAACATTGACAAAATCTATAGTCGGCCCATTATTATACTATTTAGTTTCTTCGAACAAAATCACTTTTATACTTTCGACGCTAGTGTTGGTTTCAGTTCCAAAATACTAATTAGCATTAGTATTGCTAGTGTTTTCATTTATTGTCGTACTCTTGTCTCCACATTATATAATCTGTGACATTGTATAACCGCACGTAAGTGGTTACCGCCCCGACCCTTGCTCGAGACAGCCCGCGCCGCTGAGCCTGTAGCTTTAAATTCGGCCTTAAATAATCATTTCGATCCAGCCTTCCCCCAGCGACGCCCTAAGCCGAGATCCGTACCTCACAGGGGGTGCCCTTAGCGTGTAGTTGCCTAATTTATAAGTTTCTAAGCCCTGCCTGGAGGCTGGAGGTAATTTATTAAGGCATCCACAGGCAAGCCTGCTTAAGCAGCCGACAACCTCCTAGGTTGACCTGATGCCAAATAAGTATATAATAAAAAAAATGGTAACAAAACCAGTTGAAGCTGGTCTCTTATCCTTTTGAAACTCCGTGCCCACTACGCTAGCTCAGCTCAATATCGAAGTGTTACCGTTGGAGTGCGGCCTACAGTACAATCGAGGTGATAAAAAATGCATTTCTGTTGTATTCCAAAAGATTTATCAAATGCTTACCAAACTGGAATAAATATTTTACCAACTTCACGATGCTCAGATCGAATGCCATATTATTTTTTTCTAGGAGTAAGGGACTATTTAGTTAAAGACAAAATACGAATCTACAACTCTTAGGGCTCACTTGGACCACCAAACACTACACGCGTTTAGAGCTGAACAATATTTAAAACATCATTCTGTCTTTAGCAACATTTTTAACAAACAATTGCCAGAAACAGAACGATGTTTGAAATTAGTTTACCGCTAAAAGTATTAAGTAGTACCTATGTGGCTCGTGGCTAAATAGTAATAGCCGCACGGGTCGGCCTTCAAGGTTAAGCAACTTATGCCGAGGTCCATTAGATCCATACCGAAGCCCTCGGAAAGTATGTTAAGCCGTTGGTCCCGGCTGTCATTTGACATTCATTACGGGTAGGCAGAAGCCCGAAAGTCTGACAACCAGTCTTACCAAGCAATCGCTCCATGCAAAATACTGGTTTTCAGCTGAATCCGGTTAGACAGGAAGCCAACCCCAACGTAGTTTAAAAAAAAGGCTAGGCAGAGGATGATGTGCTGCAAGCAGGCCTTAAACCTGCTACAGAGCAAATTACCTACCCATAAATTGAAACAAGAAAAATAGAAAAAACTGCTGTGCCCCGTAAAACAACCATCGCCCTCTCCTCACGTGAACCAAAAATAAAAGAAAACTAAGCTGGCTCATCGGAACGTGATTGAAATACCAATTACCAGATTTTCGTATTAATAACATTAGTTAGGATTAATTTCTAATCGGCTTTCCCGCCACCATCCAGCTCGTTATTAGAATTTTATAAATTAAAACCCATTTTTAGTCTGAGACTGGCTTCGTTATTTTATGTTCATCTGCTGTTTATGTTATGTTCTTCAGCTTATGTTCATGCTTCGTTCTTACAGTTCAGACGTTCTTCAGTTAATGTTAAAGCTGTGTAGGTAGGTTGTACTGTTCTATGTATGGTTTAAATATGAATGTAATGTTATAGAGGTACGAGGAACAGGGTGTAAAGTTCACTCATACCATAGTCAAGGGAGGATCCTCCGACCAGTAGGGTGTCGTGTCTGGTGGGCAACTGCCCGTCGATTGATGTCGGGAAGTTGTATATATATGCTAGATGCGTGGTAAACTCTGCTTGCGCGATGCCGCGTGTTGCGTCCGTTTTTACAAACGCCTTTAGCCTGTTTTATTTTATTTTATATAGACACTTTATCGTACACCAGAAAAATACATTACAAAGAAAACAAATTAAACTACAAAACATACAATGGGCGGCCGTATCGCTTTCTGCGATCTAATAATGCTTTTCGAGCCCCCTTTGTGGCCTCATTCACTTATATGGCTTCTTACATTCCAGTTATACAAGAGCTAATAACTTTACTCAGACGTGGTGAAATAAGGATTTAGTCAACCAAATTGGTTGCTGATTCAAAACTCTTAATAATGGCTGTCTGTGTAAAGGCTATAAAATACCCATGACCAAAACAACCATCCACAGGCGTATAAAATGGACGACTAAAAAGTTATGAAGGAAATAAACCTTTCAAGCTCTTCTAACTGCTCCAACACCAAGCAAAGCTAGAAAAACTAAAGTGTGTACTTTAACGCGTAGGCAGGTGGGTACCGGGGCCTCACGAGTACCTCCAACACGACAATTTTCCATTCAGGAATCGAAGGTTAAACGAAGCGTTCAGTATTCGCCTCCCTCTCTAGAATTGTGGCCAGAAAACCTGTTGATACTTTCTGAAAGAATAATTGTATGGAACATTTAAGTTAGTAATGGATAACCTACCTAAAAAAAACTGTTGGCACCGTCAAAAGTTCAAAATTAGAATTAAACTACTTGACCCCATTATTTCATAGATCACTGCCTGAACTGCTTACTGCCTTTTATGCTAAAACTCTTTTTGAATTCCTCTTTTTTAATTAAATAATTATGCGAAGAAGAGGAATTTACTGGAGGTTGGATATTTGTGCATGTGAGGCTTATGTCTCTCTGTACTTACCACTGAGCAGGTGATTTTTAAAGTAGGAAAAATTTTTTTTTTTCGAAAATAAATAAGCAATTAAATCTTAGTTTCGTATTTATTTAAAAACACGTTCATAGTTGCAGCAACTCGCATTCTTAATTCAATCAACGCGTGTGTTAGATAATTCATTTAGATATTATTATATTATTGTTTGTTGGATAGTGGCATCTATCACATTTGCGAAGTTTGGGATATTGTGTTTACAAAAAAATAGCAGTCTAACCCCGGTACTCAGAGTCGGTACTTAAAAATTAATCAATCATTTACTTTAACGTGCTTTAGAATATTTTTATTCCAACCTGAAATAATATTTACATAATTTAAAAAGCTAAGTCTTAAAATAATAATATGTACAAGTATATAAAAAATACAAAAAAAACAAAAGCATCAAAAAATTCGTCCGTATCGCTGTCAACAGGAAAAGTGCCCAAAAGACTGGCACCATTGCCACGTTGTATGGCAATGCTGATTCTTTGGCCAAATAAGAGGCCAGCCCTCTGGTCACGTGAACAGTCGACCAACCAAAGTGAGTACTTGGACCCCATAGCCTTAGTGTTTCGACTCCAAACGGCTCAAACACATAAGTCCCTAAAAGATGTGAGTATTCGCGTCGTTTGAGGTTTTCCGCACCTGCAGCAGCGGCCCCCGCACAGCCCGCCGTGCTAGGAAGATGGGAAGGCGCAAAGGTGTCGGCACAAGTTTACTTTAACTGACCAGTATAAATTGGAACGCTGCCAGTCAAAAGTATGTCAGATTGAAAACGTTTCAATCGTCTCAATTCGTGGTTAATCAAAGTTAATGATCGATTAATTTCAAGTGACGTCTCTGAGTGTGGCACTAAGATTTTCATAAATAACTAAAGATCCTTAAGCATTCTACTTTAAATTTAATAGGCTATTTCAAACGATTGGCATAATTCTGTCAGTTGATGTTGATATTCTTAAGAATAAAGTTATGCATAAGAATTTCGAATCCTTATAATGTTTTAAAATGGATTTGTTTATTATTAAGGTACCTGTGTTAGAAGCTAATAAGCTAATGGCGGTAGATATTTGACGTAAAATTACGTTGGTAGGTTAGAAGAAAGATTGTAATGAAGTTATCGAGACAGTTGCTCGGTAGATGTTCAGTTGCTGAATTCTCTGGAACAGATCGATCAGTTAGCACGTAACTAATGTAATTTGATATTAAACAATATTTATTGCTTACAAGAATTTTGTTTGTTGTGTAAGTTGTATTATTGCTAATGTGTCGAATTGTTTAATGGACTATTCATGTTCTTTTCCTAACTATGGTTAATATGTCGCCATTATTCAGAGTTATCTTGGACCATTGTTCAAGAGATAGGATTAACTGTTTTGAGATAACGATAATTTATGGAAATGTGAGTAATGTGTTGATAGAATACTATAATACTGTTTCCGTGGAGTTTCTTGTCCTTCTTCTCCATGAAGACCTAGTTTTGCGAACGGACAACTAGCTTTCTGATTAAATACTGACAAGAATTATATACATGTCTAACCTTGTAGTTTTGCGCTTTAGTTCCTTTCCCTACAAACCACATTCATAAGAACTTTCATACACAGTAAATAACCAGTAACCAATCTGACACTCAAAACTTGCTATTTGGATAGTATCTATATTATATTTACTTTTTTACTGCCTCTTCTATCTCGTGTTTAGCGATTAACTGTTTATACAAAGTGTATTTTCCTTTAGTGTGAATATAAACAAGGCTTCATTTCACTGAGAGATTATTTACAAATTTACAAAACATTATCTCTATCAGCAACTGCCCTACCCTGCACATATAGCAGCGCTACAGCTATTGCACCGTTTCAGGAAGGCCTGTATGGAGAAGTTGAAGTAATAGTAATTGGGCATAATTATGTCACCGGTAGCCAAAAAGCCATTTGGTTAAGAGACCTACCACTTCTGTCGATACAAAGCTACACCAACTTTGCTGGCTGGCAAATATTTTTACCACGGCCTGAGCTAAAATCCTTCAGTTGTTGTTTTACCTCTGACAGTAGCAACTCAATATAAACCATAATGTAGCGAAAATAAAGATAACTGTGATTTTCACACAGTGGCAGCAACCATAATGTAGCGAAAATAAAGATCACTGTGATTTCGACAGACTTATTAGCAGCAGCCACTGAACAGCAACCATAATGTAGCGAAAATAAAGATCACTGTGATTTTGACAGACTTATCAGTAGCAGCCACTGAACAGCAACCATAATGTAGCTAAAATAAAGATCACTGTGATTTCGACAGACTTATTAGCAGCAGCCACTGAACAGCAACCATAATGTAGAGAAAATAAAGATCACTGTGATTTCGACAGACTTATTAGCAGCAGCCACTGAACAGCAACCATAATGTAGCGAAAATAAAGATCACTGTGATTTTGACAGACTTATTAGCAGCAGCCACTGAACAGCAACCATAATGTAGCGAAAATAAAGATCACTGTGATTTTGACAGACTTATCAGTAATAGCCACTGAACAGCAACCATAATGTAGCGAAAATAAAGATCACTGTGATTTTGACAGACTTAATAGTGGCAGCAACTGAAAGGCAACAATAATGTAGCGAAAATAAAGATCACTGTGATTTTGACAGACTTAATAGTGGCAGCAACTGAAAGGCAACCATAATGTAGCGAAAATAAAGATCACTGTGATTTTGACAGACTTATCAGTAACAGCCACTGAACGGCAACCATAATGTAGCGAAAATAAAGATCACTGTGATTTCGACAGACTTATTAGCAGCAGCCACTGAACAGCAACCATAATGTAGCGAAAATAAAGATCACTGTGATTTTGACAGACTTATCAGTAATAGCCACTGAACAGCAACCATAATGTAGCGAAAATAAAGATCACTGTGATTATGACAGACTTATCAGTAGCAGCCACTGAACAGCAACCATAATGTAGCTAAAATAAAGATCACTGTGATTTTGACAGACTTAATAGTGGCAGCAACTGAAAGGCAACAATAATGTAGCGAAAATAAAGATCACTGTGATTTTGACAGACTTAATAGTGGCAGCAACTGAAAGGCAACAATAATGTAGCGAAAATAAAGATCACTGTGATTTTGACAGACTTATCAGTAGCAGCCACTGAACCGCAACCATAATGTAGCTAAAATAAAGATCACTGTGATTTTGACAGACAATAGTGGCAGCAACTGAAAGGCAACAATAATGTAGCGAAAATAAAGATCACTGTGATTTTGACAGACTTATCAGTAGCAGCCACTGAACAGCAACCATAATGTAATGTTTAATTTTTGTTGTTATGTTTTTTGTGGTGTACAATAAAGAATATATAAATAAATAAATAAAATAAAATAAAGATCACTGTGATTTTGACAGACAATAGTGGCAGCAACTGAAAGGCAACAATAATGTAGCGAAAATAAAGATCACTGTGATTTTGACAGACTTATCAGTAGCAGCCACTGAACAGCAAACATAATGTAATGTTTAATTTTTGTTGTTATGTTTTTTGTGGTGTACAATAAAGAATATATAAATAAATAAATAAATAAAATAAAATAAAGATCACTGTGATTTTGACAGACAATAGTGGCAGCAACTGAAAGGCAACAATAATGTAGCGAAAATAAAGACCACTGTGATTTTGACAGACTTAACAGTGGCAGCAACTGAAAGGCAATAATAATGTAGCGAAAATAAAGATCACTGTGATTTTGACAGACTTAACAGTGGCAGCAACTGAAAGGCAATAATAATGTAGCGAAAATAAAGATCACTGTGATTTTGACAGACTTAACAGTGGCAGCAACTGAAAGGCAATAATAATGTAGCGAAAATAAAGATCACTGTGATTTTGAAAGACCAGTTAGTAGCAAGGTATAAGTGAAAATAAAGATCACTGATTTTGAAAGTCATGCAAAATTTGAGGTTAAATAACCGTGAAAGGACTGTACTCAGGCCGTGGTAAAAATATTTGATAGTCAGTAAGGTCGGTAGCTTTGTAGCAACCTACTAACAGCTCGATTTGACACAAGATAATGATACTTGAGGTTAGAAGCAGAACTAGTAACACTTGTTGCATTTAAGTCACTCACCCTGTTAATTATAAATAAAAATAATCTTTTTTTTTAATGTTCGCTACTTTCATAGCCCCATGATAATCCCGTTCGTGAATTTCGTCCCATAACTCCATGGTACGGTGTAATCTCAGTGCGGTAGATCTTAAAGCCTGCTGTGATTGGATCGCAGACGTTTTTATCACATTTACTTGGCGCGCGTTCCCATGGCTGGGAATTTGTCTAGGAAAGGGGATTATGCAGTAGTTATGTTATTTGGTGGGTAAAATTTTTGGAACACAAGTGTAAAAAGGTTTCTTATAAATCAATAAAAATAGAAAATATCAGATTTTTGGTTTGGATATTTGGATAAAATTTGACACATGGGTAGACCACGACCTGGATTAGGACATAGAATACTTTTTATCCCGATATTCCCTTGAGATCAAGATTTATCCAGGTGAAACCACGGTGTGCAGCTAGTCGAAAAGTAAAGTAAGCTTAAGATTTTTGTTTTTGGAAAGGTGTTAATTACTTGCCAAACCGCAGTATATATAGTTTGGTTTCTCCTGACTAACAGATCTAAAAGCTTTAAACATAGATAGCTATTGCACGCCCCATAACGCGAAGCGATTGAGGTAGTGCTTTACTCCCGACGCGTCAAGGTCAAGCAATTTTGTGATTTTCAAATGCCTCTATCACAACCTATATTGCACTTATACAATAATATGAGTAGATGTACATTGAGAAAACATTTAAATTAAACCATCTTATACTTTCCAAAAATCATTTTATGTTGCTACTTTGAAAAAAAAATATTTCGAAAAAAAAATTACGTGGACGTCCTGATTTTCGTTCGCTGACTTTGTATTTACCAACGATAACTCCCGAGCCGAGCCGAGTCGAGACTGAGCTTTTTTTATTAGTTTCAGAATTCGGTGAGCTAGTGCCGTATTTCATATCAGTAACCTAGTTTGCGTAGTTTTTTTTTTTTAATGAATTTTTATTAAGATTCACTATTATACACACGCACAAAAATATAAGAACTTCTTGCTTATATGTTTATGTTTTTTATATTACTAATTATTTACACGATTTATTATCGTTATGAGGCGCACTTTTGGATTTTCCAAACTTTTTAATTCTACCTGTGAACCTAAATGACACTTCAATGTGGACGGAAATTTGTATAATTTTAACCGGCAACGATTGATAAATCCTAAAAAAGTAGAAAACTAAGACATTATGTTATTCTAACGAAAATAAAAAATAAACATTCCGTCGCTCAATTTAGCTAAGACAAAAATCTTGAATTATTCGTACACATTTTGAATTTGACTGCAATAACATTGATTGGTTTCGTGACAAAATGCTGATAAATTCACAACTGACACATTATTTCATATTTCCATAATATATGTATTTTCATTCTCGAGAATAATCGGGCATTTCGAATGTCGATATTGTATCAATCAATCGGCTTAACTTTTATTGCTAAAATCTCTTTATTTATAGCCCTAATTATACGTCGAAGATAGGAAGATTTATAATACATCTGAATATTGATATTTTTACAGTTACAAATAATGTTTTTGTGAGCATTTGGTTTATAGGCATACTAATTGCTTGTCGGTATGCATTTGTTTTTTATAGCTTTATACATGCCCTAGAAAATAAATTATAAATTCATTCAACATGCTGCAAACGACTTTAAATTTATGTTTCTATTGAGCAGCTACTACAAGAATTTGAGTACATAGGTGACAAATAATACAACAAAGTGTAATCTGTAATCGCGGATCACGCGGAGACCTTTCTTGCCGGGGCGTTTGGGGTGCTCAGAGGTAGGCGTTATTTAATATTTATTTGGTATTTATATTTACACGCACACACATACACACAATCACATGCACACACACACACACTATATTAGGATATATCTTTAAGTTACTTTCTCTTTTCTCTTTTTTTTGTTATAGTACACCACTTTTACCATTTCATAACTTGACATCGAAGAGCGGGATCTCCTAGCGCAGGACAGCTTTTACTTAAAAGGAGGTCCCTATGTAAGATTTAGTGTAAAAGTTGTACAAGTTTCTCCAATAAACCTTTTATTTTATTTACTTATTTGATATCCGTGTCGTAGACACTGACGCTCCTTGTTATATTTCACGCTCTGTCGCCTCTGTTAAAATCCACCGAATAACAAAAAACAAGGAATTATATAAACGCATGTGAAATGCGACATACTACATTCACCCCCTTGTTACATTCGTTGACGAAGTCTTGGCTCCACAAATATCTACCTTCGTAAAACATTTTGGAGCTGCAATCACTCACCGCTGGAATACGTTCTTTAGCATAGTGATGGGTTGGCAAAGATCAAAAATAATCATTTCAACAATCCGTGCCACTAGCATGTACATTCGCGGCACAAGGCATACATTTAAACAAATAGCCAAGTTATTCGGCTTCAATGATGGAGCCTCCTAAATAAATGTTGTCTCCTAAAAAAAAAAAAAAAAAAATGATGGAGCAGCCTTAACTAGACAAGACGGATGTGGATACGGCCGCCGAACTGACAAGATGTCGCCGCGTCGATTGCAATAATGAGCTTATTTTATTGGTTAATAAAGATAATTTAAAGTTAAAATAAAGTAAAAAACAAAGTGTAATCTTGATAGTTTCTGAAAGTGAGTCATAATTCCTGGAATCATCGTAATAAAAACTTTACGCTACAGTTGCTGCTGGTCATACATGGCTTCTTATCTACATAATTATGTATTGCGCCAAGACCAAGACCTCAAATTCTACTCGTCATTTTCAGGTCATTATTTCATCTAGGAAAACGTACAATATCTCACGTACTTACCTTTCTAATAAACCTTTAAAATAATGACCCACAGCTTTCCATCTAGACAGCAATTATTAATAAGAATCTAAAAGGATAGGCTTCCTAAATACATAACGTAGGCCTTATTTAAACTCGACACAGTAACAAGCATACAAGTACAAGTAAAATGTAGATACATAGAATTTCACAATCGTTCCCAACTCACTAATGAAGCGACAGTCCGTCGTTTGTCCGTCACGGCTTGTGACACGACCGTATCGATGTTTGGGGGATTTTAAACGCAACGAATTGAATTTTGGAGGATTGATATTTTAATATAAATACCATGTTCTGAAACAGGTGGATAAAATGGGCAAATGAGTCTAGAATGAGCCTTCTCTACTTGTGATTGACTCCGAAGGGCCTAGACAAAGTGATATGCTATCAGCGTTATCGACGATGGAAGAGTCAAAAATGCACGAGTGACACAGCTACCGAAAATCTTATGTCAGTCCAGTTTAAAGTCGTCGTAGAAATAAGAAACGCTTTTAAAGCGATTGTATTGATAGAAAGATTTCAGCATGAACAGAGAACATGATCTCATTTCGCAAAATACTGCGACGATTTCCTTAAAGTCGGAAGCCAATAGTAAATATTTAAAAATAATTATAACCGAGTTATACTCGTAAAACAACAGTTGTTCACATTGGAAGATGCAGCCGGCTTTGTTAATTCAAGTAAACAATAAAACACAAATAGAAACGAAGATGACTCTAGAGAAGGGAGAAGACACTCCTAATATCAGATGCCAAATTCAAGGTTAGGAAAATATGGGTTCAAATTCTACGAATTCTATTAATATGTATTCATAATAACGACTGAAGACAAACTTTAATAACCAAATGAGTAAGTTCTAGCCTGTTTAGAGCCGAGGGCTGGTTAGCAACAAACACTGAAATGCCAGCGCCCGTACAAACATAATATATGAAATTAACATAACATGACCCTTTCATCCCTAGGAGACTTATGAGGGTTAGGCAGATACTAGAAATAAATAGTTATTTAATATTAGTAGGATAGATCTATAAGCAAAGGGCTCCTCAAGGGAAGTAGTAACATCAAACCGTTTTCTACTGTCGTACAGAAATTTAACGGTGAATACTGTATTTTCAATGCAAGAGATCTTCGATGCTTAGTATTATCGAGTTGTTTGGCATGTCTATAATATTAACTTCTTTCACAAAAGGTTGTTAGTTGTAAACCTAAGCTTCAAATTCAAATTTATTTATTTGTACACATAGGTATAATGTAGTGGTACACGATGTTATAAAAATATTGGGTCACTATGTGCTGCCTTGCAAGGCGTACAAATATTACTACACAGTTGGTAATAGGTATACAGGTAATAATAGCCTATATAATTTTATATAATGCTAAGTAACCATCTTAAATCTTTAGTAATAAAATTAACATAAACAAAATAATAACAAATTAAGGTAACAAAAATTATTAATTAAACTTAATAACTAAAGTAAGTAGGTAATAAATAAATCTGAGAAACTTATTACAGATTTTATTTTTCATTTAAATATTCATTTATAGTGTAATATGCTTTCTGTGTCAGAAACCTATGGAGGGAATTTTTGAAAGTATTTAAGTCTTTTGAAGCTGTTATCGATTTGGGTAGTTTGTTAAATATTTTTGGAGCCATTCCTAGGAAACTTTTTGAGAATAGGGCGGTTTGATGGGTTTTTGACTTAAGCGCACCTGGATGGCGTTTAGTGTATAGGGTTTCAAATAGGTAATGGTTATTTTTGATAAACGTGGCAATTTCATAAATATATAGGGACGGAAGTGTTAATAATTTTAAATTAATAAAATAAGGTTTGCAACTGTCAGTGGTTTGGATCATGCATACTGCACGAAGACACTTTTTTTGGGCTTTAAATGCCAATTCCCTATCCGTAGAATTACCCCAGAATATTACACCGTACCGTAGTGTGGTGGAGACGTATGCGTGGTATGCGGTAAGAACGGTGCTGCGATTGGCGACCTTGCTTAAATTGTGTAAAACATAGCAATATTGATTAATTTTTTTTATTATATGATCAATGTGTGTTTCGTTTCAAGCTAAAATGTTAGTAAATTAAAAACTGCAAAGAGACGAATAACTGGATCTTGCGAATGCAAGTTACAAACAATGTCTCAACTTTGGCGAGCCTGATTAATTAACACAATACTTGCATGTAGATTCCATCGCCTGCAGCATGAGAGGGCGATATGATTAATTATATCTCTGTCTACACCTTTAGGGCTTGATCATTATTATCTAGACTCCAACTTACCCTCCAAACAGAACTAAAGACCTCGCACATAAGAGAAATACATTCGAATTTCACTCGTCTCACTAATGAAGCGGCCGTCAATCAGACCGTTTGTCTGCCCGTCATCCGGGCTGGTACAAATTAGTGACAACTCCCTGCCCGAGTATTAACGATCTTGTCTGTACGGTGTGAGTGGCGGCTACACATGCTGCTTTGTAATTAATGGAGCTATTGTTGGTAAAAAGGTGTTATCAACATGTGATAGTTGTGTATGAAAAGATTTGATTAATGGTAATTTCTGGGTTGGAGTTAGTGTGCAACATTCAAGTGAATCAGTAATCTCATCCTTTCGCAGACTTGTTGTAAATTCAATTTCTTTAGATGTAGTAAAACATTATGACATCATTTCGTGTTTACTACTGATGAAACGATAACACACTCAATTAAATGTTCTGTCGTTGGTGATAATGACATAAAGATCCGTCCAGGGACATTGGTTTTAGTGTCCCATGGGGAGACCCATCTCTCAGAGAGAAAACTTTACGGGGCTTATGGTATGGTACGGCCCATTTCTTCAATTTCCCGATCGTGTAGGAGCAGAATAAACTTTTTTCAGTCCGCACGTGAATATCAGAAAATCAACTAGAAGTTAAAGCATGAACTTGTTTGTTAATCATTTTATATGGCCATCATCAATCCACCAGCCATTATTATCACCACAGAAATGTCATTAGTACAGCTATGTTCAGTAGCCATTTACAGCCCGATATGATGAAGATGATAATATTTCTCGATCAGCGGCAAAAGCAACAATTTACTACAATCGCCAATTAGAGCGATAAAAAACAAACAAGTACAGAAAATTCACATTACAGCATCGTATCGCGTTATTTAGGTACTTTATGCAAATAAAGGCAGAAATAAAAAACGAGGATATTTCTCTACAGAAACTGCATGAGATTACTTTAAGAATAATGGCGGTCATAATTTGCGCTGGCTAGTCGGGAAATTAAATGTTGTCCCATCGGTAGGCGATGCTTCGAAAGGGGAGAGCAATTTGCACGGGAAGGATTTTGTTAAACAAGTTTATGCTTGTGCTAAAAGTTGGTAGAAAAAAATATATAAACATCTATCACAATCTCAAAAATAGATAAAGAATATGGGCTTTAATATAGGGACAGAAAATTGCCTCTAAAATAGCCAAAGAATATGGACTCTAAAATTGGGAAAAATTGGAGTTAAAGATAGAATCAACAATTTTGCTAGTGACGAATGCACGAGGATGATCTTAGTAATCACGAGAGCTTTCCAGAAACCTGTTTATGTTACCATTTCAACAAAATATTGGTAAATGTTATTTTATTTTCTCGTTATCAGCCTGACTCTAGTTTTCAGCTAGCCCATTACCAATGGGATGACAATAAGCTTGCCCCTATAAAATATTACAAGAATCTTATAGCGGATGAAATGTGGGAGTTAGAAACACTTTCATGTTTCATGAAATCTAATGCGATCAGCTATTCATGTCTCTTCACCGTCATCACGAGAAAGCACTCTAACATGACCAGAATCATCCTCAGCACATTGTCAAACACACCTTCATTAAAGGGGAAGCGCCAAGGTAGCCCTAACTAATAATAATAATAATTTATTGCATAAACAAGGTTCACATTGCACTGCATACATTTAGATGACATAATTAATTAAAGCGTTATTAATTCATTATTATTATTAATTTGTTAACTAACTATTTCAACTATTTTATGAAATAGTCATTCAATGGGATTATATGAACTAAGAGGATTGTATTGACGATTTTAATGATAATAATTCTGTAAATACATACTTGTTACGGTCGCGAATCATATTTCGTTCAAAAAGTATAAAACGTAAGAAAAATTGAATTTCGCGGGCAACCCTGGCGCATCCCTCTTAATGTATTCCGTAACCCTATATATACACATACATAGGTAGGTACCTCCATCGATTGTCTGGTTCTATCAATAATTGCTTTTAATCATTAACTGGCTGTGTTTGGACGGGCCGCATTCACTAATTGGCTTTAGTGTGGCACTGACTTAGTGTGTAAAGGATTAGTGATGTACCTACTGGCCGATTGATTGGGATTAGTGTTGTGCTTGGGTATGGCTTGTGATTGTGACTTTCGTGATTTTATTATAGACCATTTTGTTTGGTTGGTTTGGGTAATTAAGTATATGGTTTTGATTACAGGATGGTTCTGTTAGTCTGTTTATATCTATCCCATTTCGCTTATATTTAGCCTCCAGAAATATTTTTAATAATTTTAGTTGTTGTCTCTCTCATTAGAAAAACAACTCACAAGAGTTCTAATTTATTTGATTTTTAACCTGTGTTGCTACAGCAAGGCCTCTCTTACTCCTTCTATGAATCTTGTTTTAATATTTCTGCCAAACGGTGTTAATTTCCAAGTTAAATACTTATTTATAAGAATTCTTATTTTTATTTAAAATTTTAATTATTTCATATTTTCGTTTGCTGATGAATTTTAATAAGAAACTGTCAGAAACTTATCTACAATTTTTTGCAAAAAAAAACCCTATTCGTTAATTAATAAATACAACTCTTGTATCTATTGGAGCTATTTCGCAGAAGAAACCTTAATATACAAGGATTAAAACAATAATTAATTAATTAATTTAGTTTGGTGAACATATTACAAAATTGGCAACAAATAATTACTATGTCATCTGAAGGGCAGGGGCCGTATCTTTGGTTGACCCTGGTGAGATTAAAACTATGAATGAGATTTTTATTTAGTGACTATGTTGGGTATAGACCGATTTACGAGTTTCTAGGGATAGATGAAATGGAAATTGTGGTTGGAAATCGTTCATGCTACGGCTGAGTTTATATAATTATTGTTTTTGTGTTTTGAAAACCTATTTAGAATTTATTTATTTATTTAACTTAAGCCGGCCAAAGCCAGTTACATTAGTGTATAGCCATTATGCTTTAGATATTATCTTATCTTATAAAGTTATAACGACTCGTTCACACTGCTTTCACATTAAATAAAACACTGACGAGCAGTATAAAAAAGCCACTTGCAAAGTGCCTAAAGAAATCTAAATACCTCCTAAACCATACAAGTTAGTTTCAAGAAGTAAAAAAACTTGAAAACAGTACATACACACAGATAAATGGCACATTAAAGCCATAAAGATAGAATAGGATAAAAAAGGTAAAAAATAATAATTGAATGTTTCATAATTTTAGATTACATTTGAATACTTTTATTTTCACGTTCATTTAATTATTGTTTTTACATTTGTGTACCGATTTTTTAACTAAAAGTGCTTATGGCAGACGTTGACTTGTACATAAAAGTATCATCATGCCTCTCACATCCGAGGAATGTATCAGGATCATCACTATGGTGCAATGAAATGAAATGAAATGTTTATTTCTGTAAGTAGATCTTTTAAGGCACTTTTACACGTTAATTAAATATTTTAAAACTAGATGGCGCCGGCATTTCCTAGCTGACTGATCACTGAAAAGAAATGGCGAAACCAACTCAGAGGTCGTGGTCTCTTCTAAAGTCCAAACATTGTATTATTAGGATTTTATGTGAGTCTAACAATGCAAGGCCATGTCTGGAAAGACCTTTTGAAGAAAGAGCCATTGCAGCTTTCAGTTGACCTGTCCTAACAGACGGCATGCATGCATCAGTCATCGTGTAGCTCAACCCTATTTTTGGAGCTCAACGACCCGTCACACTACGCTACCAGATCTGCAGGACATTTACGTAGGCCGTATATAAAATACTCAAAACCGCCAGACAGCTTAGATAAAGTCATGTAGGTATTCTATCTAGCCTGCTTGGTACTCACATTCACAGTCAGTTTTGTCTTTAAATATCATCAAAAATATTATAAGTTATGTCACGTAAATCAATAGCAATTGGGAGACCACATACGCACGGCCAGAACAATGGGTGTGAGACATTCACTACACATTGACATTGACATACTGACCGCCTCGTTGGTCTAGTGGTCGCAAGTGCTGCTGCTGGCGAAATGTGGGTGTACTATAAATACACGTCTGCTTTTTTTTCGGGAATAGAGGCGTGAAGTTATGTTATAAATAATTTTGTATTAAATTTTTTCTACAAAAATAAAAAACAACCGGTTTCCAAAAAGTGAAAAATAAGTACCTTTTCACTTTTTAGTGTTTTTTATGGAAGTCGTTTGTTTTTCTTATTTTTCACTTTTTAGTTGTGGTACTTACCTACTCCACTCAAAACCTAACAACAACAACTACCTCTCTCTACATTACATCATCAATATACACTACGTCGATAAAATACGTATTAATGAAGCTAACTGAAAAACTACGCAAGCAAAGTAAATCAAATGTATATGGAAATATCGCGTAACAAACATACGAAAAATAAACTACAAATTGAGAACCTCCTCATTTTTGAAGTCTGTTAATAAGTAGTCAAGGTATGTAGTTACGTGACATCCGTTCATGAAGTATTCATTAAAAAGAAAGAACAATAATGTTAGAGGCATAAAAGCTTTTCCTTTTCCGTCCTAACCTACTACAAATAATATAAATAGTAACAAACTATAAAGATGTAACACTGTGGCCATCGTATTTCACGGTGATGCTACTAAAACATGTAGGTAACTATTTCAAGCTCGACCGGTACCCACTCCGATCTCAGCTGGGGCACATACCTAATCTTAGTTGCGATGCTCTCCTCTAATGGACGACATGTGGACGTATCGATTAGATAGATTAGTGCAAGGATAAACTCTATACACGTTAGCTAAGGTCTTGGTGAATAACTGTTTAAATATTTGATAAAAAAGAAAATTACTTGTGTATCTTGGTCGATTAAGAAACAAAATAATTAAAAATGAAAATAAAACAAATCTACAAGAGATTTAACGGGAACAAAACAAGTGGAAAGTTTTTTTCGGTTTGCATTGCAAAGAGGTGAAACTTGAACAAACACCACGAGCCAGAGGGCCTAGGCGAAGTGACACTCCATCAGCGATAACGACGATGGAAAAGTCAAAAATTTATGGTACTGACATAAGCTAACGAAAAGCTTCTAACAATCCTATTGAAAATGTTGTACATACAAAACGCTTTGAAAGCGATAGCCACTTGTCTAGGCTCTCTGGCCTTTAGTAAACTAAAATACATCTCAATGAAAAACATTTAAAAAAAACCTTTGTTTTATTAGCTAAGTGAAAAGGCAAAACAAAGTAACAACTTAAACTAAAGCAATTAAGTTAATTTAGCACCAACGCAATGTGATACCCTGTTTGCCTCAAACATTAGCATATTTAAAAGGGTGAAGGTTGGTGAAACTGCAGTATAAGTGACAGGTTTAGCTTTCATCGTGTAGAGTACAACATTTCAACAGTCACCTTACACGAACGTAGGAGCTGCTTATATACAATAAACGCAGTGCACATACAAAAATAAACGCAGTGCAACAAATCCATAACCACCTACTATAACCAAACCGAAAACCTTCTTGGTACTACAACCACCAGGAAGAATCATAATCGTCCTTAAAAAAAAACCTTTGCCTGGTTTTAGTGCCTAACCTACGGGAGGTGAGGGGTGGTGGGTGGGGCTGAACGCGCAAGGTCATCGAGATTTTTCCATTTTTTAGGGTGTACTTTTTATGGTACTTAATGAATGTTGAACAAAAGTTATTAATTATAATAACCTCAGATAATAATTTCGACCATGAGAAAATAAATTCTGTGTTAGAAGAAGTGGGATAACAATTCCAACCGAAATTATAACTTATAGTCACATTCATTATGTATTAAATAGTCTAAAAGATTTTCGGTATCACATTCAAAATATTGAGGTCAAAGCTAAGCCAACAGTAGTTCAAAAACAACTCGTCACTTCCATTTCGCCATAGATTTGGGCAGCGATAGGACCCCGAAATGGATTTCAAGGAACTTTCCGTATTTTTTTTGTAGCTGCGAGCGGTTAGTCACGTGAACGCCTCGTTTAGGTTGCCGGTACTGAGGTAGGGAAGTCGGTGATACTGTCGATGATAGTAGACCATATAAATAATGGAAAATAACAAACATACAGACTGAACAATGTAACTGATAAAGATTTTTATTTGAATTAAAAAACATCGAGGGTGAACAGCGAAGCAACAAACTATAAACTAAGGACGAGAATTTCATAAAAACTAATAATAATAAATGTTTATTCACAAAAAAATACAGAAACACATTTATAATGTACATGACAATTTGCAAAATCTGTACAAAATGTATATATGACCCCGTCTCTTAGATTAATATAGACTTTTTTCTTTTTTTTTGGTCGGAAAAAAAATCAAGTAACTTCTGCCGCTGTGGGTGGAGCGGGAGGGCGTATAAGACTCTTACTGACTAAAACTCACCCGTGTTCCTTCAGATGCCTGTGCCAGGGGCCACGGTAACCCTTTCGGACTTCCCCGCGACCCTGGCAGGCATCGGCCCTAGCGGGCCCCATCATTTGGTGCTGTCATCTCTTTGAGGCGCGCGTGGAACACAACGCGCCGTCGACCGCGGCCTGGTCCTTATCGAACTGCGAGCTGCCCATTGCGAGAGATTGCCGCCGCCGATCACCTACACGAGAACATGGTGGTGCTCTGCCCAAGCTGGGCAGACCTCCACCGTATGCAAGGACAGAAGCCTCCCGAAGCAACCACGTCCGGTAAGGAAGGAAGGTCAGGCTGAAGGTGAGGACGCGGTGGTGCTTCTCTAGCCACTCGTCAAAGAGGCGACTTATTGCCGCAAATGTGGCGTGTCCCAGCACTGGGTTGCGACAGTCTTACTCTGCATGTCGCCATGAGATCCCGCTAGAGCTCTGTCTGCTGTGCCGTGATTTCTCGCGGCAGCGGAGTTACGACTCGGCGTTTCGCCTCCTCGCGCCACTCTCATATTTTCGTGAGGACTAAGATTACTAGACTAGGGATTGCCTCCAAATCCCATGGTGGCAATCCGGCAAGGAGGCTCGCCGCCTCACCGGATACCGTACGGTATTCACGGACCAGCCGGATGGGCATAACCCTTTGGCACGCGTTCAACCATGACCATGAACTGAATTAGGACATAGAACACTTTAAAACCTCGGAGCGCAGTTAGTAAATAAAAATAAAACACGACTAGCACCATCTTTTACAAAAGACATTTTAAATTCACTCTAAAAGCTTCAAGGCGATAACATAAATTGTTCTCGTGGTGTAAAGGAATAATGCAGCGGTGATAGTAGGGATAAGTACTTTTTTAAGAATACTTACAATCGGTGAAGGGTGCTAGCATAATCCAGCTCAGCTGAATGCGCTGCTGCAAATAGCTTTGTGGGTCTAGAGCGAATGAGTTTTATTTTAAACTGTTAAAAGTGTTAATTCCTATAATTAGTTTATTTAATCCAGGTAAAGAAGGAGCAAAAGTATGTAAGGCTCGTAGCACGTGGCGCTTTTTCAATTTGTAAATTTTTCATGTCTCGATACCGTGCGGATCACGGTACCGAGACTTATGCGGGACAACCGCGGGGCGCAGCTAGTCACAGATAATAAAGAGAAAAAATCATGACTACGGATTTAAAGGTTTTGAGAAAAAATGTGATGTGGTAAAAGGGGGTGTTTGTGTTGAGTTGTTTCTGCAATCTGAGATTATACAAGACTTACATTAATATTTGAAGAACTACTCCTGCGATGTTATAAAGAGTAGTAATTATTATAACGTTCGATACATTTGATTTTGATCAGAAGATTTTATGTGAATTTGTACGGCCTTGCTCGGATTATATCGCAAATGAAACAAAAGTTTGTTTAACGAAAGACTAGCGTAGACTAAAAAAATCAAACATGGTTGTACTTTATGATAACAACAAATCAATAAAGCTGCCTTTCGAGCCAGACACAACATAGGTTTTACCAACAATTCCAGCACCCACAAATTACAAAGCAACCTAAAAAACACAACAAACACAAAATTAAATAACACCATCGATATGTATCTGCCAATAATTCCTAGACACGAACCAATTACGGTTTCCAATAAAAGCCGACCAAACAAAAAACACCCGACAAGTTACCCTTAATCTTTGTTGACTGAGGCCCAATTAACTTGGTCGGTTAATGACGCGAGTTTACCCACGCGACCATATTGCCACGCTTAGGGAGTATGCACATACTGCAAACGATACGCTGGAAAACTAAGTTGACTAGATGCCAACCTCAATTCACATGGGGAACTATACTGTTCGCTCTGGGCGGAGTGGGAGGCCGTGTCAGACTTACTGACTAAAACCCATCCGTGTTCCTTCAGTTGCCTGTGCCAGGGCCACTGTAACCCTTTCGGACTTTCCCGCAACCATGTCAGGCATCGGCCCTAGCGAACCCGTCATTGGTGCTGACATATCTTTGAGATATCACGCTGTACCTATAGATACTATAGTAAAATTGTAAAATATGTAGGTACACAGAATTTGAAATCCAGTAATATCTAGTGATCAGAAATTATTCTACTACTCAAAGATTGACAAGTTCTATTACGCATATCGTGGGATTCTATTGGTCATTACACTTTTTGTACAACGCTTTCGAGGTAGTAACTAAAGGAAATCAAAGTTTGTTCTCTGACAGTTTTGTACTATTGTGTAGATATGTTGGTTTTCCATTCATCATAATCACTATTGACAGCATTGTTCCACCCACAGCTGAGTATTAGGCCTCCTCCTTTTTGTGTCATGCTTGCTTGGTCTGTACGAGGCCCATCCAGGACTTCTCCACGATCTTCTATAGATCGTAGGTTCTCTTAATAATTTACTTCACAACAGTATTAAAGCCGTTGATCATTCTATAATAGCAAGCAGAAAATTTGATTTTTGATTGAAAAATTGATTCTACTTGGATCAACTTCCAACTAAGTAAAAATTTCGAAATACGTCGCCATTTTAAGGGGTTGTGAGTGATTTTGGAGAGGGGGGGGGAGGGGCGGATCCCCCCCTCACCATTTTCACCCGCCGGAAATACTTGGTTTCCTTCGAAAAAATAAAAAACAGAAATGTGTACAAAAATTGTATAAAAATTTTAACAAAAAAAAATATATATATAAAAACTGGCTTCAATTATGAGTCGACGGAGCCCCGCTTCGCAGGGCTCCTATTTCTGGGTGGTTTAAAAAAATAACCACGATCGTGGTTATTTTAGCCATCTAACCTAACCCAATGAAGTCGGATTGTGCCAACTCGGAGTAATACATTGCTATTTAATTATTACCTAAGAATTATGTCCTGTTCTGATACATTTCCTATAACACATAATATATAAAATATAATTACCTCGATTGTATTTTCTTTTTCCAAATTTAAATTCATCTATCTTATTATACTTATTCGTATTTAAGAATTTTTGGAAATTGTTAAAAACTTTTTAGACGCTGACCGCTTAACTGCGGTAGCCAAAATTACAAAATTAAGACTAACTCCCTTAAGCCCCCTACACCACCAATACCCTAAAAATTCAGGCGACTCGTTTTAAAATCCAACCCTCCAACTGTTCCTGGCAAATTATTCACTGCACTTATTTAGAACCAATTCCACCTACTCGTACACACAGACTCGCTTCGACGAATCGCCAGGTTTATGAGCAAACACTCTTATGGTAACAGTAACCATAGTCAATGATAACGATTCAGGGAAATTGTAGTGTTTGTTTGATTTTGACGTGGATGGGACATTAATTGCGTATGTTGGGTGTTAGGACAACACCGATAGACTGCTCATATTTGGATTATGTGGTAAGTGTTCTAAGAACATAGGCGATTTGATGTTATTGTTCTTGTCAGTGATTACATCTTTGGCCTATATTTGTAGGGTCATTGTATTGTACTTAAAGCAGCAGGTATTTCTATTATTTTTATTTCGATTTATTTCAGTGCAGATCCTTTGTTAAACCAGTATCCTTAAATCTTTTTGATGAATTAGAATCATCATGTTTTCTGAATATAACAAGATGAGAGGGAATACAATGATTTATGTATACTTTCAACTTTC
Source organism: Brachylomia viminalis (assembly GCA_937001585.2). Classification (NCBI taxonomy): domain Eukaryota; kingdom Metazoa; phylum Arthropoda; class Insecta; order Lepidoptera; family Noctuidae; genus Brachylomia; species Brachylomia viminalis. Next base: position 2,385,296 of record OW443307.2, on the reverse strand, counting down.
ATTTAATTTTGACGTATAAAGTGTTTTTTTAACCAATTTATAGAAATAAGTTTAATGTAACATTTAAATGTGTAACATTCAGACCTGCACAGCGAGTTGTTCTCTACACTCAAGCATTAGTCCATTACCGCCTAAAGTAATTCTAGCCTCAAAATTATTAATTTATTAATTTTTTATTTCTTCATATATGCAACCAACAGCGATACATAAAGCATGTTACAGAGTATGTGTGTTACAGTATTATGTAGATAATAATAGGTATTCCCTGTATAACTGGGGTAAGTATAAAGCATGCGAACGGACTACAGACGCAGATCAAAGAATACAAGACAGCCTAAGAAATATTTAAAAACAAAAGGTTCAGTTTTAGGTAGATATATAACTTATATTTAAGTTTAAATTTAGACAAATAAAAGTTTGAATATTAAGAGATTAGTTGCTTAACATTTGCCTTCGTTTATGGTTTTTATTATTTGTTTTTTGAATGTCGGTTTGTTGCAGTTAAATATATTCACTTGAGAGAAATCTGTGTTATAAATTCGAGCAATACGGGTCTTCACACAATTTTTGCCGTAATTAGTCGAGTGGCAAATTGTCGTGTGACCATTTCGCGTGTCGTGACATCGTAGGGGAGTGTTAAAAGTTACCTCTGCGACCAACTCGGGGCAATTGAGGCGTATATTGAGTATGTCAAGCTCATATCCATTAATTTGCGCCTTTCATCTAGTGTGAGCGGACCAATGTATTGGGGGACCAGATTGGGCACGCATATGCAAAATACACCGATTTAAGAGCCTCGAGGTTTTTAAATACCTTACATGACCTATTAATAAAGCCTACGTTTTTTTTCTTATAAACTCTTGTACTAACATGGCCTAACTGATTTGAGAAAGTTAATTTATATTCAAACATAACTCCTAATTCCCGCACTATCTTGGCTATTTTAATGACAGTTCCATTAAAGTTATATGAGTAAACAACAGGGATTTTTTTGCGTATATAACTAATTCATTGGCAGTTTGTGACGTTTACTGTGTTCCACTTGAAAAGCCTTACAGTCATCAAGTGATCTTAATTTATAAAATATTTTTTTGGCCGTCAGCGTACATTAAGTGTTCAGAATGTTTATAAGTTGTAAGAGAGATGCCTCAAATGGGAACCCTGCGGAACACCGCAAGGGATTTCAATAAAGTCAGAACGGTATTCTCCTATTACTACAGACGCAAATCACAAGAGATTAAAAAGGCCCGAACTTTTTAATGATTAGACCTCAAATTACGAGAGCTTAGTATTGGAATCTAGCGAAAGTTTTGTTGCAAACAGGAAGCTGTCCGGTGAAAAGTTCTTAATTGATCTATTGATAACGCTTTTAGTTCCAACTTGTTCGGGCAGTGTTGGATGGTTGTTTATTTTGTGGCTATATGTGGGTGTTGGTCAAATGTAGGTATGGAATTTGTGGTACAAAAAGTTATTTTACCCTTTTTTTTTTTTTTTTTTTGTGGGTGGGAAATCATCAAATAACTTCTCCCGCTCTGGGCAGAGCAGGAGGGCGTGTCAGACTCTGGATTACGAATGAAGAAGAAGTCATCACCATCATCATCATTCACAGCCCGACTTCACCTACTGTTGAGTAGGTTTCTCTGTGCTTGTAGCAACCCCCATGCCGCTGCCAGATTCATTTAGTTTCCACTGACGAAGGCAGCAATCTCGTCCACTCAACTCACTACCGGACGACCGCCACGTCGAAGTCCTAGATAAAATTACACAGTAGAATGACATGAATGTAAGGGCTGGGTAGTTAGTTATTGATGGAATATAGACAGGATAATATAATTTTTGTCAAACACACTTGGTTAATGAGCTACGAAGTAATATGAAACAAAAAACATAACATAATGACGACAAATTGACGACAAATTGATAATTGACGACACGTTTGGTGTAGTGGCTACAGTGGCTAAGTGTAGTCAGCGAAACCAAATGGTCCTGGGTTCGAATCCCGGTAGGGGCAAATGTTTGTATGATGAATATGGACATTTGTACCCGAGTCATGGATGTATATTTATAATATGTATGTATTTACGAAAAAGAAAATGTATTTAAGTAGTGTATCAACCATCTGGTATCCATAACACAAGTCTTAAGTGTTAAGTGCTTAACTTGGAACTAGATGGTGCTGTGTGCAATGTCAGACGATATTTATATTTATTTATAATGTAAAATAATAATAATAATGGACGGATGGAATTCTAGATGTAAGAAGAAAAATAAATTAATAATATCGCGCCCCAAAGGGTTGGGCAGAGGTGTACCAATAGTACTCTCACAATTCGCCAGTAATGTTTAAGTCCCAAGTAGCTAGAATATTTATTTGCGTAAAACATTGTATACAAGGATGTTAAATATACAAATTGAGGCACAAGCTTGTTTAGCTAGGATAAAACATAGCATGCAAAATTTTAAAGACAGGATAAGGCAACAACAATCGTATTTTTTAAAACATCAACATTTTTTATCTATAAATTATTTTAAACTATAAAAACTACACTCGAGCAACCACTTATGAAATTTAATTTAAAATAATTTTGTTTTTAAAGCTTTGAAATGCCTTGGTATTTTATTATAAATGCGCACACACGTTGCCAAGCAGTTACTATTGTATTTAGACAGTCTAGGCAAATCATTGAACACTAGTTTCTAAGGATCTCGTCGGTTCCGAGGATTAAGGATTAGTAATAGGGGCGAGCCTATTGCCATCAACCAACTCAAATCCAAACTCTGGACTGCTACTCAAAAATTCTGGTTATAAAAACTCAATAACACTACCCGACCTGGGACTCGAACCCAGGACCACATGCTTAGCAGTAGCGCTTGCGACACCTACACCAACAAGGCAACTACGAACGTAATTCATTCATTGAGTGTTTTTTCTTAATAGTGCTAACTTTTTGTACATTTCACTACAATACCCAAAATAATAATTTAATAATATAGGTAGGTGAGTTTGCTGTATGTAGTTTGAGCAAACAAAGATTGTATATTGCATACGAACAGAAAGTAGCTTGACAATGCATAGCATGAATTTATTCTTGTATAAAGTAATATGTATGGTCGTTGTGACTTTCTAGGAAAAGAAACTATCCACTTTTATCTTGGGACGGTAAAAGCCAACAAAGGTCTCGTATCACTAGGGCAAGTCCATGAAATAGGACGAATGCTTCGAAGAACTTTTTAAAGCTATACCGAATATATTTTTCTTCGAGATTTAAGCTTCAACACTTCAGACTTTTATATATAAATCTTCAGAGAATGAAAATTCTAGACATGCCTCGATTATTAATTCATGCAATAGTCCACAATGGAGTTCTTCCGAGTTATATTAAGTTAAATGACCGAGCACTGTGAGAAGTTATTCTTAAGTTGCAGAATAATGGAGGCATCATTTGTTTTAATTTCATACGTATGTTAAAATGAATTTCTATCTCATGTAAACTGTAAAAACCTCGTTTGGTCTCCGTTTGATCGATTATATTTCGTACTGACCCACATTTTGATCAATCTGAACAACATCAAACAAGGTCGAGATTCCTACGGTATCCCTCACCTCTTGAACCAAATACCGGTCTTACCTTTTTCAATAGGGTACCCTTGAAAATTACACGAAATCTCTGCTCCTTATATAGTCCCTTTAATACTCTTGGTCTAAACAGAGCTCTGAGTGGGATTAATACGAATCCCGTTGACAAGGACAAGCTTCCAGCATTAATACGCTATTAGATTGGAAGACCACGGTGGTGCATAAATAATGGTTGATTTCCATCCTTCCAACAATAGGAATCCTAGCTGGCTTCTATTGTTAGCTGTTGTGGAGTGGCCATTTTATTCGCTTCAGGTCGGAATAAATTATCTGATTTAGACTATTTGTTAGCTGATTTGCAAATGTTGCATAAAATTAATTTTGAAATCGTTGATGCTGATGCTATTGATGAAGAGATTTGTTTTTGATGACAATCATGTCAAATAAAGTAGTGCAAATTTTACGAGAACAAAAAATGTTTGTCCACAATCTCTTTCTATTATAATATAATATGAGACAATATCCACACAAGGTCTTCAGGTCCCGAACTAGGTAGAACCTGTACTACGGTAACCTGATGACTGATATACATACTTATATACATATACACACCCAGACACAGGTCAAACAGACATGTTCATGCACACAAATGTTTGAGTTGTCCGGGGATCGAACCCGGGACCAGTGGCTCAGAAGGCAGGGTCGCTACCAACTGCACCAACCGGTCAGTCATATTATTTACTCTATTGCAAAGAATCAGGCTAAAAGTACTTTACATTGATTCCATTTCAGTACTCTTCACAGGCACATGATAACTTTAACAAAAAAAAGTTTAAAAGCCCACGTTACGATTTCATACTTTCTCTTATTGCCTGAACGTGGGTTACATGAGTCGTTACAGCGCTGTCGTTTAGAAATATTATTGCTTTCTTGTTATTTCGTGGCATTGTCTCGTTTATGGTTTTGATCTTTGTAGGATTAGTTACGGTTGAAATGGTAGGATTTCTAGACATGTGAGTTCTAGATTTGTTACTTGTATGAACACAAACAATGTCTTCATAAGCATGTCTTCTAAATCTTCGGAATCATAGGAATTTATTTTTACAGTCACGGCCATAGGAGACGTCATCTTGGTTCACATCGGTGTCGTCAATGGCGAGGTGGTTTACCAAATGGTATAAGAGCAAGTTCATCAAACAGGGCTGTAAGAATATTTGTATGAGTTAATGTTGGTACAAGTACGTCAGTCACGTCTCAGTTTGTGTTTATTCAAATCTTCTATCAACGCTGCAAGCTTTTCACAAAAACACCTAAAAATGTTGCTCAAGTAAAACTTGCAGGAAATGACAACAAACAAGCTTGAACATTGAACAGGCTTCGTGCTAACAATATCATGTACTTTCACGAACTTGTCTCGAAGTTTCAGCAATTATTACTTGACAGGGGACCAAGTTTCAGGGCAGTGGGTACCTTATAGCGAATATTTTTAGATCTTGTTTAATACCGTATTGATTTCAGGATGAAAGCTCTTGTTGGTTATTAAGAAAGTTGCTAAGAAGTTTATTATTAAAAATGTAATATTCTAGTACTTTGAGACTCAGGTTAAGTTATTAATGTGGTCTTAAGGATATTGTAGGCGGTATCAGAACGTAATTACTTATTGTGACGGTAGATACCTACATTTCAAATACTCAATGAACACAAAAACCAACGCCATAACGCCTACATTCCGTGAAAAACTTATTCAGAGTTTGATGTCGTACCTATTGGTTGGTTGGTAGTGATAAATGATATTAATTTGTATAAATCGTTCCGCAAAAACACTTATGCACGTCAAAAATAAATTAAGTTGAAAAACTACAGTTTCTTTTAAAGTCCTGATATAATCTAGGTCAGGACATATGAGGACCATGCAGATTAGTGTCTGAGATGGTCTTTAATAGAAAGGACCACTAAGATTGGAGTGAACCTGTCCAGTCAGTGCAAGGATTTGTCAGTATTCGTGTAGCTCAACTCAGAACTTAACCCGGCAGCACTCGCTACTGGGTAAAAATACCACAGAGTATCTAAAGACGATAATAAAATTATCACTTTTCTGAGCACTCTGGCAACACGGGACTCCAGGTGCCTTCAAACTGATAGTTAACACACACGCACGCTGCGAAACAGCCAATTCGCGTGCGGCGCTTAGTAGCGATGGACGTTTATAGTGAGTCTGGGTGAAAAATACCCGGTAGCGCCGCGCCGCAAGCGAGCGATTTTTATAGAAGTATAAAGTATTTTTTTCTATTTTTGTTACTGGTTTATGACAAGCTCCCATTTTTTATACACAAACATTATAACTTGAATTTGGTATTTTATTTATCGTATAATATCAATAAAGATATTAAGTATATCTCAATAAATAAAATAAAAAACAATATTTTCTTAGTTAATGCTATTTAAATTCTGTGGTATTTTTTACCCAGGTGCGAGTATTCGTGTTTGTATATACCTAGCGAGTGCTGTCGGTTTAAGAAGCTCAACGGCTCGACTAGTAGGATTGTACGTCACAAAATAATGGCATCTTAGTATTATACTAGATAGTAGCTGCTGTTTAACAGAAGCAGCCAACTCCATACCCAAGGGAATGAACGAATCGACCATTACATTCGTTACAAACCTTATACCCAAGTCAAACACAGATACAGATCTTAAGTTAAACACAGATTCCTCGTTTTAATATCGAACATTTGAAACTATGTCTTGAATCAGCAGTAACCACAGTTGAGGCAAGACTCCTGAGAATGCAGTAACATTCATTACATGAGTTCCGCTTACCAACCACAGGTGCTCCTGTGGAATTAAATTTAGTTTAGCATTTCTTGCGAACATAGAGCAACACGGGCCACCGGTGGACCGCCTGAGAAAGGTCTGGTTGCTACTTATTTCTTCTGGGATGTTAAAGTTTGTAGTGATTCAGTCGGATTGGTGTTTGTCCGACCAAAAAAAAGGCAATAAAAGGCTAATAATATTGGTGTCTCTATGTTTTATGTTTAAGGCTAATTTTATTTTATTTTCTTTGATGTTCTTTTTATACTCCTATTATCTCACGTTACTAAACCTGTTTGTTTTGTTTTCCCTGGTTATTTATTAATTTTAAAGTACAGTGCTTGTGGCACAAGTGGGGGCATGCGGTGCTAACCTATAAGAAATTGTTACACTGACTTAGGTTTAAGTAATATATTAAATAAAAATTGTGACAGTGTAAACAATTGTTGGTCGGACATTAAAGAAAAACAAATAAATAAATAATAATCGGTCATGATTTTATTCAGCATATTTTTTATTCAAGTACCTTCTTACTCATCTCTTTGTCACAGAATTTAAATTCTTTCAGTATTGATTATGCATTCTATCTTGTATTTGTAAGTAAGGTACATCATGCCAACGCTTTCAAAGAGGGGGAAAGAAAAAAACACAATACCTAAGGAATGCAAAGAAAACTCGCGAAGCAACACAATTTAAAATTCACTCAACACTGCACAGGAAAAAACGCTAATTACCATTCCCCCCGAAACCAATAACAAAATTAACATCGCTATATTCAAATTGGGCGTAAAAAGGAAGCCAGCAGGAAGAACCAATGAATAATACGCGTAACGTATTGCTACCCGGCCAATTTCCTGCGGTGGCCACCGGATCCCGAATACTGGGCTCCCAGTTCCCCGTTGTATGCTTAACCGCATTATCTATTCAGGAATTGATTTTTGTTTGTGATAATGGAAGGTAGTGTACGTCTACATGAATATGGGAGCAGGTGTGGGTTTTGGCACATTCTGGGGAGTGGTGGTTCTGAATGGTTTGTTTGTTGAAATTATGGGAGGCTACTGCTGCGGTTATAATCAGACATTGATAGGACGATGTCAATTAATAATGGCAAGACTTGAGGCCTGTAGCAGTCGACAAAGGGATCAATAAAGAAGCTTTTATAGCAGACATCAGTTTAGAAGACAAAGCAAAAGCTAACAAAATGTTATTGCGTCAAAAAGCGGAATTAAAACCCCCAACAGTGATTAATCATTAAAAGTTAAGTTGACAAAATAGAACAACATTTTATATCCCCAAGTTTGCTCGAATCATCTTAAAGTTCCGAACATTTAACTTATTAATTTTCAGAAAATCAAACAGAAAAATAACAAGTTCCGTCTGTATATTCCAATAAAGGTTTTCAAATAAAATGAAAAGTTGGGATGGTAATCACAATGAACTCCGATAACTGAGCCTTTAGGGATCCTTCGCAAACAGATGTATTTGTTCAATGTATAATGAAGACTGAGTTAGTTAAGGATCAAGTTTTGGAATCCCGAGGGCGCGTCGAGATGAGATCTTGCAGGTTCGAATTGTTCGTCTACTGTTTGAAGAGTTAGAATTTGAATTGATGTTTGGCTAATTATTGTGGGTATGTCTAACTTCCATGTAGATGGAATAGCTAGCTGCTAGAGATACGATTTCCGAGAGTTTATCAGATATCAGAGCTGAGAACAATAATGGGATGGGTACTTGTGTGATCGTTGTTTATTGAAATAAGATCAATGCTTCACAAATAGATTGTATTACTAAATGTAACAATTTAGGCATCATTGTTAATATTGTAACACATTTCAAAGCAGAGAAGGATATACCTTACAATTTTAAAATAAACCTTTGAATATCGTACACGAATAATTTAGCGACCATGAACCCTCAGGGTCCTTAAAATCTTGATGACAAAGTTAAATAAAGCGAGAAATAATCCGCAAAATGAGTTTTAAAATTCTGAGTTCAACGTAAACTTTGGATATTTTAATTTGTCTCGACAGGGCATAAAATTACATTATTCATTCAATATCTGCTAATTCGAATGCATAAATAATATGATTTCTTTCATTATTGGATAGTAAAAGTAACCAAGGAGTATCTTTTGATCAATGTTATGACATGAATATTGTGACAATGTCACAATATCAATCAATATCAATGTCATCATTACTATTGATATTCGCTAAATCATCAACAAATCTACCAGTTTAACTTTATCAACCAGTCCAGTTTTTGATTAAATCTAGCTTATCCTGGTCAAATACTAAATCAATTTCCAGATACACAAATGATTGGTACTAAAACAAAATCGTAGCTGAATTTATTAATCCTCTTATTAAACGACATTATGCCAACGTTGCGATTGGTCCAGAATGCCATAATGTCAATTCGTACTCGAAATAGGATGATATTAAATCCATTTTGAACGACACTCGTTAATTCTCTAAAACATACAATTTGATCAATTGGACACAAAGCGATTTTAAATGTTTGCTTTTGTTTAGCAAATGTTTTTGAAACGAATGGTAATTACGTTTTTGATGTTTGTTTTTGGGCGTCATCAATGAATTTGTTTAACGTAATTTCTCGTGGGTACCTACGTGTTACAGCTGAATAAATTTGTAAGCATTGTTAGAGTCGTTTACAAATTACGTAGAATGCGATGTCCTACAATTGCACGCCTCATAACGCGAAACAGTTGAGATAGTGCTTTACTCCCGACGCGTCAAGGTCAAAAAAAAAAGCAATTTAGTGATCTTCTAATGCCTCTACCACAACTATATTTAATTTAAACAATAATATGAGCAATAAGGAGAGCAGTGGTGACCCAGCGGTAACGGCCGTGACTTACGAGTTGTAGGTCGTAGGTTCGAACCCAGACAGGCGCTTTACTTTGTGTAAATTATTTTATCACCACTGCTCTCAAAACGGCGAAGGAAAACATCGAAAGGAAACCGACACCAAAAATTCGAAAGACATGTGACATCTACCAACCCGCACTGGGCCCGCGTGGTGGATTACGGTCCACTTTCTCTCACCGAGAGGAGGCCTATGTCCCAGCAGTGCAAACATTATAGGCTGGTTATGCATACATTTTTAAACTTTGAAAAAAAAAAACGTTTCGAAATAAATGTTACGTGGACGTCCTGATGTCTGTGCGCTGATTTTGTATGTACTAACGATAACTCCCGACAAAATTGATATATCGAGACCAGGTTTTTCTATTAGTTCCAGAATTCGGTGAACTGGTGCCGTATTTCATCATATCAGTAGCCTAGTTTACGTAGTTTTTTTTAATGAATTTCTTGCATACATGATTTATTTTTTATTTTTTGTATTACAAATCAATTATACGATTTATAATTTTATTAAAATAAGCGAGCGTTATGAGACTTGCACTTTAAGATTTTCCAAAGTTTTCTATTATTTACACGACCAAGCTCTAATGCTTCAATAATAGCCACAAGAAGATCCGTCAAGATGGATAGTAATAACCACCCTATACGATGATCGACGTCCTTTCAAATATCTCCGCATATTTCTCCAAGGGATCGGTTCTCCATACTTCATCTCCATAAGGGATGACCCTCGAAAAAATCGCGTATACAAACCTCCATAAACCAAACTTTATGTCCTTGAAAAATATGAGTGCCATGGCCTGAAAGTGCTTGAAGCATATTCATATGATCGTGGAGGCAGTAAAAGTTGAAGAAGAACAATAAAACGGATAGTTTTATGTTGGTTTTATATCGTCGACAGGTGAGCCTGGGGGATGTTCCTATATTTTATCGTCCGGAACTGAATTCCGTACACAAAAGAATCTATGAACGTTATACGAATACCGGAGCTTACGAAGACAAATATTGCTTTGAATGCATCTCGAACGTATCTGGAAATTCATGGATTGTTATGAAATATTCTTGTATTTTCAAGTGAGTATTGTGTGTTTATCCTGCTTTAAATTCCTGATTTACATTTCTTTTTATATCTAGCTTCATTATGAACCTAGCTTTATGCTATTTCTTCTCATAGGCTAATTAAAGCTTGTAAAGCTACGCAACCAGACCAGTCCGTGGGCTAGTCCTTCTCACACAGAAGGCTCTTGCTTTAGCAGTGTTACCTTACCAAATATCACTGAATATTTTCTTTTGTATAGTGCACTATTTTTAAGTTTCTTAGTCGTGAAATAATTTTAGCTGGCACTATTAGTATTAACTTATGAATCGACGGTACTTCACGTTTTTATTTGCCCTCGGGCCGCCGAACTAGTGGGTGTCGAGTCATTAAAGTCACGCTCACTAGATCTTTATAATGATGAAATCTTTATATTTATGACAGGTATTATAATTGTATTTCTTGGATTGTAAAGGAAAAAACCAAGGAAAGATAAAAGCTTAAATATGTGGAAATGAAGAACACATAGACATACTGAAGAACATCACCAACATTATGATAAATGATTTTATTTCTCTAGGTAGGTTTGTACAAACACTTTTACACGTCAATCATATGTTAAAAGCTAAACGAGGTTGGCGTTTCCTATCGAACTACTTACTCTGAGAAGAAAAGCCGAAACACACTTAGAGATCACAGTCACTTTTAAAGTCCAGACATAATCTTGGTCAGATCATGTGAAGTACATTTAGATTAGTGTCTGAAATGGTATTTTGAGGAAAAATCACTCAGATTGAGAGGGCCTGTCCAGTCAGTGCACGCATGTGTCAGTAATCGTGCAGCTCAACTCAGAACTTAATTAAGGACCTCAACGATTCGACGAACAATACCAAAGAAAAGACATTTGGGTAGGCCGCATAAATTACTCAAACTGCCAGATCATGATTTAAAACTAACTGAGTAAAAAAAAAAACAAAAAGCAATGTCCCACATAGTCCTCACATTCACAATAATTAACATAATAAAATAAATACTTCACAAAGTAAATAGGTACCCATGTCATTGTATATATAAAATTCATAAATTTCAATGTGTACATAAAAGTTCGGAAATTGTCTTTGAGGACCATGTATATTGATGTCTGAAATGGTCTTGTAGCAATACCTATTGCAAATAAATGATTATGATTGAGGTCACTACATGTCCTTCCGGGGCGTCCCCTCCCGCCGTTTCCAATCACATCTATATTGTAATCTTCCTTTAAATACATCTTATTTTTTTATTGAGCAAAACAAAAGTCATGCATTTTTATCAACGCCGTGAAAACCCAAATCTTAGCATTTCATACAAGGGCTGTGATATTGAAGAAGCTACTAAGGCTAGGTTCTTAGGCATTATAATTGATAACCAACTTACATGGACACCTCATGTTGAAGAACTATGTAGGAAACTTAGCACTTTTACACGTCTTTCTACATCGTTCTCACATGTATAATTACAACATGAATGATGTAACCACTTTTTTGTAACAATATTTTGATTTAAAAGAGTGTCGATGGAGTTTCTTGCCCGTTCTTCTCCATAGGTACCTACTACGCTTTGGAATGGGCAACTAGCTTCATCTTTCTGACTGAACGACCCCTTGACAATTTAAATGTGCCTGTAATATTTGGTTTATGTGAAATAAATGCTTTGAGTTTGAGTTTAGCAAATCCGCATATTATGCTCTTTTTCAACTGTCAAAGAAAGTTAACAGTCAGGCTCTTTTAACAGCGTACCATGGATTGGTTGCCTCTGTTTTGCGGTATGGCATTATTTTCTGGAGACAGTCCACTGCCAGGGAGCTGGTATTTAGACTGCAGAAGCGATGCATTAGGTCAAAGTGCGGTCTTAAGACAATTGATAGCTGTGTTCGCTATTTTAAATCACTAAACATTTTAACGTTTCCTTGTCTATACAACGTGGCGCGACAATGGTGACTTTAATTTAATACACGGGTAGGGCTAGTGCCCATTAACCATATAAATATTGATAGGTTAAAATAATACGTAAACTGAAAAAAAAAATTTTTCAAACAAACTAAATAATAAAAAAGTCATTAAAATTGGGATCACCCTTGCAAAAATTCATTCATGAAATTACTTACCTAGCTCGCTTACGTTAACTCGGAGCGGCAATGTGTCGGTTCGCGGGCTGGCAACCGCGCGTCGCGTCTTGTACCTACTCGTGATCGGTCCGATTCTTTGACGGCATATTATCAAAGAAACCGAGCGGCGCAAGTGGTACAAACACTTATCACATCACCCTCTCTTGTTACTATTAGTAATAACTGTCATCACTAATCACTGCCATCACGATCATAAGTTTACACAAGCACTAATAGCACAAATAAATGCGTCCGTATCGCAAGAGGTGTAAACGTACCTACTAGATAAGAAAACGAAAACCAATCAAAGTGTCTTTATCGCAGTACCATGATCTAATTACTATCCTAATTACACAAAAAGAAATAAATAAAACAATAGCTAAGAGTCTTTTTCGCGACGTAATTATGCGCACTAGTGTAAATAAGTGCGTCAAGGACACGGGTTCGACTAGCACTAGAAAAGCAAAAAAAGAATTCGTGTTCGGTGCGGCGGGTGGGTGGAAGGGAGAGCGCGCGTCGCCTGCGCTGCTCGCCAACAAAGGAAATTTCCTTAAATTCGCCTACTCTATGCATTTGTTTCATCCTAATAGTATTGCTTATTCGTTTTAATTTCATTGATGCGAAGTTATGATCCGTGACCGAGGGAAATGACCGCTGCGCGACAGTTCTTTAAGTACAGGTTGCTCTAAGATGCTATTTCCTAAATTCTTTAATAAATCTGTAAATAATAACGTTTAATGGAAATAAAAAATTGTCATGAAACGAAAATGTGAAAACGTGTGTTAAATTAAGGTCACCATTGCAGCGCCACGCTGTATATAATGGAAACAGCTTTGTTTGTGAAATGTAACCCACAACTATTTAAAAAACTATCAGAGGTCAGGAAAAATCCAATACGAACTCAATACATCAATCAATTATGTCAAGTAAAATATAAAACCGCACTAATGAAAAAAAGTTTTTTTGGTATTGCACCACTCATTTAGAATAGAGTACCTAACATTATAAAAAATATGACTATATTAAAATTTAAAAGAAAACTTATTACACGATGGATGATTTTCTTAATGATGATTCAATAACTGATTGACATCTATTCTGTTATTCTGATTGACATAATTATTGCGATCCTCTCATTGACTTATTTAATTTAATTTCTTACCACGCTGACATTTTTAATAAAATTTATATTGTAATTCCAATGATCTGACACTTATGGTTAATTTTTAATTTGGAATTGAAACCTTTGCATGCCCATGTGACGGTAAAATATGGAGAACTTTATTATAAAAAAACACCTATGTATACTATACCTATGTTTTCAAGGAAATAAATGATTTGATTTGATGATTGACCTTTTCAATGTAACCACCAATTAGGAGGATTGAGGATTATTCGAACGCAATTCTGTATTTTCATGTTGGTATTGATTATTAATAATTTTCATCGTGTTCAGTCTACACAACATTGGGTTTATATACCTACTCGAGTATATTCAATTATCTAACGTTACCAGATTACCTACTTCGTACGTTTATGATTACTTTATGTTTAAAACTCTCGCATTGCTTAAGTACGTACCACCTGCTTGCTTTTCAATTCAGGTGTATATATTAATTTCCTATTTTGTAGACATTATTGTTTAGACTGACTTGTTGGTTTAAAATCAAAATCAAAATATTTTATTTCATATAAACCTACCTGGGCCCTTCGAATGTCAGAAGCTAGGTGCACGGTTCCAATTGGTCGTTTCCTATGGAGAAGAGCTGGCAAGAAACTCCACGGTTACTCTTTTAAAAATAATTGGCTTTTATTTTTTTTTCAAATTACAGTTTTAATAGGTATGGGCGGACAGTATAGGCCTGTCAACAAGTACCTGGTACTTAACAAGATAGAAGATGGTTTACAAATCTACAGTTTACAAGTTAGGCCCACAAAGTTCTCGCATTCGCCAAAATACAAAAGAATCTCTAAATAAGATAAATAAAAGAATAAAAAATAAAGCCTATTTAAACGAAATAACATGATTAGCTTTACAACTGTAATAAATCTGAATAAATTCCTGTCTACAAAAGCCATTAGTAAAGAGTTGAAATTAGAATTATAGGTAATATTCGCGTAAGACCGTTGTCGAAGCCGTACTACTGCACTTCGAAGCCTGACGGAAAAGAGGGAAACGCAATTCCTATAGGCTCACTCAGGTGCTAACTGGGCACGGTTGCTTCGGTGAGTATCTGAACAAGATTGAGCGTGAGAGGCCACGGCAAATGTCGACCATTGCGGAGGCAGCTTGATTCTACACAGCACACACTCGAGGAGTGGCCGGCGTAGACTTCAAACTCAAAGCGTTTATTTCAATTAAACCATTTACAGGCACTTTTGAATTGTCAAGTGGTCGGTCAGTCAGAAATATGAAGCTAGTTGCCCGTTCCAAGGCGTAGTAGGTACCTATGGAGAAGAACAGGTAAGAAACTCCATGGACACTCTTTTAAATTATATTGTTACATAAATATTAGTTACATCATTAATGTTGAATATATGTGTAATTATATGTGAGAACGATGTAAATAAGACGTACACGTTGAGTTTCCAGAGTACAGCAAACAAAACAATCCATATATTCCGCCGTGGCGGAAGAGATGACCAATCCCAACTGACAGCGTCCGTTCACACACACATTCAGCTCAAACATTTTGAAGGGACCTAAATGATCCAACACACACGCCACCGTCAGCGAGACATTTGAGTGAGCATGGCATCTATCAGCCGCCAGGGCACATTCAAGTCAATGAAAGACATTACCCGGTAAATGGTAGCTCGATAGTACATAGTACTCACACTTGTCCTATGCGATTATATAATACAAAGGAGATTGAGTTTATACATTGCAAAGGTAGTATTATAATCTTCAGCAGCTCCAACAGTATTATCAAATGTTAATCAACTAGTTGTGGTTGTGGAGCCTGCTGGTCCTGACCAGCATTGAGCCAGGCATTTTTATCAGCGATATAATCCCCCAAATTATAATATGCCTGTCTGCATAGTGTGTGAAAGTTCTGAAAGACAGGTCCTGGTCGCCCAAATCGGACGAGATTTGTCTCTACCAGCAGTAGTTGGGTCTATGCTGGCGCAGTCAAAGAATTTGGGAGTATTTAATAGACACTTGCATAGTGATGCCGTTAATGAAGTACCAGGGAAGCCACGTGTGCAGAAGGAATCTTCAACGTAGTTTAGTGGCCGCGAACCTCAGATCATATAAATGATCTGAGCCGCGAACGCTACAGCAGTACATGTATAGCAACACCACGCCTGTAAGCCCCGAAGGATTTTGCAGAGATGTACCTGTAGCACTCCTACATTCCGCCAGCTATGGTGAAGTCGCATATAAAGGGGGGCGAGCCTATTGCCATCGACCGGGCACAAATCGACAGCCCGGGCTGCAACTGAGAAATTCAAAAACCCAATAACACTTTGCCCGACCAATGAATCGAACCCGGGACCTCAGGCTCATGAGCTTTGCTAGCGAGCACTAAACCAACTATTAAAGGTTTTTTTTTTAAATAGTTCCTTATTCAAAGATTAAAAGTAATTCAATTCGAAACATCACTAAAATGAAAAAGAACTACAACAGTTCCACACAAAATCTTATATACTTCTACAAGAAAAATAAATTGGATAAAGATATTTTGAACTGGCTTCAAGGAGAATGCAGGAAATTCGAACGATGTTAAATTGTAAGAACGAGGTAGCAACTTCAATTTATAGGCTCAACTCCGACTGGACGATTACTGTTGCAGGCTTTTGAAGTCGTTTCACAGACTTTTATGAAGGCAAAGGGCTTAGTTAGATTTAGTTGGTGGATGTTGGACTTTCTGATTTGCAAGAGTTTGAGTATTTTATATGTATTGCATCATGGCTAATAGCAGCCACACGGATCGATCAATTAGGTTAAGCTATGTTTGCCGCGGTCGGTCTATGGATGGGTGACCAACTTTACATATCGAGCGTGCCTCAGAAAGCACGTTAAGTCCATGGACCCGTGGCTGTCATTCGTGGATTTTTGTTAGTCGTGACGGCTCGACGGATGCCCGAAAGTCTGACAACCAGTCTTACCAAGAGGTATCATAATTACTACCCATTTAGTGGGTTGTGGAGGTCTGATAGGCTGTCGCTCCATGTAAAATACTGGTATTTATTTATTTATTGAGCAAGGCACACCAACGACATATTTACAAGGATATAACAATAGATAATCATGAGTCTTCAATACTGTGTAAATACATCACTTATAGGCATGCACAACATTCTTACTAATAAGTGAACAAATTTTCTATTAAATTTTTAAATCATTACCGAACACAGAATACAGATAAAATAATACATATTACAATTACCAAATAAGATGATTATATAAAATTAGATTAGATAAAAGCGAGTACATTTCGTCACATTGCATTAGAGCAATTCAATGGTATTCAGCTGGATCCGGTTAGACTAGGAGCCAACCCAACATATTTGGGAAAAGGCAGCGCGGAAGGGCGTTATGCAGCATGGCATTGGGTTCCACTAAATTTACTATCGAACTAGTTTCTCATGTTGACTGTTCCTGTTTTCGTAGTCTTTCGTTATGGTATAGTCGACCTCTGAATTGCTTTGTCACTTTTGACAACCATTCCCTTTGTTGAAACTATCTAACTGTCACTTAGACAAATATACCTTGCCGCTTTATGACGTGTGTAGAATCCTGTTGGTCTTGATCTTAAGTTGATTATATCACGACACTGGCTCATCACTACACCAGACCTCTCGTGTAGGCATCGTTTTACTTTCAACTGGTTCCCGCCATTCGTGGGGGCTGACAGTTGACATTCGTGACATCTACCTCACTAGTGATGTGCATGAGATAGTGTTTACATGTCTATTACCTATATAGATACACTACAACGTGTAAGTGACATTCAACCTTATTTGATAAAGCAATAACGAGGCCAATACATCAAATTAAACAACTTGTGTATGAACGGTGGGTATCTAAGTTTTTAGGGTTTCGTACCCAAGGGTGCCAACAGAACCCAATTATTAAAGCTTCGCTGTCCGTCCGTCCATCAGTCCGTCTGCCTGTCAAAGGGCTGCATATTTTGCACCCTATTAGGTAAACACTTAAATTGTTTACAGAGTGTGTGACAGCTATAACAACAAATAATACGAATAAAATTATGTTAAAAATTAAAGGGGGTTCCCATACAAAAAAACGTGTAATAAAACACGTTTCTTGTATGGGGACCACAAGAAACGTGTTTTTTAAAATAAATATTGTACGGTTGTACGGAACTCTACGTGTGCAAGTCAAACTCGCACCTGGCCGTTTTTTTGTATTGAAATATTTAAAACCACGCGTGTCAAAGTTATTACACCACTTCATACTGCGTAGGTACCCAAAAATGAAGGTGTACTTTGACTTACCTATAAAATAAATCGTTTTGAAGCACAATTTAATTCATTTGGTCGTATATAGCTTGGGGCGTACTAATAGGACGAGACAGGCTGATTCGTAATCGTGGCCACACGCATTTACTTCGAAACATACGGGGTGATTGGTCGTGCGTGCACGCCACTTGAATATACGACGTATTTGGTAAGTGTGTTTGTAGGGTGTTGTCATTTAAACCAATGAAAGAAATCGTGTATGAAAAGATGTGTCAAAATCAACAGTGAGTAAATTGTTTGTGTAAAATACTGGTAGTAAGGAGAAGGCGTCGACTTCAATGTATCGATGAAACGCAAAATGATATCTGGCTTTCGCAGCGAAAGGCGAATGCAACGTTCCTGCCACACAGTCGTCCAGGCGGACAGCCCTGCCGCTGGGCAAACTCGCGCCAATAATAAATATGTATCTTTTCATGTGATCAATAATATATCAAGTATCTATATTCTCTTGGTTTCACTTCTAATGGGCCCCTCCCCCCCCCCCTTCTTCCCCCTTCCCCCTTTCTGATCTGGACATAAAATCAATTACTGCAGTGGTACACATATACACATAATATAAACACTATAAACTATAACATAAACTATATTCTAAACCCTGTATCGTGCGATCTCTGGTCATGTTGGCCCTGCAAATATTATCAGATCGTCACACCACCTTCTCCGCGAGCTACAGCGATGTCCTCATTGTTTCATAAACGCCCTGAAATCCCCAGCGCATGAGCGCACACGCTCCCAACAATCTTACCTCTATATTTGCTAAAGCTACAATTAAAACGATGTTATCTCAAACCCGTGTTACCTATCTGTTAAATTATACAAGTTTAATCTCACGTTAATGACCAACAAGTTTATTTGCTCGAAAATATTATTACTTATGTAATACTCTGAATGCTAAGTCCGTATCACGGTTCAAGAGAGACGTTTATATTAATTAGGAACACCGACGTCGTTAATGTAAGGTTTTATTTTAATTGAATGCTATGTTTGTTCGACGACTTAAATGCTTTGATTTGAAATTCGTTGGGGTTATTAAAATGGACGGTCGTCTAAACGGCTACTTGTTCACAAACCAAGGCGGCACACATTTTTTGTTAGAATTAAATATTGTCTTGGTTTTTTTATAAATTGTGTCATCGTGTGTATTATGTCACTTGCCAAATCATCATCATTATCATCTGACTACCCTTTTCCCAACTATATTGGGGTCGGCTTCCAGTCTAACCGTATGCACCTGAATACCAGTATTTTACCTGGAACGACTGCCTATCTGACTTCCACAACCCAGTTACTGGGTAATACGATACCCCTTGGTATGTACTAGTTGTCAGACTTTCGGGCTTCTGACGACTCGTAACGACTGTCATAGATCCACCAATGACAGCCGGGACCAACGACATAACGTGCTTTCTGAGGCACGGCGGGGGTCTTGGTATGTAAAGATGGTCACCCATCCTCGGACTAACCGCGGCCAGCGTAGCTTAACCTGATCGATCGATCCGTGCGGCTGTTATTACTTAGCCATAAGCCCCTCACATATTAACACAAGCTAAATAAACATATTGTATTTCTTTCAAATCAATAATCTTAACTCTCATTCTGAGAAAGGGATGGTGATAAAAAGGGTTTAATTCTTTCGTAATTTACTGGCTGCTATTTCTACTACAGACATCAGGCTGCTTGGTTTAAAAAAAAAAATACCAATGACAATATTGACCAATCTAAGAGTAAAACTTTAAAACCTGAGTTTGGTAGCACGGCTCTTAGACTAATCAAAATCAAAAGTCATTTATTCAAATTAGGCTGAGATTCAGCACTTTTTGAACGTCAAAATCACATAAGACAGTCCCCCCAAAACGCCCACCCTTCACCACTTCCTAGTGCTTTAGCTGGGAAGAAGAAGTGGCGGAACAAACTCCCCAGCAGCACTGCTGTCTGTTCAGTTAGAAGAACTGGATTCTATACATATAGTAATATGTAATTAACATTACGAAACACAAAAATATTAAATTTATTTGCCATATGTCAGCTAGCACACGCCAATATTTAAAACTATACTCAAGCAGAAATAAATAATAAAAACAAAAACGCAAACAGAACTTAATACATAATAAAAAGCCTCCTGGCATAAAGGGCGTGCCCGCTTACATATGCAATGCTGCATTATGTTTATGTGTATATAGCTGTAACTAGTAGCCACAAATGATAAACTAGGACCTTCGAAGTAAAATAAAGAAACATTAATTTCTAATAACAATAACAAAACCATAGTCAGCAAGCTGACCTTGTGATGGTTCGTTTTTCTACTTGATGCATAGACTATCGGTACCTACCAAAAGCTCAATTAAAAAGCACGTTTAACTAAAGTTCCTTAATAAGATACAGCAGTCATCCAAGCAAAAACACATGCAGCAAAAATTACAGGGAACAAAAAAAAAACTTAAACCTCAATGCACCGCGGTTTGCAAGACAATGTATTTTTACTATGTTGAAAATTCTTATTATTCTTCTTAACTTTGCAGGGAGGATTCGGTCGAGTGGCTTTGTTATTTTTCATACTGCGCGGAGGATTTGTTTATTTTCTCAGTTTTTTTTTAAATTAACGGACGGACGTCGGCCATTTTGTTAGGCGATGAGATACGATGGGCAGAGTTTAAGTGCGACTGCTCAGTGCGTTTACTTTATAGATTTAGTGAATGGTGATGATATATGTAGTCATTTGTAATGTGAAAAGCGATATTTAGTTTACGTTATGGCCATTAAGAGAAGACTCTTGTGTTGTCTTCGGCTAATTATAGTCACTGGATGTTTTCATGCTTATAACAATTATTTTCTCAAGAAACCAACACTTTCCACTAATACGCTTTAGACGTCGCCGTAAAATAGCCGAGTCGCTAACACAAATAAAAGGTAACAGAACTTTTACTGATGTAGAAAACTACGAATCCAATTAGCTGCTTACTGAATATTTATTCATCACAAAAATTAACAGAGGTGGACTCAATGGCACTGGCAGAAGAGCGAATATTTAGAGAAAGAGAATATATTGTAATGACAAGGACAGGTACATTTGGTAGTGCTCATATTTTATAATCAGCTTATATTGTTCGGGCCTCCTCTCGGTGAGAGGGAGTGGGCCGTAATCCACCACGCGGGCCCAATGCGGGTTGGTAGATGTCACATGTCTTCGATGTGATCATATTACGAACAAGTAAAACTATGTAGAATCTCTTATAATTCTTTGTGTGGATGGAGGTAACGATGAAATAGCAAAATACATGAGAATACTTCTTCAGCCCAAACGAATCCTATCAATAGACCATTAAAACCTTCCATACTAAACTACCCCTCACAAAAACGTTCCCATATTAAAAATCAAGACTTCACCATCGCCATTTTGTGCCAAAGCAATTTCCTCACCGGTTATACCCTAAAAGATCACGTTCCGTGCATTGTACAGCATCCGCGCCATCTCGAGATAAGCAAATTAACTTTAAATTAGTTAGTAGACTTCTCGCGATTCGTTTTTTACTTCATTATTTCTGAGATGTCTACGCTTTGGTAATTTTTCGATGGTTGCTGTGTGGCTGGATCGATCGAACGTCGAGGTAAATTAAGTAGATGATTTCTTCATGACATTTGTCTGAAATATAATTATTATGTCTCATAGAGGCTTATAGTATGCAAAGCTTTAAAAAGTCCTGTGTAAATCCGTGATATTCGTTACACAGAGATTTCAAATCTTGACAGTTGATACTTCGATTAGTACTGCGTCTTAAGTTCGGTTGCTGAGAGTGAGAAAAATTCGTAGCTTATGATAATCTGGAATACAAGAGGTGTGCTACAAGGATCTTTTGGCTCCTGAATTACACTAACAAGTGGCGTTGTTTGTACATATTTGTGAAATGGTCATAGTAATTTTATTGACCGAACATGATGGCGGCGTAAGTTCCGATTTTGAAATTGTCTAGCGAGAAACAACAAAATTTATAAAAAAAAAATCACCTACACCTGCTTCAAAACGTATGCTCCTGTTCACCACAATCCTTATAGCAATACTGTTTTGATGCAAAAAAACCGGGCAAATGCGAGTCGGAGCCTTAGTTGGAATGAATTTATCCCAAACAAAAAGTTAACATTGTAGTTGAAAATTGACATTTTGACAAAATCGACAATGACAAATTGACGTGTTCTCCCTTGCGTCGATATACGTCATGGTCAATTCTTCAACTGAAAATGTAAGTTTGTAATCGCATGTTTTTTTTGTGATAATACTACTAATGAACAAATTTTTTACGTTTTCCTTTACTTGTGTTGTGAGATCTTGCTTCTTGCCAAATTTCATAATTGCAATTCGAATTTGATGATTTATTTGCGAGTATCAAAATATGCCGCATAAATAAATGGCCGTATTTTTTATTGCGTTGACGTAGAAGATTGTTTTATTTTTTTTAAACTCAAAGGGACCGTAGACATAACGCATTTTTTCTGAGAAAAAGGCTCTTGACAGACTGACAACGAAGTGATCCTATAAGGCTTAGTTTTTTCCTTTTGAGCTATGGAAACCTAAAACATCAATGGTTGTTCTTCCACAAAATATATTTTATACAAAAACTTCTACTAGGTCATCAGATGACACAGAACACGATGCGATCCGTACTCTTCACAGCATCTCCGACATTTTGAAATAACCAAATTAACTTTAAATTAGTTCTATGAGTTTCCCGACTTGTTTTTTTACTTGATTATTGCTGAGACGCTCGTCGCTATCTTTCGTTATCTTTTCTCTTCCATTTTCCTTTTCTTTTTAGCGTTCTCTGGCTATAAATAGGAAGGACGAATAAATGTGTTTTGCTTCATTTAAATTATTTATGTCTGCCTTATCAAGTAACAACATTAAGAATCTGATCGTGATCAACACAGTTTCAGATAAGTGAAATATTTTCGCTATATCTAGGTATTTTTAATTTATACATGAATATAGGCCGTTTTTGCTTTTGCTGTGTTGCATTCAGGCAGATGTGAGTGGAAAATCCTAGAGGGGATGGTCTACAAGGCCATATAGGGTGGCAGGAACGATGCGCAAACTTAAACCATGAATTCAGCACAAAATTTTGGAAAAAAATAGTCGTTCCATACATTTTGACCGCGCAGGTCACTGTTGGAACTCATAGCAGTTTTTTTTGATAACCAAGGACAATTTTCTTTGCTAAGGGGTCTAGAATCATGAGCTGAATTCGTGGTTTTAGTCTGCGCGTCGATGCCCCGATGCAACCCTGTACAGTGACCTTATGATTGATGATGATGATCTACGAAATTTGATTGATGTTCTACGAAAAACGCCAGGCACGTATTATTCGCAATAAGCGTGCGTGCGTGTATGTCCAGATGTTTGAACGTAAACGAAGCAAACAGAGTATGTAAGGATCGTAGCAGGTGGCGTTATGAAGTTTGTGCCTACCCCTGTATGTTGCCCACCAACATTGTACACTTAGTTCGCAGTAAACGTTTTGACTTTGACTTTGAATTTGTAGCACAACCCTTTCACTCTTATTCATTCTTATTTTCTAGCACTGCGGCAATCGATCTCGAGCCATCGCCGTCAACGTTACCCACGTCCTTCCAAAAGAAACCGTTTTCCACAACCTTCAAATTCAGTATGCACAATAGACTATTTTTAAACGTTATATCAGCCATTGTTATCAGTTTTAATGAAACGCGCTTGTATAGCTTTGTATCCCTTTCACACTAATGAGATGACCTTGATTGTTGCTCGCGACATAGAAGCTGCTTTTTTAAAGATCTTAACGAGCATTTTCCCTTTCAAGGTGAGCATAGATTGTATGCACTAATTGGATCATCACACTATTGGAGCCAGTTTTTGTATGAGATCGCAGAATTCTTTATGGTATTGCACAAATCTATGAAGCCATAAATATTTCTGTGATTAGAAGAAGTTGGCATCCGCCAATTTGTTTATGTAGCGTGAGACGCCCCCCAGCGAGATGGACCTACAATCCTCAGAAGGTGACTGGGACAGACTGGATGTGGAAGGTGCGGGATTGGGTGTTGTGGCGCAGCCTGGAATAGACCTATGTCCAGCAGTAGACTGCGAAAGGCTGAGTTGATTGTTTTATTGATTAAATTTGTTACAGCTGCTTTGTACAGTAAACTTCGTAATTGCTTGAAAACCCTAACTAAGGTTGAATGTCATTTGCACGTCATTTATTTATTTAAAATTATGCAAATGACACCTTAACAGCTATAACGTCAATGCGATGTTATAAAACGACAAGGTCTATTGGTTTGTATAACATAATCAGTCTATAATATTCCCACTGCTAGGACACAGACCTCCTCTCGGTGACAGGGAGTGGGCCGCGCGGGCTCAGTGCGGGTTGATAGATGTCACATGTTTTTTTTTATTTTTCGTTCTTGGGCATGCCGGTTTCCTCATGATGGTTTCCTTCACCGTTAAGAGAGCAGTGGTGATGAAATAATTTACTCAAAGTAAAGCGCCTGTCTGGGTTCGAACCTACGACCTACAACCCGTAAGTCGCTCATAGTAACAGGGCAGTTCGTAAATGCTTATTTCGGAGAATTCCGATTCGAAACTTTTCCTATCCCTAAAGATTGTTAATGTAAGTAAGCCCACAAATATTCAGAAAAGTCTGTATGAGAGTTAGATATAGATTCAACCTGAGTGAAGTTTCAATTTACTGGGAACTGTTGTTAAAAAGTAATTACGAGGTTTACTGTACTGATAGCATTATCAGTAACGTTCGTAAGTTCCTCCAACGTGCTGGTATCAGGTCATGCTCACAGCAGCTGAATATGATCGTTACAAAATGGATCATGCCACAGAGCACGGAGGCGACTTGGCGGGTGCTGCTAGAGGCGGCATTGTCAACACTTTCCATAGTTTCCATACAAATGAAGCGTCACCGTTTACTTGCACTACAACGCAAATGACTAAATACTCATATACACAAGCAGCACGGCGCCAACGGCAAAGGCAACTGCAGCCGTCTACGCGTCGCGTCGGCGACCGATGTAGCCGCTGTTACCGTTGGCAACGTGCCGCTCGTGTATTATGAGCACTTATAGAAACTGACAGCGTTGAAAGCGTTCTGTGACAGAAGTTGTGCGCTCAACGCACTTGTGATGTCACAAATTTTATTAGGACTGCCACCTCTAGACGCTGCCGTCGCGATGATTCCGTGCTCTGTGGATCCTGCAAATGGTTTTTTAAGCATCGTATTTAGCAGTCGTGTTGTAGTACGCTGTCTTGTATACTAAAAACAAAATGGTGCTTCTTAAAATGGTTTTGGTCTAGGTAAAACCTTAGTTACCTCTCATACCACCTACGGGGATCTACGATACCGTTAGTTCGTGCGGTTATCGCCATTTTCAGCGAGGCAACCGATTACAAACTAGTTAATAACGCGTTAATGAGTCGCGCCGTGTACGGCCGTCATTTACTAGTGCTGTGGCATTCTGGCTACTCATTGGCGATTTGAATTTGTAACACGTCACTTTTGTGTAGCGTAGCGGACGATGGACCTTTCAAAAATAATGATACATCTTCACATTGCCTTGACCTAGGTAAATACCCTACGTTATCTTTTATACCACCTACGGGGATCTAAGATGTCGTTAGTTCATCTGGTTATGTTTAATATTGAACACAACATCGTGCTAGTTTTCTTTACTCCGAAATTAGCGTGAAAATGTTTTACGTTCTCAACAGCTTTTAGGCTAATGAGTTAGCCTTGACTTCTGTCGGCTTAGAATTGAGTTCACAGCAATTATTTATAACTTAGGCAGATATTTGATTGCCCTAAGAACTGGAATTCCAGCCAGTTTGAATCAGCCTGAATAATTTGGTATGTTAATAAAAGGTTTTTGTTCTAGGTATTTTATGATTTAATTTTAGATATCTGTGGTATGTTAAAGTAGTTTGTGGGGTATGGGTTGTATTGTAGTTTAAAAAATATATTGAACTAGCTGTTTCCCGCGATTTCTTGTGCGATACAGAATAAAAAGTAGCCTAAGTCTATATGTCATGGTCTAACCCTTGTGTCAAATTTCATCCAAGTCCGTTCAGCCGTTTTAGCGTGAAAGCGTGTCAAACAAACAAACAAACATAGTTTCGCATATATATTATGAGTTAGGATTGAAAAGAATCATTTGTTGTTTCCCGTTTGTTGTATTTATTGCCAGTTAGTGGCAATAGGCCGCCTATTATATTGGATTTACACATCAGCTCTGCCTTACCCTTCGGGGATTTCCGGCGTGATGTTATAGTATTGGTACTTACAAAAGCCAAATTAAAATTGTTGGTATGAGGTCTGATTGATGGAAGGGGTGGTTTATTGTTTTATGCTGGAGTAAAGAAACTAAAAATCGATTAATGCACCCTAATTTATTCACAGTAATTCTCCAAATAAGTTTTACGAAAACTGTTTAGTCAAACCGCTGTAGGAACATACAGATTTTTGTACTGTAATCTAGGTACTTACACTAAAAAAATCTCATAAAACCGATATAACATACACCATTCCAACGGAAATAAAATTCGACCGAACACCAGGAAACGGTGGGTAGTCGTAAAACATAAACGCAGCTGATATTGCGAAAAAGCCCAATGAGTCGAGTTGATATTTCGCTACCGAAGCAGCCAATAAGTTTACGCTTCGAGCCGCAAATAAATATGTTTGATGGAAGGGACTCGGTCTGGGAGCGCAGTTATAAGTACTTACCTTAAATATTTTTTGTTTTAAGGTTTTATTTCAGACTTAGATTACACAGCATCATAAAGACGCTCTCCAATTATTTACTAATTAAATATACCTATTAAAACAGTGTCAAGTGAAGCAAAGTTCTCAGTGGTTGCCATGCGTACTGATGAAAACAACATCGTTATAAAATGTCTTGAAACGAAATATTTATTTCTGTAAGTACCTAGATCTTTTAAGACACTTTTACTTGTCATTATTTTAAAACTAGATGGCGCCGGCAATACCTAGCTGACTGATGCCTGAGAGATAGCCTTTCAAATCACGCAAACTGCTTGCAAAATTTGCGAAAAGCCGCAACGTAATCTTAAAGACTGTAGCCGATAGTTTGTCATCTCCGCTGTGGAAGTCCCTTGTTATCCTTTTTCTTAGGAAATCGACGCTCTTGCGGCTATTCCTAGACGAGCCTTTGCTGCTGCGCATAGATCCCTGTTGTGGTCTTGCGACGGTCTGTCTTAATTTTTCATTATAATGTATATTTAAATTTTAATTGTACTTTCCGTTTGTGTGATAATGTACCTACATAATTGATCTTTGATATCAGAAATAAAATATTTAATTTTATTTATTTATAGTAACAAGTTTTCTCCAACCGTTCTTTTTGCGTTAGAGCATTTAATAAGAATGTTTTTATTATAAAAAAATATGTCTCTCATATGGTGTTTATTAAATGGAGTCGGTGAGTGAATTAATTCAAATAAGTCTAATATTTTAATTAATTCACTCACTGACTCCATTTAATAAACACCATAAAATAACATTAAACACACCAAAGTTAATAACATGAACGTATTTAATTTCGTCCGTAACAAGAAAGAACCGCGTTTAACTTATTCTGACTGCAACCAAATTGAATCTTCTATGAAAATATGAATTCAAAACCCATTTAAGAAACTTCAGAATAGACCTCTTTGTACGCTCTTGTCTGTGCTCGTAAATTAAAAAGTTTATGTAAGAATTTTGTATTAAAGCTGAAAGTTTTTAATTTTATGTAGTCGTATTCTTGTGAACGCACTTCTTCTTATTGAGAAGCTAGTTTTATTTTATTTGTTTTTGTACGTACACATATTTGCTACTTGCTACTTTTGTGTTCCAGTTTCAAAGAAAGTTTTGACAAGTTGAATACAAACAAATGACTTTAAAAGGGAATCTCAATTCGACTCAAACTCCTAAATAACTGAGAACCTCGTAAATTCTATTAAAGCCGTTTTTTTTTTGTTTTAAATGTTTTACGCAAATAAATATTCTATTCTATTCTATTCTAAAATATAGTACCCAAAATCAAGGCAATTATTTCATTAAAACGCTTACAGAAAACTTTTGGAATGTAAAATAAATAAATGAGCATCCCAATGAAACATCCCAGCGCTGAGTTGTTGGATTCGTTTTCTCCTCTTCCGATCGTTATTTCTCCTGACCAAGGTTTATTTTGTTAATATGTATGTATTTATGTATTAGTATTTAGTCTTGTATTTTAAAGTCATTTCCGAGCTATCTATCCCGTATGTTGCACCTGCCATGGTATATCTCTGCATCACACCCTAAGGTTGACTGGTAGAAAATGCCTCAGGCATTAAGTCCGCCTTTGTACAGTATTTTTTTTTTACTTGTGCATAAACTTTTAATAAATAAATAAATGAAAATAAATATGAGACAACATCCACACGAGGTCTTCAGGTCCCGAACTAGGTAGAGCCTGTACTACGGCAACCTGATGACTGATATACATACTTATATACATATACACCCCTAAACACAGGTCAAACAGACATGTTCATGCACACAAATGTTTGACTTGTCCGGGTATCGAACCCGGGACCAGCGGCTCAGAAGGCAGGATCGCTACCAACTGCACCAACCGGTCAGTCAATGTAAAGATTTAGCCAATCAAAACGTTAGTGAAGTGGATCGCTTGCCTATACAAAGGCACTTCCATTCTCTTTAACTCCATCTCCCATAGTCGTATCAATGATTTTTATTTCAATACGAAAATACGGGATCCCGTATAAATCACGGGGTTCCCGCGCTTTGGTGTCAAAACGTCGACTCAACCCATTACGGGGTGAGTCAGGATATTTCTAATGATGCTTTACTACGCGTTTAATGGATATGGACTGAAGGCTGCTCTGTTTATTGTGTGATTTTATTATTGGTTTATGACTGGCAGGAAACTACGTCATCGAATGACCTGTTGATGTGGTTGTTAGTTCGGACTACAAAACTATGGCTGTGAGTGCATTTAGGTCAATGATATTTATTTCTGCAAATTGGTTAAAAAAACACGTTTACACGTCAATATTAATTGGTGTTTTAAAAATAGATGAGGTCGGTGTTTCCTAACTGATTATTCTGTGCTAAGTCCAGTGATTGTTTTACAGTGCTTTTGCACACCACTGAACTTAAGTGAGTGATTAAAGTCCAGGCATAATCTGAGTCAGGCCATATGAGGACCATGTAGATCTGAGACGGTATTTTGAAGAAAAAACCACACAGATTTGAGTGAACCTGTCCAGTCAGTGCACGCATTTGCCAGTAATCGTGTAGGTCAACTCACAATTTCAGAAGCTGACAGACTTGACGAACAGTAGCAAAGAAAGAAGATTTGGGAAGGCCGCAAAAAATACTCAAACTGCCAGATTGTCACCAAAGTTAACTGAGAAAAAAATAAAAAAGGCCCACCTAGTTCTCACATTCACAATAATTAAAATAATAATAATCAAATTCTTATTCATTATCATTGTGTATATAATAATCGGCAAATGTCAAATAGTATATTAAAAAAGTAGTTAGCAAAAAACAACTACATTCAGATTGCAAAAATTGGAGCGGCTCAATCCCAAGCCATTTTGTCCTTAATATATTTTTTTAACGGTTTATAAGGCGGTTTTTAGGTGGTTTCTGACATAACTTACGTTTTATGAATGATTTGAATTTATTAATAATTATTTCTTTGACTTGTAGTGGCAGTGGTAGCCTGTGGTAACGGCCGCGACTTACGAGTTGTAAGTCGTAGGTTCGAACCTGGGCAGGCGCTTTACTTTGTGTAAATTATTTCATCACCACGGCTCTCGAAACGGTGAAGGAAAACATCGTGAGGAAACCGGCATGTCCTAGGACCAACATTTCGAATTCGAAGCACTGCCCACACTGGGCCCGCATGTTAGATTAGGGCCCACTCCCTCTCACAGAGAGAAGACCTGTGTCCCAGCAGTGAGAACATTATAGGCTGACTATGTAGTTCTGGAACGTGAAGAGTAAAGAGCTATCATAAGTGACAATGCTTACAAAATTTTGGCTTAAGTGAGTAAATAATCATTTATTAACCAAAAAACTAAGCCTAGGTAACATCAGCGTTGTTTCAAGAAATAAGATGGTTTAAGCTATTACAATTACTAATTACCCTGTTCTTCAAACTAGGAAAAACCTGTATCTGTCGAGTCTAAAATGAGTCAATCTCACTAAAAACACTGTCTTTCACAGTGGTCTTTTGTGCCACAGACTCGTTAAACAAAATGTTTATAATCTTCATCTGCTGGTACACACAGGCCTCCCCCAAGCATCGCAATTTCGCCCGGTTCTGTGGTTCTCGCATCCAACGGACTTCTGCGGCCTTCACAAGACCTTGTGAAGGCCGCAGAAGTCCGCAGAGAGAAGAGACTAATAAAAAGAGTAAGTAGGGGTGATCACCCCTACTTACTCTTTTTATTATACTCTGGGCACTTAGTCGTTCCACTAATCTTGTAAACTGGCTAATCATTTCTCATTTTCCGTCATAAGAGTAGATGGTACTCTTATGTTTTGTCTCTATAATATAACTTTCTACGACCCACTTGCACGTTTAGTCGGGTTAATTAAATAAATGTAGAGTTTGTAAACTCAGAATTAAGTAATCAACATTTTAACTCTTATTACGCGTTGCTACACTAAAAAGTCTCACCGGGTGGGTTAATTAATATGACATTTGTGTTTTTAAAGTTAGGAGCATTGCAGTAGAATCGACGAAATATAATAAAGAATTGCAATATCTGTTCCCTGGTATGTAATCCGACCAAAACTGAATGAACGAATAATGACCCGAACTTGTATATCCACATCGTTTACACTACATTTCGATACGAATTTAAATTTTATAACATAATTTTATAGCATCATTCGTTCACGTTTGCGGGCTGGAGTAATATGTGTTTAGGTTTATTTAAAAGCACACTGTCTGTTTCGAGCTTGTGTGAAAGCCTTTGTCTCTTTTTGAATTATAATAATCAGATCGTTCTATATTAGAAGTTCAAACTAATATTCAAGGATTTCTTCGTCAGAAAAAACAATTGATCATCGTGATGTTATAAACAAACCACAACATATTCAAAATATCGCAACACTACATAAAATACAAAATAAGTTATCAGTTGTACCTCATGACGTCAATGTTTTTTTTTATATTACTAAAACTAACCCAGAGTTTGCAACTTAACCCACCCACACCGGTGGGTCAAATATTTAAAAGTTTATCCGTGGGTTTACCTTTAACTCCGGGTGGCGTAAGATAAATCATTTGATTAACCCATGAACGTGCAAGTGTGCCTAGGTATCACAAAGTCTTACAGAATCGGTAATTTGCTTCCTGAAAAAAAAACAATGCTTTTTTACGTTATTGTTCAAAAACATAGTGATAAAATAGTAGATAATTATAATCAATTATTCCAATCGATTGATAACTTGATTTACGGCACACACACATCATCGGACCGCTGCCACAAAATTGACGGGAGTAAAATATGATAGCGTTCTCCGCGCTGACAGTGCATGTCTGCGTCATCGCGCGATGATTTGTGGATTGAGTTTAACTGATGTCTGTGTAGGGATTTGCTGCAGATTTTGAAGTCCCCACTTCAGACTGTACAGCTATCGTAGCAAATAATATTTTAATAATAACATATAATCACGCCTGTAATCCCCGAAGGACTAGACACACATTACGCCAGTTATGTTTACGTCTCATATACGGACGACGTCACTACGTCACTGGACGACGTCACTACGTCAGCGCCGGCTGTCGCTGAAAACCAGCGCTGGGGCTCTGTCTTGCATAGGGTCGCGGCATAATGCTGAGCCATAGCCGTTTTGCGTGGATGTGACGCATGTTTCCCCCAACCTTTTCATATTTTCTGTGTTTGTGTTATTTTTTGCGTCATGTTTACCGCAAATAAACGCATTTTCTTTCTTTCTACTTTTTCTTTCATATAAAACGGGGCGAGCCTATTGACATCCATCGGGCACGGCGGGCACCAATCCAGACTTCGGGCTTTTAATAGATAAACCCAATAATACCTTTCGTTACTTTTTAATAAGAATCGAACCGTTTTCTTTTAGGGTGTGAAATATCAAACAATTTCTCCCGCTCTGGGCGGAGCGGGAGGGCGTGTCAGACTTTTACTGACTAAACCCACCCGTGTTCCTTCAGTTGCCTGTGCCAGCGGCCACAGTAACCCTTTCGGACTTTCCCGCAACCCTGGCAGAAGAATCGAATCCAAAAGTCCTCACGCACATTTGGGAGTGGCGCGAGGAGGCGAAACGCCGGGGCGTAGCTTCGCTGCCACGAGAAA
This sequence comes from Brachylomia viminalis, assembly GCA_937001585.2. Classification (NCBI taxonomy): domain Eukaryota; kingdom Metazoa; phylum Arthropoda; class Insecta; order Lepidoptera; family Noctuidae; genus Brachylomia; species Brachylomia viminalis. Next base: position 2,352,956 of record OW443307.2, on the reverse strand, counting down.
TCACGGTACAGTGGACAGAGCTCCGGCGGGATCTCAGGGCGGCATGGAGAGTGCGATTGTCGTAACCCAGCGCTGGGCACGCCACAATTGCGGCAATAAGTCCCCTCTTTGAGGAGTGGCTAGAGAGGCGCCACGGCGTCCTCACCTTCCGCTTCACGCAGGTCCTCACCGGACACAGTTGTTTCGGGAGGTTTCTGTTCCGGATAAGGCGGGAGGAAACGCCCGGGTGTCACCATTGTGTGGATCGCCTGGAGGACACGGTGGAGCATACGGTGGAGGTCTGCCCGGCTTGGGCGGAGCACCGCCGTGTCCTCGTGGATGCGATTGGCGGTGGCGATCTCTCGCGTCCGGCTCTGGTCCAGGCCATGGTACGGAGCGAGAGGGCTTGGGAAGCCGTCACCTCTTTCTGCGAAGCAGTAATGTTCGCGAAGGAGGAGGCGGAACACGTGAGGGAGAGGCAAAATTCGTGCCTTTACGCCCCTAGCCGCCGCAGGAGACGCCCTGGGCGTCGGGAATCGCAGGCCGATTCCCGGCCACCGTAGGCGTGGGCTTGCGATCGGCGAGCAATGGGCAGCTCGCCGTTCGATAAGGACCAAGCCCGGGTCGACGGCGCGTTGTGTTCCACGCGCGCCTCAAAGAGATGTCAGCACCAATGACGGGGTCCGCTAGGGCCGATGCCTGCTAGGGTTGCGGGAAAGTCCGAGAGGGATACCGTGGCCCCTGGCACAGGCAACTGAAGGAACACGGGTGGGTTTTAGTCAGTAAGAATCTGACACGCCTTCCTGGCGCTTCCACGCTTTCCAGAGCGGGAGAAGTTATATGATGATTTCACACCCTCAAAAAAAAAAAAAAAGTCCAATAACGCAATCAGTGCAACATAATATTTTAATAGGTTCCTTTAAAGCACATTCTAATATACGAAACTCCACTAAAATAAAAATGGAGGGTTTAGATTGAATGCCCACAAAGTCACAGGCATCACCTAGTTTTCAATATACAGCTTTAAGCACCAAGAATCGAAATTTTGTCATCACTTTTTTGCGGCAAATATTGGAACAACTAAATATATTCGTGGATTAAAGTCAAACAGAACTATGTATAATGGTCAATCCTCTACGTGTAATGTTTGTTAAGTGAAGTCAACTGAATTTGCATGACATACCAATCTAAAGATAATATTTGCGGGTACTTGTGTACCGTCAAATATTATTTTTTCATTAGCCAGTAAAAACGCCTCACAAACATCTTCAAACAAGGGTTTGGTTTGAATGCTGCTGGATGGTGTTGGAATTTTGTTGTGTGATGTGATAAAAACCTTGTTTCTATTGACGAATCTACTTGGATGTTTGTAAATAATGTGAGCACCATGTATCTACCACGTAATTAACTTATTTATCATTGCTACATTTTTAAATTCTATTATATATTGTGGTAGGGTAATTTTATTATAGGTGCATCGTCTTCGGTATATTTTTATATAATTAATGTATACAAAATATTGTAACACATTTTAAAAGAGTAACGGTGGAGTTTCTTGTCTGTTTTTCTCCATACGAAAATACCTTTTGGAAGGGGCGACTAGAATCAATTCTATTCTAATGTAAACGTTGACGTTCGAAAGTGCCTTTTATGTGACTATTTAAAATAAATGCTTTGACTTTGTACAGTTTTTCGTATTATCTAATTTACGATTTAAAAACTATGCTACTTTCTTTGGTTTTTAAAACCTACCTCACTAGAATAATTTATCAATCCGACACATTTCTGTGGAGCCTTCACTTTCGAAACAATGGCGGACCGTTGCAGGGTATTGCTTGGTCGTTATGTTGACATAATGGACTGGAAGTGCCCAATGCTATTAATGCTATCATGCTTTTGCCTACAAGTACCTACTGCAGATATCGAATCATTCTTGGACCAGCAAAGGTGACGATATTTTCTAATTTTTTGTTTGCTTTTTTTCAAACTCTGGTCAAAATTATTTTCTTACATAAATATTGTGCTAACAATGCTCATCAGAACGGCAACGTATGCCTCCTAGTGTTGTAGAAGATTGGAAAACACATCAGCATTGAAAAATACCACTCGTATAAATATGTCACAAAATTCCGAATCTTAACGACATGACGTCACACGAAAATCTCACAAATATATGACTTCGGCTAAAGTTGGCTTGTCAACTTGTAAGTGGTAGAACTTTCCTGATTGCTTCCAACTTGCTGGCTAGCAGAAAATAAATATTTTACCCACTCGTTATATTTCGTCAATGTGGGAAAAAATCTGGAATCAGCTGGTCGGGATAATATTTCTAATGGTGGGTCGGTGGGTGGGTCAGGAGCACCATGGTGTGTTTGTGCAATAGGTTTAAGGTCGCAGTTTTGAATAGATTACTAAGGGTTTTTTTTAAATTAAAACTTGTGTAAACTAAAAGCAATTGAATCCTGACCCACTGAGCCGATAATTCGTTTGAAAACGTCACAACATTCATGTTTTCTTATTATACCGCGCATGCTGCACATAGGAAATTTTGAGTAATGAAGAAACTGTGTCGATACAGGTCAGAGGATTCAACAGTGTACTTACGATTAGGTTTATTCATTAAAACTTTGTCGACCATTAAATTGTTAGGTAAATTTTAATAATGACTGAGCTATTAAGTACTTCTAGGTGTGTGTCTATAGCTTACAATTTTAAATAAATAATGGCGAGATAAGATGAAATATGTATAGGCACTTACTTAACTGTTAAACTTTCATCAATATACGGGATATTTGAATTTTTTGAAACATAATAAAAATTAAAACGTGCCTGAAATGAAGGCTTTAATTTTCTTAACCTGGAAACCAGTCAGATATTTGTAAGTTTTGTTGAACTATTTTATTAAAATTCGATCTTTTTTGTTTCAGGATAGTGCAGCTGGTGTAATCCTTCGTTATGTAGTGTAAGTATTTACATAATTGTTTATGTATACAGGCCTTAAGTACATAGCAGTAACATGGACCCAACATGTCAAAATTGACTTAAAACAATCCACATTTTGTCTAAACGTTGAAAGCAAAAGCAATCATCATCAACACATCTTCACCTTTTCGACTAATTTTTGGAACGAAGTCCTTTAACGCGGTTCTCGATAGAAGTATACTGGTAGAATTCGTCACGTAACTAACAAGTTTTTATAGTTTTCGAGGGTGCTAAAGCCAATAGTGAAGTCAAAATGAAAATCCAAAATGACGGCTGCAAAAATTTTCAAATTTATCATGGGTCATGGTTTTCGAGGGAGAAAGCAACACATTTTTATTCATTCATATTAATACAATTATATTCTAAATTAACATCTTTGCTATAGTAAGTACCTCACCACCTCGCAACTGCTTTATAATAAACCTAAGGTTGAATGTCATTCGTACGTCATAAAACGACAAGGTCTATTGTGTATGTGACAGACAATACCAGCCTATTGTCCCACTGTAGAGCAAAAGCCTCTTCTCATACACAGAAGGCATGATCATTGATCACCTCTCTTGCTCAAAATGGGTTGGCGATTCCAGACTTACATTAACTACTAGCTTTTCTGACCGCGGCTTCGTCGGTGTGAAATCGCCCCAGGGGCCTTAGGACCTTTCCTACTGGGACAAAAAGTAGCCTATGTCCTTCTCTAGGATCCCATCTATCTACTTGCCAAATTTTATCAAAATCCGTTCAGTGGTTTAGGCGTGAAAAGGTATCATACAGACAGAGTTACTTTCGAATTTATAACATTCGTTTTTATTGATATGAACAGCAAAGTTACATTATACTCGCAAGAACTTGTAACTAATTTAACAAAAACAATTTTAGTGATAAACCCACAACGCTGTTCACGGGTTATATCACATAAATGTTTAGAAAAAAAAGTGTAATCGCTAGAAGTTTTAGTAGCAGTAGGTAATTAGATAGTTGTTTAATGAACATTAATAAAGTTAAAATTAAGATACAGATTACATAATATCATCTGCTCAGCCTTTTCCCAAGTATTTTGGCGTCAGATTCCAGATTCCAGACTGACCGGATGCAACTGAATACCAGCATTTTACATGGAGCGACTGCCTATCGGATCTCCATAACTCAGTAACTGGGTAATACGATACCCTTTGTTAAGACTGGTTGTCAGACTATCGGGCTTCTGACGACCTGTCACGACTGTCAAAGATCCAGGAATGTCAGCCGGGACCAACGGCTTAACGTGCTTTCCAAGGCACGGAGGGTCTTGGTATCTAAAGATGGCCACCCATCCACGGTCCAACCGCGGCAAGCGTAGCTTAACCTGATCGATGGACACGTGCGTTCACTTTTTAGTTATGGTACCTACCCCACACCAATTTTAAAACGATCGTCTTACACGTCCACGTCCGTTTGAAGGCGGTTTTTTTTTTTATTGAAACATTTATAGTTGATTTTTTTCGATTTCGATAAAATTTAAATGGGGCTACCTGGGAAGTATACCTACTCTTTGAAACAAAAAAGGAATTATCCAAATTAGTTTAGGCGTCTTCGAGTAATCGGTGAACGTACATAAAAAAAAAAGATTCCGACGAATTGAAAACCTCCTCCTTTTTTGAGGTCGGTTAAAAATGGGCAAAAAAACTACGTTTAAAAAATGTTACTCCCAATTATTCCACCCTTACCATCATACTTCCAAGGACAGTCCAGCGAAGAACGTTAAATATTTGATGATGATGTATGAGCCCCCAGCCTGTTTTAGGGCAGATATACCAGGCTTAAGCGAAATGAGTTATTGTGACGTTAAGGCCTCACCATCTGTCATTATTTGCGTATAAATATATGTGACCTTAAAGTAAAATGTATGGTTAGCCTTTAATATAGCTCTGGTGCGCTGGGTCGATATGAATTGAGTCTTTGACGTAGAGAAGACTCCTGGGAAATTAGAAGTTTCTTTAAATTGTTATTCTGTTAGAAGCTGTAAATAAGAAATCTTTTGTTTTATTCAATAATAGGTACTGGCGGGCGTTCGGATGGTATGTAGTGTATGTAGCCATCTACAACGGTATAACTCGTAGTCATGTTATTTCATTGCCCTCCGTCACAGTAAAACTAAATTGAATAGTCTTGGTCGTGTTTGTAATGTCACTAGGAATACAGCAAAGGAATTGCTATTCTTCCTTTTATTCATTTGTATACTCACCTATATAATAAAATAACTGTTAGACTAATTGTTGTTGACATTCTACGTAGGTACGAGAGCGAGTTCTTAATTCGGAAATCGAGTTTTTACTTAAACCCTAGAACGACATTTTTGACATTGAGGTCAGAATCGGACTTGCGGCTAAATAATAACAGCGTCACGGGTCAATCTTTAAAGTTAAGCAACGCTTGTTAAGGTCGATCCGTGGATCGGTGACCATTATGTACATACCGAGACCCCTCCATGCCTCGGAAGGCCCAGCTGTAATTCGTAGATCTTTCACTGTCTCCACTGGTAGTCTGGATCCCGAAAGTCTTACAGCCACTCTAGCCAGTAAGCCAGTAACTGGGTTGTGGAGGTCTGATAGCAGTCACTCTATGTATAATACATTCGGGAAGACTGAAAGCCGACCTCAACATACTTGGAAAAGTCTCGGTAGATTCTTTTATTGAGGTCAGAATCGACTGGCCATATAAGTACATAACACTCCACGTAAGTACATCAATCGAGCCGCAATTTTATTTCTAAAAGCATATAGTTTGCCATTTCGCCAATAAATACATCTTATAATCGGTTATAAGATAAAAATCACGATGGGAACTATATCAAAGGCAAACCGCACCGAGTATCGTTAAACTTTTATTGGTCTATTACTGTTTTATAACAAAGAATATCGAGAGGGAGCTTGGCGGCTATAAAATCCTATGTTTCCGATGGTTCTTGGCATGAGTTTCGGGCTGAGAGCGATTTTCATTGGCTAATTAGAAAACAGACATTAATGGGAAACTAACTTTTTTCGGAATGCAGTTTAATATAAGTAGTAAGTATTACTTTTTTTTTTTTTTTTGGAAAAATAAACATTTACACTAGGAATTTCTCCTGTATCGTGGGTTACAGACATTAAACTCACATACACAAAAAGCCAGACCCGGAAAAACTACTTGTAGGTCATACAAATATTTATTCCGTGCGGGAATCGAACCCGCGAGTGCCCGCGACACGCAGCGCAGCAGTCAATCGCTTAACCAGTGCGCCAACCGTGCCGAAACTTTGATTGAAAACTATTGCAATTTCTAAGCAATTATACGCCCATTGCGATTGAGTATCATTGCGATGGAGAAAACGACAATACTGGCCTTACACTAAGAGAAATCCGTGCCAGAAATGTCTGCTATGATATAAAATAAACACATCACGATAAATAAACTATAATCCGATCACCACTGCATGAAACAATAGTCTTAAGCACACTCAAAATTAAACATCTTTTAAATTTAGCTTGTAATGAAACCATTAAATTGAGGCTGAACAAACTTATTCGTTGAGGTAATTGTGCCAAATACACAACGTGCCTACAAAACACACTTGAAAAATTTCAAACATCCTGTAGCCCGTTACCTACACCACACGTAAACAATCGCTCCTGTTTAACTTCGTTTCCTTTGAACGTGGCTTCTTTGTAAGACCAATTGAATTAAATAAATAAATAGTACACACTTAAAAGAATTGCTAATGAAATACCGATGCCCAGCTGTCAGATGTTTAAACGTTTTACATAGACTATTTTCAAATGACAAATGGAAGGAATTATTGTGGATTATATTGCTGTGAAATCATTCACTTGTGTTCAATTTATTCAAGTGGGTACATTTGAATTTATTAATTCAAATGTAACATCATTTCTGCCGAAAGACGTCCACTGCTGGAAATAGGCCTGTTCTGTGCTTCTCGCATTCAGCGGATTCCTGCGACCTTCACAAGGTCATCGGCCCACCATCCATCCAGCCATCGGCCATCTTGTATTCGGTACGCGGTCGCCACTCCAGAACCGTTCAGCCCCATTGCCCACCTGGTTGTCAAGCAATGTGCCCTACCCACTGCCAGTAAAGTTTGGCTATGCCCGAAACCTAGCTTAAAGGTTCAAAACCTAGCTAAGTAGCAATGTTTTTTTACTTTCATTTTGTATAGTTTTATGCTAATCATAGTTTAAGACAAAGTTGCTTTTCATACCTGTCTCTATGACCGCTTATTTATTCTAAACGACAAAATGGATTGTTTTGCAGTTTTCACCACCATTTAGAGAATTTATTCCGGAAGGTTTAATATTCCTAATAAACTTAAATATAATAAAGGAATCTTGATAAAACATCGAGATTCCTTTATTATATTTAAGTTAAAACCGTTTAAAACCGTGCGAAGCAGTGGGGCGAGCACGGCCTACTGTTATTGGCTTGAGTCACAAATTTTTATCACAGTTTGGGAGCAAAAACCGTGATAAAATGCGTGACTCAAGCCTATCACAGAGGCCGTGCTCGCCCCGCTTGTTAGTAGGTACAGCTAGACTTACAGCTTGACTTACCTACACAGCGAGATGGTTGCCTCCCTTTAAATAAAGCTTTGCTCTATCGCAGAATCTGACATTATCTGAAACTAGCAAGTGTAACAATTATAATATTATTAAAATTGCAATGATGAAACCCGTCCGTTTTTTTTTAATAATTGACCTTTTTGGGGAATTAGGTATGGGAAAAAAAAGTAAAAAGTAGAAAATAGAATAAGAATAGGTAAAGAAAGAAAAAGAAGAATTTTTTTTTATAAAAAAGTCGTTTATAGAATTGAGCATTTTGAGAAGTTCTAACCGAATCTAACCGGTTTGGTCGGGGTGCCCGGGCTTAGTTACTGAGACCAATTCCGCAACCGTCAAGACCGACTAATCAGGGGCGATTCACAATATTTCACTTGCCATTTCGAGAATTAAGCATTGTGCGCCAAGCGTCAAGACCTGCGATAATTTTTCATGTAAATAAGTGGCAGGTCATTTCTTTTTTCTTTTTTACAAAATTTAAATCTTGGAGGCACAGCCTAGTAACCACTCAAACATTATAACATATTCTGATCAAATATTTAAACAATAATAAACAAATAATAATATTAGGTTAAGAAAGTTAGTCATTTTTAAATAAATATTTTTTATTTCTTTCAATCAAAATATGTCCATGCCAGCGTAGTGGTGATAATTCAATGACCTTCATGAAGAAGTCAGGTGTACGGGAACCAACAAACTCTTCAAAGGCTTTTTGTACTGCCCCTCGGGTATTGGATTTTTTCCCTGCCAAGAAGTTGTCCAAGTTTTGGAAAAAGCAAAGCTCTATAAAAGAAATGTTTGGCATGTCGGGTCACCCTCCAGTTTCCAAGGTTTTAGTATTTTTACTGGGTCCATCTCATCTTTCACATTCACTCACCAACGTTTATAGCACTGACACCTAACTTTTGCATAATATTAGTAGTAACACATTACATCATTGGCCATTTTGTAATTCCTTACATTATAGCGTCTCTTTGGTGCGTGTTGGGTGTACGTCAAATGAGACGCTTTGAAATGTTGCCATATGGCGTAAAACGTTATTGAGGATGATATTCTCGTAGCATGTATGTATATTTCCTTTTACATTTCTGTTTAGTATATTCTATCACATTTAGATTAAATTATATTATTTTTATTTAAGTGCAACGTTCGTAAGTACGCTGTTCTGATACAGCGTCCTAACTATTGTTTGCCTCACCGGACGACGTCACTACGTCAGCGCCGGCTGTCGCTGAAAACCAGCGCTAGAGCTCTGTCTTGCATAGGGTCGTAGCATAATGCTGAGCGATAGCCGTTTTGCGTGGATGTGACGCGTTTCCCCCAAACGTTTCTTATTTTTTTGTGTTTGTGTTATTTTTTGCGTCATGTTTACCGCAAATAAACGCATTTCTTCAACATGATGACCGCTTACGATTTTCGCGCTAGCGACCGTTTAGTTCGTACGGCACCCACTTATCAAGTATTTTTACCAGACCAATTTGACGCAAATGGACCAATATTGTTTTGATGTCAACGCTGCTAATTCAGCCGTAGATTGAGTATCGTCAGCTTCGAAATTCAATGGCATTGCAATTCGTCGTTGTTGACTTTAGTTTTCGGGCGACCATGGGGTTCATTTTTTAGATCAATATTTCCATGTCGGAAGCAAACAAATAACGAGTCATGCGTGGGTTTGTAGTGTTCACTCCGTACATGTAATTAATGTTGCGAGGCTTTTGTGCGGCATTGCTACCGCGACGGAACTCGTATTCCACAATTACTCGTATTCTATAATTACTCGTATTTTTATCGTGTTCATATTGATGAAAAAGATACAAATGTAGTGAAAACAAAACACTAATCAGTAAACAAATGACTGTATTTGAAAAAAAGAAATACCATATTTTTTTTATAAAATTTGTTAAATTTAGAATTTATTGCCAGCTATACATAAATTACGTTTCAAATGGCCAGTATTATAAAACGGCAACTTCATACCTTTTAAAATAATACATACTCAAGGAGCTCTTCTGAATATCTAACGCAGTTCCAAACTATCTACATAATAAACTTATTTGAGCGGAAGGTCCCAGTGACCTTGCTGCCAAAAATACGCACCCCCATGCAAAGTTACCGAAATCTTTGAGAATTCATTATATTATTGCGTTTTTCTTGAGGGATAGAGGAACTATGCCCTAATGTCTGGTTGTTTATTTTGGGGGTCTATAAAATGATGGTGTGGTGATACCATTAAGGTTCTGCTTCAATTCATTAGTGCAAGATTGCTTAGCTTTATACTAAGGATAAGTTGCTTCCTAAGCTTGGACTAAGTACACGCAGCGTACATACAGTGCTCTGCGAGTACAATATAATAACGCGTTTAGGGTACTGTTCGGGCTGCCGGGCCACTGCAGCGCTTCAGCGTACATACAGTGCTCTGCGAGTACAATATAAAAACGCGTTCAGGGTACTGTTCAGGCTGCCGCGCCACTGCAGCGCTTCAGCAATGTTTGCGGTGAAATGCGTGGATGGTTTTCATGCCATCATGCGGAAGCGTTGTGCGTCTCTTATGAAGCGCACGCGGGCCAGCTCGAACAGCCTTCTGAGCGTGTTCGTGGGTCGCTGGGACTCGCCAATGTGGCGGCACTGGATGCGACTACACACTGCGGGTCGACGCGTTCAGGGCTTGTCATAAACTGGCAGTCCGGTGCGATGCCACGTTTTGATTTTTATTTTTCTTCCTGTGGCTTTGTTTTTTGTGACTTACAATAGTTTTATAAGGTTTTTGTGTTACTAACAGTATATGGACTACGTCTGAAATAAATGTATTAAATTAAATTAAATTAAATTTATACGTCCTTAACGCTCTCGCCGTCATCTTAGTGGTCAATTTCTCCATTGCCACATCATGTTTTACATAATTCAAGTACTATTTCCTTACTATAAATAGTTTAATAAATTCCTCCATTGTGAGCCAAACATTTAGGTATTGTAGTATTAGATTCATCATCATCATTTCATACAACCTCCATAGCGTTAGATAGGCCTTCAAATGACTTCTTATCATAATGTTTCAGCAGTATGTGTCCAAATAAATGTTATTCTCTATTTCTTTCTTTATGCTGATCCATACGAGATAATCTTTCCAGCCTCTTACTTCTGAATAGGCATTGCCACCATTTTATAAGCACATAGGGGCCAATCAAGGTACTTTTCCTAAAACGCCAAACTGGACATAAAAAGAAAGAGATCCAACTCAAACTAAAAGCATTTATTTCAAATAAACCAATTACAGGCACTTTTGAATTGTCAAGGGGTCGGTAAGTTAGAAAGATGAAGCTAGTTGCCCATTCCAAAGCGTAGTAGGTAGAGGTACCTATGGAGAAGAACGGGCCAGAAACTCCATGGACACTCTTTTATATCAAAATATTGTTACAAAAAAGTGGTTACATCATTTATGTTGAAATTATACATGTGAGAACGATGTAAAAAGACGTGCACGTTAAAAGCGTCCGTAATAAAAAGATAAAAACAATTCAGGAATCTAAATAAGCCGTGGCAGCTAAGACATGACCAGTGCCTACTGTCGGCGCCCGTTCACGAACATGACGTATGCATCAGCACCATTCAGCTCTATTATTTTGAAGGGAACTCAATGATCCAATACACACGCCACCACCAGCGATACATTTGAGTGAGCATGACATACTCTCAGCCGCCAGGGCACACTCAAGTCATTGAAAGATGAACCCAGTAACCCTTATAGTAGGTACATAGTGCTCACACATGTGATCTCATTAAAAACGGCTTACGTCAAACTGCTTATTGAAGGGTGTAATAAATCAATACAAACATCGAGGCGCCATTGAATGAGTAATTTTATTGCTATTTATAACGTTCTTGCAATAAAACCGTCACCGACAACACTAAACATAAAGACGGAGAAGACCCACAACGAACAACATAATTTTCATAGGTACAATGATTTTTGGGTACGTATACGTAACGCAACTCGTGCTTGTAGCTATATAATATTAATAACATCTGCACGGATCGCTTGAAGGTTTAAAGTTACGCTTGCCGCGGTCAGCGGTTAAGTTATGGATGATTCAAGATTTACCAATATTTTAGCACCAGATGCGCCCCGCGGTTCCACCCGCATAAGTTTCGATCCCGTGGGAACATTGGGATAAAAAGTATCATAATATGTCCTTATCGAGTTCATGGTCTACCCATGTGCAAAATGGCATTCAAATCCGTTCAGCCGTTTTAGCGTGAAAGCGTAGCAAACAAACAAACAAACAAGAAATCAAATATTTTTTCTTTATAATATTAGTTTAGATATACTGGTTTTCATAGTTTGCAAAGAAGCTTAAAAATATAACTACTGATCTCTATACGTTGATGTAAATTCAAACGTTTTAACTCAAAGGTTATGGATGGTTTCTTTAAAACATATTTTAATGGTAGTAGGAAATATTTTGCTATTGAAGTTTTAATTGGAAAGATTAAAATTATAGAAATTAAATTGAAATTAAAAGCATTTCAAAGGTGTTTTTGTCTCATGATTACGATGTCAGTCAAAAGCATAATATTGTATACCTCGGTACCTTATAATTACTCAATTTCATCAAAATCCAAATTCATCCATAACTGGAACATCACATCAATAGTTTGATGAAGGTGAAACCCTTTCGTTTTGTAACCGCAAAAACTGCGGGTAGGACTTCCATATGGTTGATGCGGGACTAAATTATACAAATTAGTTGTTTGAACCGTTATTAGTACCCGGTGCCGGGTATTTGTCGTGCGAGCTTAAGGGATGGTAATGTCTTGTTGCTATAGTTTTGGCTGGAGAAACTTATGACGCTAATTAGCGTCATAAGCTTGGAACAAACTATTTTCTTGAGAAATCAATATACTATATTTTAATTTGATACCAATATCTCAATAAAAAAATACATCATCTGTCTATTAGCATAGCAAATAAAAATTTAAACCAAGGATCAAATTATGGAGGTAGGTATTTAAACAAAAAATACAACTTTTTGTAACATGAGCAGAAAAAAAGGTTTTTTTATCGATGTGGAAATTTAAAAGTTAGTTCATTTGGCAGTGGTTATTTAATTCAAATACATACCTAAACAGATACGCATAAGTAATTTTCTGTGCTAAAAACAAGTTTTAGAGAGTAAGACACCCATGACCACGTGCTTTCAATTTATCACATAAAAACAACCTATAAATAAACTTTCGATTTTACATAACATTTTATCATCAACTAATTTAATCAAAATAATGTCGTCATGTTGAAATTAATGTTAGTGAATACGGTCACAGACCCTAAAGTTCACTCCGTATCATGAGTCACACGAAAAAAACAATACTTTGAGGATGTTCCAACACAACGTGATCAAAAGAAATCATAGCAAAATTGAGTTAAAACTTACAAATTTGAAATTTAAAATACTTACAAAATTGAGCTAAAGTACCAATGTTTTTTTTCTAGAACGTTTTTACGGGTCCATTTATGTTATTCGAAGCTAATAAAATACAAAATTCACACATTTTGGTATAATAACTCAAAATAAATTAATTCATTGGCGTTAAACAGCAATTTGAAGATAAATCTATTGCCGATAATGTAAACGATTTGAATAAAAACCTTTATAACCTTATTCTGTATTGTATTATGGATAAGTAATATGAAATATATTATGCGTCGCTTATTATATAATTTGATTTAATATATTCATTTTAATAAGCAATTTCATGCTGATTTTGTAACCAAACGACATCGAAATGCGTTTGCTTCGATATCGATACATATATATTATCCAAAGTTATGATTCTCCTTCCCTTTATTTCCGTCAGCGCCGGCTCAACATGTCTTTTTCATCCATACTCTTCTATTAGTCGTCATCTCGGTACTTACTCCCTTTCTAGCCATATCATCTAAATCCAAACTAAATTCTCTAAATATGTATTTTTCGACTACTAAACCATAATACTATGCAAAGTAGGATAGCGTCGAGTAACAAATACAGTGCAAACTGAATCCAATTTAACTTAAGATTCTTTATGGAAAATAGCACGACCCATAGCGATAGAAGCCGACAATTGAAAAATAAATTACTTCTCTTCCTAGAACTTATTGAACCAGGGGGGTTCTTTAAAGATTTCTTACCGGCCGTGTGTTTGTGTCTATTGCTGGAAATAGATCACTCCTGAAATGTACGTCTTTGTTGTTCGCAATATCTTTTCTGGTTAGCATTTTAGATAGGGTGCTTAATCTTACAAATTCCAGTCAAAAAAGTAAAGCACTTCGAGTAAATAGCTAAATAATTTTCTCTTAAATACAACAAAGAAGCTATAAAGATCAAACAAGAAAAGAGAAATAATAATTAAACGATGAATGGTTTGTGTGATGATGAGATGGGTACACAGATTGAGTATACTTCAGTTTCTGGATGGAATAGAAGAAGAAGAAACTGTTTTGTCAATCCGAAAAAAAATGGGGTTACGGGCAGATGGATGATGAGTGGACACAACATACTGCATTGCTTAAGATCCTAAATGAACCAGGAAACAAAAGAATGACTGTTTAGATCAGAACCATATTTCTTTTCTTCGTGATATTTTTATATCCCTATATTTTCCCTTAACGCCCAGAATACGTCCGCGTATTTCCGATCTATTGAATATTGATCAGTTGTATAAATTATCTCTAACACCTGTTTATACGGAAAATCGTCGTGTTGGCCAAATTGGCAATTTACATTCGGAATCACCACGAAACCGTGAGCAATTTGCAAGTTACGATACTAAGAGTGGGTGACGTTGTATTAATAGGTTAGGGAGTTTATCGATTAATGAACTATAAGAAAATAATAGTTTTTCTTTCATTTGCTTTTAAAACGAATTTAGCAAAATATTATAATAATATTCATGATTCATGTCGTTGTGTTGTTATGGATAATATTGTAGAATGGATGGAAGTTGAAACGGTACTGACTAATGACAATGAGAGGTTGAAAGAAAATAATAGGCGTGAGACCTGATTAAATGTGGGCAATTACTTTAAATGAAGAAGCGTTTATTAGTTTACATGTAGGCACTATGCTTGATATCGACAGTGTTACTAAGTTACTAATCATAGACGCAGATACTAAAACCAACAGAGATCCTTTTATCACACATACGCACTAATGTACCAATGATACTTAATTTAGTTGTCATACCGCTTAGAATTATGTTGATGCTAAGTCTAAGGTCGATCTGTACACAGTCGCTTTCAGCATCTGGATCAATTTGCCATTACAATCCATTAATATCTAATGTATCAATATCCATTAGAATACATATCGTCGTCTTAGAGTGAAAACCACGGGAATGCATTTTTACTCAACTTTATTTTATTGCCTTTCTAGGAAGATAACCTCGCAACGCACGTCTTGATCTGACTAATTTGTTCGTTGATAAAAGCGGGTTAAATTTACATATTAATTAAAAAAAACATAAAAGACGCCGTACAAAATTTTTACAGCACGCAGTTTTTTCTTCCTCCTGAAAAGTTACTTATTTTATTACACTTACGAGGTTTTCACTCTAAGGCTTCGATATCCAAATTGTAACAGATTACTCTTCAGTTTATAAATCTCATGTATCGGGGAAATATGAGGTGAACAACAAAATATATGTTTTATTATTTGAATTTTATTCTCGCATGATTAAAATATATTTGATAAAGTGGAACTGTTTAGATGAGGTTAAATAGAAGGTAATGGTGAAGTAATGAAACAGCTGAAATGAAGCAACTATGTAGGTAGTTAATAATAATATGAGACAACATCCACACAAGGTCTTCAGGTCCCGAACTAGGCAGAGCCTGTACTACGGTAACCTGATGACTGATATACATACTTATATACATATACACACCCAGACACAGGTACACAAAGAGAAAAAGAGGAGGAAAGTGTAGTGTCTTGATATTGCTATAAAAACCATCAGTCATGTCGTAGATGTCAACAACAATGATCTCTTGACAAGTTCAGGTAATATGAAGTTCTTAATAATGATGGTTGAAGAACACAAACGAAAAAGATATCCAATACAAAAGTATCAACAAAATTGTTTATCTTAGCTAAATTAAAACAGTATAACTGCATCATTAATATTTAATGTCTGCGCATTGAGAGAAAGAAACAAAGTGTGGAGATGTTTGCTCGTATAAAATTTCATGTTTTCTCATAAATAATAGACGAAGCAAGTCTTCGCTTTGGATGAACGTAATTGCAAACCCTGGATCTGCACGCCATTCTGAAATTAAAGAACGGTTTGTAGCTTTGACGACGGAATTCAATGCCTAGAATATTAGAGAAGTATAAAGAAGTTATAATGTTATTAGGCTTTGAAAGGGTAAAGTTATTTATGTTGCAAGCTTCTTGGCTAACATTGAAGTTTGTTATATACCAGAAAGAGCCTGTTTACTAAAAATGATGCAGTATACGCCGATGTACTTGTATGTCAAAATTGTTTAACCCAACACTTGATTTAAATATTGCTATTGTAAATCCAGTTTTGTACTTGGGAAATACTGAAATAATACCAAAGAAACATGATTTTGTTAGTAATTTAGCATAATCTATAATGGTATACGAATATATTATTATAAATTATAGACGCTTTTCGTGTCTTTCTGTGTTGCCGCGTTGTTCTACGTAACGGACTTTGATGTGGTATTCATCCATCACTTAGAGAGTTCATTTTGAAATGTGCATTTGTAAATATTAATGTATTATACAATACATTAATATTTAACATACATACTACATACATATTAAAGAAATCCTGATGCTTTGTGAAGTCGTAAGATATGTGCGAAGTAGGGGCGGGCTGCTAGTTCAATATAAAAGGAATTTAAAATGTAATTACAATAATAAAAGCTTCTGGAAATTGAAATGTGCTTCAACTGAAAGTATATAAAAATAAACACAAAAGCATGAGTTCATTTAACGTTTCTTCTCGATACAGACTCAACCGCATCTCAGAGAATTGTAAAATAAGTATTTTCCTTTAAGACCTCCTACGAAGATTTTGCGTAATTTCTAAATTGCCATCCTCCCCGAATTTAAATGCTACGGGAAAATATTTTAATGGAATTCCAGAAATGCTCTTTGATTTAAATCGAACAAGAACTGACAGTAGGTGTGTCTTTTATTATTTATTGAATTCGACATTAAAATTTTAGATATTTAAGTAATTTTCGGGAACATTATTCGTGGAAGTATTCCTTGGGTTTTCCGACATCAATTTTAAGGAGACATAATTAATTCATTTCCAGGTACAGCGAATTGAAAAGAAGAGAAAAATGCTTTTCTTTAATAAATAAATTTAAGTAATAAATTGCTCATCCATTACAGTCAAATTGTATTCAATTCTATCAAGGATGGACGCTACGATTTCAGTTTGAAAGGTGACTAACACGGTTACTTTCATCATGATCATCATCACAACCGAAAGACGTCAACTGCTGGACATTAACTTTACTATAACATTAATTATTCGCTTTATCATCGCCAACTTGTAAAAAACTTCGAACAGGAAATAGAGCCAACTTTTATGACTTCTTCCTAGTTTTCTTATTACTTGTAAGTTAAACCCAGTCTTACTTTCTTGGCACTTAAATTAAACATAACCGAGATGCTCAAACTTCTTTCTGTGTATTTTATTTAACCTAAATTTTCCTCTCTTACTAATTCAAGAGAACTTCTAGCTCCTCCTCCTTAATCAACGCAAGTGTCGCAGTGTCTCCAGAACCACTTAGCAAGTTTTAATTCTTAAGATCACACAGTGCATAAATAATGAAAGGCTGCCAACTCTCTGCCTTACAACTCCAGCTCAGATATTCTAGCCTCCATTCATACGTCAGCATAACTTCCGAACTTCACATATTTATAAAATTTCCATTTAATATGACCGTCGCAGTTTTCAACAAGATCTGTCTGCGGCATAAAATCTTGAGCGAACTACTAGTTTCAAATATGTATCAAAAGAAGCCATTTCACATCGTGCCTCATTGACAAAGTATTAAATGTTAGAGTACTTGCAACCTTTACCACTTAAGAACTCCCCAGATGTTTTGATTAGATTTTCATGTTTCGCAACTAGTCAAACTTTGGATGAAATGGGCTTTTCAATGGATTCTAAAGTCATGATTATCTTTAAGATGTGTCCCTGTGGTGCTAAAATTGCTGAATTTTCCTTGTTCACAAAGTTACTTTACAGGGAGGTGTAGGGGTTATCAAAAAGTTTATTTCATCCCGAAGAACTGCAAAAGAGGTCGGCCTCGAATATTGGTCCTTTGGTAATCAACGAATTCAATTAGCGGTAGTAACTATTTAGCGGTATTTTATGGAAACTGCCTTGAATTTGAATGAATTGGGGTTTAAAATATTTTTAGTCCGCGATGTTGTAATGAAATTTGGCTTTTCACAAAAGTAATCAAGTACCTATTACAAATAATGAGTCATAACTTTAGCACCAGAAACTATTCCTGTCAATTAACTTCCCCAATTTACGGCACGCTGCATCCACTGAACATGCTCAATTTTTCTTCCATCACTCGACAACCACGGAGATTGATTATTAAAATCCCCACTTCCAGAGTCAACTTTCAATAGCCTATCTCAACCTCGTTAACACAAACGTCAACGATGAAACTTTAACCTCAATTCCTCGGAAAATTATATTTCATTTTTATTTGTTCCCAAACAATTTTCTTCATCTACGACCAGCGTTTCAGCGAAAATAATTTTTCGTTGAGTCAGACCGTTAACCAATTTACTTGGAGACGTGACCCAAGCTATTTATGGGACAAACTATTTGATTTGGACCCTCTGCAAACAGTGACCTTTGATCATACCTCTCTGATATAACTCAAAGACTTTTTTTTGTATAGACCTCCCAAATGAATTTGGTTTTATTTGTTCCAAAACAATATTTTGTAGTTTACACTTTAGTACCTATATGGATTTAATATGTCTGAACCTTCAGTTGTGATATAAAATTTCGCTTTGATGTGGGTTGATATTAATATTGTTTCGAGTTATGTTCTGTGGAGTTGGTTTGAGAATTTGTTTCGTCTCTTTTCATGTGAACTTTGTTGTGTACCCAAAAGTTGTGAATTTGATCTCGTATAAGCAGTGGGTACAGTAGGTACATTTGATAGTTATGACCTCAACCATGGTTCAAATGCTACTGGTTTGCCATGTGATGCTTGAAGTGTTGTACTAATTTGACCAGTCAGTCAGTTCTGCTAATAAATATGTTAGCTACCGTTAGAATTCCTATAAGATTATTTTTGCCAAGCTAACCTGAAAAGTTGATCAAAACTTAGCATGATAAAGATATGCGTGCTTTGAGTAGGTACTTTGTAAAACCATTTCACATTTCCGAATGTCTTTTGTAATGCGCACAGCAAAAGAGTGGAACTCTCTACTGCGTCGTGTGTTTCTGAACGCATACAACCCTAATCTCATCAAAGTGAGAGTGAACAGGCTTCTTCTGGGTAAGCTCACTCCATCGTCGACTCGTAGACAGAGTCGACGATGGAGTGACCACCACTGACCTAGACTACAGTCAAGAGCAAACCCATCTTAAATAAAAATATAAAAAAAAACCATCTTGGGATTTCTTACTGCATAATTTTTAGTTGTTGGTTTAAAAAATGATTGACTTGTAAAAGAGATCAACAAAGTGAGATTGAAATTATAATAACTTTCGTAACTGTCACAGTTAATAACTTTGGTCAGACCTCATTTGGGAGTACACTTGTTTGTCTCCAAGAATTATATTGTATACGGCGGCTCGAAATTTTATTAATGTTTTATTAGAATTCTTTCAAGGGCTCTCTCTTGAGTTATTACGGTTTGGTGTCCTTTCTGATTTTTCCTTTCCAGGATTTATTTTATAGTATACCTACATATATTTATATGTAACACGTGAATTGGGCTTTATTAATTCAGTTTGACGTTTATTTACAGTATATATTGCGTTACAGGAAGTATTTTTTTATACAACGTACGAGTTCGTAGGCATACGGAAAATGATTAAACAATTCGGAGAAATATCACAAATTATAACGTATGTTCTAATAAAAAAAATCTGCCAGCTGTGATTTTTCTGATGGAGTGTGATGCGAAAAACATGTTATGTGATATCTTACACAGCTGTCCCTTAATGCCATGGTAACATTAGAAAGTTCGTTTGCACTTAGTATATCGATGTCTCTTAGAAAACAGGCTATCTTAGTCTAAAACACAGGGTTATATAGATTTTGTACAGATTTTGCAACTTGTAATGAATTGTAATGAGCACGAGCATGTTTGCTCTTGTAAATCTCCACTCAAGCCAACCAATAAATGTAAGAAATAGGTGGGAGCTCTGTTCCTCGTCGGTGTTCACTCCAGCCGGTCAATAAAAGCAAGCCAGAGATGAAGAACAAGACTTATCCCGGGAGATAGGGTCCGTGGGGTCGCTACTGCCCAACAGCTCGCCACATGCTGCCCTGCGGTTTTCTGTATCTCTCTTAGTCTGGCTCCTCACCCTAGATCTGTTTAAGCAGAGTAAACCTATATCGGCACAGACCTAGAGTTCGGAGCGCGCAAGCCCCACCACGACGTCAACGTAGAGATAATCATTATTATTATGATTGTGAACAATTAAGAATATGGATTAGAGTCCTTTTTGTTATCAATGGCAACGGTATAATATTCGTTTATTATTTCTTTACGAGTACAGTAGGTCGAACGTCAGTGGTAACAAAACTAGCATACCGTACTACGCTAGGCCAGCGCTAAATCACAGTATAACTACTAGCGTGCGGCCTTACTGTAGTGATTGAATAAAAGTTACTCGTTAATCGACCTTTTATCGAAAAAGTCGGCGAATTCACATTGCCCTTGTAAAACAATTTAAGCAAAATAATTAGATACCAATTCTCTTTAACCATTCAATCACATATGAAGAGCAATGTACCTAAACATAAAAAAGAAATTCTCAATACACAAAAACACTGACAAAACAAAGACTAAACAATCAGCAATCTTTACAGTATAATCGAACAAATTCAAAAAGATTTAATCAACCGACATTTTATTACGATCAACGTTAAAAAATCACCTGTTTTCCCAACTGAAAAATCGTTCCATTCAAAGCATTCGTGAAGAACAAAAGACGGCCAAAACAAAGGCTGTACCACTACAATAAAAACTCAGGGATCTTTACCTTGTGAACCTTTTTATTGTTACCTAACCTTTTCCCGTTGATCCACTCTGGTTTAATAACCTTTTGCAATGTTGCAAGGAAAATGGGATTTCAGAACTCGAAGCGTACCTGCTGTGGGCTAAGAAAAGATGCTCTACTGGTCACTATAATTTTTTTCGGAAATGGCCGCGACCGAGACGGGTGAACTCTAATTTGGAACAAAGAAGGCTCAAAATAGATAGGTAGAGAACGCCGGGTCTATGACAACGAACGAAGACAGGTTCACAGATCAACAGGTTTAGTGTCATCACAGCCGCAGAGGGTGACGGCCTCAGCAAGTGCTCCAGCGTCCCAGCCAAAGGTAGTTAAAGAACACAGCGTGGTTTTAGTCAGTAAGAAACTGACCCTCCACCCACCATAAGGCGGAGGACATGCATGAATATTTACAATCTATCTGTAATTAATGCCAGTAGCGAGAACTTTTACACTCGTACGTACGTACGTACGTACTTACGCTTAGACGCGTGTCTATTTGTGTGCGTGCGTTTTGCCGCGTTGTATGGAGCCAAACTTCTCTATTTCAACTGTATTTTGTAAAACTGGTCCAATTGTTGGTGGACTGACATTTATAAGCTCTCAACTTGGAGTGAATTGCTGTCACTGACAATTAGAGATCGTTGCCCTGAAGTTGGGCGCGCAGTTGTAAATTGTGAAAGTTTACAGAATAGTTTGTGCATGTGAGAAATTATGTCATCCCCGTTAACTTCAGCTTTGACAAAGACTTGGTTTCTGGTGGGGTCATTTTGTAAAAAATGGTGAAAAGAAAGCCTATAATGAAATCCTAATTAAGTTTGTAGTATCTAACAGATTAAATGTTTAAACAATAAAGGTAAATAGCCAGCTTTTAGAGTGTAATTTAATGACCAATTTTTAATGTATTGCTTTTCCAATATAGTTGGAAGTTTAATAAAGAACACAATACAAGCCACGTACTGTAATTCGGTTTAGATTATTAATGGAGTGACGCTTTCAAAGTCGTATTAAGTATTTTGTACGTGAATTGTAGTAATTTATTTCCAGTACTTCATCAATCTCAATAAAATATTTAGAAAAAACTGAACTAATAACGCTCTCTCTCTGAATTATGTCTGATCTAACTTGCTCCCCAATGTTTCAGGTTTGTCAAAACGAGGTTTTATTTTTGATCCACCCAATTTTATAATCTTAATGGTTCTCTCATTCTTGTTTATTATTTTCATTTATTTATCTTTCTTTGAATCTTGATCTGATTGGTGTCTATTTTGGTAAAACATTGTTTAACATTATGCTCTGTATTTTTAGGAGGTTCTTCAACTCCTCTATGCGTCTACTAATCTGTCACTGATATAATAACATTATCACCGTTTAGAATGTATAATGCAGTATTAACATTCCAAGCTGTCACAATATCTTCTAAGATAATAAAACCATCACCATCAATATACCAATTAACTGCCGTGGTATCTTAATATAATACTTTTAAAATATTTGAGACATTGTGTTTTGAACTAAAGTCGTTATAAAAGTTATGGTCAACGATTTAGTGTCTCTTAGAACTTTGGTCGTAAATGAAGTGCTGTAACAACAAAATTTTCTTTTATGTAGTCTCTTTTTGCTTCATTTTATAGTATTTTACAAGGAACTGTAGATTTTCATACTGTATTTTCGTAGTTAATTACTTGTTTTAAAGTGCTTAGGCTAAGCGTTATTCAACTACAAGTTCAAAAAGTTCAAAACCGAGACGGGAACTTATCCAAGCCAAAACACGTGCTAAGCGACGTTTATAGATCTCGGTCTTAGTGTTACTTTATATGTTGCTTTTGTACTTAAATATGCAAGAATCTTGAGTTGTTAAAAACTTATTCATGGGTACTGAAATGTCTTAATTATGAATTTTACTTCGATCTCATAATTATAATATCTAATCACCTGTGCAAACCACCTCAATTATTATTCATGTATTAACCACGCCAGTATCAAAAATACCAAATAAGCTATCACCATCGTAGTAATCAAGTTCTTCCACAACATTCGACAATAACTGCAGTACCATACAAAAAATTCCCACTACCAAATATAACTAATTCAAATCTTATCCCTTCAAAAGATAAACGTCATAACCAATTTCATTTTTCAGTCACCCAACAATGAAAGCACCATAAAGATACCATCACCGAACTCCATCATATTTGGCCAAAAACTTCACCTAGTCATTATCAGGACCATCAGTATATCATCATCTAGCATAATAAAACACGTTGAAGAATAAGAAGCACCCTATAAAAATCCCATAAAACCATTCAAGTTTCGCTCTGCCGTCAAAGATGTGTCGGCATTAGTCGAACGTAGTAATTTACGCTTTTTTTATACCCTACTTGAATCACAATGAAAATGGCCGCCGTATTTGCTAAAGATTTAAGATTATAGACACGTTGGATATTGTTATGGAATTGGGAAGATTTCGGGTCGCGTTAAGAATTTGCTGAATTATTCCTTATTGGTTTAGCTGTGGTAAGTTTATCTTGAACTCAGATCGAATTTTGTGTAATAATATGATTTTGTGAATTTTAATTTGTTTGAACTTTGTACCAGTATTTTTTTTTGCATTCAGCAACTTTAATATTTTTTGTACCATTAAAAGTGTAAACGTCTTTGTATCTGTAAACAGTTTGTAGAAGTAATCGCCATTTTTTCGCAAATGTAAATTGATGATCACTGTTTCTTTATTATTGTGATTACTGCTTGAGATGGAACTGTTAATAACTTTCCTCCTTCTTCAGAATGATTATCAATGTTCTCCGAAACACACAAAAATGAATAAAATTGTCTAATATTTACCAAATTCCAGCCCAAACGTTGTAATTAAGTTTTCCTGAGTGCAAAATTGAATATGAAAATACCTCTTAGATTTTATTTTATACCTGGAAGCTATTATTAAGTACTGATTGCATTTTCACGTAGACTGCAATTTGGGCTAAATTCATAACTTTACTGAAAGTGTTATTTCATTTTGTTTTAAAGTGCTTGAACTAGTGTGGTACCTAATGTAGTTTTGACGTATATTAGTTTTTTTCTAATTGTTAAGAATTTGATTCGAATTCATAATCTTTGTGCTGTAGTCATTATAATCCAAAGTTGGTATGTGATGTGAAGAATAGGTTTAAGTTTAAAAATGACCTAAGTAAAACCTCCCTACCGCATCCGCGTTGAAATTTTTTCATGAGTTTTAGTTAGTTAGTGGCTCACGTACGCTTAGAAAGCTTTCATTATTATTACAACGAATCACTGCTTTTCTAAACTAAGCTCAATATCAAAAAGCCCACACTGTCATAGAAATAAAACCCAACCTTCTATTTTTTAGTTATTTCACGAACACATAAAAGTGCTTGTTGAAAGCTTTCTTCAACGCTTGGTCTCGAATCTATCGATCTTCAACTATTCTAAGGAGCTAAATCCCAGACCCTTGTACCCTTCCCCCGACAACTATCAACACTATTACAATTTGTCTGAAGACTGTTTGTTTGTTGTCAATGCTGAGTACACTGCACAGTCAAGAGTGAAACTTTAGAATATTGATGAGCTGTTTATCAGCGCAAGTCAATTTTTTAATGTAAACACTCTACAAAATGTCTTGGACTTGACGGATGAAATACAGTTTAAAATAGCTTGTTTTATTTTTGCTGTTTGTTTTTGATGATGTTAAAGCCTGACTCAGCACAGTTTTGACTTGTATCTTATACTTAATAAAAAATCTTAAATTTATTAAATTAAACCGCTGGGTCAACAAACACGAAAGTTTGCACAAGAGTCAGCACTACGAAAGGATTTTTGAAAATTAATCACCTAAAATGGTTAAATAAGGGGCAAAAGGTCGTATAGAAATTCTTCGTTATTGCCGATGGCAAATCCCACCAGGCACACGACCTGTACCTTTATAAAATTGTTTAGAGTTTTCAACAATCTTTGAAAGAGTTTTTCAATCTACGAAGCAGACCACACGTCTGCTCCATATTTCTAAACAAGGTGACGACGTAATATCTCCAACAGTCCAACACAATTCCATAATATATAAAGGCCAAACCGTGGACAAAGTCTAGTTGATAACAAACGATGTTATCTCCCAGATCCTTCAAGTTTCAGCGACGGACCGCCGACCTTTTTCTCAAGTCGTTCCCTCCAGGGATGATAATATTTAGTGTTCCAATCTTGGATAACTTAGATTTTTAGGTTTTGCTTGGAGTTATCGCCTTTGAGCTAGGATGTAGTAAAATTCTGATTATGTCTTGGATTGAAGACTGTATTTGATGGTGGGCGTCGAAGGGTATTTTTAGATGTTCCTCGCAGATAGTTTCATAATCGTTATTTTTGGGATATTGTTTTATAAGTGAGTGTATTTATGTCAATAGTTTGAAATGAAAATAATGTACAGAAAACTGTTGCAAACACCTAGGTACCTGGATTGAAAATGGAAACAGAGCGTAGAAAAGTATTTCAAATACGAGTAGTACCTACCTACGCATTATTTATTTTTTTGACAATTTTCATACAATGTTAAGGAGTATACTTTAATGTGACATTACAACGATGAAAAGCAAAACAAAACACAATCAAAATCAGAAATTATGTAGGTATTATAAATCCTAATTTGCTATTTTTTTATAAAAAAAAATAATTATTAAGAAAATGGCGTTAAAAAGGTCATACCGTAAATACTGAGACCTTTCACCTCCTAGAGAGCAACATAATGATATTTGGCCGCAAACACTAATATAAGTGACCTTTACGGTGTTTCGTAGTGCCAAAGTATGTTCAGTCCCAAACTTAGTCCTCTTCTAGTTTATTTAGCCCAAAATTAACTTGTAGCAGTTTGGTCTTTGGACCATCGTTTCTATCGCTTACAATTAGATGAACTAGGGATAGTTCAGCTTAAAGTGTGAGGTTTAGTTATTACCGAAGTAGGTTTTACTCCTTCGCATGATGTAGCTGGTTCTTGACGTTTTTCTTTTTCGTGTGACCAAGAATTATTATTTGATTGTTTGGGTTCTACATTATGGACATGTAGGTAACTACTTTTTCATTTTGGTTCCATTATTGTTTTCCAGGTATTACACTGTCTTATCTATGTTTTTGTACGCGTTACTAGTTTGTTATTTGATCGTTTATTTACATGATTATTTTCATCTCTGGATGTAGGCAGAATTTAATTTAACTCGTATTGTCACCCACATACAGTTCCATAACAATTTGACACGTGGAATTCCGAAACCCAAAAGTGTATTACAAAAATTTCAAATCAATCTACCTACCCAACATTCCAATCCCAGGTATAAACGAAATAGCGAAAAATTTTAACCGTTCGTGAGCCCACGGTAAATGTAATTCACAGGGCAGACGACCTCAGGCAAGATTAAAAAACTTTCTGCCCAACCCTGTGGTTTCGAGGGCAAAAAAATATTAATGAAATTTCACGAAACCCCCGTTGACCGAAAGGAGCGAACTTCATCAAAGTATTTTCTCTGTAGCGGAT
This sequence comes from Brachylomia viminalis, assembly GCA_937001585.2. Classification (NCBI taxonomy): domain Eukaryota; kingdom Metazoa; phylum Arthropoda; class Insecta; order Lepidoptera; family Noctuidae; genus Brachylomia; species Brachylomia viminalis. The sequence goes on along the minus strand of OW443307.2, from coordinate 2,326,595 downwards.
AGGCAATTAAGAAATTCAATTTTGAGATACGGTATCGGTTTCTGAGTATCCTCAGTGTTTGAAGGGTTGACGGTTGTCATCGAATCATTTAGAAATAAATCTTGCTAAGTGGTATCGGAAACGATTGACTTAAATGTGATTGTAGGGAAGAATTACATCAATATTAATTGTAGAGATTGATTGATGACTTTTTTAGGGTTGGCATTTTATAATAATTGTAAAACTAGCGAAAATTATCAGAGGGCCTAGACAAGCCATAATCAATTTTAAAGCGTTTCGTGTCTAAAACGACTTTCAATAAGAGTGACATAAGCTTTTTGGTATCTTATGTCAGTCGCATACATTTTTAACTATTCCATCATTGTCATCACTGATGGAATGTCAAATTGTCTAAGCCCTCGACTCGTATGAGCACGTTTAACTAAATCTTTTAAGCTTATATCACATACTACACCACATCACCATCCCGCTATTGCTTCTGTTCAAACTCGAGAAATAACTCCTTAGTTTACTATAAAGTTTACTCAACTTTCATACTAACTATCTAGTAGACCATTGAGAGACAATAGAAAGTACTACGATAACAATTAGTTTAATTACTTTCCTGAACACTAGTACACTTTGCGTTAAGTCTTGGTACTGAGTTTTCCTTACGTTTTTATTAGGAACAAGGTAACCCTCTCTTTCAGAAAGATGTAGTAATTTCATCATTTCTCATAAATTCATCATCCTCAAACCGTTTCTCCAGTTTATTTGGGCACAAATCTCTATTAGCTGTCATCTCATTAGTCATCTTCTTTCTAGCGAAGTCAAATAACACGCAACCCATCCATCATTTCTTTGGTCTTCCTCTACTTTTATAGCCAGTCACGTTCATACTCGAAACTTGCCTCACGACATGGTTCCTAATTTTTATCACAAAGCATAAGCATAATCAGCCTATAACGTTCCCACTGCTGGGACGCAAGCCTTCTCTCGGTGAGAGGGTGTGGGCCGTAATCCACCACGTGGTCCCAGCGAGGGTTTGTAGATGTCACATGTCTTAAAATTTTTGCTTATAGGACATGCCGGTTCCCTCGCAACATTTTGTTACACCATTTTTATCACATAATCTCCTACTATTAACACCCTCCATCAGCATACAGCAGAAAATAATACTGATAAAGTCGTGAAAATGATTCACTGATATAAAGGAGGCTCATACACTGTGAGTGAGAGGGGTATAATTGAAACAGTATGATTTATACTGCGCTCATAGCTGTTTTATCTACGGCCTTATTTCTGAAGCAAGAGTAAACAAAAGCAAAATTGATAGGAAGTAATGGGTGTAGGGAAGTGTTTTCAACGCTATAAAACTTTGTGCCGTGAGGTTTGTGTTGCACTTAATTGGTTTTAAATGTCGTGTTTTGTTATAGTGTTTTATGAGTTTTTGATTGATTGGTTTTCTTAGCTTTTATGGTGTGGAAGAGAAATGTTGTAACTGTAAGCAGTTAATTAAGGAATGGAAATTGCGATTGTTAACTCAGTTTCTTTATTCAGTTTAATGTATGTATTTTTATTTTACTAAAGAAGTCTTAAAAGAAGTAACCATTAGGAAGTAATTTTTTTTTTCAAACATTAGGTTTAATTAATTTTCTAAGAAACCAGGGGCAGTAATATTTATATTACGATCCATTTGTATTAAACAAATATATGATAACATAAATATTATTCCACCTATAGCGATTTTTAAGCCTTGTTCGTTTGTGCTACACATACAAAATGTAAAGCACTAACCGAAGAAAACGTAAAAATCGCTTACATAATTTTTTTACATAACCACCTCTGCACACGTCAGCAATGCAGCAATATTTTATATTCCGAGCCACCCAATTTTGAGTACCCAACCGATTCTTATCCCAATTTCCACAGAACTGATGTAAACACAATGGAAATACCGCATCTATACCGTTTTACCCCACTCTCCCCCAAAAAGGGTTCCTGGGCGGAGTCAGTGAATTATGGTCTTTTAAAATCTTTTTTTTTCTTTGTTATCGTTCAGAGTTTTTCGTTGCGATAAAGAAGATTACACCATTTATCTTAGGGTTGACTCTGGAACATTTTTGCAGTTTGTATAATTTTATTTTTTTGGGACTTTCCGGGGTTGAAAACATTTATTTGTCTTGAAGTGAAGCGGTTTTATTGATTGCCTTCGTATCCAGACGTATGTAGATAAAGATTTTTATTAGCTACCGTTTTTGTCTACTCTGGATTTTCTTATTAGAGGTTAAACATACATAGATCATTATGGTATTATTGTTGTTGGTATGAAAAAGGATTGGGAACATAAATACGATTGATGCGTTATTATATAAATTCTGCTAAATGGAGCTAAACTTAATCGGTCTTATTACAAAACAAGGTTGTTCTTTTGACATCCCCAACTTTGCTTTGGTAGTTTTTCAGTTAACTTATCTTTTTTCACTTCACGTATTTTATCCACTTAGTGTATAATGATGAAGTTAAAATAAAATAACTTCCTCTCACTGTTATTAACATAGCTAGTAGAGGTATACGAATGTGTGTGTGGTAGGTACCACAACTAAAAAGTGAAAAATAAAAACATTTTACAAAAAAAAACAACCAACTTCAAAAAAAAACACTACAAAGTGCAAAATAACTTTAATTTCGGAAGTCGGTGGCAAAAAACGAAAATACAAAACCATAGACAACGACTTCCGAAATTAAAGTTATTTTGCACTTTGTAGTGTTTTTTTTTGAAGTCGGTTGTTTTTTTTTGTAAAATGTTTTTTTAATTCTCGGAACACCTTTGCTTGGAAAACTTACTGCACCAGTACACGTGTACTTTTGAATACCACTAACGAATAGAATATAACAAAGCAAAGCATATCCAGGTTTAATGTTCCTTTGCTGGGACACAGGCTTTTTCTCTGTGAGAAGGAGTGGGCCACCACGAGTCACCACATGTCTTCCAATTTTTGATATTAAGACATGCCGGCTTACTTTCCTGGTATCGTTCGTCAAATCATTGAGCTCCTCAAGTTCTGAGTTGAGCTGCACGATTACTGACTGGACAGACCCACTCAACCTGTGTGGTTCTTTCCTCAAAATAACATTTCAGATACCGATCTACATAGTCTTCATATGATCTGACCAAGATTTTGTCTGGACTTTAAAAGAGGCTGTGACCAGTGTTGTTTTTTTTTGTTTTGTTGTTTAAAAGAGGCTGTGTGTGAGCGCTGAGTTTGTTTCGGCCTTTCTTCTCAGAGGACGCACCCGTGTTCTTTCAGTTGCCTGTGCCAGGGGCCACGGTAACCCTTTCAGACTTTCCCGCAACCCTGGCAGGCATCGGCCCTAGTGGACCCCGTCATTGTTGCTGACATCTCTTTGAGGCGCGCGTGGAACACAATGCGCCGTCGACCCGGGCCTGGTCCTTATTCGACGGCGAGTTACCCATAACTCGCCGTCCGCAAGCCCGCGCCTACGGTGGTCGGGGATCGGCTTGGGATTCCCGACGCACAGGGCGTCTCCTGCGGCGGCTAGGGGCGTGAGGGCGCAAATTTTGCCTCTCCCTCACGCGTTCCGCCTCTTCCTTCGCGAGCATTACTGCTTCACAGAAGGAGGTGACAGATTTTCCCATACCCTCTCGCTCCGTACTATGGCCTGGACCAGGGCCAGACGCGAGAGATCTCCACCGCCAATCGCCTGCACGAGGACATGGCGGTGGTGCTCCGCCCAAGCCGGGCACACCTCCACCGTATTCTCCACCGTGTCCTCCGGGCTTACCTAGTACTAGCTACAGCTAGTAGTAGTAGGCTAGTTCCAGCAGTAGCTGACCCAGTATAATGAAATATTAAATAATTTGATTCAGTCTGTCCCTTGCTGCCCTCCACCAGCGACGCCCTAAGCCGAGGTCCGTACTCCACAGAGGGTGTCCTTAGCGTGTAGTCGCCTAGTTTATAAGTTTTTAAGCCCTGACTGGAGGCCTTAATTAATTAAGGCAACCACAGGCAATCCCGGTTAAGTAGCCGACAACGTCATAGGATGACCTGCGAGACGCCATTTACTAAAAAAAAATATAAAAATGATTCGATACAAGAAAAATAAATTAGTAGATAAAAACGTATGTAAAGTAGACACATTTCACACTTCACTTCCAAAAACTTATTCAGCTGCTCTCTGACAGATCATAAACTTGTATGGCATACTAAAAAGCCAATCTCAAGTATTTAGTTCCCAAACATTAATTAATTATTCATACATTAATAGACTCGGCAAACACGAAGTCTTCCAGTAGTGTTTCCTCGCCGATAAAATAACATTGTACAGAATAATTACATTATGTATGAACGTGAATAATTAATGTTTATGTGGACCACGTTTTAAATGTTTGGGATGAGTAAGTTTGGGGGTTTGCGAAGTGGGTAGGGTGAAATAGAAAGATGATACATTATAGTCATAGAATTAAATTTTTGGTAGTTTTAATTGAATATCCCACGTTATACTCTGCAAACTTGGCGAATGAAAGCTAGACCGAAAAAAGTGTAACATTGTGACATTATGTTTCTTTTTTTTAAATTTAGTTACTCTCAAACGTTGTCAATTTATTTAATTGTGCTTGTTATTTAATACACATACAGCGAAAGGAACGTCGTTCCAACCAGGTGACCCACGACTTCTCTCGACTTAAAAAAAATTGGTTGATTCTCTCTATTTTCACTATTAAGAGATAGCATTCATTTGATCCTTCAACTCTCAACCTCACCCTTCCAAACTGTATGTGATTTAAATACGACTAACGTATATCTTAATAGGTTGTTAAAGGAAGGAAATTCTTTTAAAACTTTTTACGGAAGCCTTATACAGTCAAAACTAAAACAGAATAATAATATATAATAATATAAGGGCTGATTTTTCAATAGTCAGATAACTTTTACCTGAAGAATAAATATGACATCTTGACATATTTTCTATACAAAAGCTGTGAAACCGCCATATTTATTACTAAGATATCTGACTATTGAAAAATCAGCCCTTAGTCTGTTTCACTTTTGACTAACAAGTAAAACAAAAACGAATAAGTTACAAAACAAATTTTTGTAGATAATATTTTCATAATTTTCTGTAGATTTAACAAATTAAGGCGGAATAGTTGAGCAATTTTCTAGTAGTTATTTTTTTGCAACCCCTTGTACTTATATTTGACGGCTTACTCTTAGTACAAAACTTACTTTACAAAACCTTCATTACTTTTTGTATACACTTCCTGATTAACTCTAGGGTCAAATAGAAGTGGTTACCTATTTCATTTACGTTTGAGACTAAGGGCCGGTTTTTTGATCCGAAGTTAACTCAACCATTATAAATAGTAACTATGGTTGAAATTTGGCCAAATGCGTTGATCAAATCAAAACATTTTGCCAAAATTTAACCATTAACTCAACCATTAGTTGAAAATAGTGACTATGGTTGAATTTTGGCCAAATGTGTTGATCAAATCAAAACATTTTGCCAAAATTGAAGCATTAGAGTTATCTACGGATCAAAAAACCGGCCCTAAACTAGCAGTTGGTTAACCTGATGTTAAACGGAACATATCCTTAGCTTAAACCAATTTAATACTATCTAGGGTGTGCCATAGTGTAATTGTATGGTCTCCTTCACGTAATCCCGGATATAATTAAAGCGTTTATTTTTCTTAATGTGTTATTCGGTAAACCAACATGAATCGGAAATCGCGAGTTTTCTCAATCACGCACCTTAAGTTAGGTTAGAAACTTATCCGTAATGAATTGCAACCAAAACCATTACATAATCAACCATTGTAAACAAATTTATTGGTCAAAATTTGAATCCTAGTGCGCCGTATTTGTTGACAAAATTGGAGAAGTAAAGTAGAATACACTACACCTACCAAAATAAATTTTCTTAAAAACAAATTACGTAACTCAAGCTTTTTATTTTAGTCAATCCAAAAACGATAAACGTTTAAAATACATAGATAATCATCACCTACTACCGTATTTTATATCGTATATCTAACATCTAAACTACTAGGGAGGTCAAACATTTTCCAGTTTTACTCTGACCCACAAACTTTCAACTGGTTTTGAGAATGTCCAACATTACCTATGCTCATAGATTTCGTTTGTGCCGTAAATTTTATCAGCTGATTATGTTTCGTCGTTTTTAATAGGTTAATTTTCATTTCTTGAGTTAATTTTATTATGATAGTGTAGAAAGTTGCTTATGAATGGGATTGGTTTTGGATTAGCTGCAACAGTATTTCTTATTTCAGATGGTTTAATTTTACGATTATGAATCTCGAACCCGCATCCTGTTTCTTAGCAAGTGTGTTTTACTGTGGTATTTTGCTGTAAAAATAAAGAGCCTGGATCAAAACAAAACCTATTTTCAGGCAACAAAGTCAAAGTCAAAAACATTTATTTCAAATAGCCACATAAAAGGCACTTTTGAACGTCAACATTTACATTAAAATAGAATTGATTCTAGTTGCCCCTTCCAAAAGGTAGTTTCAAGGAGAAGAATGGGCAAGCTACTCCACCGTTACTCTTCTAAAATGTGTTACAATATTTTGAATACATTCATTATATAATTATATGTGAAGACCTATGCACCTACAATAAAATTATCCTCAAAATCAAAATCAAAAGTCATTTATTCAAATTAGGCTGAGAATCAGCACTTTTTGAACGTCAAAATCACATAAGACAGTCCCCCCAAAACGCCCACCCTTCACCACTTCCTAGTGCTTTAGCTGGGAAGATGAAGTGGCGGAACAAACTCCCTAGCAGCACTGCTGTCTGTTCAGTTAGAAGAACTGGATTCTATACAGTATGTAATAATAAGTATATTAAGTATTATTAATATAATAAGTGTATAGTAATAAGTAATTAACATTACGAAACAGAAAAATATTAAAATTATTTGCCATATGTCAGCTAGCACACGCCAATATTTAAAACTATACTCAAGCAGAAATAAATAATAAATACAAAAACGCGAACAGAACTTAATACATAATAAAAAGCCTCCTGGCATAAAGGGCGTGCCCGCTTACATATGCAATGCTGCATTATGGTTATATGTATATAGCTGTAACTTGTAGCCACAAATGATAAACTAGGACCTTCGAAGTAAAATAAAGAAACATTAACTTCTAATAACAATAACAAAACCATAGTCAGCAAGATGACCTGTCACCACAAGCAGCACCCGTTCACGAGCATAACGCAAAGATTAGCCATTACTCCCCTCGCCATATTTGAGGGAAGGAGGCAACCCGACCACAATATTATAGGTAAAAAGAATTTAAAAAATGTAGCAATAACAAATAAGTTAATTTTGTGATAGATACATGGTACTCACATATTTACAAACATTGTAAAAGTATACGATTTTCAAATTATTAAAACAAGCAATATGTCAGTGTGTGAGTTAAAGTAATCACTGAATGTAAATCAATGTCATAAAAATAATAAACTATACAATTAAAGTAGCAACAAGTTTGATTTTGTCTAGACCCTAGATTGTCCTACGGAGCTGGACCAGCATATTTCCTAGCATTCTTATCTTGGATATAATCCTCTAATTTGTAATATTCTTGTTTACAAAGTGAACTTTTTATATGAATTTTAAATTTTCTTTCATTTATTTGCAATATATGACAAGGTATTTAGTTGTAACATTTAACACAGTATCCCATAAAAGATGTATGCACTTTAGCTAATCTGAAAAATGGTTGGTCTATTTTATCTTTATGTCTAGTATTCAAATTATGTCTATCCCTTATTTTATTAAAAAGGTGCAGATTTTTCTTACATACATAATATTTTCAGCAATGAATTGGCAAGGTACCGTCATAATATTAATCTTTTTAAATAGTTCCCTGAGAGATTCGTCGACTATAAGACGTGACGTGGATTATAAATTGCTCTGACAGCTCTCTTTTGCAATATAAAGATGGATTCAATGTCATCAGCCCGACCCCACAGTAAAATGTCATACGACACAATGCTGTGGAAGTAGCTAAAATAGACCAAACGCGCGGTTTCTACATCTGTTAACTGTCTTATCTTTCTAACAGCATAAGCGGCCGAGCTTAGCCGCCCCGCAAGAGGTGTTATATGAGGTCCCTATTGTAATTTCTCATCTAGCGTGATTCCTAGGAAAACCGTGTGATTAATAAATTCTAGTTTTCCCCATTCAATAATAATATGATGTCACATTCGCTATTTCTAACATTAGGTAATTTTAATTGAATGCATTTGGTTTTTTTCCCATTTAGTACAAAACTATTTACCGTAAACCAACAGACATTGGGTCATAATTTTATTATATTCTTTATAAACGTGGCTGTATAACGGTAATCAATCACTCCTCGGCAAAAGGTAGACACTGTCTTTATCTAACCTTGAACTCTGAAGCTGCACGACAGACTAATAACAGTAATAACTATTATGTATTTAAGTACAAGGTCATATGTAATCTTCCACAATGTATTAGCTTAAAATCCTTAAAACTTACTGTATCTTACCTACGTGAATAATACCTATATAATATTAGGAACATTGTTATGGTACTAAGAACATGTTAAAATAATGTTTTGATTACCTACCTTTCTCCGCAAAAAGTTATTAAGTGGGTATAATCTTAAATTGAAACTTTTGATTCAAAGCCTACACCTAAAAACTAGGATGTTATTTTGTTGTTAAATATAAAACATAAGAGAATCCTTCGATTAGGATTATGTTGCTAATGATTAAAATTTTACAATACCTACTTACAAACTAATTAATATATTAATTAAGTACGTAAAACGTAAAATTATTGCATCTTGATTGATCTTCTTTGATTGTTGGTTTGGCTCCGCCTCAGAGTTGAGAATGCGATGACGAGAGAATGCGTTCCTGACACTGTCAGAGTGACAAGTCTAGTAACTAATAAACATCAAATTCGCAAAACACGTATTCTTTTGTATGAAACTGGCAGGTGTCAAAATTGTCAAAAACGCCTTCAGCTCTCGTCGTCGCGGTCGCCGCGTCGGCCGTACTGTAATTAGTTTTTATTGTTATCTAACTGTAACTATACATTTTGCTCCAAGTGTTTCATACATCTAAGAGTACCTAGTCACAATCTGTAAAAATAAATATATACAGAGTGGTCCAAATAGTGACGTCAATAAAAAAAATTGTATCTTACACCTAGGGGTATCCGAAAATACCCCATGTATGTTCCGCGATTTTTGATAGTTTAGAAGATATTATGAATATTTTTTTTAATTTTTGGGAAAATTTTTCGAGGACTTCTTTAAAATTTATAATTTTCTTTCGATAAGCTTTTTTATGTTTTTTTTTTGCGCTGGGACAATCATGATATATTCTTTCATGTATAAAAAAATATCTCCCTAACATTAGTGCAAGATACATTTTTTTTTACCAAAAGTGAGAAGTTTACATTCTTACGATTAAAAGTTGATTTTTAATCGTAAGAATGTAAACGATTAAGTTAGGGTCTAGTATACTTACATTTTGTATGCCGCCAAGTCTCCAATCCTAGCCTAAGTTTAGTCAGACTACCATTAGAAAGAAAGCAAGAAAAATTGTTTATTCTGCACAAACAAAACGCACATTACAAATAAAAAAATAATAAAAAAGAGACTTAAAAGTATACACATCCAACGTTGTCAAAAGCCTCATATTCAAGCATACATATTGCCGACAATTTTGTCCATTGCTTGATGTGTCAGTGCCAGAGACCAAAGACAAGACACCTTATACACCATATTATACATTTACATGTAGCTTTATCTCTGCTCACCGGTTTATTGCAAGCGCTAGCACTTCGTAGAACCAGAACATATAGAGAACAGAACTGAAACAATAATATATTCGCCGTCGTCTGTTTCATTACATTTTGCATACATTATGACAGTGTATTTATGCCTAAGGACTTAAATAGTGTGAGTAAGATGAGTTATAATGCGCTGAATGTAAATTTTTATATCTTTTTGCACACAAACTTTCGATGGAAGTTATGCCAAAACTTAAAAATAGGTCACTTTGTAAACCTCACTTGTGGTATTGGCAGTTTCATACTTTGATTCTTCATCGCTACAAATTATTTGGTATGCGCCACACACTATACCTACCTATCACATATTTGGACTTGCAAGCTACTAAGCCGTGTGCTCGCTAAAAAAAGCTTGCCATAGATCCATTACACTACAATCTACGTGCCCTATTTATCAGTAATACTACTGTTTCTGAATAGTTTGCATGAATATCCACTGGCAAATATTCGGTAGAATCGCTCGGGAATTTGCCTTTAAACACCGTTTAAAACTTTCACTCCATCGGCTATCATAAATGCTACTACTGAAAATGTTGAGAAATTTAATATACTCCGAAATGATCTAAAACGGGTCATTTCAATACCTGACCCAGTTCCAGTAAATAGGTTCCAACGCTACATTCAACGTTATTCACAATATCAATACCTTTTACTCGAAGAAATCCTACTGAACTCCATTATGCCATACAAAACCAGTTACCGACGTAATAAACCACATAATATTATACCATTTTCCTAAACCAGGTATCCTAAAATAATATATTTTTACGAGAACTAGCAAACGTAAACGCAAACGTTTCAGGTGAACGCAATACTTATTATAACTTACTCATTTCATGATCAAAAGTTTATTGTACGTAAAATTGAGTCGGACGGAGCAATAAAAATGATTTAGATTATGCTGCCTTAATTTTACAATAGGTTACGATTATGCCGAGTTCCAAACATTTCAGTATGAAACCCTTAATTTAAGTGAAAATATCGCGCAGTAAATCATTTAAAAGGCTGTTAAATTAATATGTATGCCGCTATTGTAAAGGCTGTTTCAGTGGTGAGCGATGCAGTAGCTGTGAGTGAGCAATTTTTTATTACTTTATGCATATTGAATGAGTTTAAAATGTTTTTGTGTCATGTTTTAATCCGGCTGTTAAAAGTGGATTTATGAGGTAATGGAACGCCAAAAATTAGTCTTCATAAGCGATTTTAAATTCTTTTAACTAGTACCTAGTTCGGAAATCAAACTTTACTGAAATGGAACAGAGCTCTTAGCTGTCTCATCTTTTAGAATCTGTTTAAATTATGAGGTAGCTGTTCTTGTTCATTTAGCTCCTATCTTCTTTGCAGTATATTGCGTATACCTGAAACACTGTTTGCCTCGTTTGTTTATAGATTGCAAGCGCTTCTGCTGAGCATGAAATCCTGGGTTAAATTCCCAGTTGGGGCAAAGTGTAATTGGGCTTTTCCGTCAAGGATTTCTAAGCAGCAGCCCGAAGGATTTGTGCCCGGTTGTTGGCCCTCTATTACATGGGACGTAAACAGAACTGGCGAAATGTGGGTGTACTACTCTTACCCTTGGTCTTACTCTTTGAGGAATATAGGTGTGATGTTTGTCAAAGTCAAAGCATTTATTTCAAATAGGCACATAAAAGGCACTTTTGAACGTTAGCATTTACATTTAAATACAATTGATTCTAGTCGCCCCTTCCAAAAGGTTGTTTCGTATGGAGAAGAATGGGCAAGAAGATTTGTTATGTTCATATTCTACCGAAACACCTAAATAAATGACCCATAGCATATCTCCTACTGTACCGCCACCTCACTCGGCGCAGTGCATTGGGAAATAAATGACCCATAGCATATCTCCTACTGTACCACCACCTCACTCGGCGCAGTGCCTTGGAAAATAAATGACCCATAGCAAATCTCCTACTGTACCACCACCTCACTAAGCGCAGTGCCTTGGAAAATAAATGACCCATAGCATATCTCCTACTATACCACCACCTCAGTCGGCACAGTGCCTTGGAAAATAAATGAACCATAGCATATCTCCTACTGTACCACCACCTCACTAAGTGCAGTGCCTTGGAAAATAAATGACCCATAGCAAATCTCCTACTGGACCACCACCTCAATAAGCGCAGTGCCTGGGAAAATAAATTACCCATAGCATATCTCCTACTGTACCACCACCTCACTCGGCACAGTGCTTTGGAAAATTCGCTCGCGAACCGACCCCTGAATACGAATGAACTTTTTGCACCTCATTTTAATGTCCGCTAATATTATTCGGTTTCTTCAGTGGTGGCTGTTTTAAATTTTAAATATCACTTGCGTATGTTAAGAGTTTATTAAGTTGATATTAAATTACTTTGTCATGTTGAAATCTTGGGATTGGAATATGAAAATTCAATATGAGACTGGGTTACTTTCGTTTGGTTTTATGAGGCTTTGTATTTTGTGATATGAGCTGTGTTGGAGGAAAGAGACAATAATCGTTATGTGTATGAAAAAGTAGGCTGAGATCCTATTTGCGAGACATATCAGAAAAAAGAAAAAACACGACCAAAGTAATAGATAGACATTTTTATTACATAAATAATCGGCTGTTTTACATGTTATTCTACCTTTTAGCTCAATACATATATAGACTTGTATTAACCTAAAAATACAGATGTGTGGACTTTCAAGAATGTAAAAAAGTATTGAAAAAAACGTATTTCGCTACATTGAAAAGAGCTTCATTCTCAGCAAAACCTAACAAACAAAAGCTTGAGTTAGGTACTAAGACATAAATTCTGCGCCTGTCCTGACTCCAGAAAAAATACCTTAAAAGTTCAATTTAAGTACGAAAAAGCACTCAGTCAACGTGTCTAGACCATTTGGTAATTTAAAGGCACGCTTTCTTTATTACCAGTATATACTGACCATCTCTCATTAGTTCCAAAAAAAAAAAAATACAGGGTATGTGGGAGACTTTAAATGACAAGGGTACACCCTGTTTACTGTACCCATCTCAACACAACAGGGTTACCATCTGGCGATTCATTTGTATTGTCCAGATTTTAAAAATGATGGCCAAACTCAACAACAACAGCGAAGCTTTATTTTAGGGATCCATTTTCAGTCCGATAGAATTTCCAAAGTTGGTCCAAAAGCTGGGTTTTGTTTTTCTAGGTTTACGTCAGTTTCTAAACTGTAATATCCGCATGTTTTAACGTGTTGGTTGGTAGCCCTGCGAGGTGTGTGTGGTCAGGAATACAAATGGCGAACACAAGACCGAATGGCTTCATTTTGGGTCTGGCGGAGAATATTTGCATGTTTTGACGACGGTGCTAATAATAAGTAGCTTGGGATTTAAATAACTTTATCTCTGTTGTTTATTGTGAGGATTTACATAGTCGTAAGTACACAACGTACAACGAAATCTCTGCACTACGTACAACATCTTTTATTCAGCCAAAAGACGGCCACTGCTGGACATATGCCTCCCCCAAGCGTCGCCATACGTACCCGTCCTGTGCTTTTAACATCCAGCAGCATTTACAAGGTCATCGGTCCACTTACCTATTTAGTTATTGGTCAAAACATCGAGCTCTTCATAATTATTATGTTTCAACATACCTAACACATTTATGATAATCACCATAAAATTATCTTAGTTGATAATTTTTCGAAACATTTAATGGCATACATGCCATAAAATGTTTCGAAAAACAATAAATGTAATAATGTATGTAATGTTGTTTGCTGTGTGTGTGTTGTGTAAATGTTACCCAAAATACGTTCTATAATATGGTTAAACATTTCCTCATTACAATTTCTTAAAACACTTACCTACCTATATCCAACATCAGCAGTGTGAATTGCACAAGTTTCCACTTTTTAAATAAAAATAATTTGAGTAGGTACTTTTCCAACGAATTTTTATTTTTATTTTTTATTTAAGATGTGTTTGCTCTTGACTCTAGTCTAGGTCAGTGGTGACAGAGTCGACGATGTAGTGAGCTTACCCAGAAGAAGCCTGTTCACTCTCACGAGAATAGTTCTTTGATAACAGTAATTATGATGATCAATGCTCGTGCCTTCTCTTTATGAGAAGAAGGCGTCTGCCCTAAACTGGGACAGAAATAGGCTGGTATTATTATATATATTATAATAATAATAATCCCACCGCCGTATCTCTACGTTGACGTCGTGGTGGGGCTTGCGCGCTCCAAACCGTAGGTCTGTGCCGGTAAAGTTTACTTTGCTGGAACAGGTTTACGGTGAGGAGCCAGACCAAGAGGGATACAGAAACCCGCAGGGCAGCAACATGTGGTGAGCTGTTGGGCAGTAGCGACCTCACGGACCCTACTTCCCAGGAGAAGTCTTATTCCTCATCTCTTTCTGGCCTTTATTGGGCGGCTTGAGTGGAGATTCGCAAGAGCAAACGTGCTCGGAGGAAGAAAGTGTTCCAGTAAGTACTGGTAGGGACCTAGACCATCTTCCGGGCTCTGAAATTGTCCTGATAGTCGTGGAATACCTCTCCACTCCTCAAGCACGTCAGGATATGTGGCCCCCTTGGCTCTACATCACTAAGTGCTAGCGACAGCTTCTGGGGGCCCATTATTGACTGTGCCATAGTCCTTCCATAGTTCTAGGTAACCAATACACTATAGCTACCCAAACCCATAGCCCGATATGTTTTGTTCCCATGTTCTGCAGTAGTCCTGCACCAACCGGGGGTTGTCCTTGGGAGCACTTGCATAGTGCATACAAGGATAATCGTCGGCTGGTGCCTCAATGCTTAAAATTGTCTAATGGGCCTCTGCGAGTTGGGTTTGGTCCCTCGTACGCCTTCCAAAGGCCCGGGAACCTAGGGTTCCGAGATATGTCAACGACATTTAAATAATGATAATTATATACAACGTGGCGCTACAACGGTGACTTTAATTTAATACACGGGTAGGGCTAGTGCCCATTAACCATATAAATATTGATAGGTTAAAATAATACGTAAACTGAAAAAAAAAATTTTTCAAACAAACTAAATAATAAAAAAGTCATTAAAATTGGGATCACCCTTGCAAAAATTCATTCATGAAATTACTTACCTAGCTCGCTTACGTTAACTCGGAGCGGCAGTGTGTCGGTTCGCGGGCTGGCAACCGCGCGTCGCGTCTTGTACCTACTCGTGATCGGTCCGATTCTTTGACGGCATATTATCAAAGAAACCGAGCGGCGCAAGTGGTACAAACACTTATCACATCACCCTCTCTTGTTACTATTAGTAATAACTGTCATCACTAATCACTGCCATCACGATCATAAGTTTACACAAGCACTAATAGCACAAATAAATGCGTCCGTATCGCAAGAGGTGTAAACGTACCTACTAGATAAGAAAACGAAAACCAATCAAAGTGTCTTTATCGCAGTACCATGATCTAATTACTATCCTAATTACACAAAAAGAAATAAATAAAACAATAGCTAAGAGTCTTTTTCGCGACGTAATTATGCGCACTAGAGTAAATAAGTGCGTCAAGGACACGGGTTCGACTAGCACTAGAAAAGCAAAAAAAGAATTCGTGTTCGGTGCGGCGGGTGGGTGGAAGGGAGAGCGCGCGTCGCCTGCGCTGCTCGCCAACAAAGGAAATTTCCTTAAATTCGCCTACTCTATGCATTTGTTTCATCCTAATAGTATTGCTTATTCGTTTTAATTTCATTGATGCGATGTTATGATCCGTGACCCCGGCAAATGACCGCTGCGCGACAGTTCTTTATGTACAGGTTGCTCTAAAATGCTATTTTCTAAAATTTTAAATAAGTCCGTAAATAATAACATTTAATGGAAATATAATTTCTTCATGAAACGAAAATGTGAAAACGCATATGTGTGTTAAATTAAAGTCACCGTTGTAGCGCCACGTTGTATATTATAATAATTATTATTATTACAAATATTATAATAATTATTATTATTATTATAGAACGTTTTACTTAGGGGTTCGTGGCTAAGTAATAACATCCGCACCAATCAATCGCTCAGGTTAAGCGACGTTTGTCGCGTTTGTTCCGTGAATGGATGACCATCTTAATAACCCGAGACGTTAAGCCGTTGATCCTGGCTGTCATTATTGGATCTTCGACAGAAGCCCGAAAGTCTGACAACCAGTCTTACCAAGGGGTATCGTGTCACCCAGCAACTGGGTTATGGATGCCAGATAGGCAGACCACAAAATATTTGGGGAAAATCTGGGCTGATAAAACTTTTTACCTTAACTTTTGACCAGTTGCAGAAAATAATATAATGCACTAGAATATGAGCTGTGAAAGCCATAAATCTAGAAAGATACGTGTCATCAGTAAGCTAAATCGTCCACTGTGCCAAATTCCATGGTAAGCTTCCAAAAATTGCTGAATAATCAATCACCACGGCAACCAATTATTCGTCTACCCCACACATTGCCCCAATTCGTGGGAAGATTGGCAGCCATTTTCAAAACCATTTTACTCTCAAAATATTCCTAGACTCCTGAAAAAACGAGAAAAATATTCGATTTCATTGTACAGCTACAGTTTTATTGTTAACTGACAATCACTTGTCGATGTCAACACATCAAATCTTCAGAGGATAAATCTTTTCAACCCTCTTTGAGGGGCCTCGGACTGGAAATACAAAGGTTTGGGAAAAATTGGTAAGTATAGGTACCGCCTACCCATTCTTACTACTCGATAACATATTATAAGTAGGTATCTTATTTTTGTAACGGTTGGGTAACTTCTCGAAATCGAAGAGGAAACCATGACAAAAATATTGTGTAATCTCTCCCCTTTCTCAAGTTTTAAAACTCAAACTCGAAATTTTGAGAACACTTCCATATTTTGTTTCTCAATTGTTTTTTCCTATTCAATTCGATTTGGTTTTATTTGTTGAGATTTATATAACGTTTGGAGATGTCTGAATCAAGGAAAAATCACTTGATTAAGTTATTGAAAAGTTGTTGGTTTCACAATTTGTTTGTTTTTAATCAAAACCTTTAGGTGTAAAGGGGTTTCTCGTTTTACGTAACCAGCGTTTTAAGAAATTCAATATGGACGGTCAATTCCTTTTAATTTTTTTTATTTCTTCTATTGCAATGTGAATGTACCCGTATAGGTACACGTCTGCCTAACCTTTCGGGTATTCCAGACGTGATGTGTGTAATTTCGTGAAATATAATCAATTTACAAAAATGTAACTCCGATGTCCGAGTTGCTTTACCCTATTTATTATTGAAAACAAAACACGCATGTTAAGCTATTTTAGTAATCAAATCAATTACCGGACAGTGGGCACCGATTTTAATCATCGAAAAAAGAACTAGCTACTTTAATTTGCTTCCAACGACTAACTAATAACTTATGTATATCCTTACTGTTCGATTTTGTTTCCCTGTTTTACTTTCTGTGTCAGTAGGTAGGTACTATACACGTGTATTGTGTTATGGTGAACTATTGTAAGCCATACCTCTAATGATCTTTACTACAGCCGGACTGCCTGACTGACTGCCACGTTGGTCTAGTGGTTGCAAGCGCTATTGCGGAGAGTGAGATCCTGGGTTTGACTCCCGGGTCTGGTGAAGTGTTATTGGGTTTTTCCATTAGGTTTAGGTTATTCCATTTCTCAGTAACAGCCGGGATTCTGGATTTGTGTTTGGTTGACAGCAATAGTCTCGCCCCCTGTTACATGAGACTTAAACGTAACTGGCAAAATGTACGTCAAAATTGAAAGTAATTTATTTAAACTAAGCTGAGAACCAACACTTTATGAACGTCAACATTACAAAAACCCAAAAACGCCCGCCCTTCACCACGTCCTAGTGCTTTAGCTGGGAAGATGAAGTGGCGCAACAAACTCCCCAGCAGCACAGCTGTTTGTTCAGTTAGAAAAATGGATTCTATACATTAGTAAGAAATTCATTATTATTGATGGGATGGCGCAAGAAATAATAAATTAATGTAACATTAATTTATTATTTCTTGCGCCATCCCATCTTCCTGGCTCGGCGTGCTGTGCTGGCGCTGCTGCGAAAAACCTCAAGCGGCGAAAGTATAATAACCTTATCGGTAATTATATTATCGAGCCGTTTGGGGTTGAAACCCTCGGGCCGTGGGGTCCGAATGCTCACAGTTTGTTCAACGAAATCTCCAAACGGCTTGTTGACACTTCCCGTGACCCAAGGGCTGGCCTTTCCCTTGGCCAGAGGCTTAGCAATTCCATATAACGCGGCAATGCCGCCAGTCTCTTGGGTACATTAGCAGTCGACAGCGATGCGGAGGGATTTTTCGACGCCATATTTTAATTTTTTTTTAATATAATAACCTGAACTAACTAAAACTATAACCAATATAGTTTTAGTTAGTTTAGGTTATTATATTTTAATTTTAATAGTTTGATAGTTTATGTAGTAGTAAGTACCTAAATAACATTATGAAACTCAAAACATTACATTAAATTATTTGCCATATTATGTCAGCTAACACACGCCAATGTACATACAAACAAAAACATTGAAAACTATACTCAAGCTGAAATAAATAATAGAAACGTAGACAGAACTTAATAACTAAATAAAAGCCTCCAGGCATAAAGAGCGTGCCCGCTTACATTTGCAATGCTGCATTATGTTTACATAGCTGTAACTTGAAGTGACAAATGATAAACTAGGACCTTTGAAGTAAAATGAAGAAACTGTGTACTAATAACAATAACACAACCATAGTCTAGGTACACCTCTGCCTAAACCTTCAGGTAATACAGGCGTGATGGTATAATATGATACTACATCCGGTAATATTGTAATTGTATGTGACGTTGACCGTGCCTACCTAAAAAAATCCACTTCTAATGCCAGTAGTAACAATTTTCTCTCTCTTTCCAGGTAACCCAATCCCAGTGCTAAGTGCATGTGCAGTGCAGTGTAGTGTAGTGCGTGATGTCAGAGTGAGGCCTTTAGAGGCCACTCGAGGCCACTGGAGGCCATGTCCAGGCCGAGGCTCAAATGTGCCGCGTGGGCCTGGCTAGCAGTCCTCGCGGCCTTCGGGAGAACCACCGCCTACACGGACACTGAGGAGTTCTTAAGTGATCTTGATAAACCAGGTGAGTTTTTAGTGTTAATTGGACTTTGTGAGGTTTTTGATTGGCATAAGTTCAGGCACAGTGACCACTGGAAATTATCTTATTAATTTGTTGATAAAGTAGATACTAAGTTCAAAATGCCATAGTCCAGGATAAAATTTACTTTGCTCATTCCTGTTGATAAAAACAGTTACTTGGAATACTTGGAATCGAAAAATGACGTTAAATACATTTTAGGGTGCGACTTTTGACGACCTAGTGAAACACTGTAGTACCTAGTTAGTTTGCAAACTGTGGTAAACCTAGTAGTCTCAATTTCTCAGACAAATTGTGACAAAACTGTAGTAAGAATTTCTTACTTAAGTTTTCTTACTAAGACAACTATGAATACAATACAATACAATACAAAAAGTTTATTTTCTCTCTCACATAGAAATATTCAAGGTACAATATACATAATTCAAAGAGTACATAAGCGAATTATAATCTATGTGGGAGACTGGTTTCTGTACTAGGAGACCTGTATGACAGATTACCAGCCTCTCCAGACTCCGGAAGTGGGTAACAGGTTCTTGGTGTACATCATTCCAGGTAAGTGATATTTAAATACGTAAACTGGGTGAAGTTTGACTGTTGTGAGGATTAAGTAAATGAGGGTGTGAGAATCGGGTGTGTGAATGTGTATATGAGGGTGTGTGTGTTTTGTGGGTGTATATGTGTGTGTGTGGGGTGGGTATATATGGGTGTATGTGTGGGTGCATGAGTATGTGTGAATAGTAATGCAAAGAGCATTGACAGTCAAATAATTAACACCCAAGTGTTTAAAAACACGACAATTATTATAACTATACCTTACAATAACAAAGATTACCCAACACCAGTACACTTTTTACAAAAGCTGTTCACATGAGAAATAAACACATAAACAACATTTACACCACAAAATCAACATTAATGAAACTTAAACATTTACGACTGCTTAACTAAATAGAAATAGTTACATTTCATTAGTTCCCACATCGCGTATTCCAATAATTTCGATTAGATGCTCGCTTTTTAATTATAGTTGGTTCACTCAACCTAAATAAGTAGGTTGAAATAACTGGTTAGGTTGAAAGATAGATGTTGCATCGAATGAAGTTTATCTTCGACTAACAAAAATGTTCGTATGAATTTAGATAGAACATCTGCTTGTTAACCTCTTTCGTTGAATTATTGTCACATCACGAATACTTTCGCTATTGACATTTATTAATAGTTGTTTTCTCACAAGTTGACACATAGAATAGCTCAAAGTGCGAAGAAAAGATTAACAAGGCGGCAAGGTTAGAGGGCTGACAATACAAAATCTGTAGAAGTGGGGAGATGCACCCCAATTTAGTAACACACTTTCAATCAAAACCCAAAGGAAATTCCTAACCCATTGCTTCATGTTTGAAACATTCGACTACTCAACAATGTTGAGGCACGGTAAGAAGCAATTTTTTTATGTAATTGGCAATAGCGCATCGCGACAACAACTAAGGTTCAAAACAGCGATGCGTTTGATGTTAGTTGAATCGACCTGACTTGAATAACCACCAAAAAAAAATCAATTTTGCAGTTTTAATTAAATTAAAACGTAAATGCACGGCTCGGTAGAATAATTTTTAGGTATTTCTTTAGTTGACTGAATTCCCTTTATTATCATTACATAAAATTTGATAGCCTACCCTCAAAATTTTGAGTATTATGCGATGAACTTTTTTTTCTAAGCTTTGTTTTACTATTTTTTATCGGGATACTGTTTTTGTAATGAAATATTTTGAAATAAGTTATTTCTTTGAACATTGCACAATACACTCAATATCCATTTAAAGCACTCTGAGTACAAACTAACTTATACTATAAAATAATCAGAATTTAATAATCACAACTGAATCAATCCTGAATGACGCAATAACGCGTTTAGTGCTACATAAATTCATGTAAATATACGTTCATACAACGTCACATCTATCTCTCGTCAATTTACTCTACGTACGGAGCCCAAAATTACAATATTATACTGTGCAATCAATCAACCAGCGCGTGGGCGCAACGTGTGGATAATATAATGATTTTTAGCGATAATCATCAACATTCAGCTCCAATGCACCAATTATAATGTTAATGCTTAATTATGGTGATTTTCTAACTCATTTGAGAGTTATTGAAACCTGTAAGACGTGTTGATGAAATTGCTTGGTATTTTAAAGCTATTTTAATAAACTGTGTGTGGTTGGTAGCCATGTTTTGTATGACTCTTCGTATGTTGTGCAGAGGTGCACCGGCCCCTACGGGTTCCGCGTGTTTATGACAGTCCACTTCTTTTCTCAGAAAGAAGGCACGAGTCCTAGAAGTAGGAGCATTGTAGGCTGATTGTATGTTACGTATAATATGAACCTATGTTATCAAAAGTGAGGAAGTAAATCTTCTTCTTCAAAACTAATCTTCCAAATACTAACAAGAAAACTTCGAACCAGTTTATACCGTTACCGTTTTTGATACCGATAAACACATTACTAATTATATAACATAAATAGTATAATTAATAATTATGACTTCTTATAACACTTTATGTCCAGTATCAATCCAATACAATCATAATAACTATAATAATCACAACACACTCAACCTATCAATTAAGCAAATAGAAGCTTCTATTCGCCTGATTGATAGGTTGAGTGTAACCAAGTGATTACAGTCGTTTACTTAAAATAATTATCATTTACTTTTAGTCACACATCG
This sequence comes from Brachylomia viminalis, assembly GCA_937001585.2. Lineage (NCBI taxonomy): Eukaryota > Metazoa > Arthropoda > Insecta > Lepidoptera > Noctuidae > Brachylomia > Brachylomia viminalis. The sequence goes on along the minus strand of OW443307.2, from coordinate 2,304,847 downwards.
TTACCAGAGGATGTTTAATTTATGCAGATTCGTTTCCGCTGTACCGTTATAAATGGTCTTTATGTAAAAGTAAAAACTTTCAAAAAGTTTTATCTGGAGGCCAGTGCATTGGAGGCCTTTAGACAGGCAAGCCGTTTTGGCCTCTTGAGTTCCTAAAAGGTTTTAACTAGAGGCCAGTAGAGGCCCAAATAGGCGAGACATTTTGTCTACTAGTTCCTGTAACAATTTCCACAAATCATAAAACTATTACTTACCAATATATCAAATAAGCTGGAGCCAATGAAGATTTTCGGAACGCAATCAATACTGAAAACCAGCACCGAAATCGCTTGCTCTGATAGTGAAAAGACAACTCCAAAAACCTTACTTAACCGTTTCCTGTTGTTAAGCTAACAAAACGAGGCAGAACCTGCTCCCTAGCAACACATTTTTGGCTGTAATTTCCCGAGAACCGAACACATGGATATACCTAAAATTATACAAAATCATAGGCTCTGCTCTACGCTTTACATAATATTTTCAAACAAAACAATGTAGAACAAAGTTGCGTATGTAAATGTTTATTACTCAGAAATTTATTAAATATTCATTTAGACCTCAGGATTGAATACAGAGAGCTCCATTAATGAGCTTTTAGTTGTAAGCTCTCAGACTTTACAAGTACACTTGGAGTTGGTACCTAAAAATTAGGATTAGAAATTATTTATTAAATTGTCATAACGTATTTTCAACCTTTTCAGAAGAACCTTCAATGTTCAATTTTAGGTCTAGTTTGGCTCCGTTACTTAAGGGGTGCCAGCGGCTTTGAAACGATTTTTTTTTAACCAAAAGTAGTCTGTATTGGTAACCAAACTTCATTTATAACCCACTTTTGAGTTAAGTGTGTTATTTTATTCCAGTGAGCGAATACACTTCCATTTACCGGCCATAACTCCTAACTCGGTACTACTGAGAACGTCCTAACAGAGACCTTCTCAAAATTTTCCAGAATTTGCCCTTTCTGCCTAAAACTCACTAGGTACCTCAGCTTTTATCACCTTACAGCCGTTATTTTAAGTAGATTTGATGAAATGAAGAGAGATGAGATGAAAAATGTACCTACTAACAAGAAATCTTCTCCTTAACGAGGAAAACCAAGATTTTGAACACACATTCACAAAACCTCCCGTCGTTTTTCCAAGAACGTTCCTTAAAACGATGGGATAACCAAATGAACCTAAATATCAGTAGGTATTTCACACCGAATGCCTTTGACCTCCAAACCAATGATATATGAAATGAACTGTACAAATCGATTCAATCTTTTTCTTGATTCGATTCTCGTAAGTTCAGTTATGCACTCGATTTCACACAAATTAAAATAGATTTTTCACGCTGAACGATGTAATATGTTACTAAGGGCGGACTTACACCGTACGATTTTAAATGGGCGATTTGAAAAGGCACACATGTGCTGCCAAGGAAGAAGTAATTGTGTATTTTATCAGACCTTTTTTAAGTACCTCCTACATATTTGGCTGTTTCTTTTAGCTATACGTAGTTGGTTCGATAGATATATTTGCATTATTATAATATAATCATTTCGTCTAGCAGGTGATGTCCTGTATTAGTTATCTGAATCCGTCTGTCACGGGTTATAATTGTCGCACCTTTTATGGCTGATTGTCGCAGTGGCGTTTGTTCAGCAAAAACAAGAACTAGGGTCTAGCATTTGTGAAAGGGATGCTTACCTTTCGATAATTTAATACCAATAACTAAATCACATGCAAAATTGATAGCTTAATACGTTTTAAGCAGAAATATCTTTTACTTGGCTTAACCATTTAAAACTTTTTCTGGTACCTACCTACTCTTCCTTCAAACACTAAATATTACACAACATAGGTAGATGAAACAATAATTACCTAGCTATACTAATATAGAAACACAGCACTCACAATTAAACTAACACCGAACGTTCTTAGAACCTATTGTTATGAACATTACAACGAAACGGGCTCAAAGATCTAAATCGTGCATTAAACACAGTTGATAGCTCATATTTATGAGTAACGCAGTGACCTATATTTAAAGCACTATGTTATCTGTTATATCTGATGTACTTAATTTTCAGTAATAGTTACTTAGACCTATACTTACTAGTGGTTAGGTAAATAAACAAAACTTCATAATTATAAAGTTCACATTAATAACGCATTTGGCAGTTTGTGCTTGATTTAAATCACCAGTAGTTTCGCTATGTATTCAGACATATATTACAGGGGATTCTATTAATGTGGCACTCAGCTAATTATCTTACCTCTGATGATGATGAATCAATTTTAAAAGCTGTACAGCTTTCAAGTATTATTGAAATACATATAAAATTTCAACATTATAAAATTACATTAGCATTCAATCAAAATTCAATACTTTATCAAGCCCGATACTTATGAATTCCAAAAAAATCAACCCTGTAAACATAAACCGAATTAATATTCATCGAAACTAGAAACCCTTTATAAACCCATACAATAAATCATTACAAAATTACCATAAGAAAAAAGTACAAGAAAAATACCATTATCATTAAAAGCAGAATCGCTGACAACCCCATAATGTTTATAATGAGTTATATATACAAAAACATGGCAACACTCCGTTAGTTATTGTTGCCAGTGGAAAAAAGGTTAAATGTTAAGGCGTGTTCAGACGCAGTTAGCGAGAATAATTTGATTATCTATAAATATTTATGCTGGAAAGCTATCCGCTGATATGTAATTGATGACAACTATTGTCAGTAAATAATTTACTATGAATTCCGAATAGACCTATTTTATATTGATGAAGACACATAAAAGGGAGATTTTCGAGTCACACGATAGTTACTGGCATATTGGGCCACGTCGGTGGTGTATTTAATAAAGCCATTGATGGAATTGTCATGCATGCGTTACACTTTGACTCCTACCGACTAAAACCCCTCTGTTTCTTCTACTACCATAAGATACTCGTACATTCGCCACACCTCCGACTGGGTCAATTTCATCCGACACAATGTCAGTCTGTTCGAAAGTCAGATAACTTTTAAAAAGGTGAAATGTATACTGAACTACTTAATCAAAAGCTTTTCTTATTAGAAGAATGTAAGAGCAGAGGGGAAATTCCCGTATTTATAAGAACGTTCGCATTCTGATCTAAGTTTCAATCTGTCGAAAATACCTCTAATTTCCCTATATCTTTTGCTAGTTTTTGACATTAATGGTCATTGGTCGCTGAGATAACATTGCAACTAGATATTGAACGTGTTTTTAAAATCGATGGTGTATAATTTGCTTTCAATCAACTCTGCCTATCGCAGTCCTCTGCTGGACATAGGGATCTCCTATGATGTGCTGTACATTGCACAAGTCAACCCCGAAGCTTACAACGAAAAATACTCCTCCAATTTCGCTTATTACATATCAAAAAAGTAGAACCCTTTTCGCTCACATATACCATACCCAATATAGATACCTAAACCATTAACCTTGCTCAATATATCCTCTAATCTACTATACATGTCTGTAAGCGCCCTTACCTAAAATGTACCTCAGTACTGGGCCCTCATACATTCCACTGTCATTGTACTGGCTTTTATTAGCTTTTGTCACGCGCACAAATCGGTCGAGTGGCTCAAGCGAGTGGCTTTGGCGAGTGGTAACGCTCAGGTGGGTTCTGACGGTGTTAGTAATGCGGTAAATTAATTATTAATGGATTTTAGAAAGGAGTGAATATTGGGTAGTTTATAGAGTACGATGGTGTGGGTGTTTAATTATTTATGTAATGTTTGTCGTTTGATCTTTTAGAGGGTTTGATACTTTTGTTGGTCGTTTTTTGTTTAATGTGTTGTTGAAACTATGATGCTGTTGTCAGCTTGTAAATCTAGCAACCCTTTTGGACAATATTACAATACCTTTTAATTTTTTTTTATGCTGCAAAAAGTTTATATTAAAAGCTTACAGCAAACACGTCACTCTTTATGTGTTAATTAACGTATTAGCAATAATAAAGAAAAGCATTTCTCGTCTTCTATACATCAGATTCATCCTTCACGCTCTCTACACACTTTTATTATTACAGCCAAAGTCAATTTCGTAGTTTCTGCGTTACATCTCGACAAACCTCTTGAGAATCTCACGAGATTAAATATTTGATTTAGTCTTGGTATTTTTCTGATGGCCTGGTAATAGCTTTTCATTATTTTCTGTCTTGTATTATTATCGGCATTACACATTTCTCGCCTCGAGCGAAAAAATCGTATAAAATAATTCATAATGTATGGAAAGATGGATCTCTTAACCTCATTCCGGATCGCTGATCCCTAAAATAAACGAATCGTTTTTATTTCAGCAGATTATAATACATCAAAGACTTAACGTATGACCGAACCTACACGAGTAGGTACGTTTCTTACTAGATTACGAACGTAACTCATCGCGATTCGACGTTTATACGTAATAAACATGATATTTTCGGGTACACATTTCAAAATTTAATCTACAATACGTATATTGTTCGGTTTGGGGGTCGGCGGGTGAAATATTAGAACGTTTTCGTTTCGTGTACGTAAAATACATTATGTTGTGTTTAATTGATTTTCTTGGTGGTCTTGATAGAGTTTAGTATTTAATTATAACCGTGCGCACGTTATTAATAGTTACACGATCCATTTTTGTGATCGGATTTGTAGATGGTTTAATAATGTATTGACTTTTAGTGTAGGTACACGCTATATTGCAGTACACAACTATCTTTTTTATTAAATATTTTGTATTCAAGATATAGTTGTGGCGGTGTTGACAGCATGTTCTTTTTCGGACACCCTATCGCTGATGGTCTTCAGAAGGGTCAGGTGCGTAGTTCTTGCAACTGACCATCATAAATATGTTCATTTTGACAGCTCAGCCACGATCATTGCGGTTTTTACGTTGTTGAGCAGACGAATGCAATGTTTTAGGGATTTTCCACAAAACCCGCGGATTGTGATAGAAAAGTGTTACGCTATTAGACTGCTGTAGACTTAAGAACGTTAACAAAGCAAAAGGAGTATGAAAGGATCGTAGCAGATGGCGTTCTGTAGCTCTTACTAGCCCCATGGAAAAGAGGCGTCAGTTCATGTATTAGAATAGAATAGAATTATCTTTATTAGAGTAACCAGGACTCAACAAGATTGTTAGTAAAACTTACGACTATGTTAGTAAGCACAGACACTAAACAAATACAAGAAAAAACGGTTGGTTACCGTTGTGACATCCCATGAGAGACGACACAACAGTGCCACGTATACACAGTTCAGGAGACTCGCAACCATGCTTAAGACACTGTTGGAGCCACACCCTGCGCACCAGGGAAGCGCACCTTTTACGCATTGTTGCGTAAATGCAATCTACGTGTGCATCCGCGAACATCCCTGACGCACTACAGAAACGAGGCAGCCCCACCAGCATCCTAAACGCATTGTTATATTGAACGTGGAGAGCACTGTACGATCTTTGCGTATATCTAGCCCACAGGCAGGTATTAATGTATTTCATTAAACAAACAGGTATACACTTTGATTAATAGTAAAAATATTCAATACTATATATGCATAATAAGAATTACAACAACGACAAAACGCGCCGTATCGCGTGCCTTTTACCTTTCTGAGCAATTCATAAGTTATTTTTGTAATATCATTTAATGTCAAACTATGAGACAGTAAATGATATTCCACAGACACACGGCATTATATACCGTGAACGGAATTTGAGTACTAAAGTTATGTACATAATGTTAGCCTAGGTCCGCTATATCGTCGACGGATCAAAGGAACAAGAATTATTCTTGCAGGCGCCTTGGTATTTAGGTACTTACCTGTAGATTTTCATTATTATTTTTCCTCTTAACAGTGTCAATTGTATCTAAGTTATATTATGGAAGTCTTGATATGGTCGAATTATGCTTAACAAAGGTGACTAATGCAAAAACTAAAAAAAAAAATTGTTCTCTTTGCAAAAAATATTCAGACGACTTGTACAATAGACGGAGACTAAAAGAGACAAACTATTACATTTTCGTCTAGTTCCTTGAGTGTTATCCGATAGAGACTATTTTATTATTTTCTACAAGTGTAGCACCAAAAGATTAATATTCCAAAGTAATTAGAATATTTTAGAGACTTTTGAACTTCAAATGGGTATTTGTTTTATGAATATTCTCGTATTTTCAGGCTTAACTCAAAAACTGTAAGTAGTGTTTAGGTAGGCCTTACAACGCCTCTTGCCAAGGATTTATTATTAAGTGTTTGAGTGTAACTATTCATATTTATTAGCAAATAGTAATAAGTTTGGTATTTACGAAGACTAAAAATTTACTTTTCCGCTGCTTTGTGTAAAAAATCAATATTTCGCCATGTTTGTAAACGTAATTTGGGATGGAATATCGTTATCACCAACTGCTTAGCTTTTCACTCAGAGCAGGGAGTCATCATGCCCGCTGCTAGCGTGTCCAAGCTTGTCACTGTTTACTCGCACTACGACACACAAGACGACTTTGAAGGCGCTCTGTGACAGAAGCTGTGCGCTCAACGCACTTTTATTATTAGGTATTGCCAACTCTAGATGCTGCCAGCGCGGCTATTCTGTGCTCTGTGACGTTGTCCAACTATTTTGAGGTCAGCTTTCAGCCTAAACGGATGCAGATGAATGCCCATATTTAACATGGAGCGGCTGACGATCTGACCTTCACATCCCAGTAAGTATCACGATACCCCTTGGTAAGACTAGTTGTCAGACGGTCGGGCCTCTGACCGGACAGTCAAAAGTCCGAACAATAACAAAATTGGTAACGACGCGACGCGACGATACAATAAGATGATGGATAAAAGTAAAGAAAGACAAATATTCCTAGCTCCATCCAAATAAAAACATATTATTTTCCTTATACGGAACCTCAACATTAAAAAGAAACGCATCTGCGATGCATATTTTGTTTATTTATTAAAATTGAGTTTATGGTGAGAATAAATGTTATTCAATACACCGGAACGAAATGTAGGATTATTAGTCAGTTGTCATATTATTATTATTGTCATCCTATTGTTATCGCATTAGTGTCGATGTTGTATTAATAATAAGGAACGTTTTATTAAAAGCTCGTAAAGCTTACCACAATATCAATGTGGACAGGTTTTTTAATACTTTTGTTGAATATTTTATAATTATGTGGGACTATTGTTGGTTGGATTCACCACGTTTGCAATGGGGATTTTGCCTCTATTATTTTCATGGTAAAATGAATTTCTGTACGCAATATTTTAGGATGATGCAGCAAACTGCTAAGTATTTGTTCAGTCATATTTATTTATAACTTCGGATATTTCTCTAAATTATTAAATGATGATTGGGTTCGAAGTAAATAGGAGATCCGGAGCGATTGAGTATGAATAATGACATGGACTCGTGGTGGTCGGTAGAATGTTATAGCACACTCGTGTACCTATTTCGGCTAACATAACTTAATTTAATCTCTTTAAGTAGTTAAGTTAGTATAAGATAATATCCATTTGGAAATTTACGTAATCTAGTAGTCACGAACCTAAAACCGATTGCAATCAATTTCCTAGTTCGGAAACCAAATGCGTAACAAAGATTATTTTAACATCCGATGTGCCTTAAGTTTTCTCGTAATCTCTTTTCATTTATGCCAAATTACATGTTCCGCAACTGTTTTCATGCTTTTTTTAGCCTATAATATTTTATTTTGATGCGATTCTTTTTAAACATTAATAAACTATTATACGTGTTAAAGTGGTTAATTTTCATTTTTATTTCGCTACAATAGCCACTATATTTAGCATATACTTTTATTTAACTAAAGCGACCAACTATTCGACAAACCGAACCACAAAGCTAACGCTGATTTGCAATCAACGATTTTGAAAACCCTAAACTATTGCAGATTATTTGAAATGCGGTTCCTGTGTTCCTAAATTGCCTACATACTCCAACTAGCATGCAATTAAACAATAATGAACATAAACTGCAACATTAATTCAATTTGGTGGTTGACTGTTGTAATCGTCTTCACTTTTTAAGTCATAATCATCATTCTCCATCCCTAAACCCTATCAATGTGGTCGGCGCAATATGTCTTGTTTTTCAATACTTCTCTATCAGTCGTCATCTCGGTAGATACCCCCATTCTAGTTATATGATCTTTCAGACAGTTCACCCATCGTTTCTTTGGTCTTCCCCTACTCTTAAAGCCATCCCTATTCATACTCGGCACGTACCTCACGATATTTTCATCACTCTTCCGCATTACAAGCCCATACCACAACCGATTTCCACACAACTTTCAATCACCGGTGCCACTTTCTATTTCAATGTTGACCACGTACCTATTAATTCCAATTTGACTGACCGGTTGGCGTAGTTGGGAGCGACCCTGCCTTCTGAGCCGCTGGTCCCGGGTTCGATCCCCGGACATGTCAAACATTTGTGTGCATGAACATGTCTGTTTGACCTGTGTCTGGGTGTGTATATGTATATAAGTATGTATATTAGTCATCAGGTTACCGTAGTACAGGCTCTGCCTAGTTCGGGACCTGAAGACCTTGTGTCGATGTTGTCAAAAAAAAAAAAACTCTTATTATCAGCAGTGATCAAATCTAGGCCTTTTCAGCAATGGTTTCTGTATCGACAACCATTTGGTGGCTAGTCTACCAACGGACGATTTTGCCATCTTATTACGTCCACACGCTAACCAATAACGATCGGTATATTAATTGGAATCCAATCTAATTTATTATTACTCACTGGTAACTAACACGTGAATAATTATATACCTAATGAAACAAGGCTCCAAACTAATAATAAACCTCCTTAATTAAGTTGAGTATTACACAGTCATACCAAAATATTTATTTTATTATCGTGTGAACAACACACAACAGAAATGGTTCGAAATGTGTACAGAAGCTAACAATGAGGACGTAGCTAGGCCTGAAAAATAGGATTAATAATATTTTTAGTATCCGCGGTGTTTTTAAATGCAGAGGATAGGTCGTCTCTGGGCTACAAATCAAGGCAAGGGTCTTTCAACGTAACCAACGGCAACAAGGTACCTTTATTCCATAAGTAACTACCTATTGATTGGATTCAGGGCTAGTCTTTGAATTTTTAAAAACTTGCGTCAAGTACCAACATCTATGAGCACTTTCATGCAATACCAAAACCACCTGGCGGTTCTATCGTCTACTTAATTCTCTTGAATAAAAACTCCATCAAACCCCTCAGTGTTAATTGACTAGTAAAAGAGAAAATGCATAATTTACTTAATTATGAGCAAAAGCCATCAGCCTGCGATAGATGGAAGACTGTAATTTATCCGGAGAAGCATTAAAATAGGAAAATTTTATTCGAAGCTTGAAGCTATTCTGTACACTAGAGTTTTATATTTATGAGATGTTTTTGCTTGGAGCTAGAGTTGCTGTTTGCAATTTAACTGTAGGGAAGTATTAAAATATTGGGACGGTAGGTTAAGGATTATGGGAAAGGCTTTATAAACATTTTTATCATTTTGCGGGTCACTATACGTGATACAACGGAAAAGCGTGTTTGTCGTTGAGGTTCTGTTATAACGTCTTACCCTGGAAAACAATCTGAAAGGATTACTTACCAGAATAAGGTTTATAACATAATACATCTTAAAACATTAAAAAAAAAACACATAAATGGGAAACTCCTGTTAGTAGCTTCAGCTAGAAACTACACAGATATTTCTTTCTTGGTACGAACCTCGCCCATTCTCCCAAATAATACTTACCTAGCCTTTTCTCATTTCTTTCAAGCTTCTCAAGAAAAGTCTACACCGCCCGAAAACCTTCCATTAACCTACAGAAATATCGGAAGAATTTTCCTTACTAACCTAACCGCCGCGATCTGGCGTGGCGGTCTGAAATGCGCCGAAATATTTGGCGTGCCAAGTGCCCCTACACAAAGCTCGTCACAGTGTCTTCGTCAAAAATGTTGTCGAAAAACTGTAAGTGGGGGGCGCCGTAATTAAACCTCGGCATTTGACGGAGAAATGCGTCGATGAGCTTGCTCAAAGAGGTCAGCGTTGGAGAGTTGAAAGGGGCTCGTGCAATTATTTTTTTCGGGGCTCCGGGTGTTAAATTTTTGTATAAAAATAATTCTGTTTTCAGAGCCATCTTACACTTCCACATTCACCTACATCAAGGTGAGTGCGGAAGTGTAAGATGGCTCTGAAAACAGAATTATTTTTCTTTGTGGCGGGACTTTTGTTTAAAGATGTGACATCATTAAAAAAAGAGGCAGAGATTTTGATGCTCATAAAGTGTTTGTGTGGTTGAAATCGTCCGGTTTCCGCTACGTGCAGACAAGGCGCGTTACTAAACGTATGACTAAAAGCACCAAATTGATTCTTACAACAATTTTCATTCCGTTAACAGGTTGGTTTACGAAATTGTATACTTTTCGGCAAGTTCTTAGTCTAAAGTCGAGTTTATAATGACCAGCAGCTTCTCAAAGACACTAATAAATATCTAAATAAAATAAAAGACGTTGTTGCCAAAAATATTATAAGAGTTTTGCATTGGACCCAAACTAGGCTAGCTTATAGCTTGGGTACAAGAATCTATTCCGTTCTAAGAAGACATAAATCTTCAAACAACAAATTTTACGGGCCTTTTTTTTTTTTTTTTTTTTGTGGGTGGGAAATCATCAAATAACTTCTCCCGCTCTGGGCAGAGCAGGAGGGCGTGTCAGACTCTTACTGACTAAAACCCACCCGTGTTCCTTCAGTTGCCTGTGCCAGGGGCCACGGTAACCCTCTTGGACTTTTCCGCAACCCTAGCAGGCATCGGTTTTACGGTTTTACGGGCCTGACATAATTGTTTGAAGAATAAATATTCTACGCAAGGACATCCACGCGAAAACTGTAACCATGATAAATTCAACACATGATTTTAGACCCTAGCGTACAATATTTAAGTCGGTAATAAAATAAAATAAAAATTCATTCGTTAACTACCCATATCAAGCAATGTCAAAGCGTGCCACCAAACAAAACTAACTCAAAAACTATGAGTTCGGTTCTCATAAATATTCAATTAAATACCACCATAATATATTACTGGATGATACCTACTTTCATACGCATTGCAAATATTCGCGGCACCACTACTCGTAATAAATCTTGGTGCTCGAAATTATGGGGTTTCCTATGTGGTTTATGTTTGTAATTTTAAGGGTAGTTATTAAATGTTGGTTTTGTTTGTTTTGAGTTTTTTGTAAAGTTATGGGCTCTTGAATTGTATGGTGTGTGGTCGGTGCTCAATGTAGGCTGGTTTCATTTCGTGCGAGCTGTAAAAGAAAGTATTTATTCACTGGGATAAGTAAGTAAGACGAAGAGTAGTTTGCCACGTCTTGTGATTAGTACAAAATCCCCTTTCATCTACTTCTATTAACAGATTATAATATTGTTTGGCTAATAAACATGATTTTCATAACTTAAGCTTGCACGAACAAAGTTATGAGTACAATAAGGATCAGATTAATAAAGTTCGATCTCTAAAGCAACCCAATCTCCTCAGATGACAAGCTTCGCAACATTTAAGTCTTATTGATCGCCAACGTACCTTCAATTAGCAATTTAAAGATAGAAAACGGAAACTCATAATCATCGTCCCAGTAATTTATTTCATCAATGCACCAGAAAAACAAATATCACCCAAATAAATTGTATTTATTTAAACCAAAAATCGACTCCCACGCACACACCGGCACACAGGCGTCCTTTAATCTTATAACCCATAAATTACTCGCCACGTCAATGCGTACACGGTTTTTTACTAAAACCTTCTTTTTTTGTTCGTTGTTCGTTCTCAAATATTTCAATAACTCGATAACTGCCTGCTACCAGTTAAGTCAGCGTTATAGTTGGATCAAATCTAATCTTTTATCTCACAGTATCTAAGGGTGTTTCTCCAGTGGAGGTACCAAGCTATAGATATGCAGAGCTTTTGGTAGGAAGTTTCTTTTGGGTTAAGAAGGGAAAAAAGTTACTAGTTTATGTTAATTGGATAGGATAGTTATTGTTACGAATCTTTTATGAAATTATTACATACATATAACAAAAACACGTTATTATGAAACTAAGTTTTAATGTCCTTGTTTGTGAATAATTAAACCCATTAATTTCTAAGTGGCTTCCTACGTAGAAACACGACTCAAATTTTTAACAAAGAACAAGAAACAAAAACTATTACACATAATTATAATTTAGGTACCTACTTAAATCCTGATTTAATATACACGTACACATAAAGAAAGAAAAATAAATATTTGGGACACGCACAGGAAATACAAACAACAAGAAAAAAGAACAATCATTTATTTATTTATTTATTTGAACACACATACACTATCATCACAGGCTTACCTAATACAATAGTGTAGCAATATTAACTTACAATTGGGCTTACAATTATATTATTATTATTAAGGGCTTACAGGACCAAAACGCAAACAAAAAAACAATAAAGGTATAAGATCGACTACAGTAAACAAAATCAGAAAAATATATGATATTCCTCAAGATATATGCCAGGTAGATAGTGTGTTGAAAACCTCATACAACCAATTTGATACGATAGAAAAAAAGAATCATGAAGATACCTCTAAAAACTTTCTCTCTACAATAAAAAACATACTAGTATACATACAATCATTATGATTTTTGTCAGATTATTCTACAAGCAACTTACTAAAGGTACTTCTTCATACTTTTAAGTTTATCTAAGATTAAAACTAACAAAATAGTGAAAGCAAGTGAGGACAAAAAGGCTCCTATCGCAGCATAATGCTGCAATATTTGAAGAAAAAAAGACAAATACCGCAGCGCTTGAAGCATACATACATACATAAATTCACTCACTAATATACAGTACCTATCCACTTTTTATAGAACTGTCCGATACAATACATCATCATCTCTTAATATCCAAAAAAAAAAAAACAATAGCCTATCTCCCACGGAATAGATAAATATATTTTTATCTATTCCTTATTTTATCTATTCCGTGCTATCTTCACATAGCATATCCGCCGCTACACCCCAACTTAAACCTGTGCGCGTCGATCTTCGTGTGTGATCCGATATCGACGCATCACATTACTTTTATCGGCGCGTGCGCAACCCATCCACCAGATAATGCTGCGATAAGAAGAGCTTGTTAAAATCTTTTGATCTGAAACCTGCGTAGGAGTGTTTTTGGAGGATTGTTTCTCGTATCTTTAGAAAATTTAACAAGTTTTGGTGTTGTGTGGAAATAGAAATCGCAAAACTGAAAGTCGTGATTTTACAAATTCTATAATTTCGAGTAAAATTCTCTATATGTAAGAATTAAGCCATAAACAATAATTAATTAAAATGAAAAAGAAAACAATTACTTTTGTTGTAGGTTTTTGTATTTTTACGTATAGGTAGTCATGAGCACTAATATGTACACACTTAACAACTTCAAAATGTGATTATCTCCTACTGTATTGATTGCAATTTTATGTGGTCACGAACATAGTATTTTGGAACCTAAACTGTTATGAAATAGGTGTCATTTCAAAGTTGCAATCAATATTCCACAAGAAAAATGCTTTTAAAGTTTACTAAGTGTATATTTATTAGTGCTCGTGGCTGTACAATGATGATGTGGACCTAATCTTAAACATGAAATACAGAACTAACATGAAATTGATTTGATATCTTCCTTTCATCTTCTCGAGCAGCGCCGGTACTTTGTCCGGGTGTATTTTAGATTTATGAGGACTGTAACTATAACATCTATAGTATTTTTCTATCTATTTATAAATATGTATAAATAAGGATTTAAAATGACTGATAACATAATTGGAGACCAAGGAAAGGTTACCCCTTTAAAAAGGAAAACATTTATTTATAACCCTCACACACGAACACAAACACAACATCCACAAATATTTATAAAGTATAACCTACCAATTAAGATCAATCGTAAGATCTTCGTAGAAGTATCAAAAAGCGGTTCTCCTTTGCACTACATACAATTTGATACTTATTTTGATTGCTCAGATAAATCTGTAATCATTTAGATGAACGAAAATGGTTAGGAGATACTCGTAGGTAGACATGGGCGTTTCTATATCCTAAATTGAAATGAGGTTTGATATGAATCTTAACTAAATCAGATTAGCGTTCACCCACGGATGTGGGACAAAAGGAAGAGATTTGTGCGAGGTTGTGTAGGTTTTACATTGAATTGGAGATAGTTTGGTCATCAACAGTAAAAGCAGTGGTGTAATTTAGAAAGGCAAGTTTTTATTTAAAACCTTAGGGACAGACAACCACGTTCAGTGGGACTTCTGGCTTAGTAATAACAGCCGCATGGGTCGATCGATCAGGTTAAGCTATGCTTGCCACGGTTGGTCCGTGGATGGTGGACCATCTTTACATACCAAGACCCCTCTGTGCCTCGGAAAGCACGTTAAGCCGTTGGTCCCGGCTGTCATTCGTGGATCTTTGATAGTCGTTACGGGTCGACAGAAGCCCGAAAGTTTGACAACCAGTCTTACCAAGGGGTGTCGTATTACCCAGTAACTGGGTTGTGGAGTTCAGATAGGCAGTCGCTCCATATAAAATACTGGTATTCAGCTGCATCCAGTTAGGCTGGAAGCCGACCCCAACATAGATGGGAAAAGGCAGGCAGATGGTGAAGATGAACCATTTATTTATTTAACCATTTATGTACACACTTATATAAACAGACAAGAAGAAAAAAACAGAAAAATAGGTACAAACGTGATGCTTATTTCTAATGAAATCTCTTCCAGCATACCTGCGATAGGATAGTAGACCATATGTGTTCTGATAATGAAAATAAACAAGACGAATCATAAAAAAGTTATTCTGATAGATACGAAATGTTTAATGATAATCACTGCTTATCTTCGAAGCCTCATCATTGACAGAAATATCTAAGCTTGAAATTGGAACACAGCTATGCTACTCCGCAAACAAATGTCAAGACTCGAAGTACCTACAGTGAATTAATCGAGTTTTAAGCTCCAGGCTATTTATCTCCATAATATACAGGAATATCAGATTCAAATAGCAAAATACAAGAAAAACAATGTAGGCATCTGCTCATTCCGGCTCTGGTCCAGGCCATGGTACGGAGGCGAGAGGGCTTGGGAAGCTGTCACCTCCTTCTGCGAAGCAGTAATAGTCGCGAAGGAGGAGGCGGAACGCGTGAGGGAGAGGCAAAATTCGCGCCCTCACGCCCCTAGCCGCCGCAGGAGACGCCCTGGGCGTCGGGAATCACAGCCGGATTCCCGGTCACCGTAGGCGTGGGCTTGCGAACGGCGAGCAATGGGCAGCTCGCCGTTCGATAAGGACCAGGCCCGGGTCGACGGCGCGTTGTGTTCCACGCGCGCCTCAAAGAGATGTCAGCACCAATGACGGGGTCTGCTAGGACCGATGCCTGCTAGGGTTGCGGAAAAGTCCGAGAGGGATACCGTGGCCCCTGGCACAGGCAACTGAAGGAAAACTGATGGGTTTTAGGCAGTAAGAGTCTGACACGCCCTCCCGCTCCGCCCAGAGCGGGAGAAGTAATTTGATGATTAAAACCCAAAAAAAAAGGCATCTACTCATAAATAGATCGTCATTTTTCAGAAAATATTGGGTTCTTACTTGCCTAACCAGTCCCGCTCAACAGTATTAGTAAAAAAATAAACACATAACAAACGCACTTTTATACAAGAAACTTTCATTAAAACACCCTATTTTAAAACTAAACCCCCCTATATTAAAGAACAAACTAAAACAACACATAAAACGGCGCCAGAGTCTAAACAATAAGCCCCTCTTTATTGTAGTGGGTAAAAGACACTCGGTAGCGAGGGAGCCGCAATGCGTCATAATTCGACTCCGGTGACTAACTGCCTAGTTTTCAGCGGGATAAGTTAGGAATTATTGGATGAAAATGATTGGAAATGGTGGTGAGAATTTGTAGGTACAAGGTATGTTGGTATATGGTATACAGGCTGGCGATTAAGAAATCTGCATTCATCAAATGGGTAAGTCTACCTGACAATTTCGTAGGGAAAGTGGTTTAGAAGGACGGGTAGAATCAAACACTTGACGGATGCAGGTGACTGAATCGCCACCCTGTATGTACGCTTGCAGAGTAACACAGCTCATATACATACTTAGCTGCTGGCTTGATTGTAATGTGATATGAAAAGGTAGTGTCGAGACGTGTCTTCGCTTGAATTTTTTACTTGGTTGTCAAGCTCAAACTCGAAGCATTTATTTCAGTTAAACCATTTAAAGGCACTTTTGAACTGTCAAGGAGTCGGTCAGTTAGAAATATGAAGTTTTAGTTGCCCGTTCCAATGCGTAGTAGGTGTAATGGAGAAGAATGGGCAAGAAACTCCATGGACGCACTTTTAAATCAAAAATGTTGTTACAAAATATTGGTTACATCGTCCATCGTCGTCGTGTAGTCTGCGTATGGTGATTTTTGGACATTATGTGGTTGTTTATTGGAAAATTCGTGTTTGTTTAGGTGACCTATTGTGTTTTTATAATTTATTTTCTTTTACGGACATTCTTGGGCGCCTCTTACAAACATCATAAATGGAGTTTGAAATTGCCATCACGCAGTAATCAAGTGTGGTCAATGCTCGTTATTTCTTTGAGAAGTAATTGATTCTTCAACGTAGGAAAATACCGCTTGCTTTATAGAAACTCTTACATTCTAAAGGATGAAGTTGCTTGCAATGCCACTAAAAACAGTTTCCACAATTTTATTTTCACTATAAATCCAAAAAGACGCATCCAGTACCGCATTTACCGCATTAAAACAAAGCGTGGTTCCCCTTCTAGACTAGAGCTAGCAGCTAGACCAACCACAAGACTACGTCTTAAGTACTAAAGCAGTTTCTAGGTAATTACTTTCGCGACGGGACGCCGGGATCAAGTGACATTAAATTAATTTTAAACGGAGCGTGATAGTATTTTGGTAAATGTTCTATAGTCGTTTCTTGGTAGTTTTATTTGTAGTTGCCCATTTTTGGTCCTTGTGTAATTGGGGAATGTTTCGATGTGTAGTTTCCACGTGATTATTGTAAAACTTAGGTATGACTTCTCAGTCAATGGTTTTCTTAACCCTGATAAGTACCAATTTCAGATTTTCATAGAGTTTTTTCATAAATCGACCAGTAATGGATGTTGTACGTGTCGTCACATTTTGGCGAATATGGTTCAATTTTAATACCTACTCTTGTCTTGATTTATTATCATCAGAAGGTATCTAGACGATATTTACTGATACTGAATCTATTTATTGCATCCAACAACGTGAACTTCGGTGGTAGGTTTACAAAGACATGATCACTGTGGACCCTGTTGGGCATATCCATGTAGGAGAGGGGAAGAGGGCTATGGTTTGACAACTTAGTTGTTACATCAACTATCTTCTATTCATCATATTGTTAGCAAGCAAGCATCACCAATCCGACCGGTTCTGTGCTTTTCACATTCAGCGGCATCTTCTATTATTTACACATTTTTTCAATAAAACATGTAATTCAAAATTGTTCATTTAAATATTCGATAATATTGCATTTAGATAATAGGAATTGTTATATTTTATTTATGAATGTATGTATGAAATGTTTGCCCTTTTTAAATGATTACTTATGCGGGAAACTCCACTTAGATAATAATTTATAAAAATAACTGTAATAATAAAAAAGTAAGAACTAAGAATGTGAAGTTTTCTTAGCATAGCAGCAATGAACTTCAACGGACTTATGTTCAACTAATTCTAAATAAGACTCAAGATATAATAAACATTATTGATTTAAAAACATTTTGCCCAAATAATTTTATTCATACTTTAGAAAGTTCAATAAATTTGGCTTATTACAGCTCTAATAGCACTAATAATCTGATTATACTGAGGATTTCACTTTGATCCAATATTGAGGTTATAGTTGTAAACGCAGGCATTTCCGTGGGATGGTATTATTTTTAGGTGCTTCTGTGGAACGTTAGTATCTCATAAATCAAGTTTAGGGCTCAGTTATTTAAATCTTCATTAAGACATCTAGTAGTGACTACGAGTGTGAACCGAGAATCACCTTCTAATGTCTCCGATAACCATTTTGATAGTTACTCCAAAAATTTATAGGTATTCTTGCAAGACATATTTTTACAATAATCAAAAAGTATTTATTAGTTTTCATTTCGTGGCTAAGTAATTTTTTTTTTAAAACGTTGCACCACACTAGGAATTTCTCCTGTATCGTGGGTGCGTTTACAAACATTTAAACTCACAGACACAAACAGCCAGACCCGGAACAACTACTTGCAGGTCATACACAGGTGACTGACCGGTTGGCGCAGTTGGTAGCGATCCTGCCTTCTGAGCCGCTGGTCCCGGGTTCGATCCCCGGACAAGTCAAACATTTGTGTGCATGAACATGTCTGTTTGACCTGTGTCTGGGTGTGTATATGTATATAAGTATGTATATCAGTCATCAGGTTACCGTAGTACAGGCTCTGCCTAGTTCGGGACCTGAAGACCTTGTGTGGATGTTGTCTCATATTATTATATTATTATTATTATATTATACAAATATTTGTTCCGTGCGGGGATCGAACCCGCGACACGTAAAGCAGCAGCCAATCGCTTAACCACTGCGCCAACCGTGTCGTCAAACGTAATAACAGCTGCACGGGTCGATCGATAAGCTAAGCTGTCCAGGTTGGTCCATGGATGAATGACCAACTTAACATACCAAGACCCCTCCGTGCCACGGAAAGCACGTGTCATTCAGCTTTGACAGACGTTACGGGTAGTCAGCCGAAAGTATGACAACCGGTCTTCCCAAAGGGTATCGTGTTAACAGTAACTGGGTTGTGAAAGTCAGATAGGCAGTCGCTCCATGTAAATTACGGATATGTAGCTGTATCCGGTTAGCCTAAAAGCCGACTCCAACATAATATTAGGAAAAGACAAGACAGTAATTGATGATAGTAGTTATCATTTAGGTACTCCATATTTGTAATGAACTAGGAATAACATGAGCTTACGTTCTTATGGCCAAAACGGCCCGTTAATAAAAAAATACACCCAACTCAAGCCATAACTAGTCATACTTCCAAATACATCAGCAGTCATACATTGATTTACGAACAGAAATAAAGTTATGAGTCCGACCGACTTTAAATAAACGCTTTCAAACTAATTGGTTTGTCAAAAGGTTACCTAACGCCGTACAGCGATAGTATCGCTGAAGGTAAAGGTTACAAACGTAAGGGCAGAAGGCTTACACAATGTCGATGAAAATTTTGAAAGACATACTATGACGCCTGTACTCCCAGATGGGTTGGGCAGAGGTGAACGTTTAGTAAAGAAAAGAAATAAAAATATTTTATTTATGTCACGCATAGGAAATACGAACAATAAAAAAAGAACATTAAATGTAACAAAGTCATGAAAAAAATATAAGAAGAACATTGGTGCTTTTAAGTTTATCTAAGATTATTAAAACTAACAAAATAGGTAGTGAAAACAATAAAATAAAGAGAAAACCTGTGCGAGGCCAAAAATGCTCCTATCGCAGCATGATGTTGCGATATTTAAAAAACAAACAAATACCGCAGCTTCAAATCATGGGTATAATAATTGGTACATAGATGTTGTCATATAAATTAGTTCTCAATGGTCTGCTGTCACATGGGCATACGAAAAGCAGATCAATAACATCATTGCATTGTCCCTCTGCTACATCCACTAACCACGGTCGTTGCATTACGTGTACCTTCCCAAAAATCATTCAATCAATAGAAGAATGAAAATACGTTTATTTGCGGAAACACGAAGAACACAAAACACAAAAAAGAACAAGTTGGAGGAAATATGCGTCACATCAGAACAAGTTGGAGGAAATATGGGTCAGATCCACGCAAAACGGCCATCGCTCAGCATAATGCTACGTCCCTATGCGAGACAGAGTCTCAGCGCTGGTTTTCAGCGACAACCGGCGTCGACCTGATGACCATAGCCCTTTCACAACTATGTTGAGGTCGGCTTCTAGTCTAACCAGATGCAGCTGAATATCAGTTTCTTACATGGAGCGACTGCCTGTCTGACCTCCACAACCCAGTAACTGGGTAACACGATACCCCTTGGTAAGACCGGTTGTCAGACTTTCGGGTTTCTGACGACCCGTAACGACTGTCAAGGATCTGTGAATGACAGCCGGGACCAACGGCCTAACGTGCTTTCCGAGGCACGGAGGGGTCTAGAAATGTAATGGACGAACCGACTGCGGCAAGAGTACCTAGCTTTAAACC
The DNA here is from genome assembly GCA_937001585.2 of Brachylomia viminalis. Classification (NCBI taxonomy): domain Eukaryota; kingdom Metazoa; phylum Arthropoda; class Insecta; order Lepidoptera; family Noctuidae; genus Brachylomia; species Brachylomia viminalis. Next base: position 2,284,420 of record OW443307.2, on the reverse strand, counting down.
TTCAATCGATCCGTGGAGCTGTTGTCATTTGGCTACAAGCACGAGCACGAGTTGCGTTACGTATATCTACCCAAAAATCATTGTACCTATGAAAATTATGTTGTTCGTTGTGGGTCTTCTCCGTCTTCATGTTTAGTGTTGTAGGTGACGGTTTTATTGCAAGAACGTTATAAATAGCAATAAAATTACTCGTTCAATGGCGCCGTGATGTTTGGATTGATTTATTACACCTTTTAATGAGCAGTTTGATGTAAGTCGTTTTAAATGAGATCTCTATCTTTATACGTACAGTATGGCATTTTAGGAAACGTACTTTGATTGACCCTTATGTGCTTATAACATGGCGGCAATGCCTATTCACATGTAAGAGGATGAAAACATAATCTCGTGCCAACAGCTGAAACATCATGATAAGAAGTCATTTGAAGGACTATCTTAAGCAGTTGAGATTGTGTAAAATGATGATGATGAATGTAACACCACAATACCTAAATGTTTGGCTCCCAATGGAGGAATTTATTAAACTATTTTCAGTAAAGAAGAACTACTTGAATTATGTAAAACATGATATGGCAATGAAGAAATTGACCACTAAGATGAAGGCGAGAGCGTTAAGAACGTATAAAGCTAAGCAAAGTTGCACTAACCCCTAATGAATGGAAGCAGAAACATATAGTATCACCACACCATCATTTTATAAAGACATAGTTCCGCTATCCCCAAGAAAAACGCAATAACTGAACTTGCAGTTTTGGTAACTTTATTTTTTGTCTTTTCGTTTTAAAATACGCATGGGGGTGCGTATTTTTGGCAGCAAGGTCACTGGGACCTTCCGCTCAAACCAGTTTATTATGTAGATAGTTTGGAACTGCGTTAGATATTCTGCAGAGCTCCTTGACTACGATAATGTTTAAATATTTGATCGGATTATTTTACAATGTTTGAGTGGTTACTAGGCTGTGCCTCTGCGAAATACATTTTGCTGGAAAAAAAAATATTTAACCAGCCACTTGTGTGCATGAACAATTATTGTCGGTCTAGATGCTTGGCGCACAATGTCTAATTCTCGAAATGGCATGTGAAATTGTGAATCGTCCCTGCTAGTTCGGTCTTGGCTGTAGCCGAATTGGTCGCAGTAACTAAGCCAGGGCACCCCGACCAAATGGGTTAGATTCGGTTAGGACTTATCAAAATGCTCAATTCTACAAACGACTTTTTCTATAAATAGGTACTAATTTTATCATTGCAATTTTAATAATAATATCACTGTTACACTTGCTAGTTTTCCATAGGACGCAAAATAGTTTTATTAGTTTTATTGTAATTTACATTTTTTTTTTGACATTTGTATAACATTTTTACAATTTTATATTTTATATACGATTCTGACAGTTTTAATTAGTCACAACTTTATTTTGGGTTTTTATCTGCTTCTCATTTAAATGTAAGAGTGTAAAACTATGGACTAGAATTATGTCTGAAATAAATATATAATTACTAAAGTAAAACTATAATATATTAAAGTGAAAAACTGAGAATCTGCTAAAATTAAGATAAATCAATGTATTACGTAACAGATTACTTATTAAGTATTGATAACACAGCAACGCTCCGTGGCCCTGAGCGCTACTTACATAATATCGTGTACCTTGATACACATACCACGCTCATCTCTAATCTTTAAATTATTTTTTAACTAACACCAATTAACAAATTATTTTTAAGATTAAAGGTCAATATAATCTTTGATGTTTACTTTATGAATATTCAACGATTGTGGTAATTTGGTACATTCATGATTCTCAGTCACAGTGAGCTAAGGACGAATCAAATGGTACTTCCATCTCACCTAGATAAAATAAATTCGGGTATTTTTTTTTATGAGAAAACATCCACACTAGGTTTTCAGGTCCCGAACTAGGTAGAGCCTGTACTACGTGGACTGATATACATACTTATATACATATACACACCCAGACACAGGTCAAACTGACATGTTCATGCACACAAATGTTTGACTTGTACGGGGATCGAACCCGGGACCAGCGGCTCAGAAGGCAGGGTCACTACCAACTGCACCAACCAGTCAGTCAATTTTGGCAAGTCCGTAAACCTCGGTCGGTTATTTAGGGTCATTTGGTACTTACACTGGTTCCACATAAACAAGCCATAACATCGTAAATAAAGTTATTATTTTATAGTGGCTGTTAGTCAAGGGATGATATTTTATTATAGACGTGATGGCAAAGATATGGGGCCTGTTTACGAGTATGTACATTTTGTATGCGCAGTAAAATTACATGTTTATTAATATGAACGTATGTAGGTATGTAAATGTTTAACGAAGTTAATGGGCTCTGGCCTTTCATAAACTGATACATTCATAAATAGAATATAGAACGGGTTAGAATTATGGTTGATCCATGCATATTAACACTATTAATAGTTCACTTCTCAGCATTATACTAATTGCCAGAAAGATGTTAGCAAAAAACTTGCTTACAATTGCAGTCATAACCATGATTGGTCGACAAATAAGTGAACAAATAATCATAACTCATACCTGAGTTGCCATGAAATAAACAAAATCTTCACTTGGCGTTTTTCTGTGTATACAGAAGTGAATAAATAAACAAGTTAGGTAATGTTACACTCATTTCTAGCTGACGTCTTTTACTTATAGTAAAGTACTTCTGATATTCCTCCCCTACTAACTAAAACAAAACGCCCACTATACAGCATGATACAAAAATATTGAGTGACCTTTCGACCTCAGTAGAATGGTTCCCTCGGCCTTGTGTAGGCATTTATGTTTATTGATGCGTCAAACGGCCCCGTTTCGTTATTTATTTGAATGGATTTCATAAATAAGTAATGCAATGTTTTTCATGATCTACAAGAGAATTTTCTTTGATATTTTTCTTGGTTTGATCTTTGAAGTTAGCTGTCTGAAAACTGAGATTCTTTTGGGAGGTTTTAGAGACGATTGGTTTTCGTTAGAATGGTGTTTATTGTAAATTTATATATTTTGTTAAGATTTCGCTTTTTACTATAAATAATTTTCGCGGTTTTACATTTTATGTGATGGGTACTTACAATGAGCTTTGGGTGCATAACAAAGCAAAAAAACTGGAAACATGAAAATGAGCAAATCCACCAAAAACATTAAATAAGATAAAATAATAATTGCACTGAAACACATAGTTCTGTTTTTCAGCCCATAGTCTAGCTAGCTATACTTACTTCTTTAACAACAGCTGGTGACCTTTCTAGATTCAATCACAGCCATGACGACACAGTATTTAAAAATAAAACTGTTACTTAAAGTTACAAAATAATTATTAGATAGTTACGAAAGGCTAAGAAAAATCACAAGTCTACAAAATATTTTTATAAAAATGGCCCAGTTAAATACTCTTCACTATCAAAACCCAGTACAATATAAACCTCATCCATCGCAACCGACTTCCCCCACTGACACACTTCTTGAACATAAAAACCCGGTACACGGCAATTTTCCGTGACGTTGAGGCATTGAAACGAAGTCATTTTGCTTGCATTTAATAAAAATAACACTTTTTTTTTAAGCGGGCTCAATGTAAAGGGTTCTCGCTGAAGTAATCGAGTGTCATTACTCGACTATGAATAAATTACACAAGTTCCAGACCCGCTTTAGGTGCTGGTGTAAATTTTGAGCGAAGGAGATTTTGTTTTGTATTTTTTACCTTATTGAATTTTTTGTAAATTGCGTTCCTGTTTTAATTTTAAGAGCTTTTTGGTGAGGTACTGTGTTTTTGATTTGACGCTTTTGGAGTACGAAAATATACTACCACTTCATTACAGTCTGCTAAAAAGTCGGTAATTATATCACACTATGTGGTCACAAATATTTTAATATCGTGAGGCGATGGTCGTAAGACACTATGTTAAAAAGGATTATAAATAAAATGTCAAAAAGATAAGAATGACATATCCAAACACAATAGAGCGTCGTGTACAGCAAATATTTTTTATACTGACCTGCATATCAACTTAGCACTTTTATCGTGTGTGTCAATCTTTATTTACAAACAAGGCGACTATATTACCTATTAAATAAAATTATAGCCAAAAACACATTGACACCGCTAAACACGCCGCATTCCCATCAAACCAACCACAAGTTGTATCGTACGGAGCGAGTGAAATTCGTTATTACATCACATTTGAACTCGGCCCGCGTTAAAATTGCCAAAGCCCGCCGGCAAATTTACCAAGTAAGACGGCTTTTGGCTTAAAAATATTATTAAAGGGTTAATGTTAAGGGTTATTCATAACACTTTAGCGTAACAACGGTTTACAAAAAAGGTTCTCCGCTGGTCCGGAGTTTTTGGGCAGGCTTTTCAAGACATAAAGGTTCGTTCGTGGCTTGAATCGCAATTTTCGAAGACGGATGTTAATCAAAGTGTGTCGTGACAGTTTATGTACCGGCAGCCTAAGCATTGTTAAGGCTTTATTGGTACTTTTTAGTGTAAGGTGAAAGGGAGGACTGTAAATGTTAAGGTGTTTTCGTTTTGTGAGCGTCGCGTGTTGATTTGTTGGAGAGAACGAGGGTAGTTTGTTTCGCACAAATTCTTTCGTGTAAATCAAGTTTATGGCCAGTGATGGGTAAAACTTGTTACGGTGAGTGGTGAACTGCTGGTAATCGTCTTGAGAATGAAGGTGGTGGATAAAAACAAAGGTTATTGGCGAAGAGGTTTCATTATCTACTTACTACATTCACCAATCTGCGTAAGCTTAGCCTATTTGCTAACCTGATACCATGCCCGAGTTTTTCGAAGGGGTTGGCAGAAATGTACTGACCTACAATAAAATTGTGTCAGTTACCTATTATTGTAATAATAAGTTAGTCCCCCATGGCGAAAATCTTGTGAAAGCTGAGGAAGATACAAAAAAAAATCAAGTATCTTGACTTAGCACACGAGGTGGTCGACATGTGGGACGTGGACTCTGCAATCATTGGACTGCGTACCCGTTGGACCTCCAAGTTTGGACCTCACTGACTATCATGACCCTTTGGACCTCCTTGTGCCGTTTCGACCTTAAAACTTGGATTTTGCCTATACTTTAGTGCCCATTGGACCCCCTATTAAACAACGTGTTCCGTTGGACCCATTTTTTTACATCTTCGTATGAAAAGCTAAAGTACAATCGTGCACAAAAGTGAGACACTTTATCAAAAATAAAACACGATGCAATAAATAAATCAATATGTTTATTCAAAGATATAAAAGCAACAACGTCAGCTTTATAGGTTCAGGGGTTTGGGCCCTGCGTTGGTGACTTAGTGAATGAGTCAGGACTTTGATTTTTATATGTATAGATAAAATTACCTATTCCAATTAGATCACGTATTTACCCGATTATAAATCTTTAAGTTGGTATATTCCTACAGGTTGTACCAGAAGGGTGTGGATAATTGTTAATATAAAATAATGTGTATTATAAGTAAAATAATGTATATAAATCACAGATCAAATATTAAAATCAGTTTTATCCTAAAGTTAACAGACTGAAGATATAAAAATAATAATTATTATATTATACATGGTTTAAGATCACAAATTCTAATTACAATTAAATAACAGTAATGCCATTACATGATCTTTATTTTTTTAAGCAATTAAAGTACCTATATTATTGAATACAAATCATATAAATGATTATAATCACAGTATATCATAGAATTTACTTACATTTTTGCAAGCAAAACCTAAATATGGCGGCTTTTCTCAAAATTAAAACGTTGTAGCCTGACATGTCAGTGTTACCTAATCTGACGACTCAATGTCGACGGTAATATTCATAATGTTGCAACATTAAGTTATTTTTTTTTTAATAAATTTGTAAATATAACTATATATTTTACATGTTTCTAAATCACTGTTCAGTGTTATTATCGTTTATTTTGTTCGTAAATATAAAATATTGTATATTTTAAGTAAAATAGAGTATATAAATCACAGATCAAATATTGAAATCAGTCTTATCCCAAAGTTCAGACAAAAGATATAAAAATAATAATAATAATGATTAACATGGTTTTAGATCACAAATTCTAATTACAATTAAATAACAATATTGCCATAAGGTGAGTTTACAAAAATAACATTACATAAATGTTAAAAAAAAAATAACATTAAATCACAGATCAATTTATAATCACAGTATGTCTTTAGAATTTACTTAGACTAAATTTGGACCTAAATTAACCTAAGTATGGAAGCTTAGTTAGCTTCCATACTTAGGTTTTACACATAAAAAATAACATCATCACTCAAGTCAAGCTCAAGTAACAGAATTTTCAAATAATTTTTTGGAAGGACATTAAGTATTGTTAAATGACAAACTTAAAATACATATGTAAGCAGCTTCTCTAAGCAATGACCTACATTAATATAATTGTTATCTAATTGCTCTAGAATATAAGCGATTTTTTCATCTTTTTCTATGTACTCTTTGCGCTTATTTAGTATTTGGTGTCCATTTTCTAGTTTTGCTATAGTTAAACTTGTCATTGATGCGTCTGTTTTAATTATGCTCAAAAATTGTAAAATATTTGGCTTTGTATTACCACACAACTTTTTATTAATACTCGAGTGCCATGCTTCCACGCTATTAGTTGTACGATGTCTTTCAGAGTTGAAACACCAGATTCTTCGCATGTCTTCTTTTTGCAGCCATTGTTTTGTAAAATAGTCATTAAATTTAACTAAATTTTCATTTTCTTCGGACCAGTCCTCCATAATATAAAACCAACCTTCATCTGTGGCTTGTTCTGGTAATAATGCTAAAGCGGCACATAAAGCAACATGTCGCTTACACGCGCGATTTTTTAAGATGTGCAGACTCTTTGCTTTTTTACTTAAAGCCTGAGTAAAATGAAAAAAACATCCCTTAATGTCCACTTCAGGAAAAACTGACTGAATAGCATTCATTTGCGCAGTTTCAAAATCTGTAGTAAATTTTTCTGGCTTCCAAGATGGATTTTGCGATAGTAATAATTGAAAAATAATTTGATAAGTTTCTTCTTTTTTATCAGTAACCAAAGCATATATCAATGGTTTAATATTTGTGCTTTTTTCGGTGCTACCGAGATCTCCGTGAATACTGTACATTTGTACAAACGGCGGTACTACGCATTTAAACGTCCCATCTGCAAAAAAATGTTTCACCGTTTTCAATTTTTCTCTTGCTTCTTTTGATGAAAATATTAAAATTCTTCGAGCACCTTCTTGATAGTCAGCCATTAAAAAGTCGTTGTATTTTACAGGAACTTTGACATCTGTAACTGTTTTTGGCTTAATATTATCGATGCCAAATTCTTTTCTGCGACTGTTATAGAGTCCATGCTTCACATTATTAAAATTAGGTATCCGGGTCAATAGGTTAAGACCTCTATCCTTCAACCGGTTAACGCCTTCATTATATATTGTTTGCAGAGGAAGAACTCCTTGTCCAGATTCAACTTTCCATGTACTTATTTCTTTCTTTATTTCATTGCCAGCGTGATCACGTACACAATTGTTACTGTGACTGACTTTGTTCATAATCGTATTTCCTTTAATTGTTATAGTGCCGCGACACTTCGATTTATATTTGCAATTCCACCGTGAGGACCCATTTTTATTATCTTTTTTTTTATAGTACTGGTAACCATCATTTAGCAGAATCTCACCACCTCTTTTAGATGTCACGAAACAAAGTTCTTGTGTTTTATCTATATTATTATGTCGACTTGTTGAAGGGACTACTTCTATTTGAGACATTATTCATTAACAATGATTCTTCTTTAATCTGAAACAGGCCATTAAATATATTCGTTTTATTTAAGTTATTATTTTACACGAAATAAGTAGTGAGTAAATTTACCACAACATAAAAGACAACTAATTGAGTAAACTCAGCTATAAGAAAAAGAAATAAGAAATTAAAAATAAGAAAAACAATTGGACTAAAATCTATAACAATAATTAGGTAACTTATGAAGAGTGTCCATAAAACAAAGTTCCAAAGAAGACTAAAGTGTATTATTATGATTTTTTTTATTTTAATCATAACCAATGTTACTAATAATGACACATTTTGCACCGGCTAGTCGACGGTCGGCTGGAGTCGTGTGTGTATGAACAAATTAATTAATGTATAATAATTTGGTGGAATGCTAGCATGACTAATTTTACAAATTCACAGTATGGTAAGTAATAATTGTTCAATAATTAGCAGAGACAAATTAAATATAGAAATAATAGTGACAAAATTATCAGAAAAGAAAACCACGGAAGATTTGAAATATACATCCAAATAAAATCACTTAAACATGCAACAGATAAAGTAATTTAATACTTACCAGGTACTTAATTAAACGTTTCCTTGTTTTCTTATTACTTGTGATTATCACCTTTTACCACACGGAACTTTATTGCACAAATGCACACACGTCAACAACTTAAAGCTCCAACTAATTGTAATGTAATGCAAAATGTCACTGTTTTGTTTTTGCTGGCCTGCGATCCCTCTAATACTCACCCCGCACCATACCCCTTTGCCCCCGCGCGCCGAAGAGAGCGAGGAAAGGTCTAGCTTAGACGCGAGTTTGCCTTGCGTATGTCCAAAAAATGATAATGTTCGATTGTCTATTTTACTTATAAAACATATTACACTTTATATACATAAGTTTCATTGGTGTTTCTACATGAAGGTTACCAAAATAATAATAATAGTAATACCGTGTATTTGCTTAGGTACTTGTTTCGTCAATTTTTTTGATTTCCATTTAACAATTTTCAACATAACTGTACCCCTTTCCCAACTAAATAACATTGAACGAACAACAAATGAACACATATTTTTTGAAGGTCCAAAGGGTACTAAAAAAGAGGTCCAACGTTTACTTTTTTACTTGTTTTAATTTTGAAGGTCCAACGGGTACTACAAATGAGGTCCAATGGGCACATTGATTATTTTATTTTGAAGAGGGTCCAAAGGGACCTAAAAATTAGGTCGAACGGGTAACATTTGTAATAGGGTCTAATCTTTGAGGTCCAACGGGTACGCAGTCAATCATTGTACCGAAAATCGTTATAGTATATGGCCTAATAGCGGAGAGCCTCGACCAACACCTCAGTAGGATATTGTTGCGCGGCTGGGTCAAAGGCTTGATTCTGAAAGCAGTACTCCTGGACACGGCAAGCACAGTGACCTCCGGCAGCTTGGACCCTTTTCCTGATGACGACAGGCCACTATTTTTTCTTTTTTTATGTTCTTTATTTTTTTTAAATGTAAGTAATTAACATGTTTGTCAATTTCTTAAAGAAATCATTACTAATAACATAATAAAAGGCGAAACTATTGTATATATCTAACTGCCCAGTTGCACAAATCTAAAGGAAAGAGAAACTGCTAAGTACCTACCTTTTTTTTTACTTTTTCAAGGAATCTTAAAGTCTCAATACTTTCTCTCCTTAAAAGATAGCTAAAAGTTGTAATGAGCTGTTTTCGAACACTCCAGTTCTCCCCAAGTCTCGGCTATCTAGTCATTCGAACAGTTTTATGTGTTAAAAAGTACCAAGTTTCCCTATTTAAAGGGAATCTAGTTATAGACAAAACAACGAAACATTGAGATTATTTGCTCCAGAGGTTAGGTAGTATATTAAACCCACGTTTTACCAGTTATGTTAAAGTCCCATATAATTTCAAGCCTATTGCCACTAGAAGGGTACAAATCCAGCCAAAGATAAATACTTAAGATAATACAATTTAGTATCGAAACCGATAGTAATTGTGCTAAGATTACATCTGATTTAAACCTAGATAGGATAAGACCACTTATCGCCAGGTGTTCCCAACATCTGATATATTGAACCGTTTAAGATAAACTTTATGACTGTGATTATTACGTTATTTACGCTCAATTGAGATATTTTGACTTTATAATTTACTGCCGTTTGTTTTAGACGATTTGTGCAATAGGTTACTGGCTACTGGCTTATTACTGATGTGTTATTTTATTTTCGTTTATGTAGAAATCTAGGTCTTCACAACATCTTAACTAATTAATATTATAAATGCGAAAGTGAGTTTATTTGTTACGCTTCCACGTCAAAACGGCTGAACGGATTTGTATGAAATTTTACACACAGAATAGATAGAACATGACCTGAGTAAGGACATAAGCTATTTTACATTCTTGATCGCAGACGAAGTCGCAGGCAACGGCTAGTAATATAAATATATAATAAAGTAACGAAGTCAAAAGTGTATAAAAAACTTTTTGAAAAAAAGTAATGGCCACGCGGTGTGGGAACGAATCTGATGCTGAAAATCTAGTTGTTACATGTCTGTTTATCTGGATGTACCTAGGTATGTGTCGGATTGGCGCAAAAACGATTGCACGGATTCGGATGAAAACTTATAGTTTTTTACCTGGATTAAAACATAGGGTAGGTACTTTTAAATCCCGGTTTCCCGCGGCCAACAACTAGTTACTGCTAAATGTACAGATATCAGAAAACGGTTTATTACATAAAAAAATGCCTCTTTTATATTTTTTTTTTTACATTTTATTCACATGACATAGAATTTTGGCTTGTGCCCACCAGTGGGATGATGCAGGCTAACAGTAAGCAGTAAGTAAGAATATTGTAATCATGTCTTTAACTATCCACATATAGTATGTATTAGATACATCAATTTTTGAGGGTGGGAAATCATCAAATAACTTCTCCCGCTCTGGGCAGAGCGGGAGGGCGTGTCAGACTCTTACTGACTAAAACCCACCCGTGTTCCTTCAGTTGCCTGTGCCAGGGGCCACGGTATCCCTCTCGGACTTTCCCGCAAGCCTGGCAGGCATCGGCCTTAGCGGACCCCATCATTAATGCTGACATCTCTTTGAGGCGCGCGTGGAACACAACACGCCGTCGACCCGGGTTTGGTCTTTATCGAACGGCGAGCTGCGAATATTGTAATGATGTGTTTGGCTATCCAAATATATTATATATGTATTAGCTACATCAATGTCCGTTACCATCCACGGGTTACCTATCATAGGCCTGGAAATTATCACAATAAATGACGGTTAGTGTAAACTCTTACACCTAAACACTTATTACCACTACGATTAAACTAGCCTTTGCAAGTCTACAGACCTATCTTTTTTTCATCGCCTCTAAATGTTCAGCCTCAATTTCTCCAACAAATGAGTTATTTTTATCTTAGCCGAAGCACAAAATAATGCATGTTTTTATCGACAGAGCACGGAAAGTATGAAATATTTTTGCCAGAAACAACAGATAGGGCACGGATTCTGATAATAAATTCAGCTTCAAAAAACTGGAAGTGATCTAGACTAGGTCTTTTAATATTATGGGTCAAAGAGGTTTTTGATTGACTCTGATGTAGGATAAAAAGTAATTTTCTACCAGAATATAAAATGTTTGGATTCCTTTTAAGTGTGATCTATGATTATTATATTGGGTTTTCCAGGTCGGGTCAAGTGTTATTGGGTTTTTCCATTGGGAATTTCTTAGAAACAGTTCGGATTTTGGAAGTTGGCGGTGTGGGTTGTGGCTGTGGGTGCGCTGTTGCCTCGGAAAGCACGTTAAGCCGTTGGTCGTGCACCTGATCTCTCTCCGATTGTGTTGGTTTGCCGTCCCATCGGACTATGAGAGGAAGAGAGAGTGCACCTGTCTCTGCACACACACACTTGTGCACTATAATATCTCCAGCGCCGAAGGCTAGTCTTCGTTGAGAAATACGATCTGGAGGACTACATATTGGATTTTGCGACTTTTTATTAACCAAAAGTGCCCTAAACTTCGTTTGATAATAAAAACTAAACAAACTTCTACCCATTTCTCGAATGTTAAATGAATGTCTCCAAAAATATATATGGTTCACATGCATATGTTATGATGGAGCTACGACAGAAAAATTATGATTTATCAATGAAAAATGTTTTCAACCTAAAGCTGTCAGTGATAGCGAAAATTCAGTAAGAATTAATATAGCCTCAAGAAAAGTAATTCCTAATAAATTCATAACCCTTTCCGCATAAAAGAGAGTCTCTTACTAAAAGATAGAAAAGATAACAGCACAATTCAAAGACATTCTTTACCCTTAATTAGGCTTAAGATAATTTGATGAAAACAACCGCGAATAATGTTTATAAAACACGAAAAAAAAATGGTAGCGTTTATTTCTGTATTTTTTAATGTTCCAGTGGGTTGGTTGAAAGGGGCTGTCTCAACGAGGAAATTGGAGGAGCGCCGCACTTGAGTTGAATAGTGTGACCAGATATTTGACGTTCCTTGAGAATTCCCCTTTTTATAGAGATGGGTCCTTAACAATAGCTCATACAAAATCAAACCCTAGTGATTTTGTATAAGTTATTGTTTAGATCCATGGTGAATTTTAGTTATGTACTAGCTGCACCTTGCGGTTTCACCCGCATACGTCACGATTCCGTGGGAACATCGGGATAAAAAGTACCCTATATCCTAATCCAGGCCATGGTCTACCCATGTGCCAAATATATTGCTGTTTTAGCGTGAAAGCGTAACAAACAAACATACAAAATATAAAATATTATCTCTTCATAATATTAGTTTAGATATGTACCTACTTGTCTTTTAGAGGAAAACATTAACATAACGATAGGAGCATAAACGTACTGCATATTATAACTTAACTTACAAGCTGCAGGTCACATAATCTTGAAGTTTCTTGGTAAAAGATTAGGCTTGTAGTGGCATGCTATTCAACTGTAAATGATTTAGCATTTAATAAAAATAAAAATAATTAGTGAAACTATTAAACCAGAGTTATCAGAAACAGCTTAAGTAAAGGTCACATTATTATAAATAGATGAAAGTATTTATTTTGTTACACGTAACTTAATTTCAAAATAATTAATTAGTATCTTAAATGTTTCAGTGAACAAACATTTGAATGTTATTAAACGAGATCTTACTTTTGTCCTGTTAAGAATTTGTTATTGAATGTTGATCTTATTCAATCCCAAATCAATCTACTTACGCTATTGATTTTCTAGAAGCACAATGTTTCACTAAATTGACACACAAACTTTTCTTACAAAAATCCCATCCGTGGGAATACTATCCCATTCCCAACATAACGCGCGGTGTCACTACACTCGAACAGTACACGTCACGGTCTAATGTCGTCCCCGTACATTTATAACAATATTTTGTTCTCTTCCTCTCTGTAACCCAACCCTTTATTTAGAGGAAATTACCCTGTCCCCGTATACCATGTACTTGCGTTCCTTTAAGCGTAGCATAAAAGTTTTTACAAGATACCATTTTAAAACATAACGCAGTTGAAATAACATTGTTTGTTCTAGATTATTTCAAGTAAGATAAGCGACACAAGTTTTTAAATCTGTGACTGCTCGCGAATTTTATGGAAAGCCAGTAAAAATGGATGAGGTTTTTGAAATAAAATTGATTGATTTATACTTTATTGTACACCAGAAAATAAATAACAAAAGATATACATTTAACATAAAATGGGCGGCCTTATCGCTTTCTGCGATCTCTTCCAGACAACCTTGGAATGGACAGTGATTGCTTGGACATAAAAATGGGGTTGTCATTGGTGCAAAGTAATAAGTACCTACATAGATACAATACACTATAATATATACTTATATATACATATATAGATGCCATATAATAGATACATAAATGCATACATACTTAATATCCAAGCAACGAAAATAAATGACGAATACGGATTATTACAGCTACGAGAACAAGGTCACAACAACAAGTAATGTTCCTTCATAAATTGCTAATGAAATAAAGTTACATAATCTTCTTACCCTTCATTCTTACGTGAAATCATTATGTTTATTGGAATAAGTAATACGTATATAGTATTTTATTTTTGTGCCACAAATTAATTCAATATGGAAAATATGTTTCATAACAAGATACAAGTTATCGAATTGTTTTTTTTTTATATGAAATTATCAGCAACTTTATCACTTCCAAGAAATGATTATAATCATATGATTACGTTTTCTTCTTACACTTAATATCTACCTTCGGAAATGAATGGAACATCAATAACGACTACCTAGAAATTCTTAACAAAGTGTTTGTTAGTAATTTTTCTGAAAGCGAATCAGAAACGTTTCCCAGTAATTTACTTTTTAACACTTTTTTATTCCCAATAATAACAGGTTCACACGGAATTTTACATAATAATGTCACGGCCACGTTTTAAAAATATTTACTCATCTCGCTGACTCGAACCCTTTATTCGGAGGAAATTATCCTGTCTGGAATTTAAATAAAGATTCTTTTTCAGGAAAAAACGTTTTTAACAAGGTTGTGGTATAATTGAGAAATGTTGATGTTTTCACCATAACATTAAAATGGTGAATACCGCACAGACTTGAAATTAATTTCAAAATTCCCATCAGATTTTCATCGATAGGAACTTTCGAATTAATACTGTAAGCTCTCTTGAATTTTGTAACTTACTTTAGAATTAATAATTGTTGAACAAATTATGAAGTTATTAGCTAAAGTGGTGTAGGGGATTTAAACTAAGTTCAATATCTCAAAGGCTGATAGAGCTAGTTTCCTAACAACTTGTGGGTCCTTATTATATAGTTGAGTTGATAGTCTCTTTTTGGTGTTATGTATCTATATGCATATTTTAACATCAAAATCAAAAGTCATTTATTCAAACTAGGCTGAGAATCAGCACTTTTTGAACGTCAAAATCACATAAGACAGCCCCCCCAAAACGCCCACTCTTCACCACTTCCTAGTGCTTTAGCTGGGAAGAAGAAGTGGCGGAACAAACTCCCCAGCAGCACTGCTGTCTGTTCAGTTAGAAGAACTGGATTCTATATAGTAATAAGTAATTAACATTACGAAACACAAAAATATTAAAATTACTTGCCATATGTCAGCTAGCACACGCCAATACTTAAAACTAGACTCAAGCAGAAATAAATTATAAAAACAAAAACGCAAACAGAACTTAATACATAATGAAAAGCCTCCAGGCATAAAGGGCGTGCCCGCTTACATATGCAATGCTGCACTATGTTTATATATAGCTGTAACTAGTAGCCATCATTAAACGTTCTAACTTGAACATTTTAGCCTGTAGTTACAGGCAACCCCAAATGAGCCTTGTACTCGATACATACTCACCGTATTAGTACTACACTTTAATAAACTGTTAAATCCTCATAAAGAACAAGAATAAGTATGCGGTTAACACACATTTCACGAACATTCCTTTATATTTAGATGGAATATTTTTTCAGTGAATTACCACAGTATATACCAATGCCGAAATAATCTGCACATACAATTTACATACATACCTCGACAGAGTCCTACCAAAAACATATCGTGGCCTGATTACCATAATATTTCCAAGTCTATATCCAATCTCGGTACTTACTCGTATATCTCAATGTTTGAGTACGAATTATTTTTCTTTGAAACGTTCATCCGTATTGTTCACAAAAACTTTGAAACAACTTTACAAACGGAGGGCATCGTGATATGAATAAATTAGAAAAGTTCTCGCTTGTTGTTGGGCCAGGGAACTAACGGGATTATGACGACTGTATTATGTAGATTACATACCTACTGTCCTCTTGGGAAAGAATGATTTAAAAATCTTTTCATGAAATACAGTGTCTTTTTGCTACCTCAAGAAATGTTGTTAAATTAACAACATCTATTTTTTACATTTCCAAAATACATATAAACTAACTTAAACCTTTATTAACCCTTTTTAAAAGGTAACATTGGCGTATGTCAGCACAACGTGCAGAGGTGCAAAAAGAAATAAAAATCGTATATTTTGGATCATTCAAATATAAAACGCTTTTGAACATGCATATCCTTAGGGAGATCTATACCTACCTGTCTTCTCCAGAACATAGAACTCCTCCGAGAGAAGATTGTCATCCCGATGCCTTTTAGGTGTAATCAAGCGACAAACAAACGCACCTTGTTATATTCAGAGTTCTGAAAACGGGCATTTTTGCCTACTTTATTTAAAAAAAGTAAGGGCTACTTATACCATTGTTTGGAATTATATGTTAGACTTGGTCGTCTTTTTATCGACTCGACCTCTGTTTCAGCCAATAATTTGATTCTTAGACCATCGTATTTTATGTTTGAAAGTTTTAGTTATTTATTAAGGTTCATGTTTGTTCGAAATTGCGATGAAACAGTAAAATTATCTTTCGAAAAAAAAGTATTATTTCGTACTGTGTCCTTTTCTTTTAGATAACACAAAACCTTACAGTTCGCTAATTTCATGCCCGTACGCTTATCCGCGCCCCGCGAGGTTAAAATGTCTTCGCTATCATAATGGGTATATCGCGCCGCCCAGGTTCCGTGGGTACTTTTTAGTACCGGCGCGCTACTTTTAGGGCTGGCTTGGTACTTTTGGGTTCTTCTAGTTGTGCGGACGTTGAAAATTTTCCGAATTACACGGAACTTTTGACGGAGCAGTCAAAGGAGAATATTGCTTCGGCAATAGTCGTTTGTATGGGGCGTGTGGATTATAATTGGCTTTGTGATTGTGTTGTTTGACTGCGACTGGTTAGCGGTTGTTCGAAAGTTGTGCAGGAGTTGTGATAGTTAGGATTTTGTATCAAATGCAGGTTTTAGCTGTGTAATGCGGCAAACTGCTAGCAATAGGACTTCGAACATGCTTGATTATTGATTTAATAGTACCAAAAGACTATTTAGCAATATTGTTAAAAAATATGGTTTGGCATCGTTTTTTGCACTCATTACGCTAGAATTTTAATTAATCCATTTAATTAGGTAAATGTCATTGAATCATACCATTTTTGACAGTCTCAATTGACGCCAGTAATAATTGACAGCAAATTGAAATAAATCCAGTTGCTATTTTACAACCAGTTATTAAAGCTACACTTACATAATAACAAATCGTATGGAGCGGACCCGACGTTACGTTTGTTTGAAAACCTAATTCAGTTTAGTTTCCGGATTTTTTTTAAATTACACATTGACATTGATAAATTTTATATACACTGACATGAACATTTACTTTGTAAAATATGATATTATTTTAATTAATTAACATGAATGTGAGGACTATGTGGGACATTGTTTTTTTTCTTCTCTGTTAGTTTTAATCATGGTCTGGCAGTTTGAATAATTTATACGGCCTACCCAAATGTCCTTTCTTTGGTATTGTTCGTCGAATCGTTGGGCTCCTTAAGTTCTGAGTTGAGTTGCACGGTTACTGACAATTGCGTGCACTGACTGGACAGGTCCATTACAGACACCAATCTACATGATCATCACATTATCTGACTAAAATTATGTCTGGACTCTAAAAGAGACTGAGTTTGTTTCGGCCTTTCTTCTCAGTGTAGTCAGATAGGAAACGCCGACCTTATCTAGCTTTTAAAATATAGGTAATTGACGCGTAAAAGTGTTTGTACAAACCTACTTGAAACAAAATCATTTATCATTAGTGTCAACGAACGTAATCTAGATAATGTGTGTCGAACCTAAAGGGTGATAGGAGTCGGATGGTTGTTTAGGATATTAGAACATTGGCGTTTATTTCCATTCAGGCTTGAAATGAATTCAGAAATTCTTTTTGTTGAAATAAAAGTCTGTCAAAAACTGAATAAAAGTTAGATATGGTTTTGTTAAATGCGTAAACATTACAGAAGGCTTCGTGTCAAAAACATACAATATTATACTGTGTCAATTTGAACCTCTCTCCTTGTGTGTGTGTCCCATTGCATGTCTGGGTCCCTTTTCTCATTATTGTTGTCTTTATGCAATCTTTGCGAGACGAGTCGATATCGCCTCGCCATCTCCCCCTGAGCTTGCCGCTATTGATACGCGATTTTAATAAAATTATATTATACATACGGTCTACATTCATAAACTCACGCCTTCTTCCCGCGGTGGTAGGCAGAAACACACAACGTCACCCGCTACGATCTTTTCATACTCCTTGTCAAATATTTATTTTTAAACTAGCACCAATCCACCTCCTCTAATCTTACTACTAAGATAATGACACTCCTGCATCCTTATTTCATTTATTACAGCAACTTTTTCCTATTAAATAAAAGCTAACAACATTTCCCCATCGATCCGCGCACGTGTCGAAGGCTCGTGTCAAATTACTTTTAATTGACCCTTTATTTTTTTTGCAAATTCTGACTATTTTTCCTCCATTGAAATACACGGGTAAAGTTTTTGTAGGTACTGGTTTTTGGAAATGATTTTGGAGTATTTTTTCAATGTTTTAAGGAAATTACAAGCGCGTTTGAATTGTCAAGTGGTCCGTCAGTCAGCTTTTTGCCTATTCCAATGAGTAGTAGGTACTTACGGAAAAAAAAGGGCAAGAAATCCTTCCGGACTTTGTGAGAATAAAAACTGCAAACATTGAAGGCTTCTATGGATACCCTGAGGTCTAACGTTAAACTCTTTTTAGTTTTAGGTCTATTTTCTAAACTATTTTACCAATCATTTCTATTTCTTCCGAATAATAAAAATTCCGACTGCTCGACACTTCACGTGACCAGACTAGGGCTGGGTTGTTCTTTGGCCAAAGAATTATCATTGCCATACAACGTGGCGATGCTGCCAGTCTTTTGGACTCGTTTCCGGATGACAGCGACGCGGACGAATACTTCGACGCCTAATGTCCTTTCGTTTTTGTATTTATTTGTATAGATTAGATAATCATTTAACACCTACTGTAAATTAAAAGTAAACTTATTCATTTCGATCCCCACCAAACCTTCACACCCCAGTCAACATAATACTTACATACCCAATACCAAATCTATCACAATTACATCAGATCAAGTAGGATTACGAAGCTTTCACGGAGCTCGTTTCGCAAATTGCTGAGATAAAAGAATTCCTTGGCGTGCATTCAAGAAGCGCGCTCCGTTACACTTTGCACATTATTATGGTGGTGTAATAGCTTCATGGGTTATGAGATGGTAGTTTCTTCTTTAGAGATAGTTTCTTTACTTTTAAGGAGGAGTTTAAGTGGGGAGAAGTTTTCGTTAGATGTTTTTGTTGGCTGTGTACGGAGAAAGATTTTTAGTGTAACTTTATTGTATGAATTGGCCGCAAGAGCAAAAATTTTTTTGAGGAATTTCTTTTATTACATACTATCATAGTTTCGAAATTAAGTAACTGTGACGTGCTGAGAATATCAAGCTGATAGTGTTGTTATGATTTTCATGTTACTCATTAGTGTTATTGGCAAAAATGTACTATTTTCTTAACCTCATTTCGACGAACATGGCCCCAGTGCGGGTTTGTTGAATTTCACATGATGTATTCAAATCTCTTAGTTACTTTTTACGAAACCAATGCAATGGTAGAAATCAATTGGTTTGTGGGTTGGCAAGTAGGTACTTACCAACCCACAAACCAATTCTTTTCTACCATTGCATTATATAGATTGTTGACACTTGTGTTAAATAAAACTAAGTAGGTACTTAGTTTTATTTAACACAAGTGTCAACAATCTATACTTAATGCTAATAATATAATATACTTATAATAATCAAATAGTGGGGCTTGTGGCTTAGTAATAAAATAACAGCCGCCCGGGTTGATCGATAAACTACGCTTGCCGCGGTTGGTCTGACGCGGTGACCATGGTTACATTTTTTTTTTTTCGTTTTCTCTCCGTACCTCGGAAATCACGTTAGGCCGTTGGTTGTGGCTGTCATTCGTGGATCTTTGACAGTCGTTACGGGTCGTTAGAAGCCCGAAAGTCTGACAACCAGTCTTACCAAGGGGTGTCGTATTACCGCGTAACTAGGTTGTGGAGGTCAGATAGGCAGTCACTCCATGTAAAATACTAGCAGCTGCATCCGGTTAGACTGGAAGCCAACCCGAACATAGTTGGAAATAGGCTAGGCAGATGATGAATAATCAAATAGTTCAAATAAAACGCGCTCAATCGTTACCTGTATTTACTCGTATGGGACTCGTGAAGGATCATTACTTGTTTGTGTGATCTTGTTCTCTCTCGTAGCTGTAATAATCTGTAGTCGCCGATTATTTTCGTTGCATAGATATTCTGTACCTATGTATGTATTACATATCTATTATATGGCATTTATATATGTTTATCTATGTATCTATATCTTATATACTATACTATATCTGTAGGCCAATTCTCGTACTTATTAACGTTCAAATTCAAGTCGCAATCTCATTTCAGCGACAATCAATGTCAAAAACCTGTCAAAAATGTATGTAAATTGATTGTAATTTTGACAGATTGAGACTGAGATTAGAATGCGAACGGTCTTAAAAATACGGGAATTGCCCCTCGGATTGCTGATTCGTGACCTCGTCAGCACGGGAATTCATAGTGGGCGTTAAACTTCAGGAAACGTTGAAATAATTACACTGTAACGTTGACTGTTCACTATTTTAGTTAAACAGACACTTAAATTACTCGAACAATTAAGGATTGCAGTAATAATTAGCGATTTAGAGTCATTCAGTCTTATTACAAAAAACTAAATAAACCTTGATTTAAACCTGTGCTACGAAGTCCAGGCTTATCTGCAGAACCATGGTCTAAATTTGTCCGTATTACAAAACTTCAAAAAACCGTGGTCTTCTTAGTGCCGTCATTTGAACCATTGTCTTTGTAACAACCACAGAGTAATACAAATATTATTCGTTCACCATGTTATCATTCTATTGCAACGTTCCATATGCTCAGAAATGAAAACTTTTTGTTAATACGCTAATGATTATTATGATGTTTAGGAGTGTTAAAAATATTGAGAGTGTTAATTTGCATGGAATATTAGTTATTTCATCGATTGCAGTTTTGTTTAGGTTTAAGCACATGACTTAATGTCGTATTAAGTACTAATAATACATCTAGGTACGTGTAACGAAACGTAAAATTTTCGCGCATTATTTATGAAACCATAACATTAAACAAAACCATCGCAAGTTGAACAAAGTTCATTTAGCTTTGGATTTTTTAAGTTATCGAAGTGTCTAATAGAACAATTGCCTCTTTGTATAGTATTACCTTCTATAGTAGGTAATTTTAATATCATATTGTGATGGACCAACAAAAGAAAAAACGATCTGAGAATTGGAGTACCGAGGAAAAAGTAAATAAACATAAATTACTTCGATTAACTTGAAATCAGTGTTTAATTGATTCAAATTTAATTTTAATTTATTTGATTGATTCGAACACGATTTATATTGTGTCGGCGTGGCGTTCCCAACAACTCAGCGCCTTCAATATCCACAATATCAATTAAATCGGCCATGTTAAGATCCATTTTCGGGTAAAAACAACACAACACAATGAAAAAGATGCAGAAAAAATGAAGAAGATAAAATACAAGAGAAACTTTGACTGATACGATTTAGACCATAGTTTGATCGTTTAAACTAGGGGCCGCCGAGGTTTAGCGTTAGACCATGATATGGTACACGGTTTTTCGAAAAACCACGTTTTGTAATATCATTTTGGTTTAAACCGTAGTTTATAGAGCTTTAAACCGGGGTTTTCAGTTAAACCGCTTTTTGTAATAACACTGAATGGGTTTGCGAGTGACCACCACGTGCAACGTCTGTCAACAAGTGAATGAATGAATTTTTTTTTTAAACGTTGCCCCACACTAGGAATTTCTCCTGTATCGTGGGTGCATTTACAAACATATAATTAAACTCACATATACAAACAGCTAGACCCGGAACAACTACTTGCAGGTCATACAAATATTTGTTCCGTGCGGGGATCGAACCCGCGACACGTAACGCAGCAGTCAATCACTTAACCACTGCGCCAACCGTGTTGTCAATTAATGAATTGACACGACGTTCGCCCGCCATGACAGACGCAACTCCATTCGGTGTTACCCGCCCTAAATTAAAATTACCACTCAGTCAAATTCAAATCGATTAATCGATAAAAATAACAGAATAATTACCAATGATTAAAAAAATAACAAAACACATTACAACTTTATTTCTTATTATTATATTATTATTCTCAGAATTTTCATTATTAAATAATGTCACGCGCCGTATAGGTACTTATTACTTTGCACCAATGACAACCCCATTTTTATGTCCACGCAATCACTGTCCATTCCAAGGTTGTCTGGAAGAGATCGCAGAAAGCGATAAGGCCGCCTATTGTATGTGTTGTAGTGTTATATGTATTTTTTTATTTGTTATATATTTTCTGGTGTACAATTAAGTATATTTATATATATATAAATACATAATAATACTTTATCGAGGTAAAATTTGTTTGTTAGTTTGTTTGTAGGGGGGTGGGGGGTGGGGGGGGGGTATAACGGGGGGGGGTATAATTTCTGGAGCTACCAGTTGGATTTGAAAAATTCTTTTTGCATTTGATAGTCCAATTCTTGAGGAAGGCTATAGTATAATAAAAAAATACAAAAAACCACAAAAAAAAAATACACAATAATATTTCACGTGTTACTCAAACAAAGGTAGCAGATATGAGGACTATTCTTACTAACTTATAGCCAGCACAGGAACAGAGAATCTTAATAAGAAGCGACTCAAAGGTTGCCTGGCAACGCATAATACAGTTTCTTACGGTTGCTCGGTTTTACATGGAAAGTATTTGATTTAGCTTGTTGAGTTTGAATCTTATAATATCATCATAAATAAACATTGTTTACTTATGATGATAATGATTATGGTTAATGATAATGAGAAAAATGGGAAGCTTTAATCTTATTTAACAGCTAAAAGACTATGGTGATACACATCTGAAGGTCGAATGGTGATCGTAGTTTTTATAGAAAATTACACTATTCCGACTGGAATAAAGATACCAACTAGAATTGTTGACGGTTGTGTGATCGGTGCAACTGCAGAGAAAACAAAAAGAAAGAAAGAAAGAAACTTCGTTTATTTGCGCTAAACATGACGCAGAGAATGAACACATATTATGTGAAATTATACATTATACACAATTATTGTGAATGTGAGAACTATATCGGTCATTGCTTTTTTTTTGCTGTATTTTTCTCAGTTAGTTTAATCATGATCTGGCACTTTGAGTAATTTGGCCTAAATTGGGTAAAATGGCCTACTCAAATGTCCTTTCTTTTGTATTGTTCGTCGAATCGTTGAGCTCCTTAAGTCTAAGTTGAGCTGCACGATTGCTGACAATTGCGTGCACTGACTGGACGGGTCCACTCAATCTGTGTGGTTCTTTCCTCAAAAGACCATTTCAGACACCGATCTACATAGCCTTCACATGATCTGACCAAGATTTTGTCTGGACCTTAAAAGAGACTGTGACCTCTGAGTTTGTTTCGGCCTTTCTTCTCAGAGTAGTCAGGTAGGAAATGCCGACCTCATTTAGTTTTTAAAATACGATTGACGTGTAAAAGTGTTTGTTCAAACCTACTTACAGAAATAATATCATTTATCATACACAAAAAAGAACAAGTTGGGGGAAAATTATGCGTCACATCCAAACAAAACGGACATCGTTCAGCATAATTCTACGATCCTATGCGAGACAGAGCCCCAGCGCTGGTTTTCAGCGACAGCCGGCGCTGACGTGATGTCGTCAACCGGTGTAGCAAATGCGAAGATAAAATATACAATAAGAAAACATACACAACAAGACCACAAGCAACACAGAGCAAGGTGTTACATTACATTTGAAAAGTGTTTTTGGGCGAACTCACTACAAAATTCTCAATTAAACCCCGGAGCCTAGAATCTGTGGCTAACAGTTTACCAGTCCACTCCTATGACATGGGACTTTTAAAACTCTGGCGAAAATGTTGTTATAAGTATACAACTCTCTCACTCGCCCCCACCCTCTCGAAGAGAGGAGGCCTGTATCCCACCAGTGGGATCTATAGATTGCTTATGTTATACAACTGTGTCTTCCGGAAAAAACATGGGTAGGTAGGTATACTGTAAAGATCTTACATGCGTATAACCATACTGGCAGAGAAACATCTCCGAAAGACTCCTAAGCCAATTTTACCTGCGGATTACCAGCGCCAAAGGGGGATCAGCTACAGCTTAGTAGCTTCTGAAACTTGTCTTCGTTATTTATTGCAGAATACAAGCCAAAGCTTTAACAAATAACGATCGGTTAGATTATGCATTCTAACAAACAGGCCTTATTTAGATAAATTATCAATATACAGGGTTACTTGTACTATCCGTCAGGAGTTGATAGGGGGCGGGCAAAATGCAACAAATTGAACCCCCCAAATGTATGGCCAAAATTCATTTTTTTTTAACGAGACCTCATTTTTTGAAGCGGAAAATGAATATATTGGTAAGGTATTATTCTTAAATAGTTCACCATTTTGATTATTTTGTTGACTTGAGTGCTTTTAATTTTATTATGTTCATAGCTTAATTGAATTGCCGGCTACAATATCATTTATTATTGGTACCCATTTGATATGTAGTTTATTTTATTTTATTTGTATTAAATGAAAAAAATTTGGATAAATATCAAAAAACCCCTAAAATTCAAATATCTCGAAAACTATTGTATTTCAGCCATGCATATGGCTGATTAAATTTGTTGCATTATGGCCCCGCTACTAACTCCTGACGGATAAACGTCGAATTGCAAGTAATCTTGTATAGTACGTAATAAAGCATAGCGACGTTGGTCTAGTGGTGGCAAACGCTTTTGCTGAGCATGGGTTCGATTCCCAGGTCGAGCAAAGATTTATTGGGTTCTTCTATCAGGAATTTATCCGTATCAGCCCGGAGTCAGGATGTGAGCCCGGTTGATGGCAATAGGCTCGCTCCCTATTGGGTACATGAGACTTACACATAGCTGGCGAAATATGGGAACTATCTATGTACACCTTTGCTTTTAGTTCTCGGGGTTCTGGAGTTGTTCTTTTAAGAGGAACCGGGACCCATCTCCATGTGCTAATGGTGGCCTCAGGGGAGGTTTTAGGTTTGCTAGGACCGATGCCTGCTAGGGTTGCGGAAAAGTCCAAGAGGGTTACCGTGGCCCCTGGCACAGGCAACTGAAGGAACACGGGTGGGTTTTAGTCAGTAAGAGTCTGACACGCCCTCCTGCTCAGCCCAGAGCGGGAGAAGTTATTTGATGATTTCCCACCCACAAAAAAAAAATGGGGGTGGTTTTAGTGAGGTGAAAATATCACACTCCCCGAGCTATTCCCACGCAGGCCGGGCGCCTTTTGAAGGTTTCCCCCATAAAAAACGGTACACCTTTGCGTTACCCTTCAGGGGTTACAAGCGTGGTGTTATGTAAAGCATAGTGTAGAAAATAATCCGCATGCTTTTTGAAGTCTGTTCTACGGTCTAAACTTGCTAAATACAACAAGAATGCTCGCACTCGTCATTTTTAGACAGCATCTTGTATAAATAAATGAGGAATAACACCTTGATAAGTTTAGAAATAACAGTACCTAAGAACTAAATGTATAGAGATGTAAGAGACTATTCTCGATGTTGAAAATACATATACATAATTCTATTAATTTCTTCAGTAGCATACAACTTCAAGATTTGAATTCAAAGACTCAAATACAGACAAAGAAAACCAGGTAATCCAATTCAACATCAAACTCAAATTACAGTTTCCCACTAAACACAGAACGATTAATTTCAGAATATTCCACGAAGCCCAAATCCGTTGTTTTCAAACCTGTACAAGCAATAAAAGTGTTTAATTAGTCAAAATCAATTCACAGGAGACTTAATTGTTCGCTTTCCAAACCAAGAACGATAAATCTAAGGGAAATCGTATTTTGTATTAAACAATAGATTTTGGACCAAAATAATGAATAGGCCTCGGTGGTACTCTGTACCCTTTGTGGGCCATACTTGGTTATGTATGGGTATAGTTTCGATACCTAGGTGTGTTAATTTTTGGTTGCTATAGAGTTGTAGAGACCTATTGTGGCTCAATGTTCAGGTTGGAAGGGTTTTGGTGAAATTACGGATACACGCAGATTTTAGTAGTCAAAGACCTCTTTGTTCAATGTACATGGATTTATACGGGAAATATATTTTTTATATTAGTTCATTTTGCCACTAATAAAGGACGATGGTTGCAACGGCGGATGGGCTCTGTGAAAGATGATATGGTGAGAACGGGAGTGACTACCGAGATGACGACTGATAGCCGATCACGCGAATTAGCGCGGGAGAAAAAGACATGTTGCACCGACCACAAAAAAATGGGATAAGGGAAGGAAAGATAAGGAGAGATAAGGGATGATGATAATGATGATAATGCATCGGTAAACCATGCAGAAACAGATTTATAGCCGCGTTCCATCATCTTCTTGCCGTGGCTGCCTACTGGGCCCCGTTGAATTACAGCATATTCGCTTAAACACGACGAGAACAGAAACCATATCTCCTTTTGTGTGATTATTTTCTATACCGTTGATCTTCCGTAATAATGGTGACATCAATAAAATAGCTCATCAATTTCTGAACCTTCAATTATCATTATTCCAGGCTGATATAATGCCTAACGAAGTGTACGAAGTGCGTTACGTAGGTATATAATACCATTATCTGAACCACTTCATTCAGATACTTGTAGCACATTATCATTTCAGTGGCATAAGAGGATTCCCCGACAATTAAGCGCTTCACCCGCCTGTCGAACTTACCCGAGGACAGCCGAAGGAACCCGAAGTAAATTAATTTAGCAAAATTCGTATTTCTATGAATAATTACATGGCCCGTTGATTTCGCGTGTGAGGTATAATTGAGTTCGACCAACGTAAATCGAATTTGTCGATGTTATTATAGGGTCCTTATAGGTCGAAAGGATCTGATTGAAATTATTACCTGTATATTACAGCGTCTCTTTGGTCATATAACTAAGGTCCTTATAAACTTATCTATACATATAATAAACTACTAATAAATTGACCTCAAAATAGATATTAACAATTACTGTACGATAATTTGTCAATTCCTTTTAAGACTGAGATATTTTTAAAGAGTATCTGACCAAATCTAGACTTCAAAATAATCCAATCAGTTCTAACTTTAGATGGGAGCACTCAACAAAACTAGATGCAGGCTCAAAAAAGCTATCAGATTCTAGATCATCATCATTGTCATCTTCCTGCCCTGATCCCGATTTATTTGATTTCTATATACATATTTTTCTTCCAAACAAACAACCAGCATCTCGTTTGTACTTCCTTTGTAGCCATACCATCTTTCAATATTTTCTTTGCTCTATCTAAGAATATGGATGACCTCTATCAAATAGAAAACTGAACTAAACTTGTTTACCACAAGGTATCCAGGTCACTCCTAATTAGTTTGCCAACGACAATCTTAGCAATTTTTAATCTGTTACTAGCCAATAAGTATTATTATTAAGCCTATAACAGTTTCCTCATTCATCCCAAGTCTTTTTGAGAAATCTTTCTTTGCTTAGTAACAACACAATGGAGGATAATCTTGTTTGTATCGCGAAGTAAAACATGACCGAAATAGAATAATTTTCGGAAAAGTAGTATTCTTCCTGCTAGTTACTGGGGCGTCTTTGAAGCGTAAGCTCTTGGCTTCGAACACCACGTGGGCCTTTTATAAATTATCAGTTGGCCAAACAAAATTCCAGCCCATCTGAAATAAAAAGCTTACTGCCGCCTATAGGCAGTAACGAAACCCCCTGAGGTGAACACATTCATTCTGTTTTATCATCATAGTCGAAAGCCGTTGCGTCGAGACAAAGATTGCTTGCGGCTGCAGCACATGATGACATGAAACAGTGATTTTCATTTTTGATTCGTGACCATCGCAGACTTCCGCCAGGACTAAAGGCCTTATAAAAAGCCATTGGAACTAGTTCACTTAATAAACGTTGATATTGTTTTGTTTGTCCTACCTCTGGTCTAAATTCTCTTGAACCCTTTGAAGGTCAAAGGCGGTTAGTTACAAAGAGAGGTATTAAGACTGGCTTGGCGCCGGCCAGCCAAGTTCATTATCAAAGGGGAAGGTGTGTAATTATCAGCTGTGTAAATACAGAGGGGGTCGTAAATGTGTGTAATTGTCTCTCTTTTTATCCCACTCGTTATTATAAAGTGGCGGTAACCGTAAGGGTTTGGGGGGAGTGAGAGCGAGACTATCCTTGTAGTGAATTTTTGGAACTTTTCCAGTAAATGTGAACATCGTTCACGTATCAACAGTTAAACTGTCTTTAAAATTTTTGGATAGCTGAGTGTTTGTCAAAGCAGTAACAATTTATACCTTGCCTCTGATTAGGCACAGGTGTAAGTAGGCTCCCACATTTCGTCAGTTAGATATAGGTACCACGTAGTAGGGGGCTATCCTATTGTCACAAACCGAACCTCAAATTTATTAAGAAAATATAACTTGTTCGATGTAAGACCATAATGGTCACAAAGTACGTGATATTTCAGGTGACATAATATGCCACTAAAACATTGTTTCTTACCTGGAGGATATGATATAAACAACACGAACTTACTAAGAAGGCTTACACGTACAACTAAGCAAATCGTCTTACCTTCTCACACAAATATGTAAAATCCCTCTTCCAATTAAATTATTTTATGAAATAACTCAAATTCAATCCGCTTCGTCGTCCCATAGGAACCCTACCCTGCGGTGTGTCAGGATATCCGAAAACAATAAAACGCTCGAGCGATTTTAATCCTTTAAGGCTTTGTCTCGCAGACCGTTAAGGGTCGTTTTTGCTTGATTAATCTAATCCATACCATTGTAATTGTTCGTTTACGTTTCGGACTACGGTAGCTTCGTATTTGAGTGATATGCAGGGTGGAATTTATCTGTATTGCTGGTTAACACTCGAATGGATTGGCAGATGGTATTTAGGTTATATATTGAATATTGTGTGGTGTATAAATAATGTTTTGTACGGAAATAATAATATATGTATCGCTGTATTTTTGTTGCAATGAAGTGAACTGTAAGAATTGTGAAGATTTACTGACAGATGAAGTATTAATAAATATAACTATTGAATAGGCAACAATATTGGAGAAGTGAGAGCTGGACACGATACAATTAGGTCACAAAAATGTCGTAGCAATAAATATCGAAGTAATCTACTGTCTCGGTAGGAAATAGGAAAATATAGGAAACTAGCTGCGCCCCGCGATTTCATCCGCTTATGTCTAGATTTCGTGAGAATATCAAGATTTAAAGTATTCTATGTCCTAATCCAGGTCATGCTCTACCCATGTGCCAAATTTCGTCTAAATCCGTTCAGCCGTTTTAGCGTGAAAGTGTAACAAACAAACAAACATATAAAAAATCAATTCAGTTCTCTTTATAATATTCGTTTAGAAAAGATAGGCATTCGATAGTGGGACAGTATTTTCAGACTAATGATGGAAGTAGTGATATTGGTAGGTAGTTACTGTCCAGGAGATATGGTTCCATTAACACGTTATCACGATTTATTTACGTTTAGATTCTATTAAATACGACTATTTTCTTAACCTCGGGCGAGTATGAAACGTTATAATTTTATCGATATCGTTTTTGTCCATCGAATAATTACGATAAAAATATCACACCGAGACAATCAAAACAATACGTATTTAGATATCAAACGAATAACCTACCTGTACCATAATAGAGATAGATTTTATAGCTTCCGTACGTAATCCAACACCATCCATCATAGTCACGTTTCCTAGTTTTTGGTTTTCTTTCATTTTCGCTACAGTTCATTTTTATCCTGAGAACAGCAGACATTAGCTGTCATGATACTGAAAAATCCTGGATATATATGACCTTTCCGCCACCTCCGGATAAGTTCCAGTTAATTTATCTGGAAGATACTGTTACACTGTTTGTAGAAGAACAGAATTGCATTTATTTTATTTTATTAAAACTTTATGCACAAAAAAATATATACAGTACAAAGGCCTTAGGACTTAATGCCTAAGGCCTTTTCTACCAGTCAACCTTAGGGTGGTGCAGAGAGAATAATATATGGCAGGTGAAACATAAGGGATAGACTACACGAACATTTCTATAAAATACAAGAATAGATACTTACCTATACATTGACATTGTACTGCACGCGTAGCATGACGCTTTCTATTTCTACGAAGAATAGACATAGCTTTTTCTATAAAAATTGACATTTCGTTTCTTCATTTTTGACATCGCACCGTAGAAATCCTTCTACAAACTGTCATTTTGTCTTTCATTTCTAACGATCTTTGTCTAAGTATGTCTTTTTATACGTAGACTATTTCGGAAGAAATTTTCTATCCTTACTGTCAAAATCACACTGACAACTGACATTTGTCTAAGGTAGGGAAAACAATTTAATTTTGGAACCGCCAGTAGAAAACTTTCTACTCGACGGCCAGAAAGTAAAACGGCTATCTATAAAATCATGATTTTATAAGAGAGCGTTTTGAACGCAAAACTGTGATAATGAATAGAAGAACAAAGCTATCTTCTCCTATTTTACATCATTTAGTTAATAGGGCATAAGTACCAAGGAAATAGTTAACGCCAATATTACTGTGAAATTGTTTGATCCAAAATACGGTACTTCGACACTTTCAGAAAAAAATTTTGTAGTTGACTTAATCAGTAAAAATTGAGAATCAAACAGATAAAAAATCCTATGGCAAAACAAAGAATTCTGAGTCGAATTATGTAAAAGAATGAATTTCTTAAAAAGTGCAGTTGCCTCTTTCTACTTTGCTGCCGTCGTACTGTCTACAGGGAACGTCATTTTTGTCTACTCTTCCGTCGACAATACGGTGCTTATGCTACGCCTGCTGTAAAGCAATAAAGATATTGAGTATTTATCAGGTGGAAATAGTGTCTATCTGGAAACAGTGAAAGTGGCATATGGAATCGATTTCGAGAACATAATTTTTTTTTTCTTCTTTATTTATAAAACGTTGCCCCACACTAGGAATTTCTCCTGTATCGTGGGTGCGTTTACAAACATTTAAACTCACATACACAAACAGCCAGACCCGGAACAACTACTTGCAGGTCATAGAAATATTTGTTCCATGCGGGAATCGAACCCACGACACGCAGCGCAGCAGTCAATCGCTTAACCACTGCGCCAACCGTGTCGTACAATTTATAGTCTCTCAGACCGAATTTCGGTCATGGCGGCAAATCTGAACTGAGACTAGCCATTGACGCGAGATATATTATAGTGTACAAATGTGTGCGCAGACACAGGTGGGTATCGAGAAATGCAAGATATAAAACATTACTTACTTACTTATAGTTTTCTGTGTGACTAGCTTCATTACGTCATTACAAATAGCTATTTGCTTTTTAAATTACAAATCAAATTACAAAAAAATACCTGCATTGCCTATTAGTTTTTTATTTAAAAGAACATTAATCTCCTGTCCGTGCAATTAAAAAAGAACTTAAGATAAAAACGAATGAGGTAATTAAGTAAGTGAGTGTTTAAGTAAGAACGCCCCTAATATTAATAGTTAAGGGCACTACATGAGCTAAACGCAAGTTTCATAATGCCTAAAAGTATATGTTCCACCGCAGTAACCTAATCAGAAAAATATATGATATTCTTCAGAATATAATATTATGCTGGTTAGATAGTGTGTTGAAAACATAATACAACTAATTTGATACGATAGAAAAAAGTCACGAAGATACCTGTAAAAATTTCTTTTCACGATTAAATACCATATAAACATGCAATCATTGTGTTTTATTTCTTCAGATTGTTCTTCAAGCAACATATTAACGTGATAGTGTCTTTATTTTTTTTGTCCAATCAATAGTTTTTTTGTAAATAGAGAATTGCTTCAGTTTTTGCAATAAATTATCAGCTTTGTGTCATCGCGCTTCTCTTTCTTTTCCATGCAGTCCGACAGGGACAGGAGTCCGCTTTAGCTGTTGTCAGCCCCTTAAACTAAGCAGTTGTCCAAATCGTTTACATAATTAGATTGCTACATTATGCTACTCTGTGGACTGGGTCCCTTAGACTCTTTATACTTAACTTTTGGTTCCGCTTAAATTAATGTAATTGTTACACCTAGTTTTCTTCGAAATGCGAAGATTATAAATTTTACTGTAAGTATATTTTCAATACTCAATATATTTATTATGGTAGGTACACAATATGAACTTAGGTGGTAGGTTTACAAAGACATGATCATTGTGGTCCCTGTCGGGCGCAGCCAAGTTGGAGCGAGGAAGAGGGCTTTAATTTGACAAATTTCTTGTTATATAGGTATACATAATTTTAATAATTACATAATTTTATTTCAATGTTTTTAGTAATTATATAAAACGCCTGTAACACACATGTGCGTGTATTTTATTTTATGATTGCACAATAAAAACGTTTCGGTTCACTCTTTCAACTAAGCTTATGATAGTTTATGGCAAAGCTACAATGTTGACAAAAGTGCATCGGGCTGAGTGCAAACTCACCTCTTACGGGGTGACATCTACTGAAAACAAAGTTTATCGGATATGGGCGGCTTGAAAAGAAATTAAATGTATACAACGTGTAACTGAAATGTGTGGTCATATTTAAGGGTTTGCTACCGACCATTAAACTGAACCACTATCACCATGGGACCAACATCGTAAACGCGAAAAATAATCAGCTATCCCATACAAAACTTCGATACCTACTCGACCAAAATGCATGGGACAGGTGCATATTTTTTTCGCGATACGATGTTGTTGAAACCTTAATTGATCTAATTCCAATAATATCCAATTCCAATTTCCGTACTAAAAACCAATCCAGAAACCGACCCACTAATCACTAAACTATAATTAACCAAATCCATAAATGGAACCAATGCATTCAAAATGGCGGCCATAGGATTAATATTCCCAATAACTCGATGATAATGTTGACTAATTCGTCTTCTAATCTTCACGCCGCGTGCGCTGTGGTGTAGGCAGAGTTAATTTATAGTTTTATTCGTGAGAAAGAACGTTAATCCAATGATCTATAATTATTGGAAGTGATGTGTTTCGACATAGGCAGTTATTGGTTATGTGGGTTTCATGTGTGAACTATGGGCGTAAGAGAGGGATAAGACGTAGTTGTACCTACTTTTTTATTTATATAATAATGTTCTCAAAAGCAATTCTTGTTTTATAAGGTCTTTTATCAATTTAATAAAAAAAAATAACCTTTGAATGAAGGCTTTAGCTGATGAGTAAACATTTGGTATGTGAATGATTACTTGTTGAAATGAGAATTTGGTAGGTAATAAATCACAAAAATTTTAGAGACGCGGACTTACGACTCTGCTCTTCAATTAATTACGACTTACAAGGATTTGGCAATTCCACAACTCACAAAATATTTACCTATTGCCCGTTTTTATCGACCATAACAAAGTTACCAATATTTTATCAACGGAAAAGTGATACTTTATAAAACATTTCAAAGCGACATTTTAGGTTAGTAACATCACTTTTTTTTTTGTTGCTGGAGCGTTGAGAAACTTACCACTCCCTAGATTTTTTTTTTAAATGTTGTATAGTCGCCGGCACGTAACTTGGCAAGAGTTGTTAGATGCGTTTTTGCTTTCTTTATCTTTATTCTAAACAGACATGTTTCAAAATGAAATATGGCAATGAACATAGATTATTGACAAACACTAAAAGTGTAATTTTTTTTGTTGCACTAAGTGTACATGCGCAAACTTACTTTCAATACGCCAAAACCTTGCCAAGTTACGTGCCGGCAACTATATGATATGTTTATTTATTTACCTAACATACAAAGCAATTAATAACACTGTACTTGCCGTCCACCTCCAATTTTCAATGTTTTAGGAATTAAAGTTCTTATTCCGAGGTTCTAGAAACTAAAAACCATAGGCACGAAACGAAATGAAAACACTTATTAACTGAAATGAACCATATATATTGTCCTAATTAGCCATTACGAGGCACGTGGTACCCTTAGTTAGGAGTTTGGGTACAGACATTATAGCACTCTGTTTAGGGACAATATTCTGAATTTAATGAACATTATGAGGCGCAGCGTCGCGACGCGGAAAATTAAATTTATATTGTTTCGGCTATGTAGATATAAGTACCTCCTTCTCCTTTGAGAGGGGAAATTGTTTTATGTTAGTATATGATATATGAACCACTTAGTGGAAAGTGGTGCTGCCTAAATTCACGTGTGGCGTGCCCACTCCGAGTGGTCAGCCGCGTTACCGCTGATTAGCAAACTTTTACATCGACCTGAGATATTTTGATATTGACAAGAGAATAAAAACTTCATTACAAAAAATAACAACCGACTTCCAATAAAAAATACTACAAAGTGAAGAATAACTTTAATTTCGGAAGTCGGTGTCTTTGTATCTGTATTTTAGTGTTTTCCACCGACTTCCGAAATTAAAGTTATTTTTCACTTTGTAGTGTTTTTTTTTGGAAGTTGGTTGTTTTTTTTTGTAATAAAGTTTTATAACTATCACTTTTTAGTTATGGTACCTAACCCCACACCCATTCAAAAACGATCGTCTTACGCCTCGTCCGTTTGAAGGCGGTTTTTTTATTTATAATTAATTTATTGCTGATATTTTTAACACCGCTTGACGGTCCTCAATAAAATTTATATGGGACCACCTCTGAAGTATGACCTACCAAACAAAAAAAATCATCAAAATCAATTAATAATTGGCGGAATGATCGCGTAACAAACATACAAAAAAAACACAGTTGAATTGAGAACCTCCTCCTTTTTTAAAGTCGGTTAAAAAGAATATATGTATATATATATAGTCACGCTCGTTTCCATAAAAGTAGGCAGAAACGACAGTTACAGTCCACCTGCTACGATCTCTGCATAAATAATAGAAATGGTTCAAGCGGAAGTGA
The DNA here is from genome assembly GCA_937001585.2 of Brachylomia viminalis. Taxonomy (NCBI): domain Eukaryota; kingdom Metazoa; phylum Arthropoda; class Insecta; order Lepidoptera; family Noctuidae; genus Brachylomia; species Brachylomia viminalis. The sequence goes on along the minus strand of OW443307.2, from coordinate 2,249,462 downwards.
CAGGTAGCCCGCAAAATTCAAATTTTCTTACGTTTTTACCAATTTGCAGGTCAGTGTCGGGTTGCATGTTGAACAAAATATGATTCGCGACCGTAACCAGTATGTATTTACAAAATTATTATAATCATTAAAATTATCAATTCAATCCTTTATGTTCATATAATGACAATTTCATAAAATAATTGATATTACCCTGTAAGTTCTTATATAATTCTATTGATTGCAATAGAATTATATGAACTTACAGGGTTGTATTGATGATCTCAATGATTATAATTGTGTAAATAAATACTTGTTACGGTCGCTTAGCTAAAAGACTAGATAAGAAAAATGGTTTATTCTGCACAAACAAAACTAACATAACAAAAATAAGACATAAAATACACACGTACGACGTAGCTAGCCTGCGAGTCCTGGAGTAGAGACCGCGTATCGACAAGCGTAGAGTGGGACGCCCCCAGCTAGATGGACCGACGACCTCAAGAAAGTGACTGGGACAGACTGGATGCGGAAGGCGGAGGACAGGGTGTTGTGGTGCAGCCTGAGAGAGGCCTATGTCCAGCAGCGGACTGCGCTAGGCTGAGCTGATTGTTGATTGAAGTAGCCAAAAACCTTGAATTCAACCAATTAAAGTTTGTCGATTTTTCCATTGCTTGATGTCAGGGCCAGGGACCAAGGGACCATGGCACGAGGGACGAGGGACTACTACTCTTCACACAATTTACACAGCAGTGTTTGTACCAAATATTTTTTTGCGATATACAATAAAACACTTAAAATAAATCTCGCTGTACTTGTAACAGAAAGGGTGGATTTTTATTTGAGGACGTGATTATTATAAAGCTTCAATTTCAAAGTAATATTCATTTTATCTCTTTACAATCAGAGCAGCGCAAAACATGAGAGCAAAACAAAATAATTTATGTATGTAAACCGTATTTCCAAGTATAATTCAGGCACAAAATTGAATTTACAATCCATTTCGATCTAACAACAGAGTGGAATAATATAAATCCATTTATTTTAATAGAATCATTTATGTATTATGTGGATTATGCCGATTTAAATTATTATTATTATTGTTTCTACATTTGTTTTACTATGTACCTGTACGTACTGGCCCACTGCAGGCCAAAAGTTTCCCTTCCCTCTTCCACTTTTTCTGGTTTTCTGCATTTTAGAGAAGTCGAGCTCGTCCCGTTATCAATTTTATTCCAGTTATTAGAATATTTGGTTGAATTATAGATTGGAGATTGCAATGTCATGGTTTAGTGAAAGTCAGGAGGACAGACGTTGTATTGTGAAAAGAGCTGATTCTCAACCTAATTTGAATAAATTACTTTTGATTTGAATCAGCCTATAATATTCCCACTGCTGGGATACGCGGGCTTCCTCTCCGTGCGAGAGAGTCGACCGTAAACGACCAAGTGTGCCAAGTGCGGGTTGGTGGATGTCTCTTTTTATTAAACCACTGGTAGAAAAGAATTGACTATTATTTTCTGAGATATCGGTGCGCCTGCTTATAACCTAGTCACAAAAAGAGTATAAAACAACAAACCCAGCCATCAACACAAGTTGCAACCATAAAAATAAAATGATAAGAGCACCCCAACCGAAGTAGAAACAAGCTTCGATTATTACAGCCGGCCCAAACCTCAACTTCTACATACGTATACTGAAACAATCCCGATATTAGGCCGAATTCCGATAATACAGTCTTCAGCCTTGTATTACGAACAACCTTAATAGCTTTTTGTTGGGGCTCGCTCTAATTAGCTCCTAGCCTCCTACTATACAAGAACGATCCTTGGTTTCATTGAGTAGGAGTCACAGAAGGTCTGTTGTAACAAAAAAGTAACGTGGTAAGGGTAACAGATGAAGAAGAATATCACAGAGTACACTAATCAGGCCTATCACAGGCTAATGATACATCTTATGCTTCAAGAATATATTGCATCACACACCTGTAAAGGATAAGCGCAAAAGATGGATAACGTGTGGTATAATAACGTACTATCAATACTTAATTTAAATGACTGCGTTATTATACAACACATTATCCCTTTTATGCTTAATTTTATGATGAGTACTTTATTTGAATCAGCAATAATTAATGAGTTTGTTAGGTACCTCCTCAACTCCATCTTTCAGACGGTTTCGTTATGATTCGTTACGCATTATTCATTATTTATCAGATTCTCATTTAACATTCATCGCTCACCATCATTCTAAAACTGATCATCCATCTCCCTTCATCCATTTACTCATCATCTATCATACGAGTACCGTACCAGACGAGCAGGTGGCGGCGGCCGTGGCTGCTGGTGGTGCACCAATCTGGATCATCGCACACCGCTGTGCACGCTCAACGCGGTAGCCGATAGAATGTACTTGCTTTCTTATACACTGAACGACTTTACTCTGGCGACCGTTGTTGTGTTATATTTAGGTGATAAGTTTCTTTATTTTATTGTGAATTTAGTTTGTGACTAATAGTATATTATTTTCGCATTCGGGCAACCTGTAAAGATAGATTTAAGGTTCTATAATAAATAAATAAATCATACATTGATCGTCTACCAATATAATACCCCAGCTGCACTGTGTGGCGATATTGTTTGTTTTCACGCGTTGTTCTAACTAGAAATACTGAACATTTCCCTTCACGCCAGCTGCTCGTAGGCTCTCACAAATAATGTACAAAAGTTTTGTGGGTAGTAGTGTAAATAGATTTTCCTTATCTACTCGTATTTGAGTGTGAAGTGGGTGGGATGTATATTAACTAGATGAAATGTTTGGGCAGGAAATTGGGTAGTTTCAAGGAGACATGTTTTTTATGTTAGCATAGCTGGTGGAAATGATTAGCCAGAAATCTGGTGGCAAGATTACCTAGATAACATTATTTTATGTATTGGTTTTATGCCAGTGCATTTTTGCAGATACGTGGCGTATTGTAATCTGTATTCTCTTCGTTATAAAGTAGGTTTTGGTGGACATGTTCTAATTTTGAGGCTTAGATTGTTTTATTTTATATACCTATTTCAATTATTATTATAAAGTTATACATAATGAAATTATTGTTCTATTTTGTTACAGGTAAACAGCGTTTTCATCTGAAAAACCACCTCACAAAATTTCTAAGTAAGTCACACTCCACTTTGAAGAAAAACAGAGCCTTTGAATACTAAATGAAAATAGAATCACAACCTGCAGCTTTTTAGTAACAGATAGAGCGTAAATCAAAAAGAAATTGTAAAATATTCCCCTTGAATCGTTGAGCGTGTAAAACCATTCACCGTTCAAATCATTCATCGTTCATTTGGCATGCGATGGATGCCCCTGAATACACTTTAAATGGCTAAAAATATAATTATTTGCAGACCGTCAATGATCTTTTATAGGTCGGCACGTGTATTGAGGATTTTTTTATTAAAATGCTCCTTGTAAAATATTCATATTCAGTGAAGTGACTTAATATCAATATTTTACTAAGAGTCAGTCACTTGGGACTGGAAGCCAACCCCAAATAGGTTGTTAGAAGCTGGGCAGATGACACGACGGAATCATTTCAATACGTTTTGGTAGGCATTTGTACTTACGTTTAGACATCCGACTGTCAATCCTAATGATTATGACTAAGGAGAATGGCAGTTTTTAATCAAGCAGTCAGCAGGTCAATAACGGGTTAATAAAACAACACTCTTGGGCAGGCAGCTTTCTGGTAAAGTTGTTTTAATAGTAACCCGTAAATGGGTTTAGCTAAACGACAGCGTTGATCCAATTAACTCAGGGGGTCTTCTCCCTAAGTACGAAGCCTGTCGTTTCGGCCGAAGTTACGGATGTTTCCTACTTCGTATCACTTACGGACATAAGATTAGTCCACGGCTCGAACTAAAAATGAATGACGAAACGTTTAGACAGTTGTCCTTACTCCCAGTGTGTTTTTGCCCGTCCGGAAAAGTTAATTAATCGGGAGTACGGTTCACTTTTAAGTATGAACTACTTTTGGACGGACCCGTATCTTCGTTGACTGACATAGAGAGTAGGCCCTGCATTCTATTTTAGGTGCACAATATTGAAGACCCGCGCTCGCATTAAGAGTCTCATAGATAATACCATGGATATGAGAAAGACGGTCATTTGCCTATGACGTGAGCATTTTGAACATGACGCGCGGACACAGACACGCCTCCTCGCCAATACACCTGGTTTTTATATTTCTATGGATAATACGATACTCGTACAATATAATGTACTACTGCGGGCCGTCATCGAGGATGGACCTGTGTCAAAATAAAAAATAAATCGCTCTTCCTTGACAAAAAAAAATGAAATTAAAGAACAACACATTAGCTATGAAATAGCGACAATTCAGAAAAAAACCTCGTAATTATGTACAGGAACATCGTCGCGCAAATAGTAACCATGAATTCAGCACAGGATTCTAGACCAGTGTAGAATTTTATCGTCGTTTATAAGAAAAGAAATCTGCTGTTTCATAGAAAAGTGCAATACTAGTGACAAACATAACTAAGTCCGGTACATTTAAGTCCAGTCTTTCTGCCAATAATTCTTACTGGCTAATCTTTTCACTACGACACGAGCTTGTGTCGTATAACTGGTGCCGAAACACAAGAAAAATTACCTATATTATCCCTTCAAAACATAACAATAGGTGGATAAGTTGAAACACAGCATCTCCCTAAGTAGCGACTTGTTATCCTACCGATTACGATTAGGTCCGTGTTCCCGAGAAGACTCCATTAGGCTTATTGGCTTACTGGCAACTTGCCATCACTTACGGATAGAATTTTTCTGGGCAATCCGAAATGTTCGGATTGTCCAGAAAAATTTACTAGGAAAAGTTAATAGAGCACAAAACATTGTTACACAAACAAATTGACAGTTGAAGTTAACATTGTTAACAAATGAATGTTGTGATGAACCGACTGTCACTATTGGTTTCTTCTTTACCATTGAATGCTGGCTTTTGTATCGAGAACAAGGCGCATTGTTAGTTTTAGATATAGGCAATCATCTCATTTATACAATCTTCTTAATAAAGAACTTGACATAATATCTTCCGTGAATGCAAAAACGCTTTGCCTAAATGGCTTAAGTCAAAGACCTATGACGAAGTGGAAAATATGGTGTAAACGATGAATGTATAATAAGTACACATAATATGTCACGTTATGATAATACTGCCGCTATTGGAAAATAATGTCCTACAATATTTTCCGATCCCAAGACTAGTCGTAGGGATAACTAGCAAAAAAAAATGCATTTTTACCTCTAATTACATAGGTAATTAATCTTCACCATGTATACTGTGTAAGTACAACCCTCACTCCGACACTCACTCACACCCACTACTCACTACTCACATTCACCTACACACCATCTCCTACTCGCACAACACACAACTCCCAGTAAAAATACTGTGTCTCCATGTCATTCCTTTGTTTTTATATTTTCGTTTTTACGTTTACTTTTATTTGTAGAATTTTATTTAACTTAATAATAATTATATAACCTGGGGAAGGGCGGCGCATCCTAACACAAGCCAACTATTTGCTTAAAAGTATTCTCGCCATCGTAACTGTTAATAAGTTAATAAGATGATGCAATAATCGTTTTTATTTTTTTACATTTCCTAACTTAAATTATATAAGCAAAAGTGAGTTAGTTTGTTTGCTTGTTTGTTACGCTTTCACGCTAAAACGGGTGTACGGATTTGGATGACATTTGCCACACAGATATACCATAACCTGGGTAAGGATATAGACTACTTTTTATCCTGGATCGCTGACAAAGCCGTGGGCAACAGCTAGTATTTTTTTTTAATCCAATTGATTTGATACATGTATAAAAATTGTTGCAAAACTAACAAGATTTACACACAGCTACCGTGGTTCGCAGTAACATTACGGTAGCTAACCGATTTGTGAAAACGTTTAGTTTCGCGGTAAGCGGTAGTTTGCAAAAGGTCCCAGTTCCAGGAAGTATACCTATTCAAACGGATATTTCTATTTGTAGTATCCGTCTCCTATGGTCAACTTATATTAAATGTAAGATATATATAACAGCAACAGCAAGTGGAACATTCCCGAGCTCGTAATGTCACAAGCTTTAACACCACGTGTAAGATAAATTAACACACTGATGAATATTCCAAAACTTAATAAACGATAATCAGCCGCAACATCCCCTCATCCTTTTATCCGATCAGCAGAACATCTATATGATTGATACATAATCCATTCAAAATTAGACACGCTAAGCACCTGAGCCCCAACGGGGGTGTGATAAAATAATCCTCTGAAGGAGCGAGTGACGTCATCGATCATGCCCCGATGCATGTACCACCGTGTTTGAATTATGTCTGTATTTGCATTGACACGATGCAACGTGGATTATTAAAAGGATTTTGTTGTTTTTTTTTAAAGTGGGTTTGTTTACCATTTGGAATTGTTTATGTTGGCATGTTTGTGTTGATAACCTGGTCAGTAGCCGTGAATGTGAAACAAAGACTGATTACCTAACAGTACCATGATTAAAAGAGACCATGACCTCTGAGTTTGTTTCGGCATTTCTTCTCAGGGATCAGTCAGCTAGGAAATGCTGGCGCCATCTAGTTTTAAAATATTGACTTGTAAAAGTGTCTTAAAATATCTACTTACAGCCCAACAGTGTCCAATTCAGGCATACTAGTCAAGTACCAGACTAGCTGTCAGATAAAGAAAGTTAAGCGAAGAAAGAGCATTGTCTTAAAAAATACGATAAAGTATTTTACCGTAAAGTTATCTTTATCCAAGTCAAGTACCTACGTAGACCGATCCGTCACAGATCTTCCAGCCCATTTTGTCCTACAAATCAACTATCTATTGAATTTTAGCCATAAAATTCTCCTGACCATACAAGGCCGTACAAAAATGGGTGCCAAAAATGGCCGCTAAAATTTACGACCTCATGGGCCGAACCAGACACGGATAAACGGGGTTCATATAAAGTGCTCCCGAATTTTTGTTCGTGCATTCTTTTTTATTTTAATTTATCTAGCACGGGAAAGTGGGCGGTTCGGCCGCCGTTATTTTCTGAATACACTGTTTTTACGTCTGCCCTATGAATTGAAAATGTACCGGGTTTTTTGGTTATTTTTTGGTTAATTTTTATTAGGTTTAGTTGAGTTTCTTTCATGAAATTGTTCTACAGAAAAGTTTGCAGACAGTGTATTTCGTAAAGGAGACTTCCACAATAAAAGCCCTTTTATTCTTCAAACTACATGAGCACTTCTTTGCGAGAATTTTTCACGTAAATTCTGTCTAACACTTACTGGCACTCATTTTTTATCTGTGAAAAGACTCGGGTTAGTTCTAGAGATTGTGTACAGTTTTCCTGATAAAAAGTATACAGGTATTTTGAGTTTCACTAGTGAGAGCTCACGACAGCTCTCACGGCTTTGCTTAATGCGAAGTAACTCGAAATTCAATATTCAACACGAAATTTTGGTGTAAACATCGCGTGACGCGCTCTCTGGAGACGGCACAAGGGATGAACTTTTAGAGTTTTAATGAATCGTGTTATAATTGTTGGAAGATAGAGGTAAGATGGCATATAACGTGCTTTAATAAAACTTTTGACGACTTGGAACGTATTGTTTTTATTTTCACTTATGTAAGTTGAAGCCGTACATAAAGTGTCATGGTCTTCTACAAGTTACTAATCGTGCGTTTCATTGTTTTTAGTAAAAAAAAAAAATCCACCCTTGCAGGATTAAAAACTTTGTGAAACCTGGCATTCAGCTGTCCATTTTAGCACAACAATGAAATACCAATGATGGAAATATCATACCTAATTAAAAAAAATCACAGCAATTTTTAATCTTTTCAAAACCCGCTCCCTCTTCCGCCACCGCTTCCTCTCATAACTCAAGCACCGCATGTTTTGTTGCGTCATCGATCATCTTCACCAACGCTTTTCACTCGCCCCGCTCACGTCGAAAATTACTTACGGGACCTAACTACATCTCTACGTCGACAAAAAATAACGCCTCAAAAGAAAAAAATATAACACGTACATAGAAAATTTCCTCGGGAAAGCCCGATCGGTTTGACCTCGTTTCATAGTTCAATAGGTTTTGCATATAGCTTTGAGGAGATACTTAGTTCGAGTACTGTGCCTTTATGAGAAAAGCGCAGGAGGAGGGTATAATTATTTGTGAGGGAAGAGCTCTAAAAAGTGGCATTTTATGGTTTGAGTTCTGTTTGAGTTGCATGTTGTTGGTTTGGTTTATATAACAGCGTGGTAATGGTAATATCGAATTCATATAATTTGAATAAACCTAGATACATTGTTTTTTTTATACTGCCGATTTAGTGGAATAATACGTTCTTTTCAGGCATGAAAAGTGTTTTCTCGGAGAAATTCCATAAGCATAGCTTTCGTGCTGAATGCATATATGAAGGTGCGGCTCTTCAGGCACAATTATTTATTTAAATGGCCCCCTATTAATAAGTAGTAATTTCTGCCTCCATTTAATTGCATTACACTAACTAGAAATTATCCCTGAAATCACTCATGTACCCCTAAATTGATCCTATTACTTCTGTCCTTCATATTTACCTTCCGTTTTAAACCAGTACTAGCTTTCTAATCAAAATTTACCAACGCAACACATTTCTGAAGCATAAAAAAACCCTGTGTGGTGACGTCACACCGTAACGCGTAAAATGAGGTAATGCAGGATACAAGACGTCATTATATTTATGAGGTACCGCATGAGGGAGAGAAACATCAACGATGACAGGGTGGAATAAAAAATGGAGTATGTGCCGGTATGGGAGTATTTATCTGTAAGTTCTTTGTCTTTTTCGGAAGAGAGATATCTTGCAGATATGACCTATGACTGCATACGAACTAACTTACTAACAAAGCAAGTTAAATAAAATCTTGTAAAAAGGAGCAGTCAGGTGATATGAGGTCTTCATTATAAATGATTGCAATTAATATATGAATCAAGATATTTATTAATCGGCAAGATAATGCATACGGCATTGTATTTAATCCTAACTTCAACTAATAATATAAATGCGAAAGTGAGTTTGTTTCATTGTTACGCTTTCGCGCTAAAACGGCTGAACGGATCTGTATGAAATTTGGCAAATGAGTAGACCATGACCTGGGTTAGGACATAGAATACTTTTTATCCCGGTAATATGTTTCCTTGGGATGATCTTCGACGTCCACGCGGGTGAAGCCACAGGAACAAGCTAGAGGGAACTACAGATAAATAGTTTATTCTGCACAAATAATACACGCATTATAAAGTAAACAATGGGACTGCTTTAAGTAGTTTCTAAGGAATGTTTTTCGGAGCAGCATCATCTGAGTTAACAAAATTGCAAACAACGTTACAGTACTTTTTATGTCTATCCTTTCAATCCAAACATTGTCTGGTACGTATAACGATATGTAGGTACGTAACGATAAGAACGCCATTAGCCCCACATAATAATTGTATTTTATAAGTGTCTCTCTTTTTGTGTACAGTTCTATGTCATATCTATGTCGATTTAACATCAATCCAAACGTCTTTGTGAGTTGATTTACCCTTTTAACCGTTCATCGTAGAACTCATAAGGTAGCCAAAATAAACCCAACTGATTCGTTGATCAAAATAAGAAGATTCACTCATCGACTTCTTACTCACGGCTTCCTATAATCTACTACTTGTACCATGAAACATTCAACCATCTAAAACAGTACAACCGCGTCACAAAACAATAGCATTTATACCTTACAATACGTTTACAGCAGCTTGCCACGCAGGTTGTAGGAAAAATAATGAGCTGCGCGTCGACTCGTCAAGTGATTTCAGGCGTAAATCACACGAAGTGATTAGTTCAGTTATAGTACCGACGTGGTGTGTGTGATACGAGCTTTAGGAATGGCTGACTACGTGATTACCTGAGTTTCGGGAATCCGTAACACGTTTCAGAATTCGAATATCTGATCCGAGTTGCTAGTAGGAATTTTGTAATGGAAAATCTATTAACACTTTCCTGCGACTGAGATTGAAACCAGAAAGACGCTTAGCAATCGAGCTTCAAACCACTGCTAGACCAATGAGGCAATCTCTTATTGCAACAACTACTTTCCGCATCATTGTCTCACAAATAGACTTCGTTTGATTTTGTACCTATCGAACAGTTCTGAAACAAGCCCATGTATAGGTAAATCCGTAGATGAACGAATGATGACGATGATAAACGTGAATATGTCTCACAAAGGCAGATTTTATGATGAAGATCCCATAAAAAAGAGAGCAGGTGGTAATATTTTGTCGCAAATGTTTACACAAGGAACTTACCCAAAATCCCACCCTGGTAGTATCCTGCCTACCCTTATGGTACAATGCGTGAGTTTATGTTCTTTATTTTTGCGTACCTATGTACTGCTGTGCGCATATCTGAGTAGTTAAAATAATAAGGTTTTGTGATGCGGAGTGCGTCTAATGGCACGCACTCCTCATCAGTGTACATGAAATTGAGCAGATACCAGGCTCCCAGAAATCAAAGGTGATCTTTCAGCCGTGTACATCAAATCAATGAACCGTATGTCAGTCATTGTTATATACTCCCTCCGCTCTTTTATTAGCTGTAACGAAATTCTTTACAAAGGTCACAGCTGCAGCACGAACCTCCTTTATTTCATACCGATGAGGGTCGTAATAGTGTTACTCCAGTTTCGAGCCTCACCTATTATGTACGAGCGATTTTAATCTTTGTATGTTAATAGGTATAGGCGAGAATGGCGTGGGGTGAGGAGTTTTTGTTGGTTCCAAGTTGGCAATTGAGAAGCACTTATCGTGGTATCGATCGGTGTAATGTGAAGTTTAAGTAATGCAGGTATTCATAAATATGAGGTTGTATGTGCTTAAACTTTCGTGTAAGTGGAAGGAAGTGGGGTAAATTATTATGTTCAGGTTGGTTTCCTAATGGAGTATGATAGTTTCAAGAGTACTACCAGCATATTTTGGACAAAGAATGGCAATTAGAGGCTGATATGATAAGTTTTATTTGTCTTTCAAGAGTTTATAAAATCCCAGGAATAGGTTTTCAGGGGGTAGCATTCATAAACATTTAATAGGAATCTCTACAAGGACTTGGAGTAATGATACTATTATATTAAGATTGGGGTAACCAGTCCAAAAATATCTACTAGCTTAACCAAAGCTCCTATTTCCCCAAACAAAGTATACTTCCCAACCTTAATCCCACGCACCCCTACGCTAATGAACTCAAAAAGGATTTAAGCAAAAAGATAAAAAACAATATCCCAATTCCCAAATAAATATTCTCATTTTATTTTTTTCTCCGTACACGAGAAATTGGCTTAATCTCTGAACGAAACAGATATATCGTAAAAAGAAACATTCAGCGATGTTTAATACAGAAAAGATCAAAGACTATCGATTAGCGTAGGTACGTTTTTCCCATTTCAGGATCATTTTGGGGTTATTTTACGTTTTTTCACATGAAAGGGTTTCTTATGATACACACTAATATAATAGAAATGGGTGTCTGTCGGTGTAAGTCTCTATTTTATGCATGTACAGGGAAAACGTTGGAACAATTACGTTTTGAGACAATTTTCTGTCAGTTCGCGAAAGCCGGATACAGAAAAGTTTGGCGTTTTGTCATGAGGCGTTTTCCTTCACTTTTTTGGCAGGAGTCTGAAAAAGAATAAAAGTATTTCTTCGCAAAAATGATTTAAAATGTAACTAACAATTTATTGAAGCTGTAAAATATACGACACTTGTTGGACAATCAACGTTAAAATTCCGTTTCAATAATGCTGTACATTTTTTGAGTAACTACTTACAATCATATTATTAGGTTAATACATTTGTAATCATAGAAACCCAAAATAATAACAGCCAAATCATTTTTAATTATGTTACAATAATTGTAGAACTTAATTGTTAGGTACGTCCTTTAATTACTTACTACCATAAAATCAATACTAGGTCACAAAAGAAAACAACAAAGGGGAATGCCCATCGACCTCACAAAAACATGCTTGAACTGAACAACAATGAAATATACGCCAAATTGCACTATAAATCGTAGGGAACGCAATACAAATTCATCAAAAAGCTAGGTGGAAGCCAGTTCCAACCATTTTTCTAAAATATAGGCTAAGTCAAGGTCAAGTCATATAAATAGGCAAGAAAACTAGGTAATCTCACTACTTACAGCTTGTGGTGTTATCCATGCCTGTATTAAACAACGTACTTCATCATTTTGCACTGTTATCATTGCAATATCAAGAGAGCAATTAAAACAGGTTCAGGTCCGTCGTCAAAAAGCCGAGTCGACGTATAGGTGGGTCTAAAAGTCCGCGTTGAAAAATAGGTAACGTGTGCAGAAGTAAAATCAACATCCTTAAAAAATGGTCACAGCCGTCGTTAAATGTCCTAAAAAGCAATCTGTATATAACTCAAATCGCAAACACAAAACCATGAATCGATCAATTAACCAATCGAAAAACTGAAATGCAGTAATGTGAAACTGTCAGTAAGGCAAAGGACATAATGATTCATAAAGCCTTTTTTTTTTTTTTTTTTTTTTAGGATAGGAAATCATCGAATGACTCCTCCCGCTCTGGGTGGAGTGGAAGGGAGTGTCAGACTCTTACTGACTAACACCCACCCGTGTTCCTTCCTTGGCCCTTTATGTTCCGGGTCAGCGGTACCCCTTATGGATGATCCCGCTTTCCCGGCAGGCTTGGGCCCTAGTGGGCCCCCTCTTCGATGCTGACATCTCTTTGAGGCGCGCGTGGAACACGTACGCGCCGTCCGGCACGGGCCTGATCCTGATCGGACGGTGAGCTACCCATTACTCACCGCCCGCAGGCCCGCGCCTACGGTGGCCGGGAGTCGTCACGCGGCTCCCGACGCCCGGAGCGTCCACCGCGGCGGCTTGGACGGGAGACTCTCTCCCTCTCCCGTCCCGCCACCTCCTTCGCTAGCATGACTGCTTCGCAGAAGGAGGCGACTGCCTCCCACTCCCCCTCGCCCCGGACCATGGCTTGAACCAAGGCCGGGCGTGAGAGGTCGCCGCCGCTGCCGATCGCCTCTACGAGGATACGGCGATACTCCGCCCATGCAGGGCAGGCCCCCACCGTATGCTCCACCGTGTCCTCGGGGCGATCATCGCAGTGGTGACACCCGGGCGTTTCCTCCCGCCTGATGATGTGCAGGAACCTCCCGAAGCTTCCGTGTCCGGTGAGGACCTGCGTCAGGCGGTAGGTGAGGACGCCGTGACGCCTCTCTAGCCACTCCTCAAAGAGGGGTCTTACCGCCGCTATCGTGGCGTGCCCTGCGCTGGGTTGCGACAGTCGCTCTTTCCATGCCGCCATGAGATCGCGCCGGAGGTCCGTCCGCTACGCCGCGATTTGCCGCGTAAGCGGGGTTTCCCCCCGGCGTAGTGCCTCCGCGCGCCACTCATACAGGCGCGCGAGGACTATCGCCTCCAGATCCCACGGCGGCAGTCCAGCAAGGAGGCTTGCCGCCTCGCCCGAGATCGTGCGGTAGCCCCGGATCAGCCTTACGGCTACCACCTTTTGGGGCGCGTTCAGATAGTGGGCGGCTCTCCGCCGCAGTGAACGCGCCCACACCGGGGCCCCATATGTAGCCATGGACCGCACGACCCCCGCGTAAAGCCTCCGGCAGGAGGCGTTTGGACCCCTATTCATACAGCCTACGATATGTTTTCCATTTTGAAAATAATTTCAATAACTAATATTGACACGCATAATTAGATTATTTTATGGTAGAAAATAGGTCGAATTATATTAACTACTGTGCAATTACTCTATAAAATAGTTCGTGGATTATTTGACGATTCCTGTTTGGCTGTATGTCGATTACTTATGTCAAATAAACACTGACCTCCAACAAAAAAATAAGAATGGATTAGACGGATATCAAGTTAAATATTTTAGTGATCGTGATATTTTCACCCTGGGTTTACAAACTTGAGAATTATTTAATTATACATATTTTATTCTAAATAGAATGAAGGACTATTAGTAGTTTCTGTCCATTTCATACATTTTTTAAGCGTTCCCCTTTAAACTTAACTCATTTATTTCAATTTAGAACCATTTACAGGCTTTTTTGAATTGTCAAATGAGTTTATCAGTCAGAAAGATGAAGCTAGCTGCTCATTCCAAAGCGAAGAACGGACAAGAAACTCCGTGGACAATCTTCTAAATCTATATAAATAATAGTGAGATACTGTTCGTGGGTAAGCGTATCACTTGAGAACGGCTGGACCGATTTGGCTATTTTTTATATTTAAATATTCGTAATAGTTCGAATTAGGTTTTCATGGAAAGAAAAATTAGCCGCAAAATGTTCAAGTTCGTGTTGTTATATTTTGAAAACTCTTCACCTTTTTATACTTTATTTTAGAAGCTATACTTTGTATTATGATATCATTTTTATTTCAATTTATATCGTTTATGCCTTAGTCATAAGTAAAAGGACGAATTTGCAATTTTGTTCGTCTTGTAATTTAATTTGCCTTTTTGTTAATCTTAAGTTTATGAACTATTTTGCCATTATACAACATGTAACTTAATTAACGCACATCCTGAAAATAGTTTGTTCAGAATCGTTTACTGAATCGATTTATATAATTTTTAATATAGGTAATTTTTTATCCCAAAAATAATTAAAACTACGGATATTATTGTCATACTAACCCTGTACAATCAAAACAAATTGAAATGGACCGTAAGTCAAAGTAATAAGACTTTTAAAATAGCAGTTTTATTTGTATTCATAAAAATTCCATCATTCAATACAAAATAAAGAAAAATAAACCTTATTCCAAGAACGTTAACAAATGCATTGTAAACTTAGCGATTTGACCGCACGCACACACTAACAGGAACTGGACAAAGGACAATTGCTCCGTGGATAAACCACCTACTTACTTTCGTTCCCTTTCAAGTTTAGTCAACTTTCAACATTAGTCACGCGCGGGCAATATTAGTGGAAAGAAGTTACGTAGTTAGTGTTATCAAATAATTCTTTCGCGCGCAATGTCTTTCCAATACACTAATGTTCAGTATACCGAAATGGTGAGGACTTTGGCAACGTGTGGTGATAATGTGGCTCTAGCTTGCAGAACATTTAACCAAAGGTATGGTACAAGAGTGGACCGCAGGACAATGTTAGCTGCTACTCAGCGGCTTCACGACCACGGAACGTTCCGTCCAAACACAGCCATCGATAGGGGAGCCAACGTGCGTACACGTACTCGTCTTCAAAACGAAATCTTGGACTATTTCGATGAGAATCCCCATGCCAGTACCCGAGAAGCAGCGCCACACTTTGAATGTAGTCATATGCATGTGTGGAGAACACTTCGTGGTGATAAAGAACATCCATTCCACCTCAGAAGATGCCAGGAGTTGACTCCAAACGATTACGTACCACGTTTGCAGTTCAGCCGCTGGTTATTAGAAAATTGGCAGCGGAACATAATTTGGACCGACGAAAGTACATTCACACGCGTGGGGATGTACAATCAACATAACACACATTTGTGGAAGCACGAAAATCCTCACGCATGCAGAGTGGATTCCTTCCAACACCGTTTCTCAGTTAACGTCTGGGCCGGTGTCATTGGTACACACATACTGGGGCCAGTCTTCTTACAAAGATTAACAGGAGACGCATATTTACTGTTTTTACGAGAAACTCTACCTACGCTGCTAGAAGACATTCCTCTTCATAATTTACAAGAGGTATTCTACCAACACGATGGTGCCCCTGCCCATTTCACTAGAAGTGTTCGGCAGCACCTTGATGAAGAGTTTGGAGAGCGCTGGATCGGTCGCGGCGGCCCTATCCAGTGGCCCCCCAGATCAGCTGATTTGACGCCTCTTGACTTTTTTTTGTGGGGACGAATTAAATCGTTAGTTTATTTTAGTGATACAACAAGTGCCGAGGACCTAAAAAATAGGATAGTGAACGCTTTTGAAATAGTGAGAAATGACACTGAAGTGCTTTCTAAATTAAAACATCAATTAAGAAAACGGGCATTAAAATGTATTGAACAAGGTGGTGGACATTTTGAAAGTGTGTTAAAAAGACAACGTCGTATGAGTGTTTAGGCCATCAGTATGTAAGTTATTTGATTTTTTAAATTACTTTAAATATTTTGATTCAATCTTTTAAACATGCCGTCTCTGAATAATGTTGTCGTACCGCCTCTTATTTTCAGCAGTTCATTGCCGATTGGCATTGTATCATATTCAATAAACGAAATTATTCAGAGTCGACAGTCCAAAGCCTGAAAAGTGTGATGGAAAGACGCAATCATAATGTTTACTAGACATAGACCGTAAATAAACAATTCTTTTCTCGGACGTCGTCGGTTAATGTTTCATAATATTTCTTTAATGTAAACAATCGTGTATCAAATTGTCGGCTTTTTCCGTAGTTTCGTTGTGTTGTGTCGAGCGGCGCGGTAACTGCTTGTGCGACTGTGTGCGCTGCGTGCGTAGTAGTATGACCATAAATTTCTCCCAGAATTGGTATAACTAATTTAATAAATAACAATGCATATACATGTTAAATTAAAAATTAAGTGTATATATTATGATTATAACATAATATTCTAATTGGGGTGTTTGAGGGTGTGCGTTAATTACGTTACATGTTGTATATAAATGCGTTTAGTTTAATTATTAATATGTGTTATCACCTATTTTTGTGTAAGTCCGAGGCTATTATTAGCTATAGTACTTAAGATACACACAAGCAGTTGGTGGGCCTTAATAAAAAATAAATAAAATTCGGGAAAAACTGAACATCCTTTTTTCTATGGGATATCCGTAAGAATTTTTGAAAGGAAATTTTTCAGTATCGGTCGTATCAGCTAGTTAGAAAGAAAAAGAAAGAAATAAAGAAAATACGTTTATTTGCAATAAACACGACGCCGAGAAAAAAAATACAAACACAAAAAAGAACAATTTGGGGGAAAATATGCGTCACATCCACACAAAACGGCCATCGCTCAGCATAATGCGACCCTATGCGAGACAGAGCCCCAGCGCTGGTTTTCAGCTACAGACGGCGTTTAATAAATCATCATTGACATTATATAGTTATTACAGCTAATTTCGTAATTAGCCCAGAATATTTGCGATTCAAAGCGTCCGATATTCAGCGCAAATCGACCTGACTGTACTTCATAATATTCATTATGGGTCTATTATGTAGCCGGCATCGGAATTAGCGTTGTTTGTGGGGTGGGGTGATAAAGTAGATAAAGGTGTTGAATGTTTGTTTGTTTAAAATATAAGTGTTGGAATTAAAACGGCTTTCGTTCTGAATCTTAGTGTATGTTCTGTTTTGGTTTGGCTGTTATCAGTCTGTTTCGAGGCCATTTTGAGCATCTTATTTTAATTTTATTTATTTCAGACATAATTCTAGTCCATATTTTTGCACTCATACATTATAATTGGAAACAAAAAGAAACAAAATAAAATTGTGATTAATTCAATTTAAATATTTAACAATTAATGTCAGAATTGTATAAAAATAAAATATCAAATTATAAAATGTTATAAAACTGTCAAGTTATAAAAAATTAAAATTATATAAATTGCAAACAGAATAATAACAATACCAAAACTAAACAAAAAAAGTAGGTTTTACATTTAAAATTTTTACCTGCCCCAAGCCCGATATACGGCTTTAAATCACTATGCATTCATCATCATTAGTTTTGGCCTTGGCCATTGCTTCTGTAAGCCTTTTAGTTTATGCCACATGATCTGTCCTATGTTCTCTATGCACTAACTATTCTCAATGACATCGACAAGCTTAATAAAGTCATTATAGCAATGATGTATTCACGTCAACTTGGGCTAGTATTCTGTCATGACAAACAGCATTTTCAACCACTTTGAAACACGGGGTAGAAATCACACATTAACGGGATCATCCACAAGGGGTACCGCTGACCCGGAACATAAAGGGCCAAGGAAGGAACACGGGTGGGTTTTAGTCAGTAAGAGTCTGACACTCCCTTCCGCTCCACCCAGAGCGGGAGGGGTCATTTGATGATTTCCCATCCTCAAAAAAAAAAAAAAAAAAGGTCGATACTAAAACCATTATGAGTGATGAGCGATAAGCTATTAAATCGGTGACGCTCATCGCTTAAACCGCTGACGTATTAACCCACTAATCATGAACGATATTAAATACTCGAATAATATCTGGTCGCTAAAACCGCATTCAGCTTTCGAGACACTTTGTAGCGTTTCATTGTAAAATCAATATATCCGCTTTATAATAAGCTCCTTACTTGTTTAAAAATAATTAATATTATGTGCGATCACTAAGTCACGAATTCGTTGAATTTGTAATTAAATTAATTTTGCGGGCGAAAATCATTGTCATTTATCGGATTGTTGTAGAGGTCAAAATGGATTCTCGTAAAAAATAACAATGTGGATATTGACTTGACTGACGCGCCTTATGTATGTAACACATGTAAAACGACAAAATGTACATAATGCATATTATGTAACGTCCAATATGTAATATTTTTATTTATGATTTGATCCATGCGTCATGTTCGTGAACGGGCGCTGTCAGTTGGGACTGGTCATCTCTTAGCCACCACGGCTTATTTTAATTATTTTATTATGGATTGTTTTGTTTGAATTTATATTAGCTGTACACTGGACACTCAATGTGTACGTCTTATTTACATCGTTCTCACATATTATTATACCTATAAACAAGATTATTGATGTAACTAATATTTATGTAACAATATAATTTAAAAGAGTGTCCATGGAGTTTCTTGCCCGTTCTTCTCCATAGGTACCTACTACGCTTTGGAATGGGCAACTAGCTTCATATTTCTGACTGACCGACCCCTTGACAATTCAAAAGTGCCTGTAAATGGTTTAATTGAAATAAATGCTTTGAGTTTGAGTTTAGTAGGTACCAATATCACTTAAATTTAAAAAAAAAAACTATTAAGGTAAAGAACACGCGAAGCAATACAATCATGTTCTTCAAAGTAGGTAATAGTAAATCGGTACTTCAGAAACTTTAACACATAAATAAACTTAACAGCTTATGCAGAACTTAAATTAAATGCAAAACACGAACCTGCATCATACAAATAGTTACTACCATCATAATATTAAACAACTCTACTGTATAAGCCAGTAACCGCATAACTGTCAAAATTAGTAATAAGTAATAACAGTATTGCGACGGTTTATTTTTTATATAAACTTCAATTATGACTGCCACGTTGGTCTAGAGGCCGCAAGCGCTACTGTTGAGGTCCTGTGCTCCATCTGCAATTTCTAGTCTGGACTTGTGTCCGACTGTCTGGTCGATGGCAACAGGCTCGCCCCCTATTACATAAGACTTAAACTTAACTGGCGAAATGTGGGTAACTATAGGTACACCTCTGCCCAACCCTTCTGAGAAAACAGGCGTGATGTTATGATATGTGACTCTATAGATATGACTTATCGGGTAACATGATATCGTTTTCAATTAACTGAAAATATTGCATGTAAATTGGGCAAGTGATTCTTGCCCAATTTACATGCAATATTTTATATTTTATATTTTTGTGTGGTTAGTGGTTCTCAAAAAATATAGCAAATAAATTGGGCATGTGGTTCTCAAAAAATATAGCAAGTTAATTGGGCAAGTAGTTCTCAAAAAATATACCTAGCGTGTAAACTGGGCCAGTGGTTCTCAAAAAATATAGCAAATAAATTGGGCATGTGGTTCTCAAAAAATATAGCAAGTTAATTGGGCAAGTAGTTCTCAAAAAATATACCTAGCGTGTAAACTGGGCCAGTGGTTCTCAAAAAATATAGCAAATAAATTGGGCAAGTGGTTCTCAAAAAATATAGCAAGTAAATTGGGCAAGTGGTTCTCCAAAAATCAGACAGAAATTATTAAAATACTTAAAGAATACATTATTCAGGTTAAATATTCATCATAATTATTATCCACAGCCTTCAGCCAGTGCTTGGGCCAATCATCTTGCTCTGCTGTCCACCCGCATCCAGGTTCTGCCCACGATTTAGAAATCAACTACAAGCATACCTATCCCACACAAATATCAAACAAATTTCACTCATAAACCCTTACATTCTTTAACAAAATACCTCCACAAAATTAATTTTACACGCCAACCAAAAATATGTAAGAACATGAAAAGTATTCAAGAAATGTGAACTTTTAAAACAGTGTCGCGGTATTTGTATGATGTATGGTACGTACACGTACAGTATGTATACATAATTCTTGCTTGTATACGTACGATATGTACATAAGTCTGGCGAACACATAATAAAGTATGTGCTCCGCGATTGTTGCGGCTTCAAGTTTGTGTGTTGTCGCTTGCTGTCGTGTTGTGCGGTTGTGAAGGGGTGGTAGCAAAGTAAGCGGGAATCATGATGGTTTTGGCACTTTGATAAATATACCCGTCCTTCGTGGTATCCGTAGATTACTTTCGTTGGGCGCCAAGTTCTTAACTGGCGCCCAACGCGGGGCGCCAATCTGGACTGTTTAATATTATGGTGGTAGGAACTACTTGCATGATGCAGGATCGAGTTTTGCATTAATTCGTTTAAGTTCTAAATAAGCTGTTAAGTTTATGTATGTGTTAAATTTACTACTTACCTGCGAGCCAGAATTATATTACAGGATCATCATTATTTTTACTGAGTCATATCATATATCGGTCTATTCGACGTTTTGGTTACTTTTCTTAAGATGGCCGGTGAAGCCCTCTGTGAACAAACAGAAAAATAACGTACTCGTATGTGTCAATGATGATCATTCTCGTAGAAAGCTTGTCAATCCGAATTGTACTTACCTTTAAAGTATTACGTCGGAAGTCTACATTTGATATTTGATTAGATATTTATTCAATCGTATTTCACCCATAAAATGAACAATTGCTAATTTATACTAAATTCCTAATAATGAATTATGAAAACTTTTGCACCCATTGTAGAGTTTAACAAGCTCTAACAATGTTTATGGAACACTAAGCAGACAGCAATCGCTTATCAAAAACCGCTTACACTGAGACCTCACTTTCAAACCAAGTTGAATTAAACTTGTACTCCGTTATTTTATTTCATGAAAAAGAGTTCATTTTGAAAGTTCATGAACATGTTTCAGTTGTTCTCAAGTTATATTTGTGGTTAAATTTGTTTTCTGCTGATTTGTTTCCGAGATACAGTTTCTGTTCTGTGTAACAAGTACTGCCCTGCAGTTAAATTAATTGTTTGGAGAAGAAAATTATGTTTTTACGGTAGTAAATATTTTAAAATGAGTTGTGGACGAGTTTTTGATACAACTCTTGTAGCTCCTCTCAGCTGTGGGAAAGCCCCCCACGGGAGCGTGTCAAAAAACGCGGAGCTGTGGGCAAGCCGTAGACGGGCTGTTCGTTCCCTGACGAATTGGTTGAGAAATTAGTATTAGTAATCTATACCATTACTGTTCTAAATTGCACAAAGTGTAGGGCAAAGAACAAGGATGGCAAAATGCCACATGTCAAGTCTCTAAAACACACCAACGGCGGTTACTGGAGTGAATTATAGTCTCCTCTCAGTGTGGATTTCGCGCGCGTCTAAGACTGGTCGACGCCAGTTTTATCTTTGCCGGTTTGTGCGTTATTGTGAAGTGCTGTGGTCTAAAAACAAGGGTTCCATCATGAATGGGTTAGTAATAAACTGTTTTTAATGCATAGATTCTGTATTTGATGAAGATTTTGGACAGAAAAAGTTATTTCAACAAAACTTCGTTATGCATTTTGCGCGCCATGCCGGCGCGCGGCAAGACCGTACATTTCCACGTGTTACGAATACTAAATACACTAATGATACTCGTAGCAAACTGTTATTATTACGTATGTTGTTACATATCGGATTATTGTTATTAAGCGTTTAATTTAAATATAATCGTAACAAATTGGCGTAACATTGAAATGAGAAATACGCAACCCAAAACGGCCTGTAGCTGGCGTGTACACATCCGTAGAATGTGTTACCACAAACTGTTAAATGTTTTAATTCGATTTTGAACTTAAAACCTGCAACATTTTACGGTTTAAAATCATTTGGAGAAATTCGACAGTTTCGGATAACCAGATTTGTTGGAGACTGTACCTACAAAAAAACATACATTTTGTAGTGAAATTTTTCGATATTATTTTTTTGTTAAAAAAATTATTGGGAGGTGTATTTTTTTTATTAATGTGCAGTAATGTATAATTATGTAAATAAAACAAAAACTTTTTGAAATAACTGTGAATTAGAACGACTTTTGTACAATAAACTGGGGAAAATTCGCTGACCCTGATTTCAAATCAGAATTGATAATATATTACAAGGCAAAACTGGACTAATCCATTCATAATGTAATAGTTTATTTCATAACGATTTCGCAGACATAACTTTTACACAGCTCCCAATCCTAACTTCAAGCAATATCGCGAAGACCACCGAGAAGTACCACCACAGCTGATGCGTCATATCGCGAAAAATGGCCGCCACAGACGACGGGATTGATGGATCAAAAGGCCATTTGCTAAAGGTTAGGCGCTTGAGAATGAAATAAATAATTAGAATCCTAGAATTAACAAACTTCCGATCCGTTATTGTTGACATAAATCTGTTTCCACAAGTGACAATACCATTCTACGTAAAGGGCGCACTAGTAAATAATTATCTCCATAACAACCATTAACGCAATCCCTCACACTATAACAACTTAGTGTACGACAAATCTCATTCATAATATCTTCCTCCCTTATCCCAAGTTGCCGGAATATGCCAGGCCAGAACCAGTTGTTTGCATACACAAACATCACCTAATATAATTGACGTTACGGTGTATTACGTAGAACTAATATAGTGTATATAGAGGGTTTAGAGCAGTGGTGGCCCAGTGGTAACGGTCGCGACTTACGAGTTGTAGGTCCAATACGTATAATATGACATTTTCACAATATTTCCATAGTTAATCTAATCTAAGACAATCTTCTAACAGTAAGGTATAGAAAAACATCAAGAAGAATTCTGGACTATTTGGAATTATCAATAATATATAAATAATAATATATATATCAGTGATACCTGCCGTGACTTAAAATTTGTAAGTCATAGGTTCGAACCCAGAGGTGCTTTACCTTGTGTAAATTATTTTATCACCACTGCTCTCGAAACGGTGAAGGAAAACATTGTGAGGAAACCGACATCTCCTAGAGCCAAAAAGTTCGAAGACATGTGACATCTACCAACCCGTACTGAGCCCGCGTGGTAGAATACGGCCCACTCTCTTTCATCGAGAGGAGGCTTGTGTCCGAGTAGTGGGAACTTCATAGACTGATTATGCATGTTATGCAGTATAGTGTACTGTTGTCCTATGCTTGATGTGTTTTATGTGTATTATGTGGGAGGAGCATTCTGTTTTTTATTTTGTCTTGGTCGGGGGTTTTGCCGCCCATTCTATAGGCACTAGGTTTTATATCCAAAGTCTAGGATGAAAGCTTCACCAGTATACTATTTCACTGTCATTGTAGGCTTTTGAGTCAATCTAAGACTCCACTGACTGAAAGCGATAGAAAACAGCGTAATGCGGGGTTTGCACAGGTGACTCCGCACGGCGAAAATCTACTGTCTAAATGGAAATTCGGCTAGGCAGGTGACTAAAATTGCAAGTTCCAAATTAGCGCAGGTTTCAACTTTTGTCGTATATATATCGTATTATAATCAACTGTGAAAATGCTCAGTTGCAGGCTATCGCTCGCCGCATGAAAGTCGACAATTTGGTGCAAAATGAACTAGTCACCTGCGATTTTTATCGACCTGCGTAAATTGGGTGGCTAATCGCCTTGTGAGGCTATTTGGTAAGCGACCAGCCGCACGGCAAAAATTGACCTAGTATAAATCCCCCATGATTGTATCTAAGCAGACTTCATACGGTGGTCATCATAGCTTGTTTATTGTCTATATGAGAGAGCTTTGACTGGCATTGAGACAGTTATAATTATGACTGCAGAAGGTTATCAAAATACACTTCAGATTTTTATCTGTCTCTAGAAAAGACAAGACGATACTAATACAAACATTCCTTCCAACACACATTAATATTTCCCGAAAACCTACCCGTACACACACACATTCAAAACCCGTGTGAAATTCAGTGTAATGGCCCGGGCAAGCCTATTACTGGGCATAATCCAAGACGGTAAGCATCCCACTTATGCCTCTTATGTCTCTTACGACGTATTGTCAAGATGCCTCCACAATGCCCATAGAAGGTACGTGAGGGGTGTGTCAAGTAAGTTCGGACTTGGCTGAATTTGTCCGGAAAAGATTTTTGCTGTGTAAGGGCAATAAATATGTGGGCTTATTGGGTTGTTAAGCAGGGACCGAAAACCTTTATAAATTACGGTACAGGTATCGAAGAATTTTGGTTACTTCTACGACTTAAGGTTACCGCTATCTGGGTAACCAAGCAGGATAAATATGTTACCTCTATTTATGTTACCGTTTTAATACCGGTTACCTAAAAATTACCTTGATTACGAGAAAGAAACAGAATATTGCAATGCCGACAATTTGTTGGCATAAAAAAATACTTTTTAAACAATAACAGTCAAATCGTCATGCTGTGCTGTTTACGTTTATTTGGTTTGCCATTTTGCGAAATATTTGAGTAAAAGTAAAAAAAAAGGAAATGAGTAAAGGTAAGATAATATTACATTATTACATTGTAAATTGGTAGAATGCCATTTGATTATCTTTAGCGGTATCTACATCGCCACATGCGAGGTGCGCGTCATACTGACGTCACGCAAATCCTCCACCGCGCAAGCAGACAACGATCGTTGGGCAGTTGCCCACCAGACACGACACCCGTCTGGTCGGAGGATCCTCCCTATTCTATGGAGGTATGATTGAACTTTACACCCTGTTCCTGATGCCTCTATTATCTTTTTCTCTCATCATAGAAATCAATTCGGTAATTTTGGTTTTGCTTAATTTGCGGAGAAACGTACGCGCCCGTTTTTCTAATAGTGGGCTGCAATTTTTCGTAAACAAAGCTCGTAAACTATTCTTGCTGGCAATTTTTTTGAGAGCGCAAGTAGAGCGTAGATACCGGGCTCTGATACAAAGAGCGTCTCTGGTTGCCAGTTTGGTGGGGTTTCAAGGTAAGCTGTGAACGGGCCCAGCTTGTTCCACGAGCATTTCCATCTATCCGGAACAACGCTATAAGCCTTTTTGACTTTCTCATAGCCCAAGAGCAATGCAAACTGTATCAGTTTACAGTAAATATTGTTGTCCTTGGTGATGTATGCCCAACAATGTTTCTTTACTCATGTGGTTGGCCAGCGGAAAATTGGAACGTTGCAAAGACATGACGCTCTCTTATACTACCTACTACGTGCAAGGACAGTGGTCAAAAAACGCCAACTAAAAAGGTATATAAACAAGACATCGTAACAAAATAACATCGGTTTCTGTTTTCGTATTACCAGAGTCACACTTAATCGGTATGATTTATATATTAATTATAGGTACACACGGCTACACATCAAGCTATACAAAACCAGTTTACGCTGGTCTCGCATCGTACGGAAATCCTATACAATGTGAGATCAGCTTATACTGGAAATATAAAGCTTGATGTGTAGCCGTGTGTACATGATTAGTAATTACGCGTGACTCCAGATTTACGAAAAAATTTGTGTGTCTTGTTTACATCTTTTTAGTTGTCGTAGATGGGTTTTAATTTTAGCTTTATTTTTTTATAAACATGTAAGTACATATTATTAGGTCCATATGATTCCACATATGAAATTGGCGTTTTGTATGGAAAAAGCAAAACGATTTTAAAAAATTGAAATTATTTTAACTAACCAAGCAATGTATGTATCATTGTTATCTATGCACTTATTGTATCGGTAGCTCATTGAATCCTTTGCTGAAAAAATTGTGGGAGCGAGAATCAAAAAAACTCTGAAGGTGGTTTTGACGCATATCTGACGGACAGAGCCGTCATCTACCCCGGTCGCGACGGGGAGTGGAACCGGCGAGAGATGTCGTGCGGTGTCCCACGGGGATCGGTTCTAGGGCCGCTCCTGTGGGACATCGGTTACGACTGGGTGCTGCGGGCTGACCTCCCTGATGGCGTCAGCGTGGTGTGCTACGCTGACGACACGCTGGTCCTGGCGCAGGGAGGTCGCATCAGGCGGCGGCCGACGCGATGACACGCAGGGTTGCGATAGTAGTGGAGAGGATCCGGCAGTTGGGTCTCGAGGTGGCTTTGCACAAATCCGAGGCCATGTCTTTCCATGGGCCCCGAAACAGGCCACCATCGGGATCCCAACTAACGGTAGGAGGGGTTCACATCGGCGTCGAGTCCACGATGAAATACTTAGGACTCGAGCTCGATAGTCGGTGGAACTTCGTGGAGCACTTCCGACGTTTGGCCCCCAAACTGGAACGGACTGGGGCCGCCCTCAAGCGGCTCCTGCCCAACCTGAGGGGTCCAAACGCCTCCTGCGGAGGCTTTACGCGGGGGTCGTGCGGTCCATGGCTACATATGGGGCCCCGGTGTGGGCGCGTTCACTGCAGCGGAGAGCCGCCCACTATCTGAACGCGCCCCAAAAGGTGGTAGCCGTAAGGCTGATCCGGGGCTACCGCACGATCTCGGGCGAGGCGGCAAGCCTCCTTGCCGGACTGCCGCCGTGGGATCTGGAGGCGATAGTCCTCGCGCGCCTGTATGAGTGGCGCGCGGAGGCACTACGCCGGGGGGAAACCCCGCTTCCGCGGCAAATCGCGGCGGAGCGGACGGACCTCCGGCGCGATCTCATGGCGGCATGGAAAGAGCGTCTGTCGCAACTCAGCGCAGGGCACGCCACGATAGCGGCGGTTAGACCCCTCTTTGAGGAGTGGCTAGAGAGGCGTCACGGCGTTCTCACCTACCGCCTGACGCAGGTCCCTCACCGGACACGGATGTTTCGGGAGGTTCCTGCACATCATCAGGCGGGAGGAAACGCCCGGGTGTCACCACTGCGATGATCGCCCCGAGGACACGGTGGAGCATACGATGGGGGCCTGCCCTGCATGGGCGGAGCACCGCCGTGTCCTAGTAGAGGCGATCGGCAGCGGCGGCGACCTCTCACGCCCGGCCCTGGTTCAAGCCATGGTCCGGGGCGAGGGGGAGTGGGAGGCAGTCGCCTGCTTCTGCGAAGCAGTCATGCTAGCGAAGGAGGTGGCGGGACGGGAGAGGGAGAGAGTCTCCCGTCCAAGCCGCCGCGGTGGACGCTCCGGGCGTCGGGAGCCGCGTGACAACTCCCGGCCACCGTAGGCGCGGGCCTGCGGGCGGTGAGTAATGGGTAGCTCACCGTCCGATCAGGACCAGGCCCGTGCTGGACGGCGCGTACGTGTTCCACGCGCGCCTCAAAGAGATGTCAGCATCGAAGAGGGGGCCCACTAGGGCCCAAGCCTGCCGGGAAAGCGGGATCATCCAAAAGGGGTACCGCTGACCCGGAACATAAAGGGCCAAGGATGGAACACGGGTGGGTTTTAGTCAGTAAGATTCTGACACTCCCTTCCGGTCCACCCAGAGCGGGAGGGATCATTTGATGATTTCCCATCCTCAAAAAAAAAAAAAGGTGGTTTTGACAGCCTCATCTTATATTGATTTATTTCCTTGCAAGAAGTTGTCCAAATTCCGGAAAAAGTGGTAATCTGTTGGAGCAAGGTCCGGGGAGTACGGTGGGTGTCGGAGACGTTCCAATCGCAGCTCCTCTAATTTAGCGACCGTCTGATGTGCAGTGTGTGGTCTAGCGTTGTCCTGAAGCAGCAGTGGACTAAAGCAATTGACCAGTCCCGGTTGTTTAACGGCTAGCTTTTCCATCAGGGTTTGCAATTGTTGACAATACAGATCTGCTGTAATCGTCTGGCCAGATCTTAGGAAGCTGTAGTGGATGACACCGGCACTGGTCCACCAGACACTTTTCTGAGTCAACCTTTTTCTGAGTCACCTGTGACCTTTTTCTGAGTCAACTTTCGCTTGGGGCAATATTTGGCCGGTGCTCCTGGGTTCAACCATTGTGATGAGCGTTTCCGAGTATCGTACAGGATCCATTTTTCATCACAAGTAACGATACCGACGATTCTAAATCCCCTCGTTATTGTGACGTTTGAGTAATGTAACGCAGCACTCGACTCGTGTTTGCTGGTTTGCTTCACTCAATTCATGCGGTACCCATTTTTCGAGCTTTTTCACGTTTCCAATTTATTTCAAGTGAATTAAATTTGTTTCATCACTCACACCGAACCCTGCCGCTAACTCTGACGTGGTTTGCGATGGATCCGCTTCCACTGTCACTTTGAACTCTTCTTTATCAACTAGGGTCTCCGGCTGTCCACGGGGTTTGCTCTGTGGGTCCACATTTCTAGAACGAAAAGTTGGAACCAAAAACGTACCGTGTTTTCTTTTACAGTAGCTTGCCCATACACAGTCAGCTTAAATATTATGTATTTTTTTATTTTATATAATTTTTCAGGACATTGTATAATCATATCGGAGAGTGACGTAAGCAATGAGGATAATGAATCATCCATCTGCTGATGAATTAAAGAATATCGAAACTTCAATTGTGCAGATTGTGCTACAGCCACTGCCACCGGCATCTACTACGTTAGATCCAGATGCATCTACAACAGAATTAGATTCAAATGCTCTGCTCCAGATTTATCTGTTAACACTTTCCGGGACAGACCGCCTCTAAACGTTATCTCGGTATCGTTACGTGACGGTACGGCTAAGGGCGTTGAACTTTATTTCATGTAATTTGGCAAACCGTCGATAGCCGTTGCTTGCCCATAACATTCCTAGGAAGCACATGACCTAGTGTCACATCACGCGACTTTATTCGTTCGTAGGTGTCACGACAAACTCTTTTCCAGTCATTTTTCAACATATACATACGCAAAGCTTGTGCACCAAACCAACACGTTCACACCGCCGAGAGGCGTAGTCATACCATACAATCTGCCCATAGGCGTCAACGTCTGTGGCCGTATTTGCTGTATCAAGAAATCAAGAATATAATGTAATATGGTAGTACGGCTGTAGACGGTATGATAAAATGTATGGCATTTTGAAGTGTCATATCATGACATTTGCAAAATAGTCAAAGTGTCCCGGAACGTGTTAATATGTCATCAAAAGAAATTATGGATAAGGGAATCCTGCCAAACTCAGTACAAAGTATGGAAGATTACAAGATTCATGAATGTTATTCTTTTTTAATCTTAATGGCAAAACCATTGTGTAAATTAGACGACAAAATACGCTATGAATGTATCTATTCATAAAATAGTTCACATAATCATGGATAGCACTCAGGTACAACAAGTTCAAGCTCAATACCAAATATAGTACCTACATATATTTTAAGACGCATTGTATGTCATAACATGTTTATTATACTTATTATGCTTAGGGCCAAAAAATCAATCGCTAGTCGATTTTATGATGCCGCGTGGTGTCACAGTAACGTTGACGTAAAGTGATAGATACAGCACGAGACTTAACGGCTTAAAATTGACTTAAAATTGAGTAGCGTTTTAATATTTGGGCATTAGGTGTAAGAGCTTGATAAAACTAAAATTCAAAATTAAATACCTATAATTTCTGTAACAAGTTTAATTTTCTTCCAAATTTTGAGATCAACGTGAATAGTTTGACAAAATTGAAATACAAGGAAACTCTTTGACACACACACAGGCGATGTGCGCCCTTTGACTAATGCCGACGGCACGTGTTAGATAGAGGTAATTTTAATTCCGGTAACCGGTATTAATACTGGTTGTATTCAATTTAAGAATTAAGGTAACCTTTAATAATACCTGTAAAAAATATAAATGTTGTAACCGAAAAATACCCCTATTTATGATACCGGTTTCGGTCCCTGTTGTTAAGGAATCAGGAGAAAAGATTTTTGTTCTTTGTGGAGAAAAACACTTGTCATTTTTTTTGGGATTTCTGCATCAATACTTTGAATTACATGAAAAAGAAAGAAGAAAGGGGAGTTTCATTTTGTCTGAAACATTTTTAATCACAACGAATTTGGTCCTCATCGATATTGTTGTTTTAAGGCTGCTTAAATTTACGTTCTGCTTATGAATAGAAACTTAAATACGCCTTCTTCATAAACGCCTTCCAACCACAAGATTTTCACAAGGTCGTGAAAAAGACATAAGGCATAAGGCAGTTTATCTTAAATATTTTAAGGTGTTAAGTTATAAAAAAATACAAAACAGATGAAATTACAACCTTACTTTTCAAATCGGTTAAAAATACTCGGCTTTCAAAACTTAGTACCACACTTTTAAAATTGAAATTTTTCGTAAACTATAGAAAGTCAGAGTTTTGATCTAAAAAACGTTCTATAGCAAGTCATCAACTTTCTTTGAAATTGTAGTTTATTTATATATGTACATTAGTAACATTTTAACTTAAAAAAAAGATAAAAATCAAATAATAGCTATTTTTAACTTAGGTACCGGCAAAAACTCAAACAACATTTATAAGTGTGTTGTACGCCTTATTTACATTTTGATAACTGGTATTGCCTCCTCGGGCTCTGATTACAGCTTCGGGACGGTTTGGCATACTGAAGACGAGCTTTCGGAGGTGATGTTGGGGAATATTCTCCAATTCTTCTATCAGGGCCTGTTATAGGGCCCTGAGAGTGATAGGAGGTGGTCTGCGGCTTCTGACTAGCCTCCCCAGCCGTCATCCCAGGCGAGCTCGATTGTGTTGAGATCAGAACTTCTTGATGGCCAAGCCATCAAGTTGATACCAACCTCCTGAATGTACTCTTGTACGACCCTATCGGTGTGTGGCCGTTATCATAAATCAGTATTGACCCATCACCCATGTTTACTAAATATGGGCCTGCATACTCATTAAGGATCTCTTGAGCATATCTTTCCCTAACCAGGGTGAATTTTCTATGGCCACTAGCTCTGTGCGGCCTTATGAAGAGATGCTAGCTCATAGATGCACAGAGCCTCTAACGTATTGGACTCTTCCTGTGAAGCAGGTTTGAATGTATCGCTCACCGTGTATAAAATATGTGAATAGTGAGAATTGCGACTCATCAGTGAACAAAATTCTTGTCCATTCTTCTTCGCTCCACTGTATGTGTTCACCGGCGTAACGCAATCTTGCTACTTGATGCCCTCTCTCGAATTTGAGGCCACTTGCTGGCCTTTGGGGCTTCAGTATTGCTTCAGCAAGTCTTCTTCTCATTGTGCTGTCACTAATGTAGCCTCTTCGGATCTAAAGACGCTGTTGCTGGACTTCAACTGCATCGAGGTGGCGATTTCTCAAGACAGTGGAGACAATATAGCGGTATTCTCGGGTACTAGTGCTCCTGGGTCTGCCATTACAAGGTATCCTCAGATGGTTTCCAGTTTCTTCGTACCTTCGCTTCACCTGCCGAACCGTTCTTAATGTTACACCTGCCATTCTTGCAGTGCGACGCATACTGACGCCTTGTTCCAGAAAAGCCATGATTTTTGCACATTCTTCAGGTGAAAAAGGGAATAATAAGTAAAGTTTACGTGCTGTAGACACCTTGGCTTTTGAATCAAAATTCATCGATCAAGAAATAAATGTGAAAACAGAAACAAAAAAGTTAACAGTAATTTGAAAAGGAATGTTATGTTTATAAATATTTTTTCAGCCATTCTTTAAAAGAATGTTATCGACTATAAAGCGTATATATATTTAAAAAAAAATATTTTTGTAATCCTTTTTATTTCGAAAATATATCTTGTGTACTTTAAAAGATATTGCAACTTTAAAAGTGTGGTACTAAGTTTTAAAGGCCAGTGTAGTTGCAATTCCATTTTGGAACAAACAAAAGCAGGCAATAAATGCGTCGTAACATAGACAGCATTCCAAATCTTTCCTCTTCAACATTCACACAAAACAATTCATCATTACGCATGCCTCCACAATACACACTTGAGTTCAGAAAAGCAGTAGGTATTGTATTAATGCATAAACTCACAGTTTCAGTACTGAAACCTTCAGTCCTACATGTCTAACCGAACCGCGGCATATTGTAATGCTGCCCGAGAATTTCTCCACGATGTTTGTACTATTGTGTTCCTGTTAGTTTGTGTTGGTGTAAGCTATGAACTTGGGAAGTTTGGTGGTTATTTCATGTAAGAAGTATGTTTTAAGATGTTACAAAAATAGCTGCTAGCTGTTTCATTTTTACAAGTAACTAAGTACTTCGGTCAGCTGAAAGGACAACGCGCTCAAGGCAGAACATCAAGAAGGCTCTTGGAGACAGCATTTACTGAGCGGTCTACACTGTAGAAGACCGCTTAACTTGGTAACGCGTCGTATGTGGTCGCGATACTCAGCATTGCGGGAATGACGAAGAAGAAGAAGTACACATTTTGAGAAATCCATGCAACAAGTTAATGCCACCGCCATTTTATCTTTATGTCAAATATTGAACATAGAAAACGTGAAGACCGCTAAATGAAGGAAGACCTAAAATAATCTGATGACATTAATACTTCTGCTGAGATTTCGTTCAGAAGTTTACGATTCGTTTTTGGCCTGACTAACTACTGTGCTAGTCATGGGAAAAAGTCATATTTGTATATTTCTAAATAACGTTTTCTGGTGATAGCAGTAGGTTTGTTATTAGATTGACAGGGCGATTCTGTTACTCATTTCAAATTTTCAACATACACTGAAGTATGTAATGAGACGAAGATTTCTTATTAGCCTTTTACTATTTAATTATTTATGTACACACAGTAAAATAGATACAGATATATTAGTATGAGTACAAAGGAGTATTATTTTAAATTTTCTTGAGAATAATCAAAGCGAATTTGATAAAATTCGCTCTAAACTCGCACCACACCCTCATAAGCATATTTGCCAGCAAAGTTTGCCATAACATGTACGAAGGGTTTAATAGCATTTTGTTTCCATAAAACACAATGGTTGATTTGTGTGGCATGTACTTGTGTGGTCTACTATCTACTAAGTCGTAGCGATGAGCACTTATGTATGTAGGTAGTATGTGCCCTAGTTTTTTTTCCCTTTACACATCTTAGACCTAATTCGATAGTGCATGTGTTAATGAGTGTGTCATTGATCTCTGCTTGTCTCTGTGTGTTCTCTGCTTGCCATTTCTTTTCGAACCTACTCGTTATAGGTGTTATAAAAGTTGGTAAGAAGACAGGCGCCATCGACACTCGATTCTTGTGACAACAAACTAAGACTACCAATCCGTTTACGGAAATGTCAAGAGTGCTGATCGTCGTCAGTTATTGGGACGCCCTGTCACTCATCATGTTGGTAAAATTTTAAAACGATGGATGGTTTGTGTGAAAGATGATATGGCTAGAAAGGGGAGCGGCTACTGATATGATGACTAATGGCCAAGTACGGAAAAAGAAGACATGCTGCGCTGACCCCGAATATATTTTAATTATTTTTTATTTTCTTTAGTTTCGGAAGGCTTACAGACTAATATCAAAATAATGACAATACAAGACAACTAAATTGCTAATTACAAGCCTCCAC
The DNA here is from genome assembly GCA_937001585.2 of Brachylomia viminalis. Classification (NCBI taxonomy): domain Eukaryota; kingdom Metazoa; phylum Arthropoda; class Insecta; order Lepidoptera; family Noctuidae; genus Brachylomia; species Brachylomia viminalis. The sequence goes on along the minus strand of OW443307.2, from coordinate 2,215,729 downwards.
AGATAAATACAAAATTATTACTTCTCCATTCTACTTAGATATTCCTTCAAAGTAGGTTCATTTTGTTCAAACTTTAGGTAATTTGTTCAAAACTTTAGGTAATTTGTTCAAACGTTAGGTCATTTGTTCAAACGTTAGGTAATTTGTTCAAACTTTAGGTAATTTTTATTCAAAATTTTGGTAATTTATTTATTTATTTAACACATAAGCACACAAATGTACAGAGGCGGACTTAATGCCATAGGCATTTTCTACCAGTCAACCTTTGGGTGATGCAGAGACAAACAGTGGCAGGTGCAAATTATAATGATATTTTAGGTTAAATAATTTTAAATAATATATAGACACGTATAAACTTATTTAGTCTATAAATACATATAATACATATAACTAATAATAATAATAACTACTAATAATTTGTTCAGATCTAAAGTCACTCTGGACAAAATTGCTTCAAGTGCAGGCAGGTGCCTCTTGTGCAAAAAATGGCTTTGCTAAAAGCTTCCTTAGCGTGCTTGCATTGGTGCACAACAGGTCAATGCCCTGCTCACAACAAATTTCGTTAAAAATGCGACTAGTTCTTTGAAGTGTAGCGTAATACATATTACGCCTATAATTAGTGCTTGCATAAGGTACATGTAGAAGTGGTCGCTGCGGTATTGGAATTAGTGCAAGAGAATGATGATCATTGGAAGGCCTTTGTTCAGTTTGTAGTAGAAATATCTATAAACCATCTGTAACGATAGTTTGGTCTTGATCAGTAGCTGAGCGGAAGGAAGTAAGGGCCGTTTGTAGGCTGTACAGTACAATAGGAAATATTTTCAAAACTGGATTTTATTTTTGTTGAGTATATCAATTTGTATTAAGATTTATCTGCAGTCTCGTTTTAGATGATGCAAGCGTTTTTATTTCGTTCTTTTCTACACTACGTTATGTTTGGTCTCTGATCTAACCGAATAAGTCTAAAATTCAATTTGAAAGCTGTCCCTCATTGTGTGTGACCTAAACACACCATTTGCCGAAATAATGACTAACAATCATCCGACATCCATGTCAACCACACATGACAGATGGAACCTGCTTTTATAACGTTGTGTTCACCGCAACCACGGTGTGGTTGATTATCAATAGGAACACAACAGATTTCGTTCTGCGGTTCTGTGCATACAGTAAATTGAAACAACGCTGTCGCAATTATTTCACTGGTTTTACTTTTTGAGCGACAAATATTATTATTATAATAATTGTTTTTGTTATGGTTTTAATTATTTTAGCTGTTAATTGGTCTTTTGAGTCTTTGTGTTTCATTATAATGATTCGCACAGTTATTGTAGGTATGTTAATTTATTATTTTAAATCATCATACAATCGATTTTCAATTCTTACTATTGAGATTATCAGCATTTTTTACGGTTCAATATAAGAAAATCTGGTATATTTAATTTACTTAAACAGGATAAAATTTTAACCAGTGCGCAAAGTGACGGCACGGTTGGCGCAGTGGTTTAGCGATTGACTGCTGCGCTGCGTGTCGCGGGTTCGATTCCCGCACGGAACAAATATTTGTATGACTTACAAGTATTTGTTCCGGGGTGGCTGTTTGTGTATGTGAGTTTAAATGTTTGTAAATGCACCCACAGTACATGAGAAATTCCTAGTGTGGGGCACGGTTTAAAAAAAATTCTGTAAGCATGAATTCAGTATATGATTCTTAGCGTAGGAATTTTTCAAAGGTTATTAAAAAAAATTGTTGTTCCATACATTTTGACCGTGTAGGTATTGCACTTTTCTATGAAACAGCAGATGTTTTGTTTTATAACCGACGATAAATTTCTATGCTAGGGGGTCTAGAATCTTAGACTGAATGCATGGTTACATAAATTGACAAAACGGTTCTATTTTCAAACTGAGTTCTTCATAAATACATAGAACTTAACTTTATAACTTTATCTGTTCACACTAAATAGTAAGACCTGCCCATTATTGTCCCACTTTAGGGCAAAGGCTCTTCTCATTTATAGAAGGCACGAGCATTGATCACCACTCTTTCTCAAGACGGGTTGGCTCACACTAAAAAACACCACATTATTAAAATCACACACCCTATCAAAACCAGTTTCTCTCGTATAATAAACAAACAACATCTATTCTACAAACAGTAAACTGCCGAACTTTTTTACTGGCAAGTAAACTGACGAATTTATCAAGGGCCCTTACACACGGCCGGTAAAAACTCTCCCCAGAATAAATACATCAGTTCGGTGCTGCGGACTTTAATTTATCGCTCCCTGTGGATCGGACCGGACAGGTATAAACGGCTCGACCGCTCCAACTTAAACGATAGATTTGCGTGAATTTTTGAAAGACTTTCCGCGAGTACGTCTGGTTTAATTTGTTGAAGTGTTGTGGTAGTTCACGTGTGGTTTTCAGCGATAGCTTATGGCAAAGGAAACACTAGTGTAGGTGTCCTGTCCTACAAAAGGTACCTTTTTCTCACACACAAAAGGAGCAAGCTTTGATTACTATAAAGTTCCCACTACTGGGACACAGGCCCCCTGGGACACAGGCCCCTGCTCGGTGGGAGGGAATGGACCGTTATCCACCACGTGGGCTCAGTGCGGGTGGGTAGATGTCACATGGCATCGAGTTTTTGGCTCTAGGACATGCCGGTTTCCTCACAATGTTTTCCTTCACCGTTTCGAGAGCAGTGGTGATGAAATAATTTACACAAGGTAAAGCACTTCTGGGTTCGAACCTACGACTTACAAATCGTAAGTCGCGGCCGTTACGACACTTATGACTGGGCCACCCCTCCTCCGTGCTTGCTTGGTTCGAAAAAATAAAATTATAAATCATATTATTGATAACTTCAAACCAAATAAGTTCAGCGTTCTTTTAGATGTTTGTCTTTTTTTTATGTCATATTTGTCAGTTGAGTAACCAATATGAATTTTTTTTGACAATCTATTTCCAGATCATAACTGCATGTGCTCAAGTCTGGTTACTCAAGAAAATTTATAAGGTTGCTAGTAGTTACTTAATTAATTCATAGGGTATGTTCATCTTTACATTTTCAAGTAAGTACCTAGGGTATTTGTTGATGTTCATTACAATTATCTAGACTTTAAGATACTATATATTCAATAGACGTTTTCACTCTACACGGAATAGCAATTACTTGTGATAATGATGGGTTTCTAAACTGCAAATCACTAATTACTTTATCGTGTCAACCGTTTTCAATTCTCAATGACGTAAGAGCATAATGAATTGAACCATTTAATTCCCTCTCAGTAATCAGCAAACACTAATTAAATATGAATCAATAACACAACCCATACGTAATTATCTTCACATTCAAACGGTTAAGTAAACGCTCCCATTCTCTCTCATTGCTAAGACAATTTTGTATATATTTGCGGTGATCTCGAAAAGTACTGCGTACATTCGGGTAATTCGTTCACCGTTGTGCAATTTGTTGGTTTCCGGTGAAGTGGCTTGAAGATAGGCCTAATGGGGTCGAGTAGAGAAAGTAAAGCAAATTATGAAGATTTGAACAATGATGGGTGAAGTTATTTGATAATTTGGGATATAAGAAGTAATGATAGAGAATTTGTATCACTGAGCTGTCAGCTTTACGAATTAGTTTTTTTCATTGATTTGGTAATAATGAAGCCATACCACGCTTTGTGAGATAAAAAAAAAACAACTAGATTTAGATGATTGATTATTCATAAAAGCAAGTTTTTTAAATATTTCGCCAGCGGCAGCGTTTATTTGATAGCTATATCGTCCGTGAGATAATAATAATAAATTTTATTTCAGAAACTTGTACAACTTTACAGTAAATCTTACATAGGGACCTCCTTTTAAGTAAAAGATATACCTGTGCTAGGAGATATACAAATGACGATTGTAGGTTTGTTTCGTATTGCCGAATGTTTTACAAGCTTTGCATTCATCTTCAGTATAAAATACGACAATTGAGGACACGACACTTTAAGCAAATATTTGAGTCAATCAAAAACTATTGTTGCCTCACATACATATCCTAAACGGCATCACACCATTGTAGCGGTATCTGCATCGCCACATGCGAACTACACATCACACTGACGTCACGCAAAATCCTGCATCGCGCAAGCAGAGTTTACCGCGCAACTAGCATCTATACAACGTCCCGACATCAATCGTCGGGCATTTGCTCACCAGACACGACACCAGTCTGGTCGGAGGTCCCTTTTCTATGGAGGTATGAGCGAACTTTACACCCGGTTCCTCATGCCTCTATACCATAAAAACACCACAAAAAAACCATCCCTCACAAAAACCCATGAACGGGTTGGTCCATTAAAAAGCCCATGCTGAGTTAATAGATTATGGTTTATCATCGGGATTACTATTAATAACTTTGTTTTTTGTTCGCAGGTGAGCGATGGTGTTCCTATGGGGATCAAAGGTAATCTGTTTATTTGGATTGTAATGAAGAATATTTGGGCCTTGATGTTTTTTTTAGGAGTGTTGATTTATTATTTAATCAAGGTTGTGTGTTGAGTATATAACTCAAAGGTTGATTTGTTACCTATTATGTTTTATGGGAATAAAAAAACACTACAAAGTGAAAAATAACTTTAATTTCGGATGTCGGTGTCCTTGGCTTTGTACTTTCGTTTTTTGCCACCGTCTTCCGAAATTGAACTTATTTTTCACTTTGTAGTGTTTTTTGTGGAAGTCGGTGTTTCTTTTTTGATAAAGTTTTATATTTTATCACTTTTTAGTTGAGGTACCCCAAACAGAGTCGTGTACCACTACCTGTAATGTAAATAATAGTGACAGGAAGTTATTACAACATCAACGTACACTAAGTGGAAAAAAATCGTCTTATTGAAACTGACTCGATAACCACTCATCAGAACTTGATCAAATGTATATGGGACCAATCAGGAAGTTATATCCTTTCAAACTAAAGAAGAATTTTTCAAATCTGTAATTAAAAAGCTAAAAAATACAGCCGTATCGGGAACCTCCTCCTTTATATATAAGTATCTCTTGTTAATATCAAATCTCCCGTAACAGTTGGTACGTTGAATTTTAAGGGAAAGTGTACAGTCACAGAAAGGTCTTCTTTTACACACGACTAAGAACAATTTTGATTGACAGGCCTTCCGGCCTACCTGACTGTACGGACATGATAATGTATATCTATTTTCCCGTAACGTTATAGTCAAAAACAGCTTTTACTTTAGGGTGGTATACACACTGGCAGACAATGGACAAACGCGCATACCACATTCAAAATGCACATACTTTGTGAAGTGAAACTTCAACTTAGACAGCGATTCGATAAGATGGATGAGTGGAATTTCAAGGACGCGTCACGTTTAGGCACATTTCTTTACATGAGAGAGAAGAAAGATATAACTCTCTCTGTCTCTCACACTAAATCCATCTTATTCTTTATTTTTTAAGAAGTTTGTCTTCTATCACGTGTTGCGCGCACAATTTTTTTATTCAAAGTCACTTCGTAACTCTCCTTCTCTAGTCTCGTAAATACCTTAAGTACGTAGTATTTAGTGTGGATTCCTACGTTCACTGAACACTTAACAAAGTGAAAACTGCACTGAAATACAAGTTGGTTTCACTGTATCGTGTGGAAGTCATTAAAGCACAAACTTGGGGTATAAACACGCGAGTTTAGCGAGAAAATATGAGATTACAACATGCATTCGCTGATGTGCACATGCGCTTACATTTGATATCCTTTCTTATTCAAATAGAAATGTATTGAATAAATATGTGGACAATGTCAGAATGGCTGTGCTATGAATAGGAACCATAGATATCCGAATAGGAACCATATTTGAAGTAGGTAACATGTTTTTAATGTGGTTTACTATTATAAAATTCCGATCTCATAAAAGTTTGTTTATTTCTTCAATAATTTCTTTGGACATAAACGGACAAAGGATTTATTCTCAATAATAAAATATTGAGAGTGCATTAAATTTTTATGTATTATTTAACTGTGCGTGTGCGCCTACTATGAATAGGGAGTTTTATTTTGTAGTGCCTTAAAAGGGTAAGAGAGCATGTGAAAGGAGATTTTAACTCATTTATACAATGATCAAAAATTATGAGGACATAATAATACCAGCCTTTAGTTATTAACAAAGACCTATTCTTTGATTATGATTATTGAACATCATGTTTGTTTACTGTGTTTAATGGCCTTATGCAGTAAGCTTGTACGTCAATTTGCCTTAAAGGTGCTTATCGTTTAATTTCGCGACTAATTTTAAATGTTCAGCCTGACGCTTTGAGCGTTTTCTTAAACCTTCATTAACACTTTCACTGCCAATAACCCGGACTAAGCTAAATAATACACCCAAATCCATACAGAAGCCATTACAAAACAGAATAAAAGTAAAGTAAGTGGTAATCTGTTGTTCGCATTCACACGATAAAGCCTATTATAATTCCGAGCGCCCAATGGTCGTAACTCATATTTAAATTTTATTATCACTCAAATATCCTTTTGGCTACGCAGGAGTATTATAATGTTATGAGAGCTGTAACTTCTACATTATCTTTACGACTGTGGCAGTTGGTGTAAGACAGAGGCGGCTGACGGAAAAGTAGTATTTATTTTTCCAAACAAAGATTTAGTCCAACTTTAGGACAAAAACTACTCTCCTAAAACATACTTGTACCACGCATCTGTACACAAAACCCCTTGTGATGAGCACGTAGCTTAGCAATACTAGGTCATTATGATACATATTCTGAATTGCTTTGTTTAAATTGGTGAAATTATAGGTATACAAAACCCATTGCTGTACACCTAGCAAGAAAATGTAGCAAAATTAAATGGCCGCTATTATCGTTATTGTGATCGACAAAGTACCAATAGAAATAAGAAACTAAGGAATGGAAATCTCTTAAAGAATCCCTACGAAGGAATCTAAAACTTGCCGTGGTTTAAAATGTGTGAAGGAAAGAAAGAATTTGAAGCATAAACATATTATTAAGACAACTGCGTCCATTCAAACAGTGATCATAGCCCCATTTGCCCCAGTCTTTTATGACTTATCCCATTCACCCCCAACCGCCATAAAAGGGGGATGAACAGTGAAAAAGACATCAGGCCGCGAGATTCCGAGGAGGTGCGAACCGATCACACGATCATCGTTTACGACCACCAAGATTTACTACACAATATGTTTATAACAAAAGCTATACTGATTGTTATTACAGTGACGTTATAATTAGCTATTTAAATTGTATTTGTTTTGATTGGTATTATGATGAAAGCTAATAATCAGTGGAACAGTTTATTATTGTAATGAGTTAATTAGTGGTAATTGGTATCATAATTGTCTAACCTATTTAGAAATATTAATATGCGATTAAACGGTTATCGTTTTAATTTGAAAATTAAAATGAATTGGGACTTTTCCCAGTATTGGCATTTGATAGTAAATTAGCAGAAGGACCGACTTGTCGTATGTGTCATCCCAGCAATACAGATATTGTACCCTTTATTTAGAAACATTGCTTAGAGTTAAGAGACGTTTAAACATCAAAGTATGGTAAAGAGTCACTAATCATTACTTTACTTTAAGAAACCTGTGTAAATAAACCCCAAAATGTCTCATTTGTTTTATGACATCGAGGGCACTAGACCCCTTCAACAAACCAGCTTACTAAATGGCTTCAAACATGATTTCAAGAAAAATCACTTTATGTAATACATTTTGATTAATCTCACTGAAATAATAAAACAACAAAAACACAACAAAAATCTGGGTAAGTTGAACACTTACCCAGATTTTTCGCGCCCCACGCGTTTTATCATAACGATTTGAAAAGCAAAATCTCGGGGTATGCAACATTTTTTCTGTGTGACGAGTCATAATAGAAGATTCGTTGGGGTTGAAAGGGTGAGTTTCACCCCTACTGAGCTACTCATCCACAACAAACGATGAGCACTGATTAGCGATGTTGTTGTTTATTCGTTGCTAATTATATGGGTGGCGGGATCCGCGTTGTTTATGTGGCACGTTATGCTTGTAATTTTTAAAGAGCGAGATAGAGAGTTACTGAGTTAAAAAATGTATTTTTAAAGACATACAACTCATTTCACACATTCAACTTAAAATATCTCATACGCACAATGCAAACACACACACACACACACAAACACACACACGCAAACACACACACGCACACGCGCATAAACACACACCCTACAACTCGCTCGCATACATCACACTAGCGCTTTATTTTATACTTAGGTTTTATTTTGTCTTTGTCTTAGTTTTTGTTTTACAATTGCATTACCGTTATAATGTTAAGCGGAGGTGCGGAGTCACCTAACACAAGCATCCTCTTGCTTAAAAGGTGATCTCCTACTCATGTGTGTAAAAGCATTTTTATGTAATTGCAATGACAATTTTTATTTTATACAGCGTGTATCTGACAAGTGTGGTAATGTTTATGGGTGTTGTACCATCAAACTGAACAGCTTTATCCATGGGGCCAACATCGTAATCGCGAAAAAATATTAATCCGTCCCATACATTTGGGTCCAGTAAATATTGAAGTTTGGTATGGGACAGCGGATTTTTTTTTACTACGATGTGGGTCCCTACAGAAAGTTGTTCAGTATGATGATCTGTAACACACCCTTAATTATTATGACCACACATTTATGATACATGCTGTATTTAAGTTACTTCGTTGGCGATTCTTATAAAGCACTTCTGATTTACTGGCAGTAATGTGCTTCTAATAGAAACGAAAATCCAATCTACATAGGTACAGGTAGCTTGTAGGTAATATTTAAGAAAAAGTGTTTAACATTGCTTGGTTTTATTTAACATGATTTACGAGACAAAATTTAATCTGTGGCCAATTACAAAGACCTTTCTGAACGTTAAGTTGGTATCAGATTTTACACTCATACTTTATGTTCACGATACCAGAAAAAAAAATGAAATTCAAAAGAGGGTACATACATCTTTGTATCCAATATTCAACCCAGCCTATAAAAATCGTCAGGCACTCTCCTAACAAAACCTCAATCACCTTTGTGTTAAACTTGAATCCTTCCACTATTATTAAGACTTCAGTTGAACCATAGCAGCTTCTTTGTAAGCCTTCAAAAGCATTCCAGTGTTGCCAACTATAGCTAAATTCCTCATACATTTCACCAATGTAAACGCGGAACTAATAAAATTTGCAAGTAACAGAGCTAAACAAAATGGTATGAAATTGTTAGTTGCTGCAACATGAATGGATTGCACGTTGCATAAATAAATTATTTGCTTGTACGTAGTTTGTTGCCGGTTAAAATTTTTATAGGTTAGAAAAAAGTGTATACAGGTTGTTCTATTTTATGAGCTTTAAATGTCAATCACAATGTATAGTGGTGGAATGAAAAGGTCAAGCAACTTTTGGTCAATTCCTTTTTGCAGTTTTACAACTTTTTAGGCTACGTTTTGCCAACATTGTAAATGGAAATAATAGTTTGAGATGGTTACGTTGTGGCCTGATGAAGGTAATTAGTGTCATTGTTTTTAAATTGGCTATCTTTTCGAAAATTAATATAGTGTAAAGAACATCTCGAATATTATACGGAGTCATATTGGATGTTTTGTTCGATTGATTTGTACTTCAAATGAATGAGCTAGCCTACCAAATACATTATGTTACCAAATGTTACCAAAATAGTTACCAAAATAGTGTTGTACAGCACCATTTTTTTGCAGGAAAACACTAGGCACTAAGGCACAGATATGGCAACGATTCTCGCGATTTCTCCCGCTTGGGGGCGTTGTAGATATAGAGCTGTCAAATATTTTTCTTGAAACTGTTTCGAGAGGATTTATTATGAAATAATTTGAAAATGATCGATCGGAACGAAACTGAATCAATGAGTAAAGAGTTAAAGAAATGCGAAAAGTTTTGGCGAGAAGCGAGAAGAAAGCTCTGATTGAGTAAGTGGTGGAAACTTACCTAAACTCAAAATTTAAAAAAGTTTGTATTGATTGGTCGTTTTTTTTTCATGTTATTAACTCATAATATTTATTTTATCACAGGGTTCAAGGGCATCACATATTCGGATTTCAGAAAGTAATTTTTGCATACGCGAGAATATGGTGTGGGCTAGAAAAATTCCCGGCGTGTTTTAACAAGCCACGTCTTACGCCTTTTTATATTGGTTGGAAAACAATGCCCTGTTCTTCTTGAAGGGCAATGTGGCACAACATATAATGAAGGCATCGTTTATTGGTTGATTACGTGTGAATTTTTGAATTATACCACATTTTAGACTTTAAACCTATGATAAAAATATTTTGATAGTGTTAACGCGCAAACTAGTGTTATTTTTTTAACTACCCACTCAAATTATCTAGCCATTGTGAAGTCGCTGACATTTTTTTTTTTTTTTTGTTAATGGCATCTCGCATTTGGTCTTGAGAGGCCGTCACTGCTGAACCGGTCTTTCCTGTGGTGCCTTAGAGCTAACTCAAAGCCTTCAGCCAGGGGTGAAGTCGCTGCCATTCTAATCATCTCTACTTATAACCAGTGGTCGGAATTAGGTAGAGTTATTTATGTACTTGCATCGAAATGTTGATATGAATATGGATCTTCCCGGGATTTGTACTGGACAATACCGTGTGGCCAACAATATTACAAATAAATAATAATAAAAACCTCAGAGATAAACAGACAAATAAAACAAAGATAATTAACATACAGCATTTATTAGTACATATTTACATTAATTCACAATAAAAATTATTAATAGTCTTAAGCAAATTCTCATACTTATGCCTCGCCTTTTTTATAAATAAGAAAATCCTTTGGCTTCTAGCCTAGACTCGTGAGGGTTTGCTTATTTAAAACGGCGATTCATTCAAAGTACCACTAAGATTTGAAGTGTTCGCTTCCGACGTTACTGTATAGCTCTTTAAAATTAATCTCGGGATTTGAGGCATATCCACTTTATTCTTTCGCTGTATAAAATCAGTGTAAGTACTTAAATAACTCTACCTAATTATTCCAATCTCTGCTTATAACTTATATAGGGTTACTGGTAACTCGGCGTATTCCTTGCAGAGCGTGATAAAGCTGCTAAAATGCAACGAACCTAACTCTCTATGTATGGTCAGAAAGTCAGTTGCTTTCGAGAAAATTAAATAATAAATAAATCAAAATTTAAAACATTTTTGTCGTGTCTTTATATGATTTTAAACTCTTTAAGTCTTGTGGTGTGTTTAATTGTTTTGACAGCTTCGTTTAACAGTCAATAATCACTAAAAAATATAAATATAGTTCAATCAATCAGTAAATTGAATGCATGTATATAATGTGAAAATCTGGGTATTTTCGAGTTATATCTTAAATTTAAAATTTTTCGAAAGCAACTGACTTTCTGACTATTTCTAAGGAGTTAAGTTTGTAGCAATTTACCTGCTTTATCACGCCCTGCAAGAGATTTGTCGAGTTACCAGTAACCCTGTCTAATAAACGAGGTAAAATTTGTGTATTTATTTATAGGGGGTAATCTTTGGAACTTCTTGATCCGATTCCAAAAATTCTTTCACTAATGGGAAGCTACAGCTTTTCCGAGTGTAATCGGATATTTTTATATTAAAACAAGAAAACACGCGAACGAAGTCGCTGGCAGAAGCCAGTTAAGTACAAATTCTTTTAAAATAACTTTAGTAACTGAATTCACGATCAAGAACTACTTTGAATTAAATTACCAAGACGCTACTAACTAGCCACAGAGAAACCAAACTAAACAAGACTTCACTTTGATGTCTTCTTTTATTGGCTTTCTTTAATGAATTCCGCTCATTGTTTCTTTGAACTCTGTCATTAGGCGAGTATAGATAGTTTTTGTCTTTGTCAATATTATGCTTTTTATTGTTGCATGAGTTTCAAAGTTGCGGTCGCTGCGGTTTTCAATCTTTGGTCGAAGTACAAGTCTCAATTGAGACTTAAAGTTTTTTTTTCGATTTTCATATTGATAAAATGTGTTACATTATCATAACTTAGAAACGCGCATGTGTTTTCAGAAGAGGTAGGCAGAGGTTTAGTACTCTGTGAGGCGCACACCCATTTCATCAGTAACATTGACAATTCTATGTAATAGGGGGCGAACTTATTGCAAACTGCCGAGTATTGTAGGATTGCAAAGGTAAGCTTGTTTCTTTTTCCAATGTTTTCTATCATTTATTAAAAACAAGAGCCTATCTATGAGTTTAGAAAACATGTACCTACAATTTATTAATAATGTCATTAAAAAAACATAAATCGTAAAAATAAAACCTACACGATAAACAGTGCAGACCCAAAGCCGTACCGTACCTACTGTTTTACGCAGCATTGTTCTAACAAAAATACGGTTATCCACATAATCCACTAATCCCAGTTTAACAAAGTCAAACATTGTACAATGACTTTCGACTGAAACGCTAATCAAAGTAGATGTTTTGGGGTTGAAATCCTATTAATTCAGGACCGTCTAATATACTCCGATGTTTTGTATGAAAACGGTCCAAAGAGATTTGATTAAGCAGAAAATTTTGCCTTTTTGGTCATTATTGGAAAGGCTGGAAAAGTTGGCATTGCGGGTTGGGCCTAATAAAGAGGAATGTTCTAATTAAATTCCAAAAAAATAACCGGATTATCTCTGGATTAAATTCACAAAATGTCTATAGAATCCAGCCGGTCGATTCTGTAACAATCTCACCGTGATAACTTAGGTGAAGTAAGCTATCATTCCACCTGCAGTGCGTTTCTGTAACCATCTCACCGTGATAACTTAGGTGAAGTGAGCGTGGAGTGAGCTGCCAGTGTCGTCCCACTGATGCTAGGTATTGACCAAGCATTACATTTACAATCATAATCGAGAGTTTAATAATATTTTTTATGCAAATTCTATTGATATGTTTATATTATTCCTAATTTATCATTAGTGGCTACAAGTTACAGCTATATACATATAAACATAATGCAGCATTGCATATGTAAGCGGGCACGCCCTTTATGCCAGGAGGCTTTTTATTATGTATTAAGTTCTGTTTGCGTTTTTGTTTTTATTATTTATTTCTGCTTGAGTATAGTTTTAAATATTGGCGTGTGCTAGCTGACATATTTATTATGGCAAATAATTTTAATATTTTTGTGTTTCGTAATATTAATTACTTATTTATTACTATATAGAATCCAGTTCTTCTAACTCAACAGACAGCAGTGCTGCTGGGGAGTTTGTTCCGCCACTTATTCTTCCCAGCTAAAGCACTAGGAAGTGGTGAAGGGTGGGCGTTTTGGGGGGACTGTCATATGCGATTTTGACGTTCAAAAGTGCTGATTCTCAGCCTAATTTGAATAAATGACTTTTGATTTGATTTGACAATATAATCCACACACATACCAACAGCTACGTCACAACAATATCTACTGAAGCACAGCCGTGCACGAGCACAAGTGTCACCCCTTAGACACGGTGCATCAAACACGACTCAATCTGCTAGACCGTGTAAGTAATTGTCACACCACATCTCTTCCTGCAAAGTGCCTTTGATTATAACTTATATTAGCATATACTTTAAGTTTATTGTGACAAAGTTGGTATGTTGGTACTCGTGACAGAAATTATAAAATCTGGGATTGTTAATTTATCTACCTAAATCCTCAACAATATTTTGTGAGAACTTTAATTTGAATCAAAAGATGATTGAAATAACTGGTAATATTATGGTATATGTATACTTCAGGGCATAATAATAAAAATTGCTTTGTAGAACCATCTGACTTCTCGTTTCACCCAGGAGACTGCGGCACACGTTAACGGGTTAGTATGAGATCCAAAGGCAAACACTATGACAAAAAGCCTGAAATAATTGACCAACCTTTAGTTACCTTTGACCTGCAAACTTAGTTTACCCAAGTAAACACTAAGCCACCGCGCAACCCACTGAAAATAAAATTATCATGAAAAATCAAAGATACTTCCATGATTACTTCCCTCGCTAAGCTTTTACAATCTATAAAATGGTGTGTTTGAGCACTTTCAATGAGTAATGGCGAATTCTGAGAACCCTTCGTAACACTATGTTGGCTTAGAAACCGTCAAATGCGCATACTCCATGAAATTGACAAAAAGCTTCTCACATTCAGTGATATAAAGCTGGCTTTTATACTTGTTATTACATATACGTCGAAAATAGATTTTAGTCAAGTCAAGTATTTAAGTAAAATTCGGAATGAAATAGAATTTGCCGTGGTCAAAATTCAAAAAAATTATGATCTACCATAATAATTTATTTTAGTTTTGACTACGACAATTATAATAATAAATATATTTATTTCCCAAAAATACAGATAATAATTTGTACTACCTATAAGTTTACAATTTTGGAATTTATGATGGAGAACATTTACATTAAACAATGGATAAATCAGAAATCTGTACACAATAGATTAAACTCTGCCTCTTAAACTAGGGTATCCTGTATCTTAAGAGACTATGAAGTTTCAATTGATATATGTATGAGTGGACTGTGGCGATTGCCTTCAGAAGGGAAAAAAGTTACAATTTACTAATTACTCGTATGTATGAGTCTGTGAGAGTGCGAGGGAGACAGTGAATGAATGTGATTGTAGGTTGTAGGTGTTTGTGTGTAAGTGTGGATATGTAGGTGATGTGGTGTAATATCTTCAAAAGTAAAGGATTAGCTGATATTAATTAAGTAATAGTTTTTAGTTAACCTCTTTATTTTTTCATCTCTAGCCTGTACCTACTTACTGTTCCACTACTGCATATTTGTTCAAAACTAACCTTATTACTTATTCAAAACAACAAAAAATAATTTACACGAGCTTACCATTATACAATTTAAAGCTCCCAAAAAAGTTAACCTTCATGAAACAAAGTCGTTCATCCCTGCTAATGAGATTACGAAAAGCGAACAGCTCTAATCCTGCTTATCCAGTTTTCACAAATCCTGACACATGACCTTCACATCTATTTATAACTACACATCTGTCCTTTGAAGGGAGTCAAAGGTTAGTTCAGAAATACTTAGATTAGTGAACGTGGATATGCTTGTGACACCTGGGTTTGCTCGGGGATTTATTTAGGTACTTTTTTTGCCTTCGTAACGATGGCTTTTGGTGATGTTATATTTAGAAGGTGTCAGTTACTTAATCCGTGTTATGTCTAGCGTCGTGGTGTGCTAGTGTCGTGTCTTTTTTTATTATGAGTGTACTGGCCTCATGTCTTTGCTCTTTGCTATCATAAATTATCAGCCGCCAAACATTTTAACAGTTTCTGCTATCATTTTCATTCTCACATTTACATTTGGTTACTTATGATTGTTACAGTTTCATACAATTTTTATTGTAAAATAGATATTGCCTTATTATGCGTTACAATGTTTTTTTTTGTTAGGAAACCCCTCCGGCGCGCACACAACTTACCATAGTTTCATCACAATCGGTCGAGGCGTTTTTGAGTTTTTGCACTTTTATATTTCACCGGGACACCATGGCGGCGCAACTAGTCGCTGCCACCAACACAATTATATACTATATACTCTCTATAGAGAGTATCTCACCTGGCGTCCGCTTGGCTGCGCAACCACCAACCATGTTGTTGGTAGTACGACCTGGCTGCGCGGCCATGGCGTCCCAGTGAGATACGGTCCTTACGCACGGCAATTGATCAAACTCAAACTCAAAGCATTTATTTCAATTAAACCATTTACAGGCACTTTTGAATTGTCAAGTGGTCGGTCAGTCAGAAATATGAAGCTAGTTGCTAGTTGATATTTATAAATATAGTTTTTCTTTCAATGTCGGACCTTGAAATTATATCTGATTTGTAAATCCTATTTAGCATAATCATCCTATAACGGTTCCCACTGCTGGGACACAGGCCTCCTCTCGGTGAGAGGGAGTGGGACGTAATCCACCACGCGGGCCCAGTGCGGGTTGGTAGATGTCACATGTCTTCGATTTTTTTGGTTCTAGGTTTCCTCACGATGTTTTCCTTCACCGTTTTGAGAGCAGTGGTAATGAAATAATTTACACAAAGTAAAGCGCCTGTCTGGCTCGAACCTACGACCTACAACTCGTAAGTCGCGGCTGTTACCACTGGGCCACCACTGCTCCCTTAGCCTATTTGCAAACACAATAATACACGAACACGGAGTAGCAATTGACAGAAGCTATAACCGTTAACGGGCACTTCCACTTCATTCTCAGGTTAAATTTAGTCCTAATTGCTATCTATAGATGTCGCTACTCGTTATGCAGGCCATTTCTACCCAATTTCTAAGAATCTCTTATCATTAAGTAAATGCTTCGCAACTTAGATAATAGCACATTTTGTTTTATCACCCCATAGACCGATTGCAGTGAGGGGGCATGTTTCCCCAAAAAGTTCTTCTCTAAAGCTGATTCGAATTTGAATAAAGTTATTTAAATTGGAAAACGATCCTTGTATACTGATTTCTGGTATTAGAAAAGATATTTCTTTCACCCCTGTGGATGTTGTTGAAAAAGAGAATTGACAGCAATGTCGTCTTGGAACTAATTACGTATGTAACTATGGCCAAACCTCCTAACAAGCCTAATCATAATGAATACATCAAGTAGTCAATAACTGGAGACGTGTAAATAATACTAAAGATGTTGCGAATGTTTTTACTGCGAAAGGTCAGTGACACTTCGTATTTGCTTACAAACCAATAAATGCAATTGCGTGTGAAATATACAAACCAACGTTACAGCGCCTTTAAATATAATATTTATGATCTTTAATCTAACACGTGCTGATATGTTTGAGTTGCTCATCTCCAGTGAAAATTTAAATTCTCATAAACAATGACTATAATTATCCAGACATCCATATACTGGGCCATCGTGCACGGGTGAATATAGATATAAGAATACCGTAAGTGCTGTTTCAGAGGACTTGATTATTAAATGTACGCTTATTTGCAGTACAAATTAATGCACTGAATCGATAACAGAGTCACCGTTATCACTGCTAATTAGCGCATAAAAAATAAAACCATCAGGAAACTAATGAAGTAACTTGAAACCTAATTAAGCTAAAAAAATACTTCGTTTCAACCCGGTTATAGCTTCAACTAACCCATTAAATTAAAATACTCCGCACAGAAGCCCATTGACACACTAATAAAAATCTCTAACAAAACCAATTAACTCATTAAACTCAACCAATTAAATAACGTTAACGAAACGCAACTAAAATATAAATAAATACAGCCACAGACCGATATCAGTTACACAAAAAGTAACAACCGGATGGTTTCATGTGGGTATTTCGAAAAAACTTAGTACGCCAGCTGCGCGCGAGGCGGTACAAAGATCTGTTTATTGTAAGGTAGCATGTGTTCCTATGTTTATGTTCCGCTACGTTTCGCGTCCATGTTTATAAATGGTAGGTTTTTTTGGGAATCATTCTGATGTGTGTGATTATATGGAGGATGTAGACTTGGTGTTAATAGTGGATGACGTTTTTGTGTGGTGCCTACAAGAACGGATGTGTTGAGTACCTATTGTTATTTTTTTCTGTCAAGTAGGAACAACTGTTCTGTTTGCCGATCTAACGTCCATAGGTTTCTACTTTAGGTTTGAAAGTTTTGTAACACTCAAACATAATTAGATATTGCTATAATATTAATATTATAAATTGCTGTTTTTCTTTTTAGGGCTCCCGCAGACGTGACGCGACTCTTGTAGAACAATTTCCATGTTGTCATCGAAATTGTTCTAATATAGTCGCTTCACGCATGTTTGCATTTTAAAAGTATGTGCTAGGCGGCATAGACAATATTTACTTCTAAACTGTCTATAAAAATTGATTTACCAAAGTCGACATTACAATAATATATAAATCAGCATTAACGACTAAACTGCTGCAGATCAGCATTATGCATAAATTATAACAGCAATCAATAACTCGAACATCAAAACATTTGGAAAGCACATCCATTCCACAGACGCTTCCCTTCCTTTCTCGGAACTATTCGTCCGACGCAAAGGGAACTTCACCAGGAGACTGTCTGTCTGTTTGTTGGACGCGAACAATAAACAGACACATCCAGACAGTTTGCTTCAAAGTCCAGCACAAGCAAGCAAGTCTGATGTACTCTAGCTTGGAGCTGTGCTTTTGCATGCCAAGAATTATGCTTAGTTTGCGTGCGAATTTTAGGATCATGGTCTGCTTGAGGCATATTGCATATGGGTAGTGTATATATTATTATGTGTTCATTCCTTCTCTGTCTAAAAGACACTTCTTTTCTGAATGACACAAAAATATTTTAAACGGCAATTTTTATAATATTATTATTTTGACCCTTGTAAGAGTTCGCTGTAGGCAACAATTTGTTTAAATGGGTCTGGCGGTGAACTATTGAATGTTAAATTGAAATCTTTATTCCACAATAATTATGTTCAATCATTTACACATTGTGTAGGTATAATGGTGTTCACCATTCCAGAAGAACTATAGGTATCTGGCTAGTTTGGAATCCCGGAAGCCATAGGTACCCCCTTATCAAGCTCACAGTGCAAGTTACATAATTCCACCAGTATCGTATCTCATCCATGAATTGGATTTCTCCAAAACCATCGGCCATCTCGATATTCAGCGGAGCAAGTTTCCGTGAAGACAATGCGAAATGCTCTGTCGATGTCCAATTTAATTAGAATCGCTCCATCGCATCCCATAGGTGGTGTGGGAGACGCCTGATAGATTATATCTTCAGGTATATGTGGTGCAAGCTTTGTGGGAGGCTAGGGAGATAAATGAATTCACGTCTAAGTCTACACCCTATTATGTAGACCAAACCAACCATATACTATAATATCTAGCATGTGGTTTGCCACATATTGCATTTTACACGTAGGAAATAGTACGGTGGGCTGCATCAATTGGTTACCCCAGTTGTATTTAAATTAACTTTGAAGGGGGTGACCACATCGTGACGCTGACTGTACGTGTGTATACTATTCTACAAGCTAGCGTAGGTATGCATATCATATATAGTCGTTGTAGTAGAATAAAATTGTTGAAACTGTTACGAATGATGAACTAACGAATGAAAAAATAACTAATTATCTTGATTTTACACCCATGGTGAACTGTAATGAACTGACAAAGCATACGGACATGGTCAGGGTTAAACATTTAATTCGGCTTAGCCCGCTTTTGAAAACAAATTCCGTTCTAAAGTAGCATTTCCAAAAAGATTACCCACCCTTCACTCCCATCCCGAAACACTTGTAAACAAACTTAATCTTTCCCAGTAAGGACGAGATAACGTAAACAAATTAAGAAGCAGTATGTGCCCATACGTTCCTGCACGCTGCTTATTTTGATATTTCGACCCACTTTAGTATGAGAAGGTTCCTAAGTTTAGAAACCCTTTGTGATGTTTTCACATATGAGAAAAGATAACATTTGAGTCAACAGTGGGGAACATGATACGAAGTTTGTCTGAGTGATATTCTGAAATAACATTTATTTCTATGGGTCGTTTGCTTGTATTTTCAAAACAAGTTTGTTGAACAAATAAAGTTGTTAAAAAAATTTCTCATAATATACGACGACTCGTGATATTTTTTTATTTTAGTTAGGCGACTAAAACATAATTAAATGAGAATAATAATAATAATATTAATATACACATTTAAAAAGCATATTATGTTTATATATTTTTTATTTGTGCAATCTGAGTGAAGTGAAAAAATATATAAATTCTCACAGTTAAGAGGAAAGGGCTCTTTTAATCGACATTTGAATTGAGAAATAGATTTTAAATCTCGAATTCTAGGTGGAAGTGAGTTCCACAATCTTACAGCATGAACAGAGAAGGAATAAGAATAGTAGCTAGTTTTATGAAGATGGGATTTAAGGAGGGTTCTAAGGCGTGATCTACACGGTGCTTTGCTAGTGCGAGCGTAAGAAAATCGCTCACGCAGGTAGGAAGGATAAGACGGGTTGTGTTGAAGAGGAGACATAACATCCGCGTGTTTCTGCGAAGGCGAACCGGGAGCCACTTGAGCTCCTTGCGAAGGTGAAAAACATGATCATACTTTCGCAGACCGAAAACAAGTTTTGCAAGCGCTCAAGCTTGTGTAATAGCTCCTCTGTAGCATCCATGTAGCAGGCGTCGGCATAATCTATAATCGGCTGAATAAGTGTCTGTGCCAAAGAAATTTTAGTCTTCAAAGGCAAGAGACTTTGAAGACATTTCAGCGAATGAAATGAGAAATGGACCTTTCGACTGACCTCATTGACCTGAGCACGCCACGAAAGATTGGAGTCGATAATTACACACAGATCTTTGGCGGGTTCGGTATATTCAATGAGAACACCATCGAGATATAAAGACATCAGTGATGACACATCAGCCGCATTGCGAACGAATCTGCTGCCTATGATCATGGCCTGGGATTTAGTTGGGTTAACTTGCAAACCAAAAGATTCCACCCAAGCGCTGATACAAGCCAGGTCATGATTCATTGCAGCAATTGCAGAACCCGCGTCGGCTACAGTAAAATACCGGTACAACTGCAAGTCATCTGCGTAGAGATGGAAACTAGAAGAGATTGCTTTGGTAACAAAGTTTATGAAAATTGAAAAGAAAAGAGGAGGGAGAACGCTAGCCTGAGGAACGCCCTCAATGAACCTACACCAACCAGAGAAAGGCTCCTCAAGGAGAACACACTGAGAGCGGCCCCGATTATGTAATAATATCAACAGTAAAATAGTAAGAGTAGTTGAAGCTATAAAATGCAATAGTGCGAAGGAAAACAGTTATAGACGGCTTCAAAAACCAGACAATAAAATTCCTTTTTGCAAATCTCTCACTTTAATCCCGTCAATCCATCAATCTTCAATGTCAGTGCAGCGGTAATCAAAAAAATACTGCAAGCATTTGACGATTTAACGGCTATATCTGGAAACTTGGAAAAACTAACATGTCCAGTCTTACTTTGCATTCATTCTCGTCTAGTAACAGTTAGATCGCAATGCATACAATATACCCGATTTTGGGGATTCGTATGCGCTTCTCGGAGGGTTTCTATATTTTTGGTCGCTACTGTTGAAATCATGAAAAATTCTACGCGTCTTCTTCGTGAATATTGGTTTTAACTATCTAAACATAACGTTGTGTAAAATTACACTTAGTTAAAAAGCCAACAAGTCTACCTTTTTCGTTCAGTTTAATTCACTCGCACTGCACTTTCGTAAATTTCAAACTTTTTCTATTGTTAAGGTCCTCATTCTATATTACCAGGTGAGTTTAGTTTGTCTTCCCTTTTTATTATACAATACAATAGAAAACTCCACTCTCTTCAAAACAAACAATATATCTCCTACCGTTCCCCCGATACGAGATACATTCGTTCCTGGCATTTCTGTTTTTATATTTTTTCTCTCTGCGGTAGCTGTTTGTGTAAACGCTACGCCAAATCCGGCCTATTTTTGTTACCGGCCAGTGAACCGTTTCCAGCTTTGTTTTGATTTCTACCAATCAGAAATTCAATTTAGCGCGGGAGCACATTCATAATCAAGACTTTTTTATAGTTTTTATATATTTTTTTGTTTTCAGTAAAGCGTTTGACACGGTTTTTATAAAAACTTACTGAATATTTGATTTTAAAAATAGCTTTAGATTCGGTTTTGGTTTGGTCTGTTTGGTTTTGATTTATGTGTTGTTTTGAAAACCATATAGTGAATGTATTTTTGTATTTTTATTTCTCTTCATCTTTCTGAATGAAATGTTTTGTATCATACGGCATACCGTTCTATCTATGACTATCTGTTTATGTACGGGTTTATTCAATATTGTTCAAAAGCGTTATTAAAACATCGACTACTATCTTTGTTGAGTTTGTTCTCTTCTATACCGACAATATACAACTCGATAATAATAGTTCTCGGTTTTCAATGGAAGCCAGTAAACGGTTTGCCAGTCAATGGTATTTAATTTCAAACACTATTATTAACATACAACTTGTGTATGCTTTGCAAGTTGGTTGATGTTAGTTTTAGCTTAAGCTTACGTATCAGTGATGTGAGTCTGTAAATATATTCTGGTAAAATAGACTTGATAACATCTTACTTTTATTCAAGTTTATATTTTGGAATCGGTGCAGCACATATTCTATTCGTCTCTAAAAGCCATCATCTCAGAATTCACCAATTCCGGGTCATAAGTAGGTATATATTTATCCTAATTTTCTCTTTATTTGTCACGACAGCTATTTGCTTAGTAAGGAGTAACTATACAGCCATTAATTACCCAAAATCAAAGCGTCGGTCGTAAAAATAAAAAAATTGCATTAATATTATTCTAAATTCAACGTGAGAATATAACTCTCTAGAAGCTGAACTGCTACCAAATCCTACCATTATACCAATAAGGCAACTGAATTGACTGAACTAACTGATATTTACCGATTATTTCTCCCTCTTTACTATCCGAACGGTAACAAGTCTTTCGTTAGAATAACCGGTGGCTGTCGTAATCTTCCAAACTGTGACGAATTGGTAATCCTACACCTCGGGCTTGATTTACCATTTAACGAGACATAAGTAATGGTTACTTCCCTGAGAATGATTTTGCTATTGATGCATTTCTTTTTTCTTTTAGAAGAGAATATAGGTGACGCAAATTGTAAAAAAATATGGAATCGTCGATTGTAGAAATTTTCAATTCATTTATACAACTGTGGGATATCAAAAAGGGATTTAGATTTAACGTTTTGTGATGAAGGCTTACCTTTTTATTTATTTTGTATTTTATAAAAGATTTATCTAAGCAAGACTTTATCCAAAATAATCTTTACAAAACTTACTTAAGTCAGCTCTTTTTAAAAACACGGCCTTCAGGTCCCAGTCCTAAATAGGCACTCGCAGCAAAACCTTTCAACTTTTTAATTCCAGTTAAGAAACTTTTCAAAGTAAGTGATTCAAGAAAACACTTATATTTCACCGGGAATCTTAGAAGAGGTAGCATAATTTCCGAAAAAAAATCTAACCCTCACTTTGCTAATTCCGGAAACTTTCGCCGGAGTGTTCGAGGACACCTGTCGGCCGTTACGGTAAACTTCGGAGAGATTCCCCCCCTTTTATACTACCTTTTGAATCGTTTATCTCAGCGGTGCTTTGGGATGAGTGTATTTGAAACTTCCCGATTGCCCATTATGCTGTTTTTCTTTTTTCCACCGTCGAACTTTTTCGAACGCCAATTGTTGGGCTTTGGCGAAAAAAAAAAAACAAATCGCTGATTTTCAGGTCGTGGGTTATGGGCGGTTTGTTGCACGCTGTGACGTAATCAAGATTTTTTTGAAAAAAGAACGTATATTTTTCCGCAGATAAATGCATACGGTTCCGGAAGATGTACGTTTCCAATAAATGACTTTTGGTCTGGTTTTTGCTAGATACGTAGTTTTGAACAACCACAATATTTTTTTAATGTTTTAGTTTGCATACACGAAAGCAATTTAAAACACGAGTATTTTTAAAACAATACTCCAAGCGCATTGTCTCACTACGTCCTTAAACAATGGGAGGATAAAATATCTTCATAATAAAAGATTTTTGCTGAGAGAAACTTAAAATTGCAAACGTTATTAAATATTTTTGCTAGCAAAGTAAGTACCTAGTAAGCTGCAGAAAAGTGCTCATATTTTATTGGCCTGATAACTAAAGCTATTTGAATATTCAACTCCTTTCTGGATATTATTATAAGGGCATAAGTCGAGAGATATTTATGCTTGTCTATTTTGAACATATTTTTCATAATCGTTTTTTCATAGATTCAACGGGAAGATGTTACTTCAAGGTGTTGTGCTGTGTCAAAACTACATTTATAATAATAGTTTTTGCTTCTGTCCCTTGTCTAAAGCTAAACTTTTAATAATTATTTCTTCCCATGTCAGTAAAGCGCATTACTTTTCCACTATTCTTATAACAAAAAACCACATTACGCAACAAAAAGTTCGACCTTGTGAAACGACTTCCATACAAAACGAAAAGAAATGAATTTCCATTTTTATTGTGTAAAAAAGTCCCGTAAAATATAATCTTGATAGTCGATATAACCCGCACACTATGCCTTGGGGTCAGACCATTGTGGCCATTCGCCGCCCACGCAGCGTGGCAACCGATGGACCATTTGTCATAATCTCGCGTTGGATGCAACGTTTCGGAGTTTAGAATTTAAATGTCGAATGTTTTGGGTGTTACGGATTATATTGTAGTAAAAATGGGATTTGAATGGTAAAGATTAGGATTTTGACAGAATGGTTTGGCCATAAGAGCGGTGTAGTGTTTAGATCTTACTTAGGGAATTGTATTTAGCTATTTTTACCCAACTGCGGCAAAGCCCAGGTAGTGTTTGGATGAATTCTGTTATGTTTTGAAAATATAAAATATATTTTTTTCTAATGTTTCTGTGCCTTTTTTCTTCTTTGGTCTACAGTTTGTAGATTTGCTTAAGCCAAACATCTTATATTGATCCCAACATTGATTTGAGGGAGGACTTTGTATGTTTCCCTGAAATTACATGTTAGATTCCGTGACAAACAACAAAAAGTTAATGAGTTAAGCAAAAAACATTAAGGTTCCGTGTAATAGGGCCAGAAACAACATTAATAAAACTTAAAAAAATAATACAGAAAAGAAGTTACACAGTTTATCATTCCATAACTAGCAGAACTGTTATGAGAATATTTTGTGTAGCGCCACAAAATTAATATTACCTTAAACATTGATTAATGGTTACGAATGAACAGGTCGACTTGGAAATAATTTGATAGCAGCCGACTTTAGGACTGGTTTGCTTGTTTTGGTTTATTAAATTATTACGTACTTTTTAGTGGCCAGTAATGTAAATAAGTAACTTAATATCTGGCTCGCTGATCTGGCTTGCTTTTGTGGCAGTCATTTGTTAAAACCAAACTTGGATCACAACAACACGTTGATAATATTTTTAAATAGCAGTAATGCTTATTTATGCATATATTTTCAATGCAATGCTATTGCATGATGCTTGAATAAATATTTCTTAAACATACCATTAAACGTATCTCATTTTTTAAGAAATGCGCGATTAAATCGAATGCCTGCCCTTTTTAAATACCTGTTGAAAGCACATTAAATAAAATTTACCTAGTTAAGAGACATGCATTCGTTCCCAACATGAATAAATTCTATTTCCATTTAACCCCGGTAGAAAGTTTACATCTTCAACAATCCATGCGTTACATAACGTTGCATGATAAACAAACTATATTTGGATCAAGACGGGAAACATATAAACATGGCCCATAATGAGTAACACCAGTTTTACTTATACAATAACTTTCATAGCAACAGCTTCCTGGGTTTTGTCGTAACTTGTATATACGTGTTTCGTTTTATTTTGTTTAATGAAATGTTTCTTTTGTGTTTTATTTTTAAGATGGTAATTTATTAGAGAAACATCAAATACAGGGTGTAAAAATACACATAGCCGTCAGCTACGCATTATGAAGGTACATAAAATTAGGTAACATAGCACAAAAATAATTGCTGGGAAACGATTTTTTTTTGTGAAAGATCGCTTTTTATTGTAGTGTGCTACGTAATGCACGTAAAAAAATGTGCTTATTGTATGCAACGGTATAAGGGTCGTGGGGGTAACTAGAAACTTGTTTTCGTTAATAAATTCAGTAAAAGTTGGAGTTTTGACCTTCAATATCTCCGTAACCAGAAGGTTCCCAGGTATGGTCCTATACAAAATAATTATTACAATGACGGAAAGTACAAGTGACTCTCAGTGTCGTTAAGTGTCTTTATACACCTGTTATAAGAAATGTAACCTATCAGTCAAAATATGGCATACCTAGTAACTTTTCTTTATTGACGACACGTTTGGTGTAGTGGCTACAGTGGCTAAGTGTAGTCAGCGAAACCAAATGGTCCTGGGTTCGAATCCCGGTAGGGGCAAATGTTTGTATGATGAATATGGACATTTGTACCCGAGTCATGGATGTATATTTATAATATGTATGTATTTACGAAAAAAAAATGTATTTAAGTAGTGTATCAACCATCTGGTATCCATAACACAAGCCTTAATTAAGTGCTTAACTTGGAACTAGATGGTGCTGTGTGCAATGTCAGACGATATTTATATTTATTTATTATTTATTTATTGCCTTTCAATAAAACTATGCATATTACTAGCAATTACTAACAGTATTCTTGTTAAATCTCTACAATTATGTAGCTAAAGTAAGCCAACTTTTTTATTTCTGTTCATTCACAAGGTACAGATCCAATTAAAAAATAAAATTGGGTGCATAAAACTTTATACATATTTTTTTTTTTAATAAACATAAAATTATTAATACTTCTGCAATCGTCTGTACTAACTAGCCAACCGCAGGTGGTAAACCTAATCTTTTACAACGAGGTACAGCCGCCCACAAAACGCGACCTAAATAAGAAAAACTATTGTTACTCACAGTTTTATTGTACTTTTTGTTTTACAATATTTTATCTGTTTGTATGACAAATGGCCAATTATTTCGTGTTTGTACGAATGTATTGTCAGATGGCTACTGGGTTTTGTTGAGAGCTTTTTATTTTTATTATTTGTGACGTAAAAAATCGTCAAAATATTGAGCCGATAGAGTTTAGTTGAGTGGTCATAGGACTAACTAAATAAAACAATTGTGTGAATAAGATAATTCAGTTTTATTTATCAAAGAGAATTTGGAACATGGTTTGATTTCAGAATTTTTCAGTACCGTGTGTCAGCAATTGTATCCCTTTTACGTTCATAACACAAGCTAAAAAGAATTACGGACAAAAGAGTAACACCTAAACTTGATCATCTGCCTGAGTTTGTTTCGCCATTTCTTTTCAGGGGTAGTCAGATAGAAAATATTGACTTCATCTAGCTTTTTTTTTTCTGAATGACGTGTAAAAGTGATTCCGATATCCTATTTACAGAATAAACAATTTTATTTCATCTGCCTATGCCTTTCCCAACTATGTTGAAGTACACTTCAAGTCATATCATGGTGCGACTGCCTATCTTACCCCTACAACACGATACCCCTTGGCAAGACTGGTTTTCAGACTTTTGGGCTAACCAACCTAACCTGAATAGCTGACTATCATGCATGCATGCATCAAAAACTATTAATATTTTAATCAATACCTACGCAAACTATATCCATTCCATGACAATAATACACAAATCCAGACATTTATTCATAACATTACTTATCGTGCTGCTACCAGATATTATTGTTAAAATCTGTGACATTTGTCCCACAACGATATTATTGTACCATTATGATGCATTCAGATAAACAATCTCTGGCACTTGTGCTACAGTGACTCCCACGTGGTTGAGTTTATTCGACTATTGTAGAGGTATTGGTGATAAGAGGCACAGTTTACGGAAGCACATAGTAGGTACCTACTGTGAGCTCTTTAGGAGCGTACCAGTATTAGTAAATTAAACGAAGGTTTATAGAATAGTATTCATAATTATTCATATAAACAGTTCTAGGTTTAATACATTTTTATATTTTTCTATAATATCGCTTGTCAGCTAATCTGACTCCTACTTTTGTTGTTTCTTCTACTTGTATTTGTGCCATATACTTATAACGAACTCGCAAAAGTTGCATGCTACGCCCCTACCAGATAAATAGGGCTACCGTAGTGTCCAATTTTATCCCTCTTGGACAATATTAAGTTAACCTACATTTACCCATACCTAAGAACAATTATTACCTAAGGCTAGAAACAAAATTTTACAAAGTAAGGTCCGTATCTTGAAGATGGAAGCTTAAGTTAGGACGAAACAAAGGACTCGAGATAGTCTGACACCACGACAAGTACCAGTTAGGTTAAATATGTATTAATGTGTGCCAATGTGCACTCAGACTAACTAACACACAGAACAACTCAGAAAAACTGGCGACAAAGATTCGACACGGTCTCCTAAGAAACAAAATGACGTGAAAATTAACATCCACCCAGAACTGGTTAAATATACTAAAACTTCGTACAATAATGGCATAAACTAACTTAACAGCGGAAGGGAAAGTCAGAACTGTGTAAAATTATCACACTTAACTCATGAACTTACTCCAAAGGTAAAAATCTCAAAAAAAATCATCATCTAGAGTCAACGTTAAACCCCAATTATTGCTACTAATCCATATTCACTGAACTTTGGGTATGTGGGTCCTCAATCATCGACAGCAACCAATTGTGTGAAGCAAACACCCTTTGCGAAGGCTATGCTCTGAGTAACACCCCCCTTTCGAGAAGCATGACAGTTCACAAAAATAAAAACAAATCCCCTTATTTATATTAATAAACTTGCAGCGTGTTCATCCTTACTGTCAATAAAATAGAAAATACTGTGTGCAATAAAATAGAAAATACTATATAATGCCGCTGTAGCCGATATCTTTGTCTATTCCTCCGCTTGCAATGGAAACCACCATTGCGAGCCTTTCTGCCCAGCCTTTCCCCAACTACATCGGGATCGTCTAACAGTCTAACAGTATTTGAGATGAAGCGACTAACTATCTGACTTCCACAACTCAGTTACTGGGTAATACGATACCCCCTAGTAAAACAGGTCGATGCCGTCTCTGCACTGTTACATTTGTGCTTTTATCCCTCTAGAGGTAATGGAACCCAAGCCCAGATGCAAGGTGGTTTGGTATTAGAAGGTAAGGTAAGGAAACTTCAAACTGTTGGAAACAACATATATTTATAAAAATAAAATAAAACCCTAAATACATTAGGTGGGTGACGATAAATGTCACCCAATAGGCCAGCCAGCTTAAGGTTCGGTAATAGAACTATGGTCGTGGGGGGTTGGAGATAAACCCAGTACTGTTCTTATTTTTTAAATTAAAAACTTAAACTAGAATCTTCCAGTTATGATGTGTAGTTAAATTAGTAAATGAATGGGCGCCAGGGACTATAAGTCCCGGATCCCGGAGCCGACGAAGATGTTGCATTCCCTTCCAGATAAGCCGGTAGGCAGGTGTCGAACCCGGGGTCTTTTCTTAGGTATTTAACACCGGCTTCCAACTAGGGAAACCTGTCAGGTAATAAACCGGTTCTGACCGGAACCGTTTGGATAAATTAAAATGATATATATTAAAAAAAAACCGTCCCGCCTGCGCTATCGCTAGACGGACTCTGCCAGCCGCACAGTCGCTTCCACTCGAGGCTTCTGGTCGACTCGAGGAATGGGTCTCGCGTCCAGGCTCCAGACACTCCTCTAGATCCTGGCGGCGAGACGAATCTCGCGAGTTGCCTCCCAGTTGATGAAGGAGGGAATCACTTGACTGCTAGACTCTCGACTGGCTAGATATCAATGCGGCTCTGCGCAATTTGGAATCCTGTAATAAATATCCATAGATCACGTCAGTATTATTTTAACAACAAGGGAAGACCACTCACAGACTCTAATAGACCAAAATCCTCACCTTTTAAAACATGGAATAAGTATGTATTAACCTCAAGCGTGTTCACATCACGGGCAATTAGACGCCATCTCCCATCAATCATTCAGTCATAGATCACAACCGATATTGGACGGAACATTCATAAAATCTCCCTTGACTCTGGTAAAATTCTTCTAAGATCACGGAAGTTAAATATTGAACTTATGACACAAACTTCTTGAAAATCACCGACCACTGTCCAACATGACGTTTAAACGCTGAAACAATCCCAACTTCCAAGACCCAGACCAATTAACAAATTATTAACGTAATTTCTAATACTAAAAATTATCCTGTTGGCTAATTTTCCCAGGTTTGCTAATTATCTCAGCAAAATAAAAAAACACAGCTTACCACACTGGATCCCAGTCAATCCACAGATTAATTATGGATTTTGGGACAGAACTTTCTAGAGAAAAGTCTATATTGAAAAAATTATTTAATTTCCGTTATCCGGTTAATTAGTTTATTATGAACTTTTACCAAAAGCTGAAAATTATTAAGGATTGGACTTTACAATATTATTTCGATGGTTACCAATCAAATGTTAAAATTAACTCGTATCGATTAAAACTACAACTGTGAATTGGCGACCACTAGGTGTCGCCTCTAACTGTCAAAACTGACGTTCAACCGAATGACATTTGGAATGTAAACATTCAGAACGCTATTACTATTTTTGATCTAATTTAACAAGTTAACCTATTTAATAAGGTTTTGAAAAGTGTTTTATCGTGAAAGTGTTACCAAAGAGATCTGTGACGAAATACAGTTGAAGGAATGAATCCTTCTATCAATTGCAAGTCAAAGACAGTTGCACAAATTACAATGAAATATTTTACTTGGAAACAACACAATTTACTACGTATGTTTACAGGCAATTGCTTTTTTATTTATTAGGTAAGTAGCTGTGTAATACCAACCAGTGGTAGCTACAAAAAATACAACGTAACAGCACGAAAGGGAAAACGATGATAAAACGTGATGTCAGATTGTGTCTGACTCAAAAATTGAAATGTTTTTTGCTGTTTCATACACAAAAATAATTAATTAAATGTTATGATGGTTACATCATTATGACTTTTTAAAATAGGTTCATTTTTGCCCATTTAATTGTTTTACGAGTATTATACCCCATTTTTTGTTTATTTAATAATTTATTATTTTAATATTATTAATATATATTTATCCAGCACTTTTCGTTTTATAGGACGCTAAATCAAACAACTCAATTGTTACGTACGCAATTCTGTGAGACATTCAAGAAAACTTTTTTTTTATAAAGAACTTTTTAACAAAAGTAGTGTTTTACGATTCGTTTGCTGTTTTAGGTAGAAACATCATGCACATATAGGTACATAAAAATCGAAATTATTTGTAAGTTTCCCATTTGAATTTTCCGTGTTGTAACTGTTGAAGATTTAATTCAGACTACGTAAGTGAATGTGTGCTAAAACATGTACGCCCAACTAATAGTATAGTATCTCAAGTAAACGATGTCTTAGATATCTAAGACAGTTACCGGCCCTACATTGTACTCCGTGATCCTACATTTCATTTTACGACTCCAAGTTATGGGCCCTAAACCAGGCTAGTGCCTTGCTATGTCATGCTAGTCCTTTAGTACGTTACTTGATGTACGGAGGGGTGAAATAGACTTAAGTGAAAGTAACACTAAAAACACCGGGTATACAGATATACCTACTATTTACTATCGCTACAGGTGAAACATAATTTTCTTTAATTGATTAGGAAATAATTGGACTGGTGTATAAAAAATTAAGATAAAGTATTTGCCGTGGTACCAAAGAGTTGTTTATCATAGTTGAATTCTCAGATGACCAACTCAAAACTCAAAGCATTTATTTCAAATAAACCAATTACACTTTTGAATTGTCAAGGGGGCGGCATGGAGAGTGCGATTGTCGCAACCCAGCGCTGGGCACGCCACAATTGCGGCGATAAGTCCCCTCTTTGAGGAGTGGCTAGAGAGGCGCCACGGCGTCCTCACCTTCCGCCTGACGCAGGTCCTCACCGGACACGTTTGTTCCGGGAGGTTCCTGTTCCGGATAAGGCGGGAGGAAACGCCCGGGTGTCACCATTGTGTGGATCGCCCGGCGGACACGGTGGAGCATACGGTGGAGGTCTGCCCGGCTTGGGCGGAGCACCGCCGTGTCCTCGTGGAGGCGATTGGCGGTGGCGATCTCTCGCGTCCGGCCTTGGTCCAGGCCATAATACGGAGCGAGAGGGCTTGGGAAGCCGTCACCTCCTTCTGCGAAGCAGTAATGTTCGCGAAGGAGGAGGCGGAACGCGTGAGGGAGAGGCTCTTGCGGCCGCAAGAGACGCCCTGGGCATCGGGAATCGCAGGCCGATTCCCGGCCACCGAATACAAATACAAATACAAATACAAATATTCTTTATTGTGGTACATAGGTAAGCAATAAGTTGTTACATGTTTCCGAAATTGTACACAGCTATGACCCACCATAATGGCGTACAATAATTTTAAGGTAAGTAACATTTATAACATAAGCACAGCACAATCAAATAGAAAATTGAAATAATAACAATTTGAAAATATAATAAACGAAATTTTTTTACATGTCAAGGCAGCAATCAAATTATCGAGACATAAATTATAAATGCAGTTAGAATTAAATAACCCAAATTAAAAAGTATACACATATTACTCATCAGGGGAACAATTAAAGTTAAATGACATCATCGAGATAATCCTTCAGAGTGTAGTAACATTTGTCTACTAACACTTGAAATAATTTCTTTTTATAATTGTGCAAGTCTAAATCTTTAATTGTCTTTGGCAATTTATTATATATGTCAGGTATTAGATAAAAAACACTTTTGTGGAAAAGAGCAGTTTTGTGGGGTTCACGTGTCATTTTGTCTTTATGTCTGGCTCTATTACTAAATTTGAAACGGTGAATATTTAATTTAGCGAAAATGGCACATTCGTAAATAAACATACAGGGAAGTGGTAGTATTTTTAGTTTCTTAAAATGTGGAACACAGGTGTCTTTTGAATCAATGTTTACGATTGATCGGATACACCGCTTTTGCGCCTTAAAGGCTAGGTCTTTGTTGGTCGAATTGCCCCAGAACATAAGACCGTACCTCAAAATGGAAGAGACATAACCATGATATGCACTAAGAACAGCAGATTTGTCTGCTATTTTACTTAATTTATAAAGGGCATACGACTGTTGATTTAAGCGTTTACAGACATAATCTATGTGATTTTTCCAGTTAAGTCTTCTGTCAATATGTAGCCCCAAAAACTTTATTTCATCTATTTCTTCAATATTTGTATCTTTGAATGTTATGTTTAAATTTGGCGCGGGCTTGCGAATGGCGAGCAATGGGCAGCTCGCCGTTCGATAAGGACCAGGCCAAGGTCGACGGCGCGTTGTGTTCCACGCGCGCCTCAAAGAGATGTCAGCACCAATGACGGGGTTTGCTAGGACCGATGCCTGCTAGGGTTGCGGAAAAGTCCAAGAGGGTTACCGTGGCCCCTGGCACAGGCAACTGAAGGAACACGGGTGGGTTTTAGTCAGTAAGAGTCTGACTAGTTGCCCATTCCAAAGCGTAGTAGGTACCTCTTTTAAATCAAAATATTGTTACAAAATAGTGGTTACATTACATCATTCATGTTATAATTATACATGTGAGAACGATGTAGAAAGACGTGCACGTTAAAATCGTCCGTAATAAAAAAATAAAAACAATTCAGGAATCAAAATAAGCCGCGGCAGCTAAGACATGACCAGTGCCTACTGACAACATTTGGAGCTCTCTATTGTTTATAGTAGGTACTTACCAAATATTTTCTGATTCAGTCAATGTTTACGCAAGAGTGTAAAGAAATAGAAAATTGTTAAGAACAGGAATCATGACACCATATTGTATTATAATGATCTGTGGTCTGTAAACCTACCAGCAACCAAGAAACACTACATGACAACCCATGTTAGTAACTTCTACATACACTGTGATTCGTTTTAACCACCCACCGGAAAAATAGGGGTGCTAAGTATAAGTTTATCGTGTGTAGGTATCTATGTGTCTGCGGCACTGTAGCTCCCAAATGACTGGATCGATTTTGTTGTTGTTTTTTAGCGGTTTTTGTTTGTGTCGGCGGTTTTTTTTTTTAATTTTAAATTTTATTAAAGAGTACTTAGGTACCAGCCCTAAACATGGCTATAGACAACCCCTACTAATTAAACACTAGCCAGTTTCCAAATATTACCTAAGATTAATGAACTGTCGCCACCTTTCCTACCTCATAATTAATCAACCTAATGATGCCGAAACAATCTTATAATATTTTAATACACTCTAAGAGTAAAACTGCTCTTATTTCAAATCGGATTTAATTATCAATCGCTAATGTATGCAATATTAATCGGATTACTAATTGATGATTAATTTGACAGCTTTCGACGTCACAATGACTTTCGGGTACCTAATAGGATTTATTTTGAATGAAAAGTGGCGTCTGTGGGCGTTTAATGACAACTTGGTACTTGATATGATAATTATAATCGATAAATACCTCGATGATTTTGTCATCGCGGTTTCTATTGTGTGTAAAAAGTCGAGAGTATTTTACTTTGGTCGGTCAAAACGCGGATACTTAAAAACGACTTAAATATTTTTCTTACACCGTCCTTTTTTTCACCTTTCTTTCCAGATAAACGAACGATAGAAGTAAGACACTTAGGGCTGATTTTTCAATAGTCAGATATCTTTTATCCGAGGAATAAATATTGTGGTTTGACAGCTTTTGTATGGAAAATATGTCAAACTGTCAGATTTATTCTTCAGATAAAAATTATCTGACTATTGAAAAATCAGCCCTTAAAGGAATAAAAACAAACTTGGTTGGATCCTTCGTTAAGCTACCATTACGTTACCTACCTATAGGCACTTTAAAAACTACTTTAGTTTTGGGACTCAACATTAAAGAATCAAAACGCTGTTGATATCATCTTTCTTTGTAGTTGCGATTTTGCACTATATTGGACACCTCGTATGGGCAAGCGTAGTGTAGGACGCTCCCCAGCTAGATGGACCGACGACGTAAAAAAGGTGGTTGTTAGCAGGTTGGTTCAGGTCAGGGTGTTATGGCGCAGCCCGGGAGAGGCCTTTGTCCAGCAATGGACTTCGATAGGCTGAGTTAATTGATTGACTGAATTGGGTCGCTACTATACTTATATGAGCCGAGCATTAAAGTAATCTGTGAGTGCTCTTAATAAACGCTAAAATGTTTTTGTTTAAACAAAACCTATTCATCCCTTTATCAGAAGACTACAACCAATACCTAAATACTCGGTATCATATTGTGACGTAACTGAATGTGAGAAACTAAACTATGACTTCCCTCAATTATAAACGTATACTAACTTAAACTAGTGCGCTTAACTGAACAGTTAGTTGGAATATATAGCTTAGATAAACGTGGTACAAGCACTAACAGTAAAGGCGTCGTTACACGAGACAGAATCAACATAAAGTTTAGTTAGCAAGCGAATGTTGAACGTTTGGCGAAAAATACAATTGCTATTGATAACGTTCTATGGTTATGGTGGGGCTTTAAAATAGTTTAGGCGTAGAATTAGAAGACATGAAGGTTTTTTTTGCATAACAACACTGTTAGTCAATGCGGTTAACTACGATACATTGCAGGTGATTGGGGGCCAATCGATTCTTAAAAGTATACCTACAATTATTAGCACCTTTACCTATATGGAAGGGTTGGGAGGAGGTCTTTGCACAGCAGGTTTGTGATAAAAAATCATTATAACCAAACCGTAGGTGCAACACTTACTTTTCCCAAAACAAAATAATCTTAGATATCAATGAACCGTCTGAAAAGGCCTTAACACTAATAAACAGAGGCATCCAACACGGCACAGGTGAACTTTCCAGAATGTTCTGATAATGCCTCTAACATAGTACTAGCTGAGAATTTAAGTATCATAGCTGTTGCAAAATTGCTCACTGCTCGCGTTTGATTGTAAGGCTTAACGTTGTTACGAGTTATGTAGGTTCGTGGTACGGGGCATTTATATTTGGAATTTAATAACATTTTAATGTGCAGTTATGCTGTTGTAATAAAGTCGACTAGATTATGTTTTAATCGTGTTTTCTTAGAAGCTGTTATATTATAATTATGACAAAAAGCAGTTTGGAAACTAATGAATAATAAAACAAAATTTTCTGATATTTGAACAGCCAATTTAACCAGATTTTTTTTCTAGCCATTTAAAAGAGAAATCTGAAGCTTGAATTTAAAACTCCCAAAGGAATAGAGAAGAGTCTGAAGTTCTCAAGAACACACAAGCGTACAGTTTGGCAAACTTTGCAGAGATATTGCGATCTTCATTGAAGTGTTCGATTCAACACATTGTTCTATTCTACCGAGATACGATAAATTACTTTGTATGGTAAGACTTATGTAAGGTATCTAGTAGAGGTTTCCTTAATCAAACAAATACTTAAAACATCTCAATCAAGCTGAAGCAATTCAATAAAAAGTCACATTTACCGATAAAAATCTTTCCACAGAGAATTTTCTACGAGAATAAGAAATCTTTTCCATTTTGGAAATAAATATTTAAAACCGTTAAATGCAGCGTTATTAAAAAGCTTTTTATATCTTGGGAGGTATTATTAAAAGGGTAAATATTTATATTGTATATAATATATATTGTTGTATACTCATTACCAACGCTGCTCAGGTCGGATATTTTGCAGTATTCAGTATTTTTTTAGTAATTAACTAAAATCCTACATGAAAATAAAAAAAAAACAAAAAATATGTTATCATAAAACAACACGTGAAACAGTTCAATTAGACTTTTTATGCCCTAAAAGATTGTTTTATTGATTCATAAATTTCGTTTCACAAATACGTGAAACGATGTCATAAAGTGGTAATTTTGTTTGTGTATTTTCCAATTAAATAAATAAATTGAAGTTTGAATCCTATTATGCGCTAACTAACTGCTGACTGAAGTTTGAATACAGTTTCGGAATAATCAGGAATATTTTTTCTATTGTTTACTTTTCTATTTAAATTCAAATGATTTATTTACTCTTCATAAAAAAATACGTCATATTGTTATTTATAACAATCTTTTGAACTACGTGATATTAGTTTGTAAGAGACTGGTATTTGCACTAGGAATACCTGCTAGCAGACCAGCCGAACCGAACTTTTGTGCGTAGTCGATCACAAGATTCCGTAGATTTTTTTTATCATCACAAGTGCAACAGTAACCTGTGAACTAAAACTGTCTTCCTAGCACAAAATCGTGTATCATGCAAGAATTGTTGGGGACATAGAAAGTCTCTAATCAGGGGAGCGCTGGGAGTATGGATGGGACACAATTTGGCAAGGAGCGTTACAGCATAAGGGAACGAGCTTGCTATCGATTGGACTTGCTCTTGAAAATTGTGGCTTTAATATTTTGCATTGATTATTTTTTTCTACGATAGTGATTTTCGATTCTTTTTTTTCTTTGGAAAAATCAAGTAGGAGTACTTAGTGTATATTATAAAATTTTAATTGAATAACGGCTACTGTGCCACATATTTGCTAAGCAGCTTGTACGGATTTTCTATGATAGAAAATTATTCAGCTATTCTGAAACGTTTTTAATGTTGTTAAAATTACAATGTTTAATTATAGAAGTAGCTTAGGTACGTATACAGATGAAATGGAACATGAATGTATAAATAGCTTCATAGAGATACTATCTTCCTAGAAGCAAACATTCGTAACTAGTTGAAATTGCCAAGAGAATTACATATCGTCGTACACTAAGAGCCAATTATCCTCTCACATACCATGTCGCCTTGGGATTCCACAAAGATCTAAACCCCGTTCCAAGGCAAAGCTGATCCTACTTTTTCATCTAGAATC
Source organism: Brachylomia viminalis (assembly GCA_937001585.2). Taxonomy (NCBI): domain Eukaryota; kingdom Metazoa; phylum Arthropoda; class Insecta; order Lepidoptera; family Noctuidae; genus Brachylomia; species Brachylomia viminalis. The sequence continues at coordinate 2,178,183 of OW443307.2, read as the reverse complement.
AGCACCGAAACGATTTATGTTCGCGGACGAGTCGTAAGGAGAGTTAGACAGCCGTGGGTACTTGTGGGTACACTGAGATGTGTTTACTCACCCGTGGCTCAACTGGCTTTGGGGAGATTGACTCAGACTGTACCATGGGTTTCGGAAACTTTTTAATGTTTCGAAATACCCGGGTGTTAATATGGCACATTGGGTGAGTGAGTTCAGCTTTGAATAGCTTCGTCTCTGTCAGTACATAACAGTGTGAAGCTCTCCTTCTAAAACCTGATGAGATATTTACGGATGGGGACTAAGAATAGAATCTGCCAGTCTATTCTGGGAAGACTAAGGTGACGTGAGCTTAAAAAGAGCTGTCATTCCACCTGATGCTAGAAAACTCAGGGATTGTCAATTCAGTTCAAGGTCACTTCACCTAAGTTTTCACGGTAAGAATTTTACAGAATCAACCGGCAGATATACATATAACAGATAGTATTAAATTTGATCATTGAAGTGGGTATTGTCATTCTCAATGTCATTGGTTTATAATCAACTACGTATTAAAGTTTACTTGTGGATAATGATGCCAGCAGTGCAAGTGGATCGAACTTTGAATTATTGATAAAGAGTCTATGCTATTTTTAAGTTTCCAGAGAATTCCTAGTCGAAAACATTATTTGCCTTGAATAGTTTCTTCAGAAATCACCTTTTATCGATAAAGCATTAGTTACCTGCCTCAATATTTACGATTCTGAACTCTTCATACCTGTTATTTGACTAAATAACGTTTTCCTTCCCAAATAAACATCTTGATAAAATTCCTTCCAAAAATCTCATTCGAGAACCAACAGTACAATTTTGTTTGCGTACTCTGTACGTTTTTGAATGGCACCCTCCTCGCTTTCTGATTTCTAAATAAGATACGGTTTCAAATCTCATGTCGGGACGTCAGACATTCCGATATTGAATGCAGTTTTTGTCTCTCCCGAAGATGCTTGGCGACGTGAAATTTTTCGTTCACAATGCCATAAAGGGGTGAGTGGAGACAAGATTTTTGTCAGAAAATAGATGAATGTTTGCTTCCAAGATGTTTGCTCTGATTAAGTTTTTAGTGCTAGTATTGGAGAAATTGGATGGTAAGATTGAAGTTTGTTGGAATTGCTGGTTTTGGAAATTGTGAGAAAGGATTTTATTAAAATTTTCTGTTCTCGTCCAGGCTATAACTTCTCTAATACCTACCTAAGTCTTATCGTTCTATTTGTCTCGATTACTTCAGAAAATTTTTCATCATATTTTTCGACCTTGATGTCATCTTGATGCATCTGCCCTAACTACTTTACCATCTAACATGACCTTCATAGTCTCTTAATTTCTTATTTTGTTGCTATAGTGCACCTTGTTTTTATAGTCGTGTAATTTATTATAACTTAATTGTGCTTTTGTGGGTTGCGCTGAATAAATGGTTTATATATCATCTATCAAACATCGTGTTCTGCATAATATTTTATTACTACCTCTTATTCATATTTCACATACAAATTCTATTTCAGTTCCCGTCTCCTAGCAATTTTCTTTAGGATCCTCAAATTCCTGTGTAACGCGACAAGCGCTAGTTTCCAATAAGCAAGGACAGTATTTCAGCATCGCATTTGAGGACAGCGGAGGTAAATATATTATGTGTCCTCCAAATTTCGAGAGGCACGGACATTCGCCCACCTGCGTCCCGGCTAAAGAGAAGTTATGCGTTCAATTTTGTTCTGTGCGGAAAGGTGGAGGCATTGTGGTAAGAGGTAGCGGAGCGAAATGTCTCATCTAGTTTGTGTAAGGAGGTCAGTGAACGATAAATTTGGTAGAAATATTGGGCCTGTTTTTGTTGGTTTTATTATGTACAGGAGACCGCTTTTGTTCGTTTTAATCAGCTTGAAAACTGTACTACATTTTTTTAAATATCATCGTTATTATTTTCAAGGGTTTTCTAATTTCATGTTATGGTTTGAAATGATAACGATACAAATAACTGAAGATGAGACACTTCAATGCTCAACCTTAAACTAACGAAAAGAACAAGAGAGAGAGAAAGTTCTTAAGATAGGATGTATCTACATAAAAATTATTAAAACAGAAATTATACCTACTAAAGATTTCCATTAGACGAGACGGAGATCCAGAAATTATTAAGAAAAACACATGAAATTTATCAACACCGTTCTCCAACCAATATCAAAATATTCATCTATGATACTATTCTATTGTACTAATTACTTCTCCCTATTATCACTAAGCCCTCACCCCCCACCGTCATGATAGCATCAGGCACCAAAATAGAGTCTCCTCAGACGCACAGAGGCTAGATCTCTTATTTCACAGACACCGGTCATTTGTTCACGGGCGGTAATGTGATTTCTTTTTTAGTTTCATTTGGTGAGTTATTTGTAGAATTCTGTCTTTATATTTTCTGTAATATCAGTGATTCAGAAATGTATGATAATGATATACAGGGTTACTTTTAATTCGACGTATATCCATCAGGAGCTGATAGGGGGGCCAAAATGCAACAAATTGAATTATGACTGGCCGGAATTCAATAGTTTTCGAGATATTTGAATTTTAAGGCTTTTTTGAGTACCCAAAATTTTACATTTAATTCCAAATAATGAAAAAAACTACGTATTGAATAGGTACCATTAGAAATGATATTGTAGCAGGCACTTCAATTAAGCTATGAACATAATTAAAAGTACTTAAGTCAACCAAATAATTAAAATGATAGAATAATATCTTACCAATATTATCAGTGATATTCATTACAAGGTGTCGTTTTACATCCTCGTCAAGTTTGAGGAACTATGCTAATGATTCTCGACACTACTCAATAATAATTATATTTTATTATTGATTAGTGTCGTAGGTATTTTTTTTTAATATTTTATAATTTTCCGAAATCGGCATGTGTAGGGCCCGTGTGGTACCGCCTTGTAACTGTAACTCACGCACATAGCGACAGTCGTGCGACACTGGTGCCGCTACCCTTGTTCACAAACTAAACTAAATTTAAGTTGAGTGCATCTTTTTCTTTCTATTTCATTATGAAAAGGACAGAAGATAAATTTTAGTTTAGTCCTGTCAAATTAATCAGCGCCTGATACTACTCCATACAAGTTTAGACGTGATTAAAAAGTTGACTACTAAAATTACATCAAATTACGTCAGGTGCCGACTAATTTGACAGAACTAAACTAATATTTATCTTCTGTCCTTTTCTTAATGAAATAGAAAGAAAAAGATGCACGCAACTTAAATTTAGTTTAGTTTGTGAACAAGGGAATCGGCACCATTGCCTACCGCATACGCAACGGGGTGATTCTGTTCTTTGAAAGTCGTGTATTCTGAAATACTGTCAAACTTAAATATAAAAAAACAAGTATGTATTAATTATTGAGCAGGTATTGTAAATTTATTTGATTATTTATGTCTTTCATAACAGCCTCCTGAAATTTGACGAGGATGCAAAACGTCACGTTTTATAAATATAATAATGACGTTTTATGACGTGCAAGTGACATTAGTGATAGAGCAAGCTAGTAATATTATAAAAGTGAAAGTTCGCATGTTTGGATTTTGGCATGTTTGTTTGTTAGAAATTTGGCACACAGATAGTTTTTAAACGATACTTTTTATCACGGGTGGGATGTGCCCGTGTGATAAATTTCAACCTCCACGTGGGTGAAGCCACGGACGGGCAAAGACATAGTAGATCAAGCAATTTCAACGTCGATTAGACATACCTAGGTATCATCATTTTTTAAGCATATGTTTTCAAAATCGTCAACGATTTTACAAATCAATGAAGTTTACTGAAATGACCAAACTGATTATGTTAATTCCGATCCAGCCTGTCCCTTGCTGCCCTCCCCCAGCGACGCCCTAAGCTGAAGTCCGTACCTAACCCATGGGGGGTGCCCTTAGCGTGTAGTCGCCTAATTTATTTAAGCCCTGGCTGGAGGCCTTAATTAAGGCAACCACGGGCATGCCCGGTTAAGCAGCTTCAGTGGCTACCAACCTCCTAGGTAGACCTATAATATTTCTTTTTCTACAACAAAAATAAGAATAAGTAAATGGAAATCCTATCTCCGTCCGCCTCTTTAGAGTCGATAACATTCCAAGCTAAAGCTCCATAAAAACAGTGACTATAACAATAAAACACATGTTTCCTAAATGTTTTACAGCGCCACTTTATAACCGAATAACTCACGACGTATCCGATCAACACAAAAATATCACATAACACTTACCTTACTTACATTCAAAAATGTAAAAATACATCCACACTACCAACACTCAACAACCAGATGCCATTGGCTAATTGATAGAATCTAACGTCACGAGATGAAATCGGACCAATGACGGCGATGCGTTCGTGTTTAGGCCAAGTCTGCTCCTAGCTGAACACTCCGGTTACTCAGTGGGTGGCCATATCGGTAACAATGGAGGTTTGAAAGTAATTGTGTACTGGTTACTTGATTCTTTGACAGTTATTGGCACTTATTTGATCATCGGTTGAGAGTGTAGGAGGGTGGTGTTTGATAAAGGGATTAATAATAACCCAGCTGTGTGTAGACACTTGCTGTGTCCAATATGATGAATAAAGGTTTACCAAATTGAGAAAATATTGACTGTATTACCTCTTAACACGTATTTGACTTTCCAGGGTATATTTATGAGGACTTTCCAGTGAAAGAAGGTAGTGGCGTAGGTTACAAAAAATTATACTTTAAAATTCATGAATAATAAGTATGGAGCTGGTTAAAAATAGCTTCGTTTATAAGTTATAAAAGTTAAGTAGTGTTGCAATTATTTCGCACAAAAGCTGCACTTAGTTTGCAATTTGGATTAACCTAAATAAGGCTATTAAAACTGTCCTTTACAGCATTAATTATTTGACAGATTCGTTATTAACGTAACGAACTACATAAAAAATTAGTTCCAATTTGAAACAATTTCACTTTCACGCCTATTTTTCATACAAAACAATTAGAATCTAAATCCGGTGACAAATTACGGGTAAAATTTATTAGTTCTTCTCCAACTTCTTCATCCATTAATTGCTCAATAAATTAGGTGTTACAGAGAGTTGGGGCAATTTTTCAAACATTAAATTTAACGTGGGTATCGATCTGGCCCACTCGTTCATCACCCCACATTATTCTTGGCTCTATCGTATCGCTGACAGAAGGTTTTGGCGTCCAATATCTTAAGATGCGACGCAAATGTGGAGATGAAGCGGAGAACGCAGTTATTTAATTTGTTTTGCCATTTTTAAAATAGTTGAGCTCAATAAAAAACGGTAAATTAGTCTGTTTTTCTATTATTGTTTTTTAGTCAAACTGATAAGAAAGTATTTACTTTCTCAAGTTAGTATGGATAACGAAAAAAGATCACACATTATTTTGACTTTGGATTCGAGACCTAGTTATGACCAAAATAATTTGTGATTATTTTTCATTAATTACTATTTACCACACCCAAAACCCAAACCCATCCAAAATATATTATAAACTACATCATTGTTTTACGGTTTCATCTTTCTTCCTAATCAACATCTCTCCCTGATATTCCTCTATAAAACGAAACCCTTAAAAGCCCCAAAAAGTAAAGACGATATTTATGTACCCAATACACTCTATTTACCCCAATATTGGCTCCATAAATATCTTCAAAAATCGCTTCCACTCCCAAATTGATCCATCCCGTCAGACTAATGCCTGTCACAAGGGAAGAAGTATCGCTTTATATAAATTCTCTAGTTCAATTAATTTCAGTTATGTCGAGACGGTATCGACTAGTTTAATTAACCTTTATGGGTGATGCTTTAAGACAGATAAATAATATGGTAATGTTGGATGTAGGTTGCGGTCAAGATCTCTTGTGATATTCAGTCGTCTTGGCTGCAAAGAACATAACATTTATGTAGCATCACGCTTTTCCCCCGGCGGGTGAGGCAGAGGTATAAGTACCTATAAAACACTTACAATTTGCCAGTTATGTTGGAATCCCATGTAATACAGGCCGAGCCTATTGGCATCCACCGGGCGTAAATCCAGGCTTCTTCCTGCTACTGAGCAATTCCTGATGGAAAATCCAATAACACTTTGCCCGACCCCGAATCGAACCCAGGATCTTATGAACATCAGTTGTAGTTGCAACCACTAGACCAAAGATGCAGTCTAGTGCAAAACAATCAACAATTTCTATCATGTGCATAATATGCAAATATCTAAAACATACAAAATATTGAACATTATTTGAGCTTTAAATATTTTAATATTTTCTAGAATAAGTGCACCATTTGCTTCGTCGGTTCAGCTCAAAAAACTTCAACTTCACACGCCTTTGAGGTGCCCCACAGTTGTTACCTATGCACGAGTCTGTGTACAAATTCCAAGAACAATCTGTAAAATGTATCGCTATATTTTTATAGTGGTTTCTAGTTCGTCGAATGTCTAGTTTTTATTCCTTGGGCTTGTCTACGTTATTATAGGTATGATATTTCTATTCTAAATATTATTATTATATTTTACTCTATTATTGTACCCATCCTTTTTATGGATTAAGTTTATTTGTTTGAGAAAAACGAGCGCAACATTAAAGACATACGTTCAAGTTATTGCACAGTTAAATTTCAATTAAAAAGACACATACAAGCATGCATGTTTGATATAATGTGTGTGTTTACCAATGTAACTTGCTTAAAATCCCCTTAAATCATAATTGTATTATTTTGTTTATCTTGTAAACCTTAACGATTCTTCTTTATGGTTTCCAGTTAGAGAAACAAGTAAACTCTTCTATACGTTGTCTTGTGTTTTCTCTTGTATGAGAAGGGCACTTTGTCCTGCAGGGTGTTCAATTTATAATTTAGTGGATTTTAGCTTCCAAATTCAAAACAAAGCTGCAGTTTTTTTCGAAGTGACAGTGTTTTTCAGTAGTTTTCTGCTGATGGAGTTTAATAATTCAGTGGCCAACAAGTTGAATGGAGTGGCGACAAAGACCAATGTGAAGTGAACTACGTACTGAAACACGCTGGCCCAAAGGAATAAAGAAATAGCCAAAAAAGATCAATGGACAACTTGTGATTTTATACATAAGAGTGAATTTGAGACATGGTTAAAGGACAGTGTTTTAAAATATTATCGTAGTTGTTTTTATGTGATCATTGTTTTCAAGTTCACCAATGGAGCGTACTCATTTAATGGACAAAACAAATATGACTCAAGGAATTCATATCTAATATATTATATTCTTCTCGCCTTGTTCTCCCATACACTATTGTCTACATTTCTTATCACTCCTCTTTTCGCAAATCTGCTGGGAAAAAAAATCTCTAGGAATAAGCTGTACTTTTGTACTCAAAATGTCGTTTCTCAGTTTTTTATTCCGTGTACTAAATATTGATATCATATATTTTCAATGTTGGTATCAATTGAAATTAACATCATTCCGGATACGGTTCAGACCAAAAACCCGTCTTCCCAGAGACAGTGGGATGAGCCGCTCTGCAGGTTAGCACGGAATAACCTCATTAATACGTCCACCAATACTGGTGAGCGTGCCTGCCTGCTGGCTGTGGGAGAGTGGGAGTTGGGCCTCTGGCTTCAGGCGCTAACCGTCACCCAACCTAGGCACTATGCTGGGTGACACCACTTTCCGGCTCGCTACAAGTCTGCGCCTAGGCGTTCCTTGCGTGGCTCCACATCACTGCCAGTGCGGTAAAGCCGCCTCGACCGCCTCGGACATCATGACCTTTCCTGCAGCAAATGCGCTGGTCGGTTGGCACGGCACGCCAGGACTAATGACATGATCCGTTGGGCTCTTGTCACTGCCGGGGTGCCAACTATTTTAGAACCTAATAGCTGGGCACGCGACGGTGGGAAGAGACTAGACTGAATGACCACTATGCCTTGGAAGTTGGGTAGGCCTTTGGTGTGGGATACGACCTGTGTCAACACCTTCGCGCCATCCCATCTTCCTAGAACGGCCGCCTGTGCTGGGGTGGTGGATGCGGGAGCAGAAATCCTCAAACGGCGCAAATACAACGTGTTGTTTTGCATCCTCGTCAAATTTCAGGAGGCTGTTATGAAAGACATAAATAATCAAATAAAATTACGATCCTGCTCAATAATTAATACATACTTGTTTTTTTAGGTATTTAAGTTTGACAGTATTTCAGAATACTCCACTTTCAAAGAACAAAATCGCCCCGTTGCGTATGCGGTAGGCAGTGTCGTACGACTATGTCACTGTGTGCATGCGTTACAGTTACAGCGCAGTTACAGGGCGGTATCACACGGGCCCTACACATGCCAATTTCCGAAAAATACAAAAAATAAAAATAAATACCTACTTATTTTATTATTGATTCGTGTCGAGAATCATTAGCATAGTTACCTCCTCGAATTTGACGAGGATGCAAAACCACACCTTGTATAATAACCTTATTGGGGGCTATATATTTAAGCCATTTGGGGTTGAAACACTAGGGTCTCGGGGTCCGAGTGCTCATCGAGTATTTCGGGACATCGCCAAGCTGTTGGTCGACTCTTCAGGTGACCAGAGGGCTGGCCTATTTTTAAGTCCAAAAATCAGCATTGCCATCCAACGTGGCAACGCTGCCAGCCTCTTGGGCACTTTTCCCACTGATAGCTTTGCGGACGAATTTTTTGATGCCTAATGAACTCTATCCTTTTTCTTTCCTTTAGATGCTTGTACATAGTGTTTATATATTAGTGTTAGAGTGTACATTGTATTTAAGATTTCTGTTTTCTGTAAAATAATGTTTAAAATGCGTAATGTGGAATAATGAACATCTTTATCAACAAGATATTATTATGGAGGTAAGCATATTATTATTAATTCTTCGTACTAAATTTTACCTACGCACACACAGCACTTTTCCAGGGCTATTTTCCAACAGCGTATAAAATAGAAGATAGTAAAAATAACAAGCTAAATGGTGCACTTTATTCCAAGTAAACTTTTCTATTACATCAAACGATATCAGATTGCAAACACTAGACAATAATTTAATATACCACGATAATTAACTGAAGCTCAACAAGTTCCGATAAAACATTTTAATTACACTTTCTGCGATAACTATAGCTTCGTGGAAATCGTTTATAACTATCAACAGGCTATCTAGTCTATGCTTTTAGTCTATGCTATCTGGTCTAATAGGCTATCTATCTAATTAGAAATTAGCCCTCAGTTCCTAGTTTCAGTAGAGAGTTAATGGGCGGTAATCTCTTATCAAATTGAAGCTAAATTATATATTGTGTTTAGCAGCTGCTATTTTATCGTTTATGTGGTTTATTGAAAGCGCTGTCGAAAAACAACCCAGCTATGTGATGCTTTCTAAATAAAACAAAATAAACAGATATTAAAAGAGGTGATACAAGTTTTTTTGTTAAACTTATTATTCGTGGTGTTTACACAACATTTATATTTCAAATGTGTCTCATTACTCACGGCTGTTACAAAATTGGCATTTTCTCTTATATGTGAGAATTTCCTGCCTGCTAAAGGTACTAGATTAAAGAGTAAATTTCAAGATTAGAGCTTCTGTCGATATAAACTTATAAGTGACAAGCATCATCTAAAATTAAATCAGCAAGGCCTTGACCCATCTATATTGGCGTCGGCTTCCTGTCTAACCGGATGCAGCTTAAAGCCAGTATTTCACATGGAGCGACTGCCTATCTGACCTCCACAACCCCGTTACTGGGTGACACGATACCCTTGGTAAGACTGGTTGTCAGACTTTGGGCTTCTGACTACCCGTAACGACTGTCAAAGATCTACGAATGACAGCCGGGAGGAACGGCTTCACGTGCTTTCCGACGACGGACGGGTGTCCATATGTAATGGATGGACCGTCGATCGACCCGTGCAGCTCTTTATTATTTAGCCACGAGCTCCTCCTCGGCAAGTTTCTTCTAAGACAGCAATACAACAAAAATAAAGAGAACACGTCCCATCTATCTTTACTCCATCCCAAGCCATTTATATCTAGCCAAAATAATGGCTCCTATTTCACAAGAAAACACACTAGACCTACCAATTCTACGAAGGGCAACTTACATCTAGGGCTATTACCTCAAGGATACCTTCTCCAACAAAGTTGAAGTGGTACTTAGACTTACTCTAGAGAATCGGTCGACTATAATTGTAAAGCAAGGAATAATACGAAAGGTTTGGAAAAGTCATATCTTTGTTAGATATTGAGCTGAAGATAATATATCAGTCTATTATACACGTAATAATACGATCTCTCTCCGGTCGTGTCGGATTGCGTGCCGTCCCATCGGACTATGAGGGCGAGAGAAGAGTTTAGAGAGAGCACATGTGTCTGCGCACACACTTGTGCACTATAATTATTATCTCGCGCACTGAAGGCTAGTCTCCGTTGAGATTGGCTGCCATGGCTGAAATACGGTCTGAAGGATTATTTTTAAGTCCCATGTAATATGGGCACAGTCTATTGCAATCAAACGGGCACAAATGTAGACTCCGGGCTGCTTCTGAGAAATTCCTGATGGAAAATGGCACTTTGCCCGACCTGGGAATCAAAGCGAGGACCTAATGCTCAGCAGTCGCGCTCGCGAGTACTAGGACAACGAGACAGTCAAAATTTATTATGTAGTATTGCATGAACCGCTAAAAGAATGCTAGAATTAAATGTATAAGTGCTGCATGGGGCTGCTGTGGGGCTGTATGTGTAAGTGTACCTAAGAGCATAATCTCCAACAATACCTCTCACTATAGCCGTAATATCAGTCTGTCAAAACCTCGTAAGCGCAGTGTATACGTAGCAACTTTAGTTAACAACTTTTTTAAATGTTTCCGTGAACGGTTGCCAGTCGCAGCAACGTCTACGTCTGCGTATTTTCTGGAAATTATACGATGAACAGGTAGTTGTGGTTGCCAGTTGCCAAAACTTGAGGATAGTATTTTTTTTATTTTAAACCTTGCCCCACACTAGGAATTTTTCCTGTATCGTGTGTAAAAACATTTAAACCCACATACACAAACAGCCAGACCCGGAACAACTATCTGCAGGTCATACAAATATTTGTTCCGTGAGGGAATCGAACCCGCGACACGCAGCGCAGCAGTCAATCGCTTAACCACTGCGCCAACCGTGCCTTTGATTGAATTGCTCCGTTGGTGCAGTACCTAAAAATCAATCAATTCAGCCTATAGCAGTCCACTGTTGGACATAGGCCTCTCCTAGGATGCCTCTGCCTAACGCTCAGCCATTTTGAGGACCGTTATTAACGGAAACCTTTTAAAAAGTACACAGTTCCGTCAATTAAAGCTGCTACGTATGCGCAGCGTCTTAAAGTATAAATAAATGATCTTCATTACTGACTGAACTTGGGTATCAATCAAATGAATGACACACGCAACCTTGACTCGAAATGTACCAATATAATGTTGTTTTTGCATACAGTGACTATACCTTAATCACAATCATTATAAGGCTGTTATGAAATGTTCTACGGTTGATATTGGTATATGTAATGAGCATTAGCGTCGCGTATCTGGAACTGTTTAAACATAACATAACAATATACTGAGAGCAGAGACTACAGTAGGTACGCTACCTGCTACGATCCTTACATGCTCCTTTTGCTTCGTTTACGTTCACACATCTCACGCACGCCCGTTGCGAATGCTGCGCACCAGCCAGCCGGTCGATTCTGTAACAATCTCACCGTGATAACTTAGGTGAAGTGAGCTATCGTTCCCCCTGATGCTAGGGATTGATAATATTGACAACTCACTTCAAGCTCACTTCACCTAAGTTATCACGGTGAGATTGTTACAGAATAGCTCGGCTGACCTTTCTGAAGAACATCATCAATAAGATCATTATAATTATGTAGGGCGTCCCCTCCCGCTGCTTTGTAAATACCTTTTGTTAGTCGCCTTTCCAAACCATCTATGTATACTCTTTTAAATTTTTGTCACTGCATCTTCCTGTAAACTGCATCGTTGCCTTATCACATCATTCCTAAGCCTAAAAAAATAAAATCGAGGATAAATGAGAAAACAGTAGGGCGAATCGTGAAAATCAGGTGGCCATAGATTGAAATGGATGAGACAATCTACGATCGGTGCTATGAACAGTCACAACCATCAACTTTGCTTTCTAAACCTTATCTAAGACATGGGCTAAGTTAAACATGACAGAAGAATAATAGATATTAATACGCAGCCAAAAAAATGCTAAATCTATAACCACGTAAGTGAGCAGACTCAGTCATTAAATAATGACCACACAACTTCAACTCTTAATACTAAAGGAAATTCCTCCATAAAAACGTTATTTATGAAAACGAACATAAAAACTATTGACGCTCAATTCTTTAACTCAAACCACACATCAATAAATTTCGTAAGTCCATCTCAATGACACTGTACCACAGTACCCTATGTGGGTGATGATCGATGCCCGAAAATGCTGTCAGAACACAAGAGTGTAGAAACAATTAGTTTTTTACAATGGCGGACAATACCTTCGTTGTTTTGTTGTAATTAGTCTTGCGTTGGCTGGTTCCAAGGTCTATGGTGTCGGTATTAAGTGTTTGTCATTGAGGGTTTTAATAATGTGGAGTAAGTCAACTTGGTAGTTCGTTTTTGCCTTTCAATTGCGATTAGTGTAGGAAATGGAACTCGGTGTTTCCTGATACCTAATCTGAACGACTTCAAGTACCGAGTGATTGTGACTTCTGTAGTGAACTTCTTCATTAGATGAACCCAAGCAGTATTGTAAAGCATGATCTCTTGCCAATAACCAATACTGTTTTTATCGTAATTTCGACCGAGGCCCCAAGTTTCGATCATCCGATTCTCACACACTTGCTTTGACAAAAAGATCATTCCTGGAACTTTTTCAACGAAATATTTGTCTACTATAGTTTCGTAATGTCCGAAACATGACCAATTCTTTACCTTAAGTCTATCTAATGGTTGAATTAACACAATCCTACAATGAAATTTTCTAAACTGTGTAGGTGATGAGTGGGAAGATAATGTTTTGTTAAAACCATTAATTGTGATACCAGTATTGTGCGTTTTTGTTGATCAACCTTAAGGTCAAAGCTAGACATGTTACAAATGAATTAAATTGTAACGATTGTTTTTATGGGAGTTTTTACAAGAACTTCATATAGATCGTTCGTATATCTTCGTGGGGACTAAGGGACCACCGTGGTTTTCTCGGAAGTGGTATAAATTACGATAAATGTAAGTAAGGTAAGTTTCTGTGTAAGGTTAATAATATCCAACTTAATAATAATTTTCTCAGTAGTGAGAAAACTGCGTATAGAGGTGGACTTGTGTACTTTTATTGAAGCTGCAAGACATAAATATCACTCACAATCAAGCTAAGTCAATAAACTCGTTTACTAAAAAGTAGGTAAATAAAATAGCTTGCATTATTTTGGTGTTCAGATCGAGAGTAATATAAGATAATTAGTAATGAGAGCCTGCATTCATCAAAATATGTTCCTCAATGGTCATTGTATTGCGTAAACTGGGAAATCATTAGCTCATTGTGTATCATCACTGTCTATACAGCGACAGGTAATTAGTTCACTGCTATGGACAGAGGCTATTGAAAAGAGTGATTAACAACTGCACATATCTAAACTTAATAATAATAATATTATGAAGCGATTTTTTTGTATGTTTGTTTGTTACGCTTTCGCGCTAAAACGGCTGAAAGGATTTTAATTAAATTTGGCACATGGGTTGACCGTTAACCTTCCTATACTCGCGCGTTGGTCTGTGAGACCGACGAAACCTATTTTCGTAATTATTTTTAAGCACGAAAATCCTAAGAAGTCGAGTTCCTTGCTAGCTGCCGGATTTGTTGCTAACTTCATTTTAGGGCTCGCCGCTTGTTCGTGCGAAGCGCACTAGTTGTAGCATTTGGCGCCAATTGGTCCGTGAGACCGACGCGAGTATAGGTGCAACTTTTTGTGTAAGTAATAATGTAATATATTTAGTGCATTTATATATTTTTTACAAACTTTGAATACTTTATGACGTATGTATAGTAAAATGTATGTATGTTTGTTGCTCTATATTATATTTTGACTAATTTTATTATTCTTTGGAGATTATACTTCATATCAAAATGGATGATGATCGCATCAGATTGTTGCTGGATGAATTAAGTTCTGGTTGTAGCTATGAAGACGAAAGTAACAGTGAGGTGGAAGATTATGTGGAGGTACAAGAAGAGACATACGACACTGAGCAAGAAGACGAAAATGATGAGATATATGAGGTTACAACTGCGCCACATGCAAAAAATACTTTTGTTTGGAACATGCTGTAACCATATGCCCTGATTGTTATGGTGAGGGTCAAAACTAAGCCAATCATAGATATATATGTCCTTTGATATGTTGTTTATTACTATTTAGAAGTTTATTTTGGTTTTAAAAAGAAGTACATATTTTATTTTTGTTTTCCTAGTACTTAGAAATAAATCTCAAATTCGAAGACTGGTTTGTGATAGACTGAAAGTCAGTAAAATAATTAATAAATTAAGTATTATTCATACTTTTTTGTTTCATTATATCCTAAACTTTAAAATATTAATAATTTTTTTTGGGCTTCATAGTAAAAAAATATGTTGTAAGGGTGCGAACTATCGGTCGGTGAGACCGTGCGCGAGTATATGTGTTACAAAAATTGGCGCGAGTATAGGAAGGTTAACTGTCATAGAGTACTTTATATCCCAATATTTCCAAGGGATCGAGACCAATGCGGGTGAAATCGCGAGTTCGCGGCTAGTCATTAATATTTGAATGTCTGCATTAATAATTGTCGCACGTTTTACTATTTATCTACACTTAATTGCGAAGAAACTAGGAGTAATTAATCAAATGTTTTTATTATTCAGCTAATTAATATTTCATTTTATTCACTGTTAGAGTGCTGGTAGACCGCAAAACACATTATTCACACAGAGGCCGCGTTCCCACCATACTTATAGTCAGCCGCTGATTGTGAGCAGGCTCTCAGATATCGCATTAGATGAGCTCGTAATAGCGTATTTTCGGTCCAGAGTGAACGAAAGGTTAAATATGGAAATGCGTAACGCTTGCTCAGCGGCGGTTCGTTGTGAACACTGCCTAAAAATTTATGAAGCTTCCGTAAAGTATACCCATATTTCATCAACTTTATTTAGGTAAGTCCCTTATATAACAAAGGGCGAGCCTATTACCATAAGACTAATTCCCTATACGAATCTAACTACCGTAGAGCCAGATTTCCAAAAGCAGTTGTACACGAAGAAAGAAGGTAGTTTTATCACAACTTATCAGTACCTAAGAACACCGGTCTCCACGGTATTCCGGTATAGTCTCGCCAGGTGTACCGAAAAGCCTCAATAAGAGCGGTGTGAGCCGCGAACAAACCAGGCTTAAGGGTGTGTTACACTGTTTGCAAAGTCCGAGGTACACCAAGTTCTTCTTTATGTTCCGGTGTTAAAGCTTGGGAAGTATGTGTTATATGGTCAAAATAAAATGGTAGTACCTACCTAGTTGCTTATGTTTTAATATTGTGAAGAAAGTGTGTCACTTTTAAATTTTTACGGTTATCTTTTTTTTGCAGTTGACAAATACGAGCAATGTGTTCACATAATTACTAATATCAGTTAGAGTAAGTAAAAATCGCCTATACTAGGAGAGGGTTGACGTCAACAGGTGGAGTTTTATGGTACATACTTTCGCACAGTTGGACACGCCACTTTTTAGGCTATGGTAATGTTACCAGTTTAAGGTAGAGGACAGCAGCTGCGATGATTATTTCGCTATTTGCTCAGGTGATGATTATAGTATCTTTAACATTCGTAAACATAGATGCAGAGACAACGACATTTTCAGAACGATCTGCATTCCAACAATATCTGTGATAGCAATGAAACAATGCCTGGAATTTCATATTTTCATAAAACAATAATCACTTTGCATATAAAATAAAATACGTAGAAGAGAAGAGTAATAAAAAGGAAAGCAGATATTAACAATTCTAAAATATTTCTACAAAATACCATTGCTAATCAATTTAATGCATGTTTTGGCTCAAACGTTATCATTATTTATAATTTAATTTGAAAATCAGTTAGCTTGAACATTTAATAATCAATACAGAATGATGATGATGGCAGGGAGAAAGAAAAACAAGTAAGTAGTTGTGGCAAAGACAATGATCATACCACATTCTAAACAAATGTTGTGTATTAAAAAGGAAAAAAAGAGAGTCAAATAATCATAATATAAACTTAGTCCCCAAAATATACAATGAATCAGATCTGACGCGACTAAAACCTGCCCGGTATATTTCGTTCCCTCCCTTAAGCAGTTTACCAACGAATCTCAACACGAGTGACGTAATATAATAAGAGAAGCTTCGTGCCGAGGATCGCGATGCAAAGCCTTTTATTATAACTGCACGGCCGAGTTCAGCCGGTTATTGTTGGAAGTCCCCGGAGAACGTTGGATGGTGACTTAAAATATTTTGGTGGGTTGAAATTGTTCTAGAACGGTGTGGATAGTGGATTTTATGATCTGGTATTTACTTTGGCTTCAAAATCCAGTTAATTGTGATTTTTGAAGTGTGTTAACACTAAAATAGGTATCACCTTTGTACCTATTTTTCTGTTTTTTTCTTCTTGTCTGTTTATATAAGTGTGTACATAAATGGTTAAATAAATAAAAATAAAAAATAGGATGATTACCAACCACGAGCTCCACGGTATTCTCATTTCATTTGAGCCCAGCGCAATATAATATTATATACGACATAACCGACATATTTTTATATTAACTGCAGCTTAATCGTACGTTCCTAATAGTATCGTCTAAAAACTGGTGTCATAATTGATTGCTAACAAAACAAAGCTGCAATGAACATATAATTTACTCACCTACTATTTTAGGTACCTACATAACAAGCACTTTGTTGGTGTGAAATTATAGTGTATCTAGTGGTGTTTACGACCGGTTATTATCAGCTCGAAACAACAACATCCTTTTATAATTAAACATCAATTCGGAATAAAAATAAATATTGTTTGTTCTTGCTATTCTGGTTTAGTAATTGATTTTGTGGCCACATAATTGAATAATGATTTTTTTCTCTCGATTTGATGCTAATGTTGAAATTCAAGTTTATCTAGATGATTTACTTTCTAATCCCGCTTATCACAAATACTGGATATGTAATCTTATAAGCGTTTCTTATGTCACCGCTATCTATAGGCTTTTGGAGAAAAATTAAGCATCAAAGCTAATGAGCCTTGGGATTAGGAAAACCCGACAAAAAATAAACATTTTACTGATAAAAAATTAAGTATTTCGCACAATTAGTAACACAATAAATTATTCGTCAATAAAATTAATATAAAATGATGATTAACGACATAGTAAATAAAATAAAACCTTAACATTAAACGCGAAACAGGTTGTTTAACTCATCAATATGATAATTACAAGGATTGAGTCATTAACGACAGGTAATGCCTCACTGATTCACGAACAAGATCATTCGATCATCAAGGGCTATTACACATGGACGACTTTGATCAAAATGATGAAAATCGCATAATCGCAAGACAGCTATTTGATGTGATTGTTGACAATACGGAATATGAAGGTGGAATGGTGAATGGGAATGATGAAATAATGGGATAAAACTTAGAAGTGCTTAAACATTTACTTATTAAGTAAGACTGGGATGATGCATTCAAAGGGAATAAGTAAACGAAGCGGGCTAATTAAATTACTTGGTTGTCAATTAACTCAGTGAATATTGTGATTTATGAGTAATTTATTGTCTTAACTTAACTAAATGTTTTTAAGTATTTTAGTTTCGCGTTCATTGAAATTGTGATTTTGTTAACTTCAGCCGGTCGAATATAGGTTCAATTGTTCAGCAAATAAATTGTAGTTGCAGAAGTATGCTATTATAAAAAAAATCCACAGACATTATATACCGCTGTTTCTGATAAATAATCTCGTAGACATTTCGTTATTTTGACATCGCCAGTGAAAAGATAGAAGAGGATACATTATATAGTAGTAAAACCGAAATTGATTGGAAAACGATGATTAAATTAAATATCATAGAGCTTCTTAGAGAAGCTTACTGTTTACTAATATGACCCAATTTAATTAGGAAGCAAAACCTAATAAAAGCTAAATATATTAGTTTACGCAGACTACAATATTAACTATTATAATGTTTGCTCCTGAAAGCAATTTCCCAGCACCCATGTAATAAAGATCAAACATTTAATTATGAAATAACAACAATATTTACTCCAAACTCGAATATGAAAATAGAAAATAATTTAACATGTTAAGCTTTATGAACGATATAATCTTGAATTAAATTGAGAAGATTTCATTTGAAAACGACAATATTCATAGTAAGATTTTTATTAGAAATTCGTTCCCATACTAGCTTCCACCCGTGACTTCCTCGCCTGAAATTTCTTGTGGCTCCGATCCACCCCGTCGCATCCCATCGAATGACCGCGCAATTACTTCGTTTTCGCTTAGCGTTCTTTCAGACTTTTTTTTTTTTGCTCGTCTCCTAAGAGTACTAACGTAATTTTATTTTATCGTAAATTAGCCTATCGCCTTCCTCGAGAATCGGGCAATTAAAAACAATTTTTTTTTTCAAATCCGACCGGTAGTTCGAGAGATTACCCCCTAAATGCAAACTTACAAACAAACAAATTTTACCTCACTACACTATTAGTATAGATAATCTTGCTAATCAAGAACGCTTGACATTCCATGAACGTTGTTAAATTTAAACGATCAATCAATGTAAACAATCTAAATAACGAAAATAATGTAGTATAGGCAGACAGTCAGTAAAGTTAGTCAGTTCAATAGTCACAGGCAGGCAGCGTAAAACTAATCAAACATGCTAACCGATCAGGATTTGTAACTACAGTGCATTATTTGCCTGACGCAAACGTAACGTCAAATTCAATATGGCGACGTTCATTCTATTGACACTATGTGCAGTTTTTACCTTATGTAAGTCCACCACAGTCAACCACTGCTGAGTAAATAATTCTTAATCTCACAAAGAAATGCTTGCTCGTTGCAATATCAAACTAGTCATAAATCCAAGTTTCCTCACGATATCTTATATCACTGACAGTTGGTAATGTATTAAAAAAAAAAAAGATTAACTTAAAAAGTACCATCATTATCATCACCTTTTCCTAAGTATGTTGGGGTCAGCTTCCAATCTAACCGGATACAGCTGAACACTAGTATTTTACATGGAGTGACTGCCTATTTGACCTCCACAACCTAGTTACTGGATAATACAATAGGTCCCCTTTTTTTAGACTGGTTTAGCTTCTAACGGCCGTAACGACTGTCAAAGATCCAAAAATGGCAACCGGGACCAACGGTGAACGTACTTTCCGGGGCACGGAGATTACCCATCCATAGACCAACCGCAGCAAGCGTAGCTTCACCTCGTCGATAGGTCCGTGCGGACAAAATTAAATGAAATTGAAAAGTCAAATTGTTAATTCGCACATATGAACTCGCAACTTCATGACAATATCCCTTACAGTTCGGGCCATTGCAACGACCACATTAAAATCCAAATGAATTGGCAATAGACATTTTTCACATAAAGATAAAATCCCTAAAAACGCTAAATTGTAGTATACTTATGATGATGACCAGTTCAAGCGGAAACTCAGTCCAACGAACTTCATGATGTCATAGACTCTTTAGCAGTAAATCGATATGACTACCCAACATTCTTAGTATTCGCTTATAGATACCATCAGTATTTATCAAGTTCCGGCTCATTCTAATCCACGTCATTTTGGAACCTTGGACTGTATGTAGAAAATACAAATGGCAAAAAACATTGACATGACTGTGCAAAAAGTGTTTAGCAATTGTTTGAAAAGGTTTTATGTAATTGACAGGCTATTATTGCCTTGAGGTATTATACAAATGATAGCTGTGCTGAGCTTTTGATCTTGGGTAATTGAATGTCATCTATCGCTGCCTTTCTTTTTATATACCTTGTTACATGCGTTGGTATCTATGGAGTCCGTCTCCTCAGTCAATTACAATATCCTAATTGATTTTGATGTGGCAATTCGTTTTAACTTCATCTTCACTAGAAACGAAATGAGATGTCGTATTATTTAATAACTACTTCAGTGTTCATGGACTTGATGTTGAATCTTTATAAGTATAACCTAATTATTATAATTACTATAGTATATTATACCTATTATTATTATATCTTTATCTCTAACTTTACGTATTTAGAGATCATGGATTCCCGGTTCTTTGGAAAGGCATACGAGGGGCCGAAGCCAACTTGCGGAGGTCCCATATACAATTTTAAATGGAATGAGGCACCAACAGACGATTATCCCTGTACGCTCTATGCAAGTGCGCTCAAGCACAACCCGCCGTTAGTGCAGGACTATTGCAGAACATGGGAACAAAACATATTGGGCTATAAGTTTGGGTGACTATGTGTATTGGTTCCCTAGAACTATGAACATATTATTATACCTTATTATTATTAGTATTACCTAACCTTTTATTATATTGGTAGTAGGTGATAAGTTATCAATATTATACAGAAGATGACCCAACACATAGAGAGTATACCACAAGTATAGTTTTAAGTTGCGATATAAAATTATTAGGTCAGCTTTCTAAACAATGATTGACACGTAGCTAATTGCTTACTTTGATAGAAGCATGTCATGAACGCTTGACGTTTATGTCCCATGCTTCTTTGTTTAATGTCTAAGTTATTGTCAGGCGTCATAGATTCTTATAATAATTTTGCATACTTTTGATCTTTGCGTTCATATGCGAGACTTTTTTTTTAAAACCAACTCGACTTTGTCTCCCACCGACAAATGAACAAACTTTTAAGATTAGAACAAAAACTGAACAATAAAAACTTCGAAACGACTAATTTTCTTTATCGTCGAGTACTTTGTCTTTTATTGCGAATACTAAATTCTATTACAATCAGTAGACACTGGAGAGTTTTCGTAAAATGCTATTAACAACTTTTTGAAACGATAAAATTAAAATGTCTGAAAAGTTTTTCGGGCCACGGTATATATCAAAACTTGACGAACTGCGTCAAACCCGAATTTAGTTTTTTCGTTGACTTCGAAATTATTTGCGGTATTTCTAATGTAATTAACATTGAAATAAAACTTAAATATAAAGTAGTTAGTACGTCTCGAAACTTAGCTTTTCACATTTAATTTTTTAATGGATTCATGAAATATTAAAAGTAATAACTCAATATTAGGTTTTCAAAGAAAATTTGGTCTTATTCGAATTATTATATTTTTTTTATTTCTCTATTCCACAATCTTTATTATGAATTAAAAATTGATTACCTACTAGATAACAATATAATCGGTCTGTGGAGGACTGCAAAACGTTTTGCATATACATAAATTATATTCAAGCCACCATCTGGCCGGGTTTTCTACTTACCTAACTCATTTAATTTTAAATAAACCAAAATATACAAAGAAGAAAACTTGTGCCCTCACAAACGTATCCCCGGTCGGTAAATACCCCAGTGATTTACTTGAACAATTTGCATACATATCACATTGCTACGGTTTCAAATGCTGAAGTATATACTTGGACCTCATAATATATTAGGCCGAGTGGCCCTCGGTTAAGAATACCGTGTATATAATTTCCTTTGTAGATATCGAAATATCTGTTCTTTACCATTTCCAGTTTTCTTTTTTGTTGCGTCCTCTTCCAGCTTATTTAATTATTTTGGTTGATCAAACAAAGGATAACAATACGAATGTTATCCTTTGTTTGATCATGTTCACATTAATGTTTGACCTTATACTTTGTTGTGCGGTGAAATATTTTAACTAAACTTAATTTCGTGAACTTGGACATCTTGAATTACCGTTAAAGGTCAAATCCACAAATTACAACATATATTTGCCTGACCAGTGCTGCTTTGCCGAGAAGAAAACTAACAAACTGGATGCTATACCCCTAAGTGCACGTATACCCAAATCACAATGACTTTATTCAGCCAATACCAAAAAACTCGTGGGCACAAAAGTATCATCTAAATAAACCGTTAATACATAAATCTCCAATAATAAAAGGTCGTCAATAAACAAGAAAAATGTACACGTAGGCGACGAGAAGGTAAGTAGACATAAGACTTCCCACACGAGATTATCTTTTGTATATATAAGTGTTTATGTGCCGATACTGACGTTATACTTATATTTCCGTGACCGACAAAGAATCTATCTTGTTCAGTTAATCGGATTAGAACTACTTCCTGAAATTGCCCAATAAGATACATTGGGCATTCTTCCCTTCTTTTTCTTTTGTATCGGCAAGTATTAAGATCGCCATGGTCGCTCCACTAACGCGTCTAGTGTACTTACTTGTTTATGTTGTGGTTACAATATACGGCAGTAGGTTGTTCTAAAAAAAAAGTTATCTTATTACTTCTTCGTCAAATTGACGAGGTAACAAATTATATTGTTGACAGTAATGATTCGAATTGATGTAGTGTGTAAATTTGATAAGCAATTAATGTTACTGACTATTTCCATAACCTGGGTATAGCGTAAAACCACACTAGCTACATATATGAACATAATGCAGCACTGCATATGTAAGCGGGCACGCCCTTTATGTCTGGAGGCTTTTTATTATGTATTAAGTTCTGTTTACGTTTTTATTATTTATTTCTGCTTGAGTATTGTTTTAAATATAGGCGTGTGCTAGCTGACATAATTATGGCCAAAAATTTTAATGTTTTTGTGTTTCGTAATGTTAATTACTTATTACAATATAGAATCCAGTTCTTCTAACAAACAGACAGCAGTGCTGCTGGGGAGTTTGTCCTGCCACTTCTTCTTCCCAGCTAAAGCACCAGGGAGTCGTGAAGGGCGGGCGTTTTGCGGGGACTGTCATATGTGATTTTGACGTTCAAAAAGTGCTGATTCTCAGCCTAGTTTGAATAAATGACTTTTGATTTGATTTTGATTTGACACTTCCTACCAAAATTTCGTCCCCATCAATATTTCCAAAATGTTTCCCTATTTCACGATCTGCCCTTAGTGAGTGCTAGCGTTTTTTGCGAGGATATTTTAATATCAGAAACATGCAATCCCCGGAAAATAAAAATTCATAACTTTCTATACAAATCGTGCTTTGCTTACAAAATACAAAAAAAAAATCATCAAAAACTTTTATACGTTTGATTAAAAAAATGTATAACGGGCAAACGGATATTGCTAGTCATACCACCCTTTTGGCCGTCCAAGGGTACATAATAATTATTTTAAAATTCTCCCCAGACTGTTCGATAACTCAATTTTCTTTGGAACTAGAGGCCTGAGAAGGTGCTAGTTTTATGTAATTTTGATATATAAAATGGTCTAGCAAACATGTATTGTAAAATATATCCAAAAATTTGAAGACATGTGACATCCACCAACCCGCACGGGGCTCGCGTGGTGGATTACGGCCCATTCCCACTGGTTCCCAGTAGTGGGTACGTTAAAGGCTGATTATGTTACGTTACATATATATGCATATAATTTGTATAGTGCTCTTTTTTACCCTTTTATACACCACTCTTCTAAATTGCCGGTCTTAAAAAACTAAAATCAAATCAGAAAAAGTCTACTTTTATATATTATTATTGTTATATATTTTATTATTATTATATTATTACCTTTTATGTAGGTATTATAAATTAAAGTTGCTTTTTGTCTATGTCGCTCTGTTCTTCTAATGATCGTGATGCTGAAAACCTCAAAAAAATAGTTTTTGACGATTTTTTGCAGTATTCAACAACATCGGTATTCAACATAATAACTTACATATAATTAAGAAATCTCGATGTTTTGTTATGGCAAGCAAAAGCAAAAGTCAAAAGCGAGCAAAGCAAGGACGGGTCGCTAGTTAAAAGATAAAGTAAGAGTTGTACCAAAATGAATCATTTATTAGTGTAGATAGAATCCGCTCATCCGACTTAGTTGTAAAAGCCTGTTGTGTTTGATTCAGGCAGAACAAAAAGTTCCCTTTCCTTTTTTGATGCCAATAACTATAATTATCTAATCAATTTAAAACATTTCACCTGTCCCCTTACAACACAGTCACCAGCCAAAACACATCGCGTGAAATCTTTTAAATAAAACGACAAATTATTAAATAAAGGAACGATAAGGCGTTCGTGTTATAAATAATATGTGGGTTGAAGGTACTAGGAGAACATAAACGTAAGTTGGTGGGTAATTTTCCACACTGTTCATTTCCTCAGTGTGGTAGACGAGTGGGGTCACACTCCGCCATTTTGTGATTTATTTTGAGTGTTATAGTAATTATTGGGTTGGCAAATTGGTTAGGTTATGGTGTTTCGTGTTGGTTATATCAAATATACCAAGATCCATTTAAGGTGGTAGAATTACGTAGTAAAGTGCTTAGTTACTGCTCAGATTTTGTTGTTGAATATAAATGTTAAAATACACAAATCCAAGTCTACGATAGTCAAAGTGACGATTAAGAATTCAAGGAAGCATCGAATACTAACCCTAGCTGTTTGCGAAATAGTTCATGGAAAGAGTTATCGGCATAATAGTGATCCTCAACCAATTGTAGAACTACTGAGTTCAATAAAACACAACATCGAACCAGTGGAACAAAGACTGTCACCAAAAACATCTTCATGAAAGAAAACCAACCGTGAATAGAAATAAGCTTTAATAAAAATAAGTTTTAATATAAAGTAAACGGGAATGTAAATATGGGTAACGATCGAGCCTCAAACGTGACCTGGTTGAAAGAAACCACAGATTTCGGAAACCTTTACCAATATCCGCCTCTTATTACATTTAAATTATTCTATCTTATCCAAGCATGAGTTTTATCAAGCGATGTTTTTATGCTTCGCGTTATTTTTACGATGAAAGAAAAACAATTGGTTTGAAGATGGGATGCGAGACTACGTTTGCGATATCGGAGGAAAGCGTTGACGTGACTACGATCTGGGTGCAGTCATGTTTTTTAAACACGCTGTGTATAGAATTTACGATTAGATTGGTACTGATACTTTCACTATTAGTATGGAATTGAATTACATTCAATTTGTGAAGACAGTCCTGTAAAATAATTTATTTTAGATAAAGTACTAACTAGATACCTGTCGTATTGATAAAAATTCGGTTCAATCACTAGGAGATTTGGAAGACAATCAATCGGTCACTAATATACCCGTTAAGTTCAGTTTCCCCGAACATTTGTTCTTAAAAATCCAGAGGCAATCGCAGTAGGCAGTTGTGCCAGCACAGTATTAAAGAAATAAAGTTCTCTTTTGTAATGACTAACTTATTAAATTAAATAAAAGCCATATTTTTAGCGTGTAGTGTGTATGGACGTTGCTCCGAGTATATACAAAGTAGGTCAACACGACCGACTGCTGCTTACACGAAAAATGTTCAGTCTATTAACGACATGGAGAATCAGGACTTGAGTGGTTTGATTTGCATAGTAATGTAGGAATTAAGATGGAAGTAGGTATAAAACATTCATGGAAAAAGTACCTACTCCTTTTTATCCGACTGCGCGAGAGCAAAGACAGTTGGCAGGTATTTTAGTCGAATCTCAAATGTATTCGATTGGTTGTGCCTTTTCAAAATATGCTGCGGGCTACAAGTTACTTTAGGTATAAAATTATTGCTAAATCACCTTCACAATCCGAACTTACCAAAACCCAAATTCTACTGCGGAGACAAAACTTCAAAGTATCCATAACACAAGGAATTGAAAGCATTATTATATTCTTTCAAGAAAAGAAAAACCTCTGGAGATTCTGAAAACAAGCATTACAGAAAAAAGACAAAGAAAAAGATAATATTGAATTTGCTCATACGATTACTTTGGCTTTTATGCCAAGAATATTCAAGAAAACTGTCCTTATCTTTAGAACAATGTTCTGATAGTTTAAAACTATGCTATGTCGACGTTAATGAAACTATAAAATCACCGGTGGAGATTTAATCACTAATCTTTGGCCATTGGATAGTTGATACAATGTAGGAACGCGTTTGAGGGGTTAGTATTCTATTAAAATCCTAGTGTTAGTATTCTATTAAAATTGGGATCTTTTAGTGATTTTATGAGTATTTTACGACTATTGGAACTATTTTATGTGTTTGACCTTCAAATGGTGTAAGTTTATAGTTTAATTTTATATTTTTGGGACCATACATTTTTGGGTGATATGTGGGTCAGGAAATAAAAAAGATAGTACGTAAGTATCTTGTTTTCGACTACCTACGATTTATTCCAAAATATATTATTACCCTGCCTGTTTGGTAATTTCTACCTAATTGGTATATATATAATGCTTAGAATTTATTCTAAGATATAATGATTTCCCAAGATAAATTCTGAAAATAGATCGTTCAATAGAAAAATACTGTTTTCAGCATCCACATAGGATGCTTAGTATCTATCTAAGGTGGGTTTTCGATTAATATCAATAAAATCTTCCTCGGTAGTAAAACTGTATTTATAGTGTATTTATAACCCAATCGATATTACAGCTTTATTACTAAAGTTTATAGACGGCAATTTATATAGATTAGTTTATTTTCACGTCAGTATTTGCTTAGCTCATCCAACAAAAAACATAGTATCCTTTAGACACCATCTTTTTATGCCAATCGTTCAATTGTCCAAAGACACTTTTCTTTCGAATAAAAGCAAAAGAAACGATCGGATCGAAAAAGATCGGAACATCACAAAAAGTTACAAAATCGACCTTTACGAACTATCATAAATATCATATTTGTTTGTTCAACATATCATACAAATACACATCAAAGAACATTTTGTAGAAGTTGGCATGTTTACTGGCAATGTTCATGTTGCTACTTTTTCACCAAAACTACTCCGTGACGGAGTAACAAGGAATATAGCGTGTTGCTCAAGCCACCACAATTTGTGTGTGTGGAGGGAACCCGTGAGCAATTATAGACATTAAAATTTGTACGTTTAGAACGAGAATCGCGTGACGGGAAATGAGGAGAATTTTTTGAGGGTACGTAATTATATTCGTATTTAGGATGTGGTTTATTGGATAACATCGAACGCGTGTAAGTGTAAGTCATGATTTTTGGTGAAGTTATGAAGGTACTGTTTTGACTGACCGGTTGGTGCAGTTGGTAGCGACCCTGCCTTCTGAGCCGCTGGTCCCGGGTTCGATCCCCGGACAAGTCAAACATTTGTGTGCATGAACATGTCTGTTTGACCTGTGTCTGGGTGTGTATATATATTTAAGTATGTATATCAGTCATCAGGTTACCGTAGTACAGGTTCTACCTAGTTCGGGACCTGAAGACCTTGTATGGATGTTGTCTCATATTATTATTATAACGGTAGCAATATTTTATTCGATTAATTTTATTTTTGAGGTTTGGGTATAGCAGCGTACTGTCATGCGATCAACTGCAAAGGGACGACTTGATTAAGATAGGAATTCACGATTTTACGGATAGTGAGAGTGATAGTAGTGATACGCGCTATCTCCCAAGAATATTATTATTTTGTCAGTGAGGGTGATAATGTCAATTTGAACAGTGTATTGTTAGTGTTAAGTTTAATAAAATCTTTTTGTGCTTCTACGAAAACCGCGTTGACCAATTGAAACGGAGATTTCCAAAACCCTACATGTTACACTTTTACCAGAATCGAGTTAACTGCACTGGTATCATAATTTACAGATGTGAACTATCGACGTACAAAACACGACGGACAGATTCTGGCTAACAAAGAATTGTGTCACTCAAGTCGGCCAGCTTGCTGTAGGTACAGGCCAGCACGTACACATTTACTCATTAGTCGACCATTACGCGCGCAAACGGCAACACTCACACATACATATCACACAAACGGGACTCAGTTTTGTCTTAGCGGAGTTCCGTCCTACTTTTTTTGTTCGTCCATGATGTCAACCTATCGATTCAAACTTTGCAAATATAAAATTTTGTACTGCCCAATACTTTTATCACGATCAAGTTTTATTTGGTGCAAACAATATCTAGTGTCTTCTCCTTCTTCGTCTTTTTACTCGGTCCCTGAGTGCTGACGATTGACACCCATTTTGTTGATGTCTGGTCCTCTACGCACATATTTATAAACGTTGCTTAAAGTTAAGTAGCAATTAGCGTCTGCTTAACCATTTTTTTTTTACGCTAATGTTAGTCTCTAAACTTTAAGGAACGTTTATAAATAAGAAGGCGTCAAACAAGAAATTAAAAGTAATATCTTCTTCCACAGTGCCAACATCAGACGTACAAGGAGTGCTGGGCAAGAAGGCGTCACTACCGTGCGACATCCAGCCTCTGCACTCCGACGATGACGTGGTGATGGTGCTCTGGTTCAAGGAGTCTGATGGGGATCAGCCTTTGTACAGGTAAGGACAAGTTTTTACTCTGTTTGAGGTCTTAAATTCATCACTGAGCGAAAATATACTCGTAGGATAATGTAAATAACTGTGACGTATTTTGATCCTACAGGATAATGTTTCTTCTCATACTGGGAGGTGTTTATCATTGATTTGTTGGATGGTGACTTCTCACCGTTTAGACTCTCCGACGGCACGGTTGACGCAGTGGTTAAGCGATTGACTGCTGCGCTGCGTTTCGGGGGTTCGATTCCCGCACGGAACAAATATTTGTATGACCTGCAAGTAGTTGTTCCGGATCTGGCTGTTTGCACCCACGATACAGAAGAAATTCCTAGTGTGGGGCAAGGTTTTTTGAAAAAAAAGTGAGAAAAGAAACTTTAACTTTATACACTTTGAGTGTTAAGAGATCCATGGAGATTTCTTGTTAACTTTATAGTTTTAATACTCGCAGAGTATTTACTTACCGCCAATCATCGTTTGCGATGCTTGAAGGAGGCGTATGTCCAGCAGTGGACGTTTCTCGGCTAAAATAATGATGATGATGTTGAGTCAACTTTTGGTGTAGGTAATAGGAATCTGTAGTAACATAACCAATCAAACCAAATGATGAAGGATGTCAATGATAAATCGGTTCCAAACCTTAATCAAAACATATTGACCCTTCTCTTGAAAAGCCTACTACTTAAAATAAACTATTTAATAACTAAGAATATATTTAAATATAAGTTGCAAACGTCAACGCGGCAGTCAAATTATTGCCTAGTGATGTTATGTACCGCCAGCACATGGAGTACTGTTTATTATATCAACATGGAACACTTTAACTAATGGTACCGTGGGTAACACGCTTTGATGATATTAGTGATTAATATTAGTAGTACTCAGTACTCAGCCGATTTGATTATTGTTGTGAATGAACATTCAAAACCTTTCAAATATCTATCTCCTATATATAGCAAGTAGAACCTGGATGAGACAGGCACAGGAACGTGGGGATTGGCAGATGAAATTAGAGGCCTTTTCTTAGCAGAAGGTGTAGTTGCTGTGGATGATGATGAAATATCTGACAAAGTAGTTAAAAGCGTCCGTAATAAAAATATAAAAACAATTCAGGAATCAAAATAAGCCTAGCTAAGAAATGACCAGTGCCTACTGATGGCGCCCGTTTACGAACATGATGTCTACTACTACGTTTACGACTAAAAAAGTCTATTCCACCGTATTTCTAGATGTGGCACAAACTTTTGATAGAGTTTGGCATAAGGGCTTGATATACAAGCTAAGACTAATGCTGCCCAATGATTTTGCCGATATCTTGCAATCATACATTACTGATAGAATGCTTCGATTAAGGCACGAGGATGCCGTTTCCGAGATTAAATGATTAAAACTGGCATGCCTCAAGGTAGTGTGCTGAGTCCAGTCCTCTACTCGTCGGATCCATTGGAGATGAAGTGTCCATAATCAGACATCAAATCGCCTTTTGTTGGCAACAACAGACGCGACCAGGAGCGGCTATCAGGAATTCGTTTTACAACTAATCCTAACTTCATAATAATGATGTATTAACCTAGAAATTGAACGCGTATTTCCGCTCGAAATTATTTCCTGCCATAGCTGATAAGAGGTACATTGCATAGTTCATTAACAAAGAGATTAACGAGGTATATTGAATTGAAATTAAAATGAAAGCAAATGCCAAAGCACCCATTTAGCATTTACTTTCTTTTCAGCGCGTCACTTTTCCTTAGCAATATTTCACTTATCAACCCAAAATGTCATCAAATTAAAATCAGCCAAAAGCTGTCCACTGCTAAACCTACCATCATCATCATTTCAGCCGAAAGACATAGGTATACTACTAGACATAGAGCTTCCCTAAGCGTTGTCTCATCTACCTGGCCTATGCTTCTCGCATCCAGTGAGTTCCCGCGACGCTGGACAATCTAGGCATAAACAAAAAAAAAGTTATGATATAATCTAATATAAAAAATTCTCTACATCAGCTACGACATCAGAGGCCGTTCCATCAACCAGCCGAAACTCTGGTCTTCCTCCACGGTGTTCGGGAACCGCGCCTTCTTCCGAGGGAGTGCCACCCCCGCAGTCCTGATGGTCGACAATGTGATAGCCAGTGACGCTGGCGTGTATAGATGCAGGGTAGACTTCAAGAATTCGCCTACTAGGAACCTCAAAGTTAATTTTACTGTTATAAGTGAGTATTAGTGTTTTTTCATTACAATTCATTACTGATAGCAAACAAGATTTAAGAACGAAAGATAAGTGCCAATGCTCTGCCAATGAGTCATTAGAGTTCATATCAAATCTACAATTTAATTTAAAGATAGTATAATATTTGAAGAAGATAGAACTATTTTTGAAGAGTAAAACTCAAAGATTATTAGATTAACTCTGAAAGTGCTAATTTCAGAGTTAATCTAATCATAATTATGTTATCTTCTAAAGAGTAAAGATACTACTACTACTATGTCTATTCCAACAGTCCCACCAAATCGACCAACAATAGTCGACGCAAAGAGAAGAGACAGGGCGAAACTAGTGGAGCCTTACAACGAAGGATCCAACGTCATTCTCATCTGCGAGGTCGAAGGAGGTAAGTTATCTTTATTTTGTGAATTCATGTAACATAATATACATTGTCTGTATTCTCTGAACCGAAAGTGCATACACCAAAGAACTTGCCACCAGAACAGTCAGTACAGAATGCCATATTCTTGACGAGAATACCCAATGCTGCATACTATTTACTCCGTCTGAGAACCTAAGACTCGAGGCCCGGTAGGCGATCGGTTTTTCAGTAGTTACGCTTACAATTTTAAACTTACCAACGAGGCAGTCCATATTCTCACGAAATGTTTCAAAGTTGAATTTGAATCATGTGTAACCGAGTAATATTTTGAAGCTAGTTCAACTCTATAATTACCTACTTTGGTATGTAAAATATTAAAAAAGTTTTAATTTCACTTTTTTAACTTAATTACTTTTGTTTTTACAGTCGAGCCAAAAGGTTCAATCTAGCGAATATTTGGTATATTAAACTACAGCAGAGGTTTTATACATGAAAGCTTTTTGGTAAATATTGTATTATTTGACAAAAAGCTTAGAAGATAGAATTTCAAAAACAATGTTAATAACGACTATAAAGTTTACTCAAAGACCAAATAAACCAAACATAATATACAAACGTGTTTAAACTATCCAGTAAAAGGGAAATTATCTTACTCACAAGGATTTACTGGCACAGCAAATGGCTTCAAGGGAGGCTGTTTAATCTAGGTCCGACATGAAGACGTCTAGCTTAAGCTAATACAGCTAAATGTCAGGTAGAATAAACTTGGGCACTGAGGCGAGAAGGGAAGTGAAACAAGATGTCTTAGACGTAGAGTGGGTAATGTAGGAATGAACATTTTGTAAACAAATCATGATTTTACGTTAGAACGTAGCGATGGTTATTTGGCTGAGAAACCAAGGGCAAATTTTGCCAAATGGTCGAGGAAAAATTAGAAAAAAGAGTTTTTTCATATTATTATATAAACTGCCAGACGTCAATTTTATTCCACAGCTAAAAGATATAATCTGTTGTTGGAAAAATCAGCCTTAATAGGAAAATAGGGACAAAGGAATTGTTGAATTTTCAAAACTAAATACCTAACCTATCCACAACCATTTAAAATGCATAAACAATAGCCGCCCTAAACCCTAATGACCCAAATAATTGATAAAACAAAACGAATCAATAACAAACCTTTAGAGCTATCCGACCAATTAAGAGCCATAATTGTAGCCTTCGAGTGTTAACAAACATTCCGATCCCATACAATTTGGGCTCGAAATAACAATGGCACCATAAAAGATAAACACACAGGATACGTGGGCGTTAATGATGGGAAATATATATAGGAAATGGTTATGATGTTCTTGATAACGGTATATCTATAGTGTGGTGTATGGCTACCATACACCACACTATAGATTTACCGTGATCGATATCCATACACCACATCGATTTGGTCGGGAATGCTGGGATAGATTTATTTCTAGTGGACACGATGTTAAATTGGTATTTTGGAATTTCTGGAATCAGAAGCTGGTATTTAGTAACCGTCACAGATGGAAATACATGAAATCAGTTTAGTGAAATATTGGATTTCGTTTAAAAAACTGCGAGTCAAAGACAAGGGACCGTTTTTTAACCAAAATTAATCACGCTATTAATGAAATCTAAAATATATTTCAAGACAAATCACCATCTTGATTTTGTTCACTTCTTGATGAAAGCCAAGTTGTCAAAAAGAAAAATGAAGCCATTAAACCCCATTATGATTGGAACGACAATTTGTCAATAAGAATAATGGTGGCGACCACGAACTTCAGATAATTATCGACAAATGTGTCTATTTAGATCGATTTTTTCGTAGGCTCTGATTTCATTGTTGTCAAACTATTAGTGTTTGAAAACCTGCGTTATGTAACAATGTACTTTGATGACAACAAGCCTTAATGAGGTGCGAAAAAGGATGGATTATTTTCACACTTGGTGGGTTTATTATAGACACAATTTCATATTTTTACCCAGCCTCTTGACTAGGTAATTTTTCTGTCGATGTGTTCGTTTCGCTATTAGTTTCGACTCCCTCGTTGGTCTAGTGGTCGCTTACGATATTGTTCGATCCCTGGGTCGGGAAAATGTTATTGTGTTTTTACCTAAGGCATTTCATAGTAGCAGCCCGAACCCTGGACTTTTAAAGAAAGAATGTTATGAAACTTTGAGTCTAGTCTGAATAATATTATATTAAAGTGTTTTCTGTATTTGGTAAAGTTAGGTGCGTCTGCGTCGTTGGTCTAGTGGTCGCAAGCGCTACTGCTCAGTATCAGGTCCTAGGTTAGTTTTCCAGGTCAGGCAATGTGTTATAGGGTGTTTGCATCAGGATTTTCGGAGTCTGGATTCGTGCTCGGTTGATGGCAATAGACCCGTCCCCTATTAAATGGGACTTAAACATAACTGGCAAAATTACGGTGTACTATTAAGTAAACCTCTAACCCAACATTTTGAGAAAAATAGACGTTATGTTATGATAAGGTGTGTGTTGTTCTAAGATACTTAAATCAAATTTTCACCCCACAGGTAGACCGCGGCCACGAGTGACGTGGTACTTAGAGAACGTGGTGATAGACGACTCGTTCGAGCAGCGCACTGACGGCATGACGATGAACACGCTGACGTTCCCCAACGTGGGCCGACAGCACCTGAACGCGAGACTCGTCTGCCAGGCATCTAACACCAATCTCGCGCAGCCAGAAACCAAAGTTCTTATTTTAGATATAAATTGTAAGTACAAGATAAAACATTACCACTTTGCAAATGCCATTCTGCCCCCGATAAAAAAAAAGACGCATCTAACATTTTTTCCAGATTTGAGTTATATACATTGCCGGAATCAGAAAAAAAAGGCGCATCTGCCTGTATTTTTAATATTTTTCTAACTTCCTCCAGTGCGATATTAGCACAACAAAATAGGGCGCTTCTGTTAATTTTTTTCACCTGATTGAAGATGAAAAGTCGAATTTATGTGAAACTTAAATAAATAGTCGCATTTACGTAGATAATGTCCCTTTACTTTATAGTTTTTTTTTTAGTTCAGTAATATAAAAGGCGCATACTGGTACCTATTTCTAAGAGGAAGTTAATAAGACGCAAATAAGCATTTGCGTCTAACGCGCTTATAAAAAACTGCTTCCACATTAAGAAAAAAGACCACATCTGACCACTTGCGCCCTGTTTACTTCGTAAAATTGTTTTATCATAGGCGCATTTGCCCTATGCGTCTTAATACGTTACGTTGAATAAAAAAATATAATATGATACATAATAAAAAAGGCGCATGTGTGCAGAAACGTCCTTTTTCCCTAGAATTGTGAATCAAGCGAGGGGGTTGGGCGGGGTATGTTTAGTACGGCGCCTGACCAGTTTCTATGTCAGTTGCGCCCGAGTAGGTTGTAGGAGCACGACGTGTCACCGTCGCGCAATTTTTCTCAGCGTGATTCGTTGTGACAAAGTAAGTATTTTTTATTTGAATAGTTTGTTCGTTGTTTGTGTGCAATTTTATTCAACCGTAGTGTGCCAAATAATAATACGAATTGTTAGACTTGTTTTGATAGAAAAAAAAACACCAATGTCTTACTACTACCTAAGTTATGCACATAATGTATCTATATATTATATTATAAAAATAATAAATTACAGTAAGTACTACATTCGGATTTAGGTGTATGAAAATGATTAAATCATTAACATTTTTATTAGGTACCTACTTACATTACCTATTTATCATTTCTTTGAATAAGATTTATAATACATTAGTGGTACATAACTGAAGTAAGCTTTTATTGAGTTATTCTTATTTAATTGTGTGTGTTTTGTGTGATCATATTTAATTTTCGTTTAATAAAATTAAAGTTTGATGTGCGTTATATCGCTTGCAAACACTTAACGTGCTATATAACGCTTTTTTTAGTGCATTCTAACACTATTAACTGTTGTTACAGGTAAAATTAACATGAAAAAAGGTCGATGCTTTGAGTTACTTACTAAAGCTTTAGCTTCCACAAGTACGGAAAGTACAAATAGTACTGCAGTAGAAAATACAGAGCGTATTTCGCTGTATCCCTTAATTAACGACCGATACCCTTACCAAATAAGCCATGGTGAAGAAATTAACCACGTCTCTACAACTGACAGTGTTCTACCGGATAAAGTCTGCGATAATACCACCACGCAAGCCCGCGCCTACGGTGGTCGGGAATCGGCCTGCGATTCCCGACGTCCAGGGCGTCTCCTGCGGCGGCTAGGGGCGTAAGGGCGCGCATTTTGCATCTCCCTCACGCGTTCCGCCTCCTCCTTCGCGAACATTACTGCTTCGCAGAAGGAGGTGACGGCTTCCCAAGCCCTCTCGCTCCGTACCATGGCCTGGACCAGGGCCAGACGCGAGAGATCGCCACCGCCAATCGCCTCCACGAGGACACGGCGGTACTCCGCCCAAGCTGGGCAGACCTCCACCGTATGCTCCACCGTGTCCTCCGGGCGATCCATACAATGGTGACACCCGGGCGTTTCCTCCCGCCTTATCCGGAACAGGAACCTCCCGAAACAACCGTGTCCGGTGAGGACCTGCGTCAGGCGGAAGGTGAGGACGCCATGGCGCCTCTCTAGCCACTCCTCAATGAGTTGTGGCGTGCCCAGCGCTGGCTTTCGACAATCGCACTCTCCATGCCGCCCTGAGATCCCGCCGGAGCTCTGTCCGCTGTACCCTGATTTCTCGCGGCAGCGGAGCTACGCCCCGGTGTTTCGCCTCCTCGCGCCACTCCCAAATGTGCGCGAGGACTTTTGCCTCCAGATCCCATGGCGGTAATCCGGCAAGGAGGCTCGCCGCCGTTATTTTCGTTATTTTTTTAAGACGTGTTTGTTATAATAAAGATATAAAAGATAATTACAATAGATCTGTATCTATTTAAGACTGATTAAGCTAAACTTTGCTCAAGTTTAAGCTCGTTATAATTTACTGTGCCATGGACAGCATTTTTGTTTATGTGGGTCAAAAGAGTTTCAAATAAATACTTGACTATATCAATGGTGTTTTATTTAAAAACAATAAATTAGGCTATGGCTTATATGATACCCAAGAACCTACTGTAATATTTCAGATATATTATCTTAGATAAAACGATTATTAAATCATTTTGTAAGCATTTTATCTAAGCCAAGGCTTATCTACATACTTTCTAATTCTAAAGAAAAAAGGCGGAAATACCTATATGCGCCCATTTTTGTTAAAATCATATACTAGGTAGATAAACTAAATACTTAGAAGAAAAGTACAGCCAATAGCGTTTGAAATTTAAAAGACGCATCTAGCCATTTACGTCTATTCAACCAAGTATGTAATATTTTTCTTCGTTTTTTATGCTAAGATGAAACGGTTTTTTCATTATTTTTATTATAATAATTAAATAAATTCATATTATTTATTAAACCAAGTTAAAGCCTATTATAGTGGGCATAATTTTCAACTTTTATTATGTAAATATTTTAATTTACTCGAAGACAGCAAACGATTTCCCGTTTCAATAATTAAAACATTTATTTCTCCGTTTTTACTTTTTGTTAGATACGTCTTTTTTTTTATCGGGGGCAGCCTGCCCCCGATAAAAAAAAAGACGCATCTAACATTTTTTCCAGATTTGAGTTATATACATTGCCGGAATCAGAAAAAAAAGGCGCATCTGCCTGTATTTTTAATATTTTTCTAACTTCCTCCAGTGCGATATTAGCACAACAAAATAGGGCGCTTCTGTTAATTTTTTTCACCTGATTGAAGATGAAA
Organism: Brachylomia viminalis; assembly: GCA_937001585.2. Lineage (NCBI taxonomy): Eukaryota > Metazoa > Arthropoda > Insecta > Lepidoptera > Noctuidae > Brachylomia > Brachylomia viminalis. The sequence goes on along the minus strand of OW443307.2, from coordinate 2,141,218 downwards.
AGTCGAATTTATGTGAAACTTAAATAAATAGTCGCATTTACGTAGATAATGTCCCTTTACTTTATAGTTTTTTTTTTAGTTCAGTAATATAAAAGGCGCATATTGGTACCTATTTCTAAGAGGAAGTTAATAAGACGCAAATAAGCATTTGCGTCTAACGCGCTTATAAAAAACTGCTTCCACATTAAGAAAAAAGACCACATCTGACCACTTGCGCCCTGTTTACTTCGTAAAATTGTTTTATCATAGGCGCATTTGCCCTATGCGTCTTAATACGTTACGTTGAATAAAAAAATATAATATGATACATAATAAAAAAGGCGCATGTGTGCAGAAACGTCCTTTTTCCCTAGAATTGTGAATCAAGCGAGGGGGTTGGGCGGGGTATGTTTAGTACGGCGCCTGACCAGTTTCTATGTCAGTTGCGCCCGAGTAGGTTGTAGGAGCACGACGTGTCACCGTCGCGCAATTTTTCTCAGCGTGATTCGTTGTGACAAAGTAAGTATTTTTTATTTGAATAGTTTGTTCGTTGTTTGTGTGCAATTTTATTCAACCGTAGTGTGCCAAATAATAATACGAATTGTTAGACTTGTTTTGATAGAAAAAAAAACACCAATGTCTTACTACTACCTAAGTTATGCACATAATGTATCTATATATTATATTATAAAAATAATAAATTACAGTAAGTACTACATTCGGATTTAGGTGTATGAAAATGATTAAATCATTAACATTTTTATTAGGTACCTACTTACATTACCTATTTATCATTTCTTTGAATAAGATTTATAATACATTAGTGGTACATAACTGAAGTAAGCTTTTATTGAGTTATTCTTATTTAATTGTGTGTGTTTTGTGTGATCATATTTAATTTTCGTTTAATAAAATTAAAGTTTGATGTGCGTTATATCGCTTGCAAACACTTAACGTGCTATATAACGCTTTTTTTAGTGCATTCTAACACTATTAACTGTTGTTACAGGTAAAATTAACATGAAAAAAGGTCGATGCTTTGAGTTACTTACTAAAGCTTTAGCTTCCACAAGTACGGAAAGTACAAATAGTACTGCAGTAGAAAATACAGAGCGTATTTCGCTGTATCCCTTAATTAACGACCGATACCCTTACCAAATAAGCCATGGTGAAGAAATTAACCACGTCTCTACAACTGACAGTGTTCTACCGGATAAAGTCTGCGATAATACCACCACGCAAGCCCGCGCCTACGGTGGTCGGGAATCGGCCTGCGATTCCCGACGTCCAGGGCGTCTCCTGCGGCGGCTAGGGGCGTAAGGGCGCGCATTTTGCATCTCCCTCACGCGTTCCGCCTCCTCCTTCGCGAACATTACTGCTTCGCAGAAGGAGGTGACGGCTTCCCAAGCCCTCTCGCTCCGTACCATGGCCTGGACCAGGGCCAGACGCGAGAGATCGCCACCGCCAATCGCCTCCACGAGGACACGGCGGTACTCCGCCCAAGCTGGGCAGACCTCCACCGTATGCTCCACCGTGTCCTCCGGGCGATCCATACAATGGTGACACCCGGGCGTTTCCTCCCGCCTTATCCGGAACAGGAACCTCCCGAAACAACCGTGTCCGGTGAGGACCTGCGTCAGGCGGAAGGTGAGGACGCCATGGCGCCTCTCTAGCCACTCCTCAATGAGTTGTGGCGTGCCCAGCGCTGGCTTTCGACAATCGCACTCTCCATGCCGCCCTGAGATCCCGCCGGAGCTCTGTCCGCTGTACCCTGATTTCTCGCGGCAGCGGAGCTACGCCCCGGTGTTTCGCCTCCTCGCGCCACTCCCAAATGTGCGCGAGGACTTTTGCCTCCAGATCCCATGGCGGTAATCCGGCAAGGAGGCTCGCCGCCGTTATTTTCGTTATTTTTTTAAGACGTGTTTGTTATAATAAAGATATAAAAGATAATTACAATAGATCTGTATCTATTTAAGACTGATTAAGCTAAACTTTGCTCAAGTTTAAGCTCGTTATAATTTACTGTGCCATGGACAGCATTTTTGTTTATGTGGGTCAAAAGAGTTTCAAATAAATACTTGACTATATCAATGGTGTTTTATTTAAAAACAATAAATTAGGCTATGGCTTATATGATACCCAAGAACCTACTGTAATATTTCAGATATATTATCTTAGATAAAACGATTATTAAATCATTTTGTAAGCATTTTATCTAAGCCAAGGCTTATCTACATACTTTCTAATTCTAAAGAAAAAAGGCGGAAATACCTATATGCGCCCATTTTTGTTAAAATCATATAAAAAAAAATAAAAAAAAAAAAAAAAGATAAAGATATAAGATGGTAGATAAACTAAATACTTAGAAGAAAAGTACAGCCAATAGCGTTTGAAATTTAAAAGACGCATCTAGCCATTTACGTCTATTCAACCAAGTATGTAATATTTTTCTTCGTTTTTTATGCTAAGATGAAACGGTTTTTTCATTATTTTTATTATAATAATTAAATAAATTCATATTATTTATTAAACCAAGTTAAAGCCTATTATAGTGGGCATAATTTTCAACTTTTATTATGTAAATATTTTAATTTACTCGAAGACAGCAAACGATTTCCCGTTTCAATAATTAAAACATTTATTTCTCCGTTTTTACTTTTTGTTAGATACGTCTTTTTTTTTATCGGGGGCAGCATTGTAATCGGAGTATGTGACTACGCTACCACTGACTTTGAAGAATTGGCAAAGTTTGTGGTACGCCTTGTTCAAATTTGAACTAATCAGAAGAAGATTAACACTATTATTTCGCGTTTCCATAAAAAAACGAATTACTACTCTCTTGTAAAATTATAACAATGCAAGTCAATTTGCTCAAAAAAATGGGTTTCACTTTTCCCTCCAATTTCCTATCAATATTTTAATGCTTGACACTTGCGTATATTCAGCATTTTATTTCTGTCATTTTTGTCAGTGCATTTTAAAAGAATACCAACATGTTATTTGGGTAGGACAACATTTTTGTCAGTGAATATTAAAAAAGAATTTCGAATACCAAAATACTATTTGAGTACGATTTATGTTTTTGGATGATGCTTGCAAAATGTACGCTTATATATTTGATTTTTTTTTACAGTAAAACCAATAACCGTGAATATACTGACGAAGGAGAAGCAGGTATCAGCAGATAAAAGGTACGAAGTGGAGTGCAAGACGACAGGTTCAAGACCAGAGGCATACGTCACGTGGTGGAAGAACAACAGACAGCTCAAGAGGATGGCAAAAAACGTGAGTTAACTGTACCTACTTTCAAACAGTATAGTTTTTAATGCACTTTTTCCCCTTTTATGACCATGTTGCAATCTCATAATTAATGGTCCCAAGTGGCAAAAAGGTGCATTTTAATTGATGAGTACTGAAATTTTTTTCGGTTTCAGCTAACTTAAACGGTGCACAGAGATATTACTCAAACTAATTTAATTAGAAACCAAATTCATAAAAGTGATAATTATCAGAAATAAATATACGTGTGAACAGGTTTTCATTGATTGTTTTGTTGATTGTGAGAATGAAGGCCAGTTTTATTATACGTTGAAATATTTATGTTAATTTATGAACACTCTAGATGCTGTGAATCATCAAAGATGCAAATTGAATTAAGACTGCTAAAACTTATACCCACAAACAAAATTCCGTCAACCTCAAAAACCTCATCTCTCTTGTTTATAACCGACCCAATCTCAACACCAAACAACAGAATCACTTCCAGAGCATACAATATCAAATGCAATTTAACCTAAAGCGCATCTTTTCGCAGTTTTCCGAGAACAACGAGACGTTGAGCGTGCTCAGCTTAGTGCCTGGCGTGGAGGACGACGGCAAATATTTGACGTGCCGCGCTGAGAACAAACATATACAGGACTCCGCTATTGAGGACAAATGGAGGCTCAATGTTCACTGTGAGTATTGATGACAGTTTGAAGAGTTTTGATTGGAGAGATGAATGGGTTGAAAGCATTTTAGTGCAAATTTTAAAATTTGAGATACGTGGTATCTGTTTACTGTTGAGAATATTAACAAAGCATGTATAATAGTTAATTTCTTGTTTATTTTTGAAATCGACCTTTTACCTTTGTTATTCATCATTTCTTATTATATCTACATGTTATACAGTCCACTCTTACTTTCATTTTACTATACCACGATCTATCGTCGCGATCAGGTAGGTAATAATAACATTATAAGAAAATAAATTCTCAAAAGACGTAGGTGGCTTTTGAAATGTAGAACTAATTAGAATTTTATTGATAAAAATACTGAAATCTGAATCAGAGAGGAGTAGCCAAACGCATACAAGAACTAAGGCAGCCATTTAAGCCAGGATAATTTAAAATAGGATAATGTATATAAAGTTTAAAATATTCGTTATGAGTTTAGTTGAATTTAGCCCGCATTTTAGTGATACGTCATCACTAAAATGCGGGCTAAATTCAACTAAACATTCATACAAGTACATACTGATTCCGTTGAAAACACACATTTTGCTAACGAGGACAAATGGAACCTTGCCTTTCAGTGTAAGCATTAATCAGAATTGAAAGAATTTTGATTATAGAAACGATGATGGATTTTGAAATTCCAAGTCAATATTTCTTCCGTCTTTCACTATCATATACTATAAAAATATCTTGTTAGAACAACAGTAATAGCACATAATAAATATATTATATTTTCATATGGCAGCAGTGTTCAATGTTCATCGAATAACGCATAGAATACTTTGTTATATCAAGAACAAGTCAGATTAAAACTATGGCAAAAGGGAACACCGTCTACAAAAGTTTAACGTTCCAAACTATGATGTGAAACAACTTATACAACATGAATTTTCCCGTTTATTTTCTAGTAACAAACTTTACGAATATCTTCGAGCTTGTCTGAAGCAACTTTGAGTTTAATGAAAAAACTAATTCTAAACTAAATATCCAAGAAAGTGGTCTTCGAACACGTGTCCCTACCACTGTATTATCAAGTTGGCAATTCCACTCAAGTCATCTCACTAATTCTGATATCAACTTGTGATTGGATAACTTTCAAGTTCTCGAACTTTCTTCGTTAAAACACTGTTTTTTTTTTCAGTTTGATTCACTACATTGTAGTTGACTTTATTATACTGTTCAAGTTTCTAGTTGTACCATGTTTGGAAATCAAAGCTATTATTGTTTGATCCATTTCATGTTGTTGTATTAAAATTGCAATTTTTGTTTCACGATCTTGTGTAAACTTGTTAAACTTTACTTTTGTCCTCTTGAGATGAAGACATAAAATAGAAAAGACTATAGTGTTTTAGGTTGTTGTTTTGTATTTGGCGTTTCTCAGTAGCTCTATTTCACGCATGTGCCACAGTAATATTATACGATGACCGATCTGTAACGCAATATTTTTCCCAGAATTTACTTATTTTTCATTTTTATTTTCACTGATTATGGGCTTAGATTAGGCAGTTTCTTTTTTTTATATCTGTGAACATTTTCATTATTAAAACCCTTCTTATTAACAATCTTTTTCGCAGATGTCCCCATAGTTGACTTGAAGATGGGCTCAAATCTCAACCCCGATGAGATTAAAGAAGGCGACGACGTGTACTTTGAGTGTACTGTCAAGGCTAATCCCAAGACACATCGCCTTGTCTGGTTTCATGATGTGAGTAATTGGAATCATTGTAATTCACTTAAAGTAAGCCACGGCGATGGTACTGTTGATAACGTTGGTAATGGTCTTATGCTATTTTATGAGGTAGCTAACTGAGCCAATAATTCTGTTGATGTCATTGGTGCTGGTGTAATTGTTGGCTCATTAGGCATATCAGCTTTGTCCCTGGGATGTGAAGTACTTGCGATGCGTCTGGCTTTTGCAGATGTCCATAAGCGGCAGTGACCATTTACTATTACAAGAACCGCCTATTAGTTTGCCACCCAATTACATATAACAAAACCATAATATCTCAATAGTTTAATTGTATTTATTTAAATAAGAATTTTTCCTTGTTCCAAAATAAGAGTGATAATGGTAATATAATTGCCAACCATACAACATATTATTTTCTAATTGAATAGAAGAGTGCCTGAAATAAGTGAGATTAACGAAAATCTGAAGAACGAAAAATAATGAGACTAAAACAAATCAAGTTAGTAGTCTTGTTGTGATCCTACTTAGTGTCAATTTAGTTCGTCCCTAGACATTTTTTCGGACCTATAATTCAATTATTTATTTATTGCACGCCTCATAACGCGAAGCGATTGAGGTAGTGCTTTACTCCAGACTCGTCAAGCAATTTTGTGATCTTCAAATAGCTATCACCACTATATTGCACTTATACAATAATATGAGTAGATGTACATTGAGAAAATACTTAAATTGAACCATCGCATACTTTCTAAAAACATTTTAAGTTTCTACGTTGAATAAAAAAACGTTTCGTGGACGTCCTTTTTTTTTCGTGGCTGGGAAATCGTCAATTAACTTCTCCCGCTCTGAGCAGAGAGTGCCAGGGGCCACGGTATCCCTCTCGGACTTTCCCGCAACCCTGGCAGGCATCGGCCCTAGCGGACCCCGTCATTGATGCTGACATCTCTTTGAGGCGCGCGTGGAACACAACGCACCATCGACCCGGGCCTGGTCCTTATCGAACGGCGAGCTGCCCATTGCTCGCCGTTCGCAAGCCCGCGCCTACGGTGGCCGGGAATCAGCTTGCGATTCCCGGCCAGTACGGTATATACGGTAGTTACGACACAGCTTAGGGCGAATTTCTCCAGTAAGGGCCTGTGCACACCACGTTTTTTAAACGCGCCGTTGACGCGCGTTTGTAGCGATACAGACGCGATACGCATGCGAGTCAGACGCAGCTTGTAGACCTCTGTAGGATAAAAGCACGCTGTCGACGCATGTTTCTAAAACGCGCTTCAACGGCGCGTTTAAAAAACGTGGTGTGCACAGGCCCTAAAACTGAACGTGATCACCGTATCTAAACCACGTTCAGTTTCATTGGCAAAATTAAAAGTTCCATCGGCAAAGTTCGTCAAACAAAATTTTCAACCACTGCTATATTTGTGTAAAGCAATTGCTATTAATAGTTTTATTACATATTTCAATTAGGCTACATCTACCGTCTACACCGGTAGAGAAAGTTGTGTCGCACTTTATAGGTACTTACCCTATTTAGCAATTCATTAGAAGTAAGTACCTCGACATGTAGATAGGTACGATAAAATATGCATACAATATAAAATTACTTGACTTCCAACTCCCAGTTAACTGCAACGCCTTTATGTATAAAGGTTTCCAGGAAATGCAACGTACTACGGTATTCACTGTTAAGGCGCGGACTGACTACGATTTTAATCGCTATTACCGCACTTACACAACCGCATCTGCGCGTTTTACGGTAATGCACACACTCGCAAACGCTAACACGGGCGTTTGTGTGCTCAAGGAAAGTTGCATAGTATACGTAAGGAAATCAGATGTTTTCTGTTGAATATACTTACTTATGACGTGCGTTCTAAAATTCGATGTAATTACAGTGTCGGTTCATAATATGATACAATAAATAATTACACATAACAATTTAAAAAAAAAACAATTAAATCACTACTGTTTATTTTTATTACAGTACATGATAAACAGGTCAAATATAAACATTCCGAATTTTACCCGACTGCTCTAGAAGGGGAATTATGCTTTTCAGGTATAAGTCAGTATCAGGGATGGAAGGGTTAATTAAATGGGTAGTTATGCCATTTCAAACTAATGTTTGTGTTTTAGATAGATACTTAGTGAGTGCGGTAAAAAAATAGAAAATAAAACCAACATAAAGGCCCTCGGACCACTTAAAAATCACATAAACTCTAAATAAATGCAATAATATCACAGCTCCAAAGTGACAAATGCCATAATGTTTCTAAGAAAATGCGGAGCCGGGACGTAAGCTAGAATTCTGAAAAATTTAGACGATAGAGGGATCATCCACGGGAATGGAAGCTGCTGCTGGCTGAATATTAGTTGGTATTTGCTAAAATTGGTAAAACAGTGCGTGAATTGAACTAAAGTTCTGTGGCGGACTACTAAGGCTACTCACTGCCTAATATTGAAGTGAAAATTCAGTCTCGGTGGAAATATGGGCAATAAAAATAAAATGTTGCGAAAGAGTTTTACAAGAAAAAGACGAAATACTCGAAAAAATTATGGAATGTTTGGGTAAGTAGGATGATTACGGTATTGTATCATAACATTTGAAATTTGTATTTAGTTTAGTTTACTTACGAAACTGTATAAATCTATAGAAACGGTATTGACAATTTCTACAAACATTTTGCTAAATCCAAAAACAAATAGGTGCACTCTATTTTGATGTCTATAGAATGCATATTTGAATGCGCCTAGTGCAAACGTCTCTGGTCGAAGCAACCATCGAGGCGATAGCCATATTGCAATAGTAGGTATAAGTAACAAAAACAAACTTGCAGATAAATCAGAGTGCGTTCGTAATTATTATAATAATATAAATATTGCACTAGTTATATATAAAGCATTTTGATTCTTTTGTAAGATTATTTTTATAATATTTATTGAGTCATTCATTATACCAGTGCCGATAATTTTTGAAAACGAAAAAAGTACAGTAGGATGAAACCCATTGGAAAAGAAAGAGAATATAACAAAAATGAAAGGAAAAATAATTTACGGGCGATCCGAGGTCGGGAAGTGGGGGTTTAAGGGTAAAAAGCGGTTTATCTCGATTTCCGGCAAAACTACAAGTCTTATGGAAAAAAGTGTAATAGCAAAGTTGTAGGTAATAAAAAGATCTACAACTTTTGTATTCACACTTTTTTCAAGTAACCTCAAAATTTATGTGAAAAATTCAAATAACCAAGTTCTTGGTTTTTTATTTTTATCTTTTACACAGCATTTTTTTTTTCGCGAAATTTCTTCACTTCCCGACCTCGGATCGCCCGTAAATTATTTTTCCTTTCATTTTTGTTATATTCTCTTTCTTTTCCAATGGGTTTCATCCTACTGTACTTTTTTCGTTTTCAAAAATTATCGGCACTGGTATAATGAATGACTCAATAAATATTATAAAAATAATCTTACAAAAGAATCAAAATGCTTTATATATAACTAGTGCAATATTTATATTATTATAATAATTACGAACGCACTCTGATTTATCTGCAAGTTTGTTTTTGTTACTTATACCTACTATTGCAATATGGCTATCGCCTCGATGGTTGCTTCGACCAGAGACGTTTGCACTAGGCGCATTCAAATATGCATTCTATAGACATCAAAATAGAGTGCACCTATTTGTTTTTGGATTTAGCAAAATGTTTGTAGAAATTGTCAATACCGTTTCTATAGATTTATACAGTTTCGTAAGTAAACTAAACTAAATACAAATTTCAAATGTTATGATACAATACCGTAATCATCCTACTTACCCAAACATTCCATAATTTTTTCGAGTATTTCGTCTTTTTCTTGTAAAACTCTTTCGCAACATTTTATTTTTATTGCCCATATTTCCACCGAGACTGAATTTTCACTTCAATATTAGGCAGTGAGTAGCCTTAGTAGTCCGCCACAGAACTTTAGTTCAATTCACGCACTGTTTTCAGTCATAAATTACTTGAAAACTATAATCGAATTTTGCACAGAGCGTCCGGTGCCAACCATCCAAGTCGAGCGCTGCCCGACGACTAAAGTATGACCGCGTAAACGATTGTCACCACTATGGAGCGTCAATAAGATTGAAAATTGAAAATGATATTTGTGTTGAAATGTGACGTAAGCTGCGAATGGGCATTTATTTTACTGCTTTTCTTTAGATTATTTAAAATATAGACAGAAAATTAAATAATGGTTCAGTTAAAGTTTAAAAAAAATGGAAAACCTACTAAATTCTTAAAAAAAAAACTGTTGTTATCGCTGGAAATACAGAGATCTTCGACGTCAAAGTTTATTTTTGTGCTACAACTTCCCAATTTTTTATTGGGAATATCAAACTATTATTTATTATTCTGTTCGGTTTAAATTCTTCTTTATACCCTTCTCTGTTCACTGTATTTTTCGCGTTACTTATTTTTATTACATTACGTCATACTCGACGTTCTAAGAAACCAATGTTTGGGAATATTGAGATAACACCGCACCTTAAAAGGCATTTATTTAAAACAGGAATGAATTGGCAACCACCAATTCACGTAGTTATTTGTAATTATTATAGTATGCTCTTTATTCATTTATAAAATACAATACAAAATAATCTTTATCTACAGTAATTAGTTATAGTTCAATTAGTTATTTGTAATTCTGTATGTTTTACTCTGGACATTGCAAAGGAGTCCGCCATGTTGTTATTTATGTATTTTATATAATGCTTACTTTGAAGGTTTTAATGGTGCTTGTTATGGGAGTTTGCAGAAGGTTTAATGCCGAAAAATAGAAGGAAAAAAATGCTGAGATAATTGAGGCCTCAAAGTAAAACCATGTGCAAATAATATAGGTGCCTTAAAAACACCTTGTTGTTTTTATTTCTTCACAAAGAGAAGTTTTTTTATGGACAGTCTATTAGTATCACTTTTGTTGAAAGACTTTTTACGACAGAGGAATCAAACTTAATTAGAAATACAACTTACAACAAAACTTATAATTATACAAACAATTATAATAATTAGCAATGAACAGAAACGTTCTTGATGATGAAGCAATTTGAATGTTTGTCAAACTTCTTTCCAAAAAGACGTACCTATTCGAACTTCACGAATGATAAAAATTATAAATGATTTTATTTCTGTAAGTAGGTTTGTACAAACACTTTCACACGTCAAACATATGTTTTTTTAAACAAGATGAGGCCGGTGTTTCCTATTTGACTACTCTGAGAAGAAAGGCCGAAACAAACTCAGAGGTCACAGTCTCTTTAAAAGTTCAGACAAAATCTTGGTCAGATCATGTGAAGGCTATGTAGATCGGTATCTAAAATGGTCTTTTGAGGAAAGAACCACACAGTTTGATTGGACCTGTCCAGTCAGTGCACGCAATTGTCAGCAATCGTGCAGCTCAACTCAGAACTTAAGGAGCTCAATGAATAACGACAATACCAAAGAAAGGACATTTGAGTAGGCTGCATAAATTACTCAAACTGGCAGATCATGATTAAACTAACTGAGAAAAATACAAAAAAGCAATGACTGACATAGTTCTCACATTCACAATAATTAAAATAATATTATAATACTTTGCAAAGTAAATACTCATGTTATAGTATATTTAAAAAGTAAGGAATCCGCTAGTAAAATCACCACGACCATAAACTTTGAAAATGCACTAAAATATTTGCAAGAAAAAAATCTTGCAGACTTGCTTTTCTGTGACGACCCGAATTTGCTAACAGACAAACTCATTCAAAAACTGATTGATTCTATTAAATACAACACTAACACAAAAGTTATCGCTAGTAGCAAACGAATAATTAAGCCGTGGATCACCCCAGGATTATTAAAATGCATTAAAAATCGTAATAAATTACAAAAAAAATATAAATCAGATTCGTATAATGACATTTTAAAAATAACGTACAATCGGTACAGAAATTATTGTAATAATCTTATAAAAAAATTAAAAAGAAAATTCGAAAGAGAATTACTTGCTAAATCGGTTACAAATACAAAATTATTATGGAAAAATATTAAATCAATCACCTACTCAAATAAACCTAAAAATCAAAGCACTGAATTATTAAATATCCTACCCTCTCCAACTGCATCAGTGAACTCTGTTAATAACTTTTTTGCTAATATTGGAAAGCAATTAGCCCAGCAAATTCCGATGAATAATACCTTTGGCCGATCTAACATTCCACCAACACAAATTAATTCTTTTGGTCTCTTGGACACTGACCCCATAGAAGTAGAAAGTGTTCTGATGAGTTTGAAATCCGACAGTGCTCCAGGATGGGATAATATTCCCACTAAATTCCTAAAATATGTTAGCAAGGAAATTGTCCCTGTCATAACTCATCTGGTAAATCTCTGTTTTAGGAAAGGTACCTTTCCGACACTACTGAAGCAATCCATTATTACACCGGTGCACAAGGGAGGGAATAGCGACGATGTCAATAACTACAGACCTATTTCTGTCTTACCAGGTTTATCCAAGGTTTTAGAAAAAAATATTAATATAAGACTCTCACAATATCTAGAAAAATTTAAAATATTATCACCTACACAATTTGGCTTTAGACGGGGAATATCAACTGAGGATGCAGTTACAGCGCTTAGCTCGCTGATAACTGATTATGTCGACTCAGGGAAAAAGTGTCTGGCTGTATTCCTTGATTTAAAAAAAGCCTTTGACACCGTTGCTGTTCCAACCCTTTTGTCCAAGCTAGAAGGAATTGGAATAAGGGGAACCCCTCTTGTGTTTTTTAAAGATTATCTGTCAAACAGAAGACAGAGGGTTAAGATAGGGACATACATCAGTGATGACGTGGAGGTATCATTCGGTGTGCCTCAAGGAAGCGTATTAGGACCTACACTTTTCTTAATGTATATAAATGACCTATGTAATTTAAAAGTAGATAACGCAAAAATATTTTCTTACGCCGATGATACTTCCATTGTCTTTTATGGTGATAACTGGTCCGAAGTAAAGCTCAAAACGGAAATAGGTATGGCTCAAATTGCTAATTGGCTCAATGAAAATCTCCTTACGTTAAACGCAACTAAAACCAACTATATGTGTTTTACAATTAGAAACCGCTCACAACCAGATCAAGATTTAAATATAAAAATACATTCTTGTAAACGAGCCATGAATGATGCCTGTACATGTCCTATAATTAATAAAGTAACACAGACAAAATATTTAGGTGTCATAATTGACCAACATTTGAGTTGGTACTCCCACCTTGAACATGTTGCTGATAGAATACGCAAATTGGGATGGATATTTAAATCACTAAGATATGTGACCCCTGCAAGTATAGCCACAAATGTGGGCGCCAAGAGAAATCTTCTAAATGAAATCTATACAGCCCTTGCACAATCTGTAATAGTCTACTGTATACCTGTATGGGGTGGGGCAGCGAAATCAAAATTTATAGACGTTGAACGAGCGCAAAGAGGTCTGATAAAAATAATGTACTTCAAGAAACGGAGATTCCCTACTGAAAGTCTATATGAGATTAGCGGCCTGCTATCTGTTAGGAAATTATATATCTGTGCCTCGACCTTAAAAAAGCATAAGGCACTTACATACGACAAAAACATAATGTTAAAGAGAAGAAAGGATATTATTGTGCAGGTGCCACAATCTAAAACCAATTTTGCTGCTACACAATATAATACTCAATCAGCACGGTTATATAATAATATTAATAAAGACGTATATATTTACACTGAACATCTTCATAAAGGTAAGAAAATGCTAATAGAATGGTTAAAATCACGCACCTACGCAGATATTGAATGGTTGTTACAATAAGTGGAAATTAGTTAACTGACACCGCCACACCCGCACGCACATCCTATCATACACACATCCACACCAACCACACACCTCTCACACCCCAAACACATCACACACCACACACACTCGGCACACTAAACACACCCCTCACACATCACACACTCCGCACACCCAACACACCCACATTAATGTAAAGTGTAACTTAAGTAACTAATAAGAATTTAATTTTGTAAGTGTACAAACAGCCGAAGCTATGGAAGTGCGGAGTCTCCTAACACAGGCGTCATCATGCTTAAAAGGAGGCTCCAATCATAAACTAATGTAAACTAGTTGGTACAGAAATAAACATTTTGTATTTTGTATTTTTTGTATTTATAAAACATCAATGTCAACGTGTATATAAAAATCCGGACATAATCTTTGATAACAATGTAGATTCGTGTCTGAAATGGTCTTTTGACGAAAGAACAACACGGGTTGAGTGGGTTTATCCAGTCAGCGCATGCATTTGTCAGTAACCGTGCAGCTCAACTCAGAACTTAAGGAGCTCAAATGAATCCTTCTTATATCTTTCATACAGAACTCCGAAATCTACCACAACGAAGGTGCAGGCGTCATCCTGAGTGCCCAGAGCCTAGTCCTCCAGAGTGTGACGAGAGCAGCAGCAGGGGACTACACCTGCATGGCAGCCAACAGCGAGGGAAAGGGGACCAGCAACCCTGTGACCTTGCTGGTTCGATGTGAGTATATAGACTTAAATTGTGTTAATGATAGTTGAATGTGACAAAGGCAACTCTACGGATACTTAGCAGTTTAGCAAAACTTGAGCTCTCCTCTTCCTTCAGTCGTTGCTCAAAGCGAGGAGTCACGCGTCGTGATGTGCCCTTTTTCAACGATACCCCTCCATTTGTGACTATCTTTGGCCTGTTGTAGTGCGTTGAACTTTTGCTCTAATTAATTGTTTGTTATTTTTTGTTAACATTTTACATTCACGGCTTGGAACTTGGATGTCTTTCAAAGGGCTTTCATACTTTTTTCAACCTAGTAGGTTAACTAGGTAAACGATTAAAACTCATGTAGCCACACGAATTGCCAGCTGTAAATAGATACCATGTAGAAACTACCAAACACCAAATATTGTACACGAGCACTTATGTATCTCCGCGATTTCTGCAACCAACACACTCTTACTCCTTTCTCAGCGACTAGCATTTAGTGTAGAAAGCGAGTATCTCCAGGGATTCAATATACTCGTAGGGTTGCTTAATCGTAGTAAACATGATTAATGTTCCTTCTTCCCTTTTTAACACACCTTACTTAAATTTAAATTCGGTTCTTGTCAGTGAAAAAGCACACGACCAATATTTTTCCATCGAGATAACAGAATCTGGACTTACAACTAATCCAGATTTTTTTTCCTTTGATGCAAAGTTCAAATAACATACCCGCAAAACAAAATAAGGCTATTGTAGAAACAAAACACACCATAAAATGGCGTCACGTCCGACGAAAGTGAAATACACCTCAATAACAGTATAATAAAATCTGGTCACTGCTGCGTGACCCTTTAAATAGTAAAACGAAAAAGGTTAAGTGATAAAATGAGAACTTGACTCCTTTAACATGGTATACACGGGAGGGACATCCTAAGGAAAACTTTACCATGGATCCATTCAGTATTACCAGCGCTTCGTTGGTTAAAAAAAAAAGAAACTGGTGTTAAATGTTCACCGTGCTTTATCGTAGGAACGTTGTTATACTAGAAAAATCTCTTTATTTTTTGGTTTGGAATTTAGGATCATTGCAAAATCTTATCTTCTATTCCTCTTTGTGTAAATGTCAACCCTAATTCCGCAGTACACTCAACATTCGTTTGAGGTTAACAAAATTTTAGAGTCCGTTAGATTGCTTTGGAAGCTAGATTTGGTACTACGTTTTGAATAATGCTTTTAGGAAAGATGTTACGCGGACGTTTGGTGAAATAATGGCCCGAGAATTGGTAACGAAGCCGAAGTAATAAGTGTATTGTTAGCCCGTTCAAACAATGTAAATGGAAGTTTAGAGTACAATGTGACTAGAACAATCAACGTTTGAATAGTTGGTTTAGAGTTTTGAATGGTTTCTGTACAGTCACATTTTGTGGAAGCACACTCGTTTTAGTTTTGGTATGTGAAATGTTTGAACTTACCACATGCAAGGTAATTTGGTCGATTTATACCCATTTTTCATTTACAATATTTTATACCTCACTAGCAAACCCGGCGAACTCCGTTTCGCCACCAGATGGCTTCTTTTTTTTTCACTATAATCCTCACGGAGCCCGAGACCTTTCCAACGAATGCAAAACCGTGGAAATCGGTTCGTGCGTTCTGGAGTTATATCGTCAGGAAAGAAAACCCTAATTATTTTTATATAGTAAAAAAAAAGATAGAAGAGCTGTAATTAAGAATACAACATCTCCAAAGCGCATAATAAGCCAGTAAATACGTAGGATACCATTACAGTGGTTACAAAGGCAAGCAATGAAAGATTCATTTTCCAACTGTTAACACAGCGCAAAAATCCAAACCGTTGTTTCTGAAAACCGTCAGTTGCAGACTCGAAATCTCAACTAACACAACAGCAACTATTTTCCACCAAAACCCAACAATTAAGAGAGAACAACAGAACTAAAAGACCCGCAAAATGTTATCACTTAAACTGTGCCCGTAGAAAATTATATTAAAGTTTTGTTGGGAAACAAAGGGAGGTTAAAATTCCCCTGAAAACCGTAAACCTTCCCTGTTTCCGTCAACCACGGAAGCGATATAAAAACCTGAGAAAATGCAATTTACTTGCAAAATGGATGAGGGGTTGCACGGTGGACCCTAAAGTTGTCCTTTTATAAACAGGAGTCTGTTTAATAGCAGATGCGTAGAAGTTGTCAGTCGAAAAGTGGATGAAAGGAATGTTATTAAAATGTTTTAGCATAGAGGAAGCTGAGGGTTGAGATTCTGTTAAGTTTTGTTTATAATATTAAGTTTGTAGGAAATTGAAAGTTACATTTATTTTGAGGACATTAATACAGCTTATAAACTTTAGACATGTTTAGATTAAAATATTTCTGATTAATTATGTCTACGAAGGGCTAATGGCCTCATAGATTGTCTATTGTGGCCAAAGCTAATGCTGCTAATAGTCACTGTTCTAATTTAATTAATACTGACTGCTACATAATTTATCTGTAAAAAAGCTAGAATTAAGTGCACAAACAAAACACTAGCAAAACAGTTTAATTACCAATTCCATTTAGTGCTCAAATTCGGACAGCAGGACCAGAAACCACAATATTTTTGTTCCACAAGCCTCGCCTAAAACTCAACACTATCAAGCTCAGTTAAACTAGTTCCATTACGTCACAGGTTGGACTTTATCATTAAAAGTGCTGGCCAAGTGTTCAGAGCTGCAGTTTTATAACGATCGCCAAGTTTTGCCAGTCTTGTTAGTGGACGTGACGTAATATTGTACGTCATACTTCTCCGAAGTTTTGTTATTGTTTATGGCTATTTATGAGTAGAGTAATTTTAGAGGATGATTGGTTTTAGTGATTATGTAATGAAGTACCTATAACGTTTATGTAGGTACTGATCCTATATTTCTTTGGATTGAAACAGCTTTCGTTATTTTATTTTAATCCTTCGACATTTTTACCATAATATTTTATGGTGGGTGATGTTTTCAGATATTTTGTAAGGAGCTAACAGTTTTTTAAGAAAATTATTCAACTTAACTTTTCCTCCCGTCTATGATAATGTTTGTCAATTTGTTATAAGTAACGATAGGGGCATAATTTTTTTTACATTAAATTTTTAAATTACACCTACATCAATTTTATAACCAAGCATAATATTTTTTTCTCTTTACCTAGATGCTCCAGTCTGTGCGGAAAGAAGAGATGGAGAGCTCTTCGGAGCACTAAAACAAGAGACAGTTTCCCTACACTGTTCTGTAGATGCCAACCCTGCACTAGTCTCCTTCCACTGGACCTTCAACAACTCTGGAGAACAAACGGAATTGCCTCCTAAGTAAGTGATGATCTAACTATCTGACCTGATGGTAAACGATAATAAAAAAACCGCACCCTATAACTAAGCGACAACTAAATGAATGCCTAAATAAAGGCGCGCTGTTGGATTTCCACTTTCGATCTTTATTCAGGCTTTCATTTAGCTGTCGCCTAGTGTTAGTGAAAACGGGCATAAAACAAGCTTATCTAATAGTAACCTATGTATTCACTCGAGACTTAAAGACTTCGAGGTTCACCAGTTTTATAGAGATAAAAAAGAGAGACTACTGATATACCTACAAGGTGTAACAGAATAAACGCAAGTCCTGAAAGTAGTTTGCTCATAATTGACTACCGAATCGATTTCAGAAACTATTAAAGGTATTTTTTATAAAAAAATATGTATTTATCAATACTGTCCGCCGATAGAGCCAAAGAAAATTAAATTTTAAAGGCTTAAGACTCGATTTAAATGCTTAAAGTAATGCTAGGGTCAACACGATTTTCTTAATAATAATAGATAGCTTTAAAAAAAAGTTTTGGTCATTGTATTATGCTTCTAATTCAAGACTCTAATTGGGGTGTATGAGGTCTTGCGTTAATTATGTTACATGTTGTACGTAGACTTTTGTTTTCGCCACCTTTGGGGTGCAAAAAGCCTTCACAACACTTAGTTTCATCTGGCGTACCCTGGGTAGCCCTGTAGTAACAGGCATTTTGCAAATAGTTCAGATCATTACATAATTCCAAACTTAACTAGAACGGCAAAGGGTACCTATCAATAAATTATTGTAGGTACAACTTTGTTTGACACTAAATTTCAAATTGCTATTGTTTCCCATCTTTGCCCTTTCATCTTCTATATTTAATATTACATTGAAAGTACACAGTGTTGGCCTAGATATTGCTTCAAAAGCGGTAAACAGTGAACAGTAGTTAGTTATTGTACTGTAGGCACTAATTTTAGACTTTAATAACATGTTGTAATTGTAACTCGTGATTATGCATTCAATTAGGTAGCAAAGTGTAACAAAATAAAGTGTTTAATACAACTGAGAGAGCTAGCTGGCTAAACTTTGCTGCATTACGAGTACAGTCAAGACTAGGCTATAATATTATAAGAATAAGTACATTAAATTTTTTTTGCAGAGACGAATAAATGTAAACGAAATGTACAGAACCCAAACTATGTTATAAAGCAAGACTATAATATGAAACAAAGCTAAACTACACACACACAATAACTATTAAACACTTCACAATTTTGCTAAGAATACTTCTTTATCCAGTTTTAGAAACTATAATATTTGTTCTTACAACTGAAGTACCACTCTTTCTACTAATAAAACCATTTCTAATTTATCCAGGTTATACAGCAGTCACGGCCACACCTCGACCCTCAACTATACTCCGACTACTGATATGGAGTATGGAACCTTAGCCTGCTATGGAGAGAATGCTGTGGGGCAGCAGAAAGTACCCTGTCTGTTCCAGCTGGTAGCTGCTGGTGAGTGATTCCTTGTCTAGCTGTCTAAACATCTTACTCAAAACGTTGATCAATTTAGGACTTTATCATATTGAACTAATTGATGTAGCTGTGTTTCTTTCTTGTGCATTCCTTTTCATTCAATCAGTTTACTATGACAAAGTTCTATCTAAGTATGGTAATTGGTCAAGGTTTTCTTTAGCCAAACGTAAAGTTATTTAAGCCAAAATAGATTTTCGTTTACGCCTTGAAATAATAACCCATTTTAGTTCTACAACTAAGCTTTTGATTTACTTTACAAAGTAATTTTCAATTATTATTTCCATCGTTGGTCAAGATTATTTATAGATAGGTAGCATAATAGTTATATTGTTTGTAAGTTGAAGTGTAGTTGAAGTGTATTAACTTATGCCTAACTTACGTATTATTTCAGATAAAGTTTATTTAGTTTTATTATCTTCAACCACCAGGTTGAGTAAAAACAGGGTTCTATTTTAAAAAGCCGACAAAGCGATATATCTGTCAGAACATAGCTTTACTGTCACAATATCACGCTAGGCCTTAATAAAGCGGAAAACTATGAAAAAACTAACAAAATCGTCAAGATTGTCGGATTACTGTCTGTCGTCTGTCAGTTTTATTAAATGAGCCTTTGGTTTATAAAATGTTCATTGTCTTTACACTGCAACGTGCACAACGCCATCTTTTCACTTTCTCTCTCACTCACACAGTGCTATCATCCCCACATTTATTATGTTTATAAAAATAATTTTCTTCGTCCAGGTCGTCCATTCCACCTGCAAAACTGCTCGGTAGCCAACCAGAGCATCGACTCGCTGAACGTGGAGTGCGTTGAGAATTTCGACGGAGGACTGCCACAGACTTTCCTCATGGAGTTGCTGGAACTGCCTTCACTCATTGTAAGTTTTATCTTCATACTAAGTAGCTATTTCAGTTTTCTCAAGATATTTATTCATACACATTGTATTTTTCTTAATACTCATAATTATACAATTTTTTATAATAGGATATTTTTTTAATATTTTTTACTTCCTATTGATATAAGAGATTTTGATAAGAGATATTGATAAGAGAGATTACTAAAAGAGGTGATAGACATAATTATAGTACCAGAAATAGGGACCTATTAGTTCAACCAGTCTGAAGACTGGCTAAAGTAGACTCATCTTTCATGGGGTACTGTTTAAAATGTTACAATAAAATACCTCCCCACATACTTCAACTGAATGAGACGAAATTCAAAGTTTGTATAAAACGCACACTATACAGCCAGGCATATTATAAGTTGGGGGATTATATCGCTGATAAAAATGCCTGGCTCAATGCTGGTCCTGCTCCACAACCACAACTAATTGATTAACATTTGAAAATACTGTTGGAGCTGCTGAAGATTGTAAGACTACCTTTGCTTTGTATAAACTCAATCTCCTTTGTATTATATAATTGCATAGGACAAGTGTGAGTACTATGTACTATCGAGCTACCATTTACCGGGTAATGTCTTTCATTGACTTGAATGTGTCCTGGCGGCTGATAGATGTCATGCTCACTCAAATGTCTCGCTGACGGTGGCGCGTGTGTTGGATCATTGAGCTGAATGGTGCTGATCCATGCGTCATGTTCGTGAACGGGCGCTGTCAGTTGGGACTGGTCATCTCTTAGCCACCACGGCTTATTTTTAATTATTTTATTATGGATTGTTTTGTTTGAATTTATATTTGCTGTACACTGGACACTCAATGTGTACGTCTTATTTACATCGTTCTCACATATAATTATACCTATATACAAGATTAATGATGTAACTAATATTTATGTAACAATATAATTTAAAAGAGTGTCCATGGAGTTTCTTGCCCGTTCTTCTCCATAGGTACCTACTACGCTTTGGAATGGGCAACTAGCTTCATATTTCTGACTGACCGACCACTTGACAATTCAAAAGTGCCTGTAAATGGTTTAATTGAAATAAATGCTTTGAGTTTGAGTTTGAAAAATATTTTCAAACGTATTTTTTATTTATGCCAGCAGCAGTTTGGAGGCGCTTTGTTGGGTATTCTCATTATAACTACACAACGCAAAACTATTACAAGGTCAAAAACTTCACAGTTCAATTCTGATGTTTTCATTAGTAACAAAACTATTTTCCCCAGGTACGCTACAACGTATCCACGAACCGAACCCCTCCTTACTTCGAGATACGAGGACTTCCGCCTGGAGTCAGCTACAGGATCGACCTGTATGCTGTAAACGCGAAGGGAAGGAGTGACGTGTCGACGATAGAAACCGTCACGTTGAAAGGACAGGCTAAGTTTACTGGTAAGTCATTTTATTACTTCATGTTATTGAAATTTTTCGTTTAATGCCATATCAGGAGGATTACAGATAGTTCTATTATCGTACTTCACTGCTGCAATTTGCTAGCGGTAGGTACGGAGATAAACACACAAACCTAATAATATATATATATATACGTAATTATACATACACCCAATTAAACACATCTAATAATTGTTAAAAATATTGAATATCTTGAATTGCTACTTAGTCCTCTTCCCCTCCTAATTTTGCTGTGCCCGACAGGGTCCATATTGATTTTTTACTGTGTTATACCATCTATGTATTACATATGGAATGCAATAAAGAATTGAGTATTGAGTAGAAATTGTATGTTTATCAAAACTCGAGTTTATTTTGTGAATGTTTGCTATTGAAAGTTAACCACACTATCAACAACGTCTGAGTCAACATGTTTGGTTTAAATATACTTTTTTGAACGACGATTTCTTAATGAATTTGGAGTTTATTTGACATGATCAAATCAAACGGTTCTAGAGGAAATATTCGAAGAATTATGTGTCGTAACAATATACTCGTTACTTCAGATGTAACAACGACATAATAACACGGACACTAAACAAACTCTGTCACGGTGACATTCAACCACAAATCCATGCATGACACAATGACACTATAGATTTTAAACGCACACATAAGCATATAACTCTTAACATCCAATCCTGGAATACAATACCCACTCCACTTGCTATTTCTTCGTTTAGAATCTGTTGGTATCGCCATTAAGTGTTTCCCCCAAATAAGCAGTTCTCACGCTCCAAAACGACGCCCACATAAAGTTCAACTTAGTAAATAGATCAATACAGAAGGTTTACTTACATAAAAGGGAACTTACCTATATCGTATAGCAGTTTTACGGTGCAACCGTGCACTATCTAATAAATAATGCATTCGGTACCACGAAAATATAGATACAAAAATTGTCTGGGTTCTATCTGGCTCAGAGGACCAAAACTTGCGATTATAAGCTTCATATCAATTCAATCATACAGATTATTTAAACATTAACAGCGCCCTGCGGTTTCATCCGCATATGTCTCGATCACGTGGAAATATCGGAATGAAATCCCTATCCCATGTGTTTATCCAGGTTATAAACTATTTCTGTGCCAAATTTCATTAAAATCCGTTCAGCCATTTTTGCGTGATTGAGAGTAACAAATGTCTAAACATTCAAACTTTCACATTAAATTTATAATACCTATTAGTAGGATTTGTCAAAAAAATACTCAAAAACTGTTCGATTAAGGTTTAAGACAATCGAAGGGAATAAGGTTCGATTAACACAATCAAATAGCACATAGATAACTACAGCTATCACAAGTCTATTTATCAGGCTATAGGAGGAGCGCCCTCCCGCTCCGCTCAGAGCGGGGGAAGTTAATTGATGATTTCCCACTATCAAAAAAAAAGGCTCTAGGAGTTTTAAATAACGTGTAATGTCACTCGGTTTCAAAAGCCATAATAATGAAAAAAAATAATAATAATAATAATAATGAAAATAAAGATTTCTCAAGTTTTAGTTAAAGTAGTTTGTTTTCAAAGTTTCATCTCAAATGGATTGTCTGTTCTTTCTCTGCTTCGTGCTTGAACCCAGAAGTCTGAAATTGTTTACTTATTTGCGATCCAATTCGAACTCTTAAACCGGTATAATGTATTTCTTTGTACCGAATTCACGGTTTTATTACTTGCAAACAGTATTGGAAAATTCCTTTTATAGAATTCGGTGGAATATGAATAGTTGTAGTGGGTTTGGTCTAGTTTTTCCAAGGCATGAGAGAGATTAAGAAAGAAAAAATGGTTCCATGCAAATATCGTAGGGTTGCCTCAAGAAACTGAGAAGAAAATATACATACCCGCAGTAATTAAGCTATCTAACAAACGGTGTCTTCGTTTGGATTACCAAACCATTAGACTAATTATGTACACATTCACATCACGCATGTTTTACCCGTAGGGCTACCTACACCTCTGCCTAACTAACGTGGTACCTAATCATGAAAATATTCCTCCACGTTTATTCTTTAAACCTTTTAGAAAAACATAAACCCTGCAAGCAATGACCAAAGAAACATAGCAATCACAATTTAAATTCAACTCCAACCATACTTCAATTGAACTTAAACAGAACGTTACGCCAATGTAATGTCTTTGCTGCCAATAAACTGTAAGGACCATAATAAAACCATGGCTGTGCACCAACGCTTAATTCCTAGATATCCGCAAAGCTAAATGTGCTTTAATAACTTGGTCACGCTAACGTGAACCGGTTTTATTTCACAATTCCCGATAGCAAAATGAGTTAATAAACGGCTCGGTTGTTTATTCTGAGAAATGGAGAGAGGTTGTTTGTAAATTTGTGGGGAAAAGGACCAAGATTTATAATGGAGTGCAGGTTCCACGGAGTTTTGGCAACGTGATTGACACAATATAGTGCTATCAATTTTATCGTTGACTTCTCTTTCCATCATCAATTGGGTAAAGTTTTTTTCGTAAAATTACACTCTTGAAAATAATGGTCAGGAAGGAATTTGCTTTAAACACCGCTTGGTAGATGAATTAACAAAATTACATTCTCCATAATGTTGTTATTTGCAAATAAGAGGATACTTGGCAGTTCACAGTACAGCTCGCGCGATAAGAGTTTGGCTTTGACCTTCGGATTTTTGAACTTTTGATTGTACAACAGGAGTGCGCGGTACGTCGTATCGATGCGAGAGGCAGGGAACGACTGGAGCGCCAATCAGAGCACCGCGTGCTCCTACACACCCGCCCCGCACCCCGCTAATTGCCCGTTGATACCCAATTTCTGATTTCTGCGCAATAACGGTCAAAGCCAAACTCTTATCGCGCGAGCTGTACCTACACTATCATCAAACTAGTCGTATTTTATAAAAAAACTATGTTTAGGGAAGAGCAGTCAATTAAAATATACTTCCAAAAACCACAAGCCTAATTAATAAAAACATACTGCATACCTACTTACACACAACTTTATGCACTAACCACTGTTCACCGACCACTGGTTTTGCTGTACACAGGGAGAAACGACCGCAAATTTTAATAAGTACAGGTTGCGTTACACGGCTCAATAAAGCACCTAATTTGAAACTAGGTTCGATAATAACTGCCTTACTGTTTGCTGTTATTAAGGTGTACATTAGACTGGGCTATGTTTAGTGCAGAGCTTGAGTTAGTGCGCAAGTCAAAGCATTCATTTCAAGTAGGACGTCAAAATTTTCAATAAAATATAATTGATTCTAGTCGCCCCTTCCAAAGGGTCGTTTCGTATGCAGAAGAATGGTCAAGAAACTCCACCTTTACTCTTTTAAAATGTGTTATAATATTTTGTATAAATTAATTATTATGTGAAGGCGTACCTATGATAAAACTACCATACCACAATATTAAAAATAATTAAAAATGTAGCAATGACAAATAAGTTAATTATGTCTTAGATACATGGTGCTCAAATATTTACAAACAATGTAGAAGTGTCTAAGTTGATACTAATGTGGACACTAAAGCATGTGTTGATACTAAAGCAGGTAAATGCTTTAAGACTATTATCTGGCTAGATATATTAGGTATCACATTTTGTTAGTAAAGAAGGTCAGGACCAAAAATTCGATAATATACGTTTAAAGTGTTGGTTTCTTATGAAAGCGGTGAACGGTCACACAATAATGGCAGTCCAAATACAGAGCGTTCTTTTTAACACCTGAATGACAAATACTGGTCGAAATAACAGATTTTCATGACGGCCGTTATAATATGACGGCCACCTCTCTTCTCGGAAAACGTAGTTTGAGTCCTAACTAGTGGACGAATTGAGTATATATATATATATATATATATATTTTTTTTTTTTTAAAAAAAAACGTTGCCCCCTACAGGAATTTCTCCTGTATCGTGGGTGCGTTTACAAACATTTAAACTCACATACACAAACGGCCAGACCCGGAACAACTACTTGCAGGTCATACAAATATTTGTTCCGTGCGGGGATCGAACCCGCGACACGTAACGCAGCAGTCAATCGCTTAACCACTGCGCCAACCGTGTCGTAAACCAAAAAGTTTAAGGACTAAACTTGGCATGACTCAAAACGTAGACGGACTAAATTAAGCGCAGCACAAAAGCCGTAACCAGAACTAGAAATAGCCTATTTGTACCAAAGTTATACAATGTGGCGCTACAACGGTGACTTTAATTTAATACACGGGTAGGGCTAGTGCCCATTAACCATATAAATATTGATAGGTTAAAATAATACGTAAACTGAAAAAAAAAATTTTTCAAACAAACTAAATAATAAAAAAGTCATTAAAATTGGGATCACCCTTGCAAAAATTCATTCATGAAATTACTTACCTAGCTCGCTTACGTTAACTCGGAGCGGCAACGTGTCGGTTCGCGGGCTGGCAACCGCGCATCGCGTCTTGTACCTACTCGTGATCGGTCCGATTCTTTGACGGCATATTATCAAAGAAACCGAGCGGCGCAAGTGGTACAAACACTTATCACATCACCCTCTCTTGTTACTATTAGTAATAACTGTCATCACTAATCACTGCCATCACGATCATAAGTTTACACAAGCACTAATAGCACAAATAAATGCGTCCGTATCGCAAGAGGTGTAAACGTACCTACTAGATAAGAAAACGAAAACCAATCAAAGTGTCTTTATCGCAGTACCATGATCTAATTACTATCCTAATTACACAAAAAGAAATAAATAAAACAATAGCTAAGAGTCTTTTTCGCGACGTAATTATGCGCACTAGAGTAAATAAGTGCGTCAAGGACACGGGTTCGACTAGCACTAGAAAAGCAAAAAAAGAATTCGTGTTCGGTGCGGCGGGTGGGTGGAAGGGAGAGCGCGCGTCGCCTGCGCTGCTCGCCAACAAAGGAAATTTCCTTAAATTCGCCTACTCTATGCATTTGTTTCATCCTAATAGTATTGCTTATTCGTTTTAATTTCATTGATGCGAAGTTATGATCCGTGACCGAGGGAAATGACCGCTGCGCGACAGTTCTTTAAGTACAGGTTGCTCTAAGATGCTATTTCCTAAATTCTTTAATAAATCTGTAAATAATAACGTTTAATGGAAATAAAAAATTGTCATGAAACGAAAATGTGAAAACGTATATGTGTGTTAAATTAAGGTCACCATAGCAGCGCCACGCTGTATATTGAAGAAACAAAGGATACAACTTTAATTTTTATAGTTTTTTTCATTACAAGTTTTTCTTTGAGTTGAGTTATGAACAGATAGTTGTTCTCTAGTTATTCTGTTACCTTAGTTTTTTGTCTTTGACTGTGAAGAGAATCTGTTGTCATTTTAATGAATATTCTTTTCGAGTTTTTATTTATTGAATCTATATAAATTACTTATATTTAAAATATATCTTTATAGAGATCGTCACCAAATTAATTCGTTTAGGCTACTTAACCCCCAGTAACTAGGTTGTAATGGTCAGATAGGAAAGTCGCTTCGTGTAAAATACTGGCTACTGTATTCAGCTGCCTTCAGTTAGACTGGAAGCCGACCCCAATATACTTGGGAACGGGCTAGGCAGACCCGGCCGTAGTGCGGAGGATGGTCGGTAGCGCAGTCGTGGGACGCGGTGGTGTCCTTCTGCGAGGACATGATGTCGCAGAAGGAAACTGCGGAACGGGAGAGGGAGATCTCGACTCCCTTCCCCGGCCGCAGAAGGCGCACCGGGCGCAGGAGAAGGGCGGACATCACCCTTTTCCGGCCCCCATGAATGGGTCCAGGGGCGAGGGACTTGGGGAAGTCCCCGCCCCCTATTCGATGGACCCGAGGCGGAGGCGCGCGCCTCTGAGGCGATGCACGGGGTAGTTAAACACCTCACTACCCCGTGCAGGAGACGAGGCCCGGACAGACCGGGCCAGCACTAGTGTGGGGCTGCGGAAGAATTTGCGGCCCCGCGCGCACGTGCGAGGAGACACTGGGGTGGTTTTAGCCGGTAAGAGTCCGGCACGCCCCTCCGCCTTTTCCCCAGGCGGAGGTAGTCCAAGAGGATTTCCCCCGTAAAAAAAAAGGGGGATAGGCAGGTGATGATGAGATTACTTGTAACATAGTGAAAAATGCATGCCTAGTTTTAGTTCCATTAATTGTAAAGCTAAGCAATACAATAAAATTAATATACTGTGTAAAAAATTAAACATTACTTTTTTATAAAGCATTATTATAACTATAGAAATTTAATATTTGTTCGCAGTAATTTATTGTTGCTTTAGCGCCTACCCCAAGGGATTAGCATATCGCGTCGTAACATTCACATTTCTATTTAAAATGGCGTGCTCATAGTTTTTATATTAACTTTCAAAACACCAGTATTTGTCACATTTCACCGTGTTTGAAATGATTAAAAGTTAGCTTGTTATAAATTTTAGAATTTAAGTTAGATTTTGGAATTCTCTTGTGGTTTTTAGATTTATAAATTATCGCTCGTTACTAATACAATACCTACCGTTTTAAAAATGAACAGCCTAGCTATTTTTAGTTTCTGTAACCTTTAGAATCACACTAGCTTTCGAAGCCTTACAAAAGACTTAGTTTGAAATTTATATCGGTTCTTCATTTGCCATATCGGATACCAAGACTGAA
This sequence comes from Brachylomia viminalis, assembly GCA_937001585.2. NCBI lineage: Eukaryota > Metazoa > Arthropoda > Insecta > Lepidoptera > Noctuidae > Brachylomia > Brachylomia viminalis. Next base: position 2,113,161 of record OW443307.2, on the reverse strand, counting down.
CTTAAACATCTTAGGGCATCTCAACAAAAAACGTTTTTGTGTTGAACTATTTATGGATCCACTACATCTGGGAAGAGCAACGGGTTATGTTCGACACTACTTGTATTAAACCCTAATTATCTCCTTTTTGGCACCAGGTGAAGGCAGTGCTCTCGGCATGTCACCGGTACTAGCGTCCATAGCCGCCATGTCAGCTCTCCTAGCGACTGCAGTGTGCGGCGTGCTTGCTGTGTTGTACAAGCGGCACGCGGCAAGACATCGACATTTACCGGCTAAGCATGCACCGTTGAGGTAAGTTCTACTACTAAGTACATTTTTTTCAGTTGTTTTAGAAGCCTTACTAACATTGATCGTGCGCCAATTGTAAAGACACTTGTATGTCGATTCTGTAAAAATGTCACCGTGAAGTGGACATTTATGTGAAGTGAGCGTGGAGTGAGCTGCCAGTGTCATCCCACTTATGCTAGGGATTGACCAAACATTACATTTACAATTAATTTAAAAAAATATGCTACTTCTGTTGATCATTTTATATTATTGCAAGGCTAGTAATTAAGTGGCAAAAAATTGCTATTTACGGGTTTTTTTTTTAATAAAACAGCAAAACAAAAATTATCTCAGAAACTCAAATAAGTTCTTTTATTTTTTTTCCCCAAACTAGTAGGTACTGACTGAATTTCTGTGATGCTGTTTTATAAAAAAAAAACTGTAAATAATAATATTTAGACACTTAAATACTAGCTTTGAAATAATATAAAATGATCAACAGAACTAACATTAACACATTTAATTAAAATCTAGATTATGATTGTAAAATGTAATGCTTGGTCAATCCCTAGCATCAGGGGGATGACATGACAGCTCACTCCACGCTCACTTACCTAAGTGTTCACGGTGAGATGGTTAAAGGATCGCACTGCTGCACTAATTTAGTAAATTATTTTTATTTCTCTAAATTGGTTCAAAAACACTTGCACGTTAAATAATAAATTATATTTTAAAACTAGACGAGGTTACAGTCTCCTTTATAGTCCAGACATAATCTTGGTCGAGCCATAAATGAAGACCACGCAGATTAGTGTCAGAGATGAGGCCTTTTGAGGAAAGAACCACACAGATTTGAGTAGACACCTCTTGTTAGTGAACGCATTTGCCAGGGTTTACTCCCTTTTCCTTCTTTATTATGCATTGGTTACCTTTTCGATAGTTCTGCGGGCTTGCGGAGTACCCTAAACGATGCAGACTACTCTACTAAAGTTTTATCAATATCGCATGGAGCCTAAATGACTGTTCAAATGTAATAATGAGTTCTACTGCTAATTAAAAAACGGTACTGTAAGAACGGTATCGTTTCAACGGCATTCAACCTCTACAAAGATCTTTAGACATAATTTTATATCAAAGTAAATTTTCGTGTCTGTCTGCGTGACCATCTTGGTCTTATAAGACCACACAACGGATTTTGATGCGGTTTGCACTATTATTTAGAAATTTTATTCCGGAAAGTTTATGTGTATTGTTTATATTAGAGATATTAAACTTTAACATTTAGTAGAAAAAATTTCGGTGTTTTGTCAATTTGCTAAAACCATTCGAAGCAGGGGGCAGTTAGCTAGTATTACCTATACAAACAACTCAAAAGTAATAAAAGTGTGTTTTTATTGTTTTATCTCAGTTTCTGACGTAGTTTCAAGACGACTTCAGTTTTACGATGAGTAGTTGTGATGTTGAGTATTCTATTTCCCAGTTACTGGAATAAGCACTAAGGCTGGACTCACACATTCTGAATTCCTTTCTCCATTCAGAGTCGGAATTCATAATTTGAATTCCGGCAAGCTGCCTCACACATATCTTAAAAATTCTGATAAATCAGTAGTCTCCTGTTTCTCGGCTCAGGCAAACGTCTTGGATGTGGAAGAGGAATAAATTCTCTTTGCACTGGTTTTAGCTTTAAGTAATAAAAAAAAAACGCAAACGAAATCCGCAATTCAGAGCGCTCGTTAGTGTCATTCTTACAGATCGATCTGAGAAAATCATAATCTTAAAAAATCTGAATATGTGTGTATTTAAACTGTGTGCAATTCCGGGTTTCTTAATTAGTATGATGAAATAATTCTTAATTATATGAATTCCGACTCTGAATTCAAAGAGGAATACAGAATGTGTGTGTCCATCCTTACAGTACCTATGATGCATCAGTCAGAAATGTAATCCACCGGCTTCATTCCGTCTCCTAGGACCAGTGAAGTTAAATCGATTTCAAGTTCTCGATTGTGAATCAGTCTAGTTCAGGCTTGTAATTTGTTTTCAGAACGAGTGCTAGTATCCAGTAGTCGCATCCAAAGAAAGGTATAAAGGAGTTCTTGGGTTGTATGATGTTAGGTAGTCTTGGAGTACATTTGGACTTTAAAACGAAAAGGATTGGATCTGGATCTACAGATCCTAATTGCTTTTCTAAGTAAAGTTAGCGTTTCATACCAATATGAACGTTACTGTAGCAAATAATGTTTATATTACGATATTATCAATTGTGAATAAGAGTTTCATACTAATAAGAACCATATTCTTACAACTAAAATGTGTATATTCGTATGAAACGCCTACTTTACTTAGCAAAGTAAAAGTGTGGTCTGTAATTTTTGCCGTAGCATAATAGTATAATCAGCCTTTAATGTACTAGTGCTGGGACACAGGCCTCCTGTGCTGGGACAGGGAGTGGGCCGTAAGCCACTACACGGGCCCAGTGCGGGTTGGGAGATGTCACATGTCTTCGAGTTGTTGGTTCTAGGACAGCCGGTTTCCTCACGATGTTTTCCTTCACCGTTTTGAGAGCAGTGGTGACGAAATAAATTACACAAAGTAAAGCGCCTGCCTGGGTTCGAACCCACGACCCTACAATTCGTAAGTTGGGACCGTTACCACTGGGCCACCACAGCTCTTAATTTTTGCCGTAAATACCTAAAAAAAAAAAACGAAATGTAAACGCAAAGGGCCATCTCTGAGCCTGCCAGCCCTACAAAAAACGATTATAGTACTTATATGACGTAACAGTTCACTAATTATAGCTACTTAAGAAGTTTTCTTGGACTTAAATAGAGAGTGCTTGAAAACTAACAGCACGCAACACGCCATGGTTGGGTTCATGGCTAAAATTGGTGTAAAACATGTCAGAGAAAAGAAACGTGCGAACTTTGAAGTTAATCACGCTGGAATATTATATTTCTAATTTTGAAGACCCACTTAACTTATTATAACAACTTAGGTAAAGTAATTTTGTACATTATCGGCACGGATTAGAAACAGAGGTAGACAGATTATAAATATCCGAAAAAATACCTAGCTTAGGAGTGAGAATTACCTAGTTTCCTTGTGCCCTAATTAATTGTCTTTCGCATCTTGACACCTGCGTTAGTTCAGGTTCAAATATATAGGGAAACACATTGCAAAATTTTTTGAGTCTAACTACCATTTTTATAATACCTACAGCAGCTACTATAGCAACAATAGTTGTACAATTATCCCATAATTCGCTCCCACATCCAACCTACCATTGTGCGTTCAAATCGATAGAGCATTGCGGCTAATTACCGGTAATTAGACATGACCAATAATGAGATGGGGATGGGTGACCATTTACGCATTCAAGACAAGTTTCGTGGAATAGATTTGTAGGGACATAGAATAATAAAACCGTATAGAAGTGACACTCGTGTACAAAGCACGCCAAGGATCCTTGTCTGTGAAGTTAGCTGCAGATTGTTTACTAAACCTTTCTGAAAGTAGGTACGTAGATTACGCTAGCGAAGCAACGATCAAAAATGATTAATCAGTTTTTAAGATAATCTTAGGTGCATACAAACATACATTATTATTTTTTATTATTATCTTATTTTTTTAAGTCGATTAAAAAAGAAGTAACAAATTGGGCATAGGATGCTGCGCGTTGCTTTAAAACTGACACCGTTTTCTCCAAGATTTCTTCGATTCTTTTCTGTAGGCATTTCAAATGCGTTCGGATTTCTATTTTCGCTTCTGCCATTTTATTCTCTGGTACCGATCATTAGGTGCTCTTGTTGTTAGATCAAATAACTAATTATGGACAGATTCCGAGAATTGAGTCAGCATCCCCTTGTATTTCACTTCTTAGTATGTTGGTATTTAACGATTGAAACACAAGGAGGTAACTAGCAAACTAATGAGGAGTTTATCTACCACAGGCTTGATTACAGAACAAAGGTGGCAGCTGGCGTACATTGACAGTTGTCGAAGTATGAAACTTTTGAGATAGCATAATCGCCTACTGCTGAGTCACAAGCCTATTTTCTTTGAGATCGAGTGGACCGTAATCAACCACGCTGGCGTTGGTGGATGTCACATGTTTTAGAAATTTTGGGTCTAGAATATGTTTTTTTTTTCTTTATTTATTTAAAGGGCTTTGTCGCTTAGCGACCACATCGCCCAGTGCAAAAAACACAAAATTGTTGACAACTACCTACCTTATAACTAACTTGTACAATTGTTTTGCCTTATCAGATAATGTAAATGCAAGGATGGTATTACAGAAGCCAATAACATACCTTTTATATCGTCCTAAAACATTAATTCTACTATTTTCATTCCGGACACACTCCATCAGAATATGAAACACATCATCAACCACACCACAGACATCACAATTTGGAGACAAAGCTTTAGAATATGTTAGTTTCCTCAAAGTATGTAGCATGACATTTCATGTGGACAGCGTTGTGGGTTACTTTATAACCAAATTGCTATTTTGTTAAACTAGTTGTAAATCCTTATAATATAACTGTTTGCTGTTCCTCTCAATAAAAAAATAAAATAAAATACATAACAAATCGTAAATTGGTTATCCAGTGGTAATCAACTTTAGATTTGTGCCCAATGGTCACCAGCCCACCACTGCTTTGGAGATACTGCTAATATAAGTCCATATTTCTTTGGTAAAGAACTTCTCAACCAATTCTTCTATCCTCCAACAGTGAAGCAATGTACGTAGAACGTGCCCCCCACTGCCCGACCCCTGTAAAGCAAGAAGCGGAGTCTCGAGCCAGCAGCACAGAACCTCGGGACCGGGGCGAGAGAGGGGAGCGGGCGGCGCGGGGGGCGCTACTGCATACAACTGACCCAAGAGACGCTGATGATGCAGACCCGGATATCATACCCAGTTTATATGGTGAGTAATTCAGTTGTTTTTAGTTATGGAAAGTAAAAACTAGAACGCTGATAAATGAAGCAAGATACTGACTCTAAAATCAGTGTAGCACTGACTGCTCTTTCTTCAGGTCACTTTTCATCAGATTTTGACGCAGGGTTTTCAATAGCTAGAATAAGGATAGCATTGAGGAGCTATCCACATTTCTCAGTCAAATAAGAATTGTCGCACTGCATGCTTTTTAGTATAATAGCGCTGTTATTTTATGAATTCCCAGAATTATAGCAGGTCCTCTGAAGGATGATTTCTTCCGGCTTCTCGTTATAAAACTGTTTCCTCTGCACTGTTCGGTATGATATTTTTCTGGTCTTATGGCGCGGTAAGAAGCAAATGTTTAGGTAATTGACAACAGCGCATCGCGGCAACAAATAAAGTTCAAAACAGCGATGCGTTTGATGTTAGTTCAATCGAATGACCACCAAATTTTAATTAAATTAAAACATATCACGGCTCAGTGGAATAATTTTTTGGTATTTCTTTAGTTGATTGAATTCTCTTTGTTATTATTACATACAATATGATAGGTTACGCTCAACCTTTAGAGAATCATGCGACAAAAAATATTTTATTGAGCTCTGTTTTACGATTGTTTTATCATGAAACTGTTTTATTTTTATGAAATATTTTTGAACAAGTGTTTCTTTTGAACATTTGACAATACAGTGAATGTTGTTCTTGTGGCTTGTGATATGTACCGTTACGCCTAACTGTGAGACAAAAAACTGAGCGTTTTACCAATTTATTCTGTGGTTTTACGGTGTCCTACGTTTGGGCAGCTCCTTAAGCTTTCCATAACGCTTGTCACAGGAGTTCCCAAAAAAACTTAAATAATTTTTGTCTACTTCTTTCCTATACAGAACGAAGGCCCGTATCAAATGGCTACATGAGCCTGCAGCGGCCGCCATCTTCGGGGAAGATCACTAAGCTGAGCGGTGAAGACGTACGCTCCGAGCCCGACGGGGGCGCCTACTACACCGATTATAGGAAAAAAGATTATAGGATACCTTTAACTAGTGTGAGTATGACATGACATGTACTTGATTAGTGGGTTGTTGCTACGATCAAGCTTTGAACAATTTTATGCGCCTTGACAACTTCATGAGTAATGCCAACCAATATGAAACTGTATTAATTATGTGAACGAGAAACTTAGTGTTTTGCAGAAAGTGATGAGCTTACATTTAATATCTTTAAATCGGAAACTACTAAGTACACGCTTGTACTTTTTTTATTGTTGAGCAATATTTTCATAATAATTCCGGTTACATTCCTTGGTATTCGTGAGATTGACATTAACAAACTCCCAGGAAGCAGTCTCTCACACATTCAGACCGACTCTGGAGTAATCCTTGTTAATTCTCTGTACAGTAGGCCGCACGTCAGTGGTAACAAAACCAATATAAGCTGGGATCTGTTGTATTGAAACACCGTACTACGCTAGGCCAGTTCGAGGACCAAGTCTCACTACTGACATATGGCCTACTGTACCAGCGCTCCTCGAAAGCATTTTAACCAACCGTCTTTCGACTCCAACCAAGTTTCAAACATTAATTTTCTCTTCCAGTCTTACCATAGTTTAGGACGCGTGAACAAGGGCGTGAATGCGTGCAGCCCAAGTTCAGCAACAGGCGTGACGTCATCGCTGACGGCGCACCGACTGCGGCCCGAAGTCGTCACGACCTCGCATCGGGTGCAGGAGAGCTGTATATAGAGTCGTCGCGTAGTCGTATCTATCCTGTGTAAATAGCATTATTTTGTACTAAGTATTGACGTAAGGATGATGAATTTGCGTAGAAGCGACACTGGTGTTGGTCGCGGTTTTTGCCTACTTTTGTTTCATTTTTTTAGAAAAGCCAGTTTGATGCGCCTTACACTCGCTTGGGTTTCGTGTTGGGCCATCAATTATTTCCTTTTAGGCCCACTAGCAGGAAAGCTGACAATACTTTATATGCAAAATTGTGTTTCAAAATTCATTGTTTTTCTGACACTGCATGAAGTTGCTTTAGACAAAATCACTTTTATGTCGCGTGTTAATTTTGATTCAAATTAAACGTTGCGATATAAACCAATCTACTTAACTTCTTTCTCAATAAATATTTATGATTTTTAACTAGCCTATATATATAATATTAATCTCGGAGGCGTGGGTGATATAGATTTGCTTTGACATTTTGGGGGAGAGGAGGGTGTAGGTGTTATAGGTGACATTTGTCAACAAACACAAAACAGTCTCGCTTCTATACGATTTCATTATTCTCATGGTATTGACTGTGTTCCTTTATAGTCTAATGAAAACGAGATTTTTGTAAAAGAAAGATTTATGAATTTTAATTGTATGTTTGTATGTGATACGCTTGGTATACCGTCGGTCGGTTTTACTGTAAATAAATATTAGATAGTTAAGTAATGACGGTCTATACAGTGTTCGTCCGTTGTCCTTCTTTTAGTTTGTGGATTCTGGACTATTGAGAATTTTCTAGAAATCTAATTCTGATTTTGTAATTTTGTAACCCGATAAAAACTGACCTGATCAAAGTCTAGATCAAAGTCAGCCATTATTGCGATTTATGAAACCATAAAACGGACTTTAACAGATACTGGTAATTTATTATTCGATTTAATTAACATTTTTTTTTAGTGTGAGTTATTAATGAAATCAGGCTATTGTTTTAAGTGGTTCAAAGGTTTTGATTAGCATTAATAGAAAATACATGTCGATGAAATACTGAAGAATAATTAATTGGTGATAGCTTTGGCAATTATTTTGTCTCTTGCTTTATAGGTGCCACACTAAGTCTGCTGGAAATAATTTTAAAAGTAGTCTTGTCCATACATTAAACGTTAACATAAAATTTTAAACAAATCGAAAATAATCAGACACTTAAATATGAAACACATATTTGTACTAAACTTTGATTTTTGACAAGTCTTTGTAAAATCGTTTTAACACTTTTAACGATATAAAGAACCAATAACCAGACGTTTCCAAAAGTAACACAAAAGTGACGTTTTTGGGACGAAAAGTATCAAGTATTGTGACGGTTTGGGGCGAAAAGTAACAAATAGGAATATTGAGAGCAAACGTTTGTTAACAAACTGGAGTATGATTGATTCTGAGAAAGGGCTCGTTGGTTAGTTTTGTCGATCAATTGAAAAGTGAAGCGGTGTGGGCCGGGAATACAGCGATTTAAGAGGTAGGTTAGCGCTGATTCATTATTGACAAGAGGCGGGATTGTCAGATAAAATACAGGCGTAAATGTCTGATAAAGGTTTTGTTGTACTAAACTGTTTTTTTTTTATACTTTTTTATTTAAGATGTGTTTGCTCTTGACTCTAGTCTAGGTCAGTGGTGACAGAGACAGAGTCAACGATGGAGTGAGCTTACCCAGATGAAGCCTGAGGGGCAATTCCCGTATTTTTAAGAACGATCGCATTCTAATCTCAGTGTCAATCTGTCAAAAATTGTATAGCGCTTACCTACATTTTTGACATTAGACTGTCGCTGAGATGAGATTGCGACTTGAATTTGAACGTTTTTAATTACGGGAATTGGCCTTCAGTTCACTCTCACTTTGAAGAGATTAGTGTTGTATGCGTTCGGAAACACAGACGCCGGTAGAGTTCCATTCTTTTGCTGTGCGCATTACAAAAGACATTTGGAAACGCTTAGTGCGAATTGGTGCCACGATTATATTTAAACGTGTAATAAATGTTAAATGATTTTATTTCTGTAAGTAGGTTTATACAAACACTTTTACACGTCAAACATATAATTTTTTAAACTAGATGAGGTCGGCGTTTCCCGTCTGACTACTCTGAGAAGAAAGGCTGAAACCAACTTAGAGGTCAGTCTCTTTTAAAGTCCAGACAAAATCTTGGTCAGATCATGTGAAGGCTATGTAGATCGGTATCTAAAATGGTGTTTTGAAAAAATAACCATACAGTTTGAGTGGCCCCGTCCAGTCAGTGCACGCAATTGTCAGCAATCGTGCAGCTCAACTCAGAACTAAAGGTGCTCAACGATTAACGACAATACCAAAGATAGGACATTAGAGTAGGCCGCATAAATTACTCAAACTGCCAGATCATGATTAAACTAACTGAGAAAAATACAAAAAAACAATGTCCGACATAGTTCTCACATTCACATTATTTAAAATAATATTATAATACTTTACAAAGTAAATACTCATATCATAGTATATATAAAATACATCAAATTCAATGTGTATATGTATAAAAATCCGGACATAATATTTGAGGAACATGTAGACTAGTGTCTGAAATGGTCTTATGAGGAAAGAACCACACAGATTGAGTGGACCTGTCCAGTCAGTGCACCCGTTGTCAGTAACCGTGCAGCTCAACTCAGAACTTAAGGAGCTCGGAACGAATGTAATATTATGTATTCGTAAGTTCCCATCTCATCGTCCCTAATTTTCTCTGGGTCTTCCACTGCCCCCCTGAAAGTCTCAAACGCCCACGAGGGGGCGTTATCGCCCGCGCTGAGAACCTATGGTTTAGACCGTGCAATTTTTATTGTTGTTTCCACTTATAAGCTATTAGCACCTATAAGCCGGGTATGCCATTGGCAAATCCGGCTTTGTTGTCAAAACAATTTCACACCATGAGAGATTCTATTGGAGCTTCACGCTAACCGCTCCGCTTCCTCGCCCGCCATCTTCTCAGCCCCACTATACCGGCCACACGCAAAGCGTCGTAAAGCCAAACGACAACATTTATCCACAGTTAACGCACCAATAGTTATTTAACTCTGCTAAGTCGTTGTAAATTGTTCACAACTGGTATAACATTGTCAGAATTATGTGCTTGAAGCTCGCACTTGACTTGATAACGACTTGTCTTACTGGTGACACTGGTTTCTGGTACACTGTTGACATATATGTGAATTGAATGCGTTTAGATGGGATTTGAAGTGCTGTAAGGTGTTTGAAGGCTTGTCGTCAAGTTTTCGATAGGAAATGCGGTACAATTAACTTTTATTGACAACAGAAAGTATAATAACATAACATCACGCCTGTATTTTCTGAAGGGTCAGGCAGAGGTGTAAATATAGTACACCCACATTTCGCCAGCTTTGTTCAAGTCCCATGTAATAGGGGGCGAGCCTATTGCCATCTACCGGGCACAAATCCAGGCTCCAAGCTGCTAATGAGAAATTCCAGATAAAAGAACCCAATAACACTTTGCTCGACCCGGGAATCGAACCCAGGACCTCATGCTCAGTTGTAGCGCTGGCAACCACTAGACCAACGACGCGAAAAGTATAATGTCGTGTAGTTTCGTTCGCGAAGTCGAATTATTTCGACCTCGTGTACGAAGCAAGGGGAACGAGATCGTCCTAAGGTACATTATTATCGTACCGGTCTCTATTCCTATAACCATACGTTGCGATCTAGACTTGAGCTCTCATAACGGTGAAGGAAAACATCTTGAGGAAACCGGCATGTCCTAGAACAAACAGTTCGAACACGTGTGACGTCTACCAAGCCGCACTGGGCCCCCGAGGTGAATTACGGCCCACTCCACTCCCTCTCACTGAGATGAGGCCTGGCCTGTGTCCCAGCATTGGGAATATTATAGGCTGATTATGCGATACTTGACATACCTAAATAAGTTTCCAGTAGGTAAATTTGTTAACTCGATTGACAATTAACAAAACATTTGCTTCAAAACTCATTTCATATCTTCATAGTTTCAAAGACACAGTATAATTGCCATTTCTAGAACCTGATTACTTGTTTGATCTACCGTTGTTTACCGTCTGCTCAGTGTAAATGTAAACTAACACTGTAATCAAAACTATCGAGTGTATTGTTCAAATAAATTATTTTTGTAACCAAATATGTACTTTGTGTAATTGAGTTTGTGTGTAAAGGCGGGACTCCACTGAAAGCTATGCTCTGACATTTAGTTTATACTGTAACATTTATTTAAATTGAGAAATTCTAATTAATTTTGTGAATTTTCACGTAACACATTCAATATTGTCTTGTCAACCAGCGTAGTAACTACCAAGATGGCGACTAATAGAGTTTTTTTTTTTTTTTGTAAACATGTCTCAAATTATATGATATAATTTTGTATTTTCAACTTTAGCAACTAATAAAGCTCGTAATGTCGAATCGACTGACCGTTTTGTAGATAATCATGATTTATTTACCTATTACGTTGTCAAAAAAAATTGATACCAACAATTATGTTTTTTTTTTGGTAGGTAAGTAACTAGCCTACTAGAAAAAAAAAACTTGTTAAGAAAATATTTTTTTTTCAAAATATTGTTAGTAAATACTTGGTTTAATATTTTTCACGCGCTAATTAATATTGACATGAATCTTAGTGTTGACATTTACAGAAGCTATAAATAGTTAAGTCAAAGCTTCGAGTGAAGTCTTACCCTACGTGTAATTTCATCTGCTCAAGATAATCAAGTGTAATTGTGCTAACGCTCGTGTTTGTAACTAAATTGTTAGTATTAAGTTCTGTAACATTTGCTTTAAACAATAAATCTGTTCATTGTGTACAGTGTGAGGTGAAAAAGTGTAATAAATTGTAATATCTTGGTTGTGTTGGCTGTTATGTTGGTCGATATATTTTATATTTGTCAATTTATATACAATATCGGTAAATTATATCGTATTTTGTATTCTGATACCTTTCGTTTCGTCCAACGTATTGTATAGGCTAAAATAACAAAAAACTCGAAATCAGAGCGTTCGCAGATGGCATACAATCGGTGGCCGATTTTTTGTACGAGCTAAATGAAACAGTAGATGTCAAATGTATCAACACATAAGTCCTACAAAACATAGGTCAAAATAACGTGGAGCGAAATAACGCAGGGAGAAATAACGCAGGGCAAAATAATCTGACCGATTTTAGGACCTACAAAAAGAAAGCCGTGTGCGAGCGTGCTTACCCTGACACTGCAACAACTGCAAGTGACATTCAAATGCAACAAATTATTTGCATTTTATGCAAGCGTGACATTTTGCGACACTTCTCTTCATGTCTGGGTCAAGCCACGCGTGCAGCAATGACGTCATAAAACCATGCACCGTGCAGACGTCGCGCGTCCGACGGCTGCAGATAATATTCTACTTTATTTTAACACAGCGAGCAAACGTACCTACCTATAAATACGTCGTTTCGAAAATCTGTGCGCCGCAGTAGGGTTTATCTTAAATTAAAGTTGGTGGACAAAATATTTTTTTAAATCGATGTCACTGACTTTTGATTGACTGATTCTTGTATTAATAAGAGTTTGTTTGAGTATGTTTGTTTACCTATAGTTATGTACATCATAAACTTTTCGTAATTTATATGGCATTGAAGGCGCATGTACTCATATCATTCAACGATTTTAGACTATTTGGAAGGATGTTATTTACCTACTATTTATTTGTATATCCTGCAACAAAACAGCAACACAATCAAAACCTATCTTCCACACGTAAAAACTAAGTTTTTAATTCCATTGCGTCTTCTTAACAATCCTTCCACAATTTCTGTACATAGCACGCAATGGATGTCACTCAACCTCGTTCCTCGTACTGTTAGTGCCCGCGTCCATGTTCAACCAGTTTTGTAATTATGTAAAATTGTAAATACATTAATATAAGTAACGAAATTATAAAATCTAGTCTAATTTAGTACTAACGGTGCTAAGTATTGTACATTTTTAATTAATTGGTAACAACAAAAGTAGGTTAATGTCAATTGCCGACCTCATACTAAGTATGGGACTTTAAATATTGTTAAAAACATTGTTTCATGTAAATGTTTCCAAATAAATACAATGTCAAGCATTTATCAATTCTTTTGTTTCATTGTGCGATCTCCCTTCACCGTTTGTTTAATCTAGCTTCACAGGCCTGACAACGTATCGCAGGCCCAGCGGCCCCCAAGCCATAATAGAGCACGGGTGGCTACAAATAGTTCAATATTTAATTTTGTTGCATCGGTACTTACTTGAAATTAAATTTAACCCGCATCATTTCTTGCAGTATATGCTTCTGAAGTCGACCTCCAGTCAGCGGGCTACTTGTTTAATTGACGGCTCCAGAGTCCTCAGAAAAGTCTCAAACTTTAGATATACTTGTGTGCTTCTTGTAATGTAAACCTATTTTCTATTACGCTTAATTTATTATACATATATTGGACCAAAACGAAACCTCCAGACAGCGGATTTTTTTTTTTTCTGAACTGTTAGTGTCATTCGATGTCGATGTAGTATAGTTAGTACAACATGTTCAGTTTAACACACTTTTCAGTTCAAATTGTAACATTATCTACTAGGTCTACTTTCACCGGGCAATTGAATTGTAATTATCATCACAAGTCACTTTTTTCTTATATTAAATTTTGTTTAGGTAAACCTAACTTAACTAAAGTTAGGTTTAGAAAATAGGTATTGAAAGCCAAGAACAAATTTAAATAAAATGTTAAGTTAGGTTAGCTGTTCGAAGATAAAACATAATTCTTAAAGGTAACGTGCTACCAGGACAAAAAACCTATGCTGCTTCTTATAACATTAGCTATCTGCCAGTGAAAGTCCTGTCAAAATCAGTCCAGCCGTTTCGCAGATTAGCCGGAACAAACAGACAGACACACATTTAAAAAATAGTTTGTTTATGTTATAAGTAGATACCTATCGTATATCTATCGTATATACTTTCATATGCATTTAGTAAAAAGCTTTTGGCATTACAAACACACACTTCAATTTTATTTATTTGTGTAGTAGATAAATGGGTAGTGGTAGATACGAAAACATTGAAAGTATGTTATGTTAGGTAAGAAAAAAAGGTATTTATGAAAAAGGAAATATTTCAAAAATGTTCGGTTAGATTGGAAAAAAAATATTTCTAAAATGTAGGGTTAGTTTCGAAAAATAAATATTTCTAAAATGTAGGGTTAGGTTAGAAAAATAAATATTTCTAAAGTGTTAGGTTTTGTCAGATAAATGGGTAGGTACTGCTGGTAGAAACGAAAATATAAACAAAAAATAAAGTAAGCGAGGTGTTCGGTTGGATACTCAAATATCGAGACTAGAAAGTTCAAAATTCTATGTGGGCGAAGCCTAGTGCATATACTTAAATATACACACTAGTGCACTTACTGTTACATAATTGTCAACCCAAACGCTCGCTCGCTCCGGAGCGTAGCGTCCGATTGCTCAAAAAGGGCCTAGTTGAGGTACAGTATCATTTTTATATTGTGCAGGAGATTTGAACAATATAGGAATTGAACAAAACGATCTACGATCTTTTTTGTGTGATTATTGCGTGTATTTTTAACTTTCACAAAAAAACAATATTATCATCATTCGAATATAACTCGAAATCATTCGACTCGATTTTGATGCCCTACCGCATACCTGATGACCTTGGGTTCAATTCTTGATGAAGGCAGAAGCTTTTTGAAAACAAAATCCTGTTCTATACCTATTCCTTCCAAATTGAGATCATGATTCTTTTGACCACTTTGCTTTACTACCCATCATTCGAATAGAGCCCTGTTGTGCCATCGCAACAATCATAATATCATTTACGCGACTGGCATATATTATATTCCCCCACTTCCATGCGGCTGACTATTTTTTTTTTTAGTTGATGATGATCCCATAAAACCGTCCCAGGTTTGGCGCGGCATGAAATTACTTTTTTTATAACTTTGACATGCTCCAACTTTGGACTCCCTCACTGCTGCTGCGAACACTCAGATGTCTTACGCAGAATGGAGATAGTGATGATATGATGAAGTATTCAACTAATCAAACCAAACCACAAAATTTCAGGTACTTACGTTTTCTGACTCATTTGATTAAATTTTCGTAAATTATTTTTGGAACACAGTGTGCACCCGACTAATTCAAATGCATCAGTATCTTCCAGATACCTTCGTAAACTGCACTAAAAGAACCGCACCTACCAACCCCACTACAAATGCATCGAAATGGTGGTGATTCCCGTGATTTTATTTCAGTATATCGGCCATAGCCCGTCTCGCCGTTATCGAGTATAGTCAGTAGTCTAGAGAATTGCTCAATAAGGCGAATGCAACGGTTTTACTGTCGCACGATCCGGAATGAGAAACGGAACGGGGCGTGGAAGTGACTGTATCAATTGTAGAGGTTTTTGTCATAGCCTTTAGAGTCGAGTGCAGGAGTAAGGTGATTTATTTTTCTTTAGTAAGTATATCGTGAATTTTTTTGGTTTTCTTTTGGCATTTGGCACAAATATTTATTTATTTAGGGACAACAAACAGCAGTGTAATAATAGGTAAACATATGTTAGAACTTAATAACAGAGGTAGCAAATACACTACTGACAACGTTATCCACATATTACTAAACAGATCTACTAGTTGTTAGAAGGAACCATATATAAAAATAGACAGACTAAAAGTAAACATTACTTAATTATTAGGGTTCTGATCACTTAAAATAGTAACAATTTATTTAATTTTTTTTCTTTTAATTTTCTTTTATTGACCGTATTATCCACTGATGTTCGGTGTACAGACATTTTTTAAAGCTAATAATACTTCAATTTTGTGTAGATTACTTGCAAAGAAACAATGGATGTGCTATGTGAAAGATGATATGGCATGAAGAGGGTTGGCTACCGCGATGACGACTAAAGAGAAGAATTGAAGTTTTTTTTTGGAAAAATATTCACATGATTTAGTTTTGTTTTGCAGTGCCCTTACAGGGTGCATGTTTGATACTTTTAATCATATTACAACCTCTGTAAAACATTATTTGCAATAAACTGATTCGAAGAAGGAGACATGTTGCGCCGGCGGCAAATCAGATGGGATAAGGGCAGGAGAACGATGATGATGCTGATGAGCTGTGCCCATGTATCCTAAGCCTTAGTCGTTTATCAATAGACTAAATTGTATTTAAATTCATCCTAAAGTAGCCAGCACGAGGCAAGTCTAAACCGAAACTTACCTACACGAAATAAAATATTCTTCATTCCAATAAATTCAAAGTTAAGGGGCTGACAACAGCTAAAGCGCGGTCACTGTCGGACTGCGAAAAGAATGAGAGGCGCGATGACACAAAGCTGGTAATTTATTGCAAAATATGAAGCAATTCACTATTTACAAAAAATCTATTGATTGAAATCAAAAAAATGAAAACACTATCATGATAATAAATGTTGCCTGAAGAACAATCTGAAAAAAAAAACAGAATGATGAATGTATGGTTTTTAATCGTTAAAAGAAATTGTCAGAGATAACTTCGTGACTTTTTCTATCGTACCAAATTAGTTGTATTATGTTTTCAACACACTATCTAACTAGAATTACATCCTGAAGAATATAATATATTTTTCTGATTTTGTTTACTGCAGTGGATCATACCATATCATCTTTTAGGCTTTAGAAAACTTACGTATATGTCATGTAGTCCCCTTAATACAATATTGTTTTTAATATTTTTGGCGAGGCCGCGCTGTTGTGTGCGAAGATTCAAATCGTATATCAGAGTCCTTTTCTGTGATATTTCTTATGATAGTAGGTAGGTGACACAAACAAGATGTAGGTACATTATGGATTTACAAAAATATGTTTTATGTAGACCACCTGCCAATGTTTTTATAAGGAACTACGTG
This sequence comes from Brachylomia viminalis, assembly GCA_937001585.2. Lineage (NCBI taxonomy): Eukaryota > Metazoa > Arthropoda > Insecta > Lepidoptera > Noctuidae > Brachylomia > Brachylomia viminalis. Next base: position 2,096,277 of record OW443307.2, on the reverse strand, counting down.
CACCCTGCGGTTTCACCCACATAATTCTCGATATCGGGATAAGAAGTATCCTATGTCATAATCCAGGTCATCGTCTACATATGTGCCAAAAGTCATCTAAATCCGTTCATCTGTTTTAGCGTAAAAGCGTAACAAACAAACAAACTTACTTTCGCATTTATAATGCTAGTGACGACTAGTGAGGATTAATTTTATTTTGCTTGACAGAATTTCCATACATATGTACATTATGTAGAATCTGCCAAAATATCGCAGGGCATTTGATTCCAATTTAATTCGATTTAAGACTCGACCCTCGGCTACTTTAATCCAGTACCTTGCGAAGATCATCGCTCCACCTAGCCGAATCTACGATTGTCGACAATTTTGTTTTGTTTCGAATGAATGGGATTTATTTATTTATTATTTATTTAAATAAATAAACCTAATGCAATAGCCAAGTCACACACACGAAATTAAAATTAAAGTACAAAATACCTCTCAAGATCATAAAGATCACTGTTTGTAACATAGCGTAAACTAAGTACTTTTGCGAGTTCACCCCAGTGACATGTGGTACATAATTATATCAATATCAATATCAATTTCGACCTGAATAAAATTGATGGTGCGAATTGCTCGAGTCAGAGGGGTTTTGGCCAGCAAGTTGGTCTTAGCTGATGGTACGACCAACAGTGGCGGGGGCCGCCGCCTCCTGAAGTAGTCCAAAAGTAAATTCAAGAGCAGAACTGATATGATCTATTTTTGTACTTACAGAAGAGTCGTGAGAAACATAAAACTTTAAGGCCGGAAACGGTAACAATTCAATTCGTAGTTTAAATTAATAGATGGAATGGCAGCGTCAATACTTTTATGGGTCCATTTGAATTTTATCCGTTAGAAATAAGACTGAAAATGCAGTGACATTAAATTTTGTAAATGGAAATACAATTTTGTCGCTGTCTGGCCGATTTCTGTCCAATAGGTTGGTATAGGGTTGCCAAAATTAGAAAAGTTTCGTGTGGTTTATTTTATCTTCTTTAATGGTAGTTTAATTTACTTTCTCTAAAAATAACTAGGTTTTCATTACCTAAATCTTACATCGCAAATACCCTGTCTCGGCTCGTCAAGTGTGATTTATATTGGTAATTTTCTATGGCATGCATTTAGGTGTGAATCTAGATGTTTGTGACTTTACAGTAAATTTAAATCAAAATTTTCTTAATAATACTCTTCTCTTCTCTTTTTCTTTTTCTTTATAAAGCTAGGTACATATATACACAGTCACTACGAAAGCTTACTCAGGATCAAACAGGAGCTCAATTAAATTTATAAAGCGAAGGTTTAAAAAATATAAATTAAAAAAAGTGGTTTTCTGACCTCGACAACCCTACCTAAACCTTGAACTATCAGTACAGAGACACATTTTTATAGTACCCCCTGCAGTCAACAATACGTGGTCGATTTATGATAAAACGAACTTACTAACATAACTATAGGAAATACTTTACTGCGTCGTTAAATGTGAGTATGTGCCTATTTTTTGTTTCCTAATTCAAAATGTCAAAACTAACGAATTCCGCCTGAATTTTAAAATAGTTTAATAGTCGGAGAGCTGATGGTGGACAGTTTAACAAAAAGAAAACAATACAAAATTAAAATATAATGGGTATTTTACAGATTTGTTTTTTTTGCTTGTCAACTAATGACGCTTTACCCAGAACGCTGCCAACTAAAAAACAACGACGTAAAGTAGCTGATTCATAATTTAAAGAAAGCAATCTTTTTGCTACATGTGTCATGTACTTTATTTTAAGTTTTACAGAAAGAAATTGCTGCTGAGCCATTTTAATCGACAGCAGACAACAGGCATCGGATGGCAATAATATTGTAAATGTTCCCACAGACAGGCACGACACGACTTTTGTAGAACAATTTCCATGAAGTTTTCATAGGAGTTGTTTTACTAAAACCGCGACGCGCTGTCGCGTCGCGCCTGTTTGCGGGAGCCTTAATTAAACCAAATACAAAAGGACGTTAAAAAGTAAAATTTATTTTTTCACTGTCATTAGAGAGTATTTGACCTTTGCTTTCACTAACAGCTCATCTGCTCGGATGACCGTAGCCATTGCTAAGCAAGCTCCTAAACTAAAATAATAAATGACTAAAGGAAGTCGTGAATTTAATATTATTGATGTAAACATGCTCACTAATTGGCTGTCGTCAACGATGTACTAAATGAATAAAAGCTTTTAATTTAATGGGGTTAGCAGCCATGGTTCATGGTCTCACACCACGGGTTCCTATGGCGTGGGTGCTGTACTAATCACGTTAATACGTAGGTAGTTCATCATATAAACCTGTACAAGGCTAGTTTTAAACACAACAACGGTGAACGGTATAACAGGCCATTACCAAATTAACATAACATCTCGCTTGTATACCCCGAAGAGTAAGGTCGAGGTGCACCTATAGTACGCCCACATTTCTCGAAATATGTTTAAAAGTTCGACGTAGCAGGGGGCGAGCCTATTGCCCTCAAACGGGCACAAATCCGGGAATCAAAGGATCTAGGATTTAAAAATTAATGGTTAATCATGAGCAAAAAGTTAAGTATTTTAAGAAGCCCGTGGTCGCTGCTATTTATTCTCTAGAGACTATAGAGAAATTACGAATATGGTGGAAAGTTCCTCGTCCTCCATAGAAAACGGAGGGGATTCTCCGACCAGCCAGGTGTTGTGTCTGGTGTTTTACTGCGTAGCGGTTGATGTCAAGGTGTTTGACATAATATGCTCGTCGCCTAGACAAGCCTGATTAGGATGTGGCCGACGAACAGACAATACGTCGAGCAATAAATAGCGATGGATAAATAAGCTTATTTTATTAGTTAATAATCAATAATTTGATAGTACTATATTTATATGACGGCGCCAGCGATGGCTGAGCGATAGCGTCGTCATCATCTTGACTAGGTGGTACAGGATTCCTTGCGTAAGTAATAGAGTATAATAACTATAATGCAATAGTTGAAAAATAATAGCACTCTAATAATCACTTTTAATTATTTTAAAATCCAAAAAATCAACTGGGTAAACCGACAGTTTCGTTTTGGAGGAGTGTCCCGGTTGGTGTCCGAATTCGAAGTGAACTCTGCACCAACCCCACTCTCCAACACGACTCTGTTCACGTGCCGCCATTACAATAATAACTGACGTCACGGTGTTTACCAATTCCTTGGTACTACAGTAATCAAATGAGCAATCCACGACAAATATATTATTTTTTATTGTATTTTTATTAACGAATAATGTATTTCTCATATAATACGATATTCACTGCTTGTGCTATGCATGCGTAGTTCGTATGTGGCGTTATAGATGCCGCCACAAATCTCCCAGATACAGGAAGCTTTTAATAGACATTTCAATTAACTATCAAATGAGGGTTTTCTATGGTTATCGAATCACAATTGCAGTTAACACTCAGACTAAGGAAAAGAAGAATAGACATGACATACCTACGAAAAAAACGTGCATACCTAAAATGTGAGTCTGGCACAAAGATGGCGGCTTGCTGTAGAGCTGCGGTAGAGCTGTTTCTTCAAAACACTGAAAGAAACAAGTTGCTATGACAACTGATGTACTTGTTGGCTGTGACAAAACATGGCGACCGGCCGCAGTGAGATATGCTGTATACTCTGTATACTGTTCGTTATGCCGAGTCCTTTCTTTTCCTTAGTCTGAGAGTTAACATGACATTTGAGAGTGGTTCTAAGTAGGTAGGTGCGACATTCTTGATTAAATTTTGACAGTCAATGTATGCCTTCACACAGATGAATGAATAGATTTCAGCCTATATTTCTCCGAAAACCAAAGAGAACATGGACGAGTACTTTTTTACGTAACACTAAAAAAAAGCCTACCTTTATCCTTTATCAAAACAGGAATTGTTAAAAACACAGGCTAACTTAATTAAAGGTTCGCTTATCGCTTCACTATTAATAAGTTCCTATTAAGTATTAATTAATTACTCACCTAACTAGTTAATTAATTTGCTTTTAAAATAGAGACTTTGTGAGATTTTATTTTAAAACCTTATTTTCATGCTAATGTTGGTTGATTTGATTTTCACAGATCTGGTACTGTTAGCACCTGGGCGTGCTAACTTCATTTGTGGGAGAGGTACTTAATTAAAACACTTATTTAGATATATGGCGTAATTTTTTGGATCAAATTGATGTTATGTTATTCTACAATATTTTACAATTTATCATGACACCTGTCAGGCTCCTGTATTATTTTTCTTCTATTCTTGATTCGTAATAGCATATATCTCATAATCTTATGCCATTATCTTGTAATTATTCAAAATGGTTGCATGTTGAAACCATGCAGGCTAATCTCTACATCAGCTACCTACTGGGTAAAATAGGGCTAACAGGGTTTCGAATACCGGTTTTTTTTAATACTGGTATTAATACCGTATAATTATGTTTTTTCCAATACCAGGGTACTGGGAAGCCGGTACCTACTGGACTCTATTTTTTTACTCTATATCGTTTTTGCTATTAAATAACAAAATAACTAATCAGTTTCACAAAAAAAAAAACAATAAAACACAGTTTTTAGGGTTTCGTACGTCCTGATGAAAAAGCGGAATCTTTATAGGATTACTCGTGTGTCTGTCTGTCCGTCTGTCACAGCCAATTAGCTCAGTATGTACTGGACTGATTAAGTTAAAATTTGGTATGAATATGAGTTTCTGTTACCTAAACACGGACGTGTAACGTAAATAAATACATTTCAAATATTATGGTGTCGCTTTTGGGGGGCAAACTAGGAAATCAAAAATAAAAGTTTTGCCAACTACCATACCGCCATGGTTTTGTACCATTTGACATATCATATGAAAGGGCTTGTTGTGAGGGTATCAAATACCAATATGATTTTTAAATAAAAAGTTTTGAAGTTATTTAAGAAAATATATGAAAATTTACCAACCCAACCTCCAAAACTACGGAGCCTAAACTTTTGAAAAACATACAGATGTTAGTTTTTTTCTTACAGGTTACAGGAAAACCTTTAAGAACTCTACGGTCTTAAAATAACATGGTAAATCTTTCAATATTGTACGTACAAACTTAGAATTGCACTTGGAATGTATGGGAGAACAAGTTTCAACTATGATTTTAAATTAGTTCTTAGGACCTGGGGGCATGGTAGTACAGACACGGCTTAAGGTAAGAAATTAAGTCACTGGTCTTTAATGATGTGCCATGCAATATTTCAATGGAACGGTCAAGCCATACATTTTAATCAAGATGTAAGGGATGTTGAGTTAAGTCTTGCAGGGGCTTGGCTATACATTGGATCTGATAACTTTTTAACAGTGAAAGCGCGCGCGTTATGTAAGTCTTGGCACCTACACTACATAAAATGTTTTCTTTTTTAAATATAAAGTATTTTTTTTTATATAACTTAAAGTTCCGAAAATAAATCTCTAGCTTGTTCACTCTCACTTTGAAGAGATTGGGTTGTATGCGTTCGGAAAAGCAGAAGCAGGTAGAGGGCTCTTTAAAAAAATAAGTGTCTCTTTATGATTAACTTGACACAGCAGTATTAGATAAGTAGATAAAATGAAACGTCTGAATTTGAATTATCAGTGTCTGTAATTAAAATTTAGCGATCTATTTATCTTTATGTTTTACATACAATGTTTTTATTAAAGTCACATTAAAAAACAGTCATAATTGTTTATGCTGCTTTTAAAGCTCTTTCTGCCTGATTCACTATAGTTACCGACTGGGACATAGTACCTTTAGCTATAAAGTAATATCATGTAGATAGCATAGATCCCAGGGTTGGCTGGAAGAGATCGCAGAAAGCGTTAAGGCCGCCCATTGTATGTTTTGCAGTGTTAAATGTATTTATTTTTGTTATATAATTTCTGATGTACAATAATGCATAAATAAATAAAATATTCTCTAAAAAATCAACCATTCAACATTTTATTTTTGGGAACTATATTTTCTATCACCAAAATTTATATTTGTCATCAAGTTGTATCACCTAATAAATAGATCTATCGCCACGAAATATTTTCGTTCTCAGATAAACAAAAATTGTTCCCAGGTTGATATCTCAGGATTTTAGGTGATTTATTGTGGAACTGATTTTGCATTGTTTGGTGACTACATTTTGGTGACAGATCTACTATTTGTAGGACAAACCCTATTATTTAAGAAACACAAAACTAATTAAATTGGTAATAGCTTAAATGATACCCGAGACAAATTACCAGGAGAAACTGGATGCAATCTGGACTTTAGGGCACCCCGACTCGGACAGGTTAGGTTAGAAGGGGATGGCGGGGTCGAGAGACCCCGCCATCCCCTTCGTGGTTATTTTTTTAATAAACCACCCAGAAGTAGGAGCCCCGCGAAGCGGGGCTCCGTTGACCAAGCCCTACCGTCGACATATTATGTATATCAATCGATCCGTGGTGAATAAGAAAACTACTACTATTGGTGATCTCTTTAAATTAGTTTGCTTAAATACTTATTAGGACACACCTATTATAATACATACAAAAACATTTATTTGGTACTAGACCTTATATCTCAGGATTTTAGGTGATTTATTGTGGAACTGATTTTGCATTGTTTGGTGACTACATTTTGGTGACAGATCTACTATTTGGAGGACAAACCCTATTATTTAAGAAACACAAAACTAATTAAATTGGTAATAGCTTAAATGATACCCTTTATTTTTTAGCAAAAACAATAAAAGTCTGTCTCAAATTCATAATCATTTGGGCTCTATCTTCTGAAAATTAGTTTGTAGGAAGGAACGAGCATCTAAAGTTTTATTCAAGAGCGAGCTTACTAATCGGTTGCACAAATATGTAACCGAGGAAAATGTTCTCTCTGCTACTACGCTTGTAGGTGGAATACTTAGTAAATAATTATACGCCATTTCAATATACATCTCTCAGCCGCCTCCAGTACTATTGTAACAGTCCATCTCAACTCTTACTCTTACTCTTATCAGTGCTGGAAGAAGCTTGGGGCTTAACTTACCATGACCCTTTGAGTTTTAGCTTCTATTTCTGCTCCAGTTGTTTTTCAATGGTTAACTCCACATTGTGTTGCAGGCGTGACAAAGGAATCCACTCACTGTCACTATCACAACCATCAATAAGGGATTCCCGTTCTGTACGTTTGTAGCTCGAGTTTGTACCTCGCTCTAATAATGTCACGATGACATTGTGTATCTCATTTGGGGTGAGCTTTATAAAAACATTATCCTCGTCTTCAGGAAAAAAACCTTCAACATCGTGTAAGTATTGGATTACACCAGATATTAAGTGACGTCTCCACTTTATCCGCATTCTGAGGGCTGAGGCAAGGTTTCAGCTAATGACGTTGTCTGCTTGGACTAGTTTTCGCAGCATGAGTTTAAGGCAAGCGTCAGCCGTCAAATCATTCACGTATCGTTCACGATGGCGCGCACTGATTGTTTCCACGCTTCTATGCGTAAGCGGTGTACATCCCCGGTGCGCCGGGTGCGGGCCGGCCGCAATGCTATCCTGGCGATGATTGCCAACAGGCTGGACTGCCCTCATGTCTGGCATTGCTGTGTCAGGCATGTTGCTGTTCCAATGCCGATTAGAAAATTATAATTATTGTGTTAATTTGTATTTATTTTTAGATGACCAATAATGTAATTTGATTGAGAGTGAATAAGTTGTTAATTCATACATCACGACATTTACGTTGACACGATCTTCTTATAATGCTCCACGTTAGAGGACACTCCCAAAATACAAGCCCTGGCTTAGTTTGGTATCAGTTTTAGTACACTAAGTAAAAATAAATAAGTACTTTATCTATGTACCAAATTTTTGTGAATGATTCTTGTGACAATAAACTTTTTACTTTTACTTTATGGCTAAGCCTTATTATAAGCGACTCGGAATAGGTTAATTTTAGACTGACATAATTACTTGAATTGTTAGCATTTTCTCAAAAAACGCGCAGAGACTGTCCATGGGGCGGCCAAAGCTTGCCGTTCATAATATTATCAATACAAACCTAAAACAATAACAAATAAACAATTTAAAACAAATGTACCATTGTGGAATCAAGACTTTTTTAGTTGATATTTATTTTAAATAACAAGTAGATAGCTGCAAAAACACGGCTAGCGCGGCGATTTGTTTGGGGATGCGTCTTAAATAAAACAGTTGCAAAATGCATTGTTTTCTCAGAAGATGTTATGGCGCTGATGAATAATGTCGGTGAACTATAGGCACACCTCTGCCTAACTCTTCGACGTAAACAGACGTAATACTTTTTTAATGTGATAAGGCGTTTTTTATTAACTAACGATTCTATTGACTCCGCCATCCAAAACCCAGCTGAACCAACGAATCAATCAGCGGCCATAAAAATTTCAAAGAACAAAAACGATATATTAATAGGCCAATCATCACGCTATTAACCAAGGTACATTTGTAGCCCATTCCACCAATTACCATTTATTATTATGAAGCAAGCGTGAAGTCAAATTAAAGTTCCATGATCAAAGGTAACTTAGTCTTGAAGACCTGGTCAATATGTGTTTATCAATAATGTGGGAACGAGAGCCTGTTATGTATGTCGGTAATCTTTGGGTTAATGTTGACTTTTTAGGATGTTGGGGCTATGAGGAAAGCGTTGAAGAAGCTGCACTCAGTCTGATGTGAATGTTATATTTGACTCCAATGATATTATAAGTAAACAGATGTAGATCTGCAACACTAGCCGTCTTATTACAAAACACGATCTAACTTTAGCCCGAGCCTAAATCTTCGATTTAGTTTTTGTATTTGGAACTTTGTTCCGACTTTAGTAAAGTTCTTAATACAAAATAGACAATCTAAGACCAGACCGAGTTGTCAGTTTTGTAATAAGAACTGTATTTCGATTTCTGTTAGGTTCTTATTTCAAAAACAGGTTCGATGGTTTAAACCATGTCAAAAGAAAAACCTTGTTTTGTAATAAGACCATAGATGTTTAAAAACGGCACACTATCGCAAACATAAATAACGTAATAGTTTAATGTCACAATATAAATGACACGTGGAAGTAGGACGGTATGTCGTAGTTATTGGGAGCGAAAAAGAGACAAGCATAAATGATAAATTATTTTATTTCTGTAAGTAGGTTTGAACAAACACATAAACACGTCAATCGTATTTTAAAAACTAGATGAGGTCGGCCTTATTGTTGCTTCCATTGACGACGTCGCGACACTAAGTTTAGGTTTGCTAACTAGCCAAGTTTCAACGTGGCACTTGCGGAGCACGTATAACCTATTATGCTACTTCTTTTTACTTTGTTTGACTTTATGTTTACCGACACCCTGCAACATCAAACGCAAAGGAATTTTTAGAGCGATACTAAACTAATGTAATGACTATTCGGGATGTGATACTGCTATCAGTTGAATGGTATAACATACAGTAAACAGGTCATTTAACTTATCAGGTTATTTAGCTTGCGTGCGATAGGCATGTTACGCCATATTGTTTGATCCTACAAAGTGAAGTGGTATTTTGTAGAATGGACAATGCCTTTAAACATAGACATTAGATTATGCTTTATCTGACACTTAATCGAACGCTAAGGATTTTGTGTTCAGCTGGCAGTGCAATATAACATCATTCTTTAGTCGGTAGACACGTTCACATGATCGAATTTTGACTGATAGCGCAGTATAGCATTTTTATTTTAAAGGCGACAGCGCTTCTGCCTGCTTCTCGCACGATCTCGCATCAGCCGTTCTCGTGGCCACAAAACATAGCGCCAAAGTAATTTATAGTAAAGATAAATCGCTCAATAAACTAAAACTTTGTCCTATTAATTATTTTCATTTTAACACCGGAGTGATGTATAGACATTTTTTATTTGAAGTTATAAATTGGGCCTCGTTTATTCGGATAAAAGATAGATGTCGTTTATATTGTTTTAAAGGTATACAATGTTACAATTTTAAGTGAGGTAGGGATACAAAGTGTGATTGAGAAACGATATTTACGATTGATGTGATATAAGCTAGAAAGATAAATTAAGTATTGTTGTTGGGAAAATAATAAAAAAGCTTAGATATTTCAAGAGCCAAAACAGATAAACTTCAGATAAAGATATTATTTTAAGTGAATTTCTCTTAATAGAAATTCCCTATGTAAACATCCTAAATTAATCTCGAAATAGTTGGTACTTGCCAAGCAAACAATCATCAACCGTTTCTTGAAAACCGCTTCAATCCAGTCCGGAGCAGTTCAAACCCGTTCAAACCGGTTGAAACAAGACGGCTGAACTAAAACAAAGAGCGCACTTCGGCTGCACAAGTGAACGCTTCCCGTTTATGAGTTTCTAGTAAGTAGGACGTATGTCTACTTTAAATATGTTGATACGGATATTTGACTATCACTTATTGAGGATTTCGTGTTGGTAAGCTTAACTTATTCAGTTTAAACACATTTTTAACAAGAGACATAGTAATGAATATCATTAAAAAAAGTATTTTCTATATTCACTAAATATTTTTTTTTAAATATTTGAATATAAAAACATTAAAAATATATACAAAAAATAGCGGTCCACCGGTGTCGGGAGCCGGTGTCCGAGCTAAGTTCGGTAGCTTGGACACCGGCTTAGTTACTCTCTCTGGAGCACCGGGTTAATGCTCCAGCCGTGTTGGGGAATACTACCTTCTGAATCTGGTCCATAAATGATTACATATTATTATTATTTAAACAAAGTGACCATGAAAACAGAATTTGAGATAAAACGAATACGTCATAACTAGATACAACTTTTACGAAAATTATGATTACTGCATGCTTCATAGATATAACCAGAAAAATCCATCTTTAGGTAAAACAAAAATCAATTTTAACTATAGCCCCCAGCATAAGATTTCACTTATCAAAAACAAGATAGAATCAAGAACTAAAAGGCACGTGCCCCAAAAGGAGCAAGTTCGAAAACTCCTTTGTTAACAGAATCCGTTGCCTAGCAACCATAAAGATCCTTAGTGATAAATTAACATTTTGATCGACCCATCCCGGATTATAGAAGTAATTTACGTAAGCAGTGTGCCGGTATCCTATCAATTTCATAGAAAATTTAGGGCGCATGCAGACAGCCGACTATCCAAAAATACATCAGTTTAGCTTTACAAAAAATTATGATGAATAGTATATGAAAATTTGCTGTTGCCCGCAACTTCACCTGCGTGTATTTTGTATTTTTTTTAATGAAATAATCCAGTATCAAAAGTCGCCTATGTTCATCTCCACGTCCTACGCTACCTATCTGTCAAATTTCATAACGATTGGTTCAGTCGTATTGGCATCAAAAGATGACAGACAGACAGATAGTCAGGGTTTCTATCACATTTATAATATTAGTAATATACAGGGTGGCCGGGGAGTTGACGTTCAAACGTAAAATTTAGATACTATATGATGAGGAGTATCCGAATCACCTGAGCTCCTTAAGTTCTTAGTCGAGCTGCACGGTTACTGACAAATGCGTGCACTGTCTGGACAGGTCCACTCAATCTGTGTGGTTCTTTTCTCAAAAGTCCATTTCAGACACCAATCTGCATGGTCCTCAATGGTTATGTCCGGATTTTTATATACACTTTGACATTAATGAATTTTATATATACTATGACAAGAGTATTTACTTTGTAAAGTATTATGCTATTATTTTAACTATTGTGAATTTGAGAACTATGTTGGTCATTGCTTTTTTTTTGTATTTTTCTCTCTTAGTGTAATCATGATGTGGCAGTTTGAGTAATTTGTGCGGCCTACTCAAATGTCCTTTCTTTGGTATTGTTCGTCGAATCGTTGAGCTCCTTAAGTTCTGAGTTGAGCTGCACGATTGCTGACAATTGCGTGCACTGACTGGAGAGGTACACTCAATCTGTGTGGTTCTTTCCTCAAAAGACCATTTCAGACACCGATCTACGTAGCCTTCACATGATCTGACCAAGATTCTGTCTGGACTTTAAAAGAGACTGTGACCTCCGAGTTTGTTTCTGCCTTTCTTCTCAGAGTAGTCAGATAGGAAACGCTGACCTCAAGTAGTTAAAAAAAAAATATGATTGACGTGTAAAAGTGTTTGTTCAAACCTACTTACAGAAATAAAATCATTTATCATTTACCCCCATGTATGTTCTACGATTTTTCGTAGTTTTCGAGATAGAATTTTTTTAATAATTTTTGTCGTAATTTTCACCTAACATCAGTTTTCGATTTTTTTCTCGTTCTGTTCAACATTTCTGGTTCAGTTTTTTTGTGATAACTAATTAGCATAGTCTCATAACATAATAGATAATGAATGCAAACCCAGTGCCACAAAAAAGCAACGTAGAGATAGTATATTGGATGCACAAACGATACCAACAGAACACAGAAAATTACAGCAAATCTGCGATGTCACTGGTATTGGATATGTCCGTAGCGCGTAATCAATAATTGCAATCGCCATATCTACTTCAGTAACTTTTTGGAAGCACTGGCCTGGTGACCGAACCACGGCCTACTAAGCAAACGAATAAGGACGAATTTCACCAATGAAACCGTATTCGATCGGCACTTCTAAACCGCGTTCAAGAGCTGTCAGTGTGAATATTCCACAACGATGTTGACACTGACCGATTGTCTTTAACAAAATACCCGATGGAATTAAAAATTAATCCATTCCATTGTTTAAAAATAAATTGTATGTCATATTAATTGATAAATGTTATTACTCCATTTGTGAATTTCTAAATGAAGCTTTATAGTTACCCAATTAATCTTGACTTCTTTAATTCTTTATTTTATTTTATTGACCCTATTATAATAATTTTCATATTGACAGTATTTTACACTATTAAGCACGTGTTCTAAATGTTTGCATGCCTAATTTAACGTGGAATGTATAAAAGGATCTCTAATTATACAACACCTGCACTGTTTTTGTACAGTACTTTCTTTACTTACTTTACTTTTTGACAATTCTTGAGCGCGGTTTAGATGTGCTGATTGCGTCAGTTTCATTGGTGAAATTGGCCCTAAACGATAGAGTTGGTACAGACCAATCCAACTAGTTGGCACTAGCAACAGTTTGTTTGGACAAATCGGTTGTCTATGGGCGCCCTTACAGAGTTCCATCAAAATTAGGGGCCCCTTTCTGTTTATGATAAGGTACAGCTGTTGGTTACTCCTGAAAGTCATAAAGTCTTAGGCTCTTCTGTTTTATGCGCCCCTGATCTGAATAGGGGATCTTATTTTATAGTTTCTGCCCTGAGATTCTTTGTTGGGTTAATATTGGAAGTAATTTTGTAGTGGAAAAAAGGGCCGAAGTCGTTTGTTTAAAATTGGTAAATTAGTTTACCCTGCGACAACGCCCATTGATGTTTCATAGATACCTAAGGCATGTCACAGTTCTATTTTTCTAGGCTCGCAAATATCCTTAGTAAACGGGAGAAATCTATAGGTACCAATATTATATAAAGGTAAAATTTGTTTGTAAGTTTGTATGTAGGTAGGGGGTAATCTCTGGAACTATCGGTCAAGTTTAAAAATGCTTATTGCATTTGATAGCCCAATTCTTAAGAAAGGCTATTTAATAACAAGGCTATTTAATATCACGCTATGACCCTTTGAAGCCGAGCAAAAATAAAAACGTCCATACTGCGGGCAGGTGATGCGACGCGATGTGGGTCGGGGGAGCAAGAAATTTCACGCGGGTGAAGTCTGACGCTAGTCTACTTAATAAAAATCTTCAATTCACTGACTGACAACGAAAAAATGCAAATTCAACCCCTTAAGGGGTTATAATAGGGGGTGAAAGTTCCCTTTTTTCCGATAGGAAATCTCATCGGGCACACGGCTCGTTAACTTAGAAATTAGAAACAGTTAACTTCAAAATTGCTTCTCCGAGTTTTACCCAAACTGAGATATAAAATATGATTCACATTTTACCTGTCTGCTACCACCTGGCCTATATTAAATATTATACAAACACCATAAACTATAAATAACTATATTCAAACACAACGGAAATTAATAACTATGGACTTGATACTCAATTTTAAACCTAAAGTTTAATAACATAAAGTCAATTTGATATTTTAAGAGACTGACTTTTATTGCTGAATTTTATTGTGTTGTTTATGTAGTGCGCTTGGTAAATATTTATATACTATTAAATTGGTAAATACAAGAATCACCTGTGAACATAGAGCGATTGAAGGTACAGAGAAGAACTATGTTCTAAATGGAGCCGTACTATGACTTGTTAATATAATATTATCATGATTCTGTTGCAAAAAAGGGATAGTGCTATCGATCTGTATACCTCCATCTCTCTTTCACGCTGGAACAATGATGGCTTTAGATTTAAAAGAGTGTCCATGGAGTTTCTTGCCCGTTCTTCTCCATAGGCCATGTTTGCTGAATCTACTACCGACAGTTTTTCAGCAATCATGAGGAAAAGAACGGCATCATTGTTACGCAGGATTCGTGGGAGTGCCAATGGCATCCTGAAGGTGATTGGGGATAGGCTGGATGGCGTTTTCCTGGAGTATTGGACCCGCATGCATAGCTACGGGTCTGATACTGCAGGAAAATACATGAATTAATATAATTGTAGGTTTTATTTTATTTTTAATTCAATGTAAGTACTAACATAGTTACGTAAGTTGTATCACTAACAAAGATCTATGGAGCAAGTTTCCGAAATAAACGTTGTATTATATTATTATTATTATAGGTACCTACTACGCTTTGGAATGGGCAACTAGCTTCATCTTTCTGACTGACCGACAATTCAAAAGTGCATGTAATTGGTTTATTTGAAATAAATGCTTATAGTTTGAGTTTTGAGTTTAACCAACTCATAGTACGGCCTCTGGTCTAAATTTGGAACACAAAATATCAAAGTCCTTTGCTGGATAATATTAAGGGCTTCTCAAGTTGGACGCAATACCCGGTTCTTTGGCATTAGTCTGTCATGGGTAGCATGTAAGATACTGGTATTCAGCTGCATCTGGTTTGACTGGAAGCTGACCCCAACTCAGCTGGGATAGGCTAGGCAGATTGATTCTGGCGTGGGTAGCAACTCACGTTACGCTTGCAGATGTGTGGTCTCCACTAAAGGATTCGTCTGCTGTCTGCAGCGACGCCGACGGTCATTGTTTATTGATGGCACGGTTGGCGCAGTGGTTAAGCGATTGCCTATTGTGCTGCGTGTCGCGGGTTTGATTCCCGCACGGAACAAATATTTGCATTACCTGCAAGTAGTTTTTCCGGGTCTGGCTGTTGTGTATGTGAGTTTAAATGTTCGTAAACGCACCCTTACAGGCGAAATACAAAGAATGGAGCAACTTTTCACAAAAAAAAAAAACGGACTTCAAACGGACATAAATTTATTAAAACTGCCTCGTTGGCTTAGCGAGATTGCAAACGCTATCACGAGGTCCTTGGATAGATTCCCAGGTCGGGCATTGTGTTATTGGGTTTATCATCAAGAATTTTTCAGTAGGCACCAACCCGGAGTCCAGATTTTTTCCCGGTTGATGTCAATAGGCTCGCCCCCTATTGGGTGTGTAATAACATGGGACTTATACATAACTGGCGACATGTGGATATAGGTACTATAGGTGCCCCTCTGCCTAATCCTTCGGCCAATATAGCCGTGATGTAATGTTATTTTATCTACACCCATGCTATAAATCCTCTATAAAAGTTTCTGAAACAGTTAGCTTATTGCCAATATTAAAACAACTAGTGTCATAGTAACCATGATATCATCTAAACGAGTGTTATAATGTACTATATTTCATTATGTAACTCGAATTTCAAAAAAAGAACATTGTCATGCACGCACGTTTCACTACAACAGCTAATCATTTAAAAAAAAACTTATAGATTGTTCGAATTCACGGCGTATCCCGCCATTTTTTTGTTCGATATTAGTAGGTATGTATTGCGAAAACACACCACCGGATATTTCTTAGTTTGTTTGTAACAGATACTCAGCAATTAAACTTACCATGAATTTACACTTGGAACAGTGTACAACCCCATATGGTTTCAGAATCTTTTATAAAGGATTCATATTATCATGGGTGTAGATAAAGTCTTGTATGCAACTGTACATAATTAGGTATTAAAACACTCATGTGTTACTATACTAACCCACATTCGTGTTTTAATACCCCTTATTATACAACAGTTGCATAAATAACTATTAACAACTTTAATTTAAACATTGTTAAAAATAAATATACAGGGTTATTTGTAATATATCGGCAATCCATTAAGGCGAGGTAGGGAAGGTCATTTGCAATCAAATGACCTCTTATGACACCTATGCAAATGTCAACCATTTCTTAGTAATTAGACATTTTATATGTTTTTGAAGATATCTGGTATCTTATTGTATCTCGTTCGTGGTTGTCTGAGAAGTTGTTCATATTTTTAGAATGTTTTGTCGATAAAGTATAACCTTTTTTTTTTGCAGAAATCAACCATTTTAATAAAAATAAATATTAAAGATAATTGTCATTTTATGGTTGATTATTATGTATTGTAGTAGAAGCAGATAATAATAAATAAAAAATCATGCATTGTTTTTTCTTACAAACTTTCAAAGTTGTATACCGCCAAAAAAATACAAAATGTCAAATTACTTGGAAATGGTTCACACGGGTCATTTGGTTGCAAATGACCTCCCCTACATCCCCATAATGGATTGCCGACATATTACCAATAACCCTGTATAATGTAAAACCATTAATTGCTCGCGTGGGGTGCAGTGCACCCAAATACGTGTTCAAAAGTCTATACTTTCTATTTTTCGCATTCAATCTTCCAGCACCTGTCCAAAATAAATAATTTGAGCCCCAGCATTACCAAATCTTTGTTAAAAAAACTCCTACAATACAACCCTATTATAACTGCTACAAGGCAACGGTTGGAATGAAACAAACGTTGAACTTTAATTAAGAAGCTGTCAGTCGAATCGAGCCCCATGCGGAATGTTTAGAGCTTCACGCTTTGGATTTTGTAGCCTGAGCAGTGGTTGAGGTGGCTTGACTGCTTACGTCATCCGTAAAGTTAGGTGTTAGGGGAATTATTGGCCAACTTACCTACTTTATTACATTTCGGCTCCTTTCGTTAGCTTGGTTTGCTTTGGTTAAATCTGGAAATGTTTTTGGTTTCGTTAAGTTTGGGCTTTGGCGCCCGGAGAAGCCTCTAAACATTCGCATATGTTAACTCTCCTGTTAAACTCTTGAGTAAGAATTTGAATTAATCTTTTTTCAGGGATTTGTTACGCCATGCCCAAATGTTTTCGTAGTGGATTTTGGCGTAAAGTCATGTTTTTTGTAAGCCATTGGCACGATTGTTGACTATTTTCAGATTTATTCTTCGTTCGTCCTGAAGTTTTGTCCCACATTCCAAAAAAATCTTAGTTTGTCCCATATCACATTTAAAGTTTTGCTTCGTCCCAAATAACGAGTACTGTAAAGGTATAGTTAACAAACAAAAAAATTACATATTTGAAATTTTTGAAACAATAATTTAATAATAAAACAATTCTAAACATTTAGGCATACATCATCTTTAATAACCAGTATCAAAATCAAGATCACTGATATGGTATATTAATCATCTTATCATTACTAATATTTAAATACACAGAACAGTCAGATCTGTAATAAACAATATTTAAGACATTTTAATTACTGAAAAAAATACCGACCAATAATTAAATGAGAATATCGAAAACAAAGGTTTTAGATAACAATTTTTGTTTCAAATTTTAAAAACACCATGCACCATTTAAAATTAAATCAACAATCAGTACTAGTAACGAAACGTCGCGTCGTTTTTTTTTCTTATTACAAAATCATGGATAAAACAAGCATTTAAAAATCAACATTCATAAATAAAATTGGATACCAAAACCAAGAGATATATAAAACGTCTAACACAAATAGTTGATTGATGTTTAATATTTAATAATACGTAACCCTTTTTTGTCGATTGTACAAAAAAGTAATTTAGGCATATACAAAAAAAAAATAGGGAGGAATATATATTAGGACGATGCGAGAATTAAATAATTAAAAACATATTTTGGGACGAAGGAAGCATATTATTTGGGACGACCCAGGAATTTTTTATGTAGGACAAAACTCAGTGGGACAAACGAAGAATAAATCAATTTTTACTATACAATTGGCTAAGTTAATAATAAAGCCATGATGTAGTAGTTCAATATGATGATACATAATTACTATTACTATGTCATTATTAATTTGCTTGACATAATTGTTATAATTTATTACTCCAGATGTAACGAAATTGACTACCTGTGTATATTTTCAATGACAATGTAATTTAATAAGAAAACTGATTGAGATAATATGTCATATTCCTAATAGGATTATTATTTTCCGAGTGACTAATAACTTAAAAGTCGACTAAATGTTTGCAACAAAAACCTTCATGGTTATTTTTTTATAAACCACCCAGAAGTAGGAGCCCCGCGAAGCGGGGCTCCGTCGACCAAGCCCTGCCATCGACCATCCATAGAATATTTTAATTAAGGTTTGGTTAGAACTGTGACAATTATGACAAACATGAACGCCCATTTTCTATTTTGTTTTCGCCATTAAGTTTCCGCTTAGATATTAATTCTGTTCCCAAAAGAAAAACTTGATGCTAGTTTAAATTAAAACGAAGCTTATTACTGATATATTAATATGCTACCGATTACTTATTACGATACTCCTTATTAGCTGCCAACCCATTATATATGGTACCCACTCTATTTTTTTTAAAAACCTATATTCGTTTTACTTAGTTGCCGCATTAAATACATATTTGTACACCTCACATGGTTATAAATTATAATACAGTGTACCTACCTTAAGAACCTTTTGTAACAAAAAGAGGACAGAAGGAGAAAGGTGTAACAGAAGGAGAAATTCCTAGTGTGGGGCAACGTTTAAAAAAAAACATTCTCTGAACCTGTGTTATGCAAATAAATGATTTGATTTGTACTGTCAGACCTACTTGTACTTTTTGTTCGGATCTATCTTGTCCCTTAATAACTATTACCAACTATATAATATAAGAAGAAAACGGTAGAACTAAGCATTGTTGTACATCAGAACTAAGAGCCTGTCGGTTTCGCGGTCTGAAACTTAGAACTTTGAATTTGTAGTCGTAGTTATAGTTGCGATCAACTGAAACTTGGGATGGTCGATAATACACTCGAGTTATGTTTTGGGCTTGTTTAGTGTATCAGCAGAGTACACTTGTAGAACTAGTGCTGCATGTAGTAAGCGGTCTTGTAAACACTGAACTCGCAAATTTATCTAGGTATACTTTGGCGAATGATAAATGATTTTATTTCTGTAAGTAGGTTTGTACAAACCCTTTTACACATCAATCGTATTTTAAAAACTAGATGAGGTCGGCGTTTCCTGTCTGACTACTCTGAGAAGAAAGGTTGAAAGAAACTCAGAGGTCACAGTCTGTTTTAAAGTCCAGACATAATCTTGGTCAGATAATGTGAAGACCATGTAGATTGGTGTCTGAAACGGTCTTTTGAGGAAAAAACATACAGATTGAGCGGACCTGTTCAGTCAGTACACGCATTTGTTAGTAATCGTGCCGCTCAACTCAGACTTAGGGAGCGCAACGATTCGACGAACAATACCAAAGAAAGGACATTTGAGTAGGCCGCATAAATTACTCAAGCTGCCAGATCGTGAAACTAACTAAGAAAACAAAAAAAAGTAATGAACCACATAATCTTCACATTCACAATAATTAAAATAATATAATATTTTACAAAGTAAATACTCATGTCATTCTATGTAAACATTATTTAGGGCATTACTTATAATGGACAACTGAGACTTACTATACTTAATTTATAATAGCATTAGAAATAAGAGGCTCGTAGAAGCAGGAGTGCAAAACATTTTATTTTAAAGTTAAGTTAAAACAATTTTAATTTAAAATTGTTTTAACATTACTTCGATAAATATATCTAAGACAGCACTCTAATATAAATCTTCATCACACATTACAAACTTACAACAAAGCGAATGAATGAAACAACCGATCGCAATATGATGATTTAGGTTTAATTATAAAATAGAAGTAATTTTTTGTAAAATATTTTATTTAAAATAACAACTTAAGGCGCGGACTGACTACGATTTTAATCGCTATTACCGCACTCACACAACCGCATCTGCGCGTTTTACGGTAATGCACACACTCGCAAACGCTAACACGGGCGTTTGTGTGCTCAAGGAAAGTTGCATAGTATACGTAAGGAAATCAGATGTTTTCTGTTGAATATACTTACTTATGACGTGCGTTCTAAAATTCGATGTAATTACAGTGTCGGTTCATAATATGATACAATAAATAATTACACATAACATAACAATTAAAAAAAAAACAAATACTGTTTATTTTTATTACAGTACATGATAAACAGGTCAAATATAAACATTCCGAATTTTACCCGACTGCTCTAGAAGGGGAATTATGCTTTTCGGGTGTAAGTCAGTATCAGGGATGGAAGGGTTAATTAAATGGGTAGTTATGCCATTTCAAACTAATGTTTGTGTTTTAGATAGGTACTTAGTGGGTGCGGTAAAAAAATAGAAAACAAAACCAACATAAAGGCCCTCGGACCACTTAAAAATCACATAAACTCTAAATAAATGCAATAATATCACAGCTCCAAAGTGACAAATGCCATAATGTTTCTAAGAAAATGCGGAGCCGGGACGGAAGCTAGAATTCTGAAAAATTTAGACGATAGAGGGATCATCCACGGGAATGGAAGCTGCTGCTGGCTGAATATTAGTTGGTATTTGCTAAAATTGGTAAAACAGTGCGTGAATTGAACTAAAGTTCTGTGGCGGACTACTAAGGCTACTCACTGCCTAATATTGAAGTGAAAATTCAGTCTCAGTGGAAATATGGGCAATAAAAATAAAATGTTGCGAAAGAGTTTTACAAGAAAAAGACGAAAAACTCGAAAAAATTATGGAATGTTTGGGTAAGTAGGATGATTACGGTATTGTATCATAACATTTGAAATTTGTATTTAGTTTAGTTTACTTACCCGCTCGGACGCAGAGCGCGGGAAAAATAATCGAGCCAGATGAATGCCAGATGCGTCACCGGCGCGCGCGGCGCGGCGGGGCGCCGCTCGGCCGCCCGATAATGTAAATAAAGCATTTTTACGACTTGGGTTTGTTTGAATGGTGCTAACACTTGTGTTTTTTGTTATGGTAAGGAACGGGGCTTTAAGATAGCGGAGTTTCGTTTGAAATAGGATAGTATTTACGTAAACACTACGTACGATACGTACGTACGATAGTATTTACGTAACTTTGTTTTCAAATAAATGGTTATAGTTCGAAAAAACGAGCGTTGACCTATATTGTTTAAGGTTTTAAATACATTATGTGTATATACTTAACGCAAAACACTAATAAAACCACATAGCATTAGTACAATATGTACTATTTACGAGCGTGCAAAGTTGAAAAAATTTGCCGACGGCAAAAAAATAACAATGGCCGCCAAGACAATGGAAACAAAATGTTGTTTTATAAATATAAATCTGATACGTAGAATAAAAATATTGGTACCTGTGGAAAGCTTATTTAATGCTTCAACTTTGTTATAAAAGTAGTGGTATTAGAATAACACACTGTACTAAAATAAGGATCTGAAAACACATACACGTAATAACAATAAACATGAATCGGTCAGCGCCGGTTGTGGAATAAAACCGAAATTACGTACTATTTTTTCACTCACCGACCTTGAAATCCTGCAGTAATTCACTTCACTATAATATTTATCACACACTTAACAGGCCATAGCACTTCAAACACTTGAAAACCCACTTAAAACACAAATTATTTATCATGTAAACAAAACACGCGCGAGTCCGTACGTCACTGACAAGACGCCATATTTTTTTAATTATTTGATTTTTTTGGTTGAACGCTTGTAGTTTTGTCATACATCTGAATACGCGGCTTTTAAGCACGAAATCGACTAAGCAATCGGATACAGTGTGCCACAGATCTTTTAAAAATGAAAAATTGAATAAAGTTTATCGGATTTCGATTAATTAAAAGGTTACGCGAGTGGACGCTAGCGTGCGGCGCCACTTTCTATGCGGCGACTTTGGTCACCTCATCCACTCCAGCGGTTACGAAACTGTATAAATCTATAGAAACGGTATTGACAATTTCTACAAACATTTTGCTATATCCAAAAACAAATAGGTGCACTCTATTTTGATGTCTATAGAATGCATATTTGAATGCGCCTAGTGCAAACGTCTCTGGTCGAAGCAACCATCGAGGCGATAGCCATATTGCAATAGTAGGTATAAGTAACAAAAACAAACTTGCAGATAAATCAGAGTGCGTTCGTAATTATAATAATAATATAAATATTGCACTAGTTATATATAAAGCATTTTGATTCTTTTGTAAGATTATTTTTATAATATTTATTGAGTCATTAGACCATTGCCGATAATTTTTGAAAACGAAAAAAGTCATAGTAGGATGAAACCCATTGGAAAAGAAAGAGACTATAACAAAAATGAATGGAAAAATAATTTACGGGCGATCCGAGGTCGGGAAGTGGGGGTTTAAGGGTAAAAAGCGGTTTATCTCGATTTCCGGCAAAACTACAAGTCTTATGGAAAAAAGTGTAATGGCAAAGTTGTAGGTAATAAAAAGATCTACAACTTTTGTATTCACACTTTTTTCAAGTAACCTCAAAATTTATGTGAAAAATTCAAATAACCAAGTTCTTGGTTTTTTATTTTTATCTTTTACACAGCAATTATTTATTTTACCGAGTTTTTAAAAAAAGCAGATATTTTCACGTGAGAATTTTCGATTGAAAATTAGGGTGCTTTTTCGATATTAGGTCAAAATAAGGTGAAAAAAATAAATATTTTAAATCAATAAAAATACAGTGTGCTTGGAACATAAAAATGTAAGTATTCAGCAAATTTCGCGAAAAAAAAAATGCTGTGTAAAAGATAAAAATATAAATCCAAAAACTTGGTTATTTGAATTTTTCACATACATTTTGAGGTTACTTGAAAAAAGTGTGAATACAAAAGTTGTAGATCTTTTTAAAACCTACAACTTTGCCATTACATTTTTTTCCATAAGACTTGTAGTTTTGCCGGAAATCGAGATAAACCACTTTTTACCCTTAAACCCCCACTTCCCGACCTCGGATCGCCCGTAAATTATTTTTCCTTTCATTTTTGTTATATTCTCTTTCTTTTCCAATGGGTTTCATCCTACTATGACTTTTTTCGTTTTCAAAAATTATCGGCAATGGTCTAATGACTCAATAAATATTATAAAAATAATCTTACAAAAGAATCAAAATGCTTTATATATAACTAGTGCAATATTTATATTATTATTATAATTACGAACGCACTCTGATTTATCTGCAAGTTTGTTTTTGTTACTTATACCTACTATTGCAATATGGCTATCGCCTTGATGGTTGCTTCGACCAGAGACGTTTGCACTAGGCGCATTCAAATATGCATTCTATAGACATCAAAATAGAGTGCACCTATTTGTTTTTGGATTTAGCAAAATGTTTGTAGAAATTGTCAATACCGTTTCTATAGATTTATACAGTTTCGTAAGTAAACTAAACTAAATACAAATTTCAAATGTTATGATACAATACCGTAATCATCCTACTTACCCAAACATTCCATAATTTTTTCGAGTTTTTCGTCTTTTTCTTGTAAAACTCTTTCGCAACATTTTATTTTTATTGCCCATATTTCCACTGAGACTGAATTTTCACTTCAATATTAGGCAGTGAGTAGCCTTAGTAGTCCGCCACAGAACTTTAGTTCAATTCACGCACTGTTTTCAGTCATAAATTACTTGAAAACTACAATCGAATTATGCACAGAGCGTCCGGTGCCAACTATCCAAGTCGAGCGCTGCCCGACGACTAAAGTATGACCGCGTAAACTATTGTCACCACTATGGAGCGTCAATAAGATTGAAAATTTAAAATGATATTTGTGTTGTAATGTGACGTAAGCTGCGAATGGGCATTTATTTTACTGCTTTTCTTTAGATTATTTAAAATATAGACATAAAATTAAATAATGGTTTGGTTAAAGTTTAAAAAAAATGGAAAACCTACTAAATTCTTAAAAAAAAAACTGTTGTTATCGCTGGAAATACAGAGATCTTCGACGTCAAAGTTTATTTTTGTGCTACAACTTCCCAATTTTTTATTGGGAATATCAAACTATTATTTATTATTCTGTTCGGTTTAAATTCTTCTTTATACCCTTCTCTGTTCACTGTATTTTTCGCGTTACTTATTTTTATTACATTACGTCATACTCGACGTTCTAAGAAACCATTTTTTGGGAATATTGAGATAACACCGCGCCTTAAAACGGTAAAACTTCTTCGTCTTCATAAACTCATTTAGCCACTATCATCAGATGATGAAGATGAAGAAGTTTCGCTGACGTTCATAATATTTTTTTCTACCACATCACCCATTAAGCCATAAGTTGGCAAAACCTTTCCTCTTCTTTAATTGCATGAGCAAGGCAAGACTGCCATCGTCCTAGCGTAATATTATCCAGAGCTTGTGGCCACATACCTCTTCATTTAAGCCCATATTAATTCTATAGGGTTGAGCTCGCAGTTGTAAGGTGGGTGGCACAATGCTGTAATACCCTTCTCTCTAGCCATCTCATCTGCAACAAACTTTTGGTGTATATAATATATAGATATATTTTACGTTTTCTAATAAAGTTGCCCTGAGGTATTATTCCTCAAAAGGAATATTTTTGTTTTTTAACTACTCCTGTATAATTAGTGTGGCTGTAGTTGGCAGCTTCTCCAGTTTCCTTGAGTGGTATGGCGCATTTTCGATAACAATTACAGCGCCACACTCAATTTTGGCTGCCTATTATTTACTGGAACCACTTTTCAAAGTTTAAGGCATCCATTTCGGAGTGGTAATCTCCATCACTTTTCGTTGCATCACGAAAATATTAATGCACCGTCCGTTATAAACCCTTCGGTTGATCCTGTGAAATAAAATAAATACAAGCCAATTAATACGTACCCCCTTTATATTGTCACTGCTGGAAATTGGTCTTATACATATACTATAATAAAGTAGAACACCATTTATAACTCGCTCGCTCGGTTTGCATGTGTCGGTTTGTAATACAATAATATTACTTCATTAATAGTCAGTGACAATGGGGTGTTCATTTGTTAATGGTGAGGATAGTCAACAAAATATAAGTATATAATGTTTTATCACAATGCATGTTACCTACTTTCAAATATTTTTATAGTAATCATTTAATGAATCATCGTTACCGGCAACTTCTGCGGTTTTCTTTATCATCTCAATCTTATATCGAGGGGTGCCTACGAGCAGACCAGGACACCCTTAAATTGCTTATATTTTTATTACAGTTTGATTTTCCACAGCATGAAGTTTGTTTCATTCTCTTTTTCTTGGGAGATATTATTATGTGGTGGGGTCAATTGTCGGCCACGTTTTTTTCGCTGTTGGCTTTGGTCAGCCTCAAAACAATAACAACTAAATCACAAACAATCGGCAATAACTAAAAACAAAGCGTAGCATTCGTAAGTATCCACAAGTCAATGACATTAATGATAATCATAGAACATTATTTACGTCAATTTAACCGACGACATAAACCGGTATAATTAGAAACACCCGGCTGACACAGCTTATAAAGAGATTAGGTTATATTTTAGATTTGGTAGAATTATAGTGCAATGAAAAACATTCCCGGTATTGTTCGCCCCTGCTTCTTTTAGGTTTTTAGCATTGACAATGTCATTTTAAATTGGAATGAAATAATATATCTAAATGAAAGCCACTCTATTTCATAAGATAAATGGTTAGAATCGTTACAATTATGTGTGACAACTGGTATATACACACATCAAAAGTGTCTAGGGATCAAGCATTTTTATGCGGATTTCTTGAGATTAAGATGTGGCTTTGTAATAAATTTATGATTTTATAAATTTATATGGATCCTTTTTGGTGCATTTCATAATTTGAATCAGGAACTGTGAATCAAATTCGAGTAAAAGATGAAAATCAGCTGTCAATATTTTCCCTATAAAAACATACAACGCATTGAAGACATTATTAGTGCTACTGTTTCCCTACTACTGATTAAAACCAACGTTATTATGGAGCGGCGACGTCATTTAAGCAGGGAAGAAATGCTCAGAGCCGTGGGAATGATAGAAGCTGGTTCCCGGCAACGTACTGTGGCTTTAGCTCTGAATACAAGTCAGAGTGTTATCAGTCGACTTTGGACACGTTACCGAAGCACTGGTACCGTGGCTGAGCGCCATGGAGGACGGTATCGCTGCACCACACGGAGACAAGACCGATACATTCAAATCTTAACTCGAAGAGCTCCAACAATAACCGCCATGATGTTAGCCGTGAGGCTTCATCACTCTTCAGGGAACTTAATTAGCGACCAAACAGTCAGAAACCGCTTGCATGAAGTGAACCTTCATTCCCGAAGACCGCTACGGGTACCACCTATAGCAATGCACAATGGTAGGATTCGATATCAATGGGCTCTTGAACACAGAAATTGGGCAGAAGAACAATGGCGTTTCGTGTGCTTTTCTGATGAGTCTCGTTTTGGTATGAGACCGGATACAAGACGTATACGACACTGGAGAACCCCTGGACGCCAACAGCGATTAAAATCCTGCCAGGAAGTCCATCCTTATAGTGGTGGAACCATCATGGTATGGGCGGGTATTTGGATCGGCGGAAGAACTGAGTTGATTTGGATCAGAGGCAACCTCAACGCTCAAATTTATGCTGAGACGATTGTATCAGACGTCATCGTTCCTCTACAAGTGCAAATCGGTCCCTTATTTCAGTTAATGCATGATAATGCACGACCGCACACCGCAAGAGTTGTAAGACAGACTCTCGCCGCAGCTAACATCAATGTCCTGCCCTGGCCTGCTCAGTCGCCAGACTTGAACCCGATTGAGCATGCATGGGAAATGCTACAGAGAAGAGCTCTGCCGAATATGGAGGGTATCCAGTCGCAAGAAGACCTTTTTTTGTTGTTGCAACGAACATGGGCGGCCATTCCACAGCGTGATTTGGATGAACTCATTTTGAGTATGCCAAACCGATGTTCTTGTGTTGTTAGTGTTCGCGGTAGAAACACGGATTATTAATTGTTTAAGTTATCCAATAAAATTTTAAAGAAAACTGTTATTTCAGTCTTTTTTTCGAACTTTTGTGTTAGTGGTTCAAATGTCAAAAATCCCTTTATTAGGAAAATGGCAAATTTCTTTATTAATGCAAAGGTGACTTGGTTTATCGTTACTGTGACAAACGAAAACACTTTATTTTATGAATCCTTAAAGAAAATTTTAATTAATATCAATCAGAAGAAAAGTTATTGCAAAAATATATGTTGATCCCTAGACACTTTTGATGTGTGTATATATATAGATTTTAATTAATTTGGCGTCAATCGTAACCGTAGTAACATGTTTATTGTACTTTTGTTACAAAGTGTACTTGAAAAATAGTCTTTTTTAACTTCTGTCTATATAATAAATGGAGTATAGAGTCAGACAAATTGCGAATTGGTGTGTAAAATATGGTCGCATTTTGACATCTAGCACTGCGGTATAGAAGCCAAGGGTAATGATTTTGTTGCCTACTAAAATTACGAAGTTCCGCATTTCTACGGAATACTTTGTGGTACTTAGTATTTCTACGGAATACTCGGTGGTACTTAGTATTTTCTACGGAATACTCGGTGGTACTTAGTATTGTCGATGGAATACTCAGTGGTACTTAGTATTTCTACGGAATACTCGGTGGTACTTAGTATTTCTACGGAATACTCGGTGGTACTTAGTATTTTCTACGGAATACTCGGTGGTACTTAGTATTTTCTACGGAATACTCGGTGGTACTTAGTATTGTCGATGGAATACTCAGTGGTACTTAGTATTTCTACGGAATACTCGGTGGTACTTAGTATTTCTACGGAATACTCGGTGGTACTTAGTATTGTCGACGGGATACTCAGTGGTACTTAGTATTTTTTCTTCAATATTGCAGCGAAATGTTTCGTCAGAATCACACTGCTCTTAACTTAAGCTTTGTTTTAAAAATATCTAGGTCCATAGTTAAGCGGCATTTATAACATTAAATACAAAAGATTACGATCAAAGTTATTCAACAATAAAACTATGGAGCTATAAAAACGTTAAAGCCCTTGTTAAACTGTCACCTGTTGTGTAGTGTTCGAGTCTATTCTAATCGCTTGCTAAGCCATAAAACAAAGTATTTCCGGATAGACTGTCTAAGATATAAGCTACAGCGAGTTTTGTTTCCATTGTCACTCACGTTGTCAGAGAAAATAATATGGAGAAACCAGATTAGTCCAATAAGTGTTTTACTTATAAGTGTACCTCGTGATTGAAGAGAACGAAATAACGAGACTGACTAAATATTTTTTGTTCTATAGAACAGTTAAACTTAAGAAAACTTATATACTTTCGTGTGGGTCGAGCTAACACGAGAACAAAATTATGACCGCCTGACTTTTTTTCATATAACACACGTCCGAATTAATGCACCCCTGAAGACACAAACCATATATCATTAACTAAAATTTAAATTTTTAACATTATTTTATAAAACGCTACCTCTCAACCCGTACCCCACACTATAGGTTTAATACTCGTCAAACATCACAAGTGTCGGCCGACACGCGTCTCTGTTTGTACAACGATTTTTGACACCAGTTAAATTAATATGACATGTTATAAATCGGACATGGTTGAACATGTAACACCTCTTTCTATTGATTATTGTAATGACCTGACTGAAGCCATGATTTAAGGGGACTACATGACCTAAACGCAAGTTTTATAATGCCAAAAAGTATAGAATCCACTGCAGTAAACAAAATCAGAAATATACTTATGATATTCTTCAGGATATAAATGCTAGTTAGATAGTGTGTTAAAAACATAATACAACTAATTTGGTACGATAGAAAAAAGTCACGAAGATACCTCTATAAATTTCTTTTAACGATTAAAAATCATACTAATAAACATACAATCATTTTGGTCTTTTCTCGGATTGTTCTTCAAGCAACATATTAACGTGGTAGTGTTTACATTTTTTAGTCCAATAAAGAGTAAGATAAGGTGTTTTTAAGATTATTTGTAAATAGAGAATTGCTTCTTATTTAGCAATAAATTACCAGCTTTGTGTCATCGCACTTCTCTTTCTTTTCTATGCACTCCGACAGTGACTGCGCTTTTGATGTTGTCAGCCTCTTAAAGCTAAAGCTACAGTTTCTAGAAGAGCGGTGGCCGCCACATAGCGGCATCAATTTTCCGGCTTATGGCGTCCCTGAAATGTTATTTATGACAGTAAGTTGGTGCGTTTTTCTAGAGAACGTGTTTCACACCGTAAAGTCAAACCATGATGACCAAGCCATGGTTTTCATGACAGCCGTCACTGTGCTCGTTATTTGGCAGCTAGCGCTCTTCTAGGAAAACGTAGCTTAAGCGACAAAAGGAAAAGGATGCTGGTAAGTTGAGATGCTTTATCTATAGTGTTGTAGGTATCTATCTGCATCCGATTCTGTATATGTCATGTCTGTTTTTCGGCGAGAGGCTTGGTCAACCACACATCAGTACCACGAAAACCATGACTGCTACGAAATAAAGGCTGTCAAAGTCTCTTATTGTTACCATGGACGTGCGGAACACTGAACAAAAGTAGGAAGACAAAGATGCAAGTATTAACGATGAAAGAAGAGCTTTACTCACTTAGCCCTCCACCAACATGATGACCTCATAACACCTTAACTAAATCCTACCCTTATTCACAACAGCACTGACCTAAAATCAAAAAAGCCTATCAAACCACAAAAAATCGCACCAAACTAAAAAAAGGCCTCACAAAGATTTCTCCACCACGAAATCGGAAAGCTTTTAAAACAGTGGAAGAATTAAACTGCTCTCAGTCCGCAGTTTCTTTAATCCAGGTGGAATCGATTGAGTGGAGCAGTCGGCACTCTCAATAATGCAACGGGAAATGTTTAAAAGAGTCTGTAGACTGGAGGGCTCTCGGTGCTGTTGCGATGCTTTTGTTTAAGGCTGTAAGGGTTGTGATGAGCGTAAGCGCAGCGGAAAGAAACAGTAAAGGATTTTTGCCGTGGAATTTGGTGCGTACAGCTGGAGTGATTTTCTTTGGAATTTATGGTAAGTATGTTATAATGGTTTAAAATAAAAATAAAAAACAATATCATTTATTTTAATAAATAAGCAAGTTTTTAAGGCACTTTTCTGAGCAAATAACCTTGAGCATTCGTTCCCTCTTTGCCGCACCCAACCTCTACGATATTTTGTAAAACACTACTAGCGCCATCTGGCAAAGAACTTACGAATACACGTAAAAATCACAGACATTACAATTCACAGACACGCGTTGTTGACGGCATTCAATAAAATAAAAAAATCTTTAAAAGAAGAAAGAAACGTTTATTGAAACACATAGAAAAATAAGGTCAAGAATTCAGTGACTATACTTACGACCACGTATTCATGGCACTTTATAATAAACATTGTTCTGTGTTTATTTTTTAGACTAAAGGAGAGCTACCTGTTATTCAGACAATATAAGGCCACGTTCTCACGGACTTAATAAAATCGTAGCCGGATTTTTTCCGCGTACAGGATTTATATATTTACATGCAGATGCGATAAAGCTGTTGTTGGATGTAAGTGTGTTTTGTCAGATTTACGCAACAACTGGCTTTTGCCAGGTCCTTCACCCACGTAAAGTTCGGAAACTATCCCCCGGAAATGTATAACCGGGATAAAAAGTCGAGATATTTGAGTAAAACTGGCATAGGTAAGTGCGGCAGTTTACAATTTATAATAAAAAAATATATATATAAAAAAAGAATATTTCAATCCAGATAGAATTGATTAATAGATGAAGTAGTAGTCGGCACTCTCAATAATGCAACGGGAAATGTTTTAAAAGTTTCTGTAGACTGGAGGGCTCTCGGTGCTGTTCCGATGCTTTTGGTTTAGGTTGTGGGGTTGGTGATGTGTGGTAGTGGAGAGGGAAGAATAAGTGAAGGATTTTTGCCTGGAATTTTGAGCGTGCAACAAGAGTGACGATCTCGGGAACATATCGAAGGTATGCTGTATCGATTTTATCAGATTTATGCAACAACTAGTTTTTGCCAGCGATTTCACCCGCACATATGTCAAAAATTATCTCAGAGAAACGTACCACCGAGATAAAAAGTCGGAGTATCTGAGTGAAAGTGGTGTTATTGCGGCAGTTTCTTTAATCCAGGTATCGTTATGGTAGGTAGGTTTCTTTAATCGATTCAGTGGAGCAGTCGGCACTCTCAATAATGCAACGCAAACTGTTTAAAAGATTCTGTGGAATGGGGTACTCTCGGAGCTGTTTCGGTGGGTTTGTTTTAAAATTGTGAGGTTTGTGATAAGCGGTGGCGGAGCGGAAATGAACAGATCAGCAAGCAAAGGAATTCGTGCTTGCTTTTAATACTTAGAATGAGGTTATCACAGAAAAGTATTATGTCTTCGGTAACTGGTGTGATCCACCACGGTTCTCGGGTCTACATTGCTTTTGCTAAAAATTTAATAAATATTTTTTTCTTGCAAAAAATGTCAATTTAGCTTTGTTCATACGTAAAACAGTTTTGACTGTATGTATGTTTGGTTACGGATAAATACCCATTAACCAAGATATAATTATCTTTAATCCGTATGGATTTTTGGAACGAAGTTCCTTATCACGGCTTCCGGTAGAAGTTGACTGGCAGAAATCGTCACGTAAGGAAAAGGCGTTATGCCCCCTTCATGTGTGATCTCTGTCTATTTTTATTAAATATATATACGCGTGCGTGTTATTATCCCGTAAAGAACTTCGTTCCTGCCCGGGGTGCCATGACCGCACATATTTTTAATATGTTTTCGTTTTCCACTAACCATTCACTATAAGGATTTTTAGGTGATGACTCCATGTTACATATCATCTGAATCTTAGTAATCTCTATTATGATAATAATGTTCGCTGCATTGACACTGCGATAAAAGTTTGCAACTTTATAACAACGTTTTTTATTACCGCTATCGCGCCCGCTCGCACTATGACCGTACCCGGTATCCACAGAGAGCTCCTTATTACATACGTACTGAATACGATATTCGATTTGAAATTAAAATCAACACCCGACGTTCTCACCACTGTTTTTAACTAATTACAATGTTAATTAAGATATCTTCTGAAGCATCGA
The DNA here is from genome assembly GCA_937001585.2 of Brachylomia viminalis. Taxonomy (NCBI): domain Eukaryota; kingdom Metazoa; phylum Arthropoda; class Insecta; order Lepidoptera; family Noctuidae; genus Brachylomia; species Brachylomia viminalis. The sequence continues at coordinate 2,063,750 of OW443307.2, read as the reverse complement.
CAAAGAGAAGCATTGTATTGAAAAGTCTCATTTTGTGCGATACCCATTGGTTCCGTGTTCTTTTAATCATGGGAAATGAGCAGTGTCATTCCATGAATAAACTAAAAGAAAAAGAAAATCGAATATAGAGATACAGAATTTTGTATTTTAATATTTTCCAAAAAAATAAATAAACAGATGTGCATCTGCAGTCAACCAGCGGGGCTCTGTCTTGCATAGGGATGCAGCATAACGCTGATTATTTTTTGTGTTTATGTTCTTTTTGCGTCATGTTTACCGCAAATAAACGAATTTTCCTTCTTTCAGTCTGAATATTTGTTTGACCGGAACAAGAAAAATAAAATGATTGGAAAGCTGGTTTATTACAGAAGTTCTCAAAAAAGTTCTCTACATTTTGTCGATGTGAACATAAATTTAGGGAGCAGCAGATTTTTGGCAACTCCAGGTTTGATACTATAGTAAAAATAGTAATAAAAGTTGTTCATAATGGTGAATACCATTACTCCTGAAGAGGTTTTCAGTTAGGTATTTCAATTACACCATACCTACATAAAATAATGTTTCTTCTTTCTTTAAATGAATATCTATTAAAAACCGCTGGTTTTATTATATTTCTGTGTAGTAACACAACTGAATTACACATAAATTTGCAGTTGCACTTTGATTATGCCGAGTTCTTTTACTGCAAATGAATCTTTTACGGCAATGTTTAACTCATGAATATAATTATGTAGGAAGTCGTGCTCTATTCGCATAATTGTCCACAAAATATTTACTTAATAATATTTATTCATATTATCAAAGTACTTATATAAGTATTCATCTTATTTTATTTTGTTTCCTTAGTACCAATAATTAAACCTGACTTGGTTACTTATTTTGGTACGTCCTTGTCGGGTAACCACTGAAAAGAAATCAGCGCTGTGCTGTGAATCATAGCACAGCATCATGCTGTATGGAAGCCTTCTTGTCACAGTCATGTTGTGCAGCTGATCTATTCTGTTTTTATTTTTCATTAATATTAGAGTTAATTATCATTAAAAGAAAAACTGGTTCATTTGTCTCAAAAACCATACAATGCAGATATTTCTGGGACAAATAAACCTATTTTCTTTCTAATTATATCACTAAATTTTCTTACCTATTTTGGTTCAAATAAGCTAAACTTTTTTTGACCCTAACTTGAAACCCTTTTTTTTTTTTGAGGGTGGGAAATCATCAAATAACTTCTCACGCTCTGGGCAGAGCGGGAAGGCGTGTCAGACCCTTACTGACTAAAACCCAACCGTGTTCCTTCAGTTGCTTTTGCCAGGGGCCACGGTATCCCTCTCGGACTTTCCCGCAGCCCTGCTGGCAGGCATCGGCCCTAGCGGACCCCGTCATTGATGTTGACATCTCTTTGTGGCGCGCGTGGAACACAACGCACCGTCGAACCGGGCCTGGTCCTTATCGAGCGGCGAGTTGCCCATTGCTCACCGTTCGCAAGCCCGCGCCTACGGTGGCCGGGAATCGGCCTGCGGTGGCTAGGGTCGTGAGGGCGCGAATGTTGCCTCTCCCTCACGCGTTCCGCCTCTTCTTTCGCGAACATTACTGCTTCGCAGAAGGAGGTGACGGCTTTCCAAGCCCTTTCGCTCCGTACCAGGGCCGGACGCGAGAGATCGCCACCGCCAATCGCCTGCACGAGGACACGGCGGTGCTCCGCCCAAGCCGGTCAGACCTCCCAACGAGTGCTCCACCGTGTCCTCCGGGCGATCCACACAATGGTGATACCCAGGCGTTTCCTCCCGCCTTATCCGGAACAGAGACCACCCAAAACAACCGTGTCCGGTGTGGACCTGCGTCAGGCGGAAGGTGAGGACGCCGTGGCGCCTCTCTAGCCACTCCTCAAAGAGGGGACTTATCACCGCAACGTGATTTCTCGCGGCAGCGGGGCTACGCCCCGGCGTTAAAAAAGGAAACCGTAAAAAAAACCCGTCAAAAGTAAACGTCAAAAAAGGAAACCGGCATGTCCTAGAACCAAACTTTTGAGGACATTTGTGACATCCACCAAATCGCACTGCGTGGTGGATTACGGCCCACTCCCTCTTACAAAGAGGAGGCCTGTATTCCAGAACATTATTGGCTGATTATGGACGTCAATTCACCGTGTTATAACCATTTTAACTGTCAAAGAATGACAGCTGTGTTTTGAATATACGGACAATTTAAAGTAATATTCAATTTCCTTAACAGTTACTTTCCCTGCCTCTACCTTCCTATATGTACCTATTAGTAGTAGATAAGTAATTCCTCATACAAACTATTTTGCAAAGAGCTACAATTCTGTCAACTTGTCCTACGTTTTGCATGGTCACAAGAATGTCAACACAAGCACAGTATGATTTTGACACAAGTGAGGTGAAGTCATAATTACAGCTATGCAAGTAATTACAATAATGGTCGCAGTAAATTTTAATTGCAACAACGACACGAAAAGCAAGTTCGAAGAATCTTAGACTTGAAATTATTTTTACCAGAAAGCATTTCATTAGCTTTAAAAATTGGAACTATAAAAATGCTGAGTACTAAACTAAACGTCTTGGTTATGTTTTTCTATATAGAAAGACATGTTTTATTAAACTTAGGTAAGTTAAATCACGTACCTAACATTAGGAATTGTATAAAATTAAGATGATGAAAGAAGACGGCAAAATGGTTTATAACAACGAACGAACTACATTTGAAAAGGGAGTGAATGATACCTATCGTGACGGTTGACAGGGAGAATGAAAAAAAAATATTTCGACACCCCAAGTAATATAGGACAAGGGCAAGAAGATGATGATAATGATGATGAACTGCCTTTGATAGCCCTTCTCTGGGAATTCTGTTTTCAAGCATACGCATGACAACTAAAATACAGTTCTCAAACTACAATTTAAATAAATCACACAGCTAATAAACAGCTTACTACCAAAACAAAAACGATAGGTACCTATTAAAAGTGTACAAACAAAATCAGAAACATAAGGGTATTAAAAAAACAAAAATGTTATATATAACCAAACAAATGAAATAATGCATTTCATGAATAAAACTATATCGGAAAAGGTTCACCGGATATGATAAAAACGGGCGTATGTACTTCAATCAACAATGTTTCATTATTTACAGGTATAAACGCCAGTTTTCAGACAACTCATGGAAACTGAAAGCGCTCATAGTTCAGCCTGAAACATTTGTAATTACGAAACCCTCAACGCTAGGGTTGGCAGTTCACTTTCAAATTACGTTACTGAAAAATGCTCGGAACTATATTTAATTTTGTCCGATTATTTTAAAAAGTGAAATCATTCCATTCTTTGACGTTATTATTAAAGAACAGAGAAGTAGACAAGCTCCAGTAGTGAGAGTGTTTGGATTTTCTTGTGATAGCCTCCCTATCATAAATCTCTCTATCTATCTGTATTTTAAATCTCTTTCCTTACCTATTACAATCAACCATCTCTTGCCATGTGGAGTCGTTCTGCCTGTGCAAAGTTAGTGGATACAGCTTTGAATGAATCATAACTGGTTGCATAACCGACCCCGGTACAAATGCTGTATCCACTAGCAGGAATAGCGCCACCAGTAGTTCGCAGAGCGGTTTTAAGCTCTAGCGAAAGAGCCAAGATTGTTTCCAACACACGACACCCGTTGACCCGGCACGACAACATCCTTGTGCCACAAACACTGAAAACTGTTTTTTAAAGTATCGCCCACTCACTGGCGAACGATCAAAATAAAGATTGAAGCTATGACGAGACAGGCTTCCTTACCCAAACCATTCGTTCCACCCACTTAAGATCTCCCACCTGGACATGAGTTGCCTTGGGTAACCTGGAAGCTTTTAAACAGACTCCGGAGCCAGGTTGCCAAGCAAGGAAAATCTGTTCAGGTGGAGATGCATAGACGACTCCGCCTTGGAGTGTAGATGTGGTGCAGTTCCACAAACGATTGGACACTTACAGGAACTAATGACGCTAGTGATGGCGCCAAACACGTAGCGGAATGCTGGACCGAGTCCATATAAATGATAAATGATTTTATTTCTGTAAGTAGGTTTGTACAAACACTTTTACACGTCAATCATATATTTTTTTAAACTAGATGAGCTCGGCGGTTCCTATCTGACTACTCTTAGAAGAAAGGCCGAAACCAACTCAGAGGTCACAGTCTCTTTTAAAGTCCAGATTGTCAATTGTCTTTTAAAGTATATATTGTCTTTTATAGTCCAGATTGTCAATTGTCTTTTAAAGTATAGATTGTCTTTTATAGTCCAGATTGTCAATTGTCTTTTAAAGTATAGATTGTCTTTTATAGTCCAGATTGTCAATTGTCTTTTAAAGTATAGATTGTCTTTTATAGTCCAGATTGTCAATTGTCTTTTAAAGCATAGATTGCCATCGATACGCTAAGAAGAAGATCTCTTGCAGATATATTGGGTCATTTCGTTTTGTGGATTTTTTAAAGGATTTTGCTGCTATCCTCTTGACGTAATTTCATAGGGTTCAAACCCTACAACAAAAAACGGAAAGTATAAAAAAACCTTTTATTTATAAAATTGTATTTGTATTGTGTTGTATTTATGTTTTCGCGTCAACCCTTGTGCAGCTCGCGGACTGATTGCGAAAGTTCAGTGAAAAATATCGAAGCCTTTTAGCGTATTTTTATTTGAATGTTATTTCAAAAGCGAATCTACGGAGGTTGTTAGTGGCGTAGTTTGTATTGTGACTATTGTATTGTATTGTAATGATGCAACACTGAGAAGATATGATGTCAAGAAACTTTCTACCTTACATTTTGATAAGGATTGCTCAATTGGCGTAGGGTTAAATGATTATTGCAAGACCTACGACTATGAACCAATTTGTATTAATCTGATAAAATTATTCAGCGTTTTTTTTTTTGAGTATCGGATTTATTGATTCACTAGGTACTTATCATTGGCAGCCTTATTCCACCCATTGCTGGTATAGGCCTCCAATCTTTTGTGTCATGCTTCCCTAGTCTAATCGAGTCCATCCAGGTCTTTTATTGAATAAGATGACAATTCAAAATGAACCAATGCGTATTGGTACAAATACTTTTAAAAACCAATAATAGTAGGTATAACTAAGTAGATACCTAAGTGTAGTATCACAAATTAAAATAGAAGGAGGAAAAAAATTATGCAAATTAGAAAAGTACTCTATAGAAGAGGATAAGCTAAAATTGCCTTTTGGATCTTACATGCGCAAGCATTTATCCAGCGCCTTTGTTTATTTTATATTATTTAGTTTTAATAAATTTTGCCAAAACAATATAAAACTTCTTGCTAAAAATAGTCATCCACAAACAACCGTTCCATATCATACAAAATCATGTTATTCAACACCTGTTGTGAGCCATTCCTCGCATTCAACGTTAAGAATGTCAAACACGGTCGTGGAACGCAACCGACGCGTTGCGAGCTCGCACATTCGACCATGACGACACACAGACTCAGCGCTTACGCACTACACACGTGGCTACGTTTACATCACTCACACATCCTAAATACAAGATTACTTGAGTTCCTTCTACAGTTTCTTGTACTCACACATGCACGGCTTTGTGGGATAGCGTGCATGACGTCGTGCGGCCGCGTCGCTCGCGTTGGATGTGCGAGCTGGCAACAGCGCGAGGTTATTTTTAGTTCACCGTCTGTCGTGTCGATCGCATCACGTATTTCGTTGTTAATAAAAGTATTGACTTAATTTAATTTCAATGTTTGAACTAAAACAGTTATATGATAAATGATAATACACTGTAATGTTATAACTTAATTTCCCAGTAGTTATGTCAAAGTGAAATGTGTTAAAACAAAATAAGTGACAGTTCTTCTTACTTCTATGATTCGTTTATAAACAGACAACTTAGCAGAGTAACAAGAGCATGCAAATGTTTAAACATAAAACTTGTTTTCGTTCGACTTTGTGTCTTACTGAGACGGAATAAGGATTAAAACGGGGATTTAACGGCTTTGTAATATGGAAGCTGTTTGTGAGTTGGACATGAATAAACAAATGAATCTTATAGAAAGGTTGATTAAGGAGGTGGCTAATACTCCTTTACTGTGGAACCGATATCATAACGAGTATAATAATCGAGCGGCAATGGACAATGAATGGGAGCGAATAGCAACAATATTGAATAAAGATAGTAAGTAATATTAACGTTTTTATTTGTGTAGTAGGTAAATATGTGGGTTACCCAGGTTTGTTTATCCGTCACTTACTAAAGATGTGAAGGGATTTAAACGAAGGGTGGCGCAGGAGCTTCTTTTATTTAGATGTAAAAAAAAACTGGTTCGATCCGTGAGGTGTTTTTAATTATATTAAGAGTGTGTTCAAGTGGTACTTTTCTGGTAAAAATAGACTGCCAATTATTTTTTAGAGGGGAATTTTACTTATAGTTACGTGGGGAGCAGGCTGCCGTCATGTAACAATATGACCTTTGTCGAAAACAAGTAAATTTTGAATAAAAATATGGTAATTTTGGTACCTAATAATGTGAACAACAATAACCTTTTTCCAATAATACCTAATAAAATTTTCGGATCGCACATGGTTTTTGCTACACATTGTTCGGTTAATAGGATATTATTGTAGTTTGTCAGTGCTACTGATAAGAGGGTGACGTCACACGACTGCGTCTGCGTTGCGCCATTATTTCACTATAGGTCACTTCATGCGCGCCATCAGTGACGTAGGTAGCTTTTGTTTGTTTATTACTTATCAGTAGTAACTACTAGCGATCCGGTTTCTTTAGGTATCAGCTTGTCATTTTACTAACTTCTGCCCGCGACTTCGTTTGCATGGAAGTCATAAGACATCATAATATACTAAAGAACAACCATATTTTTATAAAACTTCCCTGTATACGTTTGTAGTTTTGCTCTCAGCAGCTAACATAAAGATAGTCAGGACTGGTGACGCGGGAGCAAGCGACTTACAGTTGTCCGTGTGTGGAGCAGCTCGTCCTGAGGTCGCCGGTCGGCACCCGCAGCCTTCAGTAGCATTCCCAGTAGTAGAGTTCCTGCGTATACCTACTACCTAATGTCACAATACTGACTGTTGCATTCTTCAATCTGAAGAACAGCTATCACTTAAATAGTATGACACTAGATTATAAACGCACGGGGTTTCTCACTAACAGTTACCTAACCATAGATATTTTTATTTTATTATAAGCCTAAACTTTTTGTTTAGCTTTTTGTTTCTGTGTAGTACGTTCTACAAACTAACACATACTGGTATTACAAAGTGTAAAAAAAGAAGTACACAATTTATCAACTGTTGGAAATCGAACTTGGGTTTGCAGAACAGTCGCTGAACGGCTAAACTATTTAATTTGTTAAAAGTTTACTAAAATATTCGTTCTTATATATTTTATGATTGACTGCTTAGGTCCATACAGGTGCGTGAAGGTTAAATCTGTAACTATCTGCAATATTATAACCTCGTCTTTTTTACAATTTGTAGTAAACGAACATAAGGCAATACCTATTGCTCATCCCCCATAGCAAAAAGCGTGATAATTTATAGACCATAGACTGACCAGACTTATAGGAAATATAAATTCAAAATTGTAATAAAATCTATCCGGTAGTGTTTGCGTGATGCTGGAACATAAACAGACAAATATTCTAAAAACTATATTTCGGCATAAAATCATTCCCAGACCTCGTAGCAATTACTTTTTTTCAGTAATATTCAATGTACAGCTTTGACTTCGCTATGGTTTTATTATATGACATATTATAATATGTATAGATTATTGTTTACTGTGACACAGTAACGCCCGGCTTCTGAAACAAACATCAATACAAAAATTAGCTCACAAATTGTCGAGCACCCGTAAACTACTGTGATTTGTTGACTGAATTATCAACAACCAATTATTATTTGATTTGCTTTTTATCTTGGCAAGTCGATAGTTTTCATTCCAGAAACTGGGTGTGTGATATTCATTTATATCTAACGTTTAATGTAAATTGTTACAGAAGACTTCGTAAAACAAAAATGGCGGAACTTACGAGATCAATTCCAAAGAGAAATTAAAAAGGTAAAGGTTCCCTTCGACAATCCTACGAAGCCCTACATCCAATACTACAGAGGGAAGTGGATCTACTTCGAGCACATGCTTTTCTTAAGAGACATCTCAGCCAAAATAAGCAACACATGCTATTCTCCCTCAGAAGACATCGAAATACATGACGATGATATTATAAAAGAAGAATTAATAGTATTCGAAGATTCAGAAGACATGTTCGGAGAACAAGCAAATATGTACGGTAACGAATCAGATAATTATGATAAAGAACCTTCAGGCACTTCTCCTACGGGTCAAGATAATCAAATTATGAAGTATCAACTTTTAATTCAACCTAAAATTGAAATTGTTGAAGAGGTCCAGCCAGAAGATACAGGACTTAAAAGGCACGCTTCTGAAACTAAATCGGAAGCAGTTGTTTCACCTAAAATTAAAAAGCTTTCAGTAGCTGACGCTGCATCAAACACAGAAGACTATGAAGAAATAGACGATGATCTACATTTCGTTAAGAGTCTAGTGCCGTATCTAAGAAAATTAAGCCCAATTAGAAAGTTATTAGTTAGGAATGAGATACAAAGCTTGTTGATTAGAGAAAGTCTTTGTGAAAATTGTAAGTTTGGAAAAAGTTCGTTACAACATTCGTAGCATGATGTACTCGTATATTACCGTAAGCATTAAAAACGTAATTATTTTTAGGTCACATTCGTTTCCTTCCCATCATATAAATGGGAAATAATGGATAATAATAAATAAAACAATCAAGCTTTGTTTTTTTTTTACAAAATTTAATTTTCAAAGTTGTATATCGCCAAAAAAATACAAAATGTCAAATTACTCGAAAATGGTTCACATTTGCATAGGGGTCATACAGGATCATTTGGTTGCAAATGACCTCCCCTACATCCCCTTATTGGATTGCCGACATATCACCAATAACCCTGTATTATTGAGTTATTGAAACTTATTGAGTTTCTTGGTCTACCAGCACATCTTATATTTTTCATATTATTTGGATCTAATTTGGCACACAGTTTATAACCTGGATTAATTTAATCCCGGTAGTACGTTCTCGTGGGATATTTTCCGACTACCACGCGGCGGCAAAAGCAATAGTGACAGAATAATGTCGTTACATTGATGTTGGTCGTTGAGGATCGACGCAATTCATATTCACTTTGATATGTATTGTTTCCATCTTAGACTGACTCGGTAGTCATGCTACCAGCTTGCCAACTGTCTGATATTTGCCCCGACATGCACGATTCACAGATAGATCTTGCTGAAACCAGAGAAGAAGAATCCTCCCATCTCACTCCGACTTCATTTGTTTAATGTCGGGACCGGCCTTAAAACAAAACAAAAACACGAAAGTAAGTATTTCAGGCAAGTATTAACAACCGAATTACCCCACTATTCTTTGAACGCAACGTTGGAAGTCACTTGATCATAAAAACAACCTTAATTTGGTAAAGTCCGCGAAAGCCCGTTAATCAACTCTCATAGTTCCCGGTAATGATGCACAGTAAAAAATTTATGTTCAGTACGTTTTCTATTAAAACTTGGCATTTATAGCACAGCCTTACTTGACGGTTAATGAGATAATCAATCAGGATGATAAAACAATAGATTATATGATTTAAAGCGGGAGTAATGAACAGTTAAATGATTTATGTATGAATTTAATTAACTATTTATTGTTAGTAAAATTGGTAACGGTTTAAGCTGAAAACTTTGCAGGATGTTTAATTTACAGTAATGATGATAATAATAACCCAATTAGTGACTGATCTGTATAATCAATTTACTGCTAGTCGTAAAATATTCGCATTGTATTTCAATACATGTAGGAATATATAACGGTAATTGAAACACATCCATCAGTCATTTATAATAAATAAGATAAGTATAATTTTTGATATTACAAAATGCAATCTATGTACAAAATGAATAGCTTACAGTTTCTGCTTAAGCTAAGTAGGGCTTCCTAGAAACAGAAGCTGCTAAATAACGGCTGCAGTGATGGCTGTCATGAAAATGATAGCAACGGGGTTTGACATTACGGTGTCAAAAAATACACCAACTTACTTTCATAAATAACGTTTCAATGACGACATACTATGTGGCGGCCATCGCTCTTCTAGAAAACCGTGGCTTTCCCGTTTATTCCAATGACTACAAGCCCCTCTTAAAGAAACACCAAATCCCAAAACAAATAATAAAAATGATAACACAAATAAAACTCCTACACAAACGACATAATTTTCGGACTTTCTCTACAATAGTATTAGTCAAACTGCCGACGTTAAAGATAAAATTAAATGTGTTATAAACACAGGAATTTGTTGTGTTGCACATAAATTAGATGGACGGCTGTCCGTCAAGTTTCGTGACAAATGGGGCGTTAGCGTATGTGATAAAAATGAACAGATTAAAATACTTGCTATGCGTGGTGATTGGATTGTGGCTTTTCACGGTGTGTGGTATTTTGGTAACGAATCAAAAAAGAGGTATTTTCAAGACGGTCTGGTAAATCCTTGGCATACGCCGCTACCAAACGTGATTTCTTCCTTTCTGCCTAGTCAGACCACAACGAACTGTACCCATTTAGGTCATACTGATGCCGGCTTAATTGGCACATTGCTCGCAGACCCGATGGCCGATGAGATCTAAAAGTTCTGGTGTGTTTTGGTTACAAGGTAGATCGACAATCTGGTGAAGGATGCAGGAATTTGCTGGTAGCGGTTAGCTGAAGACTCGTCGTTGTGGCAATCCTTGGGCGAGCTTATGTATAGTAGTGGACTTTTCTAGCTGAAATGTAAACAAGTATAATTATTTTAATAATGGTGATGTGATGTGTAATTAATAATAAATAATTAATAACTTGATAATAATAATTATCAAGTGATGGTTTATTTTTGCATTAATATCAAATTACCCTAGAGCTCTAACAAACAAAAACATTCACAAAATTACCACCTTTCACAATAAATCGGCAGTTAAAAAAGCCTTAAAACAAACTCCAGAGATAAATACCGATACTGATCATTTTCATCTGAACTGAACCGCTTCCAACGAACGCAACAATGGCGGGCCCGCATAGCGCTGTTTGCACGGCATTAGCCCGTTTCCATGTTGACATACTTATAGATTCACTGATTGTCGCCACAGGATAGCCTAACTATGCTTAACGAGGTAGTTTTGGGACGATATTCTGTGGCTTTTGTTTTCTTTTGGTGGAACTTTTGTTGGACGAGCTGGCTGGATACGGTTGTTTTCAGTTAAAAAAAATTGGTCAGTAAGTAGGTAAATCGAGAGTGATTACACTATTTACAATCAAACTTTAGATGCTATTTTTAGGAAACAGAAAGATAGTATTTATTAGGTTAATGTTTTGTATCCGTTAACATCAATCTCAAAGTATTTATTTCGAATAAACCAATTACAGGCACTTTTGAATTAACAAGGAGTCGGTCAGACAGAAAGCTGAAGCTAATTGCCCATTCCGAAGTGTAGTAGATTCCTATGGAGAAGAACGGGCAAGAAACTACACGGACAGGTTAAGCTATCACAATCGATTGCATAACAAAGGCTTTTCCAGAGTTACCCAAAATAACATTGTATGGTGTACACCTTTAGGTATAATATTACATGCTCCCGAACATTCTACTCCTGACCTCTTGGGAGTAAGAAGTCTACACTTTAATCTAGGGCAAGGCATCTGAAGCTGTGAGTTGCTTCCCGCTGACAAATAAAGATCTGACGAGTTTTAAATCAAGGTACGTTATCTACAAGGTTTATTTGAAACAATTGGAAAGCTGAAAAGGGATTAATTACATTTAATATTCTTATAACTCTACAAAATTTAGGGCACACAGCTGATTACCTAATCACATAGTAAACAACGATTTCAGGTTTTCAGTTTTTATAACGTATAGGTACAATCAATACCACAAATACATCTTCTGTCATCGCCAAAATTAGAAATACCAATTCTCTTCCGCCGAATGCGAACAAAGCCACGCTTTAACGTCAGTGAAGAATAAAATCGTATAAATTACGTCACAAGCTCGGCCATTCGTAGAAATACTTTATCTATTTATCATTACCGTGACCTATAGAAATGTTGAGAAAGACTAATGTCCAAACATTCTGGAGGGCTTATTCTGGTAGATTGCGTTTCGGAATTAAATAATTATTATAAGGAAGTTGTTCAGTCGTGGATGTGATTGTTAAAGAAAAATCCCATATTTTTAGTGGTTAGTGGTTATAAAATCCTCTACAGCTACTCATAATTCTCTTGCTCGTATCCCAGATTGATATGCGTCAACGCTACAAGTTTTTTCTTCCATAATTCTGTATTAGTCGTTATCTCGGTAGTCACGCAGTCCACCCATCGTTTCTCTGGTCTTTCTGTACTTTTATTGCCATCAACATTCATAATTAAAACTTTCCTCACAATATTTTACTCATTTCTCCTATAATCCTCTCCCTCATTGCTACTATAATTATAAATTAGGATCTTAATTAGTACCTACTTATCAAAATTCCAAAGAGTATTTCTACTGATACAGAATATAAAATATTTATTACAGGTTGATGATTATAAGAAAATACAAAATAGAATCTACTAATAGGTACATCTCTAATTACTTACTAGGTATATCAATACGAATTCTGATACAGATTGAGATTTTCTATGAAAACGACAATAATTCGATGAAACATCAAAAGAAATCCTATCGATTTCAATCAAACAGAAATCGAATAAGGACCGAATCCGATTATAAAAATTGATATATCCCGAATACAGTACGAACCGCCTCGAACCGGTTCAGTAAAGTTTCGATTACTCAAATACCGAAACTTTTGTTATCAAATCGTTTGTTATTTCATTGTACTGTTTTATCGTAATGGCTTATAGAACATATGTCTTATATTTTATTGTTTAGGCCTTCGGGACCTTTGAACTCGGAAATATGTAGTACCTACCTACTTGATCCGGTTCGTTTCGAACGGAAACCGTAAATAATAAATTGTTGAAACGACGCTGGTTCTTTTGTTTCGTAGCAAAGGTAATTTTGGTTTCCTTTCCTGCAATTTTTGTGCTAAACAAGGAAACGCTCTAGTTCTGTTATTTAATACGGTCGGGCAATCAGTGGAAGGACAGGCTAGGTTAATAAAAACGTATCTTGAGCAAAAAATAATAATGATCTATAATTGAACAGGTTAAACTCGTTTTTGCAGTGCCTCATAAATGTTCGCGGTAACTCATACCGATGGATTTCATGCTATCCTCCGCGAAAAAACGGCCACACTCTGTGGCAGCAAATACTTCCTCGGCCATAGTAAGGCAATTTGTGTGAAGATGTATACCCCCTTACTTAGTTTCTTTTTCTTGTTGGATCTAGTTGTTGGGTGGTCTTTCTTCGTCGTTTAAATTTACTAAAAATAGTATTTTAAGCACAAGCCGGTTACCAACTTATTTATGGATCTTGTAGCTGTCCCAAATAAAAATATTTTATTTATTTTTTAAGCAGAGTACCTACGGCTTTTACCCTGTTTAAAAATTAATCATTAGCGTTTCCACCCTAAAAATCTAGTAGAAAGTAATTAAAACCTTTCTTACACATAAAATATTAAAAAAACACGTGTGTGTGTGTACAAAGGAATGATAAATTAATAAAATAATTTATATCTAAACAAATAAAAGAATACATTTACAAATTAACCCCAAATTTATAAATGCACTTCAAAAGTTTTTTTAAGATAAAAGTCACTTTTATCACGAATTTTTACAATGGCCTATCATTCTCCACATTATATAATTTAAAATCACATACACACTTGTAATTTTAGAATAAATATATGTTTTTATCTCCACTGTTATAAAACACGTGTTGTAGATTTATGAATATTTGAGAAACTACTCTGAATATAGTTATGAGTTTTCACGGAAACTTCAGAGACAGTTATCAGCTAACTTCATCACGTCGCTTTTTGGCTGTCGGTGTGCGCGCGCATCGTAATAATGTTACTCTCAATTTTTTTTTTCCAATGCGCTAAAAGAAGTACCTATAACTTTAAAAACAAAAAAAATCTTAATAAAAATTTCACACTAAATAAAAGACCTACCTGGACCATTCCGTAGAAGTCTTGCTCCTCAAGTGCTTTAAGCTCTCCCGATGTTCTCTAAAGTCCGCTTTAAGAGTTAGAAACTTCAATATCCACCTGTCTTCAGTAAGAAGCGGTTGTTTCAGGAAAACTGTTTGGTTGTAAAAGATTCATTCTGCTTTCTTTAATGTTCTATGGAACGTTGATTTAGTTTCTTTCTGCAGTCTGTGTTGTTTCATTTTGTGTTCTGTAAAAGTGTTAACAAATACATAGTAAATATTTTTTTCTGCGGCTAAACATTAATATTCATTCAGAGAAGAAACGAGCACGGATAACAAAATTCCTACTGCTTGGACTCTGATCTCCTACATTAGACTTCGAAGCCTAGGTTTCCTCATGGTATACCACCATAAATCTGTTCCGTCTTCGGTTGACAATACAAAAAAAATATCGTAGTTTCATAGACTTAATTTAAAGAGAAACATAAAATACCAAGAAATGTCAAGGATAACGTCTGTTCGTACTTGTTTTTTTTTTATTTTTGATAAAAGAATTTCAGATTTATAAATTGCTTTACTAGTAGCAGTACATAAACCAGACCTTTAATCCAACTTCAATTACCAGCTGAACGATCTTCACAACATTAAAAAACGTGACGCCAAAATATGGCACTGATTCACACCGTACATTGCTGGCAAACAATGGCACTTACACAATGATCTCATACATTGCGCGCCACCCACTGACACGATCGGTACACTCGTCCCATAAATATTCATTGGACACCGACTGTTGTGACATAAACGTCAGAGCCTTCGCGGGGTTTTTAATTCAATTTCGACAGCATTGTTTTGATTGGTACGGTCAGGAAAAACGATACGTTTTCTAATAAAATTTTATACAGTTTTTTTGTATGTCCGTTATGGAATAACGTCATAACTTAATTGAGCATAATAGGTACATATTTTATTTTACGCTCGCCCCCTACAGGCGTAAAGTAATGTTAGGTATATTTAATTTTTAGGCCAAGTGAAACATAAGTAGTGAGCAGTTAATTTTTAAATTGACAGTCAGATGTCAATTGACAGTCAGTTGTCAATTGACAGTCAGATTTAAATTGTGTCAGCTAGTTCCATCGGGGCAGAATTTATGCATGAAAGAAAATAAGGCGCAGGTTGAATCAGAATGAGCTATTGACAACGAAGAAATTTGAAATAAGAAGAAATAAAATATTTAGTTCACTCAGGTCATACAGTACAGCTTATAAATTTTCAGTTCCGGACTGAAGGAGACACTTAACGTTGTAGTTGAAAAAAAAAACCGTCATAATCAAAATTCATTTATATAAGTCACGTCCGTATTTGGGTCATAGAAATTCATATGTGTACCTAGTTTAAAGTTAATCAGTCCAGTTGATTCAGGGAAAATTTGCTGTGATAGACGGACGGACAGACACACGAGATACTATAAACGTTCAGTTTGTTAATTCGGACGAACGGAACCTAAAGACAAGTAGAAAGTCATACATACCTACCTACTTATTTTCTTTTCATCCCCGGTGTCTCTTTTTGTTTTTGATCTTCCATTCCAAAATTATTTTGCTAACGTTCCTAACAAGCATCATGTTTGCTCCGAATATAATTTCTTGGAACAATTGAATGTGACAGAATTGAAACCAGTCGTTATCTTGTCAAACAATAACACGACACGGTAAACCGTGTTCAATTATGTTAAATAGATATGGAACTATTTGGCAAAATGAAGCTGTTGAGGTTGATTCCTGTTTTGACATTGTTTTGATGAGATTTTGGAGAGTTGACTTGAGAGTTGAATGTTTCACTGGTTTTATAGATGGCTTGGGAAAAGAGTGCCTGGGAGAACTTGGGGATTTTGCCCAGCAGTGGGACACTAAAGATTAGAAGAAGTTAAAAATCACCTAATTAAATATATGGGACAACAGAATTTGAAATACTGTCGTGCCAGCGACACCAAGAGGAAGAAAACCTAGTTTAAAAGTGTCTGTCTTACGGAAATAATGTTTTGATGTGACGCTTTATAATCGATAATAATTAAATGTAGAAACCTTCTACCATTTTATCGGATTCCCGTAAAGATAAAAATGAAATACCAACCAAAGAAAATATAAATTAAATTAATCGAACCGGCGCGGTGCACGGTGGTCCAGTGAGCTGGCTCTATTTCTTCATGCTCATTTCATCAATCTACTTCGTTACCTCCAAGGACACTCATTGACCTGGTAATAATGTAAATGGAATCAAATGGAACAAACAAATGTCTTTGGTATAAAACAAATCGGTAGAGAATAGATTCTTTTGAGGTGATTATATGGTACAGCTGATAAGATGGGTTTTTGTGTTAGTAATGTCCGATGGTTTATTTTGAATACCAATCTACTTATCTGGCAATCAAAAGGCTATTTTTTTTTTAATAAACCCAAATGCTGTGAGATCCTTCTAACCTATTATGAAAAGTTTCAATCATCGTGTTTAGTCTGATAAGTTTTCGAAATTGTTAATGAG
Source organism: Brachylomia viminalis (assembly GCA_937001585.2). Taxonomy (NCBI): domain Eukaryota; kingdom Metazoa; phylum Arthropoda; class Insecta; order Lepidoptera; family Noctuidae; genus Brachylomia; species Brachylomia viminalis. The sequence goes on along the minus strand of OW443307.2, from coordinate 2,047,005 downwards.
TTATAATCAGAATATCTTAAACAGTCTAAACGATCCCATGATAAATGATTTTATTTCTGTAAGTAGGTTTGAACAAACACTTTTACATATTTTAAAAACTAGACGAGGTCGGCATTTCCTATCTGACTACTCTGAGAAGAAAGGCCGAAACAAACTCAGAGGTCACAGTCTCTTTTAAAGTCCAGACAAAATCTTGGTCAGATCATGTGAAGGCTATGTAGATCGGTGTCTGAAATGGTCTTTTGAGGATAGAACCACACAGATTGAGTGGACCTGTCCAGTCAGTGCACGCAATTTTCAGCAATCGTGCAGTTCAACTTAGACATAAGGAGCTCAACGATTCGACGAACAATACCAAAGAAAGGAAATTCTAGTAGGCCGCATAAATTACTCAAACTGCCAGATCATGATTAAACTAACTGACAAAAATACAAAAAAAAAAAGCAATGACTGACATAGTTCTCACATTCACAATAATTAGAATAATATTATAATAATCTTTGAGGACCATGTAGATTTGTGTCTGAAATGATCTTTTGAGGAAAGAACCACACAGATTGAGTGGACCTGTCCAGTCAGTGCACGCATTTGTCAGTAACCGTGCAGCTCAACTCAGAACTTAAGGAGCTCAACCATTCGACGAACAATACCAAGGAAAGGACATTTGGGTAGGCCGCATCAACTACTTAAACTGCCAGAACATGATTAAAACTGGAACAAAAACACACATAGTCCTCACATTCACAATAATTAAAAATAATATAATACTTTATACAGTAAATATTAGTGTCATTGTATATGTAAATAAGTATAGATACTTATAGCAAAGATTAAAATTTAAAATAGTTAGGAAAATAAAATAAATTAACATTGCCTGTGCTTTATTGGAGCAACTCAATTCCAAGCCATTTTGTCCTCAATATAGTCTTGAAACTACTCATCGCTTCAAAACCGTGAAACATCAATCCAAACAAAAACTCACTCACATAAATACCGGTAAACACCAAGTGTTATCTCGGCGAACGTACAACAAACCGAACAACCCAGTTAGCTCCAAACTTCCTTCTCGCTCACCAAGCCAAAGCTTATTTGATTCAATGAACGAAATAAAAGACAAAAGGTCAACAATAAGAGTCAAGACTTGAAAACTTGCATCCGCAGTTACTTTTGAAACTAACCGCCACTTCCTGGGACTTGCACACGGGTCTAGACGCAGCTAAACTTTGGAAGCAAGCAAACCGGGAGTTAACTGGGACTTCACAAAACAACTGACGCCTTAGTCTTGGTTAGTTAACATGGCCATTTGGCTGCTACCTGAGGTCACTTAGCGTCTTGTGTTGTAAAGGATTAATTGTGTTTGACAACACATTGTAGTGACAGCTGTAATTTTGAATATGTATGTTAACATGGTCTTCGTTGTCATTATAAATTTCTAGAACAACAAGCCGTGTGTTCGATAGGATTTCTCATCGGCGAACATGATGAACTTCCAATATAAATTGTCATCCCCTGTTTGACCCTTACAGGGGTTGAATTTTCATAAATCCTCTCTGAATACTCACCATAGTTACATAAGGTTGTGTTATTTTCAAAAATCCCTTCTGAATACTCACCATAGTTACGTATGGTTGTGTAATTTCATGCTTTTAAACCGAGTGGCTTGGACTGTCCGTAGACTGTCAACGAATGAATTATTTTTAGTAAGTAGAATATCGTGTAAGCCTCGACAACTAATTTGACATTAGGCCTAATGTCAAATTAGTTCAGTAGATGCATCATTGACATAGAGCGAGAACGCAGGGCGTTGTCTGTAAGGGCGAGTATGATGGCCCGCAGGTTTGCTCGTTGTACTACTGACGTGAAAACAACATTGTTCAGAGCATTGTAGGTACATCTTTCTACACGAGCAGCCTGTGGGTCGCATACACTGATGGGGCTGCCCCGATTCTGTAGCGCATCAGGTATGTTCGCCGGGTCGCAAGTAGACTGTTTTTATTGAAGTAAAACTTCTTTAGGCACGCTTGGCTTGGGGAGTAAGCTGGCGAATGCATGACGAGAGCGTTACGAAAAGTGTGATCGGGCGAGGCGAACGCATATGGATAGAGCTAAAGAAGTTTTACTTCAGTTGTGTGGTCTAAAGCACACTCGTTTTTTTCTACTATGCGCAAACGATGCACATCCCTGGTGCGCAGGGTTCGGGCTAGCTCCAGCGGCATCCTGAGGGCATTCGCGCAGAGGTTCGATTGCCAGTACCTGAACCATTGCTGTATGGTTCGCATACTGGGCAATCGAAGTAATATGTTTATGGTCTTTTCATTATTGTATGTGTTTTTATTTTATTTTGTAATTCTTGTGCCTGTGATCCTGTGTTGGTCGAAATTAACGATTTTATTATTATTGCAATTTCTACTGATTTGACCAAATTAGGTGGTACAGGGTTCATTGCGTAGGTAATAGAGAATAGAACTCTAATGCAATAGTTGAAAAATAATAGCACTTTAATAATGACTTAATTATTTTATAATCCACAAAATCAACTGGGTAAACCGACAGTTTCGTTTTGGAGGAGTGTCCCGGTTGGTGTCCGAATTCGAAGTGAACTCTGAACCAACCCCACTCTCCAACACGACTCTGTCCACGTGCCGCCATTACAATAACAACTGACGTCACGGTGTTTACCAATTCCTTGGTACTACAGTAATCTAATGAGCAATTATTTAATGAAACGATATCGTTTTCCACGACATATATGATTTATGGGAGATAGACCCACATCGGTGTCAAGCCAAGAGACATTCTTATTCATAACTAGGCATTACAAACCTCTAGAAAGATGATACCCATTATGAAATTCATCACCGCCACGCATACTCATTTCTTATCAGCCAAGTAATCAGGTAACATTAACGATTTCCACTACAATATTGATGGTGAACCCCGATATCGACAGAACTTATCTAAAAATCCAATCAACCCACAATTAAGTTTAAGTTTCCGAAAGCATTTTTCCAAAATATTTTCCAATATCATTAATCAGTTCACGAGTTGAAAACGAAGTTACTTCACTAATTTATCTATGTCACGATTTTCAGGAGGGACAAACAAAGTTATTGACACCGTGACTTCCGTCGGATGATTGATTACAACCAACTTTGTCGGTAGGTATTTATTTGACGTTTTGATCGGTGTTTTCATGCGAAATTACAATTTGCGTAAACTTGTTTCGAATGTTGGTTGTGGTGTCGAAACGTATTTCTCTAAGTTCTTAATTTACTTGGTGTATCAATCATTGTGTGTTTTGAAATTGTGAGTTGAAGGTGGGACTTTTATTAAGTAAGTTTAAATTGTTTCCGAGAGTCAAACTCAAGACCTTGAGCTATGGATAAGCCTGGAGGAGGCCTATGCTAAAGCCTGGAGGAGGCCGTTAAAACCCGGAGGAGGCCTATGCTAAAGCCTGGATGAGGCCTCTGCTAAAGCCTGGAGAAGGCCTATTCTAAAGCCTGGAGGAGGCCTATTCTAAACCCTTGAGGAGGCCTATGCTAAAGCCTGGAGGAGGCCTTTGCTAAAGCCTGGATAAGGCCTATTCTAAAGCCTGGAGGAGGCCTATTCTAAAACCTTGAGGAGGCCTATGCTAAAGCCTGGAGGAGGCCTCTGCTAAAGCCTGGAGAAGGCCTATCCTAAAGCCTGAAGGAGGCCTATTCTAAAGCCTTGAGGAGGCCTATGCTAAAACCTGGAGGAGGCCTTTGCTAAAGCCTGGAGGAGGCCTTTGCTAAAGCTGTGAGGAGGCCTTTGCTAAAACCTGGAGGAGGCCTATGGTAAATCCTGGAGAAGGCCTATGCTAAAGAGTATAGAAATATGGAGGTTTCTGATGTTACATCAGATCACGCTTATAATCCCCGAAGGATTAGGCAGAGTAACCTAAAGTCATCATCATCAGATGCCTAGCCTTTTCCGAACTGTGTTACGGTCAGCTTCCAGTCTCACCGGATGCAGCCGAATACTAATATTTTACATGGAGTTACTGGTTAGCTGACCTCCACAGCCGAATAACTGGGTAATACGATACACCTTGGTAAGACTGGTTGTCCGACTTTCGGGCTTCTGACGACCCGTAACGAGTGTCATAGATCCACGAATGACAGCTGGGACCAACGGCTTAACGTGCTTTCCGAGACACGGAGGGGTCTCGGTATGTAATGATGGTCACCCATCCACGGACCAACCGTGGCAAGCGTAACTTAACCTGATCGATTGTGGCAGTTATAACTTAGCCACGAGTGGACACCTAAAGTACATCCACATTTTGCCAGTTACACACAGTCACAAATACCCAGATTTCTGATGTCTAAACCTTATCGGTCTTATTACAAAACACGATCTAACTTTAGCCCGAGCCTAACCCTTCGACTCAGTTTTTATAAATGCAACTTTATGCCGACTTTATTAAAGTTCTTAATACAAAATTGACAATCTAAGATCGTACTAAGTTGTCAGTTTTGTAAAAGTAACTGTATTTCGATTTCTGTTAGGTTCTTATTTCAAAAACAGGCTCGATGGTTTAAACCATGTCAAAAGAAAAACCTTGTTTTGTAATAAGACCGGATATGGTTTTAGGTCTTTTATTTGAATAAATTGTAAAAAAAAAATAAGATTGCTTATGGATGAATGAACTGAATCCTTCTTTTTTGTATTATAGGTCTAATATGAATCAGACTACACTCTGTACGACCAACTACTATTGAAAATAACCACTTACTAACAACTGCCCGAAAGATAATTAGGTACATACTCTTGTTATCACTACTTTTCGATTCAACCAGAAACCTAACGTTCCATCACTCCTCAGTAAATTCAAAAACGTCTCTACTCAAGTCCACCACGCTTGTCACCTAAAACTTTAGCTTGTCCCATCAAGATGAAATTTAATACGAGCATCCATTTCAAATCCACTTTGTATAAAGATAAGGATTTTTGGAAATTAAATCCTGAACACTTATCCAGATTGTACAACTTCCTTATACCATATTGTGGCATAAATTTATGAACATACAAGTGTAGGGGAATTTTCGTTTGACGAGGGTTCCGGGAGATCTAATTGAACGTGGTACCTATATTTTTGGGGGTAGGATACAGCTTTGTACCAACGAATGGATGTGACATTAATAAGAGATGTTCTGCCAACAATGAGGCGTCCTGCCTGAGGGATGCTGCAGGGTCCGGGATGACGGTGCTTAGTGATGCTTGTTGTGGACTTGATATGGGGCTTTATTTTATGAAAAATTTATGATATATCGCCTCTTGGAATTGTTATTTTTTAATAATACACTGGCAGAAAGATATATATTATTAAATTAAAACTCATAACAGAATCGATGTCGACTTATCTAAAAAGCAAAACACGCAATTATTGATCATTTTATTTTGAAACATTCCAAAACACAACAAAATAGGAAATGAATTCACAAATATCAATTTGTTACGATGAAAGCCATAATACTGATTACAAGCCACAAAAATATGGTTGATTTTTAGCAAATTAATTATCCTTTAGTAATAATGAACATAAAATTGAATCCCACTTCATTATGGAACTCATTATTATGCAATAATTAGTTCGGACTTTTTAAATAATAAAATCGAAGGCTTTTAAAGGTTCGATTCAATCGGTATTAATAGGGCGAGTTGAGTAGATATCTGAGTAATAAGTGGAAGCGGGTGTGAACAAGAATGTGAAAATAATTTAGCATGGACACTCAATCGAAAGTAGTCGCTTATGGCTCTTGGTAGTCGGTAGTCGGTACCCACACAGTTTGTAAAATAATGTGATTTCGAAAAATGCCAGTACCGCCATTTTTCGGGCTGAATTGTATAATAAAATGAAAGCGAATGTTATGTTAAATTATCTGTAATGTTTTGTAAATCATTGTGAGCTTACTAATGTAAGCTCACAATGATTTACAAAACAGAGTACAGTAAGAGTGAGTGTGAAATTAGTGTCGAATTATAATTCATAGACACTAATTTCATACTCACTCTTACTACACGTACACTGTTGAGCAAATTTCTCTTGGTTCCCAAACTGATTTTGTCACTCTGCACATTGAAATTAACTTTTTCTTTCCCGCTATCGCTCCTCCTAACACAAAAGCCACATCTAATTCCATCACGCACAGTAGCAATTTGAACGGTTTTTTTCGTGCGTGCTGCCCAAGTAATTGTTAGTATTAATTCGCCTCCCCACACCGCACGCGATCCAAATATTGTTATAGGTACTTAAATTTATTCCCCATCACAATATCAGCTGGTTTGGTACTTAGGGGCGGGGCAGATGCTGGGCAAGATTTAGCATTCATGGGGAAAGAAATAAAGGTTTTATGGGAATGTGAAAGAGAGAACGAAGTTATCGTTCAGCTATGAATACTTAAATTCAGTGGATAAATTTGAATAGTTGGTGAGAAATAATGAGAAGAAGAATGAATACTATATTTAATTAAAGTTGTTCCATTTTGAATAGCGAAGATTAATGGTATTATGAACAAATACAAATGAAATAATGTATTTAAATGAAAGTAACCTGCAGATTAGTTTGGTTTGGATATGGTGGGCTTATAGAGGCATGAGGAACAGGGTGCAAATTTCACTCATACCCACAGTAAAGTGGACACAGTGACAGACACAGTGGGAAACAGCCCCACGATTGATGTCACGATTGATATGCTAGTTGCGTGGTAAATTCTGCTTGCGCGATGCAGGATTTTGCGTGACATCAGTGTGATGCGTAGTTCGCATGCGCATCTGGTGATGTAGATACCGCTACAGGCTTATGAATACTTAAGGGGTGTATATTGGCGTACGATAGGGATTCCCACTGAACAGTGTTTCTGCTCAAACTTCTTTCGTCGCTTTTGGCTTTTCACTATTTAATTTCGTTCCCCAATTTACACAGTAAAGTCACAGTTACAACCTAATTGTAACTACTAACATTAATCCAACAACCAATCTAAATATACAGCTCAACAGAATACCGAATGATTGTAAACGGCTCAGCCGTAGCTCATAAACATGTTTATACGTAAAAGGGTCGCCCAAGGTCAGGTGAAGTCTCTGGTTAAGTTAGAACTAAGTAGTGATGCTACATCGGACGCTAAAGTAGGATATGAGCTGGAACTTTATGAGGGAATCGACACAGTCGTTGAGTTTTGTGGCTTAAGTGAACGCATTTGTGAAATTGGAGAGGTTTTCGGGTTTTTTGAGGTAAAAGGTATTGTTGTCATCTAAATCTGGTATTAGCAGCTCGTGAGCATCTACTTTTAAGAATTGCTGTTATTCCAAAGTTACTGTTAGGTATTTTGTGTAAGATGGAATGATGAGTGCAAGATTGGCAAATGTAGTGAAATATGTGTTTGTAATGGAAGCTACGGTGTTGGAAAGGCCAATTTAATCATTGAACCGGTGATGATAATGATAATGATACCTTTACTCAAAAAATAAACGTATAGAAACAAACTAGGACCATACCACAACCTAATAATAATGATAGAGGCTCACTACACGGCTTGCGTGTTCTACATAATAAATATATTTTTATTTCCAGCCAGTTTTATTGGGTGTACAATTATACGCACCGCTTTATCTTTGCATGCCACATGTCAGACTTGAATTTGTTACCCTTGTAGCCATCCATCAAGGCTGGGTTTATGAATAACTATCTTATGAAGTCCAATTTGTGTGAGTCTAGACTGTTGAGTCTAATTTAAGGTTGATTGTTAATAATATAGCCGCCATTTTGATGGAAATTGTTTTGTCAAGGTTGTCTTGAAAGTAGGTAACAGTAACTTCGTCTTCGGGAAATCAAAGGTGAAAAAAAGTTTGTGCCTCTGTTAGAATTTTGTATTGTGTTGCCATTTGTCATTATGAATATTTGCCAACAGTAGTGTGAAATTTAAAAGATAGATTTCATTTTTCAGTATTAATAATTATATAATATAATAAAATAAGTTTATTTCAATAATTGCTTACAATATTATACATACCTTATAGGCCATAATTATCTACTTGTTACAAAAGAAATAGACATTTGTAGCCGAACTTGGCGAATCAAATTTAATTCAACATACAACTGACGTACAATTGACTCTGATCTGCAAATTGAAAAAAAAACCGTAAGATAAAATGAATTTCACGCTTCCCTCTTAACAATCAATATCATTAACAGTTATAGTTAAAGGGTAGATGGGATAGATCTTTATTAAAAATAACGGTTTAACTGCAAGTACCAAAAATATGTATCACAATATTTTGAAATTGTATCCTATTCATAACAATATTAGGCTCAACTAACCCAAACATATTGCCACAAACTACAGCACCGAAAGACAAAAACGCCATTCACATCATCCATCGACATTTATCATCGCGAAACAACCCAACCCCGGTGGTTACAACGGTCATTCAACCTTTACCACTGTCTCATCGCCAGTTATGAATATCGCGATCTTTCCCATTACATTAGTCTTCATTGCGTGTCTGGTAAAAACAAAAGGAGATGATGCCGATACAAATGCGTCAGTGAATTTCAAACCGAGTTCAAATTGAAGCTGTTATTGTTTTGTTTTTTTTTCTGTTTGGTCTAACACGGGTAGTACAATTTAGAAACGAATAAATGGAAATAGTAGGCACCGCTAACTGTTGTTGATGCATTTTGATTCGGTTTCGTATTTATACAGGCATGCATTTTTTTCCATAGGTACGGCAATGGTGCTTTTTTAAGATAAAAAGTACAATGCTAAAAATTGTGTCTTCTAAAAGCAGCTGTAATAAAAGGCATTAAGAGATTGGTGGAAGTGGTGATCACAGATACTGTTTTCGAATAAAATTGTAGGTCGTTCCCGCCCCCTGTGGATTCCCCTTTTGTGTGGTGTCCCCTGTGGATGACATCATCCACAGGGGTTATGTCACCTATTTTAACGTAATGCTTATTGTACAGATTGCAATTAGCATAGTTTATTAGGCCTACTAAAACAAAATCAAATACAACCTACCACAACAATTTCTATCACATTCTGAACCCTATCACTGCTGTCTGTCTAAACTCAGATAGTAACATTATTCGATATCATTAACCCGCTAATATTTGTATCCCCAAACACAATAACCCTGCAACTGAAACGTTAGCTATCTAAAATCACCAATATGATCTAAATGGAACTATCGGAGTGCTCCCAAAATAACATAATTTAAAATTAATGAATTCCTAATCATTCTTTCAAGTTTTAAAAATATGATTGACGTGTAAAAGTGGTTGTACAAGCCTACTTTTAGAAATACAATCGTTTATCATTAAATCGAACGTCTAATAATGGCAATTTTGCGTTCCTTAAAATTTTATTGAACACTCTAATATTATAATAATTGCGCCTCTTTTTGTGAATCTCAAATAATTCCTATTTTGGGGTCCTAAATAGCCAAGTAACTGCGACCAACTTCTCAGACTAAGGAAAAGAAAGGACTCGGCATAACGAACAGTATACAGCATATCTCACTGCGGCCGGTCGCCATGTTTTGTCACAGCCAACAAGTACATCAGTTGACATAGCAACTTGTTTCTTTCAGTGTTTTGAAGAAAATTTTGATAATATAATGCGCGCAGCTGTACCGCAAGCCGCCATCTTTGTGCCAGACTCACATTTTAGGTATGCACGTTTTTTTAGTAGGTATGTCATGTCTATTATTCTTTTCCTTAGTCTGAGGACCAACTTGGATGTAGCGCGGTTGGTCACAGCTATAACCTAACCTAGCCCGTTCGGTTGGGGAACCCTAGCTCAGTTACTGCGACCAACTGTAAGATAAGGCCAGAAACTTAAAAAGAGGCTTGATTATTAAAAAAAAATTGCATCATTGGACGCGCAAAAAGTTTAAAGAGGCTTTTTTTTAATGTCCATCATAAGAAGGTCAATAAGTTTTTATACGATATATCCCACTTAAAATTCAATTATGTACTATTTTTACAGAATTAATAAGGGAACGGGTTTTACATCAAAAGTATCCCGTGTATGTATCATTATTTATTATGAAATTCGTAGTTTTATGAACACATGCGAGGCAGTCTTGAATTAGTAAGTGGCTCTAAAATCATATTACCCAGAATACTTTTATGTCTCTGGTCGAGAAAAATATGGCGTACGGGTGTTAAGTTTATTTTCTTCACTTTGTAACACACTCATCAAAAACATTTTGCAGCAACGTGAAGTTAGTTTGCTAGAACTGACGCACTTAAAACTAAACGAATTCATTTGTTTCTTGATGTATACTTGGCTTTGGATGTAACTATTGTTTTATGTCTATACAGGGTAGCAGGGTCATCAACCTGTTACCATGGATTCAGTACACCCACGTTGAAACTTTTGGTTGGTGATTTAAAAAAAATTGCTGTTTCATGGAAAAGTGCAATATCTATTCGGTCAAAATGTATGGCATTTGTATGCATTAGGAGTACTGATTGACTGCCCAGTAGTGGCCAGTGTGCGCCGGACGTATAGTTGACCTCATAATTGTCTTGTAATAATAGAGTCAAAGTCAAAGCATTTGTTTCAAATATTCACATAAAAGGCACCTTTGAACGTCAACATTTACATTAAAATAGAATTATTTCTAGTCGCCCTTTTCAAAGGGTAGTTTCGTATGGAGAAGAATGGGAAAGAAACTCCACCGTTACTCTTTTAAAATGTGTAACAATATGTTGTATATTTTATTTATAAGTATAATTATATGTGAAGATGATGCACCTATACTATAACTACCATACCATAATAGGTAAACATAATTTTAAATGAAGCAATGACAAATAACTTAACTATGTGATAGACACATGGTGCTCACATATTTACAAACATTGTAAAAGTATACGATTTTCCAAACATTTTAACAAGTAGGTAATAATTTTGTAAAGTAATACAAAACAGGTTGAGCATAGCGGTAACATACTTCAATTATACATAATAGTTTCTACAAAAGTTATAAAAAAGGCTACAAAAATCTATATAAGCAAAAATAAAAAAACCCTGTCTCTTAAACTAGGAGGCCTGTATCTTCGGCCAGATGGTTGCGTAAATTAAGTTGTACACTTTAAGAGTCAAATAGTGTCGATCTATCTATCTATCATTAAATGGTGAATAACATGATCTGTAGACTAAGCATTTCATGTGAACACTTCCTGCAGTTGTAATTGAATTAAAACTGTTTGTAGTGATAGCGCGATAGGCAGCTATCACTTTTGAAAAAAAAAGACCAGTAAACTGAAATTTCACTAAAGTTGAAACTATCTAACTGTCTCACAGACAAATGGAGGCGATTCCCGTGTTATTAAGAACGTTCGAATTCTAATTTCAGCCTTAAAAATCTCTCTCCCAAAATCTGTCAATCAAAATCAAAAGTCATTTATTCAAACTGGACTGAGAATCAGCACTTTTTGAACGTCAAAATCACATAAGACAGTCCCCCCAAAACGCCCGCCCTTCACCACTTCCTAGTGCTTTAGCTGGGAAGAAGAAGTGGCGGAACAAACTCCCCAGCAGCACTGCTGTTTGTTCAGTTAGAAGAACTGGATTCTATACAGTAATAAGTAATTAACATTACGAAACCCAAAAACATGAAAATTATTTGCCATATGTCAGCTAGTACACGCCAATATTTAAAACTATACTCAAGCAGAAATAAATAATAAAAACGTAAACACAACTTAATACATAATAAAAAGCCTCCAGGCATAAAGGGCGTGCCCGCTTACATATGCAATGCTGCATTATATTTATATATGTACATATGTAGCTGTAACTTGTAGCCACAAATGATAAACTAGGACCTTCGAAATAAAATAAAGAAACATTAATTACTAATAACAATAACAAAACCATAGTCAGCAAGATGACCTGTCACCACAAGCAGCACCCGTTCACGAGCATAACCCAAAGATCAGCCATTACCTCCTTTGCCATAACATGTCAAAACAACTCAATATTTACCAAAATTGTTGACAAGTTTTTGATGTAGATTGTCACCGAGATGAGATTGCGACTAGGATTTGGACATTTTTGAAGTACAAGAATTTGGCCTTCTGGTCGTTTTATGACGTGCAAGTGACATTCAAACCTAGGATGGTAACCCAACTAATAGATCGACACAATCGCCTCTCATGGAGCCCATTTGAATGCGCCCTATGTCTTTACTGAACAAGTTATTTTCTTGACGCATAAAACTAAGTAGATTAGGTATCCTAATGAATTAGTAGTGGTGAAATAATTTTCTGTTTTTACGAAGCATTATATCCTCAAACATAAATATTGTAAGAGTCCATGTATCTAATTGGAAAGTCCCAATATTCTATTTAGAAAATCCGCAGGGATTATGTCCGGCTTTGTACAATATTCTTTTTACTTGTTAATAAATAAAATCGAAAAACATTTTTGCAGGATATAAACAATTTTAAAGTATCCTCTGTGCTAGAGTGTTTTGCCTCGGCCACAAAGCCTGGGCCTATTTAAAACAGGTTGGGTTCACGTTCATATCGATCGCTTTCGACTGAAGGTGGGTAAAAGTGGCTTTTTATAAAATCTCTATGCATATTTCGGGTGACGTTTATGTTACTTTTTAGGGGTCCGTACCCAAAGGGTGCCAACGGAACCCTATTACTAAGCTTCCGCTGTCCGTCTGTCCGTCTGTCAGCGGGCTGTATCTCATGATCTGTAATAGGTAGACAGTTGACATTTTTACAGTACATGTATTTCTATTGACGCTATAACAAAAAAAAAACCCAATTAAAATTAATATAAAGTTAAAAATTAAAGGAATAAAGGTGTTAAAAAAAATCTAGTGTTAATTAACGTACGGTGGTACGAAACCCTTTGTGTGGGAGCCCGACTGGCACTTGGACAGTTATTTTTTCTTGTTGGGCTCAAAGTGAAAAAGTTAAGTATAGGGAACACAATTTTAATTAAATGTAAAACTAGAATTACAGCTAACTGATGATCTATTTATTTAACTACTATTAGATTGTCATTTGTAAAAACACTTCTCCAGAGAAGGCTCAAACCGCTATTAGGAACTCTCGTTGCAAAAGCGCCTTACATGGCACAGGACATAAAATCGCAGTGTTATTAATTAGACAGGCAATAATATATTGCCGTTCCTCCTCTTTATTTAATCCTTCAGGACATCATCAGTAGAAGAAAAGGAAAAAAGTCCTTATCACTTAACACGCGGTCCAAAACCACGAGTTACGCTTTGCCAATAACAGTGCTGGCCATTAATTAATCCTCAATACAAAGAAGTAAAAAAGTATACGTTTTCCAGCATACCTACAGCTATTGAAGTACCCACACTTGAGCGCTCAGGTACACTCGTAACGTTACACTCAAAGTAATCACATTACGCGCCGTACTTACGATAGGGGGAACGGTGGAAAATGCGTGAAAGCCCAACGGAAAAATCATGAAGACAACACCTTACTCCACACGATTTTAGTACTTATCACTGTCTCTTGGTTGTATGAAAATTGGGGGAAACCAATGTAGAAACAGGGTTTACAAAAATGACAGATAATGTTGGGGTTTTCTCGTCGTTGACGGATACCCCGGTAGTTGTTGTAGGTAGATAGTTAGTTTATATCAAACCATAGGTATGTAGTTTATTTATGGAACAGTAAAAGTTATGTTTTTTTTGTTATCTAAGCCGCACTTAATGTTTTGTTGGTATTGATCGACCCGCACATTAGCGCGTGACGGAGTTGTAGTTACGACTGAATTGAGTAATTATTAGTTTGGTAGGTACACATAAACGTAGGTACTTTTGCTGTATGAGCATTATTGGTTCATACAGACATTATTATCATCATCATTTACCTATGCAGCTGAATACCAGTATGTTACATGGAGCGACTGCCTATCTGAACTCCACAACCCAGTTACTGGGTAATACAGTATCCCATGGTAAGGCTGGTTGTCAGACTTTCGGGCTTCTGACGACCTGTAACTACTGTCAAAGATCCACGAATGACAGCCGGGACCGACGGCTTAACGTGCTTTCCGACGTATGTAAAGATGCTCACCCATCCACGGACCAACCGCGGCAAGCGTAGCTTAACCTGATCGATCGACCCGAGCGGCCACAAGCCCCACAAAAAAAAAGTTATATATTATAACATAACATTATGCCTATGTTTCCTGAAGAGTTAGGCAGAGGTGTACCTACAGCACACTCACATTTCCACTTATGTTTTAGTCCTTTGTTATAGGAGGTGAGCCTATTAGCATCAGCCGGGCACAAATTCAGACTCCAGTCTACCTGAGAAATGCCCTTACGAAAACCCAATATAACTTTGCCCTATACGGGAATCAAACCCAGGACCTCATGCTCAGCAGTGGGCGCTTGCTACAGCTAGACTAACGAGACAGTTTATTTTGTCCTTTGTAATTACCACGTTTTGGTGTACCGCTAAAATATTGTGTACCTATTTTATTATAATTAACAAATAAATCAGCACAATATGTTGTGGTACAGTCCCGTGACTTATGTTACGGTTCCCAATTTGTACAGCCGCACACAGCGTGTTTAGCAGTTATAACAACATTTAATTCAATTTTACAAAACCGTTTTCGTAAGCAATTACAAAATATTAATTTCAATTTATGAAACTGTAATACTTCGCGCTTGACGTGACCCTAAAAATTCAAACAAATTATAATATCGAGACTGTCAAATACAATGGTTCCGCGTAAAGTCGCGCTTAACGCGTAATTTGTACAGGCGCGCACAGCGTGTTCTGGAGTAATTATACCGATGTTAATTCAATTCTGTGGCCGCTTGTACACGCGAGGCATTTTTTACACGGCCAAGACAACCTGTGTCGGAGGGTACTGACTTGACACTTACCGTTTGAGGGTTGGAATAACGTGCGTGACATTTATATATTTATGAAGGGGACATTTTGGGGTTAAGGTGGTAATAGGTCCATGTAACGAAGGTAAACATTTACGTTGATTGAATTTGATGACTAGGTCGGGTTGGTAAGGGGGATTTTCTTTCTGTAATTTTGACGACAGATTGTTGTAATGGAATATTTTTTATGTCAAAAATGGGGAGCTATATTTTTTATTTCTATTTAACTTGATAACTTCAGTTAATTTCTAACCAGTTTCCAAGACAAAGGTATAACGATAAAGTTTAGTTTTGGCTTTCATCCGATCTTGGGCAACGGTCCATCTGGCGGAAAGCGGTAACCACCTCCTGTCACTTATAAAACATAGGCATTTGGTGTTGCTTGCCAAGTAGAGACCAAGTTGAAATGTCTTATGAGTCTGTTAATTCAACATTTAATTCAAATCAAACGTCAGTAATGCTGCCTATCTACTCAAACTCAAAATCAAGGCATTCATTTCAAATAAACCAATTACAGGCACTTTTGAATTGTCAAGGGGTGGGTCAGTCAGAAAGATGAAACTAGTTACCAATTCCTAAGCGTCAAATCAAAATATTGTTACAAAATAGTGGTTACATCATTCATGTTGAAATTATACATGTGAGAACGATGTAGAAAGACGTGCACGTTAAAAGCGTCCGTAATAAAAAGATAAAAACAATTCAGGAATCAAAATAAGCCGTGGCAGCTAAGACATGACCAGTGCCTACTGACGGCGCCCGTTCACGAACATGACGTATGCATCAGCACCATTCAGCTTAACCATTTTGAAGGAAACTCAAAGATCCAATACACACGCCACCACTAGCGACACATTTGAGTGAGCATGACATACGCTCAGCCGCGAGAGCACATTCAAGTCAATGAAAGACGAACCCAGTAACTTTTATAGTAGGTACATAGTGCTCACAAATTTTAATGTGCTATGCAATTATACAATACTTACTAAGTGATTGTATTTAAACAATGCAAAGATAGATTGTAAAACCTTCATCAGCTCCAACAATATCTTCGAATGCTAATTAATTAGTTTACGCGCCCTGGTGGAACAGGACCAGCCCTGAGCCAAGCATTTTTGTCAGCGATGTAATCCCCCAACTTATAATATGCTTGGCTGTATAGTGTGCGTTTTATACAAGATTTAAATTTTGTTTCATTCAGTTGGTACTCAAGGTTTACATAATAAAAATGCAATGGTGGTACCTATGTGCCATAGGCAAGCTGATTAACAAGCCTACTTACTCTTCTACTACAAAGTCGCTTATCATTCTGCATTGTCGCGGTAACTTTGGTACATGATACCATTCAGGTAAAAAATATGTCTCTCTTCCTTCTATGTATTACAAATTGATGTGTTGGTACTTTTCTAGCCTCCAAAAAACAAAACAAACAAAACCAATACATTATCCAATTCTTCACCAAATTATACGTTAAGCTGAGTATTTTCCAAATAACCAACTACTGTAAGGAACTTACACGTTTTAACAAACGGTTGCTGGTTGCTGGTTGCGTGCCGCGCAATGTGTCGTCCAATTCAATTTGATTGGCCACAATTAGGGCGGCCTGTTCTGAATATAAAAGAAAATACTACAATAGGGCTCCGGGTAATTTTGTTGGTTTCGTTGGTGGCTTTAGAAATAATATGTGGGAGCTGGAAATCTGTTGTCAGTTATTGTGGATGGGAGGATTTCATTCCTGATAGTTGTACAGCTAACTGCATGGTAACAATTTAACAGCAGCTTTATTTCGTACCATTAAAGGCGGTTTTTGATGTGTTACTACTTACTAGTGACTTGCGGTTGTCTGAAAGTGCTAGTTTCTGGTGGATGTTCTAGGTTCATTCATCAACTTATTGTTTTATTTGCAAGAAAAGGACGGTACTTTATATTATATGCTTAGTTTATTCTGAGCTCAATTATATTGTACAGTAGTGGACATAAATACTTACGAATTAATTAAATTTCAATGGACTCAGGTTAAATAAAAAACATGTCGACAAATTTCTCTCATAATAAGCGCCTATAAGATGAAGGCGTTATAGTCATATCACTAATGAAATGTCTGATCATGTGAAAATACTAATAAGAATCTTAAAACGTAACAAAGGCGATATGAAACATTTCAAGCTTTATAAGATGAACTGTATACTATTTCTCGAAGTAAAGTGCAACAGCTGGCGCTACACAAATCGGTTCACTATGTAGCTCGTAAAGGAAGTACCCTGTATACCCATTTTAGTTCATCGTTATAACCTTAGAAACGTATAGCTACCAGGCAGGTCTGCGCTGAAGAATATCTACGTCGTGCTAGTATCTTTTGAACTTTGTTCACAGCTATTTAGAAATAAAATTTTCTTTATTTTAACAAGTTTTTGGCGGTTGGTCTTCTATTCAAACAGTAACTTATTCTTAACACAAAGCTGCGATTAGATATGTAGCGTTCTCTACTCATCATAATCAGCCTATAATGTTCTCACTGCAGGGACAAAGGCCACCTCAATTCGAGAGCGAGTGAGCTGTAATCTACCACGCGGCTCCAATGCAGGTTGGTAGATGTCGCATGTCTTCGAATATTTGGTTCTACGACATGCCGGTTTCCTCACGATGTTTTCCTTCACCGTTTTGACAGAAGTGGTTTATTTATTTATTTGGTTCACCAACAATTGTTTACACTAACATCTTGACAAAAAATAACATGTATTAAAAAAAACTTTGAACTGTGTAACAATTACTTAAAGGTAAACACCACATGCACTAAATTATGTTAATTGTAAGCCTAGGTACATGTACTGTTTACAGCCAGCATGTGGTGATGAAATAATTTACACAAAGTAAAGCGCCTGTCTGGGTTTGAACCCACGACCTACAACTTGTAAACTGAAACTCAAACTCATACAGTGTTATTACAAAAAGCGGTTTAACTGAAAACCCCGGTTTAAAGCTCTATAAACTACGGTTTAAACCAAAATGATATTACAAAACGTGGTTTTTCGAAAAACCGTGGACCATATCATGGTCTAACGCTAAACCTCGGCGGCCCCTAGTTTAAACGATCAAACTATGGTCTAAATCGTATCTGTCAAAGTTTCTCTTGTATTTTATAGCATCTTTTTCATTGTGTTGTGTTGTTTTTACCCGAAAATGGATCTTAACATGGTCGATTTAATTGATATTGAGGATATCGAAGCCGCTGAGTTGTTGGGAACGCCATGCCGACACAACATAAATCGTGTTCGAATCAATCAAATAAATTATAATTAAATTTGAATCAATTAAACACTGATTTCAAGTTAATCGAAGTAATTTATGTTTATTTACTTTTTCCTCGGTACTCCAATTCTCAGATCGTTTTTTCTTTTGTTGGTCCATCACAATATGATATTAAAATTACCTACTATAGAAGGTAATACTATACAAAGAGGCAATTGTTCTATTAGAAACTTCGATAACTTAAAAATTCCAAAGCTAAATGAACTTTGTTCAACTTGCGATGGTTTTGTTTAATGTTATGGTTTCATATAATGCGCGAAAATTTTACGTTTCGTTACACGTACCTAGATGTATTATTAGTACTTAATACGACATTAAGTCATGTGCCTAAACCTAAACAAAACTGCAATCGACGAAATAACTAATATTCCATGCAAATGAACACTCTCAATATTTTTGACACTCCTAAACATCATAATAATCATTAGCGTATTAACAAAAAGTTTTCATTTCTGAGCATACGGAACGTTGCAATAGAATGATAACATGGTGAACGAATAATATTTGTATTACTCTGTGGTTGTTACAAAGACAATGGTTCAAATGACGGCACTAAGAAGACCACGGTTTTTTGAAGTTTTGTAATACGGACAAATTTAGACCATGGTTCTGCAGATAAGCCTGGACTTCGTAGCACAGGTTTAAATCAGGTTTTATTTAGTTTTTTGTAATAAGACTGAAAGTATTTATTTCAATTACACCATTTACAGGCACTTTTGAATTGCCAAGTCGAGGCCGTTACCACTGGGCTACCACTGCACTTCTCTACTAACACAACACAATTTCTTTTGGTTTTATTGTGGTTATACAAGGTGTTGTTTTGCATCCTCGTCAAATTCGAGGAAATAACTATGCTAATGATTCTCGACACGAATCAATAATAAAATAAGTAGGTATTTATTTATATTTTTTGTATTTTTCGGAAATCGGCATGTGTAGGGCCCGTGTGATACCGCCCTGTAACTGCGCTGTAACTGTAACGCATGCACATAGCGACATAGTCGTACGACACTCCCTACCGCATACGCAACGGGGCGATTTTGTTCTTTGAAAGTGGAGTATTCTGAAATACTGTCAAACTTAAATACCTAAAAAAACAAGTATGTATTAATTATTGAGCAGGATCGTAATTGTATTTGATTATTTATGTCTTTCATAACAGCCTCCTGAAATTTTACGAGGATGCAAAAGAACAAGTTGTATATAAGCAAATAAAAAATAAAAAAAAATACACGGCATAGTGGTCCGTCAGGACATTTTGAAGCAGCCAGTCAGTAATTTATTTGTTTTAGATTTCTCTTCGCCAAATTGTAATAAAGTAAACTTAGTGAAGAAAAGATGCAGATATTTCTCACAATGTGCTGATGAGTGGTCACTCCTCTCTGTATCACAATAAATATTGGTCAATATCAACATATAACAGCAAGCTTGACACCTGGTATAATTCAAAATACCCGCATATACTACATGAATATTAACAACTCGCGTCAATAGTGGAGGCACCCAGCGCTGCTCATTAAAACTTGTCGCCGAGCTAATAACTTGCATACCTGGCTAAAGGTGATGTTATAAAGAGGGGCTACCAGTTTTTACGGTACTGAAGCGTAGGCTAAGCAAATTCTGGGCTGCTAAAAAGCAAACTATGAATCAACACTTCCTGCACTGGTAACTTTATGTCAATAAAAATAAGCTTATTGTACAAAGAGGAACACATACTTAAAGTAAGTCATACACTTAACATGGTTGTACAATTGGAGGTTAAAAGCGCACTTGAACAGCTGGCTCCTGAACTAAGTAAAAATATACTTGTAATTGCTTGTCAATTGCAGCTACTTAGTAGTTTAAACATCATCTGTTACAATCTTGAGGAATTCATTGACACCATTCTGCAGTTTGCCACAAATACATTTTTTTAATCCCAATATATGTCGACAAAATTTCGTTGAAGTGGTTAGTTACATCATAAGGATGGTAATGTCTTCCTCTAACAACAAATTGTGGTTTCTGATCCGTCTCTTAAGCACAATGATAATGTTCACCTTCTACATTCAACTGTAGTTCTTATTCTGATGTCCAGACAGTACCAACTCATTATAATTCAAAATCTGATTCTATGCACACACCCTTTCCAAATACGGATAAGTTTCCTTTAAGTTATGTTCAGCTGTGGTTTTCCGTGAGTATATATGTTGAATGGAGCAGCGCTAAGTAAACTGGGATATGCTTGAATAAGCATACTTGTGCATGCATGAATAAACATGTTTATAATGCAATTAAATGTTGGCTTGTGGAGTTTAAAATGTGATGCCTGTTTTTCTTTCATTGCCAGTTGAAAAAGTGGGTTGTCAGATAGATGTCTTATGTAAGCTTATTTGAATTTAAAACTGACGGTTCAATACTTCTTAGTTTACATGGTGCCTTTAGTTGTAAGAGCGAGAGCCAAAGTCTCTTCTTATAAAGCGAACGAAAGAGCACATGCTTGCTCAGCGCTTTTGGGCATCCACCTTACTTCACGATTTGTTCCTTCATCGTCTGGTAGTGATGACCAAGAAACACCAAGGAGGGCCCCAAGGCCTGATTGTAAATAAAAATACTACCTAGCTTACTGATCAGCAGTAAAGTATCATATCAGATAACCCTTAGGATTGACCAAAATAACCACAACAAATCAAATAACCCCAAAAAAAAAGATTTGATATCATAAAATTGAATGGGCTCCCAACCAGGAGTACTATAACTACTTTTGGAAATCGAATCATCCTGCCCACTCAGGGACTTTACGTTCAGTTCCGTCACGTAGCAAGTCTCGACGTGTTCGCGTGACGTCACTGGCCCGCGGCACGGTGCCACTACATCCGTGACGTTTCTGGGACTCTTGAGAATGGGGGTATTCTGGGGAACGAGACAGAAACGATCTTGTACCAGTGACCCTGACTTGATGGCTTTGGTCATCTATAATTATGCTTTAACAGGCTGTGAATATGCTCTGCTATCATGACGTGATCCTGGAGCAAACTAAAAAACCACACAACATATTCTGAAAACAATAACTAACCAAAGACCGCAAAGTGCGTTAAATAAAATAGGAATATGTGCCTCACGGTTGCGCCAAATAGGCCCCAGTTCAGTAAAAATTACTACTAGTGCCAAAAGCTGGTTTTTAGAAATTATTAAATCATTTAATAATCGTCCTTATCAGAATATTTCATTATTTAAATAAAAAGTGACAACATTGTTACAGACATTTATTTATTTATTATTATTTACAACATTTAGTAGTATCTCAAACATAAGTCCCCTGGCTCCTAAACTAGGTTTATACCTTTGACTTGAGAAACAGTGTTCCTCCATTATAAAAGTCATTACGTAGAAGCAAGCATAATTAGCCTATAATGTTCCCCCTGCTGGGACACAGACCTCCTCTTGGTGAAAGGGAATGGGCCATAATCCACCACGGGAGCCCCATGCAGAAGGAAAAATTCGAAGACGTGTGACTCTACCAACACTGGTATATTCTAACTTTTTCGAATTTATGGTTCTTGGACATGTCGGTTTCCTCACGATGTTTTCCTTCACCATTTTGAGAGCAAATGTGATAAAATTATTTACACAAAGTGAAGCGCCTGTCTGGGTTCGAACTTACGACCTACAACCTACTACCTACGCGGCCGTTACCACTGGGCTACCAGCTACCACTGCTCATTACGGTCGTTGGTTATTAAAGAAATTATGAAAAAGAAAACACAGGCACATTTTTTAAAGATTAAGTACAAAAATAACAATCATGAAATGTGTGTGGTGTGGTGTGACTTTGTGAGAATGTGTGTGTGTGTGTGTGTTTGAGGAGAGTCAAGTATATTCATGAAGATGAGATGTTTGTGTTCGACTATTGAGTAGACGAGAATAGAAGGCTTTCCATTTCATCGGTAGTTTTTTTTTGTCATCAACCACGCATTCACTTCGATTTTACGTTAGTGTTAATAAAGTTTTTGTATCTCGAGCAGTTTATTGATCCTATTATACAGTTCTGGTGTTCAGCAAAGTTGGTATTATGTCATACAGGTGGAAAAACAACATCAGCTCGACGTTTTTTGGTTATTTTTATTGGCACGCGATGTTTTCTCAGTATACACTGAAGCACAAACAGTTTCCTTACAGAAAGCACTTCGCAGTTCTTGTAAAGCTCTTCTGTAGGGTATCTGTAGGGCCTGCTATACATTACTTTTAGAACTGCCCTTTGTGCACTCTCTAATTTAAGGAAGTAGGTCTTACAGGTTCCACCCCATTCTGGCAGGCAGTATGCATGAAATGATTAACACAGTGGCATGTGGACCAACCTGAGAGTATTTGTATCAGCTGAAATGCAAAGTTTCATAAAAATGTAGATATGTTTTCACGTTCTTGCAAGTGGTCTACCTGAGTATACCAGTTTAAATGTCCGTCTATCAGCACACCTAATTACTTTATAATTTGGAGTCATTGCGAGAGCAGGACACGTGCGTAAGAACATGCTTTTGTGGTAATAACAAGTGGTGCGTTGGGCTGAGATTTTTTGCTTACAGAAAAGGTTATTTAATGTTAGCAGATGTGTCGTAAGCCAGATCATTGCTGTGTCTAACGCCGCCTGAGCATGCTGTTCAGTTTCTCTCCAGTCCGTGCCATGAGTAAGAAGTTAAGTGCTGTATCATCAGCGTAGGTAAACACGGAGCAATTAGTGAGGGCTAGAGAACACAGGTCATTCATATCGATGAAGAAGAGCGTTGGACTCAGAATGTTTCCTTGCGGGACGCCGTAACCAATCCTTGCCTTATCACTCACTACTTCGCTGATCTTTACATGTTGGTATCTGTTTTTGAGGTAACTACAAGTAAAAATTTCCAGTTCAATCATTCCACGTATACCTATGGGTTCCAATTTCGATAAGAATATTGGGACAGGGACAATGTTAGCTTTAGATATCCAAAAACATTTCTTGACACTTCTGGCCACCATCCATATGTCCAGTTGCTTTTTCAGTGAAAGCTACAACCACATATTCAGTAGAAATACCGGTTCTAAAACCCTATTGTCTGACTGAAAGAATATTATTTGCACGCAGATTTTTAGACTATCTGTCCGTGCTGAAATGGGTAGTATGGATATTTTTGGTGTATGTTTAGTATGTTTTATGGGTTTGTTGATTGTGTGTATGGTGAGTGAAAGATATGACGTGGCGAGCGTATTAGCTATGGTACAAGTATGCGTGCGTTTTGCTTCATGATTGGATTTACGAAAACAGAAAATACGTTCTTGTCTATAATTTAGAGGAATAAATGGCACAAAAGGCCAGCTTTGATTGCAGTATCTATGGTCTCTTTTAAAAAGCATTTGCAATCCAAGGAACCCTACACAGTACAGACTTCCATCTGGTCCCATTCTTTAACAACAATAGCTTAATGCCCACTAAAAACAACAATAACTCCAGTCCCACATATCTTCACATTCAACAAACAACTTACCGCTCCTCAGAATACCACTGCCGATACTTCTGAGCGCCCTCCACCTCTTTTAAGTAAACTTCCGGGCGGTTCCGTGCACCGGAAAGAACAGTCAGGCTACAAAGCGGAGCAATATTGCTCCACCTAGCTCTATGGTTCGTGGGGATTCTGTTGTAGTGTTTTGTGCTGTTGTGTTCTGTGATAATAATAATTATTGTTTTGTTATAAGTAAACTCGAAAGTCTGTAGATTCATAGTTTAATTTTCCTGGCTTGGATTGAAAAGTGTACCGATGTGCTGAAATTATATTATTCTTAAAACAATTCTTACGGATACCATCTACCTAGCGGCTCCTGGCTGAGTTATAACCGCAGCACGGGTCGATCGAAAAGGATAAGCTGCGCTTATCGCGGTCGGTCCGTGGATATGTGACCATCTTCTCATACCGAGACCCCTCCGTGCCTCGGAAAGCACGTTAATCCGTTGGTCCCGGCTGTCATTCGTGGATCTTTGACAGGCGTTACGGGTCGTCAGAAGCCCGAAAGTCTGACAACCAGTCTTACTAAGGGGTGTCGTATTACCCAGTAACTGGGTTGTGAAGGTCGGATACGCAGTCGCTCTATGTAAAATACTGATATCCAGCTGCATCTGGTTTGACTAAGAGCCGACTGCAACATAGTTGGGAAAAGGCTATACAGATAAGAAAGGACTGTAGGATACCGGTTCCAATTTTTTTTTCGAAGGATTCGTTCAAAGCAATTTGAAATTTTTTCCACATTACGTTTAGCCATAATTATAGGTCATGGTAAGATTTAATAAATGAGTCATTCGCCAAAGTGGTACCCCATTTATTTAGACATGAAAACCACATCACCACTCCACATGAAAAGTAGCCATATCAACGTAATAATACTAGTCACGACATGATGGACATCGCTCATTATTAGGTATTATAATAAATCTTATTCCTCATAACAAACAGAGCGGAAGCGGGATAAAACTTATGGCGTATCAATACCTGTGTATCAAGGTCTTTGTAGAGCAATCAACAGAAAATGTGTTTTATGACTAAAGAAAAACCCAACTTTCTCACGGGTGATATAAATGTTTCCAACACTATAGTCGGACCAGAAATAACACCGAAATCTATTAATTAAACTGTTATAATGAGAGCTAAGCATAATTGTTAATGTATTCAGTTTGGGGCCACTATCCCTACCTATAAATAAGACAAATCTATTGTAACCGCAGAACTGAGGGGCAATTCTCGTACTTAAACACGTTTAAATTCAAATCGCAATCTTGTTTCAGCGACAATCAATGTCAAAAACTTGTCAAAAATGTATGTAAATTGATTGTATTTTTGACAGATTGAGATTAGACTGTGAATGTTGTTAAAATTACGCGTATTGCCCCTCAGAACCAAATAAACAATCCCTCACCCGCTGTCGCTCTTTTTATACGATCTGTCAACTCCAATAAAACCTAATTGTCACTAAACAATCCACAGACCAATCAGTATTCAGGTAACATTAAACCATAAAGTTAGCTCATTTGTACCAGCATAAAGAACCGAGTGGCCCGGTAAAAGCTAACGACTATAGTTAACAAGGAGAAAAAATAACAGGAGTGGAAAAGAAAATCACAACTAAAACGAAATAGTAGTACTATAAAAGTATTCGAGTTCCGAGAGATAATGAAAAAAGTTGGTCAAATGATCACCCTCCTTCCGGCCGAACAGGGTCGCGAGTTTGCAAAGTCTGGAGACGGTGAGCGTTGAGATGTTGTAAATTTTTTTATATACAGATTTGTTTTTCTTAACTACATAAATAAATACTGCTGTCAATAAGTTTCCGATATCAATTGTACGATTGACTTCCATCAACTCAGCCTATCGCAGTCCACTGCTGGACATAGGCCTCTCCCAGGCTGCGCCACAACACCCTGTCCTCCGCCTTCTGCATCCAGTCTGTCCCAGCCACTTTCTTGAGGTCGTCGGTCCATCTAGCTAGTGGGCGTCCCACGCAACGCTTGCCGATACGCGGTCTCCCCTCCAGGACTCGTCAGCTCCACCGGTCATCGGTCCTTCGACAAACAACAACATTCGACAATTGACTTAATAGCCATATTTGAGTTCTAATCATGAGCTACTTGAAGAACAGTCTGACAGTACAGCATATTCGCAATATTACCACGGTTTGTAGATGCATTGAGAACATAGCATA
Organism: Brachylomia viminalis; assembly: GCA_937001585.2. Lineage (NCBI taxonomy): Eukaryota > Metazoa > Arthropoda > Insecta > Lepidoptera > Noctuidae > Brachylomia > Brachylomia viminalis. The sequence goes on along the minus strand of OW443307.2, from coordinate 2,021,064 downwards.
CTAACGATCATCATTACTTATAGGAAATCGGCTGAACAGCGGACGCTTTATTATTTACTGCCATTCAGACATTGGAATTTACAAAAAACAGTCAAGTCTCTGAAAAAAAACCTTACATGCACGACGTTCAAAAATACGCGTCCCAACTCCTCCACTCCTGATTCCTTACAACTTCAGAGAGATAATTACTTCCTAGATGTAAAAACTGGCGTCTTTTATACTTGAGACATGAAAAAAAATACTTTTTTTGTAACTCCCTCAATAAACTAGAAACTGGTTTGAGTGAGGGTAGTCGGCTAATGTTCAACGATATACCTTACTATTAGTTTTACAGCTTTATAATAGAATCTTCTTTCCTAATTCCAAATATTATTAAGATTTGTAATGATTTTAAATTCTAAATATAAAACTGAAAGTATGTTATTTGCCTCTTATCTCATGAAGTTTAAATGGGTCAGAGCCCATTCGTCCCCTAAGATTCGCACCCTGTGCCCACTCGTCCCCTGGAACTTTTGAGGGGCCCATTCGTCCCCTGAAGAATATTTATTTTTATTCATTCTTCTAATTTATGTACATGTATATGTGTATACTGCAGCTTAGTAGTCCTGGTACAGTCGCGCAGAAAAGGGTAAAATAAAAAATATAGTAATTCGGTAGATATCATGTTTATTTCAAATAAGATTAAGTTTAATAAAATGCCTCTAGGCTCTAAGCATTTATTTATTTATTTATTTAACACTTTAAGCACACAAATGTACAGAGGCGGACTTAATGCCATAGGCATTTTCTACCAGTCAACCTTTGGGTGATGCAGAGACAAACAGTGGTAGGTGCAATTTATAATGATAATTTAGGATTAAATAATTTTAAATATATAGACACGTATATACTTGTTTAGTCTATAAATACATATAATATATATACCTAATTATATATAAATATAAGCACAAATAAATGTACATAAATACACGAGTATGTTAAAAACAAATAGGACACACAATGAGAAAACATTACCGCTGTGATGATACTGCCAGCTTCTTACGAATGTGCTCGCGAACTTTAGTTTTAAAGGATAATCGGTTGGTTGCCATCCTGATTTCCTGGGGGAGTGCATTCCACAGAGAGATAGATTGAACAAAGAAGGAAGAGTGAATGAAGTCTGTGCGGTGAGTGGGACATTGAAGAAGACGATTGTGTGAAGAACGTAGATTTCTATTGTGGTTGGCGCAAATGTACTGAAAGTGGGGGGCTAGATAACCAGGGGAAGAGGGAGAATCAAGAAATGAAAACAAGGTAGTCAGCGCCCTTTGCTCTCTGCGCTGACGTATGGGCAACCACTTTAGAAGCGACCGATGGGCAGAGACGTGATCATATTTACGCAGATTGAAAACGAATCGAATGCAGTTATTCAGAAGACGGTCAAGTTTGTCGAGGAGATCTGCATTCAGGTCATAGTAGCACACATCACCATAATCGATGATAGGGAAGATTAAGGATTGCACAAGCATTGTCTTCGTACTTGATGGTAATAAATTTTTCAGTCTGTACAGAGCCCGCAGCGTGCCGGTAACCTTCTGGCTTACCCTAGCGACTTGAGTACGCCAGTTCAGGGTACTATCAATGTGCAAGCCTAGGTTCTTTACGTCAGTGCTAAAAGGAACGATCGTACCATTGAAGAGGACCGGTGGCAAGGTTGTACCATCCACCTTGCTAATACTACGAGAACTACCAATGATGATCGCCTGACACTTCGTAGGATTTACAGCTACACCAAATCTGTCAGCCCAGGTTTTTATGGCCATCAAGTTCCTATTTAATCTGCTGATAACGTCAGGTAATTCATCAACCCTCCCTTGACAGTACAACTGCAAGTCATCTGCATACAGATGATACGCACACTGAAGTTCGGAAGTTATAAGATTAATAAAAATAGAAAATAGAAGAGGAGAAAGTATACCGCCTTGAGGAACGCCAGCTTCCAAGTCACACCAGCAAGAAGCAGAATCCCCAACATGAACGGACTGCTGACGTCCCTGAAGGTAAGAGGAGAACCATTGCAGTGCTTCGGGAGAGACCATAACATATGACAGAATGGCTAACAGGATGTCGTGACTGACGGTATTAAAGGCATTCGAGAAATCAACCAACACTACAGCAGTAACTTTGGTGTCTTCCAGTGCTGCCCTCATATCGCCAGTCACTTTAAGGAGCGCGGAGACAGTGCTGTGCCCAGGCCTAAACCCAGATTGAAGAGGACTAATGATTGAGTTACGATGAACAAAGCTGGAGAACTGTTTGTGGACACAGGCCTCAAGCACTTTGGATAGGAAGGGAAGTATAGAAATTGGACGGAAGTCAGTAGGAAGAGAGGGATTAGAAACCTTAGGTAGTGGACGAACATAGGCTTTGCGCCATAGGGAAGGGAATACTCCGGTGTACAAGGAAAAATTTATAATGTGGGTAATCGCGGGTAGGAGTTGATCCAGAATAGTTATGATCATACCACGGGTGATATTGTCACATCCCACCGCTTTTGATTTGATGGAGAGAATGATCTTTCTGATCTCTCCCGGTTCAACTGGAATGAAAATGAAAGGATTATTATGAGGACGCGTTAGACCAGAAATTTGAGACAGAGTGTTTTGCTTGGTTAACCGATCCATGATAGAAACGGTGGAGAAATGCTGGTTGAGATCGTCTAAGTTAACTGAACTAGGAAGATCTAAATGTCGCGATTTGCCGATACCAAGAGTTCCAAGAAATTTCCAAATATCGGCAGAAGAGGAAGAATTGATAGTGTCAAGAATGTGGCGGCGTTTAGCATTGCGTATCATCTGATTACATCTATTCCTTGCAGCCTTGAATAATGTCATCAGTACGATCCCTTTTAAATTTGCGGAATGCGCGGTCCCTACGTCGCATTGCCATCTTTATACCTCTAGTCATCCACGGTGCAGGTGGACGTTTTAACTTAACTTTTTTGACGGGAGCATGGATGTTATAAAGGTTGACTACAACATCATTTAAGATGGCAACCTTGTCGTCAACTGAAGCTGCTTCCGTCATAGGCTCCCAATCGACCACAGACGCATCTTCCTTGAGCTTCTCGGCATTCATCCGCGCAAAACAACGCCTGTACAGGATCTTGGGCTTAGGTTTTGGAGGTTTCAGGATATAAGAAAGGAAAATCATGTCGTGATGAGAAAAGCCAGGGGCGTCATGTTGACCGTGGGAGGAAACGAGGGAAGGGTTCGAGGTGAGGATCAAGTCAAGCCAGGTGTCGTCGCCGACAGTGTTATGATGAGTAGGTTTGAGCGGCAACACGTGCAGACTAGCTGACTGGATAAGATGGAGGAGCTTACGGGATCGAGGGGAGTTGGGGGCAAGGAGGTTTGTGTTGAAATCACCCATGATGATGTGATGTGCATATTCCGAATCCAAAGATTCAAGTACTGATTCGAATTCAGTGAAGTAATCAACAGTAGGAGGACAGTAGACAACACCAATAATGGTTTTGGCTCCTTTGACACAGACTTCGAGGAAAATAAACTCAGCAGAAGCAGAATAATTTGAAGAGGAAGTAGCGAGTATTTTATATGGAAAGTCATTGCGAAGGTATATGGCCACACCACTCCCTGCTTTTTTTTTTTTTTTGCTTTTTTTTTTTTTTTTTTTTTTTTTTTTTCTTCAAAATAATTAATCAACTTTTGGTTTCTTGTACATTTGTAAATATTTAGCAAAATATATGATAACTATAATATCTTTATGCAGTAAAATAAAACTGTGTAACTATTTAAATAAAATCCCAGTAATAACTGAATTTTAGATTAATTTACATCCAGTGTAAGCCTATCGTCAGGTTATATTATTATCATGACAGATTATCATTGATCATAGCTCTTTTTTCAATGATCTGTTATGATTTATTAAATTAATTCCGTTAATAAACTGTTCACAAGTGTACTATGTTAACCGTTTCTTATGTAAAATATAGCTAATTTTATCTCAGGGGACCAATAGGCACCTGAATAGGTGCCGAATCTTTTACTTATATTGTATATATATTAGAGGGGACGAATGGGTACCTTAAAAATAATATTTTTTGTTAAAATATTAATTGGTCCCCTACCAGGAGACCAATGGGCACCTATATAGGGGCCGAATCCACAACTTTTATGCTGGGGGACGAATTTTAGGGGACGAATGGGCTCTGACCCGTTTAAATGCTCTCGCTAAAACGGTGCACTGGTTAAGTGTTAATAATTTACTTTTAAACGAGAAAAAGACTAAATGTATTACATTTCTGACACCTAACGTTAAGCAGGTGAACACCAATGTCTTAGTAGATAAATGGGGTGGAATTGGATATTGTGGACACCACTGTGTTCTTAGGTATTACTTTGGACTCGAAGCTACACTGGGGCCCACATATAACCAAATCGTCGAAGCAGCTTAGCTCTGCAGCCTACGCGGTCTATAAAATCCGTCATTTGAATAATGTAGAAACCGCTCGATTAGTGTATTTTGGTTATTGTCATAGTGTAATGTTGTACCACATCTTGCCGTGGGGAAATACAGCCAACATTCAGGCTATATTTGTGCTGCAGAAACGAGCCATTCGAGCAATTTATAACTCAAGTGGTAGGCATTCACTGAGGGATAAATTTAAGGAAATAAACATAATGACAGTCGCATCTCAATATTTACTCGTATATGACAACCTGATTTATGCGAAAAAAGTTTTTTTTTAAACGTTGCCCCACACTAGGAATTTCTCCTGTATCGTGGGTGCGTTTACAAACATTTAAACTCACATACACAAACAGCCAGACCCGGAACAACTACTTGTAGGTCATACAAATATTTATTTCGTGCGGGGATCGATCCCGCGACACGTAACGCAGCAGAAAATCGCTTAACCACTGTGCCAACCGTGTCGTCTTATTAATCTAAAACATTTAAGCTTGGCAAAAACTTTTTATACTATATAAACTATAAAATTAATAAAGTTAAAATATTATAACCTAAACTAACTAAAACTATTAACAAATTAAAATATGGCTTAGAAAAATTCCTCCGCATCGCTGTCGACTGGTAATCTACCCAAGAGACTGGCGGCATTGCCACGTTGTATGGCAATGCTAAGCCTCTGGCCAAGGTAAAGGCCAGCCCTCGGGTCACGGGAAGTGTCAACAAGCCGTTTTGGAGATTTCGTAGAAAAAACCGTGCGTACTCGGACCCCACGGGCCGAGTGTTTCCAAACGGCTCGAAAACATAATTACCGAAAAGGTTTTTATACTTTCGCCGCTTGAGGTTTTCCGCAGCCGCAGCAGCAGCGCCAGCACAGCGCGCCGAGCCAGGAAGATGGGATGTCGCAAGAGTAAATGATAAATGATTTTATTTCTGTAAGTAGGTTTGAACAAACACTTTTACACGTCAATCATATGTTTTTTTTAAACTAGATGAGGTTGGCGTTTCCTATTTGACTATTCTGAGAAGAAAGGCCGAAACACACGACACACGTTGCGTCCCACACTAAAGGCCTACCCACCTTTATTGGAAATAAAGACATGCCGTCCGGTCTCCTTGCCATCGACGCGTGCTAAGCCATTAGGTTATAATACAGCTGGAAAGCCGACGGTGACAAGAGCTCATCGGATGATGTCATTAATGTTCGCGTCCTGCGCTAAGTGGCCCGCACTTCGGCTGCAAGACAGGCCGTGGTGTCCGAGGCTGTTGACAACTTCGCCACAGTCAGTGACAGAATGAACTATAAAAACAAAAAAATCTATGCACAGTGACGTTTGTAACATAAATACTAGAAACAAAGATTTACTAATTGTGCCCACGACTAGGCTCCAAAAAAAATGTGCCAAAGTATACGTTTTTACAACAAGCTCCCAAGCCATGTTAAAGAACTGAGACTCAATAAATTTAACTCACTAATAAACAGAAACTGTCGTACAGGTTTCTATAACGTTAACGGATGACAAAAAGGCTTGGAATTAATTAAGCTACTCCAATGTACCCCCAAGCAACAAACAATTTTGTACTAAGTGTTTTGGAATGAATAATGTCATTTTTATTGATTTACGTGACATAACTTATGATATTTTCGATGATATTTAAAGAGAAAACTGACTGTGAATGTGAGTAACATGCAGCCTAGATTGAATACATGACTTTATAGCTGTCTGGCGGTATTGTTCATTTACGGCCGAAATTAATAACCAATCTAATCCAATATCTCTAGATTTAAGATTGAAAATTCAATCCAGATTTGTAGTAAAGTGTAGCTAAAAACGATCCACGGATTGCAATTGCAATCTTTTCAACCAATCGATCTTTGAGAGGACGGATCGTAGACTACAGATTGCGCTCTGTTCGAAAATGACAGTTTGAGTGTGTCAATAACCCAATGACTAAAGAATAAGAGAGGACATGAACTAAAAGATCGTATCGCGTGCCCGCGTGGAAAGTAAAATGGCGTAGGCTCCGCCCATTACCTAGTGTTGTCCTCTGCTCATTCTTTGCAATGATTTTGTTCATCGTGTTGATTACAAATCGATTAATCGAAATCACATACATTAAAATAAGGTTTTTGATTTTATGTAGATAGTAGGTAAGTAGGGTGTTATTCGATTCTCATTCTAGGACGTCGCATTATGGATTAAGTACAAAAAAGCCTGTTGTTGCGTAATCTGACTGAAAAATTGCAAAAATCATCAATTTGGCGGTTCATTTAAAATTAATTGTACTTTATATTATTTACTCTATGATTAATAGTTGCTCGTGATAATCAAGCTAGAAGAAGAGTAAATTAAACTGCAACAAGGAATTCAAAACTACACCGATTACAAAATAAAACAACAGAAATCGATATTATGCATTTAATGGGAGAACCGTTTTATTTCAAATAGATACAATAATATCAGTTTGTAATTAGTATTAAGTACACCAATAATGTGAAATACAATAAAGTCTGCCTGTCTACAATAAATGTACAGGGAAATAATAATGTATTATGACTCAAACTCAAAGCATTTATTTCAAATAAACCAATTACAGGCACTTTTGAATTGTCAAGGGGTCGGTCAGTCAGAAAGATGAAGCTAGTTGCCCATTCCAAAGCGTAGTAGGTACCTATGGAGAAGAACGGGCAAGAAACTCCATGGACACTCTTTTAAATCAAAATATTGTTACAAAAAAGTGGTTACATCATTCATGTTGTAATTATACATGTGAGAACGATGTAGAAACACGTGCACGTTAAAAGCGTCCGTAATAAAAAGATAAAAACAATTATGGAATTAAAATAAGCCGTGGCAGCTAAGAAATGACCAGTGCCTACTGACGGCGCCTGTTCACGAACATGACGTATGGATCAGCACCATTCAGCTCAACCATTTTGAAGGGAACTCAATGATCCAATACACACGCCACCACCAGCGACACATTTGAGTGAGCATGACATACTCTCAGCCGCCAGGGCACATTCAAGTCAATGAAAGACGAACCCAGTAACCTTTATAGTGGGTACATAGTGCTCACACATGTGCTATGCAATTATACAATACTAAGAGATTGAATTTATACAATGCAAAGATAGGTTGTACAATCTTCATCAGCTCCAACATTATTTTCGAATATATGGGTAAATGTAGGCTTACAATGAAAATGTGATAATTTACCTTAGGGAGCCTTGTCGGTATTGCATTGTCGTGAAGTCTCACTATATCAAGACTTCTATTAATACAAGACTCTTCGAAATGTAGTGAACAAACAAATACTTTTTCCTGGCTGGAGTCGATATTTTCTTGACCCAATGATTCAAGCCACTTACTTTTAAGTTTATCATTTTTTGGTAACCTAAAAACACAAACAAAACACGCAAACTAACATAAATGTGTATATTCTTTCATGCTAAATATTCAAACGAAATTTGGTTTTAATCGATGCAAAATCGATTCGTTGTGCAAATTACACAATCACAACACTTTATTTGTCAATAAAAATACGTAGTAAACAAAACCAAAATAAGGAAATATATCGTTCGAAAGACTATGAATAGGCAATAATCTATGACCGAACAGTAATAAACATGAATTGAGACTAGAAATTGGTATAAATTTATATAGGAAACTTAATAATCTATGAATTCTTTTGACTTACTTGTGCAGGGATATCAGAGGCGCTTTTTTACTGTAATTCGAGCCACAGCCCCTCACACAACACTTAGGCATGGTTTCCTCTATCACAGACAGCCTCAGTCAAATTTACAGCACTCAAAATGTTCTCAAAATGGAAAAAAACTTAATATTTAGTCGCACGATAACGCCAAATGACACTTCATGTACACTCTGAGAAGTACTCAAAACCAGAAACTAAAATGGCGAACCGGCCGATGGGCAGGGCTTCCGTGAGGTCATACTTCAATATTGCAATTTTAGAAAACTGACAAAATACGGTTTTCTCTTTTTGACACTTGCAGAATTGCATAAGTTAGAAAGAAACATGTATATTTTTTTATTTCTGTATAGAATCGTATGATATTTCCATAATGTATAATTTATATAGATCTTTTAGTTCATGTCCTCTCTTATTCTTTAGTCATTGCAATAACCTATCCGTTGAATTTGACGTCTGTTTTGATCGGTGTAAACAATCCAAATCTTAATCTTAGAATTTCGTAGGATATCAGATTAACTTCACAGATTTTATTTGAAAAATGGCACTGTTTATATTCTCCAGTGATAGTGACAGTGATATGGAAGTTCTGGCTCAATTATCTAATGACTGATAGTGACGCTGGTTAAGAAATAAGACGTCAACGCGCTTCTTCGCGGAGACTTAAAAGGGTGAACTACATGCAAAGTCTGGATGATGCGGAGTTTACCTTTAGGTTTAATCTGTCAAAATTAGCAGTAAATTTACTGTTGACTGAAATTATGCCTCTCGTCCGTGTAACTTCATCAAGGTAAGTTGCAAATAGTACTTTAGAAAAACAGCTAGGTAAGTACGTACTACCAACCTAATAAAGAACTTTGTTTTTAAAGTATGTATATATTATTATATATATTTTATTCAGAAATCATCACGCTTCATCAACTAAAAAAAATGCTTTTAAAAAAAACAAGTTTCTTTGGCGGCGGCGACTTTTCCCTTTCGCTTGTTTGACAACAAAAAATACCACGCCACAGATAATAAAACGCATCCTAGCTTTAGCCGTTTCGTGACATTCCTTTTTAACCAACACGTTTTGAATTTTAGCACGTCTTTTTCGTATTAATAGAATTATTACGTCTTCGGTAAATATATGTATTAAAAGTCTTTAAAACAAAATTGTAAAGCCTATTTATGCTTAGTTTTTTGATTGTTACAAAAAAAACGAACCATGTCTATTTTTATACATTTTGCTTACAACGGATTGACGAAGAGGGAAAGGATTTCAAAATATCTGCGGATTGAGCGACCGCAGGATCGTCTTTTTTCGTTATTGGGACGCGGTTTGGAGATCGATCCATAGATTGGTATATATCGACGATCGATTTATATCGTGGATCATGGATTCAATATTAATTTCGGCCATTTATATACGGCCTACGCAAATGTCCTGCAGATCTGGTAGCGTCATGTGACGGGTCGTTGAGCTCCCTAAAATAGGGTTGAGCTACACGATGACTGATGTATGCATGTCGTCTGTTAAGACAGGTCAACTCAAATGTGCTCTTTCTTCAAAAGGCCCTTCCAGACACGGCCCTGCGTTGTTAGACTCACATAAAATCCTAATAATACAATGTTTGGACTTTAGAAGAGACCATGTCCTCTGAGTTTGTTTCGGCATTTCTTCTCAGGGATGAGTCAGCTAGAAAATGCCGGCGCCATCTAGTTTTAAAATATTGACGTGTAAAAGTGTCTTAATAAATCTACTTACAGAAATAAACATTTAATTTCATTAAAATTATCTCATTGGACAGTTACGGTAAGAGTTTATTAACGAAACGGAACAGAAACATGATGTTTGGAGCATCGCCTAGTTTCTAAGTTACTTCTCTTCGAGCTGCGAAACCAAAAGGTTGTCTTCAAAAAGTCTATAGTTATATTATGTTGAGTGCCTAATTAATGATAGTTTGTTTAATATTTCTATAGACCAATTTTGTATGTGTGCAAGAATATAAATACAGAAATATTTATACTGGAATTGAGATGAACACTCCTTGTGTTCATCTCAATTCAGTTTTTTGAGAAAATATAGGTAATATTATGTTTGATGAAAAGCGTTCCTGTTGGTATTTAAACTTCTTGTTATAGATTTATTGAAGCCCGGTGCTGATTTTCAAAACTCAAACGTTAAATATTCAATCGTTGTTAATAAATAACTTTTTTATAAACGATTCTGTTCTGAAAATAAAAAGGGATTTTTGATGACTGCAAATAATGACCTTAAACGTGCCTTAAAAAATAATAAACAGGTAATGCTATGATTTATTTTCCATTCATAATTTACGTTCACATCTTTAATCTTAATTACCTAAATAGGCCCTAAATTATTTAAACGTCTAATCATAAGTTCACGAAGCGGAAAAGGAACCCTAAGGACCAAAACCGAATACCCCACTAATACTCATTCAGGTCAATTTAAAAACATCGTAAAATTTTATGGTGCGTATTCTCGTAATTAACTGATCCAGAAAGCAGTATAAAGGAACTCTAAAACACTGCATTCCAAAATAAAATGGAGCGACTAAAGTTATGCTATTCGTTTTAACCGGGCTTGCGGTTATCCGGGTCTGGCGGCGCAAATCACGCGGAAACATACCGGTTCTGATAGGACCAAATTAAATATAGTTCGGAATTTGAAACTGTTGTTGTACCTATTGCTGGTTTTTATTGGTGTATTCTAATTTGGTTACAGACTTCATGGTATGCATACATATGTCGCTGACGAATTGTCAAATCCTCTGTTTTACAAAACAGCTACGTTATATAAAACAGCTGAACGACATTCATCTGGATTGCCATTGCGCTACGTTTAACAAAACTGCTACCCACAATAGGCGTTTAATGCGGTTTCTAGTGGCGAATTAGTCGCAGTAACTCTGTTAGTGCACCCTGACCAATTGGTTTAGGTTAGGTTCGAACTGTGACCAACCGCGCGCGAGCTGAATGGCCGCTACTTCCAACTTGGTCGCAGCTACTTGGCTATTTAGTCGTTTTAGGGCTGACTTTCATAAAACTCTGATAACTTTTATTAAATTGCCCTTAACATCACTGTTTTGACTTGAGTTAGCGTCATTTTCATTCATATTACCTACTCGTGTTATTTATTTCTGTTTCGGATGCTAATAACCATTATGACACAGAGTCCCGAACAACAATTTTTTAAACTAATCCTACAATCTGACGTCTTATTTCTCGCTGTTTTACTTAACCTCTAATCGTTGACCCGCTGGCGCTGCATTGATAAATTCAGAACGTTTATGCAATTCTGCGTGTTAAAGCTCAGTAATTAGGTATGTAAAACCGCTAAACGTCGTTCAGCTATTTTACATAACGGAGGAGTTTTGTAAAACATAAAACCGCTAAACGTCGTTCAGCTATTTTACGTAACGGAGGAGTTTTGTAAAACAACTAGTGGTTTTGTAATACAGCGGATTTGACAATCCATCTTCACGATCTTAATAACGTAACGTAATAAATAAGTAACATAATCTCATGCCTACTTTCCACGGGGGTAGGCAGACGCTACAGAACGCCACCTGTTACGATCTTTACATACTCCTTCTGCTTTGTTTACGATCATATATCTGGACATACACGCACGCTGGTTACGAGTACCTACCACGCACCTGATCTTTCTGAAGAACGTCACTATATGTCTTTCTAGGGCGTATTCAGTGTGCCAAAAGGGCTACGTATTTGGTTCACTCACAGAAGCATGAAGGCCATTTTCCGTACTTAAAAACGGTCAAAATAAAGTTTAAGTTTATCTCAGTGACAACCAATGTCAAAATCTATAAAAATTAGAGGTGTTCCTGACAGATTGGGACTGATTAGAATGCTAACTTTCTTTAAATATGGGAATTGCCCCTCCGAAATTAGGGTTTTTTAATTTATCAGTTATTTGAGACTAACTATGAGGTATATGACTTGTAACTTTGAGAACTATGAGATGGTTCGAAAGACCTCTTTTCTTGTATCGACACCACCCAAATCATGACAGATCACAATGACATTGACAAGAATATTAGTTAATCAACACTATTTACAGTGGGGGTAATTACTGCCCTCTATTGAGATACGTTGAACGCATATTCTCAACAATCTATCCCCAGGCATCAGAGTGCTGCGATTGTCGCAACCCAGCGCTGGGCACGCCACAATTGCGGCGAGAAGTCCCCTCTTTGAGGAGTGGCTATAGAGGCGCCATGGCGTCCTCACCTTCCGCCTGACGCAGGTCCTCACCGGACACGGTTGTTTCGGTTGGTTCCTGTTCCGGATAAGGCGGGAGGAAACGCCCAGGTGTCACCATTGTGTGGATCGCCCGGAGGACACGGTGGAGCATACGGTGGAGGTCTGCCCGGCTTGGGCGGAGCACCGCCGTGTCCTCGTGGAGGCGATTGGCGGTGGCGATCTCTCGCGTCCGGCCCTGGTCCAGGCCATGATACGGAGCGAGAGGGCTTGCGAAGCCGTCACCTCCTTCTGCGAAGCAGTAATGTTCGCGAAGGAGGAGGCGGAACGCGTGAGGGAGTGGCAAAATTCGCGCCCTCACGCCCCTAGCCGCCGCAGGAGACGCCCTGGGCGTCGGGAATCGCAGGCCGATTCTCGGCCACTGTAGGCGTGGGCTTGCGAACGGCGAGCAATGGGCAGGCCCGGGTCGACGGCGCGTTGTGTTCCACGCGCGCCTCAAAGAGATGTCAGCACCAATGACGGGGTCCGCTAGGGCCAATGCCTGCTAGAGTTGCGGGAAAGTCCGAGAGGGATACCGTGGCCCCTGGCACAGGCAACTGAAGGAACACGGGTGGGTTTTAGTCAGTAAGAGTCTGACACGCCCTCCCACTCTGCCTAGAGCGGGAGAAATTATTTGATGATTCCACACCCTCAAAAAAAAAAAAAGGCATCAGAGTGCTGCCCACTAATAAATTCAGGAAAACAATATTTGCCTGGCTTTTAGACAACTGTTTCTATTCAGTTCATAAATGTTTTTATTATAAATTTTGGCATTACATTTTCATCAATATTTTGTGTGTTTAATGACCTTTTATTTTTATTCTCTTTTTTATTTATTTATTTGTTTTATTATTTATGTACACACAGTAAAACAGATACAGATACGACATATTAAAATTGAGTACAAAGGTACTGCTAAACACACTTTTAAGCATTGACATTATATAATTGGTAAATTGAAACATTTAATTAATTCAAAAATATTAATAAGAAAAAAATGTAATCGTAACGTTGTATTAAAAATTACCTATTTTCATTTCAAACTAATTTATAATTACTAACGGGGATATTAATTGTACTTTGATTTTAATATTAATATTTCTACACCGGCAACGGTATGTGAAGCTTTTAATTAATATTAAGATCATACTGTACCATGTACTGAGAAATAAATTATATCTTATCTTAACTGATATTTAGTAATAAGGCTGTAACTAAATAAAAAACGGCTAAGCATTTGTGTTTCCAGTTATAAATAAACCTAGGGTTATATCTTTATTCGCAAAAGTACTTTGTATCAGTTAGTAACCAGAGTGCACCAACAAATAAGCTTAATCTAGTTACAATATTCGATGCACCAAAGTGCCTGAATTTGATTCTATTAAAATTTTGCATGGAAGTTATGAAATATGTTCTGTGCTGAAATTAAAACAGGAAATTTTAACACAGAATAATGCATAACGCAGTTAACAATTAAACACACGTTTGGAAAATTATTTAGTGATTGTAGTTAGTTGGCAAGCGATAAGAATGCTTCCATTTTAGTGACAAACTTAATAGTATTTTTGATGAGTTGGACTGTCCAACCTTTGACGACAGGTAAGCTGCTGGCAAAATCTACTAAGTAAAGACATATTTCTCTCGTGAACACCTCACATAATCAGCCTTCCATGTTCCCACTGCTGGGATACAGGTCTCCTTTCTGAGAGAGGGTTGCTGATAGCGTGACAAATGTCACATTACATTGTTTAAGCTATGAACAAACTAAATAATCACTCGTGGAGAACTTTAATGCACCAAAAATCCACTGCATTACTTGGCACAAAAGGGTTAAAACAATTTTCTAAAATAAAATCCAGCTATTTGTTTTAACCCGCCGTGCGGCTACGGGGTCTAAACACAGAATAAAAATGTGGAGGTAGAAGCGTAACTTCAGGTCCGAACGAATTCGAAATGCATACAGTTTCGGAGCGTACGATACGTTTGTCACAGGGTTGTATCAGCAACAACACTGAAAATACTGTTTTGTTTTGGGCAAATAAGTACCGGAAGGTGCAGCATGGGTAAGCCTTCCACAGACGGCTGATCTGCTGAAGGTCGCAGAAATCAGCTGGATACGAGAAGCATAATAATTATGTCCGGTCGATGTGATGGAGGCTTATGTCCAGTAGTGGATTTTTCGGCAGTTTAATAATGATGATGAATCTCATAGCGCGAACGGTAGATCATTATTTCGGTGTAATCGAAAGAATGAAAGAAAGAAAAAGAAAGTGCATTCAATAAAATTAATTGTTGAGCAAATTGACACCCTACGTCAATTTTCCCTGTTATAGCCATTTAATACAACTGTCACAGAATAAATTTTGTGATTTGCATATACGGACAATTTAAGTTGGTAGTTAATTTGCTATGCCTACAATGAATTTCCCTGACTTTACATTTATTTATTTAAGACTTACCAACATAATACATTACACAGCATTACGACACAATCTTTATCATAATATTATAGATTTTGCATGTATCTGAATTCTATCATTCTTATTATTTTTTTTTCTCATTCACATTTTACAATTTATTACTGTCGGTTTTTGTACATGAACCCTGTCAGGGCACTGCAAAGCACAATGTCGGTTTGCTGTTGAGTTTATAAATTAACATATTGAGTCAAATATTATCAAGTTTAGTTTTATAGTTTTCAAGTGTGTATATCGGCCCTTTGGAAGGCGTATGAGGGGTCGAAGCCAACTCGCAGAGGCCTGTATAGACGCTTTCAATGAAATGAGATACTAACCGACGATTATCCCTGTACGCAATATGCAAGGGACAACCCCCGGTTGGTGTAGTACTATTGCAGAATATGGAAAATAAAGGTAATGGACTATGTATTTTGGTGGCTAAAGTGGACTGGTTACATAAAACTATGAGAATACTATGGCCCCTACCTGACCAATGTTTTATACATACAATACACGGATAAAATGGCAGGGGGTGACTTGCACACTCAATAATGGGCCCCCGGAAATAGTACTTGTATATTATACAAAATACATAAAAGGGGAACGCCTAAAAAATGCTTGAAATGGACAGAAACTACTAATAGTCCTTAATTCTATTTAGAATAAAATATGTATAATTAAAAAATTCTCAAGTTTGAAAACCTAGGGTGAAAATATCACGATCACTAAAATATTTAACTTGATATCCGTCTAATCCATTCTTTTTTTTTGTTGGAGGTCAGTGTTTATTTGACATGAGTAATTGACATTCAGCCAAACAGGAATCGGCAAATAATCCTTATCGAACTATTTTATAGAGTTATTGCACAGTAACCATGAATTTAATATAATTCGACCTATTTATACCGTAAATCTAACTTAAATAATATAATTATGCGTGTCAATATTAATTAATCAAATTATTTTCAAAATGGAAAACGTGTCGTAGGCTGTATGAATCATTTATGTCCTTTGCCTTAATGACAGTTTGACATTACTGCATTTCAGTTTTTCGATTGATTACTTGATCGATTCATGGTTTTGCGTCTGTGACTTGAATTGTTTACAGATTGCTTTCTATGATATATAACGACGACTGTGGTCATTTTTTAAGGATTTTGATTTTACTTCTGCAAGGCGTTACCCATTTTGCAACACGGACTTTTGGACCTGCCTAAACGAAGACTCGGCTTTTTGACGACGGACCTGAACCTGTTTTACATACGACGTGTTGTACGACGACGACGACGACGATTGTGTTGTACTTGTGCCCCGTGTACATTTAAAAACGGATAGAAACGTACACTGTGCTAATTGCTATCTTGATATTGCAATGATGAGACGTAATCTCATAACAGTGCAAAATTATGAAGTACGTTTAATACAGGCATGGATAACACCTTCCCTTGTTTTCTTGCCTATTTATAACATATGACTTATGATATATGACGTGACCTTGACTTAACCTATATTTTATAAAAATGGTTGGAACTGGCTTCCACCTAGTTTTTTGATAATTGTTGAAATTGTATTTTTCTACGTTCCCTACGATTTGTAGTGCAATTTGGCGTATATTTCATTGTTGTTCATTTCAAGCATTTTTTTTTGTGTGGGTGATGGGCATTCCCCTTTACAGAAGAATTTGTGTCGCTTCTTCACAGTATTATTACTCTTTGGTCTAAGCGAGCAAATCGCGTGGAAACCGAGCGACAGTTATTGGACCCGATGACCGGCCGAATTAAGTTCCATTGCGTTCGGCCGAAGCGTTTACAGGTCACCGTGTGCGCTCCAACAAACATTATTCGTTACACACAGGGTTGAACAGTTGTTAATGCAATTTGTTGTTCGATTTAGGACGTTTAAAAGAGGGCGTCGGTAAATGGATGATCTTCAATAATGATGCTTCGTAGTAGTAAAAACTGGGTATGTGGTGACATGCCCATCATCAACACTGTTATAAGTTTTAAAATAATTATCACGTAAAAAGAAATGTTGTATTTAAATTGCTTATTGGTCTTCTAAGTTAGATTGTAATTAATTATTAAGAACCTGGTTCTTTTTAATAAAGGATTTAAAAGAAAAAAACTGATATCGACCCCATTTACAAAAAGAAAGAAACAACACAAAGGAAAGAAAAAAAGGGAAGAAAGTACACAATAGAAATCAACGTTCATCACACAATCGTCTTCTTCAATGTCCCACTCATCGCAAAGACTTCATTCACTTTTCCTTCTTCGTTCAGTCTATCTCTCTGTGGAATACGCTCCCCCAGGAAATCAGGATGGCAACAACCGATTATCTTTTAAAGCTAAAGTTCACGAGCACATTCGCAACCGCAAGAAGCAGGCAGTGTCGTCACAATGGTTTTCTCATTGTTTATCTTATTTTTTTTTGTATATTCGTGTATATAAGTATATTTATTTGCGCTAATATTTATATACAATTAGGTATATATATGTTTATTATATGTATAGTCTTAATAGGTGTATGTGTGTCTTTATAATTAATATTTATTCCTAAATGTTCATTGTAAATTGCACCTACCACTGTTGTCACTGCATCACCCAAAGGTTGACTGGCTGCCTATTGCCTTAAGTCCGCTTCTGTACATTTGTGTGCTTAAACCATTACATAAATAAATATCAACACACTTTTCTTGCATGACTCGAAGACAGTCTTATATTTAGTAAAAACAAAATCCTCCATCAAACGCTGGATACACAGCTCACTAAGTAGTGCCAGTTCAGTCATACGTACAGCACCTACACCGCACAGATACACGCACGCACACATTAGAAGTATTAATAATTATGTCACTCTCTGTATTTCAGTATTTTTTTTGTGTACTTCGTTATTGGCGTAATGTTTGGAATAATAATTATGTTATAATTTCTGTCAGCCGTAAAGCTACAAATAAATAAATTTAAAGAAGGCCGTTAATGTAACACATAAGTTTACTAATGTAGCTTCATCAGATTTTTTCCTGGCAGTCATTTGTATTTTGCATCCTAGCTATCTCCTTAAATTTTTTGATCTGTCTGACTAGAATCTGAAAAAGATACACGTATTATGCATCTGCATACCTTATTTTACAATAAAACCCAGTTTGCTCCATGCATATGTGGGGGTCACACTGAAAGTTTTTAGAATAGGCCAGTAAGAAAAGCAGCCGATGAAAAATTTATTTAAATTTCGAATTAGGAACTATTTGGGAATCTGTAGATGTGTAATAAATTCATAAATGTCATTTGTTTTTAGAAATTGGCGGCAATTTAAAAAGGGTTTGTCGTGCTTAGAAATGGATTTGACTAGAGAAAATTATCGTTTAATGATTTATTACGACATTCGTTACGGTCTTACTGAACAACAATTTCAATTACCATTTCATGAGGAAGCCCCATTCCGACCTACTGTTTACAGCTGAAAATACTAGACAGCAGCGCCCAAGAAGCAGGATCCTGCTCCACCACGACAACGGCAACGCTCCAGCTCACTCCGCCAGACGGACTATCGAATATAAGTCTATCGAAAGTGTGGAGTTAGTGAGTCACCCTCCTTATAGTCCTGACCTGGCACCTTGTGACTTTTATTATTTCCAAAAATAAAAGATAAACTTAGAGGAATTTGTTTTAAGAACCCTGAAGCTGCCGTGACTGCGTTTGAAAAACGCGTGGAAGAAATCCCTAAAGAAGAGTGGGCCCGCTGCTGCAGTCAATGGTTCCAACGCATGCGACGATGCTTAAATAGGAACGGAGACTACTTCGAAAAGCATTAAATATATTAACGGGCTTCTACATCATTCCGTTTTTTTTTTCTGAAAACTTTCAGTGTGACCCACGTTTTTGCAAAACAGAACCAATTTAAAAATCAAATGCTGGCAATACCCCACTAATGACCACCGCTGCAAACAATCAAAAGACATAAAAAAAGTATTTTCAATTATAACACAGTTCGGATATCAAAGAGAATGGTAGAATGGTATAAAACGATATACAAAATAATTGCGGATGTTCTCTCCGTTACTGGCAAATGGGAGAATTCACATCCGCCGGATGTAGGCACCGGCGGAAGTTTACTTAGCCCGCGCGAAACCGACGGAGGCCGCGTCACCCCCGGTTATGTTCGGAGGCTGGTCTTTAGAGCACGATTTTAAGATGCGACTTTTATAATGAGCTTGGCAGTGGTTTAATTTAAGAGAAAATTCGATATTGGATTTTCATGGAGCTTCCAAAACCAGGTTCCTCCTAGTGTTTCATTAACGGTGCAATGACAAACTTTGTGACAAAGCCTGGAAATAGTTCGGAAATCGCCAACATGTAACCGAAGTAACGTGCACAGTGATAAACATTGTCATTCAATGCTCACTGCATCACTGCACATGTCTCACAAAGACGAGGCCTGCGTCCTAGCAGTGAGAACATTAGAGGCTGATTATGCTCACTGTTTGCAAAAAGATATGTGTTCAGCAGGTAGTTTACCGGCTTATAAAAATTTTAATTACAATTAGGCAGATATTTTTCTAGTTACATGTTTTAAAAAGACTTGCAGATTATATTTTTTTATTCCTCGCAATCGCATAAACATCATCGCCCAGGTGTAGGGATAAGGTCATTTGTACCACGAACTTCAAGAAACCAATAACTTTCCTACATATCAATTTCTGTTACAATAACTCATTCACCTAACACAATAATTACACGAAAGTATGTCCCGGTGTGTACCATAATGAATGCAAATTGGAGCTGACAGCATTACGCTAACAGATTCATGTATTTACATGGTAATGCGAGCTTGTCATCCTACCGCTTAGTGGCCATCAACTGGGAAGGGGGGATGTTGCTCTATGTAGGAAAAGAGTAAGTATTTCATATGCATGCTCTTGAAACACAATTTTGTTTGGGATGTAAATAAGTGGAAGTTTCAAAATAAAAAAGAGGGATTGCGGAATAAAAAAGCTAAATAGTTCATAAGTAGGTAGGTACTTCAATTAATTTAAACGAGTCTTTGTTAAAAATGTTGTCCTCATTTTATACTTAATCTCAACTGATTGTAAAGAAAGGCTTACCGGACAACAGCTGGAAAATTAAAAGGAAAGAAGAATAACTGCCGCACTCAGAGACGTCACTTGAAATTAATCAACCATTCATTATCTTTGATTAACCACCATATCTTGGCACATGTCACCAAGATTAAAACGTTTTCAATCTGACATACTTTTGACTGACAGCGTTCCAATTTATACTGGTTAGTTCAAGTAAATGATTGATTAATTTTAAGTAACGACTCTGAGTACCGGGGTAAGGCCCACAAAAAAAAACTGGTCGTTCGTCAAAAGCACCCTTAATAATACCTACACATTTTTTTACTGCTTAGCAAAAAAATAATAACCTCCACATTTAAAAACCTAAACAATTGAGATAATAATTTGAAGAATAAAAAGGTCGACAATCAAACAATAAACACACCGCGACCAGTCGCCTTATCGGAACCAACCTTTATCCCAGTGGTGGTTGCGTGTGCCCACCAGTTACTGCAAAGCGAAACACACAAAAGAAACGATAAGGCTCCGACATTAGGGCCATCCCTCTTACGATGTATAGAAATTAAGCCCGTAGGCCTACCGGCTGCGAAGATAAATGTGCCCACTCCGAGATCGCATGAACTCAGCTAATGTTTAGACGTAGAGTAAAATTAAGTGGGTTACAGAAGGTAGATGCAAGGTTAGGTATTATTTTCAAGCCATCTATCCCTTATGTTGCAACTGCCATGTTTTGTCTCTGCATCACCCTAAGGTTGTCTGGTAGAAATTGTCTCAGGCATAAAGTCCGCTTTTATACAGTTTTTTTTTTTACTTGCGCATAAAGTTTAAATATTATTATATAAAATATAAGGTACGAAGAAAATTGGGTTCAGCAGTGTCCCGAGAGCCCCGACAAGTGGCAATCGATTTCATAGCAGTTTGTATTTCTACAACAGCTTTCAACGGGGTTGACAGAAGGTTTTCGGTAGCTTATGTCAGTCCCATACATTTTTAACATTTCCATCATCGTTGCCGCTGGCAGATAAGGTACTTTCGGCAGTCAACTTTGCTACCAAATTAATTTCTAGTTTATTTTATATTCACCATGTGGCGATTAGACATATTATGTGTTCTTCCAGAATTAAAATGTTTTGGTTTTATTAATTATTGATAATAATGTATTAGCTTTTCGTACTTATTATTTCAAAATATTTTACTCGTAACACTTCTGTGCGCTAGTGTACTTTTTTCTTAACTTTATTGGATAAAATACGTATTTCTGGAGTTGTCGATTCACCCACAAATAAATTAAGTTCGTGCGTATCGCCTAAAGAAAATAATATGTTATTTTTAAAAGTGTCGATTCGCCCGTTACGGGCGAGTAATATCGTGCGAATCGACCAATAAGCCTCTGCCTGTGGTTGTATTGGTGTAATCAATTGTTGATGAACCTAATAAAATAAATAAATAAATAAAAAAGCCTCTTCTACGGTCGTTAAACTAGTTGAATTGTATGTTCGATATGGTTCCAAAAGGAGCTCAGTTAAAGCATGTTCAAGGCATTCTTGTATAATGAAAACGTTTGTACGTTTTACGTTTACGTTCCGTTTCAGTTTTTTGTTCCGTTTCGAATTAATAGGAACTAAATTAACTGTAAACGTTTACAGAAACATTTCTGCTTACAAATATTCATCCAAGATCTCGAAGGTCACAACCATAAAATACGCTTTCAAGTAGCATCCTTTTAACAGGCTTACAATATCCAATCACATGAGCTCTCAGAAGCCAAAGGCTGAGACCAAAGGATGAAGGCCGAAAAACTCTTACAAACGCTTAAACATTAATAGAAAACAAGAAAATACAGAGAAAAGATGGCATGGTCGGAAATTAAGGGGCGGGCCGCAGACGCGAGCCATTTGTCCGTCTGTCCGTTACACTTAACTCGGGAACCTCATTCGCTTAACACTCACCTGGGGATCTATGCTGGGTCGTACGGGAGGTTAGTTCGGACGAGCCCGTAGCTAAGGAAAAGTTATGACTATGAGACTTTCGGTTCGCAAGGAAGCATAAACCTACAAAGAGATTTGTCGAAGATGGGTCTCAGAAAGCGGTGAGTGTGTACTTTTTAAGTTCATAAATTGTTAAACTGTAAGCGGAAAAACTTGGTCTAGACCCTTTCAACTAGTCAAGACTATAATACAATCAAATCGATCCTCAAATTTAAGGCATTTCAGGCTTCAGACGAAGGCACAACAAAATTAATTTGGGAATGAGATCTTTTCAATGAACCAAATTTGCACAATGTGGCAGTTTTCATTATTAATCTACTAAATTCAGTCATATTTTGAATTGAGGGTAATCTCTTTTATCACTTACCCAGCCGGCAGGGTAATATTATCAGGCGGGTTAAATTGACACAGCTGGAATATGTAGTCAGCGATCTCCAGCTTATCCACTTGCAGAGGATTCTCTTCAGCTGGCACTTGCGCGGCAGACCAGCTGTTCTACCAGCTCAAACACTTTCGCTGGTGCGACCGGGATGTCCTGGGCGGAGTAGGATAAAATGTGTAAAGTCTGGAAGGGGGCGAGGGTATAGAAAGTTCATTGGTGGTTGAAAATGGTTCATCTTCATAATGTGTTGAAATAATTATATGGAAAAAAAAATCAAGCTATTATTTCACTGAGGTCTAATTATAACTATAAGGCACGTCCCTAATATCGGCCCGTAAGTTTTCCCGCCTAATACAAGCCCTTCCCCAGCCTCTTAGTTTAGATGAGATTAGATTAAACGTTTGGTTCTTAACAATACAAGAGGGACAACATTTTTTGCTTCAAGCTCTTTTTAGGGACCTCACAGAATTGTTCTTTCGTAAATTGGGGTCCAAAGAATTGAATAATGTATCCTATTTTATTGTTCAGAGCAGGATTACTAGTTCTTACTTGAGTTTCGGGAGATTTGGCTTCACAAAATAAGACATTTGTATGTCAGGTAGCTTTATTGTCGTCTTGAGGTTGTTTTTCTTTTGTTTTGAGATCTTCATTAGGTTTATCTATAGATGTAGATACATTGCCTGTACTTTAAATGTAAAAAAACTTGTATCTCTTCTTTGCACGAGATGTATGCAAATAAAGTGTATGCTGTGGTATAAGATTTGTTTGTAACCAAGATTGGTAGCAAAGCTGACTTTCAATAGCCGAATGTTACTATTGTTTATTCTTGCAGACTCGATATACAGTATTTAATATGGTTTATAGACTTGTAATAAATTAAAAGTTGAAAAAAGACAACCGTTTTTTTTTGCAACTGTCTGGTGTTATGAATTAAGAGTGTGAGTTTTGGCACTAAACTTTGTACCAACCACTAAAAGAGAATTCAAAAAACAAATAAGTACCAAACACGAGTGATACGTACCGGGGTAAGCACGCCCACTATAAATCTCTAGTATTACGAATGGGTACATAAAAATTCATTGCTTTCCTTCGATTTCTCCGAACAGTTTTCTTTTCATTGTAAGAGTATTATTTTATGCACCCCCAGTGAGCGGTGCTGCTTAGACTGTGTTAAGGTGGAATGGAGTATCTTGTCTTGTTTTACGCTAAGTTAGGATAGGTTATTCAATTTACCCAATGAATGGAAAAATATAGATTAATGTCTATCAAATAGAAGGATCATCATCATCTGCCTCATCTGACTGCCTTTTCCCAACTAAGTTGGATTCAGCTTCCAGTCTAATCGGATGCAGCTGAATACCAGTGTTTTACATGGAGCGACTGCCTATCTGAACTCCGCAATCCAGTTACTAGGGTAAGACTGGTTGTCAGACTTTCGGGCTTCTGACGACCCGTAACGACTGTCCAACGGCTTAACGTGCTTTTCTAAGCACGGTTGGATCTTGGTATCTAAATATGGTCACCCATCCACAGACCAACCGCGACAAGCGAAGCTTAACCTGATCGATTGACCCATGCAGCTGTTATTGCTACAAGCCCCACGGAGATCCTTGGATGTTATTTTTGTTATTGTCGCTGTGAGTACGAGGAAAACCAAACTCGGATTCATATTAACTTTGCACAGTTCATATTCAAAACGAAGTGTTTACTTAGTGTTGAAGTACTTAGAACGTGTACTTTAAAGTAAATTATGTCGTGTTTGGTCAGTGGTTGAGGCTTCACTGGTCTTGCGCGAGGTTGTTGGCTTAAATGCGGGCAAGTAGCCATGTGACTTTTTGAATTCATAATATGTACTTTCTTAGTTTATCTTGGAAATAACAGAGATCGGTGAAGTAAAACGTCGTGAGGAAACCTTTACTTATATAATTAAAATAAGACTGAAATCGCTAACCCGTTTTGAGCAACCGCGGTGATCAATGCTCGTGCCTTGTCTGTATGAGAAGAGGGCTTCGCCCCACATTAGGTCAATAATAGGCTGGTATTATTAAGTAAATAATCTGAAATTATCATATATATGACGAAGGTATTTGGGTTTCTTCGTTATGGTCGGACATAATGCGTAATCAAAATAATAGCCAAAAAACACTAAGTACAAACGTCAATTAATGCCCTAAGGTTCACAAATTACAAAGATATCTCTTGATTAGACAGATGCAATAGGGGCAATTCCCGTATTTTTAAGACCGTTCGCATTCTAATCTCAGTCTCGATCTGTCAAAATTACTATCAATTTACATACATTTTTGACAGGTTTTTGACATTGATTGTCGCTGAGATGAGATTGCGACTTGAATTTGAACGTTTTTTAAGTACGAGAATTGGCCTACAGATTACAATATGGAAACGCGGTGAATTTGATATAGGGTGGCAGGACAACGCTTCGTAAATGCGTTTCCACAGAAACTCGGTTCCGTCAGCCCCCACGTCTGACATTCACCTTTTCAAAACTTCAAAAATATCAAATGTCAACCGACAAGCGACAGCCGTGACTTCCATGTTGCCATTTCTTATAATTAAAAAACTACTTGACGTTTCCGTTTAATAATAATTTAGATGCCGTATAGTGATATGGGATATCAACGGCAAGTACCTCTCACACCTCAGGTTTTCGGATGATATAGTATTGCTGTCAGAAAACCCATGCACACTGAACCATATGATAGAGTCCCTTAGTCACCACAGCGAAACCGTTGGGCTACAAATCAACTGGGACAAAACGAAAATTATGACCAATCGTAAAGAAATACCTATATCTATACAGTCGAAACCTATAAAATACGTCGCAGACTACATTTACCTTGGACATCTAATCTCGATAAAATCCTGTACAGATAAATAAATCGATCGCAGAGTGAAGAATACGTGGAACAAATACTGGGCTATGAAGGAAATCTTCAAAGGCCCAATACCCACAAAACTGAAAACGAAAGCGATGAACATCTGCCTTACGCCGGTTCTTAATTACGCATGCCAGACGTGGTCTCTTAAAAAGTCACTCTTAAATAAAATAAGAAGCTGTCAAAGAGGAGTAAAACGGAGCAACATGAACATTAAATTAAAAGCTAGAGTTAAAAGTTCATTGTTAAGAAAAAGAACAAAGGCGAGGGATGCGGTCAAACAGGTGCTGACACTGAAATGGAAATGGTCAGGTGATATTCAGAGAGCTATGGATGAAAGATGGTCACAAATTATTTCAAATTGGTACCCAATATATAAAAAAGAAGGAAGGGTAGACCTTCTAAAAGATGGAGTGACGACGTTATACAAATAGCCGGAGCCTTGTGGCCCAGACGAGCAAAGGACAGAGCCACCTGGATCGGCTCGAAGCAGTCATGCTAGCGAAGGAGGTGGTGGGACGGGAGAGGGAGAGAGTCTCCCGTCCAAGCCGCCGCGGTGGACGCTCCGGGCGTCGGGAGCCGCGTGACGACTCCCGGCCACCGTAGGCGCGGGCCTGCGGGCGGTGAGTAATGGGTAGCTCACCGTCCGATCAGGACCAGGCCCGTGCTGGACGGCGCGTACGTGTTCCACGCGCGCCTCAAAGAGATGTCAGCATCATAGAGGGGGCCCACTAGGGCCCAAGCCTGCCGGGAAAGCGGGATCATCCAAAAGGGGTACCGCTGACCCGGAACATAAAGGGCCAAGGAAGGAACACGGGTGGGTTTTAGTCAGTAAGAGTCTGACACTCCCTTCCGCTCCACCCAGAGCGGGAGGAGTCATATGATGATTTTCCATCCTCAAAAAAAAAAAAAAAAGGGATAAAATAAAGCTAATAAATAAAATAAATACTAATCAAAGTAAGGATGGCAGTCCAGTGCTGGCGCTGCGACATACCTATATAGTTATTTACGCCGTATGTAATATACTTTGAAGTATTCTTAATCCTTTCCCTGTAACAATTTTAAAGACATCTTTATTTCACACTCGTTTCTGCCTGCGACTTCGTCCGCGTGAAATTTCTTGTTCCCCGAACCCACCCGGTCGCATCGCATCGCCTGCTGACGCTATTACTTCGTTTCCGCTTAAAATTCTTGCTGACTTTTCTTCTACTTGCTCGGCTCTTCAGAGGCCTAGCGTAATGTTGTTAGCCTTGGAGGAATACCCAAGAATTGGGCTATAAAATGCAAAAAGAATTTTTGAAATCGGACTGGTAGTTCCAGATATTACCCCCTACGTACAAACTTACAAACAAACAAAATTATACCTCTTTATAATATTAGTATAGATTGATCATCCCACTGAAATGTTTACACAAACATCCACTTCCTCCCTTTACATATTCCAAGCATGGCTCGCTTTTTACTACCGATTGGAAATGAGTTACAGTTGAACAGAGCTATGGATTTCATCTCTGTACTGATACAGAATATATGGGAGTGGTGTTATTGCGCCTCGCTACAGCATATAGTAAGCAGAGAAGAAAAGCAACTGTTTGAGGTAATGTTTGAGTTTTTATGTCGGTTTGAGAACGGAAATCAAAAAGCTGCGTTAAAAATCTATGATTTGATTATCTAATTATCACCAAAATATTAAACTATCGATGAATTATTGGAGTTAAAAGATATTGTACCAGAATTAAACGCGAACTTTGAAAAGTTATTTTTAGGCTTATTGCCAAGCACAGAAAAAAGTGAAGCAATTAGTATGTCGTTATGATTTCAACTAGGTATTTTATGGGTTAATTCACCCATAAGAATTTTCTGTTCCAGGTGCTTTATTTAGCCGTCCAAATGTAGACAGTCTCTGCCTCCATCAATTCAGTAAGCCTATTAAATTGAGTAATTGCATCATTTTTGCATATTAGATTGTCAAGATTTGATATTCTAGCTATGAATATAGAAATTCACCACTCTTTTAATAGGAAGGGAATTATGTGCGACGTTTTGGCAAGAAAATGGCGATTTGGCACCGTCTGGAGCAATACTCGTATAAAGAGATGATCTTTTTGAGATAAGGGGTGCGTAAGTTAATGGCTGCTCCGATTGTCTGGCGAGCGACAATGAGTCACTTTAAGTCTGGTTTAGAGTAAAATATGATATCCTTTTCAAACTTACGAGTTGAGTTTTAATTTAAATTAAGTGATGACTAGGATCTCTAGCTGGGTTTCTATATAAATACGTGTGCACCTATCGAATACCTAATCATACGTTACATTATCGTACATCGAAATTGTATTGCAGCTCAAACAATATCGTATCAAATCGCATCATCGCGCATCGGCTAAGGGTATAATCAAGTGGTGGTCTTATGACTGACTAGGTTCTGCCCGAAACTTCGTACGCGAGGCAGTCTACTATAACATTAAACATAATATATGCAATAGTGTAGCTTTCCATCAGTGTAAGATTTCTTAAAATCTGATCAGGTATTTCCGGAAATTACGAGTATCTTTTACAAAACAAGCAAACAGTTTGACCATTTCATAATATTAGTTTAATAGGGCTGTCACAAGTTTTCTTGTATTTAAGTGTTTGAAGAGTCTCACACTCAAATACAAGAAAAAATATGATATTTATTTAGAGCACTCCCAAAAGAAACCATAGCTAAACCATAATCACACATCTAAACTGTTTAAAGTTTATATATGGCCACAAAATAAAAAATAAAAAAATGCCTGAGAAAGTTTGATTCTCTCGGCAGTGCTCAAAATAAATATCAATTTTTTTCTTGTATTTGAGTGTGTGAGAAAAATTGTGATAGCCCTCTTAAATAGCTAGTAGTTTATTATTTAAATGATAGTTATTTACAAAATACTTGTTAAGACTGTCCTCGAGACATATAATTAAATATGTATGATTCTAAATGTTAGAAATTATATGCTATTATTGTTTGAAGCCCAACAAAAGTCACATAAAGGTGACTCATACTTTTCTAATACAAACTCATGTATTATAAAGTTAAGGTAATGTTACCGAACCCATACATTACCTCCGTCTAGGTCAATTTTCCAGTAATAGCATTAAATCTAGTAAATAAATAAAGTTACCAACAGTACCTACCTATAAGAAAATGTATAAGTTTGTTTGTTTCTGTTGTTTGATTCTAGAATAGTGTGAAAAAACTTGTTGAAGTAATACAACGTTGGTTATAAAACTTAGTGGCGAAGTTTTGGGCCAACATCTTGCCATCGCATCGTCACGACGAAGATGAATAATACAAAGGATTTAACACTTGCTTGAAAATAAATCTTTGTAATTTAATGTATTAATAAGTAATTATTTTGTACGTATCTATCTCTTCCTGTCTAAAATGCATAATTATTATAAAATTATGTTTATACCTCTAAGTAGATATTTTAAGACACCTTTACAAGTCAATATTTTGAAACTAGATGGCGCTGGTATTTCAGTAAGAATCTTTAAAACAGATGTTGGTACGTTTTCACATTTCTCAAATTAATAAATTATTGTTTCACTATTTATTTTCGCTTGTAACCAAAATGTAATTTTGTTCCACCACTTTCGTTTTACTCAGGGTATTCTTGATCGAAGTCCTATTCAAACTAAAACCAAGCAAAGCCACGGGGCAATATCAAAAATAGCCAGCGCAATATTTCAGCCACCATCAAACACCGTGGCGGCGGCCATTGTGTCTCAATCGACCGGCTAATTTGCATAATAACTGTTATTTTGTACGCTCTATGATGTTAGCCTACACACTTTAATAGGGAGGTATTTTCAAGGAGTTGTTAAGATTATTAGGTCAGATTATTGGTGACTACCAACGTGAAGTTTTATAGTGGACCTATTATATTATTTTCTGTTGTGTTTTGAGGGTTAATTTTAGTTGTATAATGTATGGTTTCGAAGTAACATGTCGGTTTATTCTGGCTTGAGTAACATCGTTAACGTTGGTTTTAATAATATATTTCTTTACTTATTAACTATTTCTTATTATTTTTTTCGAATTTCTGGAAAAGACAGTATATTTGTATATCGAACTCCTACCAAACCATACCATAGTGTGGTGATCCTAATTCAGCCAGTGCATTTGCTGTGTTTTTTGGAGAGTCCGGCAGGAAAGAAAGTCTTTTTACAGTGTCCTCACTGTGCTTAGCACCAGTATCTGCTTTAGGCCTTCCTCTTCCCCTAGATTACTTAGAGTAATCAGTTAAATGTATATAAGTATATTTAAAAGTAAGTGTAGCATAAAACATAAATTATTGTTAAAGTAAAAAAATAAAAATAAAGCTACGCTCAACTCTTCTTACAACTTTCTCTAAATCTGCCATTAGGCTTTTTCATATCAGATTCTTATGTATTTACACTAGATGCTTAATTAATAATGTTCATTTATATTCCAAGTCTCAATTAAGTACCTAATATACCTAATAGAGCTGTATGGTACCTTTTCTGAAAAAGTCCACGTAAGCACTAAGTTAATCTATAATAAATTAAACCATCACAAAATAAACCGAATCAATCTCATCATATTCTTACCCTTATTGCAATTTCACACTTTAACTACGTTTAGTTCAGACTTACCGATAATATGTTAATAGCAGCTATCGTTGCCTCGCCGTGGGGCAATCATTACAAACATCACATGCCCTAAGTGTGGGGCAATCTTGTTGAAATAATAACACAGGCAATATCTTAAGGTGTTGCATAGCTTGTAGGGAATAGCTTTAGTAAATGACATACTGATTATTTGATAACAAGGCTGTATTTGCATTTTAATATTGTAGTAGATAGAAAGTGCAATGAAAAATAGATTCAACTGGACAGGTCTGTCAATACTTCTTAATATGGGTTTTATTCATAAGCTGGTATAACTTCTCGATAAAATTGCCATAATTATGAACGATTACGATGGCTTATCGTCGTTTTTAACACGTTCTACACCTAGGCAGAATCATCATCATGATCATGATATCATTATGATACTAATTTATGTCTTCTATTTCTAACTGTTTTGGTTACACACACTAAGAAGTGAAAATGTTTTTAAACGCATAGAGTTTTACAACCGAGTCTTAAAACAGTAATGAAACAACTTTGGTACATTCATTACACTAGTCCCTGAAATTTTACATACACATTATAAGGATCTTCTTATAAAAATCTCATCGCGACAAAAAAGGACACATTAGAAGTTCGAAATAAAACTAAAACAAGTATTCTCTGCACACCGATCATCATGCTTACGAACATCTTACGTGCACTGTAATATTTATAGCCATCGCAAGCGCACTTGTGCACAAATTGCACCGCATTACATATTGTGGCAGTTATGATAATGTGAGCCGCGATTCACACCTGATAGCTCGCGAAGATGAGATGTTTGTACCTTGAGGGTGTTTTTTAAAGTAATATCAAGCTCTAATGCATCCTCTTTGTCTTCAAAGACCTACCTACCTACTTTGGTTTAAATTATGTTTTTGATGTTTTGTTTCCCTTTTAATTGATACAAAAACGACAAGGTTAGAAATATACCTAAAGGTATATATGTATATACCTAAAGCATCTAAAATAGAAGAAAAATATAAGTGATTTTTTGACTGACCTTATGTGTGACATCACAACAGTTTAATATTATTGACATTATTTGATACACTTTTGTGCATGATCGAAAGTTGTTAAAGTGTTTTATTAATTTATTAACTATTTCATAATTTTGCTCATGAGCTTATTGATCGTGACATTATTTGTTAAATTTTGCATGCCAAAACTCAGTCAGAATATACCCTCATAGGCTCACTATATTTTTATAAGAACTTAACTTAATTCTATGCGAATATATGATTTCATTTGAATAGGTTAGAATAAGTATAGCTCTTCAACTTTTAATCAAACTATACTTATCCCTAAGTAAGACTATCAAGAATCTGCACCTCCAAAAACGTGTGCGAAACACAGCAACTTCCCGAAGCGGTTTGTAACAGACTTCAAAAAAGGAGGAGGCTATTATGCTCGTGTGTTTGTATTTTTATGTTTGTTTATCTATATTTTCGTCAATTGTTGACCGAAAAATACAAAAATATTTATTGCATCATAAACATTGGTTTCATACATAAATTGAGGCGGCCCCAGTAAGTGACAAAAGTACTTGTGTTGGAGAACATTACACGTGACAGGTTTACATAGCAAGTAGTTGTATATGAATTGTTGTGGGGTAGGTACACACGGCTACACATCAAGCTATACATTTCCAGTTTACACTGACCTCTCATTGTAAGGAAATCCGATACGATGACTGAGACCGATTCCGAGACGATACGAAAAATATAGCTTGATCTGTAGCCGTGCGTACCATAACTAGAAATTAAAAACTAAAAACTTTTTTACAAAAAACAAGAATAACCATGTTCCAAAAAAAGCACCACAATGTGAAAATAACTTTTCGTACCACTTGCACTCGCTCAAAAAAGTGACATTCTATGCCACAAAAAGCGAACATAAGAATAGTCATTTTTAATCTGTTAAAAACAGGGAAAGTAATTGTACTGAATTTCATTCATCCTCTAGGGGGAGAATGTGATTTAAATTTGGAATACTTACCGAAATTTATTCTGAACTACATCTGTGTTTACACCATTGAGTTTGTATATAAAGCATTATACATCTTTTTGAAAAAGGAATACGCATTTATTAAGCAGTTATGATTATTAAATAAAATTACGAAAACCAACGAGGCCGTATGAGCTTGATGCCTTTGCTTTTCCGACAAAAAAATATTAGTCTAGAAATTTGCCGCGTTTTTGTTTTCTTCAATTACATAAACGTTAAGTTTATTTTAATTTATTTTTATAAATAAGTTAATGTTCTAAAAATACGTTTAATTGTCATTATTTTTAATAAATGCTTATCTCATATTATTATTGTGTTCATTTTTTCGCAAATGGTACGAAAAGTAGAGTATTTTCCTCGGTGATAAATCTGTCTTAGTCTTGGGTGAACTTAAATCCCTCGCTACACTCAGGACTCGTCTTAAATCCCTCGCTTCGCTCGTGATTTAAGTTTTTAACACCCTCGCTACGCTCGGGAGTACCTAAACCTCGAGTACTTCATTACGCTCGCGATTTAAATCGTCACCCACGACAGACGACACTGCTTTATCCCCTTGGTTAATAATCTACTATTAATTTCGGAAGTCGGTAGCAAAAACTAAAATACAGATCCAAAGGCACCGACTTCCGAAATTAAAGACATTATTCACTTTGTTGTGTTTTGTTTTTGTTATGTATGTACATAGTTATAAGTAGATGTGGCTGCGACACATACGTAGGTATGCGCAAGCGTTGATTAAACCAGTGTGAATCATACCGTCTTTGCTTAAACACCTCTGTAGGTTTCCTATACAACATTTGGCGGTAACACGTAACATGTACTGCTGCTCTGTGGGTTCGTCTCTTCTTGAGGTAAAGATACATCCCACACATCAGTTATGATGTCGCTAGTGTCATTGGTATCTTTATAGGAATGGATCTGGTTTTTATGTCTCCTTAAGAGTGATGGTAGTGTTCGCATATGTGCTGATTACTCGGCAACAATAAATAAACAATTACATGTTGAAAAATATCCTTTTCCAACTGTGCAAGAACTATTCACCAAACTGCACGGTGGGGAAGAATTCAGTAAACTAGACTTATCAATGGCCTACAATCAACTGAAAATTCAAGAAAACTCGCAAAACATCACTTGCATAAACACTCCCAGGGGTCTGTTTAATCACACTCGCCATATCTTTGGTTTAGCTAGCGCACCTTCAATTTTTCAAAGGGTTATTGAAACCATAGTGGGTAATATGGAAGGGGTATTGGTTTTCCAAGATGACATTTGCATTACTGGTTCTAACAGATGTGAGCACATGAATCGGCTTAACGAAGTGTTAAAACGATTGCAAGAAGCCGGTTTTACTTTAAAAAAGGACAAATGCGTTTT
The DNA here is from genome assembly GCA_937001585.2 of Brachylomia viminalis. Classification (NCBI taxonomy): domain Eukaryota; kingdom Metazoa; phylum Arthropoda; class Insecta; order Lepidoptera; family Noctuidae; genus Brachylomia; species Brachylomia viminalis. Next base: position 1,987,765 of record OW443307.2, on the reverse strand, counting down.
CTTTCAAAAAGAAATATCTTATCTAGGTTATATTATAGATAAAAAAGGGATAAGAAAGAGTCCACTTAAGGTTGATGCTATTTTGCAAGCAGCTGTACCAAAAAATGTAAGCGAATTACAATCATTTTTGGGTTTGATTAATTACTATTGACATTTTACTCCGAATGCGTCTTCTATATTGAGTCCATTACATGAGTTATTAAAAAACGGCAACAAATGGCACTGGGGATCAGAGCAGAGTACAGCTTTCAGCAGCATTAAAAAGATTTTGTCTTCTGATAAGGTCCTCGCACACTTTGATAACAATGCTCAAATTATTTTAACTGTAGATGCGTCCCCGTTTGGTTTGGGTGCGATATTATCACAAATAGGTAGTAATGGCATAGAACAACCGGTTTCCTATGCGTCGCGCTCACTAACTGTAGCCGAAAAGAAATATTCGCAAATTCAAAAAGAAGCAACTGCGATAATTTTTGGTGTTAGAAAATATCATCAATATCTATACGGTAGACCAACACCATTCACGTTACGTACAGACCATAAACCATTAACGATTATATTTAAGCCCAGCCGTGGTATACCAGAAATATCGGCAAACCGACTGCAACGCTATGCAATATTTTTGAGCGCATATAATTATGAAATTGAGTATATTAGCAGTGTACAAAACACGGCAGATTTCTTATCACGTGCAATACCGAGAAACAGCTGTGTTAGTGAGCCAGAGCAGCGGCAGCGGCAGGTGTGTGCGCTTGGTGTGAGGGAGAAAGCCGCGTATGTGAATTTTGCAATTGATGGTTGTTTACCTGTTACTGCACGGGAATTAGAGATTGAGACTGAAAAGGATTCGGTTCTAAAGATGGTAACCAACTTTGTCCAAAATGGTTGGCCCCGCAAAATAACAGATGATGTACTCAAACCATATTTTTTATGTCGTATGCAAATATCGTTAGAAAATGGAATTCTATTGCGAGGCCATAAAGTAATAATACCAAAAATATTGCGAAGTAAAATATTAAACGAACTCCACAGTTCACACTTCGGAATAGTTAAAATGAAAGCCGAGTCTAGGGCTCGACTTTGGTTTCCGGGCATTGATGGAGCTCTGGAAAAATTGGCTAGTGCATGTGTAGTTTGTGCACAGTTACGGCCTTCTCCTCCACTCGCGCCACTCGCACCTTGGCCACACCCGCCGCATGCGTTCCACAGAATTCACATGGATTTCTTAGGTCCTATGCGCAACAAAATGTTCTTGGTAATAGTGGATGCATATTCCAAGTGGGTTGAGTGATATGTAATGAACAATAATATAACAAGTAAGGCAGTTATAACCAAGCTTAGTGATTTTATTTCAAGGTTTGGAATACCCAATACAATAGTGACTGATAACGGAACTTCATTTGCATCACAGAAATTTGAAAATTTTTGTAAGTTGAATGGAATATCACATTTATTTTCACCTGTTTACCATGCAATGAGCAATGGTCAAGCAGAATCGTTTGTAAAAATAGTAAAAAAAGGCATTAACTCCATTCCAGTATCTAGTAGTAAGGAGGATTTGCAAAATAAATTGTCAAAATACCTATTCGACTACCGCAATTCTGTTAACAGCACCACTGAGACTAGTCCAGCTGAATTAGTTTTTGGCCGCAAGCTACGTTCACGTTTAGATTTAATTTCAAAAACAGTACTAAATCCTCCCTTGTCATCGGAGTTATCGGCTTTAATCGAACGGAAACAGTGCTCACAGGTTAATAATTACGGTGGAAAACAACACAAAGATTACGCGATTGGTGAAACAGTATGGTACAAACAATATTTAAAAAACAATAAATTTAGCTGGTCAAAAGGAACCATTGTTAACAAAATAGGAAAATGCATGGAAGTAACAAGAACATAATGAGACATAAAAACCAGATCCATTCCTATAAAGATACCAATGACACTAGCGACATCATAACTGATGTGTGGGATGTATCTTTACCTCAAGAAGAGACGATCCCACAGAGCAGCAGTACATGTTACGTGTTACCGCCACTAGAAAATTCAGAAACCATCACCACAGACACACCCACCAGTGATGATACCAGTACTGACGACACAACAGAGAATTCATCTATCTCGCCAGGTACGCCTGGGACTCCTGGAACGCCGTCAAGCGTCTCTGCAGCGGCGAGCCCAGAGTTTAGTACCCCTCAGCCAGCACAAGTTGAGGATGATCACTCCTACACGCCAGCGCCAGGCCGTGTTCGTAGAAATAGACCTATCATAGACTACAAGAAGTACTTTTAATTTTTTTTACTCTCTTTTAATGTTTAACTTATTATCTCCACGTTTTGAAAGGGGGAAAAGTGTTATGTATGTACATAGTTATAAGTAGATGTGGCTGCGACACATACGTAGGTATGCGCAAGCGTTGATTAAACCAGTGTGAATCATACCGTCTTTGCTTAAACACCTCTGTAGGTTTCCTATACAACAGTTTTCAATACGCTCGTCATTCATCAATAAATTGTGCTTTTGTGCGTTGTTTTTTTTCTTCCGTGTTACACCAAATACATATTTACCTATCTATCTATCAAGACATGATTTGTAATCGCATTGAGAATCGCAAATACGACGTTGTGGATATCCAATCTTCAACTGCACAATCCTCATATAAACATAAATAGCACATTGAATGTACAACGTGTTTAATGTGCTGCAATACCTACCTGACGTGACGCGTGACCTCTGCGGTTTCAACACATTTTATTTAGGTCATCAATTGTATAATCTAAAATTTTTAAAATGTTGACTCATGATAATTTTAAGTTGCGCCATGTAAATTAAAACGAATATAATATCTATAACCATGCATCATGTTTGTTGTGTACGATATTCTTCGAATTTGGTATTTATTTTTCCTGGTTTGCCCTCTCAGCGGAATTCTTAATTTTCTCGTAATCTTTTTTAATTTTAGCCAAATTACGTGTAACGACTGTTTTTAGTAATATTTTACTTACTTTATATATTTGATGCAATCAAAATAAAAATATAATAATTACGGCATAAAGTGGTGAATTTTAATTTTAATTTCGCCAAATTATGCAACTCCTAAACTTAAACCCATCGATATGCATTACAATCCTCTCACTCCAACAATCCACTCTTAAAAGGATTCACTAATCAAAACGTCAGAAAACATCTCACAAGAAAGGAAGGGGCAATCAAAAGAAAATTAGCGTGGCCACATTCTTACAATTTCAAATGGAAAAACTTGGGCTTGGTACGGAACCAATTTGTGTTCGCGGGGGACACACTAGGATTAATTAGAACCACCGAGTTGGTTCCACAGTTCCACCCTTATGATTGGGGCTGTGTAATGTGGACCTGACTTAAATAAAGCATCAGGTTTTTTGGTTAAATACTCCTTCTTTGTCTCTTGGGAGGTATGCTGTTGGAAGTCTTTGTTAAGGGAAGTTCGTTGGGAAAAGTCGTAACTAAGGTTTGATTAACCTATTTTTTGCCGTATTAACTTGTAATAGTAGAGTACTTGAGTCAAGTATTTGTTCAACCTGCGAAAAAAAATTTAGAACAAGAGAAATAAGTGTAGACGACAGTCTACAACCATTCTCATCGTGAATTATACAGGGTTACTTGTAATTCGACGTATATCCGTCTGGAGCTGATAGGGGGGCCAAACAATTTGGTACCCCTCATAATATGTATGGCCGAAATTCAATAATTTTGGAGATATTTGAATTTTATGAATTTTTCGGTATTTACCCAAAAATTTACATATAATTCCAAATAAAATGAAAAACCTACATATTGAATAGGTACCATTAAAATGATATTGTAGCTGGTACCTCAATTAAGCTGTGAACATAATTAAGAGTACTTAATTTAACACAATAATTTAAAAAAAAGTACGTTTACTTATTTGTACGATTAATGTGATAGTATTTTTTCTAACGAGACAACATTTTTTGAAGCGTGAACTGAAAACATAAGTTAGATAAATTCCTAAATCGCTAATCATTTTAATTATTTTGCTGACTTAAGTACTTTTATATAAGTTCATAGTTCTTCAACATCAGCTCCTGGCGGATATACGTCAAATTACAAGGATTACAAGTAACCCTGTATATTTCGACGTGAGTTTTGTCGCTTGTTACATCAAAAACAAGAATGATTACGTAGTTTTTTAACACTTAGGAAACTACCTACTTTTCACATCAAAAACAAGAATGATTACGTAGTTTTTTAACACTTAGGTAACTACCTACTTTTCTTTTGTCCATGCTCGAGAAACCAGTTCAACGGGCAACCTGAAACCAGTTTCAAAATTTCTATCCGATATGATCAGTGCCACAATATTATTTTCAGTAACAAAATCAATCCATATAACATACAACTTGACCTAAACTTCCAGTAAAACCTCTCCCCGCTCCCTCTCTCAGTAGTCCCAGAAACGTATAGGTAACGAGTTAAATGAAAGCCTCGAACGAGTTAGGACAAGTTTGTGTCGGTAACTCTTCGTATGCACTTTCGCATGTTCGCTGCAAAAAGTTGCAAATATTCAAGTTGTGAGATTCTGTTTTCAGTTTGCGGGTTTACCCAGGTTTTAGTTGTTTGCGTTTTGCTGAACAGATTACAAATACGATGCAGAATATTGTGATGATCAAAAAGTAATAAAGTAGCAGAGATTTTCTTTTTGCGTGTATGACCTGAGGGGCAATTCCCGTATTTTTAAGACCGTTCGCATTCTAATCTCAGTCTCAATCTGTCAAAATTACAATCAATTTACATACATTTTTGACAGGTTTTTGACATTGATTGTCGCTGAGATGAGATTGCGACTTGAATTTGAACGTATTTTAAGTACGAGAATTGGCCTACAGATGTATGAATATAAACCAAGCAAAGGGAGTATGTAAGGATCGTAACAGTTAGCGTTTTGTAGTTTCTGCCTTCCCCCATGGGGAGAATTTACGTCTAAAACTAGTATCCATAATAACTTTTAAAAACATGTACCTAGGAGGTGAATTATTTTCTGATCTTATAAATAGTTTACCGTCAAAATTTAAGGGAAAGTTTTTAACTATAAACGCAAAATACAACAACAAACTATTGAGACATTCCTTGAAGTGCCATAATTTGATAATCAATTGAAAACATCCTACTAACTACTGAACAAAAAAATATGTAATTTAAATTCTACAGGACCCCAAATACAGATTGGCGAACAAGTATAGTTACCACACGATAACTCCAAGCAACCCGATCAGACTAATAACAAAGTTGTAGGGAGACAACACACAATTACAGACAAACTGACACGTGGCCCAACTCACATAGGTGAACTGAATACGGGATTGATTCCCAGACGTACAAAACGCGGGACATGGCCACAAAATAGATAGCTTTACAGAAGGCCAGCTTCATACAACAACCAAAAACGCACACATTGACATAAAGCTCTTGTGGTAAAGACCCCTATATACAAATTGTAAGTTGGGTCGAACCCACGCAGGCCATCACCACTGCTCATAAAACATCGTGAGGAAACGAAAATTAGAAGATCCGGATTGGGCCCGTTTCGTGGTTTATGGCCTTCTCACCCCCACAGAGAGGAGGTTTGTGTCCCAGCAGTGGGGACATTATAGGACGATTATGCTATACACGGACTCGCATCTACGTACGGGGACTACAAACGCATTCGTTTAATATACTTAGTTTGAGCTTTCTGTACGTTGCTGTGTGCGTGCGCCAGTTTTAGCTCGTTGTATGAAGCCAACCTTCTGTACCTATCTATTCTGTGTCATAGCTGCTTTCAACCAATACGTTTCCAATTACTACGAAGAACTTCTGAGAGCGTCCAACGAGGATTTTCCTAAGTTGAGACGCGACTTGCTTCAGTAGTTTTGTTTTTAATGACTGTTGAGTTTGAGATTAAATCAGGCAGTTGGATGTCATTAGATGCTGATTATGTTGTGGAAATTATTTTTAGATATATATTTGGTATATTACTAATCGTCATTTATTCATTAAAAAAAATTAAACACTAGATAAACTTCTTATACTAAACTTCGCTGTCGACTGATAATGTACCCAAGAGACTGGCGACATTGCCACGCTGTATGGTAAGGTAATAAGCCAGCTCTTGGGTCACGGGAAGAGTCAAACAATCGTTTCGAGATTTCGTTGAACAAACCATGAGCACTCGGCCCGAGGGTTTGAACCCCAAACGACTCCAATACAAAGTTATGTATTTGAGCCGTATGCGGGAGCGTTAGCGTTGCTTGAGATTTTCCGCAGCCGCAGCAGCAGTGCCAGCACAGCACTCCGAGCCAGGATGGCGCAAGAGTATCGACATACGTTGCGTCCCACACTAAAGGCCTACCCACCTTCATTGGAAATAAAGACATGCCGTCCGGTCTCTCGCCATCATCGCGTGCTAAGGCAATAGGTTCAAAAACAGCTGGAACGATGAAGGTGAGACAAGAGCTCGTCGGATGATGTCATTAACGTTTGCATGCCGAGCTAAGTGGCCCGCACTTCGGCTGCAAGACAAGCTGTGGTGTCCGAGGCTGTTGACAACTTGCGATGAAGAGAACAACAAGGAACTCCTGGTCGCAGTTGTAAAGTGCAAAGAGCCTTTGTTCGACGACAGTAGTGCATGAAGCCAAAGATCCGACTTCCACTTACCCACAGCCGGCAGGCGCGCACGCTCCGCAGTACTAACAGACGTGTCAACTAAATTGTTCTGTACTTCTCTGCAGAGCGGCTCATCCCACCGTCTCTGGGAAGGTAGATTATCGGGTGGATCTGAATTCGGGCAAACGAGTCTCCAGGCATCCATAACCTCGGTGAAGCACGGCACATCATATTTAATCAGTGTGGAGGTTAGGATGTTCCTAATTATTTTTTTCAGTGCCGTAGACCGAAGGTATGAAAGCCGATAAACTAACACTAGAAATTTGGCGGACGTCGAGGCCTCCCATACGAAGCAGAAGAGTAGTTTGTGTCCAAGCTCGGTCGTTCATGGCCACATTTAAAATCGAAGTTAATGTATGCCGGGTAATTTGTCCATTTTGTCTAAAAGGTGAGTGTGCTTCCATAAATGGGAAGCACGAAGGTCATATGTTAATTTAGGGCCAAAACAGCAGTAACGAACTAATCATGCTTGATCTTGATTCTGCTCATTTGCACTCCGACCCACAAGATACAAGCCCTGTTTAGTTTGATCAAACCAAAATATTGTGATGAACAAACTTAACTGTGTTGGTGATCACCCTTTCTTCTAGACAATAAAACTTTTTGTATTTTTTTGTATTTTGTCATAATATGTTGCATTTTAATTTGTCGAAAATAATAATAATTTTACTATCAGGTATTATATTTTAATATATAAAAAAATACTCATAAAATAAAATGTAGAACCAGTAAATAAATTGAGTAAAGTCCAAAAACCGATCAAACCTTCGACAAAACCGAATACCTATCTAAGTTTCCCAAAATAAACCATAACCATTTTAAAAACGATCAGACTTGCTACATTTCCAATAACAAAACTAAAACAAGACCCAACAATTTATCATCAAAATCCATTAACAGAGAAACTTAACACCAAATATAATAAAAATCGAAGGCTTTGCCGCAGCCAAGGGCAGTGACGTCACCGGAAATCTCCACTCCCCGCCCGCCCTGGCCCGGACAAACTTCCTGTACGAGCGACGCCCGGAAACCGGATGTAGTATCCTATTTGGAAAAACTCGACGGCAAAGTCTGAGTCTATTAAATAGTTCTTGTAGACATTCTCCTATTGGGTTGGATGATGTTGAACTGTTTTATGTTCTTACGATGACAAGTATGCTTACGTTTTATTAGTTTAATGTTCTTGATTTTATTGTGATTCTAAGAATGTTTCGTGGCTAAATGGGTAGTTTGTAAATTGATATGTTGAGGGTAACTGTTCTTAACACAGCGTCGCAATACGGATTGGTCCTAGGTGTCAAAGTATAAAAACTATGTTAACATCCGATATAAGGTTAGTTCAAAAGACTAACAGCCTCATAAATGATGTGCAATCGGTGTCTCAACTTTTTTCCAAATAAAATACTAATAAAAATAATTTGAGACTGCAAACTGGCTGCGTAAGACCATTGTCAAGGTCGACTTCAAGTTCTCAAACTGTTGATTTGATTTCCAGTGTGATGTTGAAGATATTGCCTTGTAGCTCCGTATTCATTATAATTAAATGTTTGTATATGCTGTACAACAGCTGCTCAGACTAAATTGAGAAGCTTAGGTATGTAATGTTATTATCATTGAGATCCAAATGACAAGACAATATGAGCGCAATAATGACGTCACATAATGAAATGAATCAATTTGCTACAAATTAGATGAGTTTCGGCTTAACTTTGAAGATAATGTTATGTGGTATGATACTGAAATTTAGACACGCTTGCAAACTTTGCCCTACGCATTTTCAAAATCATAATGAAAAATAAGATAATGTACTGTTTTTTTTTTTAATTATTTGCACATGTTAAATTATGGCATAATATACTAATGTGGACTAGAATAAAAATACTATGCCACCAGTCAAGATAGTGGGGTACTCTTTTTGCAAGTTGCATAAATGTGACCTATTCTGGCCTACGGATTATTACCAAAACCTGAGAAATGAAGAAGCCTATGTGAAAAGACCTCTTTAAAGCATTGAATTCAAATCATAGAGAAGATAATCATAAACCAGTATAAAGAGAAATGTTTCACGAAATCACAATAGAAATTCTAACCAAATCATAAACTAATTATGTCTAAATTCTGCTAAAACATTAATTCTGTAAACAGTGTGAGCATTTAATTACATCCCAACAATCGAGGAAGGCCACAGACCTTAAATAACAGGATATGGTTAATCATGTATCGATCGGTTGTGACGGAAGCATTAGAGGCGACGCTTTGACAAATAAACAGCGAGCGTTCGAAATTAAGCGGGTAAAGTGGGATAAATAACGCGCTGTTTACGTTTGTGGACGAGAGGATTTGGATTAAGTATTCGCTTTGGTAGAACATGTTTCGATTGTATATGATATGGTTCTGGCCTTTTTGTGATTTATTAAAAAAAATCTAAAATAGCATCTTGGAGCAACTTGTACTTAAATAACTGTAGTGCAGAGGTCATTTTCCGGGGTCACAGATCATAACATCGCATCAACTAAATTACAACGAATAACGTGCAAAGAGTAGGCTAATTGAAGGAAAGAGATAGCCTATGTGCCTAGTTTATCTTATTATACTTTTATAATTACTGGCCACTAGTCCTACCCGTACGTTTCATTAACCTTCCTATACCCGCGCATTGGTCTGTAAGTCCGACAAAATACTTTTCGTGATTTTGTATGTTTTCATAAATGTTGGCACTTTGATTTTCCTGTTAGCTGCCTGATTCGTTGTTTCGTATATTCCAGGGTGCAAAGTGCGTTCGTATGAGTAACACGTGTGTTTGATTTGGCGACAATTGGGCTATGGGACCGACGCGGGTATAGGATCCAGAATTTATTTTCCGTAATTTTGTGCTGTGTTTTGTACTGAGCTGAAATGATAACCCTTCTGCCTTAAATAAGTTGCATATTTAATGTTGCTCATGCGGTTCTCTTTTAGATTTGTGAGTTTGCTTTTGTCTGTTAAAAGAAAAGATATATATTTTCGCAAACATGTTGTAAACTCTTACGAAAATCTTACTGTTTCAAGACTGAAATGAAAGACTGTTACTCAGCAGATGAATGGTTTACTAAATTAGGTTTATCTCGTTCATGATATTCTTAAGTTCCTGAAAACATAATTATTTCTTGTGTTAATTTTTGGTTTTAAATGTACTGAAATTGGGTTCAAAACTTTTGGTCACGGCCCCGACCGCGACGTACGTGTCGTAGGTCGTGGGTTCGAACCCAGCCAGGCAAAATTACTGTGTGTTAATTATTTCATCATTACTGCTCATAACAGTGAAAGAAAACATCGTGAGGAAACCGGCATGTCCTAGAACCGAATATTCGAAGTCATGTGACAGATGTCACATGACCGCGGGCCCAGTGCGCGTTGGCAGATACCAACGCGCTGGGCCCGTGTGGTGGATTATGGCCCACTCCCTCTCACAGACAGGAGGCCTGTGCCCCAGCAGTGGGAATATTATAGGCTGATTATGAATAGGAAGGTTATAATGTCGCCATTGTAGTGCCACGTTATATTATTGTAACTTACCTTGTATCCTGTCATTCATCCTGGATTTGCCCGGTACAGGAGATTGACAAGCAGATAGACTGGAGGCCTATGTTGTGCAGTAAGTGAAGTAAGTTGGGGAAGATGACGACGAGTCTCCATCCATTCTGAAAAGTTCAGATAAATATCTGATAATCTTAAAGGTGAGCATTTTTCTGCTAAAGCAATTTGCATTTGTTTAATTAAATGGATCCATTGGATTTTATTTTAATAGAAGTACAACTTGTTTTTCATTTTATTATGTGGCACGGTAATACACTTATAATTACTGGTTGGTTAAGATATTACTTTCATTCGAAAATGTATCAACACAACGAAGTTTATCATTATACATAGACCAACATGAATACAACGTGTGTTAAGATCCACATTGCTGTGACAACCCCAAATGTAATTAATAGTGATTTTATGGCAGCCGTGTTTATACAGTCATAAACTGTGATTAGATTAGAGATTGTGTTCGCGACAATCAGGTATCGTGAATGATTATTATGTGTTTTGTTGACGATGTGATTAATTTGTGACAAACAGGAATGTAAACTTTGGAGATATACTAAGTTGAGTTTAGTGAGTTACGGTGCAACCACGCTGCGGTAGATTGACTTCAACCAGTCTATTGATCGCTTCAAAACATATTATTATCTATATATAATATTCCACATCGATCACTGGTCGATTGATTTGGATGATTGCGAATACCACACAATCGATCGACGTCGACTATCTTTATCGACCGTAATCCGGCTGCCTTGCACCACACTGGTTCAGCCTAAACGGTCGATGTCATCGATCGACCGTCTGGTGGCACCTTTAGTCTCTTTGCACTAGATTATATATCCCACTTTCGTTTCAACCCTAAATTTCGTAGAAAACAAAGCTCGCTTCCTACGAAGTAAGTGATTCACAGAATTTAACTCATAAAGGCCACTTAAAAGTTTAATTTAAATGTTGCTAACTTCTGTAAACGCGTTGGTGAAAAGCAGTTGTTCAAAGGAATACGCAGTAATCATTACTGCGTATTCCTTTGAGCACCTGGTTTAACAGTTACGTTCTCATCTTTCATTCCTAGATATGTGATTTCTAATACGCGGACATGAAACGACAATTTCACCTTAAAACGAAAAGAAAATGGAGGGAAATCCTAAAAGTCGTATACCATTCGTCACTGTCAGAGAAACGTCAAATTAGTACAGAAGGAGTGATGGAATCTAGGTATTGATTGGGTTTGGCATCATCCATCATTGTCCGTTTATTGGCATGTCAAAACTGTACCGTCTAAGGTAGTGTCTTCATTATGAGGACATTTTTGTAGCTGTTGTAACATTAGTCTTTTGTACCGGGTAGGCACTTAGAAAGGGTGAATGTAAGTCGAGTCAAAAGTCAAACTCAAATCTTTTATTTTAATTATACCATAGGCGCTTGAATGTAAAAAAAATACACACATCAAAAGTGTCTAGGGATCAACATATATTTTTGCAATAACTTTTCTCCTGATTGATATTAATTAAAATTTTCTTTAAGGATTCATAAAATAAAGTGTTTTCGTTTGTCACAGTAACGATAAACCAAGTCACCTTTGCATTAATAAAGAAATTTGCCATTTTCCTAATAAAGGGATTTTTGACATTTGAACCACTAACACAAAAGTTCGAAAAAAAGACTGAAATAACAGTTTTCTTTAAAATTTTATTGGGTAACTTAAACAATTAATAATCCGTGTTTCTACCGCGAACACTAACAACACAAGAACATCGGTTTGGCATACTCAAAATGAGTTCATCCAAATCACGCTGTGGAATGGCCGCCCATGTTCGTTGCAACAACAAAAAAAGGTCTTCTTGCGACTGGATACCCTCCATATTCGGCAGAGCTCTTCTCTGTAGCATATCCCATGCATGCTCAATCGGGTTCAAGTCTGGCGACTGAGCAGGCCAGGGCAGGACATTGATGTTAGCTGCGGCGAGAGTCTGTCTTACAACTCTTGCGGTGTGCGGTCGTGCATTATCATGCATTAACTGAAATAAGGGACCGATTTGCACTTGTAGAGGAACGATGACGTCTGATACAATCGTCTCAGCATAAATTTGAGCGTTGAGGTTGCCTCTGATCCAAATCAACTCAGTTCTTCCGCCGATCCAAATACCCGCCCATACCATGATGGTTCCACCACTATAAGGATGGACTTCCTGGCAGGATTTTAATCGCTGTTGGCGTCCAGGGGTTCTCCAGTGTCGTATACGTCTTGTATCCGGTCTCATACCAAAACGAGACTCATCAGAAAAGCACACGAAACGCCATTGTTCTTCTGCCCAATTTCTGTGTTCAAGAGCCCATTGATATCGAATCCTACGATTGTGCATTGCTATAGGTGGTACCCGTAGCGGTCTTCGGGAATGAAGGTTCACTTCATGCAAGCGGTTTCTGACTGTTTGGTCGCTAATTAAGTTCCCTGAAGAGTGATGAAGCCTCACGGCTAACATCATGGCGGTTATTGTTGGAGCTCTTCGAGTTAAGATTTGAATGTATCGGTCTTGTCTCCGTGTGGTGCAGCGATACCGTCCTCCATGGCGCTCAGCCACGGTACCAGTGCTTCGGTAACGTGTCCAAAGTCGACTGATAACACTCTGACTTGTATTCAGAGCTAAAGCCACAGTACGTTGCCGGGAACCAGCTTCTATCATTCCCACGGCTCTGAGCATTTCTTCCCTGCTTAAATGACGTCGCCGCTCCATAATAACGTTGGTTTTAATCAGTAGTAGGGAAACAGTAGCACTAATAATGTCTTCAATGCGTTGTATGTTTTTATAGGGAAAATATTGACAGCTGATTTTCATCTTTTACTCGAATTTGATTCACAGTTCCTGATTCAAATTATGAAATGCACCAAAAAGGATCCATATAAATTTATAAAATCATAAATTTATTACAAAGCCACATCTTAATCTCAAGAAATCCGCATAAAAATGCTTGATCCCTAGACACTTTTGATGTGTGTAATTTAGTCAAGAATTTTAAACGAATAATCTTTTAAGCACAAATTCAATACAAAAGCAGTCGTCTGTTAAAAAACGAAAATGTCAAAAAAGCGGTATAAGTATACCTAGTTAGTTTATCGATTTTCTTGGAAGACAATCGATAAACTTTTACCGTTATTTTGCCATTTTCGTTTTTTACTTTTTGCTAGCCTAAATTGTGTGTCTTTGTCTCCCAGCTTAATAATTCACCTGACTCACAGGCGTAAATTTCAACCCAACTTCCGAGAAATTTTAATAAAGTTTATTTTAATAGCTCAACACTTATTATAATCACAGGAAAACTTCTAAAGTACCCCTTTCACAAGCGTTCCTGTGAATCGTTTAGATTTTCTCTTTAAGTAACTTTAAAGACAGGTTTCGCAGAACCCGATCTCATTTAGGTAATCCGTAAGTCACAACTGTGCGGATATTCTAGCAGAAACTGCACCGGTTGGAGTTCCTAGTCCAGTAGCATATATAATAATTGTAATCTGTGTTCGCTATTTAGTTTCCAAACATGTTAACAAGTATGAGTTTTTGGATAAATTACTTTAATACCTACACATAAAGTTCAGTTTGCGCTACCTACTTTACCGTATTTTATGACTTTTACAATATTACTAGTCATTTTAAAAATTAACTTAATTCCCACTTTCATAAACTTGATATGTATAAGTAAGTGGAAATAACTCCGGTTGGAAACAATAATTTGAATAGACCATAGGTAGGATTGCTTAACTTTACGTCCAACAAAATAAATTTTAAATGTCAAAATGTAATTTAGTTGTTGCTTATTATTTGAATTTTAATAACCTGACGATATGAATGTGGGGTAATTTGGGATCACCCAATTTAGAGCTAATTTAGATGTTCTCAAAGTTTTCGGCTTAAAATTAGATTGCAGATTCTGGAAATTATAATGTTCATTTAGCAAACTGATTTACAATTTGATGTATTGGTTTATATCCTTTTTGACAAAAATTAAAACAATTTGGGATCATGGTCATGATACTCGGAACCATCATGAAAAATGTTGATTATTGATGTGTTTCAAAGAAACTATTATGGGGATCCATACACTCAAGAGTTACCTTATTAGAAGATTCCACAAACATCATAAATAAAATCCTCATAAACTACCGATCCGTCCACCTTGAACTTCACCAAAAATTCCATCTTCCTTTATATCAACGTCACATTATTCTTATGCGATGTGGGTAGTTGGGAAGCTTTATTTATTTTTGCCATTACCTCAACTGGAACTCTGAGAAAGGGTCCAGATTAATAAGAACTCAGCCTGTAATGGTACCTTTTTGTTTTATTGTACAAAGCAGTCTTGACGGGGCCCATTAGTCGGCCCGCCCATTCATTCGTCCCCTCATTCGTTCACTCGTTCGTTCAACGATCACCTGGGGACTAGGCTAGGTTTCAGATAATCGGAGGTATTACACCGTATTTCATGTTTTGTTTTCCTCTTTTTGGGAAATTTGGCCTAGTTCTTATTCTGTTTTTTATTTGGTGCAATGATTGTTGATTTCCTCTCTTCTTGTTGAACATTAATTATATTAATTGAGCTACAACATTTAGATATTTTACTTTGACTACCAACTAGCTAAATACTTTTAACAGTAAAATACTAAGCTGGATTACATTTGTCCTGATTTCCACTTAAAGTTCAAGTGGAAAATCCCTATTTCTAAACAACATTTACACATCAACGAGGCTTTTATAGTCATGCTTTACATAACAATCACTATGCAATTTTCATTCAAGGGTAACCAATTAATTAGAGAACCATGATATATTTTTAGCTCATTAAGATTTAACCACGCCGGAACAAAATGATTCTCAAAATTGTGAAACCAAAAATAAAGATATTTTAAACCGAAAATTTAACTGAGGTCCTAAACACAAAACAAGTGAGGTTCGGCTCAATAAATTCTCAATTCAGTCCCTACTCTAATTAGGACGGTGGTTGAACGGCGTGGCTACAGTGTAGACACAGCGTAGATAAGCTAATTGCCTATCTGGTTCGTTTTGGGCCGACGCCGACGATACGATACCGACGAGAGAAATCGAGATTCAACACAATTTAGAATTTATAGTTTTCTGGAATTGGTTGGTGTATCGATTTGGCAAGACTAAAATATAGCTTTTCAAAGGGATGGAAGATATTATAAAGACGTAGCAGACTGATGTAGGCACTGCAGTTCTACAGAAGTCGATATTGTGGTTCGATGTACGAAGTACGATGCACGATGGTCAATGAATAGTTGCGGTATAACCCTTTGTAAAGTATAATGAACTCACTTGAGTCGATCGAGTGAGTTCATAATACTTCACAAAGGGTTTCTAAATATTAGGTATAACCTCAAAATAATGATCAATTATACCCAAGTTAAATATATGTATATATATACAGGAAATACAATGCCTGCGTTCAACACAAAATATCACTTGAATCAGATAGTTTATAAAACATATTAACTATTCATATTCATTTGTCATGGTTTTGTTTAGAAATTTAGGAAACGCTGATAGGTTTACTGTACTTTTACATCGTTACCTTATTTATTTATTATGGAGCGATGCGGTTCTCCTACACACAGAAAAACGATATGGCCGACTTTCACATCTGTCAACTCTGCGGGGCGAGCATGGCCTACTGTGACATGGCTTGAGTCATACATTTTATCATACTTTGGGCGTTATAACCGTTTTGTCTTATATGCTAGCGCGGCGGCGCGCGGCGTAAGATACTTTCTTGGAGAAATGTGGCAGAACTTCTTGACGTTCAGTTGGGACTCATTATGTCTTATTTGCTAATACGGGCGCACCCATTTTCTTACGAATTTCACATTTTTACAGTTGATTATGAAAAAATTATCACGTTCGTTCGGAGGTGGTGATAAGATTTGAAAATTGATAAAAATAATATTTTCCTAATAATAACTGCACCAAATGGCAATAAAATTTATTTATAAGTAAACTGACAGACTAAGAAATCAACGTGTCAAATCAATATACAACATTTTAGCTCAATCGGTTGGGAATAACTGTTTAAAAATTCAGTTGCAAGATTTGACCTAAAAAACGAATATACGTACATTGCAAGTTTAATATAAGCTTGAAATAATAAAAAAATACAACGTTTGCACAAAACTATCAAACTAAACAAACTAAATGAAAGTCATGGGTACTGCGTGTGTCAAAAATGAATTAATTAGTTGAAGAAAGGCATGTCGCGCCTCTAGATTATGTTACATGGTTGACCCGTGCTAGCATTAAAGATAAATTGTAAGACTTGGCATAATTTATCATGTCTTGTCACAAACGTCTTGGGTACGGCCGTGCTCGCCCCGCTGGTGTTGCTAGATCAAGATAAGTTTTATTTGATTAAAATATTGCATTCACTTAAAAGGTAAAGTATTGTTATGTACAATTAGATAATTATATTGTTTTTTCGGAAGTGGAGTATTTTTACCACCCTAGGACCAAAATAGGACCAGGTTACTGTAAGTGAGTATAAAACGAATGTTCCAAAGCTTCACTGCCACAGCTGGGCAATTCAAGTGGGACAGCAATGATTAGGGAAAAAACTAATGAAAATTATAAGACCACAAGATTGAAACTACAAAGACGTAGGCACGATAGACAAAGATAAAGATAACCACGAAAACGTAGCTTCAGAAGTCGTCCCCGCTAAAATTACATGTAAAGCGAAAAACGAAAGTGGCAAAGATTAATTTTACCAAAGTTAATCAACAAATGTAGGATCCTGGACCAGATGGCCTCCCAGCGGCTCGATGGGGTATCAAAATGCTATTTTACAATAATTTTAATCCACTAATTGGACACGCCGTGGTCTGTGCAGAAGGGATAATTAGCAAATTGGCTGATGATATTATTTTTAGTATTCGATAACGGGCGACCCTCTGTGCTGTGGTGCAAGACAAGGATGGACAGAAAAAAAGTGAATAGGTAATTTTTGCCTTTTGAAGTGCTCTTATAGTAAGAAGGTATAATTTATGTTTTGAGATGAATAATGTAAAAAATTTGGTCTTCCTCGAAAATCATCCGAGCGCCAAATTTCCACTAGCTTGACTATTGCCTGTGACAGTCAAACACCTGGTATTTGATTACATAGTTCAGTTTGATCGTTCTTCTAAGGACAAATTCACAATTATAGCTCTTCTGATTCCGTCTATTCATTCAAGTGTAACATTGCTGGTTGGATGAGTAAAAGTCTCATTTCATCCGCGACCCTCTTTTGTTTTAAACCAAAAAGGTCTGGCTATATACCTCATTTTAAATTAAGCAATTCAGATATCGCTTATGATAATCCTCCCCAATGTGTAAGGGCTTTCGTGGATTAATTATATTTTATTAATTTGATGCAGACGTACCGAAGCTGTTATTTCTCTTGTTAACGATGTTTTAATTATCATAATGTGATAATCATGCCCGCATCGTAAAGTATCTTATGAAAAAATTATTATCGAGTCCTTTGTGTTTTGTTTTTGAATATAAGTAAAGGCTATGAAAAACAAGATGCTGAAATATAAAAACTTGAACAGCGTAATTTGTTTAATAAAAGCAAGATTTTTAAAACTGACTTTACATTCGTTAATTATAATCTTTATCACGGCATATTGCTATATTCATCATAATACAGATAGAAAAAAAAAATTGTACGTAATCAAAATAACTACAACATCAACGGACAATCATCACAACATGACCTTTAATTACAAACCACCCCATCATCTCCCAATTCCACAATACCTACAGACTGTAATCGCGTCGTAGCTTTACCGAACATTCACGAACTGAACACGAATTCCCTAGCCACTTCACAGGCCCTTACAATACAGACCTTCAATATTAAATTGAAATAATCTACCATCGGCATCCTGCCATTGAATCCTGTACAAACGGTATTATATCCACTCGACCTAATTTCAGATAAGTCGTAAGGAATTTATCTGTCGTTAGCAAAAAGAGGAATACAAAGGCATACGATACCGGCTCTTGAATTAATTTCCCAGCCCGCATTTTGTTCAGATTCAACCTAGTTACCCTTACTACAGTTGCCTTCTGATTGGAATTTATTGTTAACAGTACCATTATAATTTGGTGAATTACTGTTCATTCGTATGGGGAAGGTAATGAAAGCTTATTTGCAAAAGAATAAAGATGTACATTATAGGTATTTTCGTTTATTCGAATGATTGGTTTTAGAGGTAGGGAGGTGCTGTTATTGCTATGCCAGTGTAGCTTCCAAGACCGAAAATACTACTACAAAATGTGTAAGTAAAGTATTCAACAAATACTGGGTGCAATAATGATGTTTACCTGCACAAATAATCATAGTATTTACTTTAGCTTTAGCGGAGTTTGCTGATTAAATTGAACGCTAATTATGCCGCAAACTCTCGAAGATGCGCTGCTAAGTTCCGCGCGCAACCATACATTTTCACTTCAAACCCTTTATTATTTATGGTGGTCTATATGGTTTTCGAAAATACTACCTCTTTGGGTCTTTTAGTTTTCGATGAGAAACAGCCCATCGCTTTCTCCCCTTGGTTGTCGTTAACCACGATAATATATAACCATAGCCGTAGTTGGAAACATTGACTTGCTATACAACTGACAAATATGGTGATCATGACAATAAGGTGCAACGAAAATGTACACAATGAAATGTACAGTTTAGGTACACACGTGCCCAAATGATAAAACAAAAATCAAGTTTTTTTTTCCTTTCCCCCATAATGCGTGACTACCGTCTATTTAAATATTTACCGGACACATAACTTAAATCTTAATCGAGTTACACAGCTACATGAATATCGTACTTTTTGTTCCCTTTTCGACATAATTTTACAATGTAATCTTGATAATGGTAGATTATTATTTGTGTAATTATAATTTCTATGGGTTTCTTCATAAATTATGTGAGTCAGTCAATGCACAGTAGGTATAGGGTTTTTTCTATACATCCACTTGGTTATTGACTATGAAAAATCGTATAAAAAGGGTAATCGTTTTTGCTTTTCGTACTCGTAAATACTTCGATAAAGCTGCGAAATAGAATGCTCAGCTCTAGCGTAGACGCATTATTGTGGTGCCCTAGATATAGTGATAAAAATCTAGTGTACGTTAGGTAAATACAAAATATTGTTTAAAATACGTCTGAATACTTTACTTTTCTTTTGGTGATGGTTCTCAATTTCTTTGTATAATAAAATAATAGTCACCATGTATTGAAGCGGTGGTGGCCTAGTGCTAACGGCCCCGTCTTACGAGTTGTAGGTCGTGGGTTCGAACCTAGGCAGGCGCTTTACTTTGTGTAATTCATTTCATCACCACTGCTCTCAAAACATTGAAGATAAACATCGCGAGGAAACCAGCATATACTAAAACCAAACATTAAAAGACAAATGTGCCACCTACCAACCCTTACTGGGCCCGCGGTTTAGATTACAACCCACTCCCTCTCGAAGAGAGGAGACCTGTGTCCCAGCAGGGGGAACACTATAGGCTGATTATGTATGTAACCATGTATCATTTACTTTTATATCAGAGCCGTTTTAAAACACTTTCATGATAAATAATAAATAATTTTATTTCTGTAAGTAGGTTTGAACAAACACTTTTACACGTCAATCATATTTTTTTAAACTAGATGAGGTCGGCGTTTCCTATCTGACTACTCTGAGAAGAAAGGCCGAAACAAACTCAGAGGTTCTCTTTTAAAGTCCAGTGCATGACCAAAAAGTCAGAAATCACAGCACAAAATACACTTTAGTTCGAGAACCGATAGTACCCGCTCACCGCAGGCCACCCACGTGGCTACGATGCACGCCCGCGATAAATTTATCTCTCTATAAATTCGCAATTGTCCATTTTGTGACGTCACGACTCACGGTGACCACGCCCCTTTAAGTGAAACCATCAGATGACTTATTGTTATGGTCCTTTTTTATGTTTTTGTGTTTATGGGCACAAAATAAATGGTCCTTCTGTACGGAGGTGAACATCGTGATTGATGCTGATTAATTTTTCTCGCTGTTTCGCGAAGTTTTGTGGAATTTCTTTCTGAGAAATGAAAGCGGAGAACGGAATGGGGTGTTTCTTGTTTTTGCATTGTGTATGACGAAGGATCTGTTATGGCTGTGTTGAAATACTGTTGTTGGGAATGGAGTTTGGAATTGTGAAATGTAGTAGGGCTAATTTTGACCAGGAACTTGTGTAGTAGCTTACCTTCTCTACCTATGGGCGTGAAAGTTCACTGAAGGATAACGTAAAGAGTGACATGATGGTTTTTGGTAACAGTGAATCTGTTATCACCTAGCTTTGAGGATTATTGAGATTTTCTCTTTAAGCGTTAAAGTAGCTACCTACTGGTCATTGAGTATACCACAGTGTACGGAGACCCCTCGGCGGCAAAGTCAAATCTATTACAAGTAGGCCAATAAAAGGCACTTTTAACGTCAAAATCGCTGCTAGAGGCGTCATTGTCAACAGTTTCTCAATCTAAGCCTGTCGCCGTTTACTCGCACTACGTTACAAATGACGTTTACAAGGTCAAATGAAATTAGCTATAGAGACCCTGCAGATATGATGGGTATCGATATCTAAACATGATTAAACAAAAAATAAATTATATTGATGCTGTTTTTGTGGGTAATCACTTGAAATATCAGTTTAAATATCAGGTTTTTTGTGTAAACTTTACAGACGTGATAGGTATTAATGCCTGATCATGAAAAACAAAAGAAAACAAATTTGGTTGACGTCCTCAAAAACATCAAATCGAATCTTTTTTTCTTTATAATCAACCCATCACGTCTGCAGAGTTTCGCTAGCTTATTTTATTTGACCCTGTAGAAACTGACGTCTTTGAATGGCGGACGCGAAAGTTGAGCGCTGAACGCAATATTAGTGACACGAATTTTATTAGTACTAGTCTATAGACATCTCTCTCATCTATATGTCCATCGATGTGGAAACGGTTCAGTCAACTTGTGTAATTGTCCTTTTCTTCTCAATTCGAGCAACATAAAATACTTGGGGGTAATAATGGACGACTCTCTGACTTTCAGAAAACATATTGATAAATGATTTTATTTCTGTAAGTAGGTTTGTACAAACACTTTTACACGTCAATCATATTTTTTTTAAACTAGATGAGGCCGTCGTATTCTGTCTGACTACTCTGAGAAGAAAGACCGAAACAAACTCGGAGGTCACAGTCTCTTTTAAAGTCCAGATAAAATCTTGGTCAGATCACGTGAAGGCTATGTAGATCGGTGTCTGAAATGGTCCTTTGAGGGAAGAACCACACAGATTGAGTGGACCTGTCCAGTCAGTGCATACAATTCTCAGCAATCGTGCAGCTCAACTCAGAACTTAAGGAGCTCAACGATTCGACGAAAAATGCCAAAGAAAGGACATTTAAGTAGGCCTCATAAATTACTCAAACTGCCAGATCATGATTAAAACTGGAACAATGACCCACTTCTTAAAAGAAAATTATCCACCTATTGAAAGTCTAGCTAGAAGAGTGCGAAAATTTATATTTTCTTTAAATAAAATTGCGAACATTTGGTGATTCAAGATTAATCACACAAGTTTATTTAGCCCTATGTCAATCAATAATTCAACACTACACCACTTTATGGGGCGGCGCTCCAAAAACTAATCTGCTTCCTCTTGAAAGAGCTCAGAGAGCAATTTTAAGGGTACCTAGCAAACTTCCATCCCTTTTTCTTTGAACTTTTCATAATGCATTTAGTAATAAAACAGCACACCAAGCTTACCTGCACTGCTGACAATACTAACAGGAGACGGAATGATAAAAAAAAACTAATGTAACCTCAAAACATGTTTTTGTAGAAAGATTTTGTACATTCATAGGCCCATTTCTGTACAATAGATTAAATAGAAAACCGAGTAGGTTAAAAAAGAAAAAGAATAAAAATAATAAAAAATTACTTTAGCTGTAAAAAAAATATACTTAAATAATATTGACTAACCATCGCCTATGCAAACACAGAAGATCTATTACATAAAAGTTACATGATTACAAAAGTTTACAAATTAATATTATGAAGAAAAAATTAAACTATGCCTAAAATTAATCTGGTGTATAACTTATACCTATAAATTGGTTAAAGGCCTAATGAATACGATAGCGACCTGCCTGATGTAGGTTTATTCAAACCTGTGTTTCAGGCCATCGCTTAACAACGCTGAGTGCTTTAGTGGACTATTACTGTGGACTTTATACTTATTGTTAATTTATTACCTATTGTATTTATGAACTACCTAGCCTGAAACACAGGTTCAACCTAGTTCAGGCAAATAAGCAAGTGTGCTCTATTTTAATTGTTAAGTTGCTTATTGTAAATGCACCCCTTTTTATAAATAAACGATTATTATTATTATATTCATACTTATTTAATACATTTTGAAATATTTTTATAAGACATATAAAAAAACATAAAAGAATAGTAGTCAGGAGCAGGGTCCAAGCTACCGGTGGTTTTACGGCTCCAGAGACAGGAACCTCCTTACGATACGAGCCGTATTGAGGAGTACTGCCTTCTGAATCAAGCCCTTGATCCAACCGCCTAACGAGAGCTTCGAGAGATGTTGATCGCGGCTTTCAGCCATCAGGCCATTGGCCGATACGAGAACCGGCACAATGACAGCCGAGCTCACATATCACATCGGCACAACAACCTGGTGTGCTAAGTCGAGATATTTAATTTGTATCTCTTTCTCAGCTTTCGCGAGGTTCTCGTCATGTGGAATGGTAACATCGATAACCATTGTGCTGCGCGCTAATAGATCTATCACTATTTTATAAGGCTTATTGGCGACAATAGTCCTGTCAGTAATGATATACCGATCCCAGTACAACGTGACATGCGTCATTTTCGAAAACTGGGTCGGACGCATACTTGTAATACGGTAGCTCCGTATCCACAAGTTTATATTTTATAGCAAGTTGCTGGTGAATAATCCTGGCTACTTGATTATGACTGTGCAAGTACTCGCCGTTAGCCAGACGAGAACAACCAGAGATAATATGTCTAATGGACTTACCTGGACGGTGGCATGCCCGACACACGTCAACCATCCCGTCTTTCATAATGTCTCCGGTAGTTATTCGTCAAGATTACTTCGTCCATAATTGCACAGACGAAAATTTCAGTTTCCCTGAAAATGTCACCAAAACGTAGCCAGGATACGGACGCTAAGAAATCTACACCGGGTTGATGAAGAACTCGGTGGATGCGCCCGTGAAGCTCCTTGCTTTGCCATACCTCCTTGTGGTCATCGGTAGTAAGTACTACAGGTTTGCGCCAGTTCTCTTTAGCCATGGAAAGCGGGGTGAGCACCTTGTCCACTGCGAGCATTTCACGGTGCATAACTATTTCAGCTTTAAAACAATATTCCCTGAGACTGCAGACCTCGCGGTTGTGGAGGGTCTTCGCATTTAAAAAGCCTCGACCCCTGCACTTCCGCGGGATGTACAGTCTCATTACCGATGATCGTGGGTGATGCGTCCGGTTTGCGATCAGCAGTGTACGGACCCTCCTATCCAGGGCATCGCGTTTGGTCTGAGTCCATTTGAGTATGCCAAAAGAGTACATCAAAACCGGCATGACCCAACCGTTGAAGACTAAATAATACCTACTTCAGGCGACCGAAGAAGCGCTTCTTCAACGATTGCTTCATGTCAGCAACGTTGATGCCTAACGCTTTTGATATACCAAAATATTTATAGCTTTCGGATGAGGAGAGGTATCTAAGGTGTATGGAATCCGAAAGATGAATTCCTTCGGATTCCATAATCTCACCTCACTTTGACTGACACACACACATGCATGTGCATGTTGCATGACTGCACATTTGTTCACACCAAATTCCATCCTGATGGCGCTACTGGAAGTTTCAGTTACCTTCAGTAGCTCCATCAGTCGCAATTTGTTGGAGGAAAAGAGTTTCAAGTCATCCATTTAGACGAGGTGAGATTTGACCTGACCACCACTCTGCTACCGATAACCTAGACCTGAATCCTCCAGTAGTGTGCTTAAAGGGTTCAGGGCTAAGCAGAAACAAAGTGGACTCAAACTGTCGCCCTGAAATATTCTCCGTTTAATCCATACCGGCTCATCATTCCCCTGGATCTGTCGGCATCCTGGATAGCGAAGACCGGTCCTCCATTGCCCCATACACGACTCAAGGAAGTTGCGTAGAATTGGATCCATCTTGTACAACTCCAGCACCCTCATGAGCCATGCATGTGGCACCGAGTCGTAGGCCTTCTTATAATTTATCCAGCATGTCGACAAATCCTTGCGAGATCGACGAACCTATTGGCTAATGGCCATGTCGATGAGGAGTAGCTCCTTAGTACCGCGGGACCCATTTCTACATCCATTTTGAGAGGCAGACGTAATCAAATTACTGTTAATGTGCGTATTAATTATTATTATTATAGACGCGAGGCGATTTTGGGTTCTGTGGAGTTGTGTGGAGTATACAGTAATTGACGCGTACGGAATGATGAAGATAAATTAATTGAGGATTAGGTACATATTATGATATAAGCAACCACTCAATAAAACTTTATTACTTACTAGCTTATTACTCGACTATAGTTTTTCCCATGTACTTATTTTGTTGACTTAATTAACTGTGTGGCTGCGGCAGTGCATCCGCCTTATGTACTGTGGTTTTGATTCCCGCGCCGCCGAGGTAAATATGACCTGCTGTAATTATGACGTGTTTATATGAGTGTGTAGGTGTTACAATACTACGGTATAGAGAAGCCTAGGGTAAAACATTCGTGTGAAATAATTGTGTACCAAAAGGAAATATTTGTTTTGTTTTAACTACAGTATTTTTATCTCACAAAGCGACGCGCGCTTTTTTGTGATCAACAAGTGTAGGTACAAACACGCTGTGAATGTGTGCGTGAACATGAGTAGCGTCAGCACATAACACACACACACACACAACTCAACTCAAAGCATTTATTTCAAATAAACCAATTACAGGCACTTTTGAATTGTCAAGGGGTTGGTCAGTCAGAAAGATGAAGCTAGTTGCCCATTCAAAAGCGTAGTAGGTACCTATGGAGAAGAACGGCCAAGAAACTCCATGGACACTCTTTTAAATCAAAATATTGGTACAAAATAGTGGCTACATCATTCATGTTGAAGTTATACATCTGAGAACGATGTAGAAAGACGTGCACGGATAAAGCGTCCGTAATAAAAAGATAAAAACAATTCAGGAATCAAAATAAGCCGTGGCAGCTAAGACATGACCAGTGCCTACTGACGGCGCCCGTTCACGAACATGACGTATGCATCAGCATCATTCACACACTTCCCACTTCGCCATTGTCTCGGACGGTACCGAGAGCTCCTGCACTTACAAACACATTCACAGCGTGTTTGTACACTTTACTAATTTAACCAATAGTAATTTTGAACCAATTCCTTTTGGTTCATAATTATTTCCCTCCACAAACCTCCTCCTCCTCAGACAAATGCTTGCACTGACTGGACAGGTCCACTCAATCTGTGGTTCTTTCATCAAAATACCATTATAGATACAAATCTCCAGGATTGTCACATGATCTGACCAAGATTATGTCTGGACTTTAAAAGAGATTGTGAGCTCTGAGTTTGTTACGGTCTTGTTTTCAGAGTAGTTGGATTGGTTACGCCGACCTCATCTAGTTTTTTAAAATATGATTAACGAGTTTGTTCAATCCTACGTAGATGAATAAAATCATTTACTCGTATCTACATTGTATCAAACATTTTTTCCACGTTTTTTAAACCATGAATCAATAAAGACGCTAAAATCGATAGTAGCCGCGATATCCTACCAAAAGGGCAGACAAAGCTAAAACTATTGGATAGTGAAATTATCTTTCATTGTGTGCATAAAGTATTTTCTCCACTTTAATCCACTACATTTCACCCCTATTCCATCATGGAATCCAGAACCATTTAATCCTAAACCTAATCTCCCAGAAAATGTTGCCATAAAACAGCTATAAATAATTCCGACATAAAATATAAAGGATTTAAAGAAAATTTTCAATATCTGTCGAGATATTTATCGTTGCCCTTTCGATCCATTAGCCGGGTGGGGGCCGGTTCCGGTTTCCGGTATCGTGCCGGCGGAAGCTAGAACACATGGCTCCCTGAACCGTTCGATCGTAAAAAATATCTTATGAAAGATGTCTTGCGTTGATGTCTAGTTTTCCAGAAATTTATTCAACCCTTGCTGCGGTTCCCAGATTTATGACCTCTGGGTGATTTGGTGAAGGAATATTTATGTGGTTTGGGACCTGAAAATCTAGAATATGTAAAGGTAAATTAGGTTTTTCTACGTTCATTTTTGATCGGTCTAGATATTCATATTTTACTAAGCAATATGGTAGGTCCACATGGTTCAAGTTATTCAAAAATGCTCTTTCATTTTTATGTAGTAAATAGGATCAATACATATACATAATTATAACATCAAAATAAATAGGAGAATTCGAATCCCCTTATAACGCAGTTTAGTGATCTGTAGGGTGATTGTCAATAAGCGGAACATAACTAAAATAACACCCAGAGTGGGTGTGAAGTCAGAAACAGCATTAAACTGGGAACTTGTGCGAACACACGCGTAATGTATTGTCACTCACTGACCTTTTGAACTTACTAGTAACGCTGTATAGTGTTGGCGTGAAAGTTTCATCAGCTGCGGTGAACATTTAGAGGAATGTATTTTATTAAATAATAATTGGTTTATCGTAATAAAGTAAACCCGTTTAATTAATTGGATAATTTGCAAGCTTAAATTGCTGCAGTCATTCTATGGGTGCCCACCCTTTAAACAAATAATAGATATAAACTGCGACAAGCGACCACAACATTTAGGTAGCTTTTGAAAAATTAATCGTAACCGATATAATTTTTGATATTTATTTTGTTTGCACAAAGAAAAAAAGAAAATCTCTCTGAAAGGTTTTCAAACCTAACTCGATCTTAATATTGTGTGGTCCTTTGATCTACTTTCGCGACGTATATTTATTTACAAACCCGTATCAGAATAATATGAGTCTTTTTCTATCCCACCATCAAACAATTCTCGAGACAAAACTAATTTCCCAGCGGCCAGTGCGCTACCCACACACAATCCCATAGACTGATCCCATATTCATCTCACAACGCCACCCGTAACTTAAGGGTCCGTATCACTAGCCGTAGGAAGTTGTCGCACCGTCTGTCCCAGAACAACTCGCGAACAACCCGACAACTTATGAATTGTTCCGTTTAAAATTGCCACCTGGAACTTTTTTGTTGAATATTGGAGTTTGCTCGTTCAGGACGTGAACGTGTGATAAGGAGTTAGAGGTCTTGTTTGATGTAAGTTCTAGTATATAATTGTGGGGTAGTTTTGAGTAGGTAGTAGGTAGTCACCTACTTCTGAAATGCCTACTTTTGTAGTACTATTCTGTAATAATCTCACAGTGAAAACTTGGGTGAAGTGAGTTTGAAGTGAGCTGTAAGTGTCTAGAATTAGCCGCTCTGTTCTGTAATAATCTCACTATGAAAACTTTAGGTCTAAGTAAACCATTCAAGCATCTGGGAAACTATGCACTGATGTGAAAACTTAGTTGAAGTGAACTGTCAATCATTAGAATCAGCCGATCAGGTCTTAGTAAACTATTCAAGCTTCTGGGAAAGTATGCAATGATACGCGATCACATCATCACTTACCATCAGAAGAGATAGTGGTTAAAAGAAAGCTTATTAAGTATCTTTAATAATTAAAAAAAAGCAAGTTTTTGGGTCAATATTGAAATGTGCCAAGTGTCGTTGTGTTCCTCGTACTTAGGTTAATTTCAGATAACACTGGAATCTAGACTCGATTGGTTTAAAATAGCTCAAATACTCCTTTTTTGTTTAGTAATATAAAAGTAAAAATATATTTAAAACAAGCTTTTAATAAACTAAATGGTACAAAATAAAACTAACGTAACCATAGAACTCTATTTAGTGCTTTATTTGTTTTTTCCATAAGCTTGTTTTTAAAAGATTTTTACCTATAAATATATTATTATTTACTTTTTTGCATTAGAATTTGTTCAAATATCTGATGGCCAATTCCCGTAATTAAAAACGTTCAAAATCAAGTCGCAATCTCATCTCAGCGACAGTCAAATGTCAAAAATGTAGATAAACGCCATACAATTTTTGACAGATTGAGACGAAAAAAATACCAGAATTGCCCCTCTGTTCATCATCTTGACTTGTAAGGTACTTGAAAAAAAAGCAAGAAAGAAACACCTATTCATTTGTCACAGGAACTTGTGCTTTAATAAGGTAAAAAGACTCAAATAGAAAACAAAAACAAAACAGATTTATACTTACGAAAACAGAACATGAATAGTCGTCAGCTGCGCACGCCGTGACTGTGGCAAGAAGGCTTCCACTAAGCATAATGCTGTGTTACTGGGGGACCCACAGCTTAGCGCCGATTTTCAGTGGTCACCCGAAAACGACGTACAGAAACCAAATCAGGTTTAGAGATTAGACAAAAATAAGAAATAGAGTAAAATAAAATAAAAAGTACGTAAATACTTAGAACTTAGAACTATACAACCAATAAGAAAATGAATACTAAACAACATAAAAAGTAAATAGGTACGTGTTACCAGGCATATTTTTTTTTCTCCCACAAATATTAGTGTATACAGTATATATTTCAAACAGTTTTAAGAAGGGAGACAGGAGCCAATACTAAGTAAAAACTGTGCTACGGGTCTCCTGGTCTCCTAATCTCGAATACATTATGAGAGCTATGCTAAGGACATAATAAAGCAGTAGCAGGGAGCGCTTACAGTTAACGAACAAGATAAAAATATGAAGTAAGACCCATAATTATAGTTAGTGGTGTTTTGGTAGGTTTGTGAATTCGTTGGTGGGTGTGCATGTCTAGTGGTTTTGTGCGTGTGAAAGGAAGTTGTGCGTGTGGTGTTTTAGGTGTGTGTATGTAATGCATGTGAGTTATACTCTGTAACTGGATAACAGTATCTCCGTATCGCCATATTATGTGAGTGTTAGGAGCCATTTTGAGACCTTACGTCTGCATTAAATCCGCGTTAGTGGTTATATCGTTCGAAGTTTATTTGCACTATTATACAGACGTGGCCCTTGGAAAAAGAAGAAGACTGAATCTCGTCCTGGAGGGTCTAGCTTGACATACTTGATGACTTGACGCCGTCTCTGTAGGACTGGATTAAAACTACTGAAGTTCATAGAGGCATGTTGCCTAAGTATAGTAGCGAGTACGTGCAGTTGTCTTACCGTTAAAACTTTAGCTTGTTGTTAATTATATTTACCTACCCAAAACATAATACCTAAACAATCATATCCAGTGTTTTGTCTCGCTCCCACTCCCACCTTCGCGTTACCTGCGCACGCGCTCACAATAAAATAAAAAAAATCCGAAAAGGCTGAAACACAGCAGAGCTATCTTGTTTAGTTGAGGAGTGGCCGTGCTCACATTGGGGCTCCATAATCAGACCCTGGACACCACCTAGTGTAATAGCACTTGTCAATACATATCCAATGAGTCCAATGACGATGATGCTATCTACTTTGGTTGAGGAGTTCTAATGGCCACCTTCCGGCTCTGTCATCAGACCCTGGATACTACCTTGGGCTATACTTATCAAGACAAAGATAACGAGTCCAAACACGATCGTGCTATTTGGTTTGGTTGTGGTTGAGGAGTTCCTATGGACACCTTCCGGCTCCATCATCGGACCCTGGATAACACCTCGGGCTATAGTACTTTTCAAGACAAAGCCAAATAGTCCAAACACGATGGTGTAGTCTTGTTTGGTTAAGATGTTCCTACGATTACTTTCCGGCTCCATCATCAGACCCTGGACACCGCCTAATGTAATAGCACTTGTCAATACATGTCCAATGAGTCCAAACACGGTGGTGCTATCTTGTTTAGATGAGGAGTTCCTTCGTCATCACCAGACCCTGAACTCCACCTAGTGCAATAGCACTTAACAATACGTAACCAATAAGTCCAAACACGATGGTGCTTTTTTGTTTGATGCATGAGTCTTATGGCCAGTTTCCGGCTCCATCATCAGACCAGCCCAGGTATCATATTTTTGCGTTGTCACCGTAGTTATATAAGTATGGCAAGTTCCAGCTCAATGCCAGGAACTGCAAAAAAATGCTGGAAATATATAAAGGCTTCAAACAGACCTTGTTCATACAACGAGATAGCTAAAACGCGCTCGATTGACGTGCAGGTTGGTGAAAATAAAAATGACATAAGTTAGCAATGCTGATACAATAAGTTGCATGAGTACTTGCAATACCTGTTCGACCTCTAAGACAAAGTTAATAAAGTCTCAAGTGCATGCAATACCGTAGGATTTAGCTACTTATTGTTTCTAGCATAATGAAGTAGTGTTCGTATTGGTTCGTATCATTGTCGAAGGACAGTCTGTCTCTACACAAATCACGTCGGATATTCTAAATTAATTATTATACTGTGAGTATTGCTAGAGGTTCTCAGTCTGTTCAAACGTGTTTTTGTTGTTATTAACAAAGGACTGGATGGAGATATAGAGAAAATGGATGTTGAGATATTTCGTACGTCTCGGGCTCTACCTACCTACCTACTATTTTTTGCTGTGCCCGACAGGGTCCATAAAGATCACATATAATTATAAGTTATCACCTAAGTACACATTGTGGAATGCAACTAAAATATTGAGTATTGAGTACTTGTTTCTGTCTGAAACTTCGACCGCGTGAAATGTCTTATTTTATCATAAAATGCAGTTTTATATATTCTACGGCCGCCCTCGGCAAGCGATCCACCGTGTCGCATTGCATCGCCCAGCCGCGTTATTACTTCTTTTTCGCTTAACGTTCTTTCTGACTTTTTGCCCAACTCCAAAGGATCGTAGTGTGATGTTAAATAGCCTATAAACTTCTTTTAAAATTGGGCTACAAAAAGAATTATATTTTTTCTTATCCAACCGGTGGTTCCAGAGATTAGCACGTTCAAATAATAAAACAAACTCTTTAGTAGGTATTATTATATTAGTATAGATTGAACTATACTGACGTTTCTGTCCCATATCGTGGACACAAAGCGGCTGTTGATATATAACAATATTTTGATTTAAAAGAACGTCCATGTAGTTTCTTGCCCATTCTTCTCCATAGGAACCTACAACGTCTTGAAAAGCAACTAGTTTCATCTTTTTGACTGACTGTATCCTTGATAATTCAAAAGTGCTGTAAACTGAAACAAATGCTTTGAGTCGGAGTTCATGTTTGATTTCTATGTGGAACAGTTTATTTTTGGGTCAATCGTTAATTTAAATCTAGCGCTGGATACTGGGATGCTGAAGTATTTAAATTAGTCATATAATTTCGATCCAGTGTTAGTTCATTCCAGCGCTAGATTGAATGAAGCACTAGATCAATGTAAATCAGCCTTAATATCCCACGTCTTGGTATTTATGCTTATGTCATAGTGTTTGAGCCTATAAATGCACAATTAAACCTTGTGCAAAATATTGAACTAAAACTCTACAAGATTGGTATTTAACGTAAGTTTAGAAATATCTTTCTAATAATATAATAACTTTTCATAGCGAAATGTGGGTAGACTAATAGGTAGATACACCTCTGGCTAATACTTCGGGAAAACAGGCGTGATGAGCAGTACCTTATGCAAGTACTTAGTTGCAAGTTGGGAATTACTTGCAACTAAGTACTTGCAGACATTGTTGTCATAGTGTAAACAGTAACAAAACATCAAACCATTTCCATTCAAACTACATCTGCAACCGATCGGTCACTTACGTATTCGAACCCAAAACTATGTATTTGATTAAGTACAAACTAAGTTTTATAGGGTCGCTCCCCGTCCGACTCCGATGTTAAGTTTGTTTCATGTTAACAAAATAGATACTTCGCTCACGATTAAGTGCAACTTAGTGTAGTGACTGTTGCGGTACTTTAGTGCTAAGTTACTTCCATAATAGTTTGGAGCTGAGAATTACTTATGCAGCTACTGAGGTGAGTGGCGTTAAAGGATTACAAACTCCTAGAATAGGTTATTATAAATTTATAAGACAAGGTTTGCTGGAGTAGCTCTAAGTCAAAGTAAAAACGGATGTGTTGTCATTATGTGTTACGAAAGATCTACATGAATTTAGATAAAAGTAACTATAGGACAAACCCTAGATAAAAATTACATTTTGACATAATTATACGATATATAATGAACTAGTACATAGCCTATCGAAACGAGTAAGATAAAACAGAATCGTGAAATCAATAATTCCATCTATCTATTTGTGTTGGTCTGCAGCGTTGTCGCTTTGCATTGGGACCCAATCAGTGTTTCTTTTAGCACACAGCTCATCTTAATTGCGGTAGACATGTCCGGCCCAATCCCACTTAACATAAGCTCCTTCTCAGGCAACATTCGCGATCCTCTAGAATTTTAGATACAGTTAAAAAATATTTGAGACTTAGAAAGTTTTATTATATTTTGGCTGTCTTCTGTCGGTAAAAAATGTTTAACAACGACCAAGCTAAAAGAGACAAAAAGAAAAAAGCTTGTTCATACTTCCCATAAAACATTTTTATGTCTAAATTCATACAATATCAGCACCCATCACATTAATATTCCACACTTCCCTAATAAAAGCGCAAGTGAAAAACTTACACTGTAAAAATCGCACCAACAAAACAGAGAGCGTGTTAAAAAAATATTTTGAATGGCCATTCATTAAAAGGCATCCTGGACGGGGCTGTTGCGTCGGCGATAGCGATCGTGAAGAAATTACACTTCCTTCCTTATTGCCGGCGAGCGAAATACGGTAGTTTAAGGTAAACGTGAAGAATTTATACTAACGGCTCTCTATTACATGTTTAAGTTGAACAATGGGACAGTTTGTCTTTAAGGAATTTTATGTAAATGGTGTTGCCGATATCAATAAAATATTGGTACAGTAAGAAATTAATATTGATTGTGTCAGACTCACAGGGGATCGTGGCTAAATAATAATAGCCGCACGGTCAATCAAAGGTTAAGCTACGCTTGACGCTATTGGTCCGTGGATGGGTGACCATCTTTACATATGTCGGAAAGCACGTTAAGCCGTCGGTTACGGCTGTCATTCGTGAATGTTTGACAGTAGTTACATGTCGTCAGAAGCCCGAAAGTCTAACCACCAGTCTTACCATGGCGTATCGTTTTACCCAGAAACTGGGCTGTGGAGGTTGGATGAGCAGCCGCTCCATGTAAATTACTGGTATTCAGGTGCATCCGGTTAGACTGGAAGCTGGCCCTAACATAGTGGGGAAAAAGCAGGCAGACGATGATGAGTCAGATTGGTTAAGGGTTTGTTAATCATAAGTGCTATACCATTTAGGCAAAAACTGAGAATCATTTCCGTCCAAAAAATAAAGGATTCCAGTCAAATAACAGTCACAGCTATACATATAGATATTAACAAACCAACTAATTCAAGTACACCAGTAATTAATCACCAAAAGTAGATAAAATACTAAGAGTCATAAAAGAACCTAAAAGTCAGTAAAAAGAAACATTGTCCAGTAATGAAACAACAAAATAAAAAGATAACGACACAAATGCAAATGAATCTACATAGTTTTAAATTGAAATAGCCGACTGCGTCCAAGAAAATTACTATTCGTTGTTTCAAATGAGCAATGTTCTACAGGAATACGCCATTTTTTATTTCGGGTCGTTGATTAACTTTTTTTACTCAATTATGTTGAAGGTACATTTTTCACGAGATTTTTTAAAATCAATTTTGCATGGTAACGAGATATTAAGGATTCTTTTTGTGGAGATGGCAGTAACGAGTTTGAAGCAAAAAGAAAGTAGGAATTACACCTACTTTCTGTTTAGCTAGTTAACCTCGTAATGGCTTTATCACTTTTGACAATATTTTCTAGTAGGTACATTGAAACTTCACTAAGATTGAAATGATCGGACTGTCACATAGACAAATAGACATTCTTGTTTTATGACATTCAACTTTAGGGTGGTAATTATAGCAATTACGAAGTCGACCACACTTACTGAAATAATGTTAATGTAGGTTTACTATATTACACAAGGGGATGCATTAAAATCGCGTTTTATAAAAAGTGAATTTTCTTTCTTTTTTTCTTTTTAAAAACGTTGCCCCCCATACGCTGTCTATCTCTAAACCACAATGCACAAAAAAACCGCATACAATAAAGTAACTAGCTATAGTAGAATCAGCAATTCCTATCAAATAACGTAATTTTTCAACAAATTGTAGCACTATAGTCGCTTCTATCTGTAGGTACAAAAATAAACCACCTCAATACTAGCAAATTACCAATTAACTAACCTATTTACACATTCCTTTAAAAACTTCCAATCAGACATAATTGCATATCAAACGCCGCTTTTTCCTTTACTAAACTAAACGTGTACAAACTGACTCGTAAATTCACACACGTTCCCAATAAGGACATTACAAGCGGCCCCAACCAGTGCGAACCGGTTCAGACCGGTGCGAACTGAATGAAGGACCGCTAATTGGCGACGAGACGCATTTAGCGCTAACCACCGGCCATCGTTCGCACCTCTACACATTAATATGAGAAGGCTTTAATACAAGTCATGCGATAAATAAAACTGCACTTTTATAGAAACAGGAAAAGGCTTTAGCTGCATAGACGAAAACTTTACGGTATAAAAACTGTTCTAACGATTAAATTCGTATTAAAATACAAAGTAGACTAACTGACATACAACTGGAAACAGCAGCAAATTGACGAATGAATTCACGTCTATTTCGAACCGGTTCGAAGTAGCTTAAGCCGGTTAAAAGCGGATAATTGGCGACGAAATGCCGTGTATGGCGCTAACCACTGGCATTAGCGTTATTTCGCGTCTCGACACTTTAATGTGCGAAGTGCTTCATAAAATTCATACGACAAATTGTCCTGCACTTTATGTCGCTGAAATTATTGTTTAGGAACTTTGTCAACTGCCTGCTAAATATCTGGTGAAGTCTAAACTTACTGCCACTCAAAACGTCGTAAAATAAAGTTAACTTTGTACTGCAAATACAGACTAAATGACGGACATCTAGAAGAGATCTTTCTCATGCAAATTCTTCTTCAAATTTAAAGATATATCATGCATTTCATTCATTATTTTTCCCCTCCGTATTATGTAGGTACCTGGATAAAAATTATAAATAATAATACAGTGGTGTTTTCTCGGATTTTAATGTTTTATTTCTATATTACGTGTTCTTAACCGTTTGTCGTGCTATACTATATATATTGGCGTGTGCTAGCTGACATAATATGGCAAATAATTTTAATATTTTTGTGTTTCGTAATGTTAAATAGAATCAAGTTCTTCTAACTGAACAGACAGCAGTGCTGCTGGGGAGTTTGTTCCGCCACTTCTTCATCCCAGCTAAAGCACTTAGGAAGTGGTGAAGGGCGGGCGTTTTGGGGGCTGTCCTATGTGATTTTGACGTTCAAAAAGTGCTGATTGACTTTTTTTTTATTTTTTTTCATTTGATTTTGTCCAAACTCAACCTAATAGTAATGTTTAACTTCAAGATCTGCAGCCTATCTCGCTCATCCTAGATCAGCAAGCAATTAGCCATTCTTAATTTATAGTTAGAACATAACTCGCGTTTCCCGACAATAAATTTCTAATGTTGCTTATGTATTTTCTCTCATACATACATCAAAGCAGTAATTTTTAATTACCACTAAACGTATTTTATAGTCTTGCTTGGCAAAGTAAAATTTGTTTAGTAGTTATTTGACGTTATTATAATAAATTATGCAGTCAGCCCGTCATATCGCCCCGATTTTATTAGGTGACGCCAAGTAGATAAGCAAACTAACAAAATATTACTGCCATCCAAAAATACAACATGAAAAAACGGAAAAAAATTAAATCTGTCAATGAGGATAGCGTTCATATTAATTGACGAAAAAAAAACTGTATTGATTATGTAAATATGTTCCTTTTGTTGGTAAAAGGTCTTAAACACCAACACCAATCAGCTCAGTAAGAAAGTATCAATACCCTAATCACAGTATACAGGATGAAGTTGGACAGGTGCGCTAAATGAAAATATTTATATTCATGTGTTCTAAAGAAAATTTAGAGCATGTCATTCGGCGAGAGAACGGGAAGGGATGTACATACGTGCGCGTAGGTAAGCGATTTGGCAACGTCGCGCGTCGTCGCGCGCCCTTTTTTTCGTAGGAACGGTCAAAAGTAGGTAAATGACTGCTAGCTCAAGGCATTGCCAACTTGCTTCCATCGGGGCGAGCGTGGTCTACTGTTACGGTTGAATGACGTTTAGTTGGGACTCATTGTCTTATTTTTGCTAATACGGGCGCACCCATTTTCTCACAAATTTCACATTTTGACAGTTGATTATGAAAAATTTACACGTTAATTCGCAGATGGTGATAAGATTTGAAAATTGATAAAAATAATATTTTTCTAATGATTACTGTACCAAATGGCAATTAAAAGTATGTAAATGTTTTTTTTAAGTGAATTGACAACACAAAACATTGATTTCTTGAAAGGTATGTACACAAAGTTGTGATAGTCATTGCTATTTTCCTTCCACTAGTCACCTCAAAAACTTTGAATAAAAGCAAACCTATCCGATTTATTACATTGTAAAAATTATATGATATAAGAGCTTGTTGTGAGATGAAAAAAAAACCTTTTTTTTCTAGATTTGTTTGGACATATTAATTTTTTGTATTTTTTTAGCAAATACTTTTAATTAATACTAATATCATCCCCATGATATGGGTTTTAATTGTGCATAAACATAAATATCGGGAGTCCGACATATTGTATTCAGAATGACGTCACATAGCTAACCATGCATCAAGCTGAAATGTTGCATACCTACACATTTAGTTTGGATTACAATCCAAATTAAACGTGTAGGTATGCAACAATTCAGCTCAATCGGTTGGGGATAACTGTTTAAAATATCAGTTGCAAGATTTGAGCTAAACAAACTAACATACATAAACATTGCAAGGCTAGAAATAATAAAAAAATACAACGTTTGCACAAAATTATTAAACCAAACAAACAAACAAAACGAAAGCCATGCGTACTGCGTCTGTCAAAAGTAAATCACCTAGTTCCCAACAAAATTTAAAACTTGTTTATCTACGTATGAAATGCACTCTTTCAGACGTATTATTTTATTTGGTAGCATATTCAGATGGACATAAACATTATAATATTGTTTTAATTACTATTTCACACTGTGAAGCCAGCAACAAGAAAGGCATGTCGCGCCTCTAGATTATCTTACATGGTTGACCCGTGCTACTCGTAGCATTTAAGACAAATTGTAAGACATGACATAATTTTGCATGTCTTGTCACAAACGTCTTGGGTACGGCCATGCTCGCTCCGCTGTTCGCACGCTAAAATTGATACTTTAATTTTCTTTTTTGATTTGACTGGAACGACGATAATTCGTGTCTAAGTTGAAGGCAATAACTTAGTTTGCATTAACTATGACGATAATTACACAATTTTTTTCAAGAATTTAGATTTGGGACGTGATAATTTATAATGATTATGGAACAGTTACTGAATCTCCTAGTTCGAGTTGGCGCAAGTTTTCAATTTCATCCTGTACACTGTGCCTTATTAATTTATTTGATAAAAGACATTTAATTTGAAAAGGAAACCCGGAAAAAGATTGTGAATCTGAGGAATTTACTTTTCCTATTTCTTTAACCTCGAATCCCAGAAGCAACCTCTTTCCTAATTAGATCCAGATTATCATCCCAGTGACTAAACGTAATAAATAATGAGGGTAGTTTAACATAAAATACGAGCGCATTCATCGGTGGAACCTCCATTACCATCTTGTCAGACCTGTTGATCCGATCAGCGTTATTGGAACCGATTTGCGGATCGACCTGATACGTCGTTATCGCCCCGAGCGCATAATTTGCGCTTTAATGTCACAAATGAAGGCTGCCATTTTTTTTGTTGCCTGTATAATTTTCGATGAATTGATGGGACGTAATTTCAGGTGAGAGTTTTGGAGTGTATTAATTTATTGATTGGGGCGATAATTAATTGTAGGGTAATACCCTTTTTGCCGTTATTTCCTTATGGATATGTTGATGGCATTTAATAATACTTAATAAATAGCATGTCAGCGCTTCTTTTTAAAAGTCGAACCTCTTAAACAGTTTTCAGAATAATTTTAATAGCCCTATAAGATAATAATAAATATAAGGAAGGCCTGGTGCGATATGACTTTCTCTACGTGACAAGATCTGGAACTAAGAAGGCTGTAGAAGGACTAATGTCACAGTCTTGGACGGGTCAATTGCTTGGAGGGGACCGATAAACATTCCGGCAAGCGGCAGCGGAGCGTAGAAAGGCCTTCACGCACACTAGATTCTAGAAATGGGATTGTATCGAATTGTTCTGTTGGAGTCTACCGACATATTATTATGTTTATCAATAGGCAATTTTATAAATAGGAAGTTCACTGTTAACGCTAATCTTTACACATAAATATGCGAATGGAATAAACCCTTCTCTTAAGGCCATTCCACACTAACAACGGGGATCGTAAGCGACGGGTCAAAAAACGCTCACACGGATACGCACGCCACCGCGTGCAGTCGGAAGCATTCGGACGTAAACCAAGTCGTAACATGCCCGTCTGAGTGGCAATGAGTGTTCGAAGTGAACGCACAAATACGCAACGCGCCGCGTCGCTGCGCTTCCGTATGGAAAATAGCCGTTACGACTGTTATCGATTGCAGTGTTGTAACATGTAGTGAATGCAAAACATTATATTTACCAGGCGACCTAATTATCTACAAGTCCTCGACTGCACGATTAGTACGTTTTTCTTCACAAGTTCGTGGTCAAAACATAACTGTGAAGATTAATTTTGTCTGAAACCTTTGTTAATTTGATCGAAATTTAAGGAAATTAATAAAAAAAAATCGAATTCGAAGTCATAGATAATCTATTATCGTTGTTAATTAATTGCAGGAATTGAGCCACGACTCGTAGTAGGTACAAAAACGAGACACTTAACCCCTGCTCCAAATAAGCCATCAAGCAGGTTACAACCCCCACTTCCCAGATCATCAAAATAACACATTTAAAATATTCATAGCCGAATCGGATAAGCTAAACCACATTAAACGACCATTTACCGTTTTGAGGGTATACAGACTAAATGGTTTGTTTAATATTTTCCAGTTTGCGTCGCCATTATGTTCTGTCGTCTGTCGCTGTAATTCCGGAGGGTATGTGCAGCCTTACAGACAATTTATGTTTTGTTGATGTTATTCTGTTGTGTACTCCGAGTTCCGTTTGTATTTCCGGGTGAAAAGGCTATTTTTATGTGTTTCATGGATTTTGGGAGTTTAAAATTTGTGTTTTTTTGGGATCTAAATTGTCCCGGTTATTATTTATGTTGTTGGAAGGTGCGTCTGATGGAAAGTTTAAAAACCTGCAACACCAGGGGCTGTTCTGATGCAATGCCAACGTTATCAGTGATCTGACAAGCGACTTCAGACTGTATTCCAACTGCATAAGGCGCATACAATTTAGCACAACTATTTTAAAGACTTATCTGGACCGTCCCTTGCGCCTTTTTAGTTCGGGACATACCGATTGCTTTACGGTAGAAATAAATGGAAATCTTTTTTTCTCGATCTATGAGCGACGAAACGAAAAGTATATATAGTCGACTTCGTTATTGTTTAGCCACTTTTGACAACAATTAGCAGTGAATTGAAAATGACCTTCTTACCTGACTTCCCAAATACAATATTTATGCACTGCCCATAGTAAAAATCTTCGTTCCACCAACAATCGTCTTCTACGATGTCCTTCTCACCGTTCTGGCTTCATTCATTCTTCTTTCTTTGTCCAGGCGGTTTTTCTTTGGAATGCGCTCCCTCTGAAAATCAGGACAGCAACCAGTCGGTTATCTTTTAAAGTGAAGGCACGTGAACATATCCGTCAGAAGTTGGCTGAAACATCCCAGCGCTGAGTTGCTGGATTTGTTTTCTCCTCTACCGATCGTTATTTCTCCTGACCAAGGTTTATTTTGTTTATATGTATGTATCTATGTATCTATATAGTAGTATTTATTCTTGTATTTTATAGTCATTTCCGAGCTATCTATCCCGTATGTTGCACCTGCCATGGTATATCTCTGCATCACCCTAAGGTTGACTGGTAGAAAATGCCTCAGGCATTAAGTCCGCCTTTGTACAGTATTATTTTTTTACTTGTGCATAAAGTTTTAATAAACAAATAAATAAAATGCACTAGGGTTGAAACTATCTTTCTGTCACATAGACAAAACAACGCAACAAGGCGCGTGGCCAACATGGGAACTGACACCGCCATCTTATTTTGTCAATACAATTGCTGCGACAGTTTATTAAAAATATTTTTTTTGTAATTGCAAAAGTGATATTCAATTACCAGTGAGAAGTGTAGGCCCAGTGGTAACGGCCGCAACTTACGAGTTGTAGGTCGTAGGTTCGATCCCAGACAGGCGCTTTACTTTGTACAAATTATTTCAGCACCACTGCTACCAAAACGATGAAGGAAAACACCATGTGGAAACCGTCCTAAAACCAAAATTCGAAGACATGTGACATCCACCAATCCGAATTGGGCCCGCGTGGTGGATTACGGCCCGTTCCATATCACCGAGAGGCGGCCTGTGTCCCAGAAGCGGGAGCGTTATAGCCTGATTATGCTATACCTACCTAACAAAATTTGGAAGAAAATAAAAATTCATATACTAAACATTTAGTAATCGTAATCTCATTTTCATGAGGAAAGTCATTTCATTCTTACCTACCTAAGTATAACGAAAAATATCTTTAAAACTTCGGCCTGCACTTGACTGTTATACTCGTAACACCAATTCTTCAGAGAATTCAACAAAGTGAAGTATTATAAAAAGCAAGTTAAACTCAGTCCAAGTGTATGACAACAGCTGATAACAGTGAAGTCAGTGGCGCCCTCTCCCGGGGGCTAAGTGAGTTACTGCAAAAGTTTTCGAACGGCGCGGTGTGAGTTTTAAGATACGGTGGTAAAATTTTTGTGGGTATATACATATATGGCTTTAGTAATCAATATGTTTGTATTAATCTATAGTGTTCTGTATAAATCAAATCAGTGATACGTTTACAAAGTAGGCACAATTTGTGTGCCAACATACGGCTTTTTAATTGTGTCGATTTTTTTTCTATGCATATGACACGGATTCTTTGTACTGAAAGATTTTTTGTGATTGTGCTGAAAGTGACTTTAGATTAATAATGCTACGGGGAAGGAGCGGTGGAACTCGAAAACTTTTGTAACGCCCTTGGCGT
The DNA here is from genome assembly GCA_937001585.2 of Brachylomia viminalis. NCBI lineage: Eukaryota > Metazoa > Arthropoda > Insecta > Lepidoptera > Noctuidae > Brachylomia > Brachylomia viminalis. The sequence continues at coordinate 1,945,923 of OW443307.2, read as the reverse complement.
TAAGTAATATAAACATCACGCTGGGCTTCCGTGATGGATTTATAAGAGGTGTACAGTTGCGTCTGATAAAACCATGGAATTTATATGTACTATAAAGTACAATATTGTCATCTTTGTATCACGGCAGCCTAAAGTAGTTTCCTGAGCAGGCCATAAAACTTTGACAGAAATGCACGTTATTCCACAATATTAAATAAATATATACTTTTTTATATTGTTTTCTGTCTTAATTTTTTTTTTTAATTTAAATCCACCACTATTTGAAAATAACCAAAGACAAACAAATCTGCTTATCTCTTAGAAAAAAATCACAAGTATGGACAAACGTATTTATTCAGTTACCAACACCGTTATTTTCTCTTATTATTTTCTCACGTATTTTCGTAAGCAATCGTATATATCGGTAGATTGTTCTCATAATATATCTTTTGTACTTATAATTAAGACGGAGATATAAAAGGCAGTCCCTGAGGCGTTGCTAACTTTATTAGAGAAAAAGTCTAGACTGAGACGGTATGAGACGACTATTGTTTGCAAAAATCTAAGTGTTGGTTGGCATGGAGATAATTACTTGTTATCTATGAATTATTTCGATGTGAAGAGCTTGTTTTAATGTATATTGGTTAAAAACATATTTTTATGAGTTTGATACCATTGATAAATAATTAATGACACACTTTTTATTTATTTATTTAGGTAAACCAACTAAATACACACAAAGACATAGTACATATCATTTACAAATACAGTAGCATGCTTCTAAATTAAAGGTAAGCACAGGATTTTATGTAGATCTCACTATATGTTCAATAATAATTAATATAAAGATGGACAACAATGTAAATAGGACTAATATCAATAATCTGTTATACTTAAACTAACTGGAATTAAATTAAATGAGAGTGAATAATTAAATAACATACTAAAAATATAATAAAAAACACAAAAAAATAACATAAATATTATTGAGCAAAAATGACATATTATTGAACACAGCTCTTTTAAACTTAGTGATGCTGCCTGAAAATATGTCTAAGTCACAATCGTGAAATGTGGGTGCACTATATGTACACATCTGCCTAACCTGCAGGCGTGATCTTAGTCTCTAACAAATCAGATAAAGGGCCACCGACACGATGGGCTGAAAATTAACTGTAGTGGACTTAGGGATTTATTAAAAATAAATAATTGATAAAAAAAAAATTACATGTTTCTAATATACCATTAAATACAAGACACACAAATACCAGTAAAGCGGACTGTTGGGACTACAGGTAGCAGAAATGCTAGCTATTAATTGTGAAATAAAATAGTTTTGAATTATTTAGTTTTTAAATGTATGGAGAAAAACGTAAATTCATTCATAAATCGTAAAACTTGAGGTATTTCAAAAAATTGTTTGGAGATTTGAATATTACCAAATTATGATTATAGTATAGTTAAAATCTCGCCGCAGACTCGGTCATAAATCATTCGAGTGTTTCGCTCTCTTTCCCACTCACGGGCCTTATGGGCAGGCCACGCCCACACGTAGTCCTGTGTATTACTGCAGTAGATGTCTATTATTTAGATTACTGTATTTATTTAGATTACTGTACTGTATCGAGTAGATTACTGTATCGATAGTTTTATATATTTATAAATGGGTGATAGAAATAAATACACATTTTATTTTATTTTGTTACCAAGTTTACTACAAAGCATATTAAATATATAAACAAAGGAACGTATATATAAAACTAAAAATAGAAAATTAAAATTCTTCGTCTTAGTCATCATCGATAATGGCCTTGAGCGCGAGCAACTAGCGCACATCCCTACTCCGATTATGATTTATGACCAAGTCTGCAGCGAGATTTTAACTATACTATAGCCTATTTTAGCATATAAACTGGTAATTTGGCGGTATTGGAGATATTAAAATAAAAAACGCATTTTGGGTTCTTTTCCGGTGCAAATTCAGATGTCTTTATAGCTGACTTTTATTAGCTTCAGTTGTAACTAGCTAACAAACAATGTAATTAAATCTTACAAGTCAACTTTAATCTTTATTGTCATTAAAATTGTCGTATCGAAATAAAACTTTGGTGTATGTATTTATTATTACAAATATATATATACATAATTATATTTGGATGACAAAACATTAATTTGGTATCTTAGAGCTGATCTGATAATCGAGCCAGGAAGTGGATAGTGTAACTGTTCTGTGACTACTAGTAAACCATCGGAGTTGGGCTCATATGATTTGCTTTGACGAGTCCAATACATTGGACTTAGGCAATGAGGGTCTGGTGATGGAGCCAGGGGCCGTGCTATGACGTGTTAATTCCATCATTGTTCCAGCGTGGAAGAGAAACGGAGCTATACATGACCGATAGCACTATCTCTTTTTCTCAACGGAATCATGATGGTGTTAACAGGTCATAGTATGGCCCCAGGAGGTGATAATGGAACTCTTCAGTGGCTCCTAGTAAACCGCTTAAGTCCGAACTTCGTTGACTTTAGACTTAATATCTAAAAGAAGAAAATACTAGACTAAAAAGTAAAAAAATATATATTTCGTTTAAACAAAACTAAAAAACACGCTTTTTAAATGATAAAATAATTAAATTAACTCGTATTAGTTCTTCTTTTACAATAATCAAATCCGTCTATTTAAATATTTTATGATTGCGTGATAAAAATTATATAATTTAAATAAGGTAAACAAATGCGCGTTTTTTTTAAAAAACAAATACAATCTTTTGAAAAAAAAAGTAAATTGTCAAAAAAGCTTAGCTCTGCAGCGTACGCCACGCCGTTCGAAAAATTCGTGGTTTAACTGATTTTGAGAAAGCCCGTTTAGTATACTTTAGTTATTTTCATAGTGTAATGAACTAATGACACCCCACAACAGAATACCATACTATTTTGTTGTGGGGAAATGCCGCCAATATTCAGACGACTTTTGTTTTACAAAAAAGGGCAATTCGTTCAATTTATTAATTAAGTTCCAGACACTCCCTCAGAGACAAATTTAAATACATTGATATAATTACTGTGCCTTCACTGTATATATCTATGAAATAAATTTGTATGCACATAAATAAATATTACTCTGTTTACAAAATACAATGATATCCATATTATAAATACTAGGAACAATCATAAATTTGTTGTTCCTACAACCAGGCTCAAGAAATCATGAGTCGACGATGAAGTACCTGGGACTCGTCCTCGACAGCCGGTGGAACTTCGTGGAGCATTTCCGACGTTTGGCTCCCAGACTGGAAAGGGCCGGGGCTGCCTTGAAGCGGCTCCTGCCCAATCTAGGGGGCCAAACGCTTCCGGTGTGGGCGCGTTCCTTGAGGCGGCGGCCAGCCCGTCGGTTGAACGCGCCCCAAAGGGTCATGGCCACCCGGCTGGTCCAGGGGTACCGTACGGTCTCCAGTGAGGCGGTGAGCCTCCTTGCCGGATTACCGCCATGGGATCTGGAGGTAAAAGTCCTCGCGCACATTTGGGAGTGGTGCGAGGAGGCGAAACGCTAAGGCGTAGCTCCGCTGCCGCGAGAAATCACGGTACAGCGGACAGAGCTCCGGAGCTCATGGAAGGAGCGACTGTCGCAACCCAGCGCTGGGCACGCCACAATTGCGGCGATAAGTCCCCTCTTTGAGGAGTGGCTAGAGAGGCGCCACGGCGTCCTCAACTTCCGCCTGACGCAGGTCCTCACCGGACACGGTTGTTTCGGGAGGTTCCTGTTCTGGATAAGGCGGGAGGAAACGCCTGGATGTTACTATTGTGTGGATCGCCCGGAGGACACGGTGGAGCATACGGTGGAAGTCTGCCCGGCTTGGGCGGAGCACCGCCGTGTCCTCGTGGAGGCGATTGGCGGTGGCGATCTCTCGCGTCCGGCCATGGTCCAGGACATGGTACGGAGCGAGAGGGCTTGGGAAGCCATCACCTCCTTCTGCGAAGCAGTAATGTTCGCGAAGGAGGAGGCGGAACGCATGAGGAAGAGGCAAAATTTGCGCCCTCACGCCCCTAGCCGCCGCAGGCGACGCCCTGGGCGTGGGGAATCGCAGGCCGATTCCCGGCCACCGTAGGCGTGGGCTTGCGAACGGCGAGCAATGAGCAGCTCGCCGTTCGATAAGGACCAGGCCCGGGTCGACGGCGCGTTGTGTTCACGCGCGCCTCAAAGAGATGTCAGCACCAATGACGGGGCCGCTAGGGCCGATGCCTGCTAGGGTCGCGGGAAAGTCCGAGAGGGATACCGTGGCCACTGGCACAGGCAACTGAAGGAACACGGGTGGGTTCTAGTCAGCAAGACTCTGACACGCCCTTCCCACTCTGCCCAGAGCGGGAGAAGTTATTTGATGATTTCCCACCCTCAAAAAAAAGGGTCAAGAAAATAGGTGGCTCGTTTAGATGCCAATGTATATGTTTTTATAATAAACTTCCTAGCCACATTCAAGAACTAAGCCTTAATAAATTAAAATCTTTTACAAAAGACGAAACTATGCCAGAAAGCCTATATTATACTTTCAAAGGACATGACTATATTGAGGGCAAAAAAGCTTGGGATTGAGCTGCTCCAATAAATTTACACAGGGAATGTTGATTTATATTTATTTTATTTTCTAACTATTGTACTTTTAATATTTGCAATAAATATCTATACCTTTTTACTTAAACAATAACGTGAATATTTATTGTATAAAGTATTATACTAGTAAAATTATTGTGAATGTGAGGACTATGTGGGTCATTGTTCCAGTTTTAATCATGTTCTGGCAGTTTGAGTAGTTTATGCGGCCCACCCAATGTCCTTTCTTTGGTATTGATCGTAGAATCGTTGAGCTCCTTAAGTTCTGAGTTGAGCTGCATGGTTACTGACAAATGCGTACACTGACTGGACAGGTCCACTCAATCTGTGTGGTTCTTTCCTTAAAAGTCCATTTCAGACACCGATCTACATAGCCTTCACATGATCTGACCAAGATTCTGACTGGAATTTAAGAGAGATTGTGACCTCTGAGTTTATTTCTCCCTTTCTTCTCCGAGTAGTCAGATAGGAAACGCCGATCTCATCTAGTTAAAAAAATATATGATTGACGTGTAAAAGTCTTCGTACAAACCTACGTACAGAAATAAAATCATTTATCATTTGTTTTCTGCATATCTTATGCTTTCATTTCCATCTGCTTTTAACTTTGAATCATATGCATGACATGTGATAATTCGCCTGAAGACATAGTTGTCACAGTATGTTCTGCACGCCTCTTTTTTGCTTTAGATTTAATCTGTAAAAGGTTTTCTAGGATTTACTTCGGTCGATGTGGCAATAGATGCTTTCACTGGAGATGGAGTTACAAAATTGTGTAGATGTACTGGGAACTGATACGTCGTCTTTTTCCGCAAAAGCTCTTATAAAATGTGGCCAAACTATTTCTGATTCTAACCACTCACTGTAATTACTTTTGAATACTTGTTCCTTACGATGAGCACTTTCCCATTTTCTATTAACACTATAGACAGAAAGATTTTTTATCATTTTCATCGCTTAAATCAGATATTTTTGAATTATTATTTTTCTTTAATGCTGCCAGGTACTTTAAATTTCAGAAACAAATAAACTAAATCACGAAATATTTTCACAAAAAACTCGTAAATCGTGAATTCTTAAAAATCGAATTACGGGTCGTCCGTATGTCATGATAGGTAACAACGAACTAAGGTCATCGTTGGACTTTTCCTACCGTCTCGATGACCATCTACCTGCAAATTGACTGCCCTCTGATTGATGCACGTCACCAATGATTGCGCGTCTACTGACAAGCAAACCGGTTTGGACGTGTTTTGGACACAAACAAATTACGTCATGGTGTGGTGTGAAGTATTTTTGCACGTACCTACAAAAACGTCTAATTTGACTATATTTTGCAACACCATGGTAATACTAAGCCTTACCTATACATATATTTTTTCATGCAATATTGAAATAAGTATAACTCTGCAAGTAATGGGATGGTAAACAAAGTCATCTAACATAAAAATATTATATTATATGTATATATTCTCAGTCCCTCTCTGTCCCTCTCCCTCCGCATGCCCCTTTATCATAGAATACACACAATTTTTGCAATTATTTTAATTAAAAAAGAAAAGCGATCTTTTGAAATTAAATAAACGTGAATTATTAAGATTTTTTGTTAAGTTTAGATATAGATTTTTTAGCTATCCATTAGTTTAATCCCCAAATTAATCAAACATAATCCTTAGCAAAAGATGCATGCAATCAATCATTTTAGGCATTGTGCTAATTTTATTTTATTGGATGTAATATGGGTCTTGCCTGAATTAAATGAATTTTATTTATTTATTTATTATTATTATATAGCATTTTCTTATATTTCTGCCCTCTGCTCATTCATCAGAGGTCTATGGCGTAACAATTAGTGATAAACTGGAATCTAACAATAATTTTCATACTAGTTGGCTCTTGACTAGTAGTGTCGAGTGTGAGGTCCTGGGCTGGTTTGGTAAAAGACAATAGGCTCGCTCTCTTTTATGTAAGCCTTATATCAGCTGGCATAATGTTTTTTCACCAACTAGTGCACAGCTCTGCCTACCCTTTCAAGAATTACAACCACGTTGATTATTAAAATGTTAGATGTTTAATAAAATGCAAGAGGCTGGCAATTCTGGTCTCATACTCACAACTCACAACCACATTATTTGGATCCCAATTTCAATTTGTTGTACACGCACACTTCTCAAAGGCAGCCGTTCACCACAAAACCACTATGTGCCCTATACAAACAAGTAGCAATTCTGGTGAAACTTTTGGTATAACCTGACGTCTTGCCTACTGAATATAACATTAACTAACGGCGGGTTTTTGTCATGGCGCTCGATTTGCATATTATGAGTTGGGCACGTCATGACCTGTTCTTTTGTTGCTAAGGGTGAGGCCTGAGATGAAGAGACTGAAGAGAGCATAAATATTATAGACAGTTTAATAAGACAACATATATTTTGAAATGTCACAGCATCATGAGCCTTTTGGCCTCGTACTGGACCTTGTTTAAAAAAGTACATAGGTATTGTTGTTTTATTAATTTAAATTTTTCTGTTTGTGATATTTAGTCCATGCTCTTCGCGAGCGAGTCCCAATAAATACTTTTTTCTTTATTTCTTTCTAAAACAAAAGCCGATTTATCAAATGTTATCTTTTGACAGAAACTGAATGAAATTGATGTAGGCAACAGAAATAATTCTCAAGTATTAAGGATCTGTAGGAATTTGATTAGAATAATTTTATTATCTATTTTCAACATAATTTTTCAGTATGAATTAACGTCTTATGAAGCAGTTTCATTGCATGTGGAGGTGTTAAAATACACTTTCACTAAATAGACGACCACTATTCTTCCGACAAGTATTTGCTGTCGGGGGCAAAGCAAGTTAATCATTGAAAATGCGTCATTTTCGATTCGACAAGCTGTCGAATGGTTGTGAACAACGATGCAGACAAAATGCTAAAATTTCGAACAATCATGTAATGAGGATAGCATAAAAATCCACAGCTTGAAATAATCTTTACGCATCGATATTATAACTCTATTGATTAAATTAATTTTGAAATAATCTTTTCTTTTTATTTACTTGTTGTGTAACTGTAACAGCGTAAAAACACTAATCTGCATAAATGTTACCGACTGAATAAACCTATATTCAAATTATCCAATGTTTATTACAAATCAATATACATTAAAATAAACCATATTTACGATAGTCTGGTATTATTTGAAACACGCGTTTTAACACTATTTACTACCGCAATTTATTTAGTGAAAAGGAGACGTCATTCAATTTCACTGTATTTTTCACATCTAGCCAAACGGCATTCTAAACGCATTGATTTCGTGTGTAAAAGACCGACCGTGCCTAACATACTTGATTTATTTTTTCTAAAGATTAAGCGCCTAACCAATTTTATAAAGCAACCAATTGCAGGGGCACGACTGGCAAACGATAATATTGGTGCAGGAAGAACTCGCATTTAAACGAAATTGAAATCCTAGCGATTCGTCCAAAGACTATGAAAATACCCGAGCAATATACTCTGTACGTTTTAGAGGAATAACGACAATGTAACGTAGGATTTCAAAATTGGAATAACCGGATGTCCGGTCGAAAAAATAGGAATGGTAAATATGATTCAGGTATTGGTACCAAACTCAAAACTCAAAGCATTTATTTCAATTAAACCATTTACAGGCACTTTTGAATTGTCAAGTGGTCGGTCAGTCAGAAATATGAAGCTAGTGGCCCATTCCAAAGCGTAGTAGGTAGCTATGGCGAAGAACGGACAAGAAACTCCATGGAGACTCTTTTAAATTATATTGTTACATAAATATTAGTTACATCACTAATGTTGAATATAGGTATTATATGGTGATGGTAATTATATGTGAGAACGATGTAAATAAGACGTACACGTTGAGTGTCCAGAGTACAGCAAATAGAAATTTAATCAAAACAAAATACCTAAATGTTTACCTACCTATTATTATGTGCGTATTTTAATCACTATTATACTTTAAAGAACTCCAAAGGCTGAGGTGTTAAGCATAAAGTCCCAGATTAGAACATAATTATTATACAAACAGCCACTAAACTCGTCCTTTATTACATGGTCTTCAAAATACTGATGATAAAAGTGAAAATGCACTTATTTTGCACCACATGCTCTTACGAAATTTTGTTCTTTTTTAAAAAATCATAATTGTTATTGTTAACTACTGCCATACTCATGATGCCCTTGACCCTATCGGACATTCCTGCAACCCTGGTAATCATAATGCCTAACAAATGTATTACTGATCAGTACCACAAAACTTCTCACTGCTACCTACACAAAATGTCAACCGTTCCAAGTCAATCATCGTTCAACCTCATTTCAAATGAACGAACTACTTTTTTCCCCCTCTCCTCCCCTACTCCTAGCAACGACAAACAGTACACAAATCTATCAGTTCCGGTAATTGAAATCCCATTAGTGTTGGGTGATGAAAATGAAGCGGGCCCGGGGCGGAATCAGATGGCAAATAAAATGCGAATCGCCCTTTTGTCTGCCCCGGGCGGACAACCAAGATTCAATTTGTCAGGAATCTGGAAATGGTGCAAGTTTTAGACGATAGAGGGACTTTTGGGGTAGTTTAAGCTTTATACAGTAAATGAGTGATAGTTCACGGTACCACAGTATTTCAAAAGAGGGTTCACACATATTAAAAAGATACATAATAATGCGCCGATGATATTTACTTGAGAGCGGGCCACTAAACTGAAATGAATATAAATTATGTTCATTTGTTTAAAGAGATCATAAGACACTTTACACGAGTATATTTGAGTCTACGTTCGTTTAATTCAATTTATTGTAAGGATTTATAAACGCCAGTAAGAAAATTTAAATAAAACCACGATTGGCTTGGTTTTCGTATTTTTATTTATAGCAGACACAAGGGCTCTGTCATATAAATTTTTTGCTATGGCAAAACACATGAAACACAAAAATCTAGCAGGTCAACACCAGAAAATAATTAAATAATAAACAAAAGAACTATCCACAACTAGTCTATTCCCGCTGTCGCTCATCCTTCAGCACCACAAATTGGTGACACGGAGAGGACAACCCCCGGGGGTTCAGGGTTTTTGTCGTACGACACCTGCCGAAAAGATCCTGTTTCTTGTTTTAGAATTCTTATTGGAGACAATTGATAAGTTTGCTTTTGCATTACACGATTTTGGAAGTGTTGGGCCATTGATATCGGTGCAGATATTATTGAGTAACAGTGATTATTGTTAACAATGTTTAGTCATTTCTATTTGTAGTTTATTAAGCAATCGTCCTTGTCGTGCAATATTTTTTGTGACTTTCTTTTTCACCATTATGATAATAGAAGAGCACCAAGAGGATAAAGCAGTGTCTTATGTTGCGGGCGCCGTATCAAATCCCCAGCGTAACAAAGGATTCTAACGTTGATTTCCGAGCGGAGTGAGGGAGTTTTGAATTATCTACCGAGCCAAACGAGGGAGTTAAGACAAGAATCCTGAGTGCAGCAAGGGATTCAAGCTCGCCCAAGAAGAAGGCACGTTTATTCCCGAGGAGGATACTCTACTTTTCACATCATTAGAATATCATAGAATCGAAGTATTTATTAAAGTTATTGCAGGTAATATTTGATACATTAGACCAGTTGTGGAAAGACAGAGTTATGTTATTATTCGGTAGGTACATTTATCGAAGTGGAGGTGGAGTATATATGCATATTGCTGTTGAGTAAACTTTCAGAAACTTAGGTCTGCTGAGGATCATTTTGGATCGTGAAAGTTGGTGAAGGTGGTGCTTGAGGCAGCGGACTAGATGAATTGTGTTTTGACGTGGATGGTTGCAGTGACAAAGGTATCCAAGGATGAGCTGTTACCGACGGTGTTTTTAGTTTGATGTTCTCACCAATGTGGCAGCTTATTTTATCCTTCTGTATATAATTTCCGATGTAGCTCTCCGGTACAACATCAGATTTTTATCCACCGTGTCTTTTAATCTGGGTCATGTCTGCTCCTGAATCCGCCAATAGAGTAGCCGATATTCTCCTGAAACAATGGCCCGTGTAGAGCACGGCATTTGTAAATTTCATGTATGTCGCATTTCTTTCGGCATGGTGCTGATCTTATTTTGGCCAATGACTTGCCTGGTGCACTTGCTATTATTATAAGCTACGAAAGATCTGTTAGTCTTTATATAGGGGCGTAGAGTTTGATACTTTTCGACGATTCTTACGTATTCTCCACGGGCTACGAATATCCGTTCTTTCTTTGATTGTGTTTATTTGTTGTTTACCAGCAACGCGATTTGCAGGATTCGCGCCTTTTTATTAGTTGTGTTCTATTTTTTTTTATTTGTATACTGCTCTCGGTGGCCAGTTCAATTTCTGATCAATTTACTTTCTTAGTGAAGATCTCAATAAGAATGTTTGTATACGATTTATATTTGAGGTTCCAATGTTCCAAATTCAAATCACATTAATGACCAGCGGGTCTTAATTAAATTCAGTACAATATTAGTGCCCAGCTGGACCCCGGGGCTTTAATGACTTACTTAAGGTTGGGTTTGCGTGACCTACGATTTGACATTGTCGAGCAGGTGGTGTGAAAATGATATTTATTTGGTTTTGACAAAATATATTTAAAAACTTGTCAGGAACACTTTTACACATCAAGGAATTATATTTTAAACTCCGATGAGGTCGGTGTTTCAATCCGACTCCTCTAAGCAATAAAGAAAAACAATAATAACAGCCGTGAGGCACACAATACTATTTTAAGTACTGTTTGTCTGTTTTTATGTAATATTGTGTGCTTTAACCTGGGTCAAATAAATTTATTTTCTTTCTTTCTTTCTAAGAAGAAAAACTGAAACAAACTCAGATGTCGATCTCCTTTAAAGTCCAGGCAATATCTTGGTTGAGTCTGAGATGCTCTTTTGAGGAAAGAACCACACAGATTATAATGGAACGGTCCAGTCGGTGCACGCATGTTTCTAACGAAATCTCACCAGATGATAAACGATGTGCACGATATTGATTTGTTTGTTGGTTTTTTTCTTTTGTTAGTTTTAAATGCTCTTTTATTTTTTTTTACTGTTTTTATTACCCAAATAAAATATTCTTCTTTCTTTCAATAAGTAACGAATTCACTCGTGACTGAAGGACTCTTAGGAAAAAAGGCGTAAGATAATGCGAGTGTGATATAATTCAAATATGGCTATTAATATTTGTCTTATACTACATGAATCTCACTCTCGCCACAAATTTTATTGACTTCCTTTTCTGTGCTTTTATTAGTACTGTTTTTATGATTTTGTATTTTTCATTTTGTGTCACAATATGAAGTTCGTGTTTGTATCTCCCTCTGCGAGTTCCAATCAGAGCTTGTTCTCTTTTTCCTTTCTTATATCTACAAAAAATCGTCGTCTCTAAACACCCTACCTAACAGATTTGCGTCGCACACTGGCACACGGGTCACAGGAGAAATCTATTGGTCCTCAGAGTCACTCGACACGGTACGACTTGTTCGACACCCGTGTTGAACATACTGACCCGGGCCTGATTGTAACTGAGTCAGGGATTTACGACCCATTACGTTTGTGCTTTAATGAAAGATATGTTTGCATTTTATTTTCTTCTCTGTAGAACAAAATAAGAAGATCAGTAATTTATTGTTAAAGAAATTAAAGGTTGAACAGTTATGATAATGATAAATGAATAAATGATTTTATTTCTGTAAGTAGGTTTGTTACAAACACTTTTACACGTCAATCATATTTTAAAAACTAGATGAGGTCGGCGTTTCCTATCTGAATACTCTGAGAAGAAAGGCCAAAACAAACTCAGAGGTCACAGTCTCTTTTAAAGTCCAGACATAATCTTGGTCAGATCATGTGAAGACCATGTAGATTGGTGTCTGAAACGGTCTTTTGAGGAAAAACCATACAGATTGAGCGGACCTGCTATTTTATACAAGCCGTGCTGTTTTATGCAAGCCGTGCTGAGTTATTTTGTACAAGCCGTGTGCACGACAGGAATTCCCTTCAGCAACTTTTGACGTGCCTTAGGCATTTAATTTCTAAATACAACTTTTACTTTTACTTATGAACAGAAGTCTAAGAACCAACTTCCACGTTTCTAACTTGAAAAATTACGAACTTTCATCCCCTATTTAACCTTTTTAGCCGGTGAATTTCCAAAAATCCTTTCTTAGGTCTACCCTTCGTAATATATCAGGAACTCTTTTGCCAAATTTCATTCTTTTAGATACAGCGGTTAAGGTTAAGCGTTGTCTCTATGTTAATGAATGACTTTTAGATATTTATTAAGTAGAAAAGTTTCATATTGTACTTATGTATAATATGGGACTTTTCAAAATTTTTTTTTAATAAGAGCCGTATTTTGTGTCACTAACCGGACCCAAATCCAGGTTGATACACCTAGATTGCTAATTGAAAACCGTTGTAACATTTTCCGTCAAACCGAATCCAGAACCCAACGTTAAACAGTCACTTGTGACCACTAGGCCAACAAGTTAGACAAATTACCGATATTCGGGATATATAACACTTTTCACAAGCCAGACACCGTCTAACGTCATAAAAAAAACTTAGGGTTGTAAAAATGACAAAGTACTCTAATTATAGTTATCTTTCATTCCGATCTAAAAAAGCTAATACATTTACTGCCTAACATGCGTTGCAAGTTGTAAACGTCAGGTGACGGAAATTGTATAAGGTTACAAGCACACCAGGGGTAACTTATAACTTTTTCTTTGAAAAACGTTCATTTCATACTGCTTTCTTTTGACATAAGCAAATATTATTGTCCTTGTGCTTTTCTTGATAGAAGAAAATGCTCAGAACGCTTTGAATGGTATTTTAGCAGAATTTCCTGAAAAGCAAAGCAAGATATATTCTTGGACATCCCTTACCGATGAATGAATACTTGACGAAGGCTGCGGAAAACAACTGAAATTACTTACAGGACCTTTGTCTTCTTGTCAAATAGTATGTTAAAGTATATAAAATTTATACAAAAATCGTGGCAATATTTATTAAGTAACTGATAACTTCATTAACAACAATTTTTTTTTAAATCTTTTATGCTATCTGCATCAAATTTTAATCTAAGTTCGTTTAGTTCTGTCTGACATCGATTCCCGGATGAGGTACCCGACGAAATCTTTTGGTCAGCTGGTCAAAGGAGAGTAGGCAACAAAGGACGTCCTTTGTAAAGACAGAAACGAAACGTACGTTGATACGGTTCATTCTGACTTTGGTTTAGGAACCTTTGTAGGGCACTGCAATACCTGAATTTGTTTTAGAAGAACTGTTTTCGGTGTGGAACGGATGAAACCAGAAAGAGGGCAGATTCTACGTGAAGGTTGTTATTTTCAATAAGTTTTTTAGGTTTCCGTACCTCAAAAGGACAAAAAATGGAACCTTTATGGGATCACTTCATGGTCCGTCAGTCAGTCTGTCTGCAAAGACCCCTTTTTTTTTATACCGCGTGAACGTATACAATTGTAATTAATAAGAAATACGTAAGGCTTTGGTCTCTTGGAGCTTTCAAAAAATCAAGCTTTTAAGTCGACCCAATAAAAAATACGGCTATTTAGGCGACATATTTTGATACTCACAAATAAATCAAAACCTATAGGGTACTCCCCGTTGACCTAAAATCATGAATTTGGCAAGAAGCGAGGTCTGATAGCACAAGTGCATAATACACATTTTGTAACACACATTTTTTTGTGATTACAAACTTACATGTGCATTTGGAGAATTGACCATGACGTATATCAATGGATGGTAGAACCTTTTTTCGACGAGAAAGTTAGGTTTGTTCTTGGGATAAATTCATATTCTTCCTAACTACGGAACCCTTCATTGTGCGTGGTCCGACACGCACTTCGCCGTTTTTTTGTCAAAAAGGACCCACTGGGAATTCTAAACTAAATATACCTGTAAACGACCCAGAAACACCACGGAAACAATGAATCAATTAGTTTCACATTCGAATCCTTAAGTTATCCTTAATAAGCCTCTAGTAGATCCTTAAGTTGAGGTATACGATTACTGACACATACGTGCCCTGACTGGACGGGTACACCCAAATCTATGTGGTTATTCCCCCAAACAACCATCTCAGTCACTAATCTGCATGAAGCTCACATGATCCAAGATAATGTCTAGACGTAAACAGAGACCGTAACCTCAGATTTTATTTTCCGATCTTCTTCTCAGAGTAGTAGGATATGGAACACCGACCTCATCTAGTTTAAAAATATTTTATGTCTTTTTAACTTTTTATGTTTTTATATCTTTATTTTATGTCTTTTACTTAATGTCTACTTTAAATTTTTGTATTTTTTATTATTACAGAAATAAAATATCATCATTTAATCAAACCCTACTCAAAACAATGTGTGGGAATCAAAACTAACAACTTGATCAACAAATACCAAATCAAATCGTCAAAAAGACAAGGTCCTCCCCAACTGCCACACAGTCCCTCTTCACGAAAACGTAATTTAAACATTATTAGCCCAGACTTCCCCATCGTTTAATTATTTCACCCCTATAGGGGCAAGTGTACACAATCAAACAAGCTAAACATCCCCCTCCTAACGAACTATAGCACCGTAAAAGTCACGAGTTATTTATTATACGAAATTATAGCACTATTATAGCACTGCTATAAAACTTACAGCTACAGTACATAACTGAGCCAATCTTGGTTTACAACCTATAAAGATGGAGGTATAAATTGATACTATAAATAGTTTCTGAAGTTACTTGCTCTATAGGTTTCTGAAAATGGTATGACTTTTAGTACTGAACTTGCAGTGGACTGTTAGCAAGTAGTTTACCAGGCGTATTTATTATAAGAGAAAGAATCAGATCGAGCACAAATCCAGTTTCCATTGCAGACACTGAGACTTCAGCGTGGACACCAGTAGGCACGCCACAATTGCGGCGATAAGTCCCCTCTTTTATGAGTGGCTAGAGAGGCGCCACGGCGTCCTCACCTTCCGCCTGACGTAGGTTCTCATCGGACACGGTTGTTTCAAGAGGTTCCTGTTCCTGATGAGGCGGGAGGAAACGCCCGCGTGTCACCATTGTGTGGATCGCCCGGAGGACACGGTGGGGCATACGGTGGAGGTCTTCCGCCGTGTCCTCGTGCAGGCGATTGGCGGTGGTGATCTCTCGCGTCCGGCCCTGGTCCAGGCCATGGAACGGAGCAAGAGGGCATGGGAAGCCATCACCTCCTTCTGTGAAGCAGTAATGCTTGCGAATGAGGAGGCGGAACGCGTGAGGGAGAGGAAAAATGCGCGCTCTCACGCCCCTAACCGCCACAGGAGACGCCCTGGGCATCGGGAATTCCAGACCGATTCCCGGCCACTCTAGGCGTGGGCTTGCGGACGGCGAGCAATGAACAGCTCGCCGTCTGATAAGAACCAGGCCCGGGTCGATGGCGCCTTGTGTTCCACGTGCGCCTCAAAGAGATGTCAGCACCAATGACGGGGCCGCTAGGGCCGATGCCTGCTAGGGTCGCGGGAAAGTCCGAGAGGGTTACCGTGGCCCCTGGCACAGGCAACTGAAGGAACATGGGTGGATTTTAGTGAGTAAGAGTCTTACACGCCCTCCCGCTCCGCCCAGAGCGGGAGAAGTTATATGATGATATCCCAACTTAAAAAAAAAAAGGGTGGATACCAGAACCCAACACTTCGCAGTCACGCTTGTGAACACTAGCCAAAGAGGCCGTCAAATCTCGTCGTCTTTCTTTTTCTTTAACAAAAATATCCGTAACAGTCACAATAAAAACGCATTTCTAATCTTTTTCATCAAACACAAAACCCAATAATCCATCCACATCGTTTTATCTGAACTAAGTAAAGAATTAGTAACTTAGATATTCCAGGGAAAGGTGTAGCATTTCCAACCCGTTTCTGTCAACTAAGTAAGCAAGTTACGCTAAGTTGTCAACCGAGATAAACAGTTACCTGTTTACAGTTTCTTTGTGGATTGAATGCGGTACAATGCATTTAAACTGGAGAATTTGTTAGTGATCTTTTGAGTTTCAGTATTTACGGGCTTAGGGTCGAGATGGCGCTGTAGGTAATCGGAGGAACTAGTTGTTTGGTCGTTTGAGATAGCGCTCTATGTAGATACTAGACTTGTCTGTCTGTCTGTTTGTTGGCAGTGGAGTTCTTTGTTAGTAATTTAGTCCGTGAAACTACATGAATTGAAAATTGTTTGAAAAACAGTTACGGTTGTAGTTGTAAGTATATATTTCATCTTTGTATCTCAGTAACGAACGTAACTTTTGGTAAAATTTCATACTCTCGTTAGGTATCTATTTAAATTCAGGAAAATTTATTGACTGCCAATTAAATTGTCCGTAAGTATATTCAAATTACAATTACTGTCATTCTATGACAGTTTAGTGAAATGGCTCTAATGGGACAATTTGACGTAGGGTGTCACTTCGCGATACAATTTTTTTTTTTTTTTTTTGCCTGACTGACTTCTACAACTACACTATTTTTATACCAAGTGCTAATGCTGTGTCAGTAAACGTAATGCCACTAGTTACGGGTTATAAGAGTACGTAAAGTAATGATATTCTAATATAACTCATACGTCGTAGGTTCGAACCCAGACAGGCGTTTTACTTTGTGTAAATTATTTCATTACCACTGCTCTCTAAACGGTGAAGGACAAGATCGTGAGGAAAGCGGATGTCCTAGAACAAAAAAAATCAAAGACATGTGACATCTACCAACCCGCACTGTACCCGCGTGGTGGATTACGGCCCACTCCCTCTCACCAAGAGGAGGCCTGTGTCCCAGCAGTGGGAACATTATAGGCTGTCGGTGCTAGCGCTTATTAAACATTGGAATACCTACACTATTGGATTGCCTTTAATTCCTGACTCTTACTTTGGAATCCAGTTCCATAAGGGTCCTAGCCAATTCCTTACTTATATTCATAATCATTGGAAGCCTTGTTCCACCCACTGCTGAGGTCATAAGCCTCCTCCCCTTGTGACATGCTTCCCTGGCCTGTGGGAGTCTCATCCAGGCCTTCGCCGCGATATTCTGTAGGTCGTCCACCTGGCCTTACATTACCTACTATTAATATCAACTGCCTACCCAACCATCTAAAACCATTCCGCAGCACAACCGCTTAACTCACAAAAACAAAACGACGTACATCCTCCAGGTATCACAGCGATAATCAATAAACCATTCCGGCCAGTCGGAAACCACATTCATTATTCAGCGCTACAGCGATTGTATCAGCTGTGTAAAATTACACTTCCTTCCCCTAGTTACATGGAGCGATCGCTTGAAGCGGTGCAGCGCTTGAGGTGTAAGGGCCCGTAACTCGTTCCTTTACGGGTTGTTGAGCAAACAGCGCGCTTAATAAAAGTTCGCTGAGTGTTGAAATGTAAAATCTTGCGATTTTTTCGCTGCCTGTATTGTTGGGGGCCCATCGACGTGTTTTGGATTTATATCTGGGATCTACCGACAAATGTTTTCGTTGGTTACAGTGCAATGTAGAATTTTTGTGACTGTGTGGTTATCGAGTATAAAATTCCCTACAAATCTTTGTAGATTTGAAGTGAACTAGTTGTATTGTAATCATTCAGCCGAAAGAGGTCCACTGCTGGACATAGCTCACTCCAAGCATCGCCAGTTCCACCGGTTCTGTGCTTCTCGCATCCAGCGGATTCATGTGGTCTTCAAAAGGTCATTGGGCCACCTTGTGGGAGGCCTTTCAACTAGTAGTAATTCCGGTATAATATGGTTACGCTTATTATACCAGAGAGGTATGGAAGATACCTTTGACCAGAAGTGGTAAAAAAACCTACAGTGATCATCTATGGTTACAAAGGAAAGCCTCATACGTCCTCCTCCTAAGTCTTTTACCCTAAAAAAGACAGATTCTCAAGAGGATAAGCATTTTTTTGTAAGGTTATAATAACATACTATAATCACCAATCCGTTTGCCCAGCGTGGTGATTATGGTAATACTCTGTAAATGAAAGGCCCATAATATTCAGGAGTCAACCTTTACGGCAGTGGCAGCAGTTGTCAAGATGTTCTTTATGCAGAAACCCATTAATCACCAGTCAAGCAAAAGAAGAAAATTTGTACGACCACATCTCATCAGTAATAAATAACTGTTGGCGTATTTTTATTTATTTAAGTGCAAGCTATCTCGACGGGAAAGAAATATGGCCGGGACGTGACGACTTAATCTGTCCAAACCAGGAACAGTGCGAGAAATGTGTAAATAATTTTTATTTGCGACTCTTTTTGAAGAAGATTTTAGTGTTCATTGTGAGAGTTCGTGTGACAATGTTAACGATCTAGAATTATTAAGTCTGGTGGAGAAAAACCTATTGATTGGCCGTTGTGGAAGAAATAATGTAGGTACAGATTCATATTATGTGAGACTGTATACAATTAGGATTTTTGAAGGCCTGTTTCTGAGTAATCTGAAGTACAGACACTATAATAATATATACCAGATAATTTATAAAAAAATGAAACAGAATTTGGAAGAAGTTATCGACTACATAATTTTAATTGAACTTTATCCGGAAATGGTCAAACTGGCCATTACTAAGGCGTAATGGCGCTTAAATAATAAGGGTTTAAAATTCATAGTTTCGATAAAGGACCTATTCTATGTTCACAACCTACCAACCTCTTAAAACCCAAGACTATCATCAAAACATCCTCAAAATAATAACACAAAACAATCCACGTTAACATCCCTACATCCCAAAAGCTGAAGGAGCTCACATCCAATTCACTTTCAAGAGTCGTCGGGACGTCGTCAGTTCGTCTCGTCCCAAACACTCGTTGCAATTTGCAACGAAAACACTCCTTTTTAAGACCGAACTGCAGCAAAAGACTTATTCGGCTTCGCACGCATCCTATTCAAGGAGTTAAGTAAGGAAAAATCGGGTCTCCTTTTTTCTTCCAGGCTTTTCAAAGCTACCGTGAAAGGGGTTGTCAATATTTTGAGCGGTATGAATGGGCCTCTGTAGTAGTAGTCAATGGGGGCTTAAGTGTTGTGCGCGGTTTTCCATTTGGGGTGATTTGTGTCGGGTTTTTGTGGTGACGTTGTGATATAAAATTAACAGATTAGTCCTTTGTTTATACAAGGTGGTGGAATGATTACTCTTCTGTTGCTTAATGGTTATTGTTCGAGTTATCGTTAGTTATAGGTTTCAAAGACCACAAAAAAGGGATTTTGATAAAAACTTTTGTCATACTGTACTGTCAACATCAAAAGAAAGAAAGAAAGAATGATCATAAATCATATAAATACATATATTGACAAGTTCTGAATCATCGGCAAATAGAATTTGCCTTGAATATGATTTTTGACGTAAAGGTCACTAAATTGACGACAGATCATAAAATTGTATTAAATACTACAGGTGTTTTCCTTATACAAACAAGAACATCTATTTTTCATACATTTACCGGAACACACGAACCAAGGAAAAAGTTCAGTGATAAATCTAAAAAAAATCTGTGTCGACACAATTGGCAACACCCTCATATCGCGCCTACCTCCTTTTGAGATAGCTCAAAGCCAATTAGATGCGGTGACAAGCGTAGGATAGCGGCGTGAATGGCTACGTAGCGGCGACGGCCTTTACAAAAGTTACACCGATGTGTTTAGATCTATCTGATGGTGGAACGAGGAGTTTGCATCCATTGAGAATGTCGTTGAAGGTGGGGAGTTACCTATATATGGGGAAAAAGGGAACTTAGTGGTTACGAGGAAAGGGGGAAAGGGAACTAAGGTGTTACGTCAAGAGTATTGAAATTTAACGTATCTGATGCAGTGCTGTTATTAGTGAGGTATGACGCAAGTTTTGTGATTATGAGAATTTTGAATTTTGATAGTTTGTTGTTTTTTTAAAGAGGTAGTTTATTATTAGGCTGAAAAAAGCATGAATGTGGGTGCTACAAGGATCTTTTGACTTCTAAATGACATTGACAGGGGTCAGGTAGTGGCTGGGAAACAAAAACGGACAAACGACGAAGCGTAGACAGAGAAATTTCTCTGTCTACGCGACGAACGGACGGTGTGAAATTGTCACGGACATTTTGAATATTGATAAAACAAGATGGCGGCGTTAATTCTGATTTTGGCCGCGCGCTAACTGAAGTTTGTAGCGTTGGACATTGTTAATTAGATAAAAAAAACTAAATATAAAAGATAGTTTAGTCGCTTTACTGATCATCAATAATCTAAAATTAATATTAAATGATTTTTTGTACATTTGTATGTTTGTTTGTTAATCTTTCACGTCAGCGCCGGCTGTCGCTGAAAACCAGCGCTGGGGCTCGGTCTTGCATAGGGTCGCGGCATAATGCTGAGTGATAGCTGTTTTGCGTGGATGTGACGCATGTTTCCCCCAACCTTTTCTTATTTTTTACGTCATGTTTACCGCAATTAAACGCATTTTCTTTCTTTCTTTCTAAAACGGCTGAACGGATTCGGATGAAATTTGGCATATTACGGGTAGACCATGACCTGGATTAGGACAAAGGATACTTTTTATCCCGATATTTCCAAGGGATTGAGACATAAGCGGGTGAAACTGCGGGGCGCATCTAGTATTTTATATTTCGACACAAACAGTAATATGAGATATTCTAAGAATCAATTTATTACTTAATGAACAGGCGCCCAAAATTCAGCACTTCTACGAATCATATTAGTAAGAGATTGAGAACATGATGTTATATATTTAATAGACATTAGATCATTATTTTCACGTTCCAATGCTCAAATTGGGTCAAACTGTTACACATAGAGTTATTTAGTTACGAATTTTATCAAGCTTCGTTTAATCATTAACCTAGCAATGATATTTGCAATCATTTCAGTAATATCATTAAAATTGACCGAAATATGTATAAAGCAATGTGGGTGAACTACAGGTATGATTTATTTATTTATTTATCCAACTACTGGAACGCCAAGCAATTACACCAACAGAGCGAAAAAATACTTCATGTGCTGCTTTCCATCCATCCTGAGCGTGGTGGACATCGAACGGGATGACCAGCGTGATGTAATGTTGTGTTATAAAAAAAACTAATTCAAGTTAAAATCTTATCAAAACACGAATATTAGCCAATAAAAATCCTCAGTTAATCTACAACTTAAACTAAATTTAAAACACAAATTATAACTCTTCTTATCAGATGATCTTAAAGACAAAGACATGCACTAGGCAAGCTGTAACTCCAGCAGTTGGCCCCAATCGTGGCCGGCCAAACTTGGTCCTTAATTAAATATCTAAACTTAGCCAAGTAAGTCAAATTTAAGCGAGTTTCAAGCACCCATTCAGGTGTTGTCCATAATAAAAGCAAGTTGTCCGTAACTGGGGCTTAAGTTAGAGTACACCGGCGTTGTCTCTGGTTTTAGTTTAATGTATGTGACGGTTACTGCCAAGCTTGATTTGGAGACTGGATAGTTCAAGGAATTAGTTGCTTCGGTTAGTCGTGCTCTAAGTTAGATTGACATGATATAAATGATGTACATATAAAATGGCATAAAACTAAAATCTAGTGACACGAGACTTCTCGACCGGTGTCAACAGAAACTCGATTGAGTGATCTACTTTTTTTTTATTTTATCTATACTAATAAGTAACTCTGTCTGTCTATCACCTTTCCACGCCTTCTTCAAATGGCCCTTCCAGACATGGCCCTGCATTGTTAGACTCACATAAAATCCTATTATTACAATGTTTGGACTTTAATAAATAAAAGAGACCATGACCTCTGAGTTTGTTTCGGCATTTCTTCTCAGGGATCAGTCTCCTAGGAAATGCCGTTGTCATCTAGTTTTAAAAATAATACTAACGCGTAAAAGTGTCTTAAAAGATCTACTTACTGAAATAAACATTTCATTTCTTTTTTTTTTTTGTTTCTTAGTATTCACATAATTATTTTGAAATAAAGTCTAGGTGTCCTAAATGATCAAGTACCTACATAACTCATTAAAATTCTTTTTTCATATAATAGGTACGTCTATGTAATGTTCAACAAGGCAAAAATGTTAATTTAAAGGTCTAAAAGTCTCTTGAAACCTCTTTTGAAAACGCTTTTCCAAACGAAAAACTAATTGCAGTGAAAAAAGTGGAAAGAAATAATGCTTGAAAAACATTTTTAACGCTTCCTTAAAACGCTGGATTCAATTGGCTAGCTAATCAATCTTAGTTCTTCACCTAATTAGAGCCCAGTCCAACAAACTTCGTCATGAAAGAATCTGGGGAAAAATAAGGGCAAGCGGGTTGTAGGATATTAGTACAGGGTTCCGTAGACAGTAGAAAATAGAAATTTCTGTTTTTAATTTAATAGCATTTATCCTTTTGTTTCTCTCTCTATGTGCTCAGCAACGAATTCGTGATATGGTTTTTCTTAATGCACGGATTTAAGTAGCTTATTTGTTAGTATTAGAGGCTCGTGGCTAAATAATAACAACCGCACGGGTCGAATGAAGGTTAAACTACGCTTGCTATTGGTCCCGGCTGTCATTCGTAAATCTTTGAGCGTCGCGCGTCGTTACGGGTAGTCAGAATCCCAAAGTCTGACAAACAGTCTTATCAAAGGGGTATCAATTTACGCAGTAACTGGGTTGTGGAGGTCAGATAGGCAGTTGCTCCATGTAAAATACTGGTATTCAGCTGCATCCGGTTAGACTGGAAGCTGGCCCTAACACAGTGGAGAAAAAGCAGGCAGATGGTGATGTGTCAGATTGGTTAAGGGGTTGTTAATCATTACCGACATAGCTTGCAGAGTAAGCAAGCTGAAGTGGCAGTGGGCTGGCCATATTTGTCGAGGGACCGATGGCTGGTGGAGCAGACGAGTCCTGGAGCGGAGACCGCGTATCGGCAAGCGTAGCGTGTGATGCCCCCCAGCTAGATGGATGCAGAAGGCGGAGGACAGGGTATTGTGGCGTAAATTTTATTTTGCTTTGCATTTTGATATAATATAAAAAATGGGACGCTTACCCATTTTATAACGTCCATTGCATAAATAATTTATTTATTGTTGCACTTGTTACGTGAAAATATCTATAATTTTCTGGGAATCTCTGATCTAAAACTACAATAAAAAAATACATAATTAATTAATTAGTATCACATCATCAACATGTGACATCTACCAACCGCACTGGACCCGCGCGCTGGACTACGGCCCACTGCGTCTCTTTGAGATAAGGCCTGTGTCCCAGCAGTGGGAACATTATAAAGGCTGATTATGTAAATATGTTATGTAATTTATAAATAATAGACAAGAAAATAATTTCGTCATTCGTATTTCCACAGAAACGCGATTGTTAATTTAGGCTTGCGGGATCCTAAAAAGATTTTCTTGATACTTAGCGACGACCCTCTGACTTAGTGAACGTTTAGATGAATTAGGAAGCTCATATTTCTTATCTGGGTCTGAGCTTATAATTTAAGTTGGTACTTTTTTATTTTGTATCATTCATCATTTGACTTTGGGGTGTAGGAAGGGAGATAAAGCCATTCGTTACTATTCCAAACAGATTTGTAACAGCTATTTGTTACGGTACAGTCAGCCTCAAAAATATTTATAAATCAGCAAGAATTCAATTAATTGTCTAGATCAAGCAATCGACAAAATTGTCAAACTTTAATTGGTTGAATACGAGGCTTTTGGCTTCTTTTTATGTGTGTATTCTGTAAAAAAAAATTGTAATGTGCGTTTTATTTGTGCAGAATAAACAATTTTATTTTCTTTCTTTTCTTTTCAGTGTATGCTC
Organism: Brachylomia viminalis; assembly: GCA_937001585.2. NCBI lineage: Eukaryota > Metazoa > Arthropoda > Insecta > Lepidoptera > Noctuidae > Brachylomia > Brachylomia viminalis. Next base: position 1,921,484 of record OW443307.2, on the reverse strand, counting down.
TGTAATATTGTATCAATGTGTACAAAACATAAAATAAACACACACAACACATACATTGTGCCACATGCATTGGGTACTTAATTATAGTTTGTGTACGTTAATATCGTATTCGATAATAAGAATTCGATGGATTGTCGACAAACTGTGTATAGAACACAGTTTGTCGACAATCCATCGAATTCTTGTCGATTTATGCTTACATCTCTTTGAGGCTGTCTATACTATAATTTACGATGGATGTGATTGGCTAGGGATCAATCAGAGCTACTTGGGTTCCTCAGGACCTCATCCCTCACCTTATCACCTCATCTTGGGACCAACTATGTTTTTAATCTATACTAATAATGATCTATGGAATCTTAAAATTCTATACTGTGACATATTAACTTATGCAGATGAGAAGGCTCTATAATCGCACGGAGAAGGCTGGATTTCTGCCAAAAAACATGCCAAAAATGGGCAAAAATCATCATAATGCAGGTCATAATGCAGTGGCTCTCTAACAACTTGCTAACCCTTAACATAGAAAAAAAAAACATTTATCCGTTTTTATCTTCCGAACTTGCCTGAGCCACCCGAAGCCACCAACACACTCAGAGCTCACATCTGTGAGGTGTCAGCAGACTATGTCTGCTTGTCATTGGCACAAGTGAGCAATATTAAAGATCTTGGGGTGTTGTTAGACGAACGACTCAACTGGCGTCCACAAATTGAAGCTCTCACTGGTCGCATCTGAAAACGAATGTACATTTTAAATAATCTGAGACACAGCGCTGATTTTTCAAAGATTTACATGATCTACACTGCCCCATGTCAGTCAGTGTTAATTTATTGCTTACCCGTATGGAATGGAACCTGTAAAATTATCTTTCTTATGCTGAAAAGGGCGCAAAGGGCAATTTTAAAGGTAATACGTTTTAAAGCGCGGTACTGAACTGCCAAACTATATGCTCAATGTCAGATCATGACTGTGAGGCAATTATATGTTTTAAAAACCGTACTTTGGAGGCATTCGCAACTACCACTGTATGATAAAACCAATAAAAAACACTCTGGTGCAGTTGTTTGCCCTGGTGTACCTTGCAGAACAGCTTCCGCTAGTAGGTAATTTGACGCAGTAAGCTCGAGACTGTATAATGCAGTCAACCAAACCATCAATATTTACAGCTTAACTAAACGAGAGGTTAAAAATAAATCATAAAATTTTGTCGATGTGCAGAATTTATTTTTTATTTTTCTTTAATATATTATATCATTAATATTTTTATTTGTAGTTTTAGATAATGCAGATACTGGTAGAAAATGCCTCAGGCATTAAGTCCGCTTTTGTACAGTATTTTTTTACTTTTGCATAATCTTTTAATAAATAAATAATCTCCCCATGTATGTTTCGAAATTTAGTTTATTTATTTATTTATTAAAACTGCACAAGTAAAAAATAATACTGTACAAAGGCGGACTTAATGCCTGAGGCATTTTCTACCAGTCAACCTTAGGGTGATGCAGAGATATACCATGGCAGGTGCAACATACGGGATAGATAGCTCGGAAATGACTATAAAATACAAGAATAAATACTAAAATATATAATTTACTGCTAAGTGTTGGAACCCAATTCCTAGGCTACAAGGTTGTGTCTATGTAAGTCCAGCTTCCTAAGGACCACCAACTCCCAAAATACCAGTTTGACGTGCTGCTGCACAACCATCAAACATCTTTATAAATTGTACTTCATAGATTAAGTTTTTGTTGTACTTTGAGAGCGAAATAAATGTATTTATTATTATTATGCCTTTATCTTTACGTATCTTAGGACCATGGGGTCCCGGTCCTTTAGAAGGCATACGAAGGTCCGAAGCCAACTTGCAGAGGCCCCTTAGACAATTTTAAATGGAATGAGGCACCAACCGATGATTATCCCTGTAAGCTCTATGCAAGTGCACACAAGGACAACCCTCGGTTTGGTGCAGGACTATTGCAGAACATGGAAACAAACATATTGGGCTATTGTTTCGAGTGGCTACATTAGATTGTTTGCTTTTATTATGGAAGGACTATGTCCCCTATGTGAAAAATGGCAGGGGTGACTTGCACACTCAATAATGGGCCCCGGGAACTGTCGCTAGCACATAGTGACGTAGGTAGCAACAATGTGGCAAAATGTCGTGAGGTGCTTCAGGAGTGGAGAGATATTCCATGACTATCAGGTCAATCCCAGAGCCCGAAAGATGGTCAACATCCAGTACGCACATAAGCACGTTTCCACTCAAGCCGACCAATAAAGGCAAGCTAGAAGTGAAGAACAAGACTACTCCTGAGATAGAAGGTCCGCGGGGTCGCTACTGCCCAACAGCTCGCCACATGCTGCCCTGCGGGTTTCTGTATCTTTCTTGGGCTGTTTCCTCATTCTAGACCTGTTCCGGCAAAGTACGGCACGGTTGGCGCAGTGGTTAAGCGATTGACTGCTGCGTTACGTGTCGCGGGTTTGATCCCCGCACGGAACAAATATTTGTATGACCTGCAAGTAGTTGTTCCGGGTCTGGCTGTTTGTGTATGTGAGTTTAAATGTTTGTAAACGCACCCACGACAAAGGAGAAATTCCTATTGTTGGAGCAACGTTTTCAGAAGAAAAAAAAACATAAACTCTACTGGCACAGACCTAGAGGTCAGAGCGCATAAGCCCCACCACGACGTCAACGTAGAGATACGGCGGTGGGATTATTATTATTACTAGCAAATAGGAGAGGGCTGTGTCCGGTAGTAGTAAACTCCTGTAAGATGACGATGATGATAGCTATGAATGGTTTTTTTCACACTAAAAATTAACGTAACGTAACGTACTTGACGTCATTGAATGAACATTGAACAATCAGAAGATCGCGGATAAGACTTGCCGATCTATTCTGCAAATATCACACCATGAAAACTTAGGTGAAGCGTGCAGTCAATCCCTAGCATCAAGTGATGTGACAGCTCACTTCAGGCTCAATATATCCCGTAAATTTTCATGGTAAGGTTTTTAAAGAGTAGATTGGCTGGTTGAGACTCTTACGGTCTTATTACAAAACAAGGTTTTTCTTTAGACATGGTTTAAACCATCGACCCTGTTTTTGAAATAAGAACCTAACAGAAATCAAAATACTGTTCCTTTTACAAAACTGACAACTTAGTCCGATCGAAGGTTGTCAATTTGGAATTAAGAACTTTACTGAAATCGGCTTAAAGTTCGAAATACAAAAACTGGCTTGAAGGTTTAGGCTCGGGCTAAAGTTAGATCGTGTTTTGTAATAAGACAGTTACAGTCTAGGGAAGTATGGCACAAAGAAGAAGAGGTCTACACTCAGCACTGGGTAGAACAGGCTGCCAATATTGATCATGACGATGCACTAATGACCATTTAGCAATCTTCCTATGATTTCTATATATTACTACCAGAATCCGTTTTCCAGACCTAATGTTTTCTGCAACGTGGTTAGACAATACTTAGAAGTGAAATCAAGCAATCAAGCGGATCGTTGGGTGAATGAAAAAGGAGCGAACTGTAGCCGTGTTGGCAGCCGCCCGATACCGGATGCTCGCTAAATCTGTTTACTAGGGAAACTCGAGGACGACTTGCTATCGAAGAGTTTCTATAAACTTTGTGAAGTTTAGCTTAGAAACTTTTTCAGATAAACGTTTTGTATACCATCTACTTAAAGTTTTTGCAAATTTGTTGTTAGTTTTTACCTACTAATTATATAATTTAGCTATTAATTTTATAATTTCGTTTTCTACTCAGCTTAATTACGCTAGTCTATTTCAATGTAGTGTATTAATTGATTAAATGATTATTTAATTGATTACATTTCAAGGCATCAACATATTGTAGTGAACGCTATGTACCTACGCTAAAATTTTATTGTCATGGATGGGTATTAGTCCTTTATATAATAAGATTTTTTGTTGTTTATAATATATGTCATGTGGCTGTTATTTTTGAAGATTATATAAATCAATATGAATACTTAGAATATCCTTAATAGATTTTTTTGAAAGTATCATCCTGAGCCATAGCTTATGTCTTGAGTTTCGCCACTGACAAGAATATTGTCAGCATTGTGATAGTTCGTAAAACATTTTATGTAATGGATTAAAAACCGGTTGACAGCCCACCTGATTGTTAATGGTTCCCACCTTTAAATACACTTACAACACCAAGAGGGGTTCCAATGACACATTGAAAGTCTTTATATGCCTAATATCGTCATTCCTTGGACACAGTTAGCACCCGCGATAGTTCCAATTTATCACTGTAAAACCTTTGTGGTTTTTTCGTAAAGCCCTATGTATGACAGGCTAAGAAACAAAGATTGAAATCGTTAGATTCGCCCGACCGCGCCATATAATGGTTCCGTTTCTGTTTCGTTGTCTCGCTCACTCAAACTAAAAATCAAATCTAACGTTCTATACGGGATGTGTGAGGTCACTCTTCTCATTATGGACACTTTATTGCAAGACCCAAGTACGATGAGGGCGAATCTAACGACTTAAATCTTTGCCACAAGCGTAATTTATTGATGAGTTCCTCATAAATAAGTTTTAGATAGTTTCATAATTTTCAATCTTACATTTGAGCCAAACGGGTAGGCAGAGCTGTATTAGTACCCCCATATTTCATCAGTTATGTTTTAAGTCTTGAGTAAATAAACAAATGAAATAAATAAAGTGGGCGAGCATATAATTGGCATTTTCTGAATACCAAGCTGCTGCTGAGATATTCCAATCGTAAAAACACTTTTCAAGACTCGGGGATTGACCTCAAGTTCAGCATTTGCACTTGCAACCATTGCCAATGAGTCAGTAAATAGTTTTATATAATATTTTATGAATGAAACTATTAAACAAATGTTGATAATTCGTATTATTTTTTCAGTTAACCTATGTTGTCCCCTTGCTGGGCTAAGGTCTCCCCATATTTTTTCACTTGTCTTTATGCTGTGCCTTCCCGTCCAATCGCTTAGAAACAAGTCCAAATAGAAACCAGCGTTTCGTTGGGTGCGAGCCAGTTCCAACAGCATCCTGGGAATGATTGCTGTCAGGCTGGACTGCTGTATTGTAAGTCTTTGCTCCAGTATCTCAGCTGGAATGCTAAAGCAGTGGTTATTTTGGTTTAAGTGTTTCTGTAATTATTATTGTAATTGTATCTCTAACATAGTTGGAAGTTTATTTTATTGTTTTTTTTATTTTACTAACACTGTATGACTCTCATAGTTATTCTCAATAAAAAATATAATTATTAGGCCTCCCTCGGTGACGACGCCCGTCTTCAGGCACCCACTCTCTGACGATCCTTACCCATCTGTCTGGATGAATCCTACGAATATGACCCGCCTAGTCCCACTTCATACAAATACCTGTCTTGGAGCGTATTGTGTGATTTGAATATCTACTAAAAACCTTTGTCTACATTACTTAGTGTAACCCTGTCAGTTATTAGAGCTTTAAAACTATGTTAGTTGGCCAATAAATTACATTAACATAAATACCTAAAAACTACACAAAAATTAAAATAATTAAAGTAATAAGGTGTTACCATAGCATCCATAGAATTAGCAATATTGTAAAAGAGCCGTATAACAGTTTTGGTGTACAATAAATTATAGTATACATCGTGCCAGAGACATTTACGCGCAAACTGTAACCTTGATTTCAGCTCATGATTATAGATCCCTAGAGTAGAAACGTTAAAAAAAAAACGTCAAATATAATGGAACACAATTTGTTGATATATTCCAGGAAAGCTTAGGATGGACAGAACAAACTTAAAATCAAAAAAAATCTGCAGTTCCTTAACTTGTTCCACAAATCTAAAATTCAAACAAATCGAAATTCGAGTTCCCTTAGTAACGCCTCCCAAGATTAGACAGAGCCGAGACAGTTTCATTTGGCATGTCTGCATCGGAACAAGCCCTGAATAGCAAGGAGCCAGCTGGAACCGCTTTAAACTGGATCATCCAGACATAATGGACGCCGGATTGTATTGAAGTCGCACCGAATTGTTTATGAGGAATCTATTGTTTAGTTAATTAAGATTTTCTGGTGGAGATAGATGTAATTTTTTCACAAGATTACTTGGTGTAAAAAGAGATACTATTTTGCAATTTCTGAATAAAAATATTTAATTTGATGAACGTATTTTAAGCTAAATTTAAAACTCGCTGCATAAACAAATACATGCATTGTTGAATAAGGATAATGGACGTTCTAATTACTTACTTTTTGTGTGAGAAGACTCGACTGCACACCATTTTTTTTTTGCTTGTTCATGCTGTTCATCAAATAACTTCTCCCGCTCTGGGCGGAGCGGGAGGGCGTGTCACACTCTTACTGACTAAAACCCACCCGTGTTCCTAAAGTAGCCTGTGCCGAGGGCTGGGCCTGCTCCTTATCGGACGGTGAGCTACAAAAAACGGACGGATAAAGGACATTCTAATTACTTACTTTTTGTGTGAGAAGACTCGAATGCACCCTGGATAGTTAATTAAACAGTCCGCTACCATCATTATGAATCAACGAAGACAGCGCAACTATTAATATCCAGCCGGTCGATTCTGCAACAATCTCACCGTGAAAACGTAGGTGAAGGGGTGAGATTGATCTATTGACAACTCACTTCGCCTAAGTTTTCTCGGTGAGATTGTTACAGAATCGCTGGGTTGTTCGAAATAAGTAACTTGGATGAAAATTATTAAGAAAAATACCAACCTTATTAACAAAATAATAAGTGAAAGAGCCTTTGACATCAGTTTGAAAAATATTAAACCGGCTAAATAAAGAAATAAAAAAAAATTATCACAGAAAAAATATGAAAAATACAAGTTATCTGGAATAATTTTATTATAAAAAAAAAATATTAAAGCACGGAAAAAAGTAGTACGTCGTGGCTGTCAAGAAGGCTTCTACTCAGCACGATGCTGTGCTATGAGCCACAGCATAGCGCTGATTTTCAGTGGTAAAACTTCCTTATACTTCTGGTTCACAATACCTACCCACGTGATAAAATCCACAAGACAAGTGCTGCCACTAGAATAGAACATGTTAGTATAATGGAACTAAGCCAGAGCTCTGGAACTTTCTACAAACTAGTTATTTTCGTATTGGAATAACATTATGAGAGTGTTAAGGGGGTGTTGTACAGTTTAAAGTTAAATTGGCTGGATGGAATATTGAATGTTATTAAACTCTTGAAATTATAGTTTAGGGAGCGTAACTTTTGAAAGTGATGATACTTAAGTATGACTATATTTAGTTTATCCTGGGCTACAGATAGCCCTGGTATCATTCTGAATGGCTATTTTTATTTACTATGGCATGAGCTAAATATTTACCTAAAAAGAGGGTATATTATTTGGAAACGAAGCCAGGCGTTTCAATGCAACAATGCCTTTAAGGCATCTATAAGGCTGATGCGCACATCGGCGATCAATTCGCGACCATGAACGCAAGAAAGTTGCATTTTTATTACGCAGCATGAGAGAAAGCAGCTACATCATTCTAAAGGCATTTGAGGAGAGGCTAGAAGGGCTTTCAATGGATAGATTTTTTAAGCTACGTGTCTGACATGAGGTTTGATAAATCTTCCTGTTCTTTTTGTGATGTTTTGTTTTTGTGTCTAATTATTCTACTAACATAGATTTAAGTAATTGTATTACTAACACGATATGGGCCTTCGAAGCCGGAAAATAAAATGTTTTTTGTTTGTTTTTTAATTAAAAAGATAGAAAAAACGAACAAAGAATAGACGGATCTTATTTTAATTTTAAAGCGTGTTTTTATTTTTGAACATATTATCGACTCCCATTGTATGTTTGTTTGGCGTACAATCAATCGAATTCAAACCCAAGACCATCGGCGCATCTTATCATTGCTCTGACATTTAAGCTACCATGTCCCATCCGCATAAAGCAAACCTACATAATCTTTAAAAAAATTTCTCTTCTGGTCATTTATAGAAAATAATTTCGCCAATCAATAACTCTTTCCTCTCTATCGGTTAACACAGCTGCATCGCCTTAACACATTCTGCACCGACCGCCGTTCACTTGAAGTTATTCTTATTAAACTCGAACTAACTTAATGGTCGATCTTATTCGAATACTGCAATATTTCAGTAGCTATTAGAACGTAAATCATGAAATGTGAAATAAAGTTTCAGGAGTTCGTAGTTAATAACTTAGTCAATGTGTGGGAAGGATCTTTTATGGGTTTTAATATTAGACTCTTTATTGCAGGGTCCGTTTTACACTATATCGAGTGTAAAGGGATTGGTCATAAAGGCAGCGCTAACGAATACGGCATGTATTTAATTAAACCTCAAATAATTCCTATTTTGAGGTCTTAAAAGTACTAAATAGCCAAGTAACTGCAGCCGACTTGGATGTAGCGTTCGCCGACTGCTGCCGCGGCACCGCTGGCTTTGCTCGCTTGGCTCGCGCCGGTTTAGTCACAGTTCTAGCCTTACCTAACCCGTTTGGTCAGGGTGCCCTAGCTTCATTACTGCGACCAACTGCGAGAAAATGCCAGAAAGTTAAAAAGAAGCCAAAATATTTAAAAAAAACGTATGTATCATAAAAAGCGTAAAACGTTTTAACGGGTTATTTAATTTAAAAAGTGTCCATGTCAGTAAGTTTTTAGAGGATCAGTAAAATATTTCTTCTGAAGAATACTGTACAAATTAAAAAGATAAGTCTATTGCCAAGATAAAACAATACACACACATCAAAGGTGTCTGGGGGGGTACACTACATAAATACAAAAAACTTTATTCCGTCAGTCACAAATACGAATTTCAAAATACCGATTTTCATAATTCCGAATGGTTCAAAATTCCGAATATAACAACTACGACTTATCATTACTCCTATTTTTATAATACTTATATTTCAATATTCCTAACGTTTATAATTACTATTCTCAAAATACCGAGTTTCAATAGATCGAATACCAAAAAGTCCGACTTAATGATAATTCGAAGCATCAAAAATACGAATTCCGATTATTATATTACCGAATAATACAATTCCGAAATAAAAACGCCTTGTAAAACTGAAAAGCAAGACAAATAAACACATAATTGCTTGTCAGAGAGAAGTATAATATTATGTTTAGTATGAGGAGGTAGAATTAAAAAAAACTATGATTGTGTACTTTTTAATAAAAATATTTTGTTTCCTGGTCACAATTCTAACCTAACCTAACCCAAATGATTGACCAACAATATAGGGGATCTGGCATTCGGCGGCCGTTGCCGCGGCACGTTCGCTTAGCTTGCTCACCTTCCCGCTTTAATAGTCACAGTTCTAAACTAACCTAACCGAAGCAATAATACAGGGGATTTGCAGCATGCAAGCAAGCATGCAGCATGCAAGCAGGCATGCAGCGTGCAAGCAGACATGCAACATGCAGCAAGCATTGTTTCTGTCACGGCTCCGGCGCTGTGGGGTTTGGGCGGCCCCACGCGAGCTTATCCTCACAGATGGTCTTAACGCCTGCTCCTCAGCTTGCGGGCCGCCCCACCCCTCCGCGCCTACGCGGGCTTAAATTACACTCTAGGGTAGAGCAGACAAGTTTGCGTGAAGTCAGTTTTGCAGCGATTCGTTTCTGTCATTAAACTTTGTAGCACAGCATGTTGACTTTTAGTTTATTCGAAGTATTGAAAATCGGAATGTCGTTTTTCGGACCGAGAACCCTTCGAGCATTTGATTCTTCGAACGTATGAAAATCGGAAAACTAACAAATCGCATTTACGAGTTTCGGTAAAATAAACGTGATTTTTAATAATATACATAATAATTCTAAGGTATTCTGAAATTCGGACTTTTGAAAATCGGAACATCGAAATTCGGAATAAAATATTTCGTATTATTTGGGTGTTCCCGTCTAGGGGATCCAGCAAGTTTTTGCTAGTTACAAATAATCTGTTTTCTTTATTGAAATTTTTGTAACTCCTATGGATTTAGTAGTATTTAGATTTAGATGAAGTAAATTTCGTCATTTGAAAAGGTGTTTTTAGTGAATTTGGGTCAAAGCTTAAAATCTGTATATAATCCTGCAACGGGTTTGAGGCCAAACCAGTACAATTTTTGCCATACTTTTGAGTGGAATCAATACAAAAGTACGATAATATGGATAGAAGACGTCACTTGAGCGGAGAAGAAATGATCAGAGCCGTGGCAATGTTCGAAGAGGCATCGTGCTGTGGTAATCGCTCTGGCCACTACGCAGAGTGTTATAAGCCGACTTTGGACACGTTACCGCATCACTGACAGCGTGGCAGAGAGACATAGAGGACGAGCTCTCATCACCACACGCAGTAAGATCGTTATATACAAATTACTGCTTGATGAAATCGTACAATGACCGCGTTGATGTTGGTTACGAGGCTTCATAGATCTTCAGGCGTGTTAATAAGCAATCTAACCATAAGAAATCGCTTGCACTAAATCAATCTCCACTCTCGAAGGCCGCTACGTGTACCACCTATAGAGCCCCGCAATCGCAGAGCCCGTTTACAATTGGCTCGTGAACATAGAAATTGGGCAGAAGAAGAGTGTGTTTGTGTTTTTCTGACGACTCTCACTTTGCTATGAGGTCAGATATTAAAAAAACACGGCATTGGAGGACCCCTGGATGCCAACAAACGTTTAAAATCATGCCAGGAAGTCCATGCATGCATGGTGGAACAATCATGATATGCGCGGGTATTTGGATCGGCGGAAGAACCGAACTGACTTGGATCACAGGCAATCTCAATGCTCAGATTTACGCTGAAACTATTGTATCAGAGGGGCATTTCTCGTACTTAAAGAAACGTTCAAATTCAAGTCGCAGTCTCATCTCAGCGACAATCAATGTCAAAAGCTTGTCAAAAATTTATGGAAATTTATTGTGTTTTTGACAGATTGAGACTAAGATCAGACTGCGAACATTCTTAAAATTACGGGAATTACCCCTCAGATGTTGTCAACCCTTTGCGGACCCAATATGGTGCTGGATTTCTGCTTATGCATGATAATGCACGTCCACACGCTGTCAGATTAATTGCAAACACACTTCTTGCAGCTAATATTTAAAACGTTTTACCATGCCCTGCTTAATCGCCAGACTTGAAACCCATTGAGCACGTATGGGATATGCTTCAAAGGAGAGCTCTGCCAAATATGGATGCCTTACACACACCATAAAATCGTTTTCTAGTGTTACAAAGGACTTGGGCGATAATTCCGCTATGTGATTTGGATGATACATATTGAGCATACTAATACTCGTGCTCGTACTCGTATTGAGTAATCTCTGCGATTGTCTATACGCGTTATCGGCGATAATACGGCCTACTAATTATTTATTTTATGCAATAAAAATCTTTAAAACTATTATTTTTACTACTTATTTTATATTATTATAACGTTTTAATGTCTTAATAAACTAAGGTGAAAAATCCAGCATAAGCAAAACTCGCGAAAGTCTTTATTAATACAAAAAAGGGACTATTTCGTCTTTCCACACATACGAAAACAATTTATTTAATCAATCTAAATAGACATTCCTATTTAATTTCAATAGGGCATTTTTTTATTTTTTTTAAATAGCTTGATCCCTAGACACCTTTGATGTGTGTATGAGACAATTAACTACTTTGATTATGTTGGATTTTATCCGAATTATTTTGCAACAATAAAAATTACCTGATTGGTTTACCTAAAGATCTTACACACGGTTTCTTAAAATATACTCACCCGCATGAACCTAATCCTGAACTTAAAAGATCCCTTCTTAGTAGCAAAATAGCAACAACAAATATTATGAAAATATTTTCAAATTTCTCTTGAATGGGAAAAACATCTTCCATAGAACATTTTACATAATATCCGCATTCTATTCAATTTCCACCATCATATTAAATGTATGCAAACAAATTTAAGCGAATTCGCACACTCAAAGAACTGCGATAAAAGACGAGGTCATGGACCGCGTAGCGCCTCTACGAGTGCCGCTACGAGCTGCTACGATAGCTCTACGAGCGTAGACTGAAAATAGGATTGTATTGATTTATGGACAGAGTTTATTCGGCTTTATTTATTAAAGGAAAACAGTTTTTTTGTATATTTGGAAGGAACACAATAGGCATTTTATAAAAGTTTAAATGGAGCCAACAAATAATATGTGTTGATAATAAGTTGCCTAAGTTTTGTCTGGACTATTGTGAAAGTGAATTTTGTTTAGGTTTCATTGAATGTTGGTTACTGCCTAGTTAACCTTTCTAGAAAAACAGTATTTCTCTATTACTACCAGCCTTTTCCCAACTTTAGAATGGTTGGCTTCCGGTCAAACCGAGTGCAGCAAAATATCAGAACTTTATTTTAATGGAGTGATGGCCTACTCAGATTTTCAGGCTTTAGACTACCCGTAGTGACTGTCGAAGATCTACTAATCAAAATCAAAAGTCATTTATTCAAATTAGGCTGAGAATCAGCACTTTTTGAACGTCGAAATCCCATAAGACAGTCCCCCCAAAACGCCCACCCTTCACCACTTCCTAGTGCTGTAGCTGGGAAGAAGAAGTGGCGGAACAAACTCCCCAGCAGCACTGCTGTCTGTTCAGTTAGAAGAACTGGATTCTATATAGTAATAAGTAATTAACATTACAAAACACAAACATATTAATTATTTGCCATATGTCAACTAGTACACGCCAATATTTAAAACTATACTCAAGCAGAAATAAATAATAAAAACAAAAACGCAAACAGAACTTAATACATAATAAAAAGCCTCCTGGCATAAAGGGCGTGCCCGCCCACATATGCAATGCTGCATTATGTTTATATGTATATAGCTGTAACTTGTAGCCACAAATGATAAACTAGGACCCTCGAAGTAAAATAAAGAAACATTAATAACAATAATAAAACCATAGTCAGCAAGACGACCTGTCCCCACAAGCAGCACCCGTTCACGAGCGTAACGCAAAGATCAGCCATTACCCCCTCGCCATATTTGAGGGAAGGAGGCAACCCGACCCCCGACGCTACCGCAAGCATTTACATCTAAGGGAGCATGACGAACTTGCTGCCGGTTGCTCAAAATAATAATATGATCAACTGTCGAGGTCGCTAGCTAACCATATATTGCAATACAACTCATTATTCAAACATTGAAATGAGTAGATTACGTCAATAATAAATAAAAATTAAATTAAACTAAATTGACTAATATAGTCAAATAAAATAAACAATTATATGAACTCGTATAACTTGTCAGTAGGTAAGCTAATTTTGGAGAAAGAACATAAAAATTGTCTTGAGTTAATCACAGCGACCAACTATTTTTATTGTTTAAGTAATCGTTGATTGAATAGTATGCCTTTGAACACAGGTTGGATTTTACTTTAGCTTTAAACGCATTAAAGGGCAATTCTAACAAACAAGAGGGAAGCTTGTTATAAAAGTTTATACCAAGCCCAACAAATGAGTTATGGACCTTATGAAGCCGGTGAAAGGGAGCACGTAGTTTGTCCTTGTTTCTAGTGTTAATATTATGAATATCACTGTTTTTTGTGTATAAGTGTATATTTTGCCTAATATATAAGATGTTGGCGAAGATGAATTGAGAGGCCACCGTGAGAATACCAATCTCTTTAAAAAAATCTCTCGGAGTAACTCTAGCACCTAGCTGGTAAATTGCTGGTAAATTAATTGTAATGACAGCCACGGCTTAACTTGCACTCTGAGACACGGAGAGATGTCGTTATGTAATGGAAGATCACCATCCACGGTTATACTGCGAACAATTCAGAAGCGACCAAACCAAAACACAACTCGATAAAAACAGCCGTTATCCCCAAACTTTTTACGCTTCAAACGAAACATAAAATTTACAACTACCCATCAAAAACCATCTAAAAGAACTTCGTCAGCACTTCAACTCCGACGTCAAATCGCGTGTCATCGTCAGACTAAATTCCGAATCGTTACAGATTTGCATAATTGCATTACCAGGCCGGAGGGAGGCTTTCATAAAAAATATATTAAGAGACACCTGGTTTCCGCGTAACTTTTGCCTTTAAAAAATTATTTATATCAAACTTCTTTCATAAATCAGGGTAAAGTTGTTTACAAAGTAATCTCGCGACCCGGCTCCTCTCGCGAATATTTTATATTACTGCTGTATATAAAAATAAATGACACTTTTCAGTTTTTAACGTTTCGTATGTTATGTTTTATGTTTGCGTTCCTGATGGTTAATTGGTGAAGTTTTTATAACTTCCTTCTTGGTTGCAAGGGCTTTTATAACGTAACTTTCCATTGAAATAAAGGACGGCATCAATACCTATCGAGTACATGCGTCACTTGTTGTTGAGAAGCTATTAGTATTTACTGCTCAAAGCTAGCTACTTCTTAGTACATCTTACTATCTCTGACTGTGCAAGAAATCTTTTATATTATAATGTAAGAATTAGCAATATAGCACCATTTTCACTCCCATCCTACCTCCTTAAAGATAAGATAGGAATAGAATTGTGTAAAAATTCTAATCTCCGAAACTTGTGTCACAGTATTACTCAAGAGGCCAACTCTATCGAAAAATTTACGATTATTTGAAAAGTAATCGAGATATCTACCGCCCGGGGGCTAACAAGGCACCTCCTTATTTGTCCCCAGGGATGGACTTCCCACCTTTCATATGAAATATTTTAAGATTTACACAAAGCATTCGTTTGGAAGTTTTTGGTACATTACTATTCGTGTCCCGTATGTGAAAGTGTTTACGGTTCCTAAACTATTCTTTGGGACTTTTTAGGTATGTTTCTTAAACTTTTTTTCTGAATTTTTGTAGGCGTTACTAGACTTTTTAGGGCTGAGAGTTTTACTAACGTTTTTTCTTTAAACAATGATCAACAAACCATTATACTAAACAAATATTTGTAGACTTATTTTATAAGTCATTGTCATTATATTTGTAGACTCAACAAATATTTTGGAACAAGTGGGATTCAGGCAAAATAAAACTATTAATATAGCAGTGTACAATTTCCTTAAAAAGATACACCACAACATGGACAACCGAAAGCCGGTTGTAGCAATGTACATGGACATGACGCGCGCTTTTGATTATGTCGACCTTAAAATACTATTAAAAAAGCTCTATAGCTACGGCATTAGAGGTAATGTGCCGGACCTCATACAATCGTATTTAGAAGGTAGAAAACAGTGTACTCAGATTAGCCAAGTCAACATTAAGTCAAAAACTGAAACAATATACTCCTCAAGTACGAGAACAATTTCGTATGGTGTTCCACAGGGGACTGTGTTAGGTCCATTATTTTTTATCTGCTATATAAATGACTTCCCCAATGTAACTAATCATCAGATGTGCTTATTTGCAGACGATAGCACTATTGTTTTCGACAAGGGTAACTTTAAAGATATTGAATTAGAATAAACACTGACCTGGTGTCAATCATAGAATGGTTAAATGCCAACAACCTTAAAATTTATTTAACAAAAACTAAAATAATGGACTTTAAACTTCGACAAAGAAAACCAACACAATACCAAATCGGGTACAAAGGAGACGCAGTACTAGAAACGAGCACTACAAAGTTTGTAGGATTGCACATTGACAATGATATGACATGGAAAACTCAAATTGATAGTGTTTGTTTGAGACTTCACCGGTTTTCTTATGCCCTTTATATGTACGGTAAAGTTGCAAACAAAACTGCCCTCCTAACGGCATACCACGGGTATGTAGCCTCCACATTAAGGTGGTAATGCTACAAATATATCCACCGTACTTTTGGCACAAAAAAGATGCATCCGAGCCATCTGCAAATTAAGAACAACAGATACATGTAAGCCACACTTTAGGGATTTAAATATTCTGACAGTACCGTCGCTGTATATCTATGAGGTTTTGATGTTTTTAAAAAACAATATATACTTGTTTAATCATGTAGAAAGTCAACGTCGCTCAGATAAGTTAGAAACAATAATCACCAGAACTGCTTTTGCTTATAAAGGTGTCTATGCAATGGTACCAAAATTGTATAACAAACTACCTTGTCATATTAGAAATAGTAAGAATTATAATGAATTCAAAAGTAATCTTTTTAAGCTACTAAATGACAAGGTATATTATTCGGTCAAGGAGTATCTGGATGACAAATTTTGATCAATTTTTATAATTTATATATTTTTTAATGTAATTTTGCGTTTATCTTTATCTTTTTCTATTTTCATGACATTTTCCCTTTATTATTATGACAACTTTATAATTTGACATCCTTATGTAACTTTGACATTGTTCATATTATTAATCTAATTTTGTATGCCTATCGGCGGGACATGGTTTGTACAATAGATTTATATTGAAAAACACCTGTAATCACCTATGTTTCACAAAATAAATAAATGAAATGATTTTTTTTTAAATTCTGATAATCATTTAGTTCATTTACGACTACATAATAAACAACGCAACAGTCATTTCGTAACTACTGGTCTAGATTAGGCCTCAAACACAACCTTTTCTCGTAAACTACACAGTTTCTACACAACGAGCTACTTTTCTCACACAACAGACTAAATTCTAGCCACCACAACTTCTCTAAACGATTTAAGCCACCGACTTTCATTCGTATAAACAGCAAGCAGATCCCGGGAAGTCACTGGAGCAGAGATATTTAACGTCAGCCCATAAAATAGTACAAGTGGTCAGGGGTCTTGCACCGCCCCTCTGCTTACAGCCGAACAAATAATGGCTGAGAAAATATAGTACCCTATTTTAAAATAGATATATTTTGTCAAGGAATTGTTGTGCGTTTTGTTAGAACAGTTGGTCTAGCAGAATCGCGCAGATTAAACGCAACGTACATTCAAACGATTATTACATTTAAAATCCTCGTTTCACGCATAGTATTTTAAGAATATTTATTCCAAAATTTTCATTATAGATTGCACCTACTGTTGGTCTCTGCATCACCCAAACGTTGACTGGCAGAAAATTCTTATGGCATTAAGTCCGCCTCTGTACATTCGGGTGCTTAAAGTGTTAAATAAATAAATAACATTATCTTAGTTTTTTTAGACTATTCATATGTATGGGTGATACAAATTGGGTTTGTCGCAAAAATTGTAACCAAAATGAAAGGATAGTTGTATTTCGGTTCAAAATCGTTCGGATTTAGGTACCTACATTACATTTACGTCGCGCGTACATGCTATGGCCTCTGGATTAGATTCACGGATATTATGATTAGGTTAGAATTTGTTTCGATAAGTTTTATATGATGTAGTACATCTGTGTTGCACGATCCTGTTCACCGTACTAACTAAAGTATTGTTAAAACATTACTTTCACTTTTTTTTATTTTGTTATTAGTATTTTGTGTTTCACGAATTGGGTTCAAATAAATTTTATTCTTTCTTTCTAAAGACAAAGTCAAGTCTTTTGTTCCAAAGAGGAAAATTTATGATTTTGCTATCTAAGTTCCCTTCAAAAGTGTTACGTGGGAGTTCCAAAATCAAGACATCTACAAGCTTAATGTAATTTGTTCAATGTCGAGTAACTAGGTAATAAAATTCAAATGCTCCAAGAATATTTTTTTTACCTATGAAATTACTGGCTGCTCCAGCCGCTTCGCCCGCGTGGGCGTCAGTAAATACTTACAGCACGGAAACGTACAAGGTACCGGAATAAAAATTATCCTTCGTCTGAACCCGAGTCATGGTCTATTCATGTGCCAAATTTCATCCGAATCCGTTCTGATGTAAGGCGTGTTACAGACAGACAGGCAAAGTTACGTTCGCATTTATAATATTAAGTATGGATGAGCTTACTCTTCCTACATTCACTGCGCAAATTTTGGCAAAATGATGACAAAATTAATACGTCACAGGTAATTGGTTCTTGCTTTCAAAAATGTTCTTATCACCTACACAGATCGACGTCATGAATAATGTAAACCTGTCCCATGAAAATCCATTACGATTGTGTTACGCAATAAGACTCCTTAAGTGTAAGAAGGTTATACAAATTTTATGTAAAATTCCTTTCAGACTCGAAGTACCTTCTAGAATTTCTTTGAAATTATGTAAATAACTTATTTATGTAAACGAGTGAGTATATATATGTCAGCTTTATGAAAAAAACTGAGTAATTTACTCGGTTGTGAGTGACATTCATGTTACGTCATACATGAATGAAGTTTAAGGGCTGTCACAGTGCTGTTTAGAAAAGAATATTATAATAGTTAACTGCTGCTGGTTTTTTGAAAACCAAACATAGACAGCTGCAGATTTAACGAAATCATAAAATAGCACTGTTTCGTACATTCGTTTTCCAAGTGTGATAATAATTGCTTCGATATACCTAAACTTGTTAAAAGTTTGGGACTGTTATGTCTATACAACGTGTTGTTTTGCATCCTCGTCAAATTTCAGGAGGCTGTTATGAAAGACCTAAATAATCAAATAAAATTACGATCCTGCTTAATAATTAATACATACTTGTTTTTTTAGGTATTTAAGTTTGACAGTATTTCAGAATACTCCACTTTCAAAGAACAAAATCGCCCCGTTGCGTATGCGGTAGGCAGTGTCGTACGACTATGTCGCTGTGTGCATGCGTTACAGTTACAGCGCAGTTACAGGGCGGTATCACACGGGCCCTACACATGCCGATTTCCGAAAAATACAAAAAATAAAAATAAATATCTACTTATTTTATTATTGATTCGTGTCGAGAATCATTAGCATAGTTACCTCCTCGAATTTGACGAGGATGCAAAACAACACCTTGTATAGATATTTTTAGTTTTTTTAACACTCTGGTAAAGTTCCACAATTTCAAAATTAAAGCTGGAAATTGAACGCTACGCTAAGGCAGATATTGCACCTCCACCGCGAAACCATTGCACCGAAACTGCAATATTACGTTGTATGACAAGCGAAACAGAAGCAAAAGTGCCTGTTCTAACGCACATATTTGATTATGATTCTATCCCTTTCCCGCGTGATTTCGCTGATTTGCTCGGAAGCTGGTTACACTTATACGCTCAACCCGCCATTTTGATGCGGTGCCGCGTTTATTTCGCACGTATCTGTGGCAGTCGGCTAATTTATAAAGCGAAACTTCTTTTTTTTGTACAATTGATATTGATTTTTACCGAAAACGAAACCAACGAGTCCGGAGTAGACCTAACTTGTATTTACTAAGTCGACAGCGACGACATTTTGCTCCCTTTCAACTGTTACTCTACACCACTATATACCGCTTCTCAAAACGCGACATAATGTAGTAACGTTTCACAGCGGAATTAGCGGCATCGCATAATAATTTTTGCGTCGGAGGTGTGCTAAGGCCCTAACCATGCTGTTTCGAAATT
Source organism: Brachylomia viminalis (assembly GCA_937001585.2). Lineage (NCBI taxonomy): Eukaryota > Metazoa > Arthropoda > Insecta > Lepidoptera > Noctuidae > Brachylomia > Brachylomia viminalis. The sequence continues at coordinate 1,902,058 of OW443307.2, read as the reverse complement.
ATATTTTGCAACTTGAATGTAGATAAATGGAATGAAGTCAACACAATGGAAGGTTCATAACGTGGCACACAATAAAGTGAAGCAACAAATGGCTTCCATCTTCTAAACACTGTTTACACGGTGCAAAATGGAATTGTCGTTTCAACTTATGGTATGCCACAAACAATTAAATTTCATCGTGTAAATGGGGCTATATTAGGAGCGACTGTCGCAACCCAGCGCAGGGCACGCCACGATAGCGGCGGTAAGACCCCTCTTTGAGGAGTGGCTAGAGAGGCGTCACGGCGTCCTCACCTACCGCCTGACGCAGGTCCTCACCGGACACGGATGTTTCGGGAGGTTCCTGCACATCATCAGGCGGGAGGAAACGCCCGGGTGTCACCACTGCGATGATCGCCCCGAGGACACGGTGGAGCATACGATGGGGGCCTGCCCTGCATGGGCGGAGCACCGCCGTGTCCTCGTAGAGGCGATCGGCAGCGGCGGCGACCTCTCACGCCCGGCCCTGGTTCAAGCCATGGTCCGGGGCGAGGGGGAGTGGGAGGCAGTCGCCTCCTTCTGCGAAGCAGTCATGCTAGCTAAGGAGGTGGCGGGACGGGAGAGGGAGAGAGTCTCCCGTCCAAGCCGCCGCGGTGGACGCTCCGGGCGTCGGGAGCCGCGTGACGACTCCCGGCCACCGTAGGCGCGGGCCTGCGGGCGGTGAGTAATGGGTAGCTCACCGTCTGATCAGGACCAGGCCCGTGCTGGAAGGCGCGTACGTGTTCCACGCGCGCCTCAAAGAGATGTCAGCATCGAAGAGGGGGCCCACTAGGGCCCAAGCCTGCCGGGAAAGCGGGATCATCCAAAAGGGGTACCGCTGACCCGGAACATAAAGGGCCAAGGAAGGAACACGGGTGGGTTTTAGTCATTAAGAGTCTGACACTCCCTTCCGCTCCACCCAGAGCGGGAGGGGTCATTTGATGATTTCCCATCCTCAAAAAAAAATAAAAAAAATAGGGCTATATTTATTTGGATTGGACAAAGCTCTCTGTGATAAAATTAAGTTCATGAACTTTTTATCGTTGAGGCCTCCAATTATAAACAACGTCACTTACTAGACCTTGACGTTATTCAACCATTTTTATTTCTACACAACTCTGCTACCTTAGACAACCATCTTTCCTTCTATTACCACCGAAAATACCCTCAATAACTTGCCAAAAATACAACTCTGAATAAAACTCGGAAGCGTGTCAACCCTAAATACGAGTGAAATGGCGCTACGCACGCGCTAGGACTGTGCAGTTTATTTCCACGTGACATTTTATGCGTTAATTAAAGTTTTTAGAGAGTGTACGCGTTGCGACTCGCCAATGTTTGAAGAGGCTGGCCACTATGATTTTGTTGTTTTTTTTTAATTGTATTTTTTCCTTAATTTTTGTACACTGCTACACGGATCTTCAGGTGCTCGAATGACAATAACAGGGGTATTAGTAAACATAATTATTTATATTTGTGTCAGTTTTATAATGAATTAAAAAACAAGATGGCGGTATTCATTTAGATTTTGGTCACGCGCCAAAAAGTACCTTGTATAGAAAGAAAGAAAGAAAAAGTGTTTATTGCGACTCGTACAGGAAGTGCACAAACTAAATTATAAAATAAAAAACCAATCTATATAAAAACAAAAAGTAACAAGAGAAAAGGACACAGAAATTCCTATACGAGGCCAAAAGGCTCCTATCTCAGCATGATGCTGCGATATTTAAAAAAATAAATGCCGCAACGCTGGTATTCTGATAGAGCCCGCTGTGAAGTCACGGGCATTTAACAGTAATAAATAAATAATGAAATACATATAATTATGTAAAATAATAACAATTAAAACATTATAATATTCGCATTTCTATCCGCGCCAAACGTAACCTACTTGCTTGTCTATGCCATTGAGTGTCACTCTGTGGCATTCATATCTATCATAGAGTATAGTAATCTATAGGGAAATATCAATGACTAAAGAATAAGAGGGAAATATCTATAAGTAGTCTGTGGTGGCATTGCTGTGACAAGCAAAAGGACACAATATATCGTAGACAGAGAATGCTATAGACAAATTGATGTGTTTTGTCGCATTCACACGAGAAAAAGAGCAAGTTACGCCGATGCCGTGTGAAGAAATGAGACAAAACGATGAGATTTTTTGTTTCACGGCGCGTGCCACGATTTTGAAGGTTTTAGCATAGTACTTTGCTAAACAAAGTTTGACAGATAGTTATCGTCTTCTTGTAAAATTCAGTTTTATGTGCTTTAAGTTAAGTAATTTATGTTATTTTATGTTGTGATCAATTTAGCCTTAATATTTCAACCATTACATAAAAAAACATGGTGCGGTGTAGCGATCTAAGGTGTAAAAGTGATAGGTGGAACGAAAATGCCAGACTTGTCCTTTCATTCGTAAGTATAGCACTTTTTATTAGTAACTAGGCTATCAATAACATTTTACTGTGTTCATACATTGTGGATAATGTACCCTAGACGTAAATTCATCGATAAAAAGCACAAAATGAACATTATTAAATTCTAACCTAAGGATTTTGGTGTTGCCAATTTTCCATAAATTATTACCCACTTTTATGGGAAATATGTATTCTGTAGTGTGTATCCTAATCCTAACTAATATTATATGTAAATACGAAATTGAGTTTATTTGTTGGTTTGTTTGTAACGCTTTCCCGCTAAAACGGTTGAACGGATTTGGATGAAATTTGGCACATCGGTAAATTACTTGTGTTAGGACATAGGATACTTTTTATCGCAATATTCTCACGGAATCGAGACACATGCGGGTAAACGCGCGGGGCGCAGCCAGTTAATTGTATATCTGAAAGATTAATGGCTTGTTGCAGTTTTCCTGAAGATGATAATTTACGTCGGGATTGGATCGTAGCTACAGGACGAATAGATTGGACACCAAAACCGCCATCAAAAATTTGCAGCAGACATTTCGATAAAAAAAATGTTAAATAAAAAGGAAACTAACACTGCTATTACCGAACACCTATTCTGCTAAATATTCAGTTAATAACATATTAAGTTTCGATACAGGTTTTATATGTTTTTTTTATATATGTTTAGTGTTTTTAAAACTGTTGTATACAATTATCTGTTGCGAACTATTATTTTGTACATTTTATGTGCAATAAATGACTGAGACAGGCTTATCTTAAACTCTGAACGCGATTCAAAATATCGATCAAGAATTTAAAATATCTTTTTCGGTAAACAACATCTTCTTACATCTATTTTGTATTAACGTCTTAAAATTAATATTTTTTTTAGGAATCAAAGGCCTGTATTCCGTCATCTTCCTCCATCAGTTTACATGAAGAAACGAATATGGAAATTGAAAATAATTTAAGCATTCTTGTAAGTACAGTACCTATATTATAATAATTTCTAAGTACAAGTATTTGTACTTACAAATTACTATAATATACTTATTGAAATACGTTATTGACGGACAATTAAGGACAATAACGTGTAAAATCAATAAAAGCTAATTAAAAATAAACGTGTTGTATTATTTACACACAAAGCCAGATACTACACTCATCTAAGAAAATGTAGGTATTTAGAATCACATCATCATCATCCATCGTCACTCTCTCCTGCTCTTAAGGGGTTGAGGGAGCATGCGTAGTTCATGCAAACGTAATAAGTACCAAAATAACTTGTAAATCAAACATTCCTGTATCTAGGAATCTGTAGCTAGGGTATAGGTTCCCAAATATGTATTTTGAACGGACACGACGATTAAATTATTATTAAAGACGATTTATGAGAAATATAAATTTTCTATAGACATTTTAAATTGTGGGGTAAATTTTTCCTCACACGGTAACCCTAAATGTGTGACGTATTTTTGTTTTTTCTCTTTCTGCGACACGCTTTGCAGGCGTCTATAGCATTCTCTGTCTACGCAATATATAGTGCGTTTCATCTCTTATTCTTTAGTCATTGGTTTCATCAAAGAAGTCCCTTCGCTGTAATGTTGGTAGCGCTTAAATGAGTGCTGCCAGGCTGTGAAAATTATATTACCCAATAAATCAGTATAAATTGAAAACGAAAATTTATTTTGGTTGTTCTTTTTGTTTGGTCACCTTTCAACAAAGGTCTATAGAAAATTATACCTTACGTGTAAAGATAAGTATTCATAAAATTAAACTCTTAATATAACCATAATAATTATTTATTTGCGAAACTTCTTAATAAGCTGTAATGATTAACAACAAAATTACTTTTTAAAATAACTGTGCTCCTCCAAAGGACCTACACCCGATATAGCACTATCTCCAGGGTCACTATCGTCTGAAGTATCTCCTATAGTATATCTAGTCATCTCCTACTTCTATTATAAATCGATCTATTTTGTTATCAACAGTTACTCCATTGTTGAAGTACTTATCTTCTATGGTTTCTACGTGGCTGCATTCTTTTATCCACTCTAATGGCGTGCTACTGCAAATTGCCTCTTCAGTTATTTTTACAATATTTTTTGCTTCCTGACCCACGTTTTTTTCATCAATCCGCCTTTACAAAAGACTCCATATGAGTTCGATTGGATTCAGGTCACAATGAGAAGGAGGAAGTCTTACAACTGTATGACCGTGTTCTTTTAACAATGAATCGACTTCGTAGATAGGTGGTTCTTTATGGTCTTTAATTATTTTAAAAGGTGTAGGTAGGCACGTACGGGGTAGCAGCTGCAGCGGGGACTAGGGAGCATCTAGTTCTGGCAATGGCAACCCTATTTTATGGCGGCGACGCGAAGTCTCACATATTCTAATGGAATTATTGGCGCTTTGTTACGTTTTTCACTCTCACAAAACGTTTTGACTTTCAACACCAACTCTCTTTCGCCACTTTTAAGTGTCTTCGGCGTGATTAAAACCGTAAAACAACTATAAATCTTGGAAAAACTCAACAAAGCCTACGATGCGTCTAGCGTTTGACGTTCTTGACAGTCAGGTGTGCCAATATAACGGCGAAGGGAATTCTTTCGTGAAACGCACAATAGCTACAATATGTAGTATCTTATTTGTGGTTTTGTGCTTCCAAAGTTTGTCTTTGGTCTGACTAATTTATTAATAACAACTGTTTATTATGCAGATGTAACTTCAGTCACTCTTTAAAATAAATATGTTATTTTAAAACTTACGATTGCTACTACGAGATACATCATAAGCAGCCAGAAGCAAAAGCGGAATGAGTTATTTACTTTTAAATGAATATTTCTAGTGGATTAACATTGTGCTGTAAAGAGAAAGTTTATTTGCCCTGCAGTAGGACTAAGACAACATTGGCTAAAATTAAAACATGCAAAGACTATCACTAAACAATACCTTTTTTTTTTTTTTTTTGTGGGTGGGAATCATCAAATAACTTCTCCCGCTCTGGGCAGAGCAGGAGGGCGTGTCAGACTCTTACTGACTAAAACCCACCCGTGTTCCTTCAGTTGCCTGTGCCAGGGGCCACGGTAACCCTCTTGGACTTTTCCGCAACCCTAGCAGGCATCGGTCCTAGCAAACCCCGTCATTGGTGCTGACATCTCTTTGAGGCGCGCGTGGAACACAACGCGCCGTCGACCCGGGCCTGGTCCTTATCGAACGGCGAGCTGCCTATTGCTCGCCGTTCGCAAGCCCGCGCCTACGGTGGCCGGGAATCGGCCTGCGATTCCCGACGCCCAGGGCGTCTCCTGCGGCGGCTAGGGGCGTGAGGGCGCAAACTTTGCCTCTCCCTCACGCGTTCCGCCTCCTCCTTCGCGAACATTACTGCTTCGCAGAAGGAGGTGACGGCTTCCCAAGCCCTCTCGCTCCGTACCATGGCCTGGACCAAGGCCGGACGCGAGAGATCGCCACCGCCAATCGCCTCCACGAGGACACGGCGGTGCTCCGCCCAAGCCGGGCAGACCTCCACCGTATGCTCCATCGTGTCCTCCGGGCGATCCACACAATGGTGACACCCGGGCGTTTCCTCCCGCCTTATCCGGAACAGGAACCTCCCGAAACAACCGTGTCCGGTGAGGACCTGCGTCAGGCGGAAGGTGAGGACGCCGTGGCGCCTCTCTAGCCACTCCTCAAAGAGGGGACTTATCCCCGCAATTGTGGCGTGCCCAGCGCTGGGTTGCGACAATCGCACTCTCCATGCCGCCCTGAGATCCCGCCGGAGCTCTGTCCGCTGTACCGTGATTTCTCGCGGCAGCGGAGCTACGCCCCGGATCACTAAACAGTACCTAGCATCCGTATCAGTCTAGAAATACCCACTTCTATTTTCTCCTCGCCTACTTAACTCTAACAAAACTTTACAACAACAAAAAAACACACAAAATTGCACAACATTCATCACACTACCGCACCATTTCTCAGCCACATAAACAAAGGCCACAACCTAAATATCAAAACAAAAAACCGGGGACAATTAAAAAAAGCTGCAAAAAAATAAAAAAAAGACTCACTTGAGCAATGTTACATAATTATACAATGGAGTTTTCGCGAGTTGAGCAGAGCGCTCGCAACGTGTCAACAGTCGCCAACAATAAACGGTAGGGGGCGCTCGAGAGCGTAATCACTGGCGATGCAAGTGGCGGCCGAGAGTTACGTTTATGTTTTGTTTTAGTTTTTAAAAGTAATTTGTAAAATAAGTATGAATTCTTGCTTTTTAAATGTTTAGGAATGTTGTGTTCTTTTAGCGGTTTAGGCTGTGGTCTTTTTTATTTTAATAATGTGCGAGCCATTTATCCTGACCTGTTATAAATAAGAAACATTATAGCGTATTTTATTTTAAGTACCTACCTACCCAGTATTAGTTATGTTTTTATTCAAGTAAATATTATTTTGATATTGTTTTTCGTCAGTTGTGGTTATGATTGCGAACTTCTTATGTCACCAATTGACTGTGACCTACTTTTAGAGAAGTTAAAAAGATTCATGGACGTAGTAAGTATAGTCACTGAATTCACGACCAAATTGTTATTATGTGCACGAATAAATGTTTATTTTTTTCTTTTTAAGTTTTTTTTTGATTTTTTGAATGCTGTGTCTGTGAATTCTAAGGTCTGTGATTTCTACGTGTTTTCGTTAGTTTTTCGCTAGTAGTGTTTTACGAAATATTTGTTGGGGTGGAGTGCGGCAAAGACGGAACGAATGCTCAAGGTAATTTGCTCAGAGAGGCTCCTTAATAAAAAAATATAATTAATTTATCTATAAGCCAGTTTTAACTGATGAGTCTCAAGCCGACCGACCCGCACGTACCCGAAGTACCTACACTGACTTCAGTTTGTGCACTCGCCGCACTCAGAGAGCTTCGGAATACTTCGGGCACGGCCACAAAGCCCGAACTCGCAACCAGTTCCTGCCCGCGCCGCGCGCCGGGGAACGCCACGAGCCCCGCGCTTTTGGCTTCCAGAGTTGAAAATACTTGCAGGAAATCGATCCGTGTTATTAAAAAAATAAGGAGCACAATCGTTTTTGCCAAAAAGTACTTGGGAGTTCAAAGTTGTTTTTTTTTTGGCAATAAAAAATTATACTCCTTATTTATGTGACGGCATGGATTGCATTCCTATGCAAGTATTTTTAATTCTGGTGTGTTTCAGCTCTGCCCGTACCGGAATAGCAAATACTTATTATTTATTATTTCACACTTGCAAGTATTTCCCGCCTGCAGCAGGGCGCCATATTTCGAAGCGAAGCTCTGGTTCCATTTAGCGTATTTACGTCTCATCCCTGATGAAATAGTCATTCGTCATCCCTGATGAAATAATCATTCGTAAATAATTAAGATATAGAGAGACTGATTGTTGTATTAAGTTTCACAAGTACATAAATAGTAAAGTTAATAAATAATTGCTAAATAATCGTAAGCAACTAGTAAATGGTTAAATAAATAAATAAAACAAAATAGTAAGCAGGGACTTGGTCCGCTGTACTGACATGCATGTCAGGGGACCACCGACCACCGGATGGGGAGCAAGGCCTGCGCTCCACCCGCCAGAGCTAGGGGCAGGGGCAAGCCCTCCGCCACCGCCGTCACTGCCGCAGCCACCGCCACTGCCGTTGCCGCTGCCGCCTCGACCGCCGTCGTCGCCGCCGTCACCACTGCGGCAGGGCCCTCACAGAGGGCTCGGGAGGAGGCTGACATGGAGTGCCAATAACGGCCCCATTACGCCTCCTCCAGGCGAACATCAACCACTGCGCCTCTGCCCAGGATCTGTTGCTCCAGAGCATGGCGCAGTGGTCGATTAACATCGCCGTGGTCGCTGAGCCGTACTTTGTCCCGCCCAGGGATGACTGGGTGGAGGACCTGAGCGGCTCAGTGACCCTAATTTCGTCGGCCGCCGCCGGTACTCCGTCCCTCGAGGCAGTCACGAGGGGACGGGGTTGCGTGGCAGCACGGTTCGGGGAGATTGTAGTGGTGGGGGTATACTTCTCCCCGAACCGAACTCTTGCCGAGTTCCACAACTCCCTTGCGGAGTTGAAAGTCGTCGTCGTCGGGTTCCGTTCCCTCCCCGTGCTCGTCCTCGGGGATTTCAATGCCAAGAATGTGGCTTGGGGTTCCCGGTATACGGACACACGGGGCAGGATGGTGGAGGACTGGGCTCTGGAGACAGGCCTGGTCGTCCTGAATCGGGGTTCTGTCCCCACGTGTGTGCGGATGCGGGGTGAATCGGTGGTGGACATCTCGTTCGCCAGCCCCGCTCTGTCACCGCGTGTCCTTGACTGGCGCGTCATGGAGGGGGTGGAGACCTATTCCGACCACCGGTACATCCGGTTTGACGTCTCCGCCCAGACCTCGAGCGCGCTGGTCCGACAGGCCCCGAGTGGTCCGCGGTGGGCGCTGAAGCAGCTGGACCGGGAGCTCCTCCTGGAAGCCTCGATCGTGCAGGCCTGGGTGTCATCACCGGACAGGCCTGCTGACATCAACGTCGAGGCGGAGTGGTTCCGGGAGGCCATGTCCGAAATATGTGACGTGGCAATGCCCCGGGCCCAGCCCGGACGCGCTCAGCGCCAGGTGTGCTGGTGGTCGCCAGAGTTGACGACTTTACGCAGTGCGTGCGTCGCTGCGCGACGCCGGTACACCAGGCACCGCAGGCTCCGTATTCGCCCTCCGGATACGGAAGCCATTCAGGCGGAGCTGTACGAGAGGTACAGAGCGGCGAAGACCGCCCTCCAAGCGGAGATCCTGCGGGCCAAGGGACTGGCCCGCGAGGAGTCGCTGGAGACTCTGAACAGGGACCCGTGGGGACGCCCCTACAAATTGGTGCGTGAGAAGCTCCGCCCATGGGCTCCCCCGCTGACGCAGAGTCTCCGGCCCCAGCTCGTGGAGGACGTGGTGAGCACTCTGTTCCCTTCTAGAGGGGACCATATCTCCCCGCCCATGGCTCCGCCTACTGCGGTGCTGAATGCGGACCACACCGCCGACGACGACGACGATGCTCCGGAGGTGACCGAGGTAGAGCTGAGAGTGGCGGTACGTAGGCTGAGTGCTAAAAATACCGCCCCAGGACCCGACGGCTTACCTGGGAAAGCCTGGGTCCTGGCCTCGGAGGCTCTCGGGCCTCGACTAAGGGGGCTCCTAAGCGCATGCATGGAGAGGGGCCAGTTCCCACTTCTTTGGAAGACGGGGAAACTGGTCCTCATCAAGAAGCCGGGGCGCCCAGCGGACTCTCCGTCCGCTTACCGGCCCATCGTGCTGCTCGACGAGGTGGGCAAGCTCTTTGAGAGAGTCATTGCAGACCGCCTCGTCGGGCGGCTGGTGCGGGTGGGGCCGGATTTGGCGGAGAGCCAGTTTGGCTTCCGCAGGGGGCGCTCTACGGTGGACGCCATCATGCGCGTGCGGGCCCTCACGACGGGGGATGCTGTGGCCCGGGGTGGGGTCGTCTTGGCGGTGTCTCTAGACATCGCCAATGCCTTCAATACCCTGCCCTGGAGTTGCATCAGGGAGGCACTCCGGTATCACCGGATGCCGACCTACCTCTGTCGTGTGGTCGAGGCCTATTTGACGGACAGGGCCGTCATCTACCCCGGTCACCAGGGAGTATGGAACCGGCAAGAGATGTCGTGCGGTGTCCCACAGGGATCGGTCCTGGGGCCGCATCTGTGGGATATCGGCTACGACTGGGTGCTGCGCGCCGACCTCCCCAGCGGCGTCAGCGTGGTTTGTTACGCTGACGACACGCTAGTCCTGGCGCAGGGGAGGTCGCACCAGGCGGCGGCCGAACTAGCGACACGCGGGGTTGCGATAATCGTCGAGAGGATCCGGCAATTGGGACTCGAGGTGGCCCTGCACAAGTCCGAGGCCATGTGTTTTCATGGTCCTCGGAACACGCCACCGTCGGGTTCCCAAATAACGGTAGGAGGGGTTCACATCGGCGTCGAGTCGACGATGAAGTACCTGGGACTCGTCCTCGACAGCCGGTGGAACTTCGTGGAGCATTTCCGACGTTTGGCTCCCAGACTGGAAAGGGCCGGGGCTGCCTTAAAGCGGCTCCTGCCCAATCTAGGGGGGCCAAACGCCTCCTGCCGGAGGCTCTACGCGGGGGTCGTGCGGTCCATGGCCCTTTACGGGGCACCGGTATGGGCGCGTTCCTTGAGGCGGCGGCCAGCCCGCTGGTTGAACGCGCCCCAAAGGGTCATGGCCATCCGGCTGGTCCGGGGATACCGTACGGTCTCCGGTGAGGCGGCGAGCCTCCTTGCCGGATTACCGCCATGGGATCTGGAGGCAAAAGTCCTCGCGCACGTTTGGGAGTGGCGCGAGGAGGCGAAACGCCGGGGCGTAGCTCCGCTGCCGCGAGAAATCACGGTACAGCGGACAGAGCTCCGGCGGGATCTCAGGGCGGCATGGAGAGTGCGATTATCGCAACCCAGCGCTGGGCACGCCACAATTGCGGCGATAAGTCCCCTCTTTGAGGAGTGGCTAGAGAGGCGCCACGGCGTCCTCACCTTCCGCCTGACGCAGGTCCTCACCGGACACGGTTGTTTCGGGAGGTTCCTGTTCCGAATAAGGCGGGAGGAAACGCCCGGGTGTCACCATTGTGTGGATCGCCCGGAGGACACGGTGGAGCATACGGTGGAGGTCTGCCCGGCTTGGGCGGAGCACCGCCGTGTCCTCGTGGAGGCGATTGGCGGTGGCGATCTCTCGCGTCCGGCCTTGGTCCAGGCCATGGTACGGAGCGAGAGGGCTTGGGAAGCCGTCACCTCCTTCTGCGAAGCAGTAATGTTCGCGAAGGAGGAGGCGGAACGCGTGAGGGAGAGGCAAAGTTTGCGCCCTCACGCCCCTAGCCGCCGCAGGAGACGCCCTGGGCGTCGGGAATCGCAGGCCGATTCCCGGCCACCGTAGGCGCGGGCTTGCGAACGGCGAGCAATGGGCAGCTCGCCGTTCGATAAGGACCAGGCCCGGGTCGACGGCGCGTTGTGTTCCACGCGCGCCTCAAAGAGATGTCAGCACCAATGACGGGGTTTGCTAGGACCGATGCCTGCTAGGGTTGCGGAAAAGTCCAAGAGGGTTACCGTGGCCCCTGGCACAGGCAACTGAAGGAACACGGGTGGGTTTTAGTCAGTAAGAGTCTGACACGCCCTCCTGCTCTGCCCAGAGCGGGAGAAGTTATTTGATGATTTCCCACCCACAAAAAAAAAAAAAAAAAAAAAGGGGACAATCGTGCCTAGCAGCAATGGCACTCAAGATGCTGTGGCGACTTCCACGCAACCGACTAATGAATGACGCGGTCTTTTTGCGCCATAAAGCTGCAAAGCCATCTATGTGTGCATCAGCAAACATTGCTGATGCGCTACAAAAACGTGAAGCCGCAACAGCGCCCTGAACGCATTATTAAATTGGACCCGCAGAGCATTGTACGCCCGTTGCGTGTAGTTAGCCCACAGACAGCCCGTGTACAGTGAGGTGCAAAACGCATTAAATAAGGTAATTTTGACTGCGTGTGTACACCGGGAGAATCTGCACGCCAACATATTCGCCCGAACTGACAACGCTCTGCGTTCCCTCTCCATATCAAAATCATCGGTCACCCAGTGCTCGAGCTACTTAAACTTAGAAACTCTGTTTAAAGACTAACCATTAAGAATAAGTGGTTGTACAGGTGGAGTCTTGGGACCTGATTTAAAAACCACGTAAACAGATTTCTTTACATTACACATGAGACCGTGTGAAGCTACAAAATACTCACAAACTGCGAGTAGCTTCCGGAGAGCTCCGATTGAGGGGTTCAGCAGCGCCATGTCGTCCGCGTAACTGAAATTGTTGCAACAAACATCGTCCACATAGCATCCGACATGCATGCCGCTGAGCTCCTCAATCAGGGTGTCTACGTACAGGTTGAACAGCAAGGGTGAGCTCAACCCTCCCTATCGCACCCCACACTCCAACCTGCTCGCATCCAAAAGTTCACCCACCCACTTCACACGGTTCTTCTGGTTGAGATACCAATACCTCAGGAGTGATGCCAACTCCGATGGCACCCCGATCCCCGTTAACTTTCATTGATATTGTTATTCTTGTATGTTCCAAATCGAAATTTAAGTCCAATGTTTTTAAAATCTTATTTAATGATAATAAGAAATAGTTAAAGTAATAGTTAAATAAATAATAAGTCCTTTATTCTAAATTTATCTAAACCGTTTTAATTATTTTTATTAATGAATTGTATTGTACTGTCAATTCCTTTTATTTTATAATCTATTAATTTCGTTTTTTATATAGAATTAATTAATTGTATTGTATTTCAATAATAATTTTTTTTATATTACTTATCTGAGTAATGCTAATCTAGTGGCACTTTTTACCTTCTCTTAATTTTGTTAACATGCGGATAATGTAGTGGGCTGCAAGATTGCTAATACTACATAAGAGCCTATATTATTATTTGTGATGTTTTTATAAATTCTACCTGTTTAGTGTCCCATAATAAATAAAATAACTTCTGCCACAGAATGTCATATGCCACTAGATCAAAGGCCTTACTGAGATCCAGGAAACAAGCATACACAGGAGTATGTTTATCCGTATAATACTTGACAGTGTGCTTCAAACTAAATATTACAGTTTCTGCGGACAACCCAGACCGGAACCCGAACTGGGCGTCGTGCAAATTAATATGTTTGGAGAAATGTGAGTTGAGTTTATGTTTAATATTATTATCTACTGATAATGTGACGTGAGCTAGCAAGTACGCTAGCCGATACGGTGATAAACGGCACGGGTTTCACCCCTGAGACCTTGCGGCACACTGAATCGCGATACCCCGCGCATGAGTTACAGTTATGATTCGCCCAGATTTTAGAATTAAATCAAATATTGATATTCTGAAACAAAAATAATCTTGTAAACCGTTAATTATTAAGTTGTCTATCCATTAGTCTCAGTAGCAAAATTAAAACAATCTCACTTCACGAAGAGATGCATGTTATCAATCATTACTTCTCATTTCTGTGGTTTCGTTGTTAGGAGATTTATAAACAAATACTCCTTTAAAAAAATATTATATATTCCGCTCAAATGAACGCGGCTCCCTGAGTAGCCGCAAGATGGCGGATCCCACCTGGACTGCCGACCTGGATGCAAGGCGGCCACTTGAGTAGGCCACCGTTTATAAAATTAATAAAAATAAATTTCATTCCAGTTTTACTTCGCATAGTATCTTTTTTCAAACAAACTAAATAGCTTACAAATCTGAGTAAAACGCAACCACCCTTTGTAATGAAAGTGCAAGTGTGTGTATATTTATTGACATCTTTTTAGCGAAAATATTTGGTTGTACTTGTGACTTGCGTCAGAGCGGCAACAACGCATCGTAGGTAATACTCAGATTTATCGTTTTAAGGTGCATGCCCCATAGGTCATGCACCTTTCCTAACAGCTGATTATGTCTATACGCATAGCGTATAGACATAATCAGCTGTTAGGAAAGATACATCGTGTTCAAACGGGACAAAAAATTTAAAAATCATTTGCGACTAAACTACTGTTCCTATTTAATTGATTTTTGGTACAGAGCTTGAAAATGGTACCTAGTATAGGCAGTTTAAAGGAAAGCCCCGCTGTCGTATCAACTCTGTATATACCGTTGTGGAATCAGGATTATGTAGAAATGTAATGCATTTTTTATTAGTCGATATTTATCTTAAATAACAAATTAGTCTATAAAACTGGACAAAACACGGCTAGCGCGGCGTTTTGCTCGGGGACGTGCCTTAAGTTGTTATTATATAGGCATGAATCCTTTCTGTTCTAAGGTTCATTAGATTCTAAAGATCTCATGCAGTATCGATCGAAACGATTCATAATCGTAACTAATTACATTTTGGAGCGCGAAAATAGGTCAGACGTTGAATTTATTTTTGTTTAACAAAATACCTTCCATAAAATGTTAAGGCGATGTAAAAAACCGTCCCCACCAGTAATAATTCCGTAATAAAAGTCATAAAACAGTGAAGTTCCTACTCCAGCCGGGTGTTTTTCACTTCTCTCAGTAAATGATCTCCACTCATTAGCAAGGTTTCAACATCCTTCATCCGATCACTTCATATCTGAAATAAACAATATTTATTGTTTAAAGAGATTCTGAACTATTTCGTATTTTTACAATAAAATCGACTTTTTGCTGACTCGTGAAGAGTATTTGTTTTAATTGGTACCTACTAGCACCCGGCCCTGCTTTTACGGTTTTTACGACTATACGACGGGATTTCCTTATTATATATGCGAGTTTAATATTAATGTATTATACACAATACGCCTTCCGGAATAAATTCTCTAAACGAAATGATGGTGAAAACTGCATCTAAATGCGTTGCGTAGTATAAGAACAAGGGGGCCACAAAATGGAATGAAATGCTGAACATTGGATATTTTTATGCACGGCAAAAAGGAAAAGATCTATAACAATCACCACGGTTGATAAATGGGTTCGTGATCACTTAGTTGTAGTTTGCTAAATAAACACAGCGTCTATTGGCATAACAGCAAAATAAATACACCAACTATAAAACAGAAAACAACAATTATAATGCCAAAAGGGCCTCAGCTCAGCATTGCCGTTTGCATGCTTTGGATCGTTATCATAGCTTCTATTAGATCCTCTGTGCAAATCTTACCAGCAGGGCTTAAATGACAAACGCGACAATTACTCACTCTCGCTTTGAAGAGATAAATGTCTATTTCTTTTCTCATTTTTAGACAGCGCTGTCATACAAAATACTCGACTCGTTCTGTCAAACTTCATGTTTTATCGTCAAACCCTAATATGACTAACCTAAGTTATTTCGAATTTTGACAATTCATAAGAGATAATCACCGATTTTTGTCTTATTAAGTCGTCCTCGATTTTAATGACGAAAAGAGTAGACAAAATTATGATACAATAAAAGACTAAAAAAGGTCAAAATAACAGGGCAGTCTAATAATTATACTTATTTTAGTCATAATTTTATTTTACAATATATTAATAATTAAATGACTTAGTTTTAAACTACTGTTTATATTGGAATTAAGTTCTTTTCGACGGCTGTGAGAGAAATTGTGGCGGAGATGAGCACCACTTTCAGTAATAACCAGTTACTTTGCCAATTATGGTGATTAACGAAATCAAGGAAGTTATCAAAATAAAAAAGGTAACATCAACAGTTCGTAATATAATTACTGAATCGCCAGTTCATTCCCCAAGGGTGCTGATTAACAACGTTTAGCGTTTTATGGTTATAATAGCGAAATCAACCCCAGCTACACATTTATCTGAACGCCAGTAGTCCTTTTGGTATGTGTGATGATTAACAAAATTAGCAATATCATGAGTTTTATGGTGAGTGTTATAATATCATCATATTTTACTTTGTCCAATTGTGATCGTCCGCCCATTTGTCATTTGTGGTTATTATCTAGTGTATATAATATGTGCGACAAATTTTCCGTTATTTTGTATTTTAATTTCGGCATGCCAAAGAAGAAGATTTAATTTTAATAAAAAAAGTCGGTTACTCAGAAAACTAAACATAAATTAAAACAGGTGGACTTAAAATCAATAAGTACACACTAATTCCATGCACGATGACATGAATGACAGGGAAACGCAAGCCGATGTTGCTATGATATTTTTTTTTTTAATAAATTGCTACATTAGTCTTTCGACCTTTTTTTTTTTTTGAGGGTGGGAAATCATCAAATCACTTCTCCCGCTCTGGGCAGAGCAGGAGAGCGTGTCTGACTAAATCCCACCCGTGTTCCTTCAGTTGCCTGTGCCAGGGGCCACGGTATCCCTCTCGGACTTTCCCGCAACCCTAGCAGGCATCGGCCCTAGCGGACCCAGTCATTGGTGCTGACATCTCTTTGAGGCGCGCGTGGAACACAACGCGCCGGACGTCAGATTCGTAGACAAATTTTGACAAATCGAGAATAAGAGCGTTCTCGCGCTTGTCATGTTGGTCATGCAATCTAGAATATAGACGTATTAATAAGTAAAAACATTTAAAAAATACTATGTGAGTTTAGTTCAAATAATTTATACCCTCTTTCAGCAAAAAAATGCTGACATAATACAAATGGATATTTTCCTATTATATAATACAGAATTCGTTGCCGCTAGATTGTATTTATGGTTCCCTGTGGCACCCTCTGGCGTTATTGTTTTAAACTGTTGACCCGGCATCAAGTGGCAAGCGACGCCCCGACACTAGTGCTAGTGATGTAGTCGCGGATATTTTCGGATAATTCGGAGAAGTGTGGATATTTAAGGGTTCGACCCACAATTTAACGTAAATTCACTGCCATATAAGTATGTTGATATTTTGTAGAGCTATACAGATTTCATGATGTTATCATTAAGGAATTTTAAGTCATGTTCTTAATTACATCTAAATCATAAATCGCACAAATGCCAGTCATTAACATTGACGAGCTAGTATTTTTATGAAATCGCAAATTAATTCCAATAACACTGGCACATTGGCACTGCATAAAGTTCAAGCCAAAGAAGAAAATTCATAAACGTTATTTCCTTCTATGTGTAGTATAAATACTCCAAAAATAAATTATCCGCTTCAAATATCCGCGCTGCGGATACTGCTGTCACATCACTAGCAGAAACACAGCACAGCACTTGAGAGTTATAACAATGTTATATGAAAAATGAACTTATGAATGCTATTTTTTTTCCCGACGCAATTTATACGAGTTTACGACTTGAAATTTTGTATGTTTTTTGAGTGAAACTGACGCAATAATGTTGTAAGTCTGGTTTATTTATATTATTGTTTCGTAACATATTTCTATAAAAAAATGAAAAAAGAATCTTTCTTTAAACTTTTTCTTGTTTAAGGTAACTATTGAGTTTACTGATAGTCTGTCTGTCAGAGAGGTCTTACTAAGTTAATTAAGCAAATGATAAGCATTTATGAAGTCGATGTACCTCAATCAATCAATCAATCAACTCAGCCCATCGTCGTCCACTGCTGGACGTAGGCTTCTCCCAGGCTGCGCCGCAACATCCTGTCCTCCGCCTTCCACATCCAGTCTGATATTCCACGGGCTATTATTTGAGTCGATATACCTGCTGAGACAATAATTTACACACAAGCTAACATCGAATGGTTGTTAGTGATACTATAGAGGCACGAGGAACAGGGTGTAAAGTTCACTCATACCTCCATAGAAAAGGGAGGATCCTCCGACCAGACGGGTGTCGTGTCTGGTGGGCAACTACGCGACGATTAATGTCGGGACGTTGTATCTATGCTAGTTGCGTGGTAAACTCTGCTTGCGCGATGCAGGATTTTCGTGACGTCAGTGTGATGCGTAGTTCGCATGTGGCGATGTTGATACCGCTACAATTCTACCATCATAATCACGCTTGCCCAACGCCACAGGTTGTACTTTATTCCCATGAAATATTATTTTGCCCATTCGCTGGAAATGTGTGACGTCTTCAACGCCACGTGCAAACTACGTTCACACCTGACGTCACGCCAATCCTGCATCTCGCAAGCAGAGTTTTCCGCGCGATGACTTAAATCCGACAGTGACCATCGGCCAGTAGCCTACCAGACACAACATCCGTCTGGTCTATGGAGGATAAGGAACTTTCCACCCTCTTCCTCTATAGATGAAAGGCAGCATCTTTGCAAGATCCTTTTATGAGAGAAATCATCTTTATATCATCTAAAGATAATCCCTTACTCGCCTCTACACAGCAAAAACTCGCCCCACGGTTTCAATTCCCCGATATCCTCGTATCATTTCTGTCCGCTACCCCATGCTGCTCCATAACATTCCAAAGTCCTACTTCCCCCACATTATCCAAGCACATCTTAGTCGAAAGTCTAAAATGCAGAAAATAAAATATTTCTTCTTCCAATATACAATAGTGTATTGTAGTGTTCAAAACCGTTTCGGTACCGTGAAGTTGCCTTTTAGAGACCGGCATTTCCCACTCAATTTGAATTTATATTCGCGAATAAAACCGCTGGAAAACTTTAGTTTTACGTCGGAAATGTATTTTGAATATATCGGGAGATGTGCAGCGGGTAGATGTGTTTAGAGCTGTTTTTAAGGGTTGCAACCTTAAAATGAAAAACAGAACCTTGATGAATGATGATCACATCTTTCTCCGTCTGTCACACATGTTTTTGTCGAGATCTATGCAAGGTAGGAATTTGTATTCTGGCACAATGTTAGGTCTTGGTGACGGACAAACAGATCACGAGTCAAAGACCAAAAAATATTTTTAGAATCCTAAGAGAAAGCTCTTTCAAACTATACCTACCGACCAGCGGTCATAAAAAATATAGCTCGAAAATTGCGATTTAAAATAACCGTCCCCCCCTGCCCCATATCTCCTAGGTTTCTTAGGCAAAACTGCAGATTTAAGTAAGGATAATAAGCCATATCTATCTATCTATCAAATCTCGTATTGAATTAGTTCAGAGGAAATTTATGAGATACCTAGATTTCAAGGCGCAGCAGTTTTCAGACGACTATGCACACCGGTGTAAGCGTTATCATTTTTTACCGTTAGAATTAAGGCGTAATATTAATGATATTTGTTTTCTTGTCAACATTGCTAATGGATTAATCGGTTGTCCCGATTTACTAAGCAAAATTTTTCTTCGCACCAATCAAAATAACCTAAGATTACGACCATTATTACAAGTACCGTTTACAAAGACAAATTATAGGCGTAACGCTTTTTGTATACGCAGTGCAATACTATTCAACAACCTGCCATCGCATTTAGAAATTGATTTATTTTGCACGAGTGCGCTAAGAATCAGGAAAATCTTGAGTAACGAATATTTTCAATGAGTGAATAAAGTGAATGTTTGTGATCTATCGCGGCATACCTAACCATTTTCCATTAATTTTTCTTTTCTTTGATCTTCTTTTTTTTAACATTGTTATTTATATGTGGAAGCTTGTAATTAGCAATTGTCAGTTTTTTGCTATTTCGTTACCATTTGCGTGTATTAGTCTGTAAGCTTTCTTAAAATTGTAAAAATAAAATGAAAAAATATCTAAAGCCAGTTTTATTCTAAAATCTCCATTGATTTTACAGAAAAGTTTTGATGAGTTTCTGAAAAAGTCGTGGCAAAGCAAATAGTAATATGAGAAGTAATTTATATCCATAACTTCAGTAGCGTTACATCAATGTGACCTCGACCCCTGAATTAGGACCTCCTGTATGACAGGGGTCAAGGTTTCTCCTGTTTCACAGATCAGCATGAGAAGGCTTTGACTAAATACAAATTACAGTAATTATAAAGTAACGAAACATTAATGAACAATAAAATGTAATTATGAATTATTATAGACTTATCAGTAGGAAATAACTTTAACATAGGAATGAACCGACAAGATAGAAATCAGAATTTCAATCAGAACGATTATCTGCTAACCCTAACTGGCATTGACACCAATGTTGTACAGTCAGGAAAATTATTTGTTAAGCAAATTGATACCCTACGTCAATTTGCCGTTTTATAACCATGACAAAGAATGACAGTTGTGATTTGTGAACGGAAAATTATAGCTGGTGGTCTATTTGCTAAACATTTAATTTCCCTGACTGTACATACGAAAAGCTATTAAATTTACTTCTCATCATGGTATTGACCAATAAAGTTACCAACTGTTCAAGTGTAGATCCAGTACCCTTGTACAGTAAAGTTGGTTACTTAACGTCATCAATGCCACTGGCTGTGTCGAAGATAATGCACAATAATGGTTAACGGTACTACATCACTCATCACCAGACCCCTACTACGTAGCACTTTACATCACCACTTAAACTGCTCACCCCCTCAAAATAAGCTTAGCATTACACTAAGAGCCCATTGTACCATAAATAGGCATCCAGTATTATCATGCTGCGATGGTTCGGCGCTACGCTGACACACGACATAAATTGATTCAGAAGGTTGGTTTGGAAAAAGAAATAGCCGTGCCTTTTGTTGACATAAATTGTACATTTATGTCAAATCTAGATAATTATGTATATTATAAATCTATGATCTAGATAACTCATTTGTTTAGTGCACAGAAACGAAACATCACCACATACAAAAACACAATTAAATGATACCTAAGTACATGAATATAAAGCAAATACTGTAACGTTACGGTTTGCCCGCCATAAAATGTCAGGGCGAACCGTAGGCCACAAGTTAATTAAAGAGTTCTAGCTACTACAATCTATGTTATAAAAACATTATTTTATAGCTGTCTGGCGGTTTTGAGTATTATATTATAATTATACGGCCTACGCGAATGTCCTGCAGTTATGGTAGCGTCGTGTGACGGGTCGTTGAGCTTCCTAAAATAGGGTTGAGCTACACGATGACCGATGCATGCATGCCGTCTGTTAGGACAGGTAAAGCTGCAATGGCTTTTTCTTCAAAAGGCTCATCCAGACATGGCCATGCATTGTTAGACTCACATAAGATCCTAATAATACAATTTTTGGACTTTAAAAAAGACCATGACCTCTGAGTTAGTTTCGGCATTTCTTCTCAGGGCTTCTCAGTCAGCTAGGAAATGTCTATCATGTTGACGTGATAAAACGTCTTAAAAGATCTACTTTCAGAAATAAACATACAATTTCATTTCATATCATCCGGAGATCCAGGAAACTTCCTGGTGGAAGAGGAGCGGCGTTCTCATGCCGTGCAGCAGACGTAGCCCCGAGGATCCAGATACCTTCCTGGTGGGCGGAAGAAGAGGCGTTCCCACGCCGAGCAGCAGAGGCGAATTCAGCTCCAGACATGACTGGATGGCAGCTTCCAGAACGTGTCTGGCCGGGAACATAGCTCCCGAACATGCGCTGGTCATCCATAGAGACAATTCTGTTTACCTTGGATACGTCAAAATATCAAAAACGAATCTCAAAATATTGAATTTACGGTGTAAAATAGAATAAGTAATAAGAAACTAACCTAATAGACGTGGTATCATAAAGATAATAATACAATACATGGTGCAAAAATGTAATATAAAAAAAACAACCCATTTTAAAGAGATAAAGTGACGCTATGACTTTGACATACTTAAATGGGAGCGTGGCTATCCTACGGGTTATGTCAAACGACTTTGGTTCTCTTTCAGACTACGCTTTCAGATTACGTCGGTTGATTCGATTCTTCAGAGAAAATCCGAGCATAGCTTAATTAAAGACCACTGAACTATTTTTGTGCACCAGCCACCAGTTCACGACTCCGCTAAAAGGCTTTTTAAATATTTGTTTCCAACTAATGTTATTTCCACTTAAAAATCAATTTAATGCTAGTAAAAATGTAATTGTTTTTAGAATGACTGGTACTATTTCTAGTCATGAAATTTGTTGGTGAGGTATTAAAGGACATGCATAATGTTTGGCCTAGTACAGACAAAAACTAATAATATTAAAAAAATAACAGACATTTTTATAATCCCACAACAGCTTTCGATACTCGGCAAAACTTTGCTGGAAATATTTCAATTTAAAATATTATTATTTTGATGCAAATATTCGGTGATCTTTATGTTGCCCGTTTTAGAAATAGCTGGTAATTGGGACATACTTATTGTAACAATTAATATAATGTCACGAGTATTTTTAGATTATAAAATTTTAAAACTGTAAGTACCTTTTTAAAGTGTATCGAATATTAACAAAACTGTATTGAAAATAATATTTAATCATTGATCAATGTATCAATTTCATTTTTAAATACATAAAAAGTATGTACCTACATAACTAATGGCAGCACCTTCTTTAACTTTCATAATCATTGTCGCAGCCCGTCATTGTTATGCATCTGTTATTATGCAATTTATGTTTTGCACAGAGCTATAACGAACATCGAGGGCGGCATCCAAAGTTAGACAATGAAAAACCATTATAATTTTTTTCTAAACGAAACATCTCGTGTGTTAGAAAGAGTACGCTAAAGTGCTTAATATGCCAGTAGTTATTTTTGTTAAAGACACTAACTAACTAACAAGATGATTAAAAAAATATGAGTTATGACGGTAAGTGATAGTTGCACTGTTTCATAGACACTTTTGCATGTTACCTTTAGCATAAAACCAGTGTTAACAATTTGTTAGTGAACCAATAAAAATTAATAAATGACCCTGGTGACCCAGTTTAAGTCACATACCTCATAAGTCATATTTTTAGAATCTTCTCCTGAAGCCCTATGTTAACGTATTAAAAAAAACACGACTTTACTGATTGGGTTGTATAGTCAGCCATGTTGATTTTTGTGAAACCTCACCTATTGGAGTAGGAATCGCCTTCAAAATCCTGCGGAATGCGATTGAAAGTGAAGTGCGTTACGCTTGAAGGTCAGCACAAACCTAACGACATGTAAATAATTAAAATGCATCCGGACAGACGTCTGGTTGATATGAGAGAATAAAGAATCCTACAGACAGAGCATAATTATGTAAAAACATAACCCTTCTTGTCAGTCAAGTAATACACTTGGATAATTTCTATGTTATTTATAACTCTTTGGTGCCGCGTGTGACAGCATGATGAAAGTTTTGTTGTGGTTTCTTGTGATTTGTTCAAAAATATCATTGGCTGTGTTTCTGGTTATCTTCTTTACAGTTCTGAGTGACTTCGCCATTCTTGGACTATAGATCTTCGCATAGCAGTTTACCTCGGCAACACCTTTAGCTCGTATCTCGGACCACTCTGATTTTGCCTGATATCCAATGAAGATCTAACGTTCTATAAACTGGGGTAAAGCAAATGAATCATTTGTGATACAGTCATTAGATTTGAGTGAAATTCAATCTGTTGGAAGACAGTGGATTATTCCGCTATCGACAGTGTTGTTTTTTATTGGTTTGAAGTCATCCGTTTTGGGAAGGGTGTTATGGCCCTTCACAAAGTTTTACGACGAACAAAAATGTATAGGGCTTTGAAACACTATTGTTGCATCTTAATACATTTTGTTTTATTTGTGTCCATTTCTGGCCAACCTCGTATAGCACCGTTATCCACCTCCTTTTCAATACACATATATTTGTTTATATTTTTGGAAACTACATTGAAAACGCAGTATAGTTAAAAGACGCACAGGTCACTTGGGTATAGTTACCGAGTAGTATATTCTCATGCCTGACACATTGTAAGTTTCTGCTGGACTTTCTGTCTTTCCTTATACCGGATCCTTGTACTCGCAGCACTCGGGACGTGGAGATTAGTATTCCTCCGACGTTCATTCTCCAAGCAAAATTCAGGGAACCGAGGCTGTTTTTCCATCTTTATTAAAAGGCTCGTGTGCAATAAACAAGATATTGTTGTGCTTAGTTTAAGTTTAGATTAGATAAGTTAAATCATCACCAAGTTGTTCTTTTCATTCAAACAATAGGTCCATCAGGACAACATAAAGATCTAGAGACCATTGTTGTAAGAACAGCTTTACAATTAGGTTCCATGGTCTACAAACGAATGACGGTTATCACCGTAAATAGGTTAATCTGTTGGTATATTCTGTGTAAAGGCTCCTGCAGAAAGACGCGACGCGACAGCGCGGCGTGACTTGTAAAACAGTTTCCATGAAGTTTTCATAGAAATTGTTCGCTGTATTTCGCATCGCGCCTGTTTGAGGGAGCCTTATATCTCGCCATAAAAACGTAGTTGAAGAAGGCATGTAGCTGTCAATAGTGTCAGTCCCTAGCATCAGGTGGGATGACAGCTAACTAAGACTTCACCTAAATATATCCTAAATAATATGGTCTCATAAATTTGCATGACCTCATGCTGCAGTAAAATAATTAGCTAGTCAGCAAAGCAGGGTAACATGGCTGATTGCGCTCTGTCGACTGCTGTATAATTTGTGTTTATCTAAAGTCACTATAGAAATGAATAGTCCCATAACTTCATAACATCAAGCCTGTTTTCCGATGTTTTTGGCAGAGGTGTACCTGTATTATAATTATCCACATTACGTTAGTTGATTCATTGAGTCGTAATTATTTAGAGTGCGTTAATAATACCAACAATAAGAACAATGGCACTGCACTCTTTACCACACAAACTACATGGCGCGGTAAACCAAAATAATGCCAAAAAGCAACTAGCGGAAAATTACAAAGCTTAAACAGTAAGTCCACGTTCCAACGGACGTAATAAAATCGCAGCGTAATGAAAACGCCTAACGCGATTTTTGCCCGCCATCAACAAGAGTGTTTGAACGAGCGTTATAAAATCACTACGAACCACAGAATAATGATTCTTCGTGCAGTGCGGACGTAGGAAGTGTTCCGCAAAATGATTTGCGGTAGCCATTTGTGAGGCCAGGAGACCACAAAAGAAAAAAAAGAAAATTTTGATGCATCAAAAATGTTGATTACCTGATTAATGAACTATGTTTAAAAGGCCAATTTTTGATAAATAAATAAATCTTCTCGAAAATTTGTAAAAGAAAATGAGTGCGTACTGCGTAGGTACTTAAGCTATCGTCTATCGTCTAATGACGTCCGATACCTGACTTCAAATAAATTACTTTCATGATTCTATTAATAAAACATTGGAACAATGCTAACGTTTTATTTACTTACGCGTCCTTTGGCTCGGCATCGCTGTACGCCACGGCCTTGAGCATACAGCACGTCCGCCCTTTACAAGCCGGCGCGTACTGACAAACGTGCGTAACTTTTTCGCGTCCGTGGGAACATAAGTACAGAACAGAACTTCCTATGTCATATTCATTCAACGGTCAACGTTGAGCGTCGGAAATCGAACACGGCG
Organism: Brachylomia viminalis; assembly: GCA_937001585.2. Lineage (NCBI taxonomy): Eukaryota > Metazoa > Arthropoda > Insecta > Lepidoptera > Noctuidae > Brachylomia > Brachylomia viminalis. Next base: position 1,876,779 of record OW443307.2, on the reverse strand, counting down.
CGATAAAAATCGCGACGGGAAAAAATCGCGCCGTGTGAACAGATGTACCGCTTTCTATTGTTCCAGCGGCACGCGTTTTTATTCCACCGCGATTTTTTACGTCCGTGCGAATGTGGGCTAACGCTTTGTTGAAATAATCATGTTCAACGATTATTCCACAAAACGTTAATATTTTTAAAGTTTTGTGGGCAATTAGCAGAACCAGCTAGTTGGTAATTCAGCCGGAACCATGCTACCGGGTTGTGAACGAGTGCGGTGATATGGTGATAAGAGGCGCGGTAGCGGGCGATGAACAAAACAAAAGAATACAAAAGTTTGCAAAACAGAAAAAGTGATGAGCAGACAGTACCTCAAACACAGTGTTTCAAGTACATCACAATGTTTTTGTTTGACCGTTGACCCATAAACTAAGTAGGGTCGAATTCATACAGATCTACGAAAATTCGTGGATAGGTCACTATTCTTCATACGTTAATGAGATGTCTTTGAATTATAATAAAAGTAGGTACCTACTTAAGACAGGTATTATCAAGGATTGATTAATCTAAGATGCCAGGGTCTGATAACTAGACCTAATGAACGATTATTTATAGACTAACTTATTTATTTAATCACGACTCATGAAAGTTTAAGAAATGCTTCAGCTGACAAACTTAAAATTATTAAAAGTACTAAGTAATTAGTAGAAAGTTACATACGTTATTTTTTTATATAAATATAAGTATTTTTTTTATAAATTCATTTTTATTTATAGGAAATTGATTTTTATATATATATATATTTTTTTTTTAAGTAACTAGCTTTTGGCCGCGGCATTGCCCGCGTGGATGTCGGAAAATATTCTACGGAAACGTACTACCGGAATTAAAAGTTTAGTAAGTGTTATTCCAGGTTGTAAAGTATAATGTATGCCAAATTTCATCCAAATCCGTTCAGCTGTGTTTGAGCCAATCCGGAACATACATACAAACAAAGAGGGAACATGTGCAACAAGTTATTAAAAGAATTAAGGTCTTCAAGATATACAACTTGGTGATGCAGTGATTTCCTGTGCAAATCGCAAGCGCATATATTAGCTGACCGATTTTGTAGCGGTCAGTGATGCGGCAACTGCGCTAATTTACACTAGCACTGTAGCTACGTTATTGGAATTTAGATAGGCAATATTATTCTAAATCTGCTCATGGTAGGATGAATCTGCTCGGAAATTAGTACAATAATATTCATGTATTATATTAGATCTGATGTGGGTGTACACTATACTGGCTTGTGAAATAATTTCACAACTTTTAAAAAGTTAACAAAAAAAAGTTATCCAATCTTAACATCGAACTAAAAACCACGCTGCAATGAGACATTTAAGATAATTTTCAAGTAAACAACACCTTAAATAATTATCCTATTGTAAGGTTTATGAATTAAATAAGCAGGCCGATCCTAGTACTTAATTCGTTTAAAATTAAATGTACTTTTAGATTAGAATGCGAACTTTCTTACAAATACGACAATTGCCTCTAAGACACTTTTAATACTGGTCGCAACATGGATTGAAAATGAAGCAGTGTCAATATTGTGGATCTCGTACTTAAAAAACGTTCAAATTCAAGTCGCAGTCTCATCTCAGCGACAATCAATGTCAAAAACTTGTCAAAAATTTATGTAAATTGATTGTATTTTTGACAGATTGATACTGAGCTCTGAGGGGCAATTCCCGTATTTTTAAGACCGTTCGCATTCTAATCTCAGTCTCAATCTGTCAAAATTACAATCAATTTACATACATTTTTGACAGGTTTTTGACATTGATTGTCGCTGAAATGAGATTGCGACTTGAATTTGAACGTTTTTTAAGTACGAGAATTGGCCTACAGACTGTGAACGTTCTTTAATTTACGGGAATTGCCCCTCTGATGTCAGATGGCGGTAAAAAGTAGACAACGCGCTCGCTAGCGTCGTTGGAAGAAATCGAAACTTAATATTTTACAGAGAAAAGATTAGATTTTTTGGATGTTTGTTTGTTAAGCTTTCACACTAAAACTGCTGGACGGATTTAGATGAAATTTGGCATATGGGTAGACCGTGGCCTGGATTAGGACATATGATACTTTTATCCCGATATTCTTACGGGATCAAGACTTATGTGGCTGAAACCGCGGGGTGCAGCTAGTATTATAATGATAAAATAGAGATATCAGTTGTATACTTTGAATAAGAGTATTAATAGTGGATGTCGATTAATGCAAAAATAAATAAATATATATAATAGAGATATAACTAGTCATTCCGTTCACCATAATGTAAAGAAGTACAAAAATATATTTATGCTCCATACACACAGCAACACCCGCTCCTCGCTAATCTCGACACTAAGCGCTCACCCTCTTACAACACGCGTTAAAAGGGCAACATCATCTGCAATGCAGATAAATATCATATTTCGTATTTAATTTAATTAATGATATTCATTTTATAACGTAAACGACTGACACTCATGGCGACATCTATCCGAGAATTGGTTAACCAGTTTATGGGTCGGGTTCTAGAATAACCTACGCTTCTCTTCAGCCTTTTCCGAACTATGTTATGTTAGGGTCAGCTTTTAGTCCAACTGGATGCAACTGAATACCAGTATTCTATATGGAGCGACTGGCTATCTGTACTCCACAACCCAACTAAGAACTACTGGCGGTACCCCTTGGTAAGACCAGTTGTCATACTTTCGGGCTTCTACTACGAGTACCCGTAACAATTACTGTCAAAGAGAAACAATTAATGACATCCGGGTCAAATATGAATGGCTGGGTACACACCGCATGACCGGACGCTCCGAATTAAGATCGGCGATCCACGATCATGGAACACCGATCTCCGATCATGGATCGGAGATTCCTTCGCAAGTTCCGGTGTAGAAACTCGCGGTCCTGCCCTGCGCTCCAGTGCCGATCCACGTTTTAGCTAGATTAAGTTCAGTTGAACACACGCTCGATATGGATAGCCGAGCGCGCCAAACGACTGAAGCAAAGAGTACAGTGCAATTATATGACTGAGGCGCCTTTGAGTATTGTCAAAAAACCGGCAGCGCTCGGGTCGGCCGCTCTACGGAGCGCGCGCTCCACTGCGTGTGCTCGGATCGCGCGCGCCACGTCCACACAGTCGGCGTACTTGGATAAAGCTCCTGCCGCGCCGGATCAGAGTGCACTGGATTGCCCGGTGTGGACCCAGCTAATTAATAATAGGTACGGAGAATTCCTGCCTAGCCTGGTTTCGTTGACTACTAACGGATAATTTTCTTAGCTTTACTAAAGTGATGCATTCTAAAAACCTTTTTTTTATTAAAGGAGCAAATGGCAAGCAATGCAATGTTTTGATTCAAGAGTAATGTTTCAGGCACTTCATACATTTATTTGTTGTCATGCACATCACACATTTCACAATAGCTTAGTGTCCGTTTTTGTACATGATCCCTGTCAAAGTACTGCAATTGCAAAGTATTGCTATTGAGTTTGTGAACTTTAATTTAAAATAAATTGAGTCAAAACTTATCACTATACAATAAATTTCACAAAAATTATATGTCTTGATGTCGGTATGATTTCCATTTAATTGTGTTTAAATACAAACACACAATAGTCATAACTTTTAACACACACAGGGATATAGTCATTTTAGGTGAATCCCCAGCTGTAGCTCGCTAAATTCATAGTTTTCTGCACATTGCAGCTCTGTTTTACGTCGTATGTTGTGTAGAATTTTTCAAAATGTTTCTTAAGACATGAAATTCTTAGGTGGAACACATTTCCAAAGACGATTGATATGAAATCGATGATTATTATACAGTTATTAATATCTATATCATATCTACAGTCGCGAATCACATTTTGATCAACATACGACGCGCGACGTAAAACAGCTGCATTTTGCAAAAAACCTAAGAAATTTCAGTCCGACGGGATACAACAGCTGAGGATTCACCTTAAATAAGGTGGTATTAGAAGGTAGTTAGTAAAAAAAAACTGGCTAAGTCAATTCTAATGTCATTCAAGTTAGTCTCTTAGGGCGATTTGCAGCTTTTACTTAAATCTCGACTTAACTTTAATCTCGATTTAAATTGTAGCGGTACGTCTACATCCCCACATCACATGCGAACTACGCATCAAACTAACTTCACGCAAAATCCTGCATCGCGCAAGCAGAATTTACCGCGCAACTAGCATATATACAACGTTCCGACATCAATCGTCGGACAGCTGCCTACCAGACACAACTCTCGTCTGGTCGGAGGATACTGCCTTTTCTGTGGAGGTATGAGCGAACTTTACACCCTGTTCCTCATACTTCTATAAAATTAACGTAGTAAGTTAAAATGTAGTTCGGTTTAGGGTTGTAGAACTTTGACGTTTATTTAAATCGAGATTTAAGCTAAGTCGAGATTTAAGTAAAAGCTGCAAGTCGCCCTTAGATCAGCAATTCATATCAGACCTGAATGTCATAGCAAAAATATTTTTTTTCTAATATTTTTCATCATACCTACTTAACACAGACTCATATTGCTTTATTTTATTCGATCCGCATATCAACACAACAATAGTAATAATCACACCGGAGAGGATTATTACCAGAGCTCTGTATTGTCCACCGGGGAAAAGAACAATACGTGCATACATAATATTTAAATATTAAGGCGCTGCCCAAACGTAGAACACCGAAAACGCTCAGTGTTTTGGCGCACAGTTGCCGTATTGGTACATATTAAAAGCCAGAAAAAAAATTAATAGTATCAATTTTATGATATAAAAAACGTAAAACAGAGCTCAAAAAATATTTTTCTTCGCACAACTCTTAAAATTTTGAGCATAAACTATCATATTTTATGTAATGGTATTGAAGGGAATTCAATCAACTAAAGAAATAGGCACCTAAAAATATTCCACTGAGCCGTGCATTTATTTTTTAATGTAAATAAAACTGCAAAATTACTTTTATTTTGGTGGTCATTCGATTCAACTAATAACCTTATTTTATTGCCGCGATGCGCTATTGTCAATTATCAAAAAAAAATGCTTGCTGACCCGCCTTAAAACAACGTTTAAAAATGTTGCTTGTATTTTTGTATTTTAAAGAATGAAAGGATTTTCCATGTATGCTCCTGGCCTCCTGGGTCAATTAAGGGTTTTTTTTCTTTTGTTAATATTACAAATGTAAAAAATATAACCAACTAACAAAAATATTATATTTCTAAAAGATTTTCAACCCTAAAAATCCGCGTGGGTCATTAAGACCAATAATTCGTTCCATTGTTACCGTTCTAAAAATCCGTTCACCCAAATAAAATTCAGCGTTGCACCTAGATTCAGTGTGAAATCAGCTGGTGTGAGGTCATAAGTCAGCGGGGTAATGTGCCCATAAAGTACCACCCGCATCCCACCCAGAGATTAATCAAGAAACCAGTTTGTTCTAACTATGAAAATATGTAGAGATATGTGGTTGGCCTTTTTAGAACCGACCTCTTTTCCCATTTGCTGTCGATGATCATAAAAATGGAGAAATAATAATTCGCTGTGTTTGTTTTGTGGGAAATGAGTATTTTAAGTACAGGTGAAGCGTTGAACGCTTTTAAATTTTATTGTGAAGGTTTGTTGGGTTAGAAGTTAAGTAAAGTGAAGTGTTTTTGTTTGATTTTATAGTTAGATAAATGTTTATTTTTGTTTGTAAAATAAAAAGCAAAGTTTTCTTCTCGTCTTGTCACTTTTTGTTCGTATTATGTACACTGCTACAAGGATTTTCTGGCGCTCGTATGACAATGGTGCCGATTCTGTTGTACACCGAACTAAACTAACTAAACTATCACTAAAATTCCTTACTTTTGGCTATGGGAATTTTTACGCTATTCTGCAAAATAAAATCTCTAAATTTAAAAATAATTTTGACACTTCTAAAATCAAATTTGACAATTATTGCGACTCCACGTGGTACTTGTTTGCCGTACCACGTGATCTTTTTTTAGAGCCGTAGGCGCGCATTATGTGCGGCCTCGACTTGTTTTGTATGGAATTTTTTACTTTTTGTATGGAAAATATAAAAAAATATTACCAACACGTTGAGTTTTATAGGTTTGCGGGTCACAAAGGGGGTCGAAATTTTCATTATAGAGAGATATAAGCAAAAGAAAAGAAAAAAAGATACAGTACTGTTTTTGCATCTGAAGTCGAGGTGTTGGTGTGAATTTTAGTTCATGACAACTAATTTTATTCCACACCTTTTTAATCGCGATTAAAAATAGTCAGATTTAGTTAAGACAATCAAAATTTTAGGTGAAAAACGTAAAATTCAGAATAGCAAAATTGCCATTTTCACTAAATTATAATCTCAGTGCCATCTTAGTGCTGTCAAACTAAATTAAAGTTAAGTTGTGTCACTTTAGTCAATTTCAGAATGGGAAATCGTCGTTTGACAGGAATAAACTAAATTTTGGTGATTTTTAGTCTAGTTTAGAGAATTTTGTGACAAGAGAATCGGCACCATTGACTGAATTGTTTAGTGAAATATATTAAAATCAAGATGGCGGCGTTCGTTCCCATTTTGGCGACACACCAAAAGATCCTTGTACGGCTATATATTATTTATAGTATTTTTTAAACACAAATAATTAACCGACTCGCAGAATGTTCATGTGTCAATTTTGGTTGATGACAAAAAAAACAGAATCAAATGAAATAACAACGAAACACAAGTACTTACACGACATACGACTCACAAAAACAGTGAACTAGAAATATAAAACAGCCATCCTCCTGTCATTCTCATCACAATAAAAGTTGACGTGTTATCACGTCGTGTCGGGGGCACGTATCTTCGTGTCGTGTCACGCTCCTCGACACGTGAGGTACCTACGACGTGTTGCTGCCAAATTAGACAGCTCAGAACGTCCACTTCTTACAACGATGCGTGTTTAGACACAGATACATACAATAGCACGTTGTTTAATATGTGAAATGGGGTGGTTTTGAGCCGAGCTGTTGTCGTAGCTATTCCACACAGATAAATATGTGATATTCTTTTGTTTCTCATACGATCTTAATTGTGTTATAAAATGCAGTGTTTTTTTGATACGGTTAAGCCACATATCGTTGGTAGTGACCCTGCCTTCTGAGCCGCTGGTCCCGGGTTCGATCGCCAGACATGTCAAACATTTGTGTTCATGAAAATGTCTGTTTGACCTGTGTCTGGGTGTGTATATATATATAAGTATGTATATCAGTCATCAGGTTACCGTAGTACAGGCTCTACGTAGTTCGGGACCTGAAGACCTTGTGTGGATGTTGTCTCATGTTATTATTATTATTATTATATCCTTTTCGATTATTGTTTATAAGGTAACTTAGTAGGTAACTAACTTGTCTAGACACAAAGATCCTTTAACTCATATGAAAATTCGCTTTTAGACGTCAAACATTAATAAATATCATCTTACCGGAACCTATTTAATATAACTGATAATGTGACATACTTGTCAGATAATAACATTGGTAATTGTCACATTTTCACGACAGATGCTGCTTAATAAAGCAGAAAACTATGAAAAATACTTAAAAATATTTCAGATTATCATTTTGGTTTTATTAAGTCCCCAACCTTTTAACTGTCGCCAGACCCACATTCAGATACATCATACAACTAAGAAGTGAACCTTTTGCATCAATCTATTGAACGTTCAAACGTGTTCGTCCAGACGGCCGTGATCGGACCTTTGCCTGTCGACTTTTATTTATTACAAAGACCGTCGCATTCACACGGTTAAGTAGTAGGTACGTTGTGATTTTTTAAATAACCCATATATGTAGGTACCTATTGGTTGGGTTCAGTGGTTATTCCGCCACTTCTTCTTCCCAGCTAAAGCACTAGGAAGTGGTGAAGGGCGGGCGTTTTGGGGGACTGTCTTATGTGATTTTGACGTTCAAAAAGTGCTGATTCTCAGCCCAGTTTGAATAAATGACTTTTGATTTTGTTCAGGTTATTCAGTTTTTGGTTTGGCCTGTTATCTGTAAATAAGAAAAGTATGAGTTGATAACGGTTAAAGCGTTCGGTTTCTGCGAATCATGATCAGCAAAAGCTGCTGTCTATTAATAAAGGTAGATTCCGACCAAAAACGGGTCCAATTTCATCCAAAAACTTGTTAATCGATAGGATTTTTTTTGTGAAAGTAAAATGAAAACGGGATCTATCTTTTAATCATTGAATTAGCCCGTTTAATCCCCACAAATTCAAAACACACGGAAATTTACTTAACACAAATCTTTAATAAACGATCTAAATAACGATCGAATAATAAAATCGTTTAAACTCTCAATGCAGGTGGTTTTAGATGTTATGATTGGTTTTCCAGACAAATCGCTTTAGAATCTTACCTAATTGTAATTGTAAGGTGAATGTACATACCTATGTACGATCACAGTAAGTTAACTCAGCAAATCAATCAATTCCTAAAAAAAAGACATTCATACACAAATCACTCACATTTCTAATTTGATAATCCATTGCGGTACATACAGAGGTGGACGCGTCGTAAATCTGAATGGAACGCGAATAGGTAACGTTTTTTATTCGATATTAATCAATTTCGGCCAGCTATAGGGTGGGGTGGCTCGATCGCGTTAGTTGAAAATTGTTTTTTTTTTTTCATTGACATGGCTTTGAGGTATTTGTGTCTTAGTAATAACAGCCGCACGGGACGCTGATCAACCGATCAGGTTAAGCTACGCTTGCCACGGTTGGCTCACGGATGGGTGACCATCTTTACATACCAAGACCCGTCCGTACCTCGGAAAGCACGTTAAGCCGTTGATCCCGGCTGTCGTTCGTGGATCTTTGACAGTCGTTACGGGTCGTCAGAAGCCCGAAAGTCTGACAACTAAATCAAATCAAATCAAATAATTTGTTTCCTTGCAAATATGGGTATAGTATACATAGGTGTTTTTTATAATAAAGTTCTCCATATTTTACCGTCACATGGGCATGCAAAGGTTTCAATTCCAAATTAAAAATTACATTAAGTGTCAGATTATTGTAATTACAATACAAATATTATTAAAAATGTCAGCGTGATAATAAATAAACTCTTACCAAGGGATATCGTATTACCCAGTAACTGGGTTGTGGGTTTAGATAGGCGGTCGCTCCATGTAAAAACTGGTATTCAGCTGCATCCGGTTAGACTGGAAACCAACCCCAACAAAGTTGGGAAAATGGCTGGCAGATGATGATTGACATAGCTTTGTTCTAAATTCTTAATACGGTAAATTTTACATGACGTTATGGTCTGTTCTCAAAGTATCTGACGAAAATATAAACAAATGGATCAGGAAACGTATCCATGCCCATCTGTAGTGCCACTTGCAAATTTAACGCTTATATTTGGTTATTTGAAAAAAAAAACCTGTAGAAAACACCGATTTAAAATCACATCAAAATGTGTTTTACTCAAAGTTTATGTTAATTTTATAACTTCAATTATAGTTGATGATTTTTCAATTACAATGTTATTCAAACAATCATTATTGGATTAACTGTTGAGAAAATAAGTTGAAACCTTCTAAATACTGACGCGTGTGATATTAATTCTCTTTAGTGATTGAATTTAACCAGACATGGTTTGTTTACACTTTCATCACATTCTTTTGAAAAATACCATTATGTGAATGGCTGAATGCAAGCATTTCAATTTACAGCTGGTGCTTGACGCTGCTAAGCTATAGATGATCGTTGAGCATTTTGAAAGAAAAATTATCAGCTACTATCAACATTAAGGCCACTCCAAACCACAGTGCAAGTAACCAGTACAGTTAGACATTAACGTTTAGCCAATGGTTGTTATAGATTGTCTGATTACCCGTAATTTTAATTTCAACCAACCCACTACTACCCTACATTACTACACCCCAATACTTGATGTACACACAGCAGCAGATCAAGTTATCACAAACTATAAAATTTTCTCATTCGATTTTGAATTTAACCTTCAACATTTTATTGTTTAAAATTCTTTGGAGAAATATGACAGTTTTGTATAGCCTAATGTGCTGTCGACTGTACAAGGAAGAAAATCACATATTTAAGTACTGTCTTAAAAAGAGATAAACGTTCAGACATGGATATTAATTGTTAAGCAAATTGAGAACCTACCAAATTAAACTCTCCGTCTATACTTATTCAAATCACAGCAGTAATTCTTTGACAGTTGTATGAAATGGCTATATCAATACAAATTGACGTAGGGTGTCACTTTGGTTGTAATAATTTCTCTGCATGTATACCTAAGTATGTATTGTATGGGTAGTTGGATACCCAACTAATAAGACATCGATAAGATCACATTTAATCCTATGGAACCGATGCCCACATTTAGCTTGATAACTCAAACAACCATCCAGGTCTCCCCAAAGGCAAATTTTTCTTTAGCCCCAATAGTGTGGTGGTAGCCGGCTGAATATTAAGGGGCACATACATCAATTCGCGATAAAAGATCGGTTATCTCCGGCCTAGTTCGTATGCCGGTCGCGACTTCGCGAGCCGTTCTGAATGAAACAGGCTGTCCGGCAGGGCTACCGAATTGACGGGAGGCTGCGATTTTATTTATTTAGTCCTTTTGTGTTTCATGAGCTAAATCGAGTTTTGTAGATTTTGAGTTCTATAATAGAATAGCATAGAATAGACTATTGGTCAATATTAAACAAGTATCTATACGATATACGAGTACCTTTAGGGTGTATAATATGTAATACCTACCTATAAAAATGATGATTGTTGACTGTGTCCAAATAAACGTTATTCTTTCTTTCTTTCTTTCTTTCAATGTCAGAAACTCTTTCTTTTCTCAGAAAATTGAGCTCAATATGAAAAGCTTCTTTTATATATTTCGAAATTCATTTAGTTAGTTACCTGCTATTAAATTGTTTTATTTCTCACGTATTCTCAAAATATTTTAAGCTCTTATTACTTACCTTCTCAATTATTTGTGATCACAGTAACATTATAACAAACATGTTTTTAAAAGATATTGATTACACAAATAAATATCTTCGAAAAATATGTTCTACAATCCATAACTAAACCCTATTTCACACCAACCCCTAAACCAAAATTTCATAAAACCAATCCCTCACCAGCCCTACATCTAATCCGACCATTCATCTGGATTGAGGCTGATCGAAAGGTATACCTTAATCGGTCTATTGCAATTTATTTGTTTGTTTCTTGGAAGATACAACAAATAGTGAGGATTGCTGCTGATTCCAAAGGATTTTGTTTGTGCCCATTTGCTTTGCAAATCTGTTTTCGACAGAATAGTGGGGTTAAAAAGGCCACATTGAGCAATTCCTCTAAAAGCAATTCATTTCCCGAATTACCAGCAGATCATTAGAAGTCCTTTAATATTCGTAAAATGGTGACACATTTAGCTGAATAATAATAAATTCGTTTGATATCAGAATCATAATTGGTGTAAAGATTGCCTTTTAGACCCTTAGGGCTCGTTTAGTCACAGCCTTATTTGCGTGGAAGTGTCTGTTTTAGATACTTTGATACATAAACTTTCTAATCAAGGGAGTTAGAATTTAGTTCCTGAAAGTTTTGGTGAAAGAGGTTAAGTATTTTTAGAGTTACCAAGGTTAGGTAGGTACTGTTCTTGCCGTTCGTTAAAGTTTCTAAACTAGTAATTTACGGTTACCTAGCTTTTTTATAGTGGGTATTCTTGTTAAGTCTTTTGACTAAGGCAAATAAGTTTATGCTAGAATTGGGTTCACTTCTGCAACAATACGTTGCAGTTAGTTTTGAAACTTGCACTCATAGAGTAAACACAACATGAACACGAACGATTTTAAAATTAAAAATACTTCATTCGCAAATAACATTTTGTTTGTTAACTAACTGTGTGTGTTACTTTATTCATATCACCGGATGATACTTATTGTGCTTGTCGCAAAAAAAAAAAACCAAAACGCTCTAAATAAGTTGTATTTTTATTCTAAAATCGTTTGAATTTACGTTACGTTTACGTCTCCCATTCATGTCCCTCTGTTTGTCGTTCTAGTCTGTAACTTTACCAGAGCAGGACAAAAGACTTCTTCTCATTCGGAGAAGGAATACGCATTAATCACCACGTTTCCTAGTCATTACGTGTTAGCGAGTCAGACTTAAAAATCTATAAGCTAATAAAAGTTTTCCCAAAATTAGTCGTTAGCAGTTTGTGTACAAAAAGGGCTCAAACACATCAGCCTATTTTTCCACTAACACCGGTACCATTTAACATTAATTACCACTGTGCTATCCACATTTCGTAGTATTGTACTGTGACATACGGCTAATATGGTCGCCGATCATGTTAGTGGCGATTATTATATTATTATTCAAAAAATATATTTTATTATTTGCCCGTGCTTCCCACGGCTTTTATTACTTGACAAAACATCAAGATATAATTAGTACATAAACTTTCTGGAATACATTAAAACCTATAATTATGGTACTTCCCGCTGACTTAGATTCATGAAAGGAGTATGGGCGTCGAATTATGGGTTTCTGCCCTGAAGTCCATAAGCTATAAGGAATATACCAATGGAAAGAACTTTTCAAGTAGAACCTTGGCTACTAACACGACTTTTGCAGAGAAGTCGCCATAATTTAGTGCCTAAAAATATTACAAATTATGAAAAAAAACAGTCTTTATTGTATTCAGGAGATCGTTTCCCATGTTTTGTATAGCGTACATGTTATGGCCGGAGTCCCATACAAAAATTAAACGTCTCCTTTTGATGCTCGTGGCTCTGTGTCATAACAACAATAATGGCGTCCGAAACAGAAATAAAAAAAAAACGAGTAATATGAGTGGAAACTACCCTGTGTGAACACCCCTGAGTGAATATTCTGTACTTGTCCTATTATGTATTCTGTGACCTAACCTAAACCAATTGATCAGGGTGCCTTAGCTTAGTTACTGCGACCGATTCGGAATTAAAGGCCACACCACACGATTATTGTGACTGCAGATAAGCCAGTCAGCGTTACGTCTAAACGTGGGTAGTCGTTTTGTTAAACTTAACGCAATGGGAATCAAGATGAACGTTGTTCAGCTGTTTTACATAACGGAGTTGTTTTGTAAAATGGCTAGTGGTTATGTAAAACAGCGGGTTCAACAATCCATCTGCGACATACATATGCCTATTGATTACGTCTATCTAACTTTACAACTATGAGATTAGTAAATGATGCGAACGCCAGTAGATAGATCACGGTATCACTTTCACATTTCTCCTACTGAGCATGCTCTCTATCCCACCCGGTCATACCGCCAACATATAAACCGTTGCCAATGCGGGGCTCGGTGCAGCCCCTACAATTTATAGCGCACATTTAGCTCGCATACTTTACGCTCTGCCCTCTTAACGCAACACTACATTACGACTGCAATGCCCGATGTATCGCGGTGTTAGGATGCTGCGGGTTTTAGGGAAATGCGTTTATTATGATTACGTTTTATTACTTTTTAAGTACTGCAACTATAATAGATATACAATTCTTACTACAAATTTTTATTAGTGGCTTTTGTGGACATAACATTCATTGAAGTTTGTTTCAGAAGGCTAATTCCCGTAATTAAAAACGTTCAAATTCTAGTCGCAATCTAGGTAAACGCTATTTTTGACAGATTGAGACTGAGATTAGAATGCAAACGTTCTTCAAAATACGGGAATTGCCCCTCTGTTGTAATGAAAATCATGGCATTGGGTCTAACTGTATTATAGTTACCTTTTACACATATTTTTTTTTTATTTTTTGAATGTGAGAACATAATAGACGTTGTACACTCATCAATGTTTCGATTTGCTGATCACTTTTGATTTGGTTAAGTCACTGGTCCTAGTCCGGTAGAATCCGCAATGAGGTGATCCGGGTGAGAACCAAAGTTGGCGACATAGCTCACAGAATAAGCAAGCTGAAGTGGCAATGGGCCGGCCATATTACCCGTCGACCCGGTGACCGTTGGGGTTGATGTGTTCTTGAGTGGAGACCGCGAATCGGCAAACATAAGGTAGGACGCCCTCAGGCTAGGTGGAGCGACGATCTTCGCAGGGTGGCTGGTAGCAGCTGGATGAGAGTTGCCGAGAATCGAGCTAAATGGCGTGCAATTGGAGAGGCCTATGTCCAGCAGTGGACTGCTGTCGGCTGATGATAATGATAAAGTACCTGATACTTGTTGGCAGGCCTACACTGTCCTCTCATACCTATTAACACTGTAATTTGAAAACATATTAAAACTTTTTTTTTTAAAGAGTAACCTTGGAATATCTTGCCGGCTCTTCTACATAGGAAACTACCAATTGAATACGTGCACCTAGATTCGGACGTTTTATAAGTGCCTTGCTGGTTTATGTGGAATAAAATATTTTGATTTTGAACGTACTCGACGTCGCAAGCACAAACATTAAGTCCTGGGTTTCCAGAACGGACCAAGTGTTATTGTATTTTGCTTTGAGGATTTTCTCAGTAGCAGCCTTTAGCCTGTTTGCTCGGTTGAAGGCGACAATCTTGCTTCTTATTACATGGAACTTTATCATAATTAGCGAAATGTATGTGTACTAAAACCATCTGCCGACCCCTTCGGGAAATGCAGACTTGATAATTTGTTGTGTAGAATATGAGAAACAAGCAAGCATCTCTGTTTACTCTCTACTTAAAATCCCGAAACGCGATACGTAACAAAACATAACTGTATGTTAGCTAAATTATAACATTGTTATTATTATTAACAAACGTCTAGTTACAGCGCGAGTATCTTGTTTCAATTTACGAGACTTTGTTCTTCCCTGACTAATAGATGTAATGTATGTAATTATGTATGTGTATTTTATTATACAATGTGATAGATGGAAATGTTTGAGGAATTTTGCAAAATTATTGAATTACAGCGAATGCTGTTCGACAATACCCGAAAACTGTGAAAGAATATTAAAATAATTCAACTAAAACCTTAGATAAACTTAAAAGGGGCAGATGCGTTACGCTTTATTATCCCAATCACTAATTCTGGGCTCGGTGTACAACTACTTGCAACGAAACTCACATCTGTGATCACAGTTGCATATTAACAGTTACCGATAGAATCGACACAGTCGTGCGAGCGAATTCGAGTTAGCCGCCGAATATTCACGATTATGAATGACACTGAGGTAGCGTTAGTAAGTATCACACGAAAGTCGCGCGATGCGTCACATCGTGTCTCTCACGACTGTTTTGTATTATACAGGGTGTTTGGAAGGGAGCTGTACATACGCCTAGGGTAGAAACTAGGGATAGTCTGCTACCTACCCCCGCCCATTATATTGACCTTGGCCTCAAGGTTTTTTTTTAATTTATTTTTATTTTTTATTTGACTTTTTTGTGATTTTTTGACTAAAACTACCTGTAGCTCAAAATCTATCCATGGGACCGGTCGGCTAATGGTCTTGTTTTAATCGTTAGAGTCTTAGGGTCCTGCAAAAAATTATTTTACACCAGAAAATTGTGGAGAAGAAAAGTTATGGGGCCTGAAGTACCGTAGTAAGGTAAAGAAATAATTTTAAGGTAAGGTAGTAAGGTAAAAAAAACCTTGAGGCCAAGGTCAATATAATGGGCGGGGGTAGGTAGCAGACTATCCCTAGTTTCTACCCTAGGCGTATGTACAGCTCCCTTCCAAACACCCTGTATAACTCGCTATAAAAATGGCAAAACAAACAATAAATAAAAATTAACATTTTTGGCTGTACCTACGCATGCTAAGTAATCCCTTGTATGTTATTTTTCTTTCTTGTGTAATTAGAACACTTGTTTAATACACAAGAAGACATTTTGATGCGCATTTATACACAAAAACTGAAATTATTGAGCACTATCGACATGCATATAAGACGATAGTCCTCGTATGAGTGAGTTTCACTGCGTCCAATGGACTTAGTTTTGTAACACCGCGCGCTGCGATCAAGTAACGTATCGTCCCCTTTTAAGTTTATCTAAGACTAAAACGAATGCCTGTTTTCACTAGATAACAACAAAGTGAATACCAGAATAAACATCTACTGTTAGAAAATACAACTGTGCAATAGTACATATTTAGGTGATTTTTTGTGTTAGTGAAAACGAATAGGTTTATTTTCTCTCGTGTATGTGTCTTTTATCTCGGGTGAGGGCTATGTCCAGCAGTAGACATCTTTCGGCTGAAGGATGGTGAGCCTTTAACAATGTCTACTTTATTACCTAAATCGAAGAAACCGCTGACTAACGGCACAGGCAGCGCCTGATGCAGTAAGCAAGCGTTGTGATCAATAAAATCGTGCCTTCTCTGTAATGAGACGGGGTCTATTCCCCTACAGTGGAACAATAATTAGTGCGTAGATGTAGGTCCAGGGTGGCGAGTTCTTCACTTGCATCTATCAAGATCGTAAAACAAGTTTTGCTTCGTTAAACTCATATCCGGTTCGCAGGAAAAACCTTTTCATACATGCTTCAAAATAATCTGTCTGCTGCTGTACATGAATTTGTTATTGTTTTATTCATCAAAATCAAAAGTCATTTATCCAAACTGGGCTGAGAATCAGCATTTTTTGAACGTCAAAATTACATAAGACAGTCCACCCAAAGCGCCCGCCCTTCACCACTTCCTAGTGCTTTAGCTGGGAAGAAGAAGTGGCGGAACAAACTCCCCAGCAAGCAGCACTGCTGTCTGTTCAGTTAGAAGAACTGGTTTCTATACAGTAGTAAATAATTAACATTACGAAACACAAAAACATTAAATTACATTATTTGCCATCTCCATCTTGTACACATGTATTATTCTTTATCTTTTCCACCAGAACTACAATTCCAATTTATTTTCAAAAGCGGACCATTTGTTCAGTATATAAAGTATTCATTAAGGTCCGTTGCAGCGCGGCTGACAAATGAATGTCCACCACTGCGCGACACCGGCGGCCTCCACATGAATTAACTAGTCAATATTACACGGGGCTAGATTTTGCATTTGTGGCGGAATAACGGAAGGGTTACATACATTTATTTTTGCAAGATTAACGTTGTTTTCTAAATAAGATCTTCTTACATTCAAAAATTTTTTGCGATAAGAAAAAGCGCAGTCAGCTCATTATCACACTACAAATTTTCCAGACACTTGGCTTATTAGTATTACTAAGTGAATTATAGACATCAGTTATAAAAGTAAACTAAGTACATTTTATTTTCTATATCTGTACATAACAAGTCAGTCAATACCCTGTCCCCCGCCTTTCGCATCCAGTCTGTCCCAGCCATCTTTTTGAGGTCCTCCTGAGGTCCTTCGGTCCAGATGGGCCGAAGACTTCAGCTAGATAGCTTGGGGGGTGGGGGGGATCCCATACTATATGCTTGCCGATACGCGGCCTCCATTCCAGGACTCGTCTGCTCCACCGGCCATCGCGTTGATCTTCTAAACTACGCAACGAATTTTAATGCAGTTTTCACCATCAGTTAGAGAATATTCCGGAAGGTTTATATGTGTATAAACCTTTTAAACTTACGTGCGAAGCAAGAGCGGGTTGCTAGTAACTAATCATTATATTTTATCTCCAAGGACACGATCAAAAATGTATCTTTTGAAAAGTTCAGAGCCATTTCCTTTTACCTAGTCTGAAGTATTCATAATAACAACGCATCCACGTTTCAACTGGCAAACGCACGAGGCGCACGACGCGACGCACGTCAGTTGACTAATGGCCAACGACCAGTCTGCACGTCATCGCCTCAACTGACTTCAACACGTTGTGCCTAATGTGCTATAGTGGCTTGAAGGTTTTAGTTTTGGGAATATTTTTTATCAAGTACCTAGAAATTGTGTTTAGGGATTTTATAATTCAGCCTTTGCCAAACGGATTAGAAGCTCCAGAAGGTGCTTATGCATGAGCATAAGCATCTTCTGGAGCTTCGACAAAATTATACTGTTAAAAATAGATAAAGGTATATTCTTTACCGGAAACTGCAGGTCACCTGACGAAAACTTTTCAATTGATTTTTAAGGTAACGAACAATAACACAAACTAGGACTAATTTTACTTCAGATATTTGATTAAATAAAATAGTCTAATCAAAATTCACATTAAAGGACATACCAATCTGACAGCAAGTGACGTCACAATATCATTAACCATCAAAATATAATTGAAAACCATCAAACCATAATTATGTTTTTTTTTTTATAAATTCAATGAAAATAATCAAAACTAGAGTCAAAACTCACAGTACAGGATGCACCAATCACAAGCAGTGACGTCACAATGTGGTAGACTACGGATTAATATCATCAATCTGCGGCAGCGCGCGGTCAGCGCACCTGCCCGATGACGTCATGTAACGTCACTAACTTGTTAGGATCTGTCAGCAGTTTGCGAAGGATTATGCTGAAATGTCCGGTTTAGAGTTGAATGTATAAACGGGGCGGGCATTTTTTATTTATTGTTATTGTGATGGAATGGCAGTAAAATGAATAAGCCCCTATGAGAGGATTACAAACGTGAAGGATTATTACAGAAGAAATTATGATAAATAAAGTACTCATGTTTGACTGCGACTCTATGCTGCGAGTCTGCAAAACTATTTATTTTATTAATTTAAAATGTTTATTAATATTAAAAAAACATTTTGGTGTAGTTTTTTTAGTTGTAGTTTGGTTTGAGGATGTCAAACCAAAAGAAAAGTAAGTTTTATTGTTGTACGCTTAAAGTCCCTATCTCCACCTTATGAATGTTGCTTGAAACCAACCATGCTTACGTACATGAAACCAACGATGCAGTACAAAGCAAAACAAAATACGAGGAAATTTAAAGCCAAACAAAACAGAAAGTAATCCACAAAGCGGGTTGGGCGCACAAACGTATGATTGACGACAACACCGTGACATATGTCAGGCAGATAGAAAAGTTCCACATGCAACAAAACACTGCGGAGACAAATTTTTCCTTTTCAAATTAATTGTGTGTCACTGTTGTATATACCAATCTTGTAACCTAATCCCTTTTATTACAAAACAAGGTATATATTTCAACCCAGGTTTAAACTACCGAGCAATTTTTTTTATTTCTACAAGAAACCTTCGAACCGTCGCGTCGGCGTCGATTTTGATTTTTGATTTTGAACACCAGCGACGAATGCAATAAGCGACTTTAGAATCGCAGCAGCAGTCATTAATGCATATCGAAAACCCTACCTATAGGGGGTGTGAAATGCATTTTAACAAAATAAAATAAAATATCGCCGGCCGTCATACGTTGGGAAGTAATGTTATATATATCTCGCCTATGCTAGGCATGAAAACACTATGCAACAACCAGTAAGATTTCTAGATTCTTGGTTAATATGTAACAGCGATGTATTTTTTGTAATGAATATCGACGCTTTTTAATTATTTACATGAAAAAAGTCAGAAAATCAGTACCTATTATTAAAACAAAACGATACATAGCCAATCATAGGGATATTTTTTAAAGAAAGTTATTTCATATAATTTTATCTACAATGAATGCCATTTTTTTGACGTGATAACGTCTTATAAATCGATGAACACCGGCTGCAAGCACAAAAAAGTGTAACGTTCCGTCTGAGCCTGAGCGTGCAAGCGAGAGCGCCGCGGAACAAGCGATAGAGAGGCACGATCAGCCCATTCCCTTTCCCTTTTGTTAGCGTTAGCTTGTGTCACATTTATCTCTCTTCTCGCGTGACGTCAGAGCTAGTATTCCGAATAGTACAGTAGTACTAGTGGTTCATCGACGTTTCTTTATGACGTTATTATCACGTAAAACTATCGTCCGTAAACCGACTTTACAGACAAGCAATTTTTTTACCCAGCTTACCCAGAAGAAGCCTAGTGTTCACTGTCACTTTAAAGAGATTAGGGTTGTATGCGTTCGGAAACACAGACGCAGGTAGAGAGTTCCATTTTATTGCTGTGCGCATTACAAAAGACTTCTTCTTCTTCTTCTTTTACTCCACATAAGTATTTTTTTATCGACTCTGGGTTTTTTACCAATACATTATTGGGCATTCTCCTTTTGTTATATGAACTTTACAGTGCTCTGAATAAAGTTTATAATACAACAACAAACTCGAAGGTTTGAGCTTGAACTAAAGTTAGAAGTCGTTTTATAATAAGACGGCTAAATGTCTTGGTAGACTTTCAGGGAGTGCTGTGAGCTGAAAGCTGTGCGCGCCTTGATTCCACTTACGTAAGTTAGGTTACTCATACCTTCAACTAATTAGTTCTAGAGTACTAGGTCCAACAGTCAAAGAAAGACGTGAAAAATCATGAACGATGTGAGAAATCATAAACATGTTTTATTTTATTTTAATAAACACCTAGATAAAATAAACAAGCCGTGTGCCCCATGTGGGTTTTCCATCGGCAACTTATTAGGAGCGTTAGGGGATGAGCTTCGAAAAAACGATGAGACAACTTACTTTAATAAACTTATAAACAGAAGTCTAAATACAAACTTCCATTCCGATTGTAACTTCAAAAATGACACTTCAATACAAAATTTCATGCCATATTTAACCCCTTTAGGGCATGAATATTAAATAAATTCTTCACCGCCCTCTGCAACTTCGTAATTTATGGAACTCTTGTGAAAATGCAAGCCTTTAGACCCAGCGGCTTAGGGTATGCGTCGTCTGTTAGTGAATGAATAAGAATTTTATTAAGTATATGGCTACATGGATTGCAACGGCTAGTCTAGTACAGGAAAAGTGAACCTTCTATCCGTGTCTATTTTGTAGCATGAAGGATCCCGTGATTGACGCTGTAAGCTCAGAGCTACATCGCTTGAGGGGACAGACAGGCGGTCGGATAGTTTTGTGTATGTCAGTCCCCAAAGGGAACAGGTTTTATTGCTTAACAAATTGTTTCAATTATGTCAAAGTTTCAAACACTTTTTTTTTTTGTAGCTTTGCGTGCGAATTTGTTTTACGCATTTTTTTTTGAACGAATGTCTTTAACGCGGCTTGCGGTTGGAGTATACTGGCAGAAATCGAGTTGTAACGAAAACGCAAGCTTAACACTATAGTAGATGGCTCTGTATTCAAAAACCAAAAACAAAAACTTATGACACTTGAAACTTGAGACCATAATAATAGATGGCTCTGTTTTAATAAATAATATACAGCGAAAGGAACTTCGTTGCAATCAGAGGGGCAATTCCGGTATTTTTATGACCGTTCGCATTCTAATCTCAATCTGTCAAAATTACAATCAATTTACGTACATTTTTGACAGGTTGTTGACATTGATTGTCGCTGAGATAAGATTGCGACTTGAATTTGAACGTTTTTTAAGTACGAGAATTGGCCTACTGGTGTCCCAAAACCTCTCAACTTATTTTTAGTTATTGGTGATTTTCCTAGAAAGGTAAGGTACACACAACAGCAGGTCAAGTTACCATAAACTGTCAAATTTTCTCATTCGATTTTGAACTTAACCTTCAACATTTCAAGGTTTAAAATCATTTGGAGAAATTTGATAGTTCATCAGGTTCTACGAAACTGTCAAATTTAAAATACTAAATGAATAAAAGTAATCGAAGCCAAATGAGTATGTGAGGATCGTAGCAGGTGGCGTTCAGTATAGTTTCTGCTTACCCCCATTGAAAAAAAGCTTTAGCTTTTTTTATGTAGGTATGTTAAAAAAAACTAGAAAGCTAGCAAATATCGAAATCGTTTTGGTACCCATAGTATGGAGGTTATACTATGGGTACCAAAATGATAGGTTACGTAAATTAAATGCAATCGCAATTAATGTTTGCATCTCAATCATTCGGTAGCCAATTTTTTACCTTCATCAGTCAGTATTGATCATTAATTTGGTCTCACGATAAATCATTTGTTCGTTTTTGAGGGACGTCACTATCGTGGTTCGTATTTATTTTCAGAGTTTTACTACCTGTCTGTCTGTTTATAGTGCTAACATTTTTATCATTAGAATAAGTGTCATTTGGTTATTACCTATTTAATTTTAGCAGTCATTATATTGCTAGATTATTATTCAAAAATCATTCGCTT
This sequence comes from Brachylomia viminalis, assembly GCA_937001585.2. Lineage (NCBI taxonomy): Eukaryota > Metazoa > Arthropoda > Insecta > Lepidoptera > Noctuidae > Brachylomia > Brachylomia viminalis. The sequence goes on along the minus strand of OW443307.2, from coordinate 1,854,675 downwards.
TCATCGATCATAAAAATCGGTTATCAAAAAAAACAAAAAAAAATCTATGGGGGCCTAGGTCAAATCATTTAGGCTCGGTAGATAGCAGACCACCCCACCTATCTGCCATTTTCATATGTTCGACGTCCTGCTGAACATCCTGTATACATATTATTTCTACCGGGTTTTAAAACTAACGATTTTCAATTTTACAATGAAAGCGTCAAAAATCGTTTCGTCAACTATTGAATCCACACACACAATACGCACACACACACCAATACGCACACTGGTGCCGGTGGTGTACATACTTATTCTACAAAAACATAGCAACAACCGTCAACAAAAACCTCGGTAACATCCAAGCAGACCCACAGTAAACACTAGTACACAAAATCTCACAAAAAAGTCGTCGTTTAAAATCGGAAACCCTACTGTCATTAACCACTCCCAATACGTCGCCCGCAGTGCGATAACGCAACTGCATCGTCGAGATTTCATAAAAAAAAACGCATCCAATATTCACTAGCCTGGAATCGTACGTCCAAAGTTAATTAATTTAATTTGATACGGAACCTCTTTTGTTTCCGTGCTTAATTGTTGACTTTCAATTTGGGATGGAAGATTTGTGAATGCGGCATTTATGTGGATGTAATAACTGCTGCGGAAAAGATTAATGTTGGCGTATTGTGGAGGCACATACTTGTGCATGATAGAAATGAAATACAATATGGTTAGCTACGTTTATCTAAAAAAATATTGCAACACTCGTCCTCAAGGCTGGTTTAAAAACAAAATAGAGCTTATAAAGTAGCATAATTTATTGCTTAGAAGACACTTTGGCCCAGTTACACCCCAAGTCACTTAATGCATTTAACACTAAACGTATTTCCAAATCAAAATCAAAAGTAATTTATTCAAACTAGGCTCAGAACTTACTTTTTAAACGTCAAAATTACATAAGACATTCCCCAAAATGTCCGCCCTTTACCACTTCCTAGTGCTTTAGCTGGGAAGAGTAAGTGATGCAAAAAACTCCCCAGCAACACATAAATCATAAACAATAGAAAATCATAAACATTACAAAACATTAAATTAAATTATTTGCCACTAGCCGCGCCTCGCAGTTTCACCCACTTACGTTTCGATCCCGTAAGAATATCGATATAAAAGTATCCTATGTCCTAATCCAGACCATGGTCTACCTAAAGCCATATTTCATAAAAAAAAATACGTTTTAGCATGAAACAAACATACAAACAAAAAATCTAATATTTTCTCTTTATTATATTAGTTTAGATAATGTCATCTAGCACAAGCCAATATACCTACCAACAATAACATTAAATAGTAATAATAAAAAATACAAAATACTTTATTGCAATGAGATTAAATAGAGAGATTTTACATTAGCCCCAAACTAGGGAAGCCTGTATTTTGGGCACCAATATGGAGGGTTTACCATTTAAACATTTATTTAAAAAAAAATTCGGTAATAAAAGTAAAATAGGTTTGCTTCAAATTACAAAAAACAACTAAATAAAAATCTAAGAATCAAAACTTTTTTACAAAAAAAAACAACCGACTTCCAAAAATAAAACAAAGTGAAAAATTACTTTAATTTCAAAAGTCGGTGTCTTTGGATCTATGTTTTAGTTTTTGCCACCGACTTCCTAAATGAAAGTTATTTTTCACTTTGTAGTGTTTTTTTTGTGAAAAAGTTTTTATTTTTCACTTTTTAGTTATTAGTACCTACCCCACACTAATTCGAAAACGATTGTCTTACACGTTTACGTCTGTTTTAAGGTGGTTTGTTTTATATTTAAAAATAATTTATTGTTGATTTTTTTAAAACCGCTCGACCGATTTCAATAAAATTTACATGAAAAATTCTTTGTTTCAAAGGGTGGTCACCCTTTGAAACAAAGAATTTTCCAAATCGGTTCAGGCGTCTTCGAGTAATCGGTTCCGATAAGGATACGATTGGAAGTAGAATTAAATATGAAAATGGCTGGGTACCGATTACTCCTTCTGTTGCAACATTTCAGGCAACAAAAGGATACAGAGATGTCGAGCGCCGAACGTTACCTTTGATTTTAAGTTGTGCAGTTACGGTTCACAAGTTACAGGGAACTACACTAGAAAAAGCTGTTATTATATCTAGACAAGAAAAATTTCGCTAATGGACAGGTCTATGTTGCTCTGTGTCGTGCTTGGTAGGTTGTCTGACTTAGATTCAAACAAATTATTGAGTGGGCCACACGACGAAAGAGCATTGCTAGACATGACGCTATTACGCAACTTATATTCAGTGTCAAATTGACGCATCAGCATGCCTAGTAGGTAGTGGTATTCCTATGTAAAACTTAAATCTTAATTAGGTATTATTTTTGTACGAACTGAATATTTTGGCATATTGAACCGTATGAAGTAAACCAACAAATGGTAACTGCTGGAAATCGTTGAGGAATTCCCTCGACTGTCTACGGTCTCTATCATCAGACCTGTAATGGCACTTATAACCCATATGGGTGCAAAAATCTCATCAATAGAAATGAATTATGTCCAAACACAAGGTAGCTACTGTATAAATCGTTGAGGAGTTCCCTCGACTGTCTGTCGGTTCCATCATCAGATCGACTCCAGACCTACATTAAATAGTAGTGCTTTAAAATCCTAATGAAAAAAAATAACAAACGCCACTACGATTTTCGAAGGTTCCCCTCGATTTCTCTAGGATGGCATCATCAGATCCTGGTTTCCTCATCATGGTACCACCCTCGGGATTTCTTCTTTTCAACAAAAATAGAATCATCAAAATCGGTTCATAAACGGCGAGGTTATCCGAGAACAAACATAAAAAAAAAATATATATATATATATACGGTTGAATTGAGAAACCTCCTCCTTTTTTGAAGTCGGTTAAAAATGAAAGAAAACGTAACAAACAAATCGAGAAAATATAAAAGAAAATAATAATAATACAACTAGAAAAAGCGCTACTTTGTGAATGCGTGTGAGTGAAAGTGTGTGATCATTTGTTGTGAATGAGTGTGAGTGTAAGTGTGTGATCATAATGATGGTGAGTTTAAGGGTGTTTAACCGTGAGTATCTGTGAGCGAGACAGAACTTGAGAGTGGTACGAACATAACAATGTGCGCAAAAAATATTGTATCACTGTGATTAACTGATTAACCTTTTCTGCTTCGTCATAATATGACAAATTTAGTAACCAGGATGTTAGTCTAATGTTTACTTGTTTGCGAGTGCAATTTCTTATTGCACTGTTTGATCACCGCGTTATAAACGTACATGTAGAAAATGTGGAAGTCTTTGTGCATATGCGGATTTTACTGAGAGAGTTGGAACTCTGAATCTGCGTTTAGCCTGTAAAATACCTAAATCAGTCCTTTTCGAAGTTTTGATGTGGGTCTTTGTTGTTACGTTCAGTTTATACAATTTTCTTACACTCAGCAGAGAAGCTTCTGCGAACAGGATTTCTGTAGGAAAACGGTATGGTTTATGTAACAGAGTTTTGAGGACTGCGCGTGGTGCTCATTCGAGGATTATTAGATGAGTTTTTGACGCTCCTCCCCAGATTACAATGCAATATTGTATCAGCGACTGACACAACTAGCGACTAGACGAGTTTTTTTACATCCACTGATCCGTATCATTTTCATTATGTAGATTTGATTCTGAACGCGTTTGACAAGTTCCCTAATCTGTGGTTTGAATGAAAGGTGTTGGTCTATGATAACTCCTAAGTATGTTGTTTCATCTACTCTGTCGATGTTATTGCATGAACATTGAGTATCAGTGCTAATTAATGTTTTATGGCAATCTTCTGCGTGAATAAAACATTATATGCAGAAATAAATAATAACAACGAAAACAGACCCTTTCTTTCATCTTCATAATTATGGTTAACAGAAACAGAATGATGTTTTAAATACGTTTAGTGCTAAACGCATTAAGAACGTGGTGTAAGCGGGACTTAAGATAAGTATCAATTTAAATGAACCTTACTCCAACTGACACTGTCCTATCCAACCGGAAACTAATCCATAATGCACTACGCATTCCCTTTTAAAAAGGGTTATAAAGATAACAACAAAACAATAAATCCTAGCACACTTATCGCATAGACAAATGCAAGTCGACAAACGTAGTGTTTACTCAACATATGGGGCAAGCCGGGGCGAAACGGGCAAACTGGGGCAAAGTGCAGGTGCCACGTCATCTGATTTATACGCCGATTTGTCATTGGTCCAAACCACAGTGACCGTTGTGTTACGACAATGTGTGGTCAAGATTTGGGTGGCCTAAGTTAGGTGGAAAATGGACTTTATGTTAGAAAATGTTTCAGTGGATTAGCAGTCGAATGGGATACGTTCCAGAAAAAAGGAAAAAGAAATCATCACTGTGATAGGACCTCGACATCGCTTTATAGTTAAGCACATAAAAGCAGCATAAAAATTTAAGCCTATTATTAGGGTCGACAAAAATCATCAATTTTGCTCTTCTTCGACAAACTTCATCATACAAAACACATACTACCAAGCTTAAAATACGCACAGGAAACTCACCTTCTACATAATTTCCGTGTAGGGAATAAGATGCCAATATATCTTTCCTGTAACCTGTTAGTGTTGCCAACATTTTTGAGGGTGAAGACAAAGCCACTTGCGGCATTAGCGCAGTGATTAATTACGAGAAGCGTCTGTAAGCAAAAGTGGGATAATGTTGGTCACACGATGCAATAGTGTGCGAGCTATTTTGAGTTTTTGAGGTTAGTTTGCGAGTTATTTTTTATTATTTTTTTGTTTTAAAAACGTTGCCCCACACTAGGAATTTCTCCTGTATCGTGGGTGCGTTTACAAACATTTAAACTCACATACACAAACAGCCAGACCCGAAACAATTACTTGCAGGTCATACAAATATTTGTTCCGTGCGGGAATCGAACCCACGACACGCAGCGCAGCAGTCAATCGCTTAACCACTGCGCCAACCGTGTCGTCAGAATATTGAAATCAATGTTAACATTAAAAAACAAACACAATCGTGGACAACTTTGTGGGCAAATGAAACCAAACTAGTTTCTTCATCAGATCTAAAAGTTTTATCAGTACGTATTTTTTTAAGTTCCTATCTTAAAAAGTGGGAAGCTATCATTAGAAATCTGATTAATGTCCTCTGATGAACATTGACACCTTTTACTAATCTACATGGGCCTCAAAGATTGTATCCGAATTTTTATAGACACATTGACATAGATGAATTATATTTAAACAATGGCATGAGTATTTACTTTGTAATTATTACATTATTTTAATTATTGTGCACTGCGATTTTGTATCTTTTTTTCAGTTAGTTTTAATTATGATCTGGCAGTTTGCGTAATTTATGCAGCCTACCCAAATATCCCTTCTTTGGAATTGTTCGCCGAATCGTTGGGCTTCTTAAGTTCTGAGTTGAGCTGTACGATTACCTACTCACAAATGTGTGCACTAATGGACAGGTCCACTCAATCTGTGTGATTCTTTCCTCAGAATACCATTTCAGACACCAATCTACTTGGTATTCTCATGATCTGACCAAGATTATGTCTGGACTTCAGAAGAGACTGTAACCTCTGAATTTGTTTTGGCTTTTCTTCTCATAGTAGTCAGATAGGCAATGCCTAGTTTTCAAAATACGACTGACGTGTAAAAGTGTTTGTACAAACCTACTTGCAGAAATAAAATAATTTAATATTTATCGTTTAATAACGTCAGCGAATGTTTTTTCCCATAATCACTGCTTTTATCAAACATACTGGTGATTATCATGCGGTTTTCATCACAACCTATTTACCAGAATTATTCCATTACCAATTTTTTTGGCACCCACGTTTTCTCTCCTTCTCACTCACTCCTCCATCACTGATGCCTAAATTCACCATATTCCAGATAGTATATTAGTGTACCGTCAGCAGCGTAGGACATAAAGCGAAGAACACACTAGGTGTCGGCTGGTAATTCGACTATTAATCACGCGACCGCGCGCCATGTGCAGTACTCACACTGCATCATAAATACTGGACGCTCTTAGATCGTACGATACGGAGACGATACGATTATGGTTGGTGTGACGAGGAGATTTATAAGAAGCAGTCCCGGAGGGAATTACCCCCGATAACACACATAAAATGGCAATTGATTACAATGCCTTTCATAGTGGCAGATCAGCTTCATCTTTCTGACTGACCGACCCCTTTTTTTTTTTTTTTTTTTTTTTTGAGGATGGGAAATCATCAAATAACCCCTCCCGCTCTGGGTGGAGCGGAAGGGAGTGGACTGACCGACCCCTTGACAATTTAAAAGTGCCTGTAATTAGTTTATTTGAAATAAATACTTTGAGTTTGAGTTTGAATATTCATGTTAGGTGTTAGTTATAGACTAACGAAAAGGACTAAAGTACTGTACATAGCTGTATGGTGTTATATTACAGTTATTTCACCAACACGCTCTATACTAAACTAAAACAGAACAATCCTCCATGATGGCAGAATAAAAGTTGTAATTTTTCTGTAGTTGACCCTTTTTCAAGGAATTTGACAGCTATCCAGTAAGGTATACTTAATTGATAATTAATATTGTTATTTTGTTTTTGAACCGTTTCGCTCTGTTGCGAAACCTGATACCAATATAATCATCTCTCATGCGTGCCAATATACAATATATACTTTTGCAGCGTTCAGAAGATTCGTAGGTAAAATATATATTATACTAGCTGACCCCGCGAACTTCGTTCCGCCTAACATTTTATTTTTCTCTCCGTTTGAACCATCCTCGTGCTTCAAGGCATATCCTAAAAAAAGAACTATCAAAATCGGTCCATCCGTTCTTTTAGTTATAAAATTACAACGAAAAGTGGCATTGATTTTTTTAGATATAGATTTATTTTATTTTATATAAGATGTTTTTGCTCTTGACTCTAGTCTAGGTCAGTGGTGACAGAGACAGAGTCGACGATGGAGTGAGCTTACCCAGAAGAAACCTGTTATCTCTCGCAATTCTTATGAATTAACTAATTACATGGTAATGCCATAATAACTGAATTTGTGCTGGTTTGTAATTCTTGCAAAAACCTGCTAAGTCCAACATAAAAGACCAATATTTTTCCACTTATAGTTTGCAATTAACGTTTTGACTTTGACATGGCGGCAACCAACACGTTTTCATACATTATATTGAACTCATAATGTTAAACCCCATAGGTAGCCAGCGAACACCGTTAAAATTTAGTACGAGTATTTCCTGCCTAAAGTCACACCATTTTCCAAAAATATTCGAAGCATCGAAACGTGCATTATAAACAGCTTCTCCGAACCTTCATTTTTCACATGCATAGTTCACGAGGGAAATATTAGTAGGAAAAACGCTGAAGTTATATATTTATGTTCTACGTAGATGGGCTTGAATTAAAATTGTATGAGCTGAAAAACCGGCGGTGAAGGGATGAAATTAATGGGATGGGATGTGCCGACGACATCTTTAGGTCTCGCGAACTTGTGAATATGAAGAAAGTTGCTGATTTATTGTTTTACTGGACTCGCTTAGATAAACGAGGTTTTTTTTTGGTATCTGTGTTATGTGATGGTATAGAGTGGGTTGTGTGCGAGTTGAAAAGGATGTACTTATATGGAAATTAATCAAATTAGTTGTTGATAATTTTGTAACATTATTCATGTTTAGATGACATGTTTACCAATGCTTATGGTACAATTATTTTCATGTCATACAATAATACTGTCTTGTTGGTTGTAGATTCAAATCAGAGCAAGTAAAATTGTGACTTTTTCAATTCATAATTCTGTACTTATATTGGACATTACTGACATCAGTGAAGGAAAAATGTCGTAAGGAAACTTGGACTTAGTTAATATAGCGTCTTGAGCGCGCGTGGTGATCAATTCTCGTGCCTTCTCTGTATAAGAAGAAGCCTTTGGATTGCAGTGGGACAATAATAAGCTGGTATGTTTATTATTATAATACTGTGTTAGTTATGTGAGACACCTCACGGTGAAAATCGGTACACAGTTGTTGTTATGAAATCAGCTCTTTGCACTGCAGGGCACAGTTACAGGCCTATATTTTAACTAAAATGTAGGTGAGCTAAAAACACATGAATATTCCATCGCTAACATTTTAATCCGATAGCCCAGAGTTATGATATAATCCCAGTCTGCACAACTGTTGGTATATCTATGTTTATAGTTCCCACGTCTAGTTCAGCTAAAATAGTGCAAACTAACAATATTTTCAGTTGTAAGCCTATGTACCTACATTTGTATTTATGTATGTGTCGTGTAACGGGGTCAAAGAATCGGTATTGCTAAACGAGGTGAAACTGATAGATTTTTGTTGGTTTGAGATTGGTTTATGGTGGTTTTATGCTTGTTTGTAGTTGAAAGTTACAGAAAGATGGCGTTCATGGGTTAGTTATGAAAACGAGGTACTTTTTTCCAATTATTTTTGCGATATATGTACCTTTACTTTAAACTTTAGTTTCCAATAAGGGTTAATAATTTCAGGCAAGAAAACAACATTGCTCAAACTCAACCGTTACGTGACATCTTTGTCATAAAACGGGTGTAAAAATACCCTTAACGAAGCCGAGAGTCACTGGTTCTTTCCGTTATCATGATCATGTAGTTGTACTTGACCATACCTTTTTTTTTGTTGGTTGGTAAGTCATCAAATAACTTCTCCCGCTCTGGGCGGAGCGGGAGTGCTTGTCAGACTCTTACTGACCAAAACCCACCCGTGTTTCTGCAGTTGCCTGTGCCAAGGTTCACGGTAACACTTTCGGACTTTCTCGCGAACCTGGCAGGCATTGGTTCTGGCGGGCCCCAAAACTTGGTGCTGACATCTCTTTGAGGCGCGCATGGAACACAATGCGCTGTCGAACCGGGCCTGTTCCTTATCGGACGGCGAGCTACCCATTGCTCGCCGTTATATTGCGCACCACCGTATAGAGCGAATTTTCACACCAACATTAAAAGTCGTTTCCCGGCAATGTTTTTTGCACAAAGTTACTTAGTTTGATGTACAGAGTGCGTAGATGACGGCTTCGTGATGGGAAATTTTAAACCCTGTATATGATAGGATTGGTTTCACCAAGACTTGGGAATATCCCGATAAAACTATCAAACACTGCACATCTTTCAGTCGAACAACTAATAAAGACACCTCTAATTAATAGTTAAGGTAGCAACTTCACAGCATATCAAAATGGCGTGCTGATCCATTTAATGGAAAAGCACACAGATTTGTCAAGCGAAGGTACGTAACGGCCCCAATTAGTGGCCCGAGCTAACGAAGGGGAATTCCGAGGAAAACCCACTGCGCGGCGAGGCTAATAAGGTAACCAGAGCACTGATCTTGTGGTGGAGGCTTTGGTTTTAAGTTTGGGTAAGAGTTTTGTAGTGAAACAGTGGACGGCGAATGAATAGATTGATTGCGAAGTGTAAGTCCGTTTTACAGCTGAAAGATTTGTTAGTTTCATATTTTATTATTGTAGGCTCCCTTTGGCAGGCACAGCGTTACGTATAATATTACGAATTTAGTGAGTTAAAGTTTACTTTATGCATTTAGCATTTTCTTGCCAACGTTAGCGTTCTAGATTCAATACAGATTAAAAGCTGAAGTTCATTATTTATTTACTTACTTAACAGTCTTATTTTTAATAGTCAAGATTTCTTCCTCAATTGAGGATGCCATAGGTAAATAAATATCAATTATACTTTTTTGTTACATAAAAAATTTATTAGTGCAAATAAGGACCAATTTGAGACACAACCGCTGCTCGTGTATGTAAATCTGCTAATACAAAAATGCTGCATCCTAGTTTTATTCCATACAACAAAAGCAAATCTCAGTGCAAGCTACCATGCATTGCTCTAATTAAGTTTAAACAAAACATGAATCATTAAAAGCGGTGTAATGCGCGCTGAAGGGGTGAAGGCGGGTGTGGGGGTGCGCATCCCCTCTTGATTTATACCCCGATTTGTCGTCGAGCCAAACCGCCCCTGATTCACCGCTGTAATGCCGTGTTTACTGATAAACACAGGAATACCGAATGGCCGTTGTAAATGAGTTTTCATTAAGTGGCGTATTTTTAGGGGAGAAAAGGGGTCGATTGGTTTCTCTAAATTAATTAAAGTATTGGGAAAAATCTTAATGTTAAACTAAACAAATAAAGGGGTGGACACTGGATTGGAGCCTAGATACGGAGCGATTTACTTGTGCAAAAACATTAGGACGTGTAACGTCACGTGAATGGAGTGCAAACTGAGCAAAGAATGTATGGGCAAAAAACCCAGTCATTGAAAAAAAACTGATCTGGAGTGAACGGGTAGGTTTTAAATGTAGATAACAAATATGTAATTAGTTTCTTTTCACTACACCCACAAACAAAAAACTTATTTCGAATTAAAGGAAACATTTTGGGTATTTTTTAATTTAAAAAAATCATATGTAATCAACCGTGACATTTGGGACAAAGGGTGTATGGGTAAAACCTAGCTAATGACTCCCAAATCCCTTGGAAAATTGTGTCGTGTTATGCGCCAAACACCCTGTATATATCGAGAAACAAGGAATTGAAAGTGCAAACACATCATTCAGAAAACCAGCTGATGATAATATAGCTAAAAAATTCTGCATATTTTTTAGTTAAATGTTAATGTTCTATGTAGAGTAGGTATTTTGATTTTCAGCATTGAAAAGGGAATTATTATGATAAAAAATTAAATCTGTGATTGCGGAGACTCTTCAGTGTATTCTTTAATTAAAATATTTACCTTAACCAAGCAAGACTTTATCATTTTTTCCTGATCCTTAAAGTTAAGTATTATAATTTTAGTAATACGATTTTATTTAGCGTAACATCTGCTGACGGTACTTTTAAGCTAAACTGACTTTTTATTAAGTTTATCATGATAAAAATAAATCGGGGTCCTCCGGGACGGGGGTCTCGGGGATCGGGGTACTCAAGGAATAACCCTTTGTTTTAAATTATTTTTGCGAGGTCTAGGTATTGAATTTTTGTCTGTTTGTGTAAATGTATTTTCCAGCATCATGCAAAGACTACCAGATAGAGTTTGTTCAAACTTTGTACAGATATTCCCTATAAGTCTGGTTGGTCTGTATGCTACAAATTATCAAGCTATCTGCTATGGAGGATGAGCAATATAGAAAATTTGTTCGTATTCTGCTATAGTTTACCACAAATTGTAAAAAGACGAACCAAAATAATGTTTAACCTTTTGATATGGGGCAATAAGGACACCTGTCCTTATTGCCCGATCTCAAAAATCCACCATGTATATGTACTATGTATGTGTATGTATGTATATGTATGTGTCCATGTGTATGTAAGGCACCTGCCTTAATTGTTGTTGCTACAAGAAAACGGTCGTAGGAGACTGTTCTTAACTTATAAAACATTTTGAACTGCATTCACAGATTTTGAAAAAAATTACAGTCAGCGTGAAATGGGCAATTTTCAGAAACAAGAAAAAAAAAGCCAAACTATCTTGTTCCTTATAAGGATCAAAAAACTCTACGCTACCTACTGAGGTTTGAGTACTAGAAAAGTCAGAAAACGCAAAAATACTTCCTATAAATTTCGAGTAATATACCAGTGTATGAAAACAGTCCAATTATTCCATTACCTCACTGGGTTGAATAGGGAACGATTATAGCTGACAGTTACAGATTTAACCTTTTATTTATAACCTTTTATCTTCCCGCTTTACCTTAAGGAGCCAAGCAGTTAATCATGACATAATATAAGAACGACTATTTTAGTCAACTTTCAACAAACCAAATAGCTTAGCGGTTCGACAAATGCTTTGCAAACCTATATTCGAATCAACAATTAATATTTTTGTGCTTCCTTGTAACAAAAATTGTCATTGTTATTGTATTATGATTGTTCGTTACACACACACGTACACAACAAACACAGTACACTACAGTTTAGTTTTTTTGGCCTCTTCTGTGACATCTTTGGTTACAATAAAAATAAATATCTATGGTTAGGAGATTGATAATGAGAAATCCTGTGTGTTTTAGTGATAGCTCTTCGTCAGGATTAATTTATAATAAGAAAGCATCAGCCAGGGTATGAGTTTTGTGAAATTAGGTAGTTTTTCGTTTTTAGTGAAAAAACTAAAAACTTAGCAAGCAATGAGAAATTAATACTGAACACTGAGAATGTTGACCTCAGGACGAGCTGCATCTCTCACGGACAACTGTACATCGCTCGCTCCCTCGTCACCAGTCCTGACTCTCTTCATATTTTGGCTGCTGAGACCAAAACTACAAACGTAGTATACATATTTTTTTTATAAAAACGTGGCTGTTATTTTAGTAAATTGTGGTGTCTTACGACTTCCACGCGAACGGAGTCACGGGCAGAAGCTAGTTGTATATAAAAAGACACGTGAAAAGCGTAGGTAGATATTTATTACTAAAAATACTTTTCTGCTACATATATTATTATTGTGATGAACTAAGAATATAGAAAGCGAGCTGGCGGTTGCAGTGTCTTCATTCCTAGCATAGGTGAGATAGTACAACATGTCATGTTGATTACAACATCCCAAAGCACGAGGACCGACGTTTAAGAAAAACTATTTAATTTAATAGACTGCTTGTCTGAATAGGGTTCTCGATATGCATTAATGACGCTGCGATTTTAAAGTCGATCATTACATTCGTCGCTGTTTTGTGCAAATAAGTGGTATTAGCAGTCTCAGTGCTTAACTGACTTTCGTTACGTTGTTTGGATGGTGGAATACGCGCAACGTGGTAATGTTGCACATATATTTGTTGTAAAGAGGTAGATAGTGCACTATGCGGTTGCATGGTGCACTATTTATCTCTTTTGACCACAGGAAACTCTTTATATGACGCTTGCAATGTAGCCGATTTGTGCACGCTGTGGCGCTTATGGTGATTATTTTGAGAGAAACTTATTTTACATTTGATATCAACCTTGTATGCCATACTATCATATGAGGTTTTGATCGACACTGGTTGTTTTGGGGCATTCTCCTTTGTAAGCTCCCTCCCAATGCGACTTGGTGAATTTGCACCTTATATTGATCAAAAGTCGTAATTGAATGCGCATGTTGTGTAATTTCCTAGGTATCGTATTTATTTTAAGCATTGTTTTACCCCTTGTCTGTGAATCGAACTGATTATGTTCGGTAACAATAGAAAAGTAATTTTGTCTCATTAGCGACGGTTGAGCTCATAATGTAGGCACCATTCGTTGGCTATCCTTAAATAAATAATAAATCCTTCTCTTTGAGAAACGGATCGTTGTTATGAAACAGTTCTAGTGGCCATCATTAGCTTGTTACTAGCAACCTTAGAACCAATCGAATCAAATGGTTTAACAATAATACTGAAAATGTAGATAGGTACTCAAACATTTGTTGATTTGTATGAATATAAACCCACCGTTAACCTGTGCAATATAGTATAATATAAGTGAAGAGATTATGCAAATGAGAACTATAATTAAACGATTTTCCACACTACACTTAGGGCTGGCTAAACGTAGGTATTGAGAGTATTTAGCATTTTATCTTTCAATACACTTTGGGTTTTCGGTAACGAATTAACTAAACCAGTTATTTTGGGGATCGGGAAAACTGCAGCCACACTTAAAAAAAACAAAACTAAATATACAAGGTGTCATTTTGCATCCTCATCATATTCGATGAGGTAACTATGCTAATTATTCTTGACACAAATTAATAATAAAATAACGGGTTTTTTCTTTTTTAATAATTTTCGCAAATCGGCTTGTGCCCGTGTAGGGCCCGTGTGATACCACCCTGTAGCTGCGCTGTAACTGTAACGTACGCACATAGCGACATAGTCGCGTGCGACACTGCCTATCGCATACGCTACGAGGCGATTCTGTTCTTTGAAAGTGGTGTATTCTGATATACTGTCAAACTTAATCTTCATCAAGTCAATCTTATATCGTAATTTTATTTGATTATTTATATCTTTCATAGCAGCCTCCTGAAATTTGAAGAGCATGCAAAACGACACGTTGTATTATGGAGCAACAAAAGTTTACTTTGTACGTAATAGTTTATCTGCAACAAACTGCTCAAAGAAAATAAAAATGAAATATTTCGTTTAATCTGAATTAGAAATAGCAATATCCAAACGCCAACTAACTGACGGAACCGATGGGATTACCATATTCATTAATACGATGCTAATTACTAGAATTTTGACGAAGTGGTTTGCTCGTAAACACAACGCACGTTATTATCTAACGCTTACAATCAGCTACGTACTTCTTAGGAAATAGTAATATCAAATGCAACATTTCAAGAAGTATACTCTAGGAAGTTCTCGGAAAGGCTAGTAACAGTTCATCTGCGGCACAAACCACTATCCACCCAAGATTTTATTCCACAAATAAAAGACACAACAGGCCATTTAAACCCATCCATTCTTGCAGTTACAGCACTTCGCTGTATAAAATCCAGCAGTGTAACTCTGGGAGTGGGTAAGTCGGCCATAAAGTAGGAGTATGTACGTGACCGCAGGCGCCGCGGTAATATAACTCATGAAGGCAGATTGCAATGTACCTGTAAGTAGTGTTTAGAGTGTTATTACACCTGTGTTGGTTGCTTAGATAAAATATGGAAGGTGCAGACTGGCGATTGGGAAGCGACTGAAAGTTGCATCATCTTAAAGGACTTTGTAAAAAATGGCCTATGAATCAACACGTATGAAATTTTTACAATAATTTCTATTTTTTTTTTATAATTTACGTTATATTTATTACAATAGAATGGACACTTCATAATTTCGAAAACATTTTAAAAAGTTATTCACTTCGGTCTTATTCCCGGCACCATTAATTTTTGTTTCAATTTCACGTTTTGAATAGTCCAAAGGTATTGTAGCTCATACAGTAGTAGTATGCAGTAGTATTGTGGTCTTTGTGCGCAGCGGTTTGTTGTGCACCCAGCACTCTCAGCGCTTGATCTATGAATAAGGTGTTTATAAGTTACAAACAGAATAAAGCGCTTGAAAGCGCTGTGTGATACGTGCAACGTCGACACTGTCGATGAATTGACAGATGACACTTTTCATTATTATTATTATGCATTGAAATACCCCAAAATCTATAGTTTCCTTTGGCAATGCTACAGACACCCTTCTAAATTATTGTATCGGGACCAACTTCTGGAATCTGCTGTTGGCTGTCAACAAGTAGACCCCCCCGGGCCAGTGATTTTTAGTTTAGTCATTCACCCAATTATTCGACAGCTTAATTCCAAATTTAACGTTTGGTATATTGACGATGAAACTTTGGGAGGCGCTGTAAAAACCGTTTTAATGACCTACAATTCTTAAAAAATGAACTTCATTCCATTGGCCTTGATACAACCACTCGAAATGTGAACTTTATATGGTGGACAGTACTGACAGACATCTGACACTCCCTAAATTTAACGCAACAGCTCCGGAAATCAAATTATTGAAAACAACTCTATTCATCTCCTTGGGTCTCCAGTCTTCGAGAATTCCTTTCCCGTTTTTATTGAGGAACAAATACAAAATTTCAATGACGTTGAAAGAATGATAAATGACAGAAAGATTGCTCCAAATTAACATGCATTCGGCCTAAACCTTAATCGCTATTGCTGTAAATTGACTTATTTCCTTCGTGCTTCCCATTTATGGAATCACACTCACCTTAAAGACAAAATGGACCAAATTATTCGACATACATTAACTTCGATTTTAAATGTGGCCATTGGTCGACCGAGGTTGGGCACAAGCTACGCTTACCATTCGTATGAGAGGCGTCGGCGTCCGCCAAATTTCTAATGTTTGTTTACCGGCTTTCATTTCTTCGGTCTACGGCACTGAAAAATTAATCAGAAAAATGGTAGCCCCTACACTGATTAATTTTGATGTGCCGTGATTCACCGAGTCTATGGATGCCTGGAGACTCGCTTGCCTGAATTCAGATCAACCCGATAATCCATCTTCCCAGAGACCGGTGAGCCGTTTTGCAGAATAGTACAGAACAATTTACTTAACACGTCTGCTACTACTGCGGAGCATGCACGCCTGCTTGCTGTGGGTAAGTGGGAGTCGGGTCTTTGACTTCATGCACTACCGTCGTCGAACATAGGCACTTTGGTCGACGACACTACTTTCCGCCTCGCTGCTTCGCTACGACTTGGAGCTCCTTGTTGTCCTCGTCATCGATGTCAATGGCGAAGTTGTCAACAGCCTCAGACACCATGGACTATCTTGCAGCCGAAGTGCGGGCCGCTTAGCTCGGCACGTGAACATATATGACATCATCCGACGAGCTCTTGCCACCGTCGCCGTTCCAGCTGTATTAGAAACTAATGGCTTTGCACGCGACGATGGCAAGAGACCGGACCGCATGTCTTTATTTCCTTGGAAGGTAGGTAGACCTTTAGTGTGGGACGCAACTTGTGTCGATACTCTTGCGTCATCCTATCTTGCTAGCTAAGCGTGCTGTGCTGGCGCTGCTGCTGCGGCTGCGGAAAACCTCAAGCGGCGAAAGCATGATAACCTTATCGATAATTATATTTTCGAGCCGTTAGGCGTTGATTAACGAAATCTCCAAACGGCTTGTTATCCCTTCCCGTGACCCGAGGGCTGGCCTTTAATTTGGACAGAGGCTTAGCATTGCCATACAACGTGGCAATGCTGCCAGTCTCTTGGGTACATTACCAGTCGACAGCTATGCGAAGGAATTTTTCGACGCCATATTTTCATTTGTTAATAGTTTAAGTTAGTTTAGGTTATTATATATTAATTTTAATAGTTTGACACTTTATATAATATGTATAAGAAGTTTTTGTGAATATTAATAGAAAACCTTTCTATGCATTTGATAGTAATAACAGTCTTGTTATTTTGTCAATTTGTCACTCCGTGCTATGTTCGTTTAAGTTATTGCATTTTCTTGGTATTCTGTTCCGATGTCTAACAACTTCGCGTGAACAAAGAACTGTGATTTCCTCTTGAAATATCGACCCCTGTCTGAGATTGACTGATACGGACCTACTGAAAACGTTTAAGAACCAATTAATAAACGGACTTTACGGACTTAACATGCAATTGGAAAGTGTTTCTGTATTTGGTGTCAACTGCGGATCAGCTTCTGGTTCCATGGTATTGAAAGATGAGCAAATTCTTCATTGTATACAGCAATGGGCTGCTCCTCGTTTGGTAACTAAACCTCTCTTTATCTCTACTGATTCCTTTAATGAAATAAAGATGCTAATATTGAACCACCCTGTACTGATCCAACACAGTGGGTTAAGACTCAATCACTCTCTCAGAGAGTAAGCCTGTGTCTCAGCAGTGGGAGCATTTATTAGTAGGTTGATGATAACGATGCCTGGTGGTGGTGGTTAGTGGTGGCTGTTTAGTAATTCCAAACCTTTTTCAGGTCACGATCTTATTTGAACAACATGTTGGACGGAAGCCAGGGCTACATCAAGCACCCCAAATGTATGTCACATTGGTAAAGAATGTGCTCTTTGTCAAGTTATATTGCCACATCGTGCACGTTCTCATCAAGTAATTCCACTGAAAATATAGACGATAGGACCTAAAGTGACCAGATCATGTAATGTCGGTATTATTCAATAAACATATTCGGAAGCAAAACATTTTTGTTTTATTTTATGAAGCATTTAAGTTTGATCCCATATTATTTTATTTTTGAAGTCTGTGAAGTGTGTAAAAGCTGTTTACTTCCTCTTAGCTGTCGGTATCAACGTCTAATGGTCGTAAGCGCGGCTGCTAATCGTCCTAGGTTCGGTCTCTATGTCGAGTAGTGTTATTGGGATTTCCGAAATTCTCAGTTGCAGCCTGGAGCCTGGATGAGCGCTCGGAATATGGTGATAGACTCGCCTCTATTACATGGGATCAAAAACATACAAAGAAGAAATAAAATAGAATAAAGAAGGGATATTAAAAGTAAGTAAGTTACCTTTCCTCTATAGTGTGAGTATTTATATATTTTTATTTATAATATGTTTATTTATTTCAGCAATATGTATTTATTTGTGTGAAGTCTAAAGCTAAAATATTAAATATACCTACACATATAATGCAAAAAAAAAATTAACATGTATACTTAATACGTGTAATTTTTTTTTTTTTGCATTATATGTGTAGGTATATTTAATATTTTAGCTTTAGACTTCACACATTCATATTTTTCTCTTCTTGTTCTCACGCACTATTGTCTACGTTTCTTTTTTACTTCTCCTTTCGCAGGTCTGCTGGAAGAATTTTTTTAAGAAATAAGCAGTACCTTTGTACTCAATTTATAATTATGTCATATCTCTTGTATTTTATTGTGGTTGTCTATTGTTTGCCCGAAGATTATATGCCATAATCATCATTTTCCCGAATTTCATTTATCCGAATTTCATTTGCCCGAATGTTTCATTTGCCCTAAAAGACATATGACATACTTTTAATTGCCCGAATTTTAGATACCATAAGATACGAATGCCATATTGCGTATTGTTTGCCTTATTTTTATGTGCCATAATAATTATTAGACATAATATTTAAATGGCATAATATTTAAATGGCTTATTAGCTTTCTGGCTGTCCATGTCGATGGGTGCGCAATGTTTGGTATAATAAGAATAACCTTATTTATTCTGTGCATGGTTGATGGTGGGCTAGGTCGACGGAGCCCCGCTTCGCGGGGCTCCTACTTCTGCGTGGTTTATAAAAAAATAACCACGAAGGGGATGGCGGGGTCTATTCGCTCGCTTCGCTCGCTCACACGACCCCGCCATCCCCTTCTAACCTAACCTGTCCGAGTCGGGGTGCCCTAAAGTCCCAATTGCATCCAATTTCTCTTGATATAAACAACCGTTACACACCCGATGTTGATGGCAAATTATGTTATGGCATATCATAATTATGGCATGTGATAATTAGGGCTTACAATGATTATGACAAATGATGTTATGGTGACTTTATGGGAAACAATGATTCTGGCACGTGACTAATATAGCAAATGAGTATTATGTCGTATGATATTATGGCTGTTGACTATTATGGCAAATGATATTAGGGCAAATAAAATTCGGGTAAACGGCGGTATACCTTTTATTGTGTGTACATAAATAAATAAATAAGTCTTTTGAGTAAACAAGCGAGATGTTATGTATGTAGTATACGTAGTAAAATGCAATAAGTAATTACTTCTAAGTGACACCAAAACGAAACAGCCATAGCCGTAAACTAGTCATAACTACAAATAAATTAGTATAAAGAAAAAATAGTTCTGACTACCTAATTGTATGTAATGAAATGTTTAAAGATAAAATACAATGTATTTTCACAAATAAATGCTAAGATCGTTTATTAGTAAACATATCAATGTATGTTTCTATTGGCATAATAATAACCTCAAAATCCGAAAGTGTTTTGAATTTTATAGAATTATCAAAAGTGATGGTGATTTTAATGTGGTTTCAATCGAATATATGCATTAATTAGAACACAGAAAGTAAATTCACGTCTCTGTTGGTTCTTAGGTGAATGATGTTTGGACGCCAAACAATGTCCTTTGCCGACAGGCAACGGACGGCCTACACCGCTGGGTCTCATCATGAAATTTTGCACAAAAGTTCCTTATACAACGAAGGCGAGCGTTTAGGAAGGATTTTTAAATGAATCCCCCAAAGGGGTTCAATGAATGTTCATCGTGCTTGCTGGCTTCCCCGAAATCTGACCGGGCGCACGGCTTGTAGCTAGAATAAAGATATTTTAGTTATCCGAAAACTATTCCGGAGAGAGCCAAAAACTAGAGCCATTTTTTTCACTTCACTTCAGAATCAGCCGAGCTATTCTGTAACAATCTCACAGTGAAAACTTAGGTGAAGTGAGCTTGAAGTGAATTGTTGATAGTGTCAATCCGTAGCATCAGGTGGAATGATAGCTCACTTCACCCAAGTTATCACGGTGAGATTGTTACAGAATCGACCGGCAGATTCAAAATATTTATTTGCCAGAAAATACATTGTTCATCAAGGAAAGATCTTAAAGTCTAAAAGCTATTGTATTCTGCCTGCAAGCAAGCGTGCAAATTAGATTACATAAAAAAACCATTATTATTTAATAAAAACTATCATTATATAAATTATCCGTCCAATTACTCATAAACTAATTCATCACTTAACAACTATGTCTATGTTCTATAAATTCCCTAAGGCAATAGAAGCAACTATTTTGTAGCCACTCTGTTAATTTGATTTTAAAAACATTACCCTGCAATCATTTTAATTAATTTGGTATGTTTTTAGAAATCAATATACACATATTATAAAAAAAAATCTTGTAAATATCTTTATAACTAGATGGATGATATAATAAGTTGTGATACTTAGCCCTTTTTTGTCTTGGCATAACTTTGCTATGTTGCCTAAAATAATGCATGTGTTTCTTTGTAAAGATGCAGATGTCTCGTATGTACATACAGGGCAGTGAAAGAATTTTACTCTTTTTAATGAGA
Organism: Brachylomia viminalis; assembly: GCA_937001585.2. Classification (NCBI taxonomy): domain Eukaryota; kingdom Metazoa; phylum Arthropoda; class Insecta; order Lepidoptera; family Noctuidae; genus Brachylomia; species Brachylomia viminalis. Next base: position 1,834,062 of record OW443307.2, on the reverse strand, counting down.
GGTTTACAGCTATCTAAAAGCCATGCCTTGCTTATGGCCCGGATGCAGCGTTTCTGGAGCTTGAAAACTCTGTCGGTATCGGTCAAATTACCCCACTTACAAGTGAAGAGAATATATTTAACAATGGACGGAAGCTGCCACGAATCTATTGAACAAGGGTTGTGATTATGACAACAATCTTCAGATATAAAGCTTATCTAAGTACGACACCATATAGTTTTTTGTTATAATATGTATGTCCCATTTTATTGTATCTGTTATCGTTAATCTGAAAAAAAGAATACCACATGACAAGGACCGCCCGCCACGCGCCGCTCCGCTCAACACCCCTTTTCACACCGTGCAATTACTTCGTTTTTCAATTACCAACACGGTGTCATCAATAACAACATAATTATGCACACAGCGAACACGACACTCCCATGTTGATGTCTAGTGTTGGCTCATTAAAATTAATTATAGGAGTCGGTACATGGCCGGGCCGCTGTAAATCATTGCTCACTCGTGCTAAAGTTGTTCGTTTTATAGGATAGGGATTATTCATTTGGTGTTTAGGCTAGTGGCTGAACAAAGTAATGCTTGTTTGGTAAGCTACGTGTTCGGTGGATAGTGGTAAATAACCATTGATTGTTTTGTATGCTGCCCCATACCAACATTTTATATACAAATAATAAATTGGGATAAGAGCAAGAGAAGGATGAGGTATGGTGGGTACACACATTTAGATACAAGTCTAAACTGAAATTAATTACTTTTTAGGTATTTATTTTTATTTTTAGGTAAAATATAAGGTTAATTCGATAATTTTAACATTTTCTTATTTATTATTTATTTATTAAAACTTTATGCACAAGTAAAAAATAATACTGTACAAAGGCGGACTTAATGCCTGAGGCATGTGCGGGAAACAAACGTAAGATCCGTAGCGCTGAATCAACTGGTTAGCCTTTGCGATAATCGCATTGTTCCGTGTTTTGTTAATACAAAAGCTGCAATTTTGTTCATATTCAGTTATGCAAGTTAATCTCCATATGGTTCCTGAAAAAGTGAATTGATAAAAAAATATTACAGGACGTGGTGGTTGGCGACTTTTAAAACTTGAGCATAATTATTTATCTATGGCCATCTATGTGCAACACTAGAAAATACGTCTTTGAACCACTCCCGAACAAGACCATAACATCTAAAACAAAAGCTGGAATTTAAAACCCCATTTACTCGATGCAAGTTTCTTGCCTGAGGAAAACAATAAAATTGAAGCAATAAATGAATTTCATCGTCTGAACACTGTTGGTGTAAAGTTACACCGTCTAGTGTAACTTTTATTCTTGCGTCAACTTAAAGTATGCAACAGGCAATTTAATCGGTCCGTGTAAATCAGGATTTGCTTTAAAGAAAGAGTGTTCTACCTTGCATGACAGCACCTGTTTTTGACAGCAACAAAATCGGGTGACACAAATAAAAACATCCAATTTAAACAAAAAGTAACAGATAAAACTCCGTGAACATTACTTTGTCCAATTACCTAGAAATGTCCAAATAAATGAAGTAAAGTTCCCTAATCAGAATTTACTTTGCAGGGGATATTAAATGGGAGATATTTCACGACACCCCGCCGAGGTACTGAGTAAAGACGAGTCTTAACTCAGTACTTTACAAACGAGTTCGTGTGATCATAGGGTTGATGACGATCATCGTCCTAAGGAGAACCTCATCAGTTTGTGTGATCATAGGCTTGATGACGACCATCGTCTTAAGGAGAACGTCATCAGTTTGTGATATCATTGGCTTGATGACTACCATCGTCTTAAGGAGAACATCATCAGTTTGTGAGATCATAGGCTCGATAACGACCATCGTCTTAAGAAGAACATCATCAGTTTGTGTGATCTTAGGCTTGATGACGTCCAGCGTCTTAAGGAGAACATCATCAGATTGTGAGATCATAGGCTCGATGACGATCATCGTCTTAAGGAGAACATCATCAGTTTGTGAGATCATAGGCTCGATGACGACCATCGTCTTAAGAAGAACATCATCAGTTTGTGAGATCTTAGGCTTGATGACGACCAGCGTCTTAAGAAGAACATCATCAGTTTGTGTGATCATAGGCTTGATGACGACCAGCGTCTTAAGGAGAACATCATGAGTTTTTGTGACTGAGAGTAATATGCAAAAACAGAAAACCCGACTACTAGTGTAGTGTATTAGTGATCCTAAGTGTAGCCTGTCTTATTGGATTAGTGGCCACTTCTGCTGAGCATGAGTTTGATCCCTGGGTTCGATTTCCAACTCGGGCAAAGTGTTATTGTGTTTTTCCATCAGGAATTTCTCAGTAGCAGCTTGGAGTTTGGATTTGTGCCTGGTGGATGGCAATACGCTCACCCCCTATTACATGAGGCTTAAAGATAACTGGCGAAATGTAGGTACACCTCTGCCTAACTCTTCAGGGAATACAGACGTAATGATATGTAAGTGTTATTACTATGTTCTATGTTTGTCACGTTATAACATGTTTGTAAACAATAACGAAAAAAAAGCAGCAGTTCCGAATACAGCAAAATCAACCGGCCATGCAAACGGTCAGAAAAGCAACCGGCAAAGTAATAAGAACTGTATCAAAAAATCTAACACACATTGCAGTCTTTATACCGCACAGTGGGCTGAACTTAAAAACTCTGGACAAAAACGCCGACTGACGCGAGTCGGTTTAACTGCCAATATCGCTGTCATTTGTCTCTGGCCAGCTTTGCGAAACAAAAATTTATTTTGCAGTTCCCAAACCTTACTTTGAACTTTACTTAGAACAGAATAAAGGTAGGTTTTCTGTTTCCGGGGTGTCAAATAGTAAATTTGTACGCCAATAACAGGCTCTCAGTGACATGTACGTTTTGAAAGCGTTTCGCTTTATGTCTCTAATTGCGTTAGGCACTGAAATATTTTTGAGTGGTCTGAAGTTATAGACATAAATGGTTTAGTTTTTGTGCATTGTGCAAATAACAAAGAGGTTTGTCACTAAAGCTTTCGTCGAATATTCGACACAACGTAGTACATGGTTGACAATTTATGAGCGTTCCATGTAATATAAACTGGTTTAATGTTTTGTTAGTTTGAGCTCGGATGAAGCATATTTGTCGAGAGCTGGCAGCAATAAATTCATCGTGTATTGTTGGAAATTTTATTATTGGCTTTTATTTGAAATATATTAATACTAATATTATAAAGAGAAAAAAATTATATTTTTGTGTTCGTTTGATACACTTTCACGCTAAAATGGCGAAACGGATTATGAAGAAATTTATCACATGGTCTACCCATGACCTGGATTAGGACCTTAGATACTTTTTATCGTTTAAAATCCGATGAAAAGTTATATGATTTAAATATTTACATTAAATGAAATAAGTGTTAATTTCAGGAGAAACGATGACAGATCAGCAAGCCTCGAACGTTCTTAACATCACTCACCTATACGCTGTTAAAATGCACCCTGAATTACAAATCATATCAAGCCAAGTGTTGAACAAAACTTAAAAAGCTATATCCGAGGAAAATCTGTTTACATTTCTGCAAAAGTGGTAAGAATCCAATTTACAAAACAAAAGAAACACCAAATAAAAGGAACAATATTTTATAAAGTTACGCAATTAATTAAAAAAAAGTAAAACAGCAAAAAAAAGAATAAACTGTTTTACTGTTAATTTTTAACAAATGCTCCATCAATTATAATTAACCTTACACTTTTCCTTAATAAGTAAATTCCGTAACTGTTTTAAACCTTACAGGCGAGATTATTCCTGAAATTGTTCGTACCGTGATCCAAATTTTATGTCCTCTTGAAAATCTTAACATACATTTTTAAGAAAAGGAAAATGGCGGTCAGAATGGGCTCACACAGTTTTCATTCCTTTTCTCAAAAAAGAGTCCATCAACAAGTGCAGCAACTACCGCCATAGTGCTCTGATCAGCCACGCAAGCAAAATATTGTTACACGTTCTCAACGAACGTCTTAAAGCACACCTGTCGCAAGAACAAGCTGGGTTTCTAAAAGCACGATAATTCAACAAAGCATAATGTAGCTTTGTTGATTATTTTCTCAAAGGTATTGGACTCCGTGAAATGGCAAACTTTGTGGAGAACAGTATTAGAAATAGGCATACTAAAACACCTTGTGCATCTTCTTAGATCTACAACAAGGCTCAAGAAAATAGGTGGCACGTTCAGATATCAATGTATACGCTTTTGTAGTAAATTCAAATCATTCATTAAACGTTAGTTGTGCCAGAAAGCCTTTTATAACGTTAAAGATTATATTGAGGACAACAAGGCTTGGGATTGAGTTGCTCCAATTTTTGCATACTGAATGTTATTTTGCTTTTTTTTTAAATACTCCTTGATGAATATTATAAAAACAATGACATGAATATTTTACCTTGAGAAGTTTAATATTATTATTTAAATTCTAGTGAATGTGAGGACTATGTGGGTCATTGTTCCAGTTTTAATCATGGTCTGGCTGTTTAAATAGTTTATGCGGCCTACCCAATTGTCCTTTGTTTGGTATTGTTCGTAGAATCGTTGAGCTCCTTAAGTTTTGAGTTGAGCTGCACGATTACTGACACATGCGAGCACTGACTGGACAGGTCCACTCAATTTGTGTGGTTTTTTCTCAAAATACCATGTCAGACACCAATCTACATGGTCTTTACATGATCTGACCAAGATTATGTCTGGACTTTAAAAGAGACTGTGACCTCTGAGTTTGTTTCGGTCTTTCTTCTTAGAGTAGTCAGATAGGAAACGCCGACCTCATCTGGTTTTTAAAATATGATTGACGTGTAAAAGTGTTTGTACAAATCTACTTACAGAAATAAATCATTTATCATTATAGAACTCTATGAAACAGGAACAGCATCAGTACGAACAGATGACCACATTTCAGATAGCTTCTATCCCAATGCAGGTGTCCGCCAGGGATATATTGTATCACCACTCCTATTCAACACCTACACGGAGCTCATCGTCGGTGACTGGATTGATGGTGCTGCGATTGGTGGCTACAAAATTGAGAACCTACACTACACTGATGACACTACCTTGTTTGCGACTAGTGCTGAAGACATGAAGGAACTACTCCTGAAGATGAAGCCCGTCCGTCTAACGTTAGGATTGAGGATTAATCGCAGTAAGGCCAAGATGATGAACCGCAGCAATAACAACTCGCCAGACATGATATAGGTTGCGAACTGCAACGTAGTTTAATCCTACGCATATCTTGGTGCTATGATTGCGAACAATGGCAGCTGCGTGGATGATGTAAAGCAGCGTATGGCTATAGCTAGAGGGGCAATGGACAACCTAAAAAAAATATGGAGGAATCACAACATAACTAAGGCCACCAAGATCAAGCTCGTCCGTACAGTTGTATTCCCCATATTTATGTAGGTACGTAGCTGAGACTTGGAAATTACGAGAACTGGAAAAGAAAACAGTAGAGGCTCTAGAATTGTGGTGCTGGAGCAGAATGCTTGGGGTATCGTGGACAGAATTCCACACAAACATCTCCAAGAACTCGGCATCAAACAGCGTCTATCACTAGTACAGTCTCGAATACGGAAGTTCTTTGGTCATGCCTCCAGGCAGAATAACGACTCCACAGTACGTTTAGTGATACAGGGCAGAGTGGAGTGTAATACGCCATGTGTGAGGTAACCGGTGTGATGGACCGATCAAATCAAATCTATCAAATCGCGACAAGTGTATTTGCAACATCTCTGGCTGTGTGCGGACGAGCATTATCATGCATAAGCAGAAATTAAGCACTAGAGACCACAAAGGAATGACAACATCTCTATCAATAGTTTAAGCGTAAATCTATGCATTGAGATTGCCTCTGTTCTTCCGCCGATCCAAATACCCGCCCTTATCATGATCACACCACTGTACGCATGCACGTCCTGGCATTATTTTAAACGTTCTCGGCATCCAGGGATCTCCAATACCGTGTACGCCTAGTATCTGGCCTCATACCAAAACGAAATTCGTCAGACAACACACAAAACGCCACTACCTTCTGCTCAACTTCTGTGTTCACGAGTCCGTTATAAACGAGTTCTGCGATTGCGGGGCTCATTAGGTGGTACACGTAGCGACCTTCGAGAAACGGAGATTGACTTCGTGCAAGCGATTTCTTATGGTTTGATCACTTATTAAGATCCCTGAAGAGTTATGAAGACTCGTAACCAACATCTTCGCGGTCATTATACGATTTCGTCGAGCAATAATTTGTATGTAACGATAATAATATCACCACACGCAGACAATAATTATTATTGTCTGCGTGTGGTGATGCGAGCTCGTCCTCCATGTCGCTCTGCCACGCTGCCAGTGATGCGGTAACGTGTCTAAAGTCGCCTTATAACACTCTGCATATTGCCCAGAGCGATTACTACAGCACGTTGCCGAGAACCAGCATCCAACGTTTCTACGGCTCTGATCATTTACTACTGTTTTTAATCTTCGAACCTAAGTCGTGACTTGGCTAACTTTTTTAATAATTTTGAATCTTTTCTAACATATGAATTAAATTGAGCAGTGTTAACATAAATCCTTTCATTGTACAGATCATATAGTGGTGTTCTACTTTTATGAATACCAATACCCAATCACTGATAGGTGCGTTTCTATTAACCGATGTAAGTCAGTATTAGCATTGTGGGTGATGTGATCACGGGATGTAAATACAGGCACACTGAGAAGATTTAGGTGTCTTACTGACTAACAGGTTCCCAGGTGACCAGCTAGGGATTACCACTATCGTCAACTCACTTCGCCTAAGTTATCACGGTGAGATTGTTACAGATTAAAACTATAAAACTACCAACTACCACAATTTTAAATATGTTCAGTGACACTGTCCTCCCATACCTATTATCACTTTAATTTGTAAATATTGTAAAAGCCAATTATTTTTAGAAGAGTAACCAATTCAACATTTTTAATTAACAATTTTTAATTTCATTAAAATAAATTTTAAGCAATTAAGAATAAAATATTTTTAGAAGAGTAATTATTTTTAGAAGTAAGTTGCTGGCTTTTTTCCATAGGAAACGACCAATTGGGACATTTCCTTATGTAACTTCTGACGATTCACAAGTGATAAGTCTATGTAGGTTTATGTAAAATATTTTTTGACCTCTGAGTTTGTTTCGGCATTTCTTCTCAGGGATCAGTCAGCTAGGAAATGCGGCGCCATCTAGTTTTAAAATATTGACGTATAAAAGGGTCTTAAAAGATCTACTTATTGAAATAAGCATTTCATTTGGTTTTCATTTTGACTCCAAAAAAAAGTTACAAAGCATCAAAATGTTCTTTCCCTCACAATCTCTCCAGAAAGATAAAATATTCAAACTATACTTTTTAATTTCACAGTTAAAACCACAGCCCGTAATTGTTTTCCTTTGTCGCAAAGCAAAAACCGCAGTTTTCAATATCCTATGTCTCAGCTGAGCAATTTTTATAAGAAATTACTATTTCGCAATCAAAATGGGAACCATTGTAGACTGCCAACCGCCGCTGTCAAAGTTGACAGTTGCTGTCAAGCTATTCAAAAAACAAGATGTTCTGAAATGTCCTCATCTTTTTTGCATTCTTCATTTATCGGATTTTATACCTACTTTGTGCCTACTTGTGTTTTTTACTCCTGACATCTTTGGCATAATAAAACGTTTTGCGTTTTATATTTGAAGAGGGGATGATAAAGTGGACAGTGGGTGTATTTATTAAAATGCTTCCTACGTATTTTGCTTTCTTTTTGTGGAATCTTTTTTTGGTTAATGAGATTTTGTACATTTTTAGAAAAACTTGTGGGTGCCATTTTAATTAAATTGAAAAAGCTTCTAACATGAGCATGTGATTTAATTACAAGCACAAAAACCAATGTAATGCCAATGGCTCTTAACTAATAATAGCACATAGGTAGATCAAACCCATTGAAACAGAAAGTACAATAAATACTCGTTTGCTCACACAATCACAAATCTCCCATTCAACTTTATAATCACAACACATGAATCAAGCTGTCAACGAGCGACGCATTATCTTCTAGACAGTAAATCCAGCAAGTTTTTAACGAGAAAAGTAACCATTCCCGAACTCATTCTACATTATATTGCCGTAAACAAACGTGCCACATGGTGCAAAAGTACCTCATACTTTCCTCACGTACTGGAAATAAGTGACTTGAAATTGCCGTAACTCTTTTAGGCTGTGGCAACATTGTATCGTGCTGGGTCCACGGTCTACAGTCCACATATTTTGTTACTAATTACGTTTTTTACGAGTGACTTTTTACAGCGATACTGAAAGGTCCTTAAATTATGTTTTAACGTATATTGGTATTCGACCGTTTGGTGGTAATAAAATTATTGTGTGCCTGAAAATTTAGTGGTGTTCGGAAAACGGTTCTAAATTATCATGAAAGGCTGTGTCTGTATTCAGGTTTGCAAAATTATATACCAACTTTATTTAGGGAACTTAGTAACGTTTTTTTAAGTTACAAATGTATTGTAAACATGTGGGGTTTATTTATTATTGTACTAGGTATATTTTCTCTGTTATTTGTGGCTTTTGACAAGGGTTTTTTTTAAAGCTATCGCTTTTTAATGAAGCTGTTTTTACTGTCCATTTAAAATATTCAACGTTGTTAAAGTTTCTAGTAATACGTTTTATTTTTTTAATAGTCCGGAACATTAAAATATACATGAGATATTTAAATAGTTTGGTATGATAATATTATATATTTGTTCACTTAGTTAATCAATACTCCACAGCCTAAAAATATATAGAAACCAGTAGCATAAATTTTTTCTTCCATCCCCGAGCTAAATTAAACCTACCTTAATTTCGTGCCAATCTTGTAGCAACTTCCAAAACTGATTCTATTTACGACATTTCAGTTTAATTAAGAATTTATGAAAGTTGTCCTCGTTTCCACGGTGTTCATTTTAAAACGTCGTAACTGTATTTCGTGATTGTTCGTCCAAGTAATTGCGAAGTCGGAACTATCCTGTATTTAGTTGTAGCGACGACGGTTTAACGCCTTCTCTGACTCGTTATGAATAGTAATTTTTGGGTGTACTGAATTTTGTAGTCTGTGTCTATAATTATGCTTTTTTGTAGCAATTGCTTTATTTATTTGAATGAAGTAAATATTTTTATTTTTATTGTTTTTATTTTATAGTAATCATTTTTTCATGTAAAATATATCAGTGGGCATTACACGTCTCTGTCTACTATATTATATGGTTATTTTGGTTTACTAATGAGATTTATGAAGTTGATTTGAAATAAAATAAAAATTTGTGCGGTTGGGGGACCCCAGTCAGGAACGACGATACGTATAGATAGGCAGGAAGATAGGTATTCCTTACGTGATACTCGCACGCACACACACTCGTATATAATAGAAAGAGACAGAGAGTGAGAGAGAAAGTGTGAATTTAATACGCGTTTTTAAAACAGAGCTATCTAGTATAAGTTTTTCGAAGTTTTCGTAAAGTTGTAGTTCATTTTGACCTCGCTTTTGGCTTTAGCACCCTCAAATAGCGAGCTAGGCTAGGAGTTTCTTTAAATAATAAAATCACAAATAAAATTATCTGGAAAAGAACTGGAGTTACCGACAAAGCTTGCAGAGCAAGCAAGCTGAAGTGGCAATGGGGCGGCAGTATTTGTAGAAAGACCGATGGCCGGTGGAGCAGAGGAGTCTTGGGGTGGACACCGTGAATCGGCAAACGTAGTGTGGGACGCCCCCACCTAAATGGACCGACGACCGTTAAAAGGTGGTTGGGCACGACTGGATGCGGAAGGTGGAGGACAGAGTGTTGTGGCGTAGCCTGGGAAAGGCCTATATCCAGCAGTGGATGGCAATAGACTGAGTTAAGCCCTGGAAACGACACGTATGACGAAAATTAGTAAAGATTTCGTAGCCACATTGGATTTTGATTTTGACCTGTAACACAACCCGGTTTTTCCTAAGCCTACATCAGGCACCATGTTAATTTATATAGTTCAAAACTGTTAAGTGCTGCAAAACCACTGTGAGAGCAAATAAATGAACTTATTATTATTTATTTGCTTCAGAATCCTCGAAAACCATGTAATTATGATGTATGTAAAGCCATGATGAAAAATTTGAAAATTTTCACAGCTGTCATCTTGAATTTTCATTTTGACCTCACTGGGACTGTTCCTAAATAACCCTAGGCTGATAAAATTTTCGCTTTTCCTAATTATGTTAATATAGTGTTAAGTTCGGCTCTCGAAAAGTGCACCGCGATCATTGCTTTCCTGTAAGACTCGTCACCAAACTTGGGTGCCCGCCCACCATCATAAGAAATGAATTCCCTTAAACTAAACTACCTTGTCCCGACTTAGAAAGCTACCACAAGGAAGGGACACAAAGTGATGTAAATATTGGGAATTCACAGTTAGGAAACATAACTATTATAACATTATAAACATGTGAAGCTAAGAAGACAAAAGGGCATGTAAAAGTATAATAATAGGTATTTACCTATGAAGTTGCCGTTTTACAATACGTTTCTATGTAGTAAAAATATTATAATAATTACGGCATCTAGTGGTGAATTTTCATTTTTATTTCACTACAGTATGAAACTTCTGAACTTAAAACCCATCGATCTCCATTACAATCCTCTCACTCCAACAATCCACTCTTAAAAGGATTCACTAATCAAAACTCCCACAAGAAAGGAAGGGGCAATCAAAAGAAAATTAGCGTGGCCACCTTCTTACAATTTCAAATGGAAAAACTTGGGCTTGGTACGGAACCAATTTGTGTTCGCGGGGGACACACTAGGATTAATTAGAACCACCGAGTTTGTTCCACAGTTGCACCCTTATGATTGGGGCTGTGTAATGTGGACCTGACTTAAATAAAGCATCAGGTTTTTTGGTTAAATACTCCTTCGTTGTCTCTTGGGAGGTATGCTGTTGGAAGTCTTTGTTAAGGGATGTTCGTTGGGAATAGTCGTGTAAGTAAGGTTTGATTAACCTATTTTTGGCCGTTATAACTTGAACATTTAATAGGTCTTTACTTAGGACGTTGCCGTTTTACAATGCTGATCATTTGACACGTAATTGATGTAGGGATGGCAAAAAATTCTAAATTCAAATTAATTTTATTAAAAAAAATGTGGTATTCTATATTCAAATTCAGTCATTTCTTTATTGATTAGTGTTTTGTATTCCCTACATTTGTATCTTTTCATCAAAAAGGACACGAAAAAATACGAGTTATTATGGAATACGAGTTCCGTCGTGGTAGCAATGCCGCATAAACGGCTGGCAATATTTGTTACGTGTACGGAGTGAACACTACAGATGAACGCACGACTCGCTATTGGTTTGAACGCTTCCGAAGTACAAATTGTGATCTAAAAAATGAATCCCGTGGTACGGCTCAGTTAGCAGCAGCTTTCAACGTTAGCATCTCAGATCATAATATGATCTGAGGTTGGCATCAAAACAATTTGGTCAATTTGCGTCAAATTGGCAAGGTAAAAAACTTGATAAGTGGGTGCCGCACGAGCTGAACGATCACCAGCGCGACAAATACCCATTAAGGTATGCTTTGCGTTGCTTGAAAGACACAAAAACTAAGGGATTTTGAACCGCATTGTCACTTGCAATGAAAAATGGGTTCTTTTTGATAATTGTACGTACACGGTCATCATGTTGGTTAGACCCTGATTCAGCGCCTAGGGAGTGAGCCAAACGAAAACTTACCCCTAAAAAGTCATGGCCACTGTTCGGTGCTCTAGTGCCGGTATAATTCATCACAGCTTCTTTTTTACTAAATGGCACCAGCATTACTGCGGATGTGTACTGTGAGTAACTGGACACAATGATGGAGAAGATCGCAAATCTCCGGCCAGCCGTGGTTAATCGCTCGTCCCCACTGCTCCTACACGACAACGCTCGACCTCATATGACACAACAGACAATCTCTAAGCTACAGACTTTATAACCTTGCCAACAAAATCCTGCAAATTTACCACAAAACCAAAATGGAATGCAAATTAAATATCACAAAATGGCTTCTCACTCTTGACTACCATGAAACAGAAACACTCTTAAACAGACACAGAAACATTTAGACTCACCACAAAACCATAGTTTAGAGGATGGCATACTCAAATATACAGTAACTCTCCCACTCTCTCATAAACACACACTCACTCTCACCCTCACCATCCAATACTCACCCTCACACCTGCCCATACGCACACACCCTCACACAACAATACACCTATACACACACTCACACCCACGGTACTCGTCCAGTTTTACTCCAATATACATCTCTGATGTATTAAATAAGTAGCGTTAAGATCTTCGGTTGGGGCCAGGAGACCCAAGACACAAGCTTTGCTTAGTTTGGGCTCCTGTCTCTCTTCTAATTCTGTATTGACTCAAATTGTAAATATGTTTTAAGGGAGAAAATAAACGAATTTATTATTATTATTATTATTACAAGAGTTACGGTTGGAATTTTTGACATCCACCGTACTTAACTCACCAGGCCTTGCGCCGACAGACTTCTACTTTTTACAAATTTTTAACAATATCTTGGCAGCGAAAAACTCAATACCCAAGAGGCAGTACCAAATGCCTTTGAAGAGTTTGTTGGCTTCCGTACTGTTGACTTCTTCAAGAAGGGCATTGAAAAATGTCCACTGCGCTGGCAGAGATGCACCGATAGCACGCAGCTTAATTTGATTGACAGAAAAAAAAATACTTTAACTTTCTGTATACTAAACGACAATTTCATAGGTATATTCAACCATAGATTAATCTTTTGTAACCTATACTTAACATTGAATTTATTTTTGGAATAAAAAAAGCCTTTAAAATCATACTACCACTTACACACAAAAACCATCACCATTAATCACACTAAGAATCTTCCACTTGCACAAACCAACCATGCCACACAAAAACCACAGAAACACGAACTCTCCAAAATGAAATTGGACAGTGTCTTAACGGGAACATTTTCGGTGTCCAACGACTTCCAGTGTTGGCCAGTTTAACCCACTTAGCTGGATAGTTGGCTTAAGTTCGCTAATTCAATAACCCACTCAGAAACGAACCGAATTAAGTGAGGAGTTAATTTTTAAAATGGCGAAAGGGTTTCAAGCGTCGCTCGTCGTGCGAATTTTGTTCGTGAAATGGAATAACGTTGAAAAGGCGGGCTGTTTTAATGTTTGTATAGGAATTTTAGGTATATATTTAGCGTTTTTAGCTGTTTACTAATAGACATTTTGCTATTTTATTGTTCAATGGGATTAGGAATATTAACATTATTATTTGAGAATCGGGTTTGGACGTAAGTACGTTGCGTTGCTAATACTAAAGGGGTCTACATGACCTAAACGCAAGTTTTATAATGCCTAAAGGTATATGACCCACTGCAGTAAACAAAATCAGGAAAATATATGATATTCTTCAGGATATATATGCTAGTTAGATAGTGTGTTGTAAACATAATACAACTAATTTGGTACGATAGAAAAAAGTCACGAAGATACCTCTAAAAAATTATTTACATACTAATATACATACAAACATTCTGTTTTTTTTTTCAGGTTGTTCTTCAAGCAACACATTAACGTGATAGTGTTCTCATTTTTTAGTCCAATCAATAGACTTTTTGTAAATAGAGAAATGCTTTATATTTTGCGAAAAATTATCAGCTTTGTGTCATCGCACTTCTCTTTCTTTTCTATGCAGTCCAACAGTGACCACGCGTTAGCTGTTGTCAGCCCCTTAATTAGAAAAACAAACAGAAATTGTGACCCAAATTTTATAATCAAACTTTTACACTAAGTCCATAATGTCTAATAATCTACTTAATAACGTATACCTAGGTTTTCACTGTTACCATGTCTGTTCCTGTTGATACATGGCAACAGTAATAAATTACTGCTTTGACTATTCATACCCGAAAGTCGCGATAAACTATTGGCTGCAGTAGGTACCTCATGCTTTCCGCATAATTTTGTAGTAGCCACAAGCTATGGGATTAAAGAAGGCGCGGTCAGTTCTGTTTAAGTACAAAACAAAAAAAAAACATATTAATATTATTGTAATTTAAAAAATCACTCACACTTTCAAACATCTCTACAAAACAAAAAATTTGCGAAAGACGAAGCAAACCACAAAACCTACTTCTCAAACTTAGTTACAAGTAGCGCCATCTAGCGGCTCACGCCGCAACCTCTTCAAAGAACCCCCAAACAAGGTTAGCTCGCGACGCCCCCAATTGGATAGCGCTGCTCGTTTAATAGCCGGGGAGCGGTAATTTTGGAGGAGGTATTTAATGAATGCTTAAATTATGAAAACATGTTATAATCTACCCCAGTTTAACTGGTAAGGTGACTTCAAATAATCTTTTGTATAAAATGTATTCGCAAAAACCCGTACATTCGTATAAATTTTGGGAAATCCTTCAAACATACCGATCAATATTAAGAACCTGCAGACCGTTATAAACAGTAAAGGTGTAATATAATATTGCTAATTATAAGTTGTCACCTGGTTTTAAGATGGTACCTTCTCCAAAATTACTGCCAACTCTTGGTCTATAATTGCTGTGTACACTCCAACTTTTGACGGGTGCTGTGACTTTGTACAGAGGTGCTATCGGATGTTCAGTCTTTGAAAAGTTTTTGAAGTTAAGAATGAGGTAAAGGAAGTCTAGTTTGTTTGATTTGTGAGAATATAAGTTATTCTAAAAGTTTATGTTTATCTTCTGTATGCTCAATGTTATACGTTATCAAAAAGTAAGAGTTTATAGTTAGTCGATTTTTAGATCATAAATGTTTAAAATGGAAATGCATTTTAACTGTTCACGATTCACAAGTATACCGTTACTGAAGAAACACAAGACTTTCTTAAATTGTTTTACAGCTATAAACTGATGTAATAATGTAATCTAAATTTATCATGAATAATTTACAATTATTCAAATGAAGACACACCAGATTATTTAACACTAACAAATTAAACAAAATGCAAATCTATCAGAAACAGTGTCACATAATCCGGTTGCAGCCGCCTTAGTCTCGTTATAACTGGTTCGCGCCGCTTTCATCCGGCTATAACCGCTCGAGCAAAGATTACAGGGTGCTTTACCAACTCGCGAGGGCTTATTAAGCATCTAGAGGCGAAAATGTAAATTTGCAGAGAAATTGCGAAGTGATGTTCGACTTAATGACACTCATTCGCGTTCTTGGGTGTGTTAAGTTCAGTCTGCAATCAGCTCGTGCGAACGTCTTTACGTTTTGCTAATAGCTGCTGCTTCTGTTAACGTTTAAGTCTATGTACATCGTGGAAGGATGCTGTGTTGTCGTGTGCATTACTGCGTGTTTGGTGTGTATGAAATATATTATTGTATTTTATTTTATTTATTCGGGAAAACAAACAATTACTCATTAAGAATAACAAAAAGATAGGATACAGAAATGATACAAATGTGAAATCAACCACGTTCTCTACAGATACACAATGAGACATTTTGGTAAATTTTAAGACTAGCGTTGTAAACAATAAAAAAGAGGAATATTAATAGTAAAGTATTTAGAACATAAAACCGTCAATAGTGCCGCATAAATGGAACAACATTGTCACATTAATTTTAAATATGTTAAGTAACATGAGTCTAAACTCTCCATGTGGTAAAGCAAACAGATCCAAACTGCAGACATTCTTATTAAAATGGCTCGTATGGTGACGAAGAGGTGCACGCATTTGTACAACTGGAATTAGTGGCGAATACAGGTCGTGCGCGCACCTCGCGTCCCTGGCATGTTCTGAGAACTATATAACACAACTAATTACCAAATGTCTAAACAATCATACGAGTTATTGCTTAAGTCATACAAAAATGTAGTTTCAAGAAACGTACGCCTTGAACTCAAGGAAAGCAGATTATATTTTTTAAGTAACTCTCTATAAGACACACAACAACTTTTTAAGCAGCGAAAAGAATTCAGAAATTTACATTGTATGCTTTCTATACACTCAAATATATTACAGGGAAACTGTTTTGTATAATTACTTATTTGGGTGTTGCGTTGTAGTTTCGTTTGAAATTCAAGATAAAATCTAGACATGAAATAAAGGGAATTCATCACAGATATTACGTAGCAAAAACGTAACTACACGGAACACACAGGCATCACATAAATAAAAAAAACACTTCCTCTCAAAATCTCAAGCACCTCTAACCCACAACCAAATAAAGCCGTGTACACACAACCCGTAACATCATAAACTAAAACCCAAACTTATTTTTCAGCCGCCAGCGTCGAAGGCAATCGAATTAGCGCCGAGTTCGTGTGCCCTAGACGTTATGCCCCGGCCACACGTTACACGCTCTTAAGCAAACTTTGTAACGCTGTTACCAACTTGCCACCACCACTGCCATGTCAGATCGGTAATGGAACCTTCGGTATACAATCTCGTTGGACTCTGGGACTTGAGAACTACAGTTCTGCGAAATTGGACGCGACTAACGTCCGTGAAGTTAGGGGTAGACTCTTGTTGGGATCGTTGGTCGTTCCCGCAGGCGCTTGCAGGGCCAAACTGTGAAGTTTATGCCCGCATGTGGTTGGACGCTTCAGAAGTTGATCGGAGAATGTCGATGTATATCATTTCAGCCGAAAGACGTCTACTGCTGGATATAGGCCTCCCTCAAGCATAGCCACTTCGGTCAGCTTTGTCGTATTAAGCTGATTCCTGCGGCTTTCACCAGGTTATCGGTCCGTCTTTTGGGAGGCCTTCCAACGCTAAGCTATGTATTATGGTTTCTGATAAAACAATTGAAGGGCACTTATGTGCAGTTCCAAACTGCAGTTGCATCTGTAAAATTTGTTGTCTCAGTAAAATTTCTACCATCTATGACATCGGCGGGCTCACAATGCGGCCATGTGGGCACGGAAAAAAAACTGACCATGTGTTTGGTCCATAAGTGTTATTTCTGTGTTGAACTGTCGAATTTTGAAGGACGGTAAATGACGGACCCAGTGTTGGCAGGATTGGCGTTCTTTATCCAGGAAATGATGAAATGGATTTATATACGTGACCCAGGAAATAAAAGGTTGGGGTAACGAAATTGGAGGCTATAGTATTTTAATTCTCGATTGAGGTGCAGGGCTGAATATATTGAGGATGTTAAATTAGCATGTTTTGAATGTTTTGTTTTTGAAGTACTTATGAACAAAAAGTACTCACTGAAAAGAAGCGACCTTGAGGTTAGTGTGGATTACATTAGTTTCATGCTACTTATGATGAGTGGTCTATATAGCAGCCCTTATTACTTGTTTCACTTTATCCACAACTTGAGGTTAATTCACTGAATAAATAAATATCGTCTGACATTGCACACAGCACCATCTAGTTCCAAGTTAAGCACTTAAGGCTTGTGTTATGGATACCAGATGGTTGATACACTACTTAAATACATTTTTTTTTTCGTAAATACATACATATTATAAATATACATCCATGACTCGGGTACAAATGTCCATATTCATCATACAAACATTTGCCCCTACCGGGATTCGAACCCAGGACCATTTGGTTTCGCTGACTACACTTAGCCACTGTAGCCACTACACCAAACGTGTCGTCATGATTAGTTCAACTAGCAGGATTTCTTAAAGATTACCAGCTGCACTTCTGGGAACAAAAATATTTTACGCCATCGAACGTCATCATTATCTGCCTATTCTTTCCCCACCTATGTTGGAATTAGCTTCTAGTCTAACCTGAAGCAGATAAATATTTTACTTGGAACGACTGCCTATCTGACCTCCACAACCCAGTTACTGGGTAATACGATACACCTTCACGTCGTCGAACGGTATTAAATCCAAATGCCGTTTTAATTTTCAGAGCTCTTTTTTGATTCTACTCTCATCCAAAAATTGTTTATTAATACGCCCCTAAATTGTAAAAAAAACAATCCTTCAAAAACTCGACGCAATCCAATTTAAATTTGTACGTAATCAGATTAAGGTGGAGGTAATACATCACGGAGCATATTTCTCATATTCATTCAACAAAACTTGTGGACAATCAATCTTGCGAGGACAATGAGACCTCGTTACTGTGTCATTGTTATGTCACCAGTGCTGGCAAATGATGGGGGCTCATTGCCCATGCTGGCCATTTTAGGTAGTTGGACATTTTAATGGGGGTTCCATTGTGTGATGGTGAATGTGAGGCGCTGTGGTGTTAGAAGTGTGGAAGTGAACTTAATGTGGGGACGTGAGTTAATATGTCACAGAGTAGATGATGCATTTGTATTTTGAAAGACTTGTGGCAGATATTATTTTCAAAGGGCAAATTCTGACAAATTATTTAAAGAAAAGTTATTACGTCACTATCATTATCAATAGTCTTTTCAGTCTCACTGCATATACCTCCTTCTTAAGTTATCGTTTTGTGGTCATGTTTTCCTGAAAACATCACCCTGAATATAGTTATGTAATTTTAATTGAAAAAAATAAAATATAAAATTTTATTTGATTTTTGATTTAATAAGATTGTTTAACTTGCTTTTATTCTAATTTTATTTTCGGATTCTATTTTTAGTGCATAATTAAATGTTCAAATAATAAACTTCATTTTCAGTAAAATAGTTTTGTCACCTTTGCTGCATGAAACTTGCTCAATTGTAACCTAAATGGAAGTAGTCACTGGCTCCTGAAATACAGGTACTCTAAACTAGCTCTGGAGCCAGGGTCTCAAATGAATCTGTAACCGGTTTTTATGGCAATAAAGAATTTATTTATTATTATTATTTATTTATTTATTAATTAGGTATGAATAATGCAAAGATAAAAAAATCGGCACTTTACACAAACGTAAGCGTCTTCCTTACATTATTATCAAAGTTAACAAACTCTATGTCATAGTTTTTGTTTCACATGTAAAGGTATGTTGTACTACAACAGTTTTTCTAGGTATCTAATATAGCAATGTAGGTATTAGGTTCACAAAACCAAGTCCAACGTTAAAGGTGTTATTGGAAAATCGCTCGGGTCACGCAGGCCAGCAGTAATCGCGTTACCTAGTAACCCGGACTGGAACATCGCTAGATTAAAATGATGTTACGCTAGATTTGTTACCTCGGTTTTCAATTTGATAAGGAAACAATGGTACGGTTTAATTGGTAAAAATGTGGCTTTAATTGTCATGTGTTTGTTTATCTTATAAGAGAAAAATGTTTGTCAGTTGGTCTGCTAAGTTATGGTTTATGAATATAACTTTTGTGATTTTAAACCATTAAACCATTTGTTCTATTCTTAAAGGTGTTTTCCTTTTCTAGCAGGTCTTAGATTAACTTAGAAAATACTTCATTAAGTATTTAGTACTGACATTATTTAATACTAAAGCGGTCACAGCTACTTGTGCATTCCATTATTTAAACCCGAGTCCGTAAACTACAAGAGATTTAATTTCATATAGCCGTATCATTGCAAACAATAATTATTGAGTAACATAATTGTAGCAACAAGATGTTGTGACCTTTGTTGTTTCACATACATACAACTATTGTTTACCACGAGCACGAGGCTAAAAAGGTAGGCCAAAACAATTGCACCACAAAGTTCTCAACCCCATAAATACAAAAGTCAATACCCCAGCTTACCAGCGAACAGCTTCCAAGCTGGGCCCGCTCAGCACCCACGGGATGGCTAACCCCAACATATCTTTATACTAGACGAGTCTGGGTAAATCGAAAAACTTTAAATGGGTCCAATTTCCAGCCCCCCGCCTCCCCGCAGCCGTGCCCCGCGAGACGTGGGGCAATTAAAAGAATTGCCCCGCTACGATTCAGTCCGACGACCAAAAGTGAAAATATAGTAGGAGATGATTGAGACGGGGACGTTGAGGTTGATATTCAAGTAGGTATTTCTAAAGAGTCCCTAAGTACACGTTTATTCATTCATCAATCACCACATGAGACGCTAGGTTATCTGTCAATCACAGCAGGGATTATGACGGTAAAACCTATCTTCTAATCGGTCCCTAACAGTAAACATCTTACCATTGACATTTTCAAAAATCTATTACAGTGATAACAATAACGAACAACAGTGAAAACTAGTGTAATGTCGTATCATACACATCTGTCTATTTTTTCGACATTAAAGGCATGAAATTGAACTATATCGAGAGAAAAAGGGAAAGCATCGAATTCTCACAGTAACATCTACTCAGGCCTTATTTATCAGTCAATAAGTGACACCCCTAAAGACACACGCACAGGTCATTAACCTTGACTGCCGGCATCTGATTACCTGTAAACAAGAGTGTAGAGTTACAACCCCATTGAATGTGATTTATGAGCCGTCGTCTTGGCGCGATGGCGGCTCGAGTGGAGGCAATAATAGGTGCTCAATAGCTGATGAGTTATGGAGGTGGCTGCTAGTTGAGTGGATTTTAATTAACTGTGTGTTACATTTAGGGAAATTATGTATTTTAGTGAGGTACGATACTTGTTTTAGGTTTTTACTACGTAGTTGTAATTTTAATTCGTGTTTTAAGAATATTTACTGTATCGACATCAGATTCCGGATTTAAAACCCTAATAAGCCGGATGGTGTATGGAATGTCAAGGTTATTTTTTAAATCCAGAAGCAACAATAACCCAAGTTATCACTAACTGCCTTGGAAAGCACGTGAGCCCGTTGGTCCTGAGTCTGATCACTCCCCGGTCGTGTCGGATTGCATTACTATTGGATTACGAGAGGAAACGAACAGAGAGTGCACCTGTGTTTGCGCACACACTTGTGCACTACAATGTCCATTGCGTACTTGGTCAATCTCCGAAGTATTATATGAGATTGACCGCCGTGGACGAAATATCGTCGGGAGGATATAGGTATTAATATTGTCATTATCATTAACGAATGTGAAACATTCGCTTAGACCCATTCTAAAATTCAGGCCGAGTGTTTTTTTTTTTTTACTTGTTTTCTTAACTCTATCCTTTTTTGCGAAAACGCAGTATGTGTGTTCAAAACAGTGTCCCGTATATTTTAAATCAAAGATATCCACGATGCGGCGCTTGTTCTTCTGCGTCGTTAGACCAAGAATTAAGTCTTAATAGGCTAGTTGAAACACCTCCAATTACAACAAGAAAAGTACTAAATAAAATAGGTATAGGATTGTTTTTATTGATGTAATCTTGTATGATGGCTTGACTTATTTGGATGCCATTAAAACTTCAACCCCCACTGGTTCAAATTCAGGGAATTGAAAAAAAACCTTTCTTAGCGAATGCCTAACCTTGCGTCCTAACTGAAAGCGACCATCGCGTGAATACGCGATTACGCGATCGTTTACCTGAAAAGTAACGTACATACTCGACTTGATTGATCGCGCGTATGTTCGTAATCTTATAGACAAGCGTGAAGATCGCGTACGCGCACGACATTCGCTTTCGGTCAGGACGCCGCGAAAATACTTTGAATACTTACGACCTTCTAGTGATATTTTTTCTTAATTTAAATATTTTTCGTTACAAGTTGCTAATTTGCACTTAGATACTAATTTTGAAATTTAGGAAAAGTACCTGGCCACTCAAGCATTCAACAAGTTAACCACTCCTACGAAATAACGCATAACCCATAAAGTTCTCATAAACTATCCGGTACTAAACCATTTTTTTTTTTTAAATTAAAGTGCAAATGAATGAATGGTGCCGGTTCCACTCGATCCCCGTACAGTTACCGATCCATGCTAGCGGCAATCCCGAAGGTATTTCTCCGTCGCAACCGCAATCATTGAACAAGAATCTTTTTCTAGATTCCGCCTGCTTATATGTGGAAGAAATAAGAAATGCAAATCTAGGATAAAGTAGGATTTGTAATATCAGTTGAAAACTGTGTCAGTGCAAAGCACATTTGTATGTTATAGAGGGAATAATGATTGCTTTTCTAATTTATTATTTTAAATAAGTACGCCAACAGTACCTACATACCTACATTTTACATTAATGAATAAAAGTTTTGGGTATAAGCTCTTATGTATAGATCAATTACCGGTGTAAACGATGTTCACATACCTACTTAATTAAAGCAACATCTTCTAAAAACATATGAGCAAAACAAAAATAAACAACTTTCACTTAGACAAGTCTAAAGAAAAATTTAATAACATAAACATCAATAATATTTTTTTGGAATGTCCCTATTTATATGTCGGTTTAAACGACGTCCTTACATTTTTTTTTTTAAACATTGCCCCACACTAGGAATTTCTCCTGTATCGTGGATGCGTTTACAAACATTTCAATTCACATACACAAACAGCCAGACCCGGAACAACTACTTGCAGGTCATACAAATATTTGTTCCGTGCGGGGATCAAACCCGCGACACGTAACGCAGCAGTCAATCGCTCAACCACTGCGCCAACCGTGCCGTCAATTACATGCTCAATGTGTGTCGATACGGTACGTCACATTTTAGATAATTATGTATTTATATTAAGGTTTACCAACTAAACACATACATATTATTGATGCAATTATTATTAATGTTATTAAATGATTTTCCCACGTTGTTTGACTTTTCTATTTGGCTTCGGTCATCATTTCATCACCATCCTAAGAGTATACCATCTTGCCAGGCTGTATTTCCTCTTTGACTGCACGTCGCTGAGCTCTATCTTGAAACACACCCATTGTTATATCACCAACAACCACTGCATCATCAACACACTACGAAAATGTGTGCTCTTTTTCTTCATATTTTCATCACTAAGACTAATGAAAAAAGAAAAAACTAACGAAAAATCGCATTGGCATCCTAAATTTTTTTAGTAGTCGCGACGCTTCTGAACCAAGTTCAATGAACCTCAAGCCAACACCGCTAACAGAGTCCAATAATTCATTTTATATAGGTTAAAAGGCACATTTGAACGTCAAAACTTAGAAGAATATTGAATTGATTCTTGATGCTCCTTCCAAAAAGTAGTTTCGTATGGAGAAGAATGTACAAGACGTTTTACAATATTTTGTATACATTAATTATAATTATTTGTGAAGACGAAGTACTTTCAAACATATTAAATATGTTTTTTAGTCGTGTATACCATCATCTCTGCAATAAAAGCCTACAGTTTAAACAAGAGGGCCCAACAATGTGTTTTTCAGATACTTAGGTAAACACTATTTAATGAAATGGCCTGACTGTAGCGTGAGGGTCGCAAGCAAAATAACAAAGCAATTTAAAACTCAATACTATTAGTGTAAAGGTATGGCCATACCATAGCCGTTTTGTAATAGAGACAATACAAACGTTTCGGTGCTTATACAACTGTGCAAGGGTCTTTTGACGTTGTTTTTTCAATACAGTTTCACAAATGTTTACCAACAACGCCTCCTGCTTAATGTCATTCAAGCGCCAAAAGATCCTCGTTGCACTGTAGCAGGATCTGAGGTGTCAATATCGGAAAGGAATCTCTTTAGCTATATTTTGTAAAGGAAACCGTGACTGACTGATCTATCAACACAGAGCTCAAACCATTGAACTGAAATTTGGCACCCAGATAATTATTATGACGTAGGCATCCGCTTACAAGGGGTTTTTGGAAAATTGACCCTTAAGGAGGTGAAAAGGGTCTGACACGCCCTTCCGCTCCGGCCAGAGCGGGAGAAGTTATTTGATGATATCCCACCTTAAAAAATTAAATAAAAAAAGGGCTGAAAAGGGGGATTTTGTTAGCATGAAAAATCTTATTCCTTGAGTTAATAAACTTGAAACTTAGCACGAATACATATCTAAGTAATTATAAAGATTGTAATATTTTTTTCTAAACTTGTCAAAGTTTGTATGGAACCATTTTAACGCTCGGTCCGATGAATTCGAAAATCAGTAATTATAATTAAGACCGAAAATAAAGAATAACTTGTATCAGGGTTTTAAAAAAATCGTCCCCTGAAGGGGCCTGGGTTATAAAAATTTTAAGGGGAGGCTTTTATTGCGTGGCGTGATAAACTCAAAAATTGGTATGCATAATCTTCAGTTTAGGTTATAGAAGTAACCCAAAAGATTTTTAAAAATCCTCCTGCGGGAGTAAAAGAGGGGATACAACATATATGACACATATTATTTCTTTGGTTAATAAACTTGAAACTTGGCAATATTTTCCTCGGTAATAAAGATTGACACTTTTAGTTTTTTCAAAACAGCACCTCACTGAAGATGTAGTGGTGTCAAGGTTAGTAAGTGTAGGCGCTGTCGGATTAACTGGAAACTCAGTACTAATATTTGAAATAAAATATAAAAATACGTAATTCAGGGTTTTCCAAAAATCTACTCCTAACGGGGTGGACAAGGGTAATAAAGTTTGGATTGATCTGCTTGCTTCAATTAACTCGAAAATGAGTATAAATAATGTTAATTCATTTCAATAAAAACTTACAAAACGCTTTTTTAAAATAAGCCCTGCCGTGGTAAAAAGGAGGACAATATTTTTCTTCCACTGATCCATTAACTTAAAAATTGGCCCGAATACTTGGTTATCTTAGTCAGTACTAAAATAATAAAGCTAAAGAGATTGTTTTTTTTTTTTTTTTGATCGCGTTAATCTTCAGTCGGATTTGAAAAATTATTTTTGCATTTGTAAGCCCAATTATTTATAGGGTATTTAATATCCCGCTACGACCCTTAGGAGCCGAGCAAGGGAAAAAGGCAGGAAGAATGCTAAGCGAAAACGAAGCAAAAGCGTGAGCGGGCCATGCGATGCGACGGGGCGGGACGGGGGAACAAGAAATTTCACGTCGACGATGTCGCGGGCAGAAGCTAGTCTACTATATTTAGAGGAGACTATTGTAAATTTCTTTATTATTTTAGTAACTACGAAACTAGTAGACTAAAATGACGACGACACGTTTGGTGTAGTGGCTACAGTGGCTAAGTGTAGTCAGCGAAACCAAATGGTCCTGGGTTCGAATCCCGGTAGGGGCAAATGTTTGTATGATGAATATGGACATTTGTACCCGAGTCATGGATGTATATTTATAATATGTATGTATTTACGAAAAAAAAAATGTATTTAAGTAGTGTATCAACCATCTGGTATCCATAAAACAAGCCTTAAGTGTTAAGTGCTTAACTTGGAACTAGATGGTGCTGTGTGCAATGTCAGATGATATTTATTTATTTATTTAAAATTAATTCATACTCGTAGCTTTATAACTATAAATGTTTAGTCAAAATGACTTCTGAGTAACAAATAACTTTATTTTACGCCCAAATATCGAAGTAGCAATCATTCGTTAGTAGAGGTAGACTAGACATCAGCTGCTTCGAACAAAACACGATTCCCGAAAAAAGTATTTCTACAGACCTGCGAGTTGTTGCTGACGCAAGCAGTAATGTGTCCGCACCTTTACAATGGTAACATAATAAGGGACGCGATTGGTTATAAACTTGCCTACTTAATGTTATTTTATTCTCTATAAAAGAATTCGATTTTTTTAACACGTCGTTTAAATTCACAGGAGCGTTTACTTTATGGGCTTAGAGGCGTAAGTCGCAAGCGATATCGATTAGCTAAAGCGAATCTCGATAAAGTTTCGCACAAAATCAAACACTAATGCTATAAGTGTCGTTGTATTCTTAATATAGAAACAAACAAAATAGGAAACTTACATTAGATGAGAGATTAAAGAAACAATCATGTTTAATTCACCAAAAACTGTCGATGATTGCATCTTACTCCAACAAGACCTTGATAGATCGTCTGTAAGACTTACAGACTACTGCCACAGTAACAAATTAAAACTAAGTTTAACGAAGTGCAGCTACCTTACGTTTACTAAAAATAAGTATATTATTAAGTTCGCCTACACCCTTCGTCAAGTGCCTCTATCCCAACTGAATTTAATTCGCTACCTCGGCGTTATACTTGACTCTAAACTTTGCCTAGACTCACACATTAACAAAATTGTCAGCAAAGCTTTCCAGCTATTTGGTTTTATCATGCGGTCCACCCTTGACTTCAAGAGAACCTCGTCATATTTATGCTTATATAAAGTGCTAGTTCGTTCACAGCTAGAATATGCAGTGTCAGTATGGAATCCTTTCTACAAAAAATATTCAGAAATGGTTGAAAATGTACAGTACAAATTCTTGCGTGCTATGCACTACAGATGCCACAAATCCTACTTATCATACTCTCAATTACTCAGCAAGTACAAGCTCCTCCCCCTTAGCTCTAGAAAGAATTACCTCGAAGCCGCAGTACTATATAAAATTGTCAGAAACAAGTTCTACTGTACAAATCTGAACAGTATGATTTGCTATGCTGTACCTCGAACGATTCACAGGCGTTAGGTACGCGCAGGTACTCTTTTCGCTTTGAACACTTGCCGAACTAACTCAGGCCTGCGCTCACCTGTCCGCCGTATGGTTGACACATACAACAGTATCTTTGTAAACATAGATATCTTCAATTGCACAATAGGTAAATTTAAAAGCCTCATTCGCCATTCCCTATAACAAGTGCTCGATAATATAGTAATATTGTTTAACTTTGTTATCTTTTTACTTTAATTTTGAACAATTTTATTATTCTTAATTTTTTACATATTTCTTATATACCTACTTATATATATATTTATTTCTGTTTTCAGTTTTTTTTTTTTTTAATTTTTTTTAAACTTTTAATTAAGTATTTGCCACACGTACTGCTATAGCGATTAGATCTTTTTTTTCTTAAACTTCTATGCCTACCTACTTGTGGACAGCGTTGTGGGTTACTTTATAACCAAATTGCTATTTTGTTAAACTAGTTGTAAGTCCTTATAATGTAACTGCTTGCTGTTCCTCTCAATAAAAAATAAATAAAAATAAAAACTTTTTATTGTTACTCAAAGCCACGAGCCCCTCCTACATCTAGTAGGAGGGGCTCGTGGCTAAATAATAAGAGCTGCACGATTCCATCAAACCTACGCTTGCCGATGTCGATTTGTGAATGGGTGATCCATGTCATATCGAGATTATATATTGGTGGTCTCGGCTGTCATTTGAAGGTTTTTGAGAGTCGTCACGGGTAGTCAGAAACCCGAAAGTCTGAACCAGTCTTACCAAGGGGTATCGTATTACCCAGTAACTGGGTTGTGGAGGTTAGATAGGCAGTTATCGCTCCTTGTAAAATATTGGTATTCAGCTGCTTCTGGGTAGACTGGAAGCCGACCCCAACCAACATTGTTGGGAAAGGGCTAGGCAGATGAGAGAAAATGTAGTAGTGTACTTATTTCTGAGCAGATTTAAGTTCACACAAGTACTCTGCTCATACAAATATGCCCAATATTTTAATATTAAAACCGACCGAGGGCACAGTGAATGGCAATTAAACAGCAATAATAAATCACCCTTGAAATAATGTCTTTAAAAAAAATATTCCTGTATTATTTTACACTTTAATTTTCCAGTGCAGTCACCATGTGAGTAATGAGAAATATTGTAATGGTGGAATGAACGAAAGTTTTAATTATTGGCTTTTTTTTTAATATGCCGAGCATTATGTGTCGGAAAGTGACACTAAATGACCATGTCACATTTTTTTCGGGAGTATACTAGCATTTATTACACCTTACTAGAGCAAGTGGTGAATTTTATAATTATTTATGCATAATAATGTTTTCCACAAAAAAGTGGTATCTTATGTGAAACTTGAAAGCTGATGTCTTATTATAAGTCTTGTTGGTACTCGTCACATTTTGTGTTTTCAAAGTGATACACACAAGAAGATAATTTATAGAAATAAGAACGCCAAAGGAAAAAGTAAATATAAAACAAATCGACACGGCGGCGGCGCTAATAATTACCTGTCACTTGCAAAGTATAATGTGCGAGTGAGAGACATGATAAGCTGCATTGCTTGGCCGCTATTTTCAATTCCTGTATCTAATGTTGCGGTTTGTAACATTTTTTTGAAAAATAAGTCTTTCAAAAACATGTCTCGCTCAGCCTATGACTTGTGCCGAGTGTCAAAATGTACTGTTAGTAAAAAACCGCATTTATTTGTGCGTGGTTGTATTGGTTTCTCTTGAAACAGTATTGCTACGAACATAATAGACCCATCGCCTTATGGGGTTGATATTATTTTATGTAGTGTTTATATTTCTTTACGATTTATTTGTACAAAATGATTTCTTTGAGTTGTTTTAGTACTTTTTGTGCAGCAATTATTTATCTTTTGTATGTTTTAAGAAGTACTTGTATTTGACCCGTAATCCTTTTTATTATGATCTTATGTCACATGGCAGATATGAATTCTAATTACAGACATGATACTATCGTGTAGTACTTACCTAGAGCCCCATGTGAAAGAGTTTGTCATGGGACGAACTTTTAACATACCTTTTTTACGCCAAGTTGTCTATTGGATCAAAAATGAACATTTTACCATAATCAACGAAGTGACAATAACACAGATCTAAAACAGCACCAGTGTGATGAACACAGTACAAACAACCGCAAATACAATTTCAGTTTGTTTGCCGCAAATCAACATCGTCCATTTTGTTAGTAACTATTAAGGCTTGTATATAATTTACAATAGTTTCCGTTAATATTAATTAATAAGTCGTGTCCCTACGCAGAATTACCCGCTACACTAAGCCGATTCAGTCGTCGAAGCAACAAAATGAGAATTTAATAACAGCGTACAGTTCCCTCGTTACCTACACCCCACTGAGTTCATTTGCATGGAAATACGGATTTGAACCGACTCGACTAACGTGTTGGAGTTTTAATATAAAAATGTCGCTGGATTTTTTCCTTGATAGTACTTTCTTGGCGTTTAACTTGTTTTTTTTATTTGTTAATAATGTCAAACGAGGTTGGAGAAAAAAATTGAGTTTGTTGACTGGTTGTCAAGCTTTTATGGTTCTTTCATAAACTTCAGTCACTTGCAAAGAGTTTTATAGAATCAGCTGTTTTTTTGGTGTGCAAAAAGGTAACGTTCAGAGAACACTATAAAAGTATGGGGGTGCCTTTTGCCCAGCACTGGCACAATACAGGCTGAAAAAATATAGGGACTTGCCGTAGTACGCAGCCACGATCTGGAGTTGTCGCACGACTGGCCGCAATCTTCAGCAAAACTGGTCGAAAGTCACGGCGTTTGGCCAAACTTTCTTTTTGGTCGGAGTTTCTGCGACAAATATTTCAGCTGGCAAAAAGAAAGTCAAATGGAGGGGGCATAACACTTTTGCGTTACGTGACGATTTCTACCAGTTTACTCCTACCGGAAGCTACGTGGGAGAGCAGTGGAGGCCCAGTGGTAACGGCCGCGACTTATGAGTTGCAGGTTATAGGTTTGAACCCAGACAGGCGCTTTACTTTGTGTAAATTATTTAATCACCATTGCTCTCAAAACGGTGAAGGAAACCAGTATGTCCTAAAACCAAAAAAAATCGAAGATATGTGACGTCTACAAACCCAAGTTGGGCACCCGTAGTGCAGTACGGCCCTCTCCCTCTCACCGAGAGGAGGCCTGTGTCCCAGCAGTGGGACCATTATAGGCTGATTATGCAAGCAATTATTAAAACGATTATGCAATAAACAATTTTTCTTTCTTAATTTCTAAATGTGTTAAGTTTAAGTTCTAATCTTATTTTGCAAAAAATCCAAAAACAACATTATTTTAGTATCATAGAATAAACATTGTCTAAGTTTAGATCTGTTAATTTCAAGTTTAGCACTTTACAAAGAAAAACTATTGTATTTTGTGTCAACTTCAAAATTGGCTATTACAACTTTTTCTTTTGAAGAGTTAAATCAAACAAAAGAATAATCTAATATTACTTTGTTTAACTTTGAAAACTGCCTCAAACCTAAGAACATACAGGATTTATTAGTATACGTCTATAATAGTATCAAATATACTTTATTTAATCCTCCTTTACAATTAAATGACTAACCAACTAACTATACAAATAAATGCAAAAACAAAAAGACACTTACCAAGTACTCGTCCGCATTGCTGTCATCTGGAAACGTGCCCAGAGTCATCTTTCAGAGAGTTCTTCTTTTTTTCCAGTCTTGGCAGCATTGTCACGTTGAATGGCAATGCTAATTCTTTGGCCAAAGAACAACCCAGCCGTCTGGTCACGTGAAGTGTCGACCAGTCGGCGAAAAATTACCTTAAATAGGAGCCGCGCACTTGGGCCCCATGACCCGAGCGTTCTCAAAACTGTAGTTACCCCTTTTTTTTATTTTTTATTTGTGGGTGGGAAATCATCAAATAACTTCTCCCGCTCTGGGCAGAGCAGGAGGGTGTGTCAGACTCTTACTGACTAAAACCCACCCGTGTTCCTTCAGTTGCCTGTGCCAGGGGCCACGGTAACCCTCTTGGACTTTTCCGCAACCCTAGCAGGCATCAGTCCTATCAAACCCCGTCAAAACTGTAGTTACCCCTAAGGTTACAGTATTCGCGCTGCTTGAGGGTATCAGCAGCCGCAGCAGAGGCGCCAGCTCAGACCGATGTGCTAGGGACATTAGATGGCGCAAAGGTATCGACACAGGTTGCGTCCCACACCAGAGGCCTACCCACCTTCCAAGGCAACAATGTCATGTCATATGGTTTCTTCTCATCGTCTCATACCAAGCCGTTTGGTTCTAATACCGCTGGTACGCCGGTGGTGACAAGGGCTCGACGAATAATATCGTTGATGCTGACGTGACGTGGTATGTGACCTGCGCTCCTGTAGCAGGAAATGCCATGATGTCCGAGGCTGTCGTCGAAGAATATACAGGATGGAACAGAAAAGGAGCGCCAAATTGAAATATTATAATTACACATGTTAAAAAGAAAATTTAGAATATGTCATTCGGCCGAGAGAAAGTAAAGGGATTTGGCAACGTCGCGCGCCCTTGGTTTCATAAGAACAGTCAAAATGAGGTAAATGACCGCTAACTCAACGCGTTGTCAACTTGCTTCTTGTTGTGAACTCTGTGATGAATGGATTGCTCTTTGGGCTTGCGCTAAAATTGATACTTTAATTTTCTTATTTGTTTTTTTTTATTACCGGAACGATGGTAATTCATGTTTACTTGAAGACAGTAACTTAGTTTTCACTATCTAAGATGATAATTATACGATTTTTTTAAAGAATTTAGATTTGGGAAATAAAAATTTATATTGACTATGTAACAGTTACCTACTGAACCTTTTATTTCGAGTTGGAGCAAGTTTTCAATTGGGCGAAATGTTGTTATTTAAAGCCAGCTGTCAGCCGTGAGAACAGAGAATTCATGGACTTTCTTGTGTCTCCTACTTCATTTGAATCAATTCAAAGGTTGTCTTTAAAAGATCGCTTTTAGCGATAAGACCGCCCATTGTGTCACCCTATGTAAAATTTCTGCATTTAGATCCGTAATTCGTATGGTGTACATTATAAAGAGTACTCCATTCTATTCCATTCTTCTCCATAAAGATCTAAGTTTTGGAACGGATAACCAACTTCAACTGACCGACTCTTTGACCATTCAAAAGTGATTTTATATGGTTTAATTGAAATAAATGAATGCTTTTACTTTAAAGTTGAGCACTACTTTACTAATCATTCATTTTGTATGCAGTCTTAACTCAAGTAGTTTTCCATTATTTCAACACTTATTTTCCTTGAAGTATGACTACAAGTATTGTTCTTATGATTTGTAACAGCAGTCTTGTATACCATGAATGACACAATCACGTCATAAAAAACCACATTGACGACACGCCATCATTACACTATGTATTATACACAACACGATCGACACGTTTCACAACCGAGTCCTGTAACATAATTACATGTTGCACGTGTCTGCAACTGACCTGAAATTGTACAATCCGTTATTTTTATTGTTTAATAATTACATGGTGTAGTGCAGTTACAACGAATATGAACCAGTTTAAGGCCGAATTCAAATCATCATTCTATACCTGTCTATATATAGTTTGAAGATGTCTGAGACAGAATGATGTTTTAAATATGTTAAGCGTTAAATGTGTTAGTGAGGGTAGTGAGTTGTGGTGCAAGTGGACATCAGAGTAGGACCAACAGCAAATCTTAGAAAAATTAAATCAGACTTTCTATAAAACCAGTGCTTGTTTATGTCTCATGACTGGAAAATAACCCCTCTATTCTATGTTGCAAACTCCTTTGTTATGTGTGGTTCTTGTCCAGTACTCCTAAACAATACCTGTTTCAGAAATACTTCTTTGATAGTGATTTGTAAATAACAATGTTTCATTTAATTTAACATGGCGGATGCTTGCAACGTCGAAAATTAATACAATTACTGACATCATTCTTCTCCCGCTATCCCAAATTATTTGTGGTCGGCGCGTCATGTGTTTTCTTCCATACGTCTACAAAAGTCATCATCTCTGTAGTCACACCATTTGTAGTCTTTTACACAGTCCATCAATCTTTTTTTTAGTCTTTCCCTTACTCCTCACGATATTTCCCTCATTCCTCTGCATCAAAATTTCATTTCCACGCAACTTTTAAGTCACCGGTGCCACTTTTAGACTAAAATACAATGTTATACATTAACTATAAAGATTGTGAATATAAAATAGTCAAATCAATAATTTCATCCTGCAATTGAATTAGCTTCAATTAGAAGTTAATATATCTTCGTTGTAAAACAATTACACACTACACGATATAACCATAACACAATACCATCTCCCATTATAACATAAACTATCAAGATGGCATTCTTCACGACCGCACGATGAGTGCCGGCAGCAATATAGCCCAACATAGCACAATATAGCGCCACGGCCCGACCGCGACGTCGCGTATGATCTATGGCTGAATTTGTACACCATACGGTATTGTGGGCTAAATTATGAACATTGTTGGTTGTTATGTCGGTTGCCAGTTATTTATATACGGAGATAATTATAGGTGGTAACTATGCCATTAAAGGCAAGGGTTTTCATAGTACTGCGCCGTGCCGTAGCCTTGTAGGCTTCTGCGCCGTGGCCGTGGCAGCTCGAATGGGCTCCTAAGTGTGTTGTCTGAGCGGTGGGACTCGCCTTTTTTGCGGAGGTGACTGCAGCTGCATGCTAGCGCCGGCGATTATTATTTAATGTAATGTGTATTATTTTTTTTATTGTGATTTTAAATATTTTAATTTTGTGTACATTTTGACCTTAATTTTGAATTAAGTTTGGTTATCAATAATTTAATAGTTTTGCGATTTTATTTTGTACTGAGGCTTGTAAAATTTACCTATCGATAATTTTATTTGAAATAAATAATTTGAATTGAATTGATTATATTGTATCTCGTTACTGCTTTTGTACTTTTTTACAAGTACTCCCAGTGAATTTGAACTTTATGAAGGATAACTATTTAAATGTCACATTGGTTTTAAGGCCCCATTTACACGATAAGTTTCTTACCTATGGCATACAATAAAATTGAAGCAACAGCAGCTGACTCGGTCACCTAAACACTGTTCAGACCGGCACCCCACCCGCATTCAAAACCATAATATTCAACGTTGGTTTTGATAACCTCAAAAAGTATGAATGATTCTAATATAATCACATTGGTATATGAGATTATTTTGATCAAAGATATGATTATTATTCAGGCACGTTTAAAAAGGAACATTTTCTAAAATTATATATGCCACCAAAATAGCGGAGTATGCTATATATCATGATCATGATTATATTCATGTCATTAGGCAAACATAAATATATGGAATAGTTCTAAACCAAACACTCCCGAAGAATTTACATCATTATTAATTTACAACTAGTTGTACAAAGATAATAATATCTTCACGTAATTTTAAGCATGGAAAATCAACCTCCTAACAACAACACACGCTGCTACGAGGCTACGCCGCTACGCTGCTACGAAGCCTCTACGCGCTACGAAACATCTACGGTTTCCCGAGAAATGTTAATTAGGTAAAGTTTGGTAGAAATTTGTATGCTAAGAATTTATCGTATGTATGTATGCATAATATGTATTGTATTGATAGCAGTTGCTTTAGTTTGTTGATGTTAGTTATAAGTTCTTAATAATTTTAAGGTAAGAAATTTGTATGCTTACCTTGTTACGGAGTTGGTTAGGAATTAATTATACCATAGAAATAGGAATATACCAAGACTGTTTAGGTGCTGAAATATAAGCCAAAACTATTCCTTAAAGTGTTTACTTAAATCGCATGTGTGGATATACCCTTAGGTACATAATAAGTTTCTTACTTTACTCTGTTGTTAACAAGTACGCAATAATTAAGTGCAGTAAAGTCTACAATATGTGGACTCGCGTGGAATTGCCATAATACTAAAATAATTTCTTAACCTATTCTACCTTTTAGCAGGCTCATTTAGCAATAAAAAAAGTAAATAACTAAAAATGAGCCTATTGTGAGAGTGCTTGAAGGTTCACGGAAACAAAAATGTTGATGGTATTTAATGACCTTCGTAAGAATTTATGTAGTGCTAGTAGTTTAAGATCTCAACTTTGTCCGTGTAGCGCTCAAAAGTAATATGGAATAATTTAATTATATTTTTTTTTAAATAAATAAGTTATCTATCAGTTCGTGATCTCACTGACAACTTATAATAAAATAAATAAATAAAATAAAATCTTTTTATTTCAGACATTTTGGTCCATAATATTTGTTAGTAACGACTTAAAAACTATGTTAGGTACATTTAAATAAAATAAATGCTGACAACTTACTATTAAAAAAAATGATTTGATTTGCAAAGTGCAAACTGTTTTCTAAAAATAGACATTAGCAACTTTATTTGAGTAGGTATTATTTGGAAAACTTTTCCTAAATGCTCGTATTCATAAAACAATTAGTGTTAGTGTCGTCACTCGGTCACTACGTCACACACCGGTATTTAGCCGTTAGTGCTAGCGTATATTTATCTCAACACCTGGTGACGACTACGTCAACTCTGTCACCACGTCAGCACAGTGACCGCTCGCTAGAGTACGACGACGTTGACAACGCACTCACATCAGACGTCTGACGTCAACTAGTGGGAGTTGTTTTAGCGTGAATATGATTTACTTTTAGTGTTGGAAAGTCAAGTGGGCTTTATTGTTGCAATGTCAAAGGTGTACGCTTGGCAAATAGACAAATTGAATGTCTATTGAAAAAAGATAATGGTTTCACATAAAATTTTTGTAATATTTGTGTCATGGTTTCCAATTATTAATAAGATTTGTATTGATTTTAAATACTTTGCTTCAATGCATTTTTCATTATTGTCACGAAATATTCCATAGAAGTTTTTCATTATCAGTGCTATCATGAAGTTTAAAAGTATCTCATTTGACAGTTACCGTAAAAAACTGTTATTATAATGAAACGGAATAGAAACATGATGTTTGGAGCATCGCCTAGTTTCTAAGTTAGTTCTCTTCAAGCTTCGAAATCAAAAGGTTGTCTTCAAGAAGTCTGTATTGATATTATGTCGAGTAGGTACCTAAGTCAATAGTTATTCAAATATTGCTATAATTATACAAAATTTAATAAGAAATATGAATGAATATGAATGAGAATGTTTATACTGAAACAGGTGTGTTAATTTTAGTAGAAACTAGCATCTGAAACCCGCGACATGAAATTTATTGTTTTAGCATAAAATATATTATGTCCTATGCATAATCAGCCTATAATATCCCACTGCTGGGACACAGGCCTCCTCTCGCCGAGAGGGAGTGCTCCGTAATCTACCACGCGGGCCCAGTGCGGGTTGGCGGATGTCACATTTTGTTTGATGTGAATTTTTGGTTCTAGGACATGCCTCACGTTGTTTTCCTTCACCGTTTTGGGAGCAGTGCTGATGAAATAACACACATAATACACATCGTGCCTGTCTGGGTTCGAACCTACGCCCTACAATTCGTAAGTCGGTGCCGATACCACTGAGCCACCAATATAATAATGTCCTATGGCATTTTGCAATACGTAGCATGCCATTAGTGTTAAAAAAATCGAAATCGGATTAGTAGTTCCGCAGATTATCTCCTACACACAAACCCACAAATTCCACCTCTTTAATATTAATATAGATCATTGAGAAAGATTGCCATTGCAAGTGCAAACCTAGACGTATTAAGGTTTGAAGATGCATTAGAGTAATTACACATGAGAAGTTTTAACGATGTCATGGTGTCAACTTGTTTGCATTGAGGTGCACATACTAGGCGAATGCACCTTACAACTCAATTTTGAAGTAGGTAATAAGATTGTCAACAGATGAACAGTCCCATTTTTATTATACCTAACTCGATTCAAAAGTGGCGCAATATCATAAAACTGATATAATTCACCACAAATCAATTCAACTACGATGATTGGCAGTATTACAGTAACAATCCTATGAAACGATTACTCATTCGAATATCGAGTGTCCAATCGATTTTGATCACCATCGACAGACAATTGATTTCGTACAGCATTCGGCTTGAACGTCAGACTTTAATTCGATTACATATTCAGTTTTGTAGTTATATTCGGAGTACGCAGAATTGGTCGGTGTTGCGAGCCGAGAAAAATTGGATTATTGCGTAACAGGAGCTGTTGTGTCGAAATGCCTTTGCATGTAAAAATGGATAGTGCAACTTTTCGTATCATATAGTTATTATTTTGGTAAGCTTTTAAAATGAATGCTCATAACAACCTAGAAAAAAATAATAAAGTTGTAGTTTTGCGGTGATCCGCGATACCTACCTTCCACCTGGCGTGATGTGGGTGTAAATGATAAATGATTTTAGTTCTGTAAGTAGGTTTGTACAAATACTTTTACACGTCAATCATATTTTAAAAACTAGATGAGGTGAGGTCGGCGTTTCCTATCTGACTACTCTGAGAAGAAAAGCCGAAACAAACTCAGAGGTCACAGTCTCTTTTAAAGTCCAGACATAATCTTGGTCAGATCATGTGAAGACCATGTAGATAGGTGTCTGAAACGGTCTTTTGAGGATAAACCATACAGATTGAGCGGACCTGTCCAGTCAGTGCACGCATTTGTCAGTAATCTTGCCGCTCAACTGAGAGGTCACCTCTCTATAGGGTCACCTCTGCCTGACCTTTCGGTGGAAACAGGTGTGTTTTTATGTGTTTTAAAACAACAGGCTCGTTGGTCTAGTGGTCGCAAGCACTACTGCGGAGCACGAGGTCTCCCGGGTTCGATTCCCAGGTCGTGCACAGTGTTATTGGGTGTTTCCATCAGAAATTTCTCAGTAACAGCCCGGAGGTTGGGTTTGTGCCGGTTGGCTTGCCTTCTATTTCCTGGAAGAAAGAAAGAAAGAAAGAAAATGCGTTTATTTGCGGTAAACTTGACGCAAAAAATAACACAACACAGAAAATAATGAAAAGGAACTAAAAAACTTAAACACAAAACTAAAAAACAACTTAAAAATAAACCACTTAAAAAACTTAAAAATAACTGGCGAAATGTTGGTATACTAAGGTTCACCTCCCTGCTTGTCCCTTGGGGTCTACAGGCGCGATGGTATGTTATGTTAAAACAATAATAATTGAGTTCGCTTCCCAATCGTTTGCGATCACTTGAGCGCGGTTGGCGCAGTGGTTAAGCGATTGACTGCTGCGTTACGTGTCGTGGGTTGGATCCCCGCACGTAACAAATATTTGTATGACCTGCAAGTAGTTGTTCCGGGTCTGGCTGTTTGTGTTTATCAGTTTAAATGTTTGTAAACGCACCCACGATACAGGAGACATTCCTAGTGTGGGGCAACGTTATAAAAAAAATAAAGAAAGGTGCGAAGTGTACTTTACAGAATAACACTTGTTTTAAGGACTATAAGCATAGCTACTATCTTATCAGTACAGTAACTATGGCCTGTTTCAAATGCACTTGATGAATGTGTGAACAGAACCTGTTCAGGTTAATATCTTACGAAATCACTCACTACAGGGTGTTATTATCACATTCATACGTATTTAAAAGTTTCAACTTTATACCTCACCACTTTTTTCAGCAATTAATGTTTGAAAAACATTATTCAGTGTAATAAAAAAATATCGACGGAAATTGAGGTGAGGTTATAAAATTAACCTCAAATGCCAACTTGAAAAACATCTAAATTAAAATTTCGGGGTTTAGTATTGAAACAATCAAATCAAAGCACCAAATTTGTAAGTCGCGCTGCAAATTGGCATTCACAGGTAGGTTTTATGATTTATATGTTTCTATTTTCATCAGATACGTTTGAGAAAGTATTTTTTTTACCAATTCATTCCAAAAACAAAATCGATTAACAAGAATATAATCAATAAAAGCAAAATCAAAAGTCATTTATTCAAACTAGGCTGAGAATCAGCACTTTTTGAACGTCAAAATCACATAAGACAGTCCCCCCAAAACGCCCGCCCTTCACCACTTCCTAGTGCATTCGCTGGGAAGAAGAAGAATACATATTTAGAGTTATATGAGAAATTTAAGGCAACCATATATAAAATATACTGTGATCATATCAACTTGATAATCAATTCAAGAACCACAGTAAGGTGTTATTTCACTGAACAATATTATAACCCCACTAAACAGTAATATTAACCCGTGCCGAACAGTAAGCGACAAAGTTAACAACGACACTGCAGTACAACAGTTCTAATTGTCACGCTGGTTAAATTTGTGGATCATTAACGACAGCTATCTGCGAATAACTACCAACATGAGGTTTAGGTTTAAAACTGACTGGTTTAATACTGGCTAGAGATAATATGGGAAATTAATTTTGGCATTGTCTGAAATATAATAGGATGAAAAAGAAGAAAGAAAATACGTTTATTTGTGATATGGTAAACGTGACGCAAATAACGAACGCATACACAATAAATAACAAGTTGGGGAGAAATACGCTTGACATCCACGCAAAACGGCCATCGCTCAGCATAATGCTACGATCCTATGCGAGACAGAGCCCCAGCCCTGGTTTTCAGCGACAGCCGGCGCTGACTCGATGTTGTCAGTCGGTAAACGTTAAGATAAAATATACAATAAGAAATAAAGTAAATACACATTACCTAGTTCTAAGTCTATAAATAAACAATATTTAAAAAATCGTAACATTCTGGGCAACGACGCTCACGCCTTTGGTAGTCTGTGCGCGCAGCTGTCATAAAACTACAGGTTTGACGTTTTGATTGACATACTGATTACGTTTTAACATGGCACATTATAATAAATGTTACGATGGAATTATAAATTAAAAAAAAAACAAAAGCATGTATTGGGAGAATGTGTAGGTATGGTTTTTGTAAAGTGTTTGTGAAAGTGTTAGAAGGTACAAATGACAGAGAACCACATTTCATGGACAAAATAGTAAGTGGGAAATAATTATATACTTAAATAAAGTAAAGTAAATAAAGTAAATGGTGTTACAATTAAATAAATAAATATCGTCTGACATTGCACACAGCATCATCTAGTTCCAAGTTAAGCACTTAATTAAGGCTTGTGTTATGGATACCAGATGGTTGATACACTACTTAAATACATTTTTTTTTTTCGTAAATACATACCATATTATAAATATACATCCATGACTCAGGTACAAATGTCCATATTCATCATACAAACATTTGCCCCTACCGGGATTCGAACCCAGGACCATTTGGTTTCGCTGACTACACTTAGCCACTTAAATAGCATTGCATTATAACTATCCAAATAAATGACGGCACGGTTGGCGCAGTGGTTAAGCGATTTACTGGCGTCATTGTATCGGTAGCGCGAGGAAGCGAGGGCGCGGGGCGAGGGACCGATGCAGTGGCACATGGAGCTGCGTCAGTCTCAGCTTCGCGAGGTCCTGGTGGCGGAATGACGGGACAGGCTTTCACGGCCTACCGCCGGCCTCGTCACCATCGAGGCGGTCCCGCCGGTGCTCGAGCGCTGGCTCGGGAGGAGGCACGGCTCCCTGTCGTTTCGGGTGACGCAGGTGCTCTCGGGGCATGGTTACTTCGGGAAGTACCTATGTCGCATAAACAGGGAGCCGGACGCCCGGTGTCACCACTGCGTAGACTGCCGGGAAGACACGGCGCGGCAAACGCTGGCAGAGTGTGCCGCTTGGTAGGAGCCGCACCGTGCCCTCATCTCAGAAGTAAGCAGTGACTTGT
Organism: Brachylomia viminalis; assembly: GCA_937001585.2. Classification (NCBI taxonomy): domain Eukaryota; kingdom Metazoa; phylum Arthropoda; class Insecta; order Lepidoptera; family Noctuidae; genus Brachylomia; species Brachylomia viminalis. The sequence continues at coordinate 1,793,821 of OW443307.2, read as the reverse complement.
CGCTGCCGGCCGTAATCGAGTCGATGGTCGGCAGCGACGAGTCCTGGGACGCGGTGGTCTCCTTCTGCGAAACAGTCGTCTCGCAGAAGGAGGCTGCAGAAAGGGAGAGGGAGATCTCGTCCACTCACCCGGCCCGCAGAAGGCGCACCGGGCGTCGGCGGAGGGCGGACAACGCCCTCTTCCAGCCCCCCTAAATGTGTCCAGGGGCGACGGACTCGGGTCGCCCGTCGCCCCCCACACACCAGGACCCGAGGTGGCGGAGCGTAGTGTTCCACGCGCGCCCCGGGAGGACGTCGCAGGGGGAGTCAAACACCTCACTCCCCCCCCAGACCTGAAAAGGCCCACAGTGGCGGGCCGGCACCAGTCGGGGGTTGCGAAAGGATCGTACGTTCCCGCGACCGCGACCCACGGCGTAGGTGTGAGATGGAACACCGGAGTGGTTTTTAGTCAGTAAGAGTCTGACAGACCCCGCCGCCCGCCCCAGAGTGGCGGACATCCATAAGGATTTTACACACCGGAGTAAAAAAAAAAAAAAAGTGGTTAAGCTAGTGACTGCTGCGTTGCGTGACGCGGGTTTGATCCCCTCACGGAACAAATATTTGTATGACCTGCAAGTAGTTGTTCCGGGTCTGGCTGTTTGTGTAAGTGAGTTTAAATGTTCGTAAACGCACCCACGATACAGGAGAAATTCCTAGTGTGGGACAACGTTTAAAAAAACATTGGTTCGATAAACAATTTAAGATATATTTTTTTCATCTTGGAACTATACTTGACAGTGTGCCAGTTGATTAATAAGTTTTTTTTTACCGTACATTACAGAAAAAGAAACAAGATGGCGTTCCCAAGTGTAAGGGATGAATACTGTAGCGAAACATATTTACAATACATGTACCTGTTCATGTACAAATAAGAATATTTCTGGGATAAACCAAAAATATTACCCACGTGGCTAATTTGGGGAGAAGCGTATGCATTGGATATCTTATCCAATAAAAAAATATTACAACAAAACTCAAACTCAAAGCATTTATTTCAATTAAACCATTTACAGGCACTTTTGAATTGTCAAGTGGTCGGTCAGTCAGAAATATGAAGCTAGTTGCCCATTCCAAACCGTAGTATGTACCTATGGAGAAGAACGGGCAAGGAACTCCATGGACACTCTTTTAAATTATATTGTTACATAAATATTAATTACATCATTAATCTTGTATATAGGTATAATTATATGTGAGAACGATGTAAATAAGACGTACAAATTGAGTGTCCAGTGTACAGCTAATATAAATTCAAACAAAACAATCCATAATAAAATAATTAAAATAAGCCGTGGTGGCTAAGAGATGACCAGTCCCAACTGACAGCGCCCGTTCAGGAATATGACGTATGGATCAGCACCTTTCAGCTCAACCATTTTGAAGGGAGCTAAATGATCCAACACACGCGCCACCGTCAGCGAGACATTTGAGTGAGCATGACATCTATTAGCCGCCAGGGCACATTCAAGTAAATGAAAGACATTACCCGGTAAATGGTAGCTCGATAGTTCATAGTACTCACACTTGTCCTATGCAATTATATAATACAAAGGAGATTGAGTTTATAAAAAGCAAAGGTAGTCTTACAATCTTCAGCAGCTCCAACAGTATTTTCAAATGTTAATCAATTAGTTGTGGTTGTGGAGCAGGACCAGCATTGAGCCAGGCATTTTTATCAGCGATATAATCCCCCAACTTATAATATGCCTGGCTGCATAGTGTTCGTTTTATACAAACTTTGAATTTCGTCTCATTCAGTTGCTTTGCAGCATTGAATTTTTGCTTCAGTGTGAAGTTGAAACTTTGCTGCTACCGTTGATAGTGGGACTTGGAATTATGGATAAGAGTAAATGAAAGAAAACATGAATACCTAAATCACCTTGCTTGTATTTTGTGGGTGTTGGTAGAACGAAAGAACCTGCCATCTGCAAACCCATCCATGAAAAGGTATTAATTTTAAATGTATCTAGGTAATCTAGAAATTATTATTATTTTTATAATTATTATTTTATTTCATATGACCGATTACATTGATCAATAATGGTTAGTAACAACAGGAGCTTAAAATCTATGTTAGTAGGGTAGGTACCTACATAATTAAAATATAAATAACAATAAAATTACATCATAGGATTAGAAACCATTACAATTCAAATATTAAAACAAAAATATCAATTAAAATCAGAATTAGAATTGGAATAAAAATTAATTATAACTAAAAGATTTTATTTTACCGTCCCAATTACGATGCGTACCCAAAACGAGTGCATTGGACACTGAAATTTACCAGAAATTATCCTCAGAATATTGTTGCTGCTGCCGCGTAATCTACCCACCAGAGACGATACCGCATGCGTCTTATTGCGTAAAAGTCATCCGTACGCGCTTCGGCAAACATCGCGGACGCACTGCAGAACCGCGGCAACCGCAACAACATCCTGAAATCGTTGTTGTATTGTACCCGCAGAGCGCCGTACGTCCTTTGAGTATAGTTAACCCACAGACTGCTCGTGTAAAATTATTGACAATATGCTTTGAATAGCGCTACCTTGACTTCAGCTGAGCAACGAGCAAACCTGCGAGCCAACATATTACCGCGGACCGCCAGCGCTCTGCGTTCACGTTCAATGTCCTCGTTGTCCTTCAGATCATCGGTGACAATGTGCCCTAGATACTTCACCTTTTTCACTCTTGTGAGAGGAGACCCGTTTAAAAATATGGGTGGAGCATCATGAGGGTTTCTATCACCTAGACCAAAAATCATACACATAAAAATTATACACCATCATACATAAATTAATAGCCGGTTATAAAAAAGAAACTGCTGTTTCATAGAAATTTGCAAACCTACGCGGTCAAAACGTATGGAACAGCAATTTTTTCATGTAAATGTAAAATTTTAAAGTACAGAACCATGTGCTGAATTTATGGTTTCAGTTTGCGCGTCAATGTCCCTCTGCCACTCAGTATAACAATTATTATTATTACTACATAAATCTCAGCATCTCCCTATTACTAGGTATCATTTACTCAACTAGAACGCTTAACAAGAACTTTGTATCAACAAATCTAGTATTATTTTGTAACTGTAAGCCCATTTCTGAGTAAATAAAGGGGGTGAAAGGGGAGTGGTAACCGCAGCTCCAAACAGCTGGACGTCTGTGCTTAATGCACTCGCACACGAGCGAGGGAACTGCGCTGCGGTGGTAGGTTGAAGTCAGGTTTGTTGAGAAATGTCAAGACTACCTACAGTCCCTTTAGATAATGTTGAGACTTATAACATAACTGACGAAATGTCGTTAAGTAGATACCATACCGTATACTGCTGTCAATCCCTTCAAGAAAAATAGGCGTGGTTTAAGTTATGAGTGGTCCCGTATCTTACAAATCATGAAATATGTGGGAGAAAACGTTACATTTTGATTAATTTAAAAACATGAATGCAATTTTTCGAGTAACGGTATAATAAGTTGTTCGGTTGGCAACTCACCCCCACCCACTGACAAGCAAGTCATAGTTTAAAAGAGCGCGCAAGTGCCTCGATCGGTCAGACCTTGTTCGACTACGGACTCGGCACGACAGTTCTGAATAGTCAGGTATGTTTTATTTTATTTGCTCTTTATGAATATAAATTACATTTTATTATTATGTTGCTTCGCAAAATGCTGGTGATTATTATTATTGATATAGCTAAATTATTGTGATGTCATAATGTTATATGGTTTCATCGTTTTTGTGTGATTAATTACTGTGCTGCTTTAATAATAATTATAAAATTGATCTGATTTATGCATCTGTTTTATTCCATCTAATTTTTCCCCACAAATAATACATATTTTTTCTACAATATGCGTTCGTAACTTAGGGTACACTAATCTCTCCAATTTTAATAATCATCACTAGTAAATCCTTTATCAAAGCACATAATCAATCACCTTTCAAAGAATTTAAAATGATCCCGACTTCTTTTCATAACCAACGACACAGAAACATCACAATTACTCCTAATCGCAAAACCATCTACAACTCGCTATCCACGTAAGTGTAGCAACACGAATTACATTTTAGTTGATCATTAAAAGTGTAATTCGTAACATTGTATTGCTGTTCGCTTGTCTGTCGATCAACTGTGTTGCACGAGTTTGCTTGGACCTGGGATTGGGTAATAAAGGTTTTATTGTTAGCTTATTGTTATTTTGCAAACACAGATTTAGGTATTTGTGTGTTTATAACACCTTTAGTTGAACACTTATTAGTGAGTTCTTTAAAACACCTAATGAATAGAATATGTTACTTGTTTAAGAACCAACCTTCGATTTACGTCGGCTCTAATGTTAGCATTCGGCATGTGTAATAATAAACACCACAAACTAATCTGACTATAGTGTTAGATGTACACCTTATTCAGTTATATAATAAAGGACAAAAACAGAACCAATATAAATACATCAAATTAAAGATCCAAGAAACCAAATGACCTCAACTGAAACACAAAACCCCTTTGACCTTTCAAACCTATTTACAAAACAGTAAATGAAGCCAGACGACTCAATTACCGATACTTGATAGCTAACCCTTTAAAAACGTCGTTAAACACCAGTTAAACGTAAATAGCGATCGGTTAATTAAACGAAGGCACCCGAACATCCCCGAGCGATGATTTGCAACCTGGTCAACGAAAAATAGATTGGTACAGAAGGATGACTCTGGACTTACGAGTGAAAACAGGCGCGAGCATAATATAAATGCGTCCGTACGGCGATAGCAAACTATCACAAACGAATGCCAGTCGTGAGTGCGCTTGCACTCGCTGTGTGTAGACGCGTGTCTGTGTGTAGTTAAGGTCTGTTCCAAAAGTATGTTATGAAGATGTAAACAAATAGATCAGAAAACGTTTTCTAAGGGTACATACCTTTGAATGCCTATTTCTAGTGCCACTTCTGTACAAATTGAGTGTTTTCATTTAAATTTTTGAATATTGAAACCCAAAAATCTAATTTGATGTTTTAATTTTTTTTAATTGTGGTTTATTTTATTACCTCAATTTCCGTTAATTATTTTTTTAATTAGATGCAATTTAATGATGTTACTCAAACAATAATTGTTGGAAAAAGAAGTGGTGAGATATAAAGTTGAAACCTTCTAAATACAGATGAGTGTGTTACTAATTCCCTTTAGTAAGTGATTGTGTATTAATTCATCCAAAACAGGTTTTGTTTACACTTTCAGCAGATCCTTTTAGAACTGACATTACGTGCGTTTTCGCTCGTGGTCTGAAGCCGACCTTCTGTAAATATCTATTTAGTGTCGTCAATAAAGGTTTAATTAAAACCCGTTCAGAGTTTTTTGTCGTCAATTGAAGTCCTTTGTGAATGGAGGTTCTTTTGATATTGAGTATTTAATACAAAAAAATATATGAATGTAGTTTGTTGCTATGATTATGGATAGGTATATTCAATTAAATATTCATAAAACTGGTCACTACTTAGAAACTGCTATTTATCAATTTCCGTAAAGTATGATTTTAATTTGCATTATTCTTTCTTTCTTTTTCTTTTTTTAAAAAACGTTGCCCTACACTAGGAATTTCTCCTGTATTGTGGGTGCATTTACAAACATTTAAACTCACATACACAAACAGCCAGATCCGGAACAACTACTTGCAGGTCATACAAATATTTGTTCCGTGCGGGGATCGAACCCGCGACACGTAACGCAGCAGTTAATCGCTTAACCACTGCGCCAACTGTGCCGTCAATATCGTCGTTATTTAAGTAGCGAGTTAAATCCCTTGACGTCTAAGCATACTTGACACTACACTATGAGATACTGTCACATTTGGGCAGACTTTTGGACACATAACTTGCTACTTGAAACTAAACTCGCAAATGTAAATTGCAAACGGAAATAAGCGACTCCTGGTGCTTTATGGTAGATGTACTATATTATGTTGGTAGAATTTTTCCAAACAAGCTCTTCTGTTCAGAGCTTCATAAACTCTTCTAGATAGGTACCAATAACTACGAACGTATATAACGTAGTATATATTAATAATTATAGTTCTATGAGAACTTTAATAATTGTAGTGCTGCTTGGTTAACAACCAATTACCGTCAATAATAGACAAACAAGGATGTGCGTTAATTAATTTACCATTAATCAATATAACTACGTCGGTACATGTGTGCATACAGGGCAAATCCCTTTGTTTAGTTGAGCGTAAGTACATCAAATAACCGATTTTTAAAAGATTTTTTTTATAAGAGGGTGCAGCTACCCTAAAAAAAATCAAGTTTCACCCGCGCCACCTTGCCTACCCCTCTCATCAAACACGACGAAAACAAAACACAATCGCGTACCGCAGCAGAAATGTTTTACCCGGCGTACGAGTATATCTAGGTATTTGAATCTTCAGTAGTATACGCAAAATAATCAGATGAAACGGCTCTATTCAATGTACCTAAGTATGATCGCTGTGTAATAGTAGGTATATTATTCATTACTATTGCTATGTCCGTGAATCTGTAACCGATGCTGCGAAAATGTTTAAAATAATAGCTTACTATTATTTTAAACACTTTTAATAGGGATGCTTATCATGAAATATTTCCGAAACCACGCAAGACTGCTTTTTGAAGTGAAAAGAAACCTTCAAATGTATTTAAAAACGCAGTAAAAAAAAACGAATTGAATAAAAAATTATAATTTAATGTGATAAAGAAGGAACAAACAAAATAGGGCCTAAGGGATTGAGACAAGAAATAATTAACTTTTAAATTTGGTTTACGATATTGAAACAAAATTTATTCATCATACGACTTATACCACGATTCCATAAAAGTCTTTAAAGCCAAAATACTGAAGTCCCGAAAAACAATCGAACGCAATCTGATCTTTTGATAAGTTAGTATATTTTTGAAATTCTTCAAGTTTTTATATTTTATTTTGTAAACAAATAAATTATAAAATAATACTTTCCATTATGATCTCATTTCAATTTCAATTTATATTGTTTATGTCTTAGCCTTAAATAAGTGGACAAAATTGCAATATTGTTCGTCTTGTAGTTTTATTTTCCTTTTTGTTGTAAATTTTAAGTTTAAGAAGTATTTTGCCACCATTTCTAAATTCTAGAGCTTTAGTTTTATTATCATTATGTGTTATTATCTATTTCTGAGATTGTTGGTTAACCTGCAACTGGCGACTGAGTAAGTAAAAGGATATTGTTTCCTAGTACTTAAGATATATTAGACGCGGAAGCTGTTGGTGTACCTTAATAAAACAAATTAAAACATTCTACATTTTTATTGCCTTCGCGTGCTCTCAATACGGCATCTTCACGATTAGGCATGCTGAGTACCGGATTCCTCAGCATAATCTCCCATTCTTCAATTATCTAAATATTCTGCACACAAATGCATTTTTCAGTGCATGAAGTGTGACTGGAGGTGGATTTCGGCTTCTAACACGGCTCATCACGGCTGCTAAGCTTGTCCCAGGCATGTTCGTTAGGGTTTAGGTCAGGGCTTCTCGCTGGCCATTCTATTTGATGAATTCCTACGTATTGAAGGTATTCGTTACCACATGAGCTGTGTGGGGCCGAGCATTATCATGCGTAAACAATGCAAGGTCGCCCATATTGACCAAAGACGCCGAATTTTCATTGAGAATCTCGTTTACGTATCTCACAGCGGTCAGATTGCCATTTTCTATCGGCACTAGCTTCGTGCGACATCTGATGAAATACCGGCCCACACTTGTACAGAACTTCCTCCATATGGGACTTTTTCTTCCAAATATGCTTGTGTGAAACGTTCTCCTGGCCGTCTGTAGATTTGACGTCTCCCGTCATGATTATCAACATGAATCTCGATTCATCAGAGAGCATTACTCTGCCCCATTCGTCCTCACCCCATTCGATGTGCTCACAGGTATATCTTAATCTTGCAACTTTATGATACCATTCGAGTGTTGAGCCATTTTCCGCCCTGTAAGGCTTTAAATTGACTTCTGAAAGATGTCTCCTGATTGGGTCCCGTCGGGTCTGCAAAAGCTGTTGCAGGATCGCAACTCTCGTATGTCGACTTCTTAACATCGTTGACACAATGAATCGATCTTCTGTGGCCGTTTTGCACCTTGGCTTGCCATTTTTTGGTCTTCTTTGGTTAAGTCCAGTCTTCCAAAACCTCCGGAGTACTTGTTGGACAGTAGAATATCTCACACCTATTGTTCTGTCCGTTTATCTCTGGGATCTCCCCTATTGTGCCATAGTGATGATCCTGGTACCTTCCTCGGGTGTGAGAGGCACGATAATACATTCACTTACAAGTAAACGTCTACCGTAAGCAGTTTTAGTTAAAAAATCAAAACGCACAGGTAAAAAAAATATGATATCAACGTGAAAATAAAAGTATCCAAAAATATGAAAAGAGATTTTGTTTTTTTTTCTAATATGATTTTAATGTGCAATATAATACTGCAACTAACTTGTGTGGTTTAAGAGATGTTTTGATTTTTTTAGGCACTTTGCAAGTGATTTTTTTATATTGCTCGTCAGTGTATTTCGGTAAACGAACCAAAAGGAGTTTGTAAGGATCGTAGCAGGTAGCGTTCTATAGTTTCTGCGTACTCCCATGGGAAAAAAGGCATGGCTTTATGTATGTCCCTTGTACTTCAGTAAGTACATATTTGTGCTTGTAACAAATATGTACTTACTGAAGTACAAGGGACCTCTATCTACTTTTTTATTACCATCCAACCTGATGCTGAGTTGAAAATTGCAAATAAAAGTAAAAAATTCGAATTTCACGTACTGCACTAGCGCTTTCGCCTTAACCGCAATAGCGTGGTTGTTAAACCAACGATATTTTGGTCTTCCGAGTCAATTATGTTCTAAAAAATACCATTAACTCTCTATTTCTTCCTAAACAATTAAAAAAGCGGCCAATAAAATAATAATAAAAACAAAAAAACAATCGGAAACGCGAAGGGAAAACGGACGGAATCAAAAACTCGTACCTCAGCGACATCGGACGCGATGCCCGCCCAATTTAATCAGTATCAATTTCATACAAAAACACATTTTGAGTCTCCCGGTGGACTCGTAATATTTATGCGATTTTTTTTCGCCAAATGTACCGACACTCGTGTCCGGGAGTGCATTTGAATTTCAGATTTTTTTCCCCTCCCTGGCCGGGGTCTATTATTCAAATTTATTTTGGCTGGCCAATGAGGCACAGAATAGATAGGCACAGAAAGTCGGCTCCATACATCGAGCGAAAACGCACGCACCCATAGACATGCTTACCATACATCGAGTGCAAGTGCACTCACGACAGTCGTTTGTTTTACATAGGTCGCCATACGTAGACGTCTAGGTGTACGTGGTCCTGCTTTCGCTCGTTGTACGAAACCGACCTTCTGTACCGATTTACTATATGAATGAGGAAAGGCAGCGAAACCAGATATCAACACCGTTCCACTTGTTTGCCTCCAAATGGATTCGCAGCGAGTTTTTGATGAGATCATGATGTGCTGTCGGACAATAAGTAACGTAGGAGAGTGATAACCTTATCTGTAACGGTGGATAGGTTTTGAGAAAGACATTGTTGCGGTTTAAAGGTACGCTTACTCAAGCAGTTAATTTTGGGCAATTGCTACCATCTTTGGTATCGCAGTAAATAGCTCCATTATGCCCAGACTTTTATGAATTGCGCAATTTTGGCTGCCCGTGTATGCTCACTTTAAACTTTGGTCAGGAAAAGCCTTCAGTGAGTTTTCAATTATGTTGTTAGTTTTGCTTAGAGTTTTTTTTACAATGTGTTATTCCACCAAAACTATCAGCTTTAAAACTACTAAATCAGAAGTTTCGAATCACCAATAAAACACTTACAATTCTACAAGTACCTACAAAGCACACAACCAGATAGAAAAAACCTCCCACACTTGATATAGCAGACAAAACAAAACACAAAACAAGAAAACAAAAGACAGTCTGAAAAACAACAAAAGCATTTAATTACAGCCTGAAAATAAAATAATCTTTCATTCTATTTTCAGCTTTATTCAATGTCACACAGCGCTTAAGAAGAGCGACAACGTCGCGTATTATTATTGACCTAATTAGTCAGTGTTTCAATGAAAGGGTGCAATGTTGCCATTTCTCCGCATTTGCCCCGTTCTGCGTCCTAGTATGAGAATAATTACTTCGTTTGTGTATAAAATATGTCAAGCGTGAGTCAGACAGAGGAAAGATAATAGACAAAATAATAATGTCGGTACACTTTTAATTTTTTCAAACCAATAAACCACCCTTAACCGTTGAATGATACATTAATATAATAAATAAGACCAAGCTCGGTCCATTCTCGTGTGTACACCCGGCAAATTAAGTCAGACGACATAAAAAACATAAATGTTTATTAAAGTGCTGAAACCTGGCATCAGGACTGTAATTTGGGATTTAATGCCACGCCACTGACCAGGGGTTGTTACGAATAAAAAAGGAAATGTGAGAAGGGGATTGTAAGATGGGTTCCGTGGGGCAGTGAAAAAAATAACAGGGAGGTTAGTGCACTTTTTGGGTTTAATGGGTAACGCGTGGGAAGACGTAAAGTTGAAATACCTACTCAAGAATAATCTTCAAGAATACACGAGTAGTTGGTTTTTCAATGTTGACGGACTCTCCAGATGAAATTAAAATAAATCATCTTGACCCAGATAATTATTTTCATCTTCTGATTTCTTGCATTGATTCTAAACAAATTCACAGGTGTGACGCATTCTTGTGGCGTAAAGTTCCCTTCATTTCTTGTTGAATGATGTTTTATCATTAGCAAAATTAATTCTAAAAATGTTCCGTTTTTCCTATTCAAGTGCGGAATACTAAAAGTAACCAGAATTCCGCACAACGATTTTAAATCAGACTGAAATACGACGCCAGACGTATTTTAAATTTACATTTGTTAAAAAAATCGGGAAAGTAATTTTAAATTTGGTAAAATTTCGTGTGAGTTATCCGGTTCAGGAAAGATTATTGATAAATAATTATTGACTTCCGTAACTGAAGGTAATTAAATAAATTAATAAAACATTTCTGCGATTTCAATTGGTATGTGTTTTTCCGTTTTCAATTTGAGTTTGGGAAAAGGGGACGGGGGGAAGTACTTATATATATTTTACGACGTAGGTATTTGTTACTTTTTATTATATGTGCAAGAATAATTTCTGATATCTATTGCAATTGCCTTGTATGTACTTACATCAAAAATAAATCAAATATCATGTGTCACAAAATGAACTAGTGAAACATGCAACATCTCCGAGGCAGACTACATCCAGCCAAACACAGCGATTCTGGGTGGAATGGAAACGCATGCTAGGGCTCCCTTGCATTAATGACTTTCTTAGAAGGAGCTCTGAGTAAATCTACCCTTCCCTGGCAAAGAGTTTTGCAGAAGGTCGATGTAGTAATTAATCTACTTAATATAAATCCTGAATTTATTGAATAATTGATTTGTTCACTAACGAATAAACTGTTGGGTCTAGAAGTATGTTTGTACAAGAGTTCCATACATAGTACATACATACATAGTTACATACATTATATAATTTTTGGCTATGGCAAAACTCATCGGGCACACGACTTGTATTATCAGAAAACTAATCGCATATCCTACATAGGGAAAGCCACCTATATACCTACAGGATTAATCCGTACCCAAGAAATGTAAGCAATAATGACAAAAAAACATCGTTTGGTACCCGAATGTCCTGCTAATGTCCTGCCTATTAACTTGCGGTCACGTACTGCCCCTGCCATCCGAGCCACGTGACTATATTGAAATCCTGACAGACCCAAGTAATGAGCCATTCCTTTTGAAATCTACTGTATTTTTTCATATGGGGTACCTATATGATGGGGTGGCACATGATTTTTAAGCTTGCTTAGAAGTAATCGCGAGCTAAAGAAAAAGAGATTTTTTTCTCCGAAAATATATTCGTGTGTTAGCCTTGCATACATTTTTTGCGAGATGCTTGCACCGATTGCGGATTATACTTTACTTTTACCCCTCACACTTGAACTAGGTGTTGATTTAATGCGAAATTGAGATTTATTGCAGCGAATTTGGCCATGAAAAATGGCAATACTTGGTGAGACGTAGATTTACATAAGCTAGCCTTTATTCCTATCATTGTGGTGACACAAGCAAAATATAGTTACTACATAACACTCAGACCAAGGGGTATCGTATTATCCAGTAACTGGGTTGTGGAGGTCAGATAGGCAGTCGCTCCATGTTAAATACTGGTATTCAGCTGCATCCGGTTAGACTTGAAGCCGACTTCAACGTAGTTGGTAAAGGCTATGCAGATGATGATAAATAACACTCAGACTAAATAAAAACGGTAAACAGAGAGTAAGTCAACAAGTCATCGCTTACAGTCTGTGACATAACATAACATCATCATAATTTGGGAAATCGTATACTTTTACAATGTTTGTAAATATGTGAACACCGTCTATCTATCACTTAATTAACTTGTTTATCATTGCTACGTTTATTAAATTCTTTTTACCTATTTTGGTAGGGTAATTTTTATTATAGGTGCATCGTCTTCACATAATATAATTACATAATTAATGTATACAAAGTATTGTAACACATTTTAAAAGAGTAACGGTGGAGTTTCTTGCCCATTCTTCTCCATACGAAACTACCTTTTGGAAGGGGCGACTAGAATCAATTCAATTTAAATGTAAATGTTGACGTTCAAAAGTGCCTTTTATGTGCCTATTTGAAATAAATGCTTTGACTGCTTGCTGCTTGCTTTGACTTTGACTTTGATCATAACTTTTTCCCACGAAGGGTTGGGCAGCGGCGTACCTAGTACACCCACAATTTGCCAGTTATGTTTAAGTACCATTTACATTTCCAGACACCAAGCTGCTACTGAGAAATTCCAGGTAAAAATGCCCAATAAAACGTTGCCTGACCTGGGAATAGACCCCAAGACCTCATGCCCACTGAGCCAACGAGGCAGTCCTATAGTAGTCTATTGAGCCCAAATAATGATAGCAACGTTCCAAACGATAGATAAGAAACTATATTCGTTCATTGCCTCCACAAATCAGTGCAAATAACTTCAAGATTAGACAACCGTAACTTCAAAAAGTCATATCTTTACCACCTCAGTGTTCACGCCACATATAAAAGACAATTCACATTACAATAAGAGCGTTTCAACATGGCGGTTGTGATCACGTCTATCTGTCACTTTCGCTCCGTTTAACGTCAATAAAAGAATGAAGTTACTTTGTGGAGTAGCTGTAAATCTCGGGGATTGGGGTTTTTTAGACCCGATGGCATAAATAGCAGTTTGAGGGGTTTCAGTCGTGCCGTTATGTGACGACAAACGAAATATGCTCTTGTTATTATTTCTTAAATACTTATTTTTTTTTAGGTTAATAACACCATAAAGACTTTATCCTTCATCGTAACGGTTGTTCCTTCAAACTGTCAAATGTGGAATTTAATTTCCTAAACATTAACATTAAACACATATTTATGTACATCGTGCAACTTTAATGAATAAATGTAATATTTTGCTTTAAAGAAGTCTTAGAAAAATTATAAATGATAAACTCAATCTGGGAAGTTAATTCATCCTTGTTAATTGTGTATGATAAGTACATTGTCTCATCGGAAACCTTGGATTTGTAAGCTAGCCTTATACTAACGACATGCACGAACATTCGAATACTTATTGGCAACACAAAATTGTTGTCATAATTCACTGTTAGCTACAATTGGTCTAACACTTAAGCGTACTTTAAACTATTTATTGGGTTTCCAACAGAGACAATACAATTACATATAAGTTTACAAGAATCAAAACAAATATTAGTGTGCGCTTCCAATTATAGGACACCATATCGTCCATTTAAAATGTAGGTACAATAGATTGATAACGAAAATATTGAAATACATCAAAATACTATTACACGAAAACCATTGAAGGAAAAACAAATGAAAATATTTGAAGAAGAATAAGCAAGATTTCATAATTGTTTACATGTTTACAGCCACGACCAAACTATCCCATCGCAAGTATATTCGGATTACTTTTTGGGAAGTCCCGGCAATTTAATTGTATAGATTTAAGATAATAATAAACACACTTTTTTATATTTTTTAGTACTTGGAGGACTTACAGCTAATAAAAACAGACAAAAAAGAGAACCATAGTCACCGAAAGAACCACCACCACACCAGATAACAGAAGAAGTCTTTCTGGTGACTATGGTTCTCTTTTCATAATTTATGGTGTGAGCACAAAAACCAAAAACACATGGGTGCCGATTCTCTTGTCACAAAATTCTCTAAACTAGACTAAAAATCACCAAAATTTAGTTTATTCCTGTCAAACGACGATTTCCCATTCTGAAATTGACTAAAGTGACACAACTTAACCAAATTTTAGTTTGACAGCACTAAGATGGCACTGAGATTATAAATTTAGTGAAAATGGCAAATTTGCTATTCTGAATTTTACGTTTTTCACCTAAAATTTTGATTGTCTTAACTAAATCTGATTATTTTAATCGCGATTAAAAAGGTGTGGAATAAAATTAGTTGTCATGAACTAAAATTCACACCAACACCTCGACTTCAGATGCAAAAACAGTAGGTACTGTATCTTTTTTTCTTTTCTTTTGCTTATATCTCGAAAACGGTGTGTCCTATCGCAAAAATAATGAAAATTTCGACCCCCTTTATTCGATCCCGAGACCTTTAAAATCCAACGTGTTGGTAATAATTTTTCAAATTTTCCATACAAAAAGTGAAAAATTCCATACAAAACATGTCGAGGCTGCAAAAAATGTGCGCCTCCGGCTCTAAAAAAAAAATCATGTGGTACGGCAAACAAGTACCACGTGGAGTCGCAATTGCCAAATTTGATTTTAGGTGTGTCAAAATTATTTTTAAATTTAGAGATTTTATTTTGCAGAATAGCGTTAAGATTCTCATAGCCAAAAGTAAGGAATTTTAGTGATAGTTTAGTTAGTTTAGTTCGGTGTACAACAGAATCGGCACCATTGCCTTAATTAAAATAAGAAACAATATAAACACCTACTTGGTTTACAATAATATGACTGAAATAATAGAGAAAATAATAAAAACTAAAACAAATAATATAACCTACCGCTACTTGAAAAATTTGAGGCAAAGCACCATCTGGCCGAATTCACACTAATTGTGAATGGATCAAAATTATATTCCTTGCATAAATCATTGAAATTTCTGCTTGCGTGCACAATATATACGAGTATAACTGTTCTCTACATTGTTTTATCCCTCTCACCGAGTAGGGGCCGATGTCCCAGCAGTTGGAACATTAAATGCTGTTTATGCCTATGCTTTATCAATCACAACTCTTTTGAACGGTTATTCAGAAATTATATTTAATCGTATCGTGTCTTAACGTTCCCGTATCGCATCCTATAAAAGTCTAAACATTCCCCCCATCCGCTGAGTCGGCGTCCAGACGCGTGTTCTTTATGACATACCCACAAAATATCGCCGCATTTATTTGAATCGCAATGTTATCACCCACAACTCGAGGGGGCTTCAGCCCTTAGGTCGAAGCTACACAGCTTCACTTAGTTCCTGGTAAGTGACTAGTTTTAGCGAATCAAGAAAGAAAGAAAGAAAGAAATGCATCCGTACTTCCATACTAATATTATGAAAGTGAAACTAATTCTGTCTGTCTATTTGTCATTTAACTTTTCGTCCACAGAACTGAAAGAAGAATGGCAGGACTCCATATAATTTGGCTGTCGCACTTACACTTCGCGTCTATTCGTACAAATACTCTCAAAAGATAGATCTCAGTCAGATTAAGATAGAAGGTAATCACAGCATATTTCTTTCATATTGGGTTTCGCCAGAAAAACGTTGTTTAAAGAGCAGGTGGCTCCGTGTGCTCCATGACATTCAGACAGACATTAGGCGTCATTTCATATTGTGTTTCATGCACTGTTATGCAAAGCAAGCAGCCATAATTACGTGATGATTGACAAAATATCTTTTGATATTACTACTAATGTTAACGTCATATAAAAAGGCAAATCTAAGAAAACAACGCTTTTAGATGAAGACAACCAATAAAACGACCTAGGGACACGTCCAACATGAATATGGTTTGTTGCACTTCAACTAAAAACCAACGCGCTATCGCTTTACGTAGCGCATTGTACACGGCCGCACAGGCTCCGATGCATAAAGCTTCCCACGACGCGTGTTCCTAGATATGTCGGGCGACGTCGCACGACATCTCTGGCAACATCTAAAACGATGAAAAAGGTCGTGAGGCAAGATATCTAGAGACGTTTTACTTGACATCGCCCGACGTTTCGAGTGACTAGTATAGCGAAACATTCGTCCAGTGAATCATAGAGTATAGTAACTAAACAGTGAATTGTCCAGTTTGGCTTTATCACAGACAATACTTGTCAGTGGGCTTAATGGGGCAACTGTCAGTCGGGATGTCATTTACAAAATATTTTCAATATAACTGGGTAGATAAAAACAATCGATTTAAATAAATGTTTTTGTGTATACCTAAACTAATATCTTATTATATTCATGTAAGATTCATAAGCGAATGTAGAATTTAAGACCTGTGAAGGTATTCAGGCTGGGGAGGCCGCGCATCCCATCATGTTGTCCTACTCTCTTGGTCGGCTTATTCCTACCTAACATGGATTAATCAAAAATAAAACATATATTTGGTAGTTCATTAAAGCATTTACATAATAAAGGGTGTCCAACGGGAATTTTGCTATTTCAAAATTAAATAACAACTAAACGCATAAATTTAGAATTTTTATTTTATTATTTAAATGTAACAAGGGTCTGCGGATTTCATTTCTTAAAAATAATGTCTTCCAAGTGACATCTGTTTCTCGCAATACACTCTTGTAAGCGAACCCTCACATTGGCATGTAGGTACGCGCGAACAAAGCTTTGGGGGGTGACAGCTATTACACGCCGAATATTTTCTTGTAGGGCAGTTATGGTAACGGGGATTATTGCAGTACACTTTAGACTTAAGGTAACCCCACAAGAAAGAATCACACAGCGTCATGTCTGAAGATCCAGGTATCCAGGGTATGTCTCCGTACTTGCTTATTCATTTTCTAGGGAAAATTTCCCTTAAACTCAACATTGAGACCCTGGCAGTGCGTGGAGTTGGCCCATATTGTTGATAATGAGTTCTATTGTTGCGTCCATAAAACACTGGCAATTGCGGTACAAAAACTCATCAATCATACGGCACTATACCGAAGAAGTGACAGATTCTCTCTCATTAAAAAAATATGGACCCATTATTCCATGAGCAGAATTCGCGCACCATACTGTCGTTTTAGGGCAGCGCTAACTCTTGTGATGCCGTTCCCTTGGATTGTTGGGGCTCCAGTAACGCATATTTTGTTTATTCACATAGCCCCCGATGTGGAGATGAGCTTCATCGCTAAACAATATGTATCCAAGGGTACTGGCGGTCCGAAAATGTTCCAACATCGTTCGGGCGTTTCTCTTATCGCTGTCATTTAGTTTTTGGACGATTTGCATTTTAATGGGATGAACTTTTTTTTTTTTCAAAATCACATGCACTGTTGACCCCTTGATGCTTGTAGTGGCTTCAATTTTTCTTATCGATTTCTTGTCGCACCTGTGCCACGCGTTCTGGCGTTGCTGTTGACGTAGACAGTCCTGTTGACATGACCACCTATTAACCACTGTCATCACCATACGATGCTCATCACACATACTAGCAGCAACTGTAACCAATGGCATTGCTTTAGACTCGATCATCTCTGCACATGGATTACGTACAACTCGTGTTCTATACTTTGCCACAAAACAAATAAAACTAGTAGGTAAACAAAC
The DNA here is from genome assembly GCA_937001585.2 of Brachylomia viminalis. NCBI lineage: Eukaryota > Metazoa > Arthropoda > Insecta > Lepidoptera > Noctuidae > Brachylomia > Brachylomia viminalis. Next base: position 1,775,826 of record OW443307.2, on the reverse strand, counting down.
TAATTTACAACGAAACTTCAAGACAAAGTAGCGTTGACAGAGTAGTGACGATAAAATATATGACAATTATGACGTTTCTGATTTAAAGGAAGACATAAATAGATTTTAATGTTGCTGTGAAAGCTAAATTCTCCAAACAAATTATAAAGAGTGGATTCATTTAACTCTCAGCAGACAGCATTTAAGTGACTGCAAAATAGCACTACATAGTATACATATATATTATATTTATAAACATAAAACATGTTGTAAATACAAATAGACACTGACTCCAAAGCTTAGAATAATACAGGGAAATATACTGCGTGTTGCAAGGGTCAGGAGTCTGCTTCTCCAAAATGTTATAGATTTTATGGAACAGAACTGAACTATCGCATCAATAATAAATCTTGCAGCAATAATACTCTTCTCAATAAAAAACGAGGTAGTACAAGTCTCTGAATACTTTAAACGACGAAAACACTACCACCAGAATCCAGCGAATTAGCATAATTAAAGAAAACGAAATACCATAATTATTCTGGTGAGTATGGTAACTCCATAGCTACCGTCCCAGGTTCTACGCTTAGATGTTGCAAATTATTGCGGTGAGGTTTAACAAAATATTATTTGTGCAGCTTAATAAAAAAAAAGGTAATGCATAGAAAGTAAAGCCCTGTAACTGTTTCATATAATGTACATTGGTGATAATATTGGTGGGATATAATTTTTTGCTAGATGCAAACAAGGAATTGGCACTAACCTGAGTCCGGCTTATAACTTCTTGAGCTGGAGCTGAACTTGATGAGATTTCGGACACAATTGAAGCTGGTTGCGGGCACGAATTAGCTTTACGCGATTCAACTGTCGATTATTTTGAGTTCCACGAAGCCTTAAAGAGAATCTTCAATAGACCGCTTTTGGCAAGTGCGATATTGATACTACTGCTGTAGAATCAGTCATCGATCGATGATTGAACTGACCGTATGGTTGTGTGCAAGTCCTCTCACTCACGTACCGAATAGAATATTGCGTTAGCATACATCCTTTTACTCAGGAACACTAAAGAAATTATTCTACTTTGACAGATAAGTGCAAGCCTGGAATCTGTAGAAGGACTACTTTTCATCCTGGACCGCAAACAAAGTCGCTTGCAACTTCTAGTAATTTGAATAATAATATAAATGCGAAAGTAATTCAGTCTGCCTCTCTGTCATCTTTCTAGGCCTTAACGGCAGAACAGATTTCGATGAAAGGAAAACAGTTAGATCATGACCTTGGTGAGAACACAGGGTACTTTGTATCCCGGTAGTAGGTACCCGTGATACAAATTCCGACCTTCACACGAGCAAAGATACGGGAAAAAGCTAGTGATTTATAAGTTCTCTACGATGCTAACTAAGCCTGGCATCAAGCGAAGCTCTTAGCTGTGTGGCTTCGACCCCTGCTTTTCTTAAAGTCTAGAATTTTATGAGCTCTTGATTTAGGGTTAGGGGTTGGTCTGCTGATAAAAGTGTATCGTAAAGTGAACATGTTTTTATAAATAATTTGGTTTTGAGTAGGGATCGGTTTATCGGTTGAATTTTTTAGAAGTTTGCTGTTTTTGAAATGTGAATATTTTATAGGTCTCTACATTGTGTCCACATTATTTCTTGAAAACTCAGGCATGCATTTTATATCTATATAGACTTACAGATAAATCAGCTTCCTTTACTCAAAAGCAACTGCAGCTTTAGCAGTGAACGCAAAAATCACGTATTTATAACACTCACACCACGTCATAGCCTACTTCTTCTCTAAATTCAGCGTGAAGTTACCGTAACAAAATCTAGACTAGCTCCCTAAACTATATAGTTTGTAAACAAGTTAGGAGAACTACTTTCTTATCGTGGTTCATACATCATTAAAGTTTTCATTCGGTAAAGTACAGACGCGCACAAAAATGGTAATTTGATGTCGTACACTCGCTTTGCGATGTATAAAGACAAACTAAGAATATTTTGTTGAAAATGGAAGAATGTTTTGTGCACAGCTGCTGGGAGTTAAAAGAGAGGGGAATTGTGGCACTTGAGGAAATGTTATTTAAAGTATAAATAGGTGTTATTTTAACAAGGTTTTGCCTGATTTTGGGCAGAATTGGCAATTTTAACAATATTGCTTACGTTTACGCAACTTTGCATACGTTTAACTTCAAAATTATAATGCAAAAACATAGGTACATAAAAACTTTAAGTCCTGTAAGGAATATCGAGTATATGAGTGGGTTTCAAAATCATTTTACAGTTTTTATTTTTGCCCGTTTATTTTGTGATTCACAAACATCCTATGTTTATTCCCACACCTTTTCAAATTGCCTGGTGCTATTGTTATGAAAACACTTTTAATGGTGATTTTTCTACAAAACTTGGTCTTGCGTCAAATGGCACCAAAACGCATCCACGTACAAAAGTGTCACGATTACCACCCCGGCACACCGACGTATCGCAGATGTACCACCACGGGCAGTGACGCGCCATAAACCGGCTAAATCGCTTGTTGGCGGCCATTTGCATAAACATAAACCGTGCCGGAGCCGTGTCGGAACAAAATGCAAACCGGGAACGATACCGGAGTATCGGTAAAAATTTAGTCATGTAGAATGAGCTTGTAGCTACGAAAAAATACGATGGCTAATGTTCATATTAGCCGTAATAGTGGAGAAGTAGAGTAAACTTCATTTATTGAAACTGGCAAGCAATATTCAAGTATGAAAACAAGTAGTTATCTACCTATATAATGTTTGTTCAGAAAAAATAAAAAATATTTCAGGGGCAATATAGGTGTTTCGGCGTATCCAAAACTCATTAAAAAAATCCTTGATCTGAAACAGGAAACTGAAACAACGCTCCTAAAAATTAACAACTTTTTAAAGGTCTTTCAAAATACTTTTAAAATCAACTCAAAAGTCACGTAAAGGTCATTAGGTACTTATTTTTTCGTATCCAATAATTGAATTTCGATTAAATCACTATTAAAGAATGAAACTGTAGAATTATGCAGATGTAAATGCTAAAAAGATTGGGGGAGAAAATGTTTGCGTCTCGTTCCAAAATACGTGTTTATTTTTAACATTTTTTATGTTAATTATATTTGAATGGGTACATTTTTCTCTGTTTTCACGGGTAGGCTACATTTTCCCGCTACAGAATTTGAATTTCAAATTAAGAACAAATCCTGTTCCACGGTTATTCAGATTTATATTCGGTTGAGGGCCAATGACGCAGAAATATGAGTGCCATCTTTCATTTTACTTTAACTCAAATTTATTTGAAACACTTCTGTTCGTGATTGTACATTGGATATGATTGTACTTTCCGTTATTGGTTAATTAAACGTTTACGTAATTTTATTAATGTTTACTTGGGTCTCGGGATCGTCTGCCTGTATTGAAATGGGAATGAAATAGGTACCTACTGGGTGTAACATAACTTTGTTTTGCAGATCTTCCTTTGTTTATTTAATGTTATAAATTGGTAAAACGTTTGCTGTGGCTGTCCATCAGGACTTGTAGGTCAATAAACACATTAAATTTTATGAACATTGAAGCTGTGGCAGAGAAAGATAATCACTCCTACAAACAACAACAATTCAACAATAATTCAGCTCGTTTGTGTCTGTATTATTCCTAATTTACCATCTTTCAACGTAAGCATAATTTTGTTAAGTATGTACTTTCTGTAGTATGTATAAGCCTTTAATTAAGCCCCTAATGCTAAATATCAAACTCTATCTATGTAAGTATTTTGAATAATACTCGATAATGTACTCTGACTTCGGACATACCCTGGTGCATGCTGTTTGCCGATGACATTGTTCTTGTCGCTGAAGATGGATCTAAGATCCAGAGCAGATTGGAGAAATGGCAACAGAAGCTGGAGAATATAGGCTTGAAAATCAGCAGAACCCATACTGAATATATGTTCTGCGATTTCGCGGTCTCTCTAGTTCGGGAGCCATAGCGCTGGATGGCGCGCTTCTCCCAGTCTGCTCCGACTTTCAGTATCTCGATTCACTCGTGCAAAGTGATGCACAATGCAAAAGGGATGCATGAAAGGCAATTGCAGTCAGCTGAGATGAGGATGCTAAGAGGGATGTGTGGTGTTACACGAACGGATAGAATAAGGAATGAGTACATAAGAGGAAGTCCTCTTATGTAGGTACTCATTACTTTTTCTATCCAAAGTGAAAGTGAAAGTGACACCGGTGACTGAAAAGTTGTGTGATAATCGGTTGTCATGGTATTTTATTTTATTTTAATATGAATAACATACAACAGTATATTACATAGTAGGCACACAATACAAAGTCTATTAATAAAAGTTACAAATACACTACTCGAGACGTTATCCACAGATTACTATACAGAATAGGTAGCTATTAGCAGAACAAATTAAAAAGAGCTTACTAATTCATTAAAAGGGTTAAGATCTCTTAAAATAGTCGTAATTTCACGCTTAAATATAGCTTTGCTAAGAAACATAATCTCCGAAAAGCAAAACTGTTCATTATATTTATAGGTGTTAAACAATCGATGTAAAGGCGAGCGATTACCTGAGTTGGTTCGACAAAAAGAAGTAGCAAATAGGCGTCACGAACGAACATGGTATGGGCATGTGATACGGAGGAATGAGGAAAATGTCGTGAGGAGAGTTTTGGGTATGAATGTCGATAGCTCTAAGAGTAGGGGAAGACCAAAAAAAAACTTAATTTTTAATTTTTTTTAAACGTTGCCCTTTTTTTTTTTTTTTTTACAGTAGGAATTTCTCCTATATCGTGGGTGCGTTTACAAACATTTAAACTCACATACACAAACAGCCAGACCCGGAACAACTACTTGCAGGTCATAGAAATATTTGTTTCGTGCGGGGATCGAACCCGCGACACGTAACGCAGCAGTCAATCGCTTAACCACTGCGCCAACCGTGTCGTCAAACATGGATGGACTGTTTGAATGATGATATGGTTAGAAAGGGGGTGTCTACCGAGATGACGACTAATAGAGAAGTTTGGAAGGAAAATAAATTTGCGCCGACCGCTAGTAAATTGGGGTAAAGGCAAGAGAATGATGGTGACTCGATAATGTACTACAAACTGGTATAACAGCTAATTATCGACTGAAAATGGAACATACACTTAACATATTATGTGGTTGGAACAATCGGCCGCCATTTAAATAATGGCGTCGATTTGACCTAACGACTTAATTGTTATGGAGTGGTCATATACAGGGTTGAGCATGCACTTTTGAATGGAGACTCATTTGAAACGTCTGTTTTGTTCTGTCTATTTAACCCCTATGTCTATAAACGTTGCTGAAAGTTAAGAGACATTTAAACGTCGAAATGTTTGGTTAAACAGTTGCTAATCATTACTTAACTTTAAGCAACGTTTATAAATAAACCTCTTATTGTTTACTTAGAATAATAAATAAGTGACGTTCAGTTATTGTAGTGTTTGTGTCAGGTTTGGATGTCAGATTTTGAGCTTCTTTGGAACCTTTACCCTGAAGCTTTTTACGCGACGAGCATAAATACAGATGGAAACCCGAACCTTTAAAAAATTTTTTTTTTTTTTTTTTTTTTATTATTTTAAAGTGTTAACTTTGAAATGTTTTGGAATTCCATTTCAGCATTAGGCAGTAGTTATGTTTAACTATCGGATTGTAACAATCTACCTAGTAGGTACCTTCCAGCACACGATTTTTCTCAACGACTCTCTATCTCCGTTTTTAACTTGAATTATGAAAACCAAATTGTCCTTATTATCCTGCATTCCGCTGTCAGAAATAAAGGTGTTAAGTAATCCTATTACTAACCCGCTTATAACTAGCAACATTCTCAGAGATGCTGAAAACAATGCTAGAAGGAACTTTCTAAAAACTATCCGAGTAGATGGCTTCCGTGTCCTTTGACGGGGTTAATTGCTAGCAAGTCAACACAGGCAGAAAGCTTATTAAGTCACAAGGGACGGACGCGATACCCCCCCGCCCCCTCCGCGCCTTGTCTGTAGCCTGAAGGAGGAAGTGCGTTTTAACATACCCAGTACCTAAGTAGGTAGATTTTATTTTGTAATTTACGTAATTTACAATGCAGAGGCCCTAACACGAACGAACGACGTAAACGTCAAGTAAATTGAATCGGAAATACAACCCACTACCCAACCACAACCAACTATCCCATAGCATTTTGGTTGAATTATTTCCGACTTGATCAATTAAACCACGCGCTCGTGCTAGGAGCACTGTGGGCCTAAAGACGCGGACTAAACTGTACGCAAATTCTAACGATGTTAAATTCATATTACTCTTTTCGAATATTTATGTTCTTTAAGACTTTATTCATATCTATGAGTGATACTTATTGTGCTTGTCACAAAAAAATGACCAAATATGGGATCCTCGATTCAAAAATTGTTCGATTCGTTCCGGTAACGTCGTGCGTTCGTGTCAGGGCCACTGGCCCTGCGCTGTTCTGTTTTGTTTTATTTTGGACGTGACGGTATGGCGAAAACCAGGGTTTGTCGTGAAGATCCCAGATACGTGCACAGCTATTACAACAGGGTGCACGGAAGAAGATGAATGATGCACGTTACAAGTGTCGTTTGTCTATACTTGGATCAAAACGTATAATGTCCACGGTCGTAGCAGTAGACAATTCTATAGACAATGTGACAATTTTTAGGACTTTACAATCTTTTTATTCCTTTTTCTTCAGTGTTACCTACTGCAGAAAAAAACCTTTCTTTTATTTTCTTTTAGGGCGATGGAGTACCTCAAACTCAAGTCTGTTGTGAACTTAAAGCACACCTTAAAAACTATACCTACTAAAGATACCGAGAGGTTTTTGAGTTTCTCTTTAATGCAAATATAGCATTAGTAGGCTTCTCAATAAGTGGGTAATGTTTGTTTGTTTCTTCGATTCGACGTTTATTTATACCATTTTAACATGTAGGTTAGCTATCGTTCATCAAAATGTAAACTGAAAAATTTTTATTTACTGAGAAAACATGTTTGATTCAATAACAGTTTTCCAAGTAGAAAACAGAATGAAATAGTGTCCACAATATGTAGCGGGATGTCGTTCGAAAGGTGTCGGAACAAACGTGTTTGAACAATAGACACGGCGTCGATCAGCATTGCACTTGAGGTTGAACTCACACAAATGAGAACAATTTATAGAGTAGTAGAAATAGTGTGAATTGCAGTTCGCTAGCCACGCGCGTGTTTATAGTGATTCTTTATTGCATATAAATATCCACGGTCACACGTAGCGACAGTTGATTCTTTTTTATAGATTTTTTTAAGAAACCGTCTATTTAAACGGTTTCTTATAAAAATCTTACTATACTTAAGTCGTTAAAGTTAGCAAGAACGACTGAACGGACGTGGAACTTAGAGTTCTGAATCAGAGACCATTAGGATGTTCTAAAAAAGAATTAAGTTGCAGATGTGCTAAACATGATTCTTCCTTCCGAAACGACCATATCCAAATATATATAAACCCTTCCAAACCCACTGTTAAGCGTTTAAAAGAAATGTCATATTCAGTAGTCTTATCTACATGAAAGTATTTACAGGCTCTTAATGCTGGCTTGGGCGGAGCACCGCCGTATCCTCGTGGAGGTTGAGGGTGGCGATCTCTCGTGTCCGGCTCTGGTCCAGGCCATGGTACGGAGCGAGAGGGCTTGGGAAGCCGTCACCTCCTTCTACGAAGCAGTAATGTTCGCGAAGGAGGAGGCGGAACGCGTGAGGGAGAGGCAAAATTCGAGCCCTCACGCCCCTAGCCGCCGCAGGAGATGCCCTGGGCGTCGGGAATCGCAGGCCGATTCCCGGCCACCGTAGGCGTGGGCTTGCGAACGGCGAGCAATGGGCAGCTCGCCGTTCGATAAGAACCAGGCCCGGGTCGACGGCGCGTTGTGTTCCACGCGCGCCTCAAAGACATGTCAGCACCAATGACGGGGTCCACTAGGGCCGATGCCTGCTAGGGTTGCGGGAAAGTCCGAGAGGGATACCATGGCCCCTGGCACAGGCAACTGAAGGAACACGGGTGGGTTTTAGTCAGTAAGAGTCTGACACGCCCTCCTGCTCTGCCCAGAGCAGGAGAAGTTATTTGATGATTTCCCAACCTCAAAAAAAAGGCTCTTAATGCTATCACAATAAGTGAAAAAATTCATAAGCCATTACACCAATAACCTGTAACGTCAATCTACGTCAATACCCATAAAAAGATAAACTTAAACTCAAAGCATATTTATTACAATGAAACCATTTACAGGCACTTTTGAATTGTCAAGTGGTCGGTCAATCAGAAATATGAAGCTAGTTGCCCATTCCAAAGCGTAGTAGGTACATATGGAGAAGAACGAGAAAGAAACTCCATGGACACTCTTTTAAATTATATTGTTACATAAATATTAGTTACATCACTAATGTTGAATATAGGTATAATTAAATATGAGAACGGTGTAAATAAGACGTACACGTTGAGTGTCCAGTGTACAACAAATATAAATTTAAACAAAACAATCCATAATAAAATAATTAAAATAAGACGTGGTGGCTAAGAGATGACCAGTCCCAACTGACAGCGCCCGTTCACGAACATGACGCATGGATCAGCACCATTCAGCTCAACCATTTTGAAGGGAGCTAAATGATCCAACACACGCGCCACCGTCAGCGAGACATTTGAGTGAGCATGACATCTATCAGCCGCCAGGGCACATTCAAGTCAATGAAAGACATTACCCGGTAAATGGTAGCTCGATAGTACATAGTACTCACACTTTTCCTATGCAATTATATAATACAAACGAGATTGAGTTTATACAAAGCAAAGGTAGTCTTACAATCTTCAGCAGCTCCAATAGTATTTTCAAATGTTAATCAATTAGTTGTGGTTGTAGAGCAGGACCAGCATTGAGCCAGGCATTTTTATCAGCGATATAATCCCCCAACTTATAATATCCCTGGCTGCATAGTGTGCGTTTTAAACAAACTTTGAATTTCGTCTCATTCAGTTGAAGTATGTGGGAAGGTATTTTATTGTAACATTTTAAACAGTACCCCATGAAAGATGAGTCTACTTTAGCCAGTCTGAAACCTGGTTGAACTAATAGGTCCCTATTTCTGGTACTATAATTATGTCTATCACCTCTTTTAGTAAAAATATGTAAATTTTTCTTACGTACATGATGTTTTCATAAATATGGTGACAATGGTTTCATGACAAGGTACCGTCAAGATCTTAATAACCTTAAACAGTTCCCATAGAGAATCGCGCCTGCGGAGATTAAATATGGCTCTTATGGCTCTTTTCTGCAGAATAAAAATAGAATCGACGTCTGCAGCCCGTCCCCAAAGTAAAATACCGTAAGACATGATACTATGAAAGTAACTAAAATAGACTAGCCTCGCGGTATCTACATCGGTAAATTGACGGATTTTTCTGACAGCTTGGCTGAACTTAGTTATTTTTAACTTAATTAACATTGTAGTCTCGAGTCGAGCGTGATCCCCAGGAAAACAGGTTTATCGACGAATTCTAGTTTCTCGTGAGTCAATAAAAAAAAAATTAAAAAAATTCCTTTCAGATCTGGATGTTAATAGGTGCGCCTGCGTGACGATACCAAGTGAGAAATATTACACCTTATTCATTCTCCTTTAATTAAACTTTTCGATGGCCGCGCTCCGGCTGATCTACGGTAAGTAGCTGTGAGGAAAATATGGAACGTGATTTATTTTAAACGGTTTTTAAGTGAGATGATAGAATATAATAATTATTTATTTGCATAGAAAGTAGGTACAAAAAAATGCTGGTGTTTTATAATTAGAGATCTTTATACATTTTACCTTAAATTAGGCATGCAAACATTTAGTACGAGTGCTTAATAGTCTAAAATACTGCCAATATGAAAATTCTTATAAATAATATGGTCAACAAAATAAAATAAAAAAATAAAGATGTCAGGATTAATTAGGTAACTATAAAGTTTATGATTGAAGGTTATGTGCTGATAAATACCAGGGAGAATTACAAAAATAATTGCCCGTAAAATATGGCAGACATGCTCCCAAAACTTTGTCTGTGTTGTGGCGTGTGGATGTAGTAGGTATAGGTACACCTCTGCCTTTCCCATCGGGAACTGCAGCCGTGATGTTATGTTCTGTAGAACGCAGGTGGTTTTTCATTTTTAACAGTTGAATCGTTGGATGGATCCAAATAGGCTCATCATCATGTGCCTAGCCTTTCCCAACTCTGTCGGGGTCGGCTTCCAGTCTAACCCAATGCAGCTGAATACCAGTATTTTACATGGAGCGACTGCCTATCTGACCTCCACAACCCAGTTACTGGATAATACGATACCCCTTCGTAAGACTGGCTGACTTTCGGGCTTCTTCCCCGTAACGACTGTCAAAGATCCACGAATGACAGTCGGGACCAACGGCTTAACGTGCTTTCCGAGGCACGAAGGGGTCTTGGTATGTAAAGATGGTCCACCATCCGCGGACCAATCGCGACAAGCGTAGCTTAACCTGATCGGTCGACCCGTGCGGCTATTGTTACTTAGCCACGAGCCCTTTCAAATATACTATAATTTTATCTATTACATAATTTAATTTAATTAAGGGAGGTAGTAATAAAACTTACCCGTTTAGTTATTGATTTTTTTTGTAGAAGCCATACTTAATAAACTTATTGTATAATATACAGCAGCCTTACTAATGACACATACACTCACACACACTTAATTCTTCTGAACAAATGTTGTGGTTCGTTAGTTACTTGGGTTACACAAAAAATAATGCAGTTATTTTTAGTGTATTTTTTATAGAAAAACCCTCGTGCTATCGTTAATATTATGAACGTTTCTATTTCCTTAGCAAGTAAAATCTTCGCACATACCACACAGCAGCTACGCTGTAAGCAGTCACCGTGGAAATTGGATCAGCTTTCAATAACTGAACTGATCAATTACAGCTCTCAAAAATATCGGGCACATGTACATATTTCAGGGCTTCACACGGCTTTAGCTCCCTGAAATTTCAGTTCAGGTGTTTCTCGGAATCATTATACCTTCATTATCAGCAATAATGAGGGTTTTTTCTTCGAAGTTTCCATTTTGTAGATTAAATTTAAAGTAATTGATACTCTATGCAAAATATCCAGGAATGTGTTTTTTGTGTAATTGTACGATTTCAAATTACATATTACTTGCCCTGCCTCTACTCGCTGTTTCCCACAACTATCGGTGCGAAATATCGTCAGATCGATAAAACAGACAGAAAGAAGTCGCTAATAATACACAGTGTTGAAGTATCTTGACAACAAAGTCAAGAGAAATAAAGTAAGTTTATACAAATAACAAAATAAATGAGAAATTAACATCAATCGCTTCGAATTACGCCCATCAAAGCTAATTAATGTACTTAACCACTTCTTGTTTCCTTCCACCTTCAAACTCCAATTTCCTTACAATCCTTGTCTTCCATTTTATAATATTATTTCTCGAGAGAATTTTCTCAACATTATTATAAAATTACCGAAGACCACTTAGCACCATTATCGTTTGCCGAGAGGAAATTGTATGCAAACAAAATATGGGGTAAAAAAATCCACGTGGACGAGGCAAGGGGGTTAAATGCGCGGATAGGATGCAAATTGGTCCTGTGGGTCGTTCGTCCGCATTCAAAATTAAACACAGTTCCCAGTTCCCAGGGTGAGTACCCAAGCCAGATGGTTAAATAACTTTTAATATGTCATTTGCATTTGCCTGTGTGAAAAAAGAGTTGGTAATATTTTCATAATTCGTTTATGTTTCGGGATGAATGTTAAACAAGGAGGATTTATGAGTGCTTATCTGTTCGTTATGAGTTGGGTGCTATTAATGTAGTGGATGTGTTACGGTAATTCTGCCTATTAATGTGCCATTTTTCATAATTGTTGAGCGGATACTGAATCAGTTTATAATGACACTGGTGGAACTGAGCTCTATGCTTTGAGATAAGGTAACCACAAAGCCACTACTGCACTCTTAATAGAGCAAATAAGTGGTTAAAAATGTTAATTACCCTCTTGACGCTCATGTTGAGCTGTTTTCTTATCAAGCTTACGACACGACAAAAGTAACTATCCCAATATTAGGCCCCTCTTCGTAGGTGTTAAATTAGACAATTAACTGAATTTAACCACTTCGTATTTATAATAGACCTCGTAACTTGTTTATTACTAAATTCGCCATAATTCCCAAAAAACAAGAGTTAATCTAAATAAATAAACATAATAAAAGCGTATATTCGTCACCTAGCGAGACAAAGCTAAAATTGTGATGCTTATTGCGCGCGGACCGCGGCTCGACGGATTACAGTAATGGCACTGAATACTAAGCGAGACGGACCGGGACAAGCAAAGAGTAGGAAGTAACATGGAGATACGATAGTACAGTTAAAATGGAAGGTCAAGTTTTGTGCCTACAAAGTGGTCTGACCTTTAAACACACGTAATTGTCACCTATTGCACTTTATCTACGGGGTGGCAACCGAGGTATTTTTTTTTTTATTTAAGATGGGTATGCTCTTGACTCTAGTCTAGGTCAGTTATGACAAAGACAGAGTCGACAATATTATATGTATAATGATATATTATATTATACAATATTTAATGGTATACAACATTTTTAGCCACCGTTTTGATTTGGCGCCAAATTTGCCTAATTTATCATTACTTGTATATAAGTAGCCCATTTAGATCACAGAGGATTTGTAAATAAACAAACTTTCACTATTTTGGAGAAGGGCAATCTTTGTTGACTCAGAATACCACACACCTTTTTTGACAGACCTTTGAAAAGACTGGGTGATTCTAAATCAGATATGAAATTGCAGTGTGATTTCACAATATCTATTCATAACATGGCGTCATAGGTTTTCTCGTGCTAGTACCGACTCAGGTCCAGTTGCATTTGTTCAATAGATGCTAATGCAGTAAAATCGAGCTATGCCATTAGCTCGCTTCCATGATAATAGCTTACAGATGTGGTTGTCTATTCCATCACAAACGTGGAACTATAGTAGCGTCGTTTCAAAACGCGTGCCTCACAGATGTACTCACGAACTATCCACAAAACTTTCATGCCGTTTACCTACTATCATTTATTTAACCTAGATCACAAAAACAGCGCGAAAAGGCCGCGGGCACTCACGTTCCCGCCGGCAACTTAAGAATAAACAGGATTACGTCGACACCCAAACTACCTTATGTCTTCTGTTGTTTTGTACAAAAGGTTACATAAGGGCTTACACTCATTGGATAAAGCGGTAACCGCTTTCTAGACTGGTAGAATTTACCGTAAGGGGCGAATAACGCGATTTTCTGACGTTGACTTCAATCTATCAATTCTCTTTCTTCTTCATAATTAAAATAAAATAAAGTCTTCTTTAATCAGAAAGTTCTAGATGTTGAAGTTGCTATACTTACTTCCAACAAATTATGATGCTGATGGAAAGAGAATGCTTCGAGATCATCTTTTTCAGTGACAAAATGTAAATATTGCAGTTCTAAGTAAAATAACGCGTGTCACTTGCCAAAACATACAAAAGCAACGTTAGTGACAAAACTCGATAGCAACAAACAAATATTTGTCCACGTACGATCCAATTCGACAAATGAGGACTTGACCTAAGGCTACCTAACAAGAACAGTTTACTGCTTGTAATACCCCTAATATATTTTACTAGCAAAGGTCGGTCACGTTTTAGACCTAGAACATTTGTACAGACCCAGGATAGGAATGAGTTAGGAGCTTTGTCGAAACCTTTTGGTAGGGTTTAGACATTTAGTGGTCATGAGTATAGCGTTATGGGTGAATAGGCAAGAAAAAAATTCTGTGTACGGTATCTTTGACGTCCCGCAGTATAAGACAGGACAAAAACGCCATCTGACGAAAAGAAAATCTGAGAAGTTAAAGTAAGCAAACGGATGAGTAATTTTACCGAAAATTGAGCAAAAGCAGGAGTCCCGCGGTAGGTTTATAAAAGAGGTGTGTATCAAAAATCTTCTATCCTACATCATCTTCGTCAGCTAGTAAAAAAAAAATTGTTATCCTAAGTTATTACTGTCATTCTGGGTAATCAGACACAGTCAAAGCATGTCAATGCTGAAATATATCCTTCCTTGTACGCATAGAAGGTAAATCTCGTCCAATGGCTTCGGCTCGATCTCCTAGCGCATTTTATTTTCTTGCGGCTACGTGTGAAATAAACCCGGTGTGAAGACTGTGCCTTTAATGGGAACCTCCCTTTACACCGTAGTGTTACAGAAAATGTTATGTTTGTTGTTTTTTGCACCGACGACATTATGACTTAAGAATGAGCGCGGTCTTGATGATCAGAAACGTGGATGTATGTAATACATAATTGTTATAGCTGTCAAAAGAACCATCGTCATTGCAGGACATGGATCTAAAAATTAGATATCTGAAGGCGATAGTTAAATAAGTTACTATTCAACTGTACAGTAACAGGGTTAACTATCGTACTTAGAAGGACACGTTCAAGCTGTTTTGTGAATAACGTTTAATCTCCTCTTAACATTATTCCAGTTGAGATGAGGTACATAGCTCATGTCAACGCCATTTACCAGTGAGCAAAATCGGTAGAAATACTGACTTTATAGATGCGCCAGACTTTCACTAGTATTTTATTACTTGCCAACAAATATGGTACCAGTAATATCCCATTAGCGGTTCAGTATACCAAAGCTCAGTATTCAACTTACCTATTTGTAACTTCAATATAAAAACATGAGACATACCTAAACGCTACTGCTGAACATGACGTCCAGCGTTCGATTCCTGGGTCGGGCACAGTATTATTGGGTGTTTCCATCTGGAATCTTTTAGTGGCAGCCTAGAGCCTGGATTTGTACCCAGTGGATGGCAACAGGCTCACCCACTGTTACATGGGACATAAACAGAGTTGGCGAAATGTTGTTTGGAATATAGGGCCTTCGAGGGACACAGTACATACAGAATACATACCTAAATACAGTTACGCAACGGTGTGACGGGTGGCCTTTGTGCCGACTTACAAGTGAGCTCTCACAGTCAGGAGTGTTTGCGAATGTCGTGCCGAGTGTCGTACGGGTAACAGGTTCTTTTCCGAGCGAAAACCTTTTTGAGACAAACGTCGGCGAGTGTTGATACGTGTGTATGTTGTGCTTGTGGTTTATATGCAGTGGGGTTTACTGTTAAATGTATGGACGCTTAGATTCTTGGAAGTAGAATTTTTATTCGACCAAGTATTACCTGTACCTGACTGAGTCTTTTCTGCAAAAGTTATAACGCACACAATAAAATTATACACAGCGACACGGAGCGTTCACATTTTTTGACCGTATGGTCAACTCCAGACAATCGCGAGTCCAGCGTTATTTCCAGAAACCTAGCCTTATCTTTGACTGGAATGATTTGTCCATCAATATTTATATCTACTTGGGAAACAGAACGCTTGCGGGTAAAAATGACCGCTGTACTCTTTGGTGCACTTAGAGATAACCCGTGATCAAGGAGCCATTGGTTCAGTGAAGACAAGGAGACATTCATCGAAAGAGCGGCATCCTGAATGGAATTGCCAGTGACCAGGAATGCAATATCGTCAGCATACTGAAGGATTTTGCAATCAATATTTAAAGATGAGGACAAATTCGCTGTATATCCGAGTATATAACACACACGCTCGTTGACTGTACCAATAGTAGGTAATCGTCTTATGTTTTCCGTGAAGATTTCCTCTTTACCAGTTGATGGCAAAAATGCGCCTTAAGGATTAAGTCAAGAGTATATTAAGCTAAGTTACCTTGTCTGCTTATTTGTTTTTTTTTTAAATACGTTGCCCCACATTAGGAACTTCTCCTGTATTGCGGGTGCGTTTAAAAACATTTAAACTCACATAAATAAAGAACCAGACCCGGAACAACTACTTGTAGTTTATACAAATATTGCTTCCTAGTGGGAGTCGAACCTGCGATACGCAGCGCAGCAGTCAATCGCTTAACCAGTGCGCCAACCGTGCCGTCAAATATTGCATATTTAAATAAAAAAGCGATCACCACTCTCACGAATTAAAATTATCTTGGTGAATGCCTGATGATGTAGTGTTTATAGATACACAACCAAGAACCATTAGAATCATTGATTTAATTGCAAAAAATATTGGTTACAAATAAAGGTGTTATTGGCATTAAATCCAGTACATTCTTCCGTATGGCATGCAAGGTATTAAAACAAACATTTAAATCATTTTTAAAACATATTATTGTAAAATTCTCTGTCCACTTCATCCCCACAGTACGAGACATAAATCAAACTATCTACAGCAAAACACACACTGCTGATGCGTTGCAAGAAAAATCGCCCGGTTCATGGAAAGCAACAGTGACAAATAAAAGGGATGTATACAGGGTGTGTGCGGAACTACACTCATCTGACAATCGAACAGCGGATAACGGAACGTGAGTGAATTCGTGAACAAATAATGTATCGAGGAATTTAGATAACACGATGTGTTTGTGAAATGTTCAGTTGTGCTTTTGTTTTAACGGTATTCTTTTGTTTAGGAGCAGTGGTGGCCAAGTGGTAGCGGCTCTGACTTACGAGTTATAGGTCGTAAGTTCGAACCCTGACAGGCGTTTCACTTTGTGTAAATTATTTCATCACCAGTGCTCTTAAAACGACGAAGGAAAACATTGTGAGGAAACTGGTATGTCCTAGAGACAAAAACTACAAGACATGTAACATCTCCCAACCTGTACTGGGCCCGCGTGGCGAACTACGGTCCACTCCCTCTCAAAGATAGGCGGCCTGTGTCCCAGCAGTGAGAACATATACATATACTTAGGCTTATTAATATGCTTCATGCTTCTGTTTTATTGTCAGGTAATTGTATCGGTAGGTAACATAAAAAAATGAACCTACTACCTAAATTCATATTGTGGAATGCAATAAATAAACAGGGTCAAATTAAATTAGCAAGCAGACCTTCACAGATACAGACATTCTGGGTATCAATATCTAATAAAAAACCTCGAAGCAGCGGGGCGTTACTTGAAGTATGAGTTTAGAAAGTCAGTTAATGTTTTTTTGTTCATCACGTACGTAAAGTTAACAAAAAAAAACCGGCTAGGTGCGAGTTGGACTCGCACATGAGGGGTTCCTTACAAAAAAGCAAAAAACGCCGAAAAAAAAAGAAACTTTTCTTGTTTGGTGTCCTTTAATTTTTAACCGTATTGTGTTTTTATTATTTGTTGTTATAGCGGCAATAGAAACTCTGTGAAAATTTCAAATGTCTACCTATTCCGGTTCATGAGATATAGACCGCAACAGACGGACGGACAGCGAAGGCTTATAGGGTTCCATTGGCATCCTTAAAAAAATATTTTTAAAAGAAGACTTGCGTATCTTGACTACAAATAATTATTGAGAGCCTTGAATTATTTAAATTACCTAAAGGGTTTGCTAATAGGTATTCTTATGCAACAAAATATGGCACTAACATTTTGCTATTTGCACTAATTAAACTTGGTGACAAAGATTTCAATTACCCGACCACCTCGTTGCTATGAGGCTAACTACCAAAAATAAATCACCAACGACGCCCCAAAAGGATATACAATAACCTTATTGGTGATGTTCTTCAGAAAAGTCAGGTGCATAGTACTCGCAAATGGCGTGCGTATATGATCTGATGTTTTATAAACGTAAACGAGGCAAAAGGAGTATATAAGGATCATAGCAGGTGGCCTTCTGTTGTTTCTGCCTATACTCCCGTGGGAAGAAGGCAAGAGTTTATTTATGTATGTAGTCCTATCCCTAAAACTAACAAAATGCCCAACCCTAAAGGCTCGCGCATAAAAACAACACAGGGGTACTTATAAAAAAAATCGCTTCCATCCGTATGTCGGCTAGTTTCATCAGCCCGTATATTACTGACCATAAATTTCTCATAGTAGGTCCGTCTAACTTGAGTAAGTATTTACTGTGACTAAACCGGTATATATCACAGAGACCCACCAATTTCTTGACCGAAAAATTTATAACGGTACTTGGGAGGCAACCCTTGATATATGGACGTAGGACATCCCTTGGAACACGAATCACTCCTAAGTGAATGCGGGTATAATTCATATTGGGGGTTTACTAGTTATTTTGATGTTTGCATCTTGGGAAAGGTAATTTTTGGGCTTTATAAGAGATGGCTGAAAGGTGGAAGATAAATTATTTAAAATGCGTACAAAGAAAAATGAAATGATTCGAAAGAAAAAAAAACACTTGCACAACCACTTTGAAACATCTAAAATTGTTGCATAATTAATAATTATAATTATTGAGGAATTTCTAAAATCAAAATTCATTTATTCAAATTAGGCTGAGAATCAGCACTTTTTGAACGTCAAAATCACATAAGACAGTCCCCCCAAAACGCCCACCCTTCGCCAAATCCTAGTGCTTTAGCTGGGAAGAAGAAGTGGCGGAACAAACTCCCCAGCAGCACTGCTGTCTGTTCAGTTAGAAGAACTGGATTCTAATATAGTAATAAGTAATTAACATTACGAAAAATATTAAAATTATTTGCCATATGTCAGCTAGCACACGCCAATATTTAAAACTATACTCAAGCAGAAATAAATAATAAAAACAAAAACGCAAACAGAACTTAATATATAATAAAAAGCCTCCTGGCATAAAGGGCGTGCCCGCTTACATATGCAATGCTGCATTATGTTTATATGTATATAGCTGTAACTTGTAGCCACAAATGATAAACTAGGACCTTCGAAGTAAAATAAAGAAACATTAATTTCTAATAACAATAACAAAACCATAGTCAGCAAGCTGACCTGTCACCACCTGTTTCTATAGTTATTGCGCAATAATTTTAAATGTTTTAAGTTTTTGCGCACATTATGGAACTTCTAAAATAATTGCACAATTTTTTGGGTACTTCTACAATAATTGCAGAATCATTTTGGTAAATTTTGGTAATATGTAGGTAAGCAGACAGTTCTCTTATGAAATTGGCTACCAGTATTTACTGACATACATTTAAGTCGAAATAATCTACCAATAGGTACATTGCTAACCACATCACATTATTATACTGAAATAATATTTTCTATACCAGTATACACTCACAGAATCACAGAGAAATCTATTCCTGTTTCCAAGTTAGGGTTCCCGATGTTTTCGTCTCGTCTCCTGCCGAAATAAAACTAACTTATTTTGACTGGTTTATAGGATTATCAGACTTGTTTATGTCTTGAAGGTTGATAGAACTTTGAATTACATTAACGTTAAGTGCGTTAGCAACAGGCGCACCTAATAATAGGTATGGAGACAACAACGGAATACAAATTATATGACGGGGGCGTCGGCCACAGGTGCCTCGACCACTGGGGGCATAAGCCACGGGTCCGAAAGAATTTGCTCTGAGCATTTCTCTATCTTTCACAAAAAACAGCGTTCGAATAGTGCGTAGTGCGGCTGACTACTTCATAAAATGATAGTAGGTAGGTAAATCAGCCTTCGGTTTTAGGGTGTAGTGCCGCTTTTGTTTGTAATGTGGTGCCTAGGCTGCATTTTGGTTTAGTACTTAATCGGATCCCATATCATCGAACCCCTTTAGTTATACATCCACAGAGAGCAGGTGTGGAATATACGATACTCCAGAATTGGTAATATAGTCTCAGTTACCACGAATAGCACCTGAATGGTGATGGCTTCGTATTCCAATCATTCAGCAACATGATGATGCTGCCCAATTTCCGGATACTTTCTCTCTGTTACTCTACTGATAATCATCAACCCCCCCCCCCCCCCCTAAACCCGGGAACCGAATCTAGTAAACAGCAAACGTTCGTATTAACAACTTCAATATTTCCGATGGCATATTATTATTATGTAATTGTGAGTCTGTTGGTGACACGCGCTCGCTACGACTACATTTTAATACCCCGCCCGCTTTTTAAGAGATTATTCGCTTAAAATGTGGGATGTGGGTGTGTGATCAGTTCCGGGTTTCGTTTTTTTAGTTGGTAAAGTTTTTGGTAAATTAAAAACAAGAACTAAAAAAGAAACTTAGGAGTATTAGGTCAATATTTTCTCTCTAAAAATGTCATTGATTTCAAAATGAAAATTAATACGTCTTAAAATTTTAATTTATTGCTTTGAGAACATGTACCTATTAATAACTGTGTTACTTGAAACAATCAACTCAATACTAATTAGGTACTTAATTATTAGGCACATATAATAAAATTAAACTTTAATTAAAATTCTACGCAATTTTAAGTGATGTCTATGTTACAAATGCGCATCAATACTTTTTTGATCAATATATCACTGCTATGCATTTTCGCTCTAACATTATTTTAACTGTGGGTGTGTGTACTGTAGGTACACCCCCGCCCATCCCTTCGTGAAAACAACGCATCAAGTTAAGTTATAATTTAAACTTGATTTTTCAAATCTTTCTTCTTTCTTTCTTGATTTTCTATTTTAAGACAAAACTTAGACGAGGTGTATGAAAACAACCGATATTTAATGATAAAACTCGGCACATGCTAACTTAATACATACGCTTACAAGTCTTGAATATGTTTAGAATGTCAAGAACCCCGATAGGTACTCTAATTTTACTGGTCTAGACTACAAAGCTTTCAATACAAGAAATGAACACACAAAGCACTGTGCCAATAAAGATTTTAGTATAGGACAACATTTATAAATCAACTAAAGAAAAAGCTATAAAAATAAAAACAAGGATAGAAAAAGTTCAAAAGAAATAAAAGACATTAACAATAAGCGACGTCAACAACGTTATCTGAATACCCACAAAACATAATCTTATTAACTCAGCCTTTAATAAATACCTCTTTGTATTAGGAGTCACGGACAGTCCGCTGTGCAGGGCCTGCATGGAGGAGGACGAGACAGCAGCCCATGTGCTTCTAAGCTGCCCGGTGGTCACCACATACAGGGCAAAGTACTTCGGCAACCCAGGTACCCTACGTGAGATTGTCAGCAACACCAAGGCATTGCTGGCCTTTCTCGAGGAGCTGGGGTGGATCGAATAACCGATTTTCCCACCCGTACGCAAAATACGCGCATTGACGTGGAGTTGCGGACACCAGCCCGTATTATCTATCTATCTATCTAACTCAGCCTGTATCTAACATTATCATTTATCAGGAACCAATATGGCAAATAATTTTCTTAGCAATATATTTTGAGAAAAATTTAATCAGTAAACTGGCAGTAACTCAGACATGAAATATATGACCAGTGAACAAAGTTTATCTCGTAATATACATATTAGCTCGGCGCGAGTTATAAGCGCCAGCGTTTTGTAAAGGGTAAAAGTGCATAATCTGTTTTAGCAGAGACAACATTTCACCCGCATGCGGTTAGCGTAGCGAAACACATAGCGTGCTTACGTCAATTATATTTTAATAATTATTATCGATATAACAGGCCGAAATTAAACTTAAACAAGTGTGTTCCCAATGAAGTTAATATTAACGTGAAGTCAGCGAAAACTACACTTGGGAGCAAATAAATCGAGCCACTTCCTTTTTCACGCATTATGGTAATTATTTTTGGTATTAAGGAACGCATCGATTCGAAACATATATCGCCTAAAAGGGTATTTAATAACCTTTACAATGAGGGTAGTTAGTTGTCAAAATTTCATTTTTATTAAAGTTTAAAGGGTAGAATAAAATTATCGCATTTAATTTGCTTATGACATTTTTATTGTACTCTGTTAAGAAAAGATTAAATTTGAGGTTTTTGTTAATCATACCCATATTACTTGTTATTGTTGTCTTTATCTGTGTCTGTGTAATCAAAATAACCTGATAAAATGGATACTACACCGACGGAAGCTGCCCAAGTTGTAGCTTTACTTGAGGTTGGACACGGACAACGTGAAGTGGCACGCAGACTTCATTTGAGTCGTTCAAAGGTACAGCGGGTATACCGCAGGTATCTGGAGACTGGTGCTTTTGTTCGGCGACCTGGAACTGGCCGACCACGGGCAACAACAGAACGTGACGACCGCTTTATTGCAACCAATTCGTTGCGCGACCGTGGACTTAATGCTGTTCAGCTACAGCAAGCGTTACGTGACGTTCGAGGAGTCGCAATCAGTAGGTGGACAGTGAGACGAAGACTAAAAGAACGAAATTTAACATCACACAAACCAGCAACTGGCCCAAAATTGACTGTAGCTCATCGCCGATCTCGCTTGGAGTTTGCTCGAGAACACATTAATTGGACGTTAGAAGACTGGAGGTCAGTTTTGTTTTCTGACGAGTCAAGAATCTGTCTTTTTAGCAATGACGGGAGAAACCGAGTGTATAGACGTCCTGGTGAAAGATTTGCCCAATGTTGCATTCGAGAAACGGTGAGTTTTGGTGGTGGTTCTTGTATGGTGTGGGGAGGAATTTCTCTAGACGGAAAAACGGAACTTGTCTTCGTCGACCCCGCCAACGATGGCAATGGTAGACGTGGATTAACAGCTGACCGATACATAACTGACATTCTTGAAAACCACGTAATGCCGTGTGCTGGTTTTGTCGGAGAAAATTTCTTGTTTATGCATGACAATGCGAGACCTCATACCGCGCAGATCGTTACGGATTACTTGTCTGCGATCGGGATTCAACAAATGGTATGGCCAGCACGAAGTCCTGATTTGAACCCGATCGAACACCTATGGGACGAGCTAAAACGGAGAGTCCGAGCCAGGGTTCCCGCTGTTTCATCCATTCCCGAGCTTAAAGTCGCTGTGCTTGAAGAGTGGGAGAACATACCACAATATGTCATCGTAACGCTGATCAGATCGATGACTAATAGGCTACAAGAATGTATCAGGGCCCGGGGGGGTAATACCAGTTATTAAGAATATTTTTTTTGCAATAATTTTGTTTTTTATTGTTTTTATGGACTGTTTTAGCCCTACTAAATTTTCTATCAAAATTACCATTTTTCTTGCAGAGCCAATAATTTATCATTCAATAAGGTTATTATTCAATAATTTACCCTCATTGTAAAGGTTATTAACTAAACTTTTAGGCGATATATAGTTCGAATTGATACGTTCCATATTACCAAAAATATTTACCATTTTACGTGAAAAAAGGTAGTGGCTCGATTTATTTGCTCCCAAGTGTAGGTACTAAACCTAACACCCTGAACAGTTATTAGCGCAGTAACCCAGTAGATAACGTCAGGGAAATTACTTGTGAAGCAAATCGACTACCAACTTAATTTTTTCATAAATAATCATTTATTTTCACGATACACGATTGGCTTAAATCCTTGACTTATGAAGAAACTGAGCAACTTATGGTATCTTAAACACGGTATATAGTAGCACATAGACACATACACACTTCACCCCACCTCCACTCTACACTTATACTACTTTGTAACCTCCACATAGAGTATATTCTCTTTTTTATTCCTCTAACTAATTACTAATTAACTTTCTTTGCGAAGTCTAGAACAATGTCTTTGTATATATTTTTGAGTTGGGCGTTGATAACTGAGCCACAATATTTTACCATTGTCGTTATCTTCGTTTTCCTTTGTAAATAGTAAACTTAAGTTGTTGCAATTTTATTTTTTGTTTTTGTTTTTTTATAAAAAAGACTATTGTCATTCTTTGACAGTTGTAAGAAAAGTCAAAAAACTCAGAACAATAACTAAAGCATAGAAGGAAGCTAAATTTTACTAATATAGTCGTCTCTGTTTTCTTATACACTCGTAACAGCATTAGAAAGAGACAGATGTAGGTTGCTCAAAACGCAAAGCGTCACAAAGCAAACGTCAATTTGGCTACCTTGGCTACCTTTATGATACTAAGTTTAAAAGTTACTTAACGTCTCAGGTTTTTGTGTATGACTTTGTTCATCGCATTTTTCGTATAATGCTTATGGGCGCATGGGAGTTGAAGTGCTTCGTTGATTTTACGTGTTTTTGTAAAAATAGTACAAAATTAATAGTGATTTAGTGTAAATCGCAAAGCTTAAAGATAAAATAATGTGCTGCATTATAGTGGGATGTAAATCACATTCATCCCGCAAAGAAAATGATGCGGAAATCATAAGCTTCCATCGGTAAGTAATCAAATATGGTAATTTTATCGGTTTTGTATTCTCACTGTAGGTTATTTTGGCATTTTTTCAAATTATTTGAGCTTAGTGTACACGGTAGTGTTTTGAAATCAATATTTTATGTAATTAAATAATTCGGTTCTAGGGAAAATAGAAATTTTAAATCGGCATAGAAATTTTTGCAATAGTGCTTGCAAAAGTAACTATCGATAGAATATCGATAGAACTAGCGTCATCTAAATTATTACATTATTTTTCTTTACACGTAGTTTTGCGAAGGATTAAATATTTAAGAGTGAAATAAATACGTAAATACCTACGGTCTTGCCAGCAAATCATACGTATGAGTAATGAAATGACAGTAGTCATAAATCCGTGTGGCTCATGGTATAATAATAAAAACTCATGTGTAGCTATGATTTTATTTTAATTTTCAGATTTCCCTCCGATATTGATATGAGGCAAACATGGATCAACGCTATTGCACGTAACTACTGGGAATGGAAAAAACAACATCGTATTTGTTCCAAACATTTCAGCGATGACTGCTTTATTAAAATATTGCTACCAATGTCAATTTTTGATGATTTACTCGAACATTCATTCGATAATGGTGTGTTGGATGAACATAGAAATTTGTTGATTAAATTGATAAGCAACGAATATTTAACAATTAGAATTCATTATATCGCGAAAGAATTATCTTCTCCTGTAGAAAAAGTAAGGAGATTTCTAACAAAAACTATAATTTTTAAAGGACAGTGATTTAAATTTTTTGTTACTTGTTCCGGTGCCAATCGCTCTTTAAAAATTATTTAAGCGTTTTCTTGGTAATTTCAATTTGTTAATAATTTATCCTGTGTTTATAAATAAATAAGTTAATCAGACAGAAGTGAGTTTATTTCACCTTAGCATATTGTCACGTAGATCCTAACGCCATCTGTTAGCGAATAGAAGAACTACACGTTAGACGCTAACGCCATCTGTTATCGAATAGCCGAACAACACTGGACCGTTCCCGTAAGTACTAGAATGTTCTGGTATTATGCTAGAACATTCTAGTAACTTACACTCGCCATATAAATAAGGGGTTGACAGCGTTGTAGGACAGTTCAGCTTAGAATGCGAAACAGTGAAGAACAGTTAATAACAGTAAAAGTGGACTAATAGTGAACTACAAGTGATTGTGTTTAAAGTGTCTGATTACTGTATTTGTGAGTTTTAATTATAGTGTGTTTTTCGTGTAAATTGGTATAAATTTATTTATCCCGAACCCCAGCTCGTAACATTTGGTGTCAGAAGTAAGGGATAAATTATGCCAGTTTTTCCGAAGGACGACACGGAGGGTATCCGTACCCGGAGTCAGCGCCAGCAGGAGGTGGACCAGAGGCGGTTTGAAGGTTCGCCGATACAGACACCTGGTGGTAATCAGCCGACGACGGTGCCAATCTCCGAAGTACCATCTGGAGTTCCTACAGCATCACCAGCCATGGATCTTTCCGCTCTGATGGCGATGCTGCAGGAACAGGCCCGCCGACAGGAGGAACAGGCACGCCGACAGGAGGAACAGGCCCGCCGGCTGGAGGAACAGCTTCAGCGTGACAAGGAGGAGCAGGCCCGCCGACAAGAGGAACAGGCCCGCCGACAAGAGGAACAGGCCCGCCGGCTGGAGGAACAGCTTCGGCGTGACAAAGAGGAGCAGACCCACCGCCAGGAAGAGCAGATCCTCCTCATTAAAGATTTACGCGCGACGTTTGGACATCACAGCCGTGAAGGAGAAGGTTCAGCTGCACGAAAATCGTATCTCCGAGGCCGAAATCCAGATCGCTGACATGAGAAAAGCGTTGGGGAACCTGAAAGCTGGAGACGGGACTGCGACTTCTGTAGTTGCTGCACCTTCGGTGCGCGGGTTTAAAGTGCCACCCTTCGATGGAACATCTTCGTGGTCGGCATACAAAATCCAGTTTGAAGCTGTCAAGGAAGCAAATGGGTGGACAAAAGGACAGGCCATGACCGCACTTACTTTGGGCCTTCGCGACCAGGCCTTAACCATATTGGAAGCTCTCGGTAAGAATGTGACTTACGAGCAGCTGCTTGAGGCGTTAGAAGCCAGATACGGTGACGCACACTTGGAACACGTATTTCGAGCCCAGTTAAAAGATCGTGTGCAACGCAGTGGTGAAAACCTGCAGCAGTGGGCCCTGGAAATTGAAAAGCTGGTTCGAAAGGCGTACCAGTCTGCGCCTGCACCCATCGAAGGGATTCTGGTTCAAGCATTCATCGATGGTATACGGGACCTGGAAGTTAGAGCTGCTGTTAGACTTGGGCACCATGAGACGCTGAAGGACGCCTTGGCCCATGCATTGGAGGTGGAGGCAGTAAGGCACGATCATCGAGCCCACCGCATCAGGGAGGTTGCGGAGTTACCAGGACGTGACCGCACTAGGTACAGCCCTAGATGCTACACTTGTGGAGAAAAGGGCCACCTCAAGTCGAGTTGCCCGAAGCGAAGCACTGTCCGCGAAGATCACACCCAGGAAAGAAGGGCGGCTGATGCCACCGCCCAGCAGCAGGGAAACGAGTAAACGCCAGGACTGCGGGGCGGGTGCTGGCTGGTGTTAAAAGAGCCCCAAGGATTTCGATATCACAAGCCCATGATGGGAACAGCCTTATCATCAAAGGTGAAGTGAATGGAAGACCATGTAAGCTGACATTGGATACTGGAGCTTCTCGCACGGTTGTCAGTTCCCAACTAGCGAATCATTTTCTTGGGGACTTCTTCGGTAAGCATGACCGCGTAAATTTAGTAACAGCTACCGGTCAGCACATACCCGTCCGAGGAGAGAAAGAGGTGGAGTTAAAACTGGGTAACA
This sequence comes from Brachylomia viminalis, assembly GCA_937001585.2. Classification (NCBI taxonomy): domain Eukaryota; kingdom Metazoa; phylum Arthropoda; class Insecta; order Lepidoptera; family Noctuidae; genus Brachylomia; species Brachylomia viminalis. The sequence continues at coordinate 1,748,762 of OW443307.2, read as the reverse complement.
CAATTTACCGGCATAAGGTCATCATGGCTGACATAGTAGATGACTGCATCCTAGGTTTGGACTTCATGCGACAGCACTGTTGTGAGATCGACGTGAATCAAGGAGTCTTGAAATGTGGTTCAGAAGAAGTGTTCATGGAAGGTGCACCATCGGGCGAAGTGTACTGTTTAAAGAGGATTGTTCTTCCTCCCCGGTCGGAAACAATAGTTCCAGTTATTCTTCCACATAATTCTGGACAGAAAAATCGATGTATTCTCATTGAAAGATTGGACGAAAACCTTCCATGGAAGATGGCGCGGACCTTGGTTAGGGCAATCAACGTTGCAGCCGTACGCATACTGAACCCAAGTGAAAGGGAACAAGTAATCAAGAAGGGTACGTTGATGGGTACCTGTGAAGAAGTGGCTTGGTTGCGTAAATGCCAACATCAGCCTTCTCGGAATAATGTCCAAAGTGCAAGATTTGACATGTCAAATCTTTTGGAAGACTGTCGCAAAGATTTATCGGATGGAGAAATGGAGAAGGCTAAGAAGATGCTACTTCAGTACGCCGACATTTTCTCTGCAAATGATGCTGACATAGGGAAGACTGGATTGGTTCAGCACAGAATTAATACGGGAAACGAGTTACCAATTCGTCAGCGACCAAGAAGAATACCAGTGGCAAGAGAAAAGGAAATGGATAAGATGATTGAAGACATGGTAAAGGATGGAGTTATAGAGCCTTCATCTAGTCCATGGTGTTCTCCTGTGGTCCTGGTGAAAAAGAAGGATGGCAGCATGCGGTTTTGTGTGGACTATCGTCGACTGAATGACGTTACAAAGAAAGACAGCTATCCACTACCCAGGATCGACGACACATTGGACACGCTGTCAGGAATGACGTGGTTTACCACGTTAGACCTAAAAAGTGGCTACTGGCAAGTGGAGATAGATCCTAAGGACAAGGAAAAAACCGCATTCTCTACGGGAAAGGGACTATGGCAATTTAACGTCATGCCATTTGGATTGTGCAATGCTCCTGCAACTTTCGAAAGGCTTATGGAGCTAGTACTCACCGGATTAATTGGAGACGCCTGTCTTGTCTATTTAGATGACATCGTCATCGTAGGCCGCACATTCGAAGACCACCTCCGAAACTTGGAACGTGTACTGTCAAAAATCCGAGGAGCCAATCTTAAGTTAAGTCCGAAAAAGTGCTCATTCTTCAGGAAGCAAGTAAGCTTTTTGGGACACGTGGTCTCGGAAGAGGGAGTACAAACTGATCCAGAGAAAATCGTCGCCGTCAAGGATTGGCCAGTTCCGAAAGACAAGACGCAAGTCAGAGCATTTCTGGGTTTGTGCTCGTACTATCGACGGTTTGTCAAGAATTTTGCTGATATTGCCAAACCTCTACACAAGCTTACTGAAGAGAAGAGACAGTTCTGTTGGGATGAGAGCTGTGACATGGCTTTCCAGGACTTAAAGAAACGTTTGTGCAATACCCCAATTTTGGGCTACCCTGACTCAGAAAATGAATTCATAGTTGACACGGACGCTAGTAATACTGGAATTGGCGGTGTGTTATCCCAACGGAAAGGAGATCATGAAGTTGTGATAGCTTATTTCAGCAAATCTTTATCAAAACCAGAGAGAAATTATTGCGTCACGAGGCGCGAGCTACTTGCTGTAGTGAAGACATTACAGCATTTTAGCAAGTACTTGTTGGGACGTAAATTCCACCTGCGAACTGACCATGCTGCATTGAAGTGGTTGTTGCAGTTTAAGAATCCAGAAGGACAAGTAGCGAGATGGATTGAATTGCTACAAGAATTTGACTTCGCAATTGAACATCGCAGTGGGAAATCCCACGGTAACGCGGACGCTTTATCAAGAAGACCTTGTCCTGAAGACTGCAAGCATTGTATCAGACAAGAAGCTAAGGAAGCGGTACCTGTCAGGATGGTAAGAACGGACCTTAGCGACGAATGGAAGAAAACTCTACAGCATGCTCAGCGAAGCGATACAGATATCAAGCCAATTCTCGAGTGGATTGAAGCTAATGCTCCTAAACCGAAATGGTGTGATGTTGCAACGATGAGTACAACCACAAAGAGTTATTGGGCACAGTGGGAGAGCTTGGTAATCCAGGACGGTGTCTTGTGCCGCAAATGGGAAAATGCTCGAGGGGACAGCTGCCACCTGCAAATGATCGTACCTAAAGCAAAAGTACCAGAGGTTCTACAGCTCTACCACAATGGATGTTCAGGAGGTCATATGGGAGTAAAAAGGACTCTATTGAAGATCAGAGACCGGTTCTACTGGATCCATTGTCGAGAGGATGTTGAGGATTGGTGTCGCAAATGCACTAGTTGTGCTGCGGTAAAAGGACCTCACACACGCAGCAGGGGTGCATTGAAAGTGTACAACGTAGGAGCCCCCTGGGAACGGATAGCACTAGACGTCGCTGGCCCTTTCCCTGAAAGTGAAAGTGAAAACAAATATTTCATGGTTGTCATGGATTACTTCACTAAGTGGCCGGAAGTCTTCGCCATTCCTAATCAAGAAGCTACGACAGTTGCTGATAAATTAGTCCACGAAGTCTTCTGTCGGTTTGGGGTACCTTTAGAAATCCACAGCGATCAAGGACGAAATTTCGAGTCTCAAGTGTTTCAGGAAACATGTCGGGTGATGGGTACTCACAAAACCAGAACTACTTCATACCACCCACAATCTGATGGAATGGTGGAAAGATTTAATCAGACGTTGGAAAGATATCTGGCAAAAGTTGTAGCAAGCAGACAAAAGGATTGGGACAAGCACATACAACCGTTTCTCCTGTCATACCGAAGTGCAGTTCACGAGAGTACGACTGTGACACCAGCCTTCGCGAACTTCGGAAGGGAGTTAAGGCTACCAGCAGATTTAATTACCGGCATCCCCCCTGATACTCCACGCAGTTTAACAGATTATGCGAATGACCTGCGCAACAAGATGAATGACGTATATGAGCATGTCAGACAATCAGGCCAACAGATGGCCGAGAAAATGAAAACTCGTTATGACCGGAAGATGAACAATAGTGGTTTCGACGAAGGTTCGCTAGTATGGTTGCATAACCCAGCCCGCAGCAAAGGGAAGTCCCCTAAGCTACAGGCAAAATGGGACGGACCGTACAGAATCGTGACCAAGATCAACGATGTCACCTACCGAATTCAAAGGAATACGCGAACTACTCCTAAAATTGTTCATGTCGATCGATTGGCACGATATTACGGGAATAATGATGCTCGGGACGAGCATGTCTTAGGAGGGGCAGTGTCACGTAGATCCTAACGCCATCTGTTAGCGAATAGAAGAACTACACGTTAGACGCTAACGCCATCTGTTATCGAATAGCCGAACTACACTGGACCGTTCCCGTAAGTACTAGAATGTTCTGGTATTATGCTAGAACATTCTAGTAACTTACACTCGCCATATAAATAAGGGGTTGACAGCGTTGTAGGACAGTTCAGCTTAGAATGCGAAACAGTGAAGAACAGTTAATAACAGTAAAAGTGGACTAATAGTGAACTACAAGTGATTGTGTTTAAAGTGTCTGGTTACTGTATTTGTGAGTTTTAATTATAGTGTGTTTTTCGTGTAAATTGGTATAAATTTATTTATCCCGAACCCCAGCTCGTAACAATATTTTAGATTTAATGCCAAGGAGCGATACCATAAACTAAGAAGTCGATATCGGTATTTATGTTATGCATAGTCACATCACTAGCTAATACTCTTTTGTCTATGACAGCGTACACTTCAAATGTCCTAAAGCGCCTTCTATGCTTTAGTTATTGTTCTGAGTCAAAAAACGATGATATTGTCACGGAAAATTGACGTTGGGTGTCAATTTGCTTAATATGATTTTTTCTATACTGTGTTTATACGACTATTTGCATTCCGTTCCATTCTCATGTTCAAAAAAGTTTCCAACAAACCTATTCGCTTATAACTCGCACCACGACCCAATCGTAGCGCTATGAGTGCCATCGATATTTGCATACAAATTGCCCCAACACCACTTCACTGACTTGAGCGATCCCGCTCCGACTCCACGATTATAAATTGTCGATATTATGCATAGTGACGTCACTATTATCGACTGTACCGACTAAGTTGACGAGAAGGGAATTGACGTGACAGATGCTTTATTGCAACCGTGGATGTCTAAGGCCCTGCATCGAAGTGTTTTTATCACTTCACATCGAGATTTCTTTATTTTATGTTAGTTTAATATTAATAGTAACACATCAACTTTACGGAATAAATGCTCTAACAAAAGTACGGTGAAAATTATTGTATCGAAATGCATGGTGTAGTTAAAAATATCTAAGCGGTCATACAGACAGACACGAAAAGCGACTTCGTTTTATACTTTAGAAATATAGATTGAAAGTTTATAAAGTAATGCTTAATTTGCCTTTAACTATCATCCTACTGAACTTGTTCTACCCTAAATACATTGCAAACTACTGACAATCACAAGTTACGAGCTTGGTCAATAAATATTAGAATTTCAATCAACTCAGCCCATCGCAGTCCACTGCTAGCCATAGGCCTCTCTCAGGCTGCGCCACAACACCCTGTCCTCCGCCTTCCGCATCCAGTCTGCCCCAACCACTTTCTTAAGGTCGTCGGTCCATCTAGCTGGGGGGCGTCCTACGCTACGCTTGCCAATACACTGCCAATTTGCCGGCACCCATGCCAAAATGTCCGTCTTGGTAGGGATTTACCATACTGAAACATACTGGTTCTTTCATATCAGCAAGAGATGCACTGATAACTCATTCCGTGGATAAAAAGTTAGTCAGCGAGGTTAATGCAGCTACTAAGCGGGGCTTATAGTTCATCTTGAAACTACGTCACGAATCGTCACACTTGGTACTTGTCGACTCTTTTGTGATGCTAATTAAAATCAATTTCCGCGCAAAACCGCGAAATATACCAAGTATCCAATCATATCAGCTATTCTATCAAGTAACACCTAAGCAGTTTGATCTAATACATCGCCAGGCAGAATTAGCGAAGTCTCGAGAGGCCTATCGGTTATCTATCCGTTCATCCATCAAAACTCGGAAACTACTTACAAGCTTTAGTGATTCCCTGGAGCTTGCGGATCCCTGAGATCGGAGGAAAGAGATAGAATTATGTTTCATTTTAGTTAACTGTAGGGCAGTGCTATTAGAACATTTGTCGTAACTATCGTATTGTTTAACTTGTATGCTTTTTGGGATCTAAACAGTACGCTGGCCTGACTGGCCTGGCCTGGCTGGTCTGTTCACAGACCGGCCCGTGGCTTCTTGAGCACCATGAATTTATATTCATCATTAAAAAAGTCACTTGCTAACCATGAGGCTAGCAAGTGACGTTTTTCAGTGACACAGTCTACTTCTAAAAGCTTAGATAATTATGTCTGAAATACGGTAAAGGAATTAAGAATCGTGGGAAAGTCTAGTCTAGAAGGATAGCACTGTATTCTGTGGTATGAACTATGCACAGACAAAGCAATGATCTATGAAAAGCAGAGCCAAGGCTGAAACAAATCCACAACATAATAAATAAATATTTAGTCAAAAAAACGTTAGTGCAGCCAATCGCATGCCCATTGTGACAACTGGACATTGACAGGGCAGTTTATGTCATAGCAGAATATTATTACTGACCCACGTTAGTAAAAACAATCTGCTACGACATAAACTGTCCACCGTATAACCACTACTGACATCACGACTGGTCAAATAATAGTAGATTGTTATACAAGGAGCTAAAATGACCCATTATATACGAGGTAGTTTTACTCCCGAGCTTTAGCGAGGGAGTAAATAGAAACCGAGTTTTAATGGGTTTTTAGCGCCGTGTGTTACACTATACCTTTCACTACGATTGCGAGAAAATAAAACAATCCAATACAATATGAAGTAGTAAGTAGTTTATTTTATTAAAAATTAAATGTACAATTTGTACAATTCTGGATATTTAACGAGAAGTTTTTTCCCGGTAACTTAATTTCAGTCCTCTGTGAAGATGAATGTTGAGTAGTTCTTTTCCTTTCTCTTCTATTTGCAAATTAGGGTCTCCATTTTCACTAGATGATGACATTTTCACTATTGTAAAATTAATTACGGTCACTACCAATTCAATTTGCAATTAGAGAAAAATTATAAAGATTTCGCGCCAATGTCTTTTTTTTGTTTTTACTTCTGCAGCCGCAACGCATTGCATGCATTCTGCCATTCTGCCAAAGAGATCGCCGATTTTAGTTCCATTTTCAAAAATAAAATGAAGTTCTTTTTTTATGAAACAGTAATAAGTCGAGTCTATATTCATGATATACTTATGACTAAAGACTTTTTCGTTTATGTAAGCTCATTTTCATTTGACACACAAAAATTAAAAAAAAAACTTTTTCCCCTAGAGGAAGAATTGCTATTTTTTCTTCGCTTTGGTACGCCACAATGACGGTCTTTTTGAGCAAGAGGAGTGAAAATAAATGACTATTTTTTTTTCGAAACCCAGTAAAATATAAAGTTACAGTATTTTTTTTTTCAAATTACAAAAAAATAGCGAAGGTCTATGCTTTTTAAAGTCGATGCTAGACAGAGACAGCATTATTATCATCTTCCGTCACAACACAGGAACGCCATTAACTTCGCGCCATTCGGAGCAATGATCGTTTTGCATGACAAGGATAGAAGAATAATTTCAAAAGTGGTTCTACATTTTTAAACGGATGTTATTATTTTTTATTTATTGCTTTTTAGTGTCATCTTTAAAATAATATTAATTATCTTATATTTTTGATAATAGTCAAATACTCTACGAGACGCCATGTCCACACATACTATCTTAATCCAGAAATGGGATATTAGATTATCAGTGTCTATTATAAGATGATATTGGGGAAGGAGACGTAGGTATAAAGGGAAGGGGGAACTAAACCACTGTAACAAACGTTGCCATTTATACTCTCATATCAAGAAACGTGTCTATTTCTAAACTAGTTAAGAACCATGGTTATGCTTGGGGTGTTGAACAAAATGGTGTCGTGGAATAAACTATTTTTAACATGCATTTTTTTTTAACCAGATAATATTTACGTTCATACTTATAAATAATTCCGAAAGTAACTCTTTCTTTACCTATTCACGCTTAAACCACTGAACTTATTTCGATAAAATTTGGCAAGTAGATAGAGTGCATCTTGGATTGTAATATTGGACATAAGCTGTTTTTGTCTCAAAAATACAAGTATACAACAACATGCTGATGTCCTTTCAGTAGGTCATATTTCGCCAACCTACAAGTCTAGCAGACTTCAAATTCACTGAATATACTTTAATAACGCTACAATAATGCGTCTGTAACCACACATTAAACTGCAGATCACTCCAAAACTAGTACAAAGATTAAACTAACACTAGAATAGTTTGAATCACACTTGGCACATACAGACAGATAGTACGGACGAACTTTACGGAAACGTATCGGGCGCAAGAGTCTCGTTAATGAAATCACGTCACGTCAAGCACGCAGCGTGAAGTATGGCATGATACGCGGGATTATGACGTCATCGGCCGTGCTCACTCGAGCGGTGCGCGACCGATAACGTATGCGGTGCACACGGTTAGACAGAGTGACGAGCTTGTTGCGTAGTCACTTCATCCGCTGTGGAGTCGATTTAAAAAATAGTCTATATCCCGCTTAATTTGCAGACCGGTTGGTGCAGTTGGTAGCGACCCTGCCTTCTGAGCCGCTGGTCCCGGGTTCGATCCCCGGACACGTCAAACATTTGTGTGCATGAACATGTCTGTTTGACCTGTGTCTGGGTGTGTATATGTATATCAGTCATCAGGTTACCGTAGTACAGGTTCTACCTAGTTCGGGACCTGAAGACCTTGTGTGCATGTTGTAAAAAAATAAAAATAAATAAATAATAATTATGTAGATGCTTATCTCTACGAAATAGACACATTTATAAACACTCATCAGAAAACTGGGATAACCCGGATTTTTTAAGGTTGATTGTGAAATTGATAGCCTGGTACGAAAAAATTTGAGTAGGTAATATTTGTAAAAAAATGCTCGAATAATGCTATTTATCTCTCCTGGGTCTCTGAATGGCAAGGGAATGGCAAAGGTTTAGATACAGCTATTTGCAGATACCAGCGTATAAGGTATATTCCTCCCTATCTATTTAATTTCATTCGATGACAGACAACGGACAGCCCAAACCGCTAGGTGAGCGATAAGGAAGGTTTTTTTCAAAAATCATGTCCAGTTATAGGGGATGAAAGCTTGTATGGAAGTTCGTCATTTGTTTAATTAGAAAATGAAGTTGATACCTTTTGTTAGTAAAAGTTAGTTGTAATATCGTTTTTTGGACACTCAACCCCGAGGCTCCTGATAAGTTGCGGAATGGAAATTCCACCAGGCACATGACCTGGCTACTATGAAAATGATCCTTTAAATTTGAATAACAAGTCACTCCAATCACAGCACCGTGTGTCACCTCCAAACATATGATATCTGTGAGATGGCTGCATGTGTTAAAGTGAACGTTTGTGCCCCTAACGGAGTCGTCACCGAGAGTGGCTCAACTTACGGACGGTTTATTTAACGTTTCATTGTAAGTTCCGCAGGTATTGTTAGGGAGACTGATCGTTATAAATATATTCTGTGAGGAACTAGGAATTAAATAGCTTAGAGTAATGTTCGGTTGTCTTTTGTGATGCAGTCTTTTCTTCTAGGAACGTGGATAAAGAGTACTAATGTGTGCAAGTACAAGAGAGTCGTTTACACTTTTAGCCGGGGTTTTAATTAAAAATGAAATTAGTAAATGACTCAATGTCGATCTTAGTGGTACAATAGTATTTCCTCCGCCTTCCCTGCTATAGATTGCGGGTTCGAGAACTTGTTTTTTCATAATTTTCATCACTGTTTCCGATAAAAGGTTATGTTGCCTCGTAACTGGAAAAAAATTACCCGACTACGGCAAAGCCAAAAGGAAGGGTTATTAATTTAGCAGTCTATGTATGTAAGTATGTATGTTCATATTTACCTAAACTACTGAATGAGGTATCAATGCATTTGTAATAATGGTCCGGGAACTATATTAGGCTATATAAATTCTCCCTAAACTTAAAACGGTGGACTTTACACGTAAATTTCTGACCACGACAAAATTAAATTGAGATAAATATGGTATGGTATCAAAAGAAAGGTCTTGTTAAGCAATTACAAATATTTATTTATTATTATTAATAATTACAACGGTTATAGACCAGTAACAGTAATTAATTCGTTTATAACTGCGTACAGCGTTAATATTAAATAATTTAATAAAATACATTTCGTTAGGTTACAAATTATTAGAACATGCAATTATTCATATACAATGTCTTTCACAAATTCTCGAGCGCAATAACATGATTTGATTGAATCTGTCGGTCAACACGTCAAAAACGGGTAGGTCAAAAATAAGGTCATTGATTGCGTTGCTCATACGACACAGCGGGGAATGCGCACGGGATACCGTGCGGCACTGTGCAGTCGCGAATAGTCTGTGTCGGCGGTTATACTGGTGGCGTAGGTAATTGTCAGGGACATAAAATGTGCATAGTATGTTGTGCAATTCGGGGGAGTCAATTACATTCCGTATATTTTTCAGAGCAGTGATGATCTGCGTTCGAGACCGCCGGACAGCTAAGGAGTTATATCCTAGAATACCTAGCAAAAAATCCGTGGGGTACATAAATGGATAGTACCCGTGGTTCCTCTTATACAAGTAGCGTAGGAAGGCCTTTTGAACTGTATAATTTACTAGGGTGTAGGTTGATTCATATGGCTGCAAATTCTAATTTACTTCTAACAAGGGAATTATACAATATTTTGATGGTGCTAGGGTTACGGAAGTCACGTGCATTACGCAAGACAAAGGCCAGCCCATGTTGTCTAACTAAATAAATATGTTTAAATTGTTAAAAACAAGCAAACTTAACACTGCCCTACCGTCGGCGCGGCTGTACAAATTAATAGGTAAATTTCGTACCTGTATCTTGATTTCTGTCTGAAATATTTTCTTGTTTCGTTCTTTTGAGATCACTTTTATTTTTCCGTAGTCCGTTTACAGTTTTTAAACTTATTTTTCGTACCACTTGCTCAAAAAAGTGACATTCTATGCCACAAAAAGCGAACATAACAATAGTCATTTTTAATCTGTTAAAAACAGGGAAAGAAAATTGTACTGAATTTCATTCATCCTCTAGGGGGAGAATGTGATTTAAATTTGGAATACTTACCGAAATTTATACTGAACTACATCTGTGTTTACACCATTGAGTTTGTATATAAATCATTATACATCTTTTTGAAAAAGGAATACGCATTTATTATGCAGTTATGATTATTTAATAAAATTACGAATACCGACGAGGCCGCATGAGCTTGATGCCTTTGCTTTTCCGACAAAAAAATATTAGTCTAGGAATTTGCCGCGTTTTTGTTTTCTTCAAATACATAAACGTTAAGTTTATTTTAATTTATTTTTATAAATAAGTTAATGTTCAAAAATACGTTAATTTGTCATTATTTTTAATAAATGCTTTTCTCATATTATTATTGTGTTAATTTTTTTGCAAATGGTACGAAAAGTAGAGTATTTTCCTCGGTGATAAAGCTGTCTTAGTCTTGGGTGAACTTAAATCCCTCGCTACACTCAGGACTCGTCTTAAATCCCTCGCTTCGCTCGTGATTTAAGCTTTTAACACCCTCGCTACGCTCGGGAGTAAACCTCGAGTCCTTCATTACGCTCGCGATTTAAATCGTCACCCGCGACAGAAGACACTGCTTTATCCCCTTGGTTAATAATCTACTATTTTTTTAGTAGAAGTTGAGTCGTTCCATGTAAAATACTACTATTCAGCTGCAACTAGTTTGGTTAGGGAAACACGAAATCAAACCAATTCAAAGCAATATATTTTGCACAAAAACCTACATAAAACACTTATGAAACGTCAGAAGCTAGGTGCACGGTTCCAATCAGTCGTTTCCTATGGAGAGGAGCCGACAAGAAACTCCACGGTTACTGTTTTGAAAATAATTGGCTTTTACAATGTTTTCAAATTACAGTATTTATAGGTATGGCATACCAGTACTATAGGCCTGTCAACTACATATAGGAATTAGAATAGTTTTATCTTTCAAGATGTTCAACGCTAATATTTTCAATATTAAAACAAAACATGTATCTAGGCTTTAAGCTATTACCTCTCGCCAAACACAAAATACCATACAAACGTCACCACCTCCACACAATATTCGAGACAGATGCTTGCAAGGCACCTTTCAGACAGACTTTACCAAATGAGTGTCTTCTGCTTGCATCGATCGGCGCTCAAAGGATGTATTGTCTGGTGGAGGTGCCGGAAATTACGTTTAGTAGTGTAATTAAACGATATGAATAAATGGTATTGAAATTAGGGGAATAGGGACACATCGTATTAATGCACCTAATATTAAGCTAAGCTATTATTCTAACTGTGCTATAATAGTAGATTTTACACCAAGGGGATAAAGCAGTGTCTTATGTCACGGGCGCTGTATTGAATCCCCAGCGTAACGAAGGATTCTAGAGTTAACTCCCGAGTGGAACGAGGGACTTTTGAGTTAACTCCCGGGCAGAGCGAGGGAGTTAAAATATGAATCCAGAGTGCAGCAAGGAATTCAAGCTCGCCCAAGACGAACGCACGTTTATCCCCGAGGAAGATACTCTACTTTTCATACCATATACAAGGCAACAAAAATAATTAGTAGAAGGAATCGAAGTATTTATTACATTTACAATAACAAACCTATTTAGACCTTACATTAGACCAGTTGTGGAAAGACAAAGTTATGTTTTTATTCGGTACATTTATTGAAGTGGAGCTAGAGTTTATTTGCGTATTGCTGTTGAGTGTAGTTTCAGAAACTTGGGTCTGTTGAGGATCATTTTGATTTGATGTTCGAGTTGACGTTTTTAGTTTGATGTTGTCACCAATATGGCAGCTTATTTTTATCCTAATTCTGTATAGAATTTTCAATGTAGCTCTCCGCACTACATCAGATTTTCATCCACCTTGTATTTTAATCTAGGTCATGTCTGCTTCTGAATCCGCCAATAGAGTAGCCAATTTTCTCCTCAAACAAAGGCCTGTGTAGAGCTCGACATTTGTCAGTTTCAGGTATTTGGCAATTTCTTTCGGCATGTTGCTGATCTTATTTTTGCCAATCACTTGCCTGGTACACTTGCCATCATTATAAGCTACAAAACATCTGTTAGTGATTATTTAGAGGGACGTAGATCGTGGTACCTTTCGATAATTCTTACTTACAAGTAAAAATATTATGTTTAATGCTTTTTCATCGAATCGATGCACCATAGGCTACTTGACTTTTTTGTACATGATAAATGCTTGAAATATACTGAAAACACTGATTCAGATACAGATTTGACGCCTTTTATAGTTTTCCATTTGTAACAAAACGTCGTAGGCTTTCATGTACGATTCTTTGGACTTTTCTGGGAGTAGATAGCTGGCAATGCCAATAGCTATACACAACCCAAGGTCTATTAGGCCAATAATCCTAACATCCTTCCTACTGAAAACCCTCGAGGCACTCTGTGACAGACATATTCGAGACGGACCTCTTCGGGTAAAACCACTGCACAAACAACAGCATGCGTATTCCACAGGCATCCGCGATCCAAAGCGTGGTATCCAAGATTGAATGCGCAGTAGATCACAAATGCTCAGCACTGGCTGCCTTCATTGACATCGAGGGCACCTTTGACAAAACAACGTTCAAAAGCATCGACACAGCCCTCAACAGACACAGCATAGACTCTACCCTAAGTGGATCACAAATATGCTCAAACTTGTACAGCTGTACAAGTCACAGTGAAGACACTACAAGGGCCATTGTGGCAAAGGGCTTCCCGCAAGGGGGCGTCCTCTCACCACTTCTATGGAACCTAGTTGTCGAGAGCCTCATCAAAACACTAAATGATAAAGGCTACTTCACCGTAGGCTACGCCGATGACATAACCATCATATTAAATGGCACACACGAAAATTTCCTATGCAACCTCGTGCGCCTTGAACCCTACCTTGAAAATAGTAGACTAGACTACAACTATCAGTTAGCCCTACCAAAACCAAACTGATTCTCTTGAAAAAGAAGAGACAACTAACGACACTACCACTTCCACGATTCAACTCTCAAACATGTTCAGTGTTCTCAACAGCACAGCACAGATGTTCTCAACAGACTAGGCGACCTAGTCAACTTCTGGAGGGACGTGGGCTTGTTGGAATAACCACAAACGGTCGTCATGGCCCACGCACAATGATCCACCTGAAGGATTAAGTGCGGAACCAAAACCCCCTAACCTAAAACATAGACAGATGCCATTGGCTTCGGATTTAATGTACTCCGGAGTCAAATCACTATCGTCATTCGACATTTTTGTGAGAATTTGTAGTTTAAATTGTTGTTTAACAGAAAAGCGATTTGTAGCATTTGTGCATTTTTTTTTATTTGTGTTCTATTTTTTATTTAATATTCTACTCTCGGTGGCCAGCTCGATTTCCGAACGATTTATTTTTTTACTGCAGGTCTCAATGGTAAATGCATGGGATTAGTATGTATTCTGCAAAATATTTGTATGTGATTTTTATCTGAGGTTCCACTGTTCCAAATTCAAATTACAGCAATGACCAGCGGGTCATAATGAAGTTCAGTACAATACTGCCCGGCTAGACCCCAAGGGTTTAATGACTTACTTTAGGTTAGGATTGCATGACATATAATTTAACATTGTCAAGCGAGACGTATGAAAAATCTCATAAATACATATGAAGATTGAATTCGTGGATTTTGAACTGTGAGTAAGTTAGTAACGTGAAACAATATCACAAAACTCATTATAGAAGACTATAAAAACATCTCAAATACAAATCGAAATACTGCTAGAAAAATTGCATATTATAAAAAAAGGACAACAAAAGAAACAATAACCTTATATGAAATTCAATGAACTCCGAGTGGCTTTGATATGAAACAAAAGAATTGCCATCGACTTGTCGCGACGGTTTCCACTTCTGCACAGAGGGTTAGGACTTGGACCGACCGGTGACTAAACTATTCAATTCAGTCAATACTATTTGTTAGCAGTTTATCAGCTATTTACATACCGGCAGAGATTGCTTAAAAAGACGACTGTGGTATTATGACAAAGGACGTTACACAAAAAGATCTTGCTTTAAATGTTAAAACAAACTGCAGCCGCTATTCCCCTTGCCAAAGTGGTGATTATGTCAATGTTTGATGCCTATCGTTGATTGCAGACCTTAATCACTGAGTAGATTATGTTCACCCGTAAATGGTTTCGATTACTTATAATGAATTTCTAAACTACCTAATACTGTTTGCACGTTTAATTGAAGAGTTTCCTCTATGTGAATGTATTCACATTAATATATATATTTATAGTTGTGATAGAGACATTTCGAAATCCTCAACCGCTTCGCGTTATGAGGCGTGCAACAGAAACAAATGAACTAAGTAGTATCAAAACATGTTCGACTACAAACAATGATAATTAACCAATAAACAGAGGCACTAGTCTGCCCAAGTCCTTGTGCAGTTTCCACTTATTTATAACGCGCCACTATAAAGAGTAGAAATTAAATTGTGCCTTTGTTGAAGGAAACAAGAGTATTTAATGCAACCGAGCGCTATTCTTGTTCTTTTATTATTACAACTTCAAAATGTTATTTTTAAAAAGCGAAATAGAGGTCTGTGACGTTTGTGTTTAGTTATAATTAGGTCGGCGAAAAGTTCTCTGGTATTTTTTATACAAGTCCAAGACTAAGAGCTCGTTTGGCACCCTAATATCCAGCTTTTTCTATACCCAGACTTTTGTAAACGGATCAAAAGTGTTTTGTGGTCAACCCCTAACTCTTCAGCTATGTCGTAACTACAAATATTAGCTTTTACAAATATTAGATTTGTTACAGAATACCTGCTCAACTTTTCCGAAAATGGCATTGACCTTATTTTTACTCGTAATAAGTACTCATTATGGCGGACAGAAACATAATTAAAAAATGTCGAGAATCAGTTTTTTTATACGAGTATAATCTATTTAATGGTACCAAAACCAGTGAGAAACAAACAGTACAGCCAAAAAGATTTGACTACAACTTTAAACCTACAAAGTACGAAAAAACTTTTTCTCCGACTTATTTTATGAATTCGATTTGGTTGATGTTGTGTGGACAAACTATAATTATTTAGAATGTTTACAGTAAACTCAAACTCAAAGAATTTATTACAAATAAACCAATTACATGCACTTTTGAATCGTCATGGGGTCGGTCAGTCAGAAAGAATAAGCTAGTTTGTATGTAAAAGCTACTATGTAATATTTCTACATTTATTTATGTAATTTTTTGGTGTACATAATAAAGAGTATTCTATTCTATTCTAGTTGCCCATTCCAAAACGTAGTAGGTTCCTATGAAGAAGAACGGGCAAGAAAATCCACGGACATTCTTTTAAATGAAAATATCGTTACAAAATATTGGTAACATCAACAATGTTGGAATGGTATCATTCCAACATTGTTGATGTTACCAATATTTTGTGAATATTTTGTGATGTGAGAACGATGTTGAAAGACCTGTCGAGATATTCTGTAACAATCTCACCGTGATTGATAACTTAGGTAAAGTGAGCTTGTGGTTAATTGTCGAAAGTGTTAATCCCTAGCATCAGGTGGAATAATTATCAGTTATCACGGTGATATTGTTACACAATCGACCAGCTGCACGTTAAAAGCGTATGTAAGAAAAAGGTAGAAACAAAACACAATTCAAAAATTAAAACAAGCCGTGGCAGCTAAGAGATGACCAGTCCCTACTGACGGCGCCCGTTCACGAATATGATGTATGGATCATTCATATCACCATTCAGCTCTACCATTTCTAAGGGAGCTTAATGATTCAACACACACCCCACCACCACCGAGACATTAGAGTGAGCATGACATACTCACAGCCGCGAGGGTACTTAAATAGAGTATTTAATTAAAAGCATAATCGTTTTAACATAAACCATTTAGACACAGTAGAGGCATCGATGACTACGTGGTTACACTTTCTAGAACAAAAAGTACGATCCCAAAAGATCGTGAAAAAAATACGAAAGTTGGACAAATACTCTATCATAGAAATATCCCGAAGACCTTTGATTTTCCTATACCAGGAAGAGAAAATGTTTAAGCTAGTAGAAACAAAACTTCTATTTTAAAAGTTTCACAAAAACCTTCTAAAGAAACACGCAATTTAAAACAAAAGACTTTGTCAAACAACCTTTGACACAAATTACATTCCCAAAGTCAGGGAGACAAAGACATCAATCTAGCACAAATTCCATCCATTCTTCTCCGACATAAACGCACAATCACAACTTAATTACCTGTGGGGGGTTGACTAACGTTACCATTTTTTAACCCTCTCACAATCCGAGGACGGGTACCCATCTAAATTTGCATACAGAGAGGCGGGAATGACTCAAAAATGGCGCGGTAATCGCCGCCCGGTGGTGGGGACGGGACCACGTGGATGATAGCAATGTTGGATACGGTGTATATTTGATGGACTTCGAGGGTTTTCGAGGGATGGCCTATTTATAATTCCCGTCATTTACTGTGCCTACGGATTGCAAAGAATATCGAGAGAGTTAACGGTACAGCCACGAGCATAAAAACCTGACACAATATACTTACGCATTTAAAAGTGATTTTCTCGAGAAATAACTTTTGCAGCCTTGAAAAATGACCTTATAATAGTATGATTGAGAAAAGACTAATTTTGTACCTAACACTACCAACATTTCTATAAATGCTATAGGTAAAAATTTTCTTTGAATTTTGCGTATGTTATTTATTTATTTTTCAATCAACTTTGGATCATAAAATTAAATTAGGTATATGAAATTAAAAAAATATTAATAAAATTAAAGACTAATTTACATACAGTACATTACAGTACAGTACAGTACATTTGAATTGCAAAAGTATACATAAATATAAAAAAAATGAGAATTTATAATAGATAATAACAAAATTAAAATAATATCTTAACATTAGTCAGTACGTGAACCATGCAGCAGTGGTTCACGTACTGACAGTCGAAACATTCAGCAAAAGCGTTCAGGATACTGTTGTGGCTAGCCCGCACCCTACGCCGCAAGGGTGTGCACCGCTTGCGCACGATTATGTGACAACAATCCACAAGCGCCCCGGCAAACATCCCCGACGCGCTACAGAAGCAAGGCAGCCCCAAGAGCGTTGTTGTATTGGGCGCGTAGAGCGCTGTACTGTTTCTGCGTGTAATCCATCCACACACTGCCAGTATGAAAGGTCGTACAAAATGCCCTGAATAGGGCTATCTTGACGTCCCTCGAACACCGAGCAAATCTGCGGGTTATCATATTTGCACGAACAGACAGCGCCCTACGTTCCCTTTCAATGTCGGCATCGTCTTTCAGGTCAAAGGCTAATATATGTGTATAATACCCTGTGTCTGGGTGTGTATATGTATATAAGTATGTATATCAGTCATCGGGTTACCGTAGTACAGGCTCTGCCTAGTTCGGGACCTGAAGACCTTGTGTGGATGTTGTCTCATATTATATATATTATATTTATATTAGTCTTTGACCTGAAAGACGATGCATGTCCAAGATACTTAAACGTATCAACTCTGTTAAGTGGGCATCTGTTAAGTTTACCGGTAGGTAATCAAGACACCCCCTCTGGGCCCGAAAGACCATGCACTCGCCCTTGTTTGTGTTATACAACAGACCATGGTCTGTTGTATAACACAAACATTGAACAATTGTTGAAGAACATGTTCTTCAGCATACTTTTCACAGATGCCAATCAGCCTTGACACACCACAGACGGAGGCGCTCAACAGGACTATGTCGTCAGCGTAACTGATATTGTTTAGGCACACACCTAAAATATGGCAACCGACATGCGTGCTGCTGAGCCTCTCTATCAGCGCATTAACATACAGGTTGAAGAGCTTCGGTGAGGTTAGCCCCCCTTGGGGTGCCTGGCAGAAAACCTCCCCGAGTGCTCAGTGACTGCTGGTCCTTTTGTTTTCTTGAGGACGAGCAGGCGCTGGGCCGGTGCACCCTGGGTGCGGGCAACAGTCTCCTCGTGAGGGGTGGGAAAGAGGAGACTGTTGTCCGTGGCGAATTTCTGCCGGAGCGGAGGAGTCGCTCCCGAGGGCTCTCTACCTGCGCTCTGCAGCTGCAGAGTGCACGACTAGCGAGCAAGGTGGGGTAGACCGCGGGCCGTTCTACAGTCCGCGGTCTAGGGGTCTCCGCGGCGTGTACGTCGCGGTGCCTGAGGTGGGGAAGACCGTGGGTTGCTCCTCAACCTGCAGTCTAGGGGCATCCGTGGCGAGGTGCTTGAGCCACGGTGCCGGGTAGGTTAAGGTAGTTATAGGTTAGTTTAGGAAAAAAAAAAAAAAAAAAAAAAATTATATAATAATAATAAAAAATAAAAAAATATATTAGGTTAGTAGCATTAGTTTGTAGATACCGAGCAGCGGGCGGTATATCCTGCACCAGAGGCACCCGCGGGCCTCGGGAGGATCAAATACCCTCCCAAAAAGAGCGGCCGCATCGCCTTGGGGAAGCGATGTGCGTACCACCCATTCGTATTATGGAAATGTCTAAAATTATAAGTGATTTGTCGTGCGACCCGGCTTACGCCCGGCGCTCGCAGGTACCCGGGCCTGCGAGTGATAAATTGGTTACCGACGGACGCGCAGGGGTAGGCGACCAGGCCCCTGTTGCTGATAATATTACTGGAAACAGTCGTTTAAAACATATTGACGGAGGGCCGTGTGGACCGTCTTCCGTTAGGAAACGTCCACGCGACCCTGCCCTGGTGGGAGGTGGGTCGGTGGATCTGTCCTCAGATGAGGAAGGCCTGCTGGCCCCGAAGTTGTCGACCGCGAGGAGAGGTCGGCAGGCTTCGAGAGGGGTGAGTGCTTCACGGCCGCGGAGAGACGCACAGGGTAGGTTCGTGCGCCCCAATACTCCGGCGGCCAGCGAAGCAGAGAGTGACTTGGGGGTCACTACCGAGGACCCTGGTGGCGAGAGTTGTGCCTCGCTAGGGAGCTCAAAGGCGGAGCTCAACGCCACCAGAAGAGAGCAGCGCAAAGCCGTCGCGGCCGACGAAGTGTCGGAAATGGCCCGACGCGCACGCGAGCGACGCGCTGCTCTAGCGGCGGAAGGGGTGGAACCATCTGCGGTGGCCCTAAGTCAGCTTGCCTTGGACGGGGTGGACTTAGTCCTGAAGGTTGCCACCAAATCCGGTAGCCTGAAGGGCACGTTCACCCGCGGGCTGAAGGAAGCTGCCGCGGACATTAAGGAGGCGGTTGGCATCCTCCTCAACAGGACGACCTCAGACGAGGTCGCGAAGTTGCAGGAGGAAAACAGCCGTCTCCGAAATGATTTGGAGGACCTCCGGCGACAAGTCGCTGCGCTGAGCGAGCAACAGCAGCGACGCACGTCCACTGATGCCGCATCGGTAGTGGCCCCGGCTCCCGCACCGAGACCGGCAAGCGCTCATACCGACGACGAGGTCGAGCGCATTGTCCGGCTCTGCATGCTTCAGTGCGGGAGCATGGTCAATGCTCGTATGGAGGCGATTTCTCGGCGCCTCCCTGTGGAAATCCTCCGTCCGCCCCTAGCGGCCGATACACGGCGGAGGGCTGAGGAGCCGCTGAGACCTGCGCCTCGGAAGGGGAAGCCCGCGGAGGGTATTAAAAAGCCCGTGGAGGGAGCCCCGTCGAGCGATCAGCCCACGACTGTCGGGTCTAAGGGTGAGACCTGGGCGACAGTCGTGGGCCGCAAGAAGGCCCGCAAAGCTGCCAAGGTGGCCTCAGCAACAGCGCGCGCCCCCGGCCGAACCGCAAAGGCGGTTGCGCAGCCTGTGCGGCGGACTGCCAAAGGCGGACGCAAAGGACCGGCGATACGTGCTCCGCGTTCCGAAGCTGTGACGCTCACGCTACAACCCGGAGCAGCGGAGCGTGGCGTAACGTACCAGTCGGTCATTGCCGAGGCCAAGGCCAAGATCAAATTATCAGATCTTGGTCTTCAGTCCGTCACCCTCAGGCAGGCTGCCACGGGTGCGCGGCTGTTCGAGGTGGCTGGTGCTGCGAGCGGCAGTGCCGAAAAGGCGGACGCTCTGGCCGCCAAGATGAGGGAGGTCCTCAGCCTTGAGGACGTCCGGGTCTCCAGGCCAATGAAAACCGCAGAGGTGCGGATTACTGGTCTGGACGACTCCGTGACCTCTGAAGAGGTGGTGGCAGCCGTTGCCCGAAGCGGAGAGTGTCCGCCGGACAAGGTGCGGGCCGGCGATATACGCACCGACGCCACCGGACTCGGCGTGGTCTGGGTTCGGTGCCCTGTGGCGTCGGCGAACAAGATCGCTTTAAGCGGCAGATTGCTGGTTGGCTGGGTTGCAGCGAGGGTGAAACTCCTGCAGCCCCGGGCTTTGCGGTGCTTCCGGTGCCTGGAGAAGGGGCACGTCCGGGCAAAGTGCACCGCTGAGGTTGACCGTAGTGACCTCTGTTATCGCTGCGGTCAGCCCGGCCACAAGGCGGCCCAGTGTTCCGCGGCGCTCAACTGCAGCTTATGCTCGGCTGCAGGGAAGCCAGCGGGACACAAAGTGGGTGGAGGGGCCTGTGGCGCGCCTGCCAGCAAGGCCAAGAAGAAGAAGAAGAGGAGCTCTAAACCTGCCGGGGAAACCTCGCCACCCACGCAGGCTAGTAGCTCCGCGGTCGACTCCCGGCCCAGGACCGTTGCCGAGGGAATGGAATGTCAATAATGGCACAACTCCATTTCCTCCAGGGCAACATTAACCACTGTGCCAGAGCTCAGGATCTTTTACTCCAGAGCATGGCAGAGTGGTCGATCCACGTGGCTGTGGTCGCCGAACCGTACTTCATCCCCGCCCGTGACAACTGGCTGGGGTGTGCTGATGGTTTGGTGGCCATTATTGGCGAGACTCTGATCGACCCGTCTCGGGGCCGCGGCTGGGTTGCTGCGGTCTCGGGCGGCATCGTCATTGTGGGGACGTATTTCTCCCCCAACAAGAGTCTCGCCGACTTCGAGAGTTTCCTTGTCGAGTTGGGCGCCGTCGTAGGCCGCTATCACCCTCGTCCCGTTCTGGTGCTCGGAGATCTCAACGCCAAGTCATCGGCGTGGGGATCTCCGGTCACTGACCCTCGGGGCGAGGTGCTAGAAGAGTGGGCGGTGACGACTGGTCTGGTCGTCCTGAATCGGGGTTCGGAATACACGTGCGTGCGGCAGCGGGGCGGGTCGATAGTGGACGTTTCGCTCGCTAGCCCCTCTGTCGCCAGCCGAGTCCGCGATTGGCGTGTCGCCGTGGGGGTGGAGACACTGTCGGACCATCGGTATATCCGGTTCGACGTCTCTGCCCAGACCGCGAGCGGCCGCCATCCAACAACCCCGATTAACGACGGCCCGCGTTGGGCGCTTAAGCGCATCGACAAGGAACTACTCGAGGAAGCTGCCTTAGTCCAGTCCTGGATTTGGGAGTCGACGACGGACGGCCCCGTCGACGTCGAAGCGGTGGCGCTGTGGTTTCGCGGGGCGATGACGCAGATCTGCGACGCGTCCATGCCCCGTGTCCGCCAACAGTCCGCAAGGCGCCAGGTGTACTGGTGGACCGACGAGATCGCGCGGCTGCGCGTTGAGTGCGTCGCGGCTCGCCGCCAGTACACGCGATACCGGAGACGACGTCGACGGGATTCCGTCGAGGAAGACGCGCTGTATGAGGTGTACCGCGCGTCCAAGGAGACTCTGTGGCTGGCCATCGGCGACTCTAAGTCGCGTGCCAGGGAAGAGCTGCTGGGGTCCCTAGATCGGGATCCGTGGGGGCGCCCCTACCGTTGGGTACGGGGCAAGTTGCGTCCCTGGGCGCCTCCACTGGTGCAAAGCATGCAACCCCAGTTGCTAGAGGCGGTAGTATCGGCCCTCTTCCCTGAGCGAGCGGGACACGTTCCCCCGGCGATGGCTTCGCCGTCAGCCACAGACTCTCCAGAAGAGGAGAGCACCGATGTCCCCGAGGTGACTCAAGCAGAGACGAGAGCGGCCGTGTCGCGACTCCGGGCTAAGAACACAGCGCCCGGACCCGACGGAGTTCCTGGTCGAGCTCTCGTCCTGGCTCTGAAGGAGCTGGAGCCCCAGCTGAGGGGGCTCTTCACGGCATGTCTCGAGCAGGGTCAGTTTCCCAGTGTGTGGAAGGAGGGGAGGCTGGTCCTGCTCAGGAAGGAGGGGCGCCCCGCGGACTCATCGTCCGCGTATCGGCCCATAGTGCTGCTCGACGAGGCGGGCAAACTTTTTGAGCGCATTATCGCAGATCGCCTCGTCAGCCACTTGTGCAGGGAGGGGCCGAACCTGGACGACAACCAATTCGGTTTTCGTCGGGGGCGCTCCACCATAGACGCCATCATGCGCGTGAGGGCCCTGGCGGAGGAGACGGTGTCCCAGGGTGGGGTGGTGATGGCGGTGTCTTTAGACATCTCCAACGCATTCAACACCCTACCCTGGAGTTGTATTCGGGAGGCTCTGAAATACCATCGCGTGCCTCCCTACCTCCGCCGTACGGTAGGGGCCTATCTGGAGGATAGATGCGTCACCTATCGGGGACGTGACGGTGCCGGTCGGCACCTCATGTCGTGCGGTGTTCCACAGGGATCGGTCTTGGGACCGCTCCTGTGGAACATCGGCTACGACTGGGTGCTGAGAGGCGAGCTCCCGTCGGGCGCCGACTTGACGTGTTATGCGGACGACACGCTTGTCGCTGCCCGGGGGAGCTCGCACAGGGAAGCGACGTTGATAGCCACGGCTGCGGTGTCACAGGTGGTGAACCGCATCCGGCGCCTGGGCCTGGAGGTGGCCCTAAACAAGTCGGAGGCCATGGTGTTGCATGGCCCCCGACGTGCGCCGGCGCCGGGATCACACATCGTGGTCAGCGGGGTCCGGATAGCTGTCGAGTCCACCATGAAGTATCTGGGATTGGTGCTCGACAGCCGATGGGGATTCGGGCCCCACTTCCGGCGGCTGGCGCCCAAGCTGATGGGTGCAGCGGGCGCGCTTTCAACGTTGCTTCCTAACTTGGGGGGCCCGAGCGCCGCCTGTAGGCGGTTGTACGTGGGAATCGTGCGGTCCATGGCCCTGTATGGGGCCCCTGTGTGGGCGATGGACATGACGGCCGGCACTCTCGCCATTCTGCGCAAACCGCAGAGGGCGATGGCCGTCAGAGTCGTCCGCGGGTACCGCACGATTTCCTACGAGGCGGCTTGTGTCCTGGCCGGATCTCCGCCCTGGGACCTAGAGGCGAAAGTACTCGCGTCATTATATCGATGGCGCGAGGAAGAGCGGGCACGGGGCTCGAGGCCGGTGCAGCGGCAGATCGCGCTGCGCCGAGAGGAGCTCCATCAGGTCTTGGTGGCGGAATGGCGGCTAAGGCTTCTGCGCCCTACCGCCGGCCTCGCTACCGTCGAGGCGATCCGGCCAGTACTCGACGACTGGCTCGGGCGAAGGCACGGCTCCCTGTCGTTTAGGGTGACGCAGGTGCTGTCGGGGCAAGGCTGCTTCGGCAAGTACCTGTGCCGCATAGGCAGGGAGCCGGACGCTCGGTGCCACCATTGCGTCCATTGCGGGGAGGACACGGCGCAACACACGCTCGCCGAGTGTGTAGCTTGGGAGGAGCAGCGCCGTGTCCTCACAAATGAAGTAGGAGGCGATCTGTCGCTGCCGGCCGTAGTGCGGAGGATGGTCGGTAGCGCAGAGTCGTGGGACGCGGTGGTGTCCTTCTGCGAGGACGTGATGTCGCAGAAGGAAACTGCGGAACGGGAGAGGGAGATCTCGACTCCCTTTCCCGGCCGCAGAAGCCGCACCGGGCGCAGGAGAAGGGCGGACAACGCCCTTTTCCGGCCCCCATGAATGGGTCCAGGGGCGTGGGACTTGGGGAAGTCCTCGCCCCCTATTTGATGGACCCGAGGAGAAGGCACGCGCGGGTGTCGGCGCGCGCCTCTGAGGCGATGCACGGGGTAGTTAAACACCTCACTACCCGTGCAGGAGACGAGGCCCGGACAGACCGGGCCAGCACTAGTGTGGGGCTGCGGAAGAATTTCGATTCCCGCGGCCCCGCGCGCACGTGCTAGGAGACACCGGGGTGGTTTTAGCCGGTAAGAGTCCGGCACGCCCCTCCGCCTTTTCCCCAGGCGGAGGTAGTCCATGAGGATTTCCCCCCGTAAAAAAAAAAAAAAAAAAAAAAAGGTTAGCCCCCCTTGCCTTACGCCGCACTCCGACCTGTAAGTCCACTCCAGCCTGGGTCGAGTAAGCCTCCGACCATCGAACAACATGGACCTGATTGTTGTACCAGTATTGAAAGATACGGATCAGTTTGTCTGGCATTGACGATTGCTGCAGTTTTTGTCACAGCATCAGCACATCATAGCAAACCAAGTCAAATGCCTTCGACAAGTCAAGGCAGCAAGCAAAGACAGGTGTACTTCTATCGGTGTAATATTTGACTTTAAACACACATGTTTTACTTTTTCTGTGGAGAGACCGGCTTTGAAACCAAACTGGTAATCATGTAAATTCATATATTTATCCAGCAGAGTGTTAAGCAAACCGTCAAGCACTTTTGAAATAACAGTTGCCAATGAATGGGTTCTTATCGCTAAAATCACTAGTTTTTCTCAATAATTGGCATCACCACAGTTTACATCATCCGCTCAGGCAGATACGCATGTCAAGAACAAGGAGTAGAACATCGCTAAGACTGGGCAGATGATCACCAGCAAGCTTAAGGTGTTGAATACTTAAATCATCACCTTTGCCGTAAACAGGACACTGAACTCCTGACTACTACTGTAAGCTGTGATGGTCCCAACGGTGACGAAACAGCGAAGTGCTACCCAAATAGCTCGGCAATCCCTGTGGTGACATCAGCAGCGCTGCTGACACTCACCGGCAGGCCCAGTCTTCTATTGAGTTTATCGGTGGACTTCCAAAAACTGCGGAAGTCACCCTTAGAATGATGCGACTCCAGCATGTCCATTTTTATTTGGTCACTATTATTCTGGCACGATCGTAAGCGTTCGACTTGTCTTCATATCAATCGATACACGACTCTTGCGCGCTCTTCCTTAAGACACCCACTGCTCAAACTTTAGCCTGGCCTGCTTTTAAGCATCACCCACGTCTTCGTCTCATTCAGTTGAAGTATGTGGGGAGGTATTTTATTGTAACATTTTAAACAGCATCCCATGAAAGATGAGTGTATTTTAGCCAGTCTGAAACCTGGTTGAACTAATAGGTACCTATTTCTAGTACTACTACTACCTCTTTACTAAAATGATGTATTTTTTTCTTACATACATAATGTTTTCATAGATATATTGACAAGGTACCGTCATGATTTTAATAACCTTAAACAGTTCCCTTAGAGAATCGCGCCTGCGCAGATTATATATTATGGCTCTGATGGCTCTTCTCTGCAGAATAAAAATTTACTCGACGTATGTAGCCCGTCCCCAAAATAAAATAGCGTAAGACATGATACTGTGAAAGTAACTAAAATAGACTAGCCTCGTCTAGCCTACTATGTCTGACGTGCTACATAGTTGCCCGACACTCTCCACCTAGCGTTATATACTATTACAATTGTAGATTAATACGTTATACATTAATATTATTTTTTCGCCGTTCGCAGTGCCGCTGTTTGCACTGATCGTGTAATTTCTCATTTTAAAATTTACGAATCTCCTGAAAATGATTCCCTCGGGCCATAGTTTGCTATCAAGAATCATCTCCATTTTAGTTTCCGAAACAAAGAATCTGTATGCGTTATATTCTTTAGGATATTTATACGATGTACTTTCAAGCGTGATCATCTAGGCCGTTTTATGATACGCATAATCAACAATATATTACTTCTTCGTGTCTTTATGCACTTTAGCAATGAAGATTGGCACTGTTTTTTTTTGCAGCTTTGAATTTGCCTTCTCCCTTGCGGTACCCGCGGTGCCCAGGTATCGGTAGCTCATTTTACGCTTTCTGCGGTATGAAACTTTTTCCCGTCCGTTATTATAATTGTTTTGCGCCGGCTCATGTACAATAGGCGCTGTCGGATGCACGAGTGTTCGTCATTAGGGTGACGTCACGGACTTCTGCCTCGAATTGGTTGAGCTAGCGGCTTACCGCGGGCGCCTGCAGCGGCCGTTGCGATGCGAGGAGAGGGGAGGGGCCGCAGTCAGCCGCTCGCTGCGGTAAGACAGCTGACTGAATACCGCGGTCGGATGTTTCTGCGTCTACGTCCTTTATTTTTCTAAATGATTGTTCGTTACTGTCTAGTATTTGTAACGAGGATTCACATATACTATTATTGTAGTCAGCTTTAACATTACTCTGAATTTGAAACAAATTCTTTAGAAGTTTTGTGCAATCGTGGTGGTCACACAGTATTGGAGGGAGCTTTTCCAAGTCCCTTGTTACAAAAATTGGGAATTGATCCGGATTCACTGACTTAAAAACATTAATTGTGTCCACTAGATCTCGTGGTTGCTTGCCTTTGTTTTTCCTTTTTATTTTTGCTTTCTCCACAGAAACCGATTCATACAGCAGTGTTATAATTGCAAAATAAAATTCTATTCTATTCTATAGATTTTTCAATGTAAACTGATGTACATAACTGCGCTAACGTGTCTTCATTGATCACTGATATTTCATTTTAATGTACAACAATAATTCATCTATAACTACATTACAGAAAACGTATTTAACCTCTGTCGACATTTTCACAAGCTCCAAGTTTCGTTCGCCAGTAAAATATCCTAACGAGAGGGATACACGCGTGCGACTGAGGCCAGTCGATATTCGTTACAGACGAGGTGAGTGTAAGGTATGTATGCTCGTGACTGTACACATAGTTCTAATCCACGAAAAGTGCAGCAGTCTATTCTATTGACTGATTACTTTTATAATAATATTTTCATAAAATGTTAAACTTAATATTCACAACCCCTCGTTTTGCTAATTGTTCCATTCAGCTAGTTATATAAACAATTTAATAAAACAAAACACAAAAATAATTCATGAAAACGCCAAGTTTCATTGATTCATTTCCTAAACAGGAAGAGATCTAGACTATGAAGAGATCCTAATAACGGAACAGCTTGTCGGGTGTTTCATTATTATACCACCTCCATTCTTCCTACCTCTAGGTCCCGTAATCTCAGTGCGGCTCGACACGGATATAAGTCAATTTAGCCGGGTGTAATACACCTTCCCGGGTATAACTGCGGATATTAATACTTTTTCTGATGTTGAATGTCGGGATCAATGCTTTCATGTTTTCGTTGTGAACGGATGTTAAAATGATCAAGGTGATTTTGTTTTAGTTGTTCTTTTTTTGAGTATGTAGAATCTTCTAAATTAATTTTGTATTTACTCTTGTTTAAGGCCTCCTCATGATGAATTTTGGTGTTATGAAATTATGAAAAGTAAATGTCACAAGTCCTGCTCGTGCAGTAGACTTGGATTGGTGATTGCAGTTTGTTTTAATTGACAAAAAGGTGAATGCAACTGCAGGCTGCTCAAAGTTGCTAGGGTTGCGGAAAAGTCCAAGAGGGTTACCGTGGCCCCTGGCACAGGCAACTGAAGGAACACGGGTGGGTTTTAGTCAGTAAGAGTCTGACACGCCCTCCTGCTCTGCCCAGAGCGGGAGAAGTTATTTGATGATTTCCCACCCACAAAAAAAAAAAAAAAAAGGCTGCTCAAAGTTAAAATGCTTAAAGCATTTATTTGAATCATGAAGCTAGTTGCCCATTCCATAACGTAGAAGGTGTAGTAAGCGGAGAAGAACGAGCAAGAAACTCTATGAACACTGTTAAAAATATAATAAAAAGAGAGAGAGCGAAAGTCGCATGGAGAGGAGATAACGCTTGTTACTTACGTGACTATTTCTACCAGTCAGCTACTACAACAAGCCGCGTTAACTAACTACAGGTTACTTACTTACTACCTTAACTTATGTGATCTTATTGCAATAACTTCTATGAGTGGGAAAGGAGTGCTACATTTTTCATTTACACACAGCGCACAGGTGAAGAATACAATACTCAATTTTCCTAACTTATTAAACAAGACCCCTTTAATATAACTAACCCAACAAGTAGCACCGTCTATTCGAGATCCTATTTACAGAAACAACACCAAAAAACTGCGGTCTCTATAAAATCCGCTCCTATCATCTGAAACTCCATATGATACGACCAACGTTGGAAAAACCATTTTCCTTTGAACCCTCAACACATTGCCACTTACCTTGAAAATTAACACGACCCCTTTGAAATGTACTAAGTGTTTGAAGTAAAGGAGGGGAGGGGAGGTCTTGTAATTTTGGTCGGAATCAGTCCATAGGGAAATATTGTATGCATGTACCCGCAACAGTCCTTGATCTTATATTAGTTTACGTAATTTATATTCCTATGTTTGTTTAATAGAAATAGTGGAAGCCATGTTTTTTGTACCAACACTGGAATAACCTACACTATGGTTGAAATTAATTTGATTTTGAAGGCTTTGATCTCAAATTGGGGTCTGTCTGGGTCTGACTATTTATAGAGAGTACCTTAGTGTAATTTGCTTGCAAACCAAATTTGATTTTTTTAACGAGATGGATTCGTTATTTGAGTACTTTGTGGTTTTGGAGATATTAATTAAGTCTCCAAAACCACAAAAGACTAAGTCTGTTATTTCGAAATAAAGACCGAAAAAGTATGCATGAAGCGTTCTATAAGTAATTGCACGCCTCATAACGCGAAGCGGTTGATGTACTGCTTTACTAGCGACTCCTCAAGGTCAAGCAATTTTGTGACCTTCAAATGCCTCTATCACAACTATATTGCACTTAAACAATAATATGAGTACATTAACATAGGAGAAAACTCTTAAATTAAACCATCTCAAACTTTCTAAAAACCTTTTTATGTTGGTACTTGTAAAATAAAAATGTTTCCCAAAAAAAATTACTTGGACGTCCTGATGCATGTACGCTGATTTTGTATGTCCGGGCTTTTTTATTAGTTCCAGAATTCGGTGAACTGGTGCCGTATTTCATATCAGTTGCCGAGTTTACGTAGTTAAAAAAAAGGTTTTTTTCTTAAATTTCACTATTATACACTACAAAAATATAAGACATTTTCTTGCATACATGATTTATCTTATGTTACAAATCAATTACGATTTATTATTTTATTATAATATTATGAGCGTTATAAGGCGTGCACTTTTGGATTTCCCAAACTTTTTCTAATATTGTAAGCAAGGCTGGTGTGAGAATAATTCTGAATGTGAACTTCTAATTGCAAGTGCAAGTATTTATAGTTAGCAACTGCATCTAATATAATAATTATCTCGTAAATTACATATTAAATAGAAGTCACGGTTATAATACTGCAGTAACAGGTGCGCTATAATTATTATATAAGAACCGGCCACTATTAAGGAAACCGTTTGCTGTTAACAACGTAAGCTCTGTGTTTAGTGCGTTATAAATAATGTCTTGAAGAAAATGCAATATTTGGTAAAGTTTAGTGTTATCAAAAATGTTCTTCGGGACAATATAGAAATAGACTGCCCTAATTATAATACTTGTTTTAATTTGACATCAGAATAGTTCAGTACTTGAAAAATAAATTTTCTTTCAAGGTGTAAATTCATATTAGTACGGCACTACTGTGTCTTGTGTTAAGAAATACTAAAATTCTGTTTTAAAATCAATACACAATAATTGTGTAGGTATTGATTTTAAAACATAATTTTATGAACATAATTATTATGAACATTGAATTTTCTAAAATACATGCTCCTAAGTTTAATTTGAGAATACTTTTTTACATTTTTTATTTCGTCACTCACATTTAAAACTGTCAACAAGCAAGCGGCCATCTTGAATATTTTAAAGGGCTTTATTTTCAACACCAACTTTAAAAATACGTGTTGCGATATCATTTACGGTACATCAAGAGTATCAAATAAAAGCGTAAAATGCTCAATTTACGAGGCCAGTATGCTCTAGGAGTCGTAATTACGCGCCCGGGGCACGGCCTGCATGAAAGGGCCTTAATTTTCTCCACAATTATACTAAAGACGCGGACAAAATCTAAGGAGCACTGCTTGTATTTTTTTAAGGATCAAGTATAAAGTGTACAGCGGAATACGTATGGTCTGTTCCAAAAGTATCTGATAAAATTGTAAACAAAATGATCAGAAAAGGACCCGTGGATGCCAATTTGTAGTGTCACTTACAAATTGTGTGCTTTGATTTGATTTTTAAATACCGAAATTCTTACTTTAAGTGCCCTTAAAGATATTTTTATGTGACAATTGTGTAATTTTACAACCTCAATTTTCGACGATGATTTTTAAATTACAATTTAATGTTATATAATCCATAATTATTTTTTTGTTGGAGGTCTGTGTTTATTTGACATGGGTACTCGACATAATGTTATTGAATATATATGATATAATATGAAAAAGTGGTGCGATATAAAGTTAAAACCTTCTTAGTATGGTTGAATGTGTTGTTTGCGCATTAGTTAGTAATTGCAAAAGAATTTTGGAACTGACTATACATGGTTGTTACGAGGCTTTTACAATGACTGGTCAAGCTTGTGTCTATTCTTCGTTCATCGTAATCTTCTCACCGACTACTGTTTTTAAGATGTGCAGGACCATAATATGACTTTTATTTTCTTCTTGAGGTCATCAATCCTGTCTCAGTAGATTGGTGAAGTATTTTATACCATAACATTACATAAATCCACAATCATCCTAAATTATCATTATAAATTGCACCTACCACTGTTTGTCTCTGCATCACCCAAAGGTTGACTGGTAGAAAATGCCTATGGCATTAAGTCCGCCTCTGTACATTTGTGTGCTTAAAGTGTTAAATAAATAAATAAATAAATAAATCGCTTCCGCTCATACCTTGCACTACACAAAAAGTGTAGCTCTAATTAAATTATCTAAATTCGCGAGCACTTCGCGCTTACTGCCGCCACACGCACATTACGAGTCTCATTCACACATTAATTATGTGAAAATGTATTTAATAAACTACATATAAGAGTGTGAAATACTCCCTCTGAAAAAAATACCGTGTGTTAATTTGTTTGCACCTTTGTTTTTGTGTGAGGAACTCCTCTTCCTCACACAAAAAAAAAGGTGCAATCAAATTAACTCTTATTGACTAAAACCACATGGTGTTCTTCAACTACCTTTGGCCGGGGTGTTTTAGTATATTCGTATATTTATGTGTATGTATGCTTATATTAATTTTATATTATTAGGTTTATACAAGGAGGCGAGTACCTCATCACATTAAATTATACCATGTATACTACATGGTATACTTAGACGATATACAAAATTTGAATGAAATCCATTCGCTAAAAAAATCTGCTGTTCCATACATTTTGTCGAGCTATGTGGAACAGCAGATTTTTTTAGCGAATGGATCATTCAAATTTTGTATATCGTCTAAGTATACCATGTAGTATAGACGTGGTATAATTTAATGTGATGAGGTACTCGCCACCTTATATTTATATTTCTTTCATTCTTGCTACAACCGATCAGCACCTTGCCGTTGTCCAGCACTAACTAGAAGTGACAGTGTAAAGTACCTAGGAGTCTACATAGATGTTGAACTTTCATGGAAAATCCAACTTGGCGCTGTCACAACTAGAACCTTGCGTCTTATACACATGTTTAAATCCCTCCGCAACTCTGCAAATGCCGATATATTGAAAATGGTGTACTATGCACTTTGCCAATCGGTTATAGGATACTGCATCTCTGTATGGGGTGCTGCATCGAAAGGTGGCCTCCTGAGGGCAGAGAGAGCACAAAGAGCCGTACTAAAAGTAATGACTAGTAAGCCCCAAAGATTCCCAACAACTCAACTGTACGCAGACTGTAAGGTTCTTACAGTCCGTCAGCTCTTTGTGCTTCAATCCGTTCTTAGGAAACATAGCAGCATTCCCCCATCAAACCCTAAAAAGCGCACAAACCTCCCTTCAGGCACCCAACATAGGACCACGTTCGCGAAGCATCAGTTTTATGTAATTAGCGCTTACATTTACAAAAAGATTACTAAAAAACTGAATATCTTAGACCTCAACAAACACAACCTAAAATTAAAAGTGACAGAATGGCTACTTACACTGGACTATGCCGAAACGGAGACTTTACTTACCTACATCACCTAATAAGCACACACTCATCTGCTTGCTTGCAAAAACACTCTTATCCTCGGATCCATACACACTCGCACATACCACTCTCTTACACACAATCACCACATCACCTACGTATACACACTCACACACAAACATAAACACACCTATTATCACATTCACTCACCCTCACCCTCGCACTCACCTATGCATGCATAATTTAAAAACTAAAGTATTTTTCTTTTTCATAACTTATAACTTTTTTCCCTACTTAAGTTAAACCGACACAGTCCACTCATACATTTCAATTGGAAACCCATTGCGAAGCACTGTCTCTTAAGATACAGGATACCCCTAGTTTAAGAGACAGAGTTTAATCTATTGTGTACAGATTTCTGTAGCGTCCAAATGTTTTATGTAATGTACTCTACAGTATTTTCAAAATTGTAAACTTAATGTACCATTATCTGTATTTTCGGGAAATAAAGATTTATTATTTTTATTATTATTTAAATACAATTGTTTTCCTTTATTTTCGTTATTGCACCTACCACCGCTTCTCTGCAGCACCTAAAGTTGACTGGTAGAAAATGCTGATGGCAGTCCGACTCTGTACATGTCTGTGCCTAAAGTATTAAATAAATAAATAGTACGATTGTATTTCACCACCTACACTTACTGTGATTGTTGGCAAGTCTGACGCTACTGCCCACCCTCTTCAGTTTCGATGGGTTGAATTTAAATTCAGAATGTTTGTGGAATTTATTTTGGCTTGTCTTGTTTATTGTATTGATATTTGAAAAAGGAAATCGATAGTCAATCAGGAAAATTAATGGTTTACCAAATTGACTAAAAACTTAAATTGTCCATAGGTGTATGTATCAAATATTAACTTTACTGACATTCTTTGACATTTGTAAGAAATGGGTAACACGGTAAATTGAAGAAGGATGTCAATTTGCTTAATAATTAATTTTCCTGACTGTACATAACAAATAGAACATCATCTCTTGTGTTTTTCCAAATTTTATTGGTTTCAGCAGAGAGTTTCTTGTCCTCCCAAACATAATCTATCACCACAATAATACCACCACAATATCGCCATAATCTACCAGCTGTAATGACGCCGTAATTACATATAAAATAACACAATATTGACTATGGTACACAGACTATAACATTTTACTGTTGTTATTTGTTTTTGATTCGGTTTGCTATCTTAACTTCTGTCCCCTAATCGCCTTTACGACACCCTTGAGTAATAAACGACCCAAATGTTTCCCAAAACGACGCCAGAAAACTAGACCATAAAGCTGACAGGCGCAAGCTGTGAATATGAAACTGCCGTCACCGTTAATAAACGCAAGTGTGTGTCTAAACTTTGTTAAATATGTTTGCGGAGTCTCTTTGGAGCATGTTTTGATAGAAAACTGCCGTAGTTCCAGCGCAGTGTGCGACCAGCTCGTAAACTACAATAACATCGTGTCGTGCGCGTGTGCGCGTGTGCATTTGCGTTTATACAATGTTGAGAAATTATTCAAGCTTTTTATTTGACGTCTTTATAAATAAGCTCAAGAAAGGGTTGCTTAGCTGGTTGCAGGTAAGGAAGCTAAGTTACAAAGTTGCAAACGTTTATTTTTATTTCGTGCCTGATTACGTAAACAGTAACTGCTCTGAATATTAAAACGTAGAGCCAGCGATGAGACCTCCTTGGTTTTTTGGTTTTTCTCAATTTTTATCCCCATTTAATATAACAAACAATTCTGATCGACTTTATTATAACGTTCTTATTGTTTACAATAGAGTATTAATAATTAATAATTATTGTGCTAAAATTACCCTTAAACTTCTTTCGAGTATTTATTTATATTAAATTTTAATAATCATAGCGTCAGATAGATACGTTTACATGAAAAAAAAATGAAAAAAGAAAAACACATTCTCCAGTCGCACACTAACGACATCTATGGCAAACAGCGTGAATCTAATCGGAAAGACTTTCATTCACGTGTAACCTCGTTACAGAAGCAGAATATCGTACAGCGCCACTGCGGTAATAATCGGAACTAAATGTTTTGTTGCGCCGACAAAAGATGCTTGTACTGTGCTACATTTTGTATTACGTTGCTAACAATATTATACAATTATACACGATGTAAAATGAGAAATGCAATGCTATGGTAATGTTAATAAATTTGAATAGTTTAATTGGGAATTTCCAGTGTTCAATATGGAACTTTGAGCTTAGAACATAACAAGCGGGCTGCCCCTGCTTCGCACGACAAATTTAATATGATAAAACATCGGAATTTCTCTGATTGACCAAGTTAGTTTAATATCAAATAGTTTTATGTGTATATTTTAATATTATACCTACACAAATAAAAACTTATTATTTAATATCTGGTGTTTACAGGATTTGTAGTTCATTAAGAGATCAGAATATTCAAAATCACCTATTTATGTACGTTCGTTAAACATTTACTTATTTTTCCTGATGGTATCAAGGTAAGATTCATCTATTGCTTGTTGGTACGCAACTGCTGCAGCTACTTGTGAGCTTCTGAGTTTGATTCTCGAATCAAGCAAATTAGAAAACTATAATTTACTTTAAACAGTAGCAGTGCTTTGTTTGTTGTTGTACGGTCAGCGACAAAAGTCAATTAATACTTCTACTTTTACACATCGTCAAAATTGCCATTTTTTTAATATAATATTACATATTAATATTACATCTGCTCATATTTTATTGTATTTAACACAGCAATTAAGATTAAAAAACAGAAGTGTTAATTGACTTTTATTTCTGGCTGTACCTATACGGTAAAAGGCATTACTTGACAGGCCTACACTGTTCTCCCATACCTATAAACACTGTAATTTGAAAACATTGTAAAAAGCCAATTATTTTTAAAAGAGTACCCGTAGAGGTTCTTGCCGGCTCTTCTCCATAGGAAACGACCAATTGGAACCGTGCACCTAGCTTCTGGCGTTTCTAAAGTGGCCATGTAGGTTTGTGTGAAATAAAATTATGTTGATTTTATTCGACTAATTTCGCCTTTTACTGTCGTTAAAACTGTGTTTTCCTGGCCTACGGTGTACATCCGTGCCAACTCCTTAAGATGCTGACTAGACAATGAACAGCCAAATTAAATGCTTCAAATGCAAAATTATGTTCTCTATTCTGTGTCGCTAATCCACAGATATTGGTAGCACAGAAGTAACTTCGTACATAATCCAGAGGACCAAGACAAAGTGATATTCAAAAGTATGTATTGGATTAAAAGCTTACGTCAATCTTGTTGAAAGTCGTTGTAGAAATCTGCCAATTCTGCAATTGCCAATAGTCTAGGCCCTCAGGATAATTTTATCTCATTAATTTCCATTTTGATCAAATTTAAAAATCTTTACAGGTAAGCACAGTCACGGTCTCAACTAGTCTCACAAATGCTTTCCAAGTCAGAAATGTAAAGAAATGCAAGCAGCATCGCATGAGGCGAGTAAGACGTTACTGAAGTAGCATTGCATACACGGAATGTATTGGCACGTACTTGCAATACATAGATAAGTACCCCTCCAGGGATCAACTGGATGCTTCGATCTTTAGTCCGACATATTGTTGTGTTCAATTTCAAACAATTTCAGTTGTAAGAACAGGTAGATAACGGTTATGTGTACTTGTGTAGCATACATAAAGGATTTATATTACATTCTTTATTTACTTGTCTTTAAAATAATGGGTGGTTGGAGGTTTTTGAATACCTATGCGCCCGGTTGAGGGCAATAGGTTGCTCCCCCTCCCCCCCCCCCCCGTGCCTAACCTTTCAGCGAAAACAGGCGTGATGTTATGCTATGTGTAATTAGAAAGCAAGTATAAAAAAAAACAATTTATTATTTAATAAAGATATATATATTATTCATTTATTTCAACAAAACACGTTCCTGCTGGAAATATGTTCACAATGTTAAGCAAATTATTTAGTTATTTCTTTTTCCTTTTGTTAATTAATATAGTCATAGTTCTTAGCTAGGTACATACTTTTAACTTTAATTAAATGTGAGTAATGTGTCAACAATCGCATTTTACCTATTATTAATAGCTATACTTGTTTAAGATTTCTCTTTTGTTTTCTCATGCTAGTTACCTAGCTTTATCCATGCCGTGAAACTCTGTTATTGGCATAAGTGATAATTTTACTGTCAATATCTCGCTATCACTGAGCAGTTTGTGCAGACTGTAAGAAGCTGTAACTTTGACGAAACTGCATTGAGCTGTTCATTGATAGTGGGGTGGCTCATGTAAGTTAATTATAAGCTGTTGAGTTTCCAAATAAAAAAAGTAAAAAACGAAAAAAAGTATTCGTTTGCTAGGCCAGTGTGTCGGTGCCCATAAAGTGACACGTGGTGTCGGAGAGAATCAGAGGACTTGCTCCATCTCCTCTGTTCAACACGAGATAGCTCGTGTGCTGATAAAAGACGTTCAGCAATTATTGTAGTGGACCTTAACAGTCCAGTCGACGCCATACGTTGGTGCTTAACCCTTGAATACCAATTTATTACCGCTTATTACTAATGACCGCCTCCCAGGTGACCGTATTGTCAATAGCTCGGTAACCGTGTATGC
This sequence comes from Brachylomia viminalis, assembly GCA_937001585.2. NCBI lineage: Eukaryota > Metazoa > Arthropoda > Insecta > Lepidoptera > Noctuidae > Brachylomia > Brachylomia viminalis. Next base: position 1,711,692 of record OW443307.2, on the reverse strand, counting down.
CAGCCGGGCGTGGGGACACCCTTCAACACGTTGGTGGTTACCCGTGTTGGCACAAACGTACATTCTGATGCGTTACCGTAATATAGAATTAACAAAAAAAAAATGCACGTAGGTGTCATGACTCGTGCAGCTAGGGCATTAAGAAAGCGGGGTACCTTTGAAACTCTATAGAAATTGTTTGTATTTTGTTCTCTCACACAACACTAAGAACTCCGCAAAAGAAACACGAAAAAAACTCAACAAACGTGTCGCCACCCTATCTAGAACACCTATCTCTTTCTGAACGTGACTCCTCGATTTAAAACGCATACACAAACAAAAAAGCGTATATTCCACTACTAAATATTCCAGGTGCGTCCAACCGAGAGCGTCTTTTTCAGCGTTTCGGGCATTGCTGTGAATTTTCAGTTGAAGTGCTGGGATTTGCATCATAAAGGGAGAGCTGTTTATCCGTCTGCCCCTCCTGTTCACCTTGTTTGCAGTTTTTCATGAAAAGGTTACGTTACAGGTATGTGAAACACAAAGCGGCGGTGTGGATTTTAGAGGTGGTTTTACTTTACATACTTGTTTGGAGCTTTTGTGCTTTTTAGTTAGTAAAGAACTGTTCCATCGATGCACAAGGATTATTTGTCCTTGCTATGAGCAGTTCGTGGCTGGGTCCCATCCCTATCAGATAGCCAGTTATACCGTTGATTGCAGCGGTCATGCGATTGAATAAGACAGTCGTAGGTGTCGGAGAGCCAGAAGTCTAATCTTACCTTAGGGATAGGATATTCTACTAGGTACTACTTAACTCTCTCACACACTCGCATGCATGCGTGCTGCATGTTGTTTATATATAAATCTCTCTTATTTTTTAAATATAGTTATAATTTCCTTTACCTACATTTTATAAAACAGGGAAATGATACTTATTTTAGTTTTGGATGAGCGGAATTTTTTATTATTATATTTTTTTTATTGGTAGATGTTATTGCAGGGACGTAGGAGAGAAACGCGTTATATTCGGTCATTACGTATATTTTATGTGTTCGTGTTTATATTAATGCACCTATCTTTTCACATTTTTTTTTCCAAATCAAAACTTAATTCAAATTATTTGAAAGCTCTTTCTAAATTGACTGACTGTTCGAATATAAAAGTATGAGTTATTTTACTACCAGCACAACATTAAATCGACTTTTGCAGACGACCTTTACAGTACCTACCGGTATTCTGCCTAACGTGGTTAGAAATAAAGCTGACCTCTTCATTGCTTGGAAAAGGCTACAAAGATGTTGACTTTTGAGGGCATGAAATAGCTGCTATGCCTTAATGAAAGGAACCTTCACGCGATTCCCGTCAACAACATAAAAATTACGAACACTAAAACTAACACTTAACCACTTTATCTTACGACAAGCAACTATAACAACCCTAAAAAGCCCGAAAATTAAATTAAGCGCTCGCACTCGATCTTTCAAAAACTAGGTGGTGCCTTGGCACGGTGGCGCCTCAAAAACGCCACAACGAATTATGTCAGTAATTGCTCTGAATTCACGGTTCCCTTTAGCAATTCTTTATGGAAAATTAAGGCTTTTCAGGTGAAAATTGCATGGCACCAGTGGACGGATAGTGACTTAAATTTAATCACAAGTAATGTAAAGAGCAGAAGTTTTACAGTGCACGTAATATTTTTTGGGGGGAAATTTACAGATTTACAAACTAATGGGCGTACATAGGCAGATTATTGCATCTGTATCGATGTAACGTATTCTAATTTATAAAAAAAAAATAGTATAGCCAAGTCTCGTTATTTGAGTTCAAAAACTAAAAATAGTGGTAATGTAATTAAAATGACATGGAGGTTCGTTAATAGCGAAACGGGAAGGTCATGCAACCGATGTAGTGACTACAGCCTTGCTATTGACGACAATATAATTAAATCAGATTCTCAAGTCGCCGCGGCCCTTAAAATTTTCTCTGCATAGATTCTCGTATCGACTACTTAATCTCTAAGCTCTTCACCACTGCTGCAGAAAATTTACTTAATGAAAACGTTCCAGTTTGTAATTATGAATTTTATTTCCAACGTGTAAAGTTATAATTAAAACCTTTCACACGTTAAATAGACCGCAGATCTATGGGGTAATTCTGTGGACGTTATTAAGTTGATTGTCGTTGCTAAGTACATACATTGTAGCACCTACTTTATCTGTTATTTTTAATAATTGTATTTACCGTGGTGAGTTTCCTGATCTTATGAAAAACAGTTATATAATACCGTTGTTTAAATCTGGTAGTACATCAGACCCTACTAATTATAGACTTTTTTCAGTGCTACCTACCATTAGTAAACATTTTGAAAAGCTTTTTCTACATCTAATGCAAAGATTTTTAATGTACATAAATTACTACATAACTAACAGTTCGGTTTCACAAAAGGGTCGTTCATGTATAATGCATAGGATGACAAATGCGATGCGTTGGGCATCTTTTGCGATTTTTCAAAGGCATTCGATTGTGTTCTTCATGAAACATAATTATTAATGTTTCATGAAGAACACAATCGCACCAATACGTAATCCGTAGCACCGCTCTAGACCTTCTTACTTAAGTGATAGGATTCAGAGAGTTGATGTTAACGGAAAATGATCTCCCGGATCGGTAGTAAGAATGAGGGACCCCCATTCTTAGGCTCAATTCTTGGTCCATTTTTATTTCTTATTTATATAAATGGCTTGCCTTACCTCATAAAAGATAAACATGATATTGTGTTGTTTGCAGACAACACTTTACTTTTATCTATACTCAAACGTCAGCAGCTAGTTACTGACAATGTAAATAGCGCCCTCACAAAAGTAGTTAACTGGTTTAATGTTAATAACCTTCTCCTTAACGAAAAAAAACGAAATGTATCAGGTTTACGATACCACAAGTAAGACAAGTAGAAACAAGTGTTCTCATAAAGGGTGAAGAGTTGAAACCCGAAAATACCACAGTATTCTTAGGCATAACTTTAGATGCCAAGCTGCAATGGGGCCCCCATATAAATAAAAGGTCAAAAAAGCTTAGCTCTGCAGCATACGCTGTTAGAAAAATTCGTGGTTTACCTGTTTTAGAGAAAGCCCGTTTAGTATACTTTAGTTATTGTCATAGTGTTATGTCGTACGGTATGCTGTGGGGAAATGCTGCCGATATTCACACGATTTTAGTTTCACAAAAAAGGGCAATTCGTTAAATTTATAAATTAAGTCCCAGCCACTCCCTCAGAGACAAATTTAAAGAGATTAATATAAATAACTTCCTTCTCAGTATATTTATGAAAATCTTTTGTATGCACATAAAAATATAAATATGTTTAAAAAATACAGTGTATAATAAATACATACATACAATACAATCCATAATAAAAATACTAGAAACAAACACAAATTTGTTGTTCCTACGACCAGGCTCAAGAAAATAGGTGGCTCGTTTAGATGCCAATGAGTACATTTTTATAATAAACTTCCTAGCCATATTCAAGAACTAAGCCTTAATAAATTCAAATGTTTTATAAAAAGGAAACTATGCCAGCAAGCCTATTATACTGTCAAAGACTTTATTGAGGACAAAAAGGCTTGTGATTGAGCTGTTCCAATAAATTTATTGTTCGTCGACTCGTTGAGCTCCTTACTCCTCACATTGACATTGTTGAATTTTATATATACTATGACATGAGTATTTACTTTGTAAAGTATTATAATATTATTTTAACTATTGTGAATGTGAGAACTATTGTTGGTCATTGCTTTTTTTTTTGTATGTTTCTCTCTTAATGTAATCATGATCTGGCAGTTTGAGTAACTTATGCGGCCTACTCAAATGTCTTTTCTTTGGTATTGTTCTTCGTATCGTTGAGCTCCTTAAGTTCTGAGTTGAGCTGCACGATTGCTGACAATTTCGTGCACTGACTGGACAGGTCCTCTCAATCTGTGTGGTTATTTCCTCAAAAGACCATTTCAGACACCGATCTACATAGCCTTCACATGATCTGACCAAGATTCTGTCTGGACTTTAAAAGAGACTGTGACTATGAGTTTGTTTCAGCCTTTCTTCTCAGAGTCGTCAGATAGGAAACACCGACCTCATCTAGTTTAAAAAAAATATAATTGACCTGTAAAAGTGTTGGTACAAACCTACTTACAGAAATAAAATCATTTATCATAAAACGGTTTTCTCACGAATCCACAAAATAAATAAATTAAGAAAAGTTAAATTTTTCCACTGTTTAAAAGTTTCTGGAAAACACTGCCATACAAACGAAAGGTAACATAATTAAATGATTTTGAAATGATGATTGATTCATAAGGTAAGTGACGTAACCATAACATGCCTACTTATAAGAACCTTAAGAGATATTTACGTAATTACAATATTCAATTCGAGCACTCGTACTTGAAGTTATAACAAGCCTATTTTTCATCTAAAAAGCCTACGTTCGAAGTTCGTCGGAAAATAAATTGGCCCCCAGAATAAGTTGGCTCATATCGCGTTACATCAATAATATTACCATTTATATTTTGATTTGAATATAATCGAAAAAAGTCACGTTGACGTATTGCCAGATTTTTTTTTCTTATTCTTACTTTTTATCCTAGTCATAATATCATATTGTCTGTTATTGAGTTTGGTTCAAAATCTAAAGTCACCTATTCAAACTAGGCTGAGAATCAGCACTTTGTGAACGTCAAAATTACATAAGACAGTCCCCCAAAACGCCTGCCCTTCACCACTTCCTAGTGCTTTAGCCAGGAAGAAGAAGTAGCGCAACAAACTCCCCAGCGGTACAGCTGTTTCTTCAGTTAGAAGAACTGGATTATAAACAATATTAACTAAGTAAAATTACGAAACATAAAACATTAACTTAAATTATTTGCCATATTATGTCAGCTAGCACACACCAATACACCAACAAAAACATTCAAAACTCTACTCAAGCGTAAATAAATAATATAAACGTAAACAGAACCAGGCATAAAGGGCATGCCCGCTTACATAATGCATTGTTTCGCGGTTCATATTATAACAGAGAATTAAACCATCGCTGCATCGTGAATAAAACAGAAAGAACTGAATGGCTCACAGTTATTTACGGAGTTTATGCAAGTTCCTTCTCTTAATGAAAAGACATGTCTCGTAGGCTCTTTGTTGACCACTTGAAACACCTTATTTTCACATCCTTGAAAAGTGACATGGCTTTCGAGACACTCACAAAAGAATACAAAAGGACGGACCGAAGGTGCTGCAATTAAGAGTATGTTGAGACCGCTCCTCCCAACATCGCCACGCGCTGGCGGCATTGAACGAGGGGTGCGACAGAGGTGGACAGCGGGGAATCAGCCGGCCCACGCGCATGGCCAAGCGCGGGCCCCCGCACCACACAAGTCAGCTGTAGCACGCGCGCGCATTTAAAATTATTTTCTTGTTTACATTTTAAATTGGCCATTCACCGTTGTTATTAATCATCTTTTCTTATTATATTTTATACAGACCACTATCACTTTTCATTTTACTTCACCACGACCTATCGCCACGATCAAGTATTTTACATAGGTATCACGCTTAGTAGATATATTAGGAGTATTAGGCGATCGGTATATCATACAGGAAAAACAACAGCTGGGACTTTAAAAATTATAGTTAACTCAGTAGGCTTACAGCACAAAAATACCTAGAGAAATATATTATAATACGTAGGCACCCTTCACCTAAACTCGCAATGATCAACGGCTGTTATTAAAAGTCCGTCCCGTCCCCGTACCGCATCACATAAACAGGACTATTTAAACGAAATGAACGTCGGAAAATAATGACTTTCCACCAAGTAAATCTTAAATTAAATTTATATCAGTTTTGAAGAGCATCTGTCTAGTGAAGAGTAATGGCCGATTTCAGGACTTTACTTAATTAATTGTACTTAAAAAAACTTTTGACTGATATATACCGGCGCTGATAAACTGGGTGTACCGACTTGCGTTAATCTGTTACACCTTGTATATTATACAAGGTGCCAGTCCTGAAAGTAGTTTGCTCATAATTGACTACTGAATCCATTTCAACAACTATTAACATAGGTATTTTTTTCAAAAATTATGTATATTGCAATACTGACCGGCGATTGAGCCAAAGAAAATGAAATCTTATGTCAAGGCAATAAGACTCAATTTTAAATGCATAAAGTGCTAGGGTCAACACGGTTTTCTTAATTATAATAGTTAGCTTAAAAAAAATGTGTTGGCCATTGTATAATGCTTTTTTTTCTAATTGGGGTGTATGAGGTCTTGCGTTAATTAATTACTTGTTGTGTATATTTAAGCCGCGCGTTTATGAAAACCCGATGGTTTTATTTTGAGTACTTTCAAAGGGATGTAAAATTCCTTAGAGTTGATTGCACAAGTTGCAAGGCTTTGAAATACTTCATACTCTTTGAACATAATACTATGTTTTGTATAATTTTTTAACAAACTTCATGTTCAAAAATGGTAAAAATTGACGTTTGAATCATTTATTTATTTATTTAGAACAGAATACACAAAAACACAGAAATATATAATACAATATTATACACAATTACTACTAGGGTTTAATTTAATTTTGATGAGAGTTGCTGAGAATCGAGCAAAATGGCGTGCAATTGGAGAGGCCTATGTCCAGCAGTGGACTGCTGTAGGCTGATGATGATACAGAATTACAAGGGAAAAGCAAGATAAAAACGTTCCTACTAAGTATAGAATGTTAAACCCAGTACCAACCTACCTATGTACAAATATTTATGAAAGTACCTACATATTTATATAAGGGTTGTCTAATAAACATACAGGGTGGCCGGAACATTGACGTCCAAAAATAAAATTTCGGTCCCTCGTATCGTGGGGTATTCGAATCACCCCCATGTATGTTCCGCGACTTTTCATAGTTTTCGAGTTATGAATTTTTTTCTGAATGTTTGAAAATTTTCGACCTGACCAACCTAAAAAAATTCTAAAAAAAAAGTAGAGGGTTTTATCGAGTTTCTTTTTTTGCAACTGAATTTTCATAAGTAGTACTTTTATGCATAAAATAATCAGCTTCGTAACTGTGATGAAAGTTATGAAAATGTTGATCTAAAGTGAAAAATTTACGTTCGGTAAATTATGACTCAAATTTTCAACTTTAAATTAAAAATCTTAACAGGTGACTTCATAATTCCTAAGTAGGCTTCAAGAATGCGCCAGACTCTCAGTTTTCATAATCATAAAAAAAATGAAGTACTTAATAGGGCTACTTTGTTTAAAATCGGCCTTCAAAGACAGCGAGGTGGAAAAATTCTTAAAATTACCCATCTGAGTAATTATTTTTTTTTGGCTATTTTCTCGTTCCTAAGGTTAATTAATGATAAGAATACTGAAAACTAACCAACAAATAGTTTCAGAGTTGGGTAAGAAAAGTTTTACGTAAAAAGTGGTTTTGAATAAAACACAGATGACAAATGTGAAAAAAGTACTTAATTTATTTTTAACATTTAGAAAAGGTTTTCAAAGTGGCCACCACCAGCAGCAATACACATTCTACACCTACGTAAGAAATTGTCTGGCAATCGTCTAAAAGCGTCTCTGTTCTCTCTCACAACACGTTCAGCTTCTGCAATCAACTGCCTCAGCTCTTGTTCACTTGAACAGTCTCGGGCGTATGCTATTTCCTTGTAATAGCCCCAAATAAAGAAATCGATGGGGTTGAGATCAGGTGAGCGTGGAGGCCACCTAATTGGTCCGCTGCGTCCGATCCATCTGTTGGGGTATGTTTCATCTAAGTAATTTCGGACCTGGGTTGCATAGTGACACGGGGCGCCGTCATTTTGCAACACCATGGTTCGTCTGAGTTCGAGATTCACATCTGCCAGCAACAATGGAAGTTCATTTTCCAAAAAGTTTTTGTATGTTTCTCCATCAAGTCTGGACGGCAGTTCAAACGGACCAATTAGTTCGCCATTGAGAATACCAGACCACAAGTTAACGCTGAAGCGATGTTGAAATGTCGAAGCTCTCACTTCGAGTGGATTTTCATTCGCCCACGTGTGGTAATTATGAATATTGAATATTCCGGATCGCTCAAATCGTGACTCATCTGACCATAAAACTTTATTGAAAAATCCAGGATCCTCTTGCTCTTTTCGTAACATGGTTTGGCAAAAATCAACGCGCAATTGGTGATCTGTAGGCAGTAAAGCTTGGACTCGTCGGATGTGGAACGCGTGGTATTCTTCATCGTGAAGAATGTCTTGGATAGAAGTCCTTGGGATGTTCAGAGCACGAGCCATACTTCTCGTACTCGTAGACGGATTTCGCTGAACTTCTTCCAGCACCATTTCTCTGCGATCCGGGTTAGCTCTAGGGATTCCTTCATGACTGCCGCGTCGACCAGGAATGCGGCCTGCCATCAAAGTGTTGTGCGTGTTAATAAAAACACGATGGTCGGGATATCGCTCAGGTTGCGGCCCACCACGACGTTGAAGTTGTTCGCGATACAGTCGCGCTGCTTCATGGCCGTTTCCTTGTGCAACTCCATAAAAATAATGCATTTCTGCATATTCACTTAACGTGTAACTCATTTTTTACACTTCCACGTAAAAAAAGTCCAAATCAGAATGCAAAACACAGTCCAATAAACGAGCAAAGTAGTCAAACAAGTAGGCAGCGGAGTCCGTGGGCAAAGCGAGTGTGGTAAAGACAAAATGGCGACACGCGTATAGCAGTAAACACAATGTGAGTACGACTGAGGTACTTGTTTTGCGTTGGCTTCGGTTGCGCGCCTTGCGTGAGAGAGATAGCAATAATTCGGTCTCTTTTCCTCTCGGTCCATTGTTATTGCAGGTAAAAGAGTTGCACCCTCGTTTACAACCCATAGTCCACGAGAACGGATCGCGCAAAATTCATTAAACTAACATTTAAAAAAATCTCCGTGTTTAAATCTTAGCTTTCCTGCAGTAATTTTTGGTTAGCAAACTAAATAACCTTAGGAGCGAGAAAATGGAAAAAAAAAATTTATTAATCAGATAGCTAATTTTAAGAATTTTCCACTTCGCAGTCTTTGAAGGCCGATTAAGGCCAAAGTTAGCCCCATTAAGTCCTACGTTTTTTAATGATTATGAAAGCTGAGAGTCTGGCGCATTCTTGAAGCCTACTTGAGAACCATGAAGTCACCTGTTTAGATTTTTAATTTGAAGTTGAAAATTTAAGTCATAATTTACCGAACGTAAATTTTTCACTTTAGATCAACATTTTCATAACTTTCACCACAGTTACGAAGCTGATTATTTTATGCATAAAAGTACTACTTATGAAAATTCAGTTGCAAAAAAAGAAACTCGATAAAACCCTCTACTTTTTTTTTTGAATTTTTTTAGGTTGGTCAGGTCGAAAATTTTCAAACATTCAGAAAAAAATTCATAACTCGAAAACTATGAAAAGTCGCGGAACATACATGGGGGTGATTCGAATACCCCACGATACGAGGGACCGAAATTTTATTTTTGGACGTCAATGTTCCGGCCACCCTGTATAAATACATGTCGGGACAGGTGGCCAATTGGAGCTTGGAGCAAGATTCTTCATCGTTGAACATTATTACTGGGCGTAGATGTGTGTTGCGGAAGAGAAGGAAAACTCTGAAAATGATATTGATTTTTAGGTTATATTTGAACTTCACAAAATTTATAAAACCAAATGTTGGACAGTTTCTAAGCACTTTTTGTACGTACGATGTCCGATGGTCCAGAGAGCTGTGCCACGCCGCTGTAGTGCTCTCGTCGACTCGCACGAAAGTTATGCTAGACTCTGTCGAAACGCGCCAACTTCACACTTGCGTTTCGTTGTCAAATGATGACTCGTGACTCTTCCGATACGGCCATCCTGCTGGACACACGTCTCTGTGTGTTTATCTGTAAAGAAACATACTCGCAAAGTATCACATAGCTCGGTCACTCCTGGCCAAATTTGGTAAAGCCAAATACATAACGACAGTTCGACCAAACAAAAAAATATGCAGAGTCAAAGTCAAAGTCGAAGTCGAAGCATTTATTTCAAATAGGCACATAAAAGGCACTTTTGAACGTCAACATTTACATTTAAATAGAATTGATTCTAGTCGCCCCTTCCAAAAGGTAGTTTCGTATGGAGAAGAATGGGCAAGAAACTCCATCGTTACTCTTTTAAAATGTGTTACAATACTTTGTATACATTAATTATATAATTATATGTGAAGACAATGCACCTATAATAAAAATTACCCTACCAAAATAGGTAAAAATAATTTAATAAAAGTAGAAATGATAAATAAGTTAATTAAGTGATAGATACATGGTGTTCACATATTTACAAACATTATAAAAGTATACGATTTCCCAAATTATGTAACCAATTAATATGTCAGTGTGTGAGTTAAAGTAGTCACAGAATGTAAATCAATGTCATAAAAATAACAAACCATACAATTAAAGTAGCAACAAGTTTTAATTTTGTCTAGACCCTAGATTGTCCTGTGGAGCTGGACCAGCATGTTTCCAAGCATTCTTATCTTGGATATAATCCTCTAATTTGTAATATGCTTGTTTACACAGTGAACTTTTTATATGAGTTTTAAATTTTCTTTCATTTAATTGCAGTGAGTTCAGAGCATTAGTCACTATTTGTTTCACAAATCTCAAGATCACAAACTAAATAATCAACTAAGTTGCACGTGTTCCATACCATCTAGTAACCTCCAGTTACTAAACCATCCATTTGCGCATCCACCTCGGACCGCCATGTCACTCCTGGACTTTATGGTTTCTCACGAAACCCCACATTTACCAGAGTTGACTGCCTACCACGTACTCACGGACTACTGTTTCCAGCAGACACCGATTTCTACTGAGCTACGGCTGAAATCTACCTCTGATCCAAACCATCATCACACACACAACTTAATCGCTACTCTCTGTTTCATCAACAAGACTTTTACCTGACTTTCTTCAAATGTGTCAGTAATACTCTGACCCCTTGGCATGCGTCTTAGCCTCATTAGAGTACTTCTAAGTGCGCCTGGAGTTAAAGGCTTTTAGAGTATAACGTTCTCCTAGAACATCAACAACCTGAAATGGTCCCTTATACGTCGGGTCCGGTTTTGTTTGGTTACGCTCTTCATTTTGAATCGATACCAGGTTCCCAACCAAAAATTAATTGAGGTTTGCCTTTCTTATAAGTAACGTATAAATCAGAACATTGCAAATAGGCCCACCAACTCTGAACTCGCGGCGTCAGATTAATGTTTAAACATGACTAATTTTAAAGAGTTAGCGTCTGTCACTATTGTGAATTTTCGACTGTGTAATTATTGAAGAAATCGTTTGATCGCGTTTACAACCGTCAATGTTTCAAGCTCAAAACTGATACTAACATTCCGGTTATAGAAAATTCAGAGTATTTTTACAATAATTTAAAAAGTTCGGGTTTCCATTCCAGAGAAATGTCGGTATGAACTGAAATAAAATCGGTTTCGAGGGTACTCGCGAAGTCTAATGTGGGTAGTGTAAAGTGGTTTCCCGGTTTTGAGAAATTGAAAATTGTGTCGCGGTCATATTTACACTCCTAGTTATACGAATTTCACGCCCTAATAAAATCTGACTACATAAATAGACGTCAGGCATATATATAATTGTTAAAATACACACACATAAAGTGTTTGAATGTCCACTACTAAAACAAACACGATAATTAAATTTTATTCAAATAATAATAATGTACTTAAAATGTCTATTTTCTTTATACAAGTTATGTACATACAGTTAATATGCGACAATAGTGCACAAACAAGGAGCTAACTAACTTTGTGAGAGACTGGTGCCCTGAGGTAGGTTTAAAAACCTAAATTACAGGTCACCAGGGCCCTCCCGCGGCTAGATGTCTGTGATTTGGACCATCATAGCAATGCAGTATACTTAAGTAAGTTTGAAATAAGAAACAAACAACAAAAAAGTGGGTGTAAATACCAGACCGTGAGTTAGTAACCAGAGAAAGTGTAAAGAAGAGATGTGAGAGTGGATGTGAGAGGTTGCTTGAGTGAGTGTGGTGCGAGTATGGTTGATGGTATGTAGAAGCAATAAAAGGGGATGAATAGCAGGTAGTTTATCTGAGAGGAATAAACAAATTCTCAGTTTCCTGATAGTCAAGGGTTTTCAAATATGTAGTGACTGAAATTTTACACTTGTGTTTAGTTTGAGGACTTATATTATTACGGATGTTATTTAGCTTATTGTACAGATATGGTCCGAGAAAAAAGAAGAAATTACGCGAGTGTGCAGCGCTGGAAGGTTAAGTTAGGCATACTCTGCCTTCGGGGCATGGTTGCTTCAGGAAGTACCTGTGTCGCATAAACAGGGAGCCGGACGCCCGGTGTCACCACTGCGTCGACTGCCGGGAGGACACGGCGTGGCATGCGAGTCCTGGGACGCAGTGGTCTGCTCCTGCGAAACAGTCGTCTCGCAGAAAAAGGCTGCGGAAAGGGAGAGGGTGATCTCATCCACTCACCCGGCCCGCAGAAGGCGCACCGGGCGTTGGCGGAGGGCTGACAATGCCCTCTTCCAGCCCCTCTAAATGGGTCCAGGGGCGACGGACTCGGGGACGTCCGTCGCTACCCACACATCAGGACCCGAGATGGCGGCACGTAGTGTTCCACGCGCGCCCCTCTTAGACGTCGCGGGGAAGTCAAACACCTCACTCCTCCCTCAGACCCGAAGAGGCCCGCAGCGGCGGGCCGGCACCAGTCGGGGGTTGCGGAAGGATCGTACGTTACCGCGACCCCCGGCGTAGGTGTGAGATGGAACACCGGGGTGGTATTTAGTCAGTAAGAGTCTGACAGACCCCACCACCCGCCCCAGGGCGGCGGATATCCATGAGGATTTTCCACCCCAGAAACAAAAGAAAATAAAAATCCAACTCTGCCTTTTCGGTGCTCAGCCCTATACAGATTCTGATCGTATTGTAACAAAGAGAAAAATAATTTATTGTGGTTCATAAGATGTTGTGTTAGTTACAGGTAAGTCTGCTTTGTCCCACCACCGAGGCAAACATAATTCATATTATAAGTTCGGTAGGTACATAATTAAAATAAAATACGTACAAAGAGCTTATGAGCTGTGACTAAGTCTTTTGTAAAATTCTTCTATATGTGCCTTCCAATTTACTTTGCTATCCTTATAGAGACACAGAAATTTGGTTACAACGATTTCTTCTATGCTGGTTTGAGAGTAATATAAATAAACAGCAAAATAGTAGGTAACTTAGCTCCACAAAAGCCAATCCTCAAATCAACGCCATCTAGCGAAAACCGTCGTAACATAACAACAAAACGCCCTAAACACAGCGGCCATTGTCTAAATTCAAACTTGGACAAAAACAGTACGACAACTGTTCGATTTTTTTATAAAAATAAAACTTGAACTCCCGTCGTTCAACGGAAGCGATCGAATATGATTTTTTATTTGTAAAAAAGCGCATAACTTTTTTCATTTTAAACTAGTACTTACTCGTAACTTTAAATTAGTTCGAGGACGTTGTTGGATGCTTCTAGAGACACAATTACCTACATTCGTGCTACTTACACATTACAATTGTGTTTTGTTTGTTAGTGAAGTATGTTTACATTTGAAAGTTCCGGCAATGTAAAGGAAGCTATTTCCATTTAGTATTTAAGTCGGTAAAATTCATTGCTGAACATTGGCAATGAAAATAATGATTTGGGAAAACGGCAAAAATCATCACAGAGAGGTAAACGTAAGGAAGGTGTAACCTGCCATACGAGGCAATAAAAATTGCAATTGTCCGTACGGGAATCAAACCTGAAATGAACAGTGCAGCTCTCACAATCTCTCCACTACAGCGCTATTTGTTTACAACCTATCCAATTTCAAAATACTTCTTTTTTAAGTTTACTTTTCATGACTATACGATTTAAAATCACATTGCCTTGTCCCAAGAGCCCACAAAATTACAAAAAAGTAAACAAATAAACTTCAATCAGATCGATAGGAGTCTCATTCTCTATGGAGTTGGTAGGTGTACTCTGCACAGTTTAATTTCATTTGTTGGTCGTGCCTCGGGCCGGTCTTGGTTTAGTATTTGTGAAAGTTGAATTAAAAGAGAAAAACTGTGTGGTGAACAAAATAATGTAGTTGTTGAAATGACACAAAGTCAAAGTCATAGCATTTATTTCAAGTAGGCACATAAAACGCACTTTTGAACGTCAACAATCACAATCTAACACAATTGAATCAACCAAATTCATTCTGGGGGAAATGTACTACAAGATTTTTATTGTGAAACGGTGTGGATCAAGATAAAACAGACGGTCTGTATAATTAATCTTATACTTAGTCTTCTTTAAAAAAATATTGAATACCAGCTGCGCCCCGTGGTTTCACCCGCATAAGTTTCGATCTTGTTGGAATATCCGGATATAAAGTACCCTATGTCCGAATTCAGGTCATGGGCTACCCGTGTGCCAAATTTCATACACGTCCGTTCAGCTGTTTTAGCATGAAAGCGTAACAAACAAACAAAAATCAAATCTTTTCTCTTTATAATATTATTATTTCGTTTACTTATCTTCATACTTATTAAATACATTTTTAAATAATTTTAAAATGATATTGAAAAAAAAAAACATTTAAAATAGTAGTCCGCCGGTATCGGGAGCAGGGTCTAAGCTACCGGTGATTAGGGCTCCAGAGACAGGAAATTCCTCTCGATACGAGCCGTATCGAGGAGTACTGCCTTTTGAATCAGGCCCTTGATCCAACCGCCTAACGAGAGTTTCGAGAAATGTTGATGGAAGCTTTCGGCCCTCAGGCCATTGGCCGATATGATTATTATACATTATAGATAATTAGGTTGAATTCTAACTGTGTGTACAGTGGTCTCCACATTCTCCACTCTGTCTTTTTATGAGTTTGCAATACAATTATTTAATTTGTTGTGAGCGAGCATTTTCTCCATTCAAATCATGCAAAGTTAGCAAAATTCTTAAATGTTAATGAATAAAGTGTGCTTTTATTTAACTTGAACTTTAAAAGCCAAGTCAAAGGTTGTAGCTAAGTAGAATTTCAAAAGAAAATGACGTTATAGATAAAGATAACTACTTTAGACGCCAGTAAAAGTTGTAAAGAGTTGAAAAGTTAAGGGCACAAAATAGATGGGTAGTTAAAAGTTAACGAAGCAGTACCCTGTGGTAAGATTCCAAACCGCTGGGTTTTAATTACTTTAACTATTAAGTATTAAGAAAAGCTGAACCAGCGGCACTGTCTGTGACAGCTTACAAACTATACAACTATAGCTTATCCATTCAATATACATAGTTCTCGCGGGACTTCATTATTGCGGCTCGTTGAACAATGTAGTAAGGCATCTGTTTCCTCAAATACGTATACAGTGACTGTACCTGACTAACCCCAGGCTGATAAAATTTTCGTTTTTCCTAATTATGTTAAGGTTGGTTTCCCTCTCAGGGTGGCATGGAGAGTGCGATTGTCGCAACTCAGCGCTGGGCACGCCACAATTGCGGCAATAAGTCCCCTCTTTGAAGGAGTGGCTAGAGAGGCACCACGGCGTCCTCACCTTCCGCCTGATGCAGGTCCTCACCGGACACGGTTGTTTCGGGAGGTTCCTGTTCCGGATAAGGCGGGAGGAAATGCCCGGGTGTCACCATTATGTGGATTGCACGGAGGACAAGGTGGAGCATACGGTGGAGGTCTGTCCTGCTTGGGCGGAGCACCGCCGTGTGCTAGTGGAGGCGATTGGCGGTGGCGATCGCTCGCGTCCGGCCCTGGTCCAGGCCACGGTACGGAGCGAGAGGGTTTGGGTAGCCATCACCTCCTTCTGCGAAGCAGTAAATGCTCGCAAAGGAGTAGGCGGAACGCATGAGAGAGAGGCACTGCGTCGGCTGTGACTGCGACCGCGTCGGCTGCGATTGCGACTGCGTCCACTGCGACTGTGTTGGATGTGACTGCGTTGGGTGCAACTGCGGCTGCGTCGGCTGCGACTGTGACTGTGTCGACTGCGACTGTGTTGGCTGCGACTCTGGCGGCTGTGACCGGCTAAAAAGCCCACTTGGCAGCAATGGAGAACCAGGTCCATTGCTCATGCTTGCATCTTCATGGTTATGGTTAAGCGTTTACCGCTCTATAATTTCAGGATGTCGTTTTTGTTCAGCAGACGGCGTCCGCAAGCATCTTTCATCGAAAACATTCATATTTTAACTGTATCAATGTAGAACGACCAAAACTTACTTATGCCTATAGAAGCACGAGGAACAGGATGTAAAGTTCACTCATACCTCAATGGAAAAGGGAGGATCCTCCGACCAGACGAGTGTCGTGTCTGGTCGGCAACTGCCCGACGATTGATGTCGGTTGATGCTAGTCGCGCGGTAAACTCTGCTTGCGCGATGCATGATTTGCGTGACGTCAGTATGACGCGCAGCTCGCATGCGGCGATGTAGATACCATCATCTAATCATTTACATTTTAAATACAATCGGAAACAATTATATAATTCTTTAAAATATTATATTTAACATAACGTAATATACAGGAATTAATTGACGCACAACTTTAGATGTAAAAACAATGTTTAGTAAAACGGATATTGAACACATAACAAATACCGCCATCTAATATTATAAGATGACAGTCATATCAACCGTAAAAATGACTGTCATCATACCAACAACAATAATAATAATTAGAAGAACAAAATAATATTCTCAAATCAACAGCCTATCTTATTATTAGCTAAATTCTAACACTGACTGCGGGGCGGGTGCGCGTGCGCCTGCATTCGGTATGCACAACAAAATAGGTTTTCTAGAACCGCACTTTTCCAGTGAGCCACAGCTGCTGAACGAAATACCAACAGCACATTTTATTATGAACGAAGAGTACGTATTTACCGCTATGTCGAATATGATAACAACAATAAAATGTTATCTCGTGAACATCACCCACTGACTGTATGCACCAATTCATCATTTTCGTTTGATAATTTCAGAACTTTGGCTAGAAAACAATGTCAACAAAAACGATGACCTACTTCAGAAACCTGATCATCATCGAAAACTTCTTCGGCATCAGTCGACCTCACCTTTTCGAAGACCAGAGAACTAGACTCATTTGTGACGTCATTTCTATCAGCGTTATCATTACTATCACAAGTCTTATCATCATGGATCTTATCACTGCCAAATTGAGTATTGGATGCCGGATTCTTGAGCTTATAATTTGCATTGAATATTATGGGTTAGTAGTCGGATCGAGATTTCGAAAACAGATATTTTATGCCATTGACAGACTGGATAAAAAATGTGGAGTCGATGAAGAATATGGATCCAATGTTCAAGCAAAAACTACAAAAATGATTTTTGTATTTCTACCATCAGTTGTCATTGATTTCGTTGGGCTGAAAATGTTAGGAGTTGATACTGGTTTTGCAGCATTTCTCACAGTGGCAATGACTGTTCATGATGCGGAAATAGCTTTTGCCTCTTTGATGATTGAAACTGTTAATCTGAGGCTTGAGAAATTGAAAGATGCTTTACCTAATGCTGGTTCAAGGATTTATAGGCATATTTTGATTGCTACAGCCCATGTGAGTGAGCAGTATACTCCAAGAGTAAGTACTTTAACCCCAATTTTTCAGTGTTCTGTACTTTTTTTGTAACAATTTGCTATATTTGATGACTTTTCCAATGTTAATGTTTTTTACTTATTTATTTTACTATTTCAAGATTTTAAGTTGGCTACTGCCATTTGCAACAAGTTTCAAATTATATATACTCTTTCAGCTAGAACCTTTAGTTTTAGTTAAGGCAGAATATTTTACTATTATTGTAATATTATTTATTACATTAAGCCGGTGTTGTCCCAATACATAATTTATAGTATTTTTTTTTTTAAATTTGTGTTTACATAGTTGTTAAATATGTATAGTTTACATGATGTATTTGATTTTATTTTAACCAATAAACTCTCATCGTTTTTCAGCTACTAATGATGCTAGCAGTAACTCTAGTGACAACAATAGCCTACGAATTCATCTTAGTCCTCGCCGACTCCGAAAGAGTAAGTACAAAAACACAAATTACATTTCCCTTTTTTAATCTCGTATGAATAATAAGATTACGAAAGCTTCCCTACATCTCAATGAAGATGGCTTTTTAGAAAAATCCTTAAGTATATTCGTATTAGTACCATAAATCAGAGGATAATGGTTGTGTGTGGCCATTAAGTAAGAGAGATGCCACGTTGAAATTGAAAATCCGCAGTATATTTGCTCAAGTTGTTATGGCTCATGATTATTTTGATAATGCGATGCTGACCTGGAATTAAGATTAATATGTGTAGACTGTGTTGGAAATATTACGGGGCGATGTTATGCATAGGCAATGAGCTGGCAACGTGTCACTGTTTGTAACGGTGCATGTCGGCTTGGAAATTAAAGCGTTGAAATTGATGTGAATGAAACCTAACTCTAACAAGCTTTGTCTGCAAACTAAGAACTAGAAACCTGTTAAGAGTATTCTGACTTGTTTAACCTGAAATATAATTGCTTTCAAAATACAGGGTAGCAGAAACATCGACGCGCTAACTGTAATCATGAATTCAGCACGTCTTATTTTTTTATTTTATTTATTTATTCAAATCTTACCTACAACTACCATTACAGATCAGCGATCCAATGCGATAGAGAGGTCTTATACGCTAAATCCTTAATCTACATCCTATAAAATTACATAAAATATCCTAAATCTTAACCTACATCTAAATAACATATTATAAATAACGTAACTTTTGCGAATTCACTCAAGTTGCACCACAATACATCAACCCTCTCGTGAACCTCGTTCACGACACGCATGGTTCTAGTGAGAGGAGTTCTCGCCAGTAGGTTGGTTCTGGCTGCAGGCACAGCAAGCAGGGGCGGGCGTCGCCGCCTCCACACGTACCGGTCTGGCACGCAAAGCTCCAGGTGCCGCAGCACTCCCGGGTTATGCGCCTCGCCACGCAGTAGCTTCACTACATACGCTGCGAGTGCAAAGTCCCGTGGCATCTTTAATGCGTTGTACCCTACCATACCCAGTACAAATAGTGTAGGGTACATCAATGGGTAAAATGGATATACTTGAACTTGAAGTACACGTGTCTTGTGAACTTATTTTGGTGATTCTAGACGGTAGAATAGTTATCTACCGTCGGTTGTCAAAAAAAAATCTGCTGTCTAATAGAAAAGTGCAATACCTACGCGGTTAAAATGTATTGAACAGCAATTTCTTTTTCGTCTAACCGATGTGTAATTTCAACGCAGAGGCTTCAGAATCATACACATATTCTAAGATAACAGGTTACGCGCAGATAGCCTTACCACCCTGTGTAGGTATTACTTTTGTCTTCTATTTTTATTTATATATGGAATACGATATATATGGAAACAAACAGTTGTATACAATAAATATACAAAGTGTCTTAAACATATGCCGTAACAAAATATACTACCCACTACATTTTCCACAGATTACTACTACACAAAACAAAACACAAACACTAAGACAAACTGATTAGCAAACCTAAATGGTTAACTGTAACCAGGGTATGTAGAAACATTAGAAGTTACTGTTGATCCTTATTTTTTTTCATTATTTCATTTTATAGAGGTATGAGGAACAGGGTGTAAAGTTTGCTCATACCTCCATAGAAAAGGGAGGATCCTCCGACCATACGGGTGTCGTGTCTGTGGGCTGCCCGACGATTGATGTCGAGTCGTTGTATATATGCTAGTAGCGCTGTAAACTCTGCTTGCGCGATGCAGGATTTTGCGTGACGGCAGTGGGATGCGTAGTTTGCATGTGGCGATGTAGATACCGCTACAAGTTCTTAACAAGTTCGTTAAGGTATATCTGTTTACAAATAATATATCAATTGCACAGAATAGCTTATTGTATGTGTCGACTAAATAGCGTAGCGGTGAGTGCACACCAGCATTAGATTTGCAAGAGCTAGTAGCAAAAAGTTGCCTAGTGCGCACCCCCCCGCCCCTGCACTGGTCGAGGAACCAGGTAACATAAACTGAACCAAGTAGGGTCAGTCGATTACTTGTCTTCATCACTAATCCAGTCTTACCAAGCGGTGTCGTGTAAAATACTGGTACTCAGCTGAACCCATGATTAGGAAAATAATTATAAAGATGATTCCATCACTACTCCACAGTCATCATCATCATCATTCTCCTGTCCTTATCCAAATTTATTTGTTGTCGGCGCAACATGTCTTCTTCTTCCACACTTCTCTATCAGTCGTCATCTCGGTAGTCACTCTCTTTCTAGCGATATCATATATCACACAGTCCATCCATCGTTTCACTAATACATAGTACTTACCTAGTAGTCCAAATGCAGAGTTAATATACAAATAGCAAACAAACGTTCGTATCTGTTTGCTACTGTGCTGCTAAATTAATTGATATCAATCGGTAAACATTCAAGTATTTAAATGCTACTTCACACTACATACACTCGTGGAAAAATACAAGTCGTTGTATGTACGCGTTGTTTGTATTGTTATTATAATAGCTAAGAGTCTGGATTTACGCCCAGTAGATGCCATGAGACATGCCCCGTATTACACAGAACTTAAACATAGATACTCGTAACTGCCAAAATATGCGGGTGTGTCAAACACAGCTGCCTACCCCTTCGGAATAAGCGCATGATATTCTGGTATTGTATGTGAATTTATTCATTTAGGTCAAGGTTAATTGTTTACACAATACATTTGCAACAAATTACTTCATTATAATTTTTTATAAGTGCAACAATTACTTACAGGCCAGCACCACATGCAACATTATATTATTATTCTAAAAAGATTATTATTATTTAACAAAATGGGGCTTGTAATTAGCAGTGTGTTTGTTATATATCATTATTATTATAATTTTATTAGCCTGTAAGCCTTCTGAGAATAAAGAAAACAAGAAAAAATAAGGATTGATAAATCGTGTAGCAAAATTAATAACAACAAGTTCATAAAACAGATTGATAACAGCATCATTAATAAATTGTGGT
The DNA here is from genome assembly GCA_937001585.2 of Brachylomia viminalis. Classification (NCBI taxonomy): domain Eukaryota; kingdom Metazoa; phylum Arthropoda; class Insecta; order Lepidoptera; family Noctuidae; genus Brachylomia; species Brachylomia viminalis. The sequence continues at coordinate 1,690,542 of OW443307.2, read as the reverse complement.
CGTTCATTTGTTGTATATATAATGAATACTTCATTCTATTACAGATAATATACCTATCAATCTACCTAATATGGCGTGAATCAAGAGCCATGTATTCTTTATGGACGATGTGTTCTGCAATATCCAGGACGGGTACTATTTGCAGTCAACTATCACTGTACTTAGCTGGTAGACTAACACAAGATCGGAGCATCAGCAAAGGTAATCTATAATCTAGAGTAGGTAATAATTTATAAGCTTAATATGTATAGTCGTTCTCGTAATTGCTCAATACTCAATATTTTTATTGCTTTACCATAATGTGTACTTAGGTGGTAAACTATATAATTTAGATCATTATGGACCCTGCAGGGCACAGCAAAAGGGTAGGAGAGAGGAAGCCTTGCTTTAGGAGATTTAAAATATTTACATTTCGCTTATTTATATAACTATTATTTTAATTGCAAAATGTACTTAAATATAATAGATTATTTTTACATTCCTGTATAAAATTGTGTAGCATAATTATGTTTATACCATTCCCCCTCTAAAAAGCTTATTTTATTCACTGAAAACAGTGAATAAAAAGCACTTTTACTCACTGTTATATCGCTACACAAGTTGACCATCCTAATAATAATAACAAGAAAAATACTCTTCATTTTAGTAATTGTTCCAATTTTAATGTGCATTTCAATTAATTTAAGCTTCCTTTTTCTTTATCAAATGTTTATTTTCGCTTAAATCTTTCTTTTTCTCGTAGTTATGGTATAAAGTATAGTATGCAACTATTGAATAAAACGGATTTATATCGAGGGCCATGAATCACTCGCGTCGCTCAGGATTCTAATACTTGAATCACTCGCTACGCTCGTGATTCATCTATGGCCCTCGCTTTAAATCCGTCCTTTATTCACTAATTGCATAATATACTATTATTAATTTATTGCTTGATCACTCTAAATTTGAATGTCACTTGCACGTCATAAAACGACAAGGTCCATTTGTCTATGTAACAGTTAGATAGATTCAACTTTAGTGAAGTTTTAATTTACCAGGAATTGTTGACAAACGTTGTAAAACTATTACGAGGTCGACTATTAAATACTACTACTAAATCTAGCTTGCTTCGGTATTACTGACAAATGATACTATAATTGCGACGGTTGAGTGGTTATAAGTTGTGCAGTGAATAAAAAAATTATAACAATAAACCGTCAGTGAATCTGACAGCTTTTACTTAGTGTTAGACTTAAAATTCATGATAGTTACTATTCTACGGACATTTTAACGACTACAATGAGTCCATACGCTGTGAGTAAACAGTTATACTTTCCGTCTTTAAGATAAGATAATTTGTTTGCGTAAAACATGGTATACATATGTGTTATTAGATCATACATGTTTTGCTGCAAACTTCAACGAATAAATAAAGAAGAAGATAAGAAGAGGAAATAAGAAGAGGTTTTAGCTGTGCAGTACTATCACTAGGTAAAGTCAACCATCCACTGCTACACGGTGCGCGCGGAGAGGTCCGCCACGTTAGCTGCACGGTTATTTTGCTCTCCAGCCACGCATACGTGAGAAGCATGACCATAAGTCGTAGTGGATGATTTCGCCTACATTATGTAACAAAAGTACACATGCGTAACTTAGCTTTGGGTTCGCTGTGGAGTAGCACCTTTAAAGTTGAAAGTTCCATGAATTCCTGACTTTTATCATTCCTGAATGCTTGGATGGTGGTGAATCATTTACTATTAATTTCGAAATACTTGAATTTTTTCAGCTAAAAACCCAAATCAATACAAGACAGTTCATCGGTGGTACGCCATAGTGATATCCCAACAGCCTCAATACGTCAGTGGTTCCATCCTATCAATCGGCCTCAGCACACCAATACTTGTGCTGGATCTGAGCATCAACTACATGCTGATTATAGTCCAGGTAAATATACTAGCGCACACACACACATACACACATTACTAGCAGAATGGATTGTCGATGCCGGGCCGAAAGATTCTGGAGTGGCAAACGCGTATCGGAAAGCGCACCGGTGAAAGGCCTCCCACAAGGCGAGCCGTTGATATTGTGAAACCCACTGGATACGAGGACCATAGGGCCGGTCGATGTGGCGACGTTGGGGAGGCCTATGTCCATCAGTGGACTTCATTCAGCTGAAATATACCAATGCAAAAACAGTTTACCTACCTATAATAGAGTAATACAAGTGACTCATAATCTGCCTAACCCTTTCCCAACAATGTTGGGGTCGGCTTCCAGTCTAACGAATCCAAATATTTTACATGGCGTGATTGCCTATCTGACCTCTGCAACCCAATCACTGAGTAACAAAATCTCTTAGTGAGACAGGTTGTCATACTTCCGGGCTTCTGAAATTCTGAATATCCATAATGGCTGCCTAAGAACGACAGCCGGGATCGTGTAAAATAAGTAATTAATAAAAATTTAAAAAAAAATTAGTGAAAATAGCCCATCTCCTGTAATCCGTGGTGTTGTAAAAGGTTTCCATTGCACTTTTTTAAATTTATTTTTTAAGTTGCAAATTAAATTGTCTCTCCTAATAGTTACGAGAAGTATCGGTCTTTTCACAATGAAATAAGTTGAATCAAATTAATAAAGTTAATAAGTTGGAACATTTTATCACTGATTTAATAAATATTTTTTAATTGTTACAGATGTATCATGCTTACAAATAAACCTAATACGGAGTATACCTTGTCAGAGCGGGGAGGATCCTCTAAAAATGCATGTACCTATACTACTCGTATGCAGGGATGATGAAATGTGGATGGAACTTAATTTAAATTTACATCCTGATGAAGGTATTATGATCGTGTTGCATTACCAACAGCCTCAAAAATATTTGAGAAAGCCATGTGCGATCGTGTTTATGCATTTTGTGAAAAATATGATATATTCAATGATAGTCAGAATGGTTTTCGCAAAAACCGATCTACCGTTTTGGCTGTTTATAAATATATGCAGGAAGCCCTCAATATAATTAACAATAAAAAATACGCTGTAGGATTACTAGACATGACGAAAGCTTATGATAAGGTACAATTTGACATATTATTGAATAAACTTTATAACATCGGTATCCGCGGAAAAAGTTACGAATGGTTCTCATCTTATTTAAAAAACAGAGAACAAGTTGTAGAAATAGAACATTACAATCATAAATCAAAATAAATAGAATTAATTCGATCTAAAAACATACCGGTGAACGCTTCTATACCACAAGGAAGTGTAATAGGGTGCCTGCTATTCCTTGTTTACATAAACGATCTCCCTAATCACATCAATGAGCCATGCGTATTGTTCGCTGATGATATCTCTATCTTAACATCATGCGATAATAATATAAATTTAAACCTAAAATTGAGCTCTATACTTGACACTGCAACACGCTGGATGAACGAACACAACCTTGAAATAAACTTTAATAAGACAAAAATAATAACTTTCCACCCCCGACAAAAAATACCTTTAAGTATAAGTTTCAAATACGACGGTTCAAAATTAGAAACAGTAAATTAATTTACCCTTTTAGGCCTTGACATAGATTCACACATAGATTGGAAATCACATATTCAAAAAGTAAGTTCGAAATTATCCAAGTACGCCCATACGTACGTACGTACGTAGTACGTTCATACGCCCTCCGAGAAATCAAAAAAACAACAGACCTCAAAACGGCACTAGTAACATATTACGCGTACGCATTTGCATGGCTCAAGTATGGAGTTGTCTTATGGGGAAATAGTACAGAGGCGCCCACATTATTCACTCTACAGAAAAACGATTAGAATTTTAATGAATATCAAAGATACAGATTCCTGTAAACCACACTTTAAAGACCTAAAATGATTAACCCTGCCCTGCCTCTACATATTTGAAATTTGTAAATTTGTACGAAAATATCCACAATTCTATACCAAAAGAGGAGATATTCAAACTAAAATATCACTCAGACATGAAAGCAGATTAAACATACCCACTTCACGCATAAAAATGCACTCTTCTAGTACATTTGTTATGCCCATTAAAATATATAATAGGTTACCGGAATGCATCAAAAATATAAATAACAATAATACTTTTATCAATAAATTGAAACAATTTCTAATAATCAAAAGCTACTACACCATTGACGAATACATTAGAGATAAATTTCATAAACAATAAAAACCATTTTTACATACCGTCCGCGAATCGTCTGCCAAACCTGCATTTAATTTTGCAAATTATACTATTTTTATTTAATATTTTTCTTAACAAAAAGCGCCTTCATCCTCTCTTATTAAACATTAAATTAGCTGTGCCCGACAAGGTCCATAATTGATTCGATGTTTTAACATACCAACTGTTATAATGTACACATTATGGAATGCAATAAAGTATTGAGTATTGGAATAACATGATTAAGACTGAAAATATCTCATTCTACGTTTTGCCGTTTGAATTTAATTGTCTTTTCAATATTAAGCATTAAAATAACCAGTTTAACACAGGGTGTTAGGTCAAGCGAGGGACACACTTTAAGGGAGTTTACTTTACATGACCATGAACAACTTATACTGTGTCTGTTACAAAAATGTATGGAGCAGCTGATTTTTGGTCGTAATTTCTGATTTTGTCAGTCAGCATCAGTTGCTCATACATTTTTTTCGCATAATCCTGTAATTCTTTAATCAAAGTCATGATTAAATACAGTATGGAGTTAGGCGGTTAACTACCAACTTTTTTATTAAATAGTAACAATATTAATTTTGTCCCATGACTCATAAAATACGTTCATACCTGACACAGTATCAAACTTCACTGTAGCACCAAATATAACAAGTTTAGATACTAAAAGAACTAGTTGCTACATAATTGCTACGGCGTAGCGGGAATCGCCGCTACGCAAGCTACGCCGTAGCAGTCGTAGTTTTGTACGTGTGTTTAAGTTTTGGTTTGAAAATATTTTTAGTTCATATTTACCTTTATTTTAGTAAAAATCATGTTGTATGCTGGTAAAGTTTTAGTTTCAAGCTACATGTAAAACGTGAAAAATTGAAATGCTGTAAAATACTCTCATCTTTGGAGGACTTATTTAAGCATTCTATGTGAGAACCATGCTGTGAATCCAAATATCGGTCATCGGACGTTGGTTGACAAAAAATATGGAACTTTCTTTTCATAGAAACTAGTGTCTACTATGTAACTACGCATGCAGCTCTTCATTGGTAGTCACATTGCACAAGCACCACCAAATTGAGCGAAAACGATCGAAAAAAAATGTTGTTGAATTCAACTGCATTTTTCAATAGGTATCACAGAATAAAAAAGTGCATAATTTTACACACAAAAAGTACTAACAATTGTAACTTCTTAAACTTTACAAAAAAATATACCATACAAACACTGCAATGCCTAATGTGGATTTTATTCGTAATTTCGGTGTTATCATCTATTCTAAGCTTTGCTTAGACCTACACATAGGAAAGATTGTTAATAAAGCGCATTAACTATACGGATTTGTAATGCGATTAACAGTCAATTTTAAAATACCTTCTTCCTATATTTGTTTGTATAAGCCTCACGTTAGACAATTCTCAATTCAATTCTCAATTCTTTATTGCGTACCATAATGTATATACATAGTTAGTAGGAAATAATTAAATTAGTCACAATTAAGGACCCTGTCGGGCACAGCATAGATCAAGTAGGAGAGAGGAGGAAGAACGCTGGGTTTTTTTTTAATGTGGTGAATTTTATTACTAGTTAAGTAGCTGTTGCAAATTATACGGTTTTATTAATACAGAATTGAATATAATTAGATACATTATTTATTTAGTAATTGTAAAAAAAATATTATAATTTTTATTTATTACGTAATTAATATTTATGATTCCTAAGGTAAGTTATTTATTGGTTGGTTTCATATTTATTTAAACATTAAATTTATGTGTTATGAGTTGGTAGGCGTATCTTTATTAAAGTATCTGTGATAATTATGAAGTTGTTCATAATGTATTATTTAAGAATTCGCTTATACTGTAGTAGCATATGCTTTCAAGGAAAAAGCTTCAATTTATTGCTGAAGATGTTATACTCATTTGATTTTTTTATTATTTCGGGTAACTTATTATAGATTTTTATGGACATGACAAAGGTATTATTGGAGTGCATTTTTAGTGGCGATTTTGGTAAGTTCAGTCTATTTTTATGTCTTAAAATAATGTTCGTTTGTATGTTCTCTCTTTTTGTAAAGAACTCTACGAAGACAGGTGATAACTAATGTATTGATAAAAGGCAGAGAATTGAATCCTGAAGATAGCACAGTATTCTTGGGCTTAACTTTGGATGCTAAGCTTCAGTGGGGCCCACACACAGAAATTTTATTATATCTATGGGCCCACACATAGATAAATTATCAAAGCTTAGCTCTACAGCATACGCTGTTAGAAAAATTCGTAATTTAACTGACATAGAGACAACCCGTTTCGTGTACTTTAGCTATTTCCATAGTGTAATGTCGTACGGTATTCTGTTGTTGGGAAATGCCGCCGACTTTCAGACTATCATTGTTTGGCAAAAAAGATAAATTGTGTTGTTCAATCAATTCAAGATCAATTTATAAATTAAGTCCGAGACACACTCTCAGAGAGAAATTTAAGGAGATTATTGTTATGACTGTGCCTTCTCATAATAATTTTGAAAATCTTTTAAATGCCCATAAAATATAAAATTGGTTAAAAAATACAGTGATGTCCGTAATATAAATACTAGGAACAAACACACCTTTGTTGTACTACAACGAGGCTCAAGAAAATAGATGGCTCGTTCAGATGTCAATGTATTCGCTTTTATAATAAACTCCCAAGTACGTTCAAGATCTAAGCCGTAATAAATTCAAATCATTCATTACGTAAATTGTGCCGGAAAGCCTTTTATACCATTAAATATTATATTAAGGACAAACAGGCTTGGGATTGAGTTGCTTCAATTTTCTGCTTAATGTATGTTGTTGTTTGTGTTTTTTTTTTCTGTTACATGTTTGAGATGTTTAATAATTCTATAATATTTATTGTGAATGTGAGAACTATGTGAGTCATTGTTTCAAATTAAATCATGGTCTGACAGTTTAATTAGTTTATGCGGCATACCCAAATGTTTTTTCTTGGGTATTGTTCGTCGAATCGTTGAGCTCCTTATGTTCTGAGTTGAGCTGCAGGATTACTATCGACGAGTCCACTACGACAGGTCCACTCAATATGTGTGGTTGTTTCCTCAAAATACCATTTCAGACACCAACCTACATGGTGTTCATATGATCTGACCTGAAGATTATGTCTGGACTTTAAAAGAGACTGTGACCTCTGAGTTTGTTTCAGCCTTTCTTCTCAGAGTAGTAAAATAGGAAACGCCGACCTCATCTAGTTTCTAAAATATGATTGATGACTAAAAGTGTTTGTTTACCTACTTACAGAAATAAAATAATTTATCTAGTACGCTCCCAACTGAAATATGCCGTGAAATGTGCCGTTTGGAGTCCATACTACAAAAAGTACGTTGAAATGATTGAGTGCGTTCAATCTGACTGGTCCTCTCTTAGCTGCCACGGCTTATTCTACTTATTTTATTTATGGATTTTTTCGTTTACATTTCTATTTGCTGTACTCTAGACACTCAACGTGTACGTCTTATTTACATCGTTCTCACATATAATTATATAGTCAACATTAATGATGTACTGTGTTTAAGATCTGAGGATGTAACTAATATTTATGTAACAATATAATTTAAAAGAGTGTCCATGGAGTTTCTTGCCCATTCTTCTACATAGGTACCTACCTACCTCAGATCATATAGATGATCTGAGATAGGTACCTACTACGCTTTGGAAAGGGCAACTAGCTGCATATTTCTAACTGACCGACCACACCGACAATTCAAAAGTGCCTGTAAATGGTTTAATTGAAATAAATGCTTTGAGTTTGAGTTTGAGTATTCTGTAGTTACAGCGTGTGTATAGCGTTGTGGGCTGCAATATTGTCTATAAGTTTTGTGTATTTCTTATTTCAATGTTTGATATTGTAGATGTTTGTTGTTCCTTTTGAATAAAATAAATTAAAAACAGTTTGTATGTTCTAGATAGTTCGGCAAAAAGTTCATACCTACCTTTTTCCATGTCAACATTTTAAATTTAGTCGAATTATGTAGAACCAACCCTCAAAGATAGCCTAAACGGAAACATGATCCCCACAGACCAGAAGCTATTATGTAAACCAATAAATAACTAATCCAATATTTAGTAACCCTGACACCAAATACCGGCAATAACAATAAATATTTAGTGGTCTAATAATAAACTAAAAACAGGATATCGGTATACAATTTGTCTACACGCAGCAAATAAGTTAAGTGTACAGGGTAATATTGTTTATAGGTACAATTGATTTACATAAATATTTACAATGGGCCTTAAACTACAGGTATGCAATCACTGGATGATTTCTAACAAATAGAGAACAATTTTACAGACAAAGATCAATGACAATAATGATATTTAATATAATATAATATGATATGGGACAACATCCACACAAGGTCTTCAGGTCCCGAACTAGGCAGAGCATGTACTACGGTAACCTGTAGGCCAATTCTCGTACTTAAAAAACGTTCAAATTCAAGTCGCAATCTCATCTCAGCGACAATCAATGTCAAAAACCTGTCAAAAATGTATGTAAATTGACTGTAATTTTGGCAGATTGAGACTGAGATTAGAATGCGAACGGTCTTAAAAATACGGGAATTGCCCCTCTGATGACTGATATACATACTTATATACATATACACACCCAGACACAGGTCAAACAGACATGTTCATGCACACAAATGTTTGACTTGTCCGGGGATCGAACCCGGAACCAGCGGCTCAGAAGGCAGGGTCGCTACCAACTGCGCCAACCGCTCAGTCAATTAACAGGATGGTACCTGTAAATATCCAATGGTAGAGCTTAAGCCTCTACAATGAGATAAGAATGAGAGAGCAGTGGTGGCCCAGTGGTAAAGGCCGCGTCTTACGAGTTGCGGGTCGTAGGTTCAAACCCAGACAAGAGCTTTACTTTATGTAAATTATTTCATCATCATTGCTCTTAAAACCGGCAGGTCCTAGAACAAAAAAATCGAAGACATGTGACATCTAGCAAGCCGCATTTGGCCCGCGTGGTGGATTATGGCCCACTCCCTCTCACCGAGAGGAGGCCTGTGTCCCAGCAGTGGGAATATTATAGGCTGATTATGCTAAGCCCCTTGTGACTTTGCAAAAATCAATAATTAAAGCAACTAGTAGCGACACCTTTCGTGGGTCTGCTCAAGCTCGTAGGATGAAGGTTTTTATGAAATTGTGTCATGCGAACTAAATACATGTTTATTAATTATTTGAATTATATAAACATATTAAGGATATAATTTCCCACATTCTACTGGCACTTGGCACTTGCCACTTGGCCACTTGGCAGCAATGGAGAACCAGGTCCATTGCTCATGCTTGCATCTTCATGGTTATGGTTAAGCGTTTACCGCTCTATAATTTCAGGATGTCGTTTTTGTTCAGCAGACGGCGTCCGCAAGCATCTTTCATCGAAAACATTCATATTTTAACTGTATCAATGTAGAACGACCAAAACTTACTTATGCCTATAGAAGCACGAGGAACAGGATGTAAAGTTCACTCATACCTCAATGGAAAAGGGAGGATCCTCCGACCAGACGAGTGTCGTGTCTGGTCGGCAACTGCCCGACGATTGATGTCGGTTGATGCTAGTCGCGCGGTAAACTCTGCTTGCGCGATGCATGATTTGCGTGACGTCAGTATGACGCGCAGCTCGCATGCGGCGATGTAGATACCATCATCTAATCATTTACATTTTAAATACAATCGGAAACAATTATATAATTCTTTAAAATATTATATTTAACATAACGTAATATACAGGAATTAATTGACGCACAACTTTAGATGTAAAAACAATGTTTAGTAAAACGGATATTGAACACATAACAAATACCGCCATCTAATATTATAAGATGACAGTCATATCAACCGTAAAAATGACTGTCATCATACCAACAACAATAATAATAATTAGAAGAACAAAATAATATTCTCAAATCAACAGCCTATCTTATTATTAGCTAAATTCTAACACTGACTGCGGGGCGGGTGCGCGTGCGCCTGCATTCGGTATGCACAACAAAATAGGTTTTCTAGAACCGCACTTTTCCAGTGAGCCACAGCTGCTGAACGAAATACCAACAGCACATTTTATTATGAACGAAGAGTACGTATTTACCGCTATGTCGAATATGATAACAACAATAAAATGTTATCTCGTGAACATCACCCACTGACTGTATGCACCAATTCATCATTTTCGTTTGATAATTTCAGAACTTTGGCTAGAAAACAATGTCAACAAAAACGATGACCTACTTCAGAAACCTGATCATCATCGAAAACTTCTTCGGCATCAGTCGACCTCACCTTTTCGAAGACCAGAGAACTAGACTCATTTGTGACGTCATTTCTATCAGCGTTATCATTACTATCACAAGTCTTATCATCATGGATCTTATCACTGCCAAATTGAGTATTGGATGCCGGATTCTTGAGCTTATAATTTGCATTGAATATTATGGGTTAGTAGTCGGATCGAGATTTCGAAAACAGATATTTTATGCCATTGACAGACTGGATAAAAAATGTGGAGTCGATGAAGAATATGGATCCAATGTTCAAGCAAAAACTACAAAAATGATTTTTGTATTTCTACCATCAGTTGTCATTGATTTCGTTGGGCTGAAAATGTTAGGAGTTGATACTGGTTTTGCAGCATTTCTCACAGTGGCAATGACTGTTCATGATGCGGAAATAGCTTTTGCCTCTTTGATGATTGAAACTGTTAATCTGAGGCTTGAGAAATTGAAAGATGCTTTACCTAATGCTGGTTCAAGGATTTATAGGCATATTTTGATTGCTACAGCCCATGTGAGTGAGCAGTATACTCCAAGAGTAAGTACTTTAACCCCAATTTTTCAGTGTTCTGTACTTTTTTTGTAACAATTTGCTATATTTGATGACTTTTCCAATGTTAATGTTTTTTACTTATTTATTTTACTATTTCAAGATTTTAAGTTGGCTACTGCCATTTGCAACAAGTTTCAAATTATATATACTCTTTCAGCTAGAACCTTTAGTTTTAGTTAAGGCAGAATATTTTACTATTATTGTAATATTATTTATTACATTAAGCCGGTGTTGTCCCAATACATAATTTATAGTATTTTTTTTTTTAAATTTGTGTTTACATAGTTGTTAAATATGTATAGTTTACATGATGTATTTGATTTTATTTTAACCAATAAACTCTCATCGTTTTTCAGCTACTAATGATGCTAGCAGTAACTCTAGTGACAACAATAGCCTACGAATTCATCTTAGTCCTCGCCGACTCCGAAAGAGTAAGTACAAAAACACAAATTACATTTCCCTTTTTTAATCTCGTATGAATAATAAGATTACGAAAGCTTCCCTACATCTCAATGAAGATGGCTTTTTAGAAAAATCCTTAAGTATATTCGTATTAGTACCATAAATCAGAGGATAATGGTTGTGTGTGGCCATTAAGTAAGAGAGATGCCACGTTGAAATTGAAAATCCGCAGTATATTTGCTCAAGTTGTTATGGCTCATGATTATTTTGATAATGCGATGCTGACCTGGAATTAAGATTAATATGTGTAGACTGTGTTGGAAATATTACGGGGCGATGTTATGCATAGGCAATGAGCTGGCAACGTGTCACTGTTTGTAACGGTGCATGTCGGCTTGGAAATTAAAGCGTTGAAATTGATGTGAATGAAACCTAACTCTAACAAGCTTTGTCTGCAAACTAAGAACTAGAAACCTGTTAAGAGTATTCTGACTTGTTTAACCTGAAATATAATTGCTTTCAAAATACAGGGTAGCAGAAACATCGACGCGCTAACTGTAATCATGAATTCAGCACGTCTTATTTTTTTATTTTATTTATTTATTCAAATCTTACCTACAACTACCATTACAGATCAGCGATCCAATGCGATAGAGAGGTCTTATACGCTAAATCCTTAATCTACATCCTATAAAATTACATAAAATATCCTAAATCTTAACCTACATCTAAATAACATATTATAAATAACGTAACTTTTGCGAATTCACTCAAGTTGCACCACAATACATCAACCCTCTCGTGAACCTCGTTCACGACACGCATGGTTCTAGTGAGAGGAGTTCTCGCCAGTAGGTTGGTTCTGGCTGCAGGCACAGCAAGCAGGGGCGGGCGTCGCCGCCTCCACACGTACCGGTCTGGCACGCAAAGCTCCAGGTGCCGCAGCACTCCCGGGTTATGCGCCTCGCCACGCAGTAGCTTCACTACATACGCTGCGAGTGCAAAGTCCCGTGGCATCTTTAATGCGTTGTACCCTACCATACCCAGTACAAATAGTGTAGGGTACATCAATGGGTAAAATGGATATACTTGAACTTGAAGTACACGTGTCTTGTGAACTTATTTTGGTGATTCTAGACGGTAGAATAGTTATCTACCGTCGGTTGTCAAAAAAAAATCTGCTGTCTAATAGAAAAGTGCAATACCTACGCGGTTAAAATGTATTGAACAGCAATTTCTTTTTCGTCTAACCGATGTGTAATTTCAACGCAGAGGCTTCAGAATCATACACATATTCTAAGATAACAGGTTACGCGCAGATAGCCTTACCACCCTGTGTAGGTATTACTTTTGTCTTCTATTTTTATTTATATATGGAATACGATATATATGGAAACAAACAGTTGTATACAATAAATATACAAAGTGTCTTAAACATATGCCGTAACAAAATATACTACCCACTACATTTTCCACAGATTACTACTACACAAAACAAAACACAAACACTAAGACAAACTGATTAGCAAACCTAAATGGTTAACTGTAACCAGGGTATGTAGAAACATTAGAAGTTACTGTTGATCCTTATTTTTTTTCATTATTTCATTTTATAGAGGTATGAGGAACAGGGTGTAAAGTTTGCTCATACCTCCATAGAAAAGGGAGGATCCTCCGACCATACGGGTGTCGTGTCTGTGGGCTGCCCGACGATTGATGTCGAGTCGTTGTATATATGCTAGTAGCGCTGTAAACTCTGCTTGCGCGATGCAGGATTTTGCGTGACGGCAGTGGGATGCGTAGTTTGCATGTGGCGATGTAGATACCGCTACAAGTTCTTAACAAGTTCGTTAAGGTATATCTGTTTACAAATAATATATCAATTGCACAGAATAGCTTATTGTATGTGTCGACTAAATAGCGTAGCGGTGAGTGCACACCAGCATTAGATTTGCAAGAGCTAGTAGCAAAAAGTTGCCTAGTGCGCACCCCCCCGCCCCTGCACTGGTCGAGGAACCAGGTAACATAAACTGAACCAAGTAGGGTCAGTCGATTACTTGTCTTCATCACTAATCCAGTCTTACCAAGCGGTGTCGTGTAAAATACTGGTACTCAGCTGAACCCATGATTAGGAAAATAATTATAAAGATGATTCCATCACTACTCCACAGTCATCATCATCATCATTCTCCTGTCCTTATCCAAATTTATTTGTTGTCGGCGCAACATGTCTTCTTCTTCCACACTTCTCTATCAGTCGTCATCTCGGTAGTCACTCTCTTTCTAGCGATATCATATATCACACAGTCCATCCATCGTTTCACTAATACATAGTACTTACCTAGTAGTCCAAATGCAGAGTTAATATACAAATAGCAAACAAACGTTCGTATCTGTTTGCTACTGTGCTGCTAAATTAATTGATATCAATCGGTAAACATTCAAGTATTTAAATGCTACTTCACACTACATACACTCGTGGAAAAATACAAGTCGTTGTATGTACGCGTTGTTTGTATTGTTATTATAATAGCTAAGAGTCTGGATTTACGCCCAGTAGATGCCATGAGACATGCCCCGTATTACACAGAACTTAAACATAGATACTCGTAACTGCCAAAATATGCGGGTGTGTCAAACACAGCTGCCTACCCCTTCGGAATAAGCGCATGATATTCTGGTATTGTATGTGAATTTATTCATTTAGGTCAAGGTTAATTGTTTACACAATACATTTGCAACAAATTACTTCATTATAATTTTTTATAAGTGCAACAATTACTTACAGGCCAGCACCACATGCAACATTATATTATTATTCTAAAAAGATTATTATTATTTAACAAAATGGGGCTTGTAATTAGCAGTGTGTTTGTTATATATCATTATTATTATAATTTTATTAGCCTGTAAGCCTTCTGAGAATAAAGAAAACAAGAAAAAATAAGGATTGATAAATCGTGTAGCAAAATTAATAACAACAAGTTCATAAAACAGATTGATAACAGCATCATTAATAAATTGTGGTCGTTCATTTGTTGTATATATAATGAATACTTCATTCTATTACAGATAATATACCTATCAATCTACCTAATATGGCGTGAATCAAGAGCCATGTATTCTTTATGGACGATGTGTTCTGCAATATCCAGGACGGGTACTATTTGCAGTCAACTATCACTGTACTTAGCTGGTAGACTAACACAAGATCGGAGCATCAGCAAAGGTAATCTATAATCTAGAGTAGGTAATAATTTATAAGCTTAATATGTATAGTCGTTCTCGTAATTGCTCAATACTCAATATTTTTATTGCTTTACCATAATGTGTACTTAGGTGGTAAACTATATAATTTAGATCATTATGGACCCTGCAGGGCACAGCAAAAGGGTAGGAGAGAGGAAGCCTTGCTTTAGGAGATTTAAAATATTTACATTTCGCTTATTTATATAACTATTATTTTAATTGCAAAATGTACTTAAATATAATAGATTATTTTTACATTCCTGTATAAAATTGTGTAGCATAATTATGTTTATACCATTCCCCCTCTAAAAAGCTTATTTTATTCACTGAAAACAGTGAATAAAAAGCACTTTTACTCACTGTTATATCGCTACACAAGTTGACCATCCTAATAATAATAACAAGAAAAATACTCTTCATTTTAGTAATTGTTCCAATTTTAATGTGCATTTCAATTAATTTAAGCTTCCTTTTTCTTTATCAAATGTTTATTTTCGCTTAAATCTTTCTTTTTCTCGTAGTTATGGTATAAAGTATAGTATGCAACTATTGAATAAAACGGATTTATATCGAGGGCCATGAATCACTCGCGTCGCTCAGGATTCTAATACTTGAATCACTCGCTACGCTCGTGATTCATCTATGGCCCTCGCTTTAAATCCGTCCTTTATTCACTAATTGCATAATATACTATTATTAATTTATTGCTTGATCACTCTAAATTTGAATGTCACTTGCACGTCATAAAACGACAAGGTCCATTTGTCTATGTAACAGTTAGATAGATTCAACTTTAGTGAAGTTTTAATTTACCAGGAATTGTTGACAAACGTTGTAAAACTATTACGAGGTCGACTATTAAATACTACTACTAAATCTAGCTTGCTTCGG
Source organism: Brachylomia viminalis (assembly GCA_937001585.2). Classification (NCBI taxonomy): domain Eukaryota; kingdom Metazoa; phylum Arthropoda; class Insecta; order Lepidoptera; family Noctuidae; genus Brachylomia; species Brachylomia viminalis. Next base: position 1,674,917 of record OW443307.2, on the reverse strand, counting down.
TATTACTGACAAATGATACTATAATTGCGACGGTTGAGTGGTTATAAGTTGTGCAGTGAATAAAAAAATTATAACAATAAACCGTCAGTGAATCTGACAGCTTTTACTTAGTGTTAGACTTAAAATTCATGATAGTTACTATTCTACGGACATTTTAACGACTACAATGAGTCCATACGCTGTGAGTAAACAGTTATACTTTCCGTCTTTAAGATAAGATAATTTGTTTGCGTAAAACATGGTATACATATGTGTTATTAGATCATACATGTTTTGCTGCAAACTTCAACGAATAAATAAAGAAGAAGATAAGAAGAGGAAATAAGAAGAGGTTTTAGCTGTGCAGTACTATCACTAGGTAAAGTCAACCATCCACTGCTACACGGTGCGCGCGGAGAGGTCCGCCACGTTAGCTGCACGGTTATTTTGCTCTCCAGCCACGCATACGTGAGAAGCATGACCATAAGTCGTAGTGGATGATTTCGCCTACATTATGTAACAAAAGTACACATGCGTAACTTAGCTTTGGGTTCGCTGTGGAGTAGCACCTTTAAAGTTGAAAGTTCCATGAATTCCTGACTTTTATCATTCCTGAATGCTTGGATGGTGGTGAATCATTTACTATTAATTTCGAAATACTTGAATTTTTTCAGCTAAAAACCCAAATCAATACAAGACAGTTCATCGGTGGTACGCCATAGTGATATCCCAACAGCCTCAATACGTCAGTGGTTCCATCCTATCAATCGGCCTCAGCACACCAATACTTGTGCTGGATCTGAGCATCAACTACATGCTGATTATAGTCCAGGTAAATATACTAGCGCACACACACACATACACACATTACTAGCAGAATGGATTGTCGATGCCGGGCCGAAAGATTCTGGAGTGGCAAACGCGTATCGGAAAGCGCACCGGTGAAAGGCCTCCCACAAGGCGAGCCGTTGATATTGTGAAACCCACTGGATACGAGGACCATAGGGCCGGTCGATGTGGCGACGTTGGGGAGGCCTATGTCCATCAGTGGACTTCATTCAGCTGAAATATACCAATGCAAAAACAGTTTACCTACCTATAATAGAGTAATACAAGTGACTCATAATCTGCCTAACCCTTTCCCAACAATGTTGGGGTCGGCTTCCAGTCTAACGAATCCAAATATTTTACATGGCGTGATTGCCTATCTGACCTCTGCAACCCAATCACTGAGTAACAAAATCTCTTAGTGAGACAGGTTGTCATACTTCCGGGCTTCTGAAATTCTGAATATCCATAATGGCTGCCTAAGAACGACAGCCGGGATCGTGTAAAATAAGTAATTAATAAAAATTTAAAAAAAAATTAGTGAAAATAGCCCATCTCCTGTAATCCGTGGTGTTGTAAAAGGTTTCCATTGCACTTTTTTAAATTTATTTTTTAAGTTGCAAATTAAATTGTCTCTCCTAATAGTTACGAGAAGTATCGGTCTTTTCACAATGAAATAAGTTGAATCAAATTAATAAAGTTAATAAGTTGGAACATTTTATCACTGATTTAATAAATATTTTTTAATTGTTACAGATGTATCATGCTTACAAATAAACCTAATACGGAGTATACCTTGTCAGAGCGGGGAGGATCCTCTAAAAATGCATGTACCTATACTACTCGTATGCAGGGATGATGAAATGTGGATGGAACTTAATTTAAATTTACATCCTGATGAAGGTATTATGATCGTGTTGCATTACCAACAGCCTCAAAAATATTTGAGAAAGCCATGTGCGATCGTGTTTATGCATTTTGTGAAAAATATGATATATTCAATGATAGTCAGAATGGTTTTCGCAAAAACCGATCTACCGTTTTGGCTGTTTATAAATATATGCAGGAAGCCCTCAATATAATTAACAATAAAAAATACGCTGTAGGATTACTAGACATGACGAAAGCTTATGATAAGGTACAATTTGACATATTATTGAATAAACTTTATAACATCGGTATCCGCGGAAAAAGTTACGAATGGTTCTCATCTTATTTAAAAAACAGAGAACAAGTTGTAGAAATAGAACATTACAATCATAAATCAAAATAAATAGAATTAATTCGATCTAAAAACATACCGGTGAACGCTTCTATACCACAAGGAAGTGTAATAGGGTGCCTGCTATTCCTTGTTTACATAAACGATCTCCCTAATCACATCAATGAGCCATGCGTATTGTTCGCTGATGATATCTCTATCTTAACATCATGCGATAATAATATAAATTTAAACCTAAAATTGAGCTCTATACTTGACACTGCAACACGCTGGATGAACGAACACAACCTTGAAATAAACTTTAATAAGACAAAAATAATAACTTTCCACCCCCGACAAAAAATACCTTTAAGTATAAGTTTCAAATACGACGGTTCAAAATTAGAAACAGTAAATTAATTTACCCTTTTAGGCCTTGACATAGATTCACACATAGATTGGAAATCACATATTCAAAAAGTAAGTTCGAAATTATCCAAGTACGCCCATACGTACGTACGTACGTAGTACGTTCATACGCCCTCCGAGAAATCAAAAAAACAACAGACCTCAAAACGGCACTAGTAACATATTACGCGTACGCATTTGCATGGCTCAAGTATGGAGTTGTCTTATGGGGAAATAGTACAGAGGCGCCCACATTATTCACTCTACAGAAAAACGATTAGAATTTTAATGAATATCAAAGATACAGATTCCTGTAAACCACACTTTAAAGACCTAAAATGATTAACCCTGCCCTGCCTCTACATATTTGAAATTTGTAAATTTGTACGAAAATATCCACAATTCTATACCAAAAGAGGAGATATTCAAACTAAAATATCACTCAGACATGAAAGCAGATTAAACATACCCACTTCACGCATAAAAATGCACTCTTCTAGTACATTTGTTATGCCCATTAAAATATATAATAGGTTACCGGAATGCATCAAAAATATAAATAACAATAATACTTTTATCAATAAATTGAAACAATTTCTAATAATCAAAAGCTACTACACCATTGACGAATACATTAGAGATAAATTTCATAAACAATAAAAACCATTTTTACATACCGTCCGCGAATCGTCTGCCAAACCTGCATTTAATTTTGCAAATTATACTATTTTTATTTAATATTTTTCTTAACAAAAAGCGCCTTCATCCTCTCTTATTAAACATTAAATTAGCTGTGCCCGACAAGGTCCATAATTGATTCGATGTTTTAACATACCAACTGTTATAATGTACACATTATGGAATGCAATAAAGTATTGAGTATTGGAATAACATGATTAAGACTGAAAATATCTCATTCTACGTTTTGCCGTTTGAATTTAATTGTCTTTTCAATATTAAGCATTAAAATAACCAGTTTAACACAGGGTGTTAGGTCAAGCGAGGGACACACTTTAAGGGAGTTTACTTTACATGACCATGAACAACTTATACTGTGTCTGTTACAAAAATGTATGGAGCAGCTGATTTTTGGTCGTAATTTCTGATTTTGTCAGTCAGCATCAGTTGCTCATACATTTTTTTCGCATAATCCTGTAATTCTTTAATCAAAGTCATGATTAAATACAGTATGGAGTTAGGCGGTTAACTACCAACTTTTTTATTAAATAGTAACAATATTAATTTTGTCCCATGACTCATAAAATACGTTCATACCTGACACAGTATCAAACTTCACTGTAGCACCAAATATAACAAGTTTAGATACTAAAAGAACTAGTTGCTACATAATTGCTACGGCGTAGCGGGAATCGCCGCTACGCAAGCTACGCCGTAGCAGTCGTAGTTTTGTACGTGTGTTTAAGTTTTGGTTTGAAAATATTTTTAGTTCATATTTACCTTTATTTTAGTAAAAATCATGTTGTATGCTGGTAAAGTTTTAGTTTCAAGCTACATGTAAAACGTGAAAAATTGAAATGCTGTAAAATACTCTCATCTTTGGAGGACTTATTTAAGCATTCTATGTGAGAACCATGCTGTGAATCCAAATATCGGTCATCGGACGTTGGTTGACAAAAAATATGGAACTTTCTTTTCATAGAAACTAGTGTCTACTATGTAACTACGCATGCAGCTCTTCATTGGTAGTCACATTGCACAAGCACCACCAAATTGAGCGAAAACGATCGAAAAAAAATGTTGTTGAATTCAACTGCATTTTTCAATAGGTATCACAGAATAAAAAAGTGCATAATTTTACACACAAAAAGTACTAACAATTGTAACTTCTTAAACTTTACAAAAAAATATACCATACAAACACTGCAATGCCTAATGTGGATTTTATTCGTAATTTCGGTGTTATCATCTATTCTAAGCTTTGCTTAGACCTACACATAGGAAAGATTGTTAATAAAGCGCATTAACTATACGGATTTGTAATGCGATTAACAGTCAATTTTAAAATACCTTCTTCCTATATTTGTTTGTATAAGCCTCACGTTAGACAATTCTCAATTCAATTCTCAATTCTTTATTGCGTACCATAATGTATATACATAGTTAGTAGGAAATAATTAAATTAGTCACAATTAAGGACCCTGTCGGGCACAGCATAGATCAAGTAGGAGAGAGGAGGAAGAACGCTGGGTTTTTTTTTAATGTGGTGAATTTTATTACTAGTTAAGTAGCTGTTGCAAATTATACGGTTTTATTAATACAGAATTGAATATAATTAGATACATTATTTATTTAGTAATTGTAAAAAAAATATTATAATTTTTATTTATTACGTAATTAATATTTATGATTCCTAAGGTAAGTTATTTATTGGTTGGTTTCATATTTATTTAAACATTAAATTTATGTGTTATGAGTTGGTAGGCGTATCTTTATTAAAGTATCTGTGATAATTATGAAGTTGTTCATAATGTATTATTTAAGAATTCGCTTATACTGTAGTAGCATATGCTTTCAAGGAAAAAGCTTCAATTTATTGCTGAAGATGTTATACTCATTTGATTTTTTTATTATTTCGGGTAACTTATTATAGATTTTTATGGACATGACAAAGGTATTATTGGAGTGCATTTTTAGTGGCGATTTTGGTAAGTTCAGTCTATTTTTATGTCTTAAAATAATGTTCGTTTGTATGTTCTCTCTTTTTGTAAAGAACTCTACGAAGACAGGTGATAACTAATGTATTGATAAAAGGCAGAGAATTGAATCCTGAAGATAGCACAGTATTCTTGGGCTTAACTTTGGATGCTAAGCTTCAGTGGGGCCCACACACAGAAATTTTATTATATCTATGGGCCCACACATAGATAAATTATCAAAGCTTAGCTCTACAGCATACGCTGTTAGAAAAATTCGTAATTTAACTGACATAGAGACAACCCGTTTCGTGTACTTTAGCTATTTCCATAGTGTAATGTCGTACGGTATTCTGTTGTTGGGAAATGCCGCCGACTTTCAGACTATCATTGTTTGGCAAAAAAGATAAATTGTGTTGTTCAATCAATTCAAGATCAATTTATAAATTAAGTCCGAGACACACTCTCAGAGAGAAATTTAAGGAGATTATTGTTATGACTGTGCCTTCTCATAATAATTTTGAAAATCTTTTAAATGCCCATAAAATATAAAATTGGTTAAAAAATACAGTGATGTCCGTAATATAAATACTAGGAACAAACACACCTTTGTTGTACTACAACGAGGCTCAAGAAAATAGATGGCTCGTTCAGATGTCAATGTATTCGCTTTTATAATAAACTCCCAAGTACGTTCAAGATCTAAGCCGTAATAAATTCAAATCATTCATTACGTAAATTGTGCCGGAAAGCCTTTTATACCATTAAATATTATATTAAGGACAAACAGGCTTGGGATTGAGTTGCTTCAATTTTCTGCTTAATGTATGTTGTTGTTTGTGTTTTTTTTTTCTGTTACATGTTTGAGATGTTTAATAATTCTATAATATTTATTGTGAATGTGAGAACTATGTGAGTCATTGTTTCAAATTAAATCATGGTCTGACAGTTTAATTAGTTTATGCGGCATACCCAAATGTTTTTTCTTGGGTATTGTTCGTCGAATCGTTGAGCTCCTTATGTTCTGAGTTGAGCTGCAGGATTACTATCGACGAGTCCACTACGACAGGTCCACTCAATATGTGTGGTTGTTTCCTCAAAATACCATTTCAGACACCAACCTACATGGTGTTCATATGATCTGACCTGAAGATTATGTCTGGACTTTAAAAGAGACTGTGACCTCTGAGTTTGTTTCAGCCTTTCTTCTCAGAGTAGTAAAATAGGAAACGCCGACCTCATCTAGTTTCTAAAATATGATTGATGACTAAAAGTGTTTGTTTACCTACTTACAGAAATAAAATAATTTATCTAGTACGCTCCCAACTGAAATATGCCGTGAAATGTGCCGTTTGGAGTCCATACTACAAAAAGTACGTTGAAATGATTGAGTGCGTTCAATCTGACTGGTCCTCTCTTAGCTGCCACGGCTTATTCTACTTATTTTATTTATGGATTTTTTCGTTTACATTTCTATTTGCTGTACTCTAGACACTCAACGTGTACGTCTTATTTACATCGTTCTCACATATAATTATATAGTCAACATTAATGATGTACTGTGTTTAAGATCTGAGGATGTAACTAATATTTATGTAACAATATAATTTAAAAGAGTGTCCATGGAGTTTCTTGCCCATTCTTCTACATAGGTACCTACCTACCTCAGATCATATAGATGATCTGAGATAGGTACCTACTACGCTTTGGAAAGGGCAACTAGCTGCATATTTCTAACTGACCGACCACACCGACAATTCAAAAGTGCCTGTAAATGGTTTAATTGAAATAAATGCTTTGAGTTTGAGTTTGAGTATTCTGTAGTTACAGCGTGTGTATAGCGTTGTGGGCTGCAATATTGTCTATAAGTTTTGTGTATTTCTTATTTCAATGTTTGATATTGTAGATGTTTGTTGTTCCTTTTGAATAAAATAAATTAAAAACAGTTTGTATGTTCTAGATAGTTCGGCAAAAAGTTCATACCTACCTTTTTCCATGTCAACATTTTAAATTTAGTCGAATTATGTAGAACCAACCCTCAAAGATAGCCTAAACGGAAACATGATCCCCACAGACCAGAAGCTATTATGTAAACCAATAAATAACTAATCCAATATTTAGTAACCCTGACACCAAATACCGGCAATAACAATAAATATTTAGTGGTCTAATAATAAACTAAAAACAGGATATCGGTATACAATTTGTCTACACGCAGCAAATAAGTTAAGTGTACAGGGTAATATTGTTTATAGGTACAATTGATTTACATAAATATTTACAATGGGCCTTAAACTACAGGTATGCAATCACTGGATGATTTCTAACAAATAGAGAACAATTTTACAGACAAAGATCAATGACAATAATGATATTTAATATAATATAATATGATATGGGACAACATCCACACAAGGTCTTCAGGTCCCGAACTAGGCAGAGCATGTACTACGGTAACCTGTAGGCCAATTCTCGTACTTAAAAAACGTTCAAATTCAAGTCGCAATCTCATCTCAGCGACAATCAATGTCAAAAACCTGTCAAAAATGTATGTAAATTGACTGTAATTTTGGCAGATTGAGACTGAGATTAGAATGCGAACGGTCTTAAAAATACGGGAATTGCCCCTCTGATGACTGATATACATACTTATATACATATACACACCCAGACACAGGTCAAACAGACATGTTCATGCACACAAATGTTTGACTTGTCCGGGGATCGAACCCGGAACCAGCGGCTCAGAAGGCAGGGTCGCTACCAACTGCGCCAACCGCTCAGTCAATTAACAGGATGGTACCTGTAAATATCCAATGGTAGAGCTTAAGCCTCTACAATGAGATAAGAATGAGAGAGCAGTGGTGGCCCAGTGGTAAAGGCCGCGTCTTACGAGTTGCGGGTCGTAGGTTCAAACCCAGACAAGAGCTTTACTTTATGTAAATTATTTCATCATCATTGCTCTTAAAACCGGCAGGTCCTAGAACAAAAAAATCGAAGACATGTGACATCTAGCAAGCCGCATTTGGCCCGCGTGGTGGATTATGGCCCACTCCCTCTCACCGAGAGGAGGCCTGTGTCCCAGCAGTGGGAATATTATAGGCTGATTATGCTAAGCCCCTTGTGACTTTGCAAAAATCAATAATTAAAGCAACTAGTAGCGACACCTTTCGTGGGTCTGCTCAAGCTCGTAGGATGAAGGTTTTTATGAAATTGTGTCATGCGAACTAAATACATGTTTATTAATTATTTGAATTATATAAACATATTAAGGATATAATTTCCCACATTCTACTGGCACTTGGCACTTGCCACTTGGCCACTTGGCAGCAATGGAGAACCAGGTCCATTGCTCATGCTTGCATCTTCATGGTTATGGTTAAGCGTTTACCGCTCTATAATTTCAGGATGTCGTTTTTGTTCAGCAGACGGCGTCCGCAAGCATCTTTCATCGAAAACATTCATATTTTAACTGTATCAATGTAGAACGACCAAAACTTACTTATGCCTATAGAAGCACGAGGAACAGGATGTAAAGTTCACTCATACCTCAATGGAAAAGGGAGGATCCTCCGACCAGACGAGTGTCGTGTCTGGTCGGCAACTGCCCGACGATTGATGTCGGTTGATGCTAGTCGCGCGGTAAACTCTGCTTGCGCGATGCATGATTTGCGTGACGTCAGTATGACGCGCAGCTCGCATGCGGCGATGTAGATACCATCATCTAATCATTTACATTTTAAATACAATCGGAAACAATTATATAATTCTTTAAAATATTATATTTAACATAACGTAATATACAGGAATTAATTGACGCACAACTTTAGATGTAAAAACAATGTTTAGTAAAACGGATATTGAACACATAACAAATACCGCCATCTAATATTATAAGATGACAGTCATATCAACCGTAAAAATGACTGTCATCATACCAACAACAATAATAATAATTAGAAGAACAAAATAATATTCTCAAATCAACAGCCTATCTTATTATTAGCTAAATTCTAACACTGACTGCGGGGCGGGTGCGCGTGCGCCTGCATTCGGTATGCACAACAAAATAGGTTTTCTAGAACCGCACTTTTCCAGTGAGCCACAGCTGCTGAACGAAATACCAACAGCACATTTTATTATGAACGAAGAGTACGTATTTACCGCTATGTCGAATATGATAACAACAATAAAATGTTATCTCGTGAACATCACCCACTGACTGTATGCACCAATTCATCATTTTCGTTTGATAATTTCAGAACTTTGGCTAGAAAACAATGTCAACAAAAACGATGACCTACTTCAGAAACCTGATCATCATCGAAAACTTCTTCGGCATCAGTCGACCTCACCTTTTCGAAGACCAGAGAACTAGACTCATTTGTGACGTCATTTCTATCAGCGTTATCATTACTATCACAAGTCTTATCATCATGGATCTTATCACTGCCAAATTGAGTATTGGATGCCGGATTCTTGAGCTTATAATTTGCATTGAATATTATGGGTTAGTAGTCGGATCGAGATTTCGAAAACAGATATTTTATGCCATTGACAGACTGGATAAAAAATGTGGAGTCGATGAAGAATATGGATCCAATGTTCAAGCAAAAACTACAAAAATGATTTTTGTATTTCTACCATCAGTTGTCATTGATTTCGTTGGGCTGAAAATGTTAGGAGTTGATACTGGTTTTGCAGCATTTCTCACAGTGGCAATGACTGTTCATGATGCGGAAATAGCTTTTGCCTCTTTGATGATTGAAACTGTTAATCTGAGGCTTGAGAAATTGAAAGATGCTTTACCTAATGCTGGTTCAAGGATTTATAGGCATATTTTGATTGCTACAGCCCATGTGAGTGAGCAGTATACTCCAAGAGTAAGTACTTTAACCCCAATTTTTCAGTGTTCTGTACTTTTTTTGTAACAATTTGCTATATTTGATGACTTTTCCAATGTTAACCCTTAACCACTGACGTACGTCTGAGAGACGTACGGTGCGCATTAAAGCGGTCATATCTTTTTACACCAAATGCGCACGGACTTGTTCTTTCCTGTACCTTCCTAAGATCCAGTGACGCGCGCGCAGCGGGTGTGAGTAGTCGTGCGGTGCGCCTTGATTAGGTAAGTATAGCCGTCCTAACGTCTGTGGGACGTAGCGTCAGAGTAAATGTAAGTTTAATTTTTTTTTGTTTTAGTGTTAAAATGGCTTCGAATAAACGTCATTTGGATACTCATTGCCCGACTTCGAGAAAACAGCCTCGAATCAACGTGACTGATCAACAGTTTGAGAGTTTGGTCATGGAAACCCTTGCTTTTTCGGAGTCTGATGATTCTTCAGCTGATGAGGATGACATCCTTCCACAGGAGGCTGAAGTAGACTCCTCATCGGATAGCGATGACAATATCCCCTTAGCAGAATTACAGAGTGAAACGGGTATAGAAGAAGCCGTTCCTTACTCTCTCTCTTCAAAAACAAACGAGAAATCCCACCAGAGTTTCTCCAAAAGAATCGCACTGTCAAGTCAACTATTACGGCTTTACTAAGGACATAACTTTACTGTCGCATGTACCTAAAATAAACAAAACAGTAATCATGGTGTCTACTATGCATCATGATCAAGCCATGGATGTTCAAAAAGAAATTCCGGAGATCATTTCTTTTTACAATTCTTCAAAAGGCGGCGTAGATTCGTTGGATGAAAAATGCGCTAAATATTCTTGCTCCAGGCGCACCAGACGTTGGCCAATGGTTATATTCTACAGAATAGTAGACATTGCTGCAGTAAATGCCTTCATTCTGTCAAACTACAAAGCAGAAGACCGACTAATTTTCATAAAAAATGTTGCAAAAAGTTTAGTTCGTGGGCAACTAGAAAGACGCATAATAATTCCACAACTTTCCTTGGAACTCAAAGGCCTACTCACACGCATTTTGGGTACAGCTGCGATTCCTCGAACAGAGGAAGAATCTGAAAATTGTCGGCTCAACGTTCGTAAGAACTGTCATTTATGTTATAAACAAAAACATAGAAAAACCTCGGTCGTATGTCATGTTTGTAAGAAACCCGTATGTTTGCAGTGTTCAAAACCGGCTTGTAACGCATGTCGTTAAAAAGTGTTTAGTTTCTAATAATATGCCATTTATTTGTTTTTTAATTACTGAGTACTATCTAGATGTTAAGATACTATCAGCTCTGTGATCATTTTAGACTGATAAGTTAAGTTTTTGAGCCGTTAAGAAAGAAGGCGTTTTTTGTTTCCGTTGATTTTTCAAAGTTTTGTATTTTGAGTTTAAGTAAATATTTTTTATATAAATAACGTGTTTTTTTAAATTAATTTGGTACCCTATATGCTAAAGTAACGATACGTAATAAAACAAATAAATAAATATTAATATATTAATAATAAAGGCTATTTCAAAAAACCATATGTCAGAGTGACGTACGTCAGTGTTAATGAAAGTTAATAATGGTCAGTGGTTAAGGGTTAATGTTTTTTACTTATTTATTTTACTATTTCAAGATTTTAAGTTGGCTACTGCCATTTGCAACAAGTTTCAAATTATATATACTCTTTCAGCTAGAACCTTTAGTTTTAGTTAAGGCAGAATATTTTACTATTATTGTAATATTATTTATTACATTAAGCCGGTGTTGTCCCAATACATAATTTATAGTATTTTTTTTTTTAAATTTGTGTTTACATAGTTGTTAAATATGTATAGTTTACATGATGTATTTGATTTTATTTTAACCAATAAACTCTCATCGTTTTTCAGCTACTAATGATGCTAGCAGTAACTCTAGTGACAACAATAGCCTACGAATTCATCTTAGTCCTCGCCGACTCCGAAAGAGTAAGTACAAAAACACAAATTACATTTCCCTTTTTTAATCTCGTATGAATAATAAGATTACGAAAGCTTCCCTACATCTCAATGAAGATGGCTTTTTAGAAAAATCCTTAAGTATATTCGTATTAGTACCATAAATCAGAGGATAATGGTTGTGTGTGGCCATTAAGTAAGAGAGATGCCACGTTGAAATTGAAAATCCGCAGTATATTTGCTCAAGTTGTTATGGCTCATGATTATTTTGATAATGCGATGCTGACCTGGAATTAAGATTAATATGTGTAGACTGTGTTGGAAATATTACGGGGCGATGTTATGCATAGGCAATGAGCTGGCAACGTGTCACTGTTTGTAACGGTGCATGTCGGCTTGGAAATTAAAGCGTTGAAATTGATGTGAATGAAACCTAACTCTAACAAGCTTTGTCTGCAAACTAAGAACTAGAAACCTGTTAAGAGTATTCTGACTTGTTTAACCTGAAATATAATTGCTTTCAAAATACAGGGTAGCAGAAACATCGACGCGCTAACTGTAATCATGAATTCAGCACGTCTTATTTTTTTATTTTATTTATTTATTCAAATCTTACCTACAACTACCATTACAGATCAGCGATCCAATGCGATAGAGAGGTCTTATACGCTAAATCCTTAATCTACATCCTATAAAATTACATAAAATATCCTAAATCTTAACCTACATCTAAATAACATATTATAAATAACGTAACTTTTGCGAATTCACTCAAGTTGCACCACAATACATCAACCCTCTCGTGAACCTCGTTCACGACACGCATGGTTCTAGTGAGAGGAGTTCTCGCCAGTAGGTTGGTTCTGGCTGCAGGCACAGCAAGCAGGGGCGGGCGTCGCCGCCTCCACACGTACCGGTCTGGCACGCAAAGCTCCAGGTGCCGCAGCACTCCCGGGTTATGCGCCTCGCCACGCAGTAGCTTCACTACATACGCTGCGAGTGCAAAGTCCCGTGGCATCTTTAATGCGTTGTACCCTACCATACCCAGTACAAATAGTGTAGGGTACATCAATGGGTAAAATGGATATACTTGAACTTGAAGTACACGTGTCTTGTGAACTTATTTTGGTGATTCTAGACGGTAGAATAGTTATCTACCGTCGGTTGTCAAAAAAAAATCTGCTGTCTAATAGAAAAGTGCAATACCTACGCGGTTAAAATGTATTGAACAGCAATTTCTTTTTCGTCTAACCGATGTGTAATTTCAACGCAGAGGCTTCAGAATCATACACATATTCTAAGATAACAGGTTACGCGCAGATAGCCTTACCACCCTGTGTAGGTATTACTTTTGTCTTCTATTTTTATTTATATATGGAATACGATATATATGGAAACAAACAGTTGTATACAATAAATATACAAAGTGTCTTAAACATATGCCGTAACAAAATATACTACCCACTACATTTTCCACAGATTACTACTACACAAAACAAAACACAAACACTAAGACAAACTGATTAGCAAACCTAAATGGTTAACTGTAACCAGGGTATGTAGAAACATTAGAAGTTACTGTTGATCCTTATTTTTTTTCATTATTTCATTTTATAGAGGTATGAGGAACAGGGTGTAAAGTTTGCTCATACCTCCATAGAAAAGGGAGGATCCTCCGACCATACGGGTGTCGTGTCTGTGGGCTGCCCGACGATTGATGTCGAGTCGTTGTATATATGCTAGTAGCGCTGTAAACTCTGCTTGCGCGATGCAGGATTTTGCGTGACGGCAGTGGGATGCGTAGTTTGCATGTGGCGATGTAGATACCGCTACAAGTTCTTAACAAGTTCGTTAAGGTATATCTGTTTACAAATAATATATCAATTGCACAGAATAGCTTATTGTATGTGTCGACTAAATAGCGTAGCGGTGAGTGCACACCAGCATTAGATTTGCAAGAGCTAGTAGCAAAAAGTTGCCTAGTGCGCACCCCCCCGCCCCTGCACTGGTCGAGGAACCAGGTAACATAAACTGAACCAAGTAGGGTCAGTCGATTACTTGTCTTCATCACTAATCCAGTCTTACCAAGCGGTGTCGTGTAAAATACTGGTACTCAGCTGAACCCATGATTAGGAAAATAATTATAAAGATGATTCCATCACTACTCCACAGTCATCATCATCATCATTCTCCTGTCCTTATCCAAATTTATTTGTTGTCGGCGCAACATGTCTTCTTCTTCCACACTTCTCTATCAGTCGTCATCTCGGTAGTCACTCTCTTTCTAGCGATATCATATATCACACAGTCCATCCATCGTTTCACTAATACATAGTACTTACCTAGTAGTCCAAATGCAGAGTTAATATACAAATAGCAAACAAACGTTCGTATCTGTTTGCTACTGTGCTGCTAAATTAATTGATATCAATCGGTAAACATTCAAGTATTTAAATGCTACTTCACACTACATACACTCGTGGAAAAATACAAGTCGTTGTATGTACGCGTTGTTTGTATTGTTATTATAATAGCTAAGAGTCTGGATTTACGCCCAGTAGATGCCATGAGACATGCCCCGTATTACACAGAACTTAAACATAGATACTCGTAACTGCCAAAATATGCGGGTGTGTCAAACACAGCTGCCTACCCCTTCGGAATAAGCGCATGATATTCTGGTATTGTATGTGAATTTATTCATTTAGGTCAAGGTTAATTGTTTACACAATACATTTGCAACAAATTACTTCATTATAATTTTTTATAAGTGCAACAATTACTTACAGGCCAGCACCACATGCAACATTATATTATTATTCTAAAAAGATTATTATTATTTAACAAAATGGGGCTTGTAATTAGCAGTGTGTTTGTTATATATCATTATTATTATAATTTTATTAGCCTGTAAGCCTTCTGAGAATAAAGAAAACAAGAAAAAATAAGGATTGATAAATCGTGTAGCAAAATTAATAACAACAAGTTCATAAAACAGATTGATAACAGCATCATTAATAAATTGTGGTCGTTCATTTGTTGTATATATAATGAATACTTCATTCTATTACAGATAATATACCTATCAATCTACCTAATATGGCGTGAATCAAGAGCCATGTATTCTTTATGGACGATGTGTTCTGCAATATCCAGGACGGGTACTATTTGCAGTCAACTATCACTGTACTTAGCTGGTAGACTAACACAAGATCGGAGCATCAGCAAAGGTAATCTATAATCTAGAGTAGGTAATAATTTATAAGCTTAATATGTATAGTCGTTCTCGTAATTGCTCAATACTCAATATTTTTATTGCTTTACCATAATGTGTACTTAGGTGGTAAACTATATAATTTAGATCATTATGGACCCTGCAGGGCACAGCAAAAGGGTAGGAGAGAGGAAGCCTTGCTTTAGGAGATTTAAAATATTTACATTTCGCTTATTTATATAACTATTATTTTAATTGCAAAATGTACTTAAATATAATAGATTATTTTTACATTCCTGTATAAAATTGTGTAGCATAATTATGTTTATACCATTCCCCCTCTAAAAAGCTTATTTTATTCACTGAAAACAGTGAATAAAAAGCACTTTTACTCACTGTTATATCGCTACACAAGTTGACCATCCTAATAATAATAACAAGAAAAATACTCTTCATTTTAGTAATTGTTCCAATTTTAATGTGCATTTCAATTAATTTAAGCTTCCTTTTTCTTTATCAAATGTTTATTTTCGCTTAAATCTTTCTTTTTCTCGTAGTTATGGTATAAAGTATAGTATGCAACTATTGAATAAAACGGATTTATATCGAGGGCCATGAATCACTCGCGTCGCTCAGGATTCTAATACTTGAATCACTCGCTACGCTCGTGATTCATCTATGGCCCTCGCTTTAAATCCGTCCTTTATTCACTAATTGCATAATATACTATTATTAATTTATTGCTTGATCACTCTAAATTTGAATGTCACTTGCACGTCATAAAACGACAAGGTCCATTTGTCTATGTAACAGTTAGATAGATTCAACTTTAGTGAAGTTTTAATTTACCAGGAATTGTTGACAAACGTTGTAAAACTATTACGAGGTCGACTATTAAATACTACTACTAAATCTAGCTTGCTTCGGTATTACTGACAAATGATACTATAATTGCGACGGTTGAGTGGTTATAAGTTGTGCAGTGAATAAAAAAATTATAACAATAAACCGTCAGTGAATCTGACAGCTTTTACTTAGTGTTAGACTTAAAATTCATGATAGTTACTATTCTACGGACATTTTAACGACTACAATGAGTCCATACGCTGTGAGTAAACAGTTATACTTTCCGTCTTTAAGATAAGATAATTTGTTTGCGTAAAACATGGTATACATATGTGTTATTAGATCATACATGTTTTGCTGCAAACTTCAACGAATAAATAAAGAAGAAGATAAGAAGAGGAAATAAGAAGAGGTTTTAGCTGTGCAGTACTATCACTAGGTAAAGTCAACCATCCACTGCTACACGGTGCGCGCGGAGAGGTCCGCCACGTTAGCTGCACGGTTATTTTGCTCTCCAGCCACGCATACGTGAGAAGCATGACCATAAGTCGTAGTGGATGATTTCGCCTACATTATGTAACAAAAGTACACATGCGTAACTTAGCTTTGGGTTCGCTGTGGAGTAGCACCTTTAAAGTTGAAAGTTCCATGAATTCCTGACTTTTATCATTCCTGAATGCTTGGATGGTGGTGAATCATTTACTATTAATTTCGAAATACTTGAATTTTTTCAGCTAAAAACCCAAATCAATACAAGACAGTTCATCGGTGGTACGCCATAGTGATATCCCAACAGCCTCAATACGTCAGTGGTTCCATCCTATCAATCGGCCTCAGCACACCAATACTTGTGCTGGATCTGAGCATCAACTACATGCTGATTATAGTCCAGGTAAATATACTAGCGCACACACACACATACACACATTACTAGCAGAATGGATTGTCGATGCCGGGCCGAAAGATTCTGGAGTGGCAAACGCGTATCGGAAAGCGCACCGGTGAAAGGCCTCCCACAAGGCGAGCCGTTGATATTGTGAAACCCACTGGATACGAGGACCATAGGGCCGGTCGATGTGGCGACGTTGGGGAGGCCTATGTCCATCAGTGGACTTCATTCAGCTGAAATATACCAATGCAAAAACAGTTTACCTACCTATAATAGAGTAATACAAGTGACTCATAATCTGCCTAACCCTTTCCCAACAATGTTGGGGTCGGCTTCCAGTCTAACGAATCCAAATATTTTACATGGCGTGATTGCCTATCTGACCTCTGCAACCCAATCACTGAGTAACAAAATCTCTTAGTGAGACAGGTTGTCATACTTCCGGGCTTCTGAAATTCTGAATATCCATAATGGCTGCCTAAGAACGACAGCCGGGATCGTGTAAAATAAGTAATTAATAAAAATTTAAAAAAAAATTAGTGAAAATAGCCCATCTCCTGTAATCCGTGGTGTTGTAAAAGGTTTCCATTGCACTTTTTTAAATTTATTTTTTAAGTTGCAAATTAAATTGTCTCTCCTAATAGTTACGAGAAGTATCGGTCTTTTCACAATGAAATAAGTTGAATCAAATTAATAAAGTTAATAAGTTGGAACATTTTATCACTGATTTAATAAATATTTTTTAATTGTTACAGATGTATCATGCTTACAAATAAACCTAATACGGAGTATACCTTGTCAGAGCGGGGAGGATCCTCTAAAAATGCATGTACCTATACTACTCGTATGCAGGGATGATGAAATGTGGATGGAACTTAATTTAAATTTACATCCTGATGAAGGTATTATGATCGTGTTGCATTACCAACAGCCTCAAAAATATTTGAGAAAGCCATGTGCGATCGTGTTTATGCATTTTGTGAAAAATATGATATATTCAATGATAGTCAGAATGGTTTTCGCAAAAACCGATCTACCGTTTTGGCTGTTTATAAATATATGCAGGAAGCCCTCAATATAATTAACAATAAAAAATACGCTGTAGGATTACTAGACATGACGAAAGCTTATGATAAGGTACAATTTGACATATTATTGAATAAACTTTATAACATCGGTATCCGCGGAAAAAGTTACGAATGGTTCTCATCTTATTTAAAAAACAGAGAACAAGTTGTAGAAATAGAACATTACAATCATAAATCAAAATAAATAGAATTAATTCGATCTAAAAACATACCGGTGAACGCTTCTATACCACAAGGAAGTGTAATAGGGTGCCTGCTATTCCTTGTTTACATAAACGATCTCCCTAATCACATCAATGAGCCATGCGTATTGTTCGCTGATGATATCTCTATCTTAACATCATGCGATAATAATATAAATTTAAACCTAAAATTGAGCTCTATACTTGACACTGCAACACGCTGGATGAACGAACACAACCTTGAAATAAACTTTAATAAGACAAAAATAATAACTTTCCACCCCCGACAAAAAATACCTTTAAGTATAAGTTTCAAATACGACGGTTCAAAATTAGAAACAGTAAATTAATTTACCCTTTTAGGCCTTGACATAGATTCACACATAGATTGGAAATCACATATTCAAAAAGTAAGTTCGAAATTATCCAAGTACGCCCATACGTACGTACGTACGTAGTACGTTCATACGCCCTCCGAGAAATCAAAAAAACAACAGACCTCAAAACGGCACTAGTAACATATTACGCGTACGCATTTGCATGGCTCAAGTATGGAGTTGTCTTATGGGGAAATAGTACAGAGGCGCCCACATTATTCACTCTACAGAAAAACGATTAGAATTTTAATGAATATCAAAGATACAGATTCCTGTAAACCACACTTTAAAGACCTAAAATGATTAACCCTGCCCTGCCTCTACATATTTGAAATTTGTAAATTTGTACGAAAATATCCACAATTCTATACCAAAAGAGGAGATATTCAAACTAAAATATCACTCAGACATGAAAGCAGATTAAACATACCCACTTCACGCATAAAAATGCACTCTTCTAGTACATTTGTTATGCCCATTAAAATATATAATAGGTTACCGGAATGCATCAAAAATATAAATAACAATAATACTTTTATCAATAAATTGAAACAATTTCTAATAATCAAAAGCTACTACACCATTGACGAATACATTAGAGATAAATTTCATAAACAATAAAAACCATTTTTACATACCGTCCGCGAATCGTCTGCCAAACCTGCATTTAATTTTGCAAATTATACTATTTTTATTTAATATTTTTCTTAACAAAAAGCGCCTTCATCCTCTCTTATTAAACATTAAATTAGCTGTGCCCGACAAGGTCCATAATTGATTCGATGTTTTAACATACCAACTGTTATAATGTACACATTATGGAATGCAATAAAGTATTGAGTATTGGAATAACATGATTAAGACTGAAAATATCTCATTCTACGTTTTGCCGTTTGAATTTAATTGTCTTTTCAATATTAAGCATTAAAATAACCAGTTTAACACAGGGTGTTAGGTCAAGCGAGGGACACACTTTAAGGGAGTTTACTTTACATGACCATGAACAACTTATACTGTGTCTGTTACAAAAATGTATGGAGCAGCTGATTTTTGGTCGTAATTTCTGATTTTGTCAGTCAGCATCAGTTGCTCATACATTTTTTTCGCATAATCCTGTAATTCTTTAATCAAAGTCATGATTAAATACAGTATGGAGTTAGGCGGTTAACTACCAACTTTTTTATTAAATAGTAACAATATTAATTTTGTCCCATGACTCATAAAATACGTTCATACCTGACACAGTATCAAACTTCACTGTAGCACCAAATATAACAAGTTTAGCCGGTCGTATGAACCCGCGCGCGAAAAAAAAAAGACTGGGCTGAATGCCAGATGCGTCACCGGCGCGGCGGGGCGCCGCTCGGCCGCCCGATAATGTAAACAAAGCATTTTTACGACTTGGGTTTATTTGAATGGTGCTAACACTTGTGTTTTTTGTTATGGTAAGGAACGGGGCTTTAAGATAGCGGAGTTTCGTTTGAAATAGGATAGTATTCATGTAATCAAATCGTTCGTTAGTATGACGCAACCATAAATCATAACTTTGTTTTCAAATAAATGGTTATAGTTCGAAAAAACGAGCGATGACCTATATTGTTTAAGGTTTTAAATACATTATGTGTATATACTTAACGCAAAACTAATAAAACCACATAGCATTAGTACAATATGTACTATTTACGAGCGCCCAAAGTTGAAAAAATTTGCCGACGGCAAAAAAATAACAATGGCCGCCAAGACAATGGAAACAAAATGTTGTTTTATAAATATAAATCTGATACGTAGAATAAAAATATTGGTACCTGTGGAAAGCTTATTTAATGCTTCAACTTTGTTATAAAAGTAGTGGTATTAGAATAACACACTGTACTAAAATAAGGATCTGAAAACACATACACGTAATAACAATAAACATGAATCGGTCAGCGCCGGTTGTGGAATAAAACCGAAATTACGTAATATTTTTTCACTCACCGATCTTGAAATCCTGCAGTAATTCACTTCACTATAATATTTATCACATACTTAAACAGGCCATAGCACTTAAAACACTTGAAAACCCACTTAAAACACAAATTATTTATCACGTAAACAACACACGCGCGAGTCGTACGCCACTGACAAGACGTCATATTTTTTTAATTATTTGATTTTTTTGGTTGAACGCTTGAAGTGTTGTCATACATCCTAGTACGCGGCACAGAGTCAAGAAATCAACTAAATACACGGAATGTGTGTGTCCGACCTTATAGTAAAGCAATAAAGGTTGAAATAAAATAAAATAAAATTAAATTTAAAGGGAACTCGCGTTCACTCGTTCGTTAAACTTAATTGTTGGAGGGGGGCCGACGTGACCAGAGTACGTTCAAGCGGTTAAATACTAAAAGAACTAGTTGCTACATAATTGCTACGGCGTAGCGGGAATCGCCGCTACGCAAGCTACGCCGTAGCAGTCGTAGTTTTGTACGTGTGTTTAAGTTTTGGTTTGAAAATATTTTTAGTTCATATTTACCTTTATTTTAGTAAAAATCATGTTGTATGCTGGTAAAGTTTTAGTTTCAAGCTACATGTAAAACGTGAAAAATTGAAATGCTGTAAAATACTCTCATCTTTGGAGGACTTATTTAAGCATTCTATGTGAGAACCATGCTGTGAATCCAAATATCGGTCATCGGACGTTGGTTGACAAAAAATATGGAACTTTCTTTTCATAGAAACTAGTGTCTACTATGTAACTACGCATGCAGCTCTTCATTGGTAGTCACATTGCACAAGCACCACCAAATTGAGCGAAAACGATCGAAAAAAAATGTTGTTGAATTCAACTGCATTTTTCAATAGGTATCACAGAATAAAAAAGTGCATAATTTTACACACAAAAAGTACTAACAATTGTAACTTCTTAAACTTTACAAAAAAATATACCATACAAACACTGCAATGCCTAATGTGGATTTTATTCGTAATTTCGGTGTTATCATCTATTCTAAGCTTTGCTTAGACCTACACATAGGAAAGATTGTTAATAAAGCGCATTAACTATACGGATTTGTAATGCGATTAACAGTCAATTTTAAAATACCTTCTTCCTATATTTGTTTGTATAAGCCTCACGTTAGACAATTCTCAATTCAATTCTCAATTCTTTATTGCGTACCATAATGTATATACATAGTTAGTAGGAAATAATTAAATTAGTCACAATTAAGGACCCTGTCGGGCACAGCATAGATCAAGTAGGAGAGAGGAGGAAGAACGCTGGGTTTTTTTTTAATGTGGTGAATTTTATTACTAGTTAAGTAGCTGTTGCAAATTATACGGTTTTATTAATACAGAATTGAATATAATTAGATACATTATTTATTTAGTAATTGTAAAAAAAATATTATAATTTTTATTTATTACGTAATTAATATTTATGATTCCTAAGGTAAGTTATTTATTGGTTGGTTTCATATTTATTTAAACATTAAATTTATGTGTTATGAGTTGGTAGGCGTATCTTTATTAAAGTATCTGTGATAATTATGAAGTTGTTCATAATGTATTATTTAAGAATTCGCTTATACTGTAGTAGCATATGCTTTCAAGGAAAAAGCTTCAATTTATTGCTGAAGATGTTATACTCATTTGATTTTTTTATTATTTCGGGTAACTTATTATAGATTTTTATGGACATGACAAAGGTATTATTGGAGTGCATTTTTAGTGGCGATTTTGGTAAGTTCAGTCTATTTTTATGTCTTAAAATAATGTTCGTTTGTATGTTCTCTCTTTTTGTAAAGAACTCTACGAAGACAGGTGATAACTAATGTATTGATAAAAGGCAGAGAATTGAATCCTGAAGATAGCACAGTATTCTTGGGCTTAACTTTGGATGCTAAGCTTCAGTGGGGCCCACACACAGAAATTTTATTATATCTATGGGCCCACACATAGATAAATTATCAAAGCTTAGCTCTACAGCATACGCTGTTAGAAAAATTCGTAATTTAACTGACATAGAGACAACCCGTTTCGTGTACTTTAGCTATTTCCATAGTGTAATGTCGTACGGTATTCTGTTGTTGGGAAATGCCGCCGACTTTCAGACTATCATTGTTTGGCAAAAAAGATAAATTGTGTTGTTCAATCAATTCAAGATCAATTTATAAATTAAGTCCGAGACACACTCTCAGAGAGAAATTTAAGGAGATTATTGTTATGACTGTGCCTTCTCATAATAATTTTGAAAATCTTTTAAATGCCCATAAAATATAAAATTGGTTAAAAAATACAGTGATGTCCGTAATATAAATACTAGGAACAAACACACCTTTGTTGTACTACAACGAGGCTCAAGAAAATAGATGGCTCGTTCAGATGTCAATGTATTCGCTTTTATAATAAACTCCCAAGTACGTTCAAGATCTAAGCCGTAATAAATTCAAATCATTCATTACGTAAATTGTGCCGGAAAGCCTTTTATACCATTAAATATTATATTAAGGACAAACAGGCTTGGGATTGAGTTGCTTCAATTTTCTGCTTAATGTATGTTGTTGTTTGTGTTTTTTTTTTCTGTTACATGTTTGAGATGTTTAATAATTCTATAATATTTATTGTGAATGTGAGAACTATGTGAGTCATTGTTTCAAATTAAATCATGGTCTGACAGTTTAATTAGTTTATGCGGCATACCCAAATGTTTTTTCTTGGGTATTGTTCGTCGAATCGTTGAGCTCCTTATGTTCTGAGTTGAGCTGCAGGATTACTATCGACGAGTCCACTACGACAGGTCCACTCAATATGTGTGGTTGTTTCCTCAAAATACCATTTCAGACACCAACCTACATGGTGTTCATATGATCTGACCTGAAGATTATGTCTGGACTTTAAAAGAGACTGTGACCTCTGAGTTTGTTTCAGCCTTTCTTCTCAGAGTAGTAAAATAGGAAACGCCGACCTCATCTAGTTTCTAAAATATGATTGATGACTAAAAGTGTTTGTTTACCTACTTACAGAAATAAAATAATTTATCTAGTACGCTCCCAACTGAAATATGCCGTGAAATGTGCCGTTTGGAGTCCATACTACAAAAAGTACGTTGAAATGATTGAGTGCGTTCAATCTGACTGGTCCTCTCTTAGCTGCCACGGCTTATTCTACTTATTTTATTTATGGATTTTTTCGTTTACATTTCTATTTGCTGTACTCTAGACACTCAACGTGTACGTCTTATTTACATCGTTCTCACATATAATTATATAGTCAACATTAATGATGTACTGTGTTTAAGATCTGAGGATGTAACTAATATTTATGTAACAATATAATTTAAAAGAGTGTCCATGGAGTTTCTTGCCCATTCTTCTACATAGGTACCTACCTACCTCAGATCATATAGATGATCTGAGATAGGTACCTACTACGCTTTGGAAAGGGCAACTAGCTGCATATTTCTAACTGACCGACCACACCGACAATTCAAAAGTGCCTGTAAATGGTTTAATTGAAATAAATGCTTTGAGTTTGAGTTTGAGTATTCTGTAGTTACAGCGTGTGTATAGCGTTGTGGGCTGCAATATTGTCTATAAGTTTTGTGTATTTCTTATTTCAATGTTTGATATTGTAGATGTTTGTTGTTCCTTTTGAATAAAATAAATTAAAAACAGTTTGTATGTTCTAGATAGTTCGGCAAAAAGTTCATACCTACCTTTTTCCATGTCAACATTTTAAATTTAGTCGAATTATGTAGAACCAACCCTCAAAGATAGCCTAAACGGAAACATGATCCCCACAGACCAGAAGCTATTATGTAAACCAATAAATAACTAATCCAATATTTAGTAACCCTGACACCAAATACCGGCAATAACAATAAATATTTAGTGGTCTAATAATAAACTAAAAACAGGATATCGGTATACAATTTGTCTACACGCAGCAAATAAGTTAAGTGTACAGGGTAATATTGTTTATAGGTACAATTGATTTACATAAATATTTACAATGGGCCTTAAACTACAGGTATGCAATCACTGGATGATTTCTAACAAATAGAGAACAATTTTACAGACAAAGATCAATGACAATAATGATATTTAATATAATATAATATGATATGGGACAACATCCACACAAGGTCTTCAGGTCCCGAACTAGGCAGAGCATGTACTACGGTAACCTGTAGGCCAATTCTCGTACTTAAAAAACGTTCAAATTCAAGTCGCAATCTCATCTCAGCGACAATCAATGTCAAAAACCTGTCAAAAATGTATGTAAATTGACTGTAATTTTGGCAGATTGAGACTGAGATTAGAATGCGAACGGTCTTAAAAATACGGGAATTGCCCCTCTGATGACTGATATACATACTTATATACATATACACACCCAGACACAGGTCAAACAGACATGTTCATGCACACAAATGTTTGACTTGTCCGGGGATCGAACCCGGAACCAGCGGCTCAGAAGGCAGGGTCGCTACCAACTGCGCCAACCGCTCAGTCAATTAACAGGATGGTACCTGTAAATATCCAATGGTAGAGCTTAAGCCTCTACAATGAGATAAGAATGAGAGAGCAGTGGTGGCCCAGTGGTAAAGGCCGCGTCTTACGAGTTGCGGGTCGTAGGTTCAAACCCAGACAAGAGCTTTACTTTATGTAAATTATTTCATCATCATTGCTCTTAAAACCGGCAGGTCCTAGAACAAAAAAATCGAAGACATGTGACATCTAGCAAGCCGCATTTGGCCCGCGTGGTGGATTATGGCCCACTCCCTCTCACCGAGAGGAGGCCTGTGTCCCAGCAGTGGGAATATTATAGGCTGATTATGCTAAGCCCCTTGTGACTTTGCAAAAATCAATAATTAAAGCAACTAGTAGCGACACCTTTCGTGGGTCTGCTCAAGCTCGTAGGATGAAGGTTTTTATGAAATTGTGTCATGCGAACTAAATACATGTTTATTAATTATTTGAATTATATAAACATATTAAGGATATAATTTCCCACATTCTACTGATGTACAATGTCTATTAAATTCAAAATGACTAATAGATGAGGAGTCTATTTAGTCTGTGGAGAGAGAAGCATCAAAGTGGTCCTGTAGAAAATGGTAATGGTTTTTTGCCCTCATGGCGTGACTACGAGGAACACGCTTTGGCAGAGGGACCAGTTCTGGGATCACCAGACTGAGTCTAAATAACCCGATGGGTTTTATATAAGTCCAATCAAACCTGATCCTTGTCTGGCTGATTATGCTAGCCTTCTTTCTTCTTAATTAAGATCTCTAATGCGAGGATAGACGTGATGCCTTGGTGTAGCCCCGTGGTCAGATGATTTGAAATTGATCCGGGTGCGGGCAATTTAGAGGTTAACCCTTGAAGTGTGGTCATCTGTTATAGAAGAAGGCCTTACTGAACCGGATAACGGTAAATGAGGGAAGTTCGCCACTCCAGATAACAATAGCGTCACCGTCTACACCCGTAGGCCACGTCAATCGTGTGAACACAGGAGGTACCCTGTGTTTGATGCCAAGGGTCTTGATTCCGTCAATTGAAATTGAAAGAAATATTATATACTGAGAGAAGACTGAGTTTAAACTAAATTGTTATAATTTAACTTAAGAGAGAGTAAGGCTTTTTGTAAGAACTAGGTAGTAAGACCAGTTGTTATAAATTATTGTGTCTCGGGTAGCTTTACATAAGTGATATTTTCCCTATATGAGCGCAATCATAATAGGTCGATACTTATTCGATTGAGCTAGAAGTTATAAAGCAGTTCATCTCAAGTACTCATTAAAACGACTCTGAGTTCTTGTCTTAGTCTCATTGCAGGTATGTACCCCAACACAAATAGTTACGGAGACCTAGTTTTGTCGGAGTGAACCCCTAAGTGTGTGGGAAGGGTTCGGAACATAGTAAGCCAGAGGTAGTTTTGAGCGAATATAATCACATTTGCTCATGTCATGATACTGTTTTGAAAGCACTATCCAGTTTTTAATGAACGAGTCTATTATTTGCAAACTCAAACTCAAAGCATTTATTTCAATTAAACCATTTACAGGCACTTTTGAATTGTCAAGTGTCGGTCAGTCAGAAATATGAAGCTAGTTGCCCATTCCAAAGCGTAGTAGGTACCTATGGAGAAGAACATGCAGTTAACTATGCAGTTACAACCATCCATTAGTTAAGACTTGGCCAGTTATGCACCGTAAAATGGTGAACAGCTATTTCTTTCACGTACTGTACAAACGTAAATTTTATATAATAATGATCAAATCATATATTAAACAAATTGCCGACAAGGGACTATTTGCGCGGGTCAATGATAAAATTAATGGGGTCCACAGAGCTTCGTTTCTACCTTCATGTTTGGATAAAAACTGGATTTATACATATTTGTACAAATTAAGGCTTTTATATGATTGTAGTGATTAATTACTAGACTTTTGGGAGTGCAAGATAAAGGTAAACGTAGCTTTATTATGAAATAATAAATTGTTACGTCACCTTACTTTTATGACTATAAGTTTTATTAAACAAAGAAGGCCAAAGTGCTTCAACTTTTCCATACTCAATCATGTATTGCATTCCATTGCGTTTTATGTTATGTGTTACCAGAAAATTAATGCAAAAGCATAGCAGATTGCTTGGTAAAAGGAATACACACTAATAATACTTCATTTACATAATATATATTCAATTGCCTATACACCAAATCTCGACGCGCGTGTCAAGCCAAGTCCAAACAAAAAGGAACTGGCGACGCAGCAGCCGTATGCGTGTGGGTGTGTGAGACACTTTTGATTCCTTAATAACTCAAAATCTGTTCAACACAAACACATAAAATTTGGTTTATTTATTAAAACCTCTTAGATTAAATAGAACCCCAAATTTTATATATACAGCTCAAGCGGTTATTGAGGTACTAACGTCTAAAAATCGTAATTTTTATCACTGACTGACTCTTATATCAAAACCTAACCCATTTCCAGATGACCTAGAGAGTTGTAATTTGGCTTCCAGCTGAGTAACTGTGGAGCTGAGTAACAAAGGAAAAAATTAAAAACATTCAAATTTTTACGATTTGACATATTTCCCAAGCAATCGATTTTTACTAACACCTAGCGCCTTTCAATATTATAACAGCAACAAAAACTTTTTCCTTCGCAGAAGATTAAGTTCCATGATGAAAGGTCACTTTTATCGTTTTGCGTACCAGACTGTTTATAATATAGAGGGGTTCGTGCCTAAGAAATAATAGCTGCGCGGCTCGATCGATCAGGTTAAGTTACGCTTGCCGTGGTCGGTCTATGGATGGGTGACCGTCTTTACATACCAAGACTCCTCAGTGCCTGAGAAAGTACGTTAAGCTGTAATTTTGGTCCCGGCTGTCATTATTGGATCTTTGACAGTCGTCACGGGTCGTCACAAGCCCGAAAGTCTGACAACCAGTCTTACCATTGGGTATCGCATTACCCAGTAACTGGGTTGTGGAGGTCACATAGCTCCATGTAAACTACTGGTATTCAGTTGCATCCGGTGAGACTGGAAGCCGACCGCAACCTAGTTGGAAAAAGGCAGGCAGATGATGATTATTTACAAATTTATAAATCATAAACAACCATTAATAACACAAACTGCAACTGGCAGCGGCGCGCGGCGGCTCAGCGATCTGACATCATTGCGAACAATTGTAACAATTGTGTTTCGAAAGAAATACATTCTTACACAGTTTCTGATTTACATGAGCCCAGATTCCAATCCTGTTGTCTATAAACGATTAATTAGACACTTTAAAAAATGTACACGATCACTACAAAAGGATACATCAGCATATTTAATATGAACGCAAGTTAGTCAGAATGTTGGAAAACACTAAGACTACTTACTTACCCTATTTGCTTAACTCATTGTACTTACTTAGATACATGAAGAGGCGATGGTGGTGTGTAAGTAAGCAGGCACCGGGAGAAATACCTATACTTACGTGTTTCGCAACATTTTGCTTGGAGTAACGTATAATTAATAACTAGGCTGGCTGAATTCGTCCTGACGGCGACTATCCGCACCTTGCACGATGCGGGGTGCGCGGGGCGGGCAAAAAGAGTGCGAGTGCGGGGAGCCCAGCACGTGCGGGGCCATGGGAAGGGGGGGGGGGGGTCGGGTTACGAGCTGGTACACATGTGAATCACAAGGAAGTATAAAAACTTATTTAACAGAGGTTAATTTTAGAGAATTATGAATAATAATAATTTATTTACAAAAAGTAACGATATCCCTTCAAAAACATAAATGTGAAAATGGGAGCCAAGTTCAATATTAAGACAAAAGAATTGAGATGTAAATGGGTGCCAAGTTCTGCAGATACCTGATCCTGATAAGTTAGGATAAATTGAAGCTCAAGATTTTGACTTGGCTAGTTCTTACCAGAAAACCATCACGAAGATAAGTTGTTAGCCAAATTTAAGATAACTTGTATGTGAAAACTAGCCAAGTCAAATGTTGAGCTTCAGTTCATCCTAAGTTATCTGCTTTGTGTTCAACTGTTCACATTTTAGAAGTTCTATTTTGTACTATCAAACATTTTGGTAGCAGAGAAAAACAAGAAATTGACTTTCAAATGTATTATAGAATGTTGTATGTTCTTATAAATAAATTTCAAGATTATCTACATAACTTGGCACCCATTTACATCTTAATTCTCTTGTCGGCGAAGTGGACCACCACTCATAATCTTCATATAGAACTTGGCTTCCATTTTCACATTTATGTTTTTAATGGGTTATATAATACTACACGGAGCCAACTACGACCCCGTCCCTTAACCGATTACCGCCACAAAACAAAATCAAATTAGCACCAACAAAACGGTGTCATTACAAAAAATATCGAAGATAATGACACCATACAACCATTACGACGAGTAAAAACGCTCTTCCTAATGTTTTTACAAGAAACCCCATCGCTCTCCAGCAGCTGAGAGCATTAAAGGCTTACGCTCGTGCATTTTTCTTCATTTTCAGTAATATATTATTTCAGTGTGACGTCATGGGTTTGAACCATTAGTCATGTCGGGTTTTGACACCATGCAGTGCGGAAGGGACGGATTAGAGGTTTTAAGCTGACGTAGATCATTGAATTGAAATAAGCAGACATTGTTTGGGTTGCCTTGCTTGATGTGCTTAGCAGACTGTAGTGACCAACGGTCGGGCTGGAAAAGGGACATCTCTAAGCGTAGGTGTCAGAAAAACCTAGTTACAAATTAAGTATTTTGAAGTGGAAACTTCAAACTCAAACTCAAAACTGTTTATTGCATTCAAGTGTACATTTAGTTGTTACAATATAAGTAAGTTCCAACATGAAACCCGGTTATGGCACAGCAACATAATAATAATAATAACATAATAGTAAGGGTATGTGTTTACTTGCCTATATTATAATATGTAAATCTTTAGCTGCGTTGAGCGATTTTTGGTAGAGGCAAAACTTATGGGTTCGCGTCACCGACATGCTAGGTCACACTACTGTTGTGTCAGACTGGCGACGCGCAGCGGCTGGTGTACATTTTGGGGTTTTCACTTCTGTCAGCAGTCCCCACGACTGCCTATTTTTTTCCTAATCAAAATCAAAAGTCATTTATTCAAATTAGGCTGAGAATCAGCACTTTTTGAACGTCAAAATCACATAAGACAGTCCCCCCAAAACGCCCACCCTTCACCACTTCCTAGTGCTTTAGCTGGGAAGAAGAAGTGGCGGAACAAACTCCCCAGCAGCACCGCTGTCTGTTCAGTTAGAAGAACTTGATTCTAGTCATAATAGTAATAAGTAATTAACATTACGAAACACAAAAATATTAAAATTATTTGCCATTATGTCAGCTAGCACACGCCAATATTTAAAACTATACTCAAGCAGAAATAAATATTAAAAAAAAAAAACGCAAACAGAACTTAATACATAATAAAAAGCCTCCTGGCATAAAGGGCGTGCCCGCTTACATATGCAATGCTGCATTATGTTTATATGTATATAGCTGTAACTTGTAGCCACAAATGATAAACTAGGACCTTCGAAGTAAAATAAAGAAACATTAATTTCTAATAACAATAACAAAACCATAGTCAGCAAGCTGACCTATCACCACAAGCAGCGTTCACGAGCATAACGCAAAGATCAGCCATTACCCCCCTCGCCATATTTGAGGGAAGGAGGCAACCCGACCCCCGATGGATGCCGTCGGAAGAACGGAGGGTTATGCGAGACTCTAGAAGGCTAAAATCCAAGTGTACCTCCTACTACCATGAGGGGACCACGGGATGGGGAATAGCATGGTGATCACGTTAATACTAGCCGTGCGCCCGATTTCCTCTCGGGCAAAAGTTACGAATTTTCATCCCTTAATTAAACCTTTTAGGGGATGTTTTTTTTTTACTCCTTTCTTAGTGCTCACTTTCGTTAGATAAGGAACTGTAGTACAAAATTAAATCCTTTATGACCCAGCGATATAGGTTATGCGATGTCTCACAGTGTATGAAATAATGAATTTATGATTTTCATAAAGCTAAGTCATGAAGAGGCCCATGTTCTGCAAAATATTAGATTTACCTTGATTAATAGTAGCAATAATTGATCAAATACAATAACAGACCCTCGTCAGTCAGTAATAACTATTAGTTTCTGTAAGAAAGTTTTTCGATTTCGACTTCAAGTAACCGGTAAACGGTGATTGGATTACCCCTAATTACTTTATCGGTTCCGATCGTCCACGGTCAGTCAGTCCATCAAGGACCATTTTCCGTAATCAGGGATTCACCTTTATGTACCTTTTTGTTTCAATCTTCGAAGAGGGCAAATAATTGAATTAAATTAATGCAACTTTTACAAGGTGCAAGTAGGTAAGTAGTTACTTTATAAATCACTAGCACATGCTATATGCCGCAACTTTGTTTGGGTATTTCATCATTTCTTAATAAAAATATCCAGGATAATATTAGCTCATAAGTTAAGTCCCAGGCTATCTATCTTTAAAATTTTGTAACGATCAGTTTAATCGTTTAAGTGTGAAGAGGTAACGGATAGACAGAGTTACTTTCACATCATTCTATTATATTAATATAGATGGATATTAGGGAAATATAGCACTCGTTTTAGTTTAAATAGCCTTAAGTTTGAGTAAGTATTTTTAAATGAGTAAATAGAGATCGATCTTCGTCTTCTTTATTGTTTGACTATCAGTCCTGGTGTCTGAAAATATAGCATGGGGGTTTTCAATTTCTTTTGCATCTTGAAAAACTACAGTTAATTGACCACACTCAATACTGCAGAGGCCGTGCGACGAACGCACGAAGTAAAAGTAGGTAACGTAAATTTGAACGATATTTGAATTCCAAATACAACTATATAATAGTGTTTTGGTTTAAATTTATGCTGCCAACACAATGTCACCCATAAATACACAAACCGTCCTAAAACTAAGATAATAAAAAAATAGGTTGGGGAAAAAGATTGTTCGTATTTCATAGGTATAAAGTTGTAGTAAAATCTCTTTCGCTGTGCTGTTTGCATCTGGCTGGTTTTGATACCATTAAATAGATGAATTTACAAAAAGAATAATAAAAAGTAAAAACGATTTCCCGCCATTATTCTATTGTTTTACTGTTCGCCAAAATGAGTGAAGGTGAATATAGCGAATAAATTCGATACATTTTGAGGTTTTATTACAAAAAGAGAAAGTTGCGACACAAGCCGCGACAAAAATATGTGACGTTTATGGACTTAACGCAGTGTCAGTAAGAGTAATGGTAAGAGTAACACCAAGTTGGTTCATGATTGTTCAGTCCGGGAATTTTGATTTCAAAGATGCAGCTCGCTCTGGTCGCCCTGTTACGGATAAAGTCGATGCTATTTTTGACAATTTGGATGAAGTGGATCAATATTAGTAGTTACGACATAGCCAGAGAGTTAAGGGTTGACCACAAAACAGTTGACCCATTTGAAAAAGTCTGGGTATACAATAAAGCTTGATATTTGGGTGCTACAAGAGCTTCTAGTCTAGCATTTCTATATAAATCCGAAAGATTGTTTTCCCCGACCTAATATTATGTGCAAAGCGAGTCTTTTCATTTTAAAAATCGTTCGAATTTAGGTTACGGCTACTCCGCGCGGCTGTTTTATGCCCTCAGGTGTCCATATGTAATGTAAACTACTTGTAAAAAACAAAGGTAGGATAGTCACCAAATAGAAACAAAAAATCCGTTTTTTCGTAAATCCATGGCATTCCCACAAGCAGCTTTAGTACCTATTGTTATGTCACTGCTGATGGAAGCACCCTGGCCCAGAATAATTGGCTGTAACAAGTCAATACTTTCATTGTCATGGAAAATTTCGAGAGCGATGGCTTCCCAAAAAAATGTTTTGTACATTCTGTGAGTCGGGTTGACATCTAGTGAGCCATGAGAGTGTAGGGTGACAATAGATAGAGAATAGGTACTTGGGAACGAGGTTTTGGAAAGCCAACGAAGGGGTACTTAAAACATTAGGGGGGCTAAATGCCTCCTGCCGGAGCTTTACGCGGGGGTCGTGCGGTCCATGGCCCTTTACGGGGCATCGGTGTGGGCGCGTTCCTTGAGGCGGCGGCCAGCCCGCTGGTTGAACGCGCCCCAAAGGGTCATGGCCACCTGGCTCGTCCGGGGATACCATACGGTCTCCGGTGAGGCGGCGAGCCTCCTTGCCAGATTACCGCCATGAGATCTGGAGGCAAAAGTCCTCGCGCACATATGGGAGTGGCACGAGGAGGCGAAACGCCGGGGCGTAGCTCCGCTGCCGCGAGAAATCACGGTACAGCGGACAGAGCTGCAGCGGGATCTCAGGGCGGCATGAAGAGTGCGATTGTCGCAACTCAGCGCTGGGCACGTCACAATTGCGCCGATAAGTCACCTCTTTGAGGAGTGGCTAGAGAGGCGCCACGGCGTCCTCACCTTCCGCCTGACGCAGGTCCTCACCGGACACGGTTGTTTCGGGAGGTTCCTGTTCCGGATAAGGCAGGAGGAAACGCCCGGGTGTCACCATTGTGTGGATCGCCCGGAGGACACGGTGGAGCATATGGTGGAGGTCTGCCCGGCTTGGGCGGAGCACCGCCGTGTCTTCGTGCAGGCGATTGGCAGTGGAGATCTCTCGTGTCCGGCGCTGGTCCAGGCCATGGTACGGAGCGAGAGGGCTTGGAAAGCCGTTACATCCTTCTGCGAAGCAGTAATCTCACAAAGGAGGAGGTGGAACGCGTGAGGAATAGGCGAAATTCGCGCCCTCACGCCCCTAGCCACCGCAGGAGACGCCCTGGGCGTCGGGAATCCCAGGCCGATTACCGGCCACCGTAGGCGCGGGCTTGCGGACGGCAAGCAATGGGTAGCTCGCCGTCCGATAAGGACCAGGCCCGGGTCGACAGCGCGTTGTGTTCCACGCTTGGTTCAAAGAGATGTCAGCAACAATGACGGGATCTGCTAGGGCCGATGCCTGCCGGGGTTGCGGGAAAGTCCGAAAGGGATACCGTGGCTCCTGGCACAGGCAACTGAATGAACACGGGTGGGTTTTAGTCAGTAAGAGTCTGACACGCCCTCCCGCTCCGCCCAGAGCGGGAGAAGTTATTTGATGATTTCCCACACTCAAAAAAAAAAGGGGTACTTAAAACATATGTTTATTTTCGAAGCATTTTGTTTATTTTACTACCTCGTTGGTATTGTGGTCACAAGCTTTTGCTGAGAATGAGGTCCTGTGTAGGATCCCCGGATTGGGGCAAAGTGCTATTGGGTTCTTCCGTCCAGAATTCAGAATTCAGTAACAGCCCTAAGTCTGAATTTATGCCAGGCTGATGGCAATAGGACTTAAAAATAATTGGCGAATTGTGAGTGAACTTTATGTACCTACACCTCTGACAAACCGTTCGAGCAATTAAGGCGTGATGTTGTTATGTGTTTATTAATTTGACAAAGAACACCACCAGCGTATACTTTTATTATTGCCTCACAATAGTAAATGAACTAAAATAGAAAATAATATAGTATACATTTTAATTGATAATCAAAGCACCTGAGTGCTAATGTAATAGAGGTCTATAGTCAGTAAATCATTGCTAGGCACGGCTGCTTTGAAACCTCCCATTGCATATATATTTCAAGCTACTGATGTGTTCATACGGTACTTGTAAATACGGCACATTTGTATGCCATGCCAATATTTGACTCAAAGAGCGAATATGACGCAGGGACGCGGGCAATCTAATATTGGATCTGATGCGTGGATCCAATACATGTCAGGTGCATGGGTAAGTGTAGAACCACTTCTACTAAGTACTAGGTATTAGGTAGGTTTGTATCATATAGGCCAAAAATAAAGGGTTAAAAAGGTAGGTACGTGCTAGTGAGGTGCAGCATTTGAAATAAAAAAATAAGCTATACCTACTTATATTTTATCTAATTTGTCACAATCATATGCATCTTTTTACCATGAATGGAACTGAAATTCGGATCAACTCTGTCAAATCCTTTTTTCAATTAATTAGTTTTATTACGTACTACAAAAAGTGGCCACAACCGACAATTTGCAACCCCGAGCCTGTTCAGATAACATTTTCGAATGTTTTTTTTTATAGGGAGTGATCAACATGCTCCGGAAGTGCCCTTAGGCCCTAGAAACTACATTACCTACTTGTTAAAACAAGCTAAATGAGCATCTTTACCAGTAAAACTAATTGGGACCCCGGGGCATGATTCCCCTTCAGAAAGGAAACCTTATTAGGGCCGGGTAATTATATGTCAGTCCGGTGAGGGTACGGGAATTTTGGATGGTTTTAAGGATATTTTGGTTAGGTGTCGAAAATGTAATAGGGATTTTATTGGGTTTGGTGTTGGAGTTTAGATTTTGAAATATTGACGGTGAATATTGCTACGACTATAGTCAGCTGATTCTTACTGTCCGCTTATAAAAAAAATTACAATCACGAATTTTTCGAATGTTTTCAGCCATCATAAAATAGAC
Organism: Brachylomia viminalis; assembly: GCA_937001585.2. Taxonomy (NCBI): domain Eukaryota; kingdom Metazoa; phylum Arthropoda; class Insecta; order Lepidoptera; family Noctuidae; genus Brachylomia; species Brachylomia viminalis. The sequence continues at coordinate 1,639,397 of OW443307.2, read as the reverse complement.
TACATTAGTCAAGTTCATATTCAATGACAATAAAAAAAAAAACAGAAGACATAAAACAACAAAATAAAACCAGTATATTTAAATAAACTAAAGCAGTACTTCATTTAAAAAGCTATTACAGAGTACAAGAATATGTAACGGATAAATTCAATAACAATAATATGAGTATCATATTATTATTATATATATATTATTATTACAACATAAGTATGAATAACAGATATATATTTTAATAAGTAAGTTAGTTTTTTAGTATCCATTCATAACAGGTGTGTCCTCGGCCAGAAAGTGCCTGAGCCTTAGCTTTTTTAATTAAGATTTTGTATGTTCAGGTTTTTATTCTTGTATTGATTATGAATTGAATTTAGTTTAAGCTTGAATGTTATAATGTTTTTTTCTCTTTTTTTTTGGTAGCTGTGTTGTTCGCACTCTTTCTTTCCAATCTGGTTTTACAAGTGAAGAGTTTTAATTGGCTCTCAGTCTCACTTTCTTATTCTGTTTATTATAGATGTAAGTCTTCCATAGTTATAAATTAAATTAAATAACAAAATAAATATAACACAATACTTAATAATTATACTACACTAATAATAATGAAAAATGTTTAAGCGAGTAAAGAAAAAAGCAAAATTCATTATAAATAATAAATAAATAGATATACCTGCATATAAAATATTAATAGAATAAGTGAATGAATGGAAATACATAAGTAATAGGATATAAAATAAGTCTAACTTAATAACAAAGAAAATTAATAAAGCGCTCTTCCTCTCTCTACTTATTAAAAAATTTGCTGTGCCCGACAGGGTCCATAATTGTTTCTATTATTTTTGTGTTATTTACCACCTGTAATTGTACATTATAGCATAGAATAGAATATCTTTATTTCGGACACAAATATCCATATATTGTTAGTAACATACAAAAAATAACTCATTGCCTAGTGTTAGTAAAAATCAACCTCCGCACAAACTGCTGTACAATCGGAGAGCTAAGGCTCTCTGCTACAGTATTCAGGATGCTGTTCCGACTGCCCCGCACTCTCTTCAGTAGCAACGCAGTTTTTTTTTGCGTATAGTTGCGTATAATAGAGGCAGCCTCAACAAAATCCTGAAAGCATTGTTATATTGGACGCGCAGGACATCCGGCGATCTCTTAGTTCAATTTACCCATTGATTGCCCGTGTACAAACTTTGGCAATAAGCCTTGCTTTTATTTGGTCTGTATACCGCGCAAATCTACGGGCCAACATATTGCTCCGGACCACTAGAGCCCTGCGCTCCCTCTCAATGTCTACGTCGTCCCTGAGGTCAGCGGTAAGACAATGCCCTCGGTATTTAAAAGTTGACACTCTATTAATTGGTGACCCGTTCATAAGCAACTCGGGTCCTTCTACACGTACTGACGTCAAAGACCATGTACTCACGTTTATTAACATTATATATTAATCCATGTGCGGCAGCGTAGGTCTCACATATTTTAAGCATATCTGATTGCTCCCGCCGACGGACCCAGCAGCACCATGTCATCTGCATAGCTGATGTGATTATGGATCGCAATAAACGATTTGAGATTTTTATTGAATAGCCATTTTCTGTAGTGAACATTTAATTTAGGTCCTCAACGAACTCATTAAAATAAGTTAGTTCTCTTGCAAAGTAAGCGCTTGCTAGAGAATGAAAAAAACAAAGAACTTCATTTAAAAACATTAAATCATAACCAATTTTACTGTTTGCCAATTTATGCCAAAATACAAAACCTCATTCTGTTTTTCTACATCGAAACTGCAATACGATTTCAACTCATCCTAAATGATGCATCATTAAACTCCACATGCAGCGGACCTTGAACTAAGAATGCCTTCTATTGCTGCACCGTGCACCGTGGCAAAGGAAACGACTCGTTATGCCTCAATGGTGACGCGACGCCCCGGGTGACAGACGATGAAAATTAACCCATGATTGCTTCGGGTGAAATAATAGGGCAGGAATTGTGTGGATGTGACCTGTAGCATTTATTATGCATTTGTTGTTTTAAGGTTAATCTTTACCCCAATTATTTTCTTGACCCAATGCGATCTGTAATATGTTCTCAAACTTTTTTCAGTCGGTGTATGAAGCTACCACTTTTAATAGCATTGAATAGTTGCCCTATGCCCTAGTATAGCTTTTAGCCCTGATCAGGTATTGCAAGCTTTACAAGCATTAGATATAACAAAAAGCCAAGGCCTAGATGGATTAGCTGTTGGGTTTATTGAAAAACCGCCAATAGTTGGGTTTATTATCTGTGGAAACCTGTAAATGGCCTTCAGTTGCATATTGTTTAAGAGCGTTTATACCTTATGAGTGGCAACGTCGCAATTTAGTGTCATATTTCGTGGTTTTAAATTTTTATCATTTAATCTGAGCTATATTTTAAAAATCTGTTTAATTAACTTTTTAGAATTACGTGAAAGTGTTTAAAAAGTAAGTAACCGTAATGCTTACAATGCATTATTTGCATATAAATAGAACTGTAAACGCAACGATTTCTTACCTTTTACACAGTTTTCGCATAATTCTAAAAAGTTAATTAAACAGATTTTTAAAATATAGCTCCGATTAAATGATAAAAATTGGAAACCACGAAATATGACACTAAATTGCGACGTTGCCACTCATAAGGTATAAACGCTCTTAATTACACTGTATATATTATTAGCTGTAAGTTTTCCGAATAAAATAAAATAAATTCCACAAGACATTATTTATAATAAATGTATTACTGAAGGGACATTTCCTGATGTTTGGAAACGAGCCAATATAACCACAGTATAAAACCGGTTCTAAACACGATGTCGAATACTACCGCCCCACCTCTATCCTGTCTGCCTTATCCAAGATTTTCGAGAGACTTGTACACATAGTACACTTGTACACTGTATACCCAACCATTCTTAACATGATTCTTACTCAACAACATGGCTTTGTTAAAAACGAACTACTGTTACTAATCTACTAGCCTTTACAGATTTGTTAAATAATATGGATCAACAGGTGCAAGTAGATGCTGTGTACACAGACTTTCGAAAAGCTTTTGATAAGGTGGATCATGAGCTACTTCTCAAAAAGTTGGCGTATAATGGCATTCGTGGAGATCTACTTCGCTGGTTTGCATCATATGTATCAAATAGGTCGCAAAGAGTTGTGATTAAGGGCTATTGGTCTAATTCATTCAACGTCACTCCTGGTGTACCGCATGGCTCTTTTTGAGGCCCTCTTCATTTTATGCTTTTATCAATGACGTTTGGAGTTGTTTCGTTCATTTAAAATGTTTGCTGTATGCAGATGACCTTAAAAACAATTCGCAACCCTGCTGATTCTATGTTACTTCAAGAGGATCTAAATCGATTTTTGTTTACTGTCTAGAACACAAAATCCAATTAAGTACATCTAAATGTATAATATATGTATTACATAAAATTATTAAAAGGAGCACTTACGCATTAGATAACGCTGCACTGCATAGAGTCATGTGAGTGAAGGACCTTGGAATGCTATTGGATACTAAACTTCACTTTCAATAGCATATTCAAAAATTGTTACTATCGCTTACCGTATGTATAGTTTTCTGATGAGATCTACCACTGAATTTAAGCGCATTGATACCTATATACATTTATATAAATCACTGGTTAGGTCACAACTCGAATACGCTGTATTAATTTGGAATCCCTTTTACCAACAATACATAGACAGCTTACAAAATGGCCAGCGTAAATTTCTCAAAGCCCTGCATTATCGCTGCCGTCACGAATTCATTTCCTCTCATTCACGCCAGCAGAACGATGGGCTGATGAACTTAAAGTCTAGACGCCTTTTCCTAGAAACTATGTTTCTCTATGACTTGTGTAATAACAGATATGATTGCATAGATCTCACTAATATGTTAAGCTACGTTGTTCCGAGAACTGTCATTGGACGACAGGAGCGCGCACGTCTGCTTTTTGCCGTTTCCTCCTGCCGCACTAACGCTTTAGATCGCGCACCTCTTCGTGGTACAGCTAAAACTGTCAACACTGTGTTCGAACATTTTGATGTTTAAATTGTTGCTAATACGTTTAGAAGCTCGTTACTCAAATTAGTTAGTGACTTTGATTTTTAGTTGTTTTAATTTGTTCTTTCTGTATAAACACAATTTTGTTTTAATTTAAAAATATTCTTTAGATTTTACCTTTTAAGTTTCACTCGTGTGCAAATAGTTCTTTAACAATAATGTAGTAATTAAGATGTGGATAACGTTGTGAGCTACACACATGTAATCTCTTTTTTTTCTCACTATCTATTTAATAACATGTTTGTGTAACTGTGTGTTTTCCCGAAATAAATTAATAAATAAACAAATCATTGTCTCCACTTGACCTTACATCTGGTGACTTAAAGCAATACTCCTAACACAAAAGAATCCTGAGATCTAAGACAAAAGAGATCTAAAACTGTCTAGTCATAAAAATATTTACCTTTACTTCAAACTCTTTGATATCTTCTTGTCCTGGTAGGTCCACGTTAACACAGTCGAATCCCATTATACCTATTTCTGCATTTAAAAATGAGCGCTTAATGGCAACTCTTTTGTTTTCATACCTTTTCACTTGCCTGCAATTAAAATGGCGGAAATTATTTACTTAAAACAATCATTATGCATTTAAATATCATGTGCATTGCATTGTGTGGATATTAGCCTGTTTTGGAGTCTAGACGATGCAATGGAAGTTCTGGAGTGGCGACCGCTGACCGGAAGACGTATCGTTGGGAGGCCTGCTACAAGCTAAACTGGTGATCTTGTAAGGACCGCAAGAATCTGGTGGATGCGACTTCTTCTTGCTTCTTCTTTTTGCTTCTTTTTTCATGCTTCCATGGAACCGGTCGAAGTGGCGGTGTCTGGGGAAAGACTATGTCCAACAGTGGACGTCGTTCGGCTGAAATGATCATGATAATGATAATAGTGAAAGTAAACTACTGTGGGCCTAACACCAACGCGCGGTGTAAGTAAACGTCACGTAAAGGAGAATGGGCAAAATCGTACGGCACTTGGTCTATCAGCGGCCAGGAACATTTTATTTTTTTTTGGTTTAATATCACCCTACAATAACGGGTTCAAGAAGTTTTATATCTGTAGTGTCATTATTAATGGAAATAAATACATTTTTATTTTAGATATGTAAGCCTGTGATTTAGCGTATTAATTACTAAGATTTAGTCTTAAAAATAAGGAAATAAAATAAAATTACTTGTTTACTTCAATACATTTATTTTACATACATTTACATACATAAACTCACGCCCTTTTCCCATGGGGGTAGGCAGAAACCACAGAACGCCACTTGCTACGATCCTTACATACTCCTTTTGCCTCGTCCACATTCATACATTTAATGTACAATAATAGCACTGAGTTCTGATGCCGGTAATAAAATATCCTCGTCTTGATGTCTAGCCCATGCCAGATACCACACTACACACATAACGTGTGCGCAACAACCGATTGTGCGCCTTCCACTCAAACAACTGCAATAATAATGAGCAATTGCTTCTCTATTTTGTCTTTGTCGGTTAATTACAATATAAGAATAATATATTCTGGACCTTACATGTCTAGATTGTATTCGCACACGTAATAACCAAATATCTTCTTCTTCAATAAAATCTCTGAGCTGACTTATTTGTCGCTCCCGGTATACTTCGATATTGTATAAGCCTTCAATTAAGTGTTCAGCGTAGTAGCTGCGAGCCAACTTGATTTGGTATGTGCCAAGTGCAAACAGAATCAGGTCTTCTTCAGAAAAAACCGGAAAGTCTTCAAAAATAGGTTGGTCGCTGCTGAGTCTTTCAAATGATGCCCTCTGTCTATTTATGTTATGACGGATAACATAGTCCGCTAAGAGGTTCGGTATTTCAAAACGTTCATTAATTATATTTACGAACGATGATGCATGAATACTATCTTGTATTGGTGTTTGGAACGCATTGATGAGTGCCGCTGCGTTTTGAAAGTCCTCAAACATGTGACTTAAGGCGCGATTAAAATATTCTTGCCTAAACAATTTGAAATCTCGCTTGAACCTGCCATTTATAACTTCCACTACCCAGCGGCATAGAGTTACCAGCCTAGTTCTATTGGCCTGTTCAGTAGTAAGCTGGTCTGCACCGCGGTCTTTGGTTTCTGGCATATAGGCACTGTAGTTGCATCGCTCCAAATCGCCACAGACGTCTCTAAACCCACGATCTAAAATGAATATGTCGCCAGCCCGGTAAAACCAGTGAAATGTGCCTTCTTCGTCATTTATAATTCTTTCCAAAATACTGGCATCTGAGTCGGTAGCAGCATAGGGCCCGCAAACATCAATTATATGCCCATCGGAACACACCATTAAGAACGGTTTTAATAGATTTTCGTATTTGTGTAGACTGTAGGTCTGTCGCTGGAACGAAAAGTTGGAGCTCTTCTGTATATAAATATATGTTCCATCCATGATTGTTACTGCCTTCCTTTCTTCTGGAGAAGACTCGGGATTTCCAAATAACGCGTTTGGTACAATAAGATTACGGTCAGCGACCATTCTTCTATTTAAATGGTCGAGTCCCAGGTGTCGTGGCTTAAAATCCAGAGATATAGCATCACGCGCGGTTTTTAAATGCCTTTCTAGAGTCCTTCTACTTATGTTAAAGAGCGTGGCTAATCTCTCGTTGCTATCACCAGTTCGCAACTTCATTAAATAAATGGCTAGTTTTGTTTTGGCGTTTGACTCAGACAAAGAAGGCGTTTGTTCCAAGATTGTATTGAATTGATCTCTGCTAACGCCCAATCGAATATGAATCTCATTAGGATCCATATTTGCAATATCTTCAAAGTCCAGAATATTTTTATTTAAAACAGCTTTTTTAAAAAGCTCTAGTATTTGCACAAAATGAGAGCTGTTAAAATCATGTCTGAGATTTGGACTATCAATGAGCTCTTCCCAATCATTTGATGTTAAATGTGCATCACATATTCTGGCACTGTCTGGTATGAATAAGTTAGAATGTAACATAAGAGTAATCCTTACATTCTCAGGCATTCGACGACGTGAAACACTACGGCATCTGTCAAACATACAGTTTGCCGAGGTGCTAGGCACTCGTGAATATTCTTCCACTTGAAGAACACATTCGTGCGGGGCAGGGTTATTGTTTGGCTGCACAGCCCGTTGAGCTCGTTGCCAACAGGGTCGACAAACGTATTCTCGGCCGTTGTATTCAACCTGAAAAGGAAAATAGTTTATAACATAGTATTTAAAACTCACAGCAGTTTCAGTTAAATCATGTGTTGTATAGTAGAACATGCCGAGCTCTTTTTCAACGTGACGAATGAGTCATGCTCATACGCATTGTTAATGAGTGGTTGGCCTCTATTATATTTCGAAGCTAGATAACGTTGGCTCTGTTTCCATATGCACCATGTGTGTAAAAGAGAGAGAAGATCTGTTTTGACTATAACTTAAGTATTGTTAGAAAAGAACCATACGCTTAAGGAAATAACATAATTCACTAAAAGGACGTACATAAAAATACAATCAAAACTGTAACGTGGACTTTCAATAAAGAGCCCACACTTCACCCAACGATGTGTCGCATATGCACATCGTGACACAATATTATGAGGCCATCACCGCTATAGGGTGCGTACATACGGGTAAAAACAACCAAAAAATAGTCTAAAAATACTTACTTGCTGTGGAGCTATAGCTTCAATAATATATTGAGCATTGGCAGCATTTTCCTCAAAAAGAGCATGGGTTATTTCTAACCTTCTTCTATTAACCACTGATCGATTGCACAAAACACATATAGGTCGATTTTCTGCCATTTTTCAATAATGTTCCGTTGGCGTACACAAGTCCAGAGTCCAAGTACACAAGCTCAAACGTACAGAAGTTCAGAGTTAATAGCCAGGTTATCAGGTTAAGAAGAAACACAGTCCAGAGGGTAGCCAGGGTCAAAACGTTTGAAAAAGAATCCGTAGATGAGCGCACAGTACACAACGTCACAAGGGTAAGCGAAGGACTGCGCCGAGTGACGCACACGCACCCCACACCTCGGCTCTTTTGTTTGCACTCGAAGCTGATTGGGCCGTTCGAACTCAGGTAGTCCATGTAGTAAACCCATTGTTGAGCTGAGTCTTGTAAACGGTATGCTGACAACGTTTTGAAATACTTTTGAAGACATAAACTAATGTTAATAAGTATTTTATAAAATGGGTTTGCACATTTTCTTGCACTTATTATCTAAGTATTTTACCTATATGTATTTTTTTTTCTAAATGAGCTGCAATGTTACGTTCATAGTAAAAGTTAGTCCTTAGTAATAGTACTTTCATTTTATACCTATTTCGTTGTTGGCCGCTCATAGACCATTTTGCTCTTTCTCCTTTAAGATAAACTTGAAAAAATACTCGTTTTGCACACAATATGTTTTAAGAAATTACCCTTTCGAACCTACCCTGTCCTGTTAGGGTGTCCCAATTCCCGAGCTCGCTTCGCTCGCTCTTGCATCCTAAGTTCTAAAGGTATCCTTTCGACAAATACCTGCAGTGCTATTCTGTAACCATCTCACCGTGAAAACGTAGGTGAAGTGAGTGAGCTGTCAACAGTGTCAATCCCTAGTATCGGGTGTAATGAAAGCTCACTTTACCTAAGTTTTCACGGTGAGATTTTTACAGAATAGCATTGTAGGTAGGAGTTTTTTTTTTTTGAGGGTGGGAAGTCATCAAATAACTTCTCCCGCTCTGCGCAGGAGAGCGTGTCAGACTCTTACTAGCTAAAACCCACCTGTTCCTTCAATTGCCTATGCCAGCGGCCACAGTAACCCTTTCCAACTTTCCCGCAGCCCCGACCGACATCAGCCCTAGCGGACCCCGTCATTGTTGCTGACATCTCTTTGAGGCACGCGTTGAACTGAACGCGCCGTCGACCCGGGCCTGGTCTTTATCGGACGGCGAGCTGTCCATTGCTCGCCGTCCGCAAGCCCGCGCCTACGGTGGCCGGGAATCGGCTTGGGATTCCCGACGCCCAGGGCGTGTCCTGCAGCGGTGAGGGCGCGAATTTTGTCTCTCCCTCACGCGTTCCGCCTCCTTCTTCGCGAACATTACTGTTTCGCAGAAGGAGGTGACGACTTCGCATGCCCTTTCGCTCCGTGCCATGGCCTGGACCAGGGCCGGACGCGAGAGATCGCCACATATATTGTTATTCTTTATTATTATATATTTTTCTGACAGATTGATTTGTATTGTGATTTATAGGCAACAGTTAGCTGATATCACTGACGAGCTATATTTTATTCTATTTTCTCTGGCATTACGTGACCACCCTCTATCCCGTACCTTGACAGATATTTGTCATTTGCGTTTGGTTACAGGGAAACGGGAGAAGGCCTTCCGCTATACTTTACACTGAGCACCGATGCTCCTGGATTCTTGATGACTGTTGAGCCTTAACTGGTGCACCACATATGGAAGGATGAACAGTAAATACTCAGTTCATCTAAACCAAACTAGACTATAAAGAACGATCTCTAATAACATTATAAAACAATCAAACGTTAGTAATGATTACTGCTTCCAAAAAGGTCTGGCCACAGAACATGTTGTGTGAGGCCAGTTGTATGCACGTTTCCAGGAGAGGGGTAGGCTTTACACAGCGTCACAAACTGGATTGGTAGTCGTTCTAAGAACGCTAGGGACCGTATCTCAATAAAACCGACACCTGACTGTTTGCCGGACAATTACTGAATCGACACTATTTATTTTTACTTTACACTTGTCTTTGACACCGCAATTACAGACCACTGCCCAGTTTTACTATGACTTGGAAGCTCAGCGGTATTTTCCGCCTCCAAAGTGAAGCGCACGGTAATAAATTACTCGGCTGATATTGCAGAAATTAACGAGACTGATTTTAGCACTGTTACTGGGGGCGGATGAGGCCGCAGAACTCCTGGTCTCTACCGTAAAGACGATTGTTGATAAACATACAAAAGTTATAATTAGCTCGTCAAAACACACGATCCTAAAGCCATGGATCACTCCAGGCCTCTTACGATGCATCAGAAACAGGGATCAAATGAATCTTGAAGTTAATAAAGAACCAAATAATTATATCCTGAAAATAACCTTCACTAGATATCGCAACTTCTGCAACAAATTACTAAAGACACTGAAAATAGCATATGAAAAATCTGAATTTGAAGGTGCCAAAAACAACCCTAAAGCTACCTGGAACATTATCAAACAAATAACAAATACAAATCGCCCAATGTCCACACCCACTGAACTACTAAGCGTATCTCCTGACAATATCACGGCCGTAAATCGTGTTGATGATTTCTTTTCAAATATTGGCAAAATTCTGGCAGAAAAACTGATAGTAAGTGCGCCACATATTGCGGTACAGACAGAAACTACACAGTCACCCCACTAATTTGCTCTATGGCCTACCGATGAAGCCTTTTATGCTTCATTTCTCTGCGACAATGAAACTGCACTAATGCCCCTGCTGTCCCTCGTTGGGAACCGGTGTACCTTTGTGTAATAACTTTTGTTGGAACATTGTTACTCATAACACAAGTTAGATCTTACTTTGAGTACCAGAGTTCAAAATACGCTAGTTTTAAAAATTAAAATAAACTGGTAACACAGTTCATAACGTATCATAGTTACTAGTGTTATTGTTCACTTTTTTGCGAAATAAAGAATTTATTTATTTATTTTATTTATTTATCGAGAAACGATAATTTGGATGCTTTGCCGCTGATAGTCGCACTGCACCCTTTACATGGGTAAGAGTAAGTAAATGTGAAGTGACGAAATACCACTTCGGTGTGCACCAAGTAGGCAAGTACGATCGCAATGTGTTTTGCTACAGACTGAGTCTACGGTGCGCTTGTGCTAGTTTTCTGTTGTCTTAGTAAAAATAGGATTAGGCTACTGTAAGGGTGTCATTAACATTAGTACGCGTTTAGAACTACTCAAAACTTGCCTCTCTCAATGGCAGTTGGACTTCGCAGTACTTTGTCTTTAGGATTGAGTAAGGCATTAAATAGCGCATAGGGAACGTGTTCTATTAGAATCGTATTAGTGTCCTCAGAGGTCATAGGCGTTAGGTCTAGCAGGACACGTACAAACGTTGTAAAACGGTTCCCAGTATCACTAAAGTGGATACATTGTAAACAGATAAATTAACGTAGCCATAAATGATTCATTAAAGCGAAAGCACATCGCTTCCTTTAACCCATTCACACTATTAACATTCTATTGCACATGTTAGCGCTCACCTGCGTCAAGGGAGAAGTCGGCGTTACGACATTTATAATACTATTTATTTTCCAGACTAACACCAATGATATAACGTCTATACGTTCAAGAATTTTAGAAAATAGGCTGATTTTAGATATGGGGCGACAGTTTTCAATATTAGCCTTATCGCCCTTTTTAAAGACGGGAGTGATGAAAGCAGACTTCCAAATCTTCGGAACTTTACCCTTGGAAAGAGAGCTCTTGAATACGATAGAAATGGTTTCCACAAGACTATCATCACAAACGACTATGAACATAGGGGGTATTAGGTCAGGCCCACCTGATTTACTGAGGCCTAAAGATTTCAGCAGCTTCAATATAAAGGGTCTTTCAACAAGGACGGGTCGATGTTGAAATTAAATAAAACAAGCTGTATTTGAGATATTAAAGAAATTATTATTTTATTTGAAAGGCCCATTTATGCCATTGTTTATGAAATATGGCATCGTTTAAATGTCCACCGCGGCTTCGAACGGTGGCACGGATCCGAGAGGCCCAATTTTCAATTACTCTACTGCATAGATCCGGCTGAATCTGAGCGATGGCGTGCGTTATGTTGACTTTCAGGGCATCGGTTGATTGCGGATTATTGGGCATAGACCTGCGACTTGAGAAAAACCCACAAGAAAAAGTCTAGCGGGGTCAAATCGCAAGATCTTGGTGGCCAATTCACGTCACCTCTGCGAGAGATTACCCTACCCTCGAACCGTTCACGCAGAATGTCCATTGTGTCGCTCGCTGTGTGGCACGTAGCGCCATTTTGTTGGAACCACATGTTGTCCACGCCCATATCGTTCAATTCAGGCCAAAATAAATTGTTAATCATTGATCTGTAGCGCTCGCCGTTGACAGTAATGGCCTCGCCATCATCGTTTTCGAAGAAGTACGGACCAATGACGCCACCGGGCCAAAATCTGCACCAAACAGTAACTTTTTGTGGATGCATTACCACCTGGTGAACTTCATGTGGGTTGTGGTCGTCCTATATACGGCAATTTTGCTTATTAATAAAACCATTCATCCAAAAATGCGCCTCGTCGCTAAAGATGATTTTTCGGGCAAAATCGGGGTCCTCTTCCAAACGTTCTGTAGCCCAGTCAGCGAACAAACAGCGTTGTCTATGGTCATTCAATTTGAGCTCCTGGGTCAGTTGGATCTTGTACGGGTGTAGGCCCAAGTCCTGACGTAAAATTCGCCATGTTGAAGTCTGCGAATGGCCGAGTTCTTGTGCACGGCGAGAAATCGACTGCCTCGGAGTCTCCTGCACACTCTCACGGACAGCAGCGATGTTCTCGGCCGATCTGGCGTTCCTTTGACGCACGGGTGTTGGTTGGTTGTTTACCGAACCAGTCGTCTCGAATTTGGTCACCAAACGTTGGAGAGTCGACTTTGAAGGGCCACCGCGTCTGCCGTAAAATGGACGTAATGCGCGCAACGTTTGCACTAACGAACACTCATTTTGATAATAAAGTTTTATCATTTGGACGTGCTGCTCAATCGTGTAACTTGCCATGGTGATTTGGCATCAGTAACTGAAGAAATAACAACGCATTTGACAGATGCCACCAAAACAACATGGCCGCCACAAACTGTCAACATCGACCCGCCCTATTTGAAAGACCCTTTAAGTGAGTGGGCTATGTTAACTGTGCTGACAGACATTGCAGTATTACTACATTGTTCACTGGAAGTACGTTCATCATCAGCCGTTGATTCAGGTTCTGAAAAGGTGGACTGGAAATAGGTAGCAAAGAGGTTGCTAATATCCTGTCCTGTATTCACAGAGGTGTTATCGTAGAACATCTCATTAGGAAACGAGCCAGCCCTCCGCTTACTTTTTACGAACGTCCAGAAAAACTTAGGATTTTTTACAGTGGAAGCCTCAACGTTTGATATATAACTGTCATAACAGGTTTTTTCCAGCTCAATAACTCTGGTACGCAGCAATGAAAACGAGTGATAAGCTGATACATTACTTTATCGTTTATATTTCTTGTGATACTTATGTTTTTCTCTAATAATTTTATTGAGTGCTGGGGTATACCAAGGGGGATAAGAGGACTGTTTTACTGATTTTTGAGGTATGTGTCTATCCCTAAGCTCATATAGCTTACTATAAAAAATAGTAACGGCATCTTCGAACCTCGTTGATTGTAACAACTGAGACCAGTTAATTAGATCAAGTTCAGATTTAATAGCATCATAATTGCCCTTCGAGAATATACGAGTATGACGTTGCTTAGGTTTGTCGACAAGTTTTTTAATTTCAATAAATTGTGTCTCAATAATTAAAATCTTGTAATGAAAATCAATAGGCAGAGCAAGTGGGTCCATACATCCCAAGACAGTCACAGTATCGTTACAGAATACAAGATCAAGTAGTCTACAGTTAATATTCCGCTCACCATTATACTGTGATAAGTTGAACGTTTGTATTGTATCGAAGAACTAAATCACATGCTGAGAAGAAATATTTCGCGGGACTAACTCACCATTGGTAGCTATGTCACCATTACACCACTCGACGTCGTTACCGGAATTAAAATCACCCATCAGCAAAAACTTATCAAGTGGATGAGTCAGAATTAAGTTGTTGAGACTATTTGTGAAGTTACGCAACTAAATGCTATTAGAATTACCTAGATTCTCCTTGCACACGTAAAGTGCACATATATGCAAATTGTAACTAGCCTGTGGTTTGGACCTTTTTAAGGATTAAAGCAAACAGCCAAATATCCTCAACAGAATTACGCCAATCCAACCTCTCAACCATTGTAAGATCATGTTTCACCGCTATCAGTAAACCACCGTCAACCACCACACAACTGACCAAAATCAAAATCAAAAGTCATTTATTCAAATTAGGCTGAGAATCAGCACTTTTTGAACGTCAAAATCATATAAGACAGTCCCCCCAAAACGCCCGCCCTTCACCACTTCCAAGTGCTTTAGCTGGGAAGAAGAAGTGGCGGAACAAACTCCCCAGCAGCACTGCTGTCTGTTCAGTTAGAAGAACTGGATTCTATATAGTAATAAGTAATTAACATTACGAAACACAAAAAATATTAAAATTATTTGCCATATATCAGCTAGCACACGCCAATATTTAAAACTATACTCAAGCAGAAATAAATAAAAAAACAAAAACGCAAACAGAACTTAATACATAATAAAAAGCCTCCTGGCATAAAGGGCGTGCCCGCTTACATATGCAATGCTGCATTATGTTTATTTATATGTATATAGCTGTAGCTTGTAGCCACAAATGATAAACTAGGACCTTCGAAGTAAAATAAAGAAACATTAATTACTAATAACAATAACAAAACCATAGTCAGCAAGCTACCGGTTCGGGAGTAGTCACGATCACGTTTCCATACGAGGTAACGTCCATCAAATGATTCACTGTTGTTTAAACTATCATCTAGCCACAGCTATCATACTGAATCATAATAAATTATAATAAGTACCTACCTACTTCATTTCTTATAATGATGGGAGCCCCCAAGTGTGGTGACGAGCCCTACAGGAAAGCGGATGGAGGGGCGTTGTCCTTTTCCTTTAAATGGAAGCCGATCTTAACACTAATTAAAATAATTAGGAAAAACGAAAATTTTAACAGCCTATGGTTATATAGGAAGTCACATCATTATGGTACTATTTTTGATTTGATTTAGGACTTTATGTCATGATAGTAAATAAATTAAATGTTAAACTAAGAAAGCCTTTTCTCTGTGGCTTTGACCACTGAATTCTGCAATTTTTACTGCCTTTTTTATTAGCTTCACTTGTTGTACAAGTGAAGCTAATAACAAGGAAGGGAATAAAATCTTTGAAGTCTACTTTAACCTTCTTCCAATTGTCGTATCGTAAGAGGAACTATTACAGGTAAATTTAATTATTTTATAACTTTTAGTGCGTGATTAAAGCGTGTTCTTTAGTTTTTTTTAGACTACATATATTTTTATTTATTACCTTTTCAGTCTAGTATATTCTTCAATTTAGTTAATAAGTTGTGATTTTACTTTTAAGTCGTCCATTTTAGTATAGTCGTTGCGGTCTATGAGAAACGCAACACAACAGTCAAGCGCGTTTTGTACTGGGATGAGCAGGGTTATGTCGTTGATTTTCAGCTATTAATATGATGGTGGGAATCGAACCCAAAATGTCTGTAGTAGGTACCTAGTTCAAACAGTCAAGAAAACATTGAACAAGGAAACATTGAAATTGAACTGGGGCCTACTCTAAGTTCGTCAACGAATTGATTAACATTTTCGGACCGGCAAAAATACATCGCGAGTAAATAAATAAATAAATAAATATCGTCTGACATTGCACACAGCACTATCTAGTTCCAAGTTAAGCACTTACCACTTAAGGCTTGTGTTATGGATACCAGATGGTTGATACACTACTTAAATACATATTTTTTTTGTAAATACATACATATTATAAATATACATCCATGACTCGGGTACAAGTGTCCATATTCATCATACAAACATTTGCCCCTACCGGGATTCGAACCCAGGACCATTTGGTTTCGCTGACTACACTTAGCCACTGTAGCCACTACACCAAACGTGTCGTCAAAGGACAAGAACAATAATTTGTCAAAAGGTGTTGTCATTCATTCTTAATACGGTCCTCGAAGCAATCTTATGTCCGTA
The DNA here is from genome assembly GCA_937001585.2 of Brachylomia viminalis. NCBI lineage: Eukaryota > Metazoa > Arthropoda > Insecta > Lepidoptera > Noctuidae > Brachylomia > Brachylomia viminalis. The sequence goes on along the minus strand of OW443307.2, from coordinate 1,623,360 downwards.
GGTGATACGGAGTGGCAAGCGCCCGTAACTTCGGCCGAAGCTACGGATTTTGTACTTAGAGAGTAGACCCCCAGTTGTTTAGTAAAAAATAAAACAAAGGAAAGCATTTTTGTAATTGTTTTAATTAAAACATTCACAATCATTGTTTACAGTATATCACTATAGGTAATGTCAGTCGGGTTCGCCTAGTAATAAAAAGTATTTTTTTTTTCTTTTAATTTTAACAACAAACAGGATTTAAAATTTATCAATTTCGTTTTGCCGTGCAATTAAAAATCAAAATGTTGCAGTCAATTAAAAAAATTCAATTCAATTTACAATTACTAAATAAAATGCTTAAAATAAATATTTTACTTTTTTAATTGCTTGCAACACAACACTTAGTATAGTAGTATAATATATGTTTGTATATTTATAATATCATAGTAACAACTATTTAGCCTAGGACATAGTCACTTTGTAACTTACTGCTCTTTTCGAGGCTGCCTCGAAGGGAGCAATGCCTCGCGCTTCGTCACAAGCAATTCAGCGATTGCAGGACTTAACATTTATAAAATTGACTGCCACCAACTGACTGTCAAATAGCTAATGAAGACAGGACCCTCCCAACAATTTATTAATACTTGTTGAAGGACTATCATATTTATTCAACTGAAGTTAGATGAAGTTGAATACTTAATCTACTCTTGTTTCACGGGAATGAGAAACAAATAACCTCATTAAAAATTACTAAAGAAGAAAACCACTTTTTCAACAAACTCATAATTCTCCAATAATTCGTTTGGACGTTACAATTATATTACAACAGACGTTTCCTCGAAAGATTTTCATGTTTTTCATGAACGCAGTGTTTTCGAATTGCACGCAGATTATAATTATATATATGGTCCATTCTGAAAACTTAAGCCAACGCCAAGCTTAACGATTGGCTATCACAGTTAAGTTTACTTTTCTTTCAGTTATTTCACCTCTGTCAACAGCAACACAATACCAACCTTATTATGAAGAAAATACTGATCACTGTGATTTTGACAGACTTGTCAATGGCAGCAACCCAACAGTAAACTTATTGCAACGACAATAAAGATCACTGTGATTTTGACAGACTTGTCAATGGCAGCAACCCAACAGCAACCTTATTGCAACGACAATAAAGATCACTGTGATTTTGAGAGACTTGTCAATGGCAGCAACCCAACATCAACCTTATTGCAACGACAATAAAGATCACTGTGATTTTGACAGACTTGTCAACGGCAGCAACCGCAGCCAGTGTGTCAGCAGTGAAATTCGATGGTGTTGCGGTGTGAATTCGCTGTGACTTAAGACGCGGACCGACTACGATTTTAATCGCTATTACCGCACTCACACAACCGCATCTGCGCGTTTTACGGTAATTATGCACACACTCGCAAACGCTAACACGGGCGTTAGTGTGCTCAAGGAAAGTTGCATAGTATACGTAAGGAAATCAGATGTTTTCTGTTGAATATACTTACTTATGACGTGCGTTCTAAAATTCGATGTAATTACAGTGTCGGTTCATAATATGATACAATAAATAATTACACATAACAATTTAAAAAAAAACATCACTACTGTTTATTTTTATTACAGTACATGATAAACAGGTCAAATATAAACATTCCGAATTTTACCCGACTGCTCTAGAAGGGGAATTATGCTTTTCGGGTGTAAGTCAGTATCAGGGATGGAAGGGTTAATTAAATGGGTAGTTATGCCATTTCAAACTAATGTTTGTGTTTTAGATAGGTACTTAGTGGGTGCGGTAAAAAAATAGAAAACAAAACCAACATAAAGGCCCTCGGACCACTTAAAAATCACATAAACTCTAAATAAATGCAATAATGTCACAGCTCCAAAGTGACAAATGCCATAATGTTTCTAATAAAATGCGGAGCCGGGACGGAAGCTAGAATTCTGAAAAATTTAGACGATAGAGGGATCATCCACGGGAATGGAAGCTGCTGCTGGCTGAATATTAGTTGGTATTTGCTAAAATTGGTAAAACAGTGCGTGAATTGAACTAAAGTTCTGTGGCGGACTACTAAGGCTACTCACTGCCTAATATTGAAGTGAAAATTCAGTCTCAGTGGAAATATGGGCAATAAAAATAAAATGTTGCGAAAGAGTTTTACAAGAAAAAGACGAAAAACTCGAAAAAATGATGGAATGTTTGGGTAAGTAGGATGATTACGGTATTGTATCATAACATTTGAAATTTGTATTTAGTTTAGTTTACTTACGAAACTGTATAAATCTATAGAAACGGCATTGACAATTTCTACAAACATTTTGCTAAATCCAAAAACAAATAGGTGCACTCTATTTTGATGTCTATAGAATGCATATTTGAATGCGCCTAGTGCAAACGTCTCTGGTCGAAGCAACCATCGAGGCGATAGCCATATTGCAATAGTAGGTATAAGTAACAAAAACAAACTTGCAGATAAATCAGAGTGCGTTCGTAATTATTATAATAATATAAATACTGCACACTAGTTATATACAACGTGGCGCTACAACGGTGACTTTAATTTAACACACATATGCGTTTTCACATTTTCGTTTCATGAAGAAATTATATTTCCATTAAATGTTATTATTTACGGACTTATTTAAAATTTTAGAAAATAGCATTTTAGAGCAACCTGTACATAAAGAACTGTCGCGCAGCGGTCATTTGCCGGGGTCACGGATCATAACATCGCATCAATGAAATTAAAACGAATAAGCAATACTATTAGGATGAAACAAATGCATAGAGTAGGCGAATTTAAGGAAATTTCCTTTGTTGGCGAGCAGCGCAGGCGACGCGCGCTCTCCCTTCCACCCACCCGCCGCACCGAACACGAATTCTTTTTTTGCTTTTCTAGTGTGAGTGCTAGTCGAACCCGTGTCCTTGACGCACTTATTTACTCTAGTGCGCATAATTACGTCGCGAAAAAGACTCTTAGCTATTGTTTTATTTATTTCTTTTTGTGTAATTAGGATAGTAATTAGATCATGGTACTGCGATAAAGACACTTTGATTGGTTTTCGTTTTCTTATCTAGTAGGTACGTTTACACCTCTTGCGATACGGACGCATTTATTTGTGCTATTAGTGCTTGTGTAAACTTATGATCGTGATGGCAGTGATTAGTGATGACAGTTATTACTAATAGTAACAAGAGAGGGTGATGTGATAAGTGTTTGTACCACTTGCGCCGCTCGGTTTCTTTGATAATATGCCGTCAAAGAATCGGACCGATCACGAGTAGGTACAAGACGCGACGCGCGGTTGCCAGCCCGCGAACCGACACATTGCCGCTCCGAGTTAACGTAAGCGAGCTAGGTAAGTAATTTCATGAATGAATTTTTGCAAGGGTGATCCCAATTTTAATGACTTTTTTATTATTTAGTTTGTTTGAAAAAATTTTTTTTTCAGTTTACGTATTATTTTAACCTATCAATATTTATATGGTTAATGGGCACTAGCCCTACCCGTGTATTAAATTAAAGTCACCGTTGTAGCGCCACGTTGTATAAAGCATTTTGATTCTTTTGTAAGATTATTTTTATAATATTTATTGAGTCATTAGACCAGTGCCGATAATTTTTGAAAACGAAAAAAGTCACAGTAGGCTGAAACCCATTGGAAAAGAAAGAGAATATAACTAAAATGAAAGGAAAAGTAATTTACGGGCGATCCGAGGTCGGGAAGTGGGGGTTTAAGGGTAAAAAGCGGTTTATCTCGATTTCCGGCAAATTTGAATTTTTCACATAAATTGTTTGTTGTCAAATTTGAATTTTTCACATGAATTGAATTTTTCACATAAATTTTGAGGTTACTTGAAAAAAGTGTGAATACAAAAGTTGTAGATCTTTTTATTACCTACAACTTTGCTATTACACTTTTTTCCATATGACTTGTAGTTTTGCCGGAAATCGAGATAACCCCCACTTTCCGACCTCGGATCGCCCGTAAATTATTTTTCCTTTCATTTTTGTTATATTCTCTTTCTTTTCCAATGGGTTTCAGCCTACTGTGACTTTTTTCGTTTTCAAAAATTATCGGCACTGGTCTAATGACTCAATAAATATTATAAAAATAATCTTACAAAAGAATCAAAATGCTTTTTATATAACTAGTGCAATATTTATATTATTATAATAATTACGAACGCACTCTGATTTATCTGCAAGTTTGTTTTTGTTACTTATACCTACTATTGCAATATGGCTATCGCCTCGATGGTTGCTTCGACCAGAGACGTTTGCACTAGGCGCATTCAAATATGCATTCTATAGACATCAAAATAGAGTGCACCTATTTGTTTTTGGATTTAGCAAAATGTTTGTAGAAATTGTCAATACCGTTTCTATAGATTTATACAGTTTCGTAAGTATACTAAACTAAATACAAATTTCAAATGTTATTATGATACAATACCGTAATCATCCTACTTACCCAAACATTCCATAATTTTTTCGAGTTTTTCGTCTTTTTCTTGTAAAACTCTTTCGCAACATTTTATTTTTATTGCCCATATTTCCACTGAGACTGAATTTTCACTTCAATATTAGGCAGTGAGTAGCCTTAGTAGTCCGCCACAGAACTTTAGTTCAATTCACACACTGTTTTCAGTCATAAATTACTTGAAAACTACAATCGAATTATGCACAGAGCGTCCGGTGCCAACCATCCAAGTCGAGCGCTGCCCGACGACTAAAGTATGACCGCGTAAGCTATTGTCACCACTATGGAGCGTCAATAAGATTGAAAATTGAAAATGATATTTGTGTTGAAATGTGACGTAAGCTGCGAATGGGCATTTATTTTACTGCTTTTCTTTAGATTATTTAAAATATAGACATAAAATTAAATAATGGTTTGGTTAAAGTTTTAAAAAAATGGAAAACCTACTAAATTCTTAAAAAAAAAACTGTTGTTATCGCTGGAAATACAGAGATCTTCGACGTCAAAGTTTATTTTTGTGCTACAACTTCCCAATTTTTTATTGGGAATATCAAACTATTATTTATTATTCTGTTCGGTTTAAATTCTTCTTTATACCCTTCTCTGTTCACTGTATTTTTCGCGTTACTTATTTTTATTACATTACGTCATACTCGACGTTCTAAGAAACCAATTTTTGGGAATATTGAGATAACACCCCGCCTTAAGTACCTTTATTAAAAATCAAATGAGTTCGCTTTCGAATTATGTGCGGACCCTTGAGTGACGTTCGAATTAATGTTCAAAATAGCACTTCTGCTCATACAATTGGGAAGATACCTGTTTATTAATAAAAAACAATTGGAACTTATTACTTATTCCAATCGAATTACCTCTCCATTCCCATTGACATAATTAGATTACCTAACTCCACATTTCAAACAAATGTGAATTTATATCTAGCGATTTGCTCACATCATGTCGCGATCAAATGTATTCAGTAAGTTATTAACATAACTAAATATGCTAACAGATCGTTCCTAGCATTCCAGAACGTAATATATAACTAGTTTAATTTATATTACACCTTATATACGAATTTATTCAATAATCAATTTACATTACATTATTATAATTACTTTTCACAAAATGTACAATGTTGCAGGTCGCAGATTTTACGCCGACGTAATACTGCTGAAATGAGCAGACATTAAAATATTTTATAAATGCAGTATTGGATATAAAATTTATATAATATTATGTACTTTAAAAATAATATCCATTTCCACTTAAAGTAATACAATAATGCACATAAAAGTACTACAGAATTTCCAACGAAATGTTTGCAAGGACGGCTAGACCATCAAATTATCTGAAATATTCAATACAATACAAGATGATGTTTTCCTCTCATATGCTACTCTTCCACTTTAACTACTGTTTATTTATTTAAGCGTCATGCACTTCGTTTAACGTGCTGTGTACCAAATGATAATGTCGACTAGAAATAAATTCAAAATTAACTAAATTTAAGTAATTTTAAGACAGGAGCAATTGTTTTTCATTCTTTTCTTTTTACAAGTGAAATAAAACATGAACATTTTTCAGTCGAGTTTCATTTACGTATCGACGACACTACTTGACGATAAAACTTGCACAAGGGAGGTAAAACATGAAGAAAAAAGTATATTTTATTAATAATACCTACACCACGATATATTCTGCAAAACGTGTTTCACATAAGGTAAGTGTACATCCGCCCTCTTATTTACACGGGCGCCGCGCCGGGCGTGTCGCACCCCATCCGTGTGCAAAGCGTTGCAAGCGACGAGGTGCGAAACATGACACAGCCTGTGTAAAACGCAGCCACTGTATTTAATAGCAGTTTATAGAAGTTTAAGTACTGAAATGACGTATAACGTGTGATGTAAATTGCGTTGGGCCAGTATTGGGTAAGTTTTATGTAGTGTTTTGGCTTCAGTATGAATAGTAAATAATAATAATTTGGAAATATATTCGTTTTCCAAACGACTGGCTGATTTTGATAAATTTTAACAGAGAGTTGTCTTTGATCGCTTAATTTTTTTTTCTGTTCTTGTTAACAAATCAGAATTATTACCTCTGTTTTATTTTCATTCAGTGAGGCTTATTAACCAAATATTGGTACCATTTCCCGTTCAGGAATGCCGTCGAAAAATCCACCAGCCTGTATATTGGTTGGTACATTCTGCACCTACCCTTTGTTGTGCTGTGCCGATTGCTTGCTTCACATAGTAAACACGCATGGCGGGGGCTCACGCATAGCTCCACATATTAGGAAACATTTACTGAACTGGGTGCGAATCTAGGATAGGTTTGCCGGTATTTCGTGATTGGCTGTAGTCAAAGGTGAAATTCAACCATCACGATACCTTCATATGAAAACATCACCATTAATGTCACTTTATTATCCTCATCTGCCTTGTAAATATCTTTTTTTAGTCATATTTCATTCATCCTCTCAACATGACCAAACCATCTAAGAATACGATTTTAACATTTTGTCACTACATCTTCTTTAAACCGCACCGTTGCCTTATCATATCATTCGTCAGCCTATCATTCATAGTCACACCACACATGCTTTGCAAGGAACGCATTTCCAATTCTACTTTCATGCACACCTAGCACTCACTTCCATACATAAGCGTAGGCACCAGCACACCATTGTGGATAGCCAGCTGAGCCTTTTTGGACATCAATTGGTTGGTTACAATCGCATGTAAAGCACCATTCACTTTATTTACCGCATTACCTCTCCTTTCCACATCTTCATCAACCTTTACATCCCTTGTAAACAGACTCCTCAAAATAAACAAACTCACTTACTTGCTTCACACTCTTATCATTTATATTCACATCACACACCGATACATCCTCTTCTTTTTCAAAAACCGTGACGTTTGATGCACATGCATCGTCAGCAGAACACTTGCGAACAGTAGAACTATGTGTCTCTAATTTACCTAACTTTTTACAAGTTATTGACATAAAATTTGTTGTAGCTGAGATGAGATTGCGAATAGATTTTTAACGTTTTCAATACGGGAATTGCGCCTCAGATGCATGACCGTTGATGAACGTAGACGAAACAAAAGGACGGATGTGCCGTGTCGTGGAGCATGTATGTATAGGTAGTGAATACATGCCTTCACCCACGGGAAAAGGTTAATCGGTCATAAGCCAGCCAGCTCTTGCCAATATTTCAGGGTCAAAGGAATATGAAAAAACTAATTGCACGCAGCATTTGGTGTTTACAAATTCCTATGGTGCAAGTGGAAATATTTAAGTTACCTCAAGAAGTTATAATTAGGCCAAAACCCAATTATATGGTGATAAAGATACAGGGACATAATTATAATCGTTCTAACATTATTATAATAACATTTTCCATCGTCAACAACGCGGGAAGTTCGCAACCTCGCCACGCAAAGTTTAAATTTAATCAATCACTCTGTTGCCGTGTGGTATTTTCCATAATCCATCTAATATTGTTTATTTTATAAGTTTATTATAACACCATGTACCCTGGTGGCTAAGTAGCAACTGTGCCTACACTGCAATCTGTGAGGTTAAGCTACGCAGGGTCAATTTGATAGATGGGTGACCGTGAGTCTCTAAAGCGTAGGTATATTATTAAGCAATTTAGGTAGCCTTCGCAGGTAGAATTTATGAACAAACTATTTTAAATTCGATTCGATTAGTGACAGCCTCAATTTATAACGACAATTTTAAGGCTATAATTTAGTCTGTTTGACCCAATATTTAATCATCCTCCTACCCATTAGTATCGCTAGTTTCTAGAAAAATATTTTTGACATAATCTGTCCATAGATTTTTGGGCATTTTACCTTATATTTTGCCTTTGCAAAACCATTCTACCTCCTTTTTAAGTGGAACCCTATGTCCAGCAGTGGGATATTGAGCTCTGTTCATTTGATTGACCGGCTTTGCATATTAATGGGAGTCGAACGCCGGAGCGTATCCAATATAGGCCATTGTTCAGGGCCATTAGGGACAATGATACTGTGTGTAAGAGGGTGGAAGGACCACAGCAGAATTTGGAATGCTATTATGTAATGTGGTGGGTAGTTAAATAAATAGGAGGGACTGGATGTGCATAAATATTAAAGAAACAAACGATCACTCTACATAACTAGCTGGTGTACAAAATCAAAATCAAAAGTCATTTATTCAAATTAGGCTGAGAATCAGCACTTTTTGAACGTCAAAATCATATAAGACAGTCCCCCCAAAACGCCCACCCTTCACCACTTCCTAGTGCTTTAGCTGGGAAGAAGAAGTGGCGGAACAAACTCCCCAGCAGCTGTTCGCTACGCTGTACGCTGTTTCACTCGCATCATAGGAAAACTCCTCGTGGACGAAGTTTCCGTAGGATAGTAGTAGTATCCTTTATGTTGATCTAGATCGCGGTTTACCTGTGTGCACAATTTCATTCATATCTGTTCAGTCGTTTAAGGGCCGGCGCCCACTGGCAGCACGGCACGGCAAGAGATTTTATGCGACGATTAGAAATATATCTTTTAAGTATGACATTAAAATTGAAATTTCAACGGTGATGCCTAAGAATACCGCGGCATCGATCGTTGCTGTTGAATTTAAATTTTATTGTCATATTATTAAGTAAAATTTCTATTTGTCGCATTCAAATCGCTTGCCGTGCCGTGCCACCAGTGGACGCAGGCCCTAAGCGTGATTGAGTAACATACAAAAATGTACATTAAATCAAATTAGCAGGATGGTGTCTTCCAAAATGTATTTACAGGATTTGTAAGATCAATTATAATTTACAGTCAGGGAAATTAATTGTTTCAAATTGACAAACTTCCCCAATCTGCCGCGTTATAGCTATATTACAAAGCTGTCAAAGAATGACAGCTGTATGCCAATGTTACTATTAGAAAAGGTTGATTTGTTTACAAAGTAACAGGGAATGTAAACAAGCGTGTCAACTAACGCCAAGAACTTACAACTACATTAAACTAAACCGGAGCTGCCTGTTTACTTAATAAGTGCCTACCTGTGAAGTGTGAAGCTATTTGTTAAGTTGAAAATTGTGCTACTGATATCAAATTTTTGTGCCAAGATGCGTTAGTATGACAATATAGAGGTACGAGGAACAGGATGTAAAGTTCACTCATACCTCCATAGAAAAGGGAGGATCCTCCGACCAGACGGGTGTCGTGTCTGGTGGGCAACTGCCCGACGATTGATGTCGGAACGTTGTATTATGCTAGTTGCGTGGTAAACTCTGCTTGCGTGATGCAGGATTTTGCGTGACGTCAGTGTGACGTAGTTCGCATGTGGCGATGTATATAGATACCGCTACAATTCGACCTTTCAGCAGACTTACAAAATTATATGAAATGGCTTTCATAGAGCCAATATGCAAATGTTATTTGCAGTGAATTTTTATTTTGACGGTACTAAGATTTAAACATTTTTTTTTAATCAAAAAATTCTTACATTATTATGAATGCTGTTCGCTTGAACCCTTGAATGCCTCTAAGAAATAAGACAAGTAGGTATTAAAAATTCCTCTACAATTTTCATTCAATAACTTATACCAATTTTCTTCGAAAACATCTCGTTGTTTCAGCAGTTTTGCAAACTGTAAGATATCGTTATTTATGGCTTCAATTTGTTTCATGATTCAGCTGTGTTCATCCTGTTAGCGATGAGTTTTATTAATTATAATTGCTTTTTAAAAGTAATCCCTACATAAATTGATGGTCGACCTCGAAAACGCTTTGCAGAAAATATCTGGGTACTTATACTGTTTTTAGACAACAACATTATAAAATTAGGAAGCATTATTTTGTAAATATGAAAAGCCCAAGGAACTAAAATTTTATTTCGAAGAACACATCATGACAAGACAGTGTCTGTCAAACTATAAGGCTGTGCGCAGACTGTCCTTAGACCACTTCTGCCAATGATGCGTTGACTCGCAAACATCCCGTTTTGTTTTGGCAAGATATAAGTGTTTTGTCTAACAAACAAAACTGTCTTGACTCTGGTATGTGCACTGTTTTAGAAAGGTGAAATATTCAACTGATCCTCAAAAAAACTATTGACCTTCTAATGACACACACCTAAAAAAATGAGCCTCTTTTTAACTTTTTGGTCTTTTCTCACAGTTGGTCGTACGTGAATAAGCTAGTGTACCCAGACCATAAGGGTAAGGTAGGTTAGAGCGCGGCGGTGACCAACCGCGGCAGCGGTAGGCGAGCGCAAAATCCAAATTGCTAGCAGTTAGTGCTCACATACACGAGCGACACGTAAAACGGCACGTGTTGACGCGTGTCGCTGGTGTGAATGCACTCTTACTCAGCTATTTAGTATTTTAGGACCCAAAAATAGAATTTAATCGACGTTCAAAATGAAGCGCAATCATCACTTATATTAGACTGTTCAATAATATTTTAACTTGCGCAAAATAGGAATTGAAAAAGCTGACAAAATTAGCTAGGGACAGCAAACAATTTACTTTTAAATTAATTTACTAATTGTGAAATAACAAGGCGGGTCCTAAAATAATTTCACGGTAGCTCGAAGGAGTGGGCGGATGTTTTTAATTAATTACATTTAAATTACTTATTCAATACAATTAAGTTATAAATATAATTCCGTGAACTTAACCATCGTATTATTTATATAAATTATTTATTTCCTACAACAGTTTTGTTACTTAAAAGTACAAACATACAAAAAGGCGTGATCTTTGGATGTTATCGAAATGGTAGTTATTTATAACGAAATTGCACATTTTTAGGAATATTATGTGACTAAAATAAACAACATTAAAAACCACTTTGGATTAAACAAGGCAAAACGGGTTTTAAAAAAATCTTCAAAATAAGTTTTAGTTACAATACCGATTGTAACTATAACTTATTTTGAAGATTTTAGATAATAATAATAATAGTACTATTATTGTCCCACTGTAGGGCGAACATTTATTTTTATTCTCAAGGCAAAAAAATCTCTCATACATAACACCACAATTACCTTAAACTGTAATAAATACTACTAAGTTTATTCACCGTAAAAAATCTAACTATCTTGTTCAAGGAAAAACTACAACAAACATCCAAAGATGACACCTCTCTAAACGTAACACAATTACTATCAGGTCCTCACCACGCGATCACTTACGACGACGCATCGTCTATATGCAACTCTCGCGCACCTTTCTCGCAGTGGTCACTACCTCAGGTCTCCGCGCGGCGGCTATGTCGGCGCTGCGGGCAGTGACCCCGCGGTTCACCACGCATATACTTACTGATGACTGTGTGGGAAAGAGAGGAAATCAAATTATATATAGACAAAACAAAAGTTGTAAGTGACCTATTTATAAGGCAAGATGGAGCGTTGGCAACTAACGAGTGAAAAAGAATTGGGCAGATATGACAAAGGATAGAAAAAACAACACAATTCTAGAGGAGACCTTCACTCAAGAGGAGTCCAAACCAAGAAAAACAACAAAAAAACGCATGTCTCTTGTAAGATTATTATTTATGTAATTATACTTAGTTTGAAATTAGAATTAGCTGTAGTTTTATTGTTTGGTTTTGGAATCAAAAGGCTTTTTAATTTTTACCTGTTTATTTATAGTGAAGGTTTTCAAGAGGAATGTCAGTTATAAAATGAAGGAGGGAGAAAGTTTCAAAGACGAAGCGGTATGAAAACTATATATTATTAGTCACTAATCATATTATGTATGTAACTTATGGAGGGTAGAGGTAAGGATAACTATCACTTATGGGGAGAACGTTGAAAAAGTGTCCAGCTTAAACAGTAAATAATAGTTCAAAAACCCTCCAAAATGGCGCTAGCATAGGCAAATGGTGTGGTATGAACGTAGCAGTTGTTAACGGACTGAAGTATGCCGAGTTAGAAAATTTTATATTTTTAGTGACCTCAACAATTTACGTAGTCCAACATTATTTTGTAACCATAAACTAAAATTATTGCTTTTAATATTTAACCGGTGGCTACTGTAGCGCCACCCTTATCTAGCTAGCACATTTTGACAGACACTTTTCATACACAAAGAATCATAGTTCTCCTTACCTCTACCCTCCATAATGTAACTACAGCCACATAAAAACATGTCTCTTTTTGAATACACTAGGTGCTGAAAACTAAATGCGTTCCGCTTATATTTACAGTTGCATTTGTTTATTTGTATTCATTAACTTTTTTCTTATTTATTTAATTATATGTTATCTTTTAGTTGCTCTTTTTCTGATCAAAAGATGCATAATTATGTTTTCACCACTCCCGCACGAAAGAAGTGTCTTTCCTCTACGAAAACAGTGAAGAAAGTAATGATCCCGTTCAGAAACTAACCTTGCCTGATTTTTTTATGTTAAGTTTTAAAGATATATTAAAAAATAAATAATTTTATTGATTAATTTTTAATTATTTGCTTTGTGACTATTTTACCTATGACGACTGAATACTTTCTTGCTGGGAGTGGTGAAAAGTTTTGTATGCAACATGTGAGCAAGTTCATTTGCTATTCGTTTTGTTGAGTCTTTCGCTAAATCAGGATAAAAAATCAAAACTCATAGGAAAAACGAACTTTCCTCACATGTTGGATAAATAACTATTTATAAAATAACAATTTGGACATCCCACCGTTGAATACGACCTCGATGCTTCTAGGAAACTATAGCTTTAGAGGTAGAACATAATGAAATTAGCAAACCTCTTAATTTAATGGAAAAATATTGTGAGATGAGAAGCTTTAATCACAGGAACATGAAATAAAAAGTTTGGGTACCTCCTTATATTAATTAACAAGGTTTTTATTAAAGATATTGTGATGAGTAGCTATCTCCGATGTTTTATTAACATATTAAGGGAAAGGTCAAGGACCTATCGTGTTACCCAGTAACGGTTGTAGAGGTCAGATAGACAGTCGCTCCATGTAAAATACTGGTATTCAGCTGTATACGTTTAAACTGGAAACCAACCTCAACATATTAAGGAACAGGCAGATGAGGTAGGTAAAGGCGCGACAGCTGACTAATACCCTGTTTCTGAATTAATATTTTTATTTTGCTTTACTTAAGGTGATTTCTTCTGTAGCCCGTGATGTAGCTCGTAAAATGCAAAATGTCCAATTCTTTTTGTAACACTGAAGGAATCTTCTTAGGATATGCTAAAGTTGAGTAATTCTCAATTCAGCAACTGGATGTATACGTAAATAAAATTTCTGTCTTAAAAAAATTAGATTCGTGTTTAGTGAAACTCAAATGAAAAGAACCTAATGATAAATGATTTTGTTTCCGTAAGTAGGTTTGTGCAAACACTTTTACGTGTCAATCATATTTTAAAAACTAGATGAGGGCGGCGTTTCCTATCTGACTACTCTGAGAAGAAAGACCGAAACAAACTCAGAGGGCCACAGTCTCTTTTAAAGTCCAGACATAATTTTGGTCAGATCATGTGAAGACCGTGTAGATTGGTGTCCAAACGGTATTTAGAGGAAAAACCACAGAGATTGAGTGAACAAATAGATTTTAATACAAAACTAGCTTTGTCTTCAAAATTCTTTTTGGGTATACTTACAGCACTAGCAGGTAAAATAGGTCGATCGCTGAATATCCTGTGAGGGTCCGAGTCCAGGCCAGGAGTAGACAGCTTACTATACTCACCTATGGGTTTCTTATCTGCAACAAAATGTCTAAAATTTATATAATGTGAAGAAATTAGGTACATTGAAGCGACTTCTGCACTTTTCGAAAATGTAATGAAACTAGATAGATTAGTAGATTTTATTTAAATATTATTCAATTATGGACTATTATTAGGGTCACTATTATTAATAACTAGCTTTTGTCCGTGGCTTCGTCCACTTGGGGGTATAAAGGTATCCTATGACCTAGCTCAAGTCATGCACACAGGTAAACCGTTCAGTCGTTAAGACGTGAAAGAGTAACAGACAGACAGAGTTGCTATCGAATTTATAATGTTATTTATAAATAGTATAGTTATATACAGGGTAGCACAATCTGTCACCATGTATTCAATACCCCCCTGCGATGAAATTTTCCTTTGGTTATTTAAATAAAACATTGCTCTGCCATACACTGACCGCGTACATATTGCACTTTTCTTTGAAACAGCCGATTTTTTCGTGATAACAGACGAATAATGTATACTCTAGGGATTTCTACTCTCTGCTGAATTCATGGTTACAGTTTGCGCGTCGATGCCCCTGCGACCCTGTATAATACAATGGAAATATGGGCTGTGATTGTTGTGTTGTTGTTGTTGTGTTGTATATTTTCCTGTGAATGCAAAATAAAGTATTCTCTTACTTCCTAAAGTAGCTGTAAGTAGAATTAGTTGTTGTTTGTGTGCATAAACTTGGACGAAGCGCTAAAGGTGGCATCCAATAAGGGGAGAGTTCATTACTAATACATTTAAATTCTTGTTTGTCACTGACAAAAAACAGATAAAAACTTTGTAGGTCCATTGGCTGTGAAGCAAAACAATGAGATCACAAGATTTTTTGCAAGTCTTGAATCAAAATCAGACAAGCAGACGTGTAGGTACCTATATTACTACACCCCCATTTAGTCAGTTATATTTAAGTCCCATGTAACAAGGGGGCGAGTCTATTGCCATTAAATGGACACAAATTTAGACCTTGGCCTGCTACTGAGAAATTCCTGATGGAATAATCCACTATCATTGCCCGACCTGGGAATCAAACCAAGGTAGGTCATGCAGTAGCGCTTGTGACCACTAGACTAACAAGACAGTAAAATCAAATCAAATACATATTATGTACAAATACATATAATGTACAAATACGAACTTTATTTGATTTGAGATTGTTGCACAGCCGAATTTTAGTAGCAAATCCTGTTCCTACAAAAAATACGCCACCCGATAACCGTTAGTATATACTACGTTAATATCGTGAAGAGGGTCTATTCTATAATATAATAATAACAGGTAAAAACCTTTTCCTAAACCCTACCATTCAGCCTCTTATATACTGCCACAATTTTCAAAAGTACTACTTATTAGATGACTAGATAAAAGTACCTACATAAAAATGTGAGTTTGCCAATAATTTTGCGGTTGATACACTAAG
This sequence comes from Brachylomia viminalis, assembly GCA_937001585.2. NCBI lineage: Eukaryota > Metazoa > Arthropoda > Insecta > Lepidoptera > Noctuidae > Brachylomia > Brachylomia viminalis. The sequence goes on along the minus strand of OW443307.2, from coordinate 1,607,720 downwards.
AAACTGATTAGAATGAAAGCTGACACTTAAACCACATCTTTCTATCTTTTGGATCTATAATTAATAATAATTAAAATAATAAAACTAATCTCCGGAACTAACAGTCAGATTAAAAAAAAAAACATTTGCTAGGTCAATTCATGAGGAAGGCTATTTAACATCACGCGGAGACCCTTTGGAGACGAGCAAAATGAAAAATAGTCAGAAAGAACGCTAAGCAAAAACGAAGTAATAACGCGGTCAGGCGATGCGATGCGACGCAATAGCTCGGGGAACAAGAAATTTCACACGGATGAAGTCACGGGCAGAAAATAATAATTCAGTATAAAAGTCCACATTTTATTAGGTTTAAACCTTACCTTTTACCTTCGTTGTAGTACCACTGTACCACCAAATCATGACATGTCATAGAATAGTATATCTGTAGCGGTGTCCACATACAAACTACGGATCACACTGACGTCACGCAAAATCCTACATCGCGCAAGCAGAGTTTACCGCGCAACTAGCATAATATATACAACGTCCCGACATCAATCGACGGGCAGTTGCCCACCAGACACAACACCCGTCTGGTCGGAGGATCCTCCCTTTTCTATAGAGGTATGGTAATGTAGCGGTATCTATATCGCCACATGCGAAGTACGCATCACACTGATGTCACGCAAAATATTGCATTGCGCAAGCAGAGTTTACCGCGTAACTAGCATACCTATATATAACGTCCCGACATCAATCGTCGAGTTGCAAACCAGACACAACACCCGTCTGGTCGGAGGACCCTCCCTGTACCAGGAGGTATGAGCGAACTTTACACCCTGTTCCTCATATTTCTCTATACCCGTTTCAAAAATGCAACAGCTTAAAAAAATGACCTAGTGCAACGAGTTCTTACACAAAACACAGAATTGTCCGTCGGCAGCGTTTAGAGAGCAGTAGTAAAAGCCATCAGTTTCCATATATATTTATATTTTTCATATAATTATTTCCGTTACATACATTTGTACAAAACAAGTAAAAGATACTTGTTTAATTCATGGAAGATCAGAGTCCTTTAACACAGGTTTATCTGCTTAAAAGAAAGCTCCAACCACTAGTTTTTATGGTTTACTTATTCAAATAATAAACCTATTTTGATTTTCATGCATCATTTGTTTTGCTGTGCAGGTAAACGGTAACACGCTAGGTTTGTATGGAGTATTGACAATGCCGAATCTAGCAGCTCCCACCGATCGTGGGGTCTGTGTGGGTTCTAGCTTACCAGATATCTACAATTACATTCATATATCTATCCTCATCACATATTTCTATATCCATCTTCCCATGAGGGTAGGCAGAAACTACAGAAGGCCACCCGCTACGATCCTTACATACTCCTTTTGGTTCGTTTACGTTCAAACATCTGGTCAGACACGCACGCTGATTGCGACAACTTCGCACCTGACCTTTCTGAAGAACATCACCAATTAGGTCACTATATGTCCTTCTAGGGCATCCTCTCCCGGATTTTCCACTCACATCTTTGTTACACACATTTTTTATTTGTTAGTCGTCTTTCATTCATCCTCTCAACATGATCAAACCGTCTAAGCATACTCTTTAAAAAACTTGTAACTACATCTTCTTTTAAACCACTCCGTTGCCTTATCACACAATTTCTCAGCCTATCATTCATAGTCACACCACGCATGCTTCGCAAGGAACGCATTTCCACAGCATTTATTCTACTTTCAAGTTATATGCGCAGGTGCCAGCACACCATTATGAACAGCCAGTCGTGTCTTTTTGGACATCAAATAGTTGGTCAGAATCGCATGTGTACCACCATTCACTTTATGTATTGCATTTTTTATCCATTCCACATTTTCATCAATATTTTTATCCCTTGTAAACAGACTCCTCAAATACAAGGTGTTGTTTTGCATCCTCGTCAAATTCGCGGAGGTAACTATGCTAATGATCCTCGACACGAATCAATAATAAAATAAGTAGGTATTTATTTTTAAATTTTGTCATTTTCGGAAATCGGCATGTGTAAGGTCCGTGTGATACCGCCCTGTAACTGCGCTGTAACTGTAACGCATGCACACAGCGACATAGTCGTACGACACTGCCGACCACATACGCAACGGGGCGATTCTGTTCTTTGAAAGTAGAGTATTCTGAAATACTGTCAAACTTAAATATCTAAAAAAACAAGTATGTATTAATTATTGAGCAGGATCGTAATTTTATTTGATTATTTATGTCTTTCATAACAGCCTCCTGAAATTTGACGAGGATGCAAAACAACACGTTGTATACGAACCGAACGAATACCTATAATTCTTCTAAGTAATACACTGTAATGGTTCCAAGAAGCTAAATCTTATCTAAATAAATAATCTTTACAATGTGCATGAGTCACTCTTACCTACCACACGACTTAATGAAAACCATCGTAGTGCCTATTGTGAAGAACAGGACCGGGGATATCTCGGACAAGGGGAATTACCGCCCCATATCGCTAGCAACAACGATTGCGAAGGTATTGGACAGTTTGCTTGATTCCTATTTGGATAAATATATAATGTTGCATGACGCTCAGTTCGGGTTTCGGCCCGGGCTATCCACTGAAAGCGCTATCTTAAGTCTCAAGCATACTGTCCAATACTATGCTGACCGCAGGACAACGGTATATGCCTGTTTCCTTGATCTCTCCAGGGCGTTTGATCTCGTGTCGTACGATGTGCTCTGGGGAAAGCTGGGGGACAGGGGTGTGCCGGAGGACGTGCTCAATTTATTAAAATATTGGTATGCAAACCAAACCAATTTTGTGAGGTGGGCTAACACACTCTCTGAAGCATATAGGTTGGAGAGCGGGGTGAGACAGGGGGGTTTGACATCTCCCAAGCTCTTCAACCTATATGTAAATGACCTCATCGTCGAGCTCAGTAGCAAGCGCGTCGGTTGCTCGATAGATGGCGTTTGTATCAACAACATAAGCTACGCAGATGATATGGCGCTACTGAGCCCGACGGCGGGAGGTCTTAGAGAGTTGTTAAAAGTATGTGAGACCTATGCCGGTGTACATGGTCTTTTATATAATGTACAGAAGAGTGAATACATGGTCTTCAGGGCCGCTGGTAGATGTCCCGATTTTTCACATAACATTACCCTAAATGGCTTGAACGTAAACCGCGTCGCGAAATTTAAATATCTGGGGCATTTCCTTACCGATGGCCTTGAGGACGATGTAGACATTGAGAGGGAGCGCAGGGCTCTAGCGGTCAGAGGTAACATGCTGGCCCGTAGATTCTACCGTTGCTCTGAGCAGGTAAAGATCACGCTTTTTAAGGCATATTGTCAGAGCTTTTACACGGGGAATCTGTGGGTCAAGCATACCAAAAGGTCGCTGGATGGCCTGCGCGTCCAGTATAACAATATCTTCAGGATGTTGCTGGGGCTGCCTCGATTCTGTAGTGCATCGGGGATGTTTGCGCTACACCGTACGGACGGCTTTCACGCCATAGTTCGCAAAAAAACGGCATCCCTGATCTGCAGAATGCGTGGCAGCCGCAATACAATCTTGGAGACTGTGTCGGGTAGGATCTCGTCACCAATTTGGAGGTCGTTATGCCTGCGGGTAATTTGATTTTATTTATTTATTTTTTTGTATTTTCTTTTTTGTGTTGTTCTAATTTTTATTATAATTATGTACTATCGAATTGCTATGGATCTTGATGTCCGAAATAAATGATTTTTATTTTATTTTTATTTTTATAATCACATGGTTTAATATCTGGATGAGTATCTTGCCTTGCGGCGAAAATATTACAACTTCCGCTGGAGTACTATATTTTTTTTTGTTTTATTATGTTTAGTTACTTTTGTTCATTTAATGATTTTGCCCTGACTAAAGTTAAATATGCCATCAGCTTGTGTACGTAAATATCAGTTATAATCTGTTGAAAATGTACTGGGTAGTAGGTACATTTGTTAAGTTATTTCCGACAATTTTTAAATACTACTTTGTATTCACTTATGAAAAAAAAACACCTATTTCTCCCATGAAGCATCGCTATGTTCTGATTTGAAGTATATTAACAAGCACTAGAGTTTTTGAAGCTTTCATCTGTGATGCCTTTGGTATTACAAAGGCAGTGGTGGACCTTACAATCCAGTAGGCCGTTGACTTATTTTCTATCCAGCAACACAAAAAGTAATATGTCCAAAAAGTAAATCTTACCATAATGGCAGGGTATAATATCGGGATCCGTATCCTCGCCACTGCCCTCCATCTTCAGCTCATACTGGCTGCAGTAGTCCAACTTCGGGGAGCCACAGTAAGTGTTCAGATTGTCTTGCTTCGAAAGAGACTCCACGCTTTGTTCCATGTAGAGGGCGTTGCTGTGGAAGGTGGAATTAGCTGTAGGGTTTTAACAATAAGTGGAAATGTGGGTAGTTTATGTTTAAAAGGCGATATATAACGTTTCACATTTTAATTTAGAAGTTAGAATTGTCAACAAGTTGGCTTAGAACAAAAGGAAAAATAATGATATAGAAAAGAACTCAATGTTTCAAGCTCTTCATTAAATAAATGATGAATAGAATCAAATATGACTCACGAATATATATAAATAAAACAAAAAACTCGTTTTCCTTAACACTCGAATATTACAAGCACGCATACCTAATATACCTAAGATCTCTTGACACAATCAAATATCCGAAAAAAGGTACCTACTTTGAAGAGAAAATGCGAAATTGGAATTGCAGTTACAGGATAACATACACAAAGAACCAACGAAGAGCTCAGGGCCAATCTAAATTTAGTAACCAAACCTTGTTTAACGACAAAGCCTTCAAGATCCTCTTTAGATGTCTAATACTCTTAGGGCACATACACACATCCCTGTAATGGTACACAGCTACGCCACACCGCAGCCAGAAAAATCGGGCAAGCAGTTGTTATGTGTGATGTCTCGCTGCAGAATCTTGTAGTTGCGTTGTGGTAACTACAAAAACGTTTTTAAAATTAAATATGTAGGTAAATTCTATTTTACAAATTTTGTGGGCCTTTTAGAATTTTGCCTTTAGGATTTTGGTGCGGCTTCCTCGTTTTTGTAGTGCTTCGAGCATGTTTGCCGATGCGAGGGTGAATGACTTTTATGCTATAATGCGCAAAAAGTCAGCCTCCCTAATTCGAAGAATTAGAGGGAGTGGCAACGGAATCCTGAGGATGATTGCGGATCGAGCAGTATCGCCAGTGGTGGGAAGGCTCATCAGGCTACACGTTTTTTTATGAATTTAATGTTTATTCTATTTTGATATATATTTTTTTGTTTCAATGTAACTTGACATAATTTGTTTCAATTCAATTTAATTTATTCTCAATCAAGTTATTTCACCTACATAAGTTGCTACTAACTTAGCCGTAAGATAATTAATTTGTTACTTACAAATATCGACATTAACTAGTCTGAAATAAAAATATATTTTTTTTTAGTCTATGCTAAATAAATATTTATGAGCATGGAAGACTTACAGCTTATAAAATCTGAACAAATAACAACATTATCAACGGGAAACCGTTTCTTTAATTATTGTTTTCTTTCTTTGCAATATATGTTAGTTACTCGTGCGCGGTATCGCTGGTGGATGCGTTCTGGCTGCGATGTGATTTTACCGTGCATGTTTTCGTGTGGTGCGGTTGTGGTACGTGTGGGAGCGCCCTTATGTATTCATATCCATATTGTATATTAGATACAAGAAGCAATCTTCTTACAAGAATATTCAAAAAAATAATCTTGATAAATAAATATAATTTCCGGGGTAAAACCAACAGACAATATTCCTTGGGCGTTAGCACGTATTTTTTTTGGAAAAAAAGCTGATTTCTCTGCAAAGGTGAAATGAGTAATCTGTTTTGCTGTTTTGGACTTTTAGGTGTTTCCTGCGACTATGACGATATCATCAACTCAACGCGCTTTTGGACGGCCTTGGTTTCTTTGGCCTAACCTTCGCCACCGTTCGGTCACAAAACTATATGATAATTATGGGTATGGGTAGGTACCCATTTTAATTTATTATTTCCAGTCCACTTTTTAAACGAATGATTAAAATAATTGCAAACACAGTTCTAGATAATTAATGTGCAATGGTTTTGCTATTAGGTAATAGTACTGGTATTACCAGAAAGGACACAGTGGATGGTGTGGACACCTTATTAAAGTTAAATACTTACTCTGATACTCTATCACATGATGAAAATAATTATATTTATAAGTTGACTAATACTATTCACATGCTGACATTTTGCCATAGTGATTTTTTTTTTACACTAACCAGTTTGTAGAATACAGAGATAAAGTTCTCTGAGTTAACTTAGTGGTTAGTGGTTTTAAGTTAACTCAGAGAACTTTATCTCTGTATTGGAAATGTAGATAAATTATTGCTATGTTGATAGCATAAAGTATTAATGAGGTTATAATATAATGAGGTTAATAATAATATAACAAATTGTAGTACTAACGAGTCTGCGTTGTCTAGATATAATAACAACACAGTGATTATTTATGAATCATCATGTTGTACGATGGTGGATCCACCTACAATATCAACATCCTTAGAGGCCACTACCAGTCAGATAGGGTATTTATTCTCTTCCTGCCATAAATCATACGGGCATTCAAGACACTTCAGTTGTAGTTGTAGAGGTCACTCCGGACAACTCTTTAAACTAGTTAGTAAGACAACAGAAGTTACCTTTTTAGATAACCAATTATTATTAGAGAATAATAAAAAGTATCTTCTAGCAATGTAACTCATAAAAATAAAAAAAAACCAAAGGGAGTGCAACATACTTTAAAATTATTTAATCAACCTAACCAAGACAAATTATTACTGGAAATAGAATTGTTTTTGGAAAATACCAAGTTTGATGTCAAACATTGGTTAAAACATCATAATGTTAAATTACTATGAAGATCATTGTGTAGTTACTTAGTGTAGTACGTGGCGGGTCATTATTAATATTAGTTAAAAATTCTATAAAATCGAAAGAACGTAAAGACATCATCAGACTCTCTGTTGAACACACCATTAAATTGTCCTGTGTTGAGCTTGATAAGCATGTTATAGTATGCGTATACAAACCTCCAAGCTAGCAGAATCTATCTGTGTTTGATTCTGTAATGAACAATATCCCTCCTCCCATAAAGTTTAGTAACAGTTGCTCGACTTTCAAACTGAAATTAAAATAATTTATTTTAAGCCACCAAAAAGATTTTGAAAATGTTCGAGCCGACATATCTGCCATATAAAGCTACTTTTTAAGTAGGTAATATGCATATAATGGTTATTTATTTTAGTTTTTCATTAATCTCAGTACAACATACACACACACAAATATATCTCACATTTTTTATTTTGTATGAGCTTTTCTATGTTTAATATGTTTCACGTTTCATTAATTTTCTTATTTTATTATACCGGACACACACTTCCCTATGTGTTTGTTATTCCAGCGTATGGCACTCGTGGGCTGCAGCTGAAAATCAGCGTCAGGTGGTACGCCTTGTGTTATCATCTGACATTATGCTGAGCTGAGGCCCTTTAGGCGTTATAATATTATTGTTGTTTTCTGTTTTATGGTTTTAAGGTGTATTTAGTTTGCTGTAATGCCAATAAACACAATTTTCTTTCTTTCTTTCTAACGGAAGATGTGCAAAAGAATCTTCGTGCTAGTAATAAGTCAATAATCGTATGTGTTGATTTTAATATTAATTTATTAGAAAATAACTCGAATAATGCCAGATTATTAAGTGTTTTTGGTGACCCGAATGGCAGCTTCTTCTGCCACTTGTATAGTTAATATTTTTAGTAACTGTGATTACTTACACAAAAAATTGTAAATACGTTGCCACCTGATCACAGTGGAAAAACATAAACATTTAGCTCCTAACGCCTTTACAAATATAGTTTAGGCCAATTAGATGTAAACATTTCAAGAAATTCTGTATCCCAACCGTGCCTTAGATTTTAGAATGTGAAAATGTACCTAGTCTCGATAACCCACAACTTTCAAAAACATTTAGCTCTATGCTATAATATAATGCAGTATATTTTTGAACATCTTTTATATGTCCATAAAAATATAAAATTGTTTAAAAAATACAGTGACATCCATAATATAAATACTAGGAACTAACACAACTTTTTTGTACCTACAACAAGGCTCAAGAAAATATGTGGCTCGTTCAGATGTCAATGTATACGCTTTTATAATAAACTTCCAAGCCACGCTCAAGATCTAAGCCTTAATAAATTCAAATCATTCATTAGACGTAAGATGTGCCAGAAAGGCTTTTATACCGTTAAATATTATATTGAGGACAAAAAGGCTTGGGATTGAGTTGCTCCAATTTTCTGCATACTGAATGTTGTTTTTTTGTGTTTTATTTTTCTGTTGCATTCTCTGACAATTGATGATTATTATAAACACAACGACTTGAACACTTACCTTGAGAAGTATAATATTATTATTTTTATTATAGTGAATGTAAGGACTATGTGGGTTATTGTTTCATTTTTAATCATGATCTGGCAGTTTAAGAAGTTTATGCGGCCTACCCAAATGTCCTTACTTTGGTATTGTTCGTCGAATCTTTGAGCTCCTTAAGTTCTGAGTTGAGCTGCACGGTTACTGACAAATGCGTGCACTGACTGGACAGATTATCTTAATCTGCGTGGTTATTTCCTCAGAAGACCATTTCAGACACCAATCTACATGGTCCTCAAAGACTATGTCCGAACTTTTATATACACATTGACATTGATGAATATTATACATATAATGACATGCGTATTTACTTTGTATTATATTATATTATAAAAAATAAGTATTATATTATTTTAATTATTGTGAATTTGAAGATTATGTGGGTCATTACTTTTTTTGTTTTCTCAGTTAGATTGAATCACGATCTTGCAGGTTGAGTAATTTATGCGGCCTACCCAAATGTCCTTTCTTTGGTATTGTTCGTCGAATCGTTGTGCTTCTAAAATTCTGAGTTGAGTTGCACGATTACTGAGAAATGCGTGCACAGACTGGACAAGTCCACTCAATCTGCACGGTTTTTCCTCAAAATGCCGTCTCAGACACCAATCTACACGGTCTCCACATGATCTGACCAAGATTATGTCTGGACTTTAAAAGAGACTGTTACCTCTGAGTTTGTTTCGGCCTTTCTTCTCAGAGTAGTCAGATAGGAAACGCCGACCTCATCTAGTTTTTAAATTATGATTGACGTGTAAAAGTGTTTCTACAAACCTACTTACAGAAATAAAATCATTTATCATTTATGAACAACGATGATGCTTCACTATGAGAAATACGCCTTAATCTTACCGAAATTACGGACCAGGCCATTAGGAATCATGCATGATAGACTACGCAATAGATAAAGCAGAAGACCAACAAAAATTCAAAGTGAAGCTTATAAAAGCGTGTTAACAAAAGCCAGAAAACAATAATCTAAGTAATCTTACGTAGAAGGCGGATGCTTGTCGATATCATGTCTCCTGGCCGCATGGCGTCGATACAGTGCAGTGATAACACCACAAACTCCCGTGCACAGCAGAGCAGCCACTGATAACAGGGACACCAGCATTGGAGACAGGGGGATCGAGGTGCTCACTCCTGCTGGAAAAGATACTGGTTTAGTATGAGGTTTTATTTACAACGGGAGTAAAAAGATGCTGAACGAGCCGAGAGTCACAATTTTCTTTCTGTAACCGTAATATTTTTTGGACTGGGCCATACCTGGGAACTTTCTGGTTACGGAGATTGAAGGTCGAAGTTCAAAGTTTTTTTTATGTTTTTTATACGAAATCATTTTTTTTATACCTTAGTTTTAATGCCCCAAGATTCGAGACCTTTGTTTGCTATTTTGCGTGCGCTAAATAGCGCGCTGCCGTAAACCGCGACTTTTCACACCAAAAATAAAAGTCGTTTCCTAGCAATATTTTTTGTATATAATGTTTATTAGTTCGAGGTTCAGAATGCGTAGATACGGTTTTGTGATGGGTATTTTTATATCCAGTAGGTACCTATGTATGTGAATCACAGATTTAAATGAAAGGTGTCATGTCATGAGAACTATTGCTACTTGTTCCTGTGAGTCGAGTACAATTTTATGAAATTGAAAACCATTTTTCTCAACCATCCAGACTAATTTGTAACGGCAATAATGACAGGATCTGGGGGGCACATTAGATTAGGTACGCAGTTTTTATATATATTTTTATGTTAGCCTACACTGACCCACTCCTCAGCAAAGGCCTCCCCAAAATCCTTCTAAACATCCTTTTCCAGGGCCACCTCGATCCAACCCTTGCGATACGCGTCTATTCATCAATTTTGTTGAGCAATAAAATAAAACAACATCAGCACAAATATTCAATTCAGCCGGGTGGCGGAATTGAATATTTGCGCTGATGTTGTTTGCTGCCAACTAAGGTGTGCCAATTAAGGTGGTCCTGAATATGTGTATTGCAGGGCAGATTTGACGGTCTACATAGTTCTGCAAGGTTGAAAATAATGGGCAATCCATAGAGATGTAGGTGTCAAATTATTATCCATAGGCGACACTAACCATTCATAAATATTGGCCTTACGTCCTATAAACTAACCTATGACACGATACAATACGACGCAAATTACCAACGAAGTATACCACAATGATTTCGCTTTGTAATCACGACAGACCACTAATTACCAATGTCGGTTTGCACACCATAGCTCCCTATGGGGGCTATAAGAAGTTCCTAATGAACCAGGGGATTATGGAAATGGGCAGTGGCATCGACGTGTGAGCTAATAGCATCATTTCTACCTTCCAAGCACGATAATTATGGATCGTTCAAATAATAGGAGGGTAGACAAACAGTGGACGTGTTCCGGATGGTATGATAAATATAATGATGGCTTCTTTTGGATTGTGTCGCGTTATGATGTGTAGTGGGTTTTGTGTAATTGGTCTCTGAATTAATGTTTTGTAATAAGCGAGGGAAGAAAATATGACAAAGACGTGACTTGATAACAACGGTACAAGGATCTTTTAATGTGTAGTCAAAATCGAAATTAACGTCGCCATCTTGCTTTCTTTAATACAATGTGAATTTATATAATTTAAAACGTGACAAAATTATTGTGGTCGTCCACGTTACAGCATCACTATAACACAGGGAAGTAAAATGTATGGAAATATACGAAGAAGCTTTTAAATTTCCGTCCACGATTATAACATGCACGTATTTCCGTACATTTTCCGAACATCCACGATAATATCATCACGTTAGAACCAATAAATTACATTTTTACTTAACAAAGTATCTCAAATCTCTTTGCGTTAAAGATTATATAGGTAATCGTACAATTTAAGTAACAATTTCTCAAATGCTTATCAACAATCATAAGATCCTTGTAACACTCTACAGTCCATTCAGTTATTTTGCCTCTGACATAAACTTTATGGTGAAGTGAATATATGTCACTGTGATGCAAAATCATAGGTAAAATAACTATGAACGGACTTTGGTATAATATTGCAATCGCTTGTTTATAAATTTGTAGATAAAGCCGTTATAAAGAGGCCACTCCGAAAGTGTAAAATAGTTATATTTATCTGTAGGCAAGCTGTATTACTGCAATCCAGCTTATCGGCTATCGGAGCTGGAATAATTCCGGACATATGAGACTTGTCAACTGTGTCCGGACTGGCAGGCATATATATTGATAATATAATTGTATGTATGTCCAATAGTCGGATTTAAAACAAAAATTACTGGTTTAAACAACACCGAAAAAATTGCTTCTCGTGGAACCGACTTGATGTTTTCAAGAAGAACACACGTATGAAAACTGGTATCTACGTTTTCAGACATGTAACAGAATTAATTTGTGATTTGAATTTCAGACACCAATCTGCATGGACCTCCCTCACATGATCTGACCAAGATTATGTCTGGACTTTAAAAGAGACGGACCTCTGACTTGGTTTCGGCCTTTCTTCTAGAGTGGGCGGATATGAAACGTCGACCTCATCTAGTTTTCAAAATTGATTGACTTGTAAAAGTGTTTGTACAAACCTATTTACAGAAATAAAATAATTTATCATTGATCATTAATTCTTCCTTAAATTACAACTTCAGCTTCTACCTCAAAGAACTCCTAAATAAAACATCACCACACGCTTCTCTCCAGGCGTCTAAATATGCAATAACCATTAGTTCATACTATGAGTAATCGCAGTATCTAATTGTTGCAACTTGCAAACTGCCGTGAATAACACTCCGATGCAGCTCCAATGAATATTGTACTAGCAACAGATTTACGAGTTACAACTGGTTATTTAAATTAGCCTTGTATTCCGCGATATTTATTGTATTTTAACCTCATGTTGGAGGTGCATGTGGTGCGGGTATAGGTTGGTTTAGGTAAGTTGTGTTTGTAAGGGAGTGTTAAATCAGTAAATACTGTACGTGGGTCACAATGAATGTTTTAATAAAATAAAAAACGGAATGATGTAGAAGCCTGTTAATATTTTTATTGCTTTTCGAAGTAGTCTCCGTTCCTTTCTAAGCATCGTCGCATACGATGGAACCATTGACTGAAGCAGTGGACCCACTCTTCTTAAGGGATTTCTTTCACGCATTTTTCAAACGCAGCCACAGCACCTTCAGGGTTCATAAAACGAATTCCTTTAAGGATATCTTTTACTTATGAAAATAAATAAAACCCACAAGGTGCCAGGTCACGACTGTAAGGAGGATGACTTACTAACTCCACACTTTCGATAGACAAATATTCAATAGCCCGTCTGGCGGAGTGAGCTGGAACGTTGTCGTGGTAGAGGGTCCTTCATCTTGGGCGCTGCTGTCTTACATTTTCCAAGACAACTGGTAAAAAATGACTGACAGACCAATCTGCTGTAACAGTATTTTTATCATCAAGGACAATGGTTGCAAATTGACTCATCCATCCGAAGAATGGGGGATCATCTTTTTCCCTTGACTTCTGCCCTTCTTTACTATTGTCTGTAAATTTTCGAATGGAAACATCCATTGCGCATATTGTCTTTTGGTTTTGGGTTCGTAACAATATATCCAGCTTTTATCACCTGTGACGATGTCATATACAGCATTCGAATCACCTCCGTCATACTTTTCAAGCATTGAGCGGAACCAATCCAAACGACGGCGTTTTCAAATTATGAGGTTTTTTTTAATTTTATTTTTTTAGGCATGAGTCAAGTACAGAAAGCTTTGTACTAGATTGATAAATCTTTAAACGTGGTCGAAGCAAACTCACTGATAATTCGCGAGAAGAACGTCCCTCTACGGCAACTACTGAAGATAATGTGAGTGCTGTGCGGCTAATGATAGAAGCTGATAGTAGGGTGACACATAAACAGGTTCGGACAGCTTTAGCTTCATTTTTTATTTTATTTTTTATTTTATTTTTTTAGGCATGAGTCAAGTACAGAAAGCTTTGTACTAGATTGATAAATCTTTAAACGTGGTCGAAGCAAACTCACTGATAATTCGCGAGAAGAACGTCCCTCTACGGCAACTACTGAAGATAATGTGAGTGCTGTGCGGCTAATGATAGAAGCTGATAGTAGGGTGACATATAAACAGGTTCGGACAGCTTTAGCTTTATTTTTTATTTTATTTTATTTTTTATTTTATTTTTTTAGGCATGAGTCAAGATTGATAAATTATGAATTCATTACACATCTACAGACTCCCAAAGAGTTCCTAATTCGAAATTTGAATAAATTGTTCATCGGCTGCTTTTCTCACTGGCCTATTCTTAAAACTTTCAGAGTGACACCCGTACATAAGATTGACTTTTTTTGTTACTTTCAAAAAACAATTGTGTATTTTCAGTGCATGTCTTGCGTTTTCAGAAGTATTTTTTTGCCCCTAATCTACATAATACTTCAATCAATCAATGAGCCTAGCCTTTCCCCAATTCCGTTTGGGTCAGCTTCCAGACTTCCTGTCTAACCGGATGCAGCTGAATATTAGTATTTTACTGCCTATCTGCGACCTGCTGCCTATATTCGACTGCCCATCTGACCACCAGAACCCAGTTACTGGGTAACACGATACCTCTTTTATAAGACTAAATTGCTTAGTGTAATTTATACCAAGCTTCGATGAAGACTATATTACGATTCAGTATTGCAAGCCTACTGGCATTTACGCATATTATTTTGATTCCAGAAAAACCTGTAAAACCGACGTTTGGCATCGCAGTCTGATCTTGTTTATTTAATAAAACTGTATTTTCGTTTACTTAGGCTCTTATCGTAAACTTGTCAGTCGCGTTGAGCGTCATTTTCTCAAATAGAGTGAATTATCAAGGCTCAGACTGGTCGCCATTAATTTATTCCACTGTCTACTGAAGTAATCATTGCCGACTGTGAACGACTCAAGACTGTATACCCGACTTAAAAGTTAATATTGTTTACAATTGAAAGCTTTTCTTGAAATATTAAATACATTAGCGTTTTAAATGAAAATTGTTTCCATAATATTTAGCAAGATATATTTGGCAAGATTGAGCCCCAAATCAACATGCTAGGCCAGAAACAGCTGTTTACGTAACTAAGACTTAATCTTATGACTAACAGATGGTCAGAAATTTGGTCATTGTAGGTTCAGTATCAATGCCTACGAATAGTCCCCTAAGTATAAAATAATGTAAAATTTTACAGGAGATTGCTTCAAAGTTTTAAACACGTTTATATTATGTTCTTCTTATTGTAAAGCCATGAAATTTGGTGAAAAGGTTTAATCATCGCCTGTCTTGCCTTTTCCCAAGTATGTTGATATATATAAGATTCCCCTTTGTAAGACTGGTTGAACTGGTTGTTGACTGGTCAAAGATCCACAAATGACAGCCGGGACCAACGGCTTAACGTGCTTTCCGAGGCACGAAGGGTCTTGGTATGTAAAGATAGTCACCCATCCATGGACCAACCGCAACGACCGTAGCTAAACCTGATCGATCGACCCATGCAGCTGATATTATTTAGCCACAAGCCTACAGGTATAAAGGTTTATTATATGATATATTTCATAAAAAATTAAAAGATAGGTCATAAAAGCTATTTTTAGTATATTATTCGTCAGTTACATACTTATACATCGGAAACTAATGCCCGTTTTCACTATCGTTCCCTCAAACACTTCCTTACTAAGGGTCTCTTAACCTAAGAGACTCCTTAAATCAACCCCTTAACTGAGTTTGTTTTCACCAAATCAAGGGATACCTACGTAAGGGTCACTTAACTAAGTGACAGTTTTTTTTTTTTAAATTAGCGAGTCCGAAAATCGTACATTTACTAGATATTCTATAAAAGTTCCCAGATAGCTACTTATTAGTATGTACCTAAAAATCTAACCTAACCATTGTATTAGATACGTACAAAATATGAAAAGCAGAAGAAGAAGAAGTAAAAAAGTACCTACTTTATAAGTATATAAAAGTTTACAAATTCATACCTGTTATCTGTATATTCTAAATAGTGTTATATTCTTTCTAAGAAAAATAACACTGTCCTTGGATAACCTAAATCTTTTGAAAAAGTCCTGATTGTCATATTTCGTGAAAAAATCCGGTCTTTCGCGATAATTAAGTGGGCGTCTGAATAAACTTTGATTAGTCACTAAATCCACAGTTTCGATAGCTTCTAAACTGTGAATAAAATCTTCCATTTCACAGCAAATATGCACGTTCAACAATAAAATAAAGTGTCACTTATGGATACGATACCGAATATCGGGCCCCTATATTTAAGGGATCCCTTAGGACCATAGGTGTCCCTTAAGTGATGGTGAAAACGAAACTAACACTTAAAACTTCTTAAGTGTCTCCCTAAATTTAGGGGACGATGGTGAAAACGGGCATTAGGGACTTAAAAGTCAATAAGCTATTTCCAATTGCGATCGCAAATAGCTTAAGTGGTAGCTTTTAAATTTTACTTAGTAGTCTTTAAATTATCAGAAACGTAATTGCTATTTATGAAATTGTACGTGGGGTGCATGGTATAAAAACGTTGTAAGCATGGCTCAGGAAATGTCATTTTTACATTATGCGGTTGCACATTACGATATTCTGTAGTATTTTTCCATCGAGGCATATACATATTTTACATAAAATATTGATATTCACGTGGAAAAACATCAAAACGATTGTCAGCCAGGCTAGCGCGAACGCAATAGTCCCGCTAGTCCGCAGTTCCGGGGGAACGAGTGATTTTACAACGTATAATTACTGAATTATCATTACTGTTTTTTACGTCGGAAATTTGAGTATTTTTTGTAGCTATGGGTTAGAGTGTGGATGCAAAGTTTAATTTGCCAACTTAGAATAATTTTTGTTGAAACTAAACGATGGTGCAGGATGGCCTGAAGGTCACGAAAAAAATCACGCGTCTGCCACTAAGGGGATTGTACGTAGGGACCGTCGATTTTATGTACAGGCACGAGCATAGATATGGTAACTCCTTGTTTAATTATCCAAAAGCTTCTTTAATTGAAATAACTTTCCGAATTCAGTTTCACAAAGTAAAATATTTGTGTGATTTTTCTGGTTCTGGTACGACCCCGGAGGCGTTTTTATTAATTTTCTTTTGAAACTTCTTGTTGAAAACAATTTAATTTTAATGTCTAACTGTATAGGTACCTACTGTTTCCTTTCTGAAATTATTTTAATTGTAAGTAGGTTCCTACTTGCTTAGTAGCAAAATATAATATAATACAATAGAAAAATATAAAATGATAAGACCCTTATGATGAAAGTCAACTACCTCCTGGAGATTTTACATTGTGGAAGATGTATTAAAAAACAATACATAACAACTGTCGAGTATGGGGGATCAACGGGGATCCACGCCATTCGTTTTCTTAAAGTTATTAGTTGGCACACAGTCGCCACCTCCGGTCATACATTACATAACATCACGCCCATTATCCCCAAAGAGTAAGGCAGAGGCGCACCTGTAGTTCACCCAGATTTCGTCAGTTATATTAAGTCCCATATTACAGGGTGTGAGCCTATTAAAATCCACCAGGGTGCTACTAAGAAATTATTTTTGAAAAAACCCAATAATAGGTACTTTGCTCAACGCTCAGCGGTAGCGCTGGCGACCACTAGACCAACGATGCAGTCCCTTGGACATCAGCAGTCGTAAAGGCATCACAGGCGCGTTTCCAGCCCAACAAAAAACGAGGCAGTCCTTTGGACATCAGCAGTCGTAAACGCATCACAGGCGCGTTTCCAGCCCAACAAAAAACGAGGCAGTCCTTTGGACATCAGCAGTCGTAAACGCATCACAGGTGCCTTTCCAGCCCAACAAAAAACGAGGCAGTCCTTTGGACATCAGCAGTCGTAAACGCATCACAGGTGCCTTTCCAGCCCAACAAAAAACGAGGCAGTCCTTTGGACATCAGCAGCCGTAAAGGCATCACAGGTGCCTTTCCAGCCCAACAAAAAACTGAATGTCTCATGTTCCTGCCCTGCTTGGTAACAGAAATAGATGTGCTGTTAGTGTTTCCCTGGACGAGCTCCTTCGCAAGAAGCTCTTCTTCTACTAAAATCTACCTGCTTACCTCTAAACTTACCGGTATACTTATCAGGCGGCCTTATAGCAACTGTATACAGTGTGACTTCTTCGCTCCTGCCCTTTGCGTTGGCAGCATATAAAACTAGTGTGTAACTGGACCGACTGTCCAGGTCGAGAACCTCGAAGGCAGGAGTGTGGTTTGATGAGATGTTGGCTCGGACCTGGAGAGAATATTTAAATATTAGTTAACAACCCAAGAGCTACATCGACATCAACAGATCTTTTCGATATTGGTCCTTGTAACGTGTCAACTCCCTGAAAGAAAATAACTATTCGAAAATCACAGCTGTAAACCCTGATGACGACATATTTCTATTTGAAAATTACAATTATTAATTACTTTAAAGTAGTTTTTAAAAGTAAAAAATAACAGCAACTATTTTAACGATTTATAACACATAACGCATCATAATATGATAATGATGATATAATTTTCAGGGAATATAGACATGATATTATCATGTCTATATTCCCTGAAAATTACTGACGATCTGCAAAGATTCTTCATCTACAGACCACTTACCATCAAAGAGGGTAGTTCTAACACCTCCATGTAGAACACCTGTGGCAGACCTCCATCGAAACCCTCCAGACATTCCACGAGCAGTGTGTCAGAACTCTGGTTCACCACCGAGCAGTTCTGCAAGGCGGTGGGGTTCCCTGCTGAAACCGACTCGATTTAGGTACACTTGACACCAGCCCGTTGATTCTGTAAAAATCCCCCCGTGAAAACTTTGGAGAAGTGAGTTTGAAATAATCCGTCATTCTACCTGACGCTAGGGTTTGACACTATTGACAGCTCACTTCACCTTAGTTTTCACGGCGAGATGTTAACAGAATAGATCGACAGGTCAGTAAGTAGATGAAGAGTTTATATTGCGACTGTTAGTGGGACGAGATTTTTTAAAGATTTTGGGATCTTGTCGAAATCATTTTGGTCCTTAAATACTCTAAACCACTAAGCGTTTTATAACACTATAACTATAATACTTTGATATAACTATTTATTCATCCTAGGAAGTTAAAAACAACAATTTTTTTTTATCTAGCCTAAATACAACTGCTTTAAAACTGGCCAAATAAGGTTTAACACGGTTCACGACACGTGCCACTTTTATTGCGGATACGACATGTGTTACATAAAACAGTGACCGGCGATAAAATATAACTACTTGTGTTGCACAGTTTATCATCACTGCAGGCGACAAACAAAGCGACAAACTTTCTCTCCCATGCAAACAGCCAACTTTGTATCACAAATTGAATCACATACACGTAGAAGTTGAAATTACAGAGTTAACGAGAATGTTTAAATAAGAAGTTTTTATTGGTATTGTGGTGAATAATGTAAATTATGTTTCTTAAATTGTCTTAATCTCAATCGACATGTCTTTTTCTTCCATATTTTCTCTATAATCGTGTGCTTATTGTAAAAAAAATAAAAGATACTCTGACGTGTTGACGTCATTGCTTCTGCTATTAAAAAGATACTGCCACCAATCCCACACGGATTAGTATTTAAGTAGTAGAAAATAGTAATTATTTTTGTATATATTTTGTTGTGTACACTTTCACGTTAAAACGGCTGAACGGATTTAATGAAATTTGGCACATGGGTAGACTAAAACCTGGAGAATGACATCGGCTACTGTTCATCCTAGATCGTAGACGAAGTCGCGGGCAACATCTAGTATTAATATAAAAAAGTACATTAATGTTCTATGTCATTTTAACCCTTAACTTGGCAGAGAGTGTGATGTCATTTATTTTTAATTTCTTTCATATATTTGGGTTGTCACCTGGTAAATAGTTACCTGAAAAATAAAAAATAAATTCCCACAATATTTGTTTTGTATTTATACCATGTATCTAATTATGCACACTGCCAAGTTGTCATGCATATATCTATGGAAATTCATGTGCACTGTAGGATACACTGCTTGATTGGTAGAAAATAAAATACAATTGTATTCTAAAAAAATATTATTTATATAGTTTTATAAACACAGATATCTCAATCAAAATGTGTAAAATCATATTATTCAGTGTAAAGTAGGAACATAAAATCATCATCTTCTTAATAATTAAAAGTTAAAGCAAGGTATTGCAACGATAATAACATATTCTATGAGATCAATCAATCAGTACTACGTTTAATAACGATAACCAAACGAAATTACGAATTATTTTTACGAAATATGGGTAACTAGCACCTGTACTAGGTAGGTACACTATTTTGACCTTACTACTTCTTGTGGTAATTATAACAACACATTTCAGACATACATTTAGTTTGAGTCTTTACACAAAACTTACATCGTCATTTAGATAATGTTACTGCTATTTTACTACATCTGAATGATTTAGACCAACAGTCCATACACGCTGGCCAACGTACAACACCCATGAACATATTAATGGCTATAAAATCCTTAATTTAATCTGAAGCCACGTTCATGGGCATGCATTTTACTTGCATATTATGATATAAATTGATCTCTCGTATTATCAATTCGAATACTTATATCCTCCGAAAAACATTACTTAAAATATTCTAAACGTGATTTTGTTTCGAGCGAGAGCTTATAAAATTTTTTGTCTTCGATTTCAGCATTGAATTTGAATCTTGCAATACTCCACTTCACCTGAAGATTTTTTTTTATCTATATACCTACGGTATTTTTGACTACGTATGTTCTTTTCGTGGATCGAGTTGCATTATATGGTGACGGTACATGTACGTTCATGGGGCTGGTTATTAAAGAACATAATGGTGAGGGTGTTGGCGGGATAAAAACATTTTCTACAATGCTGGACCAAGAAGCAGGAATACTGGATGGAGATCAACTAACTTATGTTCTTCATCATAATATTTGTACCATTTTTGTTCGCCACCAGAACTTCTCTATACTCGTCTTCACTTTCGGATAATACCTATGTGAAGATTTTCTATTGATGATGGCAGCGAAGGTGCACACTAACTATCGTCGCCATCTGCAGAAGGTCTTATTAATTCATCATCGGAGTCGTTGCTATCAACATCTGAGCTTGCTCCTGGTTTCGGAACAAAAGCCAATATTTTTTGTGCTCTTGTACCAGCCTGAAAAGTAAACAAATAGTAATTACTTATTTATTACATAATATTTATATAGGTTCATAATTATGGATTTTATTGGCAGTGTAGGTATCTGCAAATGCACACTGCATGAGATAAGCTCTACTGTTGTATATTTGGCAGTGTATCTTAAAATGCACACTGCAAAACTCAGTTCATAATATAGTAATTTGGCAGTGTGCATTTGTAGATACATGAACATTGACAGTCATATTTTAGATAAAAAACATTATTCTTTGATATTTTTTTTTTACGTAAACATATGAATGCACATTCAATCAAATAATAACCACATTTATTTATCGTAATATACATATTTAATTAGAATTATAATGGATACTTACCTTATATCTCGTAGACGCACGCGCACGCTCCGCAATGTTACGATCTACCGACTACAAATGTGGCCAGATGTGAATTTTTTTTTTTTTTTCTACAAACTGTAAGGGTCTCATATAACGGTTAAAAAAAAAAATAATACATAAGTATCAAAACAGCTCTCAAATATTTTTTCTTATAATGTGTGCATTATTAGATACGTTACCAAGTTAAGGTTAAACATGCCACTAGTATTACTGGAGGAGCAGTGGTGGCCCAGTGGTAACGGCCGCGACTTACAAGTTGTAGGTCGTAGGTTCAAACCCAGACAGGCGCTTTACTTTGAATTTCATCACCACTGCTCTCAAAACTTTGAAGACATGTGACATCTACCAACCCGTACTGAGCCCGCGTGGTGGATCACGGCCCACTCCCTCTTACAGAGAGGAAGCCTGTGTCCCGGCAGTGGGAACATTATAGGCTGATGATGACATAAGTGAAAGAATTATTTTAACAAGAAGATTTACAGAAAAGTTTTTCTTTCAACTTTTTTTTATTTCATTTCCATTACCAATCCATCTTCCAAGCTTGGCGATTATAACTTTTTCTTCTGACCTTATCTTGTAGACTTTTTTCAAAGGCTCAAGAGTATCCACCAATTCCTTTGGCCGAACTTATGACTAAAGCCATATACCATAACGTCACGACTGTCCTCACTGAAGTATTAGGCAGAGGTGTACCGCTAGTACCCTCACATTTCGCCGGTTATGTTTAAGTAGCATGTAATAGGGGGCTGTAGCCACATATTCTCTGAATACCTTCTAATCAATTCTATTCTAATTCTAAATAATTATTATAAAATATAATATCCTAACTTAGCCAACTATTAACAAACAAAGGTATGGCGTCGAAAAATTCCTCCGCATCGCTGTCGACTGGTAATGTACCCAAGAGACTGGCAGCATTACCATATACAACACAACACAACACACAACACTTAACCAACCAACACCAACACCAACACGCAACACTTAACCATTTATATTATAATATAATATTATATATAAATACTTTTCTATTCTAGCAGTCATTACCAGGATGAGGATCATCTTCAGTAGTGAAACCGTAAGGGTTGTCATAATGATTTACCTGCAGCAACGAGCTTGTACAAGCAGGGAGCCTCCTGCCTGCCCACGGTGTTGGTGGCCGAACACAGGACGGTGCCAAAGTCCATGTCGGTAGTTGGAGTGTAGCGGAGAGTTGAGGTGTTCCCGTAGGCCGTGTACAAACTGATGAGAGAACATGAATGGTGAGATTATAACAGCTCATGATTATTTCAACGTTTTCACTAGTAATAACAAAAAAAACGGAAATAGTTACTTGTCCGGGTAATACAGTAAGCAGGTCACAGGTTAATACCCAGTTGTCACGACACGAGTAGCTTAAAATATTACCTACAGTTAGGTTATAAAGTATTATTCACCAGTGAGTACCAAACTAGATTGTCTGTATCATGGGGCTCAACAGTTTTCCAGTTTAGGATGTATACATAGAGACTAGAACAAAAAAACCCTGGATATAGTTTCAGTGTTCAAGTCGCGGAAGTGTTTACCCTCTAGCTAGAAGAATATTGTGTTTAATATAGAGTATATAACTTGTTTCGGGAAAATAAGACGAACTCTCCCACGATCAAGATTTTTAATTATTTTATTTTCGGATTGTTTTTATTTTTTATTTCTATTTATGTACTCTTATTTATATCGTTATCACATATAATTATACATTTAACATAATAATGTAACTGATATTTATGTAACAATATAATTTAAAAGAGTGTCCATGGAGTTTCTTGCCCGTTCTTCTCCATAGGTACCTACTACGCTTTGAAATGGGCAACTATGTAGCTTCATCTTTCTGACTGACCGACCACTTGACAATTCAAAAGTGCCTGTAAATGGTTTAATTGAAATAAATGCTATGACTTTCGAATTAGCACTAAGTCTTTCCAAATAATTCTTCGAAGATTCAGGACGTACTCGTAATTAGTAATTATACTATAATTATGAATCCTTTAATTTAGGAATCCAGGCCCTGCAGTCTCGACATAGTTAGCAATCGTTTCCGGTTGCTAAGTCCTAACAATCCAGATGTAAATGTTGATGTAAATGTTTGGTAGTCTCGACACTCAAATTTATCGGTTGTTACCTACCTAAAATACCAGTAACAACCGATAAATTTGAGTGTGGAGACCACCAAATATCGTTACATCTGGATTGTTAGGACTTAGCAACCGAAAACGACTGCTAACTATGTCGAGACTGCAGGGCCTGAGCTGCAACTAGGTATCACATATGCACAGTTGATACGAACTTATAATCACGTATTTGTTTCCTACGATTCCCTCGACTATCTAAGTACTAAAAAATTCAATGAGCACAGTGAAGAATTGCCTGCCAATTAACTTATACCTGTCTTTTAATACCTACCTATTGTGAGCACCGGCATTTCCAAAAATAAACTAGGTACTCGACTCAGATTTAGGTATTTTGAACGTAATCCTTCCTTTCAAGTTCGTTCGTTCAACGCCTTCTATTCAAGTTCAAATGCCAAACTAAACTAGGCGCAGCTAAGCAAATTCAGTGGCACAATGACAAGCGCGCACGACCGGGCACTTCAAAGCTCCAGTCTGTACTAGGCTGTGGCCACGAAATAGATAAGTTCAGAAGGCCGGCTACAATCAACAAGCGAACACGCATGCACACATGAAAGAAAGAAAGAAAATAAATTTATTTGCCCAGGATAAAGCACACAATATTACACAAAAACAGATAAACAGTACTCAAAATAGTATTGTGTGCCTCACCGCTGCGCCAAATATGCCGCATCAATATCTAAACCAGTTGTCGCGTGAGTACGTGATCGTCGCTCTTGTTTATATGAATATGATATGATTGCACGATCACTCAAGTCGCGTATGTACGTCATTATTCAGATAATCGGTCAAGTAATCGCGTATTCGCGCGACAGTCGCTTTCGCTTAGAATGCAGGGATAGACGCGTATGCACGGCGATCTCAAATTGGGCTTTCACATTGCACTGTCCTATACCTACGATATTTTACGGTAGAGAAAAATGCGGTATGAAACTGTGATCTAAAAATACTACGGTAAAATATCACAGTGATCACTCTGACAATGACGCCGTGTGGAAACGAATACCAGTCGCGAGTTCCCTTGCACTTGCTGTGAATAGACGCGTATTTAGGTGTACGTGCGTTTTTGCTCGTTGTATGGAACTGACCTTCTGCACCTAGTTATCTATTGTGTGACCAGGCTGTAGGCGCATCACACAGTGCGTGGTGCTAATTTCTAGATTACTAGCCCTCGATTGACGAGACCAATTCGTGCTCTTCCGTGTTAATGCACTTTGGTTCTGCGTTCAAAGTAGGAACTGGTAAATTATTTGTTTTATAAAATATGGTTCTGTTTATTGTGTGTCAATAGTTAGACAAATTGTTAATTTTAGAGCATAATTTCACCGTTCTTTTTAGACGTGTAGTTCGTATTTCATAAAACAAGAACAGCTGCATTGTTGAATCAAAGTGCCATTTTTGTTAAAAAACAAGTGCGGTACAAGTACATAGGTATTACCTACTCGTTAACGCTACAAAATTATGGATGGGAGTCTATAATCAAAATCCCGTATCCACGTAGATATTCTACAGTTACACCCACAAATCACATACAAATCAGGATTTGGAATTATCATTCTGCAGCTCCTACAAATGAACGTTTCATCAGGGAATTAAACTTTGATTCTCTCATGAAACGCCCCGCATTAGAGATGCTGTAGAAACAGCACATTTACGCGCGACTCTATGTCGCCACATAAACACTTAACATGCATGAGCATCCCAACAAGTACCCACACGAAACAAACGTTACATATAGACAAACTATCGGCTTCCACGACCCGCGTCGAAAGCAGCCACAGAAAAGGCTCATAACGTTGAAATGGAGGCGCATAGCCACTGCGCTCATTACAGCTCCGAATATGGACGTATTTAGTGACCAAAATTCCGCCGAAAAGCTGCCTATCTGACCCGTTACCAGCTTCAAACTTGAGCTCTCTGAGCCGATTTTCATTACTGTTTTATTCAGCGAACTTTTTCAGGCTTTGTTTAAGTTCAGGCCACAAATAAACTAGAGGCGTATTTAAGTTTGTTCAAAAATTAGTGTTCTTCGGAGAAATCAATATTTTGATACATAAGTACAAGGTGGGGCAAAAGTAATCACCCGATGTTGTTTTACTGTATTTTTTTTTTTAAATTAAAAGTTTTAGTTCTACTTGTGGATTATGTTTACTTAATGAATTAGAAATATTACCATCAAGTCGAGAAAATGATATCGGTCAAGTGGCCGCCGTCAAAGTTTATGACCATAAGGGCTCTTTTTATGGCATTTTCCATCACATGTGTCAGAAGTTCCGGCGATAGATTCTCGCATTCCTGTCGGATTTTCGCTTTAAGAGCTTCAAGAGTCTGAGATTTATTTAAATAAACCCGGGAATTCA
The DNA here is from genome assembly GCA_937001585.2 of Brachylomia viminalis. NCBI lineage: Eukaryota > Metazoa > Arthropoda > Insecta > Lepidoptera > Noctuidae > Brachylomia > Brachylomia viminalis. Next base: position 1,582,034 of record OW443307.2, on the reverse strand, counting down.
GGTAACCCCAGAAAAAAGAAAGAAGTCTGGAGCGGTTAAATCGGGCGATCTGGCCGGCCAGTGCAAATGGCCAAAGCGAGAGATTAGACGACGCGGAAATGCTTCCTTCAGAATACCGGTTGTGGTTCGTGCAGTGTGCGCCATTGCTCCGTCCTGTTGGAACCGCATGTCTTCCAGTCCCAATTCATCCCATTGAGGGAGGAAAAAGTCGTTGATCATGGCTCTGTAGCGCTCGCCGTCCACAGTGAACGTTTGGCTCGAAGCGTTCTCGAAAAAAAAATGGCTTGATGACTCCTCCAGCGTAAACCAGTAGTGCACCATGCAGTAACTTTGAGTGGGTGTAATGGCTCTTGGTGGATCATACGCGGATTTTCGCTGCCCCAGAAGCGATAATTTTGCTTATTCACGTAACCGGAGAGATGGGAATGGGCCTCATCGATCATGATGATTTTCGATGAAAAAAATGGAAACAATTATTCCACGTTCTTGAGGAGTATAGCATCCCATGGCTTATTGATGTGTATTTTGCATCTGTTTACTTCACAAATGTCAAAACAGAATTTACATTTGCCGCCATTTGCAAAAGTTATAGCGCATTCCAATAGGGTGATTACTTTTGCCCCACCTTGTAGTTTTTTCAAAGGCCTCTTAGATATTGATGTAATATAAATATTATTGTTTGAGAGACGACGGTATAATTTTAGACTCAACACTGAATCTAAGTACGGTAAACGAGAAGCGATACCAAATGTAAATAAGGTCATTAACAAAGCACGAGGTCGTAACTTTTTTGAAAATTATATTATTGATTTTAGTAGATAAGTATTTTAAAATATCAGGCATTTTTTTTTTTGAGAAGTAAGTAAAATCTATTGGTTTACCTTACGAAGTACTTGATTGTGGCTGCATTTTGAGCCACTCTTAATAACAAAAACTATTAATTACATTTACAACGTAACAATAATTAAATAACAATGAAAAATAACAAAACTTTAACAAATAACACAGGGAAACCCAAAAATAAAATCAGTAGATAGATATATATAGCCGCCCGAATGTTGGCGATCCCGACTTGTCCTTGAAAAATTACTAACGAGAGAACGAGAAATTATGTCAAATATTTCAAATAAACAAGATGGAATGAGATAGATATAGATCGCCAACTCCACGGTCGTGTTTTAGGTGAATGAACTTTGGTATCGCTTCTCGTTGGCCATATTATTATTTTAGTTAGTCGCTTTAGCGTATCAATATACAGATATTGGGTTGTTTCTTTAGGAATTTCTTAGTAGGAGTCCGGAGTCTAGGACAGCCTGAGTGTGTACCAGGTTATTAAGTTTGCTTCATAAAAAAATACTTTATGTGAGTGAGACTTGTAAGTCTTAAATCCGCCCACTGTAAAGTTTGCAATTGCTTACATAGTGCTTTAATGAAAAGCTGTCAATTAAACTATTTCTCTTTAAACGCGCATGTACCATTGCGTCAATTTCTGCATTTTTGTACAAATTGCTTTTCAATGTCAGTGTCGACATTGTGATATTCTGATGGAGTTATTCACCAAAATTGTATACAACGTTCAAATTGTTAGCTGTCAAATGGCGTTATTTGTATGCAAATTCAATTATCTATTCCACAGTTTAAAATTGAAATAGTCGGCATATGAGAGGGTTATCAATCTGTATCCGTTTTGGTGCAAATAGCGATATATATTTTTACAAAAGTTTTTATAAACGTTCGCTATTGATGTAACAAATACCTTTGATAACTATTGCACATTTATTTTCATAACTTTAATTTAAAAAAAATAGTGCCCTTTTTATTTATGTGATTTTTTTGGGTTGAACCGACTAATATTTGGCTGAAACATAACGGGTATAAATCGTAAACGGCTCGCAGTTGTTCTTTTACAAGTTTATATAAAATACCACTGTTAAAAAGGCTGTCTTAATTCCTTACGTTGGCGATATCTCAGTCTGCTCCCCGGAACTGTTGAAGAACCAGCTGAAGTACGTGGGAGGTGGACTGGAATCCACTACACATTGTAGCACGACTGTCTCCATCTTGAGAGCCCCGTATACCTCGCCTTCATTCAGCACCTTGCACATTGGAGCATCTGGGCGAAAAAAAAATTATACGCATGTTAATGTTATAGACTAGAATTACATAAACGACTGAATCGTTTGAAAACATTCTGAGGTCCTTTTCAGAATGTTATTATGTAGATGTTAATCCATGTTTTGTCTGCCCCAAAAAAAAGCAACGAGTATTTCTCTAGCCGAAACGTCTATGCACTAGTTAAACGTATAGGTACACAGGACATGACGGTTAAAACACAGGTTTGTGCCGTGTAAACTCCGTTCGGTATCGACCCTTGCTGAATCGTGTACGGGTCGGCTCGGCACGATTCGAGCAAAACCGAGCGGCTTTGTTCTAAACATATCATATGTTACTAAATAATACTATAGGGAAAAAAATATATTTGTAAGTTTGTACGTAGGGGGCAATGTCTGGAACTACGGGTCAGATTTAAAAAAAAAAATATTTTTTGCATTTGATATCCCAATTCTTATGACCCTTACAAGCCGGGCAAATAGAAAACACTAACGATGAGCGAAAACTAAGTGGTAGCGCGGGCAGGTGATGCGATGCGACGGGGTGGGGCGGGGGAGCAAGAAATTTCACGCAGGTGATGGTACGGACAGAAACTAGTAACTATCTATTTGATTGCGTGCGATTTTGCGGCCTGGCGTTGCCGATTCCTGCCGACCTGAAGATGTGTGTAGCACCCCTTAAGCCAAGCGCACATTACAGCCGCAACGGAAATGACCAACGTATTTTTGATTATTTATTGACCGTCTTCAAAAAAGGAGGAGGTTCTCAACTCGTCGGATTCTTTTTTTTTGTTATGTTGTTCACCGATTACTCGATGACGCCTGAACCGATTTGGAAAATTCGCTTTTTCTTTCAAAGGGTTATACTTCCCAAGTGGTTCCATTTAAATGTTATCGAAATCGGTCAAACGGTTTAAAAAAAATCAACAATAAATTATTTTTAAATAAAAATAACTGCCTTCAAACGGTCGTGGGTGGATGTGTAATACGATCGGTTTCCAATTGGTAGGTACCAAAACTAAAAAGTGCAAAATTATAAAACATTATACAAAAAATAAACAAAAAAATAAACTTCTAAAAAAAAAAAACAAACAGAAATAACTTAAATTTCGGAAGTCGGTGGATAAAACTAAGATACAGATCCAAAGACACATTAACTATGGATGACTTGCAGCTAAAACAAACGGAATAAAAAATAGTACTTATGTGAGACTGACAGCAAATTAAGTCTTAACTTCTAAACACGAAAGAGTGTGAACAACACATCACAGACATTAATAATAAACAGTATAACATTCAAGCTTAAACTAAATTCACAATTCATATTCAATACGGAAAACACAAAATCTTAATTAAAAAAGCCAAGGCTCGAACACTTTCTGGCCGAGGAAACACCTGTTATGAAAGGATCAAAATCATGCTGTTCACACATGTTATTAAGGATTCGACTTGGACGCACTATAAATGAATTTTGCCTGTAACTCGTAGAGGTAAATGGAACACGCAACTGTGCGATCCATCGCTTCGACCTTCCGGGAACGTTAACATATAATTTGGATAGAATATCAGAGTTATTAATAGAATTGTGGAAAATGTTCATAAATTTTCAATTTTAACATTTTCATACAAAAAAGTGCATTTCGGCGCGCACGTAGTGTGGGTTGGTTCATAGAAAATGTACGAAAATTATGCAGGAGAATTTTTGCAATGCATTACATTGCGACGCGGCCCATGCTAATCTGCTTTAGCCTTTACTCCCCAACTCCAAACGTTCGCAAAAAAATATAACTACTAAATAAATATACAGTTTTCTAAATCCGTATTGATGTAAGCCACGCGTATACACAAGATGCATCCACGTGGCACCTAATACGAGCTGACATTTCTATGGATACTCGCGTCTTACCGCTGAACATATGTACGTCTGTAGATAACTGTGCACCACCTGTCTATAATAGCGCGTGTAAATGCTTAGAATGAAACGTCTGAAATATCATTGCGTACACGCTGTCACGACTTTCCCGTGAGGATAAGAAGAATCCAGAAAGTGCTACGATTCATGAATACCACTAACTTTTTGGTAGGCATATAAAGAAAAAATACAAATGCTGAATGCTATGTCCGAAGCTTCATGAAATGATACTGCAATGCTATCCAGGTAGGTGCAATAATGATTACTTTTAATTTTTTATCTATCAATCTACATAAAGCGAACTGAATAGTTTCAAGTCAACGACATGAAATGTCGCCGTCTATCTAATCACTAGACCAACCACAAAACCTATCTCAATTTAAATTAGGTCCAGCGTATAAATCAGCGCACCCTGACAATTCTGGGCTGATTCAGTGCTCAATCTGCTCGTAATCCCAGCGGGTTTCCACAAACTGCCGCAAACAACGTCTACAGACCACATCCATTTCATTTTGAATCTGGATTTCTTCCAGTTTTCCAACAATTCAAACCAATATAATATGTCACGTATGTTCCCCGAAGATGCCACAGAGGCGCAGTTTCACGCATCCAGTTTTCGCTTGTGATTATATATTTTTTGCTATGTGTTATAAAATAAGTAGTTAAATAAATAAAACGTTTATTTGCACCTTCAAAATTGACTTAAGGAAACAGTTTTACAATAAAATAGGCCAAAAGGTAGTTATATTACTATACATGTAAGAGTTGCTACTAATACCTTAACTAAGATAACTTCATATCTTGTGTTATAGATATCAGCGCCCATCCTCATTTGCATTGCATAATCTATACATATAATAAAATGGTAGGAAAGTCAAAACTGTACATTGAGTATTTTTTTTAAAGAATACTTGGGGTGTGATCTACAATCGATACCGAAGCCAAAAATATAGTTTTTAGAATTTTTGTCTGTTTGTCTGTATATCCGGGATAAACTCAAAAAGTACTGCATGGATTTACTTCAAATTTGGCACGAATATTATAAAGAAGTCGGGTCAACCTATAGGCTACATATTATCACGCTATCACCGACGGGGAACGAGCAGTGAACCTTTATTTCTTCAACGCATTCTGTAACAACGTGTAATCTAACGACGCATATTTGAATGTTGTTATTATGTTAACCATGCTATAAGCTAGCTTCACACTATAAAAATCATGCAATATAAGTAACCTACGACGATAAACATAATTAAATTAATATAAGTAGTATCAATTTTAAAGCAGCGCCATCTATGAGATTTCAAAAACATCAAGTCGAATTACATGTGTAAGCCCTTTTTGGATATAAATAATTTAAATTTGATAATGTTGGCGAGGTTAATAGTTGTTTTTAAAAGTCATAGATGGAGTTGTGCATTTTCTTCTTAAAAACTGTATCGTTAATTCGTTTCAGAGATGAGCAAGACAATTAAAAAAAATGTGTTTCTATAAGTTTTAAGCTGCTTCATCTATGTCTTATAAAATTCATAGAGTTTGTCTATATGTAATAACAAACAGAACTCAAAAAGAACTTCATAGATTTATACAAAATTGAAACTCGAAAACGGCACGCTATTGCTGTAAGAAATTTGAGCTAAATAACGAAGAAAGAGGAAAATTAAGCATGCCATGTATATCTTAAAGATAAGACATGCTTTTTTTTACAGTTATTTCTATCGGTGGCAATACACTGGTCGAATATGGGTTACCAGCTCCCCAATCATCACCGCATCAAGACCGTATAAATCGGGAGTATAACGCTGAGACAATTTTCGATCCGGGTGAAATGACCACCATACGAAATTACCATGTCGCTTTGTTCTCTTCAGAGCAAAAAAAAATTATGACACCGTCCTTGAAAGCGTTGGGCAAAATCAGGGTAAAATGTTTCCTTGGATGCTCCTGGGGGAACAGGAAAAACATTTGTTACCACTGGCATACTTGCAGAGGTCAGGAGGCAAGGCAAAATTGCCATTGCTGTAGCGTCGTCGGGAATCGCTGCCACACTGCTTCCGGGGGGCAAGACAGCACATGCCATGTTTAAAATTCCCATCGATTTAGAGAGCGCCGAAACGCCTGTTTGTGGTGTGTCACGTAACAGTGATAAGGGACACGTGCTCAAGGATTGCTCTCTGATCGTATAGGGTGAGTGTACGATGGCCAATAGGAAGGCAGTTGAGGCCGTGGACAGAACCTTGCAGGACATCCGCAGGAACGAACATTTGATGGGTGGTGTCACAGTTCTGTTCAGTGGCGATTTCCGACAAACGCTTCCCGTGGTGACGCGGGGATCGAGGGCTGACGAGGTGAATGCTTCGTTGAAACGATCTTCGTTGTGGTCACGAGTTCGTACGCTGCGCTTGACCATTAATATGAGAGCTCAGCTCGGCGGCAATGCACGTGCTCAAGAATTCTCCGTTGTCCTTCTAAGTCTTGGCGAAAGCACTCTACCAGAGGAGAGAGGTTGACAGGTGGTGCTTCCAGAGTCTCTCGGTAGAGTTGAATCCAGCTTAGAAGAACTCATTCGCTGTGTGTACGGGGACATCAGTCGTATACCGCACCAGCAAAATTCTTGGGTGTGTGATCTGTGTGAAATGATCAGGCTGCAGCAATTAACGAATGCATTCTCTCGGAAATTGAGGGGAATGAAGTGGTCTACACCTCTATAAACACTGTCGTCGAGCAAGATGACGCCACACATTATCCCGTGGAATTTCTGAACTCCCTGTCAGCAAGTGGACTTCCAGCGCATACCATCAAGCTGAAGGTCGGTGTCCCGATTATGCTTCTTCGGAACCTATCTCCTCCGAAGTTGTGTAATGGGACCCGCCTTAAAATCATCTCGCTCCACAGACACACCATTGAGGCGGAAATTCTTACGGGTTGTGGCGTCGGCGAGGCAGTATTTATACCACGCATTCCCCTCATACCTTCCCGTTCCAGTTCAAGCGCGTACAGTTCCCCGTGAGTATTTGCTTCGCGATGACCATCAATAAGTCGCAGGGGCAGACACTGAGGACAGCGGGTGTCGACCTCAGGACGAGCTGCTTCTCACACGGGCAGCTGTACGTCGCTTGCTCCCGCGTCGCCAGTCCTGACTCTCTTTACATTTTGGCTGCGGAGAGCCAAACCACTAATGTTGTTTATCGAGAAGTCCTTTAAGTATGTATTTTTACCCTATTCTGTATTGATTATTTTCTCTATCTGCTTCAGTCACAACTTATGACTTAATTCAGCAGAATCACCATATAGTCATTTATTCAAAGCAGGCTGAAAATCAGCACTTTTTGAAGGGCAATTTTACAAAAGACAGTCTCCCTCTATTACTGCACTTTCTGTAGATATGAAATGTAAAGAAGAAACGGGTAAATGTATGTTAATTTAAAAGGTATAATCGTAGGTATTTTTGGTGCTGTATAGCGTTCACGCAGACGACGTCGCGGGCAGCAGCTAGTATTAATATACAATTAGAGCCAGAAAGCTAAAATTTTATACATAAAGTTTTATAATTTAAATTCCCGTTTTACAATTGACAAGAAAAGAAGCATACTGGGTACAAAATAAACCAAGTAGGTGAATAAGACATTTTATGATTTGAAAAGAAAAATAAATAAAAATAAAATATAAATAACAACAATTATGATTGAGGTTACCTGTATCTTGAGGACTTAAGTCGTGATGACAGTTATTTGTTTAAAAAAACCTCAGCCACAACACATGCATTAAACGTATGCTACAAATAATCTTAATAACTAAATGAGTTATGTACATGACAATTACGGCGTACATAGCATTGATTGCAATATCTTGCTGCATTGAAATTTAATATAATAATTAAACTAAAAGTTGTTGTTTGAATTTCTGGAACTGGCCTATCAACCTTTTAGGGATTATTTTGGCCAGCAGTGGAACAGTATAGGTAATTAAAAACAATCTTTGAACTCTCCAGCTTACGATCAAGTCTCCAAAAATGTAAATTTCACAGAGCTTATCTACCAGAGACGCTTTCAAACATTCTCGAGTCTTGAACCGAACTACAAACAAAAAGACAGAAGATTCTGAATGTCCAATGTATTCTCATCCAACAAATATTAAATAATCTAGAACAGAACGTACTGTGCCGAACGTGATTCAAGCACGCACGTGGGGAAAGAAATGCTGCTTAGGGTGATAACTTTGATGTAACCGAGTCGCCAGTCCCCTCAAAATGTCTAAGGAATTCAACGCCTTGAAACCGAACTCAAGTTTATTCAAACCTCTAAAGCTGCGCTTACTCGGGAAGTGGGGTAATCTAGTTTGGTTCCTATTCTTAGGTAGGTATCGTAAATATTTTTTTTTTTTGGAAACTGTTACCTCTAATTGGTCTACAATAAAATGTTGTTTTGCTAATGAGTGTTAATACCTAGTACATTGTATGAGAATTGTTTGAGATATGATATGAAAGAAAAATGTGCTGCGGCTATCCCAACTAATATGGGACAAGGGCAGGAAGTCTAAGCGCAGAGTTGCGCGTAGAGCTGTGCAGGTGGCTACAGACTGGTTGAACAAATTTGAGTAATGCATGTTAAGAAGAAGAAGCGCAGCTTAAAGTACTCACAATTTATCTGCAGAGACACCGGGTTGCTCGTGGCACTGCCTTCATTATTGTACGCCAGACAGCTATAGTCCCCTGCAGCTGACCTGGTTACACTCTGCAGCACCAAACTCTGGTCGCTCAGGATCACCCCAGCGCTAGCATTGTGCTGGATTTCTTTCACCTGTGAAATATCCCGGACTTTAGTCGAAGTGCAACATAATTTCAGAGAATCTAGGTGTAATTTTTTTATGTTTAAATTGATCAGAAAAAATTATTCGGAAATTTAAAGATTAACAAGCTATGATAAGAATTTATTGTGTGTAATTTAAAACTATTAAAGATTGAAGAAACTCTTGCTGACGTCACAGTTAGTCAAGGAAAAATCGTAACAAAGGGAAGACCAATCCATTATGACGATGAGATGCCAATAATTATTTCTACCCGTTTAAGACGTATAATAATGGCGATTTAGAATCGAGCTCAATGGCGTGAAATTAGCTGTATCTGCGTGTTTAAATCTGATGATTTTAACTGATTTCTTTCGATATAATAATTTCTCATCATCACAGCATTTGAAAATTATCATCAGCTGACATTCTGTGGGCAGAGGGAAGGCCTATGACAGCGGTACCCGATCATATTTTGTAACAAACTAAAGTGTTGTGTTCTACAAACAAAAATAACATTGTAACATAATTTAGTGTTCATGAAACTCACCCCTTTATACCATGTGAGTTTCTTCGCCTTGGGGTTCGCTTTGACGCTGCACTCGAAATACACTCCATCTCCTTCCTTAATGTAGCTAGGGTTCAGATTTGATCCCAACTTGAGAGTCACGATTGGGACGTCTATAAATAAATATGAATTATTAGATACAAATAACGATGGGCGATGGTGATAACATTATGTTATCATTATTGTGAATGTGAAGACTATGTGGGACATATTTTTTGTTTTTTTTTTGTCAGTTAGTTTTTTTCATGGTCTGGTAGTTTGTGTAACTGTCTCAAATGTTTTTTCTTTGGTATTGTTCGTTGAATCGTTGAGCTCCTTAAAAGTTTTGAGGTGAGCTGCACGATTACTGACAAATGCGTTCACTGAATGCACAGGTCCACTCAATCTATGTGGTTCTTTCCTCAAAAGACCATTTCAGACACCATTCTACATGGTCTTCAGATGATCTGTCCAAGATTATGTCAAGACTTCAAAACATACTGTGAGCTCTGAGTTTGTTTTGGGCTTTCTCCTCAGAGTAGTCAGATAGGAAACGCCGACCTCATCTAGTTTTTAAAATATGATTGACGTGTAAAAATGTTTGTATAAACCTACTTACAGAAATAAAATCATTTATCATTATCAAAACTGACTGACTGACTCTTTATATGTGTGAAGGTACATAAATGGTTAAATAAAAGTTTCATCGATACAACAAAACTTTCGGAAATATCATTATCACTGGATAAATCTTGGACTGAAAAGAGAATCATCAAAATAATAAGAGTTTGGAGATTTATTTTACAGAATGGTGGTTAACATAAGGGTGCAATGCATGACGGTCTAGAGACGGCAAGTAAACGAGGAGGCCTATGCACACAATAAATGCAATGATACTAACATAGACTAAGGTTGACAGTTAAATCGATTTAACATTTAAAACCCACATTCAAATCGATTTAACATTTCAAAATGTTATATTGATTTTATTGACATATTTTCAAAACAATATTCGGGCTCGGTGATCCGTTATGAACCATTTACACGAGGCCAATTGAACAGCTATTCCACTAAGCCACTCCAATAAAAGCATCGTGTAAATACAGTCTTCTGCATTTGGATTGTCCTCAAGCCATTGATGAAGCCAGTCCATTGTAATTGAATGATTTCAAATTTGCTGGCGCCAATGGCTTCCCCCACCACGGGAACGCGTGATCCCGTCCGAGCCAGTTAAATCAAACCTTTATTAGCCAGAAATACATTGTATTAAATTGTTATTATTCATCCAACTTACTATATCTGATAGGGACTTTTCGGTAACTGGTTGTTACCGTAGGTTGCGCAACGTTGCCCTTTTTGTCTTTAGCTTTTAGCTTCCACTACTTTGTATTCTTCAGGATCTTTGGCTGCAAGTTCTCTTAAAATGAAACTTGATTGACGCAGTGTAGATCTGCTGGACATCCATGGCCTTGTCCAACATTTTCTTTCAAAGTAATTTTTTGCTCTAAAATTTCGAGGATCTCTAAGCATTAAAACTAATGCATTTTTTTAAAAGGGTTAAAGCTACTGTACCTACGCCTCTCCATTTAAGCATATTTTATACAATAGTTTAATAAATCATCTTGTTGAAACTGACTGTAATACTGGTTTAGGTGTAAATGAACGACGTAAATTTTCCACTTTCCTTTATACTGGCCCGCTGGCGTGGCTTAGTGGAATGGCTCGTCAATTGGCCTCGTGTGTTTGGTCCATTAATCACAATATTTTTTCGATTATTATTTGTATACCCAGTTATGTTACCGTACCATACCTAATTAAATAGCGCCAGTAATAAAACATGTGTTTGTTTTACAGCTAAACGGTTTGTTAATTTTATTCCTACCATCAATATCATAGGTAGGTATTTTTGAAAACATGTAATTATTTTCATCATTTTAATTAGGAACGTATGCATGTTTGGTTAATGTTTGAAACAGTTATTTGAATCAAAATAATCAGTTATCCTCATGTTGTATGGACCTTTTTGCGCGCTATTTTAATTAATTTGAGATGAAATGTATTTACTAGAGAACTTACTATCACTTTTCATCATGTGATCCGTTGATCTGTAGTCGGCTTGCACATAACATAAAAAAATGATTCTCTAGTAAATACATTTCATCTCAAATTAATTAAAATAGTGCGCAAAAAGGTCCATACAACATGACATATAAACCAATTGATTAAAAAAAATCTGCAATCCCTTCGGATTGTGATTGGAATTGTGTTACGCAATTGGGGTGCAGCTCAGGATACTTACATTGCACATTGAGAAACCATCGGTCTTCTATGACAGCGTTAGGTACCCTAGGGTTTTCGGCGCGGCAGACGAGGTACTTCTCATGGTCCTCGGCCATTGGCACCAGGTTCAGGGTACTGAGTGTCGCGTTGTTGTCAGAAAACTGTAGAAAAGAAATGGTAAATGGTAAGAAATCAAAGATTTAAATCATTAGATTTGCCTCCACCGTACATAGGCCGTGCGAAAAGTTACACTAAGAAGAGTGATCTCACACTCAGCCCCTACGACATTGTGTATGACAGAGGTGCCAAAATGAAGCAGAAACGCGAACGAAAAGTAAGTGCTTATGAGAGAATACCTCTTAACTATAATAATATTATATTATTATAATTATAATATCCTAATCCTAACTTAATATTATAAATGCGAAAGTAAGTCTGTTTGTTTGTTACCCTTTCACGCCTAAACCAATAAGCCGATCATCATTAAATTTGGCTCATATGTTGTCAGGGGTACAGAAACGGACATAGAGTACCTTTCATCCAGAAAAAAAGTACTGTTTCCTAAGGAAATAACAATAATATTCGACTGTTTTGTTTGTTTCATCGAATCATTATTAGAATTAGAAGCTTTAGTAGTATTCCAACAAACTGAATTAATTGTCAAAACCTAAATTAACGCGAGTAAAAGCAAGTCAAGTTATGAAAATCTCTGCCGTATCTCTACGTTGACGTCGCGCGTCGTGGTGGGGCTTGCGCACTCCGAACTCTACATAGGTCTGTGCTTGTACAGTTTACTTTGCCGAAGTCCTGCACCAACCGGGGGTGGTCCTTGGGTGCGCATGCACAGTACATACAGGGATAATCGTCGGTATGTGTTTCATTTCCTTTACATATTATTCCGATATCCCTACGGGATCGAAACTTTAAAAAAAAAAATAAAAAAAAGAAAATTTGGTACCACTAAACTCATATTATAGAAAACCTTTCAATTATTTAATAATAAATACACAATCACAGATCAATTAATACAAATGAATAAATACAGTATTAATACAACATCCGCACTAATTAGATCAATCAAATTCAAATTCATTTTCAGTCATAATTAATTCATATTCACTACAGTAGTCTCTTACGAGCGACACTATTAGTAACTTGTCTGTCACAGCAGTGTCGTACATAAGGACAGACAGTCCAACCTAAGTATTTGCTATCCATGCTCAGAACGGTATTGGATCTGGCCCGCACTCTGCGCACAAGAGATACGCAGTGCTTCCGCATGGTCGCATGAAAACAGTCCGTGTGCGCCCATGCAAACATACCTGAAGCACTGCAGTAGCGAGGCAGACCCAAAACTGCTCTGAAAGCGTTGCTAAATTGAATGCGGATAGAGCTGTAGCTCTTTTGCGTGTAATTAACTCTCTGGTTGCGGGTACACATGGACGTGCAATATGCTCGGAAAAGAGTTATTTTCACGGCATCCGTGCAACGCGCGAACCTGCGGGCCAGCATATTGGATCTTTTAGATAAAGCCCTCCGCTCCCGTTCCTAGACAGCATGATCCCTGAGGTCAGCCACGACTATGTATCCTAGGTATTTCAAACTCAAACTCAAACTCAAAGCATTTATTTCAATTAAACCATTTACAGGCACTTTTGAATTGTCAAGTGGTCGGTCAGTCAGAAATATGAAGCTAGTTGCCCATTCCAAAGCGTAGTAGGTACCTATGGAGAAGAACGGGCAAGAAACTCCATGGACACTCTTTTAAATTATATTGTTACATAAATATTAGTTACATCATTAATCTTGTATATAGGTATAATTATATGTGAGAACGATGTAAATAAGACGTACACATTGAGTGTCCAGTGTACAGCAAATATAAATTCAAACAAAACAATCCATAATAAAATAATTAAAAATAAGCCGTGGTGGCTAAGAGATGTGAATTTAAACTGATTTACCCTGTCTAATGCTACACTATTTAGACATATAGGTGGTACGTAGTCTTGGCATATAGCACCAGCGGACTCAAAGGCCATGTACTAACTTTTCTTAATATTATAAACAAGTTCATGTTTAACAGCGTAATCCTCACATGTCGCTATCGACCTCCTTAGGCCACAAATCGACGCGCTCAACAGAACCATTCCGTCAGCATAGCTTAAATTATGGATACACGCGTCATCTACATGACAGCCGACGTGTTGACTGCTCAGCGCGACGTCCAGCGCATCCATGTAAAGATTGAATAACGAGGGTGATGTTAGTCCGCCCGAGTTAAATAAATAAATAATAAATAAATAAAATTTCATATCTAGATTGCTTTACAAATGTTTAACAAATTAAACATTGTAATCGATATGTCTCCGAAATTGCCCCCGACCACCTGACGCTGTTGACTTGGTGCGTACACCAATACTTGAACATGGTAACAAGTTCTGGTGGTAGGTTGAAAATCTCAAGTTTTTCGCACAAGAGATCATACGCCACCAAATCAAAGGCCCTTGACAAGTCGAGAAAACACGCGTAAACCGGGGTTTTACGATAATTATAATATCTGACGGTATGCTTAAGACACAGTATGGCACTTTCCGTTGATAATCCGGGTCAAATCCAAATTGATTATCGTGCAGAGATAGATATTTACTCAACTGTGTATTATGCAGACCGTCGAACACCTTCGCTGTAACTGTAGCTAGAGAAATGGGCCTATAGTTACTTTTATCAGCTAAGTCACCGGTTTTATCTTTAACTATAGGCACAACCACAGTTCTCATCAGATCCGGCGGAAGATAAGAGTAATAAGTAGTAGTAAGGAGTAGTATATAGATTACGGTACAAACTGGCGAGTGAGAGGTCGTGAATCCAATTCCTGTCGGTTGCACTTGTGATGTAAGTAAACAAGAAGTAGGGGGGTTTTCCCACCCAAAAAGAACAACCGTGACCTAAACAAACAGTACCCAAATGTTTTGTCACACATATTTGAAAAATCTACTACAGACCAGAGGAGAATGTAAGTAAATAGCAAAGTAGAGAATATATTTTGCATCTACAACAATAAAACATTATCTGCACTAGAACTCAAGGCTGCTGTTCCTAATCTCGCCAAAGTAATAAAAGCTGCTCCATAGTTGTCGGAAATAAGTTTTACAGCTGGACCAGTACTTACGTCTCCATTGTATGGTATTCCTATTTTATGAGCTTAGAACTTGAATGCGGTGCCAAAATAAGTGTTAAGTACGCTTTTAAAGTGTGTATAATGTTAGTAAACAACGATTTTGGGAAGATAATGCCCGGCTTGGCAGGGATATTAGCTATCGTGGTAGGAATTTTTGTGTTCCAGTATCCATTCATCCGTAGATAAAAGACATGATAATAAATAATTTTGTTGTCAAGAGTGTTCTTTAACACAAAATAATTTTCTTTACTTTAATAACGTTATATTAGATAATACAAGAATAGTTAAAGAGGGTCTAATAGATTCAAATAAATAATGATCTATAATGTAGTCTTCTAATTTGAACATTCCCAAATAAAAATACCCGACGTAGGTACCGTCCGACCACTAAATGGAAATAAAAAGTATTAAAAGCAAAACAAATAATTTGGACAATCAATCACAACAGTGTCAGGGCATTAGTCATTAGTCGAAAGTCACACGAACTCTGTGGTCGTATGTACATAAAAATAAACATGTAATAACAAATGACTGTCCGTAGATACGTTGATCGAACGATGTTTAAACATGTCACAAATTGATGTCTTAATTTAAAACTGTGTGAACAATTATTTATTTTTGTATTTTCTCTGTCACTGTTAAGTGTGATGGATTGAGATATCTATTATTTGTCATTGAAAACTTATAAAACTTTTACTGTCAATACAATAACAGTTTTGTCTTAATCTGAGTCTGGATGATTTCCGACTCAAATTCAGACAAATACGTTTATATGTTTTATTTATTTAAAATACACTTTAATATCACACCTGCTGTTATCACGAATTAAAATAAAAACTTCTTAAATTAAAAATAAAGTATCATTCAATCTGCCCAGACTTTTACCAACTATGTTGGGGTCAACTTTCAATCTAACCAGATGCAGCTGAATACCAGTATTGTACATGGAGCGACTGCCTATCTGACCTCCACAAACCACTTGCTGGGTAACACTATATCCCTTGGTAAGACTGGTTGTCAAACCTTTGATGTTTGAGTAGTTTATGCGGCCTACCCAAATGTCCTTTCTTTGGTATGGTTCGTCGAATCGTTGAGCTCCTTAAGTTCTGAGTTGAGCGGCACGATTGCTGACAATAGGGAATATACATGTTATTTAAATTTGGTTCAAATATTTTTATTCCGAATCTTTATTGACCCGACATTTGAACTAAATCATTATTTTAGTAAATAATGTATACTAGTGAGATTAGAAATCATTAAAGTCAATGACTGAAGTGGAGTGGTTTTGTAAAAGCACAATCGGATAATTTGCCGAGAATAGATCCATTCATGATAGCGTCTTATTTTCTTTCAAATCCAAATTTTACGTCCGCGGAAGTAAAAGGAGTGAAAGCTGCAAGGTAATTTTTCTAACACATTATGTACGTTATTTAAGCCATTAATACAATCCTAAATATATTGAGGAGTAAACATAACCTATAATTTTTGATTCACAACAATGTTAACAAGTTATTGCCATCGATCACTAATAAAGAATTTTATTTGTGATCGATGGTTATTACAGATACTTCATCTCTTTTGATAACCTTACACCACTCCTCACTTATTTTTGCACCTATCGGGACTGGAAGACGACTTTATCAGGTGCATTTCTGATAGTGTTTCTGCATTCAGGCACAGTGCAATAGTTTTAAACTAGCTTTTGTGCTTTTTTCGTGGTGAAATAAGTTAAGAACGAGAACACCTGTAGTAAACAATGTCACTGGACATAGTATTTGACGTCATCAATAGATCACGCGAATATGGCGGCGTTTAATCAGCACAAAATTATTCTCTATTTTAATTTTTTAAACCTAATTACAGCATTTTTAAACAGTGTTTATTTTTTTAACTATGTTTTAACGGTTTTAACAATGAATTAAAAACATAAAATAAATACATGCATATACCATATTGCGTGCACTGACTGGACAGCTCCACTCAATCTGAATCAATCAATCAAATCAATCAATCTCAATCTTTCTTTCCTCAAAAGACCATTTCAGACACCAATCTACATAGCCTTCACATGATCTGACCAAGATTCTGTCTGGACTTTAAAAGAGACCGCGTGACCTCTGAGTTTGTTTCGGCCTTTCTTCTCAGAGTAGTCAGATAGGAAACTAAGGCCTCATCTAGTTTAAAAAAATATATGATTGACGTGTAACAGTGTTTGTACGCACGGCTACACATCAAGCTATACATTTCCAGTTTACACTGACCTCTCATTGTAAAGAAATCCTATACAATGCGAGATCAGCTTATACTGGAAATGTATAGCTTGATCTGTAGCCGTGCGTACAAACCTACTTACAGAAATAAAATCATTTATCACTTGTGCTTCTGACGACCCGTAACGAATGTCAAAGACCTACGAATGACAGCCAGGACTAACGGCTTTACGTGCTTTCCGAGGCACGGAGGGGCCTCGATATGTAATGGGTGGTCACCCATCCACGAACCAGCCGCGACAAGCGTAGCTTAACCTTTGATCGACCCGTGTGGCTGTTATCATATAAGAGAGATTTAGTGTGAGAGACAGAGAGAGTTATATATTTCTTCTCTCTCAGGTTCCACTGACCTAGACTAGAGTTAAGAGCAAACCCATCTTAAAAAAAACAAAATAAAAAGGTAACGAAATGTGCCAAAACCTGACGCGTTCTTGAAATTTCATTCTCAATTGTCGTCCAACTTATGGAATCGCCGCCTATGAAGTTTCACTTCAAAGCACATATAGACTTATAGATATTCGTATTCTTCCAATAATATTATACCTTCTCGTAACAGAGTATAAAGCTTCTTTTTCCAACAAACATTTTATAATCGGAAACTTTATCAATTAGCCATGTGGAATCGAGGCATTAAACAATCTGTGAAACTAATAAAATTTTCATTTCAATAAAAGTTATATTAAACTTTTAATTTAGTTAGCTGTGAGTTTTGCAGACTTCGTATACAGCCACGGTTTTGGGATATTTTTGTCCTATAGTATTTTCAGCCTATATTGTCTCTCTACTGCAGACCACAGGCTTTTAGAACTATGATCGGAGTTCCCTACGTGACAGAATCAGGAAATGGTTAAAACTGTGGGTGGTGATTCAAAATATTTTATTTTACATAAACTTACTTCGGCACATGAATATTAATAATAATAATCTTTGCTAATATAGGATATAAAATAGTTCTGACATATTAACAAAGAATTAAGCGAGTAAAGAATCGCTTAATTTTTTTATTGATATTAATTCTTTGTTAATATGTCAGAACTATTTTAAGCATTTATAAGCAATATTAATTATAATTAAATAAATGATAAATTAATAATAGACCTGCATATAAAATATTAATAGAATAGGTGAATGAATGGAAATATAAATACATAGTAATATAGGATATAAAGTAATTCTAACTTATTAACAAAGAAAATTAATAAAGCGCTCTTCCTCTCTCTACTTATTTAAAAATTAGCTGTGCCCGACAGGGTCCAATTGTTTCTATTATTTTTATTTTATCTACCACCTGTAATTGTACATTATGGATTGCAATAAACGATTTGAGATTTAAGGATCACAATATTATTATCGATTTATTACATCTTTTATAAAATTGGTGCAAATTACTTAACCTAATAGGTGACTGTATGTATCTTATATAACACAAAAATGATAATTGATTAATTTCTTAGCACAATTTGCGAATTAAAAACTAATGTAGGCAAAGCCACGGGAAATTCTAGTTATGCAAATAAAGATTACGTGAAAATAATGCTCGTAAACTGTCAAAAAGCTTGAATCCATAAAACGTACTCCTAGGTTTGCATATTTGAAATTAGAAAGGGAACTACATAAATACTACAAATAAATACTAATTTGACTAGACAAAGTTGGAGCTGGCTACGTAATAAAACAGTGTGTAAAGCTGAAATGTTTGCACAGCAAAACTATATTCATTTTTCACTGTTATTTCTAACAATGGTGAATTTCCTAGAACAGAGTTGCGACACGCTTTATTTTTGGTTGAATTTTCATCTGTAGGTATTATTAAAATTAAAGGCTCGTGGCTAAATGTTAACAGTCGCACGGGTCCATCGAAGATTCGTGGATGGGTGACCATCCATCACATATTGAGACCCCTCCGTGCCTCAGAAAGCACGTTAAGCCGTTTGTCCTAGCTGCTATTCATAGATCTTTGACAGTCGTTACGGGTAGTCAGAATGCCAAAAATCAGCCAATCAGTCTTACCAAGGGCTATAATTGTGTTGTAATTGGGTTATGGAGGTCAGGTATGCAGTCGCGCCATGTAAAAGACTGGTATTCTGCTGCATCCGATTAGACTGGAAGCCGACTCCAATTTAATTGAGAAAAGGCTAGGCGGATTGATTTATTCTATTAGTAGTTTTTCGGAGCTACCTTTGATTTAGCTTGTAACAGGTTTACGTTAAATGTATTATTATTTTGTATCTGACAGTATATCACTGCACCGTAAGCTTTTTCAGAAGCATCACTGAAGCCGTACAGCTGAAGGCCAATTCTCGTAATTAAAAACGTTCAAAATCTAGTCGCAATCTCATCTCAGCGACAATCAATGTCAAAAACTTGTCAAATATGTAGGGAAATTAGAGGATTTTTTGACATATTGACACTGAGATAAGACTGCGAACGTTCTTTAAATTACGAGAATTACCCCTCTGGACTCTCGAATTGTTTGAATAATGACACCATCTTGGGATGGAAATCTTCTCAATTGTCTTTAGTTGTTTCTGTAGTTCAGTCCATCTTGTTTTAATGGTTTCCTCTACGGGTTGATCCCACTCTGTCCCATTTGTCCAAAGTTCTTGAATCATGAGTTTCATATTTATGATGACAGGTGCTAACCATCCGAGAGGATCAAATATTTCAGCGATTTCCGATAAAATAAATCGTTTTGTTGGTTTTTCATTTTGATTAATAGTAATCTGAAAACAGAAACTATCCTGTAATGGTGACCATAACTCCTAAGGATTTTCTAGTTTCATCTAGCGGTATTTTCATCACTTGGTCGTCTTTGCTTTCATTAGGTACATTTTCTGACAACTCAGTACTGTTAGACGACCATTTTCGTAACTTAAATCTGCCTTTTCGTAGCATATTTATTAAGTTTTCTTGTAACATTTGTGCTGACTCAACACCTCCAGACAAGATATCGTCCACGTAGAAGTCCTGGAGAGTTTTCTGGCTGGCTAATGGATAGTTTGCTTTTTCGTCAATAGCGAGTTGTTGTAGCGTCTTAATCGCTAAGTATGGGACAGCAGCAGTTCCATACGTAACAGTAGTTAATTTGTATTCGTCGATAGCATTTGTTTCGGAGACTTCCTCCATACTATTCGTTGGTATACTTGTTGCTAGTTTTGTCTTGTTTATTTGAATTTCTGACTATTCAAGGTTCCAGTGAAAATATGTGTGGGGGCTTTGAGAATCGAGAAGCGATTGAACAACAACTTACTTTGTGTTATTTAATTTTTATGTGAGTTTTATTGCGCGGAACGAACAATTTTCCAAGGCTGTACTTACTTAAAATCACAATCACCGACTGACCGGTTGGCGTAGTTGGTAGCGACCCTGCCCTCTGAGCCGCTGGTCCGGGTTCGATCCCCGGACAAGTTAAACATTTGTGTGCATGAACATGTCTGTTGGAGCTGTGTCTGGGTGTGTATATGTATATTAGTATGTATATCAGTCATTAGGTTACCGTAGTACAGGCTCTGCCTAGTTCGGGACCTGAAGACCATTTCAGACACCGATCTACATAGCCTTCACATGATCTGACCAAGATTCTGTCTGGACTTTAAAAGAGACTGTGACCTCTGAGTTTGTTTCGGCCTTTCTTCTCAGAGTAGTCAGATAGGAAACGCCGACCTCATCTAGTTTAAAAAAAAATATGATTGACGTGTAAAAGTGTTTGTAAAAACCTACTTACAGAAATAAAATCATTTACCATTTATCAGTTGTATGGATGTTGTCTCATAAAAAAAAAACCCTAAAAAAGAAACAATTTCGTGTAGGACCACACAAAATGAAGGGTTCTGTAGTTGAGATGAATTCATCCCAAGAACAAACTTAACACTGTATTTTAAAATCATGTGCTCTCATACATCGATATACGTCACGTTCAATTCTCCCACTGCAATTAATGTAAGATTGTAATCGCACAAAAAAAATGTGATAAAACTACAACAGTCTTATTACAAAAAACTAAATAAACCTTGATTTAAACCTGTGCTACGAAGTCCAGGCTTATCTGCAGAACCATGGTCTAAATTTGTCCGTATTACAAAACTTCAAAAAACCGTGGTCTTCTTAGTGCCGTCATTTGAACCATTGTCTTTGTAACAACCACAGAGTAATACAAATATTATTCGTTCACCATGTTATCATTCTATTGCAACGTTCCGTATGCTCAGAAATTAAAACTTTTTGTTAATACGCTAATGATTATTATGATGTTTAGGAGTGTTAAAAATATTGAGAGTGTTAATTTGCATGGAATATTAGTTATTTCATCGATTGCAGTTTTGTTTAGGTTTAAGCACATGACTTAATGTCGTATTAAGTACTAATAATACATCTAGGTACGTGTAACGAAACGTAAAATTTTCGCGCATTATATGAAACCATAACATTAATTAAACAAAACCATCGCAAGTTGAACAAAGTTCATTTAGCTTTGGAATTTTTAAGTTATCGAAGTTTCTAATAGAACAATTGCCTCTTTGTATAGTATTACCTTCTATAGTAGGTAATTTTAATATCATATTGTGATGGACCAACAAAAGAAAAAACGATCTGAGAATTGGAGTACCGAGGAAAAAGTAAATAAACATAAATTACTTCGATTAACTTGTAATCAGTGTTTAGTTGATTCAAATTTAATTTTAATTTATTTGATTGATTCGAACACGATTTATGTTGTGTCGGCGTGGCGTTCCCAACAACTCAGCGGCTTCAATATCCTCAATATCAATTAAATGTTAAGATCCATTTTCGGGTAAAAACAACACAACACAATGAAAAAGATGCTATAAAATACAAGAGAAACTTTGACTGATACGATTTAGACCGTAGTTTGATCGTTTAAACTAGGGTCCGCCGAGGTTTAGCGTTAGACCATGATATGGTCCACGGTTTTTGGAAAAACCACGTTTTGTAATATCATTTTGGTTTAAACCGTAGTTTATAGAGCTTTAAACCGGGGTTTTCAGTTAAACCGCTTTTTGTAATAACACTGCAAAAGTCAAAGTCAAAGCGTTTATTTCAAATAGGCACATAATAGAATTGATTCTAGTCGACGACTTTCGGTTTTTTTCGGATTCCATACCCAAAGGGTGCCATCGGAACCCTATTACTAAGCCTCCACTGTCCGTCTGTCTGTCAGCGAGCTGTACCTCATGAGCCGCAATAGGTAGACAGTTGAAATTTCTATGAGTGTGTATTTCTATTGTTGCTATAACAACAAATAATAAAATTTAAATAAAGTTAAGAATTAAAGGGATCCCCGTACAAAAAAGGAGTTTAAAAACATGTGTTAAATATTGTTCGGTGGTGGTGGACTTCGTCTGCGAGTCCGACTCGCACTTGGCCGGGTTTTTGTCTTAACTTGTGCTGTGAGACCTCGCTTCTTGCCAAATTTCATGTTTCTAGGTCAACGGGAAGTAGGTATCTAGGTTTTGATCGAGTATCAAAATATGTCGTATAAATGGCCGTATTTTTTATTCGAGCTCTAAGAGCTCCAAGGAACCGTAGACCTACGCAATTCATATTAATTTCAACTTGCTACCTCCACACGTTCCTGAGAAAAAGGGTCTTGACAGACATACGAACAGACAACAAAGTGATCCTATAAAGGTGAGGTATGTATGAGGTATGGAACCTTAATAAACAAAGCTAATATTTATTTTTTATTTTCCTTCAATATTATTTACCTATTTCCATACTAAAACTCGAATATGAAACAGCCCAATTTCTACGAAAAACGTCTGCAGGATACAAGTCATGGTATTTGGCATTTTCGCAAACGTATCGGAAACTCCGTTTTATTTTAATATTTTTTTGTACATAAATAATTGGTTTTCCCGATACTATTGAATATTGGAGTTGATTAAAATTGTAAGCGTCGCAGTTGAGCAGGTAGCGAATTGTGATGAACTGAATAACGACGACGACTAGTGGACTGTGATTGGATGAATTTATTGAATAAAGTGAGTACATATATTATTAAATTGCCTTAGCGGTTGTCACCCACATGGATTTTGGGTGCGCTGAGGCAATGCCATTTTTGTTGGAAAGGACGGTGAGTTTATCTTCGTGGAACGCCACGTGCCTCACGTAAGAGATTCCCAAACAATCCACATTCTAACCCATTTCTATCTTGTTACAGCTGGAACACGGCGTCCTTTAATTTTCCTTTCAACTTTTTCCTATTTTTCTTCTCATGTTTTTACTCACTTCACTTTTATTGCTATTCTGAGAGGTCAAGCTGACGGGGTGTTCATTTGGACGCCGTCTATGGAGGTTTAATTAATCCATTTTTTCCCCTTTTATTTAATAGCACAAGATGCAATAATAATAAAAACAATAGCCACAATCATAATAATAGTAATTTAATATCTTCATTAGTCATAGTTTTACTTACTTGGAAGCTACTGGCAATTAAATGAGGCTATTTATTCTATTAACAAGGTTATTTCCTTTGTTTTAATTATCTCACATTACAGCTACCTCCGGCAGATTAAAAGTCTGACTCTACGAAGGTAAGTTACCTGGAATTAAAACATAGTGTGCAATCTCCACGGCGCCCGAAATTCTTTTATTTGTTTTACTTGTATTTTTTTATAGGAGAACACACTGGACAAGCTCTCTTTACAATCTTGTCATAAAATTTAATCCATTTGTCACGAATCACACTTTTAATATATTACATTAGGTAACTGACATCTACCTTAACTGACAATGTGGATAAAGGAAGCAAATGTCTGGCGGTTTTCCTTGACCTCAAAAAGGCCTTCGACACTGTATCTGTCCCCATACTCATGTACAGACTCGAAAACATCGGCATAAGGGGGCCCCCTCTCGAGCTATTCAAATCCTACCTGAATAACCGCAAACAAACAGTGAAAATAGGGGACCTTACTAGCTCAATAGAAACTATTTCGTACGGCGTCGGACAGGAAAGTGTACTCGGTCCGACATTGTTCCTTATTTATATCAATTACCTGTGCAATATGAGTATTGACTGGGGTCACATTTTCTCATTTGCGGATGATACTGCCATAGTCTTTGCTGATAATACTTGGTCAAAAGTTAGAAGGTCAGCTGAAACAGGCCTTTCTAAGATTGCAAATTGGCTCAATCGTAACCTCCTTACGCTAAATGCCTCCAAGTCCAACTACATTTGCTTCGCCAAGTATGCACATACCCAACCTCCACCCGATTTCCAAATTAAGATCCACTGCTGTGCCGACCCCCACAATTCCCGATTGCTCTTGTATACAGATTGATTGGCTACAATCTATTAAATACCTGGGCATCATGATTGACCAGCGCCTGGCACATGCATACTGAACTGATCATGAAAAGGGTTAGGAGGTTAATTTGGACTTTTAAAACTTTGCGACATGTTGCCTCAAAGAATCTTCTGCAGAAAGTCTACGTATCACTAGCCCAATCGGTTCTTACGTACTGTTTGCCATGCTGGGGTGGGACAACAAAAATGAAATTTCTGGAACTTGTGAGGGCGCAGCGTTCTCTCCTAAAGGTTATGCTCTTTAAACCCTACAGATTCCCAACCCAAAGCCTGTACCTAACCTCTGACCTCCTATCTGTTAGAAAACTTTACCTACTCCATCTTATCCTGAGAAAACACAAATCCCTCCCGTATTATCCCACAAAGACGAGTATCATTAGCAGGAGAAACTACTTAGTTGCTCCAACTGTCCCTGTCAGATCTGTTTTTGCTGAGAGGCAGTATGAAAGGCAATCTTCCCGCTTATACAACCTTCTGAATAAAGAGTTACGCATCTATCCTTTGAAACTCCGTGACTGTAAATTAGCTTTGACTGAATGGCTAACGAAAAAAACCTACGACGAGGTTGAGGCTTTAGTATCTTCGCTTCCATAACCTATCCAATAATTAAAAGGACCGAAGTAGCGAAATTGTTAGTGGAGGAAGCTGTGCCTGGCAGGGCTAACCTAAACCTAAACCGAAACCTACATCCAAACCTGAACCTAAACCTAAACCTAAACGGATACCTAAAACTAATAAACAACTAAAGTAAATACAATTAAAACTCAACCCACACTTAGCAGATCATTTATACAACTCACTCACGCTTTATTCACGCACACACACACACACACACGCACACAACAAAACCTACTCTCATACATCACATCACACAAGTGCGCTCCCTCCTTTTGTATTTTGTATTTCCTTTTTACTTTATTTTTCTGTTTAATTTAAATTAGATTATTTTTATTTTTTTATTATTCTTGGTTCAGTTTATCGATTGCATACCTGTTATTTATGATAGTGGAAGAGCGGATATCACCTAACACAAGCATCTTCTTGCTTAAAAGGTGATCTCCAAACTCATTGTGTGTTATAATTGTATGTAATTGCATTAAACATTTTTATTATTTTTTTATTATTTATAATACCTATAATAAAATAATAAAGTTTTATCATTTATAAATTCACAAATGGAGTAATACCATTTATCAATTAATAAGACTGTTAAGTTTCTTTTTAAACAGTGGAATTGGAGAGAACTGTGAATCAGTGAATCAGGGTGGTCTGCTTTGATAGTCTCGGTTATTAGTATATCGAACTTTTCTTCAGGCCACACATTTTGGCGTCGGTCAAGTAATCTTGGTATATGTTTAACTTGTTTAATATTCTTTTCTCTTGAAACATGACGGCAATGTATATCAATAGGCGTTCAGAAGGGTAGTCTGATTTAACAAGATGTTCTATAACTTCGGCTAATTTGTGAATAAATCTTCTACTTACAGTGATGGAGGGAAGGTCATAGAGTTTTCCATGAAGAGTGCACACTTTTTTCCATCTTGTTTGCCATAAATGTCTGTCTTCGATCCTATTCCATTAAAAAACAGGGATTCAAAAGCATCTTCTAGGCGCGTTGTTTGTATGGTCTGGGTAATTGCTGGAGGTGGATCCTCGCTATAGGCAGCGCGTATATGCTATTGTATTCCATTTTGTTTAAAGATTCTAAGACAATGTGGATAATGCCCGGTATTTGACGAGGTTTCGCTTTGACTTTTGGTTTTAGGTATTCATTTTTGGTTTATTTACACAATTCATTTAGATATGATACAGAAATAAAGTAGGTTGTAATAATTATTTAGAAAATTGACAGATTTTTTCTTGTTGTTGACGTCTTTTAGCTAGATAACACATTTTGATCTCAGATTTGATTTTGTCTTCAGCACCCTCGAAAACCATGAAAACGACACCCATGATAAAAAAGTTCGATAATTTTCGCTAGCGCCGTCTTGAATTTTCATTTGGATCTCTATTTTCTTCAACACCCTCGAAAATCATGAAAACTATCTCGTTTCTATATCTCGAGAGAGTCACATGGAGAAAAATTAACATAACGCTTTTTCGTTACGTGTCGATTTCTACCAGTTTCTACGATTCGTGTCGATTTCTACTCCTATCGCAAGCCGCGTTAATGAACTTCGTTCCAAAAAGAATATTCGATAGCCCTTTTTTGACATTGAATATGGTGTACACTAGAATTACTTAATTAATTTAGGGTTTTGGGCTTAGAGTTAATCCACCAAATAATCAGTAAGTTCACATACATTTAAAGGGAACGTCTAGTCGCCACATGGGACAGAGCGGGACCCTCTTGAGGCGCAACCACAATAGTTGTGCGCAGCATTTAATCGTTACCTTTATTTATTCTTCTCGTAAAACCCAAATCTGGGACTTTAAAAGAGACTGCGTCTAATTTTTTCGGTGTTTCTTGTCAGAGTAGTCAGATAGGAAACACCGACCTCATCTAGTTTTGAAACATAATATAATTGTTTGACAATTTACAAAAATAAATATAAACAAGACAATCAAACCCACTACGTCAATCACTAAATCAAGTTTAGTAGGTACCAACATAAGAAGTTGGCACAAAGACAATGGTACAGCAACAGTTATCCGTTCACACAAGTCGGTACGTTTGCTCACAGCATTACAACTTGAGTCTCTTTGTGTTCGTACCGTTTCAAGTTTTACTTCAGATCTCTTCATACTCTTTCAAATGTTTTGGAAACAGTTTCTGTCGATTTAATTTTAGAAAGGTTTACAATTTACTTTGGCATCATTCAGCTGGTAAGTAATTGTTTTGTTACTGAGTATTCGAGGTGGTGCGGGAAAAGAGTTCCTGGAAGAACTTGGAGGAGCCCTTTGCCGAGTACCTGGAAGAACTTGGAGGAGCCCTTTGCCGAGTACCTGGAAGAGCTTGGAGGAGCCCTTTGCCGAGTTCCTGGAAGAGCTTGGAGGAGCCCTTTGCCGAACAGTCGGAAACTAAAGGCTTAGGAAAGGAAACAAACTGTGTGAAGAATACTTCTCGTATATTACTATAGAGTAGGGAGAATATGGATCACTTCGCTTTGTCGACACTGCGTGTACTTGTATAGTTACGCGATGGAAGCTACAGAATCCAGGAATTCTTACGGTAGTTTTCTCCACAGTAGATAGTCAGTAGTACCTTAAATTCATCTAGATGTCATTAGCATTCTATAAAAGAATCAACATTTGTGGAGTCCAAGTTTGAACTAAGTACATACAACCTTAGGTTTAAACGCCATATTTGTTGGCATTCGGACTATCACAACGAGTGTTAAGGATTGAAAACGAAAAAGTAATATTATGCGAGTCACCAGTTCATTTTAACTTAGTCATATTTGACCCACTTCCAGTCATGTTTACCTAACAAATAAGCATAAATCCTGCCAGTTAAAAGTTCAGCAGTCACGCAATTTTGTAAACTGGAATTCAAGTGAAAACTTCAGTCTTCAAACTAAATAGCGGTATTGGAGAACGTACGGAAATAATGTTCGTTCCGACAAAAATATGTAACAAAACACAACATTATTTGGAAAAGGTGTCGTTGTATAAGTACAATGACATCTTTGACTTGTCATCATCGCGCCTGCCTTTTGCCTACATGGGGTCGGCTTCCAGTCTAACCGGATGCAGCTGAATACCAGTATTTTACATGGAGCGACTGCCTATCTGACCTCTACAACCCAGTTACTGGATAATACGATACCTCTTGGTAAGACTCGTTGTCAGACTTTTGGGATTCTGACGGCCCATAACGACTGTCTAAGATCCATGAAGGACAGCCGGGACCAACTTTTCAACTTGCTTTCCGAGGCGCGGAGGGGTCTCGGTATGTTTAGATGGTCACCCATCTACGGACCACCCGTGGCAAGCGTAGCTTGACCTAATCGATCAACCCATGCGGCTGTTAACTAAGTATATCCAGGGAAATTAAGTGATAATTAAACTGACTATCAACTTAAAAAGTCCATTTAATTTAATATATATTATATTTAATATTTTTTATTTCTTTGACTGTACTTACGCATATCAAACTGATTACAAAAAAAAAATATTATACTGAAAATCCACGCAAGCAACTCCACATAAATTCACAATTCAACGGAAACAGTGGCAGCAGCAACACTCAAAACTATGCGCAACTCGACGATGAAAAGAATTAATTGCCGACGTGATGGCACATTGTCTACCCACGTTTTGGCCCACATACTTCCATCACCTCACACAATGGCCGCCACGCTCAGTAAACTTTCATAAATGATGCGAGAAAATTAGCAATTAACACATTTTCATCAAATTTCCAGCAAGAGGATAATTTTAGTGAATTAATAACGCTACTAGTTATTTGTAATAACACTAAAATGTGGTATCCATACCACACGAGTACATACGAGTATATTTATATTCAAACTAATATCTTAGAAGCAAAAGTAACTCTGTCTGTCTGTAACCTTTTCATGCCTTAACGGCTGAATGGGTTTCGATGAAATTTGGTACACAGGTAGACCATGACCTGGGTTATGATGGACCACATAGAATACTTTTTATCCTGGTAGCACATTCCTGTCAGATAATTTCCGACCTCCACACGGGCGAAGTCACGGGCAAAAGCTAGTGTTCCTAACTAATATTATAAATGCGAAAGTGTGTTTGTTTGTTACGCTTTCACGCCAAAACGTCTGAACAGAACAGAGGGGCAATTCCCGTATTTTTAAGAACGTTCGCATTCTAATCTCAGTGTCAACCTGTCAAAAATTGTATAGCGCTTACCTACATTTTTGACAGTAGACTGTCGCTGAGATGAGATTGTGACTTGAATTTGAACGTTTTTAATTACGGGAATTGGCCTTCTGATGACAGACGGAGATTATTGAAATTTGGCACACAGATAGACCTTGACCTGGGTAAGGACATAGGCTACTTTTCATCCTCGATCACAGACGAAAACGCGGGCAACAGATAGTAGTTTATAAATATGAAAGTTAACTCTGCCTGTCTGTCTTTTCACGCCTAAGCCGCAAATAGGTAGCCTGCAACCTAGATTAAAAAAAGGTTACTTTTCATCCTGGATATTTGTTCCTATTCAAAATGATAAAATACAAAATACACGCACGAAGTCACGGGCAACAGCTAGCACAATTATAATTGAAATAGCTGCTCAATTACGTACATAATGAAATGGTACCCTGATTAGCTAATCACCGCTGGTTAAATCAACATGAAACGTAAAGTTCTGAGATTACGTGACTTTTGTTAAATTTAATAAAATTAACAATCTAATTAATTAGTTCTTTTTATGCTCTCTTTGTTTAAGGCGCTCAACTTTTCTGTGTCGGGAAAACGTAGGAGGCGGACTCTAGATAGTGCAACCCCTTCCGCACCCGCGGAGGTCATAGAGTTTAAAAACTGATAATATTAGGTACAGTCATGAGCACTAATATGTATACACTTAGCAACTTCAAAATGTGATTTTATCCTACTGTACTGATGGTAATTATATGTGCCTACGAACATAGTATTTTGGAACTTATATTGTTATGAAATAGGTCTTATTTCAAAGTTGCAATCATTATTCCACGAGAAAATCGCTTTTAAATTTTGCAAAGTGTTTACTTATTAGTGCTCGTGACTGGACCTAGTCTGTCAGAAAAAGTAATGTACAAGAAAGGGCAAGAAACTTCATGGTTACTCTTTTCTTGAATCACAAGCCGTTTGTCCGATGAGATTTCCATCGGCAAAATGAAAGAACTTACAAATTTTCATCGACTACTTAACCCCTTCAAGGAAGTGAATTTTCAAAAATTCTTCCTTAGAGCTAACCATAAAATGAACTCTTTTGCAACATTTTATACTTCTACAGCCAGCAAGCTTTGCGTTGTCTGTCAGTTATATACATTATATTTAAGATTTTTACCGGGTGGATTTATGCATGCTTGCTTAGACATACATTTGAGATATACATAATATAACATTTCTGCAACATTTCTGTATCGTGGGTACACCACGATACAGAAAAAAAACTAGTGTAACTCGATGTTTTTAGAGAGAAAAAAGGGGAATCTTCCAAAAGACCAAAGGGAAATAAACGGGACACTCTAGGGAAAAGAAAACCAGTTCATTTCAACTCAAACACCTTCAAGTTGCACAAAGAAAACATTTTATTTCACGCGAGCGGCAACATAACAGCTAATAGGCACATTAAGATGTAGGTGATAGATAAGCCATATAATTACTGACAGCTAGACCATCCATGTCATACTATGTCCTAAGAGACCAATAATAGGAAATGTGTGGTTTGTAACTGTAGCCACTAGATGGCGTTACTGCGGTATTTAAATAACTGAATTCATCAAATAACTTCTCCCGCTCTGGGCAGAGCCTTTGTGTGTCTGACTTTTACTGACTAAAACCCACCCGTGTTCCTTCAGTTGCCTGTGCCATGGGCCACGGTAATCCTTTCGGGCTTTCCCGCAACCCTGCAAAGTGAGGTTCGCTGCCTGCTTTAAAACAAAATAGTTATAATAATAAGCATAATCAGCATATAATGTCCCCACTGCTGGGACACAGGGTACTGTGTGACAGAGAGGAGGTCCTCTCTGTGAGAGGGAGTGGGCCATAATCACCCACGCGAGCCCAGTGAGGGTTGATGGATGTCACATGTCTTCGAATTTTTGGTTCTAGAACCGACGAGAAAACCGATAAGAAAACTATGTTCTAGGACATGCGGTTTCCCCACGATGTTTCTCTCACCGTTTTGAAAGCAGTGGTGATTCAATAATTTACACAGTAAAGCACCAGTCTGAATTCGAACCTACGACCTACAACTCGTAAGTCGCGGCCGTTACCTCTGGGCCACCACTGTTATAATAATATAAAAAAATTAAAATGCTATAACGAAAATTATACCTACACAGAAATGTTTGTTGTAAATAACAGATTTCAAATGCATTGACCTTGCAAACCTGTCAAACTTGCAATGTTTTATAGCATATTACGCTAACCAATTTAGATAATGTATCAAATGTATGGCCGATGTTTTTAATGCCAAAGAAAAGCTTTGCCACTTTCCTCATAATAAATAATATAAAGAAAAAGCTATGATTCACATTGACATGACGTTAACCATTTTTTCAAAACTATTTTTATTGCTATAATTCCTCTTTTTTTTTGTAATCCCCTTGTGCGATATATAGATGTCCGTAGGTGTGTCCGTGGCATCACGGCGGTCCCTATCAGAATACTTGCACTGCGGTATTTATTTTTTAAATATTCCAGCATTATGCTGAGATAGAAGTGTTTTTGGCCTCGCACAGTCTATTTTTTTTCTTATTTATTGTTGTTTTTAATGTTAATTTTGTTAGTTTTAAATGTTCTTTTTTTTTACTGTTTACATTGCCTGTGCGTTTCACAAATAAAATATTTTTATTTCTTTCTTTCACCACTAAACTGCGTGTTCGGATTAAAAATAATTTTCACCGTAACCGAATTTTGTCAGTTTCTCAGTCAGTTCTCATAAGATAATTATTACAAATTTCTTAAACATAACATCACGCCTGTATTGCCCCGAAAGGTTAGGCAGAGGTGTAACTATAGTACACACACAATTCCCCAGCTATGATTAAGTCCCATGAGGGGTCGAGGCTATTCCCATCAACCGGGCAAATAAATAATTAACAAATTCAATTAGTATTTATATGAGCAAAAGTCAAAATGTCAGTAAATTCGTAATGTAATATGATTTAATTGCAATCATTTCCCAACGTGTACTTCCTTAATTAGTGGTTTATTAATAAATTACAAATCGTGTCGCCTCATTTTCTGGTTTGTGGTCCAAGTTACATGACAATATGCGGATAAGTGGGATATATCAAATGGTCACAACATATAACAATTTGCTAATCTAACATTTTTTTTTTAAACACCACCATTGTCTTCACCTAGGTAAATACGATGTTAAACAAAAGTGTACCTACCTAAGGCACCTGTCCCACTGCCAGCGATTAACGAGAACCGAGTAGAGCTAGCAAATAAAAACGAGTTGGCGAGCAACGAGCAGCGAGTGTGGGATAGCGACGAGCGATTACTCGCTGGTATGCGTATGTACCAAGCGTGAGTCTCTCGGCGAGTGTTCTGCCTGCTAAGCGAGCGACTTTGAGCGAGTACTCTCTTTGATAGCTCTTGTCGCTGCGACAAACGAGTACTCACCGGCCGCGGCGCGGGCGGTGTGACCAGTCATATATCAACTATTAATATATGTATCTATCTCTTTTACTTACACGGGACCTGCAGTCTTTTGGTCATGTCTTAAGCGAGAAAATCGTTGATAGTTAAGTACCTAGTCACTTCGTCGTCGGCAGCGGTGGGACAGGTGCTTCAAGCCCAAATTAGTATTAAAGAAGAAAGAACACCATACGAATATACCGTAACACAAACGTAAAAATAGAGAAAATGTAACATGACTGCGCAACACAAATCAGCTCTGATTCTGACAAAAGCCAAGAAGTGCCATAAACGAGCTATTTATAGGATTCCTACCTAACTTGTGTAAGCTATAACTACTGAGTTTCTCAGGAATTCCCTCAGGAGCATAAAGAAATAGTGTTCAACTTCTGACATGAAATCGCGGAGCAGCAGTATAATAAGATAACTTTACAACCACTCCAAATGTTGACTACCTCATTTTAATTGGATTGTTACTCTTCGCACCATCGTATAATTCTTTCAAAATCATCAAAATTAAACCAACGTTGTTAATCCCGGCTCAATTGCTCATATATAAACTCAAGCTAACACAAACCGAAAACTACCATTCGTGGTAAGATTTAATTAAAAACCTCCACTAATCAAAGTCTGAATCCGTGCCTATAACCACATAGGCATATATTTACACTGGAAGCAAATAGTAGATTATTGTACGGAGTAGATTATTAATGCTGAGCATATTGGTCGTGTGGTAGTTCAATCAATGTGGGTTTAAACGAGGCTTAGGTTTGTAATCAGCACTTGGGCGAGGTAACCGTGGAGAGAGAGAGAGAGTAATAGGCGCGGCAGCTGATTACTGAGAACCGTGTAAATGCTTCGAGAAAAGTCTCCATTGGATGTAATACATAGGTATGTGGGATAAGGAGTAAAGCAGCTTTCACTTGCAATCGTTCTCTCTAATACAGTGGCTATGATAAAATATCCGTACGTCCATCTCACGATCCATATTATGCTTAACTAGCCTATGTCTGCGACTTCGTCTGCGTGAAATTTCTTCTGTTTTTCTCTTCCATCGCATCCACTATTGCTTCGTTTTCTCTTGGCGTTATTTCTGCTTTTTCCCTTTGTTCGACTCCTAAGGGTCGTAGAGTGATGTTAACTAGCCTAAAACCTTCCTCAAGAATTGGACTATCAAATGCAAATTTTTGAAATCCGGCCGGGAGATCCAGAGATTAACCGTTTTCTTACCGTTCAAACAAAGAAACAAACTCTTTAGCTTTATTATTAGATAAATAAGTATTCAGGCAAAATTTTAAGTTCATAAATCACAGGAATAAGATTTTTCAAATAAACAGTGTCCTCCCTGTTCACCAAGACAGAGCTTGTTTAAAAAAAAGCGATTGTACGATTCCATTGTATGATTTAACATTATTTATACCCATTTTCGAGTTAATTGAAGCAAGCAGTAAAATCCAACTTTATTACCCTTTACCACCCCGTTACGAATTGATTTTTGAAAAACCCTAAGTTACGTATTTTTATATTTTGTTTTGATTTTTTTAAATAAGTAGGTACCGAGTTTCGAGTTAATCTGACAGCGTCTTTTCTTAAATCCACTGTGAGGTGCTGTATTAAAAAAATACTAAAAGTGCCAATCTTTATGACTTACTGAGGCAAATATTGCCAAGTTACAAGTTTATTATCCCCTCTTTTCCCCCAGACATGGGTGGAATTTTAAATAATCCTTTGCGGTGTTTTCATAACTTAAAATAAAGATTTATACCTATACTTGAGTTGATCAAGCCACATAGTAAAGTCCTCCCCTAAAATAATTAATAACCTCATTCCCTCTTCAGTGGACGATTTTCGATAAACCGTGATACACGTTATTCTTTAGAACTGAGTTTAGTTAATCGTACCGCGCGTTAAAATTCTTCCATACAAACTTTGACACCCGCCATCTTTATGGGGTAGTTTAGAAACATTAAAAATGCCAATCTTCCTAATTTAGTTAAATTGTATTTTTTTTCTTTTCTGATGCCTACGTTATAATAACTAACTATCTGTGCAGTGTACCAAATTTCAGCTCAATCTGTTCAATGGTTTGAGCTGTGTTGATAGAAGTCAAAGTCAAGGTCAAAGCATTTATTCCAAATAGGCACATAAAAGGCATTTTTGAACGTCAACATTTACATTAAAATATAATTGATTCTAGTAGTATAACTCGAGATCTGCTGGACCAATTATCATGGTTTTTGATTTTTTGGATTTGTCTCCGCCCCGAATAGCAGAATAACTATAGAAACATTCAGGAAAAATATTATAATGAAGATAACATTCTGAGGCGGTACGAAGTTCGCCGGGACAGCTAGTACAGTATAAAAACAAAAGCATGCATAAAATATTTGGCTTATTAGTCGATCCGCACGAATTTACTCGCCCGTAACGGGCGAATCGACACTTTTAATATAATATAATTTTTTCTGTAGGCGACTCGCACGAAGTTAATTTATTTGTGAGTGAATTGGCAACTCCAGAAATAAATATTAGGTTTATTTACGAAAGGGCTTTATTTACCTTTGAAATTGCCGTTTAGTATACAGAAAGTCAGAGTAATCAAAATCAAAATACGCACCCATGCTATCGATGCATCTCTGCCAGCGCAGTGGTAATTTTTAATGCCGTTCTTGAAAAAGCCAGGTGTACGGAAGCCAACAAACTCTTCAAAGTCATTCTGTACTCCCTCTCGGGTATTGAATGTTTTCCCTGCCAAGAAGTTGTCCAAGTTTTGGAAATAGTAGAAGTCTGTCGGCGCAAGGTCTGGTGAGTACGGTCTGGTGGATGACGCAAAACATCCAACTCTAGCTCTTGTAGCTTAGAGACCGTCTGTTGTGCCGTATGAGGTCGACCGTTGTCGTGTAGGAGCAGCGGGGACGAGCGATTAGCTTCTCCATCATTGTGTTCAGTTCCTCACAGTACACATCCGCAGTAATGCTGGTGCCATTTGGTGAGAAGCTGTGATGAATATACCGGCACTAGACCACCAAACAGTGACTATGACGTTTTTAAGAGTAAGTTTTCGGTTGTGGCATTGCTCAGGCGCTGAGCCAGGGTATAACCAACATGTTTCGGGAGGTTCCTGTTCCAGATAAGGCGGGAGGAATCGCCCGGGTGTCACCATTGTGTGGATCGCTCGGAGGACACGGTGGAGGTCTGCCCGGCTTGGGCGGAGCACCGCCGTGTCCTCGTGCAGGCGATTGGCGGTGGCGATCTCTCACGCCCGGCCCTGATCCAGGCCATGGTACGGAGCGAGAGGGGTTGGAAAGCCGTCACCTCCTTCTGCGAATCAGTAATGCTCGCGAAGGAGGAGGTGGAACGCGTGAGGGAGAGGCAAAATTCGCGCCCTCACGCCCCTAGCCGCCGCAGCAGATGCCTTGGGCGTCGGGAATCGCAGGCCGATTCCCGGCCACCAAAGGCGCGGGCTTGAGGACGGCGAGCAATGGGCAGCTCGCCGTTCGATAAGGACCAGGCCCGGGTCAACGGAGCGTTGTGTTCCACACGCACCTCAAAGAGATGTCAGCATCAATGACGGGGTCCGCTAGGGCCGATGCCTGCCAGGGTTGCGGGAAGGTCCGAGAGGGATACCGTGGCCCCTGGCACAGGCAATCGAAGGAACACGGGTGGGTTTTAGTCAGTAAGAGTCTGACCGCCCTCCCGCTCCGCCCAGAGCGAGAGAAGTTATATGATGATTACCCACCTCAAAAAAAAAAGGGTCTAACCAACATGATGACCGCTTACGATTGTCAAAAAGAATCCATTTTTCATTGCAAGTGACAATGCGGTTAAAAATCCCTACGTTTCTGTGTCTGCTAAGCCACGCAAGGCATACCTCATCGCGTTCGTCGCGCTGGCGATCGTTCATTTCGTGCGGCACTCGCTTTTCAAGTTTTTTTACCATGCTAATTTGACGCAAATGGAGCAATAATGTTTTGATGCTAACGTTGAAAGCTGCTGCTAACTCATCCGTAGATTGTGTATCGTCAGCTTCCACTATCGCGTCTAATTCGTCGTTGTTGACTTTAGTTTTCAGGCGACCACGGGGCTTATTTTTTAGATAAAAATTTCCATGTCGGAAGCGTTCAAACCAATAACGAGTCATGCGTTCGTTTGTAGTTTTCACTCCGTACACGAAATTAATGTTGCGAGCCGTTGGTGCCGAGTCTC
Organism: Brachylomia viminalis; assembly: GCA_937001585.2. Taxonomy (NCBI): domain Eukaryota; kingdom Metazoa; phylum Arthropoda; class Insecta; order Lepidoptera; family Noctuidae; genus Brachylomia; species Brachylomia viminalis. Next base: position 1,545,132 of record OW443307.2, on the reverse strand, counting down.
GCGACGGAACTCGTATTCCATGATTACTCGTACATTTTTATCGTGTCTACATTGATGAAAAAGATAGAAATGTAGTGAAAACAAAACACTAATCAATAAACAAATGACTGAATTTGAAAATGGAATACCATATTTTTTTAATAAAATTCATTTGTATTTAGAATTTAAAGCCAGCCATACATCAATTACGTTTCAAATGGCCAGTATTGTAAAACGGCAACTTCATAGGTATTATTAGGCAATTAGTACTTATTCATAACTTTGTTGTATAAAACTAAAAATGTACTTACCACTTACCACTTATCTAATACATATTTCCGGAGTTTTCGTAATACCCACAAATTAAATACAAAATATACGCCAAAATATTAAAGAACAAAGCCTGGTTCTCTTATTTTAAATAATTAACTGAGTAATAACATTCTGCTACCAATTCAATCAAAAACACAACATGAAAATAATATATTAAAATAATCTCTTAAAATGCTAGACACCAAGTCTAGCCTTTTAAGTGATTAATAACTCTAAAAATGCCAGACATTAATCTCGTAAAATGCCAGTCATAAAATCAATTAAAAGAGTACCTGAAAAAAATTTGATACTAGACGTAAACGTTCTGCGAGAAAAACACTAAGCATACAAAAATAACATTAATTAATAAGACATATATGACTGTATCTAACCTACCAACGCACGTTTCAAAGTTCATTAAAAACGCAAAAATATTGATCCTCCGCCTGCATCTATTTTGACGTAATCACTCATCAGAGACAATGAGAAACGAAGCGACGGAAATAAAGACTAACCTAGTTGAAGACGTAGTTTTGTAACTAAGTAGTTTGTGATGGGTATCGCTTTACACTAGTATGAGTCAGGAAAATAAATTTTAAGCATATTGATATACTACGTCAATTTGTCGTGTTATAGCACAAACAAAACAAAATGGGTGACTTATCTGACAAAAGTAATTACAGACTGATATCTTTGGCAACAATCATGGCAAAAGTCCTGGACAGGCTAGAACTATATACTTAGCTAGGTGCTTATCAATTATTGATAAGCACCTAGCTAAGTATATAGTTCTACATGATGGGCAGTTCGGGTTTAGACCTGGCCTGTCTATACAGCAACAGCATCTTGAGTGTGATAGCGGACAGGTATGAATGTCCGTTCGTTCAAAAATGGTATGCGTATAATATGTGTCAACTAACTTAGTTTTTAAGTTTTTTTACTAACAAAATAGATCTTGTTGTCTGAAATGTAAATAAATAAGTAAAGCAATTTCAAATCACAAAGAAAAACAGACAAAGAATGACAGTTGTGATTTGAATATGACGAAAATTTAACTTGGTAGTCAATTTGCATAAAAATATAAACTTCAACTGTCATGTAGTCAGTGAACAAGAAAGCAAGTTAAAATATATTATGGTTAAGGAAAAAGTACTGTAGTTTTTTGTGAGGACCTAATTTGATTCGTCCATTTTTAAAAGGTCGCTTGCGATTTGTAGTGTCAATATTTGGGCAACAGAATTAACGAAGTTTGTGATACATTAATAAGTTAAAATCGATATTCCAAAACCACTAGCTTTTTGACGATTTTCGGGCTTGCTTATTATTTTCAGGTCTCACAATGATTACTGCCATATCTTTTCTTAAAGCTTTATCAGAGGCCATAACATGAACGCGCCAACGTTACGTTTAGTCCACACATTCGTGCTAAGCCTACTGGAGACGATCACGTACCTAGCAACCAACAGACTACTACTCACGTTCTTAGCACTCCGCTTGAGCTGCCTGCCAGCCTTCCACCAGGTGACCTGTGCCTCAGGCCTGGACCCCACGGCCTTGCACTCCACCTCGTAGTTCCTGTCTGCAGACAGCTGGGCCCGCTTGTTCAGAATCTGGACGCTGAGTGGCCTTACTGTAACAAACTGGACTAATTGGCAGGAGATCGATGGTGGAGTTTAAGTGTGAGAAATGCTTCCAAAAAAATGCGTTATAAATGGCGTTGGCTTTAACTTGGGCGTTAACGAAGTGGCAGGATTCGAAATAGCTTCAGTGAGATTATTTTCATTTATTTATTTACTCTCTGATTTTAATTCGGTTACATTGCATTGCTAGTTAAAATCAGTATGTGCAGTATGTTTTTGCCTCATTTTACAAATTACGGCTATATGTACATATTCCAGCATTGCATTTAGCGGGCACGCCCTTTATGGCTGGAGTCTTTTATTTAGGTATTAGGTTCTGTTTTTTTTTTCTTTCTGCTTGATTAAAGTTTTCAATGTTTTTGTTGGTATAATGGCGTGTGGTAGCTGACATATGGCAAATAATTTAATTTATTGCTCTGTGTTTCATAATGTTACTTTGCGAACTATTTTATAGAATCAAGTTCTTATAACTAAATAGACAATTGTGCTGCTGGGGAGTTTGTCCACCACTGCATCTTCCCAGCCAAAGCACTAGGAAGTGGTGAAGGGCGGGCGTTTTGAGGGACTGTCTTATGTAATTTTGACGTTCAAAACGTGGTGATTCTCAGCTTAATTTAAATAAATGCCTTTTGATTTTGAATCATTTAAAGACGACAGAAACAGAATTATCTTTCAAATACGTTTAAATTTAAATGCATTTTAGTGATTTTGGTGCCAGCAGGCCTAAGTCTTCAATGAGTTGGCTGTCAAATATTGGGTATATTACAGTTCGTTAGATACAACATAACAACAAGCATCTATAAACATACGTAGAAGATGACAACAAATTAAGTAGAGGAGTCTATCGGATTTGGATCACTACCTCTAATTTGATGCCCATTAATATATATAGCCACATATAAATAACTGTCACAATAATAATGAGAGAAGATAGGTTTTGTCGGAAGCAATCAATAACGCTTGAGTTAATCTCTAACAACCTAATAATAGCCGCAGAATATCGGACAGTCGACAAATATTTTCACGTTACTTTGGCCTTGTTCCTAATACGAGATATAACAAATAAAAATAATACTCCTACGAGATAAAAATATATGTCCAATTTCCATCGCCGTAGCTAGAAAAGAACGTACAAAAATTTCCATAAAATATGAAGAGCAAAAAAAAGTTTTGACATCATAATTATCGTCATTTTAGCCTGATCATACTGCAGGACATCGCCCGTCGTCAACTAGATCGATCCACAAGATAACAATAATTCAATCCATAACTCAATTTTTTATCTATTAAATCTTATCTATCCATACTCTTAAGTTCCATTTCTCAACTCAACAAGTTTCCACTTTACTTACAAAAGTCTTCTGATCTTGTCCTGCCTCAACGATCACATCTACAAACATCTATAATGCACAGGTACATTTCCTGAAAATGGTCGAGATCTATTTCAATATCCCCATCGCTTTATTATTTGCACGATTCTAAAGCTTTGCCGTCTGTGTATCCCGTAATTGAAACTAACTACCGGATCTGCTCAATCGGAAGATCCAATTGAGTGCCTGCTTATAATAGACCCATAAATGGCCACTTACCTTGAATCATCAAGGTGTACTAGGAGATGTATCATTTACAACACAGTAGAGGATAATAGTTCGTTATTATTGTGACGCCATCAATATATTAGTCATAAAAATAGACTAATCTGTATGAAGACTTAAGGTCTATCAGCCAGGACGATACTCTGATGTACCATGTTACGAACTCAAATTACCAATTAGTAGCCAGTGTCACGATGCAACGCGACATTATAAACTACATTGCCCTTCAAAACTTTGTACCACACTTTAAAAATTGAATTTTTTTCCTAAACGCAGATTTTTAAATATAAAACGTGTTATAGCAAATTTCATCAACTTTGTTTGAAATTATAGTTTACTATACATTTTTAAATTACTGGCAGAATCTTTTTTAATCCTTTTGATCCCGAAAATATATCTTTTGTACTTTAAAAGTAATTGCAATTTTGAAAGTGTTAAAGGTTAAGTTTTGAAGGCCAGTGTAGTTCGTGATCGGTTGCGCCGTGTACGCACCGCCACTGAAATACTAGAGTAGTGACATTCTGGCTACTCATTGGTGATTTGAGTTTGTAACACGTTACTTTTGAGTAAGGTCGTGGACGAAAGGCCTAACAGGAAAGTAAAAATACAGGCATGTTACAAACTTCCCAGTTGGCTTGCTTCGTTTTAGAAAGCGTGTCAAATCTGTAGTTAAATCCCGTGTCCAGTTATAATGATTGATTGTTGTTACTTTGGTCAAAGAATTTCAAATGCTGAAGATTTGACACCAGCATTTGCTGATAGAATAGAGTCAATATGACTTCAATGATAGAGAGATATCCAGGCTTAGCTGGGCAGCCTAGCAGTTAGCAATGCCATTGGAGTCTAAATCAGTTCGCACATGAAAGTCTTTCTTGCGATCATGCCATAATTTGGTCATAACCAAAGGGTCCGTCAAACAAACAGCAAACGCACTTAGATCCAATAATTAAAATAAAATAAAATAAACATCTACTGAGTTATCCTTCTACAAAACCCAATCAACTCACAATTTATATCCAGAATCAGTAGCTTAGCCTCAGGAGCTGCTAGATTGGTGTTGGAGGCCTGACAGACGAGCCTCGCGTTCAGGTGCTGTCGGCCCACGTTAGGGAACGTCAGCGTATTCGACGTGACGCCGTCAGGGCGCTGCTCGAACGAGTCGTCTATCACGGTGTTCTCGAGGTACCAGGTGAGGCGGGGACGAGGGTCACCTGGGGAGAAAAAAAGATAATATGGTTTGTTCCAAAAGTATCTGATGAAAATGTACCTAGGGTTGCCAAATTGTGGTGCCAATAAATTGAATGCTTTAATTTGATTACTTGAATACTTAAACCCAAAATTCGAAAATCACCATAAAGATGTTTAAATGTATTTTTTATTAATTTTATAACCACAATTTTGATCGATGATTTTTCAATTACAATTTAATATTGTTATTCAAAGTTCAAACAATGATTGTTGGAATAAGTGAAGAGATATAACGTTGACACCTTCTAGAAACCTACTAATTCAGTTTAGTGGGTGTTAGGGTAACAATTAAACCTGAACCGGGTTTGGTTACACTTACATCAGTCATAATTTTGAAACAAACTATATGTACGTTTATTATACGTCACTTTGCCAGTCTATTTGAGTGGAATCGAACGAAGAAATGAAGCAATAGATAAATATTAGGTGCATCTCACCATTTCAAATACAAAATACAAAATACAAAATACAAAAATATTTATTTCATCGTAAACATTGTGTCAGACATAAATTGAGGCAGCTCCAGTAAGTTACAGAAGTACTTGTGTCGGAGCTGTCTCGCTCTTCCCGTAAGTGGTAGCTTAACAATGTTTTAGACAGTTGAAAGAAAATTAAAAAGACTATAAAAATAAAATAATAATGAAACATTAATTTAGCAGCTGTTGGTGAGTGTGTGTGTGTGTGCGTGTGTGTGTGTGTGTGTGCGTGTGTGTGTTTAGCTTGTCCTGGTCAGAATATTTTCTGTTTCATCGTACGTTAGGGATCTCAACCACTCAATTATTATTTTTTAACAGTCGTATAACAAAAGGGGATATATATCTAATTTCCGGTTTAGCGTATTATAAATGTAGGTGGATTGTGTAGGATATTGACGTCTAGCAAAGATAGTTCGGATCCCTTGGGAGCTTGCCACTATATCTCTGCGCCTTCTGCTCTGAGATGCTGAATCATAAGGAAGACACTTATGCCGGGTTAAGGACACGTATAGGAGATAAAGTTTCCTTACTGAGAGCAAGTTGCTAACTTTATATAGGTCAGTTGTAGGGAACCTAAATGGTTTAAAATACATCACTTTTATAAGGGATCTCTGAGCTCTTTCCAGATCAAGGAATTTAGTTTTGGAAGCTCCACCCCAAATCGGAATGCAGTAAATTATAACAGATTGCGCCAGAGCTATATAAATCTTGTTTATTAATTGCGCGGACATAACGTATCGTAAATTTTTAAACACCCAGATGAGCTTCCTGATCCTTTTCATAAGGATCTCAATGTGAGGGTGCCAAGACAGTCTTTGATCAACCATTATGCCCAAATATTTTGTGGAGCTGACTTTTTGGATTGATTGACAGCCACAACTACGGTTTTGGACTGCATTATTTTGGCAAACATGGATAACAATGCCAAAATCAGACCCAGGCTGTGACCTCTGGCTGGGGGAAAAGCAGATAAAATTCGTTTTAGTGGTATTAAGTGTTAAAAGATTTGCTTTAAGCCAACCAGCTATCTCATTTAGACCCTCCTCAGCGACAGCTTTTACTTGTTTCCATGACGTTCCCGAGAAAACAACTGCAGTATCGTCTGCGTATGAGAAGATTTGTCCACTATTGATCTGCATATTACATAAGCCGTTGATATAAATTAAAAAGAGTGGTGGACCCAACACGCTCCCTTGTGGGACTCCGTAGTAGACGTCCTCTTCAAAACTGCACAAGTTATTAAGTTTAACCACTTGCCGTCTATCTTTAAGATAACTCTCAAAAAGGGAGAGAGCCGTACCTCTTATACCTATGCTTTCTAGCCTGTGCAGAAGGATGGGAACGGAAACGGTGTCAAAAGCTTTTTTGAGATCTAAGAACACTGTTAAGCATTTATGACCCTTATCCACTTTATCAACAATTTCCGATGTCAAAGCTGTGATAGCGTCTTGAGTTGATCGTCCACTTCGAAACCCGTATTGAACATTTGATAAAATATTGTATTTCTGTAAGTAGTTAATTAGTCTCTTATTAATTATTTTTTCTAAAATTTTTGAAATTGATGGCAGTACAGATATGGGCCGATAGTTGTTGACATCATTAACGTCCCCGCCCTTGTGCACAGGAGTGACCACGGAACGTTTTAAATCTTTCGGGAATATTCCCGTTTTGAAACATAGATTAGCTAGCTGGCTTATCAGGGGAACCACAAAATCCCTAGACATTTTTAGATATTTAGTCGGTATACCGTCCCAGCCCGGTGCACTTTCAGAGTCAAGACTCATTAAAATACCGTCCACTTCCAGTGGATCCGTCTCCAACAACACGAACGAGGAAGCCCAATAGTTACTACACGAGCTGGTCACAACCGGCATCCCAGTCTGAGTAGAGACGCTTTCCGCTAGAGATTTGCCTACGGTGATAAAGAACGAGTTGACCCTATTTAATGAGTTTAAGGGGTGTGCGGTAATATTGAGAAGGTGGGCATTTGAAGTTTTAGGGGCTTTAAATTGTGTAATTTCATTTATGGTTGACCAAAGATGTCTCGGACTTTTTGTTGAATCTTCTATTTGTTTTCTATAATATTGTCTCTTTATCTTTTTTATCAAGTTGGAACAAAAGTTACGGAAGCGTTTGTAAGTTATAATTAAAATTATATTGAAGGGTTCTAGTCTCGTTTGGCGCTGCATTTTGTTTCTAAGCCTTATGCACCGCAGGACTCCAGTAGTGATCCAGGGCTTCAAAGTTCTTTTACCACAAGAAACTGATTTGATTTTTGAGTTTTGTAGAAGGGATGACCTGACAACTTCAACTAGTTTAGTAGCAAAGCTGTCAGGGAGCGTGTAGGTATCAAAAATTGATAAATCTATACTAATGAGGCATTTATAAGCTTTTTCAAAATCTATAACAGTTTTGGTTTTTACACAACTTCTTTGTGTCTTCTCTGGGCTAGTCATATGTAAGAGAACCATAGCATGATCTGTGATTGTTGTATTAAGGACTGCCACAAAGGCAGAGGTTTTAGCTCTATGAAGCTTCAGAAAGGTATGGTCAAGGCAGTTCTGATTTCTAGTGGGTAGGCAATGTCCTGGAAGGAGACCGTGAATAGATAGCATATTAAGGTAATTTAGCCTATTTGATCTTTGTTGTGATATTTCTGTTGACTTTTCTATTATGTTAATATTAATGTCACCCATGACAATAATATTCTTGTGCGTGCTACAAGCTTCAAGATGGCTGTTTAATGAGTTAATGAAGTTGTCAGCACAGGTTATAGACGGGGAACGGTATATACCTATAATAGTAAAATCAGACACGGTGATTTTAAGAGCAGAAGCATGTTTTACAGTTAGTTCCGTAACCAGGGGCAAATGTTTGTTTTTTACGTAGGCTACCACGCCATCGTTTTGGTTTAGCTGGATGGAGGTAAAATAAGAAGTGTAGTTATATAGTAGTGGTATTTGTTTCTTGCTGTTTAGTCTACACTCAGTAAGGACAAGAACATCCACGTCGAACTTCATCATAGATAAATTCATCTGCAAGTCATCAAAGTTGCTGTAAATACTCCTCATGTTCTGGGTCACCACCGTCAAGCAAGTATTTTCGAGATTTAAAGACGTGGAAATATGTTCGATATTAACTAATGCCGAGGTTGCAGTTTCAGTCTGGTCTAATTCATCAAGTGTAGTTAAGTTACTATCCATTTTCTTTTAAGAGGTCTAATAGGCGTAACTCATGGTGTATGATTAAAAGTAGACACTGAGGAGAATAAATATTAATCCGGATGACTCTAGAAATATGCAGTTGAAGTTTTAGGTCAAAAAGTGGTAGAATGAGTGTATGAGTGTTATGTAAGAGAGAGATAGTTGTAATTTGAATGTTATGAGTAGTGGTAAATGTGAACGAGGTGAGTTTTTGTAGTGTTGATATTTGAAGAGCATGCTTTACAATAAAAAAGTTTGTATGAAAGTTACGTCTAAAGAGTGTAAACAAACCATAGGTATTGAAACTTAATCCAAACAGAATAAAGTTTAGTAATAACGCCAACAAAAGTAAATAAACAAATGGAATATTTCAAGGATACAAAACAGGCCGTAGGACCAACTGATTGATGTACAGTGAATTATAGTACCTTGAAAATAATTATACGACGCTCTCATTAAATTTTACAGCACCATGCCGAAATACCTTGTGGCCTTGTTCAAAGCATTTTTTTTTTTGTTGACTGTTGTTTTATTTTCATTATTTTAAGATTGCGTGGGTCTTTTTATGCGTTCCTGTCCTTCTTGCCTTCAACGCCAGCGAGGGTGGTGCCAACGTGACGTGACAATGTTGATTTGTGTCTGTCTGTCTGTAATATCACTGGGATATTTACGCGGGAACACAGCAATGTTACTTCCCCGAAACAGAATTTTAATTCGGGCTCTGCTACTACTAGAATCTTTCAACAACATGATCCCTCTGAAGATATTTCATTAATCCCTGGCTAGGTATTTAAATTGCTCCTGAAGTCTTCAAGTTATACCTGTAGAGTTAAAACATGAATCTGACTGTGTTTGTCGTTATTAATGACGGCACTTAGGTGACAAATACATGCGCTTTACGTGCCCACAGGGTCGCACACCGAGGACATATTTCAGCATCCTCAAGATTACCAGGATCTTGGAAGTTTGTTTTGTCAACGCTGCTCTCAGAGTTTTGTTTTTTTTTCAGCTTGTTGGATATTTGAACATAGTATTTTTTCTGTTTCTTTGGTATGAAAAAAATATGCTAAATGTTTATATTACAAACCAAAAAATTAACTAAGGTATTTGGCTTAAAAGCACAGCGTGAAAATGCTTTTGGATGCATCATAATAATGCTTGCCCTTTTTTTCCTTTATATACTCGTACATAATACGTATTTTAGTGTTAGATTGTGTAGGTATTATAGTATATTTAAGATTTCTTGTTAATAGTCATCATTATAATAATTATCACTTATCGAAACATGGACTGAATTTAGTCTAGGCTTGACACATGTAAATATACTAACGCGTGTTATAAAATGTATTCACAGAGCAAAAGACGACACGGTTGGCGCAGTGGTTAAGCGATTGACTGCTGCGCAGCGTGTCGCGGGTCCGATTCCCGCACGGAACAAGTATTTGTATGACCTGCAAGTAGTTGTTCCGGGTCTGGCTGTTTGTGTATGTGAGTTTAAATGTTTGTAAACGCACCCACGATACAGGAGAAATTCCTAGTGTGGGGCAACGTTTTAAAAAAAAAAAAAAAAAAAAAAAGACAGAACTTACCTTTAGGCACCCTAATATAATATTAACAACGATCAAAAGAAACATACACGATCAGAAAGTAATAAGCATCAGTTTACATTGTTCTACTACTTCAATCAATAGACTCCTTGAAGTACGAGTAGTTGAACAACGTAAACAGTGACTTGACACGTGTGTAATCCGACACGTGTCCTTTAACTTAATGTTTTTATATTAAGAGTAGTATTGAGAGAGAGACTCAGAAGGTATTAGTGTCATGAAAAAAGTTACGATTTATGTAACTGTCAACAAAAAATAAAAATGAATCAACCCTAAATGGAGGATCAGAATATTTCGTCCCTAATTAGAAAGCTACTTAGGAGATTTAAAGTAGACACCAAAAGTTCTTAGAGTGACAAAAAAAGATAAAATGTTTTGGCATTGCGAAAGTCGCGTCAGACTGTTTGACACTCTTATCTCTGTCAGACCTCTAGAGGCATCGTCACTTGGCGGATTTAAGAATTCATGACGGAGTCTTGTTATTTTTGTAATTTCCTATAATATTATGAATGAAAATATTCAGCTTTGTTATTTTTAACAATACTTTAAGTCTGATTCGGACGGTGCAATTTAATTGTCTGTGCATACCATAAGTTGAACCAACAATAAAAGTTGCACAGTTGTTGTTGTTGTGTGTTTCTGTGACAAATAAATATATTTTTCTTTCTTTCTTTCACAGTCTAAACGTGTTAGGACGATGCAAGTCATTTGTTGCTCAATTTTACCCTATGCCACCGGCAAGATTCTTGTGTCGTGAAAACAGGACTTTAGAGAAAGTTTCTTGAGTCGTTATTTTAAAACTACTATACGCACGTGTTCAAAAATCACTGTTGTTCTCAAAAAATAAGTCGAAATAGTGACATTTTTTTGGTCAAATAAATATCTGAATAAACATGAGATTCGGTTCACAAAATTGATCAACATAACTACTTCCGTGCTAACCAACATTTTTCCAATCCTTTTACATCTCTCTAACCGACAAACCCTCGAAGCCCCAACCAAGCAATACATAACAATAATACACGAATAATTTATAAGCAAACCCTATTTATCAGATTGCGGGATGCACAATGCCAGCACATCAACGCGCAATAATTATTTGGCAGATACACAAAAATATCTACAATACTGGAGGTGGATTAGATTTTTTCTCAACCAAACAGTAAAATGATAAGTTGACCTACTTCTGGAAATTGAGGAAATTGGATTGACTAATGTTTGGTTGGGAACATAAACTATGGAATTGTCATTGTGGGTCCAAGGTTTAATGACCCATATCTTATGGTTTTGAAATAAGTCATGTTTCAATGTTTTTTTAAAGTAATTTTTAATTTGATCTACAACGACACCGACTTAATGTTAGTTGAAAACGGCGCTATAAATGAAAGTCTTATAGACCTGTAACTCTTGTAAGACTCGTTCTTATTTAAAAAAATAAAATAAAATAAATATTCAGACGATGATGGTATTCACATTTACTGGTTTACATTTACTGGCATCCGATTATACTGAAAGCCAACCCCAATACGGTTGAAAAAAGGCTAGGCATATTGATTGATGGTATTTCATATTTATTATTCTTTATTTACCGGTCAAAAGCTCCAAACAAATTGTTAAAAACGTCATCAAATCGTAAATGATAAATGATTTTATTTCTGTAAGTAGGTTTGTTACAAACACTTTTACACGTCAATCATATTTTTTAAAACTAGATGAGGTCGGCGTTTCATAACTGACTACTCTGAGAAGAAAGGCCGAAACAAACTCAGAGGTCACAGTCTCTTTTAAAGTCCAGACATAATCTTGGTCAGATCATGTGAAGACCATGTAGATTGGTGTCTGAAACGGTCTTTTGAGGAAAAACCATACAGATTGAGCGGACCTGTCCAGTCAGTGCACGCATTTGTCAGTAATCTTGCCGCTCAACTGAGAACTTAAGGAGCACAACGATTCGACGAACAATACCAAAGAAAGGACATTTGGGTAGGCCGCATAAATTACTCAAGCTGCCAGATCGTGAAACTAACTAAGAAATAAAATAAAAAAGTAATAATCCACATAATCTTCACATTCACAATAATTTAAATAATATAATACTTTACAAAGTAAATACTCATGTCATTGTATGTATAAAATTCATCAATGTCAATGTGTATATAAATATTCGAACATAATCTTTGAGGACCATGTAGATTAGTATCTGAAATGGTCTTCTGAGGAAAGAACCACGCAGATTAAGAGGACCTGTCCAGTCAGTGCACGCATTTGTCAGTAACCGTGCAGCTCAACTCAGAACTTTAGGAGCTCAACGATTCGACGAACAATACCAAAGAAAGGACATTTGGGTAGGCCGCATGAACTACTTAAACTGCCAGATCATGATTAAAACTGAAACAATGACCCACATAGTCCTCACATTCACAATAATTGATCGTTCTGTTATAATAATTAACAATTTATCAGTGTATGTAACAGAAATAAAAGAAAACATTCAGTATGCAGAAAATTGGAACAACTCAATCCCAAGCCTTTTTGTCCTCAATATAATCCTTAACGGTATAAAAGCCTTTCTGGCACAACTTACGTTTAATGAATGATTTGAATTTATTAAGGCTTAGATCTTGAACGTGGCTTGGAAGTTTATTATAAAAGCGTATACATTGACATCTGAACGAGCCACCTATTTTCTTGAGCCTTGTTGTAGGTACAACGAAGCTGTGTTTGTTCCTAGTATTTATAATGGATATCACTGTATTTTTTAAACAAGTTTATATTAGTAATAGCTTTATTCAAAATATGAATTCATCAATTGTAACTAAGAACCAAATGCATTTCAAAAACTCGAATGCTACAACAATGGCGGAAAAATACGGGAATCTAAAAAGAATTCACGAATACTCCAAAATAACGAGGCTGGTACTGTGGGACTATGAGTGAAACCTATCAGATGCATAGCAGTGAAAAACACCGATGTTATTGGTATCTTTCAATTGTTGTTTTATCAATCCAACTAGCTCTGTTATCAATTTGAATAGCGTTGTTCTGTAGTACCGTTATAAGGGCCCGTACAAACGGACTACAAGCACACCACATCAACACAACAAAATATGGGCAAGCAGTGGTTACGTGTGATTAGTGTCACTGCAACTTTTTGCAGTTGCGATGTGATTACGTTGTAGCTAGTGTTTGCAGACAGATAGGTCGTTTTGTTTGCGATTTGGTTACGTTGTAGTTGCGACGTGACCTTGATGTGGTCGGTATCACCCACACGGTTGATTTTGACTGCCAAATGTCGTCCGTGTATTCACCTTCATACAAATTAGCGCCGGTCCACGTGGTGTCGTTATGATGTGGTGGATTTTAATATAGTCGTCTTCCAATCATTCAATTAACTTTGAATTGTCTAACCTTTTTCCAACTGTGTTGGGGTCAGCTTCCTGTCTAACCGGATGCAGCTGAATACCAGTATTTTACATGGAGCGACTGCCCGTCTGACCGCCACAACCCAGTTGCTGGGTAACACGATACTCGTACCTCTTGGTAAGATCTTTGTGCTTTCCAAAGCACGGAGGGCCTGGGGTCTCTATGTGTAATGGATGGTCACCCATCCACGACCCGAACGTGGCAAGCGTAGCTTAACCTCCAAATTGACCCGTGCGGCTGTTACCATTTAGCCACGAACCCCTCCAGGCTTCCAATTATTCATCCACGCGATATTAGGCAGCTTCTTATTTGATCCTAATGACGTCATAATGCGATCAGCGATAGCAGTGTTTGTGAATTTATGACATCAGCTGTCATCCTCAGGTCCTTTCAATATTGTTTAATCAATCTTAATCAAATCAAGATTGAATATAATATTAATATTATTAGCTAATAACCAGGATCACTAATCCAAAGGTAAGCCTTTCATGTTCAAGAATTTAATTAATTAGATTTGATTAGATTACAAGATGAAGATTGGAATCCAATGAATAATTCAAGATCATCAAGGCGTTTAAGAAAATTTATATTTTTGTTCATTTGCATAGATTCGAAGACGATGGTAATAGTCAATTTAAATGCGCTATTTCTTTTAAGGTGTTATTTGAAAAATATGTAGTGAGCAGTGTGGATTTAAATGATAAAAATTCCTAATCAAATAAACGGTCGAGGTAAAAGAAACTCATTCTTTTGACTCTTATAGTCAGTAGTAGATAGGTAATCCCATTTTATTTATAATAGCTTACTGTAGCGCTTCTTTCTTTAAGTACGTTACTTGCAACTATTATGTTTAATATTGTCCTCACGCTTTGTGCACTAAAAAACGAAGTGTATACCTATTTCAAATTGCTACACAAGTGGCGAGCACTAATTTCCGCGCTGCTCATAATAGAAAAAAATAAAAGCAAAATTTCCACCAGTAAATACGGAAAATTCTAGCCACAAAAACTCGGTGAATACACTCAGTATTATGGTGCAAACTCTTTTTTATAGAGTCAAGATAAACCAGTTTTTTAGGGAGATCTTAATCCAGATTTGGACTTTAAAGGACATAGTTGATCGCAAGGCTTATAGAGTCCTCTTCACCGTATTTGGTGACCGTGACCCAGACAAATTATCTTTACTTTCGTGAACTCTCTGATATCCAGCAAAGCCGGTCTTGAAAACGCGGTCACACCACCTACGGAAGAGCTAGATAATGTATAAAAGCGGAGTCTATCTTGCTCTAAAAATGCTACTGATGCTGCAATTGACGTGGCCACCTACTGGGTCCAACTCGTTTAATATTAATATTCCATTAACTTGAATAGAAGAAGAAGCTCACTTGGAGCTTTCATCAATGATGATAATTTCAATACTCCATGCTCCGTCATATTTTATTGCATTCCGTAATGTGTACTTATTATTATTATTATATATTAGATTCGGACAACAATATAGTTCATTTTGTTAGTAAAAATATCTTATAACTAGTGTTAGGAGTAAACAGCCAAGAAACAAACAACAAAGAAGGTGTCTGAGGCAGAATGTGCAGAGAACGACAAAGTGAGGAATAAGCTACCCGACCATTATCCCCACATAGTGCCTCAGAATCAGGGAGTAAGGACTCTCCACAACTGTTTTCAGGATGCTATTGTCACTGCCCCGCGTTCTACGCATCAGTGATGCGACTTTTTTACGAATTACTGCATGGAAGCCGTCAGTTCGATTCTGAGCGAACATCTCCGATGCGCTACAGAAACGGGGCAGTCCCAACAACATCCTAAAAACATTGTTGTACTGAAATTACTTATTACTTAGCTGGTAACTTAAAATATAATGAGATCATTATGGACCATGTCGGGCATAACAAAGTAGGTAGTAGCAGAGAGGAAGCTTTAAAACTTAAATTTATTTATTTCAGACTTACCTACATCTATCATTTGACAGTGTAGGTACTTATGTAAACCCTTAACTTATTATATTATCATATAATTTTGTAACTTATTACACATAATGCATACTTTGCGAACTCACTCAGAGAATAACAGAATAGGTCTGAGTCAATATCTATGAGGTTGAGAGTGGATTGCGGAGAGCACGCGTCAGTGGCGCCTCACTTAAAATATTGGGCTGAGCGAGCGGCTCCGCCAGCAGGCGTGGCTGTCGTCGTCGCCACACGTACATGTCCGAAACTCACAAACCTATGTGCCCTAAAAGGTCCTCCTTATGTACCTTCGCCCTAAGTACTTTGAATATGTACGAGATGAATTATCAATCTACATACAAATAGCTAATGCTATTAGAAGTTTATCACACCCTCAGCAGTCAGCCTTGCTTCCACTCTTGCTAATCGCCAAAACTAGGCATACATCTACTTCGTGTCACAACAAGAGAAGAACAGGTAGGACTCACCTCCAAAGCACTCGCATGCAAGTTCCAGGTTGTCTCCCTCATTGTAAGGCTCCAGCAGACGCGTGTGGCTTCTGGTCTTTGCGTCCATAATGGTCGGCCGGTTTGGTGGTGCTGAGGACAAATAAATAGATCATTAACAAAAGTTATAGGGAAACATCTTCTAGGTGTCATAGAAATAAGTTATGCCAACGTAATATGATACCTATCAGCACAGATTGCCGAGGCTTCACGTCTTTGTTTAGGTGACAGGCGCATTATGAAAGCAATGGCTCGTAGGACCGATTCACAGAGTACATTTTGGACCGATTAACTCGACACACAATGTATGGGTAAATTGCACAGACGAAACTTGGCGTAAACGAGCGTAAAATCGATCTATCAAAATCAGAGTGCATTTTGGCTTGTTTTTGACAGATCGAAGCGTATATGTACCTCAGACTAAGGAAAAGAAAGGACTCGGCATAACGAACAGTATACAGCATATCTCACTGCGGCCGGTCGCCATGTTTTGTCACAGCCAACAAGTACATCATTTGTCATAGCAACTTGTTTCTTTCAGTGTTTTGAAGAAAATTTTGATATTATAATGCGCGCAGCTCTACCGCAAGCCGCCATCTTTGTGCCAGACTCACATTTTAGGTATGCACGTTTTTTTCGTAGGTATGTCATGTCTATTCTTCTTTTCCTTAGTCTGAGATATGTACGCAAAATTTCGTCTCTGTTTCTTACCTAGTGAGGTTTTACTAATGCAATAGGTAAAAAGTATGTTCCACATACCAGTCACTGACTCAAAAAACTAAAATTTCAGAAACACGGATGATAGCAATAGACTCGCCCTCTATTACATGATGTTAGAAACTAACTCGATTGCAATTCACTAACATTATCACGTCAGTTCATAGATACAAAGTTACTACCATAGGCTTTCACGTAGATTGCAAGACACTAACATTGTCACGTCAGTTCATAAACACAAAGTTACTACCATAGGCTTTCACGTAGATTGCAAGTCACTAACATTATCACGTCAGTTCATAGATTCAAAGTTACTACCATAGGCTTTCACGTAGATTGCAAGTCACTAACATTATCACGTCAGTTCATAGACACAATGGTACTACCATAGGCTTTCACGTAGATTCCAAGTCACTAATCACGTCAGTTCATAGACACAATGGTACTACCATAGGCTTTCACGTAGATTGCAAGTCACTAACATTATCACGTCAGTTCATAGACACAATGGTACTACCATAGGCTTTCACGTAGATTGCAAGTCACTAACATTATCACCTCAGTTCATAGACACAATGGTACTACCATAGGCTTTCACGTAGATTGCAAGTCACTAACATTATCACGTCAGTTCATAGACACAATGGTACTACCATAGGCTTTCACGTAGATTGCAAGTCACTAATATTATCACGTCAGTTCATAGACACAAATTTACTACCATAGGCTTTCACGTAGATTGCAAGTCACTAACATTATCACGTCAGTTCATAGACACAAATTTACTACCATGAGCTTTCACGTAGATTGCAAGTCACTAACATTATCACGTCAGTTCATAAACTCAAAGTTACTACCATAGGCTTTCACGTAGATTGCAAGTCACTAACATTATTACGTCAGTTCATAGACCCAAAGTTACTACCATAGGCTTTCACGTAGATTGCAAGTCACTAACATTATTACGTCAGTTCATAGACCCAAAGTTACTACCATAGGCTTTCACGTAGATTGCAAGTCACTAATCACGTCAGTTCATAGACACAATTAATGGTACTACCATAGGCTTTTACGTAGATTGCAAGTCACTAACATTATTACGTCAGTTCATAGACCCAAAGTTACTACCATAGGCTTTCACGTAGATTGCAAGTCACTAATCACGTCAGTTCATAGACACAATGAATGGTACTACCATAGGCTTTTACGTAGATTGCAAGTCACTAACATTATCACCTCAGTTCATAGACACAATGGTACTACCATAGGCTTTCACGTAGATTGCAAGTCACTAACATTATCACGTCAGTTCATAGACGTAAAGTTACTACCATAGGCTTTCACGTAGATTGCAAGTCACTAACATTATCACGTCAGTTCATAAACTCAAAGTTACTACCATAGGCTTTTACGTAGATTGCAAGTCACTAACATTATCACGTCAGTTCATAGACTCAAAGTTACTACCATAGGCTTTTACGTAGATTGCAAGTCACTAATCACGTCAGTTCATAGACACAATGGTACTACCAAAGGCTTTCACGTAGATTGCAAGTCACTAACATTATCACGTCAGTTCATAGAAACAAAGTTACTACCTTAAGCTTTCACGTAGATTTCCTCGAGCAGATAGTAAGTTATCGATCGATAACTCAACGCATTGCTATTCGTTGTAGCACGCAGTATGGACGTAAATCAAACGGCTCTGTATTAATAACGCTTCGGGAATAACATAGCTATATCATGCGGGCGTAAGATACGGCCTCATCATCTTATGCAGGGTATGCTTTTGGAATGGGTTATAGTTTAAAGACAGAGCAACAACCAAAGAAAATTGTACCATGTTATTCCTTTGCAGTTCTTTTCCTGTATAAATTTATTTTTGCCACCAAACATTGCCATTGGGATTTCTCTAAACGGGAGAATTCCTATCGTGGTTCAACATTTTTCTAAATCACCCACGTTTACAAACACAAATCTCACGTTCACAAACTTCTGGTAGTTTTCTTTTAAATCTATTAATGACTTTTTCTACTTTTATTTTTATTTCCAGACCTTAAAAACTCACGCTGTATAATATACAAAGTGATGGTCCCATTGCGGCTGCTATTTAGATTTGCAGGCACTTTCAGACAGTCATTTACAGTCACAATAATATGTTTTTAGAGGAAACTAAATGATGTTAGTAAACAAACCTGCTTATTTAGCGCTCCAGGTAAACAAATATTGGCATACCGCCACAAAGCGCAAAGGCTTAATACAAATACTATTCGTTTATTGCATTACACAAAAATGTACCTTATTGGAATGTAAATCTAAAATTCGAATGTTACCTACAGCCCGTTCGCGTTAAGTTTGCCGATCCGTGGAATGCGCGTCCCCTCCCTCCAGCCGCCTACTGCACCGCTAAGTCCCCCTCTCAGTACCGTAAACAACGTCGCATGCGCGTTTGATTATTACTTAATCGGCACCTTAATATTTTCAGTTTTCTCGATATTTCTTAGTTTTCTTCTCGCTACCCCTTGAGTGACGTCAAATCGTCAACGGCAAACTTAGCGCGAACGGATTGTACGAGTACGTGATGTTTGTAACTCAATCATACTGGCTGAATGGAAATGAAATGAAGCTATTTAGTAATAACAGCCTATAGCCGATAAAAAAATGTCCCTTCTCATTCAGAAAGGAAACGAGTAGTGATCACCACCCTTGGGCATTGCAAGTTCGCGATTTCAAACCAGCATAGCTATTCACAATCGTTCGCTGAACGTTGCTGAATCGAACATCAATCAATGGTATCAAAAGGTCTTCTAAAGGCTATTCACAAATATAAAACTCAAAATAAAAAATCCTTTTAAATCAAATAGACGACCTATTCTTCCAACAGCTATTTGCTGTCAGGGGCAAGGCAAATTAGTAATTGAAAATGAGTAATTTTGATTTGACGACCCGTCAAATTGTGGTGAATAGCTGTGCAGATTCCCTGACTATATTTTCTCGAACTAGAAATAAAACTAGTCCCTAAGTCATTTTTAACAGGCCATTAGTATTACTGGAGGAGCAGTGGTGGCCCAGTGGTAACGATCCCGATTTAGGAGATGTAGGTCGCGGGTTCGAACCCGAGCAAATAATTTCATCACCACTGCTCTTATGTTGTGCTGCATTGTTGATCCTGGAACCAACAACTCGAAGACATTTGACATCTACCAACGCCCGCGTGGTAGATTACAGCCCACTCCCTCTCGAATAGAGAAGGCCTCTGTACCAGCAGTGGGAGCAATATAGGCTGATTATGCATTAGTATTACTAAGTTCAACTCAAATCTAATCACGAATTAACACGCATATAGACTTTAGCGTCATCGCGACATTAGCCGATTACAAGTGACAAAACATTTTGACATTCGTTCGCTTATCTTCATAGAATCAACCCACAATATAGCAAACTTAAATCAGATTATCCCTTCAAAGTCCCATAACGGTCGGGACTCAAACCCCAGACCCCAGTTATAAGTTAAGCCGCAAACCGCGTCACACAGTGAACTACGCAAAACGTTTAGCCAAAACTTTTATCTGATTCAATTTAACGGGTTCCGTGTGAAAACGTTATAAAGGAACAAGAAAACTTTGCTCTTTGTTAATGTGGATTTATCAGTTCCAAGTCTAAATGCAAGCCTTGCTTTCAAGCCAAGGATATTAGGAATAACGTGGAATGTTATATGGTGATGTCTCATCCTCCATTGTGATTTAGAAGTTGGTATAGAAAAAAAAAATCCAGAGGTGCCGTTAGACAACCGGTTGGAATGAAGTTCCTTTCGCTGTATATTATGTATTAAATAACAAGCACAATTAAATAAATAGAAAAATAAAAAGAAGGAATGGTAATGAAATTGAAATTAATTAATGTTTTTTTTTTTTAAATAAATAAAAAACATTTTGTTATTAATTTTTAGAAGAATATTTAATCAGTAAATTATATTTTAGTAATGTTCACACAAACTCAGTGGTGAGCAGAGTAAAAGGTGACATAAGGAACATCGTTCCAAAAATAAATGCATGTGAAAATATCCATTGGCGAGTGTATGCGTCAAAGTGGATGAAGCCTCCTCTGAAAAATAAAAGTATTGTTTGTTTTGGAACGGCAGACTGTACCTACACTTGATTTTTATCGTTTGTATGTAAATGGAAGCTGCAACTATCCGCATAGTGACGGTTTATCCCATCCAAATCTCGCAAAACTTAGAGACAAAGCTAGGCTCTTTCTCAGTTTTGATAAACGTAAACCTTTGTAATGCAATCATTCTCGAATCTTTACAGTACAAATTAATTGCTAAGAAAATCGACACCCTACGTCAATTTGCCAAGTTACAGCCATTTCACACAACTGTCAAAGAATGACAGTTGTGATTTGAATATGACGACAATTTAATTTGGACGTCAACTTGTTTACGATTCGTTACCCTGAATTTTCATAATAGTTGTATTCACAGTTGTATAAAAAAATTGTCGAATAAACAGCGGCCCTTAAACACGTAAGAAAATGTTCTGTTTTTATATCACTCCGCTCCAAACTGAATCTAAACCGAGAAAAATGAGCTTCCATGTTGTTGAGCGATAAACTAGCCACCTGCTGTTTCTCGCACTTTCGCAATGTTTAAACTTAACACTATCACTGTTTATTTACTGCGCCGTACTGACTCGTAATGAGATTTCTTTTTATCAAATGGAATTCATTTTCGAACTCACTTACAATAAGGAAGGAAAAATTATTGGTAGGCAGGAAAAAGACTTTCAAAGTTTTTCGATTTTTGTTGGGCCTCTAACTATGGACAGTAAAACGAGGTTAATAAGGATACAGGACTGAATCGGGACGAAACTTTAAAGGGATGTTAACATTGAAATAATATTGTTTGCTGCCAAAATTACTCAATGTGTTTACTGTATTATAATTAACGTTTAAGTGGCTTTGTTGACAACAAACTATGTATATTATTTCAACGTTAAAATACATTTTAAAGTTTCGTCCCGATTCACCCCTGCACCCGTTTTACGATACAACACCAAACATTATATTCTGTCAACGGCTAGCCTCCTAGTGCAACCTTAAAAAATGTTCGTACTCGAGGACCAATACTTAGTAAGTAGTTTTAATCTCAGGTGCATTTGGTGGATATTTAAAGCAGACTTCAGGAGATAGTTGTTCAAACTCAAACTCAAACTCAAACTCAAATTCTTTATTGCATTCATGTGTACATTCAGTTGTTACATGTAAGTAAGTTCCAACATGAAACCCGGTTAGGGCACGGCAACATAATAAATAGATTTAACAAAACAAGCATCCAGTCAGTAGGTATACTGGATTGCGAGTTTCAGTTGTTGTTCACAACAATATGAAGTATATAGCAAATGCACGCAGAATTAAATAATAGATTGAACTAATAGAATGAACTAATAGAATGACCTAATAGAATGAACTAATAGAATGAAGTAATAGAATGAACTAATAGAATGACCTAATAGAATTAACTATTAGAATTAACTAATTTATGTATTTATTTACTTATTAGGGATCACCAACAAAGGATACACATATACAATATAAATTACAATAATAAAATAGGTTATTTGACGTGTGCTCCTTCAAGTATAGGAGACCACAGCATGCACATATAACTAGGTGTAAACACGGTAAAATAAAAATTAACAAAATAAGATGAAATAAATTATGGGATTTGAGAAAAAGAAAAAGAAATTAACATGGTTGCATTCATATTACAGTGGTATTATAAATAGGATAACAATTAAAGATAGAGATTAAATTATTAAACTTCAGGAAAATAAAATAGGTACGTTTCAAGATTGAAACACACTACAATTGTTCAGTATAATAATAATTATAATTATTTCACATTTGTTGACTTTCGGAGAAAAAACTTAGTTACATACTTAGTTAATTTGCAGTGGTTATTAGAATGAACTAATATAATGAACTAATAGAGTTTACTATAGTATTGAGTTAATTAGAGGGAAATTTTAACTTGATACTTGTCATTATTCTTTAATAATGACAAGTATCAAGTTAAAATTTCTCTTAATTACACAGATAATATAATATGAACAGCGTGACGTTAGCGTGGCGCGTGCGTGTCGTGGGCGTGGCGAGTGCGTGTTCCGTGCGTGTGAAAATAATCACGTTACAAGATGTTAACGAGTTGTTAAACATTTTAATTTGAGCGTCTCATGTGTAAGCCCATTAAGAGCGTTTACTCGGTCCGTGCGCTGCTTGGCTTAAAAACGTGATTTTTCAAACCAGATTGTCCAACAACCACTAATCTTACAAACATAAGAAATACTAATAACTTTAGGAAATATTGTTGTCTGTTTTTCTAATTAAGAGGTTTTTTCGATTAATACAACATTTGTGAATACCATCAAGATAACTGAACAGAGGTTTACTTGATTTCACTTTCAGTGTCAATTTCGAAGCTAGTAATATCTGAAATTACTAATAGATCTAACAAACAACATTTTTTATCTAACTGGAAATATCCTTAACAAAATTTGTAATTAGAAGGATTTTTTATTTTAGACTCATATCTTAAGAAATAAAAATCCAAAGAATATGATTTTTTTAGAAATTGCAGTCGATAAAATGATTATTTTCACCATATACCTTACTTAATTTAATATAATTTATACTTATTTATAATAGAAGAATGTATTCTTTATAATTTACACCAAAAAAAATCAACAAAAATAACTCTATTATTTTTCTATAAATATTTTAAAACTACTATAAAACTCTGCGTACGAACCGATTCAAATCAGTCGGCAGTGAGCCTTTCCAGAGAGCGGACACGTCGCTGGGCGGTCTCCCTGACCCCTGTTGACCTTTGTCGTGCGTACACGGATAGCAAACGTAAAGTGTGACCGTCAAATCTTAGTACTTTGGTAAGTAAATTATTTTATTTTTGATGACCAGCAATATTGTGTGATCGTAAGTACTTCCTTACTACATATAACCGAATTTATTTGATAGTGACAACAAAATTATGTTTCAGACGGAATGGGAAATAAATCAAAGAGAACTATAAGAAAGAGAAAATGGAAAAATTTTGAAAGTATGACTAAGGCAAGAGCTAAAAGGTTGGTTATGTTATATTAGCTTCCACCCGCGACTTTCAACCGCGTGAAATGTACTTATTTTCGACTAGTCAAAAGCGCCTGTACCACAGATTATTAGGTATGTGCAGTTGATGGCGCGAAGGACACTTGCGCGAAAAGACAAATGCGCGCATGGACTTTTGCGTGACATGGCCACCGAGGTTTACTCAGTAGAGTAACCATAACATCACGCCTGTTATTTTTATGTACTTGAAGGTGGTTTTTTTTTTATTATTTTCCGTTATGAGTGTCGTTTTCATGGTTTTCGGGGTCGCTGATACCGAAAATGTGGTCAAATTGAAAATCCAAGATGGCGCCGAGGAAAATTTTCGGCTTTTTCATCATGGGTGTCGTTTTCATGGTTTTGGGGTCGCTGATAACGAAAATGACGTCAAAATGAAAATCCAAGATGGCGCCGACGAAAATTTTCGGTGTTTTCATCATGGGTATCGTTTTCTTGGTTTTTGGGGTCACTGATAACGAAAATGTGGTCAAATTGAAAATCCAAGATGGCGCCGAGAAAAAAAATCGGTTTTTTCATCATGGGTGTCGTTTTCATGGTTCTTGGGGCCGTTGATTACGAAAATGACGTCAATATGAAAATCCAAGAAGGCGCCGAGGAAAACTTTCGGTTTTTTCATCATGGGTGTTGTGTTGTTCCCCCCCATGTTCATAGTGTAGTAACATAGTAGATAACTATTAGTTACGCTCATTACGTTAATTAAAAACGCTACGCACGACAACCTACCCTATTAGTATTCACTCACACATTTGCACGTGTATTTGATTAACTAGTAGTAATAGATATTATAAATAATATTTTACGAGCGTTGTATGAAGTGTCCGATGTATGATTATAGTTCAAGTGTAACGACTGACGTTCGGTTGACTGTGCGTATTACGTAGATTAATTACGTTTAGTCATTGATAGAAATGCATAAAATTTTTTTTTTCAGTCAAAAAATTGTTTGTTGTTTGCGGTGTGGACAGGACAGGAATTCGCTGTGAAGACCACAAAAATTACTCGAGACGACGGCTTTTGGAAAACAAAAATGGAATCCAAGTTATTGGAATTCTACGATAAATGTCTATTGCCTGAGATGATCGACCCAAGAAAAAGTCGGTCAATGACAATTAGAGATGTGCGATTTTAAAATTAAATACTTACTCTAAAGTTAGCTTGTTTTAATTTATTACAACAGTTCGATCCAAAAAATAAAATCATAAAATACATCCTAAATAAATAAATGTATCAAAATTATTCGTGCTAGCTGTTTAGCGCTCATGCACACAGAGAAACCATTGTACTATTGTAGTGTGCCGCAGCGCGTACGCGCCGTTCGATAGATCGTGTACATTTTGACTTGGGCTAAATCGAACCAACGCTCTTAATTGGGGATCCGTTAGACTGAATTATAATCACGCAGTGCGGCACACAGTGTGTCAAGCTTGTGTTGAGAATAATAATATATTGCTTACGTGATTTTATTTGTATGGTACGGTCGGTTCATTTTTCAGGCTTGGTTCTCCCGAGGGGCTAAGCAGGAGTCTATAGCAATATTTTCAGCCTTAAATTATTCCACGACGAGTCTCAGATTTTTTGTCTAGAAGTACTAGACTTTGTCCAATCTTGTTCGTCAGACCTTCCAAGACAAGTTTTAGTGCTCATCCTTACAAAACATTCCTTATTGAATGAGGTTTCTGACAAGAAGTAAAAGGGTCACTGTGACTGTAAAGGAACAGACTGCCCACAAACTTATAGATTCACAAAATTGGGAAATTGAAATTTCTGAAACTTAAGCCACGCTAAGGTAGCATGACCACATCAATTCATTCCATCAGAGAAGGCTTTCAGTCATGAGAACGAATCACCAAACGTATTTTTAGTTCCCAACTCACTGAAAGAAATAGTTACGATTCCACAACCTGATTCCTTACAAAATCCCTACAGACTTTACACCTATGCCACCATCGCGACTGTGCCACGGCGGCGTAATCCCTCGCTCCTGCCTACGACACGTTCAGTCTTTGTTTTCTCGCCTCCGAAACTCTTTGTCTCACATAATTACATCGCTTATTGTAACACTTTATCTATTTAAACGGCAAACGATAATTTACGCCATTTAATGTATTATTGGGGAAAATTCAACGTGATAGGAATAGGTTTCATTTTGGGTAATTTGAAGACGTGGCTAGCAGTTGATTAAACACGCGATTAAGAAGATATCGATTTACTTCCTTGTTATACTGTTAGGTTTCCTTATCTAAAGCAAAAAGTCATGTGATGATGTGTTATGTAGCATAAGACATTAATAAGAAAAATTATTCAGAAATAAAAATTAATAATTTGTTTCCTGGTGCAGTTCAGAAACTTGTGGTAGGTCGTCAAACCCTGACCTGTTCAAGGTCACAGTATACAGTTGCTAATATGATTGGATGGAATACTAATGTGTATGCCAACATTGATACATAACACCCCTGTCGATAGATAAACACGGAAATCTGCTTACATAGCACAAATTATGCAATAAACCATGAACTCGCTAACACAGGCTAGAGGAGTTTCCATGAAACAAAGTAAGACTAACCCAAGGCAAGGACACACCACATGGAAGACATTAAGAATACATGCAAAACATTTAATTTATTCACATTTCTCCACACTGTCCCAGGTTCCCCCAATGCCACACACATTGAGCCCGAAATAAATCCGGATCCCTTAAACCCCAAAGAACAGAACAACAGCTGTAATCGCCCGCATAAATGAATAACGGGCCGTGTCCGGGCCGTATCCGGGCCGTATCCCAGCGCACTTAGATTCTGGACCCAAACAATCCCGAAAGGGTTTCTTAATGACGTAAGGTGATGGACTGGGGAGGTCCTTTTTCACGCGTGTTTTGGCTTTAGAAGACATATGAACGTCGTGTGAAAGTTCCTTTATTGCGAAGATGTTGTAAATTCTATAATATGTATATAATGTCACAGCACAAACTAGGTTAGATATAGATGATAGTATTACCTCAAGCTCAAAGATGCGAAAATAATTTATAACATAGCTGTTATATACAACATGTCCCGGAATTAACGCACTCCACCAAACACCCGAATTAGAATATTATGTTATTTATCATAATGCATACACTGATTCTTGACTATTATGTTTAGAACATTGTTGTTTTGCATCATGCTGAGATAGGAGCATTTTGGCCTCGTATAGGAAATTCTGTTTCCTTTTTCTTTTGTTACTTTTTGTTTTTATATAGTTTGGTTTTTTATTTTATAATTTAGTTTGTGCACTTCCTGTACGACTCGCAATAAACACTTTTTCTTTCTTTCTTTTATTTATTAAATCAGTTCTACTGATTGTGGGAGAAAATTGTGGTCACATTACAAATGTACGCAAGCACGCAGTCCCACACGTATAAGGGTCTAGCATGGTAGCTACTTCGGCCATTTTGGTTTGTTTTGACTGAACAGTCAGCGGAAGTGTGACTTTAATTTACGTAGCTTTAATTATCTTATGAATGAATAAAAATGACCTATCTTCAAAATTACATAAATCGATTCAGTAAATGATTCTGAACGAACTACTTTCATAAAGTGCATTAATTCAGTTACACATCGTATAGATGCAGTATAATTCACACTGAAATTGTTATTTCAAAACGTAGGATGTATTAGGTTGTTTACGCAACGTCTCGTTGTTTGAAGCAAAATATACCCATTAGTGCGACGCTTACTTTTTGATTGCTTAGCCGTCAGTTTGGCCGCTAGCATCGTGTTGGCTACAACTGTTAGTTGAAAATTGTTTGATCTGTTTACTATATTATTTAAGCACCTTTTCTTACCCACAAGGAAACAACAACAAAACACCCAGGTACATCAATAAGTGGCCAAAGTTACACCAAACAGCAACCGTAACTAAACAACGCAATCGTGTCCCGAATGTCTGCCCATCATGAACCTTCGTATACGGCCCCAAGACGTCCAAAATAAGAAATTTGTTCACGTATGAGTCCAAAAAACGTCCGCAGAAGTTAAATTTAATCGAGCAACTAGTTAGGAAGAGAGGGCACGTACACGCACGTGCAACGGACGAAATGGGAAATTGTCCTTTTGCGAAATAACCTATTCATAGTGCGGAGCTAATGTGCCGTGAAAACTACTATTATGTACAGATGTATGGGAATTATGTGTTGTATTTTGGGGAGCACAAAACGGCTGGAAATGTTGGCAGTGAAAGATTAAAGGTTTTGAGAAAAAATTGTAAAGGATTAGCAATCAAATAAAACCAATTTGTAAGGTAAGGGATTAGCAATTTCGGCTGATTATTGAGGTTTTCATAGCAGAAATTTATTTCGAACATATTCTTTATTGTTCAAAACGCAGCGTATTTTATTTTCGCAACCTAGATACAATTTTTGTTTTAGTCACGTAAGAAGATTTTTGGGACGCACCCGAAGGACCAAAAATATTTCAACTAGATTATTGCACCAAAAATGTCATTGTGTTTAAAGCATAGCCTATATTGTTCAGGGCTAAATTCACGTCCTACCCTCTATTTTTCCTTCCTTATAGCACGATGTTGTCGCGTGCAACGAATGCCACACCACTTGCAGCGAAGCCTTTGCCACCACGAGGCGCACATTGCACCCGACAACCTGTCATTTATACCAGAGCAAAAATATACAATTTCACATTTATACCAGAGCTAAAAATTTACAATTTCACCACAAAGCAAGAGTGAACAAGTCTTTAGAAAAAACGCTTTTGAAGTGAGGTTAGCAATATTGTCATGTGAACAAATATACTCGACCTTTGAACGAAAAGGATCGCTTCAAATAAGAAGGCGAATGAGCTCTACATAGAATATACTCAATAAATAAATATAAGTTATCTACTCAAAACCCGTGGCTCGGGCGGTTTTTTACAGTTGATGCCCGCGCGAAATTACGTCATCGCCGCTCTAGTGTAAAAAATGGGTGTTTCTAAGTATTCGATTGTTTTTGTTAAAGCTGATAAAAGGGCCGGGTAAACTGGTACCCAGACGGACGCGACCTCTACCGTTGCTTTTAGAAATGCGAGAGTTTCTTTTTGCCGTAAGCAACCACTGTGACGAATTTACTGAATTCTCGTGGGATCGTAAAGAAATGGGATCGTCAAGTTTAAACGCGGAATCGAGGGTGACCTCTAATGTAGGGATAATTTACGACAGACTTACCTTCTATGAATATGGACTTGTTTGTGGCATAACACTTTATTGGTCTAATCTACGATTTGTTTTATGTCGTGAGACGCATTATAGACATAAATCTCACACGCCCAAGGCAGAAACAAATAGGAAGAATAGATTAGAATACACTTCATTATGTACACCACGATTGTGTATATTCATTTATAAAAGCCATTTGGATTCTTAGAGACAATTCATAGGATCAAACTGACAATCCGTATTGCTCGCAGAAGGTCAAGGTTTTATAGCCAACTATCCAATTTATTAAGCTTCGATTTCCTCTGAGCCATCAGTTAAAACGAATAAAAATAAAAAAGCACCTGATAACATTATTTGTTATGTTCCTACTTTATGATCGCCGTGGAACCTTATGTAAAATAATAACATAATTGGCTTCCGAAACACTTTTGAGTTTCCTTAAGAAGGCGTCATTAGACAATGTTAGGGAAGTTTCTTTTGTTTCTTCCTGACATTCTCGACTTCGTTAAACTTCAATCGTTATAACACGCGTTTTATTAGACCGAACTTTTAAAAAACACTTCCTCTAAGCGGAACAAGAAACCGTTCCTTTATGAATATTTACAATTGTTCACGAAATACTACTTCAAAAGTTTTCCATTCCCAAGAGTCCAGAACGCAAACTGAAGATAAATTAAAAATGAAAAAAAAAAGAAAACGGGCGTGATATTTTTTTTTTAATATTCTATTATACGTCGACAGAACGTCGAATGGAGCCAAAACGCTCCGGAACTAATTTCGTTTTGGAATTATTGAAAATGTCAGTAATGGTATTTTCGGCGGACGTTTAGAAATGGAAAAGTTCTTTGATCGCACACGTTTAATGAAACACAAAAGACTCGACGTGTCCCTTTTACGAGAAAAACTGTTATATAAAATATTAAGGCGAAAGGATAGGCCAAACTACAAAATAGACCTCTCTTGGAAGGACTACTACTACTAGACGGATGGACTAAATATATAAAAAAAAAATACCTAATTCGCATAACATATTTGACTTTAAATTTTAAGTTTAATTTTTTTATTATTGTTTATACTTTTGTCGGAAAAAAATCGAATATATCCTCTTTAAATCTGCAATAATTTGCTTACTGCTTTCAAAGAACTGAAGCGATTTAAATATTTTTTTCACACGATCATAGACAATTTATTGCTTTATTAAATTTAAGTTCAAAATTGTACAATATTATTACTTATAGGTGCCGTTAAATCAATAATATCATAATACCGGCGCTGGCGCTCACTCAGACGCGAGGGCCAGTCTCACCCTAGCGTTTGCACGGGGAGGCTGTGTCGCATGTTAGCGCGCTCCGCTCTATAAACTTTACGTGAAAGAGTAAACAGTGCAGATAGTACGTTTGGTACAGTAGTACGGTTGAGCTATTCTTTTTCTATTTATTGATCGAAGAAAACACTATCAAAGAAAAGCGAAAATTTATGAGTATTGAAAACGAAGAAAAATCTAGCCAGCCACAAAAAAAAAAAAACAAAAAACTATAGAAAAAGAAAATGAAGCAGTGAAGTCAAGATCCAACGAAAGTAATACAGAAGAAAAATAAAATACATGGAAATTAAATTATAATGATAGCAATACAGAAGAAAAAAGAAATGAAGATATTATTATATTAAAGTCAAACTCTAATGAAAGCAATACCATCTGTATTGCTTTCATTAACTACGTATTTACAATCTACGTTTGTTAGGGAAATGCAATTTAACTAGTTTTGATTGGTTAATAACAATTTTTTTAAATGGTCCAAATAAAATGTTAAGTAAATATTATTTTGATATTTTCGTTTTTATGGTTTCGTAGCCAAATGACATAAACCATTTTTCTCCAAGTCAAGTCATTTGAAATATAGACACTTCCAGAGTGGTCAAATGTGCACCCCTCTAATTTTTTAAATAAGTGTACAATAAAATATGTGCTGGTAGATCTCAATGAAAAATTTCAATGAAAATTGGTTTGAACGAGGTGTAGTCATAAAGCCCGGTTTCCACCGCGAGCGGAACGGACCCATTATTGACTTCGTTAAAATCGCAAACGCAAACTGCATACTTGTATTTCCTTTGTTGGTGGAAGTTTAACGAAGTCATTAATGGGTCCGTTCCGCTCGCGATGGAAACTGGGCTTTAGTTTTCGAGATATAGCACATGTTCAAAAACCGCAAATATAAATTTGTCATTCATACAAACACTATGGAAAACAAAGTTAAAAACAAAACTTTGCTTGCTACTACGGAACCCTTCATGGGGGAGTCCGACTCGCACTTGGACAGTTTTTTATTAGTCTAAGCACATTAATAAAAAGCGTTATTATTTCTTTTCACAAAAACAAATTGAAATTTTATGTATTTTGATTTACTCTAACTACAATAACTGTACTCGGTAAAGAATATTTTGTTCTCAAAACAAGCATTGCAAATGTTCTGAGTCTGCCTACATTCAATCGATTTATGATGATAAAAGGTAGTATTGTAGCGACAAAAATTCTTCGAACGCATCTGCGTCCGTTGATACTCTTTGACAGTCGGGGGATGAGCGGGCGCGCGGGGCGGTCAGCGCGCTGGCCGCTTGTTTCACGTTCAATGCTCAAGGACGTTGGGCTATCCTTTCGCCTTAAGACTGATTCAGTTCCATTTTGCACAAAGCTACCGGATTTAAGGCTCCAAGTTTTGTAATGAATAACTGAACAAGAAAAATTAAGGGGAAATTATGTGCCGTTTTATACTTAGTTTATGTACCATTCAATTATGTGTATCTTTTAGTCAAGGCTCTGGAAATAGAAAATTTTATTTAGTTCTTCAGAAAATGTAATCGTTATGTAAATATATAAATCAGTGCAATTGTTAAAATTAAAACTAGAATAATTCATTACTCACGTAGCGTAGGTACGTGCTTAGATTTCAAAATACCTGTTTATTATTTACGGTTTTGGAAATATAATTTCTCAAAAGAATAACACAATCAGAAATAAAAAACAGAGAAAATACAATAATATAACTTAAAACTACTTAAAGCCGATTGGCGCAGTGGGTTAGTACTATGACAAAATTACATTAGGATTTCGTAAGTCTTAGTAGAAGTGTCGTAATCAGCGGATACAGGTCGGACATCACGTAGCTATCATCTGGTGTTCCACAGGGTTCTATCCTTGGGCCTTTATTATTTGACATATTCGTCAATGATATAGGTAAATGTTTTCAACATACTCAGTTCCTTTTGTATGCAGACGATCTGAAGGTGTACAAATCAGTGAAAACTGCTGACGATTGTGCTCTTTTCCAACGAGACCTGGACCGACTGTCCGACTACTGTGCCAGTAATAAGCTCAAGTTAAGTTTGCCTAAGTGTAATTACATCATTT
The DNA here is from genome assembly GCA_937001585.2 of Brachylomia viminalis. Taxonomy (NCBI): domain Eukaryota; kingdom Metazoa; phylum Arthropoda; class Insecta; order Lepidoptera; family Noctuidae; genus Brachylomia; species Brachylomia viminalis. The sequence goes on along the minus strand of OW443307.2, from coordinate 1,512,682 downwards.
TTACCAAAAAGAAGAACCTTATAAATTTTACATACACCCTATGTCACACACCACTCGCTAAATTGAACTCTATTCGAGATCTGGGTGTTATATTTGACTCGAAACTCTGCTTAGACCTGCATATTGATAAAATTGTAAACAAAGCTTACCAGATGTACGGTTTTATTATGCGGTCCACCCTTAACTTTAAAAGAACCACATCTTACTTATGCCTGTATAAAGCCCTAGTTCGATCTCAGTTGGAGTATGCTGTTTCGACATGGAACCCCTTTTATAAAAAATACACGGAAATTATAGAAAATGTACAATACAAATTTCTACGCGCTATGCACTACAGGTGCCACAGATCTTATCTACCTTATTCCCAGTTGCTCAGCAAGTACAAAATCTTATCATTAAACTGTCGTAGAAAACATCTTGAAGCTATCACGCTATACAAAATTGTTAGAAATAAATTCAACTGCATAAACCTTAATAACATGATCTGCTACGCAATACCTAGGACCTTCCACAGGCGTCAGGTGCGCGCAGGTACACTGTTTCCAATATCCTGCTGCCGAACCAACTCCGGCCTGCGTTCACCTGTCCGCCGCATGGTTGACTTGTACAACAAAACTTTTGTAGATATTGACATCTTCAATAGCCCATTAGGAATATTCAAAAACCTTATCTTCAAAACTCTTGAGAATTAATGGATAATATATTATTGTTTATTGTTTTGTTTTTAATATTATTATGATAACCCGTGGACAGTGTTGTGGGTTACATTATTAACAAAATGAAAATATTGTTATACTAGTTTTAAGTTTTCATGATGTAACTGTTTGCTGTTCCTGTCAATAAAAAAAAGGGTAGTTGTAGAGAGAAAAAAGAATGCTCACACGAAACTAAGTGCTGGATATCGTATGCTTAACGCCACTTCATTTACCTCATTTTTATATAATGACAGAAGTTCTAATTAAAATAATGATTTCATTTTATAAACCTAGGTACAAAATCACTAATTCCAGAAACTATCACTTAGGTTCACTATCTTTTTCCCACATATACAAGGACGTAAGGTCAAACTATTCTAACTGAGTATCTGACTCCAACCTGCTTCGAACTATAACTAACATCTAAGTATTAACTAAATGGTTTTTATTTCATTGTCAAAGTCAAAGTCAAAGCATTTATTTCAAATAGGCACATAAAAGGCACTTTTGAACGTCAACATTTACATTTAAATAGAATTGATTCTAGTCGCCCCTTCCAAAAGGTAGTTTCGTATGGAGAAGAATGGACAAGAAACTCCATTGTTACTCTTTTAAAATGTGTTACAATACTTTGTATACATTAATTATATAATTATATGTGAAGACGATGCACCTATAATAAAAATTACCCTACCAAAATAGGTAAAAAGAATTTAATAAACGTAGCAATGATAAATAATTTAATTAAATGATAGATACATGGTGTTCACATATTTACAAACATTGTAAAAGTATACGATTTCCCAAATTATGTAACCAATTAATATGTCAGTGTGTGAGTTAAAGTAGTCACAGAATGTAAACCAATGTCATAAAAATAACAAACCATACAATTAAAGTAGAATTGAATGAATTTTCCATGAATTGGAAATACTAATCGGTACGACAACTTGTTTGTATCACAAAAATCATATGACCAGACAAATTATTTATTTATTTATCATCCTACTGGAACGTCATACAGCAATTACACCAACGGACACACTTCGTCCGACACGGGAATAGAACCCATGACCTCATGCTGAGCAGCAGCGCTTGCGGCCACTAGACCCACGATGCAGTCTTCTTCTCCGTATTAATTATAATAACTGTCGACTATTTGGATTTAATTCAATCAGCAGATTTAACACCAGAGGGGGTTATGATTTTCGAATTGAAAATTAAATTAATAAAAAAGTGAGTGTCTGCCAATCTCTACGGCAGAAATAATTTTTTTTTAGGGAAATTCGTTATTTCGTGCAGTATTGTATGCTAACTTTTTCTTTAAAATATACAATGAGTTTTTTTTTTGTAATACTTTAACTTTTTCATTCATATTACCCCGTTAACGTCAATGACCTTTTCGAATGTAGCTGCACCAAACTGCACACGAAATATTACCATAACAACCACAGTAGATGGATTGGTGGCACACTTTTGAAGAATAAAAACTGTGGTTTGAATTTTTTGCCTGAAAACACATTGCATGTATGTACATACATATACTCACGCCTTTCCCCATGGGGATAGCCAGACAATAGAGAACGTCACCAACTACGACTACATACTAATGATATGACCGACTCGTTGGTCTACTGGTCTCAAGCGCTACTACTGAGCTTGCGGTCCTGTGTTCGATTCCCGGGTCAAGGAAAGTGTTATTGAGTTTATCCATCCAGAATTTCTCGGTTGCAGCCCGGAGTTACATTAGCGGCCGCGTGATGTCCATAGGATCGCCTTCTATTACATGGGACTTAAACATACCTACACTACATGATGACTATAGGTACAGGTCTTCATAACCCTTTGGAGAAATCAATGTGTTGTTAAATTATATTATGTATGTTATGTCTAATAATTGTTTTAATGATACCTACCCTATGAATAATACCTACCCTATGAATTATACCTACCGTATGAATAATACCTACCCTATGAATGATACCTACCATATTAATGATACTTACTCTATGAATAATACCTACCCTATGATTGATACCTACCCTATGGATTATACCTACCGTATGAATAATACCTACCCTATGAATGATACCTACCATATTAATGATACTTACTCTATGAATAATACCTACCCTATGATTGATACCTACCCTATGAATAATACCTACCCTATGGATTATACCTACCGTATGAATAATACCTACCCTATGAATGATACCTACCATATTAATGATACTTACTCTATGAATAATACCTACCCTATGATTGATACCTACCCTAAGAATGATACCTACCATATTAATGATACCTACCCTATTAATGATACCCACCCTATTAATGATACCTACCCTATTAATTATACCTACCCTATTAATTATACCTACCCTAATAATTATACCAACCCTATTAATGATACCTAGCCTATTAAAAATCACTCCTGACCCTTCCATCTAAACGTTACCTAACCACTCAACACCCCGTTCCAGTCATAATCGTAAAACAATTGAAATGAGCTCGAGCTGGTTGTAAACGATCCCCCACTTATACCCACTGCATTGGAATCTTTCCAATTTGTAATTACTGTACGGCTGTACGGTGGAAACCACTTCAGCCCTGTTACTGATTGCAGCCATTAACGCAGGTAGAAACGTGACCGATACGTAGGTACTTGAAGCCAACTTTTTGGTCCTTTGTCGCTTGCGATACGGCACTTGTTATGCGGACTAGATTTTTGTGTCGCTTTGTTATGTTGAGTAAAGAAAGGCTTTTCTTTATTTCACCCTTTCAGCTTCAATATACGATTGGATTAATCGGATATTTAAGACATTTAAAATACAGAGTGTATCCGAAAAGTTTGGTAAATTTAAGGGTGTGACACAGACCATCAAACTGAACAACATTCCCCGCGGGACCAACATCGTAATCGCTAAAAAATTATCAAGCGTCCCATATATTTGGGTCGAGTAGGTAATTTTGTATGGGACAGTTGATAATTTTTTCTCGATTACGATATTGGTCCCATGGAGAACACAGTTTGATGGCCTGCACCACACCTGTACACCACACATCCGTAAATATGACCACACCTTTCTGACACACGCTGTATATATTGTGAAAAGCAAGCATTTCACGACACCTGACACACAGAATGTAATTAAGTCCAACATGAAAACTTGTTTCGGCTGTTACGTCGGAAACTGGCTGTGACATAAATTAGGTGCCATACTCTTGCGCTTGGCAATGTCTGGCAATAGGCCAATTGAACGAATAATGAAGTCAGATGGTAGGTTTATGAGTGAAAAGATACGATTGATCACCGTCGCATTGATGCAAAACTACAATCTATTGTTTAATGCTATTTAACTTCTGGTCCTTTAGTTAGATGCCTATTTGTACGGGTAAGTTGCAGCACACTCAGACGAAAGGTGAATTTTGAAGGATAACGGATGATATTTAGTAAGCAGTAAATAATTGGATGTTAAATAAATAAATAGCCACAGCCTCTTTTACGTAATATCAAGTTACATGTCTGGAGGCAAACCATGGTATTGATGACGAATTAATGTTTTATTTCATCATAAAAAAACATTGCCTAGTTATCTATTATCTATCAGGGAATCTATTAGGATCAGCGCAGACCAGCAAAATGCTCGAGCAGCTTTTCATTGATAAATTATTAATGAACTAAAATAGAGTTCAAATGGCGTGTGATTGCGCATATTTAATTTCACTCGTTTGACAGTAAAAAAAACGCACAGTAAATGCACAGTAGCATGTCAATAAAATATGATTACAGGGATTCTTATTAACACATTTACTGGTTTTACTAAATCACACCTACGAGTAATAATCGTTTCGTACAGGCGTCAACTCGCGGCTCGAAAGAAGTCGAGTCTTGTAATTTGCACGCGATAATAAACAGCTGACGCACGCAGAAAACAGCTAACAGACTAATCGAATTAAAACAGAATGGGATCGCAATTATATTATATTCTATTTCACAAACGACATTACCAACACGCTTTATTAATTGCATTGAAATAGCCTCGTCAGCTATCATTGTTTGCGAGAATTGATCATGATTAGTTGTCGCGTGATGACGCTGTCACACGGACAGCTTACACATTATATTTATTGTGTTCGCAATGCTGACAGTTGGATTAATTTGGGTTTCAATTTTATTGTCCTTTTTATTTTTTGTGGTGTTTAATTATTCACACTATTATAAATGCGAAAGTGGAGCTCACTGGGTTGGTTTTTAACGGCTAGACTAACAAATTGTAAAGTTGTGCTTGTTATGTAAAACATGGGCACTTTTCAAGCATAAAATTAAACCTGAAACTCGTGACATATTAATTTGCGTATAAATCTAGTCCTTATATGCATTGAAAACTAATCAGTTCTACACCCTTGCTTAAACTAGGCGAGTCATAACAAATGATGAGTTTTGCTAACATAATTAATTCTGTTTTATTCCCAGCATCCCTGTAATCTCCCGACACACGGTATTTTACTTAGCCCACCACACATTCCTCAGTGGCTGCTACAGCCAGGCTTTAAACAACCACTATTTAATTACGCATGACGTCACATAGGGAACTCATTAAACAATCTGAAATCCGCAGGGAAATTAATTGCGAAAGAAGTGACTGGTTTCCTTACTGGATCGGTTTCTTGGGTAGTACGGGTTTCGGGTTCGTATGGAACGAAGTATTGTTTTGTTTTTCTCAATGTTTTTTTTTTTTTGCAAAAACTTTGCCTCACACTAGGAATTTCTCCTGTATCGTGGGTGCGTTTACAAACATTTAAACTCACATAAACAAACAGCCAAACCCGGAACAACTACTTGCAGGTCATACAAATATTTGTTCCGTGCGGGGATCGAACCCGCGACACGTAATGCAGCAGTCAATCGCTTAACCACTGCGCCAGCCGTGGCGTCAAATGTTTAAGCACTTAATATTTAAGCATTCATATTTAAACATTTAAGCTATTTAAGCACTACGCACTGCACAACACGGGTAACATTCAACTATTTTCAGCACCAATTGCTCGGAATGTAGGTAGATGTAGGTAGATGAACCCCGCATCACACTCAGTACTCGAAAACCATTGCATTTTGGATATTATAATTCTGTCAAAGTAAAACTTAATTTTATCAATGTTACTTGTTACAATCTTTTATAAAATTGTTTAATAAGTGTTAGAAAATGCGTTTGTGTCATCGCGCTGCACAGTTAAATATTTCCCATTCATAACAACTAAGAAGTATTAAACATTACATAATTTATGTATTCGTAAATGTTTTTTATAGGCGCCAGAGTCTGCACAAACCACCCAATCTTAAGTTTAATGCTTTTAGAAGATCTGAATGTCGATAATCTGTTTTGTTTATGTTAAAATAAAGACATTTCTGAATCAAAATGAAATCATTTTCAGCACCAATCGTAAGACTTTGATCTTCCTTCCTCAAACTTTTCGGGCTTGGAATACTTCACGTCGTGGGTGTCTCGATATATTTCAATACAGTGTGGTGTGTCCCAACTGTTGATGTCACTATTGAAGTCAAAGAAACCATCATTTATTTGAGGCACGCCTTATGAATAGTCCTGAGTTTGAATGGTTTTATAAGAAGGGAGCCACGCCTGATGTCCGGTCCTAACTCATCGCATATTCAATTTCTTGTGAAACCTCTCTCATTCATATACATTAAATTTTTTTCTTGGTGTTCCAGTCAAATTCTTCATATTTAATTTAAATTCTGAAGAGGTGACTTATATTTCTTGTTATAAAACTAGATTTATCATTTTAAATTGGGAAAGACGAGGCCATGAATAAAACTGTGTACTAAAACAAAATTGTTGACTTTGAAAGTTGTGTACTCAAACACAATCTATTTGTATAACATTTTAAACTTAGTAGGTACTTATTATTTATTGTAATATAGGTTTTATTGTTTTGTTTTCTCATAACTTTGTTACGCAGAATTTTACTAAATTATAGTTTATTCAAATCAACCTAGAAACATTTTGGGACCTAAAGTTCGGGAGATTATTGGAAAGAGGTTTTATATCAGTGCCTACCCAGCCCTATTTAAACGTCACATTTTTAAAGAGCCCCGAGTGAGGTCAAGATATTAATAATACGGCATTTGTAGCAATTTTTATTTCCCTTTTCTGTCGGCTATAGCTATAGAATCCTGGAGCTCAGGACCAAAGATCGATGTTAGGCGATACATATTGCGGGATACGCTCGTAAAATTCACGTTAGTACCTTAAATAAATAAATCCTGTTCGTGTGCTATTTAGGGAATATTGGATTCTGTAATAGATATTATGTGTCTTCATTAATTTTCGTTGGTTTAAGTACCAACAATATCTACAGGTTTTTATTATTTTACTTACAATATTATGTTGATCAAGGTTCATGGACCTATTTCTGAACACAATGGCAGGTGTAGGTACACTTTCTTAAAAGATTAAGTAACAAACAATCGCGTTTGCAGGTAGGTATGTAAATTATATTTTCTAATTACCTGGTTCGAGTGTAAAACTTCGCAGATACAAATTGTTTCTTCAGTGTGTAAAAAGGGTAATAGAATAATTATTAATTACACTTATTATTTGTGTAGCAGAGGAAAGGCAGTAACAGCGAGGTATAAAGGGATTTAAGATCGCACTTTGTATTCAGTGGCAGATGTTTTCCTCCTAAATTCAGAATATATTAGTAAATTATAAATTTTTCATAAAGTAAAAATTCTAAAGCAGCAGTTCCTTGAACAGAAGGAATAATTAATGGATCAGTATTTAACCAAATATTTATAATGACTAACATCTAAACGTATCTAGCTAATTCTGTTTGTAGTGGTAATAAATTACATTACATTTACTAGAAGGTACCCACTACCGACCCTTTTCACCAAACACGACTAGGAGCATACTAATAAAATTAACTTCAACCTTTAGATCAACGTAAGACCTTTAGGTAAGTATTATTTATAATGCAAAGAATCTTTTAATATAATTAGCATTTTTTTATATTACTTTAACTCTCTTTACGAAAAGAGAATATAATAAGGAATCCATACTATATTCTATATAAAATTCGTAAAAAAAAATGTTATCTTTGTAATCTTTATCTGAATGTATACTATTGCTATAGACTAATCTTTACTAATGTGTGTTATACAAATAGGTGCTGCACGTACTGCTACTAATACTCCTAGCGATTACACACTTTCACATCTACCTGTGGACAGCGCTGTGGGTTATATTATTACAAAAATTGTTTTTGTTATAAGTATTAGGTGCACATTTTTATAATGTAACTGTTTGCTGTTCCTTTCAATAAAAATAAAATACTAATAATATAAATAAGGAGTTTCTTGCTCGTTCTTTTCCATATGTAGGTACCTACTACGCTTGGGAATGGGCAACTAGCTTCTTATTTTTGACTGATCGACCCCTGGACAATTCAAAAATGGCTGTCATTGGTTTAATTGATATAAACGCTTTGAGTTTTGAAATTCGAAGCAACTGCACGGATTTCGATAAAATTTGGCAAGGAGATAATATGCCACCCTGTAAAAGGACACAGGCTACTTTTTGTTCCGGTAGCACGTTCCCGTGGGGTAATTTCCAAAATCTACGTTTTAAGATTATTTTTAAGTTTTCATAATATTTACACTTAAAATGAGTTTTAATTAAAGTTAGATTTAAATTATAAAAATATTTTGGACAAGGTCTGTTGAAAATTGCATCCTGCTCTGATAAAGGTCCAAACTTCCCAAGACAACCCCTATTTTCCAACCAGCACTGCTGCTGCAGCTCAGCTTAGGGATATTTTCAAACTACGACTTTTGTAAATAAATTAACATACAAGCTTATAAAATCAAAATACTCACTAATAACAGTAAAGTTGACCCTCAGATTCCTGGTAGGCGAGTTTTTGAAGTCGACCCTGCAGCGATAGACCCCTGCATCCGTGGACACAACGCTGTCCACGAACAACACGGCTGGGTTGGCGGCCGCACGGAAATAAGCGCGCGTACCGAAGCCTGCAGGTGAGGACCAGAGCTTTGGCTGCGACGCTAAGCGGCCTCGGACGTCGTAGCTGAGGAAAAAATAATTTTATTGGGGTTATTTTAATGATTAACAATTATTAGGACATTATTGGAGGAAAATCATCGTTTTTACCAGGAAATGAACTTTCAGGTTATGGTGATGTTATGGTGTTGACAGCAGAGCAGTGGTAGCCCAGTGGTAACGGCCGCGACTAACGAGTTGTAGGTCGTTGTATCGAACCCAGAAAGATGCTTTACTTTGTGTAAATTATTTCATCACCACTGCTTTTAAAACGGTGAGAGAAAACATCGTGACGCAACCGGCTTGTCCTACAACCAAAATTTCGAAGACGTGTGAAATCAAAAAAAAACTATTAAAAAATTAAAAGTCATTTATTCAAACTAGGCTGAGAATCAGCACTTTTTGAACTTCAAAATAACATAAGACAGCCCCCCAAAACGCCCGCCCTTCACCACTTCCTAGTGCTTTAGCTGGGAAGAAGAAGTGGCGGAACAAACTCCCCAGCAGCACTGCTGTCTGTTCAGTTAGAAGAACTGGATTCTATACAGTAATAAGTAATTAACATTACGAAACACAAGAACATTACAATTATTTGCCAAATGTCAGCTAGCACACGCCAAAACTGAAAACTAAACTCAAGCAGAAATAAATAATAAAAAAACGTAAACCGAACTTAATACATAATAAAAAGCCTCCAGGCATTAAGGGAGTGCCCGCTTACATATGCAATGCTGCATAATGTTTATATATGTAGCTGTAACTTGTAGTCACAAATGATAAACTAGGACCTTCAAAGTAAAATAAATAAACAGTTAATTAATATTAACAATAACAAAACCATAGTCAGCAAGATGACCTGTCACCACAAGCAGCACCCGTTCACGAGCATAACGCAAAGATCAGCCACTACCCCCCTCGCCATATTTGAGGGAAGGAGGCAACCCGACCCCCGACGCTACCGCAAGCATTGACATCTAAGGGAGCATGACGAACTTGCTGCCGGTTGCTCAAAAGAATAACATGATCAATTTGTCGAGGTCACTAGCTAACCATATATTGCAATACAACTTATTAAAAAAAAACATTGAAATGAGTAGAGTATGTCAATAATAAATAAAAATTAAATTATACTAAATTGACTAACATATTCAAACAAAATTAACAATAATATATGAACTCATATAACTTGTCAGTAGGTAAGCTAATTCTGGAGAATGAACATAAACATTGTTTTGAGTTAATCACAGCGACCAACTATGTGTATCGTTTAAGTAATCGTTGATAGCATAGTATGCCTTTGAACAAAGGTTGGATTTTACTTTAGATTTAAACGCATTAAAAGGAAAATCAAACAAAGAAGAGGGAAGCTTGTTATAAAAGTTTATACCAAGGCCAACAAATGAGTTATGGACCTTATGAAGCTGGTGAAAGGGAGCACGTAGCTTGTCCTTGCTTCTAGTGTTAATATTATGAATATCACTGTTTTTTATGTATAAGTGTATAATTTTACCTAATATATACGATGTTGGCGAAGATTAATTTGTTAGGCCACCGTGAGGATACCAATATCTTAAAAAAAATCTCTCACTCTAGCACCTAGCTGGTAAATTGCTGAGTGGCATCTACCAACCCGCACTGGGCCCGCGTGGTGGGTTATGGCCCACTCCCTCTCACCGAGAAGAGGCCTGTGTGTCCCAGTAGTGGGAACATTATAGGCTGATGATGATGGTCTTGTCTAGTAAGGACAGGTTAAGGTCCGCTTGTACCACAAATCACTAAATACGTTTATCGTTAAACAAATTTAAAACGTTGTTCCGTTTCTGTCAATCGTTTGAAAATGACAGACAGAATTATATTTCAAATATGTTTTCGCTAAACCGATTTAGTGATTTGTGGTGCATGCGGACCTAATGTACCATAGATTTTATCGAAGGGATTTCTGCAGAGTTGTGTTGTCTGTACTTTGTTTTGTTTATTTATTTAAATATTGTACCCAATCGGTTCACTCAGATATATCACTAGTTATAGGCCATCACATTCACAACGGATAACAACAACAGTATCTCTAAAATACAAAATGATTTAGATAATACAACAGTTTCAGAATCGGCAGTAGTGGAGCCTAATGACTGTCATCACCTAATAAACAACTCGGACAGTAACCTAAAATTGATAACGCACAATATCAGAAGTATTTATCGGAACATAGATCAGTTTCTTGTATTTCTAAAACGCATAGACACTCACTGTGACATTTTGGTTTTTACAGAATGCTGGATCTCGGAACATAAGCCTATACCACAAATAGATAATTACAGACTTTATTACTCCACTACTAACCATAATAGAAGTGATGGCGTCGTTATATACATTCACATGGATTTATGCCATACTGTGGAGGAACCAGTACTTGTTGATGCTAGCTGTCTACTAATAAAAAGTAACAATATTGCCATTCTTTGTGTGTATAGGTCGCCATCTAACCGTGACATAGACCCCTTTCTTACATCTCTTGAAACAAACTTACGATCGATCCGAGAGTCTCATACAGTTGCTGTTCTTGGTGATATCAACATTGATATCAAACCCTTCAACGACGATCGGAAAAGCGAACAGTATCTCAATCTTTTAGCTGAAAACGGTCTTCTGCCTGCTCACCTTTTTCCTACACGTGAGTCTAACTGCTTAGATCACATTATCCTTAAAACAAATAGTAAAGCGCAAACATTTGTAATCAAAACTAACATCACTGATCATTTACCCGTCTTACTTAATTTAATACAACAAAAACAAGACAAAGGCCCAAAATTCAAACAAATTATCAATTACGATAACGCGGTCAATACGCTTGTGAACAAGTATTCTTGATATAGATGATCCAAATACTGCAATTGACATTTTGATAAAGTACATCAAAGACGCTTTAGATATAAACACCACAGTTCGTAAGGTTCCTAATAGGAAGCAAATACTTAAGCCATGGATTATTACCGGTTTACTCAGATGTATCACCCACCGCGACGCCCTACACAAAAAACTGAAGGCCTCTCCTTCAGATGAAGTTCTAAAGATCTCCTATCATAGGTACAGGAACTTTTGTAATGATGTTCTAAGCAAGGTTAAAGAGAAATATGAAACCTCGACGATTGAAAATTGTAAGAATCCAAAACAAACTTGGGAAATGATACGAAAAATCACTAATACTACTAAAAGCAAAAATCCAGCGGAAGAATTAATAAGTACTAAGCCACACGAAGCCCAGCAATCCGTAGACAAGATAAATCAGTACTTTGTAAGTACTGGTCAAACACTCGTAGACACTATTACTAAATCCTTTGATATATCTAAAATAAATTGTGATATTAAAACCCATCGTAGATTAAAATCCATCGTACTGCTGGGAACCGATAATACCGAAGTTGAATCCTTAATTCAAAATCTTAAAAATGACTCTGCTACTGGATATGATGGCATACCTACTACATTCCTAAAACGCATAAAAAGTATAATAAGCCCCTCACTGACTCACATTTTCAACCAATGTATAAACAAAGGTATTTTTCCAAACTGCTTCAAACATTCACTAATTCATCCTATTCATAAAGGTGGGTCTAGAGGCAGTGTGGAAAATTATCGTCCGATTTCGGTCTTGCCTGCAATGTCCAAGATATTTGAAAAACTTGTCAACAAATGCCTAATGAGCTTTCTAAGACAAGAACATATTATATCAGATTCTCAGTATGGTTTCCAACCTAATAAATCTGCAGAAGATGCGGCGATACAGCTTACAAATTTTGTAGCAAGTAGTTTGGACCAGGGTCAGAAATGTGTCGGAGTTTTCCTGGATCTAGTCAAGGCCTTCGATACTATTTCAATTAACCTACTTCTGACGAAACTCGAAGCGATCGGCATACGCGGCCTACCTCTGCAACTTGTGAAAGATTTTCTTACCAATAGGTATCAATCCGTGAAGATAGGTAACTACATTAGCTCTCCCCTCCCCATCACCTGTGGAGTTCCCCAGGGAAGTGTTCTTGGCCCAGGTCTCTTCCTGATATATATCAACGAACTTTGTCAATATGAACCGTCAAAAGGAAAAATATTTTCATACGCGGATGACACTGCGCTCATATTTCGGGGAGATTCCTGGGCTGAGGCACGGAACCTTGCTGAAAAAGGACTTCATCAGGCATCACTGTGGTTGAACAAAAATCTTTTAACATTAAATGTCAATAAAACCAAATATATAACATTTTCGATGAATAAAACAACACAACCAAATAACTTCATTTTAAAAGCACACGTCTGTAAATATGTCCAGTCATTAACATGCTCCTGCGCGCCACTAGTACAAACCACCAATATTAGATATCTCGGCACTCAAATAGATGATACCCTTTCATGGCATGCACAACTGGATATACTGTCAGCACGTACGCGTAAAATGATATGGATTTTTAGAAAGCTCAGAAACGTACTCAAATTGAAGATGTTAAAAACAGTTTACTTTGCCTTGGTTCAATCAATTTTGGGTTATTGTATTCCGGTATGGGGTGGGACCTGCAAGACAAAAATTATAAGAGTTGAACGCGCACAAAGGTCATTACTCAAAGTAATGTTCAGAAAACCCTTTCGTTATCCCACAATGAGCCTATATAAGGACTGCAATGTGTTGACAGTGAGGCAACTATTCATCCTTCACACTACACTTCGTAAGCATAAAGAACTAACTTACGATGCTAAGTTAACTTATCCTGCACGAAGAAATAACAGAATATGCAAGGCAACTAAACACAAAACTGCTTTCCTTAGGAGACACTCATGTTTCCTCGCTCCTTATTTATATAATAAATTAAACTCTCTTTTAAATATATTCCCTAAAATTTCGCATGAATGTAAATACATTATTCAAAAATATCTTCTAAATTTAAATTACAATGACACGGAATCCTTACTTATGATTACTAAATAAGTTCTCTGTTCGGTCTGCAGCGAATCAAGAGCAGTCAAAGCTCACTCATCCATAACCATACTCCCACAAACACACACACACACACACACACACACACACACACACACACACACACCCTCACACATGCGCACACATCCTTACACACACGCACACACCCTTACACACACGCGCACACACACACACACACACACTTGTCATTCAGCTATAAATTGTACCAACTTACTCGCCGCGGGAGGAAGACCTGGAGTCCTGAAATACAGGGCTGACCTAGTTTAGGCTCCAGTCCACTCCATTTATTATAATTCCTGTACTGTGTTTTTTTTTTCATTAGTGTGGAAAAATAAAGATTATTATTATTATTAAATCTTGAATTGCGCTGTTTTTATCCAATAAATAATAATAATATAATAACATTTCCCGTAATTATGTTACATAATAAAACTTTAACGATACTATTATCCGATTATTCTACCATTAAATTATCCCTAACCGAATGAATACAGCTAATTAGTATCGATGGATAGTGAGTAATGAATGACCCGAGCGGATCTAACTGGTCCTTATCGCCATCTCGGGGTTAGTTAGGCGGAAAGTGGTACTCGAAACAGTATCGTCGTTAACTTCTCGGTCCTTCGACGCTTAAGCTAGAGTAGGATTAAGTAAGGATAATAATCGGAAAAATATAATAATTGTTAAATCAATCTATATAGAAGAAAAGTTAAGATCATAATTGTATTTTATATAGGTAGCCCAAAAACGCGTTTTCAAATTCATATTTTTTTTCCTCGTTTCCTGTATTTTTGTTTACATAATTATTTTGAGCTGAGTAAGAAAGTTAATGTTAATTAATATGTGACCTTGGGTTGATTTTTCTAACGTCAGATATGATATGAGATATCTGTTATAGAGTATATCTGTTAAAATAACGTATGAAAAAAAATCGTCTCAAAAAAAAAACGAAAGATATATTAATTTAGTTGATGATTTTAGTTGTTGAATGCTTCATTGAAGCATGAAGATGCTTCATTGAAGATGTATTATTTTGTTAGATCATTTTATTCATCTCTTAAATTGTATACATTGCAAACTATAGTTCTATATAATTTAGAAGCATTTCTCAATTGGTAAATGTGAGCACCATGGAGCCGATTATTTTGTTAGTGTGATGTATGTTGACTTGAAAGTTTTTAAAAGAGCATGGTAGTTGAGAGTTCGTCATGCTCACTTAAATGACTCGCTGATAGTGGTGCGTGTGGTGCGTGTGTTCCCTACAAAATGGTTGAGCTGGATAGTGCTGCTTTACGCGACATTTTCTTGAACCGGCGCCGTCAGTTGAGACTGATCATCTCTTTACTGTCAGGGCATTTGTAATCTTATATTTAGAATAGTTTCTTTTGTTTTTTTACGTTTTTCTCACATATTGCAACAAAAGTAATGTACCCAGGATTTTGTAATATCTTGATCTAAGAGAGTGTCCTTTGCCCGTTGTTCTTAATGGGGATCTACTTTTTTGAATGGGCAACTAGCTTCAACTTTCTGACTAACTGACCGACCTTTGACAATTTAAAAGTGACTGTAAATGGTTTAATTGAAATAAATGCTTTGCGTTTGAGTTTTAATAAAAGTAACTCGGCAAATAATGATTAGTAACTAAACACTGCAGAAACGAATCAATTGTAAAGTTGTAAAATACATTAAAACACACAAAGTAATTTTGCAAATTCAACGCCCCAGAAAACTGCTATCCCTCTTTCCAACAAAACAAATACACTTGTAAACCCGATGTTTATCTGTATAAAACTAGTCGATAAAATGTCTAAGGCTTTTAGTCTTCGCTGCAGTCTGTAGCGAATCTAAAGCAATCAATCTGCGTGCTTTTAGCATTCAATCGAGAAGAGAGCTGCGACCGGCAACGAGTGTCGTACATAAGTTTAGTGGTGTCTGACATTCCGTACAATCACGAGCATAAATATCTTACACTTACGCGAAATTGAAAAGGGATTTTCTTGTAAAATAACGGTTGTAACTATGAGAAAAGTCTTATATCATAATAATATGGTTCCGACATTACTAAGTTCATAACATTGTAAAATTTCGATCTGAACTTAAGAACTACTCAAAAGTAACGCGGCCAATCACAAAGAAGTCAATAACGCGTTAGGACTTCGCGTTGTGTACGGATGCCATTAAAATACTAATGCTCTGACATCCTGGCTACTTATTGGTGATTTGAATTAGTAACATGTTACTTCTGAGTATCGTCGTGCACGGACATCATAATTCTCCTGCTCTTATCCCAATTTATTTGTTGTCGGCGCAACAAGTCTTTTCCTTCTATACTTCTCTATCACTCGTCATCTCGGTAGTCACTCCCTTTCTAACCATATCCTCTTTCACACTGTCCATCCATCGTTTCTTTGGTCTTCCCCTACTCTTGTAGCCAACGACAGTCATACTCAAAACTTTCCTCACGACATTTTCCTCATTCCTTCGCATCACATCCCTATACTATGACAACTGATATCCACACAACCTTGATTTATCATAGTGCACGAACTGGACAAGGTATTTATTTTCCAGACTGTACATGAGCTTAGATTTGTCTAACAAACATTCAAGTGTTTGAAATCTCTTTCACATTCTCTCCGCTACTTTCGTTGTCTCCATTAAACATGCAGTGCCTGTCTTATTGTGCTTTTTACGTGTCGCGACCTTTTCTTGCCCGTTTGACATTCCACGATATTGTGTTGTTCTTTTCATTGCAGTGTTTGTTGAAAAATTCAGTTATTTGACATTTTCAAGAGCGTTCAGTGGGAGGGAACATGTTTATATTTGCATACAAGTTTTTTGGAAGTGTACTTACATCGTGTTACGAGTTCGTATAAACGACTGTTGCTTGCGAAGTTATGACATTAATTAGAGCCAAGTGTGTGTAATATTGTCTTAGTTTGTTACGTGTTGAGAACTTCTCCTTGTCACTTCATACTTATTTAATTAATCTCTGCGTTAATGCTGTTTGAATTAATTATCCTTTTTGGTGCTGAAAACCTTTTAAAGTTTGCCTGGTTATTTAGCAGGGATATGAATTGCATATTTTTGATTATTAAAGTGCCAATGGCACAAAATATGCTTTACTTAAAAAATATGCTTACTGTTAATAAAGAACCAAATATGATTTCATATTTGGTTCCACAGTAAAAGTTGTTCATAATGATGAGTACAATGACCCCTTAAGAGGTTGATGGTGTTTTACGAATAACCTTAGGTACTGTATTGGGTTGTATAGGTATGTTACTAGAATAAGCAACTCATTTCATATAAACAGTATCCGTTTTTATAAAAGTCAGTTACAGAACTTAGCGATGATGAGTTCAAAACTCGCATCAAACGTATCCTTATCAAAAAATCATATTATAAGATTAAAGACTACTTTGAAGACAAGGAAGTTAGGCAATAATTGCTTCTGTACATGTGGCTTCCCTTGTACCTTATTAACGAAAACGCGAAACGCGAAAGACTCGGACTTTCCCGCAACCCTGGCAGGCATCGGCCCTAGCGGACCCCGTCATTGTTGCTGACATCTCTTTGAGGCGCACGTGGAACACAACGCGCCGACGACCCGGGCCTGGTCCTAATCGGACGGTGAGCTACTCATTGCTCGCCGTCCGCAAGCCCGTGCCTACGGTGGCCGGGAATCGGTCTGGGAATCCCGATGCCCTGGGCGTCTCCTGCGGTGACTAGGGGCGTAAGGGCGTAATTTTTTTTTTTTTAAACGTTACTCCACACTAGGAATTTCTCCTGTATTGCGGGTGCGTTTACAAACATTTAAACTCACATACACAAATAGGCAGACCCGGAACAACTACTTGTAGGTTAAATAAATATTTTTTCCGTGCGGGAATCGAACCCGCGACACCCAGCGCAGCAACCAATTGCTTAACCACTGCGCCAATCGTGCAGTCAATAGTGCATTTTGCCTCTCTCTCACGCGTTCCGTCTCCTCCTTCACGACATTATATACGTACAGTTCTTATTTCCACTCTTTACTAATGGCTGTTGTAGACAGGATATTAATTCCCCTGGCTGGAGGCTTTGAATTAGCTCGAAGGCACCACAGGATTGACCGGTTAAGCAGTCACGGCCTCTCAAGGCCAACTGCGAGATGCCATATATTAAAAAAAAAAGGATATTAATTCAGTTTTGTTACAGTCATTGTAACGGCAATAAGGTCATTGGGTTGAAATAGGCTTTTATTTTTTTATTTATCTTATATGAAGGTTCTTTTGTATTTTGTGAATGTGAGAAAGTTGTATGCCTAACTTGTAAACTGTAGATTTGTAGAACATATCCAATCTTATTAAATACCAGGTATTTGTTGACAGGCCTACACTGTCATCCGATATCTCACCTATAAACACTGTAATTTAAAAACATTGTAAAAACCAATTAAAAAAAATGAAAATAAGAAAAAAATATATAGATAGAGTTTAAAAGAGTACCGTCAAACGGGGTGAATAGGCATGCAGGGGTGAATAGAAACGAAACTTTAAAGGGGATTTTAACCTTGAAATAATTTAGTTTGACCCCAACAAGAGCACTTAATCGTTAATTATATTACAATAAACACATTAAGAGTCCTTTTTGGAATAAACTATATTATTTCAAGGTTAAAATCCCCTTTAAAGTTTCGTTTCTATTCACCCCTGCATGCCTATTCACCCCGTTTGACTGTAACCGTGGAGTTTCTTGCCGGCTCTTCTCCATAGGAAACGACCATTTGGAACCGTGCCCCTAGCTTCTGACGTTTCATAAGTGCCCATGTAGGTTTATGTGAAATAAAATATTTTGACTTTGATTGATTTTGATTTCCCAGAGAGAAATCAGACTAGAATATTTATTCAAACTCTAGTGCCGCTGTTCCATTTAATTAGTTCGTGTCACTTCAGAATGCGGCAGCCTCTACTTTATTACTTTTATAAACCAATGATCCGACATATAAAAATGCAATGTCGATATTTTATGTATCGACATAAAACAAGAGCAATAGGTGTGACTGGCTAAACCTTCCGCTCCAGCGCTGCTATTCCGATATTTTATTTAAATTTACTTTAACCCATAAAAAGAAACGAGCTTGAAAATATGGTTCACCGAATAGTACGGAAATAACCGACCGGTTTAATGCACTAACCAAATAACTAAGTACATTTTAACTTATTCTTTGCCTTTAAAAAGCTTTGCTATAGGGTTTTCTCTTTAAACGTGTGCTTAGAGACACAAGCATAAAATCTGTGGAGTAGACGCACCTACTCTTCCAACTTTCTTGAAGAGTAGCATAATCGACCTATAATGTTTCCACTGCTGGGACACAGGTCTCCTCTCGGTGAGGGGAGTAGGCCATAATCCACCACGCGGGCCCAGTGCTGGTTGGTAGATCTCACAATGTCTTCGAATTTTTGGCTCTAGGTCATGCCGGTTTCCTCGCGATGTTTTCTTTCACCATTTTGAGAGCAGTGCTGATGAAATAATTTCTACAAAGTAAAGCGCCTGACTGGATTCGAACCTACGATCTACAACTCGTAAGTCATGGCCGTTACCACCGGGCCACCACTTTTTGAAGAGTATCTAGTAAAATTATAAACAAGATTTCCATGGCTTGAAAAACCGCAACCTACGGAGCAGTAATTGGACTAATTGGTCCTAAGACGAATTAAAGATTATTCTAGGTCGCAATTCTTGACTATCCCGTCTATACTAAAGCGGTTCTTCAAGAAAAAGGCCTTTAAATCCTTTAAATCCAAAAGATATACTTAATAGCATACATACCTGTACAAAGGCTCTCCATCAGTTTCCTTGAACCAGAGCACCATGGAAACATGGTCCTCGGCCGCAAGGGGCTGGATGTCACATGGTAGTGCAGCCTTCTTACCCAGCACGCCTTGTGTGTGTGCTGTTGGAACTGAAACAAAGAAACGAATCATATTTAATTTTTTTTTTTTTTGTTTAGTATGTGTTTGCTCTTGACTCTAGTCTAGGTCAGTGGTGACAGAGACAGAGTCGACGGTGGAGTGAGCTTACCCATAAGACGCCTGTTCACTCTCACTTTGAAGAGATTAGGGTTGTATGCGTTTGCACTCTTTTGCTGTGCGCATAACAAAAGTCATTTGGAAACGCTTAGTGCAAATTGGTGGAATAGCAACTAGGTAAGGATGGTAACTTGCAGTGCGTCTAGATGATCTATGGAAGCAGGGGATTATATGATCAAATATTTTTGTTTTTTAAATAGCTTGAAACGCGGTGACTACTGAGATAACGACGGAGAGAGAAGTATAGAAGAAGAAGACAGCAGCGCCGACCTCAAAAACATTGAATAAAAAAAAACGTGTGCGGTCGGGGGCCGCGGGGTCAGGGGGTCTACTCCCTAATCACAAAGTCCGTAGTTCCGGCTGAAGTTACAGGGCGTTACCTCAACCGTATAAGTTACGGACATAGGGGTATCGTTTTACCCGGTAACTGGGTTGTGGAGGTCAGATAGGCAGTCGCTCCATGTAAAATACATAATAATAATGTAATAAGTTCAGCTGCATCCGGTTAGACTGGAAGCCGAGCCCAACATGGTTGGGAACAGGCTAAGCATATGATGATGATGATGATAAATTACGGACATACGATTAGTTCGGTTTCCAAACTAAGAATGAATGACAACTCGATTTGACCAGTGTCCCTACGCCCGATGTGTTTTTGTCCGTACGAAAATTTAATTTAACTCTCTTGTTTTGACAGATCAACTACTTTCAGACGGGCCCGTATCTTCGTTTACGGACTTAGGGAGTAGACTTCCAGGAACGAAGTTTCTTACGCGATACTCGCACGCACCCACAGATTTGTATATAATAAAAAGAGTTAGAGAGAGTCGCTTGGAGGAGGCATACGCTTTTTCCTTATGTGACGATTTCTACCAGTCAACTCCTATTGCAAGCCGCGTTAAGGATGTTCGTTCCAAAAAATCATGATGATCATTCTCTTCAAAATGATGGTGATGATGATTTTGTGTAGGGATGTCACAACATACGAGAGTAAACAACATAAGTAAAAATGTGTACCCTCTACCATTCCTCGTACTTAAGCTGGGAAAAGAAAAAGCGTATCTCGTTGTTTTTACCGAGCCATAGAAATAGCCATGTGATTAAAGTAATGTGCCGCGGTAATGGATACATTACTCTTATACCCATACTAATACGCGTGTAGGAAGATAATGCATAGGTGCGTACTTAACAGGTCAAAGAAAAGGTAAAAATAAATGATTGAAACATTGTAAAACACCCAGTAAATGAGAGTTTTTCGATATATTTTTTAACTTATCAGTGACCCCAGAACAGTCGGTCAGCATCAGAAAGAATAAGAGAAGTTAAAATAAAATATTAATACAAATGTACTTCATCACAATTCATCGTAATTATTTATCATGAACTGAGCAACCTTTTATGACACATATGAAAACTGATCTTTACCCGAGTTCAGTCACCTCAACATAATTCGCGAAAACATATCGGATGTACAGCGACACGACTCATTTGTAGTAATCAACGTAACGGTTATTCGATATCAGCAATCTTTTATATCGGTATATAATGTAAAATATAAATAACATAAAATATACCTACATCATCAATTCGTTATACTCGTATTCAAGAATTAGTTGAACGGATCCACCATAATTTCACCCAGGTTACTGTGGCTACATAGGAAGAGTCTCTATTTCTGACAATACCTATGTTCTTTAGACGCAAGCAGGGTAGTCAATCCTCCTATAAAACCTGCTGAAACCAGACAAACAACGAATATTTTTCATAAAATCACATCTGGATTCCCCTAAGGTTTAAGCCTTAGGCGGAGGTGTTACCTTCGTCAATTCTGACTTTAATATTTTGTCAGTTCTGCCGTTTGATATTTCGTCAGTTATATCTAAGTTATGTAACTGATAGATAACTATAATTTAAACCTAGAATTTCTAAACTCATCGTACACCTCTTGATAACTGATCCGGTTTTATCGAAGGATTGAGGCCGCAGTACCTACTCTAAAGCTGGGTACCCACCACTATGTTTGGCACCGACTGCTCCGTGCCTCTAGTGGATCGCCAGCTTAATATTATGGCGGCATCTACAAACGCCACATGGAAACTACGCGTCATACTGACGTCACACAAAATCCTGCATCGCGCAAGCAAAGTTTACCGCGCAACTATCATATATACGCCCCGACATCAATCGTCGGGCAGTTGCCCACCAGACACGACACTCGTCTGGTCGGAGGATCCTCCCTTTTCTATGGAGGTATGAGCGAACTTTACACTCTGTTCCTCCTATAATATCAACCTCACTGCATTATAATCCAATTACTTGTAAGCATTGCTTAATTGTAATTTGCTTTAAACTTACCAAAGGTATCATTATACATGTAAAAAACCAAGATGGCATCTTCAAAAATAGCTTAAACTTTTTACATCAAAGTTAGAAGACTGTATTTCATTTAAACTAAGTTGATGAACAAAATCTTATTATATCAGATGAAAGTAGTATTTAAGAACCAGACGAATAACATTGCTTGTCCTTTTGTTATGATTTTTAATCTGACTCGAGACGGAGTTCATTTAATCTGTAACGTATTTAAGTCCCGTATAGTATTTTAAGCTTCGGTATTTGAAGTCTGGGACATTAATTACGAATTAAAAACACACTATGGAAAGAAGATTAAAAGAGCCATTGATTTTCGACACCGAGGAACATTGGGATCACCTGAAAATATTTTTGTTTATACCAAGAAGTGACTTTACGTGACATGTAGGTCAGAAATCGCCACCAAGCAGTGAGGATTTACCTTGCAGGGATACTAACTTCCGCAGGAGACGCCCTGGGCGTCGGGAATCCCAGGCTGATTCCCAGCCACCGTAGGCGCGGACTTGCGGATGGCAAGCAATGGGTAGCTCGATAAGGACCAGGCGCGGGTTGATGGCGGGTGGTGTTCCACGCGCGCCTAGGGCCGATGCCTGCCAGGGTTGCAGGAAAGTCCGAAAGGGTTACCGTGGCCCCTGGCACAGGCAACTGAAGGAACACGAGTGGGTTTTAGTCAGTAAGAGCCTGACACGCTCTCCCGCTCCGCCCAGAGCGGGAGAAGTTATTTGACGATTTCCCAAACTCAAAAAAACCGGTCAAGTGCGAGTTAGACTCGCGCACCGAGGGTTCCGTACAAACCTGTAGGTATATAAGTAAAAGTTGACCCATCACGACAATCGAGTCATAGTTATGGTATTTTTATTGCAAAATGAAATTTATAACATCAAAATATGGAAAGCTGGAGGATCATCAATTAATGACAAAGGTATCTTTATCGTTCCAGTAATCTTTTATTTTATATTAAAACATATCATTTATTTTATAATATAACTGAAATACCTACATTAGCCTTGCAGCAGCCTTGCAAAAGTCTGCTGATGAATGAGGGCAAGCTTTTTTATTAAAGTTATTTATTTACAGTTTTTTAGTCACTATTTAGAAATCTGGTATAAAAATGTTAATTAAGAATTAAATTTGAACCAGATTTGTAAATGGTGACTGAAAAAGGTATGAATAGTACCACATTGAACATTGAAGTTCGAAATAACAAGCTGATTGAAAAATTTTGTCTCCTCTCAATACATAGAGGTAAGTTGCGGCCATTGCGGTAACTACAATTATATTTATAATCTCAATCTAAATGTTGGTTTTGATTCACTTACGAGTAGTTGCGAGTTTCAAAGTAAAAGGTATAAATTGTTGTACATTTGCGTTAACTTAGAAATTTGTTTTATTTTCACAGCTTAATGGCAATTAGACTTAAGTATTTAATATAAGTTTCAACTTGATATGTCTACGCGTTCATGAGGAAAAGGATAATAAGTTTAAAATTATTTGAAAAAAAAAAATATGTGATCTAACTAAAAATTTAAGGTTTTCGGAATTTTTCTGTTATATGTGCGATAAAACATTGCTTCATGCCGAATTTCGAGATTCTAAATCAACTTGAAGTACCCTATAGGTTTTGATTCTCTCGCAAGTGGTCGCGAGTTTGAAAATATGCGGCTTAAATTGTTATTATTTCTTTCGATTGCGTTGACATAAAAGTTTGATTTTGTTACAGTTTAAAGGTATTATAGACTTAAGTATTTAATATGAATTTTGATTTAATACCACAACGCGTTCATGAGATAAGGAGTAGTAACTTGGAAATTTTCAAAATTGTCAAAAATATTTTTCAAAAATATTTTTTTTTTATATGATGAAACTAAAAATTTACGGTTTTCGTAATTTTTCCTATATCTGTACTATAAGACGTGACTTCGTACGAAATTTCAAGATTCTAAGTTCACGGGAAGTACCCTGTAGGTTTTGATTCCCGTGCGAGTTTCGAAAATTTGCGGAAATTTGCGGCCTAAATGGCTGTATCTTTTGATTGCGTTGGCTTAGAAGGTTGATTTTTCTACAGCTTCCAGGGACAGTAGACCTGAGTATCATATAGAAATTTCAGTTTGATACCTCCACGCGTTCCTGAGAAAAACGGTCTTGACAGACGGACGGACGGACGGATGGACGGACGGACGGACGGACGGACGGACGGACGGACAACAAAGTGATCCTATGAGGGTTCCGTTTTTTTTCTTTTGAGGTACGGAACCCTAAAAAAAGGGATAATAACTTATATCTGGTCTAAAACATAACGTAACTTTTTAAATCGTTCATCAACATTTAAAAATAAATTCTTACTTATAGTGATTGCAACACAAACACAATAAAAGTCGTATGTTTCGGGCTCAGCGCAGCCGTGCCTGACGCTCAGTTGCGCGCGACATGTCTCACGGTGTCTCGTATCACGTCTCGTGTCGTGTTGCCATGAGAACGGGCTACATTCACCCGATCCAGTTACACTGGACACCAGTTTTAATTAAATGTTTTTAAAGCCTTTGCGGCTGTTTTATTTGAGGCTCTTTAGTTCTGTTTAATGTAAGCTGGATCCTGGTACATAATGAGTTTTGTTTTCAAGGAAAGGGTTTATAAGGAAAAAAATAACTTATTATAGTATCTATAAAGTTATATTTTATTGTTGGAAACAGGTAACGTTGTCCGCTGTTCTCGTTAAAAAAATATTAAAGGAACATATTCTTGAAACTATCCAAATTAATTCATTGTAATCACTCTCGAATCTAATAAAAAACCTGTGCCCTATTAGAATTAAATTAAACCGCCTCTATTTATTTCAAGCTAATTCCATTAGTTAGTTTCTAGTTTCCCAATAATAATAATGCTCTTCAAAACGTATACTAAATGACAGTTAAATTTAACTCAAGGAAATTTACCTGGACATTGAATTACTTTTCTCAAAAGTTTATTAGGTATATTCTGCTCATATTATCTTAGGTTGCGTCTAGATTTAGGTAACATATACATTTTTGTTATATAACAATGTTTTATACCATGTTATGTTATACAGGGGGGCAAGAACAACGACGCGCAGCCTGTTACCAAGGATTCGGTGCATGATTCTGGACCCCCTTCATTTTTCCTCGGTTATAAAAAAAATTGCTTTTCCATTCGTTTTGACCGCTAAGATATTGCACATTTCTATGAAACAGCAGATATTTTTTAAGTAACCGACGAAAAATGTCTACGCTAGGGTGTTAATCATGTGCTGAATTCATGGTAACAAGTCTCTGTATATAGTGTGGACACAACACTACAACACTTAACGGATACAACATTATAGGTCGAATGTGATTGGTTTGTGACTATAAGCAAATCATAGTCAGCCTATAACGTTCCCATTGATGTGACACAGGCCTCATCGCTGTGAGAGGGAGTGGGCCGTAATCACCATGCGGGCCCAGTGGTCTGACTTGGCAGAAAAACTCTTACTATATCGTAGTCGCCTGGTAACACACGCTCGTGTTGGCCAGTTTTCCCTCAGTGCCAGACCGGGTGTGTAAAATTCTGAAATTTCGCTGCACTTTCCACTATTACGTTAGGTACAACTCAACTGAAACAATTTTCATGTAAACTATGCATTTAGCAATCTGCTGAAATATTAGGTCTTTACCTATGAAATTTCCGTTTAATATGCAGAAAGTTAAAGTCATTTTTGTTTAAATATTTTTTAATTCTTTCAATCAAAATATGGACCCATGCTATCGATGCATCTCTGCCAGCGCAGTGGTAATTTTTCAATGCTCTTCTTGAAAATTTTTCTTGTACGGGAGCTAACAAACCCTTCAAAGGCATTTTGTACTGCCTTTCGGGTATTGAATTTTTTCCCCGCCAAGAAGTTGTCCGAATTTTGGAAAAGTAGAAGTCTGCCGGCGCAAGGTCTGGTGAGTACGGTGGATGACGCAAAAATTCTAACCCTAGCTCTTGTAGCTTAGAGACCGTCTGTTGTGCCGTATGAGAGCAGTGTGCGGTCGAGCGTTGTCATGTAGGAGCAGCGGGGATGAGCGATTAGCTTCTCCATCATTGTGTCTAGTTCCTCACAGTACACATCCGCAGTAATGCTGGTGCCATTTAGTAAGAAGCTGTGATGAATTATACCGGCACCACCTTAAAAAAGTCATGGTCTTTGTTTGGTGGTCTACACCAAACAGTGGCCATGACTTTTTTAAGGGTAGGTTTTCGTTCGGGGCGCTGAACCAGGGTCTAACCAACATGATGACCACTTACGATTATCAAAAATAATACATTTTTCGTCGCTAATGACAATGTGGTTCAAAATTCCTTCGTTTCTGTGTCTGTCAAGCAACGCAAGGCATACCTCAACGCGTTCGTCGCGCTGGCGATCGTTCAGTTCGTGCGGCACCCACTAATCAAGTTTTTTAAAATCAAAATCAAAAAATCAAAAGTCATTATTTTATTCAAACTAGGCTGAGAATCAGCACTTTTTGAACGTCAATACCTTGCCAATTTAACACAAATGGACCAATATTGTTTTGATGCTAACGTCGAAAGCTGCTGCTAACTCAGCCGTAGAATGAGTATCGTCAACTTCCACTATCGCCTTTAATTCGTGGTTGTTGACTTTAGTTTTCGGGCGACCGCGGGGTTAATTTTTAGATCAAAATTTTCATGACAGAAGCGTTCAAACCGATAACAAGTCGTGCGTTCGTTTGTAGTGTTCACTCCGTAATTAATGTTGCAAGCCGTTTGTCCATATTGATGAAAAATATATAAATGTAGTGAAAACCAAACACTAATCAATAAACAAATGACTGAATTTTAAAATAGAATTCCATATTTTTTATTGAATTTAGAATTTATTGCCAACCATACGTAAGTTACGTTTTAAATGGCCAATATTGTAAAACGGCAACTTCATAGGCAAAGGCCTATTATTACAATGTACTTATTGATGGACCAAAAACTACATTGTGACATTTATACTTTTGTACATAAATAAAAAAACGAAAACATTTTTTTTCTAGTAGGTACATAAAGTAAATGAGGCGCTGGTTTCAGTGCAATCTAAGAGGTGCCAACAAACAGTAGAGTATTTATTTAGAGCCTAGTGCTGTGCTAAGCACTTAGTAATATGTATAATGAAGCCGCAAAGTAATTCCTATAATTTTGAGGCTGCAGTGTACTGTCCCTCTGTAATTCAGTTTTTAGTTTTTTTTTGTCAGTAATTTATGTATATATTTATAAGTTTATTTCAGAACATAATTCCATATAAAATTGTTAGTGTAGCTTAAAACTATGTTAGTACCTTACATCTACATAATTCATGTTGTTCATTTACCTTACATTAAAAATGACACCACCAGAACGGTGTACTTTATTCCAGTGCCCCACAATAGGACACTCAACCCTTTCCATTATGGTTTTTAGAAGATCGTTGGAGCTGCCCCTCACACGATGCATTAGGGAGGCCACTCTCTTGCGCACTACTGCTCTAAAGCAGTCAGTGTTGGCCTCCGCAAACATCCCCGATGCACTACAGTATCGCGGCAACCCCATCAACATCCTATCCGTCGGGCATTGCAAACCTTCTGCGTATAGCGGACCCACAGGCTGCATGTGTACAATGTCTGGCAGTACGCCATAAACAGAGTAATTTTAACATATTTTCTGCACCTTGCAAACCTGCGCGCCAGCATATTGCATCTCACTGCCAATGCCCTACGTTCCCTCTCAATATCCAAATCATCAGAGAGGTTCTCGGTGACCCAATGCCCCAGGTACCTGAATTTGGTGACTCTACTTACCGGAATTCCTCCAAGTCGGACCGGTGGAATGGTAATGGGAGTTTTATTGCCCGCCTTAAGCACAAGTAGTTCAATTTTTTTGGAATTGTACCTGAGGCCATGTGACACTGCGTACGTCTCACATATGCCTAAAGGAATATTGGGGGCTTTAACAGTACTCAGTGACTCAGCAGTACCATATCGTTGGCGTAGCTAATGTTGTTCATACACGAGCCGTCTATTGAACAACCGACACCGGCCCTGCTGAGCTCATCTATCAGTCCATTCATGTACAGGTTGAAGAGCCGTGGTGACGTCAGGCCTCCCTGTCCTCACCTCACACTCCAACATGTATTCTGTGGAGCATGAACCCGCCCACTTAACATTATTGGTTTGATTGCCGTACCAATATCTCAGTATGCTGATCATGTCCCTGGGTGTGCTGGTTTCTTTCCGAAGCTTATCCCACAGCACATTATAGGATACAAGGTCAAATGCCCTCGACAGATCAAAAAAACAGCCGTAGACAGGAGTTTTCCTTGTCACATAGTACTGGATAGTATGCTTGAGTCGCAGTATTGCAGCCTCCGTCGAAAGCCCATCTCTAAATCCGAACTGGGCATCATGCAGATGTATATGCTTACTAATGCAAACACGAAAGGTTTTTGACATAATTAATCAGACGGGATATTTCCAGTACATTTATTTATTATAACAATTGCACGCTTCATAACGACTCGTCAAGGTCAAGCAATTTTGTGATCTTCGAATGCCGATCTTCTATCACAATTATATTGGACTTATACAATAATATGAGTAGATGTACATCGAGAAAACACTTAAATTAAACCATCCTAAACTTTCTAAAAATCATTTTATTGCTGCTTTGAAAAAAAATGTTTCGATTTTTTTTTACGTGGACGTCTTGATGTCTGTACTTACGCTGATTTTGTATGTACCAACGATAATTCACAAAAAAAAAATACATATCGAGAGCGGACTTTTTTTATTTGTGAATTCAGTAAACTGTTGCCGTGTTTCATAAATCAGTACCTAGTCTAGATAGCGTCGTTTTTTTTTATATGATTTTTTCTAAATTTCACTATGTTATACACGCGCAAAAATATAAGAAATTTTCTTGCATACATGTTTTTTTTTTTTTTTTTTACAAATCAATTAAACGATTTATTATTTTATTCAAATAAATGAGCGTTACAAGGCGTGCACTTTTTAAATCATCTCCACATCTCAGGACCTGTGATTGTGTTGTCTTTGATTTTTATGTGTATTCGGGCAGGCCCGAATGCGATAGTTAAGTACACATAAAAATCTAGATATTTCTAGTTATAAAATATACTAGTTACTCTGTGTATAAACTAGTGTCACAAATAAATAACCAAACCTACACCTAAAGAACATTGCTCTGTTGCCACAAAATTACTATATGTGTTGAAAATTATGACTATTATACATAGAATAATTATTCAATTATTCAAAATATTCTATTCCACATGCATGGGCACTTATGACACATCAGAAGCTAGATGCACAGTTCCAATAGGTCGTTTCTTGTAAAGATGGGCTGGCCTGAGACTCCACGGTTACTCTTTTACAAACAATTAGGTATTACAATGATTCCAAATAACAGTGTTACCATTGATTCCCTGACTTTTTACCTTCCAATCCTTTAATAAGTACGATCCTACTTAAGTCTTACTCCAAAATATCTTTTGATCATCTCAGAATACGACCCTCAATATCCATTATGTAGCTCATTAATTATTAATCTGATAACGGGAAGGGGTGATAAATGAACTGATTTAACAAGCCCTGCCTTTTCACTTCACAATAAATAGATTTCATTATAAGCGATATTATTTTGATTTCGACGACCAATCCTAACGGACGAATTGAAACAAATATTTGTTGATGGATTTCCTTATTTACCGAAGATAACTTTGGTAAAAGTGAAAGTTTCAGAGAGGTTGACAGGAAAGGAATTTGAAGGACAATAAAAATAATCTTCCATTAATATGGTAAATATACTCTTTATGTCTCAACTCTCTGTTTATTCATCTGTAACGGCGTCTTGGTGAAGTAAAAATATTTATTTTACTCTTCAAGGTAAACATTTATGCATTTCTTCGGCCTTCTAATAAGTACCATCATTTTTATTAACAAATCTAAAATACAATATACAATCTAAGACTAATATATATTAATCATGTTAAAGTATATAGTATAGTAGTAGTAGACTGTAGTAGTACGTAGTATTAAAAAAAAAAGCGCAAAGCTCATTGGGCATCAATAAATTCATCCGCATCGCTGTCATTGGGATAAAGGCTAGCAGCGTTGCCACGTTGGATAGCAATGCTGATTCTTTGACATAAAAATAGGCCAGCCCTCTGGTCACGTGAAGAATCGACAAATCGCTTGGCGATGTCCCGAAATACTTGATGAGCACTCGGAGCCCACGGCCCTAGAATTTCAACCCCAAACGGCTCAAACATATAATTCCCAATAAGGTTGCTGCGCCGTTTGAAGTTATCTGCACCTGCAGCAGCCGCCCCAGCACAGCCCGCCACGGTAGGAAAATGGGATGGCGCGAGGGTGTCGACACAGATTACATCCCGCACCAGTGGCCTACACAACTTCCAAAGTATTATGGTCATTCTGTCTGGCCTCTTCCCATCGTCGCGCGCCAAGCCATTGGGTTCTAAATCAGCTGGCACCCCGGCAGTGACAAGAACCCGACGGATGATGTCATTAATGCTGGCGTGCCGTGCCAACCCGACCAGCGCTCTCGGTGCAGGAAAGGTCCTGGTGTCCGAGGCGATCGACTGCTTCACAGCACTGACAGCGATGTGAAGCCACGCAAGAAGCGCCCAGATGAATACTATCGGTCAAATACGGTACTTCAGAGAAATAATTAAATTAACCTAAGAAGGGGCTAAAATTTTGTGTTTAACTTTACGGTGCTGTGGACCAAGGATAGGAAGCTTACACTAGAAATTTCGTGGACGCTGAACCACCAAAACTAATGGGTACTGGGGTTTGCAGCCACGCGCGGTCTAATGTCACATTTAAAATGGATGTTAGAGTACTTCGAATAATTTGATCGATTTTGTCGCCGTATGGGGTGGAAATTGTTTGTTAACATTTCACCGTACAATTTGCAGCATATTTTGTACGCCTGTAGGTACACATAACAGCAATTGCACGAATGCGGCCGTCTCTCTTGCGCAGGGCACATAATTAAGTTGACTTCCTACAAGACATGGATGACATCATCATTCACACTGACGTTGAACATCAGGTTTAATTAGACCCGCAAGCTCCTTCAAAAGTGACTCACCGGCTTCCCCGGCGCCTGAACTCAATAATTATTTTAAATGCTGAGGAGTCAAGCCGTTGAGGCCGCCGGCTGAACCACTTCGGAAGGAGCTCACCGCTGCAATCAGCTGGGGGCAGTGACGTTAAAGGTATTGAATTCGGACCAGGAGAGAAGGTGAGACCATCCGCAGGCACTGTATGTTTACTCACCAGGGCTGAAAGAGTTTCTGGAGAGTCGAGCGCCACCACATCGCTACTGAACAGTAGCCTGGCCGCTCCCCTGATGTCACCTTCACTTTGTTTGGATTCTACATGTGAACATTAGCCTCTTCGAGAAAGTTTATTGAAAACAGGTAATTTTAGATCTAAAATAAGTTTCGAATTGTTACAATTTTGCTTTAATTTGATTCATTTTGTTTTTTTTGTTGCCATGTTTTTCAGAACATGCAGTATCCTATAAGGGAAGGTAAGTAATTCCTCCCAGACACTTTTTTACATTCTCCCGGGTTGCAAGACGGCGACATTGCGCCAAACTCAGTGCAACAGACCGTCTCGCGCCTCGGGGAGTGGGTAGAATTTTGTAATTTTGCAAACTTTTTCCACAAGTTTTGTTCTAAAGGTGTTAATATTGGAGATGTAGCGGGGGGGCACAATGGTACACTATGTGATTTGTGGATCTTGTCATAGACTATCCTCAGCACCCGTTTGCCTAAAGAAGTGTGCATGTGAGCAGTGTGGACATCTTACCAGCTGGATATCAAGCGATTTGGCAGGCACAGTTTCCGGCGTCACTAAAGCTGGCAATGAACATAATTTACATAAAAACACTTAAACTTACTGTTAAAATAAAAAATATATATCAATTGCCATTTGTTGAAGACTGCAGCGCAGTCACGCTCGGGGCCTGGGGCGCTGCGCATGCTGGGCGCAGCCTTCGCAACCGTTGCCATGGTTGCAGGCGTCGCGTCTTTGTCGTTGTTTTGAAATGGTTTAAACTAAGGTTTTTATTCAAAGATGATCTCAAGAATTATTCATTCCTTTTCATGAACATTTGAGTCACTCCAGCGAATGAAGAACTAGAAAATATTTTTAGTTGAATTTTTAATCTGAAGAACTGTAGAAGACAATAAATTTATTTCGAGATTAATTTGTTCATGAAATTGAAATAATAAATAAATATTTTTCTATTGTTCAAAAATATTTCTCTATACCAAACGTCTATTTCAATGTTAATCGGCCTTCTTATATGAAATGAAATGTTGATTTCTGTAAGTCCATCTTACACTTTTACACGTCAATATGGTTCCGGCATTTCCTAGCTGACCGATCCCTAAGAAGAAATGCCGAAACAAACTCAGAGGTCATGGTCTCTCTTATGAATATTAATCTCGTAAAAAAAAAATGTTATACCGTATTTCGGTTCTGAAATAACTATTAATTTTCTATCACTACGAATTTGAGGGAAATAAAAACATGACATGTATAATTTATATACAAACGGAATTGCAGATGACAGCCCTCATTTGTATTTGTC
This sequence comes from Brachylomia viminalis, assembly GCA_937001585.2. NCBI lineage: Eukaryota > Metazoa > Arthropoda > Insecta > Lepidoptera > Noctuidae > Brachylomia > Brachylomia viminalis. The sequence goes on along the minus strand of OW443307.2, from coordinate 1,479,807 downwards.
ATTTTAGTGCTCTATAAAAATATGATTTGCCGAAAACATTGTGTTCCAGATAAAAAGAGATATTTTAATATCGAAGATGAAGATTATGAAGAAGTTAAAGAACTGTTTGATATAGTTCTGGCAGAGAGCCAACGCCACATAGACGACAAGGCACTTAATATTGTTGCCATACATGGCTTAATTGCTTGCTAACCGGGTTTAAACTTGGTCGTGCAAGATATAAACGAATTAAGACGACACGATCCTCGGTGGCTTGTGAAGTTTAAAAAGTAAAAGAAACGGACAAGTTTTTCAAGCTGCACGGTGACTAAATAGTACATTTCTTTTCCGGGAACTAAAATACTTTATTATGAACTAGTTTTCGTGGATCTGTAATATATTAAGTGAAAAAATAAGGATAAGTATATTATGGCGCCAAGTGCAGCTTTAAGACTTTGGCAAGAAATGCCGCTGAAATCTTACTGGGTATTTAAACTAGTGATGATGATGATAGTATGCTCAATCGCGGTGTCACAGATACAATTCCGTATGTGGAAGACTGTACCGCAACCCGTAAATTTTCTAAAAGTGACTCAAAATTATACGAGTTATGTAAGAGGCAGTTAGGTGCCGCCAGTGACGGAATGAGGATGTATAACTGATAGCTATTTCTCGTTGTTATTACCTTTATGGTGATACACAAAATTAAGAACAAGTTCACAGTATAATTATATTCAAAATAAACAATAAAAACTGAAAAAGCTACCTATTGACAGAAAAGAAAACCACTATAAAGATGGATGAACTCTATGAATAATGACGACTTATAAAAAGACGACCCCAATTAAATTCAGATACGGAGAGAAAGAAGATAATACAGACACTATGATATATTGAAAAACAGCCAAGAACCAAATCATAACGTAGGAACATAGATCTTGGGGCAGACAGTCATAACAAATGACTTTCGGGGCTGGCGGCGTAGCTAGATGTATTGGCCTAATAATCGAACTTGGCACGTGTGTGGGTAATCTCTGTGTTTTATTAGTCCAAGCCTTACAGGTAAAATAAGATAGTAAATACTGTGATAGTAGAGCCGTAGATGGGAGATTATCAAAGCCTTTAATTCTGTCCGTGAATACTGTACAACTTAAAGAGCTTTTTCCAAAAAATCACTTCAAAATTGGAACGATGTTGAGGAATGAACCCGCCATGTTACTTTAATTAAAAACATGTGAGTTCACTACAATGAGGTTCGAAGTGAACTTAGTTTTGTAACAACTTATACCATTTTCTAGCTGATGCTAGCTTGATCCGTTCAATCAATAAACTTGGTCTTTTATGTGCACTTTTAGATTTGCATTTTTGTGTTACGGACCCGTATTTCCATTCTCATTCTTTTCTTTATAGCCCACAAACTCCCCCTGCAACAACACGAATCGGGAGCAAATCTTGCATCAAAATCTTTTCCATATTTTATAAAGCATAAACCGAGTCGGTTTTATTAGATAGATTTGGCCAGCAGGACAAAGATATCTCAGTATCTTTCAACTGTGCCAAGAAACTCTCCGATACCTCCGATACAAAGGCGGAGACCAAGATCTCCCAAGAGGGATCCTGAGGGATGCTGAGTTATCCCACTTTGGCCGACGGAGTGCCGTAAGCACTTGACGTCTGGTAACGATGTAAGCCAAGATAACTGGACGGAAACGGCTGCATTAACAAAGTAAGTCGTTTTGATTCAAATATGATACTCTAGATGAAACTGGCTCTAGTTTGGTTTCGTAATTGGCTTCAATGTGACTTCAAACAATAACCTGCGATAGTGTAGAATGGTAACAAAGGGATTATGTGTTAGGAACATCATTTAGTTTTACGGTTGTGTAGTTCTCAAACTTTGTGATTATAGTGGTGTTACTCAAACATTCGTCAACAAGAAATAGTTTTATATTTACATTAGCATAATATAAATATGTGATTGATTTTCATTCCAAGAAAACTCCGCTTGTCGCAAGCGGACCATCTCTAAATTAAACTATTCGATTATTTAATTAACATTTCTATCTCTGCTTACTACACCGATCGCCTCAACGTCAAAGATTATCAAGTTCATAACTCCTTCGAGCGAAACAAAGGCGACTACAGACCGAAGTAAATCCATGCCTTGGAAACCTCAAACCTACATCTAAACCGCTGGAACAATGTAGGAGAGGGTTTCAGAACTTTAAACACCCTTCAAACTCAGTTTATTGATTCGTGGGTGGATCGATTTGCTTGTTTATTAATTAGTCAAAACACCGGCGAACTTGAGACTTAACACCGCTGAGCTGGCGATTACATGCTCGTGACATACGCGCTGACAGGTTGGTTAGCAAGTCTTATAAAGTTGGGAGTGGAGAGGAAAAAGAAAAGTCTCGCGGAACTTGCTCTATGTTTTGTTGCTTTGGATATATTGTAACTGGTATATTTTTTCTAACATTTGTTGAAATACTTGTCATATTATTTTTCCTTATCAAAATACGGAACAAAAAAAATTTGAAACCCTAACCAAAACTACAGTCGTTTAACTAGTTTTTTTATTATCGTTTCTTATTAATTAGCACTAATAAATTTATTGTAAGCTGATGTTTATTGTGCTAAAAAAAAACACACCATGAAACCAGTTTCCAAAACCCTATTTTTTCTACATCAGCGCCAAGCGAACAAGAATGACACTTTTAACATAATGCGAACACAAATTCTCACCCCACATGCACGTCACACACAACCGACATAACTTCCAAAAACGCCACAAATGCGGGTAGGCAATACATCTTCCTCCCCGGTCTGCTAACAGTGCTAGCCATCGTTCATTCCCGTGTGTGCCCCCGCCAGATACCCCACGTGTATCGTAAATAAACAATACCACTCGGTTCTGTTCGGAACTCGTCGTGCAGTTCCGTCGGTGGTCGGATGGAAACTTACAACTACCGTCCGTCTTTACGTAATGATGAACGACGGTGAAGTGAATGGGAGCTGGTTTTAGTAAAGGAGTTAGTTTGAACGTTTCTTATTGGTCGTAAACGGAGTTGTTGAAGGTTAAGAGCCCCCATCAGTTTCGCGGTCTAAAAACCAAAAATTCAAGAGTTTTCAGCGCTTGTTTCTTAATAACTTCAAGGTATCTTAATATTTTTTAATACACAATTATTCATCACCTATATAACTAGTAAGTCTATGAATTTAAATGTTGCTAAGTACTCAATATAAATTACAAAAATATAAATCTAACACACGTTTTCACGTAAGCACGAAACACCAGGTTATTCAAATGCTTTTTTAGCTTACTGGCAGCAAATAACAATCTGAAATACCGGGCATAATATGATATATTAGTAAGTCTACAATTTATTTTTTTAAAGTTTAATGAATTAGTACTTTAAAAATATAATACCCGCGTTGAAAAAACGCAATAAAATCATGTGCAAAACCGAACTGTGTATAAATTTAAAGAAAAAATCAATCAGTGTTTAAAAAAAAAATTAGATGTTTATCTGACGATGGAACTGTGTCCGTGACGTTCGCCGCTCCCGACGTAACTTGCGAATCGCGCGTGATTTTATACTAGGCCTAACCAGTTTTGAGACTGAGTATTTTTTATTTTATTAATGCATAGTGTTATACACGTCGCGTCGTGAGTTGTTAATGCTATTCATACATTTTATTTAATGTTTTGTATTGTACTATTAGTAAAATTGTGATTAATTTTTTGAAAGTGGGTCGAAAATGTGAACTTTATTATCAAAAATCTAGTAAAAAATATGAATAAATCTAGTAAAAATCTAGTATAAACCTAGTAAGTAAAACATATGGAGCACTGATAATAGCGGTTACGGACCAAGATTATTTTGTTCCCGCTTTACCGTACGACAACGCACACTACAATTGTCAGCTATAGCTCGAACGCACATAGACCCACTGCGCTCCGATTGTTACCTAAACTAGTAGCGCGCCGAAATTGTTAGGGGCTCTTAAGTCTTGAGTTGGACGGAGTTATTTTTCTATTTATGTATGCAAGTATTTTAGCGAAGTTTTTTTGAAGTAAAACTTCTTTAGGCACGCTTGGCTTGGGGAGTAAGCTGGCGAATGCATGACGAGAGCGTTACGAAAAGTGTGATCGGGCGAGGCGAACGCATATGGATGGAGCTAAAGAAGTTTTACTTCAGTTGTGTGGTCTAAAGCACACTCGTTTTTTATAAGCTGTTCTTTTGCTGTTATATAGCCAGCGTCATAACCCTCTCACAATGGAAAAAAGAAACATTATTTTTTACAGTTTCTTAGATTCTTACTAAAATCCTACTACTTTTTGAGACCCTACCAGTTATTGTTACTTTTATTAATCTTTTCAATAAACGCTACTTTAGTTTAAATGTTCCCTGGGTGGTTTTTTGGGAACTTTGTCAATATTCGTCTCGCCATAACGTGTTACTACCACCACGTTTACGCCATTTTATAATGTTTATATTGAAGGAATAATCACCCCAAAGACCTATTCGTGTGGCATTATGTAATTCCAGACACCAGCCGAGTCTCTAATTACGACTCGAAGAGGGAAACAACACGGATCTCTATTCTGTTTCTTGTTAGCATCCTCGGAGAAATGTAAGTACACAAACATCACAAACAACCAGCATATCTGCCTTGTGCCTCTCTAAGAATCAAGATGGTAAACTAAAACTTCAACAACAACACAGTCTTGTTTACTAAGTTATTCCATTATTCTTTAGTTTAAACGATCTAGGAACAGATTACAATTAATGACAGTTTGAAATAAATACCGATTTCAAAACACTTTAACAAATTCCTCTCACAATCATGATCAACGTTGGATCGATCTCATTAAAAATGAATGATTTTTGTACTATAAAATAATACATAGAATAAGACTATACTCGGTGAATTGCAAACGAAAACTTATTTCAGTACAAGCGATCCGCCCGCGCCCCTGCTCGCACGGATACCATCTACTGATGTGGCGACATGTCAAAACACGGACATTTCTGTGCTAAGTATAACTATGTAAGGTAAATTTTAAGGAAATATACACATAGGTTTTGTGTATAATATCTTCCGGAGTAAAAACTCTAAGATAATAATAGTACAGGTCACGGAAAAAGTTTTGTCGTATTTTAGAGGTAGAGATAGATAGATAAAGTTGTAGTAAAATATCTTTGGCTGTGCTGTTTTTGAAAAAAATAAAAAGTAAAAGCAATTTGCCGCCATTTTTCAATTGTTTTTGGGTCCGCCAAAATGAGTGAATTCAACGAAGAAATTCGACACATTTTGAAGTTTTATTACAAAAAAGGGAAAAATGCGACACAAGCCGCGAAAAGAATACCTATTCGATGTTTATGGACCTAACGCAGTGTCAGTTAGCACAAAGTTGGTTCAAGCGTTTTCAGTCCGGGAATTTTTACGTCAAATATGCAGCTCGCTCTGGTCGTTCTGATACGGACAAAGTCGACGCCATTATTGAAAAAGTGGAGCAAATTCGGCATATTAGTAGTTACGACGTAACTGAAGAGTAAGGGGTTGACCACATCAGTTTTGACCCATTTGGAAGTTAGGTGCACAAAAAAGCTGGATATTAGGGTGCCACACGAGCTCTTAGTCTTGAATTTGACATAAAATACGAAATAACGTTTTCCCCGACCTTTTTTTTATAATAGTAAAAACCGCGTCAAAATCCACTGTGTAGTTAAGAAGAACTAATCGGTCACACAGACAGACAGTAAAGGTGACTTTGTTTTATAACATTTATAAGTTATAAACGTAATTTTTTTTTTTGGGGCTTGAAGCAAACTAATGTTCCATACAAAAACGGCCTAATATTTGATCATAACGGTCGGATTTCTGGTCAAAAATCGTCGTTAGTCAATATAATATCGATCGATGTCGTCTATCTGGGTATGAATATGGGTCTATATGGGTACCCTTGAAGTCTGTGCACATTGTACTACCACCCTATAAACACTCATCTGTGTTCCACATGGTCCAACGTATAGGCTATCGCATCCGGAGGGAGTTACCCGAATTAGATTATGGAAATTAGTTTAGTTCGATGGACTACATCCATGCACCTGCAGCTTGATTACATCATGCTGCAATTTATCAATTTGTACATTCTTGTTGATACGTAGATGTATTTATGTCGTCGTCCGATCGTAAAAATGGCCACGCCGCGCCGCCGCCGCGCCGCCGCGCGCCGTGATCTGTCTGGCCATTTCACGCCATTTCATGATTTGACCATAATATAATAAATATGAAAAATAATATCGTTGAAATTCTGAGGGATCAGCAGTAGACTCCGTAAGCTGAAGCAAATTATTATTACTATTATAGGACATGCAATACACAAACAAGAGTTTTATTTTGTTTTTTTAGTTTCTTTTGTGCATATTATTGGTTTTGCTCTGACTACAGTTACGTTTGCCATCAGTTTGTAAATATGTAAGTTGTAATCTGTGGAAAATGTAGTGGGTAGTATATTTGTTAAGTTAAATGTTAAGTTATTATCGTTTATTTTTAATATACTACTGTTTGTTTTAATAAAATAAAATATCGTTCAACACTCAACGTTCGACGATGTGCCCAGCGATGCTGGGGCATATTGACCGAGATACGCGTAATAAACATAACGCTGTCTTAGCTGCCGCGCAGTCGGGTATTAATCCCCATTCGATTAAATCCTACTCGAATAATTCCTATTATATGGTTTTGCTTTCAACTCAAGGGTAGTCAATATTTTTTCTGGTGATGCTATATATTGTTACAGCCGGGCATCACATCTTCGTTGCTTTAGATACAAGCTTACACACAACTCATAATTTACGATTTGTTTTTTTTTATTTTTATAAACCAGCAATCCTGACCGGCCTATTCTGTAAAAATCTCACAGTGACAATTTAGGTGAAGTGAGCTTGATGTGAACTCATCCCACCTGACGCCAGCGATTGACAGCTCACTTTAAACTAACTTCAACTAAGTTTTCACGGCAATTAAGATTTGACAGAATAGCACTGCTGCATTCAACTTTATGGACTCAAAATCACCTGCCGACGTTAAGACGCAGCGCGACCGAAGAGATAAGGAAATCCTTGAAACGAGGCGAGTTTTACACCCTAAGACATATCGAGTCGGCGTTACAATGTGTAACAGACTGCCTCACCTGGGAGACTGAGGCTGTATGTTTGCCATGTAGGTAAATTCAGAGAAAATTTAAAAAAAAAACCTCTAGAAATGAATGGTTTAGAACTTTATACCTATGTAGGATTACGTGTGTCACTTAAGGAATTCGTCACACTAAACTCATTATTTGTCAATTGATGTAAATCGTCATATCTTGACATCGTCCTTTGCATAAATAACAAGGTTCTAATAGCGTTGAAAAAAGCAGGAAAAATTCCCGTTTCTTTCCAATTCTGATGTTTTTTTCAATGTTTGAAGATTTCAATTGAAGATAAGTAATACGATTAGGTATCATGTATCTATATAGTCTGTGCTTTTGATTTGGGGCGATTGCAATTGATGGTATTACCAGGCGATTGGAAGGAATATGATAGTGGAATCCCAGCATAATGTCGATCAGGGCTATTTATTTTTATTTAACACTTGATAATTATCTGAAGTGTCAATTGCATTAGCATTATAGATTAGAATTTGATTATTCAATATCAACCAGAATTAAAGCCAGATTTAAATCTCGAATTTGCTTTTAAAATGGTTAAATATGCTACTTTGTATGACAAGGATATAAGTACCCATAAAAATAAAATTTACATAAGCATGCAAATTAGATTGTTGTAGACTTTTGTGAAAAAGGTTTTTTTATCGTTACCCCTCATTATCATGCGAGTATTATCTTTAGTTATTTTTTTTTTTGTAATTTTGATGGTTTGTTGTCTGTACAAACCTTCAGACACGGTCAGTTGATCAATTGAATGATTTTTTTGCCTAGATTGTAGAATCGAGTCGAATCTTTACATCATTTTTTGTGTGTTCAAATTCCTCTGCGACCCTCAAACACCCGAGCCAATCACTCAACTACTACTTCAATCATCCCATCAGTAGACTAAGTGACAGATCCAGAACAAAAAAAATTGTCACTATGTAACGTTACCCAGATGTCTATATCGCATCGTCGAGCTCTGAAGGACCGAAGACTTTAGGATGGTCGCTAGCACTGTCTATACCAACTTATATTATAATATATAAATACCTAGAAGATTTACCTTGAGTATTAATAACGTAACGTGCAATTTTTTTTTTAGTATTAGAAGTAAACACTCAGTGCTCTTCCTCCTCTCTCCCATAATTATTCTATGCTGTGCCCGACAGGATCCGAAATTGTGTCGTTATTACAACCCACCAGCTAATGTAAACTCAAATATGTACATTTTGGAACGCAATAAAGAAATTGAGTATTGAGGATGTGGAGGCGGAGGACAAGGTGTTGTGGCACAGCCTGGAAGAGGCCTACGTCCAGCTGTGGACTGCGATGAGCTGAGTTGATTGGTTGATTGAATTCACGGCGTGGTACGGACAACCATTGAAATACTTGCTGTTACATGCCGGCTACTCATTGGTGGTTTGAGTTTCTAACACGTTACTCTTGAGTAGCGTCGTGGAAGCCGCGCCCTACTTTGACATTTGAACTATACGGACAAATTGCCCAAATATGAAGTTACTTTTGTTCGTAAATTCGCTCAAGTTATCAGCCAGACAAGTGGTTTAGATGTCATTTGTTAGAAACAAGAATTCAAACACATTTTCTAATTTATCGTTGGATGGGGACACATTCAAAACGAAGAGCTCCCCTGAGTCTATGTACGGAGCAAAAATATCTACAATTTAAGAAGAATATAAATTGGATCGTGTTATGTGGTTTATATAACATGATAGTGTATGAACAAAATTTAGATTTTACAAACTCATAACCTTGTTTTTTAAATTTGACGTGAACACGTGTCGCGGGTTCGATTCCCGCACGGAACAAATAATATGTGTATGACCTACAAGTAGTTGTTCCGGGTCTGGCTATTTGTGTATGTGAGTTTAAATGTTTGTAAACGCACAAAGTTTAAAAAAAAAAAACATTACGGGACGATTTCCCACCTGAGCATGCCCAGCCTTGATACCTGCAATTCTAGTCTAGATACTGACCCGCTTTGTATTTGTGTCAGTTTATTTTTGTAATAAAGTGCATTCCACATTGTTTACATTATAATGATTTACATGCTTGATTTATTTAGACTTGATAAGCTCTTAGTAACGGCTGCCACGAGTCAACAAGAATGGCATTCTATAGATAGGTATACGTTATAATCATCGATACGTCTGAATTATCATTTTATCAACCTATTTACAGCTGGATATCCAATAACTCGTGTATCTAATGGCAAATTTACATTTGCGTTAGTAAAGTAGCGAGTTTAGTAGCAAGATATTTGTCCAAGTGACAGTTTTTCTTTGTGACGTGTCACGTTTAGACGTCAAGGGACTCACGCGTTCCCTTTCCCTCAATTAAAGGCAAAAACGAAAACACGAAAATTGTATCGGCCTGGGGTAATTTAGGAACAGTCACATGCAATGTAAATTAGCATTTAGCCACCTCCAAAATGACACAGTGAATGTGTATTGCAATAAATACCGTCTTCATTCAGATTATATTTATTATTTTTAGTTCAAAACTAACATTCCAACCAGTTTTTTAGCCTCGTGGATAAAAAAACGATGATAAGCATTATAAATTCAATTTTGTCATAAAAGAAAGGATTCTATACAAAACTTCTTCTAGCTTAGCATAGACAGATGATGCCTTTGTTACAAAAACTCCTTAAGTAATGCCCTAATGAATATGCTGATTTGGTAATGGAGGAACATTATACTGTTCTAGCAGTTTATCTAGAAGCACTACTAGAAATAGAATTCATAGAAATCTCCTGAAGCTAAAACATCTAACGTGCAAACGTGAAACACTGTGGGTCTTTGTGGCAAGTATAGCTAGTTATTTTGGTAGTAGATTGCTTTGCTTGTTGTTCGTCCACAGCTAAACTTGCATCTCCTTGTAATATAAAGCCAGGAAAATTAACAATGTATCAAGGTGACTATCAACATACATTATTGCCCGTACCTACCTAGTGTGTTACAAGGATTTTTTGGCGCAGGCGTTGGTGACATAGAAAAGGCGTTGGTAAACATATTTTATATTTTTTAAATATTATTGCCTAAAGAACTTTGTACCATTCATGTTCAAACTACAACCGTTATTTTTATACAGTTGTATGAGCCTGAGCCAAGCATTTTTGTCAGCGATATAATCCCCCAACTTATAATATGCTTGGCTGTATAGTGTGCGTTTTATACAAGATTTAAATCTCGTTTCATTCAGTTGGACTATGTGGGGACGTATTTTATTGTAACATTTTAAACAGTACCCCATGAGGGATGAGTCTACTTCAGCCAGTCTGAAACCTGGTTGGACTAATTGGTCCCTATTTCTAGTCCTATAGTTGTGTCTTTCACCTCTTTTACTGAAAAGATTAAAATTTTTCCTTACGTACATGATGTTTTCATAAATATATTGACAAGACAACCATTGTCAATGCTACCTTAACAGAAAAGGTCATGTCAAGTCCAAAAATAAATAAAGAATAGTAACATCTTTGCAAGTCGCCGAGCTTTCAGTCCAAAGCTTGTAAAGACTAGAATTTATGAGAAAATAGTCAAACCACAAATTGTTTTTTTTGTGGTTTTCTACACTCATGTTCAATCACACTCTCATTAATAAATAAATGCTCGGTTTGTCTGTCTGTTTCTTAGGTATGTACATCATCACGTCTAAACCACTGAACTGATCGTAATGACAAAGAGGTAGGTAACCTTTTTTTTTTTGATTTGGGGGAAATCATCAAATAACTTCTCTCGCTCTGGGCAGAGCGGGAGGGCGTGTCAGACTCTTACTGACTAGAACCTACCCGTGTTCCTTCAGTTGCCTGTGCCAGGGGCCACGGTAACCCTTTCGGACTTTCCCGCAACCCTGACAAGCATCGCTCCTACCAGACCTCGTCATTGGTGCTGACATCTCTTAGAGGCGCGCGTGGCACACATCACGCCGTCGACCCGGACGTCCTTATCGGACGGCGAGCTAACCATTGCTCGCCGTCCGCAAGCCCACGCCTACGGTGGCCAGGAATCGGCTTGGGATTCCCGACGCCCAGGGCGTCTCCTACGGCGGCTAGGGGCGTGAAGGCGCTAATGTTGGCTCTCCCTTACGCGTTCCGCCTCCTCCTTCGCGAACATTACTGCATCGCAGAAGGAGGTGATGGCTTCCCATGCCCTCTCGCTCCGTACCATGGCCCGGACCAAGGCCGGCCGCGAGAGATTGCCACCGCCAATCGCCTGCAGGAGGAAACGGCGTGCTCCGCCCAAGCCGGGCAGACCTCCACAGTATGCTCCACCTCCTCCGGGCGATCCACACAATGGTGACACTCGGGCGTTTCCTCCCGCCGTATCCGGAACAGGAACCTCCCGAAGCAACCACGTCCGGTAAGGACCTGCGTCAGGCAGAAGGTGAGGTCGCCGTGGCACCTCTCTCGGCACTCCTCAAAGAGGGGACTTATCACCGCAATTGTGGTGTGCCCAGAGGTAGGTACCCTGTAACCTCTAGAAGGCTACTTTTATCCGGAATTCATGATGAAATAAAATATACGCAAAGGTGCTGGCATCAGCTTATATTTTTTCAATAAACCTGACATTTTACAAACTCCACTTTCAAGAGACATGTTATTGTTTACCAATAACAATACAGGTATCAACTGACGGGCTTAAGCCGGCTACAGTCTTGGCAAACACCGGATACCGGCTGCCAAGTGCCGGCAATACGAACCGATCCGGATTGTTTACGATCGACTGTGTCGGAGGAATAATCTCGCGGTTCGCCGCGTCGGACCAAATTGTCAGCTCGACGGCCGACTGTGTAATCAATTGCGAAGGAAAGGTTTTGGGATTGCCTTTGCTAAACACCTCACAGACTACGCTAAATGTAATGCTAAAGCCTCTTGATCAAGAGAATCTAATTTCTTTAAGAAGCTGAACAATCTAACTCATACTCATTCTCAACCTTATTTTGCCCACACTTATATATATATTTTTCCTATAGACTATTAAACACTACTACGAACTACGACTACTAAACAGCTATTGCCACGCGTATATTTAAACGTGTAATATCATATAGTCATAAGATCCCATCTCAACGCCCCTTAATTCTTGGGGCGTTATCGCCTAAGTTGAGAACCTACGATCTAACTGGACAAAGCTACAAGGTCACCCGTTTGTGTCAACATAGTGCTAGATAACTAACTAATCCTTCAGCAATTTGCTTGATCCTGGACAAGGTGCAGCAATTAAATGCATACGCAAGGCATGGAGTGGATTTAGAGGACCCAATGCTTTAGGTAATCTACTTACGGACCTAAGTCCCCGCCTACGCATTAAGAGTGACAATGGCGAACTAATAATATCCACTTAAGCTTTCAATGTGTAATAAAACTAAAGACAACATAACTTTTTAAACTTATCGAAGCATAAAGAGTATCCGACTTTACTTCAATAACTTTCATGTAGGTCAGTCCAACGCTAAAACAATTTTAAACAAATCATTTTAGGTCGTTAACTTTTAAAAGTTCTGTCTCGTCTATATCGATTTATTTTGCCCGTCTGCCCGTTGAAAGTCCGTTTGTAAAAGGATTTCTATAATTCAACCCTCACAGCCTTACAAACTTGTTTGATTGCTCGTGTCTTTGCCAACATTAGGAGAGTTTAAAGCTGTAGTGTGTATGGCTCAAAACTAATTGAATAGCTCGTGTTTCCCAAACACATTCTCTTGAAAATTGGATTTAGATTAATGGACTACGGTAAATTGCATGTGGATTATTTTGTTTTAAATCGAAAATTCTTTTTACACTGGGACTTTTTGTCTATAGCACTAATTAATCATAGTTTATAGCATTTTCTCATTGATACTGCTAAAATATTTAATCAAAAACTGAAACTCTGCGCTAATGGCGACATTGGCACCATTCAGTAGTAACCTCTGTCCATCCTCTATCAATATTGTTTAAACATTTTCAACTAAACTCGTTACAATCTTCAAATACGCCATGTTTACAAGCAACCACTCACAGCCTCTCAAGAGAGTTCCGTCACAATACTCAATCAGCTAGCTCAAATACCATTGATTGCTCCATCAAAACATCAAGTTGGCTACCGGTGCTAACCAGTTATAAAAATAAACACAACATAAGTCATTTCTTTTGGTCCGTACCTGTCATTGCTTTAGTCGACTTGGTCGTCACCTGTCATTTATTTGGTCCTCAGCTGTCATGTGACAATGTTCACGACGTCAAAGGGTCTGAAGGAGACGGCAATCTTTTGTGAGCCATGTCAGCAAATATTTCGTTTGATGAATTTGTAAGAATGGCGGGAAACTGTTATTCACAGTATTTGAGCGGCCATTTTTGCAAATAAAGAACATGTTTTAATGGGAATAATATCCGTAAAAGTTCTGAGTTGAACGATTCTGGGAAATCTTGTTAGTTGTAATGTGAGTTTTGGTCTGAGACCGATTACTTGCGGTGGTAAAAATATTGTCTCGCTATTGGAATATTTTAAGTAGAGACGACGCACAATAAGAAAATTAAAACAAAATTCATCAACGTGAAAATTACTTGTTATTGTGTAAGCCTTGCGGTTGGGAAAGGTATTCACATTTTTTTTTTTTTTTAATAATATTATCAGACAACATCCACACAAGGTTTTCAGGTCCCGAACTAGATAGAGCCTGTACTACGGTAACCTGATGACTGATATACATACTTATATACATATACACAACCAGACACAGGTCAAACAGAAATGTTCATGCACACAAATGTTTGACTTGTCCGGGGATTGAACCCGGGACCAGCGGCTCAGAAGGCAGAGTCACTACCAAATGCAGCAACCGGTCAGTCATCATTCTTCGACAGCTCGGTTGCTTGGTTCTCAATTTGCGACTTCCCACACCAAGTCCATTTGTATTTAATCACCACACAATACCGGTATTCACTTATTTGCACATGTTTGAGAGGGTTTTGATGGGACTGCCTGGTCGACGTGTCCACTAGCGTTAGATCTGTTGAGAAGAGGAGTTGGAGTGAAGATGAATGAATGAGTTATAGGAATAAGGAAGGAATGGCCTTTGAATAAGTGATTTATGTTGAGTCTTGCAATGTGTAAAATGGGTTTATTGTTTTTAAAAGAAAATGCTTAATTAAATAAATAGAAGAAATGGAACAGACACCTTGTAAGGTCTACAATCGTAATAGTGTGCTTTATTTTTTAGAGCATTACTAAAGTGAAATAGTGTGAGAGAGTGGAAATGAGTTGTATTGTGTTTACATGATAAAGGTAACTTTACCAAATCTCAACGAAATTTAAGTAGATACGACTACTTGACAAGTAAATTTTTCCCTTTGTGCGTCACTCGAAAAGAAAATGGTTGTTACCGTTTTATTTTCGAGTGACGCAAAAATAAGAATCTAAGTCTGGTTCCAACCACAGACTGAGTTTATTTTTCTTCGAAATCATCTTGATACAAATAACATGAATCGACTTTGACGAGTTCAGAGAAACACGACTTATTATTTTGATTGACTGCTAATATTTTTTTACTCGATAAACGTCAGACGTTTGAGCCTTTGAAACTTGAAGACTCCATTTTTTTTTACTTTATTACGTCATCCAAATCGCTTATTAGCTGGTCCCTCAATAGTAAAATTTTATATATTAAACGATCTCTGTTGACGACCGCTAAGGCTGCTGCCACATTGGGACGGAGCGGAAATATTTTTAGAAAATTTACTATAGTTACAATATCTATACTTAAATAATAAGATCGTAGCGAAGTCAAAACTGTACATTGTTTTCATTTTTTTATAGTATTAATTGTGAGGTCTGGGATCGATTATAATGCCTACATTATTTATTTTTAGATTTCTTGTTGTTTATCTGAATGTATGTTGTAGCATCACGCAAAAACGACCGCATAGATTTTGTTAAAATGTTGCATAGATATTTCCTATTGTTTGGAACATCCCTATGTGTGGTCAGTCTGTAGGCTACAAATTATCACGTTATTGGCTGTGGGGGATGAGCAATATTGCAATTTGTTAAATGATTAATATCACGCTATACCTATAAGGAGCTAAGCAGTCAATCATGACATAATTATAAGAACGGCTATTTTAGTCAACAGTACTATTAACAAAGCAAATAGCTTAGCGGTTCGACGACTGCTTTGCAAACCTATGATAGTTCGTAAAATGTACGCAGGAAAACAAAGTTTAGGCCTCTTCTGTCATCTTTGGCTATAATAAATAAAATTAAATACCTATGATTAGGTGACTGTTCATGAGAAAGCCCGTGTATTAGAATCGACTGTTTTATTATTTTAATGAAAGCTGTTCGTCAGGAATATTCTGTAAGAATGCATCAGTCAGTGTATGAGTGTTGTGCTATTAGGTTGCATGTACCTACAGGAACGCAGGCGTTCATTAGTTTACTAAACACGAAAAACTTCGCATGCAGTGGGAAATTACTGCTGAAGGCTACGGATGTCAACCTCATGTCAGCAACAATGCCGAGGTCCGCTAGGGCCGATGCCTGCCAGGGTTACGGGAAAGTCCAAAAGGGTTACCGTGGCCCCTGGCACAGGCATCTGAAGGAACACGGGTAGGTTTTAGTCAGTAAGAGTCTGGCACGGCCTCCCGCTCCGCCCAGAGTGGGACAAGTTATAATTATAATGATTACCACCAACAAAAAAAAAAATGGACGAGCTGCTTCTCACACGGACAACTTTACGTTGCTACTCCCGCGTCACCAGTCCTGATTCTCTTCATATTTTGGCTGATGAGACCAATACTACAAACGTAGTAATTATACAGGAAAGTTTTATAAAATGTGGCTTTTATTTCAGTTTATTGTGATCTCTTACGGCTTCCACGCGAACGGAGTCGCGGCCAGAAGCTAGTTTGTAAATAAATGTGAACACTTTGTACTCGTATCTGTGACATAATTAAATTACCTGCCATTGCTTCATTTTAAATTCCATAAACCTATTGTAGTCGTAGCGGACGGCAGGGCCACGTCCAGTACCCACAGTCGCCCTGGGACAATCTCCCAACGTTTTTGACGTATGTGCCTTACTACCTCAGTCGAGTGACTCTGCTAGCGACACACGTCACCACGCACCCTTGAATGCGTATATACGTAGTGGGGTACAACCCACAAGGACCTCTGGGAGAGACTGGTTGCGAAGTATTAAAACACAATTTTCTTGATTCTTGTCCGCAGATTTCGGCTCCTGTTCCCAGTTGTTGCTTCTTCAACGGCTGTGGTAGGACTGACGATTTGCCGGCAAACGGCACCTCTTTTATATCGTCCGGCCATTACCCTATAGAGGTTCATGTATTTTGAACCCATTTTACTTGTTAATTTTCGCTAAGCCGAAATCTTAATTATTTATTTTTTTACACATTTCTACTATTCATTTATCGTTACAATTTTGTAACATTATCTTTCTTATATATTTCGTATTAAATAATAATATTTGACATACTTATCTTTAAACAATAAAAAAATCGCAGAACAAAAACCTTTTAAAAATGTAGGTCGGTATATTTTCATTATACTTAATCCTTTATCATTAATTCTAAACGAGTCGTCCGATGTACACAAATCAAACTAAAATATTAGTTTTATAACTAATTCTATTCTTTGAAACTATTCATTAATTATCAAAATAATTATGTACATAAACAAAAAAGTATGTTTTTACGTTACTTGTAATTTTACGCTAATTCTGGCGCTGTTAAAAATTCCCTTTCAAACTTACTTTAAACAGTCGTATAGATTCAAAATACAAAAACTAATAACAACCTAAGCTATATATAACTAGTTAAAAGAAGATAATCATCACACAAAAAAATCTCTTTAAAAAACCTAATTAGTAATCTTTCATAGCTTACAACTAGCATAGCGGGCCTCCCGCTATTTGCGCCCCTGTGCACAGATAGGGGTCTTGTCGCCGACAGTACTATACGCAATAGTTTTATTCCAGATTCATCGGCTTCACGTATAAATAAGTATATGTATACAAAATGACGACACAGTTGGCGATTGACTGCTGCGCTGCGTGTCGCGGGTTCGATTCCGTCACGGAAAAAATATTTGTATGACCTGCAAGTAGTTTTTCCAGGTCTGGCTGTTTGTGTATGTGAGTTTAAATGTTTGTAAACGCACCCACGATACAGGAGAAATTCCTAGTGTGGGGCAACGTTTAAAAAAAAAGTATTGTAAAACATTTTAGAAGAGTAGGTTTTCTTTCTATACGAAACTGTCTATTGGAAGCAACTAGAATCAATTATATTTCATTGTAAATGATGTTCAAAAGTGCCTTTTAAGTGCCTAATTGAAATAAATAACTTGACTTTGAATAAAAATGAACAAAAATATCATTTTCACATAAAAAAATCACTGTTCGTCGTAGTGACAAGTAACAATAAAAGCCTAAAGAAACAAATAAATAAACAATAAATAATAATTATAAATTATTATCAATAGTTTGTTAGTTTATTTAGTAGAAGAAGGTTTTTTTACCATTAACATCTAAGTTCCGCTCCACTAACTCGACCTCGCTCATCTCCACTCCGCTCCTCACTATAACGTCACCCAAAAACTTGACGTTTTCGTTTCGATCTCGGGGCGAGCAAATATTTGATTAGGTTTTTCTTCTTCTTCGTGTGGCTTACACAAACTAATATGACGGATATAAATCGCGTCGGTCCCTATATCCGGACGTGAATAACTTTGCTTACGAATAGTAAGTAGTTTGGTAATGCAGATGTTCCAATTCTACTTAATTCGGATATTAGCTGGTAGCAGATGCACGAGTCGTAGTTTAAACTGTTCGTAATTTATAGAACTGAGGAAAACGTTTGGGTAATAATGTCTTTATTGCTCGTTGAATTATTTGGTGTAAAAGAGTTAAGACTTGTTAAAACTTTTCTTTATATAACATTAGGTACGGTATGTGTGGGGAGGCCTCTTTACAGTCTCCCCAGGGATGTGCCTTACAGGCGTTGCACAGGGCCCCCCTGTGCAACGCCTGTAAGGCTCATCCGCAATTGGTCTTTTAAGAGGAACCGGGTCCACCTCTATGTGCTGGTGGTGAACACCGGGGTGGTTTTAGTGGGGTAAAAATCCCACACGCCCCGACCTCCCTACCCGGAGGTACTTTGGAATATTTCCCGCCGAAAACAAAAAAAAAAAAGGTACGGCATGTGTTTAAGCCCTGTTTATAGAAAACAAAGGGCTACTAAGTTAGGAGACCGTATAAAACTTAAATATAGCTTTGTATATCAGAGTGGCGCGGTTTGCAAAGGACACTTGGTTTAAATGTATTGTGGCAGTACCTCCTAACCATAAAAATAATACCCCATCTGGCCGTCTGCACATTCATTAAACTAATAACACAATTTGCATTTGCATGTCTTGACATAATTTTTATATCTCGAATAATCTATCTCAAACTTACTCAGAAATGCGAATAACCACACTTCGAAAACCATTTGTTCTTGAAGTTACAAAGAAATTCATACAAGATACAGTTCAAAACGTTAAGCAAACATCTAAGCCTGAGCAAACACCATTCCCAGGCTTCTGGCCTAATAACACTTTCAGAGCAAAGTACCTACACGGGGGTACATAGCCTTAAGGGGAATGCGCCTGGTTGCCCACAAAATTCAAATGTCCTTACGATTTTTGCAATTTGCAGGTCAGTGTCCGGTTGTATTGGGCACGCCACAATTGCGGCAATAAGTCCCCTCTTTGAGGAGTGGCTAGAGAGGCGCCATGGCGTCCTCACCTTCTGCCTGCCGCAGGTTCTCACCGGACGCGGTTATTTCGGGAGGTTCCTGTTCCGGATAAGGCGCCGTGTCCTCGTGCAGGCGATTGACGGTGGCGACCTCTCGCGTCCGGCCCTGGTCCAGGCCATGGTACAGAGCGAGAGGGCTTGGAAAGCCGTCACCTCCTTCTGCGAAGCAATAATGCTCGCGAAGGAGGAGGCAGAACGCGTGAGGAAGAGGCAAAATTCGCACCCTCATGCCCCTAGCCGCCGCAGGAGACGCCCTGGGCGTCGGGAATCGCAAGCCGATTCCCGGCCTTTATTAAATATAAGTATGTAGATACAGAATTATAATCATTAAAATCATCAAAACAACCCTCTTAGTTCATATAATCCAATTGATTGATATTTAATGAAATTGTTAATTGCAAATTGCAAAAAACGTAAGAAAATTTGAATTTCGCGGGAAACTGGCGCTTCCCCTTAACTCTAACATCCCCTTAAACAGGATGAGCTAGCGCGACCGCAACTAGCCGCCACAAAGTACGATTGATTTGCAAAGCAACTGCAACGTATTTGTAGCACAGGTATATGGGTACCTGTAATGCAGGTTTACAGGTGCGTACGACACCGTACACTTCCTCAAACCACGTAGTGTATTCTTGAATTAATTTGCGCAACGGAATTGGTTTGAGGTGGCGAGAATATGTAGGTTTGATAGTAGTTACTCCGGTGCCTTGAATTTAGAGTTCTGTAGGTCGTAATACTCTCTCTGTTCTGTTGAATACCTACTAGATTAGGTACTGTCGACGAAATAAAGTCGCTGCTAAATACCTTTTAATCTACAATGTGTATAATATTTTACCGTCATTCTACCTAATTTGTTTAACATACAAAAGTTTTGATACAACGTTTTTGAACAGCATCAAAAAGTTTCGGAACAATTAGATTTAATACAAACTAGGGATTGGTCGCGAACGTGAATGTGACGTGAACGCAAAACAAAGTACGTCTGTCCCTTGTCTCGCGTTTTAGCATCGTTTAAATTGCGTCGCCTCATCAGCTTTATAAAGAACCATTGTGAGCATTGGCTCTCAGTTACACCATTCGATCCAAATGACATGATTACATTTTGCTTTGTTTGTCTTAACTTTTCAAGATTTTAAAAGATAATGAATAGTGGTATCTGCTACATCTCTACGCCTATCTCTATTTCAATTGTGCAGGTATAAACCTGTATTATTTTAATAAATAATTTTAAAAAAATCAGCAGTTAATTCCATAATCTTACTAGCAAGACTATTACTATACACCAAGCTATTTCTAAAGAAACAAAGGCGACCGTAATTCGATACTCTCTGCGATGGCGTACTACCTGTTGTACCTGAACGATACACAGGTAGCACAGGTACTCATTTATTAGATAAAAGGTTTTTCTATTACGTAAACAACTCACTCACATATTTTTAATATTGGTTTTCAGAAAAAAAAAATATACATAGTATCTCTTCTTTAGTCAAAATATTACTACACTAATAGGTACCTTATTTTAGACATATTTTGACTAAAGTTATTATTACTACTAAGTTACTGCTGAGTATGAAGTCCTGGGTTCAGTTCCCAGGTCAGGCAAATAGTTATATAAATGACGAACTACCAACATCTTCTATCTATTTTTAGAAAATTTCAACACAAAAACTTACTAGTTATTTCTATTAGTGTTTAATGGGATAAATAATCAAATATTGTATTGCAAATTGATCAAATATGGTTTTGCCGCTAAAGCCGTTTTTTTAGCTAAAGTACATACATCTTTTATGGGGTACTCTGTTAAATGCTACAACAAAATACCTTGTGATATATTGCAATTAAATGAAAGAAAATTTAAAACCCATATAAAAAGTTCACTGTGTAAACAAGCATTTAGTATTACAAATTAGAGGATTATATCCAAGATAAGAATGCTTGAAAACATGCTGGTCCAGCTCCATAGGACAATCTAGGGTCTAGAAAAAATTAAACTTGTTGCTACTTTAATTGTATAGTTAATTATTTTTTATGACATTGATTTACATTCTGTGATTACTTTTACTCACACACTGACATATTACTTGTTTACATAATTTGGGAAATCGTATACTGTTACAATGTTTGTAAATATGTGAACACCATGTATCTGTCACTTAATTAACTTATTTATCATTGCTACGTTTATTAAATTATTTTTACATAAAGAAAAATATAATACAGCACTATTAAGAAAAAATATAATGTCAATGGGGCCAATCATTTATAATAAAATTCCACATAATCTCAAAGAACACCCCACACGCATATTTAAAACTAAACTGACTGAATTGCTATTACAAAAATGTTACTACTCTGTAAATGACTTCTTGAATGACAATGATTTATACCTAACTGTACCTTGACTTTTTTTCTTGTCAATGACATTTTAAATACTTTTTTGCAATAATTTATAAATTGATAACATAATTTTTAATTTTTTAATGTAATTAATATTTAAGTGACAATATATCCGTTATATATATCCGCGGATATGTGTTTTAATTTTTGATATAATTATCTTGTTATTTTAATGTCAATGTAATGTTATCTAATGTTTTTGCACGCCGTAAGGTAAAATGTAGCGGAAACATTATATTCTGTACCATCTCAAAGCTGTAGGTATTTACATTGTTAGCAAATAAATATTTCTGCTTCTGATTCTGATACATAGTGTGGTATGGTAATTTTTATTATAGGTGCATCGTCTTAACATATAATTATTTAATTAATGTAACAAACAAAATATTGTAACACATTTTAAAAGATTAACGGTGGGTGGAGTTTCTTGCCCATTCTTCTCCATACGAAACTACCTTTTGGAAGGGGCGACTAGAATCAGTTCTATTTAAATGTAAATGTTGACGTTCAAAAGTGCCTTTTATGTGCCTATTTGAAATAAATGCTTTGACTTTGACTTTTGCCAGTACCTTTGGAGGAAAAAAGTAAAATTTACCCCAATTTTTTTTTTAAAGACACGCGAAACAGCATTTTACGTCAATTGTCATTAAAAACTAAAAATAAAAAAGTAGCTAGGAGGTATTTAATTGGTAGTTCACCGTCGATATGGGTTTTTCCATCAGGAATTGCTCAGCAGCAGACTGGAGTCTGGATTTGTGCATGGGAAATAGGTACACCTCTGCCCTACCCTTCAAGGAGCACAGGCGTCATCTTATGTTATGCCTTTCATCTTCATCTTCGCTTTATAATTCTAATACAATCTTACCTAACTATATATTTTTAAATTCTTACACAATCTTACATAAGTATCTATATACAATAACCCGTCTGGAATCTCTCAAAGCTAGTGAAGATTCAGCGATCACCTTCAATCTCTATGATGAGTTGGTTGGTAACGGGTACATGTGTTGAGCCAATTGTAACTATAGATTTAACTGATGATACTATCAATAAAAACAAATTGTTTACTAGTCACAATAAGTTGAAACGATATATTATAATAAATAGATTAATTAGAAATATCAGAAATCTTTAAAATGCCAAAAAGTTAACAGATTAAACACAAAACATAGGCATGAAAAAAAAAAATATATACATTTATATATATCTTTATTTCCAAAAAAGTAAAGTACAGTACAATTAGTATGCGCAGCATTTACAACGTTTGATCAATGACCCCCATGCTAGGTGGGACCTGTGTTACAGGGACCATCCATCCGTCCATATACAAATATTACAAGTAAGTAGTACAATAAGTAAGTAAGCAAGTAGTAAAGTACGTAGTTCTATGAAAAAGGTGTGGTGAGTGCGTGCGGGGTATGTGTGTATACACGGTGATATTTGAATCACAGTTTTGCTAGAACAAACGTTGTTCAGACCATGGTCTACAACCATTATATAGCATCCAATAGATAAAAAAAACGTCATTGGTTTTCGAAAAAAACACAAAAAAGGGAATGTTAAAAAGTCGGGATTATCGTTACGCCTTACAACACAGACACTGCGGCTGCGACGCGCGGCGCTCGCGTCTCATTTAGTAGTTGAATGCCATATCACTACCGCGATGAGTACTTTGATGTTACGGTTAATGTTTCAAACTTTTGAGCAACATAAGACTAATTTGAGAACGTATAGTTTTATTAACATAATATTTGATGCTGTAGAATGGTAGTAGACCATGGTCTAAACAACGTTTGTTCTAGCAAAACTGTGATTCAAATGTCACCGTGTATAATAGATTGTTTATTAAATATCAATTGAATACAAGAATTAGAGAAGTGTAATAGTGAATTAGAATGATGTAATAAGTAGTATGTATGACACTGCCACTCAGCGCCTTCAGGATGAATTGTTTGTGAGGGATTTTTTTTTTTTTTTACATATCGTTGCTCCACACTAGGAATGTCTCCTGTATCGTGGGTGCGTTTATAAACATTCAAACTCACATACACAAACAGCCAGACCCGGAACAACTACTTGCAGGTCATACAAATATTTGTTCCGTGCGGGGATCGAACCCGCGACCCGTGAGCGTGACGCAGCAGTCAATCGCTTTACCACTGCTAAAAGATACTGCTTAAAGGATATCTTTAGTAAATATGAGGCTACTCAACAAGACCTGAGTAAGCGCATGCAGGAGGCTAATGAGTTGGCAGACCTGGTCAAGTACAATGCAGAGAGGTACCTATGAGTCTCTGACAAATAACATCTCTTTTAGCTGTGCATGCTCGCTGGCACCCCAGCCTCAACTTGTTACACCCACACCCTCAGTGGCTCAGCCAGTAGGTAGCTGTATTAATGATGATGATAAAATTATAAATAATATGATTAATAATACATATCTATTTTCTGTCAAATTTGGTCAAGGTTTTGGTAGTTAATCAGTGTTCCCATCAATATGTAATTAATAATTGTTTACCCGGTGCCAGTATTAGCCACGTAATTAGTAATATTAGACTGACAAAAATAAACCCCAATTCAACTGTTATATTACTATATGGGATAGTTTAACTGTAAGAAAAAAGGACATAATTGAATGTGTCCATTTGATGTTACATCTCAATGAGAGCAATAATTTTAAATTTATTTGGTGCCTTGCCTTATTCTAAATATTTGTCTGATGAGTAAAATAGGCACATTTATAATTTAAATCATTATGTTAATTTATAATAGGACTTGTCGTCACAGTGACGCTATTTTATATTTTCATTGTTATCAATTTATTACTGAATATAAACTGACAAATATTACAATGTATTTGCCACCTAGGAGTAGGAGACACATTGCTAATCTGTTAGCATACAATATACACAGTGCTACCGGTACCTGTAGTGGACCATCGATTACTGATATTAGTGATACTAAAACTACTATTGAAATGCCTTGTACGAGTAGTTTAAACTATTAGGTGCGACAACGAGTCAGCCGCATATGTTGAATGTTGTACATCAAAATATGCAGGGTCTGTCCGGCAAAGAGTTAAGTACCTAGTGTTACAAGACTTGAGTTAAGTAATTTAATGTATTGGGTTTCGTAATTTTAATTAGGTGCTGCACGGTTGGCGTAGTGCTTAAGCGATTGACCGCTGCGCTGCGTGTCGCGGGTTCGATTCCCGCACGGAACAAATATTTGTATGACCTACAAGTAGTTGTTCCGGGTCTGGCTGTTTGTGTATGTGACTTTAAATGTTTGTAAACGCTTTCACAATACAGGAGAAATTAATAGTGTGGGGCAACGTTAAAAAAAATATACTTACTACTTTAAAGAATTCAGTTCTTCTAACTGAACAGACAGCTGAGCTGCGTCGCTCTGGCGCAACCAACTCTCAGTTACGCCACTTCTTCTGCACAGCTAAAGCACTAGGAAGTGGTGAAGGGCGGGCGTTTTGGGGGACTGTCTTATGTAATTTTGACGTTCAAGATGTGCTTATTCTCAGCCTAATTTGAAAGAAAGAAAGAAAGAAAGAAAAATAGATTTATTTGTCACAGAAACACGTGCATACAAAAAGATAAATAAAAAAATAAATAAAAAAAAAAACAAAAAAAAATTAAAAAAAAAAATTACTTTTGATTTTGATATCGTACAAAAAAAAAATAACAGATGGTGGACTAAAATCTAACCATCTGAAACAGGGTTAGAAATACAAGATAAATACGGAAGCATCTAACAATTTAGGCGTCCTACCTATGAGAGCAGCTATCTGCATCAAGCTATTGAACGAACTCTACTGCCTAGAGAGAGCCTTTTTATAATCACAATATTAGTTAACCTTTCCTGAACAGGACATAAAAATGATCATAAAATCCCGTAGTCACTTACCACTACGAAAAAAGAGTAGTGGAGGAATATACTCTGCGCTTTATTGTGGTTTCAAAAAACAAAAAATTCTTTCCCAAAATAAACATCACACGAATTCATCCATCAAACGTGTTTGGTCCACAGAGCGTCCTGCAAAACGGCCTAAACTGAGTTTGAATCGATTCCCAATACCGTTCACAATAATGAAATAGAGAGTGTGTGTTGGTTCGTTAACCCTCATTCTTCGTAGACGGCTGCTTAACGTCACCCGCAACCAAAGAGTCGCCCGAAAAACAAATAGTCAATCGCAACCAACTGTAGTTATAAGAAACTCGGTACAAAGTTGTTTAAACAAATGTTCGGGGATGTGTGGTGTGTGTGAAAGAGTGGAGCGGTGTATCCGAAATAAAACGTTCAAAATAGATCCATGATAATAGCAAAATAATAGCAAAAAGCAAAAAGACGACACGTTTGGTGTAGTGGCTACATTGGCTAAGTGTAGTCAGCGAAACCAAATGGTCCTGGGTTCGAATCCCGGTAGGGGCAAATGTTTGTATGATGAATATGGACATTTGTACCTGAGTCATGGATGTATATTTATTATAATATGTATGTATTTACGAAAAAAAAATGTATTTAAGTAGTGTATCAACCATCTGGTATCCATAACACAAGCCTTAATTAAGTGCTTAACTTGGAACTAGATGGTGCTGTGTGCAATGTCAGACGATATTTATTTATTATTATTTAAAATGATTGAGTATGCGCTACCGTTTATTATTCAAAATTGAAGCCTAATAAATGATATTATGAATTTACCTACTTACAATTTCGAATGAAACAATGCCGCTTGGCGGCAGAAATGTTCTATAGAATTGCGTTTGACAAACTCCACAAGAAACTCTAATACCTAGGTACCTACTACAAAGCTACTACAACTTAGTTCGAAGTTTTCCTCTTAAATATCACTTGGTTCAAGCCCTCTAAGCCTTAGGCTAGTTTCAGGACCATGAACGTGGAACAAAATTAATTAAATTGCGAAATTCTGTGAACACCAAATATTACAAAGTGCTTATTATTATATTCTTTTGAGGTACTACGAACGATTTAATTAACTAATTTGAATTAATATTTAAACGAGTACGAACTACAATCTCTGTAATTAGATAGGTACGTTTAATTCCATTACAATTTCGAACATGAAATTACTGTTCTAGTAAAACATGAATTCACTACTCTCTCTTAATCTTACTTGTTGCTCAAACCAAATTGAACGTTAAGAGCGTTTATACCTTATGAGTGGTAACGTCGCAATTTAGTGTCATATTTCGTGGTTTTCAATTTTTATCATTTAATCGGAGCTATATTTTAAAAATCTGTTTAATTAACTTTTTAGAATTATGTGAAAACTGTGTAAAAGGTATGAAATCGTTGCGTTTACAGTTCTATTTATATGCAAATAATACATTGGAAACTTGCAGGGCGTTATTTTCATTGTAAAATAACTGTAAGCATTACGGTTACTTACTTTTTTAACACTTTCACGTAATTCTAAAAAGTTAATTAAACAGATTTTTAAAATATAGCTCCGATTAAATGATAAAAATTGAAAACCACGAAATATGACACTAAATTGCGACGTTGCCACTCATAAGGTATAAACGCTCTTAATTTTAAATAAAAATTAATTGTTTTCAATCAGTATTTTTCCAAGATAAGTTATTTTCATGTGTCAGCCTGCTACCGAGTCCTCACCCGCTGCCACTCATGCCCCACGCGGCGCCATAAAGCTTTGTTTACATAAGTGACCCCCAGCGCCGCGGGAATACATTACCGGACTTGTGAATGGACAATTTCAATGTTGATATTGACATTAAAATAATTATGTTTACATTCACCGACGATTTCTTCCAATTTTCGGTAAGAAGGCATGTTTGTATGGCGTAATATTAGATGTATCGCTGTCGGAGCATCGATGTATGATGTGCAAATCATTTGGGTTAGATTGTGAATTCGTTTTACTCTTTTGTTTATATTTGTTCGGTATATTTATATTTTACATAGGGTGTATGTTACATTTGTTCATAATTGGTAACAGGATAAACATTAATTTCAAAATCTCAATGTTTAATCTTTATTATTTTTTCTGTTTCCGTTTTGTTTATTAAAATTTCTCTTTCTTCTAAAAATCCGTCGGTATCGAGGATGACAACAAGAAAGAAATAAGCGCAACTGTAACTTTGGCTCGTGCTTAACATAACAAAATTTAAATCAACACAAATTTTATTAGGAAGTTAAAGAAATCCATGCTGAGGAAAATCAGCGGTACGCACCTTTAAGTTACCAACATCGATCCTTACAAAATGTTACGCAAAAACAATTTATTCTGGAGAGGATCCCTTTGGAGCGGCTTATCGGGGGGTACTTCATTTGTTGGCAAGATTTGAAGTCCGCTATCTTGATGAGGTTGTTAAAGTCCCAGCCGACTGTGTAAAGTGGGCGTGAAGCGTGAAGCTGGTGCGACACAGACATCAAATGATATCATAGAAATTATAATTTTACTTACACAGATTAGTCATTGTACTCTGAGCTTTTGAGCAAACACGGACAGTCAATTCCAGACTTAACATCTGTAATTTAGTTCGTTAATGTCTCAAGTGATTGCCTAATTTAGAAAGTCTATGAATGTCACGCTGATTAATATTTAATTTACTTTTGCTTTCATACCTACTATAATCTAGACTTTGTAATCAACGTTTATTATTCTCTATACTTACAGAGAAAGAGAATATAATTCAAAGGCCGAAAATGTATCGCTTAATCCCCTTAGGAATTGCCAAACAATATCCTCCAATCACAAAACAGATAACTTTATCTCCCAAACTTCTATACGCCTACGAATATAAAACAGAGTTTCTTATGTTGTTACCATAATTACATTACTAGCTACAGTTTCGGGTTTATTTCCGACATTACAACTCATCCAAGGAGCATTTTAGTCACCACCGATAAAATTTAAGCACGCCGTTAAGTTAACTATCATGTGACTTGCCAAACTAAGATCAAATGTGACTTAGACACTACTAAATTCACTATCACTGTTATAAATGGGGACATTGTCGGTAGTTTTGGTCCTCTAACCGCTAGCCAGAGAAGCTATTGAAGACCTAATTGTTCAATTAAGCCAATCGACTATTTAACTATTTGGGACGTCTTAATTATGGACCAATTTGAAAGTAATTAGGCATCAAACGGGTATGGAATTAGTAAATTAAATTCGGCTGGAGGAACCTTCGAATTATAGTGTGATTAAGTTTAATGTGAGAATTGAACTGTGAACACATGTGAACCTGTTCAAGAGTGAGGTTTTGGTATTAGGTATATTTGATGTTTGAAGACAGGAAGTTACACAGAATAATATGCAAGATTTCAGACAGAAAATTGAGACCGGACGATTCTTACATATTCAGGTAATTTTATGTGAGAACCATCAATTTACCGTGAACCTTTCTGTCTGACCAAGCAATAGTTTAAAAAGAAACCTTTCATAAAGAAAAAATAAACCAGATTTTCAAGCAAAAAGCATTGTATGTTCATTTCTTGTAATGCAATTTGTAAGCTATATCTTAGCATTCCTTCCACAGATCTGTGTAGATTTTAAAAAATAGAGTGAATGTAACCCACTCATGTCAGCTGGCGAGCTCATTGCACATTCCGCTCAGCTGCAGATAAATTACGTACAATACAGCATCTGACGCCCACACACACGTATTTTATTTTTAGTTATATTTAAATAAAAAAGATTGTCTATGCTAGGTTGTTTAAGGTAAGAAGCCTAACACAAAAAGAAACAAAATAAAAAGGTTGGAATATTTGGAGTTATTAAAGAAAATAATAGTTTTCAATCATCACCAATTATGTTATTCAGAACAAGTCAGAATCAATCCAAATTTAAATGTATTCCTTTAAAACGTTTAATTTACCTACATTTTGGTACGAATAAATTGAAGCCGCTTTTCATAACGTCTGTATGTGACTGCGTTGTTCTACTAAACTACGCAACGGATGAGGATGTGGTGTTCACCATCATAATTTATTATAGAGAATTTATTCCGAAAGGTTTATTCATTCATCATTATCATCAGCCTAGTCTTGTCCCACGGGACAAGTTGGCTATGTTGGGATCGGCTACCAGTCTAACTGCATGCAGCTGATTACCAGTATGTTACACGGAGCGACTGCCTATCTGACCTCCACAACCCATAGGTACTGGGTAATACGATACCCCTTGGTAAGACTGTTTGTCAGACTTTCGGGCTCCTGACGACCCGTGACGACTGTCAAAGATCCATGAATGACAGGTTTATACACTCATATTAAACTGAAATAAAATTTAGAAATCTCGGTAAGTCAAGTCGTGAAAACTATGTGAAGCAGGGTCAGGTCGTTAGTATAAAATAAATGGTAACACTCATAAATTGTGGAACTGTTTATTTTGAGGCTGCTGTCTGCGACAGCCTGCAAAATGGCGGGTGTGAGCTAAGCGGGATAGCTGCAGTGCAGGTTGAAAGGGTTCACCGCATGGTGGAACGCCTCGGTGCAGCTGTATCCAAAATTGTCATAGTTTGTAGCGAATAATAAAATTTGCTATAACCAAACCACCCACGCTGTTCCTACATCGCCTCGGCTGCCACATCTCTTATGACACATGGCATCCTATTTCATCATGAGCTGTACTTACAAAATTGAATGACACAACATAATGGCGACACTGAGTTTATTAAAAGGAAGAGACGTGAAACCCGTTGATCTAAACGCACTTAGTACAGCTAACAAAAGCGTTAGACACGATTGGATGCGGCAAATATTCTAAAAAGAGTAAGACAATATGATTTTTGGAGTTAAGGAGAGTGCCAGCAGCAGGATGGTTTATAATTTGATGAATCTTCATAAGAGTACTTGAAGTACTGGATGTTCGGGACTGCACACTATTTATAGAAATTTCTGCTGGTTTGTAGGTTTGCTGTGAACCTGTTTTAAAGCTTTTGTTCGATTTACGGATGCAATGCCATACGAAGGGCAGATTCAAATTACTATTGGTAAAGGCTATTTATAACATTTAAAATCAAAATCGGAATCAAATTTAGAAACACAATCTGATAAAATCAAAAAGGTACCAATTATTCTATTCTTCAAACACAAAAGCAAAATCGTAATTCTCTTAGATGCCATAAAACCTGATTTTCATTTACCGAATCGCTAACAATAAACTTTTGGTCTGGATGTAAATTCTAGCTGGTTCCCAATTTTGTTCTCCGACCTCACGTTGAGTTCTATTGGATTTGGTCCAACCTTTAATTTTTATGATTGCCAAAATATCTTAACACCAGAATTTAAACGTAAAATAACGCGAAATCGTTATTTGTGGAACATTGGCAAAAAAAAATCCCTTTTAAATCTTCTACTGCCTTTTGGGTGGAGGCTAAATGTTATTCTCTTTCATTATGCCCTGTAGTCGCCACGTGTAATATTTTTTTATATTTATTTATCAAAAACAGTTTACATGCATTTTTTTAAACCGTTAAAAATGCCACACAAATCGTCGCGAGTTTCATAGCAATTCATTCCCTTTTCCCTTAAATCATCATTCGTCACAATGTTCATCCATCTTTACTTTGATACTTAATTCTTCTCCCATACTTCTTACATACTTACCCTTGAGATATGTGATTAAAATATACCTATTTGAGGCCGTTAAGAAGGAAATAGCTTTGCAATCACTCTTTCCTACCTGCAAACTTTTGTACTCTTGAGCAATATGCTTACATTTTGTTACGAATATCCAGGTTCTCTCACATAAGTCAAAGTTACGATGTTATTTCACAGCTGAAGTAAAAGCATCCACAAGCCTTAAAATATATGGACCAGTAAAAATAAGCCACTTGCCTCCTTCGGTCCGCGAGACCAACGAAGCATACATCGTTGTTTATTAGTGACACTTGCCCATAATTCTTGGAGGAACTCGCATTCTCAGTCTTCCCCAACTAAGTTAAATGAATTTTGTGCATCCCTTCAGATGCCAAGATTAACCCTTCATCCCGAGTCTATGGCAGTTAGTCACTGCTGCACATAGTTACCTCTAAGGCCGCACCACTGAGCTCCATCCTTGACCACTCTCGTCCATTCATTTCTGACTTCCTTGCTATGATCTTCGCTCATGCCGATTTGTGGGACTTAAGACGACGTCTACCTTTTTAAAAGCTAATACCTAAATACAAAACCATTGCTACCAAGGACTTTGTCGCCAACATAATAAATCCTGAAAGAACGTATCACCAATTTCATTATTAAATGTTTCAAGCAACTCAATTTCATTGCGTCCGTTCGTTTCTACTAAGTAATTGTAACGCGATTCTGGCTGACACCTCAGTGAGGTAGTCCCTCCCCCCTCCGCCAGCTGTTCTCGAGCGGCCAAAGTTTTAGTTGAACTGCACCTTGCGTAAACATTGTACCATGACATGTTTGTTCTGACTACTGCTCACTACTGTTAGCGCGAGTTCGAAGTAAATGGAAAATTCAATGATGTTGGAGCAGTTTGAAATGTTTAGTGTGTTGATAGTCCGATTTGGCGTTGGTGAGTTAATTATTTTTTGCCAAGCAGTAGGTTTACCATTAAACTTAATTAATTACAAATGGCCTTGACTACAGAATGAGCCACGAAAATGCGCACCATGTTAATTAAGGAAACAAAATTAAGAGTAAGTACCTACTTAGGATACTTTACTAAATTAATAAAGTAAAAGGAAAAGTACATCACGCGTAGATCCGTATTATATTCCCAAAGAAATCCCTCAAGGCTCAGCGTTTCAAAATGGCGGAAAATACCCATGAATTTTCTTACACCTTGAGATTCAAATTTTTAATTACAACTTGTTAACAGTCTCCATCAGTTCAATAGAACTCGGCAGAAGTTTCGACAGGCAAGCGATCCTGTGAGGGCACTTCCTATTTTTGGGCACAAAGTCCTAATTAGAGAGCTCAGCAGTTAATTAAGAAGGGTACCGCGGCGCCGGCGATCAAATTTTAATAAAACTCTAATTGTTTGCTCGGCAAATAACGCTGCGATGAGCACTTTAGTGTAGGCAAGCGCACATAAACGACCTTTATTTCTATATTAACTGTAATCATGGAAGTGGAACACAAAGAGATTCGCGAATAAAGAACACAATGTCATATTATCACGGCAGGCGAATTGTTTTTACTTTCAGCTTTTGTTCAGTTTTTGGTAATTATTTTCATTGTTATATTTAAATTAAAAAGCTACAGATTAGTCCTCGATTTATAAACATTCGAGATGAAACACGTAAAATAAACTAGACTAGTGCTACATCCCGCATCGTTAGGATCACAGAGCTGGAGCGGCGGGCGATGTGATGAACTAGCAAACTTGAACGTGTACTCAAGTTTTAGTCCTTTAGAGAAGTTCTTCCGTCCGGCCAGAAGGCGTCGTCGCAAATAAATGTTATATCTTATGAATGAAAGCAGCGTTGACGCGCTCGGAGCGCGAGACGTAACTAGTTCAATGGCACATCAAAAGAGCAGTGCAAAACGACTTGAACCATTTCACGACAGGAAAGAATCTAGAAACACGGCGTGGTGAGGAAAGATTGCTATCAAAGAACGTTTTAAATGGCGCAATAAAACTATTCAAAAGAACAGCGAAATGAAGCTTCATTCATGTCAAAGTCGTGCCGGGCTCACAGCTATTGCAGCGCTATTAACAATTCAACATCAAAGTATTCGAGTGGCGCAGCGTTTCGTAAAAATTGTACAGAACTGACGCCTCTGCCGCCATATTTGATAAAGCGAATTTTATTATTCGAGATAGAATGCAATAAAAAGTGCCATTCATCCTGTGTGCTGGCAATATTTTGTAAACATATATATTATGTTTACAAAATAATGCCGGAAACTACGAGTATCTGAATTCCCGGCGGCCATGCCCTAAAACCGGCTAGATCCAAACTGTGACGAGGGTGTACTAACTACATTATTGTTGAACTCTAATTTATTATCTAGAAAGTGGATCACATTCAATCTTTAGGAGAGCGAGTGTGGACGCTGAAATATTTAGTTAGATAATGTTAGACGGCAAACAGTTTTGGGCTGTCAGTATTACGATTATCTCGTTTTATCTGCGACAAATTGTGAGAAAGATTTACGCTCGGAGCAACATTTTATATTCTTTGTCTACAGACGTTATCTAAAATTTGTCTCGTCGGCTTGCTGTGGTGAGAATATTTTATGATGTATACAGGGACGTTTGTGGAACCTGAAAATATAAATTCCTTGAAAAAAATCTGAAGTAGGTATGCCTGACTGGCTGGCTGGCGTATTTTCTCGATAAAATTAGTTTGGTAACAAGTGGTGTCGGGATAAGTGCGCGTACAGAAATACGTGGGAGTAAAAGGATGGTACATTTTGGTGAAAAGTGGATGAGTCGCTTAAATTAATAATTAACTAGACTACTCCCGAGAGCCTCTTAAAGTCTAAGTTATTTCAGTATGGCCGAGCTTGGATGTGTTGAGATGGATAAGAACTGCAGACTGACGGGGCCTTTTATTTACAACTGGCAGGATAACAATAGCGGGTCAGGAATTATTTTTTGCAAGAGTACAGCCAGGTAGTCATCACATTAAAGATTCATGGTTTTTTGCTTACTACTTTGCACACCAACGAAAACAATTCTTGAGGAAAATGCAAAGGAAAATTAAAAAGAACCCACTCTTTTATATTTTCTTAGCGGATACACTAGTAAAAGTTTCATTATTTAATTCATAGGTGAGACTACACACGGCCAACTTATTTATTTTCTAGCCAGTGCTCGACACAAACAAAGTGCATTACCATTGTTCAATAAGCTTCTATTTGCTATTCCGACAGAAAACAAAATATCAATTCTGTTTTAAAGCGAATGTATTCTCTCGTTAAAAGTAGTTTTTAGACGGCAGTTTCTGGGTTATATGCGGCATGCAATAAGCTGGGTTTTTAAAGTACAATTTAAAATAAAACGTGTATCCTTGTGAGGGTCGTTATTCGCGTGTGGTGACTGATACTCAGTACAGCTGCAAAGTGCAGCTGAAAAATATACCGAGTTTTTGGTTCAAGAGAAAGTAATTTGTATGTTAATCAAACTCATTTTTCTTTGTGATTTGTGTAAAAGTTGTGGGCAGGACTCCAAGTTCTAGATTGAGGTTCTAAAATACTGATTTGAGCTTTTTTGTTAGTAGCCGTAAAAATCTATGCTAATACCTACTAATAATACACTAAGAAAAAAATATTGTTGGGACAACCACAAAACTTTAACAGCGGGGAGCAGAGCATAGAGCATAGTCTGTAAGGCAATGTTTTTATTGCCACGTAGTAAGTTGTCGATGCAACAATATTTTTAACAAAAGCACGCCTTGATACTACAATAATTTAATATTATCAGTGGAAATAGTGACAGTAACTGTTACTTTGTTGTAGTAACATTATTATATTAATTCAAGAACTACATTTTGCCAAATTAACTATTCTGCCTTTGTTTTTTATTTTGATTTTATTCAGGAACAATAATCAGCTACAATATGTGTTGGAACAGAGAAAAGATAATACAAAATATTAACAATAATGCAGCCCGCTACATTATGCGCATATTAGCAAAAGAAAATATTATAATGAGTGCCACTAGGCAGGTAATAAATAATTACATTACAAGAATAATAATAAATTACATCATGCAAAATAGAAATTGTAATTGATTGCTTTGCAACAGAGTAATAATTAACACTTAAAACAAATAATAATAAAATCTAAACTAGCTTACATTCCTAATAATATTATTGGTTTGTAATAATTTTCACATATACATACCACATGTGTGAGCACTATGTACCCACTATAAAGCTTACTGGGTTCGTCTTTCATTGACTTGAATGTGCCCTGGCGGCTGAGAGTATGTCATGCTCACTCAAATGTGTCGCTGGTGGTGGCGTGTGTATTGGATCATTGAGTTCCCTTCAAAACGGTTGAGCTGAATGGTGCTGATCCATACGTCATATTCGTGATCGGGCGCCGTCAGTAGGCACTGGTCATTTCTTAGCTGCCACGGCTTATTTTAATTCCATAATTGTTTTTATCTTTTTATAACGGACGCTTTTAACGTGCACGTCTTTCTACATCGTTCTCACATGTATAATTACAACATGAATGATGTAACCACTTTTTTGTAATAATATTTTGATTTAAAAGAGTGTCCATGGAGTTTCTTGCCCGTTCTTCTCCCTAGGTACCTACTACGCTTTGGAATGGGCAACTAGCTTCATATTTCTGACTGACCGACCCCTTAACAATTCAAAAGTGCCTGTAATTGGTTTATTTGAAATAAATGCTTTTGTTTGACTTTGGGTTGAGTTTGAGTTTTCAAAACATTACATTTAAATTTGGATTTTCGGCATACAAAAATATAAATATTAACAAAATTACAATTATAAGATTCAACCATTCGACGGATAGGGCAACGCAAACCAGAATTATTTCGACAGGTATTGACAGCATAAATATTGTTACTAGTACTAAAGCTTTGCTCTAAAAACGTTTATTTTTGCTACCTTAACAAAGATAGTTTGTCTATCTCAATTTTGATGTTGCTTAGACATGGTTTAACGACAATAATTAAAGAACATGTGATTCATGAACTAAAGCCCGAACTTTGTGAAAGAACTGAGCCTCAATAAATTTAAATAATTTATTAAACACAAACTTTGTCAAAAAGGTTTCTATAAAGTTAAAGATTACTTGGATGACAAAAAGGCTTGGGATTAATTAATTAAGCTACTCCAGTGTACCCCCAAGCAACAAAACATTTTATACTAAGAGTTTTTGAATTATTAATGTCATTTTATTGATTTAGGTGACATAACTTATGATGTTTAAAGAGAAAGCTGACTGTGAATGGGAGTACCATGCAGGCTTGATTGAATACATGACTTTATTTCTGGCGGTTTTGAGTATTTTATATATAGCTTACGCATGTCCTGCAGATCTGGCAGCGTAGTGTGACGGATCGTTGAGCTCCCTAAAATAGGGTTGAGCTACACGATGACTTATGCATGCATGCCGTCTGTTGGGGCAGGTCAAAGCTGCAATGCTCTTTCTTCAAAAAGCCCTTTCAGACATGGTCCTGCATTGCTGGACTTACATAAAATTCTAATATTATAATGTTTGGACTTTAAGAGACCCTGACCTTTGAGTTTGTTTCGTTATTTCTTCTTAGGGATCAGTCAGCTAGGAAATGCCGCCGCTATCTAGTTTTAAAATATTGACTAACAAAATATTGACGTGTAAAAGTGTCTTAAAAGATCTACTTACAGAAATAAACATTTCATTTAAAACATTTTTTTCTAAATGGAACCAAATCTGATATCGTGACAAAAAAAGACCAGCTGTTTCATACAAATTGCCAGATATGTAGGCAGTTTTGTATGAAATAAGGTGTTTTTTTTTTTCAGGATTTCATATTTTATAAACATTTGTTCAGTGTTCATGTCACTCTAACTGCTTCTTCGTTATCGCTAGACCATACCTAAGCAACAAAAAATGGAGAGAGACCAACTATCTTTGTTAGGGTACCAAACCGAGAGTATATATATACAACAAGGCTTAAGAAAATAGGTGGCTCATTCAGCTCCAGCTCTTCAGCTAATAAACTTCCAAGCCACGTTCAAGATCTAAGCCTTAATAAATTCAAATCATTCATTAAACGTAAGTTAAGTATGCCAGAAAGCCTTGAGGACAAAAAGGCTTGGGATTGAATTACTCCAATTTTTGCATACAGATTTTTTTTACGTCATACTCTTTGGCATTTGATAATTTTTATAAACACAATGACATGAATACTTACTTTGTGAAGAATAATATTATGATTTTAATTATTGTGAATGTGAGGACTATGTGGGTCATTGTTTTAGTTTTAATCATGGTCTGGCAGTTTAAGTAGCTTATGCGGCCTACCCAAATGTCCTTTCTTTGGTATTGTTCGTCGAATCGTTGAGCTCCTTAAGTTCTGAGTTGAGCTGCAGGGTTACTGACAAATGCGTGCACTGACTGGCCGTGTCCGCTTAATCTGTGTTGTTCTTTCCTCAGAAGACCATTTCAGACATTAATCTACATGGTCTTCACATGATCTGACCAATATTATGTCTGGACTTTAAAAGAGACTGTGACCTCTGAGTTATCCGATAGGAAACGCCGACCTCATCTAGCTTTCAAAATATGATTGACGTGTAAAAGTGTTTGTACAAACTTACTTACAGAAATAAAACCATTTATCATTGATGCAACATTGACACCGTAACAACTTTCTTATTGCTAAACAATTGTGTTGTTTATTTGGCAAAAGTTATTTAAACAGTACAGCTATAGTTATTTTGTATAAACAACAACAATTTACACCTAAATACAATAACAATTTATACAACGCTCTACTGTCACCGTAGTCAAATATTTGAACCCTTTTTGTGGAGTGTGGGGCAATGTTTTAAAAAAACGAAAACGAAACGAGACAAAGATTAAGGTGTTCGTTACGTTGGTCAATAAACGTCGAACAGTAAAAAGTTGCTAATGCGTACCAGTTCTTTCTGTGAAGGTGGCAAAATATTTAGTTGCTGCGACAAGGAATTCCCGACAAAGCTTTTACTGTGGCTTAGTTGACAATTTTTTTTTTTTCAGTGTAAAGCTGAAGAGTTTGTTGGTTTGTACGCGCTAATCTCTGGATACCAGTCGGATTTGAAAAGAAATATTAAATTTGGTAGCCCAATTCTTGAGGAAGGCATAGACTATGTATTTAAAATCAGGTTCGGACTCTCAGGAGCCGAGCAAGAAGAAAAGAAGTCGGAAAGAACGCTAAATGGAAACAATGTAGGTGAGGTAAGAGTGCGGGCTGGCGATGCGATGCGAAGGGGTGGGTGAGGGTACAAGAAATTTCACGCCGACGAAGTCGTAGGCAGAAGCTAGTATTTTATAAAAAAACAATAAGGTAACTAAGTTTATAAGTTATTGCTACAATCTTACTCTCTAGAAAATCGACAGTCGTGTTGACACGTACGAGTAAAGTTATACATAATAATTCTTACCGTGGTAAAAAGAGCCAGTCAGCATAGTCAGTAACAGGGCTGCTTGCCCACCCAGCCTGCAGTTACAGACTTATTTTAGAATCACCACTCGTGTAGATATTACAGAAAACAACGTTTTAAAATAATAGCAGTTAGCAGCTAGTTTATTTTATTGCAGTCTGACATTGAGAAGCGATTTTAATTAAATATTAACAGTAGGTACAGTCGTAGTACCGACATAAGTATCCAACTTACCAAGTAAACTGATAGGTAGGCTAGGTATTTTTCTCTGTCAGCTGACCGCACTAGAACATTGAACAAATCTGATCGATTTCTTGTCGAATTCGTCAAGTAATTACAAGCAGGAAATAGTATCCTCACTATACTATTATAACATACTTACCTACACACTACAATGGCCGCCAAAAATCGAATAACAACTGAAAACACAGAACAAATCAATTAGTAGTTACTACCGCGAGTTACTTGGGCACTATTTGATAAACTATTAACAATATATAATTAAGCCAGTGATTACGCACCTATACCTAATATATTTACGCATACAGGTTACCTAACCGACACCCATTTCCCCATAAAAGGTGGCTACAATTTACAAACCAGTAATTTGACCGAGGTCACAATGGGGACAAGTTATATTGTGTGATTAACATAGTAATAAATGTATAATAGTTCGTACATTTTAAATGAGCGGAGGAAATAATAATTTGGTAATAAGATTGTAAATTACCGCTTTTACTGTTCCCGGATATTATATTTTATGGGTTTCTCTATGAAGCGAACGTATTTTGGTGCGATGTCGTCTTGTTGACATATTTCAAACGAACACGATAACGACGTTGAGCATGAAATCACGTTAAGAAGCTAAAAAGTTTTTAGAGAGCGTCTTATGGACAACGTACTTGTGTTATTTAGCTTATTATGGTATGATGAAGGATTCTTTGTTTATTTTAATACTTAACTGTAGGTTATATTGTAGTGTGTTGTGACAAATTCGAAGAAAATAAAGCACCGAGATAAGCCATCTCATCTAATAATTTTAAATCAGAGACAATCACAGATTGCATTATTATGTCAAATCAAATCAAAACCAAAAGTCATTTATCAATAAAGTCAAAATTATATGAGACAGTCTCCAAAAACGCCCACTCTTCACCACTTCCTACTGCTGGGAAGAAGTGGCGCAACGAACTCCCCAGCAGCTCAGCTATCTGTTCAACATCTAAACAAAATATAATTTATGCAATTCATATGACTTTAGCTGAAGCGCAGTGGTGGCCCAGTCGCGACTTGTAGGCTACGAACTACTAATAATAATTAATGATACTAATAATTATGAATACATAGACCTACGACTGCGGGTCTATATATTCATAACTGTTATAATTTAAAGTCGCTTATCGTGTCTGTCTGTATGACCGCTTTGTTCTTGTAAACTACGCCAGGGATTTTGATGTGGGTTTCACCATGATTTAGATAAGTTACGTGGGTCACACTGAAAGTTTTTAGAAAATAAAAAAACAGAAGGATGTAGAAGCCTGTTAATATTTTTATTGCTTTTCGAAGTAGTCTGTTCCTTTCTAAGCATCGTCGCATGCAATGGAATCATTGACTGAAGCACTTTTCTTTAGGGATTTCTTCCACGCCTTTTTCAAACACAGCCATGGCATCTACAGGGTTCATAGAACGAATTCCACTAAGTTTATCTTTTATTTTTGGAAGTAAATAAAAGTCACAAGGTGCCAGGTCAGGATTATATGAAGGATGACTTACTAACTCCACACTTTCGATAGACAAATACTCGATAGTCCGTCTGGCGAAGTGAGCTGGAGCGTTGTCGTGATGGAGGAGGATACTGCTTCTTGGGCGCTGCTGTCTAACATTTTCCAAGAAAACTGGTAAGCAGTGACTGACATACCAATCTGCAGTTTGGTTTTGGATTCCTAATTCGAAATTTAAATACATTTTACATCGGCTGCTTTTCTTACTGGCCTATTCTAAAAACTTTCAATGTGAACCCGTATTCTGGTTTGAAAGTAAAAACTGAGCTAAGCAGGGGCGGGTTGCTACTCTTACAATATTATAAGAATAAAAAAAATTGATTTAAGGTGTTACGATGATTTTATGCGATGTCCGATGTGCTTCTACGATTTATAATTATTATTGATTTTAAGTGCTACAAAAAACTTAAAAATATATATTATCAAGACATTTCTGTACCTAAATAGTTTTAATTGTTTATTTAAAACCGTTTACGAGGGTTCGACCCAATTACGTTTCAGACTTTCGGCAATTTCATTTTCGGCCGAAAAAATGTACATGTTTTTGGCAGTGCCCGAAAATTAAATTACGGCAAAGCAACACAAACAATAATTTTTTTTTCAGAAATTCCATCTTTATAACAAAGAACAACTGAGTACAACAAGACAAATACAACTGAGAAAATACTTCAGCTTTTTCTCTCGTATAATATCAGCCTGTTTACTTCTTAAGTACAATGTACAGGGTGGCGGGACATCGTCGCGCAAACTGTAACCATGAATTCAGCACATGGTTCTAGACCCCCTAAGCGTAAAAAGTTTACGTCGGTAATCAAAAAATAAAGTATAGTAGAAAAGTGCAAAACTTACGCGGTCAAAATGTACTAAAAAGCAATTTTTTTTTATCCGGCGAATAATTTCAACGCAGTGTGTTCAGAATCAGAAACATGTACTGAATCCATGGTAACAGTTTCTGCGTGGATGTTCCTGCCACCCTGTATCATACAACGAACTATTTGCAATAGGTACCAAATTAAAAACCTAACCGAGTTCAAATTAATACACAAACAAAACAAAAATACAAAAAAAACACTACAAAGTGAAAAATAACTTTAATTTCGGAAGTCGATGGCGAAAAACGAAAATAAAAAAAACCAAAGACAAAAAGTTTTTATTGTTTACTTTTTAGTTGTGGTAACAACCCCAAACAAAGTCGTATACCACTACTTGCAATGTAAATAACAGTGACAGGAACTTATTATAACATCATCAACATACACTTAGTGGAAAAATACCTATTAATGAAGCTTACTCGAAAACCACTCATCAGAACTAGACCAAATATATATTTTAGGGGACCAATCTGACAGTATAAATCGTTTCAAATAAGACGCACTGAAGTCGCGCAAAATCCTGCATCGTGCAAGCAGAGTTTACCGCGCAACTAGCATATTTACAACGCCCCGACATCAATCGTCCGGTAGTTGCCCACCAGACACGATACCCGTCTGATCGGAGGATCCTCCCTTTACTTTGGAGGTATAAGTGAACTTTACACCCTGTTCCTCAAACCTATAATTATACATTATACACATGTCCTAAAAGTTCAACTCAATCAGTGGTCGAACGACCCCTTGTAAAACCGAACTGTTTGTTGTGCAGTGATTTAGCTAACTTTCGCGTCATTTTTAGTTTAAACGGTTAATTTCAATGATTACAAGATAAGACCCCCCCCCCCCCCTAACGATTTTACTAAACAAAAAGTCGAGAAATAGGTATAGTCCCAGTCGCCCCCACATGGATTGCCACCAGGTGGCAATTGGGAGAAAAAAATCCCAGTTGCCACCGGGTGGCGACTGGGACCTTATTGCCCCCACTTCAAATCGCTGTACATTGCGGCGTGGATCGCCAAACCCCCTCATCGCTATATTTCTTCCGCGATGACGGCGTTCACATTTTTGGCGGTCACATTTCCAATGTGGTTTTATTAGTAGATTTTCCCTACCGAGATCGGAAATCGCATGGCCGCCATCTTGGATATGACGTCACCTCTATAATTTTCCTCTACTCGCCCGGTGTTGCCACACATTTCCCCAGAACAAACCCCCCACCCATCTCGCACCCATTTCGAGAAACGACATGTCAGTCAGTCAGTGAGTGAGTGGCTCTGCAGTTTTATATAACTATAAAAAATAATAAATGCATAATATTTAAATGGCATGACAAGTATTAGACAAATATTTAAGCCCCGTAATAATCATTACACATGATGACATTATATTTAAGCGCCACAATAAATTGTTTTCGAAGAATTTTTGCGTGCTTTAGCATCAAATTTGTATTTGCATTAAAAAAGAAATTGTACTACCTAATTATAATTATATAGTTTGATTATTAAACTTGTTTTTAATTCTAATACTTACCTACTTATTAGCTTTCTGGCTGTCGATGTCGATGGGTGCGCAATGTTTGGTATAATAAGAA
The DNA here is from genome assembly GCA_937001585.2 of Brachylomia viminalis. NCBI lineage: Eukaryota > Metazoa > Arthropoda > Insecta > Lepidoptera > Noctuidae > Brachylomia > Brachylomia viminalis. Next base: position 1,437,103 of record OW443307.2, on the reverse strand, counting down.
TAAACTTATTTATTCTGTGCATGGTTGATGGTGGGCTAGGTCGACGGAGCCCCGCTTTGCGGGGCTCCTACTTCTGTGTGGTTTATAAAAAAATAACCACGAAGGGGATGGCGGGGTCTATTCGCTCGCTTCGCTCGCTCACACGACCCCGCCATCCCCTTCTAACCTAACCTGTCCGAGTCGGGGTGCGGGGTTTGGCGATCCACGCCGCAATGTACAGCGATTTGAAGTGGGGGTAATAAGGATTTTTTTCTCCCAATTGCCACCTGGTGGCAATCCATGTGGGGGCGACTGGGACTATACCGAGAAATATCGTGGGACATCCGGTTGGAACGTAGTTTCTTTAATTGAATATTATGTATTAAATAACAGGCACAATGAAAAAAACACACATACGACTTATAAAAAAAAGTGTCGGGACGTTCATAATGTTACATTTCTTCGCTTGAGCTCTGATTCGCCAAGTGTGCACAGTGTAACATGCGATCATCGGAACTTCGTTTCAAAAACATATCGTCAATAAAAAATATCTTTCTCATTTTTGGTTTTCAGCCGAAAATGCATATCTGGCTGAATTTCATTTCGGCCGACAACCAAACCCGTTTTCGGTCGGACTCGACAGTTTACATGGTGTCATTACAATACTTGAATTTTACTCTTCGTAATACCTACCTGCATTTAATCTTCGTTTGTATTATAATCTAAGTATTACTTTAAGTACCTACTATTTAATAATTATTAATAAGATTCTATTTTCCATCGAAATAGTGAGAAATATACAGCTTTACATAAGTTTATACATGAATCGCACTTTTATGAAAACCAATTCGCTTGCAAGCTACAATCAGCCTTAATTATAAAAACCTCGCTAATCACTGATTAAGTGATTAGCCACTGTTTAGCTTACTCTGTAGTTTTCTTCATAAATAAACTTTAGTTAGCAGATGATTAGTGGCGAAACGAAGTACCGTTTGAGAAGTTAAACCTGTTAATGTTTATTAATTTTACTTCATGCATGCATGATATTATGACAAACCAGTGCAGTAATAGTTATTTATGCAACTGCTGTATAATAAGGGATAATATTTAGTATCATATGAGGGTTTTAATACCTAATTATGTACAGTTGCTTAAAAGACTTTATATACACCCATGTTATGGTGTTGTACAGTGCTGTAAGAACCTTATGTAAATTCATGGTAAGTTTAATTGCTGAGTATTTAATACAAACAAACTATGTGTAAGTAAAAATGTCATTATTTATTGTTATAAGTATTTACATTTTGGATCGTACAATTATTGAATTGCGCTTGAATATTTGCACCTTGTTGAATGTTGGCAGATCCTGATGTACTCGGAATATATATATTTTTAATTAGTAGCTGTCGTAATGAAACGCGCGTGCATGACAATGTTCTTTTTTTGAAATTCATAAAGATACCACGAATTGAGTAGTGAGAATTTGGCTGTTGGCCGAAATGAGTAAGGAAGGGATCGAATTCGAGTTGCATAATGAAATTTTGCAAAACATTATAACACTCGTCTGGATGATATTATGGTTACTATGACACTGGTTGTTTTAATGTTGGCAATAAGCTAACTGTTTCAGAAACTTTTATAGAGGATTTATATAGCATGGGTGTAGATAAAATTGTTAAAGATCAATCTTACACCAATAAGGCACTTCCGATGTTCTGTGTGGTCGAAGGTCAATGCCTGTAATCAGTTGCCGCGAGTCGCGATGCTGCGCGCTATGTTCGATCAGATGTTATTGTACGGAGTGTTAATTTTCTGTGGCTACCGTTAGTTTTTTTTTTAAACCATGATGCAACTGTTGTTTGGAAAGCTTGATAGCATTTAAATTTTTCCACAAAGTTCAAAAGATGTACTTTTTTTGTTTCATTCGTTTTCGATATCGATATCCATCACGTGGGTAAAGTTTGACCCTTTTAGTGATTGATTGTGCTTGCGTTGCTAGTAATTAAAAGAATACGCTCCAATAACTGGAGTAACCATCAATAGGTATTTATTTGTTTCTGAACGTTGACGAATATATTTTTTTATTAAATGTGTATAGGTACATTACATATATATGTCTGTTTTTTATTACTTGCTAGTGCGTTTCAGTGGGGTATCAGTGTCTTTTAATAAAAGTTACCTTTACTTGTATAGAAGTACAAGTTTGACTGCTTATATGAATGTTATTAGGACCTAGCACAATATTACTAAACCTCGCAAAGACGACGAGGGAGGCGGCCGTTCCACGGGAAAAAGATGAGGTATGAGAGTGGCATTAGAGAAGAATGGCATCCATATATTTGGAGGAAGAATATTGGAATTGCAAAATAATACATTTACACCAACAATACAGTATAAGGTACCTATCAAAATATATTATTTTCTAGAAAACGTCTCTTGTTATTTGTGTTTGCCTGGGACGACGTGACTTTTTTTTTGTTCTGGGCCTCAGGACCGGTGTAATAGGATGAGGGGCACGCGGGATAACACATTCGATAACCACTATCTCCGATGAGCTTCCTTACAAACTCTTCTCTTCACATCTCCTGAGTAGCTACTGAGCCTTCTGCTGATTGAACTTTCCCTTTAAATCCTTGCATCGTGTAAACTTTGAACAAAGAATATATTATTATTATATAACTCTCGTAGCGCACCAAAATGAGATTTGTAGAATTTCCTCAGTATTTTTCTTTCTTCTGTGAGATCTTTGAAATCCCGAAAAAGATAACAGAAATCCATGTTTAATTAATAGGACAACTCGATATTAGGAAGAAAATAACCTTGAAACACAATAAGCCTATATAGTCGATCAGCTCATTCAAATAAAATACGCCATTTTGCCTCTTAACAAGGTTTTAATAATGCACCGGTGGTGTTTAATTTTGACTGTTTAGCGACCTCTTAACGCTAAATAGCGTTTATAGATAAGAATTTTGTCTATCAATTGATAAACATTTAAGAGACGTTTTTATATTATAGAGCATGTTTTGGCATCTGGTTAGACTTAAAGCCGACCCTGACATGGGAAGAGGCTAAGCATTAAGCAAGATTTTTTCTGGACTTTAAAGGAGACCGCGAGCTCTGAGTTTGTTTCAGCCTTTCTTCTCAGAGTACTCAGATAGTAAACGCCGACCTCATCTAGTTTTTAAAATACGATTGGTGTGTAAAAGTGTTTGTGCAATCTTAATTACAGAAATAAAATCATTTATCATGTGATGATATTTATACATTCAAAACATTATGTTCAAAATTGTAAGGCGAGGTTGAATATTTTGTTATTGATAGTTTCGTTGAAGTCAATCTAGCACAACAGTTAGGTACTTATATTTGAGCGCATTGCCCGCAACGTTCGCGTAGATTTTCGATTTTCCCAAACAAACTTTAAAACTCTTAGAGTTTTGTTTTTGTTAAGTATGTATCTCTTATACCACCACGCTTTATAACAAACAAACGACAAGGAAAGGTAGAACAAACAATATTTTATGTAGAAATAATCATTTAAAACATCAATTTATCAAAGTCGCTAATGCTAAACTCCTGTCTTCGTCCCTCCAAAAAACAAAAGCGTAATCATTCTTTTGTTCGTATAAAATGACGATGGCTGGTAGGCGTGGCCTCCGCTGCAGTCAGTACAAACGGGACGTGACCCAGATCATAAAAATCGGCATTTGCATTTAAGCTTTTTGTTTATTTCTTCAGCTCAAACTTTAGCGAGCTATAGACGTTTGTTCTGACCTATTTTTGACATCACGTGAACAATTGATTGGTACCATAGACTGAACGGTTCAGTGTGCAAACTGTTCATGGTACTGAAATTGTCCTTTTGTTTATTCTAGATGCATTATTGATGTTTACTGTCGATTGTGCCCGGTTCCAAGGAAATTATAACATTTCGTACTGATGTTTCTACTGTAAGAAAAGTTTTGAGTACGAATATGGATGACTTTAAGAGTAGAAGAAGAACAAAGACTCGATTGATGGACTGTGTGAAAGATGATAAGGCTAGAAAGGAGGTGACTACCGAGATGACGACTAATAGAGAAGTTTGAAGAATAAGACATGTTGAGATAAGGGAAGGAGAATGGTGATAATGATATTGATGATGTTTCTTCTGTGCGAACATTTATGAAAAAGCATAAACATGAATAAAAATTGTACGATCAAATGGGTAGAAATTGGCACATAATTTGTCGACTAGGACATAACTGAAGGGTGGACCAACAACACTAGTTAATAAAACAACATTTTTTACGACGCAACATGAAGTTTTACAGCCGCGGCGAACAGTTATCGTCCCGAGGAGAGTAGCCTAATCAAATAATAACCAAGACATAAGTTTTTATCTCAAAAATCATCTCTATCAGAGCACGACTCAACCAAGAGTCGTTATACTACCGATTAAAAGTTACTCAGAATTAGTAATCAATAGAGTTTCAAGTTTAGAACTCTAGCACGATTGTAGAGATGATAGAGCACAGTTAAAAAGTAAGAGACATTATTAATGCGCCGGTTGGCTCTCGGTAGAGCCGCTTTGTGAGGAAAAATATTCAAAGCTTAAATCCCAGTTTTAAGTTAGGTGCGACAATTTTCTCTGCGGAATAATTTTTCACTTTTTCTATGTGTGTGTGCCATGTATTATAATGCTAGCTTTTGTGGCGGGTTGGCTTGGGTGCTCAGCATAAGTAGCAGTAAAAAAGGCAACTCTTTCTTCAAGATTTAGCGTTCTCTCAAGTTAAAATTATTTACAATCCATTCAGTTTGAAGGGTGATGGGGTAAAAGATGTAAACTTTTACGTCTATTTTTCGTTCGTTCGCCTGTGTGGTCTAGCTCATCATTTTCGAAGCGTCAACTGCCAGTCACTCAGAATATCAATATTTGACGCGGAGCGACTGCCTTCTGACCTCCACAACCCAATTACTGGGAAACACCGATATTTTGAAGTTACACCGGCGGTCGCCTTTTATGGTTTTGGCTCCCCATAACTATTTATATAATAATATATATATATACGTAACAGTGTTGTTGTCGTGGCTGTTAAATTTCCTTTCTAAGGCAAGTTGTTTTCGCACTACCAACTTGGTGACTGTCTATACTTTTTACCACGTCATAAACATTTTTTTTTAAACGTTGGCCCACACTATGAATTTCTCCTGTATTGTGGGTGCGTTTACAAACATTTAAACTCACATACACAAACAGCCACACCCGGAACAACTACTTACAGGTCATACAAATAAGTGTTCCGTGCGGGAATCGAACCCGCGACACGCAACGCATCATGATTGAGTAACCAAGCCTACATGGTAGAAGAAAAAGAAGTAGCCTCCATCCACGGAGTAACAGCAAGAGCATATCGGTCGACACTCCCCCATAAATCACCAAATATGTTTCTGACTACCAACAACCAAAAATTGCAGCAACAAATCATCCAAACTTGACACCCAACCCTCAAAATCAAACTACAGCTGAACAATTCACAATTCAAAATGGCGGACACGAAACCGGAATCACGGGTCACAAAATTTATTTCACTATTAATGTTTGGAAACACTGGAGGCCAGTTATTTATATCAGTAATTATCACTTGTTTGTGTCCAGTTATGTTCTACCCCCTCTATTTGGGCAGACAGTCGTAATATTTTATGGGCAAACTTAGATGATCTATGAACCTATAGCCAGTGGGCAAGGATACAACAATGCGACCTTGATTATGTCAAACGATGGTAGTGAAACAGAAATAGTTTGGAGTCGACTTTCAATAAACCGAATTCTCAATTCAACATTCCTTGCCAAAATAAAACGATTATGATTTTTTTTTTCTAACTAATTCTTACGAATAACTTTATTTGGCTTCCTTTTGAATAGATTACTTAAGACATATTTTTCATACTATTTCTAACGTTAGGTATTTCGTTGTAGTAACACCGTCTCTTGTATACCACTTCCACAGTCTCCTTTAAACTCAAACTCCTATGAAGCTTATCTCAATTATCAATTAATATTTACAAAATAAAAAGTGAAATCATGTTATATTACATTTAAAAAAAGCGGCCGAATGCGAGCCAGACTCGTACACGGAGGGTTCCATACCACCGTAAAATATATTACAATATTTTCTAAAAACGCCGAAAAAAACACGTTTCTTGTATATATTGGCAACCCGTAATTTTCTTAACTTTATTTTATTTTTATTATTTGTTGTTATAGTGACTATATTATTGTAGGTACACTTTGTGAACATTTCGGTTCACGATTCAAAAGATACAGCGCGGAGCTTTAGTAACAAGGTCCTGTTGGCACCCTTTGGGTACGGAACCCTAAAATGCAGCATGTTTTTTTTGCAATACAATGCAATAAAATAAAACAATAATAAAAAATAAGCAATCTTTAAATATTTATAAAGCTCTGTACACGTAATTATGAGTTCACTGAGTCAACCTTGATCAGAACAAACATCTCTATGATGTTTATTCTGCGATATGAAAAACATTCCCACCAGGAAAAATATGTCTGTAAACGGTTATTTTATTTTTTTTTATAAACCGCTCTGAAAGAGACTGCAATAAAGTATTAGTTCTGCGGTCAGGGCGATAGCGTTAACAATATTCTGCAGCATCTGGCCAGGTCCTTTCCGTTAGCTCAAAGCATACATTTCCCGATATTACAAGTTTTCCGAGTTGACGTGAAACATGGATAAACCTACTTAGAGGAGCTGCCTTCCAAGATTTCCAATAAATGGGGATTCAAACGGTATAAATATTTAACTTTCATACCGGGAAGTTTTATTGCTTTAGAATTTATAGTTCGTAGTGACGTTTTTATTATTATTTTAGTCCGTAAACGTTTACTGGTGAACATGAACGTCACTTTAAGTATATATTGCTGTTATTTTCATTGCTTCGATCATTTATGTGTGCATTTAAATATCTTTTACGAATGGTGATACTTAAATGTTCGTACGGCACGCCCATGGGCAGTCAGCAAAACTATCAAACTGCTGAAATGCTGACCTGCTTTAATTATTAAACAACATGAGCTGCGTGCTTATATACGAGAAAAAGTAGTTATTTAGAGGACTTCCGTTATCAATAGGATTGGTGATCTAAGTTAGTTAGCATTAGAAAACAAAAGAACGTCCTACCCATCCACTTTTTGTTCACAAATCGATAGAGAAACTAGTACATAACTTTTTTTCTCAATCTAATTTAGTATTTACATAAAATCTTTTTCCTTTGATAAAAACTAGAAAAACATGCCGAAATCCTTGGTCAGAATATAAGAAGTTTAGCCCATTTCCTAAAGAGTCTACGATTTTGTTTAAACCATTATTCCTTACATTATTACATTACAAAGAGAGTCTTTTAAATGTCTAGGTCTTATTCGCTTATTAGATTAGTTTTTACGCAAGCAAACTAAATCCTAACATTTTGAGATAAATATAGTAGCTTCTGGTCAATTTGTTGAACATTTTTTCTAAAAATATATTTGCTGAAACAATATCAGTTTTAGGCAATCCATTATAATCATAACTAACCTATAAAAAATCCTTACACGACCTTGAAAAGGCGGCTAGACTTTCATATAAAAAAAAATACTTTTTGCCCTTCTACAGAATCGGACGGGGGAACACACAATAAATGATAAAATTACAACCACTTCACCACACACACGGTAATCCCAAATTAGCATAAACAATACATACTCAGACCGACGCCGACGTCGTCCCCAGTCCCCACCTGCGACATACTCACACAATACTCATGTATTCATGATAAATACATAATCATATTTGCATGTATATGTGCCGCACATGGTTCTGTCACCGGTACCGGTATCTATCCCGCGGATACCGGTACCACAGAATAGATTAGTACAGAAGGTTGGATTCATACAACAAGCGGCTAGCATTCGTTTCATATCGACAAACGTACGCGTATACAGGGTTATTTTAAATTGGCTAGCTAAACTCCGCAGACGCTATGAGTATCGATATCTAAAAACAGTTTTTCTCCACTCATACTTCAAGTAACAACACTAACAGCAGTCGTTGACCTCCCAAAAAAATAAAACATAATATCTTTTTATTTTTTATTTTATTGTATTTAGATATCAATACCTATCGCGTCTGCGGAGTTTAGCTAGCCAATTTAAAATAACCCTGTATGTGTGCGAGCGCCTGTTTTCGCTCGTGGCATGGAGCCGACCTTTTGTACTCTTCAGTGGCTCCAAGTGTTCCGAGGTATTGGCACCTCAGTAGTACTCGGCACGTCGAAATAATCCAAGCTTGTGAAAAGGAAACTTGGTTTTTGAAATGCCTCATAATGTGTAAACATAGGGTGGCAAGTTTGAGACTGACACGCTGTATATACAATGGAGCTACAATAAATAAAGCGCTTAGCATTACTAGATTTATGCTTCGCAACATAGCCATTTTATTGGTGCAATAGAACAGAAGGCAGCCTGGCAAAAACTTCCAGGAATAACAAAGAGTATCGAAAGTAAAATAGAAATAAAAAATATTTGGTAAAACGTGACAGATTGTTGTCAAGATCTGTAGGCCAATTCTCGTACTTAAAAAACGTTCAAATTCAAGTCGCAATCTCATCTCAGCGACAATCAATGTCAAAAACCTGTCAAAAATGTATGTAAATTGATAGTAATTTTGACAGATTGAGCAGTCTCAATCTGTCAAAATTACTATCAATTTCAATCTCAGTAGATTAGAATGCGAACGGTCTTAAAAATACGGGAATTGCCCCTCTGTTGTCAGGCTGATAATAATTGTTAACAAAAAGTTTCAGATAGCAAACCCAACGACAATTCAATTATTGAAATAGAACGTTCTATAGCGACGAAAACGCAAGCTCCTATGAATATTATTTTGATAATAATGAGGGTGTCAATTCGTTTTAGTCTGATGTCATGTGAACATAGCCTAATGAGAGACCTTCGGTAAATAATGAGCACCTAGCCTTAAAATATCTCCATTAACGAGTTAAAATGTTTTTTTTATTTATTATTCTGTAAAAGAGTTATTATTAACTATTGAGGTTCTTTCATTATACATGATATTTCATATACATTATACTAATGATGTGTAAGCTATATTTTTATTGACATAGCGTTTTGTGTCTATTTACAGTACGAGGCAGTAAATATGGGACATTGAGAATCACAGAAAAGGTGGGCTTTATACAGCGCTGACCCTGTCAAGTGCACCCGTCTGGCGCTCTCTTTATAATGCTCGATGTGCTATATAAACGCCCGGGTACTGTGCTTCTATGTAGTCAGGAAAAAAATATATGATTAAAAATGGGAAAAACTCAAACTCAAAGCATTTATTTCAAATAAACCAATTACAGGCACTTTTGAAGTGTCAAGGGGTCGGTCAGTCAGAAAGATGAAGCTAGTTGCCCATTCCAAAGCGTAGTAGGTACCTATGGAGAAGAACGGGCAAGAAAATCTATGGACACTCTTTTTAAATCAAAATATTGTTACAAAAAAGTGGTTACATCATTCATGTTGAAATTATACATATGATAACGATGTAGAAAGACGTGCACGCTAAAAGCGTCCGTAATAAAAAGATAAAAACAATTATGGAATTAAAATAAGCTGTGGCAGCTAAGAAATGACCAGTGCCTACTGACGGCGCCCGTTCACGAACATGACGTATGGAGTAGTACCATTCAGCACAACCATTTTGAAGGGAATTTCAATGATCCAATACACACGCCACCACCAGCGATACATTTGAGTGAGCAGGACATACTCTCAGCCGCCAGGGCACATTCAAGTCAATGAAAGACGAACCCATTAAGCTTTATAGTGGGTACATAGTGCTCACACATGTGCTATGCAATTATACAATTCTAAGAGATTGAATTTATACAATGCAAAGATCGATTGTACAATCTTCATCAGCTCCAACATTATTTTCGAATGCTAATTAATTATTTTACGCGTTTCAAATAAATAATAAGCAAAATGACACCCTTCGTCAATACAATTAGCCGTGCTATAGCCATTTCATACACATGTGAAAAACTCACAGCTGTGATTTGAATAAACGGACAATTTAGTCGGTAATCAATCAGCTTAACAATTCATTTCCATGACTTGACACTTAAAAGCACTGAATTTAAATTATAGACTCTAGGCTTATCTAAAGACCTAACAAACAGTAATACAATTATAAACTCAGCAGAAATAATAATAGTTATAGAATCATAAACGTGAACAATATCAATATAATTGGGATCGTTGGAATATTCCACATCGACTGCGCGTGGATAGGTAGTATTGGACATGTAAGAACCGTATTACTCGTATAATGACGGATTGAATGGCAGCCGTTTTAAAGTCGGTTATATTCGGTGATTGATTAATATTCACAGAATGTCTAAAATACACATCGAGGAAATGTTGCACTCAATTATTATTATTAATAACTAGCTTTTGCCCCCAACTTCGACCGCATGTAATTTCTTTGTACCTCCGCCCCACGCCGTCGCGTCGCATCGCATCGGCCGCACGCGATGTTACTTCGTTTTCGCTTAGCGTTCTTTCTGACTTTTATTCTTTTTGCTTGGCTCCTGAAGGTCAAAGCGTGATGTTAAATAGCTTATAGCTTCCTCAAGAATTAAGCTATCAAATGCAAAAAGAATTTTCAAGTCCGTTTGGTTCCAGAGGTTAACGCGCTCAAACAAACAAACAGACAAACTCATCATCTTTATTATTATTTTGTATATATACAACGTGTAACATAATTAACGCAAATTATGTTACACGTTGTATATATGTCGTAGGATAATTTGATACTTCGAATCTTCGCGAAAATCCTAGGGGTTTTGCGAAAACGCGGATAATTAGACATAGGCGAAAAATTATCAAATCTTACTGGACAAAGTCAGGATCTAACATAACCTAACCTAAATGATACAACAACAATAGAAGGGTATCTGGCGCTTGGCGGCCGCTGCCGCGGCACGCTCGCTTCGCTCGCTCGCCTTCGCGCGCTAATGGTCACTGTTCTAACATAACCTAACCTAAATTCTAATTATCCGCGTTTTCGCAAAACCCCTAGGATTTCCGCGAAGATTCGAAGTATCAAATTATCCTACGACATATATATTGTTAGCGAAAAAGTCATTGTCAAACCGTTGCAAGGAGGGGATAACAGACAACAGCCACCGCGCGCCTCTATAAGCCGCTGCACGCTCATTTTCGCCCCTCCCCTGGCTGGAGGCTTTGGGTTAGCTCGAAGGCACCACAGGATTGACCGGTTAAGCAGTCAGGGCCTCTCAAGGCCAACTGCGAGATGCCATACATAAAAAAAAATCGCCCCTTTTTCTTCGTAGAATCAACTTGCTAAGAGGAATCTCTGCCCGTTTGGATAGCCAATTCTGCCTACTTTAATTTTGATCTGTATATTTAGTTATCTTTTTCATATATTGTGAAATTTAACTATTAAAAAATAAACCGCCTAGTGATCGTTGGTTGTTACGAGTATCTTTTTTTTAATCTGTTAAATGCTATATTTTGCTAACAATATGATTAATAACTGCGCCACGAACGCATTGGTCGGATGTGAAGTGATCGAGGAAAAAGTATAAAAGGTTTATCAAAGGTTATTTAAAAGTTTTTATTTGCTCGCCTTTTTTATATTTCTACGGTTTCAGACAATATAGGCTCTTCATATACAAACAAATAGGTTTTACTCTTGGCTTCGCTTGCACAGATAACAAAGTATTTTTGTTCTGCGTGTCACCATCAATAAGGGTGATATCTCAGAACAATAACTAAGGTGATATTCTTTGAGATTGATTAAGGGAGCGAGCAGGTTCAAATCAAATTCAGTTATGATAGGCACGCTAGCTCACCAACTTACATTATAATTCACAAAAAGCCTGAACATTCCAAAATAGCGGAGTATTTCAATTCTCTTCGGTCATAACTCATCCGACGAGCCTCATTGTCGCAGGAGACAAATTGAGGAAACATCATCATTTGCAACGCTCTGAGTATATACCAAAGATTTGTGCGAAAGTGTTCAGTCACTATCCTGTGGCTGTAAATGAGGAATTGTTTTCAGTTCTGTTATAGTTTGTTTTTTGAGGAATCGCATGCATCTTGAATGATACTTGTCAAATGATTTTAAAAGTTGATTATTTTAAAGACGTTTTTTACCACTGCTTATTAATTTCTGTATCACTAAGGTTGCGTTCAAACCAAAGCGTATAGTAGGCCGCTGACTGTAAGCGTCCAGAAAAAAAATTATTAAGAAATAACGTCAGCCGCCGACTGACCAGTCCTTGGTTTTTCATACATTCTCACAGGCAACGGCCTTACGTTTGGCGTGAACGCGGCCAAAAGATTCTGAGAAGAGCGGTGGCCGCCATAGAGCGTCTGCAATTTACCGGAAAAAGACGTCACAGAAATTTTATATAAAAGTAAGTTGCTGTGTTTTCCTAAAGAGCGTTTTTGTCACCGTAAAGTCAAAACACGCTGCCACATTTTCACGACCGTCACTGCGGCCCATAAAAAAAGTACTCTGTGCTGCGGCCGCTATGTGGCTGCCTCCGCTCTTTTAGGAAAACTAAAGTAATGCAAGTTTTAAATCTTATTAATATATGGCCATACCGCTTTGAAGCCTTACAAACCGTCCATAGTTCCTTTTTCAATATGGCGCCGGCTCTTACGAAATGCCTATTCCACTTCTTTACTTCTCGGTTCTCTCTTTCTCTTATTATTTTTTCTCGGTCGATGAAGAGGCTCACTACTTGACAAAGATGCGCCGAACTGATGGAGGCTCTTTAAACTAGTTCTACTTAATTAGTTAACTAATGAGTTGGATTTCATGTTACTTGTAGGGACTACAGGCAGCAATAGTGCTAGCGCTGCAAAATGTAATGTTCCCCCGCGCTTATGGTTTAGCGGCCAGTCGTTTGCGTAGCGCCGAAACAGTAACTTGTATAGCACTTATTATGTTCTGTGTATGTGAATATTGAATAGACTGGGTTTACGGACTTGTGCATTTTATTTACTCTCCTTACTACAACCATTTAGTAGCAACCTCAATATTAATGTGCCAATTTGTTAAGACGTGGCAAACTCCTATTGTACACAGGCGACCTAAATAGCAAAAACATAAAAACTATTTAAGTTTCTCAAGATTGCCTTGAGAACCTTAAATAGTTTTTGTGACAGAGCTTACACATTTTTGCGTATCTCTACTGTCATATTTTCTAACAGGTGCATGCGCAAATACGACACGTACTCTGTGAATCATGAGCACACCTACTCGAAGCTAGCATGTGTGCTAGCAAAACTAGCAACTCAAGCAATGCAAGACAAGCGTCACAAATCGAGAGAAAAATATTTCGACAAAATGTTACTTTACCTTTTATTCTCCGTACAAAACAACGCGTATGTTTCCACAACAATACCTGCTCATATCACGTTTGCACAATAAAATGCTTCTAAACTTTTGTGAATACAAAGCGCTTACCGTTATTTGGCGTTAGGAACACCCCGACACCTCAGTTTGCACCCTTCAAGGGATTACAAAACTACCTTTCTTTATACTCAACACTCTTCTCTCGCTACTCCATATAACAACCCCCATTTACATATTATTATTCGGGCGAATAATCATTTATAAAGTTAATGGTATAAATGGGCATGACAGTTGAATTATGAAGAGAACGCTATTTGTCAGTTGAAAGTTTGTTTTTATCTAGAATGGAATATTGTACAACGTATCTAGTATGAGAGAGTAGTTGTGAGAGATATTTACATTCTTTGAGCACTTGTTAGTGTAGTTTGTGTAAACTTAGATGATGAATAAACAAAGTGGGAATACAAAACTTTACCTAACTAACAGTGTTATTTAAATGTAAATTAGATGTTTCACCTTCACGACCATACAAAATCAAGCAAGCAAAAATAATTGAATAAAAGATTAGTTTTTGTTTACCCTTTGTACTTTGTAGGGTTAGGATAAATAAAACCTAAGGTTGTAGACATACCTAGGCTACTAGAACAGGAGCAATTTGAATATTTATAACTATCTATCTCTCGGTGCTTATAATAAATTGCAAGAAAACTACTACTATTCATAAACAAAGACCACGTTCACAAACCCTTGCACAATCTATAATACCTTCCTGCTTGATTCTATTGGTGACTTATACAATCTGTAACACAGATGCATACACAATCGGTACGGCTTCACCTGGGGACCTTGCCTTGTTAGTGATGTTCGCAAGTTTTCTTTCCATAAAGAAAAAACTAATAGTTGGAACTGGAGGTAAGTAGATCTTTTTTTCAAACTATCTGTCTCAGAAACTTTCGAGAGTGTTGTTTAGCTATTGTTGTTTTTTGCAGGCAGGTTTAAACCTGAAGCTTATGGTGTATGACCAGCTGATGGTGGTGTTTTGTAGTTTCTGCCTACCTCCATGAGAACAGGGCGTGAGTTATTATTCAGTATGGACCACGTGAACCTGGAATTTTGTGAAATAACTGTGTAATTATAGGTATTAATGTGAAATTAAAAAAAAAATTAATTGCTCTGAGGAAAAGTAAGTCACGTACGCTTGAACCAAAGTAGATACCTACATATAAGTGAGTAAGCGTATAGGTAAGCCAGAGTAAATGAATGTGTCGTAACAGGTGGTGTGTGAGCAGGATGTTCTTTTATATTTATTTTTATAAGAATTTGTTACCGTATTGTATAGAAGATAGAGAATTGCAACATATTATTCATACATCATACATTTAATCGCAGAACCCTGACTGATGCTCAATTGATTGTAATATCAAGCGAAGACCCTAAAAAGCCAATGTTTCGAAAAAAAGTGTTAGTAACAAACTATCACATGCCATTAAATACGCGCATAATACATCCATAAGTAAGTTAGAAAATGAAACAAAAAGCTGGAGATTACGCGGAATCCCCAGCGACGCTAAAAGTACGACACAACTCGCGGGACGGTTGGCAAAAAACCCTGAAGGGTCGGCGTCCATAAGTTAAGCAGGTGTTTGGTTAGTCGCAGCAAAAATTCGCAAAGTTGCCGGACCGACATATTTTTGCGGATAATCTGATAAACGTGCATAGACGTATGTAAAGGGAAGAGGGAATTTGTTACGTTTTCTGGGACTTGGTTTTTTCGTTCAGAGTTTAAGATAACATTTATTGTGAAAACTATTGTTGGGAATCGATTAGCGTTCTCTGACTTTCGGTTACCCGGTTCGATTTGTGCATAGAACCAATATTTGTATGACCAACTGCCCAATCTTTTGGACCGAAGGTTTGTGTATTTTGGTTGTGTTTGTAGGTATCCACTATGCAGAAGAAATCACTGTAACCGACGGGATAGTTCTGCACGTCAACTCTTATTTTACAGCAAAAACATTCTTCCAAACTGGAACTACTCTGGAATATGTTTGAAAACATGCAGTTTTTGACAAGTCTGTTCGCAAACGGAAAGTTGCGTTTCAACATTTCTCGTTTAGATAATGTTATTGAGTTCGATTCTATCAGAAAATTCATTCAGTAAACTGCTTTCTGCTAACCTAATAAAAACAAAGTAAAGTTCGTATTTGTCAACCTTTCGATTGTGAATCTACTTATTTGATTTATTAATCGTTTAGGTGGGCACATTCAAGGGTCAGAGGGTCGCGCTGGACCATTATTTTTGCTACTCCGTTTAGATTACCCCGGCCGGACCTTACTCCAGGGTCTAACTTTAATAGCCTCCAATATTTCACGACGTTTTTTTGCGAAGATGCGCTTACTTTTCATGAAAGAATTTTGTTTATGATTTTAATAACATACGGTGCTCGAAAAATACGTAAATTACGTCACGATGTGAGAACTTAATTTGCAATTTGAAAAGGGTTTTGAGAAAAAAAAAACACTTTTTTTGCCTGTTCTTTTATAAAGCTACATAATTATTTTGTTGAAAATATTTTTGAGTGTAGGTACCGTAGACTATTTACGTTAACGTTCTAAAAGAATTTCATAATAAAACTGAACTCAATCTGTGCAGAGCTAGCTTATCAAAAATTTCGCGTATTTATGTTAACATCGTCTGTATTACTTCGAATGCAATCTAAAATATTGTGTTTGAAAGCTGGACATCAAAACCGCGTTTTCGAAATATGTAGGTCGAGATATTTATTTATTTTTGTCGAAAAATCTGACGCAAAAATTCGTGTTCATATCTCGTTTCATGTTATATTATTACGACACGTAAAGATTTTGCATTTTTTTTCATACAATCCTTATTACCATGATTAAATCAAATTGATTGAATACTGTAGTCCCAGATTTTTACGCTTGCTAAATAAATAATACTACAAAAATATCACCTTCACAATGATAATATTGATCACACTTCAACGTTCATCAATTACCTACTTAAGACCTCTTTCACACGAACTAGAAGTATGGCCCATTGTGTACAGGCACCGACCATTATATATTTTTTCTCCCCATTACGCCATATCACACATTGGGATCTAATATATAGCCGCGCAGGTCCCAACGAGGGTAGTTTACGACTCAAGTCGATACAGATAGCACAGTTTCCGATACCCCGTACTTGCGACTTGCGAGGTTGATACCATCGGTCACCTACCACCTGATTTATAAGACTTAACCGCTCTCTATGACCTGGTGGTCATTTAGTGGGGCTTGGACAAAGTTTTCCTGTAGGTAAGTGCTTTTTTGGTAATGGTTTAATGGTTTTGCTATGCGGTACGTAATTTAGGATGTCATAATTTAACGATAATAAAAATTAAAATGTATGATTGTAGTGTGTGTGCCAGGAGGCCGCACAGTATCGAATGGCCGAATGTCATGATTTCCAAATACTTCCAAAGATTATTAGTAATTTTAAACACTACATTATAAATTTGAAAGTATGTAATTTGCCTCCAATGGTTTTGTATTAGTGTTGATGACAGTTACCGAAAAAGTTGTGGTTTTATAACGAAACGGAATGGAAATATGATGTTTGGAGCATAGCCTAGTTTTCTAGGTTAGTTCTCTTCGAGCTTCGAAATCAAAAGGTTGTCTACAAGAAGTCTGTATTGATATTATGTTGAGTACTTATTAAATAGTTGTTCAAATCTTGCTATATACCGGGTTGTATGTGTGCAAGAAATGAAATACATAAATGTTTAGACTGGAAAAGGTGGGTTATTTCAGGGAAATAAGAGATTTGTTCATTTATCCAACTAGAAACTACCTTTAGATCCAGAAAACGAAAAAATATTCTAATCAACTTATTTTGTTAAAAAAATGTTGCTGATGCTGTTGCGTTATTTATAATAAATCTTCAAAATATTTAAAAGCACGTCTATTTATTTACCTTCTCCATAATGTTGTTTATCAGAATTAGGTTCACAAACCGTTCAGGGTAAAAAGGCTTTATTGAGTTCACCTTTTTTATGGTTTAGAGATAATCCAAAAGCATTTCTTCATTGTGATTACTTCTGGTCCAATCCTTATCACGTTAAAAGTTTCTTGGTGTCAAATCAAATGAAATCATTTATTCGCATAGAATGTAGGTATTGTATAATAAAGTTGTTATAAAAATATAGTGAGCCGGGTACATTTTGCCTAAGCATTGACATTCCAAATTTTACAAATAATGTCACAATCAATAAGCTCATGAGCACACTTATAAAAAAGCTAATAAATTAATAAATCACTTTCGATCACAAGTTCCGATCATTCACAAAAGTGATCATTCACAATAAATCACTTATCGAATAATAATATTTCTGTATCAGAAAAGCCTTGAGTTTATTTTTAAATTGTTGCAGAGTGTCACTTTTTATGCTGTCCGGTAGTTTATTAAATATGCAGGACCCATGCAGAAAACACTTTTTCTAAATAGCGCGGTTTTATAGCCACCGATAATTAAGAGGTTTTTGTATTGACTTCTATCTTAACGATCTTATTGTTTTCTTCATTATTTCTGAGTTTGACAATAAAATACTCGTATGTTTAGTTTATACAACAATAGCCTTGAGTTTTTCAAATTCATAAAAAGGAAATGTTTAAAACGGCACCCATCTTAATCTATTGGGCATCCAATAACCTGCCAAGACTCGCAGCGTACAAACTGGACCTCAGACCACTCCCTTGAATTCGATGGCACAACTGGCAGGCGTCCAGTATCGCAATGTAGACCACTCGAGGAATGCTTATCTGTCCCGCCTTACGTAAAATATATCACGGCTTTGTCCAAACTAATGTTTTAAACGTGGTAAACAGTTTTACGTAAGCCAGTCCTAATTTAGTCTGAAAACAGTCCTAAAATTTTATGAGGGAAAAAGTTTTGTAAGCTCGAAAATTTGGTGTACATGTCAAAGAGTAAAGTAGTGACTCATCCTGAAATAAGATTAGGGAAACTCATATAAGACTTTGAGATACCTAAAGAAAAAGTTAATATCTGCTTCGATGGACCTTTTCAAACACCTAAGTAAGTTAAAAATAGTTGAATACTTTTGACCTTTTGCCAATCAGTCATTTTGAAGGGCCGCCCGAAAAGTGGATTCCAATAAAGATTAAAGATAGCGCTGACGAAATGTTTAAATTTACATTAATCAAGCTAACATTCGAAGAAACCTTTCTTAGAAAATGTTCCTTTAACTAGGTACCTACCTATCACTCATGATGGTTACGTAGCAATTTGTCTGGCTGTTAGTATTAGTGTATTTTATGTTACGACCCTTAATTAGCTTATTCTAGAATAAATAACGATTAGGCTGAATGGCTAGATCTTTATATTTCTTAAATCGGCACGAAAAGTACCTAATAAGAATAGATAAAGCCTTTGTAAAGTACATCATCTGGTTAGACTGGTAGCCGACCCCAACTTAGTTGGGCAAAGGCAGGCAGACAATGGTGATGACATGATTGGCTGGTCAGGCAGAAAGTGGGGCTGACTGTCGGCTATGGCAGCCGTGTCATGGACATGGGACATAGTGAAACTAGCACTGCGAATAGAAATGAAAAATAATGCGAAAGTGAGTTTGTTTGTTACGCTTTCACGGTAGAACGGCTAAACGGATTTGGATGAACTTTGGCACATGAGTAGACCATGACCCGGGGAAGGACATAAGATAATTTTTATCCTGTATCGCAAACGAAGTCGTGGGAAACAGCTTGTGTAGTAACAATACAATACGTGCCGATGCCTGTTACAGGCGAAACCCTGAAGTAAAAAAACCTAGAAGATAGAAAATATGACTTTATACCAAAAATAACAAAAACACGAAAGTCAAGGGCCAAAAGTAATAAATATCGCAACGCATTCCAAATTGTTTGCCTAACTCCTTTTGACGGAAGTATCATTTGAATTCCTTGTCGTCGCATCCATCTCAGGATGCTCACGCACGTGCAACCAAACGATCTCTTCCCGAATTCTCGCTGGAGCTGCGACGACTCGACGAGCGACGATTTAAACAGGCTCGGATCCGTTCCCAAAGAATTGTTTCCGTAGCAAGCTGGGAATTAAACGACGTATCTTTAAGTCACCGTAAAACTCTGCGATAAGATTCCAAGCACTTTCGCGCAATGAGTCGCCAGCTAGCTTTGCAACAGTATTTTAAGGCCATTTTAGGCTAAACCAGATATATATGACCGTCATTAGCTTTGCTCAAGTATGTCTGGGCCTGGACGTATTTTTATCGCTTAAGCCTCTGTTTTGAACACAAAAGCATGCCGGTTCGCACGGCTTGTATGTCTCTTTTCATACTTTTTTATTAGGTTTTCGGGGTTCCGAGGTTCCTAGTCGGATCCGTAGTAAAGCGATTATTGCTGATTTATGGGACTGCCGGGCCAGCCTCGTTTTATTGTGGTTCATAGCTGACTCGTGAGTCCACGGGCTTATAGCTTTCGCGTGGTAGTTATCATATCCGGTTAATTGACGTTATGTTTGGCGAACCTTAAATACCTAAGTAACTACATACATAGATAACCGTGTGTAACTTCGCTAAACGAAGTTTACATACAATAACTCCGCTTACCCAAACCAAACTATTGAATTTCGGCCATACATATAGGGGGTTACATTTGTTGCATTTTAGCCCCCCTATCAGCTCCTGACGGATATAAGTCAAAATCCACTATATTACTATATAGAATCCAGTTCTTCTAACTGAACAGACAGCAGTGCTGCTGGGGAGTTTGTTCCGCCACTTCTTCTTCCCAGCTAAAGCACTAGGAAGTGGTGAAGGGTGGGCGTTTTGGGGGGACTGTCTTATGTGATTTTGACGTTCAAAAAGTGCTGATTCTCAGCCTAGTTTGAATAAATGACTTTTGATTTTGATTTTGACAAGTAACCCTATATAGAACGCCTGAATACATCGAGCAATTTTCTGTTGACCGGTGCCTCTTCTATACACATCATAAAAACAAGTCACTTTTCGTGGCTCTCTGTGTGACCGCCTACGCAATGTTATTATGATGCACTTTTCACCATCAGTTAGACCATTTATTCCGAAAGGTCTATGTATATAATAGGTACATTATTATGTAACATACTCGTACTTTTAGCACTGAAATCTTGATATTTTGGCAATTCGAAATTGGCCCCGTGTGAAACAGGGGTGTGTCGTACAATAATTAAATTACATAGTATGGACAGACCCCTCAACATAATAGTATCGTGTTTTGATCTAGGTAACGTCTAGGCCTTCGAATTACGAACCGGGCAGTAAGATAATACAGCTTCCAAGTAACGTCAATCAATCAATCAAATAAGTATATTTGAGCACAAAGACTAAAAGATCTAGGAACAATGAGGCAGTACACAGAGATACCTTTATATACAGCATGTATCAAACATGCGTAGTCATAATTAAGGGTGTGGTACCTACAGACCATCAAACTGAACTACTTTCTCCATGGGACCAACATCCTTTTTTAATAGGTCTTCTAAGTTCTAAGTGGCCCACTATTGTGAAGAGGATATTCCTTTCCTTCCCTTAAAGTTAACATTCCTAACAAGTATTTCATAAAACGAGGAAAATAATTGGAGTACAAAAACGCTTGAATGTATCGCAACTGAAATAATCTCCTACAGTACAGAGTATCAACATTAGTATTCCTCGCGCAGCGCTCGATGTGTCTGAAACCTTGCTATACCAGCCCACTTTAAATGTTTGTTCCATTCATTATTAGTTCTACGATACCTTCAGTGTTTCATTTAAACAAACAAGCAACAAACTGCCATGACAGGGTTTAAACTGATTAACCCCGTTTCCTTTACAATCACATGATATAATGTCACTCTTCGCCAGTTTACTCACAGAATTGTAGAACTTACTTCGGAAGTCACAAGGGCTGAAATCGCGTAAGGTCAATAAATAAATCACTTAAATAGTTAAGGTGAACCATTCATCAATGTGGATCGAAAGTAGGCTCTATTTTCACAGATTATTTACTCCAATTAGACTTTACTGATGATCACAGTGGATTATAAAATGGACTCTATGACCGTAACTTTAGATACACAATCGAATAGTAGGTCATAATAGTTCTGTTTTACATTATGTAGTAGGTTTGTAATGGCCAATAATTGGTTGAAATCTACGTGTAACTTTAGAATAATGGATGTGATTCGACACGATAGATTATAATAAGGCAATTCGGTGACCCAATTCGCTATAACATAAGCACGAAATGTGGGGATTTAATCGAGAGATCGAAACCTTAAAAAGCTTACCTTAGTTAAATGCTGATTGGCCAATGATTACAGATGATAAGTGACATTTAACTAAAAGTCAAGTTGAAACAGCTTAAATAAGAAAGTTGGAAAACGGAAAAACGTAGAAAGTACTTCTGCAGTTTAAGAGGAGCAGAAAGACGGAAATCGTTAATGTAAGTTCGAGTTGAAACTCGAAATCGGTTTTTAATAGAACTTTTTTTAAACTCTTACGGCAATAATTGACTTAGTCTTCTTCAATAACTTATTTTTACTACTATCCCACGAGATGGTCATAAGAAAAATATCGTGCATATACCTAGCAATCATAGATACCCGAGAGATATGCCTTTACTATATATTTGTTCAAGTTTAAGTGTCGCCACCTTTTCTCCACTCCTGAAACTCACACAAAAACAAACGAAATAGATACGACACACATGATGCTTTATTCGCACGCAACCAAGAAAATATGTGTAACACTAGACTTGTGCTATCTATCTTATTGCACATTTGCTCAAAAGGGGCGGGCACTAGAGTGTATAGATACAGTCACTCAACGCACACATGCAACTATAGCCTCAACTAGGGAAGAGGGATTAGTATAAATATTTGATCGATAAAATATCGAAGAAAACCGACTGCGAAAAGAGAAGAGTTTTTTGAATGTATGTATTTTGTATCGTTTATTTTTTCTGTTTTCCGACGTGGAATATTATAAACACCGATAAAACCAAATCAAGTAAAAATATATCTCTTACTTTATTAATTATTAAAATATAATACAAAATAACCAATAAATCTAATACTGTCAAATGATTGATTCATTAACTAAAAAATAAGCTCATTTATCCATCGCTATTTATTGCAATAGACGTCTTCTCAGTTCCTATCAACGTTGAATTCATCACAGCCTCAGCCATCACACATGATTTTGGTATAGGTAGAGACTGGTAATCTGTGGTAACGTAACGCAAGTACAGCAGTGCTGTGTGACTGTCTCTTTCTACAGCACGATATATCAGACGTACCTCCAGGTATACATACATCACTACATATAATAATCTAAAACAAAGTTCCCCCCATCACGGCTGTCTGTCTGAACGCGATAAACTCAAAAACTACCGATTGGAATTTTATACGGTTTTCGCCAATAGACGGAGTGATTCATGAGAAAAGTATATAATTCATTATGGTTTTGTACAAATTGGCTGAAATATGACGATTGTTGATGATGTCATAAAACAATCATGCAGCGTGCGCCGAGTAAATCAATAGATTTATATGAAAACAATGTATGAATGGGATATTTTCCGACATCCACGCAGGCGAAGTTGCGGGCTAAGGCTAGTTTATAATAAAACCAGTGAATCGGCATCGAACAAGCTCGGTGAGTTTTGTCTTATATACTAAGCAACTTAGCTTACAATATAACGCTTGGAATATAGATTGGTGATAACAGAACAATGTAGGTAACTAATACTGTTAATTCACAACCGTAACCTTATTTTAATTTAAAAAGAGCAGTTTTTGATGAAACTTCAAAATATTAACACTAGAAATAAGGTAAATAAGATTACAGAAGCCATACAAATCACATTTCTTTTTAATAAGCTAGTTTTAAATACGCCCGTGCATAAAAGATTATGGTATTGATATCTCATAGCTGTACTTCGTTTTCTAGTTTCTATTAAAGTTGCAAATAGACATTGATAATATATGGTATTACAAATATTGCTAATTCAAGGATATATAGGCATGGGAAGGTTAATAATTTATGAGACTTAAATATAAGTACGCAACTGTCTGTTACTTTAAGACCAAATATAGCTCTCAGGCAGCGCTTTTGCGCTTTGAAAACGCTTTCTCTTTCACTACAGTGACCCCAAAATATTATACCGAATCTTAAGATGGAAATTACTAGACCATGGTAAGCCACCAATATTGTCAGAAAATTTACTTTTGCTGACTATGGTTTTGTTATTGTTATTAGTAATTAACAGTTTGTTTATTTTACTTCGAAGGTCCTAGTTTATCATTTGTGACTTCAAGTTAGAGCTATATAAACATAATGCACCATTGCAAATGTAAGCGGGCACGCCCTTTTTGCCTGGAGGCTTTTATTATGTATTAAGTTCTGTTTACGTTTTTATTATTTATTTCTGCTTATGTATATTTTTCAATGTTTTTGTTGGTACTCGTAGGTATATTGGCGTATGCTAGCTGACATATGGCAAATTATTTAATTTAATGCTTTGTGTTTCGTAATGTTAATTACTTACTATTGTATAGAATCAAGTTCTTCTAACTGAACAGATAGCTGTGCTCCTGGAGAGTTTGTTGCGCCACTTCTTCTTCCCAGCTAAAGCACTAGGAAGTGGTGAAGGGTGGGTATTTTGGGGGACTGTCTTATGTCATTTTGGCGAGGTGCTGACCAGGGAAAAGTGAACAGAAAATCATATTACGCTAACCTCGCCGTAGCATGGGACCATTTCAGGCAGAAAAAAAGGAAAAAACAAACATAAAATATAAATACCTACTTAGGAGATGAAAGCAGAATACCAATAACTTCTGGTATCAGCAACTCATGTTCTGATAAAAGGATATCGGCTGTTCTTAGAAACATTGAGAACTGCGATTTTATTTTCACAAATCCACCTTTCCTAAAAGTTGTTCATATTTATGGGTGATTTACTGCCACCAAAACTATTATTACATATTTCTGTATCACCGTGTATGTTCCTATCTTTGTCTTTAGTAACAATTTGAAGCGCACTTATTAAAATTTATTACAATAATTTCGTCTGCAATTAAAGTATGGAAAGCTTAACTCGAGCTAGAACTGATTCGATTAAGGTTCTCGTTACCGAAATAATGCGGTTAATAAAAATCGAGTAATCGTCGAATAAAAATCGATTTGCGAGTGGTGCTTGCGATACGCGAAAACTTGGCACGGTTGTGTAACCAGCTCTTAAGCATAGTTCATTGGGTAAATATTGGAAATAGTCTAGGTACTAGGTACTGAGTATTTTCCTATTTAATATTTTTCCTGTGAAAAATAAATAAATTATGAATCGTTAATAGGCCAATGGTCCAGGGGCTCGTTGGTAAGTAGCAGCCACACGGATTGTTCGATCAAGGTACACTACGCTTTCCGTAAACAGGCCCTGGATGGGTGACCATCCATTTCGCCCGTGCCTCTAAAAACACGCTAAGCCGTTGGTCCCGGCTTTCATTCGTAGATCTTTAACAGTCGTTACGGGAAGTCAAATGGCCGAAAATCTGAAAACCAGTCTTGGAGGTCAGATAGGTAGTCGCTCCATGTAAAATACCGGTGTTCAGCAGCTTCCGCTTACACTGGACGCCGACGCCAATTTAGTTGGGAAAAAGCTAGGCTCGGAAAGGATGATGAATAAGCCAAGAGTTAAGGCGTGGCTGTCTGATTGACTGGTAAAAGTCGCTGGTGTATCATCGTAAGACCTCAGTTTATGTGAGTTGACGAGTCAAACTCTTCAGCGGTTCTTCAGCGTTGTTGGAAGCGCAGCGCGCCACGTAAACTACAAAGAACAACTGTTTAGGTCGCTCGAGTGGTACGCAACACGAGCAGTGACTTAAACTGCGGTAATCTTTACCGACGATTTCAGCTCGTTCATTGATCAGACGCTTGAATCAGTTAGTCATATACAGAATTGATACGACAGAGGGGCTTTCCTTTAAACTGCCTATACTAGGTACCATTTTCAAGCTCTGTACCAAAAATCAATTAAATAGGAGCAGTAGTTTAGTCGCAAATGATTTTTTAAGTTTTCGCCCCGCTTGAACACGATGTATCTTTCGTAACAGCTGATTATGTCTGACGCAAGTCACAACTAAAACCAAATACGAGTATGTTCGCTACAAAGATGGCAATGCAAACAAGGAAGCAATAAATACACACACACTTGCACTTTCATTACAAAGGATGGTTGCGTTTTAGGTACTCTGATTTGTAAGTTAGTTAATTTGTTTGAAAAAAAAAACTCATTTTTGATGCTTTTTATTTTTATACCGTATCGAATTAATACTAAACACGTATAGTATACGTAGTGTAATTGAATGCCCCTCTGTCATGTCAACTCTGCATAAGTGTAAAAATAGTGCAATCGGAAAAGGTATAGGTATATGTCTATCAGCAAGTATGTGGCAAATTTTGTCTGGACTTTAAAAGAGACTGTGACCTCTGAGTTTTTTTCGGCCTTTCTTCTCAGGGTAGTCAGATAGGAAACGCCGACCACATCTAGTTTAAAAAAAAATATGATTGACGTGTAAAAGTGTTTGTTCAAACTTACTTACAGAAATAAAATCATTTATCATTAATCAGTGGTAAGGTATGCCCCATCAGATAGTTCGCTGCAAATCAGTGCTATAAACACGCTTGGAAAAATGGAGCGGTGACAACAGTACGCTTTGAAAGAGATACAAGAGTGAAAGACGCTTTGTAACTTCGGTAAATAATCTTATAGCGGACTATAGCCTTTTACAAATCTCTTGTAAATAATCAAGTGGCCCGTTATTTGCCGACCTACCTATTACGCTGTTTCTTGTTGCCGTAATTGTTATCTGAGATAAGAGCCTTTTTGGCTTCGCACACGTCTTCTCTTGTTATGTTGTTTCCACTATTTTTTTACTTTTAGTCTTAGATAAACTTAAAAGTATGAATGTTCTTTTTTTATTGTTTTCATGATTTTGTTACATTTAATGTTCTTTTATTTTTTTGTTTGTATTTCCTGTGTGTTCCATATAAAATATATTTCTTGTTTCTAGTAATTTTTTGTAATTTTGTGAACCCAATCTCGCTAAACTATACGTTGTCTAAACTCATGTCTGAGCAAGCCTAACCGTACTCATTCTAAATATTTGGAACAAAATTAGAATATACGTACTCTCACAAACGTACGAGTGGGTACTTGATGATCAAACGGAGTTTTGGTACAACGACGAATATCAATCACAATTATATACCGTCGGCTTTTTCCGAGGCTATTTGTGATTAAACTGATGTGGAAACACGTTATGTACATACGTACATACATAATTATGTACATGGTCCATGGATAGATGTTCAATTGTGAAGGACATCGTTCACCCGATACGCCCATTAATTGGAAAGAACAACACTCGTATTCTACGAACAGTTCGTGTCAATGACTTAAAGTCAGGGTGCAATTAGTGTCTGATTCGTTTATTATAAAATTACAATTCTTAATAAAAATAATACGATTAGTTAGATTTATTTCTGAATATGCTACAACTTCAAGTTTCCGTTGATTTGGTAAGTCAAACGAATATAAAGTCATGCGAGAAAAACCGCGGGCACAGCTAGTTCTAAATGAAAAACATGCCAGTTCAGTATATATTAAAATACTATCCGAAATAATAATAACACCAGTACCAGTACTTTTACTTGTCTACTTGTTTTTCCGCCAACATGTTGCTAACATTACGAATGAAAATTACAGTTGGAAAAGTTGACACGTGTCGGCTACCCAGGCGTTCTTAAGGCACATATAGTGTTAGAAAGTAACTGTCACAGATATGAGTGACGGAGACGGTGCTCAACAAAACCGAACTTTTTCTAAGGCTCTAGAAAAAAAAAACTTGCCATTACACGAACAATATTTATTTTCAATGTGTTTAACTATCTATAATTAGGGGCTCGTGGCTAACTATTAACCGCCGCACGGAATGATCAATCCGGTTAAGTTACGGTTGTCGCAGTTA
Organism: Brachylomia viminalis; assembly: GCA_937001585.2. NCBI lineage: Eukaryota > Metazoa > Arthropoda > Insecta > Lepidoptera > Noctuidae > Brachylomia > Brachylomia viminalis. The sequence goes on along the minus strand of OW443307.2, from coordinate 1,409,599 downwards.
GTCCGTAGATGGGTGGCCATCTTTGCATACCGACCGTGCCTTGGAAAGCACGTTAAGCCGTTGGTCCGGCTGTCATTCGTGGATCTTTGACAGACGTTACTGGTCGTCAAAAACCCGAAAGTCTGACAACCAGTATTACCAAGGGGTATATCGTAGTACCCAGAAACTGGGTTGTGGAGCTCAGATAGGCAGTCACTCCATGTGAACTACTAGCATTCAGCTGCATCTGGTGAGACTAGAAGTCCACCCCGACGTAGTTGGGAAAATGGGGAAATGGGATGATATCTATAAATATTTTGACACAAATAGTGAATCGATTTTATTATTATTAGCTAAACACACTATAAAACTGATTTACATCCGTAAGTTGTCCTCGTAAAAAAGGGTCCAGTTGAACACTAGCGCCAGGGACTAGTTATCTCGCATTTATGCTGAACTGGGCCTATTTGGCGCAGCCGTGAGGCACACGATACTGAGTATGTTCTGTTTTTTTGTGTGTGACTAAGTGTACCTTAAACAAAACACAAATAACAACAACAAAAACAAACAACAATAACAAATATACTTGTTTTTCCTTTATTTAATAACAGAGAGTGATGTAAAAGAATTGACTACTCTACACACTCAGAACATTGTATAAAAGTAGTTGCAAGTTACCGGCCTTTATACTCCATAGTTTGTTCGGTTCGACTGTACATAAGCACTCATGTACTCACAAAATATGTTTGTATTACCAGTTCAGTGTAGCAGTCCATTCTATTCGGAACAAGAGTATGTTTGCAGATACATTGCCGCCGCCTGTGACTTCGAACGATGTACTATATGTAGGTACGAATGTAGGAATGAAGATGTGTTTTTGTTATTGATTCTGAATTTAACATTACAATGATTTGAAACTATCTGTGCCTTATGTAACGTAATAAATTCTAAAATCTGATGAGAGATGAATTTAGATAGATTTGAAAATAACTCGTAAATCAGCGTTATGTAGGTACATTCAGCCTTGCATTTTGTCATAATATTGTATCAATGTAAGTTTAGGCCTTAAATTAAGTAAGTAGGTATACAATATCTATTAAACTTTGTAGCTAGAACTTGATACAATATTATGGAACAAAGCTTGTCGACGATAAAACGAACCCTTGTCCGCATTTACATGTTATTGAGGCTGTATGTACATAGCTCTCAAATTATAAGCCCAAATGCTTGATTAATATATTATTACCGATACTCAGGAAATAATATTATGTGAGAATAGCCCAAATGCTCGATTTCCGGTCGTCGTTGCAAGTTCAAAGTCCATCCGGACTAGAATTGTCGTGAACGACTATAAGTTTGCTCCAGTAAGAGTGTCTAGTACGTTTTCAAGTAAGTTTCTGATAAATTTCGGTATCTAGTTTGACTGGAGCGACCCCAGCATACGTAGCAGCAACCGCTACGAAGTTATTTACATACGAGCTGTATCCGCATACGAAACGCAATCCAAGAACAGAGACTGCAAATCTTGACCTACCTGGGCAGCTATTTATATACGTAAATATTTAAGTAAAAATAGTAATTTATATCGAATTAGTAATAAACTAAACAAACTTCACCTTGCATAAAATCTACTTTTTCATTGCACAGGAAAACGCGTAGCAATTTGCTACGACAATCGTAGCACTGTAGCCTCGTAGCAAGTACCTACTTTAACCGCGTTTCGTAGCAACCACAACTTTCATGTCGTATTTCAAAATTATGTCCACATAGATAGAGGGACCGATAGGCGCACCGGCTCTAAGATAAGCTTTTGTGCTACGGGTTGTGGGTTGAAATCCCGTATGGTACGAATTGTTTTATCTCCAAATTGCGAATGAACGGTAGATACAGTTGTTACGGAGCTGTGTAATCGTGGATTTCATAACTGCAAATGTGTCATCAAAATACCACTTAAAGAAACAGTCCAATTAAGCATCTTCTCATTTTTGCAGTAATTTAAACATCAAAACGAGTAGGTATGTACTCGTAAGTATTATAGCTAATGCTGTTCTGTAGATTCTGCCACCCGCATAGAGAAGGTGTGAGCTAACACTCATGCTTAACACTCTGAGAGACACTAAATGCCCTTAGGCGTAATAACAATAAAACTTCTATGGTGTCTGGGGGGCTACTCTTTATGTCCGTCAACGAAGAAACGGGCCCGTCCGAAAGTAGTTCGTTACAACTGAATGAACCCTACACCCGATTAATTAACTTTTTCGGACGGTCATTAATTTTTAGTTCGGGTCTCGAAGTAATCTTGTGCCCGTAGGTGATACGGAGTTGCAAACGCCCGTAACTTCGGCCAAAACTACGGACTTCGTGCATAGGGAGTAGACCTCTTGGTTCAGTGTCCTTCTACCGATTAAAATAAAAAATAAACAACACTCCAAAAGACCCACTCCTAAATTTTACAACAAAGTCGAAAAGTAACCATAATGATATAAGAAGAAGTCGCAAAATGAACGAGGTTACGCCTCCATTACTCCTGGGAGCAGGTACTACCCACTCTCTCCAATATATCATACTTGAGTAGCTAACAACGAATTAATGTATCATTGCTAAGAGCCTCTCAAGTTAAATTTGCTTGCGCTGCTTAATTAAGCACATTCGTAACATATTGCGTGTAATATTTCGTACATTTGTAATTATGTTACGTTTCGTGTTTTATTATTTTTGAAAGTACGGCCTGAATTAAACGAAAGGATTTTTGTATAAACTTTAAATTGCTTTTGGAATAAAACATGCTAAAGTTAATGATGTTTTACTTTTTAAAGTTTATTCAGCTTAATCCTATTTGATGGTGGCTCTTTCGGTGCTAAAAATATTAGTTGATAGCAGGGATGGTATGCAAGCCGACTGCCTGGACTGTACAAATAACTAAACAATCGACAATTGAAGAGGATTTTTTGCAACCCTCCTTAGCAAGTACGACGTGAAGTCGCTTCATTGGAAAGCCTTGAAGCCAATAACATAGGTCCGCCTTTTTCAACCTGACTGCCATAAAGTTCTATATCAAATTCACACAGGAATTCCAGCTTCCCAAACAGAATATTTAATTTCATTCCAATTTATTTTTGCTGGTACCTAAAATCTGGCAATACATATTCCATGGAAACACATTCCATAAATCCGGTGAGCAGATTCCATGAAATTAAAATAAATAATCAAACGAAATGATGAGCTTGTGAATATTTGAAGTACGAGTATTTCTGTTCGCTCCAGCTTGTTGGGATTCCATTTAATTAAAAGTTCTCAATAAAAGCAAAATAGCCACGATATGGTAATCAAATTAATAAAAAAATTAAGGCTTTTTATATAAAAAATTAAACATTCACTGATAAGAGAAGGCTTTATACTAATTCGAGTAATTTCTGTCATTCATTACTGACAGGCATCTGAAATAAATAGAAATCATTCTCAATAAAAGGTGATGTTCCAATCGGCTTATATTTTCCTCCTGACGAAAATGCTTCAGAGAGGTTGTAATCATTGCTTTTTGTTGACAGGCATGGACAGGAAAACCTTCAATATTATATAAATTTAATATATTATTTCTTCCTATATTTACGATATATTATTTTGTCAATTCCTCGTGGCTCCGCTGGACAAAGATCCCAGTCATTTTGCGACAGAGATCCCATTCGCGATAACGATAACGACAGTAATTTTGTTAGATAGTAACCTTAACCCAAGACCATAAAATCTAGGAACAATTGTAATGCCTACTAGTGGGATAAACTAATGAACCGTATCTATCTATACCTGATAATAATTACATATCACATTTAAACCATAATTACAAAATTAATGACGCGAGATAAAATTAACTAATATAAATTCAGCTACAGGAAAATATACTAAACTGCACCATATTTATTTCACACAATCAGGCTCAAATAATGCACCTCAAAGTGCTAACAAGTACTCACTATCTGAACAGAACAATATTAGCTACAATACTGTTTGCAGAATTACTTACAATTCCTACTGTTTATATTTGATACATTAATTCCTGAACAATAGGGATTAAGTAGACAGAGTTTTAATTTAATTGTGTGATGATAATTTACACCAGAAACTCCTATCAAAATTATCATTAAAAAAAAAATGTAGGTGAACTTACTTGGCTTGTCCAGGTCGCTGATAAACTCCTCAGTCTCCACATATCCTTGGATCCTGTCAGCAAGCACTATGAGTACCAGCCACAACACTCGGCTCACACACACTGACATACTAACACAAGTGGATCCCATCGTCAAGATAACACACTAAACAAAAACTAATTTAATTTTCAACAACATTTTCTTCTCAAGTCTGTTTTAATTTAAATTCAAATAAAGTACAACATTTAATCCATGGAAAACTTGTTGATCTTCTTTTTAATTAAACTCACTTTTCTTCGTAAATAAAATGAATAAATTACGTTCTTTTATTTGGCTAGAATAAATATTAAAGATAAGTAAAACACAACGGCTCGACACGTGTTGTACGATTGTAAACAAGTAGCGCTTTGACAGGCGAGCTCGCGACGCGTGGAGTAACGTGCGTGCGTCTCGACGCCGCGGGCAACACTGATCGAAAACCGATAGGGCAGCGGTAACAATCGAGAAAAAAATTATTTTCATTAATTGGATTTTTGAAAATGGATACCTACAGTAAATTTTTTGTTCGGTTTTCCAATTTTCAATTTGATCGCGAAATTTATAACGCACCGGCTCACCGCCAATGATCTGCAAAGAAACTATGTATTAACATTTTAGACGGTACGGAACAATAAATGTTGTCTCAGTTGAAAAATTAACCGTGTGTTATTCTACGTAATATTTTATTTATAGCTCCCTGGGACAGAATAACCATATAATATTACACCCTATAATTTAACAAGTACGCAACTACATAAATATAGGTTTTATGGTAATATAATTCAAGAGTGAAGTAACGGACAATAAAGTGTTGAAAGTTTTGGGAATATAATAAAACACTTGGAAGGAAGTTTCGTTAAAATTGGGTCACAAAATAAATATCAGAGGTTAGCTATCACCAGCAAAACGTCTTTATAAGTTTGTGAGTTGGCGAGCATTTCAGTTTAATACCTGGGTACAGTCAGCAAGAAAAGTGGGACGGATAGATAAAAAGCACATTATTAATATACTTGCATACCTAGTGACTGTTTTGTTTTGTTTTAACGCCTGCTGTGATATTGTTCTGGTGAGTCATATATTTTTCCTTCTATATTATAAGCTTAGATTTCTTTATACGGGTACATTCCACGAATAAAGAAGTCGTATAAGTACAAACATAGCATAATAATACATTTGTCTCTGTTTCAACTGCGTGGGAACTATTACTGTATTCGTCGTATTCTCACCAATTTTGTTTAGATTAACATAATCAGCCTATAGGTAATGTTCCCACTGTTAGGACACAGGCGTCCTCTCGATGAGGAGTGAGCCGTCATCCACCACGTGGGCCCAGCGCGGATTGGTAGATGTCACATGTCTTCGCATTTTCGTTCTAGCATTCTAGGAGAACGAACCTCACCATGTTTTTCCTTCACCGTTTTGAGAGCAGTGGTGATGAAATAATTAACATAAAGTAAAGCTTCTGTCAAGGTTGGAACCTGCGACGTACAAATCGGAAGTCGCTGCCATTGCCACTGAGCCACCGCTGCTCAACATTTTAATTTATTAATAGGTATAGTTTCAGACGGAAATTGCGGTATCATGTATTGTATTCAGCTGAATTGAAAGTTGAATGTTTGAAACCCTAAACTGTAGCTATTTATACTTAACATCTTAATTTGCGGTTTGTTCTACCTACCTATCCCGTATCCAGTGATTTATTGATTAACGCAATTCAACACAGGCATACAATATTTTTATCAGTGTGAATATAGACCTTATTTCCACAGAAATAAGTTCACTTAGGTAGGATACTTAGGTAACCTATCTATATGTTGCGCTTTCTCCAGATAGCACCCAGGTAAATTATCAGGCTCCTCCCTGATAATTTTTATCTAATTTAAATTCAATGTTTACTTGTCTAGTCTTCCTGGGATCCAGAGGAGGCACAATACATAGGTAGGCTACTTATACCTAAGTAGACAAAAATGTTTAACATTCAAGTTTTGTTAAATTCAATCCTGTTGTAAACTGAAAATGCCTAAATAAATACCTAAATTCGCTGTATTATTCGTCTGTATCTTTCTAAATATGACTTAGGGAAGACTTACAAGGGTATCCGTTATTTTATTACGGAGTTCGCGCGCAAATCGTCAATCCGCCTCCGGGCAAGGGATTGTACGTATCTTGGTTATTTTATTTAGTAAGTGGAAAACACACAGTTTTTGTCTATGAAAATGACAATGTCATTTTACTCTCTGTCACTCATGTCACTCTGTGTATGTAAAGGTCAATGATCATTAACGTCAAAAACTTCAAAGTAGACAAAAAATACTTAAATAGTAAGAATTATTTTCTTTTTGAACGTACAATACAAAGGAAGTTATTTAAAAGGCCCTTATTAATTAAACGGGAATTAATTAATTCTGTATCATGTTTTAAGTACGTTTCCTACTTATTTATTTATTTAGGTACGTGTTTTTAGCGACGAAAATAAAATGATACAGACATTATGCACACCTGTATTTTGACCCTGACTTCTGGGCTAGGTTACAAGAGTCAGTTTGTCTATACAGGGTGGTCCAAATAGTGACGACAATAAAAACAAAATTGATTCCTCATACCTAGGTTATCCGTAAAAGTTAATTTACTTTTTCAATTTTAAAAATGTTAGCAAATGTTTCAGGTACTAGTATTTTTTAAATTTAAAAAGAAAATCAACTTTTCATCGTAAAATTTAAATTTATCACTTTCGATACAAAAAATTGTATCTTGCACTAATGTTAGGAAGATATTTTTTTTTATACATGTAAGGTATTTTATGATAAAACCATCGCAAAGAAAAAATCATAAAAAGAGCTTGTAAAAAAAAGTTATACATTTTTAAATATGTCCTTGAAGAATTAGGGGAAATTCTAAATTTAATATATCTCCTAAACTATCAAAAATCGCGGAACATACATGGGGTATTTTCGGACACCCCTATGTATGAGGAATCAATTTTATTTTATTGATGTCACTATTTGGACCACCTGTATGTCGCTAATAAGCAATGAAAACGATGAAATAATAACAGCATGCATATCTCAAATATTTCTACATATGGACAAATAGTGATTCTGTGTTTGTAATATACCATGATGCCTGCATTGCTCGAAGGGATAGGCAGAGGTGCACCTAATAGTACACACCCACATTTCGCTGTAAAGGGCGAGCCTATTTTGCCAACAACCGGGCACAAAGACTCTGGGTTGCTACTGAGTGATTCCAAATGGATAAAATCAATATCACCGCCTTAGCCTCTGCCCTTTTTTTTCTTTATATATTCGTTTAACCAAGCATGTAGTAGGAATAATGTCTCATCAACATCTACCTAAAGCAACACTTTACACAAAGGCCTCTCCAATTAAAAAATACCAGCAGTAGAATGTATTTTCATTCATTTGGTTAATAAACAAAATCATTCGCCCACTGTGCCGTAAAAATTCGTATTAATAAAAATAAATTAAATTTCCCAATTTATTTTACATCTGTTTTATTGAAATAACGGAAAATTTTGCCAACTCCGAAGTTAAGTTCGGAAACATTTTTACTGTTCCTCAAATTATTCTCTTTTCCCTACCCAGCTTTTGGTTATTATTGCTCGAACAAATACTTTTTATTATCTATTGTTTTAAAGAATCTTCTCATTGCCTCGTTGGTCGGCGTGACTGCCGAGCATAAGGGCAGGGGTTTGATCGCCGGGTCGAACAAAGGGTAAAGTATTTTTTCTTCGGGAAATTAACAGCTCAGTGTCCAGATATGGGACCGTAACAGGAAACAGACGCGTGATGTTATATTCTCTTTCTGAGTAGCTATCTTTTTCAAGGTAAGATAGATACTTACTTTTTCAAGGTTCCGTATTTCTTATAGTAAAATTACGACTAATATCTCACTTATTCCAAGAGTACGAGCAGCCCGTACTTTGTACAACGTTCATTATGACGGCCATTGGGAGCCGCGTATTCAGCTGTCAAATTAACGGCCTTACACCCGTATTCAAGAATGATACTTATTTAAGTATGGCAGCAACACTATGCTAAGTAAGGCATTTCTCACTGCGTTCGTCATGACAGGCCATTTAATTCACAAACAATACTCAAGCGACACTTCACTAAGCGAATGCACTGCGTCGAATAAAGATCGGTGATTGGTCCGTTTCTGTTGCTAAGTTCTCTCTAATGTTTGGCAGATTGGCGGATGACATAAATATAACCTTTAAAGTTTTAAACGTTTTGTCAGTTGTGAACTAACAATTTCCTATATTTCTTTGTTAATTTTTTGTGTGCTGATTACTAATGATTGTTGCTTCAAATCCTACAAATATGGATATAAATAATATAACTACGTCTTTAGATTCATCAAGCTCAACTGTAATGTTAGTAGAATATTATATAGAATAGTTATAAGGTCTCCTGTTATCATCTGTAAATCAAAATATTGTATGGTAGTAGGTAGGTACGTAGTTGTTATTGTACTTATCAAAGTTCAGCCCTTTCATAGAGAGATAAGATAGTAGGTCCACATTCTAACGCTAGGTTTCATAAGTACCCAAGTTATTTTAATTGTATTAACTAAATAAGGCAAGTACCTGGAAACTGCAAGAAGAATAAAACCTTAAGGCCACTAGCAACTGATAAATAGGTGGCACTGGAAGGCCTCTTGCAGTCAATTTGTCTAGGTATTCATTTATCAGTGGCAAGAGTATAAATTGTACCACATCTTTCGAAAATCTGTAGCGTCGTCTAAATTTATCCGAACTGTAATAATCAAAAGGATTTTGGAAATCCCGTATCACTTTTCTGGTACTTATTATTGTTTGCTCATTGATATAACTATCAAATTCTTCTTTGCTACTGTAATCCATTATAAAAGAACGGCACTAGAATCAAAAACAACCTGAAACAACGCAAAACCAAACCTCGAGAAACAAAAATAACCAACTTTTTGACGTATGCTGGACACTATGCGTTGCTTAATATAGCTAGCCGGCTACCTTACCTATGCGTGCATTTTAAGGGACGCATAGTGCCGATTGCCACTCAAGTATGGTCTATGAATAGGTTTTAGGACCCTGTGCGCCCGCGCGCACTGTGAGACCTCATAGTAATGTTCATGAATACGGGCCTTAATAAATAGTGGTGATACTGCCGCTGTTGACAGCGCGGTACAGCGCTGCAGTGCATTCATTTGTTTCTCGCTCCTCGCCCACGCCACGCTGTTGCATTAGCCAGGTGAAGTTTGCTTTCCTAAACATTGATGTCATCGGCAGGACGTGCACCTGGCCACTAACGAACTTCTGATAAACAACAAAATGAAAGGTCTTAATGCAAATTCAGACCAAAATACTCCCATACCTTAGAACGACGGCCGGTAATGCCACGAGTGCAAGATAATTAATTTGCTCTGCAGTAACACCCCAGCACGAACATAATAAAATTATGATGCGGCGTAAAGCAACGTGATTCTCGCTAGCCATTCCCATACACTTCTCATTCGTGTCGTTTATTTCTGTATGACTGTTTAGAATGCTAATGCCTGTAAAATAAGAAAAATCTACAAAAATATCCCCCTAAAATATCAACTCTAATACCCTATAAAAACTCCCCTAATAAACTATAGTCTCGTTATTGTAAATATATATTTTAGACTTGTTATTTTATTTTATTTATAATTATATTAATTTATATTATATAATATTCTAATTAAATTAAATTGATGTATTTTTTAATGAATTTAAATGTTATAGCAACACCTGTAAAATGAGATATTGTAGTTAAGTAGTTACAGTCTGGCCGTCAAGAGATTACGTTCCTGATACCTGTCAGTGCGACAATTCTAGTAACTAATAAAGATCAAATTCGTCAAACACGTATACGTTTGTATGAAACTGACAGACGTCAAGAACGCATTCTCTCGACTGTCGACCTGGAAGTAGATACAAATGATTGCATGCCAAATGATAGAATGTACCTGGAACGAAACATTATGTTATTACAACTCACCTGTATACCTACATTCTGTGCAAATAAACATAATTCTATTCTAATATAATATATCACTCACAAAAATGACAGGTACAAATAATGTTATTTTAAATATCCTGGGAGTAAAGTATACAGCGAATGATATCCCACTCGCATCATTTTGCGAGTAATCAACATTTTAAAACTCAAGTGACAGCTGTCAACTGTGCACAACATAACATGATTTACGGAGCATACTATATAACCTATTTTTCATAAAAAAATGACAGTAATTTATGCGAGCTTCAAGTGATACCGGATATATGATAGACAATGGTTTGATATATGCCTTTATTAAACATTTATAGGCCCTATTTACACTTTGCCAGTTTCTTATCTGTGGCAAACAATAAAGTTGACGCAACAAATGACTTGCATCGTCTAAACACTGTTTAGACAGTGCAACTTGTACTGTTGCTTCAACTTGTGGTATGCCACAGGCAATTAAATCGTATCGTGTAAATGAGTAACCGTGAGCAGTGGGCGCCGGTAGTCAGTCCCCGGCTTAGTTCACGCGGCTAGTGGCCTAGATTGCAACGACTTTATTTACTCAATTTTGAAATCAGAATACCTGTACTATTAAAAGGCTATCTACCCTACATGGTCAGTCTTACCTAAGGAACCGTCTGATCTGAACAAAATCCATGCCGTGTGTGATGTGTGGGATATTGCTCTGATCAGAAAGATCGGTTACGTCGTCGGCCGGAACCATTACTTATAATCGCTAATGCCTATCGTCCCCGACGCTACTCAAAGGTAAAGTGGTAGTAACTGAAATCACCAATGAGTAACCAAGATGTCACAGCACTAGTATTTTAATGGTTGTCCGTAAGCGACACGACTTACTAACACGTTATGGACTAATTTGTGATTAGTTGCGACGACAGGCCTAAAACGAAACAGTCAGTCAGTCAATCGTTTCATAAACATATCCGTTCAGACCGCTCAGGTCTGATCACAAACATATCCGATCAAACCGCTCAGGTCTGAATAATTTTCTCTTTTTTTTAATGTAAAGCAGCCGTTATAATTTTAAGACCATACATTGTAAACCTACATTCTGGCAAATAAATGAATTTGAATTATAACCCACATCAATAACGTATGACAAGTATATTTTCTCCGCCCTGATTACTTCTTCAAGCCCATCAAACAGCCATCAGTCAATAATGAAATTTTATTTAAGTACGTCTAAACATGCCTCATTCGCCTACCGAGGCGGCCTAGAGGATCAATTGAATTCAGCACAAAGGAAAAGCACAATTGTGTTCCAAAAAATCACGGAGGGATCCGTGGGCCAGAATAATAGCGTTAAATAAATAATATGAGAGCGTCTCAACTTAATTTGGCAGCCCTGTTATGTATTATGTGGTGGAGTGGCCTTGAAGGCAGCGGTGACGCAAGTGGTTAGTGCCCTCACTTTCAACCTTAGCAGCGATGCATGATATTCGATGATTTGGCATTTATATGGCATAGTACACCCAAATCAGCGGGATAATTGCGTGGAACACTAACAGTAGGAATGCCTTTCATTTTGACAACTTTCATTGCGTTATTTACGTTGTTGGGCGGATTTTTCTCACGAACGTATGAAGCGATGTTTTAGCAATGTCGTTCGAAATTATTCAGATTATGCTTGATTTATTACGCAATTAGTGTGTAGTTCTATACTGCTTCATAGACAAAGCAAAAGTTACGCTTCGGTATGAAATTGATACTTAGTACTCGTATTTCTTTTTCTATACCCACCGCGCATAGCGACAGAAATGTAGACTAACGGATTTGTGTAAAACTTCAGATTGCTTAACGTTTGATGTTTTCTTTACGACAGTATTGAATTTCAGTTTCTCGTGGTGGCGTTATTTTACTCTGTTTATGAGTATAATAATAATTCCACAATACTATCAGTAATACTCTACAACGCACACTCATAACGCTAAACTAAATTTTACAAAAGTAAACACTACAAGATCTCATATTGAGATGCCTGTCCGCTTTACTCAGCCTTCTCCCAAATCCCACCGAGATTTTCCGCAGCACGGATTATTTGTTCAAGTATAATTTATTTGTTCAAAAATATATCACGTGTTCCTGAATCCAATGGGAACAACACATAAAGCAGCTCCGAAAATGGTAACATTTGAAAAGGCATTGTTTGGGCGAAAGGCATGCAAGTAATATCAAGTAAGCGGAAAGTAACGAGCATCAAAATAGCAGCTCCATCAATCAGCTTTACAGTATCAAAATTATGTTGACGGTACATGGAAGCCAGTTTATCAGGAATTCAGGGAATAAACTGGTATGGTCGGAAGAACAAAGAACAAGTCTACATATTTTTAATAAATTAAGTGATAGACATATTTAAAGTACTAGAAATAAAGATAAAACAGATTAACCATTTTCAGATTAGCTAAAGTATATACATCTTTTATGGGATACTGTGTTAAATGTTACAACAATATACTTTGTCATTTAAATTGCAATTAAATGAAAGAAAAATTAAAACTCATATAAAAAATTCACTTTGTAAACAAGCATATTACAAATTAGAGGGTTATATCCAGGATAAGAATGCTTGGAAACAAGCTGGTCCAGCTCCATAGGACAATCTATAGTCCCGACAAAATCAAAGTTATTGCTACTTTATTTGTAGATATAATAATATTTTTATGACATTGATTTACGAGTACATTCTGTGATTACTTTTACTCACATACTGACTTTATTTCTTGTTAAAAACAATTTAGGAAGATCGTATAGGTTTACAATGCTCGTAATAAGGTGAGCACCATGTAAGTATCTATCGCATGATTAACTTATTTGTCATTGCTACATTTTTAATTATTTTTACTTAGTGTGGTATAGTAATTTTATTCTAGGTGTATCGTCTTCACTTATAATTGTATTATAATTAATGTATACTAAATATTGTAACACATTTATAAGGAGTAACGGTAGAGTTTCTTCTTGCCCATTCTTCGCCATACGAAACGAAACTACCTTTTGGAAGGGGCGACTAGAATCAATTCTATTTTAATGTGAATGTTGACGTTCAAAAGTGCCTTTTATGCAGTTATTTGAAATACTTCCTTTGACCTTGATTTTTGACTTTGAAAACCGAGGGAGGCAACTATGTAAATAACATCCGAGTTTTTACTGAAATATGCTTAGAACTAGAATTAACGGCTAGTACATAATAGATACAAAAAAAAAGACCCAGACATTGATTAATGAAAATCCTCTGAAGTGGCACTATTTCTTGGTGAAAACATTCTTCTCTAAAAAAATATCAAAGCAAAATTGTATTAGTTACATTTTACAATAATTGTATTCGGAGCTATTTATGCGTATTATTAAATAGCACATCGTTGTAAACATTAACAATTCTGCGAAGCCATTTCAGTGAGATAACTCTGGTTTAGAGGCCACCGATTGGAAGAAAGGGAACTCGAAAGCCTTTACTATGAAACGACCTACGATTCACGTTCCATCGGTGACTTCCGTTACCACGGCTGGCTTTGTAAACATTGTGAATATAGTTCTAAAGTAAAAGCAGTAATGGATAGGAAATGGAACAAAATTTTTAAGTGTTTTATTTATTTTGATCGGTTTCTAGTGGATGTTGGTAAAAGTACCAGCAACATATGAAAGGTTTGAATTATGGGTACAGCAGAGTTGATGGCTGGCGACTGAAAGAGCAACAATGCTGTAACAAGATTAAAATTCCACACAAGATGGATCGAATTTGATAAGATCCTCTCTGTAAACAACGTTTCCCTTTTAGCATGTTTATTAAGTATTGGTTTAGCGGAGCCTTCGTGTGTGCTATCAGACGTGTATTTCGGATATTTTGATACTTAACGGTCTCTAAAATACGCGCGAATATTTGGTTGCTTTTTTGTACGAGTGTTAACTTTTTTGCTCTTAAGACTGACTAGCTTTTGCGCTCGGCTTCACCCGTGTATAGGTCAGAAATGAATCCACGGGAATGTAAATACCTAGTACCGCGATAAAATAAAGTAGGTATAAAAATAAATATGATATAATACGAATAAAAATATACGAATAATGAATACGATAAAATAAATATGCTTTGTCCTAACCCAGGTCATGATCTACCTGTCTGCCAAATTCTATCGAAAAAGGCGTGAACAGGTAACAGACAGACAGACAGACAGACGGACAGACAGATATACTTTCGCATTCATAATAAAAGTATGGATTATTATGGCTTTCCGGCCGTCTTTGGTTATATATAACTCAAAGACATTAAATATCTCTTTGATATAACTAGACGTTCGTATGCTTGACAACATTTATGTGTATCGTTTACAACCTTTTAAATATTTATTACATACTCCTGCTTACGAACTTCTCGCGTTTGACCACTAACTCACTAAATGGTCTCACTGATGGAGAGCGATGATGCGGTCGACGTTGGGGGACGCTGGTTTGCATGAAAAGATTACTCGAGACTAGTTTAACTTGTATTTTACGACACCACTGTCTGAAGTAGGTAATATATTTTCTTACTCAAACAAAATTTTCGTTCAATCGAGTAATCTTCACACATTGCCACTATTCACTTTCTCTTCGAAAACTATTTTTTGTTGTAAGAAGTTTTCAGAGTACGAGTAGTTATATCTGTCCGCCCAAAAGCTACCTGACTACCGATAACTACTTTCTTTACTACCTTTTAGGACAGTTTGGCTTAGTTTATCTAGTTATTTAAGTTCTTTATATACGTATTACGTAAGCTCTAGTATTCGTTTGGATAATATATTGTTACTGAATACTATCACTGACAAAAAATAAGTAGGTTGTGTCTAAGCAGAATACTGGTTGTACCTAAATCTTGTCAAAAATGTGGGAAAATAAGAAAAAAATTACAGATTTAAACTGAAATTAGAATGCGACCATTTTTTTAATACGGGAATTGTCGCTCTGCCTAAACGTAACTAGTGAATTGTGGGTGGGTGTACTACAGGTACACCTCTGCCCGACCCTTCGGGGTATACGGGCTTCATGTTATGTCATATCATGTCATAACATGTCATGTCATGTGTTGTTATGTGTTGTCCCTCTGAAATTCTGAAAACTGCGGTAGTCAAAGAATGTTTGGTGAAAACAGATGACAATCTCTTTAGATGTACAATAATTATGTCTCGCCCCATCTGGTTAGAGACTAAAATCCAATAGCCGATGCAAACTTTGTTAGGGAATTCTTGTTGAGAGGTGATTGTTGATAAAATATCATGGTTTTTAAACAAATCTCTTGATAACAACAAAAATAGCAGATTAAATTAAAACCCTCTAATTAAATTAGGTAAATGAAAATAGCAAAACGTTACACAAAGCATTGTCTTCTAAGACAAAAATAAAAATATTAAAACATTTTGCGTCTTCAAAAATCAAGGCAAGTTTACAGGTATTCTTGTAATCTAGATCATAACGGAATTGCACATTAGGCAGAAAATATAAAATGGCTTATTCAGGAGAATTCCAGACGTCTTAAGTACGACTCGGGCATTATTTTTACTGTTATTAGTATATGCTGCGCCTAGTTTATCTTACCTGAATTTGTAATGATAAGACCAGGCTTACTGAAAAATATTAATATTAGAATTATGCCTTGGTTTGTAAGTTTTAATAAGTCTGCAAAGTTACAATCTACCTACATATTTGTTGAAAGTCAAAACGCAGTAGTTAAGCAATAAATAAATGACCTTTGGTGATCCATAATCAATCCAGAACTATTTAGATCATAGTTTGATTTCATTAACACAATTAAAAAAAAAGGTGGTGTCAGTAACGAAGTACCTTACGCTTTTTCTTCAACTCCGAATGTTATTCAATATAGAAATTTAGTTTGTTTATATTAACTAAGAAAAATTTTATAGTTTTTGCAGCCGCTATCTTGGATTTTCATTTTGGGCTTCAGCGTGCCCTCGAAAACCACGAAAACTATATCTCTCTCTTTCTCTCTGTCTCTTTCTATTAGAATAATAAAAAGTCGCATAGGTAACGCTTTTTCGTTACGTGACGATATCTACCACTTTACCAGCAAGCTGTGTTAAAGAACTTCGTTCCAGAAATAACGGACGAATTTATTTATTATAGCTGAACCATAAATTGCACGCGCACTCACACGATGTCGTAAACTAAATGAAAAATCGTTATTTTATGGTTAAATGCAAAAAAAAAAATTGTCCTGATCGGTAAAACGGGAATACATATAGCTATGTAATGGCAATGACCACACAACAGCCCTGCCAGGTCATCGACCTGTGCATCAAAATCGGTGAGTACGAATTTAAATGATATTATTTTAGTGAAAAACATTTATTTAAAATGAGCTTTTGCAATTTTGTTCCGTAGTTTTGGCATCAGTCTGCAAGCATATTATTCAGTAGTAATACTGCAATAACATTCATATTCATATTAATTTATATTTGAAACATCCAAGCTCAATATTGAACATTATTGTTCTATCATAATTATGTACACTTGTACAGTCGAGTCTTTTATATCTATTTTAAAATTATTTCCTTTATCACGTCAGGACACATAATAGCACCCTGAATGCTATAGCAGATAGGTAGAACAGCCCCATTCTTGGACATTGGATACTCCTCCATGCCACTGCACTGTGGCGTAGTAAGAAATATACTTTGTGTTGATTCTCTGGTAGATGTCAGTACTAACACTAGTTTCTAATTCATTTGTATACTTACCAAATGAACGTTATGGGTCTGAAATAAAAGATTTATATTTATTTAATACCTTTTTGAATCAACGGCACTGAGCAGACTATTGCAAAGCAACTACACACATCAAAAGTGTCTAGGGATCAACATATATTTTTGCAATAACTTTTCTCCTGATTGATATTAATTAAAATTTTCTTTAAGGATTCATAAAATAAAGTGTTTTCGTTTGTCACAGTAACGATAAACCAAGTCACCTTTGCATTAATAAAGAAATTTGCCATTTTCCTAATAAAGGGATTTTTGACATTTGAACCACTAACACAAAAGTTCGAAAAAAAGACTGAAATAACAGTTTTCTTTAAAATTTTATTGGGTAACTTAAACAATTAATAATCCGTGTTTCTACCGCGAACACTAACAACACAAGAACATCGGTTTGGCATACTCAAAATGAGTTCATCCAAATCACGCTGTGGAATGGCCGCCCATGTTCGTTGCAACAACAAAAAAAGGTCTTCTTGCGACTGGATACCCTCCATATTCGGCAGAGCTCTTCTCTGTAGCATATCCCATGCATGCTCAATCGGGTTCAAGTCTGGCGACTGAGCAGGCCAGGGCAGGACATTGATGTTAGCTGCGGCGAGAGTCTGTCTTACAACTCTTGCGGTGTGCGGTCGTGCATTATCATGCATTAACTGAAATAAGGGACCGATTTGCACTTGTAGAGGAACGATGACGTCTGATACAATCGTCTCAGCATAAATTTGAGCGTTGAGGTTGCCTCTGATCCAAATCAACTCAGTTCTTCCGCCGATCCAAATACCCGCCCATACCATGATGGTTCCACCACTATAAGGATGGACTTCCTGGCAGGATTTTAATCGCTGTTGGCGTCCAGGGGTTCTCCAGTGTCGTATACGTCTTGTATCCGGTCTCATACCAAAACGAGACTCATCAGAAAAGCACACGAAACGCCATTGTTCTTCTGCCCAATTTCTGTGTTCAAGAGCCCATTGATATCGAATCCTACGATTGTGCATTGCTATAGGTGGTACCCGTAGCGGTCTTCGGGAATGAAGGTTCACTTCATGCAAGCGGTTTCTGACTGTTTGGTCGCTAATTAAGTTCCCTGAAGAGTGATGAAGCCTCACGGCTAACATCATGGCGGTTATTGTTGGAGCTCTTCGAGTTAAGATTTGAATGTATCGGTCTTGTCTCCGTGTGGTGCAGCGATACCGTCCTCCATGGCGCTCAGCCACGGTACCAGTGCTTCGGTAACGTGTCCAAAGTCGACTGATAACACTCTGACTTGTATTCAGAGCTAAAGCCACAGTACGTTGCCGGGAACCAGCTTCTATCATTCCCACGGCTCTGAGCATTTCTTCCCTGCTTAAATGACGTCGCCGCTCCATAATAACGTTGGTTTTAATCAGTAGTAGGGAAACAGTAGCACTAATAATGTCTTCAATGCGTTGTATGCTTTTATAGGGAAAATATTGACATCTGATTTTCATCTTTTACTCGAATTTGATTCACAGTTCCTGATTCAAATTATGAAATGCACCAAAAAGGATCCATATAAATTTATAAAATCATAAATTTATTACAAAGCCACATCTTAATCTCAAGAAATTCGCATAAAAATGCTTGATCCCTAGACACTTTTGATGTGTGTATATTTAATCACTTGCATAACAACGTTCAAAATGGCATACATCTTTGACCAACGTTGAGTTGACATCAACCTAAAACCTTTATAGTGATCTGTCTAATGGCGTTCAAAAGTGCCTTTTAAATGATTTGACGTTGACTTTATGAAATATGAGTTTTTATTATTATTAAATAGTCAGGGTCTGTTGCGTCACATGTTTTATTTGGTCTGACATGTAACCACTAAAACTCATTTTGCGGTACTATTCCCACAGGCTAAACAAAAATCAACTCCTCCATACATAAAAATTCATAACCGTTCAGCTCCATTTATCCGAAGTTAAATATATATGATCAAAAAAGCGTGGAGCAGACACGAAAACAAATTAGGGTTCACTCCATCACTCGCTTTAACATGGTTAGTAAGAACACAATATATCAGCCGTGCAGCCCTTCAGGCTCTTCGGGGAGAGCATTGTGGGTAGGTACGGGCTACAAAGCTCTACTATGGATGCGTTCCGTAAAATGTTAAACTTTATTGAATTTACGGAGTCAAATTAAATTAGCCCGCAAAACTCCGCAGCAAAAAGAAGATAAGATAAGATAATTATTTGCATAAACATGTGTACACATACAATAATAAAAATATGCATGCAGGATTACAAAAAAATATTTGTTCAGACATGTGTGCCACCTAATATGGCGTGCAAATATGAATAGTTAAGATTATTAATAATTCATTTCAAGTCACAATCATATAAGTAAAGTGAATTCAGCACAAAAATGTCAACAGTAAATAAAAATAATTCTCAAAAAAATAAAACAACTTAAAAAATCAATGTCAAAATAAATACTTCAGTCAGAATTTCGCTAATAGTATAGTCGACCTAATTATTTTAGAATTTCATCGTGAAGTCATATTGGAATTATTTAAAACAATTTATTTAAATCAAATTAAATATATTTATTTAATACATAAAATCTATATTTATCTGTTAAAAAATCTGAGATACCTACTATAATAACATTTTTGACATAGTTTTTGTTTTTAATTTTTGATTAAACAAATTAACATTATACTTTTTAGGTCCTTTGGCAATTTATTATAAACGACAGGTGCCATATTATAAATACTCTTATACATTAAGGCAGAGTTCGTTTGACGAACACCGAGACGACTTTCATCTCTTTGAGTATGATTGAATGCTTCAGATTTAAGAACAAAAAGTTCAGGATTTTGTTTCACAAAGACAGCTACTTCAAATCTATACAGTGATGACAATGGTAAAATACTGTACTTTTTAAAGAAAGGTACAGAACTCTCGGTAGGTTTTAAACCGAACATAGCCCTAACGCACCGTTTCTGTGCCTTAAAAACAAGATCTTTGTTAGAGGAAGTCCCCCAAAAAATTATGCCATATCTGAGGACAGACGCCTCAAGCCCATGATATGCAGTTATGAGTGTTCTGGAATTAATTTTGATTGCAAGTTCATGAAGGGTGTAAGCTTGCACAACTGTTCATTGTGTGGTTTCCAAGTCATTTTATTATCAATATGCAAGGCAAGAAATTTTGAGGTGTCTGTTTCTTCAATAGGTTGGTTGTTAAAGTTTACGTTTAGGTTGTTTTGTGTTGATATGCGCTGTCCAAAGTTCATAAATTTTGTTTTTCCTAAGTTGGCTTTTAAATTATTTACATTTAACCAATTCATAATAGAGCTCAAGGCGCTATTTAAGTCATCTTCATAGGCATCTTTGTCTTTACATTTGACAGTAACAGTGCTATCATCCGCAAAGAGAGCTATAGGATTATTAGTGGCTTTGGGTAGGTAATTAATGTATATTATAAATAACAGTGGACCCAGAACGCTACCTTGTGGTACTCCGTAGTTTATTTTTCGTTCATGTGACCTAAAGGTTTCCTCTAATGCTGAGCGATAGCCGTTTTGCGTAGATGTGACGCATGTTTCCCCCAACCTTTTCATATTTTCTGTGTTTGTGTTATTTTTTGCGTCATGTTTACCGCAAATAAACGCATTTTCTTTCTTTCTTTCTTTCTTTCTTCTTTCTCTTGTTTAGTAAGAACATTCACTTTAGTCACTTCAGTATATTGTTTTCGGCCTTTGAGGTATGATTCAATTAGTTTTAGAACATTACCTCTTACTCCTTAGGCATTGAGTTTACCAACTAATATAATCATGGTCAACATAATCAAAAGCCTGTGTCATATCCATAAAGATAGAGCAGACGGGTGTTCTTTTGTCAATATTAACCATAACCAAGTCTAAAAAGCCATATATGGCCATGTTTATGGTTTTTTTAGGTCTAAAGCCTTTTTGCTCTTGAACTAAAATATGTTTTTTTCTAAATAATTATTAAGTTCTTTGTGAACATGTTTTTCAAATAGTTTAGAAATAACTGAAACTAGGGCAATGGGTCGATAGTTGGTATTCAATATCATATTTCTTAAATATAGGTTTCATGATCGAAGTTTTTATTCTATCAGGGTAGACTCCTTCGGCAATGCATACATTTAAGATATAGCTTAGATGAGTAGATATATTTTTAGCTATATATTTAATAACATTAGTTGATATTCCATCATATCCCACACTGTTTGTGCTTTTCAGATTTCTAATAATCCGCAAAATATCATGTGGCAAGCACGGTTTAAGAAACATAGAAGAGAAATTAGATTAAATTAATGGGCAATTTAAACTAGTAAGTAATGCTTGAGTCTTGTGATAGATTATGAACACACGGGCCTAGATACCCACTTACGTAGCTATATTTAAATATGATAGAGGGGCTTGTGGCTAAGTCGTACTGATCGATCGATCAAGTTAAGCTACACTTGCCGCGGTTGTTCTGTGGTTAGGTGACCATCTTTACATACCCAGATCCCTCCGTGCCTCGATAAGCACCTTAAGCCGTTGGTCTCGGCTGTCATTCGTGAATCTTTGGCAGTCGGTACGGGTCGTCAGAAGCCCGAAAGTCTGACAACCATTCTTACCAAGGAGTATCGTATTACCCAGTAACTGCGTTGTGGAGGTCAGATAAGCAGTTGCTTCATGTTAAATACTGGTATTCAGCTGCATCCGGTTAGACAGGAAGCTGACCCCAACATAATTGCGAAAAGGCTAGGTGATGATGAGATTACGTAAAAATTCAAATAAATTAAAGCTTAATATTATTAACGCATGCATAACATCCTGAGGTGTCTTAAATTGGTTTGGAAGTTTTTAACATAATTTTCCAGTTCTGATTTTCATTAATTGCTTCCTTGTTTCGTTTAATTTGAACCCCACCAAATAGATTTCAATGTTAATTGGACAGTCGTCAAAGGTATTTTGTGCCACTGATCGACATCATGATGGTATCGTCGGCTGTCGCTAAAATCAGTCGGGCTGTCTATGTATTCTGTCACGGGCACACAGCATTATGCAGAGCGATGGCCGTTTTACGTGGATGTGACGCATATTTATCCCATCTGGTTTTTTTTTTGTGTGTTTTATATGCGTCCCGTATGGTGTCAATGGCCGCTTTTTCTCTCTTTCTATGAAGCATTTCGCTGGAAAAACTTAATAAGTCTCCAGAATCACAAATTGCACTATTCCTAAACGGTAATTTCGATTTCTACGTTAATTATAATACGGGTCTCCCAAAGATCACGCTGCACCCAAGTCTGGGTATTCGGTTGCCTTCGCAAATAAAATAATGTTGGGTTAAAAAAATAAATGATACAACCTTTAGGCAATTTTCTGAACCATTAAATATAATCTCCCCTCTTAACTGTCCACTGATAGTGCAGTTTTGTGTGTTAAGCATGCTGTCAAATACTACACAAGACGTCAAACATCAGTTCACGCATGCTTTCTTTATCTTTTCCTATGATATTCTATGGAAAAAGTTAGAAAACACTAATCTACCAATAGAACTCATCAACATCTGCAAGTACTGTTACGGAAACCAGGTCAATGGCGTGCGATGGTCGGGAACCATGAAGCAGTCGTACAGGTTGGAGTGCAGGGTGAGGCAGGGGGGATTGTCCTCGCCAACCCTATTTAACCTGTATAATATGATTACATTTAAATGACATTTGCAATAGGCTAAGATCGGTGCTAAGTAAGTTTTACCACTTAAAAAGGTTTTGAACAAACAGACGTTAAGAATGGTGTATTTTGCACTTGCCGATTCGCTGATAAGCTATGGACTCCTTGTGTACGGGCGAACCTTCATTTCATATTTAAAAGATATTAAATGCATACAAATAAGACTGATAAAGTTTCTGGTTAGTAAAAATGTTAAGGATAAGTGCAACAACGAGTATGATAAGCTATTTACCATCTGTAAAATAATACCCATAGATAAAAAAGTAGATTATTTGGTAGGTCTGGAACATTTTTATAATGATGAGTATAAAAATAATGTTAAAAATAAGTACAACACACGTAGGGTTAGAGAGAACAAACTGGTTCAACCACAGATAACAAATTATTATGGTAAGAGAACATATAAGTATTTGGTACCTAATCTGTTTAACAAAATATATTTATTAAGAGGAAAAGTTAAAATTAGCAAGGGAGTACTTAAGACTAAATTAAATAACATTATACTGGATAGCAAATAGAACGAAATATATGTACATTGTTTAAGATAAACCATAATAGTATAATATACAAGGTGTAACAGAATAAACGCGGGTCCTGGGAGTAGTTTGCTCTTAAGTGAGTACTGAATCCATTTCAGTAACTATTTTTTTTTTTTTTTTTTTCATAAAAATTATGTACTTTGCAATACTGACCCCCGATTGATTGCTTTCTTAATAATAATAGTTAGTTTGAAGAAAAAAAAATTGTTTTGTTCATTGTATAATGCTTTTAACTCAATACTCTAAATTGGTTGGTTATGTTACGCGTTGTATAAGTAGTAGGTATGTGCGTAAGGTGGTGCATTGTTATGTAAAAGAGCGCCTCTCGCCATCAAACGTAAAAGTTTGGCGAGTTTAGAATTAAGGAACACACTGTATTTATTATCTTTCAAATAAAAAAAAAATTAAAAAAGTAGCGAGCTGATTGTGGCACTCAGCACCAGCCCCCGGGTAGGTTGTCATATAGACGGAATTAATGTTAACAACATAAGCTATGCTGATGACATGGTGCAGGCTACTGAATTCATCGGTATGTGGCATTAAGAAACTGCTTACCATCTGTGAAACATATGCCGAGCAACACGGATTAAAATATAATCCACTCAATAGTGAAGTCATGGTATTTGAGCCAGAGGAAACAGTACCGGTAACGTGTTTCCCAGCATTACGCTTAATGGTACAGCTTTGCGTAGGGTCTCCAAATTTAAGTACTTAGGACATATGCTGACCTTTGACCTCAGGGACAATGATGAAATCGAGAGGGAACGGAGGGCGCTGGCAGTGCGGGCGAACATGATAGCTCGCAGGGTTGCACGTTGTTCGACAGAAGTCAAAATTACACGTTTTAGGTCTTATTGTACATCATTCTACAAGTGCAGCCTGTGTGCTGACTATACTCAAAAGTCTTACAGTGCCCGCCGAGTCCAATTTAATAATGCGTTTAGGGTGTTGATTGGGCTGCGGCGATTCTGTAGTGCATCAGGGATGTTTGCTGAACATCGCGTAAACTGTTTTTGCGCTACGTTGCGTAAAAGGTGCGCATCCCTGGTGCTTAGAGTAGGTACGTGGCAGTGCCAACAGCATCCTTAGCATGATCGCTAGTCGGCTGGACTGTAGTTACATCAATCATTGCTGCGCCATTTGTCATGGAATGGCGCAGTAGTGATTGTTGAGTTTACTTACTTTTATATGTTTTGTTGTGGGTAATTCTATGTATTACTTCCTAACACTAGTCTATAAGAACATTGTTATTAACCAAACGGACACCATGGTCTGAAATAAAGTATTTTATTTATTAAGGCTATCTTACAAATTGCTCAATAAGATAAGCTGGCGATAATATCCTGTATTTCTTTTTGCATTTACTGCCCTTTATTAGGATATCGAAAAGGATGGCTACGACCGTTTGATATTCCAAAATTAGATAATTTTTCACAAGTCTTCGAATGTTTGATAAATTACAGCCCATCCCTTTCACAGATAGCAGATTTGAGTCCAAACAGTGATTAACCCAATAATACTTTGCCCGTCCCGGGAATCGAAACCAGGACCTGATTCCCAGCAATAGCACTTGCTATCACTGTAGACCGACCATGCCAATGAGTTACTGACTCATCTATACTAATAATAATTAGCACTATTACAATTTGGTCTACTCGTATGTTCCGATAATTACTTTCCAAGTAGTATCAAAAAGCAAGTGCACCATTTCTTTGTGTTATCGACAAACGAGAGTTGGACACCCGCTAGCTGTAGAATAGTGATCAGTTCTCGCAGCTTGAACAAAAGATCATGAAAATGCAATTTAGTTGAATCGCTAATACGAACTGAGTCTACTTTTGATTTCTTAGGGAATTGTACAAATTACTAATTTGGTCTGAATATCAACTTTTTTTACCCGACTGCGCAACAACAAAGACAGGATTATGTTTTTTGAGGAGATTCTATAAAAAATATCCTCTAAAAACATCCTTCAGAGCATACTAACGGTTGGATGGATTTTATTAATACTTGACATGTCCGTCGACTAAGCTAGGATTTGCTTGTATAAAATCGAAATGGCTGATTTTAGGAGTAAATAAGTAATGTCTTGAATTAAAATTCGTACCATGGGTGGGGTATCAAAATAAAGGGCTTGAGAAAATGATTCCGAAAATATTAAACACTAAAAAGATTAGCAGAGCGTTGATGATAATGGAAAAAAATACCCGGCCACAGGGCTCAATTCTCGGTCCTTTTTGTTTCTTATATAGATTAACGACTTGCCTTACCTCATAAAGGATAATCATGATATAGTGTTGTTTGCGGATGACACTTCACTTTTGTTTAAACTTAAACGTCAGTAGCTGGTTACTGACGACGTAAATAGCGCAATCTCAAAAGTTGTTCACTTGTTCAATGTTAATAATATACTTCTTAATGAGAAAAAAAACCAAATGCATTATATATATATATAGACCTTAATACCTATAATTTCAAAAATATACGAAAAAGCGATGTTTAATCGAATTGTCTCATTTATATCCAAGTACAATATAATAAGTACGAAACAAAATGGTTTTCAAAGAGGAAAGTCATCCGCACTAGCTTGTTATCAACTAATAAAAGCGATTACTGAGAATAAAGATAAGATGATACTGGTCACTGCAATATTCTTCGACTCGAGCAAAGTATTTGATTTTGTAAACCATGACATTCTGTTAGATAAATGTGAGACTTGCGGAATAAGAGGAAAAGCGTTAAATTGGCTAAAAGATTACCTAACTAATCGACAACAACATGTTGAAATTTTAGGCGTTAATAAAGACAGAGAAGTGATAAAGGATAAATCCCAATACCACACCAATACATACGGCGTGCCTCAAGGTAGTATTTTGGGGCCATTGCTTTTTCTTCTATACATAAATGATTTGTGATGAAGAATAAGTGCGTGTTGTTTGCAGACGACATTTAATAATTCATATTGATTTGATATGCACTTGATAATAAATAAAGATAATAAAAATGAACATTTTGAAGATAAAATAAATGCTGCCCTAGAAACTATAATAGAATGGCTTGAACAAAATTGTATACAGTATGTTAAATAACAGAGGGCGTTCCCCTAAACTCGTTAATCTATATCATTAATAGATTAAAATAAAAATATCAGCATAGAAAAATAAGCATAAAATAATCCGAATTCAAAAAAATAATTAATTGACAATAAATTCGAAACCTCCTGTTTAAAATCAAAATAGTAGCGCTGAATAGTACCTAGCGTAGTAGCATTGCCCGAACCGGCAACGTCGCAATACGCACGATGCCGAGCGTCTCACGACTACTCACGAAGCCGAGCGAACCGGCCGCCGCGCGCCGCGCTGAATGGCGAGCGGCGACTTTTATAATGGCGGCATAAAAAGTCTGGGAACTAGATAAGAGTTCCCACGGGCACTTTAGCGGTCGATCGAACTGATTATGTTCGGTACAATAGAAAAGTAATTGTGACTCATTAGCGACGGATGAGCTCATAACATCAATACCAGGAACCAACACAAATTTTTTGTACCTACAACAAGGTTCAAGAAAATAGGTGGCTCATTCAGATGTCATTGTATACGCTTTTATAATAAACTTCCAAGCCACTTTCAAGATCTAAGCCTTATTAAATTAAATCATTCATTAAACGTAAGTTATGCCAGAAAGCCTTATATACTGTAAATATTATATTGAGGACAAAAAGGCTTAGGATTGAATTGCTCCAATTTTTTAATTTGTATATATACAATGACACGAATACTTACTTTGTGAAGTATATATTATTATTTCAATTATTGTGAATGTGAGGACTATGTGGGTCATTGTTTCAGTTTTAATCATGGTCGTAGCTTATGTGGCCTACCCAAATGTCCTCTCTTTGGTATTGTTCGTCGAATCGTTGAGCTCCTTAAGTTCTGAGTTGAGCTGCACAGTTACTGACAAATGCGTGCACTGACTGGACAGGTCCGCTTAATCTGTGTGGTTCTTTCCCCAGAAGACCATTTCAGACATCAATCTACATGGTCCTCAAAGATTATGTCCAAATTTTTACATACACATTGACATTGATGAATTTTATTTATAGAATGACATGGGTATTTACTTTGTAAAGTATTATATTATTTTAATTATTGTGAATGTGAGGACTATGTGGGTCATTGCTTTTTTGTTTTTTTTTTTTTGCTCAGTTAGTTTTAATCATGATCTGGCAGTTTGAGTAATTTATTTTTCATTGGTATTGTTTGTCGACTCGTTGAGCTCCTTAATTAAGCTCTGAGTTGAGCCGCACGATTGCACGATTGCACGCACACATGCGTGCACTGACTGGACAGGTCCACTCAATCCGGGCCTCAAGTCTGCTATTATAATAGTGTCAGAATGGTCTATCATTGATTTCACAATTGTTGATTTTGACAAGTTTGGTAATCTACTAATAGAATGGCATCATTATGAATTTCCAATGGTCAACCACTGACACTTCATTGAACGAAATAGCATAGAATGGTAATCTCGCACATAATGACAAATGAATGACTGACGTATGCGGTAATGAAAAAACAATGACTAAATGTTCATTTAAGTAGTAGTTTTCCAAAATTCATTTCCACTTACAGGTTTTATAATAATGGCAATACGACAATGTCATTCTACCACGATTCTATTACGAGACCACTAACCAACCAATGATCGACCATTATGAATTTTGCAGATTACGAACTTTTAGCAAAATGTCAATGGGATCGTGTTGGAATGACGAATTTATAAAAATGGCAGACTTGGGGCCCTGTGTGGTTTTTCCTCAAAAGACCATTTCCGACACTAATCTACATAGTTTTCACATGATCTGACCAAGATTATGTCTGGGCTTTAAAAGAGACTGTGACCTCTGAGTTTGTTTCGGCCTTTCTTCTCAGAGTAGTCCGATAGGAAACGCCGACCTCATCTAGCTTTTAAATTATGATTGACGTGTAAAAGTGTTTGTACAAACCTACTTCCAGAAATAAATTCATTTATCATTAAATTAAAAAAGAGTCTAAAACTTTTGATTATATTCTAGGGCAAATAAGTCTACTTATGTTCAGTCAGCGCAGCCTATACCTGCAATACCAGAAGCATCGCAATAACGTTTCCATTCCAAGGACTAAACTGAAATGTCTCATATAAGTACCTACACCGGGACTTTAATATATTCTTCCAAAAGCCTAAAGGAGGAGACTGGCAAAGGAGCGTGGGAGTTGGCACAAGAAACGAGAGACCTATGTCCAGCAGTGGGTGAAGTCAGGCTGCGGATGTGATGATGGTGATGATACAAGCCTAAAGATCGGGAATATCAGAATCAAACGAAGAACGTCGGCCTATCGCGATAATTATTGTAACAATAAACCTTATTGTGATTGAGGTAAAGATTATAGCAAGCCTAAGTGTTGAGCAATGCTAACAAATAACAAAGATACCGCTCTAATAGCACGTATTCAAAGTGAACTAAAAACTATTGAAAAGTAGGTCGACTATCAAAATAACATCAAATAACAAGATTCAACAACTAACGAAGATCCAGGTTGACGGACTAGCATTTACTACAGGTAGCTTTGATTGCTCAGTCATTAAAATAGAAGAACTAATACTAAACTTTAATTTACCAACTAAAGTAAACTCTACTTTAACGGTTATGTCTCCGTGTCTACAGACGTCGCTTATTAACGATCCGTTAACTTGCTTTTAGAAGGGTGGCTTCTAGCTACTACACCGATCAAAAACTTAAATTTATAATTATTGCATTTTAAATACCTACATATAAATTACATTTTTTTTTTACTTCCTCTCCTTAAAAATCGTCATTAGGCACTGGTTTCCTTGCACTTGATTCATGTTTATTATTGTATATTATAATATGTAGCTTTTTTTTTTTTTTTTTTGAGGATGGTAAATCATCAAATGACCCCTCCCGCTCTGGGTGGAGCGGAAGGGAGTGTCAGACTCTTACTGACTAAAACCCAACCGTGTTCCTTCCTTGGCCCTTTATGTTCCGGGTCAGCGGTACCCCTTATGGATGATCCCGCTTTCCCGGCAGGCTTGGGCCCTAGTGGGCCCCCGCTTCGATGCTGACATCTCTTTGAGGCGCGCGTGGAACACGTACGCGCCGTCCGGCACGGGCCTGATCCTGATCGGACGGTGAGCTACCCATTACTCACCGCCCGCAGGCCCGCGCCTACGGTGGCCGGGAGTCGTCACGCGGCTCCCGACGCCCGGAGCGTCCACCGCGGCGGCTTGGACGGGAGACTCTCTCCCTCTCCCGTCCCGCCACCTCCTTCGCTAGCATGACTACTTCGCAGAAGGAGGCGACTGCCTCCCACTCCCCGTCGCCCCGGACCATGGCTTGAACCAAGGCCGGGCGTGAGAGGTCGCCGCCGCTGCCGATCGCCTCTACGAGGACACGGCGGTGTTCCGCCCATGCAGGGCAGGCCCCCACCGTATGCTCCACCGTGTCCTCGGGGCGATCATCGCAGTGGTGACACCCGGGCGTTTCCTCCCGCCTGATGATGTGCAGGAACCTCCCGAAGCTTCCGTGTCCGGTGAGGACCTGCGTCAGGCGGTAGGTGAGGACGTCGTGACGCCTCTCTAGCCACTCCTCAAAGAGGGGTCTTACCGCCGCTATAGTGGCGTGCCCTGCGCTGGGTTGCGACAGTCGCTCCTTCCATGCCGCCATGAGATCGCGCCGGAGGTCCGTCCGCTCCGCCGCGATTTGCCGCGGAAGCGGGGTTTCCCCCCGGCGTAGTGCCTCCGCGCGCCACTCATACAGGCGCGCGAGGACTATCGCCTCCAGATCCCACGGCGGCAGTCCGGCAAGGAGGCTTGCCACCTCTCCCGAGATCGTGCGGTAGCCCCGGATCAGCCTTACGGCTACCACCTTTTGGGGATAATATGTAGCTAAGTGTATGTTTTATGTATGTATGTATTTATTGTATATGTAAATGGTACACTACTGACTACCTGCAGTATTATCTCCAATTCTTCCTCTAATCCATCCAAAGGTTATCTGTAAATAATCGCTTTTATTGAAAAGACCGCCCATTGTGTCACCCTATGTAAAATTTCTACATTTATATCTGCAATATTTATTGTGTACATAATAAAGACTAAGTATACATAATCTCTCTATCATTTTTTTTTTTACATTTCTAAATATAAAATTAGTAGCCCTACGGTATAGAGAACAGGCCGGTCCAAGCTAGCGGTGGTCAGAGCTCCTGAGAGGAACCTCCTAACTATACCCGTCGTGTCCAGAAGTAGGTACCTCCTAATAAAGGGTGTCTCAATAAGAGTGCACATTTTAAACTAAGTGTAATTTTTTTTTCGTGCAAGTGGCTACGCTGTAATTTCACAGCTGTCACCTATGTTTATTCCGATTAATAAAAATGGAGCGCTTTACAAAAGAACAACGCGTTATAATTGTGAAAACTCATTACAAAAATTTTGAAAGTTATGCTGAGACCGCTCGCAAACTTCGCCGAATTTTGAGTCGAGAAAGTGCACCTAATGTGTGAACCATTCGAAGAGTGGTCAAAACATTTGAAGAAACTGGGTCGATTATGGACAGTAAGACTCCTGTGCGTCAACGCACCGATCGTTCTCTTGAAAAAATAGCTGCTACAGTGTGTTGTGTTGTGTTGCCGAAAGCATCAATTCGGCATCGTTCTCAACAAATTCAAATTTTACGAAGCACTACGCAGCGAATTTTGACAAAAGACTTCCTCACCTTCATGCGTACGAAATTCAGCTTACTCAGGAGCTCACACCAGCAGACCGTGGAAAGCGCCAGCAATTTGTTCAATGGGTAACAGAGCAAAGTGAAGTCAATGCCAATTTTTCGAAAAAAGTCATCTTCTCCGATGAAGCGCATTTCCATCTGAATGGCTTCGTGAATTCCCAAAATTTTCGAATTTGGGGTTTCTTTGGGGTTTTGTTAAATCACGGGTTTATGCGAATAAACCAGAAACCATTCCTGAGCTCAAATCTGAGATCCAACGCGTCATAGGTGAGATACAACCACATCTCTGTGAATAAGTCATGGAAAATTTAATGAAAAGAGGAATGGCCTGTCATCAGAGCCGTGGGGGCCATTTGCCGAAAATTTTATTGCATACTTAATCGGAACATGTCTTCTTTTCAATCCAATACAAATATCACAACTCTCTCCAAAAATACGTGTTTTTATTTTGAAATGAAAAAGTGCACTCTTACTGAGACACTCTTTATAAATTATGGATAAAGTAATACAGGGTGGGCGTAAACTGTAACTATGAATTCAGCACTGGATTCTATACCCCCTAGAATATATAATTATGTTTTCGTAGGTTATAAAAATATATACAAGGTGTTGTTTTGCATCCTCGTCAAATTCGAGGAGGTAACTATGCTAATGATTCTCGACACGAATCAATAATAAAATAAGTAGGTATTTATTTTTATTTTTTGTATTTTTCGGAAATCGGCATGTGTAGGGTCCGTGTGATACCGCCCTGTAACTGCGCTGTAACTGTTACGCATGCACACAGCGACATAGTCGTAGGACACTGCCTACCGCATACGCAACGGGGCGATTTTGTTCTTTGAAAGTGGAGTATTCTGAAATACTGTCAAACTTAAATAACTAAAAAAACAAGTATGTAATAATTATTGAGCAGGATCGCAATTTTATTTGATTATTTATGTCTTTCATAACAGCCTCCTGAAATTTGACGAGGATGCAAAACGACACGTTGTATATATATATTATAATCTACGAAAACATAGTTTAAGCTGTTATATATTATATAACAGCTTAAACTATCCTTACAGGGTTTACCCTAATGCGACAGTTAAGAACTTAAACTAAATAACCTAAGCTATATTCTTACAATAACCAAATCAGAAAAATTCCAACTAACAACATTATTAAATTATTACACCCAATGGTGTTTGGTCTATGTTTTGTGTTTTAATAAACAAAAAACATAGTTTAACATAATTAGTTACATAACATGGTACAAACATAACACACAAACATACTTTACTTACATTAAGAAAAAAATAAGTTTTATCTTGCATGTAGCATAATATAAATAGTAATACCCTTGAAAATTCACTCAAACAACATGTAAACACATCAATCTGAGTTTGAAGGTCGTTGATGGTACGGATAGCTCTGGTAAGGGGTGTCTTGGCAAATAGGTTAGTTCTGGCTGTAGGTACCAGTAGCAGTGGTGGGCTGCGCCGCCTCCACACGTAGCGGTCCGGCACACATAGACTCAAGCGCTGCAATACTCCCGGGTTACTCTCCACTCCACGAAGCACCCTCACCTAGTAGGCGACCAGCGTAAACTCCCGTCGGACATGCAATTGATTATAGCCAACCATGCCCAGGACAAACAGAGTGGGATACATCAGTGGGTAAAACGGATATACCCCATATAATTTCCTATACAAATGGCGCGTGAACTTGTTCTGAACGCGCTCCAACATTGCAGAGTACTTGGCTTCATGTGGAGCCCATATGACCGCACTATGTTCTAAATTACTCCTGACTAGTGCATCATACAGGACCCTAACTGCTGTAATGTTTGTGAAGCTTTGTGTCTGTCTCAGAACAAATTGTGGCACTCCGGTCTTTTTACACAAAATCCATGTTCGAGACTCCTCTCTCTCCAAGTGCGGGTTGGAGGACCCTGGATCATATATGTTTCGAATGCTCTAATAACATCCACCTATAGATTTGTATAGCCGTCTCTCTAAATTTAAGATCCCTCTTCCGATTAATTTCCCCTCCCTTTTGACATACCCTTCTCCAGACCTGCTTGTGGCGCTGATGATTTTCATCCGCTACAATAATATAAAGTTATGATTTGTTCCCCCAAATATTTTGTCAGTGTGGACGTGTTATATGTATATTTAGTGTTCTAACTAAATATGTGTAATTTTATCTTTTTGTTTGTTTCAGTCCAGTACTAAACCCCACAAGATTCAACTGTATCATCGAAGATTTATATCGTTTTATTTTTTTATTGTTTTATCAATGTACACTTGTTTTTCCCATTCAATTTAGACATTGGCAGAATAGTCAGCATCGGCATTGCTTGCCATAGTAAAAAAAAATAGAATATTATGGAGTATGTCATTTTGCCCAACAATTAGTTTCCCTGACCGTCGAAACCTACTTAGTTGTCTTAATTTTATGACACTTCACCTGATGCGAACCTAAGTCGCATATATGAGACAAAATGATTGGGCTGTTATAACAGAATTGCTCGGGGCTATATTTTTTCGGTGTGAGAGGTCAGCAGTAAAATGAATCGATAAAGTACCGCGGACAGATTCAGATGCTTTTACGAAGAATAAGGATCCAATTTGCGAAAGGTTTGGGCAATTTTTCGGCGTTTTATAAATTGTTATTTTATGATTTGTTTAAGTGTTACGATTTAGTCACAAATATCTGGCCACTTTATCTTTAAGAACGTATCTACATCTTTATTATGATTTTTAATCGTTTTAATCACTTTGTTGTTCATTTCTAAGACTGCCCGTTTGAGTTTGATTCCTGAAATCGCGAATTACACCCATCAAAAGTGTCCAGATAAAGATATAAAAATAAAAAAAATCGCCATATCGAAATTAAATACAAATGTCTATTTAGATTGATTAAATAAAACGTTTTTGTATATGTAAATCGACGAAGTACTCTCTGCTTTTGAATTAATACAGAAGTTTCGCGATTTTTGCTTATGGTGGATTTTATATCTTAGTTATTCATAACAAGGTTTTTAGTGCGTAAAATATACAATTAGTAGTCTATGTTTCCGCCGTTAAAGCGAATAACACAATCGCTGCGATTCGGCCATACTCAATATGAGTTCATCCAATTCACGTTGCGAAATGGCCGCCCACGTCCGTTGTAACACGCGTAAAAGATTTTCTGGTGTATGTACGGCATTCATATTTGTTTTGTTTTTATATAAATAAAGATTATATTATATTATATTTGGCAGAGATCTTCTTTAAAACATATCCCATGCATGCTCAGTAGCATTCAAGTCTGGCAACTGAGCAGGCCATGGTAGGACGTTAATATTAGCTGCAGCAAGTGTGTTTTCAAAAACTCTGGCAGTGTCTGGACGTACATTATCATGCATCAGCAGAAACGCAGCACCAAATTGGGTCTGCAAAAGAATGTCAATATCTGATACAATCGTTTCAACATAAATTTGTGTATTGAGATTGCCTCTGATCCAAATCAGTTCGGTTCTTCCGCCGATCCAAATACCCGCCCATAAATCATGATTATTCCACCACTGCATGTATGGACTCCCTGGCATGGATTTAAACATATGGATCCACGTCCAATACCATGTGCGTCTAGTATCTGGCCTCATTCCAAACCAAGATTCGTCAGAAAAACGCATGCCACTTGCACAGAAACTTGCAACTGAAACTTGAAACTTGCTTTGCACTTGCGCAAATTGGACAGAAGAAGTTCTGTCCAATTTCTGTGTTCACGAGCCCATTGTAAACGGGCTCTGCGATTGTGGCTCAATAGGTGGTACACGTAATGGCCTTCAGGAACCGATATTGACTTCATACAAGCGACTCGACTTAGTAAACGTCGACTTATAACAATCCGCGTAGTGCCCGGAGCGGTTGCCACAGCACGTTGCCGAGAATATCTGATACAATCGTTTCAATATAAATTGGTGCATTGAGATTGCCTCTGATCCAAATCAGTTCGGTTCTTCCGCCGATCCAAATACCCGCCCATAAATCATGATTATTCCACCACTGCATGAATTTAAACATATGGACTCACGTCCAATACCATGTGCGTCTAGTATCTGGCCTCATTCCAAACCGAGATTCGTCAGAAAAACGCACGCCACTTGCACAGAAACTTGCAACTGAAACTTGAAACTTGCTTTGCACTTGCGCAAATTGGACAGAAGAAGTTCTGTCCAATTTCTGTGTTCACGAGCCCATTGTAAACGGGCTCTGCGATTGTGGGACTCAATAGGTGGTACACGTAATGGCCTTCAGGAACCGATATTGACTTCATACAAGCGACTCGACTTAGTAAACGTCGACTTATAACAATCCGCGTAGTGCCCGGAGCGGTTGCCACAGCACGTTGCCGAGAACCGGCTTCCATTTCTTCTCGGCTCAAATGACTTTTGTATTGATTCCACTCAGAAGTATGGCAGACATTTTACTGATTTGGCCTCAAACCCGTTGCAGGTTATATAGGATATAGGAATCAGACTTGATAGAAGACTTTCATCTTTTGACCGAAATTCAAAAACCTACGAAAAAATTACGAAATTTACAAAAAAAAGTATCGATACGAGTTACTAAAAATATAATTAAATAACCAGATTTTTTGTAATTATCACAAACGTGCTCGATCCCTAGACACTTTTGATGTGTATATGTATATACCTTTAGTCCATGATTACGGCTTCTTTGTGACTGAAACGAAGTGGGAATTACGTTAGCGTCAGTATAACCGTACCAATTATACGCATGAATATGTCTTAGGAAGAGTGTAGCACACAAATTACCTTTAATTCATAAAAGTATTAAGGTTATTAAAATCTTTCGGGTTCTTTATGTGGTTTATTGCATTTTTGGTCGACTTTTATAATTTTCCACTAGATTGCCACCTAAAACATTGAACAGTTTCCATTTACCAGCATATAGGAACAGAAATAATTATTTGCATGGAAAACTTTGTACGAAAAATGGTTTAAAAGCAACCAGCTAGACACGTTGAATTTGTTTCGGTTTATCCCAGCACTGCATAGGCCGCAGGTGTCCATGGATAGTGCAAATTTGCTGCCATATTCGATGCAGCCTATCGAAGTATCGAGTGAATATCGGGTAACAACATACGGTATTATAACTATGCGAGTTAAATCCTTGACTGTTTTTTTTTTTTTGAGAGTATAATATGTTTTTATAGCTGCTCTATAATTT
Source organism: Brachylomia viminalis (assembly GCA_937001585.2). NCBI lineage: Eukaryota > Metazoa > Arthropoda > Insecta > Lepidoptera > Noctuidae > Brachylomia > Brachylomia viminalis. Next base: position 1,373,369 of record OW443307.2, on the reverse strand, counting down.
CACCGTTACAATCGCAAAAGCCCCCAGTTTGTTTTTCATTCATCGCTGTTTTTTTAAAAGACATAATGTAAAGGATTCGCGATTAATTTAACCTAATATTTTACTCAGTATATTTAAACCGCGTTCAAGATCTGTCATGATTTTTGTGGAATTTTGACACAACCAGCTCTTGAACGAGGTTTAGATGTAGTGATTGCCTTCCGTTTCATTGGTGAAATTCGCCCTAAGTGATTTACTTTCGTACTTCAAGCTTATTACGTGAAACAGGCAACTATTTCACCAAAAATACTTTTAAATACTTTTTTATGTTAACCATTTCAGGCTTTAATAACATCTCCGTATACAGTTTAAGTGTTTACCTGCCTACCTATAGCGAAGCCAGGAACTTTATGGCCCCTCTTAAGGGGTGTCTTGTGTTTCCACGAACAACTTTAATATTACGAACGTCCGTCAAAAGTAGACGCTCCGTCAACAGTATCTGTTACAACGATACGACTGTCAAAAATGCCAGCCCATATTTAACATACATTGCGGCCTTTGTGTTAAAAATGTCGGAGGTAGTTTGTTGAAATGTGGTAATGGATTTAAAAGTTAGCTAAATTAACGTGTTTGGTTTTATAAGAGTGAAGACCCAAGCTAACTTTTAATTATTGTTGAACAATCTATTCCCGAATTCGTTCCGAGTGTACGACTTCACTGGCTGGCCGCGCCAGTTTGTTATAAAAGTTAAAGACATTTGAATTTGTAACAGTAGCCGTTCTACAAGTTGTAATGGTAATCATTGGATTAAAACAAAGGGATGTAGTTTTTATGGTAATTTATTATACGAATATTTGAAGAAATTTTGTCTACCTACTTATTTCTTTGGTAGAATAAATATATACATATATGCCTATAATGCAGGTAGCGAAATAGGCGCTAATCCAAGAGTATTAAATTGTTTCATGCTTTTTTTTGACACTCAAATATTAAAGTTTTACGCTCAATGAAACTTAGCTCTACATTATTTGTAAAAAAAAGACTTACCTTCTAAAATGGAAGACTTTTATTTATATTTTATACTAAAACTCAAACTCAAATCATTTATTTCAAATAAACCAATTACAGGCACTTTTGAATTATCAAAGGGTCGGTCAGTCAGAAAGATGAAGCTATACTAACACACAACGCCAAAATTAAAAAAAAAGCCATCGCGCTCTACCCAGTTCTTACAAACACACGTAATATTGACACTTAAAACCTCAGTCCCCCACTGAATCGAGGGGAACAAAACATCGGCATCTCTTCTGCAAATAACAAACGTTCAAGATAGGCATCCACTTTGAAACTCGACTGAGTCAACTATTTTTTTAATGGGAATCTGCAAGTATATCAGATATTTGGTTCAGTATATCAGAGGGGCAATTCCCGTATTTTTAAGACCGTTCGCATTCTAATCTCAGTCTCAATCTGTCAAAATTACAATCAATTTACATACATTTTTGACAGGTTTTTGACATTGATTGTCGCTGAGATGAGATTGCGACTTGAATTTGAACGTTTTTTAAGTACGAGAATTGGCCTACAGATACTTAGTTCAGTATATCAGATACTTGGTTGAGTAATATTTAAGGTAACAAAAGGTCAGTGAACTCTGGACACATTTCATTAAATGTTCTATTGTCTATAGTCTTTTGTTTTTCTATAGTTTTCAGCATTTAGTGAAGCTGCGCTTTGCTTTGTTCTCTTACAATGGTGCAGTTTCTCAGCATTACAGCTGAGGCTGCTTATTAATTAAATGAAAATAATTGTACCTGCCATTGCGTTGGTGGATTTATTTTAAACCTTCACATTTCCTTACTTACGATGATAGAATAAGGGCAAATAAAAGGCAGAGCTCATTGTCTATTTAGCCCCCACTGTCCCATCTCAAAAAATCAACCTGTATAACAATCACGAACATAGGGTGCAAAAAAACCTAACCGACCTAGACAATAATGATATAAAAAGGAATACAGCCCAGACCATTATTGTAGAATATTATATGAGTCTAAGAAAGTCAGGAATAGCCTTTTAGAAAGAGCCAGTCCAGCTTTGACTTGACTTGACTCGAGACGGCATGGACCAGTCATCGTGTAGCTCAACCCTATTTTAGAGAGCTCATCGTTAGAAAAGATTACTGAACTTTTAACACTTTCTAGGACGGGTTTCATTCTGAAAGATAAGTTTCTTTTTTAAATATTATCATCAGGATTTTGTGTAACAGAGAATTTTTTTATTAATAAAGGTACACCAACAGCTTCTGTATACAAAATATCAAATAACAGTAGATAATAGTTGAGGGCTTATACAGTTGCCAATAATAGGTGAACCAACATTCTCAAATACAGTGATAGCCTAAGGTAAAAACATAATGTATACAAGTTAAGTGGTAACAACTATATAAACAGAAATATAAAAGTTATAAGATTGCAGAGGTTGCAAGAAATACCTACATAATAATACAATAAAATTAATCTTTAGATTGTGTGAGTTGCGTGCATACTGTGGTCAAAATTTGGGTATTAAAGTGTGTTATTGAGTCATGATATATATCAACATCTGGAGAGGATTTTATATAAGAATTCATCTCATGACAGCCTATTGAGAGATGAGTTTACTCCTATATTTGTGCTGGATGCTGTGTGGAATAATTAGGTAATGGGAAATCTGGGTATATTATGGGGGACTTTTAGTCCAATTTGTTCAGTTAATTTATCGCAGTCCAATCTATTGTTAACTAATTTGAAAAAGAACATGAGATCATGTACCAGTCGACGGTTGCGCAGAGTTATCATTTTGTAACATTGAGTACGTTGTTCATATGGGCATCGGGGAGAAACATCTCCGAAGGCATATGCTAGGTGTTTCATGAAGGCCCTTTGGATGCTTTCTACTCTTTGTGAGTGTAGGTACTGCATAGTGTGGGCTCCACACCACGCTGGCAAATTCAAGGTAGCTCCGAACTAAGGCATTGTATAGTACAATTTTTGTTCTTACCAGCTTAAACCCCTTTAGTGCTTGTCATAAGAGTACATAATTTCCTTGGCAGAACAATTGACTCAATTAAAATGGGCAAACAAAATAATTATTATTCACCTTAGAATTATGACAATATATTTCATGGGTAGTGCGGGTTTCTAGAAACATACATTGGCCAGGTTTCCGGATACTAAAGTAATCCAATGTTTGCGGATTACATTGGTTGGCAAAAAAAGAGGGCGGGCATATCCGTTGACATGAGATTTGGTTACATAAAATAGAATAGGCTTTCAGAAGGTGTTTCAGGTAGAAATAAGGCTTCAGGAGCCGAATAATAATTTTCTACCTACGCAAGTAAATATCCTAATATTGCGTCATATAAATCAGACTGAAAAAAGGCCATACCATACTAAAAAGAAATACCCTAAAACATCGCGCAATAAAACAACATTTTAACTTGTATTCCCAATTCCATGTCTCAGTTACTTTACTTGAAAGACTCCCAAAACTCGTTCCTTTACGTGATTATAATAAAATAAAAATAAAAAGTACACACGCGGTCTGGGGAGAGTGCGTATTACCGGCGTTTCGCGTAATACCGGCAGGCGTCAAGGTCCCTTGTATTATGATAATGACAGGCATGTGGTGTTATTGCCGCGTAGGAAGACAGACGGGCTATTTCGCGTACTGCCTAACGTGTGACGGTATAAGTCGGTAAGATTGAACGTTTATGTAGATAGATCGAAGGAATATATCGCACGCTGTATTTGTCTAGGGAAATTTCCATACGGTGGTAGTGAGAAAAACTTGGAGTATATCTGTTAGAGTCTCAAAGTAGGGCACTGTCTTCAGTTGTCAGATTACCGAGTTAGAAAGTTTAAAGTTTTCTTTGTTTGTAAGAGCAGAGGTAAACCATTTGTGTGATTGTTTTACAACTTTAACTTTATTGCTTTTCATTTAAAAGTTGGTGTTGGTTTGATCAGATTTATCATGCTGTTGCAAATTTGTGTTTTTCAAATGACTTTTGAATTTAACACCACTATTTACTACGCAATATTTTTGAGCCATGTTTCAACAATATTTTCAGATCACGCTTTGAACACGCAATGGTACACCACGTGTCCTAAAAAGCCACTAGAGGCGATATAGAAAAGGCTTTCGCTTTCCTCGTTCATTACCACTGTAATGAATCATGGTTTACGAGATAATTCAAGTTGTGCTTAGGCAGTTGCCTAAGCAGAATTAGAGTTGACACAAATTGTAGGCAATGAAATTAAATTTTGTTGATGTATAGATGTTTTAGAGGTTGACTCTATGTACTGTAGCTACGAAATGGAACATTTCACCTATCATTCGATCGTTTTCAATGAATGTAGTTCGATGGGGCCGGCTGCTAATAACTCGGCTGATGCAAAGATAACATTACGTGCTGAGTGATCACCACTTCGGCTGATTGCTTCTGTGCTCTTCAACGATAGTGCTTTGTTTGGGTTTTTATTTTTTATTCATTATTGGGTTTCTAAAGGATCATTGGGTCTGAAATTCCTTTTTGAGAGTCATTCAATCATTTACTGAACTTAAACCTAAATGGTTCTTTTGTGGGCACCAAAATATCTTGTTATTCTAGTCCCAGTCCTATCCCATCTTGTCCTAGTCCCAAATTATCTGATTTCTAAGCTGTGCAGAGCATTTAAATCTTCTTAGTCATTTGAGAAACACCGCAGGAATATATGAAGGTTTAGTTCTTGTACCTAAAAAACGTTCAAATTCAAGTCGCAATTTTGACTCGACGACAAACAATGTAAAAAAAAAGTCAAAAGTATCGGTCGATTAGTGGGTTTTTTGACAGGTTGAGATTAGAAAGCGAAAGTACTTAAAAATACATGAACTGAAGGCCAATTCCCGTAATTAAAAACGTTCAAATTCAAGTCGCAATCTCATCTCAGCGACAGTCTAATGTCAAAAATGTAGGTAAACGCCTCAGAACAATAACTAAAGCATAGAAGGCGCTTTAGGACATTTGAAGTGTACGCTGTCATAGACAAAAGAGTATTAGCTAGTGATGTGACTATGCATAAAATAAATACCGATATCGACTTCTTAGTTTATGGTATCGCTCCTTGGCATTAAATCTAAAATATGCTAAGGTGAAATAAACTCACTTCTGTCTGCTTAACTTATTTTATTTATTTATAAACACAGGATAAATTATTAACAAATTGAAATTACCAAGAAAACGCTTAAATAATTTTTAAAGAGCGATTGGCCCCGGATCAAGTAACAAAACATTTTAATCACTGTCCTTTAAAAATTATAGTTTTTGTTAGAAATGTCCTTACTTTTTCTACAGGAGAAGATAATTCTTTCGCGATATAATGAATTCTAATTGTTAAATATTCTTTGCTTATCAATTTAATCAACAAATTTCTATGTTCATCCAATACATCATTATCGAATGAATATTCGAGTAAATCATCAAAAATTGACGTTGGTAGCAATATTTTAATAAAGCAGTCATCGCTGAAATGTTTGGAACAAATACGATGTTGTTTTTTCCATTCCCAGTAATTACGTGCAATAGCGTTGATCCATGTTTGCCTCATATCAATATCGGAGGAACATCTGAAAATTAAAAAAAAATCATAGCCACACATGAATTTAAATTATTATACCATGAGCCACACGGATTTTTGACCACTGTCATTTCATTATTCATACGTACGATTTGCTGGCAAGACCGTAGGTATTTAGGTATTTATTTCACTCTTAAATATTTAATCCTTCCCAAAACTACGTGTAAAGAAAAATAATGTAATAATTTAGATGACGCTAGTTCTATCGATATTCTATCGATAGTTTATTTTTGCAAGCACTATTGCAAAAATTTATATGCCGATTTTTAATTTCTATTTTCCCTAGAATAGAATTATTTAATTACATAAAATATTGATTTCAAAACACTACCGTGTACACTAAGCTCAAATAATTTGAAAAAATGCCAAAATAACCTACAGTGAGAATACAAAACCGATAAAATGACCATATTTGATTACTTACCGATGGAAGCTTATGATTTCCGCATCATTTTCTTTGCAGGATGAATGTGATTTACATCCCACTTTATTGCAGGACATTATTCAATCTTTAAGCTTTGCGATTTACACTAAATCACTATTAATTTTGTACTATTTATACAAAAACACGTAAAATCAACGAAGCACTTCAACTCCCATGCGCCCATAAGCATTATACGAAAAAATGCGATGAACAAAGTCATAGACAAAAACCTGAGACGTTAAGTAGCTTTTAAACTTAGTATCATAAAGGTAGCCAAGGTAGCCAAATTGACGTTTGCTTTGTGACGCTTTGCATTTTGAGCAACCTACATCTGTCTCTTTCTAATGCTGTTATGAGTGTATAAGAAAACAGAGACGACTATATTAGTTAAATTTAGCTTCCTTCTATGCTTTAGTTATTGTTCTGAGGTAAACGACAGACGACGACGACGTGATTTTTGACAGATTGACACTGACATTAGAATGCGAACGTTCTTAAAAATACGGGAATTGCCCCTCTGATATCCGTCATAAACAAAAATCGTTGGTAAAAAAAAAACATAGTCGTATTATTTTTGCTCAAAGCTGACAGAATGTGATAGACTAACTTGCTCTATGACCTGTAAACTAAACATAGACTACATTTATATCAGGTATTTATATAGACAGGATCACATAGGCTGTAGAATTTTTACTAGCCATTATTGCAACTGCTGGGCGAAGACCTCCCTACTCTCTCTTTCCATCTATCTGTCCATTCCTACTTCAATTGACTTGGACTGGGCACATCTGCCGCATGTCAGACACCAATATGGGCCAAACTTACGACTCAGTTGGTCCCGCTTAATGGCAAACGATATTGCAGCAAGCTCAGACGGAAATGGTGGGATGAACTGGGCTTCTTTAATAAAGATTGGTCCTTGGCAGCCCTGTAGCTAATAAAGTAAAATATGAACTTAAATCACTTACACTCACAAAGAACTTAATTCACATTAGAAAAACACATTTTACTTCATGAGATACCTCCGTGCTTCGGAAAGTACGTTAAATCGTTGGTTCTGACTATCATTCGTGGATATTTGACAGTCGTTACGGGTCGTCAGAAGCCCGAATGTCTGATAACCAGTCTTACCAAAGGGGTATCGTATTACCCAGTAACTGGGTTGTGAAGGTCAGATAGGCAGTCTTTCCATGTAAAATACTGGTACTCGGCTGCATCTGGTTAGACTGGAAGCCGCCCCCAACAGAGTTTGGAAAAGATGGATGGTATTTTCAGCAAAAATAAATAATTTGATTTGATGATGATGACGTCATGAGATACAAATCTTATTTTTTTATTTCATGATTTATGTACATAGAGTAAATAGATGCAGATACGACATATTAGTATTGAGTACAACGGTACTGCTAGTTTCTTAAGAAATTTCTTCCAGCTGACCTGCAAAAGGAGAAATGAAAAAGAAATGTAGACAATAGTTTGTGAGAAAAAGAAGAAAAACAGTTGCTTCTGTGACGTCTTAAACAAGAATATTAAACATACCTACATACAATACAAAAAATAACTAAATAAAACTTAAGATTTGAATAGATTTGTGTTGATTGGTGTTTATTTATTCTAACATTATGTATTTATTTAAGTAAAACTCGATTACCAAAGATGATTGAAGATGCTTTGGTAAGCAACGTCACAGGTTATCTACCTGTAGATAAACAGTTTTGCATAGTAACCACACATCGTTAGTCTGCTTGCATAATATTCATATTTACATGCACACATCACAGGCACTCTCACAGAAGTCTCTAGAACTAGACACTATATATACAGTGATAGAGTTACGCTTACGCAACGTAAAGTTTAGGCAGTTTTTTTAAATCAAATCCATTCTAAGGTCATCATTTTCTAACTGTGATAAGTGCGTAGTCGGAAAAATAAACATTCTTATTTATTTATTTATTTAACCATTTATGTACACACTTATATAAACAGACAAGAAGAAAATAACAGAAAAATAGGTACAAAGGTGATGCTTATTTCTAATGAAATCTCTTCCAGCATACCTGCGATAGGATAGTAGATTTAGAGATGTAGACAGCGTGTGTAAGAGTAAAAGAGAAAATAAAATACATAAAATCAAAAACAATTCACTTAATAAAATAAAACAAATACTATGAGAATATACATACAAACATAAATACATATTTCTAAAATAAATAACACTAGAATATTAATATGTACGCAACTATGACGAAGTAGAAAGATAGTGTTCTTTCACTCTTCTTTTAAAAACTGCAACAGTTTGGCAGTCCCTAATGTCCCGTATGCATGATGCAGGTCATCATCATCATTCTCCTTCCCTTATCTCAATATACGCGATCGGCGCAACATGTCTTTTTCTTTCATACTACTCTGTTACTCGTCATCTCGGTAGTAATCCCCTTTCTAGCATGAAGCAATTAAACTGACCTCAAGGTGCTTAACCATTTCCTTCTGCAACTGTACAAGTACAAAATTGATATGTATTAATACCAAAGCGATAATATAGATAGACAATAGTTATTATACTACCAAGTGTGTATATGTTAATTAATTGCACTTGTCATTATATTGTTTGAATAGCCTTAATTGTTTAAGACGTTCAAGTGATTATTGAGTGTGGATTAAGTGATAAGAGAGTTTCAAGTTATACATAGTAACTGTTAAACATGCAACATTAATTTGATAAAGTTGTCATGATTCTGACCTATATAGTACCATTGATTATAATAGGTGTTTATTTGAAATAGACGGGTAGCCTAAACGTCCTGAGTCAGCACCCCACTAGTAGCCCCGAGCACCGACTTCTAATTTAGGGTAATACTAGCTTTATCACGCAACTTCGCCCGCGTGTAGATCAGAAATCATCCCACGGGATCGTACATACTACCGGCATAATAAGTACCCCCATGCCCTAACCCAGATCATGGTCTATCTGACTGCACCCTTATCCGTTTAGGCGTAAAAAAATAACAGACAGAGAGAGTTACTTTCGCATTTATAATATTTAAATTATGGAAGCATGATTCAATACTCAATATCTTTATTGCTTTACCATAATGTGTACTTAGGTGGTAACTATATAATTTAGATCATTATGGACCCTGTAGGGCACAGCAAAAGGGTAGGAGAGAGGAAGCCTTGCTTTAGGAGATTTAAAATATTGACATTTCGCTTATCTATTAGATAACTATTATTTTAACTGCAAAATGTACTTAAATATAATAGCTTATTTTTACATTCCTGTATATAATTATATAGCATAATCATGTTTATTCATTTATATAAAAAGTTTTTCTTTGAATAATTATTATTGCTATTATTATTAATTTATTATTATTGCTATTTTATATAATTTTCCTATTGTTATATTATTAATTAATTGTTATTAGTAGGTACCTAGGTATATTATGTATAAATAATTATCGTATCATTAATATATTTTAGACAACTATAAATTGCGTGATTATCGTTAAATTATTGTTATCAATTAGTATTATTATATTATTTATTATTAGTAATTTATATTAGTAATTTCCTTTACATACCTATAGTATGTAGGCTCAGAAGTATAACCAGAAAAAGATAGTTTTAAACCATTAAAGATGCTAAGTAACCTTTGAAATATCAAATACTTGCTAAAGCTTGAAACAAGCTTCAACTCTAATTAGCATACAATCATTTAAAAACTCCTATGTCCCAGCACATCAACCTCTTGTTAGTGAAACTTCACAAATAACAAACTATCCCGCTCCGCTCATCCAAAAATGTTTTCCTGCAAGGTAACGCTGCAGTCTGTCTGAATATTTAACTACGATTTGACGGCAACTCTGATCTGCCTGAAATAGGACCTGATTTAAGTCTATCTAGCTAAATGTTTGGGCAGCAGGAAATACTGGAAGAGAAGCTGTGTTTTGTGCTAAGTTAAAGTGGATAAATTTTGTTTGTTTGATTGTAATTGGAGTGATATTTCAACGCAGTTCGTATCTGTTTATAGAGTTGAGTATATTTTCTGTATCTATTGGAGAATCCTGACAGTACGTTGCTTTAATTGTGGTTTGAAAATTATTGTGAGTAAGTTAACATCCAGTTTTTTCACAGCTATTAATTCAACACTTAGCTGACAGATTGTCAAACTCTTGCAATTAAGTTGTGATAGACTGGCTGAAATAACATTAGCGGATGAAATCACTTTACATGAGTTCAACAATCTGTCAGACTGACAGATAATTGTTAAGGATTAACCTCTCAGAATCTGGTGGGTTAAAAATCATAAAACTCATTTTGTTGGAACTCCCAAACAAAGAACAACAATCAGTAAACAAATATTAAGTTCGAAGTTGGTATCGAAACCGCAGGCCGCAAGAGTAGATGTTCCGCTAGTACCTTCGCATTTGGACGACAAGTTTACTATCCCTAAGTTTTCTATTGAAAGCCATAACCGCATCACAAACTAAAGAAACTGTTTGCCTGCAAAGAAACTAAGTCTAAGTTAGCAGTAAACTATAAAACATAATCATAAGTGACTTAGAAACTTCATAAATAAGTGGCACGCGGCTTCTCGCAATGAATCTTGCAAACCTCGGGCAGTTAATTTAATCAAGGGAGAATAACGGCCCCGGCTACACACTGGGGCCCCGGGGCCTGGGGCTTGGGGCCACTAACACCCATGTGATGGAAAAATGTGGCTTCTTAAGACAATGGGGTGATAGATAGGACAATAGTGGTAGGTGTGTCGATGTGTTTGGCAATAATAGAGGCTGTGTTAGATGGCCGGTGTCCGGGTTGAATGCCCTTTTGTTTTGTTCTATTCTGTAGATATTTTGTGGTCTGTTATACGTTATTGAAAGGGTTAAATTCCAGGAAAGGAGTCTTTGAAAGACGGTGATTGTGTTCCTGAAAACAACGTCTCAGCCAGTTTGTTTGCGATGTTTAGAATAATCTGGAAAATTATTGTAGAGCGATTTTCAAAACATTTCTGTAAAATACTTTGGGGCATAATTTATTTTACTGTTTATTTTAAAATAATACTAAAACAGAACACACACAGATTCCATGTGGATGCTGTGGATAAAAGGTGTACCTATATCAAAGAAATTAATGGTTCAGTAGCGCGGCATAGAGCCGCGTGGGAAAATTGGGCCAAACACATTCTTGTATTGAATATTCAATTCTTTGCCCTCTTCAATTTGCCATAGTAGACGGCTATTTGAATTTAGGCAGTATAAGTTGGCACATACCACGTTGATTTATTATGGTTGCAAATAGATGTCTGATTAATTGTATTGTATGGCAGGATGAATAAGTAATTATAGGGATTTGTTTTGGTTGATTTTCTTTAAAAATACGCTGACACTGTCCAGGAAATGAGCTACAACACCGATCGTACCTATATTTATCTTGAAAGCTAGTAGACTTATTAAAAAAACAACCACGCATTAAGCGATAGGGTTCCAATCCCAAAACACAGCTAAAGTAGAAAGTAAATATCCTATACCCTTTCGACCTTTACAATCTTCGCAAAATAACAAGGAGCTCCATTTTTCCCCTACAAGCAAGATAACTTAGTAGCTCATCGGGAGCTTCGCACCTTCCCTTGACCCTTACAACTTACACAAAATAAGCTACTCCATTTTTACCCCAAACCTACTTGACAGTTCATTTCAGCGGGAGAGGAACAAAAGACTTAGGATCTGTTTTGTTTAGGACATAAAAATTAAAAAAAATAACAGACTGAATGAAATTATCTGCGAAATTAGTTAGGTAACCGCAGGACCTTTGCGGAGGTGGTGAAACCCGCCACTGTTATTTCGTTTCACGTGTGCCTAAATTATATACTGAGAGTAATTAACACAGTCTATTCTAACATTCTAACTAATGTAGTACCTAGATAGCCTGTTAGCAGATGCAGCTGAATTTCAGTATTTTACACAGAGCGCCTGTCACGCTTTGCAATCCAAAAACCAGTTCAAAAAGCGAAAACGGTAACCGAAAGTTCGTTCGTGTTTCAGACTTACGGGCCTTTGGCTTGCCTTGGCTAGTCTACCAAAGGTATGACAACCGGTATGGCCATTAGTCACTGAAATACTTGATTTGACGTCTGTGGAGGACTTTATTTGTACGGCCTCTTTATATAGGACTTTTTGTGCAGCTATTAACACTGGCGGATGGACTGACCGCGGCAAAAAGCAATTGAAATACGTACTCGTAGGTTATGATGAGACATATTTATTAGTACCCTACGTGATTTGTCTAGAAGTATTTTATTACTTATTTGACATTTTAGATTGTATCGGATAATTAATAAATTACTTTGAAGCAATTTTTAAAGACCTGTATTTTTGTCTTTATTATGAGATACAAGTTTACCTATAATAATATGAACATTACCAGATAGAAAGTTTTTCTTATCATGTTGTCAAATTAGTTACAAGTTATTTGAAAATGTATGTAGAGAGTTAGGGATGTTGTTTGAAATCAAACCCTTTATTAACAATATACTTCCACCTAATGTATGTAAACGTCAAAGTCAATATCCTCCAAATATTACTTCAACCAGTATAATGAACTAAGGCAATGAACTTCTAAAGTACATACTTCGTCCCCGGTGTTGATGTTCACAGTACCCACGGGTGATTTAGCGAAGTACATAGAGTAGCAAGAGCGGTAGAGTGGTACTCATCATCGTTTGTACCCGATGACGATAGAGATGTCTCTATCCTGTTCAAGACGACTATACAAATGAATTCTAGTACAGACGTGTACAGAAGTGTGTGTTGACGTTTAGTTTAGACTACTCAACTTTTACATGCGGTTTCACTTGCAATTTAGGGAAACTGCTTCATGTAGCCGGCAAAATGTGGTCTATCTTTGTGAGAAGTTTCATAAAAATATATTTAGCGTGATTGGGTGACAAACATCTTAACGAACTTTCACTTATTTTTAGTAAGGAACAAAAAATGTTAAAAGCTTTGTGTAATGACGTCGGGTTATCTAATAGGATTGGCACGCATGAGCGCTTTTCTAAGTGGCGTTAAGATGAACAAAGGTTAGTGGCGTTCAAAAATATTATACTGACGCTGTACTCATATTTGACTTTTTAAAAGATTTTTTACTACTGATAACTGATACTGATCTATTATTCTGTACAAATCTCACTGTGAAAACGGAGGTGAAGTGAATTGACACTATTGACAGCACACTTCACCTACGTTTTTCCTGTGAGATTTTAACAGAATACTTAACTCTGCCATTATAATTGAGTTAACCCAATCTAAAATTACAGTAATTTGTATAATTCTAAACATTTAATTAAACATGTCGCGTGACAGTGCCAACGATTAATCAGTCAACATTGTCAAAGTGATCGCTTTCCGGAAACAAGAAATAACTTCAGAGGATACTTGTGTTGTTTAAATAATGATTTATGAACTTCTGAACGAATGATATCAAGTTTCATGACTGTATTCATGTTTGATATCTGTTTAATATGCTTACGTACAATAAATATTATGAGTATACTATATAGGTATAAATGGCTAGGTATCCTTAGCCGCATGCAGGGTTGCTAAACATAAGATGCCAGTTTTGCTTCCCAGATCGGGCAAAAGGGGTTTTTGTTGGTACTAGTATATTGGCGTGTGCTAGCTGATATAATAATATAATGTTTGTGTTTCGTCATGTTAATTACTTTGCATAGTGTTTGTTGTATAAAATCAAGTTCTTCTAACTGAACATACAGCGGTGCTGCTGGGGAGCCTGTTGCGCCTATTCTTCTTCCCAGCTAAACCACTAGGTGCACTAAAGTGGTGAAGGGCGGGCGTTTTGGAGGATTGTCTTGTGTAATTTTGACATTTCAAAAAGTGCTGATTCTCAGCCTAGTTTGAATTTGAATATTTCATATTTTGGCATCGACGCTCGATCATCATTGTTCATTGTTCGATCATCGTAAACTAACCGTGTGTACATATAAAGCAAGCCTGTTTTCCAATAGAAGCAAAACTTGTTCTATCAGTTTTATTTTGTCCTTCAGTTATTCGTACACATAGATGGTCGTCGTTATAATAATTGTTATGTATGTCTGCGAGGCACGCGTCCCCGCGCGTCATGACTGTGTTTATTAAACCAGTGCGTTGGTAGCCAGCGAGCGTTTCACTTATGTACCCCCTTCCCCGCACCCACATAATATATAAAGCAGGAAAATAAACAACAAAAATAGCAATTGCTTATAATTCCGCGCGGGTAGTGTGGGGTCAAGCCTTCCCTTAGTTAACGAGCGGCACAGAACGCGTTTAACAAACGAGATGCGATATTCGTACTGCGGTATTTGTATAAGACGACTATATTGCTGCTAAAGGGCGGGCAGAATTGTAAAGATCGATGCCTAGAGCATTAACATTAAGTCCAAGTTATTGGTTCGCAGAGTCCCGGACTAAGCAACAAATTATCGTAGTTTCATTATCAAAACCATGGCTTATCATTTAAGACATATCATATTATTATTTGAAGTAAGACTTCAAATAATAATACTTCTAAGATATTATGTAAATACTATCTTGTAAATTGAACTAAAACTAAATAGGTAGGTATTATTATAAATAATTTTATAAGTCCAGATTTCCCCTAGACGACTTTATCCTTAACCTTTAACAGTAACATAATAAGACAAACTTAGAAAGGAAAAAAATACTTTTCACTTAATCACTGAATGTTGAGTGACCAGAAATTGTGAAGATTTAAAATAGCCAACACGAAACGAGCAGTCACCAAACAGTGCACGTTTCTCCTCTGTTTAACAAAAAGCTTTTGCCAAACATTGGGACAGTTACAGACTAATATTATATTGTTAATTGATGGCAGCATCGCCCTGGGCACAACTCCGAAATAACTTCTGCTTCTCTGAATTTTCTTTTTACCCGATTGTGAACTTGAAGTCCTCGAACGCCCCCTTTTACAATCTTTACAAACTCGTAAACCCTACACTTGATGGCCTCTTCGAGTTCTATCAGTGTGACTGTATTTATGTTCAATATTTGCATAATATTCATCTGCATATTTTATAGTTATTTTGCTATAAAACAGAGACAAAGCAAAGATTATGTCCCTCTCTCGTCTCAGATAGCAGTTTATTGAGTTTAATGATATACTAGCTAGTCATGCTTTTATTAGCAAGGCGATGTTGTTTTGTTTTATATTTTCTTGATAATAATAGTATAGTTGGTATAAACAAGTGATTAGGTTGCAATTTTGAGATTTAATTATTTCAAGGGAGAAAAATCATTGGTGTTAATATTACATTGCTCCGATTATTAATTTCACAAAAACAGTTATTTTCAATGGTTGGAACTTTCAAAAAGCCCAAATGCTTGAAAGTTAGTCCGGAGCCTTTTTTAAATGAAGATATACTTACTCATCCTTTCTAGGAATGAAGGCTAGCACTGGAACGCGGCTTTGATACCTAAAAATTATTTTAACGAGGGTGCTTGTCCACGATTTGATGAAAATTAACATTTCTGGGAACACGATTACAATCCTCAGCTGCTATACCTAAAAGGGTAGCTACTACCACGAAATTAAATTCAATGATCAAACGAACTTGTAAAATGTCCAGGATCTAATAGCTAGACCCTACTCAGGGTCAGGTCACATAGCACCTATAGTTTACGCACCCATTCCCCCATATTCTTTGGGCCAAATTTCAAGCGGTTTCCCATCGGCCGGAGCATATTCCGTTACATTTTACACCGTTCCGGTCGACCGAGCTGGCCCGGAGGTCATTACCCATCGGCTTTTCCGCTTTACTGTTTCGGCTGTGGTTTTGCCGAAATTTTTCGGCCATCATCAGGCCGAAGTTGCCATACTTAGCGACTTCCGGCTCCTAACCATTTTTATGAGATACAAGACGACGGAACCCGAGGCGTTAGCCGCAATTTGGGGTTTGTTGTCCCATATTTATTCTTATTTAATTCCTTTTGGAACTTCATTTTTTGTCCCGAATCTTTTTGTTACAGCTCATAAAGTCTTTAGGGGTTCGATCCCCGGCCTTTTTAAGATTTAAGGATCAACGTATATAATTTGTTTGATCTTCCCTATTGAATGTCTTGCCCTCATTCGTGATTACAATACCCTTAATCTGTGAAACCGATAAATTTAGGAGTATTAAAGGAATCAATGTCTATCGTCTGCTCTCGATATTGAATGTGCTCATTTTATTTTCTAACATATTATTATTTAGCTCTTCAGAGAAATGTTTTTTCTACTTATTTTTCTCTTCCATGACGTGCAGCTGACGACAATTTATGTTTTGTGATTGTCGATACAGTTCTATTTTGTTTTATTTTTCTTATTACTGCAGTTTTTTTTTTATGTGTGCCTATTTTGATATTTACAACAAATCTAATTAGTTCTTAGATAGACAGATCATTTCACTGTACGTTATCATATCATCCTTAATAGTTCTGTTCACGTTTCAACGCGCTGCCAATTTGCTGACTCATTTTGACAATTGCTAGGACGGACGATTCAGCAATCAGCATATTGATAGTGGGTTTCAACAAGCTACACACGATGCAATCAAATGCTGACTCATGACAAATTTATAGAGCAGACTGAGTGTGATATTGTACCAGACGGCGGCTGTAAAACTCTGGTGGCATTAAATCTTACCTTCGCCAAAGAGGGTGAAAAGTTAATCGTCACCTACTTTATTCAAGGTAATAATATGAATACATGGCCAGCACTTGTGCGCTCGATCTCACCGCGAGCAAGTGCCCGTCGCACACATTATAATAATCGATGGCATCACTTACCAGCTTATGAATATTTTACATCCCTCATAAGACTCATATGTCCCCCTTTCACCCCCTACCGGGTAATGTCCGCCCGTAAATTGTGTGTTGCGGGTAATACGGTGTAACTAACGCCCTTTTTGCGCAAAATTATTAAGTTGCAGTTCATCCAATTAGGGATGCTGATTAAGACGTAATACATAGGTAACGTTACTCTCTCCCCGTTACGTGTCGATAGATTGAACGGATTTGGGAAACCACCGGTGCGAATGAAAGGATTCTGATGGAAATTAATTAATTGTTTTGTATGACGGCTTAACGGCGCCCTGAAAGCGCATAGAAATTTATGGTAGATTGAAATTATCAATTTTGTATTCCATATTGGAAAATAATTATAATCATGTTGCAAATAAATATAGCTGGAATATAAATTTAATTTAATTTTAGTTGTTACTTGGTTGAAAATTTTAATTGGTCGAAATATTTAATACATTTTTAGTTACGTTACTAGTGACTGTTATAAAAAATATAAACAACAGACTGCCAACCCAAAAAATGTGATGACAATGTGCCTATAACTCATTTACTATACTATATACTTACATAAAAATATAAATATATATATATATATATACAAATTCAAGGAAGAGAGATGTTAAGATGACTCAACTCTATTTATTTTGAAAATAACTCTGCAATTTCCGCTTAAATGCATACCGACAGGTAGCCGTCCTGATATCAAGAGGAAGCGCATTCCAAAGAAGAATGGACTGAATATGAAAGGAAGAATGAACAAAGTTAGAAGTATGAGAAGGACAGAGTAGAAGAAGATTGTTAGAAGAACGAAGATTCTTAGCGTGAGAAGAACATAGGTATTGGAAGTGAGACATGAGATAAGAAGGAGGAGTGGGAGAGTTGAGAAGGGAGAAAAGCGTGGTCAAAAGACGCAAACTTCTTCTTTGGCGAATGGACATCCATTTGAGCTCAGACCTATAGCTCGACACATGGTCATATTTTCTGAGGTTGAATATGAACCGGATACCATAGTTAAGCAATCTGTCGAGCTTATCCAGCAAAACCGCATAATAAAAACTAAAGCAAAAAAGGCAGCATGTTGAAAGAAAACAATGAAGATGATATTTACTTCTCTTCGAAATAGGCTGAGCAGAAGAATTTATTTTAGGAAATATTTACTATAAATTCTTTGGGAGCACTTTATAAATTTTACATGAGTCAGAATCTGAGACGCTGCCGAATTATTACGGAATATTTTTTCACAGTAAACATAAGAAAATATATTTGTAATACGTTACATCAAAGAGAGTGTATTTTTTATGTCAATAATATTATATTGAAGTTCAAATATACGTGAAAGTCCGGAGTAAGCGGGCCAGAGTATTTTATCTCCGGACGGATGGTTCTCGAATACTAATCTCATGTGCGGTGAGTTCGCTACAAGTTACTTCGTCGTGTTTTGGAGGTCTATTTATTGCAATCCGAAGTTATTTTGTGTTGTCATGTGTTATCTATCTCGTGTGTAGCCTTCCCGGTCACTCTTCTTTCTTTTAAATGTTTTGCTAAGTTTTTGGGTTGACTTATCTTCATTAATGTGGATGGACATAATTCTTTTTATAGAAAAATAACTACTTTGTATCATACTGATTCTTAAAGATAGCAGATAGACCTGCGATTTCCAGATGGTAACAGTGAATGGTCATCGTCTTGAAACCATGTTTGGAAAATTCAAAAACGATCGCCTTGACTCGCGTTTCATAGTTATCCAGGAAAAAACGAAGGAGTTAGTCCGTTCAAATCTTGCAGGCTTACTTGGAAATCTGTTGGAGATATTTCTCGTAGTAACGACTAGTCAAAGATATATCTCGTCAAAGACGGCTCTCTTAAAGCCACGACCTTATTCTCACCTCGGAAACTTCAAGGTTCTCAAAGAGTACTTCGGAAAGAAGTTTACAGGAATAATCAAAATCTAAATGTCAGAGATTTTGAACTAAAGCCGGCTTGATTTGTCAATACCGTTTGATTTGTGATATTAAAACCATATTTCCGACGAACTAATTAACTCGACCTTGCTCTCCAAAGATCTTAGCTCCAAATTAAAGCTCATATTGTTATGCCCTTTGAAAACTCTAGAATCCATACTAATCCGTACTTCCATGCTTATATAATAAAGTTGTATTATTTTAATATTATAAATATATCTATTATAAGCGTGAAAATTTGTCTGTCTGTCTGTCTATCTGTTATATTTTCTCGCCTTAACGGCTGAACGGATTTGAATGTTTGGCACGTTGATAGACCATGGCCTGGGTTAGGACATACGACACTTTTTTATCCCGGGAGGTATGTTCCCGTGGGATATTTTCCGCAACCTCCACGCGGATGAAGCCACAGGCAAAATTTATTTGAATCATCGCAGTTTCAGGACAATAAACAGTTATCTTAGTTTCAGACTAACATTACTGCCACATGGCTGTTTTGAAACTAGCTAAATATTCATTACATTGCAAACACATACAGGACGAGTTATTTAATTAAATTCGGCTCTTTGTTGTGATTGTTAGTTTTGTTGTTAGTGCATTTACAAAGCATGACATGTAGACCTGTGGTATAAAATCATGGTTGTTAAATATGAAGAAGATTAATTTGTATTAGAAAATATTGTGTTATCAGCTTTACAGTTCACAGGTTAACACCAAGTTGAGGAGATATGGGTAGCTTAAAATATTACCTGCAACTAGGTTACATTCAATTGATTGCCAGTGGTTCGAACGCGGGGTACGAATTCCATAATGGAGACTCATCATCATCAACATCTGCCTAACCTTTCCCCAAGCAAGTGGGTTGGCTTCCAGTCTAACCGGGTGCAGATGAATACCAGATTTTACATGGAGCGACTGCTTATCTGACCTCCATAACCCAGTTACTGCGTAATACAATACCCCTTGGTAAGACTAGTTGTCAGACTTCCGGGATTCTGACTGCCCGTAACGACTGTCATAGATCCACTAACGACTCCCGAGACCAACGGCTTAACGTGCTTTCCGAGGCACGGAGGGGTCTCGGTATGTTAAGATGGTCACCCATCCACGGACCAACCGCGGCAAGCGTCCTTTAATGGAGACTAGAGAGGTTATTTCAGGTGTGGTATGTTATATGTGCATGTGTGTTTGGTGTGTTTGTGGTGTCTGTGTGGTGTATGTGTGTAAGTGTGCGTGTTTGTTCCTATTGCGCTTTATTTGATTCGGTGTCAGGTCAGGGTCTTTATATCAATTGTTCTGAGTCATCATAACTAGTGTTTTGCAACATCTTCTTTACTATGTTCACCGACTTCAAAAAATGAGGAGGTTCTCAAATCATCGGATTTAAAAAAATGTATTTTGACCGATATCTCGAAGACGCCTGAACCAATTTGGAAAATTATTTTTTGTTTCAAAGAGTATACTTCTCAGTTGGTCCCATTTAAATTATATCGAAAACAGTCAAGCGGTTTAAAAAAAAATTAACAATAAATTATGTTTAATTAAAAAAAAAACCGCCTTCAAACGGACGTGGACGTGTATTAGTCGTTTTCGAATTAGTGTGGGGTAAGTACCGTAACTAAAAAGTGAAAAATAAAAAACTCATAATATAATATCTAATAAGTAATATATTATAATCTAATAAAAATAACTTTAATTACGGAAGTCGGTGTCTTTGGATCTGTATTTTAGTGTTTTCCACCGAGTTCTGAAATAAGAGATATTTTCACTTAGTAGTGTTTATTTTTTGAAGTCGGTTGTTTAATATGTAAAAAAGTTTTTTTTTCATAAAATAGATAGTGTTATGAAATACTTACTGAAAAATCAACAGTAAAAACAATAAACTCTTTATTTGCAGGAAGTAGGTAACCAAGGGTCGAGTGAGGCTTTTAAATGCGGTACTAAAGTGCCAGTTTGTGGCATGTACTCGTAGCAGTGGATATTATCTTAGGCGCCATTCACTCGGTATAAGATAACATGGCAAGGAAACAACATAGTTTAAAATCTGAATCAAATCGTAGTACGTAAGAATATAATTATTGTAACCTTTCTTTTCTTTTTATCTGGTAAGGGGTATCGTATTACCCCGTAAGTAACTGGGTTGTGGAGGCCAGATAGGCAGTCGCTCCATGTAAAATACTGGAATTCTGCTGCATCCGATTTGACTGAAAGTTAGGAAAAGACTAGATGATTATCATTCCTTTTCTGTTGTCTAATCTAGACTCTTTTGACGCCACCAAAACACAGGCGTGTCTTTTTACCGCTAAAAGGAGTCGTTTCGACCAATTTCCTTCTTTTCAGGGTACATCTGTTCCTGTAACTGATCGGCTCGAGCTCCTAGGCATGGAGTTGATATCAGGTCTCAACTTCGGTGCCACCATCGAGTACAAAGCCCAAACAGCGGCCAAAAAACTGGGCATCCTAAATAGAGTAAAGCGATACTTTACGCCTGGACAGCGTTTGACCCTTTACAAAGCGCAAGTCCGATCCTGCATGGAGTATTGTCAATTGCACCTTTGGGATGGCTCAGCAAAGTAGCAACTTGCCGTGCTTGACTCGGTGGAACGCAGAGCTAAGTGGCCCATTGGCGACGTGAAACTGGTGGATACCAAGCTTGGCTCATCGCCGCAAGGTTGCCTACTTGTCGGTACGGTCGGTGTCGGTCGGTAGTGTGCCCAAGAACGCCACGACCTCATTCCACCGGCCCCCTTCTTCCATCGGTCATCTAGACGCACTGCAAGTTACCATTCTTACCTAGATGCTATTCCACCAATTCGCAATAAAAGTTTCCAAATGTCTTTTGATATGCGCACAGCAAAAGAGTGGAACTCTCTACCTGCGTCTGTGTTTCCGAACGCATACAACCCCAATCTCTTCAAAGTGAGAGTGAACAGGCTTCTTCTGGGTAAGATCACACCATCGTCAACTCTGTCTCTGTCACCACTGACCTAAACTAGAGTCCAGATCAAACCCATTTTAAATCATCATCATCTTCCTGCCCTTATCCCATTTTACTTGGGGCCGGCGCAACACGTTTTCTTCTTCCATTCTCCCCTGTTAGACGCCAAGGCATCATCTACTCCCTTTTCACTCATAGCATTTCTCACACAATCCATCCATCTTTTCTTTGGCCGTCCTCTTCCTCTCCATCCATCAACATTCATACCCATCACTCTCTTAGTCACATGAGTGTCATCCCTCCTCATCACATGTCCAAAATAGATATATATACAATGTGGCGCTACAATGGTGACTTTAATTTAATACACGGGTAGGGCTAGTGCCCATTAACCATATAAATATTGATAGGTTAAAATAATACGTAAACTGAAAAAAAAAATTTTTCAAACAAACTAAATAATAAAAAAGTCATTAAAATTGGGATCACCCTTGCAAAAATTCATTCATGAAATTACTTACCTAGCTCGCTTACGTTAACTCGGAGCGGCAGCGACGCGGCGCATCGCGTCTTGTACCTACTCGTGATCGGTCCGATTCTTTGACGGCATATTATCAAAGAAACCGAGCGGCGCAAGTGGTACAAACACTTATCACATCACCCTCTCTTGTTACTATTAGTAATAACTGTCATCACTAATCACTGCCATCACGATCATAAGTTTACACAAGCACTAATAGCACAAATAAATGCGTCCGTATCGCAAGAGGTGTAAACGTACCTACTAGATAAGAAAACGAAAACCAATCAAAGTGTCTTTATCGCAGTACCATGATCTAATTACTATCCTAATTACACAAAAAGAAATAAATAAAACAATAGCTAAGAGTCTTTTTCGCGACGTAATTATGCGCACTAGAGTAAATAAGTGCGTCAAGGACACGGGTTCGACTAGCACTAGAAAAGCAAAAAAAGAATTCGTGTTCGGTGCGGCGGGTGGGTGGAAGGGAGAGCGCGCGTCGCCTGCGCTGCTCGCCAACAAAGGAAATTTCCTTAAATTCGCCTACTCTATGCATTTGTTTCATCCTAATAGTATTGCTTATTCGTTTTAATTTCATTGATGCGAAGTTATGATCCGTGACCGAGGGAAATGACCGCTGCGCGACAGTTCTTTAAGTACAGGTTGCTCTAAGATGCTATTTCCTAAATTCTTTAATAAATCTGTAAATAATAACGTTTAATGGAAATAAAAAATTGTCATGAAACGAAAATGTGAAAACGTATATGTGTGTTAAATTAAGGTCACCATAGCAGCGCCACGCTGTATATATGTCAATTTAAATAAAAATAAAAAATCATGCCACAATATAAATATTAAACCATTTTCTATTTCGCAACATTATAAATAAGCTCCCCTTTAAGGGAGGTAACCCTTAAAGGGGAGCTTATGTACACTCTACTACTACAGTTATTTCATTTAATATTCTCTCCGCCTCCCCATACACAGAGGAACTGTCAAAAATCCATCAGTAATTCACATTAAAGCAAAGTTTGTTTTAACAAAGAATATTAAATTAAACAAATACCTCTACTTGTAAATACTTCAACTGTAACGCGGAGGAAAGTTCGGCACTTTTAATTTATTTAACAAACGATTTAACAGCAGATATTTTTGTTCTCGTATGAGTAGGTTCGAATTGTGTGGGTTAAGTCTTTGATAACTTGGCTTGAATTATAATTTTGCATTATTTTAAAGTTATCTGATATGTAAAATTGGAATTGTTGAAATTTGGTTTGAATACGACCTTTATCTGTATTTGTTTTAGTTTTTAACAATTCTTTTGGGGAGATATAATGTGGATTCTTTAGCAAAATCAACCACTTAACGCTGAAGCTCTGATCATCAAACATACGTTACAACTTCAATTGTGCCTTATTGATGGCACTACACTTGCACCCTATTAAGTACATGGGGCTTATACATGACTGGGGAAATGTGTGTGTACTATAGGTACACGTCTGCCGAACCCTTCGGCGATACAGGCGAGATGTTATGTATGTAAGTTACATTATTATCACATCATGGCTATCAGGAGATATGTGTAAGCTAATATTATAAAGAGAATTTTTTTTTATTACGTTTTCACGCTAAAACGGCTGAACAGATTTAGATGAAATTTGGTACATACGTAGACCATGACCTGGATTAGGACATAGGATACTACTTATCCCGATATTCCCACAGGATCGAGACTTATGCGGGTGAAACCGCGGTCGGCAGCTAGTATACGTATAAAGATACAACATACCTTCATCAATAACGTAAAATCAATAAGCTTTTTACCAAAGACGAACAAAATTCAACAGGAGTCACAAACATTTCTCTCACTTTCATAACTCACACAACGTAAACAAGTTTTCTCGAACAGCGGTTATAGCACTTCCTTTGTTTTTGTTTGTCGATCATAATGCGGCGCTGATAGGCCTGCGCCTGCTATCATCAGGGGTCGTAAACTGCTGCCTTAGAGTAAAGACGTCGATAATGTGAGTCGTTTACTGCGGGAACATGGACATCTGACTGTTTGTTTGTTTGAAAGGTTTATTTGATTTGTGGATATTTTATTCTCGCTTTGAAATTCGGACTTCAACTTTCTTAGGATTTTTTAAGGAAGCAACATTGTGTCAGCCAGCATAAATTATTTTATAAAATAAAATTGCTTTTCGTTTCTGTCTGTGACCGCGTTATTTTTCTGAGTTACGCAATAGATTTTGCGGAAGGTTTATGTGTTATAGTACTTATTAAAATAACATAAACTTAATGAAAGAACCGTCGATGGTTTTCTCCAGACGCAATAACCACTAGTTAGCTTACTGAATAACCATATTGCGAATTTTATTTCGACTAGAAAATATATCATAAAATGGAGTAGTAAGATATAAAACCAACCCAGCAGTTGCAAGTACTAACCAAAGAGCCAGATTATAAAAACCACATTGTATGGAACCTACATAATACTTTACAGTCCAATAAAATCGTTTGAACCCCTCTCCCTCTCCTCCATTATTCATCCATTTTTGTATTTATTTGAGCACGTATTTACAATTTTACGAGCCTATTTCACGTCAGTTGCACGTGGGCGAACGTTTTTCACAGGTTCTATATATTAATACGACTACATAACGTTCTTACTACATTCAGTATCTGTCAAAATATATTTCGGCACACTTTGAGATTTCACTCCTTCGTTTTTACGAGTAAGGTAAACATTTATGTCAATCAAACTATCTTATTTTATTTTTGGACATGTTTAACACCTTACTAACACGACTTTCTTGTTAAATTGATCTTGCTTTTTTTTTCAGTTGACAGACATAAGGTATTGCTGTACTCCGGTGAAATGACGAGTATGTAGGTAAATGAATTGGCTGTGACAAACAGCAAAGTATTCCTCGCCTTATTTTAGAACATCAGAAATTAAGTTATCATAAATTGACTGACCGGTTGGCGCAGTTGGTAGCGACCCTGCCTTCTGAGCCGCTGGTCCCGGGTTCGATCCCCGGACAAGTCAAACATTTGTGTGCATAAACATGTCTGTTTGACCTGTGTCTGGGTGTGTATATGTATTTAAGTATGTATATCAGTTATCAGATTACCGTAGTACAGGCTCTGCCTAGTTCGGGACCTGATGACCTTGTGTGGATGTTGTCTCATAAAAAAAAAAAAAAAACATAAATTACCCACCTCTATATTCACAACTCGCATAACATCTTTGCGCTTCTTACAATTCCCATTTCTTTGGTTCTCTTTCCGAGAAGCACCTTCCTTCCTTTGACAAATTATGAGATACATATTAAAATTTAGATTGGCTAACTTGTATGGGACGTAAACACGTGGGTACGATCGTATTCCCGTCACGTAACCGTTCCGGTCCCTAATAAACTGATAAACGGCGCTGAGATTGCGAAATTTTTATCGGAAATACGATTTTAAATTAATATTATTTTATCTAATATTAGCATCAATGAAACGCCGTGCGGAATAAAAAGGCTTTGATTTTTGAAAGATTGTTTAAGTTTGTAATTTTAATATTAAATCGTGATCGTGGTGCCGCAGATGTTTACCGGATCGGCTTGAGAATTTAAAATCCGATTTTTATGTTATTTTCAGTAACTTTCGTTTTACTGTAGGTACGTACAAAATATATTTAACATCAACCGATGTAGCATATCTTTTTCACGTAACATCCACAGAAAATGCGTGATAAAATCCGTTATCCTTACCTGTATGAGAAAATGCTTTTACCAAACAATACACCAATAACTTCTTAATAATTTCAAACAAAAGTAAAAAAAGAAAACTATATATTTTACCCTACCAATACCAAGCCAACAAAATGCCAACAACCCAACAGCACTCATAAAAATAAACAAAACACGTAGCTCCCCTTCAAAATCAACACAGAATCACCAATCTATTTATTAATCTAAGCATAAGCTAAAACACAATCACAATCCGGAATAGTGCAAACCACCGCTCGCAAGTTGTGCTGTCAAGCCCGTCAAACTAAGTTAGAAGCGAATGGCCCAACTTGTGTGACGAACGTGAGAATGGTACACAAATGGTACACAATGGTACACAATCGGGAACAAGTTATGACACCCGTAAGTGATCCCAATTAAGTTGAACTGTGTGCACAAGTGTGATGGTTTTAAGTGGCGACGTGAGGTGCTTGTGCACTGTAGCGGTGTAAATAGATGCGCGATTGAGCGGTTTAGTTGAGATAAGTTTGTTGTGTGTAAGTGTAACCCAAGCCATAACATTACAAATAGATAACTATACGCATTATTATAACTACAGAAATGACTCAAGAGGAGGAGGAGTCTCGGCATATATTCACAACGACCTTAAACACAGTCTATCAGAATCTACGTATTCAGGAGGCAATAACTACTTATGGATATATTTGGAGAGGTATGCTTTTGAAGTAGGGGTAGTATACTACCCAGGTAATACCAACTACAGGGAATTCTTACAGGAATATGATTCACAGTTACAAAAAAGAAAAAGAGCAATTGTATTTGGTGATTTTAACGTTGATTTATTGGACAAAAACAACAAAGAAACAAAACAATATAAAGCTATAATCAAAGAGGCCGGACACGTGCTTCTGAACAAAATAAGTAAAAAATACTGTACGAGAAAGTCTATTACAAAAAAAAGCATTATTGATCATATTAGCACTAATTTCAAAAACGACCACTTCCATATGGTAATACTTGAATCTTCTCTGTCAGACCATAACCAAATGTACCTAGAACTAAAAAAAGTCAAATCACCACCACGAATGAGATCTCAGTATGAGGCAATGGACTATACACAGTTATACAAACATACAGAATCAGCGGAATTTAACCATAACGAAGATTACCTGAAATGGGAAAATATTATAAAATTATGTGTAAAAAAAAGTAAAATAACTAAAACTAAAATTCTTAACCCTCCGCAAAAAGATTGGATCAATAAGGACATCATTGCAGAAATAAATCAAAGAAATGTAATGTGGACGGAACTTGAAAATGACCCTAATAACGAAGCTCTAAAGAAGCAATTTAGCAAAAAACGAGACTGTGTAGAAAAACTAATCCAAAGAACAAAAAATACTTACTACTATGATGCAATAACCAAATCTATTAAAAACCCCAAAAAAATGTGGAGTGTAATAAACTATTTAGCCAATAACAAAATCAAACAAAGTAGTACTCCCTCGCAGCTAGTTGTAGACTCTAAAATCACTACTAATCCGAATGACATTTGTAAAATTTTTAATAATTACTTTGCCACGATAGGACCACTTTTAGCAAAAGAAATACCTGCAACATTTCACGACAACTATTATCGCGCGTTACCAAAGTATCTTCCTCAAGAATCAGGTGAGCTGTCCAGTCTTAAACCATGTTCTGCCAAAGAAATATTACAAATAATAACAAACCTTGATCCAAATTGTAGCACAGGCATAGATGGAATAAACACTAAAGCAATAAAGTGCATTAAAAATCTTATTGTAAATAACTTATGTAAATGTTTTAACAAACTATTAGCCGACGGAAACTTTCCCGACACACTAAAGATAGCAAAGGTTACCCCTATTTACAAATCAGGAAGTCTTACAGATCCCGGAAATTATCGACCAATCTCAGTATTGCCAGTAATGTCAAAAATATTAGAAAAAGTTCTTCACAACCGATTACAAAATTACTTAAACTCTATTAATTTTATTACCGATCGCCAATATGGATTTAGACCAAAAAGCAATACTACCACTGCTACAATCGATCTCGTTACCAAAATTAAGCGAAATATAGACAATAAAAATATAGTCGTGGGTATCTTTGTCGATCTAAAAAAAGCGTTTGACACCGTCTCTCACAAATTACTATTAAAAAAGCTAGAATCCATTAACATCACTGGAAGTGCACTAGAAATGTTCAAATCCTACTTAACCAACCGCTCACAAATAGTTAAACTAGGTAATCATGATCAAAGTAACGCGCTACCAATAACATGCGGCGTTCCACAGGGATCCATTCTGGGTCCTCTGCTCTTTCTCATATATATTAACAACATCACCGAAATAAAGCTACATGGCCACCTTACCCTGTATGCTGATGACACATGTTTATTTTACTTTGGTTCTTCCATCCACGACATTATTACACTAGCCCAAGATGATTTAAATTCTCTATACACATGGTTTCAATTTAATCTTTTAACAATAAACATATCCAAAACTTGCTATGTAATATTTAAGGCAAAAAATAAAATCATTCCACCATTTGATCCACTTAAAATTAATGACGTACCACTGCAGCTAAAAACAAGCGAAAAATACCTCGGTCTGAGAATAGACAGTACTCTTTCGTGGAATGCCCAGATTGAATATATAAAAAACAAGCTCTCGACACTAGTAGGGACATTGCGCAACATAGTTCGATGTATTCCGCGAATTCTAAGATACACCATCTATAACTCACTAGTAAAGCCGCACCTACTATATCTGATTGAACTCTGGGGCAGTGCTACGAAAACAAAACTGTCAGAACTTCAACGATCACAAAATAAATTAATAAAAATGCTTTTTAACTATCCCTATTTAACATCAACTTCAAAAATCTATAGTGACACAAAATTAATGAACATCAAGCAACTCTATATCTATAATACATGTATATTCATTAATAAAGTGCTTAACAAAAAAATACACACAAACATTATACTAACTCAATATCGACAAGTCAGCCAACGAAGCTCACGACGAGCGAGCCTAATAGTGCTACCTAAAACTAGAACCAATTATGGCAAAAAAATGGTTACTTTCGAAGGAGTGCAACTATATAATAAATTACCATCAAGTATTAGAAATGTACACTCACTCAATGCATTCAAAATTCAGCTCGGTCAGTATTTAACAGTAAGTAAAACACCCTCACAGAAATGAATGCGTTGGGTGGGTCGTGTTTGTGAAACTGTACATAGAGGTGAAGTCAAACCTTTTTATATTGTTAACACTAATTTATTGTTCTCAAGTAAGTGACATTTGTGTATGTTTTAATTGAGAATAAAGATTCTTTAAACCTAAACCTAAGTGACAGTAATGAAAATGGATATCATTTTATTATATTTATTCAAGAAATTTTCTATTTTGCAAACGCCATTTATTTTAACAATATTCTCATGCATGCTTAGAATAGTACATTATGTCAAATGCTCATAAACGTATACAAAACTGTCAATAAAGAAAACATTATTAAGATGCAGTTGAGAAACGAATGTGATCGGTTAATATCGCTTCATCGTGCGGTCGTGAGTACAAATGCCTTATCGTTTTACTATTCAAGTGAGTACTTTAGAATAAACAAGCCCAACCCTTTGTAACATGATTGCACATTATTGTATAAAAGTGTAAAATAATAATACAATTTACATAATGAAACCGTACCGATCAACTCAGACTTTACACACCGCTACAAAACGCTTTCAAGCCTCCAATTAAGGTATGAGTGCACCGACTCAACGCACGCACGCGCGATTAAGCGATTAACGTAACAATTTCATGTTTATAGGCTTGTTGGAACGGCACCTATGTGTATTTTCCTCGATAAACAAATAAAACTCAAAGTGGAGTAAAACGAAGTGCAGTGGAGCTATTTGAAAATCGTAAAGAATTATGTGTTAGCTCTAAGGTTCTGCCTCACGGATATAATTTGCATAAACACAGCCGAAGCCCGTCGCGACCATATCACATTAGCATCAAATTGTGAGCCGTTTGAAAAATGTCGTGCAAAGCTAATTTTAGTGTAATGCAGCAAACTTGCACTTAATTTTATGCGAGTAGGTAGATCGAAAGGTAATTTATTACATTATGAAGTAGGTAGTTGTTGTAACTGTTTTAAGAAACTTAATAGCACTTTTTACATGACTGTTAATTAAATCCTGTATGAGCAAGTAAAACATAAATAGCTGCTTACATGATTAAATCCAAATGTCACATAAACCATGCTCATTTAAAACGACAAACCACTGTTTTTGCGTAAACGTCACATTTATAACTCACGGAATCGGCATGTAAAATATTGTGGACTATTAAAGTTGTTGTTTGGCGTTTCATCACGATCGCTCCGGCAAAATTGAGTTCCGTGTTCAGTATTGCTTCTTTGCGGATGATAACACGATAAACGACTAGCGGCCTATGTGTCATATCACGAGTCGCGTGACGCGGGATGCCACAGTGGCTCGCGCAGTGTGCGCGTGGCTTTAATTCGAGAATTTTATGTACGCCTAAATAAATTCCTTTTAAGGTTTTTGAGGAATTTCCAATCGGGTATCTGAATGAAAGGGAACGGTTGGGTGGAATGAAGAAAGTATTTGACCTTGGAACAAGGAGCGTGTTCAAGATGGCAGATAATTAAATATTTTAATACCGTCGGGCGACAGTGGGTTACATCAGTAGGTACTTACCTAACATACCAATTGGTTCAACACTCTAGTTTATATGATAAGCGACAATCACAATGCTTAGCAAACCGATTAGTGTTAGCTAATAATTAATAAGTTTAAGATGAATCTCGACATGCACGAATGACGACACGGTTGGCGCAATGGTTAAGCGGTTGACTGCTGCGCTGTGTGACGCGGGTTCGATTCCCGCGTGGAACAAATACTCGTATGACTTACAAGTAGTTGTTCCGGGTCTGGCTGTTTGTGTATGTGTGTTTAATTGTTTGTAAACGCACCCACAATACAGGAGAAATGCCAGGTGTGAGGCAGTGGTAAAAAAAAAACTTGGACTCTGTTTTAGATCTATGGGAAGTTAGTCTCGAAGCATGCAAGAAGTATTTACCTAATAACGAGCCCGACTCTTTTGTCTATAGGCTTTAGGTACCCAAGAAAACTATGGGATTTCTCCATAAACACCGACATAACTATACCAATAAATCCTTGACGAATCACAAAAAAAATAGCAGCTATAAAAATCGCCACTTAAACATTCTAAACACAAAACTCGAATTCGCGCGCAAAGTGTCGGTCGGCCACTTAAAAGCGCAAACACTAGACATCGTAGTCTAGCACAGGCGATAGACTGCGCTGCGCTAAATACTGCGCAAACATTTGCTGAGCATACCTCGCCTTCTTCGCTATTGTTCTAATAGTTAGGATGCGAACGTAGTAGGAATTTGTTTTTTCAAGAATGGATTTCGATGGAGTGCTTTTTGAACTGTCGTAATTTTTGACAATGAAGGGCAAGCCCTTTCTGTAGTGTTATCAAAATTAAGTTTGTCTCTACACCACACCGGTAACAACGTTCATCAAAAAAAACTGTATATTTGAGTAATTATTAAGTATCATTCATCTATAACCGATCATAATGCCAACTCATATTTAATGATACTCAGTATCATGTTTTATCTAAACCTAATGAAAAGTTTAAGCATCTTTTATTTTTCATTCAGTCTCCCAAAAATAGATTCACCTTTTTATTCGACTCGTTCGAATCTACAAGATTAAATGTTTCAATCAATCTATCTCATGTACCTAATATCATTACTCAGGACTTTTTCAACATAATATCGATGGAGGTCCAAATTTGTATCTGTTACAGATATATATACTAGCTGTTGCCCGTGATTTCATCTGCGATCCTGGATGAAAAGTAGCCTATGTCCTTACCATGGTCTAAGTATCTGTGTGCCTAATTTCACCCAAAGTCCTTTCAGCCGTTTCGCAGTGAAAGCGTAACAAACAAACCAACTTACTTTCGCGTTTAAAATATGAGTTAGGATTAGGATTAAAGTCGCTTTTCGTGGCTGTCTGTCTGACCGCGTTATGTTTTTCTAAACTACGCCACGAATTTTGGTGCGGTTTTCACCATCATTTAGGAAATATATTCCATAAGGTTTACGTAATAATAAACTTACATTTAATCAAGCAATCTCGATGTTTCATCAAATCAGGGGCAGCAGGAAGCTGGGGCGGGTCGCTTCGTCAGGTATAAAAGTGCCCACTTTTTATTAGAATTTTAAAAGATAGTGCGCTAAATCAGTGTGCCTTGCCAACTCAATGGTTTTATTCAGTTCAATAGAAACTTCTGCCGAAGTTATTACATAAATCTTCTTCTTATATTTTCTTATTAAAAGTAGAATGCCAGAATTGAATAATTCAACGTACAGGTTAGCTTTGCGCTGCAGTTGTGCCCGCGTTTTATTACTTATAATATCTCGCGGAGATGTATTCACTGTACCTATTATTCCACTGTGTCGTACTGAAAATGTAATGCTTAGCCCCGAGATCTTAACCAACTAGGCGAATTGACTAATCCTCTTCATAATATTTTTAATCTTACTTATGCAAGACAAACTTTTGCGTTTCAGTTAACATCTTCCACGTAAAAATAATAAAAGGCAAGAAGTCCTGCAAACGTTTTTTTTTTTTTTTGTTTCCGGGGTGGAAAATCCTCATGGATGTCCGCCGCCCTGGGGCGGGCGGCGGGGTCTGTCAGACTCTTACTGACTAAAAACCACCCCGGTGTTCTATCTCACACCTACGCGCGGGGGTCGCGGGAACGTACGATCCTTCCGCAACCCCCGACTGGTGCCGGCCCGCCACTGCGGGCCTCTTCGGAAGTCCTGCTACCGACCCCAACATACATCATGACTGTATTCTGGTAGACACCCACTTTCTGCCAGGTACTACCAACCTTCTCTCCTGGCTAACCTCGTCACCACATGAGATGAGCTACTCATACAACTCGTACTGACATAAGATACCGAGCTAACGTAAATATTTTCGCTAAGTGTTACTCCGCAGTGCCTCTGAACAAGCGGGGTGCTCCAAGTTGTGGCCTCATTAGACGTGCAGTTTACTGTCTCGACTTGGAAGCACAACTTGAAATTGTATGCAGTTAATTAGTTCATCTTGGAGATACTGTTTTGACCTTGTTGTGGTGTAGTTCTGACTGTC
Source organism: Brachylomia viminalis (assembly GCA_937001585.2). Lineage (NCBI taxonomy): Eukaryota > Metazoa > Arthropoda > Insecta > Lepidoptera > Noctuidae > Brachylomia > Brachylomia viminalis. Next base: position 1,340,042 of record OW443307.2, on the reverse strand, counting down.
CTAGCTTCGAGGTTTCTGGCGACAACAAAAGGGTTTATGAAAAACACCTGCCTCGTTGGTTTAGAGGTTGCAAGAGCTTCTGCTGAGTATAAGGTCCTGAGTACGATTTCCAGGTCGGGTAAAGTGTTATTGGGTTTTTCCATTAGAGATTTCTCAGCAGCAGCACCAGCAGCCAGTGTCTGGATTAAATTCCGGTTGATGGCAAAGGCTGGGTGGGTGACCATCTTTACATACCAAGACTCCTCCGTGCCTCGGAAAGCACGATAAGCCGTTGGTCCCGGCTGTCATTCGTGGATCTTTGACAGTCGTTACAGGTCGTCAGAAGCCCGAAAATCTGACAACCAGTCGTACCAAGTGGTACCTTATTACCAGTAAGTGAGTTGTGGAGGTCAGATAGGCAGTCGGTCCATGTAAAATACTGGTATTCAGCTGCATCCAGTTAGATTGGAAGCCGACCACAACTTAATTGGGAAAAAGCTAGGCAGATGATGACGATGACGATATGGGGTACACCCCCATATCGTCATCGTCATCATCTGCCTATCTATATTCACACAGAGGGAACACTTTTGTGTAAAACAGGCGTGATTTTATAAAACACCTTTTTCATCTGAAGGAGTCTTACAAGCTTTCTGCAACTACGTCATAACGACAACCAAACCAGCACCCATTATCGAAATAAAAGTTTTTATTGCTGTCATTTGTCAGCTAATTCGCGGTCTTCAAAAACAACCTACGTAACGCTTAGACACTTCAAGCATATTTATATCTAATATAATTATGTTTGTCACTACGACTATGTCGTCACTAGATAATTAATTTTGATTTTGATCAGAACATTATCACTACTAATTCACACTATCACACTACAGAACCGCATACAGTTGCTCAGCTATAAAGCAATGTAAGCCCATCAACATAACCGTACATTGTAACAATTTATCACCGCAGCACTTAAATTGGTAAATGAAACCAGTAGATGCGCTGAGTACGCCATAGCTACGCCGCGTTCTATACGTATCTTTGTAGTACGCCGTTGAAACAATACGCCGGTGCGCAGTAATGTGCCAGACGCCTCGTTAGGGCTCGGTTACAGTAAGGGCGGGTAGAGGGTGTGGATACAATCCACGTATTGCTGCGTTGAATAAATCATTCGTTTTATACGTGTGTGAGTGAGGTGGGAGCGGTGTTGATGCACTTTACAGTGCGGTAAAAAGAAACGGAAACTAAAAGGGGTTTATTTATAAGCTTGGCTAAGCAAACATGAATCACTACTGAACCTAAAGCAACGTTTAAAAATAAGAGGCACTATGCAAGTAAAAACAGAGAAAAATCATTATGAGTTGAAATGCATATTAGTACCAACACATCCTCAACAGCCAGTTTAAATAATACCTAGTCACTTTGGAGATGTGACTTTGGAGTCAGTAACGTTGATAGCGAATTTTTTTGTCTAATATTTTACCACAACATAACCTAACCGCTACACAAAATTAGCAGCATAAGAAACTATACACAATCATCATTGACACAATCCACGGCTCGTTACTCTCTCGTCCTTATGCTGGTCAAAAACAGTACCTACGACGAACATCTTTATAGGTCGCCATAGTAAAGCCGTCTCAGCTCATTACGGCACGGCCACTATGCGGGCGACGAGCGACCGTCGGAGCCTGGCTGGACTCTTTGAATTAAACATTTAATACTTTTGAGCTAGGGAGGACTAGAAAAATGTAGAAACTCTTTTATATTTTAAAACGACGTTCTTTTGTTCGTTTCGAATGATCGTTGTTGATTTATTTTTGTATTGTTTGGTTTTGATTAAAGTAGTGGAGTTATGAGTGAAGGAAGTCTTGGAAGGTAAATAAAAGGATACAGATACAGGTATGATACAGTGTACTTTATATTGATTTATAACATCTGTTCATACTTACCTGTATTATGCAAATAAATAATTTGATTTGATTTGATAGAAAACTCTTTAATGTACCTATGTCTTCTGTCTTGTGTATTAGTTAAATTATAACTAATTAAATTCGACCTATAACTTAATAATTGAGTCGTATAGATGCAAATGTAGCAACATTCAGTTATACCAAAATGGCGGTAAACAATATTTTTGGGTTAAATCAGTGCACTTACTATTTTATATTGCCGTTTTTGCTACAAACCTATAATTTTACGGTTATTTTATATGAGATGTTGCTGATTTTGCTGATTTTAGTTGGAGGCTTTTGGATTTGCATTCAAAGTTGCTATCATTGAAAAGTAGGATGTCGGTGCCATTTAATCTATATGACTCAATTTTTAAATTGTTACTTGAAATAAAGAAAGAAACAGCAAGTATTTATTTTAACTCACACAGGAAGATTACAAACTAAACTAATCGCACTCACAGAAACATCTAAAATAAAAGAAACAATAGTAAAACGTAATTAAAAACCGAAAGTCCAGTACGAGGCCAAAAGGCTCCCATCTCAGCATGGTGCAGGACATACCTATACAGAAATAAATAACAAATAAAATAAAAATTTTAGACGTATTTATTAACATAATAATAAATATTGTAAACCACGTGTCAGTACCCGATGTAAAATCAACCACTTGTCTATGCCTTTAGTGTCGGTGACCCTATATGGCATCGCTGTGACAAGTAAATAGACGCAGGCACTGACATTCCGGCAAAAAGATAAAAAAATGCGACTGTTTAATGCAACAATAATGTGCTCTGTGGTAGTCAATTAACGGCATTTACTTAACAGTTTCTTACGAATTATTTACCACGAAATTTTCTCATAGCTCATCGTTTATTCAATTCCGCTCCACGCCCACACTGTGACCTAGAGTCTAGGCTAAAAATAATTAAGTAGAATGAGATTGCAATACATAAAACAATAATTATATTTCATCCGCGATAATAACGGGCACATAATTAATAAATTCTTGAAGATTCCATTACCTACTGTTGAGTGCTTCGTGTAAATTTGTGAGAGGTAGACAGATATAGTGCCTGCTGCTTCTATTGTGCGTAATTGCTTCAAAATGTTGTACCTTCATCTTGATACCTTTTGGATGTACGGTGAATGTGGTTCTGTTGGGCATGAGCGTATTGTTTCTATGTTATACATATTGTCAGTTCTCTTCCTCCTTTACTTCTTAAATACTTTCTTTTCGGTAAGAAATAAAGAATAAATGTACTTCTCTTCTAGAGAATCAAGGCATTTGAAATATAGTCGTAACCCATCCGGGGGTCTCAGGGTCAGGAGGGTTGTTGGAGTGCTTGGTTTTGTAACCTTTTCATGCTAAAGAGGTATGAGGAACAGGGTGTAAAGTTCACTCATACTCTATGGAAAAGGGAGGACCCTCCGACCAGACGGGTGTCATGTCTGGTGGGCAACTGTCTGCCTATTGATGTCGGGACGTTGTATATATTTGCTACTTGCGCGGTAAACTCTGCTTGCGCGGTGCAGGATATTACGTTACGCTGACATATTATGTCAGCTAGCACATGGCCAATATTACAACAGTACAAAATTAGTAGCATAAATAATCTGATTTGTTTTCTGTAGGTACAGTGAAGTCCTTTCCGTCCTTTCGTCTTTTCCGTGAGACACACACTATTGTTGTTAAACCATTATTTTGTGTTTCACGAACTGTGTCCAAATTAAACGTTAGGGCCAGGCCACAACACTGCGTTGCGACAACGCGTCGCAAAAATGACGTCACACTACAAAACACGATCCGTAGTTTGATGTCTTAGATTTACACGGTGCGTCGTCGCACCGCAGTGCTGTGGCCTGGCCCTTATTCTTTCTAAAGAAAGAACTTCACAAAAATTTCATAAAATAATGAAACACTAGCTTTTACCCGCGGCTTCACCTGCCTACGTAACGTACTACCTGGATATGGCAAATAGTTTAATTTAATATTTTGTGTTTCGTAATATTTATGACTTTACGTTCTAGACAATCAAGTAGCATTACATACTATTGTTTAGAATCTAGTTCTCCTAACTGTGCTGTGCTGCAGGGGAGTTTGGTGCGTCACTAATTCTTCTTCCCAGCTAAAGCACTAGGAAGTCGTAAAGGGCGGGCGTTTAGTGTAATTTTGACGTTCGAAAAGTGCTGATTCTCAGCCTGGTTTCATTTAGTTTACTCTAGAACCCGCAATAAAATAAGTCCGCAGAAAAATACCATAGCAGCTTACCATTTTCAAAAATGAAAGAGCATAAATGTTAGACAATTTGCGCCACTTGTAGTTCAGTATTAGTATGTCATTTGAAGTGACCATAAAACAAGTGAGATAGAGTCAGCATCATAGTTTACGTGACTGCCGCGGTTTCTGGCTGCTAACGGTCCCCAAAGGCGTAATAAATGACGACTATGAGAATGTGCCGCGCTATGTAGGTATGGAAATAATATCTGTATACACCTTTGGACTGTTAATAGCGGTTGTGGATATTAAGGTTTAGTTTACATTGCGGACTAGTGTTTTAAATAATTAAAAACAGTAGGTAGCAAACTTGATTTTCACTTCAATTATTTTAGAAAGAATAAAAGAAAACGAACACATACACAAAAGTGAACAAGCTGGGGGAAAATATGACCAAAAAAATAATAATAATAATATGAAAATATTATTATTATAATATTATATTTCTGTTTCATTTCATTTGATCACGTGCCAAATAATGTGTAGGTACCCCGGAATACTCACCACCACTTAGCTTGAAGACGTTTTAGCTATCGCTATACCTAATTAATCTCATCATCTTCATCATTTCACCACCGCCGCTTCGACTGGTTGTGTTTCTCGCGTCCAGCGAATTCCTGCGGCCGACGATCATCGGTTCACCTTGTGAGAGGCCTTTTAACGTTACGTCTTCCGGTACGCGGTCGCCATTCCAGAACCTTTCAGCCCCATCGGCCATCTGTTCTGCGAGCAATATGCCTTGCCCACTGCCACCTAACTTTGGCAATTTTTCGGGCCATGTCGGTTACCTTGGTGGTTCTCTTCATTTCTGATTCGACCACGAACTAATGATGACTTAAAGGCGACATAAAATAGTTAGATTAGGTATTCAATAATATATTATGTAATTTTTTTCAGAACTAATAAGGTATTGTAAAGACATTCCACATTGCTAAAGGAGACACAGGAATTCTATGGGACAACGGAACCAACCCAAGCTCGGCGAGGGACAAGCTATAAATTAAATCTAAATCCGGATCAAAACCAATTTGATACGTGACTATATTTGAAATAGATGATAGATGTACAGCTATCGCCGTATACATAGTAAGGCTTTACTGTTCAGCCCAGTAGTGTGAACGGTCAAAGAGGAAATGAGTAAAATCCCGCTGTGCCGTGCAATGTGTGGTGATTTACAATCCCTCAAGGTTGGTGAAGGTTTGTGATTTAAGCAGACAGGAAGACACATCAGCCTGTCAACCGCATGTACCTTAAATATGTACTTGTACAGCCATACAGAAGTTGGGATCCTCGTAGTCAACAAGTCTTGTCTCTTTGTCAAAAAATATAATTATCATACATGTACTCGTATTGACGGGCTCGTGGCTAAATAATAACAACCACACGAGTCAATCAAAGTTGTGGATGAGTGCCCATCCATTACACATGGAGACCCCTCCATGCCTCGGAAAGCACGTTAAGCCGTTGGTCCCGGCTGTCAATCGTAGATCCTTGACAGTCTTTACGGGTAGTCTGAAGCCCAAAAGTCTGAGAACCAGTCTTACCAAGGGGTATCGTGTTATGCAGTAACTGGGTTGTGGAGGTCAGATAGACAGTCGCTCCAAGTTAAATACTGGTATTCAGCTGCATCCGGTTAGACTGGAAGCCGACCCTAAAATAGTTGAGAAAAGGCTATGCAAATTGTTTGATACAGACATGTATTGACGTTGTTTCCGACATGATTTGCTAACTTTTTGTTCACATTTTTGGATACAACTAATCATTACAATTTGTTTTAGGTGTAAAGGACAAACGAAAGCAGTAGACTATGTCTTATAACTTTACGTTGACACCGGGCTACGAAGGCGAGTTGGTCTTTATTGTGCTGTGTGTTGCCGCAAGACGTGCACGTTGTCACTGTGTGTGTAAAGGCGGCCAATACTAAGCACTCCCGGTGTTATTATTGCTCATTACGACTATGTACTCATATGATCATGACATGAACACTTAAGACTTTCGTGAGTTAAGACATCTGCACGTGTAGAGTGATAATGTGTGGATAATGTCTACTCGTAACGAAAACCCTAATTATAAAAGACCGTTTCCTAATATCAAGGTTTGAAAGGCCCAGATCCTGAAGCAAGTAGGTGCTTAAACAAGAATATAATTACTCCATTAAACTTAATTACGATGTCATTATCAAGTTTCAGGGCTGTTATAATTAACTTTAATTATAGATTAGCAGCGGCCCCTTCAAACAGTCAAGTCATTTACGTTAATCAAGAAAGGAACCAGAAATATAAGCGTCGTATAGGTACTTACTGGTAACAAAAAAAAATTATTATTAAAATAATTTTGCCCTCTACATTATCAAAATATCGGGTAGCCATATACCATAATGTAGGTTGATATAATCACTACGGTTGTCAAAAAGCTTGGAGATTGTATAATGTGGATGGCAAAAAGTGTAGGGTAGATACACTACCCATTATTTTGAAGTAAACATCAGACACGTTTTACGACATCCACTAAAATGTTCTACAAGACTTTCATTTATTTACTTACACGCAGTTTGCAAAACAGCAATAAACAACAAATTTCCACTCCAGCTAGGAAAAAGCTGATACCTACAAACTTCATCAATATAAAAGTACGCTAATAAACCACCCGTGTACATCATACGCTATGATATTAAACAGCCGAAGCAATAAACCCGACTGTGAAGGGGGAGGTAATCGGCTATAAACAATACTAACAGCTATGCAGAACCTGAACGTATGGAAGGGCAAAGTATGAAATTTAAATGTAAAATACGTCATACATCGCACTGCCAACTCACTTTCGAGGCTTTGAAAACAGCGAGAATTGTGTGAATATGTTTGAAAGTGTTAGAAAACTTATACCATTGACATGTTTTCCAAGGACGTTCTATCAAGGAAAGCAATAAACGTCGAAAGCTAATGTAATCGTCGGTTGTCTATGTGACAATATGGGGGAAAAAAATAACAACTCCATACCATAGAAAAAATAATAAAGAAAAACTATGAGAATACAAAGAAAACAAGATGTGACAACACGCTTAGACTTGGAATAAAACTTAATTAGGTTGTCAACACTAGCGACCCGTCCCTGTTTTGCCTTGAGAAGACATCATATTCATATAGACAGCATCCATATTTAACTGCAACAAAATCCATGGTATAATCTAGCTTTTCTATCGGTTTACACAAAAAGAGACTTTGTTTTATACTATTTGTAGGTATAGATATATATAGCTGTCCCCGAAACCAATACTGTTAGTTACTACACAGAAGGACATAGACATGTGTAATGACAGCTCTCGGCATACACGTGTCTAGGTCCGCAATAATAATCTAATCCTCTAGGTATTCCCACGACGGGCAGGGTTTAGCCAATGTGTAACAGCATCTCACTACAAACAGCCTTAAGAGGATTCTGCTGTCAGACCGCTAACGCAAACCCGGAGATGACATTCACGAAAAGCGACGTAAATCTTAGCCAAAAGCGAACTTCGTTGAACAACGTCGTAAGTACACATAGAACGTTCTTTGTCATCATCGTAAATAACGTAATTTATTGCTAAACTGTTTCTCCTAGATAGGCATGAATAACTTAGCCGAAAGGATGAACAAGCCGAATTCAATATCATAATGTTATTGTTGGTTCTCCATTCTTCCCCATATTTTATGGGATTTTGCCAAGCGTGATACAATATCCGATTTAGAAGTGATATATGGCTCTAATCTGAACATTATCTTTTTAGTAACATTGTTGGTAACAAAGGTGAAGAAGTTGGTCTATGAGTGTTTTGAGTTTGTTTTGACCATCTGGTTGGATTGGGTAGAAAATCTTTTGCAACAACAAAAACAACGGATCTCTACCAACCAAACCAGTGCTAAATGAGAAAATAACACAATATACTTATTTTATGTTTGATTTCTTTTTACATAAAACATTCACGTACTGTGTATCGATCACTTTATAAAAACAGGCAATAAGGATAATTTTGTAAAAAATTGTTATTCAAAGCCAATCTAATTAATGTCATCTCTTGAAAACTCCACCCACCCAGTATGAATATTCAAGTAAACACTTTGAACCAATAACTAAAATAACATACGCACTGAACCAGGTGGTTTTGTGGCCCTACTCCATTTACTCAGTAAAATATAGCACCTGCAATGCCATTTCACGTCCCTCTGTTGAATATTGATGTATGCATCGCCTGGCTGGGAATCGACGTCGTATACCTGCGATGAGGATGTATTACTAATGGCTTAAGATTGTGGTCTGTGTCTTGTCTGTAATACCATAGTAATATTGTTGTGATAAAGGTGGCTGCTACACACAATATAATTTAATATTATAGAAAACATTTTAGATACCGTGCAAATCATACCAGCTACCGGTTTTCACTCGTATCGTCAGGAAAAATATAAATATGATAAGCTCATTCTGGTTAATATTTTAAGGGCTGATTTATTTGATCTTATTCCTGGATAAAGATATCAGACCCGTTACCGTACTACGCCGTAGCCCGTAGCACGCCGTAGCGCGCAGCTCGCCGTAGCCCGTAGCGCGCCGTAGTGCTGTGCTTTGAACGTCGCCACTTAGGGAGGCTAGTTAGCCAACCTATCAGTAAATGTACTGTTTTTTGCGCCTGCTCATTGCCATCTACAATAAAAGATTTTTTTTAAACTGATTTAAAATGCAACAGCCCATTTTCTAGTCGCCTTTTGCTACGAGGCTTTAGCTATGAGGCCTATGTTTGTGCTCGTTCTACCAGAGATCCCGAAACACGTCAGTGAGAAAAATAATCTAACATTTACTCACCCAACATGGAACCTCTCTCTAAAAGATATTCAATAATATTTTCATATAATAACATAGTAGTGTACAGAGGACTATGTTACAGAACAATAATATAATCAACAATATTTTCCCGGAACTGACAGTTGGACTCAAACCCTCAAACAACGCGTATTCCTCAATATAACAGTGCTCGTTTTAACCGCTGATAAAATAAATTATTTGACAAAACAGCTCCAATTAATGTTGCAGGTCAATTAATCATACCGATTTACCTCAAACCTGAGGAAACCTGAGCAGAGTTGGATGATTTTGAAATATATTTCCATTCATAAACAAATTGTTTTATCAAATACCTTGTAATTATTTTGTTTTTTTTTTTTACAAATCTTTAATGTATTACACAAGCTAACACTAAAATGTACATTTTATGTAAAACTATAAAAAAGAAGAGCTCATGTGGCATCAAAAAACTCGTTCGCATCGCTGTCAATGGGAAAAGTACCCAAAAGACTGGCGCAGCATTGCTACGTTGAATGGCCATGCTGGTTCTTTTTCCGATAAATAGGCCCCCAACCAACTTGGCGACGTCCCGAAATACTCGAACACGGTATGTGTGCGTGGTGCTGTAGTGGTATCTACATCGCCACATGCAAGCTGCACGTCATACTGACGTCACGCAAATCCTGCATCGCGCAAGCAGAGTTTACCGCGCGACTAGCATAAATATACAACTTCCCGACATCAATCATTAGGCAGTTGCTCACCAGACACGACACCCGTCATGTTGGAGGATCCTCCCTTTTCTATGGAGGTATGTGTCGACTGCACGTCGTTGGTAATACTTTGACCTTGAACTGGCCTAGCATAGTACGGCATTTCAATAAAATACGAAGCCAGCTTCTGTTACCACTGAAGTGCAGCTTCTGTTCTTAGAATAGGAAAAATGGTTAATTAATTAATAGTTTTTTTTTCTGATTCTATTGATTGTTGCAAGGGCAAGTTTTACCAAAGTGTGTTAGGTGTTAAAGTGTTAAAGTGTTACCCACCCAGTAACTGGGTTGTGAAGGCCAGATAGGCAGTCGCCCCATGTAAAATACTGGTATTCAGCTGTATCCGGTTAGACTGATAGTCGACCACAATATAGTTGGGAAAAGATTCGATTGAACAAGGGCAGGTCTTATCCTCTTCCGAGCATGAATTTTTTAAGCAAGTTGAATTTCCTCCCCATTCAATTAATGGAGCCCTAGGTAAGAGCTAAGCTATTGCTTAAATTTGTTCGTTCTACTTTTTCCTTGCAATCTGTGAGAAATGTTCATAAAGTACTTCATAGTAATGCAATTTATCAACTTTAAGCCCGCGCCATGTTTATGCAAAACTTAGCTTAAAGTTTCAAGTAGTTTTGACAGTAATTATAACTTTACTTAATCTTAACTTACCTGTCAACCATTATGAAAGCGTTTCAAGGAATATCGGATTTACAGAATTAAGTTTAATTTATTTCTATGGCTGAATCTGGGAACCTTATTGCATTCTCGATTGGAACAAGTACTTATATAAAACTTACTTTTTTATTGATAGTATTTTTACACTTTCTAAAGAGAATTTATAAGAAGGTAAGTGTATCGTGATTGTTTAAAGATTTAATTGGCAATACTACATAAAAGAACCCAATCATATTGAACATAGTTTGTATCCCGAACTGACCAGACGAACCGACCAGACTCTGACCGAACTCTCCAGACGGGATTTAGATTACAGAGAAATTAGCATTTGAGAAAAAATACCTTACCTTGATAAGAGATTTATATCTGCTGTAGAAACTTAAGTGATTAGAATGGTCACATACCCATCTATAAAACAAAGTCACTTTTTGTGTTACTACGTTAGTCTTTTAACTACGCAATGGATTTTTAAGTGGTTTTCACCTTCATCCAAAAATACTATTTCAGAAGGTTTAATGTGTAAAATGACATATATTTATAATAATGAAATTTCGATGATATGCCAAGTCGTAAAAGACACGCGAAGCAGGACAACAATTATATTAAATTAAAAATAGTTTTCGAAACCCGGGAGTTAGTCACACAAAAATACCTTCTACCTCCAATAACATCAAAATCTCCATCAATTTACGGTCCTAGCTTTCTTCTGTAATGGCACCCAATTCACTAAATTGCCTCACAATCATAAGGGCTTAACATTTGCTACCCTCTAAGATTATTCAGTGCCCACCTTCTACATGAGCCCTATATTATTCACCGCACATGACGTACGGACATCGATTGCATTAAGAGCACGACGCAGTAGTATGCAGAAGATTCACTTTTTATGAGTGGAAAGTGGGCATTCTTGACGTTAGGATAATGTTGTGGTGGAATGAATACGTATGGTCGGTTGGTTGGGTTGGTTGGTGACTTTGGTAGCCGGAAGTATGTCATACGACCTTTTATAACATACCTATTTGCGAGGAATTATATAAACTCGGACTTTCTTAAACGAATAAATCTTTAATCACTTGTTAAAGCAGTTAGAAAAATTTGAACAATTTGTAAAATTGATTATTTTTGTTCACAGATTAGTGATGCGCGCGCATCAGCGCTTTTTTTTTCAGCCAGTATTACTAATAAAGTAAACTAATATTTTTTTTGTTTTTGTTACAGATAAATGGTTGTAATTTATTGTCAAAGTTAATTAAATTAAAGAATGAAATGTTTATATTTTATATTTTGTCTACCAAAGTTAATTTTATTCATAAAATGTTGACCACTTTTCTGACATAAAAACTCTGTGATATGATTTAAAACAATACTATTTGTTTTACACGGAGCATCTTGATAAACCGTACGTTATACCTTATTACAAAGAAACTCGTGCGTTTTACATTACAATAACGCACAAGTACGTAATGACATACATTACGATATTGAAATTGGTGAAATACAGACCCTTTACAAGCAAATGTGTTATAAAGTTATATTATAGATATGAAATGTATGCCAAAAGGTAAATATGGTAATCAAAACAGTGATATAAATGCATTTTCGGAAACATAATACTTCGAACAAATGTTATTTTGGCTAAGTGTAACTTCGGTAAAAAGTTTTTCGACCAAATGAAACGTCGGAGTAACGAAAAAAATCAAATTGATAATAGGTCAACTGATACAGTTACTTCAATGAAGTAAAAATAAACGAAACGATAATAGTTAAAACATTTTAGGTGAAATGAAACTCAGTCAAGCTACAATGGCGACCCGTTTGGTGTAGTGGCTACAGTGGCTAAGTGTAGTCAGCGAAACCAAATGGTCCTGGGTTCGAATCCCGGTAGGGGCAGATGTTTGTATGATGAATATGGACATTTGTACCCGAGTCATGGATGTATATTTATAATATGTATGTATTTACGAAAAAAAAAATGTATTTAAGTAGTGTATCAACCATCTGGTATCCATAACACAAGCCTTAAGTGTTAAGTGCTTAACTTGGACTTAACTAGATGGTGCTGTGTGCAATGTCAGACGATATTTATATATTTATTACTTATATTTATATTTATATATTTTATCATATCATAAATGATAAATTATTTTATTTCTGTAAGTAGGTTTGTTACAAACACTTTTACACGTCAATCATATTTTAAAAACTAGATGAGGTCAGCGTTTCCTATCTGACTACTCTGAGAGGAAAGGCCGAAACAAACTCAGAGGTCACAGTCTCTTTTAAAGTCCAGACATAATCTTGGTCAGATCATGTGAAGACCATGTAGATCGGTGTCTGAAACGGAACATAAAAAAATATATTAAAATAATACAATTCGTATATCGAAGACTACCGCCTGCGCCACTCACAGGACATAGGGCTCTCTCTTTCCTTCAATTCGCCTACTCTTTGTACCTTATTCGTTTTAATTTAATTCATGCGATGTTATGATCGGCTACCCCGGCAAATAACCTCTGCGCTAGAGTTATTTAAGTACAGGTTACTCCAAGAAGCTATTTTAGAAAATTGTAAATAAATCAATAAATTAAAACATTGATTGCAATTAAAATATGTTCACAAAACGAAAACGCAAAACCGTATACGTGTGTTAAATTAAAGTCGCCATTAAAGCGCCACGCTGTATATATGTTATATATATATATATTTATAGCCTTAATAGGTTTGTGCGAGTCTTTGAATTAAAAAATATTTATACCTAAATTGTCATTATATATTGCACTTACCACTCTGTTTGTCTCTGCATCACCCAAAGGTTGACTGGTAGAAAATTTCTATGACACTAAGTCCGCCCCAGTACACATTTGTGGGCTTAAAGTATTAAATCTATAAATAAATCGTTACAGTAGCTGGTTATAGAGCTATACTGGTTTCAAAATATACATTTCTGAGCTAGGTACGTTATTTTTCATAAAGTAATTGCTACGAGGTGTGCGATCGAGTCTGATGCCGATAATATAGTTTTTAATTTTTTTATTCGCTTGTCTGTTTGTATGGATGTACCTATGTTCCGGATTGGCGCAAATACGGGTAAACGGATTTGGATGAAATTTGGCACATAGATAGTTCCCGTGAGATATTTTTCAACAACCATGCGGGCGAAGCTTCAGGCAAAAGTTAGTCACCAATAAAATTGAACGCGATCAAGAGCTTCTAAGCCGCGTAAGAGCTGTCAGCGTCAATAGTCTACAACTATGATGACGTGAGAGCTGTCAGTGTCAATAGTCCACAACTATGATGACTTAAGAGCTGTCAGTGTCAATAGTCCATAACTATGATGACGTAAGAGCTGCCAGTGTTAATAGTCCATAACTATGATGACGTAAGAGCTGCCAGTGTTAATAGTCCATAACTATGATGACGTAAGAGCTGCCAGTGTTAATAGTCCATAACTATGATGATGTAAGAGCTGCCAGTGTTAATAGTCCACAACTTTGATGACGTAAGAGCTGTCAGTGTCAATAGTCCAGAATTATGATGAAGTAAGAGCTGTCAGTTTCAATAGTCCACAACAATGATGACGCGACAGCTGTCAGTGTCCATAGCCCACAACTATGATGAAACAAAGAAAGAAAGAAAGAAAATGCGTTTATTTGCGGTAAACATGACGCAAAAAATAACACAAACACAAAAAATATGAAAAGGTTGGGGGAAACATGCGTCACATCCACGCAAAACGGCTATCACTCAGCATTATGCTGCGACCCTATGCAAGACAGAGCCCCAGCGCTGGCAGGCCGGCGCTGACGTAGTGACGTCGTCCGGTGAGGCAAACAATAGTTAGGACGCTATACCAGTACAGCATACTTACGAACGTTGCACTTAAATAAAAATAATATAATTAAATTTAAATGTTATAGAATATACTAAACAGAAATGTAAAAGGAAATAGACATACATGCTAGGAGAATATCATCCTCAATAAACGTTTTACGCTTTATGGCAACATTTCAATGCGTCTTATTTGACGTACATCCAACATACATACACCAAAGAAACGCTATGATGTAAGGAATTACAAAATGGCTAATGATGTAATGTGTTACTAATATTATGCAAAAGTTATGTGTCAGTCCTACATGCGTTGGTGTGTGAATGTGAAAGATGAGATGGACCCAGTAAAAATACCAAAACCTTGGAAACTGGAGGGTGGAGGGTGACCCGACATGCCAAACATTCAAATCAAATCAAATCAAAATCATTTATTTGCCTGAATAAGGTACAGAAGGTTGGTAAATGTAAAAAAATGCGCTCTTACTCTGCCTTTAATTTCGGCGTGCAAATATAAAATAAAGTTAATTACATTTTATTTAAATATATTATTGATCATCATCATGCAGTCATTAAACAGATAAACCCATTAAAATTTGTATTATTGAATTAAGCAAATGTCAATATAATAATAAAAAATAATAAAAAATTAAAAACCTAATAATAAAACAATAGTCATAAATGTCAATAATAATCATGTCAATGATGGGAGAGATTCGCCACACAATAATAATAGCATTAAGTAACAATTTACAAAACTTACAATTTATAATCTAAAAACTCATGTACACTATAAAAGCATTTTTCAATTAAAAACCTCGTCAAATTGCTTTTAAATCTAGAAAATGGTAGCGTTTTTATCGAATTCGGTATTTTATTATACAATTTTATGCACATAATATAGCTGTTTTTACCTGTAAATGTGAGATTCGTCCTCGGTTGAAGTAACTTATTAGTATACATAGATCGTGGGGCATAGTAGCTTGTCGCTTGCTGAAAAAGTCTCTTATTTTTGAAAGCAAATACACAAGATTCTAATATATAAATACATGGTAGAGTCAGTATTTTATATTTCCTAAAGAATGGACGACACGACTCTATTTGCTTCAACCCAAATATAGCTCTAAGACACTTTTTTTGCATTACGAATGCTTGATCAATCTCTACACAACGACCCCACAGGATAATACCATATCTTAGAGTGGAGGTTATATAGCCATGGAAAGCCGTTATTGCGGCATTTCTAGATACCTCGCAGCTAATACGCCTCAAAGGGTATATAAAATTATTTATTTTAGCACAAATGTCATTTATATGATTTTTCCATGAGCAAAACTTATCTAAATTTATTCCAAGAAACTTAACAGAGTCAGTTTCTGCCAGGGCGACCCCTTTATACGATACATCTAGGGACAACGGTTTTGATCGATAGGTATGAAATTGCATAAATTTTGTTTTATTAATATTAACTTTTAAATTATTAGCCTCTAGCCACTCTATAGTTCTTTGAAGAGCGCTGTTTATTTCTTGTTCGTACGAACTTTTATCTTGCCCTTTAATTATAATTGTAGTATCGTCGGCAAACAGTACACATTTATGATTTATAACTTCTGGGAAATCATTTATGTAGAGTAGAAACATTGGCGGCCCTAAAATACTCCCCTGTGGCACGCCATATCTATTATACATAAACGGAGATTGGTATGATTCTAACGTTTAACATTTCCATAAAGAGAGCTTTGGATGATGACGTAAGAGCTGTCAGTGTCATTAGCCCACAACTGTGATGACGTAAGAGCTGTCAGTGTCATTAGCCCACAACTGTGATGACGTAAGAGCTGTCAGTGTCATTAGCCCACAACTGTGATGACGTAAGAGCTGTCAGTGTCAATAGTCCACCACTATGATGACGTAAGAGCTGTCAGTGTCAATGGTCGACAACTATGATGACGTAAGAGCTGTCAGTGTCAATAGCCCACAACTATGATGACGTAAGAGCTGTCAATGTCAATGGTCGACAACTATGATGACGTAAGAGCTGTCAGTGTCAATAGCCCACAACTATGATGACGTAAGAGCTGTCAGTGTCAATGGTCGACAACTATGATGACGTAAGAGCTGTCAGTGTCAATAGCCCACAACTATGGTGACGTAAGAGCTGTCAGTGTCAATAGCCCACAACTATGGTGACGTAAGAGCTGTCAGTGTCAATAGCCCACAACTATGATGACGTAAGAGCTGTCAGTGTCAATAGCCCACAACTATGATGACGTAAGAGCTGTCAGTGTCAATAGCCCACAACTATGGTGACGTAAGAGCTGTCAGTGTCAATAGCCCACAACTATGATGACGTAAGAGCTGTCAGTGTCAATGGTCGACAACTATGATGACGTAAGAGCTGTCAGTGTCAATAGTCCACAACTATGATGACGCTGACCGCTCTTGAACTTGAAAATGTACTAATCGTGTTCAGTTTCATTTGTCATATTCGCCCTCGTTCGATTTTTACGCACTTTATAATCCACTTCATTTCATTTGCCTCCTATTGAGTGTTTAACTTTATAACCATGCAGTATGTAGTGGGTCTTCTGTACACCTAACTCTCTTACGTAAGTACATGTAAGATACGTAGTTACGTACATAAGTACACAACAGTCGGTATCGGAGCTGCGTCCAATCGCAATCGTATAATTGACGTCACGTGTCCAAGGCTTGCGATTCGGAGGTGAACAGCTTAATCTATGTAGATGAAGCTGTGCGTACAGCTGCGATTCGACTCCCGAATGTCACATTCCAGCACTAATATTTGGACGAAACACTTGTACAGCGCAGCTTGAAGGCTTTTGCATATGTGTTTTGATTCTAATTAATAAGAAATTACTGGCTCGCCATCTTTAGTTCATGTTGTGTAAATAAAAATGAAAACGAATGCAAACATTATATTTATTTTGTGTAAATTGGTTAAAAATAACACTATTAAACCGATGTATTTTTTATTTTATTTAAAATATGTGAGGTCTGCATTCCTCAGAGTAGAGTTGTCAGCTACTCTGAAACGAAACACCGAAACAAACTTAGAGGTCGATTTTAAAGTTCATACAATTACTTTGTAATAGTTAGATTATAAGAGGACCATGTAGGTTACCAAAACTATTCATTCAAGTTTTAATATTGTTTTTTTTATTTTATTTTTTTAAACGTTGCCCCACACTAAGGAATTTCTCCTGTATCGTGGGTGCGTTTACAAACATTAAAATTCACATACACAAACAGACAGACCCGGAACAAATACTTGCAGGTCATACAAATATTTGTTCCGTGCGGGGATCGAACCCGCGACACGTAACGCAGTAGTCAATCGCTTAACCACTGCGCCAACCGTGTCGTCAAAAATAACCTAATCAATACCAGTACCACTGATGCTATAATTAACGCGACTACATACACACAAGTAATTTGAAAAGTGCTGTTGAGAGAAATAATGAAGATGAATATTTGTAATATTTTTTTCCTTTCTACTTACGTCTATCAATCTGACTAACATTTTCCCAACTATTTTGGGGCCAAGTTCCAGACTGACCGGATGCAGCTGAATACCAGTGTTTTACATAGAGCGACTGCTTATCTGACCTCCACAACCCAGTTACTGGGTAACACGATACCCCTTGGTAAGACTAGTTGTCAGACTTTTGGGTTTCTGACGATCCATAACGTACTTTGTACATAGGTAAGTAAATAGATAAATAAAAAGTACTGGATACCAAAAGCTCACACTTAGCAAATACATATTTCTCTAAACCGTTCATAACTTTTATCTTCTTACAGATATTTCTTTGATTCCAATTGCATGGCCCCAACACAACACCAGCACCCCAATAATTTTTAAGTTCCCCAAGCCATACGTCAACCGCACTTTATTTTGCCATAGTCTGTTGAAAAATAAGCCTCCAACAACGAGTGTATTCCCCAAAGAGACACCATTGTATCTTCTAGTGAAGGCTTGAGGTCACTCTAGGGACAACGACAAGCTTGTCCTTTTTCAATTGATCTGGAGTCAAAGTACCAGCTGCATGATATACTGATTGGAATGGAAAAAAGAATAGCCGATGAAGTAGACCATGACGCTGCTTTAGGAGGTACTTATTATATTGTTTTTTAGGACATATTATATCATCTTAAGAAAGCCCTTTTAAATGTCACCTAACACGGTGTTTTAATTAAAAGTTTTTTTTCGAACTAACCAATAATAATTTCAAGATGCGCTACGAAAATATTTGGGGTTGCAGTTTATGGGATCAAAGTCGCCAAAAACTGAACGTCGTCGTGCTCTTCTGGTTGCTCCTTCAACGCACTAATGCATAATGACAGCATATTTCTCATTAATAAATACTTTGGTGAACAGAGCGAACATTTAGTATCAGTTACCACTAAACAAGGCGGCTCTAAACCGTCGCACTTAAATCTGATCGCTTTAATTATTAACAGCAGTAAATTTCACTAGTGCGGTACTTTACGGGCATTAGTACAGGATATTGGTTGCCTGCATTTGCCGTAATTGCTGGATTTAATTGACAGAGTAGATACGAAATAGAGTGCTAATCCTAAGTACACTGCCGATAATTTTCAAGTTGACACAAACATAACAACCAGGTGATACGAACATAATTATCTAAAGTAAAATAAGGGTGCAAATAGTGAATTAACGTTTTATATAAGTCGCGCCCGATGTCCTATACTCCATACATTTACTTACTCCGTGGTCCTATCTAAATTTCTGAATTCTAATCTAAAGTGGTCTTTTGCATCTCTGGTTGCAGTGTTCAGGAACACCAACTGTACCAAGATTACAACTAATAAACTAACCAGACATTATTACCCCAAAACTGATCTCGAATGTCAAATCTAAGGACCAACTTAAAAGAGTTCTACAATAGTGTTTTTGTTCTCAATGTGTCCATAGATATGTTGGTAACCAACCTCACCCTGGCGAAAATGCCCATTTGTACAATGTGAGATTCTTGATCTCGACTGTAGGTATATTTATTATTGTTTATTAACTTAGAAAAAACTACATAAACTAAATAAACTATTAAAATAAAAATATAATAACCTTAACTAACTATAACTATGTATTAACAAATTAGAATGTGGCGTCGAAAAATTCCTCCGCATCGCTGTCGACTGGTAATGTACCCAAGAGACTGGCGGCATTGCCATTGTTGTATGGCAATGCTTAGCCTCTGGCCAAGGTAAAAGCCAGCCCTTGGGTCACAGGAAGTGTCTACCAGCCTTTTGGAGATTTCGTTGGAAAACCCTGAGCACTCGGACCCCACGGCTTGAGGGTTTCAACCCCAAACGGCTCGAAAATATAATTACCGATAAGGTTATTATACTTTCGCCACAGTAGCAGCGCCAGCACAGCACGCCGAGACAGGAAGATGGGATGCCGCAAGAGTATTGACACACGTTGCGTCCCACACTAAAGGCCTAACCATCTTCCAAAGAAATAAAGACATGCCGTCCGGACCGTAATACAGCTGGAACGCCGACGGTGACAAGAGCTCGTCGGATGATGTCATATATGTTCGCGTGCCGAGCTAAGCGGCCCGCACTTCGGCTGCAAGACAGGCCTTTGTGTCCGAGGCTGTTGAAACTTCGGCACACTGACAGAAAATAAATATATATAAATAAATATTAACTTAGCGTAATTAAGTTGTTTACACAATTATAGTTTGTAAACATAATGTTTATTTAATTTTAAAAATTCTAAATTTGTTATCTATTGTTAGACGAGAACAACTGCTAACAAACTGTGAAGTGTATGTATGCTCCCTTATAGTGTATAACGTAGTATGTACGCTCCTTTAGAATATAAGTGTATTTTTAAGCTAAGTAAGCAGTTTACTTCAGTGCGCATTGAATAGTATGTTATCTGATTGGCATTGATTAAAGTGCATTCAATCGAATTGGTTGTCTGATTTAAAAGACCTTAGAACCCCAACATTTCAACTGTTCATCAGCTTGACCGACTTTATATTACGTTAATGTTAATACAGATTTTGAATAACAAAACTATTAAAAATATATTATTATTATTATATATATATATATATATATATATATATATATATATATATATATTCCATATAAGTATTTACGTATGTATGTTCTATGCAATCATACATACATGTACCATCGTTAATGAAGATCAAATTAACACCTGGTATTCTGCTTCTCATTATGTTAAATAATTTGGCCAATTAAGCAGCCGGGTCCACGGCTTAATACACACATAATAATGTAGGTACACATATAATAATATGTGTTTGTGCTAAATACGTATATGATGCAATTTGATTTGAGAACAAGTAAATGTATCTATTTAATTTTCATCGGAACTGTGTGTACTTAATTATACACTCGCGGTCAAATAATACAAGTCGTTGTCGAAAATCCCTGTAGCTTGCAAATTAATCATGGTACATGCATCAAACTAACTTTAAATTACAGATAATTGTAATCGTATAAAATAAAACCTCAAATGATCTACAACGTCATTTAAAAAAGTTAAAAATTTAAAAACCTCGAATTTAGAAATACATTAAATTCGCGGTAGTTTTACTTTTGTTTGTTTTCTCACTTTTGTTTTCAATTTGTCAGATGAAACTGATCTAAGGCAGTCATTGTCGTCTTTCAACATCATTATTGAATTACTATCATGTCGGTAGCACCAGAAGAATGTGCACGTATCTTCACTATGATACAAGAAGGCAGAAACCAGTGAAGTACACCAAGAACAATAAGCGTGTGACTTTCTACAGGGAAGGCAGTCATCCAACGTTTTCGAGAAACTGGGCAGAACATAAGAAGACCAGGAACCGGCAGACCAAGATGTACTACGGCTCGAGAGTAGGGCAAGAGTAATGTTTTCTAACGAATCCTGATTTATGCTGTATGCACATGATGGGTGGCGAAGAGTCTACTGACGGCCAGGGAAATGTTTTATTCCATTATGTTTTAAGGAAAAAGTGCCGTTCGGCGGTGGATCTGTTATGGTTTGGGCTGGATTCTCTTCAGAGAGTCACACGGAGTTAGTGCTGATAGAAAATGGTACGTTAACTAGTGCAAGATTTGTTAAAGAAATTCTTAATGAGCATGTCGGCCCATACTTAATTAATATGGGTGAAAATTTGATATTCATGCATGACAACGCCAGGCCACATACAGCTCAAATTGTAAATGAGTATTTTCAGGACGTTGGCATCAATCGCATGGACTGGCCCGCGAGAAGCCTGGACCTTAATCCAATTGAACACGCTTGGGACGAGCTCGGGAGGTGTGTAAGAAATCGAAACCCAGCCCCAGTTACACTTCGAGACCTGAAGCATGCGTTAGTGGTAGGTTATACCAATATACTGAAACATCGCATTTAAAAATAAATAGACAGCATGCCCAATCGCCTGGCAGCTGTGAGAATTGCCCGTGGAGGCAATGCAAAGTTTGGTTTAAAAGTTAGTTTTTTTGTTGTATGTGAAATAACAACCATTTACTTTTTCAACGTAAAACTTATATATTTATATATATATTTTGTATTTTCTATGTAAATTAATAATTATAAATATTCACTTTTTTGACATTGAAATAGGTAGTGATTATTATAATGTATACTTTATATAGAGAAAGCCGCCTGAGGTAGAAAGGTCCTTAATGACACAATTTGGAGGAGAGCCTCCTTCAAATTTCATGTTTATTTTTATATTTCAGGTTAAAAGTTCAACTCGATAATTCTCAGAGCGTTTTTCAACCTGTAGTATAAAATAAAAAACATCATCAAAGGTCTTGACAACAAAACTTTTACCTAACCAACCCTCCAAACTTTCGGCATGCCTGAAAATTTCAGGATTATATTCTTTAATTCGTTATCAAAAGATGGCACGTCCTGATTAGCACGAACTTTTCCCATTTCACCCACGGCGAACAAACCTACGATAGGAAATCTAATCTATAATTTCTTAATAATAGGCGGGGAGTCCGATCAATAGCGTCAGAGCGGAAAATTAGTTCCAGCGGAACAAAAGGTAGATAGATACAGAAAGTCAGCCCTATACCAAGAGCGAAAACGCACGCACACAGACACGCTACACGTACAGTTAGTGCAAGCGTCCCCTCGCGACTGGAAATTGTTCGAGATCGACGAACGTATGCGTCTATGTGTGCGTGCACCAGTTTTCAGTAGTTGTATGGAACCATCCTTCTGTATCTTTTTTGTCACCGTTCGTTCTGCTTGAGTGGTGACGCTCAAACTAAGAGGGACTATTATTAGAAGTTGCAATGCACTGAGTTTTTGTTTTAAAAGAGAGATTTTGTAAATGGTATATTTTTATTTGCATATTAAGAGAGAACTTCTGGTATCTACCGAGATAAAAGACTTCCCCGGATTTAAGTAATATTCAGTAACTAACATTGATTTTAATTGAAATTTGAGAGTCCGTTTTCCTTCGTAGGTTACAACTCGTAAGGGATGTCGTTAAGATTTATAAACTTCAGGAATTGAACTGAAATAAATGTATGCCCACTGTAATGTAGACTTCATCGGTCAGCTTGACCCAATGATAGACATCATTATTTCTTCAGTAGACCGTACTCTCTCCGAATAAAAACAAAATATTATGTTATCATAAACACATTTGCAGTGTCTAAAAGAAACAGATTTGAGCTCTGAAAGGTCTTTAATAAGATTACTATGATGTCACTGAGAAACCAGCGCGTTATAAAAAAAAAAATATAAAGAATAATTTAAGAACCTTCGTGAGTTATTGAATAAAACATTAATTTAAACATCAAAGCAATACGTGCGACTGACAATTTATTTATTCGAAGTTCCAGACTTTTGGTACAAGTAGAAATAAATTACGGTGATCATACAAAAATTAAATGCTGTTCGTTGGTAAACTAATCACTTGAGAACTGCTCGACCGATTTAACTATTTATTGGTTTCAAAATGTTGGTGATAGTCCGAATTAGGATTTATGTAAAAGAAATTTTGAAAAATTGCCCGGAAAATGGGAAAATTCTGGCTCTTGTATGAACTCAAGACCATGTTTATTTTTTTACAGGACATCGTCTATCGGGTCAGCTAGTTTTGTTTGTATGTTTGTTTTTTTTTCTAGTCGCCCCTTCCAAAAGGTAATTTCGTATGGAGAAGCATTCTTCTCATATTTTGTATACATTACTTATACCTATGTGAAGATATATGCACCTATAATAAAATCATTATACCACAATAGGTAAAAAGAATATAAAAAAACGTAGCAATGATAAATAAGTTAATTTTGTGATATATACATGATACTCACATATTTACAAACATTGGAAAAGTATACGATTTTCCAAATTATTTAAACAAGTATTAAGTCAGTGTGTGAGTTTATTTATTTATTTGGGACAAACAAACAGTAACACTTTATATCTGCGCAAATAATTTAAACAAAGATAAAAGAAATAAAGAAAGAAAAATATTTTATTTGGGACACGCACAGGAAATACAAATAATAATAATAAAAGAAAATAAAATAAAAAAAGAACATTAAATCTAACAAAATCATGAAAACAATAAAAAAAAAGAATAAAGAGAAGACCTGTGCGAGGCCAAAAAGGCTCCTATCTCAGCATGATGCTGCGATATTTGAAAAACAAACAAATACCGCAGCGCTGATATTCTGATAGGGCCCGTTGTGATGCCACGGACACACCTACGGATATAACATAAAATAAATCCCACTAAAGTACATAATTTCTTATAAAAAATACAAATAAATAGAATAAACAATAACATATAATAAGAATACTAAAGTAAATGAAAACCATATTTCCCAAGATATAGTCGAATATTACGATCGACCCACACCCGACGCTCCAACATCGCTTGTCCATGCTACAGACAGACTATTGCACAGAACATATATAGGTACTCTAGAGAGACTATTGACTATGGTGTATGA
Organism: Brachylomia viminalis; assembly: GCA_937001585.2. Classification (NCBI taxonomy): domain Eukaryota; kingdom Metazoa; phylum Arthropoda; class Insecta; order Lepidoptera; family Noctuidae; genus Brachylomia; species Brachylomia viminalis. Next base: position 1,315,746 of record OW443307.2, on the reverse strand, counting down.
CAAACGAAGGGACGCGAGCGCAGGCGATGCAATAGTCTGTCAACGCAAAGTACCTAATATTGATAGAATATTATACATAGTTTTCTTTTTAACAATGGACAACAAATACAGCATCAGAATAAATAATACTTCAGAGTCAAGTGAATATTATAAGATAAGACAAGAAAGAAGCGCAAATAGATAATAAAATGTATCGTTGTTGTGTGGCTGTGTTGTGTTGTGTAAGTCGGAGGAAAAAGATTCACCAATACTAATTGCGTGCAATCCCAGGGTGAGTTTAGTGACTGGTTTCCTTTTGTAATTGAAGCAAGTGTTGTTTATATTTATATCTAAAAGTACCTACGGTTTTTATAGCACGAAAAGGAGGTGGCAAGTCATTCCAGCAGCGGGAGGCAGCGAATTTGAAACTTCCACGAAATGCAGCAGTTCTGTGCGATGTGGCTAACATGAGGTACGAAGGTGCTCTAGTTTTAATCTTGCTAACATCGCGCGACCACGACAGTTTTTTATATAGATAGTCTGGTGTCTTTGTGAGAATAGTGCCGAAGAGTAGGGTAGCCAGGTGAAGCTTTCTGCGTGCTGACATTCTCATCAAATTACCCTTGTTTAAAAATGGTGTGATGTGGGAGCGTGGCGGGACATTGTAGCAGAATCTTGCACAAGCACTCTGCACCCGCTGGATCAGTTTTTCGCTTCTACCGAGTATGCACGCCCCATACATAGTGTCAGCGTAATTCAGCTTGGATAGAACAAGACCAGTGCTGGTGTCATCCACTACAGATTCCTAAGATCTGGCCAGATGATTACGGCAGATCTGTATTGTCAACAATTGCAAACCATGATGGAAAAGCGAGCCGTTAAACAACCGAGACTGGTCAATTGCTCTAGCCCACTGCTGCTTCAGGACAACGCTAGACCTCACACCGCACAACAGACGGTCGCTAAATTAGAGGAGCTGCGATTGGAACGTCTCCGACACCCGCCGTACTCCCCGGACCTTGCTCCAATACATTACTACTTTACCCGGAATTTGCACAACTTCTTGCAAGAAAAAAAAAATCCGATGAGGCTGTCAAAACCGCCTTCAAAGATTTTATTGATTCTCGCTCCCACAATTTTATCAACAAAGGAATCAATGAACTACCGATAAAATGGCGAGAGTGCATAGATAGTACATACTTTGATTGATTAATAAGAATTATTTCATTAATAAAAAAATTGCTTTTTCCATACAAAACCCCAATTTCTTATATATTATTATTATGTAAGGACCTAATAATTATGAAATACTTTAAGTAATAAAATTGTTGATGCTTTAACACAACAAAATAAATCCCATGCTATAGTTTTTTTTTTGCAAATGTGATCATTAGGAAAATAATGATCACGTATTAGACTAAAGTCAAGCAACAAATAAAGAAATGCTAAAAGTCACCGCATCTACATTTTTAAAGATTAACCACTTTCAAAGAAAGCCTTTGACAATGTTGGGAAGTTGTGGAAACCGATGTGGTTCATTTTTAAAAAAACTTTGCTTTTGAGCAGTTTGTTCAACAAGCGACTCTTAACAAGTTTTAATCAGGTTCTCTTGGCTTTCTTATTGGAAGAAAGAAGAAATCTTTACATAAAATTAAAATTAGAAAGATGTTTCAAAGGCTCACTTGTAGGTACAGAATTAATTAAACAAATATCTAGTGTCTCTGTACTGAGGTTTCTTATATTCTCCACGTACTTAAATTAGGCAATCGCGAAATCATACTAAAACAGTTTTTTTAAACCCTCTTTTGTTAAAAAGTCAGTATCGTTATACTGACTTTTTTTGTAGTATTACATGTAAAATGTTGCTTAGTGGTAACGTAACCTAACCTGACCAATAAATCAATTTAATTAAAATTGCGAGAGCAGTGCACTGCTCTCAAAACGGCGAAGAAAAACATCGTGAGGAAACCGGAAATGTACTAGAACCAACATTTCGAAGACATGTGACATCCACCAACCCACTCTGGGTCCGCGTGGATCAATACGGCCCACTCCCAGAGAGGAGGCCATTGTCCCAGCTGTGGAACATTATAGACTGATTATGCTTAAGCTTATGGTATTCAAAATTCTCCAAACTACAATTTCAATCTAAAAATCCAAATCCCGGAAATAGAATAACAATCAACAAGAAGCCCCGATCAGCTACCTCTCACATCGTACACAAACTCTAGCTGGCACATGTCGCCAGATAGCCCATTTGAATTCATAATGGCGCCGCCCGCCAATCCAACAGATTACAGCGCACAATAACATGGGACTTGGGACGGATCCCACGATACCGACCAACTGCTTGTACACAGAATAGAATATAGGCACAGAAGGTCAGGTCCATACAACGAGTGAAAACATGTGCACGCACACAAACGGCAATCTCAAACTTTGTATATCCAGACGCCCTAGCACGAATGCTTGTCGTAAAGGTAACGTAAATTCAAACGAAAAATTCAAAGAATTAATCCAAACTTTGTACTATGGATTAATAAATCGTTGTTATGGTTGTCAATCACATAGTATTTTGGGTATTTTTTTTTGCGACTACAGTCTTAAAATTATGTAAGTATTTTCAATTTAAACAACGTTAAAATGTATGTTACGTTAACTACATGCATTCGTACTCTGCCCACAGGCCGACATGCCGATTTACACCAAACGAACATAGAACCAGAGCAAGAGTAAGAGCATTATCCATTCTCGAATTGTATAATTTTAAGATAGAACAACTAACGAATGCTATATATAATTGTGTTTGCATAAAGAGAATTTTACAGAATAAGATGAGAATGTGCATTCACTCGTTTGTGGGACCAAACGAACTTTCAGACGAATGACAGTCGCAAGAGCGCTTGCAATCGCTGAACGTGAAGCGTGTCTAGGTGTGCATGCGTTTTCGCTCTTTGTATGAAGCCGACCTTCTGTACGTATCTCTTTCGTGCCAGCCAACTGCTTGTGCGATCACATTGTCGGGACAATTGAGACATTGAGGGAAACTTGGTCCTTTTAATGCTTGAATTCACCAAATCCGTGGCGTTAAAATTAAAATTCTCACAATGATTTTTGTACAGGATTTTATATTTAAAAGATTTTACAGAAATGTATTTAGGTAGGCTCTTCAAATTTCCAAGTCTAATTAATTTAAACTTTGGATTTATTCCTAGGTTTTAGAAAGTATTTTCTTACATTGACAAGGCGGCTACGTAAAAATTGTTTATGTATACTCAATATTGTATTTGTTAAATATTTTCTTAGAATTTTCCACGGCGTTATTTGGTTAAAAATATAAACCTTCTAAAATAAATATAGCGGAGGTAGGCTATTATCAAAATACAAGGTAAGAAATACTTTCTTCACTCATTTCTTCTTTGAAGTTTTATAATACAGACATTCATTATTTATTTTTGATTCGCTCGAAATGTACCTATATTTTTTTTTATTTTTTTTTTTATGTATACTGTTCACATAAATAAGCAATTATATGATTAGAAACAGCACTTTATACTGTTATTAGGAAATAAGGTCACTGGCATCCACATCAGTATCCGGCCCAGATAATAAACGGCCGAAGGTTGGTCTAAATATTTAGGTCACTTTGGTAAGCGATGAAATTAAATTAAAAAAGTATTAAAAAATAATCTATACATAACATAAAGTTGTAGCGGAGTGAAAACTGTATATATTTTTTTTGTTTTATAGTAATTTTTACTTGGTCTGGTAACGATTCTTATGTCGAAAATATTGATTTTAGAGTGTTTGTCTGTTCGTCTAAATGTATGTTCCAGCATCACGCAAATACTTATAGGCTATAAAGTATATCGCGGATAGTTACCGATTTAACTTTTTAAATGATTATTGTCTCGGTACACCTTTATGGTGCTAAGCAGTCAATCTTCGGTCGAAGGGTGTATTCGGAATCGAGTTGATTGTTGGTTTCAAAACACTAGATGTCGAATGCTTACTAAAAATACTTGTTAAATCTTAATTTAATTTGTTTTGCTACATTTTGCTATTGTGTAAAGTCGTATTAAGTTCTTTAAAAGTTACTAATAAGTATTAAGTTCTACGCAGCAGAGAAACGCCCGTGCGGTCAAGGCAGATTTGACAGATTGCGCGCATGCGCTGGGCGCGTTGGTAGAGCGGGAATATTTGAGGTTTGGGTGAATCGAGTTGGATTGTCCATAAGTTTAGGCCAGGTAGACCAAACAAATTAGGGATTTAACGCTACCACCCGTCCCGCGAAGCGAGCCGTGCGCTCGAGTCGCGGGCGTGAACTTATACTCGTATGAACCCAAAGCCGAACGAAGTGTCACACAGTATAGGTAAGCTTGTCGTGTAGGCAGTAGGTCAACATACAAAATACGAGATTATTATTATTAGATATATTATAAAATACGGAAGTTGGTCCAATAATAGCTTGTTTTATTATAATGCGTAGTAATCGCGAAAACCTAAGACATTTCTATCTAATAAATTAATTTTAAGCCCGGGTGTTCCAAGCGTAATAGCTGTTTACGTGCGGACGCCGCACTTACGTAAACCCCGAATGTTCAGGCGCCAGTCTAAACTGAACGGTATTCCAATGGTATAGGCAAATTATTAAAGTTAGTAAAAGTTAAATTAAATAATTATATACTGTAAATTGTCATTATTATTTAAATCTAAACTAATATTCTATAGAGGAAAGATTTGATTTTTTATGTTTGTTTATAATGGATAAAGTCAAAAACTACTCAACTGATTTTAAACATTCTTTCATTTGTAGAAAGCTACATTATCAGCGAGTAACTTAGGTTTTATTATATTTACAAAAATATTAGAAATCCCTACGAAAATTACAATAATGTAACAAAAGGTATCCAAAATTTGCCTATCATTATTGTCATTAATTGGCGTGCGCTGCGAATAAACTCAAAAACTAATGAACAAATTTTTTTTCGAGAGGAATGTTTAATAAGTGTATAATTCGTAAAAGAAAACGCTGCCTAATCCCTTTGAGATATCACAAAAAATGTATGGTGAAATTGTTTCTCTTTTATAGGTCTCAAATTCAAACTCAAAGCATTTATTTCAATTAAACCATTTACAGGAACTTTTGAATTGTTAAGTGGTCGGTCAGTCAGAAATATGAAGCTAGTTGCCCATTCCAAAGCGTAGTAGGTACCTATGGAGAAGAACGGGCAAGAAACTCCATGGACACTCTTTTAAATTATATTGTTACTTATATATTAGTTACATCATTAATGTTTACTATAGGTATAATTATATGTGAGAACGATGTAAATAAGACGTACACGTTGAGTGTCCAGAGTACAGAAAATAGAAATTTAAACAAAACAATCCATAAAAAAGAAATTAAAATAATCCGTGGCGGCTAAGAGATGATGACCAGTCCCAACTGACAGCGCCCGTTCACGAACATGACGCATGAATCAGCACCATTCAGCTCAACCATTTTGAAGGGACACACGAGAACGGGAACACACGCGCCGCCGTCAGTGAGACATTTGAGTGAGCATGACATCTATCAGCCGCCAACTTGAATGTGCCCTTCAAGTCAATGAAAGACATTACCCAGTAAATGGTCGCTTGATAGTACATAGTACTCCCACTAAATTGTCCTATGCAATTATATAATACAAAGGAGATGAGTTTATACAATGCAAAGGTAGTCTTACAATCTTCAGCAGCTCCAACAGTATTTTCAAATGTTAATCAATAAGTTGTGGTTGTGGAGCAGGACCAGCATTGAGCCAGGCATTTTATCAGCGATATATTCCCTCAACTTATAATATGCCTGGCTGCATAGTGTGCGTTTTGTACAAAATTGGATTTTCGTCTCATTCAGTTGAAGTATGTGGGGAAGTATTTTATTGTAACATTTTAAACAGTACCCCATGAAATAGGTCCGTATTTCTGGTACTATAATTATGTCTTTCACCTCTTTTAGCAAAAAGATGTAAATTTCTTCTTAAGTACATGATGTTTTCATACATATATTGCCAAGGTACCGTCAAGATCTTAATAACCTTAAACATTTCCCTTAGTTAATCGCGCTTGCGGATATTATAATATATGGCGCTAATGGCTCTTTTCTGCAGAATAAAAATAGAATCGATGTCTGCAGGCCGTCCCCAAAGTAAAATACCGTAAGACATGATACTATGAAAGTAACTAAAATAGACTAGCCTCGCGGTATCTACATCGGTAAATAGACGGATTTTTCTGACAGCATATGCTGCTAAACTTAGCCGTTCCGCCAGAGATGTTAAATGAGGACCCCATTGTAGCCTCGAGTCAAGCGCGTTCCCCAGGAAAACAATTTTATCGACGAATTCTAGTTTCTCTTGATTCAATATTATCTCACAATCACTACTTTTGACATTAGGTAATGAAAATAGTATACACTTAGTTTTTCTTTCCATTTAATACTAAATTATTAGCAGTGAACCAATTATGGACCTGCAGTAGGGCGTTATCAACGTCTTTAAAATTTGTAGCACTTCTTTTTACCTAAAAAATTAAAGAATTATCGTCAGCGAGTAACACCATTTGTGGTTGATTTTTTGATAAATGGAATTGATCATTAATATACACTAAAAAGAGGAGAGGACCCAATATCAAGCCTTGTGGAACTCCCATTTCTACTTTTAAACTGAGTTAATTGACACCATTTATTTGAACTTGCTACTGCCTTTCATTTGAATAAGATTTTACTAGACTGAGCGCAAGTATTCCAAATCCATAATGCTCAAGTTTCAAGAGCATGGTTTCATGATCGACGCAATCAAATGCCTTGTCACATAATATTCCTATGGCATCTTGGGCCTCTTCCCAAGCCGTATATATGTGACACCGGCGTCAGTCGTACAACGTCCCTTGGTGAAACCATGCTGTTGATCGTGTAAGATTTTATTGGTGTTAAAATGATTGAGCATTTGATTAAGCATTACCTTTTCAAATACCTTGCAGAAAACTGGAAACACGGATACGGGTCTATAATTATTGGTGTCTTTGCTGCCCCAGTTTTTGAAAAGTGGTATTACCTTACTGTATTTCATTATATCCGGGAAGACTCCTTGATCCACACACAAATTAAATATGAAGGCTAAGTAAGGCGCTATAGTGTCAATTATGTATGTACAGACTTTAATGGACATTCCCCAAATATCTTCAGTCAATTTGATCTTAATTTGATTAAAAGCTTTTATTACTATTATGGAGTTAATATGCTTAAAGTTAAATTCAATCGGGCGGACTGAAACGTTCGCCCTTACTTAATCAAAAGCGAGCGTGGGCGAGGAATTTAAGGTTTCAGTAGTTTTAATTGGAATACTGGTAAAGAAATTCACAAAATCTCGAGCAACTTATTTGCTATCGCAAATGAAACCATGTGTCGTCTCCAGTGTATAATCAGAATTATGCTTTTTGTTCCTGTTCGTTCCATTGTTGATAATTTTCCAAACAGTCTTTATTTTATTGTCTGCTGATTTGACCTTGTTGCTAATGGATAAGGATTTAGCTACCTTACAAGTGTTCTTAAAAATTCTAGAGTAAGTAGCAACATACCTATTAAAAGTTTCCGCGTTAATATAAGGCTTAAGGCTATAAAGCTCAAAAAATATTTCCCTACTTTTCCTAAGTCCTTTAGTTGCCCATTCACTAAATAAAAACTTAGGGCTGATCTACAGAAAAGCTCGCGATTGTATATGTCTATATTTTAAGGATAGCTTACCCATTTTAATGTTTAAATAAATGGTCATATATGTGGTAATTGTGGTAGACGGACACGATATAAATCCATATAAAATTAAAAACGTTAGTTACCTTAAACATTGCATGTGAATTATAATTGCCCTTTAAACTATACAATTTAAATTAATATCTTAACGAGATTTCGCAAAATTAAAACTATCGCGCGACAAAATATTTTTTTCATAATTTATTTATTTTTATTTACTTAAAACGGTACAACACCAATTACATTAAGTAACATAGAGACAAATTACAATTACATTTACGTTGACACTAATTTAAATAACCTTAAAACTAACATGGAACAGTAGACTCCCTTGCATACTTTACAGAGAACACCAGACATATACGTGAAGGATCATCAGGATGGTTCGAGCTACGATCAGCCATCAGGCGGGTTTATGTGGGTATCGTGCAAATAAATAACAATTACTTTGACACTTAACAATCACTTTATACTTTAATAATAATCAACTACTATTATGGCCTTTGCCCTGCAGCGACACAATAACAGACTGGTATGATGATGATGGTTCAACAAAACGTAGGACACTTCCGAAGCGTCTTCACTGCTCGATTACCAGGATCCGAATGCCCGACCCGGCGCGTTCTCCTCGACCTCGTAACCGAGCGGAAACGCCCCGATTCTGTCAAAGCGCGCCAACTCAAGTTTTGATAGTTGCCGCTAGGTGGCGCGCCCTGTTTCTTTGTAAACATCAATTGCCGGATGCGACACGGCCATCCTGCGAGGACACACGTCCTCGTGTGTTAATTTGAAACAATATTATAACAGCACAGTATACGTTCGGCCATGCCTGGCAACGATTCAAAGTGTATGTTGCTATCTGCTTACTTTCAATTAAAGAAATTTTGGACAGTAAAGTTTGTTTATTTAAGTAACCATTACATCACATTTCTAACATCATTCTACTAACATCAAAAATAGCAAAATCAATTTAAAACAATAGCTAATCAATTAGGTTACAAATCAAATAGTAGGCAGAGATAACAATTAAATAAGCAACATGACAATCAATCAGAGTCCAGGTACTATTGAGGATTATGTACACTGATAATTTAACAATCGACCCAAGTTATTAACCAATTAACAAAGCCCCAGGTATCTCATTCGCGGTCAACAATCACAGCTATAAAATAGCTCCCACTTTGTCAGATACGCACTTCCCGGAGGAATGCCGAGTCGTCCTTGACTCTACGGTCTTGGCTTCGAGGCTAGACCCGACCATACTACCCAGAGCTACCGCGTACCACGTTCCCACGGTCTAGCAAGTAGATGCCGATTTCTAACGGGCTATGGCTACGATACTCTGGTACGGTCTCCGACCCTACGAACCCAGAACCCGTGCATCTCACATAAATAATTCAATTCGATTCTATCTCGTCTTCCTCAACAACCTCAATTGGTACTTGGCCCTCAGGCATTTTTCTAACGCGATCGTGTGCATACTTGTAGGTACGCTTATTGACCAACGACTTTAAAAGGTAACGATCTCCGTCTAGGATCTCTACAATTTGAAATGGTCCTCTATACTTGGCATCTAACTTTGTCTGATTACGCTCTTCATTTTCTATTAAAACGAATTCACCGATGGAGAATTTACAAACTTTAGCCTTATTACAATCAAAACGTTCTTTGTTGTAACGCGAAGATTCTTCAATATTTTCTGATGCTAATTGCCTAATTCTTCGAGATTTACGGTTTCGTCTAAGTCATTAGCCATTAAATCAAGGGGACGTGCAACTTTACCAATAATAAGCTCTAAAGGGCTAGCTTTTGTTACTCGACTTTCTGTACAATTCAAAGCTAACTGTACATCGCCCAGTGAATCTTGCCATGTCCTATCTTTCTCATACTCTACTGCAGACAGCATTGACTTTAAGGTGCTCATTATACGTTCTACCTGACCATTAGCTCTACTAGACCCGGCAGCGATCAGGTGGAAATTAACGTTCTTACTCTCACAGAAGTCTCGAAACTCCTTGCTTGCGAAGCATCGTCCTTGGTCCGCGATCATACAAACAGGAGCACCAAACAACGCTACACTGTCCATCACTGCCTTGATGCTGCTCTTGGTGTCTATGTGCTTAGTATGGAAAAGCAATACATACTTGGTAAATGCATCGATCATCACAAACACATACTCCTTCCGGTCACTCTTCCCCCTAAGCTTACCAATAGCGTCTATATGCACATACGATATGACCTGTCATGTTTATTTACTAAAAGCGCGGGACTAGCAAAAGGAGAACAGCTAGGTCGTATGATGTTCGCCTGTAATAATTTGTCAACCCTATCGCGCATTATTTGACGTTCCATCGGAGAACACCTATATTGTCGCCTCTGAACTGTAAGATTCTGATCAATAAGCCTAATTTCTAACTCGCCAGTAGTCACGCGACTAGTAGGAAAACCGGTTATGAAAAAGTCCGAATATTGTTGAAAATTTTTATCAAAGTTAAGTTTTCTGTGTAAAGAAACGTTAGTGTTAATGCAATTAAAATAATTTCTATGTAAGAGGTAACCATTACTCGAATTGCAAATATTTACAATCTTGTCCTTTGACAAAGTAAAGTCGGTTGCGGTCATACTAACTCGAAAACCGTCACACAAAATCTCTCGACCTAATAAAACATCACTGCGTAGGTAGGTAGTAGGTACTCATTAGGCAAAACGTGAAATAATATCTCCATCGTGAAATCATTAATTATGACTCGAGACAACAATTGTAGGGTACTTTTAACTTTGTCATTACCGATACCAATTATAGAAATCACATTATCGAATCGCTTTCCTTTAAATTTACACGCAATACTTTCTTTTACTAAAGAACACTCTGCACCCGAATCGTAATCAAATTTAAAATGCTCACCAATAATGTTCCAATGTTCCCGACGGGGTCTCGACCACGCATAGGTCGACTCGCTTCTCCGCGGGGGCTGCTGCTCCAGAGGCGGGGGCTGTGCAGCGGCTCGCGATGTGGCCCGGTGCGCCACACTTGCAGCACGTGAACGAGCCGGTCTGCTGCCGTTTTCCAAAGCTCGAGGTAGCCACTGGTGCTGAAGATGGTGTCTTCGCGTTGATCTTCCTCGTACGGCATTCTGCTTGCCGGTGGCCCAACTTCCCAATTGCGTGGCATTTTAATGGAAGCGGTGACGAAAATCTTCATCGGTTTTCATTTTCTGCATCAGCCGTCGTTCGTCCATCCCAGGGGTTTTTGCGCTTTAGGTAAGAGAACGCTTGTAGTTCTTGCTGCAATTGATGACGCGTCTTGATTTCTGTAGTGAATGCAAGCCGCTGCAAGCGCGTGTCTATTTGTGCCAAATGAGTGATAACTGTTGACACTGCTATTTGTTCAACGCTCAAATCCTTCCACTGATTTAACAAAGACGTAATTAGGCGACTCGAATAGGCAGCTTAAGTTTCGTCATCTTTAGGTTTTTCATTATGAATTTTAATGAGGGTAGCTGCAGATGTCTCGACGCACACAAATCTTGCTTTAAATAACTCCTTAAATTGTGCCCACGTTATGGCTGAATAACTTACTTGTGATAGCCATGTAGATGCGGTGCCTTTTAACGCTTTACTGATGGTCATAATAAGCTGACTCCCTTCCATCGCACACTCTCCAAAGCACAAGTCTGCAGTTGAACACCATGATGCCGCGTCAGATTCTTGTTGTTCAGGATTGAACTCCGGTAAAACCACATGGTTGTTCACACGTGGACTCTTCAAAGCGTTTATCAGCGCTTGCATTTGCTGGTTTTGTAGTTCGAAAAGTAACCGCCAGTGTGTATCACTGTTGCTCACACCGCTTGTCGATTCATTTGCACGACTGAATCCCACTTCTGATGAAGGATCATCAGGATGGTTCGAGCTACGATCAGCCATCAGGCGGGTTTATGTGGGTATCGTGCAAATAAATAACAATTACTTTGACACTTAACAATCACTTTATACTTTAATAATAATCAACTACTATTATGGCCTTTGCCCTGCAGCGACACAATAACAGACTGGTATGATGATGATGGTTCAACAAAACGTAGGACACTTCCGAAGCGTCTTCACTGCTCGATTACCAGGATCCGAATGCCCGACCCGGCGCGTTCTCCTCGACCTCGTAACCGAGCGGAAACGCCCCGACTCTGTCAAAGCGCGCCAACTCAAGTTTTGATAGTTGCCGCTAGGTGGCGCGCCCTGTTTCGTTGTAAACATCAATTGCCGGATGCGACATACGCATAATGAGACAGTATGTCAAAATATGAAATTATGGCCCCCAAGTCCTACAAGAATTAATTGAAATGAGTAATTAGTAATATTATATTACTGTTTCACTCTGCTCCCGCCAACACTGCCGCCGCCACCGGTTGAAGATGGTTTACAGCACAGTTTCTTCTCCGAGTTGGCTGAGCCGAATTTGCCGACACAACTGTCTATGCACATTCGTCTCTGGACAGCTTGGAAAAAATAAAAAATACTTGCAACAAAATAAATTCAACACGGACGTGGTCCCAACTACGCCACCAGCACCATGCAAAGTGGGCATCACCAAGGTGCAGGAGGGAGGTCTATGAATAAGGTACCCGCGCGGCTCACTCGCGTGGTCGGTTGAGATGATGGCTACTAAAACTTTTAGTCTAAGGATTTGTTGTATTCCACTTGTCCAAATAAAGTAGGTACAACTTTTTATTTATTTACCCGTAAAAAGCCGGGGCGAGTCGCTAGTGAAATAATAAAGTCAGTTTCACTTTGAGTTTTGTGTTGAGTTCTGTCAAGTTTTTCTTGAAAAAAATATAGGAATAGTTAAAAATAATACAAATTGCGAAAAAAGAAAGATTTATATCCCATAATTTTGTCATAAAAATGGCTTTTGAGTACCTAGATAATATTGATTAGGTACATTTTTCTTACCTACTTCTTTGAAACAGTTGAATGAAAGTATCCAACGCCCTAATATTATTTATTACTTACATTTTATAAACCTTGATTCAATAACATCATTACAATTTTGTTTTATTTGGCGTATCATTTGGCGTAAGTATGCTTTGACCCGGTTGTGAATCATAATTATCTTGGTTTTCTGAAAAATATACTCCAGTTTATTAAAATTCAAAATTGACTACAGACTGGATGAAATTGACTGAAACTGTCAGATAAAAGTTATGTGACTATTGAAAAATCTTCCTTAAATCTATGATAGTTTAGCGGCATTTTGCAATGGGCGAGCCATACCGGATAGCTGAGATCCGGACACTGGTTAGACCGGTTTGGGGACAATAATAGGTACCCAATGGAATGTGAACGGTTGCAAGAATTAAATAGGTTTCAGTTTCGCTTGCAGGCAGTCGGCGATTGGCAAATTGTCATACCTACACTGACTACTGTTCGGGAGTGAATTTTCTGTGCGCTAGTATAGTAGGTACCTACTACCTACTATTTATTCTGTGGTGAGGATTCCGTTTATCAAGAAAACAAAGGCAGTACTTACTGTGCACAGGTCTCACCTCGGTAACAGCCCGCGGGGCACTGGTAAGTCACTGGCAAGTGGCGCACGGATGGAAAATCATTTAAATGATCGATCAAAAATATTATAATTGTAATGATTAAAAACAATCGAGTATAATCGTTTCCAAAATAAATTACTTATAAACTAATATTATTTATAGAAAAAAGGGCTTTAATTTTGTTGACGGACTTAGTGGGACAGGTTTCAATTGATAAAAGTTCTGTTGATGTCGACCGCACGCTTTTGGTGTCAGTTACACTGCGGACAGGTTCCCACATGTTTTTAGGGTTGCATTTAGATTTTTCAAATTCCTATTCTTCAAAATCTGATTTTATCCTTTTTAATAAATCTTTACAGAAGTTGCGATAGCTTAAGTAGGTTAATTTTCGGTTAGTCCCGCTATGGTATGGTCCCGGTATGGCACCCTCTTAAAATACCTATCAAAAAGTCCCGCTATGGTACCCATCTTTTAGATCTACGTTAGACAATAGAAGGTACAACTGAAAAGAAAAGTGTATCTATAAATAAATACTTTTAGGAGTGTATCAATAAAACGTCTGTTTGCGATATTAAATCAGTCTTTTATTAATTCAAAATATTTATAAAAAAATATCAAACAGTAAAACGAAATATTAATTGCAATGTAATTTTTAAAATAATCAACAATATTAATTACCAATAATCAACAATAAAAAAAATATAAAAAATCCACATCTCAGAAAAGTATTACTGTAAATATTATAAACTACAAATAAAAACAACATCCAGACATAAATATTAGTTACAAATAATCAACATTGAGAAAAGGCAGTAATTGTAAATTTATATAAACTACAAAAATAATCAACAACCAACTAGACAAATATATTAATTACAAATAATCAACATGGAGAAAAAGGCGCAAATTGTAAACATAAACTACAAAAAATAATCAACATCGAGAAAAAGTATTAAACATTTTAATAGGCTAAAAACAAAATTAAAATAAACTATTTTTTTAAATGTTCTGATCGAAATGTTGACTTTGATATGTTAATCAGAAAATCACCAATGGAGATAGCTTTATTTTCGTAACTTTTTGTTAGCTTTTGAATCTGGCGGTCGATTTCTATACTTGTTCTTTTTCTTGAATTTATAGGTGATCTTTTTAGTCGAAAGCTATAACAAAAATCATCAGTTATTTAAGTTAAGCTATATTTTTTTCAGTAACCGTCTGTAATAGAAGGCGACAACCAATAATATCTACCAAAATAAATAAAATCAAATCCATTTTCAAATTCTTCTATGTACTCGTATTATGTAAAAAAATATATATCTGCTTTTAAAAATGTTATATCTGCTTAAAAATATTGTCTAAAAAATACAACTTACTTGGCTTGTTTTATATCAAAGTGACATGTGTCGTTGCCAATTGTTTGCAGAAACAATAATAAACTGGGATTTTTTCCAATAATTTTGTTGAATCTGCCATTCCATGATTCCGCCAAGTTAGTTGTTCTATGGCGTTCATTATGGCAACACCAAATGAGGTCTGGATATTCAAGCCACTGAGTGACAAAATAGTCATTGAATTTGGTCATAGCTTCATCGTCGAAACTGAAAAAAATACTTATTAAACGTTCGTACTTGTAAAGCAATGAAATTAACAGGTCCTTACTGATATTGTTGTTCTTTACTTTTTTGCCATATAATTAGAGTTAAGTACTCAAACATCATTTTGGAAAGTAACCAAGATATTATACCTATTTTCCATTATATGCAGCCAGCCGTCTTCAATATCTTGTTTTGGCAAAACGCCAAGCCTATGCATTGCTTAACATGGTTCGAGGACTCTTCGTGTTCCATGAGATTTAAAGATTTCGCTTTTTTGATAACGTTCTTTTGAAAATGTACGTTACATCCATTTATTTTGATATCAGGAAAAATCTTCGCTGCTGCATTTATTACTCCTATTTCATAATCGAAGGTAAATTTCGATGGGCGCCATTCAGGCAAAGTTTGTTTAATCAATTCGAAAACTTTTTCATAAGTTTTCCCTTCTTTGTTTTTTAACAGAATATAAAATAATGGTGCTACATTCGTGGATAACTCAGTGCTTCCCATGTCTCCATGAATGACATAAACTTGTTCGAATGGGTTTGGGCAGCCGTCGAAAGTGCCATCACCAAAGTAATGCGTTACACATTTTATATATTCCTTTACTTCTGTCGAGGAAAATATAATTATTCGATTACAGTCTTCATTACAATAATCAGCCAATACATACTTATTAAATTCTTCTGGTATTATAATTTCTTCCACATTCTTAAATTGTGTTTTTGGTACGTTCAACGACTTATTTCGGTGTCTGTATAATACTGTTTTTAATTTTTTATAGTCAGGAACATTTCCTGTAAGGTGTAACCCTTTGTCTTTTAAGTTACCCATGTGTTTTTCGAAAATTTTCTGTACTGATCCGTAATTTGAATTTACTTCTTTTTTGCACTCACTTATAGCCATTTGAACTTCATTGTCTTCAAAATGTGGCACGCACTGATCACTGTGTTTATAATCTTTAATTATTGTATTATTGGTATTCTCAATAGTTATATATCCACTACATTTAATACTATTTCTCCTATTTACACAATGCCAAGTACTTGAATTTTTATTTTCTCTGCGTTTAATATATTTATGTCCGGCACGTAATAAAGTTTTTCCACCGCGTCGACTGTCAATAATTATTAAATTTACACCACGTGAACTACTTGACCCAGACATTGCAATAGATAAACTAACAAGCTATCCTAATTACTCATATCGCAAAAGTACAGCTGCAAATAGCAAACTAAACCCGGAATAATACTGTCTCTCTCTATTTTCATAAAAACAAAAGGGAAGAGCTAGATACGAATTCGAGGAAGGGCTCGTCTCTATTGTTTTACGAAAAAACCGGTTGGTCAGGTAACTACCTGAAGTGAAACGACAATTACCGAGCGTGATTTGTTTAAAAAATAGTAATAATAAATATTATCTTGCTTAACTATAATAGTTAAGAAAAGATATTTTTTATTTATACTATTTTTTTCTTAACGCATTGTATAACTTTTCTTTACAACAGTACCAAAAACTGAAGGGTACCATAGCGGGACTTTTTGATAGGTATTTTAAGAGGGTGCCATACCGGGACCATACCATAGCGGGACTAACCCTTAATTTTAGTATCTGGTTATTCGGCTGTTTATTTGTACGTGTCCCTATTACGTATACATCTCAAAAGACATGCAGTTATCCAAGGCTTTATAATTCTTTGTTTGCATGGGATTATTATAAAAATAGTATTTTTAATTATTATTTTTATTTGTTAATTCATTAACGGCTTGGTAGGGCTCAATCATTGTATCTAATATAGAGAAGTTACAGTTTTCGATATCAGTAATAGCGCTTGAAAGATTATGGAAAGATGTATGACATGAACTTAATTGTTAATAGATTTGGGTTTGTTATTTTCTAGATTTACCAAGACTGCGCAGTGGTCTGTTATCGGTGTTTTTAATATTAAAGTAGTCGCTTTGTTGTTGGTTTTTAATAGAACATGATCTATACAGTTATGCAGGCGAGTAAGAAGAAGGTAAGCTGGAAGAAATCCGTGAGACGCAGTCATGTTTCGGTACTGAAGAGAGCGTGGGTCATTGCTATCGGGGGTGATATTGATGTTTACGTCTACAATAATTGTGGTATGATTGTGATTTTTAAGGTCAAGTATAACATTATTTAGATGGTCCAGGAATGGGTCAATGTTTCTTTGTGATGGTCGTATATATAAGGCAATGATAGTAAGGTTGTTTTCTATGGAGCAGGTTAGGCAACTGGCGTCAGGTAAAATCGGTTCAGTTGTAGTGTGACGAAGATTATTCCTAATGTATAAGACTAAGCCGTCGTTTTGGTTAATAAAACTTTGGGTTTGGTGTGATGTGTATCTATCCAAAATAGGTATGTTTCCTGCTTTTTTAAACCAGCACTCAGAAAGCATGTCGCATGTTATGTTCATTGTGACAAGGAGACATTTAAATTCGTCAAACTTTTTAGTGATGCTTCTGATAAGGTGTAAAACGATTAGTGCATTTGAAGAGTGTAAATAATCTTTGCAACGGTCTCATGTGTATGACGTCGATACTTCGATACGATCTAAGTCGATGGGTATGTTATTTAACGTAGCCATTTATTAGACACAAGGTATCAAAATGTGTATAGGGGTTCGATATTAATTTGATTATGGGTTTTGATATTAATTAATCGATCGAATATATTATTTTGCAGCTGTAGAATAGTCAGATTGCCCTGGAATTCCAGTTATGTGAGTGAAAGTAGATTATATCGTTATATCGAATACATACAGACGAAACAGACTGTCGAATGATAAGTGTTTTTATTATATTGTCATGCCTAATCAGTTTAGTGGAAGCATTAGTATGATTGTTGTGTAATGTATGTATGGTAGTTGTGTGTACGTTGTTGTGTTGGGTATGCGATGGAGAGGTAGTTAGAAATGTAATTAAGTGTTTTAAATGTTCTGTAAATATATAGTGGCTATGAAGTAAAGATTGTATATCTTTACTTCATAGCCACTATATATTGCAAATACTGTTATGATGAGAAATAGTCATTGACTTGCTTGAGCCTGCAGTTCAGTTAGTGAAAATTCGGATATAATAAGGTGATGTTTGGCTCCTTCCTCCTTACGTAGAAATATGTTTCTGTTCGCTGTCCAGCAAAATTTGTAATCCATTCGTTTTGAGAATTCCCTCGCCGCAAAGAAGAGCTTCTGGGAGCTGGCAGGAAGATATTCAGCAACGTAGATCGAACGGCGGTCACCGGGCAGCTCGATAATGGAGGTAGGTACTTAAGCGCCCTTCGTTTGAGTGTTCCTGGTTAAAGTTGCGTACCGAGGAGATCATCTGGTTTTTTGTTTCCACGTTGGTAAATTCAACGACTGTTGGTCTGACCGCGCCCGGCTTACCTAGCAGGCGGTAACTGTCGCGTACAAGGATTTTATCGACGGGCATGTTGACTTTGGTGCCTAGTTTATTAATGATGGTGGTCGATCGGCTGTGGATTCTTTCTCTATATTGGGTAGGTACGTTGCGGATTTCTATGATGGATGACCGCGATAGTTGTTGGAGGTCCTGTAATTTTGTTTCCAGGTGCAGTATACTGTCTATATTATACGTTGAAGTAATCTATACGTAACTTATAACTAGCAATAGCAACAAAATAGCACGCAAATTCGACATAAACAGCTAAAATTATAACCAGAAACCCTCGATACCTGCTTTAAATTTCACCACACCGATCCCGACAACTTGGAATACCATCGGGATCCCAACTTCGGCGGGACTGAGGCTAACTTTTACAGACTGCCTTCAAATTCATGCGCCATATGGGGTGAACACTGACTTTGTTTGATACATGCTATACTACCCATATGTGAAAGTGGTGTTTAGAAATGGGAAAATTATTGCTTGCTGTTGATCTCATTTAATTATCACTTATATAACTAAAATAAAGTTATAGACAGTTAGCTATAGCTGTGCACAGCTAACCTAACCTAACGCCGCCATCTTGTTTTTTCAATACATATTTTAACAAAACAATTGCACAATTTTTTACCAACAGTGGCCCCTGCCAACGTCAGTCGAGTGCCAAAAGATCCTCGAGAGCTTATCATTTGTCAAACAAAGTTACAAAGTACTGTTTATAGATCTTTTGGGCATTAGACTGATAGCTGTGACGTTTTGAACTCTTAATATAAAATAGCAAAAGTAATAAACAAACAACAAAAAGTTCGCTTTAAAAATGTAACAAAACATGACAGTTAACAATAAAATTATCAAACTCAGTTTGTAGTTGAAAATGCATTTACGTGAACGCATAATGCGTGACGTGGTACGTATCGCTATTTATTACATGGAAATTAATAACAGATGAAAATTAAATGTACTATTTATACCCCTGCCTTACTTTATGGAGAAAACAGGTGTGATATTAGGACTTTATTATTTTGGAAGTAAATGCAGCGCACATTGCAAATGGCGCTAATTCAATTCTTTAAAAAAGAAATATTAAATTAGCTCTCCCTTTCTTTATGTTTAATGTTTACGACCACCAAACAAAAACACCTCAACATTATTCAATAGACGCCACACATTCTCCCTTCATTGTTACGAAAGTGACCGGCCACCATAATGCCATTACACAGGGTGTCTGAACGGAATGAATGGGGCAGGTGACAGGGTGTTTCTGTGCCGTTCGCAACCCATTACGATGCATTGTTAATGGCACCCCGGGTTGCCCTTGACCTGTGATAATAAAATTGTTAGAGTACAGACTGCATAAAGGGATTAACAGAGGGTGTAAGTGGCTTGTAATGATGACATTGCAATTTAATATAGGGATCTTGGAAGGTTTTTTTTTGTAAATGAAGTAGAATTACAGTCTTTAAAATACGTAGGTATATTTTTTGTGTTTTTCCGTTTTCACTACCTAATCAAATCATTTATGATATTTGTCTGTTCGTTTGCCACAAGCCACTATCTCAGTAGCTGTTGTTAAGTGTAACTCTTAACAGTTACTTAATTATATGGTGACAAACCTGCAGCGACTTCGTTTAATACAAGTCATGGATAATTAAATCATGAGTTGTAAAATATAAATTTATTTAGGTTCAAAATATATCTCGTTTCCAGTGCAGCAAAATAAACTTTCAGTATTCAGTCAACATAACATCACGCGTGTATTTCCTGAAGACAGAGATGCACTTATAGTATAGGGTTCATTTCGTTTAAGGCAGAGATGCGCTTATAGTACACCCTCATTTCGATTAAGGCAGAGATTCACTTATAGTAAACCCTCATTCCGTTTAAGGCAGAGATGCACTTATAGTACACCCTCATTTCGATTAAGGCAGAGATGCACTTATAGTACACCCTCATTTCGTTTCAGGCAGAGATGCACTTATAGTACACCCTCATTTCGTTTAAGGCAGAGATGCACGTATGTACACCCTCATTTCGTTTAAGGCAGAGATGCACTTATAGGACACCCACGTTTCATTTAGGGTATGTTTAAGACTCAATCTCAGTATATCAGTGTTCACAGGCGATACATTTAAACTCATAACAAATTTTCATAACAGGCGCTACTGAAAGTGCAGTATTTAATCCTTGACATATCTCCCGCACAATGCCGGGGACAGTTCGCCCATGATAACGCAGGCACGGGCGCTGGGCGCGCGTCCCGAGGCATTGTGTATACTTGTCGCACTGTACGCTACCGTCAACTGCATTGTTCTGACGCAACTCCGCGTCTTTTGTTGTTCCGTCGTCGCTTATGTAGGTGGAGCATACGACAATCAATCTTGGACTTTACTTGGATCAGGGTAAGGTGGAATTTAGTCTGGCGGTTTCCCAAGTGCCCATGGTATGTGGTGAGGCTCTCGATAGAAAAATAAAGGCAAATAAAAACAATGATTTCCTCTTTTGTAACCTACGGTTTTAGTTCCCAATGGATCGTGATATGATATGAAGGACGTTGAATAGTCAATAGACCGTTTTGTAACAGTTAACTGCGACAAAGTTAGTTAATTGGCGGTTGAGCGGTTTTACGGAACTGTGATTTATTGCGTCAATGTTGGAAATCATATTTCTACCTATTGAGTTACAGTTTGATTTTTACTGGCAACGCATATGTATTGAATTACATGATATTATGCAAAACAATATAAATGCGCCTGTAGGTACATTCTAGATCATAGATGCTTTTACAGACTCCCGGAAGATCATCCAACAATGCACAAAATCACTGTCTCATCCAAATCCATTTCTTTAAAAATAACCTCCCCTCTGACACAGTCGGGTAAAAACGTAGTATCTTCATAGAGACAATTCATCCTTTACAATCTAATTCACTAATTGTATTCGGAACTCTTGTGCAGAGATAAGGTCAGGGTAACCAAACTGGGCAAACTGGACAATGAAATCAAATTGAAACGCTTACCGATAAACCGCCCCTTGCTATCCTTTTAACGTCGGGTTCTACCCAAATTATGGGTCAAAGTGAATCCGTATTGTCGAATTATTATAGTTTTGATCGTAAAGATTGGGCTTCGGATTTTCTTTTATTTTTTTGGAAGAAGTAGTGATTAAGTTGAATGCATTGGTGGGTTTCTATTACTTATTAAATAATACAGTAACTGTTAAAACTCTTGTACATATTTTTCTTAGCGATACAGAGAGGAGCCTTTAATTTAGTGTTCGAATTTACTGATAGAATTGCCTTGAAAGTCTCAATACTCTCAACAAACAAATGACAATTACTATTATTATCGTTGGCAAAAAAAAGCAAGCTTAGAAAGTCGAGCTTGATTTGAAGAACACAAAAAGTGAGCCTGACCAATTCAATTTCTGTCACTTTCTAAGAAACACAACTAAATAAATGTATCTATTGAATGAAACACTCCACCTATTATATATCGAAACTGCCAAAGAAAATAAAGACAGAGCAGAGGAAAATAAACAAGCGCAAAGTCCTGGAAAAAAATCCATCAAAAATGTTACTGGCACGCATGGGTGGCTATTTAGACCCAAACAATTAGTCGCTGCTGCCAACAACACCTCGCATTTAAACAGACCATACGTCACAAACTTTTACGTGGGTGAATGGGCCCCAAGTTGCCCAGACTGACCTTGATTATAATCTAGAACGTCTGACTGGAACGTTTGGCTCAACAAATTAAAATAATTAAATTATACAAGAAGAGTAATTGTTTTTATGTTGTAGCTAGACAACTGTCGACGGAACCCGTACGATTCAGTTTAAGGCGGATACAAAACATTTGTGTTTTTTTTAAATAGTTAAGAAGGCCCTTATAATAATAAACGAAATGGGAACATTTGTTTATCACTAAACCAGCGACCCTCCCCTGCTTCGCAAGGTTCATATAACTTGGCAAAACATCGAGATTTATTTGTTATATATATGTTTAATATGAATGTATTATACACATAATATTTGTGTATAATACATTAATGTTAATTTTATAGATCTCAGAAAAGTTTGTGTTTTCTAGTTCAGATTTAATGGCATCTAGATTAGTACGGGAGATGGTGTATTTTTGCTTTCGAATTGGGTTCGCGTTCGTTAACGTAAGTATAATTGGTTTATGGTCCGTAATGTACGATTCAATAATTAATGTGGTGGAAGGTAATTTAGACTTTAATAAAATATGATCAAGACAGTTTTCTAGTCTTGTGGGTATTAGGTGGGTAGGAAGTAGACCATGGGAAGCATTCTGGATCAGATATTCAAAACTATGGGGGCTCTTATTACCCGGTTTTATGTCGATATTTAAATCACCGATAAGTGCGATATTTGGAAAAGGAGAAAGTTCACCCAAGACGTTATTTAAGCTGGACAGGAAATGTTCTATTTGGTCTTTGCTGTTATAAGACGGCGAGCGGTACACAGCTACTAAAGTAAACTTAGAGTCTAGTTGACATACAAGAGAGTTAGCGTTTACTATGGCTGGTTCCCAAACGGTGGCATTTAATCCCATTTTAGTGTAAATTATTACACCTTCATTTTGATTTGATGTAAGCTTAGTTGAGTGTGACAGGAAACCATGAAGTATCGGTGGGGAATTTATTTTGCTCAGCCAGCACTCAGTTAACACAATAATGTCAAAGCTAACTTTAGTGGAACAGATCAATGCTTGTAGGTTATCAAAATTTTTCTTTACACTGCGTATATTTATGTGCAATAATTTAATATTACTCTATGCAACGGATTTTGATGAAGTTTTCAACGTCATTTAGAGAATGTCTTCCGGAAGGTTTATGTGTCATCATCATCATATTTAACATTAATGTATTATACACAAATATTATGTGTATAATACATTCATATTAAACATATATATAACAAATAAATCTCGATGTTTTGCCAAGTTATATGAACCTTGCGAAGCAGGGGAGGGTCGCTGGTTTAGTGATAAACAAATGTTCCCATTTCGTTTATTATTATAAGGGCCTTCTTAACTATTTAAAAAAAACACAAATGTTTTGTATCCGCCTTAAACTGAATCGTACGGGTTCCGTCGACAGTTGTCTAGCTACAAATGAAGCCTTGAATAAGTTTGTATCAATAGTAACTACCGTAATAAGTAAACACACTACCAAGATTACAATTCCTAAGAAACATAGAACTATAAAACCCTGGATTACACCAGGCTTGTTAAAATGTATTAAAAATAGGGATAGGCTACATATGAAATCAAATAAATCACCAAATAACTTAATTTTAAAACTAACATATACCCGCTATAGAAACTTCTGTAATCATTTACTCCGGAAACTTAAAATAGCCTTTGAAAAAAGTGAACTTGAAAAATCAAAAAATAATCCCAAAGCTCTTTGGAAAACCATACAAGACATCACTAATACAAGTAAAGTACGAACCAGTCCCGTTGAACTGTTAAAACTAGGCGATAATCCTCACTCTTCTGTGAACCAAGTATGTTCCTTCTTTAGTAATATTGGTAAAAGTTTGGCGGCAGATATATTAAAATCTCACGATCTTACTAATACTCCCTCTGGCAGTAATCGATCCAAAACGTTCGAATTTTCATCTCCAGCCAGCTCCCTCGTCTTACTAGACACTGATGAAGGTGAAGTAGAAACAATCATCCTACAACTACGTAATGATTGTGCTGTAGGTTGGGATGGAATATCATCTACTTTGCTGAAAATTTGTCGTCACATACTAGTGCCACCTATCACTTACATCTGCAATCTATGCTTACAATCAGGAACGTTTCCTGACGGACTCAAAAAAGCTATAGTCCATCCAATATATAAGAGCGGGAACAGAACCTGTGTCAACAATTACAGACCAATCTCCATCCTGCCTTCACTTTCAAAAATTATTGAAAAAATCCTTAACAGACAGCTTAGGGGTTTTTTACATAAACATAGCATTATTGCCGATAACCAGTATGGCTTCAAGCCTGGGGTTTCGACGGAAGATGCTGTACTGGATCTCACACAATTCGTAGCAAGAAAACTTGATCAGGGGGCTAAGTGTTTGGGTATATTTCTGGATCTGTCGAAAGCTTTTGACACAGTTTCTGTTTCCAAACTTATTTCTAAATTGGAGCGTCTGGGTATACGTGGCATATCACTTGACATTTTCAAAGATTATCTCAAGAATCGATCTCAGCAAGTTAAAATAGATGCTTATCTCAGTGATGAGGAAATCGTGACATACGGTGTGCCCCAGGGAAGCATATTGGGCCCCACATTGTTCCAAATTTATGTCAATGACCTTTGCAGGATGATGCTTCCAAACTGCAAGATCTACGCATACGCTGACGATACTGCGATTATCATCTATGGTTCTACTTGGGAAGAGGTTAAAACTAAGGCAGAAATAGCACTAAATAGTATTATGAACTGGTTCCACCAAAATCTACTTACATTAAATTTGGATAAATCTTGCTACATACCTTTCGCAATCCGACAAAACACCAAGCCAACGGATAGCTTTGTTGTAACTGCTCACTCTTGCCTGAACTCGTCAACACCGTGTTCATGTCCGACACTAGCTAGAAGTGACTGTGTAAAGTATCTAGGTCTGCAAATAGAGGACGGCTTACGGTGGAACAAGCAGCTAGAAATCATAACCAGCAGGACAATGCGTCTTATATATGTTTTTAAATCCCTTAGAGAATCGGCTGACATAGACACATTAAAAATGGTTTATTTTGCACTGTGTCAGTCGATTATCGGATATTGCATTACTGCATGGGGTGGTACTATTAAAACAAATTTCCTGAGGGCAGAGCGAGCTCAAAGAGCCGTACTTAAAGTCATGACTAAGAAACCGTACTTATATCCAACCAAACTACTTTATGATGAATGTAAGGTATTAACAGTTAGACAGCTGTTCATCTTGCAATCTGTCCTCAGAACTCATAGAGGCATGCCCAGATCCAATCCAAAAAAACGCACAAATGTCCCATCAGGTGTAACACATAAAACAAAATTTGCCGCACGCCAATATTACGTCATAGGTACTTATATATATAAGAAACTACACAAAATACTAAACATACTTGATTTAAACAGACACACGCTAAAACAAAAAATCACTAAATGGTTATTACAACAGGACTACCTCACAACGGAAAATCTTCTAGTCTACATCTCTTAAAAACACAATCACAAATCTACGCCCATATACACACACATGCACGCACAGATACATACATGCACACGCACTCACACCTACACGTACATACACCAACTCTCACTCACATACACAAAACACTAACTAAGTAACCTACCCATACTTATTTCATAGAATAACTTTAGCATAAGTATGTAACATCGACACTTTCACTTGTTGCAGAATGTAAATTATTTACTGTACCCTTATGGCAGAACCCTATCTCTTAAGATACAGGCTAGACCTAGTTTAAGGGATAGAGCTATATAATTGTGCTTATGTAGTGACAAATGTTAAACGCATAATCGACAATGTTTAAAGTGCAATGTGTTTCTTCTTTTATGAAATAAATATTTTTATTATTATTATTATTTATTATATTTTAGAAGGATAACGCGGTCACACAGACAGACACGGCCAGTGACTTTAATTTATAATATCTAAATAAATATATATTATAAATGAGCACATTAGAACGTGGCAGAACTTTATTTGTCATGATATAACGTGTAGCTAAAGCCTAATGTTTAGAGGGTGAGCCGCTTTTAATTGGAAGATTGATAAGTAATCTACTCAAGATGTAATTATTTTTAGTGTAGTGTAGTAATTATAATGTTTTGGCTAAACATTAAGCTATCAATCTTAGTAAGTATCTTCTAAGTCCATTATAAATAAAGTACATACAAAAACGTTTCCTAATGCCAGTCTATAGAAATATAGTGAATGTATTATGTTTTTACCAACGAAATATTTCTAACCAAATAAACACTGAGGGCCTGGCCACACGGTGCGGTGCGGCTCCGGCGCGGCGCCTGAGCGGTGCCGCAACGGTTTCCTACATATAAAAATGTATGGTATGCCATACGGTACGTCCGGCACCGCTCCGGTGCCGCACCGCAGGCGCACCGGACAACGGCGCGAGGCAGACGAGGCGGGGAGGGGTGCAAGCAGTGCGGTGCCGCAGCGGCGCCGCTCAGCATGCCCTGGTAACTTAGAACATTTTTTTTTATTGTGAAAAGTGCCATCTATCTGCTACACTTAGAACTTTTTATTACAGTGTTACCACTTTTTTTTGCTTGAAATATTTGGTACTTTACAGTAATTGTTGATTTTGCTATTTTTCTTTAGTTAGTCTAGTTGCACCTAATATATGATTTAGCAACCTAGTGGAATTTATTCATAAAATAAATAACTATAATTTTGTATTTTATATGATATTTTTACGATGATAGAATCATAAGAGTAGTTTTCTGATCCTAAACGTTAGCAACACTAAGTATTTACGTCACAAGAATTTTCTCACTGGTGTGTTTACATGCCCGTGCGCATTTTTCTTGTAATTTTTGGTGTTTTTGTGCTATAACGTTGAGTTGTAGACTAATATATATTTGAGTTGAGCTTTAGTTCCTCCATATATTCCAGAAATACCGAAATTTCAGCATAAACTGTACTTTGTGAAAGTGTTTGTGATCTATAGTAGATAGGCCCTCCTTACGGACCATATATCTCAGTATAGTGTTATTTTACATTTTTCACAATGCCTCAAAACGTCTGCTGTGTTCCTGGGTGCCCAGTCGTAGCAAAAGATGGTAAGCGAAACTACATATAATTATGTTATAATAATTTCAACCTCAATCATGTCTCTCACTATAACATTGAATCGATTTGGATGGAATTGTATCCATCATCATAAAATTTGGCAAGAAGTAGGAACTAACAGTACAAATTCCGGAAAAAGTCCGAAAATTGGTAATCTATAGTTATATCACAGGATAAACCGATACATGCTTATATTTGTAGTTAATTTCATACAAAATAAGTGCTTAAGCACGCAAATTTAAGTTTTCCAACTTTTATAAGTTGTTATGCTCGAGTTGCACTTGACCGGTTTCTTTTACCATGAAATGCTTTTTTCATGTCGTTCATACCAGCACCATACCAGAAAATAGTAGCAGACTATAAATCACATATCAGTCAGTCCAAGTAAAGTCATTTTACTTTATTTTCAGGCATACCTCTACATTACTTTCCAAATCCTGAGAACGAGGCAGTAAAGTTTCAAAATTGGATCAAGAGTATTGGAGGTAGTATTGCGAGTCTGGATAGCAACCTTGTCTACAGAACTCAAAGAATCTGTGGTCGACACTTTCAAGATGTGTTTCTGTACCCAAAAAACAGACTTTGTAAATTGGCCGTTCCATCTCTTCATTTGAAATGGTTGTGCTATCCTTCTCGATCATTGTTTGACTACTTTGCCCAAGTGAAACACATCACTTTAGAGGTGTTAAAAACTGATGCACATTTAAAGCAAATTGTACAATATGTAAATTTAATAGTAACTCTACATATTGACTTTAATTTTCTTACATGGAAAGAACATAAAAATAGATTAAATAAGTATTTATTGAATAAAAGTGTTGCATTCTTCATTATGAATTGGTGCAGTGAAGTCAGCAATGTTCTCACTGGCAAGAGCTTTTATAATTTTACTGAAGCGGATTGTAATGAGATGGACTGCATTATTCTACAGGCGCGAGAGCATTTTAATAAAAGAAAGGGAAGGAAACGAGAAAGGCAAACTGGAGTAGTACTAAATGTTTAGGAAAATAAATACATTTTTAACATAATTTTGTATTATTTCCTGACTGTTCATCTCAACCTATTCCTAACTAAATATTATTTTGATGAACAGTTCTAGAGATATTAAATGTACTGATTTGACTGATTTGTATGAGGAATTATCTGCTTTATTTTCTGTGATAAAGTATTTAATTTTTTATTGCAAATTGGTCGATTCATTACATTTGATACCTATTTTGTGAACTATCTATGAACCTATCTATACGTAGCTATTGATATATTTCGTTTAGTTCTCTGTGTGGCGTACAGATGTCGCTCAACGCTAAGAAATGATCAAACTGACAGTTGCCAGTCTATCTCAGTTTATATATATTAGTCTATGCCGCTCAGTTGTTTATACGGCATAGGCAAGAGTGCACGCTCGTTGATGATAATTACGTGTATATATTATCATACAAAAAAATGAGTACCGGTGTGGAATCTATAGACGTGGACTACCTCATTTCGTTGATACAGGAACGGGAAATACTGTGGGACAAGTCTCATGACAATTTTAAAAACAAAAATTGAAAGCAAAAGCATGGGAAGATGTTACAAAAAATTTATTTGCTGAATACGATACATACTCTCCTGACGAAAAGAACCAAATTGGTGAGTCCTTATTTTCCTTCATATAGGTAAGATGACCATTTTTTTTTATTGCCAATTCAAAGATCCTTTGCTGCTTAAAAAATAGTTTGCTAATTCATCTCTTATACCATTTGCTGTTGTCAATTCATCATTTTGATGTTGAAGCGAATGATTCTACGTCGATTTCGTCGATGTCGAAGTAATAATAGCAGCAACACACGTCTTTTTCGATCCATTGTATATTGTAGACTGTCGTCAACTGGGCAAGCCAAGCCAAGCCTGTTGCGGTGCCGCAGCGGCGCCGTAAGAACATTGCGACGCCGCACTGCTCGTGTAGCCGCCAGTGCGGTGCGGAGTAATGCGGTGCGGTGCGGTGCCGCACCGTGTGGCCAGGCCCACATTACGGCAGCAGACGAGGAAAATACATAAAACGAAAATAAGTAAGAACGTGTCTCCAACTAGATCTGAATTTCCAACGAAATATTAAGGAAAGCAATCAAGTGAACTAACAACATTATACAGCAACTACTTATTATAACATCATTATGATAAAATAATATTAAACCATTATTTATAAGAAAATTCTTGAACGCACCGACTAGAATAAATGTATTGTTATTTTTTACTAACAGGCAAAACTAGGATACAAAAAAAATCAATGGCAGTGGCAGACTGTTCTTACTTATTACTTGGCTTGTGTGTGACTTCATCCGCGTGAAGTTTTAGCCTGTGACCCACCGCGTCGCATCCCGTCATCCGCCAGCGCTATTATTTAGTTTTCGCTTAGCGCTCTTTCTGCTTTTTTTCCTTTGCTCGTCTCCTAAGGGTCGTAGCGTGATGTTAAATAGCCTATAGGCTCTACCTTCCTCAAGAATTGGGCTAAATGCAAAAAAAAAACAAATCATCTTCTTTCGCGCGGAATTCGTAAGACACCACAATTAACTAAAATAACAGCCACGTTTTTAAAAAACTCTCCTGTATAAATACTAAGTTTTTAGTTTTGGCTTCATCTGCCAAAATATGAAGAGAGTCAGGACCGGTGGCGCGGGAGTAGCGATGTACACTTGTCCGTGTGAGAAGCAGCTCGTCCTGAGGTCGACATCCGCAGCTTTCAGAAGTAATTTCCCACTGCTTGCGCAGTTCTTCGTGTTTAGTGAATTAATGAACGCCTGCGTTCCTGTACATACTACCTAATAGCACAACACTGATGCACTGACCCATGCTTCCTTACAGAATATTCTTGACGAACAGCTTTCACAAAAATAATAAAACAGTCGATTTCTCAATTAAAATCACCGAGATATAAATTTTTATTGTAACCAAAGATGACACAAGAGGCCTAAACTTTATCTCTTTCTGTGTACGTTTTATGAACTATCATAAGTTTGCAAAGCAGTCGAACCGCTAAGCTACTTGCTTTGTTGAATGTTGATTAAAATAGCCGTTCGTATATTATGTAATTATTGACTGCTTAGCTCCTCATAGGTATAGCGGGATGGTAATCATTTAAAAGGTTAAATCTGTAACTATCTGCTTTATTCGTTCCCTATTCAAGCCAATAAAGTAATGGAATAATTCGACTGTTGTCATCTCAGTCTCATTTCCTACGAAATGTATGGGATTTTTTTTTGCGATTTCTGACTTTTCTAATACTTTACCCTCAGTTGGTCCGATAGAGTTTTTTGATCCTTATAAGAAACAGGATAGATGGGCATAATATTTTCTTGGTGAAAATTGCATATTTTCTTGCTGACTGCATTTTTTTTAAATATCTGTGAATGCAGATTAAAATGTCTCAAAAAGTTAAGAACAGTCTCCTAATAGGTACCGTTTTCTTGTAGCGAAAACGATTAAGGTACCTGCCCATAGTGCCCCACTACAAAGTGAAATATAACTTTCATTTCGGATGTCGGTGTCTTTGGTTTTTGTATTATCGTTGTTTGCCACTGACTTCCAAAATTAAAGTTATATTTCACTTTATAGTGTTATTTTTGGAAGACGGTGGTTATTTTTTTGTGTAAAAGTTTTTGTTTTTCACATTTTAGTTGTGGTACCTACCCCAAACAAAGTCACATTCCACTACTTGCAATTTAAACAAAAGTGACAGGAAGTTATAACAATACCACCAACATAAACTTAGTTGAAAAAAAATAGTATTATTGCAGCTGACTCAAAAACCACTCATCAGAACTTGACCAAATGTCTAAAGGACCAATCTGGAAGTATCCAGGGTTCCTTGTAATTCGATGTATATCCGTCAAGAGCTGATAGGGGAGCCAAAATGCAACAAATTGAACCCCCGTATGTATGGCCGAAATTCAATAGTTTTCCGAGATATTTCTATTTCAAGGATTTTTCGATATTTACCCAAAATTTGACACGTAATTCCAAATAAAAAAAAAGTATATATCCAATGGACCATTAAAAAGTATATTGTAGCTGGCACTTCAATTAAGCTATGAACATAATTAAAACTACTTTATTCAACAAAATAATTAAAATTTTGAAAAAAAAATGTGGTTTTAGTTATTTGTATGATTAATGTCATAGTAACTTTTTTAACGAGACAACATTTTTTGAAGGGTACATTGAAAACATTGGTAAGATATTATTCTTAAATCGCTGATAATTTTAATTATTTTGTTGACTTAAGTACCTACTTTTAATTATGTTCATAGCTAAATTGAGTGCCAGCTACAATATCATTTTTTAATGATACCCATTCAGTATGTAGTTTTTTTTTATTATTATTTGGAATTAACCCCCATCAGCTCCTGACGGATATGTATGTCGAATTACAAGTAACCCTGTATCTCTCAAACAAAAGAATAATTTTTCAAATCGGTTCATAAATGACGGAGTTTCGAGGTTTTAAAACACGTTAAAGAAAAAAGCAGCCGATTTGAGACCCTCCTCCTTCTTTTGAAGTCGGTTAAAAAATTGACTGTAACGGTATTACAATGTTTACAATCTTAATTATGTAGACACTAACATTCCACAACAACTACTGCCATTATATTGTTGACAAAGTCTGAAAGTTATACTGACAAGTATTACGGTTTCTTTGTTCTCCAATATCGAAAACTATAACGATTTGTATAATTCTTTCGTTTTTCTCACAGAAAGGGCATGGCCTGATAATGAGCCAAAACTTTCTAACTCACTTGGAAACTGTATTCGCTACGGTTTCGTTGCCTACGCAGCGGATATATATTTTTTCTGTATTTATTATTTATAACTTCCTTTAAGAACGCCTGTAAGGAAATTATCAAGTGTATTTGCCTACTTTTGTATCAAGGCTATTGAATTCATGGAATTTTGTTTGTACGAAGTATTAAGTAGGTATTTCTGCATTATAGCCATTTTATAGACTAGCTTCAGCCCGCGGCCACTTACGCCTGAAATTTCTTGTTTTAACAATAAATATGTCCTATGTCACTCCGCCATACTGTAGCTACCCATTACTGAACGAATTATCGGAATCGGATCAGTAGTTCCGAAGAGTACCCCCTTTTTTTTTTTGAGGGTTGGAAATCATCAAGTAACTGCTCCCGCTCTGGGCAGAGCAGGAGGGCGTGTCAGACTCTTACTGACTAAAACCCACCCGTGTTCCTTCAGTTGCCTGTGCCAGAGGTTACGGTAACCCTCTCGGACTTTCCCGTAACCCTGGCAGGCATCGGCCCTAGCGGACCCCGTCATTGATGCTGACATCTCTTTGAGGCGCGCGTGGAACACAACGTGCCATCGACCCGGGCCTGGTCCTTATCGAACGGCGAGCTGCCCATTGCTCGCCGCTCGCAAGCCCGCGCCTACGGTGGCCGGGAATCGGCCTGCGATTCCCGACGCCCAGGGCGTCTCCTGCGACGGCTAGGGGCGTGAGGGCGCGATGTTTGCCTCTCCCTCACGCGTTCCGCCTCCTCCTTCGCGAACATTACTGCTTCGCAGAAGGAGGTGTCGGCTTCCCAAGCCCTCTCGCTCCGTACCATGGCCTGGACCAGGGCCGGACGCGAGAGATCGCCACCGCCAATCGCCTGCACGAGGACACGGCGGTGCTCCGCCCAAGCCGGGCAGACCTCCAACGTGTGCTCCATCGTGTCCTCCGGGCGATCCACACAATGGTGACACCCGGGCATTTCCTCCCGCCTTATCCGGAACAGAAACCTCCCGAAACAAGAAGAGTACCCCCTACAAACAAATTCACAAATTTTCATCGTCATCATATAAGGTTTTACAGCCGCGGGTAGGCTTCAGCCTGGCCAATAAGTATATCCAACTCACAAATTACAAATTTACAAACTCACAAATTCTACCTCTTTATAATTTCTTTTTAAACCAAGAAAGAAAGAAAGAAATCATTTATTTGCCACAAATGTGGGTACAAAATAAGGTGTAAACATTGTAAAGGCAGTTCTAACACACTCTACCTTATGGCATGCAAAATTAACAACATATTATAATCTACTCCATTATACAAACAAAAAAACAAAAAAAGTACAGTTATGTGGATATCAACAAGATTTCTTACATAAACCAAACATCAAAAACCACAATATTTATTTACGTAATAAATATTGTGGTCTTTGAGGTTTGGTTTATGTTTATGTTCACAAGTTATTGGTTAAATTGGTTATTTTGCTTATATTAACAAGGTACATAATGAAATTTGAAATAAAATAATATAACATTATAAACTCTTATCATTCAAAAAATCTTGTGTAGAATAGTAATATTTTTCTATTAGTAAGGATGTTATCCTCTGTTTGAATATACTTATAGCCATGAGGTATTTTGTTATAAATAACTGGCCCATTGATAGGAAGCTTTTTCTTAACTATGCCGTTTTATACCTACCTGTAAAAATTAAATTTTTGTATTGCGATCTAATAGATCCCAGACGTGTTCTAATATCATCCATTAGGGTAAAAACTCAGATCATGTGTTTATATGATCTGAGGGTAAAAAGGTGTTTGTTCTAACAAATATTGCAACTTCAAGTATATACAGAGACGGAAATGTGAGTGATTTTAGAGACTTGAACACAGGTGCACAACTGTCGGTATTCAATGACCAGCAATGGACGAACACAAGTAGAAAATGTTAAATTGCCAAGTTAAAAGTATAACATACCGCAGAAGACAGGCATAGATGTTTTGGACTCATATTGAAAAAATAATATGACACTGTTGTTCCACTTATGCTGCTTTATGTTTTGTTGATACTTTACTATTAATATTCCTCTTTTTGTTTACTACGCTAGTCTTAAAATTTACCAAATTGTATCATTGTATGTCTGTGGAGAACGTGGTTGATTTCACATTTGTATAATTTCTGTATCCTACCTTTTTGTAATTCTTAATGTGTAATTGTTTGTTTTCCCAAATACATAAAATAAAAGAAATAACATTTCATCTTCATCAATTACGTCAGTCTGCCATATTCTGATACTAGAACTAGGTCCAAGGGGACCAAGTTCACAACAGCATTATATCTTCCGTTTTCAGTAACCAGAGCAACCACAGCTACATTCTTTATGCCTTTGGCCTGGAGAATCTTTGGTCAGCCGATTCGAGTTGCTTTAACTGTAATAGAGAAACAAAATAATAATATTTGATCTGGCTGGTTTTGCCTGTTACCATTGAACTTGGTTCTGCCAAAATGATACAAGCCACAATCTCTCAATAACTCATAATTATTGCTATTCAGCCAAATTAGTCTCCATTTTCATCTCAAGCTGAGAATACATTTGAAATTAA
The DNA here is from genome assembly GCA_937001585.2 of Brachylomia viminalis. Taxonomy (NCBI): domain Eukaryota; kingdom Metazoa; phylum Arthropoda; class Insecta; order Lepidoptera; family Noctuidae; genus Brachylomia; species Brachylomia viminalis. The sequence goes on along the minus strand of OW443307.2, from coordinate 1,281,209 downwards.
TAAGACACCCAAAATCATTACAATAACTTAGGGAAAAAAGGAGACAATTTTGGTAATGGGTTCGTTTTGGCAGAACTAAGCTCAAGAATTATTGTGCCTGTAAATAAATCCATAGCAAAAATACAAAAAAGGGAAATTCCTCTAAAAAAATATTGACCTTCTATTGATGTACTTTTTTATAAATTCATGAACCTCTAAAAACTTTATGGGTTTCTAATGATGCACGACCATTTTTTAAAGAATGGGGACTCTTTTTAAGTCTCTGTTCTTTTCTCACAGTTTGTCGCAGTTATGTGGCTTTTTAGTATTTTTAGGACCATATAAAAGGAATTATTAGAGGATTACAAAAAGAAGTGCATTAATTATATTAGAGTGTTCAATAATATTTTAAGGAAAGCAAAATGGGAATTATTGAAGGTTCGATTAAATAGAAGCCAACAAAAAATAGCTCTAACAAAAGAAATCAACCATCGCGATAACTTTATTCACACAACAGCCACCATTACGTAAATCAGTTGTAAAGTGGCCGGGGCCCTTCTTGAACGGGTTACGACAGGAATCTTTTTATGGGGCCCATTTGATATTGGCGGAATGATAGCCACATATGCGACGCGGTGCCAAGCACGGGGCCCCCATGCGCGCAGCTCGTAAACATTACATTATGCTAGCAATGAAACGAAGAGAACGGTTCGCTTCCTAGTTGTGGGGCAGAGATATTGGAAGCTTTTCGAAAATATAAATTGGTTTTGAGAAATAGGCACAGTTCGTTTTGCGATGGGCTACCTAAATATAAGACTTATGATCTATACGATCAAAATGATCTACATAATATTAGGTATTTACCTATGAAATTGCCGTTCAATATACAGAAAGTCATCAACAGACACAGAGTCTGTTAAGCAACGCAAGGCACAACCGGTTCGTCGCGCTGGCAATCATTCAGTTCGTGCGGCACTTATTTATCAAGTTTTTTTTCCTTGCCAATTTGATGCAAATGGACCAATAATGTTTTGATGCTAGCGTTGAAAGCTGCTGCTAACTCAGTCGTAGATTAAGTATCGTCAGCGTCCCCTATCGCCTTTAATTCGTGGTTGTTGACTTTAGTTTTCGGGCGACCGCGGGGTTTTATTTTTAGATCAAAATTTCCATGTCGGAAGCGTTTAAACCAATAAAAAGTCATGCGTTCGTTTGTAGTGTTCACTTCGGACACGTAATTAATGTTGCTAGCCGTTTTTGCGGCGTGAAACCGCGACGGAACTCGTATTCCATAATTACTCGTATTTTTATCGTGTCCATATTGATGAAAAAGACACAAATGTAGTGAAAACATATCACTAATCAATAAACAAATGGCTGGATTTTAAAATAGAATTGCATATTTATAAAAGAAAATTCATTTGAATTTAGAATTTATGGCCAGCCATAGAGAAATTACGTTTAAAATGGCCAGTATTGTAAAACGGCAACTTCATTGGGAAAGACCTATTATATAGAAGTAGGTCAAGTATTATTTTTCGTTTAAGCCTAACACCCTTCGCCTTCGGGGAAGCTTTGCCTAGCAGCTGTTGCTGAAATATTTATGATAATTAATGACTTCCTTATTTGCACTTAATGTTACCATTCCGGAAAGGAACACTTCTAAACACCATCCTAAATATAAATTACCTTTTTTATCGTCAGATCTATGGAAAGTGAATTAAGTAAAAAGTTCATGGCACACCATAGCCATAATGTCTCACTGGACATCAACCCGAAACATGTATTAATATTTTTATTTGCATGAGCAACAGCCATGTTTGGTTTATTTATGCGAAATTACAGCGGTCAATAGCGCTGTACTACACCGTTTTGCATGGAACGATCTGTGTTCGTGCCGAGTGTGTAGTAATACATATTTGTGTTTGTAGAGTGTGCTTATACATTTGTGTATGTAGAGTGTGTAGGTACTGTGTACTTGTGTGCGATAATCTCGGGAAACACTTTACCGTTTTGTGGTCCCACCCGGTTTATATCTTTAATTTCGTTTGCTTTTACTGATGGCTGTGCGGAATGGTTTTCGTGAAGTGAAAATACAAGTTTGACGAAATTATAGATACTCGTGAAGAGAATAATGATTGCGCAGCTAGTGAATGACTTAAGTAATAATTTCTAGTACGGTAGGTAATTATATAATCCATACCAATCCGCCTGTCTGTATTTTACCTTTTCACACCTAAACTATTGAACGGATTTCAATAAAAAAATGACAAGGAGATAGATGACATCCTAGGAAAGGATATAGGCTACTTTTTCTCTCAAAAATAATCTTAAAGGGGATGAAAGTTTGTATAGGACACCTAGCATAATCTTAAGATATTAAAATTCAAATTTATGCTGTTGGTAGGAAATAAAGAATTACGAGTTTCAGCGTTTTTGTAAAAACATCTGCCAAGGGGTAAAAAAAGGCTTGATTTTAAAATTAACATGTATTGTTGTTGTTTTTTTTTGTGAACTGCTTATCAAGAGATTTAAGGGATTAGAAATAGAAAATAAAAAAGTTATACCTAGTCCGTATCTTGAAGTAACATTTAGTCTTTATTTAATTAAAATCGACGCACTTGGTCAAAAGCGATTACAATTTAAAATATTAAAATAACCTTTCTAACATGTAGGAATTACCTAGTCAATGGCGGCAATAGCGTAGGTATTACAAAAAATTGATTACGTTAAGTCATAAAGAATCATAAAAACCTGTTTTATTTATTTAAAAATATGAGTAGGTCCCGCGCCCTGAGGGTTCCGTCTCAAAGCCCGCTCAGCTGCCCGAATTTCCAATTCCGGATTGAAATCCGAGAAATCACGGTATAGCGGACAGACTTCCGGCGGGATCTCAGCGTGGCATGGAGAGTGTGATTGTCGCAACCCAGCGCTGGGCACGCCACAATTGCGGCGATAAGTCCCCTCTTTGAGGAGTGACTAGAGAGGCGCCAGGGCGTCCTCACCTTCCGCCTGACGCATGTCCTCACCGGACACGGTTGTTTCGGGAGGTTCCTGTTCCGGATAAGGCGGGAGGAAACGCCCGGGTGTCACCATTGTGTAGATCGACCGGAGGACACGGTGGAGCATACGGTGGAGGTCTGCTCGGCTTGGGCGGAGCACCGTCGTGTCCTCGTGGAGGCGATTGGCGGTGGCGATCTCTCGCATCCGGCCCTGGTCCAGGCCATGGTACGGAGCGAGAGGGCTTGGGAAGCCGTCACCTCCTTCTGCGAAGCAATAATGTACGCAAAGGAGGAGGCGGAACGCGTGAGAGAGAGGCAAAATTCGCGCCCTCACGCCCCTAGCCGCCGCAGGAGATGCCCTGGGCGTCGGGAGTCGCAGGCCGATTCCCGGCCACCGTAGGCGTGGGCTTGCGAACGGCGAGCAATGGGCAGCTCGCCGTTCGATAAGGACCAGGCCCGGGTCGACGGCGCGTTACGTTCCACGCGCGCCTCAAAGAGATGTCAGCACCAATGACGGGGTCCGCTAGGGCCAATGCCTAGGGTTGCTGGGGTTGCGGGCGTACCGTGGCCCATGGCACAGGCAAGTGAAGGAACACGCGTGGGTTTTAGTCAGTAAGAGTCTGACACCCGAATTTCCAATTCCGGATTGAAGGGCACATAATTTTTCAATTGAAAAAATAACTATTAATAGAGTGGAGTGGACGTATTTGAATGAATTACAGACTACATGTTACTTCAAGACAGTTTGGACAGCAATTTAATATTTTCAGTTCATAAATTACCAATTTTCGGGTTTTTCTCTTTACTTAAACTGTAAGACCTTTCTTCTCGCCAAACTTCATGCTGCTAGGTAAACGGAAAGTACCTATAAGGCTTTGGTTTATGTGCGAGTTTCAATATAATATGCGGCAATGACAGTATTTTTCTATTTTTCTATCTTGACTTGGAAGTTAATCAAACTTCTTTACAGCTCCAAGGGACCGCAGATCTATGTTTTTGATATATATTTAAACTTGATATCTCCACGTGTTCCTGAGAGAAAGGGCCTTGACAGACAGTAAATATCTCTTATAACGGTTAAAAATTTTCATTTTGAGGTATGGAACCCTAAAAAAGATTTTTATTTGAATTTATTATCTGCCTGTCTGTCTCTTTTTTACCTTTTCATACCGTAGATGAAAGGCACAGGGATGACCTGGGTTAGAACATAGGATACTATGAATCCCAGTAGTTCGTTCTTGTGGAATAATTTCAAAAGCTTTATATGTTTTTTTTTATTTTTTTATTTAAGATGGGTTTGCTCTTGACTGTAGTCTAGGTCAGTGGAGACAGAGACAAAGTCGACGATAGAGTGAGCTTACCCAGAAGAAGCCTGTTCACTCTCACTTTGAAGAGATTAGAGTTGTAGCGTTCGGAAACACAGATGCAGGCAGAGAGTTCCATTTTGTTCTGCTTTTCTTTTCATATGAAGTTTAATTTTTCTTCTTCAAGAACGTTAAGCTACTCATGCTACGAGTGTCTCCACACCATTAGACACTCTTTTATTAACTATTAATCTGCGCAGTTTTGAACTTGCAACCTATCACGCGCCAGTCCGCGCTTTGACCATGGAGCTATTGAGCTTTACTAAGAAACCACAACATTACTTACATAAATGTCTTAAATGGAACTGCTGTGTCACAGTCTCTCCTCTGAACTTGACCTGATGTAACACTACACTACCCAACTTACAGTAATCGTTATTGTGTGTCTTCATAATGGATACCACCACCTAACAAAGGGTTTAATTTAAAAAGTGGGTACCTACCTAGTTCATTGTTTAGTTTTGTGAAGCCCTGGATGAAATATAACTGCATATAGGTGTTTCATAAAAAAAAATGGAAACTATAATTTTGTTTTTACAGGGAGACAGTTTAATAATTGTATAAAAAATTCCTTGTTGAATAAATGTTAATAGTTTGGAGGTGTTGATCTTTACAGTAAAGATTCAAAACTGCGACTTATATTAAATTATACGTTTTATAAATTAATATAAAGTCAAGTTAGTGCTAAATGGTTGGAGTAGGTAGTCGACAAAAATTCCCGAGAAATTGAAATTTCATTATGGTTCAAGGTATCTAACTGTCACATAGACACATAGATCGTGTCGTTCAACCTAAGAGTGGTAAAGCAATTACGAGGTCGACTGTACATAAATATTTCAAACTAGTACTAGTTGTACGGACGGGGAATAGCCAAGAATTTAATTTCACATTTTAATATACCTACAAATAACAAAAAAAAATAAGTTTTTTTATGTACAAATAACAGCTTTTTACTGAATGCATATGAAAGTATATACGGTACTTATAAAAAAATATCATCTTGTTTAAAATGTTCTATCTGTCTGTCTTCTTGTTTGTTCTGGATAATCTCTGAAACGGCTGGACCGAATACGAAGGGACTTTCACTGGCAGATAGCTGATGTTATAAGGAGTAACATAGACTTTTGTCCCGGTGGTACGTTCACGTAATTTCCGACATCCACGTGGGCGATGCCGCGGGCAGCAGCTAATTGAAAATAATATTAAAATAATTTAAAAAATTACGCTATACGCGCACCTAGGTAATGAAATATATCCGAAAAGCACTGCATGCACTGCACTGCGTTTCAATAAAATTTGCTGAAACTGAAAATGTCACGGAGCGTGGACAATTCTCGAAAAAAAGCGACCAACTACGAGTCGGTCTCACACACGAAAGGTTCCGTACCACCGCACAATATTTAACACTTATTTTTTTTATTCTTTAGTAAATAAACACGTTTCCTATAGCGGCCGTAGTACCTACCCACACTCTGTGATAAAATCAAGTGTCTACCTATTACCGTTCCGAAGCTACAGCCTTGTGATAGATGGACGGACAGACGGACAGCGGAGCCTAAGTAATAGGGTTCCGTACGGAACCCAAAAATAAAAGTGAATTCCACGGTTGAGTTGTTGATGAAAGATGCTGATTAGTTTCAGGGTTCCATCCAATCTATAGTTCCGTCAATAGTGAATGTTGTTTGAAAAGGCTAGTTCGCCCAATGTTGAAACGAATTAATTGAAACACGAAACAATGTGTACGTATGAGCAAATTGGTTTTAGAATTCGACACAACATTTTGAGGTGGATTTTGGTACCTAAAGGATTATAATTGCCGACTGTTTAGAGTGTGTTCTATTAGAGTTTGTAGGCAAAACGCCACGGGGCACAAAATAGACTATCAGAATGACAAAACATTGAATTTTCTGACTTACTTCACACACACGATTTTGCTCAACCATGCCCCAAATGCCCCAAATGCTGAAAAAATGCTATAAAGTGGTTTTTATTCTATTTTAGGCCTAGTGACCTCTCTCTTATTCCCACGATAGGTATCTACGACTTGACAAAACATCAAGATTAATCAAAAAAAAGTTTATAGCAGAAATATTAATTATTATATTCTTAAACCATTTCCAATAAATTATCATATTGATGTTGAAAATCGCATCAAAATCCGTGGCGTAGTTGAGAATAATCGTAACAAAGACACGCCGTCACACAGACGGACATGAAAAGCGACTTTCATTTAAGGATGGCCCAGACGGAGACGGCGCAGCGGGATGAGCTAGACTCCTCTAATAAAGATTGCTCCTGGGCAGCTCTGGGCAAAGAGAGGTGGACAGAGAGTAGGGAGGCATTGCCTAACAGTAGGACGATAATGGCTAATAATAATAAATGTATAGCTATACGTAATATGCGTTGGCTCTCTTAATAATACACATTGTTTTATCAAGACAATAAAAGAACAAATAGAAGGAAATAATGTATATTTGTTCAGAAATCGGCCTCAATTACTCCAAACCCGCAATCACAGCCATACTAATAGACAAAGGAAACTATTCGTACATTCACTGATTCCCAAATCGCAGAGCCACTTCCCATCGATCCTCCCAAAATTATTGAGTGTAAGAGGCGATTGTGTAACAAAGAGAGGTAATATTTCATCCCCGTCCCTCGGGCCTGTCCACTACAAGTTATAACCTCCACAGTTCCACGTAAGGCTTCTTGGAACAAAGTTGGTCGCCATCCGTTTAGCTGGTGATTTACTTATGACTAACGTGCATAATGTACGTAACTATGTTGGGTGTATGTGCTGCTCAGGAGGTGTTATTTGTTTGGATGTTTTAATTGGTATTCGTAGTAAGGCATTTTTGCGATCTTGGTATGTTGAGAAATTGGTACGGATTTACTTACTCCTGTGTAGTAGAAGCCGCAACGTCTTGTTAGATTTTTAAGTGCAATGCACTGTTATGAAAACTGATAACTGATTCTTTATTATTTCAGAATAATCAACACCCACTAATTTTACCTACTTACGGTGAAAGCCCGCGAAATTTCGTTTTTTTTGCAAAGAAACGTAAGATGATTTTTGCGGATTAAATTGAAGGAATCACCTCAAGTAATGATAACGCAAAGTTTCTCACAACTTCAAATTCTCAATTTAGAAACCGATTGTGATTCAGGATATCGATTATTAAATTAATTTACAACGACTTATAAAACAAGTGACAATTAAAAGACTTTCTCCAGTCTATGTTGGACATCATATTAATACAGTTTCTTCATAGCAATATCAATAACTTGAAGGACGGACAGTTCTAGTTTACCAAGCGTACCTACCTGAAGGTGAGAGCTATCCAATATATATCCCGTCTATATTCATGTACCCTATATATTGTATTATTCTCCATGCGAGGGGCATGCCTCAGTGCCGCGAATACGTTCTGATAAATCACGAAATATTGGTGAGTTCACCTTTGACATTCAATATCGACAACACAACCCACATTGCAAAATCCAACTCTATCTATACAGCATAAGGTTGAGGTTTCTTCGGTGTTGTTTCAATATGATATTGTCTCGGTAGGGCTGCCACGCACTATGAATATGTGAGGTGTTACACTACTTTCTACGGGATATAGACGCGACGTGTGTCGAACGAGCGACTATGTGTTTACACGGTATCTTACGCTATCAATTTCCTTTAATATTTGTGACACGTGCAATCTTGGTAGATTTGTTGCAGACCTGTATGACTAGTGTTCGATTGAACACTAAAATAGTGCGAGAAATGTGTTTTTTTTTGCTATGAGACTAGATTCGTTTCTGCAGTTTATTGTCAATACTTACCCAAAGAAATGAACACATTCTTTTCTTTTTTTTTACAAAAATAAGAAAATAAAATAGAAAACTCTGCACACCATGACAAGTTACATTTATGAATGCTCTGTATTGTGCAGTATAGATAACTAATTTGGATAGGTAATACCCATGGATACAGTTCCTCTCATTAGCAGAAGTTCTAGTAACTGGTTGCAAGAAGTTCAAAAGCCGTAATTAATATTTAGTGTTTATATTTCTAATACGTCAGAAAATCAACTTCAAGCCAACGTCAAAGCGTGTGTCATGTGGTCTCGTCAATTTAAGCCTCTGGTTCGTAGACCAACAAGTATAATTAGATGTTTTCGCAATTCGTTGTATACATAATGTATACAAAATGTACCTACGTGTAATATACCAATACATACATATGACCTATAAGCATGGCTACACTTTAGGACCGTAGTTAGTTTATCAAACTATTTCAAATATCGTCAAAGAGAGTTTATATATTTGCACAGAAATTTCAAATACTTATTTTAAGGTTTAGAAATTATCAGAACATTATAAATATTATATTCTAAAAATTAATATTAAAATTATTATTGTAATGTCAATTTTTTTTTTAATTATTTCACACCTCTTACCAACCCTTCGGAGCAACAGGCGTGATGTTATGTGGACGTGTGCATTTGAAAACAATTTAATTGTAGAATAATCGGGTAATAGGTACGCGAGCAGGACAAGTATAAAAAGGGACAATAAGTGCAAATATTTAAGGGAGAGTTATGGATCTTATAATTAATAGCTTTTGCCCGCGGCTTCGCCCGCGTGGATGTCGAAAAATATCCGACGGGAACGTACAATCGGGATTAAAAAATAACCTATAGGTTAATCCAGGTTATAAACTATCTGTGTGCCAAATATCATCTAAATCCGCTCATCCGTGTTTGTGCAAGCCGGAACATACATACAAACAAACAGACCAAAAATTCTAAAAACTATATATTCAACATCAGACTCGAATATTCAATGTAATATTTGACTTCGTTACTATTTTATTTTACGTCATCTGCGTAGAGTATAAATTCTTTTTTTCTAGATAATTATGAATTAGGTATTATAACAATAACAATAGACCTTTCTTCATGGCTAATTGTCCTCTACTACGTGTGATATTTGAGGAATACTGTAAAGAAATACCTGCTGTAAAGGACCGGTACCTACCTAAATCCTTCACAGTATTTCTCTATATACGATGTTTTTCACTAATTCGGAAGCGGGCACTAAAACAACCAGGCTAGTTGGAGAGCTAACACGTGAGCAAGCCACATAAAATTGGCCGTGGGAGAAACAGTCTTGCCGCAAATCAACTCCAGCAAATTTTAGAGTTTGTCCCTGTGACTATAAGCCGAAATATTAGTGAATTTAAATAAAAAAATAAAGAACTTTAATTAAAAATAAAATTTCATCCCCCTTTTCACCCCCTTAAGGGTTGAAATTCTAACAACACCGTTGCGTTAGATAGTAGTGATTTTTCTTCGAAAATTAATGATTTTCAACTTTATCCCCCGTTTTAACCCTTCGGGGGTAGAATTATCAAAAACGTTGAGATACGTATTGATTAATTTTCAATCGTCAGTCTAAAATCAAAATTTGAAGATCCTAACTTCAAAACTGACGGACTTTCATACAAACTTCCATCCCCTATTTTTCCCCTTTAGGGGTGGAATTCCCAAAAATCCTTTCTTAGTGGATACTTACTCTTCACAAAGAACACACCCTCCAAGTTTCATGTCTCTAGGACCAGCGGTTTGGGCTGTGTGTTGATATATCAACAGTCAGTCAGTCAGTCAGTTTCTCCTTTTATACATATATAATATAAGATTGTTCAAAATATCAAATACCTAAGGTCAAAATCTATATCAAAACAGTGGTTTTTAACCATTCACTATTACATATAAAACAGGGAATACTAAATCTCTCTCACTATTTGCCCTGTTTGTTTTGTCTGCTCTTAAAACCGCGCAGTAAGTGCAAAGCGACATGTCCTAATACTTGGCTAACTTAAATCGAACATCAGCTACCTACGGGGCTTCATTTAACCTTCCCAACTTGAGAATGAATATTTTACTGTTAACTTAATTTTTTTTCTTTATATTTTTAGTAATTAAACTTTATTGATAGTTGCAACGTGGCTTGCTTTTGATATTATTTCTATAAACTACTGAAACTAAGTTTTGTAGTCAAGCAAAGCGTTCCTCGCTTATGCTTGGAAGTGGGCATACTTAGCTACGTCAATATAATGCAAAAGGTATAACATTTTGTGAAACTGTGCTGCCACCAGATCAATCTGCAGGGCTAAGCTTTGGTACCCAAGGGATAAAATATGTGCCATTTAGCAAGCGGAACTGAGAGCTGTCCATGTTGCGCCAGATGTACAGGGTGGTCAGAGCTTTTTATTTACTTGGTAAGATGTATACATATCTAGGTACAACCACTGTACATTAAAGTTAATATCGGCACCAAAAGTAACCATTTAGATGCACTTTAATAAAGTTTAAAGTTAGGCCACTAGTCTTATTAAATTCAGAACTCATAACATTCTTAGAAAACTGTAATAGCGAATTAAGACAGCTAAGATCTAAGTCACAAAGGACTTGTAAATGAAATTAACAGAATCTAGAACGTTCTATTGTAATACAGGCCAAAGACTAAGAACTTATTCATTAGGATCATAGAATATTAATTTGTTTGCGCTAGATACCGTTTGTTTGTTCGTTACTAATTGAGAGACGTCTTGGCTGACCTGACTGACGACTCGCCAGATATTGGTATCAAGATAAAAGTAGTCTATGTCTTACCCCAGGTCTATCAGTGTGTTAAATCAAAGTCAAAGCATTTATTTCAAACAGGCACATAAAAGGCACTTTTGAACGTCAACAAATTTCATCCAAATCAGTTCAGCCGTTGAGGCGTGAAAAGGTAACAGACTGACAGGGTTAGTGTTGCATTTATAATATTACTAGCTTTTATCCGCGGCTTCGCCCGCGTGGAAGTACGAACGGTATAAAAAGTATTATATGTGTTAATCCAGGTTATTTAACTATTTGCGAGCTGAATGTCATCCAAATCCGTTCAGCTGATTTTGTGAGATTGAGGTGTCCAAACGTAGAAACTTGCACATTTGTAATACTATTAGGATTGTAGAGATTATTATGAATACTATAGATTAGGGTTTAAAATATCTTTAACCCTATCAGCTTAACATGCAAGATATCAACAAGATTCTGCGGTCATCTTCTTTTGCGTTGGCATGAGAGAATTTCTTATACCAGATAATGATCTGTAAAATAAAAACTCAGTCACGTGCCTAACTGCCCTAAAAATTACGGATGAAATAAGTACCTATGATGACTAATTCGTAATACTAATTTCTTTATTCACATTCTTTCATCGTGTTTGGCTTATCTCCTCTAAACTTAATTCCAGAATATAAATGAAGAAATTCATTGCATTTTAATGTTTGGCTTTTCATAATATTTTATTGATACCTAGGCACTATTTAGAAGCACAGCATTTTAATAAAATTAAGAAATAATTTAGATTCACACTAAATATTAATTGCATTATTCCTACCAAAATGTTCACCCGTCTACTAACCCAAAACTAATTAACGCTATAACAACATCCCACTTGAGAGGCAACACAAAAACACAGCACATCTCCGCTCATCTCCACTCGCTACTAAAGGTACTGTAGCTTTGACAAACGTTCATTAGATGCAGCTAGGCAGCGTCATTAGCCAGACACTTGACACCCCCCGCTCCACCCGCTCCACCCCCTTGCACACCCTGGTTCACCCCTCAGCGTCATTATAAAATATCCCACACGCCGTTACAGCCACACGCGTTATAACAAATGCGGAAAAACTACGTCCTCATTGAAATATGAGGTTAAACTTATTTATGTGCACTCGTTTCTCCATGCGGCCGGAGTTAAATAAAAATACTTTGAATGCGTTTTATATGCTTCTCATTTATTTTTACATACTGCTCTCCTTGAATGAGAAATAAAAGAAACCAATTGAATATGCTCTTGCTTGCGGCACTACTGGTCGAGCGAAAAAAGTACATTTGGCAGGATTAAATTAAATTCTCTTTGTGAATAAACCATAAACAGTTAGCTGGTCAAAACTAACAAAATTAACTAGTCCATAAAGTGGGTAAGCTAACCACCCAAAAGCTAGTTTTTAAACGAATTAACACTAGAGTAATTCGCAAAATTAAACATAATTTTGTAAAACAATTCTCTCTCGTAGACGTTGTCTACGACAGGCGTAGCGGGCTCTACGAAAACGCTACGATTTAATTAATGCATTTCCAGAAAACGGGTTAAAAGCTTTGCTTTGCACACAGTGAGCTCATTGTTGTTATGTTGGTTTGTTTTATGTGAAATCTGTTACATATACAAAGTATATATTGAAAGTAAACTAGCTATGTGAACACTTTGACCTCTATTGCCCAAGAAGCAATTAGTGAGATTGAACTACGTCACAATGGGGCTTAATAGTAGTTTTTGTGAGCCAATGAGGGTTTTAATGTAAAAAATATAAGAGTGGTAATGGATCCTATTAGCACGTCTACGATGCTTGGGATCTAGATCAGAGTTCTTTTTTAGTAACAGTTGACATAGCCATGTCGTTGAGTTTTTTACTTAATTTTATAAACACGCATTATTTCCCCAAAGGGATAGGCAGAGGTGTACCTACTACTCGGACCTACCAGTACACCCACATTTTGTCAACTGTGTTTTAGTCTCATGTAATAGGGCGTGAGCCTATTGATATCAATCGGGCATACATCCAGACTATGAACTGCTACTGAGATATTCCTGATAAAAAAACCCATTTACCCTTTTCCTAACCTGGTAATCGAACCCCGAACGTCCTACTCAACAGTAGCGCTTGCGACCACTAGACCAACGAGGCTTTCTAAATACTATAAATAAGGTGCTATAAAAATATCTGCCACGGCTGCAATGGGAGACAGTATTGTGTTTATAGATTACAAAAGTAAAGATAAATTATTGATTATTTGTCACATTTTTTTTCATACAAAAATAATTACGTATAAAATTGAACTGATTTTTTAGCATAAAACCATCCCGTAGACTTATAAGCTGTTGCCGCACCGCACCGAATTCATTCAAAAACGCCGGCGACGACATGCATAAACTGTTGCCATTCTGATCGGCCCCGCGCGCCCCTACCCCCACCCGCACTACCCCGTTCGTCGCAAGCGCCAGCCGACGCGACCGGGCGGTCGCCAGTCGGCCCCCGCGCGCCCCCACGCTCACCCGCACTACCCCGTTCGTCGCACGCGCCGTCGCCAGTCGCCATCAGCGTACGGGACTTTTTAAACGGTGTGTGGTACGGCGGTGAAAGGTGGATAGGCCGAGGAGGGCCAGTGCCGTGGCCTCCTCGCTCACGGGTTTAACCCCTCTAGACTTTTTTTTGTGGGGTCGTGTAAAGGACCTTGTGTACGGCCAAACCGGACATGACATTAGAAGTGTGGAAGAACTAAAAAGGCGCATCAAACGCGCATTTAGGCAAGTTAAAAGTGAAACGGACACATTAGATAAAGTGAAGAGACATGTACGTAAGCGTGCCTTCATTTATGTGCAACGCGAAGGCAGACTTGTGCAACAGTTTTGTAGATAAGTAGGTAGGGAGTGTGTAAATAACTGTAAATACAGTGCAATTGTTGTAAATAAGATGATTAACTTTTAAACACGCCAAGTTACTGTAATTTATCGTTATTTGATATTAATCTAAGTACCTATTGTTGGGGCCCTCAGCACCAGCGGGGTGCCTTAGGACCACAACAACAACAACAACCTATTGTTTAAAAATAATAAGAAAAAAATTGCGATTCTTACACTAACTTGACAGTCCAAAGCCTGTTTTAAGTGTGATGGGAAGTTTATCATCATAGTTACGTCAGTTTTTTGGAAGAATGCGGTAGCTGGTAAGTAATTGCACTTTCAAAACACTTGGCGTATTATTGCGTACCTAGTAGATTAGGTAGTGACGAACTAGTCAGCTGATATCAGTTTTCATTCAAAGACCAGATGGAAAGAGATAGCAGTTGTTTTCATTGACGAAGCGACCCATCGCGCGTAATTTGTGAACCACATTATGCAGAGTAGAGTCAATGTTATTTTAACTACTTTATTTTCTCAAATTGAATTAACTGTTCCGGGGTACGAAATTTCTTCACTATTGTAATCTATAAACACAATACTACCTCCCATTAAAGCCGTGGCAGATATTTTTATAGCACCTTATATATATAAATACTTTATTTATACATTTAAAAAACCGTATATTATATGACTGGCATGCACTTCTCACTATGTAGATTTCGTAGGTGATGTGATAGGTAGAAATACGTAGTAAGTAATAAGTCCCAAGTACACAAGAAGAAGAATGAACGTTTATTAGATACACAGTCACAGGTTTCAGTTCACACACACAAGAGTTCCACTTAGTTAAGAAGGAGTGGTAGAAATACAGATAACAGAGAACAGCACGGATAAACAATTAAACGTAGATATAAGAAGGTTATGGATTATTAGTTTTATCCTATTACAACATTAAAGTTCCTATTTGTCCTATTATAACATTAAAGTTCCTATTTATCCTATTACAATATTAAAGTTCCTATTTGTCCTATTACAACATTAAAGTTCCTATTTATCCTATTACAATATTAAAGTTCCTATTTGTCCTATTACAACATTAAAGTTCCTATTTATCCTATTACAACATTAATGTTCCTATTTGTCCCATTATAACATTAAAGTTCCTATTTATCCTATTACAATATTAAAGTTCCTATTTGTCCTATTACAACATTAAAGTTCCTATTTGTCCTATTACAACATTAAAGTTCCTATTTGTCCTATTACAACATTAAAGCCGACGCTACTCGCCACTATTTGTAATCCAATCGTGTTCTTAAATTAATTAACAACCTTTGTTTGATCCCATTGTGATCCAGCCCTCACACAATAGCAGTGCGACTCACACAATGGTCCATATTGGCCATGCTACCGTTTGTCCTATTACTATTCTACACAACTATTGGGGGTTAAACCTTACATTTTTTTCTGTTTAAGGAACTATTTCGTTGGCTTTTGAAGGTATTCAGTAGATTGTGTAATTAAATTTTAATTAATAAATTACTTTATTTCAGACCTTGATCCATATGGTGTTAGTAATACACACTACTTGTAAGCTATGTTAGTAACAAACGAGAAAAAAAAAGATTTAATTCATATATCTGCTGCACTCACCAGACGCACCGGGTATAAGTACATGTACACGTACCCAATTCGCCATAAAGGTGCAGCACGGCTTATCACTAATGACCTTCAGAATGGAAGCAGATCAGAAGATTTCAAATCAGAAAACCAAGCAGCAGGTATCTAGTCTGTGATCTACTGGTTGTATTTTTCTGTGTCGTACCAAAGGTGGTTTTGCTATTTCGAGTTTTACCACTGACCTACCTACTGTTATTACAAACGGTACAAGGATATTTTGGCGCATGGCTAAAATTGAAACTAAGGCCAAGTTTTTTTTTATTTTTTCAACACATATCTGTGACAATTTCATAAATATTTACCAACACTGCCTCCCTGTAAATGTCTATCAGGCGCTAAAAGATTCTTGTGGCACTTAACAATACCAAAACAATCATCAATCGTAGGTAAAGATTGCTTTACCATGTAGCTTCTCCAGTCTTACACGTTGAGGGAAGTGTTCTCGAGTTATTTTGTCAGACATTGCTGGCAGCGAAGTGAAGGCAAGGGAATGGTTTTACAGTGTTGTTTTGACAATGAAAACCTATTTATTTGGAGGCCGTTTTGAATGAATTCGTTATGATTGCCAAGAAATTTTCGCAGCACAATCAATTAATTTAGTCTGTAACTTTACACCCGTAAATATCGTAAAGGCTCCAAAATGTTTTACGGTATATTCGTTTTCTATATAATATTCCATTACAATATTTACATGAAATTAGGTAACGTTTTACCACCGATCTTATTATATATTTATTTATTATAATCGCTCGCCCACCGATCTTACTATGCCTCTATTTCTGCAAACAAGAAATGGCTCAGAATAACAAGCTTCACATTCAAATAACCACGAAAACACACTCCACTTAACCGCAATGAGGTCCGCACACTAATTCAAACGCGAATACATAATCCTTTCACCTGTGTCTTACATAATTAGAGCACATCGTTACGCCAGTGCGCTCACGCCCTTACACGCTTCACACGCCACTCGTCGTGTGAACAAGGCTTTAGAGTGGCTCTGACGTCACTTTATTCGTAAACTTATTAAGTATGTGTTTCATAAAGGTTGTGGATGTAAGGGGGGGTGTTCGAGTAGATGCTTTTAAATTTGCCTGTGCGTAATATGGTGCAAATAGAATTACAGTACCTTTGAAATAAAACTTATTAAGTATTTTATATAATTAATCGATTTGTTTGTTTTTAAGTGTACAGTCAGCATCACGATGCGGGTGGTACCCCCCTTGAAAGTTGTACAGTACCTATAAAAAATGGTTAAAAAAAACTAAAAACACGCTTTTTAAGAATTAAAAAGTAGCAAATAATTTTCAATAAGTTAATAAGAATAGAATGATTAACAAATAAAGATATTTTATTGTTAATAAGCGTGGGGTGCTAGATGTCAATTATTGTAAATATTTGTAAAAATAGGGTCATCGTGAAAATATGTTTTTCTTGTTAATTTTACTACTAGTTACTCTATTCTTATTTTAATCTTATTGAAATTTATTTTCTACTTTTTAGTTCGGTTATCTACAAAAACGTATTTTTTTTTAAAGTATTCATCATCATCATCGTCATCAGCCTATAATGTGCCCACTGCTGGGACACAGTCCTCCCCTCTGTGAGAGGGAGTGGGCCTTAAACTGTTTAAAATTATTAACCATAGTTAAACTAATAATTATTTTATATTTTTCAGTGCGGCTAACTACAAAAGCGTGTTTTTTTTGAGAAACAAAGTTCTTTTAAGTGGTTTACAGTAGATAGCACTAGCAGAAATCGTCACGTAGCGAAAAAGCGTTATGCCTCTAAGCGACCTTCCTTTTTTTTGTTTTTCTTACTGTCTCTTTTTATTTTATACGGTTGTATGTGTATGTGTGTGTGAGTGTGCAAGTTTTGATATTATATCGTTGACTGTAAGCATTGTGTACGTTCAACGATATATCCTCAATTCTATACACATGTAAATATTTTTAGTGTCACAAGAATGCAGTAATATACTCAATGAAAATCTACATTTTATAACAAGTTTTGTTTTTTTTTAAATATCTCAAAGAACTTCTAAAAAATCGTTAATCCTGAGGATCCTGGCAAGGATAATGGGACAAACTATTTAAATTATTGCATTGTCATCGGTCTTTGATAAGTGTGCGAAGTTTCAAATAAATCCGACGTTTTGAACGGGATGAAACTCAAGTTCAAAAATTCCGTTACACACATACATACCAAGCTAATAAAAGCATGTTAAAAACCAAACTGAGTGTCTTTACTAGAAATCCTGTTATTAACACCAATTAAATAGTCCGTCGAATGGGGATCAAACTTACAACTTCTAGCTGACTACTCCAAGCCACCATTGGGCTATTGTCGTTTTTCATTTGTTAACACTGAAAGTAATCAGTTAATTTGACAGTGACAAATTATTGAGATACATCGGCAAAAACTTCGACATTGATAATGTCAAAATGTTAATGTACCAATCCGCTGTCAATCAAAGTTGTTATTTCAATCAATCTAAATCCAATTTCTTTCAGCTGTTTACAACATGGCTGAAAATTCTGTTTTCTACACATTCATTGAACTTCAAAGGCTACATAATTGAAAAATCTGGTGCCTTAGTTTCAGTCTGCTACGGATGTGAGTACAGTCAGCAAAATATGGAGGTGTGCAGGCAATCAATGAACATGAACTAATAAGTTTTACGCAGGCAATTGATATTTTGCGTGAGTAAAAACTTCCTATGCCACTCTCTGATTAGTAAAGTTATGAAAAGACGTGACAACAGACCTCTGAGTTTTTTTTCGCCATTTCTTTTTTTTATGACGAGTAAATATGATTCCGATATCCGGTTTACAGAATAAACAGTTTCATTTCATTAGCAGATAAAAAAATAAAATAAAATGAGAAAGTTCCAATTATTCTGGGCTCTCTTTTATTCAGCTCATTGTACAAAGGTACCGTTCGGTTGCAATATTGGAAAAGTTTCCTTCAATTTCATTCGTCAAATATTTTCTTAGCTAGTTTCCAATGCGTCAGATAAGTTTAATTTGTTTTTGGTTTATACGTTTATGATTAGAATGAGAAATTAATGTTCAGATTCTTTTGAATGCTCTTTGATATGACATGTAAGCATAGCACCTGCGGAATGTTCAGTTACAATTCGATTAACAGTTGGTAAAAAATGCAAGAGTGCGCATCGAACAAAAGTTTTATTATTCACAAAAACCTCCAATAATTTCATATTAAAAATACCAACTAAAGTTCGGTTCACATCTTCGTAATAAAATTATAAAGCCACACACTGACAGACAGCGCAGCCCAAACCACTGGGTCTAAAAACATGAAATTTTGCACAACAGTTCTTTTTATAACGAAACGTGACCATTAAGAAAAGATTTTTGAAAATTCATCCCCTAAAGTGGTTTCATTTCTCCTTAACACAGGCTATATTTTAGCATATCTAGGAGAGCAGTACTTCACTCACCTTTATTGTTTATCTGAACCTATAGATTGGGCGATTTTTTGAACAGACTATTTGTTGTATTTGACACTTGCCAGCAATTTAAATATCTTAATAACCTTACAATTCTCTACCAGGTACTGTTTAAAACTAAACTGCGCAACAATACCTAGACAAAGTTGAACAGTTTGCGCTTACCAGTGAGCCGCTTGCAGCGCTGAATCGACGATTAGCCGTCTAGCATAGCTTGTTAGTTCCCCATACAATGTTAACGTCTGGCGACTTGATTAAAGGTGCGGGCTTATTGCCTTTGATGGTCAATGCTGGTATTCTGAATTTTTTATTACACTTTGAAAACGAAAAGAGATCGATTTGGTGAAGGAAACTTTGTGGGAGTACCATGACATTTCTGGTTTTAAATTTCGTGGTGATCAATGCGCGTTCCTTCGCTGTATGTCATGAGCCTTTTGACGGGACAGCGGTGAAAGCATGGTGGTTTTTATCTTCGAATTTTTTGTAAATTGAAACGTCATAACGTAAAATGTTCTTAGTTTTGACAGATCTTAGTCGTTTTCGTCGTATTCTAGGATAGAGAAGAATTTTATCGAATAGTTGTCGTCACTTGAAAGTGGGTCATAATGATTCTTTGATGGCTATATGAGGTTACGAATGGTGGCCACCATCTTGGATTTTAATTTTCTGTTTTTTTCTGCATCAGTACTCCGAAAACTATGAAAATTACATGATTTAAATGACGACGATAAAATAAATTATATCGCCGCAGTTTGGAGATTATGTGTTTTTTATGATGATGTAAGAGAAGGTTCTACCTGGTTTACTAACCAGGTAGAACCTTACTATCAGCTGTATATACTGTTTACTATCAGCGACATGAGAACATAAGACATGATTATGACCATGTTTGTGGCACATTAATTGGATGCGTTTCATCGGAACTCTCGGAAACATTCAAGTTATTTATAAAATATAAATTTTAATTATAAATATAGCTTTGAAACTGTTACAACGTATAAAATTATAAGAATTCAGTATATTTGGAAATAACTGGATTGTTAACAATGGGGAATATTGATATTTTCTTTATGAATATATTTCCCGAATTTAATGATAAGGTTTTCGACTTCTTGGAGAGTTCACTAAACTATTTAATATAATTTCATTTCCGGGAAACTAACAGCATTTTTTTTAATGATCGTCGTTACATCAGGAAGCTGCTACTATTTATTTAGTGTTTATTTTTTGGTCCGCTTTTACTTCGCCTTTTTGGAAACCATAGTTGTCGATTTTTCAAAGCAGATTTTTAGACTGTGCGTGCGTGTTAATATACAACTATAAAAAAAAACTACACTCACAAAATAAACTCGCAAATATAGACACGGAAGCCTCCAACGTGTTGTAAAAATCAGTGTACCATTGAGAGTTATAGAGTCCAGAGCGCACCATGAACTGAGTCCATTCCATTCTATCACGCAGATCTGTAAGTATCCAACTTTGGATACACTTCATCCGAATAGTTAATTCTAATCGCTTTGTTCTAAGACCCAAGGGTCAAGAAAGGGGGTAAAGGGGAGGGTAACAGGGGTCTGCTTTGTGCTGATACCCCCAGGAATGGCATTGTACAAGTGTCTAAATTGTACTTGTAGTTGGAGTAAATTGAAAGCGCTTGTGGAATGTTTTGCGGCGCCTAACATGCAGCGGGGAAGAGGAATATTGAGCGGTTGGGGTAAGCAGATGCGGACGAAGGACGAATGTCATATAGACCAGTATTTGGCATATTGCAAAAAACAATAAAATAATAGTTTATTGAGATTTATGTTTATACTAAGTAGCGACCGAAAAAAAACAGATGTCTACATTATGTTAGTTTTATATTAGGTGATGTATGTTTAATTTATAGTATATATATAGATAGACCGACCTGATATGGTGATCGTCGTTTGTTATTAATAGCAGACAAGTGAATAACGTAATCCCTTAGACCTTTTACGATACACACTTGCCCTAGAAAATATTGCTATATACCAACTGAAAATATTACTAACCTATCTATTCCGGTACATTAATATGTCCAGACTACCCAGTAAATCTTATTGTCGAACGTTGGTCATCGGAGCATTTTTCTAGGGACGTGATTCGTAACCACAATACTGTCGATATTTCTCAGCCTAGCGCTTGTATCGTACGGACAATATCTTCACATGTAATACGGACTTATTTATTACATAGTCGTTCATATAATATACTGTATGTAAGTTCGTGGAAAATAGCAATGTTGGAGGGATTGTGAAATCAAGTGTCATCTACTAAGATATTCGAATTTCATTTAAATGTATTAGATCGGATATTTAATTTTTGTGTAGGTTTGTGTAGGGTAGGTACAAAAAGTAGGTTGGGTGGGAATTTTAAAATTACATATTTCACCAAAATGGTTTCCGATAACTGCTGTGGTGACCTAAGAAAGACCGGCCAAGTGCGTGTCAGACGACGCACAATGAAGGGTTCTGTAATTGGGATAAATTTATCCCAAGAACAGACATAACATTGAAGTTCTAAAATATGTTCTCCCATACATCGATACGGAAACTTGGCCACATGTAAATTTCACGATATTTCGCACTTAAATTTAATGTATTTTTGACACTGAAATAAGGGTAGATGCACCCAGTAAGTGTTTTTAAGCTTTTAGAACATGAAATTGAAAACGTCACAACACCAACAAGTTTATTTATTAAATTGGGCACTTTTACAGAAACAAAGAATTTTACATTATCAATTTCAAAACACTAAAGAACAAAAAAACCTAATTTAGTTCATTGTCTCTACGTTTTAGTATCGGGTGTTTCCTCCTCTAGCCCTAATAATGGCCCGCATTCGATCTGGCATGCTTTGAATGATATTTCTGCATTTCAAAGTTGGCTAAGAGTTTCTGTCGGGTCGGAGGTGGACTTTATCTTTATTTTGAGCATGTCCCAGATATGCTCAATCGGGTTTAAGTCCGGACTACGAGCAAGGCACTGCAATTTTTGAATACCAACTTCTTGAAGGTATTCTTCAACGCAGTTTGCAACGTGTGGGCGTGCATTATCGTGCATAAGGAGCAATTGGTCGTGCCCAATGTATCCCGAATATACTAAAACATGTTCCTGGAGGGCCTCCTCGATGTATCGGGCCGCAGTTAACCGGTTATCGACGATTACCAACTCCGTACGACCATCGGAACTTATTCCTCCCCAAACCATTACAGAACCTCCATAAAACTCACAGTTTGTGTGTTGGTAATGGGAAGAAATCTCTCTCCTCTTCTTCTCCACACTCGCTCCCGACCGTCTGGAGCACGCAAAGCTATTTGACACTCATCTGTGAACAGCCCTCGAGCCCATTGCTCGTGGGTCCAGTTGGCGTGTTCACGTGCGAATTGAAGTTGAGCTACTCGGTGATGTCTGAGGAGTTCTATACCGCGTGCTGGTCTACGGGCTTTTAAATTCACTTCCTCCATTCGTCTTCTCACCGTGCGCTCACTAACATTCACGCCTCTTGCAATTTGGAGCCGCTGGCGTATCTCAACAGCGGTCAGGTAGCGGTTTCTTAAAATTTCCAGGACAATAAAACGGT
Organism: Brachylomia viminalis; assembly: GCA_937001585.2. Classification (NCBI taxonomy): domain Eukaryota; kingdom Metazoa; phylum Arthropoda; class Insecta; order Lepidoptera; family Noctuidae; genus Brachylomia; species Brachylomia viminalis. The sequence continues at coordinate 1,258,605 of OW443307.2, read as the reverse complement.
CGTCCCGGGCCGATGTGCATCTGACGCCTCCACTGCGTGGTCTACGGGAATACTGGCCTGTCTCCTGAAGGCTAATTCCCGTAATTAAAAACGTTCAAATTCAAGTCGCAATCTCATCTCAGCAACAGTCTAATGTCAAAAATGTAGGTAAACGCTACACAATTTTTGACAGATTGACACTGAGATTAGAATGCGAACGTTCTTAAAAATACGGAAATTGCCCCTCTGGTATCGTTTTAGGGCATACCGCATCGACGAACGTGGTACATTAAGCACCACAGCAACTTCACGCTGTGTCAACCCTTGGTCGATTAATGCTACAGCCTGTGCAACCTGTGCTGGTGTTAATGGCAATTTTATTGGTGTTAAAGCTCATTCAGTTAATCAATAAAAAGCACAAAACCACAATAATTCAATATGTTAACCATAAACTTTTTCAACACACAAATTTAAACTTGCAACTTAGCCGTTCAAGAGACACGATTCAACTAAAAATTTTAAAGTTGCACCATAGTGCACTCAAACATAATGACTTACCCTCTTGAACTAAGAGTAAACATTTTTTTGACATACCCTCATAAGAAACAGTCATTGGAAACACTTGAAGTTTTAGTTAATGCGAGTATTTGCGAGATAAGGGCTTGGCCAAGATTCCGTGCCGCTGAGATAAATGACCGTATTTTTTGATACGTTACTTGTTTTTTTTTTTAGCTCAAACGGACTATAGGCCTACGTATTGGATATTAATTTCAACTCGATACCTCGACGCGTTTCTGAGAAAAAGGATTTTGACAGACTGATGATGAGTTAGACGGACGGACGGACAACGAAATTATCCTATAAGGTTTCCGTTATTTCCTTTTGAGATACGGACCCCTAAAAATTATACTTAACTGTCTAATGTGCTTGTAAATTATTTTTACTCTTCATAACATTTGGTCATAGTGCTAAGTAGGCGGGCACTACTTCTAACTACCTATTCTGAAATGTCCAATTTCCCTTCCCAGTTTTGTTTATGTGAATTACATAAAACAGCCAAATTAAAATAAATTGGGTGCAACCTGCTACCAAGCCATTAAATAATCCTTCTAAAAGTTTATAAAAAAAAATTACAACCCTCATCAGTATAAAGTCAGATTGATAATAAAAAACTTGTATTTTCTGACAATCATGACGTGTTATAGTTGCGAAAGTAATTAAATTCTATTCTCTTTGCTGTCATTGCCTGAAAATGCTACTTATAGTCCTAATACACGCCACTGAGTTCTATCCTCCGTCATACATCAATTATCTAATACATGTATTAGGAGAGGCCTACGTCCAGCATCAGCATTAGGCTGACATTTACAGAAAATAGTAATGATACAACCAAATGATAAACATTCAAAATTCACCTAAAGGTATGCCAACACCGCTTGTATTTTAATCGTTCACAATAATTAGTTCGCAAACAAATTCTCACAATCAGATAAACGCTCACTGTGTATTGTTCACAGTACAGACCACTAGCAATTAGAATTAGTGTTCCAAATGCTGACATCTAATCAAGTTGAGATATCAACTGCAATCATTAACAATATACACTGAGTACTTAAGTATCTTTCGAATCACAGAACAAAATCACTTTCAGTCAAATTGAGAGCCACATTTTTTTCTTAATCTCAGCGATATTTTTGCTGCTCTAATTTTCTTTTTGTTCTAGCACTAAATTCAACAACTAAGATGAAGCCCAAACCGCAGTCGAACCCTTGCAATTATTATTCGGCACCAGTTCCCTGCAAGAAACTTGCTATTTCGTTTCAGCAAAACCAAATAAAAAGTCAATAAAGTACAAATAAATCAGCCTGTCTGCGTAATAAAGAAATCTAACTAAGTCCCAGTCAGTCGAAGGTCTGCGCGGACTGGAGAGGTCACGCGAGATCTACTAACTTTAACCTTAAACTTTGCAAATAGAGAATTGGTTTGGATTGAAGCCGAACAAAGATGACAATTTAAACTTTTATCGATGGAGTCTGTTTTGAATTTGGATTAAAATAAAAGATAATTTAATCTTGATAAGTTGAGTAAATACTAATTTAAACATTGATTTAACTTGCTCAAACAAAAAAAAAACTGTGCTGGCTCTGTTATTTCGTTTTGTGTAAAAGAGTGCGTGAGGTCACTGGAGCATGTTGTAGGTTCACGGCCAGCACTAAACATGTACGATCTATCCACAAATACTTCTATCCCACCACAAAAGTGAATGTCCCCCCCCCCCTCCCATTCGCAGTCCATCGCAAGCGAACGACGGCGACGGTTATTACCATTACCATAACGACCACGAAAAAACAGAAACCGGCCCAGTGTGTTATCGTGCTTGCCCATATTGTTTCACTTAAACGACATTCTGAACTCAAGGGATTTACATACATCGGCGGACCAGCCGACATTTAAATGTCTTTTTCTACCTTTCAAATTAAAATAGAATAGATAGTATTCGCTCTACGTTCTGGTGCAAATGGGAAATGAAGGCACAACCTGTGTAATGTCAGGTTAATAACTTCAATTTAGTTTGGGGCCTTAGAGACAATTGAGTTGAGTGGATTTAGACTTCGTACTGTGTTGTTATAGTAGGTATATTTGTGAATTTTCCGTTTAGCTTTGTACTACCGCGGGCACGAACGGTGAACCGTTTATCTGACAAAATACTTTGAACTACCTACGTAACGTGCATATGAGCAGTCAAGCCCACAAATAATTTTGGCGAATCACAAGAACTTCCCAAAACTTGCACTACCAAACGGCTCATCCTTTTGTTCTATTGTTAAAAAAAAATCCCGAGCGGTGAATAAGTGGAGATAACAGCAATCCTAAATATTTCAAAGGATTAAAACCGAGTTTTAAATTTAGATGGCCAATACTTCAGCCATTTATTTATTTGGATAATGCTTATAAATATACGCTGTTAGTAATCTAGCAGTTTTACCTTTTCTTCCGAGAGAGACTTGTAGCGGTATCTACATCGCTACATGTGAGCTGCGCTTCATACTTCCGTCACGCAAATCCTGCATCACGCAAGCAGAGTTTACCGCGCGACTAGCATAATATACAACTAGTTTATCATTCATCATCCTAGTTTATCATTTGTGGCTACAAATTATAGCTATATATAAACATAGTGCAGCATTGTATATGTAAGCGGGCACGCCCTTTATGCCTGGAGGCTTTTTATTATGTATTAAGCTCTGTTTACGTTTTGTTTTTATTATTTATATCTGCTTGAGTATAGTTTTAAATATTGGCGCGTGCTAGCTGACATATGGCAAATAATTTTAATGTTTTTGTTTTTCATAATGTTAATTACTTATTACTGTATAGAATCCAGTTCTTCTAACTGAACACACAGCAGTGCTGCTGGGGAGTTTGTTCCGCCACTTCTTCCCAGCTAAAGCACTAGTAAGTGGTGAAGGGCGGGCGTTTTGGGGGGACTGTCTTATGTGATTTTGACGTTCAAAAAGTGCTGATTCGCAGCCCAGTTTGAATAAATGACTTTGGATTTTGATTGATATTGAACTTCCCGACATCAATCATCGGGCAGGTGCCCACCAGACACGACACCTGTCTGGTCGGAGGATCCTCCCTTTACCAGGAGATATGAGTGAACTTTACACTCTGTTCCTCATACCTCTTTTGTGGGAGACTTATAAGCTACATAGTTAAATTAGTTTATCGTTCATACCACAAAATTTGACTCAAAATAAATACCACGATTCAGATAATTGTACCTGCTTATTTGCGATTTTAACGTAACTATGAGGTTAAGGTTATTAAAAGCTTACTTAGAATTTCTTACATAAGTACATACTTACTAAATGTTTGGTCTAATTTACAAATGAACTCATATTTTTTTTTGGTTCCGCTCATTTTAACAGGGAACCCTACAATCTGTAATGCACTTAATTAATTAAACAGAAACACCTGTTTCTAATATAAAGGTTGTAAAGCCATCCTAAATGTAAACCGATCCATATTATAGTAGATTGTTATACAAGGAGCTAAAATGACCCATTATACGAGGTAGTTTTACTCCCGAGCTTTAGCGAGGGAGTAAATAGAAACCGAGTTTTAATGGGTTTTTAGCGCCGTGTGTTACACTCTACTTTTCACTACGATTGCGAGAAAATAAAGCAATCCAATACAATATGAAATATTATGTAGTTTATTTTATTAAAAATTAAATGTACAATTCTGGATATTTAACGAGATGTATTTTCCCGGTAACTTAATTTCAGTCCTCTGTGAATATGAATGTTGAGTGGTTCTTTTCCTTTCTCTTCTATTTGCAAATTAGGGTCTCCATTCTCACTAGATGATGACATTTTCACTATTGTATAATTAATAACGGTCACTAACTACCAATTCAATTTGCAATTACATAAAGAAATTATGAAGATTTCGCGCCAATGTCTTTTTTTGTTTTTTCTTCTGCAGCCGCAACGCATTGCGTGCATTCTACCAAAGAGATCGCCGATTTTAGTTCCATTTTCAAAAATGAAATGAAGTTCTTTTTTTATGAAACAGTAATAAGTCGAGTCTATATTCATGATTATTTTACTTATGGCTAAAGACTTTTTCGTTTTTGTAGGCTCATTGTCATTTGACACACAAAAATTTAAAAAAATAACTTTTTCCCCTAGATGAAGAATTGCTATTTTTTCTTCGCTCTGGTACGCCACAATGACGGTCTTTTTGAGCAAGAGGAGTGAAAAAGTAATTATTTAATCCTAACATATACCATAAAACAGAGAAATGTTGCGCACTTACATTAATTTGCCTTCACCAATAAACTGTGCAAAAACCACTTAGGTATACACATTGTAGCGAAAAAAAATAAAAACACACATTCTCTTCGCCACTGAACACGTTTAATTTATATACAAGGTGTTGTTTTGCATCCTCGTCAAATTCGAGGAGGTAACTATGCTAATGATTCTCGACACGAATCAATAATAAAATAAGTAGGTATTTATTTTTATTTTTTGTATTTTTAGGAAATCGGCATGTGTAGGGCCCGTGTGGTACCGCCCTGTAACTGCGCTGTAACTGTAACGCATGCACACAGCGACATAGTCGTACGACACTGCCTACCGCATACGCAACGGGGCGATTTTGTTCTTTGAAAGTGGAGTATTCTTAAATACTGTCAAACTTAAATACCTAAAAAAACAAGTATGTATTAATTATTGAGCAGGATCGTAATTTTATTTGATTATTTATGTCTTTCAAAACAGCCTCCTGAAATTTGACGAGGATGCAAAACAACACGTTGTATAAAAAAGACCGAACAATTTAAAAAAATAGAAAATACATTACAATGTAATTCGTCACATTACATGACGGGGTTCGACCGGTTTATAAAGTATTACAAACAATAAGAAATACTGTAGGTTTTCGCACCATAAAATATATTATTAAGATTAAATTGGACAAAGCGACGGGTTTAAAAATGTGGTTGCAACCAAAATTTAAAACTACGTTAACGAGACTGAAATTAGACTGCGTTTTTTTAAAAAGTATCGAACCTGCTGTATTCTGTTTTATTATGAGAATTCGTAATTACACTAAGTATCAAAGACTGGTAGTCATTTTTGAAACGCAAGATCGTTATTTAGGATATACTAGACTTAATGGACTTAATATTCACCCCGTAAAAAGTCGGTCTCATTCACCAATTATCCAGTCAAACGTTTCTCGAGCCGAAACGTAGTATTACTATTACTACAAAATGCATATGAATGAAGAATGCCTAACCGATATTACAGATCACGCGCACAAATGCAACCAAGCTCCTACCACAGGTATTTGTGGGTTTTTTGCGTAGGGGGCGGGGCTAGCTCTGCTACATTCTTCAAGCGATAATGGCCTTAAGGGTGATTCACCGGAACAGTCCGCGACTGTACCTAAATGGTTAAATTGCGTGAATTATAGGTACGCTATAAACATTAGTAGCCACTTCGAGCAGTTCTAGAAACTAAATCATTTAGCACAGATTTTAGCTGTAATGGTTGATGCCAACAGGTTATGAAACAAGCTTGTTTCTGCATCAAATCGTCAGAATTTCAAAGAATTGCCTTTGTTCTAAGGAATGTCACAACTGTCGTTATTATATTTCTTTCTTTGTCTGTTTCTGTTCTTAGACAAAAATCCAAGCCTGGGCTTTAATCAGGTTTTCTAATTATTTACCGAAGTCGAGGTTCTGAACTCCTGACGTTGACCACGTATCAAAATTTATAGTTAAATTTGTTGAACCCGTACACGTTGTTCTGTGCAAATTTCAATACTGCATACAAAAATCCCATTGAAAAAAGACGTTTAGTTTTTCTGCGGTATTTGTATGTTTTTCAAATATCGCAGCATCATGCTGAGATAGGAGCCTTTTTGGCCATGCACAGGTCTTCGCTTTATTCTTTTTTTTTATTGTTTTCATGATTTTGATAGATTTAATGTTCTTTTTTTATTTTATTTTCTTTTAATATTATTATTTGTACTAACTGTGCGTGTCCCAAATAAAATATTTTCTTTCTTTCTTTTTCTTAACTTCACTTAATTACGTTTTCCACTTAATTCAGACTATTAGGATTTTATTTAAATAAAAATAGCCAAATAGGTCCAGCCGTTCTTATGTGTGATATGCTTACCAACGAACATCATTTCATTTTTATTTATACAGGGTGTCCCTGAAAGTGTGCTGGAAGTATGGATCAAATCAACTAGGGGCGTGGGCATGGTCATTTCCAAACGTTTTAAACCTAAGAGTGACGGTGAAATGTTAAAGTTATGGTTCAAAAGTTATGAACGAATTTTGTTTTTTTTCAACCACTATACTTAGCGCTCATAGAAAAAATCATATAAAATCTATCAACTTTTTTTTGTTGTCTATGACGTTGTAGAAGAGTGGGCCTTTCCTGTGGTAATTCTTTTACGCAGCTAGAAAATATGTGTTCAATAAGAAAAAACATTTACTGCAAAGGCTTCGGTCGGGGCAACAATTTTACTCAATTATCGAGTGATTTTCATGGGAAAAGTTACACTAGCGAAAGTTGACCACGTATTTCAAAAACTTGCCAAAGATAAGATTAGATGCTCGCTGTGATTAACTCACGACAATGTTTATGTTCTTTCTCCAGAGTTAACTTACCTACTGATATGTTACATGAATGAGTTCATTAATTGTTTATTTTATTTCACTATATTAGTCATTTAAGTTTAATTTTATTTTCATATTATATTATATTGACATAATCTACTGATTACAATGTTTTTTTGATGAGTTGTAGTGAAAGATGGTTAGCTAGCGACCTCGACAATTAGTCATATTATTCCTTTGAGCAACCGGCAGCAAGTTCGTCATGCTCCCTTAGATGTCACTTGCGGTAGCGTCGGGGGTCGGGTTGACTCCTTCCCTCAAATATGGCGAGGGGGGTAATGGCTGATCTTTGCGTTATGTTTGTGAACGGGTGCTGCTTGTGGTGAAGGTCGTCTTGCTAACCCCGGTTTTGTTATTGTCATTAGTAAATAACTGTTTCTTTATTTTACCTCAAAGGTTTTTTTTAAACTTTGCCCCATTCTAGGAATTTCTCCTGTATCGTAGGTGCGTTTACAAACATTTAAACTCACATACACAAATAGCCAGACCCGGAACAACTACTTGTAGGTCATACAAATATTTGTTCTTTGCGGGAACCGAATCCGCGACACGCAGCGCAGCAGTCAATCCCTTAACCACTGCGCCAGCCATGCCGTAGGTACTTTTTTTTTTTTTTTTTTTTGAGGATGGGTAATCATCAAATGTCCCCTCCCGCTCTGGGTGGATCGGAAGGGAGTGTCAGACTCTTACTGACTAAAACCCACCCGTGTTCCGTCCTTGGCCCTTTATGTTCCTGGTCAGCGGTACCCCTTTCGGATGATCCCGCTTTCCCGGCAGGCTTGGGCCCTAGTGGGCCCCCTCTTCGATGCTGACATCTCTTTGAGGCGCGCGTGGAACACGTACGCGCCGTCCAGCACGGGCCTGGTCCTGATCGGACGGTGAGCTACTCATTACTCACCGCCCACAGGCCCGCGCCTACGGTGGCCGGGAGTCGTCACGCGGCTCCCGACGCCCGGAGCGTCCACCGCGGCGGCTTGGACGGGAGACTCTCTCCCTCTCCCGTCCCGCCACCTCCTTCGCTAGCATGACTGCTTAGCAGAAGGAGGCGGCCAGATTCCACGGCGGCAGTCCGGCAAGGAGGCTTGCCGCCTCGCCCGAGATCGTGCGGTAGCCCCGGATCAGCCTTACGGCTACCACCTTTTGGGGCGCGTTTTGGGCGCGCGTGAGATAGTGGGCGGCTCTACACCGCAGTGAACGCGCCCACACCGGGGACCTATATGTAGCCATGGACCGCACGACCCCCGCGTAAAGCCTCCGACAGGAGGCGTTTGGACCCCTCAGGTTGGCAGGAGCCGCTTGAGGGCGGCCCCAGTCCGTTCCAGTTTGGGGGCCAAACGTCGGAAGTGCTCCATGAAGTTCCACCGGCTATCGAGCACGAGTCCTAAGTACTTCATCGTGGACTCGACGCCGATGTGAACCCCTCCTACCGTTAGTTGGGATCCCGATGGTGGCCTGTTCCGGGGCCCATGGAAAGACATGGCCTCGGACTTGTGCAAAGCCACCTCGAGACCCAACTGCCGGATCCTCTCCACGACTATCGCAACCCCGCGTGTCATCGCGTCGGCCGCCGCCTGATGCAACCTCCCCTGCGCCAGGATCAGCGTGTCGTCAGCGTAGCACACCACGCTGACGCCATCAGGAAGGTCGGCCCGCAGCACCCAGTCGTAACCGATGTCCCACAGGAGCGGCCCTAGAACCGATCCCTGTGGGACACCGCACGACATCTTTCGCCGGTTCCACTCCCCGTCGTGACCGGGGTAGATGACGGCTCTGTCCGTCAGATATGCCTCGACTATTCGACGGAGGTAGGTTGGCACCCGGTGATACCGGAGTGCCTCCCCAATGCAACTCCAGGGCAGGGTGTTAAATGCGTTGGCGATGTCGAGTGACACCGCAACGACAACTCCGCCCTGATACACCGCGTCCCCCGTCGTGAGGGCTCTAACGCGCATGATGGCGTCCACCGTCGCGCGCCCCTTGCGGAAGCCAACCTGACTATCCGCAAGATCCGGCCCCGTCCTCACCAGGTGCCCGACGAGGCGGCCTGCAATTACTCTCTCAAAGAGCTTGCCGACCTCGTCGAGCAGCACAATGGGCCGGTATGCGGACGGAGAGTCCGCAGGGCGCCTTGGCTTCCGAATGAGGACCAGCTTCCCCGTCTTCCAACGGAGTGGGAACTGGCCTCTCTCCATACATGCGCTTAAGAGCGCCTCCAGTCGAGGCCCAAGAGCCGTCGAGGCCAGGACCCAGGCTTTCCCTGGCAGGCCGTCGGGTCCTGGGACGGTATTTTTGGCCTTCAGCCTACCTACCGCCACTCTCAGATTTACCCCGGTCACTTCAGGGGTATCGTCGTCGTCCGCGTGGTCCGCTTCAGGCACCACGAGCGGCGGAGCCATGGGCGGGGGAGTATGCTCCCCCCGTGAAGGGAACAGAGCGCTCACCACCTCCTCCACCAGCTGGGGGCGGAGACTCTGCGTCAGCGGGAGGGCCCAGGTGCGGAGTTTATTTCGCACCATTTTGTAAGGGCACCCCCATGGATCTCCGTTCAGAGTCTCCACCAACTCCTCGCGGGCCGTATATTTCGCACGCTGGACAGCCTCTTGGAGGGCGGTCTTCGCCGCTCTGTATCCCTCGTACAGCTCCGGCTCCGTCGCTTCCGCATCCGGATTTTTAATACAATTTTATGGAGCGATGAAACAAGTTTCCGAAGGGTGGGGTTATTTAACATGCATAATCTGCATTTTTATGCGTACTTTAAGCCACACGTGCGAAGTGAACACTTAAGCATCAGTTCGGAGTAATCATGTGGGCTGGGATAGTAGAAGGACAGCTAATAGGTCCTCATGAGCTACCTGCTAGATTGGATGGCCCCTCATACTTGAGATTTCTTCGGAATTACCTAAACGGTTTACTTGAAGAGTATCATTTGAAACCCGTCGAGACATGTGGTTGCAGGAAGACAGGGCTCCCCCACATTACGCAACATTCGTAACAGACCACCTAGACGTAACTTTCCCTAGTCGTTGGATCAGAAGAAGGGGACACATTCGATGGCCAGCACGTTCCTCTGACCTAAACCCCATGGATTTATTTATATGGGTTTATTACAAAGAGATGATGTACGAGACAGAAAGCGGTACCGAGGAACAACTTCGTCAGAAAATCACAGCTGCAACCTGCATACATAAAAAATAATTCCCGTGCATTTAGACGAATAAAAACCAACTTCATTTGGCGATGTCCGTTGTGTTTAAGAGCAAGGCGAGGGAATTTTGAACACCTACTCTAATCAATTTATTATTTATTTACAATATTATTTATTTCGCTGTTTTATATTTGTGTGTTTATCCACGTAGTTAGAACATTTAAAAAATACGACCTCTTTGTTAATAAAATCCTCTTACCTATTAACTAATAAGAATATCCCAGTGATTCATTTCTCCAAATAATCTCTATGGCTTGGGCAAGTTTTTTTTCTTTTTCTAATAGGTGGTGTTTTTTTTGGCAATAAAATATTATTGTAATATTTAGATAGATATACAGGGTGGCCGGAACATTGACGTCCAAAAATAAAATTTCGGTCCCTCGTATCGTGGGGTATTCGAATCACCCCCATGTATGTTCCGCGACTTTTCATAGTTTTCGAGTTATGAATTGTTTTCTGAATGTTTGAAAATTTTCGACCTGACCAACCTAAAAAAATTCAAAAAAAAAAGTAGAGGGTTTTATCGAGTTTCTTTTTTTGCAACTGAATTTTCATAAGTAGTACTTTTATGCATAAAATAATCAGCTTCGTAACTGTGGTGAAAGTTATGAAAATGTTGATCTAAAGTGAAAAATTTACGTTCGGTAAATTATGACTTAAATTTTCAACTTCAAATTAAAAATCTAAACAGGTGACTTCATGGTTCTCAAGTAGGCTTCAAGAATGCGCCAGACTCTCAGCTTTCATAATCATTAAAAAACGTAGGACTTAATGGGGCTAACTTTGGCCTTAATCGGCCTTCAAAGACTGCGAAGTGGAAAATTCTTAAAATTAGCTATCTGATTAATAAATTTTTTTTTTCCATTTTCTCGCTCCTAAGGTTATTTAGTTTGCTAACCAAAAATGACTGCAGGAAAGCTAAGATTTAAACACGGAGATTTTTTTAAATGTTAGTTTAATGAATTTTGCGCGATCCGTTCTCGTGGACTATGGGTTGTAAACGAGGGTGCAACTCTTTTACCTGCAATAACAATGGACCGAGAGGAAAAGAGACCGAATTATTGCTATCTCTCTCACGCAAGGCGCGCAACCGAAGCCAACGCAAAACAAGTACCTCAGTCGTACTCACATTGTGTTTACTGCTATACGCGTGTCGCCATTTTGTCTTTACCACACTCGCTTTGCCCACGGACTCCGCTGCCTACTTGTTTGACTACTTTGCTCGTTTATTGGACTGTGTTTTGCATTCTGATTTGGACTTTTTTTACGTGGAAGTGTAAAAAATGAGTTACACGTGAATATGCAGAAATGCATTATTTTTATGGAGTTGCACAAGGAAACGGCCATGAAGCAGCGCGACTGTATCGCGAACAACTTCAACGTCGTGGTGGGCCGCAACCTGAGCGATATCCCGACCATCGTGTTTTTATTAACACGCACAACACTTTGATGGCAGGCCGCATTCCTGGTCGACGCGGCAGTCATGAAGGAATCCCTAGAGCTAACCCGGATCGCAGAGAAATGGTGCTGGAAGAAGTTCAGCGAAATCCGTCTACGAGTACGAGAAGTATGGCTCGTGCTCTGAACATCCCAAGGACTTCTATCCAAGACATTCTTCACGATGAAGAATACCACGCGTTCCACATCCGACGAGTCCAAGCTTTACTGCCTACAGATCACCAATTGCGCGTTGATTTTTGCCATACCATGTTACGAAAAGAGCAAGAGGATCCTGGATTTTTCAATAAAGTTTTATGGTCAGATGAGTCACGATTTGAGCGATCCGGAATATTCAATATTCATAATTACCACACGTGGGCGAATGAAAATCCACTCGAAGTGAGAGCTTCGACATTTCAACATCGCTTCAGCGTTAACTTGTGGTCTGGTATTCTCAATGGCGAACTAATTGGTCCGTTTGAACTGCCGTCCAGACTTGATGGAGAAACATACAAAAACTTTTTGGAAAATGAACTTCCATTGTTGCTGGCAGATGTGAATCTCGAACTCAGACGAACCATGGTGTTGCAAAATGACGGCGCCCCGTGTCACTATGCAACCCAGGTCCGAAATTACTTAGATGAAACATACCCCAACAGATGGATCGGACGCAGCGGACCAATTAGGTGGCCTCCACGCTCACCTGATCTCAACCCCATCGATTTCTTTATTTGGGGCTATTACAAGGAAATAGCATACGCCCGAGACTGTTCAAGTGAACAAGAGCTGAGGCAGTTGATTGCAGAAGCTGAACGTGTTGTGAGAGAGAACAGAGACGCTTTTAGACGATTGCCAGACAATTTCTTACGTAGGTGTAGAATGTGTATTGCTGCTGGTGGTGGCCACTTTGAAAACCTTTTCTAAATGTTAAAAATAAATTAAGTACTTTTTTCACATTATCATCTGTGTTTTATTCAAAACCACTTTTTACGTAAAACTTTTCTTACCCAACTCTGAAACTATTTGTTGGTTAGTTTTCAGTATTCTTATCATTAATTAACCTTAGGAACGAGAAAATAGCCAAAAAAAAATAATTACTCAGATGGGTAATTTTAAGAATTTTTCCACCTCGCTGTCTTTGAAGGCCGATTTTAAACAAAGTAGCCCTATTAAGTACTTCATTTTTTTTATGATTATGAAAACTGAGAGTCTGGCGCATTCTTGAAGCCTACTTAGGAATTATGAAGTCACCTGTTAAGATTTTTAATTTAAAGTTGAAAATTTGAGTCATAATTTACCGAACGTAAATTTTTCACTTTAGATCAACATTTTCATAACTTTCATCACAGTTACGAAGCTGATTATTTTATGCATAAAAGTACTACTTATGAAAATTCAGTTGCAAAAAAAGAAACTCGATAAAACCCTCTACTTTTTTTTTTGAATTTTTTTAGGTTGGTCAGGTCGAAAATTTTCAAACATTCAGAAAACAATTCATAACTCGAAAACTATGAAAAGTCGCGGAACATACATGGGGGTGATTCGAATACCCCACGATACGAGGGACCGAAATTTTATTTTTGGACGTCAATGTTCCGGCCACCCTGTATAGATCCATAGACACTTTGAATTATTTAACTATATTATTGCTCTTTCGTTATACGCGGCTTATTATTATTAGAACCTTTTGTTACAAAATTCAGAATTTATTGAATATATTTCACAGTAATGTGAACAGGAGTTTTAATCAATTGTAAGTATTACACGTACCGTGTGTGTTTATGTGAAAATGAATTATTTTGTTGGGAAATATTTTACTGAAAAATATTAAAAAGGGTTTATCAAAACCCTTTATTATATTTCTCTTGGTATATTTTTATAATATAATATAACGTGCTTTTCACAAGGGCATGCAACATAAAACTCTTGCAAACAACGGGAATCATAAACACTAAAAACAAACGAAACCGCGGTTAGATTTAATAAAAAAACAAACTATCTCCAAAAGTGTAAACAGTAAAACCTTTCGAAAGGAATCCAATCGCGAAGCTAATGCTGCGTTCACACTGCGACAACTTTATCGCACGTTAGGTCGCGAACCCACTATCGACTCGCGCGGGCGGGCCGACCGCCCGTTCAGCGGCTCCCTAATCATGTTACTTTAATGGTAATTGGAAACTGTACCGTTTGATATTAGAAACTCCATTGATGTTATGGGATTCGGTTACACGGACAAGTTTTGCCGCTGTCGCAAATTGTAGTAACCGGCTGAGGGGAGATTTGAAACCATTTTGCTTGACAGTCTTATGGTTAAGGGTCGCTAATAATTATTTAAGGTATATTTTGATAATAAGCTGATGTTTGCCTGAATGTTCTGTATCTCAGTGTCTGACCAGTTTTCAGTATTAAAATAAAAAAATCTTTGGTTGTAAATTCATCATTTTTTATGCTTGCAGACAACATTATGCAACAAATAATATATTACGCTCCTTTAAAATAATCTAAATTTCATTTTTTTCACTTATGATTGCTTTTAATTTTGATACCAAGGTTTGAATCGAACATTAGTAAATATTTCTGCAAATGCACACCCTCAACAAATAAGAAAATAATCTGATCACTAATCTTATCGCTAATAATTAGGTAGTTATTTCTGATTAAAATCGACTGATGTACAGAGAAAACATAATATATAAGTTACGTGTTTCATGTAGAATATAATTGGTAATTCAATCATTGTGTTATGACTGTGAGTCGCTTATTGAATCATAGGTACGCTTAGGGATCACAAATCAAGTCAACAGAGACTTTCGTAGAAAAACTAATATCAAATATTTTTTTGTAACCTTATTGACCTGATCATTTATTTTTTGTAATTTTCCAACCCCCGTCATAACAATAAATATATAATAACAACAATTTCTGGAAGAGATTTCGTTATAAATAAGCATCACTACATATTTTTATGTTCCTTTATTCTCGTCTGTTTATAGGTGTGTGTATAAATGGTTAAAAGACATTTACTTATACTAACCATTACAAAATATTTTAAAATCAACTTTATTATACATAAACTATTAAAATTAAAATATAATAACCTAAACTAACTAAAACTACAAATTAAAATATGGCGTCGAAAAATTCCTCCGCATCGCTGTCGACTGGTAAAAAAGACAAGAGACTGGCGGCATTGCCACGTTGTATGGCAATGCTAAGCCTGTGGCCAAGGAAAGGCCAGCCCTTGGGTCACGGGAAGTGTCAACAAGCCGTTTGGAGATTTCGTTGAACAAACCGCGAGCACTCGGACCCCACGGCCCGAGGGTTTCAACCCCAAACGGCTCGAAAATATAATTACCGATAAGGTTATTATACTTTCGCCGCTTGATCTTTTCCTGCAGCCGCAGCAGCAGCGCCAGCACAGCACGCCGAGTCAGGAAGATGGGATGGCGGAAGAGTATCAACACACATTGCGTCCCACACTAAATGGTTAAATAAATAAATAACGATTTATTTATTTAATAAAGAGCATTATTAATTTGTTGGTTTTCACGTCTTAAAAATCTAAATAATAAATAATACCAGTCTATTACTGCCCCACTGCAGTACAAAGGCCTCTTCTCATACAGAAAAGGCACGAGCTTTGATCACCACGCGCGCTCAAGACGAGTTGGCGAGTTCAGACTTATAATAACTATTTATCCAGGTATATTCACGATGTTTTCCTTCACCGATGAACTTAAAAATTTAGCTAGTTTAAAAATAAAAAGCACAATTTAATGCTCGTCTATTAAATAAAAATATGCCTTCTGCGAACAACGATATAGGTTTCCGTTTCAAAACGTTAAAGAAAAGCGCTTCAATGTTCCTATTTCGTAGAATGTTCACTACATCTCAAGATCTTGTTGCTCAGTGAAACATACGCGCCGAAGGAGGAAAACAAGGGGTTTAATGGAGATGTTACACAGCAAGCTGTGACCACGTACTCCAGAATTATTTTCAAGTAAGATTTTATATTTTCGACTACTAGTAATTTTAGGATCGGTCATTGCACTTCAGAAATGGTCTCATTATTGCTATGTGGTATGTGGTAGCTAGTCCGAAGGCTTATCCTATTTTTCGAAAGGTTTTCTCTATTAGTTGCCATCTGTAGGTACCTTAACAATAGTTGAAATGAATTTAGCGTGAACAGAGTGCAATCTCATCCTCTATAGATTAGACGAGTGTTAAGTCTAGATTAGATTTGATGTGATTTTGATTAAATCAATGGTTTTTGGAAAAGTTGGATTATTTGTATTCAACTGTTAATTACATATTTATTATATTGACAATAAGCCGACTAGACCTCGAAAACAAAACATTAAACGGCGATTTCCCAGAAATGTACCTACTTTTTGAGTTGAGCCAATATTCTACTAAGCGTGCGAAGTGTGTGTATGTGTGCAATAAAAGAAAAACAAATATCATGCATCGCTTAAATAAAAGGCTGAAAAAAAAACACAGTTGCAGATAGTCGCCAGTCTGTACCAGCCTTAGCAGTATATTTAAAAGAGCTCCTTATCTCCAGCAAACTGCAACATTATCCACTGCAGTGCAGTAGCTGCAATAGTCCGCGTTCTTCTAGTCCCGCGGGAATTAACGAACATTATGCTCCTTTTAAGTGATTCCCGTTTAATTGGGCTTTTTATTAGAAGCAGTAAATATTTCGTATTAAAAGTTCGTTGAAATTGTTATTGGTTTTTTTCATTTTCATTTAGATAAGATAAATATAATGAGAAATTGAAAAACTTGAGCGGTAGGTATTAAAGCCGAATCGGATGAAATAAATTATTTTGAAGTTAAAATTTATCAATTTAAATATGTAAACCTTTTAGTTTTATTGTTTATATTTATTTGTAACGGTAGGTAACTAACTCTAAAAGCAATGAAAATAGTAGCCCGTGTAAATGCATAGATATATTATGACATATTTTATTTTATATTTATCTACGCCATTTTGCGTTTAAAGAATTACAGTGGGAAGCCAAATGTTCTGACTATGCCAAAAATTAATGACGTACCTAACGTCATTCATTTTTCATGTATTGTCTGGGTGTTAACAATTTAATCGGTGGTTATCACCACCAATTAAATTGGTATTGGTATTTTATTGGTCGGTTGGTTATTTTGGTATAAAGTCGTATAAAATAGAACAGGTTTGCCTGAAATTAGAGTGTTCCCATTCACTAAACGCTTGCAGAGAAATCCATAATGATTATGCTCAACCAAATGATGATCGCAATGTAATGCAAAAGTTTCATTTTCTTTACAAGTTTTATTTTATTCTTATACATATATAGTCAGAATTTGCTAGTTCATTATTTTCTATAGAGCTTATCATGGTTGTATTGTTGTCAGTGTATTAATACAAGAGTGTTATTTCATGCAGATTTTCACTTCTGTCATCGTTAGCCCATTTTTACCTACTGCTGGGCATGGGATTCTCTTTACATAATCGGCCTATAAGGTTCCCACTGCTGGGCCTCAGGCCCTCACTTTGTGAGAGGAAGTGGGCCGTAATTCACCCTGCGGGCCCAGTGCATGTTGGTAGATGTCACATGTTTTTGATTTTTTGGTACTAGGACATGCCAGTTTCCTCACAATATTTTCCTTTTTGAGAGCAGCGGTGATGAAATAAATTACACAAAGGGATTACTTCGTGTAATTTATTTCATCACCGCCTGTCCAGCGGTGATGAAATAAATTACACAAAGTAATCCGCCTGTCTCGTTTTGAACCCATGACGTGCAACTTGTAAATCGGGGCCGGTACTACTGGGCCACCACTGCTCTTTGCTACTGCTAAACTTTCTCCCCTTTAACTGCAATAAATATTGTTATTTCAACTAACAGCTACAATACATTTCACTGTTCTACATATAATTCTCGAGAGTGCATTGAAGTTGCGCAAAAATTGTGTATGTATTAAACAATATCGTCAATCATTGTTCTATCGTACAGTCGACCACCACGATTCTGCGCCCATTACAGTAATTGAATTGCGAACAATTTGTTTCCTTTGAAGAAATTGTTTATACTTAACAATCCACTTCACACCACGGCAAAACTACTTGTTACCTCTACCGCGTAGCACATAAGGTCGATTTTTGAACTACGATTACTTTTTGAACTGTAAATGGGCAATGGTTATAGGACCACTCGGAAGTATTCGGATTTTGATTTATACCCGTTATCGGAATTCGCTTATACCCATGAATGCGTAACAGCAGAATACGGGAACTGGGAATTTATACCGCTTCTTGTTTTGACTTTAAGTGGGATTGAGACAAGCGATGCTGTGGCCATTGTACAACTTTATTGTAGATTACATCATTTAAATTGCGGGTACACTTACATAATTTCACTCCGCACATAACACTTTTGTCACAACACCAATCTATCTCGTCGATTTTTTTTTTGTCGCCGACCGCTGCGCACTAGAATGTACCTTAAGAGTCGAAAATTACGTTATTATTCCTCTGCAACAGCGCGCGGCCTCGTGACTTTGTATTAAAATTAATAAAGTCAGGGTTGCCTCTTTCTTCACGGGGCACCGGTGTGGGCGCGTTCCTTGAGGCGGCGGCAGCCAGCCCGCCGTGCGCCGGTTGAACGCATCCCAAAGGGTCATGGCCACCCGGCTGGTCCGGAGATACCGTACGGTCTCCGGTGAGGCGGCGAGCCTCCTTGCCGGATTACCGCCATGGGATCTGGAGGCAAAAGTCCTCGCGCACATTTGGAAGTGGCGTGAGGAGGCGAAACGCCGGGGCTTAGCTCCGCTGCCGCGAGAAATCACGGTACAGCGGACAGAGCTCCGGCGGGATCTCAGGGCGGCATGGAGAGTGCGATTGTCGCAACCCAGCGCTGGGCACGCCACAATTGCGGCGATAAGTCCCCTCTTGGAGGAGTGGCTAGAGAGGCGCCACGGCGTCCTCACCTTCCGCCTAGGGCAGGTCCTCACCAGACACGGCTGTTTCGGGAGGTTCCTGTTCCAGATAAGGCGGAAGGAAATGCCCGGGTGTCACCATTGTGTGGATCGCCCGGAGGACACGGTGGAGCATACGGTGGAGGTCTGCCCGGCTTGGGCGGAGCACCGCCGTGTCCTCGTGGAGGCGATTGGCGGTGGCGATCTCTCACGCCCCTAGCCGCCGCAGGAGACGCCCTGGGCGTCGGGAATCGCAAGCCGATTTCCGGCCACCGTAAGCACGGGCTTGCGAACGACGAGCAATGGGCAGCTCGCCGTTCGATAAGGACCAGGCCAGGGTCGACGGCGCGCTGTGTTCTACGCGCGCCTCAAAGAGATATCAGCATCAATGACGGGGTTCGCTAGGGCCGATGCCTGCTGGGGTTGCGGGAAACTCCGAGAGAGATACCGTGGCCCATGGCACAGGCAACTGAAGGAACACGGGTTGGTTTTAGTCAGCAAGAGTCTGACACGCCCTCCCGCTCTTCCCAGAGCGGGAGAAGTTACTTGAGGGATACCCACCCTCAAAAAAAAAAAAGGGATGCCTCTTCAAATGCAATGTCTTTTATTTGTAGCCTGGGTTGAAGGACTAACTAAATAACTAAATACAATTATGTTCATGTTTCTCAACAAAAGTTTTAAGAACTGAAACAATTTGCAAAGTTGTTACTTAGTTACTCCTGATAAAGGTCTGCCCTATACTTGCCTGGTAATTGTCATCGTCATTTCAGCCGAAAGGCGTTAACTGCTGGACATAGGCCACCCCCAAGCACCGCCACTTCAACCGGTTCTGTGCTTCCCCCATCCAGCGGATTCCCGCGGCCTTCACAAGGTCATTGGTCTACCTTGTGGGAGGCCTCCCAAATGCTAAAGTAGCGTAGCACGGTAATTATACTTAACTCAAATTTAATCATAAAATATCGAAATCGAATATCGAAATTGACATGTCGAAAATAGTGTCTGTCATAAGTATGCTAAAACAGTTTTCGTGCATATATTCATAGCCCCAAGTTTATGGCGAGTCAGCATTTCGTGGTGCTGACCAAGTTGTGAGTTGTGACGTCACGCCTTTCGTTTTCATATCCCACTCCAATAGCTTGCGTTACGGCTAGTTTTATGTGCAGGGAAGTTTGTGTGAGGCTGGCTTTATAGTGAGTAATGTACGAGGATAGTGATGTGACTGAGATATTGAAAGAAGGTGATTTTGTTACTATTGTTATCGTGAGTACTTATAGTCTTCTTTTTCTTTTCCTTCTCTGAAAGACATGAATTGATTGTTTTTTTACCAAAAGCCTTAGTTTTTGAGATAACTTACTTTGTAAGGCGCCCAGTAAGAGATTAATTACTACAGTTTTAGCACTAGAAAAAAACTCCTCAATTCCATTCAAAGTTGAAAAAAGTGGCCGTGCGAGTCGGACTCGCACACGAAGGGTTCCATTCCACCGTACAATATTAAACACTACTTAGGTACATATTTAAAAAAACGTACTTTAGTAAACAAAAACAAGTTTCTTGTATTCCCTTAAATTTTTATTATTTGTTGTTATAGCGACCATAGTAGTACATACGCTGTGAAAATTTGAAGTGTCTACCTATTACGGATCAAACGATACAGTCCTGTGGCAGACGGATGGACGGTCGGACAGCGGAACCTTAGACATAGGGTCCCGTTGGCACCTTTTGGGAACCCAAAATAAGATGTTGCTAAAACATCTTAAAGACTGACGTTAATTCGAGCCAAGGATTTTTCGAAGAAAGAAGTTAAAATGCGGTGATAATCTATTCTACAGGACGCTCCAATAAGAAAGAAGGTCGAATTCATTTTTAGTTTTGTATTTTCGCGTGTACAAGAGTTCCAGAGACAACGATCGTGAGCACTAAGGAAGGATTTTAGAAAATTCATCCCCAACATTGTTTAATAAGGGATGAAAGTTTGTATGGAAGGTCATTTTGTTCGATAGGATCACATCGGGCTTGTGCAGAATATATAAATTAAATCTGTGTAATATCTGTTTGAACATCACCATACACCAGTAAATGATACACTACGAGCCTAATCAATACCTACTCATAATCGCACACATCATTCATCATAAACCAAAGCACTGAAGGTAGACAGCCACAACAATTAGGCCACACCTGCCGCTAAAGTGCCAGGCGTGAGTAACCGTGACGTCACCGCCAGCTCGCACTTACCTCCAATCCTTTGCGATATTAATGTCCTAGAGCGCCGCTTAAGTACGACACCAGATTAATTGTAGCACCATTAAAACAGCGGAAATAGAACATTTAAATATGAAACTTGTCTAATCCTATTGGGGAAATAATCATCAGCGTCATTCAGCCTCCTCTTCTCGCTCCCCGAAGCGACAACCCATTGACCGGCCCTGCGGTTAAATGATAAATTATTTTATATCTGTAAGTAGGGTTGAACAAACACATTTCCACGTCAACACGTCACGTCACGTCTCGCATCCAGCGAACTTCAAGCTATAGCTTAAAAAAATATATTTTACCTTATCAGTCATACAGGTCACTTTCAGCATAGGCTACATAGACTGCGGCCTGTGATTAATAGATCCCAATTTTACATACAACAAGACTTTTATCCAGGGTAAAAGTAGTAGGGCGTTGGAAATGTAAGTAATGTCTATCGGTTGGGCCATATATCTCCGAAACGGTTGAACCGATTAGTGCGGGCTCCTCTAATGGTTTGTGGCGTTAAAGTAGTGCTGTAGGTAAACCCGCTTTTAGGGCAATCCCTAACCACCGATTCACCTACTTATATCATTGGGGGGCTATTTACAGTCATTGTTGTCCTGCTTGACTAGACACTGCGTTGCAGTAAACAGTTTTATTGTTGTTTACATCAAGCAACAATAAAACAGTTTACTACAGCGAATTTCATTGAATCTTATTTCCATTTAGACCTAACCTTTAACTGTTTAGTTCATATATCAGACCAAATACTAGAAACCGTGTACGTTGGTTGCAATCGACTCGCTTGAAACAAAAAAGAAACGTTAATAGCTGTTCCTTGTCTAGCAGTTTCTGTTTGTAAACACACCCACGAAACAGGAGAAATTTGTGGTATGAATGTTGCACTGCCACCTTCTATTTTGTGTCTTCTTTGTTGCAAGGCAGTATTTTTTCTGTACATTTCTCAAGGAACCTCAGCCCAAGTTCTTCCACCGCTAACTGTGTGGCGTCAGCACGTCAGGGTCCACAGCGCCGAGTGAACAGGACGTGACGCGAACTCGTGCCGCGAGCTTAGCTTACACCTTCATATTTACCAGCCCTTTACTTGATCTTCTGAAGTAAGATAGTTGCAGAAGTCCTTTTTTGACGATTTGAGGGGTATCGCGTTACCAAGTAACTGAATTGAGGAGGTCAGAAAGGCGGTCGCTTATTGTAAAATACTGGTATTCAGCTGCATCTTGTTAGACAGATAGCCGACCCCAAAATAGTTAGGAAAAGGCTAGGCAGATACCTAAGCAGATGCTCATCTTTCATCCTAGTGAGCTGCCTCTCATCTGAAAGATACCTTTCAAAGACAAAGTCAAAGCATTTATTTCAAATAGGCACATAAAAGGCACTTTAAAACGTCAACATTTACATTTAAATAGAATTGATTCTAGTCGCCCCTTCCAAAAGGTAGTTTCGTATGGAGAAGAATGGGCAAGAAACTCCACCGTTACTCTTTTAAAATGTGTTACAATATTTTGTATAAGTACATCAATTATATAATTATATGTGAAGACGATGCACCTATAGTAAAAATCACCCTACCACAATAGGTAAAAAGAATTTAATAAACGTAGCAATGATAAATAAGTTGATTAAGTGATAGATACATGGTGTTCACATATTTACAAACATTGTAAAAGTATACGATTTCCCAAATTATGTAAACAAGTAATATGTCAGTGTGTGAGTTAAAGTAATCACAGAATGTAAATCAATGTCATAAAAAATAATTAAGTATACAGTTAAAGTAGCAACCGGTTTAATTTTGTCTAGACCCTAGATTGTCCTATGGAGCTGGACCAGCATGTTTCCAAGCATTCTTATCTTGGATATAATCCTCTAATTTGTAATATGCTTGTTTGCTTTTAATATGCTTGTTTGCTTTGTGATATGTTTGTTTGCTTTTTATGAATAACCAGCCACCTTTGGTCCGTTATAATTAAATTCTAGCCATAATCTCAACATTTGATTAATAAGTCGATAATGGCATGGATGAAACTTAAGTATACAAAAACCGCATCAATATTGGTCCAGTAGTTTTTGAGGAGAATGGTAACAAACAAACAGGCAACCTCTTACCGCAAACATGTATACCGTATCCGTCCCACCGTAAGTCAATGGCGGTAATAATAGTAGAAATAAATCGTTGTTCGCATGTGATAGTTTTCTTTAAGGAGTACATTCACGAATAAAAAAACGAAGTATAGCTAATATTAATTAGAATGATGCGGTGAGTGCCCGTGAGTTTTATACAACTCGGCAATCATTCTAATTTTAATATTTTTTTTTTAAGATGGGTTTGCTCTTGACTCTAGTCTAGGTCAGTGGTGACAGAGACAGAGTCGACGGCAGAGTGAGCTTACCCATAAGAAGCCTGTTCACTCTCACTTTGAAGAGATTAGGGTTGTATGCATTCGGAAACAGAGAAGCAGAGATAGAGAGTTCCATTATTTTGCTGTGCGCATTACAAAAGACATTTGGAAACAATTTTTACTTTATAACAACGATGTAAGAGTTACTCGTACATTACAATGACTGGCTGGCTATACGTAAAAATATATATAGTGAATGTTTTCCTTTATTGTTCAACCTTACAATGAAATGTAAGACTGGACCTTCTGAGCAGTAATTATACAGCTAAGATGATGCGTGTTAAAACACCGTTCTGTGTGATTTAGGTAAATTGTATTAAGATGCAGTACTTGCAGACTTGCGGGTTCAACTTGTTGGAGTTAAAAGGGGTCCAAGCGACTTAACTTGTCAAATGTTTGAACTATTTGATATTGTTTGGAAGTAGATAATATAAGTCTGCAATCGCTTCTGATAGCGAAATTAATGATCTAGTTGTGCCCGCACCGTCTTGAGCAAGCGTGGTGATCAATGCCGGCCGTTGTCCTGCAGTGGGACAGTAATACGCTGGTATTATTATTATTATTATACAGAGTTACTTGTAATTCAACGTATAACCGGCATGAGCTGATAGAGGGGCCAAAATGCAACAAAATGAACCCCCATATGTACGGCTGAAAAACAATGGTTTACAAATATCTCGAATATTTGAATGTTAAGGGTTTTTTTGATATACAAACTAAAATTTTTCATTTAATTCCAAATAAATAAAAAACTACACATTGAATGGGTACCATTAAAATGGTATTGTAGCTGGCAATTTAATTAAGCTATGAATATAAATAAAAGTTCTTAAGTCAACAAAACAATTAAACGGATGAGCGATTTAGGAATAAATCTTGCGAATATTTTAATTTTTCGCTTCAAAAAATCTTGTCTCGTAATAAAAAAATACTGTGACATTAATCGTACAAATAACTAAAACCACTTGTTTTGTTTCATAATTTTAATTATTTTGTTGAATTAAGTACTTTTAATTTTGTTCATAGCTTAATTGAAGTGCCAGTACAATATAAATTTTTAATGGTACCCATTGAATGTGTATTTTATTTGTTATTTGGAATGAAATGTCAAATTTTGGGTAACTATCGAAAAACCCTATTACCTAAGTCTCGGCCATGCATAAGACGGGTTCAATTTGTTGCATTTTGGCCCCCCTATCAGCTCCTGACGGATATACGTCGAATTACATGTAACCCTGTATATTCATTTTATAGGGCATTTTATATTTTTATAGGGCATTTTATAGGGCAGATAAGACGTGCATTCCGAAGCAAATAGGTACTGTCTTTTCTCCTTATTTTAACAACAGTATTTAAACTCAGACCGACGATACGAGATAAAATAAAATTGCAACTTATACTAATATCAACTTTAAACTCAAGTACTCCAGTTGATTTAAAATAAAAACTCGATAACGGCCTAAAATAATTTTAATCGCAATTGATTCTGAACCATACGCAATTAAGTTAAAGTTTTTAATCTCAAAGCATGAAATTTATCTCGTCTCGTGGCTTTAGTTTAGTTTGATAGATCACTGTCATTTTGACCGTGATACGAAATCAGTAAAATAGTTGCCAAAGTAGGTATAATATTTAAGTTAAGATGATAGTGTGTAAATAATGGCCATGCCATGCATAATATACAAACTATTTATTAATAATATTTATTTAGGACGTTTATTTGGTCTTCAATCTATAATTTAAACGTCAGTTATAATGGCAAAGTAAGAGACGCCATAGCTTAAAGCCTATGATCACGTATTTAAAACATTACCTATTAATAAGAAATAGTTCAGTTAATTTTCTACACGAATTAAATATCAACGGCTTTAATATTAAATTCACGACGGTGGGTAAACCCACCTTTGATGCTCGTATTTAATCTTTTTCACAAAAACTTATAATTTGAGCTTGTAATGAAACGCGCTACAGTTTTTCCCGCGAGTAATTGACGTGTGACGCGTTGCGGTACGGTGCGGTGCGATGCGACGCGGCGCGATGATTAACGAGCGAATTGTGAAGACTCACTTGAACGTTATCCCTGATAGGCCGAGAGCTCACGAATTACAGTTGTTAGTGATCTTTTCGACGTGCAATAGGTAATAAAAAACACTTCCTACGAGTATCTCTTTAAACATCATCATTACATAATAGTTCCTTGCTCTTGTTTCATGAATTAAATTATAGATAAGTATAAGTTTTATGTCTATGTATTTATTGTATTTGTAAATGGTACACCACTGACTACCAGCAGTATTAATGCATTAAAGGGAGAACCTTTAATGCATCCAAATGTTGCCTGTAAAAGATCGCATTTAGCGCTATGACCGTCCATTGTGTGACCTTATGTAAAATTTCGACATGTATATATTTGACGGCACGGTTGGCGCAGTGGTTAAGCGATTCCGGCGAGAGCGGAGCACAGTCCGCCGCCGATGGCTGTGCCCACAGCCGCAGAGCCTACAGGAGAGAACGCCATCAGCGTCCCAGGGGTGACACAGGCAGAGATGGGGGCAGCCGTGATGGGGCTCCGGGCCAAGAACGTGGCCCCGGGGCCCGACGGGATCCACGGCTGCGTGTTAGCCCTCGCTCTGAATGAGCTTGAGCCCCAACTGAGAGGACTCTACACAGTGTGTCTTGAGCGGGGCCAGTTTCCCACTTTGTGGAAATCTGGTCGTCTGGTCCTGCTCAGAATGGCGGGGCGCCCTGCCGACTCGCCGTCCGCGTACCGGCCCATAGTGCTGCTAGACGAGGTGGGCAAGCTGTTTGAGCGTATTATCGCAGCCCGCCTCGTCGGCCAATTGTGCAGAGAGGGGTCGGACCTGGACGACAGCCAGTTTGGTTTTCGGCATGGGCGCTCCACCATCCACGCTGTGTCGCGGGTGAGAGTCCTGGCGGAGGAAGCGGTGTCCCGGGGCGGGGTGATGTTGGCGGTGTCCTTGGACATCTCCAACGCCTTGCCCTGGAGTTGTATTCGGGAGGCACTGCGCTATCATCGGGTGCCTCCCTACCTCCGCCACATCGTTGGGGCTTATCTGTCGGAGAGGTGTGTCACCTACGTGGGACGTGATGGCGGGAACCAGCGCCGCATGTCGTGCGGTGTTCCGCAGGGCTCGGTCCTAGGCCCGCTCCTGTGGAACATCGGGTACGACTGGGTGCTGAGGGGTGAGCTCCAACTGGGCGTAGATCTGACGTGTTACGCGGATGACACACTGGTCACTGCCCGGGGGAGCTCGCACAGGGAGGCAGCGTTGCTGGCGACGGCTGCGGTCTCACAGGTCCGCATACCTCGCCTAGGCCTGGAGGTGGCCCTCAGCAAGTCGGAGGCCATGGTGTTTCATGGCCCCCGGCGGGCGCCGCCGCCCGGCTCACACATCGTGGTCGGGGGGGGGCTCGGATCGCTGTCGAGTCCACCATGAAGTATTTAGGATTGGTGCTCGACAGCCGGTGGAACTTTGAGCCCCACTTCCGACGGCTGGCGCCCAAGTTGCTGGGCGCGGCTGGCGCGCTCGCAACGCTGCTTCCCAATCTGGGGGGCCCGAGCGCCGTCTGTAGATGGCTCTACGTGGGGGTCGTGCGATCCATGGCCCTATATGGGGCCCCGGTGTGGGCCTCTGACCTGACGGCCGGCAGCATCGCTATTTTGCGAAAGCCTCAGAGGGCGATGGCCGTCAGAGTCATCAGGGGGTATCGCACGATCTCCTACGAGGCGGCTTGCGTACTGGCCGGATCCCCGCCCTGGGACCTCGAGGCGAAAGTACTCACGTCGTTGTATCGGTGGCGCGAGGAAGCGAGGGCGCGGGGCGAGGGACCGATGCAGCGACACATAGAGCTGCGTTGGTCTCAGCTTCGCGAGGTCCTGGTGGCGGAATGGCGGGAAAGGCTTTCACGCCCGACCGCCTCGTCACCATCGAGGCGGTCCGGCCGGTGCTCGAGCGCTGGCTCGGGAGGAGGCACGGCTCCCTGTCGTTTCGGGTGACGCAGGTGCTCTCGGGGCATGGTTGCTTCGGGAAGTACCTGTGTCGCATAAACAGGGAGCCGGACGCCCGGTGTCACCACTGCGCCGACTGCCGGGAGGACACGGCGCGGCATACGCTGGCAGAGTATGCCGCTTGGGAGGAGCCGCGCCGTGCCCTCATCTCAGAAGTAGGCAGTGACTTGTCGCTGCCGACCGTAGTCGAGTCGATGGTCGGCAGTGACGAGTCCTGGGACGCGGTGGTTTCCTTCTGTGACACAGTCGTCTCGCAGAAGGAGGCTGCGGAAAGGGAGAGGGAGATCTCGTCAACTCACCCGGCCCGCAGAAGGCGCACCGGGCGTCGGCGGAGGGCGGACAACGCCCTCTTCCAGCCCCCCTAAATGGGTCCAGGGGCGACGGACTCGGGGACGTCTGTCGCCCGCCACACACCAGGACCCGAGGTGGCGGCGCGTAGTGTTCCACGCGCGCCCCTCTTAGACGTCGCGGGGGGAGTCAAACACCTCACTCCCACCCAGACCCGAAGAGGCCCGCGGTGGCGGGCCGGCACCAGTCGGGGGTTGCGGAAGGATCGTACGTTCCCGCGACCCCCGGCGTAGGTGTGAGATGGAACACCGGGGTGGTTTTTAGTCAGTAAGAGTCTGACAGACCCCGCCGCCCGCCCCAGGGCGGTGGACATCCATGAGGATTTTCCACCCCGGAAACAAAACAAAAAAAAGTGGTTAAGCGATTGACTGCTGCGTTACGTGTCGCGGGTTCGATCCCCGCACGAAACAAATATTTGTATGACCTGCTAGTAGTTGTTCCGGGTCTGGCTGTTTGTGTATGTGAGTTTACCTAAACCTAAACCCACATTCCAGTACAGGCGTGCCTTTGCACGTATGAATAGCGAGAGGGTTCAACGAGATGCATCCAATATTGACTGGTCACCCCTGGAAGCAGCTGTTTCAATTGATGAAAAGGTTAGTTTTTTCAACGATGTTGTGGTCAAGCTATATGACACCCATGCTCCTGTCAAGAAAATAAAGTTGAAGCGTCCACCTGCACCTTGGATGAACAGGGGAGTTCGGATGGCAATGCGACGGAGGGACCGCGCGTTTCGGTTTAAAAGGGATCGCTCGGAGGACAATTGAAACCTTTTTAAGGCTGCCAGGAATCGGTGTAATCAGATGATACGCAACGCTAAACGCCGCCACATTCTAAGTTATATCACTTCTTCTTCTCCTGCCGATATTTGGAAGTTCCTTGGAACTTTAGGCATCGGCAAATCGCGACATTCAGACCTTCCTAACACAATTGGTTTAGACGATCTAAATCGCCATTTCTCCACTGTTCCAAATCTATATAGTCTAACCAAATGTCAAACACTCGACTACCTTGCTGGTCTGATGCGTCCCAGTATCAACCCCTTTGTCTTCACCCCAGTCGACCCGGCAGAGATCAAAAAGATTATCCTGTCCATTAAATCCAAAGCCGTGGACTGCGATAATATTAGCCGCCATATGATCGTGACGGCTCTTGATCAACTACTCCCTGCAATCTCCCACATCATAAACTTTTCCCTTTACACCGGTGTTTTCCCTTCTCTGTGGCGTAAAGCCCTTGTTCGGCCCCTGCCTAAAATATCCAATCCCTCTCTTCCTAGTCACTTTCGCTCAATTTCCATCTTTCCTTTTCTATCTAAAGTGCTCGAGGCCAGCGCTCACAAACAATTCTCCCACTTTATTCACCACAACTCTCTCATCAGTCTATTTCAATCCGGTTTCAGGCCCGGGCACAGTACCGTTACAGCTCTCCTTAAAGTGACCGACGATATAAGGCGGGGAATGGAAGACACTAAAGTTACAGTCTTAGTGTTAATTGACTTTTCCAATGCTTTTAATACCGTCAGTCACGAAGTCCTTTTATCCATCCTTTCTTATCTTATGGTCTCTCCGGAGGTACTGATGTGGTTTTCCTCTTATCTTCGGGGACGTCAGCAGTCAGTTTATGCTGGAGACTTTTCGTCAAATTGGTGTGATCTTGCAGCTGGCGTTCCTCAAGGCGGTATATTATCTCCTCTTTTATTCTCCATTTTTATTAACCTCATCACCACCGAACTTTTTTTTTTTTTTTTTTGAGGATGGGAAATCATCAAATGACCCCTCCCGCTCTGGGTGGAGCGGAAGGGAGTGTCAGACTCTTACTGACTAAAACCCACCCGTGTTCCTTCCTTGGCCCTTTATGTTCCGGGTCAGTGGTACCCCTTATGGATGATCCCGCTTTCCCGGCAGGCTTAGGCCCTAGTGGGCCCCCTCTTCGATGCTGACATCTCTTTGAGGCGCGCGTGGAACACGTACGCGCCGTCCGGCACGGGCCTGATCTTGATCCGACAGTGAGCTACCCATTACTCACCGCCCGCAGGCCCGCGCCTACGGTGGCCGGGAGTCGTCACGCGGCTCCCGACGCCCGGAGCGTCCACCGCGGCGGCTTGGACGGGAGACTCTCTCCCTCTCCCGTCCCGCCGCCTCCTTCGCTAGCATGACTGCTTCGCAGAAGGAGGCGACTGCCTCCCACTCCCCCTCGCCCCGGACCATGGCTTGAACCAAGGCCGGGCGTGAGAGGTCGCCGCCGCTGCCGATCGCCTCTACGAGGACACGGCGGTGCTCCGCCCATGCAGGGCAGGCCCCCACCGTATGCTCCACCGTGTCCTCGGGGCGATCATCGCAGTGGTGACACCCGGGCGTTTCCTCCCGCCTGATGATGTGCAGGAACCTCCCGAAGCTTCCGTGTCCGGTGAGGACCTGCGTCAGGCGGTAGGTGAGGACGCCGTGACGCCTCTCTAGCCACTCCTCAAAGAGGGGTCTTACCGCCGCTATCGTGGCGTGCCCATCACCACCGAACTTCAGACTGCGTATCATCTTTATGCTGACGATTTGCAGCTTTACTGCCGGGCAAGTGTTGGCAACATATCCGATGCGATTGGGGAGCTAAACCGGGATTTAGATGTCGTAAAAAACTGGTCTGATCGATTTGGGGTGGCGATTAATCCCACAAAGTGTCAGGCTATCATTGTGGGGAGCACCTACAGCATGAGGAAACTGAACGGCTTAACTGTGCCACCTGTAATCTTCGACAACTCAGTCATCCCGTTTAGCTCTGATGTTAAGAATCTTGGTCTGCATGTCGATACTTGTCTAGACTGGCGAAAGCAACTCACGACTGTAAGTCAAAAAGTCACCGGAACGTTGCGGTCGCTCTATCGGTTGAAAAACCTTCTCCCATCACACATAAAAGCAATGCTTGTACAGGCCCTTATATTTCCTATAATTGACTATGGTGATGTGTGTTACTATGACCTGAATGCAGATCTCCTCAATAAACTTGACCGCCTTCTCAATAACTGCATTCGATTCGTTTTCAATCTTCGTAAGTATGACCATGTATCTGCACACCGACTGCTTTTAAAATGGTTACCCATTCGTCAGCGCAGAGAGTTGAGGGCTCTGTCTACGTGGTTCTCTATTCTGGACAAACTTACTTCCCCTTCTTACCTGACTTCCCAAATTCAATATTTATGCACTGCCCATAGTAAAAATCTTCGCTCCACCAACAATCGTCTTCTACGATGTCCTTCTCACCGTTCTGGTTTCATTCATTCTTCTTTCTTTGTCCAGGCGGTTTTTCTTTAGAATGCGCTCCCTCTGAAAATCAGGACAGCAACCAGTCGGTTATCTTTTAAAGTGAAGGCACGTGAACATATCCGTCAGAAGTTGGCTGAAACATCCCAGCGCTGAGTTGCTGGATTCGTTTTCTCCTCTACCGATCGTTATTTCTCCTGACCAAGGTTTATTTTGTCTATATGTATGTATCTATAAATTAGTATTTATTCTTGTATTGTATAGTCATTTCCGAGCTATCTATCCCGTATGTTGCACCTGCCATGGTATATATCTGCATCACCCTAAGGTTGACTGGTAGAAAATGCCTCAGGCATTAAGTCCGCCTTTGTACAGTATTATTTTTTTACTTGTGCATAAAGTTTTAATAAATAAATAAATGTTTGTAAACGCATCCACGATACAGGAGAAATTCCTAGTGTGGGGCAACGTTTTTTTTAAAAAAAAAAGGAAAAAAAAAGATATATGTAATTTTTATGGTCCACTTATTAAAGCGTATTTATTCTTTAAATCTATCTTTTTTTTATTTTTGTTTTTCATAATGTTATCACATCTTATTTTTGTATATTTTGAACCCTAAAGTTCAAAGTTTATTCCATGTCAAGCAACGAGCGAGTAAGCAAACTACTAAGCGAGAAAGCAACATCAAGCAAGAGTCATCTAGTTCGACCTCATCTAGTTTTAATAAAATAAATTACGTGTGAAAGTGTTATTTTTAACCAATTTAAAAAACTATGTCACGTATCAGTCTTGTCAGCGTTGTTTATACGTCCTGACCGGCCAAGATGACATGCCTTATTGTTCTTGAATTTCTCCGGCCAACCCAAATGATGTGTTCTTTGTGTCGCCAGCTCCCAAACTAAGAGTATAATGTGAAACCCGCTGTCTCCATACATTATTAATTTATTCACTTGTAGTAAGGCCTAGACCTATATCCTAAGAAAGTCTAGAGTCTAGCCTTTGTGGATCCCGTTACTTAGACATCGGATTAAATATGTAGCTTCATACCATGCTTAGGACAGGTGTTATCAACCTAGGTAATTTTACGGCATGAATAGTGAATTGTTGATGAAGATTTTAACTAAGATCGCTTTGACGATCGTTGCTTATACATGCATTGTAAACGCGAACATGAATTAATTTATTGTGACGTATATACAAAAGTATAAGTATTGAATTGCAATGACCATTTTAAATAACTTATTACATGCGTAACACACTATGAATCCAAATTTTGATCATTTTGAAGGATATTGCTAATCCATTGCTTCATGTGTTCGAAAAAAAAATCTGCTCAACAACTTAAATAACGCAATGAATGTAGATGAATTGTCAAAATGAAAGCCATTCTTACTGATAGTGAGAATCACAATCACCCCGCTGTACAGAATAATGAACTTTTATTAAAAACTGTCGTGGCTGGAATAAGACAGCTGGTAAAAAAAAATAACCTGACTGAGCCCGAAATCTTACTTTTAGGCCATGTTCACACCAAAGTCGGCCGACTGTGAGCGTCAATATTTCAAAATGTATGAAGGAACAACGTCAGCCGCCGACTGACAGTCCTTTGTTTTTCATACATTCACTCAGTCAATGGCCGACTATTTATGTTTGGTGTGAATGCGGGTTACTCAAGAATCTGCTGTGTCGACTCAGCATTATAGTGCGTCATAATACCAATAGAATAATAATAATATATATAGACCTTCAGGTATCTACATGTCAGACCGAATTTAAAATGTGACACTAACACTCTTAGGATACTTTAGTTTGATGAAAATTTATTAATTAAATGGGCAGGTTATTTTAAACGTTTTAGCTCGATGTCAACTCGACATTTTAAAAGGTGTATGCTATTTTGACCTTAGGTATCAAGTAATAAAATGCAGTCATAGCGTACTTTGCGCTACCACCGACGACGCCGGCGCGATGTCGTGGAAAAGGCAAAGTTTTAGGCCAAGTCGTGCCATCGACACGACGAAGAAGCAATCAAATATAATTTTCAATGCAATTAGCGAGGGCGCTAATAGTTCGAGGGACTAAATAAGTCTTTAACTCGAGGTAAACTCTGTGCTTTTCATTACGAATACAAGTAAAGTAAGAAATAAAAACATGAATGAGCTAAAGAAAAAATGAGCCTCTTCTCTTATGAAATTAGGCGTTAAATCCATATCTGAATCAAATGAACTCATTGTGTTAATACAAATCTCTGCTATACGGAAGTATAAACAAAACTCTACAACTCGAAAAAACAAATGAAGATCGGATTGCCGCTTTCCCGCCTATTCTTTTTTCTGTGGCCGGCTACTAGCTATTCAGCCATTATTTTTCATTTCCATTATTGAAAAAATGGTAAATATTCTGCCCAAATCTATGTTATTTTAAAGAAATATGTAGTTGAAAGTAAAATATAATTTTTTATTTGAATGCCTTAAAACTATCATTACAGGTCTTACAAACCTAATGCGATAGCTAAGTTACACACACAAAATTAAAAAAAAAATAATTTAAACAAATATATTCTTTCTACTTAACTTTATGTTATTTAAATTTTACATCGCGCTGTAATTTGAGTGGCTGTATATGAAGTTGGAACAGGAACATGGCTCAATAGAAATGTGAAAATAGAACTAGTTTTTTTTATAATTTGACAGGTGTCAGTTGAAAGCGATATGGCTGAAAAGTATTACTTTCAACCCTCCTCAAACAACTTCAGACCTACTTTCCGAGTATGAGTAATGAAAAAGGTATATATTATTTGTCTTGACTTGATAAGGAATTTGAAAACTCAAGAAGATATAAAAGACTTGACTATACATCATTATTATTGTTTACATAAAACTGTGTAATAATAGACGTAACGTGGATGAATAAATGAATAAATAAAAATATTCGTATTATAAATAAATAAATCAGCAACATGTTCTTACAGCGAACCTTCACAGCTTATTGGATATCGGAATGCTTGGAGTTTTTGTGTGAACATCGAAACCTTGGCCTCCTAGTCCAATGAGATTTGGAAGGTATTTTTAGAAGCTTTTTCTGTTTTGCTTAAGTAAGAGAATGTCTTTTATTTCATTCAGCGATGTAACGGAAACAGATCAGTCGGGTTACCCAATACTGAGCTGCGATTTCAGCCCACTTACCTATGATCTACTATGTCCTAATAGTCTCTTCTATGTCCCACCTCTTGTAATAATAGGCTCCGATGAGCCGCAGTGCGACTGTGGAGCCACATCTCAAACTATTCCCCGCCTCTTGTGATGCTCTCTGTGCACTGACACTTGCACTATGGAAGAGGAAGACCTTTGTGAGGCCAACGATAACGCTGTCAAAGTGGCTGAATTATTTAAAACAAAGCAATGGAATCATCGATACGACGAAGAAGAAGAAGGAGATAGGCTGGCCTATTATGGTCCCACTGCAAGGCAAAGGCCTTTTCTCATACATATACATAGATGGTACGAGCATTGGTTGCCGCTCGCTCAAGACGGGTTGGCGATTTCACACTTACATTATCTATAAATCTAGGTTTCCTCACGTTGTTTTTCCTTTACCGATGTCAGTAATGTCCAAGATAAACTCGGAAAGTACAACAAGTTGAATTGAAAAAGTCACATTGATACTTGCCCGGACATGAATCCACAACCTCTTGCATGACAGGTGAGGTCTTTCCCTACTATACCTTGGTCATAGGTTTAGGACATTTATAAAAAAAAATTGCAGAAGCGTTTACCAACTGACTACTTTACCACAAACTCATGGTAACTAATCTTACTTAGGGCTGATTTCACCAAAGTCAGACATATTTTATCCGTGGAATAAAATTGACGTCTGACAGTTCTAGTATGGAAGAACTGTCAAAAATTCTAAATTTATTCCCACGATAAGACTTATTCTAGGTATAAAATATTGGTGAAAATCGCCCTTAAAGCATACACATGTTTTGTATCTATGAACGAGTACTAGGATAGGATAAGAGTGCTAGAACATGTAGAATATCGATCACAGTGTGCTGAATGGTTAAGTAGCCAATATTGTAAGTGCTACCTATCAATACGGTGGACACGTGAGGCATCAAATGCACCAAGAGCAAGGTAATTGTTTTTAGAGTGCGCAACAATTGTTGTGACATGTCACGTGAATGTTGTTAATATTCCATCTATTAACTTACGAGGAACTCCGTTGGAGTTCGTTACGCAGTTTAAATACCTAGGTCATATTGTCACGGACATTCTCATGGAAGACCAAGATTTAGATAGAGAGCGCAGAGCGTTGGCAGCCAGATGCAATATGCTGGCTCGCAGGTTTGCACGTTGTACTAAGGAGGTGAAACTGACTTTTTTTCGAGCGTTTTGTCAATCGTTTTACACGTGCAGCCTGTGGGTAAGGTATACGCAGAAGGCTTACAACGCTCTGCGCGTTCAGTATAACAATGCGTTGAGGATATTGTTGGGGCTACCTCGGTTTTGTAGCGCGTCTGGCATGTTCGCTGAAGCGAGGTTTTATGATATTTATGCCGTTATGCGCAAGCGATGTGCGAGTATGCTGAAGCGATTCAGGGGTAGCCCCAACAACATACTGGCTACACTGGCGGACAAAATTGATGGGCCTTTCATTAGGCACTGGGCAGCTAGGCATGTGCGTACTGGCGTACATGTCGCCAATTAATTTAAGCTTTTTATGTACTAACAATAGGTTAAGATTTTACTAACACTATATGGATCAATGGTCTGAAATAAATAAATTATTATTATTCCGTTTATTTATTTTCATACATATAAATACATTTTTAAATATTTTTATAAAAAACATAAAAAAAAAAATCAAAATATAAAAATAGTGGTCCGCCGGTATCAGGAGCAGGGTCCAAGCTACCGGTGGTTAGGGCTCCAGAGACCAGAACCTTCTCACGATACGAGCCGTATCGAGGAGTACTGCCTTCTGAATCAGGCCCTTGGTCCAACCGCCTAACGAGAGCCTCGAAAGATGTTGATCGAGGCTTTCGGCCATCAAGCCATTGGCCGATACGACAATCGGCACAATGACAGCCGAGCTCACATTCCACATGTCAACAACCTCGTGTGCTAAGTCGAGATATTTAATTTGTGTCTCTTTCTCAGCTTTCACAAGGTTCTCGTCATGTGGAATGGTAACATCGATAATCATTGTGCGGCGCGCTAATCGATCTAACACCACTATATCAGGCTTATTGGCGACAATAGTCCTAGCAGTAATGATAGACCGATCCCAGTACAACGTGACTTGGTCATTTTCGAAAACTGGGTCAGGCGCATACTTGTAATACGGTACCTCGGTATCCACAAGTTTATATTTTAAAGCAAGTTTCTGGTGAATAATCCTGGCTACTTGGTTATGCCTGTGCAAATGCTCGCCATTAGCAAGACGAGAAAAACCAGAGATAATAATATGTCTGATGGATTCACCTGGACGGTGGCATGCGCATGCCCGACACACGTCAACCGTCCCGTCTTTCATAATATGTCTCCGGTAGTTATTCGTCAAGATAACTTCGTCCATAATTGCACAGACGAAACCTTCAGTTTCCCCAAAAAGGTCACCAAAACGTAGCCAGGATACGGACGCTAAGAAGTCTACACCGTGTTGATGAAGAGCCCGGTAGAAGCGCCCGTGAAGCTCCTTGCTTTGCCATACCTCCCTGCGGTCATCGGTAGTAAGTACTACAGGTTTGCGCCAGTTCTCTTTAGCCATGGAGAGCGGGGTGGGTCCCTTGTCTACTGCTACCACATCACGGGGCATACCCATTTCAGCTTTTAAAAAATATTCCCTGAGACTACAGATTTTGAGTGTGCCGAAAGAGTACATCAAAACCGGCATGACCCAACCGTTGAAGGCACGCACCTTGTTTCCGCCTGAAAGAAGACTAAGTAATATCTTCTTCAGGCAACCGAAGAAGCGCTCCTTTAACGATTGCTTCATGTCAGCAACGTTGATGCCTAACGCTTCCGACATACCCAAATATTTATAGCTTTCGGATGAGGAGAGGTATCTAAGGTGTATGGAATCCGAAAGATGAATTCCTTCGGATTCCATAATTTCACCTCGCTTTACATGCATGACTGCACATTTGTCCACACCAAATTCTATCCTGATGGCGCTACTGAAAGTTTCAGTTACCTTCAGCAGCTCCATCAGTCGCAATTTGTTGGGGGCAAAGAGTTTCAAGTCATCCGTGTAGAGGAGGTGAGATATGACCTGACCACCTCTCCTCAACCGATAACCTAAACCTGAATCCTCCAGTAGTGTACTTAGAGGATTCAGGGCTAAGCAGAACCAAAGTGGACTCAGACTGTCGCCCTGGAATATTCCTCGTTTAATCCATACAGGCTCATCATTCCCCTGGATCTGTCGACATCCTGGATAGCGAAGAACCGTCCTCCATTGCCCCATACACGACTCTAGGAAGGTGCGTAGAGTTGCATCAATCTTGTACAACTCCAGCACCCTCATGAGCCACAGAACAGATAAAATCTGTTCTGTGTCATGAGCCATGTATGTGGAACTATTATTATTATTATCAAAGCATCAAGAGCTGTTCAGGGCACTATCGTCACCTACTGTTACTCGGGTACTAATAGCACTCCTATTTCGGGCGAATTTTACTAAACTTTTATAGCTACACTTGAGAATAAATTTAGAATGTTTGACAGTTTTTCCATACTAGAACTGTCAGACGTCAATTTTATTCCACGGGTAAGAGATATCTGACCTTGGTAAAATCAGCCCTTAGAATAAGTGCCTTGTAGTATTGTAAGTTGTGCACGAATTTTTATCATCGTATATTTATTTAATAACGGGCAAGCAGCATTCCTGTGAAATATGGTTTGAAAAGGTCAAAGGTGCTCGTGAAAAGTTGCGAATTACACGTAATTTGAACTTTGAAGCCTAAAAATATTCATGTATGGAATTCACAGCGCTTTTCAATACTGTAATATTGCAGAAAGTTTAAAACTACGAGTAGTTACGTTTGAAAATGAGTAGGTAAGGTATTTCTGTTTCCAAGGCCATGTCTTGATTACGACCGCATACAATCTGAACTAAAAATATGTGCAGAAAATAACAAAAGCCTTAGTAAGGAAAATGAGTCCCTTAAGCAGATGGTTTCGGACTTGTCTATACGAGTTAATTTAATCGAGCAATACTCGCGCCAACAAAATATTGAAATTAACGGCGTATCTGAAAACAAAGCGGAAAACTTGGTGAAGACGGTTGTGCAGATGGGGAACGCGGTAGCATGCACGATCAGAGAAGAAGAGATACTGTCAGCCGTGCGAGTGCGCAAACTAGATCCCGAAAATAGTAACCCAAGAGCAGTTATTGTAAAGCTGCGCACCACTCAATCACGGGACGCTATCTTAACATCGGTAATGAAGTTTAACAAGGCGCACCCCACCGAAAAACTAAATTCGCAACACCTAGGGTATGGTGGTCCCGTCAAACCTATATATGTGTCTGAACATTTATCACCCCTTAACAAACAAATCCATGCGGCGACTAGAAAGGCAGCTACCGCAAAGGGATACAAATATGTTTGGGTTCGTGACGGTAAAATTCTTATAAGAAAGGCTGATGGAGAGCAAGCTAAACACATAAGAAGCTTGAACGCTGTTGCACTACTGTAAACCTTCTGCAATAAAACTCTGCTACAATACCGTACATAAATAACAACAATTCAACATCTACTACCAAAATTTCAGGGTATGAAAACAAAGTTGAACAATGTTGATTGAATTGTCCACACGGTTGCGCAATTACGATGTTATTGTCGGCACAGAGACTTGGCTAGATGATACCATAAGTGATGGCGAATTATTTGACTCGAGGTATACCATCTATCGTAGAGACAGAGCATCTACCGTGAATAACGGCAAAAGAGGAGGAGGCGTATTGATTGTTGTGTGGCTGTTTTGAAGTCAATAGACTCTGCCCGGATGTCGCAGTGGGAAACAGATACCGAAAACCTATGGGTCAGGCTGAAGACTGTCAAAGGGAAAAAATGCCATTACTTAAATGTATGTGCGGTATATCTCCCCCCTCCAGTTCAACATTGTGCATTAGACTCGTTCCTCGAAAGGGTCTCGTCTGTTGTTGACACCACTGGCGACGAAACCTTCATAGCTGGCGATTTTAATCTGAGTTTCATTAACTGGCAAATGGACAAAACTCTTTCCCACACTTCCAGTAACTCACCCTATAACTATGCTAACGACTTGGGCTACTCACTGATTGACTTTATGTCATTATGCAACATGGAGCAAATAAACTCAGTCAAAAATTGTTATGACAAAACCCTAGACTTAATATTTTGTAACTTCTATGGAGGTATTGTAAGTGTATGTAATAACCCCTTATCAACAGTAGATGTATATCACCCACCCCTCGAAATCATAATAAAAAACACGTCCCCAGCATTATTAAAGAGTAAAATCCCCGTTAGATATAACTTTAGAAAAGCCAATTATACTTTAATCAATGCTAAGATCGGCGATATTGACTGGACCGATATTTTCACAGACTTGCACGATGTCGATGCTATGGTGACACACCTTTATAGGCACCTTAATGCTGTGGTGGACGAGCACGTTCCAAAATCAAAAAAACCGAGTGATAAGTATCCCCCCTGGTTCTCTAAACCTCTCATAAGACTCCTAAATGAAAAAGAAAAACTCAGGGCACGTTATAAAAGGTATAATAACCCAAGGGATCACTTCGAATATAGACTATTAGAAGGGAGATCGAAAATCATGATGAATAGCTGTTATAAAAGCTATATGAGCTTCACTGAAAGTAGTATTAGACATAATCCTAGGCTCTTTTGGTCCTTCGTCAAAGCGAAAAAGTCTAAGTCCAACGACATTCCGTCGGAGATGTATCTGGGAAATGAAACAGCCACTACTGGTGATGGAGTATGCAACCTTTTTGCTAAGCATTTCTCCTCTAACTTTACTCCTTCGATTGGTTCACCTGCTGTAGCTCATATAGGACCCAAGTACCATCAGCATGCATTAGGTAAATTAGCATATACGGAAAGAGATGTCCGAAAAGCGCTAAACAAACTCAACATCTGCAAAGGGCCAGGGCCAGATTGTTTACCGCCAGTATTTGTAAAGAAGTGTGCTCCTAGTCTGTCTTTGCCGCTTAAAATAATATTCAACCATTCGATTGCATCATCAAAGTTTCCGACGGTATGGAAAATGGCTAACATACTACCGATTTTCAAAAAAGGACATTCTAGTGACGTGCTGAACTACCGTCCTATTTCACTTCTTTCAGTATTCGCAAAACTTTTCGAATCCCTGCTATGTCCTTTACTTACATCACACATCAATCCTCAGTTGGTACCTGAACAACATGGTTTCTGTGTTCGTAAATCAACGACTACTAATTTGGTCCACTACGTCAATGAGGTAAGTAAATTGATGGACTCTCGTGCCCAAGTCGACTCGGTTTACACTGATTTCAGCAGTGCATTTGACAGGGTGGACCACACGATCCTCTTAAAGAAGCTGGAAAGTTTCGGAATATTTGGTCAGTTACTGCTTTGGTTTAAATCATATCTCACAGAAAGAATACAAAAAGTGGTTGTAAAGGGATATGAATCACCAGTTTATTTCTCTTCATCTGGAGTCCCCCAGGGATCGCATCTAGGCCCAATTCTCTTTCTAATGTTCGTCAATGACATAGTTCTCTCAGTAAATTACAGCAATTGCTCTATCTTCGCTGATGATTTAAAAATCTATAAAGAGATAAACTCATCCGCCGACGTCCATTTACTTCAGGCTGATCTCGACGCAGTACACGATTGGTGCCTAGAAAACCGCATGTCTCTCAATGTGAAAAAGTGCTACCACATAACATTCACAAAAAAAAGGAAACCTATTCCTACGTCTTACGCAATCAATGGGTAACACTTCAAAAAGTGAACACGATTCGTGACCTGGGAGTCCACCTCGACTCTAAACTCACATTCGTCAGCCACATTGACAATATCACTGCCAAAGCTGCAAAAATGTCTGGCTTTATAAAAAGAATATGTCGAGATTTCCAGTCGATCTCTACGCTTAAGGTGCTCTTCAATACTCTGGTGAGAAGTATATTGGACTATGCATCGCCAGTTTGGAACCCTACTTACCGCGTTCACATAAACAGGATTGAACGTATCCAAAGAAGTTACACTAGATACCTTCGTTTTAGAAGCCCTAGCTGTCCACGGGAGACTTCTTATGATCAAAGACTCACTCATTTTAAAATGTGTTCACTTGAACAGCGAAGAGACGTGACGGACCAAATCCTTCTCTATAAAATCCTAAACGGTTTACCAAATGTTCCCGATCTATTGGCTGAATTAAGTATAGCTGTACCGCGACAGAATACCATTAGATCTAGTCGCGAAACCGTTACCTTTGCCATAACTGCAAGTCGTACTAACCTTGGTAGCACCGCACCCATGAACCGTCTAATGGGAAAGTACAATAAAATCGCTACACGAACCAATAGCATCGACATCTACTCTAACCCTTTGCGACAATTCCGATCGAAACTTCTAACCAGCTCGGAGTCTCGAGTAACCAGCTCTGAGTCTCGAGTCGTCTGTGCGACACGTGCCACCCTTCAGTAATTGTCAAATCAAATTCAAATTCAAATTTATTTATTTGTACACATAGGTATAATGTAGTTTAAGTACTTCCTTTCCCTCCTTTACCAGCCTTCTTTTTGTTGTTTCTTGTTATTATTATTGTATTTTCGATCGTATTTGTGAGCATTGCTCATTTGAATTCTAATTTTACCTTAGTTTATAACTTTTAAGTAATTCAACTAGCGATGTCTTGTATGTACTATTAATTTCTGTGCTAGTGCTGTGCACTTCTGTAAGTGACGAATTCACAATTCCTAAAACTGTATGTGTTTTTAGTTTATGTATGTCCTAGTGAGTAAGTCGTTGAAGTGCCATATAAATAAATAAATAAATAAATGTCTTTCCATGGGCCCCGGAACAGGCCACCATCGGGATCCCAACTAACGGCAGGAGGGGTTCACATCGGCGTCGAGTCCACGATGAAGTACTTAGGACTCGTGCTCGATAGCCGTCGGAACTTCGTGGAGCACTTCCGACGTTTGGCCCCTAAACTGGAACTGACTGGGGCCGCCCTCAAGCGGCTCCTGCCCAACCTGAGGGGTCCAAACGCCTCCTGCCGGAGGCTTTACGCGGGGGTCGTGCGGTCCATGGCTACATATGGGGCCCCGGTGTGGGCGCGTTCACTGCGGCGGAGAGCCGCCCACTATCTGAACGCGCCCCAAAAGGTGGTAGCCGTAAGGCTGATCCGGGGCTACCGCACGATCTCGGGCGAGGCGGCAAGCCCCCTTGCCGGACTGCCGCCGTGGGATCTGGAGGCGATAGTCCTCGCGCGCCTGTATGAGTGGCGCGCGGAGGCACTACGCCGGGGGGAAACCCCGCTTCCGCGGCAAATCGCGGCGGAGTGGACGGACCTCCGGCGCGATCTCATGGCGGCATGGAAAGAGCGACTGTCGCAACCCAGCGCAGGGCATGCCACGATAGCGGCGGTAAGACCCCTCTTTGAGGAGTGGCTAGAGAGGCGTCACGGCGTCCTCACCTACCGCCTGACGCAGTTCCTCACCGGACACGGATGTTTCGGGAGGTTCCTGCACATCATCAGGCGGGAGGAAACGCCCGGGTGTCACCACTGCGATGATCGCCCCGAGGATACGGTGGAGCATACGGTGGGGGCCTGCCCTGCATGGGCGGAGCACCGCCGTGTCCTCGTAGAGGCGATCGGCAGCGGCGGCGACCTCTCACGCCCAGCCCTGGTTCAAGCCATGGTCCAGGGCGAGGGGGAGTGGGAGGCAGTCACCTCCTTCTGCGAAGCAGTCATGCTAGCGAAGGAGGTGGCGGGACGGGAGAGGGAGAGAGTCTCCCGTCCAAGCCGCCGCGGTGGACGCACCGGGCGTCGGGAGCCGCGTGACGACTCCCGGCCACCGTAGGCGCGGGCCTGCGGGCGGTGAGTAATGGGTAGCTCACCGTCCGATCAGGACCAAGCCCGTGCTGGACGGCGCGTACGTGTTCCACGCGCGCCTCAAAGAGATGTCAGCATCGAAGAGGGGGCCCAGTAGGGCCCAAGCCTGCCGGGAAAGCGGGATCATCCGAAAGGGGTACCGCTGACCCGGAACATAAAGGGCCAAGGAAGGAACACGGGTGGGTTTTAGTCAGTAAGAGTCTGACACTCCCTTCCGCTCCACCCAGAGCGGGAGGGGTCACTTGATGAAGTCCCATCCTCAAAAAAAAAAAAGGTGTTTCTGTTTCCGAGAAGTCTGATGTACTCGTATATGCTGGTAAACACTTCACTTGTGTACACATTACCTTTTTAATTATTTCTCATCTATCACATACATCACACCTCCATACCTCTTCTCAAGCCACACCACGCACCTAAAACGCGCGTAGGTCGACATATAAACGAGCCTTTGTTAAATCATAATACATGAATGCTTCGCTGCGGTTTCGAATTTAATCAAGTAGGGAACGTAAAATTCTAACCGAAATTGATGCGAATATTTTATTAAAACTTTCAAACGTAGGTACTCGTTACTGCTATTTTGGAGCTATTTGAAGTATCTCTTAAACTTGTTAGGCTATTTATTGTGGCGGTACTATTGAGTTTAGTTTGAAAATGTTATCGAATTTTATGTTTATGACAAGACTCCACTCAGTTTCAGGACTTGCCCTTACTTTTATAAGTCTTATTACAATATCATTGGGACTTATAGTTAAATTAGGGAATGTTAAAATGCTGATTATAAGCATCACGATGACAGATCAATACAAGATTAGTATTTCAATAAGACTGCATTGGCTCTAAAAGTCATCAAACAAAAAAAATCACTTTAAGAGAAACAAAACAGCAGAATTAAATTAAATACATGAACAGAAAAACCTTCGCAAATCCAATGCAAAGCTCATCGAAATTCAAATGTTCTGATCACTTCCATAACTAGCTATCAAACATTTACCGAAGGAGAATCTTAATTCCGTTCAAGCTTTGCGATCAACAGAGCGACCACAACTGTTTAAAATGCAGGCTTCGGTTTCAACCAGTTTGAATCAACAAGAATTTATCCTTAACGAATTTGTAACTTAGTCTTGTAACATTCAATATGATACCGATGGAAATGATTTTGACTTGACCTAGAATTATTTACAGTTTATCTTACAAACTAATAGTTAGTCTACGATGTTTTTCTTTTTTATTCAAGTTTTACATTAAAGATAATGGTCTCAAAATTAGATAGGTAAGTACCTATCTTCTTGACTTTTTACACGACTGCGCCACAGTAAAGACAGGGTTATGATTGTTCTCCTTGCGTATCTACAGTATCTTTGTACGTGGGATTCTTTAAACCTTAGAGGCATATTAACGGCTCGATGGATTTTAATAATATGTGGGGACAAAAACCCGATAGCAACTAAATAACATCTATAATAATTTAATAGTCTAATATGTGTGTGTAGTATGAATATAATAGTCTATCTATAATAATCAAATCCAATCACTAAGCATGTCCACTCACTACGATCACTGGCTCCGAACCCAAAGACCAGAAGGGATAGAATGTTCGTTCGCTCGT
This sequence comes from Brachylomia viminalis, assembly GCA_937001585.2. Taxonomy (NCBI): domain Eukaryota; kingdom Metazoa; phylum Arthropoda; class Insecta; order Lepidoptera; family Noctuidae; genus Brachylomia; species Brachylomia viminalis. Next base: position 1,213,805 of record OW443307.2, on the reverse strand, counting down.
TTGGTCTAGAGATCGATCTTAATACATCGGTGTGACTGCATCCTGCTCAGCTGAGGCTGAGACGTCTCGGTTGGCGACAAATGAGACGTTGGCGAACGCTAACCACGAACCGTACCTCGTAATTATTTACTACACATCAGCCGCCGTGGTAGACAGGGTGGCTAAGTATAACGTTGTTAGTTATACTTAGCCGCCATCGCTGTTAGTCAATAAAGATAGGGTACGGGCGGTCTATTCTTTGCCTAAGTTTTCACAGTGAGATTTTTTACAGAATAGATCGGCAGGTCTAACTCAAACTCAAACTCAAAGCATCTATTTCAATTAAACCATTTACAGGCACTTTTGAATTGTCAAGTGGGTGTCTAACGTTTGTTCTCTCAATTTAAAAAGAAAGTAAAAATCTAAAAACTCAACTACGACAAAAACTCCTACTAAAAACAGGACCCTTCCTTTTGGCTTTGTCGTAGTCGGGTAAGAACCAATCACTTCACTTCTATCTTGTAACACAATACCCCAGTACACATAATTCATTAGTTTTACATCAAAAGATCAAAAGAACAACTCGTAAATAACTAACATCCACTTCTACTAATTGTGTATTTATTTCTAGAATACTGTCGTCCGTCTTTCTACATAATCATTATTCTGGAAATAAATACCTTTACATTAAACTTCCAAATTAGATCGCCAACAACAAATCGTCATGGTCGTCGAAAATTTCCCGACAAATTGAAATCCATATATACCGATACTGATACCCAGGTACACAGGTATCGACATCCGATCTCAAATCCGAACTGTTCGCTATCTGCTAAACTTGGTTGTCCAGTTTGCCCGCAAATTTGCTCACTTCCGAATTACATTTCAGTATCGTCATGCGAAATTGAATGTTATCCCATGTAGTGGTTGGGGACCGAAAGTACAGATTGTAAACAGAAGGGATATGGGCCCAGGTATAATTATTATTTAAAAGTTTCGTTTCTTTACTTTTATTTGTATAGTTGCTTCAAGAACCAGGTAGATTTTTTACGGACATTGTGTAGACTGTCACTTATTATCACTCTCTCTCAAAATGGTTATTTGTTAGTCTACCTCCAAAATGTTTGGTCGGTCAGATTACCACCACAGGGTTTAAAATAAACTACAACCTCGTGCATAAGAGGCGATGCCTTAACCACTGGGCCATCACCACATTCAAGGAACAGGATATAAGGTGTGAAAATGAATTCTTTCTCAAAGTATGTTACACTAAGAAGATACAATGAACACTCGTCAAGAAACCCGTCATGCCTAAGGACCAAAATAACCTCAATCCTTACACTGACTCCTACCCGAAGCGCCATTAACTCATAAAGCCGAGCATATTCACGTACTTACTGCTCGGCTAACAAAAATATAAAATACCGCGTTATCAATTCACTCACAGCTTTTACCAACGAAAACAAGGAAACTCAACATAAATAAGGGGGAAACACTTTCTTAGTTCAATATATCAGGCGCGGTACGTATGTTAGGCACATCGGCAAAACACAACACTTTAAAAGACAAAGCCTGTAAACACACAAACACAAAGCCGCAGATATGAGAAAGCTATTTGTTATGTCCAGTGTTTGTTAGAAGCGAAGCGAATAAACATTCTCCTAGTCATCGACGGGTTCTTTGCATAAATTTCAGTTATGGTGGGACATTTGTCAATGGATAATGCGGTGCCGGCGATATTCATGGTTCTGTATATCGGCGTCTGCATACATACATCTCACAGTACGCCGACTGTTCGATAAACATGATATATGACTCCTCCAAGACTGTGTTCCCTTTTGGTGTTCAAAATAGCGGCAATTATTGGCCCTTAATAGGTTTTGTATGATAATTCGGTATATTTAAACGAATTTCTTTGAAACAGTTACGCGGAATGGTTTTTGATACACGGATAATGTTGAGAAAACATGGAATACGAATTATGCTGATGACGTCAGAAACGTTACTTACGTTACTTTTATTATTTTAATGGCTACAACCTTGTACAAGTAGTCGATACGAGTAAATAATGTGAAAAAGCTTAAAAAAAAAAGTTCGAAGATTCTTCATCAGAAGTTATCAAGCATTACTTTTGTATTAAACGACAATATTTTTAGTTGTGTTTATTTCCTTCTAATTAAGAACTCGTCCTTAAATTCGAGCTTACCAAATCTGTAACCCACCCATTAGGTACGGTAGAACGTACGTCAGTCCTCATATTCTATTGGACTTGCGTTGTACGCTAGCTTAGCTCAAGGTGAAAAACTGTGTGTTTAGTTATTTAACTTCGATGGTCCTAGTTTATCATTTGTGACTTCGAGTTACAGTTGTATGAACATAATGCAGCATGACATATTATGTAAGCTGTCACACCCTTTATGCCTGGAAGCTTTTATTTAGGTATTAAGTTTTGTTTACATTTTTATTTTTAGGTTTTATTTTTTAGCTTGAGTTTAACTTTCATTGTATTTGTTGGTATACTGGTGTGGCTAGCTGCTTTATGACAAGTAAATTAATTTAATGTTCTGTGTCTCGCAATGTTGATTACTTTGCATACGTCCTATTTTTTTTTTATATTACGTAATTACCGCGGATATGGCCATCCGCGCCTTTTTTTACGAAATTATGTTTATTGTTTACAGGTTTTAATTTTTTTTGACACAATTATTATTGTGCTTCTACATCGGACACTTAATAGCTAAAGCTTACATATTATGTAACTTAAGAGACCATCTTAATCCATCCAAAACATCCATCCATCTTATTTTTTATATTTTTAAGCATACCTATTATTGTGTTTAATCAAGTTTTTTCTAACTGAACAGACAACTGTGCTGCTGAAGAGTTTTTTTAGTTTTTATAGTTTTTCCCAGCTAAAGCATTAGAAGTGGCGAACGGCGGACGTTTTGGGGGACTGTCTTATGTAATTTTGACATTCGAAAAGTGCTGATTCTCAGCCTAGTTGGAATAAATGATTTTTGATTTCCTGTTATACTCTGTACCTATCTCAAACGTATGAAATAAAAGATAAGTGAGAAGGCTCCAAAACACGCGAATCGTTTTGGACAGGACCACGCTTGCTACGGACGCTAATCCCGGATCGTATCGATGAGATTTGTACCGACAATAATGAGATCCACCGGCATGGGAGTGACGCCTGCCAGCTACTGACGAACAATTTATTGTAAACTGTGTATCTTTGTTTTTTTTTTTTTAATATACTTCGTTGTCATTCATTACACAAAAATTAAAGTTAATGTAATTCCCGCTAGAGCGGAAAGCACAGAACTGGTCAAAGTGGTGGTGATTGGGGGAGCCCTAGGTCCAGCAGTGAACGTCTTTCGGCTGAAATGATGATGATGATGAAAATAGCAAACGATCGTTTCATTTTACGAAGATTCTTTCTAACTACATTTTAGTTTTGTTTTTCATTCTACGTCTTTGATTGCTGTCCGGTTGCCTATTCAATGTCTTCCATGTTTCGTCCACGGTGAAACATAGAATAATTAATAGTTTTCTTGTTCATCTTCATCATCATCATTATCCTTCCCCTATCCCAACTTACTTGTGGTCAGCGCAACGTGTCTTTGTCTTCTATAATTCTCTATTTAGTCGTCATAATCTTCGTCCATTGTAAAATAACCTCAAATAATAAGTCGTCCCTACTCTATCTCCTGTATTCATTTATTTCTAAATCGTTTGTAAGTAGGTAGAATATATGTATCAAGGTAATTGGCAAGCATGAATCTGCGAAAATCCAAGGATATTTGCAAAAAAGCAGATTATTGGAAACTAAGAATTATTTTCGTAATACTAACAGCTTATATCATAATTTTTAGGTACCTATTTAAAAAACCATTGCAGACTTACAAAACGAGATAGGTACCCACATTTCCTGTCACTTCCACATAGACGCACTAACTATCGCTAGACATCAATGGACGGATGTTCACCCACCGACATACGTATAGTAGGGTAGGCAGAGCTATAGCTCCGATATCCTTTTCACGGCGACGGGAATTAGTGAGCTCCCATCGGAAATTGCATATTACTCGCTTTACGTCAAACGTACGAATATACCTACCTTGCATATGTGCTTCTAGTTGCACGGCACAAAACAACGTTAATTTGATTGCGGATATTTTCTTAAACATCCTGTGACTCTAAAAATCCAACTCATTAATGTTTGTTTATATAAATAACCTATTCAATCAATCAATCAATCAAATTATTTATTTCGGGTTGCATAGGCCCATAGATAAATACCTTAACCTAAGTATACATATTATATTGGTGTCGATCCTTCGATCTTAATTAAAAGGACCATGGGTACTTTGGTTTATAGATCCTGCGCAAACTAAACAGTGATAACATCAGTACTATTACATCATGAAAACTTATGTGGTGTACTTTTTTACATTCTATGAAAATTAAGTTAAAATCGTCGTGGTTCAATTCGAGCGCTAATATGATGTTTTAACTATCTTTAATTATTAATAAACTTTTAGTTAGGTGTACATACATTAAAATCCTAACTTAACACCGAACCCTACCAAAACGACTTTAAGATAATCATTTCTTTCGGTTGACAATGAAGTAGATTTTCTAACATAACCTAACATGTATAAGGTAAATTCTCCGGACTGCCTTTAGTAGTGCAAATAAAACTATAAATAAAAAAATTCTATTGGATTTAAATAGGTCGACATGTTGGCAACCTGCACTCTCAACCTGTAGTTTTTTGTTTCTGCTTACAGTTTCCATTCGGCTGTGGGACATTAAGTAGCATGCACGAATGGCTGCTCAACTGGCAATGCACAATGATCATAAATAACCACCTGAAATGTTATTGAATACATAGAAAGTTTAAAATAATTTACATCAGTGCCTACTTCAATTAAATAGCTGTTATGTATCTACATGTGTATGTTATATTACACGTTTTGTTTGTTTATTTCTCAATACTTTTGTATTTATTTAATTCATGCTATGGCATGATTTATTCCTGAATAAATCTAAAAAATAATTAACATTGACCACCACACCACAAGTCGGTGGCGATGGCGGTGCGGTGGCCGGCAGTGTGTTGGTATTGTTGGTAGCAACTAACAATACTACCTTTGAGTTCCCTTCAGGTTCGCTTAGTATCAGAATAAAGTGGAATAAAATGCTATATACTCGTAAGTCCAAATAAATTCAACATGAAAATGCATGCAAACACATGTAGCTTACGAAGTCGGAAACAAACAATTCTATATTTCTTTAGAATAGAAAGAATCTTTGGATTCTGTACGGCAGTTTTGAATTTATAATGATATTTGTGTGCCAAGCGCAGTGCGGCTGGTTTGCACGCGTGATATCTCAAGGTAGCCGTGAATGAAAGGAGATGATAGAAGCATGGGGCAAGTTTGTGCATTAAGCCATCTACACACACACACACTGCAGACACTGAATGTGTTACGAGTGAATGGAATGCACTTGTTATGTTGTGCATCGTCTCGGAAGTTGTGAAGCGTTGGAATTTATGGACAGATATATGATACGGAAATTTCATTGAACTCTTGTGAACGTAAATATCTCCCTCTAGCTAAATCAATCAAATGGCAAGTTGGTTAAGTTTATTATAGAACGTCACTTTTTAAATAATAACTATCCTCATAGATTACTAGATAGTTATTAAGTTCTTATTATTTAAAATCAAATGCTTGGTGCAGTTGTAGAGCCCACTAAATGAGCCGTTTTTAAGAAATCCTGCTTAAGAAAACAACTTAGTCCACTTGATATTTTACATGACATTTAACTAAATATGAACTGAGGACTCACCAAACACTCCTAACCTAGGCCAATATTTATTTGGAATTAAAGTAGAATGTCTAGCTATGTTGGATCATGTGCTGCACAACTAATTGGTTCTTCCTAAGCTCTTATTATATTAACATAACGTGTTCCAACACGTGTGACGTCATAGTTATGCACACAGGAAGGCATTACCGAACGACCGACGTACTACGTCGCCATGACCGGTGCGCGTAGAACTCGCACTAAACAGATAGGTACAGAAGGTCAGCTTCATGATTTGAATTTCCTTTGCAACTTCATTCGGCATCACAAACTTAATTCTTAGATCTTGCAGAATATTTGCAAAACTGCAAGATATCTACAGACTAGTCATTTGGCTGAAAGGTTTCTTCTAAGTGATGTGCAAATCTTAGAGCCTTTTGCTCATTGCTTATGGCCCACTTCGATATCGTCTCTGATAGGGGAATTGGTGTAATTTGCCTTTTGAGAGACTTTGTCACTTTCCAAAGAATGTATTGCGTTGCATGGTCACTGCATAACTGACGTAGGCTATTGTTGTAACCCTCATCTTGAAAGGTTTGTATTTTTCACTTCAGTGTTTATGTAACGTTATTCAATAGAGTTTTGTCTTGCGGGAATTTAGTTTGCTGCAATTTTTTCTTTGGGTCCTTTTTTATATAATATGTTTATTATTTCCTATGGGTAGGTATTTCCATATTTTTTTTTTTTGATTAGCTTCATTAACGACCAAAAACGTACGCTCACTTAGACACGTGTCTAATCGCAAACGCCATTAGCCGGGTTCAAACCATAGGTTACACATTGTCCAGGCCAGCCAAGCAGCCTCACGGGCAAGCACCCGGACAGTACCGTAGGCCGCACGTTAGTGGTAACCGAACCAGTACTAAGCTGGCCTCTTGTTCCATTGAAACTCCGTACTACGCGGCCAGCTAAAGTCCAAAGGTCCCTACGCTTAAATAATGAGAAAACGGAGACGCACGTCCACACCTACCTCTAATTTTATTGTGCACCTAACCAAGCATCTGCCTCAGGTGACGTCTCGGGCAGTCTGGACCTGGCTATTAGCATTCGTTGACATACCTATGTTGCTTAGATCGCCGTATGCACGTACATACTCGTACATACGTGAGCAAGTTTTTACTATAGCTAATTGTATGTAGTGGGACTTCTGTATCTTTCTACTTCGTAGTACTCACCACGTCCAGGATTGAGATCGATTCCCAGCTTCACTTGCATGCTACGTGATCCTGAAATCCTTACCATTCATCTTTCTACAAGAATGGCGCATTTTAAAGGAGTTCTTAACTTATTTGCGATAATTCAACTAGCACCCGGTTGGCGCGTTGTGTAAGTACGTGGGGCATAATAGTTAGTCCTCATTGTATTTGATCAAAATTAAAATTTTATTTCATATAACCTACACTTAAGAAACGTCGGAAACTAGGTGCTCGGTTCCAATTTGTCGTTTCCTATGGAGAAGAGCCGACAAGAAAAGCCAAATGAAAAAAAAAGGATTTTACATTATTTCCAAATAACAGTATTAATAGTAGGACAGTCATGAATGCCTGTCAACAAGTAGCAGGTACTTAACAAAATATAAAACGGTCAAAAAATCAACAGTCTCCAAGTCCACGCCGTTCTCACATTCACAAAACAGAAAATAATCTATTTAGAAGATAAATAAAATAACAAAAATAAAGACCTATATAGGTAAACCACATGATCATCTAGATGATAGCAGGATACTTGCACGAAAGATACTTGTGCGAACCCACTTCCGCGAAATACGTTTCCGCGAATGGACTTTTGCGCAAAGGGACACTTGCGCGAAACGCCCTTTCCTCAAATGGACTTTTGCGCAAATGGATTTTTGAGCGAATGGACTTTAGCGCTAAAGACACTTGCACGAAAAACACTTGCACGAAGGACACTTGCGCGAAAGGACAGTTGCGCGAAAATGTTGCGGAAATGATAGTTCTTCATAACATTCCCAATATTCTTTCAAAGGATTGGGCAGCGGTGCATATTACACCCACAATTCGCCAGTTATATTCAAGTTCGATCCCCGCACGAAACACATATTTGTATGACCTGCAAGTAGTTGTTCCGGGTCTGGCTGTTTGTGTATGTGAGTTTAAATGTTTGTAAACGCACCCACGATACAGGAGAAATTCCTAGTGTGGGGCAACGTTTTTTTTTAAAAAAAAGAAAAAGAAAAGAAAGAAAAGAAGTTACAGATAGACTGGAAGTATGTGACCGTCGTAGTGCACCTTTTTTATTTATTTGTTTTCTTATTTATGTACACACAGTAAAATACATAGATATACGACATATACTGTAATAATGTCAAAAATAATTTAAACTCAAACGTCAGCAGCTGGTTACTGACAATGTAAATAGCGCCCTCGCAAAAGTAGTTAACTGGTTTAACGTTAATAACCTTCTTCTTAATGAGAAAAAAACTAAATGTATTAAGTTTACGTTACCACATGTTAGACAGGTAGAAACAAGTGTTCTCATAAAGGGGGAAGAGTTGAAACCCGAAAATACCACAGTATTCTTAGGCATAACTTTAGACGCCAAGCTGCAATGGGGTCCCCATATAGATAAAATGTCAAAAAAGCTTAGCTCTGCAGCATACGCTGTTAGAAAAATTCGTGGTTTAACAGATTTAGAGACAGCCCGTTTAGTATACTTTAGTTATTTTCATAGTGTAATGTCGTACGGTATTCTGCTGTGGGGAAATGCCGCCGAAATTCAGACGATTTTTGTTTTACAAAAAAGGGCAATTCGTTCAATTTATAAATTAAGTCCCAGGCACTCCCTCAGAGAAAAATTTAAAGAGATTAATATAATGACTGTGCCTTCTCAGTATATTTATGAAAATCTTTTGTATGCACATAAAAATATTAATCTGTTTAAAAAATACAGTGATATCCATAGTATAAATACTAGGAACAAACACAAATTTGTTGTTCCTACAACCAGGCTCAAGAAAATAGGTGGCTCGTTTAGATGTCAATGTATACATTTTTATAATAAACTTCCTAGCCACATTCAAGAACTAAGCCTTAATAAATTCAAATCTTTTATAAAAAGGAAACTATGCCAGAAAGCCTATTATACTGTCAAATACTTTATTGAGGACAAAAAGGCTTGGGAGTGAGCTGTTCCAATAAATTTACACAGGGAACGTTGATTTATTTTTTTGTTTTTTTTGCTAACTATTGTACTTTTAATCTTTGCTATAAGTATCTATAACGTTTTACATATACAATGACATGAATATTTACTGTATAAAGTATTATATTATTTTAATTGTTGTGAATGGGAGGACTATGTGGGTCATTGTTCCAGTTTGAATCATGTTCTGGCAGTTTGAATAGTTTATGTGGCCTACCCAAATGTCCTTTCTTTGGTATTGTTCGTCGAATCGTTGAGCTCCTTAAGTTCTGAGTCGAGCTGCACGGTTACTGACAAATGCGTGCACTGTCTGGACAGGTCCACTCAATCTGTGTGGTTCTTTTCTCAAAAGTCCATTTCAGACACCAATCTGCATGGTCCTCAATGATTATGTCCGGATTTTATATACACATTGACATTAATGAATTTTATATACATATTTGTATACATTATTTATATACATATATGACAAGAGTATTTACTTTGTAAAGTATTATGCTATTATTTTAACTATTGTGAATGTGAGAACTATGTTGGTCATTGTTCTTTTTTTTTTTTACTCTTAGTGTAATCATGATCTGGCAGTTTGAGTAACTTGTGCGGCCTACTCAAATGTCCTTTCTTTGGTATTGTTCGTCGAATCGTTGAGCTCCTTAAGTTCTGAGTTGAGCTGCACGATTGCTGACAATTGCGTGCACTGACTGGACAGGTCCACTCAATCTGTGTGGTTCTTTCCTCAAAAGACCATTTCAGACACCGATCTACATAGCCTTCACATGATCTGACCAAGATTCTGTCTGGACTTTAAAAGAGACTGTGACCTCTGAGTTTGTTTCGGCCTTTCTTCTCAGAGTAGTCAGATAGGAAACGCCGACCTCATCTAGTTTAAAAAAAATATATGATTGACGTGTAAAAGTGTTTGTAAAAACCTACTTACAGAAATAAAGTCATTTATCATTTAATGTCTGTGTTAATTATTTTTCATAAATATTTTATTATTTTCAGTTTCTTTTTATGTTTTCGAAATGGGTGTCGTTTTCATGGTTTTCAAGGGGGCTAAGCCTATAGTGAGATCAAAATGAAAATCCAAGAATCCTTCTAGGTTTGGTTTGCAGTTTGTACTATCTTTAACCAGTTTCTTATTTTTTTTTTATTATATAAGTACACACAGTAAAACAGATACGACATATTAGTATTGAGTACAAAGGTACTGCTTATTTCTTTATTTGTTCGTGGATAACCATAATATTTTTCCATGAGATTTTAATATGGGCCATTCATTAAGTGAATATGAGAGCATTATCCCATACTCAGTTAGACAAATGGCCAAAAACGTAACATTGAATTTATAGCATATTAAATCTAAAATTCAGTATACCTACATCAACATACAACACCTTTTATCATTCATTCATAACCATTAATTCCTTTTTCATAAATTTGTTTAATTTTAAATTCCATTTATTAAAAAGATGACGGGTTTATATCACACAAACTATAAAATAGTATAAGATACTCGTGACCTAAGTAAGTATATGAATGCACGGCGTTTAAATTAACTATATAAGTCACACGTAATGTACTATTACTAAACTGAACACAAGTTTACCTAGTCCGTAATGCTTGAGTTTAAGAGTGAGGTTTCGTGATTAACGCAGTGAAATGCCTTGGAGAGGTCACAAAAGATTCCTATGGCACCTTGGGCCTCCTCCTACGCTGTAAATATGTGTTTTAAACGCAGTAAAATACCTTGGAGAGGTCACAAAAGATTCCTTTGGCATCTTGGGCCTCCTCCCACGCTGTAAATATGTGTTTTAAACGCAGTAAAATACCTTGGAGAGGTCACAAAAGATTCCTATGGCATCTTGGGCCTCCTCCCACGCTGTAAATATGTGTTTTAAACGCAGTAAAATGCCTTGGAGAGGTCATAAAAGATTCCTATGGCATCTTGGACCTCCTCCCACGCTGTAAATATGTGTTTTAAACGCAGTGAAATGCCTTGGAGAGGTCACAAAAGATTCCTATGGCATCTTGGGCCTCCTCCCACGCTGTAAATATGTGTTATAGTAAAGTGTCACCGGCGTCAGTCGGTCAACGTCTTTTGGTGAAACCGTATTGCTGATCGTGTAAGATTTTGTTGATGTTAAAAGTTAAGCATTTAATTTAGCATTAACTTTTCGAACGCCTTACTGAATACCGGCAACACGGATATAACTGATCTATAATTTATTGTTGGTGTCTTTGCTGTCCCAAGAGTTAAAAAGTGGTAAAACCTTACTGTATTTCATTACATCCGGGCAGACTCCTTGAGCTACACACAAATTAAATATTAAAGCTAAGTATGGTGCTATAGTCTGGATTATGGATGTACAAACTTTGATAGACATTCCCTATAGATCTTCGGTCAATACGATTTTTATTTGTCGAAAAGCTTTTATATCCATCATAGGGATTATATGTTTAAATCGAAAATTAATATTAATACATCAATTGAGACATCGGGTGAGGAATTTAATGCTTCTGTCCTTTTAAATGGTATATTGGTAAAGAAATTTATGAATTCTTGAGCTACTTGTAAGTTAGAGCTTGTGGCACCACGTGAATTCTCCAATGTATAATCAGTGCTTAGTATTTTTTTCGTAATAGTTTCGTATTTATAACTTTCCAAACAGTTTATTTTCTGGTGATTTGATCTTGTTGCTAATGTACGGGGCTTTTGCTATTTTCCAGGTATTCCTAAAAAAATTTGGAATATGTAGCAACATACTCGTTGAAAGTTTTCCCTCTAGGGACCGAGCCAGTATACCGGAGACCACAAAAAACCGTTACCATCAAGGGCGTCTGGTACCGGCAACCCCAGCTGATTTTAAACTTTATTTTAAATACTTTTAAGATTCAATGTCGTTTCTGCACGATTGATCCCTGGGAAAGATTATTTTATTCAATCATAGATAAAAATATAAACTAAAATATAGCTCCCAACATTATGGAGACCGAGTTGGAACGCGCCCTTTGAAATCGTGAAAAAACAACGGCCGGGTTGAGTGTACCTTGCTACGATAAGTGTAATTTTAGGAAAACTTTTGTGATTGTCTACGGTAAGTGGATGAATAATAATTTAAATGATAGCGCTGACAAATAAAAACGTTATTACAGACTAAAACAAACGTCATACCGGCTACTGCGGTAGTATTGATCAATATAGAGCATTTGTCGCACAAAAGAGACGCATTAAAGCATTATATGGCCTTAAACCCGACGAATCTTGCAAGCCGGTGAAAAAACTTGATTGGTTACCGCTGCCGTCCCATTATATTTTTGAAATTTGTGTTTCTGTGGAGGCATAGGGAATTGTTTGCGAAAGCAAGCGATGTAAATTGTCGCAGCAGGCGCGACCACTACAGGCTCGTGTCAGATGTCCTCCCAAGGCTTGCGAAATATAATAAAAGCTGCATGTTTATGTGTGTCCAGGTATACAATAGAATACCAAATGGATTAAAAACATTCTACAAGATTGTTCAAAATTACATTTTACAAATGGATAACTGCTAATAGTTATTACAGTCTTATAGAGTTGCTCCAACATAAAATCGCATGATGATTGATTGTTTCGTTATGCATGTATTTGCACGCTTATCGCTATTAAGTAAAACATGTTTGCTCACATTATTAACACTATCATCTTATAAACCATGTTGTTAGCAACTAAATTATATTACTATATCACTATTACTATTAATAACGTAACGGAAACACGAATAAATAACTGATTTTGCATTACATTATAAAATCGTATTAAATTAGGTATTTTAATTTTAAGGTCTGTTTTTATTTAAGTATAAAAAGTCTAAAAAGTAAATTGGACCACTGTTAATGTTAGATCATTTAAATAAAATTATTTTTACCTAACTAAATTTACAATTAAAAGTATTTAAAAAGTGTTATTAGTCACACAACAAATATTGTGGACAATTACATTATTTTTACTAAATTAAATAAAAAATTTATAAGATACAAATGTCACCGGAAGTCGTTGCTATTTGACGTTGATAAAATATATTTGAGTATTAAATTATATTTTGAACTGTGTGCATCTCGTTGTAAAATTATGTTGTGTAAATCCTTGTTGGTTGCGAGTGTTTTAAAACGTGTTTACAAGATGTGTGATCGTTATCATTTGAGATCCCGGAGCCCTCCCGCTCTTACATATCAGTGTACAATAGAGCTTTGTAGATAATCTTTTGCATGAAACAATGTAAAAAAACTTGTTTTTTGAGCAAACCATTTTGTTGTATTAATTCTGACGATATTGCAGTGACTTAGTACCTTTGTGATGTTATTTATAACTCAAAAACTACTGAATATTCGAGGCGTAATTCAACAATCTTATTCATATTTCAAAGTATATTTATTTTTACGTAGTGACGAGTTCGTCAATGTTGTGTATGAATTCTGACGTTTTTCCTATGAATTCGTCTTTATATGGTTAGTAATGATGACGCAAAAGCTACTGATAATTCGTAATCTCATGTATTCGAGGCGAATTTCAACAAATTTATTCATATTTCAATGTATATTCATTTAATTTAATTAATTTAGGCAACAATTTACCATGAACTGTCAATAGATACGGCCGGAATTTGTAGAGAGCTGTGCCCTAACAAAAAATATTCATGTACATTGACATAAAGTACTTCATATTAAAAGCTTACAGGCATGTCTTTACAATGGTATATGTTTTATGATCAAAGAAAAAGCGAGAGATGCTGTATAAATAGATACAAAAAAATGTGCCTAAACATTTTGAATAGCAGTGATCAAAAATTCCGAGTTTGAAAGACGGATACGGGATGTATATTTCTTCATTAGCCGACGCGACAGTTATTCAAAATCGATATCAATGAATGTCCAATTCTATGAAAATGTATTGGACACTCTCTACGTCGGTGTTCCATACATTTTCATAGAATTGCGATTAGAAGAAAAATCTATATATTATCAAGTGAAACAATATAGTGGTAATCATATTGATGTATATATATTGGTAAAAGTCTTTGGCTAGACCTTTCAGACGTCGTCATAGGCGGGCGCAATAACGAAGAGCTCGTCGTCTACAGGTATTTCTGGATATTATGACTTCCTCTTAACGACTTTGCAAAAAAATTACAATAGATTTTTTATTTAGGTATCTAATTAGGTAGGTAGGATATAAATTTATTTGTAAAATGTATCTACTTCTACTTGTTTTACAGACATTTTATGAAAAACATAATTGCAATTACTCAGACAACACACATTCAATGTTTTCATCATTTTCAACATTACAAATGTGATGTGGCATTGATCCACATTATTAAAATCAAAAGTCACAGAATCTCTTTTTAGAAGTCCTATCAAATATTCTGACTGCTGAACAGTAAAGTAAGATGAGGTATTTGTGTCCTCAGGTAATAAATGCCAACTCGGCAACTGATGGGAACGTAATAATTGTGTTCTTTAAGCAACATTACCTTAACAAAGCTAGGAATTAAATGCCCTGATTGATTATTACACTCCCTAAAAATACAATGGCTAGAAGTATTTGGAGCACGTTTGTAACTAGGCAGATAATTATTTTGGTCAATTCTTCGGGCTTCAGCAGAATTATCAGCTGGTGATGGTAGTTCATGTGCGACAGTAGGATCAGCAACTGGTGGAAGTGGAGGTGGTTCGGGCAATCCAGGTTCATTTTCCTCTAGTTCTTCAACCTGCCTGTGTATATTCAGTACTAAGTGCCGATTAGCTCGCATGCAACAGGGATGACATGCTAGCAGATTTGTCCTCCGATCCTGTAATAATGTTTGACTTTTTATATAAAATCTTCGCTGAATGTTTGTATGAGTTAGCGCCCGATACTATTTTCAATAGGACAGCCACACTATGCACATGCAAATAGTTGGCGGACTATTTGCCTAGTTAGAATGCACCCTTACTCTTTTTTTTTTTTTTTTTTCATTAATTATAAGGAACTTGCTTCATCGTGGCAACAATACAATAATAAGTAAATAGCAGCCAGGGAGACTGGGTAATATTAGACTAAAAATATAAGTTCAACAGCAAACACCTGATTGTGGGTATTCCATGAGTAGAAAATATCAATTAATGGACTGTTTTCTTCAAGGGTGTGGTGTCGCACTGGGTAACGCCTCCCCATAACAGAGCATCCACAACCAGTACACACCATTGGGTAACCCAGTACTCTGCTATGTGTACCTTCTTGCATTCCTGCATTGAGATGTGAGGCTCGGGGTGGCTATAAGGGGAGATTGGAGGCCACTTTGGGGGGACACCCCCAATATCATTGCGATGATAATTCAGTAACGTTTAAATTCAGTGGAAATCATATCGAACATAATCATATCGTACCTAGGCATCAGATGTGAGACTCAGCTATTTAAAATTCAGATATTCGTCATTAAAAGGTATGTGGCGACATAGGCCGTAGGTCATGTCGATAAAAGTTATCGATGACATCGAATGTGTTTTTGTAAATGTGTTTCGAATATTTTACTTTTTACAATAAAATTATTTTTATTTTATTTTATATTTTTTAAAGGTTTAGTTCTGTAATGTTATTTGAAAATGGATGAAATTAATTTTTAGATGTTGATTTTATTATATGAGGTTTTATTAGTTGTACTTGTATATTTTTTATAGATGGCATCCTGGAATGTGGGGCTCGGCGACGAAAGAAAACATTAATCAATAAACAAATGACCGAATTAGAAAATAGAATGCCATATTTTTAAAATAAAATTCATTTGAATTTAGAATTTATTGCCAGCCATAAAGTGGTAAAGTTTCAAATGGCCAGTATTGTAAAACGGCAACTTCATAGGTTAAGACCTATTATTAAGAAAACATAATGTATGTTCGAAAAAATCTACATATTTTTAGTAAGATAAGTGACATGCAGAATTTCAACATTAGAAAAAGGAACAAATAAGATCAACCACGTTTCAGGTTGTGTAAAGTACATACTTCTTTTTTAGGGTACTGTGTAAAATGTTATGATAAAATACCACTCGATATTCTTCAACTAAATGAGAAGAAAGGGCAATGCAACTTTTGCCATACATAGCTGGCATGTTTTTTTTTTTCTTTTCGCCAAAAGTGAAACCTAGGCCATATGTTAGAGGATTATATCAGAAATCAATAGCAAAAAGAACTAGGTCTACCAACCGTAACTGAACCAAGTTAGAGAGTGTTTAGTAGATTGCTATTGTTTTTTTATCAGGCGTTAATTTTCTTAAATAAAAATACTCTGTGTGTAATATTTTAAGTTTCCCATTGTTAAATACTACTCGGCAACTCTAATGAGTTATTCCGCATCCCCCCGCTTCTGCATACGTCGACGGGCGCGGTAGGGGGCGGCGGCAGGCGGAGGCCAAGTGACTCGTTTCAGTTGTCAGGTTATGGATTAAGTAGGTCGTTAATGTTATATTTTTACTAAAACACATTTGTATCTGATAATACATACAGTCCTTACTGCGCTCTGTTTCACGATAACTACAACTGGAGCCTTCAAATCAAGCGTAAATAGTTTCGCATCATACAGATTGCGCGCGCGGTGTCAACAAGACACGCCGCGTGTTCCTAGAAATCCCCACGCGCATGGAAGAGAATAGCATATCGTTGTCCCTCTCTATCCCGAGCTTGCAGACCTCTTTCTGTTGTTGCTGCTGCTGCTGGCTCACTCACCTTTCTGCCTTCGGATTGTGTCGTTGTTTCTGTGTACTTACCGTTAGTGATTTTACCTCACAACTTGGCTTTGATACATTGGATACCGTTTCTGTTTTAACTTGTGACTAGGCTGTGTTTATGGGACTTGGTTTGTGTTGTGACGTGAAGTAACTTGTGCTGGCTACAATGTCTAATAGACCATGTATTATAGGTTAGACATTTCGGTTTTGGAAATGTTTAACATCGACGTCATCAATCCGCGGCTGCTGCGTAGCCGAATCCAATCGCGACATAGACGACAGCGCACATACTTCGTCTATCTTTTGATAGAAGGGCTTAATGATGGCGTAGCAGCAATAAAAGGGCATTACTGTTCCTGTATTTCTGGGAAGAGAACACTTGGTTGTTGTAGCCACGTCATGTCTGTATTGTGGTTCATGGCGTGGGGCAGACATCAACAAAACTTAAGTCCTCCAGATCAATTTCTGGATTTCATAATAAGACAGGATGGGGGAAGAGAGACGAGTAATGATGATGATTAATTAGGTTTATCTATAAGAATTTAGTAGTTTAACACTTTCACTGTGTAATAAACCACATATGATTCATGTGATAGTTTAACTATTGTGTCTGCTTTGTGGGCAGTGAAAGTGATATAATTATTGTTCTATGATAATTGATAAGGTAAACAAAGGTTTTTGTAATACTAATTATTTAATAAATAGTTTCGGATTTTATGGTTGTATCATTTCTTTTTTCGTAAGAATTATGGAATATTCGTACAATTTTTGAAAAGTAACCCAGAATGCCTATCCTATAGTGGAATAAGAAATGGATATAAGAAAAATAGATCAACGCCTGACAAAAATATACTAGCAATACTTCCATATGTATCTTCGTTCGGTTACGGTTGATGGACATGGTTCTTTTTGCTATTGATTTCTCGTATTGTCCTTTAACATATAACCTAGGTTTCATTTCTGGCGAAAGAAAAAAAGTAAATCATGCCAATAGTTTGCATTGGCCTTTAAATCACGCACACCGAGTAGACAAGCATATTATAAGTTGGAGGATATAATGTAGATAAAAATACTTCGGTTAATGCTGGTCCTGCTCCACAGCCACTTGGGCCCATTAGTTAAAATTTAAATGTTTGGAAGAGAGGCTACCTTTTTGACTGACCACTTGGCGCAGTTGGTAGCGACCCTGCCTTCTGAGCCGCTGGTCCCGGGTTCGATCCCCGGACAAGTCAAACATTTGTGTGCATGAACATGTCTGTTTGACCTGTGTCTGGGTGTGTATATGTATATAAGTATGTATATCAGTCATCAGGTTACCGTAGTACAGGCTCTACCTAGTTCGGGACCTGAAGACCTTGTGTGGATGTTGTCTCATATTATTATTATTATTTATATTTGTTTTGTGATATTACGAACTTAATGTTTGTTTTTTTTTTATTTAATCAAGTTTTAATTATTGAATACTTCAATAGTTTTTCATTCAACGGACTCTCGAGCATAGACCAATATCTGCATCGTGAATTCGTCTATCAATCACGAACTCCTTTTGAAGGAGGAAAGTTAAACCTTTTCCTTCTTAAACATGAGAGCGAAGTGTCGTAAGAAGCGCATGCGAAGGCTAAAGCGTAAAAGGAGGAAGATGCGTGCGAGGTCCAAATAAAGTGGTACACAGGTGGAAGTTCGATTCATCTAATAATACTAGTGTATCAAATAAAAACTAAAAAAAAACTAAAACTAGATTATTATAGATTATCTTTTCTTTTTTTGGTAGTAACATTTTATTCATCTCTCAAATACATTGCACACTATAGTTTTGTATAATTTAGAAGCATTGTTTCAATTTTGTAAATGTGAGTACCATGGATCTGTTTATGTCATTATTATATATGCTGACGTGAAAGCTCGCTGATGGTGGCACGTGTGTTGGATCATTCGGTTCCCTACAAAATGGTAGAGCTGGATGGTGCTGATCAACGCATCATTTTCGTGAACGGGCGCCGTCGGTTGTTTCTTTGTTCCTTATTTTTTTTTTTTGTTTTTTTCTCATATATGTAGAAGTAACAAAAATAATGTACCCAGGATTTTGTAACATCTAGATTTGAAAGAGCGTCCTTGGAGTTTCATACCCGTTCTTCTCCATAGAGATCTACGTTTTGGAATGGGCAATTAACTTCAACTTTCTGACTAACTGACCGACTCTTTAACTATTCAAAAGTGCCTGTAAATCGTTTAATTGAAATAAATGCTTTGAGTTTGAGTTTGACAAACCGTCGTGCATAGTTCATGTTGGATGTATCCCTTGGTCGTGGTCTTATTTTATCATAAATCGTTTTCTTTGATTTCGCCGTAGTCTTATTTTATCTTAAGTCGTTTTCTTTGATTTGGCCGTGGTCTTATTTTATCTTAAATCGTTTTCTTTGATTTACGTTGTATACGTATAAGAACATAATAATAACAAAAATACATTTTGTCAATCATCAAGAAACACATCAAAATCAAGAGTCATTTATTCAAACTAGGCTGAGAATCAGCACTTTTTGAACGTCGAAATTACATAGACAGGCCCCCAAAACGCCCACCCTTCACCACTTCCTAGTGCTTTCGCTGGGAAGAAGAAGTGGCTCAACAAACTCCCCAGCAGCACAGCTCTCTGTTGAGTTAGAATATAATAATTATTATTATGTATGCTTTCCAAAAAAGTGCATGGAGCACGATGGGACACGACGGACTATGTGTAGAGGGCTGTAGGGGATATTGTATAAAGTCGACTACTAGTGCCACTTTTCCCTTTAGTAGAAATTATTGGAACTATTCAATTCCGTCATCTTTTAATATCGTACTGTGTAGAGAAAAAAAGAAAGAAAGAAAATAAATTTATTTGACCCAGGTTAAAGCACACAATATTACACAAAAACAGATAAACAGTACTCAAAATAGAATTGTGTGCCTCACGGCTGCGCCAAATAGGCCCAGTTCAGCATAAATGCCAGACAACTAGTGCCTGACGCTGGTTTTCAACTGAAACTTATGTTACGAGGACGTCTTACGGATGTAAATCAGTTTTATAGTGAAAAGTTTAAATAAAAATAGATAGATAATAATAAAAACAACAAATAATAATAAAAACGATTAGGTATTTGTAAAAAATAATTATAAATAGGTAATAATAGAGTGGTGTAGGTATAGAAAAATAAATAAATGAAATGGAATGGTTGCCCAAAAAAAAAAACAATGGAGTGTCGTCGATAAGGTAATAGATAACTATATCACAATTCATATCAATGAAACATTTAAATTCGTCATATCTAGCTTCCGTTGCGCATCTATGAGGTCACGACATCATGATGCGCATGATGAGCCTCGCATCATGGTGCATGATGCGAGGGTATGATGTCAGCACCAATGACGGGGTTTGCTAGGACCGATGCTGCTAGGGTTGCGGAAAAGTCCGAGAGGGATACCGTGGCCCCTGGCACAGGTAACTGAAGGAACACGGGTGGGTTTTAGTCAGTAAGAGTCTGACACGCCTCCTGCTCTGCCTAGAGTGGGAGAAGTTACATGATGATTACCCACCCACAAAAAAAAAAAAAAGGCGTCGTCTAAATGTGTTCATTGTGTTAGTTGCTCGAATAGGTGGTGGCAGGTTATTCCACACTTTGGAAGCCGCATAACGGAAGCTACCTCTAAACGCAGCTGTCCTATGTGACTGGGTCGAGAGTTGCTGCGAGCATTGCCTTCTCCCACATTCTCGCTTACTCGCTATCCAACTCAACTTGTCGTACAGGTAGTCCGGTTACAGCGTGTTATACTCTTTAGTTAACTGTCATGGAGTCATCATAAACGGAGCCAGCTTTGCTCTTTAAACAACGTTTTTCTGTCGAAACCCAATACTAACAAACTATGCTATGGATAACCTTTTATCTTAAATTGACTGAGATCTATCTATTGAAAGTAATTTAATTTTTAATTTTTACGAATGCACGTGAATTAGTGCCATTGTTCTTTGAGGTTATGAAATTAACCTCAAGTGCAAACATCTTTAAGGTGATTTAAATTTGAAGTTTCTTTTTAGGTATTCAAATAATCAAATCAAAGTAGGTAGGTACTCAATCTGAAAGTGGAATCTCTAGTTTGAAGCTCTATGATATTGTTTTCCTGTCGGTCGCGTGTTCACTATTGTATACACGAGGTCGCGTAGTCTCTGTTACACGAATATTTTAAATACATCTCTGCGGAAACGGCGACGTTTATATTGACATTGAACTTTTTTTTCGGAACAAGGCGTATTAATATAACCGAGTTCTACAGTCTATGGCGGGAGTTGCCGAATTAATGTCAACTAAGTAGGTACTTATAGGTGCTAGGTACCTATAACAGGCACATTGTTAACATAGTTACTTTCTATAAAAAACCTTTGATAACATGCTTTTACGACTTGTTAGTAGACTATTTGATAAAAAAAATATGTTATAAGTCTATTAAATCGATACTGGAGGGGTAACACTATCACTACATGCAAAGTTACAGATGTAATAATTTCTAATTAACTATTTATAATGAAGACATTACACGGCAAAATGTATTTACATAAGGTTCGCTCGGGTCTTAAGCAAATGGGCCTGTTTCTGAGGCAAATAATAATTATTCCGTCAAGTGCGGGATCCCGGGGCGTTGTCGTTGTTTCGCAAATCAAATACTTATGTGATGCTTACGTGCTTACTTACTTAAGTATTTACCGGTACACATTAAGCCCAGCTCTCGACTAAGCTCACGAAAATTTACAATCGCCTCGGAATATAACTCATTGTGCTGAATTGAAATAAATTATTAGTTGCAGGTGCCGCCATGCCACGCGCCGCGTAAGTATGGTTTTAATAAGAACGTTAGGTTAGGTACCTTACAGGAGAGAACGCCATCAGCGTCCCAGGGGTGACACAGGCAGAGATGGGGGCAGCCGTGATTCTGCTCCGGGCCAAGAACGTGGCCCCGGGGCCCGACGGGGTCCACGGCTGCGTGGAGGAGCTTGAGCCCCAACTGAGAGGAGTCTACACAGCGTGTCTTGAGCAAAAGTCAAAGTCAAAGCATTTATTTCAAATAGGCACATAAAAGGCACTTTTGAACGTCAACATTTACATTGAAATAGAATTGATTCTAGTCGCCCCTTCGAAAAGGTAGTTTCGTATGGAGAAGAATGGGCAAGAAACTCCACCGTTACTCTTTTAAAATGTGTTACAATATTTTGTATACACTAATTATATAATTATATGTGAAGACGATGCACCTATAATAAAAATTACCCTACCAAAATAGGTAAAAAGAATTTAATAAACGTAGCAATGATAAATAAGTTAATTTAGTGATAGATACATAGTGTTCACATACTTACAAACATTATAAAAGTATACGATTTCCCAAATTATGTAAACAATTAATATGTCAGTGTGATGAGTTAAAGTAATCACAGAATGTAAATCAATGTCATATAAACTATACAATTAAAGTAGCAACAAGTTTAATTTTGTCTAGCTAGACCCTAGACGGTCCTATGGAGCTGGACCAGCATGTTTCCAAGCATTCTTATCTTGGATATAATCCTCTAATTTGTAATATGCTTGTTTACTCAGTGAACCGTGGCGCGAGGAATCGAGGGCGCGGGGCGAGGGACCGATGCAGCGGCACATGGAGCTGCGTCAGTCTCAGCTTCGCGAGATCCTGGTGGCGGAATGGCGGCACAGGCTTTCACGGCCTACCGCCGGCCTCGTCACCATCGAGGCGGTCCGGCTGGTGCTCGAGCGCTGGCTCGGGAGGAGGCACGGCTCCCTGTCGTTTCGGGTGACGCAGGTGCTCTCGGGGCATGGTTGCTTCGGGAAGTACCCGTGTCGCATAAACAGGGAGCCGGACGCCCGGTGTCACCACTGCGTCGACTGCCGGGAGGACACGGCGCGGCATATGCTGGCAGAGTGTGCCGCTTGGGAGGAGCCGCGCCGTGCCCTCATCTCAGAAGTAGGCAGTGACTTGTCGCTGCCGGCCGTAGTCGAGTCGATGGTCGGCAGCGACGAGTCCTGGGATGCGGTAGTTTCCTTTTGCGAGACATTCGTCTCGCAGAAGGAGGCTGCGGAAAGGGAGAGGGAGATCTCGTCCACTCATCCAGCCCGCAGAAGGCGCACCGAGCGTCGGCTGAGGGCGGACAACGCCCTCTTCCAGCCCCCCTAAATGGGTCCAGGGGCGACGGACTCGGGGACGTCCGTCGCTACCCACACATCAGGACCCGAGGTGGCGGCGCATAGTGTTCCACGTATGCCCCTCTTAGACGTCGCGGGGGGAGTCAAACACCTCACTCACCCCAGACCCGAAGAGGCCCGCAGTGGCGGGTTGCGGTCCAGTCGGGGACCAGTCGGGGGTTGCGGAAGGATCGTACGTTCCCGCGACCCCCGGCGTAGGTGTGAGATGGAACACCGGGGTGGTTTTCAGTCAGTAATAGCCTGACAGACCCCGCCACCCGCCGCAGGGCGGCGGTCATCCATGAGGATTCTCCACCCCGGAAACAAAAAAATAAAATAAAAAAAAGGTTGGGTACCTTCATAATACTTCATTATTGCCTTCGCGAGTCGCTTGCCTAAGCGGACGTGTATTTTGTTTAGCTTATATTGTGATATAATTAAATAATTATTACTAAATTGTTATTGGAATTACATGCAGTGTAAGCATTAAAACTAAAGAGTGTCGCGAGTTGATACAAACACTGACCTACGTTTTCATTGCATGCAATGAACTAAATGCTATAGACTACTGTTACTGTGGTGGATATGGCTAGCTCAGGATCTAGCCCGTTTGGCCGTAGCCAATTGCTCCCGCGAAGTCCTCCGCCGTCACCATATGAACAAGACAAGCCCAGAGCCCCAACTCCACCAGCACCCACGGAACATAAATGTTACCCGCTGAAGTTATATCCACATCGGAAGTTCAGAAATGGATGAACACAATAGAGTCCATCTTGAGCGAAGTATGCAGTATAGTAGCGGAGGGCAAAATGAACGCTGACCAGAAGATCCGTGTGACCAATTTATGCCGTAAAGTGACTAGTGGGACATCACAGATGGCTGTCCTGTATCAGTCCTTGACTCACAAAACTACTTAGGCGTACACCACAATTGAACACCTAAAAGAGCAACAGGGCGTTGCGAATTCGCTTCGGCAATTCAAAGAAGTCGTAGAAAGTAAAATGAAGCCCGCAGAAACAACTTCCTTCGCGGATATGGTCAAGAAGGGCACCGATAACTACATCCGCCCTACAAATTTAAGCTCCATTGCTATTTACCATAACGATAAAACTAAAACCAGCGACGAAACGAAGTCTCTCGTCCAGGATATCATCTCTCCTGAGGATGTTCGTAGTCGTAAACACAATGATTTGCAATGTGCTCGAGTTCGTAAACTCATATATATCTTTAAGAATTTACGCCACATTGCTGACTTTAAATTAATTAAACAGGTATATTTAGCTTTGTGCCAATCTGTACTTACATACTGCATAACTTCATGGGGTGGCGCTGCAAAGTCTATTTTACTCCCTCTAGAACGTGCTCAAAGAGCAATTCTAAAGGATTTATATAATAAGCTCAATAGAATACTTAATATTTACAGTGCCGGTTACAAACATTGTAGTCTGAAGATACGCGAATATTTGGGTAAACTTGATTACACAGACACAGAAAGACTTCTAGAAGTACTTCAATAATGATGTAGTTGTTAAATTAGCAACTTTTATTTGTATTTAGTACCTAGTTTATTAAGGATAGTATTATTGTATATCGCATAGTATGGGGATGGCCTGAAACACAGGTTTTTATTAACCTAGCTCAGGCAGGTCGCCACAGGAGGTGGCGGGACGGGAGAGGGAGAGAGTCTCCCGTCCAAGCCGCCGCGGTGGATGCTCCGGGCGTCGGGAGCCGCGTGACGACTCCCGGCCACCGTAGGCGCGGGCCTGCGGGCGGTGAGTAATGGGTAGCTCACCGTCCGATCAGGACCAGGCCCGTGCTGGACGGCGCGTACGTGTTCCACGCGCGCCTCAAAGAGATGTCAGCATCATAGAGGGGGTCCACTAGGGCCCAAGCCTGCCGGGAAAGCGGGATCATCCAAAAGGGGTACCGCTGACCCGGAACATAAAGGGCCAAGGAAGGAACACGGGTGGGTTTTAGTCAGTAAGAGTCTGACACTCCCTTCCGCTCCACCCAGAGCGGGAGGAGTCATTTGATGATTTCCCATCCTCAAAAAAAAAAAAAAAAAAAAAGGCAGGTCGCCACGAGATAGAATGTCAGTACCAACGCACTTTTCATATGTAATTAAAAACGGGTAAATTAAACTAGCTTTTAAGCCAATCTGTTAAGAACTTGGTACTGCTAAGTATTTATAAGTGTTTAGATGTATTACTTTGTATAAGGACCTAAATAAAAGTTATTATTATTCCGTTTATTTATTTTCATACATATAAATACATTTTTAAATATTTTTATAAAAAACATTTTAAAAAAATATTTAAAATATAAAAATTGTGGTCCGCCGGTATCAGGAGCAGGGTTCAAGCTACCGGTGGTTAGGGCTCCAGAGACAGGAACCTTCTCACGTTACGAGCCGTATCGAGGAGTACTGCCTTCTGAATCAGGCCCTTGATCCAACCGCCTAACGAGAGCCTCGAAAGATGTTGATCGAGGCTTTCGGCCATCAGGCCATTGGCCGATACGACAATCGGCACAATGACAGCCGAGCTCACATTCCACATGTCAACAACCTTGTGTGCTAAGTCGAGATATTTAATTTGTTTCTCTTTCTCAGCTTTCACGAGGATCTCGTCATGTGGAATGGTAACATCGATAATCATTGTGCGGCGCGCTAATCGATCTATCACCACTATATCAGGCTTATTGACGACAATAGTCCTGTCAGTAATGATAGACCGATCCCAGTACAACGTGACTTGGTCATTTTCGAGAACTGGGTCATTATTATTATTATTATACTTGACGCGTAGTGTTCCACGCGCGCCCCTCTTAGACGTCGCGGGGGGGGGTCAAACACCTCACTCGCCCCCCCAGACCCGAAAAGGCTCGCAGCGTCACCAGTCGGGGGTTGCGGAAGGATCGTACGTTCCCGCGACCCCCGGCGTAGGTGTGAGATGGAACACCGGGGTGGTTTTTAGTCAGTAAGAGTCTGACAGACCCCGCCGCCCACCCCAGGGCAGCGGACATCCGCGAGGGTTTCCAACTCCAGAAACAAAAAAAAAAAAGGTACCTCTATACTGTTCAAGTCTTACTTGTGGTAGAAGAAATAAGCTATAGTAGGTACCTGCTGTGTGGAAATCGGTTGTGGCAAGATAGTGGCATGGGCATTGCAGGTGATGTCGTGAGGAAAGTTTTGAGTATGAATGTGGGTGGTTATGAGAGTAGGGGAAGACCAAAGAAATGATGGATGAACTGTGTGAAAGAAGATACGGGTAGAAAGGGGGTGACTACCGAGATGACGATTGATAGAAAATAATGAAAGAAAAAGACATGTTGCGCCGACCGCTAGTGAGTTGGGATAAGAGCGGGAGAATGATGATTATGGTGAAGTAGAAACTTAATGAGTAAAACAATCTAAGCAACCGCTGCCAGCAGGCCTTCTTTAAACTCGATCCCTCAGTGCTGAAGTTGGTGAAACATCGCGTTGATGTCTTGTCGAGGTTTGGCGCCAAAGGTATCGGTTTTAATCCATTCCTGAGGCTTCTTGAAAAGATAGTAGGTACGTACCCACCAAAGGACTCGAGGATCTGGCCAGTCTAACTTTTTTGTCGTCGACCAACTGCCCACAACCCTCTGGAAACTGTCGGTGGATCTTCGCATGGTGTGGCCGAAGTAGCGCACAATTCGATTGAGTACTCTAGTCGAAATGCGTCCCGTCATGTTTAATGCTTTGAGTATATAAAGGTACTAAAGCACTCAGTAGTCAGCCTTATAGCGAGAATTTATACTATGAAGAACTGTTAGTTCAAAAATAATTGTGGATATACTAGGCACCAACCGCCAAGATATGCATTCAACATCTGGAAATAATATAAGGTCGGAGAAAAAGTTCTGTCGTCTTTTATATACAAATTCAAGACTAAGCTCATGTAGCACCCAAATATCGAGCTTTATTGTATACCCAGACTTTTCCAAATGGAAAAAAAAATGGGAAAAGAAAAATGAAAAGAAAAAATGAATGATGAATGAATGGAAATGGGTGGTTGACCTTACTCTTCAGCTATGTCGTAACTACTTATATACAATGGCCTTTAAAACTTAGTACCACTAATACACTAGTAAGGCTACTAACGAGATCACAGTTCTTACATTAACTTGAATTATCATTTAAGGCCGTTCACTTAATTTCTTCACTTTTGAATAATATTGTTAGCGCTCTATTGCATTTGACAGTGACAGGGGCACTGTGCAATGCAATAGTGTCACTGTGACACTAGCTACACAATATTCAATAGATTAATTATAGAGTGTTTCGGTTAAAGCTATATATTAGTCTATGGTTAAAGCTGCGGAATGAGCGCTCTGCGTTCGAAGTGTAACTTGTCTACCATTTTCAACACGCTAATGTCAAGTCCTTAGCGTAAACGGAAAACGCATGCACGCAAAACGCTTGGATTATGTCTAGGTCCCCTGTTCGTCAGCTTATTCGTACATATTATGGTTATAGCAAGAAATAAAACATTTATTTGGTTGTTCAATAAAGCATTATCATTATATTTATACATTCTAATCTAAGAACTTTATCGAATAAATATGTAGCCGACGCGGGCGCCATGCTTGTCGTTGGCATCGCGATAGGGTGCTTAACTATCCATCACACATACTAGCAGCAACTGTAATCCTCGTGTTCTTTACTTCACCACAAAACAAAAAACTAGTAGGTAAACTTACATAATAAAAAATAAAAAAATAATAATAATTGAATAGCTAAATAATGAAATAATACAGACATACTTAAACAATTGAATAGTGAATAATTAAATAAATAAATACCAGACATACTTGAATGATTATCTAAATAACACAGACACATAGCCTCGCTCACAGACATTATACACAATTAGAGTTAATTAATTATAAGAATGTGCATGTGTCAAAATGTTATGAATTTTGAATTTTTTTTAAATGTTTGCTAGTTAGCCCTCAAGTTTGCGATGCCTGGAAAAGGCCGTTAAGTTGTAAGTACCTGCATTTGTAAACAACACCAAAATAGACACTTGTATGCAAATAAATCTTTGACTTTGACTAACAAACTATTTCATAAAAAATTCAACGACCCATCAAAACAACCCTTTTGTGACATTTTTTATTTGAAGCTGGATATCGATAGATTTTAATGTTGCCATGGAAGCTAAATTCTCCAAAAAACGTATATATAATGGATTAATAGTACTGTCATTAACAACGAGCTAATACATATTTATTAATCTAAAGCATGTTGCAAATACAAATAGGCACTGGCTCCAAAGCTCATTAGAAACTGGCTCTATAATACTTTTGTGTTTCAAGGGACAGGAGTTTGCTCCTCAAAAATGCCTTAGGTTTTATGGATCATAACTGAGTTATCCCAGCAGTACCTAATTAACGAATTAACGAAAGATTTTAGAATAGGCCAGTAAGAAAAGCAGCCGATGAAAAATGTATTTAAATGTCGAATTAGGAATTCTTGTTGAATCTGTAGATGTGTAATGAATTCATATTTCAATAGTTTTTACAAATTGCCGGCAATTGAAAACGTGTCTGTCGTGTGTCAAAATGGATTTAACTAGAGAAAATTTTCGTTCCATGATTTATTACGATTTTCGTTGCGGTCATAATCAACAACAATGTTACGATAGACTTTGATTACTATTTCTTGACGAAGCCCCATCCTGTGCCACTGTTTACAACTGGTTTAATGAGTTAAAACGCGGTCGAAGCAAACTCACTGATGATTCGCGAGAAGGACGTCGTTCAACGGCGACTTCAGAAGATAACGTGATTGCTGTGCGGCTGATGGAAGCTGATAGAAGGGTGACACATCAACAGATTCGGGCAGGCATTAGCATTAGGCATTGGTACGCGTCAAGTACAAAAAGTCTTACATGAACATTTAGGCGTAAAAAAGCTTTGTACTAGATCCTCATAATTTGACGGAAGATCAAAAATCGTTTGGATTGGTGCCGCTCAATGCTTGAAAAGTATTAACACAAAATATAACATCGTCACGGTTGTGAAAGCTGCATAATATTGTTACGAACCCGAATCCAAAAGACAATCTGCGTAATGGATGTTTTAATTCGAAGATTTGCCGACAAAAGTAAAGAAGTGCAGAAGTCAAGGGAAAACGATGATGGCCTCATTCTTTGGACGGACGAGTCGTTTCGCAAAAAATGTCCTAGAAGATAAAAATACTGTTACTGCAGATTGGTATGTTAGCCATTGCTTACCAGTTGTCATGAAAAATGTTAGACAGCTGCGCAAAAGAAGCAGGATCTCCACCAGCACGACAGCGCTCCAGCTCACTCCGCCAGACGGACTATCGAATATTTGTCTATCGAAAGTGTTGGGTTAGTAAGTCATCCTCCTTACAGTCCTGACCTGGCACCTTGTGACTTTTATTTATTTCCAAAAATAAAAGATAAACTCAGAGGAATTCGTTTTATGAACCCTGAACATGCCGTGGCTGCGTTTGAAAAAGGCGTGGAAGAAATCCCTAAAGAAGATTGGGCCCACTGCTTCAGTCAATGGTTCCATCGCATGCGATGGTGCTTAGAAAGGAACGGAGAGTACTTCGAAAAGCAATACAATATTAACATGCTTCTACATCATTCCGTTTTTTATTTTCTAAAAACTTTCAGTGTGACCCCACGTACTCCTCTAAAAAAACAAGGTAAAAGTAAAAGTCTCTTAAAAGTGTACAAGATGAAACCACTACTACTAAAATCCTGCTCATTGGCATAATTATAGAAATAGAAATACTATATTCGGGTGAGTATACTAACTCCATAGCTACCGTCGAAGTCTGCTTTTAGATATTGCAAATAATAGCGTTTTGTTAGTCAGCTTTAAACGTCAGCAGCTGATTACTGACATGACTGGTCATCTTTCTGACTGACAGACCCCTTGACAATTCAAAAGTGCCTGTAATTGGTTTATTTGAAATAAATGCTTTGAGTTTGAGTTTTGTAAATAGCGCCCTCGCAAAAGTAGTTAACCGGTTTAATGTTAATAACCTTCATATTAACGAGAAGAAAAAAAAACTTACGATACCTCATGTTATACAAGCAGAAGCAAGAGTTCTCATAAAGGGTGTAGAGTTCGCCCGGGTGTCACCACTGCGATGATCGCCCCGAGGACACGGTGGAGCATACGGTGGGGGCCTGCCCTGCATGGGCGGAGCACCGCCGTGTCCTCGTAGAGGCGATCGGCAGCGGCGGCGACCTCTCACGCCCGGCCTTGGTTCAAGCCATGGTCCGGGGCGAGGGGGAGTGGGCGGCAGTCGCCTCCTTCTGCGAAGCAGTCATGCTAGCGAAGGAGGTGGCGGGACGGAAGAGGGAGAGAGTCTCCCGTCCAAGCCGCCGCGGTGGACGCTCCGGGCGTGGGGGGCCGCGTGACGACTCCCGGCCACCGTAGGCGCGGGCCTGCGGGAGGTGAGTAATGGGTAGCTCACCGTCCGATCAGGATCAGGCCCGTGCTGGACGGCGCGTATGTGTTCCACGCGCGCCTCAAAGAGATGTCAGCATCGAAGAGGGGGCCCGCTAGGGCCCAAGCCTGCCGGAAAAGCGGGATCATCCTTAAGGGGTACCGCTGACCCGGAACATAAAGGGCCAAGGAAGGAACACGGGTGGCTGACACTCCCTTCTGCTCCACCCTGAGCGGGAGGGGTCATTTGATGATTTCCCATACTCAAAAAAAAAAAAAAAAGGTGTAGAGTTGAAACCCGAAAATACCACAGTAATCTTAGGGCATAACTTTGGATGCCAAGCTTCATATAGATAAATTGTCAAAAAAGGTTAGCTCTGCAGCAGTTTTAATCATTTTCTGGCAGTTTGAGTAGTATAAGCGGCCTACCCAAACCTTTCTTTGGTATTGTTCGTCGAATCGTTGAGCTCCTTAAGTTCTCAGTTGAGCTGCACGATTGCTGATAATTGCGTGCGCTGACTGGACAGGTCCACTCAATTTGTGTAGTTCTTTCCTCAATTGATTCCTAAAACGCCATCCTATCTGCGGGAGCGTTTTTCCTACGGCCGACCTTCAGATGCGCCTTGCAGGTCGCATCTTAGAAACCTCCTTAAGTCCCCTCCCCACTCCACCGACTTTTACTCCTACTCCTTCACTGTGCACGCGGTGCGGTTGTGGAATTCACTTCCGCCTGACATTAGGGACTGCCAAACTGTTGCAGTTTTTAAAAGAAGAGTGAAAGAACACTATCTTTCCACTTCGTCATAGTTGCGTATATATTAATATTCTAGTGTTATTTATTTTAGAAGTATGTTTGTATATACGTATGTATATTCTCATATTATTTGTTTTATTTTATTAAGTGAATTGTTTTTGATTTTATGTATTTTATTTTCTCTTTTACTCTTACACACGCTGTCTACATCTCTAAATCTACTATCCTATCGCAGGTATGCTGGAAGAGATTTCATTAGAAATAAGCATCACCTTTGTACCTATTTTTCTGTTATTTTCTTCTTGTCTGTTTATATAAGTGTGTGTACATAAATGGTTAAATAAAAATAAAATAAATAAATAGATCATTTCAGATACCGATCTACATAGTCTTCACATAATCTGACCAAGATTTTGTCTGGACTTTAAAAGAGAGTGACCTCCGAGTTTGTTTCGGCCTTTCTTCTCAGAGTAGTCAGATAGCAAACGCCGGCCTCACCTAGTTTATCGTTTTCCTTTATTTTAGAAAAACATTATGTCCGAAAGAACAATCCATTATTGTACATAAGACCAGTAAACAAGTGCTACGGTATTTACGATTCAGTACTTCAATTAATTTATATTAATTTTAGTTTACTTAAAGATGAAAATCGAGAAACTCGAAATTAAATCGTCAGGCTTCAGATCCGGTTCCCCCGCCGATAATGAGTCGTGAAACTGAAGAAACATTCTGTGAACTTCGCTTCGATTCAGGCTTCACAGTAAATCAACTTACCTGTTGCCATTTCAATAATTTCTTATTCAGGATTCAGTCGTCAGTCGCGAGTTGTATGTAATTGAATTGTACAAGTCAAGTCAGGATACTGACAGCGCGCGTAAAAGATAATGGAAACTATAACGACTGGAATCTTTTAAATTCTCAGTATTCTACACGGTCAATTTTAGGTCGTTCTGGAACCGAAAGCCATATACTCGATCATCGAATTCAAAACGATTGGGACTATTATTTTCAAAAAGTTACAATAAAACAAAATCACGAAAAATCTAATTTATTGTTTTTTTTGTGTAATAGTGAGAGCTCGTAGTAACGCTTCCTTGCGATTAATGCATATGTGTGTAAAACGTATCGACGCAGTGCAACACTTGCGAACGGTACCCACCCATTGAAAAATTCATTCATCGATCAGACAGCATGATCTGTAAGCCACGCCCCCGGCCCCATACAGTCTAGCCGACCGCCCGCGCGCCCCCGCCACGCGCCATTCCTAATTTCTTATTCCTTTCTCTAGTATTGTCTCGCGTTTCGTTGTATTAGGTCACGCACGCGCAACCTAATTACGCGCCAAAAATTTGAGTTTTGGGCTATGGTAGATTTTTATGTGACATGGCGAACCATAACTTAGAAGAGGCCAGACGTTTGTATGCTCAGCCGGAACACCTGAACTCACTGCGCGCACGTGGAATCACTGACCCTCAAGTTCCCTTCACCTCCACCATCCTGGCTGTAACCCAGCGCCTCCTCGATCATGGACAGTTTCGAGCGCCCACACATGCGCAGGGCCGCGGTAGACTACCATACTCGGCGGAATTGGAGGAAGACATACAGGAATACTTCGAACGCGACCCACGCGGCCACGTCGTAGTACCATAATGGCGGCCAGGCGATTCAATGTTAGCCAATATTATGTATCTCTCTGGCACATTAACGCGGTCTGTTCTATCAGTTCAGTGCGTGCGTATTTAAACAGTGTGTTTGGTGAGCAGTAGATAGGTCGTGGTGGCCTTGTGGTTTGGCGCATGGAGCCCTGACTTAACACCACTGGATTTTTATGTGTGGTTCGAGATAAAAAGCGTACTACTCGAGATGACTTAAGAAGTGCGACAGTGGACGCTTTTAATATTGTGAAAAGTGAAGTGAATAAAAGAGTACCTACAAGTAAGTAAGTATTTACCTACTTAGATACGAAACATGTACTCGTACTTACTTATTACTGACGCGACGGTCCTAAGCCCGTAGAAATTATGAAGGAAAAATTAGAGTTATTTAACTGATAGGTATGTAGGTAGATAAACGCAATTTAAATCAAACAATGGTTATGAATGCGGAATCAAACGATTTATTACTGTCGCGGGTACTTAGGTATCTACAGCAACAACAAAGTGCAAGTAGGTACTGATGACCGCGACTGGTGACTGAACACCACAGTGAAAGGTGGACATCTTGTTCACTGTGTACCTACCTACATCCAAACAATCTTTTTTGACCGTGGGAGGACAAGGAGGTTCCTCAATAATATCCTTGCTAGCAAATTTCTAGTATTAATGTACCTACCTACTGAAAAAAAAAACGTTATTACATTAAAATTCCTGCTTGCCATTTGCGCCACTATTTAAGCGGATTTAAACTTATTTATACTCTAAACATATGGCTGTAGTACCTACTATGTCTATTTTATCTATGCGTACGTTGAGGTACCTAGTTCACAGAGGTCGCCGATCGCTGCTAACATGCAATAGATAAAATAGGTACACAAATAAAAATACGAAAAGCGAATTCAGACTTTATTTCTTAACCGTAAACGGTAACAAATCGAAATTTCACCAAACTAGGTACAAGGAACGTGTAGGTACGCAGTTTACTAAAATTATTCTGAGAAGCCACAGAATTGATGCACAACCGAATTCAGCGGTTAACTTTATAAAAATAAGGTCTTAATTCGGTACAATATTTTCATAGAAAAGGGCACCAACAACTTATAATGAACTCTATTTGACAGATAAAACGATTCATTTTTCTGTTTGAATTGCCTGCCTTTGTAGAAGCCGTCGTACCGCGCAGCTGCAAGTTACATTGTAAAACTTCGTAGGCAGTATTATTTTTATTCATCATAATTTTATTATGGTAGGTAGCTGTATGCTTTTTAAGTACCTATTAGCTCGACACTCGATTCAAGGCCTTAAATACAACTCACAAGCGTACTCGTCATGTCTAGTTGAGGTAATAGACCGTACGATTACTAGTGATTTCGTGATGCGAGAGTAGTGAATGAAATTTCAATTAATTTCTCTCGTTTACGAGGAGATGTCCGAGATGTTATAGTAATAAACACCGTGCCGTGCGTCCAATTAGGTTCCAATACAAACGAGAGATAACGGACGTAAATGAACTTACACCAACCTAAATCGTACCTACCTGAAATAAAATACCTACTTGCAGCAACGTCCGTTGACCCACCACACATACAATGTTGCGTTAAGAATGAAATAGTGGATGGGCTACTAAGATTTAACTCGAATGACAGAATAAAAGTGATAAATTTCTAACTTCTATATTAGATGTCTTAAAAAAATTATAACAATGCCAATAGTAACTATTAATCGTCTGGAGTTACTGTGTTTCGGTTCCAGAACGATGTAAAATTGATCGTGTATATTAAAAATAGGGTTTGAACCTAATTATATCTAACTCAATGGAACCTAGCACCTATTAGGGTATATTTAATAAAAACCTGATATCATTTTACCTTTCATATATTATATAATAACAAAATCACACAAGTTACACTTTTGAACACATTTAAATAGGACAGAACCTTATATGTTAAGTTTCCTATTTTCACGAAATAAATACCTACATATTTTAAACCAACTTTAGATATAATTATTAAATCAGTACTTAGTGGCAAGGGTACCATACCTACCCATGTTGCCTTTTACACAGTAGTTACATAGGTAGAATGGCTTAGAAATATAGTTTTAAGAAAAAGTAAATACTCAGCTTTATATCATTTGTGCAGAGCTTCTGCCTCACAACTTCACAAGACACCCAGTACTTAATTTTCTGGGCGAGATATCCTGATGTGTATACGTAAGGTTCAACAGCAGTGGCGGGAAACTTCAAGCAGCTTAAAATGGCGGATAGACCCTGGATCGAGTCAGCACCGTCGGACAGTTGGCGTAGATGATTTGGCCGGAGCTTCCGCGTTACCGCGTACTTGCTCTCTGTGGCTTACCAGCCAGAGTTTCCACTTTGCAGTGTACTATCTCCTTGTGGTAGGAGATCTCTTTAGCAGCTTAATATTACGGCAGACACCAGAGGGTATTTACCGTTAGACAGCTAGCATAAGGAGTCCGCAGAGCTGACCGTTACATTCCCTTTTATCGTCTTCACCCATCTCAACATTTCCCGCCACTTTCAACCAATCACAAAGCGTCATACAGTTTTGGCTGAATATCCATTATCACAGTTATAATATTTATAATAATATTATAAAAAAGTGCCATAACAACAAAAACTTGCTAAATATGTATATTAATCAATATAATTATATAGATATACATATGACATATATAATACATAATTAAAATACACACAATATACATAAATAGAAATATATATACACATAGTATATTATATAACACATAATTAAAACGCACACAATATACATATATAGATTAAGTATAAACCTCTCAATTAAAAATATACGTTAATAATTACTTAAAGTAAACATAAACAAAGCAAAAAGAAGAAAAAAAAAAAAACAAAACAATTACAATCCAAAACTCAACATGTTTATTAAACCATTTACCTATGTACCTAAAATATAAATAGAATTATGAAAAAAAAAAAACAAAGAATAGCCTTACAATAATAAAACCATAACATTACAAATAAATTTCTAATAACAGACTGAGCCATCAATGCCACATCTAGTAAAAATCAAATTCATACATCCATGTTGTGCTTGGTTATTCTAACTTACGATCGAGTTAATGTTATCTGTTTACCCACATTTAGTTATTTTCTTTTTTTTTCTTAACTATTTTGTTTTGTTATTTTATATACACGCACCTCTGTGCGCTCTGATTATTAATCTTAGTTTTAGTATTGTTTCTCAGTAAGTGAATTATGTATCAAATTCTTTATGAGAAATAAAGTTGTTCTTAAACCTTAAACCTTAATAAACATAACTTATGTAGTGAGACTACTGTTCGCGACGGAGCGTCACCATTCTCAGATTTGTTAATGTTATAGTAATTTCTTAGTTAATTTATTCCCTAATTTGTTAAATAGAATGTATGTACGTGTCGGAACATCGCCATACGTAATTTTGTTCAACTATAAGTAATTTACTGCTAAGAATGTTTTAGAACTTAATAGACAGCGGGCGTACCACTACGTGCGCCCATGTACCCAGATAGGGTCTTAAGTTCTGAAACGTTCTTAGTGAATAATTGGTAGTAAAACCTTTTAAATGTTGTATTTTATAGCGTAATAAGATAGAATAGGTATAGTTCTAGCCTAGACATCATATTGTATGTACTAGAAAGCTATTAAAGATGAAATTGAGTCGTTTTTCATTTAACCCACTGGTCGCAACCTTGTGAGCATCGAAAGGGTGGGACGTATATAGTTTCCCTATAGTTTTTTGGTACGTCCAGGTAGCCTAGACCGAGACCTAGCCCTGGATGTAATTTTTGGACCTGTGGTCAAATGGGAAGTCCACCTTTTTGATGAGCACAGGTTGGGAGCAGGGGCAAAATAGTACGTTTTTTCTTACAGTCTTCAGAGGCGCTTCACGCCCTGAAAAATCTAGATGTATCTATGGAAACACTAGATTTCTTTAGTTCGATAGACCTACTTTAGGTACCCGTTTATAAATTGAATATCGGTTCAGGGGTTTCACAGGAAATCCACCTGACAGACTGGATAATAGTAATTTTTAACCCGTTTTCCCCTTTGTAATGAAATAACTTTTCAGCTGAAAGACACACAGTCGCTCCTGTAGTGTCAATAGATAGGGGATTACGCAAGGAATCCGGTTATGTATGACATGTCTGGATAGGGTGCCTAACTAGGGAGGTTTAGCTGTAAGAATGCTTGTAAACGTAACAAAAATAAACGAAAAATCAGGGAGAAATTCGCGGTCCTCGTTACGGTAAAGATTCGAGCCACTTAAGCGGGCGCGTCACGACCGCTAATTTCGTAGTCATCAGCAAGGAACTTTACGGCTCAAAATACGTCATCAAGTGAACCCCTCAAGAGGACCCGAATCGCTCCCTGAACAGTTAAAGAACTTTCAACTTGGTGTTATTATTTATCAACCCCTTCATATAAGTAAGTACCCCGGAACACGAAGACATCAGTACGAAGCCACAGTCGGGAATCTTGAAGATACCTGGAACTTATAGGTGTAGGACGTCAGCGCCGCTGTGGATTGGGAGACGCCCGACCTCATACCGGGATAGCCCTGGTTGGGTATTACAACCTCCCTCACCCTGGAACCCAGCGATCACGCCCGTCCGGCATATTTGCTGGTCCTTGCGAGCCGGATATTTTCAGGATTCCTGAAGAATTGTTCTGGAAGACCGAAGATTTATATGGAAAGTTGCCCCTGAAATAGAAGATTTGTTCCCGAAGATATGTTCCCGAGGGACTATTACACACACACATTCCCGAAAACTTCAAGATTTAGTATGAAGAATTAATGAAGACGGTTTCCACTAATCTATTCCTGGAGAGATATTCCTGAAGTCACGTTCCTGAAGGATTATCCCTGAAGCCTGAAGACTTATTCCTGAAGCCTTATCCTTTGAAGATTTGTTCTTGGACTTTGAAGATAGAAGCATTTAATTTGGAATTTGAAGTTTTGTTTTGAAGACTGAAGGATTATCCCTGAAACCTGAAGACTTATTCTATTCCTGAAGACTTATGCCTGAAGACTTATCCTTTGAAGATTTGTTCTTGGACTTTGAAGATAGAAGCATTTAATTTGGAATTTGAAGTTTTGTTTTGAAGACTGAAGGATTATCCCTGAAACCTGAAGACTTATTCTATTCCTGAAGACTTATTCCTGAAGCCTTATCCTTTGAAGATTTATTCTTGGACTTTGAAGATAGAAGAATTTAATTTGGAATTTGAAGTTTCGTTTTGAAGACTGAAGGATTATCCCTGAAACCTGAAGACTTATTCTATTCCTGAAGACTTATTACTGAAGACTTATCCCTTGAAGATTTGTTCTTGGACTTTGAAGATAGAAGAATTTTAGTTTGGAATTTGAAGTTTCGTCTTGAAGACTGAAGGATTATCCCTGAAACCTGAAGACCATCTATTCCTGAAGACTTATGCCTGAAGACTTATCCTTTGAAGATTTGTTCTTGGACTTTGAAGATAGAAGAATTTAATTTGGAATTTGAAGTTTTGTTTTGAAGACTGAAGGATTACCCCTGAAGCCTGAAGACTTATTCCTGAAGCCTTATACTTTGAAGATTTGTTCTTGGACTTTGAAGATAGAAGAATTTTAGTTTGGAATTTGAAGTTTCGTCTTGAAGACTGAAGGATTATCCCTGAAACCTGAAGACTTATTCTATTCCTGAAGACTTATGCCTGAAGACTTATCCTTTGAAGATTTGTTCTTGGACTTTGAAGATAGAAGCATTTAATTTGGAATTTGAAGTTTTGTTTTGAAGACTGAAGGATTATCCCTGAAACCTGAAGACTTATTCTATTCCTGAAGACTTATACCTGAAGCCTTATACTTTGAAGATTTGTTCTTGGACTTTGAAGATTGTCTTTGAAGATAGAAGATTTAGTTTGGAAGTTGAAGTCTGAAGCCTGAAGACTTATCTTTGAAGATTTGTTCTTAAACTTGAAAATTGTGTATGAAGATAGTGGAACTTAGTGTGGAACTTGAAGTTAGTGTTGAACATTGAAGGATTAACACCGAAGATTAAACACAGGTACGTCTTTGAAGACAGTGACATATTAGTGTGAAGTTAAAGTGTGCTGTGAACAATAGATACCCTGCCTTGAAGTTTGAATACCTGAACCGAATTCAACATGCCGATTACAAGGTCACAAGGCAGAGCCCCTGAAGCTTGGACAGTGGATGTGGACAGATCACGCAGTACTACAGCTATCAGACACCAACTGCCTCCACGTTCACCATCTACCACTGAAGGGGTCGAGCAACCGCCGCTGCAGCCACGCCCAGTCTCTCCAAGGGGAAGCGAAGACGTACCCGTGACGACACAGCCTATAGAAAAGGAACAGTTGGAACAAGAAGCAGCTACCGAGAGCACAGACAGATTAGAAGGGACATCTGATAGCACAGTGAAGCCTTCACATTGGACAGTGAAGCAACCAAAGAAAGCTCTCAACAAGACGTACAGCCGAACCTTGCCGATGACTACCCGGGGTGACGCCCGTAACGAACATAGAAGGCCGCCGTCGACTGCGAATAGGTCGACGCGGACAAATAGTAAAATTTCGAGAGCACGTGAAAACCTATTGGAAATTAGGTTGGAACTTGCTCAAATAGCACTTCAAAGAGCCGAGGAAGAAGATTCCGATGGCTATATGGATGATAGAAACTCAAACGAAGAGTACGTGCGTTCCTGGCTTGAAGAGGCACCCGAACCTGAGCCAACGAAGGAGGACAACGCCGCCGAGGGGGACAATAGAAATAGAAGCCGAGTGCAACAGGACCCCGTGGTGGACGTCAACAGTATAGCGGATCTCCGAGCGCAACCTTCGTCGAATCCTACAGAAAATGAAGTGAAGAATACAGAGGCAACGAAGCCAATAGAAGACACCAAGGGGGAAGGCTCACTCCGTTCCTTCATAACGGAGTTGACGTCCGCTATAGCGTCGCTCGCCGACAAGAAAACAGAACCGTGGACAACGAATAGCCCCTCGGCGTCGAAAGTAATAATGACGCTCCCGAATTTCAGCGGGGCGCATACAGAATGGCTTTCATTCCAAGCCATCTATGAAACAACTCGAAGATACTTCAATGATATTGAGAATACAGCTAGACTCAGAAGAAGCCTACAAGGAAGAGCATTGGAGACAGTGAGTTCGGAGCTTATCGGACATGCCAGACCAGATGACATCATGAAGGAGCTCGAGCTACAATTCGGACGTCCAGACTCAATCGCTCAAGCGGAGACAGACAGACTACGCGGTCTGCCACGCTGCAGCGAATCGCCTAAGGACATCTGTACGTTCGCAAGCCGAGTAAGAAGCGGCATAGTCACTCTTCGCGCATTGAAGAAGGAACACTACCTTATCAACGCCGAACTCATGCGACTGCTGACGGAGAAGTTACCGAACTCCCTGCGTGTACAGTGGTACAGAACGTACACAGAGAAGCATATGTCGCTGCCGGACCTCGCTCTCTTCAGTGACTTCGTTACCGAACAAGCTCGTTTCTGCAGTGCCTTCGCTCCACCTGAGAACATCGGGGAGACTACGGCTTCCAAGCGCGTCACTCAGAGGACCCACACAGCAACGGACAAGACGGCCCCTAAATGCCGTGTCTGTGACAGAGAAGGACATCAAGCAACCGATTGCTCGAAGTTCAAAGAGGGATCCAGTGACAAGAGATGGGAGCTAGCGAAGAAACTTAACCTCTGTTTCCGTTGCCTGCGAAGTCGTCGCTCTGGTCACACATGCAGACCAAAGAAGTGTGACGTCAAGGGGTGTACAGCCAAGCACCATCGGCTTCTTCATTATAACAAGAAGCCTGCTGCAGAGGGCGTCGATAGGCCCGCTGCCCCAGAACAGAAGAAAGAAGCAAAGGAAACGGTGGCCAGCTCACACACAACTTCTAGTCAAGCATATCTCAAGATGGTACCGGTTCGAGTCGTCGGACCGGCGGGAGAAGTATCGACGTTTGCGCTTCTCGACGACGGATCAACCGTTTCCCTAATCGACGAAGATATAGCGAAGCAAGTCGGGGCAGAGGGCCCTATCGACCCTCTGAAGATAGGTGCGATAGGTGACACCATGATCGACACTCCTTGTTCAAGAAGGATCACGATCACTCTGGCGAGCTCGTTCAAGAGTAAGGTGCCGTTCAGAGCGCGCACCATACCGAAGCTCAACCTGTCAACACAGACAGTAAGCGAAGAGGACGTAGCAAACTGCAAACACCTGGACGACCTAAGACATCAGCTGATTTACGACACAGGCGCACCGAAGATCCTCATTGGTCAAGATAACTGGCACCTATTATTGGCCAGTGAGATCCGCAGAGGACCGAAGCACCAACCCGTCGCTTCACTTACAACGATGGGCTGGACATTACACGGCGCGCACACAAGAATACTGGGTCAGCAGGTGCACTACGTCAACCGACTTACGTCCAACGATGAAGATCTTGACGAGCAGCTTCGTGAATTCTTCGCCCTGGAGTCGCTGGTTATTAATCCGAGGCGACCAGACTCAGATCCGGAGAAGAAGGCAGAAGACATTTTGAGTCGTCACACTCAACAATTAGAAGATGGTCACATAGAAACAGCAATGCTGTGGAAGAATGAAAATAGTGAAATGCCAGATAGCTACGGGACAGCACTCAAGAGGCTCGTCTCAATAGAAAAGAAGCTCGACAGCAACCCTGCTCTTCGAGACAGATACGTGGAACAGATGGACTCCCTCACACAGAAGGGATATGCAGAGAAGGCGCCCAAAGCGAGCACACCTGGAAGGACGTGGTACCTACCCCATTTCGACGTGTTCAACCCCATGAAGCCAGACAAGCTCAGAATAGTTCATGACGCTGCAGCGAAATCGAGAGGACTGTCACTGAATGACTTCCTTCTCACGGGACCGGACTTGCTACAGTCGCTGCCCGGCGTCATGATGCGTTTCCGCCGACACCGCATAGCCATTTCCGGAGACATAGCGGAAATGTTTATGCAGGTGAAAGTACGAGCTCAAGACAGAGACGCCCTCCGATATTTATGGAGAGGCAATAGAAGGGAAGGAGCGCCTGATGAATATCGCATGAAGTCCATCATTTTCGGTGCGGCAAGTTCGCCGTGCACAGCCATTTTCGCGAAGAATTGGAACGCGAAGAGGCACATAGATGAGCATCCAGAAGCAGTGGAAGCCATAATACGTAATCATTACATGGATGATTACCTCGATAGCTATAGGTCGGAAGAAGAGGCCACGCGCATCGCAACTACGGTGAAGAACATACACCTGCAGGCGAAGTTCGAGCTCAGAAAATGGGTGTCAAATAGCGCGCGAGTAATAGAAAACATAGATCCGACACAGGCCCGAACTGAAGTCGTCAGTATCGGGAAAACAGATGACACTGAGAAGATACTCGGCCTGATATGGAGGCCGAGTGAAGATGCGCTGGGCTTCAACCTAACGCTGGCGCGTCTACCAAAAGGTGTCTTGGACAAGGAGGTGCCGACTAAGAGGGAGGCACTGAAAATAGTGATGTCATTATACGACCCACTCGGACTAGCCTCACCGGTAACGATTCGAGCTAAGCAGATACTGCAGGAGTCCTGGAGACGAAGAGTCGACTGGGACCAAGAGTTGGACGAGGACCTGGCCACACAGTGGAGAAGCTGGATACAGCACCTACGACAGCTCAAGAATGTCAGCATACCAAGGTGCTATCCGGGGTACAGCGAAGCAACAGAAGTTCAGATTCACGTTTTCACCGACGCGAGCGAGATGGCATACGCAGCAGCGGTGTACTGGCGGGCCACAACAGCAGAAGGCAAGCAGCATGTCAGCCTCGTCATGGCAAAGGCGAAGGTGGCACCGCTGAAGCTACAGTCAATTCCACGCCTCGAGCTACAGGCCGCGGTGATGGGAACCCGCGTGGCCACAGCCGTGATACGCGAACACGACATCAAGCCTGCATCGGTGACATATTGGTCAGACAGCAAGACCGTCCTGACGTGGATAAAGAAAGGAGCTCGAGTATACAAACCCTTTGTCGCTCATCGAATAGCCGCCATAGAAGAGAACAGCAAAGTCGAAGACTGGCGATGGATACCGACGAAGATGAACATAGCTGACATCGCTACTCGAGACGTGCCACACAATTTCGACACGCATCACGCGTGGTATTGTGGCCCCAGCTTCCTGTACGAAGAACCGTCGTCATGGCCAACCGAAAAACCTCCGACCACAGAGGACACAGGGGAGGAAAGGACCCTTACCGCCGTCCAAAAGCATGAAAATCGCATGTTGACAGAAGCCATCCCGGATCCGTCAAGATTCTCCCGTTGGGAGCGACTGCTTCGAGCTACAGCGAGCGTTCTAAGATTTATATCTCTATGTCGGGGACATAGAGAGAAAACGTTCTACAAAAGGACCAGGAAGAACGCCGAGAAGGATCCCGACTGGCGGAAACAGAAGATGGCGGCGCCTTGCCTTCCGAAGCCGGCAAAGAAAACGTCGGAAAATCAACCCAATAGACAAACCATAGAAGCGGGTTTTCTTCAAGAAGCAGAGAAGATACTCGTACAGGTCGTACAGCAGCAGTCGTTCGCTCAGGAAATAGCGAGACTGCAAGAAGAGAAGACGTTGGAGAAAGACAGTCGCCTGAGGCCGCTGCAAATAGAAATCATAGACAACGTCATACGACTGAGGAGTCGTATATCCGCGACCAGCGAAGTGGCCGACGATGTGAAGCGACCGCCGATATTACACGGCGACCATCACATAACACAGCTATACATAGATTGGACACACCGCAGTTTACAACACAGTGGGACGGAACTCACGATCAACGAAGTACGGCAGCATTATTGGGTCGTTAAGATGCGACCAACGACCAAGAGGGTGCTGGCGAGATGTCTGCAGTGTCGCATTCGCAAGGCGCAACCTCCCGTGCCTGCGACCGGCGACCATCCGAAGACGCGTCTCGCACATCACCAGAGGCCGTTTACATACACCGGGCTAGACTATTTCGGTCCACTGTCCGTCACTGTTGGTCGTCAGCACCAAAAGAGGTACGTAGCTCTGTTCACATGTCTGACAACCAGGGCCGTCCACCTCGAGATCGCCGCCAGCCTCAGCGCAGACTCCGCCATCCTGGCGCTGCGCCGCTTCGCAGCTCGACGAGGCTGCCCCACTGAGATCCACTCCGACAACGGGACCAACATGCACGGTGCCGACAAGGAGCTTCGGGACGCCTTCCGAGAGGAGGCCAGTCGACGAGGCATCGTGTGGCGCTTCATAACACCATCGGCGCCATTCATGGGAGGCGCCTGGGAGCGCCTTGTTCGCTGCGTGAAGTCCGCCCTATACACTGTACTCACGGAGAAACACCCGCATGAAGAAGTGTTGTCCACACTGTTGTGTGAGGCAGAGTACACAGTAAACAGTCGACCATTGACACATGTCTCCGTGGACGGCGACGACGACGAGTCGATCACACCGAATCACTTCCTACTCGGTGGGTCGGCTAGACTACCATCACCCGGCGTGTTCACCGATCAAGACATAGACAGCAGGAAACTGTGGCGGCGATCACAAATACTCGCCGACATGTTCTGGCGCCGCTGGG
This sequence comes from Brachylomia viminalis, assembly GCA_937001585.2. Taxonomy (NCBI): domain Eukaryota; kingdom Metazoa; phylum Arthropoda; class Insecta; order Lepidoptera; family Noctuidae; genus Brachylomia; species Brachylomia viminalis. Next base: position 1,169,282 of record OW443307.2, on the reverse strand, counting down.
TCAGAGAGTACCTGCCGGAGCTCCAAAACCGGCGGGAGCCTCACAGCCGCGGGCCCGGTCTGCAGGTGGGGGACCTTATCCTCATCGCAGACGGCCAGCTGCCTCGCAACACATGGCCGCGAGGCCGCATAGTCGCCGTGTTCCCCGGGGCCGACGGTGAAGTCCGGACCGCTGAGGTGCGCACTGCTGGCGGCACTTTAAAGCGTCCGGTGAAGAAGCTCGTCCCACTACCGAAGTAACGCAGGCGTCGCGACGGCGAGCGTCGTGACTACGGTCGTCGCTCACCGGCGTGATGCAGCGCCGCGCCGACGTCGCTACGAGTCGACACTGCACTGCACGGCGGGAGAGATGTTCGCGACGGAGCGTCACCATTCTCAGATTTGTTAATGTTATAGTAATTTCTTAGTTAATTTATTCCCTAATTTGTTAAATAGAATGTATGTACGTGTCGGAACATCGCCATACGTAATTTTGTTCAACTATAAGTAATTTACTGCTAAGAATGTTTTAGAACTTAATAGACAGCGGGCGTACCACTACGTGCGCCCATGTACCCAGATAGGGTCTTAAGTTCTGAAACGTTCTTAGTGAATAATTGGTAGTAAAACCTTTTAAATGTTGTATTTTATAGCGTAATAAGATAGAATAGGTATAGTTCTAGCCTAGACATCATATTGTATGTACTAGAAAGCTATTAAAGATGAAATTGAGTCGTTTTTCATTTAACCCACTGGTCGCAACCTTGTGAGCATCGAAAGGGTGGGACGTATATAGTTTCCCTATAGTTTTTTGGTACGTCCAGGTAGCCTAGACCGAGACCTAGCCCTGGATGTAATTTTTGGACCTGTGGTCAAATGGGAAGTCCACCTTTTTGATGAGCACAGGTTGGGAGCAGGGGCAAAATAGTACGTTTTTTCTTACAGTCTTCAGAGGCGCTTCACGCCCTGAAAAATCTAGATGTATCTATGGAAACACTAGATTTCTTTAGTTCGATAGACCTACTTTAGGTACCCGTTTAGAAATTGAATATCGGTTTAGGGGTTTCCCAGGAAATCCACCTGACAGACTGGATAATAGTAATTTTTAACCCGTTTTCCCCTTTGTAATGAAATAACTTTTCAGCTGAAAGACACACAGTCGCTCCTGTAGTGTCAATAGATAGGGGATTACGCAAGGAATCCGGTTATGTATGACATGTCTGGATAGGGTGCCTAACTAGGGAGGTTTAGCTGTAAGAATGCTTGTAAACGTAACAAAATAAACGAAAAATCAGGGAGAAATTCGCGGTCCTCGTTACGGTAAAGATTCGAGCCACTTAAGCGGGCGCGTCACGACCGCTAATTTCGTAGTCATCAGCAAGGAACTTTACGGCTCAAAATACGTCATCAAGTGAACCCCTCAAGAGGACCCGAATCGCTCCCTGAACAGTTAAAGAACTTTCAACTTGGTGTTATTATTTATCAACCCCTTCATATAAGTAAGTACCCCGGAACACGAAGACATCAGTACGAAGCCACAGTCGGGAATCTTGAAGATACCTGGAACTTATAGGTGTAGGACGTCAGCGCCGCTGTGGATTGGGAGACGCCCGACCTCATACCGGGATAGCCCTGGTTGGGTATTACAACCTCCCTCACCCTGGAACCCAGCGATCACGCCCGTCCGGCACAACTACTTTAAAACTTAATGAGATAGTTTAGCAATACAGCTAGTGTTTATTTAGAATGTCTATGTAAGATCTGATAAGATATTAAGTATCCATCGCATGATATTAGTATCCACCAATCACAGAGCGTTATACATTCTTGGCTTAGTAATTTCGTAAATGAGTAATTATTAAACAAATATTATATGGTGAAACCGTTTCAAAACATAATAAGATAATTTAGAAATTTAGTAAGTGTGTATTTCTTATCTTTATGTAAAGTTTATCAAATAATAACATCATTGGGAAGCTCCAAGAATTGTTTAGAAACGACTTGGTACAGACGCCAGCACATCAAGCTACTACAATCTGTCAAATTTCTTTAATAGATTTTCAACTTTATCGCTAAAGCATTAAGGTTCAAGGTTGATTGGGAAAATTTGACAGATTCGGGTAGCTTGACCTGCTGGCGTCTGTACATAGAAATTGCAATGTAAAATCTAAGAAATATTAAAGTATCATACTATTCACTATCACGTTAACTATTTGTTTTTATTAAAGTAATTGAACAGGTTTTCAAGGTCTGAACTTCTGAAGGCGAGATCACCCAATGAAACACACCAAATATTTCAACTAGGATACTTTAATTCACAAGAAATCGCACTTACTAAAAAAAGTAAAACCATGGTATAATGTATATTATTGTACCATGAGTAAAACTATATATGGTTTGCTTGGTAACAAAACCATAGCGCGATCTATTTCGATCCCAACGCCATCTAGGGAAGCGTCAGGTAAACTTTTGCACATTCGAAATATTAGACATACCGCCCACCAAGGACATATTGCAGAATGTCCTTATCTTAATCTAGACCGCCCACCGTGCAACATGTCTAGTAACCTGGGGTGCACGGGTACAAAATTTTAATATATATGGGCGAAACTTTAAAAAAGACAAAACCAAACAATTTCGTAATTCTTACAAACAAGATGCATCCTATTATGAACAATACATATTCTTAAATTATACGTTACAAACACAAGTTTATGTTGCCACATGAAGAATATCCAATTTAGTAATAGGTCTCTTTATCAGGGAATTTTTAGTTCTAACAGTAACGACTCGAGTGATTCCGTCGGGGCCAGGATGTTTTAACTCAATCTTCCCCAGCAACCACTTACCAGGAGGTAAATCATCCTCTTTTATCAGAAATATGCCACCTATGGCGGGTTCTGGATTTTTGTGAGCCCACTTATGGCGTTGTAAAAATTGATTTAAGTAATCCTGTGACCACCGCCGCCAATAGTCCTGTAACATTCTTTGGGTAAGTTGCCACCGTCTGAGACTAGAAATGTTAGCCTATTCGAAATTTGAATCAGGTCCTAGGACGAGTGGTTCCCCAACCAGAAAATGGCCCAGAGTTAACACCGTTAACTCATTTTGATCCACACAGGAAAGCGGTCTTGAGTTGAGTCACGCCTCAATTTGTGCCAACACCGTCGTTAGTTCCTCAACGTTAAAGTAGAGTTTCCTATAACCCTTCTGAGATGATATTTAGTGGACTTGATTCCTGCCTCCCATAAACCGCCGAAGTTTGGAGCGTGAGGAGGAATAAAGTTCCACTTTGTACCATTATTAGCAAAGCACTCAACCAATTCGGGAATGAATTTTAATTTTTATTCATTAAATTTTTCCTGTAGCTCTCGCGCAGCGCCAACAAAATTTGTGCCATTGTCACTGTGTAGTTGTGCACAATGTCTACGCCTCGCCATGAACCTCTTAAACGCAGCCAAGAAACCTTTGGACGTCATATCACTGACTGCTTCGATATGAATCGCCCGAGTAGACAGACAGATGAAGAGCACAATGTAACCCTTGTACGACTTATTACCACGTCCTTTAGACACTCTGACGTTTATCGGGCCAGCGTAATCGACGCCACTGTACAGAAAATCTTTTTTTGGTGTAGCACGACGAGATGGTAGCTGTCCCATTAGTTGGCTTCTGGATTTATTTGTATACCTAAAGCAGGTAACGCATTTTCTAAAATAGGCCTTTACTAATGGTTTAATCCCTACAACCCAATACCGAGATTTCAAAAAAGTGATCATAGCTTGAGGCCCCCCATGCATCGTTTTTTGATGCGCCTCGCTTATGAGGTGCTTCGTTAGGCATAAGTATTTGATGTTTACGATCATAACTCAACTGAGACATCTCTAATCTATCTCCCACCCGAATTACTCCCTTTGAGTCTAAAAATAAGTTTAACGATTTGTACTTTCTTCCTTTTTTACCTAAAGATCCCGTCTTCATAAGTTCCTGTATTTCTTCTTTTAACTCTTCTTCTTGACCCTTTCTAATACATACTTCCATCGCCTCCTCGAGTTCTGTCGTCGACAACTGTTTATTTCTTTCCTGGTTAGCACAATAACCATTGATACTTAAGTGCAGGAACTTCCTACAGTAGGCTACTACCCTGATCATCCTTGAAAGCGATGAAAATCTGTCCCAAAAGGAAACATCAAGGATACCCGAATGGACCTTCACTTCCTCCAATTTTGTAAACAAGTGTTTAGGTTTTTTATATTCTATCACTGATTGCCTTAAGAACTCTGGTCCATTGAAACATATCGCAGTATTGCCGAGTTCCCCTGGAGCCACGCCGAGAGAGGCACAATCCGCTGGATTTGTTTTAGTAGTTTCCTCCATTGAGGTACTATTCCTAGTAGCGGCTGACGCAGCTTCCTTTTGAACAACGCCCGTGTCCTCACCAACAAACCCAGAACCACCGCTAGGGTGGAGTAAAGTATGGTGGTGTCTTTTACATAAATGGCATTTGACAGTGTTTCTACAAAATCTGGCAGAGTGGTTACTACCCAAACAAATGAAACATAGCCCATATTACTGTACGAAATCACGTCGAGTATCGTTATTTTCTTTAGCAAAACCTTCAGTTACCTTATGAGCAGCAGAACAAAAAGCGCAAGACAACTCCGCTTTTACTTTCCCTACTACATGGAACGATTGCGAACTCTTTTGAACATGAGGTTTATTTTCTAAATTTTCTAGACCTCGAAAGCGGCCAGTTAAAAAATCAGTAAATTGAGTAAAAGTAAGCAAATCATCCGTAGCTTCCGAAGCTACTGTTAATTATGTTATTAGGATGTCCCAAGAAGTAACATCTATCCCTAACTTTTTATTGAACCCAAACAATCAGATGTGTTGCTAAGTAATCTTTTTATTTCAGTGGCTGATTCAACTGTTAAACCCTTTGATTAAACATCTTTTATTCTTGTACATTGTCTCTAATTTTGCCCAACTAGCCGTATAATTATCCGATGTTACATTAATGTTTCTTAATAGGTGCTCTGCATCTCCGGTTAAGTACCCTTTAAGGTAATATAATTTCTGCGCGTCGTCTAAAGTTTTATTATTGTGTATTAACCCTACAAATAAATCCCTAAACGTCTGCCACTCACTATAATTTCCAAAGAACACAGGTATCTTAACCTCAGGTAACTTAAAGTTCCTAAATCCTGTACCACACCTAGCTCCTGGACAAACATTACACGTTTCACTAGACATTTTCATATTGTTTAATATTTCTTTCAGCTCGCTTTTAAATTGTATATAAAACTCTTCGACCTCATCATATAAGCCATTCTTATGATAATTTTTACCTCACAAATTATTTTTACATGTGTTTTGTTGAATAATTGCCATTGCTGTTCTAAGTTTTCAATCCTAGTTTCTATACAACGTGTGGTTTTGCATCCTCGTCAAATTTCAGGAGGCTGCTATGAAAGACATAAATAATCAAATAAAATTACTATCCTGCTCAATAATTAATACATACTTGTTTTTTTAGGTATTTAAGTTTGACAGTATTTCAAAATACTCCACTTTCAAAGAACAAAATCGCCCCGTTGCGTATGCGGTAGGCAGTGTCGTACGACTATGTCGCTGTGTGCATGCGTTACAGTTACAGCGCAGTTACAGGGCGGTATCACACGGGCCCTACACGTGCCGATTTCCGAAAAATACAAAAAATAAAAATAAATACCTACTTATTTTATTATTGATTCGTGTCGAGAATCATTAGCATAGTTACCTCCTCGAATTTGACGAGAATGCAAAACAACACCTTGTATAACAAACATTTAGACGCTCTTTAGGACATTTTTTAAAGTTACATATTGCCTTGAGCATCTTCATCATCATCATTTCAGCCGAAAGACGTCCACTGCTGGACATAGGCCTCCCCCAAGCACCTCCACTTCGACCGCTTTTGTGACCCGCATCCAACGGGTTCCTGCGGCCTTGACAAGATCGTCTGTCCACCTTGTGGGAGGCCTTCCAACGCTACGTCTTCCGGTACGCGGTCGCTACTCTAGAACTTTCCGGCCCCATCGGCCATCTGTTCTGCGAGCAATGTGCCCTGCCCACTGCCACTTAAGTTTGGCAATTCTTCGGGCTATGTCGGTTACCTTGGTTCTCCTGCGGATCTCTTCATTTCTGATTCGATCACGCAGGGAAACTCCAAGCATAGCCCTCTCCATTGCCCTTTGGGTGACTTTTAGCCTTCTAATAAGGCCCATTGTGAGCGACCACGTTTCAGTACCATATGTCATCACTGGCAACACGTACTGGTCAAAGACTTTCGTCTTGAGGCACTGCGGTATGTGAGACGAGAAGATATTGCGTAGCTTCCCGAACGCTGCCCAGCCGAGTCGGATTCAACGATTGACCTCTTTCTCGAAGTTGGACCTACCTACCTGGACAACTTGTTCTAAGTACACATACTCGTCCACGACTTCAAGTGTAGCGTCTCCGATCTTCATGAGAGTGGGTGTTACATGGGCATTTAACGTGACCTTCGTTTTTTCCATGTTCATTTTAAGACCCACTCTTTCGGAGGCTCTACTGAGGTCATCGAGCATTGTACTGAGGTCCTCCATAGTCTCAGCCATGACTACTATATCGTCGGCAAACCGACGGTGAGTTATGTACTCGCCATTAATGTTAATGCCAGCCCCTTTCCAGTCCAGCACTTGAGCACTTGAGCATCTTAGCTTTAATTAAATTAAAATTAAATTAAATTAAATATTAATTTATTTCAGGAAATTATTCCCATATGAAGCACTACAAATTAAATTGACAAATATAAATTAAAAATATAAATTATAAATTAAAACCATTGCATTAAAAAATATAGATTTAAATAAAAACAAAACATAAAATAAGTTAAAGTACAATTCGTTATTAGGTTAAAATTCAATTAATTACATAAAACAATATTATAGTCACTTAATAATTGGTGACGAACTAGCATGCAGGTGCATCCACCTCTCCAACAACAGCGAGTCCCACCGCTCGGACAATACGCTCAGGATACTGTTAGTGCTGCGACGGAAGCGACTTAGTAGGGAGGCGCTCCGCTTCCTAATAATCGCGTAAAAGTCATCAGTTTGCGCCTGCGCGAACATCGTAGAAGCGCTGCAAAATCGCGGCAAACCTAACAGCACCCTGAACGCATTGTTGTACTGTACGCGCATGGCACTGTATGCTCGCTGCACATAGTTGGCCCATAGGCTGCACGTGTAAAAAGACTGACAATATGCTTTAAATAAGGTCAGCTTTACTTGTTCAGTACAGCGTGCAAACCTACGTGCCAACATATTACAGCGAACCGACAGCGCCCTACGTTCCCGCTCGATGTCCTCATTGTCAGACAAGTTATCTGTGACCTAGTGGCCCAGGTATTTAAAATGGATAACCCTATTCAGACTAGCACCGCAAAGAGTGATCGGAGGTATAACAGACAAACATTTGGTATAAGCCTTGAAAATCATGTACTCACTCTTCTTAGGGTTGTACCTAAGCCCATGAGTCCCAGCATATGTCTCACAAATGCGCAGGAGTTTCCGCAACCCCCGTACCGACGGGCTCAGCAGCACCATATCATCCGCGTAACTGATGTTATTAATAGGCACTCCGCCTATTGAGCAACCCGCATTAGCACTGCGGAGCTCGACGATCAGCTGGTTCATGTACAGGTTGAACAAGCGGGGCGATGTTAACCCCCCCTGCCTCACACCGCAATCCAACCCGTACACGTCGGAATATACTCCCGCCCATTTCACACTGTTCCGCTGGTGACTGTACCAATACTGAAGCCAAACTGAGCGTCATGTATATGAAGGTGCTTCTCCAGCTGTCTGTCAAGCAGCCTGTCCAGCACCTTGGCTATGACAGTAGCGAGCGAGATAGGCCTATAGTTAGATACAATTACATTTAATGTCTTCCTGCAAGTCGTTAGCGACTCCATTTTTAATTGAAAAACACAAGTAGGATAGGTCACAAAATATAAAATACACAATTTTCTTGCAGCTAGATACCTATAACACTATAATTAATAAACTTATTGTCCAGTAACAAACAGTCTTAAGTTTCTTTGAAGCACTTCGATAATTTTTTTAAGTCCCAGATAACGTTTAAAATTTTACAAGTGTTTTAAACTTGCATTTCTGAGTAAAATCGGGCATAGGTTCCTCGCCTGAACCACTTTTTTCTTAATATTAGTACAAGTCCAAATTAATATTTCCAATAGCTAAGTTAGTTAACTAATGAATTTAAGGTTTAAATTCCAATGCACTTTCTTGAATATTTGAAGTTAAGTTCTTCCTGTTAATAAGGTCGAAAATGTATACACGATTTCTCCACTATACACTCACTGACACTGATACTTGACGTCTGACGCCGCACTTGTGGCGCCCTGTGGTCGCTGCTCCGCGAACTCCTCTGCCTGGCTCCTCCACGCAACGGCACTCCTCCGGCACCCAGCCGGATCCTCTGCTTCGATGACGTCACCGCTGACGCCTCGCTGTAGGGATGTTCTGGACAGCAATCCACTGTCCAGTACTGACGTTGCGGGTTGATAATCACCAGCACCACCGATGACTAACAAAAAACACCTTCACGCCAATCCGGCTTCCGAAGGACTATGAACAGGTATTCAAGGTCTGAAGGCGAGATCACCCAATGAAACACACCAACTATTTCAATTAGGATACTTTAATTCACAAGGAATCGCGCTTACAAATTTTTTTTGTTTATGGCATCTCGCAGTTGGCCTAGAGAGGCCGTGACTGCTTAACCGGTCAATCCATTGGTGCCTTCGAGCTAACTCAAAGCCTCCAGCCAGGGGCATAATATCAATTATAAACTAAGCGACCATCACCTAAGGGCACCCCCTGTGGGGTACGAACCTCGGCTTAGGGCGTCGCTGGGGAGGGACAGCAAGTTGGGGACAGGCTGGATCTGAATGGATTCATTATTATTATGGGGGTTTAAAACTACTGGCTCAGCTACGCCACCAGCTAGCTCTGTGGATCCGATCAAGGGAGGGGAATAGGAATTTATCGGGGAGGAACGCGGACGCGAAGGACCTCGGCGGCGAGGTCGGAACTTCGTTTTGTGTCTGTGTTTGTATACTGTACTGGTGGCCCTACTGCTTTCCTGGAGGAGGGTGGTGAGGTCGTCGGGGTCGGTCAGTACGTGCCTTGGACGGCGGATTTTACTGATTCTAGGGGGGACATAACTGGTGGCCTTGAGAACCAGAGGGGCGCTTACAAAAAAAAAAAAGCAAAACTATATGGTTTGCTTGGTAACGAAACCATAGCGCGATCTATTTCGATCCCAACGCCATCTAGGGAAGCGTCAGGTAAACTTTTGCACATTCGAAATAATATACAGTAATTAAACATTGTTTTGATGAACCAAAACCACAAATCATGACATTCGTTCGGACACTAGTATTTTAAGTCACAATATTTACGAAGAACGCGATAAGGCCGCCAATTGTACGAGTTCAATTTAATTTTTGTTTGTTGTTATGTTTTTTGTGGTGTACAATATAGAATATATATATATATATATATATTTTTTTATTTTTTATTGCGACATATATGACTTGGCTGTAGACTATTAACATAAATTATGTGTGAAAATATTAATTTAAGTGATAATTAAATGTATTTTAATTTAGAACTCTTTTGTTTCACAATATATTAATTTACAGTGAAGTTAATAAATAATGTTGAAAATGGAACGTAACCATAATCGTCGTAACCGTAGACAGAGAAACTAATAGACGAAGGGACCCTGTAACCGCAGTCGAGACAGAGATAATATGTCAATGTGTGCGTATAATGTTGCCATAGTAACTGCATTCCCCTGTTTTTGGAGTGTTATTAGATGAAGTAGGGTAAATTATTTTCAGGATTTAATTGAAACGAAACGAGTTTTTTAATTAAGATTTATTATACTACTTAAATGATAAATGATTTTATTTCTGTAAGTAGGTTTGAACAAACACTTTTACACGTCAATCATATTTTTTTTTAAACTAGATGAGGTCGGCGTTTCCTATCTGACTACTCTGAGAAGAAAGGCCGAAACAAACTCAGAGGTCACAGTCTCTTTTAAAGTCCAGACAAAATCTTGGTCAGATCATGTGAAGGCTATGTAGATCGGTGTCTGCAATGGTCTTTTGAGGAAAGAACCACACAGATTGAGTGGACCTGTCCAGTCAGTGCACGCAATTGTCAGTAATCGTGCAGCTCATCTTCGACTCAAGGAGCTCAACGATTCGACGAACAATACCAAAGAAAGGACATTTCAGTAGGCCACATAAATTACTCAAACTGCCAGATCATGTTACGCTGAGAAAAATTCAAAAATAAATATAAAAAAACCAATGACCGACATAGTTCTCACATTCACAATAATTAGGATATTATTATAATAATCTTTGAGGACCATGTAGATTTGTGTCTGAAATGGTCTTTTGAGGAAAGAACCACACAGATTGAGTGGACCTGTCCAGTCAGTGCACGCATTTGTCAGTAACCGTGCAGCTCAACTCAGAACTTAAGGAGCTCAACGAACTTTCTCAATGATATAGATAGCACAGTATTCTTGGGCTTAACTTTGGATGCTAAGCTTCAGTGGGGCCCACACATAGATAAATTATCAAAAAAGCTTAGCTCCGCAGCATACGCTGTTAGAAAAATTCGTAATTTAACTGACATAGAGACAGCCCGTTTAGTGTACTTTAGCTATTTTCATAGTGTAATGTCGTATGGTATTCTGTTGTGGGGAAATGCCGCCGACATTCAGACTATCTTTGTTTTGCAGAAAAGAGCTGTTCGATCAATTTATAAGTTAAGCCCGAGACACACTCTCAGAGAGAAATTTAAGGAAATTAATGTAATGACTGTGCCTTCACAGTATATTTTTGAAAATCTTTTATATGCCCATAAAAATATAAACTTGTTTAAAAAATACAGTGATATCCATAATATAAATACTAGGAACAAACACAGCTTCGTTGTACCTACAACAAGGCTCAAGAAAATAGGTGGCTCGTTCAGATGTCAATGTATACGCTTTTATAATAAACTTCCAAGCCACGTTCAAGATCTAAGCCTTAATAAATTCAAATCATTCATTAAACGTAAGTTGTGCCAGAAAGGCTTTTATACCGTTAAGGATTATATTGAGGACAAAAAGGCTTGGGATTGAGTTGTTCCAATTTTCTGCATACTGAATGTTTTCTTTTATTTCTGTTACATACACTGATAAATTGATAATTATTATAACAGAACGACTTGAATACTTACCTTGAGAAGTACAATTTATTGTTTTAATAATATTGTGAATTTGAGGACTATGTGGGTCATTGTTTCAGTTTTAATCATGATCTGGCAGTTTAAGTAGTTCATGCGGCCTACCCAAATGTCCTTTCTTTGGTATTGTTCGTCGAATCGTTGAGCTCCTAAAGTTCTGAGTTGAGCTGCACGGTTACTGACAAATGCGTGCACTGACTGGACAGGTCCTCTTAATCTGCGTGGTTCTTTCCTCAGAAGACCATTTCAGATACTAATCTACATGGTCCTCAAAGATTATGTTCGAATATTTATATACACATTGACATTCATGAATTTTATACATACAATGACATGAGTAATTACTTTGTAAAGTATTATATTATTTAAATTATTGTGAATGTGAAGATTATGTGGATTATTACTTTTTTTTATTTTATTTCTTAGTTAGTTTCACGATCTGGCAGCTTGAGTAATTTATGCGGCCTACCCAAATGTCCTTTCTTTGGTATTGTTCGTCGAATCGTTGTGCTCCTTAAGTTCTCAGTTGAGCGGCAAGATTACTGACAAATGCGTGCACTGACTGGACAGGTCCGCTCAATCTGTATGGTTTTTCCTCAAAAGACCGTTTCAGACACAAATCTACATGGTCTTCACATGATCTGACCAAGATTATGTCTGGACTTTAAAAGAGACTGTGACCTCTGAGTTTGTTTCGGCCTTTCTTCTCAGAGTAGTCAGTTATGAAACGCCGACCTCATCTAGTTTTAAAAATATGATTGACGTGTAAAAGTGTTTGTAACAAACCTACTTACAGAAATAAAATCATTTATCATTTATCATTTATCAATGAAGGAGAATATTTTTTATTTTTCCAACTAATCCCAAAAACCGTTTAAGGAAATCTTTGTTTCCGTTATCAAATAATGTCTGATAATTTAGCATTTCGTTTCATTAAGCGCCTATTTGTTTGCCGGAGAGCACGTATTTTTTATGTAAGATTTGCAACAGCCTCAGTTTTTTTCTTTAAATCTGCTTTAAGTTTTTTATTTCTGGGAGTATCTTTCTCTTCCGGCAAATTCAATTTTCTTCTAATGGTTTTTATTTTTGCGTCATCTGGAAAATTGGCACTTGAAGATGTGGATGGTACTGGATCAGAACTCTCCTCAGGTGTTGAAATCTAAAATAATCAATCAAATTATTGACTTGTCTGGGGATCGAACCCAGCTGGGGACCAGCGGCTCAGAAGGCAGGGTCGCTACCAACTGCACAAACCGGTCAGTCAAAGAAGAATGTCAAAAGAAGATTCAAGAAAAATGTCAAATATATTGTCAATAGAAGAATACCTTGATGGATTTTTCTGGGTCTTGTGATAATGACACTGAAGCTGACTTTGATATGGTTGAGTTATCACTTTCAACAACTTGTATCTGCAAGGTAAATCATAAAGTTATGAATTATATTTAAAAAAAACACTATATTATTTTATTTTAATAAATTCTTACCGCAATTGGTACTGCATCAGAATGCAGAACTGTTTTCTTTTTCTTTTTTAGTAGTACATTTTCTGGGAAATGGTTGCTACATATTTTACAATATTTTGTGGGAATCCAATCTTTTCTTCCAGTTGCTTCGATCCATTTTATACGTAGGTCTGGATCGTCTGGGAAACTAACGATAAACTTAGCTATATTATTAATACTCACAGGTACTGACTGAACGTCATTCCATAACGATAGATGTGTCATTCTTATTTGATCAGAAATAGGAGAAAAAATAAATTAAATTAACATATTTATAAATAACGAAGTTTCCCCTAAAAGATACTATGCTATTATTTGATCCAATATTTTTTGTTTTTATTACATTGTAGAGCCAATATTTTTTATTGTGACTCGGGGCATTTTTGAGCTGACGCTGGCAACACTTACATGATATAATTTATTGGTTATGAATGTTAAAAACTCGACAAAATCCTATTATCTTCAGTTTTATTTTTTATTTTATTTTATTTCTTAAGAAAACTTACAGCTAGGATACATAGCTGACAGTTAGTGAAAGAAGGCCAATTAAAAGTTTTCACTGACAATATTAGGGTAGCACAAGAAACAGTAGACAGACAAGCGAAAGTAAGAATAAGTAAGCACTCTGAGAGAATTAAGATAACACTGAACAGGTTCTAGTTATAAATAAATAAGTTAATAAATTTAGCGGTCTTCAAAAAAGTTTTTAGATAGCTTTTTTTTTAGTTTAGGAACACTAGTGGAGAATAAATCAAGATCATCAACACTCTGACACAACGAGTTGTATGCCCTGCTAGCTCTTATCATATAAGAGTTTTGTCGATATATGCAACGAACAGAAGGAACATACAGAGGTTGATGATTCCTTAAGGTGAAGGATGGAACACGCAGCCCAATTTTGCTCGTCAGTTCAGAACAGTCGGTTGAACCATTAGCCAAATTGAACAAGAATACCATGTCGGCAATTTTTCTCCGCTCATTTAATGGAAGAATGTGAAACTTCCTGCAGCGGTTGTAATAATTAGGCAAATAGATTTTGGATCTAAACTGAATGCACCTTAAAAATTTCTTTTGAATATTTTCGATACGATTGACGTAAGTATTATAAATAGGATTCCATACTGGTGAGCAGTATTCGAGATGACTGCGTACAAAAGCACAATAAAGAATTTTTAGTGTTTTGGTATTTTTAAAATCGGCTGATATCCTCAAGATGAAACCTAGTGCCTTCGAAGCTTTTTTAATAATATTATCGATGTGTGTGTCGAAAAGAAGTTTCGAGTCAAAAGTGACGCCTAAGTCTCTAATCGTATTAACTCTGGCTATTGAAGTGTTGGCTAGTTTATAATCGTGAACAATAGGTTTAGGTTTACGTGTATAGGTACATGTGTAACATTTAGAGACATTTAGATCCAGGCGGTTAGCCGTACAATACTCTTGGAAACTATCCAGATCACGTTGGAGACGTTCAGCATCTTCATAAGTTCTGATTTCACTTAGAATCTTCATGTCGTCCGCAAACTAAAGAACTGTTGAGTTAGAGAAACATGAAGAGACGTCATTGATGAAGATGTTGAATAACAAGGGTCCCAAAAGCGATCCCTGCGGAATTCCTGAGGGGGTAATCATAGTTCTCGGTGTGTATCCATTAAGTACCACAGTTTGACATCTGTTGGCCACATAAGATGAGAACCACCTGAAGAGATTTCCACTGATACCTATAGCCAATAGCTTACGCAGAAGGATAGCATGATCCAAGCGATCAAAACACTTGCTATAATCTGTGTAAATTACATCTACTTGTGTGCGATGAGCCATACATTAAGTCAATTAGTCACCACAAAGAATGAGATTGGTGGTTGTGGACCGACCTCGCTGAAAACCATGTTGTCGGTCACTGATACTTAGTTTAAGACAAGCATTAAGCTGCTTGTATATTATTTTTTCCAGGATTTTAGCGAAGATGCATAGTTTGGAAATGGGCCTGTAGTTTTCCACGAGGTCTCTAGGCCCTTTTTTGTGGATTGGAGTGATAAACGCCGACTTCCAAATTGTAGGTACCTCACCTAAATTTAGGGACCGCTTGAACAGAAGTGTAAGAGGAGGAGTCAGAGTTTTGGCACAGTTGAGTATAAAAACTGGCGGAATATTGTCTGGTCCTGCAGATTTAGATAAGTCAACTCCTTTAAGTAGATTTAATACTTCTAGTTCATTGACTTCGACGGAATGTATGTCCGAAACAATATCGCTCAAATGCATGTTTGAACCCTGCGCATGGTCATTGGAAAGATCGTCGTTACCGTTGGTACTAATAGAAGAAGTGAGAAAATTAGAATAGAAGTAGTCGCCAAACAAGTTGCAGATATTCTCTCCTGTACTAGAAGTGCTATTTCTATATTTAAGTAAAGAAGGATAAGCATTGACTTGATTTTTTGATTTTACGTACGACCAAAACGCTTTGGGGGTCCTAAAAATGTCTTCTTCAATTTTTTTAATATAGCAGCTAAACATTTCACTTTCAACTTCTTTGGCACGCTGTCGGAGCAGAACAAAAGACTCATGATCAGACAGGTTTCCGTATTTCTTAAATTTTGCGTGGTACTTCGCTTTTTCTTTAAGAATTTTTATCAGAGGCTGTTTGAACCAGAGAGGGTATCTGCTGCTTGGAACTACCATCTTAATTGGTACAAAAGAATCACGTAGTTCATTGACTGTGTCATAGAAAAATGATACGGCGTCTTCGAGTGTCCTAGTGCTCACTTCATTGATCCAGTCGATCTGGTTCAGTCGGTGATTAATGGCCGCATAGTCGGCAGATCGATATAGAATTTTTTTACGAGGACGCGCAGGAATAGTATGAATTTCCACGAAATCAGCAGTCAAACAGAGAGCTCTATGATGTGGATCTTCCGGCACCAGAGGATCGGAGCAACTTGCCACAGAAACCTCGCTATTAGATAAAACTAGATCTAGTATTTTATTGTTGACATTTACGTGCGAATTGTATTGCGAGATATTGCATACTGCAAAGTTATCAAACAAATTGACCTGAACATGACCTTGGATGTTACCAGGGCAAACAGACTGGCCATCATCGTTTGGCTCCCAGCTTATATTTGGAAGGTTAAAATCGCCAAGAACTAAAAATTTATCAGCGGGATGCTTCTGAACAATATCAGCTAGGTTATTAGAAAAATTGGTTAACTGACCTGCTTGGGAGTGGCCAAGATTTTGGTGGCAGATGTACACTACACAAATATGCATTTTATACGATACTCGCGGTCTCTTCCTGTGTAGGGTGAGAGTAACCCACAAGTCTTCGGCAGACGAGAACCATTCACTGCGGAGATCACTTATAAGTTCGCGTCGCACTGCAATTAGCACACCACCCCCCAAAGTTTGCTTCGTGCTAGAATAATCTCGATCGCGCCTCCACACTATGTAACGGTCGTCAAATAATTCACTGTCTATAATACCCTCAATAAGCCAAGTCTCAGTTAAGCAAATAATATCGTAGAAATTAGCACACACATTACGATAGAATATTGATGTTTTTGTACGCAATCCCCGAACATTTTGGTAAAACACACTAATAGGTGACATCGCAAACAGAAATATTACTAGTGCTTCAATAGAAATTGTAATGTGAGGTACATTCAGTTTAAAGCAAAAAGTTAAATTATAAAACATTAAGAAAATGAGCGAGATCAAGTTAATTACAACCTTAGGTTCATGCAAATAGGATAGGTCAACACCGAGTGATAAGAGAACAAAAGGGCAGCGGTAAAGGAATGCACATAGAAAAATGGCACCAGTGTTACTCAAACTATAAGCGTAGTGCGTGCGAATATACAAGTACGACAAACTATTAGATTGACACAACATTTTTAATTCAGAAACTTCTTTAAGTCTTGTTCCGTTTTTATGTGATGGGTTGGAGAAGTAGTATTTTTCTTTATAAGGATTTTGCAACCAGCTACCCAAGTGTATAAAAAACCTCGTTCTTTAGCAAGTTTTTTCATTTTGTTCAACAGCATTTTGTTCTCAAAAGTTAGGTGATCATTGACGTAGATGACACTGTCTGACTGCAGGCCCAACTTGCTTGCAGTTATAGATGCTTTAAGTTTTTTAGCAGCGGCCACGAAATCATTTTTGAGGTATCTGTTATGAACTGAGCAAATAATGTTTTTACTATGTTCGTTGTTTCGCATCGGTACTCTCGCAATGAAGTTTATCTGCTCTTTAGGGATATTGCATCCAATGATATCTCCTATCTTGCCAATGATTGCGAACAGATTTTCTGTGCTGGTTGACGGAACACCTTTAATTTCTAGGTTGTTCATTCTTGATCTTTGCTCAGTTTCGCGATGTAGATCTTCAATTTTGGAGCATAATGAGACATACACACACATTTTAATTAACACACACAGACACATTTTAATGAGACATATCGTTCCGTCATGCTATGGCATAAATAATCATCATTTAAGAAACTATAATTATAACGCGTGAAAAGACACCGGCAATTTTCTTCTCACTATCGCTTTTACATGACACGACACGACAACGCACCATTGTATAATCGTCGATGTGAAATACGGATAATTTCTCTGTCTTCTCACTGGATTAAAATCGTTTTTTATCATAAAAATAAGCAAAACTTTAACACCAAACACAATGACGGCACGAAGTGTCAAAGTTTGTTTCGCAATTTGAGTTGCTGACCTTGAAAAAACAGGTTACACGGTAAGAGACAAAAAAAAATGATAGTTGTATCTCTGTCTAAAACATTCATAGCGTAATTTTCGCTCTTTTTCTTGTGTAAGTGAGAAAGGAATCGTCACTGCGTCTATTAGTTTCTCTGTCTACGGTCGTAACCAATGTCACCTGTCATTATGGCAGTTGACGGTGTCTCTTATTTACTAAAGTTCAGTGTTTTACACAACAAAAAACATTTATTTTACTATAAATAAGAGCAATTAACACGCCCATCGGCTCCGCATAAAATACCAAATAAAAATATCAATCAACAATTTTAAAAGCGAAAGGTATAAATATTGTTTCTGAAGATATAAAGCATTACTGAAAGTGCCATCCAGTGAAAAACCCTACGAATAATTACATATAACTGTAAACAAAATTCAACAGCAGCCAGTGACCAATGTGGAGGTCGGCCCGGCTTGGGCGAAGCACCGTCGTGTCCTCGTGGAGGCGATCGGTGGTGGCGATCTCTCACGTCCGGCCCTAGTCCAGGCCATGGTACGGAGCGAGAGGGCAAAGGAATCCGTCACCTCCTTCTGCGAAGCAGTAATGCGGGGTGCCCCGCGGACTCACCGTCCGCGTATCGGCCCATAGTGCTGCTTGACGAGGCGGGCAAACTTTTTGAGCGCATTATCGCAGATTGCCTCGTCAGCCACTTATAATATGCAGGACCTGGACGACCACCAATTCGGTTTTCGTCGGGGTCGCTTCACCATAGACGCCATCATGCGCGTGAGGGCCCTGGCGGAGGAGACGGTGTCCCGGGGTGGGGTGGTGCTGGCGGTGTCTTTAGACATCTCCAACGCATTCAACACCCTACCCTGGAGTTGTATTCGGGAGGCTCTGAAACACCATCGCATGCCTCCCTACCTCCGCCGTACGGTAGGGGTTTATCTGGAGGGTAGATGCGTCACCTATCGGGGACGTGACGGTGCCGGTCGGCACCTCATGTCGTGCGGTGTTCCACAGGGGTCGGTCTTGGGACTGCTCCTGTGGAACATCGGGTACGACTGGGTGCTGAGAGGCAAGCTTCCGTCGGGCACCGACTTGACTTGTTATGCGGACGACACGCTTGTCGCTGCCCAGTGTAGCTCGCACAAGGAAGCGACGTTGATAGCCACGGCTGCGGTGTCACAGGTGGTGAACCGCATCCGGCGCCTGGGCCTGGAGGTGGCCCTAAACAAGTCGGAGGCCACGGTGTTTCATGGCCCCCGACGTGCGCCGGCGCCGGAATCATGTTCATCATCGTTCTCAGTGGGGCCCGGATAGCTGCCGAGTCCACCATGAAGTATCTGGGATTGGTGCTCGACAGCCGATGGGAATTCGGGCCCAACTTCCGGCGGCTGACGCCCAAGCTGATGGGAGCAGCGGGCGCGCTTTCAACGTTGCTTCCCAACTTGGGGGGCCCGAGCGCCGCCTGTAGGCAGTTGTACGTGGGAATCGCGCGGTCCATGGCCCTGTATGGGGCCCCTGTGTGGGCGATGGACATGACGGCCAGCACTCTCGCCATTCTGTGCAAACCGCTGAGGGCGATGGCCGTCAGAGTCGTCCGCGGGTATCGCACGATTTCCTACGAGGCGGCTTGCGTCCTGCCTGGATCCCCGCCCTGGGACCTAGAGGCGAAAGTACCTACTCGCGTCATTATATCGATGGCGCGAGGAAGAGCGGGCACGGGGCTCGAGGCCGGTGCAGCGGCAGATCACGCTGCGCCGAGAGGAGCTCCGTCAGGTCTTGGTGGCGGAATGGCGGCAAAGGCTTCTGCGACCTACCGCCGGCATCGCTACCGTCTAGGTGATCCGGCCAGTACTCGACGACTGACTCGGGAGAAGGCACGGCTCCCTGTCGTTTAGGGTGACGCAGGTGCTGTCGGGGCACGGCTGCTTCGGCAAGTACCTGTGCCGCATAGACAGGGAGCCGGACGCTCGGTGCCACCACTGCGTCCATTGCGGGGAGGACACGGCGCAACACACGCTCGCCGAGTGTGTAGCTTGGGAGGAGCAGCGCCGTGTCCTCATAAATGAAGTAGGAGGCGATCTGTTGAAGGAAGGTCTAAGGAGGTTGATAGTGACATGTGAGGATTACGCTGTTAAACATGAATTGGTTTATAATAGTAAGAAAAGTTAGTACATGGTCTTTGAGGCCTGTGGTGCTATATGCCCCGACTATGTACCACCTATATGTCTGAATAGTGTAGCATTAGACAGGGCAAATTAGTTTAAATACCTAGGACATATAGTCGTGGCTGACCTCAGGGATCATGCTGACTTGGAACGGGAGCGGTGGGCTTTATTTAAAAGAGCTAATAAATGTTGACTCGCGCTGGTTCGCACGTTGGTCGGATGCCGTGAAAATAACTCTTTTCCGAGCATATTGCACGTCCATGTGCATCTGCAGCCAGTGGGTTAATTACACGCAAAAGAGCTACAGCGTTCCGCATTCAATGTAACAACGCTTTCAGAGCGGTTTTGGGTCTGCCTCGCTACTGCAGTGCGTCAGGTATGTTCGCATGGGCGCACACGGACTGTTTTCATGCGGAAGCGCTGCGCATCTCTTGTGCGCAGACTGCGGGCCAGCTCCAATACCGTTCTGAGCATGATAGCAAATAGGTTGGACTGTCCTTATGTGCGACACTGCTGTGACAGACAAGTTACATATAGTGTCGATCGTGACCTACTGTAGTGAATAAGAATTAATTATGACTGAATATGAATTTGATTGATCTAATTTGTGTGGATGTTGTAATATATACTGTATTTATTCGTTTGTATTTATTGATGTGCGATTGTTTATTTATTATTAAATATTTTAAGGATGTTCTATAATATGGGTTATGTGGTACCTGAAATAAATTTAATTTAATAATAGTATATTTCGAGTCACATAATATGGAAGATCAGTAACAGAACAACGAGGATCTTCGCTAATGACAAAATAGTGTGTGAATCACGTACAGTTGACCGCACGTCACTGGTAACACTTTGATGCTGAGCTGGCCTAGAGTAGTATGGAGTTTCAGTAGAATACGAGGCCAGTTATACTGGTTTTGTTACCATTGCCGTGCGGTCACCTGAACGCCCGAGTCACTTGGAAGGTCACCACAGAACTAGCATGGAACTAGCCGACAAGGCTCGAGGAAGTGCGCACGAGTATGATGTAACAACGGTGTTATCGTGGCGTCGAGGCCACCTCGTGTGCCAGCTGCCGCGCCTCGACCATAAAACTATCAATTAACTCTACAACATTATTTTGACATTAAAATATTTTAATTTTAGAAAGCTAAGAACTATGTAGATACGTACCTACAGATGCAGAAAAATTGTGATGGAATTATTTTATGGATGTAACGTAGTTTCGCCAAGTATCATAGATTATGGAGAGTGTTTTTTTAATTGCTCTTTTGTTATTAATGAGTAAGTAGATATTATTATTATATCCTGGACTATACACCTCTACCTAATCATTCGGGGAATCCAGGCCTGATGTTATTATTTAATGTAGGTAGGTACCTGATCACTCATACGCTAGTTAATGCAAAAACTGTTTTATACCAACTTGCGAAGATGAGCAATTCATATTGAGTGTCTCCCAACCCTTGTGGGCAGTTGTTTTGCAGGCACACAGCCACCGCCACCACTGAAGAAAACAAAAATTACTTATTTAGAGGCAGTTGAGGTGCAATACAAATACAAACAATGTACTTTCTACTTTTGAAGGTGTTTGGGCTTTATTTTAAACTTATGCCACCAAGCGTTACTCTCTGAAACTTAGGTAAAGTTAAATGAAGTGTTCTTATTTGTAGAATCGCCAGGAATTATTTCTGATTGCTAACCAAATTATCTCCAATGTTTAGTGGAAGTGCTGCCTTTTGGCGCGAGGATTACTACAGCCAGTCACCGGCACCGGGTTAAGAAAAAGACACAAGCCCTTTGTGTAGGGGGCAAATGGTTCCAAGTGGGAAGCTTTAGATTCTGGCAACGATCAACATGTGGCCAGCGAAGGTATTATACAGAACTTTGCTTGAATAAAACCATCCAAGTTCGTGTAGGACCAAGCACACTAAAGGGTTCCGTAGTCAGGATGAATAATTACTAATGGTTTTATTGCCAGCAAAAATAAGTTTTCAACACACTTGCTCGTAAAGTGGTATAACACTACAGTGTGTCACGTGTTCTTTTCTTTTTGTATTCTCGCACTAGTGCGACAAAGTGCGCTACATATAAATAACTAGTCTAAGTACCTATGTGTGCTTTCTTTAGGGTTCCGTACTTAAAAAAGAAAAACAATTGTGCGTGTCAGCTGCGACACGTGACTGGAGTTTACTCCTGAAAAACGATTGCCTAAAATTTTAACTATGCTAGGCAAAGGAAGTAAATGAACCCATATATTTATTTATATCGATTTGATATAATAATAGGTCTTTATCTATGAAGTTACCGTTTTACTTACGTTTACGGTATTGACGTGTAAAAGTGTTTGTAGAAACCTACTTACAGAAATAAAATTATTTATCATTTATCAATACTGGCCATTTGAAACGTAATTTATGTATGGCTGGCAATAAATTCTAAATTCAAATAAATTTTATTTAAAAACTAAGGAATTCTATTTTCCAATTCAGTCATTTGTTTATTGATTAGTGTTTTGTTTTCACCACATTTGCATCATTTTTATCAATATTGACCTGATAAAAATACGAGTATTTATGGAATACGAGTTCCATCGCGGTAGCAATGCCGCACACCGTACACCGTACACGTAATTTTAATGTTGGGGGGTCTTTTGGCTCGCAACATTAATTACGTGTATGGAGTGAACACTACAAACGAACGCACGACTAGTGGAAGCTGACGATACTTAATCTACAACTGAGTTAGCAGCAGCATTCAAGGTTAGCATCAAAACATTATTGGTCCATTTGCGTCAAATTGGTAAGGAAAAAAAACTTGATAAATGGGTGCCGCAAGAACTGAATGATTGCCAGCGCGTCCAACGCGTTAAGCTATGCCTTGCGTTGCTTAACAGACATAGAGACGAAGGGATTTTGAACCGCATTGTCACTTGCGATGAAATATGGATTCTTTTTGATAACCGTAAGCGGTTGAAAACATACCCCTAAAAAAGTCATGGTCACTGTTTGGTGGTCTAGTGCAGGTATAATTCATCACAGCTTCTTACCAAATGGCACCAGCATTACTGCGGATGTGTACTGTGAGGAACTGAACACAGTAATGGAGAAGCTCGCAAATCTCCGCCCAGCCTTGGTTAATCGCTCGTCCCCGCTGCTCCTACACGACAACGCTCGATCTCATACGGCACAACAGACGGTCTCTAAGCCACAAGAGATAAAGTTGGAAGTTTTGCGTCATCCACCGTACTCACCAGACCTTTTCCAAAATTTGGACAACTATTTGGCAGGGAAAAAAATCAATACCAGGCAGTACAAAAGGCCTTCATGAATTTGTTGGCTCCCGTACACCTGACTTCTTCAAGAAGGGCATTAAACAATTACCATTGTGCTGGCAGAAATGCATCGATAGCATGGGTTATGGTCCTAATTATGTTAATAATAGTTTAAGATCAGCTTCCCTTTAAAGGAAAGGAAAAGCGCCCCGCTATCCGCGCTTTCCTGTAGTATTCTCACCAATCTTGGTCGCTCTCCCACCATTATAAGAAATGAATATTCCCTTAAACTTACCTTGACCTTATCCCGACTTAGAAAGCTAGAGGACATTAGGAGGGGACACAAGGTGATGTTAATATCGGGAATACAGTTAGGAAACATAAGTATTACAATTATAAATGTGTGAAGTTAAGAAGACGAGTTTGCAAAATTATATAATATATAATTTAGTATTTTAAATTTCGTAACGCTGACCTCTCTCTTCTCGCATGTGAGCGCTAACATCTGCAATTAAATCTTTATAGTGTGAAGGGGTTATAGGAATCGTTACGCTTGCTCTTGAATAAATAATTTATAGCTACGTTAATTTATCTGTTTACAATGTACCCGCTTCAGTGAGACCGGGAACTGTTTAACAACGTTTGTCTCACTGTCCGTGTCCTGCTAAAACCTCTGAGGACACTAATACGATTCAAATAGAACACGTTCCCTATGCACTATATAAATATCCTACTCTATCCTAAAGCCAGAGTACTGCGAACTCCAACTGCCATTGAGGGAGACAAGTTTTGAGTATTTCTAAACGCGGACTGATGTTAATGACCTTACCCCCATTTTTAATTAGACAATAGAAAACTAGCACAAGCGTACCGTAAGCTCAGTCTGTAGCAAAAATCATTGCGATCGCACTTCGTGTACTTCGTGAAGTGGTATTTCGTCACTTCACATTTCCTTCCCCATTTAGAGGTTGCAGTGCGACTATCACCGGCAAAGCATCCAAATTAGCGATCGGCTTTTTAGCCTAGTTTGGTTTAGATGAACTAAGTATTCACGGTTCTGCCTTCCTTATGTGGTGCGTCAGTTAAGGTTCAACAGTCATCAAGAGTCAAGAGCGTTGGTGCTCAGTGTCAAGTATAGCGGAAGGCCTTCTCCTTTTCCCTATAATCAAACGCAAATGATAAATATCTGTCAAGATACGTATTAGGAGGCAGTCACGTAATACAAGACAAAATTGCGTTAATTATAACCCACAATACTAAATAAGAGTAATTTCGCCATGCCAAAATACGTGATAATTAATAGCTCATCAGCGATATCACATAACTTTACTGCTGAAATAAATCACAATACAAATCAATCAGTCACAACAAAACAATGGAAAAGTCCGTAGTTACGATTTACACACTGTTACTAAAGATTAAAGTTGACACTTACCAAATATCTCCTTGGAGGGAGGGCGGGTTATTAGAATACAAGTCACTTACAAAATGATGCATGTATTACCAGTTTCACATCGGGCACAACTCCTCACAGCTCACAGAACTAAACTGTCTAGCTTAGACTACGTCGTTCGCTACGCTACCTAACGTGGTTTTTAACCCACTATCAACTTAATAAATAATGATCGGTCCCTTACTGTCGTAATGGACATCACTTCTTGGAATTCTAAGTCTCCTACAACACTTACGCATGACGCGGTCCTCAGTCAACTATCCTTAACTTATTCGTTATAACTCCGATATCCTAAAAATCAGCTACCAGCCCCTAAATTTTAGTAACATAGACCCAAAGCGGTTTTTGTTCAGTTTCTCAATTGTTTTGAGGATTCGTTTGGGTATCAACCAAGTGCGACCAGATGCGGCACTAGCATTGTAAATCGAGATTAAAATCGGATATGTTATTCGTTTCTCTAGAATTTGTAGAAAACATTGCATCTTAACTGACGTAAAATATTATCTATCGACTAATGGTTAGCATACGGGCCAGCGATATAATACAAATGGCATGGGTTTTTGACAGGTTCAATATTGTTTTACAATTTCAAGGAAATTGGGTTTTTTGTTAGGGTAACGTGTCAAGCTGACAGACCGTAAAATATAGATTTCAAGTGTATCTAACAGGTCCGATATTGGTGCCGATTCTGTTGTACACCTAACTAAACTATCACTAAACTTCCTTACTTTTAGCTTTACTAATCTTAAAGCTAGTCTGCAAAATAAAATATCTAAATTTAAAAATAATTTTGACACACTTAAAATCAAATTTGGCAGGTGCGATTCCACGTGGTACTTCTTTGCCATACCACGTGATTGGTTTTTAGAGCCGGAGGCGCGCATTATGGTCAGCCTCGACATGTTTTGTATGGAATTTTTCACTTTTTGTATGGAAAATATGAAAATTTATTACCAACATGTTGATTTTTAGAGGTTTATTGAATTATAAAGGCGGTCGAAATTTGCATAATCTTTTTGCGATAGGACACACCGTTTTCGAGATATAAGCAAAAGAAAAGAAAAAAAGATACAGTACCTACTGCCGGTCGATTCTGTAACACTCTCAACGTGATAACTTAGGTGAAGTGAGCTATCATTTCACCTGATGCTAAGGATTGACACTATCGAAAACTCACTTCACCTAAGTTATCACGGTGAGATTGTTACAGAATCGCTCGGCAGTTTTTGCATCTGAAGTCGAGGTGTTGGTGTTAATTTTTAGTTCATGACAACTAATTTTATTCCACGCCTTTTTAATCGCGATTAAAAATAGTCAAATTTAGTTAGACAATCAAAAGTTGTGGTGAAAAAAGTAAAATTCAGAATAGCAAAATTGCCATTTTCACTAAATTATAATCTCAGTGCCACCTAAGTGCTGTCAAACTAAAATATAGTTAAGTTGTGTCACTTTAAGTCAATTTCAGAATGGGAAATCGTCGTTTGACAGGAATAAACTAAATTTTGGTGATTTTTAGTCTAGTTTAAAGAATTTTGTCAATATTGCACCTGTGTGTGACAATTTTAGAACAAGTATATTATTTTGTCATTAAATAGAAAGAAGTGACAGACAGTCACAATAGGAACTATCAGTACACAAATATCAATTACATGCAAATAGCTCCGGCGGGATCTCAGGGCGGCATAAGGAGTGCGATTGTCGCAACCCAGCACTGGGCACGCCACAATTGCGGCGATAAGTCCCCTCTTTGAGGAGTCGCTAGAGAGGCGCCACGGCGTCCTCACCTTCCGCCTGACGCAGGTCCTCACCGGACACGGTTGTTTCGGAAGGTTCCTGTTCCGGCTAAGGCAGGAGGAAACGCCCGGGTGTCACCATTGTGTGGATCGCCCAGAGGACACGGTGGAGCATACGGTGGAGGTCTGCCCGACTTGGGCAGAGCACCGCCGCGTCCTCGTGCAGGCGATTGGCGGTGGCGATCTCTCGCGTCCGGCCCTGGTCCAGGCCATGGTACGGAGCGAGAGAGCTTGGGAAGCCGTCACCTCCTTCTGCGAAGCAGTAATGCTTGCTAAGGAATGGGCGGAACGCGTGAGGGAGAGGCAAAATTCGCGCCCTCACGGCCCTAGCTGCCGCAGGAGACGCCCTGGGCGTCGGGAATCGCAAGCTGATTCCCGGCCACCGTAGGCGCGGGCTTGCCAACGGCGAGCAACGGGTAGCTCGCCGTTCGATAACGACCAGGCCTGGGTCGATGGCGCGTTGTGTTCCACGCGCGCTTCAAAGAGATGTCAGCATCAATGACGGGGTCCGCTAGGGCCGATGCCTGCCAGGGTTGCGGGAAACTCCGAGAGGGATACCGTGGCCCCTGGCACAGGCAGCTGAAGGAACACGGTGGGTTTTAGTCAGTAAGAGTCTGACACACCCTCCCGCTCTGCCCAGAGCGGGAGAAGTTATTTGATGATACCCACTCTCAGTAAAAAAAAAAAAATTCATGCAAATGTTGCGCCTGTACGCAAAAGTGGTGACCATTTACGGAAAGCAAGGAGATTATTACGCTGCGCCTAATAATCTCGAAATGTTACGCAACTGAGGTGTGATCAACCCGCAAGTGCCGGGATTGCAAGTAATTTTAGCAGCAACACAGCGACTGGTTGATCATGGTCAGTTATGCCCACCGCATATGCAAGTTCGGCGCCTCCCATGGTATTTACCTGTTCTCGAAGAGGACATCTTGGATTACTTTAAACGACACCCGCGACAGAGTACCAGTGTGGCTTCTGCATTTAAAGTTACCTATATTAAATCCAGAAGCCACACTGGTAGGTACCTAAGGAGCGTGAGTCAAATTTCTGTCTTCATTGGTGTCGAACGAAAACAAATTAATCAGTTTTTCATTATTCATTCCATCTTGGATTTACAATGTAAGGTGACTATCGGCATTAACACCCTCGAAACCCATGATAATAAATTGGAAAAATTAACACCCTCGAAAACAGAACTATGAAAACGACACCCATAACTAAAGAAAAATTTTGCAGCTGCCATCTTGGATTTACATTAAGCGTGACTACCGTAACGCTCCAATGGAGCATAGGTAATTATTTCAACTAATAGACCTAGTTTCCGTACTGACCATACTTATGATTTTACCACCCATCTACACTAGGCCGCAAAGAAAGCGGGTCGGTTATAAAAAAGTATTAAAATATTTGAGCATTCCTTGTAAAATAAAAACGAAATTAAAGTTCCATTACAATTATAGAAAGAAGTAAAATCTTTTTATTTATTGTTGGTGGTTGTATCAAAAACCATAAATTCAATTAAAAACATGCCACTGCATGCCTGCATAAGCTGCATAGTGTACCAAAATTTTGACAATGCTTGAAGACGGGCGCAGTCAGCGTTATGCAGCGAGAACTGTTGGTGTGTCGCTATCAATCGTTCAAAGAGTGCTCCAGCGATTTGATGAGACTAGATCCAATATTTGTAGACCAGGCCGAACAAGGTGCACGACAGCACGGGAGGATCGATATAATTATGATATCAACAATTTATGTGGAACATTATGTGGAACAAAACTAAGTTTCCGTATGTCACACCTATTAGTTGTACTAGCGACCGCCTAGCGGCTGTGCGAATATCAACTGTTATGGGATGTGTCAGTAGTCATTATTAATGTGTATATGCCGGTTGATAACACCGATAATCTGACTGAGTTCATTGATTGTTTGGGTGCAATAAACGCAATTAGAAGAAGAAAAACATTGTTGTGATAAAGTGATGATTTAATTTAAGTGAAGTATTATTTGACCTGTATTTTCAACGATCTGATTGCGGAACTCAGAAGAACCAAAGTTGGCTGTCACCTAGGCAATGTCTGCGTGAACAGCTTGAGCGATGCTGATGACATGGTTCTTTTGAGTCCCTCGATCAAAGCCTTGAGGAAATTTTTGTCTGTCAGTGAGCATTATGCTGATGCTCACGGACTGAAATATAATGTTCTCAAAACCGAATCTATGGTATTCAGGTCTGAAGTTGATCCTGGGAATATACCCAGTCATATTTGAATGGTGCGACCATAAAGGTCGTAAAGCAGTTTAAATACTCAGGGCACATTTTGACGGACCGGCTTCAGGACGACTGCGACATAGAAAGAGAGCGTAGGGCCCTCTCAGTGAGGAGTAACAAGCTCGCGCGTAAATTTGTGAAGTGCACCAAAGACGTGAAGAACACCCTGTTCAGAGCTTATTGCTTGTCAATGTATACCTGCCAACTATGGTGCAACTTCACAAAAAGATGTACAGTTCATTAAGGGTCCAGTACAATGATGCTTACCGAACCCTTGTGAAACTGCCAAGATACTGCAGTGCCTCGAGCATGTTTGCTGAAGCGAGAGTCCCGGACTTTTATGCCATCATGAGGTCGAGGGTCGCGTCTTTTTGGCAAAGTTTGAGACGCTCTAGTAACAGCATTTTGAGGGTTGTCACGTGCAACCTATTAAGCCCCATATTTGTGCACTGGATTTCTGTTCACATAAACGGGAATAAAAAATGACGAAAGACTATGTTGTTTTTTAAGACTATGGGTTTTTAAAACTATGGGTTTTTAGGACTATGGGTACCTATACATACCTCCATGTTGTAATTTTTAATGTGTTTTCTTTGTTTTTTTGTCTAGGGGTATCTTGACTGCAATAAAACGCTACTTATTAATTTTATATGATTTAATTTAATTTTGAGAAATCGATTTCAAACGCCAGTTGCAGTCAAATATCAGCTTCTACGTGCTGGAGAGAGCAATCCGAGGACGTGTACAGTATGTACGCGGCATCATGCTGAAGCAAACTTGAAGCCAGTTAGACCTGCAAATGGTCCAAAACTCGAAAGGCAGCATCGAAATTCAAGGCTTAGTTACGCTAGAGAACACATGAATTGGACTCTGGATGACTGGTTAAGAGTAATGTTTTAGGACGAGTCGAGGTTCATGCTATACACGCACGATGGAAGGCAAAGAGTCCAAAGAAGACCACGAGAGTGCTTTATTACTCTACTATATAATATATATATTAAAACTATATATCGTCATATGAAAGCCAATACTACTTAAAAGCCAAAAGACCATTTTACAATAGAACCATTTCAAGTTTTTTTTTTTACAATTATACAGTAAAAGCGAAACATGATTGTGACACTGTTATCTACGTACTGGAATCGAGATATTCAGCATATTTATTCAGGTTTTTTTTTTGGAAGTTGCTGCCAATAAAGTACTCATAATTATTATGCTCCGTACACTTCGTAAGGACAAAGTACTTATCTTCATAATAATTTTAAGTGCGGTTATCGAAAAATACTGGCAACTCACGTCCTTTCAAATGTATGAATGGAAAAAGTAATAATACGCATTATGGGTTGATGTAGTCTCAGGATACAAGTACTTAAACATATTATGTCACAAGACGGTACATAAAAGCGATGTATAGCATTAAAAGTTGGTACCATTGTTATGCCGAAAAGATATAAGTAGAAGATATATCATTTATATTTAAATATTCCTATCTTACCGGACATAGACAACCGTAAGTAAGTGCTCAAACTCAAAGCATTTATTTGTCAAGGGGTCGGTCAGTCAGAAAGATGAAGCTAGTTGCCCATTCCAAAGCATAGTAGGTACCTATGGAGAAGAATGGACAAGAAACTTCATGGTCACTCTTTTAAATCAAAATATTGTTACAAAAAAGTGGTTACATCATTCATGTTGTAATTATACATGTGAGAACGATGTAGAAAGACGTGCACGTTAAAAAATAAAAAACAATTTATGGAATTAAAATAAGCCGTGGCAGCTAAGAAATGACCAGTGCCTACTGACGGCACCCGTTCACGAACATGACGTATGGATCAGCACCATTCAGCTCAACCATTTTGAAGACAACTCAATGATCCAATTCACACGCTACCACCAGCGACACATTTGAGTGAGCATATTATACTCTCAGCCGCCAGGGCACATTCAAGTCAATGAAAGACGAACCCAGTAAGCTTTATAGCTATGCAATTATACAATACTAAGAGATTGAATTTATACAATGCAGAGATAGGTTGTACAATCTTCATCAGCTCCAACATTATTTTCGAATGCTAATTAATTAGTTTACGCACCCTTGTGGAGCAGGACCAGCCCTGAGCCAAGCATTTTTGTCAGCGATATAATCCCCCAATTCAAATTCAAATCATTTATTTGCATAATACATGTTTATAAGGTGTTAAAAAGTATAGTAGGTACACTGTATTATAACCTATTTAGGTGTGCAAATTTATCTATTGGGTAGGTTTAAAGTCATTTTATCAATATAGTTTTAAATGCAGTTACAAATAAAGAAAATGCCATGTTTGAAAAATGTCAAAGTAATAAAATAGTAAAATGTATAATAATAATAATAAATGTGTATAATAATAATAAAATGTCAGTTCAAAATGATACATTACAGTCAGATTTAAAACTAATACAAATCTAATTCAAAATAATTTATTGATAATTCATGAAACTAGTACTGGTTTATCCCTAATATAATAAATCGGATGTAGCAGGGCTCTAACATCTTTCATTTAAATAGTCATTAATATGATAGTAGCATTTCGCAACTAAAAATTCGCGTAGTTTTTTTTTTAAATTGATCCATATTTTTTATTTCAATTATGTGTTCAGGTATCTTATTATAGATTTTGGGTGCCATACCAAGAAAATTTTTATTAAAAATAGCTTTTTTATGTGGTATTGTGCATATTTTATTTTGGTGGCGTAGACTCTTTGGGTGATTGTATAGGTGTATATTTATCTTAACATAGCTTGCTACTTCGTATATGTAGAGACAGGGAAGTGTAAGTAGCTGAAGCTGTTGGAAGTGTGGCTTACAACTGTCTGTGCTTTGAATGCCCCAACTTATAATATGCTTGGGTATATATGCTAACAACTGTACTAGCTGCGAGCGAAATAAATGAGAATATTAGTATAATTCCTATTTTGAATTCCATTGCTTCTTTTTACTGTACTGGTTGAAAAAGGAAAAAATAAATAAATACAGCTTGCCTAATCACTTTAATGAAAAATTAAAATAAAAATGTTGACAGTTTTCTTGTCAGTCTTAAAACTTGGTTGCTTGTGGCAAACGTCAGGCAACAACACTTTATTATTAATCTAAGCACAATACTAAGTACCTACTAGGTAACCTATAATTTGGTAAATTTCCGAAGAGATGAATTTGATCAGGGCTAGTAGATTTTGAATACCCTTATGAAAAAAAATTGTGTCTAATTATGCATTTTGGAAAATAATATCTAAATGGTATTAAAAAAAATCTACAAAACCTATAAATTATTGTTATTGGTAAAATATTTTATAATTAGGTATTGTCTTCGACATTCGTATCTTGAAGTGTGTCCTGGACATTCTGCACAAGGAAAATTTTCATATTTGGAGTGATACATTTCAGGAATTATTTGATGCACAA
The DNA here is from genome assembly GCA_937001585.2 of Brachylomia viminalis. Lineage (NCBI taxonomy): Eukaryota > Metazoa > Arthropoda > Insecta > Lepidoptera > Noctuidae > Brachylomia > Brachylomia viminalis. The sequence continues at coordinate 1,137,327 of OW443307.2, read as the reverse complement.
AGTTTCCACAAATCTTGGTATTTCTTCTTTGATAATTAATGGCAATCGAATTTTGTAATTTTTTTTAAGTTCTAGATTTTTGTTTTTATATGTTATTTCTATTTCTTCTACTGGACCATCCGTCGCCGTTGTATATTTGACTGCCATTTTCTGTGACTCAGATTGCTTTAATGCCGCTGTACGTACCTGTAAATTAAATAAAATATAATTAGGTTATAATTACATTATGATCGAGAAAAGTCAACATTACAATTTATAATCATGTATTTCACCCGTCAGATTTCCATTAAAATATTTACTGTCGGATCTTGACAGCATAAACCATTTAAAAAAGGCTCTTCTTAATTTATTGAGCGAGAAAGCTTACTATACAGTCAATGACTATCTGGAAGACAAATTATTGTAATCTAATAACTTTTTTCTTAATTTTCATTTATTACTAATAATCTAATTGTTTTATTTAATCTAATTTAATTTTAATGTTTTGTTATTTGGCTAAATTTATTTTATTTGAATTGTTATAATTGAGTTTTATCTATTAATTTTGAACGTTTTTTATTATTTTTACCAATGATTAATAATAAATTATAATTAGAATATTTGTACGCCGTTGACGGCAAGACATAGCGTTCATTTTATTAATATTGACATCAGTACCTTTTGTTTACCATGTTCTACAAATTAAAATATTGGCATTTGAATTTAAATATTTACATCCCATCCTTAAAAATCCGTATGTATTAATATTTCCACATAGTAACGCTTAGGATTCTTTCGAGCTAGAGTAAAAACAGTTGCCCACTGTGAAAGTGGCCATACGATTATGTTTGTTACGCTTTTTTCTATTACAGGATGCATTGAATCCACTGGCATATAACTATAATTCATCTGATCGCTGGCCATTGCCAGCGATCAGATGAATTATGCAATTATGAATTACTTGTGGCAATTTTGCAGACAAGTATGAATGCATGCAAGAATAATTCTATTTATATTTCATCCGGGGCACGCATCGCTATAAAACAAAATATGTCTGACTGACCCACGATTGTCTACCACATTGATATATTTTTCTAAGATGGTGCACACTTCGTTAGCTCCACGTTTGCCTTCTGTCTCATTCCAAGAATAACAATAGCCTCTCTAGTTTTGGTCTCATAAAAAATAAGATGATATACAGCCAATTTGCGCCTGTAGTATAATAACATACTTGGGTCATACGGCGTATTTAGAACTTTTTGTAAATCAAAGGACGCGCAAAGTATGTTTTCATCTTGATATTTCTGAGGTGCTTGAAATCTTTCATAAGCTTCTTCTTTGTCTGTAAGATGAGCCAATGTTTCTTCTATTGTTTCTTCAGTTTCTTTTTCGAAACGCACACATTTAGCACATTTATCTTTACGCGGGATATGAAACCCTATATTAAATTCTCGAAAAATATTCTGTAAAACTCTTTCTCTCACTATCTCTTATTTATATCCAAGATGAAAACATGATGCTATGAAATATCATGATGCTTAGAAACATGCTGGTCCAGCTCCATAGGGTCTAGACTAAATCAAACTAGTTGTTTTAATTGTATATTTTATTATTTTTATGATATTGATTTACATTCTGTGATTACTTTAACTCACACACTGACATATTACTTGTTTAAATAATTTCTTAAATCGTATACTTTTACAATGTTTGTAAATATGTGAGCACCGTGTATCTATCACCTATTTGTCATTGCTACATTTTTTTATTATTTTTACCTATTGTGGTATAGTAATTTTATTCTAGATGCATCGTCTCAGATACAATTATAAAGATAATTAATGTATAAAAAATATCGTAACACATTTTAAAAGAGTAACGGTGAAGTTTTTTGCCCATTCTTCTCCATACAAAACTACCTTTTGGAAGGGGTGACCAAAATCAATGTTATTTTAATGTAAATGTTGACGATCAAAAGTGCCTTATATATGCCTATTTGAAATAAATGCTTTCACACTTTGACTTTCTTTATCTTCATGTGTCATTGTTTCCTTGTAAATATTATACAAATTAGCCAACTACGAAATTCTTGAGGAAGATAAAATCTTTTTGAATTTTTGCGACAGTAAAGCGACGGTAATTATGGTAAGCTTTTGATATAATTCCTTGTTTCCTCTAAGTTTTTCCCTGACGTTGTGTTTGATGGAATATGCTTCCGTCTTGAATCTTCTTTAGATGAGCCTTGAGTGGCTTATGTAATAACATTATATGTATAAATATTTTTGCTTAATACCTAATGTGTTCATTAAAAACTTCAAACCAACTTTTCTTTTTCCCTCGCCTTCGTTAGTGAAATATTCAAAAGTGTATTGTCCATGACTTTGGTCATCTTTGGCACGCTTCTCATAATTGCCGTCATTTTAGAATTGCTCATTAACCAATCTCTTCGTCGCTCATTCGTCTTCGTCGTCTTTCTCTTGGAAATTGCCATAATGAATGCTATAATTTAAGATTATAGCATTAATTATGGCAATTTCCAAGTGCACTTGTGTTACTCTTAATTTTTTTCTCTGCTATGACTTTTCCCGATATAGAAGTATATTGCTTGCCACTGTTTTTTAGATGGGTTCTTGGTTTATTCTTGTTCGTTTTTCGTTCTTTCTTTTTTTGCTCTGAATTTTCTTTCGTATCATCAAAATGATTATCTTTAATTGTTTTTTTTTGTTTTTTGATATATTTTATTTTTATTTTTTTTAATTACATTATTTTCATTCCAATGCAAAATTCTATCCGTAACAATTGATTCTGTTGAATCATTCCAAGAACTTGAAATATAAATAAATTCCTCGCTGTCCGATAAAAAATCAATACGCTTATAAACTCTATTCCTTTCCAAATGGCCTGGTTTTTTTTGCTACACATAAAAAACATACACATCTATACTTTAATTATAATAAAATCAACGATTGCTGTCTGTCTATCCATTAGTTACCTCATCACGAGATGTGTACGGTTTATCTTTGTAGTTTAGAGAAACAATTATGTAGAAAGAACAAATTATGATAAATATTTACTTGCGCGCGAAATACAAATTATACATACTCATCGAATCGTAATCAAAACAAAATTTAATTTCAATGGACTTAACTGAATATTATTTGTACGTGTTTCACACATCTAAATGCTAAACAAACCATTAATATTTTGTCGAGTAAAATAGTCCATGCTTAATAAAATAATTATTCGATTTCATTGAGTGTAAACTATTCTAAATACACACTCAAATACTACTAAGTTAAGAAAAGCAAAGTTACTAAACCCGTTCCTTCTCAGAAAACTGCGAAGACAAAATATACTTACGCGCCATGATCATCAACTCCTACGTAAAGCAAAGGAGATGTTTGATTTTGGGCCACCACTATGTACACTACATAGATAAATAGGAAAATAATAGGGGAATTTCATAAAAATACTAAAAAAATCATTTGAAATAGGGTACAGTGGTACAAAAATGATAATTTAAAAAGTTTTTTAATAAGATAACCCTAATTTTAGGGCAGCCATGACAGTTGTGTTAGACATGACGTTTGACAGTTTAAAGCACAGCTCACTCCTCTCCTATGAATTATCGAAGTCCAGGGTATATTGATAGGCACTATAGAATGAAGCAGTAGGACTGTTAATAAACAAAACGTTCAAGCCTTAGTTACGTTTCTTGCTCCTCTTGACACCGACATAACCAATCTCTAACTGCTCGAATAGGTGGTAGAAGATGTGCTGCCGCAGTCGAGTAGAATACCCTGTAGTCTTATTTTATCGAAACCGAAACCCAAGATTTTCGAAATTCGTATTGTTTCGTTTTATGGCAGCTAATACACGTCAATCAAATGTCATTGTCAAAATGACATTTTTCGCATGCTGCTAATCTGATCCACCATGTTTAATTTTATGTTGTGTTGCTCTCCTTGGCCAAGTTAATTTGAGTATACTTTGAAACGAAGTGAAATTAAAGAAAATTAACAATAAAAAACGGTTACAGTAATACATACTGATATTTACATATAGTGTGCATAGTGCTGGCCCAGGCTCCATACATTTCTGGAACATCTCCTTTACTTATAGTTCGTTCGCGTTAAGAATGCAGGGAGTCATCAGTGCAACTGCAAGATAAAGCTGTATTCACAGTGGTGTTAAATTCAAACAAATTATATTTTAAAAGATTACGTTTAATGAAGCAATGTCTTCAACTGTCATTGTGAACTTGACTTTGTAATTTGAAAAAATTTGATTGGTTAGGGGGCGGGGCTAGGCCGACGATCAATAATAATAATAATGTATTTAATTCAGACAAATTGTTATCCATAGTTTAAAGTTTTACAATACATTAACCTTATAAAATCAATGATATATAAACTAACGTCATTGTATAAAATATCTTAAAAAATCAAAACAGGTAAATCGCGAAAGAGATTCATTAAATTTAAATATTTATGCCAAAAGTCATTAGAAAATTAATAATAGTTAAGATTGTCAAAATAAAATTATAAAAATGTCATGATCATAGGTCTAAAAAAAAAAACAAATAAAATAAAATGTCAAATTGTAAAAAGTTATAAAAAACAATGTCAAAGTATAAAAATTTTAATTCTATAAAATAATATCTATAAATTAAAAATAATTTTTACCTGCCCCAATTCCGATATACGGGTGCATGTAAGGCCGGCCAGTGCTGCATGAAAGGCCCGTCCAGTCTTTTGGCAACAACGGTAAGAAGACTGTTGCCGCTGCCCCGCACTCTACTCGCTATCGAGGTCGCTCTCTTGCGCATGCTGGCAATGATGACTCCCTGCATTCTTAACGCGAATGTACTGTAACTACATATCAACTCCTATTTACGGCTAGCAAAAAAAATACTAAAGCGACATCAATGACTCATACTACAGTATTTTGATCAAAATACTAAACTGAAACAACAAAAATATAATCATAACTTGCATTACGTAAGTATTTATTAAAACATGTAAATTATGATAAATACCATCCAACGATATATTATATATAACTCAGTTTGGCCAAAATGGCGCTTAAGTAGTATTGGCTTTCCGGTGACGATATTATTATTTTATTTATTTATGAGAGAAGGATGCAAGCGAGCTCGAAATCTTAAGCGCATCGCCTTGTGTAGGTTAGGTCTTCTTTTGACTATTCATACAGAAATAAGAGTTACTTAGTCAACTCATGCAGAAAAGCATGACATTAAGAGAATGTCAACAATTAACTGGAAGGCCCGGATGCCCCCCCCCCCCCCCCCTCATCTTCTCCCACTACTAATAGTAATGGCATTCGTGTGTTCGGCCAGGCAGGGATCGTCGGAGCAGGAAACAACGCGGAAAGGTGAGCAATAAGTTTTTTGGTTTTTTGAGGTGCCTCGTCAGTCTAGTGGTCTGGGTTCGATTCTCAGATCGGGCAAAGTGTTATTGGGTTTTGCATCAGGAATTTCTGACTAGTAGTCTGATTTTGTGACCGGTTGATGGCAATAGGTTCGCTTCCTATTATATGGGACTTAAACATACCGAACTGGTGAAATTTGAGTGTAATACATGATGTGCACCTCGGCCTAACCCTTTACAAAAGGCGTGACATTATGATAATAAATTGTCTGGTATTTGAAAAATATGCTTTCAGTTACTAACGAATAATTCTCTTACATTTGTATAATGCTACTTATACTTACGTTAAAGAAAACGAACTTAATTTAACTAAGACACTATCTACTTAGAGAACACAAAAGAGCCGACCACGATTGACTTTGACTTGATACTGCCGAGCCTGGAGGCCGGCCCGCCTCGCAACGACTCCTACGACCCTAACTACGGCTACGAGCCCTACTGGGTGCAGGGCGACTGGGTGTTCGACAAGAACCCTTATACCAAGGATCATACCAAATATATGTGCGGAATCAAGTGTCCCCAGGTCTATACAGAGTCAGTATACGGATAATTATTGTTATTGCCTTTATGTAATTTAATGTACAACTTGAATATCGTACAACTATCTTCTGTCGGCGACTTCGTCCGCGTGGAAGTCAACTGTACCACAAGCTTACATAACTTTTATGTGCAACGAAAGTCGTACAGGGAACATTTCTATCTCCATAAAATGCTCGTGGTGCCAATGAATGATTATTGATGAATGTTGGGCCACAAAAGGGATGAATGAAGGTATCAAGCTGCATGCAGCTGAGATTGGCATTAGAATGCTAAGATAAAAGTGTGGTGTTACGCAACAGAATAGAAGAATAGACGATTATTTAACAGGAAGTCTGAAAGTGGAGCCGGTGACCGAGAAGTTTTGCGGAAATTGGATGTGATGCATGGTATGGGAGGAATAAGGATCATGTCGCGATGCCAGCTAATAACGATGTATGGAAGAATAAGACATACAGGACCACCCAAAACAAGGTGGGAACTGGGCAGGAGGGAGACGAGAACAGGTAAGCAGACTACTTGAGGTGACTGCGCTAAGATAGGTCGCGAAATACAAAATTTCTTACGTTTTCCTGCAAAGTTCAGTGTCAGATTGTATGGTACCTAATATTAAAATTAGACGCCACAATGACGAGGATGTATTTTATCAAAATAATAAAATGCAATTGTTCCAGATATGGGAAGATATGTGGAAGAAACAAAGACTTTAAATACGAAACTTTTGAAAACTACTGTCAGCTCAGAAATAAGGATTGCAGCGGCGTAGATCGTAATTATATTTTCATAAATGGAAAACAAGCTAAGCACGAGGAACTCGTCTTCCTCACGCCTCACGAGTCGATCAGAGGTTAAGCTACGCTTGCCGAGCTCCGTGGGTGGCCATCCTTTCCTACCACTCCGTGTCTTGGAAAGCACTATAAGCCTTTGGTTCCGGTTGTCATTTGTAGTTCTTTGACAGTCGTTATGGGTCGTCAGATGCCCGAAACTTTGACAACCAGTCTTAACAAGGGGTATCGTATTGCCAATTACTAAGTTGTGGAGCTCAACGTCCTGAATAGCTCTATCTCTTTTCCACACTGAAGTAAGATTAAAATAATACCTACTGTTTGCGGCGGAGGTAGGCCCCAGATTAGGGATGACTATTCTTCCTAAAAATATTGATTTTAGAATCGATACGAATCGAAGTCTAGAAGACTGATATCTCAAAAATGATTTCTCTTTCTTAAAAATATTTGAAAATCAAAGTTTTTTTTTAAAAAAAAAACGATCTTTCATCGATTTATAATTAAAGTAAAGATAAATTGTTAACATTAATTCACCCTTCGAACGTAAATCCACGCGAGACACAATGGCTTTTTATTGTGTCCGTAATTACGACATTCAACCGTTTAATCAATAAAATAATGGACTCTATTTATCCAACGAAATAACTATAATTCGCAATGTTATATTTCCAAAATTTTTAGAAAAAAACTCTGTCCAATCTACTGGGATCCAATCGATCCCGCTCGTCAGTTGCGATGTTGCCGGCAATCGAAAAAAGTCCCTCGCACGGTACAGGTGGTCGGAGATGATGAATTGAGTTTTTGCTCTTGCCAGAAAAGTATACGATCACATTTCAGATGCACAAATGCATGCGATAAATGGTGTTTAAATTCTTCGAATATAGTTGAGTTCAGTTATGCCAATTGCCACTTCTAAATAAAAAATGTCAAGTATTCGTTTATTTACGAATACAAATTAAAGCAATGCCGAATTGGTTTTAACTTTAATCAAATATTATATTGAAATAAAGAATAAGGTTTGTATTGCTTGCATAAGTATTCACTATTATTATATTATAACAAAAATAAAACCCTATTGGTATCTACTTGTAATAGGACGGCCAAGAAAAGTTGATTTGTTTGAGAATAATTATTTGTAGACTCTTTTGTTGAGCAAATTATTCTTGAGGTATAACGTAACAATATACAACGTATGCACAACGTAATATACGATATTAGACTACGCTGCTGTTCTGCATTTAAAGAAATACCCCGATTGTTTGCTAAAGCGCCACCGCGTATTTATTCCAGGTTGGATGGTGCTGTATAGAGGCAAGTGTTATCGAGATTTAGTATTATATGAACGCTTTTTTCAAGAAAAGAATGCAAAAGAAATTATCGAAAATTTCATGAAGCTTTACCCCGATCACGAGAAGTACGTAGGCTTTTGCAAGGGATGCTAACAGTTATACGTTCTATAAACATATCAATTATATAGGATGTATATAGGGCATTCAAAAATAAGAAGGAAGGAACTGTAGGTACCTACCGAGTAAATTTCAACTTACAAAAATATATTTTTTATATACATAATTATATACAGGTGGGTTATACCTATGGAGAACAGGGTGTAAAGTATACTCATACCTCCATAGAAAAGGGAGGATCCTCCGACCAGACGAGTGTTGTGTCTGGTGGGCAACTGCCCGACGATTGATGTCGGGAAGTTGTATATATTATGCTAATTACGCGGTAAACTCTGCTTGTGCGATGCAGGATTTTGCGTGACGTCAGTGTGATGCGTAGTTCGCATGTGGAGGTGTAGGTACCGCTACAGGACTATCATGAAATACCATTTCATGTATAAAAAAAATATCTTCCTAACATTAGTGCAAGTACATTTTTTTTTATTGAAAGTGAGATATTTACATTCTTACTGTAATTTATTAAAAAAATAATTTTCTAATCGCTTTAATAATATTCTTCAATGGTGGATTTTTATGTGATGGCGAACCATAACTTGGAAGAGGCCAGACGTTTGTATGCTCAGCCAGAACACCTGAACTCACTGCGCGCACTTGGAATCACCGACCCTCACGTTCCCTTCACCTCCACCATCCTGGCTGTAACCCAGCTCCTCCTCGATCATGGACAGTTTCGAGCGCCCACACACGTGCAGGGCCGCGGTAGACTACCTACCATACTCGGCGGAATTGGAGGAAGACATACTGGAATACTTCGAACGCGACCCACGTCGTAGTACCATAATGGCGGCCAGGCGATTCAATGTTAGCCAATATTATGTATCTCTCTGGCATATTTACGCGGTCCGTTCTATCAGCATGATGGAGGCCATGCTCATTATGCTACTTCAGTGCGTGCGTATTTAAACAGTGTGTTTGGTGAGCAGTGGATAGGTCGTGATGGCCCTGTGGCTTGGCCCGCAAGGAGCCTTGACTTAACACCACTGGATTTTTATTTGTGGTTCGAGATAAAAATACAATTTTCTTCCGATTAGCGTACTACTCGAGATGACTTAAGAAGTGCGACAGTAGACGCTTTTAATATTGTGAAAATTGAAGTGAATAAAAGAGTACCTACAAGTAAGTAAGTACTTACCTACTTAGATATGTAACATGTACTTACTTATTACTGACGCGACGGTCCTAAGCCCGTAGAAATCATGAAGGGAAAATTAGAGATATTTAACTGTTACGTAGATAAACGCAATTTAAATAAAACAATGGTTATGAATGCGGAATCAAACGATTTATTATTGTCGCGGGTACTAAGGTATCTACAGCATCAAAGTGCAAGTAGGTACTGATGACCGCGACTGGTGACTGAACACCACAGTGAAAGGTGGACTTCGTTTTCGTTGTGTACCTACCTACATCAAAACAATATTTTTTGACCGTGGGAGGACAAGGAGGTTCCTCAATAATATCCTTGCTAGCAAATTTCTAGTATTAATATACCTACTGAAAAAAAAACAACTTTTTATTACAATTAAATTCCTGCTTGCCATTTGGACGTACCGCGGATTTAAACTTATTTATACTCTAAACATATGGCCGTAGTACCACGGTAATAATATCATATATTACCGTGGCAGTACTATGTCTTTTTTATCTATGCGTAGGTACCTAGTTCACAGAGGTCGCCGATCGCCGCTAACACGCAATAGATAAAATAGGTACACAAATAAAAATACGAAAAGCGAATTCAGACTTTATTTCATAACCGTAAACGGTAACAAATAGAAATTTCACCAAACTAGGTACAAGTAACGTAGGTACGCAGTTTACTAAAATTATTCTGAGAAGCCACAGAATTGATGCACAACCGAATTTAGCGGTTAATTTTATAAAATTATGGTCTTAATTCGGTCCAATATTTTCATAGATAAGGGCACCACCAACTTATAATTGACTCTATTTGACAGACAAAACGATCCTTTTTTTCTGTTTGAATTGCCTGCCTTTGTAGAAGCCGCCGCACCGCGGCCGCAAGCAAACATTGTCGCATAAAAATTGGTTTCGGCAGTATTATTTTTATTCGTCATAATTATGGTAGGTAGGTAGGCTTATTAAGTACCTATTAGCTCGATTGGTCGACACTCGATTCAAGGTCTTTAAATACAACTCACAAGCGTACTCGTCATGTCTAGTTGAGGTAATCTGTACGATTACTAGGGATTTCGTGATGCGAGAGTGGTGAATGAATTTCAATTAATTTCTCCCGTTCCAATACAAACGAGAGATAACGGAGGTAAATGAAATTACACCAACCTAAATCGTACCTACCTGAAATAAAATACCTACTTGCAGCAGGTTATTCGTCCAACGTCCGTTGACCCACCGCGAGCGCGCTATCGCGCAGCTGTTCCGTGCTACGTCATCGCCGAGCGGATCGCGTACGATCTTGCGTTTATGAATGAAATTTTGGAAGGGCTACTAAGATTTAACTCGAATGACAGAATAAAAGTGATAAAATTCTAACTTCTATATTAGATGTCTTAAAAAAATTATAACAATGCCAATAGTAACTAATAATCGTCTGGAGTTACTGTGTTTCGGCTCCAGAACGATGTAAAATTATTCGTGTATATTGCAATGCTCACATTTTTTTGCGACGCTCTTCGTGGCATCCATTGCCCACAATTGTGGCAATGTTTTCCCATGCTGCTTATTTATTTCTGGAATAAATACACTTCTATTATATAACAGTAACTTATTATCTTTTGTTCATTTAATTATCATATTTTTAATCATTTAAATTTACGCGGCTGTCTTTCCCTCTACGTATTAGCCCGAAGGCGTAGGTTGCGATGTTCTTGTCGTTCATTTGCACGTGTGCTTGCAATCGTTTACAATCCATCACAATAACATCAACATTACAACAATACTCAAATGATTCATTAAACGTAAGTTGTGCCAGAAAGCCTTTTATACCGTTAAAGATTATAATATTGAGGACAAAAAGGCTTGGGATCGAGTTGCTCCAATTTTTTGTATAATTAATATTGTTTTTTTGTGTTATTCTTTCTAATTAGGCAATAAAAAGTACCGTTCAAAATTATGTAATGTTCTCTTGTACAGCAAATCAAATTTGGTGATATGCTGACAGCAGCGCCACCTACCGAGTCCAATTGTGTTTTTAAACCATCCATTAGCCCATTGAAATATACATACAAAATGTCAACCAAATTGGTCCAGCCGTTTAGCAGAATTTAGGTCACAAACACACGTACAGAAGAATTATATATATATTAAGATAGAATTGATTCTAGGCGCCCCTTCCAAAAGGTCTTTGTCGTATGAAGAATAATGGGCAAGAAACTCCATGATTACTCTTTTAAATATTTTACAATGGTTTGTATACTTAATATTAATTACAATTATATGTGAAGACAATGTAGGTACCTAGAATAAAATGACTATATTCAATTGGTCAAAAGTATTAAAAGTTAAGCAATAACAAATAAATTAATTGTGTTGATATAAATTTACAATTATCGCAACCGTAGACGTCTTTTCCTAACATTTTGACAAATAATAAATAAAGTTAAGGTTCTCACTGAATGTAGAATGACTGGCATAAAAATTATAAATTATACAATTAAATTGGCAACCAGTTTGATTTTGTCTAGACTCTACATTGTACTATGGAGCAGGACAGCATATTTCCATGCATTCATCGTGAATACATAATCCTCTAATTTGTATTATGCTTGTTTAGTATACTTTTAATATACATATGTTTGAAAATTTCTTTAATTGTATTTTAACTTAATCATCACCAGTAACATTTAGTTTGTAGCTTCAATAAAACGTATTTAATCAACTTGGTGTATGTTGATGATGTTATAAAACTTCCTATCACTGTTGTTTAAATACCAAGTAGTTGGTGACGAATTCTTCTTCTTCATAGCGTGTCGATTGCAATCTCAATGGACTCGGTACTGAATTCAGTTACGTGTTTGGCGCCATCAGTTACTGTCACGTGCAGCTGATAGGACGCGCATCACATCATATTAAGTGTCCCATCGTTTGTGGAACAGCACCACGCTTACACTTAAAGGCAAAGTCGCCTATGAATCTCCACCTGAACAGGTTTTCCTTGCTTCGGCCAACCTGGGTCCGGAGTGTGTTTCAAGACTTCCAGGTTACCCAAGGCAACTCACGTCCTGGACGTTGAGTTGCTGAAGCAGGTGAAACGAATGGTTTGCATAAGTAAGCTCTGTCTCGCCACAGCTTCAGCCCTTCTTTTGAACGTACGCCAGGGAGTGAGATGACACTCTTTAAAAAACTGTTTCGGCTTTTCAGCCTTTGTGGATCAAGGATATTGTCGTGCAAAGGGTGTCGTGTGTCGGAGATTGTTTTGCCTCTTTCGCTGGAGCGTACCACGGCTCTGCGATTATATAGCTAGTATAATATGAAGGTAGGTTAACTAAAAAGTCAAAAATAAAAAACATTATGACATAAAAAAAAACCGAGTTCCAAAACATACACTACAAAGTGAAAAATAATTTGAATTCCAGAAGTCGGTGGCAAAAAATTTCAATACAAAACTTTATACATGCAATATTTATTAATCACCACTCTTACCAAAAGAACTGGTGGCGTTCAGATAAATATGCAGCTGTTGTTGATTTCACTTTTATAACCATATAACACTAAACGTCGTTAATTACCAGCCTTGCGAAATAAACTGGCGATTTTAGTAATTATGTTGCGAAGGTTTGATATTGAAATACAGCCATAACTATAATTGGCAAAGTGAGTAGGTTAGTATACTTTGCTTATTTCCACGGTATTATGTCTTATGGCGTTTTGCTGTGGGGATCAGCAGCTAATGTGGATTCGATTTTCATTTTACAAAAAAGTGCAATCCGCGCTATCTATAATATGGGTCGTCGCGAGTCTCTTAGAAACAAATTCGAAGAAATTGATATACTCTGCCTTCTCTTTATATCTTTGAAAGTATTTTGTATGTTCGCAAAAGCTTAGGACTTTTCAAAATAAGAAGCAATTTCCATAATATAATTACACGTAGTAAAAATGAAATTGTGATACCTTAACTTAGATTAACTAAAACAAGCAATTCATTTCTTATAAACAGTATCCGTGGTGCGTATAACCTCTAGAATTTGAATGTTAATTCGAAAATTACTAATAAAATCACACGCGCGAGAACCTAAATTATTAGAGCAATCTAGGCTATAATTTCTGATTCAGCAATGCTAACTTTAAGGAGAAAGAAACACAAATGAGACGAAAGGCAATGGATAAAGTCCGATTTACTAGTCATGCCACATACCTTTGATCCAGCGATCCCCAAGCAGAAGCAGATGGATGCCGCGTTCAGGATGAACAGTTCACAGTCTAGGTACACTATGCTGGCCAGCGATACATAACACAGTCTAGGTAACACTCGATGTAGGTTCAATTCAGGGTTAAGACGAGATGGAGCACACCTATTCGAAATAGACATATGCGAAAGGACGCGTGCGCAATATCCCGTGGTCAAGACGAGACTCAGGAAGCCGGCCGATGTCAACAGCTCCAAAGCGTTGACGGTGGCACTTCCACATAGAACATCACCGAACCAACGATATGTAACACTTATTTAATAAATTAGAACTATTAAACCAATGCCTTTCAATCGACATAAGGTGATGTAATAAAATATAAGAATTATAAATTATGAAGCGCAACCAATCCGCTTTTATAACAAGTTGCCAAAGTCGGCTACAAAACTTAGCGATGGGAAGTTCAAAACCCACATCAAACGTGTTTTTAATAATACAATAAAAAGTGAATAAAAAAAATCCACAGGGCATGAGAAGTGTTTAGGGGTCTGAAAGGATAGCAGATGACCCCCCCAGTCGACCATTTGAATTTGGCACACAATGCACCAAACACCCTGTATTATAATTATGGTTAGTAATGTTTCTATAATATATTTAATTATTATGCTAAATTGTGTTTGTTGCTCCGAAAAGAGAACAGTTTTATTAATCTCAATGTACCTACATTTTACATCAAAATTATATAAAATAGAGCTTAACTAAACATAAACCTTCCCTGAAAAGAGAAACATAATTGAAAGCTATAATTTACAATTACAACATTATTTTCTATAATTTCACAAGATTGTTATCTTGACTGTATTCTTCTTTTTTACAGTTCTATTAATTAGTCCTTAGGATAGAGCTAGGTACTAAACATAGTTTGAGTTTGTATACCTCATCGCATGCGGAAAATTATGCGAATGATGTAAACCTTAATTTATTAAACGTTTTTTATTTTCATAAAACAATGCCATTCCGCTAAAAGCCCAAGAAAATAAACGGGAAAGGTAAAATATACCAAGACAGAATTACAAAATGCCATAGATGAGTTGAAGGAGGGTGTTTCTTTAAGAAAAACAGCTATCAAATATGGAATCGACAGAAGTACTTTATAGTACTTCTGTCGATTCCATATTTGATAGCTGTTTTGTCTTATGACAATAAACAAAAATTACTGTTTTTAAGCTCAAAATAATTAAGAAACAGCCATACCTAAATAAGTATCATTATTAAAATGTAAAATTTTGTTATGTCGATCTAGATGTTTGAAAATTTTATTTAATTTTTTTAATATTTATTAAAAATTTTAATATTTGGAAGTGTGTGAACTTTTTGCTTCTTTACTTACCAGAAGTAGGCACTAGTAGTAACTTCAACTTGGTAATATAAGTTAATAAATGTATTATTAAGCTTGAGATGGTTTTTCCATTACCCAAAAAATAAAGTATGGTCAACTCTCCCCAAAGCCCGGCTCAACTATCCCTGATGGTGGGGAGACTTGACTCATATCCCATTATTTATGAAAATCCCCATGTCTCTTTATAATATTCTGTTATTCGTAAAACTATGATGAAAATTATGTCTGCATAGCTTAGTTATCGTTTTAAATTATAAATGAATCTTTACAACCTTTTTCTAAGAAAATATTACGTTTTAAATAAAAAGCGGTTCAAGTCTCCCGGACTCCCTCTCGTCTATTCGACCTATTCTTGCCTAGTTAAGTAGGCAATTAAGTCTAAAAACATGACGTGAAATAGGTCTATTTTCAGCAGTCGTCCAATAGACGGGTAAATCAGTGGATCAAAATGGGTACGTATTTGAATATCGAAGATTAAAATACCTACTGTTAAAATATCGATGTTCATAACATCGAAAATGGAAAAATCGAACGACCATAAAACCGAAAATTAAAATAACGAAAGTTTATAGTATCGAATGGTTAAATATCCTACGTCCAATATATCTAAAATCTAAATATCTACAAAAGTTACATCGAAAGATCCAAATATCGAAATACAGATTATCGAATGTCCTAAATATCGAAGTACAAACTATCGAACGTCCTAAATATCGATGGGTACATAGAACATCGAAAATGAATATACCTACGTGTAAAAATGGGTTAATTTTCAACATTTAATACATTCATTAATTCACCCTAAAAATACGTACCTACAAAATATCGAAAAAAATTTGATGTAAGTAGTATGAGTGGAAAAAGGTTGCTTCTGCAACGTCTCCGGCGCTACGGGAAGTGCAACCCCTTCGCCCTTGCGTAACAAAGAATAGGCACCCATGTTCACCTCCGCAGCTTCGGCTTGCTGGTCGCCTCCGGCGACCAGCCTCAGCCGCTACGGCTCCCACGGGTGCCTATGCTTTGTTACAGCGGGCGGGGGTTGTCCTCCCTTCGCGCCTCCGGATTTTTATATACACTCTAGGGGTAACAGCCAAAAGACTACGTAAATTCGGGGTGCCCCAATTCGGTTTTGGAACAATTTTGACCTATTTTATCCATGAAAATCAGTGTCTAGTGTACAAGCATAGGTCAATCGTGAAGGTATTATTTAGGTCTTTAAATTAAAATATTTTCTTGAAAGTCAATATGTTGTGCTACTAAAGTTAGTGACAGAAACGTATCGCTGCAAAACCGACTCCACGTAGTCTTGTCTGCCCTACCCCTAGAGTGTAATTTAGAATCGCGTAGGCGCGGAGGGGCGAGGCAGCCCGCGAGCTGAGGAGCAGGTGGTTTTAACACCCGCCGCCGCAGCTGAGGTTGGCCGGCGAAGCCGGCCAACAAGCCGAAGCTGCGGTGGTGAGCGTTTAGACCATCTGCGACGTTAAGCTCGCGTGGGACTGCCGGAGCCCTGCAGCGCCGGAGCCGTGACAGAAACCATGCTTGCTTGCATGTTGCATGATTGCTGCATGCTTGTTTGCTGCTAGATGGTAATCAGTTACTAGGTGGGTTACAAAAAAAACAAGGAAAACCTCCTTTCCTATTTTTACATAATAAAAACCCAAAATAAAACACATTTGTACGCAAATGTACAATATAATCAGTGACAATAATACAAAATATTAAACAAAAAATCCTTCTCTTTATTGAATAATAATAATCGAAAACATAAGTCAAAAATCAACTATAAAAATACCGGTCTAAATACTTTAAAGATTTGAAGCTATAGCCATTAACAATTCCACAAAAGAGTACTCTGTAATATTTTCCAATATGTTATTAATTTTACGCGTTCTGTACGTTACATTTACGCAGTAAACAGACTAATGACTCTTAATAGCAACGGGTTTGCAGGGTGTGAGAATTTCACATCTACCTACATTTATGAATACACTCATACTGCCTATATAATTTTTTTTCGGTATTTCAACTAGTAGGTATTTTTAACGTAGATATTATGAATTTAGATGTATGAAATGTTGATATTTTGAACTTAGGCATAATGTCATTCGATATTTTGAATCATTCGAAATTTTAATCACTCGGCATTTCAATCTTCGACGATTTAAGCATAGGTATAACAATTTTCGACATTTTGATATAATCGATATTTAAATTTTCGATGTTTTGAACATTGGTATTTTAAGCGTAGGTATTTTAATCTTCGATATTCAAATACGTACCCATCAAAATAGACTGTACTTAGGTAGTAGAGTTTTATCTACTGAAGGTACTCAGCTGATTATTGCTTCTGCTGCTACCTTTAGTTTTTATTGTTGTACAAATATCAAGACAGTGAGTTTTTATAACGAAAAGCAAAGTTATCATACATTGACCACACTGAAAACCGCAACACGAAGATACCCCATCGTCGGTTTCCTCCGACGCTAAGTTCCCGCACTATCTACGCCTGATGACCGCTCCAGACACTTTTTATGATTTACGTTTGTAGGTATAATTTTGGCTGGTGTTATGGAACGTGATTTATTGGACTGACGATAGTCTGCGGGTTTGCGCAGAAAACTGAATAGATAAGTAGGTGAGAATGAAGAGTTTATTTACAGAGTTGTTTCTCAGCTTGTTGTGGTTTTTAAGTGTTTTCAGAATGTTAAAAAAAAACTCGAGAGTTGTATAATTGAAGATGTCTAAAGGTGTGACGGTCTTTTAATTGTGTGTGTCTCTATCTGATTCACGTGATTACCTACACATTCTTTTTACCAGCGCACGTAGGTACAGCTCGCGCGATAAGAGTTTGGCTTTGACCTTCGGATTTTTGAACTTTTGATTGTACAACAGGAGTGCGCGGTACGTTGTATCGATGCGAGAGGCAGGGAACGACTGGAGCGCCAATCAGAGCACCGCGTGCGCCTACACACCCGCCCCGCACCCCGCTAATTGCCCGTTGATACCCAATTTCTGATTTCTGCGCAATAACGGTCAAAGCCAAACTCTTATCGCGCGAGCTGTACCTAAGCACGAAAGCGCTCAGTAGGTGTAGGTACACGACGCGAATATCTTCAAGTGATCACAAGTGAGTAGGATAGAACAGACGTGCCGAGTGAGCAGTCGGTCCGCCCGTCCGAATCTTTGAAAAGATTTGGACGGGCGGACCGACTGCTCAGCAGAGCAGAATTTATTGCTGGGTTTGGGGGCATTGCACACTGTGACGTGTGTCCTATTAGCGAGGTTATCTTTGTGTCCTTTTGAAGAGAAAGCTGAAATTTCTCAACTTCTAAGGCTGTTTCAACCTTAGCTACCTACCACCTACCTAACAAAATATTTGCACCCCGCTTAAAAACTATGCTATACTCTATGCTATATTTATAGTATAGTCGAGCCCATTTATAGATTCGAAACGGAGGGCATAATTAATGATCCCTGTCTGTATAGTTTTTGTTTTTAAAGTAAGTATAGCAACGCTGTCGTACACTTTTGTAATTTGTCTTGTTCCGCGGTCACACGGCCCATAAACAACCTGTTAGTGTTCATTCTCGTTGTTCTTCTTCTTCGCGTATTTATTCATATAGGTACGTAGGTATGTACCTGCGAGCTTCAGCTGAGCTATAGAGGTAGGTAGGTACAATATTGTAAATGAAGCTCCATAATTATGGGTACCTACCGAGGTACCTATGAGACGAATTGAATCGATAAAAAAGCGATTCCCTATTAAGTACAGCATCAGCAGTCGTGTTGGAACTCCGCTAAGATCCAATGGCTAAATAAACCCAACGTTGTAGCATAAACTATACCTTCTGCTGTAAGCCGTAACCTTTCCGCAGCATAAGTGAGAGCGGTATAAATACGATAGCGAGTATATTGCAAAAAATATCCAGTCCCGAATGAATTTAACCTCATCGGTAACCGTGAATTGTGAACTCCACAGTACTGTGTTTACAACATAAACACTAATCAGAAGTTTTTGATATTAAACGCTGCGACAAGCTTCATAGTATGTAAGTAGGTATTCATCTGCGCATTTGATCCAGCCAACCCACGGGACATAAAAGTATCTCTTGAATAAACGTTTAACTTCGAGATTGGATCTATTCCTCCGCCAGGCTCCGCCCCACTATGAACTGTTACAACGCTAATGTTCAACGATGTAGCTTTATTTACGTCCCAATAAAATCGCTAAGGTAGGTATAATATCTGCGGGTTGGTCGTGGGTGGCACACGATCAATTCCAGATATTTTAAAGCCGCTTCGAATAGTAAAAGTTTTATTTCCCGCAAGGTGAGGGCTGACTTATGAGGAATGTTTATAGTACACGTAATAGAATTTTTACCCCACGATGAATGTTATTTGTAACTGAGTAGAGTTAGTTGTTCTTGTTGTCGGTATTCTCAGAGCACCTCTATAATGTCACTCTGGGAGTGTTCGCGATGTTTTACATAATATCAGCGTAAAGTATTTACGTCGCAGTGTGGCTCGCTTCTGTGAACTTCGTGATTATGATAAGCGCATTACTTTCATATTCAACAGTCGCAGTATTGTTGAACACTCTTCACCTGACTTTACATGTAGATACGCTATTGAACTGTAAACTTTTATTTATGTTACATTTTTCAGTTTTATTGGTTTTTCATAGTCGACACACATCGCAAATTGTAGCAGCTAGGTACTTGGTGCTACAATTTTGACAGTAAAAGACATCGTTACACAACACAGTTAGGTACCAACCTCAGAGTAGTACCTACGTACCCACCTACAGTAGGATAGATTCTGATGTAGAAAGCGAAATTGAACTCGGTATGACAATACCGTTTCTGAAATTATCTTCAAGGTACTTTAAGGTATTCATTTATTCTTGAAACGCGACTAACAAAAGGTAGGTAATTACATGGCAGATGTGAGTGAAAACGCCGGGAGGGGACGCCTTAGAAGGACATACAGTGACCTTATTGGTGATGTTCTTCAGGACAGTCAGATGCGTAGCACTTGCAACCGGCGTGCATGTATGACCAGATGTATGAAGGTAAACGAAGCAAAAGGAGTACCTATGTAAGGATCGTAGCTGGTGGCGTTCTGTAGTTTCTATCTAGCCCCATGAGATGAAGGGGTGAGTTCTTCATTTCCATAACTGACCTTCCAGTTATATCTGCGGCGATAATAAACCAAACGATTCCCTAACTGCGCTTCGTGCTCGTAAATAGTCGCGTGTCACAAGGGTCGCGGTGTGCGGGTGTGGGCGCGCGGCACAGATGGCACCGCGACAGAGTGTGGCGACCCCGTGTAAGGTATTAACTGATCATTAGGACGCACTAAATAACTGGCTTGTATGCTAAATGGATTATGATACTTTTCGGTATGTTATGGTTGGTTGTTGTTTTAAACTAACTTTTACCCGTGACTGTGTCCGCGCGACTTCTGGCTTTACTTTTAGGTTATAAAGTAGGTATCTTTCGCGTTATTGTAGATTCCAGAGACCCTAGCGCTAAAACGTAAAATAACCGTAACGTAAATTCGAATTGAAAATAGATTGTTTTTTTTTGCGATAAGCACATTTTAGTAACATCCATAATATGAATAAGGTTATAAAACTAAGTTAATATTATTTGCGAAACGAGTAGGTACTTATTACCAATTTTAAAACTTTTCTGCGCTCGTTCGTGCTAAGCCTACAGCGAAGCGTAACGTGTGCTAAGTAAGATGGGATTGCCGAAACAATATTGCGAATGCTGTATTTGTTAAAGTCAAAGTAAGAGGCACTTTTAAGTTTCAAAATGAACAAGAAAATAGCATTAATTCTAGTCGCCCCTTCCAAAACGCAGTTCGGTATGGAGAAGAATGGGCAAGAAACTTCCACCGCTACTCTTTTAAAATGTGTTACAGTTTTTTGTATACACTAATAATTATATAATTATTATGTGAATACGATAAACCGAGCATAAAATTACTATACCACAATAGGTAAAAACACAGAACAGATAAAAGAGGTAAAAGAATGAAGCAAAGACAGACAAATTAATTGTGTGATAGTGTAGTAGTATATTGTAGTGCGTCCCTCTCGCACTATGTGGCAGTATTCATTATTCGTCTACTAAATTAGTAGTATTTAGTTATATTTTGTGTAGGCACATAAAAAATTTGGAAATAGAAATCGTCTACCTACGGCTGTCAAAGTAAGCATTAACACAACTGATTATTTGTCTACTTTGAATATTGTTTCTTAAATATTTAAGAACGTCGTTAATTAAGAATACCGAATAATACAAAATCCCGACAGAAGCAAATTTAAATGAGATTTCACAAAATAAAAGCATTGAAATTACTCAAGCCGACAGAATGCCCCGTTTTGAGAATCAAAATTAAATTACGTTATCTAACTGTAAAATGAGTTCGTTTAATGTTAATATTTCCCTGAAATATCCATAATATGTTCAGGTAACTCAACTAGAAGGAGCTAATTGGTTTTCCAAAATCCATCAACTACCCTATTCTCTGAAAGACATCGACTTTTTCTTACGGTCCCATTACCTATAAGTTTTTTTTAACAGTTATTAGGTAGGTAGGTACTTGAGTTATCTTAAGTATTTTAATTTTAAATTGGACTGAAACGAATAATGTCGAAATAACTTGCATTGCTTTCGAGGTTTCTTGCATGGGGTTGGATAAGGGGTCTTTCATTTTAAGGATTCTAAATGGAACCCTTATAATTTAAAATTTCATCCAGTCCGTCTGCCCGCCCGTATGTAGGTATGTCACAACCATAGATTCTGGGTCACAACTATCTTACTCGGAGACAACTTAACAGCACGCCTTGTTTACCCGAATGGCTTGTAGATATATGTAGATGTACCAGTCATGTTTCAGTCCCATGTAGTAGGGGGCGATCCTATTGCCCCCTATGCCTATTGCCAATTTACCGGTCAAAAATTCAGATTCCATCCAGGCTGATACTGAGAAAATCCAGATAGAAACCTAAACCTTAACACTTAAACCCATTAACAGAACTAACTATTGGTATTAAGCATATAGATCACATGTATGGATGAAAGGAAGGAAGGTGTGTCAATAATAGGTACGTTGACAGACTATTGCATCGCCTGCGCTCGCGTCCCTTCGTTTGTCATACACCATAGTCAATAGTCTCTCTAGAGTACCTATATATGTTCTGTGCAATAGTCTGTCTGTAGCATGGACAAGCGATGTTGGAGCGTCGGGTGTGGGTCGATCGTAATATTCGACTATATCTTGGGAAATATGGTTTTCATTTACTTTAGTCTTCTTATTATTTATGTTATTGTTTATTCTATTTATTAGAATTTTTATAAGAAATTATGTCCTTTAGTGGGATTCATTTTATGTCCGTAGGTGTGTCCGTGGCATCACAACGGGCCCTATCAGAATACCAGCGCTGCGGTATTTGTTTGTTTTTCAAATATCGCAGCATCATGCTGAGATAGGAGCCTTTTTGGCCTCGCACAGGTCTTCTCTTTATTCTTTTTTTTTATTGTTTTCGTGTTAGATTTATTGTTCTTTTTTATTTTATTTTCTTTTATTATTATTATTTGTATTTCCTGTGCGTGTCCCAAATAAAATATTTTTCTTTCTTTTCTTTCTTTCTTTCTATTCTACGGCGGTGAGTTTACTAAGATCATGCAAGAGCGAGACATTATTGATAAAATTGGATATGGAAAAAAAACAGGATATGGAGAACACAGGTGGTCTATAATTTCTGCCTAGGAAAGTAGGCGTGAGCTTTATGCATGTTTATGTTATTGAGAACACTCCAAAAATACCTTGATTATTTACTAATGCGGCACATAACTATTTCAGGTTGGACCGTGCTGTATCGAGGCCAGTGTTCTAGTGCATTTGCGCCATATGACCCCGATAATGTTCCAGAGAGAGCAAAAACATTTATCAAGGAGTTTCACTGATATCGCGCAAGCAGCCAAACATCGTGATTAAATCTAATATGTCTATAAAATATCTTACCTTTGTTTCAAATGCGGTATTTAGGGCTGCTTAACTTTACTTAGCATTTCAAAACCCATTTAGTATAAACTTGGTCTTAACTATGTCCACGATAAATGATACAGCATACACTTTCTGCAGAAATAGAATATTATATTTATAGTAGAATATTTATGAACTTTTATAGAAATAGTAATAGGTACTTCACTGAATTATCAACAATGACTGAAATCTATGAAGCCAAATCACTTAATTCGTTCCTGACTCTGACTTAGGTTTACTAAGTCAGAGTCAGGAACGCAGTCACCACACGCTCACACTCAGTCTTAGTCTTTCCTCGTACATAGTTCAGATAAAATGGATTTAACGCCATTTTGAACTATGTTAAATTATGAGCAATATTAGTAGGAAATTCATTTAGTTTTTCGTCGTTTAAAGCTTTTATTTAACACAATTTTACAACGTATCATATCATAGCCATTTATTATAATCTATATTGTAAAAAGTTGTTATAAACGGCTTAAAGCTAGGTACAAAAATATGGACCCTGCTAAACCACAGCAAGAGTATAAAATTAAAACAAACTTAAAACGACGAAACTATTACTTATTTTTTTTTTAATCTAGGTATTTCAATTAATGTTGCAATAAAATAAGGACATAAATAGTTATTGAGATTAGAAGGTTACAAAGTTTTATAGCAATTATTCATAATTAGGTACTAAGATCATTTTACAAAAACAAAAATTGCTTTGTTTGCAAGTTAAGCAATAGCAAAATAACCTTTTCCTTAAAATATTTTCCGACATTTCAATACAATGTGAACTTACATAGGTGGCTTTCGAGCGGGGGGTTGGATAAACCTCCCTTTTTCTATATAGAATGAGTGAACTTTACACTCTGTACCTCATACCTTTAAAGTATAATCAGGGATTATTTCTAACAACAAAGTATTATGTTTATCACATATTAAATCATTAAAGCTATAATATAATTTTTCGATATTTGAAGAATCAGCTCGAAGGTCTTGCTTACTTCTCGTTTCGATATTTCAAGGAACCATTTTCTTTGCGATTGTATATAAATCAATGATTGAATCTTTTTTTGCAATGATTTTCAATTTATCTTCCGCAGCCATTTTGAAATGTCACCTAAGTTCGCACACAGACAGAATGCTACTCACGTATTATTGAACAAGTAATCCTACGAACGTTTAACTAAATAGATGCCTATTAATGTTATTAGCTAATTACGCGTAAGCGATCGGTAGCACTCGTGCACGTGCGGGCTCGTGTTTTTTGGATAAAAATGCGTAATTGACTTGAACAAAGACACATCCATAAACGCAATTATGAAGGTATTACTAAGGTATATGAATAAAGATTATAGTAATTAGGATATAGGTTGGTTTTATCCGGCTCGAAATGGACCAAAATTATGGTGACGCGTTTATGGGGTATTTTAATGCGGGAAGATATTATATAGATGCGGGTTGGTATATTAATAGCTGAACGCGTGTAGACTCGTAGTTGCTTGCGTACAGAGCAGACGTGTTACAAACTATTTTTAAACTTATTTAATATTCATCAATCCATTCTGAATCTTAAGGAATCATAATACAGTATTATTTTTTGCTTAACGAACTGTGGCCAAGTTACAACTAACTTCTTGTGAGTGTCACTGTGGATCGGAAGAATCGACGCGACGCCGCTCTCTTCACCCCCTCGGGTAACAGAGACAAGTTCATCATTTTTTGTGTTCTTCACACCTAGCAGTGCACCTACAACTCGCATGAGTACTGCTTTACACAGATATACAATGAGTGTACTACGCTCACCTACTGGAAGTGGCGTCGACGAAAGGCTCGGAGGATCTCAACCAAATTTGTCTGAAATATGTACAGATACCACTCCTCAGATTACCCATCGTTATAAACGAAAATTACCTGATGACAATGACTTGATAAGAACTGAGTTATCTGAATTGCGAAAGCAAATGTCCGAGATGTTGTTACTTCTAAAGACCACTAAAAGTGAACAAGCAGAAAATATCAATAAGCTCTGTCAAGATGTTACTTCCATAAAAAAAGAAGTGGGAAATATCAGTACTATCATTGAAAGCATCACCATGGAAAACACAGACATGAAAAACCAACTTACAAACCTAACAACTTCAAACATTACAGAAAACACAGAAAGAAAAGTCATGATTTTAGAAGCTGATGTCAATAACCTCAAATGCATGGCGCCATCGACTTCAAATCCCACGCCTACGACTTATGAGGAAATTGTGAGTAAAATTCAGGAACGAAATAAACGAGCAAAGAATGTTGTAGTTTCTGGTATTCCTGAACCTAAAAACAGCTCAGAAATTGAACGACAAGAACACGATAAGGCTGAAATTGCAAAAGTAACAAAACTTGCATACAATGATTGTCCACAACCAGATAAAATTATACGTCTTGGAAAGTACAAGCCGGAATATACCCGCTCAATAAAAGTATGCTTCTCGTCTGAGGAAACAGCGAAAGCTATACTACGCAATAGAAATAACCTGTACATTGATAACATAAAAATTTATTCCGACCAAACTCCATATCAAAGAAAATATTTGCAAAATTTAAAAGACGAGCTCCGAAAACGTACTTCTAATGGAGAAACTAACCTTATCATCAAATATATTAAAGGAGAACCAAAAATCGTTTCAACAACCGAACATACAGCCTCATTTGTTTCAACAATTGCAAAAAACTAGAAAGAATATCATATCAAATTACAAACAAGTACAGCGAAATAAACCCAACAAAAAAATCTTTGAATTGTTTTTATGCTAATGCGCGTAGTATAGTTAAACCAGGAAAGTTAGACGAGTTAAAATGTATAATAGCATCTTTACAAGCTACCACGCACATTATTGTACTTACGGAGACTTGGATCAAAAATGAAGATGAAGTAAAGAGGCTCCAAATTCCATGCTACACACACTACTATAATTTCAGACCAAACAAAAGAGGTGGCGGTGTCTCAATATTCGTCCACGACAATCTCAAACACAGTCTTATAGAAGAACTATGTGTAGACAACACTCACTACCTCTGGGTGTACGTGAAAAAGTTCTCCTTGAGCATCGGTGCCATTTACAAGCCTGATAAAACGAATATTACCAATTTCCTTGAGATTTACTCGCAACAGTTGCAAGGGAAGAAGAGAGCTATGGTATTTGGGGACTTTAACTTAGACTTGCTTAACCCAGACAGACCAACACGTAACTACAAGGACACACTGAAAGAAAGTAACTTCAAAATATTGAATAAAATAATAATAATAATAATAATAATTTATTCAATAAGTAGTTTGTACATGGTATACAAAGTTGTCTTATATAATTAGATGTTATAAATAATAAAATAATCAATCGCTTACATTGTACCCGCGAAACAACCTCAACCAAAACCATATTAGATCACATTTCTACTAACCTACAGGAAAATAACTTTCATATGGTTATGATTGAATCTGCGATGTCTGACCATAAGCAAATATTTCTGGAGATAAAACATTATAAACCCCCCCCCTCCTATAAAGGCGGAATACACGGCATTGGATTACCCAAAATTATATCAGTGTTTTAAAAACAGTATAATTAATACAGACGATATAGAACCGACCTATGAGAGATTATCAGACAAATTACAGTCATGTTTACTAAAGAGCCAAGTCACAAAAATTAAAGTATTAAATCCTCCAAGACAAGACTGGATAAAAAAAGAAATAATACACGATATTAACAATAGGAATATGTTATGGCAAAGATATAAAACCAATAAAACAGACACCAAATTAAAACAAGAATACGAAAAAACAAAATTAAGGGTAGCAAACACCATAGAAAATACGAAAAACACATACTACTATAAATGTTTTAAAGACAACGTGACGAAACCTCGTAAAATGTGGAAATTAATAAACGATCTATCCAAAAATAAAACAAGAGACAAGACTGGACCTGAAAAACTCGAGACTGATACTGGCACTATTACCGACCAACAGAAAATATGTGAATCCCTCAACTCATACTTTTCATCCATCGGGTCATCCCTAGCAGACCTTATCCCTAGCAAGTTTAAGGGAAACCAACATCACCAAGAATCTGAAAGCAGTGACCAAGCAAAACTTAAGTTCTTAACACCAGCAACCACGGAGGAAATATTAAAAATAATTGACAATTTAGACCCAAATACTAGTTCTGGTATTGATGGCGTAAGCACAAAATCTTTAATATGTGTAAAAAAAATAATATCCGATGAACTTACAAAGTGTATTAACCTTTGTTTAGATCGAGGCATCTTTCCCGATGGCTTAAAAATTGCTAAAGTTATCCCAATTTATAAATCAGGAAGTAAGTCTGATCCTTGTAACTACCGTCCAATTTCAGTACTACCTGTGATCTCGAAAATTTTCGAGAAAATCTTATATAACCGTTTGGAAACATTTCTTAAATCAAAAAACTTCTTATATCACAAACAATATGGTTTTCGACCCCATTCAAATACTCTTTCGGCAACTATTGATCTCATAACGAAAATCAAAAAGAAAATTGATGAAAAACACATAGCTTTAGGTATTTTTATCGACCTCAAAAAAGCTTTCGACACAATTAGTCCCGAACTATTAATACAAAAGTTGTCACATATTGGTATCACAGGCAAAGCACTACAAATTTTTAATTCATATTTACAAAATCGTAAGCAAATAGTCAAAATAGGTAAATCCCAAAGTGGTTCAAATCTCGTCAATTTCGGTGTGCCACAAGGCTCGATTTTGGGACCACTTTTGTTCCTAATTTATATTAATAATATATCCCAAATTGGCCTTAAAGGAGACGTCTCACTTTATGCAGATGATACAACCTTTTTTACTTCGGCCAGTCGATCGAAACTATAATACCGCATATCCAAAAGGATCTTAACATTCTAAATTACTGGTTCCAATCTAATCTTCTGACCATTAATACTTCAAAAACGAATTATGTTATAATAGCTCCTAAAAATAAAAAAATAACAGATAATATAGAACTTAAAATAAATGATCAAATAATACAAAGAAAAACTAAAGAAAAATATCTAGGCTTAATTTTAGATAACTCCCTGAGTTGGAAGCCGCACATTGATAAAATCAGAAGTAAACTAACATCACTTACAGGAGCTCTTCATAGTTTAAGAAAGTGTCTTCCTCGGAAAGTTCGATACATTATTTATAATTCCTTAGTTAAACCACACATTGACTACCTAATTGAAATCTGGGGGACCGCAGCAAAAACCACTCTAGGATTACTACAGACAGCACAAAATAAATTAATCAAAATTCTTTTCAATTACAAATTTAGAACCCCAACTAAAAGGATATACGAAGATACCAAAATAATGAACATTTCCCAAACATACATAATATACTATACGTGTATTCTTATACGAAAAATAATACATAATGATATTCATACAACGCTAAATTTTACCAAAAAACATCAAATCCAAAAAATTAGACTGCGAAACTCCCACTACTTAGTAACGCGTGCACCCAGAACAGTTAATTACGGAAAAAGAAATATTGAATATGAGGGTGTTAACTTATACAATAAAATACCGATGGACATAAAAGAACAGAAAAGTATGTCTGCATTTAAAAAACAATTAAAATCATACATTATGAATAAATAAAAAAATATATATATATATATATATTATTAAAAAATTATATATACCTATGTGTAAAGTATAAACATCGCATGAAAAAACTCAAAACTGATGAAATGATATAAAAATAAAATAAAAATATCCAATTGGTCAGTACGCTGCCTTTTGTGCCACATCTAGTATGTTGTAACTTTTACTTTTGTATCCGTGTTTGCTCGGTTGATGTTTCGTTGTAATAAGTGTATCGCCTACCCGCAAAAAAAAAACTGTTTTTTATTTTATCTCTGTACGCTAGTAACCTAAACATTAATTGTAAATCTTGTTTCTCAGTAAGTGAATTATTGTTAATAATTCTTATGAGGAAATAAAGTTCTTAAACCAATGTGTACCTACACCCAAGTCATAAGAGTAGTAATGAGTAAAATTACTCTTACCAGTCAAACAGCCACATTGTCTTCGATTTTTCTTCAGCAGGTTGATGACCAGCACGTTCACAGGTAGTAATTCAGAGCGATTAGTGTTCGTGTTAAGCGGGTTTTATAGTTTACGGCTATAGCAGATTTGTAACTCGCGGCGCGCGTGCTATGCTTCAAAGAATTTGCAGGAAGCCTACCTATTATGATGGCGGCAAGGCGCGAGCAGTTTTGATTTCATTGAATAGAACGGTGACGCTTCATTCGGTTTTCTCCGTTCGGCTCATACGAACTGACATAAACAGCAAGTGAGTGACCCCAAAACTCACTCTCTTGATTGGGTGCAAAATTGGCGTGAAAAGTCCCTTATAACTGCCTAGTGAAAAGGTTAAGAAACCCCTGTTCTAAGTGGACCTTTTCTGTCTTTGTCTCGTAGTAAATACGCTCGTAGATTCGTTTTGCATGATTAACTGCAATAATGAAATGATTATAATTCTCTGGTTTAATGAATATAGTACGATACCGAACCACGGTTTATTGCAGTTCACTTTAGAAATGGACACGTTTGGGCAAGTGGCAGAGATTACGTTTGTGATAAGTTAGTACTATTTCTCGTTGATATTATGTACGTATAGGTGCTATATTATTTTTACTTTTCAAATGGGCCTGTACCGCGCACAGTTTATCACAAAAAAAGAAAAAATATTAGTAATAATATTTGTTTATTTAACCATTTATGAACACACAATTATATAAACAGACAAGAAGAAAAAAACAGAAAAATAGGTACAAAGATGATGCTTATTTCTAAAGAAATCTCTTCCAGCATACCTGCGATAGGAAAGTAGTTAAAGAGATGTAGACAGCGTGTATAAGAGTAATAGAGAAAATAAAATACATAAAAACAAATACAATTCACTTAGTAAAATAAAACAAATAATATGAGTGTATACTTACTTACATACATACAAAAATACAAACATACTTCTAAAATAAATATCGCTAGAATATTAATAGGTACATACGCAACTATGACGAAGTGGAAAGATAGTGTTCTTTCACTCTTTTTTTAACAACTGCAACAGTTTGGCAGTCCCTAATGTCAGGCGGGCGGGAGTGAATTCCACAATCGCACCACGTGCTCAGTGAAGGAGTAGGAGTAAAAGTCGGTGAAGTGGGTAAGGGACTTAAGGAGGTTTTTAAGATGCGACCTGCAAGGCGCAATCTGAAGATCGGGCGTAGGAAAATCGCTCCCGCAAATAGGATGGCGTTTTAGGATTGTGAAAGAGGTTGAATAACAGACACAATATCTGAATTTACTGCGAAGTTGAACGGGGAGCCACTTGAGTATCTTGTGATATTTGGAAACGTCATATACTTTTTAATCACCCGTTGGTTTTTAACCGTATGTACGTATTCAATCTGAACTCCATTCAAACAAAGTGGAAACAGCGACGCAACATCGAGCCTATTTCGCATATCAATTTATATTATTATACATAGATATATAATATAAATTTATTCACAGAGCTGAGAAAACCCAAAAATATTAAAATTGATTGGATAATGGGAAAAATACTACTCTCTAACTAACGGAGCCCTGGGTGCGCGGTTTTTTACTAACCAACAATAAAAAGGAAGAGGTTCTCAAGTAGACGCGTATTTATTAGTTCATGCGTGATCATCTGGTCATGTATATGCCGCTAATAACTTTTAACACAGTATTCCGATTATGGCGATTTTTTATTGGATAGAGTTTTACCTCGCAGTTGGTCCCATTTACAATAGACAAAAAATCCATCCCAAAGGGTAGAAAAATAGGGGTTTAATGATTTTTCTCCTACTGAATTTGCACCTGTAAACCGATTCTATCGAAACTTAGCTTACTTAGTTAATTCTGATGACACTACAACATAATAGAGACCTGGCGATATAAATACGTAAGTTCAGAAGTCTAAAACTTGTGTTTTGTCTGCTAAAAACTGTCTTAAACCAATATTTATATTATTGTCTATAAAATGAAGAACTGAAATTTTATTTAAGCATTACTGTTACTGCTAGCTTGCACCATCCCACTGCTGGGCACAGGCAGAGGCCTGTGCCCAGCAGTGGGACAACCCCATGACATCTAAATCTTTCGATCCAGGGCTACTGTGGAACACTGGACAGTTGTTTTCTCCAGCTCGTCCGTCACCGTCTGCCGCGACACCATCTGGCTGTGTCTTGGCTCAACAGTGTGGTTATTTTGGCCCACAGCTCATTGGGCATACGGCAGACGTGACCAGCACAGTTCCATTTCAGCTTAGCGGCTTTTTGAGCAACGTCAGTAATCCATGTCGTATCGGCACGCGTGCGAATCAGACGTGTTTTTATTAAACTAATTAGTTGTAATTTTAATCCCGAGAGTTTGTGTTGTTTACGCGATAAGCTACGCAGGTGGCCACCGGCCGAAGTGTGCGCGGGCGCGCGGGGCGCGTTCACCAGGTGTTGTTTATTTATAATGGAGCAAAGTACATTAAACGATACTGAATCGGAGGATGACGACCAAAACTTGATTGAGATGAATGAAACTGAAGATTTACCCACTACCGGCCAAAAAAGAAGTCGCGTTGAAGAATCTGATGAAGACTGGAAGATAGTAAATAATAGAGGAAAAGGTAAAAAATCTCGTTTGAATAGTCCGGAGAAGGAAATACCGAAATTAGAAGTTACGATATCATGCAGTGATAAACTTCCGAAATCTTTTGCATTGGCTAAACTATTAAAAGCAAATCAAATTAATAATATAGTCCACGTTAAATATCTGAGTTCATTTAGAGTTCGAATACAATTCCAAGATGAATCGAATATGGATAAGTTATGTTCATGTGAAGACTATATTGCCAAGAGTTGGAGATTTAGCAAGGCTATGGAAGTTAGTTACTCTTACGGCGTTATAAAGGATGTTGAGTTGGAACTGGAGGAAAAAGAGATAGTAAGCAGGTTATTTTGTCGTGATAATATTGAGATTATATCTGTGAAGCGACTAGATCGCCGTGACAAGGAAGGAGGCTGGTCTCCTTGTGAAGTAGTAAAAATTTGTTTTAAAGGAAATGCTTTGCCTTCATACGTTTATGCCGATGGTTTGAGGATAAAGGTCGATCCTTATATATATCCGGTTTCACAGTGTTCACGGTGCTGGAAAATGGGTCATAGACTTAGGACTTGTCCTTCCAATAAAATTATTTGTCCTAAATGCGGCGGAGATCATGCAAACTGTGAGACTAAAATTTTTAAATGCATAAATTGCTCAGGCAACCATATGGCCTTATCTAAAACGTGTCCTCTGTATTTAAAAGAACGTAAAATACGTGAAATCATGGCTGATTTTAATTGTTCATACAAGAAGGCCTTAACTGCGTACGTACCACCTTCTCCTCGTGTGAATGGTCAAGCTAAACGGACGGAAGTAAATAATCCAACTACGTATGTTTCTTCACTTGAGAATATCCCCACATGAGATTGTTACGGCTGATGCAGAGTTCCACGTCGAAGAAGCATCTTGCTCTACGAACCATTGCAATAGGACACCACTGAACAAGAAGAAGTCTTCGAAAAAGAAGCAAAACCTACCCGAGTTTCTATTAGAATGGCAGTCAAGTTTGGCACAGGAACCACCAATCGACGAAGATTACGAGTACGAACAAAGTGGTAACAAACAAGCAAAAGGTAACATTGAACATAGTACAACATGCAACGAATTACTATCGCGAATAAAAGAAGTTATTTTCCTTAAAAACCGTTCATGGTATACTAAAAAAAATAAAAAAAAAAATAAAATATCTTTATTTCAGACCTAAGCAGTCCATACGTAGTTAGTGGTTAGTAACAAACTGTGCTTACATGCTATGTTATTGTTGTTAGTACTTAACAACAATAACATAGCATGTAAGCACAGTAAAAAAAAAACACACACAGTAAAAATATCTTTAAGCTTTGTATCGAATGGTTTATACTATTGGTGGTTGACAAAATATCGGAATCTACGTTGTTGCAAATGGTTGTTAATTTCTTTAATGGATAACTGTACTGAAAATGTAAAATTGAACATTATACAATGGAATGCCCGTAGTCTTAAACCTAAGCTAGTAGCCTTTTCTCAGTTACTTAACCAAAATAAAATACACGTAGCTGCTATTTCGGAAACATGGCTAGAGCCCAACAGTCACCTTAAAATAAATAATTATAATATATTTCGTCAAGACAGGTACGACTCTTATGGGGGTGTGGCTATTGTTACTCATAAATCTATAAAATCTCAGTTGGGAAACTTTCGGATGTCCATTCCGGGATTCGAAGTACTTCATGTTAAAATTTTTAATTATTCTCTATTAGAAAATGTTATAATTGTATATTGCCCACCCTCTGTGCGGACTAATCAAAATGATTGGAATAATTTATTTTCGTCATTTATGAGGAAATCAATAATAATCGGTGATTTTAACGCTCACCATACGAATTGGTCCAATAAAACAGACCTGAGAGGTGTTCAAATTATAGACTCACTTGTAGATAATACGAGTAGTTATGTTATAATAAATAATGGCAGTGTAACTCGCATTGAATTGGTTAACGATACCTTGCAGGAATCTTCTCCTGATTTGTCCTTGGCTACATCTGATATTGCCCTTAATTTTAATTGGTCAGTTCTAAATGAAACTTTGGGAAGTGACCATTTGGTTATCAAATTGTCTTCTGAATGTTTTATGAATAAAAATGTTGTAGTTAAAAGAAATTTTAAAAATGCCGACTGGGATTCATATAAAATATGTCTCCAAGATATGTTTTCAAATTTAATACTTCCTACGGATCCTCAAAAAGCATATGATACTTTTATTGATTATATAAATTTTGCAGCAGACCTACATATCCCTTTTACTAAAATACCGCAAAATCCAACCTCAAAATTTTCCCCTAAAACATATTGGAATTCAGAAGTTTCTAAATCAGTTGCAGTCCGGAGATTAGCTCTATCCAATTATCGTAAAAATCCAAATCCCGCTAATTTAGATATTTTACAAAATAAAATTGCAACCGCACAAAGGTTAATACGGAAAGCAAGGCTTAGTGATTGGATTCAATTTTGTTCAACAATAGATTATAATATACCAGTTTCTGAAATGTGGCGCAAGATGAAATGGATGAAGGGTTACCGGGCTCCTAGAACTATTATAGATGGTACCAAAGCAAGTAACTTGATCCGCAGTCTTGCGCCAGATTATGTTATATCGAATCAACCAAAATTTACATTGCCTAATTTGATTCTGGAGACTAATATCTCCATACAGGAGTTAATGAAATGTATTAAAGCGAAGGATACATCTCCTGGATGCGATGGTATCTCATACTCCATGATTAAAAACCTCCCTAATAACGGTAAGGTCATTCTCCTATCGTTGTTTAATCAGTTTTTTTCACACAGTTTTACTCCCAATCAGTGGCGTGATATTGAAATAATTGCAATCCCAAAACCTGGAAGGGATCCCAATCAGATTTCATCATTGAGGCCCATATCCTTACTCTCGTGTGTGTGCAAAATTTTCCATCAAATTATTAATAGGAGGCTCGAATGGTTTTTAGAAAAACATAGTATGTTTTCACCTAACATGGTAGGTTTTAGGAAAACTAGAGGTTGTTTCGATAGTCTAAGCTGTCTAGTTTCTCGTATTCAAAAGGGGTTCTCTGAAAGGTTGCACACTATCGGCTGTTTTATTGACATAGACAGTGCATATAAGAACATTGATATATCGTCATTATTAACAATTTTATATAAAATGAATGCAGGGTCGAAAATATGTCAATACCTTTGGAATTTTTTGAAGGATAGGAATATTAAAATTAAAACCGAAATCGGATATATTACTAGAACTGCTTGTAGAGGTCTGGCCCAGGGCGACCCACTATCCCCACTACTTTTTAATGTGGCAACAATAAATATATGTAAAACTGTTGAAAAGGATGTTTTTGTTTCCCAATATGCGGACGACTTTGTTTTATATTGTACTTCTCAGTCTATCTATGAAGGTACTAGAATATTACAAAATTCTATTAATACCTTATGTGAACTCCTTCGGGACCTAGGCTTAACAATTTCTTCAAATAAAAGTAAGGTGT
Organism: Brachylomia viminalis; assembly: GCA_937001585.2. Taxonomy (NCBI): domain Eukaryota; kingdom Metazoa; phylum Arthropoda; class Insecta; order Lepidoptera; family Noctuidae; genus Brachylomia; species Brachylomia viminalis. The sequence continues at coordinate 1,102,111 of OW443307.2, read as the reverse complement.
GTATTTTTAAAAATAATTATTATAATGAAAGGGTGACTCTAATGGTGGATGAAATAGCATTAGAAAATGTACATTGTGTTAAATATTTAGGCATGTGGATTGATCGTAAATTAAGATGGACAAAACATGTTAATGAAATTAGAGAAAAAGCTTTGAAATTTTTAAGTATATTTAAAGTATTAACGGGATCTAGTTGGGGTATGCATCCATATTATTTGAGAATGCTATACATTTCTATCATTCGGAGTAGATTAGACTACGCAAGCTTTCTATATGATACTAGTGCCATGAGTAATTGTGCCAAGCTGGATATAGTCCAGAATCAGTATATGCGCATTATAGGGGGTTTTATAAAAAGCACTCCTATCCATGTCATGGAGTCAGAGCTATTGTTGCAGCCTTTATGTGTGCGTCGTGCCTTCCTTGCTGGTAAATTCTGGCTTAGGACAAAGTCACTCGACAATAATCCTATAACTTCGTTGTTAGAAGACCTAACAAACTGTAATCAAAATTTATATTGGAGAGGCAAGAAAACACCATTGTTAGTGACGATTCATATGCAGTTAAAATCACTGTCTGTTCACTCGAGCAAGCAGCTTGAGATGTTTGCTTTAGATACCTGGATTAATAATTTAGATGCAAGTAGTTTTATAAGTTTTGAAATTCATAACGTGGATAAACCTAAACGTCAATTTAAAAAGCAAAATTTATTGCTCATTTGTAATAAATTCTTACACGAAAGATATTCAGGCTTTTATAAAATATATTCAGATGCTTCCAAGGACAAACAAGGTATAGGCGTTGCTTTTCTAGACACACGAACAGAGGCGTCCATAAAGCTTAATGTAAATAATCTTCAAATATCCATTATGCACGCTGAGCTTATCGGTATTGCAGAATCACTGTCATACATTAGATCAATTAATACAGATATGAATTTTGTGATATTTACTGATGCTAAGAGTGCTCTTCATCATTTGGTGCGATGCACTCAAATGATCAGGGGTATTCCCTTGTCCTATTACATATTAAACACCTTATCCGAACTTAGTACTATAAATAAGAAAGTAATATTGCAGTGGATACCTTCCCATATTGGTCTAGTTGGTAATGAAACTGTAGATAAACTGGCCAGAGAAGCTGCGGTTGATGGTATTCAGTTCAATTGCTTACCTTACTACACGAATTTAATCGGCACTGTTAAAGAGTATTCTACCAAATTGTGGTCCGAATATTTTGACAAAAGATCACTTACCAAGGGAATTTGGTACAGAACCTTGCAACCAGCTTTGCCTCGAGCCCTTTGGTTTGAAAAATGCAATATGGGAAGGTATGACATTGTGACGAGTTTCAGACTTCGCTCAGGACACATTCCATTAAATAAGTTTGGATTCTTGATGGGAAAAGTCAACTCTTCGAATTGTACTGAATGTGATGTTATAGAGGACGTATACCACATCTTGACGGAATGTGTTCGCAACGAAGCATTTAGATATTTCGTACTCCAAAACTTGGTGTCCCCTTTCAATGTCGGATGGTGTAATAGCATTTTGTCTTTTCCTCTTTCAGAGGAGGCCAAATTGCTATATAGGCTTACACGTATAGGTATTAAGAATAGATCACCTTAAGTTAATTCACTGTATGATTTGTATTCTAGTTAGTTTTAGTATTGTGATGTGTATATTTTCATGCTTATTCTTACGGAGGTGACATGTTCAAATATGAACAAACCTCCATTAATAAATAAAGATTAAAAAAAAAAAAAAACGTCAGTAATCTGTGTTTTGGAGCGCAGCGTGGTGTTGCAAATATGGTCTGTCAATTTGACGCATAGAATACTGCGCTCCGTTACACGTTGGCAAACCGTGGGTTTGGCATTTTGAATGTTTGTCAACAAGTCTGGGATTCATATGTCAAAATGGGAAGTATGCACATGTCCATAATTTTCAGGTTTCCTTTCAAAAGCTTTTTCATGGACCACTAGCTTTTCCAAGCATTATCAGTTCGTCTTAAGAGTTTCTTGGCTTGTCTGGACCGGAAAGAGAATTTTGAGAGAGAGAGGCAATTAAAGCGTTGTTTAAAGTAAACATGTGAAGTTTTAATAATGTTTTGACTGCTGCATATATCCAAGTACACTGGTCTTCATAACTTAGTACCACCACACTTTAGAAAAAAAATAAGATAAAATAAATTTTGAAATAAAAAAGGTACCTACTATAGCAAATTTCATCAACTTTTTTTGAAATTGTACTTGTTATACATTACATTAAACATTAAATGGTTTTAACTTAACAAAAGATGAAAACCAAAAAATAGTCAATTTTTAACTTTCTGGCAAAAAACTCAAACAACATTTATAAGTATGTTTTACCCCTTACATATATACATTTCATCGGTATTGCCTCGTCGGGCTCTGAGTACAGCTTCGAGCTGGTTTGGCATACTGAACACACGCTTTCGGAGGCGATGTTGGGGAATATTCTTCCATCAGGCCTGGTTAAGGGCCTATAGGGTAATAGGAGGTGGTGTGCGGCTTCTAACCAGCCTCCCGAGCACATCCCAGGCGTGCTCGATCGGGTTGAGATCAGAACTTCTTGATGGCCAAGCCATCATGTTGATACCAACCTCCTGACGCGCTCCTGATACGCTGTGTGGCCGGACATCAGTATCGATGCATCACCCATATTTACTAAATATGGTCCTGCATACTCTTTAAGGATCTCTTGAGCGTATCTTTTCCCAGCCAGGGTGCCATTTTATATACATAAGTACATGTCCTATTTATTTTTTTAAACGTTGCCCCACGCTAGGAATTTCTCCTGAACTGTGGGTGCGTTTACAAACATTTAAACTCATTTACACAAACAGCCAGACCCGGAACAACTACTTATAGGTCATACAAATATTTGTTCCGTGCGGGAATCGAACCGGCGACACGCAGTGCTGCAGTCAATCGCTTAACTATTGCGCCAACCGTGCCGTCAAATTTTCTATGGCCACTAGATCTGTGCGACCTTCTGAAGAGATACCGAGCCATAACCTTCACCGTATTGTACCCTTTATGTGAATCAGGCTTGAATGTATCGCTCACCAGGTCACCTGCACTCTCTTTGCCTTCCGTCAAAAGTGAATAGTGAGAATCGAGACTCATCAGTGAACAAAATTCTTGTCCATTCTTCTTCACTCCACTGTATGTGTTCACGGGCGTAGCGCAATCTTGCTACTTGATGCCCTTTCTTGAGTTTTGGGACACTTGCTGGCCTTTGGGGCTTCAGTTTACTTCAGAAAGTCTTCTTTTAGCTGTATTGTCACTAATGTAGTCTCTTCAGGTCTGAAGAAGCCGTTGCTGGACTTCAACTGCACGGAGGTGGCGATTTCTGAACACACTGGAGACAATATAGCAGTCTTCTCGGGTACTAGTGCTCCTGGGTCTGCCATTACAAGGTCTCCGCAGATGGTTTCCAGTTTCTTCGTATCTTCGCTTCACCTGCCGGGCCGTTCTTAATGTGATACCCACCATTCTTGCAGTACGACGCACACTGATGCCTAGATCCAGAAAAGCCACGACTCTTGCACTTTTTTCAGGTGAAACAATCATGATAAGTAAAGTTTACGTGCTGCAGACACCTTGGCTTTTGAATCAAAATTCATCGATCTAAAAATAAATGTGAAAACAAGAACAGGAACAAAAAAGGTAAAACTAAGACAGCAATTTGAAAAGGAGTGTTTTTGTTTATAAAGTTTTTTTCAGCCATTCCTTAAATGAAAGTTATCGACTATAAAGTTTTTATATAAAAAATTAAATTCTTTTTCTAATCCTTTTTATTTCGAAAATATATCTTGTGTACTTTAAAAATTATTGCAATTTTTAAAGTGTGGTACTATGTTTTGAAGGCCAGTGTATATTCACATAATTTTAGGTTTGCCAAAGTAAGTTGTAAAGTTAGGTACTAGGCAAACTGTCAACGAGTTATCAGTTGTTTGTTTAAAAGCAAGTTTCGAAATAAGAAAAACATAATATTTAACAAAATCACCCCTGGTTAAATTTTTTGGTTCCTAATACTTACTTAATATATATTATTTTTTTACATTTCTACCATATACGTTACCATTTTGTAAGAAAGAAAGAAAAAGTATGCATTGCGACTCGCACAAGAATATCACAAACTAAACTAAACACACTCATTGAAACATAAAAGTAACCAAAGGGAAAATTAAAACAGAAAGTCCTGTACGAGGTCAAAAGGCCCCTTTCTCAGCATTATGTTGCGACATTTAAAAATAAGCGTCGCACCGCTGTTATTCTTATGGGGCCGGCTGTGATGTCACGGACAGACATGTGTGTTTTTTTTATTTTTTTTTATTTAAGATGGGTTTGCTCTTGACTCTAGTCTAGGTTAGTGGTGACAGAGACAGAGTCGACGATGGAGTGAGCTTACCCAGAAGAAGCCTGTTTACTCTTACTTTGAAGAGATTAGGGTTGTATGCGTTCGGAAACACAGACGCAGGTAGATAGTTTTAGAGTTAGAAAATATTTAATAAATATAATAAAATTAATGTTTTGCATACTTACCTGTTAATTGGTTTGCTTTGGGAGGCTCATGAATGACGCTCATGACACATCATTAATCCTTCGAGCTGTTTCTGCAGCGCTGGAGCCACAGTGGAACACATATTCGTCAAAAACGCGATATTTTAAGTTTTCCATATTGTGAACAGAACGATGTCAAAGAAAAATTTAATCGCGAAAACAAATGAATCACTAAACCCAAAACACACGTCTAAATTTGAATTTGGAATTCCTAACTAAACGCCAGTATTTGAGATCAAAGTGGCCAGTTCGACGAAACGCAAAATGTAAGGACATTTTTGCTTGCTTTTTTTTGAACTTAATTGATAAAATTACTGTGACTTACGGACATGGCGAAACTATAACTTTTCTTCCTTGTTTTACGTAACTCAAGTGTCATAGAGAGGTCAAACGGAATCTTGCTATGACGGCCTACAAATTCACTTTGGTACCTACAAACCTACTAAAACAAAAATACGAGACAAATAAGTAGGAGACGAACAATAATACAGGCGGTAGGTAAACCATAAGAATAATACCTAAATAATAAGTGGGAAAACCTTGTCACCATCTTAGTTATATTACCTACCTCGTAACTAAATACTTCTGTAATAAGCATTAAAAATGTGTAGGAATTGGTAGATCAGATATAGATAATTACCGGACCAGATCTTTTGGTTAAACGTAAAAACGTTTTCTATTTTTCACTTTTTAGTACCTACCCCACACTAATTCGAAAACGATCGTCTTACACGTCCACGACTGTTTTAAGGCGGTTTTTTTTATTTAAAAATAATTTATTGTTGACTTTTTTTAAACCGATTTCGATAAAATTTCAATGAAACCTTGGAAGAGAGAGAGAGAGAGAAACAAAAAAATCCAAATCGGTTCAGGCGTCTTCGAGTAATCGGTGAACATACATAAAAAAAGATTGCGACGAATTGAGAACCACCTCCTTTTTTGAAGTTGATTAAAAAGAGATCTCCTTGGTTTTCCTTCCATTATTTGTACACACAATACAACAGTTTGGCATATTTAAAAACGATTCAAAATTATTAAAACAAAAAGTCCGCCTCGTATTGCTTCCGGTGGCTCAAACCGGTTTGTCCCAAAAAAAAAACATTACATCTGTCTAATTTTACAGTATTATTGTGAATAATACAATAAAAGTGCTCTCTGGTAGTCAATTAACGACATTTGGAGAAATAAAGATAAACTAATGTTTTGAGTGGTATACGAGTTTCAATTTTCACAAATGACAAACAAAATGCGAAACAACACTGCTGTCTGTACCGGTTCCGCAAACATTCGCTTCTACACGCTCGCCACCATTGCCAGCTGCGTGCAGATCACGGGTACTTGTTGTAACGTTCCTTAAAGCCAAGCGCACATTTCAGCCGCAACGGACCGCAGCGCAACGCATCTTCATACATAAAAGCGCGGTGCGGCCGGCCTGTAGTGTCGGTTGGTTGATAAAAATGTTTAAAAGTGATGTAGGAGGATTTTTGCAATGCGTTACGATGCGGCGCGGCGCGGCCCGCGCAAATGTGCCTTAACAATTGAATCCGATAGCGAATCGAACGGTTGTTAATAGCTATTGTGTCGTTGTTGTGTTGTGAGTGTTGTTAGAAGTCTGTACTGTAATAATATTAATATGTTTCAGTACTATGGTGCACCGAACATTTGAATGCTGACAACACAGAAGATTATGTGTAGGTAAATCATAATAAAATATAATTGTTTAAATATTGACATCTCATCATCATCACCGAAGCTCGACATGGGCACAGTCACGTAGTTCACGGGTGGCTGGAATCACGAAAAAGATATTTAAATAATAATAAGACAAATGTAAGTAATACGGTCAAAACTGACCTACGAAATAATAATATACGAATCTCAAAATATTTGTAGTATTAAGTAATTAAGTACTACATTCTATAGTAAAATAAAAAATTTAATTCACCACATTATTACAAATTAATACTTCTAATTAAGAAATTACAAATATATAAAAAGAATAGGTATATGCATGTTTTAATTTTGTATTTTTAATTGATTGTTTACACCGTTAATAGTAAAAATATAAATGCTGTAATTAAGTCTAATCAAATATTTAAAATACAGAATAATGTTGAGCTGTTTAAACGCCGCCGAACATCGCCGCAGTCCATTGTTTACTACATGTGTTCTTCACTTATTTCACCATGAAAAAAGCTCAAAAGCCAGTTCATAAGTATTGCATTGTGCCTGAACGCAGAAACACTATCAGAACTGCATCTGATAAAGTGTTTTTTCCAGTCTCGATAGGTGCAAAAATAAAGGTGTAAGGTTATCAAAAGAGATGAAGTATCTGCAACAACTTGTTTACATTGTTGTGAATAAAAAAATATAGGTTACCTATATTTACTGCTCATCATATTTAGGATTGTATTTATGGCCAAAATCACGTACATAATGTGTTACTATAGAATAATAATTACCTTGCAGCTTTCACTCTTTTTACTTCAGCGGAAGTAAAATTTGGATTTGAAAGAAAATAAAACGACATCATGATTGGATCTATTCTCGGCAGATTATCCGATTGTGCCTTTACATAACCACGTCATTTTCATGATTTCTAATCTCACTAGTATGCTAAAATTACACATAAACAATAAATGAATTCATAACACACTTTATTACTATGTTTTCTAATCAAAAGCCCGCAATGTCATGCAAATGTAGGTAAGCAATACGAACTTGTTGACATAGTATTTGACGTCACGTTTCGTTTTAAATACCAATGCCGTTTATCAATGGTGTTGCGTTTTAAAAATTAAAATTTAATTTAATTTGAAGTTTCGGAATAAAAATATATTAACCATATTAATTATCATGCAAATTCCCTATTACAATAAAGAACTTAGGACGCACATGATCGTTAATACATTTAGTGTTGTTTCCGCTATACGTCCTAAAGAGCTCGATTGGTATCGGTATTCTAAGGACGCGCACGTTAAATATAAGGTTTCTTGGAAATATAATTATAGTTTGATAGACGGCACTAAGTTAAACCGTGGTTACGGTACGGTCTTAAATTAAGAGGTAAAATACTTGAGTTTAGAATAATAAATATCTGGAACATCCCCCGACCGTCGTGTGCCGTCGAGACAGGAGTACCAGGTTTAGAAGTGCAGTCTCGTCGCAGGCCGAAATGTTATTTATTACAACTTACGAGCTAGACAATTAGCCCGGGGGGTGAGGCAGAAATTCGGCTTGATAAACACGGTCAATACCCAAGACAAATAATAGGATATAAATACAAGTAGAAATTTTAATAAAAATACAGAATAATTTTTCTCATACTATGAGAAAATTTTACATACCATTTTATCGTAGATAGGATTCTTATTGGTATAAAGCACTCGAAGACAAGCGTACGTTTCACTGAACGTTCCTATGACTAAGAAATAGAATATAATATCGAAGAAAAGATGCTGCACTTTCGATAATTTGCACGAATAAAACAAACACGTACCTAGTTTACAACGGAATAAGTTCTATTAAAGTCACTGGACACATCGACTGATTGCCGTTATTGGCCTATATTGGCCTAATCAAAATATCAACTAACCATTTGGTTTTACGAATTTTTCTGCAATGACATCCCTTGTAAAAAAAATCTAGCACGTCAAAAACACGCATTTATATTATTTCTATTAATATCACAATCACTCTCATTCAACATAATCATTGTGCAATAAGTAAATTAGGATTAAGTCAACGTCGAATCCCGTTAAGTCGAAAGCAAAGCTCACTTAAAACAAAAAGGTAAATCGCATTCAGTTAAATAAAAACATATTTATTTTATTACTGAAATCGCTTTTTTGGTGAATACAAAGTGTAATTTATTCAGTTGAATCAATTCCATTCAACATAAATTATTCTGTACTTTCTAATATCTGTAATGTGTTTCTAATACACTTCTCATAAAAAAAATCGAAACACCTCTGAAGTTTGGTTTTGTATGAGTTTTATTGCCTGTTAATTGCGGATAATAAAAGGTTTAACAAATATTAATTAATGTTTAAAATTAAATTTCATTAGCTATCGTGTTTTATTCAACAGGTATGTTTTTACCATACAGTATCTCATATTTCCTCTTCGAGCTCTAATGTCTGCCCTCATGCGGTTTCTCATGGAACGGATGAAAGTCACAATCTTGTGTTGTGGGGTATTATCACACTCTTCTTATATAGCAGTTTTAAGCTGACCAAGCGTCTCCGGAGCAGGATCTTTCGCTCTAACTCGTCTTTTCTACTCATTCCATAGGTGTTCTATGGGATTCATATCTGGGCTTCTTGCTACCTAGCCCATAACCGTAACACCGACTTCGCTCAGGTATTCACTTACAATGCGCGTGGTATGAGCTCTGGCATTGTCCAGCATACAAATAAACTCTTCGACAATAAAATGTGCGTAGGGTACCACATGAGGCTCCAGATACTCTTCGATATAACGTGACCCATTTAATGATAGTAAGCGAGGTCCAGATACAAAAGCAAGTTCAGTTTTTCAATCGACGCTTATGCCTCCCCAAAACGTCCATGAACCGCCACCGTAACTCACTCTTTCTTCAATGCAGCACTATGCAAAACGCTCTTCCTCTCTTTGATACACCTTCTTTCTTCCTTCGTTACCATACAGCATGATCTTACCCAGGTCAGAAAAGAGAATTTGTTCCATTGAAGGTATGACCAATTTAAGAGCTCACGTGCAAAGTTAAGGCGCGCTCTTCGGTGGTCTACCGTCAATTTTGGTTTTTGAGGTTTTAGGCCACGCTCCTCCAACCTACTAATGGTAGAATCGCTCACAATCAATCTTTGAACCTCACGGAGCCACTGCTGCAGTTAAATAGAGTTAAAGTGACGATTTCTTAGAGAAACTGACGCCATGTACCTGTCATCTTGCTCAGACGTGACTCGATATCTATCAAATCCTGGACGGCGAGTAAACATACCAGCCTCCGTGTCACTCCTCATTAGGCATGAGATATTATTTGTTGTTGCTGTCAATTTATTTTTTTAAATTCTGATTTTAATGGACTTTGTAATTAAAATAATATAATTGTGTAGGTTAAAATTAAATATTTGCACACCAGTAACGGTAGAATGTAAAGGGGCCATTATAGATTTAAGATCATACATTTGTATACCTACATTCTGGCAAATAAATGAATTTGAATTTGAATTTAACGCTGATACACTCTATTGACAGCAGAGAGGCTAATATGCAATCGTGCAGCTATAACACGCTGACTATGCCCTGAATCCAGCAACGCCATGACTTAGGCGGCTTCCGTTGACGAGGTATCCATATTTTTTTGCAAAAAATATATTTGGTAGGATGACATAGAGCTTAATGTAAACAATCACTATTAAAAAAACGGTATTTTCTGCAAAAAAAATGTGATTAAATGCAGAAATTATGACACACGGAAAACAATATCTACATTTATTTATAGGACGAAAATTCGTAAATTTCAATTCAAATTTGGAATTGTGGTACACCATTGTATAGCCTAAACTGCCAGCTATTTATTGGCGTATTTTTAAATGATATCAGGCCTCTTTTTTATTTAAATGTCGTTTTTTTTTATGAGAACTGTACGTGAACCTGCTGCAAGAGTACTTCCTTGTAGTGCAGTTGGCTTCGGTACTCTTCAAGCGGTGATGCCGGTTTTACTTCTAAGCTAAAATTTGTAGAGTACTCGTAGATACCTAATCAGTTGACTTCTACTTTTACTATAATAATGTTTTCCTACATACGTACAAAAAACCTCCAAAGTCGACGTCATTATTTAGAACTTCTAGCTTTAATAGTTTCACATTTGTTCATGGTTGCCCTGTTTGAACATAGTCTTTGGTCGCGTACTTGTACTGCATTACTTTAACTGTATTACTAGTCCTAATTACCAATTTACTGCTCTCGTTATCTGAGTTATCACTACTCACACTTTCTAGGCATAAGAAAAGATCGACCACCACCACTCAGAGCTACGATGATTATCTCAAGGAGAAGAAAGCGAAACTATTGTATTTTGAATACTATCCTAATTACGGTTACGAGCCGTACTGGGCCGACGGCGAGTGGATGCTGAGTACTACCGCAGCTGAGGGTACAACGACAAGAAAGATCAAAGTATGTGGCGAGGGGTGTGGCTATCTTTATCGAAGGTACGTGGACTATCTATAGCTTTTTATTTTTAGGATTCCATACCAAAATGGCACACTTTAGAGTAGTGGTGGCCCAGTGGTAGCGGCCCCGACTTACGAGTTGTAGGTCGTGGGTTCGAACCCAGGCACCAGCCTGGCACCAGCATTACTTTGTGTAATTTATTTCATCATCACTGCTCTCAAAACGGTGAAAGAAAACATCGTGAGAAACCGGCATATCCTAGAACCAAACATTTGAAGACATGTATCGTGCTGTGACACCTACCAACCCGCACTGGGCCCGCGTGGTGGATTACGGCCCACTCTCTCACACAGAGAGGAGGCCTGTGTCCCTGCAGTGAGAACTTTAAGGTCTAATTATGCTTATGCTATACCAAAACGGCAAAAAAGGAACTATGTTGGTGCGACTTCGTCTGTCTGTCTTAGCTGCTTATTAAGCAACCACCAAATTTGGAATAGATATAAAAAATGTTGTCCATTTACATAGGACATGTATTCAATCAAACCTCTAATAATTCCCATTTTATGCTTCTAAAAATATTATCGAACTATAATAATTATAATGATTTTTGTGATCCTAGTATGAAATGATTCCTATTTTGGGGTCCTAAAAATACTAAACAGTCAAGTAACCGCAACCAAATTAGATGTTGCGGTTGGCGGCCGCTGGCGCAGCACCACTCGCTTGGGTCGCGCGTGGTTAGTCCCAGTTCTAACCTAACCTAATACGTTTATCTGTATCAAATCGCAGATACTGTTGAAAATATTAAAAATGCTAAAAAAAATGATCACAAACCAAAAGACACAACAATAAGCGAATCAAACAAATATAAAAAAAAACCTAATCCCTTTGGTCAGGGTACCCTAGCTTAGTTACTGCGACCAACTGTGAGAAATGGCCAGAAAGTTAAAAAGAGACTCAATAATTTAAAAAAATGTGCATCAAGAAGCACCACAAGTTTTTAAACGTTCAGTAAATTAAAAAAGAGTCCATCATTAGTAGGTCAATAAGTTTTTAGAGCATCAATTAAATATTAACCTTTATATAGCAAGTGAAACAATTAAAAAATATATACAGGGTGTGGCGTAAATAGTGGTTCAACGTTAAGGGATCGACACACCGTAGATTCAGCTATCACATACCACAAATATTTGAACCATTTTTTACCATAGGTCTCGGAATAAAATCGTTTTTATATATATTTTTTTAAATTTAATGACGCCTTTTTTTTTTTTGAGGATGGGAAATCATCAAATTACCCCTCCCGCTCTGGGTGGAGCGGAAGGGAGTGTCAGACTCTTACTGACTAAAACCCACCCGTGTTCCTTCCTTGGCCCTTTATGTTCCGGGTCAGCGGTACCCCTTTCGGATGATCCCGCTTTAATGACGCCGATTTAATGACGCCTTGCGTTACTAATTTGGCTGTAATTTCAACAAATGAATTTTTTTTTGTTTGTATTTTTGCTGAATACACGTGCTGCAATATCACGTCCAAATAAATTTTAAAAAATATTTAGATATTTATATTTTTTTCTATAAATTTTTTGAGTAATCTTAGAGATATTTAAGAAAAAATGTGTTTATTTCAAATTTCAACTCTAATATCTAGACAATCATGTTACTTGGGATGCGAATGGTGTAATAAAAATATGTACTACATACACACACCGTCGTCGCTGCCAATTATTTTGAAAACTTCTCCAATAAATGCAAATTCTAACACGGTACAAATAAAACTGATTCCATAATTTTAAAAAGAGTTATTGGCACTCTAATTGAAAAAGAGTTGAATAAAAAATACACTTTTTCATTTAAATACGTTACAGGTATTGCAAAATGTTTCGGACCAAATTAGTTTTTTTTTTCTTTTTAAATTATTTGAATAAAATAATTATCAACAAATCAACTATTTTTAACCGACTTCAAAAAAGGAGGCGGTTCTCAATTCGAATGTATGTTTTGTTTTTTGTATGTTTGTTACGCGATCATTCCGCCAAATTATGAATTAATTTTTATGATTCTTTTTTTGTTTGGTAGGTCATAATTCGGAGGGGGTCCCGTATAAATTTTATCAAAATCGGTCGAGCGGTTTTTAATAAATCAATATTAAATTATTTTCAAATTAAAAAAAAACCGGCTTCAAACGGACGTGAGCGTGTAATACGATCGTTTTCGAATTGGTGTGGGGTAGGTACCATAACTAAAAAGTGAAACTACAAACTGAAAAATAACTTAAATTTCGGAAGTCGGTGGAAAAAAACTAAAATATTCTGCAACCACATTTCTTCTCGAACTCCAGTCCTGGAGTGACGTCTCTCTCTCAGCAACAGCAGCAGGTCGTTTTGTAAATAAATCAAATATCTTTCTACATTTAAGGGTTCCCGGTAGCTAAAACGGGTTGACTAATTTGCCCATACCTGTCCATAGATTGATTTTAAATTGGCGCTGGGGTCGGTCTTGTCATCGAATCTTTTATTAATCAAAATCACCTTAGTGTTATTTAAAATAATATATTAAAAGGCTTAAAAATAAAACCAACAAATTATCTCTATGATTTAGATGGATTGATTTCTTTGCTTCGTAATGCAATCTATGAAAATATCTACTGTGTCAGTAAGGTTGTCATACTTTTCAGTGGTCATTTCACTTGTCTCATTATCAAAATCCACTGAGAAAAGTATTACTTATGTAATAATAGTTCTATGTCAAAATTGGTATTTTTCCGTTTGAGATTAAACGATGTAATTTTTACTCGATATTAGCGAAATCATCATCCGACAGGGCCTCATAAAGTTCTCAATGGTGTGTAGTCCGTGCACCCACACCAGGCCAGCATGGTGGACTAGGGTCTAACCCTTCTCATCCTAAATTGTCTTAACACAGAAGCGCTATTATTTATTTATTTATTTAACACTTTAAGCACACAAATGTACAGAGGCGGACTTAATGCCACCAGTTTTCAGTGTTTCTACCAGTCAACCTTTGGGTGATGCAGAGACAAACAGTGGCAGGTGCAAATTATAATGATATTTTAGGTTAAATAATTTTAAATAATATATAGACACGTATAAACTTATTTAGTCTATAAATACATATAATACATATAACTAATTATATATAAATATAAGCACAAATAAATGTACATAAATACACGAGTATGTTAAAAACAAATAGGACAAACAATGAGAAAACATTACCGCTGTGATGATACCGCTAGCTTCTTACGAATGTGCTCGCGAACTTTAGTTTTAAAGGATAATCGGTTGGTTGCCATCCTGATTTCCTGGGGGAGTGCATTCCACAGAGAGATAGATTGAACAAAGAAGGAAGAGTGAATGAAGTCTGTGCGGTGAGTGGGACATAGAAGAAGACGATTGTGTGAAGAACGTAGATTTCTATTGTGTTTGGCGCAAATGTACTGAAAGTGGGGGGCTAGATAACCAGGGGAAGAGGGAGAATCAAGAAATGAAAACAAGGTAGTCAGCGCCCTTTGCTCTCTGCGCTGGCGTATGGGCAACCACTTTAGAAGCGACCGATGCGCAGAGACGTGATCATATTTACGCAGATTAAAAACAAATCGAATGCAGTTATTCAGAAGACGGTCAAGTTTGTCGAGGAGATCTGCATTCAGGTCATAGTAGCACACATCACCATAATCGATGATAGAGAAAATTAAGGATTGCACAAGCATTGTCTTCGTACTTGATGGTAATAAATTTTTCAGTCTGTACAGAGCCCGCAGCGTGCCGGTAACCTTCTGGCTTACCCTAGTGACTTGAGTACGCCAGTTCAGGGTACTATCAATGTGCAAGCCTAGGTTCTTTACGTCAGTGCTAAAAGGAACGATCGTACCATTAAAGAGGACAGGTGGCAAGGTTGTACCATCCAGCTTGCTAATACTACGAGAACTACTAATGATGATCGCCTGACACTTCGTAGGATTTACAGCTACACCAAATCTGTCAGCCCAGGTTTTTATGGCTATCAAGTTCCTATTTAATCTGCCGATAATATAAATATAGATATAGATTATATTATTATTGTTATTATTCGACTGAACGCATGGTGCAGTTGGTAGCGACCCTGCCTTCTGAGCCGCTAGTCCCGGGTTCGATCCCCGGACAAGTCAAACATTTGTGAGCATGAACATGTCCGTTTGACCTGTGTCTGGGTGTGTATATGTATATAAGTCATCAGGTTACCGTAGTACAGGTTCTACCTAGTTCGGGACCTGAAGACCTTGTGTGGATGTTGTCTCATATTATTATTAATTACAATGAGAATAAATTATTATATGTACCAAAGATCCTTATTTGCTCCTGCAATTTAGGATTTTACAATCATGAAGCCGGTAAACTGCAGAATTACTACCTACTGAAAGTTATTGCGTCTCTTCCGAGGCGGGCCAGTAAACTAGACACAGATTGGATTGGACCTGTTAACCTTTTGTAAATAGTCGCTCCAGCAGGCCGGAATAGACCCCGGCCGGCCGGCCTGGCCGGGTGTATTAGGTAGAGAAATAAAATAATAATAAACTTATATTTATTTGCACATATTTGTTCTACCTCTTAATTTTCAACATCTGCCCCTATCAAGAAATTGTGCAGGTGGTAACACGAGTATGTTGTTTTGATGCCGAGCCCACCAAATATACCATATGCTTGTCGTTACATGGCTCTCGGAGAACATTTGCAATGTCAACCAATCTATAAATATTCCCATACACAAAAGTGGTAAAAGAGATTGTGTCAATAATTATTGTCCAATTTTACTCCTACCATCGCTGTCAAAAATCTTGGGACGATCGGAAGCTCGTAATTTTTTTGAAAATAAAAAGCTACTTACGGATGCCCAGTATGGCTTTAGACCAGATGACGCGATAAACAACATTACTGAATTCATCCCCATGAAATTGGATGAGAAAAAGGCATGCCTGACAAATTTTCTAAATCTGGCCTTTGACACAGTCTCTTCTGTTAAACTCCTGACAAAGCTTGAAAGCATGTGTATAAGAGGAACGGAACTGATCCTTTTCAAAGACTTCCTCTAAAATCGCATGTAAAGGGTATGGATAGGCAACACTGTAAGCGGGAAGAGCTCGGTGATCGTCGGAGTTCTTCAAGGCAGTATTTTGGGCCCATCCCTATTCCTGTACTGTATAAATAACATCTGCAAACTTAATCTCCAAAAATACCTCATACGCTGATGACACAACCCTTACCTTCTATGGCGACACCTAGGACGAAGTCTTCAATGACATCCAAGAAGGCTTCAACATGCTCTGCCACCAGCATGCCTCAAACCTGCTAACCCTAAATGCCACTTAAACCTTTTTTCTAACTTTTTCATTACGAAACATAAAAAACACTGAAGACTTATGGGGGATTTCCGCTAAGGTTCTTGGATATATCATTGACTCAATTGCACGTGTCCTAACAGGCAAATTTATTCAATGTTTAGACAGTGCAGCGGTACGTTTTCAGATTTAATTAAATATAGTAAAGTAGTACCAATTTTCAAATCAGGTAGTACGAGTGATCCCTTTAAGTATAGACCTATATCTGTGCTACCAGCATTGAGTAAAATGTGTGAAAATATCATGCTAGACCAAAGGGTGTCACATTTTAACTCAAATGGGTTCTTACATACATAGTCGCCAGTTTGGTTTCACGAATGGTAGTTCGACGACTGATGCGGGAGGAAAACTCATCAGTCACAGTTTGGAATCATGTGAGAAGTCCGCGGATGCAATTGGCATTTTCGGTGACCTCTCAAAAGCATTTGACTGCGTTGACCACAATACCTACACTGATCAGTAAATTACACCACTACGGAATTCATGGACAAGCTGCTGATATTGTTCTTTCCTATCTATCAAACAGACAGCAAAAAGTAAACGTTAACGGGGTGACGGCTTGGGGGTCCTTAGTTAGGATGGGCGTGCCTCAAGGTTAAATTCTTGACACTATCCTACTTCTAGTTTATATGACGACCTTCCTTACATGATGGCTAACTTATCGGATATAATTTTATTCGCTGATGACACTTCTCTTATTTTTTAAATAGATAGAAAAAATGCGGATGTCACATATATGTCAACGATAGTATGACTGGTCTTTCAAAATGGTTCGGAGCTAATAATCTTTTACTTAATACGAACAAAACTAAATGTATTATGTTCTCATTACCAAATATACCCCAAGTGGGTCTTAATTTAAAACTTGGTGGCAAGAAACTAGACGCTAACGGAATTTGTATTTCTAGGAATTACTTTAGATTCTAAATTGCAATGGGGCGCCCACATTAGAGCTATTTCAGGTAGATTAAGTTCAGCTGCATATGCAGTAAGAAAAATAAGGCAGTTGACTGATATAGCCACCCAGCAACCAGCATATATAGTAGAGATAACAGCAGATAATAGCAACCAGGTAGGTTAGTATAATTTGTTTATTTCCACAGTATTATATCTTATGGCGTTTTTCTATGGGGCTCGGCAGCTGACGTAGATTCGATTTTCATTTAACAAAAAAAGGGCAATCCGCGCTGTCTATAATATGGGTCCTCGCGAGTCTCTTAGAAACAAATTCAAAGAAATTGACTAACTCTGCCTTCCCTTTATATCTTAGAAAGTATTTTGTACTTTCGCAAACACTTAGGACTTTTCAGAATAAAAAGCGATTTCCATAATATACACGTAGTAAAAATGAAATTGTGATACAAAAATTTAGATTAACTAAAACAAGCAAGTCGTTTCTTACAAACAGTATCCGCTTTTATAACAAGTTGCCAAAGTTCGTTACAGAACTTAGCGATGAGAAGTCCCAAACCCACATCAAACGTATCCTTTACATTGTAGCGGCATCTAAATCGCCACATGCGAACTACGTTACACTGATGACACGCAAAATCCTGCATCGCACAAGCAGAGTTTACCGCGCAACTGGTATATATACAACGTCCCGACATCAATCGTCGGGCAGTTGCCCACCAGACACGACACCCATCTGGTCGGAGGATCCTCCTTTTACTATGGGTATGAGTGAACTTTACACCCTGTTCCTCATACCGTCTATACTGGAGAATTCGAGACTTCGAACAAGGACATTGACGCAGCCTTCGAGCAGCTAGTTCAGCGTGACGTCATCACCATCCTCAAGCTTTCGAGCGGCGAGTCCAGCCAGCCAGCACCCACGGCTTCAAACGGGTGTCCTGCACCATGCAGCGAACGCGCATTCCTGGTCATCACCTTCAGCCGCATCAGCAACCTTGGCACAGCACACTGCACTTTCAGCCGGTGAACAAGCAGAGCCATTCACACCTCTCCTGGTCGACGCCAGCAGTCAGCCTTAACCCGGCGCTGTACCACATCCGACGCACTGGAGCATAACGCAGCGCCACCCCGACTCACCGGGAAATCACTGCAAACAGTTCTGACTCACCGTGAACTATGCGGCACCTGGTTCCGACCCACTGGAACCTGAACTGGCACTGGCAAGTATCGCAAGATACACGACTCAGCCCACTATTGACCTCCGGTCTCCGGAGGGGAGTAATGTAGCGGTATCTACATCGCCACATGCGAACTACGTCACACTGACGTCACGCAAAATCCTGCATCGCGTAAGCAGAGTTTACCACGTAACTAGCATATATACAACGTCCCGACATCAATCGTCGGGCAGTTGCCCACCAGACACGACACCCGTCCGGTCGGAGGATCCTCCCTTTTGTATGGAGGTATGAGTGAACTTTACACCCTGTTCCTCGTACCTCTATAACATACTCGTAAAGATTACGAGAACTTTAGAAGGTTTCCGCGGCAGAAGACTCAATAAGGGGATACCTGTATATAAATAAGGGTTTGATTGGAACTGTAACTGTATCTGTAGATCTGGGTGAGCAAAGCGAGCATACCATGGCAGTTACATCCTTGGTTCTACCTTCTCGAGATTCACGGAGCGAAGTGAGCCCACTCTTGACAAGATTGGCCGTTTAGTTTATGAATATGCATGTGTGTTGCACTCGCTTGTCTTGTGGAAGGGGGCTCGCATTTTTCGCTCATTGTTTGAAAAGGCGCGTTCTGCTCAGTCATGTCGACTGGGGGCTCGTTTCGTTCGCTCATCACGAAAATGTGCCCGCTACACTGGGCTGAGTTAGAGAATCCCATCGTTAATGCCCGGTTCCTATATTTGAAAAACGATCCGTTTTGGTTACGAATGGTAGTTTAATCTACGAGGCGTAAGCTAAAACCGTTCCTATAATAAACTTCTCGTTAGGCAACCTACTGACGGCTAGTTACTAACGGATGGGAGGGTTACCGATAGCGGACAGTAAGCGTTTAGTATGGATATGTCAGTTTATAGCGTTCCTATATATACTCGTATTTTATCCGTCAGTAGACTGTTCAGATTATTATTCGTAATGTCACTTGGTTACCCCTCAATTTCCGTCAGTTAAAAGTTTTCGTTTCACTGCTACAGTAATTTTGAATATGTCCAGTTCATCAGAGAGTGATAGAGAAGTGTTTGATATCATATCGAACTCCAGCGAGATTGATGAAGAAGATAATAGGCGCCAAAGAACATTCAGAGAAAGAGTGAATTATTTGGTGACGCTTGATTCGTATGAGTTTCAAGTTAGATTCCGTCTAGATAATGAATCAGTTGAGCAGGTACTCATAGAAATCCATCCACATAATGAGTAACAGGAGCAAGGTCTTGAAGGATCTTGAAGGCTTTGACAACCCTAAATTCAACCTCAGTAAACATAACCTAAATTATGTATTGTTTTTTTTAGGAATCATGGGATATCTCCTCTGCATCAACTATTTTTGACATTAAGATTTTACGCATTAGGTACAATGCTAATATCAGTGGCAGACTTTGTTGACGTCTCAAAATCGTCAGCTTGTCGCATTGTGCGTGACATTAGTTCTGCAATTGCTAAGCTGTATAGCAAATATATCTATATGCACACCGACACAGAAGGGGAGTTCTATAATATAGCTCGGTTCCCACGAGTACTTGGTGCAGTTAATGGTACACACGTCAGAATCCAATCCCCATGTAGGTATTAATAAAATTAAGTAGGTTGTGTTACTTCCAAAAGTAGGTGTGTACTTATTCATAATTTCACCAGTAGGTATATTACTAGCCTTTTTTTCAACTAGGTGCTCAGATTGGAGAAGAATTCAGAAACCGAAAAGGATACTTTTCCCTAAATGTGCAAGGGGTATGCAATGCCAATATGATTTTCATGAATGTGGTGGCTCGTTGGCCAGGCTCGGCTCATGATGCAACTATATTCAACTGTTCAGAACTGCGTGGTAAAGAAACGATGCATACTCAGCGATGGCACGGTAATAATATCATAATATTACCGTGGCGATGCAGCGATGGGTTGCTGGGAATGCACCCAATGTCGAGTCAATCAAATGTCGCGCTGAACGTTCCATTCTTGTTGTGTATTGTTTATGCATTTAAAAAGTTTGGTAAGGAAAAAAATTATCACGAAGATGCCTGTGACAGTATAGTTCTAATAAACAGCATAAGTTAAGAGAACTATAATTACAATTCGTAGGTATGTAAATCCTTATTTCGTCTTGAACTTTATCCAATCATAAAGTTCAATCCTGCTTATAACGAAACGCACATCTGGGAGAGAAGAGGGCTCGTCGGTATTTCAATGACATCTATGACCAACGGATATCCGTAGGTAACAGGTACAGAAAATAAATTGTGGAACGCTATTAACGACTCGTAGTTGGTAAGGGAAAAACGGACAGTTACTTTTACGGATGACGATCCGTTAAATATAGGAACCGGGCATAAGTCAGCTTAGCTTGATGTGAATGTGAGCACCTTTCATTAGTTGGGATTGAGCAAGCTTGGCGTGATAGTGGCTGGTAAAGTGCTAGCACTGACTAAGGATTGTTTAGGGAACTCCTCTCACTAGGTTAGGTCAGATTAAAGTTGTGACCGAACGTTTTCACGAAAACAAACGGCGTGGACTCTAACTGCGCCTACTACATGTTTTTAAACTACTTGTTATAGGATACATGAAGTGTGTGGCCGATTGTCAAACGACTTGGTTCAAGACCCCTATGGCTGCGGGATTGTATATTGGGACTGGCATTCGGCAATGAAGTGCTCGGGCAAACCTGGCGATAACTTCAATCGAGTGTACAGAACCTTCGACACTTACTGCGATTTCCTCGCTGCTCAGTGCAGGTCCAAATTTCACGATGATCAACGTAAGATTATTTTTAATTTCGTTTAATCACATATTACATGACGTGATGGCCCAGTTGTTAAGGAGCCTAGAACTCATGCACGATCTTATGGATTTGAAACCGTAGACTTCCATCACTCAAATACTATGTACATGTCTTTAAAGTACTCAGTAGTAACAAAATAATTATAAGCTGGCCAGTTACCCTATTAAAACTCCGTATTACGCTAGGCAAGCTCCGGCCTACTGTACAAATAGGTAGGTACCAACTTGAATGTTCATAATAGAGCTGTTTTGTATTAAAACAAAACAGTTATTATATTATGAAAAACACATAGCATTGGTTGAAGATGCAGTCTAAGATTTCACCTTATACATGGTGTTTTTGACAGCCCTCCACAAAAACACAGGATTGATTCAGCTCCTTATTCTGAATCATATCCCACTGGAAATTTTCTCAGGAAAAAAAAATTATGCCGTAACGTAACGTAATGTAATAAAAGACGCGGCCCAGGTGCGCCGGGGAGCGCGCGGGGGGCGGGGGCAGCCTCGCTCAAGCTCGCTGCGCTGCCGTCCGCTACGTGCGTTTTGCCACGGTAACGATACATTGCGTGTGAGGTAAGTGATCACGATGTCCCCCATAAAACAAATCTGGTTTTTTGGATTCCCTTAATGTTCCTGAAAGAATTTCATGTACCGGTCATCTTAATATGATGTACTGAAGCCACCCTATCAGTTTGCGGAGGGCTGTCAAAAACACCCTGTATATACGTTATATATTAAGAATAAGTACATACCTTAATCCCCTTGTTACCTGTGATTTTTCACTATGACAGAACTTGCGCTGAACTGTGGTTACAGCTGTCACTTTCAAGTGTAAAATAAATATTAGACTGCATCTTCAACCAATGCTATGTGTTTTGAAGAAAACATAATAATACACACTTATATTTACTACTTATTAGATTTAGAACATAGGAGGGATAAACCTTTCGTACGAGGCTAAACTTCGTAAATACATAATATAAATGTTTGCATTTGAAAAACCCGGTTCGAACACGAAACCTCTTGCATGAGAAGAGGGCGCCCTAACCATTGGGCCATCACAACAGAATCTATTTACCGCAAAATCATTAAATTTATTTAAAGTAGGCTGAGAATCAGCACTTTTTGAACGTCAGAATTACATAAGACACTCCCCCAAAAACGCCCGCTCTTCACCACTACCTAGTGCTTTAGCTGGGAAGAAGAAGTGGTGGTACTTCTTTTTAATCGACGGCGGAGCTTAAAAAGAAGGATGTTTGGCCCACCCAAACATCCTTCTTTCCCACTTATTACTATCGTCCTCTTAAAAGGACGGCGCACAAACAAAAATCTTGTGATTAATGAAGGTAATCTAAACAAAAATTATTGGTGACATTTGAAAGTTGGATTGTGTGGCAGTACAATATAAGTATTGTGAGTGGTATTTAACGCATTATTATTAATCAGTTTTGAAGCTTTTGTTTTACGTTAAATTTATCATGAGTGATATGAGGTGAGTTATTTTATTATTATTAAAATTAAGTTTTTTTCGACAATGGATAATAAAACTTTCACATCTCTTCTAAGTGAATTGAATGAAATATAAGTACCAACTGTCATTTTTTATTCGTTTTTATGGCAAAACATTTGGTGTTCTTTATAAAGCCCAATAGTAATATTTACTACTACTCGATACAAAAAAATGTTTTGTTTTGTCAGGAGAGTTTTTGGAAGAGGATGGGAGTCGCAACTTCATGAAATCATGGAGGAATTGGAATTTGATGAGGAGGCCCCTATTCCTGACAGCATCACATTTTTTCCACCAGAAAATTGTATTGCTGATGTCACCGACGAAGATTCTGGGGACGAAAATCAAGTCCACATTCAAAATTTACCCGGCACTCAACTTAGGACTCCAGCTCAAGTTCATTATATGAATTTGACAGACGGTAGCGACAGTGAAGACGAAATAAGTCTAGCTCAAGTTTCCAAAAGAATGCGCATCAGAATTTCCAATCCTCCGATTGAAAATCAGTTACCTGACGACGAACCAATACCCTCAACTTTCACAAGCGTCACAATACCAAAAACTAAACAGTATAACTGGACTACAAGAGATATACGACCAATGTTTAGACCATGGGCCAGAATGCAGCAAGTTGCAAGGCAGCAAAATGCATTATATTATTTTGAGCAACTTTTCGGCGACAGAATTACAGTTTTGCTGACAAATTACACGAATAATTATATAAATCAAAAAAATAAAATAGGAAACATAACGTGTGAAGAGATGAAATGCTTTATCGGAATACTTCTCTTCAGTGGGTATGTGGTAGTACCCAGAAGATATATGTATTGGGAAAACTCTGCAGACTGTGGGATCCCAATAGTTTATAATGCATTGTCGAGAGATAGGTTTACTTTTATTATGTCTCATATTCATTGCTGTGATAATACAAAGCCATCTAATGAAAAATATGCGAAGTTGAGACCACTCTTTGACGCGTTGAATGAGAACTTCCTAAACTATGCCCCATTCGAAGAAAACTACAGCATTGATGAAGCGATGATTCCATATTACGGTGGTCACCCTTGTAAACAGTTTATAAGAGGTAAACCTATCAGATGGGGTTACAAATTTTGGGTAGGATCGACACGTCTTGGGTACATATTATGGTTTGATCCTTATCAAGGGCAAACGGGAGACGACTTCAATAATTATAAAAAGTTGGAGGAAACTAGGAGCAAGTGTTATTTTACGTTTCGCAGATGTTCTTCGTACAATCGATGCACAGGCACCTTTCCACCTATTTTTTGATAATTTCTTCACATCGATTCCATTACTAGATGAACTACGTGAAAGGGGGTTGAAGGCAACCGGAACAATTAGAGAAAATCGCCTATCGAAATGTCCGCTTCCAGCAAGCAAAGAATTCAAGAAAACTGATCGTGGTTCTCTGAAATACAAAGCAACAAGAGCTGAAGAAATTATTGTGTGTAAGTGGAATGATAATAGTGTTGTAACAGTGGCTTCAAATGCTGCTAAAGTTTTACCACTGAGCAAAGTAAAACGCTTTTCACAACATGAGAAAAGATATGTACAAGTCGACCAGCCAGCCGTGATAAAGGTTTATAATGAAAACATGGGAGGTGTAGACAGGTCAGACCAAAATATTGGTTTATACCGAACATCGATACGAGGAAAAAAATGGTATTTCCCATTGATATGTCACGCACTAGACATGGCAGTTCAAAATGCTTGGCAACTATACCACATCGATGGCGGAGATTGCGATCATTTGCAATTTCGCAGAAATATTGCAACTTCCCTTCTAGAAACTTATCGTAGAACAGAAAGCAGAAAATCAGGTCGCACTTCACAAAACTATCACCAAAGTTCTCGGTATGATAATAAGAAGCATCTTGTAAAATATAACGAAAAGCAGTTGAGGTGTGTGATTTGCCACAAAAAAGCCAATTTCTCGTGTAAAACGTGTGAAGTTACATTACATCCAAAAGAATGTTTTGAAACATACCATACAAAATAAATAATTTTTCAAGTCATTATATATTTTTTTTTTTTTATCTTCACTTTTTACATCATTGTATGTAATAAACAAACGATACTAAAGACACTTCGTATTTTCTTTTGATTTACTTGAACAAGTAGTAGATATTACTAATGTCCTTTTAAAAGAACACCAATTTCCCGGTTTCCCAACAGGGTTTCTTTTTTTTTTTGGATTTTTCCTAATGATCTGATTATACAAGGATACATCTAACTGAATTTCATTGCAATCAGATGCAAAAAGTCTATTCAGTAACAAGTGGGTTAAAGCTCCGCCGTGCGTGTCTGTAATTATGTCTGTCTCTATATTTCCTCCAAGAGGCTAAACGAGCAAACGTATTTTAACCAATGAAGTATCGTTGGTGGTCATTGACGTCGCGCAAGATAATGTTTATAAAAAACATGACGAATGTTATAGCTACTTCATATGTGGGGTATGAAAATAAAGTCCTTAAATAGACTGTTCCGAAAAAAATTAAAGATTGTGCGAAAATATACACAAATACGGTATTTGCGTATATTTTCGGAATAGTCTAAATATGTTGCACAGTTTTTTGTTTTTTTTATTTATGATGTATTATTAATATTACTATTGCTCAGCGATGGAGTGATGCAGTCTGACACTAACAGTATTATTATTTATTTTAAGGGTGGGTTTTGGTCAACGTTGGGAAGTGCAAACAATTAGATGATTACTTCAAGCCGCTGTGGCATTCAGATCAACCAGTCAGCAGACAGCAATTCTATCTTAGCAGCCTTATACCTAGTACACAAGCGCCATAGCAACCTCTGCGCTGCCACCGAAGATGCCGTGGAAATTGCGAAGTTTTAGGCCCAACAAATTTAATATACCGTCGTGCCATGGACACGACGAACGAAACAAGTTTGTTCAAATTCATTTAATCATTTTGTAAACATACGGTAAACGTACGCAGATGTTATATAAAAAAATGTTGGTCCATACTATGTCCCGCCAGAAGGCATACAAAATAGCTTAGTGTTCATGCACACGAGCGGCAGTTGGTTGACGGCTGCAGTTGTCTCTGCCGTTGGCAACATGCCCCTGGTATAAATAAACACGTAGGTAATCGAATGACACAATAACAAAAAAAAATTCAATAGGTAAGTAGATTTCACAATTTCATGCCAAACACTAATAGTTAATAAAAATATGTCAATAAATTAAGACGCCACATAAACAAATAGGTATTACTTAGTCACAATTTCGTATATACACAATAATAAATGCAATAAAAATGTCAATACAGAATAGCGTCATAAAAAAATTATTTATAATATATTCTTTTAAATTATCATTAAAGTTTTCAATAACAGAATAATACGCCTTGTCATCCAATAATTTAAGAAGCTTATGTTTAAACTTATTCATGTTATTGCTTGATACCTCAGATCATATAAACACAGATGATCTGAGCTTGATACAGTTTAATGAGGTCATAGAGTTTTGGAGCCACTGCATATACACTATTGTAGAGAAATTTGGTTTTAGTGCATGCTTAAATAAATAACGAGTGCATTTTTTTTTGTGCTGCTGACTTTCGACAGATTTATATACTTAAAAACATGTTGTTTTTTACAAATATACAGGCTGCATAGATATAAAGTGATGGTACAGTAAATATTATTAAGTTTTGGAAATGTGGCTTGCATGAATCCGTTCGTTTTATTGTACATATTATCGTTCAATTACATTTTTTCTGTGCTAGTAATACCTCCTCTACCTTAGTAGCATCGCCCCAAAATATAAGGTCATATCGCAAAGTAGAGGCGACATACATAACCATGATAAGCTGCTAGGAGCGCGGTCTTGTTGACAACTTTGCCTGTATAAAGAGCATAGAAAAACTTGCTGAGCTTCCGACATTGACATACATTATCGATTTGAGTCCTCCATGACATATAGTTATCGATAAGCAGTCCAATATTTGGTCACATTTGTAGTCTATGATATGTCACAGCGTTTCTTGTCTAATTTTAAAATTTATAATTATAGTTAGGTTAATTTTAATGTTATTGTCGTTCAGCCAGTCAACAATCATTACAAGACTAGTGTTAATGTTACCTTCTATTTCTTTATTACTACCAGTATTATATATAACTGTGCTGTCGTCGGCAAATAACGACATTTGGTGCATTATTACTTGGGAAAAGTCGTTTATGTAGAAAATGAACAACAAGGGTCCCACCACAGAACCCTATCGAACACCATAGCAAAAAGCTAGACGAGTATACAACTTCTGTTTTGGACTTGACTCGCGGTATCTACATCAGTAAATTGACGGATTTTTCTGACAACTGCTGCTGAAGCTAGCCGTCCCGCCCCCGATGTGTAATTGAGGACCCCATTGTAGCCTTGAGTCGAGCGTGATCCCCAAGAAAACAATTGTATTGAAGAATTCTAGTTTATTTTAATTCAATACTACTCGTATCTCGCTATCACTACTTGTGACATTTGGTAAAGAAAATCTTATGCACTTACTTTTTTTTCCATTTAATACCAAATTATTAGCAGTGAACCAATTATGGACCTACAGTAAGGCGTTATTAATAAATACGGCGGTCATCAGGGTCAAAATTAGTGCCATGTACAACTTTTGTTACTTTTTCACTGAAATATTTATCACTTTTCGATAAACTATCATTCAATACGAAATCTACACTTAGTTCCCTATTTTGGTAGGGTAATTTTTATTATGGGTGCATCGTCTTCACATATAATTATATAATTAATGTATACAAAGTATTGTAACACATTTTAAAAGAGTAACGATGGAGTTTCTTGCCCATTCTTCTCCATACGAAACTACCTTTTGGAAGGGGCGACTAGAATCAATTCTATTTAAATGTAAATGTTGACGTTCAAAAGTGCATTTTATGTGCCTATTTGAAATAAATGCTTTGACTTTGACTTTGACAGTAATTCTGTATAAAATTATTCTAAGATTACTCACCATTTTCTTCTTGCGTTCATTTTTTGTTACACAAACAACACGGGCTTTCAAAAGAGTTTTGACCAATATGGCGACGTCGCGTCACACTACCACTGAAAATTTTGTTTTATTTTTTTTTTCGTTCTATTTCTTGGTGTTCCCACTAAAATGTTACTAAAACCGGTCAAGTATGAATCGATTAGTCGAGTCATACAGCCGGAACGTGTTGCATGTGCAAATAAACGTAAAATATGATCGTCCAATGGCGTCCGTGACCATGACAGTAGTTATGAACCTATGCGGTTCACTTGACATTTCGTTGCGCTTTCTCTTATGAACCTATGCGGTATCATATGGGTATCATGAGACGTTTTAACGTCGTCAAAACTTGTAGCACTAATGTTGACGAATGTTTTCCATGCTCTAATCGCATTTATTAACATTTTGTAGTAATATTTGAAAAAAAATGCTCGCTGTCCCCTGTGGCCTTCATCATTTGTGCTATGTGATCAGACACACCTAGTACCAATATGTCACACTTGCAGCCTCGTATAGTAAATATAAAATTGTCTGGACGAGTACCGCTACTAGGACGCGTAGGTTTCTTATTTATATATTGAGATTAAACTCCTTTAAAAGGTGTTTAAATAAAGAACATTTTTTAGTTTTCTGAAGAACGTCAATGTTAAAATCACCAGAAATTATATTTTTTTATTATTTTTATAGCAAAAGTTTCGTAATAAGTAGGTTAAATTTTAAAATTACTATATACATTTATGTTACTTTGATTCGGAATTCTACGACGTGTTGCTTTCGATATCCCATAACTGTAGGGTATCCATCAGACCATGTCAGGGAATCAACTGGCAGGTTCTGTTTTTTTTTATTTTTAATTCTAAATTATTCGACAAAGTCACGATTATTTATGTAAAACACCCTTACGTGAAATATGACTACGTCGCATTTTCTTAGCTTTAAATATGAATGACTAGTTTGAATGAAAATGATTTACTCGTACATGATGAAACTTAGAAACACACTTCGAAAGTCTAGTGTCAGTATTTTGTAAGTGTACGGTTAGCAAACAAAAATAGGTGAACTTTCTAAGAGAATTTTTGTTTTCATCATATTTAACAACATTTTGTATAAGATTTGGTAGGGGTCAGTTGTTGGGAATAATCGCGGCCTCCAAAAGGTCGCAACCACGATAACGCTAGTATTATGATGGATTTAAAATAAATTTAGTAAAAACATACTGGCCTAAATGTTATCACTCAATTTTTCAACTAAGCTCACATAGGCGGACATAGGTATTAGGTACGTGTTGTAGGAACAAAGGAAACCTGGGACTTCTTTCGCAATTTGATTTTATTTACACTGGCTTAATTTTTATTCATTTTCGTTCTAACAATTTTAATTCAGTCAGTAACACTGAATTGAACATTCTCACATAACAAAAATATATTTTAGTGCCGGTTTCCGGTCAGCGGAGCGGAGTGGAGATGTGTGTAGAATCATAAATGATAAATGATTTTATTTCTGTAAGTAGGTTTGAACAAACACTTTTACACGTCAATCATATTTTTTTTTAAACTAGATGAGGTCGGCGTTTCCTATCTGACTACTCTGAGAAGAAAGGCCGAAACAAACTCAGAGGTACATAATCTGTACACACAAAAGAGACGACAATTGCGGTATGGATTATGGGTAACAACATGATTGGTCGATTTCGCACATCTCCGCTCCGCTGCGTTTTGGTGGAAATAGGGTCGTAAATATCGACGTACTTTTTAATGTACAGTCATCGTCACATTGACCTAGCCAAATATGTCAAAATGTGCCAGCGTCCAATATTAAGCTGAAAATAGATTGCGGGAATTTGACAGCTTTTGGTAGGTCGATGTGACGATATGCTGTGGTAAATAAAACATGTTTTGTTAAAATAATCAATTTAATTAAATTTAATTAATTCATATGATTTTCAAAGTGTCTAGCATTGTATTCCAAGCACACGTTTAGCCTGGTGCGAATCTGCCTGTTTAGGTTAACATCGTTTTGACGCATCTCGTTTGCTCCTTCTTCAATTCGCCGAAGTATATGGTACCGGGATGACAAAAAACAATCATACACCGTAAGGTGTATGATTTTTTTTGAATGTCGAGACTTTTTTCTTTTTGGTATTTCTAAAAACTATTTAAACTTTTAAAGTTGGTCAGCGAAAATTTCTCATTGTGATCTTTTTTATTACGCAATGCTTTAAATATAATTGATCTTTCTGATTTTCAATTGATACCTTAATAAACTGTATGCTGCTTTTAAACTGTTTTTACCTCATTTTATCTGATCTACCTACCTTTTAAAATAATTCTTCTCCATAGGTACCTACTACGCTTTGGAATGGGCCACTAGCTTCATCTTTCTGACTGACCGACCCCTTGACAATTTAAAAGTGCCTGTAATTGGTTTATTTGAAATAAATGCTTTGAGTTTGAGTTTGAAAATAAATCTGCTAATAATTGCCAATTGGTCCACGGTTATGTATGGTTTATTCATGGTACCAAAATTATAGAACACGGGTACAGGAATACCAGTAAGTCAAGATTACCCAGAACGTTGGATCGGCCGTGGAAGCCCGACCATAGCGTGGCCGGCGCGATCACAAGACCTAACCCCACTAGATTTCTACGTGTGGGGTACATTAAAAAGTAAGGAGAATGTTATTTTTCTCCTAGACAAAGGCCCACTCCTTCCACCCTCATTTCAAAAGAATGTCAAAAAAAATATAGTCAAGTCCTATAACTTTTTGAGTAAAGAATTTTTAAGGCTGGCGTACTATACAATAGCCGCTGCTGGCCGCAGCGCAACGCATTTCAGTATAAAAAAGTGCTTTGTGACCCGCTTTTAGTAGGCGTTAGTGCGTACAAAATATACAAAAGTGAAGGATTTGCGCAATTGCAGCGCGGCCCGCCTAAATGTGCGCTGCAGGTAAAGCTCTATTTACACGGTGCAAGTTTACTGCCTGTGGCATAACATAAAATTAAAACAACAATTGATTGGCACCGTCTAAACAACACGTACCTACAATTGTTGCACGATACGAGCAAGTAGCTGGTAGGTACAGGTGTAAACAGCACGCACGATAAAATTACACGTGCGAAAATTCGTATTTAATTCTGCACCCTACTTGTGTAACACATTATCAATCACAATCTGAATCATTTTGAAGGATAATGCTAATACATTGCTAAACCTGTTCGAAAAATTTGTCAGCACAACAACGTAAATGACGCAATGAATGTTGTTGAACTTTCAAAGTTAAAGGCATTCCTACTGTTAGTTTGTTACGGAATTACCCTGCTGGTTGTTATGAACATTTTCTACCATTCAATCATGAGCGAACGAAACAAATAAAAAATCGGTTGTCTGTAAAGTCGGTTTACTCACGATAGTTGAACGTGACAACGTCATAAGAAAATACTGATGGAATGGTTACATTTTTCAAAAGAAAATTTTAATTTTATTTGTTTGCTAGATATTTTGTATGGATATTAGAGAAGGAGGTAAATGGAAATCACAATATTACTATTATTATTATTAATATTATACATTTATTTGTACGCATAAATACAATTATGCAATTTTTTTTTACAATGTTCATAGTTTTCTTATTATTATAGTTTTGTCAATTATAGCATAACCTACAATCGCTGCACTAGCGGACCGATGCTATTTATTTTAATGATGAAAGCACGAATATTCGACAATATATCACTGAACATTTAATTAATATCGAAAGAATCATTACCTTTATCGCCGCAATTATCGTTGCTATAAACAATTGACACCACATTCACTTTTCACTGCACTTCATACTTGACGAAAACATGTAAATGTATTATTGTATAGCTGCTGTCCACGCGGACGCATCGCTCTCTCAAGTAGGAGAGAGACAGATGTCGAACGCTGCCGAACGCGAAGGCCGATTGTGCCTCTTTGTCGCTCGTTCCGCGCTCTCGCTTGTACTTCAAGCGTTAAATGGAATGCCTTAGAGCGAGGTAACGCCTCATGAGTCATGTGTAACGCCGCATGAGTCATGTTTTTTCGTGCGTGCAGCCGGCTCCATCGAATTATAAGACGTTGTCACGTCAAAAAGTTGAATAAAATTTAATTAAATATCTGGCAGCGCAAATACAGGCAATACTTGAATCGATTGTACAAGGACGTGCAACTCTGTATCGACGAGACAAAACTTGCAATAATTGCCTTGGTATAATCAGAAGTCGTATGCAACTATTGAATGACAAAACTTGGATAAGATATTGATTTATTTCTCACCACAACATGTAAGTACATTCTCAAATGATCGAGATCAATACATAATAAATGGGAGACTGGCCTAAGCTAGAAGTGAGGCCTATGAGGACAGCAGTGTTTATCAATACTTACAAGTCTACACTATCACAAGTTACACTTTTTTTTTTTTTGAGGATGGGAAATCATCAAATGACCCCTCCCGCTCTGGGTGGAGCGGAAGGGAGTGTCAGACTCTTACTGACTAAAACCCACCCGTGTTCCTTCCTTAGCCCTTTATGTTCCGGGTCAGCGGTACCCCTTATGGATGATCCCGCTTTCCCGGCAGGCTTGGGCCCTAGTGGGCCCCCTCTTCGATGATGACATCTCTTTGAGGCGCGCGTGGAACACGTACGCGCCGTCCGGCACGGGCCTGATCCTGATCGGACGGTGAGCTACCCATTACTCACCGCCCGCAGGCCCGCGCCTACGGTGGCCGGGAGTCGTCACGCGGCTCCCGACGCCCGGAGCATCCACCGCGGCGGATTGGACGGGAGACTCTCTCCCTCTCCCGTCCCGCCACCTCCTTCGCTAGCATGACTGCTTCGCAGAAGGAGGCGACTGCCTCCCACTCCCCCTTGCCCCGGACCATGGCTTGAACCAAGGCCGGGCGTGAGAGGTCGCCGCCGCTGCCGATCGCCACTACGAGGACACGGCGGTGCTCCGCCCATGCAGGGCAGGCCCCCACCGTATGCTCCACCGTGTCCTCGGGACGATCATCGCAGTGGTGACACCCGGGCGTTTCCTCCTGCCTGATGATGTGCAGGAACCTCCCGAAACTTCCGTGTCCGGTGAGGAACAAGTTACACTTTACAAGGAAGTTTTTACAAGTTCGTGTCAATTGCGTTTATCAAAACAAATCTACAGGGTTTGTAAAATTGAGCGCTTGCAGATTCTACTTGTAAGTTCTAAAATCAAAAAGGTATGCCATATTCTTCGCAATGGAATATATTGTGTAGGACCGACAACTACAGCACGAGGCAATAGTGACATTCACCAAAATGATGTTCCTGACTTGTCTCTGACGACAACAACAACAAGTCAAAACTGCTCTAGTAATTTAAATATAAACGATAAGTCTTGCAGGTAAAACAAGGTTAGCTCGTAACTTAGTCCGCAGAGTACTTATTTGTAACTAACTAAGTTTCTAATAATAAAAAAAATCACACTCATGTTAAAATGAAACAACTAGTAATAAATTGTAACATGGTAATATTACTTTGTAAACAAGCATATTACAAATTTTTTTAAATAGTTTTTATTGTCAATCTTAAATACAAACATAAAACGGTGGTACAAATTAAATAAATACGCCGTCAATAGCCAAATACTTGCAGCCACATCAGGTGGGTTTTGGCACACGCCTTGGATGCGAGGCTGCCATCCACGCCACGCGAACATTTGTGATGAACCCGGAGAACGAAGACTCAATTTTGCTGAAGCTCGATATTCGCAACGCGTTCAATACTTTGGAAAGAGACGTTCTGTTGAGCGAAGTTAAAGAACAAATCCCTACTTTATACCCCTTCCTCCACCAGGTTTATAAGTCGCCTTCTAATCTTTTCTTCGACAACAGTCTTATTCTTTCTAAAGTGGGAGCCCAGCAGGGGGACCAGCTCGGGCCACTCGTTTTCAGTTTGGCTATTCATAAAGCGATTGTCGAGCTGAATTCCGGCCTAAACGTGTGGTACCTTGACGATGGCACTATCGGGGGCAGACCGGAAGACGTTTTTCAGGACTTGGAATCTCTGGTCCCTCGCCTCAGAGACCTGGGTCTGGAGGTGAACCCCTCGAAGTGCGAATTCTTCCCCTGTAGCACTGAGGCTCGTACACACTTTTCTCGTTTTGAATCTTTTTTTCCTGGCCTCAGAGAAATTTCATGCTCCGATTTTTATCTGCTAGGATCTCCTATTTTTCTTAGTGCAGTTCCTGAGGCCATTATTTCTCGAAAGCAGCTCCTCCTTTCTGCTCACGAGCGTCTTAAAGATCTTTCCGCGCACGTTGCGATTATCCTGCTGCGCATGTGCTACGCTCTTCCGAAGATCACATATCTGTTGCGGACCACCCCTACTTGGCTCTGTCCAGAGGAAGTCTCCTCGTTTGACAACGCCTTGAAATCGGTGGTGGAGTCGATTCTCAATGTCTCCCTAGATGGGCCTCATTGGACACAGGCGGCTCTGCCTATCCGATGTGGTGGTCTCGGGGTGCGTTGCGCACGGGATGTGGGTTTGCCGGCTTTCTTGGCGTCTGCGTATGGGGTTGCCAGCCTTAATAAATTCAAATCTTTTATAAAAAGGAAATTATGCCAGAATGCCTATTATACTGTCAAAGACTATATTGAGGACAAAAAGGCTTGGGATTGAGTTGCTCCAATAAAGCACAGGCAATGTTAATTTATTTTATTTCGCTAACTATTTCTACTTATAATCTATGCTATAAGTATCTAAACTTATTTACTTATACAATGACACTAATATTTACTATTTATAGTATTATATTATTTTAAATTATTGTGAATGTGAGGACTATGTGTGTTTTTGTTGCAGTTTTAATCATGTTCTGGCAGTTTGAGTAGCTGATGCGGCCTACCCAAATGTCCTTTCTTTGGTATTGTTCGTCGAATCGTTGAGCTCCTTATGTTCTGAGTTGAGCTGCACGGTTACTGACAAATGCGTGCACTGACTGGACAGGTCCACTCAATCTGTGTGGTTCTTTCCTCAAAAGACCATTTCAGACACAAATCTACATGGTCCTCAAAGATTATTATAATATTATTCTAATTATTGTGAATGTGAGAACTATGTCGGTCATTGATTTATTTATATTTATTTTTGTATTTTTCTCAACGTAATCATGATCTGGCAGTTTGAGTAATTTATGCGGCCTACTCAAATGTCCTTTCTTTGGTATTGTTCGTCGAATCGTTGAGCTCCTTGAGTCTAAGTTGAGCTGCACGATTACTGACAATTGCGTGCACTGACTGGACAGGTCCACTCAATCTGTGTGGTTCTTTCCTCAAAAGACCATTGCAGACACCGATCTACATAGCTTTCACATGACCTGACCAAGATTTTGTCTGGACTTTAAAAGAGACTGTGACCTCTGAGTTTGTTTCGGCCTTTCTTCTCAGAGTAGTCAGATAGGAAACGCCGACCCCATCTAGTTTAAAAAAAAAATATGATTGACGTGTAAAAGTGTTTGTTCAAACCTACTTACAGAAATAAAATCATTTATCATTTATCATTTATCATTTGTCACTGTATTACTCAATATTAATGGCGACGGGGGAAGCATGCCCTTTGTGTCGGATGCTGTGTCAGCTTGGTCTACCCTCAACACGGATGCACCAATCCCCGAAGCAACACATGTTCAGCGGGCGTGGGATGACATAGGGGTAGGGCTGCTCCAGGAGCAGCTGTTAGCGGGTGCGTCAGGAGTCGATAGGGCTAGACTGCGAGCGGTTTCGCAACCTGAGTCCGGGGCGTGGTTACAGGCGATTCCTTCACCTCACCTGGGCACTTTACTAGACGATGACTCTTTGCGGGTGGCGGTGGCTCTCCGCCTGGGCTGTAAGGTGTGCGAACCCCACATATGCACCTGCGGTTCCATGGTGGAGGCCGATGGACATCACGCACTGAGTTGTCGGCGTTGTACAGGGAGGTTCCCGCGTCACCATGCCCTGAATGACTTAGTCCGTAGAGCCCTTATATCGGCAAACATCCCCTGCGTGCTGGAGCCTGCAGGTCTTAGCAGGTGTGATGGTAAGAGGCCGGATGGGCTGACTCTAGTGCCGTGGAAAAACGGGAAGTGCCTGATCTGGAACGCAACTTGCGTCAGCACTGTCGCCGCCAGTCACCTGGGTCGCACCATGCACACTGACTCTGCCGCTGCTGAAGACGCCTGCACTGTTAAAAGGCTCAAGTACGCTTCCTTGGAGCAGCCTTACTATTTTGTGCCGGTAGCTGTGGAGACCCTGGGCAGTTGGAGTAGGGCAGCGAAGGGTTTTGTGGCGGAATTGGGCCGTAAGCTCGGGGAGGCAACTGGTGACCCCCGCTCTAGGTCATTCTTGGTGCAAAGGTTGGCCATCGCTATTCAGCGAGGCAATGCGGCCAGTGTTATGGGCACCTTTGCTCCGGGGACGATCAGGGGTGGATTATTTTGTGACTATTGGTAATATTTATTATTATTTGTCGACCTGAGAAAGATTGAACTTGTGTCTGTCTTTGTTTTCAGAGGATCAAAACAACACACCGATGTACTAGAACAAAATTAAAAAAAAAAACCGTTATCTACATTGGAGTTCCTTAAATTGCAAAATTATAAATAAAAACTATAAATATTCGAAATGGAACACAAGTTAGTTACCGAACCTTCAAAACTGACTTGTATACTTTAGTAATTTGTTGTCATGGCTTTGGTTTTTGTTAATAATATCGCTTACTTTTAAATTAAATTAGTATAAAATTTTATTATTATACACGGTGACATTTGAATCACAGTTTTGCTAGAACAAACGTCGTTCAGACCATGGTCTACAACCATTCTATGCATGCAATAGAAAAAAAAAACGTCATTGGTTTAAAAAAAAACACAAAAAAGGCAATGTTAAAAATGTCGGGATTATCGTTACGCCCTACAACACATTGCGGCTGCGACGCGCTGCGCTCGCGTCTTGAATGCAATATCGCTACCGTGATGAGTACTTTGCAGTTACGGTTAATGTTTCAAACATTATTACACGTTTGAGCAACATAAGACTAATTTGAGAACTCCTAGATTAGTTTGTTTTAATAACATATTTGATGCTGTAGAATGGTAGTAGACCATGGTCTAAACAACGTTTGTTCTAGCAAAACTGTGATTCAAATGTCACCGTGTATAAAATTAAAAAAATAATATTAATATATATTAAATTTCGCTATATTATATATTTATATAGTTATTTAAAAATAACTGATTATTCTTTCGAGACTGCTGCTAAGAATACATTTTTAGATTCAGAGGGGTTTTCGTTATTTGAGACGTATAATTATCTCGTCTTCCTCGTTGTTTTCCCTTAAAAAAATAATTATATTGTATGCGTGTTAACACTTGCGTGCAATTCTTGAATGGCAATAATTGAACGTGGTTTATGGCATGCGATTACTGCTCTAGAACTTTACAGAAACTTACACCGTGTAGATGGGGCTTACACATTTTTCGGAGATAAAAATGTTC
Source organism: Brachylomia viminalis (assembly GCA_937001585.2). NCBI lineage: Eukaryota > Metazoa > Arthropoda > Insecta > Lepidoptera > Noctuidae > Brachylomia > Brachylomia viminalis. Next base: position 1,064,982 of record OW443307.2, on the reverse strand, counting down.
AATATGTTTTAAGCATGTTTATCCTTATTACTATAATCATTCTCCGTGGAACTGATATCGCTGCTATCGTCTCCTACCTACGTGATCATCTTTTTTACTGACTAGTATAGTTTTTTAGACTTAGTGCTTTTTGGCCAAGTTCCCAGGATATTTTATAGTGCACAAGATTGTGCACTATAATATGTCTTACAAACTGTGTGAACCTCCTCACTCTCATGATAGTCCGATGGGACCACAATTCGACATGGTCCAGACAGAAAAAAATCGGGTAAGCCGTATTAGGGACGCAGCCGCAGTGAAGTACCTACAAGAAACGTCTTGTGCATGGAAGAGAGTGTGTAATAAGCACTAGTGCTTGTCCTGACAACTTTTCCTCTAGAAATCGAGACACAGCTGCACACGTTGCTATCAAATCGAGACACAGCTGCATACGTTGCTATCAAATCGAGACACAGCTGCATACGTTGCTATCAAATCGAGACACAGCTGCATACGTTTTTATCAAAATGTATGAATCTTCATGGGAGGCAATCGACAAAACGGCCTTTTTAAGGTAGGTTCCGTTCGGATTTTGGTGGTCACGAGGCAGCAGCCGCGGCCGACTGCTGCGACCCACAGCATACACTATCGCTGCGCTGCGGTGCGACACGCAGCAATTGGACAGCAGCGGTCGCGACTAGCTTCAGAAGCAGTAGGTAGGCAGGCAAAAGCACTGTGGAATGGTCGCGGTCATGAAAAAAACTATAAATGCAAATAAAGTAAACGAGAGCTCTTAAAGCGGCTGCTCAGGGAGAGAGAGGAGTAAGATGACGTAATGGTGCTGTTACTTTCAGCAAAGAGGAATATTATTGATGCATTTTATAAAAACGATGATAAATAATATTTATTTCTGTAAACTGGTTCAAAAATTACACGTCAAAAACCACTTAAGTTTTAAAACTAGAACTAGTTGTCAAGGGTTGCTCAAATACTTTAAAAAAAGCACTTAAATGTAAAAGAAAATGAATTGGGAGAATTCTGTAGACTAAAAGTAGTGAGTCGCGTGCTAGACTTTCGGCTGAAACCCACTTTGAAACCACCACTGCCGCTTTCATACATAGTTGAAATATCCAATAACTTAAATAATCATTAGATTAATCGATCTTTAGTGCGATTAATTTTAGTTTAATCAAAATTAAGTAAGTAAAACAGTTTTTGAGTCGACCAATACGCGTTAAATAGGATAGGAAGATGGGGGATTTATCTATTACAAGCACAACACTAATGTTGTTATACAAAAGGTGTAGTAAAAGGGATCCCTTCTTTTCGCATAATATTCTTTTTCCTAATATACTTTGGCATAACGATTTTGGCATAATTTGTTTTGCCATAATAATACTTTGCCATATTTTTTTTTGGCATACAGTTTAAGTGGGCATAATTATCTTGAAGGCTAATTTGTTTTGGCATAAATTTAATTCGCATAACGTTACTAGGCCTAATGGTTATTAGCATAATAATATTTAGACATACAATTAATAGAAATAACGGAAACAAATTTGAGTTATTTTTACGTATTTATTTTGGATTTCCAGGTTAATGATTTATTATACATAGCATTATGTAACTTAACTATGTATTTTTATTTTTGCCCCAAGGTCTAACACATCTCGATTTTGTAAAAAGGCGATGAGAACTTAGGATGCAAGAGCGAGCGAAGCGAGCTCGGGAATTTGGCCACCCCGACTCGGACAGGTTAGGTTCCTTTAAACCCTGCAGACAAAAATAAATAACTGCAGACAAAAATATAAAATCCCCGCGAAGCGGGGCTCCGTCGACTACGCCTTATTATTATTGTTATGCTTAATAAAGTTATGCTTTAGAGTGTTATGCTTAAAAAAATTATGCTTTACAATGTTATGCTTAATTATTATTATGATTAGAGAAATTATGCGTAAAAAAATTATGCGGAAGCTGTTATGCGTAAATAATTTATGCGAAAATATTATTAGGACAAACAAAAGTATGCCAAGTTATATTAGGTCTTAAAACTTTATGCAAATGGATAGGGAACCGTAGTAAAATTAGCGGTGTGACGACGAGGAAAAAAATACTCGTCGTCACACTGGTGTTGCAACGTGGTGTGACGTGGAGTCGGGAATGGTTTTACGTAGTTATATCAAGCATTTTGATTAACAGCTACGGTAAATGAAAAGGATTTTTTTCCTTGTCGGCCGACGAATAGTTGTCGAGGGTTTTCTTATAAGCGAGGAGTAATCGCCGGTCATACATTAGGGCTTTATCTGCAGGGCACGGCCTCGTGATCGACGGCCCCGGCCTGGCCTTGCGCATTTCTTTTGCCGATACCCGACTGTGCTTTTATTAAGAAGACGCTTTTAACAAATTAATGTTGGGTGCAACGTCAATTTCCAAAAGCGCTGAATATAAAACTAATTTTGTAATTGCATTTTTATTTTCATCTGGCGTTTAGAATACCCATTGAAGATAAACAAATATCAGCAGGCGTGGTATGTTCACTTCTATCTTCCATGAGGAACAGAATAAACATATATTTTTCCATATAAAGGCACAATTCTATTCTTAATTTTTGACGTGGTGCCGTAGAAATGTTTCTACAAGGTGCCATTTGGTATTTCGTTTCTACTTTGACCATAATGACCATAGTACGCATGCAAGTTTAGTTTGAGTTAACTAAAAGATTTAATATCTACATCAGGAAACCCTCGAGTTTCATCAGTACGGCGATCTGAACCCTCGCCATTTTGGTTTTTAAATGGTTTGGTGCAAGTTTGGTGTAAAATAAATTACGCAGGCCACATAACGTCAACGCATTCAAGTTAATAGAGTGACGAGTGCAGCCAATCCTTCACTGCTTAGCTTCCACTTACCACGTCCATTGTTCAAGGTACGAAATGACATACGTGAGCGTTACGTCACGTTTATGATGCTCATTAGCCAGGGTGAACAAAAACATCGAGTTAGGAGCAGTCGTTGATAGAATATTGAGTGGACAGGCCTACCTCCTCGTGTGTTCGTTTGTGAGGAAACGCTCCACATTATCCGGCCGCCCCCAGTCATGTCTGCCCGTGGGGATAGGAATGCGTAACTAACGGATTCTGATTGTACAACCTACTCGTATCCTGTCAGAATATTTTATGTTCATTTCAGCGTGTCCCAAATATTGTTCGGTAGACTACGTTATTTTTCGAGGAGCCAACATATTTTTTTGCTAAGTGTTACTAACCCAGGCTGAACGGTCGGACATATCTGAATAAATGTAGGGCACTCGTGTTTAGAGGAATATTTTTGCGTGAAATCGAATAAATAGCCTAATTTGATAAATGGAACTTATAGGCTTAGAGTGAATTCTCGGACATCCGTTTCCGCGAATCCACCGGAGTTCCGATTTTTTTGGGATGGACAAACAGAATAAAACTCGCTGCACGGCGAAATGAAACCAAATTCAACACTTTCTAGGTTTAAAGTAATTTATTCTCATAAAAGACAAAAAAGCCACGTACATGAGAACAGACAAAAAACATTCAGTAAACTTATTATAGGTAACCGTCACCAAAGTATATGTATATTATTATATAAAATTATTCAATACTCCTTCAGTAGTTCAATTCTCAACCATTATAGCACATACATTGGAGGACGTTAGTCAAGGCAGTCTTCAATTACGTGTTTGGATAGCCGAGACTTAAAACTGCTGAGAGAGCTTACACTTTTTATATATGTGGGTAGATTATTAAATAGGTGTTTGTTTGTTGGTAACCAAAATATTTTATAGTTAGGTTAAATAAACAAGTAATACTAAAGTTTCTTAAAAAGTACGTTTTTGTATTTACAAAAGCTGTTGTTAATTTGGTTTTTGTAGTAGGTACTATCCTCTTATTTCTTGGCAAACCTTGGGAACCGCTGCGTGGTTAATAAACTCTATCAAATTATTGCCTTCGTAAATTTACTGTGTTGTGAGTTTTTTCAGCATGTTATATGCACTGTGTGTTCTTTCAAATATTTTCTCGTACGTACGTTCAGTACGTTGTGCTAAAAAAAACAAACAGTGCTTACTAACTGAATTTACGGAATACTTTGTGTTCTTTGGTTTCTTTCATATTTCTGTTTTGTTACAATTAAAGATTGAGCGTACATTTGTTATTTTTTTTACTATTTCATGGTCGCCTTTTTTTTGTGGGTGGGAAATCACCTAATAACTTCTCCCGCTCTGGGCAGAGCGGGAGGGCGTGTCAGACTCTTACTGACTAAAACCCACCCGTGTTCCTTCAGTTGCCTGTGCCAGAGGCCACGGTATTCCTCTCGGACTTTCCCGCAACCCTGGCAGGCATCGGTCTTAGCGGACCCCGTCACTGATGCTGACATCTCTTTGAGGCGCGCGTGGAACACAACGCGCCATCGATCCGCGCCTGGTCCTTATCGAACGGCGAGCTGTCGTTTCATTGTAGCCAATATCATTATGTATTGTTATTCCGCACAATCAACAAATGTTAGTTGGTTTCAAATCTCTTCGATATGCTGGCATCCCTGTTAACATTGACACCTCTGAGCAGCCAGCCCTGGCCTGGCCTCAGCGGCTGCTTGCCGAGCGGCTCATCCTCGGCAGCGGCCGCCTGCAGCAGCAGCATGCGACGAGGTCGGCTCGAAGTGTTGGCGGGGCTGCCGTGCACCAGCAGGTACGAGAACACGACCACGTCTCCGCGAGCCGCGATCACCGGAGTGGCTTTTTCTAAGGAGAATTTCGTCTGGAATACAAAGAAAGTCTTTATAATGACTTCATCAGAATCTGACCCGTAAGTTCTGAGATTTTTTATTGGAAGTGTAGGTTGAAATTGATAGGGAAAATAATCGCCTAAGAACCACGTATATAGTACCATAACATTAATAATCCTGGACAATAACAAACTGATTTTAAATCAAAACATATTAATTAGCCTAAGTTATATGTAAAGCTTGCCATTCCTGACTTACTACGTGCAACTCTTCCATAAGCTTTTGTATTTTAACTGATACTACATTACTTGATCCACATAATGGAAGTTAGACTCCTTGGCTCCGACGTCTTCTTGAGGACCCAGCTTGTGAGATCCGGGGTAGACGAAGAGGCCTCCGTTGTCAGGTCCAGCTGCATCTAGGTGCAGGAATGCAGCGATCATGGAGTCGTTCTTATACGGGAAGTAGTGGTAGTCCTGCGCAGGGGAATAGTCAACATTTCATGTATAGTTAGTACACATCTGTTTCTACACGATAACACCTTAGGCTATAAGAATAGTAATCATTGTGATTTCTTATTGTGCTCCTTTTAGTGCCAATATTAGTCATAAAATTTTTATAGATTGAGACTGAGTTTAGAATGCTAACGTTTTTTTTCCAATCACTGGAATTGCTCCTCAGATTTACTGGCCAGAGTCATGATCACATTTTCAGTTATTATTTTCAACGATAACATTAGATTATGGTTATTTTTATTTAATTCGTATGCCAAATCTTTCGCTGTTTTTATTCCTTGTCCCGTTGGAATTCCGAAAAATGATTTCTAGGGTTTGAGCTGGGCGTTGCTGAGTCAGTCACTGAGTGAGTGAGGCGGGATTTTCCTTTTTGTTCATAAACGCGTAAACTTCTACCATGAATTTAGCTTCAGATTCAGATAACTTTATTTGCTCAAATATGTGAGTACATACAATTATAAAAAATGCATGCAAGGTGTAATAAGTACATGGAGTTGTGCTAACATGTTTACCATTATAGCCATGGTGTGCAAATATTAAACAAAATTAGAATTAAAAAAATTATAACAACATGTAGCAACCCTCACACAATTTCCTCCAATACGAGCGTCCCGCGGTCGCGTCCCGGCACGATATAGAGAATAAGCTCTCTCTTTCCCTCGCGTGCGTTACGAAGAAGGCGCGTGTAATGCGCGCTAACCAGTCCGCTGCCCACACGCATCCTGCGTAGACGCGTATCTCACGTTCCGCGCCGGTCGCCACGCGCCTCCCTCGTGCCGCCATTGTTACGCGAAAATACTAGTTTTAAGGGTCTTCGTCCCCATTGTTTATTACAAGTTTAGTGTACCTTTGTTAACTTTTTGTGTTTATTTCTGATTATACTCTATTTCTAAAAAGGTGGTTTTCCTGAGATAACCTCTCATATGTGGCGCTCCAACGTTTTTTTTTTCGTGTGACAATAAAGTGCATAGTCGTGAAAGTTTTGCAGTGACGAACTAAAATGCCAGTGACCAGGAGTAGAGCGGCTAGTTTGACTCGGAGGGAAGATGCAAACGACGCATTACCCGTCCCCTCACGATCAAATACGCCGACCGCGGCGCTCGCCAACCAAGATGGCGACGACGCGTTTTCTTCTTCGCCTCGCATCGATGCCAACGCTACGTTTTCTAACGAAAACGTGGCGACGATTATCGCCTCTCTCCAACGCTCTCAAACAGAAGCATTTAGGGAGTTGCTCAACTCGATGTCGCGGGCGAACGCATCGACCCCGGAATCACTTGCGCTACTAGGGAATAATACCCTAGCCCGCTGCAAAGCCACGTTCTCCGGCCGACCGAAGGAGTCGGTTGAAGCATTTATTGACGCTGTAGAGGCCTATAGCGATTGCGCGCAGGTGGCGGACTCAAACATTCTGCGCGGTTTAGCCTACCTGTTCAAGGATGAAGCGGCCACGTGGTGGCAAGGAATAAAGTACTCCGTGTCGTCATGGCGCGAGGCCAAAGAAAACTTAATAAGTGCCTATGGTGATCGCCGGCCGCCTCATCGGATCTACTTGGAAATATTTGCAACACCACAGGGCAATGAAAATACAGATATTTTCGTAGCGCGCATCCGCGCCCTTTTGGCGCGCTTACCTAAAGATGATAATACGGAATCGGCTCAAATAGACATGACCTACGGCCTACTTCACAGCAGAATAAGAAAAAGGCTACGAAGAGAAGAGTGCCGTAATTTCTATGAATTACTGCGCCTCTCACGGAATATCGAGGATTCATTCGGCGAGGTAAATAACATTACGCCTACGGCGAGTGAGCGTCGAACACAAACGCCGGCAACATTACCGACGTCCACGCAACCCGCCGCTCGCGAGAGCACCCGCGTCGCCGCGCGTGATCTCGGCTCCGCACGGGCGCAGGCCTACGGCGCACCCGCCGCCGCGGTGCCCGCCCCGCCCGCGCCTCCCGTGCCTGTTCCAGCCACGCCGGCCGCGCCTATTCCACCAAAGCAGGACACGGCAAAGAGGCCGCGGCCCTCCTGCACATACTGCAGGCGGTTCGGCCACACCAAAGAAAATTGCCGTAAGTTGCAGAATCAAGGTGAGAGTGAACAAAGTAAAAGTAGTGGTCAAAGTTTTTATTCCGTACGATCTCATTCAGTTCCTAAAAACTTCGCGTCAGACAATGTTTGTGATGAAAATGAAAACGATTTTATTCCACGAGAAAATGTGCGTAACTCTTTTAATAAACAAAGGGATGTTATCCCACAACGTTTATCTAATAATAATAAGTGTAGTTCTACTAATAACATGTGTAATTCTGCTAATAACTTGTGTAATTTTAATAATAATATTTTATGTAACAATTGTAAAAATCGAAAGGAGAATGCCCATCCACGTCAAAACGATAATTTTTGTAACAATTGTAAAAATCAAAAGGATAATGCCCATCCACTTCTAAACGATATTTTGTGTAACAATTATTGTAAAAATAAAAAGGACAATGTACATTCCTGTCATACAGATATTTTATGTAGTGATTTAAATTATCAAAAGGATAATGCCCATTTATGTTCAACCGACTTATGCTTGTGTAACGACCGTACGGGACCCTCTATTGGTCGTGAGTTACGACCTATTTTTAATATTTCAATTTTGGGTTTTTCCGGTACCGCGTTAATTGACACGGCCGCCAAACATTGCATTGCGGGTTATACGCTATATACTCTCCTTCTACGTCAAGGTCATCCCTTCAGCTCTTCGACACGCGAAGTTAAGCTTGCCGACGGTGTAATCCGTACAATGGATGTACTTACCACCACGTTAGAGGTGTGCTTAGAAACGGCAGTTATTACGATTCCGTTCTTAGTTTTTCCCGATTCGACAAATAACGAGACGTTATTAGGTATCGATTTTATAACCGCCGCGGGAGTAGTTATTGATTTTTGCAAAGAAGTTTGGTATTTTAGTAAATGTGATAGGGTAAAATATAACATGTGCTTCGAACCTATCTCGCGCGACGTGTTCTGCGCCGCTACAGATATACTTAGGGATGACGAAGGTATTCACCTTAAACCAGCTGAGCGTCAAGCGCTCGCTGCCGTCCTCACCAGGCACGCACGCGTCTTTAGAGCAGGGGGAGGTCCAACACCGTATGCGGAACACTGCATTGATACAGGTGAGCATTCTCCAATTGCTGTTCCTTCTTACCGCCTAAACCCTTCGAAGAAAGAGCTGATGAAAGCTGAGATAGGTAAGATGTTACAGGAAGATATAATAGAAGAGTGTGAATCGGCTTGGTGTTCACCGGCACTGATGGTGCCGAAGGCCAACGGTGGTATCCGCTTCTGCGTTGACTACAGGCGTTTGAATGCAATCACCAAAGCTGACACATATCCGATGCCACGCATCGACGAGTTACTTCAGAGCACAAAACGGGACTGCTACATGAGTACGCTAGACCTTCGATCTTCATATTGGCAAGTTAAGGTAAGAGAAGCTGATCGAGACAAAACTGCTTTTGTGTGTCCTTTAGGTACTTACCGTTTCAAAAGAATGCCGTTTGGTCTCCGCAACGCGCCAGATACCTTTCAGCGGCTCATCGACCGTCTCCGATCCTGCTCTGTTTTACAAGATGTAACTTTATTAGCTTATTTAGACGATCTGTTGGTGATATCTCAGGGATACCAACAGCATCTGCAAGACCTCGAGGCAGTTTTTAAACGTCTGGCCGAGTTTAACCTCCATGTGAATAGGGAGAAGTGCGCTTTTGCTCGCGAAAGCGTTAAATATCTCGGTCACGTTATTACACAAAAGGGTGTTTCCACCGACCCAGGGAAGGTGAGTGCTGTACTCGAGATGAAGGTACCAGAAAACTTAAAGCATCTGAGAACCTTTTTACAAACTTGTTCGTGGTTCAGAAAATTCATACCCAACTTCTCAAAAGTTGCCGAACCATTGACACGCTTGACTAGGAAAAGTCAAGTATGGTCTTGGGGCTCAGAACAGACCCAAGCATTTAATGAACTAAAGAGTCTACTGACCACAGCTCCAATACTGGTGCAAGCCGATTTCAGTCGTCCTTTCATTCTGCGTACAGACGCAAGTAACTACGCCTTGGGCGCAGTTTTATTGCAGGGTGACGGCAATCAGGAAAGGCCAATTGAATATGCAAGCCGACTCCTCAACACAGCTGAACGCAACTATTCCACCACGGAGCGTGAGGCCCTCGCTGTAGTGTGGGCGGTAGAGCGTTTTCGGGCTTACCTAGACGGCCAACCAGTCGTTATTGGAAGTGATCATCAGCCTCTACGCTGGTTGCTATCACTTAAATCACCAGCAGGCAGATTAGTCCGTTGGGCTCTGAAGCTCCAATCTTTTGATATCCGATTCGTATACACTCCAGGGAAGGCGAATGTCGTAGCAGATACGCTAAGTAGACCAATTTGTTCCAGCGACACTAGCGACAGTTGCGGTGTTTGTACAGTCATCTGCGATCTTCCCGCGAAGACACCAAGTCAGCTTCGCCTGGAACAGGTTTCTGATCCTGAGGTAAACAAGATTGTAAAGGAACTGGAAGGGCCTGATGATGTGGCTTCCAAAAGATGGTTAGAAAGGGGGTACCTTATGGACCAAGGAGTATTGTACCGGTTCAACCCAGACTCTGAGAGTGAATCCCCTCAGTTAGTTGTACCTAGTGGTCAAGTGGCAGCTGTTCTGAAGGAGTTGCATGACTCTGAAACAGCTGGCCACCCAGGTACCAATAGAACATATCAGAAGGTGGCACATTTATACTATTTCACAGGGATGCGGCGAATAATCACGGATTATGTCTTATCCTGCATCCACTGCCAACGATATAAGGCGAAGAACTCCAAACCACCAGGTCTACTCCAGACACCGGTGATGAGCCAGCGGAACGAAGTGTTGGCTATGGACTTGTTCGGCCCACTTCCAGAAGGAGACCAGGGGGAGCGGTGGGTCTTTCTCATAGAAGACACTGCTACCCGATGGACAGAGCTGTTTGCGCTAAAAGAAGCAACAGCGGAAGCCTGCGCTCATGTCCTCATCGAAGAATATTTTATGCGGTTCGGTTTGCCTCGCAGGATTATTTCGGACAACGGTGTCCAGTTTGTTTCCGCAGTAATGCGACAATGTATGTCAGTCTTAGATATAAAACAAAATTTCGTTCCGCTGTATCATCCACAAGCTAACCCTGCAGAGCGAAAAAAACCGCGACCTTAAAGCTATGCTGGCCCACCTCGTGGCAGATGACCACACCTCCTGGCCGAAGAAGTTACCAGTGATCCGCTTTGCCCTGAATAGCGCAAAATGTCGCACAACAGGCAAGTCACCGGCTTATTTGACCTTTGGCAGAGAGATGCGGTCACCCACAGAGGTCGTTCACGACCTTCGTGCCATCAGTGCCAAAGAAAACTTTGTCCCACAAGTGACTCCTTACCTAGAAAACTTCCTGCATTCACTGTCAGCTGTTCGAGAACGCGTCGAGATCCAGCAGGACAAGACAAAGCAGTACGCCGACGCTTCGCGCCGACCATCTGACACCCTCGAGGTAGGTGATTTAGTGTTGCTTAAATCTCATTTATTGAGCAAAGGATCAAAAGACCTCACTTCTAAGTTCTACCCTCGCCGAGATGGCCCTTACCAGATCACTAAAAAGGTAAGTCCAACAACGTACACCCTCGCGAGCACAGAACAACCCAATGTAGATATAGGGAAATATCATTCCGAAGATCTTACACGTTACCGAAGTAGCGACGACTCCTTACCAAAACCCGTTATTCCAAAACGAAATCGCGGACGTCCAGCTAAGGCTGTTAGTGTACCAGTCCAGGACCGAGGGCGTTCTCCAGGACTGGAGGGGGAGTATGTAGCAACCCACACACAATTTCCTCCAATACGAGCGTCCCGCGGTCGCGTCCCGGCACGATATAGAGAATAAGCTCTCTCTTTCCCTCGCGTGCGTTACGAAGAAGGCGCGTGTAATGCGCGCTAACCAGTCCGCTGCCCACACGCATCCTGCGTAGACGCGTATCTCACGTTCCGCGCCGGTCGCCACGCGCCTCCCTCGTGCCGCCATTGTTACGCGAAAATACTAGTTTTAAGGGTCTTCGTCCCCATTGTTTATTACAAGTTTAGTGTACCTTTGTTAACTTTTTGTGTTTATTTCTGATTATACTCTATTTCTAAAAAGGTGGTTTTCCTGAGATAACCTCTCATAAACATTAATTAACATTGACAATGCTGACATAAATAACAAATAAAAATAAATCGATTGATTCATAGTTAATTCATATACAAAATGGTCAAATATTCAATTATGAAAAATATAAAACAATAATGTCCATGTAGGTCCAAAATATGCAATACAAACATCAATATCAAATCCATTATTACATTACATACATTTCAGATTAAATTAATTTATAAAAGAGCATGTCAATTAAAAATGAGTCCCTTAAAAATTCATTCACATCATAATATGCTTTACTAGCATTAGGTTCTGAGCCCCCCCGTGTACAAATTATTAGTCTATTTTGTTTTTATTATCGACAACAAATTACAACGCTGCTGGTGGGTCTAGAATCATGCCCCTTACACCGTGTATATTATGATAACTGATAAAGCTAATTTCTAACCTGATGCATAGGATAAGCAGCTCCTTTTTCGGGCGGCTTCAAGTGAGCCTTGGTGTGATGCAGCACAATGTTGTCAGATCCCATGATGTCCTCCAAGGCATCCAGGAGCTTGCTGCTGAAGAGGAACGAGCTGAACACCGCGTGGTGGTACTGCAGGTTGTGGATGCCTTTTACCTTTGCAACGTCAAAACAAAACTGTACAACTATGATAAAAGACGCGTACCCGCTGCGTATCCGTTGTGGGTTGACTACTGCGTCACTTAATTATATTATTATGTTTAAACGTTTCATACGTTCGGACTTGGACTAAACAACAGGCAAAAGAAGGTAGGTAGATGTAGGTAGGAATGATATGTATGCGCGAGGTGGCGTTCTTTAATTTCTGCCAACACCCGTGAGGGTACAAGGCGTGAGTTTATGTATGTATGTTCACGTCTCATAACTGACTTAACGATCGATCCGATATGGAGCACAGGGAATAAGTTAATCTATTTTATAAGTCATTAGAATAACTTGTTCAATGCTCACCGTTTGCTTGGCGTCATTTTTCCGATCGTCCGCGTCGCTCCCTACCCATGAACTCTCCATCTTGTCCTGTTTCTTCCTCGCAAACAACTTGTCATATTCTTCACTGATTGCATTCAACTCTTCTTCTGTGAGTATGTTTTTAAGAACTATGAATCCATTCTCTTTGTAAAATGTTTTTCCCTCTGCACTTAGTCGTCCCATGACTATACTAAATGAATGTATTCGAATAAAATGATCGTATCAATTTGTTCATAATATTTGTTGTTGTAACGATAAGCCACGATAATAATTCTTAGGTTATCTATATCATAACATTTTGACGACATGTTAGTTAACATGATTTGGTATTTTAATTAAAACATAGTCAGTTTTTTTTATTATACAATAAACTATAACAAAACAAAAGAAAGTCAGTATATCCGAACCTACCCAAATCCTTGGAGTATATATAGTCAAGTATTTAAATAATGGATAGAAAGCATAATTATATTCAAGGATGTTTCGGGGATCAACAGCTTCAATACGCCAGTGATCACAGACTTGTTAAAGGCTCTCTGAATATGAACTTCAAGCCTGAACGAACTCGTTTGATGAAGTTTAGACTCCGTCCAAATATACTCCAAACCATGTTAGGATCTAAAGCGTTCCGGTTAGACCTGGAGAAGTGGCTCGCTGCCGTGGAAACCACAAATGACGTTGACCAGGCGACTCAGTTTATGATGGAACGACGTGAAAACCATCACGTCATCAGAACAACGGGCACTCAACAAAAATATTTGAACAACGCCACCTCTGACACTTCGATATAAGCTCTATAGAGGAAGCGATAGAGCAAAATCGGGGGTCGAAAGTTTTCGACCAATCACTTGGGAGGAGCCACCTGACAAAGTTGCAATTTTCTGATTTGTTTCCTTGAAATGTTGATTGTCCTATTTTATCTTTTTATATTGGTGTTATTTGGGTGTATTTTTTATGCTTATCAAAATTATACGTCTATGTGGTGAAACCTTTTTTTGTTTCGCACAATAGGCACAAGGCTGGGTGACACCACCTTCCGGTTCACTACTTGTGTGCGCCTGGGCACTCCTTGCTTAGCTCTGCATCGCTGCCAATACTGTAAAGGTGTCAACTGCTTTGGACACCATGGCTTATCCTGCAGGAGTGCAAGCCTGATAGCACGGCACGCTAGCATCAATGACATCATCCGTCGTACTCTGGTCACCGCCGGGGTGCCAGCTGTTCTAGAATCCAATGGCTTGGCACACGACGATAATAATAAAATCCAACCTTACGTCCAAGCTGGACACCTAGCTACGTGGAGGGCAGACACGCGTACTGTACATCTGTACTAAAAACTTACGCGGCTAACAAGGCAAGGTAACCCTACGGAGATGAGTATTAAAAGAGTATATAATTTACGGTCGCTTCCCGGGGAGCGCCAGGGCGCATCTGAAGTCCACGACAAAATATAAGTGGCTACAATGTTTATCGAAAGGATAGGTACGATTCGTATGGAGGAGTGGCAATAATAGTACATAAATGTATTATTTCTCACATTCATGCTTTTAGTACTAATAACCCAGGCATTGAAGTTTTATGTGTAAAACTCATTAACTGCAAAGATATAGAATATGTCCTATCTATTTATTGTCCATCTTCCGTACAAACGCAATTGGGTGACTATGGGTATTCAGATTATGAACTCGGCACTTGACAATGATTTTATTTCTCTTAATAGTGGCGCAGCAACATGAGTGAAGTTAGTCAACGGAAATTTACAACAAACCTCGCCTAATATTTCTTTTGCTTCCTCAGACATAGCTATCAAGTTTGTATGGCGGGTTTGTAATGAAAACTTGGGGAGTGATCACCTGATAATTAAAATGTCGATTCATATTGTTAATGACTTTAGTTTTATTAGAAAATGAAATTTAAAAAAAGCGGATTGGACTGGATATTCTCAAACGATCGCCGATAATCTTGTTGTATATAGCGATGGGTCGGACTGGGTTCAAAATTATTATGTATGATATTTTTGTCGTTGAAATTAATAAAGCGGCGGATAAACACATTCCGTTTATAAAACATTGTAACAAACCGGTTGAAAACTTTACTCCGAAACAATACTGGAACCCTCAATTGTCAAAAATAGTTGCACAGCGTAGATTAGCTTTGACTACTTTTCGTCGTAACCCAACACCAGAAAATTTAACAACTTTAGAGAAATTAACTCAAGAATCACAAGACCTAATACGTAGGGAAAAATTTCTTAGTTGGCAGAAGTTCTGTAACTCTATTGATGAAGCAACTTCAGCTTCTGATCTTTGGCGTCGCATGAGATGGATGGAAGGGCTTTAGACAAAATAAAATGTATTGTTCTTTGGAAAACCAAAGCAAGTTGTTAGGTTCACTTACCCCAGATTACGTTACAAATATGATACCAACATTTGAATCTAGCAATTTAACTTTGGAAGCTTATTTCTCCATGCAGGAACTTAAAAATTGTTTAAAAAAAAGGGCACAGCTCCAGGCGAAGATGGTATTACTTATTCAATGATCTATCATTTACCTGACACAGCTAAATATTTCATGCTTAGATTATATAATAATATTTTTAAATTTGGCAGTATTCCTAGACTTTGGCGAAGCATACAAGTAATTCCCATCCCGAAGGTTAATTTTGCTTCTAATGGTGAACCGAAGTTAAGACCTTATATCCTTACTTTATTGTCTGGCTAAAATTTTACATTTGTTAATATTTAGACGTTTAGAGTGGTTTGTTGAAAAGACAAAAGTCCTCTCACCTCACACAGTTGGCTTTAGAAAATCACAGTCCTGTTTAGATTCTTTAACTCGTTTAGTCTCACATATCCAAACAGGTTTTTCTAAGAACATTCCTACGTTAGCTTGTTTTTTAGATGTTGAAAGTGCATACAATAACGTTTCGATTGACGTGGCGATGAAAATATTGGATAATCTACAAGTAGGAACTAAAATTTGTACATTTCTTTGGTCGTTTTTAAGCGAAAGATACCTCAATATTAAATCGGACACTCGCGAAACTACACTTTCTAGGTGGACCAATAAAGGGCTTGCACAGGGGGATCCTCTATCCCCGTTACTTTTTAATTTGGTAACACACAAAATATGTCTCCATACACAGAACGTATTATTGTCGCAGTATGCAGACGATTTTGTTTTATTTGATAGTGATAAAGACATTAAAAGTTGTGAAATACGTATTCAACAAGCGCTTGACAGTGTAATTATTTTTTTAGATGAATTAGGTTTAGTTTTATCTGCAAGCAAATCTAAGTACTGTCTCTTTAGTAAGGGACAAAGGAGACGTTTTCCTACCCTAAAAGCTAACGGCGAACTATTGGTTAGATCAGATTGTGTTAAATATTTGGGAATTTGGTTGGATACAAGGATACAAACTTGCGATGGGAAAAACACGTAAAGGAAATTGTCAATAAATGTTAAAAAAATTAACGTTTTGAAAGTGTTGGCGGGAAGTACTTGGGGTGTACGTACCAAACACTTACGTAGGTTATATATTTCTTTAATAAGAAGTAGGCTTGACTACGGTAGCTTTATTTATGATTGTGGCTGAAATATTCATACTAACAAATTAGATAAAATTCAGAACGAAGCATTACGAATTACGGGAGGATTCATAAAAAGTACCCCTTCCATGTAATGGAGTGCGAGTAAAATATATTACCATTATCTTTGAGAAGACAATATTTAGCGTGTAAATTTATGTTGAAGAGTGTGTCCTGGTCTAGCAATATAACTGTTGATATGATATTGAACTTAAGTGAGCTCTGTCATAATAGATACTGGGAAAGCAAAAAGAAGCCTTTACTTGCTGAAACAATCAGGGATATAAAAACAATTCAAGTGTCATCATCTCATACGCTTAGGATGTTTAGTTTGGATATCTGGATATCAGCCATTGAATTGCAGGAGAGTATTAAAAGTGATCTGGAGTGTGTAACGGGCAGTAAAACCTCATTTGAATCTAATGCTCTATTAAAGAATGTAATAGAAGAATTGAATACAAAATACAGGGGTTGGCATAAGTTCTATACTGATGGGTCGATGAGTGCACGTGGACAGGGGGTTGGATACTTTTATCAAAATTGTAATGTTAGAACTGGTTACAGAATAAATACCTTTGTATCCATTATGACGCTGGAACTTATCGCGATCTTTCATGCAATGTCATATGGTAGTGAACGAAAGGTAAACAAAATTGTTATTTTTTCTGATAGCAAAAGCGCTTTGCAAGACGTGGCTCGATGCGCCTCTGGCATCAGAGGTGTTTCGATAGCCTACGATATTATCAGTATTATTTATAATTTTAATAAAAATGGCATTGAGTTTAGACTGCAGTGGGTTCCGGGTCATATTGGTGTGAAGGGTAACGAGGAGGCTGATCGAGTATCTAAATTAGTAGCAGTAGAAGGAAATGAGTTTAATTTTTTGCCGGACTACTCAGATTTGATCCCTAAATTTAAAATAAAAAAGCTACGAGTTCTGGAAAAAGCATTTTAATGAAAAATCAGAAACAAAAGGAATTTGGTATAAAACCATTCAACATGAGCCTCCTCGTTACCTTTGGTTTGATGATGGCAAACTAAGCAGAAAATATATAAAATTAGCATTAAGACTCCGATCGGGACACTATCCATCAGCAAAGTTTGCGTTCTTGATGATGAAAGTCGAATCACCAAATTGCATTACGTGTAATAAAATCGAAGACGTACAGCATCTGTTGATGGATTGTGTTAAAAATAAGGCTAAAAGAGAAAAATTGGAAAGAGAGAATTGTTTGAACAGGTTAGATATTGGCTTAATTCAGATGATATTGTCATACCGGTTGGCGCAGTTGGTAGCGACCCTGCCTTCTGAGCCGCTGGTTCCTTTCTTTTCTTAGTTCGGGACCTGAAGACCTTGTGTGGATGTTGTCCCATATTATTATTATTATTATTATTATACCCTAATCCTGATCTAGCAAAACCACTTTGTAGCTTGGCGGTAGTTCTGAACACATAATATAGAGTATTGTGGGTTCGGGATTACTGCTAGGTATGCTTTTCTGGTGTCTTTTGTTTTATGTATATAATATTTAATGTTAAGGATATATATTGTACAAGGTACAATGGGGTTGACGTATCCTTGTGGATAAAAACCCCAAAACAATAAAAAAATAAATTAAAAAAAAGTAGTGAGTCGGCTTTTGGCTGAAATACTAAATTATAAAGTTTGTAGTATCACAGTGCACAGCCCAGCAGTACCTTTGTACCTAAACTAACCTAACTCTGATGGTTTTATAGTCATTGATTCATGCTGAGTACATAATAATCGCGTACCGTGTGACGGCCTTAGCAAGGTGGATCGATGTGGCTGGTACAGACTGGATGCCGGAGGCGGGAACCGGGTGTTGGGCGCTACTTAAGAGAGACCTAGGTATGCCCAGCTATGCTGAGTTGATTGATTGACATAATTACATTTTATTGCAATACGTAATCGACAAAATATAAAGCTTGACAGAAAATAAACACGATGTATTAAACTATGATTTATTGACATTATCAATGATCCAGTAAAATTGTAATGAATTATTCAAGAAGTTAAATCATTTGAGGTGATTGGTTAAAATCGTTTATAGTAGGTACCTAGTTTTACGAGCGCCCGACTCCACCGTTACACCAAGTTGTAACACCAGTGTGACGACGAATTTTTTTTTTCCTCGTCGTCACACCGTTGGTTTTACAACACCTTTTATAAATCACAGTGAGATAGGTACCTACGTAAGTATCTTTTAAAATACTTGTATCACTTTTCGGACTGTTTGTTCCCATCTGACTATTATTATTTTCTATCCATAATTATCTTTACTCGCAAAAAGTTTAGGCTAGAACAGCGACCCCTACGAAAAACGACTAGAATACACAGTTTTAATGAACTGTAGGCGATTTGTCCATTAGGTATTTCATACATAGTTGAAATATCCAATATCTTAAAAATCATTAGATTAATCGATCGTTAGTGATAAATGATAAATGATTTTATTTCTGTAAGTAGGTTTGTTACAAACACTTTTACACGTCAATCATATTTTTAAAACTAGATGAGGTCGGCGTTTCATAACTGACTACTCTGAGAAGAAAGGCCGAAACAAACTCAGAGGTCACAGTCTCTTTTAAAGTCCAGACATAATCTTGGTCAGATCATGTGAAGACCATGTAGATTGGTGTCTGAAACGGTCTTTTGAGGAAAAACCATACAGATTGAGCGGACCTGTCCAGTCAGTGCACGCATTTGTCAGTAATCTTGCTGCTAGTGCTTTGCTTTTGCTAGTTGCTGCTAGTGCGATTCATTTTAGTTTAATCAAAATTAAGTAAGTAAAACAGTACTTGAGTCGACCAATATGCGATAGATAAGATAAGTAGATGGTGGATTTACCTATTACAAGCACAACACTGATTTTGTTATACAAAAGGTGTAGTCAAACTAGCGGTTACAAACTGGTGTGACGTGGACTTGGGAATGGATTTTTCTTTCCCCTCCCCTTTTCATATACTTGTACCTATTATTATTATTTTAAGACTGTTAGCTTTAAAGTAAATAAAATATAATACTTGAATTTAATAAAATGTACATAAAGGGACCACTCTTATTTCATTCTTTAAAAGGTTGAATCTAACTATCTGCAAGATTTTGGCTTGTATTTTTACAATTTGCAGTATTTTATAGAAGAAAATACGATTAAATTGCAATATTGCTCATCGCATAGCAAATAGCGTGATCTTACAGACTGACCAAAGTTAATAATAATAATTTATTTATTTAATCAAATAACAATGTTAACATTAAAATAGTAGTAGTCTGTAGGTACACTTGACTTATGCTAGTTAACAAATCAGGTTATAGGTATTGCAACCAGCACCCCTACTAAGTTATAAAATAACTTGTATTAAGGGCAGTGGTACAGCCCATACATAGTTCAGTTTCACAAAAGCATTGCAGGAGAACAAGTGTTTTTTGTTTTTTTTTTTAGGTTAACATTCAGAAATTATGATTTACGTGTTTGACATTTGGATTATTCGCGTTATAAGTAATAT
The DNA here is from genome assembly GCA_937001585.2 of Brachylomia viminalis. Classification (NCBI taxonomy): domain Eukaryota; kingdom Metazoa; phylum Arthropoda; class Insecta; order Lepidoptera; family Noctuidae; genus Brachylomia; species Brachylomia viminalis. Next base: position 1,045,421 of record OW443307.2, on the reverse strand, counting down.
CTATAAAAAAAAATAACAAATGCTTCATCAGCCTACAGCAGTCCACTGCTGGACACACCAATTGCAACCCATTCAGCTCGATTCTCGGCGACTTTTATCCTGCTCTACCAGCCACCTTGCGAAGATAGTCCGCTCACCTAGCCTGAGGGCGTCCTACCTTACGGGCAGACAGGCTGTCAGGCAAGTGGAAATGGGCTGGCCATATATTTTTTTTTTTGTTTCTCTGCCGTATCGCCTCATTCCAGATTTTATCCTTCAGAGAACGCCAAGCATAGATCAGTCACACCGTGATTATCCACGTTTCGGCTCCGTAAGTCATAACAGGCAGGACGCACTGATTAAAGACTTTAGTTTCTAGGCTCTGCAAAATACGTGACGAGAAGGCTTGACAAAGCTTCCCAAACGCTGCCCAGCCCAGCTGAATTCTTCTGTAAGCCTCCTTCTCAAAGTTCTTCTTACTTTGGTAAGAAGAACTTTGAGATACGTTTTCCTTTAGCAAACTCTGCAGCAAACTGCAGAGTTTGCTCAAGGTAAACGTATTCTCAAACAACCCCGAGAGCACCGCCATTGACAGCAATTGGTCCCGGAGTGACGTGTTCGTTGAACATAGCCTGGGTTTTGTCCAAGTTCATCCGGAGACCAATGCGTACAGAAAAATAAACTAGGCTATTATAGAGGCACGAGGAACAGGGTGTAAAGTTCACTCATACCTCCATAGAAAAGGGAGGACCGATCAGACTGGTGTCGTGTCTGGTGAGCAACTGCCCGATGAGTGATGTCAGGAAGTTGTATATATGCTAGTTGCGCGATAAACTGTGCTTGCGCGATGCAGGATTTGCGTGACGTCAGTATGACGTGCATGTGGCGATGTAGATACCGCTACAAGGCCGTCCAGCATCTGCTGCAAGTTATGTAGTGATTCAGCCAGTATGACGATGTCATCTGCAAATCTGAAGTGTGAGATGTACAGTCAACAAAGTTGACGCATGACCACCTTAAGGCTTATATTTATTTACAGCGACTAGACCCAACCCCCGCCATAACCAATTTGACCAACCAATCAAGGAAGGAAGTACCAAATATTTTTTGTCCAGGCAAAACATTGTGTTAATTTTATAAAAAAAATCTATTTATAATTTATCAATTTAATACAAAATTGTGGGCGGGACTAGGCACGTGGTCACTTCGTGCAAACGACAAATCATGCGTCACAAAAGTGATCATGCGTCGACTTTGTACACTGTACGTGCCGCTGATGCCACGTCCTTCCCAGTTCAAAGTCTTAAATACATCCTCCAATGCGTTGGAGAACAATTTCGGGGAAATCTCGTCTCCTTGTCTTACTCCTCGACGCAGGGGGTTAAGTTTAGTTCGCTGGTCCTGAGTTTGGACGGTCTTTGTCACGTTTTAATTAAGACATCTCAGCACTTGGATGTATCGCCAATCGACTTGGCATCGATGCAGAGACTCCAAAACAGACCAGGTCTCGATAGAGTCAAAAACCTTCACATAGTCCACAAAAGCGAGACACAGGGCCCGATTATACTCTTCGGACTTCTGTATAATTAGCCGCATTGTGTGGATGTGGTCTATAGTGCTGTATCTTCCTCAAGATCTGGCCTGCTCTGGTGGCTGAACCTCATTTAGTCTTCGCGCTAGACGATTCGTGATGACTCTTCAAATTAACTTAAATACGTGGCTTAGAAGCGAAATGGGTCTGTAATATTTTTAACGGGTCTTTTTAAACAAGAGAACGACCACGCTCCTTCGCCAAGCTTCTGGAGTTCTCCTAGAGAACAAGACAGAGTTGAAAAGCTCCGGAAGCTCTTTCAGTAAAAGACTTCCTCCCACTTTCAAGATACGGTACGTAAATCGCAATACTCTTTAAATTCATTAACCTAATAAAATCATTTACATATTTAAAATAATTAAAATGAATGTCAATTAAAATTAAGAAATTCATCAAGATCATACAAAAAATAAAAACATAAAAAATACAAATACCTTATCAATTCATTCGTAGATAAGCTTTGTTACTCTTATCAACATGCAACCGCACACAATGCCACAATATTGGACAGTCAACTTTGCCAGCCACAATGCTATGAATGCCGTTGCCACTGCCGCGGGCACGACTAAGCAATGATGCCGCTCTCTTTCTGAGGATGGCATAAAAGCCATCAATGCGAGCTTCGGCCAACATGTCCGACGCACTGCAGTGCCTCGGTAGCCACATCAGCATCCTAAAGGCATTGGTTATAGGGCACGCCACGATAGCGGCGGTAAGACCCCTCTTTGAGGAGTGGCTAGAGAGGCGTCACGGCGTCCTCACCTACCGCCTGACGCAGGTCCTCACCGGACACGGAAGTTTCGGGAGGTTCCTGCACATCATCAGGCGGGAGGAAACGCCCGGGTGTCACCACTGCGATGATCGCCCCGAGGACACGGTGGAGCATACGGTGGGGGCCTGCCCTGCATGGGCGGAGCACCGGTGTGTCCTCGTAGAGGCGATCGGCAGCGGCGGCGATCTCTCACGCCCGGCCTTGGTTCAAGCCATGGTCCGGGGCGAGGGGGAGTGGGAGGCAGTCGCCTCCTTCTGCGAAGCAGTCATGCTAGCGAAGGAGGTGGCGGGACGGGAGAGGGAGAGAGTCTCCCGTCCAAGCCGCCGCGGTGGACGCTCCGGGCGTCGGGAGCCGCGGGACGACTCCCGGCCACCGTGGGCGCGGGCCTGCGGGCGGTGAGTAATGGGTAGCTCACCGTCCGATCAGGACCAGGCCCGTGCTGGACGGCGCGTACGTGTTCCACGCGCGCCTCAAAGAGATGTCAGCATCATAGAGGGGGTCCACTAGGGCCCAAGCCTGCCGGGAAAGCGGGATCATCCAAAAGGGGTACCGCTGACCCGGAACATAAAGGGCCAAGGAAGGAACACGGGTGGGTTTTAGTCAGTAAGAGTCTGACACGCCCTTCCGCTCCACCCAGAGCGGGAGGAGTCATTTGATGATTTCCCATCCTCAAAAAAAAAAAAAAAAGGCATTGTTATACTGTATTTTGTTCCAGTAGTTATCTACGTGATGTGTGTTTTAAAATATTTATTCTACTGTAAGACTCCCTGTACTTTTGACAATACTTTTTAGTTAGTATTTTTGGTAATTTTGTAGTATAGTAAAACAAAGCCCTCCTTTTGGGCTTCGCTGTAGTTGGGGAAAAAAGGGGCCCCCAACAAAATGTTGATAAACTAGGGCCTACTTAGCGCTAGCGACGCGGACGCAACTGAAAGTGCACCGAATCAAAACTATACATATACCGCCATAACGGCGACAAACAGTGAGTGAGCAGTCGCGCAGGTGCCCGCCCCGCACGGCGGCGCACAGCGGTCATTAAATTAAAACGACAAAGATGAACATAACTCACGGAACTCATATCATAATTCTTAACAAAGTCGCTGGCTTGTAATTCGTCTGCACGCGTCCCGTTCCACGTGATATATCGCCCGAGATTCTGCGCCGGAATAATTTTTCCCTTGCCTTTTCAAAATCACCCCGCTCCGTTGTGTTCACACATGACAAATTGCATTCACTTATAAGTATACCTACACACTTTGTGACACACAAATTATCTTTATTGACTAACTGACACATACATTTTGTTCTGGCGAGTGTGTCTTGTTAAACTTATTATCATATCATACTGGTGCTACTCGTATTACTGTCAGCGTTATTACATCTTCTTCTTGTATAGACTTATAACTTGACGAATAACTACGGGAGACATATTATCAAAGACGGGACGGTTGACGTATGTCGGGCATGCCACCGTCCAGGCGAGTCCATAAGACATAATTATTATCTCCAGTTGTTCTCGTCTGGCTAACGGCGAGTACTTGCACAGGCATAACCAAGTAGCCAGGATTATTCACCAGCAACTTGTTAAAACATAAACTTGTGGATACTGAGGTACAGTATTACAAGAATGCGCCCGACCCAGTTCTCGAAAATCACGCTGTACTAGGATGGTTCTATCGTTACTGACAGAACTATTGTCGCCAATATCCCTGATATAGTAGTGATAGATCGATTAGCGCGCCGCACAGTGATTATCGATGTTACCATTCCACATGACGAGAACCTCGTGGAAGTTGAGAAAGAGAAACAAATTAATTATCTCGACATAGCACACGAAGTTGTTGACATGTGGAATTTGAGCTCGGCTGTCATTGTGCCGATAGTCGTATTGGCCAATGGCCTGATGGCCAAAAGCCTCGATCAACGTCTCTCAAAGCTCTCTTTGGGCGGTTGGATCAAGGGGCCTGATTCAGAAGGCAGTACTCCTCGATACGGCTCGTATCGTGAGAAGGCTCCTGTCTCTGGAGCCCTAACCACCGGTAGCTTGGACCCTGCGCCAGATACCGGCGGACGACTATTTTTATATTTTTAAATGTTTTTTTAATGTTTTTTATAAAAATATTTAAAAATGTATTATATGTATGAAAATAAATAAACGGAGTAATAATAATAATAAATGCAAAATTACGGTTACAAAATGGCTTCTTTGGAGTACGATATGACTGAAAACTTCTAATCATAAAAAAAAATAAAAAAAAAATATGGAGCGCTTTGATAGGTTATTACACGAGAATATATATATATATATATATATATATTATTATTATTATATTGTGATACATAGGTATTTATATATTTACTATTCTATATCGCAAACATCCACATTATTATACACATTCAGACACACCCTCATGGGTACATATTTGAATATCGTAAATTAAAATATCTACGGTTAACAAATTAAAAAATGGCGTCGAAAAATTCCTCTGCATCGCTGTCGACTGGTAAAGTACCCAAGAGACTGGCGGCATTGCCACGTTGTATGGCAATGCTAAGCCTCTGGCCAAGGTAAAGGCCAGCCCTTGGATCACGGGAAGTGTCAACAAGCCGTTTGGAGATTTCGTTGAACAAACTGTGAGCACTCGGACCCCACGGCCCGAGGGTTTCAACCCCAAACGGCTCGAAAATATAATTGCCGATAAGGTTATTATACTTTCGCCGTTTGAGGTTTTCCGCAGCCGCAGCAGCAGCGCCAGCACAGCACGCCGAGTCAGGAAGATGGGATGGCGCAAGAGTATCGACACAGGTTGCGTCCCACACTAAAGGCCTACCCACCTTCCAAGGAAATAAAGACATGCCGTCCGGTCTCTTGCCATCGTCGCGTGCCAAGCCATTAGGTTCTAATACAGCTGGAACGCCGACGGTGACAAGAGCTCGTCGGATGATGTCATTTATGTTCGCGTGCCGAGCTAAGCGGCCCGCACTTCGGCTGCAAGACAGGCCATGGTGTCCAAGGCTGTTGACAACTTCGCCACAGTGACAGCGATGGGGAGAACAAGAAGGAGCTCCTAGTCGTAGGCAAGCAGCGAGGCGGAAAGTAGTGTCGTCTAATCAAGTGCCTATGTTCGATGACGGTAGTGCATGAAGCCAAAGACCCGACTCCCACTTACCCACAGCAAGCAGGCGCGCACGATCCGCAGTAGTAGCAGACGTGTTAAGTAAATTGTTCTGTACTACTCTGCAAAGCGGCTCATCCCACTTTCTCTGGGAAGATGGATTTGTCGACGCCATTTTTTAATTTTTTAATAGTTTTAGTTAGTTTAGGTTAATAGATTTTTGTTTGGTTAGTTTATATAGTTTTAATTTAATAATAAATCTACTATCTCTAATAGTCAATGTTCAAAACATCGAAAATTTAAATATCGAACGACCATAAAACCGAAAATTAAAATAACGTAAGCTTATATTGTCGAATAGTTACATAGCTTACATATAATATATCTAAAATCTAATTATCGACAAACGTGAAATCGGAAGGCTTAAATATCTGGACTGCCGCCGTGGGATCTGGAGGCGATAGTCCTCGCGCGCCTGTATGAGTGGCGCGCGGAGGCACTACGCCGGGGGGAAACCCCGCTTCCGCGGCAAATCGCGGCGGAGCGGACGGACCTCCGGCACGATCTCATGGCGGCATGGCAAGAGCGACTGTCGCAACCCAGCGCAGGGCACGCCACGATAGCGGCGGTAAGACCCCTCTTTGAGGAGTGGCTAGAGAGGCGTCACGGCGGCCTCACCTACGACCTGACGCAGGTCCTCACCGGACACGGATGTTTCGGGAGGTTCCTGGACATCATCAGGCGGGAGGAAACGCCCGGGTGTCACCACTGCGATGATCGCCCCGAAGACACGGTGGAGCATACGGTGGGGGCCTGCCCTGCATGGGCGGAGCACCGCCGTGTCCTCGTAGAGGCGATCGGCAGTGGCGGTGACCTCTCACGTCTGGGGCGAGGGAGAGTGGGAGGCAGTCGCCTCCTTCTGCGAAGCAGTCATGTTAGCGAAGGAGGTGGCGGGACGGGAGAGGGAGAGAGTCTCCCGTCCAAGCCGCCGCGGTGGACGCTCCGGGCGTCGGGAGCCGCGTGACCACTCCCGGCCACCGTAGGCGCGGGCCTGCGGGCGGTGAGTAATGGGTAGCTCACCGTCCGATCAGGACCAGGCCCGTGCCGGACGGCGCGTATGTGTTCCACGCGCGCATCAAAGAGATGTCAGCATCGAAGAGGGGGCCCACTAGGGCCTAAGCCTGCCGGGAAAGCGGGATTGTCCGAAAGGGGTACCGCTGACCCGGAACATAAAGGGCCAAGGAAGGAATACGGGTGGGTTTTAGTCAATAAGAGCCTGACACTCCCTTCCGCTCCACCCAGAGCGGGAGGGGTCATTTGATGATTTCCCATCCTTAAAAAATAAATAAAAAAAGGCTTAAATATCGAAGTACAGAGTATCTAATGAATGACCTAAATATCGAAGTAAAGAGTATCGAATGTCTTAAATATCACGTGAAAACATTTCTGTGAGCAAATTGGAAGTAGCGCTCGCCGGCCACTACCGCGGCACCGCTCGCTTCGCTCGCTCGGCTCGCGCGTGGTTTGTCACAGTTCTAACCTAACCTAACCTATTTCACCCAGTTCAGAATGACGAATCATACGATCCGAGCCGAGCGAGTGAAGCGAGCGTGCTACGGCAGCGGCCGGCGAGTGCCAAAAACTATTAGAATACACAGTAATAAACTAGGCGACAACTCGCCTAGTATAATATATCGGATATTTCAACAATGATTGTTGAAATATCCAATATCTGTATTTTTAACGTTAAATGTTGACATTTTGAACTTAGGTATATTGACTTTCGATATTTTTAATCCTTTGATATTTTTATCTCTCGGCATTTCAATGTTAGACATTTTAAGCTTAGTTATAACAACTTTCGATATTACGATACAATCGATATTTAAATTTTCGATGTTTTGAACGTTGACATTTTACACGTAGGTCTGTATTTTAATGTTCGACATTAAAATATGTACCCGGGTTTGTTTTTTGTACATAATAGGGGATGGCCGTTTTATTGTATTATGTACTTCGAATTGTCATAGAACCTTCATGGTTTAAGATTTTATATGAATTTTTTCTTTTAAAAAATGTGCAACATTCGATTATCGACTTACAGTTGTTTTTTTTTTATACAGCTTAGACAAGAAAGATATACTTCAAAAATTCGAGTTATTTTTGAATACGAGTTCCCACGCGGAACTAACGCGGCAGAAACCGCTCGCAATTTCAATGTTGCGTTTGGAGAGGGGACTGCTATTGAACTTAACGTGCGATTTTGGTTTAAACGCTTTCGTGATGGAAACTTTGATTTGAAGAACGAACCACGTGGAAGACCGCCCACACAGGTGAATAACAATCAATTGAAAGAGATGGTGGAAGCCGATCCGAGCCAAACTACCCAGGAATTAGCGGCATGGTTTAACGTTACTTTACCAACAATATTGACTCATTTGCGTCAAATCAATAAAATAAAAAAATATGAGAAATGGGTGCCTCGTGATTTGACTGATCTGCAGAAAGAAACGCGTGTTGAAACTTGTGTTGCCTTGTTGAATCGATACAGAAATGAAGGAATATTGGATCGAATTGTGATATGTGATGAAAAGTGGATTCTTTACGATAACCGTAAGCGAAAAATGCAATGGCTGACCCCAGGTCAAACGCCGCAACAGTGTCCTAAAGCAAAGCTTACCAATAAAAAGGTAATGGTAACTGTTAGGTGGTCTCAGCATGGTGTTATTCAGTATAGCTTTCTCCGATCTGGTCAAGCAAAAACGGCAGATGTCTACTGTGCTGATGTCCGAACAATGATAGCAAAACTAGCAGTGAAAAAGCCCTGACTCATGAATCGATCTTCACCATTATTGCTACATGATAACGCGAGACCTCATGCAGCACGAGAAACCGTTTTAACTCTACAGGAATTGCAATTAGAAACCATTCGTCACCCTCCGTATTCGCCAGTCCTTGCTCCAACGAACTACCATTTTTTTCGTGATTTGGACAATTTTCTACATGATAAAAAGTTTTCTTCTCAGGAGGCAGTACAAGATGCTTTCACACAGTTTGTCGAATCTAGATCACGAGAGTTCTATCGCAAAGGCATAAATGACCTTCCTATTAGATTCGATTAGCAGCGTTGTATAGATATGAATGGTATTTCTTTTATTAAATAAATATGTTATCTTAAATAAAAAAACGAATTTCAATTGTTCAGTACAAATCGGCAATTTCAACCCCTAATACTAACAATAGTTTTATAAGGTTTTTTGTGTTACTAAAAGTATATCTACTACGTCTGAAATAAATGTCTTAATAATAATAATAAATTAAATTCAGTACTACGCTGTTTTTTCCTACCTATTTCATTATTTATTGTTTGTAGTTTTTATTTTATCATCAGTTGATTTTATTTTATTGCTAATATAAATAGTTTTAGCCATTTTGCACAAACTTTTAAAAGTTTTAGAATATTTTGCAACATACTGTTCATAGCTTTTACTAGTCATATTATGTTGCTTTAGGCCATAAAGTTCAAAAAGGTTTTCCCTGATTTTACATGAAAACCTGGAGTCCCCCAATAGAAAAATAAGAACTTTGTTTATATACTTTAAGTCTTTAGTGGAAAAGTGTTATTGTCCTACTCTTTCAAATGTTTAACAATATTTTTATAGAAAAGAATTACTGTAGGTACCACAACAGGTACAAATAAATAGAGGTGAGGTGATGCTGACCCCGTGCAGTACTTATGTGTGCGTAGACCTGAATTTAATACATAAATTAATAAAAATTATCACAATAATTCTCAGAATGGTGCCCGTAGTAGTACCTACGTGAAACAATTCATTGTTTTTTATTTATTTACACGAAGCTCTCATTGAATTCAGGACAGTTTCTAGTGGGTCACTAATTGCCTCAGCTCCCTGTCGCTGGAGAACGAGGAATAAGCGGGATATACAAAAAGTGGACAAACACGGTATATCCATTAGTGATCACTGAAATGTATCTTTTTCTCAAAAACAAGGCTTCCCTGAACTTTCCTTTCGGTGCTTCGATCGATGTTTTTCGCTTTTGGTTAAGAGGAACTAAATAATTTGAGCTTTTTACGTTTTAACGGTTTTGTAAAGGCAGGTAACCCACCTACTTAAGTGTACTTATTTAAAGATATTCTATCTCACAAAGGCGGGTTAGTCTTATAATACCTATATTATATTTAACGTTTCCCCGCGGCTTCGTGCGCGTGAAACTCGGGTATTATCCCATGGGAACGTGCCTACTACCAGGATAAAACCCTATGTACTAACCCAAGTCACGGTCACGGTCCGTGTGCCCAATTATATCAAAATTCGTGCAGCCGTTTGGCGCGAGAAGGTAACACATAGTGAGGAAGTATGATTAGGTGCCTACTGAGCGCTCCCGAGCTTAGGTACGTGTGCACGTAGAAAGTATGTGTAGGTAACCACGTGAATCAGAGACACACACAATTAAAAGACCGTCCCTCCTGTAGACATCTTCAGTTCTTCAAAACTCAAAAAATCTGTGACAAACCTTCTACTTGCGAATAACTACCTGGATACAGAACGCCTGCTTTTCTCTGATAATAACCCACCCTAACTCCTATTACCGAGAACATAACACACATTCAGCACCGACACAGCACACGCCATCACCGTAACAAACAAACACACACTCACCATAACACTCACACACTACACACACACACACACACACACAAATGCGAATAATCCAAATGTCAAACACGTAAATCATAATTTCTGAATGTTAACCTAAAAAAAAAAACAAATAACACTTGTTCTCCTGCAATGCTTTTGTGAAACTGAACTATGTATGGGCTTGTACCACTGCCCTTAATACAAGTTATTTTATAACTTAGTAGGGGTGCTGGTTGCAACACCTATAACCTGATTTGTTAACTAGCATAAGTCAAGTGTACCTACAGACTACTACTATTTAATGTTAACATTGTTATTTTGATTATATAAATAAATTATTATTATTATAAATTAGAGAATTCTTGACTTTTATCGGTTTTAATTAGCTTACCCTGTTTGTTATTTTTGATTCAAAATAAAATTAGTAATTGGAATTTTTTGGCCCTTTTCTGTTGACAGATTTATCTGATATTTGGTACACCTTTAGTTCTCTTATGAAAAGTACTCTGTTATTGGAAAAATTATGCCTGCATAACTTAGCTGTCGTTTTAAATTATAAGTGAATCTCTACACGCCCTTTTTATACGGGCAGATAACTGCCCTTTTTGTACAAAAATATTACGTTTTAAATAACAAGCAGTTCATGTCTCCCGGAATGCTCCTATTCACCCTGTACCTACATAGGTAGTAAGGTAGGTCTCTAAAAATATGATCTGAAAAAGGTCTATCAGCAGTCGTTCACAAGACGAGTGAATCAGTGTGTAAGAATAGTGTGGTACGTTAGTATAATAACGTACCAACTCCACACGGGAATTTAGCCCATACGGTAAAGCTATTAAGCGTTATGCGCAAGCACAAGTTTGCGAAGCTAAGCGGGAAGAATGAAGGTGTAAGCGTAGAAATGAATGATATTATTTACAGCGAGATGAAATTGGTATAATGATTAAAATTACCAAAATAAACTAAACTATTAACAAAATAAAAAGTAAGGCAAAAGTCTATACAATAAATAAAGCAAAGTGCGGTGCGAGTAGATAGGCTGGTAGCTAACGGTGGAATGCTGCTCGCTGCTCTGCTCCCTCACACGTAGCCTGCGCGCACGCCGTTGCCCGGCCGCTCAAGGCCGTTGCCGCCTTCGCTGGTACAATTATCACACGCGCAGCGGTTGTGCGCGACGCGTGTAAGCGGGCGGTGCAGTCGCACTCGGAGACAAACAAGTATCGCATGATTTGTGAGGGTGGTACAAGGTTCATAAGCGGAGCGCTTTCGCTCCGGAACCAAAGGTGGCGATCCAAGTAATATTGATCGCGCCACAACAGCATCAAGAGCGCCGTCACCTTGTCACACCCTTTAGTTCACGCTCCGTTATCACTGATGTGTGACGCCTCAAACACCTGTGTTGGAGCCCGAGCCGCGCTACAGCAACGTGTAGGAAACAGCTGGAGACCACTCGGTTTATACTCAAAAAAACTAACAGAAACGCAAATAAAATATAGCACGTTCGACCGAGAGCTACTGGCAATCTACCTGGCAATATGGCACATTCGGCGCATGTTTGAGAGTAAAGAAATAACGGTTTACACGGACCACAAGCCGTTAACACATGCACTACTGCGACTAAACAGCAAGACAGAAACACCGTTACGCACGAGGTACTTACACTATATCAGTCAATTTACAATGAAGATATGCCATATTGAAGGAAAAGACAACGTTGTGGCCGATTCATTATCAAGAATTGAATGCACGTATGAATGCTAGTTACGTGGTAAACTCTGCTTGCGCGATACAGAATTTTGCGTGACGTCAGTGTGACGTAGTTCGCATGTGGCGATGTACTCGTAGATACCGCTACAGACCAATGACTCAATGAGCGTATTGACGTTTGATTAGCGCAAAATTTGCGTTAAATTTTGAAACATGGTTCAACTCTCCCACCAGGGGGCAAGTCTCCCGAACTCCCCCTACATATTAAAATATAAGGTATCTCTAGACAATAGCACAGTTAGTATAATAAAGTAAGCAGTATTAGGTCTCGGCAGTGACCTTGCAATAATTACCTACGACCACTCAGTAGATAAACACGCACTAGACTTGCCCACTCACTGTGTCTCTTGGGTTGTTTGTAACTATACGTCTGTACTTTACAAGTCCGACTGTAATAATGGGAGAGCATTATTTTTTAAAACCTTGCGTTTGGTTTGCTTTGGTGAAGGTAGTATGTCCAATAGGTACATTAAAATGTTTATCACAAATCCGGTAGCTTGTAGTGTAAGGTTTGTTTCCTTAAACATCTCAGCACATCAGCTGAAGCCATTCAGATAGCCTGTTTAAAAAAAGAAGATTTTTTCTTTATATTAAAAGGTCTTTAAAAAGTCCGCGATGACACGCTCAGGTAAATTCACAAGTTTCGGGAGGTTCCTGTTCCGGATAAGGCGGGAGGAAACGCCCGGGTGTCACCATTGTGTGGATCGCCCGGAGGACACGGTGGAGCATACGGTGGAGGTCTGCCCGGCTTGGGCGGATCACCGCCGTGTCCTCGTGGAGGCGATTGGCGGTGGCGATCTCTCGCGTCCGGCCTTGGTCCAGGCCATGGTACGGAGCGAGAGGGCTTGGGAAGCCGTCACCTCCTTCTGCGAAGCAGTAATGTTCGCGAAGGAGGACGCGGAACGCGTGAGGGAGAGGCAAAATTTGCGCCCTCACGCCCCTAGCCGCCGCAGGAGACGCCCTGGGCGTCGGGAATCGCAGGCCGATTCCCGGCCACCGTAGCCGCGGGCTTGCGAACGGCGAGCGATGGGCAGCTCACCGTTCGATAAGGACCAGGCCCGGGTCGACGGCGCGTTGTGTTCCACGCGCGCCTCAAAGAGATGTCAGCACCAATAACGGGGTTTGCTAGGACCGATGCCTGCTAGGGTTGCGGAAAAGTCCAAGAGGGTTACTGTGGCCCCTGGCACAGGCAACTGAAGGAACACGGGTGAGTTTTAGTCAGTAAGAGTCTGACACGCCCTCCTGCTCTGCCCAGAGCGGGAGAAGTTATTTGATGATTTCCCACCCACAAAAAAAAAAGGTAAATTCACAAGTTGATAAAATATGACGAGTCGTTTAAAACCAATAATATGTAAGGCCCTTACTGCCGTTTAGTACCGTAACACCGTCACTTTATACAGCCTACTTCTCATTAACGGCTTGGTAAGATTTGAAATGAATATATTATTTCTGTTAAAGATGTTCGACTCTGTGTTACTCGAACGTAAATTCCTCTTTTTCAACCAAAATTTTGCATGGACGTGAGGATTTTTTTTAGGGCGTCCCTATTAGACCACCCTGTGTAATTTTTCATTAAAAATGGCTACGTTAAGATGCATGACTAGTGTCGCTTGTGACTGCGTCGATGGAAGACAGTGAATTTATTATTACGAAAAGCTCAAAATTGTCGTACATTCTCCTCAATGAACACAGCAACTTTTTTTTTTTTTTTTTAATTTTATGTTCACGATTATACATATTTTGTTAAATAACAATTTACTCGCCAAACTAAATAGTTTATTGGCAAGAAGCGCCTGTTTTTAGTCATACATATTATCAAGTAATCTAGTGAACAGATAACCTTATAACAAAACTAACAAATAAGTAGGTACCTAACGAATAATTGTAACCTATATGACGTGAATTTATTTCTCGGTAACGGCTGAATCCTCGTTACCGAGCAATAAATTCCTCAGTCTTGATCTCAATAAACCTTTACTTAACTTAGAGCTGTGTCTCAGCATATCTATTTTATTAAATAATTTAGGCACTAGGTATCTAGAAGTTCTCTCCCCATAATAATTTGTTGCTTTTGGCTGGACTAGTCTCTTTTCTCTTACACTTCTAGTATTAAATTTATTCTCAATACTGACTTTAAACTTATCACTAAAATAATGTTCTAGGCTTAATACATAATCGACTTTCATATCTACTGGTAGGATTTTACAAATAGAGAATAATTTTTCATACTCTTTGTTACATTTTTTCTTAACCTTCTTACTGACTAGGAACTTAATTATACGTGTTTGTACTTTTTTTATGTCTTGTAAATAAGTTTTAAACGTTCGTCCATATACAATAAGTCCATAACTAATTAGTGAGTCTGCAAGTGCATAATACACAATCAGAAGCGTCTGTTTATTCACCACATTATGTAACTGATAAAACTTCCCCAATACAGATCTCAACTTGTTACAAATGTCAGTTACGTGTGTTTTCCAATTAAAATTTGAATCAATATTAAGGCCTAAATATTTAAATGTGTTAACATACTCCAATTTCACACATACGCAGTTAAACTTATCCCTATGCAGGCACTCGTATGTATGCCCCATTATATCAAGGTCCCTATTGTGTACAGTTTTAGCTCGCAGATTATGTGGCGAGTACACATGCATGCATTTTGTTTTGGATAGATTTAGTATAATTCCGTTGTCATGTGCCCATTTCGTGATCTGTTCGAAGTCCTCTTGAATGTACCGTTGTACCTCCGTGATATCCCTCGAAGCATGAACCACACACATGTCGTCTGCATACATAAATACTCGACACCCATTTACAACATTCGACACACTGTTCACGTGCATTATATAGCCCACGGGCCCAAACACTGATCCGGTCGGCACACCGAGATCCACACTTGCCTCTTCACCAGTCACGCCAGCTATGAAAGTGCGTATTTTCCTATTGTACAGGTAGTTTTGGAACCAGTTCTTGGTGGGACCACGTATTCCGCATTCATCCATCGCCTGTAGTAGTGTGTCGTGGTCCAGTGTGTCGAATGCCTTTTTATAATCAATAAAAAGTGCTATCAGCTGTTTACCAGAGTCTAGGCACTCATTAACATAATCACTAAACGCTGTTAGGGCCGAGACAGTACTGCGCCCTCTCCGGAATCCATACTGTGTGTCTGACAATATATTATGACTCTCTAGGAACTTATTGATTTGACTAACAATTACTTTTTCTACTATTTTATCAATGACAGACAGTATGGCAATTGGCCTATAATTTACATACTCAATGTGACTTCCAGACTTATAAATAGGGCGTATAAATCCAATCTTTAACTCATCAGGATATAAACTTCCAGTCAAACACATGTTAATGAATTTAGCTAAAATAGGACTTAATTGCTTCCGTAGGTATTTGATATCTTTAACCCTCATCATTTAGATACGTAGTGCCTACCACAAAAAGACCCATATAAAAAGCAGCCGTCCTCAAAAATCCTCACCTCGGTTTCGGTATCAGCCGCACCTTCCTCCGACGCTAAGTTTGATTGATACTGCCTTGTCCCCGCACTATCTACGCCTGATGACCGCTCCAGACACTTTTTATGATTTACGTTTGTAGGTATAATTTTGGCTGGTGTTATGGAACGTGATTTATCGGACTGACGATAGTCTGCGGGTTTGCGCAGAAAATTAAATAGATAAGTAGGCGAGAATTAAGAGTTTATTTACAGAGTTGTTTCTCAGCTTGTTGTGAATTTGTAAGTGTTTTCAGAATGTTTAAATAAACTCAAGAGTGGGCTAGTTGAAGATGTCTAACTATGGGACGGTCTTTTAATTGTGTGTGTCCCTGTCTATTTCACGTGGTTACCTACACATTATTTCAACGAGCGCACGTACCTAAGCTCGGGAGCGCTCTGTGGGTACCTACCTATCCATACTTTGGACTGCAGCTTTTAGCTGCAGTAAAATGACACTTCCAAATTCCGTCAGCCATCAATAAAGAGGCTAGAGAGGCGCCGCGGCGTCCTCACCTTCCGCCTGACGCAGGCCCACACCGGACCCGAAGAAGCCCGCAGAGGCGGGCCGGCACCAGTCGGGGGTTGCGGAAGGATCGTACGTTTCCGCGACCCCCGGCGTAGGTGTGAGTTGGAACACCGGGGTGGTTTTTAGTGAGTAAGAGTCTGATAGACCCCGCCGCCCGCCCCAGGGCCGCGGACATTCATGAAGATTTTCCACCCCGGAAACAAAAAAAAAAGGCCCTCACCGGGCACGGTTGTTTCGGGAGGTTCCTGTTCCGGATAAGACGGGAGGAAAGGACCGGGTGTCACCATTGAGTGGATCGCCCGGAGGACACGGTGGAACACACGGTGGAGGTCTGCCCGGCTTGGGCGGAGCACCGCCGTGTCCTCGTGCAGGCGATTGGCAGTGGCGATCTCTCGCGCCCGGCCCCGGTCCAGGCCATGGTAATGGTACGGAGTGAGAGGGTATGGGAAGCCGTCACCTCCTTCTGCGAAGCAGTAATACTCGCGAAGGAGGGGGCGGAACACGTGAGGGAGAGGCAAAATTCGCACCCTCACGCCCCTAGCCGCTGCAGGAGACACCCTGGGTGTCGGGAATCCCAGGCCGATTCCCGGCCACCGTAGGCGCGGGCTTGCGGACGGCGAGCAATGGGTAGCTCGCCGTCCGATAAGGACCGGGCCTGGGTCGACGGCGCGTTGTGTTCCACATGCGCCTCAAAGAGATGTCAGCAACAATGACGGGGTCCGCTAGGGTCGATGACTGCCAGGATTGCGGGAAAGTCTGAAAGGGATACCGTGGCCCCTGGCACAAGCAACTGAAGGAACACGGGTGGGTTTTAGTCAATAAGAGTCTGACACACCCTCTCGCTCCGCCCGGAGTGGGAGAAGTTATTTGATGATTTCCCAGCCACAAAAAAAAAAAAAGGATCACGCCCCCGCCGATGGAATTTAGAGCTATAAGTGAACAGTAACTACTACCTACATTTTTTCTACTTACCTAAATTTTTTCGAGAAGTGTTTTTTTACTGCACCTTATTAAACTCCGACTACTCCGTAGGTATTGTGTTTTCTTCCAAATCACCCCAGACTCCTTTTAGTATATGTCGCTATTTCTGAAAATTTAGGATTTGGCGAACCACGCGCACTAAAAAAAAATACCCGGTAGTTATCAGTTGGTACCATATATTAACTAGGTACTTTCAACAATGATTCATTAATTTCAGCTTATCCAATAAAATCAAGTTAGTAAAGTATCTCCTATTTCTAAATGAATGCTCTAAAGAAAATTTGTCCTATCGGAAGCGAGGTGCAAACATTTTGTTATGTACGTAGTAGGTAGCTAAGGTTGAAACAGTCTCAGCAATAGGACACAAAGATAACCTCGCTAATAGGGCACACAGTCACAGTGCGCGATGCCCCCAAACCTAGCAATAAATTTCATTATATTATATAGGTAGAGCAGAATTGGTTGAATTTGATCGCGTCAAAGATTCGGACGGGTGGACCGACTGCTCACTCGGCACGTCTGTTCTATCCTACTCACTTGTGATCACTTGAAGATATTCGTGTCGTGTAGTGAACACGCAGCAACACGTCTGTACCCTTCACAAGTCAAAGATCTTACGAAATTGCTGATTTGGGGTAAATGTTTTTGTTCAGCCTATTTATAGCATAGTCGAGCTCATTTATAGATTCGAAACGGAGGGCAATAAGGATCTCTGTCTGTATAGTTTTTGTTTTTAAAGTAAGTATAGCAACGCTGTCGTACACTTTTGTAATTTGTCCTGTTCCGCGGTCACACGGCCCATAAACCACCTGTTACTGTTCATGCTCGTTGTTTCTTCCTCTTCGCATAATTTTTCATATAGGTATGTACCTGCGAGGTTCAGCTGAGCTATAGAGGTAGGTACAATATTGTTAATGAAGCTCCATATTTATTAGGGGTACCTACTGAGGTACCTATGAGACTAACTGAATCGATGGAAAAGCGATTCCATAATAAGTACCACTGCAGTCATGTTGGAACTCCGCTGAGATCCAACGGCTAATTAATCCAAAAGTTGTAAGTAGCTTATACTATACCTTCTGATGTACCTAAGCTGTAACCTTTCCGCAGCATAAATGAGAGCGGTATAAATACGATAGCGAGTATATTGCAAAAAATATCCAGTCCCGAATTAATTTAACCTCATCGGTAACCGTGAATTGTGAACTCCACAGTACTGTGTTTACAACACCAATCAGAAGTTTTTGATATTAAACGCTGCGACAAGCTTCATAAGTAAGTATTCATCTGCGCAGTTGAACCCGCCAACCCACGGGACATAAAAGTATCTCTTGAATAAACGTTTAACTAACTTCGAGATTCGATCTATTCCTCCGCTAGACTGCACACCGCTTACAATATTCTTACAATGCTAATGTTCAGCGAAGCTGCTTTATTTATGTCCCAATAAAATAGCATGGGTAGGTACCTATAATATCGGCGGGCTGGTGGCGGGTGGCACACGATCACACAATCAATTCCAGATATTTTAAAACCGCTTCGAATAGTAAATAGTAGATTGTTATACGAGGTATGAAAGGGACCTATTACGGCACGAGGTAGTTTGGCGCACGAGCGTAGCGAGGGCGCCAATAGTTCGAGTGCCTAAATAGGTCTTTCACCCGAGGTAAACACTCTGCTTTTCATTTCGAATATGAGGAAAGTAAATAAAAACCTGATTAGTTAAACCAACAATATTTTATTAAAACATGAATAAACAATATCGGTAAGATAATATTAAACGTAAGGGAAACGTTCTATCCTGGTACCTATAGGGATCAATGTTGAGTATTTTCTGCGAAACTTGATTTTCCTGTGTTTATGTAATTGTTGGAGAAAGCAATATTTTGTAATTTTCTTCAGCTGGAATAGTCATTTTTTTTTTACATCGCTCCTGGTAGTCTTTGGAAGTACTAGGTGGCGGAGGGAATTCCGAGGAATATAGATTTATCGTTTTTGTTACTTTACTTGATAATTTAGTCTTATTTTCCACTGATTCTGCTACGTATCTATCCTTCGGCTACTTTACTCGATTCCATCCTCCGTGTCTTTTAGTTGTAGTCAAATATGCGCCTGAATCAGCTAACAAAGTAGCTGAAGTTCTGCGGTAGCAGTGACCAGAATATAAGTTTGGATTTGGTAAATTAAAATACGTGACTACCTGTTTCGGGATACCAGATATTTTGTTTTTGCCTCAAACATTTCCCTTTTTGGTAATCTAGGAAAAAGCGATCGGTTTCCATATCGCTAGTTTGAAGTCCTTGGTATTTTTTTTTTATTTGTAAAAAAATCTTTAAAACGAAGGTTTGGCTAACTTTTAAAACGCACACTTTACTGCTAAGCATAATATTATAAATGGGGGGATTACATCACTGATAAAAATGCTGGTTTCAGCGCTGGTCCTGCTCCACAAGCGTATAAACTAATTGATTAGCAGTCGCAAATATGGTTGGAGCTGATGAAGGTGGTAAAATCTATCTTTGCATTGTATAAATTCAATCTCTTAGTATTGTATAATTGCATATCATGTGTGAGCACTAGGTAATATAAAGCTTACTGGGGTCGTCTTTCATTGGCTTGAATGTGCCCTGGCGGCTCAGAGTATGTCGTGCTCACTCAAATGTGTCGCTGGTGGTGTCTTGTGTATTGGGTCATTAAATTCCCTTCAAAATGGTTGAGCTGAATGGTGTTGATCCATACGTCATGTTCGTGAATGGGCAACGTCAGTAGGCACTGGTAATTTCTTAGCCGGCAGCGGCCACGGCTTATTTTAATTCCTGAACTGTTTTTTTATCTTTCTTATTACGGACGCTTTTAACGTGCACGTCTTTCTACATCGTTCTCACATGTATAATTTTAACATGATCAATCATGTTAAAATTATAAACCACTTTTTCGTAACAATATTTTGATTTAAAAGAGTGTCCATGGAGTATCTTGCCCGTTCTTCACTATAAGTACTACTACGCTTTGGGATGGGCAACTAGCTTCATCTTTCTCACTGACCGACCCTTTGACAATTCAAACGTGCCTGTAATTGGTATATTTGAAATAAATGCTTTGAGTTTGAGTTTTTGTTTTAGTAGGTACCTCTTAACTTTACTAGTATTATTTCACCTTTTTTCTCTATGTCATGTACCTTAACATTCACCAGTTCAATGCTTCTGCAGGCACCAGTAATAGCCAATATCAACACGACCTGAAAAGTAAATGTAAATCCTTAATGGGTAGTTCTTTTGTATAATATCTATACGTACCGTATAGTAATAATTTACTACTTAATGAAAAAAAAACCAAATGCATTAAGTTTACGCTGCCTCACGTTAGACAGGTGTTAACTAATGTATTGATAAAGGGCAGAGAATTGAATCCTGAAGATAGCACAGTATTCTTGGGCTTAACTTTGGATGCTAAGCTTCAGTGGGGCCCACACATAGTTAAATTATCAAAAAAGCTTAGCTCCGCAGCAGACGCTGTTAGAAAAATTCGTAATTTAACTGACATAGAGACAGCCCGTTTAGTATACTTTAGCTATTTTCATAGTGTAATGTCGTATGGTATTCTGTTGTGGGGAAATGCCGCCGACATTCAGACTATCTTTGTTTTGCAGAACAGCTCTTCTGTTCGATCAATTTTTTAATTAAGCCCGAGACACACTCTCAGAGAGAAATTTAAGGAGATTAATGTAATGACTGTGCCTTCACAGTATATTTTTGAAAATCTTTTATATGCCCATAAAAATATAAACTTGTTTAAAAAATACAGTGATATCCATAGTATAAATACTAGGAACAAACACAAATTTGTTGTTCCTACAACCAGGCTCAAGAAAATAGGTGGTTCGTTTAGATGTCAATGTATACATTTTTATAATAAACTTCCTAGCCACATTCAAGAACTAAGCCTTAATAAATTCAAATCTTTTATAAAAAGGAAACTATGCCAGAAAGCCTATTATACTATCAAATACTTTATTGAGGACAAAAAGGCTTGGGAGTGAGCTGTTCCAATAAATTTACACAGGGAATGTTGATTTATTTTATTGTTTTTTTGCTAACTATTGTACTTTTAATCTTTGCTATAAGTATCTATAACTTTTTACGTATACAATGACATGAATATTTACTGTATAAAGTATTATATTATTTTAATTGTTGTGAATGGGAGGACTATGTGGGTCATTGTTCCAGTTTTAATCATGTTCTGGCAGTTTGAGTGGTTTATGTGGCCTACCCAAATGTCCTTTCTTTGGTATTGTTCGTCGAATCGTTGAGCTCCTTAAGTTCTGAGTCGAGCTGCACGGTTACTGACAAATGCGTGCACTGTCTGGACAGGTCCACTCAATCTGTGTGGTTCTTTTCTCAAAAGTCCATTTCAGACACCAATCTGCATGGTCCTCAATGATTATGTCCGGATTTTATATACACATTGACATTAATGAATTTTATATACATATACTATGACAAGAGTATTTACTTTGTAAAGTATTATGATATTATTTTAACTATTGTGAATGTGAGAACTATGTTGGTCATTGCTTTTTTTTGTATTTTTACTCTTAGTGTAATCATGATCTGGTAGTTTGAGTAACTTGTGCGGCCTACTCAAATGTCCTTTCTTTGGTATTGTTCGTCGAATCGTTGAGCTCCTTAAGTTCTGAGTTGAGCTGCACGATTGCTGACAATTGCGTGCACTAACTGGACAGGTCCACTCAATCTGTGTGGTTCTTTCCTCAAAAGACCATTTCAGACACCGATCTACATAGCCTTCACATGATCTGACCAAGATTCTGTCTGGACTTTAAAAGAGACTGTGACCTCTGAGTTTGTTTCGGCCTTTCTTCTCAGAGTAGTCAGATAGGAAACGCCGACCTCATCTAGTTTTTAAAATCTGATTGACGTGTAAAAGTGTTTGTAACAAACCTACTTACAGAAATAAAATCATTTATCATTTACCAATTTCTTAGATACGATGATAGGTACATACTATAAAGATTTTTTTACCTTTATTACCGAGTATATTGCGTCTGGTGTTTGATTTAAGAAGGTTTGGACGTCTTGTGCGGTGAAAACTTCGAATTTCTGACCTTGAATCCATCCGACTTTCAGAAAAGATAATAAGTATTTTGACGAAATCTTTCAAATGTATTATCGTGTTTTGTACTTAGATTCGTCTTTAACGTTGAATACATGCTCCATAGAGTTGCAGATTTATGATTCTTAGATAATAATTCATTGAAATATGTTAGTAACACGTTTTCCGACAAAGACCTGACTCTTTTTTCAGCGCACCATTTCATAAAAATATGGTAAGATTTTAAGTAAAAGGCAAAAGGTTTTCCACGATTGTTTCAGCCTCTTTTCTAATGAAATCTGGGATTAAATCCATATCTGAATCTGATGAACTCATTTCATACAAATATCTGTATACGTAAATAATTAGCACTCGACAAAACAGCTGACGAACGAATTGCTGTTTTCCCGCCTTTTTTATGATTGTTTTTCTGTGGCATTCTACCAGCAAATATTTTTTGTCATTGGTGATGGTAAACATTTAGCTCAAATCTATGTGTTTAATAGAACACCAAATAAAATACTTACGCAAAATATAAGAAGCATAAATCACAACTTCGAGGAACTGCAAGTTTTGCTAAGTAGGCTAGATAGATAGATAGATAACCCATTTATTCAGTGCACACAAAAGACGTAGTACTACACACAAAAGCACAATTAAATTATAAAAAATTGCCTGGACCACTGTTTTGTAAAATTAATTGTGTAACGGTGACTATTGTTTGCAACTAGACTATCTAAGTGTTTCTGATAAAATATGTTCTACCAACAAAATAGTAATCAAACAATTAGGAACATTGATTATCAGGCTATTGAAGCACCTTGAAGAAACTAACTGGCAAAATATAGTATCAGGCTTTGATGTGAACAAAATAACTGAATCTTTCTTAAACCCAATTGGTCTAGCCATAGAAAACAATACGAGGGCACAAAAACTATCTCACAGGATAACTCCAGGACTTTGCCGCTGTATGCGAAATCGGGATCGGCTTCATCTAAAGCTGAAAAAAGACCCTGAAAATGCTATCCTCAAAATTACTTATACCAGGTATCGAAACACGTGCAATGAGATACTTAAGAGACTTAAGAATAATTACCTAAAATCGGAAATAGATCTCAACAAAAATAACACAAAAAAACAATGGATGTATGTTATCTAATTACGTTCGGCTGCGGTCGAGGATGCAAAAGAAACCGATATACTTTGCTTAAAGACTTTTATTAATATAAGTATTACAATTAAATCGGTAAAATTAGCATGCGTGACAATTGCTCGATGTGAGAAACAAGAGTGAAGCACTAAACCTAAAATTCACATTCGTCACTGGCATTGCACAATCTTCGATCACACGGTCGGATTGCTGAGACGGCGGATCTCACGGTGCACCACACAGCGCGGTGTTAGTCATGTTCTTAAGAATATGGGATGTCGCAAGTAGCAACATAACAATCTAATTGCTAATTCTAATAAAAATACTGTCCTTTTAGACATAAAAACAAATATTAATGATTCATTAAATTATGTGAATGAATACTTTACAGGCGTGGTATGCCAATTGGCTAATAATATCAAATCGCGAACACCGTTAAATGAGCAAGACCTAGCAAAAGTGACAAGTCAAAAAAAACTACACAGAACTCCTTTGTTCTCTTGCCAACTGACGAAACTGAGATAAAGCGCGTTATTATAGGGCTTAAAAACTCAAAGTCAACCAATTAATTGGTGTTCACGGGATTATCCTCAATTTTCTAAAAGACTACCTAACGGACAGGGAACAGAGCGTAAAAGTGAGTGACTATGTGAGTCGACCTGAAAAAAAATTGTACGATGTACCCCAAGGAATTATCCTGGGGCCTAATATATATGAATGATTTGCAACTGAGTCATGGTCAAATAATTACTTTCGCGGACGACACGGTTCTACTATTTAAAGCACAATCCTGGAACATAGGTTAGCCAATGGAGGTTTTACCCTGGTGTCTACATGGCTCGACCGCAATCTACTAACTTTAAATACACAAAAAACAAAATACATTGCCTTTAGCATCTCACACATGTGGCGAATCCAGTAACTGTTCATGCTACTCTCTTTCTAAAACAAAATCAATTAAATATCTACAGACTAACCGTAGATCAAAATCTAAACTAGAATGAACACATTATGACCTTAACAGTTAGACTCAGAAAGATGATTTTTGTAAAATAAAATTACTACTAACACTTTATTATGCACTTTGTCAATCAATTTTAACATTTATTGTATCTCCATATGGGGAGGCTCACCTTTTTTTTTTGTCGCTGAGAAATGCTTTATGCATCCCCGCTCGTGGGGGACGAGACGGGGTATGTGGGACTCCTGTCGAAATCCGCAACCGACTTTCTTATACTTGGTAAGAACGCTTGAAGATACCTGACCAGAGGGAGGAAAACAGTATTTTTCGTCCCAGAGGCACGATTTTCCCTACTGTCAAAAAAAAAAAACTATGCAAGCCATTTCTCAACTTTTTATACAGCCACTGTTAAATCGCGGCGTAAATTGTAATGAAAAATTTATAATCAACAATTTTGTAACATGACTAATATAATTTACTTTTCACTTCAATAATATTTAATTTACATAATAATAAAATAATATTTTTTATTGCATCATAAAAGTACAACCATATAATTAGGTATTTTTAACATTTGGTAGGTAGACACCATAGACTAATATACTACACACGCAATTAAATAGATTCCTGCACTTAAATACTAGCCAATAATGTGACATTATATTTCTCACCTTTCTAACGTCTTAAAGATGTTGTTCGTTAGGTACTGACGTCATATGATAATCATTCAGCACGTATTTAAGCACTAATCACTCAGAAACAATTACTTACACTGTTATTGTTATTTAGGTTGTAGCATTCGATTCACACTATCCTCCGTACTAGTTGAAACTGTATCACGGTAGGACAGTCTTCCTCTTACTCAATTAACCAGTTCTAAATACAAATAGTATACCATTATTATTTCACAGTATAATAATTTAGTATCTATGATATTACGTTCCAATGTAAACAGGTAGGTATCAGAACATTTTACATTACTTGTCTATGACCAGAAGTGATCACAATGCAGATATTGTTAAAATAAATTTAGTATAATTTTATTATGCAAAGTTTACAGACAATTGTAAGATTTTTATCCACTAAGACTTAATTATTATTTTTGTGGGAACTAACATAACCATAGTTAATAGCTACAGGCTCAAATAATAAGTTTCATTTTAGATTTTAATCATAAGTTAATGTTTAAGCAAGTGATGCGAGTGTGTGTGTGTGTGTGTGTGTGGGAGCGTGATATTCTGAATACGGGTTGAGATGTTTGTAAGGTGTCGTGTGTGTTGTGTGTTGTTTGTTCGTGAGTGTGGATGTGTTTTTGTTTAAGTCAAGCTTTTCAATAGTTTCTCCGTTTTATCATAGTTAGGTAAGTAAGTTGTTTTAAATATTCAACAAGAAGTTTCTTACAGGCAAATGAAGTCATGTTACGTAGGTTGACGTATTTTAATATTTATATCTTATTATATAAAAATGGACATAAATATTGCTTAAATTTACAAGCAAATGTGGTTTTGTAAGATGGTGATTGTTTTGGTATACTATGCCATTTCTTCGTTTACCTTTGTAATGGGGGGGAGGGGGGGGATTATATTTAATAACTTAATACTACTCTCACTACTGTACTGTACTTACTATGAATAACTGTCTCACTGTTAGTACCTACAGGCAATTCACTGAATAGTAATTCAGTTGAGAGTCTATACCTCTTAAATGTCATAACTTTCAGTATAGCACGCTGCGAGCGTTCTAAGTTAACCATTGTTGACTTAGGTGAGGTCCCCAATTAAATGGGGGGCATGCGGGGACCGCCAACTAGGCGGGCATACGCCGGGAGGGCTGTGGAAGCAGAGGCTGAGCCAATTTCCCATAGCCCTCCCATCACGGCGTCGCGGGAACACCGCTGAGTTTTAGTGGGTATACTGCCACTCTGGCAGGGAGTCCCACATATCCCGTCTCGTCCCCCGACGAGCGGAGATGCGTAATGTCATTTCTCAGCGACAAAAAAAAAAAAAAAAAGGTGAGGCTCCCCAGGGGTGCATGTTGAAGAGCCTCCTCGTGGCGCACCCTGGGCAACGTCGGCTCCAATTTGTCCCAGTGCGGTTTTGATGGACAATTGGGGCTGGCGGCTAATCTTCAACAAGCGGGGAAAGGTCACGGTTCCAATCACCGATCATGCTTGATGGTCGGTGAAGGGAACCGGGCTACAGAGGGCAGATACGTCCACTCCTCCTCTGCTTACAGAGGGAGGTGAGTGCAGGGCCGCCGCTGCGGAATAGGCGGTCGTGTCCCGGAGGGAGGCAGCGGCGCGCGCGTGGAGGGATGATTCTCTCGCGCGGTGCCGCTCCGGAGAGGGGAGGGGTCGAGGAAGACGCCGGTCTGGTAGTCACTTCCGGCTCCTCCCGGGTGGAGGCCAGCAGGCGGTGGGTGCGGGGGCGCCCTTTGCCTGTATTGCACGGGCCTCCACCAGTGCCGGATGGGAGTGGCCGGGTGTTCCCGGCCATTCCCGAAGCCCCCCCAGTAAAATGGGGGAATGCGGGGCCCGCTAACTAGGCGGGCATACGCCGGGAGGGCTGTGGAAGTAGAGGCTGAGCCGATTTCCCATAGCCCTCCCATCACGGCGTTGTGGGAACACCGCTGAGTTTTAGTGGGTAGGTCAGATGTCCAACAATGAAACAGTGGTACACAATAAAACACTGTAATATTTCTAAAATACGGCGTTGCTAGATCGTGCATTATGTCGCGTTAGGACACTCAAGTGAACCCCCCGCCCTACCTCAGTTTGCGCCGGCGCCGCGCGGAAGAAGACGTGTCTGCGGAGAAATTTTAAATTTTTCGACAAAAATGTAAGTATTTTCATAATTCTTTATAGATTTTTCATTAAATTATGGTTGAAAACTTCATATTTTTCATGATTACCTAGCATTAAATATATTTCATTATATATCGTAAGTTAAAGTGTTACAATTTAGTGGGTTTTTTTTTGAGGTTAGTAAAATAAACATTAGGTAGTCAACAATGAAACAGTTGCATAATGGACACAATGAAACAGTGTTTCATTGTGTACCATATAATATCATGGTACTTTCTGTGCAAATTAATAATTTTTGAGGCTAGAAATAAATCATAATTTTTCTTTTTTTTTTTCTTTTATTTAAGATGGCGCGTTCTAAAGCTCTAAAACGTAAGAAAGGCGATCATTTAGGGGAAAATATGCTACGAGCAATTCTAATGCACAGAAATGAAAAGAGCTTGAGAAAAGCTGCACAAGAGTACAATGTATCTTATCCTACTCTGTTTCGATACATACATAAATATAAGAATAAATATAATTAATAATAATTTATATTTAATATTCGTTAGTCATTATATTGATGCCAATTATTGGTAACATTCACCTGTGATTTTCGTAATTTTGCGACTTATTTGTCGCTATGTGTATGTGATATCTAGTAAAGTGATCTCTGTTAATTTTTATAGATAGTTTGTGATTTTATAATTTTGAGACTGATTAATGAAAAACACAACATTTTAAGTCATTATTGCTTAACTAGAGTTAAATTTAGTAAGTTACTTCTTAGTGTTATTTTTTAAATTGTATGTCGTTTTTATCTTATATCGTTATTACCTAATATAGGTAATCTGAAGAGTCTGATTAAAGTGAAATTAAGAATAAAACCTTTTTTGATTGAACTCAAGTATTTTTTGTCATTCACCTACTCCCTAGGTTACACAAAATATAAGACAGCCACTATTCAATATTATGTTTCATTGTTGAATTTGTGGTGTTTCATTGTGTACGCGACGATGGACACAATGAAACATTACCCATTTTTTAGTTTTTATTTTGTGCTGATTGATTACACTTTAATTTTTAAAAACTTTAAGTGAAATCCAATACCCAATAAAATTTCCTATGTACCTGTAAAAAATTAGACTTATATCTTTATAAACAAAATGTGTATGAGACTTTGAATTTTTAGTGTTTCATTGTTGGACACATGACCCTAATTGTTTCTGAGTGATTAGTGCTTAAATACGTGCTGAATGATTATCATATGACGACAGTACCTAACGAACAACATCTTTAAGACGTTAGAAAGGTGAGAAATATGTCACATTATTGGCTAGTATTTAAGTGCAGGAATCTATTTAATTGCGTGTGTAGTGTCTACCTACCAAATGTTAAAAATACCTAATTATATGGTTGTACTTTTATGATGCAATAAAAAAATATTATTTTATTATTATGTAAATTAAATATTATTGAAGTGAAAAGTAAATTATATTAGTCATGTTACAAAATTGTTGATTATAAATTTTTCATTACAATTTACGCCGCGATTTAACAGTGGCTGTATAAAAAGTTGAGAAATGGCTTGCATAGTTTTTTTTTTTTTTTGACAGCAGGGAAAATCGTTCCTCTGGGACGAAAAATACTGTTTTCATCCCTCTGGTCAGGTATCTTCAAGCGTTCTTACCAAGTATAAGAAATTTAAAGTTTTATTTCCCGCGAGGTGAGGGCCGACTTATGAGGAATGTTTATAGTGCACAAGTAATATAAATTTACTCCACGATGAATGTTACTTGTAACTGAGTAGAGTTTCACTCTGGGAGTGTTCGCGATGTTTTACATGTGTGCGATGATGAGATGCTTTTATGGGCATATAAAAGATTTTCAAAAATATACTGTGAAGGCACAGTCATTACATTAATGTCCTTAAATTTATCTCTGAGAGTGTGTCTCGAGCTTAATTTATAAATTGATCGAATAGCTCTTTTCTGCAAAACAAAGATAGTCTGAACGTCGGCGGCATTTCCCCACAACAGAATACTATACGACATTACACTATGAAAATAGCTAAAGTACACTAAACGGGCTGTCTCTATGTCAGTTAAATTACGAATTTTTCTAACAGCGTATGCTGCGGAGCTAAGCTTTTTTGATAATTTATCCATGTGTGGGCCCTACTGAAGCTTAGCATCCAAAGTTAAGCCCAAGAATACTGTGCTATCTTCAGGATTCAATTCTCTGCCCTTTATACAGTAGTTAACACCTGTCTAACGTGAGGTCGCGTAAACTTAATGCATTTGTTTTTTTTTTTTTTCAATTAAGTAGTAAATTATTAACATTGAACCAGTGAACTACTTTTGAGATCGCGCTATTTATATCGTCAGTAACCAGCTGCTGGTGTTTAAGTTTAAACAAAAGTGAAGTGTCGCCCGCAATTAACACTACCTATATCATGATTATCCTTTATGAGGTATGACAAGTCATTAATATAAATAAGAAACAAAAAAGGACCAAGAATTGACCCCTGTAAGACTCCCGTTGTTAGTATAGATCCGGAAGATGTTTTACCAACGCTCTGAACTCGATTATTCAAGTATGAAGTAAGAAGATCCAGAGCGGTGTTCCGGATCCCGTAGTGGCGGAGTTTCCTGATTAGCGTTTCATGAAGAATGCAATCGAATACCTTGGACAAATCACAAAAGATGTCCATCGCATTTATCTTCTTCTCATGCATTATAGATATGTCCTAAAAGTTCAACACCGGCATCAGAAGTTGAACGACCCCTTGTAAAACCGAACTGTTTACTATTTATTAATTTATGCTTAGTAAAAAATCTTTGCAATTGGGCTAAAATTTATTAAAATTTTACTAAAGGTAGGTAGTACTGAAATAGATCTATAATTTGTGGGGTCTGTAGTACTACCTGATTTAAACAAAGGTATTATTTTACTATTTTTCATAAGGTCAGGAAACTCTCCACAGTCGATACAATTGTTAAAAATAAGAGCTAAAGTAGGTGCTACAATTTCAATAATAGACTTAGCAACTTCTACAGAATTACCCCATAGATCTGCAGTCTTTTTTACGTTTAAAGTGTGAAAGGTTTAAATTATATCTCTACAAGTACTAAGTTCAAAATGAAATTCCGAATCGCAAACATTAACATTTTCTTTAAGCAAATACTCAGCAACAGAAGGTGATGAGTTTAGTGATTTAGTCTTTGAAACGGGAATATCTGAAAATAAATTATCAAAGGCCGCGGCGACTTGTGAGTCAGATTTTATTATGTTGTCATTAATGGACAGGCTGTAGTCAGTATTTCGGTTACTAGACCTTCCCGTTTCACTATTAACAATATTCCAAGTCGTTTTAATTATATTACTACTGTTTGTAATCTTCGAAATCAAATAACGGGACTTGGCCATACAACCAACTTTTTTTAAATAATTTCTAACATCTAAATTAAATTCAACAATGGTCCTTTCATTGTGCAGTTCATAAAGCCGTGTTCTACTTTTATGAATACTAACGGTAGCCCAATCACTGAAAGATGCGTTGCCATTAACCGAGATAGTCTTGGGAACAAAGGTGAAATTAAATTGTTAAACAGTATAAAAAAAAATATCATATAGATGATTAGGATCAGAATGAATAGATAAAACTGGTAATTTGTTAGTGAGTTTAACTTTAAAAGCTTCCAAACGACTTGCAGTTTTGGGGTTGACAGTGATATCCTTTTTAGCCACTTTGTTGATTTGGTTTTGGATAGTAATCCTTTGCCCGCAATGATCAGAATCTAGTAAATTTATAATTTCTTTGTGGCTTGGTATAACATCTGTATAAATATTATCTAGGCATGTTGCACTAGTAGGGGTTATTCTAGTGGGCTCCAAGGTTGTAGGACTGAAACCGACTTAATATTTTACTACAAGAACCTAAGTTGTCTAATAAATTAACATTAAAATCACCGCAAGTGATAATGGACTTGTTCGAGTTACAAATCTTGTTTAACACTTCATCCATTACCTTTTCAAAGCAGTCATACAATCCTGAAGGGGGTCTGTACACACTTTATACAATAAACTGCTCCAATTCTATACAGGTCATTTCTATTGTCCGCTCAACAGCAACAAGCTCACAATATCCTTACGTTCTTTAAATTTATGCTGGTTGCTTACTAAAATTAAGGAGCCACCATGTATAGCATTTACTCTGCTGAACGAACCACCAACCTGGTGATTATTAAAATTGAAAAAGAACTGGTGGATTTTAAGCCAATGTTCTGTAATACAAAGAATATGTATAGGTACTGTTAAAATTCATAAATCATTCTACTTCTAAATCTTTGTTCATAAATCCTTGAATGTTTTGATGCACCAGGTTGATACTATTTACTGATTTTAAACTTTTAGTTGAATTATTCTTACAATTCTGTACATGACTGCTAGAGGTTGCCTCTATTGTCTTAGTTTCTAATTTAAATGATTATCAATGTCAATTTGTGATACCAAATTATTAGCTGAATTATTTAATATGTCATAGCTTTGCTCAATAGAAGCAATTTCTTTAGCCTATTTCTTGGCTGTAATACAAAAGTAATATGATAGCGACACAGCTATCTGTCTTTTACAATATTTTGACAAATAGTACCTATCCACAAAATATCTATCTTTAGTCAAATATAAATGATTACCAACATAATTGTTAGTGTCAATTAAATGGAATAAATTGTTATTATTTGTCAAATTATGCAATGTCATATTAATTTCATACCTAAAGTTGTTTTCTTCCTGTGGCAAACTTTGGATATATGGGAATGTAAACAAAACAATTTTTCTTAACTTCAGGTTGCATAATGATCTATAATATTGGAGTAATTCTCCTTTGTTCACATTACCTCTATTACCAATAAATATTAATAATGTAGTATCCTGGTTAAAATTGCATTTCATAATTTTATTCATTATGTCCAATAAAGAACAAGCAGGCATACCGTAATTCATAATTGAGTGTCCCGGATATTTATTTGTCAACAAGTGGCATAGATCCTTTCCTATTTCATCACAAAAAAGTACAATTTCTTTATTTACTCTCTGTTTAGGGAGACAGAATGGCAAACTGGCACAAGACTGCGGTATGGCGGTATCACATATTGTCAATGACCATAAACATCAAATATATACATTTCAATTAGCAACCAGTTGGATTTTGTCTAGTCTCTAGATTGTCCTATAGAGCAGGACCAGCAAGTTTCCAAGCATTCTTATCTTGGATACAATCCTCTAATTTATACATTTAATAAAATCGTAGCGGAGTCAAAACTGTAGGTACCTACAATTTTATTTTTGCCATTGTTGCGCAGTCTACAACTGATTCTATACCTATACGAAAATATTTTTTTTATAAAATTTTGGTCCGTTTGTCTGAATGTATGCTCCAGCATCACGCAAAAACTACGTGATAGATTTTGTTTAAATTTTGCATAGATATTCCGTAGATGTCTGGTCAGTCTGTAAGCTATATACTTTTACGCTGTTTGCTATGGGGGATGAGCAATATTGCAATTTATTCGTATTCTTCTATAGTTTACCGCAAAATATAAAAAGTCACAAATTTAACCATTACGCTATAGCTACCTTTATGGAGCTAAGCAGTCAATCACGACATAGGTATACAGGACTGATTTTTGAGATGAGGCAGGCCCTTGACCGTTGTCGCTACAATAGAGCGGTCTTAGGACACTGTTCTTAACTTTTTGAAACATTTTGATCTGCATTCAAAGATTTCGAAAAAAAAAATACAGTCAGCAAGAAAATGGTCAATTTCACAAAAAAATAACGTTTAAGGCCAATCGATCCTGTTTCTTATAAGTATCAAAAAACTGTATGAGACCACTGAGGCTTGAGTAATAGAAAAGTCAGAAATCGCAAAAAATCGCCCCATACATTTCGTAAGAAATGAGACTGAGATGAGAGAAAACACAATATACCTACCAGTTTAGAACAACAGTCGAATTATTCCAATACTTCACTGGGTTGAATAGGATACGAATAAATGGCAGATAGTTACAGATTGAACCTTTTAAATGATTATCATCCCGCTACATCTTTAAGGAGCTAAGCAGTCAATCACGACATAATACAGGGTGCCTCCCCATCGACGCACAAGCTGTTACCACGGATTCAGTACATGATTCTGAACCTTCTGATTTTTTTTTTAAATAAAACTCGCTGTTTCATACATACATTTTGACCGCGTAGGTATTGCAACAACTAAACTACAACCTAAATAAACTAACTACACTAACTATAAAGTTATTTCTCTAGCGACCACAGTCGCTAAGGTGCTTGATACAAAGCTAAAGGAACGTCTCGTTCTGCACGACAACCAGCTTGGGTTTCGGCCAGAACTTTCTACAGAAAGTGCAGTTTGATGTGTCAGGTCGTCAGGTACCGTACTACACCCCAATCTAGGGGGGCCAAACGCCTCCTGCCGGAGGCTCTACGCGGGGGTCGTGCGGTCCATGGCCCTTTACCGGGCACCGGTGTGGGCGCGTTCCTTGAGGCGGCGGCCAGCCCGCCGGTTGAACGCACCCCAAAGGGTCATGGCCACCCGGCTGGTCCGGGGGTACCGTACGGTCTCCGGTGAGGTGGCGAGCCTCCTTGCCGGATTACCGCCATGGGATCTGGAGGCAAAAGTCCTCGCGCACATTTGGGAGTGGCGCAAGGAGGCGAAACGCCGGGGCGTAGCTCCGCTGCCGCGAGAAATCACGGTACAGCGGACAGAGCTCCGGCGGGATCTCAGGGCGGCATGGAGAGTGCGATTGTCGCAACCCAGCGCTGGGCACGCCACAAATGCGGCGATAAGTCCCCTCTTTGAGGAGTGGCTAGACAGGCACCACGGCGTCCTCACCTTCCGCCTGACGCAGGTCCTTACCGGTCCGTGGTCGGGGGGGCTCGGATCGCTGTCGAGTCCACCATGAAGTACCTAGGATTGGTGCTCGACAGCCGATGGGACTTCGGGCCCCACTTCCGACGGCTGGCGCCCAAGTTGCTGGGCGCGGCTGGCGCACTCGCAACTCTGCTTCCCAATCTGGGGGGCCCGAGCGCCGCCTGTAGGCGGCTCTACGTGGGGATCGTGCGATCCATGGCCCTGTATGGGGCCCCGGTGTGGGCCTCTGACCTGACGGCCGGCAGCATCGCTGTTTTGCGAAAGCCGCAGAGGGCGATGGCCGTCAGAGTCATCAGGGGGTATCGCACGATCTCCTACGAGGCGGGCTGCGTACTGGCCGGATCCCCGCCCTGGGACCTTGAGGCGAAAGTTCTCGCGTCATTGTATCAGTGGCGCGAGGAAGCGAGGGCGCGAGGCGAGGGACCGATGCAGCGACACATGGAGCTACGTCGGTCTCAGCTTCGCGAGGTCCTGGTGGCGGAATGGCGGGACAGGCTTTCACGCCCTACCGCCGGCCTCGTCACCATCGAGGCGGTCCGGCCGGTGCTCGAGCGTTGGCTTGGGAGGAGGCACGGCTCCCTGTCGTTTCGGGCGACGCAGGTGCTCTCGGGGCATGGTTGCTTCGGGAAGTACCTGTGTCGCATAAACAGGGAGCCGGACGCCCGGTGTCACCACTGCGTCGACTGCCGGGAGGACACGGCGTGGCATACGCTGGCAGAGTGTGCCGCTTGGGAGGAGCCGCGCCGTGCCCTCATCTCAGAAGTAGGCAGTGACTTGTCGCTGCCGGCCGTAGTCGAATCGATGGTCAGCAGCGCCGAGTCCTGGGACGCGGTGGTCTCCTTCTGCGAAACAGTCGTCTCGCAGAAGGAGGCTGCGGAAAGGGAGAGGGAGATCTCATCCACTCACCCGGCCCGCAGAAGGCGCACCGGGCGTCGGCGGAGGGCGGACAATGCCCTCTTCCAGCCCCCCTAAATGTGTCCAGGGGCGACGGACACGGGGACGACCGTCAATACCCACACACCAGGACCCGAGGTGGCGGCGCGTAGTGTTCCACGCGCGCCCCTCTTAGGCGTCACGGGGGGAGTCAAACACCTCACTCCCCCCCCCAGACCCGAAGAGGCCCGCAGTGGCGGGCCGGCACCAGTCGGGGGTTGCGGAAGGATCGTACGTTCCCGCGACCCCCGGCGTAGGTGTGAGATGGAACACCGGGGTGGTTTTTAGTCAGTTAGAGTCTGACAGACCCCGCCGCCCGCCCCAGGGCGGCGGACATCCATGAGGATTTTCCACCCCGGAAATAAAAAAAAAAAAAAAAAAGGTCCTTACCGGTCACGGTTGTTTCGGGAGGTTCCTGTTCCGGTTATGGCGGGAGGAAACACCCGGGTGTCACCATTGTGTGGATCGCCCAGAAGACACGGTGGAGCATACGGTGGAGGTCTATCTGGCTTGGACGGAGCACCGCCGTGTCCTCGTGCAGGCGATTGGCGGTGGCGATCTCTCGCGTCCGGCCCTGGTCCAGGCCATGGTACGGAGCGAGAGGGCTTGGGAAGCCGTCACCTCCTTCTGCGAAGCAGTAAGGAGGAGGCGGAACGCGTGAGGGAGAGGCAAAATTCGCGCCCTCACGCCCCTAGCCGCCGCAGGAGACGCCCTAGGCGTCGGGAATCGCAGGCCGATTCCCGGCCACCGTAGGCGCGGGCTTGCGAGCGGCGAGCAATGGGCAGCTCGCCGTTCGATAAGCACCAGGCCCAGGTAGACGGCGCGTTGTGTTCCACGCGCGCCTCAAAGAGATGTCAGCATCAATGAAGGGGTCCGCTAGGGCCGATGCCTGCCAGGGTTGCGGGAAAGTCCGAGAGGGATACCGTGGCCCCTGGCACAGGCAACGGAAGGAACACGGGTGGGTTTTAGTCAGTAAGAGTCTGACACGCCCTCCCGCTCTGCCCCGAGCGGGAGAAGTTATTTGATGATTTCCAACACTCAAAAAAAAAAAGGTACCGTAGGTACTACACAAAAGGAAGAACACCTGCTTTCGCTAGATTTTGAAAAAAAAGATGGCGCTGCCATCACGAACAGCTCAACTCCGCGTAAAAAAAAAATTTAGTTCTAGGCAATTTTTTATAGTTTTGATATGCTTAATGTTATAAACTAGAAGCAGTGACCTAGTAGGTACAAGTGTAGTCAATCATTATTAATACCATCCATTTTTACCATTTAAAAAGTAAGTAACCGTAATGCTTACAATGAAAATAATGCCCTGCAAGTTTCCAATGTATTATTTGCATATAAATAGAACTGTAAACGCAACGATTTCTTACCTTTTACACAGTTTTCACATAATTCTAAAAAGTTTACAGGTTTACAGGTAAACAGATTTTTAAAATATAGCTGTGATTAAATGATAAAAATTGAAAACCACGAAATATGACACTAAATTGCGACGTTGCCACTCATAAGGTATAAACGCTCTTAAATTGATTTTGCTAATATAATTTAATGTCTTTGGCAATATCAAACCACCGCTTTGAATCTTTGATAAAACTCTTGAAAAATGGATACTTTTACACCAAAATAAGTACCTACATGTCTTGTGATAGGCATAATAATATTTGATAAGCTTTCGGATTTCGATACTCCTGTGTCTCGTTATGTTAAATGATAAATGATAAATGACTTTATTTCTGTAAGTAGGTTTTTACAAACACTTTTACACGTCAATCATATTTTTTTTTTTAACTAGATGAGGTCGGCGTTTCCTATCTGACTACTCTGAGAAGAAAGGCCGAAACAAACTCAAGAGGTCACAGTCTCTTTTAAAGTCCAGACAGAATCTTGTTTGGATTGGACTTCACGTGGTATTTTTTTTTGTACAGAGAACGCGGTTTATTTTTTTTCTTTCTTTCTACACCATTTTTGTTTCATCCCTAGATGAACTATCGTCGAACAAAGACGAAGACAACAAAAAAGAGCCCATAATGGTTTACTGTTCGCCGCAGAATGCAGATGTTTGAGTATAAAATGACGTTAACCAGTGGGTTTGGCAGCGAAAAAGGTGGATTCCACGCTCGGCACCGGTCACGGACGGTCGCACGTCCCGCTGCCCCCGCTACAGCTTGGTGAGTCACCCGCACCCGCATACCGCTACGATTACGTAGCGCGTCTAGTAGTCACCTGACTACTCCGATCCTTCGATCGATTAAATTTATTTAATCGATCGATTTTTGATCATAAAAAGTGCCTTTTTCAAGGCAACCTATTATTTCTTTAACAAATCGCGTTTTGCTGTGTAAATTCTCCAGGCCCCTTCCGGGCAAATCCACAGTTTAGTGGTCCTCGGTGGATACCATACGGTGCCAACGAAGCCGAGTGGGGTGTTGACCCAATACACCCGCCGAACCCCTTCAGGGCGAGGCAGAAAATTGGACGGGTCCCAGAGTTAACCGGCCTTGGGGGATCTCCTAGTCGGCTCTGGTGCACAGTTTTCCCTCCACAGCAACTCACCTAGTGTCTCTAGGGTGTGTCTACACCCTTCGCGCTAGACTGGTCAGGACCCTGTTGCACATTAAGACTGGCAACAGGATTACAAGCTCAGGGCTCACATTCAGGCACTCACCTCCCTGTCTGCACCCGACAGGGAGGGTACTCATCCCCGGGCCAATCCACCCGGGGAGTTAGGTTTAGGGCCGATAGGCTATATTGATATTTAGGTTTGTTTAGACCCCTCAGCTATGGCTGACGCCCTCCTATGGGCATTTGTAAAGGAGGTCCTCCTCAAGGACCCGGACTTCGCTGCCAAGTACGGAGCGAAGTTCGCTGCTCTAGAGCAGTCCCTCACCACCCCCACCCCATCTCCTTCCGCATCCATCGCTGACTTCAGCGATGTAATGACCGTAGACCCCGTGGCTATGGACACGGAGGATTTCGCGTCCAAACGCCCCCCTACGTACGCATCGGACAACGAGTCCGTGAACTCGTCATCAGAATGCCCCTCTTCTACCCCTTCCGAGGACGACGGCTTCACGGCAGTCCAGGGGAAGGGGAAGAAAAGGAGGCAAAAAAAGGCCCCGGCTCTCCACGTGGAGAAAAAGGCCAACACGGTGGCCACCAAGTCCCCCTCTCCCACCGCGTCCCCCGCGCCCCATGCATCGGCCCCTCTGGCAACCCCCCCCTCTGTTAGCCCGTCGCAGGGCCCGCGCCCCCCCACCCCGACTACTTCCGTCCCAAGGAAGCTCCCCTCCCCGCCCCCGGTGTTCATTCAGGACAAGGGGAAGTGGACC
This sequence comes from Brachylomia viminalis, assembly GCA_937001585.2. Classification (NCBI taxonomy): domain Eukaryota; kingdom Metazoa; phylum Arthropoda; class Insecta; order Lepidoptera; family Noctuidae; genus Brachylomia; species Brachylomia viminalis. The sequence continues at coordinate 1,007,286 of OW443307.2, read as the reverse complement.
GAGGTGTCCAAATGGTGTGTTGACCAAAAAATCAACTACAACAACGCCAAGTCTACCCAACAGGGTATAAAAGTGCAAGTCCCTACGTCATCGGACTACAGGGACTTGACCCGAATGCTCAGTGTGAGGAAAATAAGTTTCCACACATACTCGCTCCCGGAAGAGCGTCAGACCCGCGTGGTCATCAAAAGAATCCCACGCGAAATCCCTACCTCGGACATCAAGGCCGACCTTGAGGCCCAAAAAATCCCCGTCGATGAGGTCCATAGAATGCACCGCTCTCGCGCCAGAGGCGGAGAGGCATTCGACATGGTCCTCGTGCTCTGTCCCCCGGTCGAAGGACATCACCCCATCTTTCAGGTGCGCACTATTTGCGGCCTGATGGGGATCGACCTCCAGACCTGGAAGAACGGGGTCATTGGCCAATGCCACCGTTGCCAATTATATGGCCACTCTCAACAGCACTGCCATGCGACGCCCAGGTGCGTCAAGTGCCTGGGCGAGCATGGCACTGCAGAGTGCTCCCGGCCTAAGGACCGAACGCAATGCACAGAGCCTCCAAGCTGTGTGCTTTGCGGTCAGACCGGACACCCGGCAAACTACCGCGGCTGCCCGAAAGCCCCCCAGAAGTCGTCTTCCTCAAAGACGGCTAAGAGGTTCACAGACAGACAGACCAGACTGTCCTCCCCCCCCCCAGGGATACCCGGTTCCCTCAGCCCAGCTTCCAAGCAGGCTAAGTCCCCAAAGGGCTAGCCCTTGGAACCTGCTAAACCACCAGCAGGCTTTTCCTGCGCTGAGGACTCAGGGCCCCTCCCCGCAAATCCCCCCCCTGATGGATCCGCGTATCCGTGCCCCCGCGCCCCTTCCCGCGCATCCCCCCAAACCCGCGCCTGCTCCTAAAGCAGCCCCCGTCGCGAGAACACCCGCCCCCCTTCCCCCAACCACTCCTGTGGTCGGGGAAAACCCCATGGACGCATTCAACGTGATTGCGTCCACCTTCACGGCCTTCCTCACCCCCCGCGCTAGGAGGATGGCCAGCGAAATCGTTGCCGCCCGTCAGGCTGGAAACCTCTTCCAAATACAACAGATTTATAATGCGTATCCCGAGATTACGCAAGCCCTCGTGTCCTACACCAATGTAACCTCACAATGAATAATACACCCATTACGAGAACCAAACCCCGATCCCTCAAGTTAGGCTATTTTAATGCCAATGGCATCCAGGGACAACGCGACGAGATCGCCGAGTTCCTGCATGTCCATAAATTAGATATCCTACTTGTACAGGAAACCTTCCTCAAGCCCCGCCACCGAGACCCGTCAATTGCGAACTACCGTATAGTTCGCAATGACAGGACTCGGTGCCACCGAGGCGGTACCATCATATACTATAGAAAGGATCTGTACTGCATTCCTGTGGACGCGCCCCCTCTCTCGCGTTTAGAAGTGTCTGTCTGCCGGCTCGGCATGACAGGTCACCAGCCGATCACTCTAATATCGGTCTACATCCCCCCGCAACTATCAGAAAACTATTCAGAGTTATCTGACGACCTCGCTATCCTATTTGGCTTGAGTGACTCCGTTATCATAGCGGGCGATCTCAACGCCAAACACACAGCCTGGAACAGTAACAGGATCTCGACCAGGGGCAAACATCTGTTTGACCTCTGTCCCATCCTTAGCTTCGATGTCATCGCCCCGATGACTCCCACTCACTTTCCCCACGCGCCCCTTCATGCCCCTGACGTCCTTGACGTGGCACTTCTAAAGAATGTCAACCTTCGGTTGGATTCTATAGAGGTGGTGCATCAACTGACATCCGACCACCGACCTGTAGTTGTGACATTAGGCCCCCGACTAGGACTCCCCGACCCCGACAGACCACCCCTCACCAAAGTAGTCACGGACTGGAGGAAAGTAAGCGAAAGACTGAAATCCTCCACATCCTCCTGCCCCCGACTAGACTCCATTCCCGATCAGTTCGACTCGATCAATGACACGACAGCCGCGATCGACTCACTCACGGATCACGTACAATCCGTCCTGAACGAAAGTTCTAGGGAAGTTCCAGCGATGGACGACCATCGCTGGAAGTTGCCGGACGATGTGCGCGAACTGCTGACTGAGAAGAACGCGGCTGTACGTGACTACAGCAACTTTCCTTGCCAAGCTAACAAGGCCCATATGCGCTATTTACAGAGATCTGTAAAGAAACGCATAACGGAGCTGCGTGACGCTAGCTGGAACAAGATGCTGAGCGAGTTAGAGCCCACCCACCTGGCCTTTTGGGAACTGCAGAGGAAACTCCAGTCCCAAAATGTAGCCTCCATGCCCCCACTGGTGCGTCCCGACAAGACCATCGCGTTCGATGACATCGACAAGGCCGAGTGCCTTGCCGACAGTCTTGAGGCCCAATGCACACCCAGCTCACAACCAGTAGACCAAGCTCACCTCTCTGAGGTTGACGCGGAAGTCGAACGTAGAGCCTCCCTTCCCCCCGTCGAAGACCCAGATAATCCTCTGCACCCCATCACCCCAGACGAGGTGCACGATATCATCAAGGGTCTGAAACGCCGTAAAGCCCCCGGCCCAGACGGAATCACGAATAGGGTGATCCAATTGTTCCCCGCTAACCTCATAATGCTCATGACCATCATCTTCAATGGTGCTCTGAGCAACAACATCTTTCCCCAAGCTTGGAAAAGGGCCACTGTCATCGGTATTCCAAAGCCGGGCAAGCCCAAAACCGACCCCTCTAGTTACCGCCCCATCAGTCTGCTCAATGTACTGGGCAAAATCTATGAGAGGCTTATATACAAGCGACTCAGAGATTTTGCCGAGACCAAGGGCCTCATCCCCGACGAACAGTTCGGATTTAGATCCCAACACTCGAGCGTCCAACAGGTACACCGCATCATCGAACACGTAAGCGCTGGTTTCCAGCGTGGGTTCATGACGGGTGCTGTGTTCTTCGACATAGCGAAAGCGTTCGACAAAGTCTGGCACAATGGCTTATTATATAAGCTTTACCAACTCGGTGTGCCAGACCGTCTCGTACTCATCCTGCGAGACTTTTTGGCTAACCGAACCTTTCGCTATCGTATCGAAGGGGCGCTTTCCTCCCCCCACCCTATCCGCGCAGGAGTCCCTCAGGGCTCTGTGCTAGCTCCCCTCATGTTCACCCTATTCACCAGTGACATCCCGAAATGTAAAAATGCGCAGTTGGCTCTGTTCGCAGACGATACGGCCATTTATTACACTGGGCTCGTCCCCGACACGATATCTCGCACTCTCCAAACCGCAGTCAACAAGCTTGGCGAATGGTTCAGAAAGTGGAGAATCGAAGTTAACCCCGACAAGAGTCAAGCGGTTCTCTTCTTGAAACCGCGTGTCAAACGCAGACATGACGACGCCCGCCCGATCAAGATGTTTGGCAAGCCGATCCCTTGGGAGAAGCATGCCAAATATCTGGGTGTGACTTTGGACAGACGTCTCTCCTTCGCAGAGCACATAAAGGTGGTTCGTTCGCGAGCCGCCTTTGCTCTGAGTAGACTACATTCCGTCCTAAATGCAAGCAGTAAATTGCCACTCAGGTGCAAACTGCGCATTTATACGGCATGCATCCGACCTATTATGACATACGCCTGTGCTGTTTTCGCACAGGCCCACCCCCGGCACATCCACAGGATGCAGACCCTACAGAACCGTTTTCTACGTAAAATCACGGGTTCCCCCTGGTTCGTTCGTAACATAAACTTACATGTAGATTTGAAAATCCCCACCATTCAACAATTCATGAAACGCGCTTGCAAGCGTTTCTTCGATACCGCTGGCAGCCATCGCAACCCTCTGGTTGCGAAGGCCGCCAGTTATGTCCCCTCTAGAATCAGTAGAATCCGCCGTCCAAGGCACGCACTGACCGACCCCGACGACCCCACCACCCTCCTCCAGGAAAGCAGTAGGGCCACCAGTACAGTATACAAACACAGACACAAAACGAAGTTCCGACCTCGCCGCCGAGGTGCTTCGCATCCGCGTCCGCGTCCGCGTTCCTCCCCGATAGATTCCTCTTCCCCTCCCTTGATCGGATCCACAGAGCCAGCTGGTGGCGTAGCTGAGCCAGTAGTTTTACCCCCTAATAATAATGAACCCACTTTGATCCAGCCTGTTCCCAACTTGCTGTCCTTCCCCAGCGACGCCCTAAGCCGAGGTCCGTACCCCACAGGGGGTGCCCTTAGGTGATGGTCGCTTAGTTTATAATTAATATTATGCCCCTGGCTGGAGGCTTTGAGTTAGCTCGAAGGCACCACAGGATTGACCGGTTAAGCAGTCACGGCCTCTCAAGGCCAACTGCGAGATGCCATACACAAACAAAAAAAGGGTTTGGCAGCGGTTAATGTAATCGTAAATTTTTAACGGACGTTAGGGCCAAAATTTTGTGAAACTACGGTTTTTTTTGGTTTGACGATAGTTAGCGCCATTTTTGACGTATACGCGTGCGTTAAGTGGACGTGAAACAACCCGCCCTTAATAAGCAGAAGACCTATTTCAAATGACTTGTGAGATAACTTCGTGGCTCGTAATGAATGCACCGAGACAGGCGATGTTCTTTGCGTGTTCGCATCTGACGGGATAATGATAATCATAATGACTCTCGGAATTTTACGGTGAGTCATAGGGACTGTTCAAAGGATCAGGCAATCACGGCGCAGTGCGATAAAAAATACCACTTGGTATTTTTATGTAACGTACGACGAAACTTTACCTAACTGAGAGCCGTCGTCTAAAATTGAATATTCTTACATCAATTACATTATCTTATCCTAACCTTTATGAGATAATACATAATAGACTAACTTAATTATTAAAACGTCTTCTAGCGCGTACCTATTGCTCGGCGTCCGTCACAAAAATGGAAACACGTAATGCATCGAAAATGGAAACACGTAATGCAAAGAAAATGGCATTCAGAAATCAAAAAACTAAGTCAGTGGAATCCCTAAACCAAACTTTCACATCAACTAGTTCAGAAATATTCGCCAGAAGTTTACCAGATCTATCAACAGAACACAACTCGTACATTTCCGAATACCAAGAAAAGATAAATGATTTAAAACAACAACTTGCAACCGCCAGTACCTACTACAGTGGAAAAACTTACTATCGAAGCTATTTCATTGAAAAGAGAAAGGGATGAACAGCAGTCAGAAATTATTACTTTAAAGAAAAAATGCAATTTAACCAACACAAGAAATAAAGAAAACAAAACCGGTCAACTAAAAGACTTTTTACTGAAAATGTAATAGATAATGATCAAACAGAACAACAAGATTGTTCACAAAAACGGAATACCCCAAATGAACTCAACAACCGAACCATAGAGGGCGCTTTACGTAATAAAATAACAAAGCAACGGGACTGCTCCCAAGAAACGATAAATTCAAAGAAGTTCAATAGTACAACAATAGAGAGCGCTACACGCAATAATTCAGGGAATGAGAATTTATTAAGCCCATCTGCAGTAGTAGCAGTTATCCCAGAAGCATTTCCTAAAGCAATTCAACAACAAAACAAACGAAGAATAGGTATTCATCATAGGAGAAGAACAATGCATGGGACAATCAAAAAATTATTAATTCGAGGGAAGAAAATAAACACGAACCGTACAATAGTAGATTGTTATACAAGGAGCTAAAATGACCCATTATATACGAGGTAGTTTTACTCCCGAGCTTTAGCGAGGGAGTAAATAGAAACCGAGTTTTAATGGGTTTTTAGCGCCGTGTGTTACACTCTACTTTTCACTACGATTGCGAGAAAATAAAAGAATCCAATACAATTAATTACGGTCACTACCAATTCAATTTGCAATTAGAGAAAAATTATAAAGATTTCGCGCCAATTTCTTTTTTTTGTTTTTTCTTCTGCAGCCGCAACGCATTGCATGCATTCTACCAAAGAGATCGCCGATTTTAGTTCCATTTTCAAAAGTAAAATGAAGTTATTTTTTTATGAAACAGTAATGAGTCGAGTCTATATTATTCTTGATTATTCTACTTAAATTATGACTAAAGACTTTTTCGTTTTTGTAGGCTCATTGTCATTTAACACACAAAAATTAAAAAAAAAAAACTTTTTCCCCTAGAGGAAGAATTGCTATTTTTTCTTCGCTCTGGTACGCCACAATGACGGTCTTTTTGGGCAAAAGGAGTGAAAAATATTTTCCTTTCTAAAACCGTTTGCCAAAATATGTAACGAATCACTGAAGACATGCTATAGTTTAGTAGATCTTACAGAAAACGATTGGATAATACTATGTATTGTGTGACGTTGCAAAAATCAATATATAAAGCAACTAGTAGCGACACCTTTCGTGGGTCTGCGGAAGATGGTTTTTATGAAATTGTGTCATGCGAACTAAATAGATTTTTATTAATTATTTGAATTAAATAAACATAAGGACATAATTTCCTACATTCTACTGTATACAATGTCTATTAAAATCAAAATGACTAATAGATGAGGATTCAATTTAGTCTGTGGATTTGGAAAAAAGGTCCTGTAAAAATGGTTAAAGTTTTTTCCCCTCATGGCGTGACGACGAGGAACACGCTTTGGCAGAGGGACCAGTTCTGGGAGAATCAGACTGTATCCAAATAACCCGATGGGTTTTTTATGTATAAGTCCAATCAAACCCGATCCTTATCTGGCTGATTATGGTAGCTCTTGTTTAATATATCTAATGCGAGGATAGACGTGATGCCTTGGTGTAGTGTAGCTTCGTTGGTGTGTGGGAAGGGTTTGGTTAGTGGCCCGCCACAATTGATGTTGTTATACCTTCATTTTCTGTGTATTAGAAATTTCAATAAACTTTGTACTGTGTAAGAAGGTAGGTACTTGTTTAATTGAATCTTTTCCGTACAGCTTATACCCAATAAATTTACTTTAGCACGGTGGTAAGTAGTACTATATTGAAACCAGCAACATCTTGTTTCAAAGATTCAATATACAAACTACAAAAAACCGGGTTACAGTTGGTCAAAATGACCAAAACCCGAAACAAATTCAGTTTGAATTGCTGAACGTATTAAACTCTGAGTATTAATAAACATTTGTACTTAAATGAAACAAAGCTAAATAGGTACTCTTTTAAAATTTACATGTCATACTTTTCGTAATTGTAATTTTTTTATATAAATAATTTATACGAATATTATTACCTATAAATACGGTTACCTACTTTCAGAGTCATACTTGCTTAATAATAACAATAATTAATGAATTACATGTATTTGCTACATTTCTTCAATAATTGCTACCCATTATAGGTACATTCAGAGAAATATGAATATTTTTTTGACCAGCGATTCTGACGTCAGGGTGGATGGTGGCCTCCGTGATCAGCATGAAGGACGCAGATAAGATAAGATTTATTTATTTGTTTATACATGGTTTACACTTAAAAGAGCATGCAAGATGATAACAAATTACATTAGTCCAATCACGTTTAGCCTTATAATTATTGGCGTACAAATATTTTATTCACATTTACTACTTTTAATTAATAGAAATTATAATTAAATTAATGTCAGGCTAGTTTTTCGACTAAAAATTCAGACACACTATAGTAAGCTTTTTGCGATAAAAAATCACTATCAACTGACGTTTGAACGCATTGATACTTAGTTCCTTCCAACGCTTAGGTAGCTTGTTAAATATAGTTGCGAGCCATGCAAACGATACTTTTGTGCATGAGTGCAGTTTTAGCAGGATATACGCGAATTATGCTCATATCCCGTCTATTACGTGGGACAGCGTCCTGTAAGCGTGGATGTAATTTGGGATTTGCTTTAGCAAACATTGCAGTTTCGAGGCTATACAGACAAGGCAAAGTTAATATCTTGTATCTTATAAAATACGGTTTACAAGTATCATCAGTGTTTAGCCAAAACATTGACCTAATGCATCTCTTTTGGGCCTTGAATGCGATGTTGAAATCGGTAGAATTTCCCCAAAAGATTATGCCATATCTTAAGTGAGACGCTGCTAAGCCATGGTAGGCCGCAATTAAGGTGTCTACATTCACGACTGCAGCTAGGGAATGCAAGGCAAAAGCAGAACTACTATTTTTTTTACAGAGATTCTCTATATGTGATTTTCAGTCCAGTCTTTTGTCAATGATTATTCCAAGGAATTTAGTTGTATTAAAGCTTTCAATGGTTTTATTATCAATACTTATTTCCAAATTATTTCTCGCCAAACGCTGGCTAAAATACATGATCTTAATTTTAATTAAATTGATGTTTAAATTATTATAGTCTAACCATTGTATTATAGATGTCAAAGAGTTGTGAATGTCTAGTTTATATTGGTCCATGTCATTATTATTATTAGGAATTGTCATTGTACTATCATCTGCAAATAGAGTCATGTGATGAGAAGTTGACTTAGTCAAGTCATTAATGTATAAAGTAAAGAGAAGAGTTCCCAATACACTACCTTGTGGAACACCAAAGATAACATGACGTTCATCTGAAACATATATCTCTTCTTTTTTAGTAGCTGTATTGATTCTAGTTATTTCTGTCTTTTGCTTTCTATTGTATATATAAGATTTGATTAAATTAAGTACATTACCTCTTATTCCATAAGCGTAAAATTTTTAATTAGAATGTCATGATTTACGTAGTCAAACGCTTGCGTCATGTCGCAAAAGATAGTACATACAGGTGTTCTTTTGTCCATCTTTGTCAATACCTACCGTGTATATAAAGTCGTAGATTGCCATACCTATAGTTTTATTTTCCCGAAATCCTTTTAGAAATGGTTGGAATCAGTGAAATAGGCCTATAATTTTCCACGAGTTCTCTATCGTCTTTCTTAAATATTAGTCTAACGACCGCCATTTTAAGTGCGTCAGGGTAAGTGCCAGCGACAATCGAATGATTAATAATATGACACAAGTGGCTGCATATTTCGGACGCTACTGCCTTTAGTATTTTGGTAGATATGCCATCATACCCGACCTTTAGTTATTATTCTAAGTACCCGACGCTATTTGTGTTCTTTAAAGTCATTATAATTTTTAGTATCTGTTGTGGTGTGCAAGGAGCCATGGACATCGAGTTCTTAGTTCTTTTACAATGTTTGTAAATATGTGAACACCATGTATCTATCACTTAATTAACTTATTTATCATTGCTACGTTTATTAAATTCTTTTTACCTATTGTGGTAGGGTAATTTTTCATTATAGGTGCATCGTATGCAAAATATTGTAACAAATTTTAAAAGAGTAACGGTGGAGTTTCTTGCCCATTCTTCTCCATACGAAACTACCTTTTGGAAGTAGCGACTAGAATCAATTCTATTTAAATGTAAATGTTGACGTTCAAAAGTGCCTTTTATGTGCCTATTTGAAATAAATGCTTTGACTTTGACTTATTATAAAGGGAAGGCAATGTAGTTTTGTTACTAGAATAAGCTGTAGGTTGTATTTTATTAATAACATAATTATTAAATTCATTGGCAATTTGTTTCGCGTCCGTAATTGTGTCAATAAGAGATTTAATTTTTAATACATAATTTTTAGGTGAAATAAATTTTCCTTGATTTATTATTTGCCAGGCTGTTTTGCATTCCGCCTGACGCAGGTCCTCGCCGGACACGGTTGTTTCGGGAGGTTCCTGTTCCGGATAAGGCGGGAGGAAACGCCCGGGTGTCACCATTGTGTGGATCGCCCAGAGGACACGGTGGATCATACGGTGGAGGTCTGCCTGGCTTGGGCGGAGCACCGCCGTGTCCTCGTGGAGGCGATTGGCGGTGGCGATCTCTCGCGTCCGGCCTTGGTCCAGGCCATGGTACGGAGCGAGAGGGCTTGGGAAGCCGTCACCTCCTTCTGCGAAGCAGTAGTGTTCGCGAAGGCGGAGGCGGAACGCGTGAGGGAGAGGCAAAATTCGCGCCCTCACGCCCCTAGCCCCCGCAGGAGATGCCCTGGGCGTCGGGAATCGCAGGCCGATTCCCGGCCACCGTAGGCGTGGGCTTGTGAACGGCGAGCAATGGGCAGCTCGCCGTTCGATAAGGACCAGGCCCGGGTCGACGGCGCGTTGTGTTCCACGCGCGCCTCAAAGAGATGTCAGCACCAATGACGGGGTTTGCTAGGACCGATGCCTGCTAGGGTTGCGGAAAAGTCCGAGAGGGATACCGTGGCCCCTGGCACCGGTAACTGAAGGAACACGGGTGGGTTTTAGTCAGTAAGAGTCTGACACGCCCTCCTGCTCTGCCCAGAACGGGAGAAGTTATTTGATGATTTCCCACCCACAAAAAAAAGGCTGTTTTGCATTTGTTGCGTGAAGTTTTGATTTTAAAGTTATTTTGTGAACACTGTGTCAGAGTAATGATTTATCTACTCGTAAAACGTTTAAAGCGAGTTTTATTTATCTGATTTGGCTTTAATCTGTACATCCTCAAAAGTTGTCTTTTGTTCTTACTACAGGTTTTAATACCTCTTGACATCCACCTTGGCATTCTTATTAAATTTATTATAGTCATAGATTTAGGAAAACAAAGGTTAGGCATAAAATAAAGAAAATATTTCGTGTAATCTATTGTAGGCAGTGTTAGGATCATCAGTTTCGTAGATGTCGGAGAAATAAATTTCTAAAAGTTTGTTGTATCAACAACAGCTAACTAATTGCTACTTTCACGAATTTAGGTTTGTGCTTCGTACATACATTGGGTAAACAGTTTTTATAAAATTTGTACGAAGAAGTGCCTAATAATTAGGAAAAGCAACAGATTTTTTTACTACTGCGCCTTGTTCAAATCTTGCAGGCGTTCACTTCGACTTATTATAATGATTTTTGGCGAGTAGTATATGAAACGTACCTATCCTCAATAACAAAATATTTACTAGTATCAGTTAATGATTTTATTTTTGTAAGTAGGTTTGAACAAACACTTTTTGACGTCAATCATATTTTAAAAGCTAGATGAGGTCGGCCTTTCCTATCGGACTACTCTGAGAGGAAAGTCCGAAACAAACTCAGAGGTCACAATTTCTTTTAAAGTCCTGACATAATCCTGGTCAGATCACGTGAAGACCATGTAGATTAGTGTCTGTAATGGTGTTTTGAGGAAAAACCATACAGATTGAGTGGACCTGTCCAATCAGTGCACGCATGTGTCAGTAATCGTGCAGCTCAACTTAGAACTTAAGAAGCTCAACGATTCGACGAACAATACCATAGAAAGGACATTTGGATAGGCCGCAAAAATTACTCAAACTGCCAGATCATGATTGAAACAAACAGAAAAAAAACAAAAATTAAATGACCCACATAGTCCTTACATTCAAAATAATTAAAATAATATAATACTTTACAAAGTTTACTTGTGGCAGACGACTCCCGTCGCCAGCACATCACTAACGCAAGCTCCACACATCCCTACGCTCCTACTGTCCAGGCGTTGGCGGAGGATCCGCGGTGCGAGGGGACAGAAGCGGAGGACCTGTGTTTTTTCGATAGTGATTCGTGCTAGGGGTAGGTACTCTCGGTCGGCGTGCGTCCGCGCCACTCGCCCGCCAGTGCGCAACCAACCTTCCCAGCGCACACTCACGTCACTTTGCCTTCCGCTCGCGCCCACGCATTCCTACGCTTTAACCTGTTTAAACTCATACTTCTCGTTTCACTATCTCGTCTAAAATTGCACATAATAATTATACCTACTGTAGCTACCATCAATCTTAGCTTGCATTCGCTCATAGAAGTGTAATAAACAAATATTGTGGAGTTACTGCGTTCATATTGGTGATATTTTCCCGTAGCGTAGTAGGTACCCATACTCATGTCATTGTACATTTGTAGGTATATAAAATTCCTCAATGTCAATGTGTATATAAAAGTTCGGACATAATCTTTGAGGGCCATGTAGATTGATGTCCTTACCTCCCTTATCTTATGAAAACTAGTAAAATAATATCTTTGTTTAAATCAGGTAGTACTTCAGACCCCACAAATCATCTTTTGTGATTTGTCCAAGGCGTTCGATTGCGTTCTTCTTAAAACGCTATTCAGGAAACTTTGCCACTACGGGATCCAGAACTCCGCTCTGAATCTTCTTACTTCATACTTGAGTAATAGGATTCAGAGTGTTGACGTTAATGGAAAAGATATCCCGGATCTATAGTAACATTTGGGGTCCCACAGGGCTCAACTCTTGGTCCTTTCTTGTTTTTTATTTATATTAATAACTTGCCTTACCTCATAAAGGATAATCATGATATAGTGTTGTTTGCGGTTGATACTTCACTTTTGTTTAAACTTAAACATCAGCACCTGGTTACTGACGATGTAGATAGCGCGATCTCAAAAGTAGTTCACTGGTTCAATGTTAATAATTTACTTCTTAATGAAAAAAAAAAAAACCAAATGCATTAAGTTTACGCTACCTCGCATTCGCATTAGACAGGTGCTAACTAATATATTGATAAAGGGCAAATAATTGAATCTTGAAGATAGCACAGTATTGTTGGGCTTAACTATGAATGCTAAGCTTCAGTGGGGCCCACAAATAGATAAATTGTCAAAAAAGCTTAGCTCCGCAGCATACGCTGTTAGAAGTATTCATAATGATGCACTTAGTCTGGAGGACGTCAGATGTGCACTCGGGCGCCTGAAACCGAAGCGTTCGGTGGGCCCGGACGGTATACCGGCATTTCGTTTTAGGGATTGTGGCTCGCAGAACCATTACTTTTTATTTTTAATATGTGTCTTCAGTCGATGACGTTCCCCGCTCAATGGAAGATCACGCGGGTCATTCCTGTACCCAAAGGTAAGGTCGGACATAACTGGTTATCGGCCGGTGGTGTACGTTACCCCAGCAAGAAAGTGTCTCCTAGAGTTATAGGAGTAGAACGTATAATTGGTGCCTTATCTGCTGTAAATGTGCCCCCACATAAAAAATGTGTGCCCCTGTCGTTTTGGAAGAAAACGGAAAAAACGATTCTTGCTGGAGTAACGTTTTTCTAGCAGGAAAATTCTAAACGAATGATCGGATAGAGAAAAATTGTGCATGGCAAGAGAGCTTATATGTGTGCCAAAATGTGCCCCCAAAAATAAAATCTGTGCCCCTTCAGGTTTTCGAGATATTGCATTTCCTGCTGGAGTATAGCTTTGATGAATCGTATATCTCTACAACCTTTGCATGTGCCCCTGTAGAATAAACATACACGAGTAGCTCTTAATGTGTGCCCCTTAGTGCCCCAAATTAGATTTAAGAAAATATTTATAGTTTTCAAGTTATCGCGGTTTTATGAAAACCCGAAAAAACATCGCAGCGCCTAAATTAGACACGGCACAAGTTCGCTGAAAACTGTATTCGGTCCTTCTTGACGCTAATAATAACCATACAAAGTTTCAAAACTGTTCATGCATGCGTTTTTAAATAATCTCGCTAGAAGTCAAAACGATGGTGTCAGAACTTTGACGGCAAAATACAAGGAACCGGCTCAATCCCAGATTTGTAGGTGTAAACCAAAATCTTGTGCCTTTAGTCAAAAATATATGGTGAAAATATTCAGCTTGGAATGTTTCGCATTAAATAAATATTAACAAAAAACCAAAATATGTAAGCAACGGCTGGTTATCCGACCAAATTTGAATGACTACTAAAAAGCGACGGATTCATACATATCGATGACCTTCTTTACTTTACTCACTAACCGGTTCACACGTGTTGTGCCTGAGTACACTGACGTAGAAAAGTAATAAGTAATAAAATAAAGTTGTTATTGGATTACTCTACTAGCTGTTTCTATGACCTTACACATGATTAAGTACATTATAAATAGTAGCCTAAGTGCTATTCCAAGGTAAGCTATCTTCTCGATTCTAAATTTCATTAAAATACATCCAGTAATTTATGTGTGAACGAAAGAAATACATCCAGATATTTGCCAGGTCTTTGACCCAAAATTTGATTGGTTCCAATGTTTAAAAAAAAAAATAGTTCATGAAATGTGTGATGAATACCTACTACTAAAAAGAGGTAGCTCTTTTTTGTATATAAATAAAAAGCCCGTATTTGTCTTTATATAAGCCCAGGGCATCTCCTGCGGGGGCTAGGGGCGTGAGGGCGCGAATTTTGCCTCTCCCTCACGCGTTCCGCCTCCGCCTTCGCGAACACTACTGCTTCGCAGAAGGAGGTGACGGCTTCCCAAGCCCTCTCGCTCCGTACCATGGCCTGGACCAAGGCCGGACGCGAGAGATCGCCACCGCCAATCGCCTCCACGAGGACACGGCGGTGCTCCGCCCAAGCCAGGCAGACCTCCACCGTATGCTCCACCGTGTCCTCTGGGCGATCCACACAATGGTGACACCCGGGCGTTTCCTCCCGCCTTATCCGGAACAGGAACCTCCCGAAACAACCGTGAAGGTGAAGGTGAGGACCTGCGTCAGGCGGAATGCAAAACAGCCTGGCAAATAATAAATCAAGGAAAATTTATTTCACCTAAAAATTATGTATTAAAAATTAAATCTCTTATTGACACAATAACGGACGCGAAACAAATTGCCAATGAATTTAATAATTATGTTATTAATAAAATACAACCTACAGCTTATTCTAGTAACAAAACTACATTGCCTTCCCTTTATAATAAGTCAAAGTCAAAGCATTTATTTCAAATAGGCACATAAAAGGCACTTTTGAACGTCAACATTTACATTTAAATAGAATTGATTCTAGTCGCCCCTTCCAAAAGGTAGTTTCGTATGGAGAAGAATGGGCAAGAAACTCCACCGTTACTCTTTTAAAATTTGTTACAATATTTTGTATACATTAATTAGCCGTAGTGGCAGAGTTTCCTGAATAGCGTTTTAAGAAGAACGCAATCGAACGCCTTGGACAAATCACAAAAGATGCCCAAGGGGTTTTATCTTCCTTAAAGTTCAACACACAATCAATAGTTGAAATCTTTGCTATTGGGCTAAAATTAATTTCTCAAAAATTTTACTAAAGGTAGGTAGTACTGAAATAGGTCTATCATTTGTGGGGTCTGAAGTACTACCTGATTTAAACAAAGATATTATTTTACTAGTTTTCATAAGATAAGGAAGGTAAGTAATCTATATTTAAGCTTAATATCATTATTTAAATGATTACTTCATTACATTGTGAGTGATTATTTCTAACATCTATGCAACAAAATCTGTGAATGTTTAAAAAATATGGATGCTACGTGATTAACTTTGAACGTTAATATCTCGGAAACGT
The DNA here is from genome assembly GCA_937001585.2 of Brachylomia viminalis. Lineage (NCBI taxonomy): Eukaryota > Metazoa > Arthropoda > Insecta > Lepidoptera > Noctuidae > Brachylomia > Brachylomia viminalis. Next base: position 992,011 of record OW443307.2, on the reverse strand, counting down.
GACACTTTACGGGGTTTGGTCTCATGTGTTCTCAAAATTACCACTATGCTGGCAGAGATGCATCGATAGCATGGGTGCTTATTATGATTGTTAGAAATAAAAAATATTTATACAACGTGTTGTTTTGCATCCTCGTCAAATTTATACATACCTACTTGTTTTTTAAGGTATTTAAGTTTGACAGTATTTCAGAATACTCCACTTTCAAAGAACAAAATCGCCCCGTTGCGTATGCGATAGGCAGTGTCGTACGACTATGTCGCTGTGTGCATGCGTTACAGTTACAGCGCAGTTACAGGGCGGTATCACACGGGCCCTACACATGCCGATTTCCGAAAAATACAAAAAATAAAAATAAATACCTACGTATTTTATTATTGATTCGTGTCGAGAATCATTAGCATAGTTACCTCCTCGAATTTGACGAGGATGCAAAACAACACCTTGTATAAAAATTACTTTCTGCTAAAGGGCAATTTCATTTTATTTTATTTTTTATTTATGGGTATCATTTTAAGCTATTACCAATTTAATTAGTTTTGTGTTTCTTAAATAATAGGGTTTGTCCTCCAAATAGTAGATCTGTCACCAAAATGTAGTCACCAAACAATGCAAAATCAGTTCCACAATAAATCACCTAAAATCCTGAAATACTAGATATTTGGTCTAGTACCAAATAAATGTTTTTGTATGTATTATAATAGGTGTGTCCTAATAAGTATTTAAGCAAACTAATTTAAAGAGATCACCAATAGTAGTAGTTTTCTTATTCACCACGGATCGATTGATATACATAATATGTCGACGGTAGGGCTTGGTCGACGGAGCCCCGCTTCACGGGGCTCCTACTTCTGGGTGGTTTATAAAAAAATAACCACGAAGGGGATGGCGGGGTCTCTCGACCCCGCCATCCCCTTCTAACCTAACCTGTCCGAGTCGGGGTGCCCTAAAGTCCAGATTGCATCCAGTTTCTCCTGGTAATTTGTCTCGGGTATCATTTAAGCTATTACCAATTTAATTAGTTTTGTGTTTCTTAAATAATAGGGTTTGTCCTCCAAATAGTAGATCTGTCACCAAAATGTAGTCACCAAACAATGCAAAATCAGTTCCACAATAAATCACCTAAAATCCTGAGATATCAACCTGGGAACAATTTTTGTTTATCTGAGAACGAAAATATTTCGTGGCGATAGATCTATTTATTAGGTGATACAACTTGATGACAAATATAAATTTTGGTGATAGAAAATATAGTTCCCTTTATTTATTTGGGACAAAAAACAGTTATATATTACAGCATTTACAAAAAGTAGTTATATTACAGTCGAGAAAACGTATAACCCACACTATTGTCCACGAAGTGACATCTGAGTATGATAACGACGAACGCGTGTTAAATGAGAGAAAAAAATAAAATAAAAAGGACATATTTAAAAGAAAAACACTATACATATACCGATGAATTGAAGGAAGCGGATGACAAGAGCATCCGACTTATGAACGACCTGCAAGAGATTGTGAAATCATTCTTTTAAATTTAGATTGCGACAGCGCGAAAATATCAAAATCAGTGAATTGTGAGTTATATGTTTCTAAAAGCCGGCGGAGAGGGGCTCGCACCCCGGCCTTCGTTCTACATCGCGCAGTGTAGAATAGTCGAGGTGCGCGCATCTCCCGCCGAATAACAGTTCTAGGTACAGCGTAACACAATCTATTCGAGAGCTCAGTACAATTAAATTTGTTATTGCATATACCGTACAGCATCACAACCATGATCAATGAACGTCTGGAATCCAAGCACAATATTCTATAATGATTTAACAAATCTGCATAGGGAATCCTTGTACGGAAGCACTTGTAGTGCGTGGCACGAAGAAATTTTTTCTGAACCATCTCTATTGCTTGCTTATATTTATCATAATACGGGGACCAGATGGGTACCGCATATTCCAGCTGAGAACGGACTAGTGTTTTATACAGGGTGTCCAAGAACCTGGCGTCCAACTGGATTCCCACGATGCCCCAAGTTCTAACAGTACTCAGAAAAATATTTTAAAAAATCCACCCCATGTACTTACAGAATTATACTGATTTCAAAAAAAAAAGGGGAAATGAGCACCCTGTGACATACTTTTGAATGCTGTGACTGCTAATGCTGATAATTTCGATATTTCTTGGAGGTTTTGTAATCTAGGGTATTGCTGTGTCTAAATAGAATGTAAAAATAATGTACTTATTGTACCATTTTAAAATAAAATATTATTTTAACTAAAGGTGATATGGAAAACTATTGAATTTCGCAACTTTGACCGACTGTAGTGTAAAAAAAATGTACCAAAATAGTATGGCAAGTGACGTCAAATTTTGACGCGTTTATTCCTCTTTTTAAAAAGGTATAATACTTACACATTAATTTGAAAAAAAAAAATTTTTGATAATATTTTTACTCAACAACCCAATTTTTACGAAGTGCCTACCTACTAACGGTAACTGTCGGACCCTTTCTTATCTTAGAAACTGTTATGTTACTACTATTATTTACTTCGGTTCCAAGAGTGAGCAAGAAGGAAATACACACAGGTAGATGGGTTCCCAGTAGAATAAAAGCAAAGAATGTTAGTTTAAAGATATTTTATTACAATAAATGTTCAAAATGTTGACCACCCGCGGCAATACAAGCTCTCACTCTCCTTAAAAAGGACCGCTTTATGTTTCGCGAGTAACTTTTTTGACGTATCACCTGCACTGCTTGTGTTATCTTCTCACGAAGGTCAGCGATGTCATTAATGGGCTTCGCATAAACGAGCTCCTTCATAGTTCCCCAGAAAAAAAAATCCAGCGGATTTAAGTCAGGTGAGCGGGCTGGCCACGGGATTGTTCCTGATCGCCCAATCCACCTGTTCGGGTATTGCTCGTCCAAAAACTCTCTAACGGATACGCGAAAATGTGCTGGACAGCCGTCGTGTTGGAACCACATATCTGGTGGGGTCTCTTCTAGTAAGTTTGGCAAATCATTTTGAAGAAAATTTAAATATGATTCGCCAGTCAAATTCTCGGGCATCTCAAATGGACCAATAATATTCCCACAGAGAATACCGGTCCACATGTTCACTTTGAACCGGTACTGGGATCTATCTTCTCGCATCAAGTGCGGATTTTCCACATGCCACTCGTGCAAGTTGTGTAGGTTCATGTAGCCATCCTTCTTAAATGTTGATTCATCTGACCACAAAATTTTGTCGATAAAGTTTTCGTCTTCTCGATGTTTTTGCAGGATTGTTTCACAAAACGCGACTCGGCTCGGATAGTCTCGAGGTAAAAGACTTTGCACTCGCTGTACGTGGTACGGATGATATTCTTCTTTTTGGAGAATACTGTGTGCTGTGCTCTTCGGTATCCCCGTATCAGCTTCTATTCCTCGCACAGAGATGCTTGGATTTGCCGACACCGCCTCTAAAACTTCATCGCGTATGAAGTCATTTACGGGTCGTCCTTCACCAGCTACTTGATTGGGGAACCGCCCGTCACATAGTGATCTGTGCACATTAATGAAAACTCGATGGTCGGGATATCGCGTAGCCCTCGGATACCTTTCTCTGTAAAGTCTCGCTGCAGCTCGTCCATTACCTCTACATTCTCCATAAATGTAGTGCATATTTGCGTATTCTTGCGGAGTGTAGGTCGCCATGGTAGCACACACAAAACACAAACTGTCCAAACACAGGCAAAGGTCGTCGTAAAGAGTTCGTTTCAAAGTCCAGAGCACAAAGAGTAATCGAGTCCAATAAACAAAGCTTTAAATCGTAGTACGTGATCAATGGTAACAATAAGAGAGAGGTGCGTAGTAACGGCAGGAGGCAGTGACGCGTACTGACCGTACTGTTATCCTAAATAGCACGATCCCAGATAGCGTCACTATCTATCTCACTCGCACCTCTAACCTTTTTCTCCCTCACTCTTACCTGAATAATGGGGTACCATAAAGAAGAACCAGCAAATCGCAAAGATAGTTTCTGTCTTGCTCCCTCCTGTTGTAATAACGAATCACTATGGTGAGATGCATGCACATACCGTCCCTTACGGTCTAACCTGTTTTTTGAGAGGCCTGTTGTTATTTTTATGAGCATACAATAGTAATTCTTTAGAGGTTAGATTCAATTCGTCGTAAATTTTTCTTTCTAAGAATTCTGTAAGACATCGTAAAAATTGGGTTGTTGAGTAAAAATATTATCAAAAATTATTTTTTTCAAATTAATGTGTAAGTATTATACCTTTTTAAAAAGAGGAATAAACGCGTCAAAATTTGACGTCACTTGCCATACTATTTTGGTACATTTTTTTTACACTACAGTCGGTCAAAGTTGCGAAATTCAATAGTTTTCCATATCACCTTTAGTTAAAATAATATTTTATTTTAAAATGGTACAATAAGTACATTATTTTTACATTCTATTTAGACACAGCAATACCCTAGATTACAAAACCTCCAAGAAATATCGAAATTATCAGCATTAGCAGTCACAGCATTCAAAAGTATGTCACAGGGTGCTCATTTCCCCTTTTTTTTTTGAAATCAGTATAATTCTGTAAGTACATGGGGTGGATTTTTTAAAATATTTTTCTGAGTACTGTTAGAACTTGGGGCATCGTGGGAATCCAGTTGGACGCCAGGTTCTTGGACACCCTGTATAAGAAGAGAAAAGTAGAAGGCTTTATGAAGTCTTTACAAGACCGCATGACAAAACCATACATCTGAAAGGCTTTGTTAATTATGCTGTCGATATGGGCGTCTAAATGTAATTTGCAGTCAAGCAGCACGCCAAGATCGCGTGTGCACTGTTTTTTTCAATTGTATGTCGTTCAAGGAATATGGGAAGTTATTAGTATTTTTGTTTTTAGTAAAAGAAATAAAGTGACATTTTGGAAGACTAAGATGAAGTTTATTGACTAGACAGTATTGTGAAAGCCTGCATAAGTCCTCTTGTAGTAACGAACAATCCTGGGAGTTCGCACAAGCCTTATAGATTTTAATGTCATCGGCGTACATTAGGAATTTCGAGTTGACTATGCAGGATCTTAGGTAAAGGTAAAGGTATAGGTAAAGACATAATATATCAATTGATATTTATGTGGATAATTGATATTCCATGTCAAAACTAACAAAAATAGCTGGTTCAAAATATATCCTGGCAACCATTGACAAAAAAGCCTACATGCTGAAATAAAAAACTATGATCAGCCACTAAAAATAATGTCATAATTTTATTTTTGTTAAATGAGACAGAAGGAAAGAAAAACAATATTTTTTGTTTGGGACAGTTAGGTAAGTAAGACTGATTTTCAATAATCAAATACAAAATTTTTTGTTACTTTATTAATAAGAACGTCAAATATTCAATCACAATTTTTTATTAATAAAAAAAACAAAAATTAAACATTATTATTTAACATTACTTACATATTTAACATTATTGTACAACTAAAACACAAGTATAAACCACTTACAGAATGAAAAACGCAATTATTATACACAATATTATAATATCCGATATACAGGTGCATTTTTGAGACGGGGCAGTAAGGACAGGTACCTTAACCGTAGTAGCTAAAGGAAGAGACTAACCTAAACTATTAGAGAAATTTTGATGCTGAATTTTGATGCAGCAACAGCGGTTAAGGTACCTATCCTTACTGCCCCATCTCAAAAATCCAGCTTGTATATTGGATATACGAGGGGAGGTCCAAAAGTTCGTGGAATGGATGGGATGGAGTGGCACTCGCTTAGTGTCATACTAATTGGGTACTCATCATTAGTATATAATTTGAGTTTCAGCCCTATTGCGTCACAGCCAGTAGTTTTAAACCCCCTTAATAATAACGAATCCATTCAGATCCAGCCTATCCCCAACTTGCTGTCCCCCCAGCGACGCCCTAAGCCGAGGTTCGTACCCCACAGGAGGTGCCCTTAGGTGATGGTCGCTTAGTTTATAATTAATATTATGCCCCTGGCTGGAGGCTTTGAGTTAGCTCGAAGGCACCACAGGATTGACTGGTTAAGCAGTCACGGCCTCTCAAGGCCAACTGCGAGATGCCATACATAAAAAAATATAAAAAAAAACCTATTGCGTCATTCGTTTACGAACACTCGTCTGCTAAACAAGTCAATCCGGAAGAAAACTGAAACTATGGAGAAACTTTAACACCGTGCTGTTATAAAATTCCTTACCAAGCAAGGAAAGAACGCTCAGACCATTTTTAATGAAATGGAAACCGTTTATGGGGAACAGTGCCCTAGTAAATCAATGATTTACAAGTGGTATAGTCTTTAAACATGGTCGGGAGTCGATTGAAGACGACCCCCGCTCAGGAAGGCCAGTTGGCCAGTTTTTTGGGATTGTGAGGGGATAATACTGATTGATTACAAAGAAAATGGAAGGACCATAACCGGAGAATACTACGCAACGATATTAGAAAAATTAAAGGAGGCCATCAAGGAAAAACGTCGAGGAAAATTTACCAAAGGTGTGTTGCTCTTGCAACACAACGCGCCGGTTCACAAGAGCAGAGTTGCAATGGCTGCTCTGCACACGCATGGCTTCGAATCACTAGTCCACCCACCTTACAGTCCAGATATGGCCCCAAGTGATTTTTATTTGTACCCCAATTTAAAAAAAGACTTAAGGGGAAGGAAATTTTCCGACGACAATGAGGTAGACGCAATTTTAGCTCATTTTGAGGCAAGAGATAAAAAATATTTTTACGGTAGTGTAGAAAAATTAATTCATAGATCTAATAAATGTATTCAGCTTAAGGGTGATTATATTGAAAAGGAAAAATAGATTTATTGTTTTATTTTATTTAAAACCCTTTCATTCCACGAACTTTTGGACCTCCCCTCGTACTTCAAATATCGGGTATTTTGACATTTATTATAAATACGTATTTTCATTACTAGTGTTACCACTATCATTACGAAACACTTGTTCGTCTACCTAATATAATACTAAATTGTCTTTGTAACACATAAGCACTCGATGTATAACACATGCAACTAAACACATTTGAGATTTTTTAAAGAACAAAAATGCGCGTGCAGCACCGTACCCGTGATAGAAGGCAAACTTCTTAAAAAATTAAGAATAACAGAGATTTAGTGTGAGAGACAAAGTGAGATATCTTTCTTCTTTCTTCTGTAACGAAATGTGCCTTAACCTTTCGACCGCCACGTCAAAAAAGAAAAAGCGTGCCCTCGGCGCCAAGCTATGAATTCATCCTTTAATACCTACAAAATAGTAGTGAGTTCGAAATTATATCGATAAAGCACTAACTATTTATTTTTTAACCTACAGTATGTTTTTAACAAAAAGTCTATACCGGAAAAATATAATAGAGGAGTTTTATTTCATCCCGCTTTGTCCTTTAGGACAGAAATCATAATGATAATATGTGTCACAGTTTCGGCGTTGAATCCACAATTCAAAACAAAAATCGATAAAACCAAGTCCATCGATAAAACCATCACAGCACTATGTTCAATCTTGACGTACTTTCTTGTCATCTTATGATGACAGTGGCGTAGCTGGCACGGCTTTTTTTATTTGCTCGCCTCTGCACTAGAGGTGCGCAACCGATATTTATTAATAATATCGAAATAATAATAGGTACCTATTTAGTTGTAATAGTTTCGTATTTTTCGTTAGTTTCGTTTCACTGGTATTCTGTTTCATATTGTGGAAAAACTTTTGTAAATATGAGAAATTTGATTGCAATATTATTATTTGATAATGCAATAAATACAATGAGACATGAACCATCGGTTTTTTGTAATCGTATTTTTTATCACAAAATAATTTATAACAGGTAAATATCTATTAAACGGGTTTGAATTTTTTGGCCGGACTAACTTCCGCCATTTTGACTTTTTCTCAAAGTAATAAAGCGCATATGATTTTTAGTAGAGCTAGAAGGTTAAGGTGGAACCGTCAGGGTAGCCCGCGAAATTAAATGTTTCTTAGGTTTTTTGTAATTTGCAGGCCAGTGCTAGGTTGTATGTTGATTAAAATATTATTCGCGGCTGGAAAACGTATGTACCTAGCTACAGAATTAAAATCATCAATAACACCCTCCAAGTTCATAAAGGTCGAGGAATGACTTTCAAGGTCAAAGTCATTCCTCGACCTTTACTTTTACTTTGATAGCTCATATCTCGGAAACGTGAAACTTGTAGAATTTTTTGTCTCATACACAACTTGTTTGTATTTATTCCAGATGTCGATTAATATAGGTCTTATGCGTGGCCGCTACATTGAAAAAAAAATATTTAATGGCGGAAGTTAATCCGGCCACCACTCATATTCACTTCACTTCACTACTCATATTATAGTCATTCATTATTAATAATATTTAATAACAGTAAACGAACTACTCTATTCAAAAAAATTCCGCGTATGACGCCATGGGACTGTCAAGCATAGACGACTGTGGCGTTCCCGGCACAGACAATACAACAGTGTGATAGAGATGGGCATTACAGTCATTACAATTAATCGATAATCAACTAACACTCGACTTATAGAGAGTGCATAATTCAGTATTATAAAATTTTCTTGATTTCTCGAACGTAAAAGTTCAGTACGAAATGTTTTATTTATTTACTAGTGCAGAATTCAGAGTAAATTAAATATAACGTAAGTTGCCGTCGAGGTCGATATTCCTGTTATATTGACCACTACCTGCATCACTACGTGTCCTGTTATGGTGACTGGCGTCGAGGGCACTATGTTTTTCGAACTTTTTGACTAGTTTTCGTTTTTGTCATCTTACGTTACTAAAAATGAAATCTAACGAAAGCAGTTCACTTCAAATAAACTACGAAGAGGCAGAGATGAGGATCAAGACTTCTCCCAGGAGATAAAGTCCGTGGGGTCGCTACTGCCCATCAGCTCGCCACATGCTGCCCTACAGGTTAGTTTGAATTATTATTATTGTGAATTAACAAGCTGTATGAATGAAAGTTGACTTCTGCTAGATTTCTTACTATCATCTAAGATGTCGGATCCTCTGCCCTCAGATATACCTACATATTTCTTAACAGACGACGCGAAATTACATAGTCTTTATTTGCTTAAAACACGCGAGTACTATGTAACTTACTTACGTGTTTTATTATAGCGAATCATGGGTTTCAGTTCATTTATGGCACTTTTGTAAGCAGCCATAGGCATATATAGATACAGAAAATACTCTTTTTTAGCACATACAGACCATACAAAAATAATTAATAAAAAATTAACTCTGTGCATATGCACACAGTTAATTTCTTTCACTATCAACGGCCGTGTACCGCCCTGCGGTCTAGCGGCGCGAGTTGTCGGTGCGTTGCACGTCCGACATGCCATCTACGAACCGTGTCCGGAACAGCACGTTGGCGTTGTTGAACATGCCGTCTTTCAGAGACACGATTATAAACTGCAAGAGAAAATTATGGAGTTAGTATCGAATTTATTGGAATTGTGACTATTTCATAGGAACATGATGTAGAGCAAATACATGTATACAGGGTTATTGGTAAAACCGGCAATCTATTAAGGGGATGGTAGGGGAGATCATTTGCAACCAAATGACCCCTTGTGACCCATATGCAAGTGTCAACAATATCCGAGTGATTTGGCATTTAATATTTTTTGGTGGTATACAAGTTTCAACTGCATCTACTTCAATACACAATTGTTATTTTAATATGGTAACAATATCAATATACCACTACCGCCCTCTCATGATAATGTTGTGTAAAAATTACTATGTCACACTGTTTAATAATACAATGCCCAGTTCGTTGCCGCTAACTGTTGTTTTATTAATAAGTTATGGGCCCAGAGGCCTGTATTTGACTTATAATTTATAGTTCAAAAACAATTTATTTTATATTTTTTCCGCGATAATAACGTCGACAAAGTTTAAAGCCAATGTTCTAAAACAAAAAGGACGCGAAAACTATGATGATTGGTGTTTTACGGTGCAAAATGTTTTGGTGTTGGAAGGCATGGAGCATAAGATCAAGAGACAGTTATCAGCAGCGGCGTCTGCGAGCGATATTGATATTTATTTTTCTGAGTTTGAGTGTTTATTTCCGTAAGTAGGCTTGTACAAACACTTTTACACGTCAAACATAAATATATTGTTTAAACTAGATGAGGCCGACGTTTCCTATCTGACTGCTCTGGGAAGAAAGGCCGAAACTAACTCAGAGGTCACAGTCTCTTTTAAAGTCCAGACAAAATCTTGGTCAGATAAATGATTTTATTTCTGTAAGTAGGTTTTTACAAACACTTTTACACGTCAATCATATTTTTTTTTAAACTAGGTGAGGTCGGCGTTTCCTATCTGACTATTCTGAGAAGAAAGGCCGAAACAAAGTCAGAGGTCATAGTCTCTTTTAAAGTCCAGACAGAATCTTGGTCAGATCATGTGAAGGCTATGTAGATCGGTGTCTGAAATGGTCTTTTGAGAAAAGAACCACACAGATTGAGTGGACCTGTCCAGTCAGTGCACGCAATTGTCAGCAACCGTGCCGCTCAACTCAGAACTTAAGGAGCTCAACGATTCGACGAATAACACCAAAGATTTGGGTAGGCCGCATAAACTACTCAAACTGCCGGAACATGATTAAAACTGGAACAATGACCCACATAGTCCCCACATTCACAATAATTAAAATTATATAATACTTTATACGGTAAATATTCATGTAATTATTTATGTAAAAAGGTATATATAAACAAGGTAAAGATTAAAAGTAAAATAGCAAAATAAAATAAATCAACATTCCCGGTTTAAATTTATTAGAGCAGCTCAATCCCAAGCCTTTTTGACAGTTTAGCAGGCTTTCTGGCATAGTTTCCTCTTTATAAAAGATTTGATTATATGTTGTAACTGCCTGCTTGATGTGAACATACAGGGTGTTCGGCAGAACTTTGAACATACGAAAATGACAGATAGGTGGGGTCGTCTGCTATCTACCCAGCTCAAATGATTTGACCTAGGCCCCAAAGATTTTTTTATTTTGTTTTTTTTTTTTATATAACGGAATTTCTTTAGATTGTTTGATTTTTCTACACGTGGGGCTTTTACCAATCAGAAACTTACCCATTACACTGTCGATTTTTATATTTTACCGCGATTACGTGATGAATTTTGCAAAACATTTTACATTTCACAAAAATCGAATTCCATCAAAATCCCCTTTTTAAACTAAAAATGGTCAAAAACTCTTAAGTTTTTTTTTTTATTAAACAAATTACATACCCATTCGAAAGGCCATACACCAAGGGTGTTTCGATGAAATCCTAAGTCTTCAATCACTTTTAGTTATTTGTTTAATGCAATGTAAAGAAAAGCTTAAAATCATGTTTTAGCCCTTTTTGTAATGTTTGAAGGCTCACTTTTTGTCTGGCTGTTATCTGCACCAAACAATAGTTTTAGAGGAATCTACCAACAGTCGAGACAAAAACAAAAAAAAGTGTTGCCCGTTTCGTCTATCCTACATAAATTAATCTTACTTCAAAGCATTGAAACTCATAAAAATCGGTTATAAAAAAAATAAAATAAAAAAAAACATCCATGGGGCCTAGGTCAAATCATTTGGGCTAGGTAGATAGCAGACGACCCCACCTATCTGCCATTTTCGTATGTTCAACGTTCTGCCGAACACCCTGTATGTTCACATCAAGCAGGCAGTTACAACATATAACTTATGATCTACACTTAAACATGTGTACCTATGATGATTCTGGCTTCACTAGGAAGATCAGTCTGCTGAAAAATCTCTTCAATATTCGGCTTGAAAACTGTGATTCAATGGCACAGTATGTTACTGAAATTGTGGAAACGGGTCAGCGTTTACATGGAACAGGATTCAGAATAACCGATGAGAGGATTGGATCATTGATGTTGGCGGGTTTACCCGAAAAATATGGGCCTATGATAATGGCTATTGAGCACTCGGGAATTGAGGTTAGTGCAGATATAAAAACAAAGCTTATGGACATGGTGTGTATGCTGTGAATGTTGGTACTAAAACAAACGCATAGATTAAAGAAAGGCAACTCTAAAGGCGGCCATGTTAATAGTCAATCAGATACGTCAAAGTCAGAAAAGGTTATAAAGTGCTATAAATGTAAACAAACAGGCCATTATAATAACAATTATTATAAAGAACTCGTAGGCCAAGCAGATTGCACCACCTGCAATAACACCATGTCAGACTTGGCATAGGAGATTGGGAAACATAAACAGTTAGTAGCCAAAAAAAATTAAAGATGGAGCTGTAGAAGGAATTTCATATCCAGAGGCGGCAAATATAGGCAAATGTTCATGCACTGTTGGTTGTGAAGGCAAACAAGCCAGGTTTACATTTCAACAAACTTCATCAAAAACAGAACATGCGCTGGAGACTATTCATGCAGATGTTGGAGGTCTTATGAAAAATCTGTTGATTGAGGATCAAAGTGCTATGTCTTGTTCGTGGATGACCATAGCAAGATGACAAATGTATATTTCATGAAGGCTAAAAATTAAGTGTTCAAGTATTTCCAAGAATTTCAATATATGGTTGAAAAAAAAAAGGAAAACAACATCAAGATTCTTCGAACAGATAATGGAGGTGAGTTCTGTAATCGAAATTTTGACAGTAAAGTATTTGAAAAAGCAAGGCATAGTTCACCAGAGAACAAATGTTTATACACCTGAACAAAATTGAGTCTGTGAGAAAATGAACAGGTCCATAGCTGAAAAAGCCAGATGTTTGATTTTTGATGCTGGATTAGATATGAAATTCTGGGCAGAAGCCGTCAATACATCAGTGTATTTGAGAAATAGATCTGTTGCGACCGAGCTGAATGAAAAAACTCCATACGAATTTTGGACAGGTCAGAAACCGAACCTAGACCATTATACCGAATACAGAGTGGCGCGTACCTTATAACATTAAATTATACCACGTATACGACATGGTATACTTCGACGATATACAAAATTTGAATGAAACCCATTAACAAAAAAAAAATCTGCTGTTCCATACATTTTGTCGAGCTACGTGTAACAAAATATTAAAAAGAGTTTTGAAATACTTAAAGAAAACTTAAAATTACGGTCTTGTTTTTCGCAAAGATAATTCTTCTATTGAAGGTTCTATTGAGGGTTCTATTGCATCTACAAAGATGCAGACTGGGGTTCAGATATTACTGACAGAAAATCATATTCAGGTTTCTGTTTTAAAATTGTCAAATACTGTTATTTCATTTGAATGTAGAAAACAAAGAAATGTTGCTTTATCCTGCACTGAAGCTGAGCATGTTTCCATGTCTGAAGCCAGTAAAGAGGCATTTTATTTGAAAAGATTGTTATTTGAAGTCTATGGAAAATCTGATACTATTTTCTTATTTAATGATTGTCAAAGTGCTTAGAAACTTACTTTGAATCCTATTTTCCATCGTAGATCTAAGCATAGAGATAAAATATTTAATTTTGTGAGAGAAGCTAAAGCAAACGATTTTATTAAATTTGGAAACAGCTGAAATGCCTGCAGACATTCTTACAAAAAGTTTGGGTTCTGTTAAAAACTATTACTTTATGAAAAAACTTGGCATTTCATCTGTTAATGATTACATGATCTATTAACCACTCAGCTGTCCGAGCGCGCGAGTGATTCTAGTTTCGCCTGTCCAGCATTTTCTCGTCGCTGGATTCGCACGGGTCGGCTGCGACCGTCTCGACAAAAATGATTACTGCTGAACCGCTATTATAGCTGTATGAAATTAAAAAATACTAACGTGAAGCTAATTAAATGCTGAATTTAAATAAATTATAATAAAATTACTTTAATGAACTGTGAATCGTGAAAAAAAGCTTTAAGTAGACGATTTAAAGAAAAAAACCGTCATGTTTTTTTATTTCGCGTTGTACAAAAAATGTGTAGTATTTGTGAATAACTTAAACCGTGTAAAAAAAGCGGATGATCTACCCTTTCGAATAATACCAAAATCTTTACATAAATATTGTATTTTCTGTTAAAATAAATTAAAGTTATCTGCATACTCCTCACAAGTTGTCCAAATCTCGGGCGGCGTTAAGATGCCAAGATGGCCGCCCGGCTAAGGGTCCGCCCACACGATTTTTATTTTTTTTCAATAAAACACAATAATAAAATAATAAGAAAGCCTCATCGCAATAATAAAAAAAAGCAATTCTGAAAAAAATAGACAATAATTCCACCTCTAAAACGTCCCAACCCAAGATGAGTCACCTTAACCAAACCGAAATTTGTTAATAATATTTATAACAAAAACTTTAATTAAAGTAAATGCTAATGATAAATATCCAATCTGCAACATAAAAAAAAACCACAAAAATACCATCAAAATAATATGAAGATACCCGTGTGTAGAAACCCTTATTTACGTCGTATGGATCTGTCGATGGTGACTATGATCCCCAACACGAAAATCCTGTTCAACACGTTGATATTTTAGTATAATCCAGACATGTAGCGTTACTTAACTACTGGAAATGTTGTTAAATATGATCACAATGAAACATTCTCTTGGTTTTGAGTCTTATTTTTTAACAAGTGATGGATTAAATCTATTTTACGTAACTCTAATTGTCAATAAAAACATCGCAGCACGATACCGTATTTTTTCAAGATCGATTAATCAGATCATATGATTTAAAACATGAAGGATCATACAAATTCGTATGGCAAAATTAACTACGAATATTTTGATGTACAACAATCTAGGAATTAAGTATTAAAACAAAAGTACTTACCACATTTTTCACAAAACAACAAGCTCTAAAACTGTCACAACACAACATGGCAGGCCACCCAATTCTTTTTTTTTTTCTTGATATTTTTGTTGCCATTTTACAGAAAAATACTAGCCCAGTCGATCAATTATTTCATAAAGAGACATCTAGTATTTTTTGGTAGAACCATTTCATAATACTAAAGCTGCAATCACCATTTAAACCGAACGTAGTCCTTGAGAGGGCGCCAGGTGACTACACTCCCCTCGGACTGTATAGACTAGTGTTTTTTCGGGGAGTGTAGTCACCATGGACTGCTCACTGGTTAATGGTGTTAAGTGGAGGTGTTATTTTAATATGGTAACAATATCAATATACCACTAGCGCCCTCTCAGGTTAATGTTGTGTAAAAATTA
Organism: Brachylomia viminalis; assembly: GCA_937001585.2. Lineage (NCBI taxonomy): Eukaryota > Metazoa > Arthropoda > Insecta > Lepidoptera > Noctuidae > Brachylomia > Brachylomia viminalis. The sequence goes on along the minus strand of OW443307.2, from coordinate 976,790 downwards.
CTATGTCACACTGTTTATTAATACACTGCCCGGTTCGGTGCCGCTAATCGTCGTTTAATCATAAAATGACAATTATCTTTAATATTGTTTAACTGAGAGCACACAATTTTGATCATTTTGAGCAAGTTACTTGACTTAAGTGGTTGATTTCTGCAAAAAAAAACACGGATATACACGGTCAATTTTAGGTCATTCTGGAACCGAAAGCCATATACTCGATCATCGAATTCAAAACGATTGGGACTATTATTTTCAAAAAGTTACAATAAAACAAAATCACGAAAAATCTAATTTATTGTTTTTTTTGTGTAATAGTGAGAACTCGTAGTAACGCTTCCTTGCGATTAATGCATATGTGTGTAAAACGTATCGACGAAGTGCAACACTTGCGAACGGTACCCACCCATTGAAGAATTCATTCATCGATCAGACAGCATGATCCGTAAGCCACGCCCCCGGCCCCATACAGTCTAGCCGACGGCCCGCGCGCCCCCGCCACGCGCCATTCCTAATTTCTTATTCCTTTCTCTAGTATTGTCTCGCGTTTCGTTGTATTAGGTCACGCACGCGCAACCTAATTACGCGCCAAAGTTTTGGGCTATGGTAGATTTTTATGTGACATGGCGAACCATAACTTAGAAGAGGCCAGACGTTTGTATGCTCAGCCGGAACACCTGAACTCACTGCGCGCACGTGGAATCACTGACCCTCAAGTTCCCTTCACCTCCACCATCCTGGCTGTAACCCAGCGCCTCCTCGATCATGGACAGTTTCGAGCGCCCACACACGCGCAGGGCCGCGGTAGACTACCATACTCGGCGGAATTGGAGGAAGACATACAGGAATACTTCGAACGCGACCCACGCGGCCACGTCGTAGTACCATAATGGCGGCCAGGCGATTCAATGTTAGCCAATATTATGTATCTCTCTGACACATTAACGCGGTCTGTTCTATCAGTTCAGTGCGTGCGTATTTAAACAGTGTGTTTGGTGAGCAGTAGATAGGTCGTGGTGGCCTTGTGGTTTGGCGCATGGAGCCCTGACTTAACACCACTGGATTTTTATGTGTGGTTCGAGATAAAAAGCGTACTACTCGAGATGACCTAAGAAGTGCGACAGTGGACGCTTTTAATATTGTGAAAAGTGAAGTGAATAAAAGAGTACCTACAAGTAAGTAAGTATTTACCTACTTAGATACGAAACATGTACTCGTACTTACTTATTACTGACGCGACGGTCCTAAGCCCGTAGAAATTATGAAGGAAAAATTAGAGTTATTTAACTGATAGGTATGTAGAATGTAGGTAGATAAACGCAATTTAAATCAAACAATGGTTATGAATGCGGAATCAAACGATTTATTACTGTCGCGGGTACTTAGGTATCTACAGCAACAACAAAGTGCAAGTAGGTACTGATGACCGCGACTGGTGACTGAACACCACAGTGAAAGGTGGACATCTTGTTCACTGTGTACCTACCTACATCAAAACAATCTTTTTTGACCGTGGGAGGACAAGGAGGTTCCTCAATAATATCCTTGCTAGCAAAGGAGAATGAGTAATGATGGGCCCACCTCTCAATAGGAATAAGACACTCATAAATGAATAGGTATGTTTATGCAGAATAAAACTTATTATTACGACTAAGGTCAAAAGTCAGTACTTTCGGAGTTATACTACTTATTATACTGCCATAAAAGTGATCGTAGTTTACCTACTTCGTTAAAAGATAACTAAACTAAACTATGGCTAGACTCAAAACGGACGGCATCTATCTGCTTGCTCCTTACCTGCGCCCCCACCCTACCCACTGCGCCCGCCGCTTGTCCAGGCGCATTTGCAAATGGCGATCAGTCATATTGCAGTGAACATCTTCGAGACGGTTTATACGTTATAGAAATATACAGACAAAACGATTTACATGATTTAATAGAATATAATATACCAGCAGAGAATGTGTGGTTGCTGCGTGGTAGGATACAGTCACGCCACGTAAGAGCAAGAATATACTATTGCTATATATTAATTGATCGAAACCAAGTTGGAAGAAACGCGATATCACAATATTATTGCTCTTGCTTGACCGGACGGCGAACTGTAGGAAGTTGCGCTCACACTATTTCTTTGATTTGGTACCTAGGAGTTAGGAGACATCAACCATTCGTGGCCCCCGTGGGTTTTTTAAATGATGTAATGGTCTTTGATGTCCAAGACGAATAATAATTCTCTTTTATTTTAAGTGTACTTATTATTACTATTTTACCTTATAAGTATCCATAAAGAATATGTTAGACTGACGACTTTAAGACGTCGTATCTCCGAAAGTACTAACATTTGACCATAGTTATATTAGTAACTAATGTTCCACTTAAAAAGCCCTATCCAACGGTATATCAGATGTTACTATTGAAGGGTGGGCCCAGACTCCATACATTCATTTCCCATTGTCCTTTCTAGTATTAATGTACCTACCTACTGAAAAAAAAAACGTTATTACATTAAAATTCCTGCTTGCCATTTGGACGTACCTACCGCCACTATTTAAGCGGATTTAAACTTATTTATACTCTAAACATATGGCTGTAGTACCTACTATGTCTATTTTATCTATGCGTACGTTGAGGTACCTAGTTCACAGAGGTCGCCGATCGCCGCTAACATGCAATAGACAAAATAGGTACACAAATAAAAATACGAAAAGCGAATTCAGACTTTATTTCTTAACCGTAAACGGTAACAAATCGAAATTTCACCAAACTAGGTACAAGGAACGTAGGTACGCAGTTTACTAAAATTATTCTGAGAAGCCACAGAATTGATGCACAACCGAATTCAGCGGTTAACTTTATAAAAATAAGGTCTTAATTCGGTACAATATTTTCATAGAAAAGGGCACCAACAACTTATAATGAACTCTATTTGACAGATAAAACGATTCATTTTTCTGTTTGAATTTCCTGCCTTTGTAGAAGCCGTCGTACCGCGCAGCTGCAAGTTACATTGTAAAACTTCGTAGGCAGTATTATTTTTATTCATCATAATTTTATTATGGTAGGTAGCTGTATGCTTTTTAAGTACCTATTAGCTCGACACTCGATTCAAGGCCTTAAATACAACTCACAAGCGTACTCGTCATGTCTAGTTGAGGTAATAGACCGTACGATTACTAGTGATTTCGTGATGCGAGAGTAGTGAATGAAATTTCAATTAATTTCTCTCGTTTACGAGGAGATGTCCGAGATGTTATAGTAATAAACACCGTGCCGTGCGTCCAATTAGGTTCCAATACAAACGAGAGATAACGGACGTAAATGAACTTACACCAACCTAAATCGTACCTACCTGAAATAAAATACCTACTTGCAGCAACGTCCGTTGACCCACCACACATACAATGTTGCGTTAAGAATGAAATAGTGGATGGGCTACTAAGATTTAACTCGAATGACAAAATAAAAGTGATAAATTTCTAACTTCTATATTAGATGTCTTAAAAAAATTATAACAATGCCAATAGTAACTATTAATCGTCTGCAGTTACTGTGTTTCGGCTCCAGAACGATGTAAAATTGATCGTGTATAGATGACGAAGGCATTTGGATTTCTTCGTTATTTCGATGGTCGGACATAATGCGTAGCCGAAATAATTGTCAAAACACTAAGTCTATTAATGCCCTAAGGTACACAAATTATAAAGATATAATAGTATGGACTGGAAATACCAACAAAAAAAAGGTGCCTACCTACAACTCATAATGTCTCATAAAATGGCTGCCATTGCTAGGGTTGTGGCAATCAAGGAATATTGGTGTTACTATATCGAGTACCGATACGAGTCTTACTTGATATCACGTTTGGATCATATTTATATACTTACTTAAAATCTGTTGTAACAGAAAAAGATGAGTAGTTTACTTACCGTCTGTTATCTGAGAATAAAACTCATATCAAGTGTTTTTTTCTGTACAGAATTAAACACTTTTGTATACAACATGTCTGTGTAACATACTTAGCTATTTATTAAAGAGTGAGTAGTGGAGTAAAAATAAAAATAATTATTTTTTTACTTATAATATGTTTATGGGTGTGATAATAATTATAAATGATAAATGATTTTATTTCTGTAAGTAGGTTTGTCCAAACACTTTTACACGTCAATCGTATTTTACAAACTCTATTAGGTCGGCGTTTCCTATCTGACTACTCTGAGATAAAAGGCCGAAACAAACTCCGAGGTCAATCTCTTTTAAAGTCCAGACAAAATCTTGGTCAGATCATGTGAAGGCTATGTAGATCGCTGTCTGAAATGGTATTTTGAGGAAAGAACCACACAGATTGAGTGGACCTGTCCAGTCAGTTTCTTCAGAGTATTTTTTTGGTGCAGGGAAACCTTTGGACTTATTAATTTGTCTTTTTAAGAAGTCTATTGGTCCCGCCAATTCTTCTATTACAACAGTTTGTTCCATGTTGATACAATAATGTCTTTCAAATTGGCATTTTTTTTTTTGTTTTTCTTTCGAATCCTTTCGATAAGGCGTTGAATTTTTTGTTGTTGATTGGCACATTTTTCATTTAAAGCCTTAATTTTTTTGAATTTGTATAACCTGAAAAAATTAATGAAAATTACTTCAATCATCAACTCCAATCCAGAATCCAATCAAGAACCTCCTGTAATTTTCTAGCATCAAAAACGTTTAACTTTGCAAGGTTTTCGAACCGTTAAAGAGTCGCCTCCTGAGTAGATACATACTTCTTAAAGTACGATTATTAATTCCAGTCAGTAAAATGACAAGTGCAACTGTCACTGATACAAAAAAGGATGACCCGCTACAATAGTGATGTTCGGCAATCAATAGACTTAGACATTTAGTCATGCTTTATTTTATTAGGTATCAAAGCGTTTTTTTTATTGTAAATATTTAATACATACCGTATTAAATAATACGATTTTAGAAATATGGACCTTACCAGCATATTAAAATTTCTCACTACAACATTATTACAAAAGCTGGGAAAAAAATGTATAAAGAGATTCAGAGGAATTAACACTAGAAAGTCGGGAAAATACAAGTAATTTTATACGTTTTTATTCATTACGGTTGCTATTGATTCCTACTCCGATTCTGAATCGGTAAATTCAGAATCGGAATCGGAATCAGTTACATTTATAATGAATGAATCCACATATTCATCTATGAAGTGGTCGAGTTGACACATTTTGTCTTCGACTTTTATGGCATGGTTGATGCACTGTCTCCAATTTTCAGGCGTCACTTCCTTCAGGCCTTCTTCAAATAATTTTGTTACGTCTTTTATTTTAATAGTTTTATTGTTCCTGGCGACGTACCCCTTTGCTTGAGCCCAAACTAACTCTATTGGGTTGAGCTCACAGTGATAAGGGGGCAGACGCAGGATTGTGACACCATACTCAGCGGCCAACTCTTCCACAGCATAGCGTTCGTAATTAGATTTTTGTAATTTTACTATTTCTATTAATGGAGCCTTTATCATTCTAGGTTGATATAGAATTTGTTTTTCATCCAACCACTGAATAATATCAGCCTTCCGCCAGTTTGAAGTGGGGATACGCTCGACTTTTCTTGAATGGTACGGTGCGTTATCTAATACCAGCGCCGCATTTGGCTTTAATTATAGTAGTATAGTTACTATATAGTAAGATTATTAATTCCAGTCAGTAAAATGACATTTCCAGTGTTGCAGGTTTTTAGTCCCAAATAAATAGTGATGTGGTAGAATCGACTTTTTACAATTAATAGTTAGTTGAGATTTCATTTTTTTTATTGGGGTACGTCGCCAGGAACAATTAAACTTTTAAAATAAAAGACGTAAAAAAATTATTAGAAGAAGGCCTGAAGGAAGTGACGCCTGAAAATTGGAGACAGTGCATCAACCATGCCATAAAAGTCGAAGACAAAATGTGTCAACTCGACCACATCATAGATGAATATGTGTATTACGTTTGATCCATTATTTACGGGACACCCTGTAAATGTAACTGATTCCGATTCCGATTCTGAATTTACCGATTCAGAATCGGAGTAGGAATCAATAGCAACCGTAATGAATAAAAACGTATAAAATTACTTGTATTTTCCCGACTTTCTAGTGTTAATTCCTCTGAATCTCTTTATACATTTTTTTCCCAGCTTTTGTAATAATGTTGTAGTGAGAAATTTTAATATGCTGGTAAGGTCCATATTTCTAAAATCGTATTATTTAATACGGTATGTATTAAATATTTACAATAAAAAAAACGCTTTGATACCTAATAAAATAAAGCATGACTAAATGTCTAAGTCTATTGATTGCCGAACATCACTATTGTAGCGGGTCACCCTTTTTTGTATCAGTGACAGTTGCACTTGTCATTTTACTGACTGGAATTAATAATCGTACTTTAGTGCACTGTTTCATCTGTTTCCACAAGTCAGTGGGGGAACTGTAATGGAGGCATTACAGTAGATGTGATGATGTGGAGAAACATCAGTATTTTGAATGTTTCTCGTTTCACATAATACATATGACTCTTGACGTTCTGTTTTGCCAGGTGCCTGAAAAAAATAGATACTGATAAGCAATAAGCAATTTACAATATTATGATTTATTCATTAATACATCTATTTATTTATTTCAGGCCAAAGGGCCGGGCTATTATTAAAATCAATTATTATTTACACTTACCAAAAATACTGTGGGAAGAGAGTTATCGTGTAATCTCATTACATCAAGTGTTCTATTGAAACAGCTTTCTTCAAAGTGAAGTGAACAGAGGTACCATTCTTTATGTTGCGGATTAATATTTTCTTCACCAACAGCCTCTAACCACTTTTTCTTTAATCCTTCATTTTTAGGAAACCTAATAAAAAGGTAAGTATTTTGATCAATAAACCATTTTGGTTAGAGCTGCTGTTGATATCTAACTAAAATAAATAACAAAATGTCGATGTCTTATTTTAGCATCATATAAAACTCTGGAACGGTCTCCCGGTGCTGTGACCAAGCAAAGTCACTCGGAACGATTAGGACACGCAGCATGATTTATGTTAACATCGCAGATTGTACCGATATCGTTTCAGCGGAGGAACTAGTTTCGGAAACTATTACAGCAACGGTACAACACTTTTCCACTATGACATATTATTGTAAACAAACGAATGAAATAATAAAAAGGTCTGTTATACGAAAATGACCCCAAATATACTTTAGCCATAAAATCAAGATTGAGTAACAATTTGTTCATCAAACGTGTATGAATGTATGTCATATTGCATGAAAACCGACTACTAACCCATGCAAAGACAATTGAGGTTGATTTCCACCACACTTCACAATACAACACACAGGCATGTTGATTTGCTGTTTTCCAACATTTACATTCATTTTTAAAGGTAAACTCCTCGTAATTTTCTCGCAAATCTCGATAACACAAAAAATAAACAACCATTTCACAGCAAAACTACCACGAAACTTTTCGCTTAAGATGGCTGATAGGGCACTTACCTACAACTGTCACTACGTCACAACAAAATGTTGCCATAATGAGCAACAACTTAAATATTGTTGTCTCTTTTATCACATAGGATTATTTCATTAGAAAGAATGAGACGAAACGATATTTCACAGTCTGTATCGTATTTCACTCATATTTGTATGCATAGTGTATGTCTTGTATAACGCGGCGCCTCCATGTTTTTCCTAGCTCAATGGTCAGCCCCCACGTCTGACATTCCCATTTTCAAACTACAAAAAAAAAATCAAATGTCAACCGACATGCGACAGCCGTCACTTCCATGTTGCCACTTTCTATAATTCGACCTCACCCAAGTGCACTACTTGATGTTTCCGTTTAGTAATCATTTAGATGCCGTTATAATAATCAAAATAAGGATGGCGGATCAGTGCTGACGCTGCGACATATACTTTATGGACAGAACATTACAAACATATGTACAACATCTCAGCTATCCAACAAGATACAATAAGATACCAAATATCTTTAAAAAATAAAAAAGTGTCAAATTACTGGAAAATTGTTGACATTTGCATAGGAGTCACAAAGGGAAAAGAGCAAGGGGGTTGCAAATGACCTCCCCTACATCCTCTTAATGGATTGCCGTCGTATTACAAATAACGATGTATAACTTAGGCCGAATTTGACCAAGCTTTTATGCCCATCAGCGTTAGGCGGTGTCCGTACCAAAAGTGACGGTTGCGCTTGTACTCGATCGTTTAAAGTAATTATGACGTACAAACACGACTTGATTGCCGGCGCGAGCACGTCAAATAAACGCGACAGTCGCTTTAGGTTAGGACACAGGGTTATACTGCGAATAAATTCTGATTGGTTTACAGTTTTTCCATATAAAATACAAGGGTAATGTTATGTGAGCGTTACCTGAGAGTGTCTGAAGTGTTCCCTGAGCATCTGGCCGATGTTCTGCGTGTGGCTAAGGTCCAGCGCCGCGTCCACCTCGTCCAGGATGTACAGCGGCGCCGGCTTGAACAGCAACATGGCCAGCACCAGCGACAGCGCCACGAGCGAGCGCTGCCCGCCCGACAGCTCACCCAGCGACTCCTTCCACGTGTTGTTGAAACCCACTCTTATCTGGACAAGAAAGTCCAAACTCAATATCAAAACTGTAGGCAGATACATTAATTTTCGTATTTGCTTAGCTTAAGTTACCTACTTATGGCGGATTTCACTGATGAAACTGAACGTGATCAGCACATGTAAACTCCGTTCAAGACCTGTAAGTGTCATCATTGTTGTGGAATATTGCCACTGACAGCTTTTGAACGCAGTTAAATGTGCTGATCGCTTTCAGTTTCATGGGTGATATTGACACTTAGTAAAGTTAGTTTCTTTGAATTTCGAATAACGTGCCAAGCGAAATGACAAAGTCACGCACCGCCAAACTAGCATACGCTGCTATGCTACTGTGGCGACGCTACCGCGAGGTTCGATTGGTAGCTTTGAAATACGAGTCGCCAGCGGGCCTTGTAACAGAACGCTCCAGCGTACCCGCCAAAACAATTTGTTCATATATATCTGTATACCGTGACTGTTCTAATTGTGCGAGTAACTGTAGATTTGTGTGAAAACTAATATACGCTATATCACCAAATACTTGCGGTCCGCTGCTGGAAAGGAATCTTTCGAAGGAATAATTTACACTTTAGCATGTTTATTTTGTGGGCTATGTCGACTTTGGTTCTCAGTCAGGCCGTCGAGTGTGACGTACCTCAAGTCCGTCCAACACCGTCATGCCGTCCAGCGGCTTCAGCTCGGCTTGCGCGCCGGGCAGCAGAGTCGAGAAGATGGATCCGAAGTCCCTGTTGACTTGCTCACATGCTGTGATCAACGTCCTCTTCTTCTTCTCATCAAGTTCTGCCATGACTTGCACCAACTTAGCTCTGTCCGCTTCCACTATCTGCTTCTTGCGCATCAAGTCTTGGTACTGAAAAATTTATAATAAAATAAAATAAATTTAATTAAATAATATATAATATTTGCGTGAGCGCAGTAATACTCTAAAAACTTCTATAACCATATACTAATCATAAATATATTACCGCGAACATAAATTGTGAGTCAGTGCAGTGTTTTCGTGAAGAAGAAATCCAGAAAAACGCATCGACAGCCACGAGGTTTGAAGATCGAATCAAGGTCAGTCCTAGATCCTTTCATTTCCAAAATCTACGAATCGCTCTTAATCGTACCCGCATCACGTAACCATACAATTAAAAATCCCGCAGAATAATTAGGTATTTTCTCACAGCCGCAATTTTTATAATACTAAATAACCCACCATACTTACTTGTTTCTAACAGATACGCGTTAAAACACAAAATCTCTCAGTGGCTACTTCAGCAGGATAACATCACAACAGAAAATCTACTTACTTTTACTTTAAACTCAAACACACTTAACATCTCCCCTAACATCACATGTTCACACTATACTAAACACATACATCACACACACACCCACCCGAATATACGCAACCGGTTCATACCTTCATAGTTTTAGTTTTTATTGTTAATATTAATTATGTACGTTTTTAGGTACCGCTTCGTCACTGGTTTCACTTATTGTTGTCTTTTAATAATTATAATAAATTAGTCTAACTTAATGGCTGAACCCTATCTCCTAAGATACAGGCCAGACCTAGTTTAAGCCTTTTAAGCGCTTGGCTAAATATCAATTGCCGTGCCCCTAGCGTGCGGCTACAAATCGACAAATAAATAATATAATAATATAAAAAATAATATATATATATAATATATAAAAACAAAAAGACACGTCCTGTAAAACCTATGACAATAATATAAAATGACATATTTTTAAACCTATGATATGTATTATCCAGTGACATATTTTGAGGCACATGCGACGGTCAGCGTCGATCGACCGCGGTCTGGTTGCACCTTATGTACTGTTTAGAGCTTCCAATACCGGGAAACCAGTATTGCCTATTGGCATATTGGCATTATTTAATACCTATATAATATACCTATATTTATAAAAAAAATAAGAGTCTAATACCGGTATTGGAAATTTTCGATACATTATTAATACCGGTATTGAAAAAATCTGGTATTCGAAACCCCTATAGTATAGTTAAAATCTCGCTGCAGACTCGGTCATAAATCATTCGAGTGTTTCGCTCTCTTTCCCACTCACGGGCCTTATGGGCAGGCCACGCCCACACGTAGTCCTGTGTATTACTGCAGTCGATGAGTGATATCGATAGTTTTATATATTTATAAATGGGTGATAGAAATAAATACACATTTTTTTTAATTTTATTACCAAACTTACTACAAAGCATATTAAATATATAAACAAAAGAACGTAGGTATATACTTAATGAATGCAGTATGTTTACGTGATAACCTTAATGATTCTGTTATCGACAATGGCCTTGAGCGCGCGCAACTAGCGCACATCCCTACTCCGATTATGACTTATGACCAAGTCTGCAGCGAGATTTTAACTATACTATAGTACTGTTTCCAAATAAACTTGGAACCTTACATTCTTACCTGCTCCATGAAATTGGCGAGCTGCGTCCCAACAAGCAAAATAAGTAAGTCAAAACGTTTGTTGTAAACCAAGTGTACTGTGGGGATTTTCCCTGCAGTAGATATTGTTAATTTTGAAGTTTAAACTTTCAATGGTAAAATTAGTTTTTATGATTTTGGGTTTCTTTGTGTTCTTTGTTTTAGGATTAAGATTACCGACGACCGAACTACCCATCTGTTTGGGATTTTACTAAATTCCTATTTCTCGAAATTTCATCTTATGTTTTGTCGGGTTATTTCTTATCGCAGTTTGGTTTACAACTCTAAGTATTTTCAAATCTTAGTTTTTCCCCCGAACAGATGGACAATTCCAGTCGACGGACTTTTATGTCCCACTTTATGACTAAAGACAAAAGGCCCTAAGCTTGGGACCTCCCTACTTTTAACTTTGTAGTTGTAATTGTGATCGATATTATACAACATGTAACGTAATTAACGCACACTCTCAAACACCCCAATTAGAATATTATGTTATAATCATAATACACACACTGAATTTTTAATTTAACATGTATATGCATTGTTATTTATTAAATTAGTTATACCAATTCTTGGAGAAATGTATGGTCATACTACTACGCACGCAGCGCACACAGTCGCACAAGCAGTTATCGCGCTGCTCGACACAACTCAACGAAACTATGGAAAAAGCCGACAATACACGATTGATTACGTTAAAGAAATATTATGAAACATCAACCGACGACGTCCGAGAAAATAATTGTTTATTTACGGTCTATCTCTAGTAAACATTATGATTGCGTCTTTCCATCACACTTTTCAGGCTTTGGACTGTCGACTCTGAATAATTTCGTTTATTGAATATGCAATGCAAATCGGCAATGAACTGCTGAAAATAAGAGGCGGTACGACAACATTATTTCAGAGACGGCGTGTTTAAAAGATTGAATCAAAATATTTACAGTAATTTAAAAAATCAAATAACTTACATACTGATGGCCTAAACACTCATACGACGTTGTCTTTTTAACACACTTTAAAAATATCCACCACCTTGTTCAATACATTTTGATGCCCGTTTTCTTAATTGATGGTTTAATTTAGAAAGCACTTCAGTGTCATTTCTCACTATTTCAAAAGCGTTCACTATCCTATTTTTTAGGTCCTCGGCACTTGTTGTATCACTAAAATAAAGTAACGATTTAATTCGTCCCCACAAAAAAAAAGTCAAGAGGCGTCAAATCAGCTGATCTGGGGGGCCACTGGATAGGGCCGCCGCGACCGATCCAGCGCTCTCCAAACTCTTCATTCAAGGTGCTGCCGAACACTTCTAGTGAAATGGGCAGGGGCACCATCGTGTTGGTAGAATACCTCTTGTAAATTATGAAGAGGAGTGTCTTCTAGCAGCGTAGGTAGTTTCTCGTAAAAACAGTAAATATGCGTCTCCTGTTAATCTTTGTAAGAAGACTGGCCCCAGTATGTGTGTACCAATGACACCGGCCCAGACGTTAACTGAGAAACGGTGTTGGAAGGAATCCACTCTGCATGCGTGAGGATTTTCGTGCATCCACAAATGTGTGTTATGTTGATTGTACATCCCCACGCGTGTGAATGTACTTTCGTCGGTCCAAATTATGTTCCGCTGCCAATTTTCTAATAACCAGCGGCTGAACTGCAAACGTGGTACGTAATCGTTTGGAGTCAACTCCTGGCATCTTCTGAGGTGGAATGGATGTTCTTTATCACCACGAAGTGTTCTCCACACATGCATATGACTACATTCAAAGTGTGGCGCTGCTTCTCGGGTACTGGCATGGGGATTCTCATCGAAATAGTCCAGGATTTCGTTTTGAAGACGGGTACGTGTACGCACGTTGGCTCCCCTATCGATGGCCTGTGTTTGGACGGAACGTTCCGTGGTCGCGAAGCCGCTGAGTAGCAGCTAACATTGTCCTGCGGTCCACTCTTGTACCATACCTTTGGTTAAATGTTCTGCAAGCTAGAGCCACATTATCACCACACATTGCCAAAGTCCTCACCATTTCGGTATACTGAACATTAGTGTATTGGAAAGACATTGCGCGCGAAAGAATTATTTGATAACACTACGTAACATCTTTCCACTAATATTGCCCGCGCGTGACTAATGTTTACATTTATGTTAGCTTTCATCGTAGCCGCGCAAGCGGTGGTTCATTGTGGCTATCTCGCTATATCCTTGGTGGGAAGATGAACTTGAAAGGGAACGAAAGTAAGTAGGTGGTTTATCGGTGTCCTTTGTCCAGTTCCTGTTAGTGTGTGCGTGCGGTCAAATCGCTAAGTTTACAATGCATTTATTAACGTTCTTGGAATAAGGTTTATTTTTCTTTATTTTGTATGATGGAATTTTTATGAATACAACTAAAACTGCGATTTTAAAAGTCTTATTACTTTGACTTACGGTCCATTTCAATTTGTTTTGACTGTACAGGGTTAATATGACAATAATTTCCGTAGTTTTAATTATTTTTGGTATAAAAAATTACCTATATTAAAAATGATATAAATCGATTCAGTAAACGATTCTGAACAAACTATTTTCAGGATGTGCGTTAATTAAGTTACATGTTGTATAGGAATGGATTTCCGATGTATCAGTCAGTCTTGTACGCAACCTCGAAACACTGAACACTCAACTTGGAGTGTTCTCGCGATTGTCTCCTCGTGTCCGTTTGTTCTGGCGAGTCGAGACGCCGTGTTTATTCTATCGTTAAGTTTTTGTACTTAATTGTTTTTAGTAAGTTTACAAATAAATTGTTTAAATAAATTCGGTGTTTGTCGAACAGTTATTATCGTCACCTTGTCCCAACATTGGTGACCCCGACGTGATTCGCGTACGGATTTTATGAGTGACAGTGACGATTTGTTTGTATCGCCGAAATTTTAATTGAGCGGCGCGAATTCTTCGAGTGAGTAGGACGAAACTCTAGTGGACAAAACTTGTGTCGAGAAAAGTTCGGTTCTTCCCACAACAACGATGGCAAACCCAGACGCCCCCAAACCAGAAGTTCTTGCGCGACTGAAAATTCGTGCGTTCACCCCGGACTATCCGGAGGTGTGGTTCCAACAGGTTGAGTGGGTTCTCGAGGACGCCGGCGTGACAACGAGTGCCGTGAAATTCCGCCAGGTCGCCAAATCACTTGACAGAAAATATTCCAGAGAGGTTCGCGACCTGATTCATAGACATATATAGTAAGGACCAGGCTAACCGCGCGGCGAAATGGCACCAACGCGCTGGCCCTAAAATATCAGTTTAGGGCCAGCGCGACTCAGTCGAACGCGGTCCGCGCGCGGATGCGTAGTACTGTCATTAAAATGCCTAGTTGCGTGGTAAAAGGCTGCAAAAATTATGACACAAAAGTTAAAAAGGAACATGGGATATCGTATCAGCGGTAAGTAATCTTACATTATTTTTGTTGCAATTAAATCAAATAAACATATTTTTAAAGTGATAATTTTACCACCGAAATCCACAATGGCGGCCATGTCGCGCGCTGTCGGCAGCGCGTGAAGTAACCTTGTACGGACGTCATTTTTTATTTGTGTTTTATTTTTGTCTTATGAACTTAGTGTAAGTAATTTTGAATTTTTTTTGGTAAGTACCTAATATGTTTTATATTCAACATAAGAGTGAAACAAAAAGAGTACAAAAATTTAAGAGGAAGTCCAGAAATGATATGAAAATCGAATTCATAAAATATTTTGAAATGCTGTTTTCATTTATTCACGCAAACTGAGCGAAGCTACTACCGTCATTGACGACGGTAGTAGCTTCGTTCAGTTTGCGACATTTTTACCGGAAGCTTGCTTCGGGTAAAAATGGATAGGAGGAGATTTAAAAAAATATAAATATGCGATGGCAAATTACGATTCAAATAATTTTTAAATTACAGATTTCCAAATGATTCAACGCGTAAACGCGGGCTACTCTGACGCTTTCGCCTTAAATTGTTTCCGATAAAATGTGATTAAAAAATCACGGCTACATAATCAAGCTACAATTTCCAGATTCGCATTGTATAGAAATAAATAAATGTAGCCGTGTGTACAAGGTTACGTCGTCGGCCTATGCAACGCGGAACTCACGTAGTTCGTATGAGTTATCATAGATGGCGTTAGTTTTTTCTTGTATGAAGAAGGTTTATGTAAAATGTTCTGATGGGCGTATCCTTCCTTTTGAAATCCTTGACCTGATTATTAACTCGCCGGCGGACAGGCCGTACCAGAAACTCAAGGAAGAGCTCCTGCGACGCCTGGGGAAATCGCAGGCCCAAAAAATACGGCAACTGCTGGAGCGAGAGGACATCGGTGACCAGAAGCCGTCACAGTTCTTGCGCTACCTGAAGGAGCTGGGTGGGGACAACGCCGCTGATGACATGGTCCGCAGCTTGTGGATGGAGCGGATCAACCCGTTCGCTCGCGCCGCCTTCGCCGCACAAGCTGCCCAGCCGAATGTCACCTTGGATGACCTGGCGACGGCCGCCGATTGCGTGCTGGACGCAATGGGCGCCATGGCGCCAAAAAAAACAAGTGTCCGCGGTGTCGACGAGTGAATCGCGGTTGTGTGAAGTGCTCGAGCGGTTGACAGTGCGGTTGGACAACCAAAGCCGCGAGTTGAACGAACTTCGTTCGGAAGTGCGCGGTCGACAACAGTTCCGTGATAGTGCCAACACGCGTCGTCATTCGCGTTCCCGGTCGCGAAATCGGTATGGTGGATTGTGTTTCTACCACTACCGATTCCGCCCAAAAGCTCATAAGTGCGAGCAACCGTGCACTTACGTCGCCGGCGATGAAACAAAGCCGGGAAAAGGCGAGGGCAGTCACTAAATGCGGCTAGTGACAGCTGCCCCAACACGCGCCGCTTATTTTTGACGGACCGGAACAGTGCGGTTGATTTTTTAATCGATACCGGGGCCGATTTGTGCGTGTTTCCGCGGAGATTAGCGAGTGGCCGACGGGTGAAAACCGGGTACGAGCTAACCTCGGCTAACGGTAGTACGATCGCTACAGACGCCGCATTTATCGCCTGCAAAGAATAGCTTGCTGCGGCGACACTGCTGGCGCACCCCAAGCTTGGCGCCAAAGTCTCTCTGGTTTGCGACGCATCGGACCACACCGTCGGAGCCGCTCCGCACCAGTTGGTTGGCGACGTTTGGGAGCCACTTGGTTTCTTCTCGAAGAAGCTAAGTGGCGCCGAAACCAAGTACAGCGCCTACGATCGGGAACTTCTGGCCATCTACAAGGCGGTCAAGTACTTCCGGCATATGGTTGAAGGACGCCACTTCTTCATCCTTACCGACCATAGGCCGTTGACCTTCGCCTTCAACCAGAAGTCCGATCAATGTTCGCCACGTCGCTACCGCCACCTGGACTTCATCGGCCAGTTCACCACCGACATCCGCCACATCTCCGGGAAGGACAACGTCGTCGCAATGCCCTCTCCAGAGTAGACGCGATCGCAGCGCCACTCGACTTCGAGGCCCTCGCAGCATCCCAGCAAGATGACCCAGAGCTCCGGGAGTTCCGCCAGAGACACGACTCTGGCTTACTCCTGCGCCAGGTCACCATGCCGGGATCCAACGCTGCCGCCTTCTGCGATATCTCCACCATGAGGGCACGGCCCTTCCTGACGGCCGCTTTCCGCAGACAAGCGATTGGCACCATCCACGGGCTGTCCCATCCTGGCGCCAAGGTTACCATCAACCTGGTGAGAGAGCGGTACGTCTGGCCTTCCATGTCCAAAGATTGCCGAGACTGGTCCCGAGTCTGCATCCAGTGCCAGCGGTCAAAAGTCTCGCGCCATGTCTCGTCTCCGATCGGCAATTTTAAACCGCCGTCGAGACGCTTCGAGCATGTGCACATCGACCTGATCGTCATGCCACCTTCCGAGGGATATCAGTATTGCCTTACCTGCGTTGATCGATTTTCTCAATGGCCAGAGGCAATACCGCTCCAGGACCAAACAGCGGAAACCGTCGCCAGGGCGTTTTACACCAACTGGGTCGCCAGGTTTGGTGTCCCGCTTCGGGTGACGACGGACTAGGGAGGCCAGTTCGAGTCCCACCTGTTCCGCTGCCTGAACAAGCTGCTGGGGACGGATCACCTTCACACCACGGCGTACCACCCAGCCGCCAACGGAATGGTCGAGCGCCTCCACCGTCAACTGAAAGCCTCCATCAAGTGCTTGGAGTCTGACACGTGGACCCACACGCTCCTGACGGCACTCCTGGGGATCCACGCCGCTTGTAAGGAAGTTGGTGTACGGAGAACCACTTCGTCTACCTGGTGAGTTCCTGGTTTCAACATCTACCAGGGATCTGGACAACTCCGCTGACTTCTTTCGAGAGCTGTGCCAGCACTTCGAGGCGCTCCGACCAGTCAGCGGCACCAGGCACGGTGAGCGAAAGATCTTCGTCTTTAAAGTTCTCGCCACCGCATCGCATGTCTTCGTCAGACACGACGCCGTCCGGCGTCCGCTCCAGCAACCCTACGATGGTCCGTTCGAGGTGGTTTCTCGGACCGAGAAACACTTTACCCTCCGGATCCACGGCGCCAACGTCCCTGTGTCGATTGATAGGCTGAAACCAGCCTACATCGTCTCCGAGGACATTCCGCCGGCGGGCGCTGGAAATCCGGACGAAGACGATGATGACGAAGGCATTCTGCTCTTTGTACCGGGCGAAAACCCACCATGGCCCCAGCAACCTGCTCCAGCAGTACCAGTAGCACCACCAGCACCACAAGCGCCAGCTCCTTACGTGACTCGCTCCGGTCGTCGAGTCCATTTCCCCGACCGTTTCCAGGCGGGCTTGTAATCCTCGCCAACAATTGTTCCATTTTGACGATTTTATTGAGTAATCGCAAAATTAAATAATTTGCGAGCTTTAATGATGTTAGTTCTGTTTTTAAGCTCGAATATTTTTTTTGCAATTCGCGATATTATGTTTCAAATTGTTTTTGCTGAAATCTGAAAGATTTCGAAAATCAATCAACGCAATCAATCAACAATCAATTTTTGCAAACATTTATTCGTTACACTATTTTATTAATTAGTTTAGCAAATTTGAAAAATCTGTTACTACACTGGGACTACTGGGACTATTTATAACACCAATATTTGTACTGTCAGTACAAATATGGTGTTATGAATAGTCCCAGTTCAATACACAAAAAAGTTCAAAGAAAGATTCTGGTTTTTACTACAGGCCTACTAAACTTTTTATAACATTAAAGGAGGCTGTTCTGACAAAAGATTTCAGAGGATATTTTTTTTTGCTTAATGGGACTATGGTAGATATCATTTGAATTAGATACAATTAATTATTACATTTTTTTTTAATTTTATGGCCTAAGAGGGATGCGCCAGATGGCTCGCGAAATTAATTTTTTTTTAATGTTTTTTGCAATTTGCAGGTCATTGTCAGGTTGTATGTTGAACAAAATATGGTTCGCGACCGTAAATTTGAATTTCGCAGGCACCCTGGCGCATCCCCCTTAACCGTAAAAGTATGTATTTGTATGGCTTTTCTTCACTGCCAAAACGCGTTGTGTTGAAATAGCTATTATGAAAACCAAGACACGAATGTAATCGTAATTTGCCGCGACGTGTCATAGGCATTTATAAGTGCCATAAAACGAATTACCTGGCCTGAGCTGGGCCAGCCTGGCCAGACACGTTGTGTTCCTACCTGTACTTCTTCCTTGCTGAGCAGTATGAGGGCCTTTGGGTTGAGTCCTCGCACCAGCTATTCCTTCCTCTCCTTGAGCTGGGCAAGCCTGGCCGGCCACGTTGTGTTCCTACCTGTTCCTCCTCCTTGCCGAGCAGCGTTAGGGCCTTCGGGTTGGGTCCTCGGGCCAGCTAGTCCTTTCTCCCTTGAGCTGGGCAAGCCTGACCAGCCACGTTGTGTTCCTACCTGTTCCTAGTCCTTGCCGAGCAGTGTGAGGGCCTTCGGGTTGGATCCTCGCGCCAGCTATTCCTTCCTCCCTTGAGCTGGGCAAGCCTGGCCGGCCACGTTGTGTTCCTACCTGTACTTCTTCCTTACCGAGCAGCGTGAGGGCCTTCGGGTTGAGTCCTCGCGCCAGCTAGTCCTTTCTCTCCTAGAGCTGGTCAAGCCTGGCCGGCCACGTTGTGTTCCTACCTGTTCCTCCTCCTTGCCGAGCAGCGTGAGGGCCTTCGGGTTGAGTCCTCGCGCCAGCTAGTCCTTCCTCTCCTTGAGCTGGGCCAGCCTGGCCAGCCACGTTGTGTTCCTACCTGTTCCTCCTCCTTGCCAAGAAGCGTGTGTGCCCTCGCGTTGAGGCCACGCGCCAGCTTGTCCTTCCTCTCCTTGAGCTGAGCCAGCCTGGCGCCGGCCACGTCGGCCTCTCTGAAGTCGTACATGCCACCCGCAAGGCCGAAGTACTGCCGCTCTGACGTTATCCACGGGTTCTGGTCTTCCAACGATATGAGCTGGTGAGATAACAGTCGGATATTAGTAGCAACTCTTTTCAAAGGAGACGACTTAAAAGATAATTATGCTGTTTCATTTTTTGATTTTTCATATTCACGAGTACTGTTGCTATAGTTTGTCCAGTGTGTACCTTACACAGTATTGCAGGTACAAGACGGGACGTACTTTAAGGAAGACTACTTTTACTCCTGAAAATGTTCAACCTTTATTGTGGGATCAACTTCGAAAAAGTAACGATCTAAAGTCGGCATAATCCTTTCACTTGACAACTTTGTTAATTTAGTTTCATCCATGTTATTATTTTGTTACTGAACTGCTTCTTTACGTTGCAAATTGCTGTAGGTATATTATACTGTACAACTGTTTAACGCAATATATTGTATTTGTACAAACTACACTACTAGACATTTAAGTTTGTCATTAGTATGTTAGCTTTCATTAGAATAAAATAAATCCATACCTTGGCATTCTGCTGGGTGGCCTCAGTTTCCAGCTCCTTGATGGTGTACTCCAGCTCCTTGATGTTCAGCTCGATCTCCCCGTTCCTCTTGAGCAGCTGTTCCTTCTTCTGCACGATGTGCGATATCTCCGTGTTGCGAGTCGCTATCTCCGCCTTCTGGCGCTTGATGCGGGCCTGCATCTCTTTAACGGCTGCCTTTAAAAAGAAGGAAAGAGAATACTAATTGTTATTCTCACGGTCGTGGGACTCGGTAAGTCGTAGGTCATGGTTCACAATCGGGAAAAAAATACGATTCCTACATGCGTGAGTGTGCTGCTAGAAACCTTGCTGAGGATTTATCCCGCTAGAGGGCACAACTTATCTCGTTGGTTCAAGTGAATAATTTCGCATTAGGTTAGTTTAAAATTGACTAGTGTACAAAATTATGCCAAAGCCGTTTTTAAAGTTCCCTAGTAATGCTGTAAAGTTTTCTTTTTTACGGCTTGTTATTGATGTGGGTTATGCTAATCTCAGATAAAAATTGAACATGCCACATAGTGATACGTAGGCCGCTTGGGCCTGCTTGTTAGTTATCGAAAGACGAACTCAGTGTCAGGAGGCTGTAATTCTAATGTACGAGGGGAGGTCCAAAAGTTCGTGCAATGGAGGGGATGGAGTGGGGATAGGGTCGCTCACTTAGTATCATACTAATTGGGTACTCATCATTAGTAAATAATTTGAGTTTCAGCCTTATTGCGTCATTCGTTTACGAACACTCGCCTGCTAAACAAGTCAATCCGAAAAAAAACTGAAACTATGGAGAAAATTGAACACCATGCTGTGATAAAATCATGTGTCTTTGCTTTACACGTAGCGACCAATAATTGGCAGGATATGGTGCACCCGCGAAGACTGAGTGAAATAGTGCATGGACACAACGCATGTCTACTTAATAACATTCTTAAATTCACTGACAGAAGACGCACAGCCTAAGCCGCTGTGTCTCGAAGCACCAGAGTTCCTTTTACAACGAACGAATTTTTAACTTTGGTAGGTATGTTATTTCAAAATTACATTTTGCGTCACTTTTGGGATACCCAGTTGAACCATTGCAATTTTAAACATTCACCCTACTACCGCAATAACCATGTTTATCTGTAACTAGCATCAGCCCCTGACCACCCCACGTGGAAGTCGTAAGACACCACAATATACCAAACAGTAGAAAAAAATACACATAGCCACATTTTATAAAACTTCCCTGTACACTACGTTTGTAGTTTTTCTCGATATGATGGGATACGTCGCGGTGGGTTGGCGGCCGACATGTCACGCGGACGAAGTGGCGGGCAGAAGCTAGTACCTACTTAATATTATAAATGCTAATTAATGTTGTGTGGAAGTAACTCTGCATGTCTTTCTGTCTGTTTGATACATTTTCACGTCTCAACGGCTGAACGGATTTCGATTACATATGGCACACCATGACCTGAGACAGGATACTTTTTATCCCGCTAGTATGATCTCGTGGGATAACTTTCATCCTCCACGCGGGCGCAGCCGCGGGCAAATGTAAATGATAAATGATTTTATTTCTGTAAGTAGGTTTGAACAAACACTTTTACACGTCAATCGTATTTTAAAAACTAGATGAGGTCGGCATTTCCTATCTGACTCTCTGTCGTCATGTCGTGTGACGTCATTTCTTATCTGACGAGAAGAAAGGCCGAAACAAACTCTAGAGGTCACGGTCTCTTTTAAAGTCCAGACAAAATCTTGGTCAGATCATGTGAAGGCTATGTAGATCGGTGTCTGAAATGGTCTTTGGAGGAAAGAACCACACAGATTGAGTGGACCTGTCCAGTCAGTACACGCAATCGTGCAGCTCAACTTAGACTTAAGGAGCTCAACGATTCGACGAACAATACCAAAGAACGGACATTTGAGTAGGCCGCATAAATTACTCAAAACTGCCATATCATGATTAAAACTGGAACAAAACACACATAGTCGTCACATTCACAATAATTAATTTATACAGTAATTATTAGTGTCATTGTATATGTAAATAAGTATAGATACTTATAGCAAAGATTAAAAGTAAAAATACTTAGCAAAATAAAATAAATTAACATTGCCTGTGCTTTATTGGAGCGACTCAATCCCAAGCCTTTTTGTCCTCAATATAGTCTTTGACAGTATAATAGGCTTTCTGGCATAGTTTTCTCTTTATAAAAGATTTGAATTTATTAAGGCTTAATTAGTTCTTGAATGTGGCTAGGAAGTTTATTATAAAAACGTATACATTGGCATCTAAACGAGCCACCTATTTTCTTGAGCCTGGTAGTAGGAACAACAAATTTGTGTTTGTTCCTAGTATTTATATTAGGGATATCTCTGTATTTTATAAACAGATTAATATTTTTATGTGCATACAAAAGATTTTCATAAATATACTGAGAAGGCACAGTCATTATATTAATCCCTTTAAATTTGTCTCTGAGGGAGTGTCTGGGACATAATTTATAAATTGAACGAATTGCCCTTTTTTGTAAAACAAAAATCGTATGAATATCGGCGGCATTTCCCCACAACAGAATACCGTACGACATTACACTATGAAAATAACTAAAGTATACTAAACGGGCTGTCTCTAAATCAGTTAAACCTAGAAATTTTCCTAACGGCGTATGCTGCAGAGCTAAGCTTCTTTGACAATTTATCTATATGGGGGCCCCATTGAAGCTTGGCATCCAAAGTTATGCCTAAGTTTTCAAGTCTTCACCCTTTATGAGAACACTTGTTTCTACTTGTCTAACATGAGGTATCGTAAACTTAATAAATTTCGTTTTTTTCTCGTTAAGAAGAAGGTTATTAACATTAAACCAGTTAACTACTTTTGCGAGGGCAGTATATACATTGTCAGTAACCAGCTGCTGAAGGTTGAGTTTAAATAAAAGTGAAGTGTCGTCTGCATACAGCACTATATCATATAATATACACGGTCAATTTTAGGTCGTTCTGGAACCGAAAGCCATATACTCGATCATCGAACTCAAAACGATTGGGACTGTTATTTTCAATATATATATATATAATTGCATAGCACATGTGTGAGCACTATGTACCCACTATAAAGCTTACTGGGTTCGTCTTTCATTGACTTGAAAATGCCCTGGCGGCTGAGAGTATGTCATGCTCACTCAAATGTGTCGCTGGTGGTGGCGTGTGTATTGGATCATTGAGTTTCCTTCAAAATGGTTGAGCTGAATGGTGCTGATCCATACGTCATGTTCGTGAACGGGCGCCGTCAGTAGGCACTGGTCATTTCTTAGCTGCCACGGCTTATTTTAATTCCATAATTGTTTTTATCTTTTTATTACGGACGCTTTTAACGTGCACGTCTTTCTACATCGTTCTCACATGTATAATTACAACATGAATGATGTAACCACTCTATTGTAACAATATTTTGATTTAAAAGAGTGTCCATGGAGTTTCTTGCCCGTTCTTCTCCATAGGTACCTACTACGCTTTGGAATGGGCAACTAGCTTCATCTTTCTGACTGACCGACCCCTTGACAATTCAAAAGTGCCTGTAATTGGTTTATTTGAAATAAATGCTTTGAGTTTTGAGTTTGAGTTTTTGAAAAAATAAGTTACAATAAAACAAAATCACGAAAAATCTAATTTATTGTTTTTTTTTTTTGTAATAGTGAGAACTCGTAGTAACGCTTCCTTGCAATCAATGCATATGTGTGTAAAACGTATCGACGAACAGCAACACTTGCGAACGGCACCCACCCATTGAAAAATTCATTCATCGATCAGACAGCATGATCCGTAAGCCACGCCCCCGGCCCCTTACAGTCTAGCCGACCGCCCGCGCGCCCCCGCCATTCCTAATTTCTTATTCCTTTCTAGTATTGTCTCGCGTTTCGTTGTATTAGGTCACGCACGCGCAACCTAATTACGCGCCAAAAATTGGAGTTTTGGGCTATGGTAGATTTTTATGTGACATGGCGAACCATAACTTAGAAGAGGCCAGACGTTTGTATGCTCAGCCGGAACACCTAAACTCACTACGCGCACGTGGAATCACTGACCCTCAAGTTCCCTTCACCTCCACCATCCTGGCTGTAACCCAGCGCCTCCTCGATCATGGACAGTTTCGAGCGCCCACACACGCGCAGGGCCGCGGTAGACTACCATACTCGGCGGAATTGGAGGAAGACATACAGGAATACTTCGAACGCGACCCACGCGGCCACGTCGTAGTACCATAATGGCGGCCAGGCGATTCAATGTTAGCTAATATTATGTATCTCTCTGGCGAATTAACGCGGTCTGTTCTATCAGCATGATGGATGCCCTGCTCATTATGCTACTTCAGTGCGTGCGTATTTAAACAGTGTGTTTGGTGAGCAGTGGATAGGTCATGGTGGCACTGTGGCTTGGCCCGAAGGAGCCCTGACTTAACACCACTGGATTTTTATGTGTGGTTCGAGATAAAAATACTAGTTTCTTCCGATTAGCGTACTACTCGAGATGACTTAAGAAGTGCGACAGTGGACGCTTTTAATATTGTGAAAAGTGAAGTGAATAAAAGAGTACCTACAAGTAAGTAAGTACTTACCTACTTAGATACGAAACATGTTAAATCACTGATGCCTTTATATCTCGATGGTGTTCGCATTGACTACACTGAAACCGCTAAAGATCTGGGTGTAGTTATTGACTCCAATCTTTCGTGGCGTGCTCAGGTCAATGAGGTCAGCCGAAAGGTGCATTTCTCTTTTCATTCGCTGAAATGCCTTCAAAGTCTTCTGCCCTTGAAGACTAAAATTTCTTTGGCACAAACACTTATTCAGCCGATTATAGATTATGCCGACGCCTGCTACCTGGATGCTACTGAGGAGCTATTAAACAAGCTTGAGCGCTTGCAAAACCTGTGCATTCGCTCTGTTTTCGGTCTTCGAAAGTATGACCATGTTTCTCACCTTCGCAAGGAACTCAAGTGGCTCCCAATCCGCCTTCGCAGGAACACTCGGATTTTATGTCTCCTCTTCAACATCTTACACAACCCGTCTTATCCTTCCTACCTGCGTGAGCGTTTTTCTTACGCTCGCTCTAGCGCGGCACCATGTAGATCACACCAGAGATCCCTCCTTAAATCTCAGCCTCACAAAACCAGCTACTATTCTTATTCCTTCTCTGTCCATGCTGTAAGACTGTGGAATGCACTCCCGCCTAGCATTCGTGATTTAAATACTATTTCTCTATTTAAATTTCGATTAAAAGAGCATTACCTTTCCTCTATACTGTGAGTATTTATATATATATATATAAATATATATATGCTTATATATTTTAGCATTATGTTAATTATTTTTATTTAGGTATATTTAATATTTTAGCTTTAGACTTCACACATTCATATTTTTCTCTTCTTGTTCTCACGCACTATTGTCTACGTTTCTTTTTTACTTCTCCTTTCGCAGGTCTGCTGGAAGAAATTTCTTAAGAAATAAGCAGTACCTTTGTACTCAATTTATAATTATGTCTTATCTCATGTATTTTATTGTGTGTACATAAATAATAAAATAAATAAATAAACATGTACTACTGTGTGTATTACTGACGCGACGGTCCTAAGCCCGTAGAAATTATAAAGGAAAAATTAGAGTTATTTAACTGATAGGTATGTAGATAAACGCAATTTAAATCAAACAATGGTTATGAATGCGGAATCAAACGATTTATTATTGTCGCGGGTACTCGGAACGTGAGAGAGTATTATGATTTGGTGGCGTTCTAGGTGTCGACATTTTTGCTTTTATTTTTGGCGTCGATGATTAGCAACAGTGCTAAACAAATATTAAAATCACAAAAGTGCAGGGCTACGTGTGTTGCGAATCTCCGACCTTTGGCGTACTGAACATTTACGGCCAGGGCCTGCAGTCTCGATATAGTTAGCAATCGTTTTCGGTTGCTAAGTCCTAACAATCCAGATGTAAATGTTGATGTAAATGTTTGGTAGTCTCGACACTCAAATTTATCGGTTGTTACCTACCGGTACCTACCTAAAATACCAGTAACAACAGATAAATTTGAGTGTGGAGACCACCAAATATCGTTACATCTGGATTGTTAGGAGTTAGCAACCGAAAACGATTGCTAACTATGTCGAGACTGCAGGCCCAGAGCTCTTAACCAACGCGCCAAGTAGACAGTTAATTAAAACTGCAAAATAGCTAATAGGTTGCAAGTCTTGCGATAAATAAGTGAAAGGACGTTGAGTGGGTGACGACAGTCAGGGTCACAAGTGAATGTCACTGGTCAATTACCACAATCACTTTTAACGTTTTTTTAAACTCAAAAACACCAAAGCAGATTTATTTACAATCACTTTATTGATTATGCGTAAATATTACTGTTTAATTTATGGTGATTTATGCAAATAACCGCAAACTTTTAAAGTAAGTTCGTTAGATTCTTGCAAAACGATTTAAAGTCACAGAGGGCACACAATACACGTCCGATCGCTAACGCGCGGGGCGAGGGGGGATATTGATCGTGATAATTATAGGGACCAGTTGTTCTTTGTAGTTTATTTATATTAATAGGTAGGTTATATAAGTAGGTTATTTGGACACAGTCTGATTATTCCAGAACTGGTCCCTACCCAAATATAGTCAGAACCCGTATCTTGAGGTATTATTTATTTCATTTAAATCGGTCCATCCGCTTAAAAGTAATTACAATTTATAAAATAACTTAGTTAATATAATGTAGGTAATGCGTGGTCCGTGGCGGCGTATTTTAATTTAATTATGCTAATATTAAAATAAATTATTATTATTTTTAAGTTAGACATTTAGAAACATAAAAACATGTTTAATAAAAATAAAAAAGATTAATTGCATTTATTATCTGTCTGTCTGTATCTTTTCACGCTTTAAAGGCTGAATGGATGTGGATGTTAGGACACTATTTATCCCGGTAGCACGTTCGGAGGAGGCGGAGGTAGCGTTTCAAAGGCCACCCCGCCTTAAACAGTAGATAAAAAATTATTCAAATAAAGATCATTTTGTATTTTTTGACGTTCACACAAAGAGACACAGTCATTATATTAGAGCAGTCAATAATATTTTTAGGTGCGCAAAATCGGCATTGTTAGAGGTTCGATTATAATCATGCATGCATACATTCGATTTCATTTCATGTTCAAAGTGAGCCCACTTCGAAAACGGCGGCATCAATTAGCTATAGTAATGCTGCAGCTAATATATGTAGTTGGGTTGGCCAACATGAATGATGCTGGCTCAGAAACTTGGGAGATTGGTACAAACAAAGAGCGTTTGGTACAACAAAAGTCAGTCTGTGGATGATGATCATGACTGTGGTCTGGCTCCAATGAGAGTTTATGACAATGGTTACACTCACGGTAGCCGCGGCATGTTCCTGCTCCGCGCGCTGCAGACTGTCGCGCATGAGTGCGGCGGCGGCGTGGTTGTCGGCCAGCTGCTCCTTGCTGTTGGCCACGGCCTGCTCCAGCTCCGACACCTCCAGCTTCAACGTCTCCAGCTCTTGCTCCCGCTGCTTCCACAAACTGCCGTGCAGTTCGGCGTCTTTCTTCGCTTTCTTTAACGCCTCTTCAGCTTTTTTGTACTCTCTGTTGAAAATGTTTAACATAAATTAATATTGCAAGTAAGTATAAATGACACTCTTCAGAGCTTACTGCCAGTCATTCTACACGTGTGTCTGTGGGTTAGGAATACGCTAAGGTCATACAACGCTCTGCGTGTGCAGTATAACAACGCGTTCAGAATGCTGGTGGGACTGTTAAAGCATTCAAATGTGTTATATAAAACACTAAAGACTTTATGGGGGGTTTCTTTAAGGTTCTTGTAGAATGACACAATTGCCCCTGTCCTAAAAGACATATTTAACCTTTTGACCACCACGTCAAAATAGAAAAGGCGTGCCCTCGGCGCCAAGCTATGAATTCATCCTTTAATACCTACAAAATAGTAGTGAGTTCGAAATTATATCGATAAAGCACTAACTATTTATTTTTTAACCTACAGTATGTTTTTAATAAAAAGTCTATACCGGAAAAATATAATACAGGAGTTTTATTTCATCCCGCTTTGTCCTTTAGGACAGAAATCATAATGATATGTGACACAGTTTCGGCGTTGAATCCACAATTCAAAACAAAAATCGATAAAACCAAGTCAATACCATCACAGCACTATGTTCAATCTTGACGTACTTTCTTGTCATCTTATGATGACAGTGGCGTAGCTGGCACGGCTTTTTTAATTTGCTCGCCTCTGCACTAGAGGTGTGCAACCGATATTTATTAATAATATCGAAATAATAATAGGTACTTATTTAGTTCTAACATTTTCGTATTTTTCGTTAGTTTCGTTTCATATTCTGTTTCATATTGTGGAAAAACTTTTGTAAATATGAGAAATTTGATTGCAATATTATTATTTGATAAAGCAATAAATAAAATGAGCCATGAACCATCGGTTTTTTGTAATCGTATTTTTTATCACAAAATAATTTATAACAGGTAAATATCTATTAAACGGGTGTGAATTTTTTGGCCGGACTAACTTCCGCCATTTTGACTTTTTTTTTAAAGTAATAAAGCGCATATGATCTTTAGTAGAGCTAGAAGGTTAAGGTGGGAACCGTCAGGGCAGGTTAAAATTTTCTTAGTTTTTTTGCAATTTGCAGGCCAGTGCTAGGTTGTATGTTGATTAAATATTATTCGCGGCTGGAAAACGTATGTACCTAGCTACAGAATTAAAATCATCAATAACACCCTCCAAGTTCATAAAGGTCGAGGAATGACTTTCAAGGTCAAAGTCATTCCTCGACCTTTACTTTTACTTTGATAGCTCATATCTCGGAAACGTGACACTTTAGAACTTTTTGTCTCATACACAACTTGTTTGTATTGATTCCAGCTATCGATTAATATAGGTCTTATACTTTTTGTCACAACTTTTTTGTATTAATTCGACTATTTATGTTATTGACTGACCGGTTGGCGCAGTTGGTAGGGACCCTGCCTTCTGAGCCGCTGGTCCCGGGTTCGATCCCCGGACAAGTCAAACATTTGTGTGCATGAACATGTCTGTTTGACCTGTGTCTGGGTGTGTATATGTATATCAGTCATCAGGTTACCGTAGTACAGGCTCTGCCTAGTTCGGGACCTGAAGACCTTGTGTGGATGTTGTTTCATATAAAAAAAAAAATCCAGCTATCGATTAATATAGGTCTTATACGTGGCCGCTACATTGAAAAAACATATTTAATGGCGGAAGTTAATCCGGCCACCACTCATATTCACTTCACTTCACTACTCATATTATAGTCATTCATTATTAATAATATTTAATAACAGTAAACGAACTACTATTAAAAAAAAATCCGCGTATGACGCCATGGGACTGTCAAGCATAGACGAATGTGGCGTTCTCGGCACAGACAATACAACAGTGTGATAGAGATGGGCATTACAGTCATTACAATTAATCGATAATCAACTAACACTCGACTTATAGAGAGTGCATAGTTCAGTACTATAAAATTTTCTTGATTTCTCGAACGTAAAAGTTCAGTATGAAATGTTTTATTTATTTACTAGTGCAGAATTCAGAGTAAATTAAATATAACGTAAGTTGCCGTCGAGGTCGATATTCCTGTTATATTGACTACTACCTGCATCACTACGTGTCCTGTTATGGTGACTGTGGCGTCGAGGGCACTATGTTTTTCGAACTTTATGACTGGTTTTCGTGTTTGTCATCTTACGTTACTAAAAATGGAATCAAACGAAAGCAGTTCCCTTCAAATACATTACGAAGAGTCAAGGCATCTAATTAACAAGGGAAATGAATAAAAAAATGCTGTTTTATGACATTTATTTACGTATAAAATTCGGTCACGCTGTCGCGACCGTGGCGTGCTGGGCACATTTTGGTTTGTCGTCTATACACGACTGTGGCGGTCAAAAGGTTAATCAATCATTAGAACGCGGTATGTTTCCTGAAATAACGATAAAATAGTAAAGTAGCACCAATTTTCATATCGGGTAGTAATAAATGATACCTCTAATTATAGACCTATTCTGTGCTACTAGCATTCAGCTTTGCTTGCGTGCACCATGACACGCTTTTGCGGAAACTAATTCATTACGTCAAAGTCAAAGCATTTATTTCAAATAGGCACAAAAAAGGCACTTTTGAACGTCATCATTTACATTTAAATAGAATTTATTCTAGTCGCCCCTTCCAAAAGGTAGTTTCGTATGGAGAAGAATGGGCAAGAAACTCCACCATTACTCTTTTAAAATGTGTTACAATATTTTGTATATATTAATTATATAATTATATGTGAAGACGATGCACCTATAATAAAAATGACCCTACCACAATAGGTATAAAGAATTTAATAAATGTAACAATGATAAATAAGTTAATTAAGTGATAGACACATGGTGTTCACATATTTACAAACATTGTAAAAGTATACGACTTCCCAAATGATGTAAACAAGTAATAATATGTCAGTGTGCGAGTTAAAGTAATCACAGAAGGTAAATCAATGTCATAAAAATAATAAACTATATAATTAAAGTAGCAACAAGTTTGATTTTGTCTAGACCCTAGATTGACCTATGGAGCTGGACCAGCATGTTTCCAAGCATTCTTTTCTTGGATATAATCCTCTAATTTGTAATATGCTTGTTTACGCAGCTTGTTTATATGAGTTTTAAATTTTCTTTCATTTAATTGTAATATATATATGACAAGGTATTTTGTTGTAGCATTTAACACAGTACCCCATAAAAGATGTATGTACTTAAGCTAATCTGAAAAATGGTTGATCTATTTTATCTTTATTTCTTGTATTAAAATTGTGCGATTACGCTTTGGATGATAATCAGGTCGAAACCTATAATGTGAACCTAGTGATATACTGTGATTGTTACCTGTTGTAGTTGCCTTGTGAATAAATAAATAAATAAACCGGGCAACTAACTTCTGACGTTTCATAACTGCCCATGTAGGCACAGATTACATGTAGGTTTGTGTGAAATGAAATCATTTGAATTGATAATTCTCTCCATAAAATGCCTCAGAATAATAGGGGAGAACTCTCCGCCAGTTTTCAGGATGCTTTTGTTGCTGAACCGCATTATATGCGTCAATGATACAACTCTATTGCGATTGACTGCATGAGAACCGTCACTGCGGTTCTGTGCAAACTTCCCTAAACAAACGACTTCTTCAAACCTTACTAATATTACTCTACGTATCTCAATCCTACTATATGATAGCACTCACCTCTCTCTGTGCCCCTTGATGTCTCGCACCTTATCCTCCAGCTCCCTCGCTTGCGCCGCAGTCTGTTGCTGCGTCAGTTTTGCGATCTCTAGGGCTTCCTTCAGCTCAGCTACCTGCATCACAATAAAAAAATTGTTTTCGAAAATCGAATAAAGCGACACGGAACTTAGTGAGTATGGACGGCATTGCTGCTTGTCAAAGGAAGATGTCAAAAACAAGACAAAAGCAATACTTGATGAAACCACTTATGTCAGTTCTCCGTTTGTGCACGTTCATTTAGGTCCATGGCACGCTCTAGTGTTATGTCAATACAGTAGGTACATTGTTCGGAACATTCTCGAACGATGACGATGCGCAGAGGGCGCGGGGAGTGCACGAGAGCATGCGTCCGTATACTTATTATTGTTGTAAAACCTATGCAATCAATCATTGAACCAGTGAATAACCATCGCCATTGAATACAGTCCTCATACTCTACTCAACAACTTTCATCTTTGACAGTCTCAACGTCAATTGAAAAACAAGAATTTGAATACAGGATGCACATGTGACTTTTAATAATAACAGTATAAAAAAAGTTAATTGAAAACAAGGATGAGAATTGGAATACATGCATACCTGTGCCCGCAAGCTCTCTATCTCGGCGTGCATCTGTGCGTGTGACGTTGTCGCCAGGCGCGCCTTCACGATGTTCAGCTCGTGCGACATTATATCGTACCTGCCGGGCAAAGCTAATGCGTCAAAACCCTTTTTATTTATTTGTTTATTATTTTAAGGGACAAAAAACTGTTACATGCCAAAGAAAATAAAAGGACTCCTTTAGCTAAAATAACAAACATGTAACCCACACCATTGTCCACATATTATTAACAAAATACTTAAATGAAGTCAAGAGTAGGACTTAATTTAACTTATTTACTTTATATTAGACAATATATCTTTAGCGTTGTTCGCTCGATACATTTAAATATGTTGTTACATAAGCCGTATACAGTCATTTACATGTAAAATGATTAAAAAGACGAGATTCCACATTTTCCAATTACTTACTCATTTGACTTGGTTTACATTAACCAAAATTAGAATCATTGGAAACGTGAGTTCCCTAACAATGTTGCGCAACATCATTTTGTGTTGCTTGCAACTGGCAATATATGCTACTCACTCAAAATTTAAGAAATGTTGCCATAAGTTGTTTCCTGCAACACAATTGCCATATTTCTGAAACAAGGCTGTGCCAATTTAGTTTCCCACGCATAAGGGGTATAGGCTTGATATCGGAATTGAATAGAGTTGCTGTAACGATAACGACACCAATTAAAATCATGCACATAAATATTAGTTCGTAACGGCTTACTTTTGTTGTGTGGCGGTGTATTTTTCTCCGGCTTGCTGCATTGACTGTAGCTCTGCAGTGTACTGCGAAAGCTGCTCCTTTGCCGTCCTATGCTCTTGTTCCAACTGCTTAAGCTCTTGCAACTGGACTAGTATCGAGCTTCCCTAAAACAACAATGTTTTCATGAAATCGTTACTTTTACTTTTCATTGAAGTTTTCGCGACCTGTCTACTCCCAAGAGAGCAACGAACAATTTTCACTTGTAAAAGTGATATTTATAACAAACTTACTGAATACAACCCTCGAGAAATGAGACGCAATAATTCAATATAATAATATGAGACAACATCCACACAAGGTCTTCAGGTCCCGAACTAGGCAGAGCCTGTACTACGGTAACCTGACGACTGATATACATACTTATATACATATACACACCCAGACACAGCACAATATGTACTGATAAGTACGGAGTCTACGGTATGCGCAGGCCTAGGACTTAAGGAGAAATAAAGTAACGGTAGCACACTGAAGTGTCATTTATTCAATAATGATTGTTATTGTATACTCAATTTTTTATTGTATTACATAGATGGTATAACACATGAAAGGTCAATATGGACCCTGTCGGGCATAGCAAATTAAGAGAGAGGAAGAGGGTTAAGTAGCAATTCAAGCAATAATGTAAGTAGGTAATTATTATGAAATTCTTTTAAGTATTTTCACTGACTGG
Organism: Brachylomia viminalis; assembly: GCA_937001585.2. Taxonomy (NCBI): domain Eukaryota; kingdom Metazoa; phylum Arthropoda; class Insecta; order Lepidoptera; family Noctuidae; genus Brachylomia; species Brachylomia viminalis. The sequence continues at coordinate 943,353 of OW443307.2, read as the reverse complement.
ACAGGTCCTTAATGTGTGTGGTTCTTTCCTCAGAATACCAATTGACACCAATCTACATGGTCCTCAAAGATTATGTCCGAACTTTTATATACACAACAATGACATGAGTATTTACTTTGTAAAGTATTATATTATTTTAATTGTTGTGAATGTGAGGACTATGTGGGTCATTGCTCTTTTGTTTTATTATCTCAGACTACTCAACTACTTTCGGCCTACCCAAATGTCCTTTCTTTGGTATTGTTCGTCGAATCGTTGAGCTCCTTAAGTTCCGAGTTGAGCTGCACGATTACTGACACATGCGTGCACTGACTGGACAGGTCCACTTAATCTGAATAGTTCATCTTCGAAAGACCATTTCAGACACCAATCTACATGGTCTCCACATGATCTGACCACAGTGGCGTGCGCTTCATAAAGACAGAAAGACACTGCCTACCTCCTACCTGATCTATTATCAGAACTATCTGATAATAGATCTAATATTATTTTATCAATGAACAAAACATCATAAAAATCTTAAATCATAAATCAGCTCCACCTATCGAGTTTAATTGTTGTTGTTTAATTTCGCATCATCGATTCGCGCTGCACTAGCACCACCTCGCCTTTGCCACGGCAAAGACACAAACTATTCGTCTCTGAATGTTTTGTATGTGTGCTCAGTGATAAGTCGTGGTCATGCGTATTTTTATGTGTGTGCGTTCCTATAGCTACGTGGGCTTTGCCCGACACACAATGACAAAAATCACGCACACAACTGCATGAGTAGCCGTTGTCTAACACGAAAAATTACGATCCGTACCGAACATTTCCGACGAAAGTTTGCTTTTTATATATTTTGAATTTTATATATTTAGATGGCCATCATTTTTTTGTCGTATTAAATTTCCCTTTTTAATACGTAATTTCAATAGTCAATAGTAGCCATATTGTTTGATGTGTGTTGTGTTTGTGACTTACGCTATCAGGATTTTAACATTGTTATTAGAGTGAAAAATGGATAATATTGTCTGTGAAAGTTGTTCAGATGGTGTGTGTATTGAGAAAATAAAATATGATGCGTTTTCAAAAGTATCTTTCAGTGAAAAAAAACAAGTTATCGAGATAGGTCGTCCAACACCGGATTTGCAATTAATACAAACTATAGGCAAAGTCAATCGTAAATTCAATACAAAACAATATGATTCATATCAATTGATTTATTTGAGGATATGGCTGAAAACGAAGACTCTTGGGATGGCGAGACATTAAGTCAAGTTTCGTATTTGTTACACAATTTAAAAGACTTTCAATTCCAGTTTTCACTTCATGTGTTTAACGAAATATTCGCAGAAACTGATGTGCTTTACGAAATTATGCAAAAAAAGACATCAGATGTGACTTATTGCATTAAACAAATTAGGGACTTTGAATCGTTTTTGGAATCATTCAGATCTAGGTTTGAATTAATTTTTGAAGGCGTAAAAATAATCACAGGGCCGCCAAAACGAAAACGTAATGTTGTGGACGCAAAAGCCAATTTTAAGCGGATTTTTATTGAAATTATAGACAATATATCCATCGAATGTCGCGACCGATATAAAAATCTGAAAGAGTTAAAATTTTTTGGACTACTTTCATGCGAAAATTTCAATAAATATAATGACAATTTTCCGGTTGAATTAGTATCGCAATTCGTAAATGTTTATAAATTATTCGACTTTAACTTAGACCGCCTTATCAATGAGCTCAAATGTGTTTATAAATCTGCCGAATTCAAAAACCTTAGTATTTACAAAATTATAGAACATTTTTACGAAAATAACATACATAACATAAATACAGTTTTTCCCGAAGTACTGCGTTTGGCAAAATTAATTGTTACAGTTCCCGCGAGCAGTGCTTCAACCGAAAGGTCATTCTCGTCGCTAAAACGTATACACACCTACTTAAGAAATACACAAGGCCAGCAACGACTTACAGATCTTTCCACGATTTCAATAGAAAAAAACCTTCTTACGGAAATAAAACGCCTTCCCAACTTTTACGATTCCATATTGCAGATATTCTTACAGAAAGATAGGCGTGTAGATTTAATATACAAATAAAACAATCCTATATACTCACACCACCATCTTTTCAATGATTTTATTTAAATTTTGCAAATCACACAAACATTACAAAACATCAAACAAACGCGCCGAAAGGCCACTTCGAATATCCGTAAATTGATATGTCTATAAAATCAGTCAATCTATGGATATTTGAGTTGGCATTTGGCAATTACCTACATCATCAATCGACAAGACGACGAACCAAAACCAACGTGTAGTATTTAATTTTTGGTGAGTAAAATTTTCTGCCTACCCTGTCTTAAAACTGTGTGCACGCCACTGTCTGACCAAGATTAGATATATCTGGACTTTAAAAGAGACTTGAGTTTGTTTCGGCCTTTCTTCTAGAGTAGTCAGATAGGAAACGCCGACCTCATTTAGTTTTTAAAATATGATTGACGTGTAAAAGTGTTTGTACAAACTTACTTACAGAAATAAAATCATTAATCATTAACTGATACTAGTAAATATTGTGTTATTGAGGATAGGTACGTTTTATAAACTATTATTAAATTATGTTATTATTTGTGTATTCATATTTTCATATGTAAGTATATTTGATTTTCTATATAATATTATATATATTTCATGTTTGGTTGGTGTAAGTGTAAGAGAGAGAATAATTATATTTTGTAATCAATTTGTCATCTAAAAACTCCTTTACTGAGTAGTATGACTTCGATTCCAGAAATTGTTTTAATTTATTAATAAATACAAATTTGTTTTGTTTACTTCTCTAATGTCATTTGTCAATTTAATTTATTATGTATTTTTATGGACATAACTTAAGGGCTGGTTAAGTGCATTTTGAGTCGCGGTTGAGCTAGGTATTTTCATTTTGTATGTTTTTTATAGAGTGTACCTACTCTAAATAATTTAAATTGATTTTATTTAAATTATTTTGGTGTTTGGGGTCATTGTGGGTAGGTATCTACCAATTTAACAGTAAGTTTTGACGTTTATGTATACAACATGTCCCGGAATCAACGCACACCACTAAGCACTTCAATTAGAACATCGTGTTATAATCATAATACATACACTGAATTTATACTACTAAGTACAAAGCATTGTTTATTTATTAAATTAGTTATACTGATTGTTGGAGAAAATTGAGGTCACATTACAAATGTACGCAAGCACGCAGTCCCACACGTATAAGGCCTCGTTTACGGAGACGCGGGGCGTCGCGCGTCGAGTGCGGCGTGGCGTCTCGCGTCTCTCTCGGTCTCATACAGCGTGGTCGAGAGCGAGAGAGACGCGAGACGTCACGCCACACGCGACGCGCGACGCCTCGCGTCTTCGTAAACGAGGCCTAAGGGTCTAGCGTAGTAGCTACTTCGTGCAATTTTGTTTGTATTGAGTGCAGCGGACGAGTGGCTGTAATTTACGTAATATCATTATTTTTAGGATAAAAATTTACCTATTTTAAAAATTACAGAAATCGATTCAGTAAACAATTCTGAACAAACTAATTCAGTTACATATTGTATAGATTATTGGCATTATTGCTAACCAATATACAGGTGGCAGGGACATCGACGCACAAACTGTACCCATAAATACAGCACATGGCATTAAGTCCGCCTCTGTACATTTGTGTGCTTAAAGTGTTAAATAAATAAATAAATAAATGATTCTAGACCCCCTAGCGTAGAATTTTTTTGTAGATTTCCAAAAAAAGAAAACAGCTGTTTCATGGAAAAGTACAATACCTACGCGGACAAAATGTATGAAACAGCATTTTTTTTAATAACCTACCTTGAGCGTGGCGCCGCCGGTCAGCGAGCCGCCCGGGTCGCACAGGTCGCCGTCCAGCGTCACGGCGCGACGCCGCACGCCCGGGTGGAACACCACGCGCTTGGCCGTCTCCAGGTCCTTGCATATGAGCGTGCTGCCGAACACCCAGCCCATGGCGCGCTTCACGTGGCTGGAGTAGGAGACCAAGTCCAGGGCCAGCTGGACGTTCTCAGGACCGCCGCCCTGACACACACAGATTACGATACGATAAAGTACGATTCCCTTGGATCCGCTGGATGCGAGAAGCACAGGAGCGGTCGATGTGGCGACACTCGGGGCGACCTAGTCCAGCAGTAGACGTTAAGTGGTGTAGAAGGCATACGGATATGAAGAATTCGGGAATCACTTTCAAATGTGAGTAATTAAACATTTTGAAATCCTATACCATACTTGCGACTCTGGAAAGTGTTATGCAACTTGAAAGCTTATTTTACACGTTTACAAATTTCACTTGAACTTAAAAATTTTTGTTTTTAGTTTAAAGGAAAAATTATCATATCAATTAGTATAATTATAATTAGTATAAATTTAATGTCACAGATTCCCGGAAAATTAAGCACAGCGAAAAAAATGGGTAACTGCGGTTCGTTTGGACAGAAACGGATTTGATTGGATGCCTAGCGAATGCAGTAAATTATGCAGCATATTCACTTTAGAAGCGACGATACATACATTTGTAATAACGGAAAGCTAAAACGATTCAAGAAAATAGCGGTGCCTGTTTGCACAGTAAGTTTTTGCTTAAATTTTACCATTTCCAAATTTAATGAAACTTAATAATGTTCCAATTACACATGAAACAAAAAAAAATTACTTCAGCGCCATCTAGCGGGAAAATGGCCAAGAGCAGACCGTATGTTCCACGTTAACATTCAGCATGCTTGCACCAAACCTACTTTAGCGCCATCGTCCGGTACGTCGCGCCGCGCGCGGCTCTCTACCGCTCAGCTGTGAACCCGTAGGTGAACTCTCACGCACACATGTAGTTTCTCTGTACGTGTGTGTGCGCAGACCGTCGTTGCTTAGCAACAAGGCGACCGCACCACCTCGCTCTCGCATTTGTGACGCCCTTTTCATTTAGCTTGAAGTACAGTCGAGTAATTTTTGCTTATTCAAGTATTAAAAATAAATAAGTTCGTGCATGTCTTTATTACTGCCGTGTTTTCCTTTTATTTGTAAGATTAAGTTTTTCTTATTGTGTTACCTTATTAGTAGATAAATTGTTGTGTTTTTTATTTGTAGGTGTTTGTTGTGTTTTATTATTTGTAGGTTAGATTTTCTTATTATTGTGTTTGGTAATTACTATTACTTATTCTTTTGGACTGAGACTTATTTAGTCAATTGGGTATTTATTATGATTTTGTCGATGTTTGGGTATTGTGTTAATTTTATTTGTAGATCAGGTTTGTTATGTCTTAGTTTATTAGTAAGTGGGATATTAACGTTATCATGTTGATTTTGATTTTAAAAATGTTTTAATCGCGACAGTACCATGCGTGCAGCCACATAAAATAAATATGCGTGCGTCTCGCTCGCACGTACAACTTTCATTCATGCGCGATCGCAGCCTACTTAGATTACTATTTCCTATTTTGGCTACGTACGTTTAGTTTTACGCACGGGCCGTAGGATGGATAGTTTTCATGATTTTTAAGGATATTCGGAACTTTTACAATCCCAACGGTACTAAGCAAATATTCTCGTGCATGGTTTCTGTTCCGCTTACACAACACACCATATTATTTCCTAGACGGTAAAAAATGCCATCCGTTAAACGTTAAAAAACGTTCTTAAACCAAAAGACGGTTTTCGGTGAAACCGGTTTGCATTCCCTAGTGGATGTCTTTCGGCTGCAACGTTGATGATGATGGTGCAAGTAGGCTTCTTCTTAGGTTAATGTTCGAAAGAGGACCTAAATGTTTACTAAACAGGCTATTGGTGTACTGCATAGTAATTTAAGGAACACAGTAGGGTTTAAATCATGTTTTTCAGCAGGGGACAAAAAAAAATCTAAATAACAAAAAAGATTGAGAAAGAACCCAATCACGAGGTAAATAATAACGCAAAAATATTATTTTTGCGTTCGGCCATAATCGGAACTAACGCCGCCATCTTGTTTTATCAATACAATTTCACAAATATTTACCAACAGCGCCCGTCTGTCTTGTCATTCGGGCGCCAAAAAAGATCCCTGTAGCTCTACTCACAATGTTTTGCGCCCGTGCCAAGGTCGCCCTGTCCATGATTTGTGAGCTGATCTGGTTGAGCGGTATGATGGTGGTGCGGTTGAGCAGCTGTCCGCCGTCCAGCAGCTGCCTGCTGGTCTTCTCCGTGTCCACGATCACGTTGTACAGCTGCAACAAGGAAACTTAGTCATGTCTCCAGTGCAATCGCATGGTCAAGTGGTGACGTTAGGACCGCTCGATCAAACCCCCGTCTACACGAGTGCGGTATACAGAGTCAAATTAAATTAGCGGACGAAACTAGGCATTAGCGATGGGTAAAACAAACCAATATAAAGTCATAATTTCAAGTAACTACACTGACAGCCGCCGTTGACCCTGTAATCAGAACCAGTTAATTTAATTTCACCTTGTATGATAAAAGAATAACTAAATAAAATCAGTGTGATGAAAGTAATTCTAATTTAAAAATATATATTGTAAGCAGCATACCCGTGCTCCCGCAGTAACCTCCAAAGCAATGCAGTATTTCGGATCACACACTTCTATCAATCTACAGATTGTACCTGAAACAACAATATTGTAATATTTTAATACCGTCTTTCCTTCTTTTCAATGTAAGTAAAGTAACACGTGATAGTAGCACAGTATAAATATGGAAGAGTACGGAAACCAAGCATATTTTATGAAATAGTTACCTACGCTCCATTGAAGCAATAGGGTTGTAACTTATGTTTTTTTTTTATTACGACATTTTTGTTATGTAGTGATCAATCAATCGTATTGAAATAACAAGCATTTGATTTGTAAGCTAGTTATTTCAATTTAACTGACGCCATGAGATTACCTAATCCCATGGCGTCGGTTAATCTCAGCAAAAGACGATAGTTTAAAACACTGAAAACAGTTTAATGCTAACACACAACAAGCTATAGAACTATAGATATTTAACTTTGTCATTACGGCGTAACCTTTTACAAGTTTTGGCGGGAGCGTACGCGAGCCGCGGTTGGACGGAAACGTTTCGTGCGCTCTTCGGATCGAGCGCGCGCTATACGCCGCAGCACAGGTGGCGCGGGCAGGGACCACGTTTCAATTAGAAAATGCGTGTGATACCTGCAGGCGTAGCATGAGCACCGTATTGGCGACGGAAGAGTAGACAAAAATGACGTTCCGTGTAGACAATACGACGGCAGCAATGTAGAAAGAATCAACTGCACTTTTTACGAAATTCACTCTTTTACATAATTCGACTCAGAATTCTTTGTTTTGTCATATAATTTTTTTCGGTTTGATTCTAAATGTTTACTGATTAAGTCGTACGTAAACTACAACAATTTTTCTCAAAGTGTCGAAGTATACCGTATTTTGGATCAAAAAAAATTACAGTAATATTGGTCTTAGCTATTTCCTTGGCACTTATACCCTATTAACTAAACGATGTACAGACGCCAGCAGGTCAAGCTACCCGAAACTGTCAAATTTTCCCAATCAACCTTGAACCTTAATGCTTTAGCGATAAAGTTGAAAATCTATTAAAGAAATTTGACAGATTGTAGTAGCTTGATGTGCTGGCGTCTGTACATTAGGAGAAGATAGCTTTGTTCTACTATTAATTATGACAGTTTTGCGTTCAAAACGCTCCCTTGTAAAATCATGATTTTGTAGATAACCGTTTATACTTTGTGGCCGTCGAGTAGAAAGTTTTCTACTGGCGATTCCATAATCAAATTGTCTTCACTACCTTAGACAAATGTCAGTTGTCAGTGTGATTTTGACAGTAAGGATAGAAAACTTTCTTCCGAAATAGTTTACATATAAAAAGACCTAGACAAAGATCGTTAGAAACCTTGAGCTAGGAAAAACATGGAGGCGCCGCGTTATATTTGACATACACTTTGCATACAAATATGAGTGAAATACGATACAGACTGTGAAATATCGTTTTGTCTCATTCTTTCTAATGAAGTAATCATATGTGTTAAAAGAGACAACAATATTTAAGTTGTTGCTCATTACGGTAACATTTTGTCGTGACGTAGGACAGTAGTAGGTAAGTGCCCTATCAGCCATCTTATGCGACATCTATTTAGTCTGTGGCGACGAGTTTCGTGATAGTTGTGCTGTCAAATGGTTGTTTATTTTTTTGTGTAATTGAGATTTGCGAGAATATTACGAGGAGTTTACCTTTAAAAATGAATGTAAATGTTGGAAAACAGCAAACCAACATGCCTGCATGCATATATTGTGAAGTGTGGTGCAAGAAAGAATGGAAATCAACCTCAATTGTCTTTGCATAGGTTAGTAGCCGGTTTTCATGCAATATTACATACCTACATTCATACACGTTCGATGAACAAATTGTTACTCAATCGTGATTTTAAGGCTAAAGTATATTTGGTAAGGTATATTTGGGGTCATTTTCGTATAACAGACCTATTTATTATTTCATTCGTTTGTTTACAATAATATGTCATAGTGGAATAGTGTTGTACCGTTGCTGTAATAGTTTCCGGAACAAGTTCCTCCGCTGAAACGATATCGGTACAATCTGCGATGTTAACATAAATCGTTCTGCGTGTCCTAATCGTTCCGAGTGACTTTGCTTGGTCACATCACCGGGATACCGTTCCATAGAGTTTTATATGATGATAAATAAAATAAAATAAGACATCGACATTTTGTTATTTATTCCCAGACACTCCCTCAGAGAAAAATTTAAAGAGATTAATATAATGACTGTGCCTTCTCAGTATATTTATGAAAATCTTTTGTATGCACATAAAAATATTAATCTGTTTAAAAAATACAGTGATATCCATAGTATAAATACTAGGAACAAACACAAATTTGTTGTTCCTACAACCAGGCTCAAGAAAATAGGTGGCTCGTTTAGATGTCAATGTATACATTTTTATAATAAACTTCCTAGCCACATTCAAGAACTAAGCCTTAATAAATTCAAATCTTTTATAAAAAGGAAACTATGCCAGAAAGCCTATTATACTGTCAAATACTTTATTGAGGACAAAAAGGCTTGGGAGTGAGCTGTTCCAATAAATTTACACAGGGAATGTTGATTTATTTTATTGTTTTTTTTGCTAACTATTGTACTTTTAATCTTTGCTATAAGTATCTATAATTTTTTACATATACAATGACATGAATATTTACTGTATAAAGTATTATATTATTTTAATTGTTGTGAATGTGAGGACTATGTGGGTTATTATTCCAGTTTTAATCATGTTCTGGCAGTTTGAGTAGTTTATGTGGCCTACCCAAATGTCCTTTCTTTGGTATTGTTCGTCGAATCGTTGAGCTCCTTAAGTTCTGAGTCGAGCTGCACGGTTACTGACAAATGCGTGCACTGTCTGGACAGGTCCACTCAATCTGTGTGGTTCTTTTCTCAAAAGTCCATTTCAGACACCAATCTGCATGGTCCTCAATGATTATGTCCGGATTTTATATACACATTGACATTAATGAATTTTATATACATATACTATGACAAGAGTATTTACTTTGTAAAGTATTATGCTATTATTTTAACTATTGTGAATGTGAGAACTATGTTGGTCATTGCTTTTTTTTTTGTATTTTTACTCTTAGTGTAATCATGATCTGGCAGTTTGAGTAACTTGTGCGACCTACTCAAATGTCCTTTCTTTGGTATTGTTCGTCGAATCGTTGAGCTCCTTAAGTTCTGAGTTGAGCTGCACGATTGCTGACAATTGCGTGCACTGACTGGACAGGTCCACTCAATCTGTGGGGTTCTTTCCTCAAAAGACCATTTCAGACACCGATCTACATAGCCTTCACATGATCTGACCAAGATTCTGTCTGGACTTTAAAAGAGACTGTGACCTCTGAGTTTGTTTCGGCCTTTCTTCTCAGAGTAGTCAGATAGGAAACGCCGACCTCATCTAGTTTAAAAAAAAATATGATTGACGTGTAAAAGTGTTTGTAAAAACCTACTTACAGAAATAAAATCATTTATCATTTATCATTTATCATATTTTAGTTAGATATTTTTGTTATTTATATTTTTAAAGTATTTTTGGAACAAAATCTACCCACAGGGGATAAATTATCAAAAATGAAATGTGGGGATGAAATGAGCTGAGTTCTCTCTTATGGTGTGGTTACGGTACCAATGACGTGTCCTCTCTGTTCCGTAGCTGTAGGTACTACAGGTCCACCTGTCAGTGATTTCTCAGCACGTTTTCTGATCTTCGTGCTAAAGTATAGGTATACTATTGGATTTTTTAGGATCGATAGACTTAGCATGAAACAAATATTACAAAGCTGCATTTTCGACACAAGTTAATGATTGAATTAATTTTCATAATTTTTTCAGGTTGTACAATTTGAAAAAATTAAGGCTTTAAAAGAAAAATGTGTCAATCAACAACAAAAAGTTAAACGCCTTATCGAAATGATTCGAAAGAAAAACAAAAAAAAATTGCCAATTTGAAAGATATTAAAGAAGACCTTCGAAGAAAAAATTTTATCAACATGGAACAGACTGTTGTAATAGAAGAATTGGCGGGACCAATAAACTTCTTAAAAAGACAAATTAATAAGTACAAAGGTTTACCCGCACCAAAAAAATACTCTGAAAAAACTGACTGGACAGGTCCACACAATTTGTGTGGTTCTTTCCTCAAATGACCATTTCAGACAGCGATCTACATAGCCTTCACGTGATCTGACCAAGATTTGGTCTGGACTTTAAAAGAGACTGTGACCACGGAGTTTGTTTCGGCCTTTCTACTCAGAGTAGTCAGATAGGAAGCGCTGACCTAATTTAGTTTTTAAAATACGATTGACCAACCAATGTTTACCAATGATCTGACTTATTGCTAATTTTTAATTTGGAATTGAAACCTTTGCATGCCCATGTGACTGTAAAATATGGAGAACTTTACTATAAAAAACACCTATGTATACTAAACCCATGTTTGCAAGGAAATAAATGATTTGATTTGATTGACGTGTAAAAGTGTTTGTACAAACCTACTTACAGAAATAAAATCATTTATCATTTATAATTATTATCACACCAATAATCATATTTTAAGTAAAAAAAAATAATAATTTTATTTTAACTCCATAACTCACTCTTTAATAAATAGTTAGGCATGTTACACAGACATGTAGTATACAAAAGTTTTTAATTCTGTACAGAAAAAAACACTTGATATGAGTTTTATTCTCAGATAACGGACGGTAAGTAAACTACTCATCTTTTTCTGTTATAACAGATTTTAAGTAAGTATAATTATAATTATGAACCAAACGTGATATCAAGTAAGACTCGTATCAATACTCGTTATAGTAACACCAATATTCCTTGATTGCCACAACCTTAGCAATGGCAGCCATTTTATGAGACATTATGAGTTGTAGGTCGGCACCTTTTTTTTGTCGATATTTCCAGTCCATACTATTATAAGTCAATGGTTAGAAATGAAAGACAAAATGACAGATCGTAGATGGATTTCTATGGTGCGATGTCAAAAATGAAGAAACGAAATGTCACTTTGTATCGTAGACAGAGAAAACTATAGACTGCTGGTCATCTTCTATCTCACTTACACAAGAAAAAGAAAAGTATATACAAGATGCTTGTAAATAAAAGAGACAAAGCCTAATATTTTTTGTCCCTTATCGCGTGTCACGTATTTTAAGGTGAGCACTTCAAATGGTATACAAAGTTTGACGTTTGATACGCATTCAAAAGTGGTTACGACGATATTTTAAATTATTTAATATGTTATTTCGAAAAATACAGACGATTTTGTGTTTATTGTTGAGGATTAACTTTAGCTATTGCTGCAAAATGGTACGGTGCAGTGTTCTTGGTTGCAAAAGTGATAGTGGGAAGAAAATTGCCGGATTGTCCTTTCATTCGTAAGTAGCTAAATATTTCGGTTTATCCAGTGGAAGGCCGTGGAAGTTTTCAACTAATATGGTTTATAAACTGTTAAACTACATATACAGCTGTTTGAAGATAAAATGAGTGCTGAATTACATATTGTGATTTACATAACCTCCAAGCTCAGTGCTGCCTACTTTTTACTCGGATACTACCCCATTTTAGGGGAAAATAGTACACCAATAAAATATATTACAATAAATTACCTTCTTCAATAATTTCTGATGAATGCTTTATTAGAGTGTAATGTATGGCGCTGGCAGCTTTGTTCCACTTTTCGCCGGGCGTAATAATACAGCATTACTTTTTAGTGCCTATTTATAGTATAAAATATTGTACATATTTATAATAGGTATTAAAGTGTCAAAAACTTTCAGATTTACCGCCAAACCAGAATCACGGGATTTATGGATAAAACCAACTAAAAGAAATAACTGGGTACCAAAGAAAAGCTCTAAAATATGCCAACACTTTCATAACACTTCTTTTATGAGAGTTGGAAATAAAACATATTTACACCCTGAAGCTATTCCTGTTGAGGTAAGAAAGAAATGTGATTATTAATAAAATATCTAGTCATCATCTATTGATAATGTTTTGGTATTATTTTATTTAAAGGCCTTACAATCGGCAAGCACTGTTGCGTCTACGTCCACGGTACCAATGGAGAGACTGAACACAATTACACGGTTACTTACACGGGGTTCCCTAAGTTGAAGTAAATGTAAGCCAATCAAAAAAACACAATCACAATCCGATGAATAGTCAAATAGTGTCGGAGAAATGCGTGGACAATCATACATACAAACGTACAAACATACATACTGAACGAAGGTCGACTAGGAGAGGATGGATAATTGAAACACTGGATTGGATTTGAACACTGAATATATGTATCCACAGTGCTTGCTGCTCACACAAAAACAAATTTACATTTTTGACCTAGTTGAACGCCGGAGAATCTTAACACCGCGATTCAGGAATCGGCGCTCAACTAACAACGCCATCTATTGACAAATATTGAAACTATTCAATATGAACAAATATTTACGTGAACACATACTGTATATAATTTTGTACATTTGATTGGAAGCCCTAATAGATTATCGTAAGTCAATATCTTGCAATTCCAATAATATTACGTACATATGTGTCGAATTGATAACTTCCTTCTTTTTTTGAAGTCGGTTAAAAAATATGTTTCACTTGTTTAGATTTAATGAAATATGACTGACCGGTTGGTGCAGTTGGTAGCGACCCTGCCTTCTGAGCCGCTAGTCCCGGGTTCGATCCCCAGACAAATCAAACATTTGTGTGCATGAACATGTCTGTTTGACCTCTGTCTGGGTGTGTATACGTATATCAGTCATCAGGTTACCGTAGTACAGGCTCTTCCTAGTTCGGGACCTGAAGACCTTGTATGGATGTTGTGTCATATTATTATAACAAAATTATACCATTTTTGTAAATCATAATAAAAATATTTGTTTTATGCTGTATCTCAGGTTTTCTTTAAATGTCCTTTTTCCCGTAGATGAAAGAATTCCTACTAAGAATAAACTATTTTGACTTTGATGTGTTATTTCTATTTATTAAGCCTGTGCGTTTGCACAAAGTAGATTATAGAAATTGAAAAACATGTGAATATTCGGGGTAAAATCACCTTGAAGGGGGTAACCCTAAAGATTCAGGTACCTTGATTTTCTGTCCCTTATAGCGACACGCTGAGCAATAGTCTATAGTTTTCTCTGTCTACGCTTTGTATGGACAAAGCGACATAATATGTCTATTCTTCGTAGAATGGCACGACACACAGTGGGCTGAAATTCGATTTTCATGGATATTCAAATATATTTTTTTAAGTGACGCTTTTTTGGCTTTGGAACGATAGAGAATACCTACTATATGCTATATATGATGAACTTTCAGGTTTATAATCGTAAAAAAAACAGCGCACTCAGATTTTTTTTCGAAAAAATAGTATGGAGTCGGCATAATAAATGATGATATCTCCATTATCGCACAATTGCGCCTAATATCCTCTTAGGTTATTAATATATGAATTATTTTGGATTTTTGACATACTCCATGCCAAGGTCAAACATGCGTTTTTTTTTTAAATCGTTAAAAAATTAACAATTTTTTTAATTTAAATTTTTTACTAATATTAAGCTTAACATGGATGTATAGACTAGACATTTACACAAATCAATAAAATTAAGTGCCATATTAGAAAGTTAAATTCGCTTAAAAACTCATTGATAAATGATAAATGATTTTATTTCTGTAAGTAGGTTTGAACAAACACTTTTACACGTCAATCATATATTTTTTAAACTAGATGAGGTCGGCGTTTCCTATCTGACTACTCTGAGAAGAAAGGCCGAAACAAACTCAGAGGTCAGTCTCTTTTAAATTCCAGACAAAATCTTGGTCAGATCATGTGAAGGCTATGTAGATCGGTGTCTGCAATGGTCTTTTGAGGAAAGAACCACACAGATTGAGTGGACCTGTCCAGTCAGTGCACGCAATTGTCAGTAATCGTGCAGCTCAACTTAGACTCAAGGAGCTCAACGATTCGACGAACAATACCAAAGAAAGGACATTTGAGTAGGCCGCCTAAATTACTCAAACTGCCAGATCATGTTTACGCTGAGAAAAATACAAAAATAAATAAAAAAAACCTATGACCGACATAGTTCTCACATTCACAATACAATAATAAAGAAAAGAACCACACAGCTTGAGTGGACCTGTCCAGTCAGTGCACGCATTTGTCAGTAACCGTGCAGCTCAACTCAGCACATTCAGAACACAACTCAGAACATTAGCTTAAATCTGAAATAGTAATTATCTAATCTAATGATTCTCAAATTAAAACAAAAAAAAACGTTCAAAACGGAGCTCAACCTATTAATCGATGTCGTAAAACAAGGTTATGGCACAAATAACGACGGCAACACTGCACGACGATTCTTTGAATTTCCTGAAAAGACTGCGGCTATCACAGGACTAGATAAAGATCTGATCCGAAGATTTGCTGTAATTTGGCAAGCCATAACTTTACGAGAACCCATCAATATTTCGAAATTTAAAGAATATGCGTACATAACTACTGAGAAATATGTTGAATTGTACAACTGGTACTACATGTCATCAACAGTGCACACGATACTGCTTCATGGAGCCGAAATTATTGCTTATAACGCAATAGTACCGATTGGAAGTTTATCTGAAGAAGCTTCAGAAGCAAGGAACAAGGACTTCAGAAGATTCAGAGAACATCACTCACGTAAGAAGAGCAGAGTGAGTTCCGATGAAGATATTTTTAATTTCCTTCTTCTTTCGTCCGATCCGCTTATTTCAGCAGTAAGACCAACCATTGATGCAAAAAAAAAGAAACCTTTGTTTGATGAAACATTGGATCTGCTGAATCTTCAAACACCTGAATTCGAGTTTAGGGATATTGCTCAAATAAATTCTGACTCTGAGTTCGACTCTGAAGATAGTGATTCAGAATAGGCAATATTTTTAAATAATATATTCATTGTATTATTAATTTTATCATAAATTTTTATTGTAGGTAATCATTTTAATATTAAATGTTTTCATCATATTTTTGAATATACACAATTCCACAGTAAATACAAGTAAATACAACATTTACATTTACAAAATTGTTTATTATTGAATTTTAGTGTGTAAAAAATTCTCATTCTAATAAACAGTTTCTTTAAATAAACTGTTGGGAAACAAGGCAGCCGCATTCTTGAATTCTCGTTTTGACAGCAGCATCGGCTTCAACACTATCGAAAACCATGAAAACGACACCCATGACGAAAATGTTGATAATTTATAGCAGCCGACATCTTGGATTTACATTTTGACAGCACTATCGGCATCAACACCCTCGAAAATCATGGAAATGACGCCCATGACGAAAAAAAAATTATAACTATTGCAGCCGCCATCTTGGGTTCACGTTTTGACAGCAGTTTCAACACCCTCGAAATCTATGAAAACGACACCCATGACGAAAATGTTGACAATTAATTGCAGCCGCCATCTTGGATTTACACTTTGACAGTACTATCGGCTTCAACACCCTCGAAAACCATGAAAACGACACCTATTACGAAAATGTTGATAACTTATTGCAGGCTCCAAATTGAATTTACATTTTGACAGCACTATCGCCTTTAAATACACTCAAAATAGATAGAGATTTGGCGGCGGGCCAATTCTCTATTTACAAATAAGTTCACGAATTCATTATGATCGGTCACGCGGACTTATAGTTCGATAACGATTATAAGTATAACAATAACACTACAAGATTCTTACCTTCCAAAATCAGCAGGAAGTTTAAAATACGATAGCTCCGACTTTGATGAAGCCGAGTTCAAACAGCCGTATACCACGCAATACGCTCGTGGCATTTTTAAAACGACTGACCGCACCGCGACAACTGCTTTGGGGTATCGTCGATGTACATGTTTGTGTGAGTGTGCCGTTTCGAGCGTTTGTAGGTAGTTTCCGTACTGTTCATATATTTATACTGTGATAGTAGCCTGCAACGTAAGCTTTGGTCACTGTGTACGGTCTCATCGCCGTACATTTTTCTGCTTAAGCTTTGGTTTCCTAGAAAAGCGGTTCTATTATAACGGCCGTCATTTACAGGGATGTTACGGAGCTTTGGTTCCGATTCCGAAAAGTCGGAACTTCCAATTGATTTTACACCTCCGATTCCGATTTCGGTTCCGATAATTTTGAATCGGAGTTATACCGAAATTCGAAACGCAGCGATACACGTGACCTGAGCTCCTACAAACAGGTTTTAACTTGTCGCCAGGGTAATGCGAAGTTTCAGTTTATTGTTTTGTTTGTGGACGTTAGACGTTAGTAAGTTCGTTAAATTAAATTTAGCACCAGGCTCAGTGGAAAGTGAACAACTTTTTTGTGGCGCTGGCCTTATTTATGATCCGTTACGAAATAGATTGGATGGAGATAAAGCTGCAAAATTACTGTTTATTAAGTATAATTACTGATTTTTAGAATCACTGAATTTGATTTAAATTAAGTTTATGATGATTACATTATATCATCGCTAATATTTGAATTATTAAAGATACTTAAGTACTGTTTATAGAGATTAGAGACTAATTAAAGAATTATAGTGAATTATATTTCTATTGTTTCATTAAGCCTTCCCTTAAGAGCGTTTACTCGGTCCGTGCGCTGCTTGGCTTAAAAACGTGATTTTTCAAACCAGATTGTCCAACAACCACTAATCTTACAAACATAAGAAATACTAATAACTTTAGGAAATATTGTTGTCTGTTTTTCTAATTAAGAGGTTTTTTCGATTAATACAACATTTGTGAATACCATCAAGATAACTGAACAGAGGTTTACTTGATTTCACTTTCAGTGTCAATTTCGAAGCTAGTAATATCTGAAATTACTAATAGATCTAACAAACAAAATTTTTTATCTAACTGGAAATATCCTTAACAAAATTTGTAATTAGAAGGATTTTTTATTTTAGACTCATATCTTAAGAAATAAAATACCAAAGAATATGATTTTTTTAGAAATTGCAGTCGATAAAATGATTATTTTCACCACCTACCTTACTTAATTTAATATAATTTATACTTATTTATAATAGAAGAATGTCTTCTTTATAATTTACACCAAAAAAAATCAACAAAAATAACTCTATTATTTTTCTATAAATATTTTAAAACTACTATAAAACTCTGCGTACGAACCGATTCAAATCAGTCGGCAGTGAGCCTTTCCAGAGAGCGGACACGTCGCTGGGCGGTCTCCCTGACCCCTGTTGACCTTTGTCGTGCGTACACGGATAGCAAACGTAAAGTGTGACCGTCAAATCTTAGTACTTTGGTAAGTAAATTATTTTATTTTTGATGACCAGCAATATTGTGTGATCGTAAGTACTTCGTTACTACATATAACCGAATTTATTTGATAGTGACAACAAAATTATGTTTCAGACGGAATGGGAAATAAATCAAACAGAACTTTAAGAAAGAGAAAATGGAAAAATCTTGAAAGTATGACTAAGGCAAGAGCTAAAAGGTTGGTTATGTTATATTATATTAGCTTCCACCCGCGACTTTCAACCGCGTGAAATGTACTTATTTTCGACTAGTCAAAAGCGCCTGTACCACAGATTATTATGTGCAGTTGATGGTGCGAAGGACACTTGCGCGAAAATACAAATGCGCGCATGGACTTTTGCGTGGCATGGCCACCGAGGTTTACTCAGTAGAGTAACCATAACATCACGCCTGTTATTTTTATGTACTTGAGGGTGGTTTTTTTTTTTTTGATTATCCGTTATGAGTGTCGTTTTCATGGTTTTCGGGGTCGCTGATACCGAAAATGTGGTCAAATTGAAAATCCAAGATGGCGCCGAGGAAAATTTTCGGCTTTTTCATCATGGGTGTCGTTTTCATGGTTTTGGGGTCGCTGATAACGAAAATGACGTCAAAATGAAAATCCAAGATGGCGCCGACGAAAATTTTCGGTGTTTTCATCACGGGTATCGTTTTCTTGGTTTTTGGGGTCACTGATAACGAAAATGTGGTCAAATTGAAAATCCAAGATGGCGCCGAGAAAAAAAATCGGTTTTTTCATCATGGGTGTCGTTTTCATGGTTCTTGGGGCCGTTGATTACGAAAATGACGTCAATATGAAAATCCAAGAAGGCGCCGAGGAAAACTTTCGGTTTTTTCATCATGGGTGTTGTGTTGTTCCCCCCCCCATGTTCATAGTGTAGTAACATAGTAGATAACTATTAGTTACGCTAATTAAAAACGCTACGCACGACAACCTACCCTATTAGAGTTCACTCACACATTTGCACGTGTACTTGATGTGTATTTGATTAACTAGTAGTAATAGATATTATAAATAATATTTTACGAGCGTTGTATGAAGTGTCCGATGTGTGATTGATTATAGTTCAAGTGTAACGACTGACGTTCGGTTGACTGTGCGTATTACGAAGATTAATTACGTTTAGTCATTGATAGAAATGCATTAATTTTTTTTTTCAGTCAAAAAAATGGTTTTTTTTGCGGTGTGGACAGGACAGGAATTCGCTGTGAAGACCACAAAAATTACTCGAGACGACGGCTTTTGGAAAACAAAAATGGAATCCAAGTTATTGGAATTCTACGATAAATGTCTATTGCCTGAGATGATCGACCCAAGAAAAAGTCGGTCAATGACAATTTGAGATGTGCGATTTTAAAATTAAATACTTACTCTAAAGTTAGCTTGTTTTAATTTATTACAACAGTTCGATCCAAAAAATAAAATCATAAAATACATCCTAAATAAATAAAAGTATCAAAATTATTCGTGCTAGCTGTTTAGCGCTCATGCACACAGAGAAACCATTGTACTATTGTAGTGTGCCGCAGCGCGTACGCCGTTCGATAGATCGTGTACATTTTGACTTGGGCTAAATCGAACCAACGCTCTTAACACATTCTTCTATTTCCGCCCCGGTTTCGGTTTCGGTTCCGATTCCGATCAATAAAATTTAAAACCTCCGATTCCGGTTCCGGTAAAACGACTTCCGTAACATCTCTGGTCATTTACACCAGTATTTGACATTCTGTCAAACCCCGCCGCCTAAAACATTAAATCGCTAGATTTGCTTTCAAGTATGCACGCAAAAGTGTACATACTGAGAAGAGCGAGCTCACTATTAAGTAGCGTTTCCATGACAATGAAGTCAAGTCACTGCGTCATTTTGTGTCAGAGGCACGGAGCAAATACAAAGAGGAGACGGCCTAAGCAACTGTGCACTGTGATTCTCAACTAGGTCCTGACGTCATCATGTAGGCGTGGCCTTAGTCAGTGTATTGTCGGCGTTCGTCCTGTGCACAGCTCTGTAAACGTTCCGTTTTTACAGCATATTTGCGCTAGAAGAAAAAACGAATGAAGTGTTGTGTTTTATCTTGTAAAAACTACTCGGATAGACGTTCTGATGCTATGGATGGCATCACATTTCATTTGTAAGTAATTATTATGCGTAATTTATTAAAATAGTTCTAGAAAAATCTCTTAGCGACAGCGTTTCCAAATATAATTCTACCCGACACTAGATGGCTATACTCGGTGTCATGGGAACTATAAATATTTAGGTACGTAAAGCTCAGTACTAACATATTTTAATAATCAATGTACCGAAATTTGTTCAACATTCATTCCTAAAGACCATTTAATGGCCAAAATATTATTTTTGTAGTTTTTATATTATTTTGTAAACAGGCCGCCATCTATCGTCAACTATGAAGAACAAACATAAACTTCAAAAAGACAGGGCCGTAATTAGAATCCAATTATTTTACCGAATGTCTGTCTCATTAATGGAAAGTACCGAAAGTACTTAAAACATTAAAATACGCTGGACATAAAAATACAATCTCCTATTAATTAAATATTCTTTATACAATCATTTATTTAAAGTACTTTCCCTCCGTGAGACAACTAGTATGGTAGTTGTTGTTTACTTAATTTAAAGTACTTAAAGCCCACCTAGTTTATTTAGTTAAATTTTAAATGATGTATGTATGTCCTAGATTTCCATCCGAGGATAATCTAAGACAGCAATGGATTACAAAAATTAATAGACAAGACTGGTATCCGACTAAATATACAAAAATTTGTTCGTGCCATTTTAATGATGAAGACTTCATTTTGACAAAAAAAAGGCCTAAGAAAATTAAAGAAGGGAACTTTACCTTGTATACATCTGGATATATCGGTTCGTTTCAATGCAGTTTGTATTTACCAGTTTCAATTATTTTGGGAAATTGGGTATTTTTTTTTTAATTACAGCTTTATGTTACAGCTTAAAAGAAAATTTACAGAGCCAACAATATCATATATCACCAAAGCCTACCACACCTATAAATGATTTATGTGAATTTCTGATACTGCATGATACGCCAAAAAAGAAAAAGTTAAAGCAAGAAATAGCACAACTACGTTGGAAAGCAAGAGCAGATAGATTAAAGATCAGAAGACTTCAAATGAAAGTTAAGCGTTTGAAGAAGAAGGTACCCATCTAGTGGCGCTATTTTCACGAAGTGCATTAAGATGTTTTTGTTTTTCTAAATCAAATACTATTTCTACTTTTGTTTCAGGTTCAAAACTTAAGTGCCTTAATTAAAGAATTGGAAAGCAAAAGTCTTCTGTTGGGAGAGGAATCCGAAATTTTAACATCGATAAATGTTAAGTTGAAAGACTTGGTTGGGCGTCAGTTGGCAAAAAAAAAAAAAAAACCATTGACGAAGGAATATTCTCCAACTATCCGATCATTCGCTTTGACACTCCATTATTTTTCGCCTAATGCTTACTCATACGTCAGAAAAACTTTCGATACTTGCTTACCGCATCCGAGAACTATTTCTAAATGGTATGGAAGTGTCAATGGTGAAGCCGGATTTACAGCTGAAGCTTTTAACATATTAAAGCACAAAACTAACTCCTCAGGCAAACGCGCTCTGTGCAGTCTTATGATGGATGAGATGGGAATTAGAAAGCACGTTGAACGGGACGGAAAAAATTATCACGGTTATGTTGATCTCGGGCTTAATGACGTACAAAACGATAACTCGGATCACGCTTCTCAGGCTTTAGTTTTGTTGCTTGTATCTCAAACTGAACGCTGGAAATTACCTGTGGGTTTCTTTCTTATACGTTCTATGACCGGAGAACAACGCGCTTCAATAGTTCAACAATGCCTCTACAAATGTCAAGAAAATGGTGTAGACGTTGTTTCACTTACGATGGATGGCTGTGCTGCAAATATTGCTATGCTTAAAAAGTTAGGATGTTCGTTAGAACCTCAGAATATGAAAACTACTTTCAAACACCCTAGTACTGACTACGAAGTAGCAATATTCCTGGACGCATGTCATATGCTAAAACTTGTGCGCAACGCATTTGAAAATAAAAAGGAGTTTCTTGATTATCAGGGTAATCTTATTGAATGGTCTTACCTCGTCAAGCTTAATAACCTACAAAAGTCAGAAGGCCTCCACCTCGGGAACAAGTTAAAAGACAAACACATACATTATCAGCGACAAAAAATGAAAGTAAAATTAGCCAGTCAACTTTTCAGTAATAGCGTAGCAGATGCACTCCACGCCTGTGAAAAAAGTAATGTTGAATTTAAAAATGTGGCGGCTACAATTACTTTTATCCGTTTAATAAACAATATCTTTGACATCCTCAACTCACGAAACATGCGTCAGTTTGAATACAAAAAACCCTTATTTGAAAAGAATATTTTGAAAACAAGGGAGTATTTAGAATATGCTAAAAATTACATAATGTTTATAGTAGCTCCTGACGAAGGGAAGCCCGTTATCACCACAAATCGTAAAACTGGTTTTATGGGCCTTTTAACATGTATTAATAGTACACTTTTCTTGTATAACCGCCTGGTTGAAAAAGAAAAGGTCCTTGAATATCTAACTGAGTACAAATTTTCGCAGGATCATTTGGAACTATTTTTTGGGGTATTAAGAGCACATGGAAGGGCCAATAATAATCCAACATCACGTCAGTTTAAATCAGCTTACAAAAAAACCTTAATAAATACAGAACTGAAAGAGGGTTTCAGAGGAAATTGTATTCCTTTAGAGGATATTTCCATTTTAAAGGTATCCTCTGTAAACAAAATAAATATTACTTCAGAACGTTATCGAATAATGCAAAATGACAGCGAGGCATCATTAGATGACGAACCCATGCCTGATGATTTGTTGCTAGAATTTTATAAGCAGTTAAATACAACGATAGGTGATTATTTGCGCCGTCAAATAGTTGCATATATTTCTGGGTTTGTTGTCAATTATTTACAATCCAAAATCAAGTGTGAGAGCTGTCTTCATGAATTATATGCTGATAATTACAATGATGATGACCTTTATTTGATAAAAACTAAAAATAAAGGTGGTCTTACCTTCCCATCTAAAGATGTCATAAATATATGTGTAATATGTTGTTTATTGAAACAAAAACTAAAGTTGTTGCTCTGTAAAGAGAAATTTATTTATTTTTATAAACATCAGAAACCATATTTGCAAATACAACTTATTTTTACATAATACAAATAACTGTTATTTACTAACCTGTAAAGAGAAACAACATTAAAAGCTATTGCTTCAAATATTAATTCTTTCACAATAGTAATTGAAATTATTTCTATTAAAAACCTTGCAATGCTGTAATTGTCCAAAACCAGCGAGAATCTCTTCAGAGATAGATTTCCATGGTAAACATAGAGTAAAAAGTGCTGCCACCACAGATAATACTTTAAAGTATGTCTTGCCAGTTATGCGCGGGAAATTCAAATTAAATGAAGTGTTAAAAGAGCTTCATTTACATCTCCCTCCCCCAGGTATACAAAACTCCTCTGGTACTGGTATCAGTTTTGTAATGTGAAACAAGTTTGATTCTAACTTTTTGTATCCTGTATCAATTTTATAAATTGAGTTAGATATTTTTTCTAATATTTTATAAGGTCCAGTTTTTAATTCATCTAGTTTTTTTCTATTTAATCGGTTACCATTTTCCACATAAACAAAGTCTCCTACATTTAATTGCTTATTTATTCTGTTTTTATCAAATTGTTGTTTATTATAATTGTGTGAATTTATAGTTCTTTTCAAAGCTATTTTCCTATCTCTTAATAATTCATTTTGTGTTTTATGTTCTTTCAACTCATCTGGTAAGATATCAATAACTTTTCCTTCCATTAAATAAGTTGGGGAAAATCCTGTCACTGAGTGTTCGGTTTCATTATATCTCTGGGTGCATTTATGAGCGATAGTTGTCCAAGATATTTTATCTTTTTTTTCATTAATTGTACATCTTATCTTGTTTACTAATGTTTGATTTAACCGTTCATTTAATCCATTCGAGAAAGGTGCATTTACTGCAGTGAAGATAATAGGTATGTTTTCTTTTTTTAAAAAGTTTTTAAATTCTTTAGAATTTATGCCCGGGTATTGGTCTGATAAAACCATTCCAATTTTATTTTCAGGATTAACTTTTTTTATGAGTTTAATAAAATCATCTGCGTTTTGGGTTTTTGATGTCAATATGTAGGCATATCTGGTGAAATGGTCTACCAGAAGATGTAGATATGTTTTAGTAGAGCGGGAGCCACCAAACCCACCGATGGTATCTATAGACACGATTTCAAACGGGTAAGTAGCGGGACCCAGATGAGACATCAAGCCATATTTAAATTTAGTTCTAGATTTATTTTTTATGCATATTTCACAATGTTCACATATTTTTTTTACATTAATTGTTAAATTCTTTGCTACAAAGAATGGTTTGATTTTATTTTCTGTTTGTTTTACTCCTATATGGCAGTAAGTATCATGTACATTTTTTATTAATTTTTTACTAAATTCTTCAGTAAGTATAATTTTGTTTTTCTTTCCTATCCTTTTGAAGTATATTTTATTTTTTAATATTAGTTTATTTTTATACAGTTTTATTTCTTCATTTTTCTCTTGATCGTTTTGAATGTCTTCTAGTTTAATAAAATTCACAACTTTTAAAATTTCTTCCTGATTTACATGTGGTTCTAATACTGGGTTTCTACTTAGACTGTCTGCTTCTAAATTGTCCTTTCCTGGTGAATATATTACCTCAAAATTAAATTGTGATAAATAATATGTGAGTTCTCCTAGTTCCTCATCTGTTCTAGCCTTTATATTCAGTTTCTCTAGGGGTTTATGGTCTGAAAACACTTTAAACTTTTTTCCTATGAGCCAATGTTGCCAGTATTTTACGGCCTCTTTTATTGCTAAGCATTCTAAATAAATAGCTTTTTTTCTTTTCTGACTGTCATTTAATTTCCTCGAAAAATATGCACATGGTCTTTCTTCTCCATCTTCCTGTGGTTGTTTCAAAATAGCCCCCAAACCCTGTATACTAGCGTCTGTGTAAATATGTATAGGAAGATTCGGATCAAATATTTCTAAAATAGGTTTTAAACACAGTAGTTGTTTTATTGTATCAAAAGTTTTTTGACAATCTCCTGTCCATATAAATTTTTGGTCTTTTCTTAACAAATTGTGTAAAGGATCTAATATGATTGATATGTTTTGTATATATTTTCCATAGAAGTTTATTTTTCCTAAAAACTGTCTAACATTTTTCTTTGTTTTTGGAACAGGAAATTCTTTTATGGCTATTAAATTATCCTTTAGTGGAGTAATGGTATTATTTTTTATTATGTGGCCCAGGTATTTTACAGAGTCCTGTGCAAACTTACATTTAGAAAATTTCAATCTGAAACCTTCTTTTGATATAGCTTCCAATAGCAAAGATAAGTGGTTAATGTGCTCCGTGAATGTCTGGGAAAAAACTAAAATGTCATCAATGAAATTTACTGTAAAATTGGATAGTTTGTGTTTTCTAATAATGCTACTAAGTATTCTTTGAAATATTGCAGGTGAAGTTTTCAAACCAAATGGTAAACAAGTCCACTGAAAATGATTTTCTTGAGTAACAAAGGCTGTTTTCTTCCTATCTTCCACTTTTAAAGGTATAGACCAGAAAGCGGAATTTATATCCAATGTTGAAAAGAATTTACAATTTCTTGTTTTTATCATTAAATCCTCTATAAGTGGAAATGGTTGCGACTGAGGAACCACTATTTTATTCAAATCACGGAAGTCTATGCATAGTCTACATTTTTTTCCTTCTTCTTTTTTATAGGCTAAAGTTACAGGAGCTGCAAAAGGACTATAAGATTCTTCAATTAATTTATTTTGTAATAATTTTGTAACTTGCTCTTCTATTTCTTTTTTATCTTCAAAATTGCATCTATATGGTCTTTTGCTACAATACGTATCTACTAATAAATCGATATGTGCCTCATAACCTTTCACTAAGCCTACATCATATTTATCTTTTGCAAATAGTGAGTTATATTTGCTTATTAAATCATTTATTTTTTGTTGATGCTGACCGTCTAAATGATTTACTGTAATGTTGAAGTTTGTAACTTCTATGTGTTCATTAAAGTTAACTTTACACTTATCGCTCATATAGAAATTATCTTTTACTGTTACTTCCTTAACATTGTTTTCATCAATGAAACAGTGTTTGTTTTCAGTTTTGTCACCTGTAAAGCCAGGAATATTGACATTCTTTTTTAATTCTTGGTTTAGTTTTTGTGTGATTTCTAAGTTTTCATTTTGAATTAGTTGAAAAGATTTTATACAATCCAATCCAATTAAAAAATTATAGTCAAAATTTTTTTCGTCTATGACAAAAATATTCATTTCTTTTTCTATTTCAAAAATCTTTATTTTTAACATTACTATTCCCATAGACTTTTTTACACCATTAATCGTTTTTAAATTTGCTTGATTATTGTTATTGTTGTTTGGGTTGTTTTTTAATGATAATAATTTTGAATTAATTATGCTTACATTTGATCCTGAATCATAAATCCCGAACGTTTCTATGGAATCATTTATTATTAACTTGGTTTTGATTAATGGTGGAATAATTAGTTTTTTGGATCTATTTGATTTAAACTCATTTCTAATTCAGAATTATTAACACTTCTAATTGGCTGTTTTTTAGAGCGATCATCATCTTTATTTTTAAACCAACATACAGATTCCGAATGATACCGAGTCCCTTTCTTTTCTTTTTCACAGATTCTGCATGGTTTACCTTTTAATTTTTTTTCTTTTGTCTTACTTTCCCAATCTATTATTTTTTTTTCCATTGTCTTATTATCCATTAAATGTTCTAGGCCCCGGATACTACTAAATAAATCCTCAGTATCTTTCAATGTATTTCTGTCAATTTCATCTGCTATGAAATTAGGTAACCCAATTACAATTAAATCAATTAAAGTACGTTTATCAAGTAATTTATTTACCTCTAACAGAAGCCTTTCTTTCTTTATAGCATATTCCAGTAATGTACCCTGCCTATATTTAAATAAAAAAGCATACCTTATTGGTGACCAGCTTTTGTCCACATAAGTTTCACAAAATTTTTTTTTCCAATAACACCATTCTGAATTGATTGTGTATTTTATAAGCATAGAATTATACCAATCCTGACAAGAATCCTCTATAAATAACCGAAACACTTGTATCTTTTCAATATCATCATCTATACCTATACGTTTACATTCAGCTTCGAAAATATCCATCCACTGTGTTACACTTGATGTTTTTTTTGTGAATTTTTCTATTACAAATTTTTCAGCTACCTTCTTTAAATTAGACTGCTTCGATTCTTTCTTCGATTCAGCGAAACTTTCTAAGATTTTTGTAAGAGTTTCTGTTGACATTTCATTCGTTAAAACCTGTTGTGTTTTAGATGTACTTTCCTCCAGTAAATATCCCTTGAACTGCATATTTCCATCTTCATCCGTATATGTATCACGCAATTCTGATGTTAATGAAATCCATACTCGTCTTTCTTCGTGTCTTTTTTGCAGTGTAGCCCTTACTTTTTGAAAAGTTTGAGTTTTAATTAACTCAGTATGCAGTTTTATTGGTTGTAATTGTTCCGGAATCAAAAACACATTTCCATCGGCGTCCATAATTGAGGTTATGCAGATCACATTTGTCTTCGGATCTTCAGCCGGTTTCACAACAAATTCAAATTTAAGCTTTTCCATAGTTTACAACAGCTCTAGATAATGTTGTTTTGTAATATGTTGTTTATTGAAACAAAAACTAAAGTTGTTGCTCTGTAAAGAGAAATTTATTTATTTTTATAAACATCAGAAACCATATTTGCAAATACAACTTATTTTTACATAATACAAATAACTGTTATTTACTAACCTGTAAAGAGAAACAACATTAAAAGCTATTGCTTCAAATATTAATTCTTTCACAATAGTAATTGAAATTATTTCTATTAAAAACCTTGCAATGCTGTAATTGTCCAAAACCAGCGAGAATCTCTTCAGAGATAGATTTCCATGGTAAACATAGAGTAAAAAGTGCTGCCACCACAGATAATACTTTAAAGTATGTCTTGCCAGTTATGCGCGGGAAATTCAAATTAAATGAAGTGTTAAAAGAGCTTCATTTACATATGTATACGAACCGAATGTAGCATCCGTTGTGTAAAATCGCAATCTTTGAATTCTCCTATTTTCCGTAAACATAAAATTGTATCGAATACACTAAAATCCCTTATTGGACAAAATTATTTCAAACAATCGGTGAATCATATGTTCGACCAATCACCGACTGATAATCATATTATTCTTCTGACTAAATCTATAGCTGAAAAATATATAGATATTCGTTTTAAGCATTTTGCAACCTTAGAAAACGATAGAGCAACCAACCGACAACAACTAACCAAAGCAGTTATTTTTGCAGGAAATTGAATTTTGCTAATACATTTTTTTTCGTAATACGTAATTTGTCTATTATTTATTTTACGTTTTACCTACGCGACCATATCCAGAGTCATGTTAAGTATGAAGCTTCTTTCGCATCATGCAGCTATTGATTTAATCTGGTATTACTTATTTATTTGACATTAATGGTTTCGGATGGATTGTCACGTAAACGGGATAAGGAGTTTTTAGATTTGTAAACCATCTTGATAAGTCTTTTTAACAAACTAAGTCATTTAAAAATAAAATAAAATCTAATAATCTTCATTCGCCATTCATTAAAAACCGTTTTATTCAAAAATTTTTTTTCATATCACTATATTTTCAATAAAAAATACGCATCGACATAGTTCGCAAACATAATTTAAAGAAAAACAGTGCTCTCAAAATTCTGAGTACGACCCTGGTGCATTCTGCACTTAGTCAACGTAACTATCTCACACTAGATGTCACTAAGTCTTAGTGACATCTAGTGTGAGATAGTTACGTAACTACAAAGTAAAATCAACAGGACGAGCGAATAGTTTTGCTATTGACCAGTAGATGTAAAATAAAGAAGTGGGCGGGATCTGATCACCCCTCACCCCGTAAAGTGTCACCCGTTGTTTCATACAGAAACCTTAATACAACATGTCCTCTTTGTATTTGCTCCGTGGTCAGAGGTGTCGAAATTGAACAGAAACGCGACTATCTTTTGCCGCGGTAGGCCGAATCTAACGATTTAAAGAAAAAATTATTATCGCTGTCATCATGTTCTCGCCGTCACTACGGCCGCTAAGTGCGGCCACTGCTATTCTAGGAAGCCGTAGCTTTACTCTCTACTTTAGGCCAACGATGGGCGTTACATTTTAGCATAAATGATAAATGACTTTATTTCTGTAAGTAGGTTTTTACAAACACTTTTACACGTCAATCATATTTTTTTTTTAAACTAGATGAGGTCGGCGTTTCCTATCTGACTACTCTGAGAAGAAAGGCCGAAACAAACTCAGAGGTCACAGTCTCTTTTAAAGTCCAGACATAATCTTGGTCAGATCATGTGAAGGCTATGTAGATTGGTGTCTGAAATGGTCTTTTGAGGAAAGAACCACACAGATTGACTGGACCTGTCCAGTCAGTGCACGCAATTGTCAGCAATCGTGCAGCTCAACTCAGAACTTAAGGAGCTCAACGATTCGACGAACAATACCAAAGAAAGGACATTTGAGTAGGCCGCACAAGTTACTCAAACTGCCAGATCATGATTACACTAAGAGTAAAAATACAAAAAAAAAGCAATGACCAACATTCCTGTGAAGGAATTATTAGGCTCCAAGCTGGCTACAAGCAGTGTGACCGAAGTTCCCATCAGCAAAAATTACGAAGTTTTATACATACTTTCAATTACTAGGTAGAATTGCGTTCTAATTGGCCACCAACTGTAGTCAAAACGAAGTCGTGATATCACCAACCCGGACTGGGGCGTGGTTGGTTATGGCCCGCTCCCTTATAGAGAGGAGGCCTGTGTCCCAGCAGTGAGAACGTTAAAGGTTAATTATTGTGTTTACGCTTTAGTCCAAATCATATGAGAACAGTAATAAAGTAATCAATTTAAAATCAATTTTTTGTTTCAGCAATATTTTATAACCTTCCATTTATTAAAGAAAGTAGTTGTATAACAAAAACATATTTTAACATATTTAAACATATTTTTTAGCGTAGTGGTACTACGCTTTGGACTGGGCAACTAGCTTCATCTTTCTGACTGACCGACCCCTTGACAATTCAAAAGTGCCTGTAATTGGTTTATTTGAAATAAATGCTTTAGGTTGAGTTTGAATAAATACGTACCGTTTTCATATTTTTTGTTTAAGAGACCGACCAAGAGTTTCGCGGACTGCGTTCCATACAACGTGGCAGTGCCGCCAGTCTCTTGGGTACATTACCAGTAGACAGCGAGGCGGATGAATCTTTTGACGCCATATTTTAGTTTGTTAATTAGTTTTAGTTAGGTTTGAATATTATATTTTTATTTTAATAGTATAAAAGAAGTTTATCCAGTGTACATACTGTCATCCTCTTTAATAGAACAAAATATTCATATTTATTTGCTTAGGTACTTTTAATTTTGAAAGTATTTTAGTAAGTAAGTAACAAGCAAACCTATCGGAAAACTCTAAAGTTGATTAATGACATTAAATGCCTCGCATTCGGTGTGTCCCATCTTAGTTAAACGGCTTCTAAATGATTGTCTGTGAACAAGCACATGTTTTTATTGATTGCTATGGCACATACCAGAGACCTTCCTGCTGTCGAAGTTAGGCTCGGGCAGCGAGTACGTAAAGTTGCAGCGCTGCAGGCGCGGCGCCAGCTCGTCGCACGCGTCGGCCGCGCTGCGCTCGCGCGCGCTCAGTGCGCGCACGCGGCTCGCCAGCTCGGCCTGGCGCGAGCAGCTGGAGCTCATGCCCGCCAGCTCCGCCTGGGAGAGAAACAAACTAATCGAATCAAAACTCATTTCAATTCAAACTAGGCTGAGAATCAGCACTTTTTGAACGTCAAAATTACATAAGACAGTCCCCCCGGCACGCCCGCCCTTCACCACTACCTAATGCTTTAGCTGGGAAGAAGAAGTGGCGGAACAAACTCCCCAGCAGCACTGCTGTCTGCTCCGTTAGAAGAACTGGATTCATACAACGCGGCGCTATAATGGCGACATTAGTTTAACACACGGATAGGGCTAGTGGCCAGTAATAATCTAAAATTATATTAAAATTATATAATTGGTAAAATGATAAATACCGCCTGCGCCACTCGCCGGACATAGAGCTCTCTCTTTCCCTCAATTCGCCTACTATTTGTACGTTATTCGTTTTAATTTAATTCATGCGATGATAAGATCGGTTAAAAACCAAAAACAAAAATAAAGCAAATAACCTCTGCTCTAGAGTTCTTTAAGTACAGGTTGCTCCAAGATGCTATTTTAGAAAATTGTAAATAAATCAATAAATTATAACGTTTATTGAAATTAAAATATGTTCATACAACGAAAATGGGAAACCGTATACGTGTGTTAAATTAATGTCGCCATTAAAGCGCCACGCTGTATATAAGTAATTAACTCTAAAAAAATAACACCCCTTCCACCCCTTCCCCTTGAAAAGGTAGTTTTAAAAAATTTATGTTTATGATCATTGTCATTTGAATAGATAAATAAGAATTCGGGCTATTTAACCTTTCCATTATATGACAAACAATACTTATACCCATTTTCGAATTAACTAAAGCAAGCAGTAAAATCCACCCCATAAACTGAATTAAGTAGGTACCCTTTTCCACCCCGTAAGTTGATTTTTGAAAAACCCTAAAATACGTACATTTTATTCTTGTTTTAAGCTTTTCCGAGTTTCCGAATTAGTCCAAAAGCGCGTTAAAATTTTTCCGTAGGTACCTATTAACTCAGTCACGCCTAAACCCGCTGAGGGGTTGTTTTTAAAAACTGAAAATGACAAACCTTATTATTTAATGTTTATTATTTAAGTTTCAAAGGAATAAGATGTTTTATATAAACTGTATCCCTTCACGCACATAGGGATGGAATTTTGAAAAGTCGATTGGGTTGTTTCCATAATTTAACTCAAAGATTATTTAAACTAATTTTTAAGTAAATCAAACCACGCGGTAAAATCCTTCCCTTCGAAATGTAACTAGGTACCCCTTTTTGCCTCGTCTGGTGTCGAGTTCCGAAAGACACTGTCAAAAATATGTGTGTTTTTACTGTCAAAAATATTATACTTACTGAGGTTCAAGTTAATCGGGCCCGCATTATAATTCTTAGGCAAGTATTCGTGCAAAGTTTCAAGTTTATAAACCAAATGAATAAGATTTTTCATAAAAACTGTATCGCCTCTTCTTACCCTCATAGGGGTGTGGACTTTTGAAAAATCGTTTCGGATGTTTCCGTAACTTGACTCAAAGATTATTTATACCAATTTTCGAGTTAATTGCATATGGCTTGCACGCAGTAAAATACTCCCTGTAAAATTGACTATCCCTCTTCATCCTGTAAGAGGTAGATTTTTCGAAAAACCCTGAGAAAAACTAGAATTTCTTAATCCTATTTTCCTAGGAATCACGTTTGACGAGAAATTACAATGGGGATCTCAGACCGCGAATCTCTCAGGGAACTATAAAGATTAATATTAGGACATCACCTTGCCAATTAATTTATGAAAATATTAAGTATGTAAGAAAAAATTTGCATCTTTTTAATAAAATAAGTGATAGACATAATTTTAATACTAGAAATAAAGATAAAATAGATCAACCATTTTTCAGATTAGCTAAAGTACATACATCTTTTATGGGGTACTGTGTTAAACGTTACAACAAAATACCTTGTCATATAATATGGAAATGAAATAGAAGAAAATTTAAAAGTAATTTAAAAAGTTCACTTTGTAAACAAGCATATTACAAATTAGAGGATTATATCCAAGATAAGAATGCTTGGAAACATGCTGGTCCAGCTCCATAGGACAATCTAGGGTCTACACAATATCAAACTTGTTGCTACTTTATTATTTTTATATAGTTTTTTTGTATAGTTTATTATTTTTATGACATTGATTTACATTCTGTGATTACTTTAACTCACACACTGACATATTACTTGTTTACATAATTTGGGAAATCGTATACTTTTACAATGTTTGTAAATATGTGAACACCATGTATCTATCACTTAATTAACTTATTTATCATTGCTACATTTTTTTAATTCTTTTTACCTATTGTGGTAGGGTAATTTTTATTTTAGGTGCATCGTCTTCACATATAATTATATAATTAATATATACAAAATATTTTAACACATTTTAAAAGAGTAACGGTGGTATTTCTTTCCCATTCTTCTCCGTACGTAACTACCTATTGGAAGGGGCGACTAGAATCGATTCTATTTTAATGTAAATTTTGACGTTCAAAGGTGCGTTTTAAGTGCCTGTTTGAAATAAATGCTTTGACTTTGAAACAAAAAAATACAAACTTTAGAATTTACTTAGATAAGTATTTGTGCCAAGTTCCAAGTTTATAAACTCAAGAAATAAGATGTTTCATACAAACAAAACCCCCCTTTTCACCCCCTTACAGTTCGAATGTCCAAAAATCCCCTCTTAGTGCTCCCATACATTATAAAAAGAAGCTGTGTGCAAAATTTCACTTTCCTAGTCCCATTAGTTTCGGCTGTGCGTTGAATAGCAGTCGGTCAGCCAGTTTCTTCTTTTATATAAGGTGCTATAAAAATATCTGCCACGGCTGCAATGGGAGACAGTATTGTGTTTATAGATTACAAAAGTAAAGATAAATTATTGATTATTTGTCATATTTTTTTTCATACAAAAATAATTACGTATAAATTTGAATTGATTTTTTAGCATAAAACCATCCCGTAGACTTATAAGCTGTTGCCGCACCGCACCGAATTCATTCAAAAACGCCGGCGACGACATGCATAAACTGTTGCCATTCTGATCGGCCCCGCGCGCCCCTACCCCCACCCGCACTACCCCGTTCGTCGCAAGCGCCAGCCGACGCGACCGGGCGGTCGCCAGTCGGCCCCCGCGCGCCCCCACGCTCACCCGCACTACCCCGTTCGTCGCACGCGCCGTCGCCAGTCGCCATCAGCGTACGGGACTTTTTAAACGGTGTGTGGTACGGCGGTGAAAGGTGGATAGGCCGAGGAGGGCCAGTGCCGTGGCCTCCTCGCTCACGGGTTTAACCCCTCTAGACTTTTTTTTGTGGGGTCGTGTAAAGGACCTTGTGTACGGCCAAACCGGACATGACATTAGAAGTGTGGAAGAACTAAAAAGGCGCATCAAACGCGCATTTAGGCAAGTTAAAAGTGAAACGGACCCATTAGATAAAGTGAAGAGACATGTACGTAAGCGTGCCTACATTTGTGTGCAACGCGAAGGCGGACTTGTGCAACAGTTTTGTAGATAAGTAGGTAGGGAGTGTGTAAATAACTGTAAATACAGTGCAATTGTTGTAAATAAGATGATTAACTTTTAAACACGCCAAGTTACTGTAATTTATCGTTATTTGATATTAATCTAAGTACCTATTGTTGGGGCCCTCAGCACCAGCGGGGTGCCTTAGGACCACAACAACAACAACCTATTGTTTAAAAATAATAAGAAAAAAATTGCGATTCTTACACTAACTTGACAGTCCAAAGCCTGTTTTAAGTGTGATGGGAAGTTTATCATCATAGTTACGTCAGTTTTTTGGAAGAATGCGGTAGCTGGTAAGTAATTGCACTTTTAAAACACTTGGCGTATTATTGCGTACCTAGTAGATTAGGTAGTGACGAACTAGTCAGCTGATATCAGTTTTCATTCAAAGAACAGATGGAAAGAGATAGCAGTTGTTTTCATTGACGAAGCGACCCATCGCGCGTAATTTGTGAACCACATTATGCAGAGTAGAGTCAATGTTATTTTAACTACTTTATTTTCTCAAATTGAATTAACTGTTCCGGGGTACGAAATTTCTTCACTATTGTAATCTATAAACACAATACTACCTCCCATTAAAGCCGTGGCAGATATTTTTATAGCACCTTATATACTAGATAGAATAAAAAGCTAATAAAGCTGAAGATCACTTTGTTTTGTCTTTTTGTTTATTTGAAGTACCAGTTGGAATTGTAAAATTATTTTTACAATTCTTAGGGAATCCTTAGAAGCCGAGCAAAAATGAAAAAGTCAGATAGAACGCTAAGCGAAAACGAAGTAATAGCGCGGGCAGGGGATGGGATGGGCCGCGGTGGGTCCGGGGGCGGAATTTCACGCGGACGAAGTCGCAGGCAGAGGCTAGTAATAAATATACACGTTCGTGCTGTTTGACGTTAAGGAGTCCGTTGTATGCGTTCCTAGTCCAAGTCCAGTCCAGCACGTCCTTGATGATAGTTAGGTTAACCTACTCGTTTTGGGATTCTCATAAACCTAACAATACCTCAATCACTACACATTTCCTATTTGATTTTGAGTTCTCTGGTACTTATGTCTTTGATGTCCAAAGTCTAATACTAATGACATTTAAATGGGACCACTTTGAAGTTATACTAAACCCATTGCAAAAAGAACTATTAAGTAAAAGCGGTTCATAAACAAAAAGTTTGTTAAAAACTAACAAACTTAATAATAATAATATATAATTGTAACACAATTGTAAGTTAATATTGCTACACTATTGTATTAGGTAAGCCTGTGACGATAGTGTATGTGTGTTCAAATAAATAAATAAATAAAAAGAGACAGTAAGCAGAGATACAACGAGAGACGACAGTTTTATCGTACTGAGTGGAGTGACACACCAGCCGATAATACGCAGCGAAAATTCAGCTTGTTATGTCGTAGTTAATTTACAAAGCATTGCGCGTAAGCTCGCCGAATTTTCTGTTGCGTATTTTTGTTAGATAATAGCACACACAAAGCTTCGGAATAATTCTTTGTGATATTAAAATAAAAAAATTGTCGCAACTTTTTTTTGCCTTTATAACGAGTACTTTGTGTAATTTGGAATGGCTTGTATGGTTGCAGTACTGACCTGCAGCGCGTCGACCTCCTCCTGTGCGTGCACGATTTTCTGCGTGTCGCGTGTGAACTGCGCGCTGTGTCTGTTAAACTCTACCTCGAGCGCCTTCAGCCGATTCTCCGCGTGTTTGATCTCCATCATGGTTTGTGAGATGAGGGTGACGGCTTCCGAATCCTTTTGTTTGGCAGCTATAGAGATAGGGAAAAGACGCTTTCTTTATGTGTTATTAGATAATATATACGTAGGTAGTGGTATCACCTTAAGGTGCACCCGCACTCGTCCACGTCGCAGTCTCCGCATAATTACATTAATTTGTACGAAGTTCTATTCAAGCTCGCATACCCGTACGCACCGCAGTCACCGCAGTATCCGAGCGGAAGAATTTCCTCAGCCGTAGCTGATGACGTCATCATTAGCGGTCACCGGCCGAAAGCAATCGGGTTTAAAACTGAAAGCTCGTCATAGGTGGCACTGTTGTTATCCAGAAACCGCATATTTTTGGATTCCGTACCTCAAAAGAAAAGAAAAGGGAACCCATATAGGCTTATAGGATCACTTCGTTGTCCTTTCGTCTATCTGTCAGTCAAGACATATGGCTATTTTTGCGAATTATTTTGACACTCGCAAATTAATCAAAACCTATACGGTACTTCTCGTTCACCTAGAATCATGAAATTTGGCAAGAAGCGAGGTCTCATAGCACAAGTAAAGGAAAAATTCCGAAAATCGCTAACTTTTAATTTAATCACATTTTTTTTGTGTTATTACAAATTTACATTTGCGTTTGGAGAATTGACCATGACGTATATCGATGTATGGGAGAAAAAAAAACAACTACAAAGTAAATTTTGTTCTTGGGATAAATTCATCCAAACTACGGAACCCTTCATTGTGCGTGTTCCGACACGCACTTAGCCAGTTTTTGTGTGTGTGTTTAGTGTTGTGTCGATCACAAATTAAATGAAAACTAGATAAAAAGTATGCAACATGGAGTGTAGCACAACTAAAAGAGGACCTAAGAAAAGGGAAGCGTCGTCCACTGATAAACAAGCAGCTATAGTGGAAAGGTTAATAACTTAATGAACTTTAAGTTCTAATTAACTGTTCTTTTTTATAAAGACACAAATAACTTCGGAGTTGAAGACCAACTCGAAGTTGGTCTTTCTGACATTCCTGCACTGGAATACTTCAGAGATACTAATTCTAGCACCAACCTAATATTATAAGTTAAACACACACCACCACACTCTTTCGGGTTACCGTTTCTTTTTCCGAATAGCTTTCCTCCAGTTTTCGTCTTTTAACAGCTTTGGGAAACACTTGATCCCCGTAGTTTTGCAGTCAACAGCCGAGCAACGCGGCATATTCATTAAAAGAGCGTAAAATAAATCGCTTGTTTACAATAAAGTATGGATAGTGACAGCTAGCTGTCAAATTCATGGACTAATGATAGTAGCGACATCTGAAGTGAACAAGTGGCAGTTTTTATCCCCATTCGACGCCGTGTGTGCTGCGACAGACTGGTGCGAGTCTACACAAGCGATGACTGCGACGCGGACGAGTACGCGTCCGCCTTAAAAAGCTTAAAAAGTTAACGGTATTGTTCTCGATAGCATGAAATAACGGAGTGGGACACACAAGGGCAACATTTATGTACCGGGTGGCAGGGATATCGACACGTAAACTGTAACCATGAATTCAGCACATGGTTCTAGACACCCTAGAGTAGAAACTATTCGTCGGTTATTATAGTTATTCAAAAAATTATCTGTTGTTTCATAGAAAAGTGCAATACTTATACTGTCAAAATTTTGGCAACAGCTGATTTTTTTTAAATAACGTACGAAAATTTTCAACGCACGGGCGGTCAAAATCATGTACTGAATCCATGGTACCAGGCTGCGCGTCGGTGTGCCTGCCACCCTGTGTTTACCAACTACAACATTTACATTAACATAACATAGGTAACATACCCATGAGCTGATCTTGCAGCGACTCAGACGCGCCCTCAAGCCCGGAACTGACTGCCAGGAACTTCTGCTGCGCCCCGGCTAACTCGACGTTGCTGGACTCACTCGTCGTGCGGAGGTTCTCGAATGTAGACGCAACCTGAAGCCAAGATAAAAGTAATATAACATTGAGTGGTTACAAATCTATTAAATAACTCATATTTAAAACGAAAACTGGACGGTTTTTTTGTTGCGTTAATGTTTGTATGAGAGTGACGTGACAATTTAGTTGTATAGTCGACCTCGTAATTGCTTAACACCCTAAGTCTAGGTCTGTTTTTGCTTTCAGACCAAATATGAAAAGTCATTACAAGGTCAATAAAGCATGTAACACTATCTATGAAAAAACATGTGACCTCGTTTAAAGGTGAAATGAACAGCATCAGTGGGTTGCTGTCAATATTTGGGACAGATTTTTTTTTGACTGTTCTGAAGAAATATTATGTATGAAGTACATTCATGCTATTAAAGTGCTATTGCTATTAACAGTGCGACAGAGAGAGAGAGAGAGACGGGGCTATACATAACCAATCCTTCATCGCAATGGAATCATGATGACATTAATCTACGTAATAAACTAATTTAATTAACGGGGGGGGGGGAGGGGGGATTATTAGAATTTGCCCGCTGTAGAATCAATTTTAAATGGTCAAATTAGTGTGATAAAATATATGTTGTAGATGCATCCTCGTTTAAGTGAAATTAAACACGATAAATAAATTAAAGTCAAGTGCGAGTAGTATTATAATTTTTTGTTGTCCTGTATGAGGAAGTTTTAATAAAACACATTTTTCTACGATTTTTGAATCAGATTCATCCATATTACCATAATTCCCATTCTCCATCGAACTATCTGCGCTACTATCATATTCTACATTAATTACACATAATGTACACTGTGTCGAGCTGTCGGTTGTATACTAATAATATAAACAACATTCTCTCAGGTGACAACAATGAAAATTAGCTGTTCCAAACAAGTGCTACACTAATACGACCGTATGGAACACGATAAAAATACATAATATACTTACCTATGTGCCAACTTTCAATGTTCGGTCAAACAGTGTTGTAGTTCACTGTAGACTCACAAAATAAATTATTCATACACACTTCTAAAGTTTCTAATTATATAATTCAATCATGATTCGAAATACACGTAGGTACACACGGACGCACGTACACGTGACCATCTGACTATGGAATTTTTTCATTTTAGTTGATGGGAAATCCCATCGGGCACACGGCTTGTACTTTATAACACATCGCCTGCAAATGTTTCGGCGTGGGCCCTGACCTGATCCAAGGCGTTCTTCTTGGCGTGTAGCGCGGCCTCGTCGTCGTTGACCGACCTCTCCAGCAGGCGCGCGCGCTTGTCGTGTGACGTCAGCGCCTCGCGCTCCGCCTTGTGCGCGGCCGACTTCGCCGCCTCCGTCTTCTCTAGCGTTTGCAGCACTGTCTCCGACTCCCTCAGGGCGTCGCCGCACTCCTGGGGTGATAGCAAAGATTAGGTACATTGATGGATTCTGGTGAAATATCGGTGACAATCTCAATCTGCCCTAAACTACAACGGTACAAGGACCTTTTGGTGCGCGGCCAAAATGGAACTAATGCCGCCATCTTGTTTCTCAATACAATTTCTGTAACTATTTCACTAATGTTTACCGACAACGCCCACCAGTCAATGTTTTTCAAGAGCCAAAAGATCCTTGTCTATGTGACCAGTTTTATTAGATAATCCTGATGCAAAAAAGACAGCCCCGCTATGAATACTACAACACCAATATTATATTCAAGTGAACCAATTACTAGTGTCCGACCGAAGGCTCGATTTCAGTTCGGTTTCAACCAGTTCCATCCAAAATATCCGGTGACGGCCACAGTTTCAGTTTCGGCCAAAAGATGGACGAAACTGACCGAATTTGGCGTACGTAAGCTTTGATACGAACGACTGACCGATAGGTAGACGGAGTAGAACTGTTGTGTTATCATAGTAACTATGATAACATTTATTGCAAATGCAGTACTTGCAAAGTGGCGGTTCTGAGAAAAACGCGGTAAACATGTTTTGTGATATCTAAACAACAAGTCTAAGTTATATAATTTTTGAAGTGTACCAAATAAATAAGAAAAAAATCAAACTTTGTATTGACGTAATTTTTTCTTTACTTTATTATCTCTTTTGGATAAAATGCGCATTACTGCATTTTCATCTACCATCTAGGCTTGTAAGTATGACGGTATCGCTAAGGCCAAATGCAGTATTTGTGTTTATTACTGCAAAATCCCCTAGCACGTGTTCAATACTGCATTTCTAGTTAGTAATCATGTCTTATTTTCATGTCTGGTACTAGGTAAAAGATTTGTTAACCTTTTACTTTAGCTATCAGATATATAAGTGGCTATGTGACGAAATAAAATAGACTTTATGTAGGTACTAGAAAAGTTGTTTTTTTTTATATTTCTACATAAAATATCACAATCAACATGGCATTAATAATATATATATATATAATTATAATCAGTCTTTAAAATTTACCTCAGGAACATATTTTATTAGTCTATAAATGTAAAATACCTCCACACCATTTTTTAAAATTATATAAGGTGTAACAAAATCAAAACTATTCTATCACGTTTTTATCTTACATCTTGACGTGTAAAAGTGTTTTTTTTAAACCTATTTGCAAAATAAATATCATTTATCATATTACTAAATTCGGCAAAGATGGTGAGTAAAGGGGTTTTATAAAATAACTTCACTTAAATGTAATCAACTTTCAAAAACTGTTAGTCTACAATTCTTAATTATTAAAATCATAATAAAAATAAGAATTCTTTTAAAAGCAAATAACAATTCTTCTTACAGCACTAATAAAAAAATTCAAAACATAAAAAAGTTTAAACAACAAAATTTTACTCTTCAGACTCTCTCTGTTCTACGAGATCAATTGACTCATCGTTTACGGGAAGATTTTCCCAAAATGTTAATCGGTTTTCAGGTATTATATCACTTAATTTTTTCAGTATACCCGACTTCCTTTCTTGCGTTATTCCACGAGGCCTAACATTTTGCACAGCACTAGGTATAAAACCCTGCTTAACTAATTTTGCTTTGAGGAAGTCGATCTCTTTTGTACTTCCATCATGGGTAGTTTTAGCAAAAATTGACATACAATTTCTATGTACCTCCACACAAGCAATATCTTTTATGTACGTTCTTTCATCATATTTTTTTAACTTATATTGCGATGCGTGATCTTCATACTTGTAAAAATTTGAAACATCCATCGGCTTCACTGTCACCTTCTCTGAATTGGCCAGTTGCACGCAGTCGATAAAATCAGCAAAATCGTATACTTTTTTTGCTTTTTGGAGCTGACTCTCTACTTGATGGTGAAAGCTGTCTGCAGACATAAAGGTATGCCCTGGTTCGAGGTACTTTATAATTATTTTCGTTGCAGCAATCTCTGAGCTATTAACCGTTTGTACTAAAAATGAGAAAAATGCCCAGTTTTTATTTTGACCAGTACAATAATTATCGGTCCAAATAGTGATTTCAGTACAATCCCGCTTGCTTTCAAAAAAGGCCCTATATGCACTTATAATATCTTCTTGCTTTCTTCCCGATATACCTTCATGCCACCATGTAACCATAGCAAGTACTGCATTAACTTTTAGCAGATGTTGAATACTGTAGATTTTGTTAGCAAAAGCAATAATTTTGTGCAAGTACTGCGTTTCTAGTTATATAAAAACATGTTTATAATAAAAAAAAACATGAAAATTATTTTTTTATGTCATAGATTAGCCCCTTTTTTTTTTTTTTTTTTTTTTTTTTTTTTTTTTGTGGGTGGGAAATCATCAAATAACTTCTCCCGCTCTGGGCAGAGCAGGAGGGCGTGTCAGACTCTTACTGACTAAAACCCACCCGTGTTCCTTCAGTTGCCTGTGCCAGGGGCCACGGTAGCCCTCTTGGACTTTTCCGCAACCCTAGCAGGCATCGGTCCTAGCAAACCCCGTCATTGGTGCTGACATCTCTTTGAGGCGCGCGTGGAACACAACGCGCCGTCGACCCGGGCCTGGTCCTTATCGAACGGCGAGCTGCCCATTGCTCGCCGTTCGCAAGCCCGCGCCTACGGTGGCCGGGAATCGGCCTGCGATTCCCGACGCCCAGGGCGTCTCCTGCGGCGGCTAGGGGCGTGAGGGCGCAAACTTTGCCTCTCCCTCACGCGTTCCGCCTCCTCCTTCGCGAACATTACTGCTTCGCAGAAGGAGGTGACGGCTTCCCAAGCCCTCTCGCTCCGTACCATGGCCTGGACCAAGGCCGGACGCGAGAGATCGCCACCGCCAATCGCCTCCACGAGGACACGGCGGTGCTCCGCCCAAGCCGGGCAGACCTCCACCGTATGCTCCACCGTGTCCTCCGGGCGATCCACACAATGGTGACACCCGGGCGTTTCCTCCCGCCTTATCCGGAACAGGAACCTCCCGAAACAACCGTGTCCGGTGAGGACCTGCGTCAGGCGGAAGGTGAGGACGCCGTGGCGCCTCTCTAGCCACTCCTCA
Source organism: Brachylomia viminalis (assembly GCA_937001585.2). Classification (NCBI taxonomy): domain Eukaryota; kingdom Metazoa; phylum Arthropoda; class Insecta; order Lepidoptera; family Noctuidae; genus Brachylomia; species Brachylomia viminalis. The sequence continues at coordinate 900,715 of OW443307.2, read as the reverse complement.
AAGAGGGGACTTATCGCCGCAATTGTGGCGTGCCCAATAGATTAGCCCCTTGAGGTATCATTTTTGCAAAAAAGTGAAAATCCTAAAAATGTCGATTACTGCAAGTATAATTAGCACGGCAGAGTTGTTACCGTACTATATTAGGTGTAATTATGTAGAAGTTTGTTTAAGGTCACACTGACCAATTTATTTGTTGTTGCCATTTGTCTTATTTGATGTACCTACGTTTAAATATCAAATGATTGACTTTGTAAGTCTCATTAAATTATTTTGTTATGATTAAACCAAGAGATTAATTTACTTATCAATTATACTTTTGTGAAGGCATTGTTACTATTTTTAGTTTCTCTGTCTGGTCGGAAGATCCTCCCTCTTCTATGGAGATATGAGTGAACTTTACACCCTGTTCCTCGTACCTCTATATTGGTGACCCCGACGTGGTGAACAACACCAATAATCAACCACAATCAACCCACAATCAACAACGATCAAGAACAACCAACAATCAACAACAACAACTCGGCCCACTATCGACCTCCGGTCTCCAGAGGGGAGTAATGTAGCGGTATCTACATCGCCACATGCGACCTGCGCGTCATACTGACCTCACGCAAATCCTGCATCGTGCAAGCAGAGTTTACCGCGCGACTAGCATAATATACCACTTCCCGACATCAATCGTCCGGCAGTTGCCCACCAGACACGACACCCGTCTGGTCGGAGGATCCTCCCTTTTCTATGGAGGTATGAGTGAACTTTACACCCTGTTCCACATACCCTTCTATAATATATATATTATATTGTAGCAGCTCATACTTACGTATAAACAATATAGACATACAAATAGAGGAGCGCATACAGCCGGTCGCCACCGGGCGTCCGCGCGCACTAAGGTGAAAGGAATATTGACTCGCGCGCTGTATCATCGCGCTACTCCGAAGGGAGCTCGGCACGTTCTACCGACATTAAGAAATTGTGTTAGTTCTAAGTTTATGTAGTGTGCCCTTTTTATTTTGATTTGTACTGTATATAAGCAACGTCTTTTAATAAAATACACAGATCACTATTCGCCTTTTTACTCGCAACTAATACCTACCTAAAGTCTCTAAAATGTCATAAAAAGTTGTAAGTCATTGTTTATATAATTCTTCATCGGTCTTCTTCCCAACACCTGTATAAGTAGACTTAGTAATGGAGTGGTAATGGGATCCCATTATCACCCTTTTTGTATAAATCTCACAAAAATAAGTGAAAATAAATAATAAGCACAAACAAAAATAAGTATAAATTGAAATAATTCTAGTTTAGTATCGACTTGTAGGGATTTATTCGCTTTATTTACTATTTTTTTATTATTCGCCGGATTATTGATGCAATCTCTAGGCCCTAGGGGCAACGGCAGATGCACCTTAGCGACTCTGCGTTCGGTCGCGTTAGCTAAATCACATGTTTCGTTGTATCAAGCTACAGAAAACCGATTAAATAGCTGATTGCTGATACTAACATTATGCGGTGTTTAGAGCTCAGTCGCTGTATAGAGCTCCTGGAAAGCTACTAAATCGCTGATCGCAAATGCTACTGTTAGCATAACTTCTACTAAAGGCCTTAATTAAGTTAGGACTAATTTTACAATCGGCATTTGGAAATTAAACCTACGAAAAACAATGGGTCTCAGAAAATAATGGCATTTTACGTAACTTTTACTTCACTGTACAAGTTTCGGTTTCGGTCGGACACTACAAATTGCCAACTAATACGAATCTCCTATGTACTTTTTCAGATTCTGATACAAAGGTTGTTTATGACCGTTTTGAAATAAGGAATTTATAATCAGGACATGCCTTGAGAAATTTAAATACTTAATCTATATCTATATGTATTATAAACTAAGGTCACTTTTTGTGTGTCTGTGTGACCGCATTGCTCTACTAAACTATGCAACGGATTTTGATGCAGTTTGCACCACAATTTAGAGAATGTATTCCGAAAGATTTATGTGTACAGTACATTATTATTATCCTTACATATAATTAAGAAATCTCGACGTTTTATCAAGCCGTAATAACCGTGCCAAGCAGGGGTGGGTCGTTAGTTTTAGATAAAATGGAAACTGAACCATACTGTACCTCGTTCAAGTTCTTGGTGATGTCGGCAATTTGTTTATCAAATTCTTTGGTTTCCTTAGCATTCTTCTTTATTTCCTCTTTCAAACTTTTGACTTGATCTTGCACCTCTGTCACTTTGCCTTCGGACTCTTTCGCTTGTTCTTCTCCCTTTATGAACCTGGAAATAAAAATGAGTTTGGAACCAATGTTAGATCTAAGAAACGTTATACTTGTAATATCTAATCAGTAAAAAGGAAGAGAGATCAAGTTTCTAGTTTTGCATCAGGCACTGTCTGCATGTCTCGTCGCTACACAACTCAATGCCTTGGGCCGGATTTAGTGCTCGACCGACCGTCAGCGCTGACTTCGGTCGCGTACCGAATATATGGACTAGCACTAGCAGACCGTCGCGCGTCGGTGCTACACTATACATGTCCATTTATCGTCAGCGTCTTGGTACGCCTGACCGACGTTAGCGCAACACTAAATCCAGCCTTAACCCATGCACGAATGTGGCACATTAAGCTTAAAGAAACTGCCGCATAAGTATGAGTGACAAAAACGATACTCTATACAGCAGATTTTGTTTTCTAAAACTCATTATGCCATGTTCGCGGTCGCAAACTCAACACGCTTACTGTCTGTACGAACTTGAAAACATTGTCATTTGAGTATGAAAATGGTCCCTTCATATCAGTATTATTTGTGCAGCAGACTTACGTATAAGCTATGTATAATTTAGAGAGATTTTCGAGCTCCCTCACAACTTTTTGGTACTCTTGAAACTGAGATCTTTCATCTTGTAGTTTTTGTAGTCTTGGTGCAATGTCCTCACGTATTATCTGAAACATACAAGTATTTATTTTTTTGGTGAATTGAAGACATACTATACAGTCCGTTCTGGAACCAAGGCTTCTGTTGTCATGTTAATTCTGTATTGTGTACTTTCATAGTACACCAATGCAGAGATGGTATGGCAAAGGAGTGTGGCTGTCTAGGTCTTGGAAATACTGTTATTTACAGAATACCTAGTACCTACCTCATTAAGATCTCTAAGTTTGGCATCTTTCTTCTCAATAGTTTTCTGAGCAGCCTGTTTCTTTGCTTCATACATTCTGGTGCCTGCTGCCTCTTCTACCATTGACAGGATCTATAAAAATCATACTAACAAATATTTTTATTTATTTAATATAACACCGCACTGGACCCGCGTGGTTCATTACAGCCCACTCCCTCCCAAAGAGTGGAGGCCTGTATCCCAGCAGTGGGAACATTATAGGCTGATTATACATGATCATGCATTTTATCACCTTAAATCTAGGTCAAAATCTCACCTTTAATCTAATCTTAGTCATTATTCCTTTCATCTCAACATATCACATCATTGACAAGTGCATTCAATTAAATAAATAAAATAAATAAATAAATATCGTCTGACATTGCACACAGCACCATCTAGTTCCAAGTTAAGCACTTAAGGCTTGTGTTATGGATACCAGATGGTTGATACACTACTTAAATACATTTTTTTTTCGTAAATACATACATATTATAAATATACATCCATGACTCGGGTACAAATGTCCATATTCATCATACAAACATTTGCCCCTACCGGGATTCGAACCCAGGACCATTTGGTTTCGCTGACTACACTTAGCCACTGTAGCCACTACACCAAACGTGTCGTCAAATATAATAATTAATAATTATACTGACATAATATTTTAATTTACCTTACAATGCTAATAATGGCGGTAGTGTTATTGGGACTGAATGCATGGCTAATTATTTTCATATGCACGCATGAGGGTGTTCAATGGGCTGCAAAATTAACTAAACCCGAACTTCAGACTGTCAAAATCATGTATACTACTGTAATTGTCCGACTAAAATAAAGTCAGCCAAAAAATCATTAGAGAATATACTTAATCAGTTTTATTTAAATAAAACTTCACAGTGTTTCAAATGTTTATAGACATGGACCACCATAAATTAGAAATGTGATGTGGTCATTATAATATATTAAATGTAATTCGTGACAAATGGATTAAATTTTTTGACAAGATTGTAAAGAGAGCTTGTCCAGTGTGTTCTCCTATAAAAAAAAAATACAAGTAAAACAAATAAAAGAATTTCGGGCGCCTTGGAGATTGCACACTATGTTTTAATTCCGGATAGCTTACCTTCGTAGAGTCAGACTTTTAGTCTGCCGGAGGTAGCTGTAATGTGAGATAATTAAAACAAAGGAAATAACCTTGTTAATGCCTCATTTAATTGCCAATAGCTTCCAAGTAAGTAAAACTATGACTAATGAAGATATTAAATTACTATTATTACGATTGTGTCTATTGTTATTATTATTGCATCTTGTGATACTTATTAAATAAAAGGAGAAAAAAATGGATTAATTAAACCACCATAGATGGCGTCCGAACGTACACCCGGTTAGCCTGGCCTCTCAGAATATCAATAAATGAGTAGAAAAAGGAGAATGAGAAGAAAGAAAGGCAAAAGAAAAGAATACCGTGTTCCAGCGTCCTTTCCAACAAAAATTACACTGCCTCAGCGCATCCAAAATCCAGGTGGGCGACAATCGCTAAGGCAATTTTTATAAAATATGTAGGCCAAATAAATGGAGGGTCGTTTCCGCAACACCTCTCAGAGGGTGTAACAGAGCCCTACGCCATCAATAGGCCAAGGTAAGGGCTGGATGCCACCGGGTTTAGAAAAAATATATTAGACCATCCTATCTAGTCAAGAAAAGTTCGCAAAGTGCCGATTTCACATTGACAGCTCGGTGACTCGGCGCGCACAGACAACCAATGATAGCTAAAGTGATGTTCCGAAACTAACCAATTGATGAGAAGCATGTAACAATGTTTAAAACTTGTTACATCATATTTAGGTATCACATCTGGACGTCCCAGGGTCGAGCTCCAGGGCTAAGAATCCATCAACACATTTTAAACCTTTTAGTAGCTTCACCCGAACATCATAAAAAACTTACCTCAGCAGGCTTCATATTCAGGACCTTGGTGATCCGGCCCTGCATGATGAGGAAGTGAGGATTGTTCACGTTGAGCTGCACGGAGCAGAACAGGTCCGTCACTCTCTTGTTCTGAACATTGATGCCGTTGATCATGTACTTGTTCTTGCCTCCCATTACAACCTGGTGAGTTTTGGGAGTATCATCTTAATAAATCATGCTGCTTTCAAACAATTGAATTGTAATTTGGTTTGTGGCCATGAATGTTCACTTTTTATTTCATTGCGATTTAGAAACAGACAACATTACAATGGAAATTATTGATTCAATCAACACTTTGATTAATTCAACAAACAAAAAATTACTGCGGCACAAAAGTAGTTTCAAAGCCAAATGGGTTTTAGATACATAAGAGAAGTACATAGGTGTGGTCTTAACTTGTTACACATAGTTGTAGTGTATTTAACAAACACCAGCTGTAACACAATATTAAGTTCATGAAAATACCTGTCTCGTAACTGTGATCTCATCTTGGTTCTCATAGCCGATGGGGCACTGCCTTTTGTCTCGGTTGTCGAATGTGATGCTCACAGTAGCCTTGGTGATACCTGCCTGGCCATGCTTGTATATCAGCTCTTGCAAACTCCCCGCTCGCACCTAAGACATTTTCAATCACACATTTATCATTATCAAGAAGTCTGGTATATTCTAGCTCTACTCTTGAACAGTTCAGATATTAAGTAGCAGGACTATGTTGACATAAGGAAATAGGTCTAGGCAGCTAACCAAGAATACCCATTGGGAGATAAAGTTTATTCTTTAGAATGTGACAATGAATTTACGAGATTTTCAATATTAAACTGTTACTTGTTACAGTTACTGTGTCTACCACGAATAGAGGCCTGCAAAAGCTACAAAATTGGAACAAAGAAATGCATAGGCGGGAAAAATCTTAACTAACGCAATGTCTACAAACAAATTAATGTATGAAACGAGTAGGTACTTACGTTTGACAAATTCGTGATTCCTAAGACAAAACATATCGAATCCAATATGTTCGACTTCCCTGTGCCGTTCAGCCCTGTGATGGCATTGAATTCAGCATCGAACCCAGTGATCTCCACACGGTTTCCATACGATTTAAAACCGTCCAATAGTATAGACTTGATATGCATCGTGACGATGATCAATTTATCGAGGAATTGAGCACGCAATATTGCCTCAAAAATACAAAAAATAACAAAACCTGTAGAAATTCTACTAAAAATAAAAAAGTGGGAGCCGGGAACCGTTGAAAAATACAATTTCTTGACATAAATTTTAATCAACTGTCAAAGTGTCAAGCGCGTCTATATTCGCGGTACTTTGTGCTTTACGTTCCAATAACAGGATGCATGGTTTTAATTTTCTTTATTAGATAGTTTAAATTTCAATAAATATTGAAAATGCAATCACAAAATATAACGCTGTAATTTGTAAATCAAATAATCACACGGGTAAAAATTGTAAATCTTTTCCTTAAAAAGTTTTTGTAACATTTGCATGACTTTAACGCACTATCGTGCGTGAACGTAAACTTGTTGCACTGAAAACTGGAACGAAATCTATTGATCTTTTTGTTTGACGTCATGTCATAGAGTAGTAATCTATGTTTGACGTTTTGAATTAATTTATACTGTTTCGGTTATTTTGCGTATAATTTAGTTTTAATCAAAATGGACTATAGTAGCACAGGTGCGATGAGGAGTCCGTTCTCTCCTCGAGTGAGGCAGTCCATCACAGGACGAAGGCCCATTGGGCTCTCGTCATCCAAAAAGAACCAGAGGTGTGTACCTACCTACTACATAACCTATTCTGCCTAATTTGAATAGAAAATGTGAGAGAAATATCTCCATATCATAAAATAATCAATGCATAATACTTTCCACAGTAAGTTTATGCAGTCTGCGGGTGAACAAACTGGTGATGTTGTGTACAAGACTCCAGTAACCACTATAGAAACTTATGGAATGCCGCTCCCTGTGATGGTCACAGAAGCCCTTACATTTGGTAAGCACAACTGACCTACTTATCTTTCAAGAGCACTTACGCTTTACAAGGGAAACCTAACAGTCATTAGTTCAGTTTGCTGAGAACACTTGTATGTATTATACCTATTATGTTAGTAACTATAAATCAATAAACAAGGTACAATTCTTGCAGCCAGTGGTGAGGTGAGCGTGCGTCTATCGGCCTGTGGGTGGTGCTGGGTGGTGTCAGGGCGGCGCATCATCTCCTGGCCTCGCAATTCCACCATATCCAGCACTGCCTCAGCTGCACCCACCAGCACTATTGCTCGGGAGCTTTCACTGCCACAGACTGATCTTGCACATAAGGCTGATCTAGTTGTACTGTTCTATATGGAAGGAGCACAGGTAAGATGATGTGTTACACCATCATTACAATCTAATTTACAAAAGTAAGTTCTTTGTTGAAAAAGTATGTGCACTGAAAGTAAGTTTAAAAATGAGATGATTTTAAATATTTTTTTTTAAAGAGGGAGGTCTCACTTGACAAACCATAGTTGTTTTTTTTCTTTTTCTTTAGCAATCAGTGCCTGGACTATGAGCAGATTTGTTATTGGATTCAGCAGAGTGGTTGTTCAAAAGTAGGTATGACCTGAGGGTAAAATTCTTCATTCCTGAATCTCCCACAGATGCCATCCTGCATTGGAGTGTCCCCTGAGGGCACGGTCCGCTACTGGCCGTCAGTGGGGCAGGAGGGTGTGTACATAGACGTTTCATGTGAGCTGGCTGGCCAGGAGTGTGAGAAGCTCGGAGACTATTCTCTGGAAGGACTGGTGTTGGCCACCACTACATGCACGGTTGTACTTCTCACCCCTACTGTTGTTGGTAAGTTATCAATCATCTACATTATATCAAGTCCTGTGAGCCACAATGAAAAAAGTCTTTCAGCATTTGAGAGACACAGTCAACTGCACATCAGTGGTAACTATTTGACTATGACTGTGCCTTTATAATCATGGCAATAGGGGCACTTTTCATAGTGCAAGTGCTACCATTAATTGGCGGTTTACTGGACCATGTGAAATGCACTAACAGAATATTGCACTTAATGATACTCCTTAGACTTAGATTATTGCTTTGATTTTCTAGTCACTAACAATGCTAATTTAATGAGTAGCCAGCATAAAGTTTGAATTACTTATTTGTAACCTGCCTCTAATGTTGACTTAAATAAATATATATACTTACTAAGTAGTGATGTTCAAATCTGCTTCATATTATAGACGCGATAAGGACAATATTTTTTATAACAACAACAAACATCGCATAACGATTAAACGAGATTGCTGCTAACACAAGGAGCAATAAAATGGTGGACAGTATTTTAAGCAATGGTGTATTGCCGTGCTTATTAGAAATTATAAAACTGTTCCGTACAAATAATTAAAGATTCAATTAGAGAGGAGATTCGTCCGTCACGGTGCAGTCCGTTCAAGCGAGTGGTAATAAGGCCGAGCCATGTCGTCGCCCGTGCCACGCCTCAGCTTGCCGATGACGCGTTGATCACGCTGCCTGCTCATGCAGACCGCGCGCAAGGTGTTGGGTTCGATTCCCACCAAGCGCCGTGGTTACAAACAACGCGGCCCGCTGTGCGCGATTCGACGTTTAATTTATTGAGGCGTTATTTTTTTTTAAGTATAGCGCTAAGTCAGAGCCACCACAACAAACGCTAAACGTTTTGTACACACAGTGTGTTATGTTTTGGCACTATACGTTTTATTAACTACCACTAATGCTAACTGACCATTTCTTTATTTTCTAATTAATCAATAATATGAATGCATTAGGTCCCAAACCATTCTAAATTTGCCAAAGATTTAAACAACAATAGCTGCTCAAAATGTTGTCTTTTTAAATTTGGTTCAGTGATGTGGTTGTATGAGTTTTAAGTTCATTGGTACATAATCGATGTTACAATTATATTATTTCTGCACATAAACTGGATTAAATTATTTGAATTTTGATAATTTCTGGTAGTTTTATTATGAAAAATGTAATCCAATTTAGTATTTAGTTTTCTTGATAGATCACTCTAAATGTAAAAAAATATTTTATGAAAAGAAAGTTGCATAATTTCTACGCCAAAGGCTTTTTCACCGCCCTTCTATTATACTCTATTTTTGCCAGACGCTAATATAGTCAACCGTTATACACCGACATTTTTTCTTCTTTAGTTGTGTACTTATTAAATACTCTTTGTACATAATTACTAAGTCACATCACCTAGGGTACATTCAGAATTGCGCTGAAATCGATTTGAGCGTGCTTACCTACACCCGTTCCGAATTAGCGTGAGCGCGATAACGATGTCCCGATTAATTTTGGTTAAAAAAATACCAAAACATTTTACATGCATAAGTATACGTATTTAAGACATATTGGTTTTTGTGATTTTGAACTATGTTACAGTATACATATAAAAGTAAAAACGTTGTGTTTTATTATTAGGTTTTTACTCGGACCTGTAAAAAATCCTTCAATTTATATTTATAGTCTTCAGCTCCAAAATGATCAGATCACTAGAATGTGTTGTGACTGTAAAGTACTTGAGACGGAGCAATTACCAATCGCTTGCGAAGTTTTTCGTTTTTAGTGAATTATTTAATTACCTAATGGCACAACGCTGATACACTGACTATTGAGGAATAATGCACTTCGAATGGACTGCGTATCATACGAACGGCTATCACCAAAATAATATAATAGTAAATTGTAATCCCCAGTCGACAAACTATAGATTTAAAAAAATTCTCACCATAGATTACAGAAATCCGAAATTATGTGTTTTTCGGTTTATGTTATTTATTTATCCCCTTATATCTATCATTACAGATTTCATTACCTAATGCGATAGTACCTACGGTCACTGATAATGTAGGCAGTCTATTTTAAATTAGAAATATTAAAAACATTTCTAATTTAAAATCATTTGGAACTTTAACCTTTTTGTTATCTAGTGAAACAGTGCCGTCTAGCGGGAGAAATTGTCAGTAAGGTTCCCTATTAAAGTGTTGTTTTCCAAAAGATTAATATTGTTTACATGTTTGGAAACTAAATCGCGAACGCAGTATAAATGCTAGTAGATAAATAGATAGAATATGATTTATTAGGTATACCAACATTTTAACTCATTTACACAACCATAAATATTATGGTTACATAGCGGACCTGGGGGTCTACTCTCTAACGGCCGAACCCAATAACCTATTTTCACTGAAAGAGAGATTGCTATTGATGGTAGTAGATGGATGGTATAATTATATCAGTCCTTGAATGTCGTCTCACAATAGATTTTACGTAGGTAATGCAAACAAAACTAAATGTCTTAAGTTCTCATTACCAAATGTACCACAAGTGGGTCTCTTGATGGCAAGGAACTAGACGCTATTACGGAAACTAGGAATTACTTTAAATTATAAATTGCAAATTGCAATGGGGCGCTCACGTTAGAGCTCTTTCAGGTAGATTCATTTTAAAGATTAAGAGCGTTTACGGCTAGCGCGGAACGTCAAGTTTAGGTAATTGTTTGCAAATTTCCCTCACACAGAAGCGTGCGTAACTGTGTGCGTAGAGTTGCCGCGTTCGCTCTCTTTGTAGTTAGACTTACCCAATTTGATACGTTCGCTTTAGAGCAATAATTGTTATAGCAATATTTAATGGGAATTCAAATACTTACAAACTTAATTTGTTGTTATATTTATGATAAAAAAATTATTATATTGTATTTAAATGAAATATTTGTTTGCCTTTACAACCTTACTTACCTGAAATCCTCTACACACAAAATTAAGTTATTTCGTAGAAAAAATAATAATTTAGATTACTCAAGTGTTGGTGACTAGTTCTAGCTGGTTGTAGATAGCTTTTTAATTTTTATGCACAGGATAAGTAGGTAGGAAATTAAATAAAGGTTTATCATGTTATGTTAATCCGGAGCGTGTTGGACTACGGATCTTTTCTTTTAATTCCCTGCAACAAAGGTGCTTTGGCCAGGTTGGACAGAATTCAGGCTAAGTGCCTACGTATCATATCGGGTTGTATGCAGTCCTCACCAATTAACGCATTGCAAGTAGAGTGCGCAGAACCACCGTTGGCCTTGAGAAGGCAGTATCTAGCATCGAGATTTTGGGCTAGTCATTACCAAATCCTCCCACCCTATGGATCAAAAAGTGGAGGACTTAGATGTTGCATGCCGAAGTTCCAACTATTGGAACCATAAAGAAGTCCCCTTGCTTTTAAAATCCCCGTGTCTATCAAAATGTAGCTTCCCCCATTATTAAATTTCCGAAACTTCCTATTTTCAGTTTTGATAATGAAATTATATGTTTTAGACCAGATTTTTTTTTATTGGTATATCGAAAAGGTCTCCTTCGGCGAACTCGGTTTTCAATGCGGTGGTTGGTGAGCGATGGTATAATTTCGAAAGGTTTTTCACGGATGCGTCTAAATTATCGGATGCAAGTTGCACTGGTGCTGCGGTATACTACCAAAACTCCAAAATCGTTTTAAAATTTAGGTGCCCTGTACAATCATCAGTGTTTACGGGTGAGTGCGTGGCCATATTAGAAGCGTGTTTATTCATAGAGGCTCATAGCATACGTTTTGGTGTCATCTTTACAGACTCACTTAGTTGCTTGCAAGCTTTGGAGCAGAATCCTTACAAGAGTAAGCTGCACAGTCCAATCCTGTTTCAAATCAAAAATTCTCTTTTCTTTTGTGCCATGAATTACAAAACCGTACATTTGGTTTGGATTCCAAGTCATTGTGGCATAAGAGGAAACGAATATGTTGATGCTCTTGCTAAGGATACTGTTACGTCCCAAGCCGCTGACCTTAAACATTTCCAATGCCAGGGCTACGATTTGCTAGGCCTTCCAAAAAAGAGCTTGCTAACCTCATGACAGGTCCAGTGGCAAAATTCAAGTAAACTGAAAGGTGCTTTTTATCACGCAATACAACCTAATGTTACACCCAAGCCTTGGTTTTACCCTTATAAAAATATATCCAAGAAAGTATTATCTATTCTTTGCCGTCTCCGTATGGGTCATTGTTGTTCCTCGGTCTTCGTTCACAAAATTCGGGTCAGAGACACATCGCTCTGCGAATGTGGGTTGGATGAAGGTACTTTGGAGCACATATTTTTTAACTGCTCCAATAATAACCCAGCCCGTGACTTGTATATTCATCTTCCTAAATTAAAAATATCTGTCCCAACTAACTTTCCTTCCCTACTAACACATTCTTCCCCAAAGCTCTTTGAGGCTTTGATGTTTTTTATCCGGGTCAATGACATCAAATCATGATGATTTTTGTGTAGACTGTGATCATGTGTTTGTATTATTCTGTTTTATTATGTACATATTTAATCATTTATGTAATTAGGAATATTTTTATTTGTTTGTTTCAGTACTTTCAGTGTACTAATACTCGTCAACAAAAATAACTTTATTTTTTTTTTCGTCCCTCGCACGTTTTCTCTTATATCACATCTGACATTGGCAGAATACTCGACATCGGCACCATTGCTATAGATAAAAATAGAATAGAATTAATATTAAAATTAAGAGTTTATATCTCGGTGAGCAAATTACTCACTGCTGTTTTATTTTTCAATTCAATTTATTTTATTCAGTAACAATGCACATTGCGTTCGAATATAATACAGCATGAAACATTAACATTAACAACATTATTATTATGTAGGTACAAATATATAAGGATAAATGGAATTCAATTTAAATTAGAAAATAATACTTAAATAAAAACCTTATGTCAATAAATTAATAGCAATTTAAACGAAATCAATAATCAAATAATACGTCATAATAATATGAACACAGAACACAATATAACACCATGCACAAATAATTACATGCCAGTTTTAAGCATGCTGTGCCGACTTAGTACAAAGTGCGTGACAGGGGTTAAAGTATGAAAAGTAATGTCATCTAGCTGTGATTGTGTTATAACAAAATGAAGAGGTTCTCATCCTTAAAAAATATTGTTTATGAATTATACTGCTCAGCACATAAAAATTATTTTATTTCAAAAGTAGAACACATTATGTAATTTTTACAGACAATAAATGATGTAAAAGGGTCATTCTACTTTTTAGTGCAGGTTTTTGCACTGCTAAAAGTGGGCTTTAAAAATTTTATCATTAGAGATAAATGAAGTAATGTAACTGTATTTATGCGTAATTATACCCACACCATTGAAATTAACTGCCAGCAGCGAATTTTTTACATATTTCTTTCTGAAAATAAAGATTTTGGCGACCAAGGTAGAAAAATCATACCACTTTGTTACCAATCTAAATATTTTTATTGAGCAGCTTTAGTCACTCATTACAAACAAATAATTAACAAAACGTATTTTAGGAACATACATCTTTCTCTTTCATAACTAAAATTAGAAATTATCATTTATTAAGTCTTATAAATCACATTTAAATGACAACTATGTTACTGTTGTGCACTTTTGTTTACAAAGATTTGACATAAAATGTATATGTATATGTAAAAATATCTTAACAACATATTTAACATTGATATTAAAAAATATTATCTTGCATCTGATATATCTGTAACGTAGCTTATTATGCCAATTGTACAACTCAAATTGAAAAACCTTTACTTAGAAATAGGGACATAATGGTAACACAGTTGTTCAACAGTAACAAAGTAGTTTCAATAGAGAATTCTCTTCTACAAAAATAGCTAATCAGTCTCTTATTTACCACAAAGGTTAAAGATAATAATGTTAATAATACAAATATATCCGTTTTACCAAAATCACAGCACTTATGCAGGTCGGATTACTTAAAAATTAATTAATAATTGCAGTCATTGTTCGAACACTTCCAGAGGATTAGGGAATTCGTAGTATTCGCGTTTCCCTCTAAAAAACTTTTTCGGTGCAGAAACCACTTCAACAATGTTATCATAAGGTTCACAACTAGTGTCTGTTTCGACCGCTTTAAAAAGTTTGCCAGTCTCATTTACACCTCTGTAAAACATAAATTTTACGTCGCCATCTTCGTCACTCCACCTCACTCAATGCTGAAGCCAAGTATGTATAAATTTGTTTTCTACCTTGTATTTTCAATAACACACCGACGTTGTTTTTCGGCTGGAGTTAGCGGCATGATCTTCTGTAAAAGATAAAAACATGGCATTGTAGTACTAATTTTACCGTCAACAATTAAAGTAAGTCAGCAAACAATTGTTAAATTGTTAAAATATTAACCTGTGGGTCGATACGAACTAATCAAGTTAAATAATATTAGAAAGAATCAGTGACAGAGTATATTTACAACTGCGTTACCATCTTTACAACTGCGTTACCACAGCAGAGTAACGAAGTGGGCCGGTAACACAGTTGTAAAATAACATGGTGCTACCTGATATTTACGAAATGACCATATAATTTGCAAATCCAACAATAGAATACAATTAAGTGACATAAATGCCACGTCTCAACAGTTAAAACATAAAGTAAAAGTTTAGAAACTTACCTTTTCGCCGGGTAACAAAGTGCACACCAAATAAACACACGCGTCTTGATTCACAACATGGCGGCGACTGAGTGGCGGCACGTGGCTTACTGCCATTCCCCTCCACCCCGCTCTTGTAATGCGCAACCACTGACCTCTATTAAAATACGCTGGACTGGCTATCGCTATCAATTTCATGTGCCTATTTGAAAATCGCCATTTTGGCGCTGACGGCAGCAGTGTGGGGGAATGGAACTAACACTAGTGATGTATAACAAAAGGTTTGTTATAGATAAAAACTTTTCTGATATCGACCACAATGATAGAAATATTACCAACGCTATTGTTACTGATTTCCTAATTTCCTATAAATTAAATTGGTTTAGGTAATTATTAACATGTAACATTCGTGTTGTCTTTTATACGTAATATGTTTTTAAAAACGTGAAATACGTTTTATAACATATGTTAAGATTTACTAAAATTGTAGATAATTGATTTAAAACAATATAGGCATATATTTTGTTAAATGTTACTAAAACACAGATAAAAAGACATGTCTGCACTAGTTGAGTACCTAACTAAACTAATGAACTATAGATACTCGTAATAAGCAGATATTTTACGTAGAAAACATAACTTGAAATAGCATTATCTAGTACTGTTTATGGACTGTAATAATAAGTATCACATGTCCGGCTGACCCCTTCCTTCCTTGTTCTCCTTAATCGGATAACAGTTCACTATAGGATCAATAAATAATAAAATTCTGTAAAATAGTAAATTAATAAGATAGAAATAGTAATTAATAAGATAATCCCTTCCTATAAAGAGTGCACAATAAGATATTATTACTAGTCAGATACCGCATGTTGCCATGTGATAAGAGACACAATAACTTTCTATTAGGTCTGTAATTACGGTAATTAACTTGTAACAACTTAATTACCGCAGGGAAATAAAAAAAGCATTCTCAAATCACATAATTTATTAAATTAAAAATTACTGTCGAGCCATTTTTTCAACGTAGTCCGTGACTGATGTTTTAAGAAACAGGCTTCCGTGAAGTGTTTAGAACACAGATAATGATACATTTTCGGAGTCCAGTTGACAACCTTCATATTTTTTAACCAAAGTTTGAGAGTGTAATCGGAGGGGTTCACCTGTAATTAAAGGAAACATTATAGTAGGTATGGGTAAAAAATTATAAATTATAAACATAGGTAATACGGGCTGGTGTCCGCAATGAGAATTATGAATCATAAGTGTTAAATAATTTATATTAATATTATTATTAGAGTCAAGAAACTCAAATAATAATAAACCTTGAAGCGTTTTGCTATTATTAGAGATCATTATAAAGTGCGTATCATTATTTTAACAATGATGAGCATGACTTTTGTTTTAGGTACAGACGCCAGCACATCAAGCTACTACAATCTGTCAAATTTCTTTAATAGATTTTCAACTTTATCGCTAAAGCATTTAAGGTTCAAGGTTGATTGGGAAAATTTGACAGTTTCGGGTAGCTTGACCTGCTGGCACATGGTACATCATAATATTACGAAAGTATCGATATGAATTTGGACATCCCTAACAAAAGTTATTGGTTATAAAAATGTTCGTAAAATCCCGTAAACTCGAATAGTTTACGTTTATTATTGTAAGAATACACTGTTTTAAGCGGTTTTCTAATAAGTATTTATGTTTTAGATTCACTTACTTGTGAAAACTGACACCACTGCCGTTTTCGTATCGTGTTTTACAATATACGCACGATTTCATGTTGGACGAACAATACAAGCTATGATACAATGACTGTCACCACTATAACACTTTAATTTATATCACAATCACAGTAAACACATTAGAAAACTTTTTATTCCGCAGAGACACTTAGCGTAAAATCAAATTTTGCAATCTTATTAGTTCTCAGAACTCTCACGTCTGTCACTGGGGGCGCACAGTGGATCCATACTGAAAATTAGTGGACATGGGCAACAAAGTTCCAATATCGATTCGATATTTTTTTATGTGATTCTTCATGATATTCCAGACAACTTTTACTCTTGTGAAATTTCTTCTAAAGTTGATCGTTTGTCTGAAAAAAAAAAAAATTAGATTTTTTTGTATGGAGCGAATCACGTTTATTTTTTTTTCTTCAATTGTACGAATATGTTAGGTGTATGGCGTGAGTATATGATAGCTAGGGTCATTCTCTATCCACGAAAAAATATATCAGCGCCGGCCATCCGCGGCCGCGCGAGTAATCATTCGGTAAAAAAATAATATTTTCTATGAAATTTTTTGCCTTTTAAAATTAATTCAAAGTCATATTTTCTGTCTCACTTGGCTGTTTTCACCTTTTTAGTTAAATATATAGTTTTAATTTTAATAGCACATAGGTACTCACAACTAGTAATTCTGGCAGAAATTTTGTTATTATTGCATGTTATCGGTGGCACCTGCATTGTGATTGATGACTCATTTGTTTGTGCGCTCGGCTAAGTGCATAACAAACGAGTCACCGAAAAATAATTGTCTCTGATTGGCTGTTATTTTTTAAACTACCTGCACATTATCTATTGTTATCGGTGGCACCTGCATTGTGATTGATGACTCATTTGTTTGTGCGCTCGTCTAAGCGCATAACTAATGAGTCATCGAAAAATGCTCGTCTCTGATTGGCTGAATAATTTTCAGTCATGTTAATATTATGTTCACTACTTGAGTAATTAACACTGACTATAAATACAAAGACATTCATTAAGTCCCTCTAGTTTCGCTCTTGTCGCTTATTTGTGAACACAGTGAAATACTTTTATTTTTATATTTACTTTAGAACTATGGCTGGATTTTGTACCAACCTAGATCTTTTTGTGAAATTAAGAAGTGGTGGTGATCTGAAAAATTATATGTTTCTATATGAAAGTATAATTTCTGTTTTGAATACCACAGTTTCTGATGAAGACAAAAACCTAATCAAGGAGTTCTGTCGGCTTTTTTGTGTAAGTCTAAATAAAAAGTGGATAGAGTCAAGTAGAAATCAAAAAACTTTTATGAATCGTGTAAATAATCGCAAGTGGTTGGAAAAAACATCAACTGGCCTGTTTGTGACAGTGTTGACCTGAGAAGTGAGTTGGGCTTTTCGGACGCAGCCTTATCTGAGTCAGTGGATATGAATTCCCATGTTCCTAATCTTGCAGTATGTACTACGGAAGCGGGAACATCTACAGAAAAGGAGCACAGAAAACCGTTCGAAGACTTAAGTAATAAGCAAAAAAAAAGACGTTCTACTTCCATAGTAGAAGAAAATTCCGAGGAAGAGTTGCAGCACTGGTACTTAACAAAATTGAAAGACAACGGCAAAACGAATCTGGCAAAAGTGGTCGAATACCTTTCCAGTAATCCAGAAACGCTATCCGAAGTACACGAGCGACTATTCAAAAAGCAGAGCCTAAGTACTGTCTCTGAAGATAAGTGTTTAGCTCTTTATACATCACTTGCGCTCACGAGATGGAAGTAGGTACTTAGCTCTTCGACAATTTCTGAAAGAAGAAAACTGTGCTGCCTTTCCATCTTATCCAAAGCTCGTTAATGCCAAGAAAAGATGTTATCCACCACAAGAGAGTATGGAGATTACCGAAAAAGGAGCTCAAATTAAATTGCAAGCGCTATTGGACCACACTGTGGAGAGGATTTTACTAGATGTGAATTCTGTTGATAGGTCTCAAAATGAAGAACTCAAGTTGACCTGGAAATGGGGGCTTGATGGTTCTTCGTCGCAGAGTAACTATAAACAGAAAACGTCAAACACAGATAAAGAGTTCGGTGATTCATCAGTAGTCATGATAAGCATCGTCCCTCTTCGGCTAGTGTCTGGCTCATCATCTGGGAATGAAAATATAGTTTGGGAGAACCCCACACCTTGCTCAACTCTGTACTGTCGACCAGTGAAGTTCACATTCACTTCGGAGACAGCTGATTTTATAAAGTCTGAAGAGTCGGAGATGAAAAAACAAATTGATGAACGAATATCTACACAGTGTGGAAATATTATTGTATCACATGAATTGCATATGACCATGATTGATGCAAAAGTGGCCAATATTATTGCTGAAGTCCCATCATTTGCAACGTGCCCCATTTGCTTGGCAAAACCAAGCGAGATGAATAATTTAAGCGACAAGAGCGAAACTAGAGGGACTTAATGAATGTCTTTGTATTTATAGTCAGTGTTAATTACTCAAGTAGTGAACATAATATTAACATGACTGAAAATTATTCAGCCAATCAGAGACGAGCATTTTTCGATGACTCATTAGTTATGCGCTTAGACGAGCGCACAAACAAATGAGTCATCAATCACAATGCAGGTGCCACCGATAACAATAGATAATGTGCAGGTAGTTAAAAAAATAACAGCCAATCACAGACAATTATTTTTCGGTGACTCGTTTGTTATGCACTTAGCCGAGCGCACAAACAAATGAGTCATCAATCACAATGCAGGTGCCACCGATAACATGCAATAATAACTAAATTTCTGCCAGAATTACTAGTTGTGAGTACCTATGTGCTATTAAAATTAAAACTATATATTTAACTAAAAAGGTGAAAACAGCCAAGTGAGACAGAAAATATGACTTTGAATTGATTTTAAAAGGCAAAAAATTTCATAGAAAATATAATTTTTTTACCGAATGATTACTCGCGCGGCCGCGGATGGCCGGCGCTGATATATTTTTTCGTGGATAGAGAATGACCCTAGCTATCATATACTCACGCCATACACCTAACATATTCGTACAATTGAAGAAAAAAAAATAAACGTGATTCGCTCCATACAAAAAAATCTAATTTATTTTTTTTCAGACAAACGATCAACTTTAGAAGAAATTTCACAAGAGTAAAAGTTGTCTGGAATATCATGAAGAATCACATAAAAAAATATCGAATCGATATTGGAACTTTGTTGCCCATGTCCACTAATTTTCAATATGGATCCACTGTGGGGCGCTTTGAATCGGCACAGCAAATAGCTGTCATTTTGTAAGGGATAGCCAGTCCAGCGTATTTTAATAGAGGTCAGTGTGCGCAACCTACCCAATCGACCCGACCAGTGGCGGTACAGCGACATCTAGGGAATGCAATCTCGTACGAGATTTCCGCCTAGCGAGATCTCGCGAGACTCAAAACCCAGTCTCGCGAGATCTCGCAAATTACGGGATCTCGCGAGATTGGGAGAATCGCAATTAAAACATATGCAAATGCTTGTTTTAAGAACTAGTAATTGACATGATATGTAATTAAATAGAAACTGCGTTGCTTAGTTATAAAAATAATGTAAGTTTTATTTTAAAAATCAACAGAGTAGGTTATTATTTTGTCTCTAACTCTAATAACATTTGTTTATGTTTATAATTATTATACCTACTGTAGCTAATCAGTTCAAATTCTTACAATATTGGTAACAAAACAATAATTATCTATATTTAGTCTTTTGTAAATTATTAC
This sequence comes from Brachylomia viminalis, assembly GCA_937001585.2. Lineage (NCBI taxonomy): Eukaryota > Metazoa > Arthropoda > Insecta > Lepidoptera > Noctuidae > Brachylomia > Brachylomia viminalis. The sequence goes on along the minus strand of OW443307.2, from coordinate 880,543 downwards.
TTTAGTTTCAATAATTAAGAGTAATAGGAACATTACTTATAGTAAATAAATACAACAAAACAAAAACTTAACTTCACAAGTTCTTAAATAAATGTTGTGAGATCGTATTAATCAAATAAAAGAAGTTTAAAGTAGAAGTCAGATGAAGTTAACAATGTTTCCATACTTCTAAAGAACTTTTATATTCACTGTACACTTTTGACATGGTTGGTAGTTAGTTGTATTGTAATTGTAGTGTAATATTTCTGCGAAACTAATTAAAACACAAAACTGTCTCCAAAACAAATTATTTCGTTGCAATTGTAAACAAACGCACGCGCGCCGCCTTGCAATATGAGCCGGACCTCGTCCCCCGCAAGCCCGCCTACTCCTCTTGTCCTGTGCCCGCGCCAGGCGCGGCCGCACGGCCGGCCCGGCCAGGATTCAGTTCGCTATGAAATACACGTCGTCACGCTGCATTTGTCGATCTCGTTATCTCGCGAGATCTCGTACGAAATTTGACGAGATACAATCTCGTAAAATATGGCCGGGATCTCGCGAGATCGGGATCTCGGCGAGACGAGATTGCATTCCCTAGCGACATCTAACGATTTTTTTAAGAAATACCAGTAACATAGTAGTACCGTATTGAGCTTCTTCCTTAGGGACAAAACTAAAGTAATTATTTTGAAAAAGAAATAAAACGTTTAAAAATATATGAGGCCTACATAAAAAACGCAAACATATCAAATAAACTTAATAAATTTTTGAAACATAGGACTACACTGCAATAAGAATACTTTTTTTGGTTAAGTTAGTCCGCGTATTAGGTCGGGGACACTTTGCAATACTATGGAAAACAACTATGTTACCATAAAACTCCACTTTGTTACCCTTAATTATCTTAAAATAGGCAAAATATTTAAATATAAATGTTAACAGAAGTAAAGGAAATATTACGGAAGTTTCGTGTATTGCGCAATATTTTTAAATTTTATGAAGAAAATGGCAAATCTAGATTTTTTTGTCTGGGGGACACAAAAACCTGCACTAAAAAGTAGAATGACCCAAAAACTATTTTTAAGACAACAATAATCATTTAATTTCTTATTCAAATGAAAATTTGTAACTTCTGTCGCTTTTGTGAATTGTGTGTGCTGACCACCCTAAGAAAGATGTCGGCACGTTACTGATACACATAATTTTCTCGTTCATATCGTCGTATAGTTGTGTTAATAAGTGTGTTGTAAAACAACAGCTAAATTGAAGTTCACGATTATTCAATTTAGCGGAATTTACAATACACATTAATTTCAACCATTCAAGTACGAAAATATTAAAATAAGCTATACATCTATAGCTATATATAGACCTATAGAGCGACTAGTTCGATGAACAACTACCAGGGCGGCGTTGCTGTCGCGCGATATAAACTAAATCGTGAAGTTAGCTCTCTATCTCATAAGTATACTGTACTCTTTGGTTTTAAGAGCAACAAGACTATTACAAATTGTCTAATGAGTAATTGTCTATCTTTCCAACAGGAATGACTTGAGTCTTGCTTTAAATGAGCCTGTGTACAGTAAGCTTTTCAACTCAAGCGGTATTTTATTAAATATCCTGATACTATGGAAGTGTGGACTATGTTTAACAATACCAAAACGCTGCATGATTTTATTTCCAAGGTCTTTTCTACGCTTTTTTCCCTTACCAGCCTGTCCGCATCTGTTTCGTAGTCATATGCACATTTGAACGAAATCTATATGTAAGTTCATAAAAACTTAATTTGCTCATATTATTATGGTCAATGCGGCATGTGTTATCATTTTCATCTCAAAATAGTTTTTCCAATCGGATAACTGTTACCTACTATTTCAAAATCACTTTCGCTTAGGTACCGTACTTTCACTTGAATCGGACATGTTTCAAATGATTATTTCTAAAGTAAATATTGCTTAGATAGATAGATATGGCCGATTGATCTATCGGTTAAGTATCTTTAGTAACTATCGCTTTGGCTTTCTCATACAAATAGCTATCCGTAGTAAACGATATACCCTCCCTTCGATAGATAACGTGGGCCGGTAAGATTCCTTAACCTCTGATAGATTATTGGTACGTTAAAACCAGAGATAGATAAAGGTCTCTGCACACAGCGGGCGCGGCGCGGCGGGACGGGACGGCGACGCGACACTGAGCAGTTGTAATGTACTAGATATTACGGACGACGCCACACAGAGCCGTCCCGCTCGACGCGACGGGCGGTAACCGTCTCTCTGTGTGGCGTCGTCCGTAATATCTAGTACATTACAACTGCTCAGTGTCGCGTCGCCGTCCCGTCCCGCCGCGCCGCGCCCGCTGTGTGCAGAGACCTTAAGTTTTTCTATCTCCAGTACGCTAAAATTGGTGATAAATACGATTATGGGTTCGGCCATTAGTCCGTCAATTGAGATACGGGCCCGTCCGTAAGAAGTTGATCGGTTAAAACAAGTGTCAAATTCAATTTTACGAATGGGCAAAAACATCAAGCGTGACAACTGTCATATCGTGTTGTCGTTCATTCTTAGTTCGGACTCTGAAATAATCTTATGTCCGTAGGTAACGAGTAAGTAACGCCCGTAACTTCGGCTGAAACTACGGATTTCGTGCTTAGGGATTAGATCCCCTATTTATTTTATTTTATTAATTCTAAGAAAACTTAAAGCTGAAAACCAATTACATGCAATAGCATGAAAGCCAATTACAAGTTTCTACTTATATAAACTTATGTATTAAATTGACAAAACGGTACAAACAGTGTGAAAGTTAAACATGGAAACAACTGAAGAGAACAAACAAATATAATAGTTATTTATCCAACATGTGATGTCCGTTACCTCAGCCAGATGTGGTCGAAAATGGTCATTTGAATCTTATAGATAATTAGTTTTGCGGCTTCTGTAATTGTTGCGCACATTTTTAAATTTGTTGCGCTTATAGTTTTTTAATTATTTCACAAAAACATTTCCTGCTGAGGTAACGTTACCCCAGCCAGACCTTTTTCTTTCTAATGGGAATATTTAAATAAATACTAGCTATAAAATTAGTTGTCTAGATGAAGTAAATGTTGTGCCTTATTTTGTATTTGTTCTTTCTTCGGTTGCGAAGTTATTCGAGATTTTGCTGGGGTATCGTTTTTGGTTTTGCTAGATCTTTGAAACGGTTAAGCGGATTCTTATCATATTTTGTACAAGACTTTTTTGGAATTAGTTTAAATTTGTTCTGCAATAAAAATACCAAAATAATACATAGCTTAAAGGTTATTTCATTAAATAGAAAAACACTTCAATTGGTCCCAGCACTCTCAATAAGAGGTCTAAAGACTTACTTTAAACATTATTGTGAAGCTTGTAACTGCCTTCAAATGTATGTGAAGTTTCATTAGTATCATGTAAGTATTTAACAAGTTATGATGATATTCAGTTCTTCACGAGCACGGTCATGATGCGCGCGGTGTTATTTGGCAACTGATAAGCCTGTATATGGATATATGAACTGAATGTTATGTCAATTATTAGTTGTGTAGTTCAGTTGTATAACAGTAAAATTTCAACGTCGTACATTGGATAATTAATGAGATAATACGATTAAAGTCATTAGGAAGTGAATGACCGTGGTAACCCGACCAAGTTTAGGTGGTTACGAAAAAGCGAAAACGTAGAACATTATGCTATCTTTTGAAATGTTTAGTATAATACACCTTACAATTTCGGTACAGACGCGTACACTGTTAAATACATAATGATATAATAATATCTGTACTATGAAAACATTATTATTATCTTCCAGTTGCACATACTTATCAAAAATCACCGATAACACGTCGTTCGGCGGGACGCGGGAGGGGTGGGGTGAAGGGGTAATTCATTGTTTGCATAACGCACTAAACATGCTCCATAATTACATAATTCATCTTGTAGAGTGCGCGTGCGCTTCGGCAGTTCCGTTTCCTGTTTTTGAAAATATTTATCGAGTGCGTGAGAGCTATTATTATAATAATAAGTGTGGCAAATTACTGTTAATGTGGAGTGCTTCTATTGATGATCATAATTATGGTGGGTGCTGCTTGATGAATTCACGAACAAGGTAAGCTTGCATAATGTAACTACAGAAATAGTAGCAAAATTATTATTAATATGTACATGTTGTTAGGTACTTATCTAAAACTGTATTTTTTTAAGGCTTAAATATTTGAATTTAGGAACTTACTTATTATTTTCTTTTTTTTCGTACTTAGTTATTACCTGGACTGGAATTCTCGACAATTATGACGACATATTTATCCTTCGATACATAGTACCTATAAAACAAAGTCGCTTCCCGTTGTCTGTCCCTGTTTGCTTGGATCTTTAAAACTACGCAACGGAATCTGAAGCAGTTTTTTTTAATGGATATACTGATTCAAGTGGAAGGTTTTTATGTATAGGTACATTGTCAACATATTATGCGGGCGAAGCCATGGGCGGAAGCTAGTTTGTAATAGACTTGAAACTTGATTAATGAAATTCATGACTTGGCGACCGATTTTTATCGTTATCAATGTCGGGAGTTATAGACGTGATAATAATAATAATAAAAAAATCGTCTCCAATCTTATGCAGTCGGAAGCAATGTGTTTTGTTATTAAATTAAACATGGCGAACACATATTTCACACTTTTTAGTATAGAACCTAAATCATGACCATTTGATCGACTGACGTAAGAATTAACAAAATCTGCCTACGCTTATGGTCTCTCTAGAGCGGCAACTAGATCTCTGTTTATGACAACTTTTGTGTCACAAAGTTATTTACGTATTTGGATACTCATTTTACGTGATGATCTGTGATTTTTTATACAAAAACCAACAAACTTTTAGAATTTACCTTTACACGTTGACTTTTTGAGATTGTAATTAGTTAAAAGTAATACTTACATAATTATTTGACTGCAGTTTAATATTACTTAATTTTATTATTTTTGATCTGTGATTTTTAAATAGTTTAAGTTCATTTTATGTGTATAAACTTAGGGAAAAAAATGTGATATTTGAAATGAGACAACAAAACAGTAGGACTAACTGTGAGCATTTTACTACATTGTGATTTCATTTAGTATTACCATTGATCTGTGATTTTAATTGATATAAGTGGGTATTAGTAGACATACGTAAGTTTAGTGTTAACTGAAAAAAACCGTTGTATAATTATTTATTGTCTGTGATCATTACACATTCCAATATTGTGTATACCTATTTAAATAAAAACTGTAACTGTGTACTGTGTTTACTGAAATCTATCATTTAAATAAAAAGTAATAGAAAATTCAAAAAAGCAAAATTACTATCTGTAATTTTAATCTGTGATTGTTTTTAAGTATAAGTTTATTAATACTTTAAAAGTTCAATTGAAATGATTATTTTACCTGTTAATAAAAAATCGTTAATAAACATTTAGTTTTTTTTAACACTTGTGTAAATGTCTGTACTAAATTTGTAACACTATCCTACATATTTTAGAAGGTAGCATAATGTTCTACGTTTTCGCTTTTTCGTAACCACCTAAACTTGGTCGGGTTACCACGGTCATTCACTTCCTAATGACTTTAATCGTATTATCTCATTAATTATCCAATGTACTACGTTGAAATTTTACTGTTATACAACTGAACTACACAACTAATAATTGACATAACATTCAGTTCATATATCCATATACAGGCTTATCAGTTGCCAAATAACACCGCGCGCATCATGACCGTGCTCGTGAAGAACTGAATATCATCATAACTTGTTAAATACTTACATGATACTAATGAAACTTCACATACATTTGAAGGCAGTTACAAGCTTCACAATAATGTTTAAAGTAAGTCTTTAGACCTCTTATTGAGAGTGCTGGGACCAATTGAAGTGTTTTTCTATTTAATGAAATAACCTTTAAGCTATGTATTATTTTGGTATTTTTATTGCAGAACAAATTTAAACTAATTCCAAAGAAGTCTTGTACAAAATATGATAAGAATCCGCTTAACTGTTTCAAAGATCTAGCAAAACCAAAAACGATACCCCAGCAAAATCTCGAATAACTTCGCAACCGAAGAAAGAACAAATACAAAATAAGGCACAACATTTACTTCATCTAGACAACTAATTTTATAGCTGGTATTTATTTAAATATTCCCATTAGAAAGAAAAAGGTCTGGCTGGGGTAACGTTACCTCAGCAGGAAATGTTTTTGTGAAATAATTAAAAAACTATAAGCGCAACAAATTTAAAAATGTGCGCAACAATTACAGAAGCCGCAAAACTAATTATCTATAAGATTCAAATGACCATTTTCGACCACATCTGGCTGAGGTAACGGACACCAACATGTGAGGAAAGTTCGTTTTTCCTATGAGTTTTGATTTTGAGTCTTGAGCGAACGAAGGATTGAAAAATAGAATCACGAGCGCAGCAAGTGATTATAAATTTCAATCCTGAGTAAGCGAAAGACTCAACAAAACGAATAGCAAATGAACTTGCTCACATCAACTCACATGTTGCATACAAAACTTTTCACCACTCCCAGCAAGAAAGTATTCAGTCATCATAGGTAAATAAATTAAATAGTCACAAAACAAATCAAAATAATTCTTTATTATAAAATAAAAAGAGCTGTTATTCATGAAAATATATTTTTTTTAAATATCTTTAAAACTTAACATAAAAAAATCAGGCAAGGTTAGTTTCTGAACGGGATCATTACTTTCCTCGCTGTTCAAACAGTGAGGAAAAACCAACTTTCCTCACTGTTTTCGTAGAGGAAAGACACTTCTTTCGTGCGGGAGTGGTGAAAAGTACATTACACAACTAAGTTAAACTTCAAAGAAAAGGTACTTAATATTTTTTTAATTTCTGAAAACTGTTTGTGAATAAATCAAGCTCAACATCCCGGCACACCATATTGAACATTCGACATGATCTTAAAATATATCAATTTTGCCTATAGGTAGTTTTCACAATAGGTACATGAAGGAGATGAGGTCTCCGAAGAAACACAGATGGTACACGAAGTCCAATCTTGGCCACCAGCTCAGGGACGTCAGTAGACCCGTTCATTATACTAAATAGGAAAGTAAGATCTGCAATTTTTCTTCGCTCTTGTAAAGGATGAATATTGTAATATATTAAACGTGTGATTTGTGACAAATGGATTAAATTTTATGACAAGATTGTAAAGAGAGCTTGTCCAGTGTGTTCTCCTATAAAAAAAATACAAGTAAAACAAATAAAAGAATTTCGGGCGCCGTGGAGATTGCACACTATGTTTTAATTCCGGATAGCTTACCTTCGTAGAGTCAGACTTTTAATCTGCCGGAGGTAGCTTTAATGTGAGATAATTAAAAAAAAGGAAATAACCTTGTTAATGCCTCATTTAATTGCCAGTAGCTTCCAAGTAAGTAAAACTATGACTAATGAAGATATCTCCCAGTAGCCCATAGTCTCCCAATCTCGGAAAAACAGACAATGAAGTACCTAGGTGTTGTTCTGGATGATAGACTTAGCTGGCGTCCCCATATCGACTTGACTACCTCTCGTGTTAGAAAACTTATATGGGCGTTTAAGAGGCTTCGACACGTGGCTAAGTTCGCACGGTATATTTTGCGCTGGCGCAGTCAATCATAGGCTACTGTATCACGGCCTGGGGAGGCGCTTGCAAAACATTTATGATCCACCTCGAAAGAGCTCAAAGATCTCTGCTAAAGGTTATGACCTACAGACCGTATCGGTTTCCTACAAGGGATCTTTATGAAAATTGTAAAGTACTCACCGTGAGACAGTTGTACCTTCTTAATCTCTCAATACAACAACATCAACATACACCAGTAAATCGCGCCACCAAAGTAAAGAGAACTATTACTCGTACGAACGTTTGTAGACCGGTATTATGTAAAACCGCTTCCGCCAGACGACAACACCTTTACATGACTACATACATTTACAATAAACTGAACAATACCCTTAACATAAACCCATTAACAACGAAGGAAACGAAAAGGAAAATCTCTGCGTGGCTGCAAACTCCGGATTACCATCAGACGGAAGACCTATTAAAATATCAGCACTCATGAAATAATGAACACGTACACACACCCCCACCCCCACACTCACACACCCACCCCCACACCTACACCCACATTCACATCTACACCCACACTCCCCCCCACACACACACACACGCATAACCACAACCCCATGCACGCGCAAAGATACTGCACACCAAAAGAGCAAGATTAATTTATTTTTAAATTACTGTTTTCTATATTGTTATTTTATTGCACAGTAAATAGATTAGTACCACAAATGGGCGAAGACACTGGCTCCTGTAACACAGGTCTCTACCTAGCTCAGGAGCCAGGGCTTCAAAAGAGTATGTAATACCTGTATTTTTACGTCAATAAAATATTTTTATTATTATTATTATTATATTAAATTACTATTATTATCATTATGATTGTGGCTATTGTTATTATTATTCCATCTTGTGATATTAAATAAAAGGAATAAAAATGGATTAATTAAACCTCCATAGACGGCGTCCAAACCTACACCCCGTCAGCCTGACCTCTCAGAATAGCAAATAAAAAGTAGAAAAAGGAAGAAAAAAAAAGGAAAAAGAAAAGACGCCGTGTCCCAGCTGTAACAAGATAGAAATGGGTTAGAATGTGGATTGTTTGGGAATCTCTTACGTGAGGCACGTGGCGTTCCACGAAGATAAACTCACCGTCCTTTCCAACAAAAATTACATTGCCTCAGCGCACCCAAAATCCACGTGGGCGACAATCTCTAAGGCAATTTTATAATATATGTAGGCCTGAAACAATAATTTGGAATAGAACACGCGCTATGTACTTGGACCAATCATTTTCAAAAGGAAACGAAATCTTACCAAATAAATTGAGGGTCGTTGCCTCGACACCTCTCAGAGGGTGTAACAGTGCCCTGCGCCATCAATAGGCCAAGGTAAGGGCTGGATGCCGCCGGTTTAGAAAAAAATATTTCAGAACATCCTGTCTAGTCAAGAAAAAATCGCAAAGTCCAGATGTCACGTTGACAGCTCGGTGACTCGGCGCGCACAGACAACCAATGACAGCTAAAGTGACTTTCCGAAATTACAAATTGATGAGAAGCATGTGACGATGTTTAAAACTCGTTACAATATGAAATTTCATACACCGACTAGTATAGTATTAAGAATATAAGTATTTGAATGATATTGAGTGTACCTTAAAAATCGCCTTTGAATACTTTCAAGGCCATTAATATAAATTTTTTATTTTGGATTCCTAATTTGAGAAGCAAATTCGAGATGGCTATGGACAAAAGCACAGTATAGAATCTTCATGGTTTTGACATTCTTAAACACATAGGAGACCCTAAAAATAAAACCCAACGCTTTAGAAGCCTTGTTGACTATATTGTCAATGTGCGCATCAAACAAAAGCTTTGAGTCAAAAATGACCCCCAGGTCCTTGATGATGTTGACTCTGGCAGTGGCAATTGAGTTATTCGATAATTTATAATCGTACCTAATAGGGCCTGTTTAATGGTACATTTTGAATGGTGGTTGTTTGCAGATGGGCGTGCGACGGTGACATGTCGCACTCTGCGGCCGCCGAGTGGCTGGCTCGGCGGCATCGGGCGACGCGTCTCGCTGCTGTTCTTCGGATCCATGCCGGCTCATGCAGACACGGTGAGAAATTCTTTATTAAACCATACAAATGCGTAAATAATTAAATAGTATCCTATTTTGCTAGTGCTTTTAATGAATGCTGAAATAGTGCATTAGGTATCTCAGCATTCATAAAAAAGAAAGCAGCAAATCGGCGGCGGCAAGTATCGTGACAATGAAATTTACATTATGCACTCGGCAGAATAGAATACTTGTTCGATGCAATAAGTGCAATCGACCACGTTTTGCTTATCTAGCGATACGATACGGCCGCACTAAGTGGGCCGTCGTGAGCTCAGTGCATAAAGAACAGCAACCGGGTGCATTAATTTCAATCATTTTAGCGATTAGCCCAAACATTACTTTAATAAACCCGTTAAAGTTGTTTGAGTATTCCCACCAGGTACCACTTAGTCGCGATACTCTTTATTATACGAGGCATGCCTTTTAAGTTCTGTCGTTTCCATATTTCCCGGCAATTTTGAATTTGGAACTGTTCTATATTCGAATGTGTTTAAATTTTGAATCTCAAAACAGTTGAAAGTATTAGGATTAATGCTATTGTTTAGCCACAGTGTCGATTGGAACCTGTCAGGTTACGTACGAAAATGAATATGTCTAAGGAAAATGTTCGTGCAATAATTTTCTACAACTTCAGAAGAGGCCTGACACAGCTTCAGTGTTTTGAAGAGCTAACATCTGTGTTCAGTGATGAAGCGCCATGTCTGCGGACTGTCGAACGCTGGTATTTAGAATTCCAGCGTGGACATACTAGTGTTAGTGACAAATCTCGCGAAGGACGCCAAAAATCCGCCTAAACTGAAGATAACATAATTGCTGTGAGACAACTAATTCTCGAAGATCGTCATGTGACGTATCGAGAGATAGAGGCTCTATTAGGCATCTCAGGGACAACCATTCAGAAGATCTTGCATGAAGCGCTTGGTGTGAGAAAGCTAGTTTGTCGTTGGATACCGCATCTGCTTTCCGACGATCACAAGGCGGCCCGCGTCAGATGGTGTAAGAAAACTCTGCAAAGGTTCAACCGAGGAGAGTCAAATCACGTCTACGACATCATCAGTGGTGACGAAGCGAGGATCTATGCCTGCGATCCTGATTCCAAACAACAATCTACAATCTGGGTCTTTCAAGACGAGGCAAAGCAGACTAAAGTTGTTTGTTCTTGAAGCACAAAGAAGATGGTGGCCACGTTCGTTGGAAAAACCGGCCATATTGCGACTATTGCACTTAATGATCGTAGAACTCAAAGCGACGCATCATCCTGCACCACGACAACGCAAGCTCACACAGCGCTCGTCAAACGATTGAGTATTTGAAGCAGGAAAAAGTAGAAATTCTTGACCATCCTCCATATAGTCCTGACCTAAGCCCTAACGATTTCTTTACATTTCCTAAAATTAAGAAAAGTCTTCGTGGTCAAAGGTTCCAGTCCGGTGAAGAAGCAGTCGACGCTTTCAAGTCAGCCATTTTGAACACCCCCACCTTAGAGTGGAATAAATGTTATAATAACTGGTTTGAGCGAATGGAAAAGTGTATTAAGCTACGTGGTGAAGGTACGTACGATGGTTACATAGGGTGACACAATGGGCGGTCTTATCGCTAAAAGCGATCTTTTACAGACAACCTTTGGATGACAGTGGTGCCGATTCTGTTGTACACCGAACTAAACTAACTAAACTACCACTAAAATTCCTTACTTTTGGCTATGAGAATCTTAACGCTATTCTGCAAAATAAAATCTCTAAATTTAAAAATAATTTTGACACATCTAAAATCAAATTTGGCAATTGCGACTCCACGTGATACTTGTTTGCCGTACCACGTGATTTTTTTTTAGAGCCAGTGTCACGCATTATTTTGCAGCCTCGACATGTTTTGTATGGAATTTTTCACTTTTTGTATGGAAAATATGAAGTATTTTTTTTTTTACCAACTCTTTGGATTTTATATGTTCCGGGGTTTTATAAAGGGGGTCGAAATTTTCATTATTTTTGCGATAGGATAGGACACACCGTTTTCGAGATATAAGCAAAAGAAAAGAAAAAAAGATACAGTACTGTTTTTGCATCTGAAGTCGAGGTGTTGGTGTGAATTTTAGTTCATGACAACTAATTTTATTCCACACCTTTTTAATCGCGATTAAAAACAGGCAGTTAGTTACGACAATCAAAATGTTTGGTGTTAAACGTAAAATTCAGAATAGCAAAATTGCCATTTTCACTAAATTATAATCTCAGTGCCATCTTAGTGCTGTGAAACTAAAATTTGGTTAAGTTGTGTCACTTTAGTCAATTTCAGAATGGGAAATCGTCGTTTGACAGGAATAAAAATGTGATTTTGGTGATTTTTAGTCTAGTTTAGAGAATTTTGTGACAAGAGAATCGGCACCAATGTCATGATTACCGCCGTTTTTCTAACGCTAAACAACTCTAAACATACATATATAAACTCATGCCTTAGGGCCATCGCACACTAGAGACACGACAGTCGTTAGTCAGACTTGTTGCCGTGCAGTTGTTGTATGCATTGGACAGCTTTGACTATGAGACGTGTTTCAAATGTGCGCGTTTAGTACTTTTTATTATACCATAGTCTGTCTTGAGACTGTCGTGACTATAGTCTGCTCTCAGCCTTACTTACTACGTTTGCTTGGTTTACGTTGATACATTTGGTCATACACGTACGCCGCCGCTTGGAGTGAGTATCACGCACCTGACTTTTCTGAACTAAATAAAAAATAAGCATGCTTTTGCTGATAGTCCAGTAGGGATATAATATTTTTTTCCACAAATCCTTCGATAATTCAAAAGTTTTTTATTTTCGCTGAGTGGATAAGTTTAGTGAATTCATTGCTATGTACAAAAATGCTAACAGTTTAGAGTTATATGCAATAGGTATTAATTAAGTATTTCCTATTATTTCGTGTTATAACAATATTAGATATTATTAAAATTCAAATCTTTTATAAAAAGGAAACTATGCCAGAATGCCTATTATACTGTCAAAGACTATATTGAGGACAAAAAGGCTTGGGATTGAGTTGCTCCAATAAAGCACAGGCAATGTTAATTTATTTAATTTCGCTAACTATTTTTACTTTTAATCTTTACTTTAAGTATCTATACTTATTTACATATACAATGACACTAATATTTACTGTATAAAGTATTATATTATTTAAAATTATTGTGAATGTGAGGACTATGTGTGTTTTTGTTCCAGTTTTAATCATGTTCTGGCAGTTTGAGTAGCTGATGCGGCCTACCCAAATGTCCTTTCTTTGGTATTGTTCGTCGAATCGTTGAGCTCCTTAAGTTCTGAGTTGAGCTGCACGGTTACTGACAAATGCGTGCACTGACTGGTCAGGTCCACTCATTCTGTGTGGTTCTTTCCTCAAAAGACCATTGCAGACACCGATCTACATAGCCTTCACATGATCTGACCAAGATTTTGTCTGGACTTTAAAAGAGACTGTGACCTCTCAGTTTGTTTCGGCCTTTCTTCTCAGAGTAGTCGGATAGGAAACGCCGACCTCATCTAGTTTAAAAAAAAAATATGATTGACGTGTAAAAGTGTTTGTTCAAACCTACTTACAGAAATAAAATCATTTATCATTTAGAAAATTTAAATTAAAATACTATAGTGGTTCTTTGTAAGTACTATCTAAAGGATATATTAGTGAAAATGTTAACATATAGGTACTGCGGAACAATAGAAACCTGAAAATGTCCCGTAACTCACACTATAAAAATTTAAGTTTTTCAAACCATTTCTTATACACGAATAATTTTACATCGTTCTGGAGCCGAAACACAGTAACTCCAGACGATTAATAGTTACTATTCGCATTGTCATAATTTTTTTAAGACATCTAATATAGAAGTTAGAAATTTATCACTTTTATTCTGTCATTCGAGTTAAATATTAGTAGCCCTTCCACTATTTCATTCTTAACGCAACATTGTATGCGATCCACTCGGTGATGACGTAGCGCGGGACAGCTGTGCAACGGACGTTGGACGAATAACCTGCTGCAAGTAGGTATTTTATTTCAGGTAGGTACGATTTAGGTTGGTGAAAATTCATTTACCTCCGTTATCTCTCGTTTGTATTGGAACCTAATTGGACGCACGGCACGGTGTTTACCACTATCACATCTCCTCGTAAACGAAAGAAATTAATTGAAATTTCATTCACTACTCTCGCATCACGAAATCACTAGTAATCGTACGGTCTATTACCTCAACTAGACATGACGAGTACGCTTGTGAGTTTTATTTAAGGCCTTGAATCGAGTGTCCACCAATCGAGCTAATAGGTACTTAATAAGCATACAGCTACCTACCATAATAAAATTATGATGAATAAAAATAATACTGCCCTAACCAATTTTTACAATGTTGCTTGCGGCGGCAACACAAAGGCATGCAATTCAAACAGATAAATGAATCGTATCTGTCAAATAGAGTTCATTATAAGTTGGTGGTGCCCTATTTTATGAAAATATTGTACCGAATTAAGACCTTATTTTTATAAAGTTAACCGCTGAATTCGGTTGTGCATCAATTCTGTGGCTTCTCAGAATAATTTTAGTAAACTGCGTACCTACGTTGCTTGTACCTAGTTTGGTGAAATTTCGATTTGTTACCGTTTACGGTTAAGAAATAAAGTCTGAATTCGCTTTTCGTATTTTTATTTGTGTACCTATTTTATCTATTGCGTGTTAGCGGCGATCGGCGACCTCTATGAACTAGGTACCTCAACGTACACATAGATAAAATAGACATAGTACTACAGCCATTATGTTCAGAGTATAAATAAGTTTAAATCCGCTTAAATAGTGGCGGTACGTCCAAATGGCAAGCAGGAATTTTAATGTAATAAAAAGTTTTTTTTTTTTTCAGTAGGTAGGTACATTAATACTAGAAATTTGCTAGCAAGGATATTATTGAGGAACCTCCTTGTCCTCCCACGGTCAAAAAAGATTGTTTTGATGTAGGTAGGTACACAGTGAACAAGATGTCCACCTTTCACTATGGTGTTCAGTCACCAGTCGCGGTCATCAGTACCTACTTGCACTTTGTTGCTGTTGATACCTAAGTACCCGCGACAATAATAAATCGTTTGATTCCGCATTCATAACCATTGTTTGATTTAAATTGCGTTTATCTACATACCTATCAGTTAAATAACTCTAATTTTTCCTTCATAATTTCTACGGGCTTAGGACTGTCGCGTCAGTAATAAGTAAGTACATGTTTCGTATCTAAGTAGGTAAGTACTTACTTACTTGTAGGTCTAGGTACCCTTTTATTCACTTCACTTTTCACAATATTAAAAGCGTCCACTGTCGCACTTCTTAAGTCATCTCGAGTAGTACGCTAATCGGAAGAAACTAGTCGAACCACACATAAAAATCTACCATAGCCCAAAACTCCAATTTTTGGCGCGTAATTATTAGGTTGCGCGTGCGTGACCTAATACAACGAAACGCGAGACAATACTAGAAAGGAATGTAAGGGGCCGGGGGCGTGGCTTACGGATCATGCTGTCTGATCGATGAATGAATTTTACAATGGGTACCGTTCGCAAGTGTTGCAGTTCGTCGATACGTTTTACACATAATATATGCATTGATCGCAAGGAAGCGTTACTGCGAGTTCTCACTATTACACAAAAAAAAACGATAAATTAGATTTTTCGTGATTTTGTTTTATTGTAACTTAATTGAAAATAATAGTCCCAATCGTTTTGAGTTCGATGATCGTGTATATGGCTTTCGGTTCCAGAACGACCTAAAATTGACCGTGTATAATAAAGCTGAGGGAGTCGATTTCTCGCCGTGCACAAGAACTCGGCCTTTCGCAGACTTCAACATGGCGAATTTTGCGTCGGGACTTGGGCCTACACCCGTACAAGATCCAACTGACCCAGGAGCTCAAAGTGAATGACCATAGACAACGCAGTTGGTTCGCTGACTAGGCTACAGAACGTTTGAAAGAGGACCCCGATTATGGCCGAAAAATCATCTTTAGCGACGAGGCGCATTTTTGGATGAATGGTTTTGTTAATAAGCAAAATTGCCGTATATGGGACGACCACAACCCACATGAGGTTCACCAGGTGGTAATGCATCCACAAAAAGTTACTGTTTGGTGCGGATTTTGGTCCGGCGGCGTCATTGGTTCGTACTTCTTCGAAAACGATGATGGCGAGGCCATTACTGTCAATGGCGAGCGCTACAGATCAATGATTCAGAATTTCTGTTGGCCTGAATTGAACGATATGGACGTGGACAACATGTGGTTCCAACAAGACGGCGCTACGTGCCACACAGCTAACGACACAATGGACATTCTCATCTGCGTGAACGGTTCGAGGGTAGGGTTATCTCTCGCAGAGGTGACGTGAATTGGCCACCAAGATCGTGCGATTTGACCCCGCTAGACTTTTTCTTGTGGGGTTTTCTCAAGCCGCAGGTCTATGTCATTAGGTATATGTCAAGCCGCAGGTCATTAAGCCTTATATTAACACGGAAACTTTTAATAAGTATATTGCTACTTACTCTAGAATTTTTAAGAACACTTGTAAGGCAGCCAAAGCCTTATACATTAGCAACAAGGTCAAATCAGCAGACAATAAAATAAAGACTGTTTGGAAAATTATCAATAATGAAACGAACAGGAACAAAAAGCATAATTCTGATTATACACTGGAGACGACACGTGGTCTCATTTGCGATAGCAAAGAAGTTGCTCAAGAATTTGTAAATTTCTTTACCAGTATCCCAATTAAAACTACTGACACTTTAAATTCCTCGCCCACGCTCGCTTTTGATTTAGTAAGGGCGAACGTTTCGGTCTGCCCGATTGAATTTAACTTTAAGCATATTAACCCCATAACAGTAATAAAAGCTTTTAAGCAAATCAAGATCAAATCGACTGAAGATCTTTGGGGAATGTCCATTAAAGTCTCTACATCCATAATTGACACTATAGCGCCTTACTTAGCCTTCATATTTAATTTGTGTGTGGATGAAGGAGTCTTCCCGGATTTAATGAAATACAGTAAGGTAATACCACTTTTCAAATCCGGGGACAGTAAAGACACCAATAATTATAGACCCGTATCCGTGTTGCCAGTTTTCAGCAAGGTATTTGAAAAGGTAATGCTTAATCAAATGCTCATTCATTTTAACACCAATAAAATTTTACACAATCAACAGTATGGTTTCACCAAGGGACGTTGTACGACTGACGCCGGGGTCACCTTATTAAAACACATATTTACGGCGTGGGAAGAGGCCCAAGACGCCATAGGAATCTTTTGTGACCTCTCCAAGGCATTTGATTGCGTCGATCACGAAACCTTGCTCTTGAAACTTAAGCATTATGGACTTGGAATACTTGCGCTCAGTCTAGTAAAATCTTATTTAAAGGATAGGCAGCAGCAAGTTCAAATAAATGGTGTCAATTCACTTAGTTTAAAAGTAGAAATGGGAGTTCCACAAGGCTCGATATTGGGTCCTTTCCTCTTTTTAGTGTATATTAATGATCTACTCCATTTATTAAAAAATCAACCACAAATGGTGTTATTTGCTGACGATACTTCTTTAATTTTTAAGGTAGAAAGAAGTGCTACAAATTTTGACGACGTTAATAACGCCCTAATGCAGGTCCATAATTGTTTCACTGCTAATAATTTAGTATTAAATGGGAAAAAAACTAAGTGTATACGATTTTCTTTACGTAATGTCAAAAGTAGTGATTGTGAGATAGTATTGAATCAAGAGAAACTAGAATTCGTCGATAAAACTGTTTTCCTGGGGATCACGCTCGACTCGAGGCTACAATGCGGTTCTCATTTAACATCTCTGGCGGGACGGCTAAGTTCAGCAGCATATGCTGTCAGAAAAATCCGTCAATTTACCGATGTAGATACCGCGAGGCTAGTCTATTTTAGTTACTTTCATAGTATCATGTCTTATGGTATTTTACTTTGGGGACGGGCTGCAGACGTCGATTCTATTTTTATTCTGCAGAAAAGAGCCATCAGAGCCATATATAATCTCCGCAGGCGCGATTCTCTAAGGGAACTGTTTAAGGTTATTAAGATCTTGACGGTACCTTGTCAATATATCTATGAAAACATCATGTACGTAAGAAAAAATGTACATCTTTTTACTAAAAGAGGTGATAGACATAATTATAGTGCCAGAAATAGGGACCTATTAGTTCAACCAGGTTTCAGACTGGCTAAAGTAGACTCATCTTTCATGGGGTACTGTTTAAAATGTTACAATAAAATACCTCCCCACATACTTCAACTGAATGAGACGAAATTCAAAGTTTGTATAAAACGCACACTATGCAGCCAGGCATATTATAAGTTGGGGGATTATATCGCTGATAAAAATGCCTGGCTCAATGCTGGTCATGCTCCACAACCTCAACTAATTGATTAACATTTGAAAATACTGTTATAGCTGCTGAAGATTGTAAGACTACCTTTGCTTTGTATAAACTCAATCTCCTTTGTATTATATAATTGCATAGGACAAGTGTGAGTACTATGTACTATCGAGCTACCATTTACCGGGTAATGTCTTTCATTGACTTGAATGTGCCCTGGCGGCTGATAGATGTCATGCTCACTCAAATGTCTCGCTGACGGTGGCGCGTGTGTTGGATCATTTAGCTCCCTTCAAAATGGTTGAGCTGAATGGTGCTGATCCATGCGTCGCCACGGCTTATTTTAATTATTTTATTATGGATTATTTTGTTTGAATTTATATTAGCTGTACACTGGACACTCAATGTGTACGTCTTATTTACATCGTTCTCACATATAATTATACCTATATACAAGATTATTGATGTAACTAATATTTATGTAACAATATAAAATAAACAATATAAAAGAGTGTCCATGGAGTTTCTTGCCCGTTCTTCTCCATAGGTACCTACTACGCTTTGGAATGGGTAACTAGCTTCATATTTCTGACTGACCGACCACTTGACAATTCAAAAGTGCCTGTAAATGGTTTAATTGAAATAAATGCTTTGAGTTTAAGTTATGCCAATAATCAGCAATCAACCGATGCCCTGAAAGTCAACATAACGCAGGCCATCGCTCAGATTCAGCCGGATCTATGCAGTAGAGTAATTGAAAGTTGGACCTCTCGGATCCGTGCCACCATTCGAAGCCGCGGTGGACATTTAAACGATGTCATATTTCATAAATAATGGCATGAATGGGCCTTTCAAATAAAAAAAATCATTTCTTTAATATCTCACATACAGCTTGTTTTATTTAATTTCAACATCGACCCGTCCTTATTGAAAGACCCTTTACATAGCAATTAATTCACTAAGCTTATCCACTCAGCGAAAATAAAAAACTTTTGAATTATCGAAGGGCATAGTCTTCTGGCTACTGGACTATGAATGTTTATTGTATTGTTTCAGAAACTAGTAGGCGTGGTAGTGCTCCCAGGCAACGAGGAGTCCGAGAGCACCATAGCGCTGGTGTCGGGAGGGCCGGCGCTGCAGCTGTGGCGCGGTTCCGAGCTGCACGAGCACTCGCTGCGCCGCGCGCTCACCGAGGCACACGCGCGCACGCACCTGGCGCCGCACGGTGAGACACTAGTAGGTGTAGTAGTGCTCCCAGGGGCCGCACGGTGAGACACTAGTAGGTGTAGTAGTGCTCCCAGGCGCCGCACGGTGAGACACTAGTAGGTGTAGTAGTGCTCCCAGGCGCCGCACGGTGAGACACTAGTAGGTGTAGTAGTGCTCCCAGGCGCCGCACGGTGAGACACTAGTAGGTGTAGTAGTGCTCCCAGGCGCCGCACGGTGAGACACTAGTAGGTGTAGTAGTGCTCCCAGGCGCCGCACGGTGAGACACTAGTAGGTGTAGTAGTGCTCCCAGGCGCCGCACGGTGAGACACTAGTAGGTGTAGTAGTGCTCCCAGGCGCCGCACGGTGAGACACTAGTAGGTGTAGTAGTGCTCCCAGGCGCCGCACGGTGAGACACTAGTAGGTGTAGTAGTGCTCCCAGGCGCCGCACGGTGAGACACTAGTAGGTGTAGTAGTGCTCCCAGGCGCCGCACGGTGAGACACTAGTAGGTGTAGTAGTGCTCCCAGGCGCCGCACGGTGAGACACTAGTAGGTGTAGTAGTGCTCCCAGGCGCCGCACGGTGAGACACTAGTAGGTGT
Source organism: Brachylomia viminalis (assembly GCA_937001585.2). Lineage (NCBI taxonomy): Eukaryota > Metazoa > Arthropoda > Insecta > Lepidoptera > Noctuidae > Brachylomia > Brachylomia viminalis. Next base: position 860,594 of record OW443307.2, on the reverse strand, counting down.
AGTAGTGCTCCCAGGCGCCGCACGGTGAGACACTAGTAGGTGTAGTAGTGCTCCCAGGCGCCGCACGGTGAGACACTAGTAGGTGTAGTAGTGCTCCCAGGCGCCGCACGGTGAGACACTAGTAGGTGTAGTAGTGCTCCCAGGCGCCGCACGGTGAGACACTAGTAGGTGTAGTAGTGCTCCCAGGGGCCGCACGGTGAGACACTAGTAGGTGTAGTAGTGCTCCCAGGGGCCGCACGGTGAGACACTAGTAGGTGTAGTAGTGCTCCCAGGCGCCGCACGGTGAGACACTAGTAGGTGTAGTAGTGCTCCCAGGCGCCGCACGGTGAGACACTAGTAGGTGTAGTAGTGCTCCCAGGCGCCGCACGGTGAGACACTAGTAGGTGTAGTAGTGCTCCCAGGGGCCGCACGGTGAGACACTAGTAGGTGTAGTAGTGCTCCCAGGCGCCGCACGGTGAGACACTAGTAGGTGTAGTAGTGCTCCCAGGGGCCGCACGGTGAGACACTAGTAGGTGTAGTAGTGCTCCCAGGGGCCACACGGTGAGACACTAGTAGGTGTAGTAGTGCTCCCAGGCGCCGCACGGTGAGACACTAGTAGGTGTAGTAGTGCTCCCAGGGGCCGCACGGTGAGACACTAGTAGGTGTAGTAGTGCTCCCAGGCGCCGCACGGTGAGACACTAGTAGGTGTAGTAGTGCTCCCAGGCGCCGCACGGTGAGACACTAGTAGGTGTAGTAGTGCTCCCAGGCGCCGCACGGTGAGACACTAGTAGGTGTAGTAGTGCTCCCAGGCGCCGCACGGTGAGACACTAGTAGGTGTAGTAGTGCTCCCAGGCGCCGCACGGTGAGACACTAGTAGGTGTAGTAGTGCTCCCAGGCGCCGCACGGTGAGACACTAGTAGGTGTAGTAGTGCTCCCAGGCGCCGCACGGTGAGACACTAGTAGGTGTAGTAGTGCTCCCAGGCGCCGCACGGTGAGACACTAGTAGGTGTAGTAGTGCTCCCAGGCGCCGCACGGTGAGACACTAGTAGGTGTAGTAGTGCTCCCAGGCGCCGCACGGTGAGACACTAGTAGGTGTAGTAGTGCTCCCAGGCGCTGAGCTGCACGAGCACTCGCTGCGCCGCGCGCTCACTGATCACCAACAATTCGTTTGTACATCATGTACTTTTAATAATGCATACTTTGTAAGTTCCTCATGTACTACCAAATACCTTTACATCCCTGAATAAATTATTATCTTACAACTGGCAGGTGACCTGAACAGCCTGGAGATCATGGCGCTGGACGTGCGCGCGAGTGGCGACAGCGCCCTGCTGCTGCTCATAGCCACCGTCAACGTGGCGCGCTCGCCCGAGATGAGATATGCTATCGGTAAGTACACCACACTTTAACCAGACTCAAAGCATTTATTTCAATTAAAACAATTTATAGGCACTTTTGAATTTTTAAGGAGTCGGTCATTCAGAAATATGAAGCAAATTGCCAATTCCAAAGCGTAGTAGAACGGGCAGGAAATTCCATAATACTCTACTAAATCTTTTTTTTTTATTGGTTACATCATCCAAGTTAAATATTATACATACAGGTGGTCCAAATAGGTGACGTTAATTTAAAAAATGTAGATTCCTCATACCTAGGAGTATCCGGAAATACCCCATATGTTCCGCGATGTTTGATAGTTTAGGAGATATGAATATTTTTTTGAATTTTTGGAGAAATTCTGCGTAGACTTCTTTAAAAATTTATAGCTTTTTTTCGACACGCAATTTATTTTTATTTTTGTGCAATGGGACTGGGACTATCATGAAATACACTTTTATGTATAAAGAAAAGTATCTTCCTAACATTAGAGTAAGATACAATATCTTACTCTAATATTAGGAAGATATTTTTCTTTCTTTCTTTTTTTTATCGAAAATGAGAAATTTACATTCTTACGATTAAAAGTTGATTTTCTTTTTCAATTTTAAAAATGTTAACAAATGTTTCAGGTTTTACTAGTAATTTTACACGAAATATTTTAAAGAGGTACTAAATTGTCACGTAAATATTCCTTACGTTAAAAAAAAATTTAAATGAAGTCATCAAAATATAAATTATAGCAATAAAGGTATTTAAAATGTCAATTACAAGAAAAAAATCAAGGTACAGTTATAAACCTTTGTCATTCAAGAAGTCATTTACAGAGTAGTAACATTTTTGTAATAGCAATTACGGGCGATAACAGTTATACGAGGGTCATTCAATAAATACTTAGCCTACAAAAAGTAAACGAAAATTTTGGAAAAGTGGCAATTTATTTTTCAACATAGTTTCCTTTTAGTTCGATACACTTAGCCCAGCGATGCTCCAACTTTTTTAACCCGTCCGAAAAATTGTTTTTGTCAAACTCTGCAAAATAGGCCTCCGTGGCGGCGATGACCTCCTCATTTGATCCATATCTATTCCCGGCGAGTGATTTTTTCAGATTAGGAAACAGAAAGAAGTCACAAGGGGCCAAATCTGGAGAATACGGTGGATGGGGCAGCAACGCCCCAACGTAAGCGTTGGCGTAATTCGACCAATTTGGCCATGGCAACGGCAGACGTGTGAACCGGTGCGTTGTCGTGGTGAAACAGCACTTTTTTCTTCGCCAGATGGGGTCGTTTTTTCTTTAATTCGGCGTCGAATCGGCCCAATAAATCGGCATAGTAAAGCCCTGTAATTGTTTTACCCTTCTCGAGGTAATCGATGTAGATCACACCTTGTGAATCCCAGAAAACGGTGGCCATAACTTTTCCGGCCGATTTTACAGTTTTCGCCTTCTTTGGAGCACGTTCCCCGGTCTTTTTTTTTTTTTTTTTTGTTTGTTGTTGTATCTGCAATCAGTGAGTTTCACTATAAGCAGATGTTTTGGGTGATGTATTGGCGTGTAGAGTGTGCTCCTCAGTAGGAGCAACCCCTCATTAATTGTTTTGCAAGATAATATCTTTCCTCTTCAGACGCTTTACGTAGCTGCGCATTGTGAGCTTCGTTGCCAGTGTATTGGGGTGACTCTTTAGTCTCCCTGTATCTTGTTGTTACACTCTGGACTTCCTCCTTCACCGTTGCAATCTTAGCATGCTCGTGGAGTTCCGCGACAGTAGTAAACCATGGTGCAATGCATATGGTTCGTAGGATTGAGTTTTGCATCCTTTGGAGGCATGTTATGCTGGAATTGCAAGCACTCCCTCAGAGCTGGATACCATACATCCACATGGGCTTGAGTACTACTTTGTAGATTAGTAGTTTATTGTCTATTGACAATTTGCTGTTTCGCCCTAGCAGCCACAGTAGGCCCTTGAATTTTAGGTTTAGTTGGTCTCTCTTTTTCTTTATTTGCTCACGCCAGGTCAGGCGCCGGTCTAAATATAGGCCTAGGTATCGCACGCTATTTAGGTGGGGCAAGGTGGAATTCCCTTGTTGGACTGGCGGACAATTGCCTTTTCAAAGCGTGAACGTAACTTGCACAGATTTGGATGCACTTGCTTTTATGCGCCACTTTTGCAGCCACGTTGTAATTTTATCCAAGCCTTTTTGTAGGGTTTCTGTTGCTGTGACTGGGTTTTCGCTACTGGCAAGAATGGCGGTGTCATCAGCAAAAGTAGCCGTGGTTATGTTGTCCACCTCAGGAAGGTCGGCCGTGAATATGGTGTACAGCACAGGTCCCAGCACAGAACCTTGAGGTACACCAGCATGTATTTAGTGGAAGTCAGATGTGGCATCTCTTTCTTTAACCTGAAATATTCTTTCTCTCAGGTATGATTCGAGTATTCCGAAGTAGCTGTGTGGGAGACAAGTCTTTATTTTACAGAGGAGTCCATCATGCCACACTCTGTCGAAGGCCTGTTGGATATCCAAAAAAGCTGCCGAGCAGTACTGTTTTTCTTCGAGTCTTTCTTATCTTTTCGTACACCCTGTGCACCTGTTCAACGGTAGAGTGTTGCTGGCGGAATCCAAATTGGTGATTGGGTATAAAGTTATTTTCTTTATTCTTCGTAAGAGCAGCTTTTCGAAAATTTTTGACAATATTGGGAGAAGGCTGATAGGTCTATAGGAGCTGACATCACTTCGTGGTTTGCCATCTTTGTGAATAAGTATGACCTGTGAGACTTTCCATAGCTTCGGGAAGTATTGTACTCTTAGGATGCCGTTGTATAGGGTTGTCAAAAAGACAATCGCCTTTTTTGGAAGTTGTTTGATTACTTCTTTGGTAATGAGATCAAACCCTTTCTCTTCTTCTTCAAAATCTTTCAATTCTGTAACAACTTTCCAGACTTCCCGCACAGAGACAGGTTTTGGTGGAAGAGACATTTGGTAATCTTGGTTCAGGATAAGATGGACTTCCTTCTCTGACTCGCTTTGGGCTGGGTCATTTGGCTTGAATACTCCAGCCAAATGCTCACCAAACATATCAGCTTTCTCTTTTGAAGTTCTTGCCCAGCCAGTGTTACTTTTTAAGGGGGGATTAGTTGTTGGTGGCCTGTCATAGTTTTTGGTAAATTTCCACAACGAGTGGCTAGTTGAATCGTTTGCAGTTAGTGATTCTAGTTGCGATGTTAAGATGTTTTCATCCCAGTCTTGTATCATTTGTTTCAGGTCTTGAATTGCTTGATTAAATTTGGTTTTGTCCTCTCTGGTCCTGCTTTGATGCCACACTCTACGCATTCTCCGTTTTTCTAGGATTGCCATTTTTATTTGCAGCGGGTAATTTATAATTTTGTCATTGTTTTTCACGTCTGGTGTACTAATCCAGCATGCTTTTTGAATGAGAGCTGTAAGATATTTAGTGGCATCTTCTATTTCATCAGCTGTTTTTAAGGCAACATTAGTCTTGATGTTATTTTGAATGTAGTCTCTGAAGGAATTCCAATCAGTATTTTTATTGCAAAGGGTCTCGGGCTGTTCGTATTCTATTATTTTTGTGCTTATGGTTAGTAGCACTGGCGTGTGGTCGGAAGAGCTGTCATAACATGATTCGGCTTTCAGATATATTTTCGATACACCTTTTGTTATAAAAAAGTCCAGGAGGTCAGGTGTTTTATTACAGTCGGCCGGCCAGTATGTTGGCTCTGCTGAGGAGATAACGACTAGATTATTGCTGTCGACGCTCAGTTTCAGCTGTCTGCCTCTAGTTGTGGTTAATCTAGAGGCCCAGTAAACATGCTTAGCGTTCCAGTCCCCACCTGCGATATATCTATTGCCAAGTGATTGGAAGAAGTTTGTGAACATTGCTTCATTAATTATGTGCTTGGGTGGGCAGTACACAGCAGAAACGTTGAGGTATCCAGTTTCGTCTTGAACCGCTACTGTAGTAGCTTGTATATGGTTAGTTTTATAGCTTGGCATTTCGTGATGTTTAATGGATTTCTTTACAATTAATGCGGTTCCAGCGTGGCCTGTACCATCCGGATGATGTGTGCAGTAGCATTGGTAGTCTTTGAATTTTATTGAGCTTCGGGTAGTGCAGTGTGCTTCCGATATTAGTAGAATATCTAGTTTGTGCTCATCCATTAGTAACTCTACTTCCCGTTTATTTGGAGCGAGACCGTTTACGTTCCAGGTAGTTCTCCGGTCTGGATCCATTGTTTTGATTGCTCCTTGGTCTCTGGTGTGTACCAGTGGATCCAGGTTTAATCGACGGTCACAAAACTCCGCTGGATTCCGCTTAAACAGCGCCAAACACGTCTCCGATGAGGTCTCACGGTTGCGCTTGTTTTCCGGTGTGAGTAAACGCGGCACCCATCGCGCCGACAGCTTTCTCATGCCGAGTTCCTCGTGAAGAATATGATGCACTGTTCCTTCTGAAATGCCTACAGTCTCAGCTAGCTCCCGAACCTTCAATCGGCGATCTGCCAATACGAGATCATGGATTTTTTTAATGTTTTCCTCCGTAGCAGCTGTTTTCGGTGCACCTGGACGTGGTTCATCAAAAACCGACGAACGGCCACGTGCAAACTCGTTGAACCAATTCTTGACGGTGGCCATCGATGGAGAAGAGTCACCATACACAGCATCCAAGCGCTCTTTGATTTCGATGCGCGTTTTCCCTTCCAAAAATAGGAATCGAATCACCGAACGATATTGCTCTTTTTCCATTTTTGTAAAACCGATCGACACGTTCGCTTCCATAAGTTGTCAAATTAAAACAAATGAAGGGATTGGAATGAAAATTTGAAAAAATAATGTGCTACACTGTGGTAAAACTCTTTTGAAACTACAGCGCCCTCTGGCGATGAGCCTAGGTACTTATTGAATGCACCTCGTATCAGCCTGTAAACTAAGGGCGGGTTGTTTCACGACCACTTAACACACGCGTATACGTCACAAATGGCGCTAACTACGTCAAACCAAAAAAACCGTTGTTTCAAAAAAGTATGGCCCGAACGTCCGTTAAAAATTAATCATTACATTAACCGCTGCCAAACCCACTGGTTAACGTCATTTTATACTCAAACATCTGCATTCTGCGGCGAACAGTAAACCATTATGGACTCTCTTTTATTGTCTTCGTCTTTGTTCGACGTAATGAGGTTTAACATCATTGATTCGACGATAGTATTCGATCAATAATAATACTATTATTGATCGAAGACGATAGTTCATCTGATGATGAAACAAATGGTGTAGAAAAAAAGAACAAAATTAAGCGCGTTCTCTGTAAAAAAAATACCACGTGAAGTCCAAACATAACGAGACCCAGGAGTATCGAAATCGGAAAGCTTAACAAATATTATCGTGCTTATCACATTAGGTACTTATTTTATTTTTATTTATTTATTTATTGAACAAGGCACACCAACGACATATTTACAAGGATAATATCCTTGTAAATATGTCGTTGGTGTGCCTTGTTCAATAAATAAATAAAAGCCTATAAATAAGCCTATAAGTGATGTATTTACACAGTATTGAAGACTCATGATTATCTATTGTTATATTATAACAATAGATAATCATGAGTCTTCAATACTGTGTAAATACATCACTTATAGGCACGCACAACATTCTTATATGTGAATATACTATATTGTCTGTGTATGTGAACAACGTTTCTATTCCAGAACGACTTGAATACTTACCTTGAGAAGTACAATTTATTGTTTTAATAATATTGTGAATTTGAGGACTATGTGGGGTCATTGTTTCAGTTTTAATCATGATCTGGCAGTTTAAGTAGTTCATGCGGCCTACCCAAATGTCCTTTCTTTGGTATTGTTCGTCGAATCGTTGAGCTCCTAAAGTTCTGAGTTGAGCTGCACGGTTACTGACAAATGCGTGCACTGACTGGACAGGTCCTCTTAATCTGCGTGGTTCTTTCCTCAGAAGACCATTTCAGATACTAATCTACATGGTCCTCAAAGATTATGTTCGAATATTTATATACACATTGACATTCATGAATTTTATACATACAATGACATGAGTAATTACTTTGTAAAGTATTATATTATTTAAATTATTGTGAATGTGAAGATTATGTGGATTATTACTTTTTTTTATTTTATTTCTTAGTTAGTTTCACGATCTGGCAGCTTGAGTAATTTATGCGGCCTACCCAAATGTCCTTTCTTTGGTATTGTTCGTCGAATCGTTGTGCTCCTTAAGTTCTCAGTTGAGCGGCAAGATTACTGACAAATGCGTGCACTGACTGGACAGGTCCGCTCAATCTGTATGGTTTTTCCTCAAAAGACCGTTTCAGACACAAATCTACATGGTCTTCACATGATCTGACCAAGATTATGTCTGGACTTTAAAAGAGACTGTGACCTCTGAGTTTGTTTCGGCCTTTCTTCTCAGAGTAGTCAGTTATGAAACGCCGACCTCATCTAGTTTTAAAAATATGATTGACGTGTAAAAGTGTTTGTAACAAACCTACTTACAGAAATAAAATCATTTATCATTTATTTATCATTTATCATTATAGTTTTCAGCGTCTATGAATACCTTACATAATACCTATTTGAAAACTTTTTTCGTAGTATTCCCCTCAAAACAACTGAAGCTTTAAAATCCTCGCCCGCGCTTTCTGCTGCCTTACTTAGAACGAATGTAAAGGCATGCCCTTTGGAGTTCAGGTTATTTTTATTTATTTATTTATTTTATTAATTACAAGTTCCTTACACATATAAACCAAGCACACAATTATACCTCTGGGGTCTGTCTTAGCATGCCATGGCCTGAGATTTGATCAACGCGCTATTAACAACTAAGTTATAATCGAGTTGGTGTAATGTTCTTTCAGCGTACGCTTTTTGTTTTTACTATTCATTGAGTCTCTAATGTCTACAGGTATTTGGTTTAGTAAATTGGGTATTGTGAAGGAAGCGGTACGCCTACCATAAAAGTTAAAGGTTTCAGCATACAAACCCCCAGGCTGTTATAAAAGCCTTTAAAGATCTAAAAATTAAATCCACTGAAGATCTCTGGGGAATGTCTGTAAAAGTCTGTAGATCTATCATTGAAACCATTGCGACCTATTTAGCATTCATATTTAACACCAGTGTAGACCAAGGAGTCTTTCCGGATCTCATGAAACATAGTAAAATAGTTCCTTTGTTCAAATCCGGTGATAGTAAAGAACACAACAATTATAGGCCTGAGTCAATTCTGCCAGTTCTCAGTAAGGTGTTTGAAAAGTTGATGCTCAATCAAATGTTACGTCACTTTAATAAAAATTCCATCTTTCATGAACAACAGTACGGTTTCACCAAAGGGCGTTGTACCACTGACGCTGGTGTCACCCTAATAAAAAACATTTTTAACGCCTGGGAAAAAGCACAAGATGCCATTGGAATCTTTTGCGACCTCTCTAAGGCGTTCGATTGCGTACACCATCAGACACTTCTGGTGAAACTAGAGCACTATGGTATTAGAAATACAGCTCTTGATTTACTAAGATCATACCTGAAAGATAGAAAAGTTACAGTTCAAGTAAACGGCATAAACCCATTAGGGTCTGAAATGGCAGAAATGGCAATGGGCGTTCCTCAAGGTTCGATATTGGGTCCATTCCTCTTTTTAGTTTATATTAATGATTTACCCCAATTACTTCAAAATCAACCGAAGATGGTGTTATTTGCAGATGACACATCGTTGATATTTAACATAGACCGACGGTCACAAAATCTTGACGACGTGAATAGCTCTATTCTTCAGGTCCATGATTGGTTTACGGTAAATAATTTGGTACTAAATGGTAAAAAAAACCAAATGCATTAAATTTCAATTACCGAGTGTAAGAAGTAGCGAGTGTGACATCATGTTGAATGGAGAGAAACTGGAATTTATTAATCACACGGTTTTCCTGGGAATCACGCTAGACGAGAAATTACAATGGGGACCTCATATAACATCTCTTGCGGGGCGGCTAAGCTCGGCCGCTTATGCTGTTAGAAAGATAAGACAGTTAACAGATGTAGAAACCGCGCGTTTGGTCTACTTTAGCTACTTCCACAGCATTATGTCGTATGGCATTTTACTGTGGGGTCGGGCTGCTGACATTGAATCCATCTTTATTTTGCAAAAGAGAGCTGTCAGAGCCATTTATAATCTACGTTACCGCGAATCTATCAGGGAAATATTTAAAAGGATTAATATTATGACGGTACCTTGCCAATTCATTTATGAAAATATTATGTACGTAAGAAAAAATCTACATCTTTTTAATAAAATAAGTGATAGACATAATTTTAATACAAGAAATAAAGATAAAATAGATCAACCATTTTTCAGATTAGTTAAAGTACATACATCTTTTATGGGTACTGTGTTAAATGCTACAACAAAATACCTTGTCATATATTGCAATTAAATGAAAGAAAATGTAAAACTTATATAAAAAGTTCACTGTGTAAACAAGCGTATTACAAATTAGAGGATTATATCCAAGATAAGAATGCTTGGAAACATGCTGGTCCAGCTCCATAGGACAATCTAGGGTCTAGACAAAATTAAACTGGTTGCTACTTTAACTGTATACTTAATTATTTTTTATGACATTGATTTACATTCTGTGATTACTTTAACTCACACACTGACATATTACTTGTTTACATAATTTGGGAAATCGTATACTTTTACAATGTTTGTAAATATGTGAACACCATGTATCTATCACTTAATTAACTTATTTATCATTGCTACCGTTATTAAATTCTTTTTACCTTTTCTGGTAGGGTAATTTTTTATTATAGGTGCATCGTCTTCACATAAAATTATATAATTAATGTATACAAAATATTGTAACAAATTTTAAAAGAGTAACGGTGGAGTTTCTTGCCCATTCTTCTCCATACGAAACTAGAATCAATTCTATTTAAATGTAAATGTTGACGTTCAAAAGTGCCTTTTATGTGCCTATTTGAAATAAATGCTTTGACTTTGACTTTGACTAAGGAAATATGACCTTGTGTCGAGCTACAGGTCTGAACTCAAATGGATGCCCATTCGCTAAAGTAGTTTGCTTGCTTTTATTTTCTTTTTTCTGCTACTTGACGATAGATAGTGTTAAATTCAGTAAAGACTTATTTTTAAGTTAATAACATTTTTACTTTATAGGGATGTTAGTAAAGTTAAAACCGGCTTTGCTTCGGCTTTTCTCTTACAATAATTGACACCTCGCCGCTGATGTAGGTAGATATTATATTAATTATGTATGTATGTCTAATAGAAGTTTACAACCTATTCTTGTATTTGTGTACCTCTATTTTATTTATAATCCACATGTTAACTTTTTAATATTATTATCTTATCTCTTGACCACCCATGGTGGACTGGTAGAGAATACTTTTTTTTTTCTTCTTTTTATTAAAGATGGGTTAAGGCATTAAGTCGATCTGTGTACCTTATTGTGTGCGAGGAGTAAGTAAATATGTTGTGCGTTTTGAGATGCGCAGCCGTACCTGTGGTCGCACGGGTCGTCGCTCTTGGTAATATTATTGGGTGGTTCAGGGGTTAATGTAACATTTGCACATTGTTTAGTAACCGTTTCCGTCCCCAGCGCACATTTGCGTGGCGGACCCCAGCTCGCCGCGCGTGACGTCGGTGGTGGCGGCGCGCGGCTGGGCGGGCGACGCGGACGAGCCGGCGCGCTTCCTGCCGCTCGCCAACCGCGCCCTCCTCTACACCAGCAAGTACGTCGCCGTCGTGTCCAGTAAGTCGACGAGCGTGGGGATAGCGGGCGTGATGCTATTTCATGTTATAATTTTGCCATTATACTAGTCTGCGGCCGCGGTTGTGACGCGTCTTCGACTTACGTTCGTATTGTCCAGCAACAGTTTCCAACGACAAGGTGGACTACATCGACGTGTCGGCCGAGGGCGACAAGCTGCTGGGTGCCGAGCTGTGCGGCGGGGTGCCGCTGCTGTTCAGTCACAAGCACGGCGTGCTGGCGCTGAGCCAGCCCGACGTGCACACCACGCCGTGAGTATACACTTACCGACGAAGGATCTTATGGCACGTGCCAAAAACCGGAACTAACGCCGCCATCTAGAGTTTTCAATACATTTCACAAGACAAATGCACACATGTTCGCCCACAGACGTCATTCGAGCGCCAACAGTTCCTTATAGCAGTGTAATCACAAAACACTCGCGGGACTCGCTATGTAAGACAATGGTCCTCTTAAAAAGCATAGTACATTGGACCTCGTAATTGTTTTACCAGCCTAAGGTTGAATGTAATTTGCACGTCGTAAAATGTCTATATCTATTTTTACTTAAAGGCTAATGTGACATTTAGATAGTTTCAACTTTAGTGAAGTCTAATTTACTAGGAGTTTTTGTTCAAAATGATAAATCTATTACAAGATCAACTTTACAAACATATATGAACAAAAAAAATACAGGTAAGCCGTTAAATCAGTAAAGCCCGTATTCTCGGGAATCAAACGTTGCACTTCATTGTTTCAACAACACCATTTTGTGTTGTTAGCCATCATTATTTCATACACACAGACTGAATATGTAACATATTGAGCATCTCAACTATTTGCTTGCCATGAATTGGGTTAACACCTACCTCAATGTATATTTCAGATATTTTAAGGCAAAGTATATGAAGAAGCAGGCTTTGTGGCTTCTGAATGAGATAAAGGAAACTTTGACATATGACCCTATTAACATCTTTGTGTTTTTATTACCAGGTCCATGTGCGAGAGTCCGATGGGCTCGCCTTGTCCGTCTGACATGTACGACGGAAACCTATCGCTCTATGAAATTGATCCTCATGAGGTAAGAGATGTAATAACTACTAAGTTCGTCACCAATTAGTGCCAGACACGCTACATTCCGTTGACATTTATAGGAATATCTAACAGTGTCGGAAACTTACGATGTTTTGCTCTCGACTCACACTTTAAACATTACGTAATGTGTCAGACATTCATGCATGACAGACTCCTACCAAGCGTCGCGTCGGTCAAAACTGTGTCAGATTCAGAACATCTCAATTTAGTAGTTCTAGTCATTTTTATACAAGCTCTATTGTCCCACTGCTGTACAAACTGAGTACCCAAGTAGGCCGCTGCAGACACAATTTGTCGGAGCGGGAGATTACTGCCATGTCCTACACCCAGTGCGAGTGCGGTGCCTCTGATCAGACTATGGCCCACGTGCTGGAGTGCCTTAAGTGCCCGTTAACCTGCACCTCGGATGACCTAAAGAATGCCACTGACGCCGCAATATCAACGTGACCACCATATGGGCTCTAACAATATAAAAACATCAAAGAAGAGTACCGTCGACACGAAAAGAAAAAGAAGCAGTGCCATACCATCTATCCCATACCTTTCCATTGTTCCTGTGTGTTGGCTTCTCCGGCGAATCTCCCATAACGCCTCTAATGCCCGGTTCCTATATTTAACGGATCGTCATCCGTAAAAGTAACTGTCCGTTTTTCCCTTACCAACTACGAGTCGTTAATAGCGTTCCACAATTTATTTTCTGTACCTGTTACCTACGGATATCCGTTGGTCATAGATGTCATTGAAATACCGACGAGCCCTCTTCTCTCCCAGATGTGCGTTTCGTTATAAGCAGGATTGAACTTTATGATTGGATAAAGTTCAAGACGAAATAAGGATTTACATACCTACGAATTGTAATTATAGTTCTCATAACTTATGCTGTTTATTAGAACTATACTGTCACAGGCATCTTCGTGATAATTTTTTTCCTTACCAAACTTTATAAATGCATAAACAATACACAACAAGAACGGAACGTTCAGCGCGACATTTGATTGACTCGACATTGGGTGCATTCCCAGCAACCCATGCATCGCCACGGTAATATTATGATATTATTACCGTGCCATCGCTGAGCATGCATCGTTTCTTTACCACGCAGTTCTGAACAGTTGAATATAGTTACATCATGAGCAGAGCCTGGCCAACGAGCCACCACATTCATGAAAATCATATTGGCATTGCATACCTTCCTAAAAAAAACAATACATAATTTAGGTTATGTTTACTGAGGTTGAATTTAGGGTTGTCAAAGCCTTCAAGATCCTTCAAGACCTTGCTCCTGTTACTCTTATATGTGGATGGATTTCTATGAGTACCTGCTCAACTGATTCATTATCTAGACGGAATCTAACTTGAAACTCATACGAATCAAGCGTCACCAAATAATTCAGTCTTTCTCTGAATATTCTTTGGCGCCTATTATCTTCTTCATCAATCTCGCTGGAGTTCGATATGATATCAAACACTTCTCTATCACTCTCTGATGAACTGGACATATTCAAAATTACTGTAGCAGTGAAACGAAAACTTTTAACCGACGGAAATTGAGGGGTAACCAAGTGACATTACGAATAGTAATCTGAACAGTCTACTGACGCATAAAATATGTATAGGAACGCTATAAACTGACATATCCATACTAAACGCTTACTGTCCGCTATCGGTAACCCTCCCATCCGTTAGTAACTAGCCGTCAGTAGGTTGCCTAACGAGAAGTTTATTATAGGAACGGTTTTAGTTTACGCCTCGTAGATTAAACTACCATTCGTAACCAAAACGGATCGTTTTTCAAATATAGGAACCGGGCATAAGTCATCACGCCAGCGTGCCCGCGGCCTCCCGCGGCGACGACGCGCGACGCCCTTCTGGCACCCACTGCATGACGACTTCGTCCCGTCTATCCCGATTCATCCTATGTACATGGCCCGACAGACGGCACACTTACTGCCCGCTTTGCCTTATGTATCAAAACATGTAACTTAAAAAAATAACATGCTTTTTTCACACACAAAAAATATAAAATTGACTTGTATTTGTTACTATGTAAGAGCCTGTGCATTTTAGGTTTAGGTTTAAAGATATTTATTCTCAAAAAAGACACAAAGTCACTTACATGAGAACAATGCTTAAAATAAGTTATAAATAAAGTTCGTCACAGACGTCACGGTAGCAATTATGCTTATTAGATATTATGTACACCCATCCAATGCATTCAGATTTACGGACGGGTGTTATTTGTGATCAAATATTCAGCTAATAGAGTTTTGAATGCATTGAATGAGTGTATGTACCCTTTTAATACATGAGGGTATTTTGTTGTACAATTGTGCTCCTTCAAATGTTAACATTTTTTTGCCAAACTTAGTTCTCATCTTCGGCAAAATCAGGAAACTAGCTCGGCGAGTGCTACGTTGGGTTACTTGTTTCACTTTAGTAAACGATATATTAGTTTGTATACTTTTGTTGAGTGCCTTACGAATGAAAATACATGTATTGTAGATATATAACTTTCTAATGTTCATTATTTTGGTTTCTTCATAAATTTTGCTTGTCGATGTTAAATATGGGTAGTTAAAAATCATTTTTATTAATTTGTTTTGTGCAACTTGGAGACTTGCTAGCTTTGTCTTGGCCGCACTGCCCCATATTTCAACCAGATATAGTAGGTGAGGTTTTACTAAGGCGTTATAGATGGTGTGGCGCAATCTATGTGGAATACATCGAACTATATTTCGGAGGGATCCAAGTAATGACGTAAGCTTCGTTTTTATATGATCCAAATGAACAGTCCACGATAGAGAACTATCCATTCTTAAGCCAAGATATTTTTCACAAGATTTTTGCTGCAGGGGTATACTATTAATAACTAATGGATTATGTGGAGGTATTATTTTATTTTTTGCTTTAAACAAGATATAGCACGTTTTAGAAATATTTATAGTTAATAAATTATATTGAAACCATGAAAAAAGGGTATTTAAATCGTCTTGAGCCTGGGAAACTAAATCATCATCTGCGTATAGAGTAAGATGGCCATGTAGTTGAATTTCCTGAATGTTATTTATGTAGATCAAAAAGAGTAGGGGCCCCAGGATTGATCCCTGGGGAACTCCACACGTAATAGGTAATGTGTCACTTTGATTATTATTATCCGTTCTAACTAACTGCGACCTGTTTTTTAGATATGAATGGAACATTTTTAGGGCACTGCCGGTAACTTTGATGGTTTCTAGCTTTTTAAGTAGCAATTCGTGACTTACGGTGTCGAACGCTTTTTTGAGATCAATGAAGATACCAAGGACTATGTTTTTTCCATCTACATTTTGCTTAATTTTAGTAACGAGGTCGACTGTAGCTGTTAGTGTGCTGCTTTTTGGTCTAAAGCCGTATTGTCTGTCTGAAAGAAAGTTGATAGTAGTTAAATGCTTATATAATCGTTTGTGAAGGATTTTTTCAAATATTTTTGACAATACAGGCAACACTGAAATAGGGCGGTAGTTACCTGGGTCCATTTTTGAACCCGATTTGTGTTTGGGAGTGACCTTCGCCATTTTCAGAGTATCGGGAAAATTACCTTCAGCTAGCAATTTGTTGAAGCAGTTGCTCAGGTTGTTCGCAATTAAATTGTTTATGCATTTTATTGCTTTGGTACTAATTCCATCTAATCCAGTACTACAGTTAGGGTCGAGATTTGATATCATTTTTGAAAGTTCAGTTGCAGAACACGAATCAAGAGTTGATAACACTGGAGTGTCTTCGGGAAGAATTTTTGGTAAGGCATGTGTACTATCATCATGAAAAGATCTAGGTATTTCATTAGCTAAAAGGGGTCCAATAGTGGCAAAGTATTCGTTAAAAATCTGGCAAATTTCGTTTGGGTTCGTAACGTGTTTCGAATCGATCAATAGTTTTGAAGGAGCACAATTTAGTTTAATTTTATTGTTTGCTATAATGTTTACCAAATCCCACATTTTCTTAGGTTTATTAATACAATCACTAAACTTTTCATAGTAGAAAATATTCTTTGTATCTTGCATGTGTTTGGCAACATGTTTTCTTTTTGTGATAAATTCTGCTTCCAGGGTGGTGTTCTTTGGATTCTTCTTTAGTTCTGTCCACAATGCGTTTCTTTTGTTGATATCATCAATGATGTCTCTATTTATCCAGTCGTTTTGGGGTAGGTTTAGGATTTTGGTTTTTATTGTTTTACTTTTGTCAATTATTGATTTTATTTTGTTTTCTAGTACTGCGTAATCATCATCTAATTCTTCTAGGTTTGTTGCTTCTAGTATATCATATAGTTTCGTAAAATCAATGGCTTCGTATTGGGTCCGTAATTTACGAGGGGATTTAGTTTTTTTCAGTTCAACATATATTTGTTTGTGATCTGACATTGAAGAGGCAGCTATTGCCATGTGGAAGTGATCGTCTTTCAGATTATAACTAACATGGTCCAAAATAGATTTTCTAGTATTTGATTCTCTTGTACAATATTTCTTAGTTATTTTATTTAGTAATGTGTGTCCAGTTGCCTTCAAAAGTTCATGATATTGTTTAGTCTTTTTGTCTTTATTTAAAAGATCAATGTTAAAATCTCCGAACACTATTGCCCGCTTTTTTTGTTGTAGTTGGGACTCATATACCTCAAGAAAATCCGCGTAGTTAGTATCACCGGGGTTATATACTACTCCTACTTCCAATGCATATCGCTCTAGTCGTACCCATAGATAGTTGTTTCCTCCTGTATACTTAGACTCTGATAAGCTATGCTTGAGGTCATTGTGGGCATAGGCTGAAACTCCACCTCCTCTTGAATCGGTTCTATAGTTGTAGTAGTGTGAGTAGTTGTTTATTTGAAGTTCCAAGACTTGTGCTTCAGTTCTTATCCAAGTTTCAGTCAATAAAATAATATGTATTGTATTGGGAAGCGATTGTAGAATGCATTTGAGTTCATCAAATTTTCCCTTTTTGCGTATACTTCGAGCATTAAGGTAGAAAAATCTGAGCCGTGATTTATTGGTTTCTATACTTTGGTAATTGTTGATAACTTGGTAGGTATTGCTAGCGATGTTCTTAGGTATGGTTTCGATTACTGTTCGTAGTTTTTTGCAGGGTTTTTTATTATTGTAGGTGTGCCATTAATATACTTTATAGTTAGTCCCTTTTCTCCATCATTTTGACGACGTGTTAGTTCTTCTTTTACATCTTTAAAATATTTTTGCTGAGTTGGGGTTTGGTCTGAAAATATTTTGATGTTTTCTGGCAATTTATCTTTATTGCGTAGGAGATGTTTTGCGGGTGCTGAAGTGTCGTAACATACTTTGATCCTGCGGCTTTTTCCCGGTGAGTATTTACCAATTCTAAAGATTTTTATCGGTGTCGGAAGGTCTTGGCTCACCAGTAGAGTAATTTTTAAAATATCAGCGTCATCTTGGGATTTTCGTTCTTCGGCGCTAGCAGCGGACTGTTCGGGCAGACCCGCAACAATAATATTTTTTTCTCTGCTATTCCGATTTGCTACCTCCTTAATTATTTGTTCGTTCAGACATAGCTGATTTTGAAAGTTTGAAGTCGAACATTCAGAAGTGGGTTTAAACGTGTTAAGCTCTAATTCAAAGGATTTTATTTTATGTTCCCCCAGCGATAATTGTTTCTCCAATTGTGATACAGTTGTTTTTAATTGTTTATGTTCCGTTATCATACTAGATGTTGATGATTTTATCTCACTAATCTGCACTGTATTTCCGCGAATCATGTCTGCTGTCTGTTCATTACATGACTTCAATTCAGTGACCTCGGCTTTGACCTCTGCTATACTTTCCTGCATTTTAATAATAATCTGCTCATTAGATCCCACGTATTTTTCTAGCAACGAACCGATACGGGACAATTCCGACCGCATTTCTTTAATTTCGGTGGCGCATTCACATTCATGCTTCCTTTTATTTCGAAAGGTAATTTGCGGGTCTACTGCTAACCAACTTAGCTTTGATAAATCGGGATGCGATCCGCCGCCTGTGCCGTGCGGAGGCGATCTTTGTACATTCATAATAGTGCGACAGTATTCAATGCAAGCTCAACTTCAATGATGAGGGCACGTGTACTTATCGGTATTTACTTGGATGGAGCACCGGCGTACCGCGCGTAATGCGGAGAGTCGCTGTGCGAGCGAGTTAAAAAATAGCAACTGTTCTACTCACGCGGAGGTGAGGCTAGCTCGCGCGGGCACC
The DNA here is from genome assembly GCA_937001585.2 of Brachylomia viminalis. NCBI lineage: Eukaryota > Metazoa > Arthropoda > Insecta > Lepidoptera > Noctuidae > Brachylomia > Brachylomia viminalis. The sequence continues at coordinate 842,099 of OW443307.2, read as the reverse complement.
GCCGTCGGTGGCTTGTTGTTCTTGAGGCGCAGGACACAGGGACGTAACGGCTTAATTAGAAATTAATTGGTTGTGCAGTTTGAGTTCTATTCTTTTGTTACTATTAGTTATATTTGAAGGGCAATAATTAAAGTATTTTGAGAATAAAATAATACACGACTGCTCCGGACGGGTAACGAACGTCGAGTTTACCTTTGCCAATATTTGAACATTGTAGAGTATTCTCAAACTCAAACTCAAAGCATTTATTTCAAATAAACCAATTACAGGCACTTTTGAATTGTCAAGGGGTTGGTCAGTCAGAAAGATGAAGCTAGTTGCCCATTCCAAAGCGTAGTAGGTACCTATGGAGAAGAACGGGCAAGAAACTCCATGGACACTCTTTTAAATCAAAATATTGTTACAATAAAGTGGTTACATCATTCATGTTGTAATTATACATGCGAGAACGATGTAGAAAGACGTGCACGTTAAAAGCGTCCGTAATAAAAAGATAAAAACAATTATGGAATTAAAATAAGCCGTGGCAGCTAAGAAATGCCCAGTGCCTACTGACGGCGCCCGTTCACGAACATGACGTATGGATCAGCACCATTTAGCTCAACCATTTTGAAGGGAACTCAATGATCCAATATATATATTTTTTTTAACAATAATTGGTGATGATAGCTATGTACCCTAGGTACTTATTAGTAAGCTTTACACTTCTTTTATATCCAAGGATTCAAAAATTGTGGAGCAGGTTGTGTTGTGGATGTGTAATTAATTTAAACATAGAACTCACTCTTCAATGACGTTAAAATATTGGCTAGGGTAATATGCATAGGTTCTTACATCGTAACTAATACAAGTTAATTAAGTTAATTTTTCATTTTTTGTGAGTGATAATAGCCTGTTTTTAGTATCTTTTTAAACTACAATTTTAAGTTTTAACTTAACAGCTTTAACATAATATATATTACTGGTAAGTACAGAACAGAATGCACTTAAAGTATAGCCAAACTCGAGGGGTTTATTAGTAGCCACTGAAGAGTTCCACCATTAGATTAGCTTCAAGATACCAAATTAAAGTATTGTCCTCCAAACTACATTTACCAACATACAAAGTTTCATTTCGATACTACAATTTATTAGAAGTAGGTTAAAAGTTACTTTCAAGATTTTATAACATGGTTGATTTAGGGTAAGGTAAACAAATGGTGTTAAAAAAAAATAAAGTGCATCGATTGATTATGATGAAATGACGTCTTTGAATGCAGCAATTAAGGTCCACAACAAAAGTCATTCGCCCTTAGGAATCTGTACTGAATGATATTTGATCACCTCACCAGGTGAGCATGGTAACAAGCGACGCGTGCGGCAAGCTGAAGACCGCGTTCCTGTTCCACGTGCGGCGCGACGTGGCCGCGTGCCGCGCGCTCGTGCTGGAGCTGTTCCCGCGCGCGCGCGAGCACGACGAGCGCGACGTGGACAGCGTGCTCGACCGCAGCGTGCTCCGCATCGCCACCGAGATGCTGGACGACATCCCCGCCGGGGACCCCAGGTCAGCGGCTGTGAGGCTTATAGCGACGCAGGACGGATTTGTTAGCCGCGAGGAGGACAGACGTAATGTCGTGCACGTTTGAGATTGTGTGAGATGATGGACGAAAGAAGTATTGTTTGTGCATAATTTTTATTTTTAGTCCTTCGTAATTGTAAATATGTCTATTGTAATTAAAATTGAACTGTGCAATAACTTAGATTGATGTGTGTAATGCTGTGCATGTTTTTCCCAAGTAAATAAATAGCTCTAGCTGCGCCCCGTGGTTTCACCCGCATGAAGATCCCCTCAAAATCCGCACCCTTTTTTACATTAAAAGTACCCCCATGTCACTGAAATATTCTAACACTCAAAATCATTTCCGCATCTGTTCATTGTTTTCCTAGTATCCCCTCAACGAACATACGAAATTCAATAATCTATATAAATAGACGTAACTTGAGAATACACTATGGAATGCAATAAATGATTTATTTATTTATTTATCACAAACACAACTATCATTACAGGCGATAATCCTAATGCGGTAGTGTGGTCTTTAGCTAAATCATCTATTAACATAACATAATACATACAGTGTTACCTTTGTGAATTCATTCAGAGAACAATGAAATAAATCTATCCTATCAGCAGTGTCATTCAGTGTACGCAAGGCGCGCGTCAACGGCGCTTTACTGAGTAAGTTAGTTCGTGCGCGTGGCACTGCTAGCAACCGTGGCTGCCGGCGTCGCACTGCGTAGTTGTCAGGCACGTTCAGATATATCTCCTTCAAAACACCAGAATTAAACGTTTTACCGCGCAACAGCTTAAAAACATACGTGGTGATAGCCAGGCCCCTTCTTGTCTCCAGTTTGTTGTACCCAACCATGCCGATTACGAACAAGGTTGGGTACATCAACGGATAGAACGGATAGACCCCGTACAGTTTCATGTACAAATACCTGGTATACTTATTCTGTATGCGCTCCAACATAAGACTATATTTAATCTCATGTGGAGCCCATATGACAGCATTACACTCAAGCTGAGTTCTTATCAGAGCATTATATAATGCTGATACTGCTTTAATGTTTGTAAAACCCGCTGCCCGACGCAGTATGAAACCCATGCTTCTGTATGATTTTTTACAAACATTTATAATATGTTCACGAAATGTTAACTCGGTGTTAAGGCGTACCCCCAGATCGCGTACGCTTTCTACTCGCTCAATCGACGAGCCATATAACTCATACCCATGATGATGTGGCACTCTCATTCTGCTAAATGTTATAACCGAACATTTGTTAACATTAAACTGCAATCTATTCTTCCTACTCCACTCTGCCACATTATCTATATCACGCTGCAACTGTGCAACGTCACTCCTATTCTTAATTGCCAGTAGTAACTTAAGATCATCCGCGAATAATAGACAAGTGGCAACCCTGACAACCTCAGGCAGGTCATTTATCATAATAATAAAGTTCAAGGGACCCAGATTGCTTCCCTGGCTTACTCCGGACCTGGTGTAATAAGGCTCGGATTTATAACCAGCATATTCTACGAACTGCCGCCGATCTCTCAAGTAATTAGCAAAGAACTGTAACAATTTGGGAGTACAGCCGACTGCTGCTAGCTTCTCTAATAATAATATGTCGTTATCCACCAAATCGAAAGCTTTTTTAAAGTCAAAATAGGCAGCGTCAACTTGTACTCCCGCATCAACATTTGGAACCACGTACGTCACAAAGTTCAGTAGATTGCTGGCCGTGCTACAACCCGGTCGAAATCCGTGCTGGGCATCCGACAGCAAACAAGATACTTGGCCTAATATGCACGTTTGTATGGTCGACTCAAAAACCTTTGCTGGTGCTGACAGAATTGCCACTGGTCTTTAGCCACTCACGTCCGAATCCATCCCGCCCTTAGGTACTGGGATCACACGTGTGATTTTCCAGCACTCAGGAAAATATGACGAATCAATGCACAGATTATATAGATGTAGAAGCGGCTTCGCTAGTACAGCGCGGCAGTCCCTAATTAGAAAAGAAGGAATCCCATCCGGCCCCGCTGACCGTTTTGCCTTAAGTCGTTCTAGAGCTTTCGTTACTTGGCTCAGTTGTAGGCGACCTATATGGACACGCGAGCTGTTACCGCCACTTGAGGCCACTGCTGCGTTTACATCGAGTCGTGGCTCCTGATCATTGTAAACGGAATGAAAATATTGCGCGAACTCTCCAGCACACTCCGACTCGGGTACAACGTTACCATTTTTTAGAATAGATTTACGATTCCCTGATAATAATAAAGTATATTTATTTCGTAATCAACAGGCTTTAGCAAGTAAATTGTAGAGGCTTTATTTTAAGTATGGTATGGAGATACCGGCAACAGAAGACCTCCTTTTTCCATATCTATGTGTACGTACACATACAAAGCCTGTTATGTTAATAACAAAGTAGGTACTTACTTACAATAACAAAACTGAAGTAGAGAATTTAAAATATATACAGTATAGAAATCACATAAATATGCAATAAATGAAACCACAAGTAATACGAGTCCACATAAGTACCTATAGTAAAATTAAATATTAAATTAAAAACCGTAAATTAAAAAAGTGAAAGTAAACACTGTTTAGACAACATACCTTCGTACCTTGTCGTTTAGGTGTACCGATTTCACATATAAGTAAGTAAGCAAATAAGTAGAATACGTAACAGCGCGGCAGCGTCGTGATAGATTGCACTGCGTGGCAACGTCACGCGTCAATGTTCAAGGGTTCCAGTTCATTGAGTCATTGACCTAGTGATCCAATTCTACAGAATGTTAAAATTTGCCCAAAATTAAAACTCTACATTTTGACCTAACTGCTGGACCGATTTCTTTATTTTTTTGTATATTGTTAGCAAATGCGATAACAAGTATGTGGTTTCATCTAATGCATTAACTCGTTATTTACTTGAATTCGCTATCTCAGATAATTTTCATTTCATCCCCACATAATCATCTGTCTACTTCAGAATTATTCATTAGGTTTTTTTTAAAACTCGCGAACAGTTTTACCTCTACATTCAATTAGTTTACATTTCGATTTCAGCTTGGGGTTTTTGAAAACTATTTACACCTGGCTTCGAAAAGTTTTATTAAGTTTTTGAAAATCAAACTCCTGAGTCACAGACAAGAACTGACTTTATTCGGTTAAAACATACAATGTTACATACTCTATGGCAGATGGCGCTACTATCTCTGAATGTGTGATATTGTCGATACAAAATAGACACAAAATAACAATTTAAGTCCGCAACTCCTCGGTTTAGCTATACAAACAGTAGTTAGTGACCGACGTAGCTGCTACGGCTGCTACGGCTGTGCCGCTGTGTAGTGATTGATAAGCAAGAGAATGACTAACTACATACTGGAGAATGCAAGCATATTTAAGAATACTGGAATAACTATCGAAAAATATATGGACAGGAAAACACTTGAGGAAAGGAAAGAACTAAGACAAAACCTAATTATGGCACGCAAAAATGGGCATTATGCTATTATCAGAAACAACAAATTGCTCATAAATGGAAGAGAATTTATCAGTTCCGATGAAGCAAAAACGGAAACGCCACAAAACCAAAACCCTATGGAAAATAAAATTATAGAAGAAATACCACCCGTCATAGAGAGAGGAAATACACCGACTCCGCAGTCGTCGTCCTCACAACCAAACCTCAGCATCCCACCGCAAGTACATAAGCCAAAAAGTGTAATAAATAAGACATTTCGTTAATGATATTACAATAACCTTCCAAAACATACAAAGTCTAGGAAATAAGATAGATTTAATTGAACATTTGTTAGTAGAAAAAAATATTGATATACTATCCTTATCAGAAGTATGGAGAAATGAGCATTTTTGTAACTCTGTATCGCTTCAAGAATATAAAATTGCATCACAATTCTGTAGAAAAGATAGAGAAGGAGGAGGTGTTTGCCTAATTGTAAGAAAATATGTAAAATTCATAGAAAGAATAGATATAGTAAATTATTCCAAAGAATTAATAATAGAAATTTGTGCAATCGAAGTTCCTGAATTAAACTGTATATTCATAGGATTGTATAGACCAGATCGTCTTATCAATATATTTTACGAGCAAATGGAAAAGCTTTTAAATAGATTAAATACTAGAGATAGAAATAAATATATCATAATTGGCGGGGATTTCAATATTAATATACTCGAAAAAAACAAACAAACACAGAACCTCCTTACCTTAATGCGCTCACATAATCTTAAACAAATAATTCGCGAACCCACACGGACAACAACAACTACTTCCACTTGCATTGATTTACTTTTTACCAACTATAAACCCTTAATTAACACTTTTACTGCCAAGAACCCGGCTCACGGGTGCAACGATAATTCGTTCGCGTGCCGACAACTCGCCTCCCGCGTCCTACATAATATGTAGGACGCGGGAGGCAAGTTGTCGGCACGCGAACGAATTATCGATCGTTGCACCCGTGAGCCGGGTTCTTGGCAGTAAAAGTGTTAAGAAAGAATATGTTGAAGATTACGGACTCTCCGATCACAAATCTATTAATTTAAAATTAAATACAAACTGCTTGTATACAAACAACAACAAAATATGGTATAAAAAAGCAAGATTATTTACAGATAAAAACATGATAAACTTCAAAAATGCATTAAAGGAAATTGATTGGGGAAACACTATAAATATAGATAAAAACGTAAATGAAAATTACTACACATTCATCACAACTATAACACAGCTCTTAGATAAAATAATACCAAAACAAAGAGTTAAATTAAAATCAAAAAAAGCTAAAGGATGGATGACAACAGGGCTAAAAAAATCATGCAAACACAAAAGAGTACTAAGAATTTTACTAAACGAATCTAAATCTAATATCATAAAAACCTATCATAGCAAATTTAGCAAAATATTAAAACGTAGCATAACACTTTCAAGGAAAATAGAATATACCAGACAAATGAAAAAGTCAGATAATAAAACTAAAACTATGTGGAATATTATAAATAACAAAACTGGCAAAACTAGGCCAAGGCAGTATGAAAATATATCGCTTAAAGTAAACAGTACAACTACTTCATGCCCTAAAAAGGTATCAAATATATTTAATGACTTTTTTGCTACAGTAGGTGAAACGAAAACAGACACAAATACAAATAATCCCTTAAAAACTGGACGTCCAGTAATGTCCTCACCAACTACGTCAATGTACCTTCGCCCAGTAAACCAAAAAGAAATATTTAATATAATAAAACAAACAAAAAATAAGCATAGCTGCGGAATAGATGATATACCCCCTATTTTAGTCAAAAAATGTGCAGAAGAATTGTCAGCACCACTCACATTCTTAATAAACCAGAGCTTTGAGTTTGGAGAATTTCCCGACTTACTAAAAATTTCCCTAGTAAAACCAATACATAAAAAAGATGATACCCACATCCCTAGCAATTATAGACCCATAGCGTTGTTGCCAACCTTTTCAAAGATTTTCGAAAAGGCTATGTGTAACAGACTAACCTTTTTCTTAGAAAAATACAATATTCTTGATGACTGTCAAAATGGTTTTAGGAAGACAAGATCCACAACATGTGCAGTTTACAAATATGTCCAAACCGCTCTCCAACAAATAAATGACAAGAAATATGCATTAGGCCTGCTACTCGACATGTCAAAAGCCTATGATAAAGTATCATATGCTATATTACTAACAAAACTTTACGGTTCTGGTATACGTGGCCCGGCTTACAATTGGTTTAAATCATATTTAAATAACTGAAAACAAATAGTCCAGATTGAACACCACAATATTAAAGATAGGGAGACAATAACAGTGCGGTCCCAGGTTAGAAATCTCACATGCTCCATCCCTCAAGGCAGTGTTTTGGGCTGCATACTATTCCTAATATATATTAATGACCTCCCAAAAATACTAAATAAACAAACTACATTACCAGTACTATTCGCCGATGATATCTCTGTACTTGTAAAATGTGACAAAAATTCTGACCCAAATGCAATCTTAGAAAATACTCTCCAGACGGTAACACTTTGGCTACAAGATCACAATTTAGAAATTAACTGTAAAAAAACCAAAATGATACAATTTAGATCGTACAAAGCCCCCCCCTTAAGTAATAATGTAATTTTTAATGACACCCCTATAGAATTAGTAACTACATTTAACCTACTCGGTATAAACATAGACACACATCTCAATTGGAAAAAACACATAGAAACAGTTAAATCCAAATTATCTAAATTTACGTACGCCTTGTTTCAACTTAAGCATAGCACAGATACAGAAACGGCACTTTCGGCATATTACGCCTACGCAAACTCGTGGCTAAGATATGGAGTGATGTTATGGGGTAACAGCGTAAACGCAAGCGAAGTATTTATAATCCAAAAAAAATGTGTTAGAATACTGGCCTATATTGACAATACTGAAAGCTGTAAGCCATATTTTGTTAAATTAAAACTCCTAACTTTACCTTCTATATACATACATGACCTTTGCATATTTGTATTTAAAAATAGCAACATTTTCCCAAAAACAAAAGACTTGCATAATGTAAACACACGCCATAAAAATAGATTATATCTCCCACAATCTCGGATTAAAATGCTTTACCATAGCCCATACTACATGGCAGTAAAAATTTTCAACAAATTACCGGAACAAATTAAAGAAGAACCCAAATTCAATACATTTAACAGAAAATTAAAAGAATATCTAACACAAAAATGCTTTTACTCGGTCGCAGAATACTTAGAATAAAATAGTGAATTATGATAGATAGATAATTCCAAAAAATAAAAAAATAAACACATACATACACTTACACATAACTTATAAATAAAATAATGAAATGCTAATAAAATAGAGAATATAAATTAATAAATTGTAAAAAATAAATTGTAATAATTAATACAAATTAATAAAATGTAAACAAAATAGAGAATATAAACTAATAAAATAAAATATAGTAATTCATACAAATTAATAAAATATAAATTTAATAGAGAATATAAATTAATAAATATTCATACAAATTAACGATATTATTTATTTAATTTTAATAACTGATACAAATTAATAAAATATAATAATTAATACCTACACGTAAAATAATTGAATAATTGTTAATATACTTTATGTTTTTGTATAAATATTCGATTTAGTTGGATAAATATGTAAAATAAAAAAAAACGTTTAGAAATATTGAATAACCTCATGATATCTATTAAATAACTATAAACCCAATAGGTACTAGAAATGTTTTCGATAGTAATTATATTAGTTATATTATATTTGTTTAACAAACTCGCAATCCAGTATACCTACTGACTGGATGCTTGTTTTGTTAAATCTATTTATTATGTTGCCGTGCCCTAACCGGGTTTCATGTTGGAACTTACTTACATGTAACAACTGAATGTACACATGAATGCAATAAAGAATTTGAGTTTGAGTTTGAGTTTTTGAGTGTGTATGGGAATTGGGAAGGTTCCAATAAATAAACGGACGGAGGCTGGTACAATCTGTTATATTGAAGGACTGATCTGAGCTTGTCTGATGAATGAACGACGTCCGCGGTCGCGGGACGATACAGCACAGTACGCACCTGACGCTATGTCCCGCACAGTACGTGCCTGACGCTATGAACCGCACAGTACGTGCCTGACGCTATGAACCGCACAGTACGCGCCTGACGCTATGTCCCGCACAGTACGCGCCTGACGCTGTGTCCCGCACAGTACGCGCCTGACGCTATGTCCCGCAGGTGGAAGCAGCGCGGCGGCGCGGCCACGAACATCTGCCTGGGCAGCTCGGCGGCGCTGCAGGTGGCTGCCCAGCTGCGCGACAAGCAGCGCGCCTTCACGCTGTTCTGTGACTTCCTGCGCGCGGTGGGGCTGTGGCAGCGCCTCGGGCTCGTCACTAGAGGTACGTCACGCGCGGTACACGTGCACCCGTGTGGGACAAACGTGCTGCTGTTCTATAGTTAGTTTGTGATTCGTAAAATGTTCGTAGTGGTCGGCTAATGTAGTGGTCTGTGCAGAGAGCGGCGGCGTGGAGAGCACGGAGGCGGCGCTGGGCGCGCTGGCGGAGCAGCTCAGTGCGGCCGTCGCGCTGCGCCGGCTGCAGCAGGGGCCCGACGCGCAGCTCGTGGACGCCGCCATATACCAGGTCAGCTAGTTCTGCGCACACGGCGTTAAGGCCTACTTGCACCAATTTTTCGTAACTTACTAAGTAGGGTTTGCTGTGGCTTCCCGTATCTAATTGACGGAGTGCGCTAGACAAAAACTTAATATCTGTATAAATTGCGATTTATTTGTGTACAAATTTCGTTAGAGGTCCTCCATAAATAAATGTCTCAGGTGGTGTGCGGCGACAACCCGGAGGTAGAAGAGGAGCCAGAAGTGGAAGCAGCGTTATCATCAGGAGCGCTCTCCCCCGGCGACGTGTGCTACCGGCGCGTGTCGCGCGCGGGCCGCGTGCTGCGAGCACTCGCGCGCGCGCCCGCGCCTGCGCACGACGCGCGCGCTGCGGCCAGCCATGCTGCCGCTACCATCAATATACTTACTGTGAGTTATCTATACACTCTCCCCGGCGACGTGTGCTACCGGCGCGTGTCGCGCGCGGGCCGCGTGCTGCGAGCACTCGCGCGCGCGCCCGCGCCTGCGCACGACGCGCGCGCTGCGGCCAGCCATGCTGCCGCTACCATCAATATACTTACTGTGAGTTATCTATACACTCTCCCCGGCGACGTGTGCTACCGGCGCGTGTCGCGCGCGGGCCGCGTGCTGCGAGCACTCGCGCGCGCGCCCGCGCCTGCGCACGACGCGCGCGCTGCGGCCAGCCATGCTGCCGCTACCATCAATATACTTACTGTGAGTTATCTATACACTCTCCCCGGCGACGTGTGCTACCTAGTATAATGCAAAGTCGTCACATCGGATTTTAATCATTTAGATTTTTCTTTCTTTGTTTTGACAGGTCGTTATTGCAGCCGTGTGTAGCTAGGGGCAGGTCACTAGTCATACTTATAGAAGCCCCTACGACGACCGACGAACGTGACTATACTCCATAGGTTTAGGTAGTTAAAAAAGGGTAAACAAAAAAACCACGTGACTCATAGATACTAAACCTTTTATTGACACTTTCCATAACTTTTTCAATAGATGCATTTCATTTGCAAAAAAAAACATAAGTACTTTTCTCCTCACTGCTGCTAAATCCATATCATCGAAACTGTCGATTTTTCTTGGTTTCGTTGCCGGAAGAGGATGCGATGTTTTGTATCGGTTAATAACCCTGTACACAGTTACATACCCATTATTTCACCAGTTTTTTGCACTATGTCTGTTTTTGACGGAAAACACTCCTTGGGCCAAGTTTCTACGACATTTATTTGAACACATTTATCAATATCTGTTTCTCAGATGATGAGGTCCGGTTTTGAAGCGTTTCTTCTTCAGTGATGGAAATGTGTGTACGAAGTTGGTCTGGCTAGTACCAGCCTCGGGTTCACTCATTTTTGGACGATACGAATTTAAAAACCAATAACGATAAGTAACAAAAACTAACATTAATTAAAAAACAAAACATAACTATAGCTATTAGCTATAGTTATCACAATCCAACAAAATCGAAACACACGCATACAACCGCAAATGGCGAGAGCACTGTCAACTAAGGCGTCTGGTTAACCGACTAAACGTAATACCTGCCACTTCAGTTGCCAAACTACGTCACAGTTGTACTCGTCAATTTAGCAACGTTATCTAATTCCTTATATTTTCTAAAAGGTTTGGGGAACCTGTCTTTTTGGGCTCTTTACAATAAACAGATTACAAAATATTATATCATTATAATAAATCTAACTAAAAAAATGTGCTCAAGCAGTTACATCTACGAAGAGTAGTTTAAGTATAAATAATAAAGTTTAACATACTATAATAAAAGAGGAAACTATCCTGTGATCGAAAATAAATTTTATTTTGTTATAACAAGAAAGTATAAACTATAAAAAACCTTTTTTACGATTTGTTTACCTTTTTTTAACTACCTAAACCTTTAGAGTATAGTTAGCTCAATACTGCAGGCTTGCGTCGATAACTGACTGGGCAAGTGGCGCCTTCAGCTCGTAGGTTGCCTGTCAGTTATAATATTACAAACAAAATTAATTCGCTTAGCTTTTTTCTGGCTATGTTGGGGTAAGCTTCGAGTCGATCCAAATTCAACTGTGTATTTTACTTGGAGCGACTGCCTATCTGACCTCCACATCACGAGTTTCTGGGTAATATGATACCCCTTGGTAAGACTGGTTGTCAGACTTTCGGGCTTCTGACGACCCGTAAGGGCTGTAAAAGATTCACGAATGTGACAGCCGGGACCGACGGCTGAACGGGCTTGCCGAGGTACGGAGTGGTCTCGATATGTAAAGATGGTCACCCGTTCACGGACCCATGCGGTTGATAATATTTAGCCAAAATATTTGAATTATCATGTTAAGTGACCTAAATATTTTCGTAATTTTCAATTGAATTAGGAGTATTCCAAATGACGTTTCCCATCAAAAGTGAGGTAGTTTATTGACGAGCGACCGATCGCCCCACAGAACGTGCTGGGCTGCGTGCAGACGACGCGCGCGCAGTGGGCGGGCGGCGTGCGCGCGCCCGCGCTGGGCCCGCGCGCGCTGCTGCCCGCGCTGGGCGCGCTGCTGCGGCGCGCGGCCGCGCACGCGCACGCCTGCCCGGAGCCCACGCTGCGCGCGCAGCTGTTCGAGGCGGCGCAGGCGCTGGCGGACCTCGTGCTGACGGATGCCGAACGTCTCAACAGCGACTCGCACACGCAGCATGTTTACGAACGGATCCGGCGGGAGGCCATACAGCCCTTCTGTTAGTATACCCTCGTCTCGATTGACGCCGAATCAACAAAAAGCAGCCTAATGCATAACGCAATTCCAATAAAATTCCCTTTCATTTTGAAAATTAACAATCCTCGCCTCTCATGTACGAGATTGGGGACCTCAAATTCGTTTTTATCTAATATTATTTTTGTACCGCTACACTTTGTAACTTTTTCAAATGTTTTTATATTACCAATGCCAGTAATATGCACATGGCACATTACTGACATTGGTGATTTAAAAACATTTTGAAAAAACCCTGGATTTTATACAAGTTAGAAACACCAACCCATCTTGAGCAACCGTGGTGATCAATGCTCATGTCTTCTCGATGTGTTGTTTGATGATCGTTACTTAGTGTGGCGCCGTAACCGGGATTATGCTATGACTGGTCAAAAAAGGGGTGGAGGTGTGCTTATAGCGACGCGTAGGGAGTTACCTGTCACTCCGCAACCGCTCCTGCACTCCTCGGCGGAGGTTCTCTGGATCAACTTACGGCTTAAAAATTCAAACTCACGCGAATACGTGAAACTATATATTTGTACTGTTTACTTGTGCAAACAAAAAACAAACAAACCTTTGTGTAACAAAGGGTTTACAACTTTCTGTCCAAATTGAACCATACTGCTCTGAATAAAACTTCAGATGTGTTTTTAGTTTTAGGTGATTTTAACATGAGTGGAATCGCGTGGGCTCCATCTAATAACCTTTCGTCAGTTCCAGTGAACCCCACCACTAGTGACGAATGATGTTCGCGGACTAGTTATGTATGCTGGACTTTGTACAGTATAATGGGGTGGCTAATGAGTACGGGAAACTGTTGAACTTGGTCCTCTCAAATAAGTTAGTCTGTGTTAGTGAATATGTTGACCCTCTAGTGCCTATTGATCCCTATCATCCTGCGTTGTTAATCAATATTCACATATTTGAAATACCTCCCCTTGACCAAGCGCCGCGGGTGCGATATATCTATTGCAAAGGTTATTTTGATTCTATAAATAACGAGATTTCTGGCACTAATAGGAAACATGAGTTTTCAATCCGATCACTGGATGAGTCGGTTGAGTACTTTATAGACACTATAAAACAGTTTCAAAACAAGTATGTACCACAAAAGCTAGTAAATAATAATAAATACCCACTCTGGTTCAGCTCATCACTCATCAAAACAATTAAAGACAAATATAAGTATCTAAAAAAATTCAAGATTTACGGCAATAAATCTGACGAATTAACTTTTAAACATTTGCGTAACAGAGCCAAGACTATGGAAGCTTCTTGTTATAAATGTTATCTTAATCAAACTAAAAAAATAATTAAAGCTAAACCTAATCACTTATGGACCTTTGTTAAAAATAGCTACAACTCTAATACTATACCTAATACATCAAAATATAACGATGAATCATTACCCACCGGAGATTCTATCTGTGGGGCTTTTTCATCTTATTTCATGTCGTCTTTCCTCAACCCCACTTCATCTAATACCATAACTCCACCTCCTGTTTTCCCTTTTGATACTAACAGAACTTCATCTGACATTTGTCACATAGAAGTGAATGTTGATGTTGTGACTGATTTACTTCGTACCTTGGATCCAACTAATGGTGCTGGCCCTGATAACATATCATCTAAATTTCTAATTAAATGTGCGCCTTCCATTGCCCAACCTATCTCAATTTTGTTTTCCAAGTCTTTGACACAAAGTGTTGTCCCCAAAATATGGAAATCTGCTTTTATTATTACACCCGTGCATAAGAAGGGGTCTAAAACCGAGATTACTAATTATAGGCCTGTATCTCAGCTGTGCATTGTAGCTAAAATATTTGAGAGGGTTGTCAATAACCAATTAAATTCCGCCCTTGCTAGGTCGTTCAGCTCCTTTCGGCACGGATTTTTGAAAGGACGGTCTACCACTTCTAACTTGATTTTACTTAATGATTTAATTACGGATGCTATGGATAATAGTAAGCAGGTCGATGTGGTTTACACAGATTATAGCAAGGCGTTTGATCGGATCGACCACGATACCCTGATAAAGAACCTAAGCCACATGGGCATCCGTGGAAACCTCTTGAGGTGGTTCTCTTCTTACATTGATAACAGGTCACAAGCAGTAGTACTCAATAATGATATGTCTAGTTGGGTAAACGTGCCCAGCGGAGTGCCTCAGGGTTCATTGCTCTGTCCTTTTTTATTAGTAGTCTATGTGAATGACATCGATCAGTGTCTCTATTCATCCAAACTGTTATGCTTTGCCGATGACATGAAAATCTTTGCCACTATTTGAACGCTCGAAGATAAACTAGCACTTCAGGCTGGCTTGTATCGGCTTGAAGAGTATCGTCAGGCTAATAAACTTCTCCTCAACCCATCCAAGTGTTCGGTGATCACTTACACTAGAAAACGTGCCGTCCTACTACTTATACTTTGGCGGGCCAGATCTTGCCAAGGTGCAATACTATTCGTGACTTGGGAGTCCATCAAGACAGTAAGTTAGTTTTTGACACACACATTGATGCAATTGTCAAAAAAAGCCTCTAAAATGCTTGGGTTTATAATACTCCTTAAGTGTTTTACTGATGCTAAAACACTAAAAATATTGTATTGCACTTTTGTGTGAAGTCAGCTAGAGTATGCGTCTCAGATATGGAATCCACGTTATCACAAATATATTGACCGCATGGAAATCATCCAAGACGGTTCATAAAATATCTATGCTTTCATCAAAAGATTCCATATCAGTCAACCTGTTATCTCGGACTCTGTAAAAAGTATCATCTGCTACTGGTGGATCGACGTAAAATTGCAGACTGTTTATTCTTGTTGAAAATCCTCAATAACAATATTGATAACCCTGAGTTATTGTCAAAATTTTATTTTAATGTACCAAGTAAAGCACTTTGTTTTAATCCACCCATGCGTGTACCTCATACGTCTTCGAATTATAGGCAGAACAGTTGTATTGTGCACGCAAGCAGAAATTTCAATGATTAATGCCAGGAATATAATTTTGATCCATTCACAATTAGTGTGAATTCGACCAGAAGGTCCTTAAGCCTCAAATTAGATTTTTTTAGTTTTTATTATTTTCTCTATTATTTCAGTCATATTATTGTAAACCAAGTATGTATATTGTTTCTTAGGGCGACGTGTTTTTGTTTTTGTGCTCACACCATAAATTTATTATTATAACTCTATACGTGAGGATTTGTAATTGGTTTGCTGGTGACTATGGTGCCCTTTTTTGTCTGTTTTTATTAGCTGTAAGTCCTCCATGTACTAAAATAAATAAATAAATATGGGATGAAGCGTTTGCCTTGCAGTGGGACAGTGATAGGTTCATATTATTGCGTTATTTACTTCGTCGAGAAAAATATTTCAAACATTTATGAAGCAATGGGTATACAAATCTCCTTCAAAATCCTTTGTATAGTGATGGTAATCATACCACATAATTTGAGTGCTCTTAATAAATTATTTCGCGTTTTAGAGTAGTATTATTAAATCAGGATTAAAATTGACACAGTTTAGAATGGTGTAAGCTGTATCTTAAAATTTTCTTTTTTTTTTTTTGTTTTAACGTGATTTGTTTATTTCAGTCGACGAAGGCCAAACGGAGCGTGCGGAGGCTCTTGCTGAGAAATTCAAAGACTTTGAGCTGCTGATAGAGATGTGTGTCAAGAATAATGACATGGATAAACTTTTCTCGTATATTGACAAGTATTCCAACGAGGTATGTATATCATTATATATAGCGCGCTCGTGCTAAGCTGACGGTCGGCCACCTACAAGTGTACAGTCCGCAGGGCGTGGCGGAGCTGACGTTCGCGCGCCTGGCAGAGCGCGGCGGGCGCGCGGCGGGCGCACTGGTGCGGCACGCGGGCGCGCGGCGGGCGGGCGCACTGCGCGCGTGGCTGCGCGCGACGCCCGCTCGCGCGCCGCTGCTGGCGCTGCACGAGCTCGCCGGGCAGCACTACGCGCGCGCCGCAGAGGCGCTGCTGCTCATGGCCAACGACGAGCAGGACTCCGTCAACAGGCTCGAGGTACGCCTTCCTACTGTTATATATTCATAAATGTGGCCCTAACAGTGACGTTTCTACATATCCTATCCAAACTTTTTGAAAAACTGGTGCATAGTGAGATCTACTCTATTCTTCATAGCATCTTAATAAAAGAGCAACACGGGTTCGTTACAGGTAGGTCCTGTGTAAGTAACCGCCTTATTTTTACAAAGCATCTATTTGAAGGCATTGACAATAGACAACAAATTGATGTGGTGTATACTGACTTCCAAAAGACTTTCGATAAAGTCGATCACAGACTACTTCTTGACAAAATTGCTTTCAATGGTATAAGAGGAAATTTGGTATACCGCCGTTTAGCCGAATTTTATTTGCCCTAATATCATTTGCCATAATAGTCAACAGCCATAATATCATACGACATAATACTCATTTGCCCTACTCTCATTTGCCATATTAGTCACGTGCCAGAATCATTGTTTCCCATAAAGTCACTTACCATAACATCATTTGTCATAATCATTGTAAGCCCTAATTATCACATGCCCTAATTATGATATGCCATAACATAATTTGCCATCGACATCGGGTGTGTAACGGTTGTTTATATCAAGAGAAATTGGATGCAATTGGGACTTTAGGGCACCCCGACTCGGACAGGTTAGATTAGAAGGGGATGGCGGGGTCGTGTGAGCGAGCGAAGCGAGCGAATAGACCCCGCCATCCCCTTCGTGGTTATTTTTTTATAAACCACACAGAAGTAGGAGCCCCGCAAAGCGGGGCTCCGTCGACCTAGCCCACCATCAACCATGCATAGAAAAAAAAAACCATGCAACTTGTTATGCCATTTAAATATTATGCCATTTAAATATTATGTCTAATAATTATTATGGCACATAAAAATAAGGCAAACAATACTTATGGCATTCGTATCTTATGGTATCTAATATTCGGGCAATTAAAAGTATGTCATATGTCTTTTAGGGCAAATGAAACATTCGAGCAAATGAAATTCGGGTAAATGAAATTCGGGAAAATGATGATTATGGCATATAATCTTCGGGCTAACAATAGACAACCAGGAAATTTATTACGTTGGTTTGTATCATATGTCACCACTAGGACCCACAAAGTTGTTATCAATGGTTATGTGTCTCGCATGGTTAAAGTCACTTCTGGAGTTCCTCAAGGCTCAATTTTAGGTCCCCTCTTGTTCATCTTATTTATTAACGACATAAAAGACTGCTGTAAAAATTCTAAGTTCCTCCTGTATGCGGACGATTTGAAGATTTATAAAAATATCAGCCATCTATCCGACTGTTTAGAATTTCAGAATGACCTTGACCGTTTTCTGGACTACTGTTCTGTTAACAAACTCTACCTAAGTATATCTAAATACCATAGCAGTATGTTTACAAAGAAGAAAAATGTGACGTAAAACGTGTGAATGTAAAGTTGCCTAAGTGATATTTATTTATTTATTTATTTGGGATCTCCAACAAAAGATGTACACAATACATGACACATAAATAAAGAGTTACATCAAGTAATAAGTAAGTGTACTCCTTCACTTATAGGAGACCACAACAGGATTCCAGGGTATAATATTATTATAACTTGGAATAGCACTTAGGCTACTTTTTATCCCGGAAAAATGTACGGTTCCGACATCCGCGCAGGCGAAGCCGCTGGCAAAAGCTAGTAAGATATACATAACAACTAATCTAAACTACCAAGAAACTATTAGGATATCAACTTCTCGAATCTACAGTAGGAGAACACAAGTAAAACTTCAAGATATTTATTGATATGGATTTTATTGATCAGTAAAATGTAAATATATGTATATGTTAAAACTTGCCGTTTTGACAGTTTAGGTGTTATAGTGGCTGACTATTCGAAGAAACGACGAACTATCTTCAATGGTTGAAAGCATTTTGGCTCAAAGTGAGACGAACATATTGTGTTATTTTTTGTTGGGATCCAGTTTGGACCCCTTCTTGTCGCATTTATCTATTTTTCTTTTATTTTTGGATCCTTCGGATAGCTAAAATGTTAAAATAACTTTTTTACAAAATCTATCAACCAACTTCCAAAAAAAAAACACTTCAAAGTGAAAAATAACTTTAATTTCGGAAGTCGGTGTCTTTGTATCTGTATTTTAGCGTTTTCTACCGATTTTTTTTTAAACCGCACGACCGATTTCGATAAAATTTATATGGGACCATCTCTGAAGTATCTAACCTAACCTAATCTACCAAACAAAAAAAGAATCATCAAAATCAATCCATAATTGGCGGAATGATCTCGTAACAAACGTACAAAAAAAACATACAGTCGAATTGAGAACCTCCTCCTTTTTTGAAGTCGGTTAAAAAGCAAGGTGTGACTGATGATGATGATATCAATGATACATGAGTAATAAACAACACCCATAAAACTCCATGCAACAAAAAAAGTTAAATTTTGTTCCCTTGTGTAAGTAACTAAATAAATAAACTCGTTTAAAAGATTCTAGTCCAGTAGTAAGCCTAGTCGGCAGCGGCCGCTTTACGAAACTATCGTGTGAGTGAGAGTATCAGTAAAAACACTTATCCATTGCGCTATTAGACCAGCCGATTCATTGATCGATGTGTACTAAGCAAACAATGGTTTTTGTTCCAATGAAAATAATTGCTTTTGGTACTTCATCGTGTTTCTAGTATCACGAAGTAATGTTTTAATAAATTTGATAAGAAAAATAATTATATTTTAATACTTACGTGTGAAATAAGATGCTATTTTTCATGTAATTCACAATACAGCTGTTACTTTTGCAAACATTCACTGAACAACGCGACATTTTGACAAAAATCATGAGCAGCGAAGACGTTGCATGTTGACATTCGACTAATGGCCGAAACTGGCATCATGACACTTTCCGGCTGACTTCGCAAGCGCCACACCTCGTTGCCATATCTCCTGTGTTTATATGATCTGAGAACGAACCTCAGTTCCTCCGATAGAGTGTTTTGATATTTATGAGAAACAGGATCGATTGGCATCAAAAACAATTCTAAAACATTCTCAAAAAGTTTAGAATAGTCTCCTAAGACCGTTTACTTGTCGCTATAATGGTTAACATACCTACCTACCCTTACAGCTTCGTCTAAAAATCCACTCTGCATATAGTACAAGGTTATTTTGGCGCCCGACCTAAATAGGAACTAACGCCGCCATCTTGTTTTTAAAATTCAGATTTGAATTTAATGCCAGATTCGGTCACGTACTGAAAATCACAAGATATGTTTATCCCGCAGACCACGGCGTCCCTCGCCAAGCTGTGCCTGGTGGCGTCGGTCCCGCCGGGCAGCCCCCCGCCGGGCGCGTGGCGGCGCCTGGAGTCGCGCCTGGCGCTGGCGGAGCAGCACGCCGCCCTGCCGCGCGCGCTGCGCCTGCACTACGGGCTGGACGCTGACGACACCGAGGTGCTGCCGCCCGACCGCCTCGTGCAGGTACAGTACCGAGGCCGGCCTGGAGTCGCGCCTGGCGCTGGCGGAGCAGCACGCCGCCCTGCCGCGCGCGCTGCGCCTGCACTACGGGCTGGACGCTGACGACACCGAGGTGCTGCCGCCCGACCGCCTCGTGCAGGTACAGTACCGAGGCCGGCCTGGAGTCGCGCCTGGCGCTGGCGGAGCAGCACGCCGCCCTGCCGCGCGCGCTGCGCCTGCACTACGGGCTGGACGCTGACGACACCGAGGTGCTGCCGCCCGACCGCCTCGTGCAGGTACAGTACCGAGGCCGGCCTGGAGTCGCGCCTGGCGCTGGCGGAGCAGCACGCCGCCCTGCCGCGCGCGCTGCGCCTGCACTACGGGCTGGACGCTGACGACACCGAGGTGCTGCCGCCCGACCGCCTCGTGCAGGTACAGTACCGAGGCCGGCCTGGAGTCGCGCCTGGCGCTGGCGGAGCAGCACGCCGCCCTGCCGCGCGCGCTGCGCCTGCACTACGGGCTGGACGCTGACGACACCGAGGTGCTGCCGCCCGACCGCCTCGTGCAGGTACAGTACCGAGGCCGGCCTGGAGTCGCGCCTGGCGCTGGCGGAGCAGCACGCCGCCCTGCCGCGCGCGCTGCGCCTGCACTACGGGCTGGACGCTGACGACACCGAGGTGCTGCCGCCCGACCGCCTCGTGCAGGTACAGTACCGAGGCCGGCCTGGAGTCGCGCCTGGCGCTGGCGGAGCAGCACGCCGCCCTGCCGCGCGCGCTGCGCCTGCACTACGGGCTGGACGCTGACGACACCGAGGTGCTGCCGCCCGACCGCCTCGTGCAGGTACAGTACCGAGGCCGGCCTGGAGTCGCGCCTGGCGCTGGCGGAGCAGCACGCCGCCCTGCCGCGCGCGCTGCGCCTGCACTACGGGCTGGACGCTGACGACACCGAGGTGCTGCCGCCCGACCGCCTCGTGCAGGTACAGTACCGAGGCCGGCCTGGAGTCGCGCCTGGCGCTGGCGGAGCAGCACGCCGCCCTGCCGCGCGCGCTGCGCCTGCACTACGGGCTGGACGCTGACGACACCGAGGTGCTGCCGCCCGACCGCCTCGTGCAGGTACAGTACCGAGGCCGGCCTGGAGTCGCGCCTGGCGCTGGCGGAGCAGCACGCCGCCCTGCCGCGCGCGCTGCGCCTGCACTACGGGCTGGACGCTGACGACACCGAGGTGCTGCCGCCCGACCGCCTCGTGCAGGTACAGTACCGAGGCCGGCCTGGAGTCGCGCCTGGCGCTGGCGGAGCAGCACGCCGCCCTGCCGCGCGCGCTGCGCCTGCACTACGGGCTGGACGCTGACGACACCGAGGTGCTGCCGCCCGACCGCCTCGTGCAGGTACAGTACCGAGGCCGGCCTGGAGTCGCGCCTGGCGCTGGCGGAGCAGCACGCCGCCCTGCCGCGCGCGCTGCGCCTGCACTACGGGCTGGACGCTGACGACACCGAGGTGCTGCCGCCCGACCGCCTCGTGCAGGTACAGTACCGAGGCCGGCCTGGAGTCGCGCCTGGCGCTGGCGGAGCAGCACGCCGCCCTGCCGCGCGCGCTGCGCCTGCACTACGGGCTGGACGCTGACGACACCGAGGTGCTGCCGCCCGACCGCCTCGTGCAGGTACAGTACCGAGGCCGGCCTGGAGTCGCGCCTGGCGCTGGCGGAGCAGCACGCCGCCCTGCCGCGCGCGCTGCGCCTGCACTACGGGCTGGACGCTGACGACACCGAGGTGCTGCCGCCCGACCGCCTCGTGCAGGTACAGTACCGAGGCCGGCCTGGAGTCGCGCCTGGCGCTGGCGGAGCAGCACGCCGCCCTGCCGCGCGCGCTGCGCCTGCACTACGGGCTGGACGCTGACGACACCGAGGTGCTGCCGCCCGACCGCCTCGTGCAGGTACAGTACCGAGGCCGGCCTGGAGTCGCGCCTGGCGCTGGCGGAGCAGCACGCCGCCCTGCCGCGCGCGCTGCGCCTGCACTACGGGCTGGACGCTGACGACACCGAGGTGCTGCCGCCCGACCGCCTCGTGCAGGTACAGTACCGAGGCCGGCCTGGAGTCGCGCCTGGCGCTGGCGGAGCAGCACGCCGCCCTGCCGCGCGCGCTGCGCCTGCACTACGGGCTGGACGCTGACGACACCGAGGTGCTGCCGCCCGACCGCCTCGTGCAGGTACAGTACCGAGGCCGGCCTGGAGTCGCGCCTGGCGCGTGACAAACAGCTAGTTATAATAATACCAACCTATTGCCACTACAGGGCAAAGGCCTCTTCTCATACAGAGAAGGCACCAGCATATATCACCACGCGCGCTCAAAACGGGATGGCAATTTCAGACTTATAATAAACTAAAAGTCCAAGTTTCCTCACGATGTTAACTGTTAGCTAAACATGCATCATCTGCCTAGCCGAATGCAGCTGAAGACCAATATGTACGAGCATCGCCACATGATTTTAGTTGTTTAACTTTTTACATTACTGAGCATTACATTGTTTCGTTGATTATGCTATTTTACTTACACGCGTAGTCGATGTTATTTAGGTTAATATTTTATATGATTAGTGTGAACAATAAACCCACTCCGGTAGCACGGACACAATACAGTGATTTTATTCCCTATCTACATCCCGTCTGCTGTAACAACCAACTTCACCACAACTCTACAAGCTACAAGTCTACTGTACGGGCTAGCGGCTCGTACACAATATTTTACATAGAACGACTTTCTATCTGCTCTACACAACTCAGTTACTGGATAACATGATACGTAAGACTGATCGTAAAAGACTTTCGAAACTACCCGTAACGACTGTCAACTGAATAATTACAATGCGGGCAGGCGCTGCTAATAGATATATATACATATATCAACAAGCACAACATCCTTATGATGTTAAAATGTATTAGCTGTAAGTTTTCCTAAAATTAATAAAATAAAATATAAATCAATGCCACTTTTCATTGTAATTTTATAACTCAAGAACGGATGGACCGATTTTTGCTAATTCTTTTTTTAGAATATTCCTTGAAGTACGAGGGTGGTTCATAAGGAGAGAAAAAAAAAATTTAGGCGGTACGAAGTTCGCGGGGTCAGCTAGTATTATATATGAATTACTAACTATAACTAATTGATTAACATTTGAAAAATACTGTTGGAGCTGCTGAAGATTGTAAGACTGCCTTTGTTTTGTATAAACTCAATCTCCTTTGTATTATATAATTGCATAGGACAAGTTTGGTGTAAGTACTATGTACTATCGAGCTACCATTTACCGGGTAATGTCTTTCATTGACTTGAATGTGCCCTGGCGGCTGATAGATGTCATGCACACTCAAATGTCTCGCTGACGGTGGCGCGTGTGTTGGATCATTTAGCTCCCTTCAAAATGGTTGAGCTGAATGGTGCTGATCCATGCGTCATGTTCGTGAACGGCCGCTGTCAGTTGGGACTGGTCATCTCTTAGCCGCTACGGCTTATTTTAATTATTTTATTTATGGATTGTTTTGTTTTAATTTCTACTTGCTGTACTCTGGACACTCAACGTGTACGTCTTATTTACATCGTTCTCACATATAATTATACCTATATTCAACATTAATGATGCAACTAATATTTATGTAACAATATAATTTAAAAGAGTATCCATGGAGTTTCTTGCCCGTTCTTCTCCATAGATACCTACCTACTACGCTTTGGAATGGGCAACTAGCTTCATACTTCTGACTGACCGACCACTTGACAATTCAAAAGTGCCTGTAAATGGTTGAATTGAAATAAATGCTTTGAGTTTGAGTTATTATTATCGCTGCACACTTTAATTAATTGTACTGTTTGCGCTACATTGCGCTGACTCAGTTCAACCACTGCGCTAACTTACACCAATATTTTGGTTTGTTTTCGTTTCGATAGCCCATTAATAAAGGAATGTTTTTCTCACAGATGTACATCGAGTCGGAGAGCAAGGCGCTGACGGAGTACGACTACAAGAAGGCGCTCGACCTCACCGACTACATACAGGACATGGAGCGACGAGACGATCTGCGCCTCAGGGTGACATAAACTGTTATATTAATTAGTATAAACTTAGATGTCCGTAGTATTAGTTACATGTTTATATAAATAATTGTCAGTGAAAGTTTCTAAATGTTGTAACATACATTTGATTTTATAACATTAACCTAGTTATAAGTTGACTTGCTGCGCCCTCACAGGGGCATGTGCTCATTAGTTAAGCCTGGGCTGAAGTCTGTAGCTTTGTGTACATTGTGCAGCAAATAATAAGTTTGAGAGCAAGTCGTTCATGAAATATGATCGGTTTAGCTTTATACTAAAAAAGAGTCAGTTTTAGTAAGGATTTTTTTTAGTTTTTCAATAGTAATAGTCATTCTAAAATCAACTTAATTTATACCTGCATCAAGTTAATATTTCTTTATGTGGAATAAATACCAATTGGAAACCGGGATTTGAAAAATGTAATAAATACGTCCGCAGTCAATTTTTTCGGCACGGAAAGGTGCGAGGCTTTAAATAAGTTCGGCGCGAACAAATTCTCGTGCCACTTTAGGTCTTACCATAATATCATTAGAAACTCAAGTCAAAGAATCTATTTGAATTAAACCAATTATTTATTTATTTGTGCACAATTTATTACCTTAAGCATACTATTGACATTACAATATATAAGGCCGCCAGCCCCGTACCAGTTGATACTGTATTACAGTGGCCACAGTCGGGACTCTGTCAGTCAGAGAGATGAAGCTAGTTGCCCATTCCAACGCGTATTAGGTTCGTAAGGAAAAGAACGGGCAAGACCATTGCAGACACCGATCTACATAGCTTTCACATGACCTGACCAAGATTTTGTCTGGACTTTAAAAGAGACTGTGACCTCTGAGTTTGTTTCGGCCTTTCTTCTCAGAGTAGTCAGATAGGAAACGCCGACCCCATCTAGTTAAAAAAAAATATGATTGACGTGTAAAAGTGTTTGTTCAAACCTACTTACAGAAATAAATCATTTATCATTTGACGCTCCATGCACACTCCTTTATATGTCACTCGTGTGTCAGGTGTGGTGCGCGTGCATCCGGCGCGACTCGTGGGCCGCCAGTCGTGTGCATGCGCCGGCCGACGAGCTGCACACCAAGATGTTCTTCAGGCTCATCGACCTCGTGCACGTCATGGGTGAGTTCAGGACTCTTCATCTTCGTCAGTTTTCGAATTCATTCCTTTATCAAGTCGGCAACATAATACCTTTCGAAGTTACTGCACTGAGCAGACTATTACATAGAAAACTACATTTCATTGAACAGAGATCATAGTAGCATACATCTTCGACCAAGGTCGAGTTGCCGTCTATATAAAACCTTTAAACCTGACCATTTTATGTTTTTTTTAGTATGTTTAGTTAATATTGATCAGAGTGTGCAGTGTCACATTTTTTAGTATGTTTAGTTAATATTGATCAGAGTGTGCAGTGTCACATTTTTTAGTATGTTTAGTTAATATTGATCAGAGTGTGCAGTGTCACATTTTTTTGTATGTTTAGTTAATATTGATCAGAGTGTGCAGTGTCACATTTTTTAGTATGTTTAGTTAATATTGATCAGAGTGTGCAGTGTCACATTTTTTAGTACCTATGTTTAGTTAATATTGATCAGAGTGTGCAGTGTCACATTTTTTAGTACCTATGTTTAGTTAATATTGATCAGAGTGTGCAGTCTCACATTTTTTTGAATGTTTAGTTAATATTGATCAGAGTGTGCAGTGTCACATTTTTTAGTATGTTTAGTTAATATTGATCAGAGTGTGCAGTGTCACATTTTTTAGTATGTTTAGTTAATATTTATCAGAGTGTGCAGTGTCACATTTTTTAGTATGTTTAGTTAATATTGATCAGAGTGTGCAGTGTCACATTTTTTAGTATGTTTAGTTAATATTGATCAGAGTGTGCAGTGTCACATTTTTTAGTACCTATGTTTAGTTAATATTGATCAGAGTGTGCAGTCTCACATTTTTTTGAATGTTTAGTTAATATTGATCAGAGTGTGCAGTGTCACATTTTTTAGTATGTTTAGTTAATATTGATCAGAGTGTGCAGTGTCACATTTTTTAGTACCTATGTTTAGTTAATATTGATCAGAGTGTGCAGTGTCACATTTTTTTACTCGGTCTGTGTATGTAAGGAAGATGGTTTAATGTTATAATATTCTGAGTCGGTAAAGCAGATTCTATCATGCAATGAACAAACAAAAATAGCCCTTAGTTTGACGAACATATTTTGGTTATGACTGTACTTGCTACTTGCAGTACTGTTCCCTGACCAAAGAAAACAAATGCTAAATTACCACTTGACATAGGCATCTACCAAATCGCACGCTGCGACTTGGTAGAAGACCACAGAGCTCGCTTATCGCCTCACGCAAATATGATTCTCACAATGTCACGCCATGATAGGAATGACATCTTACATTGAATCTATGTAAACGTTGACCTTAAACCTTAAATCTACGCGACACACGTTCTATATTAGCGGCATGCGCGGTAACTGTTATCCTAGCGAGCCTCACGCAAACTCAAATCACATGTAAATATTTTTTTTTTATTTTTTGCATTTCAGCGTCGAAATGGCAGTCTATCATAAACGTTGAGTCTTAACATTTATTTATTAACTCATCATCACTATCATTACAGGAATCTCCTAATTCAATAGTGTGGCCATAATTACAGTTTTATTATTTACCATAACATATTATGTACATCGTGGTTTTTGTGAACTCACTCAGAGAACAAGTAAAAAGATCGTATGTCTGCTATGTCATTAAGTACACGCAAGGTTCGCATTATAGGGGAAGTAGATTGGTCCTACTACACGGCACCGCCAATACATTGTGAATATCTCCTCCAGGCGGAGACCTGGAGCTTCTGCTGCCTCCCGTGGAGGACATCCTGACGGCTCCGGAGCTGGCCGAGCTGGTCTCCGACCCGAAATTCCACTTCATGATCAAGTACAGCTACGAGTTAGTCGACACCATGCGCAACGACTCCATTCAAGAGGGGTAAACTTAACTAATTTCTCAAACTTCCCAGAACCGCGTTACATTTTTAATTTCATTAAGTTCGGTAACAACAGAAAAAGTAATTGTGTCTCATTAGCGACAGTTGAGGAGTTATATAACAAGGTTCTTAATATAGTTAAGGTTTTCGTAAGTGGGCCGTACAATCAACCGATGTCAGTAGTAACACTTGAAATACGAAAACTACCCTCAACGCTACAGAGTAAAGGCGCCGTGAAAGTCAAATTGTTACGATGGACGTGGTGAGGTACTGGTAAACTGTACGCTTAGTAAGAAGTTTTATAATTATTGTATAAGTACATTTATTTATAAGGGCTGTTGATTTACTCACCTGCATCCGTTAATGCGATTCTATGTGTCAATTCCGTCATACTAGATAACTTTCCTTAATTCGTGAAAAAAAACTTCGTATATAAAAGTAAATAGACAACATGAATGCGTGTATGAAGAGTATAACGGTAGCATGTGAAATGAACAGCCTATATAACTGTTACGACTTGAATCGGTATTCCTTTAAAAACCTTAGTTCATACTGATTAATTAACCTTAGGATTGTTAGAGCTTTCATCGCGACACACAGACAAACATGTAATTTGCAACAGCAAGTCGACTCTGAGATATCAACCAATCATGTGGAAGTGGCTGGTGCTTACCAAACTGTCACAGTGCTGTTTGGTAAACGCATTCAAGATTATTGCTACTCAAGATTTTGGTAAATCACACATGAAAAGTCAACCAACTTGTAAATACAATACACAAAGTTTTATTTTGCGGTCTAAACTGGTCAACTTAGATACAATATAATAGTTAACACTAAAATATACAATGTCTAACTGAAGTTTTGCACATTATGATAGTAGTTTGTTCACAATCGTTTACTGAATCGATTTCTTTTATTTTTATATAGCTCATTTATAATCCCAGAAATAATTAAAACTAGGTACGTAAATTTCAGTCAAGACAAACCAAAATGGACGAAGTACCTACTACACTAGACCCTTATACGTTTGCGGCTGTGTGCGTGCGTAGATTTCTAATGTGACCACAATTTTGTCTCACAATCAGTATAACTAATATAATAAATAAACAATGATTATGTTCTAATTGGGGTGCTTGGTGGTGTGCGTTGACTCCGGGACTTGTTGTATACGTAAACAGGGTGCAGAGACATTGACGAGCAGCCCGTTACCCATTGATCAAGTACATGATTCAGAACCCTTGTTATTTAGACAAAAATTGCTATTCAATACATTTTGACCGAGTAGGTATTGCACTTTTCAATAAACAGCAGATTATTTTTTGGATAACCGACGAAAATTCATGGTTTCAATTTGCGCG
Source organism: Brachylomia viminalis (assembly GCA_937001585.2). Classification (NCBI taxonomy): domain Eukaryota; kingdom Metazoa; phylum Arthropoda; class Insecta; order Lepidoptera; family Noctuidae; genus Brachylomia; species Brachylomia viminalis. The sequence continues at coordinate 813,681 of OW443307.2, read as the reverse complement.
TCGATGTCCTGCCACTCTGTATATTATGTATAAGTATGTCTGTATTGTATAAGTATATTAAAAAAAGCGTACACAAATCTGTTATAAAACAATGATGTCAGTACATAAACGAACCCCTGTAATAAACACATTGTCGTGAAAGACTTATTGAAGTCTGATAATTTAGATCTTAGGATAGGTTCTAAAAGCTTAGTAAAAAATAAGTAATTATTAGCAAGGCTTGTGAAACAAATGGCTTCTCTGCCCTTCTTGTTATCTCTCTTAGTTTTAGCCAAAAATATTACGAGCAGTACGCGACCGTAAAATGGCACACCTAGTTTTAGAAAAGTTCTGCTTTGTAGAGCGTTGTCTCTGTTACTCTCTCTGTGTGACATTCTCTTTCTAAAGCTCGATGTCTCTTTTTTAAACCCGAGTACAATAGAATAAGTAATTTTTAATTAAAAGTATATGTGGAGTCGTCTTTCGCTATCCGATTTAAAATATCAAAGTTTTAATCTCAAGACGTATTTTACCGTTGGAGACTGCCAAGTTGATTATTAACTTTAGCATGTAACAAAAAGTGTTCACAAAACGTATCTAGAGTAACATTATGCACCTTTATCTAGATTTTTATAGTCACGAAATAAAATAACCATAGATATAGAAGAAAATGTTGACTAACTTTATATTTGTAGCCCAAACAAAACAACCGCAAAGTGGTGAATTACAATTTCACTACAATCCTTTAACAGTTATTCTATCTCTGATTTTGCGTCTCTGTTACAATTACAGTGATCATTATTATCGTTACAATAAGGTAGCTTTTGGGTTGCTGCTGTCAGAGGTAAAATAATTGTATACAGAAAAGTCACAATTAAACTTCTCCACCGGTTTCTAAAAGCCTGATCTGTGGATGTGTTGTCACTTTTGACGTTAACAGTTCAATTGCGATCGGCGCAAGAACATTGAAAGCAATTCAACAAAAGCTACGTGTGAAGGTCTGAAATAGAATTGACCTACATGTGGTGTTGTCATGAGTATGTTGACCCACAAGAGCCGCTCGTAGAAGCTGGAGTTGAACAGCCAATCATATGCATTGACATGCGGTTTGACAACACATTTTATTGTATTTCAAGTTTTAAGTATATCCAGAACCGCAGAATAGTGAGAGATGTTATTAATAGACATTATAATTATACTAGCTGCGTAAGTGCTTAGGATGTAAGTTAGATAAATCCCGCTACGGCTGGGTTATCGAACCGCGTCCGAATGACATTCTCGGCTCACTCGCTAGTTCTCAAACGACACTAAACTTAAGACGTTCTTAGAAGTGTCTCTGTAGCTACAACACACATTAAAGTTACAAGTGGCGGCTAAGGGCCTTACTTATATTTGAGTTGCGTTTGACAATGTAGCCGTCATTCTTCCTAACAACGTCATAAGGGTTTATATACACGTTGTCTAAAGTTAGAGATTTTAACCGTCCAAAAATGAATGTTTAAGCAGACGTTAACCATTACTTAACTTTTATACATAAACGCCTTGTATATCAACATATTTTACATTATGTAGTTTTAATGATTGTATTACTACAAAATCTTTAAATACATGATGTATCTGTTACAACAGATCCATCAACTAGAAAGTGGTTGAATGTCAAGCGAGCCGAGAGTGTCAGTCGAATTGCAAACATAACTCACCATTCGATGATGTGCTGTCAGACTGATTTAGATGTAATTACGATTAGTGTTCGGAACATAGCTACAGATAACAAACTTTATAGTACAACCAGGGAAATGTTTTGTTAAGCAGATTGGCGCACTACGTAAATATACCGTGTTTATAGTCATTTTATACGATTGATAAAGAATGACAGTTGATATTTGAATAAACGGACAATTTAAATTGATAGTAAATTATCTGAACAATCCGCTTCCCCGACTGTACTAATATCGCGTGGTTTTCAACTTACATATATTCATTTTTAACAATCCTAGGACTGTAGTGCCTACCAATATGGTTGAGAGATCGGTAAGTGCAACGACAGTTTAACCACGACAATTATTAATAAAAGTGGTAACAGAAAAAAAAAAAGTTGTTCAGATAAACCACAGACGAGGAATCGCCGTCTCGGCAGCAGCGTCTACAGACGGCAGTAGGTATCTAGTCGTCAAGTCGTGGCGCCGAAAGTGCGTTCAGCGCACAACTTCTGTCACGGGCCGCCTTCAAGTCGTCTGCTTCTATACGTCATTTGTGTCGTAGTACGAGGAAACGGTGACACTTTGGTTTGTGTGGAAAGTGTTGGGAATGCCATCTCTAGTAGCGGCCGCCGCGGCGTCTTCGTGCTCTGTTCTGTCGTTTATTCGAACAATCATTTAATAGTTATTTATGAAACTGTTGTATAATAAGGGGTATTAAAACACGAGTGCGAGTTTATTACACGAGGCGAAGCCGAGTGTGTTAATAAACATATGAGTGTCTTAATACCTAATTATGTACAGTTGCTTACAAGACTTTATCTACACCCACGACATGAATCCTCTATATAAAATTCTGAAACCATAGGGGGTTGTACACTGTTGTAAGAACCCTATGTAAATTCATGGTAAGTTTAATTGCTGAGTATCTGTTACAAACAAACTAAGAAATATCTGGTGGTGTGTTATCAAAGCTTGTAAGTATCACTCATTTTTGTAAACAACAAAGTAATAATTTTTCGCAATACCTACTAATATCGAACAAAAATGGCGGGATACGCCGTTAATTCGAACAATCTATAAGTTTTTTTAAATTATTAGCTGTTGTACTGAAACGCGCGTGCATGACAATGTTCTTTTTTTTTAATTCGAGTTGCATAATGAAATTTAGTACAACATTTTAACACTCGTTTGGATGATATTATGGTTACTATGACACGGTTTGTTTTAATGTTAGCAATAAGCTAACTGTTTCAGAAACTTCTCTAAAGGATTTATAGCATGGGTGTAGATAAAAAAAAATATTATCATTGGTTTCTGTGACGCCTCGGTAACGTAGTGGTTGCTAGTTTGTCAGTACGATAGACGGTCAAGTGTTGTGGTCCCTATAATGTTTCGTTATGTGTAGTTACGATTCGAACTTGTAATTTAGAATGTTAGGGCACACGCGTGTTCCGCGTAACGCGCGTCTATGTCGCGTACAAAAACGCGGTGACTTTAGGCCCTTACTGTACTGAGAGCCAAGACAAGAAATACTAGGTTTATTGGCAGCATAGTTGACTATTATAAACGTGTTCGGGAAAATACCCCTCCTAGGGTTTTAATTCTTATAAAGATACTTTTAAGGCATGCCGCCTAATTCTTTAGAACTGAATATAAAAGTGAACTATCTATAATTCTGATGCGGCTCTCATAGTATTTAGAAGGAATACAGTGTCCAGTTTTTATTCAGATTATTGAATCCATCCCGGTACAATATTGGTAGAAAAAAAACGTGCTGATCGTGAGGTTTGGTGTTTAGTTAGTAAAGTAAAGAGTAACCACAGGTCACCAATCGACCAAATGCTGGGCAAATGTAAACCAATATAGTACTTATATATGACCTAAATTGGACATTGTAAACTTATCGTATTAACAACTCATAATGTCGGTGGCGGGACTAGAAGGACCCGTAGAGCCCTTCCAAAGATTAAAATGAATTCTGAACTATGAATTATTGTAGAACTTAATATTCGCATAAAAAAGGAAATTATTTATTATATGCTGATCCACCACGGATGTAACGGGCCGGTAATAGTGTACCAACAAATTCATAGTATCTATCTAATAATCTGTAGGCAAAAATTATAGAGTAATAAAATTTGAAGACTGTTCATTTTACATAAATTTAAATTGCAGCAATATGATAAGATATTTTTTTATTAAAAGGCATATGTTATAACTTTATAAGTCTGAATGTTTGTTGATCAAATTAAAAAGATATACTACTTTAGAAATCAAAACTATTCCAATGTACGAAATTAAACGAAATACAAATTTACCTTGCCTTCAAACTGTTCCTTCATAATAAATTATTAATTAATATATTATATGTATTCACCCTATTACTAATTATTATCTTATTATACTATAACCTTGCTCTCGTTGTAATTAAACTAACACTACCTACTTATAGTGACTTTACTTTAGCTATTGATGTTGATTTTGTTGAAACCTACAATACAATTTGTGAACAACTTTGTGTCATTATTTTTGTTGATCTGGTTATTTTTAAATAAAATTTCGTTGAAAAAATATGTGTTTGTTGTATTTTCCTCCGAGCCCCGAGTCCCTCCCGCCCACAGTCGCTACCACAGAACACAGAACATATACCTGCCGCGGGTCGCGACTCGCGCTCGCCAGTCGCCAGTCGGCCGCGACCCGGCGCGCATGCGTGCTGCGTCCACTGCGAGCCTTATGTTTACCTATTTCTACGACAGTTATCGCAGCCGCGTCTCGGTAATCGTGAATAATAATTGACTTGGTTTTGGATTCAAATCACTGGAATATATTATCGAGTGAGTTTATATCAGTGCATGTTGGACATCGATACTTTGTGTGCTTTAAACTTAAAGGATAATAAAAGGGGACGGATTTTCTGGTCTGCGTCGCCGGCTCAGCCGTGTAAGTATTTATTAGAAACGTCTCTTTATTCATTTAAGACTTAAGCAGTTCAGTATTACATAGAATCGGAATTACTTTCAATATATTTTCCACAACGATTGCTCACACACAATACTTACATACAAACCTAAAAATTTTTCATCTTAACATCTGCGAAACTTGTAAGTATATACATTAGCTCCATATTTTTTATTCAGAAATCCTATCAATCTATTACCACAATAATACCAGTGAGAGAGTTGGCTGAGACCTTGTCAGTATCCTACTAGATTCTTGTTAGAATTAAAGCAAGTTTCCGTAATACCTACTATCTACTTACTTGTATCCTCAACTGAATTTCTACAAACAATAGAACCATCATTACCTTTTCAATTAATTTTCACTGAAACTAGGAATGTCTCATTGACCCATATTGTCCAATGTTTTGCTCACATACAATCTACTTACTCAAATTGGTATCTACAGCACAGAAGGTGCAATTACTGAACACTGTTTGAAGCCGCTTATTACATGAATATTTGAAATGATCATAGTGATGTAACTTAGTCAAACTAGGTACTCGAAGGGCTATTAACTAGCCAATAGGGTACTAGGCACTACATCCCTTTTCATGAATTTCATCGCCATAGAGCTGAGCACCTTGGCGCTAAGCCACAGTATCAATCTTCTGCAACTGGTCATGCACTGCTGACTGATTGTATTATGATCTCATGATCAGCTCTCTGAAAGCATTATAGGCAGATGTAAAGTACCGTTACCTAAAGGTAACTAAGAACTTAAGTATGTATGTGACAGTCTTAGCTGTTAAGTACCTACCATGCTTCCTGCGGCCAAGGGGTGAGTAGGTACCTACCCACTTGGTTGCGTGTCGTCGTTAATTCAGCGCTGTTTCCCAGTTGGGCAAGCCAACCAGCCATAATTGGAACAATTCTCCACACGCTCCGTGCGGGTTGAACTGTTGTTCTACTTGTGCTAATTTCTGTAGAAACTAATGACTTCATAGGGGCTCGCGATATAGTCCTAATCACTAAGTCCTAACAGGAATAGTTTAACGAATCCAATGGTTACATCTTTGTAATTCTAAGCTGTTGTTAAATTAACACCATTTTATGCTTCAAAGGTATGTTTGGTAAGGTATGGTATGGTGTGGTTAAGTCCAAAGTTCATAATTCGATCACTCTTCATGTCACCACCACCAGGTTTTCTAGTTTGCTTTGAGATAATATAAAGCTACGATCAGCACAGACAAAGAATATTGGTACCTACAAAGAAGAAATGCCATAAACAGCTCAGTAGGCACACTAGGTATCCGTTGTCTGAAGATGGTGATGAAATGAACAATTTGTGTTTCCAGATTGAGTTCCATACATTGCAGTGCAGCATTATTAAGACATTGTAGGTAGGTACCTACCTATAATCCACAATTGATCGTATGACTACACAGGCTAGAGTATATGCATAGATACCCAGAAATAAGTCCCATCAGTCAAAGTCCATTTTTACATTTTATTACCTCTTTCAACATCAATTTCATGAAGACCGCGATCGTCTGATCAGTGATCAGCGATGACCGCTTAGATTATCGACACGCCACGCCAGTTAGCCGCCATTACCAGCCAACCACCTTGTAACGACCATACCTACTGTTTCATATCTGATACCCGAGACGAAATCAAGCCAGGTGGATTTCAGTGAAATTATAATTAGCCAAGAAAGAATAACCTAAATGTTTGTCAAGGGCAGAAAAACACTTCAAGTAACTTAAGTAAGTAACTATCAACTTAATTGGCAGCCCGAGATCAATAGATACCTTACCGTACTTATCTTATTATATTATAATCAATTTTTTATAGTCATTGCAGCCCGTGGTTAACACTATATAATTATCATACCTACCCAATGACAGCAGCCACGTGTTGACCATTCCTTGCCCCTGCGACACAAAGCACCGACATCAATCCAAGTGCAGGTACAGTTAGTGCCTGCAGTAATATTCAGGAGCTGTTATCAAGCTCATTGTAAGAAAGCCCTTCTTTGCCACAACCTTCATAATTTCATACTGTTACGAACGCTGTGAACGGTTAGCAAGAGAAAATAAATCTTGAAAAATACAAAATTCAAGTTACGAAGTTATCAAACTCGGCTTAATATTTTCTTAATTGTTATTAGTAACATCCTGTAGCGGTTAAGTTTTCAGCCTTTGTCGCAAAAATAACGAACAAATTTACATTTCAGTAACATTAATTAACACCGACACCGATAAATTATACGTTCGATACAGACACTCTTATCATTAATTGCGAATTTCACGAATAAGCAATTCTATATTCTGCCTCTACACATTGATCGACTGTTTATTGTTACTGAAAGTACCTACCTACTAGGGGCGCCATTTCATAGCATGTGACGTCATCTAGGGCACATTGCACACGTCATACTTCGAGGGGGTGCCTATCTAATGGCCATCCGAGAATATTTGCAACCTACGGGATAGATTCCATGACGTCAACTGAAATTATAACTAACAATGAATTGCTTTCACTATTAATAGTAGGTACCTAGTAGGTATGCTCTACATTAGTTTATAGACCTTACTTATTTGGAATTTGCAAATAATTTAGTTTGTCAAGACAGTCTGTTTCAAAATAAAAGTTTCACAAAGTAAGCGCACATTTAGGTAGCTGTAGGTACTTGGCTAGTGTTATCAGCCCTTTTTATTGGTTCTCTGCAAAATACTAATTATGCAGGGGCTAAGCTAAATTAGGAGTACTCACCTATCTATCTATGTCCCTTATCCTACATTAACATTTACCTAAAAACTTCCACAAAAGTAAAACGGCGACGTTGTTTTGTTTCCAATGACTCGTTGTTATTTTACATAGGAAACTTCAGAAGTGGTTCTACCCCGAATAATTGTTAACCGGGTAACTGAGCCAACACCCTTAATAGTCGGGTCGACATTGTTGGTTCGTAATTACCATAAAAACTGACTTTCATGTCTAGTGACTATTGATTGCATGTTTGTGTGGTCAATGAGGTTACTCATTGACCACACAAACACATTAAATCAAACTTGATAAGTAAATAACAGTGACAGGAAGTTATTATAACATCATCAATATACACTAAGTGGAAAAATACCTATTATTGAAGCTACCTGGAAACCCACCCAAGCAAAGTTAATAAAATGTATATGGGATCACCCCTGATCAAAACCCCTGAAAAATCTAAATCGTATCCTGCATCTTATTACAACGCTAAATTATAAATAATTTTTTCGTACCACTTGCTCAAAAAAGTGACATTCTATGCCACAAAAAGCGAAAATAACAATAGTAATTTATAATCAGAATCTGTTAAAAACAGGGAAAGAAAATTGTACTGAATTTCATTCATCCTCTAGGGGGAGAATGTGATTTAAATTTGGAATACTTACCGAAATTTATACTGAACTACATGTGTGTTACACCATTGAGTTTGTATATAAAGCATATCTTTTTGAAAAAGGAATACGCATTTACTACGCATTAAATGATTATTAAAATTACGAAAACCGACGAGGCCGTATGAGCTTGATGCCATTGCTTTTCCGACAAAAAAATATTAGTCTAGGAATTTGCCGCGTTTTTGTTTTCTTCAAATACATAAACGTTAAGTTTATTTTAATTTATTTTTATAAATAAGCTAATGTTCTAAAAATACGTTTAAAGATAAAGATAAAGATAAAGATAAAGATATTTTATTTTGCAAATACGGGTACAAGTCATGGTGGTACATAATATAAATACAGAAACAGCCATATTTTGCCAATTACATAGCATGCAAAAGTATAGAGATTACCTACAATTAAAATACATATTATAATTCTAATTCATCATTCACTAATAATTATCAATGTTCAACTATTCAATTCATTCAATACATAAAATAATTCTGATTCATCAGTCAATAATATCATTAATGTCAACATTTCTAATACTTATTTGAATACAATATATAAACTAGTCAAACAACGTCTTTTTCCAATAAAAAATCTTCAACCCTATAATAAGCTTTATCTACTAAAAAGTTCCTAAGTCTTTTTTTGAATAATGTAAAAGTATAGTCCTTCCAACAACTTGGTATTTTGTTATATATCACCGGTGCCATGCAGCAGACACCCTTGCGCATCAGAGTTGTTCTAGAACTAGGGATACATAGGCTACTATTGTCACGCCGTGGAAATACGTCAGCCATTCGTGCGAAGCGCTCCTGGTTTAATTTTACGAACACTGCCATTTCTAAAATGTACAAACTTGGTAGGGTTAATAATTTATATTGTTTAAAATATGGCACGCAGCTATCCGTGCTTTTTAATTTAAAAATAGACCGTATGCATCTTTTTTGTGCCTTAAATGCAGTTTCTTTTTCTGTTGAGTTGCCCCAAAAGATAACTCCGTATCGCAGATGGCATTCAACTATACCATAGTACGCAGTAAGGCATGCATCCAGATTTACACTAGCCGATAAGGTATATAGAGCATATGCAGATGAACTTAGTTTCTTGCAAAGTAACTCAATGTGTTGTTTCCAGCTAAGTTTTTTATCTATTTCTAGCCCAAGAAATTTCGTACTCACTACCTCGTTAATTTTATTATCGTTATATTGCACCTTGAGATTGTCCGTATCTGTCGTGCGTTGGTTAAATTGGATTATTTTTGTTTTATTAAAATTTATTCTTAAGTTATTTTGGTCTAACCATTTTATGATCAATTTTAACGAATTATTAATGTCACTTTGGTATGTATCAACGCTTTTCGAAGGGATTGTCACGGTACTGTCGTCTGCGTATAGAGTCAATGGTTGTTCAATGCATTCCGGTAAGTCATTAATATATACTATAAATAACAAGGGGCCCACTACACTACCCTGCGGTACCCCATAACTAACTTTTCGCACTTCTGATCTAAATATCTCGTCATGTTTATTAATTACATTTATCCTGTTGATTTCAGTTTAATTGTCATTATTTTTAATAAATGCTTATTTCATATTATTATTGTGTTAATTTTTTCGCAAATGGTACGAAAAGTAGAGTATTTTCCTTGGTGATAAAGCTGTCATAGTCTTGGGTGAACTTAAATCCCTCGCTACACTCAGGACTCGTCTTAAATCCCTCGCTTCGCTCGTGATTTAATTTTTAACACCCTCGCTACGCTCGGGAGTAAACCTCGACTCCTTCATTACGCTCGCGATTTAAATCGTCACCCGCGACAGAAGACACTGCTTTATCCCCTTGGTTAATAATCTACTATTTCGTACCACTTGCTCAAAAAAGTGACATTCTATGCCACAAAAAGCGAACATAACAATAGTCATTTTTAATCTGTTAAAAACAGGGAATGAAAATTGTACTGAAATTCATTCATCCTCTAGGGGGAGAATATGATTTTTTGGAATACTTACCGAAATTTATACTGAACTACATCTGTGTTTACACCATTGAGTTTGTATATATTATAAAGCATTATACATCTTTTTGACAAAGGAATACGCATTTATTATGCAGTTATGATGATTATTAAATAAAATTACGAAAACCGACGAGGCCGTATGAGCTTGATGCCTTTGCTTTTCCGACAAAAAAATATTAGTCTAGGAATTTGCCGCGTTTTTGTTTTCTTCAAATACATAAACGTTAAGTTTATTTTAATTTATTTTTATAAATAAGTTGATGTTCTAAAAATACGTTTAATTGTCATTATTTTTAATAAATGCTTATCTCATATTATTATTGTGTTAATTTTTTCGCTAATGGTACGAAAAGTAGAGTATTTCCTCGGTGATAAAGCTGTCTTAGTCTTGGGTGAACTTAAATCCCTCGCTACACTCAGGACTCGTCTTAAATTCCTCGCTTCGCTCGTGATTTAAGTTTTTAACACCCTCGCTACGCTCGGGAGTAAACCTCGAGTCCTTCATTACGCTCGCGATTTAAATCGTCACCCGCGACAGAAGACACTGCTTTATCCCCTTGGTTAATAATCTACTATTATATAGTAAATATTCATGTCATTGTATATGTAAAAAGGGATAGATACATAGTAAAGATTAAAAGTAAAATAAAATAAAAATAGACCAACATTCCCTGTGTAAATTTATTGGAGCAGCTCAGTCCCAAGCCTTTTTGTCGTCAATATAATCTTTGACAATATACTTAATAGGCTTTCTGGCATAATTTCCTTTTTATAAAAGATTTTAATTTATTGAGGCATAATTCTTGAATGGGGCTAGGATGTTTATTATGAAAACGTATACATTGGCATCTAAACGAGCCACCTATTTTCTTGAGCCTGGTTGTAGGAACAACAAATTTTGTTCCTAGTATTTATATTATGAATATCACTATATTTTTGAAATAGATTAATATTTTTATGTGCATACAAAAGATTTTCATAAATATACTGAGAAAGCACAGTCATTGTATTAATCTCTTTAAATTTGACTCTGAGGGAGTGTCTGGGATTGAATTTATACATTGAAGGAATTGCCCTTTTTTGTTAAAAAAAAATGGTCTAAATAACGTCGGCATCAGCTCTCTGAATCCTATCACTTAAGTAAGAAGTTAGAAGATCCAGAGAGGCGTTCCTGATTTCGTAGTGGTGCAGTTTCCTGATTAATGTTTCATGAAGAACACAATCGAATGCCTTTGACAAATCGCAAAAGATGCCCAACGCATCGCATTTGCGCGCGCTTCCATGCATTATACCTACACATGCCCTAAAAGTTCAACTCCGGCATCAGTAGTTGAACGACCCCTTGTAAAACGTACCTACTGTTTGTGATGTATTATATTATGTACTTTAAAAAATCTTTGCAATTATTTTAAATGAGTTATTCAAAAAAAAAATTATTTTCTTATTATAATTCTGCTATAATCCATTCAAAACGGGTATCATTTAAGCTATTACCAATTTAATTAGTTTTGTGTTTCTTAAATATTAGGGTTTGTCCTCCAAATAGTAGATCTGTCACCAAAATGTAGTCACCAAACAATGCAAAATCAGTTCCACAATAAATCACCTAAAATCCTGAGATATAAGGTCTAGTACCAAATAAATGTTTTTGTATGTATGTATTATAATAGGTGTGTCCTAATAAGTATTTAAGCAAACTAATTTAAAGAGATCACCAATAGTAGTAGTTTTCTTATTCACCACGGATCGATTGATATACATAATATGTCGACGGTAGGGCTTGGTCGACGGAGCCCCGCTTCGCGGCGCTCCTACTTCTGGGTGGTTTATAAAAAAATAACCACGAAGGGGATGGCGGGGTCTCTCGACCCCGCCATCCCCTTCTAACCTAACCTGTCCGAGTCGGGGTGCCCTAAAGTCCAGATTGCATCCAGTTTCTCCTGGTAATTTGTCTCGGGTATCATTTAAGCTATTACCAATTTAATTAGTTTTGTGTTTCTTAAATAATAGGGTTTGTCCTCCAAATAGTAGATCTGTCACCAAAATGTAGTCACCAAACAATGCAAAATCAGTTCCACAATAAATCACCTAAAATCCTGAGATATCAACCTGGGAACAATTTTTGTTTATCTGAGAACGAAAATATTTCGTGGCGATAGATCTATTTATTAGGTGATACAACTTGATGACAAATATAAATTTTGGTGATAGAAAATATAGTTCCCATTCAAAACTCACACCGAACTGATAATTAACCGATAGCTTGAACGTAATAGGGCAGACCGAGTTAACAATTAAGTAACCACAATGCTTAGTGCCTGCTACGACAGGCTCGTGAGAAAGTTGTCTAGTCAATCATGGCAGCTACTGTGGCGCCCGCGCAGTTGCCCCACAGGCCAAACGTCAGTTTTTCTTCGCCTATTGTGTGCTAATTAGGTGGCGTCTCGTCATACTGATATCAATAGCGCGATAGTTGCTACTAGCTGATGTTAAGTAGTTTTAAATGATAAATATAGTGCTAATTGTATTTTTAATACTAATCGGTATTACTTATCGTAGCCCTGTAACAGGCCTTACTTTTACTTTTCATCTTTCTTTATTTATACGGAGAAGAAAAGATTCCCGATAGTCACGAGCCCTGGTCACTACGCGTTGGTTATAGTCATGGGAGCTGTTCACTACGCGGTGGCGATAGTAATGGCAGGCCTGTACTCTACGCGTTGGTTATAGTCATGGGAGCTGTTCACTACGCGGTGGCGATAGTAATGGCAGGCCTGTACTCTACGCGTTGGTTATAGTCATGGGAGCTGTTCACTACGCGGTGGCGATAGTAATGGCAGGCCTGTACTCTACGCGTTGGTTATAGTCATGGGAGCTGTTCACTACGCGGTGGCGATAGTAATGGCAGGCCTGTACTCTACGCGTTGGTTATAGTCATGGGAGCTGTTCACTACGCGGTGGCGATAGTAATGGCAGGCCTGTACTCTACGCGTTGGTTATAGTCATGGGAGCTGTTCACTACGCGGTGGCGATAGTAATGGCAGGCCTGTACTCTACGCGTTGGTTATAGTCATGGGAGCTGTTCACTACGCGGTGGCGATAGTAATGGCAGGCCTGTACTCTACGCGTTGGTTATAGTCATGGGAGCTGTTCACTACGCGGTGGCGATAGTAATGGCAGGCCTGTACTCTACGCGTTGGCGATAGTCACGGGGCCTGTTCACTACGCGGTGGCGATTTCAAACCCCTTTTCCTCACGTGTTTTCCTCGAAAATTCGATTCTTGTGAACATAATATCAGCGATGTTGCTTGCGTCTGCTCTATTGCTCACTGTCTCTATATAAATCACGAATTCTCCTTACGATCCTGCAATAACTTCACATTACACACGTACCTAGATGTTCAATATTTAATTCACTGCACGTCAATCCTACAATGCGTTTCCTATCAAACTGGAAATCTGGATGCCTGGGAGGCTAAAATGGTTGTTTAAAACTATTTCCAAAGAATGCATGACGAATAGTAGGTACATACAAGGTGGGTGTACCATGGAAGGCCATACTCCTTTGAAGGCCAATTATTAAAATGTCGTAGTTATTGGCATGTGATGACAAATTCCTTCTACTTACACAAACACCCATCATATTATTATACCATGCACCCATCGAACTGAAAATCACAGACGCGGCGGCGAATCGCGCGCGCTACTATTTTGGCAGTACGATCCCTCGCTTCATTGATTTCGGGAATCGACGACGTTAAAATAAGGTGGGTGTACCATGGAAGGCCACTCTAACAAATAAACAGTTATTATTCGTTTATTTACTGGATAAATGAAACTAACAAATATTTAAGTAATACTTTGTTTTATTACGTAACATATAAACCACTTCTTTATAATGTAGATTTAATCGCTATTTATTAAACTTTAGTGCTAAATGACTGATTTATTATAATGGCCTTCTAAGAAGCCTTGTTCCTAGCAAGGCCATTGGAAGAGTTCAATGAAACGTAAGTTCAATCAATATTGATTAAACCTGCAATTTAAAAAAGTGGTTTATATGTTACGTAATAAAACAAAGTATTACTTAAATATTTGTTAGTTTCATTTATCCAGTAAATAAACGAATAATAACTGTTTATTTGTTAGAGTGGCCTTCCATGGTACACCCACCTTATATGAAATACGTGATCACTTTGTATGATACCTGTCAGTCATCTTGTATGATACCTGTCAGTCATCGGTAGTTTTACAATCAGCATGCATGGATTTTCGGTGGTCAAACAGCCTCGTCACCAGCAGCAAATGAGTCCTTCCAGCTATAACCTACGCCTATAGTTATACGGTTTGTAAGGCAGCGGGTGTTATGTAAAGAATTCCAAGTATGTAGGTACAGCAATAAACCACATTAAATGCCACTTTAGGTAATACAGCTCATTCCAGTAAGGAGGATTTCCTCCATTGTCTGAAATCATCAGCTAATGCAATGATCTGTCGCCAGCATCTCTGATAGCTGTGACTTCCACAACGGATGATTAACTAATCATCTTCCAGCGTTAAAGCAACATCATCCACCCACTTATACATTTTAGTATTCAACATCTGCCCCCGGTTGGAACCAGACCTGCAAACTGTCTTGTTCTCAGAATATTATGTAGGTAAGTGAAAAAATACCAAATTTATTTAGACCAGACGCTCCGTTAAACCAATCCAATTACTCAGCGTACCTATTACTAGACAGAGCAATGTATAATAAAGTGTCATAATCCACTCAATGACATCGCTTATTGCTGTATCAAATATTTTACGATACTCTCTAATGTGTCACGTCACGCAGTAACTCATAAAACAAGTATCCTCGTATAATTTCTGGACAGCGGCACTCACATTAACCGCAGCGTAATAATAACTATTCAACAGAGGTAACGTAGGTACCTAAATTAATTCAGGTTAAGCTAAGGTCTTTTAGGAGGCCTGTGTCTGGTAGAGCACGACTTCCGGCTGAATGATGATGAATGTAATCATTTTTCTCCCCGGAACTTCTACATATGGTTCCAGTATCGGTGCGTATCGGCGCGCGATGCGCAGGGTGCTCTGCGCATCGCGCGCCATGCTACTGCATAATTTTATTGTTTCACTTTGTTTCGAGCCGCGCCTGTGGTTCCACGTAACATGCACCAACATGCCATATAATACCTAGCTCATTCAATCGACTCCAACTCATAGCGAACTTTCGACGCTGTCTGTTGAATTAAAGTTAATAATAAGAATCACATAACATCACGCCTGTATCCCCAGAAGGGTTGGGCAGAGGTGCACCTATAGAGAAGGGTTGGGCGGAGGTGCACCTATACAGAAGGGTTGGGCGGAGGTGCACCTATACAGAAGGGTTGGGCGGAGGTGCACCTATACGGAAGGGTTGGGCGGAGGTGCACCTATAGAGAAGGGTTGGGCGGAGGTGCACCTATAGAGAAGGGTTGGGCGGAGGTGCACCTATACAGAAGGGTTGGGCGGAGGTGCACCTATACAGAAGGGTTGGACGGAGATGCACCTATACAGAAGGGTTGGGCGGAGGTGCACCTATAGAGAAGGGTTGGGCGGAGCTGCACCTATAGAGAAGGGTTGGGCGGAGGTGCACCTATACAGAAGGGTTGGGCGGAGGTGCACCTATACAGAAGGGTTGGGCGGAGGTGCACCTATACAGAAGGGTTGGGCGGAGGTGCACCTATACAGATGGGTTGGACGGAGATGCACCTATACAAAAGGGTTGGGCGGAGGTGCACCTATAGAGAAGGGTTGGGCGGAGGTGCACCTATAGAGAAGGGTTGGGCGGAGGTGCACCTATACAGAAGGGTTGGGCGGAGGTGCACCTATACAGAAGGGTTGAGCGGAGGTGCACCTATACAGAAGGGTTGGGCGGAGGTGCACCTATACAGAAGCGTTGGGCGGAGGTGCACCTATACCTAGTACACACAATTCGCCAGTTATGTTTAAGTCTCATGTAACAGCGGGCGCGCCTCAGCGCCGCTTGCCATCACCCCGGCACACATCCAGGCTCCGGGCTGCGTGAAGCCAATATCTGTGTATGAACCAGCGCTATAGGCGTTGAGTCGCAACATTATGCGTCCCAGTTTTTAAGGATGTTATGAATTTTCTAATGGACAAAGATGTTACGAATTAACTCATGGTTACTGATGATATTATTTAAAGAGTTTCGGCGTGTGAGTCCTTTCTGATATATATTTAAAACAGACACAAAAAGAAAATAGAATCATGAACGTTAAAAACATTTATTAAAACATGAAAAATTATCAAAGTTAGTAGTTATTAAACAGTAATACATTGTTCAGTGCTTTTTAGCATTGGGTCTATTTAATTGAATACTTTCACTTAAGCAATGGCCACGTTTATTATTAGAATTCCCATAATTTTTTTCAGCGTTCGCAGGGCGTCCACTCTGGATACGATTATTACCCTTGGATATACCTATGTTCTTTCGCCTTGATCTGATCTTTCGATTTTTATTCTGCAGAAAAGAGCTATCAGAGCAATATACAGCCTCCGCAGGCGCGATTCTCTAAGGGAACTGTTTAAAGACATTAACATCATGACGGTACCTTGTCAATATATTTATGAAAACATCATGTACGTAAGGAAAAATTTAAATCTTTTCAGTAAAAGAGGTGAAAGACACAATTATAGGACTAGAAATAGGGACCAATTAGTTCAACCAGGTTTCAGACTGGCTAAAGTAGACTCATCCTTCATGGGGTAGGTACTGTTTAAAATGTTACAATAAAATACCTCCCCACATACTCCAACTGAATGAAACGAAATTAAAATCTTGTATAAAACGCACACTATACAGCCAAGCTTATTATAAGTTGGGGGATTATATCGCTGACAAAAATGCTTGGCTCAGGGCTGGTCCTGCTCCACAAGGGCGCGTAAACTAATTAATTAGCATTCGAAAATAGTGTTGGAGCTGATGAAGATTGTACAACATAACTTTGCATTGTTTAAATTCAATCTCTTAGTATTGTATAATTGCATAGCACATGTGTGAGCACTATGTACCCACTATAAACCTTACTGGGTTCGTCTTTCATTGACTTGAATGTGCCCTGGCGGCTGAGAGTATGTCATGCTCACTCAAATGTAAATAGTGTATGTAATGTTTATAGACTAAATAAGTTTATACGTGTCTATATATTATTTAAAATTATTTAACCTAAAATATCATTATAATTTGCACCTGCCACTGTTTGTCTCTGCATCACCCAAAGGTTGACTGGTAGAAAATGCCTATGGCATTAAGTCCGCCTCTGTACATTTGTGTGCTTAAAGTGTTAAATAAATAAACAAATGTGTCGCTGGTGGTGGCGTGTGTATTGGATCATTGACTTCCCTTCAAAATGGTTGAGCTGAATGGTGCTGATCCATACGTAATGTTCGTGAACGGGCGCCGTCAGTAGGCACTGGTCATTTCTTAGCTGCCACGGCTTATTTTAATTCCATAATTGTTTTTATCTTTTTATTACGGACGCTTTTAACGTGCACGTCTTTCTACATCGTTCTCACATGTATAATTACAACATGAATGATGTAACCACTCTATTGTAACAATATTTTGATTTAAAAGAGTGTCCATGGAGTTTCTTGCCCGTTCTTCTCCATAGGTACCTACTACGCTTTGGAATGGGCAACTAGCTTCTTCTTTCTGACTGACCGACCCCTTGACAATTCAAAAGTGCCTGTAATTGGTTTATTTGAAATAAATGCTTTGAGTTTGAGTTTGAAATGGCAGTCGCCTGGACTTTTATTTTTTTGGAGAGCGCTGCTCATATTTTTGATGCAGCAAATGCGATAGCTTGGTCCTCCGTTTCTATGACTGACAATGTTTGCATGTTTTCAATTCTCGTCGTTTCGAATGGTATCTTTATTTACTTTTTTATACGTGAAATCTACGTAAGCCTTGCACCCTAAATTTCGAGGTGTCTTTGTTTTTCCTTGAGAGGACAGCAGCTGACATACCTACGTACGTTTTCATAAATTCAAATCTTTTAGTCAGCGGTCCACTCATTACAATCCAATTAGTACAAGTAACAGAAGACAAATATTCAATGAAGTACTAGCAATCACCCAGTTGTGATCCTTTGCTTTCTTTCCATTTGCACTGAATTTACGTGCCAAAACTATCGATATCCCTTGATTCGTAGTTTATAATACGATATCCATTACACATTACACTTAAAAAGTTTATAAAGTCATTTTCTTCTGTCAATTTCATATTTTTTTTCGTAATATCCGAAACACTCACTGTAATTACGATAGTTTATCACAAAGTAATTGAATCAATACGCGCCGAGGTCAATGTCATAGTTCAACTGGCCAAAATAATAACAAACGAATGTAAACTATGATGCAATACACTTGTCTAGCTATACCTAATTCACTCCCTATTCGGCACAGATTTATTCCTAGACGCAGGCTACTTTCTTTTGCGACAATCATGTTGCGGTATTACGCGTAGCTATAGAAAAGTGTTGAGAGCGAACATGAGTGTCCTTTTTATCTGTTGCAAACATGAGCGCCAACTCTGTGCGGTAAAAACCAATCAACTAAGGTGCCGGGCTCGAAACAGATTTGTATAATTGTTTTTAAATAAATTGTGCAGGACAATGTCTGTGTACTATTCAGCACCATCCAGTGTTGGCTCATATACAAATATTGGCTGCACGCCTCCGGGCTGCAACTGAGAAATACCCTATGGAAATACCCAATAACACTTTGCCCGACCTGGGAATCGAACCCAGGAGCTCATGCCCAGCTGTAGCGCTTGTGAACGCTAGACCAACGAAGAACGACGAATAATAAAAATAATAACAAACAAAAACCGGAAATGTTGTAAAGCATAATTAATTAGCAGTCGACTTGAATGTTATTTAAAATTCAGAAGCGTGAATTCGTGTTTCATCAATAAGCGAAGTATCGCCAAATCTTGAGAACGTGTAGGTACGTACCGAGGTGGGTACACAATTTAAATGTTCAATGAGTTGAATTGCTAATAGGTATAAGAATAGTCGCTTTATGTGCGCGCGGCGGTGATTGTGGGACCGAGACATGGCACTGAACACTGGATAATGATATTCCTGTGTAATTAATGTTTTGGGTGGGTACTTTAATAAATTGTGCGCGCACGGTAATACCTGCGGATTAAAAATACTTACATTCCAATATCTGTTCAAATAATTGGTTGTTTATGTACTCGTACTTGTTTTATATTCTAAGAATGTTCTGTTTGTTTTATTTTATTTCGTTATAAGTAGTACCAATCATTGAACCTGACTTGGTTTCCGTACGTCCTTTTCGGGTAACCACTGAAAATCAGCGCTGTGCTGTGGGTCCCCCATAGCACAGCATCATGCTGAGTGGAAGCCTTCTTGTCACAGTCATGACGTGCAGCTGTCGACGATTTCTGTTTTGTGCTCGTGATTAGAGATATCTTCGTTGTTATTTTAACTTTTTCCTTAATATTAGAGCTAATTATCTTTTTGTATGCACGTGTTTCTGTGACGAATAAATCTATTTTTCTTTCTTCTTTCTTTCTTTCTTTCATATGATAATGGAACCGGCGGTACATGAAGATGTCGAAATTTTCTTTTAAATATATTATGTAATTCGTCAATGTCAGTTATCTTTCAGTTATAGTCGTGAGTTCTATGACCTTGGTGTGTGCGTTTGTAAATTAGTTGCGAAAATAATGAATAGTTAGTTACCTTTACAGAAAACTATACCTAAGTACATTTTCTCTACAGTTTTTCATTAACTATCTCTCGTTTCAATAGAACTACTGAACATCTACTTACTAACGAATTTCTTTTTCAATTTGACATTTGACTCTATTATTTATTAGTGAGACCATAGGGATTACGAGTTGCGACACGAACCACACAGACGACGTTTCTGCGAACAATCTTCGCAAACAGGCCACCATATCATAAAATAAATAAAAGTTAGCAAGCCCACGCCTATGTGATCTGTTCGCCATAGCCTGCTCCATGGAGCGCCTATAGATAAGTACTAGTATGGTCGTATATATTGTGTGTTCAGATATAATGGTGTTGAATGAGGCATTATGTCCCTGCGAGCAGCTGTGAGCAGGCCGGACGCGGCTATTCACCGGGTAGCGATGTCGCGCCGTGCAATGTAAAAGGGTTCTATATAAAAATGTATGGCGTCCGCATAGGCACGTCTTTTGTGATGGACATGACTACAATAACGTTAAAGTTTGCACCTGTTGTGTTCCCGCTGCTGACGTTACCGGTATGCATATCTGACGGATGATTATGCTGTCGGTAGAAGTGTGATGTATTTTCTCGGCAGGAGTTCGTGAGAACTGTAGGAAGTTATAAGATTGTAATTACATATTGGGCGGACTTTTTCGTTAATTTTATGACTTGAGACCTTCGATCAATAATAGTATTATTGATCGAAGCTTGAGACCTAACAACCGGCTACCAAAAAAAACACTACAAACTGAAAAATAACTTTAATTTCGGAAGTCAGTGTCTTTGGTTTTGTATTATCGATTTTTGCCCCCGGCTTCCGAAATGAATTAGTGAATTGTTAAACAAGGGATGAAAGGGACCTATTAAGGCACAAGGTAGTTTGGCGCACGAGCGTAGCGAGGGCGCCAATAGTTCGAGTGCCTAAATAGGTCTTTCACCCGAGGTAAACACTCTGCTTTTCATTTCGAATATGAGGAAAGTAAATAAAAACCTGATTAGTTAAACAAACAATATTTTATTAAAACATATAAACAATGTTGGTAATATATTAGCTATTTAAAATTAATATAAAAATTAGAGCAATTATTAAATGTAAGGGAAAGGTTCTCTGCTTTGGTTCTCTGGTATATTAATGTTGGATATTTTTTGAAAAACTCGAGTTTCTTGTGTTGCTGTAAATTTTGGAGAAAGCAATATTTTGTCAGTGTCCTCAGCTGGAACAGATTTTTTTTACATCGCTCTGAATAGTCTTTGAAAGTACTAGGCTGCGGAGAGAATTCCGAAAAATGAGGATTTATCGTTTTTGTTTGTTACTTTACACGATCGATACAAATGATTCTGCTACGTATCTATCCTTCGGCTACTTTACTCGATTCCATCCTCCGTGTCTTTTAGTTGTAGTCAAATCTGCGCCTGAATCAGCTAACAAAGTAGCTGAAGTTCTGCGGGAGCAGTGACCAGAATATAAGTTTGGATTTGGTAAATTAAAATACGTGACTACCTGTTTCGGGATACCAGACATTTTGTTTTTGCCAATTAATTTGAGACAAATAACGTTTCCCTTTTTTGTAATTCAGGAAAAAAATATCAGTTTCCATATCCCTAGGTGGAAGTCCTTGGTATTTTTCTATTATTTTTACAAATTCTTTCTTTACTACGAAGGTTCGTCAATTCTTGTTTGAGTACCTCTTAACTTTACTAGTATTATTTCATCTTGTTTCTCTATGTCATGTACCTTCACAGTCACCAGTTCAATGCTTCTGCAGGCGCCAGTTATAGCCAATATCAACACGACCTGAAAAGTAAATGTAAATCTTTAATGGGTAGTTCTTTTGTATAATATCTATACGTACCTAATTACAGAGAGGGTATTCTATTCTATTCTACAGTTTAAGACAAATTTCTTAGATGCGATGATACCATAGAGATCCTTACCTATATTACTAAGTATATTTCGTCGTGCGCTTGATTTAGGAAGGTTAGGACCTCTCGTGCGGTGAAGTCTTTGGATTTTTCGCTTTGAGTCCATCCGACTGTCTTTTCTGAAAAGATGATAGTTTGGCGAAATCTTTCAAAAGTATATCGTGTTTTGAACTAAGATTAGTCTACAACATTGAATGCATGCTCCATAGAGTTGAAGATTTATGATTCTTAGATAATTCATTGAAATATGCTACTAACACGTTTTCCGACAAAGACCCGACTCTTTTTTCAGGGCACCATTTCATAAAAGTATGGTAAGATTTTAAGTAAAATGTAAAAGGTTTTCCACGATTGTTTCAGCCCATAGATCTGTTTTTAATATTTCTGTGTTTCGGCCTCTTTTCTAATGAAATCAGGAGTTAAACCTATATTTGAATCTGACGAACTCATTATACAACAACAAATGTCTGTAAGTATACGTAAATAATTAGCACTCGACAAAACAACTGAAGATCGAGTTGGCCGCTTTCCTACTCGTAGGTACCTTTTTTATGTTTCTTTTTCTGTGGCATTCGACCAGTCAGTATTTTTTATCATTGTTGATGGTAAACATTTCGCTCAAATCTATGTTAAATAATAATGAAGTGAAAAGTAAATTATAACTGTATAGTCATGTTACAAAATTGTTGTTAATATTTTTAATTACAATGTTACGCCGCCATTTATCACTGGCTGTATAAAAAGTTGGGAGTTGGCATGGCCTGCGTAGTTTTTTTCACTACTCATACTCGGAAAGTAGGTCTGAAGTTGCCTGAGGAGCAGGATGAAAGTAATACTTTTCAGCCCTAGGGAGAATCGTTTTCAACTGACAGCTGTCAAATTATAAAAAAAAACTAGTTCTATTTTCACATTTCTTTTGAACCATGTTCCATTTTCCTATACATAAAGCCACTCAATTACAGCGCGATGTAAAATTCAAATAACATAAAGTTAAGTATTAAAAGAATATATTTTTTATATGACTTTATTATTATTTACTTTCAACTATTTCTTTAAAATACTCGTAACAGATTTGGGAAAAGTATTTACCATTTTCTTCAATGATAGAAATGAGAAATAATGGCTTAATAGCAAGTAGCCGGCCACAGAAAAAAAATCAAAACAGGCGTGAAAGCGGCAATCCGATCTTCATATTATGTTTTTCGAGTTGTAGAGTTTTGCTTATAAATACTTCCATAAAGCAGAGATTTGTATTAACAAAATGAGTTCGTCTGATTCAGATATGGATTTCATAGAGAAGAGGCTCATTTTTCCTTTAGCTAATTCATGTTTTTATTTTTACTTTCCTTGTATTCGTAATGAAAAGCACAGTGTTTACCTCGGGTTAAAGACTTATTTACTCCCTCGAACTATCGGGCGAGGGCGCCCCCTCGCCACGCTCTGGCGCCAAAGCCCGTCTCGGGACTAAATAAGTTACTTTCAACCCTGGGGTAACAATGTACCTACTATAAATTTGACAGCAGAGCAAAATCGTTTCCTAGGGACGAAAAGTACTGTTTTCATCCCTCTGACCACGTAGGTAACTTCAAGCGTAGGTACTTTCCAAGTATGAGAAAGGGAAGGTTATTTTTCACTTTGTAGTATTTATTTTGGTAGTCGGTTGTTTTTTTTAGTTTCTATTTTTCACTTTATAGTTGTGGTACCTACCTACCCCACATGAATTCGTATGCCACTACTTGCTATGTACATAACAGTGACAGGAAGTTATTTTAACATCATCAATATACGCAAAGATAATAATATTTTTAAGGGACCACCGCGCAGGCTTCCTCTACCAAATGAAAAAAAAGAATTGGAAAATCAGTTCGCAATGTACAAAAATATCGATGAACATTATAATACACCTAGAAGAAAAAAATACAGACGAATTAAGAACCTTCTCCTTTTTTTTAAAGTCGGTTAAAGAAAGCTATGTTAGTGCTAAGCTAACCTTGTGCCGTTCGCAAAACCTAAATATGAATTCTTTTACGATTTATTTATGTTGTTAATAATATCAAACCAAGTACTTAACGGTTGACTCAGTCAGACACTCCGGTGACCTAGTTTCCAAACTTGGGGTCCCACCTGCCCCGACTCGCGACCCTCTGCAAAGGGTGCCTCCGTTCGATAACCCCTCGTCTGAAGGTCAACGTACCCCATGTCTTGGGTTGCTTCTTATACTTACGTAAATTCAAATAGTCCGTTAGAAGGTTTTTTTTATAATAATATCTACGTAACATTTTCGATTATTCTGTAATGTAAACAATTTGCATTTGTAGAAGATAACTGTAACTTAACCACGCCATAGTCAAAATAAACAAAGGCGATAAAACAGCACAAACTGCGAAGTCGTGAATCTGCAAAACATTAAGGCTGCCGAAATGCAGAACCCCATATTTTAGAATCGTCGTCGATCGACATTAAGGCACGCGTCACCTCCATTCCCGTATTGACCATCCCGTTGCATTGTTTTAATTCCGTGTTGTACTGACATAGAATCATATCATATCGCGTTGAATCCAATCAGTCACGGATGGAAGGTCCTGCATGATTCATTGGCATACTTCTTTGGACAGCGAGACGGCGTGATCGCGTAGCTTGAGTCAATATTATTATGGATTATGAAACGCAGGGTAGTAAGAGAATGGAGTGCTAGGTAGCGTGGGCTAAGGTACCTATCGGTCCTGCACGCTGATCGTTGTTTGTTGAACAGCGTATGTCTGCCACAAGCGCGCGGCAGTCGCCATTCCCGCGCTATACCATACACATGAGCAACACGTGCTACTGTACCTGTATCCAAGTCTATTCTATATCAACTGATGGATGATCATCTAGTTTCAGTGTCGGAAGTTTTCTCCCTGCTGCAC
Source organism: Brachylomia viminalis (assembly GCA_937001585.2). Taxonomy (NCBI): domain Eukaryota; kingdom Metazoa; phylum Arthropoda; class Insecta; order Lepidoptera; family Noctuidae; genus Brachylomia; species Brachylomia viminalis. Next base: position 788,989 of record OW443307.2, on the reverse strand, counting down.
ATTTACAAATTATAATAATAATAAACTTTATTGCATAAAAGGTGTTACGGTAAATACAATAAAAACAGTGGCACTTTACAATGAACACTGGTACAGAACATATATGGTTGGGGTACTATCCTCTTAGATAGGCTACATAATAGCCTGTAGTAAAGAGAAACAGTGCCGTATCCCTCAAGAATGGTGAAATCAATTGCTTAGTGTTTAAAATTAAAAAATAAAATGATATTAGTTTTAACAGCATAAAACAAACAAATATGGAATATGCCTGAAAGTATTCAGATATGAGTAAGTGTGCTGTTTGTGTGTGTGTGTTTGTGTGTGTGTGTGTGTGTGTGTGTGTGTGTGTGTGTGTGTGTGTGTGTGTGTGTGTGTGTGTGTGTGTGTGTGTGTGTGTGTGTGAGGGTCGGAAGGTGTGTTTGTGTTTTGAGAGTTTGAGTGAAGCGTGTAGTATACTTGTGATAGTGTAGTTAGATTCAGTGTGGAAGAAAAAAATGAGTTTCGTCATACGTTTTGTCTAGTAGGAAGGAGCGGACTGCTGATTTACATTCTTGAACGGATAAACAGTATAATGAAATATTTGCATTAATTTTGTTTTACGAGAAAGGGCCAATATAATAGATTTTTTTTTTCGTAAAGAAGTAGCGGGACTGTGGGAGGGAACAAATTGATAAATGATAAATGATAAATGATTTTATTTCTGTAAGTAGGTTTTTACAAACACTTTTACACGTCAATCATATTTTTTTTAAACTAGATGAGGTCGGCGTTTCCTATCTGACTACTCTGAGAAGAAAGGCCGAAACAAACTCAGAGGTCACAGTCTCTTTTAAAGTCCAGACAGAATCTTGGTCAGATCATGTGAAGGCTATGTAGATCGGTGTCTGAAATGGTCTTTTGAGGAAAGAACCCCACAGATTGAGTGGACCTGTCCAGTCAGTGCACGCAATTGTCAGCAATCGTGCAGCTCAACTCAGAACTTAAGGAGCTCAACGATTCGACGAACAATACCAAAGAAAGGACATTTGAGTAGGCCGCACAAGTTACTCAAACTGCCAGATCATGATTACACTAAGAGTAAAAATACAAAAAAAAAAAAGCAATGACCAACATAGTTCTCACATTCACAATAGTTAAAATAATAGCATAATACTTTACAAAGTAAATACTCTTGTCATAGTATATGTATATAAAATTCATTAATGTCAATGTGTATATAAAATCCGGACATAATCATTGAGGACCATGCAGATTGGTGTCTGAAATGGACTTTTGAGAAAAGAACCACACAGATTGAGTGGACCTGTCCAGACAGTGCACGCATTTGTCAGTAACCGTGCAGCTCGACTCAGAACTTAAGGAGCTCAACGATTCGACGAACAATACCAAAGAAAGGACATTTGGGTAGGCCACATAAACTACTCAAACTGCCAGAACATGATTAAAACTGGAATAATAACCCACATAGTCCTCACATTCACAACAATTAAAATAATATAATACTTTATACAGTAAATATTCATGTCATTGTATATGTAAAAAATTATAGATACTTATAGCAAAGATTAAAAGTACAATAGTTAGCAAAAAAAACAATAAAATAAATCAACATTCCCTGTGTAAATTTATTGGAACAGCTCACTCCCAAGCCTTTTTGTCCTCGAATAAAGTATTTGACAGTATAATAGGCTTTCTGGCATAGTTTCCTTTTTATAAAAGATTTGAATTTATTAAGGCTTAGTTCTTGAATGTGGCTAGGAAGTTTATTATAAAAATGTATACATTGACATCTAAACGAGCCACCTATTTTCTTGAGCCTGGTTGTAGGAACAACAAATTTGTGTTTGTTCCTAGTATTTATACTATGGATATCACTGTATTTTTTAAACAGATTAATATTTTTATGTGCATACAAAAGATTTTCATAAATATACTGAGAAGGCACAGTCATTATATTAATCTCTTTAAATTTTTCTCTGAGGGAGTGTCTGGGACTTAATTTATAAATTGAACGAATTGCCCTTTTTTGTAAAACAAAAATCGTCTGAATATCGGCGGCATTTCCCCACAGCAGAATACCGTACGACATTACACTATGAAAATAACTGAAGTATACTAAACGGGCTGTCTCTAAATCTGTTAAACCACGAATTTTTCTAACAGCGTATGCTGCAGAGCTAAGCTTTTTTGACATTTTATCTATATGGGGGCCCCATTGCAGCTTGGCGTCTAAAGTTATGCCTAAGAATACTGTGGTATTTTCGGGTTTCAACTCTTCCCCCTTTATGAGAACACTTGTTTCTACCTGTCTAACATGTGGTAATTAAATCTTTACGTCGTTTTTTAAGTGTAACAAAGGGAGTAAGGTGATGTTGAAATAAGATTGCATGAAGAATAAACAACTGTCGTACATTAAGAACATTACATTCTATAAATAACAGAGTTGTGTTAATCTATCAGGTTGCAATTTTTAATATCGCTCTGTGCGCAATTTCCAAAGGAAGTAATGTGGTTTTAGAAGCCCCACCCCAGCAAGAAATGCAGTAAGATAATATTGAGTGACAGAGCGCACAGTAGACATTGGGTGAGTTCGATTACTTCTGCATTCGTTCCATACTCCGGACTGTTCGGTCACGGTCCATGGGTCCCGCCGAACGGTGCGGACTGCCGAGTGACCGCCGCGCGCCGCACCTTCGAGCCCGCTGGAGCGTGCTAGTGCCGGCACCACGTCTTGTTGGTGACGCAAATAGCTGCTGACTGCCGATACTCCGATAGACATTACTTTCGCGTGCTACGTAAGTAATCCGGATGTTACGGGACTTACGGGACTAAATTACATATATTTGCTGACTATGGTTTTGTTATTGTTATTATTAATTACTTAACTGTTTCTTTTTTTTACTTCGAAGGTCCTAGTTTATCATTTGTGACTACAAGTTACAGCTACATACAAGTATATAAACATAATGCAGCTTTGCATATGTAAGCGGGCACGCCCTAAGGTCCTGGAGGCTTTTTATTATGTATTGAGTTCTTTTTACGTTTTTATTATTTATTTCTGCTTGAGTAGGTACTTATATTTTTCAATATTGGCGTGTGCTAGCTGTCTTAGGGCAAATAATTTTAATGTTTTTGTGTTTCGTAATGTTAATTACTTATTATTGTATAGAATCCAGTTCTTCTAACTGAACAGACAGCAGTGCTGCTGGGGAGTTTGTTGCGCCAGTTCTTCTTCCCAGCTAAACCACTAGGAAGTGGTGAAGGGCGAGCGTTTTGGGGGGACTGTCTTATGTGATTTTGACGTTAAAAAAGTGCTGATTCTCAGCCTAGTTCGAATAAATTACTTTTGATTTTATAGGAAACCATAAAGCGTAAATTGCGTTATTCTGTAAGTTCTCGGCCGATGTTTAGGATTAGAATCAATGGGCGTTAATTAGTGGTTTTAAAGTACCTACACATCAATACTAGCTGCCTTCCTTTCAATTATTAAAAGTGCAATCAGCAAAACGTATCAAACAAACACACGGGAAAGCTCACTTTCGCATATTTGTGTGAAGTTAACTCGAACGTTACCGTTTTTTAAATAGCTCTGTCCATAGCGATGTGGAACGATTTAAAAAGTACATAGGTACTTAAATACACCTGATATGTAACATATGGTGGAGTGCGTCGTGGGAGCAAATTGCGGTGATTAATATGGGTCATATATTATGGGTCATATATTATGGTTGGATCGGCCAGGTGTAAATGAGAGCTACTTATGTTGGAGCTGATTGATGCGCCACGCTGCGTAGGCAGGCAGGCACAAGACATGCTGATTCATAGAGGACGTCATTGTTCTACGTCGTCATTCGAAGAGTTATTACAGAGCAGCTTTTCCACAGGATCATATTATTCTAAAATCTAATGAAATGTGTGCTGCACTCCAATGAGGGTTTTCTGAAATATCTTTCATTAGGTGGCTACACTGAGACATCAGGTCCGCCGGCACCTGTCCAAAGTGTATATTTTCTTTAGTCGTGACTGACTGAATGATGAATGAATGAAACAAATGAAGAATGCCTTCGTTGCTTCATGCCTATGCATGCCTCATAACTTTATCATAATTTTGTGGCTTGGTGCTAAAAGGCCCACAATCTAAAAACCTTATTTTCAGTATTTAGCTTTAGAACAATGAACAAACATTGATGGTTGAAAAATGCATGTTACAGTTAAGCCCTTTTAGCACACATACACATCATAATCAAACAAAATTTTGGCAGTAAAATCACACTTCTCACAAAAACCGGACTTTGGCCCTTTTAGCACTAGGCCACAGAATAATATTTTATATTCATTGTCTAAATGGAAGACATATTGTCGTGTTGTGAACATAAAAACCCTCATTGCATAACACATTTCCAATCACAATCCGAAGGATTTTGAAGGAAAATCCTAATCCATTACTTCATAGGTTTGAAACAATGAGTTTGCTCAACAACGTACATAACGCAAATTGGTACGCAATTAATGTTTTTGAACTGTCGAAATGAAGGCATTGCCATTGTAATACTCCGCAGATTGTCCTTCCGACAATAATATGAAGAGGTAAGTTTAACCCCGGCCTAGGATATAAAATATCCACTTCGTAAGTCTCTTCTACTCCTGGCCTAATTTACCTATGCATTGCGCCCGGCAACCGAACATTAACATTAGTTTCAGTCCACATATTTTATAAATAAAATTGCGTCCATTAACGGTCGGTAAACTATAAGATCGAACAAAAAGTTTCATAAACCCAAGTGGGCTTCTTCTTACCGTTAGGTTGGCACTGCAAATAAATTAGACCACAATCCGCCATCGTTCCGTGTTGCAATTTTTATTGCTTTTTTCTGAAAAAGACTCGTTTGATAGAACAGTTTCTTTCTGTAGTACATAACCGTTTACCGTTGACTAAAATGACCACTCTATCCTACCCATTGCAATAACGTGTAACGTGCATGTATTTTAACAAGTTTTACTTTATTTAAGTATGCCAAAAGTAGCCAGTAACTACTACCTACTTACCTCTAGTACCTTTATGTAACTAATATAAATATTTTACTCAAAGAATGACCATGTCCATTGATGTGAAACGCTGTGAAGCCGATTTACCTGATCACGATCCTAATACCCGTGAAGGACTCGGAAACGTGACCTAAAAACAATGTTTTCTTACTACTGCATAAAAACAAACATTTTAATATTTTTTTCATCCCACCATCTCGGAAAGAGTATTTTTAATCTTCAATATCTGAGTGGAAAAGCCGTTTTTATTCTCTAGAGGATAAAGTAAATTGAATTTAGAACATCGTGTGCACTAAGTTTGTGAATTAAAAAAAACATTAAACCTATTTACTGCTACCTCTATGGTGCCGAATATATCATACAACTTTTTTTTAATTTGTTAAAAACTCAGACTCGGAACCTTCTTGGTGTTCTTTTTTCAATTTGCTTTGTACGCGGTTCTTTACGCGGCATTTTTTCACGTCATTGTTAAACCTTATATTAAAAACAAGAAACTTGAAAACAAGTGAAAAAACTAAAATGAGTGATTCTAGCGACGAGGAAGTTTGCTTGACGCCAACAGAATTGACTGAAACTGTTAATAATGCGCAAATGAGCTTTCTCCCTCAACAATCACGCGAGAAGTATTTAAAACAGTACGATATGTTCAACACGTGGCGACTAGCAAAAGGAGCCAAAACTTTCTCAGAAAACGTTTTGCTGGCATATTTTATAGAATTATCCGAGAACAAGAAAGCAAGCACTCTATGGAGTACGTATTCGATGCTAAAAGCAACAATAAAGATGAAAAAAGACAAACATATCGATACCTATCCTAAATTAGTGGCATTTTTAAAAAGAGCCTCATCTGGTCATCAACCAAAAAAATCGAAGGTTTTCACAGTATCTGATATTGAAAAGTTTCTTAACGAAGCACCCGATTCCGTATATTTGGCGGCAAAAGTAAGTCAGTTGCACATTCAGTATCTACTTAAGTATATTAATCTCAATTAAATAGTATACTTAGTAGATGTTGATAGGCATAATTATGCGTTCATATCAATTTTATTCATTTATCTACTACAATACTCTTTACGTTACAGGTTGTTCTTATTATTGGAATAAACGGAGCATGTCGAACTAATGAACTAACACAACTTAATGTCAAAAACATTGAGAAACATTCAGATGACTTACTATTAATTAATTTACCTAATACAAAGACAAAAAGAGACCGCAACTTCGTCATTCGCAAGGAATACGTAACGATTGTTGAGAAATATCAAGCCTTACGCCCGCCTAACACTCCAATCAATCGATTTTTTCTACAGTATCGCAATGGAAAGTGTGTTAGACAGCCTATGGGTACTAATAAAATTGGCAGTATCCCACGAGAAATAGCAACATTTCTTGAACTTCCAGAACCCCTGTTGTACACGGGTCATTGTTTCCGACGAACTTCAGCCACACTTTTGGCTGATTCCGGAGCTGATCTCCTGTCCCTTAAGCGCCACGGAGGCTGGAAGTCCAATGCAGTTGTAGAGGGATACATAGAGGATTCCATCCAAAATAAGTCTAAAATATGTGGAGGCATCGTAGGAGCCATTACACTGAAAGAGCCTCAATCGGATCCTTGGACTGGCCCTTCTACATCAAAAATAAGCCGATATGAAACACCTAACCATCTCCCTCTCTCTCCAACATTCACGCCAAGGGAATCCGATGAATCGGTACAACTATTAAGTATGACAGATAGTTTACCGAAAAACAGTACACAAGTGACTAACACCAATATTACAGTACCAAACAAAAATATTACACTCAATTTAAATAACTGTAGCAACGTTACTTTAAAATTTTCTTAATTATACCTTAGTATTATTTTGTTATAATTTAAAGATTATTCTGTAATACTTACCTGTCATAATGTAGTAATTAATACCTAAACTGAAATAAAAGTGTACCTATCTTGTGATTGAAAACGTTTTTTTTTTGCATTTAGTCATTTCCTCGCTGAGGTGGAATGAAAAGTTACGTGTTGCACTCGAGTGCAAAGATTTTTCACCTCGTGCTCTTTTGATTCCCTCGCTAACGCTCAGGGTTCTAATTTTGAATCACTCACTGCGCTCGTGATTCAATTTTAGAATCCTTCGCTTGCTCGGTCATCAAAATTGAACACGCGGTTAAAAAGCAACTTTGCACTCTTGTATAACAAATAACTATTCCAAGAGTTTCAAAATTAAATAAGTACCTAAGTCACAATCAAAGTGTTAAATCTCAATATTCTCAACCCCAATGATTGGTCTAAACTCTATCCCACACTGCTGGTAAACACTGCTTTTTTATCTAGGTAGGTATGTGTGGGACACATCGGTCATTAAAGTACTGTATAGAGCCTTTAATAAAATTGTACCTCTTGTCTACATCATTTCGAAAACGATTTTTACAACCACTTAACATTCCCACTATATTGTCATAAGTACCTTTCGCAACATCTTATAAATCCTAAGCTTATCACCGTTCAAGTCACCGTGCTCGTACGAAGTCGCACACCGGCGGGCGGCGGCGGCGGGCGGCGGGCGGCGGCGCGCGGCGCAAGCCTTGTCGAGATAAGATAGCAAGTGTCACTAAACCGTAGCACTGGATGCTTTTACATGTGAACGTGCATAAAGTTCTCGACACTTATCTACCTAATAAGAGGTAAAGTTTTCGTTACTCCTTTGTGTCAGTTGCAGAACAGTAGCTTCTACTTAGGTAGGTAGGTACTTATTCCATTAGGTACGGTATTTCCTACCTATGGAACACCCAGACAATGTATTGAGGACGGCATTTTCTTTTGCACCATTTGTAAGGTGCTACATTTCTAAACTAAACCAACATGTTTCTTCTTTTTATACTCATATTCAATTCCCACTCTTCCAAATAAAATCACAAGCAATACAATTCAGGGCTTTCAGCAACAAACATAACGTCGATAATTGCTCTCAGACTCAACCATATTTTATAACATCTTAGCTCCAATAATCAAACGATCGCATAATTAAAATTCAGAAGATCAGCCATAAGTGGTATCCAGTAGCCCTGGAGAAGCGGTGTGCATGACAGCGGAAGAGGATGGTCCCGCGGGTGTCGCCTTACAAAGTCGCGGACGTAACATCACATACTTAGATTAGTCCGATGCAAGCGCTGCATCTCGTGCCGTCTGAAGTCTCCGGGGAAACTGGGCCAGCTCCAGTTATAGCTGGTTTTGACTTGGAACTGTATAACTGTGTCAAATCCAACAGATTGTTCTCGTCGGTCAGCGCTGCAAATACTTGTGTAACTACAACAAGCATTGTATTCATAAACTGTGTTTGATCTTTTACATGCTGCTGTGTCGTAGTGATTGATTCCTTTGAGTAGAAACTGCATAAAAATGCATAAAAGTTTTAAACGTGTCCCTTATGGGAAGGTCTCGTCGATAGAGCTCGTTCCACTAAAATAGAGCCACTTCACCTCTAGATCAAAACTTTACGCTGTTTTTATGTGTTGAAATAAAAGATCGATAAAACTTTCAGCAGTCTTCATAATTTCTAACTATTTTCAAATAGTTTTCCAATAAATTCGAAGGTGAACAATATTTTTAGTTTACGACAATCTATCGGTAGCGTTTTATTGATCTTTTTATAGGTGGATGAGTGGATGCTGTGGTTATACGATTGTCCTTGAAGCTGCATTATCTGAGATCATCGGAACACGTCGTCTAGCCACTTTACATTCTCGTAAATCGCATTCTCATAAAAAGTTAGAGAGTTATAAATTGGAGCACTCGTTTTGATTCAAGGCTGTACAAGTTCATCTGTGGCTTAAAGCCATAATCTTGATAGAAATACCCTAATGGAGTATTCTACTTAAAATGCTTAAAAGTTAGCATAATGGACAACAGTGGTACTCGATACAATATTTGCGTTATACGACATTTTAATGATGAAATATTCTTCTGAAATATTTTGCTGCTTTCAAAGTAGGCAAACCTATTTGTATCTCTTTTGACCATCTGAAATAATAACGCAATGTTTGCACAATCATCGTTCACAATACGTTTGATTTATTGAACCATATCTTTCAGCGTGTTTATAAGATCGTTAGAAACACTGTTTACTATAACATTGCAAACATTACTGTAATATTTACAACGATTTCACAAAGATCTTTGTGAGCGTAAACATACGCTTGTGGTAACCGATTTGAGTGTAATACAATTGTAAAATAACTGACAGTATCACGGAGAGTTTTACTTGATCGGTTTACGTGTTCGGCTGGCATTTTCTGCGGGAAGTCGATCGAAGGCTGTGTTTTTGTCGTCGATTGCTCAACTCTAGTAATTTGTCTCGGATCGATTCATACAACGAAGATAATTATCCAATACTTATTACTATTTTTTCCTGTCTCCCGTAGCGGGTTTCAGTTCACTTGTCATAATTATATTTAATGCATAAGTAACTAAAACAGAGCGCTTATAACTGCTGTGACTAGATAGAATTACTACATACAATAACATGTTTTTCGTACCACTTGCTCAAAAAAGTGACATTCTATGCCACAAAAAGCGAACATAACAATAGTCATTTTTAATCTGTTAAAAACAGGGAAAGAAATTTGTACTGAATTTCATTCATCCTCTAGGGGGAGAATGTGATTTAAATTTGGAATACTTACCGAAATTTATACTGAACTACATCTGTGTTTACACCATTGAGTTTGTATATAAAGCTTTATACATCTTTTTGAAAAAGGAATACGCATTTATTATGCAGTTATGATTATTAAATAAAATTACGAAAACCGACGAGGCCGTATGAGCTTGATGCCTTTGCTTTTCCGACCAAAAAATATTAGTCTAGGAATTTGCCGCGTTTTTGTTTTCTTCAAATACATAAACGTTAAGTTTATTTTAATTTATTTTTATAAATAAGTTGATGTTCTAAAAATACGTTTAATTGTCATTATTTTTAATAAATGCTTATCTCATATTATTATTGTGTTAATTTTTTCGCTAATGGTACGAAAAGTAGAGTATTTTCCTCGGTGATAAAGCTGTCTTAGTCTTGGGTGAACTTAAATCCCTCGCTACACTCAGGACTCGTCTTAAATCCCTCGCTTCGCTCGTGATTTAAGTTTTTAACACCCTCGCTACGCTCGGGCGTAAACCTCGAGTCCTTCATTACGCTCGCGATTTAAATCGTCACCCGCGACAGAAGACACTGCTTTATCCCCTTGGTTAATAATCTACTATTATTGTATCGCAAATGTATAAATTACTTCATTATGATATAATCTTTTTATTTATTCATTCAGTAGTTCACATACATTTTATACATTTAAGTTGATGCCAACATAAACTCATTATAGTTTTACCGCGCACCAAAGCATCTGCAGTTATGTAGCTTCATTGATTGTTTGCGCTTGCGTGTTTGAAGAATGAATAAAATACAATAGGGTGTTCGATATCGAAGTACTTTATTACATATCGAAGTGTGAAAGTGACTGTCACAACAATCGAGGAGTCAGACCTTTATAATGAGTAAAGGTGTCAAGCTGTCGGAGGTGTAATGCATGCCGTACGTGCGATGAGGCACGTCGGGCCCTTAGACTACTGACCCAATAAGTTTGACACCGATACACATGGATCCAAATCGTAGGTCGCTATCCATGCCCTTTGTTATAATAGTTGGGAGTTTAAAACTTTCATTTAGTTCTGTGGTGTAATCAGGACAAAGAGCTGTAGAGTCAGAAAGGGGGAGTATGAAAGGAAGGATTAAAAATGAAAGACAATAACTTACAGATCGTTAACAGTTATTGATGCTGATCGTTGTTGGTGTAGAACCTATATACTAACTAATTTAAGTTTATTTGATTGAACGTGCTAATCCCTGGAAGTACCAGTCGGGTTCGATAGCTCAATTCTTGAGGAAGGTTATAGGCTACGAAACAGCACGCTACGACCCTTAGGAGCCGAGCAAAAAACAAACGAAGTTACAGCACGCGCACGGGCATGCGATGCGACGCGGTGGGCCGCGCCGCCGGCCGGGAGCCGAAGTTTCACGCCTACGAAGTCGCTGGCAGAAGCTAGTTGTAGATAAAATCAGCATTCACGTAACTTGTCTAAAACGTAGAGTCAGACCTCATAGCGGAGTATAATGAGAAACATTGTTATCGTTTCGAATCGCGTAGGTACAAACTGGCAAAATTGTCTTTTCAAAACTTTTAGACGATTAGTAAGCAAACCAGCCTCTTTAAAGTAGGACCTAAGCGTTAAATTCAGTTTACTTCATAAATAACTCCAGAGCGTAGACCTGTAGGCCAATTCTCGTACTTAAAAAACGTTCAAATTCAAGTCGCAATCTCATCTCAGCGACAATCAATGTCAAAAACCTGTCAAAAATGTATGTAAATTGATTGTAATTTTGACAGATAGAGACTGAGATTAGAATGCGAACGGTCTTAAAAACACGGGAATTGCCCCTCAGAACTCTCCCAGGGTGCCAGTGCTGTATTGGTTTGACTCCGGCGCGGCGCGGCGCGGCGTACTAATCCGGTTACCTTTCAAGTGCTTGGCATACTTCACTAAAGCTAGCGGCAGTCGCACGCGCAGTGCATTCGTAAACATTCCTACTGCATATTGTGCACTGGGCAGGACGACGTAATATTTATTGCAGAAGTTTAAGTTCAAACATCATGATCATTATTCTCTTGCCTTTATCCCATGTACTTGTGTCTGTTTGTGTTTGTTTCTATTAGAAGTTTTACTTCAACAAGAGGTCCATTATTTTTCTCCCACACTTCGTCTATTAGAAGTTATACTTCAATATGAAGTCCATTATTTTTCTCCCATACTCCTGTATTAGAAAATAGACTTCAATAAGAAGTCGATTACTTATTTTTCTCCTATACTCCTCTATTATTTATACTAATAATAAGATGGTGAGCCTGAATAAATGTAGCTCAAATGCTATAAGTATTTGTACGAATTGTACGAAGGAGGTTTCATGTCCCTCACTCACTACGAGCTCACTGCCTTTTTTTTTTTGTGGGTGGGAAATCATCAAATAACTTCTCCCGCTCTGGGCAGAGCAGGAGGGCGTGTCAGACTCTTACTGACTAAAACCCACCCGTGTTCCTTCAGTTGCCTGTGCCAGGGGCCACGGTAACCCTCTTGGACTTTTCCGCAACCCTAGCAGTCGAGCTCACTGCCTGGTGATGACATTGAAGTATTGGGGTTAACTCCGGATAATCATTTAAACTAGTTTGTAAGACAACAGAAGGTACCAGTAAGAATATTCCAATACGTAAAAACAACAAGGTATGTTCTTGCTTTAAATGAAGTAATTATCGAAAAGGAGATCAGCAAAACGGCTTGAAATTATTTCATCAAAATATTCAAGGTATTTCTTCAGAATTATTAGAAATTGAAATGTTTTTAGAAAATACAAAGTTTGACATAGTTTGTTTTACTGAACATTGGTTTAAAGGATTACCAAATGCTAATAATTAATTAAGAGGACCCCCTAATTATCAGAACTTTTCTTTATTTGAGTCATTAGAACTGGAAGATGTCGTAGCGAAACTTGCATCCAGTAGCAAAGCCGCAATCATATGTGGTGATTATAATATTAATATTTTGGAAAATAATTCCTATAACAGTATATTATTAAGTCATTTTAATTCGTTCAGTTTGTCTAATGGTTTTACAGAACCAACTAGAGTAACTCCAACTTCCGCTACTTGTATTGATAATGTCTTCTGCGATTATGATTATTTAGTGAAAGCCATCGTAAATTATCTGTCGTCTGATCATATTGGATAAACGGTAACTAAGTTTAAAACAACTTTACAAAAAGTGCAAATGCAATTTTGACTAATAACGACTGTACCCTAAATAATACGTTAAATGTAGGCCATAATATAGCCGATGCAAATAAATTGTATGAGGATTTCTTTTCCATAGTGCACAATGAAATCAATAAAACTTTTGAAAAGAAAACAAAAAATATTGTCCTAATTTTATATTTAGTGACCGGGCAACTAGATGTATTAGGATAAGTAGGGAAAGACTGTTCGATCTGTATGGCCATTGAAACTTTCAACAAGTATGTTGCTACATATTCCACAATTTTTAGGAATACCTGCAAGATAGCTAAAGCCCTGCAAAAGTAAGTTTTGTAACATGTAAACATAAGTCGTCTTATTACAAAACACGATCTAACTTTAGCCCCAACCTACACATTCGATTTAGTTTTTGTATTTGGAACTTTATGCCGACTTTAGTAAAGTTCTTAATACAAAATTGACAATCTAAGACCGGACTAAGTTGACAGTTTTGTAAAAGGAACTGTATTTCGATTTCAGTTATGTTCTTATTTCAAAAACAGGCTCGATGGTTTAAACCATGTCAAAAGAAAAACCTTGTTTTGTAATAAGGCCGAAGAGGTTTACAATTAAATATATTTTAACTTATATGCACAATCAGTCTTTATTTATGAGATCACAATATTTCCTTAATTTGTTTTAGGAAGTTACTTCAGTCCTGCCTTTTCTATAATTATTTATAGAAATCAACTTAAAAATTCAAAAAACATTATCTGTTATACACGTTTATCAAATTAAAAGACGATTTAAAAACCAAAATTAAATCAATAAAAAAATGACAGCACCTCAATCCGACAGATTCTGATGGTCACTGGAATAATTAGCAGTCACTACATACTTGTATGCAACAAGTAGGGCACATGGGCTTATTGCACTCATGACAAGAATACTTTATAGATCTTTTTAGGCGACTAGGACATATTGCACAGGTCTTTCTAATAGCTGGATCTGGATCCGAGTCATTTGCAGGCTGTATCAAAGGCGGAGGTTGAGACCCGGCTGGTCCGGGGATACCGTACGGTCTCCGGTCAGGCGGCGAGCCTCCTTGCCGGATTACCGCCATGGGATCTGGAGGCACGTTTGGGAGTGGCGCGAGGAGGCGAAACGCCGGGGCGTAGCTCCGCTGCCGCGAGAAATCACGGTACAGCGGACAGAGCTCCGGCGGGATCTCAGGGCGGCATGGAGAGTGCGATTGTCGCAACCCAGCGCTGGGCACGCCACAATTGCGGCGATAAGTCCCCTCTTTGAGGAGTGGCTTGAGAGGCGCCACGGCGTCCTCACCTTCCGCCTGACGCAGGTCCTCACCGGACACTGTTGTTTCGGGAGGTTCCTGTTCCGGATAAGGCGGGAGGAAACGCCCGGGTGTCACCATTGTGTGGATCGCCCGGAGGACACGGTGGAGCATACGGTGGAGGTCTGCCCGGCTTGGGCGGAGCACCGCCGTGTCCTCGTGGAGGCGATTGGCGGTGGCGATCTCTCGCGTCCGGCCTTGGTCCAGGCCATGGTACGGAGCGAGAGGGCTTGGGAAGCCGTCACCTCCTTCTGCGAAGCAGTAATGTTCGCGAAGGAGGAGGCGGAACGCGTGAGGGAGAGGCAAAATTTGCGCCCTCACGCCCCTAGCCGCCGCAGGAGACGCCCTGGGCGTCGGGAATCGCAGGCCGATTCCCGGCCACCGTAGGCGCGGGCTTGCGAGCGGCGAGCAATGGGCAGCTCGCCGTTCGATAAGGACCAGGCCCGGGTCGACGGCGCATTGTGTTCCACGCGCGCATCAAAGAGATGTCAGCACCAATGACGGGGTTTGCTAGGACCGATGCCTGCTAGGGTTGCGGAAAAGTCCAAGAGGGTTACCGTGGCCCCTGGCACAGGCAACTGAAGGAACACGGGTGGTTTTTAGTCAGTAAGAGTCTGACACGCCCTCCTGCTCTGCCCAGAGCGGGAGAAGTTATTTGATGATTTCCCACCCACAAAAAAAAAAAAAAAAAAAAAGGCGGAGGTTGAGGCATATCATTGGGTCTTACTTGTAACTCGTTGAATAAATAGGCGCAATGGCTGGGGAATCTTGTTGTTATATATACCCACAATTTAATTTGGAAAAGAACTGACTTCTGACTAGTGAGAGCAAGAAACGGTCACGAATTATAGTTTCCTTATTCTCACAGTTATTATATAGCACATAAGCATTGACACCGCTCAGATCTATGAAGAGATACCTAGATGGATAAATAGAGAAGTCTACCTGGACTACCAATGAAATGTCCCTAAGACGTTGGAGAACAATATTAAATATTTAATTTTAACAAGTAGGTACGCTTATGTCTTCTACAGTGTCAACGGAGATCAAAAGTCAGTTTTCAGTAACCCTGAACTTACTTGCTTAGATCCCGGAAAAGTTCGTGACAAACAGAGTTTTCATCGTCACCCACAAGCCAACTATACTTACTGCTAGGTATACGCCTCTCTTGTCTTACGCCAATCCCCACGTTCCTGTACCAACCTAACAAAGGTATCTTTCATTGTTGCAGCGTTGAGCTCGCTGTTGCACAAGTGATGGTATGGTGTCTGCGCGGCAACGCGGAGCGGAGCGCGCGCGGCTGTGCGCCGGTGCAATACTAGCGCTGCTGGCATTGCTGCCCGGCCCGACCGCCGCCGACGTAATCTTCAGAGTTCCCGAAGTACTGGTGAACCATGTTCTATTCTACCTATATTATCTGCAAACTGATTGCTAATGTAGCTGCTAAGTTAACGTTAGTCAATTACAGAAGTCAAATGGTTTATGGCCCTTGCCACCACCACCTTCCCGAAGTACCACTTACGTATTCTAAGTCTTTTATTGTTATCTTTCATTCAGTAATTACATCTTTTTCTCTATTTCTAATAAATTCTCTCTCATTATCCGCAGGTCCGTCACGCGGCCGCGTCGAAGCCGGTGGGCACGGGGCGCGCCAACGGCACGCGCAATGACTCGGAGCACTGGGGGGGCTCCGACGACACGCTGCTGGAGGTGCGCTACGAGGAGTACTTCGTAGAGCACGACGTGTCCACGGCCGCCGCGCGCCGGGCCGCCATAGAGCTGGACGTCAACGACAGTAAGTGGCACAAATCTCTCACTTGTTCAGACGACACGCTACTTGAGGTGAGGTACGAGGAGTACTTCGTGAAGCACGACGTGTCCACGGCCGCCGCGCGCCGGGCCGCCATACAGCTGAATGTCGACGACAGTAAGTGGCACAAACAAAAGTTTTTTTCTGGGCAGTCGCTGAAATAGGGCTCTGCCAAAATCTTTAGTAACTGTCCGAAGGCCATTAGCTGCGCAACAATACGAGTAAAAGATGGATAGAGCCGCAGCACCTCGTAGCGGTAAGCACGTACAGCTATAGGTACTTACATTGATCAACGTCATGACCAATACAATACTTAACGTCACGTGCTGAACGATACGTCGCCGACTTGTTCATGTGCGACATGTTCATGTTCACCACAGTCCTCACGTACCTGCAAATCAAAAAGACCTTTTTTAGTTAAAATTAAATCACTTCCCGATTCCTAAGCCGCTACAAAGTTAGGACTATGTCATGTAGTACATTGCACGTCGTAAAGTTTAAATCTACAAATACCTTAACAATAATCCTCAAAGTACATTCGAGTCAAACTACTGGTAATTCAATGAGCTCGTAATTCTCCCATAAACCGAGTGAAGTAAATGACGCAACGACAATTGCTTGAGTTACTCCAATTAAACACCATCAGCTCGCGAATTAGAACAACATTCAAGGATGTAGGATTACAACGTGCCCCTAGGCACCAGGGGTCACAGGGGTCACGGGACACGAGTGCGGATTTCATTGTTGCTCTGAATATTCTGTGTTTTCAAGGTTTCGTCAATTAGCTACCTAACGACGACGTTGTTAGGTAAGGAAAATTTAGGAAGAAACTCTTGAAGAAGACGTAAGTACAACCGAATTGTTTTGAGTTTCACATCAAACTTTCCTTTATGTCAAGAAATTATGAAATAGAAGCTTGATAAGGGTCGTTGTTGACGCCAAAAATATAGCATACTTAATATGACTCATATAGTCCAAAGGTCTAAAACGCGAATTCATTATTTTATAAAAAAAAAAACCTTATAATTAGCAGTATTAGGAGCGAGTGATTCGTATTCCTATTTCCTGTCTCCATCCTTTTCACTCCTATAACCCGATGAAGAGACAAGAAGATTATCTTCGATGTCTTTCGGCAACCTTCGGAAGAAAAGCCGCGACGTGGCGCTGGCATCCGCAATACTTCTGTAACGTGTGAGAAAGCCGATCGATAAACATTAATATTTGCGTGAGCGCAGTAATCCTCTAAAAACTTCTATAGCCCCATATTAATCATAAATATATTACCGCGAACATTAATTGTGAGTCAGTGCCGTGTTTTCGTGAAGAAGGAGGAATCTCTTGGGCCCAAGGAATCCAGAAAAACGCATCGTCAGCCACGAGGTTTGAAGATCGAATCAAGCTCAGTCCTAGATCGTTTAATTTCCAAAACCTACGAATCGCTCCTAATCGTACACGCATCACGTAAATATAAATTAAAATCCCGCAGAATAATTAGGTATTTTCTCACAGCCGCAATTCACTAAAAAAACCCACCAGTCGTATTCAACAAGCGCTGGGAAAGACTACATTTAAAACCGGAGAAGCGCGAGTTGAACTCGCGTGGAGAGGTTTCTTACGATGAATATGTACCTAACCCACCAAAAACATTTCAAGTAAAGTAGGTTGCCAAGACTTACATAACGCTTTCACTGGTAAAAAGTTATTAGATCTAATTTAGAGCTTGGTTCCTAATTATACAAGGCTTAACTCTAAAACTGTTCGACTTGGCTGTTTCGCGGTCGTGGAACAGACACTCCTATGGGCTTATGGAGAAATTAAGGCAAAGTAACCCGAGCGCCGCGCGCCGCGCTTCCGCGCCGCGCGCCGTAGGCATTCAACGCTTACTCCAGGGCCTGCAGTCTCGACATAGTTAGCAATCGTTTTCGGTTGCTAAGTCCTAACAATCCAGGGCCTGCAGTCTCGACATGACGCAAACGGCTGTCGCAAACTACCGAGCGATAAATAATATCAAAAATAATTGTTTGCCGTAACGATGCTTACGACAAATGGAAGTCTCTACACCCGAGATAACGCGCAAGATCGTACATAACTTTGACAAAACGGTGTCGGTACGCCAGCGAAAAGCGTATTCATAGTTCAGTTTTTTCGAAGACAATTAATGTCCGTAACAAATTCACCTTGAATACAGGCAAAATTAGTGACAATGATTTAATAAAAATAATTATTTTTCTGGAAAATTTTATAGTGGCTATGTAAACCATACCTTGGAAATACTATTTTTCATGAAAACTATTAAGTAGCGATAACCATTTTAAAGAATTAAAATAAGTTGTTAAATATCTAAGGACATTAAAATCTGCGTCCTTGCAACATTATTAACCTAATGCCAAACATGTCAAGTGTCAATGTCAAGTCATTATAGAATTGTAAATTGTTTATTTGTTGTCATTGCAAGCAGTTGTTTCCCCCAACCTTTTCATATTTTCTGTGTTTGTGTTATTTTTTGCGTCATGTTTACCGCAAATAAACGCATTTTCTTTCTTTCTTTCTTTCTTCTTTCAAACAATGTATTTTCAATTCAATGGTATTTACTTATAATTGTTCATTGATGTGACAATGTGACAATGTTACAGCATATTATTACTCGGCTAACCCAATTTGGCTCAAGCGGCGACCCCACTGCTTAGAGTTTCTCATTAAAGTACTTATATAGGTACAGTTGCCAAGTAGGACACTGGACTACAGCATAACAGCAACTCCGTAATGCTGTAGCATTTGAAGAAATGGCTAACGTTCACCTAGGAGCTCGCTATACACGTCTCCTGATATTCTGTAAAGATACGGAAATGAAAAATTTCAACGGATTTTCACTTTCGTGCAGTTTGCAGTCTCATAACCATATCAAGGCTGTTGGAGATCTCTGAGGCAGCATGAAGCAAGCGGTCCACACTTCAGAAGGCCACATAGCTTGGAGATGCATCATTTGTGGTGGCTATCTCCTGTAGTGAGACCACGACGTAGAAGAAGAAGAAAACAATTTAAACTAAGTGAATAGTGAAAGTTTACATTTTCAATCAATAAAATATTTTTCGATAGGTATGCAACATGCCCCATGTAAACAGTGTCTAGATTATTAGCATACATGAACTTAGGATATGATTGTGGTAATGGAAATTTAATAAAGTTGAAAACATGATTTGTGGTTGTGCGTTATTTATTTTTCAATAGAATAAAATTAATAGAACATTTATTTACAAAGAATACACATACTAAAATCAGTTGTTACAGTTGTGAGGAATCCATGTACATTCTACCTAATATAGCGGATCAGTTGTTACAGTTGTGAGGAATCCATGTACAGTCACGAGAACTAATAAGTATACACTTAGCAAAATATAAAAGCGATTTCTTCGTGGAATATTGATTGCAACTTTGAAATAAGACTTTTTCATAACAGTATAGGTTCAAAAATATTATATTCGTAAAAACATAAAATTACAACCAATACAGTTAGAGAAAATCACATTTATAAGTTGCTAAGAGTATACATATTCGTGCTCGTGACTGTACATTCTACCTAATATAGCGGGCTAATTTAGTACATTTATATAAATTACAAAAACTAAATTTCAATACAGTTAACTTACCGGCTAATAAATAATGTACAGATTAATAAAAAATTCTGCTAATGATGCTGTTAGCTGTTTTCTACATTATTGAAATGGTATATCTTTAATATTGCTAGGTATTTTATTATAAGTTATAGGTGAGGTGCCATACAGATATTTTTTTCTTGAGTAAAGAAGTTATGAGTCCCGTGCAGGAGTCTTTGGACATTGTGCCACCCTATGTAAAATTTCTACATTTATGTCTGTAATTTTGATGGTGTACATATTAAACAGTATTATATCTATCTATGTATTGAGATCTCATATCTGTAGCATGTTTTATAGTTTCATTAGAGGTAGAAAGTAGGTAGATGTTTATTACTTTTTACAAATGTGGCTACTTCAAGGATATAAAGGCATGGGAAGGTTCACAATTTATGAGACACGAAACCTTAAACCAGAAAGTAGGTACCAAACCATGGTAAGCAACCAATATTTTCGGCAGACTAACTTTTTTTTGATAAATTATGCAGCTTACTCTTGTACAAATGTCCTCCGCCTGTGCCTTCCTCGTCAACTGGCTGTCAATTAAGATCCCTCAAAATGTTGTGATAGTTATATTCTTTTTCTGAAGTTTATACGGTTAACCATTGGTAAAAATGTATGATTTAGGTTTTTTGGAGATTTTAATTAAATTTCGTTATTGTCACTTTATTAAACTGCTGAGTTTATTGGTAATGTCATGCGGATAGGTGTGCAACATGAATGTGTGAACTTAGGAAAGGATAGTCATACTTAATGGAGATTTAATAAAGTTGAATGATCTGCGGTTGTGTGTTCTTTATTTATATACTAAGTACGGACAATTCGCTCCCTTCAAAAAGATTTAAAATGACTTTGGCTTCTTCTAATGCGGTGATTGTCGGCGACGTTCGTTCACACGTAGCATGTCCTGAACCTATAAATAGGTGGACTTAAAAGCCTCATCGGTACAGACACACAGACACAGCATCGAGACACATCATTCCGCATATTTTTTGTTTGAAACTACATGCAAACACCAAAACATTAGGTATAGTTTACGATGACTACGAATCACTTAGCGGGCTGTCAAAAATGGTTGCAAACTATAATCGTAGTTTGCGTCATGTCGAGACTGCAGGGCCTGCAGTCTCGACATGACGCAAACTGCTTAGCAATTGTTTTCGGTTGCTAAGTCCTAACAATCCAGATGTAACGATATTTGGTAGTCTCGACACTCAAATTTATCGGTTGTTACCAGTATTTTATCAATCTTGGTCGAAAAAGTGACGATATCCTTAGTGTTTACGATTATAGTTTGCAACCATTTTTGACAGCCCGCTAAGTGATTCGTTGTCAACTTGTCATCGTAAACTATAATATTTTGGTGTTTGCAAGTAGTTTCAAACAAAAATTATGCGGAATTATGTGTCGCGATGGTGTGTCTGTGTGTCTGTACCAATG
Organism: Brachylomia viminalis; assembly: GCA_937001585.2. Lineage (NCBI taxonomy): Eukaryota > Metazoa > Arthropoda > Insecta > Lepidoptera > Noctuidae > Brachylomia > Brachylomia viminalis. The sequence goes on along the minus strand of OW443307.2, from coordinate 767,862 downwards.
AGGCTTTTAAGTCCACCTATTTATAGGTTCAGGACATACTACTTACGTGCGAACGAACGTCGCCGACAATCACCGCATTAGAAGGAGCCAAAGACATTTTAAATCTTTTTGAAGGGAGCGAATTGTCCGATCTTAGTAGGTATATAAATAGAGAACACAACCGCAAATCATTCAACTATATTAAATCTCCATTAAGTATGACTATCCTTTCCTAAGTTCACACATTATAATTCTAGACACTCTGTTTACAATGTTAATTATACAACTCTGTTTGTCATGTCATGTCTATGTTGCACACCTATCCGCATGACATTACCAATAAACTCAGCAGTTTAATAAAGTGACAATAATGAAATTTAATTATAATCTCCAAAAAACCTAAATCATACACTTTTACCCATGGTTAACCGTATAAACTTTAGAAAAAGAGTATAACCATCACAACATTTTTAGGGATCTTAATTGACAGCCAGTTGACGAGGAAGGCACAGGCAGAGGAAATTTGTACAAGAGTAAGCTGCATAACTTATCTAAAAGAAGTTAGTCTGCCGAAAATATTGGTTGCTTACCATGGTTTGGTACCTACTTTCTGTTTTAAGGTGTGGTGTCTCATAAATTGTTTACCTTGCCATGCCTTTATATCATTGAAGTAGCCAAATTTGTAAAAACTAATAAACATCTACCTACTTTCTACCTCTAATGAAACTATAAAATATGCTACAGATATGAGATCTCAATACATAGATAGATATGATACTGTTTAATATGTACACCATCAAAATTACAGACATATATGTAGTTATTTTACATAGGGTGGCACAATGTCCAAGGACTCATGCACGGGACTCATAACTTCTTTACTCAAGAAAAAAATATCTGTATGGCACCTCACCTATAACTTATAATAAAATACCTAGCAATATTAAAGATCTACCATTTCAATAATGTAGAAAACAGCTAACAGCATCATTAGTAGATTTATTTATTAATCTGTACAAGATTTCTTAGCCGGTATTTAACCGGTAAGTTAACTGTATTGAAATTTAGTTTTTGTAATTAGGTTTAAAGATATTTATTCTCAAAAAAAAAGACACAAAGTCACTTACACGAGAACAATGCTTAAAATAAGTTATAAATAAAGTTCGTCACAGACGTCACGGTAGCAATTATGCTAATTAGATATTATGTACACCCATCCAGTGCATTCAGATTTACGGAAGGGTGTTATTTGTGATCAAATATTCAGCTAATAGAGTTTTGAATGCATTGAATGAGTGTACCCTTTTAATACATGAGGGTATTTTGTTGTACAATTGTGCTCCTTCAAATGTTAACATTTTTTTGCCAAACTTAGTTCTCATCTTCGGCAAAATCAGGAAACTAGCTCGGCGAGTGCTACGTTGGGTTACTTGTTTCACTTTAGTAAACGATATATTAGTTTGTATGAATGTACATGGATTCCTCACAACTGTAACAACTGATTTTAGTATGTGTATTCTTTGTAAATAAATATTCTATTGAAAAATAAATAACGCACAACCACAAATCATGTTTTCAACTTTATTAAATTTCCATTACCACAATCATATCCTAAGTTCATGTATGCTAATAATCTAGACACTGTTTACATGGGGCATGTTGCATACCTATCGAAAAATATTTATTGATTGAAAATGTAAACTTTCACTATTCACTTCAAATTGTTTTCTTCTTCTTCTACATCATGCTCTCACTACAGGAGATAGCCACCACAAATGATGCATCTCCAAGCTATGTGGCCTTCTGAAGTGTGGACCGCTTGCTTCATGCTGCCTCAGAGACCTCCAACAGCCTTGATATGGTTATGAGACGGCAAATCGCACGAAAGTGAAAATCCGTTGAAATTTTTCATTTCCGTATCTTTACAGAATTTCAGGAGACGTGTTTATCAAGCTCCTAGGTAAACATTAGCCATTTCTTCAAAAGCTACAGCATTACAGAGTTGCTGTAGTCCAGTGTCATATTACGCAACTCTATTACTTTAATGAGAAACTCTGAGCAGTGGGGTCGCCGCTTGAGCCAAATTGGGTAAGCCGAGTAATAATATGCTGTAACATTGTCACATCAATGAACAATTATAAGTAAATACCATTGAATTAAAAATACATTGTTTACTTGCAATGACAACAAATAAACAATTTACAATTCCATAATGACTTGACATTGACACTTGACAAGTTTGGCATTAGGTTAATAATGTTGCAAGGACGCAGATTTTAATGTCCTTAGATATTTAACAACTTATTTTAATTCTTTAAAATGGTCATCGCTACTTAATAGTTTTCATGAAAAATAGTGTTTCCAAGATATGGTTTACATAGCCACTATAAAATTTTCCAGAAAAATAATTATTTTTATTAAATCATTGTCACTAATTTTGCCTGTATTCAAGGTGAATTTGTTACGGACATTAATTGTCTTCGAAAAAACTGAACTATGAATACGCTTTTCGCTGGCGTACCGACACCGTTTTGTCAAAGTTATGTACGATCTTGCGCGTTATCTCGGGTGTAGAGACTTCCATTTGTCGTAAGCATCGTTACGGCAAACAATTATTTTTGATATTATTTATCGCTCGGTAGTTTGCGACAGCCGTTTGCGTCATGTCGAGACTGCAGGCCCAGGCCCAGATGTAACGATATTTGGAGGTCGCCACACTCAAATTTATCGGTTGTTACCGGTATTTTAAGTAGGTACCGGTAGGTAACAACCTATAAATTTGAGTGTCGAGACTACCAAACATTTACATCAACCCTGCAGTCTCGACATAGTTAGCAATCGTTTTCGGTTGCTAAGTCCTAACAATCCAGATGTAACGATAATTGGTAGTCTCGACACTACCGGTACCTACCTAAAATACCGGTAACAACCGATAAATTTGAGTGTCGAGACTACCGAATATGTAAATGTTGATGTAAATGTTTGGTAGTCTCGACACTCAAATTTATCGGTTGTTACTGGTATTTTAGGTAGGTACCGGTAGGTAACAACCGATAACCAGACTACCAAACATTTACATCAACCCTGCAGTCTCGACATAGTTAGCAATCGTTTTCGGTTGCTAAGTCCTAACAATCCAGATGTACTGATATTTGGTGGTCTCCACACTCAAATTTATCGGTTGTTACTGGTATTTTAGGTAGGTACCGGTAGGTAACAACCGATAAATTTGAGTGTCGAGACTGCCAAACATTTACATCAACATTTACATCTGGATTGTTAGGACTTAGCGACCGAAAACGATTGCTAACTATGTCGAGACTGCAGGGCCTGGCCCTGCAATGAGTAGCGATACGTAACAAGTTACGACGCACGGGAGACGCGCATGCCAAGCGCACCGCTTATGAGTTCACGAACTCGTTGATGTACTAAGTTGTGTCACAGAATAGAGCAAAAGTCAAAGTCAAAGCATTTATTTCAAATAGGCACATGAAAGGCCCTTTTGAACGTCAACATTTACATTAAAACTTTTTTACAAAAAAAAAACACTATAAAGTGAAAAATAACTTTAATTTCGGAAGTCGGTGTCTTTGGACTTCCGAAGTTAAAGTAATTTTTCACTTTATAGTGTTTTTTTTGGAAGTCGGTTGTTTTTTATTGTAGAAAAGTTTTGTATTTTTCAGTTTTTAATTAGTTATACTACCTACCCCACACCAGTTCGAAAACGATCGTCTTACACGTTCACGTCCGTTTGAAGGCTTTTTTTATTGTTGATTTTTTACTGGACCGATTTCGATAAAATTTTAATGGGACTACCTGGGAAGTATATCCGTTGAAACAAAAAATAATTTTACAAATCGGTTCAGGCGTCTTCGAGTAATCGGTTCCGATAAGGATACGATTGGAAGTAGAATTAAATATGAAAATGGCTGGGTATCGATTACTCCTTCTGTTGCAACATTTCAGGCAACAAAAGGATACGGAGATGTCGAGCGCCGAATTATGTTGTCTTTGATTTTAAGTTGGGCAGTTACGGTTCGCAAGTTACAGGGAACTACACTATAGATCTAGGCAAGAAAAATTTCGCTTAAGGATAGGTGTATGTTGCTCTGAGTCGTGTTAAAACCTTGGAAGGAACAGCGTGTCTGACTTAGATTCAAACAAATTATTGAGTAGACCACAAGACGAAAGAGCATTGCTAGAGATGACGCGATTACGCAACTTAAATTCAATGTCAAATTGACGCATCAGCATGCCTAGTAGGTAGTGGTATTCCTATGTGAAACTCAATCTTAATTAGGTATTATTTTTGTACGAACTGAACATTTTGGCATATTGAACCGTATGAAGTAAGCCCAACAAAAGGTAACTGCTGGAAATCGTTGAGGAATTCCCTTGACTGTCTATGGTCTCCATCATCAGACCTGTAATGGTATTTATAACCCATATGGGTGCAAAGTTCTCGTCAATACAAATTAATCAAGCCCAAACACCAGGTAATTGCTGTAAATCGTTGAGGAGTTCCCTCGGCTGTCTTTCGGCTCCATCATCAGATCGACTCCAGACCTTCATTAAATAGTAGTGCTTTAAAATACTTAATGACAAAAACGAACAAACGCACTAGTCACCACTACGATTTTCGAAGGTTGCCCTCGATTTCTCTGGGATGCCATCATCAGATCCTGGTTTTCTTATCATGGTACCACCCTTGGGATATCTCCATAAATGAGTTTTCAATGTTCTTTCATTTAATTGCAATATATGACAAGGTACAATGACAAGCAATGCAGTAGATCAACTTGAATTGATTAGTATTTTATTTTGTTTTATTTTTCTATTAAGTATTTTTAAGGTAAGTTCGATAGATTATGTTCCTACGTATTGTATAAACATGAACCTAATTATTAATAATTAACATAAGTCAGTATTAGTAATTAGGTAATCGTTGTATTAAGTATACTTATTTATTTTTGTGAATCAGGTGGGTTTAAAATCCGACTAGCGCGAATATCATTAATACGGGTTCGATTCAAAACTAGGCGCCGCGCGCCATTTGTATTTCCATGAAGGTGCGAAATCTTCGTGCTACAGTATAATAAATCAAGCAGTAGGTAGGCACACTTACTTTAGGAGAATTGTGTGAATTATTGTATTACAATATCAATATCGTAATTTATGAATTTAAATGGTTATTTTGTGTAAACAATCGTGGAGTACCAGGACACTTGCGCGGAAATACATTTCCGCGAATGGTCTTTAGCGCGAACAGACTTTTGCGCGAAGGGACACTTGCGTGAAAAGACACTTGCGCCAAGGACACTTGTGTGAATCCACTTGCGCGAAAAAGTTGCGGCAATGAGATTTCTTGATAACATCACGCCTAGCGCCTGTATGGAATTCTTTGAAAGCGGTTCGGCAGGGTGTGTAGTAGGTACACCCACAATTCTTTGAAAGCGGTTCGGCAGGGTGTGTAGTAGGTACACCCACAATTCTTTGAAAGCGGTTCGGCAGGGTGTGTAGTAGGTACACCCACAATTCTTTGAAAGCGGTTCGGCAGGGTGTGTAGTAGGTACACCCACAATTCTTTGAAAGCGGTTCGGCAGGGTGTATAGTAGGTACACCCACAATTCTTTGAAAGCGGTTCGGCAGGGTGTGTAGTAGGTACATCCACAATTCCTTGAAAGCGATTCGGCAGGGAGTGTAGTAGGTACACCCACAATTCTTTGAAAGCGGTTCGGCAGGGTGTGTAGTAGGTACACCCACAATTCTTTGAAAGCGGTTCGGCAGGGTGTGTAGTAGGTACATCCACAATTCTTTGAAAGCGGTTCGGCAGGGTGTGTAGTAGGTACATCCACAATTCCTTGAAAGCGATTCGGCAGGGAGTGTAGTAGGTACACCCACAATTCTTTGAAAGCGGTTCGGCAGGGTGTGTAGTAGGTACACCCACAATTCTTTGAAAGCGGTTCGGCAGGGTGTGTAGTAGGTACACCCACAATTCTTTGAAAGCGGTTCGGCAGGGTGTATAATAGGTACATCCACAATTCGCCACTTATGTTCAAGACAACAGACTTGGTCCTCGCAAGACTGTGTTTTTTTGTTGATCGTTTGCAAATCCTAGCCTGCATACCAAATATCAGCTTTCTAGGACTTCGGAAAGTGCCCTAGAGGTTTTGATGAGTGACTGAGTGCTGCTAACTTTTATCCTGAGAATTTGAGCTCTCTAGCATTATCCAGGCCGAATATGTGGGGGTGTAAAAATACGACGAAACGATTCGAGAAAAGATAGGTAGTGCCCCTGCTTTTTTGTTTTGGCTCGTCTTGGTGGGGGTACTACCGTGCCCTTATAGATCCCGAACATACTTGACATTGTAGTTGATAAACTTGTTCTTGAGATTTCTTGATTTACCATGTTATTTTAAAACCGTAGACTTCTTAAAGGGTTTTCTGTAATCTGCGAGTAATGAACAAATTTACATATTTTATTAAAATTTTGGGTTTCAATACTTTCAGAAATAGTGGTCAATTTTCATATATCTTTTTACATCTTCAAAAAAATATATTTTATAATTATATGTTTGAGACGATCATAACAAGCCCTTTCATTTGATATGTCACACGGCATAGTTTGCAAAACGTTTGCTTTTAATTTTCTAGTTTGCCCCCTAAAAGTGACCCCCATATTCAAAATTAGTTTATTTACGTTACACGTCCGTATTTGGGTCACAGTAATTCATACGTGTACCAAATTTCAACATAATCAGTCCAGGAGATTCGGACCAAATTGGCTGTGACAGACACATGAGTGATCCTAATAAGGGTTCCGTTTTTTCATTAGGACATACGGAACCCTAAAAATATGCCATGTTGACACTAACTACCCAATTGCCGAATGCGTTGATGAAAGCTACCTGATCAAGTTGATACTAGATGTGATCTAGACTTCAGACAACCGTAGGCGAGTCATCATCCAATAGCCGATGAGTAAGCGTGCTTCTTACTGCTTATATCTGGAGGAGTGTCTATTTATAGCCGTGAGTTCCTCTAATAAATGATTCATCTAATATACTCTAATGTTTAATTGTTGGTAAACTCGTTGATCAATAAAGTCTATTCAATTCAATTGATCTTTATTGCATTGTTATTTCTTATCATTATTATGATGATATTTTCCAAGAACTTATATGACTCTGTCTATCTATTTGTTCACAAGTTCCAACCTGAAAATTAATGAAGCGATCAAAGACATAAGAATTTGTCTTAGTAACAATAATTGAAAAATCAATAAAATAAAACAAAAATAATTCAATTTCAAACTTATAAATAAAATTTTCAAAGTCAGAGTGTAAATTAGGAAGATAGTATCCTAGAACAAGTAGTAAACACAAAATTCCTGGGCATAATAGTGGATCAAAATTGTAACTGGAAATCACACATCAATTACGTATGCGATGAGATAAGTAGATAAATTCGTATACGTATATATGTATTCGAAAGAACCACACAGATTGAGTGAACCTGTCTAGTCAGTGCACGCAATTGTCAGCAATCGTGCAGCTCAACTCAGAACAGACCTTAACGTGCTCAACGATTCGACGAACAATACCAAAGAAAGGACATTTGAGTAGGCCGTATACATTACTCAAACTGCCAGATCATGATTAAAGTAACTGAGAAAAATGCTCAAGAAAAAGCTGACGAGTTGGTTATTGCAATGAGGTTTCGAGTTATTGGATAATTGCTTTTATGACGTTGCCGAATATATGGAACATTGTAAAAATCCAAAATGACAATAATAAATTAACTTAATTTTGACTAACGATTACCTAATTATAATAATATTGATTCATATTGGACTTATATTGTAAATCGCAAATGTTTAAATATATTGTATTGTACTTAAATAGTTAAGAATGACATTGAATATTTGTACACCATATGTTGTGGTACAGTGTATAGAAAGTAAACAAATATTAACACCATACTATGTAACACTACATTCTTAGAAATAAATAAATTCTAATTCTAATTCTGACTTATAAATTAGGCTCTTGGTAAAGTTAATGATTGTTTAGGAGACTGTTTCATTTTCTACTCAGTTTGCTTTCATTTGTGCTTGATTTTAATTTAAGTAAGTATTTGTTGAAACGTCTAGCCCCAATCCACACATGACCTACTTACCAATTTGGCTGCGCTACAAACTTCAAAGTTACCATAAAATATTGAGCTGGGGAAAATTTAATTAGAATTAGAATTTTATTTATTTGTATGAATGTAGGTAGTTGAGTTGTAGTTGATTGTTGTTGAGTTGGAGTTGTAGTTGTTGTGTGTTGTTGTTGTGAAGATATATTACTTAACATAAAACATAACACAACTTGTAGGTGAAGTTAATTCCCGCCTCGACGCCAACAATACGCGACCATGCAGTGGTTGAGTCCATTCACTGAAGATGATATGTCGTTAGCAACATCTGATACCCGAGGACATGCACGCGTCGGTTATTATGTACTGAGTATATGTTTAGTGCATTCTTTATTGTTATTATGTGTATTTCATGCAGCAGCTGAAGTAGCTTTTATTTAGTTGAAATTATACCTGCGTTACCTTGACCTAAACTTTGATGAAAGCTTGTAACAAAGAAAACCAAATACCTATTCGTTATAAAAAAAATATTAATAATTTTCTTAACCAAACGTAGGCTTTTCTTTGCGTAGTTGACCGTCTTATACCAACAACGTGTTCTTTTTCGTACGCTTGTCCCGTGCTACTTGGGGAAAGCACAAATATGTTTCTCTTCCATTCGCCGATATCAAGTCACTCACTTTTAATTCATAATATCATCCCCCATCAACAATCCTATATTATTTTAATTCATAATATCATCCCTCATCAACAAGCCTATCTTTTAATTCATAATATCATCCCTCATCAACAAGCCTATCTTTTAATTCATAATATCATCCGTCATCAACAAGCCTATCTTTTAATTCATAATATCATCCCTCATCAACAAGCCTATCTTTTAATTCATAATATCATCCCCCATCAACAAGCCTATCTTTTAATTCATAATATCATCCCCCATCAACAAGCCTATATTATTTTAATTCATAATATCATCCCTCATCAACAAGCCTATCTTTTAATTCATAATATCATCCCTCATCAACAAGCCTATCTTTTAATTCATAATATCATCCCTCATCAACAAGCCTATCTTTTAATTCATAATATCATCCCTCATCAACAAGCCTATCTTTTAATTCATAATATCATCCCCCATCAACAAGCCTATCTTTTAATTCATAATATCATCCCCCATCAACAAGCCTATCTTTTAATTCATAATATCATCCCTCATCAACAAGCCTATCTTTTAATTCATAATACCATCCCTCATCAACAAGCCTATCTTTTAATTCATAATATCATCCCCCATCAATAAGCCTATCTTTTAATTCATAATATCATCCCTCATCAACAAGCCTATCTTTTAATTCATAATATCATCCCCCATCAATAAGCCTATCTTTTAATTCATAATATCATCCCCGATCAACAAGTCAATCTTTTCCTTCGTCTTCCTCTCCCTCTCTATCCATCCACGTCGTCATTACATGAAATAATAATTAGCGACGGTAAAGCAATCGGAATGCATTGTATAAAAGATCTCACTGAAAATCCATTCCGTAACAATTAGAATGAGTAATTGGGATCTGTGTGATATTGTCGCCGACGCCGACGCCTAACTAGTCGGACGACGATTAGTCCAGCGCGATCCACATGAGATGTTATCACGTACGTGAGGTCGGCGATTAGGAGTAAAGTGCAGCATCATAGCATAATGTCACTATTAAACTTGCACAATTAAATAAAAGATGACAGTCGCTTATGAGATTATGTCGTTTCATGGAATAAATCCAACTACTTTTAAGTAAAGTAGTAGGTACCACAATGCAGCAGAATTGTAAAGGCAAAATTATGAAGCTTTGTGTTTATTAGCCAGCGCAGGCTTGAAATAACATGAATTATCCACTATGCATTATTTTTCTTTCCTAGGATGAATATCTTTGACAGCATCATCTTTGATGAATAGCTTTACATTCTGGCAGCTTTTGATTTTTGCCGTTTGATATTTATTTAAAAAAAAAAGCATAAAAAGATCTAAAACTTCTTGTCAACAATATGCTATCCATCCAAAATTTGACAGGCTCTTTGTCTAAAATGGTCTTTCATATATTTTTTGCAATTTGTAACGCTATTAATTTTTTCCACTTCATGAGAACTTGCTGTTTGTGTAGATGCAATCCGATCAAGAATATGCTCCTCACCAACCAAAAAGTATTAGTGGTCACAAGTTTGTACGGAATGCTCCCTACACGACCTTCAGCTGTATCCTATCACTCTATCATTACATCTCCACCGTTTTTACCAGAACTTAATTCACCTAATTACCTTGTTTTTCCTCTGGCTGACGGCCGCATATGTCATGCACTTCCACATGATGGTACACATTAGCCTGAGCTGAAGGTCGGCAGGCGGGCCGTCTCCGTAATGTGTACTCTGGCAAGGTCTGGGGGCGTGCAGCCGATCTGTCACACCATTGTCCAGGCAGCCATTGTGTGGCACTGTATGTCAATGTTACGCTAGGTAAATACGGTACGGTGGTATGAGCGTAAAATAGACGTACTTATATGTAGATATTCGTTAACTCTGGAGATCTTGTTAAGGCTAAAGGCATGTGTTTTGTTGTCCAACAGTTTTCATCTTACTCGACTTCATTCGACTCAGCAAGTTTGGAGAGTAAGGGCGGGCGGCTTTTACAAATTTATCACAAACTTGAATGAAGGGCCTCGTAACTCAAGCGCGGAGCTTGAATCTGGTACAGAATGAGCAACAAGTAACTTGGAAAGCTTCTGTCCTACCGACCGACTGGCTAACCGAACTCATAGCGGCGCCCAAACGATCTATTGAACGATTAATGTGACATTGTTACAGTTCATTATATTAATCCCGATTAACATTCTTGAAGGAAGTATTGTACTATAAAAAGCCCGTGATCTTAGAGCTATGTAGACATTGCTCGGTGGCCGGTCACAGCCCGCTGGTCACATCTAATACCTAAGTTTTTTGGTTATGAACCTTCGATTTGTCGCCGTCACGTCACGTCACTCCGTGACCTTTACGCGTCAGTAAGCGTCTTATTGAAAACTTTGTCTTTTTTTGTTATTTTGATAAACTGAAAAATTGATATTTATTTAATCTTTTCGCACAAAAGGTACAAAGGCGGACTTAATGCCTGATATTGTTGCATGCTTGATATTGATACCTGATAGTTTTTGTTTCATACTACGGAATAGTTTGATGGGTGATACAAAGCAAATTCGTAAAATAACAACTTCAGAAAGTCTTACGAGCGTATTTGCGTTCCTACATTATAACCAGCACGCGGAAAGCTAATTACCTACTTACGCCAAAAGTTTCAGATTACCTGCAAATTAAATCTCAATACATATATTATGCAATCATTGTAACCAAGCACCCCTGCGCCCCCCGTGCAATATCGACCGCTTCCCTCTCCCGGCGGCAAGCCTGGATGTAGGCATTTCGCGGGGAGGCACTAGGTAGGTAGCCTGTCCGTCTAGACTGGTGGGTCGTAAATCAATATCAGTCCCCTCTGCACATGCGTCAACGTGTTGTTTGGACCCACACCCTGCCCGTTCTCTTCGCCGCTGCATTTTTCGCCGCGGAGCACGCAACGCAGATACGCAGGTAATTCATTTCCATATTTTATTTCCTCAAAATTGTTGTCAATATTATTGTTTCGAACCGAGATGTTTGATTAGTTAGAGATACTTATCAATCATTTCTGTTAATTAACTAGTCGTGTTTTAATTTATTCCGGTTGTTCGTAAATCGCCAATCGGTAAATCGGTGTTCTCGGCGCCTGCGTCGTGATGACATGACAAGACAAGAAACGCAGAATGGCGATGGATTACATTGTAATCCACCATTCTGCATTTATTACAGTTTTGTTACGAAGCCTATACTAGCGTGTTACTTTATAATGCTTTACATCGGAGGATTACAAAACAAAGAAAATGTTGGCAGCCATCTTCTTTTAGTGTTACATTACGTAGAGCGCATAGAGCTAGGATGTCCTAACTCCTAGGTGAGACAGCGAGCCTTGGACAGGAAGGTTGCGTGACTAATCGAAGTGTTATAAGAATTTATTAACACATTTAAGCGCACTGGCACGTCCGCGAAACGGTTGAGTCCAACCGAAGTTGAATTGCATCGCATTTTGCGAGGTGGCACGTCGTCGTTTCTGCCTTACCGTGTCGCTCACGTCACATCGTCGTCACGACATCGTGTGGTAAGACGATGCCCTGGCTAAACTTATACATGCGAACTTGGCTCGATGTACTTTTATTAAGTAAGGTCTGCTCTCAAATGTCGCTGTAGTCAATGATATTTTAATATCATTAAATTTAATAAATTAATTATCTAATTATATTTAATTATTAATTAAATATCGTTGAATTAAGATTTGCATTCATCGTGCGAATAATAACTAAGGTACTCAATTAGCTTTACTCAGTATGGTCTTAAATACAAATTTATGACTTCCGAATAATCCTTAAACTTCCTAACTTATATATTTATGTTTGCTAATCCTTATGCATATGCTTCTCCAAAGAGATTTGAATGTGGGAAAAGTTGTATGTACGAGTAAGTACTAAAAAGTTTTACGTCTTGCAACATCAGCTATCACCTAGCAGTCAGTAGGTATGTTAGGGCAAGTTGGACTGTTCTGCATCTCCTTTTGCAGTCTCCGAACAACCCGCTTTGCTCGATGTTGGTTGTTGTGGGATGTTGATTTGCCCTGTGGCAACGTGAACAGAGTAGGAACAATATAATAAGTATGAAACGAAGCAAAAAAGCCTATCAGCTCTAGGAAGTGTGGCGCGCTCGTCCCTGTCACTGGAACTCCTGAAACCTGAATGCTCGCTCACAAAATTATATCCGCAACCACAAACATTCAAAACCTCCCATGTATCTTCCTCCAGTTCCCCCAACGCGACCGGGCTGCGGCGCGTGCAGCCAGCGCGAGCGCGAGTACTGCGAAACGCGCGTGCTGGCCGACCACTGCTGCTGCGAGCGTCGCTTCGTGCGCGAGCCCTTCCCCTGGCTGCCGCACACGTGCTACGTGGGCGCGCGCCGCTGCCGCCCGCTGGCGCACGACTGCGCCCAGTACGCGCGCCTGCGCGACTGCTGCTGCTACAGGACGCTCGCTGAACGATGTAAGGCAAATATGAACATATCTTCTTCTCATTCTTTTTTCTCTAATCTCTCATTTGTGAGGTAGAGCTATACAAATCAGACAGAAGAGAATCTTTTAAATATCGCATTTACTGCAAATAATTTACATTGGCTTAGACTTTGGCCCTTTCAAATTTCCTTTATCTTTTTTCATCAAATTTTTGTCTTAAACGAGCATCACACTCGGCTACGTAATTCCTTCCTAGAGCTGAGATCAAAACCAGCACCAGCTGCAACCATGCGCTAGTAGGTACAGACTGCACTAATGCACTCTGACGACTGTGACACAGTTTATACTAGTATAGTCGTCGACGTAATCTCATAAAAATATGTATTTATTGCCATGACTTTGTACATAGACTAAGAGAAATTTGTAATTTTAGGAGTGAAATAAACTATTATTATTATTATTCCGTTTATTTGTTTTCATACATATAAATACATTTTTAAATATTTTTATAAAAAACATAAAAAAAACATTTAAAAATATAAAAATAGTGGTCCGCCGGTATCAGGAGCAGGGTCCAAGCTACCGGTGGTTAGGGCTCCAGAGACAGGAACCTTCTCACGATACGAGCCGTATCAAGGAGTACTGCCTTCTGTATCAGGCCCTTGATCCAACCGCCTAACGAGAGCCTCGAAAGATGTTGATCGAGGCTTTCGGCCATCAGGCCATTGGCCGATACGACAATCGGCACAATGACAGCCGAGCTTACATTCCACATGTCAACAACCTCATGTGCTAAGTCGAAATATTTAATTTGTTTCTCTTTCTCAGCTTTCACGAGGTTCTCGTCATGTGGAATGGTAACATCGATAATCACTGTGTGGCGCGCTAATCGATCTATCACCACTATATCAGGCTTATTGGCGACAATAGTCCTGTCAGTAATGATAGACCGATCCCAGTACAACGTGACTTGGTCATTTTCGAGAACTGGGTCGGGCGCATACTTGTAATACGGTACCTCGGTATCCACAAGTTTATATTTTAAAGCAAGTTGCTGGTGAATAATCCTGGCTACTTGGTTATGCCTGTGTAAGTACTCGCCGTTAGCCAGACGAGAACAACCAGAGATAATATGTCTGATGGATTCACCTGGACGGTGGCATGCCCGACACACGTCAACCGTCCCGTCTTTCATAATATGTCTCCGGTAGTTATTCGTCAAGATAACTTCGTCCATAATTGCACAGACAAAGCCTTCAGTTTCCCCGAAAAGGTTACCAAAACGTAGCCAGGATACGGACGCTAAGAAGTCTACACCAGGTTGATGAAGAGCCCGGTAGAAGCGCCCGTAAAGCTCCTTGCTTTGCCATACCTCCCTGCGGTCATCGGTTGTAAGTACTACAGGTTTGCGCCAGTTCTCTTTAGCCATGGAGAGCGGGGTGAGTCCCTTGTCTACTGCTACCACATCACGGTGCATACCCATTTCAGCTTTTAAAAAATATTCCCTGAGACTGCAGACCTCGCGGTTGTGGAGGGTCTTCGCATTTAAAAAGCCTCGACCCCCGCACTTCCTCGGGATGTACAGTCTCATCACCGAAGAACGTGGGTGATGCATCCGATTTGCGGTCAGTAGTGTACGGACCCTCCTATCCAGGGCGTCGAGTTCAGTCTGAGTCCATTTGAGTATGCCGAAAGAGTACATCAAAACTGGCATGACCCAACCGTTGATGGCAAGCACCTTATTTCCGCCTGAAAGAAGACTATTAAGTACTTTTTTCAGGCGGCTAAAGAAGCGTTCCTTCAACGATTGCTTCATGTCAGTAACATTGATGCCTAACGCTTCCGACATACCTAAATACTTATAGGTTTCGGATGCGGAGAGGGCTCTAAGGTTTGTGGAATCTGAGAGTTGGGTTCCCACGGATTCAACAATCTCCCCTAGCTTTACATGCATGACCGCACATTTTTCCACACCAAATTCCATCCTGATGGCGCTACTGAAAGTTTCAGTTACCTTCAGTAGCTCCATCAGTCGCAATTTGTTGGGGGCAAAGAGTTTCAAGTCATCCATGTAGAGGAGGTGAGATATGACCTGACCACCTCTCCTCAACCGATAACCTAGACCTGAATCCTCCAGTAGTGTACTTAGAGGATTCAGGGCTAAGCAGAACCAAAGTGGACTCAAACTGTCGCCCTGGAATATTCCCCGTTTAATCCATACAGGCTCATCATTCCCCTGGATCTGTCGACATCCTGGATAGCGAAGAACCGTCCTCCATTGCCCCATACACGACTCTAGGAAAGTGCGTAGAGTTGCATCAATCTTGTACAACTCCAGCACCCTCATGAGCCACGTATGTGGCACCGAGTCGTAGGCCTTCTTATAATTTATCCAGCATGTCGACAGATCCTTCCGGGATCGACGAACCTGTTGGCTAATAGCCATGTCGAAGAGGAGTAGCTCCTTAGTACCGCGGGACCCGTTTCTACATCCATTTTGAGAGGCAGACATAATCATATTACTGCCAATGTGCGTATTAATTTTCGCTCTCAGAATGGATGTAAAAAGTTTATAGACCGTCGATAAACACGTAATTGGTCTATAATTCTTGGGTTCCGTGGGACTACCTGATTTATGGAGCAGGTGGGTAACGCCTGTTGTTAGAAACTGTGGTAGCGACCCAGACTAAGGATGACTGGAACTGAGATGCCAGGCAAATGTGTGAACTAATTAGCCATTTTAACCAAAAGTTGTGCAATCCGTCCGGTCCCGGAGATTTCCAGTTCGGTAACGGACGGACCGCTCTGGCAACGTCTAATGGCGTAATTAGGACTGCTCCCATTTCTGGTATAGTTTCACACATTCGCTCGAACACGTATCCAGCCAGCCTCAGCATGACAGACGGGTACCGACCAGATGTTGCACCAGAATGTTCTCGTGGCGGCGTCATCCGGGCGGCACACGTCTGTCACATTTTGTTCAGGTCGCTCCCAAGCTCTGTACACCGACCTCTCATCGCTCTGGAACATGCGATTTTGCGTGTATCGATCAACCCGTCGCTTATACCGCCGAATACGGCTCGCCCATGCACAAACTTTCTGCTTCAGGAAGTCGATGCGCTCTGTGACACGGGACATGTATTCTCGAGGGCTGATTCCAGTCCCCGCGAATGCCCGTCTTACAAAGCGCATCACTCGTGGTCGTGTATTGCCCTCCCTGAAGCAGTATAGTTGGCCGATAAGTACCCTGGTCCCATCGATACGACGCTCGATCCTGCACTGCCAGGCTGGTACAGCTGGTTTTATTATTATTATTATAATGTGTAGTAAAAAAAGTATCTGGGTATCCGGAAAATCTCTCGGATCACCCAGTCGACTTAGCTCGGGCATGCCAGCATTTATAATGGCGTTTCATTGACGTCCACAGGGAAGGGCATCCTGTCCAAGTCGACGCGCCTGGGCGTGAGCGGCGTGTCGCTGCTGCTGCTGTCCATGCTGCTGTTCGTGGCGTACCTGTGACGGCAGCTGGCGCCGCGCGCCGTGCTCGCGCCCACGCTCGTGTGAGCTCGCCCGCCGCGCTCGTGTGAGCTCGCCCGCCGCGCTCGTGTGAGCTCGCCCGCCGCGCTCGTGTGAGCTCGCCCGCCGCGCTCGTGTGAGCTCGCCCGCCGCGCTCGTGTGAGCTCGCCCGCCGCGCTCGTGTGAGCTCGCCCGCCGCGCTCGTGTTTACGCGCCGACACGACCGACCTCAAACGTTTCCTAGCCTACTATTACTTGAACACATTACTCTTAAAGAGTCGTTTTGCTAAATTATTTTGTTTGGGTATTTTTATTTTTGATCTGTTATTCATATGTTTGGAAATCTTGAAAACAAAACCTACAGTTTTCTTAACATTTTGTTTGATACTAAAACAGGAACGACACAAAATTAGAATAGAAATAAGAATAATGTAAGTACCTATTGTTCATTTCAATTTATTCGATTGAAATAATAATTACAATATGTAGACGCACAGACACATTATATTGCTGGTGCCTCAATGATTAGTAGGTCGGTGCAGTATACTTCAGTCATTGTCATAAATTAAATTAATCTACTTAAGTTTACATTAAGTATGTATACAACGTGTAGGTACAAACATCCTAGCATCATAAACCTAAGTCTTGAAAGCACACTTATTTAAATTGAAACTCTTTTATTACCATTTTTTAAATAAGCTTTTTAAACTTACTTAGTTATATGAGTGAATGGTATTTCGATATAGATTTACAAATTATTTTGAAACGTAGTAGATGCCAACACGTGCTAAGTTAAATTCTTAAGAAAAGGAAGTCAAGTCAAAGTGTTGCTGTATTTACTTGTTAGTACACGAAGTATTTATTTACTCATGTAAGTAGAATTAAAATAAACGCCAAACACGCCACCGTAACGCAACCCGCAAAACAAATCTGTAGTTTGTACAGTTCGAGCTAAGCTGTGTGTAAGCAGAACGTGCACTCATGCCTATAGGTACCTATGTATTATAATATAGTATATACTTACAATATTCATGTAAAGTAGATAAAAATGGTACAGCGTAAGTTATTCTATGTACAAAGTAATTTATTTCTAGACTTACTTAGTGTAAGTAGAAAAAGTGCACTAAGAAAAGATATAAAGGCAAGCGGCACCTCAAAGTCGCTCTCTAGAGCTGTGTAGGTACTCACCACCACAAATAATAGTAGTTATTAATCCGATTACGAATGATTTAACTTAGCATAGAAAATTAAAAAAAAAACACCGGAATGGATACCACACAAGTACAAGCATTAATATAAATCTACATAGACATCAAATTAGATATAATTACAACTTTAAATACATTTCGCTTAAAAGTGGCTCATAAATGTAAAAAACGCAAAAAAAATCCCTCAGATCTACGTGTTTACGAAAAAAGAAATTACTTATGAAATCATCAGAACTGGTAGCAAGTAGGTACGTAAAATATATAGGTAGCTACTTGTAAACCATGGTTTTACTTAAACAAGCGTAACAAAGAAAGTTAGAACGTAGAGTGTGTTTGTCGAATAATTATTAGAAATATTTAGTATTAAAACCACATTGTATGTATGTAAACAAGTAGTCTGTACATAATACATTACAAATACGTTACTTCTCTAAACAATTACCATAGTTAACATATGAGTAAATTGTAGGTTAGTATGAGTGTTTTCTATCGAGATCGCGCCCATTGCCAATATCCTAACACCATAAGGGTAACCTGGCCATACGTATATTGACCCATTATTCCTACCTACTACCTGTGAAATTAAATACGTCTAGAAAACAAATGCCATAAAAATTATAAAACCTGTCTGAGGAAAATATACGTCGAATAAAGACCGAAAATCAGTTGAGAATCAGCACTTTTTGAAGGTCAAGTTACAAAAGAGCTACAGGAGCTTACCTCTTTTAGCTGAATAGAAGTGGCGCATGGCGTAACAAACTCCTCTGTAAACAAGCGATCATTGCGTTGCCCGGGTCCGCATGGCTTGCCTGGTGCCTGATTCCCTTCCCTTGAGCATCTACAATAATGGTTACTTGGTATGTTAGATTCTATGTCAGAATTATAGCGAACGCGAAAATATATTCTTTACTTTCAGTAAAGTAGGTACATACAGGTGCGTCTTTATAACATCATGCTAAAGTCTAAACACAACAGTTTACTAAATACAATATGCATTAAACATTATCTCTTGACGCTTTAAGTTCATAATCAGCATATAATAACGTTTCCACTGCTGAGTGCCGCGACACAGTCACACGGGCCTCCTCTCAGTGAGAGTGGGCCGTGATCCACCACGCGGGCGCAGTGCGGGTTAAATGATAAATGATAAATGATTTTATTTCTGTAAGTAGGTTTGTTACAAACACTTTTACACGTCAATCATATTTTTAAAACTAGATGAGGTCGGCGTTTCATAACTGACTACTCTGAGAAGAAAGGCCGAAACAAACTCAGAGGTCACAGTCTCTTTTAAAGTCCAGACATAATCTTGGTCAGATCATGTGAAGACCATGTAGATTTGTGTCTGAAACGGTCTTTTGAGGAAAAACCATACAGATTGAGCGGACCTGTCCAGTCAGTGCACGCATTTGTCAGTAATCTTGCCGCTCAACTGAGAACTTAAGGAGCACAACGATTCGACGAACAATACCAAAGAAAGGACATTTGGGTAGGCCGCATAAATTACTCAAGCTGCCAGATCGTGAAACTAACTAAGAAATAAAATAAAAAAAAGTAATAATCCACATAATCTTCACATTCACAATAATTTAAATAATATAATACTTTACAAAGTAATTACTCATGTCATTGTATGTATAAAATTCATGAATGTCAATGTGTATATAAATATTCGAACATAATCTTTGAGGACCATGTAGATTAGTATCTGAAATGGTCTTCTGAGGAAAGAACCACGCAGATTAAGAGGACCTGTCCAGTCAGTGCACGCATTTGTCAGTAACCGTGCAGCTCAACTCAGAACTTTAGGAGCTCAACGATTCGACGAACAATACCAAAGAAAGGACATTTGGGTAGGCCGCATGAACTACTTAAACTGCCAGATCATGATTAAAACTGAAACAATGACCCACATAGTCCTCAAATTCACAATATTATTAAAACAATAAATTGTACTTCTCAAGGTAAGTATTCAAGTCGTTCTGTTATAATAATTATCAATTTATCAGTGTATGTAACAGAAATAAAAGAAAACATTCAGTATGCAGAAAATTGGAACAACTCAATCCCAAGCCTTTTTGTCCTCAATATAATCCTTAACGGTATAAAAGCCTTTCTGGCACAACTTACGTTTAATGAATGATTTGAATTTATTAAGGCTTAGATCTTGAACGTGGCTTGGAAGTTTATTATAAAAGCGTATACATTGACATCTGAACGAGCCACCTATTTTCTTGAGCCTTGTTGTAGGTACAACGAAGCTGTGTTTGTTCCTAGTATTTATATTATGGATATCACTGTATTTTTTAAACAAGTTTATATTTTTATGGGCATATAAAAGATTTTCAAAAATATACTGTGAAGGCACAGTCATTACATTAATTTCCTTAAATTTCTCTCTGAGAGAGATTGGTAGATGTCACATGTCTTCGTATTTTTGGTTCAAGGAATTGCCGGTTTCCCCACGATGTTTTCCTTCGCCGTTTTGAGAGTCGTGGTGATGAAATAATTTAACTACACAAAGTAAAGCACTACACAAAGTAAATCTATACTTTCGATCTATGAAAACTGTCAAACAAACTGACTGAGACAGATTAACAAGACGGCCGATGTATCATGGCCGGTCCGAACTTTGCTCAGAAGGCTGCGCAATAACATTTTTCGGAATCAAATAGAGAGATGAGGCGAGTGTGAGTGAGAGAACATTCGGACAGCCCATGTTCAGACCGGCCATCATGCATCGGCCGCATTGTAGTCGTCGTTGAAGACAATTTTGTGTCAAGTCTGTGCACAGACTTACATTTTTTTTTTTTTTGATGGTGGGAAATCATCAAATTTATAACTTCTCCCACTCTGGGCAGAGCGGGAGGGCGTATCAGACTCTTACTGACTAAAACCCACCCGTGTTCCTTCAGTTGCTTGTGCCAGGGGCCACGGTATCCCTCTCGGACTTTCCCGCAAC
Organism: Brachylomia viminalis; assembly: GCA_937001585.2. Taxonomy (NCBI): domain Eukaryota; kingdom Metazoa; phylum Arthropoda; class Insecta; order Lepidoptera; family Noctuidae; genus Brachylomia; species Brachylomia viminalis. Next base: position 746,927 of record OW443307.2, on the reverse strand, counting down.
CCTGGCAGGCATCGGCCCTTTGATGCTGACATCTCTTTGAAGCGCGCGTGGAACACAACGCGCCGTCGACCCGGGCCTGGTCCTTATCAGACGGCGAGCTGCCCATTGCTCGCCGTCTAGCGTGTGAGAGCCTGCAAACATGTAACATAGTTCGTTTGAAACATATGGTACGAGCTAAAATATAATCGTAAAGTTTGTGAAAATTCTATGTATATAAGTATGTATATCAGTCATCACTTCATCAGGTTACCGTAGTACAGGCTCTGCCTAGTTCGGGACCTGAAGACCGTGTGTGGATGTTGTCTCATATTATATTATTATTATTATATTATAGGTATTCTCGCCATTGTAAATATTCGAGGGACATAATTAGGTACTAAATTAAAATCCGAAACGAGGTTAAAAGATGTCTAATTATAACAGTAGCGATTAATTAAATAAATGAGATAAAAGATAAAAACCTAATTCACCAACGTTTGAAATCAAAGAAAGCTAATAATTTATAATAGGTATCTATTTCATTAATCATTTTGTAATTTCCCCTTTTATTTAAAATGCACTAGGTACATTTAAGTATCATGATCTAGTTCAAGTAAAATCGGTTATAACAGCTTTTCATAACAATAATTATGATTAAAGATGAAGATAATATGCGCAGCTAAAATACCTACATAATACAGATTTGAAGAAAAAAAAACCTACTTTAGGATTCTACCTTTGTATGAGTTTTTAGTGAGAAGAATCTAGAATCTAGATAACTATAAAGAATTAGGAAGGCTATAAGCCGTTAGACTATAAGATATTACTATTTTGTAACTAGAAACAAGGTGTTTGCGCCGGATCAATGATTACAGATTAGGTAGCTACTGTAGCTAGACGCTTTCAGCGCACTATCTAGGCATTTGTGTATTTTAAAGTATTGTTTATATTCTCATAGTTATAATGTATGTACCTGTATGTAATTAGGTCGTCAACGTGCTGGCATATCTTAGTATTACGCATTAAACCCCGCGCGCATGCAACCTGCGCGCTTGGGCGCGGAGGTGGACACCAGCCCGTTATTCAGTACCATACGGATTAAACCGTGTTTGGGTGAACTCACTATTCGTGCACTACCTTACCCGTAACATGGCATCGCACATGCGTGTGACGTGCGGCGTTTAGACATAATAGTTGGCGTCTAATAAACTAATATTCACAGCTGATTACTTACCTAATATTTGAATACTATAATTGTTGTTAAGTAAAGTAAAATTGTACATTCAGGAGGGATGTCTCCTGAATGTACAATCTGAAGCAATCAAACGTAGCAGGCAACTGACAATCTACTTATGTGTTGATAAACAATTGAGACCAAATTTTAAAGATGTCACCGAATAATTTCCCCAAAAATAAATAAAAAATATTCATATCTCCTAGGCTATCAAAAATTGAGGAACATACATGGGGTATTTTCGGATACAACTAAGTATGAGGAATATTTTTTATTTTTGACGTCACTACCTACGAGTATTTTTTCCAAAGACAAAGCATTTATTTCAAATAGGCACATAAAAGGCACTTTTGAACGTCAACATTTACATTTAAATAGAATTGATTCTAGTCGCCCCTTCCAAAAGGTTTCGTATCGAGAAGAATGGGCAAGAAACTCCATCGTTACTCTTTTAAAATTTGTTACAATATTTTGTATACATTAATTATATAATTTTATGTGAAGACGATGCACCTATAATAAAAAATTACCCTACCACAATAGGTAAAAAGAATTTAATAAACGTAGCAATGATAAATAAGTTAATTAAGTGATAGATACATGGTGTTCACATATTTACAAACATTGTAAAAGTCATACGATTTCCCAAATTATGTAAACAAGTAATATGTCAGTGTGTGAGTTAAAGTAATCACAGAATGTAAATCAATGTCATAAAAATAACTAACTTAACTATATAATTAAAGTTGCAATAAGTTTAATTTTGTCTAGACCCTAGATTTTCCTATGGGGCTGGACCAGCATGTTTCCAAGCATTCTTATCTTGGATATAATCCTCTAATTTGTAATACGCTTGTTTACACAGTGAACTTTTTATATAAGTTTTAAATTTTCTTTCATTTAATTGCAATATATGACAAGGTATTTTGTTGTAGCATTTAACACAGTACCCCATAAAAGATGTATGTACTTTAACTAATCTGAAAAATGGAAGGTCCACCCTGTTTATAGAATCATGACAGCGCAGGATAAAAATAATGGTTGAATTTTCACATGAAAATATAGGTAGGTACAATATAATTAAATATGTTGATAAGTTAGGTATATAATACCATTTGTACATATAGAAAACGCGTTTCGCATACGAGCTTTTAAATTATACTAAATGACCGAAGTAGTTATCATAATTAATAAGTATGTATGAGTCACAGATCAGCTAATTGCGTGACACTAACAGTAGGAATGGCTTTCATTTTGACAGTTCAACAACATTCATTGCGTTATTTACGCAGTTGTTGAGCAGACACATTTTTCGAACATACGAAGCAATGGTGCAATATCCTTCAAAATGATCCAGACTGTGGCTCAAACTGTGGCAGCCAAAGGCTCTCGTGTAATTTACTGTCGATTGTTTAAATGCTTGTTATTTATTGAATTATTAATTTCGATTGTGTGTAGCGCCACGGAACGGTTACCACCGGACAATGTTACCAGATAGCAGGGAACAGGAGATAGTTACTACAAGTAGGATACTTAATTGTTTTGGTAAAACATCTTACCTATTGTATTTTTCTTTGCGTCAAATATTTATTTTATAGTTGTAAGAATTATTATAAGTATATTATAATATAAAATAAGTAACAATTGTAATTTCATTTGATATTTTGTACAATTACTTGGTACAGAGTAGGTAGTAGGTGATTAAAAAAAACACCATACATATTGATATCATTGGCATCATCGCTAACTGAATGATAGAAGTGTATAACTGTATAAGTATTGACAGATCTAAAGAGAGGATAAAAAGCCGTATATGTAAATATTTTACAGGTTAAGTCGTTGTCTATGATATATTTCATTATGTTATACATTGAAACACCACATTCTAAATTATATCATGCATTACACTAAATCATAGTTTGTAACTCAGTTTACTAAAAAACAATATCGATGTTGTACCTATCACTTAATAACACATAAGAATTAATTTAACCTCTCTGTGTACCAGTAGTAGTAGTCATTTAAATACCCGTGTCAATTCATGTGAAATAAAAGTTACCAAAATGTATATTGATTTGTTTATTTATTTATCTTCTCACTGAGACCCCATACAGCAAGCGAAGTAAGAAATTACTTCATCTGCTGCTTTCCAACCAATCTCAATCAAGGCAATCTCGCAGCATCAGGCCGCCAGCGTCAGGCCATCAGCTAGTTCCTCAACGGGACACTAATGTTTAATTTACAAAACTTATTTATAAATCGAAACTGGCTCATAAATATTATCAAGTTTACAACACGAAACTGGCGGCTCATGAATATTGTCAAGTTTGCAATACAAAACTGGCGGCTCATGAATATTATCAAGTTTAAATACGAAACTGGCAGCTCATGAATATCATCAAGTTTTCAATACGAAACTGGCGGCTCATGAATATCATCAAGTTTACAATACGAAACTGGCGGCTCATGAATATCATCAAGTTTACAATACGAAACTGGCGGCTCATGAATATCATCAAGTTTACAATACGAAACTGGCGGCTCATGAATATCATCAAGTTTACAATACGAAACGCGCGGCTCATGAATATTATCAAGTTTACAATACAAAACGGAAACTCATGAATATGATTAGGTTTACAATACAAAACTGGCGGCTCATAAATATTATCAAGTTTTCAAGTTTTATCAAGTTTTTTTATACCCCAAGGAAGCATCTTGGGACCCACACCATTTCAAATATATATAAATGACTTCTGTCAATTATCCCTCATACATTGTGAAATTTTCACCTACGCAGACGACACAGCATTTTTGATATATGATTAGTCCTGGGACAAAGCTAAGCATACAACTGAACTCACCTTGCGAACTGATATGGACTGGCTTTCCAATAACCTCATGGCACTCAATGTCTCGTAAGACTAAAGTGATTCAGTTTCTCCCACCAAATTCACTTAAACCACCAACGGATTCGACCAAAATAACAGCGCATATTTGTCATGATGCCTTTTTTTTTTTTTTTGGGTGGGAAATAATCAAATAACTTCTCCCGCTCTGGGCAGAGCAGGAGGGCGTGTCAGACTCTTACTGACTAAAACCCACCCGTGTTCCTTCAGTTGCCTGTGCCAGGGGCCACGGTAACCCTCTCAGACTTTTCCGCAACCCTAGCAGGCATCGGTCCAAGAAAACCCCGACATTGGTGCTGACATCTCTTTGAGGCGCGCGTGGAACACAACGCGCCGTCGACCCGGGCCTGGTCCTTATCGAACGGCGAGCTGCCCATGCGGCGTGAGGGCGCAAATTTTGCCTCTTCCTCACGCGTTCCGCCTCCTCCTTCGCGAACATTACTGCTTCGCAGAAGGAGGTGACGGCTTCCCAAGCCCTCTCGCTCCGTGCCATGGCCTGGACCAAGGCCAGACGCGAGAGATCGCCACCGCCAATCGCCTCCACGAGGACACGGCGGTGCTCCGCCCAAAACGGGCAGACCTCCACCGTATGCACCACCGTGTCCTCCGGGCGATCCACACAATGGTGACACCCGGGCGTTTCCTCCCGCCTTATCCGGAACAGGAACCTCCCGAAACAACCGTGTCCGGTGAGGACCTGCGTCAGGCGGAAGGTGAGGACGCCGTGGCGCCTCTCTAGCCACTCCTCAAAGAGGGGACTTATCGCCGCAATTATGGCGTGCCCAGCGCTGGGTTGCGACAATCGGACTCTCCATGCCGCCCTGAGATCCCGCCGGAGCTCTGTCCGCTGTACCGTGATTTCTCGCGGCATCGGAGCTACGCCCCGGCGTTTCGCCTCCTCGCGCCACTCCCAAACGTGCGCGAGGACTTTTGCCTCCAGATCCCATGGCGGTAATCCGGCAAGGAGGCTCGCCGCCTCACCGGAGACCGTACGGTATCCCGGACCAGCCGCGTGGCCATGAACCTTTGGGGCGCGTCCAACCAGCGGGCTGGCCGCCGCCTCAAGGAACGCGCCCACACCGGTGCCCCGTAAAGGGCCATGGACCGCACTTGTCATGATGCCTCAACTTGCAATTGCAATTCCCTTGCTATGGTCTCAAATATTAAATATCTAGGTGTTCATATCGACGAGAGGCTAGATTGGCGTGTTCATACGGATACTCTATGCTCCCGTCTTCGTAAACTAATTTATTTATTTAAAGAACGTAGACATTCGGTCGACATTGGAACAGCATCACTTGTATATCGATCCCTGTGTGAGTTGATTATTACTTACTGCATCCCGGTGTGGGGGGGGGGGGGGGGGGGACTTTCAAAAACGTGATGCTTAAGGTGGAACGAGCTCAGCGGGCTGTCCTCAAAATTATGTACTTCCGTAGAAGGGACTAGCCTGCAACCCAGTTGTACTCCGAAGCCCAAGTACCTACTCACGGCGAGAACGCATTGTTTTGCGTCGACATTCCAAGATGCCGTTAGATGGAAGTCTATTCAATCGGCGGATTGGCTTTCCTGTCTGTGAATCTGTTCAGTATCGTTCTGCGCTTGCGCGACGTCAATCACTATCGTGCCCAAAAGTCCCAAATGTACAATAAAATCAACAAGAACCTATCAATTTATAAGCTTATCCTGCATAAGGTCAAGCTGAGTCTCAAGCAATGGCTACAGACCCTCAATTACGACGAAACAGAGCAAATTCTAAAAACTCTTTCGTAACACCAATTCTACCCTATGAGAGGCACTCAACTTCACCCTTTAGGTACTCGCGATCCCAATCAACCTTTCCTGAACATTCAATTGTATTTACACACTTACACACACATACACACACAACACGCACGCACACTGCACCCATACACACAATTTCCACTACAGGCTTTTTCTTACCATTTTCTTTTTCATTGTTATTTTGTATTAATTTTGTTTTTCGTTTCTGAAATCATTGTTAGTGTTATTGCATAAGCTATTAAAAGTATTTCCTCCCGGAAGAGGGCACTGGCACTTGTAACACAGGTTAACCACCTAGCACAAGTGTCAGGGACTTCACACAATTTGTATCCATTTCTTATGTAATAATAATAAAGAAAGAATAATACGGCCGATGAATCATAGCCGGTCCGAACTTTGCACAGAAGGCTGCGCAGTAACATTTTTGAGGAACCAAATGGTGACATAAGGTAAGTGGGATGGAGAGAACGTGCGCGTAAGTTCGAGGAGCCCATGTGCAGACCCGCCATGATTCGTCGGCCGCATTGTATCTGCACTGCAGTAGCCAACCTACTAGCATAGTACAAATGAAAGGGCTCCTATTAGCGAGTCGCTGCACGCGCAGCGCGTAGCTCGCTCTGTGCTATTAGCGAGTCGCTGCACGCGCAGCGCGTAGCTCGCTCTGTGCTATTAGCGAGTCGCTGCACGCGCAGCGCGTAGCTCGCTCAGTGCTATTAGCGAGTCGCTGCACGCGCAGCGCGTAGCTCGCTCTGTGCTATTAGCGAGTCGCTGCACGCGCAGCGCGTAGCTCGCTCTGTGCTATTAGCGAGTCGCTGCACGCGCAGCGCGTAGCTCGCTCTGTGCTATTAGCGAGTCGCTGCACGCGCAGCGCGTAGCTCACTCTGTGCTATTAGCGAGTCGCTGCTAGCTCGCTCTGTGCTACGAATGCCCGACAACTCAAACATTTGTGTGCATGAACATGTCTTTTTGACCTGTGTTTGGGTGTGTATATTATATATATATAAGTATGTAGGTATATCAGTCATCAGGTTACCGTAGTACAGGCTCTACCTAGTTCGGGACCTGAAGACCTTGAGTGGAATTGTGGATGTTGTCTCTTATTTATTTTAAATTCAAACGTAACTTACGGATTGATTAACTTCTTGCTGTATTTTTTTTGTGTACTCTGGATGTTCAAGATAAATCGTGTATTGTATAGATTTGTAGGACCAACAGGATTTAATAACTTGAAAATATTGTTAAAAAATATCGTATAAAAGATCTGATAACAGCAGTAATTAAAATATTAATTATACAAAGCCAGTCATTACTCTTTCAGTTTAAATAAAAATAGATTTTAGTCACGGAAACATTATCACAAAAATAACATGGCTTATCGGTGCAGTGCACACCTGCCAATACCTACTATGTACCAACCTACTTGATGGACAAATGGAAAATGTTGGAACATTTAGTATGGGTCACGCGTTCTCACCAATAACTGAGGTCAGCTGGATTTCTGCTCTATATACAACCACTTAATCCTAACATCTACTGTCCTATCCTAGATATCCCTAAAAAAGATGCGCACAGTGGACCCGGAGCTGTGGTCTCGCAAGGCCAAGAGACCCGGCGTCCAGATAATGCGGCGCATGAGGTTCGGACAGCAGCAGGCTTCCTGTGGGCTGGAGACCAGGCTCAGGGAGAGTCTGTGGGACGCCGCCGAAGAGTTCTGGCAGAACTGCTCGCTAGCAGCCGCCCGGTGCTTCCAAGTCGACCGGGCGTATAAGATTGAGAGGTGAGGAAATACATTGGCCTTCAAAACTTAGTACCACACTTTTAACATTGCAATTTTTCCTAAACTTTAGCAGTCAGAGTCTTGAAATAAAAAACGTTAAACTATAGTTATTTTTTTTATATTAGTAAGGTTCTTAACTTAAAAAAAAGATTAAAACCAAAAAATATCCATTTTTAACTTTCTGGCAAAAACTAACAACATTTATAAGTATGTTTTATGCCTTAATTACGTTTTAATAAAATTATAAAAAAAAAGGTATTGCCTGCTCGGGCTCTGATTACTCCTTCGAGCTGGTTCGGCATACTAAAGGCGAGGTTTTGAAGGCGATGTTCGGGAATATTCTCTCATTCTTTCATCAGGGCTCTAAGCTCTGAGGGTGATAGGAGGTGGTCTGCGGTTTGTGACCAGCTTCCCGAGCTCATCCCAGGCGTGCTCGTTTGAGATCGGGACTTCTTGATACCAACAAAATAAGTTGATACCAACCTCCTGATTGTACTATTGTAAGACCCGAGCGGTGTGCGGCCGCATATCCTGCATCAGTATCGATCAATCACCCATATTTTCTGAATATGGCCCTGCATACCCATTAAGGATATTTTGAGCAAATCTTTCCTCAGTCAGTGTGTCATGCCCTCTGTATGGCCTTCTGAAGAGATGCCAGCCCATACGTGTACAGAGGCTCCACCGGCTTGGACTATTTCTGTGAAGCAGGCTTGAATGTATCACTCACCAGGTCGCCTGTACACTTTTCGCCTTCCATCAGAAGTGAATAGTGAGAATCGAGACTCATCAGTGAACAAAACTTTAGCCCATTCTTGTTCACTCGATTGTATGTGTTCACGGGCGTCGCGCAGTCTTGCTACTGACTGCTCGATGCCCTCTCTCGAGTTTAGAGCCACATGCCAGCCTTGGGGGCTTCAGGCGCCTTCAGGTTTGCGTCAGCAAGTCTTCTTCTCGCTGTACTGTCACTAATGTTGTATCTTCGGGTCTAAAGAAGCTGTTGCTGGACTGTAACTGCATTGAGGTGGCGATTTCTGAACACAGCGGAGGCAAGATAGCGGCCCTCTCGGGTACTAGTGCACTTGGGTCTACCATTACAAGATTTTAGAAAATTATTTTTCACATGGTTGCAGTTTCTTCGTACCTTCGCTTCACCTGCCGGGCCGTTCTTAATGTGATACCCACCATTCTTACAGTACGACGCATACTGATGCCTAGATCCAGAAAAGCCATGATTCTTGCACATTCTTCTGGTGAATGAGGCATGATAAGTAAAGTTTACGTGCTGTAGACACCTTGGCTTTTGAATCAAAATTCATCGATCAAGAAATAAATGGGTGAATTTCAATACGAGATTTTTATGTGTCATTTCGGTGGGATTTTTTTATTTCAATGCTATCTATATATTTTTAGTAACAAATAAAACTTTAGCCTATTTTATAACATTGTGCGTGAGTGGACATCAAATTTCATCAAAACTTACATAAATATTTAAGGATAAATTTTTAAGAGTCCACTGAAATGAAAAGTGTCCACCGAAATGATAAAAATTACCACCGAAATGATAGACTGTGCACCGGAATGAAATAAATCCACCGAAATGATACAGCTAAGAACAACCGTGCCGGGCAGCCAGGGTTCCGTACTTTGTTAGGTTTGATTTCCACAAATTTTAGACAAACACTGAGACAGTACAGTACACAGTTATTTTAATATCATCATTAATATACAGATATTACAGTTAGTATTACCTATATCATTCTTTGAGGTTGCAATAACCTCAAAGAATGATATTAATGTAATGTTTATTATGATATGAATATGAATTAATTGTTTCTTTACTTATTTAACCTTTGGTAATTTTTCTGGTTGTTGTTGTGTGAAAATTTTAGAAAACTTTATCGTAAATGCTGGAAACCATAAATAAAAATGTTTGTTTGTTTATGAGCTAATACTAATTTACTTAATATATTTTCAAAAGAGTGAACGAAGCGCGATTAGAAAGCTTAAAGTTTCTGATTAATATGATGGCTGCATTTGTAAGTAATGCCATTAATAGTAATACATAATGTCTACCTGTTGCACTAAGAGAAAAATGCTAGGTATGATTTAGTTAAATTGGTAACGAGACGAGAATAGTGTTTCTAGAGGTATATAAGTAAAACTTCTAAAATTAAATAATCTCTTTTATTTTTTAAACACAATAAATTAATAACTCAAACTCAAACTCAAAGCATTTATTTCAAATAAACCAATTACAGGCACTTTTGAATTGTCAAGGGGTCGGTCAGTCAGAAAGATGAAGCTAGTTGCCCATTCCAAAGCGTAGTAGGTACCTATGGAGAAGAACGGGCAAGAAACTCCATTGACACTCTTTTAAATCAAAATATTGTTACAAAAAAGTGGTTACATCATTCATGTTGTAATTATACATGCGAGAACGATGTAGAAACACGTGCACGTTAAAAGCGTCCGTAATAAAAAGATAAAAACAATTATGGAATTAAAATAAGCCGTGGCAGCTAAGAAATGACCAGTGCCTACTGACGGCGCCCGTTCACGAACATGACGTATGGATATGGAATAAGAAACATTATAAAAATATCTGAGTAGTAATAGCTTAGTACTTTTAATCCTTTTACATAAACGTATGAAACATAACAGAAACCTGATATTGAGATCACGTTATTCCTAAATTACTACAACAATAAAGAAAATAAATAGAACAAAAACCAACAGAGTTTTGTTCTATCTAATTACTTATACATAATTGCGAATTATAGTTACTCAAATAAAACAGTCTTTCTGGGTACGTATTTACGAGTAGGTTCAAGTAGGTAGCTTAAAAAGATTAATTTTTCATCATGTTACTTTAAATCACACAATTATTTCTCAAATTCACTAATCAGCCTCTTTTTGTGACTATAAATATAGGTTTTAATTTAGATATGTACCTACTAAACAAGTATTCATTAATATTATCACACCACAGCACGTCTGTACTACAACGTGTTGTTTTGCATCCTCGTCAAATTTCAGGAGGCTGTTATGATATACATAAATAATCAAATAAAATTACGATCCTGCTCAATAATTAATACATACTTGTTTTTTTAGGTATTTAAGTTTGACAGTATTTTAGAATACTCCACTTTCAAAGAACAAAATCGCCCCGTTGCGTATGCGGTAGGCAGTGTCGTACGACTATGTCGCTGTGTGTATGCGTTACAGTTACAGCACAGTTACAGGGCGGTATCACACGGGCCCTACACATGCCGATTTCCGAAAAATACAAAAAATAAAAATAAATACCTACTTATTTTATTATTGATTCGTGTAGAGAATCATTAGCATAGTTACCTCCTCGAATTTGACGAGGATGCAAAACAACACCTTGTATAATTATTATAGTCATCAGTCTTCTTTAATCAGTTTAACTTACTACCTAAAACAAGTCATGCCATTAAATGACAGCAAATATTTAAAAAATTATATAAAAAATAACAAAAATCTAAAAATATCCAAATCAGAAGTGGACGAAGACGAAGATAATCTTACTTTTCTCTTCTTGGCTTAATCATGATTTCTTCTTCGCTGTCAATGTTTCTTGTCTGTTCATACTTTTCAATAAATTCGGTAATAATATAATTGGAAATTGACATTTTAATATACAGGGTGTTTGGTAGATCGTTGAACATACGAAAATGGTGGTTAGTTGGGGTCATCTGCTACCCACTTGGCCCAAATTATTTGACCTTGGCCCCACCGATTTTTTTTAAAAAAAATTTTCTTTATTTTACAGAAAATAACCAGATTTTTAACTTTAAATTCGAATATCTTTTTTTGCGATCGGTAAAATTGGCAGGATGTTGTTTTGTATTAATGTTTAATAGTAGCAGACTCTCATAAAATTACTTTTTGGTACAGATGTTAATAGGAAAAAAAGTTATGAGTCTTTAAAGGTACAAAAAGATGTAAAAAAATGCTTAGAGCATAACTTTGACTTGCATTAAAAAAAAAACTAAAAGTGATCGAGAACTTAGGATTACATCAAAACATCTCTGCTGTATGAGCTTTCTAACGGTATGTAATTTACATTTACTAAATCAAAAAGTCAGGACTTATTTGACAATTTTATCAAGTTAGAAGGTTTTTGACGAAACAGAAAATTAAAATGTTTTGCGAAATTTAAAACTGTAAAGTTGTCAAAAAATGTAGCAATCAATTTAAATGAGAGAAATACTTAAATACCCATTCAAAGGGCCTTTTTCTGTTACCTAAATGTCAGTGGGTAATAAAACAATTAAATTACATTTAAATGAATTTATTCAATTAAGTAATTGCTCAAATTGACGCCCTCCATTTTGAATGCACGCGCGACATCTGCGTCTTATTTCAACGGTTGTCGTCCGCAGCAGCATCTCTCCCCTCATCACTTCGAATGCAGCATTAATTCTGTTGATTAATTCTTCAAGCGTTTCTACTACCGTGAAGTAGACAAGTTCTTTGGCTCTTCCCCACACGTAAAAGTCGAGCGGAGTGAGGTCGGGTGATCGCGGAGGCCATGGGATTGGTTCCCCTCTGCCAATCCATGAATTGGGGAAACAATTGTTTAGTAGCTCGCGTACGCTCAGACTCCAGTGAGCTGGGCAGCCATCATGCTGGAACACGATAGGCCTGTCTTCATCAAATGCTTCTTGTAGCAATGGTGGTAGATCGTTGATCAAAAACTCGAAATAATTGCTCCCATTAAGATGTTCCGGCAAAAAATGGGGCCCTATAAGCCTGTTTCCAATCACTCCGGCCCAGACATTGACTGAAAATCTTCTTTGGAACCCCTTTCGTCTCTTCGTATGTGGGTTTTGACCTTTAGGGGCCCAATGATGCAAATTATGCAAGTTGGTAATCCCTTCTTTATCGAACTTAGATTCGTCCGTCCACAGTATGCTCCGCAAAAAGTTGACATCTTCTACATCAGTATGCAGCAAATGGCGACAGAACTGCATTCGCCTCCCAAAGTCATTATCTTCAAGATCTGTAATACCCCAAACAAGTCTTAGAACAATAAAAAAATTTACCTAATGGGTTAATTCTTAAAGATCTAAAACTACATTCACAAAAGGGAATGCAATGCAGTGCAGTGCAAAGATGCCTGATTGATACATAGCATAAGACACAAATAAAAAACTGGCGAAGTCAAGGTCAAACTAATTTAAAATTTTCTTTTTTATTTAATTCTAGAAACTTACTCATGCCACAATTTTGTTTCGGATCAAAACAAATGCTTCAATGTGTAAAAATCTTACCTTGCACTGGAGTGTGGTGAAAAGCATGCCTCCCATCTGCCCGGAGAACAGACCACACTTTCCAAATGGACAAGCCAAGTCGTCTAGCTATCACCCTTATGCTAGTGTTAGGGTCTGCCTCAAACTCAGCTAGAATTTGCTCGTCAACGGCGACATCGTGAATTCCCCGGTTCACTCTTGGCTCTTGAAAATTTAGATTACCGGTAGTTCGTAAACGTCGGTAAGTGCTGGCAAAAGTTTGATGACTTGGTACTCGCCGGTTAGGATAAGTTTCCTGGTAAATCCTTCGCGCATCACGCGAATTAGTGTTGGCGCGTCCATACGCTAACAACATGTCAGCGTATTCTTCACTGGTAAAGGTAGCCATTTTTCACAAAGAAAAACGTAATAGCGCACAGTAATAAGAAACTTAACAGTAGGTACAGTAACGTAACATAAAACTTAACAGACAGATAACACAACAAGTAATTAACAAAACGACTCGGAACTAAAACAGAAGTGACGGGCACAAACAATCGCAGAGGCAGTTAAGTCTCGACTGATTCAAATTATTCAAAATCATCGTTTTGCCTCTTCAGCGGGCCCCGCCGGGAGCGAAAGAGAAAAAAACATGCCTTATGGCTGCGCACGAGTGAGACAAAATGTTTACCTGCTTAGTGCTCCAGACCCCAGGTAAAAAAATGTAAGTGGTTTAGTTTTTCTAGAAATTTCGCAACAAAGGAGTCTGTGCAGTGACTGGTAACAGAAAAAGGCCCTTTGAATGGGTACTTTAAGTACTCCTCTTATTTAAATTGATTGCTACATTTTTGACAACTTGACAGTTTCAAATTTCGCAAAACATTTTAATTTTATGTTTCGTCAAAAACCTCCTACTTGATAAAATTGTCAAATAAGTCCTGACTTTTTAATTTAGTAAATGTAAATTACATACCGTTAGAAAGCTCATACAGTAGAGATGTTTTGATGTAATCCTAAGTTCTCGATCAATTTTAGTTTTTTTTTAAATGCAAGTCAAAGTTACGCTCTAAGTATTTTTTTACATCTTTTTGTACCTTTAAAGACTCATAACTTTTTTTCCTACTAACATTTTTACCAAACAATAATTTTATGAGAGTCTGCTACTATTAAACATTAATACAAAACAACATCCTGCCAATTTTACCGATCGCAAAAAAAGATATTCGAATTTAAAGTAAAAAATCTGGTTATTCTCTGTAAAATAAAGAAAAATTTAAAAAAAAAAACGGTTGGGCCAAGGTCAAATAATTTGGGCCAAGTGGGTAGCAGATGACCCCAACTAACCACCATTTTCTTATGTTCAACGTTCTACCAAACACCCTGTATATTTATAAATTGACATAATAATACAGTTAGTAATTTTAATTTAAATATTTTAGAATTATAATTAGAATATTTGTACGCCGCTGCCGGCAAGACATAGCGATATTTTTTTAGAAAAATTGACTTCTGTACCTTTATATTTTTTCCACCTATGATCTACAAATAAAATTATTGACTTATTTGTTATATTTTGTAAAATTTTGTAATTATAATATCAAATATTATTTACTCATAATAAATGATATAAAAATAAAGGTAAGTGACTTATAATGAAGGTAAACCTTCGAAATAACTATTTTGTGGACAATTAGTAGGTATAATAATCTACACTGTGGTGACTCACACACTCATCACATTATCGTTGACCCGAACAAATGTGTATCTAAAGTATATACATGTACTAACTACATAGATATATGTATTATATTATATATCTTAAACACAAATATTACACAACAAAATATACACCCGAATAATCTAATCTACACTCTAGGTAAAAGTACATTACAAAACTATGACTTTGTATTTGACACAAGGATCTCTAAAACTGTATGGTTTTATCATTTCGGAGATACATTTCATTCCGGTGGACTGTAATTGGTATAACAGTCCACCGAATCCACTGAAATGATAAAACTGAGATGATAAAATAGAGGTTAGTTCTACATATAACTCCGCAGTAAAATTATAAAAAAAATTTGAACACTACTCATACAATCAGTACTTACGGCGAATTTAATACACAATTTTGAAACAAATTAAACGAATCTAGTACGAGTTATAACAGCCACCGAAATGAAACAATTTTTGGTCCCCATATTACTGAAATGATAAACTTACTTTTTTGGCGGGAAACCGCAAGACGTTGGGACCGGTGCGTTCGCGCCGAGAGCTTGAGCCGGACTATCCTATACTATATTGTAGTCTGTGAGCCGGACTCTGCCGGACTGATCCGAAGTGAAGAAAGGTGAGAGGGGCGTAACAACGCAATGTTGACATGGCTATTCTACTAAAACTTACTGTCCTCTGAAATGATAACTTTTTTCCAGACAAAAGTTGACTGCCTGTCAAATCCAAGAGAAAGAAGATAAACCAACAAAAATAGTTTTATTTGATCGAATATATTATAATTTAATGATAACAAAATCGATTTAAATCCTTATTCCGAATGTATTTGCAGGGGAAGGTATTTTATGAGCGGAATTGGGTTCAGGACAGGCCACCGTGATGATAAAATAACACTTTGTAATTTTTTTTTGGTATATTAGTGGGTAGAAATCAATGTTTTTTTTTGTCAAGGTAGAGAAGTACTTACGTTGTTGAGAAAAAATATATAAAATTAAAAATCAGCACATTGCACTACCGTTCTCAGGTTTGCCGTGTATTTTCTTTGCTTGGGCAATACACCAAAATGTGAAAACAAAAAATTCTAAAGTAAGACAGCAATTTGATAAGGAGTAGGAGTATTTGGGAGGGATTGATTAAAGTTATTTTCACCCATTCCTTAAAAAAAGGTTATCGACTATAAAGTTTGTATAGAGGTACAAAATTAAATTATTTTTATAATCCTTTTTATTTCGAAAATATATCATGTGTACTTTAAAAGTTATTGCAATGTAGGAGGCCAGTGTAGTTATTTAAGGAAAAAATTGCACTCTCAAAACTGGAGCCTTATGCACATAAATGTGCTAGGAATTTGCGAAAGGGGTAAGAGAATCTATGGCAAAAGCATTCTATACCAGTAGACCAGGCATCAGGTATATTATGCAGATTGACAAATTATACAAACCTTGAATACATTATGTCACTTCTTTATGTGCATAGCGTGGTGATCAATGCTCATACCTTCTATGTATGAGAAGAGGCCTTTGCCTTCCAATGGGACAGTAACAGGTATGGTCATTGTGCAAACGTGCACAATGCACTATAACACACTATTGCAACTACAGCACGCAGAGGTGAGTTTAATTCACAACCAAGTTCATTTCCACTTGGACTCAGCTTGAACAGGCCCTGAGAACTTCCGACCAAGCTATTACTAACTCCTGCTTTCCCATGTAGATGGCGCCACGTGTCCCTCCTTATGCTGACACTGGTGGTGGGCTGGGTGGTGTTCATACACAACAGCACCCAGCTGCAGGCGCGGCCACCGCTTATTGTGAGCCTGCAGACCGACGACAACTCCATCATCGAATACTCGTTCCCCGCCGTCGCGCTCTGCAGCAACATGATTATCAGCAAGGCCTCGCTCAAGAACTTCACTAGATATTTATTTACGTATGTAACATTATGAACCGAGAAACTTGGATGATATAAGAATGGATGAAAAACTAATACCAAGAGCGAAATTGCTCCTCCTACCTATCGCTACAAAAATGCATTTTGTCACATTTGTATTGATGTCTTGATTCAGACAGATTAGAGGTTAAGTAACCAAAGTAGAAACCGCTAGCATGTAACACTTCCCGACTAAACTATACCGACGCAGTTCTGAACATAAAATTCTTATCGTTCAATTTTCTTTGGCCCCATTTCTTTGACTTAGTACAAATCTACTTATCGCGATATTTCTAGTCTTAACGACCTTACAATGTTTCTCTGCAGCCATCCGAGAAACAAACAGTACTGTTACCGAGAGAGTCAGATAGAAAGCAACCTGCTGAACATGGGCGCTCTGCTGACCCTCTTACTGCCGCCCATCAAGGTGGACTTCGAGCAGTTCTTCCGAGACGTGGAGCCGGACTTTAATGTCACCGACATCATGTTCAGGGTATGATGGCGGTCTCAATAGTGGTGGTACTGGTAACACAGTTTGAATGAGAAGGACTATGATTTGAAGCTTCCATTTTGTTAGTTTTCGCAGAGTCTTGCTTGGCTGTTGAACCAATCCTTTTAAAATGCGTCAGAGCAAGTTACGGTTAACTTGTGTGGCAGATAATGTCATTTCAATTATTATCGATCTGGCACACCCATGCTTGTAATTTAGTGCCTAAATGATAAATGATTTTATTTCTGTAAGTAGATTTGAACAAACACTTTTACACGTCAATCATATTTTTTTTTAAACTAGATGGTGTCGGCGTTTCCTATCTGACTACTCTGAGAAGAAAGGCCGAAACAAACTCAGAGGTCACAGTCTCTTTTATAGTCCAGACAAAATCTTGGTCAGGTCATGTGAAAGCTATGTAGATCGGTGTCTGCAATGGTCTTTTGAGGAAAGAACCACACAGATTGAGTGGACCTGTCCAGTCAGTGCACGCAATTGTCAGTAATCGTGCAGCTCAACTTAGACTCAAGGAGCTCAACGATTCGACGAACAATACCAAAGAAAGGACATTTGAGCAGGCCGCATAAATTACTCAAACTGCCAGATCATGATTACGTTGAGAAAAATACAAAAATAAATATAAATAAATCAATGACCGACATAGTTCTCACATTCACAATAATTAGAATAATATTATAATAATCTTTGAGGACCATGTAGATTTGTGTCTGAAATGGTCTTTTGAGGAAAGAACCACACAGATTGAGTGGACCTGTCCAGTCAGTGCACGCATTTGTCAGTACCCGTGTAGCTCAACTCAGAACTTAAGGAGCTCAACGATTCGACGAACAATACCAAAGAAAGGACATTTGGGTAGGCCGCATCAGCTACTCAAACTGCCAGAACATGATTAAAACTGCAACAAAAACACACATAGTCCTCACATTCACAATAATTTAAAATAATATAATACTTTATACAGTAAATATTAGTGTCATTGTATATGTAATTAAGTATAGATACTTATAGCAAAGATTAAAAGTAAAAATAGTTAGCGAAATAAAATAAATTAACATTGCCTGTGCTTTATCGGAGCAACTCAATCCCAAGCCTTTTTGTCCTCAATATAGTCTGTGACAGTATAATAGGCATTCTGGCATAGTTTCCTTTTTATAAAAGATTTGAATTTATTAAGGCTTAGTGCTTGAATGTCGCTAGGAAGTTTATTATAAAAACGTATACATTGGCATCTAAACGAGCCACCTATTTTCTTGAGCCTGGTAGTAGGAACAACAAATTTGTGCTTGTTCCTAGTATTTAAATTATGGATATCACTGTAAATTTGCCTATCCGCAAACTGTAAAAACTGTTCTGTTCCTTAGTGAGCTTTTCCGAAGTTTTTAGTGTCTGTATTTAAGTACTTAGTCTTAAATATAATCCTCACGATTAAAACTAATACCTGTGTGTCATGTCAAGTTGTCTGCCAACTGCTCGGCGATCCTGCAGCGCTGCAGCTGGCGCGGCGAGCTAGTCGCCTGTGAGCAGCTGTTTGCGACCAGGCTCACGGCGCTCGGATTCTGCTGCGTCTTTAACTCCAGATACCAGTGAGCATGACAGTTTATTACATCAATCAAATCAATCAAATTTATTTATGGTCTATTCTTCTTGTATAGGTACGTCTTTGTTAGCTGTCATCTCAGCTGTCACCCCCTTTATGGCCATATCATTTCACAAACATCATCCAGCGTTTCTTTATAGCCATATCATTTCACACACGTCATCCATGGTTACTTTATTTTATTTAGTACATTTATTTATTTAATTAAGGTTCACCAACAGTTGTTACAGATAACACACAGATAGGGACATATAAGTAATTGTGTCTTAAATCTAACTGCACAACTAATTACAGGCAAACACCACATGCAAAATGCTCTTTGTTGTTATAAAAAAGACTTAATGTACTTAAATTCTAGACAATTATATTAAACACTAATACGAGTACTAATTACGTCTGACAAACGCCGATATTGAGCCATGAAGGACTTACAGCTAATAAAAACAGACAAAAGGAAACCATAGTCACCAGAAAGTCAATTATAATTCCTTGCTTCATTTTTCAGATATGTTTATAACAACGTAGTTTCCCTACTTACTCGGTAACTTCGCACATATTTTAAAGATTTTTTTAAACTATTAAGTGACGTACTTCTGGTCTGGCCGCTCCTCGGTGACACTCTGGCGTTTAGCTCATTTTCTTTTTCGTGCGCGGTAACGATCGCACGCGCTCTTTGAGCAACATGCCAAAAAGAAGCGCGCAATCAAAAATAGATCACTACGCTAGGAAAATTAGAAAAAATAGAAAGACGAAAAGGAAGAACGAGACCGTTACAATCATCATCAGACGATGAAGGTAAGTAAAAGTACATTTATCTAGTTGGTGATCTAAAAGTGAATAGTGAAAATATCAGTTTTGTAAATGCTCTGGGATTGACTGCGACTTGCGAGTCAATAACTTTGACATTGTTCAAAACAACATTATATATCTGTAGGCACGTGCCCGTCCATATCAGAGTCAGCCATGCTTCAGCAAGTGGCAACGTGGGTAGGAAGCAGCAAAGAATCACTCGAGTCACAATCAAAACTATTTAATTTAAAGTTATTTTAACAAAATGTCTTCTGAACAGAATTTAATCGAAATACAGTCACTAGCAATCAGAAAAACACTAAATCAACCGAACCAAATTAATTCCGGAACATAAACGCATAGGATTACGCGGAACAAAAGCGATTCGTCGTATCAGTCGTGCGCTCGCCGTTCAAGCCCGAAAGCCACTGACTTTCAACATGGCGGCGCCGACCATAGACTCGACGCTCCGCTAGACTGACAGATGTCAAATCTAGTTCCGACGTATCTTCAACAGATGGCGCTAGCAATGCGCCGTCACGGCCGGACTGGAATTCGACTGTCCTCGGGCGCATCAGTTTGCAGTCCTGTAGCAATCACACAATCGCACGGGTATCTACCTATCTTATAACCCGCTCGTTCAGCCTGACAAGCTATGACCAGTAGACATAACACTTTACTCATAATGACTGTAATATTATAAGTAGTCGCTATGTGCCTCAGAACACAAGAAAGCGTGTGTCCTTTCGACCACGCATGGACCGGACGACACCTTTCTCTAACAGTTATCAACAGTGCAGTCTAAATCCGATCAGTATGTCCCATCAACCAACCCTCAGATTTGGCTCGGACGATACCGTCGTGCTGCGATCAACCATAACGCAATTATTAATGTGGACCGGACGGGTGTGTCCTTTCGACCAGCCGCTCGTGCATGGCCCGGACGACACTGTCCCTTCGACCACCATTAATCAACTTTCCTCTCAATGTGAACGTGGACCGGACGGGTGTGTCCTTTCGACCAGCCGCTCGTGCATGGCCCGGACGACACTGTCCCTTCGACCACCGGTTCACAGACAGGGTCTAGACAAGTGTGTCCCTTCGACCAACCCCAATGGCATGGACCGGACGGCACTGTCCCTTCGACCGACTCATTATCAGACGTTAACTACCAAAAACATGGACCGGACGAGCGTGTCCCTTCGACCAGCCGTAAAAGTAACATGGACCGGACGACGCTGTCCTTTCAACCAGTTTTATCACAACATGTTTAATATGAAGGAACAGAAATGTCACATACCTCTCAGTTACGAACAATCTTCTTGCTCATTTTGAATTTGGACGTCATGCTCAATAATCTCGTGATCTGAAGTAACGCTCAGGGTATCAGACCCTGCTGTAACTGTATCTGATAGTGCAGAAAGGGTTTCGGAATTTGCAGATAACGTATCACAACTACTTAGTCTGTCGAGGTGACCTTCATCGAGTTCAACGTTTTCCGGCGCCGTCATGGCCTCCTCCTCCATCATCAAACTAGTAGATATCTCAACTAACCCATCGTGACCCGGAGGTACTGGACGCAAGTTCTCGTGCGCGTATTTTAAAGTACGATGTGAACCGGATAAACTTTGCAGCTCGTAGCGATCGTTTTCTAACACTGCAGTTATTACAAAAGGACCCCTAAACTTTCTATCTAATTTGGTTTGACTACGTTCACTACTTTTGATAAAAACGAAATCACCCTTTGAAAACGGCTTGATACTGGCACGACCCTGGTTAAATCGTCGAGTATCGGATTCCGCTGCCCTTTGTATATTTTTGGACGCGTCATGTCTAGCTGACTCTAGGTCGATACGCTGTTCATGTTCTGAATCTGGACCTGAACACCTAATTTTCGACATGCCTAAAGAGTGTGATCGGACACCGAACATAAGTTCTGTTGGCATGAATTTGGTGACTGTAGATTTAGTACTATTGAGTGCTAACTGAACATTTCCTAACTCGTCGCGCCACGTTTTATTGGGGTCGTTTTCGATGATTGTTAGCAAACTTTACAAAGTGCGCATCACGCGTTCTACTTGCCCGTTTGCCCTGCTGGAGCCCGTTGCTATAAAATGCAGTTCAATATTATATTCTGAGCAAAAGTTCTTAAAGTCCTGACTAATATAACACCTACCTTGATCGGCTATTATGCGCTTAGGTGCTCCAAAAAGGCAAACGGCATTTTTAAGGGCTCGAACTGCACGGGTTGCGTCTAATGAAGAGGTATGCTCTAATAGCACGTATTTAGTGAACGCATCGATGATTGCCGAACAGTATTCCTTACGGTCACTTTTTCCACTTAGTTTCCCGGTAAAATCTATATGAATCGTGTGCCACGGTACCGATACTTTCGGAATGGAGTGTAGTTGCATAGGCTGAGCGCCTGAAGGACCTTTCGATGCCTTGCAAACAATGCAAGAGTCAATAAATTTTCTAACACACTTGGACATCTGAGGGAACCAATACTGCTCATACAGTTTGTCCAAGGTTTTGTCACTACCCAGATGTTGCAATTCATTATGGATGTGATTAATCAAAGTCCATATCAAGGAGCGAGGGACGACTGGCAGCCATGAAACAATCTTGTTTCTTGCAACCTTCCTATATAGAATGCCATCTCTAACGTCATATGTTTGACCAACCGTTTCGGGAAAATCGTTATTGTTATGCTTGTTTATTAAGTCTTGAATTTCTGAATCTCGTTTTTGCTCTACATGAAGCCAACCCTGATGCAATTCCACAAAATTTACTGTCTTGGCTATAGGTTTAGAAGAGACTTGCGATGTGGAAGCTAAGCTATTGGGGTCTGGCAAGGCGTTTCTCGAGAGGTAATCCGCATGTTCCATGCCACGACCCTCGCGATATATGATATCGAAATCATATGCTTGCAAAAACGCCCACCAACGATGAACGCGTGGAGTTAGATCGGTTTTCGATTTCGATGCCTTTAGTGAGTTACAGTCCGTGAAAACCTTGAAACGTCGGCCGTATAGATAGTGCCGGAAATGTTCAACCGCTCGTACGACTGCCAGCGTTTCTAGTTCGCACGAGTGGTAGCGGGATTCGACTTCAGATGTTCGTCGACTAAAATATTCCACAACATGTGGCAGGTCGTTCTTTTTCTGTATTAGGATTGCCCCATAGCCCTCCGAGCTAGCGTCGCAATGCAATTCAACGGGTAAATCTGGGTCAAAGATCGTCAGAACTGGTTCGGACGTAAGTATCTCTAGAATGGTATTACGTATCTTTTCATATTTTTCGTCCCATTTTATAGGACCCTTCAGTTTTGTTAAGGGGTACAACGGACCAACAACGTTCGTAAATTTAGGGATAAATTTTCGGAAATACGATGCAAGACCTAAAAATTGACGGACTTGCGTCGCAGTTTTGGGCTGGGGAGAGTCTATTAAAGCCTGTATTTTGCGCGAGTTTGGTCTCACTTCTCCGCACTGCAGAGAATATCCCAGGAAGTCTATTTTCTTCTTCATAAATCTACATTTTTTAAGATTTAATGAGAACCCAGCGGTAGAGAGAGCATCTAAGGAGGAGAAGTAATGGGCACCACTAAGCTGATCTATTTGTTCCTCAATACGAGGGAGAGGGTAATGCTCGGGTCGTATATTGGAGTTAAGCTCCCTATAATCGACACACATTCTGTCAGTGTTGTCTTTTTTTCTTCACCAAGAGAATGGGGCTCGCGAATGGCGAAGAGCTTTCCCGAATTACACCCGCATCCAGGAGTTCCTGAATCTTTTCTCTAACGATTTGCTTTTCAATTGGTGCTAGCCTATATGGACGTCTTTGAACGGTCTTATGGGGGTCTAATAAATCAATTTGTAACTCTCCTGTTTTCACACGCCTGTGGGGAACACCCTCTATGAAACAGCTAGCAAATTTGTTCAATAGTTTAATGAGATTGTCTCTATCGTCACCTGTCAAATCCGTATCTATCTGAGTAAAGTCTGGCTTGGTAGCAATCGACTCGCAAACATTAGCTTGTTCCTTAAAATGAAATATCAAGTTATCATTATCTATTTTAACGCTCACACCATTTTCTAAAATGTCCCTACCTATTATAACGGGGTCCATGAGGCAAATATCTGGTACTACGTGAAATGTCAAAGTTTGCAAAATATCTCCAAGATTTACCTCACTCGAAATTTGTGACGTACATTTTATTTCATCGCCTCCAATACCTGTAAGATACACGAGATCATTGCGCACAGTACCTGGGAATTTACAAATGAAACTCTCTTTTATTAAAGAACAAGACGACCCACTATCAAATAAGAAGGAGACCGACTCACCGGATAACGTCCTCAAGGTACCTCTCGGCAGTCATTGTTCGCAGAGATTGACCTCCTTCCTCGCAGCAGCTCCAGCACCCTTCCCTTTTTCATGACAATTCGTTGCAAGGTGTCCTGGACTACCGCAAATGTAGCAGGTCACTGTCGAAGTCCTTCAATATCCGCATCAGCATCATCGGGATTAAACTGAACGAGCTGCACTGCATTAGACTGGGCGCTGGTACTTGCCACCGGCGGTTGCGACGTTGCTAACATGCGTGTAAGCAAGGCTTCCATATTTCCTAACAACTTCAGGGCACTATTTTCGTCAGGTGGTCGTTTTTCTTCGGTCGGCAGCTCATGGGATCCCACTTCTGATGTAGGCACGTGCCCGTCCATATCAGAGTCAGCCATGCTTCAGCAAGTGGCAACGTGGGTAGGAAGCAGCAAAGAATCACTCGAGTCACAATCAAAACTATTTAATTTAAAGTTATTTTAACAAAATATCTTCTGAACAGAATTTAATCGAAATACAGTCACTAGCAATCAGAAAAACACTAAATCAACCGAACCAAATTAATTCCGGAACATAAACGCATAGGATTACGCGGAACAAAAGCGATTCGTCGTATCAGTCGTGCGCTCGCCGTTCAAGCCCGAAAGCCACTGACTTTCAACATGGCGGTGCCGACCATAGACTCGACGCTCCGCTAGACTGACAGATGTCAAATCTAGTTCCGACGTATCTTCAACAGATGGCGCCAGCAATGCGCCGTCATATCCATTGCATCGGGATTGACTGCGAGTCTCTAACGATGACAAACAAACACTATACGTAGGTACAATCTAATACAGATGTAACGTTAACGTGCATAATTATTCGATTTTATTTCTCAATTACCCTCAAAAATGGTTATCGTCACAACCTTAATTACAAATTGTAATTGTAATTTTAGGCAACGAAGATCCCGATATGGCAATAGAAAAGGATAATGAAGCCACAAGGGAGCCAGTACCTGTGCCACCTGACTTACCACAAGACTTGGAACCGGAATCCGGCGACAATGTTCAGGTGGAACCCTGCCCTTCTGTCCCTCAAGAGGAAACCACTGGCAGCATAGAACTTAATTTAGACCCTGATCTACTGTCGGCACTCGGCGAGTCCACGTCAGACTCGCCTGACTATGGTGCTAACATCCATAATAATCTATCGCAGTTGTGGTTTCCCTTGCTAAGGAAGGGAATGCCTAAAGAAAATAAGGACAAGGTACCAAAAGAGTACCTTGTACCAGACAACTGTAGGCTCCTCCAAACCAAGAAGAACCAAGTTGAATGGCGCCAAGGTGGCGCCCAAGTTGAATGCTGAAATCTCGGCGGTGGTACCGGACATGGTTCCCAACCGCGACAAGACACTTACAGCTCAGCAACAGTTAGGTACGGGCATCACCGCGGTCATCAGAGGCATGGGTTTACTGCTAACGAGTGATAACAAGGTTCAAGCTATGAAACACTTGAGTAATGGTTGCCGTTTACTGTGCGATTCGCACCACTCTTCAACTCAGACTCGGGTGAAATTAATCACCCCTAGTTTGGGCAAGGCATTCATAGATATCATCAACGAGTCCGAACAGGATGAATCACTGTTTGGCTCGTCCCTATCAGATAAAATTAAAGCCGCCAAGGCCATTGAAAAGCAGGGTCTCTCCATTAAAAAGACTTTGGAAATTTCAAAACCGCCTCAACAGCCTAGTACCCGCCCGTCCTACCAGGGAAACTGGAACCCGCCTCCTCGCTACCCGGCGAACAGGGGGGGGGGGGGCGGGGTGCATACCGAAGGCCAACGACGCGCGGCGAGTCGCCGTCCATACACGTCGCCAGCGCAGCCGCCTCAAAACGCCATGCCACGCAGGACAAATCTCGGCCTCCCGCTCCGAGTCACCGTTATCGCAGGTACATGTGGGTAGACTTATCCACTTTTATGACCGATGGTCAAAAATAACAAGCAACAATATTATTCTTAATTGGATAAAAAACAGTTATCCAATTCCCTTTCGTATGGCTGTAAGACAAACAATAATACCTATAAATAGCTAGCTAGCTACAAATTAGATAGCTTTGACAGATTATATTATTTCAATTATTGTGAATGTGAAGATTACTCTTGTGTGTATTACTCTTTTTATTTCTCAGTTAGTTTTAATCACGATCTGGCAGCTTGAGTAATTTATGCAGCCTACCCAAATGTCCTTTCTTTGGTATCGTTGTGCTCCTTAAGTTAAGAGTTGAGCTGCACGGAAAAAGACAAATGCGTGCACTGACTGGACAGGTCCGCTCAATCTATATGGTTTTTCCTCAAAAGTCCTTTTCTGACACCAATCTACATGGTCTTCACATGATCTGACCAAGATTATGTCTGGACTTTAAAAGAGACTGTGACCTCTGAGTTTGTTTCGACCTCATCTAGTTTTTAAAATATGATTGACGTGTAAAAGTGTTTGTACAAACCTACTTACAGAAAAAAAAACATTTATTCGCCGCGTACAGTACACGACACGCGTCCACCTCGGCCGCGAGCCTGGCCGGGGTTACTATAGAAACTATTTGCAAAACTGCAGGGTGGACTAGTTCATCTAACTCATTTGCTTGTTTTTATAATAGGATCGTTGTAAACGAAGGTTGTAAATTTGCCAGATTTGTTTGCTTACAATCAGACGGCCAGAATGATTATTAATCCACATTAAGTATTTAAAAATAATTATATCACACTACAGAAATGTCTATTTAGTTTATTATTATTGATGAGATCTTCATAATGTTTAGTTTGATAAAGTTAACTTGATATAAGTAAATGTACCATTACAAATACATAAATATTACTATAAGGCTGATTTGTTAATATAAAACAAAATTAAACCATAATGCTGTTACTTATCCTTATTGTTTATTCTTCATTCCAAAACTTTCTAAATCTTAACGTCTGATCTACGTTGTTATAATTATACCTGAAAAATGAAGCAAGAAATTATAATAATGATCCAACTTCACTTGCAAGTTCGTTTGATCATATATTACAAATCCTCATGTACTTACAGACTTCTAGTAATCATTTATGGTGAGAGCACAAAAACAAAAAACACATCGCCTTTAATTAAAGTAAGAAGCAATATAAATGTATACATGATTTACAATTATATGACTGAAATAATAGAGAAAATAATTAAAACAAAAACAAATAAAAATAAACTAACCACACTTGAAAAATTCGAGGCTTAAGCACCTTCTGGCCGAATTCACACTAATATTGAATGGATCAAAATTATATTCCTTGCATTAATCATTGAAATGTCTGCTTGCGCCCACAATACAACTGTTAGTGTTCTGCCTATAACTCGAAGATGTATGAGGTACATGTATGGGTGGATTAAAACGAAGTGCATTACTTGGCACATCCAATAAAATTTTTACAGTAACCCAGGGTTATCAATATTGGAGTGCATGTTGAAGAGCCTCCTCGTGGCGCACCCTGGGCAACGTCGGCTCCAATTGCCTACCAGGTTTTGGTGGACAATTGGGGCTGGCGGCTAATCTTCAACAAACGAGGAAAGGTCATAGTTCCAATCACCGATCATGCTTGATGGTCGGTGAAGGGAACCGGGCTACAGACGGTCAATACGTCCACTCGTCCTCTGCTTACAGAGGTAGTTGAGTGGGAGTAGACTGGGAAGGGCCACCGCTACGGTGCAGGCGCACCAAAGCGGCGCGTGTTTCTCTCCTTGAGGAGTAGTCCTCGAAGAGAGAACTTTCGGCGGGTTCGCTGAGTCGGGTCGGCCGGACAGCGAAAGGAGGCATGTCTAATGCCGCCGCCGGGGGATTGGCTTAATTGCCTGGCCCAGAGGAAGGCTACCTCTAAGATAAAAAACCACCCAATCCTAAGCTTTGAAGCGCGGTGAGAGGATGAATGGCTGGAGGGAGTCCAGTCGTGAGCGCTTCCCCTGCAGAGCACCTGCCGCACTCTGCAGTATTTAGGCTTATTGGGCATCTAGGCTTTGCCCGGTGGACACGTTTGCCATATAATTACTCGTGGGAATACTATGGTAAAAAAAAAAACGACGAAGAGGACAGGAGTGATGCGGGGTCGGAATCCGACGCCGTAGCAAGTAGCCGGGGAGAAGAGGAAGGCCGGTAAGGCGGCAAGGGCGGCCAAAAGGAAGGACGGCACAAAGCGCGAAGCGTCCCGGCTAGGCTCCGCGACCCAAAGTCCGCAGCTGTAATGATTACGCTACAGCCGGAAGCGGATAAGAAGGGCGTGTCCTACAGCGACGTGCTAGCCAAGGTGGGGAAGGCGGTGAGCCTCGAGGAGATCGGCGCCACCGAAGGCATCCGGGTGAGGCTCACGGTGACTGGGGCCCAGATGCTCGAGATGCCCCGGTGCGGCCAGCGGCCCGGCCGCTGACGCTCTGGCCGAAAGGCTTAGGGCGTCCTTAAATGCGGACGAGGCCCGAGTGTTCAGGCCCACCAAGTGCGCTGACATGCGCATCCTGGGCCTGGACGACTCGGAGACGGAGGGAGAGGTGGTAGCCGCCGTGGTTATGACTGGGGGGTGCTCTGCCGAGCAGGTGAGGGCAGGCACCATCCGTCCTGACTACAAGGGGATGCGAGCCGTTACGGTGAGCTGCCCCGTGTCGGCGGCCAAGAAAATAGCCGAGGGCCGTAGGCTACTGGTAGGCTGCGTCTCCGCGGGGTGCCTGGCAGAAAACCTCCCCGAGTGCTCAGTGGCTGCTGGTCCTTTTGTTTTCTTGAGGACGAGCAGGCGCTGGGCCGGTGCACCCTGGGTGCGGGCAACAATCTCCTCGTGAGGGGTGGGAAAGAGAAGATTGTTGTCCGCGGCGAATTTCTGCCGGAGTGGAGGAGTCGCTCCCGAGGGCTCTCTATCTGCGCTCTGCAGCTGCAGAGTGCACGACTAGGGAGCGAGGTGGGGTAGACCGCGGGCCGTTTTACAGTCCGCGGTCTAGGGGTCTCCGCGGCGTGTACGTTGCGGTGACTGAGGTGGGGAAGACCGTGGGTTGCTCCTCAACCTGCGGTCTAGGGGCATCCGTGGCGAGGTGTTTTGAGCCACGGTGCCGGGTGGTGGGTTGGTTAAGTTAGTCTTAGGTTAGTTTAGGGAAAAAAAAAATTGTTTAGTAGCATTCGTTTGTAGATACCGAGCAGCGGGCGGTATATCCTGCACCGGAGGCATCCGCGGGCCTCGGGAGGATCAAATACCCTCCCAAAAAGAGCGGCCGCATTGCCTTGGGGAAGTGATGTACGTACCACCCATTTCGTAAAATGTAAATGTCCGAAACAGAGAGAGATTTGTCATGCGCCCCGGCTGACGCCCGGCACTCGCAGGTATCCGGGCCTGCGAGTGACAAATTGGTTACCGACGGACGCGCAGGGGTAGGCGACCAGGCCCCTGTTGCTGAAAATATTACTGGAAGCAGTCTTTTTAAAAATATTGCCGGAGGGCCGCGTGGACCGTCTTCCGTTAGGAAACGTCCACGCGACCCTGCTCTGGTGGGAGGTCTGTCCTCAGAAGAGGAAGGCCCGCTGGCCCCGAAGTTGCCGACCACGAGGAGAGGTCGGCAGGCTTCGAGTGGGGTGAGTGCTTCACGGCCGCGGAGGGGCGCACAGGGCAGGTTCGTGCGCCCCAATACTCCGGCGGCCAGCGTAGCAGAGAGTGACATGGGGGTCAATACCGAGGACCCTGGTGGGTTGAGAGTTGTGCCTCGCTAGGGAGCTCAAAGGTGGAGCTCAACGCCACCAGAAGAGAGCAGCGCAAAGCCATCAAATTATCAGATCTTGGTCTTCAGTCCGTCACCCTCAGGCAGGCTGCCACGGGTTGTTCGAGGTGGCTGGTGCTGCGAGCGGCAGTGCCGAAAAGGCGGACGCTCTGGCCAATCATCTTGGCGGCCAGAGCGTCCTCAGCCCTGAGGACGTCCGGGTCTCCAGGCCAATGAAAACCGCAGAGGTGCGTATTGCTGGTCTGGACGACTCCGTGACCTCTGAAGAGGTGGTGGCGGTCTTTGCCCGAAGCGGAGAGTGTCCGCCGGACTCGGCGTGGTCTGGGTTCGGTGCCCTGTGGCGTCGGCGAACAAGATCGCCTTAAGCGGCAGATTGCTGGTTGGCTGGGTTGCAGCGAGGGTGAAACTCCTGCAGCCCCGGGCTTTGCGGTGCTTCCGGTGCCTGGAGAAGGGGCACGTCCGGGCAAAGTGCACTGAACTCTGTTATCGCTGCGGTCAGCCCGGCCACAAGGCGGCCCAGTGTTCCGCGGCGCTCAAATGCAGCTTATGTTTGGCTGCAGGGAAGCCAGCGGGACACAAAGTGGGTGGAGGGGCCTGTGGCGCGCCTGCCAGCAAGACCAAGAAGAAGAAGAAGAGGAGCTCTAAACCTGCCGGGGAAAAATCGCCGCCCCCGCAGGCTAGTAGCTCCGCGGTCGACTCCCGGCCCAGGTCCGTTGCCGAGGGAATGGAATTTCAATAATGGCACAATTCCATTTCCTCCAGGGCAACAGCAACCACTGTGCCAGAGCTCAGGATCTTTTACTCCAGAGCATGGCAGAGTGGTCGATCCACGTGGCTGTGGTCGCCGAACCATACTTCATCCCCGCCCGTGACAACTGTCTGGGGTGCGCTGACGGTTTGGTGGCCATTATTGGCGAGACTGATCGACCCGTCTCGGGGCCGCGGCTGGGCTGCTGCGGTCTCGGGCGGCATCGTCATTGTGGGGTCGTATTTCTCCCCCAACAAGAGTCTCGCCGACTTTGAGGGTTTCCTTGTCGAGTTGGGCGCCGTCGTAGGCCGCTATCATCCTCGTCCCGTTCTGGTGCTCGGGGATCTTAACGCCAAGTCATCGGCGTGGGGATCTCCGGTCACTGACCCTCGGGGCGAGGTGCTAGAAGAGTGGGCGGTGACGACCGGTGTGGTCGTCCTGAATCGAGGTTTGGAATACACGTGCGTGCGGCAGCGGGGCGGATCGATAGTGTACGTCTCGCTCGCTAGCCCCTCTGTCGCCAGCCGAGTCCACGACTGGCGTGTCGCCGAGGAGGTGGAGACGCTGTCGGACCATCGGTATATCCAGTTCGACGTCTCTGCCCAGACCGCGAGCGGCCGCCATCCAACAACTCCGATTAACGACGGCCCGCGTTGGGCGCTTAAGCGCATCGACAAGGAACTACTCGAGGAAGCTGCCTTAGTCCAGTCCTGGATTTGGGAGACGCCGACGGACGGCCCCGTCGACGTCGAAGCGGTGGCGCTGTGGTTTCGCGGGTCGATGAAGCAGATCTGCGACTCGTCCATGCTTCGTGTCCGCCAACAGTCCGCAAGGCGCCAGGTGTACTGGTGGACCGACGAGATCACGCGGCTGCGCGTTGAGTGCGGTGCGGCTCGCCGCCAGTACACGCGATACCGGAGACGACGTCGACGGGATTCCGTCGAGAAAGACGCGCTGTATGAGGTGTACCGCGCGTCCAAGGAGACTCTGTGGCTGGCCATCGGCGACTCTAAGTCGCGTGCCAGGGAGGAGCTGCTGGGGTCCCTAGATCGGGATCCGTGGGGGCGCCCCTACCGTTGGGTACGGGGCAAGTTGCGTCCCTGGGCGCCTCCACTGGCGCAAAGCATGCAACCTCAGTTGCTAGAGGCGGTGGTATCGGCCCTCTTCCCTGAGCGAGCGGGACACGTTCCCCCGGCGATGGCTTCGCCCTCAGCCACAGACTCTCCAGAAGAGGAGAGCACCGATGTCCCCGAGGTGACGCAAGCAGAGACGAGAGCGGCAGTGTTGCGACTCCGGGCTAAGAACACAGCGCCCGGACCCGACGGAGTTCCTGGTCGAGCTCTCGTCCTGGCTCTGAAGGAGCTAGAACCCCAGCTGAGGGGGCTCTTCACGGCATGTCTCGAGTAGGGTCAGTTTTCCAGTGTGTGGAAGGAGGGGAGGCTGGTCCTGCTCAGGAAGCAGGGGCGCCCCGCGGACTCGCCGTCCGCGTATCGGCCCATAGTGCTGCTCGACGAGGCGGGCAAACTTTTTGAGCGCATTATCGCAGATCGCCTCGTCAGCCACTTGTGCAGGGAGGGGCCGGATTTTTTTTTTTTTTTTTTTTGTTTGTTGTTGTATCTGCAATCAGTGAGTTTCACTATAAGCAGATGTTTTGGGTGATGTATTGGCGTGTAGAGTGTGCTCCTCAGTAGGAGCAACCCCTCATTAATTGTTTTGCAAGATAATATCCTTCCTCTTCAGACGCTTTACGTAGCTGCGCATTGTGAGCTGCGTTGCCAGTGTATTGGGGTGACTCTTTAGTCTCTCCCTGTATCTTGTTGTTACACTCTGGACTTCCTCCTTCACCGTTGCAATCTTAGCATGCTCGTGGAGTTCCGCGACAGTAGTAAACCATGGTGCAATGCATATGGTTCGTAGGATTGAGTTTTGCATCCTTTGGAGGCATGTTATGCTGGAATTGCAAGCACTCCCCCAGAGCTGGATACATCCACATGGGCTTGAGTACTACTTTGTAGATTAGTAGTTTATTGTCTATTGACAATTTGCTGTTTCGCCCCAGTAGCCACAGTAGGCCCTTGAATTTTAGGTTTAGTTGGTCTCTCTTTTTCTTTATGTGCTCACGCCAGGTCAGGCGCCGGTCTAAATATAGGCCTAGGTATCGCACGCTATTTAGGTGGGGCAAGGTGGAATTCCCTAGTTGGACTGGCGGACAATTGCCTTTTCGAAGCGTGAACGTAACTTGCACAGATTTGGATGCACTTGCTTTTATGCGCCACTTTTGCAGCCACGTTGTAATTTTATCCAAGCCTTTTTGTAGGGTTTCTGTTGCTGTGACTGGGTTTTCGCTACTGGCAAGAATGGCGGTGTCATCAGCAAATGTAGCCGTGGTTATGTTGTCCACCTCAGGAAGGTCGGCCGTGAAGATGCCCAAGGCATTAAGTCCGCCTTTGTACAGTTTTTACTTGTGCATAAAGTTTTAATAAATAAATAAAATAAATAAATATGGTGTACAGCACAGGTCCCAGCACAGAACCTTGAGGTACACCAGCATGTATTTCGTGGAAGTCAGATGTGGCATCTCTTTCTTTAACCTGAAATATTCTTTCTCTCAGGTATGATTCGAGTATTCCGAAGTAGCTGTGTGGGAGACAAGTCTTTATTTTACAGAGGAGTCCATCATGCCACACTCTGTCGAAGGCCTGTTGGATATCCAAAAAAGCTGCCGAGCAGTACTGTTTTTCTTCGAGAGTCTTTCTTATCTTTTCGTACACCCTGTGCGCCTGTTCAACGGTGATTGGGTATAAAGTTATTTTCTTCTAGCAAAGGTAATATTCTTCGTAAGAGCAGCTTTTCGAAAATTTTTGACAATATTGGGAGAAGGCTGATAGGTCTATAGGAGCTGACATCACTTGGTGGTTTGCCATCTTTGTGAATAAGTATGACCTGTGAGACTTTCCATAGCTTCGGGAAGTATTGTACTCTTAGGATGCCGTTGTATAGGGTTGTCAAAAAGACAATCGCCTTTTTTGGAAGTTGTTTGATTACTTCTTTGATAATGAGATCAAACCCTGGTGCCTTTTTGTCTTTCAATTCTGTAACAACTTTCCAGACTTCCCGCACAGAGACAGGTTTTGGTGGAAGAGACATTTGGTAGTCTTGGTTCAGGATAAGATGGACTTCCTTTTCTGACTCGCTTTGGGCTGGGTCATTTGGCTTGAATACTCCAGTCAAATGCTCACCAAACATATCAGCTTTCTCTTTTGAAGTTCTTGCCCAGCCAGTGTTACTTTTTAAGGGGGGTTTAGTTGTTGGTGGCCTGTCATAGTTTTTGGTAAATTTCCACAACGAGTGGCTAGTTGAATCGTTTGCAGTTAGTGATTCTAGTTGCGATGTTAAGGTGTTTTCATCCCAGTCTTGTATCATTTGTTTCAGGTCTTGAATTGCTTGATTAAATTTGGTTTTGTCCTCTCTGGTCCTGCTTTGATGCCACACTCTACGCATTCTCCGTTTTTCTAGGATTGCCATTTTTATTTGCAGCGGGTAATTTATAACTTTGTCATTGTTTTTCACGTCTGGTGTACTAATCCAGCATGCTTTTTGAATGAGAGCTGTAAGATATTTAGTGGCATCTTCTATTTCATCAGCTGTTTTTAAGGCAACATTAGTCTTGATGTTATTTTGAATGTAGTCTCTGAAGGAATTCCAATCAGTATTTTTATTGCAAAGGGTCTCGGGCTGTTCGTATTCTATTATTTTTGTGCTTATGGTTAGTAGCACTGGCGTGTGGTCGGAAGAGCTGTCATAACATGATTCGGCTTTAAGATATATTTTCGATACACCTTTTGTTATAAAAAAGTCCAGGAGGTCAGGTGTTTTATTACAGTCGGCCGGCCAGTATGTTGGCTCTGCTGAGGAGATAACGACTAGATTATTGCTGTCGACGCTCAGTTTCAGCTGTCTGCCTCTAGTTGTGGTTAATCTAGAGGCCCAGTAAACATGCTTAGCGTTCCAGTCCCCACCTGCGATATATCTATTGCCAAGTGATTGGAAGAAGTTTGTGAACATTGCTTCATTAATTATGTGCTTGGGTGGGCAGTACACAGCAGAAACGTTGAGGTATCCAGTTTCGTCTTGAACCGCTACTGTAGTAGCTTGTATATGGTTAGTTTTATAGCTTGGCATTTCGTGATGTTTAATGGATTTCTTTACAATTAATGCGGTTCCAGCGTGGCCTGTACCATCCGGATGATGTGTGCAGTAGCATTGGTAGTCTTTAAATTTTATTGAGCTTCGAATAGTGCAGTGTGCTTCCGATATTAGTAGAATATCTAGTTTGTGCTCATCCATTAGTAACTCTACTTCCCGTTTATTTGGAGCGAGACCGTTTACGTTCCAGGTAGCTATCCGCAGTGCAATCATTTTGTTAGCTTCTGAACTAGCGTGGCTATGAGACTCATAAGGGTACTCATTTGTTGAAGGATTATTTCGAATTTCTCTGATTGTTGGATTAGAAGTCTTTCAATAATTGTATTAGAGTCAGGTGCATCTGGCTTTTTCCAGTTCTCCCGGGTTGTGTTAGTTCTTACGGTCTCGGCATAGTATTTGTCTGATTGTTGCATCTTAGATTTGTTCTTGTTGAGTTCCTTTATATTATTATCTATGTGCGGTGTATCTTTGGTGTCAGTGGTTTGTATTTCTGTGGTTAGATTTATTTTGGGTTTTATAGGCTGTCGCTTTTTCGACCTCCGTGTCAATATCTCTAGATATACTTCGCATCCCTTATAGTTGGCTGGGTGTGCTCCGTGACACAACGCACACTGAGCAGGTGTGTTTCGGTCTCGCTTAGTGCAATCGGAAGTTTTGTGAGGCTGGGCGCATTTAACGCATCTGTAGGGTCTCATACAGTAGTTTTTAGAGTGCCCGTATTGTTGGCATCGCTGGCATTGTACGATAGTTCTTTTCTTTTTGGGGTCTTCTATTACAACTGACTGATGGTAGATATACCTAACATCTTTTAATACATACATACATTTCGTTTTACAAGGGGTCGTTCAACTACTGATGCCGGAGTTGAACTTCTAGGGCATGTATATAATGCATGGGAGGACAAGTGCGATGCGTTGGGCATCTTTTGCGATTTGTCCAAGGCATTCGATTGTGTTCTTCATGCAACATTAATCAGGAAACTGCACCACTACGGAATCCGGAACGCCTCTCTGGATCTTCTTACTTCTTATTTAAGCGATAGGATTCAGAGAGTTGATGTTAACGGGAAAAGATCTCCCGGATCGGTAGTAAGAATGGGGGTCCCTCAAGGCTCAATTCTAGGTCCATTTTTATTTCTTATTTATATAAATGACTTGCCTTACCTCATAAAGGATGAACATGATATAGTGCTGTTTGCAGACGACACTTCACTTTTATTTAAACTCAAACGTCAGCAGCTGGTTACTGACAATGTAAATAGTGCCCTCGCAAAAGTAGTTAACTGGTTTAATGTTAATAACCTTCTTCTTAACGAGAAAAAAACGAAATGTATTAAGTTTACGATACCTCATGTTAGACAAGTAGAAACAAGTATTCTCATAAAGGGTGAAGAGTTGAAACCCGAAAATACCACAGTATTCTTAGGCATAACTTTGGATGCCAAGCTTCAATGGGGCCCCCATATAGATAAATTGTCAAAGAAGCTTAGCTCTGCAGCATACGCCGTTAGGAAAATTCGTGGTTTAACTGATTTGGAGACAGCCCGTTTAGTATACTTTAGTTATTTTCATAGTGTAATGTCGTACGGTATTCTGTTGTGGGGAAATGCCGCCGATATTCAGACGATTTTTGTTTTACAAAAAAGGGCAATTCGTTCAATTTATAAATTAAGTCCCAGACACTCCCTCAGAGACAAATTTAAAGGGATTAATATAATGACTGTGCCTTCTCAGTATATTTATGAAAATCTTTTGTATGCACATAAAAATATTAATCTGTTTAAAAAGTACAGTGATATCCATAATTTAAATACTAGGAACAAGCACAAATTTGTTGTTCCTACTACCAGGCTCAAGAAAATAGGTGGCTCGTTTAGATGCCAATGTATACGTTTTTATAATAAACTTTTTTTTTTTATAATAAACATTCAAGCACTAAGCCTTAATAAATTCAAATCGTTTATAAAAAGGAAATTATGCCAGAATGCCTATTATACTGTCAAAGACTATATTGAGGACAAAAAGGCTTGGGATTGAGTTGCTCCAATAAAGCACAGGCAATGTTAATTTATTTTATTTCGCTAACTATTTTTACTTATAATCTTTGCTATAAGTATC
Source organism: Brachylomia viminalis (assembly GCA_937001585.2). Lineage (NCBI taxonomy): Eukaryota > Metazoa > Arthropoda > Insecta > Lepidoptera > Noctuidae > Brachylomia > Brachylomia viminalis. The sequence continues at coordinate 710,243 of OW443307.2, read as the reverse complement.
TATACTTATTTACATATACAATGACACTAATATTTACTATTTAAAGTATTATATTATTTTAAATTATTGTGAATGTGAGGACTATGTGTGTTTTTGTTGCAGTTTTAATCATGTTCTGGCAGTTTGAGTACCTGATGCGGCCTACCCAAATATCCTTTCTTTGGTATTGTTCGTCGAATCGTTGAGCTCCTTAAGTTCTGAGTTGAGCTGCACGGTTACTGACAAATGCGTGCACTGACTGGACAGGTCCACTCAATCTGTGTGGTTCTTTCCTCAAAAGACCATTTCAGACACAAATCTACATGGTCCTCAAAGATTATTATAATATTATTCTAATTATTGTGAATGTGAGAACTATGTCGGTCATTGATTTATTTATATTTATTTTTGTATTTTTCTCAACGTAATCATGATCTGGCAGTTTGAGTAATTTATGCGGCCTACTCAAATGTCCTTTCTTTGGTATTGTTCGTCGAATCGTTGAGCTCCTTGAGTCTAAGTTGAGCTGCACGATTACTGACAATTGCGTGCACTGACTGGACAGGTCCACTCAATCTGTGTGGTTCTTTCCTCAAAAGACCATTGCAGACACCGATCTACATAGCTTTCACATGACCTGACCAAGATTTTGTCTGGAATTTAAAAGAGACTGTGACCTCTGAGTTTGTTTCGGCCTTTCTTCTCAGAGTAGTCTGATAGGAAACGCCGACCCCATCTAGTTTAAAAAAAATATGATTGACGTGTAAAAGTGTTTGTTCAAACCTACTTACAGAAATAAAATCATTTATCATTTATCATTTAACTTATTTTTGGGCCCTGGCTCAAAGTTTGCAAAGAAGGTTGAAGTAGGTATTTTATCAGGTCCATATTTGACATTAACTATCTCCCCTTTCACAATATTTCCTGTACTTTCCAATTCCTCTTTAATTATGTTGATTGGAGTCGAGTGGTGTAGGTTTTTGATGACGATTCTGAAGCATCTTTCGTCCTTTTTATTAAAAGTATGGCCGATGAGACCAGCCTTCCTTACAAGTGATATAAGATTTTTGTAAACTTCTACATTCGCGCTCATTATACGGAGTTGGTTCCTGGTAACAATTTTGTATGTAAACTGGTCTTTCTCTGCGACAGTTTCCAGTAGCTCCGTGAGCTTATTTAGGTTTTCTACACCGTAAAGAACTATAGGTGGAGGCTTAACGGATCTTATTACTTTAGGATCTGTATATTCTTCCGTTAGATCTATCGGTAAGATACTGTATCTATTGCTAGTGTGCAGCTTTTGTGGGGGGCTATCTGATACTTTTTGTCTTTTGGGATTGCGCATCGCTGGTATTCTTTGCCACGAAATGTCCTTTAGTTCGGGTGATAATTCCATTTCTTCTTGGTCTGCACTCGGGGTGTTTTTACTCAAGTCTGAAGGAGAACTAGGTTTGGTGCCCAGGGATGAGCATCTCCGCCTATTGTGGAACAAGCTAGGGTGGAATGCTTGTTGCACAAGTTTTTTGTTATTTTGTTTATTTTGGCCAGTAAGGTTTTCTAGTGCAACGGCCTGGGTGCCCGCCGTTAAGGATTTTCCAACTTGTTGCAAAATTGTGCCCCCCCCAGAATACGAAGGGCAGCCTGAGCTAGGCTCAGGGAGGGATTCTCCAGCATGGCTGGTACCCTCCTGGGGTAAATTCTGTTTCAACTTTGCTTCCATGTTTATTCCCGGAGAGGCCGGATTTGGCGGAGATCCAGTTTGGCTTCCACAGGGGGCGCTCTACGGTGGACGCCATCATGCGCGTGCGGGCCCTCACAACGGGGGATGCTGTGGCCCGGGGTGGGGTCGTCTTGGCGGTGTCTCTTAACATCGCCAATGCCTTCAATACCCTGCCCTGGAGTTGCATCAGGGAGGCACTCCGGTATCACCGGATGCCGACCTACCTCTGTCGTGTGGTCGAGGCCTATTTGATGGACAGGGCCGTCATCAACCCCGGTCACCAAGGAGTGTGGAACCGGCAAGAGATATCGTGCGGTGTCCCACAGGGATCAGTCCTGGGACCGCATCTGTGGGACATCGGCTAAGACTGGGTGCTGCGCGCCGACCTCCCTAGCGGCGTCAGCGTGATTTGTTACGCTGACGACACGCTGGTCCTAGCGCAGGGGAGGTCGCACCAGGCTGCGGCCGAACTAGCGACACGCGGGGTTGCGACAGTCGTCGAGAGGATCCGGCAATTGGGACTCGAAGTGGCCCTGCACAAGTCCGAGGCCATTGTGTTGTCATGGTCCTCGGAACACGCCACCGTTCACATCGGCGTCGAGTCGACGATGAAGTACCTGGGACTCGTCCTCGACAGCCGGTGGAACTTCGTGCAGCATTTCCGAAGTTTGGCTTCCAGACTGGAAAGGGCCGGGGCTGCTTTGAAGCGGCTCTTACCCAATCTAGGAGGGCCAAACGCCTCCTGCCGGAGACTCTACGTGGGAGTCGTGCGGTCCATGGCCCTTTATGGGGCACCAGTGTAGGCGCGTTCCTTGAGGCGGCGGCCAGCCCGCCGGTTGAACGCGCCCCAAAGGGTCATGGCCACCCGACTAGTCCGGGGATACCGTACGGTCTCCTCTCTCTCTTTTAGCCATATCATTTCACACACTTCATCCATCGTTTCTTTGGTCTTCCCCTAGTTATAATCATTTACATTTAAACTAACTTCCTCACGGCATGTTGCCCATAGAGCAAGTAAATGCAAGCAGTGTTTAAACAATAATGCACTGAGAAAAGAAAAATTGGTAGGACGACAACTACAACACTTTAACATGGAGGAGCCGACTATAGAGAATAGTCTGTAACGCAATGCTTTTATTGCCACGTAGTAAGTTGTCGGTGCAACAATATTTATAACAACAGCGTGTCTTGATACTACAACAATGTAATATTGTCAGTGAAACTAATGACAGTAACTGTTACTTTCTATTATGTTATTAATTCAAGAACTTTATTTTACTAAATGAACTATTCTGCCTTTGTTGTTAGTACTAAAGCTTTGGTTGCTCTAACAAAGTCTATTTTCAAAGATAGTTTGTGTCTCTATATTTTTTGTTCCTTTGCACCATATAGGAAAGTAATATATCGGATAATAGGCAAGCTCAAGCGATAATAGTTAAAGAGCATGTGATTCATGAAAATAAACAAATTTTACTAAATGGAACTAAATCTGCTATAATTTTACCAAATAAAAAATATTTGTGGCAGTGTGTATATTATAAAATATAGGTACATGTATATTTTTTTTATATTTTGTTTGTTTTAAAAAACGTTGCCCCATACTAGGAATTTCTCCTGTATCTAGGGTGCGTTTACAAACATTGAAACTCACATACACAAACAGCCAGACCCGGAACAACTACTTGCAGGTCTTAGAAATATTTGTTCCGTGCGGGGATCGAACCCGCGACACGTAACGCAGCAGTCAATCACTTAACCACTGCGCCAACCGTGTCGTCTATAATAATAATAAATTCTTTATTGACATAAGTATTTTTTAACAAAAGTAGTGAGGCCCTGACTCCTGCGCTAGGTATAGTACCTGTGTTACAGGAGCCAGTGTCTTCTCCCAATACGTATGAGTCGAGTTTTATGCAATAAGAATTCATCAAAAACACACACAAGTACAAACATTAAAGTAAAAAATGAAAACAGAGAAAATTATACACATGAGAAACATTTCCCAACGTGGAGTAATTTAAAAGAGTGTTAGTGGTATAGGGTATGAATATGGTGTGTAGTGTTTGTGGTGCGTGAATGTGTAATGTAGGTATGTGGTGTGTGATGTTAGAGTATATACTATTTTAAAAGGAGTTCGGTTTGTTCATAGTCATGCGTAAGTAGCCATGATTTAACCTTACTTTTAGCTTCCTTCATTGTGAGAGGATTTATATATATATATCTATGTATATATATATATATATCTTTTGTCTTTATATATATTATCTTTGTGTAATGTACAAGTACGCTAGTTAATAGTGCCGTGCTTTCCTATAATAATTATAGATGCATGCGACATCTATAAATGAGACAAGTTCTGGGTTAATGCTAAGTATGTATTTAGTTGGTTAGCTGGGCTTATGGTTGACTTTATAAATAAATATTGGATAAGTTCTAACAAGTCAAATGTTTTGTCTCCAGGCCTGCAGACCTGGAGCGCGAGCCTGCCGTGCTGGACCTCATTGGTCAGGACTACGGGCTCGGCGTGGTCGTGCGCGAGGTGCCGGATGACTTCGCCTATGTGCGACGACCAGCTTATGGGATGGAGGTATGACACCATATAAATAAATATAAAAAATATAAATAGCACGTTACAAATTGGTCTGTTAACTTACTATTAACTTTCTATTCGACTAGACACCCTGGCCACAAGCACTGAAAGGACTCATCAGTCCTTATTCAAGGTTCTTTTTCATCGTTCCCTAGTCTATGCTATTAGTTATTTTGCGCAGATGCTGTTATTCAAGGGTGACGAGTTTCCTCTGATCGAGAGCGGCGACGTGCGCCTGTACCCACTCCCGCGCAACGCATCCATCTATTTCAACATCCGAGCCTTCTCGCAGCACCCCGCCGATGACCTGCGCTACTACACCGAGGACAGGGTAAGTGCTAAATAATGTAGATGTTTCCTATGGTTTACTAAGCAGTATGTAAGAGTTTAAGAGTAGATTAAAGTGGTGACAAAATAGCCAGGATCAAATCAAAATGGACATAATAAGCAAGACAAGCACCATGCTAAGTCAGATTTGAAGAAATTTTGGAAATGTACCAATAATGCCAATACTAAGCCTAGTATTCCTGTAGGTATCGAGGGTATCTCTAGTGCAAAAGGGATAGCCAACATGTTTAGGGAATATTACTCCATTAAGTCTCCGCTGGGTCCGCCATGTCGGGAGTTTGATGCCTGTCATACAGATATTTCAACGATAGTTCTTGCAAAAGATGTCAAAATAGCTTTAAGAAATATGACAGGTGGAAAATCTCCCGGCTCGATACGAGCCGTATCGAGGAGTACTGCCTTCTAAATTAGGCCCTTGATCCAACCGCCTAACGAGAGCCTCGAAAGATGTTGATCGAGGCTTTCGGCCATCAGGCCATTGGCCGACACGACAATCGGTACAATGATAACCGAGCTCACATTCCACATGTCAACAACCTCGTGTGCTAAGTCAAGATATTTAATTTGTTTCTCTTTCTCAGCTTTCACGAGGTTCTCGTCGTGTGGAATGGTAACATCGATAATCATTGCGCGGCGCGCTAATTGATCTATCACCACTATATCAGGCTTATTGGCGACGATAGTCCTGTCAGTAATGATAGACCGATCCCAGTACAACGTGACTTGGTCATTTTCGAGAACTGGGTCGGGCGCATACTTGTAATACGGTACCTCGGTATCCACAAGTTTATATTTTAAAGCAAGTTGCTGGTGAATAATCCTGGCTACTTGGTTATGCCTGTGCAAATGCTCGCCATTAGCCAGACGAGAACAACCAGAGATAATATGTCTGATGGATTCACCTGTACGGTGGCATGCGCATGCCCGACACACGTCAACCATCCCGTCTTTCATAATATGTCTCCGGTAGTTATTCGTCAAGATAACTTCGTCCATAATTGCACAGACTAAACTGAAGGTTTAGTTTCCCCGAAAAGGTCACCAAAACGTAGCCAGGATACGGACGCTAAGAAGTCTACACCGGGCTGATGAAGAGCCCGGTAGAAGCGCCCGTGAGGCTCCTTGCTTTGCCATACCTCCTTGCGGTCATCGGTAGTAAGTACTGCAGGTTTGCGCCAGTTCTCTTTAGCCATGGAGAGCGGGGTGAGCCCCTTGTCTACTGCGACCACATCACGATGCATACCCATTTCAGATTCAAAAAAATATTCCCTAAGACTGCAGACCTCGCGGTTGTGGAGGGTCTTCGCATTTAAAAAGCCTCGACCCCCGCACTTCCGCGGGATGTACAGTCTCATCACCGAAGAACGTGGGTGACGCATCCGATTTGCGGTCAGTAGTGTACGGACTCTCCTATCCAGGGCGTCGAGTTCGGTCTGAGTCCATTTGAGTATGCCGAAAGAGTACATCAAAACCGGCATGACCCAACCGTTGAAGGCACGCACCTTGTTTCCGCCTGAAAGAAGACTAAGTAATATCTTCTTCAGGCGACAGAAGAAGCGCTCCTTCACCGATTGCTTCATGTCAGCAACGTTGATGCCTAACACTTCCGACATACCAAAATATTTATAGTTTTCGGATGAGGAGAGGTATCTAAGGTGTATGTAACCCGAAAGATGAATTCCTTCGGATTCCATAATTTCACCTCGCATTACATGCATGACTGTCCACACCAAATTCCATCCTGATGGCGCTACTGAAAGTTTCAGTTACCTTCAGTAGCTCCATCAGTCGCAATTTGTTGGGGGCAAAGAGTTTTAAGTTAATAATAAAATAAGTGATAGACATGATTTTAATACAAGAAATAAAGATAAAATAGACATACATCTTTTATGGGGTTAAATGGGTGTTAAATGCTGCAACAAAATACCTTGTCATATATTGCAATTAATAGAAGAAAATTTAAAAGTCATATAATAGTTCACTGTGTAAACAAGCATATTACAAATTAGAGGATTATATCCAAGATAAGAATGCTTGGAAACATGCTGGTCCAGCTCCATAGGACAATCTAGGGTCTAGACAAAATTAAACTTGTTGCTACTTTAATTGTATAGTTTATTATTTTTATGATATTGATTTACATTCTGTGATTACTTTAACTCACACACTGACATATTATTTGTTGACATAATTTGGGAAATCGGATACTTTTACAATGTTTGTAAATATGTGAACACCATGTATCTATCACATACCTAATTAACTTATTTATCATTGCTACATTTATTAAATTCTTTTTACCTATTGTGGTAAATGATAAATGATTTTATTTCTGTAAGTAGGTTTGTACAAACACTTATACACGTCAATCATATTTTAAAAACTAGATGAGGTCGGCGTTTCCTATCTGACTACTCTGAGAAGAAAGGCCGAAACAAACTCAGAGGTCACAGTCTCTTTTAAAGTCCAGACATAATCTTGGTCAGATCATGTGAAGACCGTGTAGATTGGTGTCTGAAACGGTCTTTTGAGGAAAAACCATACAGATTGAGCGGACCTGTCCAGTCAGTGCACGCATTTGTCAGTAATCATTCATGTTCATCAGGTAGGGTAATTATTATTATAGATGCATCGTCTTCACATAGAATTATATAATTAATGTATACAGAATATTGTACCACATTTTAAAAGAGTAACGACGGAGTTTCTTGCCCATTCTTCTCCACACGAAACTACCTTTTGGAAGGGGCGACTAGAATCAATTCTATTTAAATGTAAATGTTGACGTTCAAAAGTGCCTTTTATGTGCCTATTTGAAATAAATGCTTTGACTTTGACTTCGAAGTCATCCATGTAGAGGAGGTGAGATATGACCTGACCACCTTTTCCTGAATCCTCCAGTAGTGTACTTAGAGGATTCAGGGCTAAGCAGAACCAAAGTGGACTCAAACTGTCGCCCTGGAAAATTCCCCGTTTAATCCATACAGGCTCATCATTCCCCTGGGTCTGTCGACATCCTGGATAGCGAAGAACCGTCCTCCATTGCCCCATACACGACTCAAGGAAGGTGCGTAGAGTTGCATTACTCTTATATACAACTGCAGAGCCACTCACTCACTGACTGACTCACCCTCACCCTCATGAGCCATGAATGGGGCACCGAGTCGTAGGCCTTCTTAAATCTATCCAGCATGTCGACAGATCCTTGCGGGATCGACGAACCTGTTGGCTAATGGCCATGTCAATGAGGAGTAGCTCCTTAGTACCGCGGGACCCGTTTCTACATCAATTTTGAGAGGCAGACATAATCATATTACTGTCAATGTGCGTGTTCATTTTCGCTCTCAGAATCGATGCAAGAAGTTTATAGACCGACGACAAACACGTGATCGGTCTATAATTCTTGGGTTCCGTGAGACTACCTGACTTAAGGAGCAAGTGGGTAACGCCTGTTGTTAGAAACTGCGGTTGCGACCCAGACTCGAAGGATGACTGGAACTGAGATGCCAGGCAAATGTGTGAACTAATTAGCTCATTTAATCACCATAATATTCATTTGCCGGTACTAACACAACAATGCTAGTTCAGTACAAGCGCCTGCAATTTTGATGTTATGACTGTGCGGAAATTAGTGCGATTCAAAATAAAAAGAGACATGTAACGTGTATGAGTTTTTAAAAAGTGACACATGATGAGGTGCGTACGAGCACATAACAAAAACATAATAGTTTAAAGTAGGACGGAACACTTAAAGCTAAGATCATTTTCGTAGGCGCTCCAACATGACCCCGGGCGTTGAAAGTCGAGCTTTCAACAAGACTTCGATTCTGAAGATACAGGTAATGGGCATATCCTGTTAAAGGCCCTCCGGGTGACTCCAGTAGAGGTCTTGATATCTGCTACCCGGACGATTCCATCAGTACCTGGATGTACGGCGATGACTCTTCCTAGTCTCCACTTCAGAGGTGGAAGATTCTCCTCTTTGATGACTACCAAGGTATCCAATCTTAAGCCATTCTTGCAAGAACGCCACTTTGTCCGTTGCTGCAACTCTGCAACATACTCTTTAGTTCATCCATGTGTTAAAATTTGGCCTTAGACAGTGATTTAAAATACAAGGACTCAGAATCTGAACGCTCTGAAAACTGAGCCTTGACGTCATCAGCAATACACTCCATACGTAACTGTACCTCATCATATTGTTGGTATTACTACTCTATCTTGCCTATACGCAGCTGTAGCTCCGTTATATTGGAGCTAGATAACGTTTTATCATCCAGCGCGTCCATTTAAATTAAAACAATATAATGTAATAAATCAATATTACTACACTTCTAAATGAGTATGTTTTCTAATTAATTACTGCTATTATACTATAATGAAAATAAAACTATCACAATACAAATGGTAGGGTAATTAACGAAACAACTAATTAGGTACGCCAAATACACTAACCTTATAAATCCTTAATTGGCGTTGTATACTTACTACCTGATTGAGGGTTGGGTGATGATATTATTAATACATTAGACTTAACACTGCTTTAGTTTATGTACTTGATTCATATACCACAGTGCCGGTCAGTATCTTCGTTGAACTAATAAATTAATATTCGCTAATTTCACCGTTAACTTCTTGATCTTCATAAAATAATAGCATAATATCCTTGCTATTTGATCAATCCAGCTCGTAATGGACCAATATGTGCGGAAATTAGTGCGATTCAAAATAAAAAGGCAACAGACACATGTAACGTGTATGAGTTTTTAATAATATGTAAAAGTGACACGTCATGATGATGTGCGTACGAGCACATAACAAAAACATAATAGTTTAACGTAGGACGGAACACTTAAAGCTAAGATCAATTTCGTAGGCGCTCCAACAATGATCATGTTAAAATTAACAATTTTGCTTTGAAAATAATATTGTTATATTACTTGAATTATATTTATTAATATGATTATACGGTACAGTTTTTTTTATTCACAAGGAAACCTAAGAATAAACCGAATTTAACATGCATGCTTGCCTTGCAAAAGAGGAAATATCGCGTTGCGTGGTGACAGTTCTAACCTTTTTTTTTTTGTTTCCGGAGTGGAAAATCCTCATGGATGTCCGCCGCTCTGGGGCGGGCGGCGGGGTCTGTCAGACTCTTACTGACTAAAAACCACCCCGGTGTTCCATCTCACACCTACGCCGGGTATCGCGGGAACGTACGATCCTTTTTTTTTTTTTTTACTGGGGGAAATCCTCGTGGACTAGCTCCGCCTGGGGAAAAGGCGGAGGGGCGTGCCGGACTCTTACCGGCTAAAACTACCCCGGTGTCTCCTCGCACGTGCGCGCGGGGCCGCGGGAATCCAAATTCTTCCGCAGCCCCACACTAGTGCTGGCCCGGTCTGTCCGGGCCTCGTCTCCTGCACGGGGTAGTGAGGTGTTTAACTACCCCATGCATCGCCTCAGAGGCGCGCGCCGACACCCGCGGGCGCCTCCGCCTCGGGTCCATCGAATAGGAGACGGGGACTTCCCCAAGTCCCTCGCCCCTGGACCCATTCATGGGGGCCGGAAAAGGGCGTTGTCCGCCCTTCTCCTGCGCCCGGTGCGCCTTCTGCGGCCGGGCAAGGGAGTTGAGATCTCCCTCTCCCGTTCCGCAGTTTCCTTCTGCGACATCACGTCTTCGCAGAAGGACACCACCGCGTCCCACGACTCTGCGCTACCGACCATCCTCCGCAATACGGCCGGCAGCGACAGATCGCCTCCTACTTCATTTGTGAGGACACGGCTCTGCTCCTCCCAAGCTACACACTCAGCGAGCGTGTGTTGCGCCGTGTCCTCCCCGCAATGGACGCAATGGTGGCACCGAGCGTCTGGCTCCCTGTCTATGCGGCACAGGTACTTGCCGAAGCAGCCGCGCCCTGACAGCACCTGCGTCACCCTAAACGACAGGGAGCCGTGCCTTCTCCCGAGCCAGTCGTCGAGTACTGGCTGGATCGCCTCGACGGTAGCGAGGCTGGCGGTAGGGCGCAAAAGCCTTTGCCGCCATTCCGCCACCAAGACCTGACGGAGCTCCTCTCGACGCAGCGCGATCTGCCGCTGCACCGGCCTTGAGCCCCGTGCCCGCTCTTCCTCGCGCCATCGATATAATGACGCGAGTACTTTCGCCTCTAGGTCCCAGGGCGGGGATCCGGCCAGGACGCAAGCCGCCTCGTAGGAAATCGTGCGGTACCCGCGGACGACTCTGACGGCCATCGCCCTCTGCGGTTTGCGCAGAATGGCGAGAGATCCGGCCGTCATGTCCATCGCCCACACAGGGGCCCCATCTCCATACAGGGCCATGGACCACACGATTCCCACGTACAACCGCCTGCAGGCGGTGCTCGGGCCCCCCAAGTTCGGAAGCAACGTTGAAAGCGCGCCCGCTGCAACCATCAGCTTGGGCGCCAGCCGTCAGAAGTGGGGCCCGAAGTCCCACCGGCTCACAGTATCCGGCGTAGAACAAGCCAGGTGGACAAAAGTCATTATCAAATTCCCAGAAATTTGTACTTTCTACCTGTAAACAACACCCCTAAACCTCTGATTCCAAGAATTGTTTACGTCTAACATTCCATATGGGTGAGTCATCGTTTATCAAAGTAAGGTAATTAGGTAAGTGCAGTTAAATAAATACGTCAGTTGCATTTTAGCGACACTTACACTAACATCTCATGGTGGTAGTTCTAATTTTGTGAAAAGTTTTAGTGATGGATTTTACTTCTGAAGGTATGTTAAATATTATTTTCTTATTAGAATCTTTTAATGTGTTATAAACATTCATAAAGTAGACTATCTCTGAATACTTAAAAAATTACCATGTTTTTCTTTGTTTTCGAACTTATCAGGCTTAGAAAAGCCATGTATCCTCTTGTATCCACTCTGAATTTTTGATATGTTTTAACTACATGCCTATAGACTATTATGTGACCTATTTTATGTAGCACACTTGAGTACAACATGTTTTTTTCTTTTTTTGTAGAAATGACTTACTCTATTAGTAAAATAGAGTTTTTCGAAGAGTGGCTTAAGCACGAAAAAGACGAAAGAAATGATCGTCTATTTCAATTTATTTTGTCTAAGTGTGATTTCTCTGATATCACTGAAGAATGTCAAAGGGAAATTAAGATGAAATTAGCCAGCATTTCTTCGAAAATTGCAACCAAGTGGGTGTCTTCAGCAAAATCAAAAGAGCGTTTCCTGAATAAGAATAAGTTGTGGCTGAAAGGCGAAAATATAGAATTCTGCTTACGATCGACTCAACCACAACCTTCTACTTCATCTGCTGATTTTTGTCGACCCGGAAGATCTAAAAAAGTTTTCGAAGATTCGTCTTTTAAAACTAAGAAACGTAAAGTTGCTGATCTAGTTGAATCGCGGAGTGTTGGAGAATTAATGACTGCTGCAGAGGTAGCTGCACGGTCCACTGGATATAAAAACGTTGCCAGAGTAATAAAGGACATTGGCGAAAATCCATCTTCTGCCAGTACATGCCTTCAACAACCAAGTGCTGTGCAAACTGATAGACCGCTAAGTAGTGACGAGGCATTAGCGTATTATATTGATTCAAAATCAACAACCCACTCATATAAACAAACTAGGAAGTGGACTATGAAAGTTGGGCATCACGTTTTTCCATCATATGATTGCATTGTAAAATCAAAAAAACTGTGTTATCCTTTAGAGGAGCACATTGATGTTACACAATCTCGAGCAGATATTGAGCTACAAGCCATTTTGAATAAAACAGCAGAGCGTTTGGTCGAAGCTCAGAGAGAAGTTATCACAAGTGTGCTTCCCAATACATCGTTTACTCTTATAAGTAAATGGGGATGTGACGGAAGTTCGGGTCATAGTGCTTACAAACAGAGATTTGCGAACAGCGAAGACACTGATGAGTTCCTTTTTGTTTATTCGTTCGTTCCTTTAAGATTAATTGACGAGGGTAACAACATTATCTGGCAAAATCCTCGTCCATCATCGACAATGTATTGTCGTCCAATTAAATTTATTTTTGCCAAAGAAACCCTGGAATTGACGAAAATCGAGACAAATAAGGTTTTGGAACAAATACACAACTTGGAGGCTACATCTTGTGATCTTGGTGGTTCTAAAATTTCTATTAAACACAAGCTTCTTCTTACTATGACTGATGGAAATGTGTGCAACGCTTTGACTGAGACAATTCTAAAAAGTTAATTAAACAGATTTTTAAAGTATAGCTCCGATTAAATGATAAAAATTGAAAACCACGAAATATGACACTAAATTGCGACGTTGCCACTCATAAGGTATAAACGCTCTTAAAGCTCATCGTAGCTCCCACTTTAGAGCCTCGACTCCAGTTGCAACCAAGACCTCCACAAACTCAGGAAGACTATTTTCAATTGGATTCATCGGATTCTGAATCTGATATTGAGAATTAGTTTTATTGTAAATAGATTAGTCTAGTGTTAGATTTCGATTTTTTGTATTTTTTAATGTTAGTCTAAGGTTGTATATTTATATTTGTATATTTAGATTTAGATTTTTTGTATTTAATATGTTAGTCTAAGGTTGTATATTTATATAGAATTAGCGTTGATATTTGCAGCGATTGAGATAATTTTATTCTTATTTTTTTTTCTGTATTGTAATCGTGTCATCATGAAATAATATATTTATACACCATCTCTATGCATTTTCTTTAAATAAAATATTATGGTACTACTAGCTATCCCCCGCATCTTTGGTTACTGCTCCACTCTCTTGGGTCGCAGCGTGATGATATATAGCCTATAGCCTTCCACCATAAATAGCCTATCTAACATTGAAATATTTTTTTAAATCGGCAAAGTACTTCCTGAGATTAGTGCGTTCAAACGAACAAACACACAGAGTTTTTAGTTTTATAATATTAATATAGGTATATAAATACTTAATTTATAGATATAGTTCCAAAACCATGAAAAAATATTTTTGTCCACTTGGCTTGTTCTACGCCGGACACTGTGCGGCTGTCGAGCACCAATCCCAGTTACTTCATGGTGGACTCGTCGGGCGGCGGCGCCCGCCGGGGGCCATGAAACACCATGGCCTCCGACTTGCTGAGGGCCACCTCCAGGCCTAGGCGACGTATGCGGCCCACCACCTGTGAGACCGCAGCTGTCGCCAGCAACGCTGCCTGCCTGTGCGAGCTCCCCCGGGCAGTGACCAGCGTGTCATCTGCATAACACGTCAGATCTACGCCCAGTTGGAGCTCGCCCCTCAGCACCCAGTCGTACCCGATGTTCCACTGGAGCGGGCCTAGGACCGAACCCTGCGGAACACCGCACGACATGCGGCGCTGGTTTCCACCATCACGTCCCACGTAGGTGACACACCTCTCCGACAGATAAGCCCCAACGATGTGGCGGAGGTAGGGAGGCACCCGATGATAGCGCAGTGAGGCTCACTTCTAACCTAACCTAGCCGTTTCGAATTTGACAAACTGTCTATTGTCTAAAGATTGTTTGCTGTAATAAATTATTTGATTACAGACCAAATGCCTTAAACTCAAACTCAAACTCAAAACTGTTTATTGCATTCATGTGTACATTTAGTTGTTACAATGACATTATTTTTTGTACAAAACAATAAACGTTGCTAAATAATATTAAATGTTGCTTAAGTCAGTATCGATTATGTAATGTGTTACATAGCTAAGTTATGACTAATATGTTAATATGACAAGCGTTATTAGCATAAATGATAATAGTGCAAGTAAAGGGGATAAATTGCCGTAAGTATTTTATACATACTTATTGTACAGCGCGGTCGCCAGCTGTAAGGCGGTGGCATGTTGCAGTGCCGGCGCGATACCGCGGACGCGCTGTGCGGCTGCGTGCCGTACTATATGTGTTGTTGTAAAGCGCGTCTGCCACCTGGAGGGCGGTGGCATGTCGCAGTGCCGCCATGCCGGCGCGATACCGCGGACGCGCTGTGCGGCTGCGTGCCGTACTATATGTGTTGTTGTAAAGCGCGTCTGCCACCTGGAGGGCGGTGGCATGTTGCAGTGCCGGCGCGATACCGCGGACGCGCTGTGCGGCTGCGTGCCGTACTATATGTGTTGTTGTAAAGCGCGTCTGCCACCTGGAGGGCGGTGGCATGTCGCAGTGCCGCCATGCCGGCGCGATACCGCGGACGCGCTGTGCGGCTGCGTGCCGTACTATATGTGTTGTTGTAAAGCGCGTCTGCCACCTGGAGGGCGGTGGCATGTTGCAGTGCCGGCGCGATACCGCGGACGCGCTGTGCGGCTGCGTGCCGTACTATATGTGTTGTTGTAAAGCGCGTCTGCCACCTGGAGGGCGGTGGCATGTCGCAGTGCCGCCATGCCGGCGCGATACCGCGGACGCGCTGTGCGGCTGCGTGCCGTACTATATGTGTTGTTGTAAAGCGTGTCTGCCACCTGGAGGGCGGTGGCATGTCGCAGTGCCGGCGCGATACCGCGGACGCGCTGTGCGGCTGCGTGCCGTACTATATGTGTTGTTGTAAAGCGCGTCTGCCACCTGGAGGGCGGTGGCATGTCGCAGTGCCGGCGCGATACCGCGGACGCGCTGTGCGGCTGCGTGCCGTACTATATGTGTTGTTGTAAAGCGCGTCTGCCACCTGGAGGGCGGTGGCATGTCGCAGTGCCGGCGCGATACCGCGGACGCGCTGTGCGGCTGCGTGCCGTACTATATGTGTTGCTGTATAGCGCGGCTGCCGGCTGGAGGGCGGCGGCATGTCGCAGTGCCTGGCGCAGTGCCGGCGCGACACCGCACAGGCACTGTGCGGCTGCGTGCCGTACGCGCTGCAGCCGCAGTTCGTGCCAGCATCTGTGCCCACCTGCACGCTCAACGAGCTCGGCTGCCTCAACAAACATAGAGGTAATTATCGAACTGGTGACCAGCTGCTTGACACCCAAACTATTACTTTTGACAAACGTAATAAGTATACCTACTTACGCAATGCAAGGGACATCGACGGGCAATCTGTTACCATGAATTCAGCACATGATTTTATTTAAATAAATAATAAATCCCACAAGTGTTCGAATTTATGTCGGTTATTAAAAAAAAACACATAATTCTACTATGGTAACAATTTTCGTGTGTATGTCCTTTACACCCCATATACTTGTCGTAGAGAAGTTCATGTACGTGTACCCGGGCGAGGACGCGCACCCTGCCCTGAGCCAGGAGCTGCAGGACGCGCTGGACTGCCCCGACTGCCTCGTGCTGTGCCGGCGGCAGCTGTTCTCGGCAGCCGTGTCCTACTCCTTCTACCGCAACAAGACGCGCATATTTCGAAACTTTCTCTCGTAAGTTGTTGAGTTACCTATCTGCTATTTCTGTGGTGTAGGTACAGGTCACGGGCATAAATATATTACTATCAACAGCTAGCGCAATAATAAGTATCTGATTTCATGATTCATCTCCAAGATCTGTCGTCAAAATGACGGCAAATATATGTGATTATTTGTGGATGGCATAAACAAGTGGTAGCACAAATCTGTGACATCAAAGAAACACCAAAACTATCTGACGAGCCAAGCGACACCAAAATATAGGAGGCTGCATCGGCTTCAAATTAATTCGTGCCCGCAACCCGCTTCGATTGTGTCCGAAATCTCATCAAGTTCAGCTCCAGCTCAAGAAGTTATAAGCCGGACTCAGGTTAGTGCTCCTTGCTTACTATTCTGGATGAATTTGGTGTGTCATATCCAATTCCCTGTTTGCATCTAGCAAATCTATCTTACATCCCAACATTATATTTCACCCGCATAACAAAAAAGGTTTTACTTTTTCCTATAATACCTATTTGGAATGAAATCAATTTTACAATCGTTTTTATTTTAAAAGGATTGCTCAAATATTTTAAAAGTTATCGCATTTTTTATAACCACCCCGCTTTCTTTGTGGCCCAGTGTAGTCATCTAATAAGCTAATCGGACTGGCATATAACATGATCCTCCAAGAACAATTATTGTTTTCGGGCATTGGCGTCTGTGTTTAAGTACCTAGCTCGTTACACGGCCTCGATTGCCTTTTGATTAAAGACAATTAAGACTTAGGTAGGTAAGTAATTCGTGTTTAATATGTGATAGTGATGTTGCTAAGTCACAATAATTTGTTTTTATTTAAGTTTTAATTGTTTCAAAGGAAAAGATAAACCCATGTTATGAATTGTATGCCATTTCTCCTTTCCAGTGCAAACCTGACCCTGGTGAACTCGACGATGATTCGGCTGTTCTACAGCATCGACCACCAGGAGTGGTACAAGGTGGAATCTTTATCGCGCTGGTCAGAAACATTCGGTACGTTACCTTTAGTGTCATTTTACAAGCCGACTCTCTAGGCCTTCTTAGAATTAGGATAACTTGATCATAGTTTTGAGAGGGCTACACAGTGGCCGAGTTTTATTAATCAGTAAAAAGAGATCGGTAATAGTTACAGACATTGCTCTAATACATACCTTTCTACAACGAATCAAACTAGTGCATTATTTAACACTGTACTACAACAATTAAATTAACGCTGTTGGTACAATGTGTTGGTAGACCTTAAAAAAATGGTGTAATTTAACGTTAACTCTTACTTACAGTGAAGCTAAGTACTCAATGGATGGTGGTGACTGGTGTGTCGATCCTCAGCTACTCGGAACTCCTGTATCACGGCACCTTCCGATGGCTGCATCACTTCATACGACGCACCAGGATCGCCAACATGCAACCAGTAGCGACATCTATATAGCGCTTTAAGAGTTAACCGTGCTAGATTAACGCCATCTAGCCGTGACGTAATTAAACAAGCAACAGAATTAACTGAAATAATTCCAAGTTCCAAATAATAAAATAACGATATAGATGGCGCTCTAAGGTTTCAATTCGGGCTTGTGTGTAATAATTGTTTTGATTAGAGGTTTGATTTGTTTATTTTTGTATTCATTACAACGTTTTTGTATGAAATACCTAAATGGAATCTAATACTAATGGAATAATGGTGTTTACAAATACTGAAAGTAGGTAGATGCAATGATTATATGAAAGTAGACTGTTCACGTAGAATCAGCGAAGCAAAGAAAAAGTTCAGCGGATTTGTGGAAAGTTCTTGATATAATTTACCAGACTTTCGAAACATAATTAGGCTCCACGGGCACGACCAATAAGTAATGAGTGGCATGTGACATGGCATGGCATGTTGCGGCAGCACGGCAGGGCCGAGTTGGTGGTATCACCACCATACATCAGATGGAACACGCCCGCGTGGGCGAGGCTGTGCACACGATAACGTGACACGCTCCCGGCCTGGTTGGCGTCGTCACAATAAATACAAACCATACTTGTAGTGTTGAAATTTATTATACTCTAGTTGAGCGTGTGGCTTTTTCTGGTTGATAAAGATCCAAATTTTTGGGATGAAAAGTAACTACCTACTCTAGTCTACACTAAGTATATTATTACGTCCTTATATAATATAATACATATTTATTTATTTTCTCATCACAATATCCATACAAAATAATAACAAAAAACAATATTGTCCAGTCGGTTCCCTATCCATTTAAATAAAATTTTAAGACCTAATATAACTTGGCATACTTTTGTTTGTCCTAATAATATTTTCGCATAAATTATTTACGCATAACAGCTTACGCATAATTTCTCTAACCATAATAATGATTAAGCATAACATTGTAAAGCATACATTTTTTAAGCATAACACTCTAAAGCATAACTTTATTAAGCATAACATTCTAAAGCATAACTTTATTAAGCATAACAATAATAATATGGCGTAGTCGACAGAGCCCCGCTTCGCGGGGCCCCTATTTCTGTCTGCAGGGTTTAAAGGAACCTAACACGAAGGGGATGACGGGGGCTCGTTCGCTCGCTCCACTTGAGCCCCCGTCATCCCCTTCGAACCTAACCTGTCCGACTCGGGATGCCCAAATTCCCGAGCTCGCTTCGCTCGCTCTTGCATCCTAAGTTCTCATCGCCTTTTTACTAAATCGAGATGTGTTAGACCTTGGGGCAAAAATAAAAATACATAGTTAAGTTACATAATGCTATGTATAATAAATCATTAACGTGGAAATCCAAAATAAATACGTAAAAATAACTCAAATTTGTTTCCGTTATTTCTATTAATTGTATGCCTAAATATTATTATGCTATTAATCATTACGCCTAGTAACGTTATGCGAATTAAATTTATGCCAAAACAAATTAGCCTTCAAGATAATTATGCCAACTTAAACTGTATGCCAAAAAAAAATATGGCAAAGTATTATTATGGCAAAACAAATTAAGCCAAAATCGTTATGCCAAAGTATATTAGGAAAAAGAATATTATGCGAAAAGAAGGGATCCCTGTCCAGTCATGGGCTCAAAAAGAAATATTGTGGGAGACTGGTGCCTAAGCTAAGCCGAAGTCTGTATTTCGGGCCACCAGGTCTCCGCCCCAAGTACCTACATCATTTTATTATGGTTTCCCGTTGGCTAAAACTAGACAATTTGACATGTTATAGGAAGGAGTGTTCGTGTGTGAGTGTGAGTGATGAAAAAGTTAAAATAAAAAATAAAATAAAATAAAAGTTTATTTGCACCTTCAAAATTGACTTACGGAAACAGTTTTACAATAAAATAGGCCAAAAGGTAGTTACATTACTATACATGTAAGAGTTGCTACAAATACCTAAACTAAGATAACTTAATATCTTGTGTTATAGATATCAGCGCCCATCCTCATTTGCATTACATAATATTAATATACATTAGAGCCAGAAAGCTAAAATTTTATACTTAAAGTTTTATAATTTATATGTATTCCCGTTTTACAATTGACAAGAAAAGAAGCCTAATGGGTACAAATTTACAAAATAAACCAAGTAGGTGAATAAGACATTTTATGATTTGAAAAGAAAGAAAAATAAAATATAAATACCAACAATTATGATTGAGGTAAGTACTTATCACTAATAAGGCATTATTTAAGAGCCTGAAAATAATTTAGGTATGATTGCAATTGCGTGTTGTGTTGTGTGTGAGTGGGGTGTGTTAGGGTGTGTGTGTGTGAGTGGAGGTGGATGTGTGTGGGGGTCAAGATGTATGCGGTGTGTGTGCGGTTTGAAGTTTGTCTATGTAAGAGATGTATTTATGGCGTTAACCATACAAAATACTTGAAACTCACGAAGTATTTATGCAGGGATATGAAACAGTTTTTCAGTTTCGTCATATGTAAGTGATAGAAGCCAGCTGATCACTTTCTGTTTACACTCTCTCTTTGTCATAGGTTTTTTTTTTTTTGTTAGCTATGTTATACAGTCTCGGGCCCAGGAACAAGTTAAATCTTTGCGCAAAAGTTGTTCTACAAGGCACAGATTTACACAATTCTAACCGCCTGCTCTCTGTATTTTCTTTTTCAGTCAGGGTGTTAAGCCATACACTGGAATGTTGTCTCACAACTAATAATAGTACAAAAACTTTGCGAACCGTAAGTATTCCACTAATCCTGTACAGCTCAGTGGTAGAAAAATACCTGGGCTTGAAGTAACTAACCTTAAGCAAGACTCTTTGAGCGCGTTCAACAATTAAGTTATGCGTTTTGGCAGCACCGCCCCAGATAGTGATGTAATAAGTTATAACGGCTTGGCACAAAGAATAGTAAATAATTTTTAGTAAGTTAGTATTGGCTGAGTGTCTTGATTTTTTTAAATACATAGATAAGTTTTCTAATTCTGTTTGAGAGATTAATTATATGATTTCTAAAGTTCAAGTTTTTGTCAAATATAAGACCTAAATATTTCATAGAATCCACGGAAGATAAAGACGGACACGTGCAATTTACAGTTTCAGTATGACAAGTGTGAGCGATTAAGTGATGAGTTAGTTGAAGTGATTTACCAGGGTTGCGAATTGAGAAAGGGATGAATTTAGTTTTATCTGTATTTGACGACAGATGATTTAAGGCAAGCCATTTAGTGACCATGTTAAATCCATGTTGGGCCTTTTGGTAAACTTCATCCCAAATGTCACCATGGAATGTTAGGGTCGTATCGTCGGCATAGGAAATAATTTTACAGTTTTCGATATTAAGTTGTGTAAGCTCATTAATATAGACTATGAATAACGTTGGGCCAAGAATACTACCCTGTGGCACTCCATGGGTAACAGGCAGACTATCACTGACATAATTTGCGATTTTCACCCTTTGTGTTCTTCCGGATAAATAATCTTGCAGCAATTTCAGTTGATTTCCTCGAATACCGAGTTGATGTAACTTGTTAACTAGGGTGGGAATAGAAATCGTGTCAAAAGCTTTCGCCAAATCAAGAAAAATTGTGAGGCATTTCTTTGTGTTATCTATGGTTCGAATAATGTGATCAGTAAAATGGTTTAATGCATCTTCTGTGGACTTGCCCGATCGGAAACCAAATTGATGATTTGAAAGTAGATTATATTTTTCTAGATATTTTATTTGTCTTGTATTAATTATCCTTTCTAAATTTTTTGAAAGCGATGTTAGAATAGAAATAGATCTATAGTTAGTGACACGGTCTCCATCTCCACCCTTGAAGATGGGTCGTACTATGGACCTTTTAAGTGAGTCTGGAAACGTGCCCAGCTTTAAGCACATATTAAAGTTAAACGTAAGCGGGGGCACTATTTTATTTTTTATCAGTTTATGTATATCAGATGAGATTCCATCATCACTTGCAGCACAGTTACATTTCAAGCCAATGATCAGTTCAATTTCTGTTTTATCAGTGTCAAGTAGAACAAATGGCCCCTACAAATTGGTGCGTGAGAAGCTCCACCCATGGGCTCCCCCGCTGACGCAGAGTCTCCGGCCCCAGCTCGTGGAGGACGTGGTGAGCACTCTGTTCCCTTCTAGAGGGGACCATATCTCCCCGCCCATGGCTCCGCCTACTGCGGTGCTGAATGCGGACCACACCGCCGACGACGACGACGATGCTCCGGAGGTGACCGAGGTAGAGCTGCGAGTGGCGGTACGTAGGCTGAGTGCTAAAAATACCGCCCCAGGACCCGACGGCTTACCTGGGAAAGCCTGGGTCCTGGCCTCGGAGGCTCTCGGGCCTCGACTAAGGGGGCTCCTAAGCGCATGCATGGAGAGGGGCCAGTTCCCACTTCGTTGGAAGACGGGGAAACTGGTCCTCATCAAGAAGCCGGGGCGCCCAGCGGACTCTCCGTCCGCTTACCGGCCCATCGTGCTGCTCGACGAGGTGGGCAAGCTCTTTGAGAGAGTCATTGCAGACCGCCTCGTCGGGCGGCTGGTGCGGGTGGGGCCGGATTTGGCGGAGAGCCAGTTTGGCTTCCGCAGGGGGCGCTCTACGGTGGACGCCATCATGCGCGTGCGGGCCCTCACGACGGGGGATGCTGTGGCCCGGGGTGGTGTCGTCTTGGCGGTGTCTCTAGACATCGCCAATGCCTTCAATACCCTGCCCTGGAGTTGCATCAGGGAGGCACTCCGGTATCACCGGATGCCGACCTACCTCTGTCGTGTGGTCGAGGCCTATTTGACGGACAGGGCCGTCATCTACCCCGGTCACCAGGGAGTGTGGAACCGGCAAGAGATGTCGTGCGGTGTCCCACAGGGATCGGTCCTGGGGCCGCATCTGTGGGATATCGGCTACGACTGGGTGCTGCGCGCCGACCTCCCCAGCGGCGTCAGCGTGGTTTGTTACGCTGACGACACGCTAGTCCTGGCGCAGGGGAGGTTGCACCAGGCGGCGGCCAAACTAGCGACACGCGGGGTTGCGACAATCGTCGAGAGGATCCGGCAATTGGGACTCGAGGTGGCCCTGCACAAGTCCGAGGCCATGTGTTTTCATGGTCCTCGGAACACGCCACCGTCGGGTTCCCAAATAACGGTAGGAGGGGTTCACATCGGCGTCGAGTCGACGATGAAGTACCTGGGACTCGTCCTCGACAGCCGGTGGAACTTCGTGGAGCATTTCCGACGTTTGGCTCCCAGACTGGAAAGGGCCGGGGCTGCCTTAAAGCGGCTCCTGCCCAATCTAGGGGGGCCAAACGCCTCCTGCCGGAGGCTCTACGCGGGGGTCGTGCGGTCCATGGCCCTTTACGGGGCACCGGTGTGGGCGCGTTCCTTGAGGCGGCGGCCACCCCGCTGGTTGAATGCGCCCCAAAGGGTCATGGCCATCCGGCTGGTCCGGGGATACCGTACGGTCTCCGGTGAGGCGGCGAGCCTCCTGGCCGGATTACCGCCATGGGATCTGGAGGCAAAAGTCCTCGCGCACGTTTAGGAGTGGCGCGAGGAGGCGAAACGCCGGGGCGTAGCTCCGCTGCCGCGAGAAATCACGGTACAGCGGACAGAGCTCCGGCGGGATCTCAGGGCGGCATGGAGAGTGCGATTGTCGCAACCCAGCGCTGGGCACGCCACAATTGCGGCGATAAGTCCCCTCTTTGAGGAGTGGCTAGAGAGGCGCCACGGCGTCCTCACCTTCCGCCTGACGCAGGTCCTCACCGGACACGGTTGTTTCGGGAGGTTCCTGTTCCGGATAAGGCGGGAGGAAACGCCCGGGTGTCACCATTGTGTGGATCGCCCGGAGGACACGGTGGAGCATACGGTGGAGGTCTGCCCGGCTTGGGCGGAGCACCGCCGTGTCCTTGTGGAGGCGATTGGCGGTGGCGATCTCTCGCGTCCGGCCTTGGTCCAGGCCATGGTACGGAGCGAGAGGGCTTGGGAAGCCGTCACCTCCTTCTGCGAAGCAGTAATGTTCGCGAAGGAGGAGGCGGAACGCGTGAGGGAGAGGCAAAATTTGCGCCCTCACGCCCCTAGCCGCCGCAGGAGACGCCCTGGGCGTCGGGAATCGCAGGCCGATTCCCGGCCACCGTAGGCGCGGGCTTGCGAACGGCGAGCAATGGGCAGCTCGCCGTTCGATAAGGACCAGCAGGCTTAGCCAAGTTGACAATCTACAATCGATAACGCTATTAGAAAACTAGTCAAATGTATGGGAATGACATCATCTCAACGTTAAGTCACGTGGTCAGAACAAACGAATAGAAAATTCGTAGACAAGTTACAATCGTTCAAAATGTTAGAATGAAATGTGATCGTTTCCACAACGTTGATCGCTACATCCCGTAGATCCGTAGCCAAGTTACAGTTTTGACAAGTGCTAACGAAACGATGTCGTAGTTTTTGAACGACAGCTAAGCGATCGCCGAGACCCAATAGTAAACGATAAAAAAATGGCGTCTATTATGATACAGCTGTGTTGAGACCGAGAAGTGTTTTGTTTATTTACCATAGTTTTGAACTTTATTTACGATTTAGCATTTAAAATGCATACTTTAAATATGTTGTGGTGCGCTCATAATGAAGAAGTGTTGCTTAGACGCCGAAAAAGAGACGTAAATCGTCAGTGCATGGAGACAATACGCGAAATGCCGGAAACTTTATTTGTGCAGCAATTTCGCCTAGACAAAACTACTTTCCAAGCCCTTTGTCAAGAACTCCACCAAAATACATCGTTGAAAGGAACCAACGAGATTCCCCTAAAAGTTAAGGTAAGTGCATTAAGCTGACTAACGTACCTATAGTATTGGCAATTTTCCTAATACGCTATCATTTAATTTTTTTAATGTTTTGTTTTTGATAGGTGTTGTGCGCTCTTAGTTTCCTAGCCACAGGATCCTATCAGCGTATTGTCGGCGTCACTCAGCATCTTGCCCAACGCACAGCTAGTCGGTGCATCAGACAAGTTGTTGATGCGTTGAACCATCCTGCTGTCATGGCAAAATGGATTGTGTTTCCGAAAACACGTCAAGACAGAGCAATTCTAAAACAAGAGTGAGTAGGTACTTAACAAATGATTTAACAATATTTAATGCATGCATGCATGTAATGTAATTCAAATTAACCATTATTGTTTCAGGTTCCAAAGAAGATTTGGCCTGCCTGGTGTAATTGGGTGCATAGATTGTACCCACATAGCTTTGGTAAAGCCCAATGATGAAGAGCATCTTTTTTATAATAGAAAAGGGTATCATTCATTAAATGTTCAAATGGTAGATATTATATTTATCTAGAAACTCTATGGCATGTTAAAGCTAGACAAATCAATTCTTAATAAAAGTTTTATTTTCAGATCTGTGATACCAATCTTCTAATTTTAAATGTTAATGCAAAGTTTGGTGGAGCTACACATGATTCACATATATGGTCTTCTAGTAGAGTTGAATCATATATGCGTGAACTTCATCAAAATAATGAACAAGTATGGCTATTAGGTAGGTACCGTCAAACGGGGTGAATAGGGACGCAGGGGTGAATAGAGACGAAACTTTAGAAGGGATTTTAACCTTGAAATAATATGAAATGTAGCTGTGTGTACTTGGATTAAATTATTAATAAAACAGCTTTATTATTACAAATATAATGTTATTATTAAAACACAGACATTCCTAATAAATTGGTGGTGGCGTGCACGGTAGGTAGAAGGAAGGATTTTTTCAGTTATCCAATACTTTGTATTTGCAATTCACTCAATACCAACATTGTAGGTATTATTTGTTATAAAATACTTAACATAAATAATATCAATTATCTACACTTACTGTACATAAAATAATATTGGTTTCATTCTAACATTTCAAGTCCGTCTTAAAATAGGTTTTGTTTTAATACTATAAAAAGATCAATTAAATTAGAAGAAATAAAAATGATACAAACAATTTGTATATAATATAAAATTTTGGGAAGGGAAAATAAAACTGGATTAGAATAGCAAACAATTGAAATAAAAATTAATTGCTAGTCTGATATTGTTGGCAATTTGAAATGTCCGTAGCCCTCAGCTGAGACCACTATCAATACATTAAACATTTTAAGGTATAATATCTGTCGAAGGTAATGATGATAGTCTCAACTGTGGTAAAATTTCTATCAAATTGTCTACAGTACCAGCCAAACGACTTAAAA
The DNA here is from genome assembly GCA_937001585.2 of Brachylomia viminalis. Taxonomy (NCBI): domain Eukaryota; kingdom Metazoa; phylum Arthropoda; class Insecta; order Lepidoptera; family Noctuidae; genus Brachylomia; species Brachylomia viminalis. Next base: position 684,610 of record OW443307.2, on the reverse strand, counting down.
TCTGATTTTGATTTTCTTCCATTTCAATTCTTCTCGATTCCAATCGCAACCTTTCCATCTCCCTCTAGTGATAATTTTTTTCCCGGTCTGCCTCTAGTTGTAGCCGGCGATGCTCGACAGCCACGAACTCGCTCGTGGCTCGTTCGAAGGGCGTTTGTATCCGGCGTGTGCGTGCACGAAAGAGCCCGCGGCGTCGCGGCGTGGATGTGGTGGGCGACGGACTTGCCCGATGCCGCCGCCGCTGCGGAGCCCCCCGTGACGTGGATGTGGTAGGCGACGTCGCTGACGGCATCGGCGCGGACGCAGAGCCGGGCGGCGGCGCTAGCACTGGTGGTGGAGAATGGCGTGGAAGTTCTCCAGTGGGAGGTGGCAGTGAAGGACAGGCGGTAGATGCTGTTGTTGCTGAGAATAAATCATTACAGTCATATATTAAGATGTGCCCAAATGAATTATTTAGCCAAAATATTATATCTTTAAAATAAAATATTAAAAGGTACGTACCTTGTATATAATCAGTAGGAATAAAGTCCAATATAATTTCATTCCTGGCAGAAATTTGTGACATCTGTCCATACATATAGTCAGAATCTCTGGTTGGTGGTGGTAGAGAGTTTCTCTCTGATGGTAGGGCCTGAAAAATATGAAGAATTTAAATTAGAAATATTACACTTGTTTATAAAAGAAATTATAGTAATAAGCCAAGACCACAAGCAAAGAAAAAAGACTAACATCAAAGCCTCTCTCCTCAATTCCAGCTTGACCAATGACAGCATTCAAACCCATTATGCCCAACACTCTCTCTTCTGAAGCAGTGAGAGTTTGTCTGCTGCTTGGACCACCACCAGTACCAGAAGCCTCACAACGTATTGACAAAGCTTTTTTTTTTGTTTTTGTTTTCCAGTCTGCCCACACCTGAACATATTTATCTGTTAATTTTTGTCATGCATGTTTACATCAATCATTTTCTAGTCTATAAAGTAAGCTGATTGTTGTATGTACTTTATCTTATAGAATACCACGGAGCACAAAACCAGTTGTGGTTTTGTGCTCCGTGTAGAATACCTACAAAATGTTAATAATAGGAAACCATAAAACAATATTTTTACAGTGGTTTGTGTGAGAATCTTACTCTTTTCCATTTGTCCAATGGCTTTACAACTCCTCCACCAAGAGAGTTAAGTAACTCTCCTAGTTCCTGCCACAGTCGGTCAGCTTTGATTCGACCTTGAGGACCTTGCTGGGGCCTCGTTATATCGCCGTGGCTAGAAAGTAGAACATAAGTTAAAACCATTTCAGAGAAACAATGGGTCTATTGATTAAGTGAAGGGTCAAACACAATTGCGTACCTATCACGTCATTGTTTATGTTTCAAACTTTCAAGTGCCTGAGTAAGTATGATAGATTTTCAAATAACAAAGGAAGATATTTACGAAATAATTAATAATTAACGTACCTTTCCATGAATTCCAGTAAAGCTGCGAACTGTTCTGGACTTGCTCGAGATCTAGATTCCATCCTATAAAAGTTATCACTTCATTTAAGGTATCTTTCAGTCATAAGCAGGATCATATTATAACACTTCTAGACATAGTAATGTTTAAAATTACATTCCACACTGTGATATTGTAACAAACCAATTAAAAGAAGAACTTTACCTTATATCGCTAACTTATAAAAAATTATATCACGTATAACAATTATTTGCCCGCGCACTAAGTACAGTAGGTACCGTACCCAACAACTGTGACTTTGACGTTTGTAGGAACGCTCACCATAGACTAAAGTATAGGTTTTTTCTAATAACGTTGTAGAACGAGCGATCGACTCAGTCGTGTCAACATGGCTACCAACTTATCGTTTTCTAAGATCGCTTACGCCAAGGCGTTAACGATTGTAGAAAGAGATTCGATACGAAGCGTTTGTAACTTGGCTAAGCCTGCAGGCCCGGGTCGACGGCGCGTTGTGTTCCACGCGCGCCTCAAAGAGATGTCAGCACCAATGACGGGGTTTGCTAGAACCGATGCCTGCTAGGGTTGCGGAAAAGTCCAAGAGGGTTACCGTGGCCCCTGGCACAGGCAACTGAAGGAACACGGGTGGGTTTTAGTCAGTAAGAGTCTGACACGCCCTTCTGCTCTGCCCAGAGCGGGAGAAGTTATTTGATGATTTCCCAAGTAGAACAAATGAATAGGGTATATGCATGTATTTATTTAATATTTTTAATTCATTGTTTACACCGCTATAACATAGTAAAAAATATAAATACTGTTTAAAAAATGCTGCAATTAAGTTAAAAAAAATTTTTTAAATAGAGAATCATTTGGAGCTGTTTAAACGCCGCCATTTTCGCGCGCTCTGTTGATGACGTCAAATAATACTATGTCCAGTGACAGTCCCACAGAGTACTTTTTTTGACAGTCCAGGAGTAGTAGTAGTGTTCTGTGGTCCAGTCCATTGTTTACTATGTGTTCTCGTTATTAAATGATTTCTAATCTCACTAGTATGCTAAAATTACAATAAATGAAATCACAACACACACGATAATATTAGGTTTTCTAACCAAAAGCCTGCAATGCTATACAAATGTAAGCAAAACGAACTTGTTGACATCACAGACTCAAGGAACTTAAAAGCAAAGAGTACAGAATAAAATTATGAGCATAAAAGTTTCTTGCACAGACTATAATTATAGAGAACTACGTTGTTGACATACTAGTATGTGACGTAACGTTTCGTGTTATCCATTGGTGTTGCGTTTTACAAATTTGAATTTCCCGCGCTTAATTTGCACTTTTATTTATTAATTTTAAGTAATTAATAAGATATTACTTACTAAAATAATGATTTAGTTCAAATGTCCGGCCAATAAAGATACGTAATAAAAATATTTGAACCAAATTTAAATCACATGCATATTCCCTATTGCTAGCTAAAGACGACGTGTGTGAGTGTTGCCAAACATTGGATGTGGCACTGTGAAGTGATCCAGTTGGAGGCGTGATTTTATTAGCAAAGTTTTCCCTTATAGTAGCAAAGAATTTATTGGCCGCATTGACAGATTCATGCGGTGTTGGCTCTATTAAAAGCAGATCTAATGAGTTATCTTTTTTTACTTTTCTATTTGTTATATTATTTACAGCATTCCATATATGTTTACTATTTTACCCGCTTCTCTGAGTAGATTTTTTTCATATTCACGCTTTAATTTCTTTACCAGGTTATTATAGAAATTTCTGTATCTCTTCTAAGTGATTTCGAGCATACGTTATCAGGATTTTGTTTCAATCTTTTGTGCATCCGATCCCTATTCCTAGTACACCGAATGAGTCCAGTTGTTATCCAAGGTTTCAGAATTCTGTTTCTATTCGTTACATTTAGTATTTTTGTGTTTATCTGTATGATATAAGTAATTTCAGATATAAATATGTCCATAGCCTCATTCGGGTTAACCGCGTTAAAAATTTTATGTAAAGTGAAGATGATCACAAGCTAACTTTATTGCCTCATAGTCTAGTTTCATTATTTGTTTTTTATTGGTTTACTTACGTTTTTAACTTTAGCACAGCACAGAATAGGTGCATGATCCGTAATATGGGTTTCAATTATAAACGTACTTACATGTATATTCGATTTCAAAATTACATGATCTAGACAACTATTTTCACGTGTGGGTTTATTGAATGCTGGAAGAAAGCCATTTAGAGATAGAAGATCGAAGTAATCAGACAACAAACGATCCGAGCTGTTTGCAGCAATATTTATGTTAATGTCGCCTACAATTATTATATTCTTGTAAGATGATAAACCATCTATAGTTTTTTGTAAGGACATTAAGAAATTATTTATATTTTTGACACAGAAGGGACGAAATAGTGCACTAACAGCTACATCATAATTCGTTTTAATCAGTATGCAGTTTGCCTCTTGTATGACGGGTTCTTCAAGAGAGGCTTTTGTATTATTTTTTATGTATACTACAACCCCACCATTCTTGTTATAGTGCAAGGATGTGGACAAACATGAATAGCCATCGAGGATAGGAAGATTACGAATGCACAACATCCAACACTCCGAAAGAACAATAACGTCTTGTTCAAATTGAAACCTCTGAAGGAGGATATTCAAACTATCAAAGTTAGCATTAAGACTACGAATATTTTGCGATAATATTTTTAAGTAGCAATTTGGTTGTTTCAGAATACATGCACAACTCTCAGGTTCACAAGACACGGTATCGGATATCGAATAGTTGTCGATCTCATTTATTAAATCTTTATCGAATTTTAAAATGATATTTTATCAAAGGAGACAACATAAGGGCTTTCGAGACCATCTAGTGATGGGCTGGGAGGAGTTTTACTTAGCAAGTACTCTGATAGTACCAATAATTCAAGTATGATATTTATATAAATTGTATGATAATTTATAAATACCATTTGTTGGCCAGCGTAAATCGCCTGTTAGTCCGTAAGTAATCATTTAAGAAATCCATACAAAATAATAACAAAAAACAATATTGTCCAGTCATGGGCTCAAAGAGAAATATTGTGGGAGACTGGTGCCTAAGCTAAGCCGAAGTCTGTATTTCGGGCCACCAGGTCTCCGCCCCAAGTACCTACATCATTTTATTATGGTTTCCCGTTGGCTAAAACTAGACAATTTGACATGTTATAGGAAGGAGTGTTCGTGGTGAGTGTGAGTGATGAAAAAGTTGGAGCGCGCGAGCGTGTTAAACTGTTAACTGAATGCCATATACTATGTGTTTCTGGTAGATAAATATAGACCGAATGCGTTGACTATTTTGGGATAAATAGTACATTTTCGGTTGTGTCATAGTCAAGAGTCGTAAGCCATCCATTAAGTATTTTCTTACACAGGTGTTTTGTGAGTGGAAAGATGTTTGAAGAAAGATCTTTGTTTATTTTGCTATAGACGTAGCCCCCAAGAAAACAGAAGAATCGTTTGGAGAAACAAGTTGTAAGTGTACCAGCGGCGGACCGGTCGACGGGGTCGTAGCGCCTTTTACCGAGCATAGTCGTAGGACTATAAGTGAGAAGTGCGTTTTCTTTGAGGGTAGTCTGTCGAATGAATAGTTGGCGTACCGTGAGAACCCCACTTTCCCGGTATAGGTCGGTTGTGGGGTATCGGACCGGTCGAAAAGACGATACTTTTAAGATCGCTATCTGCGCCCTTTCAAGTTGAATTAGAGTCGATTTAGGTGCGCCACCCCATGTTGTTATGCAATAGGTTAACAAAGACTGACAAAGTGCGTAATAGACCGTCTTCCTAAGGCCTTCACCCGCCACGTGTCTTAGGTTCTTATGCACATAAATTAATTTACGAACTCTAGAGGTAAGTGTGTCGATGTGTGGACAAGCAAGGATCCAACATCACCCCAAGGTATTTTATAGAGTTTGTTCTCTCTAAGCAGGTGCACGTGCAGGCTGTGCTGTAGGGGGTGGGGCATTTATGTGCGATGATAAAAAATAGAAGCGCTAGACTTTGAGAACCTGTTCGCATAGCAAAATTAATATATTTTGTTTTGTCCGCATTCAGGGTAAAGACGTTGTCATGCAACTATTTAGACACCTTATTCAGGCCTGATTGAGCACTTTCGAAAACGCTATGCCACGTGGTAGAATTAAATATTAAGGCAGAATCGTCAGCAAATGTGAAGATTTTGACTTTGTCTAGATTGAGCGCATGCAGATCGTTAATATAAATTAAAAATAGAGTAGGCGCGATCACACTGCCTTGGGGAACTCCGTGTGTGATAAATTTCTCGGAGCTTATGTGATTTTTATCTTAACAGTCTGTGTACGGTCTATAAAGTAGTTTTTAAAAAGCTTTAATTGCATTCCCCTTATACCCGTGCTCTCCATCTTCTCTATATGGATGGACGTAGAGACGGTGTCAAAGGCGTTTGCCAAATCGAGAAAAATACCCAATACCTTCTGTTCACCATCCAAGTTCCTAGCGATGTGGTCTGTTAAGTTATTGACTGCATTAGAAGTTGATTTACCGGCACGATACCCATATTGGTATGGAGATTTATTTATTTCATTTTATTTATTTATTAAACTTACACACACTATCTTTACAGGATGACCCCAATACAATAGTGGTTTCACAAATAACACGAAATAAAATGAAAAATCAACTTACGCCTAATACTTAAAAATCTAAACTTGAAAAAGGTAGGAAGATAAGAAAAGATAGGAGTTTATTGTTCATAATGCGCTCGAGGATGTTGGATAACGCAGACAGTCTAGCAATGGGTCTATAGTTAGTTACTCGGTCTCTATTCTCACCCTTATAGACAGGAGTAATTACTGATTTCTTAAAAACCTTCGGGAATTTACCAGTTGCGAGGGCCAGATTGCAGATGTGTGTCAGGGGCGGAACTATGATATTTTTGAATTGTTTAATTATCCTAGTAGATATACCATCCAAACATAATGACATAATGAGTCCTTCAACCTCATCCGTCAGTAGGAAGCAGCACCATTGAGTGTGGGCACAAATAACCGTCGGTGTAGCTTTTGTGTGTATTTGGTTGAGTACCTTGTATTTTCTCAGCTAGGCTTCTGCCAATAGTAACAAAATAGTTATTCACAAATTCGACTGATTGGTCTGGCGTGGGTGAAAGTGTGAGCAACTGTGTTGGGGGTTCTTTAGTTTTAGTTCTATTCGTAATTTTGTTGATTGCCTCCTAGAGTTCTGTACAATTTTGGCCGGCATTTTTTATCTCGGTTTGTTCGTGTTTGTTTCTTATTTTTTTAGAAGATAGTTACAGAAGTTTCTGTAGCGAGTGTATGATACTAAAAGGGTAGTGTCATCTGGCGACGGTTTTACCCTCTTGTGCATATTATCTCTATGCGTCATGCAGCCGAGATGTCCTGGTGTGATTCACGGCTTTATAATATTAGCCAGCTAGCTCCGCCAATGGTACTATTCCCTTACAAGAGGCTACCTAACAATATCAAGTCAACGGTTCCTTCGTGATGGGGACTTGGTAACACAGAATCGGGCTGGATGAATATGATTATTTGTGCCCACACTCAATGGTGCTGCTTCCTACTGACGGATGAGGTTGAAGGACTCATTATGTCATTATGTTTGGATGGTATATCTACTAGGATAATTAAACAATTCAAAAATATCATAGTTCCGCCCCTGACACACATCTGCAATCTGGCCCTCGCAACTGGTAAATTCCCGAAGGTTTTTTACGAAATCAGTAATTATTCCTGTCTATAAGGGTGAGAATAGAGACCGAGTAACTAACTATAGACCCATTGCTAGACTGTCTGCGTTATCCAAGATCCTCGAGCGCATTATGAACAATAAACTCCTATCTTTTCTTATCTTCCTATCTTTTTAAAGTTTAGATTTTTAAGTATTAGGCGTAAGTTGATTTTTCATTTTATTTCGTGTTATTTGTGAAACCACTATTGTATTGGGGTCATCCTGTAAAGATAGTGTGTGTAAGTTTAATAAATAAATAAAATGAAATAAATCAATCTCCATACCAATATGGGTTTCGTGCCGGTAAATCAACTTCTAATACAGTCCATAACTTAACAGACCACATCGCTAGGAACTTGGATGGTGAACAGAAGGTATTGGGTATTTTTCTCGATTTGGCAAACGCCTTTGATACCGTCTCTACGTCCATCCATATAGAGAAGATGGAGAGCACGGGTATAAGGGGAATGCAATTAAAGCTTTTTAAAAACTACTTTATAGACCGTACACAGACCGTTAGATAAAAATCACATAAGCTCCGAGAAATTTATCACACACGGAGTTCCCCAAGGCAGTGTGATCGCGCCTACTCTATTTGTAATTTATATTAACGATCTGCATGCGCTCAATCTAGACAAAGTCAAAATCTTCACATTTGCTGACGATTCTGCCTTAATATTTAATTCTACCACGTGGCATAGCGTTTTCGAAAGTGCTCAATCAGGCCTGAATAAGGTGTCTAAATAGTTGCATGACAACGTCTTTACCCTGAATGCGGACAAAACAAAATATATTAATTTTGCTATGCGAACAGGTTTTCAAAGTCTAGCGCTTCTATTTTTTATCATCGCACATAAATGCCCCACCCCCTACAGCACAGCCTGCACGTGCACCTGCTTAGAGAGAACAAACTCTATAAAATACCTTGGGGTGATGTTGGATCCTTGCTTGTCCACACATCGACACACTTACCTCTAGAGTTCGTAAATTAATTTATGTGCTTAAGAACCTAAGACACGTGGCGGGTGAAGGCCTTAGGAAGACGGTCTATTACGCACTTTGTCAGTCTTTGTTAACCTATTGCATAACAACATGGGGTGGCGCACCTAAATCGACTCTAATTCAACTTGAAAGGGCGCAGATAGCGATCTTAAAAGTATCGTCTTTTCGACCGGTCCGATACCCCACAACCGACCTATACCGGGAAAGTGGGGTTCTCACGGTACGCCAACTATTCATTCGACAGACTACCCTCAAAGAAAACGCACTTCTCACTTATAGTCCTACGACTATGCTCGGTAAAAGGCGCTACGACCCCGTCGACCGGTCCGCCGCTGGTACACTTACAACTTGTTTCTCCAAACGATTCTTCTGTTTTCTTGGGGGCTACGTCTATAGCAAAATAAACAAAGATCTTTCTTCAAACATCTTTCCACTCACAAAACACCTGTGTAAGAAAATACTTAATGGATGGCTTACGACTCTTGACTATGACACAACCGAAAATGTACTATCTATCCCAAAATAGTCAACGCATTCGGTCTATATTTATCTACCAGAAACACATAGTATATGGCATTCAGTTAACAGTTTAACACGCTCGCGCGCTCCAACTTTTTCATCACTCACACTCACACGCGAACACTCCTTCCTATAACATGTCAAATTGTCTAGTTTTAGCCAACGGGAAACCATAATAAAATGATGTAGGTACTTGGGGCGGAGACCTGGTGGCCCGAAATACAGACTTCGGCTTAGCTTAGGCACCAGTCTCCCACAATATTGCTCTTTGAGCCCATGACTGGACAATATTGTTTTTTGTTATTATTTTGTATGGATTTCTTAAATGATTACTTACGGACTAACAGGCGATTTACGCTGGCCAACAAATGGTATTTTTAAATTATCATACAATTTATATAAATATCATACTTGAATTATTGGTACTATCAGAGTACTTGCTAAGTAAAACTCCTCCCAGCCCATCACTAGATGGTCTCGAAAGCCCTTATGTTGTCTCCTTTGATAAATATCATTTTAAAATACGATAAAGATTTAATAAATGAGATCGACAACTATTCGATATCCGATACCGTGTCTTGTGAACCTGAGAGTTGTGCATGTATTCTGAAACAACCAAATTGCTACTTAAAAATATTATCGCAAAATATTCGTAGTCTTAATGCTAACTTTGTTCATTATGCCCTTCCTGGCTTTGTCCTTATCCGTAATGATAGAACTGGGAAGGGTGGTGGTGGTGTTGCCATTTACTTGCGTACTGATATTCCTTACAAGATTATTAGCTCATCACCATCTTCCTACTCGGGATCAGCGGAGCATCTGTTTCTAGAAATTGCCTTGCGTCACGCTAAAATGCTACTCGGAGTCCTTTACAGTCCTAACCTCAGTATTGATTACTTTGACTCTTTTGATTCGCTTTTAAATGATTTCTGTCCCTCTTATGACCACGTAGTATTAATGGGCGATTTTAATACTTGCCTTCTTAAAAACGACAGTCGTACTCATAAACTTCAATCTCTTTTATCTGCTAATAACCTTAGTATTCTGCCTCTTTCTGCTACACATCATTTCCCTAATTGCACCCATTCTCTGTTGGACCTGATGATTGTCTCTAACTCTAATAATGTAGCTGTCCACGGACAGCTCAGCGCTTGTTTTTCTTACCACGACCTCATCTTTATGTCCTACAGGATTCGCCCTCCTAAGCGTAAGCCGCAATATATTTTCCTTCGGAACTATAAGGGCATTGATCTGGAGGCATTACTGCGTGATGCTGATATCATTGACTGGACGGACGTCTTGGAGAGCTCATGTATCAACGATATGATTCACCATTTTTGCAGCTCTGTTCTCAGCCTTTATGACCGGCATGCCCCTATCCGTCGAGTCAAAGTCAAATATGTTCCGGCTCCTTGGCTTACTCCTGCCATTAAGGATGCGATGGCAAGTAGGGACAGAGCCAAAAGGAGGTTAAAACGCTGTTCTTCCGAGCGCAACTTGAATGCGTATAAAGTGCTGCGTAATCGCTGCAGGCGTATGTGTAGAGATGCAAAGAGACGGTACTTCCATAATTCTCTCGACAACCGCAACTCCTCTGAAGTCTGGAAGTTTCTTAAAACTGTCGGCATTGGCAAGTCTCCAGTCGTTTCCAGTAATGACACTGACGTGTGTGCTCTTAACAAACATTTCTCACATCCCCCTGTTACTTTGGATCTGCACGGTCTGCTGGTCTGCACGTTGGAACTACATTAAATAAGCTTTCTTGTTTGCCAGTGCCGCAGTGTTCTTCTTTTGAGTTGAGGCCAGTGAGTGAAATTGAGGTCAAAAAGTCCATTTGTGCTATCTCCTCTACTGCAGTTGGTAACGATAATCTTTGCACAAGAATGATTTCTCCTATCCTCTCCACACTACTTCCCGTCTTGACCCACATTTTTAATTTTTTCCTTGTTTTCTTGTACTGTCCCTGAGGCCTGGAAACAAGCTCATATCATCCCCTTACCCAAAATTCCTAAGCCGGTCTCACCCACCGATTTCCGCCCCATTTCTATTCTCCCATATCTCTCTAAAGTTCTTGCACATATCGTTCATCAACAACTTTCTGCCTTTCTATCTACAAATGACCTACAGAGTCCTCTTCAATCTGGTTTTCGACCTGGTCATAGCACAATAACGGCTCTTTTGAAAGTTACTGATGACATCCGCTGGGCTATGGATCACAAATCTCTTACTTTACTTGAACTTCTCGACTTTAGCAGTGCCTTTAACTCTGTTGATTTTGACATCCTTCTAGGGATCCTTAAATCTTTAAATTTCTCCTCTTCCACCATTAGTTGGTTTGACTCCTATCTTAAGGGCCGCTCGCAGCGGGTTCGTCTCGGCGAGGCATCTTCTGATTGGTGCTCTCTTTCCGCAGGTGTGCCTCAAGGCGGCGTTCTCTCTCCTCTTCTTTTTTCTATTTTCATTAACTCTATCACCAGTGTCATCTCTTCCTGCTTCCATCTCTATGCCGACGACCTGCAGCTCTACAATCATTTTTAAGGGAAGATGCAGAAGCAGCCGTGTCTGCCATGAACAGCGACCTGGATTTGATTAGCGAGTGGTCGCGGTCTTTTGGACTGCAAATCAACCCTAAGAAATCCCAGGCCTTGATTATCGGCGGCAGGTATATGCGGAATAGGCTCGATGTTGAGTCGCTGTCTCCACTCTGTCTGAATGGTGTTCAGATTGAATACGCACATACGGTCAAAAATCTGGGGGTGACCATGGATTCATATTTATCATGGACTGCCCATGTTGCTCAAGTCAGTCGCAAAGTGCATTACACATTCCATTCGTTGAAATGTCTCCAGAGCGTCTTGCCCTTGAACACCAAAATCTCTCTTGCTCAAACTCTCATTCAGCCCATCATAGATTATGCCGATGCCTGTTATTTGGATGGCACCGAGGAGCTTTTAAATAAACTTGAGCGTTTGCAGAATATATGTATTCGTTTTGTTTTCAACCTTAAAAAGTATGATCACGTTTCCTACTTTCGCAAAATACTCAAGTGGCTCCCCATTCGACTTCGCAGGAACTCTCGGATATTGTGTCTGGTATTCAACCTCCTTCACATCCCTAAAACGCCATCCCATCTGCGGGAGCGTTTTTCCTACGCCCGACCTTCAGATGCGCCTTGCAGGTCGCATCTTAGAAACCTCCTTAAGTCCCCTCCCCACTCCACCGACTTTTACTCCTACTCCTTCCCTGTGCACGCGGTGCGGTTGTGGAATTCACTTCCGCCTGACATTAGGGACTGCCAAACTGTTGCAGTTTTTAAAAGAAGAGTGAAAGAACACTATCTTTCCACTTCGTCATAGTTGCGTATATATTAATATTCTAGTGTTATTTATTTTAGAAGTATGTTTGTATGTATGTATATTCTCATATTATTTGTTTTATTTTATTAAGTGAATTTTTATGTATTTAATTTTCTCTTTTACTCTTACACACCCTGTCTACATCTCTAAATCTACTATCCTATCGCAGGTATGCTGGAAGAGATTTCATTAGAAATAAGCATCACCTTTGTACCTATTTTTCTGTTATTTTCTTCTTGTCTGTTTATATAAGTGTGTACATAAATGGTTAAATAAATAAAAAAAAATAAAAAAATTACTTTGATAGTTTGAATATCCTCCTTCAGAGATTTCAATTTGAATGTGACATTATTGTTCTTTCGGAACATGAATATCCATCATTCATGTTTGTCCACATCCTTGCACTATAACAAGAATGGTGGGGTTGTAGTATACATAAAAAATAATATAAAAGCCTCTCTTGAAGAACCCGTCATACAAGAGGCAAACTGCATACTGATTAAAACGAATTATGATGTAGCTGTTAGTGCACTATTTCGTCCCTTCTGTGTCAAAAATATAAATAATTTCTTAATGTCCTTACAAAAAACTATAGATGGTCTATCATCTTACAAGAATATAATAATTGTAGGCGACATTAACATAAATATTGCTGCAAACAGCTCGGATCGTTTGTTGTCTGATTACTTCGATCTTCTATCTCTTAATGGCTTTCTTCCAGCATTCAATAAACCCACACGTGAAAATAGTTGTCTAGATCATGTAATTTTGAAATCGAATATACATGTAAGTACGTTTATAATTGAAACCCATATTACGGATCATGCACCTATTCTGTGCTGTGCTAAAGTTAAAAACGTAAGTAAACCAATATAATATAATAAGTTTTTATTTATTTTCTCTCACAATGGTTTTGTAGCACTTAACAGTTTTGAACAAATTATATAAATTCACATTGTGAGAGCTGGTGCCTGAAGTAGGTTTTAGAAAAACCTGTATTACAGGTCACCAGACCCCACTTAGTGGCATCATACAAATAAATAGGCAGGTAACATGTATTTCTACTAAACAATTAAAACAAAAAATAAATATAAAAAAGAAAGAAATTAACTAACACAACAAAAGCAGTCTAAGGGTGTGTGGTGAATGTGTCAGTAAATGGTGGTGAATGTGTACTTGAATGGTGGTTAGTGTGTAGGTGAATGTGAATGGTGGCAGGTGTATGTGAATGGTGGTGAATGTGTAGGTAATTATTTGAATACAAGTTTTATTTAATTGAGTGGAGCAATTTCTCTGTGTCCTCATAGGAAAGAGCTTTCAAGAAGTCAGTTACTTTTTGCTTACAACTGGGTTTGTGTAGTAAATAAATATTTTGATCCTTGTTAATAACATTATACAGATAATCCCCTAGGTAACAGAAAAAATTGTGGGATTGCCGTAATCGGAAAAATTTTGTATTGCATACAGTACCTTTCCGTCGTTTATCTTTCAATAGATCCGAATCATAAACTAGCTGCGAGTGCTTTTTGAGGACCGTTTGCAGAACGAATGTTTGTCTTATAGACAGTACATCCCACTTTTTGTATAAGTCGACTGTAGGAAATCGGAAGGGAAGACCCGCAGCAACCTTGAGTATAGCACGTTGAGCTCTTTCCGCCTCTATCAAGTGCGTTTTAGCAGCACCTCCCCAGGAGATGATGCAGTAGTCAATAAGCGACTGACATAAGGCATAGTATACCATCTTGATGGTACGAAGGTCGGCTACATGTTTTAGGGTCTTAAATATGTAAATGAGTTTGCGTAATCTCGTTACCAGGATGTCTATATGAGGTTTGAAGCTGAGGAATTGGTCTAATGTAACTCCAAGGTATTTAATGTTATGAGTCCTTTGAAGGGGAGGACAAGCGCAATACTGGGAGGTTGACCAACACGTGTGAGCCGTTATAGACAGTGAAAGTGGGGGTAGCACGTTCGATCGATGTGCAAATGCCACGTATTTAGTTTTTGTGATATTAAGAGTCAGCACATTATTCCGTAACCAAGCAACAACCGCGTTAAGCCCCTCCTGAGCAACACCAAAGACCCCTTCCCAGCTATCACCACTAAAGAATAGAGCAGTGTCATCGGCGAATGTAAAAATTTGACCATTACTCAGGTGAAGCTGGCACAGGGCGTTGATGTAGATCAAAAAGAGGGTCGGTCCGAGTATACTGCCCTGAGGCACTCCAAAAGTCACTGGCTCTTTGTTACTCACCATACCATCAATTCTAACTTGCTGTTTCCGGTTATATAGGTAGTCCCGGAATAATTGTAGGGGAAGACCTCGTACTCCCATGTTTTCCATTTTGTGCAATAAGTGTGGGACAGAAACTGTGTCGAAGGCTTTTGCCAAGTCCAGAAACACCGTCAGACAATTCCTCTTTTTATCCAAGTTCGTTATGACCGAGCTAACCAATTCATGTACCGCGTCATTGGTAGACTTACCGCGCCGGAACCCAAACTGGGAAGAAGAAAGGAGGTTGTTAACCTCGAGGAACTTAGTCAGCCGGTCATTCATTAGGCGTTCCAGAACTTTTGAGAGCGTTGGAAGAATAGAGATGGGTCTAAAGTTGTTGACACAGTTCCTGTCACCACCTTTGTGTATGGGTTTTAAAATTGCCGATTTAAACGCCTGCGGAAATGTCCCTGTAGATATGGCGAGGTTGCAGATATGGGTGATAGCGGGGCACAGAAAGTGAGCATATCTTTTCAGTAACCGGCCCGGGATCTGGTCACATCCGACAGCACAATTATCCCTTAATCCTTGAACGAGTTGCATGATCTCAGACTCGTCCGTAGGGAGCATGACCAAGGAATGAAGAGGAGCGGTTTCCGTGAGATGATCAGCTTTGTTTCTGGGAGGAAAAGAATGAGAAGTGATATTTTGCTCGGCTAGGTTGCGTCCAACGTTTGCAAAGAAACTATTGACCTCGTTGATATCTTTGGTCGGGTTGTCGCTTGAGATGAGACAGGAGGAGTGATCTGTTGCCCTTTTGGAGCCACTAATCTGCTTTATAACATCCCATAGCTTCTTTTTGTTGCCACTTGCGTTCTCAATCTCTTGCTTTTCATAGTTTCTTTTAGCTTTCTTCAGAAGTGAAGAGCAAAAGTTTCTATAACGCTTGTATGTTGTGTGAAGTATTTCGTCACTTGGGTCCCTTTTAAATTTTTTATACAGATTATCCCTGTTGTGCATGCATTTTAAAAGCCCTTTTGTAATCCATGGCTTACTGACTAGTTTCCTTCTAGATATTTTAACTAGAGTTATCTTTTATAGCCTTTGACAGACAGCTAATTAGCAAGTCAGTTGCTTTATTTACATCGCTGCAATTTAAGATAATTTGAAAATCTGTATTACGTAGAGCTAAGTCTAGGTTATCATAATCAATACGGTGACTAATTTTATTTGAATACTCAAGCTGAGACGTGAGAGCAAGGTCTAAGCTAATGGCCACACTCTCGTGATCCGTAATTGATTCGACCACAAGGCAGGTAGCCTTCAATCTAGTCTTAACCATGATGTGATCCAGACACGTTTTTCCATGGGTTGGTAGTACATGACCTGGCAGCATGCAGTGACTAGCCAGGACATTAAGGTATTCGTGAGAGCGTTTATCTGGGCTATTCATCACTATATCTATGTTTATGTCACCGCAAACTATTATGTTTTTGTAATTGCTTAATGAAGTCAGGAGTACATCGAGGGCGTTAGTAAAATTGCTAGTATTATGTTGGCCGGGAGGGCGGTAGATTCCAAGTACACAAGTATCTGAATTTAATTTGAGTAATAGACAGTTTGCGTCACTAATTGGTGGTTCTTCAAATGACACTTTGAGTTGTTTTTTGTAAAAAATAACGACTCCTTCATTTTGTGTCCTATGCAAAGTGGTTGATGCATAGTTATAATTGTCAAGGACGGGTATATCCTTGGCTGACCGTAACCAACATTCAGAAAGAACCAACACGTCCCATGCCACATTAGACCTATGCAGAAGTGTAATGAAGTTTGGCATGTTGCATGAAATACTACGTATATTTTGCGAGAGAATATTGAGATGGCGCTTATTATGATTTACATGGGTTTTTATATCATCCACCAATAAAAAACAAATAATGAAACTCGACTATGAGGCAATAAAGTTAGCTTGTGATCATCTTCACTTTACATAAATTTTTAACGCGGTTAACCCGAATGAGGCTGTGGACATATTTATATCTGAAATTACTTATACCATACAGATAAACACAAAAATACTAAATGTAACGAATAGAAACAGAATTCTGAAACCTTGGATAACAACTGGACTCATTCGGTGTACTAGGAATAGGGATCGGATGCACAAAAGATTGAAACAAAATCCTGATAACGTAGTGCTCGAAATCACTTAGAAGAGATACAGAAATTTCTATAATAACCTGGTAAAGAAATTAAAGCGTGAATATGAAAAAAATCTACTCAGAGAAGCGGGTAAAATAGTAAACATATATGGAATGCTGTAAATAATATAACAAATAGAAAAGTAAAAAAAGATAACTCATTAGATCTGCTTTTAATAGAGCCAACACCGCATGAATCTGTCAATGCGGCCAATAAATTCTTTGCTAATAAAATCACGCCTCCAACTGGATCACTTCACAGTGCCACATCCAATGTTTGGCAACACTCACACACGTCGTCTTTAGCTAGCAATTCATTTGTTCTACTTGACACTGATAAAACAGAAATTGAACTGATCATTGGCTTGAAATGTAACTGTGCTGCAAGTGATGATGGAATCTCATCTGATATACTTAAACTGATAAAAAATAAAATAGTGCCCCCGCTTACGTTTAACTTTAATATGTGCTTAAAGCTGGGCACATTTCCAGACTCACTTAAAAGGTCCATAGTACGACCCATCTTCAAGGGTGGAGATGGAGACCGTGTCACTAACTATCGATCTATTTCTATTCTAACATCGCTTTCAAAAAATTTAGAAAGGATAATTAATACAAGACTAATAAAATATCTAGAAAAATATAATCTACTTTCAAATCATCAATTTGGTTTCCGATCGGGCAAGTCCACAGAAGGTGCATTAAACCATTTTACTGATCACATTATTCGAACCATAGATAACAGAAAGAAATGCCTCACAATTTTTCTTGATTTGGCGAAAGCTTTTGACACGATTTCTATTCCCACCCTAGTTAACAAGTTACATCAACTCGGTATTCGAGGAAATCAACTGAAATTGCTACAAGATTATTTATCCGGAAGAACACAAAGGGTGAAAATCGCAAATTATGTCAGTGATAGTCTGCCTGTTACCCATGGAGTGCCACAGGGTAGTATTCTTGGCCCAACGTTATTCATAGTCTATATTAATGAGCTTACACAACTTAATATCGAAAACTGTATAATTATTTCCTATGCCGATGATACGACCCTAACATTCCATGGTGACATTTGGGATGAAGTTTACCAAAAGGCCCAACATGGATTTAACATGGTCACTAAATGGCTTGCCTTAAATCATCTGTCGTCAAATACAGATAAAACTAAATTCATCCCTTTCTCAATTCGCAACCCTGGTAAATCGCTTCAACTAACTCATCACTTAATCGCTCACACTTGTCATACTGAAACTGTAAATTGCACGTGTCCGTCTTTATCTTCCGTGGATTCTATGAAATATTTAGGTCTTATATTTGACAAAAACTTGAACTATAGAAATCATATAATTAATCTCTCAAACAGAATTAGAAAACTTATCTATAAACTTACATGGGTTTTAAAAAATCTGAGGCATGTAGCTGACAGCGATCTCCTCCGTTCGGTATATTTTGCTCTGGCACAATCAGTTATTGGTTACTGTATCGGGGTCTGGGGAGGTGCGTGTAAGACGCATCTCTTACGGCTGGAAAGAGCTCAACGATCCTTGCTAAAAACAATGGCATTCAAACCATATAGATTTCCCACAAAGACATTATACGAATTGTGCCGGGTATTTACAGTAAGACCACTTTTTATTTTCCAGATAATTGCTAATAAACACGCATCTACCCCATATGATCCAGATAAACTCCGAAACAAGCGAACAACTCCAAACGTAATTGAATCTGGTAAATGTTGCACGGCATTTGCAAGACGACAAAACGCTTTTCTGTCTGTATATTTATACAACAAAATTAATAGAACCTTACATTTTTATCCGCTAACACTCCACGAATGTAAACTTAAAGTAAAGAACTGGCTCTTTACTCTTGATTATGAGGATGTAGAGAAAATAATAAATAAGTAATCTCATTCTACTAAGGAACTCATACATAGAACATAACTTTATTTCTACTCATACACAAACACGAACGGGCCCTCACCAACACGCACATATACACACCTTACACACACACACAGCACGATATAATAATAATTTAGGAATAAATATTTTTTTAATGTTTTTTTACTTTTTTCATACTTTTTATTTGTTTTTACTTTTTTGTAACCTGTATTTTGAAACACATATGTTTGTCTATTCCTACGTTGACATTTGTATCTAAGCCAAACAAAATGGGAGAGGGCGCTGACTCCTGCCATACAGGTACACCTAGTTCGGGAGTCAGAGGATTCAATCAAGTTTCTGTAAAACATTATGTCAATATAGATGAATTTGATATTAGGTCATCAAAATGCCTTCCTTGATCTCTGAAAAAGTTGGAAAAATGCTATTTGGTAAGCTGACGGAGTTCCTGTCTTCATCTTTAACTTTCCTATTTTTTTACGCTCTGTTACATTTGTTGCGGACGTAAAATCATCAGGCGTTGGTGCACGCGAAAGTTCTATGTACTCATTTGTATCGTCAAGTGGGGCTCTAAGATTTCTGCACTACGAAAGATGTCGTTGGCAGCGGAGATGCCGGTGGTGTGTGATTGAGCGGCATTATCGATGGTCTGGTACCAGGACAACAAAAGAGCTTAACAGAATCGGAGGTGAACCCGTACTAGGAAAGGGTCAACCTATATAATTATATAAATAACCAAAATAAAATTATGCTCTCTCCTATACTTACACCAAACATGACAAGGTTGACTGGTAGAAAATGCCTATGGCATTAAGTCCGCCTCTGTACATTTGTGTGCTTAAAGTGTTAAATAAATAAATAAACATTAAGAAATATAAATCATTTAATACAGAATATAGAAAATAACTTTAAATTACTAAATATTAATGCATAAAATAATAATATAATTTCATATCTAATAATAAAATATACTCTAAGAATTTCATAATAATTACGTACATTATTCTTATGCAATACATAAAAATGTAAATAACTACTATACCTACATACACACATAATAATACGTAGTTATCTATACATAATTATACACCCAATTAAACAATTATTGTATATATTATAAAAATATTGAATTGCTTGAATTGCTAATTAGCCCTCTTCCTCTCTCCTAATTTTGCTGTGCCCGACAGGGTCCATATTGATGTTTAACTCTGTTATACCATCTAGGTAATACATATGGAATGCAATAAAGAATTGAGTATAGTGGACGCTATCGATGAACCCGTACCAAATTCCGTTCTGCTGTCCAGCTATCGAAGACCTCCGGTACTAATAGAAGCAATGATGTCGGGACTGCTATGTAAATGAGGGTAACTACCTGTCTAAGCCGAGAATGTGTGATATTTATGTAGCCAAAAAACACAGACCAGAGAATTTCGCATTTCTTAGGGAGGAAAAAAAGATTTTTCAAAAGTTTGCAGAACCAGAATAAAATGAAGCTAAGTAATTACGTCTTTATTTTCCGGATGTGACGACAACTTTTTTTACTCACTCCTGTCGGCACAAGCTATAGGTACGAGAAAAACTCATAAAATTGTGAGGAAATAGGCCAATCAGCAAGACTGATAGCTGCATGGACTGCCGTTGCACCGAAAGTATTGAGTGTCTGCGGGAAGTTTGCGGCTGCCTTTAGAAGACTGATAGCTGCATGGACTGCCGTTGCACCGAAAGTATTGAGTGTCTGCGGGAAGTTTGCGGCTGCCTTTAGAAGACTGATAGCTGCATGGACTGCCGTTGCACCGAAAGTATTGAGTGTCTGCGGGAAGTTTGCGGCTGCCTTTAGAAGACTGATAGCTGCATGGACTGCCGTTGCACCGAAAGTATTGAGTGTCTGCGGGAAGTTTGCGGCTGCCTTTAGAAGACTGATAGCTGCATGGACTGCCGTTGCACCGAAAGTATTGAGTGTCTGCGGGAAGTTTGCGGCTGCCTTTAGAAGACTGACAGCTGCATGGACTGCCGTTGCACCGAAAGTATTGAGTGTCTGCGGGAAGTTTGCGGCTGCCTTTAGAAGACTGATAGCTGCATGGACTGCCGTTGCACCGAAAGTATTGAGTGTCTGAGCCTTTAGAAGACAGCTAAGGGAGGCCGGGGTTCAGCGTGCCGATTTTCAAACAACACGTAAATAATCATTAATTTAGTTTGAAACTAAATGGTAGGCATTTATAAAAATATATTGGTTGTTTTTTTGGCATTGCCATTAACTCTAGCCAATAAAATATCGGTAAATTCTGTTTAACTTTAAATACTAAAGCCACATAGTTTTGGATTATAGTTTTACGAGCTAACCTGTTGCTGTATCGTCTCTTGAACCTTTACTGGACTTCATTTTAATTTGCGAAGCCGCAACATCTCAGATTACAATTAAAATGACTGCATAATAAACCGGCACCAACATACAACTCAGAAGCTGCATGACTGTGATTACAATAGGTTTTACAAAAGTAACTGTATGCTTTAGCGGGCGTATTGCTGAGGTACCTATAGAGTAGGTATTCTATGGAGTTTGAAGGAATAGTGGATTCTTCTAGGTAAGTATATGCCTTATGTGTGTATGTATGTATTCATTGTATACAGTGTTACTTGTAATTCGACGTATATCCGTCAGGAGCTGATAGGGGGGCCAAAATGCAATAAATTGAATCCCCATATGTATGGCCGAAATTCAATAGTTTTCGAGATATTTGAATTTTAAGGGTTTTTCGATATTTACCCAAAATTTTACATGTAATTTCAAATAAAATAAAATACATATTGATTAGCCTATTAGCATATACTTAGGTCCTTTTAGCATAGGTAGTCATGTAATCAAATTCATCACGCTGAGAACGCATTGGCACAGAATTTCAAGACTCATTGTGTAAATACGTCTGTAAGTTTTGATAAGTCTACTTATCATAAAAACATTAGTTATAAAATGTCGTGTTGACCTTGTTAGACCAGGCTACTAAGGTCCATATTATTCAAAACATTTGACTATTCTCATTTTAAAGCACTTTCGAGATTTCTTAAATCACCTACTTATTCTAAATTCAGTATTAGTTATTTTTCCGTGATTTTGTTTCTTTTTAACCGACTTCAAAAAAGGAGGAGGTTTATATGTATTACGATATACGGTAGGTATTATGTTTTTTTTATTGTTGGAAAGGAGATATCCCAAGAGCGGTACCATGATAAGGAAACCAGTATCTGATGATGGCATCCTAGAGAAATCGAAAAGAACCTTCCAAAATCATAGTGGTGACTAGTGCGTTTGTTAATTTTTTTCATTAAATATTTTGATGCACTACTATTTAATGAAGGTCTGGAGTCGATCTGATGATGGAGCCGAAAGACGATGTGGGGTAGGTAATATAACTAAAAAGTGAAAAATAAAAAACTTTTTTTACAAAAAAAGGAAGTCGGTTGTTTTTTTTTGTGTAAAAAAGTTTTTTTAGTCAAAGTGTTGCACATCCATCTTCTTGAATATTTTCAATATTAACACACAGCTTTTCCGTAATCGATGAAACACTTTATATCACAATCCTGGTCTGTGTACAATGCGCCTGGATGATATTGATTAAGTACCTACCTATGCAACACTCGTAGAATTCTAGGGGCCATATCTAAAATCCCCCGACATAGAACCTCTTTGCTTTCAATTACGTTAATACACCGTCTGTCGTCTGTGGTCGCTGCCTATTCCCAGCCTTATAATCAGCTTCGTCGACGGCTTGTAAGGTTGTAACAAGGCGCAGCGCGAACACCGGCCGCCGCAGGCCGGCAGATGGCAGTATATTTGCACGGCCCGGCAGCGTTAGATGTTCCACCACTGTACAGGGAACGATCATTTTTTGTTTATTCACACGCTCTTGATAAAGAGCGGTAACTAACGCTTGTTCTTGTACAGTTTTTTGTAATATAAAATACTAAGTGTGTCATAAGAAACGTGCAATAATGTTTTTGATACGGCAGTAGGAATCAGATTAATTCATGTCCAATTTTTACTAGGCAAGCTTGAAGGGCCTTTCATAACACAGCTTCTAAGCGGGAAACATGTACCTAATAAATTATAAAAACATAATGTAGTATATTATCGATGACGTGGCCACCATACATCATGCAGATACCGGACATATTTCATCCTCCGCTAACATTACTCATCTCTATCTCGTCCCATACCTACATATATATATACATACCTACATATATACATACGCGGATACATACGAACCACTACATTTGCATACATTTAAATAAATCTGATTGTGGCAAATATTTATTAACCTTGACTAAAACTTACATTTGTACGGAAGCCGCTAATATTTACATTGTTACACAAACAAAACAAACCCGAATATTACACAAAGACTGAACTAGCGCTATTTTTTATAGATTTATGATCTTCCAAGATTGTTAACCAAAGACTACTTAAATAAATATAAGGATCCTGACTTTTTCAACACAACTTCGATATTGATAAAAGTTTCCGATTATTTCTGTAACATTGAACGGAAAATCTCATCGAACGATCCGATCGAACATCGAAAATTCGGATACCTATTTAAAAGTTCTGATTTTACTTGCCCAGGCAAGAAACTAAGTTCAGGAGAGATCGCGACAAACCGAGAGGAGACGTAAGTAGTACCTGGCCAGTGGCCAGCTATTTCATCTTGTTCACATTCTTGAAAGTCATTAAACAAAAGTTGTCGTTGTATGATCTAAGACTGCCTGTCCATATTGACAGGATCGTTGGGTGTTTCGACGTCACCAGCACCGTTCGCCACTGTGTCGCAGCTACCGGGAGAGACCGGCTCGCCTATGATCGCTGGTATCACCTGCAGAGTCAGAGAAGGACAATCAAAATTAAATCATCATGCATTATTTAAGGGGGTGTTTCCATTATCCTAACATACACGCGTTTGAAAGTCGGATAGTTGACGTTAGTACATGTGCTTTGAGCACTTACTGACGTTAAGTATCCGACATCCTGTGTGCTATGAGCACTGAGGGTGCTGCGCCCCCTCTTGGAGTAGATCTCTTGGAGTAGATCCTTTGTAGCATTTTACAACTCTTGTGGTAGAAAAGAGAATGCTTATTTCTTTTTGGGAACGGAAGTTATAAAATGTCAAATACGAGATAAAACAAATTGACAAGCGAAATAATGATGAGAAGTTTTTTTTTTGTACAAATACGGCCAAAAAATCGACAACATGGAAAACATAATGAATAAGATCTCTATATAATAGTAATGTTGAATAAAAGTTGGCAATCATTCACAAAGGAAGCCATTCTTTCACAAGAATTAGGAGTTGTCGCCGATGAATAGCAAAAGGGTCGCATTTAATTTAAACCCCTTTTTACCTCGGAATCCGATACCTTATATTTATTGGCGAGAAGTATACGCGTATACAATACACATCTGTCCCGTCTATCACGCTGGGGATTTAAAGCGTGACTCGACACACCGGTAATCCGTTATTTGTCACGTCTGCCACTTTATTTATTTACGATTTATTGTTACTGGCTACCTCTGGACGTACTATCGTAATATATTTATTATTACTGGCTACCTCTGGACGTACTATCGTAATATATTTATTATTACTGGCTAACTCTGGTTGTACTGTCATAATATTATTATTATTACTGGCTAACTCTGGACGTACTATCGTAATATATTATTGTTACTGGCTAACTCTGGACGTACTATCGTAATATATTTATTATTACTGGCTAACTCTGGTTGTACTGTCGTAATATATTTATTATTACTGGCAAACTCTGGACGTACTATCGTAATATATTTATTATTACTGGCTACCTCTGGACGTACTATTGTAATATATTTATTATTACTGGCTACCTCTGGACGTACTATCGTAATATATTTATTATTACTGGCTACCTCTGGACGTACTATCGTAATATATTTATTGTTACTGGCTACCTCTGGACGTACTATCGTAATATATTTATTGTTACTGGCTACCTCTGGACGTACTATCGTAATATATTTATTATTACTGGCTACCTCTGGACGTACTATCGTAATATATTTATTATTACTGGCTAACTCTGGACGTACTATCGTAATATATTTATTATTACTGGCTAACTCTGGACGTACTATCGTAATATATTTATTGTTACTGGCTACCTCTGAACGTACTGTCGTAATGTATTTATTATTACTGGCTAACTCTGGACGTACTATCGTAATATATTTATTATTACTGGCTAACTCTGGACGTACTATCGTAATATATTTATTGTTACTGGCTACCTCTGGACGTACTGTCGTAATATATTTATTATTACTGGCTACCTCTGGACGTACTGTCGTAATATATTTATTATTACTGGCTAACTCTGGACGTACTATCGTAATATATTTATTATTACTGGCTAACTCTGGACGTACTATCGTAATATATTTATTATTACTGGCTAACTCGGGACGTACTATCGTAATATATTTATTATTACTGGCTAACTCGGGACGTACTATCGTAATATAATATATTTCTGGCCATCCTTTTCACAAATCACTCCTTATGTTTTTGGACTGGAGTTGTTTGGGAGAACGTTATTTATGACAAACCAGGCTTAGCCAGGATTATGGATATGAGTCAATGATGGGAACAAAAACTGATAATGTGAGGACTATGTGGGTCATTGTTTCAGTTTTAATCAAGGTCTGGCTGGCAGTTTAAGTAGCTTATACGGCCTACCAAAATGTCCTCAAATAATAATAAAATCATATGTGTCTGTCTGTGTTTCTTTGGTACTGTTCGTCAAATCTTTGAGCTCCTTAAGTTCTGAGTTGAGCTGCACTATTGCTGACAATTTCGTGCACTGACCGCACAGGTCCGCTTAATCTGTGTGGTTCTTTCCTCAGAAGACCATTTCAGACATCAAACTACATGGTCCTCAAAAATTACGTCCGAACTTTTATATACCTACACATTGACTTTGATGAATCTTACATATACAATGACATGGGTATTTACTTTGTATAGTATTGTATTATTTTAATTATTGTGAATGTGAGGTCTATGTGGGTCATTGCTTTTTTGTTATTTTTTTTCTCAGTTAGTTTTAATCGACGGCGCGGTTGGCGCAGTGATTAAGCGATTGACTGCTGCGCTGCGTGTCGCGGGTTTGATTCCCGCACGGAACAAATAATTGTATGACCTACAAGAAGTTGTTCCGGGTCTGGCTGTTTGTGTCATGTGAGTTTAAATGTTTGTAAACGCACCCACGATGCAGAAGAAATTTCTAGTGAGGAGCAACGTTTAAAAAAAAAAACATGATCTGGCAGTTTGAGTAATTTATGCGGCCTACCCAAATGTCCTTTCTTTGGTGTTGTTCGTCGAGTTGCTGAGCTTCTTAATTAAGTTCTGAGTTGAGCTGCACGATAACTGGCACATGCGTACACTGACTGGACAGGTCTACTCAATCTGTGTGGTTTTTCCTCAAAATACCATTCAGACACTTATCTACATGGTCTTCACATGATCTGACCAAGATTATGTCTGGACTTTAAAAGAGAATGTGACCTCTGAGTTTTTTTCGGCCTATCTTCTCAGAGTAGTCAGATAGGAAATGCCAAACTCTTCTATTATTTAAAATATAATTTACTTGTAATAGTGTTTGCACAAACCTACCAGAAATAAAATAATTTACATGGCACTGGGGTGAATTCGCAAAAGTATCTACTATTGTTTACATTATGTTACAAACAATGATTTATTATGATCCTGAGATGTAGTTGTGACTTATTTTTAATTTTGTGTGTGTGACTTAGCTATCGCATTAGGTTTGTAAGACCTGTAATGATAGTTTTAAGGCATTTAAATAAATAAATAAATCATTTGATGAGAAAATATTGAAAGCAGATGAAAATATATGTTTGTCATCTGACCAGCCTTTTAGCTAGTCTCTCCCTATCGATTGTAATTCTAATGTACACAATTTTACAAATAAGAACTACGTCATACCATATCAAAGTCATATCTATCATACTATTGGGTGAACGTACCCTAGCCAAGTACCTGTTGTCCAAGCATGACGAGGATTTGCGCCACCTTCTTAATAGCCTCCAGGTCCTGCGAAGAAGGTAGCGAGGGCAGCGAGGGCAGCGCGGGCAGTGACAGGCGCGCGGCGTCCTGCAGGCGGGAGGGGTGCGAGCCCAGTCGGGAAGTCAAGTCTGACACCAGAGTCAGCGGGTGCGGGGAGTCAGACTGCAGAGGCTACGGAGAAATTCAATACTTTGTATTGAAAAGGTGTTCATGTTATGGTACACATTTACACACACACACAACCTTAAACCAGAGTGCATTATAATAGTTGAAACTTGCGTTACTGCGGGTCATGCGTTATCCTCAGCTCAGGGCATTTTGTTATGCTGCAGATTACGCATTATCGCCACTCTGTACTGCTGGGTGCCCTTAATGAGCATCAAATATCAGTCATTTACATACATGAAACTGAACGGGTGACATGCGCTGTAGTAATAAAGCGTTCTTGATGTTTCAGGCGAAGACGCAAGATTATGTCATTGTATTTCCTTCCACAACCATCTATTAGTGCTTTACTAGCTGTATAAAGCAGGCGTTCGAACTATGCAACCATATCCACACTCACCACGGGGTCTCCCCACGCTTGTCCCACCACCAGCCCACTGACGAGGCAGCACAGCGTTACTGTCGGCACCATGGCGACAAACTGTGGCCTCTCCTCACCCACTCATCTTATACCTCAGTCCACAGGTAATAAGCCAATCTCACCACAATTGGAACCGCTTGGCAAATTGACGCAAATTGGATGTTTTCCCTCATTTCATCTCGTTTAGTATGTAATCATATTGATTTGATTGTATTGTCAGGATATTTATTATGGCAGTTATTTGATGAATAGCCGCTTATGATAAACGACTATTTTATATTGAATAAAATATTGATACAGTTGAGCTACCCTGTTACACGTGTCGTTCCTTGCGCTATTGATACAATTGAGCTACTCTGTTACACGTGTCGTTCCTTGCGCTATTGATACAGTTGAGCGGCTCTGTTACACGTGTCGTTCCTTGCGCTATTGATACAGTTGAGCGGCTCTGTTACACGTGTCGTTCTTTGCGCTATTGATACAGTTGAGCTACTCTGTTGCACGTGTCATTCCTTGCTCTATTGATACCGTTGAGCTGCTCTGTTGCACGTGTCGTTCCTTGCGCTATTGATACAGTTGAGCGGCTCTGTTGCACGTGTCGTTCGTTGCTCTATTGATACAGTTGAGCTACTCTGTTACACGTGTCATTCCTTGCTCTATTGATACAGTTGAGCTGCTCTGTTGCACGTGTCGTTCCTTGCGCTATTGATACAGTTCAGCGGCTCTTTTGCACGTGTCGTTCCTTGCTCTATTGATACAGTTGAGCTACTCTGTTACACGTGTCATTCCTTGCTCTATTGATACAGTTGAGCTGCTCTGTTGCACGTGTCGTTCCTTGCGCTATTGATACAGTTGAGCTGCTCTGTTGCACGTGTCGTTCCTTGCGCTATTAATACAGTTGAGCGGCTCTGTTGCACGTGTCGTTCGTTGCTCTATTGATACAGTTGAGCTGCTCTGTTGCACGTGTCGTTCGTTGCTCTATTGATACAGTTGAGCTGCTCTGTTGCACGTGTCGTTCCTTGCGCTATTGATACAGTTGAGCGCCTCTGTTGCACGTGTCGTTCGTTGCTCTATTGATACAGTTGAGCTGCTCTGTTGCACGTGTCGTTTGTTGCTCTATTGATACAGTTGAGCTACTCTGTTACACGTGTCGTTCCTTGCGCTATTGATACAGTTGAGCGGCTCTGTTGCACGTGTCGTTCCTTGCGCTATTGATACAGTTGAGCGCCTCTGTTGCAAGTGTCGTTCCTTGCGCTATTGATACAGTTGAGCTGCTCTGTTGCACGTGTCGTTCCTTGCTCTATTGATACAGTTGAGCTGCTCTGTTGCACGTGTCGTTCCTTGCGCTATTGATACAGTTGAGCGGCTCTGTTGCACGTGTCGTTCGTTGCTCTATTGATACAGTTGAGCTGCTCTGTTGCACGTGTCGTTCGTTGCTCTATTGATACAGTTGAGCTGCTCTGTTGCACGTGTCGTTCCTTGCGCTATTGATACAGTTGAGCGGCTCTGTTACATGTGTCGTTCCTTGCTCTACTTACCCCATTATGTTCCCGAGGCCACGCTTTATTATGATGCTGAAATAACTAAATAAATAAATAACTAAGAATAAAAAATATTATTACCACTTAGGATAATTAATAATAATAATAAATAAATCTTTATTTCCCGAAAATACAGATAATGGTACATTAAGTTTACAATTTTGAAAATACTGTAGAGTACATTACATAAAACATTTGGACGCTACAGAAATCTGTACACAATAGATTAAACTCTGTCTCTTAAACTAGGGGTATCCTGTATCTTAAGAGACAGTGCTTCGCAATGGGTTTCCAATTGAAATGTATGAGTGGACTGTGTCGATTTAACTTAAGTAGGGAAAAAAGTTATAAGTTATGAAAAAGAAAAATACTTTAGTTTTTAAATTATGCATGCATAGGTGAGTGCGAGGGTGAGGGTGAGTGAATGTGATAATAGATGTGTTTATGATTGTGTGTGAGTGTGTATACGTAGGTGATGTGGTGATTGTGTGTAAGAGAGTGGTATGTGCGAGTGTGTATGGATCCGAGGATAAGAGTGTTTTTGCAAGCAAGGAGATGAGTGTGTGCTTATTAGGTGATGTAGGTAAGTAAAGTCTCCGTTTCGGCATAGTCCAGTGTAAGTAGCCATTCTGTCACTTTTAATTTTAGTGCTGAAAATCGTATGCAATCTGCAAACACCACCTGGAAGTCAGGCGATAATTTCAAACGCAAGAACTGCCGTTTAGTATACAGAAAGTTAAAGTAATTTTTATATAAATATTTTTAATTTCTATCAATCAAAATATACACCCATGGTATCGATGCATCTCTGCCAGCGCAGTGGTGATTTTCCAATGCTCTTCTTGAAGAAGTCAGGTGTACGGGAGCCAACAAACTCTTTACAGGCATTTTGTATGTACTGATGCCTCTCAGAATCAGAATCAGAAATATTTATTTGCTAACAATGTAGGTACAGGTTTGAGATGGTACAGAATATAATGTTTCCGCTACATTTTACCTTACGGCGTGCAAAAACATTAGATAACATTACATTGACATTAAAATAACAAGATAATTATCAACAATGAAAACACATGTATAAATTTTATTGTCACTTAAATATTCATTACATTAAAAAATTAAAAATTATGTTATCAAATTATAAATTATTGCAAAAAAGTATTTAAAATGTCATTGACAAGAAAAAAAGTCAAGGTACAGTTAGGTATAAATCTTTGTCATTCAAGAAGTCATTTACAGAGTAGTAACATTTTTGTAATAGCAATTCAGTCAGTTTAGTTTTAAATATGCGTGTGGGGTGTTCTTTGAGATTATGTGGAATTTTATTATAAATGATTGGCCCCATTGACATTATATTTTTTCTTAATAGTGCTGTATTATATTTTTCTTTATGTAGTAGGAACTTGTATTGTAGTCTTAAAGGGCCTGACCTTGATCTAATGTCGAAAAGTGACGGAAATAAATTTATATTTGACCTAACAAAAATGGACACTTCCACTATTGGAAAACATTTGGAAAAGTAGAAGTCTGTCGGCGCAAGGTCTGGTGAGTACGATGGATGACGCAAAACTTCCAATCCTAGCTCTCGTAGCTTAGAGACCGTCTGTTGTTATGTATGAGGTCGAGCGTTGTCGTGTAGGAGTGGCGGGGACGAGCGAATAACCAAAGCTGGCCGGAGATTTATGAGCTTCTCCAGCATTGTGTCCAGTTCCTCACAGTACACATCCGCAGTAATGCTGGTGCCATTTGGTAAAAAGGTGTGATGAATTATACCGGCCACCAAACAGTGACCATGACTTTTTTAGGGGTAAGTTTTCGTTTGGGGCATTGCCTAGATGCTGAACCAGGGTATAACCAACCTGATGACCGCTTACGATTATCAAAAATAACCCATTTTTATTTTTATAGCAAATGACAATGCGGTTCAAAATCCCTTCGTTTCTGTATCTGTTAAGCAACGCAAGGCATACGTCAACGCGTTCTTCGCGCTGGCGATCGTTCAGATCGTGCTGCACCCACATATCAAGTTTAATTACCTTGCCAATTTGACGCAAATGGACCAGTTGTTTTGATGCTAACGTTGAAAGCTGCTGCTAACTCAGCCGTAGATTAAGTATCGTCAGCTTCCACTATCGCCTGTAATTCGTCGTTGTTGACTTTAGTTTTCGTGAGACCACAGGGTTAATTTTTTAGATCAAAATTTCCATGTCGGAAGCGTTCAAACCAATAACGAGTCGTGCGTTCGTTTGTAGTGTTCACTTCGTACACGTAATTAATGTTTCGAGCCGTCTACGTCTGTGCGGCATTGCTACCGCGACGGAACTCGTATTCCATAATTACTCGTATTTTTATTGTGTCCATGTTGATGAAAATATACAAATGTAGTGACACACTAATCAATAAACTAATGACTGAATTTGAAAAAAGAAATCCATATTTATTAAATAAAATTCATTTGAATTTACATTTTATTGCCAGCTATACATAAATTACTTCAAATGGCCAGTATTGTAAAACGGCAACTTCATAGGTAAAAACCTATTATACAAGGCGTTCCACGGATATGCCACATGGAGGGAAAGTACCTTGAATATTGTAGATGAAACATTTTACTGAAAGAAGACATTATTTGAATTTAAAAAACAATTTAAACTGCATTCATAGATATTTAAATAATTACATGGTTGAACTGGAAATCGAACCCGTTACATGAGAAAAATAATCATCCTGTAGCTTTATCATACTGATCGAAAGGCTTCATCATAAGGATTACTTTTTGCTAAATAACAAAGTCACTGTACCCACAATGTACCCTTGTTGTTGAAAAGTACGCAACATTTCCCTATTATAATTTAACTGCATGATAAAATGATAAAGAGATACGTAATTATGTACCTGGTTGTATGCAACAGATCGAAATAATCAAAACAGTGTGACTTTGTATTCAACAGGAAGGGACTCATTTTGAGCATTTGATAAATTGATTAACTTTGTATTAAAAATGTTAAAAATCATGGTCTTCCTTTTATGTTTGACACTATGTTATTTTGCAAAAAAATAATCCTTATGATGATGTCTTTCGATCTATGATAAAGCTACAGGATGATTAGTTTTCTCGTGTAACGGGTTCGATTTCCGGTTCAACCATGTAGGTAATTATTTAAATATCTATTGAATGCAGTTTAAATTGTTTTTTTTTTTAATTCAAATAATGTCTTCTTTCAGTAAAATGTTCCATCTACAATATTCAAGGTACTTTCCCTCCATGTGGCATGTCCGTGAGACGCCCTGTATATTTTATTCGTCAAAAAGCGGCTACAGCCACCCAGCAATAGGCTCGCCCCTTGTTACATGGGACTTGAATATTACCGGCGAAAGGTTCTGTACTGTAGGTACGAGTAGTAGGTACACCCCTGTCCAGCCCTTCGGGGAAACAAGGCGTGATGTTATGTTATGTAAGTGGCGACAGCCAAGTACAACCTGTGAACTTGAGTTAAAAGTAAAAGATCATCATTAACTATTCATCGATTCGTAGATATAGTCGTAATATAATGATCCACTCGAACTTGACTGCCTTATGTTAAGGTCTGCGTAAACAACGCCACGTAAGGTTGTACCAACCTCCCCGACCCGCAGTTTAGTATAATGTACAGTCTTGCACAGCGGCGCTTCGGCCAGCCTCGGCAGTGGCCGACGACAGCCGATCGTGCAAATAGACCGCCAATCAAACATGCTGACGTGAACATATACAGCGAGATGCGGCACGTTTTGTGTTATTTCCACCTTCGTGCACTTAATGTTACGTCCAAGGTTAAAATGTGGTTAATTAATTTACCACTTGTGGTCGTGACGAAGTGGTTTTAACCAAACATAAGAAACGCGGTCCCCTAATTTCCTGAACACCGCTATGGATAAATATTGAAAAATGATGCAAGGATTAATCAATGGCGGCGGCAAAAGACCAAAGCGATCTCAGTATGTTTATAACTTCATGGTACTTAGACTGGGCCGCATTTAATAGGAGTACTTGAAGGATAAGAGAGACAAATGCAAATGCAAATTGACTCGTAGTAACCACATTATTTAATACTACATAGAAGTAACCTTTCAGTGTCAAAAACCTTTTCCCTAGCTCGACTTTCACGAGTACATGGTTTGACAAGCCACTCGACGCTACTCACACATTCTATCAATCAAGCCTTTCCCGCTAACAGATTAGGTGGGATCACTTATCGATATGATACGCCAGAGCTCACAGGCGATCCGGACCGATCCGGACGGACGCGGGACGGACGCGGGACGGACGGGGTAACATGGCCGCTCGGATTACTAGACAGCCGCCGTCAGACGCGCTGAGCCGGGCTAATTCTGACGCAAGCGAAGATCGATTAACTGACACGTCCTCTTTTTAACTTGCCCTTGTATTTTATTTTAAAAAATTGTGGAGAGTAATTTTTTAACGATGATAAACAACTCTTTACCAAGAACTTATCTCCTACAGATATTCTATTCTTAACCATTAGTTCTCTCCCGCATCTAAAACTGGTTGTTCACGCATGAATAATTTGGTGAGACAACTTCATCGAATTCCCGAGACTTTGGGCGGAGGCTGCGTCGGCGCCGCAACGTAACAACATAAGAATTCCTTTTAAGATGTTTAAAATTACAAAGGGAACATAATTTAAATGTTCAGCCGCTATTTCGTGCAGTCGCGGCTGCGAGCCGGCGGCGGAAATGTGAGGCGAGACGGGGAGGGAGAGGGGGGAAGGGGGGAGGCACGGGGTGCGTGCCGAGCGTGCCAGCACAGCGTGCCGATTATCAGCAGCATCCGAAGAGCGCCGCGCCGTCACGAGCGACCGCAACCCTACCTACCCTACCTAGGCACGTAGTTAGGTTACGCCTACCTGAGCCGTACTTACGGCCGGCAGGCTTACAATAATACTCCTTTGTCCTCAGGCCTGTGACCGCAATGCTAACTAGTGCTTGGGAAAGGTCAAATAGTCTCACGAAACACGATTGTACCAAAGTGTACCAACTAATTAATTGCAGATACGACACGGGAATGTTGTATTAAACGGACGATAACAGTCGCATTTACTATGCACTGTTTGTTAGTTGTAATGTGGCGCAAACTGTGGCTACAGAAGTGGCAAGTACATTCAGTTTTGTAGATAGTTTAACTTTTGTTCTGTCTAAAGTTATTTAATTAATCTGCATTGCTAATTCCGTTCCGTTGCCGCTTCAATGACGCTGTTCAAGGCGTGCAAAAACGAGATGAATGTAATAAATAGCTTATCGTCGATCATGCCGATAGCATCTCATACTTGCTAGTTATCTTCAGTCTCATCCTGATGTAGCGCACGTACGTGACAAACGGCTGTCGGTATATCACCTCGGAATCTCATATCGCTAAGTACGGAGAAATTATTATGAAGGACGGCCGTGCCGCACATCCCTATTCTATCGCATTCCTATCCGATCATAACTACTGTGTTCAGAACAATCATTTGTCCATTATTTATGTATGAAACTAGTAAAGGTCATTCAATGTGTCATTGACCTTCTGCGGATGTGTGTCAGTGTGTTCGGTGTCGGAACAGGTTCACCTTAAAATTAATACTTTAACAACATACCGATCGCCGCGCGCCGGTGAACAGATGCATCGGGTTAGTTCCGGCCGCTAATGGTCTTCGACTACTAATACTAAGGCCGAGCCTCAGTCGCACAGCCGACGCCGACGCCGACGTTGTGATCTAAAATCAGATGTCCTTAAACATAATATGATAAGATTTATTTTTAACGATCCGTGCCCGCGGCGCTGTGAGCGTGTTTTAAATTCTTGATTTGAAGCGGCGATAGCGCATCAGCTAAAGGCATCTAATCTAACAGAGGCGAGAGAGCGGTCGTGAGTTCGAACCCCGACGCATAGTAATAACACACTGCTGTCTAAAAACTGTAACTGAAAGTAGTAATTTTATTCAGTACCTTTCTTTAAAAAACGTTGTACTTAGCTATGAAAAGTTCAGTCGATTCATTCCACCATATTTAAATAGTTTTTAATGACCGTTCGTGTAAAATAAGCTTTAAAACAGTAGGTACCCTATTATTTATAGCTAAATAATAATTAACAACATAAATAGTTAGTTTAAAGCTACCTAAGCTACCCATTACTTTAGAAACATGCGTGTGTGTGTTTAATATTAATTGTGCTAATACATACGAGTAGTAAACAGCCGCTGAGCCACCACACAGCGATGTTCCGGAGATAATGATGCGGATTAGGAATAGGAGAAATGACCACCGAACATGCAGTAGGTACCTGGGGTCAGTGGGGTCAGCAGACATACAGACACACGGTCATTATGTGGATTAGACATAATATTCATAGCTATCACAGTCATTCGCGGGCTTCCAGAGACGAGCTCACTTATACATGAGTGATCTTCCAGAGACGAGCTCACTTATACATGAGTGGGCTTCCAAAGACGAGCTCACTTATACATGAGTGGGCTTCCAGAGACGAGCTCACTTATACATGAGTGGGCTTCCAGAGACGAGCTCACTTATACATGAGTGGGCTTCCAGAGACGAGCTCACTTATACATGAGTGGGCTTCCAGAGACGAGCTCACTTATACATGAGTGGGCTTCCAGAGAAGAGCTTGCGAGACGAGCGAAATGGAGAAAGGTTTGTGTTGCATTATAACTATCATAATGATGTTTCCGGGGATTTGCATCCTGCATCTAAGCCTGGATCTCCTTTTTGCGGAATTAAAACTAAACATTTTTACAAATTATTGTACTGTCATGGATTCCCGAGAAGTAGCGCCTGATTCCATAACTTGTCAAGATGTGGACTCATGTGTCTGTTTCTGTAGCTGTTACACTGTTCCAGGAACTTACTGTCGGCGAGGCTCTGATTGTTAGTGCTCCATACCTACAGTAGCAGACGTTTGTTATTATTGTCTACGCCGGAAGTAAAGGGTCTGCGACGAGAGCAACCACTAAGTACTTGTACGAGTACTGACAATGTGATATGATTAGTTAAGTTATATTAGACCTGAATATGTGACATCATTTAGTGTCACAACATAATGGACGGTAGATATATATACAGAGTTGATGTGACAGAGGGGCAATCAATTACACTACGTATACTACTCGTATACGTGTTTAGTATTCATTCAATACGGTATAAAAATAAAAAGCACCAAAAATGAGAAACTTTTTTTCTAACAAACTATATAGCTTACAAATCAGAGTAAAATGCAACCATCCTTTGTTATGAAAGTGCAAGTGTGTGTGTATTTATTGCCATCTTTTTAACGAAAATATTTGGTTGTACTTGTGACTTGCGTCAGAGCGGCAACAACGCATCGTAGGTTATACTCAGATTTATCGTTTTAAGGTGCATGACCTATGCGTATAGACATAATCAGCTGTTAGGAAAGATACATCGTATTCAAACGGGACAAAAAATAAAAAAATCATTTGCGACTAAACTACTGTTCCTATTTAATTGATATTTGGTACATAGCTGGAAAATGGTACCTAGTATAGGCAGTTTAAAGGAAAGCCCCTCTGTCGTATCAACTCTGTATATGAAATGGCCAAAACGGGTAAATCGTTTTAGACTTTTCTACGAGACAATCCATAGTTTGACGTGAGTCAGTTCTAAGTTCCTACATTACACCAAAATCATGAAACCCAACCACACACCCACCTCACATTTATTCTAATCTAATTCTGTCTGCACAGTTATCAGCAGTCTGCATCAGTTCCGAGCTCCCTCACCTCACTAGATCACTGCGAGACCTTCGCCCCGCTACTCGTGGTAAGACACTCAAACAACCTATTTGGTATAATTGGTATATTATATAGGCAAACCATTACATGTTTCCACTACATTGCCAATATTCGTTTTAATTGTGTGCATTATAACTTTATAAACGTATGGGCTATGGTAGACCTAAGAGATTGAAGTAAAATATTGAACGGTGCAGTCCACTCACAATTAAAGTCACAATAACACTGCATAAAGAAGTTGCTAGTCAGCTGTGTGCTGTGTATACTATACCTAAAAGCTTGTTTGAGTGTACTTACCACGAGTACGTCTAGTCATAGTGACACAATCATGTGTTAGCTTTGCATTGCCGCTGTTTACTGAACAGACGTCGAAGGTAATGTTGTGAGGCTGTTCTTTGTGTTGGACGGTTTACCGGTACGGTACCGCCAAATGCATAATTTAAGAACCACGCTACCGCATTAGAAATTTCCTGTAATGATAGCAGGTGATTGCAAAAAAATGATAATAAAAAAAACAAAACGTATTGCAATGTGTAGCTAGGTAGCCTACGTGGCTTCGTTACAATGTACTTGCAGCTCATGTCCTGTTAGCTTTAATGAATACCTTTAGTTTATTAAGTTACTACATACACATAAACTCACGCCGTTTTCCCTTGGGGTAGGCAGGGGCAGCATATACTGAACTCCAAGAATATCCGGAAAACGATGACTTAGTGCTACTTACTCGGCAGGAAGGATATCACGACAAATTTCTTTCTTAAAGTCGAAAGCAGAAAAGCTGGTTGTACATATTTAATCGTCAATTAAGCCAAATACGTGATAACGGATAGTGGCAGATACAACGTGACAAACGTTTTAATTGACGTTTAATTAACTAGTTGTATTACGAGAGAGTTTACTGACCCACGGAACTGGACATTGACAGAACGGGTGGCGAGGGGTATCTACCCCTAAATGCACATGCATTTATGCTTCCAAGTTTAAAAAGTTTTATATACAGTGTGTTAGGTTAAACATGAACATTGACAACTACACACATCAAAAGTGTCTAGGGATCAACATATATTTTTGCAATAACTTTTCTCCTGATTGATATTAATTAAAATTTTCTTTAAGGATTCATAAAATAAAGTGTTTTCGTTTGTCACAGTAACGATAAACCAAGTCACCTTTGCATTAATAAAGAAATTTGCCATTTTCCTAATAAAGGGATTTTTGACATTTGAACCACTAACACAAAAGTTCGAAAAAAAGACTGAAATAACAGTTTTCTTTAAAATTTTATTGGGTAACTTAAACAATTAATAATCCGTGTTTCTACCGCGAACACTAACAACACAAGAACATCGGTTTGGCATACTCAAAATGAGTTCATCCAAATCACGCTGTGGAATGGCCGCCCATGTTCGTTGCAACAACAAAAAAAGGTCTTTTTGCGACTGGATACCCTCCATATTCGGCAGAGCTCTTCTCTGTAGCATATCCCATGCATGCTCAATCGGGTTCAAGTCTGGCGACTGAGCAGGCCAGGGCAGGACATTGATGTTAGCTGCGGCGAGAGTCTGTCTTACAACTCTTGCGGTGTGCGGTCGTGCATTATCATGCATTAACTGAAATAAGGGACCGATTTGCACTTGTAGAGGAACGATGACGTCTGATACAATCGTCTCAGCATAAATTTGAGCGTTGAGGTTGCCTCTGATCCAAATCAACTCAGTTCTTCCGCCGATCCAAATACCCGCCCATACCATGATGGTTCCACCACTATAAGGATGGACTTCCTGGCAGGATTTTAATCGCTGTTGGCGTCCAGGGGTTCTCCAGTGTCGTATACGTCTTGTATCCGGTCTCATACCAAAACGAGACTCATCAGAAAAGCACACGAAACGCCATTGTTCTTCTGCCCAATTTCTGTGTTCAAGAGCCCATTGATATCGAATCCTACGATTGTGCATTGCTATAGGTGGTACCCGTAGCGGTCTTCGGGAATGAAGGTTCACTTCATGCAAGCGGTTTCTGACTGTTTGGTCGCTAATTAAGTTCCCTGAAGAGTGATGAAGCCTCACGGCTAACATCATGGCGGTTATTGTTGGAGCTCTTCGAGTTAAGATTTGAATGTATCGGTCTTGTCTCCGTGTGGTGCAGCGATACCGTCTTCCATGGCGCTCAGCCACGGTACCAGTGCTTCGGTAACGTGTCCAAAGTCGACTGATAACACTCTGACTTGTATTCAGAGCTAAAGCCACAGTACGTTGCCGGGAACCAGCTTCTATCATTCCCACGGCTCTGAGCATTTCTTCCCTGCTTAAATGACGTCGCCGCTCCATAATAACGTTGGTTTTAATCAGTAGTAGGGAAACAGTAGCACTAATAATGTCTTCAATGCGTTGTATGTTTTTATAGGGAAAATATTGACAGCTGATTTTCATCTTTTACTCGAATTTGATTCACAGTTCCTGATTCAAATTATGAAATGCACCAAAAAGGATCCATATAAATTTATAAAATCATAAATTTATTACAAAGCCACATCTTAATCTCAAGAAATCCGCATAAAAATGCTTGATCCCTAGACACTTTTGATGTGTGTATAAAAGGATGAAATCTGCGGTTCCCTATAAAGTGCAATACCTACGCGATCAAGATGTATTTGAGGGTTGGTTCCTCTTTTAACCGAATACACTGTATAGCCATCTACATAATTTTACATTGACGTAAATTACGTCACGTAATGTTAGAGTGTAGATCGAAGTAGGTACAAAGCACATGATAACTGAGGGGCAATTCTCGTACTTAAAAAACGTTCAAATTCAAGTCGCAATCTCATCTCAGCGACAATCAATGTCAAAAACTTGTCAAAAATGTATGGAAACTGACTGTATTTTTGACAGATTGAGACTGAGATCAGACTGTGAACGCGCTTAAAATTACGGGAATTACCCCTCTGAAGTAACCTCGATGTCATGACACGGCACATTCTGTGTGTTCCGTCAAATAATTGTGATGATTTACACTATAAAAACTTTCTGCAACCACGACATCTAATTGTGATGAATTACAGTTTGAAAAATTTCTGCAACCACGACATCTAATTGTGATGACTTACAGTTTGAAAACTTTCTGCAACCACGACATCTAATTGTAATGACGTACAGTTTGAAAACTGTCTGCAACCACGACATCTAATTGTGATGACTTACAGTTTGAAAACTGTCTGCAACCACGACATCTAATTGTGATGACTTACAGTTTGAAAACTTTCTGCAACCACGACATCTAATTGTGATGACTTACAGTTTGAAAACTTTCTGCAACCACGACATTTAATTGTGATGACTTACAGTTTGAAAACTTTCTGCAACCACGACATCTAATTGTGATGACTTACAGTTTGAAAACTTTCTGCAACCACGACATCTAATTGTGATGACTTACAGTTTGAAAACTTTCTGCAACCACGACATTTAATTGTGATGACTTACAGTTTGAAAACTTTCTGCAACCACGACATCTAATTGTGATGACTTACAGTTTGAAAACTTTCTGCAACCACGACATCTAATTGTGATGACTCACAGTTTGAAAACTTTCTGCAACCACGACATCTAATTGTGATGACTTACAGTTTGAAAACTTTCTGCAACCACGACATCTAATTGTGATGACTTACAGTTTGAAAACTTTCTGCAACCACGACATCTAATTGTGATGAATTACAGTTTGAAAAATTTCTGCAACCACGACATCTAATTGTGATGACTTACAGTTTGAAAACTTTCTGCAACCACGACATCTAATTGTAATGACGTACAGTTTGAAAACTGTCTGCAACCACGACATCTAATTGTGATGACTTACAGTTTGAAAACTGTCTGCAACCACGACATCTAATTGTGATGACTTACAGTTTGAAAACTTTCTGCAACCACGACATCTAATTGTGATGACTTACAGTTTGAAAACTTTCTGCAACCACGACATTTAATTGTGATGACTTACAGTTTGAAAACTTTCTGCAACCACGACATCTAATTGTGATGACTTACAGTTTGAAAACTTTCTGCAACCACGACATCTAATTGTGATGACTTACAGTTTGAAAACTTTCTGCAACCACGACATTTAATTGTGATGACTTACAGTTTGAAAACTTTCTGCAACCACGACATCTAATTGTGATGACTTACAGTTTGAAAACTTTCTGCAACCACGACATCTAATTGTGATGACTCACAGTTTGAAAACTTTCTGCAACCACGACATCTAATTGTGATGACTTACAGTTTGAAAACTTTCTGCAACCACGACATCTAATTGTGATGACTTACAGTTTGAAAACTTTCTGCAACCACGACATTTAATTGTGATGACTTACAGTTTGAAAACTTTCTGCAACCACGACATCTAATTGTGATGACTTACAGTTTGAAAACTTTCTGCAACCACGACATCTAATTGTGATGACTTACAGTTTGAAAACTTTCTGCAACCACGACATCTAATTGTGATGACTTACAGTTTGAAAACTTTCTGCAACCACGACATCTAATTGTGATGACTTACAGTTTGAAAACTTTCTGCAACCACGACATCTAAATGTGATGACTTACAGTTTGAAAACTTTCTGCAACCACGACATCTAATTGTGATGACTTACAGTTTGAAAACTTTCTGCAACCACGACATCTAATTGTGATGACTTACAGTTTGAAAACTTTCTGCAACCACGACATCTAATTGTGATGACTTACAGTTTGAAAACTTTCTGCAACCACGACATCTAATTGTGATGAATTACAGTTTGAAAACTTTCTGCAACCACGACATCTAATTGTGATGACTTACAGTTTGAAAACTTTCTGCAACCACGACATCTAATTGTGATGACTTACAGTTTGAAAACTTTCTGCAACCACGACATCTAATTGTGATGACTTACAGTTTGAAAACTTTCTGCAACCACGACATCTAAATGTGATGACTTACAGTTTGAAAACTTTCTGCAACCACGACATCTAATTGTGATGACTTACAGTTTGAAAACTTTCTGCAACCACGACATCTTATTGTGATGACTTACAGTTTGAAAACTTTCTGCAACCACGACATCTAATTGTGATGACTTACAGTTTGAAAACTTTCTGCAACCACGACATCTAATTGTGATGACTTACAGTTTGAAAACTTTCTGCAACCACGACATCTAATTGTGATGAATTACAGTTTGAAAACTTTCTGCAACCACGACATCTAATTGTGATGAATTACAGTTTGAAAACTTTCTGCAACCACGACATCTAATTGTGATGACTTACAGTTTGAAAACTTTCTGCAACCACGACATCTAATTGTAATGACTTACAGTTTGAAAACTGTCTGCAACCACGACATCTAATTGTGATGACTTACAGTTTGAAAACTTTCTGCAACCACGACATCTAATTGTGATGACTTACAGTTTGAAACCTTTCTGCAACCACGACATCTAATTGTAATGACTTACAGTTTGAAAACTGTCTGCAACCACGACATCTAATTGTGATGACTTACAGTTTGAAAACTTTCTGCAACCACGACATCTAATTGTGATGACTTACAGTTTGAAAACTTTCTGCAACCACGACATCTAATTGTGATGACTTACAGTTTGAAAACTTTCTGCAACCACGACATCTAATTGTGATGACTTACAGTTTGAAAACTTTCTGCAACCACGACATCTAATTGTGATGACTTACAGTTTGAAAACTTTCTGCAACCACGACATCTAATTGTGATGACTTACAGTTTGAAAACTTTCTGCAACCACGACATCTAATTGTGATGACTCACAGTTTGAAAACTTTCTGCAACCACGACATCTAATTGTGATGACTCACAGTTTGAAAACTTTCTGCAACCACGACATCTAATTGTGATGACTTACAGTTTGAAAACTTTCTGCAACCACGACATCTAATTGTGATGACTCACAGTTTGAAAACTTTCTGCAACCACGACATCTAATTGTGATGACTTACAGTTTGAAAACTTTCTGCAACCACGACATCTAATTGTGATGACTTACAGTTTGAAAACTTTCTGCAACCACGACATCTAATTGTGATGACTTACAGTTTGAAAACTTTCTGCAACCACGACATCTAATTGTGATGACTTACAGTTTGAAAACTTTCTGCAACCACGACATCTAATTGTGATGACTCACAGTTTGAAAACTTTCTGCAACCACGACATCTAATTGTGATGACTTACAGTTTGAAAACTTTCTGCAACCACGACATCTAATTGTGATGACTCACAGTTTGAAAACTTTCTGCAACCACGACATCTAATTGTGATGACTCACAGTTTGAAAACTTTCTGCAACCACGACATCTAATTGTGATGACTTACAGTTTGAAAACTTTCTGCAACCACGACATCTAATTGTGATGACTCACAGTTTGAAAACTTTCTGCAACCACGACATCTAATTGTGATGACTCACAGTTTGAAAACTTTCTGCAACCACGACATCTAATTGTGATGACTTACAGTTTGAAAACTTTCTGCAACCACGACATCTAATTGTGATGACTTACAGTTTGAAAACTTTCTGCAACCACGACATCTAATTGTGATGACTTACAGTTTGAAAACTTTCTGCAACCACGACATCTAATTGTGATGACTTACAGTTTGAAAACTTTCTGCAACCACGACATCTAATTGTGATGACTTACAGTTTGAAAACTTTCTGCAACCACGACATCTAATCAACTGATTAGCGAAGTGAACAGCCAACAGACCGATACACTGTGTTAATTAATAATATATCAACATTACAAATATGTAGTTCATAAGGTTTTAGAAAGGTG
This sequence comes from Brachylomia viminalis, assembly GCA_937001585.2. NCBI lineage: Eukaryota > Metazoa > Arthropoda > Insecta > Lepidoptera > Noctuidae > Brachylomia > Brachylomia viminalis. Next base: position 641,259 of record OW443307.2, on the reverse strand, counting down.
AGTTTTCCAATAAAATAGATGAAATGAAGATCGCCTTTCCAACTGACTTAAGTTAAAACATAAAAAAAAAACGCGAAAGGGTTTTCGCAAAATATCCAGATTGTTTTGGAGGAGTGCCGAATTAACCAGTGTCAGTGAGGGCCGGAGTAACGGGGCGGGCAGCGCGCCCGGCCGTTGCCCACAGATATACATACATTGCCCACATATGCTTAACCCGTCGCTTTGTATGCGAAGCCGCGGGCAGCCGCGCGCGTGCGAGCGGACGCGATTTTTGATATATCGGCTCTCGACCGCAATTTCGATTTGGCGAGGTTTCAATACTTGAAAGGATTTGAGTTTGTATGTATAATGTATGGCGCGTATCATACTGGTGATTTAATTCGATTCGATTTCAACGGTACATGCAATTCGATTTAAAAACTAAAGAAGTACAATAATTGAATTCGTAGAATGAGGCCCTACACGAACCTACGCTTTTCAATCAACATGTTTGTCTTTTCAATCAACATGTTTATATTTTCAATCAACATGTTTGTCTTTTAAATCAACATGTTTATCTTGTCTGAAATTACTTTTCATGCATGTAATGTAGCCTATTTCAATGAATACCTACAGTAAGTAGGTACAGGTATGTTGGTGACGTGATGAAGTGAATAACATGCAATATAATTAATTAATTCCTAGTGTGGGGCAACGTTTTTTAAAAAAGACAAAGACAAGACAAGACAAGACAATATTGTCACCCTTGTAAGTTTGTACAAACACTTTTACACGTCAATCATATTTTAAAAACTAGATGAGGTCGGCGTTTCCGATCTGACTACTCTGAGAAGAAAGGCCGAAACAAACTCAGAGGTCACAGTCTCTTTTAAAGTCCAGACATAATCTTGGTCAAATCATGTGAAGACCGTGTAGATTGGTGTCTGAAACGGTCTTTTGAGGAAAAAACATACAGATTGAGCGGACCTGTCCAGTCAGTGCACGCATTTGTCAGTAATCTTGCCACTCAACTCAGAACTTAAGGAGCACAACGATTCGACGAACAATACCAAAGAAAGGACATATGGGTAGGCTGCATAAATTACTCAAGTTGCCAGATCGTGAAACTAACTAAGAAATAAAATAAAAAAAAAGTAATAAACCACATAATCTTCACATTCACAATAATTAAAATAATATAAGATACATTACAAAGTAAATACACATACATAGTAATGAAGCCGACCCGAACATAGTTTGATAAAGGCTAGGCAGGTGAGAGGGAGCTGCTTGCCATAGGACCATTGGACCACTTGGACCACTTGGACCATTGGACCACTTGGACCACTTGGACCACTTGGACCACTTGGACCATTGGACCACTTGGACCACTTGGACCACTTGGACCACTTGGACCACTTGGACCATTGGACCACTTGGACCACTTGGACCACTTGGACCATTGGACCACTTGGACCACTTGGACCACTTGGACCACTTGGACCATTGGACCACTTGGACCACTTGGACCACTTGGACCACTTGGACCATTGGACCACTTGGACCACTTGGACCACTTGGACCATTGGACCACTTGGACCACTTGGACCACTTGGACCATTTGACCACTTGGACGACATCGATGACATCGTTCGGGCGAACTGCACTATGGAGAAGAAGTGACTTAATCCTCGCCAATTTCTTCATGCGATCATCACAGTCCAATGTATCTACAAACGTTTGCTTATAATTATCTTCATTTCAGCCGAAAGACGTTCCCTGCCGGATAATGGACATAGGCTTCCCTCAAGCGTCACCATATCGACTGGTCCTGTGTTTCTCACATCCAGCAGATTCCCGCGACCATCACCAGGTCATCGGTCTACCTGCAAAACACTTGCTCGTTCTCAGTCATCATCGTTGAATGCTACATCCATGCGCCAGAACTAGTCTAAATAAGATCAAGCAGTGATGTTACAAGTGTCACTCCACCACTGCGACATATGTCGTGGTCAGAATGGTCGACTGTTGACTGTACAGGCGAGGTGAAGGTCACGGTCACAAGCCTAATATGCACTAGTTTTAATGTGTATGGCAATATTAGAGACTTATTGACGGAAATGAGTATCAATGTCACAAAACCACTTGACAAATGTATGAATTCATTAATTTCTAGGTTAATGAGGCCTACAGGCGCCACCGAGCGGGTCCGGGCAGGGCGGTAAGCAGAACAACTATTCGACTTCGACGGACGGAAAAACACCAAAGTTATTCCATCAGTCTTCTACTTGCCGATTTTAGCACGGAACTCTAAAAATAGAAACATGATGTTAGACATTATTTATAAAAAACCTACACAGCCCCAAAGAAAGCGGGTCCGTTATAAAAAATGCGATAACTTTTAAAATATTTGAGCAATCCTTTTAAAATAAAAACCAAATTTAAGTTTATTTCATAAAAAATATAGGAAGAAGTAAAGCCTTTTTATTTCTTTTTGATGATTGTATTAAAAACCACAAATAAGAAATAAAGACGATGTTTTACTTTTGTTTCTGTTTAAAAATATGGCATTTCTTGTTCAGAAATTCATTATTCTGATCAAAATCTATTTTAAAAAATCCTCTTAACCCTGAAGAGTGTACCAGAATTCTGACAATGCTTGAAGACGCGCGCAGTCAGCGTTATACAGCGATAACTGTGGGTGTATCGCGATCAATCGTTCAAAGAGTGCTCCAGCGATTTGAAGAGACAGGATCCACTATTCTCAGACCAGGAACAGGCCGAACAAGGTGCATGACAGCGCGGGAGGATCAATATATGGTGTCAACAATGTTGCGAAATCGATTACAAACTGCTGTTGAAGTCAAAAAGCACCTTCTACGTGCTGTTGCACGTGTGCAGTGAGGCGGCGTCTTGCTGAAGCAAACTTAAAGCCATTTAGACCTGCAAATGGTCCAAAACACGAAAGGCAGCGTCGAAATTAAAGGCTGAGATACGCCAGAGAACACATGGATTGGACTCTGGATGACTGGTCAAGAGTAATGTTTTCGAACGAGTCGAGGTTCATGCTATACACGCACGATTGGAGGCAAAGAGTCTACAGAAGACCAGGAGAGTGCTACATATAACCAAGCATGCGCAATCTTTATGCAAGATAACGCTCGTCCCCCATACAGCTCAGATAGTGGTTGACTACCTTTAAGATGTCGCTATCACATCACGCATGGAGTGGCCAGCACTCAGCCCAGACTTGAACCCCATCGAGCATGCCTGGGACGAACTGGGATGACGTGTACGCCCGTGAAATTCTCCTCCAATCACGCTTCGTGAACTGAAAGAAGCACTAATAGAGGGATGGGAGAGTATTTCTCAGCATCGGTTCAGAAATCTGGTGGAAAGCATGTCAAACTGTCAAACATTATAACAGCTGTATTAACAGCTGGCGGTGGTAATACAAAATAGGTACTATTTGACACCGTAGCATATTTTTGGAAATCTAGTGAAAATAGTAATTTTTACTTAACTTACTTTTATTCAATATAATCTTCATAATCTTGAACATAGATGACATTGATTAAAGCACTATTTATACAATTGTCTATAATACGGTCTTTATTTCATAAAGCTAGCTAGCAATATTTTGGAAGGCATTGACGTTTTTGTTACCGAACCGCTTTCTTTGCGGCCCAGCGGATAAGTATACAATAATAACGCAAAGATCGGTTCTTTAATTATGCAGAAATCCGTCGGAAACAGCACATGTCAGCACTTTTTACAACTCTCATTATTGTAATGCCTAAGTTCTTATAGCATTACAAGCGAAAAAACGTTCACAAAAACATGTATGATTTATATAAATACAATACATAATGAAATTGGTTGCAAAATAAACATTATTTCAACAAAACAAACTCACAGAAGGTTCACAAAAACACCGCGATAGCAAAAACCTCCGAAACTGAGAGATTAATTAATTAATTTCATCTTATAGTAGCTGATTTCATCCTAAGCTAGGTGCTTGCCAGCGACTTCGTCTGCGTAGATTTCAGACTTCCCATTCAGCTCCCATTATCTTACCCCTAGGTACCTATGTGGGCAGAATTTTCAAAAATCCTTTTACATGTCTTACTTATTTTTTTAACCGAAAGCCCAAATACTCATTTCCATTATTTTACAGATTACGTATTACCATACAAACTGTCAACCCCTGTTTAACCCTCCAGGAAGAATGTCCAAACATCTTCTTCTTCTTAGTGATCTTGTTCTTAGTAGACCTTAATTACTCCAGTGGAGTTCAGTGGTAAAGGATAACCATACTGTCGTATAAGCTACTTAATATTTAGGTATAAGCAGCGTAGGATACGTTGTGAGACCATTAAGTGCACTGATCTGTTTTTTCTATAAACTGCTAGCAGCTCATGCGTATCACTTTGCGCATTAATGCAGATACTTGTGTGTGTGTGAACTCCACACTCGCTATAAGGAGTGGATCTTCTAAGCTCGGTGTTATCGTCGCGTGTCCGTGGTTCAGTATCAAGGGTATCGGCCGCTGGTCGCCGTTGTTTATAACTAACAGTTACGTAAGCTCGCGCGCAGTGCCGGCATGCGACGCGCGCGGAAGGCTGCGCGGGCGCCGGCGGCGTCGCTGGCGCTCGTTGTGACAACAATTCTGGTGGTGGGGGCTACAGCAGCAGCTTCAGCACCACCAACTGCTGACACCCTCTCAGCCCTCGGCGCCATCTTGCCGCCCTTCATCAGTGAACATTTCGATGAGCTGGTGAAGGCAGCATCAGCTAGCTGTACGTGTTTATTGTGGACATTATAGTTTTGATGAGCAAGAAGTAATGCAGTGTGATGTGTGGTGTTCGGTAGTTGCTCAGTGTAATCTGAAAGTAGACCACGAGCTAATGGTGTGATAGTAACGGCGTCACCATCCATCATCCCGGGGAAAATGTAGACATCGTTGTGAGGAAAGTGGCTGTAGAGTGGAGGGTCTGTGACAGTGTAGGATAGAACCATCATCCTCTTCACAGAACATTAGCGTAAAGATGTTTACAAACTGTCTCGAAACTTGAACGTATGGCATCCAAATACACACTACAAACCTACCACAGTTTCTTTCAATTATGCTGTGCTGATTATAAATGCAGAGATTGGGCACTTTTTCCATTGACAGCGATGCGGACGAATTGTCTGCTGCCAATGAGCTGTTTCCCTTTTTGTTTCTATATTTGTACATAATATTACACATTTTAGTGTTGCCTTGTATAATGTATTTAAGTACATTTCCCTGATGTGCCGAGATAAAGGCTATTTATAATTCCTTATAACTACGAAAATAGATCTCTTATCACTATTATTTTGTTCTATACATTGTTCGATCTCTATTTACTGCCACTGTATTTGTGTTTGTGAATTCCTATTCAATTTTAATGAATGACGACGGTAGGTTCCTTCTAATCAACGTCAAGACACAATTCTTTTATAAGCTTTTTAGGCTTCCGTACCCAAAGGGTGCCAACAGAACCCTATTACCAAGCCTCCGCTGTCCGCCCGTCTGTCTGTCAGCGGGCTGTATCTCATGAACAGTATTGGGTAGACAGTTGAAATTTTCACAGAGTGTGTATTTCTATTGCCGCTATATCAAACTAAAGCTTAAAATTAAAAGGGTCATCATACAAGAAACGTGTTTTTTTTAAATGTAGAGTTAAATATTTTACGGTGGTACGGAAACCCTCTTATGGGAGTGCGTTTTGAAAAATTTTCCGTTCTGCCTTCTTTTGTCCGTTTTTTAATTAAATCCCTCAAACGAATAATGTAGACTTGGAGTAAACAGTAGATGACCTTTCCAAAGTAACGTTAAGTCTATGTTATAAAGAGCATCACATTAAGTGGACCTCCAGACATCTCGCACAAGATCACACTTCAGTGTTCTACGATGCTTCAACTAAACCTCAATGACTTTTAAAATAATAAATGTCATCTCAATCAAATCTTATTAATAGATAAGTAAACAAGAATTAATTAACAAAGAATCTTGGATCTGAATCTATTAAGTATAAAGGTAACAATTTAAAACACATCGACAAAGGTCAATGTTAGTAAGTTGAACAACACCAACAAAAGATTCCCGCTGAGAACGAGTCGAGTGGGCGAGAGCAATGTCCAGTATAAGGTGGGCCACGGCCACACAGACAACAGTACTGAATTTGGCAAAGTTTGAGACATTCGCCTTTACAAACAACGCGCCACGAAAGTTCCAAGATAGGCTGGACGCTTTAAACCTTAAACAATGTATTACACCGTGATATATGGGCGCTAACTACAGATTATTATTGAAACTTAGTAAACAATATAATCAAAATAACTTTATGATCATGTAAATCATTTTATTTTGTTCAGAAACACGTTCTGCCGTATTTTCGTTAAACATGGTTTACACAGATACATCGCAACACATCGACCGCTGTTTTATTCGAAATCTATTAATTGCATGAAATGTTGCACTCTAAAATGTAAATTCCCAAAGTCGTTATAAATTAAACCTCTGAAAAAAAACCAGCAATATGTGCCTTGTGCCTGTAGCGTTACGTGTAACATGTTCCAGGTGAGGCGCTCCCGCAGCAGCTGCTGTTCTCTCGCTGTACGTCGCTGGAGGCGCCGCAGACGCAGCTGCTAAAGGTCACGCGCGGCGGGCGGCGCACGCTTAGCGTGTCCAGCGCGGCGGAACGCGTCCAGCGCGACGATGCGCTGGTGTTGTACGTGCCCGGCTGGTGGAACACGCCCAACGACGCCTCCTCGCGCGCCGTCGTGCACGCGCTCATGACCAAGCACTCCACCGTGCACCTCCTCGACACGCGCCTCTCTTTCTGCCGAGGATACGTTACCGCCGTGTCCAACGTGTCACCCCTCTCTCATATACTCTTCAACTTCTTTAAGAAGCTACACAAATCAGGATACCCTCTGTCCTCAATTCATATCATAGGCTTTAGTTTGGGCGCACATGTCGCCGGTTTGACCGGGAAATTGGTGAAACGGAAACTGAACACTACACTAGGACGCATCACTGCGCTGGACCCGGCGCGGCCGTGCTTCGTGCGCTCCGAGTACAGGCTAGACAAGGGAGACGCGCAGTTCGTGCAGGTGATACACTCGAGCACCGGCGTGCTGGGCATCGAGGAGCCGGTGGGCCACGCCGACGTGTACGTGAACGGCGTGAGCGGCAAGCACCCCGAGTGTCGCGACCGGAGCATCAGCCTCGAGTGCGACCACGCGCAGGCCTGGAAGCTCTACTCAGCGTCGGCGATGAACGAAAAGTCGCTGATGGGCCGCCGGTGCGCCAGCTGGGACGAACTGCTGAAGAACGAGTGCAGCGGGCAAGAGACTGTCCTAGGGTACTCGTGCAGCTCCAACGCGAAGGGAATGTTCCTCTACAAATCAGAGGTGGAACCTGAGCTGCAGTTTCAACAACGAGAACTGCAAGTGTTCAACCCGTTTAGCTTACTGAGGTGGCCGTTCAAGAGCTGGCAAAGTAATGAGTAACAACAAACAATAAACAACTATTTAATGACTATCCACTTAGAATAACAAGGTCTGTGATTCTGTGTTCGTGAGTCGTGACAGTTTTTTTGACAATTTGTGCAGAATAATCTATGATTTATCGAAGTAATTTGCCCCTCTATTATCTAAGTACACAGCGTTGTGATTACGTGACTGTGATATTAGTTAAGTTTACCTTTGTAAAATGCAGTTTTGTTGTAAAATGAAAAACTGTCAAACAGCGTGTTTTATTTTTACGAGCGTACAGCGCCATAGGTATAGACAGTACAGTTGGATGGGTTAATATTTTTATCTATTGTTTCTAAAACTATCCGGTTGGCGCCGCCACCGGCGACTGTACTTAGTCAAGATTGATGGCCAGGGTTAACTAACCATTAAGCTGGACAGAGATTTGTGCGACGGATATTTACATTATTTATTTAACCAGACACATAAATTGTGGTTATCTGTAGCTGTTTCTTAAAGTTACTAGAACTGTAACAAACAGTTAGTTACAGCTGGTACCGTTAACCCAAGTTACAATAAATAAGTATAATTAATAAATTATAATAGAAGTATATTTTAAACTTCAGAGTAGTTTCAAATTAAAGTCGATAAAAAAAGTTACGTTTGACATATTCAGGTACACGGTGTAAATAGACTTACGTCTGCGCATTCTGTACATCACACTAAGTAACATTGTAAAAAAACAATTGCTGGGAAATAACTTTTATTTTTGGTCGGAAAAATCACTTGAAAAAGATTTGTGGAAGTTGCAACTTTGACCTTTAATATCTCTGTAACCAGGTTCCTAAGTACGGTAATGGTCCAGAATAAAAAAAATAATCACAATGATGAGAAGAATAAGTGACTCTCGGCTTCATTTTGCGTCTTTTTACACGCGTTATATTTATTTTCTTAAATCTCATATCCAAACACTACTCGAGTTTCTCTATAATTAATTACATTATCTCAAAATTACCTAAAGCTTTACATGTCTATTAGAGCGTCTCCAAAACTATTTAAATCACATTGATTGCTTTCCTTTTGGGTGTGAAATTTCATTAACCTCGCTGTAGTTGGAGTAGCAATTTGGAAAATATCACGTTTCTCAGGCCATTTATATTCCATCGGAGCTCATCAATAGATCCGGGGGCAGTACGTCGCGTCCATGACGGCTGATCAAGGGTACTCAGCGGGTCGGGACGGGGGCGGCTGCGGCGCGGAGGGGTGCTGCCGCCCCCGGTCCCGACTCCCGGCGCGGTCGCTGATAGTAGACCCATCGAGATTTCGATCGATCGGTCTCTCTCTCGATGGGCTACTCCGTCTATCCATTTTTTATCAATTTGCTTTGGGATATGGGGAGACCGAGCAGAGTTGGGACAAAAGAGAGTTATTACAAAGTCCATTTCTCGGATTCTGTAATCGTTAGCGAGCAGGCAATATCGCGTTATGTCTCTTTCTTGACGCACTAGCCGATGCAGTTTGTCGCGGCGGCGGCCTCCGGGGAGTGGACGTGGCTGTGTCACGTCGATGGCGAAAAAAATCACGAAAGTAAGTTTTTCACTCAAAGTCAAAAAAAATTATCAAATAGGCACTTAGAAGGCACTTTTGAACTTTAAAATTTACAAAAATAAAAAAGAATTGATTCTAGTTGCCTCTTCCAAAAGGTAGTTCCGTATGGAGAAGAATGGACAAGAAACTCCACCGTTTATTTTTTTTTTAATGTTGAACAATATTTTGTATACATTAATTACATAATTGTATGTGCAAGCCCCACCACGACGACAACGTGGAGACACCCTCGGTGGGGAAAAGGGCGTTGTCCGCCCTTCTCCTGCGCCGGGTGCGCCTTCTGCGGCCGGGGAAGGGAGTCGAGATCTCCCTCTCCCGTTCCGCAGTTTCCTTCTGCGACATCACGTCCTCGCAGAAGGACACCACCGCGTCCGACAACTCTGCGCTACCGACCATCCTCCGCACTACGGCCGGCAGCGACTGATCGCCTCCTACTTCATTTGTGAGGACACGGCGCTGCTCCTCCCAAGCTACACACTCGGCGAGCGTGTGTTGCGCCGTGTCCTCCCCGCAATGGACGCAATGGTGGCACCGAGCGTCCGGCTCCCTGTCTATGCGGCACAGGTACTTGCCGAAGCAGCCGTGCCCCGACAGCACCTGCGTCACCCTAAACGACAGGGAGCCGTGCCTTCTCCCGAGCCAGTCGTCGAATACTGGCCGGATCGCCTCGACGGTAGCGAGGCCGGCGGTAGGGCGCAGAAGCCTTTGCCGCCATTCCGCCACCAAGACCTGACGGAGCTCCTCCCGGCGCAGCGCGATCTACCACTGCACCGGCCTCGAGCCCCATGCCCGCTCTTCATCGCGCCATCGATATAATGACGCGAGTACTTTCGCCTCTAGGTCCCAGGGCGGAGATCCGGCCAGGACGCAAGCCGCCTCGTAGGAAATCGTGCGGTACCCGCGGACGACTCTGACGGCCATCGCCCTCTGCGGTTTGCGCAGAATGGCGAGAGTGCCGGCCGTCATGTCCATCGCCCACACAGGGGCCCTATACAGGGCCATGGACGGCACGATTCCCACGTACAACCGCCTACAGGCGGCGCTCGGGCCCCCCAAGTTAAGGAGCAACGTTGAAAGCGCGCCCGCTGCACCCATCAGCTTGGGCGCCAGCCGCCGGAAGTGGGGCCCGAATTCCCATCGGCTGTCGAGCACCAATCCCAGATACTTCATGGTGGACTCGACAGCTATCCGGGCCCCGCTGACCACGATGTGTGATCCCGGCGCCGGCGCACGTCGGGGGCCATGAAACACCATGGCCTCTGACTTGTTTAGGGCCACCTCCAGGCCCAGGCGCCGGATGCGGTTCACCACCTGTGACACCGCAGCCGTGGCTATCAATGTCGCTTCCCTGTGCGAGCTCCCCCGGGCAGTGACAAGCGTGTCGTCCGCATAACACGTCAAGTCGGCGCCCGACGGGAGCTCGCCTCTCAGCACCCAGTCGTAGCTGATGTTCCACAGGAGCGGTCCCAAGACCGATCCCTGTGGAACACCGCACGACATGAGGTGCCGACAGGCACCGTCACGTCCGCGATAGGTGACGCATCTATCCTCCAGATAAGCCTCTACCGTACGGCGGAGGTAGGGAGGCACGCGATGGTATTTCAGAGCCTCCCGAATACAACTCCAGGGTAGGGTGTTGAATGCGTTGGAGATGTCTAAAGACACCACCATCACCACCCCACCCTGGGACACCGTCTCCTCCGCCAGGGCCCTCACGCGCATGGTGGCGTCTATGGTGGAGCGCCCCCGACGAAAACCGAGTTGGTTGTCGTCCAGGTCCGGCCCCTCCCTGCACATGTGGCTGACGAGGCGATCTGCGATAATGCGCTCAAAAAGTTACGTGGTAATACGCGAACGGCGAGTCCGCGGGGCGCCCCTCCTTCCTGAGCAGGACCAGCCTCCCCTCCTAACCTAACCATTTTTTTTTTGTCGCTGAGAAATGACATTACGCATCTCCGCTTGTCGGGGGACGAGACGGAGTATGTGGGACTCCCTGCCAGCGTGGCAGTATACCCACTAAAACTCAGCAGTGTTCCCTCCTTGCCTTGATGGGGGGGTCATGAGAATCCGGCTCAGCCTTTACGTCCACAACCCCCCCGGCGCATGCCCGCCTAGCTGGCGGGCCCCGCATGCCCCCCTGGCTGGGGGGCTATGGGAATGGCCGGGAACACCTGGCCATTCCCGTCTAACCTAACTTAATTATATGTACCTATATCAATATGTGAAGACGATGCACCTAGAATAAACAAAATATACCACATTAGGTAAATAGAATTAAATACAAAGCAATGACCGGTAAATTAATTATGTGATAGATACATGGTGCTCACGTATATATTGTAAAAGTAGATGATTCTCCTAAAATGTTAACAAGTAAGTATTTAGTTTGTGTTAATTTATTTATTTATTATTACTATGGCACATCAACATCACATGCACAAACATTTACAAATAAAAGAGAACAGAGATATGGACGAGTGTTTACGTCAATTACAGACGTGCACGGCATTCACAACAAAATAGAAGGAAAAAAAACACAGTATTCACGTTACAAAAATAAATAAAAAAACAAAAACAATATAAGAACAAAAGCTCTAGCTAAAATCTCGGTAGTAGAGAGTAGAGAGAATAGGTACCCTCATGGACATAAACATTGACAATTTTTTTTATTTTGTTGTCTTCAGTCTTCCCCACATTTATAATCTTGGGATGGTCGTGGAAGATATCCAAATCATAAAGATTGCAAATATTGTTATATGTCGACGTTAGCCTAGCCATCGGAGCATTCATGCCTAAGTTGGTTTTATAACGAAGGACATTGAAAAAGGACGTGCATTTTCTTCGAGCATTAAGTTTAGGTACGTTTATTTTAATGCGTTGGAGAAGTCCGTCAGATTTAAAAGAACCGTCAACAATATTCCGCAAGCATAGTAAGTCTATCATGCGTCGGCGTAGCTGTAAGCTTGACATATGGAAGAAACGCAGTCGTTCGTCATACGAGCATCTCGCACTGAAGCCAGTGGCAAGGAAAGCAAGTTGCCGCGTAAAGGATCGTTGAATTGACTCGATACGATTAGAATGAATCATATAATTCGGATTTCATATGACACTCCCGAACTCGTGTACTTACACTACGTACCAGAGCGTTATAAAGCACAATCTTAGAGGCTGTATGTCTAAAGTCCTTAGTGTTACGTCTGATGAAACCCAACATTTTAGCAGCTCTAATCTTTGGACAAGGTCATCACAATGCGGAACAAAACTTGACCTTGAATCAAGAATCACACCCAGGTCACGAAGTTGGTCAACTACAGCAATCCCTACGGTATTGACGTGGTAACTTGACTCAAGCACTGTGTTAAAGTAATGACAGAATGTGAATCAATGTGGAGGCGATTGGCGGTGGCGATCTCTCGCGTCCGGACCAGGGCCAGGCCATGGCACGGAGCGATAGGGCTTGGGAAGCCGTCACCTCCTTTTCCGGAGCAGTAATGTTCGCGGAGGAGGAGGCGGAACGCGTGAGGGAGAGGCAAAATTCGCGCCATCACGCCCCTAGCCGCCGCAGGAGACGCCCTGGGCATCGGGAATCGCAAGCTGATTCCCGTCCACCGTAGGCGCGGGCTTGAGAACGGTGAGCAATGGGCAGCTCGCCGTTCGATAAGGACTAGGCCCGGGTCAATGGCGCGTTGTATTCCGCGCGCGCCTCAAAGAGATGTCAGCATCAATGACGGGGTCCGCTAGGGCCGATGTCTGCCAGGGTTGCGGGAAAGTCCGAGAGGGATACCGTGGCCCCTGGCACAGGCAACTGAAGGAACACGGGTGGGTTTTAGTCAGTAAGAGTCTGACATGCCCTCCCGCTCTGCCCAGAGCGGGAGAAGTTTTTTGATGATCTCCCACCCTGAAAAGAAATGTGAATCAATGTCATAAAAATAATAAATTATACAATTAAATTAACCACCAGTTCGATTTTGACTAGACTCTAGATTGTCATAGGAAGCCAGCAGGATGTTTCCAAGCATTCTTATCTTGGATATAAGTAGTCTTCGATCAATAAGGATACAATCCTCTAATTTGTAATATGCTTGTTTACGAACTCAACTTTTATATATTAGTTTTAAATTTTCTTTCATTTAATTGCAATATATCACCAGGTATTCTGTTGTAACATTTAACACAGTAGGGTCAATAGGTACCCCATATAAGATGTATGTACTTTAGAACACAAACATTTTAATAACCTAGTCACCGAGACGTGTTATGTTGTTGATATTTGTTTAGTAACCTATACATAATTATGCATCGAATATCTAAGTTTCAATTCGTGATATTAACTTCTTCAATATCGAGGTTATGTGACATTATTCTGAACCAAGCATGACTTTTAGCGCCTAACAGGGTTGTGACAACTCTCCTGTTATAATAATTTGTGAGATTTCTAAATGCGTTTTGGTGTGTCTTTGCATGGGTTGTTGTTTTATTGTTTCACAATGCCAAATAAAGGTTCGGAAGACAGATAGAGACATCTCTTCGAAGGAAACCCACAAATTGTCTCAATTTCGTACCAAAGTGTGATTCAATTTATCAAAATATGAAAATAATGTGATTTTTTGCAGATTTTTTTATTATTTATACTTTAATATTGTTTATACTTTTCTTATACTTTAATCAATAAATTACTTTAATACCTGATCTTTCGATCGGGTATCAAAGTGGATTTTTGATTAAAGTTGCTTATATACATTTATTTGTCAAATTGAGTTTAATTTATTTCCTTTACATCTCAAAAATCACTTCTGTCACAACCTACCTCGGAACTAGGAGAGTTGTGACATAATGACTCATTTCAGTTTAGGCCGTTTCTTATCTGATATAGATGATTTGTACCATTTTTCCTATCAAAATCCTGTAGAAGATTGAACTAGCTATTAGTATCTAACTCGTGCATATAACTAAGACTGTTTCGGCTGAGATATGTCCATTGGCGTGAACATTGTTACAGGGCTGCTCGGTCTCCCCTGCCGATGCCGAGACAGTTTAATGCACGTTGGCACGACATTGCTCAGAGGTCTTTGCAAGGGACCTGCTTCACTGTTGTATATTTGTAAGTATTCGCAAGTCGCAACGTATTTAAGTAGTTAAATACTTAGGTATCAACTAATAAAGCTCTATTAAAAGTACCTTTGTAAGTATCTATCTGTAAAAAAATCAAATTCAAAATCCAAATTCAAATGGTTATTGCTCAATACCTATTCATACATCTATATGTCAAGAGAATGCGCCGTCCACTGTGTTGCACCATTTCAGGCCTGCAAAATTATCATTAAAATTAGGTATACCATGTCATAAATTCCAATTAATACCTTATAAAATGTCATAAATTACAATTAGTACTCTAAGTATACAATGTCATAAAATCATTATTAATACCGTATCTATTATTTACATCTAAAACAGTCAACACATAATAAAAAATTAATAATACAAATAAAATAATTTTAATAAAGTAAATCTGACTCAAGTATTCGCCATAATTATATGTATTTTAATTAAACACGAAATTTCTATCTGACTATTCATTAATTATGTAGTATGTCTTACATATCAGTAGATTATTGAGTTACATTTATATCTTCAGACAGACATTAGGTTATTATTAAGACAACAGAGCATTAGGTAATTTATTATTAATATGTGGTTAGAAACCTCGTATAAAAGTCTAAACAAGAATTTTATTATGATCCAAATGAAAGTCACCACCAATAACGTGTTAGGGTGTCAAATGGGTGTCAAACTACAAAATGTTAATTCATCAATATAATTAATGTACCTAGGGTTAAAGAAATGAACAACGCAGTAGTTCCACGATGTTATTCTTTTTCACCCACTTGGGAACAGAATAAGTTTTCCGTTTTAAAAACTCACGCTTTATAACTTTCCTTTCGCGGAAGTAGTTGTTCTCATTATTACATCATATTATTATAAACTCCATAAAGCTATTCTTAAAAAAATATAGGTACTACAAAAACATAGTTAATGAGAGCACACATACATAACTATTAAAGTTACAAACTAGGAACCAAAATAAGAATGAGACCGCGGCGCGCGGCGGCACCTCGTGTTACTGTCACCGACAACTTTGCGCATAAATGGCGGCAGGTGTTCCGTCTGTAACACAGAAGTCTTGTAAGTACTTCTGAACAGGGACAGTGAACAACTGAACAAGTTCTGTAGACTCGAGCGAGGTGACGTCA
Source organism: Brachylomia viminalis (assembly GCA_937001585.2). NCBI lineage: Eukaryota > Metazoa > Arthropoda > Insecta > Lepidoptera > Noctuidae > Brachylomia > Brachylomia viminalis. Next base: position 625,915 of record OW443307.2, on the reverse strand, counting down.
GAATTTTGAGTGAGTGCTCAGTGCTCAACACTGAACTACTCGTATCTAGGGGTGCGGGAGTGCGGGTCGAGTTAGTTGGCTATTGTTTGTGCCGATTATTGGAGCAGTCCGAACTATTTGTAGTTTTGTTTGGCATGTCTTGATTGTCTTGTAAGCGTTGATATTTTATGATGAACTAAATAATGAAGGGGCTTAAAAGTTCGCAAGTTGTCTGCTTATGGCGACTTTATTTATTTATTTAACACTTTAAGCACACAAATGTACAGAGGCGGACTTAATGCCATAGGCATTTTCTATCAGTCAACCTTTGGGTGATGCAAAGACAAACAGTGGCAGGTGCAATTTATAATGATATTTTAGGATTAAATAATTTTAAATATATAGACACGTATAAACTTATTTAGTCTATAAATACATATAATACATATACCTAATTATATATCAATATAAGTACAAATAAATGTACATAAATACACGAGTATGTTAAAAACAAATAGGACAAACAATGAGAAAACATTACCGCTGTGATGATACTGCCAGCTTCTTACGAATGTTCTCGCGAACTTTAGTTTTAAAGGATAATCGGTTGGTTGCCATCCTTATTTTCTGGGGGAGTGCATTCCACAGAGAGATAGATTGAACACAGAAGGAAGAGTGAATGAAGTCTGTGCGGTGAGTGGGACATTGAAGAAGACGATTGTGTGAAGAACGTAGATTTCTATTGTGGTTGGCGCAAATGTACTAAAAGTGGGGGGCTAGATAACCAGGGGAAGAGGGAGAATCAAGAAATGAAAACAAGGTAGTCAGCACACATCACCATAATCGATGATAGGGAAGATTGTGGATTGCACAAGCATTGTCTTCGTACTTGATGGTAATAAATTTTTCAGTCTGTACAGAGCCCGTAGCGTGCCGGTAACCTTCTGGCTTACCCTAGCGACTTGAGTACGCCAGTTCAGGGTACTATCAATGTGCAAGCCTAGGTTCTTTACGTCAGTGCTAAAAGGAACGGTCGTACCATTGAAGAGGACCGGTGGCAAGGTTGTACCATCCACCTTGCTAATACTACGAGAACTACCAATGATGATCGCCTGACACTTCGTAGGATTTACAGCTACACCAAATCTGTCAGCCCAGGTTTTTATGGCTATCAAGTTCCTATTTAATCTGCCGATAACGTCAGGTAATTCATCAACCCTCCCTTGACAGTACAACTGCAAGTCATCTGCATACAGATGATACGCACACTGAAGTTCGGAAGTTATAAGATTAATAAAAATAGAAAATACAAGAGGAGAAAGTATACCGCCTTCAGCTTCCAAGTCACACCAGCAAGAAGAAGAATCCCCAACATGAACGGACTGCTGACGTCCCTGAAGGTAAGAGGAGAACCGTTGCAGTGCTTCGGGATAGACCATAACATATGACAGAATGGCTAACAGGATGTCGTGACTGACGGTATTAAAGGCATTCGAGAAATCAACCAACACTAGAGCAGTAACTTTGGTGTCTTCCAGTGCTGCCCTCATATCGCCAGTCACTTTAAGGAGCGTGGAGACAGTGCTGTGACAAGGCCTAAACCCAGATTGAAGAGGACTAATGATTGAGTTACGATGAACAAAGCTGGAGAACTGTTTGTGGACACAGTCCTCAAGCACTTTGGATAGGAAGGGAAGGATAGAAATTGGACGGAAGTCAGTAGGAAGAGAGGGATGAGAAACCTTTGGTAGTGGACGAACATAGGCTTTGCGCCATAGGGAAGGGAATACTCCGGTGTACAAGGAAAAATGTATAATGTGGGTAATCGCGGGTAGGAGTTGATCCAGAATAGTTATGATCATACCACGGGTGATTTTGTCACATCCCACCGCTTTCGATTTGATGGAGAGAATGATCTTTCTGATCTCTCCCGGTTCCACTGGAATGAAAATGAAACGATTATTATAAGGACGCGTTAGACCAGAAATTTGAGAATTCGACTTCTCGAATAAGTAACACAAAGTCCTTTTCTGAGTTAAGTACATTTATTTATTTTCAGCCTGTTTATTAAATAAAGTTTCTCTTCAGGAGAGATTATATTTTAGTCAAAACTTAAATGCTACACAAACATAGACGGATATTTACCTGTGTACTTACGAACTACGGTACTAATGTACTTCACGGGTTTCATAAACTGAGGTCAAATATAGGTCAAACAATACAAGTAGCGTGATAGCGTTACATTAGATCAACAACCATTAGGTACTACAGCCGACATGTATAATATATAGCTACAACAGGAAACAACCGTGTAGTGATAGCGTTACATTAGATCAACAACCATTAGGTACTACAGCCGACATGTATAATATATAGCTACAAGAGGAAACAACCGTGTAGTGATAGCGTTACATTAGATCAACAACCATTAGGTACTACAGCCGACATGTATAATATATAGCTACAAGAGGAAACAACCGTGTAGTGATAGCGTTACATTAGATCAACAACCATTAGGTACTACAGCCGACATGTATAATATATAGCTACAAGAGGAAACAACCGCGTAGTGATAGCGTTACATTAGATCAACAACCATTAGGTACTACAGCCGACATGTATAATATATAGCTACAACAGGAAACAACCGTGTAGTGATAGCGTTACATTAGATCAACAACCATTAGGTACTACAGCCGACATGTATAATATATAGCTACAACAGGAAACAACCGTGTAGTGATAGCGTTACATTAGATCAACAACCATTAGGTACTACAGCCGACATGTATAATATATAGCTACAACAGGAAACAACCGTGTAGTGATAGCGTTACATTAGATCAACAACCATTAGGTACTACAGCCGACATGTATAATATATAGCTACAACAGGAAACAACCGTGTAGTGATAGCGTTACATTAGATCAACAACCATTAGGTACTACAGCCGACATGTATAATATATAGCTACAAGAGGAAACAACCGTGTAGTGATAGCGTTACATTAGATCAACAACCATTAGGTACTACAGCCGACATGTATAATATATAGCTACAACAGGAAACAACCGTGTAGTGATAGCGTTACATTAGATCAACAACCATTAGGTACTACAGCCGACATGTATAATATATAGCTACAACAGGAAACAACCGTGTAGTGATAGCGTTACATTAGATCAACAACCATTAGGTACTACAGCCGACATGTATAATATATAGCTACAACAGGAAACAACCGTGTAGTGATAGCGTTACATTAGATCAACAACCATTAGGTACTACAGCCGACATGTATAATATATAGCTACAAGAGGAAACAACCGCGTAGTGCCTCAAGTTCACTTTAGTAACAAGATTATGAGAACACAAACTAATGACTGTTACTGAGAATCGCAACTATCTTGAGAGTACTTTAATGAAGGCAGCCCATCTTGCCAGCAGTCCGTCCGTTACCTCCGGGCCCCCGGGCCCCGACAGGTAACCTTGTTTCCGCGAAGCCGTGGAGGCTGGCCCCCGGTTGCCCACGTTTGCCCACTCACTGCCCTCGTCTGGTTCTAGGAACATGTAATTAGGCGCGCTGTGACGTCCAGACACGCCTACAGATACAGTATATACTCGTACTGACACGACAAGCAGCAGCAGAAGGTTTAGTTAGTTAACACCTCAGATCATATAAACACAGTTAACACTTAGTAAGTAGTTCATAGAACATGATGGCGCAAGTGTGCACCTTGTCATAGAGCAATGAATGACGAATGCTCTCGCGTACCAAACGAAGTTTTGTAACACACTTGCGAGGACACACCAAATCAATAAATAGGATGCGGACTTTTTTTTTGTTCGCCACTCCTTCTAGTTTTGAAGGTGTGACAACAAGCCGTCAAACAGCCTAATTTTAGAAATATTATATCTAAAAAAGCATAGCGTTTGTACTAACAGGGCACTAAATAACTTCTATTTGTCAACAAAAATAAATAATTTGATAAATTATAATGTTTATTTATTTATATTATATTCGCAATGAGTTCTCACCCGTTCACCTACTTACATACGTCATCGTTATACTTCTGGTGCACCTCTCTAAAAACAAACTCACTTATTATCGACAACGAGTAGGTACTTTATAAAAACATTATGTACCATTTAGTTCTTGTTTACATTTAACCGTTAAATATTTCGTGTCTTACAAAATAACGGTTAATTTCGAACTAGCTTCTGTCCACGGCGTGACCCGCGCGGATGTCGGGAACTATCCCACGGGGACGTGCATCCGGCATTAAAAGTATCCTATGTCCTATGTGCGCGTGTGTATGTGTGTATGTGTAGTTATGTGTGTGCTATGTTCCCAGGTCACGGTCTATCTGTATACCTATCATCTAAATCCATTCAGCAGTTGAAGCGTGAAAAGGTAACAGACAGACAGATAATAAAGGCAAATATAGGTAATCTTTTTTTTTTATTAAACAGGTTTTACGATTCTAATCCGAGCCCGTTTTCACCGACCTCCCCTAAGTTTATGGGATCCTCTGAGTATGGTTAGGGAGCTGTTAGAAGGTGGTTTCTGTTTCACCAGCAGTAAGGGGACAGTTAAACGTTAAATGGTCCCCTAAAATTAGGTCATCGAAATGTGGGCCCATAAACCGGCACATACGTAAGTGATCTCTCAAGCAACGAAGATGGATAGTGATATAAATGAATTTGTTGAAAATGTAGAAACTGTTTGTACTATATTCGACGTAAATAACAGCCGTAGACCAAAAATACATCGGAAACGACCAAATTACTTCGTTTTGATGAAACTGACTTTTTTCGGAGGTATAGGTTATGTAATTCTTCAGTGTTGTATTTATTGCAAATTATTGAATTGAACACACTTTAGAATTTCCTGATAATAGGTGAGTACTGAACATTATAAAGTTTTTAAACCTAGCAACGTGGTACTTTTTCTTTCTTTGTTTAGTCGCCGATACTTACGTCGATACCTAACTAACAATGTAAACCATAGGTACACTTGTGAGGGACCTACCTCTGTGTTTATTGTATTCGCATAATTACAGCTGAGTAAAACATTTTTTTTTCAGAAATAATTATAAATCTCCAATAAACCAGTTATTAATAGCATTGAGGTTTTATGCTACGGGTAACCATTTGCTGACTGTGGCAGACATGGGTGGGATCAGTGCGGCTACCTGCAGTCGAATAATTAAAAGAGTCTCTGCAGCAATTGTGACTACGTCCATAGTTTGTCAAATTTCCTGAAACAAGTGAGGAACGAGAAAAAGTGAAGATGGAGTTTTATAATATTGCAAGATTCCCTAATGTTCTTGGATGCATCGACTCACATGTGAAAAAATTATCTAAAAAAACAAATCTCATGTCAGTACGTCACAAAAGAAAGAATTGTCAAATGAAAATATGACCACAGATAACACACGAGCTTTCGTAATGTATATGTCGTAGGATAATTTGATACTTCGAATCTTCGCGGAAATCCTAGGGGTTTTGCGAAAACGCGGATAATTAGAATTTAGGTTAGGTTATGTTAGAACAGTGACCATTAGCGCGCGAAGGCGAGCGAGCGAAGCGAGCGTGCCGCGGTAGCGGCCGCCAAGCGCCAGATACCCTTCTATTGTTGTTGTATCATTTAGGTTAGGTTATGTTAGATCCTGACTTTGTCCAGTAAGATTTGATAATTTTTCGCCTATGTCTAATTATCCGCGTTTTCGCAAAACCCCTAGGATTTGTCCAGTAAGATTTGATAATTTTTCGCCTATGTCTAATTATCCGCGTTTTCGCAAAACCCCTAGGATTTTCGCGAAGATTCGAAGTATCAAATTATCCTACGACATATAAACAGAGTTAAGCAGAAATTATTAAATGTATATTAAAAATATGAATGAAATCATATATACATATATACTATTGCTATCAAAACATGATTTATTAATAACTATATAAATATAAGTGAGATAAGTAATATAATACATTAGAGAATATATAAAAAAACTATCTTGTTTCAAAGTATCCATAAGTTCAAAGACGAATCAGTCACTATTATCGAAAACAAAACGTCATTTAATTTTAGTTATTGTGTCCCCTAGCTAGGTGATAAAAAAATGGTGAAACGAAATTTAATTTAGGGGCTAGTTTGGGGGAGCTTTTAAGCTATAGGCTATAGGCCTAGGTGGTAGTATAGGGGATGTTGATGAAAACGGGCATTAATGTATAACTTAAACATAATAATAATTCATTTTAATATTATCATTATTAATTATAAATACTCTAGCTTTAACTTTAAAGTGTAATACAGGCTATATTATAATAATATAGACGGGTTTTAATTAAATAAATGCTAAAATAAATATTACCTCAAGATAGGGACTGACTATATTCCAGTTCCTTAAATCGCTTAAAAAGAGGTACAGTCACGAGCACTAATAAGTATACACTTAGCAAAAAATATTTTTTTAAGCTCCTTTTTTCCTGCAAGCTGTCTTGTCGACATTAAGCTGGACTTTATGTACGTAGAAAATATGGCGTGCATGGTACAGTATCCAATGATATGTCCTTAGATCATGGCTTCTTTATATTTAGGTTAGAGAAGATCTTGAAGAGCACGTCTCTTGAGTCTTGTAAATGTGTGGTTTGGTTGTTCCTCCATTAAACTTCTTGCCAGTTTGTTTGGATGGTCTTCTATTCTTTTGCAATAGGGTAGTAATGAGTTCTTTATTTCTTCCTTAACAGTCTTGATTTTTTGATCATACCATGGTGCTCCAGTTATCATACTCGTACGTAGGGTTTTTGACTGGAAGCGTTGTAGGATCTCAATGTTGGATTTGGATGCAGTGCCCCATAGTTGCAAAGCATAAGTCCAGACTGGTTTGATTATGCACTTGTGTAGAAGGAGTTTATTTTCCTGTGTAACTTGGGATTTTCTTCTCATGAGCCAATATAGCTTTCTTAGTTGTAAGTCAATTGCCTTTCTTTTAGTGGTTATATGTTTTTCCAGGTAAGCCGTTTGTCTAAGAAGACTCCTAAGTATCGAACCTCGTCTGCCTGGGGTATCTTTATTTGATTAAGTTCGACTTGTGGGCAAGTTTCTCTTCTTAACGAGAATGTGATTTGTACTGCTTTAGTTTCATTTGCCTTTATACGCCAGTCTTTCAGCCAGTCCGAGATATCATTAAGGTTATTCTAATTTTGCCGATGCTTGAGCCGCGGTTTCATCAATGGCAAGAACCGTTGTATCATCAGCAAATGTTCCGGTCGTTGTGTTTTGTCTATTTCGTAAGTCTGAAGTATATATAAGATAGAGCATCGGGCCCATTACACTGCCCTGCGGAACACCTGCTCTTATTTCATGTAGCTTTGTAGTAATGTCGCAATATTTAACATAAAAGTGTCTGTCGCTAAGATATGACTTGATGAGAAGATAGAAATTAATGGGTAAGCCTTTGCGGATTTTGTACAAAAGTCCATCATGCCAAACACGGTCGAAGGCTTGCGAAATGTCTAAGAAGGCGGCGGAGCAGAGTAATTTAGTTTCAAATGTGTAATTAATCTTTTCTACTAGTCTATGAACTTGCTCTATTGTACCATGAGATTGTCTGAAACCGAACTGGTGATCTGGGATAAACTTGTTAGCTGTAATATCCGGTGTAAGACGTTTAAGTATTAGTATTTTCATGACCTTAGATGGGACTGGAACAAGACTGATGGGATGGTAAGATTTTACATCAGTTGGGAGTTTGCAAAGCCTAAAAAATTTGCAAAATTTAAAAGCGAATTTATCGAGGAATATTGATTGCAACTTTGAAATAAGACCTATTTCATAACAGTATATATAGGTCCTAAAATACTATGCTCGTAACAAAATAAAATTATAGTAGGAGAAAATCACATTTAGAAGTTGCTAAGTGTAAACATACTGGTGCTCGTGACTGTACATAACAATTTGCAATAAACTTGTGAATTTTAAAATCATCCCCCATTTTACCCTCTTCAGGGATGATTTTACAAAAACGCTGAAACACGTGCAAAAGCATAACTTAAATGTTCATATCCTTAACATAAGAAATGCTGTGTTTCCCGTATTACATCCCATATATCACCCCCTTTAGAATTATTTCTGAGGCAAAAGTAGCCTATGCCCTTCTCCAGGGTGCCATTTCCTTGCCAAATTTTAACGAAATCCGTTCAGTGGTTTAGGCGTGATAAGGTAACACGCATACTACCGCCCGTTTTCACCAAATTATTTATTTATTAACAAATCATGTTTTGATAGCAATAATAAATATGATTTCATTCATATTTTTAATAAATTTAATAATTTCCGGCTTTTTTACTCTGTGTATATGTCGTAGGATAATTTGATACTTCGAATCTTCGCGAAAATCCTAGGGGTTTTGCGTAAACGCGGATAATTAGACATAGGCGAAAAATTATCAAATCTTACTGGACAAAGTCAGGATCTAACATAACCTAACCTAAATGATACAACAACAATAGAAGGGTATCTGGCGCTTGGCGGCCGCTGCCGCGGCACGCTCGCTTCGCTCGCTCGCCTTCGCGCGCTAATGGTCACTGTTCTAACATAACCTAACCTAAATTCTAATTATCCGCGTTTTCGCAAAACCCCTAGGATTTCCGCGAAGATTCGAAGTATCAAATTATCCTACGACATATACATTACGAAAGTTCGTGTGTTATCTGTGGTCTTATTTTCATTTGACAATTCTTTCTTTTGTGACGTACTGACATGAGATTTGTTTTTTTAGATAATTTTTTCACATGTGAGTCGATGCATCCAAGAACATTAGGGAATCTTGCAATATTATAAAACTCCATCTTCACTTTTTCTCGTTCCTCACTTGTTTCAGGAAATTTGACAAACTATGGACGTAGTCACAATTGCTGCAGAGACTCTTTTAATTATTCGACTGCAGGTAGCCGCACTGATCCCACCCATGTCTGCCACAGTCAGCAAATGGTTACCCGTAGCATAAAACCTCAATGCTATTAATAACTGGTTTATTGGAGATTTATAATTATTTCTGAAAAAAAAATGTTTTACTCAGCTGTAATTATGCGAATACAATAAACACAGAGGTAGGTCCCTCACAAGTGTACCTATGGTTTACATTGTTAGTTAGGTATCGACGTAAGTATCGGCGACTAAACAAAGAAAGAAAAAGTACCACGTTGCTAGGTTTAAAAACTTTATAATGTTCAGTACTCACCTATTATCAGGAAATTCTAAAGTGTGTTCAATTCAATAATTTGCAATAAATACAACACTGAAGAATTACATAACCTATACCTCCGAAAAAAGTCAGTTTCATCAAAACGAAGTAATTTGGTCGTTTCCGATATATTTTTGGTCTACGGCTGTTATTTACGTCGAATATAGTACAAACAGTTTCTACATTTTCAACAAATTCATTTATATCACTATCCATCTTCGTTGCTTGAGATATCACTTACGTATGTGCCGGTTTATGGGCCCACATTTCGATGACCTAATTTTAGGGGACCATTTAACGTTTAACTGTCCCCTTACTGCTGGTGAAACAGAAACCACCTTCTAACAGCTCCCTAACCATACTCAGAGGATCCCATAAACTTAGGGGAGGTCGGTGATAACGGGCATGAGTTACTTTCGAATTTATAACATTAGTATGGATATTATATAGTGGTACAAGTACAAGATGGCGCCCGATCGAATATCCCATTGGCAATAATGACAAACTTCCATGCAAACTGTCATCCCCTATTTAACCCCTTTAGGGGATGAATTGTCAAAATCCTAAATGCTCACCTTCCTAATAAAGGGAACTCTTGCGCAAGATGTCATGCTTCTAACGTAGACCCAGTGGCTCAGACTGTGCGTTGTCTCTCAGGGAATTTAAGAATTTTCATCCAAGTAGATTCGTAAGTACCTATATGCATTCGGCGACACGGATGGCGCAGTGGTTAAGCGATTGACTGCTGCGTTTCCTGTCGCGGGTTCGATCCCCTCACGGAACAAATATTTTGTATGACCTGCAAGTAGTTGTTCCGGGTCTGGCCGTTTGTGTATGTGAGTTTAAATGTTTGTAAACGCACCCACGATACATGAGAAATTCCTAGTGTGGAGCAACGTTTAAAAAAAAAAATAAGTAAATGAAATCGCAATTATATAATTGTGGGTAAATGAGTACTGTAAGTACAAGTACAATACAAACAAACACAGAGGAGTGTATTTATTTAAATTAGCTAAATTAAATAATACACTGAGTACATGCAGGCTCTGTAATTATAATAGTGTCATTCAACTGTAATTAGTAGTCGTAAACGCCTAGTACCTACACTACACGTTCATTTAGTAGGTTGATAATCTTATTCAGTACTAATAAATATGGAAAATCATGGTTTGATGCCGAGATACACGTTTGTCGCAGACCTACGAGTAGTTCGGCTGCAGATGCTCCCATGTTGTATCATTTGCTTTATAGGCATTTTTTTTTCTTTTACGCAATATGGTTGTTGTAATGTTAATACTTTAATAGTTTTGGTGTCAATAAAAATTAAATTAAATTAAAAATTAAATGTTTATGCCTGCTTTGCACCAAACCGTGACCAAACTTGGGAACAAACTGATACTTTAAAAAACCGTTCCCAATCCCGTGTTGCATTTACTTTTGAAACCGTCTATTTTAGTGCAAATTTAGTCTTACACCCTTGTGCCTTGCTTTAATTAAGTATTTCTTAAGAGTTGCGTAGTCTGAAGCTAGTTCAAGTTAGTGCACAAGCTCACATAAGTGTGGCTCAGAAAGCTTATTGGCAGCGGTGATAAAACATAAGTGACTGAAATTATTGAGATTTGTGCTACAAGCAGATGTTTTAATTACAATCTCCCTTATCAACCCTCACCTACAGCTCTTTCTTCATCAATATAACATGTTAGAGTGTGCTCGACTGGTCGGGTGTAATTGTATGCCACACATAATACTTATATGTAATGGATCCAGCGATTACAATGCTTGTTACTTTTAAAATTATGACAATGCATCTGCTGGGGACAAGTGGGCGCACCCCTAGCCCTGTGGAGCTATACAGTCGCGACGCACAACTAGTGACGTGACGACAATGCACGAGATATTTGAGATTTTTTTTTTCCAAATAGAGGGGCAAAGACACAAGCTGCTTCTGATTCAAATATAACAATAACTTCCAATAAATCAGACAGCATGACTGTGATTTGAGATCGAGGCGTGGCCGCCGCGCGCGGGCCGGTGCTGTAAATATACGTTGCAAAGTTAGATTACAATAAATACTTAGTAAGAAATAGATTATTGTCGTCCATCGAAATTTGGTGTTGTTAAAATAAAAGCCCTTGAAGATAAATGAGACTGAAACTTGAAAGAATCAATAACAGAAATGAATACCTTCACAAATATATAAAATTTTGCTGAACTATAATTTTCTTTTGAAATCTACAAAATGAAATTCTCTAGAGACTTGCTACGAGCAAATATACGATTAGTTTACATAAATATGATATTTTATCTTTAGTTCAGTCTGTATAATTATACCAATAATTGTATGTAATTATTTGTTTTATATTCTTATATATTAGTTTGTTTATTCATAATTACAGCTGAAGAATACATAAAAATACGTAGGTACTTATTAAAACAGAACGAGACGAATGTTTTTCGAAAGCAAGCGTGACTGGGGAGAATTTCGCAGAAAACTACACAAAGAGATGTTTTAATGAAAAACTAAGACTCATGTTACGAGATACCTACGTAAAGAAAAAAATTGGCCTTTATTTTTTACATTCAAATCAAATCAAAAGGCATTTATTAAAATTACTTAGGTTGAGAATCAGCACTCTTCGAACGTCAAAATTACAGTCCCCCCAAAAACGCCCACCCTTCACCACTTCTTAGTGCTTTAGCTGGGAAGAAGAAGTGGCGCAACAAACTCCCCAGCAGCACAGCAGCACAGCTGTCTGTTCAGTTAGGTGAACTTGATTATCTACAATGGTAGGTACCAAGTAATTAACATTACGAAGCACAGATTATTCAATTAAATGATGTACCATATTATGTCAGCTAGCCACGCCAATATACTAACAAATACAAACTATACTCAAGCAGAAATTAAAAAATGTAAATACCTAAATAAAAGCCTCCAGGCATAAAGGGCGTTACAGCTTATAGTGCAATGTTGGATTATGTTCACATACGAGTAGCTGTAACTAACTGGAAGTCACAAATGATAAACCATAGTCAGCAAGACGACCAGTCACAAGCAGCGTTAATAATAAAATCACCAATATTCATATTTTGGGTTTTGTTTTGCCCACGTCTCGGTGTGTTCCAACGTTTACTTACTCCTCGCGGTTACATAACATGAAAATCGATACGCATTGACAAAAACCCGCATTTTATGTAAACTCGTTAATTTTCTGAAATACCCTGAGAACGTAACCGACAACGCCATCTGTCGTCAATAAGTGCAACGTAACTGCTGATTACCTCAACCTGTCAATCAAAGCAACCACTTATTACCTCAATGTATCTATCGGAGCCACCACTCATCGGACCCCTCCTGCGTTAGTGTGTGGTGGGGCTTGTTGTAATGATAGTGTGGGGTGGCGTCGCGAACTGAGGTAGGCATGCTATGGAAGTATGAACCCAATTCTATTTCACCATAACATTAAGGCTGTCTGCGTTATTTGAATTAGACTATAGGTCGTTGAGGAAGCCCGTCTTTACAAGTGGATGTTTAAATACTGTTCTTTTTATTTTATTTTTTTTCCTAACTATGGCATCTCGTAGTAGACCTAGAGAGGTCGTTACTACTTAACCGGACTATCCTGTGGTTGCCTTAAGTGAAACTCAAAGCCTCCAGTCAGGGGCGTATTTTTACATACTAAGCGACTATCACCTAAGGGCACCCCCTGTGGGGTACGAACCTCGGCTTAGGGCGTCGCTGGGGGGGGGGGGGGGGGGGGGGGGACAGCAAGGTGGGACAGGCTGGATCTGATTTTAAATACTGTTCAAGCGAAGCATGCAAGTTATAGTAATAGCAATAGTAATAGCAATAGTAATAGCCCCACCCCCGTATCTCTACGTCGACGTCGTGGTGGGGCTTGCGCGCGCCTGAGTACTCTAGATCTGTGCCGATAGAATTTACTTTGCCGAAACGGGTCTAGGGTAGGAGCCAGATCAAGACAGATACAGAAATCCGCAGGGCAGCATCTGGCGAGCAGTTGGGCAGTAGCGACCCCGTCGACCCTATCTCCTGGAAGACGTCTTGTTCCTCACCTCTAGCTTGCCTTTATTGGCCGGCTTGAGTGGAGATTCGCAAGAGCAAACGTGCTCGGAGGCAGGAAGTATTCGAGTAAATTGCTGGTAGGGATCTTGACCGTATTTCCGGGACGGTCCTGATAGCCGTGGAATAGCTCTCCACTCCTCATAAGCACCTCAGGATATGTTGGCCCCTTGTCGCTACGACACTATGTTGTTGCGACCGTTTTCGGCGGCCCATTATTGAGTGTGCAACTCACCCACTGCCAATTTATCTGTGTATTTTATATAAAAATTTGGTCAGGCAGGCGCCATAGTCTGTCCATGGTTCTAAATAACCAGTTCACTTTAGCACTTCAGTTTAGTTTCTATTATCTTTGTTTACATATCCTGCAATAGTCGTGCACCAACCGCGGGTTGTCCCTGGGTGCACTTGCATAGTGCATACAGGGATAATCAGCAGCTGTTGGTGCTTCATTTGGTTGAGGACCCCAAGTTCCCAAGAAATGTCATTAATAGTAATAGTAATTTATTTCCAAAACTTCAGTACTTACACGTGACAGTTACAGCGGTGAGGTCTCGAATTACTGATGTGTCAGGTTGACCATAAAGAGAGACAAATTTTTGTTAAGAGATTTTGTTTTAAACTTAAAGTTTATTTATATAACGTGTTTTATTGTTTTGTAGTGAAAGTTATTACTTATTTAATAAAAAAATACTATATTTAGTAAAAAAAAAATGAGTCTAATACGGGATCACGGGATCCCGGGATCCCGGGATTGGAAATTTTCTATTATTAATACCGGTATTGGTATTCGAAACCCTAGTCTCGACCCCTGAACTATACGTTACAGCAGTGAGGTCGCGACCCTTGGACTAGGATATCCTGTATGACGAAGTTGGACCGTTGGAGCCCTAAAACTGTAGGTAGCCAAAAGATAATTAAATTGCTCGATGTAGGTGAAAGTCAGCTACATTATGACGTAATTGCGTTTATGGGCTCTCTAATAAATAAAATGTGTTAATTATACCTGTGAAACATAGTAACTGCGGCCCACATACACACAGGCATACGCTACGCATACGCACGGCGGCACAGGCACGTCGGTACCTATAGTATTATAGTCTGCAGTCGTGATGGTCGATGAATGACGCTATCGCCACACAGTCATCGGAAATGGCCGGAGTACGGATTTGGTTCGCCCCTTTGGGAATTACGAACGTGTAATACGTTATGCATAAAACTAGTTTGAAAGTTAAATATAATATTCGCATAAATATGAAACATGGCAGTATATTTCAGTATTCCCCCCGAGGTCGCTCGCCGGCCCCCGGGCCCCTGCTGGCGCGGTGCGGCGCTCTTGGCTCGGCGCGCGGCGCGGCGGTGCTTCTCTAATTAATTTATCGAGCAGCTCTTATATTTGCTTCTAATTGCATTAGCACTCAAACATGTTCAAGAGCATCGTTAAACTGGATTGGAGCGTGAATTTGTATGTTCATAATTAAGAACAGTCGACTCACTTCTTGTAATAAATGATGTAGTCGACGTCACGGTTCAGTAGCGCATGCCCACATGACCACATCCTGTGCTGCGCCTTGCTGCTCAGTGGACAGGTTAATGATAACCCTGCGGTTGAGGGTATCGGTATCGGATACGACTGCGGTAATTACCGACCGGCGCATGTTTGAAAATTACTGGATTCAGGGCACGAAATACTGCGAAGAAACTGGCCCGTTAGTTATAAACCTTGTTTGTAACTCCGCGCTGAGCACTGAGGCGGTTGGGTCATCTGTCATCTTAGGAGCTTGCTGTTGCTTGCTTGTTGGATGCTTTTATTACATCAATATTTAACTTCAGTACAATTCCTTGCAGGGTGACCGCGTGGTCGCCCTATACAACAACAAATCAACGCGGCAACTTCTCACACGGAGTTCCCATTAGGAATACATGCGGTACATCGTCGGCGCACCAAAGGCAGTCCTCGATGTTTCTGAGAAACGAGCCATCGATACAACTCCATTGTGGTTCGAGCGCTTTTTAGAAAACGCTGGCTAAGGGCCGCGCGGCCGCACACAGACTGCCAATGCGCTGCGAGCTGCCGCATGCCGGGCGCGGGGCGGCCTACAGGACAGGCCGCATGCAAAACGCGTATAAATCGCAACTCTAAATATAGCTCGACTACTATTCAACCGGTCACGTCAAACATAGACAGTTCATTTGCTAGTCCAAAAAAGTCGGTGCGACACGAACGGGAATAACAAGTAACCAATCATTTCGTGCCTGTTACGACTACGAGGGAACGCAAATGACAGGGCAGAGCGGCAGACTAGCGACTATAGTGACGTCCGGCACACACGCAATACGTTAGCGTCGGCAATGAACGATTTCGATGCTACATTCGAGTACATTCTATTTTATTCAGCGTTTGTTTGTCATCCACGAGGTCGCGATAGAATCGGTGCTGCATCCTGTGTGCTGCATGTTTGGCGACTCTCACAGTCTTTGGTGGAAGCAAACGTGGGGGAATCTAGATATCGTGTGATCACGATGCCAGACATGCTAGATTTTGTGATAAATCGCTGCATCCTGTTTACAAAATGAAGAAACTTAAGCACTTGTAGCTACAACAGATTAGGTTTCTATTGTCCGTTTCTATAGGTATGGGAATCGAGTGGGAGCGCTAATTGATGAATGCTACTGATCGTATGCCAGGGGCACATTTGCACCGAAAGTATTGTGTGAGCGTAGGTACTTATTTTGCTAATAACATGTCAGTCGCAGAGACCTGCAGCTAGTCGGAGGGTAACAATTAAATCACGCGCTTCCGTCGCAATATCACACAACGCGCACTTACGCGCGGTGTTGCCGCGGCAAGCGCACGGCAGAGGGCGCGACTATCTGCCATCGCCCTTATCTCGCTAATTGCACACATGACACTTTTTACATAACGATGGGTAGGTAATGTGGCACCGACTAACAATACATATCAGGGTAACTAGAATGGCGTTAAACAGAGATCGATTTTCCGAACTGTGTGTTTTGTAAACGATTTTAACGGGAACATCGTAATGCGTCCGAGTTTTGTCATCAAGGTGTAGATTTCACGCACAGTTACTAGTGGTAAATGATTTCCTAATGAACTCTGTTTAACGAAACTATGATTATAAGTTTCCTGGAAGCTTCGAGAATAATCGTAGGATCATTAACCGCGGTTAAAACGATAATTTCCTAGTTGGGCGCGTCCAATTGAGTCGCGCCTAATGTCAGCCGCGTCCGGTGCAAGTAGGGTTACCATATCACGGGATTTGTCCTGAGATATCAGAATTTTGGACTCTTCTCAGGATTGCGGCTGGATTTTGCAAATCTCATAAAATCTCAGGATTTTTAGAATTTTCAATAAAATAGAGCTTATATTTTAAAGATCTCTTTAATACAAAGTTAAAAAACTAAAAATAATCTTCCTTTAGTAATAATTGCACAAATCAATCTTTATTTATCCAAGTAGGTAGGTACTTAATCAATTAAGTATATCATACTAATTAATAGATATGTGAAGATACCTTTTTAGGTAAGGTTTTTTCTTTAATTATTGATTTATAAAATGCCCCACATGTTAAACTCTTCAAATGATATTGAATTAAAAGTATAGCTCGAACTGAAGACACCGTTAGTTTTCTTTCATTCGACCATTGAGCCCCCATGATAGAAGAGACTCTTTCTACGTTTGCATTCTGGGCTGTAAGTGCAAATACTTATATATTGACAAATACGCATTATCTTTGGTAATCGCGAAATATCGATTGTCTTGAATATGGTTGCCCACAACGCATGAACCATTACCTACGTCAAAAAATGCTTCTTCTTGTTTTGTTAAAAAACTATTCAGAGCTGCAATTTCACCGAATAATTTCACATCAGCGATGTGTACTCCCCCCCCCCCCCCCCCCCCCCCCCCCATTTTGCGTGCGGTATGCAAGTTATGAAACGCGTGAGCGAGAGCCGCAGTGTATAAAAACGATAATATTAAAACTTTTTAAAATTGTTATTTAAGTTTACGTTTGACAGAAAAAATTGAAACTGTAAAAATCTCAGGATTTTTCAATGGAAATCAGTCCTTTTCTCCCGACTTTTGGTTTTTTCATCTGGTAACCCTAGGTGCAAGGGGCTAGCATCAAAAGTCCATTAGAGAACAAATGCACGGTCCTGTGTGCCTACCGCCCGCCCGTGCGCGTGCACTAGGGGCATGTCGCCGTCGTACGAATGTCATTCGTTTCTCGTAAGTATATCGATCTTAGTTCACAAAGTTGAGCTCCGGAGCGTTGCTAAGCACGTCACGTCCGAGTAACAAGCTCTGTTATTAGAGCCGTTGAGAACTGGAGAGTTTCTTAAAGAGGTTTGTAAAGATACCCGTCTAGGTACCACCGTCTAGGTACCGGCCACGTTTTGTATTCACCCTCGGATATACTCGTTGAACAAAGCTACGCCGCTGAATGCATCCGAGGACACGTGTTACGTGCTAGCTACTTACATGTAAAGGGGTAAGTACTCGCCACATACACACTGTTTCTATGTACTTATGAAGTAAACACTAACAGATCACCTACTTCTCGTATGAGATGACAGACAGCTGACATACTAAGCTTTTATTTAGTTCTCAACAGAAAACAATTGAATTGATTGAAACGTTACCATTCAGCCGTGCATTCAGCAATAAAGTCGAGTCCATACGATCCAGCAACAATGGTGCCGAACTAACTACCTACATATATTTCTTCTTTTACTCTATTGAGACAGTTCGTTGTCACTTTCCACAGTCCATTATAATTTGCAGCACTAATCCTACGCATGGCCTAAAACCGCGATTTCTAATCCCAAGTTTGCACAGCTCTGACTTTACGAACCGCCTATCTCGTGCAAATGACGTTGTTAATTATGGCTTGCCTTAATTAGGACTTGCCTAGTTGGTATGACGTTATAACAAATGGTCATTATACTCACAGTGATTCTTTTTATAACTATGTGAACTCAATTTAAAGTTGGCGTGTGTCAGCTGAATTTCTGATAGAAATTATTTTTGGTAACTTATGATTATGCATTAATTAATAAATAATATTGTATTGTGTGGACCCGACTTGACGATATAACTGACAACAATAGCTGTCGATGGAAAAGTTTCACATAACATCGTGAATCAATTGTAAATACTTTCTCAATTCTGTCAGGTAGGTAGGTAACTTAAATCCTGACTTGGTTCTCATCAAGAACCTGTCGCCCTACAATTATATCGGCTCACTGCTACAGTCGTGCGGCGACAATGCCCGGCTTAGCCGAGCGTGACCCGGCCATTTCGGGAAGTGGGGGGGGGGGGGGGGAGGGGTGGGCTGGCACAATGTGGCACTAATAATAATTCCATACTATTGTTGTATTTTTGATACCCTATTATGATAATTTAATCCCCGGTACTTTTTTGGAACCATTGCAAATCTTTTTCGCAGATTATCGAATGTAGTTTGGGCTTGGCTTTAGTTCGGCTTTATTTCTACAACCAAAGCAGTGAAATGCTGATTTGCTAGAGTTCCTATTCATGTGTGAGGTTTTTTTTATGTTCCTAGATGTCAGTTGATTAGATTAGATTAGATTATAGTATGCGTTGAGTTTATACAAACTACCCTCTTTGTACGATGCAATCATGTACATTTGCTTACAAGGTTCTAATTGAATAACGATAAAAGACAGATTTTCTCTACAGCACTATGAACATGCCTTAACTACACGATATCTCTTGATTATCGTGCACACCGTAATATCTATAAAATACAAGTGCTTGTCGAACAAGATTCCCCCGCGCTACATCGTTTAATTTTACAGCAATAACATAATTTGTAGCCGGCATGCGCACGCGCCTCGGGCGGCTCTATACGCCACACTGCTGACCAATGACCATTAGACGCAAAGTATTTATTAGCGATTACACCGACCATTCGCTATTGGAATGAGTTATTGACCGACTGCCCGTCGTCTGCACTTGGCTGACCACTAGATGTGTACGTATCGACTTCGTTCGAGTGACAGTCGTCAGAGACCACACTATACTGAAGTAACAGCCACTTTTTATAAAACTTCCCTTTATACTACGTTTGTAGTTTGGTCTTAGCAGCCACAATATAAAGAGAGTCATTACTTACTGGTGACGCGGATGGCAGATATTTTCGATCACAACGAGATACCTACCTCATTCTTCTGAAGTTAACCGAGCAGCAGATATATATGATGCAAGGACGCAACACATGCCATGCATTGGCACAACACATGATGTATTTTTGAAACCGATCCAGCATCCTATTATTTTGGAGTCGCTTGTCTCGCCAGATACTTTTGGTGTTCCTTCGACGTCACATCCACAAATTACCACAAATATATTTGCCGTCTATAGATATTAATGGATGAATCATGCAATCAGATATTATTGCCGAGCTGTTCATAGTCATTATATTTATGGTCGTGACTGTATGGTTTTGACTTCGCTGCGCTTTTGTTATATTTATGAATAAAAAAGTAATTGCCGTAGACAGCTGAAGAAGAAGAAGACTTTGCATACACATAAAAGCATGCAGCAATAGGTATTACGTATTCTGTACCTACACAGTAACGGGCCTACAGCTCTATGCGAGCATATTATTTTTTCCTAATCTAGCTAGATTTATTGGTTTATTTCAGTATTTTATTTTAATTCTATTTGGGCAACTTGAGCTAACGTATTACAAGTTTCAGCTGATAAACACTAAAATAAAAACCAAAAAGGTCCGCACAAAGCATACCTACGTAGGTAACATAAATAATATTAAAACATATTTTAAAACGTGAATAAGATCTTTAACGTGTTCAGTATATATTTCAAATTACATAATATTCAAACATATTATCCAGAAACACATACGAAGTACGAACGAAGCAAGTAAATAAAAAGCTTGTAATAATATATGAAATTGCACCAATGGGTACCTGTATCTATAGAGATGTAGAAACACAGGTCCAGAGGTCGGGCACACGCGCGTGCCTCTAGGATCAGCGATCGGAACCGGTTTCCTTTAGCTGACTTACCGCCTGCAACAGAATAAAATAGGTAAGTACACAAAGCATACAGTGAAATTGTAAAAAATTCTAATGTTCCGCTTCCGCGGATGTGAGTAATCCGTACGAAATCAGTAAGTAGTTGACAGTTCCACCATAGTTGATAGTTCGTGTTCGTCGACAACTACAATAGTAAAATAAAGCGCATAATTATGGAATAATCTTTTGAATTGAACCACCCATGTCTGTGACGTGTGTTATGTTTATCTTCAGTCATTCATTACAAAGAATAATGTTATATTCTATAGATTTTCTTTCATACAAAGTACAATGGGCAGTAATGAATGGTGATCTTGGATCTACAACTTTGTTTGTGAAGTCTTTTCAATAGAATAGAGTGAGCAAACGAACGCCAACTCTGACAAAGCCGATTCACTAAATTCTCGAATGTTACTTAACTACGAGTATAAATTGATGGAACTGAAGAGAAAGCTAAGCCTTACTCCCCAAAAGGCTATTGAAAATATCGAAATAAAACAACTCAAAATAATAAAAGAACCTCACTTATATTCATATTATTGTGAGTAATAATTTTTATGAAAACAGACGTGGTACTCGACGTTTGTTCACACACAGATTACAAAATTGTTATAAAGTTCGTGTCATAGTCGTTTGGTTTCTATAACTAAATGAATAGTCGGAAGAGAAGGGACAGGACAGAAGGCACACGACCGATCACTAAATAATAGAGATGTGCCGACTATGACTTTGGCCGACTAGCCGACTAGCCGACTAGTCGGCAGCAAAATGGCCGACTAGTCGGCCGACTAGTCGGCTAGGCCGATCATTACTTTCGGTAAAATCCGGGTGACGTCGGAAATGTTCAAAAAGAAAAAACAAAAAGAAATCGATTGTTGCCAGAAAGAGCAGAAGCTCTAGTCTTTCTGCATCATAATTAAAAAATATAAAAACTAGAGGAATACTCTTGTCAAACTTTAGTCTTTATTGCCATTGTTTGATTAATCATGAGTAGTACATTGTTTTGTTTGTTAACTAGATTCTTATTAGGCTATAGTATGATAGTTATTTTTTGTTGTTGAAGTTTATTTTACTTGATTTCTAGATCTCAGTACAATTTATTATATTGAAATAGGAACTTGTTTTATATGTATAATATATAAAGTACACATAGAACAACTTCCTATTTCTAGGTTGTAGTGTAAAGTAAACCTACCTACTTATTTCTATTATTTTGTTAAAAAAGTTTGTTGATCCAATTGATACTTACTTACTATACTTAGATACTTCTAGTATTGTTTTATTTTATTAATTTCGAGATTGAATAACTTGGGGATGTCAAAGGAAGAGTTCCTATTTTTTATGTTATAATTGAACCTACTTATTAGTAATAAGTAGGTTCAATTATAACATAGTAATAAGTTATTACCAATAATTATTTGCTTTAACCTATATTTTGTTATTTTATAAAAGACTAAAGGAAGAGTTCCTATTTAAATTTTCTACCAATTATTAAATTGTATTGTAAACTGAAACTGTGATTCTTATAATAAAAAATAACAAGAGTAAAGATACAATTTCATTTCAATCACTCTATTTTTTAAGCATATTAACATGAGTGAGAAGCGGGCCGACTAGTCGGCGGATTTAGCCGACTAGTCGCCGACTAGTCGCCGACTACAAAAATGGCCGACTAGTCGGCTTTACCGACTAGTCGGTACATCTCTACTAAATAATGTTCTTAAAATCTACAAGTAGCTTGTTTTTTTTTTGTTTGAACGTGCTTGTGTCTGGAACAGTCGGATTAGAACAAATATTTTTGCGCATTTGATAGTCTAATTCTTGAGGAAGGTTATAGCCTATTTAACATCACGCTACAACCCTTAGTAGCCGAGCAAAAATAAAAAATATCAGAAAGAAGGCTAGGCGAAAACGACGTAACAGCGCGGGCTATGCGGTGCGACGCGGTGGGGGGGGGGGGGGGGAGGGAGGCTTATAAAAATGTGGCTGTTGTTTTAGTTTACATGTTGTGTATCTTACGACTTCTATACGAACGACGTCGCGGGCAGAAGCTAGTGCGATACAAAAAAAAAAACTCGTAATAAGTTTGTTTTCACTGAGGAAATGAAACGCACAGGGTTTGAAGAAATAGCACTACACTACATAGAGCACAATAATATATACTTATTATGTAACACGTGCAGCTGCATTAATTCCTAATGAACACAGAAATTATAGTTAATGCCACTGTTATCTAAGTTTATCAAGGGATATAAAAACACGAACACATTAGTTAAATTAGTAGGTATCACACGAGTGTCTTCGTACCTAGTTATGTGAAGTTTCTTATACTAATAATAATCTACTTGATCTAAACTCATGTAATTCCATAAAAAACACGATAAACGATATCGTAATTAGGCCGCCCAAATCATACATTTCACCGCGGGGCACGCGCCACAGCAACCAATCAGATGTTTCGATGATATGTCGCCATTACCGCCAAAGATAATGTAGAACAGCGGTTTGGCGAGTCCATGTAATTAGTGTGAACTAAATAGAACGAGTCTAATGCACATTATTCAGAAATCTTGGACTTGGGAATGATTATGCAAAAAAAAATATTTATATTGTTGGAATCATTTTTGTTTTATCTATGTAAAATCTGTGTAAAAGTAAAAAAGATGAATAGGTATTTATATAAGACACAATACTTACAGTTAGGTTTTAGCTATCCATCCATATTTGAATAATATTATAGATTCGAAAGTAACTCCGTCTGTCTGCATCTTACCTTTTCACGCCTAAACCACTGAACGGATCTCGATAAGTTTGGCAAGTTGGTAGATGTCATCCTGGAGAAGGATATAGCCTACTTTTTGTCTCCAAAATAATCCTAAAAGGGGTGACATAGAAATGCTAAGGTTCTAAGGTTATTTTTTCATCTAGGGGATGAAAGTTTGTATGGGAACCTTAGTATTTCTTAAGTTAAGGATATGAAAAAACTTACGTGTTTCTGAGGTAATCTTTATTTTTGTATTTATTGCATTTAAATCGGTCCCCACTCGCTTAAAAGTTTAAAGTTGCAAAAATAACTTAGCTAATATGTAGGTATTACGTGGTCAATGGTGGCGCTAGAGTATTTATAAAATAGACATTAACAGTCGAAAATAACTGTTTAATTTAAAAAATAATAATTTCCTGCGTTTATTATCTGTCTTTAACTTTTGACGCTTTAACGGTTGATTGGATTTGTATGATAGGTATACGGATAGACCACATAGCCTGGGTTAGGACATAGGATACTTGTTGTGGCGGTAGCACGTCCCCGTGGGATAGTTCCCGACATCCGCGCGTGTGAAGCAGTGGACAGAAGTGCTAGTATATTATAAAACAAAATCCCATCGCCGCAAACTGCTTATTAGTTTAGTCGGCATCATTTATTCCGACATCTTCAACAATCTTCATTGACTGACCGGGTGGTGCAGTTGGTAGCGACCCTGCCTTCTGAGCCGCTGGTCCCGGGTTCAATCCCCGGACAAGTCAAACATTTGTGTGCATGAACATGTCTGTTTGACCTGTGTCTGGGTGTGTATATGTATATAAGTATGTATATCAGTGATCAGGTTACCGTAGTACAGGCTCTGCCTAGTTCGGGACCTGAAGACCTTGTGTGGATGTTGTCTCATATTTATTATTATTATTTTATCATCGTCTATTTCAGCTAATTTACACAAAACCTTAATTAATAAATAAAATAAACCTTCCTCTTGTATCACACCGTCCATTGGTTGGTGAAAACCATATAAAAATCCGTTCGGTAGTTTATTTTTATTTTTTATATAATTTTAAAAAATACCCTGGAGGAGAGATACCGTAATAACTAACGTATTTATTACGGCATTATTCCTCTAGGGTATTTTTAATCTCGGTAGTACGTTCCCGTGGGATATATTCCGACACCCACGTGGGCGAAGCCGCAGGCAGGCAAGTAAAAAATAAATAAACTGACAATTATTATTATTTTCTCATAAAAAATGCAACTTTCAGACGGCTCGTCTAATAACACAGAAAACAAACGTTGTGACGTAACGCGGGAGGCCAATGTCCGGTGTTGAACTGCACTAACGACATGATTGGTCGACGGTCGACCTAAAGAACTAGTTCCCACTAAGTATACATTATACCTACTTACTGCTAACTTTACTTCAAAGCTGTCGGATTCCGAGAAGCCTGGTCAAGTGATTGATACGACACAGTACTCCTGGAGCCGCACATAAATAACGGACGACTTTGTCCGGGAAACACATTTTTCATCCGGACACGGACACGGACACCGGACACCGGACACCGGACGCCCAGATACAGTAACACATCAGACACGAGAATGATGTATGTGTGAGGATTATATATGTCGCTGCTGATACCGTGGAAACCACGTCTTTAGAAATATGTGTTGAGAAAGAAACTTCTGTGCTTACTAAATCACACACTGACATATTACTTGTTTACATAATTTGGGAAATCGTATACTTTTACAATGTTTGTAAATATGTGAACACCATGTATCTATCACTTAATTAACTTATTTATCATTGCTACATGTATTTAATTCTTTTTACCTATTGTGGTAGGGTAATTTTTAGTATAGGTGCATCGTCATTAACATATAATTATATAATTTATATACCTATACGAGTACAAAATATTGTAACACATTTTAAAAGAGTAACGGTGGAGTTTCTTGCCCATTCTTCTCCATACGAAACTACCTTTTGGAAGGGGCGACTAGAATCAATTCTATTTAAATGTAAATGTTGACGTTCAAAAGTGCCTTTTATGTGCCTATTTGAAATAAATGCTTTGACTTTGACTTTGTCAGTTAAATTACGATTTTTTCTAACAGCGTATACTGCAAAGCTAAGCTTTTTTGATAATTTGTCTATATGTGGGCCCCACTAAAGCTAGCATTCAAGAATACTGTGCTATCTTCAGGATTCAATTCCCTATATCAATACATTATAGTTATCACCTGTCTAACGTGAGGTAGCGTAAACTTAATGCATTTGTTTTTTTTTTCATTAAATAGTATGTATGTACTCACTATAGAACATAATATCTCTACATAAACATGGACTCATTCTCGCAAGCAACTCCAATAAAGTACATTCCTTCAGCGATGTTATGGCAATAGCAAGTCATAAATGCGATACGATCCGAGATAGCTTCACCGCTCAGCTCTTGTAGGACCGTAACGGGCAATGCGGCCAGTTTGCAAAGTATCCGCGTTTCATGTAATGGCAGCGGTGGCCGGGCGATATTACCCTCATCACGTCAAACAGGTGACTTATTTAGTCGGAATTACTTCAATTTCGTCACAGTGAACTAGTCAGCTACTATACGTGCTCGGCCCGCCAGTCGCCACTGAGGGAATGGTAATTACCCGCTTTGTTCAGTGCAGTGTATGTTAACGAGGATATTAGTGAAATTTGAATATTTTGTGATGACTGTTGCTAGTTTAAACGAGCTCACTTGGTAAGTGTTGGCTGCGCACGCCAGTCGCCACCGCCTGCGCCACGAGGGACTAGGGGGAGGGGAGAGCAGACGTGCGCTCACAAATGAATGCTTAAAATATTTAATTAATCATCCCCGGCTTAATGATGCGTCTGTTGTGCGTAGCCATGACAATCTCAGAATATTACCATTACACCAGTCAGGTGCAGGTCACCGGCAGGAACATGATTGGCTCCTTAGTCACGACTTTAGAATTCAATCTCCCTTTGATCGTCTGTGGGTGGAGGGTGGTGCGAGTGTGGGTGACTACCTTCACATGTTTTCATTAGAAACGCTTTCGATTCTACAAACCTAAGCAGGAACAATACTCGGAGAACAAGCAAATGTTTTACGACTACACCCATTCGCGATTGGCACATAAAACAATGTTACTGCAGTTGCCAGTTGCGACCATTTTAATTAGTTTCCATGTGTAAACAAAGTCGTCCCATCTCGCCGACCAGGCGCTGCAAGGTTTGTGTTGAATAAGGTTGTCAGTAGCTCGCTGTATGGGGAAAAGGGAGTACATTACCTACTACTTAAGGCGCTACTCCGGGCAAAACCTGGCGATAGTGCGTTAAAAATAAACTACATCTAAAAGCACATTTTTAATGTTTGATATAGCTTATCATCACATTGCACGTTCCTATTTGTTTTTATTTGTTATAAATACATTTAAAATCTCCTCGTAAAAAAATTGCTAAAATTATTTATTGCACGCATCTATTGCCAAAGGTGACGTTCTATTTATTTGGGGATTAAACTAATGGATAGATAATCAAAAAATCGAAATAGTTCGCGTTTTACTTTATTTCAAAAGATCGCTTTTATTTTTTTATTAAAATAATGCCAAAAATTGTGTGAATTCTATGACAAAGGGGTGTGCGGAGCGAGTGGGCCAGAGCGGATGAGAGCGGCGCGGCGGCGGCGGGACAAAGAAGGACCGAACATTTAAGGTCGTATGCTCAGCGAAGCGCCTTAAGGCGAATGCGCCAGGGTGACCCGCGAAATTCAAATTTTCTTTAGTATTTTCCAATTTACAGGTCATTATTAAGTTGTATGTTGATCACAATATGATTAGCGGCCGTAACGAGTATGTATTATCAGAATTATATTCATAAGAACCACCGATACAACCCTTTAAGTTAGAATTGACCTGAAGTGTTATGATTTCATGAAATAGTCATATTATAGGACAATATAACTTAGAGGATTGTATTGCTTATTTTAATTATTATAATTCTGCTATTACACACTTGTTACGGTCGCAAATCATATTGTGATCAATATACAACCTAATACTGATCTGCAAATTGAAAAAAACGTAAGAAAATTTGAATTTCGCGAGCTGGCCTGACGCTTCCCCCTTAAATAGTAATCCCTAGGGGTGCAGTATATGTAGGTATGGAGATGTACGCTAGATGTGGAAGTAGTTTTGGACTACGGGAAACTCTAAGCAAGTCTCCTTAGCGGAATTTTTGTCACTGTGTAGCATATACATGACGCGGTGTCCGGGCGAGTGCCCGGCTATGGCAGCCGGGCACTCGCCCGGACACTCGCCCACCGGGCCCGTAGGCGATTGACTCCTGACGACTCAATATAAAACAGCTCAGCCGTAACTAGAGCCTCAGACGAACAATGCTATAGCTTTTAACGGTCATAATAAAAGGAGAAAGCCCATAAAGCGCGAAATATAAAACGCTCGCCGTAAAAAGGTAAGTTAAATAAGTTTATTGCGTGCCGTTACTTTAATTTGGACCTCGGGAGGTACCTAACGTGCCTATAGGTACAGACACAGTGCTCCACCTAACAATGGAGCGAAACCATGAAGTATGAACAATGGCAGCCGTATGGTGTACTTTGTCGGCCCCGTTACGTGTTAAATAAGTATCAGGCATTCAAATTCAGATACCTTTAAATAACACCGCCTTTAAACCATGTTTTTTTTTTCACTTCACAATGGCGGTCGCTTGAATAGTCGCTACTCGTGTAGGTACTATTAGAAATATACGTTGCGAAATTGCTTTTCTGCAGACGTGGAGCCGCCTGGGATGCAATAAAGCCCTTACAGAATAGTTGGCAGAAGTCGATAAAAGCAGCTCCGAGTGGAAACGACCTAGAAACTAGAAAGAATCCCTACAAACTGTAGCAAGCCTCGCAAGCGATGGCTGCGTGTGTTTCTATGTACTCTGTGCACGGTAGTATAACTCTGTAGTGGCATGGAGTGCCGCCGGCTTCCTCTCGTCTAGTCTAGTGGATATACAACGGGTGCCAATGACGATACTATACAAGTATGTAGTCGTGTTGATTGACTTGAACCTTTCCGCCGGCTGTCGGGTGTCGGGTGTCGGGTCATCGAGTGTCGGGTGTCGGGTGTCGGGTGTCGGGTGTCGGGTGAAAATGAAAGAGTTTACTTATTTCAGGATTCTTATGTAAGGTAATCTTGACCCTAATTACGTCTACATTTATCATTTCTGACATAATACATATACTTAGGGTTTTCGTAGTTGCGTTATTTGAGTACGTAGGTATGTACGCCTCAGCTTTTCTCATTTAGGTAATAAATAATAATAAATAATGTTTATTTATCTCCATAAAATACATCCTTACTAGTTATATTAAGTTGACAAGTGTTTTCTCATAATGGTGGAATCTGTAGGAGATTAAACTAAGCCTAGGCCTGTATTTGAGATCTCCAGGACCCCATTATAAACACATAGCAAAGGTTGTCAACGTGATACAATTGATTGTTGGTATGTGTGTGTATCGCGTGTGACTGTGTGTGTGTACGCCTAAAGGTAGTTGGTATCTAAATGTTATTGAAACGACAGAATCTTTCCGGAGGCTTAATTAAGGTAATATCATAATATGGTTATTTATTAGGTTGTAGGTATTTCCCAAGTAGCAAAATTCTCCTATAGAAATCGACTTATAACACTAGACGTCTTATAGGAACCCAATAGACGCTTTAACTAAGATCAGTGATCTTAAAAAAGCATCTTAACAGACGGTTAGCGCTACAAGTACCTACATACGATTCTATCACTCGTTTTATAAACGTTTACAGGATTACTTCATACGATTCTTACTAGAACTTGCAGTCTTATGAGCGCATGTTACAAAACTAATTAGCAAAGTGTCTCTTTTGATTCTGCAACATTGAACAGTATTAAACTTCCACTTCTAGAGATGGGCCTCCTCAACGACCGTTAGTCTAATTCAAATAACGCAGACAGCCTTCATGTTATGGTGAAATAGAATTGGGTTCATACTTCCATAGGCATGAAGATAAATGTTTATTTTCATGGAACACTTTATCAATAAAATGAAATCCGCAAGTGGAGTAGGCATTCTTTACGCAACAGTCTAAACAGAAAGGTTACCTATGTTATGTTAAGCTAACAGATATTGTAATGAGGATAACTGTCTCATTGAAATATAGAAAGTATTATACGTCATCGTTACAAAAATAATGAAGAACGAATGCTCCAGTACTGGCATCACGCTGGCAACTGTTGGATCAATTTATTTGCTTATAATGTTGGTATACAGATAAGGTGTAACTCAGACTATGAGGGTGCATCATTTTGTATTTATCTGTGGGGGCATGTTATTAGCAATGTAATTATATATTATTGTTATTATAATGTTATTAGTGTGTAAGCCTTCTGAAATGTAAATAAATAAATACAATTTTTTACTAAATCGATATGCACTTTACCGGGCTGTAACAAAACAACTACAGGGCGTAAACTGCGCCCAAATGCGGTTCTATAAACGTTGATAGGATTTCTGTATGACTAGAAAAATACATGTCATGCTCCTAGAATGCTTAGGTTCTTTTGTCATTTCGACCAACCACCTTTAGTTTGAACTTTACACCGCATTTCCTGTTTTATGTTTATTCTAAGCAACTACAACAAAGTAAAGATATATTGCAAATGAGATGTGTCGTCAGCTCGTCTCGAAGTCGCTAGCCCGTGCTTCGCTGCCTTCGCTCAGTGGTAACAGTTCCGAATAGTTCCTGTAGTAGAACTGTGACGTCACAACACATTACCACACAAATTACTATTTTACGGATCAAAGCGGTTTTTATTACGTCAGTTATCCTTGTACAGTTTGGCAGTCGTGCTTGTGGGCGTCCTTCCGCAGTAAGTAATATTAGGTACACTTTTTAAAGATCCGACGATAAGATACCACAATAAGGAACGTCATTCCGAAATTGCCGATTTCACAAGTGAAACAATCTTCATTGATACTGGGGGTGCCCACCCTAGTATACATAATTACTATACCTACCCACCCCACCCTATAGCCTACTATGTTAGAGGCCTAAATAAGTAATACTATATTTAAAAAAATTTGTAGGCGACTACTATATTTTCGATGATAATTATTATATTATAATTTATAATAAGTGTAAAACAAAACGCAGCCAAAACTGTTTTTGAAATTTATGTTCAGAAATAAATCAGTTTAATAATAAGATTCTGGCTATACGAGTATGCTCTCTCTGACCAAAAATGTGTTGCTCAATCTACTGCTGATAAATGGCAACAGGTGTTGCTCAATGATTCTGACTTTCTGTACCTATAAGTATTTTCAAAACAGTATAATTTCATCTATACCAGCCACTTCAGCTTTTACTGAGCGCATATTACTATGATGAATACAAAGTGGCGAGATGAACGCAATAGGGCCAATATCAAGCATAATCAGGGCGCACATTAATCTCGTAAAAAATATTTTTAGAGTGTAAACATTGTTACGAGACATTAAAAAACGAAAGTAGCGTAATGTTAATTCGAAGTAGCAAAATATTAGCATTTTTTTAAACTATCCTTAATATATTTTTTTTGTCATCTGCTTGATTTTAACTGGCAATGGCTTCGAAAACACTACAGGTATTTGATATAAACAAGTTGGCAAACCTAATTGATACGGTGAATATTTTCCCCAAAACCGAGTGACAGAATCTTCCTCATTGCTCACACACACACATTTACCTGAAGCCGAGAAAATTATTTGCCTTCGGGGGAAGTTACCATCAAATAAAATGAAGAAATAACACCTCCGTTAGGAAAAACTTTCCGCGAATAACACGTGCCAGTAGCACCGAGGTGGCGAGAGGGGAACTCACTTACTTGTCTTCGTTTTAAAATAGAACGTATTTTTGAACTTACAGAAGTATGAACAGCACAGTATTTCACGCTCAATACTTATGTGTGTCGCTCGCTCTCAAGCTGTTCTCAGGCAGGTGTTTATTGTCACAATCCATTATTCACCCACCTATGAAAACCGAAACCTTCAATAATTCCTGTCATGGCAGAAGCTCTCGCAACACTGATACCCTTGAGAGCGCTTGTTTGAGCAGCCTCCTCGCGCCGAGTAGGTACATACAGTGCATGGGCAGATTAGATTAGATTGATTCGATTAGTCTCGGTTTGTTTGTGTTTGTTTGCGCACATGTGTACTCTCGCGAGTACATACCGATCACGGGATGAGAAGCATCTTGTGGATGTTTAGACGCCACTCGATCACGCTGTTACGGAGCTAAATTATACAAATGGATGCTGGATTAGCAAACGATTTTTTCACTCTTTTAATTTGTTCAGGCGAGAGGAATTGTAAATACTTGGGTATACATCCTTTTGCATTCTTCAATGCGCACGTAGTTGCTAGAGTTACAAAACTGTTTGGTCGTTGTGTGCGGAGCTGCGGAGCCTGTCGGGCACAAGCACAACAGAGTAGGACAGAAGAACTGTGAACGCAGATAGTCATTTCGAAGCGACACTAGAATTTGACTCTTTTTAACATTTCAAATTCTAAAGAATCTCTTCACTTCGTGTATTTAACACACGTACTGTGAGGCAGAGATGTGAACCTTGTCTGCACTTGCACCGAGGCCTTACGGACTGTCTGCGCGGTGCAATATTCCGGGAAGGGGCACTTTCAAGCTGTGTGTAAACACCTTTACTCTGGTTTGTGTATTATTCCGCGGCGCGCGGCGAGCGGTCAGGTTACATTGTTAGCGGGTCCCGTCGACCCTACCTTTACCTTGACTTCTAAGAAAACATATTCTTCAATTATGAGCAGATAGGGTTGCGGTGAGATAAGTCATGGCTTGTCCAATGAGAGTGCTTTTCATTCTTATGTTTTTTTTTAATACGAGTATGGAGGATTTATTTCTACTAATCATTGGCCTTCTCCTTTTCTAGTGTCACAGACACCCAACTGTCTACGAATCGTGATAGCTATTTCCCGTCACTGTGGGGCCCTAGGTCCGCTGCAGACGCTCACGGCTGTTAACCTCTTCAATCACTTAGTTATAGTTGTGATAAAACTGGGTTTGTTATACTTTAGCATGTAGCGTCTGGTGTTTGAACCCCAAACGACAGCTCCACAGTATACTTTACATTCTTATTAAAAAAACTCAATCTCTCCGCGGCACCTTCATTCATTATACGCTTTTTTAACTAAAATAAAATGTTCAAGTCATCTTCGGCACGTCTATTAGTACCATTCATAACGACTTCGAACGAAAATCGATTATTTTGATGTCTAACCGACTTCTTTTGTTGTGCTCATAATGGAAAATGCCTTCGAGAAACAGAATTGTACAGTATCAATCAATAAACTATGCCACGAGCATGGACTGGACTACTGGACATAGGCCTCCCCAAAGGATGTTAATATGGCAAGCAATCTTAGGTCCCCTTTCCACATCCAGTGTACCCCGCTCCCTTATTCAGGTCCTCAGCTGTCTAGGGATTTAACAGAAAAATCAACGAAAATTAAAAACCAAAGGTCAAATAGCGTGAAATCTCGTCACTACTAAGGTCGTGGATTCAAATCCGCCACAGAGCAACCATGGCGAGCTATTTAATTTGTAGAACGTTTAGAAGTTGCTAAGGTTAAAATATTCGCGCTGCATCATACTTGAACAACGAAATATTACGTTTTTAAGGCTTCGTGACCTTTAGCTGTGCGCAACTTTCTTTAAAGTGAAAATGTATTGTGCAAATTACAATTAAATTTACGACTAGTTGTTAAATTCATGACTGCAATATACCTAACAATAATAACAGAATATTGGTATAAATAACACGATCCTTCTCATAAGAACGCCTCCCATATTATAGAGACGATCTTCTCCATAACATGAGAGGCTACCGATGTAGAACGCCGACAATGCACAAGATCGATCGAAGTGCATTTCAGGCGGGGACTGACAATGGAACGCTGGGAGCAACCTGACAGTGGACGGCACTACGGAGACGTCATTATTTATCTACGAATACATATGTACTGCAATACCGTGGTAGTTATATAAAACAGTTAAAAGTACATAGGAAGTAGGTGCTAACTACTTATGTACTTTGCACTAACTAAGAACTGCTTTATATAATAGTAGGTATACACTCGTAGCTCGAGACTATTCCGAAACTACGCATTTCAAACGGCGACCACGATTTGGAAGTTGACATAAAACTGTAGGTAGCAGTAATGTTCTTGATGGAATCGTTAAAAACTGCCATCTGTGGCCAACTATCAATAAACTGAGACAGACACCGTATATTATGTAGGAACCTACCTACGCCATTTTGTCCTATACGCTATCGATATCTACCAACCTATTGCGTGCAGAGACTATCAAATTATCAATAACATGTCTTGCCTAAGGGCGGTACACACTGGCAGACAAACATTTCGTTAGGGTATTGCTATGTCGTCGCTCCCCTCCCCTTCCCGCCCGATCCCTTCCCCCGGGGAGTCCCTCCGCGCCGCTTTGATCTCTCTGTTCTTAATTACTGGCTTCTAAAAAATCCGGCTCAAGTTTTATGGAAGTTATAAACGCTCCGGTGTAGCTACCGCACCTCTCGCACACGGTAGATAAATCAGAATGACTAAAGGATCGCTTTACTTATTTCAAGAATTTAAAGAATTTTACGAAGAGCGATAGCTCGCTATGGTATTATACATACTTACAGAGTGAGCTTTGAAGCAAATACTTCTTGATGAAAGATAATTTGAGATGTAAACTAGACAAAAGGGCCATGAGCTCGATTTCGGAGAACATTAAACGATAAATGAACCAAACCCTAATGTGTCAAAAATTTATAAAGATATTGCGTGTGATGAGCCTTCTGTACCCTTCTACTCAGTGGCCGCACCCCCCCGCTCCTGCGCAATCGATCCTAATTAGATATTTTAAATACACTGTACCTGTGGCTGATGGGATACACAGACACAAAGTGAATACCGCCTCGTGTAGAACACAGCGCAGGCACTGAGGAATACCGACGACTATGTAGAGCAGGCGCAGATGCGAGTACACAGGCGGGCGAGACATGATATCTTCGTGCACGATGTGTACCTAGCTTAAGGACGAACCGTTTCTCACGCAAATATTTGTACGGAGAGAACTTTTAGAAATATTTCTGTGTTATTGCTTGAAATCTTACTGTTGAACAATTCTTTATTTATTTATTTAAGGAAAACAAACAGTAGCACAATAAGAGATAGTCATATTATAATAAATTTTAAAACAAAATTATGCTACCCACTACGTTCTCCACAGATTATAATTTAAATTAACTAGTAACACAGATACAATTATTATAAAAGAAAAAGTAAAGTGTGCGTAAATTATTAAACATTGCGCTATTATATATAATATATGTCACTTTGC
The DNA here is from genome assembly GCA_937001585.2 of Brachylomia viminalis. NCBI lineage: Eukaryota > Metazoa > Arthropoda > Insecta > Lepidoptera > Noctuidae > Brachylomia > Brachylomia viminalis. Next base: position 591,296 of record OW443307.2, on the reverse strand, counting down.
TGATCCTATAGGGTGGAATGGATTCGCTTCTTAAAAAAAAAAAAACTACAAAAAGAACGAAGATAAAACTAAGAAAATGAATGTTCATGTTCTTCATGTACCTACCATATCTGATACAATAAATGAATTGAATTGAGTTGATTGAATTGAACTCATTATTATATTACAGTCTCAACCAAACGACGAAGTGGTGAACGCGAGCCAGCGTTGGATTTACGGAGGCTAGTAGCAAATAGACGTCGAGTGCGTACCTCACTGCGTTACTGTTGAACAAATCTTACTGTTGAACAAATCTTACTGTTGAACAAATCTTACTGTTGAACAAATCTTAGATAAATCTAGCTTTATATGTAAAGAGCTAAGAAACCCGTTTTCTCGTACTTAAGTAATACTGTTTCCTATGTACTTCCACTTCACAAGTCCCAGCGTTTACGCTCATAGTAACTTATAATTAAATAGCGTCCCTAAGTCTCCAGTGAAAGAAGCTCTAGTAATCTAAGTACCTACTCGTAGGTACCGCGGGGTGCTATTGTACAACAAGAGGTAATACATTCCACTACAACTCGGCAGGATTCCACTTACATGATGCTATTTACTTTCCATGCTTCGGAAGCCCTTTCTGATTATAAATAATCTAATCCGAAATGCTAATCAAATAGGGACTTAACTAAAGCCCTTTTGTTGCCAGAACCAGCAGCAGTTTAACTATTTCAACGGTAGAATTATTTGTTATTCACGTGTTATCCTAATGTATGTAAATCCCCATTAAAGTAACGTTCTCACGAAATGTAATCGATATTTAATTGATTCGGGCACTGTTCTCATGACACTCGAGAACTTGTTTCAGTACCTAATCTTTATACTGATCAGAGCTATCGTCCAACGATTTTAATTTTTACGAGAAATTTTCGATAAAAAACACATAACTTACTAAACATTAAAGTTATGTGTATTTTATCGAACATTTCTCGTAAAAATTAAAATCGTTGGACGATAGCTCAGATCAATCGGACGAGGACCCGCCCTTTGTGGTCTCTGTTCGACATGCTCATATTTGGTCCACACTTTTTCAAACGGACGAGGACCCGCCCTTTGTGGTCTCTGTTCGACATGCTCATATTTGGTCCACACTTTTTCAAACGAACGAGGACCCGCCCTCTATGGTCTCTGTTCGACATGCTCATATTTGGTCCACACTTTTTCAAACAGACGAGGGCCCGCCCTCTATGGTCTCTGTTCGACATGCTCATATTTGGTCCACACTTTTTCAAACGAACGAGGACCCGCCCTCTATGGTCTCTGTTCGACATGCTCATATTTGGTCCACACTTTTTCAAACAGACGAGGGCCCGCCCTCTATGGTCTCTATTCGACATGCTCATATTTGGTCCACACTTTTTCAAACGGACGAGGACCCGCCCTTTGTGGTCTCTGTTCGACATGCTCATATTTGGTCCACACTTTTTCAAACAGACGAGGGCCCGCCCTTTGTGGTCTCTGTTCGACATGCTCATATTTGGTCCACACTTTTTCAAACGGACGAGGACCCGCCCTTTGTGGTCTCTGTTCGACATGCTCATATTTGGTCCACACTTTTTCAAACGGACGAGGACCCGCCCTTTGTGGTCTCTGTTCGACATGCTCATATTTGGTCCACACTTTTTCAAACGAACGAGGACCCGCCCTCTATGGTCTCTGTTCGACATGCTCATATTTGGTCCACACTTTTTCAAACAGACGAGGGCCCGCCCTCTATGGTCTCTATTCGACATGCTCATATTTGGTCCACACTTTTTCAAACGGACGAGGACCCGCCCTTTGTGGTCTCTGTTCGACATGCTCATATTTGGTCCACACTTTTTCAAACAGACGAGGGCCCGCCCTCTATGGTCTCTGTTCGACATGCTCATATTTGGTCCACACTTTTTCAAACGGACGAGGACCCGCCCTTTGTGGTCTCTGTTCGACATGCTCATATTTGGTCCACACTTTTTCAAACGGACGAGGACCCGCCCTTTGTGGTCTCTGTTCGACATGCTCATATTTGGTCCACACTTTTTCAAACAGACGAAGACCCGCCCTCTATGGTCTCTATTCGACATGCTCATATTTGGTCCACACTTTTTCAAACAGACGAAGACCCGCCCTCTATGGTCTCTGTTCGACATGCTCATAGGTATTTGGTCCACACTTTTTCAAACAGACAAGGAACCGCTCTCTATGGTCTCTATTCGACATGCTACTATTTGGTTCACACTTTTTCAACTTACCTACATTTTTACCTTTCGTACTTACTTTTTGTACCTTTTGGTAATCTAACACACAACACAGCAATTTCGGGGCGAACAGCAATCATGGAGAGTTGGAAATTGCATACTTTAGAACTACACTAGAGTCATTAGCCAAAATCGAGCTGTTTGGGCGTTTGCCCAGCAATTACCGGCTACCAATATAGCCCAACTTGCAGCCAAGTTCCGGCACTGGTATCATGTAGGTACTTGTATCTTTAGCCTATCTGCTGTGATCACAGATATTTTTCTGCAAAGTCGTTAAGAATCTCTTGCGTCATCTTGATATTATTAATTAATTAATTATTAACTTACTATCAAAGTTATATGCTATGGGAATACAAGGTGATTTACTCAGATGGTTTTCTTCTTATCTGGAAAACAGGTCCCAAGCAGTAGTATTAAGCAATTATATATCTGGTTGGGTGCCTGTCCCCAGTGGAGTCCCCTCGGGTTCATTGCTCGGCCCATTACTTTTCATTATCTATATAAACGACATCAACTCTTGCTTGATTTAATCCAAACTGTTGTGTTTTGCTGATGATATGAAAATCTATGCCACAATATCATCACAAGTGTACGTGATTGCACTTAAGGATTATGTACGTCGTCTGGAGGCTTATGGTCGTGAGAGTAAGCTTGATCTTAACCCTGCTAAATGTTCGATTCTAACATACTTATTCTCGAAAGCGCTCAATTTTATACCTTCATCGTATATCTTAGGTGATCAAATACTACCCAGAACGAATTGCATCCGAGATCTGGGGGTATATCACGATTCTAAGCATTTGAATTTCATGTCGATGCCATAGTCGCTAAAGCATCTAAATCACTAGGTTTCATGATCCGAGTGCTTCACTCAAGCCAAAACTTTAAAAATTCTGTACTGTAATTTTGTTAGAAGCCACTTGGAATACGCGTCTGAAATCTGGAATCCATGTTATCACAAGTACATTGATCGTATAGAGAGCATCCAGAAAAAGTTCATCAAGTTATTTGTGTTATCATCAGAAAGTGCCCTACCGGTCTGAAGATTACCTCAACCTCTGTAAGAAATATCATATATTACCCCTAATTAATCGGCGGGCAATCTCTGACTGCATTTCATTATTTAAATTGTTCAATAATTCTATTAATAACTCCGACATTCTATCCAAATTTTATTTTAACGTTCCCGGAAGGTCAAAGCGATGGAGCGCACCGTTGCGTGTTCCATTTACCTCTACGAATTACAGGCAAAATTCATTTATAGTGCGTGCAAATAGAACCTTTAATAACATGTCACTTTATTAACATTATCAGTCTCACATACAATTTTTATTATGTTTATTTTAATAAATAAATAAATAAAAATAATGATAATTTATGTGGTTGACGTGTAGTTCTGTTAAATTAAATGTGGTCAGTGGAAAGTCCGATTGATCACAAACAGCTGATTTAATTTGTTTCCTAGTATCGTGTTCGTTTGGGGAAAAGTACCTGACGTCATCACGCGATAAAACTTTAATCAGATTATATAAAGCCTGTTTCAAGTGAAACGCGTTTCTGCTGAAACAGTGACTGTTAAACTGAACTCACAGAGCCACAGACAGCATATAATAAATGACTGTTATGTAAGACCTACATTTTACTTCTCGACAAATACGAGTTATACGAGTTTTACGTGTAGCGTGTAGTGTGTGTGTGTGTGTGTGTGTGTGTGTGTGTGTGTGTGTGCAGTAAACTGTACGTCGTTTAAATTGTAATTTACTGCGGGATCACGACCACTTCTCAAACTGAATTCGATCTTCACACATTTTCTGGGTTGGATTGCACCTCCGGCCAAGATATTCCACTTCTGTGGGTGTGATTCTGGGAAGTATCAACATAGACTTTTTCTGTGACCTGATTTATATAGTTTGTATGAAACCACTTGCTTCGGAACAGAGGCCCATGGCCTGCACTCCTGCAGTGGCACGCTTGCAGACTGATATATTATTTACTCGCTAGTTCCAGCAACTTGTCGCTTCGCCGACACAGGGGCTGCCAGTGGGTCGCCGCCACGTCGGGCGCCAGCGTCGGGGCCCATTCTGATAACCTTTCGATTTCATTGATTTATTAAACGCTGCCGTCCCCAAGCCGGAAGTGGGAGGGGGGCTCTCCCAGAACCATTATTTTTAATTATTAAATATCCGGTTTCAGTGCTAAGAGTGGTGCAAGGGGGAGACTTGTAATTGTAACAACGTTCAACTAAGTGCTGGCGCAAATATTATTACCTACTTGTTAGATACAAAGTGATGCAGCTATTATTACTTACAAACTTGTAACAGTACCTAGTTTTATGTACTGATCCGAAAGTTCCTTTGTATCCGCAGTAGATAATATACAAGTTCCATTTAGCCGTAGCAGATAATATAATATGATGTGGCCATGTAGACAGTTCGCTGAACATTCAAGAGCTAACTGAGAACTTCATATTTGACTGCATTTTGATATCTTAGGGCATTCGTCGTAAAATTAAGGTTACATATATTAACTTTATTAAACGGCAATTAATAAGGCCTTATCTTATTATATTACCTACTAACACATAGTGACACTTCCCACGTCTCACTGTAGCGCAAACCATATTGTTTACGACGTCATAACTTGCTGAACAGCAACCCTTCAGCGCTGCACATAAACCGAGCCGTTCTTTGTGCTCCTCTACAATGTGGCCGAGTACGCCGAGATCACGGGACAAAGGTTTAGGAAAGGGACGCTGTTGTGACCGATATTTTTCTAAACTGTAATTTAAGCTTTTGGGTATTAAAGTAAAGGGTTATCTAGAGCCGATATCTGTGTGCAGTGGACCGGACCAGTGACGTCATTAGCATGAGAATGCTCATAACGTGATCACACGTTAACTCACATCAAGATAAGATTGGATGTCGTCTCTGAACTGAGGCCGTGACACGTAGCCACGTAGGGGCGACGCGCGACGTCTTTGTGCCGTTTGAACGGTTACTTTGTTGTGTATAGTAAGTTAATGCACATTTTGTGTGAGAATATTATGCATTAAGATGGATGCACATAATGTAATTTGAGGCTTTCTACTGTTGTACAAAGTGAATCCTTTCAACTTAAGTACTTAACTACGCCGTAGTCTCGTAGCGGTCCGTAGACGTCAAGTGGCGTCCCTTGTAGACTCTGATAGCTGAACTAACATGTCCCTCGTCCCTCCTCCTAGAGAGATGATGCGACACCAAGCCATCCAACTTCCAACTGGGTTTACGTCACTTACCTACATTCCTAGTTGGTAGGAGTGGGGACTGATACTGGTGTGAAGTTTGAGGTTTGTATAAAGTGCTACGGGCGGTTTGTGACTAGTCGCCAGCATTATACCATAAGTACCTATTAGTTTTATTCTCTTCATAAAATGCATGTTGTTTTTTTGTCATTTCAGATAAATTACTTTTATAAAACCCAGGCTAAAAATCATTAGTAAATTCTACGATCCGTTATGTTATTAAACAAATGAAAATCCCTTAGAAATTCCCCTAATTTTTTTCTTACTAAGTAGACCGGGGCGAGGCGGTGCGCGGCTATAATATTAAAATGTTATGTTGCGAAGGGGATGCCGTACACACTGTGAGAGAACGGCTCAAATGATCGTCACAACACAACAATAACATTAAAGTATTGTGTGCACGCGGGCAGAGAGCCGAGAGCCGAGAGCCGAGCGCCGAGAGCCGAGCCGAGGCCGAGTGAGTGTAAAATTGAACGTAATTAAAAACCTCGTCGAGATTACTACTGCCATTGTCGAGCGCTGAACGCTTCATGTGGAATAGCCTATTATCGAAAATGCCCCACGAAAAATAACAAAAGCGATCGCGATGCGCGGGGTTATGAAATGAAACGGAACAAAGGGGGCGCGGTGCAGCGAGGTAGGGGGGGGGGGGGGGGGTGTCAGAGGGGCAGGCAGACGAGCGCAAACATTAATGGCATCGAATCGATGTATCGATTCATTTCGTTTTTCTATTAGGCGCCGTCAGAGGCAGATGACGCGGGCGCCGCGCCGCCGCCGTTAGGGGGTGCCAGCGTCGCCTGCACTGGCCTCACTCCACCTATCTACAGTTGTTATTCAAGGCTCGCTTGCAAATTACCTGGCTCCCATGTACAAACGAGCAAGTTTGAACTTTTGAACACGGTCATTTGTTTTTCTGGGTAAGCGAGTAAACGACTAGTAAATTACTGTATTTTGTTAACAAGGTCTACAGTAACTAGTTTACCGACGAAATTGTACCTAAACTGACCAATTTGGAAAGTTTTGAGGCGACAGCAGGCTCCCAACACGCGAGCAAAGTAACTTAGTTCGTGACGCCAGTAAAAGTACCCCCAGGCCAGTGAAGGAGGGTCAGAAACCTCTCATACCCGGCGTGCTGATCATTTCGCCACTTTTGCAAACCAGTGCAAAGATCTTGCTTCATACATAGATTGATGCTCTTGTGTCCGTACATAGGCCACATAATATATATGCTACATGGTCTATAAATCCGCGGGGGCCTTTGTTGGTGCCAAGATATCCTTCGCACGAATACGGGGTGGGCAGAAGCGTTTGTTAAATAAACAAACTAATCTGCTATCATCAGCCCGCTTGCTAAACAATTACGACAACGTCCGCTCTGGTCGTTCACGGCACCCGTCACTGGGGGCCATGCTCAGAGGATGTACATTGTACACAGTATACGCGAATGTTCCGCTAGTAGCCGGCACTTTGACGCCTCCGCCACATAGCGAGGTCCGTTGACCTCCCCGACACGGAAAACATACTCTGCTACTCTAACTATATAATAGCTGAAATTAGTAGTAAAGTAACGGGCTTCACTCCTTTGTACAAGTTCAAAGGACTAACAAGTACATTTAATATTAATGCGCACAATAACCGCTAGGGTGTTACTATCGAGTATCGACATATTTCTATGATCCACACTATCGACACTTCGACGCGACGCTCCCTTCCTGATAGTGCGGCGCGATGTCGACATTGTGTGTGATCGATACGGTAGCTCTTTATCTTGACGAGCAAACCGTGAATAGTCTGCTGCATCCACAATAATGTCATAACTTTTTATCAGACCCCTCTATCATACACAACGATTGTTTGATTTTGCTCAGGTAGGTACTTAACATGACTTCTATTCCAATTTTAAAATTAGACACGTACGAGTAATGGAAGGCTACGCTAGGCTTTGGACTACGTTGTATTATTGCTCACTTAATTTACCTTACAGCCTTACCAATGACGTACGGTGAGTTATATATACATAGGTATTCATGTAAAATACACAACATAATTACATTGTAACGGCACCATTTGTCTATTTAACGATGTACGAAATACCAAGTGCGTCACTTGATTCAATATTTGACTAAACTAACAAAGGGTTCCCAGCGCTACGGCTCTGTTGTCATAAGCATTTAAGTATTAAAACTGTGTCGATATTCTTTGGCTAGATTATGTAGTTTATTTGAAAGTTATCTCCTTTGCATATCTGAGCCTGTGACAGACGCTCGAACAGCTTTACAATCCCACTTTAATTTATCACGAAATATTGACACCGAATACGGTTTGACAATGCGCACCGCTGAAACACCTACCACGAACTTATGAACCCGGAGTTATAATTTACTGCACAATCTACTGCTGCTGCGGTCCTATATTTTCTAAAACTTTCCCACCAAAAGCAGCAATGATTGCAGAAATATTGTTCGGGCAGTTTTCGAAACGATTCTTGGTGGCTGGTCGGCTAGGGCTCGATTCCAAGTCCACAAAGCCTTACTTACACAAAAAATAAATAAAAAGCTCCTTTCATCTGGGATTGACGTCGCACCGGCTTTGATGGGAGCCTGTTATTATAAGTTACTTGTTATTTATAAATCGGCGGGATGATGGCCGCCCTGTCAAATTCCACATTCATTCGAATATCATGTACAGAACCGCAGCTCAGATGATTGTGTAGCTGGTGACCGCTAGGAGGGGACCGACGAGGGAGAGAGGGTCCCTTCTCTTATTACACAAATAAGTACATTATGTACTTGTCACTTTCACGTTTAATCACGAGAACCTGATACTTGACTGATACGCTGACTCCGACACCGGCAAGTATCTGTGTCGTTGAAAACAGATTAAACTGGAACGTTACAGTATGAATAATGAAAATCAGTTTTATTATTCGTATTGTTGTTTATTTATAGGAGCACACAGGCAGCCAGCTATAGAAAGTCAATATTTGGAGCGGTAGGTAGGTAGAGGTACCCCAGCTCACAGCTGCGCTGCGCTAGTTGGCGCCAGACGTTCTAATCTCAGATTAAATTCATCATTTCTGAAGGGCTCACCAGACGGGCCTCAGTAATCCTTCAAAACTCTGTAATTATGTAAATACGGCACACAATAAGTCTATTTGAACGAACATTTGCAATGAAAAGCTCAGCGCGTCGGGTGACAGCGCTGCTGTGGAAATACAATACATACGACAGTAGCTTCTAAGAATAACAGAAATGAAATCACACGTAACGTTGACAAAGGCATATTTACCAATTAATGGTTTTGCACGAAGGTTCTGTGGCGAGTCGAGTAGCATGTACTCGTGTGGGGACAGTGGTCGCCGGTAGAATGGCGGCCCTTATCACCGCCCGCTCCACAGCTGGGCTGGGGACTGCGGCGACCGGTAGAATGGCGGCTCTGGTCACCGCCCGCTCCACAACTCCGCATATCACATGCCAGTCGGGGCAGACAATTAAAACGTTCGTTAGAAGCATTTCCTTGTCCCTGGTTCGGTAAGGAGGTCGGTGAGGCGGTGATTTACTTGTGAATTAGTTATCGTGAGATATCTCATTAATTTGTTTTAAAAACTCATTAACTTTCGAACAAAAATCTCTTCATAATACATATTTCTTGGTACCTAACTAAGGACATTTCGATTTCTCTAGGAAATCATCGATTTAAAGGATTTCCTGCTATTTTATATTTAGTGGCGTACATTAGCGATGATTAGTGATCGCCGTTCGGAACATGGGAGTGGAGTGCTACCACTTTTTATAAACACTATTAACTTACAACGTTCTGAAATCTTAACATAGTATAACTGTGTATTTACGAAAACTACGAGCGAAATGCGCTCTGTATTTCAGAGATAACCGCGCGTCGATGGAGCAGTTAAGACAATTAAAGCCTGTTCTCGTAATTCGACAATTAAATACGTCCGTTTAAGGGCACGTGTACGCCGAAGGGTATGGTGAATGTTTTCGTTAAAGCTGTACAATGACTATATCCCCGCAAAGAGTGCAGAGAGTGCAGTGTGCCTGGCAGAGGAGAGCAATCGATATCGCGGCCAACGTCATATTCCACGCTGAGCGGAGCACACGTCGCTATATCGGCTTTACTACCGCTAAAAAGATACAACAGAAGGTTAATTAACATAAAAATACTAAACTGTACTGAAATTGGGGCACTTCTCCACAAACGCCACAAAACAAGAATTGAAGTGATACGAGGCGAGAGTCGGGACCAAGCAGCATGCTCTGCAACTGCTGTACTTACATTGAATTTTACTAAGTGCTTCTAGCATTGCATTACTCTCTGCCGGTTCTGGAAAGTTCTACCCTAATCAGAGTTAGCTTATATATGTATATCACGATAAATATTACGATATATTATTTATATAAATTGACATTATTGTTAACCTAGAAATTTTGCAAATTCTAACACCCTACCCTACCTATTTTACCCTAGCTATTAACTATTGACAAAAAACTAAATTTTAAATTACCTTTCCTGAAGTATCAAACTAATCATAACTATATAAATTTCAGGGACTCACCAAATAACGTGAGCGTGCGGTTAGTAAAACTGGTTATTGTTCATCAAAGACCAATTTTTTTGTTATTTTTCTAACAAATATTTCAAATAATCAAACACAAACTTTTATTCTACAACTAAAACACATAAAAACCACTTACAGAATGAAAATAGCATTTTTTATTTATACACGATATACCTACATAATTCTGATATTTATCGGATATTCAAATATCGGATATTTTCATATTTTATTAAAAATATCGGATTTTTACGAACTCGGAACTTAGTGATATGAACGCTTATGTTCAACTATAAACATTTATTAAGAGGTGGTACTTCTACAACTTGTCGTTCCGTGACTTCGGTCTCACGTCGCGACTCAACAGTCACCTCTCAAGTTTCATCCACACGTTCAGCTCAGTCGGCCTGCCTCGTGCCTCGCTCGCCCGCTCGCCTCACCTACTCGCCTGCCTCGCCAGCCTGCCTGTTTCAAGCTATTGCCCGCACTCATCTATCTTGAAATGAAGTTTTCGTTTGATTGATCACGACCACGTTCGTGCTATGTTTCATTCATGAGCATATGTTTTTAAAATTCAAAACTTTCTGCGCGGCTTGCAGTCTGGACCGGACGTCCTCGGGGCTGGGAGCGGCGGGGGCTGCGGGGACCCTGCCCCTCAAGATAGGGCTCTTGCTAATGGCTTCTATGACTTGTATAATTGGTGACGATAAAAACATCGCGATTGTCGTCAAAGTTTGGCGCCCCCAGCTTGTTGTTCTCAGTGAAGCGTTTTGTTGATTCAGCGTCCATTGTCACAAACAGAATAATGGTCGCTTATAAATTTATGATGAAATATTGATATCGGTATAAGGCCGCAACCACACTTGTGTTATGTGGCGCGCCCGCGCGCCCCGGCCCGGCCGGCCCCGGCCGGCGGGCGGCGGCGGCGGCGGCGCGCGGCGGCGGCCGCGCCCGCTCCCCGGCCCAGAGCCCCGACGATCAAATGACTGTAATACCATCAGGCGAACGGGCTATATCAATATTTTCGTAGAAATCATCAAACTGAACGATATCGGTTACGCAATACGCATACAATAAGTACGTACCTACTTGTGTGCGATGTTATGAAATAAAGCACGTTATGGGGAATATAAAGCGCCATTACTGTATTTTATGGTATTTTTATGTAGCCAAGTATGCCAGGCACCTAATGTATGAATAGTCTATTTTCCATTCCGTTTATAGCCTCGTCTTCATAAAGTTTGCAATGGCTGGCTGGCTGGCATCGAGCGACCCACTTGCACCTCTGGGCCACGTCCACGAGAGCCGACCCGTCGCCGACAGCTGCACACACCCACATTCATATTCCGTGATATATTGTCGCTGTCGCACTCAATCTCTGCACTTATTTATTATCTTATTATTAGGAAAAAAACTCTGTTCAACCGGCGACAATCTCGCATACATACATGTTTCCACGGTGCGGCACAAAAAAGCAGTAATTTTAATGGCTCCCCGAAGTGCTCGAGCACTAAACGGGAACAAAAGAGCACCCCAATTCGGCACTGCGCGGTTCTGGAAGTAAATTGCTTGTTTTTTGTGCGAAAATGTTGGCGGCACCGGCGCTGCACACAATGGCTCATTATAGTGCGCTCCCCGGGCTCACCGCCTGCCCGCGCCTGCCCGCGCCTGCCCGCGGCTGCCCGCGGCTGCCCGCGGCTGCCCGCCTGCCCGCTTGCTCAGCCAGCCCGGCCACGACACTGCGCTCTGCCTAAACAATTTTACGACTTTTCTTTTTACGATTAACAATTAAAATGTCGGCTAACGACTTAACTTCGAGCGAGCATAAAATGTTTTCGAAGATTTTTAGCGAAGATTCTTTGAATTTTCCTCGCTCATAGTCGTTAGTCAATCATCGCACACAGCCACAATAAAGTAATAAAATATCCCCAAGTTGGCGAGAAAAAACACCAAGTAATCGAATAAGGGTTGATAACAGGCTCGAATTACATCGTGGTGAGGCTTTAGCCGCTGAGATCGAGAACTGAAACTGACACCGTGAGGAGGATGGAGCAATATAAAAATAAATATCAGTGGAGTAACACTCTCGTTTTAATGTAAATCGATAAAGTATCTGTTTATGTGACCGCTGGGTGTGAACACGACCACCAATCAAACTGGTAACTCGTCACTTCTCGGAAGAGCTCGGCGATTTAGTTATTAACCCAAAAACGTGAACGGTGTAGGAAGTCAAACGGGCGAGGCCGTACGACTACGACCGGCGACGGCGACCGGTCCGGGGAAACGCGCCCGTGACTAATTGTTGATTACTCAATATCCGCGCCGTGACGATCTGACGACGCTAAACAATCATTTGATGGAGCTCTGCTTCGTCACTACCATCTTAGTAATACTTGATTATTTGACATTTACTTTGAGGAAACTATTATGGTTGTAGTAGTAGACTGACATAACTCATTAGTCAGGGGCGACAACTATGAATCCGAAGGTTATTTACAAAAACATGGTTTCAAATGACTGAATAAACATTGCCAACCACAAAGTTGAAGCAACACACAGATACAGTCACCGTCCGTACTAAATGTTGACAAGCCATTGCTAAAATAATCTAGCATGGTATCAGACACAAAATGTGCTTTATTTTCGCCATAAGTCTCGTCTCCGTAATCCACCCACTCGGTGCATATAGAATTCCGTCAGTAGGTACAGGTATAGGTACACGATCCGCAAGTCACGGGGGAAAGCAGGTGATTTACTTCAGGTTCTCTTTTATTCCTGAACGAATTGAGCGAGTCCTGCTAAGCGTGTCGTAAATATTATTATTTATGAACGACCCGACCCACCTTTCTTGTTCCGAACAAACCTCTTTTCATTCATTGTCAGATGCACGAAACAGAAAAAAAACAGGTCACATGGTTGGCCATGTGACCTGTTTTTTTCTGTTTCGTGTACATGTGTTGTGAACTGCACTAAAACAACGGAACTTATGTAATACAAACACAAAATGTGGAGCACTTCAATGAAGTTCGGCCGAAACAATGCGTGGAACGGATTCATGTAGTGTTCGAGGTGTTTTAATTAAGTAATTAATTTCTTATGTTTTCAATTGCATACTGTTCTCAGAAATTACTAAACTTATCCCAAAAATCAGTTCAAGTAGGTACTATGTAAAGAGATCTTGCCTTGTTTAAAGTTGTATATTAATCATCTCTGATCACTTATTCATTTTAAATGGAACTATTCCCCACAATCTTTTTGTTACATCAGCCAAATTCAGCGAATCCATTCGAGTCAGGCCAAAATATAGAAAAACGTCTGCGTCACAAATAGGCCGCCGCTATAAGAGCAGCACATGACCTAGATCTGCACAGCACAGCCCTCAGGCAGTCAGGCCGCATTCTGTGCATGTCTAAGTGGCGGCTCTATTCATTCATGTCTGATGATGCACTCCCGAAATATACTATACGACTAAACTTGTGAAATATTGATGTAAACACATTTATGATTAGATTGGAAGCTGATATAATAACTGGACATCAGCATCGAGATGTTGATGTCCAGTTTTTATCGGGATGCTAAAAGTGGAACACATACTTCGCAGTTACTCAATAATTACTAATCTATAATATGATACCCACGTCTATAAGAACTGAGAATGATGTTAACAAATTCAAAATAATGCTCACAGAATTAATTTATGGTTAAAAGGCGTAGCTAGGTACGATTCCGGGGAATTCGTAACAGACAAGTTAAATATGTAATAATTGGATGTGTCGTTTTGTGAGTCAAATGTCCGATTTATTTATGCTCAATTTTATTAATGATAATTTTATATTTTTATTTGAATAATGATAATAATTTATGTAGGTACTTACTTAGCCAAAATGTGTATACAGTAATTAGTGTAGCAAAATGTATACACATTTAACCTAATAGGTCTATTAGGTTAAACATAGCGATCCTGACATTAGAATTAGATCTTATTTTAATGTACCTATGAGTTACAAATAAATACATAGTTTGAATTTGAATATAAACTAATAGTTTTTCGTATGAATTTGCAGGAATCTGGTGGATCTATGCAGGGTCCCATTTTTTTCGTGATTCTGATGAGATTTAAATAGGTACTTACTAGTTCTTTTTATCTTTGGCCGGGAGATTAGGAATAAGGGACTCCGATTACCTTTTATGGATGATTTGGCACAAACATTCTGCTTTAATATGAAAAAGGCCGAACCGGCTTAAACTAGTTAAAACCGCAACGTTTTAAAATCCTGCATGCGTTCGAATTCCAGCTCTGCCAAGATTGTTATCCTTCTTATTCCTAGAATAGTCTGGGATTTGAGTCACGTCTGATTTCATTCAAGGAACAACAGGCTCGCGCCTAACATTTTGAACTAATAGGCACCGTCGTTGGTTAACCCCTATTATACTACACGATATTTAGGGCCGGATATTTAGGTGCCGTATTTTTTTTATATGGACCCTTATTCCCTTTCTCTTATTACACCATACCGAAAGGTACCGAAAGGTTCCCTGAATATCGTGTAGTGTAATAAGGTTTTAACTGTGTCCTCTGAGGGAATAATATACCTCTCTGCTTACAGCAGCGAAAGTAGGAGTAACGTTAATAACTGTTGTTTATGTCTAATAGTTAATTATAAGTTTTAGTAAGATTTCGGGGCTGTTTATGCAACATCATTTTTGTTGTAATAACAATTTACTTCCGGTAATGACATATTTGTTTGGCAAACAAGGGATTGTAGTAACCAGGGGATATCATGTAGGTATCAGTCTTTGATAGAACGGATCTTATGAAAAAGTATTCAGTGATTTCTCAATATTTTTATATTCAATCGACAATCTTCGGCTTTATCTAATGCAAATAGTTTCAAACAAGTTTAATATTAAAATGGCAAAGGTATAGCCAAGGATATCTGATATCGTTTCGTAAAAAACGATGAATTTGTAATATAAAAGCCTTTGCCGGGCATTCCCCTGGGCACCGCCTGTGTCTCAACGTACGAGTGAGGAGGTTTATTCTCAATGGAACGCAGACGTTAGGTCACTGTTCACAGTGGACTTCTGATAACCGCAAAGCTCTTGGTGAATAACAAGTCAGGTTGTATCGTTACGATTTGATAAATAAGTATTTACAACGGAAGCACTATTTATTATGTCTGGAGGTTGGAAAGTTACTGGATGATAGATGTTATAACCACTTATGCAAAGTTACTGGATGATAGATAATAAGAACCACTTTTGGTAAGTTTGGCATACTTAGAGAAGTTTGGCGATTCGGAGGCCATGTTGGGGAATATCCTCTAATTCTTGCATCAGGACCTGTTTTAGGGACTTGAGGGTGATAGGAGGTGGGCTGCGGTTTCTGATCAGCCTCCCGAGATCATCTCAGGCGTGCTCGATCGGGTTGAGATCAGAACGACTTGATGGCCAAGCCATCAAGTTGATAACCCGAGCAGTGTGTGGTCGGACGTTATCTATCGCCCATATTTACTAAATATGGAGCATATCTTTCCACAGACAGTGTGTCATTTTCTATGGCCACTAGCTCTGTGCGACCTTCTGAAGAGATACGTGTACAGAGCCGCCACCTTATTGGACTCTTTCTGTGAAGCAGGCTTGAATGTATCGCACACCAGGTCGCCTGTACACTCTTCACCTTCCATCGGAAGTGAATAGTGAGAATCGAGACTCATCAGTGAACAAAACTCTTGCCCACTCTTCTTCACTGAACTGTATGTGTTCACAGGCGTGGCATAGTCTTCCACTCTATGCCCTCTCTCGAGTTTAGAGTCACTTGCTGGCCTTTGGGGCTTCAGGTTTGCCTCAGCAAGTCTTCTATTCATTGTAATCTCACTAATGTATCTCTTCGGGTCTAAAGAAATTGTTGCTGGGCTGGTCGTGGCCAATGTGGGCATTACTGAGGCAACACGGTTTCTTTATAATTATTTCAAAGAGGCGACTCCACCAGTCTCAACTTCGACACTGTAACTGGACAAGTAAATTGCCATACTCGTATACCAGAGATATAAACTGAAGTTCTTAGACACGCCAGCTCCTTGCGAGCATAGCCGCACGAGTCAGTTCGTGGTACTCGCGGTAGATACATCCTGTACAATGTCATTGTCTGTATATCTGCTGATGCTCGTGATAACTGCGGATAATACGGCCGGCGCACGTTATCTTTCATCTCAGATCCCATCTACAGAGAACAGTGAGCGAGCGGCGGACTGAGTAGACAAGCACAGCAGGCCGGCTAGCGGCTCCATACTACGAGAGACAAGATCGCAAGCGCACTGGCGACTGAGTACACAAGCACAGCAGGCCGGCTATAGCGGCTCCATACTGCTAGAGACAAGAGCGCAAGCGCACTGGCGACTGAGTAGACAAGCACAGCAGGCCGGCTAGCGGCTCCATACTGCGAGAGACAAGAGCGCAAGCGCACTGGCAACTGAGTAGACAAGCACAGCAGGCCGGCTAGCGACTCCATACTGCGAGAGACAAGAGCGCAAGCGCACTGGCGACTGAGTAGACAAGCACAGCAGGCCGGCTAGCGGCTCCATACTGCGAGAGACAAGATCGCAAGCGCACTGGCGACTGAGTACACAAGCACAGCAGGCCGGCTATAGCGGCTCCATACTGCGAGAGACAAGAGCGCAAGCGCACTGGCGACTGAGTAGACAAGCACAGCAGGCCGGCTAGTGGCTCCATACTGCGAGAGACAAGAGCGCAAGCGCACTGGCGACTGAGTAGACAAGCACAGCTGGCCGGCTAGCGGCTCCATACTGCGAGAGACAAGAGCGCAAGCGCACTGGCGACTGCCATTTATCTCAAGTGAGCAGTCTCATAGTTTGAGAACGTCGTACGAACGCGTCTATGAATACACGCACCTGAATTTCTTCACTCTTTTAATGGAGCAATCCTTCTGGAGCCATCTACTGTGTGTCAATGAGCGAGCTGCGGCCTGTGAGTCTACAAGACGCGCGACGGCGGCGTCACGCGAACCACCGCGATTGTCTGCGGCGGCCGTTATGCAGCGACCATATCTCACACACGCACTCATGTCCCCACAAAGAAGTGAAATATCGATTCACGGAATACCAGCAAAGCGATCACGAACAGTTATTGCAATGCACCCGAGACAGCGCACGGGTAAAGACAGGAGGGCCGGACCTGGACGACAGCCAGTTTGGTTTTCGGCATGGGCGCTCCACCATCCACGCTATGTCGCGGGTGAGAGTCCTGGCGGAGGAAGCGGTGTCCCGGGGCGGGGTGATGTTGGCGGTGTCCTTGGACATCTCCAACGCCTTCACACCCTGCCCTGGAGTTGTATTCGGGAGGCACTGCGCTATCATTGGGTGCCTCCCTACCTCCGCCACATCGTTGGGGCTTATCTGTCGGAGAGGTGTGTCACCGACGTGGGACGTGATGGTGGAAACCAGCGCCGCATGTCGTGCGGTGTTCCGCAGGGTTCGGTCCTAGGGCCGCTCCTGTGGAACATCGGGTACGACTGGGTGCTGAGGGGCGAGCTCCAACCGGGCGTAGACCTGACGTGTTATGCAGATGACACGCTGGTCACTGCCCGGGGGAGCTCGCACAGGGAGGCAGCGTTGCTGGCGACGGCTGCGATCTCACAGGTGGTGGGGGGCATACGTCGCCTAGGCCTGGAGGTGGCCCTCAGCAAGTCGGAGGTCATGGTGTTTCATGGCCCCCGGTGGGCGCCACCACCCGGCTCACACATCGTGGTCGGGGGGGCTCGGATCGCTGTCGAGTCCACCATGAAGTATTTAGGATTGGTGCTCGACAGCCAGTGGAACTTCGAGCCCCACTTCCGACGGCTGGCGCCCAAGTTGCTGGGCGCGGCTTGCGCGCTCGCAACGCTGCTTCCCAATCTGGGGGGCCCAAGCGCTGCCTGTAGGCGGCTCTACGTGGGCATCGTGCGATCTATGGCACTGTATGGGGCCCCGGTGTGGGCCTCTGACCTGACGGCCAGCAGCATCGCTGTTTTGCGAAAGCCGCAGAGGGCGATGGCCGTCAGAGTCATCAGGAGGTACCTTGAGGCGAAAGTACTCGCGTCATTGTATCGGTGGCGCGAGGAAGCGAGGGCGCGGGGCGAGGGACCAATGCAGCGACACATGGAGCTGCGTCGGTCTCAGCTTCGCGAGGTCCTGGTGGCGGAATGGCGGGACAGGCTCTCACGCCCTCGAGCGCTGGCATGGCTCGACAGGGAGCGAAGGCACGGCTCCCTGTCATTTCGGGCGACGCAGGTGCTCTCGGGGCATGGTTGCTTCGGGAAGTACCTGTGTCGCATAAACAGGGAGCCGGACGTCCGATGTCACCACTGCGTCGACTACCGGGAGGACACGGCGCGGCATACGCTGGCAGAGTGTGCCGCTTGGGAGGAGCCGCGCCGTGCCCTGATCTTCGAAGTAGGCAGTGACATGTCGCTGCCGGCCGTAGTCGAGTCGACGGTCGGCAGCGCCAAGTCCTGGGATGCGGTGGTCTCCTTCTGCGAAACCGTCGTCTCGCAGAAGGAGGCTGCGGAAAGGGAGAGGGAGATCTCATCCACTCACCCGGCACGCAGAAGGTGCACCGGGCGTCGGCGGAGGGCGGACAACGCCCTCTTCCAGCCCCCCTAAATGGATCCAGGGGCGACGGACTCGGGGACGTCCGTCGCCCCCCACACATCAGGACCCGAGGTGGCGGCGCGTAATGTTCCACGCGCGCCCCTCTGTGTGAGATGGAACATCGTGGTGGTTTGTAGTCAGTAAGAGTCTGACAGACCCCGTCGCCCGCCCTAGGGCGGCGGACATCCATGAGGATTTTCCACCTCGGAAACAAAAAAAAAAGGTAAATAACTTTTAACTTACCGCTGTGGAACTATTACCTATTCTATGGATCTCTCATAAAAAATATCCAATGACATATCGACATGATACGTTTTTCAAAACATAAACGAAAAGTTGCTTGGATCGTTTGTTCCAAATTAAAAATTATCTGACAATTTGCGGTTAGGTGGAAATTCGAGTGCGGTTTTAGTGCTCTACCCATATTTGGGTTTGGGTCGACATAATACACATAATCTACATTTTGTATTAGGTACACAGGTTATTGAGATGATGTCTGGTGCCTTTCAATGCATATGAATTGGACGTATTGGTATTTCATACATGATCGGGCATCGGGCGCAGAGTTGTCTGGTGTTGCGTGAATTGATATACTTGAGAAGTCTAGACATATTGTATCGAGCGCACCACTCGCACATCTCAGCAGGCATTGAACTCGGATCCATCTGGCTTCACTATAGCGTCGCCGTCACTTGTCAGGATCGCGGCGTGGCATTCAATTAAATGAATACTTAGGTCTACCACAGGTTGGAAAAAATAATATATAACGTAAAACCAGTATTTAATTAAAAAGGCCAGAAGACCCATTTTATACAGGGTATCTCGATAAGCCGCAGTTCCGTGGGAGGCGTTGAATCCCGCCAAGTGGTGAGGAGGACGACGTCCTCGTGCCGCTTATGCAATAAATTGTGGTTATTTATGGCATCGTCACCGTTCAGAATAGATCATTAGTATCGTGGCTCAGGCCCCAGTCCCACTGCCCAAGGTGAGCCAACTGAAAACTTAAAGCAATGCAGTGCTGTTGTAACTCACTCGCTCTTCAACGGTATTTTTGTTTCGTAAGTCCGTCATCTCTCCATCATTGTGTGTGTAGGCTTGCTTCCTTTCCTTTGTTTTTGCTGCCTGCCTGCCGGTCTGCCCACTCCTCGTGGCCGCGCGTCACTCCGCTCCGACCGATGGTTACTTGAGAGCACGCGCAGTGTGCGGGCTGCGAGCGGCGGCGGCGTGTGGGCTGGACAAACATGCCATGTGCTCCGACTTTAGAACAGTCAGCCGGACGTCCATGGTAACCATTCGAAATTGACAGCGACTTTATGTCGTATCACTAAAGGCGGTTTTCATAGTTTAAGTGTGCAGTCGTCCATACGTAGGTAGGTACACTTACAATTTATTCAGGTCATTAAGATTGATTGAGAGTTCATGAAGTCTTCGCTTTATTGATGTCGATTACAGCTCGAACTATTATTAATAAGTAACGATTACTTTGATCAAATTGACAGCTCACAAATTGTGATCGTATCTCATTCACTAGTGTTTTTTCTAATAAATTAGGGACTGTTACCTGAATATAATATTTCAATCGCGTCGTTGTGCGTTCAAATCACTTTTAATAAGCAGCATCAGTTCAGTATACACGCTATCTTCTAATCTGTAATAGGGTACAATAGACGATCGCCGTCGGCAATCACACCACAATAGAGACAGAAGGTCCATTTGATTATATTAAAGTGCATTTGCATTAAGTAGTTGTAGTCTGACCGACAGTCTTTGTGCCTCCGCGCAAACTGCTCTCGGGGTGGGAAAATTCTATTTCACCCGGAAAAACATAGTTAGCTCCGCGTAACTATCGATGTTTAAATCCTAATTGAACAGAATCCGCGGTGAAAAAGCTAAAGAGCGAGCGGCCCGTTGTAGCCCTTATGAGTATCTAGAGAAATAGTTCATTTCGCGTTGAACGGAATGGACTTACTGTAAGCACTTTTTTGTTATGTCAATAATATTATAAAATTTCGTTGTGCTTATAGCCAAACCCCCGCCCCCTGGTCTGCAGGCTGCAGGCGCGGCACGTCGGGCTCGTCCGCTCCGCACCGCTCCGCCCCGCTCCACCTCGCGCAGCACCGCACCGCTCCGCCTCGCGCAGCACCGCACCGCGTCGAGCCGCAGCCGCAGGCACTAATATCACAAATCTGCAGTAATTGCGCCGTCACAGACACTCGCCGCTCCACATCAAAGCAAAGCCCCGGACCAGCCACAGCCACGCCGCGCTTTCCATTACAACACACACCGTGTCATTGCTAAGCGAAAAAATACCTTCTCCTAATGAGAGATAGCACAGAACAGCACTATGTCCCTCTCTGTGTCGATGACGTATAGCTCCCTCGTAATGGGGGATACAGACAGTTCATGTGTATTACGAGAAAATTAATTCTGCAATAAGTTCGACGGGATATATCGCGAGTAGGTAAATAAACCTGATATATACAGCGAGTTTAACGAGAGGTCGAATGGGCAGTTTTGTTTTAATATGAGTGGAAATAATAAGACTGCTGGTGGGTTTACGAAATATTACAATTTAACGAAATCAGAGAAATAAGAATTTTATGCATATTTTCGTTATGTCGGCCCTTTGAGTAACTTCCTGTAAACATCATACATAATGCGTGTGCACACGTGTACAGCCAGTAACAAAAGTCGAATGACACGACAGTTTTAAACCTGTAACCGAAACAGTAGTTAGATTTAAATAATAAAACTCTTAGCTACAAGAAATACTAAAAACTACTGAAAAGTAATGAATCGAACAATTTCGTATCAATTTTAGATGACCTCTATTATGTTTAACGACTTTCTCAGCTGACCGTACTCACATGCACGACGTGTGTACATACAGACATGGCAAGCAGGCTTTCGCAGGGAGATCAAGTAATTGAATATATTGAATATATATCCGCATCCCGTGGTTTTGGCTCATGGCTCGCGGGCAAGTTATTGTCTGCGACATAAATCCACGATACGTCTGTACAGACACGAACGCCATTGTTATCAGATATTGTTTGTAGAGGGTGATGTTGATGTTGATGTGCCATAGTACGTTACAAGAAATTACACGATATGCTGCCGAAAGCCCAAACATAGCCCAATTTCTATATCGTATTCCAACAACATTTCTACAATATAAATTCCATTGAATCGGCTTATCGGTCAGGTATGCGCCCATGTAGGTAGGTACAGTATAACCGATAGCCAAAAAATCAAAATCAAGATATTTTATTTCACATAAACCGACCAATTAGTCATAAGTACCTAGGACTAATTGGTCGTTTCCTATGGAAAAGAGCCGGCAAGAAACACCACTGTTCCTCTGTTAAAAAGAATTGGCTTTGACAATGTTTTCTAATTACAGTGTTTATAGGTATGGGAGGTTGGGAGGACAGTGTAGGCCTGTCAGCAGGTACCTGGTACTTAACAAAATAGAAAATGGTGTACAAATAAAAACGTATTTAAACCAAATGACATGATTGCCACCACAACCACTAATAAAAACTTCCTTGTCTTCAACGCAGTTTTTAATCTTATAATATGCTTTTTGATAAGGACACGTTTGTTGTGGGCTTTGACTTTCCATCGCTAAGTTCTGTAACCAACTTTGGCAACTTGTTATAAAAGCGGATACTGTTTGTAAGAAACGACTCGCTAATTTTAGTTAATCTAACTTTAGGTATCACAATTTCATTTTTACTACGTGTATTATTAAGGAAATAGTTTCTTATTATTTTGAAAAGTCCTAAGTTTTTGTGAACATGCAAAATACTTTGATATAAATGAGAAGGCAGAGTTAGTTCATAAATTTCTTAGAATTTGGGTCTGAGAGCGCGGATTTCCCTCTTTTTTTAAATGAAAATTGAATCTACCTCAGCTGCTGATCCCCACAACAGAAAACATAATACTGTATAAATAAGCAAAATATAATAACCTAGCTGTGGATGTATCAGTCAACTGCCTTATTTTTCTTCCTGCATATGCAGCTGAACTTAATTTACCTGAAAGAGCTCTAATGTGGGCGACCGGTTGCCATTTTGAATCGAAAGTAATTCCTAGAAATACAGTTTCCGTAATACCATCTAGTTTTTTACCATAAAGTTTTAAATTTAAACCCACTTGGGGTACATTCGGTAATGAGAACATTTCGTTTTGTTCGCATTAAGTAAAAGATTATTATTAGCTGCTAACCATTTCGAAAGAACAGGCAGACTATCGTTGACATGTATAACATCCGTATCTTTTCTACCTATTTTTAAAAGAAGTGAAGTGTCAACGGATAATAAAATTATATCCGCTATGTTAGCCATCCTGTATGGAAGGTCATTAATATACACTAGAAATAGGAAAGGGCCAAGAATTGAATGTTGAGGCACGCCCATCTTAACTAGAGACCCGAGGACGTCGCCCCATTAACGTCCAGTTTTTGCTGTCTGTTTGATAAATAGAAAAGAACAAGATCAGCAGCTTGTCCACGAATTCCATAGTGGTGTAATTTATCTACAGATCAGTCTATTGTGGTCAACGCAGTCAAACGCTTTTGAGAGGTCCAATAAAATGCCAATTGCATCCTGGGAATTCACTCAGGATTCCAAAATGTGACTGATGAGTTTTGCTGCCTGCGGCAGTCGTCGACGTACCTTTCGTGAAACAAAACTGGCGACTATGTAAAATCCCATTTGAGTTAAAATGTAATAACATCTGGTCTAGTATGATTTTTTATAGATTTTAATCAAAGCTGGTAGCACAGTTAAAGGTCGATAATTAGAGGGATCACTTATCATCATCACTTACTACCAGGTTTGAAAATTGGTAATTCTTTACTATGTTTCATTAAATCAGAAAACGTACCGCTATCTAACCATTGATGAAATATGCCTGTTAGGACCGGGGCAATTGTGTTATAGATACGAGGAACATGGAGTAAATGTCACTCATACCTCCATAGAAAAGGGAGGTTCCTCCGACTATAGAAATGGGCATGAATTCAAAACCTGCACCTTCCTCCTGCCCTTATCCCAATTAACCTGGGGCTCGCAGCATGACTTCCTCCATATATCTCTATTGGTCATCATCTCAGTAGCTCCCCACCTCACTAGCCATACCATCTAGCACACATCCGTTCATCTTTATCCACCGTACAGCCAGTCCCTTACACGACCAATTACTGTAACTGGAACAAATGCTGCACTTCCTGCGTCCGTCGATGTCCACACAATACTTATTCAATACTTTTTCTTCGACGCTTCTATTGTTCAGGCTAACTCCGAAATACGTATTGTGTCACCTGTGACGTCATAATATGACTTCGTTATTTCCGGCAGTGACTTTGAAGTAAAATCAATTATTCAATGAATTCTGCATGTATCGCTTAATAACTAATTTTGACATTGACATTGAAATAATTTAAATATTTTTATTATTTAATGAATAATTTATTCTCCACTATGACTTTAACTTATTATAACTATTCGTGCTTATTTCATCTAATTTTATTTATTTCAATGTCTATTTTGATTAATTGATGAATAACTATGACTGTATAAATTTTTTGCATGCCTTATGGTAGAATCACTTGAAACATGTAATTCTTATAACACCATTGTAACAGTGTATTCAGCAAAAATAATTGATTTGATTTGATTTTGAATAGTCCATCCAGCGCATCGAGGATCATAATTTCATGAAATGACAATGGGAATGGTGAAACAAATTAGGAGATAAACTCAAACTCAAAGCATTCATCTCAATAAATTAAACCATTTACAGACACTTTTGAATTGTCAAGTGATCGGTCAGTCAGAACCACGGAATAGAATCTATTCCGTGGTCAGAACTATGAAGCTAGTTGCCTAATCCAAAGCATAGTAGGTACCTACCTATAGTGAAGAACGGGCAAGAAAAAGACAAAAAAAAAACAAGAAAGACTCTTATATATTATATTGTTACATCATTAATGTTGAATATATAATTATATGTGAGAACGGTGTAAATAAATAATAATGAATGATAATAATCGAGTTTGCCGAAACATGAGGCTTCAGGGGCTAGTGCAAATCTTGGGGCTCATTCATTGATTAATCGAGTCTGGTCAATCGCTGGGGTCGCTCGGTGCATTTCATGCATTCATTCACATGCTAACTGGAGTTTGCCAAACCATGAAACATGAGGCTTCAGGGGCTAGTGCTTCTCTTCTTCTATTAATATAGATGTTTTTGTCCTCAGAAATACTGACGAGGCCATTAATCGTCCGGCCACACACGATAGTACTGAAGTACCACTAGTAGAACTATGTTGGTCATTGCTTTTTTTTTTGTATTTTTACTCTTAGTGTAATCATGATCTGGCAGTTTGAGTAACTTATGCGGCCTACTCAAATGTCCTTTCTTTGGTATTGTTCGTCGAATCGTTGAGCTCCTTAAGTTCTGAGTTGAGCTGCACGATTGCTGACAATTGCGTGCACTGACTGGACAGGTCCACTCAATCTGTGTGGTTCTTTCCTCAAAAGACCATTTCAGACACCGATCTACAAAGCCTTCACATGATCTGACCAAGATTCTGTCTGGACTTTAAAAGAGACTGTGACCTCTGAGTTTGTTTTGGCCTTTCTTCTCAGAGTAGTCAGATAGGAAACGCCGACCTCATCTAGTTTAAAAAAAAAAATATGTTTGACGTGTAAAAGTGTTTGTAAAAACCTACTTACAGAAATAAAATCATTTATCATTTATTTATCATTTACCACAGAAAGGTGCCGCCCGCGCCCTTCAGACAGACTATTGCTGGTAAGTGTGACAAAAAATACCTCTCTTCTTCCCAAAGAGTAGTCGTGGTCGTGTAGTGGTATCTACATCGCGACATGCGAGCTGCGCGTCATACCGACGTCACGCAAATCCTGCATCGCGCAAGCAGAGTTTACCGCGCAACTACCATAATTATATACAACGTCCCGACATCAATCGTAGGGCAGTTGCCCACCAGCCAGACACGACACCCGTCTGCTCGGAGGATGCCCCCTTTTCTATGGAGATATGAGTGAACTTTACACCCAGTTCCTCATACCTCTATAGTCAAGATGAATTGTGTCCGATTGTGTGTAGTCGTAACTCGCCTCACGATCTCTCTCCATCTGGGTCTCGGTCGCATGAGAGTCTGGTGTTAAAATACCTACCTGTGTTATTTTCTAATATCGGATTTATTTTTCACTAACTTCAGAAAACTTACTAAATACTTACTTAATAACTGTACACGTTGAGTGTCCAGAGTACAGCAAATATAAATTTAAACAAAACAATCCATAAATAAAATAAGCCGTGGCGGCTAAGAGATGACCAGTCCCAACTGACAGCGCCCGTTCACGAACATGACGCATGGATCAGCACCATTCAGCTCAACCATTTGGAAGGGAGCTAAATGATCCAACACACGCGCCACCGTCAGCGAGACCTTTGAGTGAGCATGACATCTATCAGCCGCCAGGGCACATTCAAGTCAATGAAAGACATTACCCGGTAAATGGCAGCTCGATAGTAGATACAGTCACGAGCACTAATAAGTATACACTTAGCAAAATTAAAAATCGTTTTTCTCGTGGAATATTGATTGCAACTTTGAAATAAGACATATTTCATAACAGTATATGTTCCAAATATGTTCCAAAATATTATGTTCATAACAACACAAAATTACAACCAATACTGTAAGAGAAAATCACATTCAGAAGTTGCTAAGTGTATACGTATTAGTGCTCGTTACTGTACATAGTACTGTATACATATGCAATTATATAATACAAAGGAGATTGAGTTAAACAATGATACTGCAATATATTCGAGCAAATAGCAATTTAGTGGGTGTTCAGCAATTTACGGAACTCTCTCATGGGTAATGATTTCCCTAGCTTTACCTCTCAGGTAAAGCTTTCATTAAATACTGGAACATTTCCTGGAACCACGTTACATAGACAGTTACAAATTCACAGTGATAACGTGGGTACACGGTCGGTTCCCTGTATAATTTCATAACACCGATGACACAACACAAATAAACGACTGCCTTTGATCAACCAAAGAATAAAACAATTAATCAATCGTAGTTCTTATACGTGTAGTTTTATACTCAATTTTGTATTGTTCAATGGAGTATTATTTTACTTGAATGATTGATTTATCTTTATTTGATTCTTATCCTCGTAACATCCCTGCCTAAAGTATCCATAGCTGTATCTTTTCAGTCAGGGCGGGCTCTCCATTTCGGTATAACATCGTCATAGGCACTCGGGTTACTAATCCGCCTCAGTCCGTACGTAGCAGTCGGATCGGCAATCAGCGTCAATTAGGGTAATATCTCTCAGGGTTGTTCATTAGGAGCTGTGGCAGGTATGCTCCACAGTGGCCTTATCGTGACGAGAA
The DNA here is from genome assembly GCA_937001585.2 of Brachylomia viminalis. Lineage (NCBI taxonomy): Eukaryota > Metazoa > Arthropoda > Insecta > Lepidoptera > Noctuidae > Brachylomia > Brachylomia viminalis. The sequence continues at coordinate 564,072 of OW443307.2, read as the reverse complement.
TATTTCATGAGAATACGGCTCAGCTTAATTAAGCACCGGCACCGGTAGAAGATAATATCGCGGCTAAGTCATAACAGCCGCATTGGTCGATCCATCAGGTAAAGCTGCGCTTGCCGAGGTTGGTCCGTGGATGGGTGACCATCTTTACATATCGAGATCCCTCCGTGCCTCGGAAAGCACGTTAAGCCATTGGTTGGTCCCGCCTGTCATTCGTGAATCTTTGACAGTCGTTCTCGTTACGGGTCATCGGAAGCCCGAAAGTCTGACAACCAGTCTTACCAAGGGGTAGCGTATTATCCAGTTACTGGGTTGTGGAGGTCAGATAGGCAGTCGTTCTATGTAATATACTTGTATTCAGCTGAATCCGGTTAGACTGGAAGCCGACCCCGACATAGTTAGGAAAAGGTTAGGCAGATTGACAGAACATAATATCCCATTAAGCTGGTTCTTTGCTTTTTACAGTATTTTGAGCCTTTCTATCTGCTGAACTAGGGTTACCCTAGTTCTAATCCCTAGAGAAGTAACTGTAAACGAATGGCTTCCCCTGCCAAGACCTGACCTGCCGCAATTCTGGTGTCAAACAATACATAACCCCGCAACTCCGCACCGCAGTGACCAGGCCCCACTGAAGACAGTTGGCCACGCGGCTCCACTCAAAACAACGGGTAAATGTTGCCTCTGACGTCACCGCAGCGACCAATCACGACCCGTTGGTATTTATGGACCATTTTTTCCAACCCGTTTGTTGAAATGGCAGATTTATCATAATAGCTTAGCGATGTCTGTCCCTGACGTACTCACAACGCAGCTTTGAACAAATTCCCATCAGATGGGTTATGGGTTGTAATAAATATCTCGTTATGTATGAGTGATAACTGGTAGGCCTAGCGCCATGTGTACGTGACGTGAGGGGGAATTATTTTTATAATAATAAACTGATTACGTTGATGTAAATATAAGGGACAATAGCTGCGAGCGGGGTAGGACCAGACTCCCAAATGAAAGGTCGCCGGTTCAAATCTGACTACTTGCATTGTTAGATGCATTACTTGTGCAGCTCTCCCTTTCAACTAAAAGGGAGAGCTGAACTGTAAAAGTTTTGAACTACACAATTACACATTGTTATTCACCGTTCCGTTATAAAACACATTTGTAGTCGAGTATATTTTGTGACGGAATCAAACAAAATGTATATTCACGGCAGTCGTCGACATTTGAATATTTCATCGCGCGATGCATTGTGGATTACACGGCAGGAAGACGTCAGGAAACACACGAGTGGAACAAAAAGCTAAAACAATGATATTGACGTCACATTGAATTAATTATCTGTGACCCGTTTGACACCCCCCCCCCCCCCCCCGAATCCCCCCGTCACCTCGGGCACCATTGTGTCAAAACGTTCGGATTCCGGGAGCTTTGTGCGGCGCCGCCATTGTGGCCTGAGCCGTAGGGACAAAAGGCTAGCCTAGCGCACATTAATACTAATACTTACATGTGTAGGGTAGTCTGTCCCACGAAGATAGTCTACTGTAACCTGAATCCGATTCTATTGACGATGAGGTAGGCAGAGATAGTATTATCATTTGTGTTGGTCGATAAGGCCCGAGACAGATGTAAGAGTTTGGGTAAATAGGAAATTTAACTGCGTCGTCGCATAGGATTCCACTCTAAGCGTACACGCTACATCTTACAAATTATCTCGCTTGCGAGTAATTTTTCTAATTTAACAAACACCACTAACGAGCATTAGTTAAATGAGCCCACCTGTCAGAAAGCGTACCTACCGCCTTTCTTTACATTTGAGGCTAATTAAATAAATTCGTGTGGACTTTGGACTTAAGCCCTCAGAAGAACATTTACAACTAACTATGGAGAGAACGCACGTCGACATATCCAGCTATACATATCAAGCTATACATATCAAGCTATACATATCCAGCTATACATATCAAGCTATACATATCAAGCTATACATATCCAGCTATACATATCAAGCTATACATATCAAGCTATACATATCAAGCTATACATATCAAGCTATACATATCAAGCTATACATATCAAGTTATACATATCGAGCTATACATATCAAGCTATACATATCAAGCTTTACATTTCAAGCTATACATATCAAGCTATACATATCAAGCTATACATATCAAGCTATACATATCAAGCTTTACATTTTCAGTTGGAGCTGACCTCGCAATCGCTTTTTGTACAATGAGAAGTCAGCTTATACTGCAGATGTATAGCTTGATGTGTCGTCGTGCGTGCAACAAACTGTGTGTTGATACAGGACAGCAAACAGCTGGCTCGGTAGCCGATCCGTGGCCCGAACTATAGGTTCGGTGAAGAAAGTTCTAATGTCCACAATACCAACAAACTATACTCAATACACATTTATAATCCGTCACCGCACTACGCACTCATTTTTGTGAACATTCTGGAGTGGAAGAGGGCAGAGGGCGAAGCAAACTTTGCATAGACTTACTTTACATTCTAATGAGAGATTACTTATTTTAATTATTATTGTTTGTTCCAATAACTTGTTTGGGTCTCGTAGTAACTATCAGGCTAGGTTCTACTTAACATATGCCATATCTAGTAACTGTCAGGCTAGGTTCTACTTAACATATGCCATATCTAGTAACTGTCAGGCTAGGTTCTACTTAACATATGCCATATCTAGTAACTGTCAGGCTAGGTTCTACTGAACATATGCCATATCTAGTAACTGTCAGGCTAGGTTCTACTTAACATTATGTAGTAACTGTCAGGCTAGGTTCTACTTAACATATGTAGTAACTGTCAGGCTAGGTTCTACTTAACATATGCCATATGTAGTAACTGTCAGGCTAGGTTCTACTGAACATATGCCATATCTAGTAACTGTCAGGCTAGGTTCTACTTAACATTATGTAGTAACTGTCAGGCTAGGTTCTACTTAACATATGCCATATGTAGTAACTGTCAGGCTAGGTTCTAGTTCTACTGAACATATGCCATATCTAGTAACTGTCAGGCTAGGTTCTACTTAACATTATGTAGTAACTGTCAGGCTAGGTTCTACTTAACATACCTATGCCATATCTAGTAACTGTCACGCTAGATTCTACTTAACATATGCCATATCTCGGACTTTGATCCGATTTACAATAGGCTTTCTTAGCTGCGTAGTGAGTGAGGTATTTTCTGTGTGAATGCAATACCACCTTACCGCATCCTTGTGTTGATTTGACAATTCCTTCTGTAAATATGTCCATTAAACAATGTCAACAAATTGTAAATAATGATATTGTATTATTTTGCGATGAAATTGGAAAGGACCTAGGCCACTTGTTGACAGATGAATATCCGGGACACTCAATAATAAATTACTGTATACTTCTTATTTAAGTGATAGGATTCAGAGAGTTGATGTTAACGGCAAAAGATCTCCCGGATCGGTAGTAAGAATGGGGGTCCCTCAAGGCTCAATTCTAGGTCCATTTTTATTTCTTATTTATATAAATGACTTGCCTTACCTCATAAAGGATAAACATGATATAGTGCTGTTTGCAGACGACACTTCACTTTTATTTAAACTCAAACGTCAGCAGCTGGTTACTGACAATGTAAATAGTGCCCTCGCTAAAGTAATTAACTGGTTTAATGTTAATAACCTTCTTCTTAACGAGAAAAAAACGAAATGTATTAAGTTTACGATACCTCATGTTAGACAAGTAGAAACAAGTATTCTCATAAAGGATGAAGAGTTGAAACCCGAAAATATCACAGTATTCTTAGGCTTAACTTTGGATGCCAAGCTTTAATGGGGCCCCCATATAGATAAATTGTCAAAGAAGCTTAGCTCTGCAGCATACGCCGTTAGGAAAATTCGTGGTTTAACTGATTTAGAGACAGCCCGTTTAGTATACTTTAGTTATTTTCATAGTGTAATGTCGTACGGTATTCTGTTGTGGGGAAATGCCGCCGCTAATCAGACGATTTTTGTTTTACAAAAAAGGGCAATTCGTTCAATTTATAAATTAAGTCCCAGACACTCCCTCAGAGACAAATTTAAAGGGATTAATATAATGACTGTGCCTTCTCAGTATATTTATGAAAATCTTTTGTATGCACATAAAAATATTAATCTGTTTAAAAAGTACAGTGATATCCATAATTTAAATACTAGGAACAAGCACAAATTTGTTGTTCCTACTACCAGGCTCAAGAAAATAGGTGGCTCGTTTCGGTGCCAATGTATACGTTTTTATAATAAACTTCCTAGCCACATTCAAGCACTAAGCCTTAATAAATTAAAATCTTTTATATAAAGGAAACTATGCCAGAATGCTTATTATACTGTCAAAGACTATATTGAGGACAAAAAGGCTTGGGATTGAGTTGCTCCAATAAAGCACGGGCAATGTTAATTTATTTTATTTACTATTATTAACTATTATATATATTATTGTTAACTATTTTTACTTTTAATAGTTTATTTATTTCATCCATTCCGTTAATTCCCTATTACGTATAATTTAATGTCTTTGACTCACTACCACATCCTATATATCTATATTGTATATCCACTAGTGATACTGTTCCAATGTATTTATTTATTTTCGTAGGGTCGGCGCGTGCGTCGTTTTGCTTGTCACAGCAATGCCACCACAGACTACTTATAGATATGAATGATTGCCACAGAGTGACACTCAATGGCATAGACAAGCAAGTAGGTTACGTCTGGTGCGGATAGAAATACGAATATTATAATGATTTATTTGTTATTATTTTACATATATGTATTTCATTATTTATTTATTACTGTTAAATGCCCGTGACTTCACAGCGGGCCCTATCAGAATACCAGCATTGCGGCATTTTTTTTTTTTTTTTTAAATGTCGCAGCATCTTGCTGAGATAGGAGCCTTTTGGCCTCGTATAGGAATTTCTGTTTCCTTTTTCTTTTGTTACTTTTTGTTTTTATATAGTTTGGTTTTTTATTTTATAATTTAGTTTGTGCACTTCCTATACGAGTCGCAATAAACACTTTTTCTTTCTTTCTTTCTTTCTAATCTTTGCTATAAGTATCTATACTTATTTACATATACAATGACACTAATACTTACTGTATAAAGTATTATATTATTTTAAATTATTGTGAATGTGAGGACTATGTGTGTTTTTGTTGCAGTTTTAATCATGTTCTGGCAGTTTGAGTAGCTGATGCGGCCTACCCAAATGTCCTTTCTTTGGTATTGTTCGTCGAATCGTGAGCTCCTTAAGTTCTGAGTTGAGCTGCACGGGTACTGACAAATGCGTGCACTGACTGGACAGGTCCACTCAATCTGTGTGGTTCTTTCCTCAAAAGACCATTTCAGACACAAATCTACATGGTCCTCAAAGATTATTATAATATTATTCTAATTATTGTGAATGTGAGAACTATGTCGGTCATTGATTTTTTTATATTTATTTTTGTATTTTTCTCAGCGTAATCATGATCTGGCAGTTTGAGTAATTTATGCGGCCTACTCAAATGTCCTTTCTTTGGTATTGTTCGTCAAATCGTTGAGCTCCTTGAGTCTAAGTTGAGCTGCACGATTACTGACAATAGCGTGCACTGACTGGACAGGTCCACTCAATCTGTGTGGTTCTTTCCTCAAAAGACCATTGCAGACACCGATCTACATAGCTTTCACATGATCTGACCAAGATTTTGTCTGGACTTTAAAAGAGACTGTGACCTCTGAGTTTGTTTCGGCCTTTCTTCTCAGAGTAGTCAGATAGGAAACGCCGAACCCATCTAGTTTAAAAAAAATATGATTGACGTGTAAAAGTGTTTGTTCAAACCTACTTACAGAAATAAAATCATTTATCATTTATAATGGTTATCGAGAACAGCTTGTGAAAACAAAACCACTGCTATTAATATGGGCTTTTTTTTAAATATCAAGCAAGTCTACAATTTAAAATTCCAACCCAGTTCTCTTTGAACACAATCATTTAGACGTCGGTATATACTTAGCATTATAGTCCGTGACATGAGAAACAACAGAACAACAAAGCTAAAGCAATGTCTATTGTGCGACCACAAAGGGGTTACCTACTTAGTGCAGTGTCGTAAACAACAGAACTCGTGTCACCCCTCCCCCTCCATGCCTCCCACCGACCGCTGCGTGAGGCAGTTTCGCCATCCTCGAAAAATTAATAAAAATAAGTGAGAGCGGAAATGAAAAGGGCCAATCTGATCTCAGGAGCCCGAGGGACTCCCGCGGTCCCTGCCACAGGACTGCGAATCAATAAGGAACCACGTCTATGTACCCACCGCTCACAGCCCAGTGCCAGCCACTCGACAAGTGAATGCGGCTGAACGAATTCCTTTACTAAGCGTAATGCGTGAGAACGTTTCTTCATATCGACCATTAAACAATAGTTCCGGCATCACGCGAACATTGTTAAACGGAATTTTACGGTTTGAAAGCTTGAGATCCGTTGTAATGGTGATGAGAGTCGTGGAACTGGCTGGTACATGATGCAGTTACCAAAGCTCGTAATATTTAAGTGAATTAATGAAATAATAGAAAACTACACAAAATGATGATTGCTGAAGTTAAAAAAATTGTGAAAATAATAAGTATGTATGTAAATCCAGGTAAATCCAAACAAAATTCTTCGCTTGGCAGTTTAAAAATTGCTAAACATGATTCGATAATTGAGCAAATTTGACAATCGGCCACGGAGCGGGCGCGGGCTAATCGCTCCGGGCATCGGCAAACATTTAACATTCACAATGAAGGTATTAGCGATTGCTAACACAATGGCTGAACGTTCGAAAAACTCGGGAAAAATTCCCGCATGGCTGTGAGTGCATTAGTATGAGAGCCGCGCGCGCCGCCTCCGGCCTGCGCCTGCGCCGACACGCGCTGGCGAGCGCAGCCACATCCTCAGCGCTCGCTGTAACATTATGGCATCACTAATGTTATCATAAAACTCCTCGCGGCGCATCTCTCGCTAGAATCCATTATCCTAACAAACGGTCACGACTCACGGTTCAAATAGTTCTTACGATCCTACAGCCGTCGCACAATTTCTGAGACGTGTTGATCTTACAAAACGTCCACTAACGTCATTGTCATGACAAATCCAAGGGCGGAACGTTTATCCAAATACAGTTAATCAAAACTTTCGATTTCTATTGAATTGCCAATATTTGTAGCTCTAACAAAATATATTATGCAAGGCTGAAGTTACAATAAGGCCCGGTTGTAACTTATAGCTATAGGTATCCGATATAATGAAAGGTACCTGAACCTGAAACCTTTCGTATCGACTTTTGTATATTTTGGTGTAAACAAGTGTGTCTCTGTAAGATAAGCGGAGTAGATTTATTTCTCAAATCTGGGATGATGGCGCTATTGTGACGGCTCGGGGTCCTTTGTTCGTTTTTTCTAACATTAAATAGAAAATTCCCCGCTGAGCTTTATTATCCTTGGATCGGTACATTTAACTCAATAGTAAATTGCTTGTTGCAGATTATATACACCTACGGCAAAAAACAGATTCACATACACTTGGCCGCAAAGAAAGCGGGTCGGTTATAGAAAATGCGATAACTAATAAAATATTTTAGCAATCAATGAAAATTTTAATACTAGAAATAAAGATAAAATAGAGCAACCACTACAGTTACTGTACTGTGTTAAATGTTACAACAAACTAGGTACCTATCTTGATGAAAGAAAATTTAAAACTCGTAGAGAGGGTATGAGGAACAGGGCGTAAAGTTCGCTCATACCTCCTAGTAAAGGGAGGATCCTCCGACCAGACGGGTATCGTGTCTGGTGGGCAACTGCCCGACGATTGATGTCGGGACGTTGTATACAGGGTGGCCGGGGAGTTGACGTTCAAACGTAAAATTTACATACTTTATGATGAGGAGTATCTGAATCACCCCCATGTATGTTCTACGATTTTTCGTAGTTTTCGAGATATAATTTTTTTAATGATTTTTTTCGTAATTTTCACCTAACATCAGTTTTCGCTTTTATTCTCGTTCTGTTGAAAATTTCTGGTTCAGTTTTTTTGTGATAACTAATTAGCATAGTCTAACCTAACACCCTAAAAAATTATGGTTTATCTAGGAATTGCAGAACTTACTTGGAATTCATTCGTAAGTTCAAAATTAAGATTTGATTGAACCCAAAATCTCCCAATTTTTTTTTTGATACATTGAAAATTTGTCAGTACTGAGCTCAAATCTTAATTTTGAACTTTCGAATAAATTCTAAGTAAGTTCTGCAACTCCTAGATAAACCATAATTTTTTAAAAGTAATGTGATTATAGGTGAGCACTGAGCACCATGTATCTATCACATAATTAACTTATTTGTCATTGCTACATTTTTAATTCTTTTTACCTATTGTGGTATAATAATTTTAATATAGGTGCATCGTTTTCATATTTAATTGTATTAATGTACCTACTTATACAAAATATTGTAACCACGGAACAGAAACAATCTGCTCCGTGATTGTAACACATTTTAAAAGAGTAACGATGGAGTTTCTTGCCCATTCTTCTCCATACGAAACTACCTTTTGGAAGGGGCGACTAGAATCAATTCTATTTAAATGTAAATCAACATTTACATTTACGTTCAAAAGTACCTTTTATGTGCTTATTTGAAATAAATGTGTGACTTTGACTTTACAAAAATGTGTAAAAATTGCAGAATCGATAACGTAGCACATTTTTCGAATTCTAGTGAAAATGGTCATTTTTACTTAGCGTACAATTATAATATAAAATAAACTTCATAATCTTGAACTTGTATGACATCGATTGAAGCACTTACGAGTATATATACTACACTTATACTATTGTAATAGTCTTTATTTCATAAAGCTAGCTCTGATATTTTGAGGTTTTTGTTACCGACCCGCTTTCTTTGGGGCCCAGTCTATTTCAGTGTCATGTAGTGCCGGGCAGGCGAGGCGGGCAGGCGGGCAGGCGGGCAGGCGGGCAGGCGGGCAGGCAGGACGGATTGGATGAGGAATTACTTTTGTATTGCGCAGTTGTGAAGTAATATTGTAGCTTTCGAAGGGTGCTGCTGGCATTTTTAATAATAATTGTTATATTAGGTAGGTATTTAAAAAAACTTGAAAGGGATTAAACAACTTAAATAACTGATTTAACCAATCCGTTCCTGAACACGGGTAGTGAGTGTGGCACTTCTTTGGTATGTTCCGACGTCAGGAGATCACCTATGCGAGTGCACCTATGCGAATACTTTAAGAGTATAAACATAATATACTATCCTCATTCACATAATTAAAACAAACTGAAGTTTATAATGAATTTAGAATATAGGTACCTACTTGTTTACATAGTAAGTATGCAATTTGAATCGTACTTAATTTACCTTGAGTTCCTGTTATTTCAAGTTTAGTTATTTATAAAGCTCTTGAAACGATGTATCGGATTAAAAAGCCCCGGGCATCAGGCATTCTACACCTGTGCTTCACAACGCAAAGCAAATTCTGTGAGAAAAAGTAACGTCAAACAGTCGTTCCCGTTCAACTTACCTACATACCGGCACGTTTTATTGAAGCCTGTCCCCTCATGTTACAAGTTTCTAGCTATGTTATCTCCGGCTCTAAACAAATAACTGCAAAAAAACGAGATTGAACGTCCCTCCTCCGACCTGTGTTCATGAGCTTGTGTGATTTGAGTCAGTGTGTGTGTATGTGTTTGTGTATTTAGTTGCGTGCGCGATGCTGGTCGTGTGTGTGGTTGAGTGTGCACGGCCTGCTGCGCCGTGTCCGGTTTCATCAGATCGGATGCAGCCGCCCGCACCGCACCGTATCGATGGCTCGGCGGCGCGGCTGGTGGACGTGCCTTCAATCTGACGGGTACTGTTACGGTGTTACCACATCGACAGCAGCGATACGTTATAACCTCAGTTACACTCAGTTAGGTCCAGCTTACAGGCTGTCTATCGATCTCTTGACACCGAATAGGCGAATAAAAAGATCACATTTCTTTCTTTGTAAATTGCTAAATAATATGAACAAAAAGTTGATTACAAATTCCTTAGCCTCGTTTGTACAAAAAAAAATACAAAACAACAATATTATTATTTTATTCTGGTATGACGTGACCAAGGGCGAGCTCAACTCCAAATTGAATTCTCTACCAGTAGTGTTGTGAATGTTGTGATACTTGTGATTGACGCAGATTTGATTAGTTGTTTGCAACTCAACCAGAGTTAGATACTACGAGTACTACACATAATGTCGATACTCGTTGACATTCGCGTTTTACTTCTACACAGCTCTACCTGCCGCCCGTCATCTCAGAATAGAATTCACTTCCTTCCTACGCAGAACCATGTTTCGTGACACAGTTCGTCCATCTTTTCTTTGTTCTCTCTTCTTCTATTGTCATGTTCATACTTAGCACGTTTCTTGTCCCATGCTCGTCATTCCCAATCGGTAACCCCTCAGCTATTCTATCACAATGCGCTCTCTTATGTATTTAACCTCAAATGACCCCAAGAAAGTTTCACTAAACCAGCAGTTAATGGTGCCGATTCTCTTGTCACAAAATTCACAAGTACCACGTGGAGTCGCAATTGCCAAATTTGATTTTAGGTGTCAAAATTTGTTTTAAATTTAGATATTTTATTTAGCAGAAATAGTCAAAAGTAAGGAATTTTAGTGATAGTTTAGTTAGTTTAGTTCGGTGTACAACAGAATCGGCACCATTGTAAGACTATTTCCTTCACTATTACAAAGACTTTCCTGCCCATCCTGTAGTTATGATCTCGGTTCTTACAACAGTTGCGGTTACCGGCAGTAATGGCGGCACTCGTCCCGCGACCACACAAAGCGGTCTTCCAACCACGTTTAACGTCGGCCATGTTTCATCAGCGCAATTCTTTACAAGGCTATGTAAAATGTTCACCGCTTAAAAACTCAGGTAAGTTCTGACCTGAAACTATTTGAGGGAAAACCTGATCATCGATGTGTTTGTGTTTACTTGACGTGAGACAGCAGCGGCGTGGGTGGCTGCCTGGCGACTGGCTGTACGCGGTGCGTCCGTAAGAGCCAACAGCATGACAACGTCAGCTCTAATGTTGATTCTGTGATGTCACAATAGTCTCTCTTAGCTAGTGCCAACTTCAGATCAGCTCAAAATAAGTGCTTTTTTGCCGGATTCTTTCAACATCATTTCACCGATGGCTTTCAGATCTACAAATAAGTAGGTACCTATTTAAGTCAATATTAGTAAAGAATATTAGTGCATTAGAGGCCTATGTGCCAACATGTGCGCGAGCCTTATCTGTGCTGTGTACACTGTACATAGGCAGCTATCTGTAATTCTGTAGCGGCGGGCGGCTGCCAAGCCTGGTCAATTCGCCGACGGTCAATATTTGCGCCGCCCGCGCCCGGCGCCCGGCGGCGCCCCAATGCCGGTGGTATCGCCGCGTCCGCCAGCGAGTTGTGGCATATCGTGATATTGCTGTCGCAGACATAGCCATTACCTACCCACCAAGAAACCAGTCGCATAATCTGAAGGGCTACAGCTCTATCATCACAAATAATTTATAAATAAAAACCGGCCAAGTGCGTGTCGACTGTCGGACCACGCACAAGGTAGGGTCTGTAGGTACCTAATTCAGTAGTATTCTACCCCACATGACTAGTATTAGGTACTAATAAAGTACATTATTAGTACCTAATACTTACTAGTAATGAGTACCTAGTCCGCTAGTCGTACCTAGTTGCCTCTTTGATTTTGTAAAAATCAGGCTCAAACTGCTATGTTTTCATTAAAGTAAATTATTTATTTATTTGCTGACATGTAAAACACTGGTAAGTAGGCATGCATTAACATGACACAGTATTAAGACATGCACCCTGTAAGGGCATTGCAAACTGTATATTAAATCGAATTACTATTTAAATTTAATTAAGTATTAGTTACATACTATTGACTCTAATTATTACAATTTATTACATTATACTAAACAAACCAATCATTTATTACATCTTATTTTAAAATAAATCATTAATAACAATTCGTTCATTCATTTTAGTCATTTATACGTCGCACATTTACGTCAAGCTTATTTTTACAAGGTCGATCGATTCACAATTTGTCAGTTTTAAATTACTCGACGTTAAAGTAGAGCTCTCAAATGTTTCGTTAAAATTTAGTCATTTGGTAGGGATTTTAAACTTTCCGGTAGCTTATTAAATATGCTATCTAATCGTGAGTATGGGCTTTTCCCGATAACTTTTAAGTTTGTGATGGGTAGTATTACTCTATTCTTGTTCCGTCGGTTATAGTTTTCATTTAGCTCGATATTAGATTTGAAGAGGTGCCTATTTTTCCTAACGATTATACAACTTTGCAGCAAGTATGTATATTGCTGGTAGTGTGAGAATTTGTTGTTTAACAAAGTGTGGCCTACAACTCTCTCGTTGATCTATGTTTATTAATATTCTAATACATTTCTTTTGCTGAATGAAGAAGTCCAAAAAATCTGTAGGTACTTTCTCCCCACAGAATAATACCATAATTTAGCGAGGAGTAGGCCATACACATAATAGGCAGTTATAGCGGTTTTATAGTCTGCGTTGCATTTCAATATGCTTAGAGCATAAATAAATTGGGACAATTTTGCTCTTGTACTTTCTACATAGAATTATGTTTCTTCCAATTAATGTTTCAGTCTAATGTTAGGCCTAAAAGTATAAATTCGTTTATTTCTTCTAATTTTATTTTTTTCCTTAATATATTTAGGTTTATTGGGGTTCTTTGGTAAGTTCCGAATTGACATATTTTAGTTTTAGATAAGTTTATTTCTAAGATAATTATGTTCGTTTAACCATTGCTCGGTTTCTGTGAAAGTTTTTAAAATAGCTAAATGATCAACATTGGCGGGCGATTTAAATAATAAAAAAACATCGTCAGCGAACAAAATACACGGCGAACTTATCTTTTTTGGCAAGTCATTTACGTATAATATAAATAAGGTACATCCTAAAACACTTCCTTGGGGTATTGAATTATTAATGGTAGCTTTAACTGATCCCATGCTGTACCACTCCTGGTTAGCGCTATCAAAATATTGTAGTTGTACGAATTGTACTCTGTCTTGTAGATATGATTTAAACAAATTAAAAGCTTGCCCTTTACTACCCGATACGTAAAGTTTTTGTAATCAAATTTTATGTGACACCTTGTCATATGCCATAGTAGGTAGTTAGATACGTAACGTTACATTTAGTTTTTTTTACATAAAATACTATGCATTCTTAACGTAAATAACACGTAACTAACATGTAGGTATAATATTTTATTCATAACAACAACACAAGGCATGTAGCGATGACTTGTCGATATCAATCGTAATTATATGCGAGAGTGTCCCCGCACTACGGAAACCCTTCGAACGGTTTCCTGGTGTTATCGCACTAAAGTTTGTAGTCCGGAAGTCTTGTATCTGTGAAAAACATAAATTCGACAGCTGCAGCTCTGTTTATAACTTATTAGGTAGGTACCTATACACTTTTGTAGGTATAGGTACCAAACTACCAACAACCGAAACGATGGTACCTAATTGAAACGTTGTAATGTCCACGTTAACCTAACACGCCGGTCGTGGATTTATGTAAAATTGAATACGTACAAGAAATACCTAACAATAATTATACATAAGTAATTATGTAGTATAATTACGTACGAACTTTAGGTCGTGTTAAACTGCGGACCACCGACAGCCACGTTTACTATTAGGTTTATTTTTATCTACTTAACAAGCCCGCAAGGCTTGTTAAGATATACTTAATAATTAAGTATAATTCAAGTGGTATTTTTTAAAACACCAGCTCCGCTGCAACGCGATGCGACTGCGCCGCCCGCTCTTGTTTAATATTTTGATTGAAGTTTTGAACTTCTTTGTAGTCAGCTGTTTGGCAATCATATCCCCCCGCGCGCCTGGCGACATCCCTCGCACCCCGCAGGCAACCCCTGCGCCCCGCTCCCCGCTCCCCCGCCGCTAGTAAGCCGTGCGTAGTGCATCTCTGCGCAACGCTCGCATCGCTAGTTACGAGCCATCGCCATTTTTATCGATCTGTCGATGAAATTTCGTGGTCGTCGGTGGGTCGCCGTTACTCCTCCCGCACCGCACCGTACCTCCCCGACTCCCGCCGACGCGGCGACGTTCACCAGCCCGACGCCGCCGCTCTGCGCCACAGGCCCAGCACCGAGCGCCGGAGTGCGCCCGACGGACGGAGCTCGCGGAGCAGGGGCAAGTCCCGGCCGCGGGGGGCGGGGGCGCCGGGATGAACGGCTCCCCGACGACATCGCGGGGGGCGCGCGCCTAGCGGGGGCCCGGGGGCAACGTGCGCACGGCGCAGGCGTGCGGGGCCGGGCGCCAGTCTCGCGGCCGCCGCCAAACTGCGCGCACGTGTGCGCGCTGTGCTCGGCCTTAACAATCAGCTGATCGGCGCGCGCCCCGCGGCGCACATGCCGTGAGGCCGCGTCCACCGTCATGACGGGCTACGCCCGCGGCGAGGCCGATTTCGCCGCCGACCGCTTCCGCCGGGATGCGCGGCCCGCCTCGCTCGCCCCCAAGGACTACTCGGTGCCTTTACACGTAGACTGCAGTATCGAATACGAGCTTCCCGACTGTGCCAAGCCGCCGCAGGGCGTCAAGATCGAGCCTCTGCTCATGATCCACCCCTCACATTTCCGGAGGCTCGAGAGCCTGCGGCGTGTGCCGTTCGTGAACAATCTGCCGCGAGGAGATGCCGCCGCCGCCGCCGCCGTGACACCGGGCAGCCGCGCGCGGGCCCCACGGCAGGCGCGGCGCTGCTGCCGCGCGGCCCCTGCGCCGCCCGCGCCGGCGCCACAGCCCGTGCCGGCCGCGGCGGCGCGCGCGCGGGCCCCGGCGGAGGAGCCGGTGCACCCACTGGCGTGCTACCGCTTTGAGTCGTACGCGGCGGACGGCGTGGGCGGCAAGCTGGCGGCCCGCGCGCGGCTCAAGCCGCACCCTTACCTGCCGCCGGAGGCGCTGGACTGTGATATCGCGCGCGCGCTGCCGCCGGCCGCCGCGCACTACGACCGCTTCGACAAGCGTGCGCTGCAGCAGCTGCCGATCTACATGTAGCCAAGCGGCGCCGGAGCGGGCCCCGGTCTCTGTGATGTTTCGTTGTAATTAGTTAGAGTGATAAGTGTCGGCGAGCGTGCCGGCACCGTCCCGGGCCGCGTCCGGCACGCTCGCGTCTGTGTCCGAGAGGCGCGCGCCCTCGCGTCTGCTCGTTCGCGAACGAACCTAATACCAAATAGTACCTATGTACGTTGATATTGTTTATACGTTGATTTGTGTGTTGTTGTGCCGGACGATTATAATGTGTTGTTTCGCCGAGGACCTGAACGTTTCGTGTTATCGTTTCGCTCGAGGCCCGGTTCGCGGCCGGCTGCCTCGCCGGGAGTCCGGTCGCTCGCCGGCGCGTCGACGCTAGTGCATACCCACCAACGAAAATATTTATTCGCAAACGCAGTAACCGACGCTTCACGATTAAATTATTGTACCGTCGCCGAATCGTTGCGTTTTTCTGTATAAGATATCATATCGATAATTATATGTTCAAAAATTGTATTATATATATGTACCTATAGAGTAAAAAAATGAAAGTGAGAAAAATATTAAGAATAAAACTAGACATAGTAATGTTTTCGAATAGGTGATGAGTTCTAGAGCAGTCCCGAACGGTAATTTAGAATCGTATCTCTACTCTCATTTTGTAAGCGGTTATGTTTGTAAAATTATATATAAAGAGTCCTCTGATGAATAGTCTGATTAACGAATATTCGGCATGTAAAAGTCTTTATAAAACGCTTACTTAGCATATCATAGTATTATATTGTGTCATAGTCCAATGCCAAAAATATAACTATCTTTTTACAAAAATCCCTAAAACATCGTTTTATTTACCTCCAAGCGGCTCGTGTGCGGTCCTTGTGTACAGTGTACGGTAGTGTGTGTAGTCAGTGCTCGTGACCGGACTGAACCGGACGATTCCGGATGCCCTGGATGCGGTGCGGACACGGCGCGGACCCGGCGGAAGACCGTGCGCGGTGCACGATGCACGTGTAAGTACTCGCTCACCGACTGGACCCTCACATCACTTGTCTCATGTCCTACTAAATACTCACTATGTCGACTATCAAACTTATTTCAATCCTGAATGTGCTAACGGATACGGCTGAAACAACTGCCTCTACAGTCTTGGCGAAATGATATTCTTTAGTAGGTACCTAAGTTGTCTTGAAATAGAAAGATTTTATATTGAGAGAAGATCATAGTTATAGACATGATTGTGTCTAATGAATGAATGATTCAGTAACTTTATGGCACAGTGGTTGCCAAAGCTGAATGCACATAGCCCAAAGTAAAAGCGAAATAAATCCAATTTTGTAAAAATGAAAACTAGATATTGCAATCTCTGATAGCTGGGTTGAATAAGTAACACGGCTAGGTACACCGGCTCTGTAGTTTATAATTATTCTAAATGACGCCGCGCAAATAAGCTAATAACCTTCGTAGAGAAGTAAGCACAGCCGTTATGTCTCTGATTGTTATAAAAACATATAAATATGGCGAGGAACTTGTTTGGAGTTGTCATAAATTGGTATTTGCAGGAAGATTGCTCACATTAATGTCGCCATAAATGTATTGGCGGAGTAATTAATTTACAGCCTGGCATCTCTGTCGTTTGCGTCGAGCGCAGCCGCTGTAATGTCCAGCTGCATACTTAACTTAACTTATGAACAAGTCAATAGTACACTCCAATGGGTGACACTTAGAAATAATAATATGTGCTGCAATCATGCGCAACTCTTTATTGTTGCCCAATCAACATTATAGATTGGGAGGAGAGCCAAACGAACATGACAAAATTTTGACGAACATCACTAAATTAGACATCTTGCATTGTATTGTATTAACCGAATTCTTTTGTTTGTAACATGTCACAACTCACAATGAACCTCCGGCCAGTCTGCTAGGACCGCTAGTGATATGTTTAGCATGATCATGTGGATGGTGAAAGCATGTCTATCGGCTGTGACATGAACATTAAAGACATCGAGTGATGTTCTGTTGTAACCGAAAATTGTGTCAGAAGTGAATACTCGTACACTCAACTAGAATTAGGATCCAACGTATGGTACTGAATGAGATGTTAACGTTTATTCATTAGCAGCAGATGGCACAATAACTTGTAAGATTGTGGAGACATTCGTTGAAGCGTTTAGAATACTGACACGTATATGCAAACAAATTAAAAGAAATCAGACAAGTTTCTTTTAAATTAGATTCAATATACATAATTATACTGGATAGCATCTAAATGAGTTGTGAAAATAAAAGAAATCCTAACTAGTGAACCAGAGGTGCTATCCTCTATCAATTCCATGGATTCTAGCACACACCAAACAATACCTAGCTTATTATATTATGTTTCGAATGTTAAATACCTAGAACAATAGTTAGGTATGTAGACTTCACATTCATAATTAGAAGTGTGAAGCGATCTTGGAGCGATAGAAGTTTTCGCCGGGCGTCAGCCGCGACGGGCGGCGGCCCGCGGCCCTCACGGCTTTGACTCATTCTCCCATTGTTTCGCTCTCAATGACAACACTTCCAAAATATCCGCTAAACAAAAGCCTAGCGCGCACCGCCCGCCGCTATTCATTCCACATTTTATTTTCTGTTTGAAAGGCACATACACAATGAGTCGTGAATAATCTGCTATAGCTGTTGGGAATGAAATTATTCATACAGAATCGCCATTCGGGGAATAAGACCTCGGAAGAAACTTTTATCATAAAACTCGATTATTATGATTCGTTACATTCATGCAAACGTCTCGACGTGGCGCGGCAATTAGCCGAACCGAGTGTAATTAAGATGCAGTCAAAACGATTTTAAGTGCACGCAGCGGGTAGAGACGGGCAGCGGGCAATAGCCGGGCAAGTCGCGACTCGCGAGCGGCGGCCGGCCATGCGGCGGCACGCACGCGGCTCTGGACTCTTGTGAGAACGTAACGTACCTACTCTATCATCCGGCATCACAGCGAGCGACGGCGTTAAATTAGCGTCCACGTAATAAACATCGACTAATTTGATTTGAAATGCAAGACTGGGTCCCTCCATCTTGACGGGCACTGGGGGGCATCCGTGGGCGGCACGCTCGCCGCCGCCGCCGCCCGCGCCGACGCCGCCGCCGCGCCGCGTTTCTTCAGGCCGCATCATGGCGTGCCGGGTCGGGGCCGGTGGCATGCAACCTCTCGGCGGCAAGCCGAATTAAAGCTACACTTATTTATTTTATCTTCGCAGCGACGCGGACGATAAAAAGTTTATTGTTACTTTTTATGGGTGTGATATTGTGTCCGCACAGATTCGTGCGTCGCCGTTATCTCGCGCAGGGTAACTACGGTCGTATTTAACTATAGGTAATGCCAGTAATTAAATGTAATATTTTATTTTGTGCCACATTATTTTGTGGTTTTATGAGGCCACAGAGCACTGTGACCTATGGTATCTCTTTATTAAAGACGAAGTTATTTTGCGTACCTACTGAGTATTTATTAACTCTAGCTAGACCGTTCAATTTCCAGCCGGCCATTAGGCGATTCAGACAATTATCTTATTGATACGCATAGAAGCTGTCAAAGTAATACATGCACATGGTAATCTCATTATATTGCTGGCAGTAAAACGGCAGTAACAGTAATCGGCAAGATTCACTGTGTAGCGAGACGTTTAAGATAAGAGCACTCGTAATAACGATCACGAATTATAACGAGCTCCTTCGTCACGGCCTGATAACTGCGCGGCTCGCGATCAGAACGATCAGAGCGAGTCCGTAATTACAGGCTTCCTCGAAGCGCATTAGGTACACACAGTAGTTACGGTTAAACGTCGTCGACGGAACTCACTTCGGGCGAAATTCGATTCCCGAAACGCGAGTATAATTTATCGTCGGTATTATCTCTCGTAAAACGAAAACCCAATTTATGTTCGTCCGCCACCCGCTGTCATAAAACATAATATTATCGACATCGGCCCCCTCCCTAGGCGATCACGAAACTAAGCAAGCATCGGCCATTTTAAGTACCGAACTTGACAGGCGGGTGCCGTAGTGCGTCCCGCTCGCACTCTCGCGTGGGACTCGGGGAGTGAGAGGGACAGCGCCGGGAGTAGAACTCTTTCATGTGCCGCGCCGGAACAGGGAGCGTTCTGCACGATCTCACGCTATTTTATTTTGTATTATACCATGCTCCATAAAGCCTCCCGCAGACAGTCGCGACGCGACTTTTGTAGAATAATTTCCATGGATGAAGTTTTAATAAAAATTGTTCAACTAGTCGTGTCGCGCCTGTTTGCGGAGCCTTAACGCAACCGCGCCTTTTGGTATCCGATTGTTTATGACTGAACATTTAAAAGAGGTACTGTCAAAATTATTTTGAAATAGACACGTATTTAAGAGACATATTTTTGTATGTAGAGACGTATTTCTTTGCTCCTTTCTTGTCTGTTTATATTTGTGTGTACATAAATGGTTAAACAAATAAAGAAGTTATGTAAATAGTCTGTACCTACCTACTGTCCAGCCAGATAATTAAAAATATAAAGTAAAGGATCATTGCTATAGTAACTAGTAAATGACACTGTTGATAGTAGTAAATAGCGCGTTGCGTGGTAGCTAGTATCACAGATTATTTAATAGTTACTTAGTATGTAGCGCGGCCATAGTTTGTACTCGTGTGGCGCGGCATATCCGTCCGCGGCGCGACCTACTGGTACTGCGATCAGCTGATTGGAGCGCGGCGCAGGCGTGGCGCCGCGGTTCAGCGATGGGGGGGGAGTGCACACGCGCGCACAACAGCTGATAGCGGCTGAGATATATACCCGCCACCGCGGCTCGTCGCGACGTCGCGTCGTCGTGTCACGTAATGAAAGGACGCTAATCTAGGGACCTTTGCTCGCTCCGCTCCATCTGCGTCGCTCCACGCTTGCCCTTCGAACATGCAGTCCACTGAAATTGTAATACGTAGCTAGGAACAAATGAATGGTTGGCATTCACTGCGAGTTACGACACCAACTGGAAGACTACGATGCGGATTTAACGAACAGTACAGTACCTACTGAAGTCCTTACTTCGCTGTTTGCTGAATAAAAATGATTGAGAATGTTTACTAACGTGTCACCGTTTCGGAGATGAGATCTCGAGTCACGACCGGTGCGTTCACTTAGTGCTAAGTGGTGATGCTGTTTATTTGTGGCACGAAGCTCAGCTGTCACTGACTAAAACCACTCTTCATCGTAAGTGTTAACATTACCGACCCGCGCCCATGATCAATTCGCATGAAAAACCTAACAGATACTTAACTGATAAGTAATTAAATAACGCAAGAATATGGCCACAAGGTTGATTAAGTTTTGATTTATTACTCTGTCGTTCCCGTGTATGTAGGTAGGTACCTATAATAAGTAGATGTTTGTTTATTTCCGACCGTGATATAGTCAAAGGTTATTTGGAAAATAATTTACCCATGCTGAGTCTAACTCTATATGCTATCGGTACCAATTGTAGGTGAAATACATAGCCGATTATTTTTGTCTGTTTAGGTCAACCAACAATTGGGAACAGTCTAAAGTTAACAATTTTAACTAATTGCAATCCAGGATACGGTTTTCCTGATTAATTTGCGGTGTGTCGGCTTTGAAAAATTTTGTGGTGCCTTACACCAGTGACTTATCATAGTAGCATAGGTATTTTGCGACATGTTCCTGCATGTGAGGAACAGAGAGAAAATTATATCAGTGGGGGTCCCAGGTGCGTACCCTGAGGGATACCAGAACGAAATTATAATAATATGCTGTCCTGAGTCCGTTGAGTAATACTTACGTAATATTCACGGTACGATGAACATGAATTCCTGAAGATGGGCGGAAACACCAAAGTAGCAGTTAGCTTCTTCAGCAGCTACTTATGGGATACTCTATCAAATTCAAATTCAAAAATATTGATTTTCCAGAAAATACATAAATATATATAATATTGTTCATCCAGGAAAAATCTTAAAGCCTAAAAGTTATTGTATTCTGCCTGCAAGCAAACGTGCAAATTACATTACATAACAAAACATTATAATTTAAAGAAAACTATCATTTTAAGCAATTCTCCGTCCAATTACTCATAAACAATAACTACATCATCACCTAACAATTATGTCTATGTTCTTTAAATGCCTTACCCGACTTTTAATATTTCACGTTCTGTATTAATAAATGATACCGGTGAAGGCACATCATAGTTGATATTAAATAAATGATGCTCGTGCAGGCACATCTTCATTGATATTAAACGGTGTATCACAAGCAAAGGATATTGCTCACAGTGCAACATCTTAGCTAATTGCTCGATTTGAGCATGCGACTTGTGTTATGGATTCTGATTTTCGAGTTATGACAAACATGGTATCGTATCCGCAAAAAAAGTGTCGTAAGTACACTCTTAAACTCGTATGTTGATGCAAGTTTCTTTTGTTCTGTGAATGTATGCGCGGCCGCGGGCGCGGGCGGACGGGCGCTGGCTCGGACCGCGCGTGTTTGTAAACGCGCGGCGGATGCAACCGATAACGAGAATTACCCAAACTATACCGAGCCCAAACCACACCGAGCCCAAACCATACCGAGCCAAACCATACCGAGCCGAAACCATACCGAGCCCGAACCACACCGAGCCCAAACCACACCGAGCCCAAACCCTACCGAGCCCAAACCTACGCAACTTACAGACCTAACGAATGAAAGGCAAATCTTTTCATATCGCTTCACCGAGCTGCCTTTCATACGCATTGTGTGATAGCTTTGAAATACTTTCCATTGTATCGTAACTCAAAGATGTTCATTGTATCGGGATGTTGCTCGGAGTCGGGAACCGAAACAAAGAGGCCCTCTTATGAGAATCTTCTTTTATGATTATTTCAAGTTATTAGCGAACAGTATGGGACTTGTATTTAGTTATAGTATTTATGGCAAAAACATGAACAAAACTGTTTGTTTGCAACACGGTGTGGAGAAGTATACAATTTTAAGTTTCTCATGGAGGCAGACTACACTATAAATGTTAATGATTGAGAAGCGCTGCGTGTTTTTGCATCATTGCGAACATGTTCCAACGACGCGGCGACGATGTTTACCGGAGTTACCGAGAATACATTGCGATATGCGTTTACCATACACAAGTAGTTACTGCCGTACTCACGGGCATAATGTAGCTGCTATAATAATATAACTAAGATCTAAGAGCATAATTTTGTCTATAATAATATAACTAACATCTAAGAGCATCATTTTGTCTATAATAATATAACTAAGATCTAAGAGCATCATTTTGTCTATAATAATATAACTAAGATCTAAGAGCATCATTTTGTCTATAACGCTTTAAATAGAGCAACTAATAATGAAGTACTTACTTAATTATTAAAAATAATGTAGGTTTTATATAGAAAGTAGAAATCCTTTACTTAATTACCGTATGGTACCTAATAAGTGGATAATTTTCGGCGTGCACATTATCGTTCTTTCACATGGCCGATACATTCTCTCAACTGAAGTGACACGTACATTTAGGATATAGCCTCGAGACTGGTTCCGCTCATTAGACCACCGGCGACCAATTACCGTGAAATGCTCTTAAAACTTAAAGTAAGATTTTAAGTTAAGCACCCGGGCTCGGTGCACGAGCGACCGTTGCGTAATGTACGAGCCAATTAAGTAAACATTTACGGTAATTTGAAAGTAATACGCTTTCGATATTTATTTAAAACTCATGTAAAGGTATTGATAAACATTAAAAAGTATTGTGAAATCAGACCGCGGCATGTGTCCAACTGCTCACGAAACTATTATCAGACCGCGGCAATGTATCTAACTGTTCACGAAACTATTATCAGACCGCGGCAGTGTGTCCAACTGTTCACGAAACTGTTATCAGACCGCGGCAGTGTGTCCAACTGCTCACGAAACTATTATCAGACCGCGGCAATGTGTCCAATTGTTCACGAAACTATTATCAGACCGCGCCAGTGTGTCCAACTGCTCACGAAACTATTATCAGACCGCGGTAATGTGTCCAACTGCTCACGAAACTATTAACAACTTTAAAGAGTATTGTGAAATCAGACCGCGGCATGTGTCCAACTGCTCACGAAACTATTATCAGACCGCGGCAATGTATCTAACTGTTCACGAAACTATTATCAGACCGCGGCAGTGTGTCCAACTGTTCACGAAACTGTTATCAGACCGCGGCAGTGTGTCCAACTGCTCACGAAACTATTATCAGACCGCGGCAATGTGTCCAATTGTTCACGAAACTATTATCAGACCGCGCCAGTGTGTCCAACTGCTCATGAAACTATTATCAGACCGCGGCATGTGTCCAACTGCTCACGAAACTAATATCAGACCGCGGCATGTGTCCAACTGCTCACGAAATTGTTATCAGACCGCGGCAGTGTGTCCAACTGCTCACGACAACGATTGCCTAAGTGATCTGATGGCGTTCGTTCGACAGTGTCACCGCTAGCTGTTTTTATGCAAACTGCTGAATAAATTTGCATTAAATTCAGTTATTTTTCCAATAAATAATTGATAATATGTTTATGCATTGTATCAAATTATCGAAAATAAACAAGTCCCCGTGTTAATAACAGTAATTAATGGCTCGTGAATGTTGAAAGTCATTTAAATTGGTGTTTATTACTTTCTGAACCGCATACAGTTCTCAAAAAGCTTCGCCAATTTCTTGACCTTCATTTGGCAGTACCTATGTATTCGGTAAGCGGACTGATTCTTCTTTGGCTTCTCTTTAATTTCGATGCCAATGTTTGCGATAATGACGAATTTCTATACCACCGCAGTATTTTTACCAATCAGTTGTTCCAGTTCCGTTATGCTATTTAATATTTCGTATTCCATAAAAGCGAGGTGTTCCCCGCCTCGTCCGCTCTTCCTACCTCACCCTGCCTTCATCTGCGAGTATATTCACGCCTCGCTGGCACAGTGTGAACAGAATAATTTAAGCAACTGTTAGTCAGCTCAGCTCGTCTATATTTATTAATAAATACATTTCGAATGCATTGCTTCGCGGATGTTGTTCGTTTCAACACTTATGTGAAGAGTGCTAGCAGCGGCCGATGATTAATATGAGTTGAGTCAATACACGAGTATGTTAGAAACTCGTAGGTATTTGCTGTAGTTTGTCAGTGTGGGGGTTTAATTGTTTGTGGGTGCTAGTGGTGGAGGAGGGGCCGCGTCGTGGCTTTGTTTTACATGAATATGCGTTCTTTCGTCATTCGACGTCAGTAATAAATACGTGTTGTGCACGCTTGTGTTCATGTACTGAACCACAGACGCGGCATGCTGCACAGCTGGCTGATCTTGTTCTGTGGCTGGCGGGCGATGTCGTGTCAGTCGAGTGATCGTGTCCCGCGCCCTCGCCTCGCATAACATCGGTACAATTAATATTATTATATTTTAATGAGATATTATACGTAGGTAATTAACCACTTTAAGTGGCAGTGGGCAGAGCACATTGCTCGCAGAGCAGATGGCTTATGGGAGCGAAAGGTACTGGAGCGGCGACCGCGACGCACAGTGGATCGTCCCCATACAAGAGGTATGACATAGAATCAAAAAATAGAAAATGATTTAATAAAAAAAAAAATACAGTTGCATTCCTCTATTAAAGAACAACAAAAATTGTTACTACGCTTTTTTTATTTGACCAGCACTTTCGGAGCGATTCGATGAAAACTGTTATTTTTGTATGGAAACGAACACAAAAACGTATGTATCTCATGATTCCCTCCTTGTTTCGATTTGCGGTTTTCACTACTGTTATTTACCCATGTTATGCCACATTTTGTTCAAGGACACAATGACATGGTGCCCGCAGAGTGCCCCTTCCGAGATATTTTCCCTATAGTAACTGTCTTTGTTATTGTATTCCTGATGGAATGGAGGTACATTAAGTAGTTCCTTAAATAACAGTTGCATTTGTGAGTACTTTAATGACTTATGAACGCTTTTGTTGCAATATAACAAAAGCGTTAATGAGTCACTAGATAACGACTACCAGTACTGCTTAATAGTGCTTAATCTAATTAGTTATTTTAACTACTTTGTTAACAGCCCATAAGCTCTGCATTGTGATTGGCTCGTATCATTAGCATATCAAATTCATTGCTAGTTGCAAACTTGCTGCCCTATATATGTATTTTAGTGTTTTGCAAATATAATTCAGTTGTAATTATAACCTCTACCAAGTGTTGTCATTATGGCTTTCCGTGGATTTTCTACTTATCTAGATCTTTATGTTGCTCTTCGTAATCATAAAGATATTTGTGACTATGAAAATGTATTTAACACATTGAAGTCGAATAGTAACGTCCAGTTAAGTTAAAATGATGGGTCAGATCTAAAGAACTGGCGTCGTCGATTTTGCTATCGGATTTACTCCAAATGGGTGCAATCAAGAAGGACAGTCGACAAGTTCATGGACAAGAACAGAGAGTGGTTAAGTTCTGATATCATTTGGCCAGATTGCTTTAAGGAAAATATTGTTCATACTGAAGAAGCTGAAAATGAGACAGAAGAGGTAATCAGTCCATCAAAATCGGATGCATCAACTTCAACATATAAATCTCCTCGCAAACGCTTTGAAGATTTAACGAGTAGACAGAAACAAAGACGTGTTGATGAAAATATTGCTAGTTGCAGTCGTCCAGATGAGCTTTTACATACTGTTGAAAGTGCACTTAAGTCTGCCGGAAAAAATGATGTGGCCAGAATAATGAAACATTTGCTGGGAAATCCTGAACCCGTCTCAACAGTTTTAAATATCCTGGAAACTAAACAGAATACTTTGCTTCGTGAAGTTCCTGCTCACAAAGCACTTGCTTTTTACGTTTACATGCAGTTATCCAAGTGGCGTTACATCACACTTAGGGACTTTAGTTTTAAAGAAGGTCATGCGAAATACCCAAGCTATTACATGTTAGTGAAAGAAAAACTTAAGTGTTACCCGGCAAAAGAAGACGTAACTGTGACTGATACTTCCGCAAAGATACGACTCCAAGCCCTCCTTGATCTCACAGTTAGGAGGCTGATCGATTCACTTGAATCAAATTTTGATACTGGTGAACAACTTGTGCTTCACAGTAAATGGGGTTTTGATGGAGCTTCGAGTCAAAGCATTTATCATCAAAGGACAACAACAAGTGAACAACATTTATCCAGTGTATTTATGGCAAGTCTTGTACCTCTTAAGTTAGTGACTTCTAGTGGAAGTGGAAGCACAGTGTGGCAGAATGATCGGCATCGTCAACCACATATTGTCGCCCGATTTCATTTACGTTTATGAAAAAAACGAAAGCAAATGTAAAGGCTGAAATGGATATATTTGAGACCGAGATTCGTGGACTGAACTCAACTGATTGCGGCAATGCTACTATTACGCACAATCTGTAGTTAACCATGATTGATGGTAAGGTGCATTCAATCATATCTGGAACATCGGCAGTAGTGTGTGAGTGTGATTTGTGCAAAGCTCGCCCAAGCAAGATGAATAACTTGGAAAAAGTGAGAGCTAAACCTGTGAATGAAGATTTATACAAGCATGGATTTAGTTCGTTGCATGCTTGGATTCGTTCGATGGAGTGCTTATTACACATTGCCTACAGAATGGACATAAAATCATGGCAACAAAAGGTGACGACAATAAAAAAATAGTTAAAGATAGGAAAGAAGCTATTCAAGCAGCATTCCGAAGAAACACAGGCTTACTTCTGGATGTTGTAAAGCAGGGTAGTGGCAATACAAACACTGGAAATGCTGCTAGAAGGTTTTTTGCAAACCCTGAAATTACTGCGGAAATTACAAAATTAGACGTCAATTTAATTAGAAGACTCGCCGTAATTTTGTAATGCATTTCATCAGGCGAAAAAATTGAAATCCTAAAATTAAAATGATATTGTGATGGAACAGCAAATTTATTCATGCGGTTATATCCATGGTATAACATGCCATCAAGTTTACATAAATTGCTGATTCATGGATCGCAGATAGTGTAGCACCTATCAGTAGTGCTTATAGGTTTTTTGTCTGAAGAAGCATCTGAAGCAAGAAACAAGTATTTTCGTAAATTTAGAGAAAATCATACACGAAAGCATAGTAGCATCGCCAGATCGCCACTAATGAAGACATCCTTCATAATCTTCTGTTATCTTCCGATCCTCTTCTAACGAGCCTATGACCAAAGATGACCAATAAAGTAAAAAAATCTTCATTTAGAGAACTGGACGATTTGCTCATACGAGTACATGATCGGAGTAAATTGGAGCTCATTGACATTTCAACTGATACAATAGTTGGAGCAGTTTCGGAATGTAGTGATATTGAAGAAGATGACGACAATAAGGATTATGATGAAGATGAAGAAAATATAGTTCAAGTCTTATAGTACCTAATATAATTTTTTTTAACTAAATGGTAGGTAGTATTAATTTACTTATTTTTTATTATAATTAGTATTTATAATTTAGTTATTAGTAGTTGTTTTATTTTTTATTTATAAATTATTATAGGTTTAATTATAATTTACTTTAAGATTTAATGATATTTTACAGTGTGATATTATATAAATAAAAAAAGATATTAATACATATTTTCTTATTCACCATAAAACTTTTCTTTTCGACTTGTTATTGTTATTGCGATGTCCCAACTCATTACCGATATTTTTTTCAATATATAGAACTCATTAATGCCTTTTCTTCATTTAACTTCTTAATTATGTGTAATTCTCAGTAATTACAATAACTAATTAGATTATGAGCCAATCACAATACAGAACTTAAGGGCTGTTAACAAAGTAATTAAAATAACTAATTAGATTAAGCAGTACTGGTAGTCGTTATCTAGTGACTCATTAACGCTTTTGTTATATTGCAACAAAAGCGTTCATAAGTCATTAAAGTACTCACAAATGCAACTGTTATTTAAGGAACTACTTAGAGATGACTTATTCTCAGTAATAAGTATAGGTACTTAATGTACCTCCATTCCATCAGGAATACAATAACAAAGACAGTTACTATAGGGAAAATATCTCGGAAGGGGCACTCTGCGGGCACCATGTCATTGTGTCCTTGAACAAAATGTGGCATAACATGGGTAAATAACAGTAGTGAAAACCGCAAATCGAAACAAGGAGGGAATCATGAGATACATACGTTTTTGTGTTCGTTTCCATACAAAAATAACAGTTTTCATCGAATCGCTCCGAAAGTGCTGGTCAAATAAAAAAAGCGTAGTAACAATTTTTGTTGTTCTTTAATAGAGGAATGCAACTGAATTTTGTTTTTTTAATTAAATGAATACTTTTCAATTTTTGATTCTATGTCACACCTCTTGTATGGGGACGATCCACTATGCGACGGGCCGGAGTCGTAGCGTTGGAAGGCCTCCCACAAGGTGGACCGACGCGGGACGGTCGCGCGGTCCGACGACGCCCTTGTGAGGCGTGAAGGCCGCAGGAATCCACTGGGTGCGGGAAGCACAGAGCCGGTGGAAGTGGCGGTGGTTGGGGGAAGCCTATGTCCAGCAGAGAACGTCTTTCGACTGAAACGATAATGATGATAAATTAAAAAGAAAACAGGTTTGTAAGCTACCTACCTGCTGCTACCTACACATTATTAATTGAAAATGTAATTTCATTAGTGCGGCTAAGTAGGCGAACGTTCGGGCGGTCGGGCCTGGGAACAATGTAGGTAAAATACTTGTACCGTGCGCAGTTTTATATTAATTATGAGGTCTCAAGACTTTATTGCTAATCTTATGATACGGTTGCTCACCGCGTTATGTTCTGCCATTACGAACGAACTTACTCAGAGACATACGAGGCTGCCGTGTGGACTGCTGGACCGTTGATATTCGGTAGGTAATAAACGAATAACAACCTCACCTACCTTGTACACCACAGACCACTACATAAGGTGATCATCATCATGGGGTCGGCTTCCAGTTTAACCGGATACAGCTGAATAACAGTATTTTACATGATGTGACTACCAGTCTGACCTCTACACACAACCTAGTTAAGTACTTACTGGATAATACGATACCCCTTGGTAAGTCTGGTGGTCAGACTTTCTGGCTTCTGACGACCCATAACGACTGCCAAAGATCCACGAATGACAGCCGGGACAAAAGGCTTAACGTGCTTACCGAGGCAAGGAGGGGTCACGGATATGTAAAGATGGTCGCCCATCCACGGACAAACCGCGGCAAGTGTAGCTTAACCTGATCGACCGACACTTGTGGCTGTTATTACTTAGCCTCAAGTCCCACACACGAGGCGATATTAAATGAATATATTAAAATAACTTCTTTAAACGACCCAATTGAATGAATATAAGTATTAAAATAACTTCTTTATACGACCAAATTAAATTAATATATTAAAATAACTTCTATAAACGACCCAATCAAATGAATATATTTTTATTTTATTTTATTTAAAAGGTACACCAACAACCTGTTTACTAGAAACTGTAACATAGTAAAAATAACATAATATGCATTGAGTTATGGTGAACAAGCCACTTACAGGCGTACACAACACTTACACTACAAATAGCTAGAATAATTAATTAGAAACAAAGAACAAAGCATAATCATAAACGAAATTAGAATCAAAATTATTATTACAATCAAAATTAAAGGTAAAACATTAAAATTAGATTAAAAAATTAAACATTAAAATTAAAATTCAAAATTGAAAACGGTAGAACGCGATAACGAGTGCAATAAAAGAACATTCCAAAACTGTTAAAGTGGCAGGCATGTGGCGAAAAACCAAAAAATGCAAAAAATGCAATAGTAAACTAAAATAACTTCTATAGGCGACCCAATTAAACGCGACCACTTTGTAAGTCATTTTAATAAAAACAACTATAGGTACCAGTTATACGATATTTTCCATACGCGCGTATTATTATTATACACCGTTAATTAACACCACGATCATTATAAATTCAGTGAAATAATAATAACACGTTGTTTTCGACGTGTTTTGTAATCAATTTATACGTTCCGGTAAACAAACAGCGGCAACTACTCGTACACCGTGGGCACCGTGGCTCTATGTTAATGTTATTCATGTGATTATAATATTGTAGTTTCAAATAAACATCAATATCCTCGTTTGGTAGAATGCTATTTAATGAAGACGCGCACGATGCAAACAGCGCGTGTCGGCTTGCAGTTACTTGCATTCCTGCTTGTCACAACTCAATTCAGCTGTTTCATGCAGCGAGATTCATTAGACAAAGATCGAACTCTGAGGCGCTCTACCGTGCACCCGCTGAAAAACAATTAAAATGATGCATAAATACAGTAATGTATGTGATGTCAATGCGTTAAACTAAATTAATTGTAACATTTCATAAATCAATATACAGTAATGTATGTGATGTCAATGCGTTAAACTAAATTAATTGTAACATTTCATAAATCAATATACAGTAATGTATGTGATGTCAATGCGTTAAACTAAATTAATTGTAACATTTCATAAATCAATATACAGTAATGTATGTGATGTCAATGCGTTAAACTAAATTAATTGTAACATTTCATAAATCAATATACAGTAATGTATGTGATGTCAATGCGTTAAACTAAATTAATTGTAACATTTCATAAATCAATATACAGTAATGTATGTGATGTCAATGCGTTAAACTAAATTAATTGTAACATAAATCAATATATATGTACCTAATGTAGTGTAACTAGGTACTCATTAACAGAAGTGTTTTCGTGATTCTGAAGAATGGAACTGAAAAAGAAAACCTTGACGCGTTCAACACAGTACAAAAGCCATAAATGTACCGAGGGTCTCTACCTG
This sequence comes from Brachylomia viminalis, assembly GCA_937001585.2. Taxonomy (NCBI): domain Eukaryota; kingdom Metazoa; phylum Arthropoda; class Insecta; order Lepidoptera; family Noctuidae; genus Brachylomia; species Brachylomia viminalis. The sequence goes on along the minus strand of OW443307.2, from coordinate 533,008 downwards.
CATGTCGTCGACTTCTTTTGTAATCCGCCGTTCTTTTGACAAACTTTTTATATTATTTAGCAAACTTTTTGCTTGGAACTGTATTTCTTTATTCAACAGTTTCATGGATCATTTCCTTTATTGATCGAAGATCATTTCAGTCTTTTTGTTATCTTTTTTTTATTTAAAGAGAGACGGCATACTTACATAATGTTTTTAATTTATTTGCAACTGACAACTCTCTGCAAAAAATAATCCTGAGTAGCATTATGTGCCACAATGAGCGCTTCGCAACGTTCTGCGATATTATTATTTATTTGTAATTTGGAGATGTTCTCATAGATAGTGGATCTCAAAGTATCGTCGGCGTCGTTATCTTTTGTTTGCACTGAATACATATTTATATGTGGGTTAATGTTCGTCTGATCGTATGCGGACATGACGGCATTGACGGCCGGTGACCGATCAGCTGTTTGTGCCCTTGTGACGTCACGTTGCGTCAGGCACACGGCGACGCGGCGACGGCGATGCGACGTCGCGCGTCGCTGGGCGACTGGGCGTCCGCCTGGCCATGCGTGCGGCTTGCGTGGGAATAATTTATTATGATATTTTTGTACAAACAGTTTTGTTATCATGATCTTAGGCTGAAATATGTGTTGTGTTGATAGATACACACGTCAATTTTACTGCCAGCAGTGCCAGCGGAGACTGTTTGATAAACATTTAGACCATTGCTGTAGGTACATGTAGATTGTAGATACGTCAGCGTTGCTTTAACAAGCCAATTGTTTTTCGTTGTTGTTTCAGCTGTAGTGTCTATTTCTGTCCCGATACCTACACTCGTCATGTGTTTGTACATTACCAACATTTTGATAAGCAACACATTAGTGGTTATAATGTAAATGATGCCTTGATTTGCATTACCTACATGTAAAACCTGCTTTTCAATTAAACAAACGGCTTCTAAACGGGAGCGAGCATTACGTTACTGAAAGCTGGAGCCACACGGTCAGCTTGTGTGAGACAGTGAGAGGTCTGGGACCTGACTTATCGAACTATGTGATAAATCCATCCAAAATTAATGAATGGCTGCACAAAACAATCGTTCATTAAGTTTCGTCCGCCGCGGCGTAAGTACCTACTTAGTACTTATACAGACGCGGTTGTTCATGTCTGCTCAACTGACATAACGGACTCTCCTTGTGTTGTGTGCAGGAAAAGGCGGAACCTTGTTCGGTAGCGATTAAAGAGCAGCGACACAAGTGGATCATTATCGTGCGGGGGCGCGGGGCGGGGGCAGGGGTGTGACGGGAGTGCTGCGCCCGCGCATCCGCTGCAGGCTATTGACAAAAACTGTACAGTAGTTCCTGCTCGCCCTTTGTGACACAGATCAAAGGACCAGCATACGTAGACCTACCTGAGTATAGAGTAGAGACACTCCAGCGGATACTTTCAATAACCAAATAGCGGCTGTATGCACATTACATACGTGGGTCACACTGAAAGTTTTTAGAAAATAAAAAACGGAGTGATGTAAGCCTGTTAATATTTTTATTGCTTTTCGAAGTAGTCTCCGTTCCTTTCCCGCCGCGCCGGCGCCGTCGCATGCGATGGAACCATTGACTGACTCCACACTTTCGATAGACAAATATTCGATAGTCCGTCTGGCGGAGTGAGCTGAAGCGTTGTCGTGGTGGAGGAGGATCCCTTTTGGGCGCTGCTGTCTAACATTTTCCAAGACAACTGGTAAACAATGACTAACATACCAATCAGCAGTAACAGTATTTTTTTATCTTCTAGGACAATTGTTGCGAAATGACCCGTCCGTCCAAAGAATGATGAAACGTCCAGAGAATGAAGATCATCTTTTTCCCTTCTTTACTTTTGTCGTTTTGTCGGCAAATCTCTGAATGTAAACATCCATTGCGTAGATTGTCTTTTGGTTTCAAGTTCGTAACAATATATCCAGCTTTGATCACCTGTGACGATGTCATATACAGCATTCGATTCACGTCCGTCATACTTTTCAAGCATCGAGCGGCAGCAATCCAAAGGACGGCGTATTTGATCTTCCGTCAAATTATGAAGTATCCATCTAGTACAAAGCTTTCTGACGCCTAAATGTTCATGTAAGACATGTTGTACTTGACTCATACCAATGCTTAAAGCTGCCCGAATCGGTTGATAAGTCACCCCTCTATCAGCTTCTATCATTAGCCGCACAGCACTCATACTTATGAATTCATTACACATCTACAGATTCCCAAAGAGCTCCTAAAACGAAATTTTAATAAATTCATCGGCTGCTTTTCTTAACTGGCCTATTCCAAAAACTTTCAGTGTGACTCCGTATTGTTGGTCTGTACTCCAAATATACTCGTATCTTAGGAAAATTATTAAATCAACATGCAATTATGTAACGTATTTGAGCGAACATACATTCTCACGGATTGCCGAACTGGCAACGTTCTGTCATCGAGTACTTTATTGTTATACGCAGCGCCATGCCAGCACACTCTCACAGCACACTCGCATAAATATTAACAGTAAACTGTGTACTTAAAATCGTGTATTAACGTGAGCGGCCGCGGGCAGGATACGTAATTAACACAGAGTAAAGTCAGTAGGTAATTGGCGGCTTTTCTCTAAATCACCGCTTAAAGTCGCCGGTGGGGTCGCTGGTGGGCACTGGGCAATTGGGCATGTCATGATCGTGAGGGGGTGGGGGGGTGCGGTAATGAAGGCGGCCGGACACGAGTCGGGGCCCTTACGCTTTATGTTACGGCCGCTGATAGCTCAGCAAATCACTCTTATCACTGGCAGTACGTGGTCTCAAGGAGACGAACACTGCTATTAATCAGGTCCGGCAAAAAGCGGGTCGTTCACTGCGGGCGTTATTCTAAGTAAGCGCGTAACACGAGCATACGACGACCCGGCGAGGCCGCGGCGGAATGGGCGTCGCATGGTCGAGTGGCATCTGCGGCGAAGATGACACGGACGATGCACGCATCTGATGGCCGACAGTGCCGTGGAACTACTGATGGGCGACAGTACCGTGGAACAACTAATGGCCGACAGTGCCGTGGAACAACTGAGGGCCGACAGTGCCGTGGAACAACTGATGGCCGACAGTGCCGTGGAACTACTGATGGGCGACAGTACCGTGGAACAACTAATGGCCGACAGTGCCGTGGAACAACTGATGGCCGACAGTGCCGTGGAACAACTGATGGCCGACAGTGCCGTGGAACTACTGATGGGCGACAGTACCGTGGAACAACTAATGGCCGACAGTGCCGTGGAACAACTGATGGCCGACAGTGCCGTGGAACAACTGATGGCCGACAGTGCCGTGGAACCACTGATGGGCGACAGTAAGTACCGTGGAACAACTTTTACGAACCCGTCTTATGTCAACGTACACCTACCGAGGTGAAGATAGCTATTTATTTGAGACCCAAAACATTTAGCAATAAAACAAACAGGTTTTAGTCAAGATAAAGCTTTCATGTTGTGACGGCCAACATTAAACGTGGCCACGGAACAAATAAAGAGAACAATATCCGTGCTGTAGCAGGAATTCAGGTGAATGAAATGATTTCTAAAACATTCTCCATCCGTGCCGTGACGATCAGTTGAGGCGATAATATACTGTCATGTCATAGCGTGATAATATCAGACAGAAGACTAACTTCGGTCAAAGCGCGATGTGGTCGGCACACTTTCATTAGCAATGGTATCTTTAGGACACTGAGGTAAACAACTGCAATGTACTACACTGTCTGAAGTCAACGCAGGCGGCTGAACAAATATTCTATATTTTGTACACTCAATGTAGGTATTCAGAGTATAATTTTTTGAAAAAACGACGCCGCTCTGTAGGTAATGCTACGACGCCGTTACGATAATCCTACGGCGCTCGCCGCCGCTGCGCTGCGATAACGCTATGTATGTGCTACGGCGCCCGCCGGCGCTGCGCTGCGATAACGCTACGTATGTGCTACGGCGCCCCCCGGCGCTGCGCTGCGATAACGCTATGTATGTGCTACGGCGCCCGCCGGCGCTGCGCTGCGATAACGCTACGTATGTGCTACGGCGCCCCCCGGCGCTGCGCTGCGATAACGCTATGTATGTGCTACGGCGCCCGCCGGCGCTGCGCTGCGATAACGCTACGTATGTGCTACGGCGCCCCCCGGCGCTGCGCTGCGATAACGCTATGTATGTGCTACGGCGCCCGCCGGCGCTGCGCTGCGATAACGCTACGTATGTGCTACGGCGCCCGCCGCCGCTGCGCTGCGATAACGCTACGTATGTGCTACGGCGCCCGCCGCCGCTGCGCTGCGATAACGCTACGTATGTGCTACGGCGCCCGCCGCCGCTGCGCTGCGATAACGCTACGTATGTGCTACGGCGCCCGCCGGCGCTGCGCTGCGATAACGCTACGTATGTGCTACGGCGCTCGCCGCCGCTGCGCTGCGATAACGCTACGTATGTGCTACGGCGCCGCTACGATAATGCTACGACAAAGCTTAGGCGAAACTACGACGAGACCTACTTTAGTATTCAAAATAAATAATAGTTAAAAAAAAAACACGCTTTTGTAGATAACCGAACTAAAAAGTAGAAAACAATTTTCAATAACTTAACAATAAGAATAGTAATTAAAAAAGCGTGTTTAAGTATTTATTTTTTTAAAACTATTATTTGTTTAAATTTTTAGTGCGGCTAACTACATAAGCGTGTTTTTTTTTTTTTTTTTTGCTACGAATTTCTTTTACGCGGCATAGAGTAGATTGAACTGGCAGAAATCGTCACGTAACGAAAAAGCGTTATGCCCCTCCAAGCGACTTTACTCTCTTTCTCTTTTTCCTTGAATAACGTTGTTATTGCAAAAACTTATAAATGCCCACCGGATAAGTGCGCGGACTTTATGAATGTTACCGGTACAGGCATACACATGCACATTAATAAGAATTTTAACGAACTTTTAGTATTGTTGTCAATGATGAAAATTAACTTCGACGTTATTATTTTGACTGAATGTTGGTTGAGTAAGGTTGCGAATATTCAAATTTTAGACGGTTACAAGTCACATTTTTCACATCAAATACACAAAATCAAAATGACGGGATTGTGGTTTTCACTAAACATAATTTGATCTGTTCTGTTCACGAACCAGACTTTTCATACGCCAATTGCCTCGTCTGCGAAATTGATAATAGGATAGCATTAGTCGCTGTGTGCCGCTCGCCTTCATTTTATAAAAATGATCAATTTAAAGGCTTCTTGACTGGTTTGGATGGTGTACTTACTCAACTAAAAACATTTAAAACTGTTGCAATAATGGGCGATGTTAACATTGACATTAAACCATCTAATAATGATGACCGCTCTACCGATTACCTAATTCTAAGTGCATTGCATGGGCTTTTACCGGCTCATCAAGCCCCTACGAGAGCAGCAAACTGTCTCTATCATATAATTCTTAAATGTGAACCAGCAACAACGCTAATTATAGAATCGTTCATCACGGATCATTTGCCAACTCTGCTACATCTTAAGACTGCAAAAATTCCCAATAAACCGCAAAAAAACCATTTCACGGGTGGACTGCGCTAGGCTAGTTCAGGAAGTTGAAAGTACGGACTTCTTGTGAGAAGTCCGTACTTGAGATGTGTCTCATGAATATGGACGATGCGAATGCAGCCGCGAATGAACTGATCGGTGTTATCCAGGGCTTAATAAAGAAATATGCATTCGAGGTTAACATTCCAAGAAAAGATAGAAATATTAAGCCATGGATTACACCGGGGCTGCTGCGTTGCATTCGCCATCGTGATACACTTCACATGAACACTGGAAAGATAGAAATATTAAGCCATGGATTACACCGGGGCTGCTGCGTTGCATTCGCCATCGTGATACACTTCACATGAACACTGAAAAGATAGAAATATTAAGCCATGGATTACATCGGGGCTGCTGCGTTGCATTCGCCATCGTGATACACTTCACATGAACACTGAAAAGATAGAAATATTAAGCCATGGATTACACCGGGGCTGCTGCGTTGCATTCGCCATCGTGATACACTTCACATGAACACTGAAAAGATAGAAATATTAAGCCATGGATTACACCGGGGCTGCTGCGTTGCATTCGCCATCGTGATACACTTCACATGAACACTGAAAAGATAGAAATATTAAGCCATGGATTACACCGGGGCTGCTGCGTTGCATTCGCCATCGTGATACACTTCACATGAACACTGAAAAGATAGAAATATTAAGCCATGGATTACACCGGGGCGGCGGCGTTGCATTCGCCATCGTGATACACTTCACATGAACACTGAAAAGATAGAAATATTAAGCCATGGATTACACCGGGGCTGCTGCGTTGCATTCGCCATCGTGATACACTTCACATGAACACTGAAAAGATAGAAATATTAAGCCATGGATTACACTGGGGCTGCTGCGTTGCATTCGCCATCGTCATACACTTCACATGAACACTGAAAAGATAGAAATATTAAGCCATGGATTACACCGGGGCTGCTGCGTTGCATTCGCCATCGTGATACACTTCACATGAACACTGAAAAGATAGAAATATTAAGCCATGGATTACACCGGGGCTGCTGCGTTGCATTCGCCATCGTGATATACTTCACATGAGCACTGAAAAGATAGAAATATTAAGCCATGGATTACACCGGGGCTGCTGCGTTGCATTCGCCATCGTGATACACTTCAAATGAACACTGAAAAGATAGAAATATTAAGCCATGGATTATACCGGGGCTGCTGCGTTGCATTCGCCATCATGATACACTTCAAATGAACACTGAAAAGATAGAAATATTAAGCCATGGATTATACCGGGGCTGCTGCGTTGCATTCGCCATCATGATACACTTCACATGAACACTGAAAAGTCACCAGATGACGATATTGTAGGCTATACATACATATTACACACATACTTATATAAATATTAAACACATACCTACTTACATACTTATTACACACAATATAATCACATGTAACATGTACATACAACAGTAATATGTATAATAACTACTCTTAATTAAATACTCACAATCGTGTGTACACGGCCTAAAACATTCATGAGTCTGTACACCGCCTTACTGCCTACCTACCGCTCGACCGCGCGCCACGGTTAGCGGAGCCCTGCGCCCGCGCTGTGCCGCACGCCGTCGATACCTACGAGCTACGCGTGGAACAAACAAGCCACGATCGGATCGCCGCGCCGCCGCCCGCGCCTCCCGCGCACGGCCGCGTCCCTCGGACGCCCTCAGCAGTCCGCTACAAACCTCTACGGCGAATGCATGCCATTTCTATAATTCGCGCCGCGCATTATTGTTTTAGTTTATGTTATTATATTTTGCGTTAATAAACGTTTAAATCTAATACTCAAGTAGTGTTTAATTAATAGGTTTTCCTTAACCTACCTAACACACTACAGTGGTGACCCCGAACAGTAAACACGTGCTAGTGCTACCTGGAACTTTAGTGCGGTGCGGAGTGTGTGGACTCAAAAGTGACCATGGAAACTTTGTCGAAACAAATGATGGAACTTACAAAACAAATGCAATTACTAACTCAAAAAGTGGACCATATTTCCCGCGCAGGCCGATCAACAAGGCGTGACGACCGATCAAAATCCCGCCAGAGTCGATCTCATTCACGAAATAAATATCCAACATGTTGGTACCACTTTAAATTTGGTTCAAAGGCCACCAAATGTATTCAGCCTTGCGATTTTAAGTCGGAAAACTGCAAAAGCAGTCAGTAATGGCGGCTGACGACTGCTCTACCTGTAAAGGCCGCCTATTTATCTCAGATAAACGTACCGGCATACAGTTTCTTGTAGACACAGGTTCAGACGTGTGCGCCTACCCTAAATCGTTATTACGTAATCAGCTGCGCTATCATAATAAATGCAACTACGAACTTGTCGCTGCAAATGGTACTCCGATACCTACATACGGTACATACCAACTTAATCTCAACCTTGGATTACGTCGTGAGTTTACTTGGAAGTTCATTATAGCAGAAGTTTCAAAACCTATAATAGGCGTCGATTTTTTAAGTTTTTATAATTTATTAGTCGACTGCAGACGACAACAGTTAATCGACTCGATTACGAATCTGACCGTCGGCGCACCTTCGTCTCACGAAATAACACACGAACTGCTGTCCTTGAAAACATTTACTGGTAATACAACATATCTCAACCTATTACGATGTTATCCAGAGATAACCAGACCAGCTGGTTCAAATAGTGTACCAATACATAACACAAAGCATCATATTAGGACAACATCCGGTCCTCCAGTAACATCACGACCGCGTCGTTTGGCACCAGATCGCCTACAGATCGCGAAGAAAGAATTTGAGGAAATGTTACAAAATGGCACAGCTCGTCGTTCAGAAAGTCCATGGTCATCTCCACTACACCTGGTACCTAAAAAAGACGACGGCTGGAGGCCATGCGGCGATTATAGATCTTTAAATGCGCGAACAATACCTGACCGGTACCCAGTCAGGCACATCCACGACTTCGCATACCAGCTGTCAGGATCCACCATCTTTTCAAAAATTGACCTCGTAAAAGCATTTAACCAAATACCAGTATTCGAAGACGATATTAAAAAGACAGCAATCACAACACCATTCGGACTTTTTGAATTCACCGCAATGACATTCGGTTTAAGAAATGCTGCGCAGACCTTCCAAAGGTTCCTCGACGAAATTCTGCAAGGATTCGAATTTACGTTTGGGTTCTTAGATGATATCCTCGTGTTCTCAAAAGGGGAGACAGAGCACATTGGACACCTACGAAAACTTTTTGAACAATTAAAAAAGTATGGCGTGGTAATCAACACCAATAAGTGCGTATTAGGTGTTAACGAAATTACATTCTTGGGTTACCATGTATCTGCAGCTGGAATACAACCCCTGCCTGAAAAAGTAAAGGCGATTCAAGAATACCCCATCCCCAAAAATGCTAAGGAGTTACGACGATTTTTAGGGATGATAAATTTCTACAGAAAATTTCTTCCTGGCGCCGCTCAAATACAAGGCCCGCTCAATCAAGCTTTAAGTGGTCCAAAAATTAAAGGAAACACGCCCATCACTATAACACCTGAGATTCAAGAAGCTTTCGACGCATGCAAAAATAACTTGTTAGAAGCCACTCTCATCTCGCATCCTGATACACAAGCTGAGTTAGCACTCTTTACCGACGCTTCAGACGTGGCCATCGGAGCTGTCTTACAACAAAGAAGAACCAATGACAGCTGGCAACCGCTAGGATTCTTTTCCCGCAAGTTATCTCCTGCTCAGTCAAGATATAGCACGTACGACCGTGAATTGCTCGCCATTTACGAAGGAATAAAATACTTTAGGTATATGGTCGAAGCGAGAACATTTCAAGTGTTCACCGATCATAAACCCATCACATTCGCCTTCGCTACAAAAAGAGACAATTGCTCACCTCGTCAACACCGCTATCTCGACTACATCTCTCAATTTACAACCAAAATCAATCATATCTCAGGAAATCACAACGTAGTCGCCGATGCATTTTCACGACTGGAAAGTATCGACACTACCATCGACTACAAAGCACTTCAAAATGAACAGGAAAATGACCGTGAGTTACAGAGTTTGCTAAATAGCAACACAGCATTAAAGTTAGAGAGAATTAAAGCTATGGACGGATACATATACTGTGACCAGTCTACTTCTCGTCCTAGGCCATTCATAACATCAACTTTTCGAAAAGCAATCTTCAACAACCTACACAATCTCAGTCATCCAAGCCCCAATGCAACAGCTAAACTTGTATCAGAACGATTTGTGTGGCCTAAGATTCGTCGAGACTGCAGAAAATGGGCTCAACAATGCACTGATTGCCAACGCAACAAAGTTACCCGCCATACCCAATCTCCTATTTCATCTTTCCCTGTTCCTTCCAATCGTTTTTCCCACGTCCACCTTGACATAATAGGCCCTATGCCACCTTCTTCTAATTTCAGGTACTGCCTTACAGCTATAGATAGGTATACTCGATGGCCAGAAGCCTACCCTCTAGCAGACATCACAGCAGAGACCTGCGCTAGCACTTTCATTTCTGGCTGGGTCGCGCGCTTCGGGTGTCCGGAGAAGATTACAACTGACAGAGGGAAACAATTCGACTCTCAACTGTTCCAGTGCATCTCGTCAATTATAGGCGCCTACCATTGTCCTACGACAGCTTACCACCCACAATGCAACGGTCTGGTGGAAAGAATGCACAGACAGCTCAAGGCCGCCATAATGTGCCATAACAACACGCAATGGTCGGAGGTACTTCCTCTTGTACTCCTAGGAATGAGGAGCGCCTGGAAGGATGATCTCCAAACTTCTACAGCTGAGTTGGTGTACGGCGAGCCTCTTCGATTACCTGGTGAGTTCTTGAAACCATCAAACACCCATGACATCATAGATGAAGCAGATTTCGCAGCACGATTACGAAGACATATATCGAAACTGTCACCTGCATCAACATCCACCCATGGTGAGAAAATGTTTTACGTACCTAAAGAACTTAGTACAGCCAGCTATGTCTTCCTGCGAAAAGGACCGTTAAAAAAGTCATTGGAATCACCTTACTCTGGTCCGCACAAAGTCGTAGAAAGAGGAGCAAAGACATTTACAATAGACGTCCAAGGAAAACACATAACCGTTACCATTGATAGGCTTAAACCAGCGTACATGGCTAACAACAACGATGGCTCGTCTCCGAAAACACCACCACCACCTTTACCACAAGCTCCACCACGACCACCAGCTTCGCAAGCACCATCATCACCGGAAATAAAAACAAGAAGCGGAAGAACAGTAAGATTTCCGCGTCACTATCGCCCGTGAACCGGTCTCAGCGGGGGAGTGATGTAGGCTATACATACATATTACACACATACTTATATAAATATTAAACACATACCTACTTACATACTTATTACACACAATATAATCACATGTAACATGTACATACAACAGTAATATGTATAATAACTACTCTTAATTAAATACTCACAATCGTGTGTACACGGCCTAAAACATTCATGAGTCTGTACACCGCCTTACTGCCTACCTACCGCTCGACCGCGCGCCACGGTTAGCGGAGCCCTGCGCCCGCGCTGTGCCGCACGCCGTCGATACCTACGAGCTACGCGTGGAACAAACAAGCCACGATCGGATCGCCGCGCCGCCGCCCGCGCCTCCCGCGCACGGCCGCGTCCCTCGGACGCCCTCAGCAGTCCGCTACAAACCTCTACGGCGAATGCATGCCATTTCTATAATTCGCGCCGCGCATTATTGTTTTAGTTTATGTTATTATATTTTGCGTTAATAAACGTTTAAATCTAATACTCAAGTAGTGTTTAATTAATAGGTTTTCCTTAACCTACCTAACACACTACAATATCATTAAAATTACCTACAATCGTTACCGAAACCATTGTAACATTATATTACGGAATCTAAAAACCCAGTTTGACGAGCATGAGTTGGAAAAAGCTAAAACTAATATTAAGACATTAGGGAACAAAATTAAGGACATTACAAACTACAAAAAAACCCCCCCACACCTTCAACGGACTTATTAAAAATGTATCCTGATCCACAAGTATCTGTTGATCTTGTGTGTAAGTACTTTGCTAACGTTGCGTTGGCAAAAACCTCGCATCTAAAATCACTTCACCACTGTCGATATCCTCTAATCCACGCGCACAGCCTCTCAAAAGTGTCCCCCTTAACTCACTTGATCTGCTTGACTTTGATGAATCAGATGTTAACAACGCCATTAGAAACCTACGTCCAAATTCTGCTACTGGATGGGATGGCATCTCCACAAATTTTCTGAAACTCTGTTGCCATATCCTCGTCACCCCAATCACGCATATTTTCAATCGCTCAATAGCCACTGGAGTTTTCCCGGAAGTATTTAAAAAGGCTGTCGTGCATCCGATCTACAACAGTGACTGTATGAACAATTATAGACCTATCTCAGTCCTCTCACCTATCTCAAAAACTTTTGAAAAATTAATAAACCTCAGGTTTACTCAGTTTCTTGATAAAAATAACGTTATTGCACAAAATGAGTATGGTTTCAAAAAAGGAGTTTCGATTGAAAATGCAGCGCTTGACTTAAGTGAATTCGTAGCAAGAAAGCTTGATGAAAACCATAGATGCATAACCTATTCCTAGACTTGAAAAAGGCGTTTGATACAGTCTCTGTTCCCACCCTCCTTTCTAAACTGGAGGACATCGGTATACGCGGACTGGCTAACGATTTTTTCGAAAGTTATCTCACTCTCTGTTCTGTGTGGTTATTTCCTCAAAAGACCATTTCAGACACAAATCTACATGGTCCTCAACGGTTATTATAATAATATTCTAATTATTGTGAATGTGAGAACTATGTCGGTCATTGCTTTTTTTTTGTATTTTTCTCAGTTCGTTTAATCATGATCTGGCAGTTTGAGTAATTTATGCGGCCTACTCAAATGTCCTTTCTTTGGTATTGTTCGTCGAATGGTTGAGCTCCTTAAGTCTAAGTTGAGCTGCACGATTGCTGACAATTGCGTGCGCTGACTGGACAGGTCCACTCAATCTGTGTGGTTCTTTCCTCAAAAGATCATTTCAGACACCGATCTACATAGCCTTCACATGATCTGACCAAGATTTTGTCTGGACTTTAAAAGAGACTGACCTCTGAGTTTTTTCGGCCTTTCTTCTCAGAGTAGTCAGATAGGAAATGCCGACCTCATCTAGTTTTTAAAATACGATTAACGTGTAAAAGTGTTTGTTCAAACCTACTTACAGAAATAAAATCATTTATCATTTTATCATTAATCGTAGACTGTGTGTTAGAGTTGGTGACCACGTTAGTAGTGAGGAAACCACCACCTTCGGTGTCCCACAGGGAAGTGTGCTGGGACCCCGACCTTATTCCAGGTTTACATCAACGAGCTATGCTCCATACCTCTCATAAACTCTAATATGTTCACCTATGCTGACGATACAGCAATTATAGTCTATGGGGTCGATTGGGAACATGTTAGAGCTGCTGCCGAAGCGTCACTCGAAGCTGTTATTAGATGGCTGCGGCTTAATCTCCTTACTCTGAACCTGGATAAGACCTACTGCATCCCTTTCAAGCTACATCCTAGTACGAAACCACCTACAAACTTTACCATTAACGCTCACACTTGTAATGGCCAGTCGCACTGCTCATGCTTGTCCCTTAGTGAGGTGAATAATCTCAAGTATCTGGGAGTTGTGATTGATGGCGGACTCAACTGGTACTTGCACTTGGATATGATAAGCACCAGAGTTAGAAGAATGGTTTATATAAATTCAAGCTTCTTAGGTCCTCTGCTGATCTAAACACGATTAGAATGGTGTATATTGCCATCTGCCAGTCCGCCATCACCTACTGCATCACAGTGTGGGGAGGTGCAGCTAAGACTAAGTGTCTCTAGTTGGAGCGAGCACAAATAGCAGTCCTTAAAGTGATGTCAAAGAAACACTTCAGGTATCTCATTTTACAATTATACAAAGATATTAAAGTACTTTCTGTGAGGCAGATGTTTGTGCTTCGGTCCGTACTGAAAAAACACAACAAGGTCCCCCCGCCTGACACGACACGCCGTAAGAAAAAGCCTCTCTGTGTTACGGAAACCCACAAGACCGCTTTTGCTAGAAGCCAGCATTATGTTCTTGGCTCACACTTATACACTAAAATTAATAATAAATTAAATATTATTCAATTGGATGCTTACAGGGTAAAAGCTAAAATTGAGGAGTGGATTAGTGAACAAGATTATGAGGCTGTTGAAAATTTACTCACCTGTATCTGTTGATTCTATTACATAGTTCTCCTTCCTCCCGACGGCAGCACCCCCCCTCAACCCCGCGCACACACGAATATGCAACACTTCCCACATATATATACACGGGTACAAATTACAATACCGACATTTCATAATAACTATGACTGAAATACCAACGTCCGAAACATCGAAGTTCAAAATACTGAAAGTTTGAAATACCGATAGCCGTTATATCGAAACATGAAATACCGATGTCCAAATGCCCGAAAGGATGAAACCCCGAATGGACGAAATCCCGAATGGACATCATATTGAACTGGGTGAAATAGGTTAGGTTAGGTTAGAACAGTGACCAACCGCGCGTGAGCCGAGCGAGCGAAGCGAGCGGTGCCGCGGCAGCGGCCGGCGAACGCTACTTCCAAGTAGCTCGCAGATTTTTTTCACCATTTTCTAATTATCCGGGAATTATACTACTGGGGATTATACATGGGAAAGGATGCAACATGCAAGCAGGCATGCAGCGTGCAAGCAGGCATGCAGCATGCAAGCAAGCATGCAGCATGCAAGCAGGCAAACAAGCATGCAACATACAAGCAGGCATGCAGCATGCAAGCAAGCATGCAGCATGCAAGCAGGCAAACAAGCATGCAACATGCAAGCAGGCATGCAACATGCAGCAAGCATTGTTCCTGTCAAGGCTCCGGTGCTGCGGGGTTTAGGCGGCCCCACGCGAGCTTATCGTCGCAGATGGTTTTAACGCTCACCACCGCAGCTTCGGCTTGTCAGCCGCGGCGGCGGGCCTTCAAACCACCTGCTCCTCAGCTCGCGGACCGCCTTACCCCTCCGCGCCTACGCGGGTTTAAATTACACTCTAGAGGTTGGGCAGACAAGACTGCGTGAAGTCGGTTTTGCAGCGTTTCGTTTTTGTCACTAAATTTTGTAGCATAACATATTGATTTTGAACTTCAGGATAGGGATCTTCGGGATTTTAAGCTTCGGGATATGGATCTTCGGGATTTTAAGCTTCGGGATATGGATCTTCGGGATTTTAAGCTTCGGGATATGGATCTTCGGGATTTTAAGCTTTCGGGCAAACGAACTTTCAGTATTTCAAACTTTCGACCAAACAATCATTCGGCGTTTAATTTTTCGGGATTTCGTCCATAGGTATTTTAAAATAGGTATTTTGAATTTCGGTATTGTAATACGTACCCATATACACACTACACTCATTACATGACACGTCATCCCAATACATCACCACACCACCTGCACACACTAACACCCACATACCTACTGTTCTATACAACGTTTTTCATTTCTCTAGTACATATACTTACTTATCTTTGACAATTATCTAAATTAAAAAAAAAAAAACGCTACTTGTATGCTCACATAAATCGCTCGACCTAATGTTATGTGAAGACACTGCCGCCCAAGATACAGGATTTCCCTAGTTTGGGGGTAGGGTAGGTTCTTATTGGACTTTCGACCTCACTATCTACCTTTTGTACCCAATCATTATAATTGTACTTCAAGTTTATTTACCATTCTGTATACTTATTTGTCACAGTTTATGTTTTTTGTGAATAAAAATGTATTTATTTATACTGTCTCTTTCTATTGTATACGGTTGTCTGTGTATGTCTGTGTGAGTGTGCGAGTTTTGATATCGCTGACCGTAAGCATTGTGTACGGTCAGCGATAGAACCTCAATTGTATATGTACACAATATGTAAATATCATTTACACTAATTTCTTTTTTTATACCTACATAATTCGCTATTTTTTATATATAATTTTGAATAAATCACTGTACCTATTCCTAAAATGTTAAATTATAAACCGTAGTGCTCACGGCAGATCTTTCAAATGTCTGCCTTATCAACTGTCGATGGTCGGTTCTGTGGCTAGCCGGGTTATAACGGGTGAAAAAACTAAGCTAGTCATATGCTTGTCTCAAAGATCAAACCGTGAGTGTCTCAATACACGGCTAAGAACAGTAGTTATATGATGGGCAAAACTCCCTGACTACCCCTACAAGTAGTAGTAGATAATTATACTTGTCTCAAAGATCAAACCATGCATGACTCAATGCACAGCTAAGAACAGTAGTTATATAACGTACATAACCCCCTGACTACTCCTACGAATAGTCGCATGCATATCTCAAAGGTTGAATCATGCATGTCTTTAAACGTGGCTCAGTTTGTTTTTTTATTTATAATTAATCATTGTTCACCAATACACCGTTAAAGTGATGAATTTGTAGATTTTACCTACAATTGAAATACATATAGGTATTCAATATAACTTGTTGGAAAACTTACACAATATTTTATTCAAAGTCGGGAACCTATGTAAGAAATGGGAAAGGACATTGTTCGTCGTCCAAAAATCGTTCGCCTAAGAACCAACAGAGACGTGAATTTCCTTTCCGTGTTCTAAGTTATGCATAATATCTATATTCGATTGAAACCAAATTAAAATCACGGACACGGTGAGAATTGTATAAAATCCAAAACGCTTTCAGATTTTGAGATTATTATTATGCCAATAGAAATACAGTTGAGACCAATAAAATCGCACACCTTGACTTTTTTTTGTAAAGGCAGTTTTTTTTCATGAATCTTAATAAATATTTTAAAAAACACACACACTAATTGAAAGTCTACCTCATTACCTTTCTAATGATATCAAATACAGTGTAAAAAATACCCATAAGAGGTTTTACGGCACACAACCCAACAAACGGGTAAAATTACCCAATTTCGCTTAAGAAATAATGAAAATCAAACTCAAAATTCTTGTATTCTTGATCAAATTGTTTATTAATAAAGTGTATTCCCTCCCCTAGCCTTAATTACAGCTCTTAATTGGTTTTTCATGGACCGTATTAATTTTACCATGAAATCTTGTGGTAAAGCGTTCCACTCCTCTTCAATGGCAAGATGAAGCTCTCGGAGGCGCGTAGGACTCTTCTTTTTAGCTCATCCCAGACATGCTCAATCGGATTGAGATCAGGACTACGAGCTGGCCACTCCATCGCGGTGATTCCAACGTCTTCCATGTAGTCGCGAACTGTTCTAGCGACATGCGGTCTGGTATTGTCGTGCATTAGGAGAAAATCTTCTCCCATAAGCCACGCAAGCGGCCTCACATGTCCTTCGAGCACTTCTTCGACGTATCGTGCAGCCGTCAAACCTCTCGATCTCGGGCCGGTATTCGCCCCAGTGATGAATACAATGTCAGTTTTAGTGTCCAAGATTATGCCACCCCTAAACATACACGATCCACCGCCAAAAGCCACACGTTCTCTTATGCAGCATTGTGAAAATTGCTCTGGTGAACTTCTGTGGACCCTAGACCGTCCATCATGACCATGTAATGTCATTCTGCACTCATCAGAGAACATAACAGACCGCCATTGGTCATACGTCCAATTTAAATGTTCCCTGGCACATTGTAGTCGGGCTTGTCGGTGAGCTGTGGTCAATTTGGGACCATTTGCTGGGCGATGTAAAATCAGTCCTGCTTCACCAAGTCTTCTTCTGACTGTCCACCGACTTATACTGTCATTGCGAACTTCTCGAAGCTCTTGTCCCAGTTGAACCGCATTCAGTTGCCGATTTCTTAAAAACCTCGACACAAGAAAGCGGTCATCACGCTCTGATGTTCTGCGTCGCCGGCCAGATCCTGGTTGCCGAATGTAGCCACCGGAAGTAAACAGCTTTTGCAAGTCTTCAGAAATAAAATAATATGCGATCAATCTAAATACTTCATAAAATAAAACAAAAATGTTTTGCTTCAGAACATGTTTATTGAACAATACCGACATTACATGATCAGAGGGGTAATTCCCGTATTTTTAAGACCGTTCGCATTCTAATCTCAGTCTCAATCTGTCAAAATTACAATCAATTTTCATACATTTTTGACAGGTTTTTGACATTGATTGTCGCTGAGATGAGATTGCGACTTGAATTTGCAATTCAAGTCGCAATCTCATCTCAGCGACAATCAATGTCAAAAATGTATGGAAATTGATTGTATTTTTGACAGATTGAGACTGAGACCAGACTGTGAACGAGCTTAAAATTACGGGAATTACCCCTCAGGTCGGATCGTCTATATTTTCGGTGGAATTACTTGATGAGAACGTGCACGATGTGGCAATATAACTTGACACAGAGCACATTCTTTACCAATTTGACATACATTTGGGGTGCTTGCTGTAGCGCTGGCTTCCGTCCAACATGTTGTTCAAATAAGATCGTGAGCTTGAACCTGAAAAAGGTTTGGAATTACTAAACAGCCACCACTAACCACCACTACCAGTCATCGCTATCATCAACCTACTAATGCTCCCACTGCTGGGACACAGGCTTACTATCTGAGAGAGTGATTGAGCCTTAACCCACTGTGCTGGATCAGTCCAGAGTGGTTCAATATCAGCACCTTTATTTCAAAACAGGTATCAGTCGAGATAAAGAGAGAAGCAGTCTATTGCTGTATACAATGAACAATTTGATCATCTTTCAATACCATGGAACCAGAAGCTGATTCGCCGCTGACACTAATTACAGGAACACTTTCCAATTCCATGTTGACTCCGTAAAGTCCATTTATTAAATGGTTCTTAAACGTTCTTAGTAGATCCGTATCAGTCAATGTCATTCAGAGGTCGATATTTCAAGAGGAAATCACACAGTTCTTTGTTCACGCGAAGTTGTTAGATAACATCGGAACAGAATACTAAGAAAACGCAATAACCTACACAAACATAGCACGGAGTGACAAATTGACAAAATAACGAGACTGTCATTACTATCAAATGCATAGTGTCGCCTGTTAATTCATCGACTGTCAGTGTCGAAATTGCTTGTATCACACAGCCCTTTCAATCGCTTTATTATATTTACAACTAAACACCTTATTCATAGATCAAGCGCAATGAGTGCTGGGTTTTGTAAGGTGCATAACAAACCGCTGCTCACAAATATTGCTTTAGTTATTATTCTAAGACAAATACTTTCCCTGTATGAGCTACAATCTGGCTACAATACCTTTGGCCTATTCTAAACGTCAAATTCAAACAAAACTAAATTATAAAAAAAGAAAACTATATACATAAATAGTAATTATTATTGTAAAGGTTTCGTGTTGATTCATAGGCCATTTTTTACAATGTCCTTTGCGCGCCTGCTGCCTTCCTTGGATGTATTAGCCGTTTCTCAGGCTCCCTATCCGGAAAGTTTATTGTATACGTGCACTTAGCACAAAGACACTACCGGGTATCAGGAAGGATAATCGTTAATCCTGAAGATCCTGGCAAGGATAATGGGGCAAACTATTTAAATTATTGCATTGTCATCGGTCATAAGTAATTGTGCGAAGTTTCAAATCAATCAGACGTTTTGAAGGGGATGAAAATCGAGTTAAAAAATTCCGTTACATGGACATGTCCAAGATGAAGGCAGAATTCGTGAGGTGTCACATTTTAATGTTGAATTATCTTAAACACAATAAATGATAATAATTATAATAAGTAGTACGTATGTTGATAGTTCGATACAATGAATATGCGTTGCGTAGACGGTTGAATAACATACATGTGATAAAATGAACATTCGACTATCTAGACATTCTAGACATTCGATTAATTGTGGTCGATCTAGATCATTAAATTATTATTGGTATTCGATGATTTGGCATTCGATATGGCATAGAACACCCGGTGAAGAGATAGTCAGGAAGGACAAAGATATCAGTTGTTGTCAGATTAAAGGCTCCCACAAACAGGCGCGACACGCGACGTGTATCGCACGCGACACAAAGGCACCGCCTGTCGCGCGACGAGCGGTGCCTTTCCGTAACTTTTTGATTTCGCTCAGAAATACTGTAGGAATACAATTAGACTTCTGTCTGTACATTAGAAGGCGTCGTCGGCGCGGCGCGCTGGGGAGGACATACTAACACGTTCACACCATTAACATTAGTATTTGCTCAGGATTTTTGCAGTCCCATATCGGCCGTTCAAATAAAAGTGTCAGTGTTTAACATTCAGGCGCTCAACCGCCGCATGTTGGCAATGTGCAGGAAGGGCGTTTGCACACTACACTGGCGTGTCCGCGCCATCTGTTGCTCTGCCTGCGCCTGCGCCTGCACTACATACTGTACAGATGTCAGCTCCACACAACAACAAAACGCACGCACTCATACACGCGTTTACGTACAGCGAGTGTAAGCGCACTTCCGATCAGTGTTGCCGACCCTACCAAAACTAAGAAAACAGCAAATCTACCATAAAAAAAACAGTAGAAAACACTAAATAGGTAGTAATTTAAGAACAGTAATTAAAAAATTAAGATTTGATTGAACCCAAAATCTCCCCAATTTTTTTTTATACATTGCAAATTTGTCAGTACTGAACTCAAATCTTAATTTTGAACTTTCGAATAAATTCTAAGTAAGTTCTGCAATTCCTAGATAAACCATAATTTTTTAGGGTGTTAGGTTAGACTATGCTAATTAGTTATCACAAAAAAACTGAACCAGAGAAAGAAGTTTTTTCTCGTTCAACAGAACGAGAAAAAAATCGAAAACTGATGTTAGGTGAAAATTACGAAAAAAATTATATCTCGAAAACTACGAAAAATCGTAGAACATACATGGGGGTAATTCGGATACTCCTCATCATAAAGTATCTAAATTTTACGTTTGAACGTTAACTCCCCGGCCACCCTGTATGATATAAAACTTATTCAGTCTGTATACACTTATATACTATACACATACTTTAATAACACAACCATCAACATTTGGTTTTTTTTCTGCTATTTTTATTTTGGGTTAAACACCAGAATCAGTAGACGGTAGATCTTGTTTGAACTCACACGAAAAGCAAGGAACAAGCATTTTGGATTGTTTGCTTCAGATGGCGCCTGAAGTACAAAAACTAGAAATATGGACTAAAACAGAAAACAGGGATGCCATTGAAAAAGCGGTGGATCTACTGTTAAAACAGTAGGGTTGGCAGCACTGTTTCCGATTGGCATTCGTTTGAGATCTCCGCCCGTACGTCTAGGTATGTGTGCATGCGTCTGTTTTCGTTAGTTGTCTGAAGCCGGCCTTCTGTGCCTATCTATTTAGTGCTGCCTGTCACAGGAGCGTATTTCCGCGTGCTGGTGACGCGCGAGGGGAGGGGGACCGGTGGGGGCGGCAGGGGGGGGGACCCGCAGACCACACGCATTTGCATAGCTTTCGCAACATGAATAGGGTAGGGTTGACATTAGAGAAACGGTACCTAATACCTAACAGAATGATGTACCTAATAGATCTAAGTCGTTATCGTTACTTACCTATTTGTGGTTGTTCTTATGTACCTATGTATTATGATTTCAAAAAGTAAGTCATCGTTCAAAGAGTGCATCATTTTAAAAGTTTACCTTCTGAAGATCATTAGACTGTTAGATGTGTACTTCATCGATAACTACAAGCATTATAGTTAAGGGACGACGACCCATCTGTAGAGACACCGAGTGTACGGTCTACGATATTATAGTTAAGGGACGACGGCCCATCTGCAGAGACACCGAGTGTACGGTCTACGATATTATAGTTAAGGGACGACGGCCCATCTGTAGAGACACCGAGTGTACGGTCTACGATATTATAGTTAAGGGACGACGGCCCATCTGTAGAGATACCGAGTGTACGGTCTACGATATTATAGTTAAGGGACGACGGCCCATCTGTAGAGACACCGAGTGTACGGTCTACGATATTATAGTTAAGGGACGACGGCCCATCTGTAGAGACACCGAGTGTACGGTCTACGATATTATAGTTAAGGGACGACGGCCCATCTGTAGAGACACCGAGTGTACGGTCTACGATATTATAGTTGACGGATGACGGCCCATCTGTAGAGACACCGAGTGTACGGTCTACGATATTATAGTTAAGGGACGACGGCCCATCTGTAGAGACACCGAGTGTACGGTCTACGATATTATAGTTGACGGATGACGGCCCATCTGTAGAGACACCGAGTGTACGATCTATGATATTGTAGCTGAGGGACGACGACGGCCCATCTGTAGAGACACCGAGTGTACGGTCTACGATATTATAGTTAAGGGACGACGGCCCATCTGTAGAGACACCGAGTGTACGGTCTACGATATTATAGTTGACGGATGACGGCCCATCTGTAGAGACACCGAGTGTACGGTCTACGATATTATAGTTAAGGGACGATGGCCCATCTGTAGAGACACCGAGTGTACGGTCTACGATATTATAGTTAAGGGACGACGATATTATAGTTAAGGGACGACGGCCCATCTGTAGAGACACCGAGTGTACGGTCTACGATATTATAGTTAAGGGACGACGGCCCATTTGTAGAGACACCGAGTGTACGGTCTACGATATTATAGTTAAGGGACGACGGCCCAACTGTAGAGACACCGAGTGTACGGTCGACGATATTATAGTTAAGGGACGACGGCCCATCTGTAGAGACACCGAGTGTACGGTCTACGATATTATAGTTAAGGGACGACGGCCCATCTGTAGAGACACCGAGTGTACGGTCTACGATATTATAGTTAAGGGACGACGGCCCATCTGTAGAGACACCGAGTGTACGGTCTACGATATTATAGTTAAGGGACGACGGCCTATCTGTAGAGACACCGAGTGTACGGTCTACGATATTATAGTTGACGGATGACGGCCCATCTGTAGAGACACCGAGTGTACGATCTATGATATTGTAGTTGAGGGACGACGACGGCCCATCTGTAGAGACAGCGAGTTTACAGTCTACGATATTATAGTTGACGGATGACGACCCATCTGTAGAGAAACCGAGTGTACGATCTATGATATTGTAGTTGAGGGACGACGACGGCCCATCTGTAGAGACACCGAGTGTACGGTCTACGATAATATTATAGTGGAGGGACGACGACGGCCCATCTGTAGAGACACCCAGTGTACGGTCTATGATATTATAGTGGAGGGACGACGACGGCCCATCTGCAGAGACACCGAGTGTACGGTCTATGATATTGTAGTTGAGGGACGACGACGGCCCATCTGTAGAGACACCGAGTGTACGGTCTATGATATTGTAGTTGAGGGACGACGACGGCCCATCTGTAGAGACACCGAGTGTACGGTCTATGATATTGTAGTTGAGGGACGACGACGGCCCATCTGTAGAGACACCGAGTGTACGGTCTATGATATTGTAGTTGAGGGACGACGACGGCCCATCTGTAGAGACACCGAGTGTACGGTCTACGATAATATTATAGTTAAGGGACGACGACGGCCCATCTGTAGAGACACCGAGTGTACGGTCTACGATATTATAGTTGACGGATGACGGCCCATCTGTAGAGACACCGAGTGTACGATCTATGATATTGTAGTTGAGGGACGACGACGGCCCATCTGTAGAGACACCGAGTGTACGGTCTACGATAATATTATAGTGGAGGGACGACGACGGCCCATCTGTAGAGACACCCAGTGTACGGTCTATGATATTATAGTGGAGGGATGACGACGGCCCATCTGCAGAGACACCGAGTGTACGGTCTATGATATTGTAGTTGAGGGACGACGACGGCCCATCTGTAGAGACACCGAGTGTACGGTCTATGATATTGTAGTTGAGGGACGACGACGGCCCATCTGTAGAGACACCGAGTGTACGGTCTATGATATTGTAGTTGAGGGACGACGACGGCCCATCTGTAGAGACACCGAGTGTACGGTCTACGATAATATTATAGTTAAGGGACGACGACGGCCCATCTGTAGAGACACCGAGTGTACGGTCTACGATATTATAGTTGACGGATGACGGCCCATCTGTAGAGACACCGAGTGTACGATCTATGATATTGTAGTTGAGGGACGACGACGGCCCATCTGTAGAGACACCGAGTGTACGGTCTACGATATTATAGTTGACGGATGACGACCCATCTGTAGAGAAACCGAGTGTACGATCTATGATATTGTAGTTGAGGGACGACGACGGCCCATCTGTAGAGACACCGAGTGTACGGTCTATGATATTATAGTGGAGGGACGACGACGGCCCATCTGCAGAGACACCGAGTGTACGGTCTATGATATTGTAGTTGAGGGACGACGACGGCCCATCTGTAGAGACACCGAGTGTACGATCTATGATATTATAGTTGAGGGACGACGACGGCCCATCTGTAGGGACACCGAGTGTACGGTCTACGATAATATTATAGTGGAGGGACGACGACGGCCCATCTGTAGAGACACCGAGTGTACGATCTATGATATTATAGTGGAGGGACGACGACGGCCCATCTGCAGAGACACCGAGTGTACGATCTATGATATTGTAGTTGAGGGACGACGACGGCCCATCTGTAGAGACACCGAGTGTACGGTCTATGATATTATAGTGGAGGGACGACGACGGCCCATCTGCAGAGACACCGAGTGTACGGTCTACGATAATATTATAGTGGAGGGACGACGACGGCCCATCTGTAGAGACACCGAGTGTACGATCTATGATATTATAGTGGAGGGACGACGACGGCCCATCTGCAGAAACACCGAGTGTACGGTCTATGATATTACAGTTGAAGGATGACGGCCCATCTGTAGAGACACCGAGTGTACGGTCTACGAAAAATAAAAAATTGCCTTTTGTCTTTTTCTTGGAGATTTTCCCATTGATTTTTTTTACCGGCCTGTCAGTCCATCTCTAAATAGTCAGCTTTAGCTTTAAAAAATGTCCGTAGACCTACGGATTTTTGTAGAGGCATTCTACGGACTTTTACGGATTTTTGAGAGCAGCGTTACGGATTTTTAAAAATTGTATCTGGCAACACTGGTGCTCCTCGATAGCATGATTGATCGTCTATCTTTAGATATTGTAAATCCTATTTGTCTTAGCATTGGTAAGTATTCGGACGAACATTATTTTACTACGAAATTATAGCGGATGATTGACGTGAAAACAACGCTAGTGACGCTATCCTATCATACATGTTGTGAGATACAAGTTCGATGATCGTTTGACCTCAATTTATATGTTTGGAAAACTTTATAGGATATTTATGATGTCTTTAGCATTTGTTTATGATACGTTGTGAAGATAATGTGGTCACAGAGTAGCACCGACACTGACCGAGACATGTCGCGCGTACTGCGAGCGGGCTTGATCCTCGTCGGTGTCGGCCGAGCTACATACTTCCCTTATGTTCACTACCGTAATTTATGTGAAGCACTATCGCTCTGTTCTTGTCCAACTAATGCGGATAATCCCCGGGGGAGCGGGACAGCGCCCGAGGTAACCGAGTTATCGTGCGGCCGCGGCCGCCAGAGCCGGCCTCGTAATAAAGTAAGATAAAGTCGCTTATAAAGTGGATGGTACGTGGAGCCGATGGAGCCGTGGAGCGCAGGAGGAACTTAGTGTGTTTTAAGAGAGATTACACTAATAGTGCTTCACTAAACGTGGCTCACTCTGTTTTATGAAGAAGGGCTCTGGCGCGAGTAATCGCATTTCAAGACTTGGTGCAGCTTTTAACTATATTTTATGGCTTCAAGTAAGACGTTTTTAAATTGTAAGAACCTCATAAATATATCCAACGTGTAGCTACATATGCAAGCATACTTACATCAGATTAGGTGTGTACTGTGTACACTGCACAGTTAGCAGGAATATTAGTAATATTAGTAACATGTCAAATATTGTCGTAGATATTTTTTAGGAATGGTTTTATTTAGATCGCCCGGGTGATAACAGTAATTGATATCCGAGCACCGTACGTGTCTATTGTAATCGCATGCGCAGCGCGTGTGATAGCGTCCTAACGTAGCTATCTCCGACACAACATGAAGAAACGTTCGTCTGGAGAGAGAAAAATAAAGTTAAATATATTGCGAGCGAACAGGATCCGCGGCCGGCGGGCGGCGACCGCGACACGGAGCAACAATGTGCAGTAGGGCCACTTGTAACAACGCGTCTCATAAACTTCCAGAAGCTGTGATTTTACGATAGGTAGTAGTGAATGGGTGATGGTGTAATTTGGAACTCCCTGCATATGCTTTGAGTTTTATTTGTTTTTTTTTCCGGTGTTTTGTGAATGTCGAGTCTGATCTCGCATTGTGTTAGTGTAAACTGTGCTTTCTGCATGTACCTATATCGTGTCGCATAGCTAACCGCATCGGATTCCGGCACGTCACCAGAGTTATGCTCGTTCGGACGTAAAAAAAATATTACAATGTAAGCACTTATTTACCGTCAGTCATCTAGAAATATTGCAATCATGCTACGTTAGTATTTTCCGCGCAATTCAGATGCACACTCAATGCAAAAACGCACAATCATGTAACAAAAACGTGCATCACCGACGCGCGCCTAACGACCCGCGCGACAAATGGAGTTCTAACCGACTGCGGCTGCCGAGCTGAGACTGCTGTGTTCCCCGCAATGCCTAAAACGAGCGAGATGTCCAAATGGATGTTAATGGACGCTGTTAGAGCCTCGGTGGACGATCGACGTCGCTTACAACATTATTTTATGACGAGATCCAGCGATTGTTATATAATGACTACCAATCGCCGCGACATTCTGTGATATTTCTTTTTATGGCAGCCCGCATGGCGATTGGCAAGCACTTGTGAGTCTAATGGTAACGGGGCAGGCGAGTAGTGAGTACCGAGCGCTGCCATGCAGGCACCATGTGGCCCACAGAGTGTAATGGTAACGGGGCAGGCGAGTAGTGAGTACCGAGCGCTGCCATGCAGGCACCATGTGGCCCACAGAGTGTAATGGTAACGGGGCAGGCGAGTAGTGAGTACCGAGCGCTGCCATGCAGGCACCATGTGGCCCACAGAGTGTAATGGTAACGGGGCAGGCGAGTAGTGAGTACCGAGCGCTGCCATGCAGGCACCATGTGGCCCACAGAGGGCAGGCGAGTAGTGAGTACCGAGCGCTGCCATGCAGGCACCATGTGGCCCACAGAGGGCAGGCGAGTAGTGAGTACCGAGCGCTGCCATGCAGGCACCATGTGGCCCACAGAGTGTAATGGTAACGGGGCAGGCGAGTAGTGAGTACCGAGCGCTGCCATGCAGGCACCATGTGGCCCACAGAGTGTAATGGTAACGGGGCAGGCGAGTAGTGAGTACCGAGCGCTGCCATGCAGGCACCATGTGGCCCACAGAGGGCAGGCGAGTAGTGAGTACCGAGCGCTGCCATGCAGGCACCATGTGGCCCACAGAGTGTAATGGTAACGGGGCAGGCGAGTAGTGAGTACCGAGCGCTGCCATGCAGGCACCATGTGGCCCACAGAGTGTAATGGTAACGGGGCAGGCGAGTAGTGAGTACCGAGCGCTGCCATGCAGGCACCATGTGGCCCACAGAGTGTAATGGTAACGGGGCAGGCGAGTAGTGAGTACCGAGCGCTGCCATGCAGGCACCATGTGGCCCACAGAGTGTAATGGTAACGGGGCAGGCGAGTAGTGAGTACCGAGCGCTGCCATGCAGGCACCATGTGGCCCACAGAGTGTAATGGTAACGGGGCAGGCGAGTAGTGAGTACCGAGCGCTGCCATGCAGGCACCATGTGGCCCACAGAGGGCAGGCGAGTAGTGAGTACCGAGCGCTGCCATGCAGGCACCATGTGGCCCACAGAGTGTAATGGTAACGGGGCAGGCGAGTAGTGAGTACCGAGCGCTGCCATGCAGGCACCATGTGGCCCACAGAGTGTAATGGTAACGGGGCAGGCGAGTAGTGAGTACCGAGCGCTGCCATGCAGGCACCATGTGGCCCACAGAGTGTAATGGTAACGGGGCAGGCGAGTAGTGAGTACCGAGCGCTGCCATGCAGGCACCATGTGGCCCACAGAGTGTAATGGTAACGGGGCAGGCGAGTAGTGAGTACCGAGCGCTGCCATGCAGGCACCATGTGGCCCACAGAGTGTAATGGTAACGGGGCAGGCGAGTAGTGAGTACCGAGCGCTGCCATGCAGGCACCATGTGGCCCACAGAGTGTAATGGTAACGGGGCAGGCGAGTAGTGAGTACCGAGCGCTGCCATGCAGGCACCATGTGGCCCACAGAGTGTAATGGTAACGGGGCAGGCGAGTAGTGAGTACCGAGCGCTGCCATGCAGGCACCATGTGGCCCACAGAGTGTAATGGTAACGGGGCAGGCGAGTAGTGAGTACCGAGCGCTGCCATGCAGGCACCATGTGGCCCACAGAGGGCAGGCGAGTAGTGAGTACCGAGCGCTGCCATGCAGGCACCATGTGGCCCACAGAGTGTAATGGTAACGGGGCAGGCGAGTAGTGAGTACCGAGCGCTGCCATGCAGGCACCATGTGGCCCACAGAGTGTAATGGTAACGGGGCAGGCGAGTAGTGAGTACCGAGCGCTGCCATGCAGGCACCATGTGGCCCACAGAGTGTAATGGTAACGGGGCAGGCGAGTAGTGAGTACCGAGCGCTGCCATGCAGGCACCATGTGGCCCACAGAGTGTAATGGTAACGGGGCAGGCGAGTAGTGAGTACCGAGCGCTGCCATGCAGGCACCATGTGGCCCACAGAGTGTAATGGTAACGGGGCAGGCGAGTAGTGAGTACCGAGCGCTGCCATGCAGGCACCATGTGGCCCACAGAGTGTAATGGTAACGGGGCAGGCGAGTAGTGAGTACCGAGCGCTGCCATGCAGGCACCATGTGGCCCACAGAGTGTAATGGTAACGGGGCAGGCGAGTAGTGAGTACCGAGCGCTGCCATGCAGGCACCATGTGGCCCACAGAGTGTAATGGTAACGGGGCAGGCGAGTAGTGAGTACCGAGCGCTGCCATGCAGGCACCATGTGGCCCACAGAGTGTAATGGTAACGGGGCAGGCGAGTAGTGAGTACCGAGCGCTGCCATGCAGGCACCAT
Source organism: Brachylomia viminalis (assembly GCA_937001585.2). Lineage (NCBI taxonomy): Eukaryota > Metazoa > Arthropoda > Insecta > Lepidoptera > Noctuidae > Brachylomia > Brachylomia viminalis. Next base: position 504,151 of record OW443307.2, on the reverse strand, counting down.
GTGGCCCACAGAGTGTAATGGTAACGGGGCAGGCGAGTAGTGAGTACCGAGCGCTGCCATGCAGGCACCATGTGGCCCACAGAGTGTAATGGTAACGGGGCAGGCGAGTAGTGAGTACCGAGCGCTGCCATGCAGGCACCATGTGGCCCACAGAGTGTAATGGTAACGGGGCAGGCGAGTAGTGAGTACCGAGCGCTGCCATGCAGGCACCATGTGGCCCACAGAGGGCAGGCGAGTAGTGAGTACCGAGCGCTGCCATGCAGGCACCATGTGGCCCACAGAGGGCAGGCGAGTAGTGAGTACCGAGCGCTGCCATGCAGGCACCATGTGGCCCACAGAGTGTAATGGTAACGGGGCAGGCGAGTAGTGAGTACCGAGCGCTGCCATGCAGGCACCATGTGGCCCACAGAGTGTAATGGTAACGGGGCAGGCGAGTAGTGAGTACCGAGCGCTGCCATGCAGGCACCATGTGGCCCACAGAGTGTAATGGTAACGGGGCAGGCGAGTAGTGAGTACCGAGCGCTGCCATGCAGGCACCATGTGGCCCACAGAGTGTAATGGTAACGGGGCAGGCGAGTAGTGAGTACCGAGCGCTGCCATGCAGGCACCATGTGGCCCACAGAGTGTAATGGTAACGGGGCAGGCGAGTAGTGAGTACCGAGCGCTGCCATGCAGGCACCATGTGGCCCACAGAGTGTAATGGTAACGGGGCAGGCGAGTAGTGAGTACCGAGCGCTGCCATGCAGGCACCATGTGGCCCACAGAGTGTAATGGTAACGGGGCAGGCGAGTAGTGAGTACCGAGCGCTGCCATGCAGGCACCATGTGGCCCACAGAGTGTAATGGTAACGGGGCAGGCGAGTAGTGAGTACCGAGCGCTGCCATGCAGGCACCATGTGGCCCACAGAGTGTAATGGTAACGGGGCAGGCGAGTAGTGAGTACCGAGCGCTGCCATGCAGGCACCATGTGGCCCACAGAGTGTAATGGTAACGGGGCAGGCGAGTAGTGAGTACCGAGCGCTGCCATGCAGGCACCATGTGGCCCACAGAGTGTAATGGTAACGGGGCAGGCGAGTAGTGAGTACCGAGCGCTGCCATGCAGGCACCATGTGGCCCACAGAGTGTAATGGTAACGGGGCAGGCGAGTAGTGAGTACCGAGCGCTGCCATGCAGGCACCATGTGGCCCACAGAGTGTAATGGTAACGGGGCAGGCGAGTAGTGAGTACCGAGCGCTGCCATGCAGGCACCATGTGGCCCACAGAGTGTAATGGTAACGGGGCAGGCGAGTAGTGAGTACCGAGCGCTGCCATGCAGGCACCATGTGGCCCACAGAGTGTAATGGTAACGGGGCAGGCGAGTAGTGAGTACCGAGCGCTGCCATGCAGGCACCATGTGGCCCACAGAGTGTAATGGTAACGGGGCAGGCGAGTAGTGAGTACCGAGCGCTGCCATGCAGGCACCATGTGGCCCACAGAGTGTAATGGTAACGGGGCAGGCGAGTAGTGAGTACCGAGCGCTGCCATGCAGGCACCATGTGGCCCACAGAGTGTAATGGTAACGGGGCAGGCGAGTAGTGAGTACCGAGCGCTGCCATGCAGGCACCATGTGGCCCACAGAGTGTAATGGTAACGGGGCAGGCGAGTAGTGAGTACCGAGCGCTGCCATGCAGGCACCATGTGGCCCACAGAGTGTAATGGTAACGGGGCAGGCGAGTAGTGAGTACCGAGCGCTGCCATGCAGGCACCATGTGGCCCACAGAGTGTAATGGTAACGGGGCAGGCGAGTAGTGAGTACCGAGCGCTGCCATGCAGGCACCATGTGGCCCACAGAGTGTAATGGTAACGGGGCAGGCGAGTAGTGAGTACCGAGCGCTGCCATGCAGGCACCATGTGGCCCACAGAGGGCAGGCGAGTAGTGAGTACCGAGCGCTGCCATGCAGGCACCATGTGGCCCACAGAGTGTAATGGTAACGGGGCAGGCGAGTAGTGAGTACCGAGCGCTGACATGCAGGCACCATGTGGCCCACAGAGGGCAGGCGAGTAGTGAGTACCGAGCGCTGCCATGCAGGCACCATGTGGCCCACAGAGGGCAGGCGAGTAGTGAGTACCGAGCGCTGCCATGCAGGCACCATGTGGCCCACAGAGTGTAATGGTAACGGGGCAGGCGAGTAGTGAGTACCGAGCGCTGCCATGCAGGCACCATGTGGCCCACAGAGTGTAATGGTAACGGGGCAGGCGAGTAGTGAGTACCGAGCGCTGCCATGCAGGCACCATGTGGCCCACAGAGTGTAATGGTAACGGGGCAGGCGAGTAGTGAGTACCGAGCGCTGCCATGCAGGCACCATGTGGCCCACAGAGTGTAATGGTAACGGGGCAGGCGAGTAGTGAGTACCGAGCGCTGCCATGCAGGCACCATGTGGCCCACAGAGTGTAATGGTAACGGGGCAGGCGAGTAGTGAGTACCGAGCGCTGCCATGCAGGCACCATGTGGCCCACAGAGTGTAATGGTAACGGGGCAGGCGAGTAGTGAGTACCGAGCGCTGCCATGCAGGCACCATGTGGCCCACAGAGTGTAATGGTAACGGGGCAGGCGAGTAGTGAGTACCGAGCGCTGCCATGCAGGCACCATGTGGCCCACAGAGTGTAATGGTAACGGGGCAGGCGAGTAGTGAGTACCGAGCGCTGCCATGCAGGCACCATGTGGCCCACAGAGTGTAATGGTAACGGGGCAGGCGAGTAGTGAGTACCGAGCGCTGCCATGCAGGCACCATGTGGCCCACAGAGTGTAATGGTAACGGGGCAGGCGAGTAGTGAGTACCGAGCGCTGCCATGCAGGCACCATGTGGCCCACAGAGTGTAATGGTAACGGGGCAGGCGAGTAGTGAGTACCGAGCGCTGCCATGCAGGCACCATGTGGCCCACAGAGGGCAGGCGAGTAGTGAGTACCGAGCGCTGCCATGCAGGCACCATGTGGCCCACAGAGGGGCAGGCGAGTAGTGAGTACCGAGCGCTGCCATGCAGGCACCATGTGGCCCACAGAGTGTAATGGTAACGGGGCAGGCGAGTAGTGAGTACCGAGCGCTGCCATGCAGGCACCATGTGGCCCACAGAGTGTAATGGTAACGGGGCAGGCGAGTAGTGAGTACCGAGCGCTGCCATGCAGGCACCATGTGGCCCACAGAGTGTAATGGTAACGGGGCAGGCGAGTAGTGAGTACCGAGCGCTGCCATGCAGGCACCATGTGGCCCACAGAGTGTAATGGTAACGGGGCAGGCGAGTAGTGAGTACCGAGCGCTGCCATGCAGGCACCATGTGGCCCACAGAGTGTAATGGTAACGGGGCAGGCGAGTAGTGAGTACCGAGCGCTGCCATGCAGGCACCATGTGGCCCACAGAGTGTAATGGTAACGGGGCAGGCGAGTAGTGAGTACCGAGCGCTGCCATGCAGGCACCATGTGGCCCACAGAGTGTAATGGTAACGGGGCAGGCGAGTAGTGAGTACCGAGCGCTGCCATGCAGGCACCATGTGGCCCACAGAGTGTAATGGTAACGGGGCAGGCGAGTAGTGAGTACCGAGCGCTGCCATGCAGGCACCATGTGGCCCACAGAGTGTAATGGTAACGGGGCAGGCGAGTAGTGAGTACCGAGCGCTGCCATGCAGGCACCATGTGGCCCACAGAGTGTAATGGTAACGGGGCAGGCGAGTAGTGAGTACCGAGCGCTGCCATGCAGGCACCATGTGGCCCACAGAGTGTAATGGTAACGGGGCAGGCGAGTAGTGAGTACCGAGCGCTGCCATGCAGGCACCATGTGGCCCACAGAGTGTAATGGTAACGGGGCAGGCGAGTAGTGAGTACCGAGCGCTGCCATGCAGGCACCATGTGGCCCACAGAGTGTAATGGTAACGGGGCAGGCGAGTAGTGAGTACCGAGCGCTGCCATGCAGGCACCATGTGGCCCACAGAGTGTAATGGTAACGGGGCAGGCGAGTAGTGAGTACCGAGCGCTGCCATGCAGGCACCATGTGGCCCACAGAGGTATGGTACGGGGCAGGCGAGTAGTGAGTACCGAGCGCTGCCATGCAGGCACCATGTGGCCCACAGAGTGTAATGGTAACGGGGCAGGCGAGTAGTGAGTACCGAGCGCTGCCATGCAGGCACCATGTGGCCCACAGAGTGTAATGGTAACGGGGCAGGCGAGTAGTGAGTACCGAGCGCTGCCATGCAGGCACCATGTGGCCCACAGAGTGTAATGGTAACGGGGCAGGCGAGTAGTGAGTACCGAGCGCTGCCATGCAGGCACCATGTGGCCCACAGAGTGTAATGGTAACGGGGCAGGCGAGTAGTGAGTACCGAGCGCTGCCATGCAGGCACCATGTGGCCCACAGAGTGTAATGGTAACGGGGCAGGCGAGTAGTGAGTACCGAGCGCTGCCATGCAGGCACCATGTGGCCCACAGAGGAGGGCAGGCGAGTAGTGAGTACCGAGCGCTGCCATGCAGGCACCATGTGGCCCACAGAGTGTAATGGTAACGGGGCAGGCGAGTAGTGAGTACCGAGCGCTGACATGCAGGCACCATGTGGCCCACAGAGGGCAGGCGAGTAGTGAGTACCGAGCGCTGCCATGCAGGCACCATGTGGCCCACAGAGGGCAGGCGAGTAGTGAGTACCGAGCGCTGCCATGCAGGCACCATGTGGCCCACAGAGTGTAATGGTAACGGGGCAGGCGAGTAGTGAGTACCGAGCGCTGCCATGCAGGCACCATGTGGCCCACAGAGTGTAATGGTAACGGGGCAGGCGAGTAGTGAGTACCGAGCGCTGCCATGCAGGCACCATGTGGCCCACAGAGTGTAATGGTAACGGGGCAGGCGAGTAGTGAGTACCGAGCGCTGCCATGCAGGCACCATGTGGCCCACAGAGTGTAATGGTAACGGGGCAGGCGAGTAGTGAGTACCGAGCGCTGCCATGCAGGCACCATGTGGCCCACAGAGTGTAATGGTAACGGGGCAGGCGAGTAGTGAGTACCGAGCGCTGCCATGCAGGCACCATGTGGCCCACAGAGTGTAATGGTAACGGGGCAGGCGAGTAGTGAGTACCGAGCGCTGCCATGCAGGCACCATGTGGCCCACAGAGTGTAATGGTAACGGGGCAGGCGAGTAGTGAGTACCGAGCGCTGCCATGCAGGCACCATGTGGCCCACAGAGTGTAATGGTAACGGGGCAGGCGAGTAGTGAGTACCGAGCGCTGCCAGGCACCATGTGGCCCACAGAGTGTAATGGTAACGGGGCAGGCGAGTAGTGAGTACCGAGCGCTGCCATGCAGGCACCATGTGGCCCACAGAGTGTAATGGTAACGGGGCAGGCGAGTAGTGAGTACCGAGCGCTGCCATGCAGGCACCATGTGGCCCACAGAGGGCAGGCGAGTAGTGAGTACCGAGCGCTGCCATGCAGGCACCATGTGGCCCACAGAGGGCAGGCGAGTAGTGAGTACCGAGCGCTGCCATGCAGGCACCATGTGGCCCACAGAGTGTAATGGTAACGGGGCAGGCGAGTAGTGAGTACCGAGCGCTGCCATGCAGGCACCATGTGGCCCACAGAGTGTAATGGTAACGGGGCAGGCGAGTAGTGAGTACCGAGCGCTGCCATGCAGGCACCATGTGGCCCACAGAGTGTAATGGTAACGGGGCAGGCGAGTAGTGAGTACCGAGCGCTGCCATGCAGGCACCATGTGGCCCACAGAGTGTAATGGTAACGGGGCAGGCGAGTAGTGAGTACCGAGCGCTGCCATGCAGGCACCATGTGGCCCACAGAGTGTAATGGTAACGGGGCAGGCGAGTAGTGAGTACCGAGCGCTGCCATGCAGGCACCATGTGGCCCACAGAGTGTAATGGTAACGGGGCAGGCGAGTAGTGAGTACCGAGCGCTGCCATGCAGGCACCATGTGGCCCACAGAGTGTAATGGTAACGGGGCAGGCGAGTAGTGAGTACCGAGCGCTGCCATGCAGGCACCATGTGGCCCACAGAGTGTAATGGTAACGGGGCAGGCGAGTAGTGAGTACCGAGCGCTGCCATGCAGGCACCATGTGGCCCACAGAGTGTAATGGTAACGGGGCAGGCGAGTAGTGAGTACCGAGCGCTGCCATGCAGGCACCATGTGGCCCACAGAGTGTAATGGTAACGGGGCAGGCGAGTAGTGAGTACCGAGCGCTGCCATGCAGGCACCATGTGGCCCACAGAGTGTAATGGTAACGGGGCAGGCGAGTAGTGAGTACCGAGCGCTGCCATGCAGGCACCATGTGGCCCACAGAGTGTAATGGTAACGGGGCAGGCGAGTAGTGAGTACCGAGCGCTGCCATGCAGGCACCATGTGGCCCACAGAGTGTAATGGTAACGGGGCAGGCGAGTAGTGAGTACCGAGCGCTGCCATGCAGGCACCATGTGGCCCACAGAGTGTAATGGTAACGGGGCAGGCGAGTAGTGAGTACCGAGCGCTGCCATGCAGGCACCATGTGGCCCACAGAGTGTAATGGTAACGGGGCAGGCGAGTAGTGAGTACCGAGCGCTGCCATGCAGGCACCATGTGGCCCACAGAGTGTAATGGTAACGGGGCAGGCGAGTAGTGAGTACCGAGCGCTGCCATGCAGGCACCATGTGGCCCACAGAGTGTAATGGTAACGGGGCAGGCGAGTAGTGAGTACCGAGCGCTGCCATGCAGGCACCATGTGGCCCACAGAGTGTAATGGTAACGGGGCAGGCGAGTAGTGAGTACCGAGCGCTGCCATGCAGGCACCATGTGGCCCACAGAGAGGCAGGCGAGTAGTGAGTACCGAGCGCTGCCATGCAGGCACCATGTGGCCCACAGAGTGTAATGGTAACGGGGCAGGCGAGTAGTGAGTACCGAGCGCTGCCATGCAGGCACCATGTGGCCCACAGAGGGGCAGGCGAGTAGTGAGTACCGAGCGCTGCCATGCAGGCACCATGTGGCCCACAGAGTGTAATGGTAACGGGGCAGGCGAGTAGTGAGTACCGAGCGCTGCCATGCAGGCACCATGTGGCCCACAGAGTGTAATGGTAACGGGGCAGGCGAGTAGTGAGTACCGAGCGCTGCCATGCAGGCACCATGTGGCCCACAGAGTGTAATGGTAACGGGGCAGGCGAGTAGTGAGTACCGAGCGCTGCCATGCAGGCACCATGTGGCCCACAGAGTGTAATGGTAACGGGGCAGGCGAGTAGTGAGTACCGAGCGCTGCCATGCAGGCACCATGTGGCCCACAGAGGGCAGGCGAGTAGTGAGTACCGAGCGCTGCCATGCAGGCACCATGTGGCCCACAGAGTGTAATGGTAACGGGGCAGGCGAGTAGTGAGTACCGAGCGCTGCCATGCAGGCACCATGTGGCCCACAGAGTGTAATGGTAACGGGGCAGGCGAGTAGTGAGTACCGAGCGCTGCCATGCAGGCACCATGTGGCCCACAGAGTGTAATGGTAACGGGGCAGGCGAGTAGTGAGTACCGAGCGCTGCCATGCAGGCACCATGTGGCCCACAGAGTGTAATGGTAACGGGGCAGGCGAGTAGTGAGTACCGAGCGCTGCCATGCAGGCACCATGTGGCCCACAGAGTGTAATGGTAACGGGGCAGGCGAGTAGTGAGTACCGAGCGCTGCCATGCAGGCACCATGTGGCCCACAGAGTGTAATGGTAACGGGGCAGGCGAGTAGTGAGTACCGAGCGCTGCCATGCAGGCACCATGTGGCCCACAGAGTGTAATGGTAACGGGGCAGGCGAGTAGTGAGTACCGAGCGCTGCCATGCAGGCACCATGTGGCCCACAGAGGGGCAGGCGAGTAGTGAGTACCGAGCGCTGCCATGCAGGCACCATGTGGCCCACAGAGTGTAATGGTAACGGGGCAGGCGAGTAGTGAGTACCGAGCGCTGACATGCAGGCACCATGTGGCCCACAGAGGGCAGGCGAGTAGTGAGTACCGAGCGCTGCCATGCAGGCACCATGTGGCCCACAGAGGGCAGGCGAGTAGTGAGTACCGAGCGCTGCCATGCAGGCACCATGTGGCCCACAGAGTGTAATGGTAACGGGGCAGGCGAGTAGTGAGTACCGAGCGCTGCCATGCAGGCACCATGTGGCCCACAGAGTGTAATGGTAACGGGGCAGGCGAGTAGTGAGTACCGAGCGCTGCCATGCAGGCACCATGTGGCCCACAGAGTGTAATGGTAACGGGGCAGGCGAGTAGTGAGTACCGAGCGCTGCCATGCAGGCACCATGTGGCCCACAGAGTGTAATGGTAACGGGGCAGGCGAGTAGTGAGTACCGAGCGCTGCCATGCAGGCACCATGTGGCCCACAGAGTGTAATGGTAACGGGGCAGGCGAGTAGTGAGTACCGAGCGCTGCCATGCAGGCACCATGTGGCCCACAGAGTGTAATGGTAACGGGGCAGGCGAGTAGTGAGTACCGAGCGCTGCCATGCAGGCACCATGTGGCCCACAGAGTGTAATGGTAACGGGGCAGGCGAGTAGTGAGTACCGAGCGCTGCCATGCAGGCACCATGTGGCCCACAGAGTGTAATGGTAACGGGGCAGGCGAGTAGTGAGTACCGAGCGCTGCCATGCAGGCACCATGTGGCCCACAGAGTGTAATGGTAACGGGGCAGGCGAGTAGTGAGTACCGAGCGCTGCCATGCAGGCACCATGTGGCCCACAGAGTGTAATGGTAACGGGGCAGGCGAGTAGTGAGTACCGAGCGCTGCCATGCAGGCACCATGTGGCCCACAGAGGGCAGGCGAGTAGTGAGTACCGAGCGCTGCCATGCAGGCACCATGTGGCCCACAGAGTGTAATGGTAACGGGGCAGGCGAGTAGTGAGTACCGAGCGCTGCCATGCAGGCACCATGTGGCCCACAGAGTGTAATGGTAACGGGGCAGGCGAGTAGTGAGTACCGAGCGCTGCCATGCAGGCACCATGTGGCCCACAGAGTGTAATGGTAACGGGGCAGGCGAGTAGTGAGTACCGAGCGCTGCCATGCAGGCACCATGTGGCCCACAGAGGGCAGGCGAGTAGTGAGTACCGAGCGCTGCCATGCAGGCACCATGTGGCCCACAGAGTGTAATGGTAACGGGGCAGGCGAGTAGTGAGTACCGAGCGCTGACATGCAGGCACCATGTGGCCCACAGAGGGCAGGCGAGTAGTGAGTACCGAGCGCTGCCATGCAGGCACCATGTGGCCCACAGAGGGCAGGCGAGTAGTGAGTACCGAGCGCTGCCATGCAGGCACCATGTGGCCCACAGAGTGTAATGGTAACGGGGCAGGCGAGTAGTGAGTACCGAGCGCTGCCATGCAGGCACCATGTGGCCCACAGAGGGCAGGCGAGTAGTGAGTACCGAGCGCTGCCATGCAGGCACCATGTGGCCCACAGAGGGCAGGCGAGTAGTGAGTACCGAGCGCTGCCATGCAGGCACCATGTGGCCCACAGAGTGTAATGGTAACGGGGCAGGCGAGTAGTGAGTACCGAGCGCTGCCATGCAGGCACCATGTGGCCCACAGAGTGTAATGGTAACGGGGCAGGCGAGTAGTGAGTACCGAGCGCTGCCATGCAGGCACCATGTGGCCCACAGAGTGTAATGGTAACGGGGCAGGCGAGTAGTGAGTACCGAGCGCTGCCATGCAGGCACCATGTGGCCCACAGAGTGTAATGGTAACGGGGCAGGCGAGTAGTGAGTACCGAGCGCTGCCATGCAGGCACCATGTGGCCCACAGAGGGCAGGCGAGTAGTGAGTACCGAGCGCTGCCATGCAGGCACCATGTGGCCCACAGAGTGTAATGGTAACGGGGCAGGCGAGTAGTGAGTACCGAGCGCTGCCATGCAGGCACCATGTGGCCCACAGAGTGTAATGGTAACGGGGCAGGCGAGTAGTGAGTACCGAGCGCTGCCATGCAGGCACCATGTGGCCCACAGAGTGTAATGGTAACGGGGCAGGCGAGTAGTGAGTACCGAGCGCTGCCATGCAGGCACCATGTGGCCCACAGAGGGCAGGCGAGTAGTGAGTACCGAGCGCTGCCATGCAGGCACCATGTGGCCCACAGAGTGTAATGGTAACGGGGCAGGCGAGTAGTGAGTACCGAGCGCTGCCATGCAGGCACCATGTGGCCCACAGAGTGTAATGGTAACGGGGCAGGCGAGTAGTGAGTACCGAGCGCTGCCATGCAGGCACCATGTGGCCCACAGAGTGTAATGGTAACGGGGCAGGCGAGTAGTGAGTACCGAGCGCTGCCATGCAGGCACCATGTGGCCCACAGAGTGTAATGGTAACGGGGCAGGCGAGTAGTGAGTACCGAGCGCTGCCATGCAGGCACCATGTGGCCCACAGAGTGTAATGGTAACGGGGCAGGCGAGTAGTGAGTACCGAGCGCTGCCATGCAGGCACCATGTGGCCCACAGAGTGTAATGGTAACGGGGCAGGCGAGTAGTGAGTACCGAGCGCTGCCATGCAGGCACCATGTGGCCCACAGAGTGTAATGGTAACGGGGCAGGCGAGTAGTGAGTACCGAGCGCTGCCATGCAGGCACCATGTGGCCCACAGAGTGTAATGGTAACGGGGCAGGCGAGTAGTGAGTACCGAGCGCTGCCATGCAGGCACCATGTGGCCCACAGAGTGTAATGGTAACGGGGCAGGCGAGTAGTGAGTACCGAGCGCTGCCATGCAGGCACCATGTGGCCCACAGAGTGTAATGGTAACGGGGCAGGCGAGTAGTGAGTACCGAGCGCTGACATGCAGGCACCATGTGGCCCACAGAGGGCAGGCGAGTAGTGAGTACCGAGCGCTGCCATGCAGGCACCATGTGGCCCACAGAGGGCAGGCGAGTAGTGAGTACCGAGCGCTGCCATGCAGGCACCATGTGGCCCACAGAGTGTAATGGTAACGGGGCAGGCGAGTAGTGAGTACCGAGCGCTGCCATGCAGGCACCATGTGGCCCACAGAGTGTAATGGTAACGGGGCAGGCGAGTAGTGAGTACCGAGCGCTGCCATGCAGGCACCATGTGGCCCACAGAGTGTAATGGTAACGGGGCAGGCGAGTAGTGAGTACCGAGCGCTGCCATGCAGGCACCATGTGGCCCACAGAGTGTAATGGTAACGGGGCAGGCGAGTAGTGAGTACCGAGCGCTGCCATGCAGGCACCATGTGGCCCACAGAGGGCAGGCGAGTAGTGAGTACCGAGCGCTGCCATGCAGGCACCATGTGGCCCACAGAGTGTAATGGTAACGGGGCAGGCGAGTAGTGAGTACCGAGCGCTGCCATGCAGGCACCATGTGGCCCACAGAGTGTAATGGTAACGGGGCAGGCGAGTAGTGAGTACCGAGCGCTGCCATGCAGGCACCATGTGGCCCACAGAGGGCAGGCGAGTAGTGAGTACCGAGCGCTGCCATGCAGGCACCATGTGGCCCACAGAGTGTAATGGTAACGGGGCAGGCGAGTAGTGAGTACCGAGCGCTGCCATGCAGGCACCATGTGGCCCACAGAGTGTAATGGTAACGGGGCAGGCGAGTAGTGAGTACCGAGCGCTGCCATGCAGGCACCATGTGGCCCACAGAGTGTAATGGTAACGGGGCAGGCGAGTAGTGAGTACCGAGCGCTGCCATGCAGGCACCATGTGGCCCACAGAGTGTAATGGTAACGGGGCAGGCGAGTAGTGAGTACCGAGCGCTGCCATGCAGGCACCATGTGGCCCACAGAGTGTAATGGTAACGGGGCAGGCGAGTAGTGAGTACCGAGCGCTGCCATGCAGGCACCATGTGGCCCACAGAGTGTAATGGTAACGGGGCAGGCGAGTAGTGAGTACCGAGCGCTGCCATGCAGGCACCATGTGGCCCACAGAGTGTAATGGTAACGGGGCAGGCGAGTAGTGAGTACCGAGCGCTGCCATGCAGGCACCATGTGGCCCACAGAGGGCAGGCGAGTAGTGAGTACCGAGCGCTGCCATGCAGGCACCATGTGGCCCACAGAGTGTAATGGTAACGGGGCAGGCGAGTAGTGAGTACCGAGCGCTGCCATGCAGGCACCATGTGGCCCACAGAGTGTAATGGTAACGGGGCAGGCGAGTAGTGAGTACCGAGCGCTGCCATGCAGGCACCATGTGGCCCACAGAGTGTAATGGTAACGGGGCAGGCGAGTAGTGAGTACCGAGCGCTGCCATGCAGGCACCATGTGGCCCACAGAGGGCAGGCGAGTAGTGAGTACCGAGCGCTGCCATGCAGGCACCATGTGGCCCACAGAGTGTAATGGTAACGGGGCAGGCGAGTAGTGAGTACCGAGCGCTGACATGCAGGCACCATGTGGCCCACATGCCCACATCATGGTAAGTGGCCTGGCCAGTGGCCACCGCTCCATAACTCGCAACTGGTTCGCCAACCGCCGCGCGCCGCCATACGTGACCGTACCTGCGGCATTTGTTACAGAGTCGTGTACTTAGTATACCTATAGGGGCAACTCTTAGGCACCCACGGACCCCTATCCGTGCATCTTTGAGGTATTTCTAGGCATGTTTCTACATAATTAACTGTTTTATAAATACGGGCACGAATGCACAATGATGATGTGTAAACAAGTGTAATAATAGCCATTAGGTATATATTTGTGATTAGCGTGCCAATAACAGACACGTTTGTTAATTGTTAAATCAGCGGCATTCAACAGTCTATTTACAATCTATTTACCGTATACCCGCACGGGCTGACGGGCATGCCGCGTGTTGTTTTACATTTAACGATACTCTACACTGAACGAAATCGAATGGTGGGTGATCGTTTCAGACGGTTATTATTTAAAATCCACTTCAACGACAATAATATATTTTGCGGATGAAGTGTGTGAGTATGACACGATAACAAATGACTGTCTGTAACACACCTATCAAAACAACGGCTCATTGAATGTCAGCGATAAGAACGTGTCGTGGAGAAGTCTCTGTGGAACTCGTGACCTGGTGCGTACCGGCAGGCTCCCAGGCTCTCAACTCGTGTCAGCTGTTGACAGAGACGCACCCTGCTTCCTGCCGCCCCGCACAGTCGGCACTAACAGCCGAGTGCCGGATGCTGCTCAGCACGACCGCTCCCCTGCGCACAGACCGCAGCTCCCACCATTCACCGCCGCTCGCCTTCACTGCTGCTAATGTACCAATATTACTTAGCTTGCAATGTAAAGGTTGTACCGAGGAGTTTCAGTAATGGGAGGTAGTCGCTCCCTCGCCGCTATCGGGTCAGTAACCTCGTCCGATGTGTAGCAGTGGGGCAGTGCACATCGCTCGGTTAGTAGGTTGTATTATGATAAGTGCAGACGTGGAGGAGCGATGTAAGGGAAGCGGCGCTGTTTGATGGTAGTTTTAGGAGTGTGGTGGTGAGGGCGAGCCCCCACGGAGGACTTGAGTCTCGAACTAATGGAAGTTCGATGTGCCGCTTGTGGCCATGCGGCCGCGCGGAGCTGCGTGCGAGTGGAGCGGGGCGTCTGGTTCACTCACTGTCACTACAAAGTCTGTAATGTGCCACTTCACAGGCGGTCCTGCACGTGTTTCAGATTTAGCGTCGCGCTCCCATGCATTAAAAGTAAGTTTATCTGTTTCAGCACTGCAGCAACATGTCTCTTTCATTAAACCCTTAAAGTCGACTAACTAAATAATTACTATTTCAAGCGAGGAGCAAGTGTGTAGCCAATTAGCGATTAGACCGCCTCACACGCTCAGAGCGGCGAGGCGGCGGCGGCGGCGGCGGCGAGGCGCGAGGCGAGGTCGGCTACTGAACCTGATACATTATACATGCATAATACGAACATTAGGAGCCGCGCCGCCATTTATCAACTAAATAGGACACAATGGGCCCGTACACTATTAATTTTAATCTGACGACCGACAAGTTCGCGTAAACAAGTCGGGAGCCGCTCACGCCTCGCAGCTCGCAGCTCACACTCGGAACGACACGAAGAAGGGCAGCTCATCTTAAAATGCGCTTAGAATACTTTGAGTTGTAATCCATAGCACGTAGGCGTTGCTACGGTATGGATATCGGATGTCTAAAATGATGATGATGCATAAGATGATATTATTATGAATATTTCTAAGATATCTTAAATATGAGATCGTTCTCGCACGAGTATGAGATGGTCCTTCTGTAACGTGTGCTCCGCGGCAAGACAACGCCGCGCGTCGTAAAGAAAACTTTTGCGCAACAAATCGTATTTTCCTTCTGAATATAAATTAATTTCTTTGCTTCAGTGGGGAAACTTACGAAGTTACGACGAACATTCATCAAGTTTTGCACGTGTTTGTCGCGTGTCGAACCTAATTCTTACCTACTGAGAACCCCCTCCCCCCCATGACTTTACCTTAATTACAGTCGGAGCCTGCTCGGTTATTTGTTCCGTGCGTTAAGCGCTCTTTAAACTCTGAACGATACTGTCGGGCTTGGCTAGGTGGACATGAACGTCCGTGCCACTACCGAACATCATGAAAAGGCGTTCTTTACACAGATATTTTGTGTTTCATGTCGAGTAAGATATGGAAATACTTTTATAGTTGAACTTATAAGCTATTATTTACACCACAGTATAATACTGTCCTGACACACCTACATGTTAGTGAACCAGACTTCCAAAAAGGGTCCTCTCAACAGGTACATACTTAACAAAATAAAAAATGGTCTACAAATCTAGTCTAAAAGGCCTACACAGTTCTCAAATTCACAAAATATAAAACAATTTATCTAAAAGATAAATAAAGTAAGTAATATAAATAAAAACCTATTTAAACTAAATGACATGATTGACATTACAACTGTGACAAATCTGAAATAATATCCTGTCCATCATATAAGCCACTAATAAAGAGTTGAAATTAGAATAAAATTGTAGGTAGATAAAGACAATAACTGAGCGACTTTACCGGGTCGCGCTATTTGTCAAGTACCATAAAGTGATTGTCTCCGCGACAATGGCACGGGCACTGCTTCACAGACGATCACAGATAAACCCCTTTGTTGTGTTCGACACACGGACACACAGGAAGCTGTGCGTTCAGAGCACCGGCTCGCACCGCAGACAAACGAAAAACAGAAGCCCTTCTAATAATGCGGGGAAACAAACTCATACAATGTATGTCCTCGGAGTAAAGAAATGAAAGTTGAGTAGCCCGACATGAGACGCGAACAACATCACATTGGTTTTGCCTTTTACACAAATCAACTCCAGACTTCGCTAGTTATTTTTATTTTGTTATTTATTTACTTTACTTTAATTAAAACGGCTTAAAACCAATTACGTTAAGGTCACATCCACGTAAGAGATAAAATTATGAAGTTGAGGTGAAACCATAAAAAAATCTTAATTAAGTTTTCCTTTCAGAAAAGAGTTTTCCCCTCGCTTTGGCGCATTTGCTGATAATTGTTCAACTACTTGGGTATAGGGCTAACCTTCTGCAAGTCTGTAGGCTGTGGCGGGTGCGGGGTGGCACGCTAGTGGCGATGGCGGGGCAGTGTAACGAACGGCTGGCTAATTAGATTGGCTATTCGTGTCACGTGCTGGGGTAACGGCGACCCCAGCCGGGTACTGGCGACCCCAACCGCGGATCGGTGCCCCCATCGGGGTGCAAAAACCCTTGGCCCCGGCTATACAACTGCTTGCTGACGGACAGGGGTTTGGACTCCAGGTTGGGCAGGATAGCTATGAAAATATTTTCTAAAAAGATTAAAATAATTCAAATTAAGGACGGGATCATGGGACTGTCTTTGCAGCTTGCAATGCGGTTGAAAACAATATCTGACCAGCAGTAGGCACTTACTAAATTGCTACTATTCGTTCCCTACGTTTATTTCGTAGTTTAATTAAAACTAAAAAATTATTGAAAGAAGTGGGTTATGAACTTACAAATGTCAAGCTACCTAACATCCTGCTTGCTTACAACTTATACGGAGAATGAACACACATATATAAACTTCCACTAGAAGCATTTCAATGGACGATTAGTAAACATGACGATTCGTTTTGTACTTTAGGAACCGTCGCGTCGGCGCGCGGCGGCATAAGTTAACCGTATATAAAATTAGAAAAGTAGTTGTTTGCAAGTAATGCGGCGGGTCACGCGTGTTCCTCTCGACGTGGGAGGCCCGCCCTCCGCCCGTCACCCCTCGCTGCGCGCCCCCGCTCTGAAATTGATGTCCAGTGCAAGCAACACTTGCATGGGAGTGACTTATTTGACTCTCAAACGATCACCTCAGGTAATCACACTTAGTTCATAAACACAACTGTTACTCCGCTCGCCAGTACAGATGACTACAGACTATTATGATACTACTTACATCATCTTGAATGAGTATAATTATAAAACAAACACATAATAATATGTAGCAAGTATCACATGATGATTATGAAGGTACTGCTGCGGCCTGCAGGGCGGCTGTCGGCTGCTGCGGGGGGATATTCGATTGAGTTTGAGTCAATGTTGATAAAATTGTCCTCTATAGGTAGTGTCAGCAAAAAAAACGGCTCCCTCACAGAATATATTAAAACCAATATAACTTAGCACGCTGGAACCACGAGGGTAGCATTAACTAGTTGCGCAGAACATCCCGTAACTAGTTGCGCAGAACATCCCGTAGCTAGAGACGGAGTCGCGGCTGGTACACTGTATGGCGCTATCTCGCCGTCGCATCACATCTACGTGAAAGCCGCGTGTGTTCTGCTGCCTATAAACAGAGAGCTAACAAATCTTTCTGCAGAATGTACTTTTGCAAAGTCTGGTCAAGTCAAGTCTGCAAGGTCTGTCACAAAGAGTTTGTTCAAAAGGTGACGTAATCTAAACAGCGTGGCCTGTGGACGCCGGGCGAACTGGCAGCACTCGACCGACATACAAATCTGCGGCTTACGAGTATCTCCTGACTTCAGGGTTTAGCTGATCCGGTTATAAGTAATACGAGCCACTGAAACGTGTACCGTCAACAAAAGTTATTGAAACTATCAAGCTTTAAAAGGTGATATTATCGTACTTATACCTAATTGTTTGTTACAATAGTTTGCTTTCATCTATATTATTTCAAAACTTAGATATTTGGTTTCATATGAGATGCTGACGGTACTTCGTATATTGTGTTGAGTTAGTTATCAGTGGGTTGGCATCGCTCTAGATAATCCTATCTGTCCGGTGCGGGTCGGGGGAGCCCGGACGCCGGCGCCGGACGCTCCCCGGACGGACGGCGCGCTACGGCAATGAATCAAACGCAACGGCGACCACTCCTCACACACACACACACACCACAGAGTACTTTTTTTACGCTATGCAATCACTGCATTTCGCGCACATCTCGCACGCGATCACTGCACGTCACGCACATCTTGCACGATAAACAACTCACATCTACAATGAGGCACGTCCTATGTAAAGTACCTGTGTACTCTATGTGCCGCTGGAGGCTGTATGGAGTATTTATTTATTTATTTGGGACAAACAAACAGTAACACATTATATCTACGCAAATAATATAAACAAAGATATTATATAAATGTGAAACTCACACCGTTATCCACAGCATATACAATTCATATAACTTTACTAATGAACAATCTATGCGAGTAAGACTACAAGAGTAGCTAGGCCTTTAGAGTCTAGAAGCAGGGTGCACACAGTAATCTTCCCACCATGTGTCAGCACAACGCAGAGATCAGAAACGACAGATATTTTAGTAAATAAGTATTTGTATCCTTTTCAGTAGTATCTATACAGTATGGTAACTCGGCCGTATTTTTGAAATAAATGCCTACAGGCCGCGCGGTACGTGAACATGCGATAGGGCTGCCCGCCTCCAGCATTTTAATTACATAAATTTGCCTACTTTGTGTTTCCATTTAGTTTTGTGATTGTAAATATACGAGTACTTTTTTATATAAACAAATAAAATACTATGTATACACGCAGATAATCTAAAAAAAGTTATCTCTGGATGCGTTATTGACGAATTCATGCAACCAAAAACCGCACAATATATCCTACTCGTCATATTAAATATGTACTTGAACTTATTTTCAGTGAAAAAATCGCGCGGTTATTGTTAAAAAAACAACACACCGTCCGTTCGTCACTGCGGCACAGTCGCGAGTCGCGACCACAGAACATAATAATATACCCTGACGGGAAGAATGTTCACTTCATAGAAAGAAAATGAAACATAGTTCGACTCTAACGCCATCTCTGGCTAAAGAAAATGAAACATAGTTCGACTCTAACGCCATCTCTGGCTAAAGGCTTGGGATTGAGTTGCTCCAATAGAGCACAGGCAATGTTAATTTATTTTATTTTGCTAACTATTTTTACTTTTAATCTTTGCTATAAGTATCTTTACTTATTTACATATACAATGACACTAATATTTACTGTATAAAGTATTATATTATTTTAAATTATTGTGAATGTGAGGACTATGTGTGTTTTTGTTCCAGTTTTAATCATGTTCTGGCAGTTTGAGTAGCTGATGCGGCCTACCCGGCAAATGTCCTTTCTTTGGTATTTTCGTCGAATCGTTGAGCTCCTTAAGTTCTGAGTTGAGCTGCACGGTTACTGACAAATGCGTGCACTGACTGGACAGGTCCACTAAATCTGTGTGGTTCTTTCCTCAAAAGACCATTGCAGACACCGAATACATAGCCTTCACATGATCTGACCAAGATTTTGTCTGGCCTTTAAAAGAGACTGACCTCTGAGTTTGTTGCCTTTCTTCTCAGAGTAGTCAGATAGGAAACGCCGACCTCATCTAGTTTAAAAAAAAATATGATTGACGTGTAAAAGTGTTTGTTCAAACCTACTTACAGAAATAATAGTAGATTATTAACCAAGGGGATAAAGCAGTGTCTTCTGTCGCGGGTGACGATTTAAATCGCGAGCGTAATGAAGGACTCGAGGTTTACTCCCGAGCGTAGCGAGGGTGTTTAAAACTTAAATCACGAGCGAAGCGAGGGATTTAAGACGAGTCCTGAGTGTAGCGAGGGATTAAAGTCACCCAAGACTAAGACAGCTTTATCACCGAGGAAAATACTCTACTTTTCGTACCATTTGCGAAAAATTAACACAATAATAATATGAGATAAGCATTTATTAAAAATAATGACAATTAAACGTATTTTTAGAACATTAACTTATTTATAATAAAAATAAATTAAAATAAACTTAACGTTTATGTATTTGAAGAAAACAAAAACGCGGCAAATTCCTACACTAATATTTTTTTGTCGGAAAAGCAAAGGCATCAAGCTCATACGGCCTCGTCGGTTTTCGTAATTTTATTTAATAATCATAACTGCATAATAAATGTGTATTCCTTTTTCAAAAAGATGTACCTATAATGCTTTATAGGTATACAAACTCAATGGTGTAAACACAGATGTAGTTCAGTATAAATTTCAGAGAGAATTTATAAATTTCAAAAAAATCATTTATCAGAGGAGCAATTCCCGTATTTTTAAGAACGTTCGCATTCTAATCTCAGTCTCAATCTGTCAAAATTACTATCAATTTACATCAATGACTAAAGAATAAGAGAGGACATGAACTAAAAGATCTATATAAATTATACATTATGGAAATATCATACGATTCTATACAGAAATAAAAAAATATACATGTTTCTTTCTAACTTATGCAATTCTGCAAGTGTCAAAAAGAGAAAACCGTATTTTGTCAGTTTTCTAAAATTGCAATATTGAAGTATGACATCACGGAAGCCCTGCCCATCGGCCGGTTCGCCATTTTAGTTTCTGGTTTTGAGTACTTCTCAGAGTGTACATGAAGTGTCATTTGGCGTTATCGTGCGACTAAATATTAAGTATTTTCCATTTTGAGAACATTTTGAGTGCTGTAAATTTGACTGAGGCTGTCTGTGATAGAGGAAACCATGCCTAAGTGTTGTGTGAGGGGCTGTGGCTCGAATTACAGTAAAGAAGCGCCTTTGATATCCCTGCACAAGTAAGTCGAAAGAATTCATAGATTATTAAGTTTCCTATATAAATTTATACCAATTTCTAGTCTCAATTCATGTTTATTACTGTTCAGTCATAGATTATTGCCTATTCATAGTCTTTCGAATGATATATTTCCTTATTTTGGTTTTGTTTACTACGTATTTTAATTGACAAATATAGTGTTGTGATTGTGTAATTTGCACAACGAATCGATTTTGCATCGATAAAAACCAAATTTCGTTTGAATATTTAGCATGAAAGAATATACACATTTATGTTAGTTTGCGTGTTTTGTTTGTGTTTTTAGGTTACCAAAAATGATAAACTTAAAAGTAAGTGGCTTGAATCATTGGGTCAAGAAAATATCGACTCCAGCCAGGAAAAAGTATTTGTTTGTTCACTACATTTTGAAGAGTCTTGTATTAATAGAAGTCTTGATATAGTGAGACTTCACGACAATGCAATACCGACAAGGCTCCCTAAGGTAAATTATCACATTTTCATTGTAAGCCTACATTTACCCATATAGGTATTCGAAAATAATGTTGGAGCTGATGAAGATTGTACAACCTATCTTTGCATTGTATAAATTCAATCTCTTAGTATTGTATAATTGCATAGCACATGTGTGAGCACTATGTACCCACTATAAAGGTTACTGGGTTCGTCTTTCATTGACTTGAATGTGCCCTGGCGGCTGAGAGTATGTCATGCTCACTCAAATGTGTCGCTGGTGGTGGCGTGTGTATTGGATCATTGAGTTCCTTTCAAAATGGTTGAGCTGAATGGTGCTGATCCATACGTCATGTTCGTGAACGGGCGCCGTCAGTAGGCACTGGTCATTTCTTAGCTGCCACGGCTTATTTTAATTCCATAATTGTTTTTATCTTTTTATTACGGACGCTTTTAACGTGCACGTGTTTCTACATCGTTCTCACATGTATAATTACAACATGAATGATGTAACCACTTTTTTGTAACAATATTTTGATTTAAAAGAGTGTCCATGGAGTTTCTTGCCCGTTCTTCTCCATAGGTACCTACTACGCTTTGGAATGGGCAACTAGCTTCATCTTTCTGACTGACCGACCCCTTGACAATTCAAAAGTTAGTGCCTGTAATTGGTTTATTTGAAATAAATGCTTTGAGTTTGAGTCATAATACATTATTATTTCCCTGTACATTTATTGTAGACAGGCAGACTTTATTGTATTTCACATTATTGGTGTACTTAATACTAATTACAAACTGATATTATTGTATCTATTTGAAATAAAACGGTTCTCCCATTTAATGCATAATATCGATTTCTGTTGTTTTATTTTGTTAATAATCGGTGTAGTTTTGAATTCCTTGTTGCAGTTTAATTTACTCTTCTTCTAGCTTGATTATCACGAGTAACTATTAATCATAGAGTAAATAATATCAAGTACTATTAATTTTAAATGAACCGCCAAATTGATGATTTTTGCAATTTTTCAGTCAGATTACGCAACAACAGGCTTTTTTGTACTTAATCCATAATGCGACGTCCTAGAATGAGAATCGAATAACACCCTACTTACCTACTATCTACTTAAAATCAAAAACCTTATTTTAATGTATGTGATTTCGATTAATCGATTTGTAATCAACACGATAAACAAAATCATTGCAAAGAATGAGCAGAGGACAACACTAGGTAATGGGCGGAGCCTACGCCATTTTACTTTCCACGCGGGCACGCGATACGATCCTTTAGTTCATGTCCTCTCTTATTCTTTAGTCATTGATTTACATTCATTTTTGACAGGTTTTTGACATTGATTGTCGCTGAGATGAGATTGCGACTTGAATTTGAACGTTTTTTATGTACGAGAATTGGCCTACTGATCTGCCCCGGTGCAACAATTACTGGCGGAAAATTTGAACCGAATCATGTGATATAAAATATATTTAGTGACTAGAAACAATTCTGGCACTTCCAATTTACTTCAGAAAGGCCACAGAGTATTTAAAAAATATAAAGGTCCTCCCAAAGTAAACTGGAACTGACAGAATTGTTTCTAGTCCCCAATTTCTTCAAGATCAGAGGAGGGTTACTATAAACAAAGGTATTTTTTTATAGTTTTATTATACATAATTATGTATTAGCAAATAGTTACAAATCATTTTACAACTTAGAAAAAATCGCATATCAACTTAGAATAATAATAATAATAATAATAATGGCAACACCGTGTCAACAAAACGTCTTGTTTTCCAGTTTTTTTTATAATTTTAATATATATCGTAATAACCCAGTTTTACTAAACTTTTTCATTCAAAATTAATCCATAGTATAAATACCCAGTGAAAAACCACAAAAGAGACCATATTACAGCAAAATGAAAATAAATTATATCAAAAACTGCCGATTCGGAGGTGACATGACAGTTGTCACCTCCGAACAACAATGAATAAAATAAATAAAACGAAGAAAATTAAGATAGCATGTTGACGAGACAAGCCGCACGTCAAGCACGACCACCACCTCCGGACTCTTCGCTCAGCTCCGCCTCGCCGCCGCCGGTATCCAGCCCTTCTGTGAGCGCTGTGACGACACCGGCCGCGGCAGTTGCGTCGAGCTCGAGCGACGAGTATTTCTCTCCGCCCACGTCGCCACCACCTGCTCGTCGACGGGGAGGACGCCGGCCGCCGGATGGCTTAGGACCTCGAGGCCCAACGGCCTCTGATAGGGTCCCAGCTCCCGGCGGAAGTGTGCAGCGCATGAGATGGACGAGATCCATTAATGAAAATGTCATGCGCTCATACTATGGGGCTACAGAGGGGGGAAACAATCTGACCGCGTACCGTGTTCGGATGCTCTCTCTTTTTCAGGTGCTTGAGCCAGCTGTCAACGTTTCGGCACAACGACTGTCGGATCAGGTGCGAGTCATCCAGCGTAATCATATGTTGGATGACTCTGTACTTGATCGCCTGCGAAATGAAATGCAGAGTGGCCATATCATTGCCCCCCAGTCGCAGACTGTTGTACATCCGCAGCCCCATATAACGCATGCTGACGAAGGGAGTAATGATAGGGCTACAAATGTAAGTAGTCAGTACAATGAGCAATTGAGGAGTGCTTTGGAGGATGCGATTCAGGAATATCGCTTCATGCCGCCCGAGCTTAGGCCACGCTTACCTCGTTTGCCCATGCATAACAAAAATAGGGCGCTGGTGGCGGTCCTGGATTCGCAGTTATCAAACTATTTTGATACCTGCGAAGACCTCACCGATATTCATTCGATTCTGTACTGCGCGGCAGTAGCAGCATGTCGTGTAGCTCACGTCAAATTTGCAATTGACACTAGAGCTACACGACCGAAACCAAACGTACCAGCTTGGCAGTGCAGAATTGAACGCCGTATTGGTGGGGCCAGGACGCTCATCGGCAAACTAATCTGCTTCAAGGAGGGCAATACTCGCCCTAGAGTGATGCGCTTTGTGAGACGGGCATTCTCAGGGACTGATATCAGTCCCCAAGACTATATGTCTTGTGTCACAGAGCGCATCGACTTCCTGAAGCAGAAAGTGTATGCATGGGCAAACCGTATTCGTCGGTATAGGCGGCGAGTAGAGCGATACACTCAGAATCGCACCTTCCAGAGCGATGAAAGGTGGGTTTATAGGGGTTGGGAGCGACCGGACCATGGTGTGACTGAGACGTGCCTACCGGATGATGATGCCATGTGTTCCTTCTGGCGCAGCATCTGGTCGGTACCTGTCAGTCACACCGAAGGTGATTGGACTCGGAAAGTCGAGCGAGCCTGCGATCCGATACCAGAAATGGGGGCTATTACCATCTGCCCCCAAGATGTAGCTCGTGCAGTCCGTCCACTACCCAACTGGAAGTCTCCAGGGCCGGATGGACTGCACAACTTTTGGATTAAATGGTTCACAAGATCGCACGCTCGCTTGGCATCTCAGTTTCAGACAACTTTGGAATCTGGTTCCCTACCCCAATTCCTAACGACAGGAATTACCCACCTGCTCCATAAATCAGGTAGCACCGCGGAACCCAAGAATTATAGGCCGATCACGTGTTTACCGACGGTCTATAAAGTTCTTACATCCA
Organism: Brachylomia viminalis; assembly: GCA_937001585.2. Taxonomy (NCBI): domain Eukaryota; kingdom Metazoa; phylum Arthropoda; class Insecta; order Lepidoptera; family Noctuidae; genus Brachylomia; species Brachylomia viminalis. The sequence continues at coordinate 480,063 of OW443307.2, read as the reverse complement.
TTTTGAGAACTAAAATTAACAAACATATAGACACCAACTCCATCATGTCTGCCTCTCAAAATGGATGTAGGAATAGGTCCCGCGGTACTAAGGAGCTACTCCTCATTGATATGACCATTAGCCAACAGGTTCGTCGTTCCCGAAAGGATCTGTCGACATGTTGGATAGATTATAAGAAGGCTTATGACTCGGTGCCGCATACATGGCTCGTGAGGGTGTTAGAGTTGTATAAAGTAGATACAATTCTTCGCACCTTCCTAATGTCATGTATGCGGCAATGGAGGACGGTCCTTCACTATCCAGGATGTCGAAATATTCATGGGAATAGCGAACCGATAAGGATCGAGCGAGGCATATTTCAGGGCGACAGTTTGAGTCCGCTTTGGTTCTGCTTAGCCTTGAATCCTCTAAGCACACTGCTGGAGGATTCAGGTCTAGGCTATCGGTTGAGGAGAGGTGGTCAGGTTATATCGCACCTCCTCTACATGGATGACCTAAAACTCTTTGCCCCCAACAATTTGCAACTGATGGAGCTACTGAAAGTAACTCAAACTTTCAGTAGCGCCATCAGGATGGAATTTGGTGTGGACAAATGTGCGGTCATGCATGTAAAGCGAGGGGAGATTGTTGAATCCGTGGGAACCCAACTCTCGGATTCCACAAACCTTAGAGCCCTCTCCGCATCCGAAACCTATAAGTATTTGGGTATGTCGGAAACGTTAGGCATCAATGTTACTGACATGAAGCAATCGTTGAAGGAACGCTTCTTTGGCCGCCTGAAAAAAGTACATAATAGTCTTCTATCAGGCGGAAACAAGGTGCGCGCCTTCAACGGTTGGGTCATGCCGGTTTTGATGTACTCTTTTGGCATACTCAAATGGACTCAGACCGAACTCGACGCCCTGGATAGGAGGGTCCGTACGCTGCTAACTGCAAATCGAATGCATCACCCACGATCATCGGTAATGAGGCTGTATATCCCGCGAAAGTGTGGAGGTCGAGGCTTTTTAAACGCTAAGACCCTCCACAATCGCGAGATATGCAGTCTCAGGGAATATTTCCTAGAAACCGACGTGGGTATGCATCGAGATGTAGTCACGGTGGACAAGGGCCTCACCCCGCTCTCCTTGGCTAAAGAGAACTGGCGCAAACCTGTAGTGCTTGACACTAATGATCGCATGGAGGTATGGCAGAGTAAGGAGCTCCACGGACGCTTTTTCCGGGCCCTACATGGACCGGATGTAGATCTACTAGCGTCCGTTGCCTGGCTGCGTTTCGGTGACCTCTTTGGAGAAACCGAAGGTTTTGTCTGTGCAATTATGGACGAAGTTATGATGACGAACAATTACCGGAGATTTATTGTGAAAGACGGCACGGTTGACATCTGTCGGGCATGCCACCGGCCGGGAGAATCAATCAGGCATATCATCTCCGGTTGTTCTCGTCTAGCTAACGGAGAGTACTTGCATAGACACAACCTTGTAGCCAGGATAATCCATCAGCAGCTTGCTCTGAAATACAACCTTGTGGAATCGGAGGTACCGTACTACAGGTATGTGCCCGACCCAGTTCTCGAAAATGGTAATATCACATTGTACTGGGATCGATCCATCATCACTGACAGGACTATTGTTGCCAATAAGCCTGATATAGTGGTGGTGGATCGATTGGAGCGACGCGCAATGATTGTTGACATAACCATCCCGCATGATGAGAACCTCGTGAAAGCCGAGAAAGATAAACAAATCAAGTATCTTGACTTGGCTCACGAGGTTGTCGACATTTGGGATGTGGGCTCAGCGGTCATTGTGCCGATAGTCGTGACAGCCAATGGGCTAATACCCAAGAGCCTCGACCAACACCTAAGGAGGCTCTCGTTAGGCAGCTGGATCAAGGGCTTGATTCAGAAAGCGGTACTTCTGGACACGGCCCGCATTGTTAGGAAGTTTCTCTCTCTGGAGCCCTGACCGCCGGTAGCTTGGACCCTGTTCCCGATACCGGTGGGCTACTATTTTTTATATTTTTAAATGTTTTTGGTATTTTTTTATTTATAAAAATATTTAGAAATGTAATTGATATGTATGTAAATGAAATAAAGGAAATAATAATAAATAAATATCGTCTAACATTGCACACAGCACCATCTAGTTTGCATACTTGCAATTCTTCAAAATATTTGTTCAAATATATGTTTTGCTTGAAATTACAAAATGAATGCACAGATATTGGCTGTTTTGTTATTGTCACTTATTTTTGACAGCGAAACATCTAAAGTTTCATACATTTGAATAGCAGGATTGATGATTATTAAACCATCTTTTAAAACAAGCGGTATCGGTAACGGTATATTTTCATGGTATTTTTGTGTGCTCTTAATGAGTACCTCTGATGGGCCAGGCTAAGATACTGCTGCATAGTCTTTGGAGGTGTACAAAGGAAAACTATGCACAGGATCTTCAGGAACAGAGACACCTTTGTACTAAAACAAAATATTGAAATTTACATACCTAGGTAGTAGTTGCAACGAGTATTATTTTACTACCCTAGGATCACTACATAAGTACAGGAATAAAAAGACCTCCTTCATTGTCTTTAAACCTGACTGTGTGGCAGTAAAGAAATGTCTTTTTTCTTATTTTAAAGACTGAATATCAATTAAAGCAGTCTTCTAATAGTTACTGTTTCGTACCCTTCACCGCCAGTAACAACTAAGAGTTAATCACAGATACACAATATACACAGACATACAATTTTGATGGATTTTTGCAAATCCAAATCCATCAAAATTGGATGTACTGTAGCCGTCAGTGTCTTTTGTATGTTTTTTGTCATCAATGTTATGGTTAATAACAACAATATTAATTACCTGCTGAATATTTATGATATCCATTAATTCTCGCAATGGCCCAGGAATGGGATTTGTGCGATGGTGTGAGGATCCAGGTTGTGCATACGAATGATCTGACCGGCGTTGATTGTTTCTGAAAAAATATTATTATAAATATGTTAAATATTTATAATATTATTGAACATATTTATAATATTAATATAAAAATGGTAAACCCTCCATATTGCTGCCCAAGATACAGGCTTGCCTAGTTTGGGGCCAATGTTAAATCTCTGTACTTAATCCTTTTGCAATAAAGTTTTATTATTATTATTCCGTTTATTTATTTTCATAAATACATTTTTAAATATTTTTATAAAAAACATAAAAAAATATAAAAATAGTAGTCCGCCGGTATCGGGAGCAGGGTCCCAGCTACCGGTGGTTAGGGCTCCAGAGACAGGATCCTTCTCACGATACGAGCCGTATCGAGGAGTACTGCCTTCTGAATCAGGCCTTTGATCCAACCGCCTAACGAGAGCTTTGAGAGATGTTGATCGAAGCTTTCGGCCATCAGGCCATTCGCCGATACGACAATCGGCACAATGATAGCTGAGCTCACATTCCACTGGTCAACAACCTCGTGAGCTAAGTCGAGATATTTAATTTGTGTCTCTTTCTCAGCTTTCACGAGGTTCTCGTCATGTGGAATGGTAACATCGATAATCATTGTGCGGCGCGCTAATCGATCTATCACCACTATATCAGTCTTATTGGCGACAATAGTCCTGTCAGTAATGATAGACCGATCCCAGTACAACGTGACTTGGTCATTTTCGAGAACTGGGTCGGGCGCATACTGTAATACGGTACCTCAGTGTCCACAAGTTTATATTTTAAAGCAAGTTGCTGGTGAATAATCCTGGCTACTTGGTTATGCCTGTGCAAGTACTCGCCGTTAGCCAGACGAGAACAACTAGAGATAATATGTCTGATGGATTCACCTGGACGGTGGCATGCCCGACACACGACAACCGTCCCGTCTTTCATAATATGTCTCAGGTAGTTATTCGTCAAGATAACTTCGTCCATAATTGCACTCATGAAACCTTTTTGTTTCCCCGAAAAGGTCACCAAAACGTAGCCAGGATACGGACGCTAAGAAGTCTACACCGGGCTGATGAAGAGGCCGGTAGAAGCGCCCGTGAAGCTCCTTGCTTGGCCATACCTCCTTGCGGTCATCGGTAGTAAGTACTACAGGTTTGCGCCAGTTCTCTTTAGCCATGGAGAGCGGGGTGAGCCCCTTGTCTACAGCGACCACATCACGGTGCATACCCATTTCAGCTTAAAAAAAATATTCCCTGAGACTGCAGACCTCGCGGTTGTGGAGGGTCTTCGCATTTAAAAAGCCTCGACCCCCGCACTTCCGCGGGATGTACAGTCTCAGCACCGATGAACGTGGGTGATGCATCCGATTTGTGGTCAGTAGTGTACAGACCCTCCTATTCAGGGCGTCGAGGTCAGTCTGAGTCCATTTGAGTATGCCAAAAGAGTACATCAAAACCGGCATGACCCAATCGTTGAAGGCACGCACTTTGTTTCCACCTGAAAGAAGACTAAGTAATATCTTCTTCAGGCGACCGAAGAAGCGCTCCTTCAACAATTGCTTCATGTCAGCAACGTTGATGCCTAATGTTTCCGACATACCCAAATATTTATAGCTTTCGGATGAGGAGAGATCCGAAGGAGTTCATCTTTCAGATTCCATACACCTTAGATACCTGTATCTAAGGTGTATGGAATCTGAAAGATGAATTCCTCCGGATTCCACAATCTCACCTCGCTTTACATGCATGACTGCACATTTGTCCACACCAAATTCCATCTTGATGGCGCTACAGAAAGTTTCAGTTACCTTCAGTAGCTCCATCAGACGCAATTTGTTGGGGGCAAAGAGTTTCAAGTCATCCATGTAGAGGAGGTGATATATGACCTGACCACCATTCCTCAACCGATAACCTAGACCTGAATCCTCCGGTAGTGTGCATAGAGGGTTCAGGGCTAAGCAGAAGCAAAGTGGACTCAAACTGTCACCCTGAAATATTCCCCGATTAATCCATACAGGCTCATCATTCCCCTGGATCTGTCGACATCCTGGATAGCGAAGAAACGTCTTCCATTGCCCCATACACGATTCAAGGAAGGTGCGTAGAGTTGCATCCATCTTGTACAACTCCAGCACCCTCATGAGCCATGTAGGTGGCACCGAGTCGTAGGCCTTCTTATAATCTATCCAGCATGTCGACAGATCCTTCCGGGATCGACGAACCTGTTGGCTAATGGCCATGTCGATGAGGAGTAGCTCCTTAGTACCGCGGGACCCGTTTCTACATCCATTTCGAGAGCCAGACATAATCATATTACTACCAATGTGCTTATTAATTTTCGCTCTCAGAATGGATGTACAAAGTTTATAGATCGTCGACAATCACGTGATTGGTCTATAATTCTTGGGTTCCGTGGGACTACCTGACTTATGGAGCAGGTGGGTAACGCCTGTTAGAAACTGCGGTAGCGACCCAGACTCTAAGGATAGGCAGACTCTCAGATGCCAGGCAAATGTGTGAACTAATTAGCCATTTCAACCAAAAGTTGTGCAATCCGTCCGGTCCCGGAGATTTCAAGTTCGGTAACGGACGGACCGCTCTGGCAACGTCTAATGGCGTAATTAGGACTGCTCCCATTTCTGGTATGGTTTCACACACTCGCTCGAGCACTCGTATCCAGCCAGCCTTAGCGTGACAGACGGGTACCGACCAGATGTTGCGCCAGAATGTTCTCGTGGCGGCAACATCCGGGCAGCAAGCTCTGTACACCCACCTCTCATCGCTCTGGAACATGCGATTTTGTGTGTATCGATCAACCCGTCGCTTATACCGCCGAATACGGCTCGCCCATGCACAAACTTTCTGCTTCAGGAAGTCGATGCGCTCTGTGACACGGGATATGTATTCTCGAGGGCTGATTCCAGTCCCCGAGAATGCCCGTCATACAAAGCGCATCACTCGTGGTCGTGTATTGCCTTCCCTGAAGCAGTATGGTTTGCCGATAAGTACCCTGGTCGCATCGATACGACGCTCGATCCTGAACTGCCAGGCTGGTACAGCTGGTTTTGGTCGAGTAACTCCGTCATAGTTGGGAAACTTGACGTTGGCTAAACGACATGCCGCAACAGTCGCACAATACAGGATTGAGTGTGTATCAACGAGATCCTTGCTGCTCTCGAACACATTCTTCAGCTGCGAGTCGAGGGCACATATCACGCCCTATTTTTTTTTTGTGAATAGGTAGGCGTGGTAATCGGGGTCTAAGTTCGATCGAAGTGGATCCATACTCGCGAAACGCATCCTCCAGTGCGCTCCTCAATCGGGCGTTGCACTGGCTACTTACTGTGGTAACCCTATCATCGTCTTCTTCAACACCATGATTGGACCACGGCGGGACTGCATCAATGGTTGAAGCTTGTACCGCGGTCTGTGCCGGGCCAATTATAAAACAAATACAATTAAATACAAACACAATACAATTGATGATGATGATTTATACCATTTTTATTCAGTAAGTACAAACTGCAGTGGAGCCTATCATTGTTGTTGCATATGGCATTTTGATCAACATACAACTTTACAAATCTACTAATGAATGTAAAATGTACTAAAAATAAAAAAAAAACGTTAGAGTACATTAATAAGTTGTTTACCTTTAGTATACCTACCTACCTAAACCAACAGAGTATACAAATAATATTAATAATGAAGATAAATTATAGAAATTACCTCCACCTGTTCAGTGTCAGGCACGGCATATTTGTTCTGCTTCTTCCCAGCGAAATCGGTAAATAATAATAATATAATAATAATATTTTTTCACTCCTCTTGCTCAAAAAGACCGTCATTGTGGCGTACCAGAGCGAAGAAAAAATAGCAATTCTTCCTCTAGGGGATTTTTTTTTTTAATTTTTGTTTGTCAAATAACAATGAGCCTACAAAAACGAAAAAGTCTTTAGTCATAAGTAGAATAATCATGAATATAGACTCGACTTATAAAAAAAGAACTTCATTTTATTTTTGAAAATGGAACTAAAATCGGCGATCTCTTTGGTAGAATGGGTACGTATTACCATACCGAAATTCAAAATACCTATTTTAAAATACCTATGGACGAAATCCCGAAAAATTAAACGCCGAATGATTGTTTGGTCGAAAGTTTGAAATACCGAAAGTTCGTTTGCCCGAAAGCTTAAAATCCCGAAGATCCATATCCCGAAGCTTAAAATCCCGAAGATCCATATCCCGAAGCTTAAAATCCCGAAGATCCCTATCCTGAAGTTCAAAATCAATATGTTATGCTACAAAATTTAGTGACAAAAACGAAACGCTGCAAAACCGACTTCACGCAGTCTTGTCTGCCCAACCTCTAGAGTGTAATTTAAACCCGCGTAGGCGCGGAGGCGTAAGGCGGTCCGCGAGCTGAGGAGCAGGTTGTTTGAAGGCCCGCCGCCGCGGCTGAGGTGCTGCGGTGGTGAGCGTTAAAACCATCTGCGACGATAAGCTCGCGTGGGGCCGCCTAAACCCCGCAGCACCGGAGCCTTGACAGGAACAATGCTTGCTGCATGTTGCATGCCTGCTTGTATGTTGCATGCTTGTTTGCCTGCTTGCATGCTGCATGCTTGCTTGCATGCTGCATGCCTGCTTGCACGCTGCATGCCTGCTTGCATGTTGCATCCTTTCCCATGTATAATCCCCAGTAGTATAATTCCCGGATAATTAGAAAATGGTGAAAAAAATCTGCGAGCTACTTGGAAGTAGCGTTCGCCGGCCGCTGCCGCGGCACCGCTCGCTTCGCTCGCTCGGCTCACGCGCGGTTGGTCACTGTTCTAACCTTTTTTTTTTTTTTTGTTTCCGGGGTGGAAAATCCTCATGGATGTCCGCCGCCCTGGGGCGGGCGGCGGGGTCTGTCAGACTCTTACTGACTAAAAACCACCCCGGTGTTCCATCTCACACCTACGCCGGGGGTCGCGGGAACGTACGATCCTTCCGCAACCCCCGACTGGTGCCGGCCCGCCACTGCGGGCCTCTTCGGGTCTGGGGTGGGGAGTGAGGTGTTTGACTCCCCCCGTGAAGCCTAAGAGGGGCGCGCGTGGAACACTACGCGCCGCCACCTCGGGTCCTGGTGTGTGGGTAGCGACGGACGTCCCCGTGTCCGTCGCCCCTGGACCCATTTAGGGGGGCTGGAAGAGGGCGTTGTCCGCCCTCCGCCGACGCCCGGTGCGCCTTCTGCGGGCCGGGTGAGTGGATGAGATCTCCCTCTCCCTTTCCGCAGCCTCCTTCTGCGAGACGACTGTTTCGCAGAAGGAGACCACCGCGTCCCAGGACTCGGCGCTGCTGACCATCGATTCGACTACGGCCAGCAGCGACAAGTCACTGCCTACTTCTGAGATGAGGGCACGGCGCGGCTCCTCCCAAGCGGCACACTCTGCCAGCGTATGCCACGCCGTGTCCTCCCGGCAGTCGACGCAGTGGTGACACCGGGCGTCCGGCTCCCTGTTTATGCGACACAGGTACTTCCCGAAGCAACCATGCCCCGAGAGCACCTGCGTCGCCCGAAACGACAGGGAGCCGTGCCTCCTCCCAAGCCAACGCTCGAGCACCGGCCGGACCGCCTCGATGGTGACGAGGCCGGCGGTAGGGCGTGAAAGCCTGTCCCGCCATTCCGCCACCAGGACCTCGCGAAGCTGAGACCGACGCAGCTCCATGTGTCGCTGCATCGGTCCCTCGCCTCGCGCCCTCGCTTCCTCGCGCCACTGATACAATGACGCGAGTACTTTTGCCTCAAGGTCCCAGGGCGGGGATCCGGCCAGTACGCAGCCCGCCTCGTAAGAGATCGTGCGATACCCCCTGATGACTCTGACGGCCATCGCCCTCTGCGGCTTTCGCAAAACAGCGATGCTGCCGGCCGTCAGGTCAGAGGCCCACACCGGCACTGTTCTAACCTTTTTTTTTTTTTTTTTTACGGGGGGAAATCCTCATGGACTACCTCCGCCTGGGGAAAAGGCGGAGGGGCGTGCCGGACTCTTACCGGCTAAAACCACCCCGGTGTCTCCTCGCACGTGCGCGCGGGGCCGCGGGAATCTAAATTCTTCCGCAGCCCCACACTAGTGCTGGCCCGGTCTGTCCGGGCCTCGTCTCCTGCACGGGGTAGTGAGGTGTTTAACTACCCCGTGCATCGCCTCAGAGGCGCGCGCCGACACCCGCGCGCGCCTTCGCCTCGGGTCCATCAAATAGGGGGCGAGGACTTCCCCAAGTCCCACGCCCCTGGACCCATTCATGGGGGCCGGAAAAGGGCGTTGTCCGCCCTTCTCCTGCGCCCGGTGCGCCTTCTGCGGCCGGGGAAGGGAGTCGAGATCTCCCTCTCCCGTTCCGCAGTTTCCTTCTGCGACATCACGTCCTCGCAGAAGGAAACCACCGCGTCCCACGACTCTGCGCTACCGACCATCCTCCGCACTACGGTCGGCAGCGACAGATCGCCTCCTACTTCATTTGTGAGGACACAGCGCTGCTCCTCCCAAGCTACACACTCGGCGAGCGTGTGTTGCGCCGTGTCCTCCCCGCAATGGACGCAATGGTGGCACCGAGCGTCCGGCTCCCTGTTTATGCGGCACAGGTACTTGCCGAAGCAGCCGTGCCCCGACAGCACCTGCGTCACCCTAAACGACAGGGAGCCGTGCCTTCTCCCGAGCCAGTCGTCGAGTACTGGCCGGATTGCCTCGACGGTAGCGAGGCCGGCGGTAGGGCGCAGAAGCCTTTGCCGCCATTCCGCCACCAAGACCTGACGGAGCTCTTCTCGGCGCAGCGCGATCTGCCGCTGCACCGGCCTCGAGCCCCGTGCCCGCTCTTCCTCGCGCCATCGATGTAATGACGCGAGTACTTTCGCCTCTAGGTCCCAGGGCGGAGATCCGGCCAGGACACAAGCCGCCTCGTAGGAAATCGTGCGGTACCCGCGGGCGACTCTGACGGCCATCGCCCTCTGCGGTTTGCGCAGAATGGCGAGAGTGCCGGCCGTCATGTCCATCGCCCACACAGGGGCCCCATACAGGGCCATGGACCGCACGATTCCCACGTACAACCGCCTACAGGCGGCGCTCGGGCCCCCCAAGTTAGGAAGCAACGTTGAAAGCGCGCCCGCTGCACCCATCAGCTTCGGTGCCAGCCGCCGGAAGTGGGGCCCGAATTCCCATCGGCTGTCGAGCACCAATCCCAGATACTTCATGGTGGACTCGACAGCTATCCGGGCCCCGCTGACCACGATGTGTGATCCCGGCGCCGGCGCACGTCGGGGGCCATGAAACACCATGGCCTCCGACTTGTTTAGGGCCACCTCCAAGCCCAGGCGCCGGATGCGGTTCACCACCTGTGACACCGCAGCCGTGGCTATCAACGTCGCTTCCCTGTACGAACTCCCCCGGGCAGCGACAAGCGTGTCGTCCGCATAACACGTCAAGTCGGCGCCCGACGGGAGCTCGCCTCTCAGCACCCAGTCGTAGCCGATGTTCCACAGGAGCGGTCCCAAGACCGATCCCTGTGGAACACCGCACGACATGAGGTGCCGACCGGCACCGTCACGTCCCCGATAGGTGACGCATCTATCCTCCAGATAAGCCCCTACCGTACGGCGGAGGTAGGGAGGCACGCGATGGTATTTCAGAGCCTCCCGAATACAACTCCAGGGTAGGGTGTTGAATGCGTTGGAGATGTCTAAAGACACCGCCAGCACCACCCCACCCTGGGACACCGTCTCCTCCGCCAGGGCCCTCACGCGCATGATGGCGTCTATGGTGGAGCGCCCCCGACGAAAACCGAATTGGTGGTCGTCCAGGTCCGGCCCCTCCCTGCACAAGTGGCTGACGAGGCGATCTGCGACAATGCGCTCAAAAAGTTTGCCCGCCTCGTCGAGCAGCACTATGGGCCGATACGCGGACGGGGAGTCCGCGGGGCGCCCCTCCTTCCTGAGCAGGACTAGCCTCCCCTCCTTCCACACACTGGGAAACTGACCCTGCTCGATACATGCCGTGAAAAGCCCCCTCAGCTGGGGCTCTAGCTCCTTCAGAGCCAGGACGAGAGCTCGACCAGGAACTCCGTCGGGTCCGGGCGCTGTGTTCTTAGCCCGGAGTCGCGACACGGCCGCTCTCATCTCTGCTTGCGTCACCTCGGGGACATCGGTGCCCTCCTCTTCTGGAGAGTCTGTGGCTGAGGGCGAAGCCATCGCCGGTGGAACGTGTCCCGCTCGCTCAGGGAAGAGGGCCGATACCACCGCCTCTAGCAACTGGGGTTCCATACTTTGCGTCAGTGGAGGCGCCCAGGGACGCAACTTGCCCCGTACCCAACGGTAGGGGCGCCCCCATGGATCCCGATCTAAGGACCCCAGCAGCTCCTCCCTGGCACGCGACTTAGAGTCGCCGATGGCCAGCCACAGAGTCTCCTTAGACGCGCGGTACACCTCATACAGCGCGTCTTCCTCGACGGAATCCCGTCGACGTCGTCTCCGGTATCGCGTGTACTGGCGGCGAGCCGCAACGCACTCAACGCGCAGCCGCGCGATCTCGTCCGTCCACCAGTACACCTGGCGCCTTGCGGACTGTTGGCGGACACGGGGCATGGACGCGTCGCAAATCTGCGTCATCGCCCCGCGAAACCACAGTGCCACCGATTCGACGTCGACGGGGCCGTCCGTCGTCGACTCCCAAATCCAGGACTGGACTAAGGCAGCTTCCTCGAGTAGTTCCTTGTCGATGCGCTTAAGCGCCCAACGCGGGCCGTCGTTAATCGGGGTTGTTGGGTGGCGGCCGCTCGCGGTCTGGGCAGAGACGTCGAACCGGATATATCGATGGTCCGACAGCGTCTCCACCCCCACGGCGACTCGCCAGTCGCGGACTCGGCTGGCGACAGAGGGGCTAGCGAGCGAGACGTCCACTATCGACCCGCCCCGCTGCCGCACGCACGTGTATTCCGAACCCCGATTCAGGACGACCAGACCAGTCGTCACCGCCCACTCTTCTAGCACCTCGCCCCGAGGGTCAGTGACCGGAGATCCCCACGCCGATGACTTGGCGTTGAGATCCCCGAGCACCAGAACGGGACGAGGGTAATAGCGGCCTACGACGGCGCCCAACTCGACAAGGAAACCCTCAAAGTCGGCGAGACTCTTGTTGGGGGAGAAATACGCCCCCACAATGACGATGCCGCCCGAGACCGCAGCAACCCAGCCGCGGCCTCGAGACGGGTCGATCAGAGTCTCGCCAATAATGGCCACCAAACCGTCAGCGCACCCCAGCCAGTTGCCACGGGCGGGGATGAAGTACGGTTCGGCGACCACAGCCACGTGGATCGACCACTCTGCCATGCTCTGGAGTAAAAGATCCTGAGCTCTGGCACAGTGGTTGATGTTGCCCTGTAGGAAATGGAATTGTGCCATTATTGACATTCCATTCCCTCGGCAACGGTCCTGGGCCGGGAGTCGACCATGGAGCTACTAGCCTGCGGGGGCGGCGAGGTTTCCCCGGCAGGTTTAGAGCTCCTCTTCTTCTTCTTGGCCTTGCTGGCAGGCGCGCCACAGGCCCTTCCGCCCACTTTGTGTCCCGCTGGCTTCCCTGCAGCCGAACATAAGCTGCAGTTGAGCGCCGCGGAACACTGGGCCGCCTTGTGGCCGGGCTGACCGCAGCGATAACAGAGTTCACTACGGTCAACCTCAGCGGTGCACTTTGCCCGGACGTGGCCCTTCTCCAGGCACCGGAAGCACCGCAAAGCCCGGGGCTGCAGGAGTTTCACCCTCGCTGCAACCCAGCCAACCAGCAATCTGCCGCTTAAGGCGATCTTGTTCGCCGACGCCACAGGGCACCGAACCCAGACCACGCCGAGTCCGGTGGCGTCGGTGCGTATATCGCCGGCCCGCACCTTGTCCGGCTGACACTCTCCGCTTTGGGCAACGGCTGCCACCACCTCTTCAGAGGTCACGGAGTCGTCCAGACCAGCAATCCGCACCTCTGCGGTTTTCATTGGCCTGGAGACCCGGACGTCCTCAGGGCTGAGGACCTCCCTCATCTTGGCGGCCAGAGCGTCCGCCTTTCCGGCACTTCCACTCGCAGCACCAGCCACCTCGAAGAGCCGCGCACCCGTGGCAGCCTGCCTGAGGGTGACGGACTGAAGACCAAGATCTGATAATTTGATCTTGGCCTTGGCCTCGGCAATGACCGACTGGTACGTTACTCCGCGCTCCGCAGCTCCGGGCTGTAGCGTGAGCGTCACAGCTTCGGAACGCGGAGCACGTATCGCCGGTCCTTTGCGACCGCCTTTGGCAGTCCGCCGCTCAGGCTGCGCAACCGCCTTTGCGGTTCGGCCGGGGGCGCGCGCTGTTGCTGAGGCCGCCTTGGCGGCTTTGCGGGCCTTCTTGCGGCCCACGACTGTCGCCCAGGTCTCACCCTTAGACCCGACAGTCGTGGGCTGATCGCTCGATGGGGCTCCCTCCACGGGCTTTTTCACACCCTCCGCGGGCTTCCCCTTCCGAGGCGCAGGTCTCGGCAGCTCCTCAGTCCTCCGCCGTGTATCGGCCGCTAGGGGCGGACGGAGGATTTCCGCAGGGAGGCGCCGAGAAATCGCCTCCATACGAGCATTGACCATGCTCCCGCACTGAAGCATGCAGAGCCGGACAATGCGCTCGACCTCGTCGTCGGTGTGAGCGCTTGCCGGTCTCAATGCGGGAGCCGGGGCCACTACCGATGCGGCATCAGTGGACGTACGTCGCTGCTGCTGCTCGCTCAGTGCAGCGACTTGTCGCCGGAGGTCCTCCAAATCATTTCGGAGACGGTTGTTTTCCTCCTGCAACTTCGCGACCTCGTCTGAGGCCGTCCTGTTGAGGAGGATGCCAACCGCCTCCTTAATGTCCGCGGCAGCTTCCTTCAGACCGCGGGTGAACGTGCCCTTCAGGCTGCCGGATTTGGTGGCAACCTTCAGGACTAAGTCCACCCCGTCCAAGGCAAGCTGACTTAGGGCCACCGCAGATGGTTCCCCCCCTTCCGCCGCTAGAGCAGCGCGTCGCTCGCGTGCGCGTCGGGCCATTTCCGACACTTCGTCGGCCGCGACGGCTTTGCGCTGCTCTCTTCTGGTGGCGTTGAGCTCCGCCTTTGAGCTCCCTAGCGAGGCACAACTCTCGCCACCAGGGTCCTCGGTAGTGACCCCCATGTCACTCTCTGCTTCGCTGGCCGCCGGAGTATTGGGGCGCACGAACCTACCCTGTGCGTTCCTCCGCGGCCGTGAAGCACTCACCCCTCTCGAAGCCTGCCGACCTCTCCTCGTGGTCGGCAACTTCGGGGCCAGCGGGCCTTCCTCTTCTGAGGACAGACCTCCCACCTGAGCAGGGTCGCGTGGACGTTTCCTAACGGAAGACGGTCCACGCGGCCCTCCGTCAATATTTTGCACTGTTCTAACCTAACCTAACCTATTTCACCCAGTTCAATATGATGAATCCTACAATTTGCCTGCGACTAGATAATTAGACAATGGTGAAAACGTTGCCGCTCTTCGGGATTTCATCCATCGGTATTTCGTCCATTCGGGGTTTCATCCTTTCGGGCATTTGGACATCGGTATTTCATGTTTCGATATAACGGCTATCGGTATTTCAAACTTTCGGTATTTTGAACTTCGATGTTTCGGACGTCGGTATTTCAGTCATAGTTATTATGAAATGTCGGTATTGTAATATGTACCCGGTAGAATGCATGCAATGCGTTGCGGCTGCAGAAGAAAAAAACAAAAAAAAAAGACATTGGCGCGAAATCTTTATAATTTTTCTCTAATTGCAAATTGAATTGGTAGTGACCGTAATTAATTTTACAATAGTGAAAATGTCATCATCTAGTGAGAACGGAGACCCTAATTTGCAAATAGAAGAGAAAAGAAAAGAACCACTCAACATTCATCTTCACAGAGGACTGAAATAAAGTTACCGGGAAAAAACATCTCGTTAAATATCCAGAATTGTACTAAATTGTACATTTAATTTTTAATAAAATAAACTACATAAATTTCATATTGTATTGGATTGTTTTATTTTCTCGCAATCGTAGTGAAAAGTAGAGTGTAACACACGGCGCTAAAAACCCATTAAAACTCGGTTTCTATACAAAAAAAAAAAAAAAAAAAAAAAAAAAAAAAAACTACCTCGTATATAATGGGTCATTTTAGTTCCTTGTGTATCAATCTACTATTATTTGCATCATAAAAGTACAACCATTATAATAATGTAGTATCTATGATATTACGTTCCAATATAAACAGGTAGGTATCAGAACATTTTACATTACTTGTCTACGAGCAGAAGTGATCGCAATGCAGGTAGCGTTAAAATAAATTTAGTATATGCAAAGTTTACACACAATCGTTAGATTTTATCCTCTAAGACTTAATTATTATTTTCCTGGGAACTAGCATAAGCATAGTTAATAGCTACAGGCTCAAATAATCAGTTTAATTTTAGATTTGAATCATAAGATAATGTTTAACAAGTGATATGAGTGTGTGTGTGGGAGCGTGATTTTTTTAATATGGGTTTAGATGTTTGTAAGGTGTCGTGTGTGTTGTGTGTTG
The DNA here is from genome assembly GCA_937001585.2 of Brachylomia viminalis. Classification (NCBI taxonomy): domain Eukaryota; kingdom Metazoa; phylum Arthropoda; class Insecta; order Lepidoptera; family Noctuidae; genus Brachylomia; species Brachylomia viminalis. Next base: position 464,535 of record OW443307.2, on the reverse strand, counting down.
TTTGTTCGTAAGTGTGGATGTGTTTGTTTAAGTCAAGCTTTTCAACAGTTTCTCTAAAAATGTAAGGTACACAACATTCTGTGTTCAGCATACAACTTCAGCCGAAAGTCTACAGAAGACTAAGCTCCACAGGGAAACAGAATTTAGCCCACAATTTTCACAACTGAAAATAAATGAAAACTTGTTATAGCAATCGGTCCCATAACGAAATAGATTGTTAGGTTATTTTATGATTGATTAAGTGCTCTTACCGCTATGCATTTGTTAGCCCAGGTTTAGGGAATCGGTACAATTTGATGTGATGGTCGGCACGAGGTGAGCCTGAGACGTAAATGTTTCAAATGTGGGAACATTTGAAACATTTATAACATTTTAGACATAACCACGACAACGCCACTTTTAATTCAACACGGTTACAGAGGAGAACGTGTTCAACTTGACGTACACGCGGAACAAAGAAAAATGGTAAATCGCTAAACGTTTTGTTTTCAACAAAACCATAAACAAACAGTCGAACGTCGGTCGTAAACAACAAACGGCGGCCATTTGTAAGTGTAACGATCCAGTGTTGCCATACGATTGTAAAGTATGCTGATAGACCCAAATTAATAGGTCTGTCATCATTCTTTACAATTACTGGCAACACCTCAGTATCCCCAATAGGTATTGTTCTGTGCCCCATACAAAGTCGACTGAGCCTGGTCGCGACTGTCTGCATGCCGAGCGCATGCTGAGATCGAGGCGCGTAGGCATAGCTCGCGCTTCGATAATATTACCGTCGAGTGTGTCGCATAGTTTGCGGCTTTTTGCGTTTACAGCGATCCCCTCACAACGTGTACCACTACCTTACAACGTGTACCACTACCTCACAACGTGTACCACTACCTCACAACGTGTACCACTATCTTACAACGTGTACCACTAACTCACAACGTGTACCACTGCCTTACAATGTGTACCGCTACCTTACAATGTGTACCACTGCCTCACAACGTGTACCACTACCTCACAACGTGTACCACTATCTTACAACGTGTACCACTACCTCACAGCGTGTACTACTACCTTACAACGTGTACCACTAACTCATAACGTGTACCACTACCTTACAATGTGTACCGATACCTTACAATGTGTGCCGCTACCTCACAACGTGTACCACTACTCACAACGTGTACCACTACCTCACAACGTGTACCACTACCTTACAATGTGTACCGCTACCTCACAACGTGTACCACTACTTCACGACGTGTACCACTAACTCACAACGTGTACCACTACCTTATAATGTGTACCACTACCTTACAATGTGTACCACGACCTTACAATGTGTACCGCTACCTTACAATGTGTACCGCTACCTCACAACGTGTACCACTACTCCACAACGTGTACCACTACCTCGCAACGTGTACCACTACCTACAACCACATTACTCGTACGATTATTGCTACGACTGATGCGTCGCAAATCCAAGTAACCCCACGTTCGCACGGACGTAAAAATATCGAGGCGGGATATTATTGCACACTACGATCGTTGAGAATCTAACAGAGTGCATCCCAGTGCGTCGAAAAAACACACTGTGGGATTCTCAACTCTCGTCGCTATACGGAGTGCAGAAAATCCAGAGACTGAAAAAAAAATCGCGGCTGGAAAAAATCCTGGACGTGGGCTTATACTGAGTGTGACGAAGATTAGCGTCGCAGCAATTCATCTGCCAGTACTTCGTAAAGGCTTTATGTTACATGCGTGCGCTTGTCAAAAGCAATCTATCATGAAGCTTGCACGTTCACCTTAATAACCCGAGTGTGCCGAGGCTTCGCGATGAGCAGTCATCGTACGTAAGAAGTAGGTACGGACGGCGCAACGGGGCGTAAGCTCGTATGTGCCACGGAGCGTCAAGCGTGGGTAATGTGGTGGGTGATAAATCGCGTCACATGTCACATGTCGCCGTAATGCAGATAGCGCTGATGGGAAGCGACGCCGCGGAATGTGCCGCCTCGACAAGTGTTGGGACGCTATGCCAAAGGTGCGAGCAGCCATGTACCATACATGTTGTCGCACCAGTCTTCTTATAGTCTGTGTAGGTACTTTGTTATATCATAACAACAAAAAAAAAAGTTTATATCCTAATAGTAATCCTCACAATAATCTACCTGTTTATGTTTGTACGCCGCCGTTAAGGCAACACATGACTGTGCTATAGTTGTTTGTAACATCTCGCATGCCACGTGTGTGTTCAGGACAAATAAATGATCTATTCTACACTATTCTACAACCATACATGTGGTCGCACCAGTCTTCGTATACAGTCTGCATGGGCCTATGGCCACACAGTCATGTTACATTAAGAGCGTTTATACCTTAAAAGTGGCAACGTCGCAATTTAGTGTCATATTTCGTGGTTTTCATTTTTTATCATTTAATCGGAGCTATATTTAAAAAATCTGTTTAATAAACTTTTTAGAATTGCGTGAAAGTGTTTAAAAAGTAAGTAACCGTAATGCTTAGGTACAGTTATTTTACAATGAAAATAACGCCCTGCAAGTTTCCAATGTATTATTTGCATATAAATAGAACTGTGAACGCAACGATTTCTTACCTTTTACACAGTTTTCACATAATTCAAAAAAGTTAATTAAACAGATTTTTAAAATATAGCTCCGATTAAATGATAAAAATTGAAAACCACGAAATATGACACTAAATTGCGACGTTGCCACTCATAAGGTATAAACGCTCTCAAGTTCGTTATCTATCCGAAACAAATCTTTACTGAGAGGAATTAATGTAAGTTTGTTCGAGGTAAACTAAGCCTATTTTAGGAACTGTGGTCAACTGTTGGAGATAACATTCTCCGAATTTCAGATGGTGAAAATTCAGAATAGCTTTATCGTTGTCAATTAGTTGGAAAAAGAAAATATTTAGTTTACAGTTTCATCAGTAGATGTTAAAATCTCTGGTGAGTACAGATATTTATAAAGCATCACGTCTGCTTATATCTCCCTATCTCTCGGATTAGAAGGAAGTCTGTGTGATCGGATGTGAATATAAGACGCGATAAGATTACCATAAGACGTCGGAGGAGATCGATAGCGGCAGATATGCTAATATGCGGCTATATATACGAGGAGGTCATTCATTCGATACGCGCGCAACGCTCCGCCGAGTCTACCGTGAAGTCTTCGCACCGGCCAGTGTGAAGCGACACATGTCGTGTCCCCTGCGGTCTGCGGCCGGTACTGTGTAGCCCTCGCTGTAGTCACTCTGTAGACAATTACAGTCGTTAGACGCAGTCGTTTGGCTCATGTGCTCTCCGACTATAAAGAAACAAATACGCTGATGGCGCTGATAACGACAAAAAAGGGAATGCATAAAATTGCCATCGCAGCTCTCTGTTCAGCTTGAATGCACATAGATTGCGGTTTATATTACCTCGTCGTCGTAGGCGGCGGCGGCGCTCGTATGTAAAGGAGCCGCACTCGGCACACTGCACGAGTGAGGCCGCGGGTACATGCTGTAAGTAATCACTCGACGTCAGTTCCGCGTTCAACGATTGGTTCGATTTTTCGAGATCGTTTACTGCAGATGTTTATTGTTTCCTCGACCCTTGGCGGCCCTCGAGTGAAGTAACGTGAGTATACCGTACTTACTTCAGAAGTAAAATATTGAACAGTTGCAAAAATATTGATAGGTTTAGAGCGCGGTATTCGAAAACATTGTGTTACCGCCGACCGGCGAGCACACCACGCAGGGTGTGCAACTGTGCACCGCATGTGCGAGCAGTGAGCCTGTGCAGAGCCACATATGGCGGGTATTATTCATTGGCTTCATTCTGCTGAGCGCTTCCTTACCGAGAATGTGAGCGTAACGAATGGGATCCCTGTATTATGAGTTCAAAGGAACACTTTTGAACGCGAATGTACTGTTTCTTGTAAAGCCTCTGGATTAAATGTAGACGAGCCGCCAAACGATGAGTGCGCCTCATCATAAGTTTAAGCTTCGCTGTGATTTGGCTTCGACGCACGACATTGACACAGTGAATTTATAAGAGATTAGCATTCACTTCGTAAAATACAGCATGTTGCATTCTACAAAGACAGCAATATCTGAACACAAAATCCAATAAGCCCCTGCGGCCTGCACGCCCGGCTCGCTCCGCCACGCACCTAGAGTGAAACGCAGGCGCCTGCAGAGCAGCCAACAGTGTTAAGTCTTAGTACAGTACAGTGATTATCGAAGTCATTAAGCAGATAGGTAGTTAGGTTAGGTCCATGCTTTCTTTTGTACGAGCGGCCGTAATGAAGTAACTATAACTCGCTCTCATCAATTTATGTCAACAGCAGCCGGCGGGGGGCGGGGGCGGGGGATTGGGGGGTGGAGCCGCGGGTGAAACGCCGCGTCATCACGCGATTGTTGGTTGCGCGCGAACAACGGAGCGAGCATTGTGCGCGATTGTACCAGATACAGATGAGATCGTGTTTAGATAGGTACGTTTGATAAATAACTTAGTAATAACCTCCCTAAGATCATAAACGAACCATGTGTATTATTTGCAGACGACATATCCCTACTTACCTCATGTCAAAACAACAGCAACATAAATGATAAGCTAAACTCCCTTCTCTCCCTAGCCGCTGAGTGGATGGACAACCACAACCTAGAAATTAACTTTTCAAAAACTAAATTAATTACCTTCCACCCCCACCAAAAAGCCCCATTAAAATTAAATCTAACCTTCAAAGACACTAAAATAGAACAAGTTAACGAATTCACCCTTCTCGGTTTATCTATTGACACGCACATAAATTGGAAATCTCACATTCAGAAAACTAGAGCAAAACTCTCCAAATTCACTTACGCCTTACGCGAAATAAAAAAAACTACCGATTTTAAAACTGCGCTTGTAGCATACTATGAGTATGCCCAATCACGACTAAGTTATGGAGCTATATTGTGGGGTAACAGCACAGATTCCCATACTATTTTTATCCAGCAAAAGAAACTTATCCGAATACTCACAAATATAGAACCGACAGACAGCTGCAAACCTTATTTTAAACAACATAAAGTCCTAACACTTACCTGCTTGTATATTCTAGAACTATGTAAATTTGTCAAAAACAACCCTACACTCTATACAAAATGCGAGGAAACACGAACGAAATACACATTACGGAACATAAATAAAAACAAATTAAATAAGCCACCATCTCGACTCAAAATCCACTCCACGAGCCCTTTAGTTATGTCTATAAAAATGTATAATAATTTACCAAAAACTTAGTTTAATACCCACTTAATGAAAGGAGATAATATAGCCCTCTCTTCCGCTCTTCTAATTTTTGCTGTGCCCGACAGGGTCCATGTTGTACTTTCCTGTTCTGTTATATAACACCTTATTGTAAACATATGGTATGCAATAAAATATTGAATTGAATTGAATTAATTATAGAGCAATCGACTCGCTTGTGATGACACTGGCCGACGTCTGATCGTTGTGATCACACTGGCCGACGTCTGATCGTTGTGATCACACTGGCCGACGTCTGATCGTTGTGATCACACTGGCCGACGTCTGATCGTTGTGATCACACTGGCCGACGTCTGATCGTTGTGATCACACTGGCCGATGTCTGATCGTTGTGATCACACTGGCCGACGTCTGATCGTTGTGATCACACTGGCCGACGTCTGCTCGTTGTGATCACACTGGCCGACGTCTGATCGTTGTGATCACACTGGCCGACGTCTGATCGTTGTGATCACACTGGCCGATGTCTGATCGTTGTGATCACACTGGCCGACGTCTGATCGTTGTGATCACACTGGCCGATGCCCAATCGTTGTGATCACACTGGCCGACTCTGATCGTTGTGATCACACTGGCCGATGTCTGATCGTTGTGATCACACTGGCCGACGTCTGCTCGTTGTGATCACACTGGCCGACGTCTGATCGCGCCAGATAGCTCACATTTTACATATTTCTCTACAATCTTTTGCGTTGCTTTGATGCATTGTGTATTGTGAAGATTGAACGGTACAGCTAGGGTAGTCAAGTTTTTTTATATCAAATATATTATTTTTGAAGCCATTGGCTTTAAAGATATTATAGTAGATGCCGAAAAAATAAACAAAAATACTTATAGTAGGCATGAACATAATTAAATGCATGTTTTTGCTACTTTGAAGGCTCAAAGTATTAATAGTTTTTTTATGTCTCATAGCTATTATTAAACTCTAAATATAAATTATAGTTACAAAATACCTTTATTTCACTTTTTATGAGATTAATACTGGCTCTATTGCGCTCGTCTCGCCTTATGTATTCATCAGTAGCAGTATCATAAGTGCCCATGTAGGTTTATGTGACATAAAATATTTTGATTGGGTTTGATCTGATCACTGAATATACGCTCAGTTAAAACTGAAGTTGCTGGTATACAAAGAAGAAATGATAATATAAGACAACTCATAATCACGGAGAAACACTTGTTGCCATTTTTCAGCAGTAGTGTCAGAAATAGCATTAGCCAGAATTTTATTAAACTGATTTATTTCTGAATACCAAAAACAGATTAAGGCTGCGTTTCTTTTTACACTTATTTTAATAAAATAATGTTTTAAATATATTCTTCGAAAATATAGTAGTTTCGCCTACTATATATATTTTTTTTAAATATAGTATTTAGAACTCTTAAAGTAGGATTCTATATATATTAATATATAGTAGGTTTGGTAACCCTAGGTACAGCTGACTACAGCTTGGCGTCGAGGCTTTCCAATAAATAGGGGTACTTATAGAAATGGTTTGTGTGAGTGAACTGATGCAATCTATACCTAGTAGGTATATTTAATGTAAAGTCTAAGTGTTCTTTAATAATCTCACCGTGGTAATTTAGGTGAAGTGAGCTGTCAGTCCACCTCCACCAGACGCCGCCAGGTATTCACAACTCACTTCAAGCTGAGTGTGAGCTCACTTCACCTAAGTTTTCATCAAGAGATTTTTACAGGATAGATCGAGTGTGTGAGCAGTGTGCGAACTGTGGCGCTGTGACGCCGCTAATTATAAGAAAACCACTTCACTAGCACCACATCCAGTTATTAGTTAAGAAAGTTGAATTAGCATAAGGTTGGAGCACAGCACTAATAGCCGATAAATAACAGTAATACTACAGATAAGCGAGATATTATTGTAACAAAGTTTGTAATGATCTCGTGGAGCCTGTGTGTGTGTGTGTGAGCCATCACAGCCCACATCGCGACGCGACGTCATGCGGACAGACAGACGGACTGAGTGCGGCGCGCCTGCCCTAAGCTCTACAATACGACAGATACAAACTTATTTATTTATACTATAATTATATATTATAATAATTTATATTAGAAAATCTTTTTTATGTACCCAGGTGCCAGTGAGTTGTGAGAACGTGGATTTTAAAAATAGACACGCAGAATCGATTAGTTTGAACGATCATAATCGATTTATATAAGAATCCGAGTTTTAATTGATTATATAAAAATAATAGAAGTTTTTCTTCATAACGATTCGTCATGACAATAACTTTAAATTTTAATTAAATGCAATTTAGCTGAAGTATTAATTAACGAAACGAATATGTTCGCAAATAATGCAGCACGGATCTACCTGTTACTGAACCGATATTTTTATCCTTTATTTAGAAGAACCAGGTTCTTAATAATTAATTACAATGGAGCCCAGAAGACTAATAAGCAATCTTAATCTAACTAAATTGTTTACGTGATAATTATTTTAAAACTTAGAATAGTATTGATTGTACTCAATTCCGTTCCACTTTCTTAGAGTCTGATAATGATATAAACACATTGTTCGTGTGTTAGTATGCGTGTCGTGGTCACTATCATTCATTACTACACTTCTTACACTACACTTACTCAAATGGATTTGTTTGTTTTAGTCTTCGCACTATGTATATTAGTGTGGTCTAACAGCTGAATTGTTTCGATGTACACATGTCGGTGGAGTCGGTTTTCATGGGCCTCAGCAAATTTTTGGATCACGTTGGTGGGTTCCATTTTTGGGTAACGATGGAGGTAGCCATTTCTTATATAGGTACCAAGGCGCATTAACAATACTCCTGAGTACCTTATTCTGAAAAGTTTGTATCATTTTGATGTACATCCTCACAGCTGGATGTCATAAGTCCATATTGGCATAAGAATATGCTTATTATAATAAAATGTTGTTATGTATCGATAGCCAGGAATCCCGTCCAATCAACCAATACACGTTTTTAACACGCATGTCACGTTCCTGTCTTTTCTTTTTGACTTGCGCTTTCCAGCGCAGTTTCGCGTCAAGAGTTATGCCATGGCTGTATTTTCGTATGACACTTGTTGCCCATTTATTAAGATTGGAAGGTAATCACAATTCCTGTTTGGGAAATCAATGTGAAGTTACTTCTTATTCTTCTTATTTCAATTTGATTTGCCATTTTTCTGCCCAGTCATGAACTTTATTTACAGCGATTTGTACCTTTGTGATTGCTCCCGTATAGCATGCACCTGTACCCGCAATGGCAGTGTCGTCCGGAAAGCTTGCAATAGTATTATTTTCCAGCTCTGGTATATCATACGTGTACAACAGGTAGAGGACAGACCCCAGCACATTACCTTGAGGCACGCCAGCTTTAATCATGTTTTACTCTAAAAAGGCACCATCGTGCCTTACCCGAAACATTATAATTATCTGTAATGTGTGATTGCATGATATCGACAAAATAATTGGGCAGCATTCGTCTTAGCTTGTATATCAAAACCTTATGCCAAACTCCATCAAAAGCCTGTAATAAAAAAATAAAATAAATATCGTCTGACATTGCACACAGCACCATCTAGTTCCAAGTTAAGCACTTAACACTTGAGGCTTGTGTTATGGATACCAGATGGTTGATACACTACTTAAATACATTTTTTTTTTGTAAATACATACATATTATAAATATACATCCATGACTCGGGTACAAATGTCCATATTCATCATACAAACATTTGCCCCTGCCGGGATTCGAACCCAGGACCATTTGGTTTCGCTGACTACACTTAGCCACTGTAGCCACTACACCAAACGTGTCGTCAAAAAAACACACGGCCTGTGCCACATAAAACATACGGTGGAGCAGAATTTTTAATCTTCAAGCGTTCTCTCAGTGATGTTGGTAATTCTATGTACTTGGTCTACTGTTGAGTGTTTCTCTCTGAAACCAAACTTATGGTCAGGGATCAGGTTTCTCTAGTTTATATTTTTTTTATATATTTTATATAAGTAAAAATCAAATCAAAAATCAAAATCAAAAGTCATTTATTCAAATTAGGCTGAGAATCAGCGCTTTTTGAACGTCAATATCACATAAGACAGTCCCCCCAAAACGCCCACCCTTCACCACTTCCTAGTGCTTTAGCTGGGAAGAAGAAGTGGCGGAAAGTAGTATAGGCAACAGGAAAATGGGCCTATATGATGATGCTTCGTGAGGTGGTTTACCGGACTTTGTAATTAAGAATTACTTCAGCAACTTTCAACGGCTTAAAAACATGAATTAGCATGAATGCTTTGCGATTATGAGCTAATGCGTTGATGAGCCTAGTAACCTTAACGGTGCCTATACGCGGGAGATGTTTTAGGATTTCTCTCGTAATAAGGTAACACTCTGGGGATTTTTTTAGGCTAACGCGTTGAATTTTCTTTGCAACTTCTTTCGGGATCACAAGCTTAATTTTTTGATTGTGCAGAATATTGACAAACTGTAGGTTTTCTACAGACCCGCTATTTGGCTTTTGGCTCAAAGATTTCTTATAGGTGCAAATCATAGAGCTTTTTGCTCATTGCTTATGGCACACTTTCCGTTATCATCTCTGATAGGGCGAACTGGTGTAATTCCTTTTAAGGGACTTTGTCGCTTTCCAAAGAGAGTATTGCATTGTATGGTTGCTCCTTAACTGACTTATGTAGATTATTATAGAAAATCTTTTCGTAGGGTTATTTAGTAGAGTTTTATCTTGCGGGAATCTAGTTTACTGCCATCTTTTTCTTTGAGTTCTCTTATTCATATAATAGATTTAGTAATTCCTTTTTTTTATAAACTGTGGTGTGTTGTTCCATGCACGTTATTGCTAAACTTGTTTACTTTAGAATCGAGCTGATCTTTGCTTTTTACTGAAGGATTTGGGTCAATAATATTTTGTAGGTCTAAGCTAAAACTTTTCGGATCTGTAAACTTACTAATGTCAAAAAAAAAGGTGATAGTATTTTGTAATTAATTGTAATAATATCAGAGAGTGATCGGAGTTCATATGGTAACCCTCTTCTACACTCAGATAGTTCGTTGATATATTCTTGACAATGAAAATGTCTAAGGTCAGGTAGTTTCTGGTGGTCAGTCGGACAGTATATAGGTTCCAGTACTTATTACCTCACAGCGCATGTCTTTCACTGCACTTCGTAGCTGTCCTCCCTTAGTTGATGTTCATCTCGAACCCCAATGAGTGTTCTTAGGATTAAATTCACCGCCTAGTAAAAATCTCTGTCCAAGGAGTCTGAAGAAGTGTACATATTGAAGTTTGTTTATCGTGTGTCTTGGGGTACAGTATACGGCCGCTACTGTAACATTAAATTTATTTGTTTTAACGGATATCGCCACAGCTTGCGTGTCTGGCTCCTTGTATTTACACTGTTCGTAATGACAGATATTTTCCATAATAATAACCGCGCTACCTCCTCGGGCCGGACGGGCCGTGATGTTGGGGTGCAGCGGGTGATAAACCTTATAGCCTCTAAACTTTACAAAAGACTGTCTAGTGAAGTGCGTTTCAGAGATCACACATCAATATTTTCTGTGTTTATAAGACTACTTGAAACTCATGTTGGTGTGGCAGCAATCCGTTGAAATTCCACGCCATTATTTTTAGTGTGTTATTCATAATTATATAATATAATATTTTATATGTTATATATATATATATGAGATATAAAACTGCAGAACCACTCACTCGCTGACCCCATGACATGCCGTTTCTCGAAATGGGTGGAAGATGGGTTAGGGGTTTGTTTTGAGAAAATGTGTGGCAACACCAGGTGAGTAGAAGATTATATAATATAATAGGTAATATGAGACAACATCCACACAAGGTCTTCAGGTCCCGAACTAGGCAGAGCCTGTACTACGGTAACCTGATGACTGATACACATACTTATATACATAGACACACCCAGACACAGGTCAAACAGACATGTTCATGCACACAAATGTTTGACTTGTCCGGGGATCGAACCCGGGACTAGCGGCTCAGAAGGCAGGGTCGCTACCAACTGCGCCAACCGGTCAGTCAAAATTGGTTTTTATAGTGCTTGTGGCGGCCATCTACAACGCATCTGCAACGTCACGCAAAATCCTGCATCGCACAAGCAGAGTTTACCGCGCAACTAGCATAATTATACACGTGCGCCAAAATTCAACGATAAGCGGGCACCAGAGGGTGGACCTGCTCCTGACTACCCGAGAAAAAATTATGAAAAAACAAATCTATTCTTTTGGAAATTACAAAAAATACATTTCATCCTTCGAAAATTGACATATTGAAACACCATGTTGACCATGATGACGAATTCTTAATCATTTGCATCTCCTTGGCAACTAAACACCCTCTATAGTTGGCTGGGTGAGGTAAGCCACAGTGGACACACTTAGATTTTTCTTGTGCAGGTATGTTACATATAGATACAATGTAACTAATGAAGCCGTTTAGTATACAGAAAGTTAAAGTAATTTTTATATAAATATTATTAGGTTAAAAATTAGTTTCTGTACAGCTGTCATCTGAGACGTCACTCCAACGCCTTTAAAAGCGGTTGTCAACTGAGTCGCGCCCCTTTTTTCTTGTCAGCGCTCGCGCAGAGAGGTCGTTGGATTTAATCAGAGCTAAGTCTTTGTTTGGTGGTCATTTCCTTTTCATGTGCAAATGTTGCCTTTGTTTATTGTGTTTTGTTGAAGTTAATTGTGTCCTATTAAATAGTGCGTGATTATTTGTGTTAATTATTTAGTTCGCTATTTCAATATAAGTTAGGCCGAGTTGACAGTTGTTTCTTTTATTTAAATATCCTCTCCTGGTCCCTATGATCAGAAGTGGGATGCGCCCTAGTCCACTAAATTTGATATACTCTAGGAAACAATCAACTTATATCGTTGTTTTGAAAAATGCCTAAATCAAGATCGCGTAGTGTGTCCGAATCGAACTACCCACAGAAACTCATACATAAACGTAAACAGTATCGTTCCAGTTCTCGTTCTCGCGATTGGTCCCGTTCTCATTCTCACCGCGTTTCACGTTCGCGAGCTCATCCTAAGTCGCGTGAACGATTGAACCGAAATCTCGTAGTCGGGAAAGCTCCGTAAAACAGGCATTGCAAACGATCGTCTCGCGTTTGAATGCAATCGAGGAAAGTTCTGCAAGCGTACCTCAAACTCCACCGCGACCCGCTGGTCACAGCACGCCTCAAGATGTCAGTGTGCCCTCAACGACACAAACATTAACGGAGATACTAAACATGTTAAATCCTGCAAAGTTACATGGTTATTACGTATCCAATTTTGATCCCGCTATCCATGACATTGAGGTGTGGTGTGAAGAGGTGGAACGCGCTAAAGTATCGAACCATTGGAATGATTCCGAATGTCTTTCTCGAGTGTCTAAGTGCGTTAAAGGCGATGCAAAAACCTGGTTTAGTGAGTGGAATACCAATGACCGTTGCTGGTCTAATTTTAAATTGGAATTTAAACCGTACATGCCCCCCCAAACTCGACGATGCCAATATTTTGTTTGAGGTTATGAATTCTACTTCAGATAAATATTCGACTTAAGCCGGATATGCCCGGCGTTCGCTTATAAATACGGTTGCGTATCTGAGTAATGAGCTAATGGTGCAGATCGTAGTACGTGGTATTACCGACCCACATGTTCGTGCAGCGGCCGCGAATGCCGACTTAACAATTGATAATTTGGTAGGTATCGTTTTTAGCAATTTATGTCAAGGCATTTACCTAGAATGAGGCACGCGTGTCTTCCTCTAACACAACAAAAAAGCGCCATATTTCTTCTAGTGATAAATGCTTTTCTTGCGGTCAGACTGGACATAAAAGCTACAAGTGTCCGAAATCAGAAACCCCCAGAAGGTGCGGCAAAATCTTCGGAAAGTCTTTCAAAACCAACATGCTCGTTTTGTAAGAAGATTGGGCATAAGGAAGTAGACTGCTTTGCTAGACAGCGTTCTACGGCACGGAACGATAATCAAAGAAAAGGTAACCTGTGTAGGGAACTCGCGGGTAGTTCTAGTGGCAGTGATGTATCTACAGCTGTCGTTCAAGGTATTCCCGTAGATGTTCTGATAGAAAGCGGTGCGATTAATATTTCTTTGATCTCTTCAGACGTCGCAAAACTATTTTCCTGCCCGTGTAGGCCCACGTAAAGGGGTGAGCGATAGCGAAATAGTTTCTCGAGAATACGTGACTCGCACTATCGACTTCGAGTACATTTCCCTCGAAGTAGAATTTCTTCCATTCTTGCATGAATGCTCCAATTGTTATCGGCACGGATGTTCTTAAAAGGAACGAAATTGTTTACGTTCGTACAAAACACAAACAGTACTTGAGCCGTGCCCCAAATTAAGTTTTTCAATTATTACACGAAGTGCTTCAAACACTCATCGAAGCCGGCTTCTCAGTCGATATCCGAAACTGCTCGTTTCTAACCACCGAAGTAGAGTACCTAGGTCGCATCATATCGCATGGTCAGGTTAGGCCGAGTCAGCGCAAAATCTTAGCCTTGGTCAACGCCCCGGCCCCGACCAACGTTAAAAAAGTCCGGCAATTCTTGGGTTTAGCTGGGTACTTTCGACATTATGTCGAAGGATACGCAACGAAAACAGCAAGTATCTCGCATTTAACTAAAAAGGATGTAAAGTTCGAATGGGGACTGTTCGACACCTATTAAAGAGACTAACAAGTGAGCCCATACTTGCTATTTTCGATCCTAGCCTACCCACGGAGCTCCACACTGATGCTAGCAGTGCTGGATTTGGGGCCGTTCTAAGGCAAGTCCATATCGATGGCACTAAACGAGTGGTGGCTTATTTTAGTAAAGTTACACAAGGTGCTGAAAGTAGGTCCCACGGTAGGTAGGTAGTTGGAGATGCTGGCTGTTGTCAGGGCATTGCAGCATTTTAGACATTATTTGATTGGGTTAGAGTTCAAAATCATAATTGATTGCAACGCCCTGAAATCAACCGAGCGCAAAAAAATACTTGCTTCCTCGAGTGGCACGCCGGGGATTTACCTACAAGATTTCAACTTCACGATTGAGTATCGGAAAGGCGCACTAATGTCACATGCCGACTACTTAAGCAGGAATCCACTGGTGGCGCATGTAAGTCAGGTTGACAGACCTCGCAATTGGGCTCAGATTGCACAAAGTGCAGATAATGAGACCCAGGAGCTCATTCAAAAGTTAAGTGAGGGTAATCTGGATCCGCGGCGTTACGTCTGTCAACATGATGTCTTGTATTACCGTTTCTCGCCTATTGTGCTATATCCCCAAAGGCCACAGGTTAAGCCTGCTACGGATATATCACGATGAGCATGAACACATCGGGGTAGAGAAAACATTGGATCTTATCCTTAAGCATTTTTGGTTTCCCGGACTTAAAGCTTTTGTGTGCAAATATGTTTCCCATTGTCTTACTTGTATTTCCAAAAAACGTGTACCTCGAGCCCCCCATCACAACCCATAAAATCGGGAAAAATCTGACATTTCATTCAGCACTATACATGTCGACGCTTTGGGTCCTTTGCCAGAATCGAATGGTTACAAGTTTGTGCTAGTGTTGATCGATTTGTTCACAAAATTTAGTCTGCTTTACCCTATGAGTCGATCAGACGCAGAGGAATCACTGTTTGGTGTTCCAAAAATTGTAGTTTGCGACCGTGGTCGTATGTTTGAGGCATCTAGTTTTGTGAGTTTAGTTACCGAAATGGGCTGCAACATTCACTATATCACATCCGAGATGCATCATGCAAACGGCCAGGCGGAGCGTTATATACGCACTGTTTTGAACATGATTCGCATCGAGACGAGTAATAAAAATACTCGCTGGTCTGATTTGTTATGGAAACTTCAATTAGTTTTAAATATTACAAAACATAAAACCACGAAATCATCCGCTTTAAAGCTGTTAATTGGCGCTGAGGCGACCACACCTATAATTTGTGTGTTGGTGCGAGATTTGGCGCTGGAGGACGCTAACCCAAATCACGAGGCTTGGCGTGAGACATGCAGGAGCCACGCGAGTGAGCTCCTTATAAGGAATCAAGACGAACAAGATTCTCGTGTTAATCGACACTGTAGATCTAAGGGATTTAAATTAAATGATTTAGTGTTTGTAATTAAGTATTCACAGAGCACTGGAAAGTTGGACTCCGGGATGAGAGGCCCGTATAAGGTCACAAAGATCTTACCAAGTGACCGATATGAGCTCAAATTACTGACCGGTGCTCGAGGCAAGACAACCCAGGCTGTGACGCAATATATTGTGCCGTGGAAAGGAGAATGGTGTCCTGACACCTGTTCAGCCTTTTTTGAATAATTATGAATAATTGTTTGTTGGTCACAGATTGGTTCGTGTATGTGAAACTTCTCGTCGGCTGCCCTAGCGGAGCTGCGATGAAACGGCGTGAGTGTGAAGCTGGCAAACTACTGGCTTGATGCGCGCTGCGGTGCGACTTTCTAATAATGAGAATGTGTGGCGCCGGATGATATAGAATGATGGATGTGAGAATAATGTAACTGTTCTGTGATTGACTGAAAGTGATTTGATATCTTAGCTGGATTGTTTCATTGAAAGAGGGCCTCAAATGTGTGATGAATGATTGAGTAGGCCAAAAATAAGCTGTTTGGGTCCTCACTAATCATGTCATGATTTCAGGCAAAGATAATGGTGTCGACACGCAGGCAGGACTCTCGGCTGATCCACCAGCGAGCCAAAACGAGGAGCCAACTCAAGATGACGCCACAACAGACGTGCCCAAGGACGGTGCACAGTCAGGAGAAGCCGTATTAGGTTAAAAATTAGTTTCTGTACAGCTGTCATCTGAGACGTCACTCCAACGCGTTTAAAAGCGGTTGTCAACTGAGTCGCGCCCCTTTTTTCCTGTCAGCGCTCGCGCAGAGAGGTCGTTGGATTTCGTCTTGGATCACAGCTAAGTCTTTGTTTGGTGGTCATTTCCTTTTTATGTTCAACCAACTCTTCAAAGGCATTTTGAAGGATCTAGATGGTTAGTGAAGGATCTAGGTGTTCTCTTTGATGGCAAACTGTCCTTGAACCAGCATATCGAAGCCATAGTCAATAGTTCTTTTAAAATGTATGGATTTGTAATGAGATCTTCAACAGAATTTAAGCGTACCTCAACCTATCTCTATCTGTATAAGACGCTCATTCGCTCTCAGTTAGAATATGCGGTCCCTATTTGGAACCCCTTCTATCAAAAGGTCGTAGTTGGTATAGAAAGGGTCCAACGCAAGTACCTCCGTGCTATGTACTACAGATGTTATGGGACTAAGACTTATCTGTCATACTCCCAACTTCTTGATAAGTACAAGCTTATCAGCTTGGAGAACCGGCGTAAATACTTGGAGGCCAACGTGCTTCATGATATTGTTCACAATCACTTTGATGCCATTGATCTAACGAGTGCGCTGTGTTATTATGTCCCCGGAACAGTTCATGTGCGTCAGGTTCGTGCACGTACTCTGTTCGCGCTAAATTCTTGTCGTACGAACTCTGGCTTGCGCTGCCCTATTCATAGAATGTTGGAATCCTATAATTAAAATTTCATTGATATTGATATATTTGCATGCTCGAAAAATAAATTTAAATCTAATATTATAAAAAATTTATCTTAATTGTTTCTTATTATTATTATTTATTTATTGCATAATTTAGGTAAATGAAATTGTTTGTGATCTGATTTGGTTTTGTAGCTATAGCTAACTTTATAGTAGGTAACTACTTTATTTATTTCAAAATATTTGTTAGTTTTGGTAATGCTCGTCTAGTGGCAACCACTGGTCTTTAAATGTCTTATCTGCGGATAATGCAGTTGACTGCAACATTACTATTTAAAGTTTTGTTAACCTGATGTATTAAATTAGGTGTTTATTATCCCTTAATAAATACAATTTTGTACTGCCTCTCGGGTATTGATTTTTTTCCTGTCAAGAAGTTGTCGAAATTTTGGAAAAAGTAGTATGTCGGTGCAAGGTCTGGTGACTACAGTGCATGCCGCAAAACTTCCAACCCTAGCTCTTGTAGTTTAGAGACCGTACAGCAGCGGGGACGAGCGATTAACCAAGGCTGGCCGGAGATTTGCGAGCTTCCCCATAATTGTGTCCAGTTCCTCATAGCACACACCCACAGTAATGCTGGCGCCGTTTGGTAAGAAGTTGTGATGAATCATACTGGCACTAGATCACCAAACAGTGACCATGATTTTTTTAGGGACAAGTTTTCGCTTGGGGCGTAGCCTAGGCGTTGAACTACACACATCAAAAGTGTCTAGGGATCAACATATATTTTTGCAATAACTTTTCTCCTGATTGATATTAATTAAAATTTTCTTTAAGGATTCATAAAATAAAGTGTTTTCGTTTGTCACAGTAACGATAAACCAAGTCACCTTTGCATTAATAAAGAAATTTGCCATTTTCCTAATAAAGGGATTTTTGACATTTGAACCACTAACACAAAAGTTCGAAAAAAAGACTGAAATAACAGTTTTCTTTAAAATTTTATTGGGTAACTTAAACAATTAATAATCCGTGTTTCTACCGCGAACACTAACAACACAAGAACATGGGTTTGGCATACTCAAAATGAGTTCATCCAAATCACGCTGTGGAATGGCCGCCCATGTTCGTTGCAACAACAAAAAAAGGTCTTCTTGCGACTGGATACCCTCCATATTCGGCAGAGCTCTTCTCTGTAGCATATCCCATGCATGCTCAATCGGGTTCAAGTCTGGCGACTGAGCAGGCCAGGGCAGGACATTGATGTTAGCTGCGGCGAGAGTCTGTCTTACAACTCTTGCGGTGTGCGGTCGTGCATTATCATGCATTAACTGAAATAAGGGACCGATTTGCACTTGTAGAGGAACGATGACGTCTGATACAATCGTCTCAGCATAAATTTGAGCGTTGAGGTTGCCTCTGATCCAAATCAACTCAGTTCTTCCGCCGATCCAAATACCCGCCCATACCATGATGGTTCCACCACTATAAGGATGGACTTCCTGGCAGGATTTTAATCGCTGTTGGCGTCCAGGGGTTCTCCAGTGTCGTATACGTCTTGTATCCGGTCTCATACCAAAACGAGACTCATCAGAAAAGCACACGAAACGCCATTGTTCTTCTGCCCAATTTCTGTGTTCAAGAGCCCATTGATATCGAATCCTACGATTGTGCATTGCTATAGGTGGTACCCGTAGCGGTCTTCGGGAATGAAGGTTCACTTCATGCAAGCGGTTTCTGACTGTTTGGTCGCTAATTAAGTTCCCTGAAGAGTGATGAAGCCTCACGGCTAACATCATGGCGGTTATTGTTGGAGCTCTTCGAGTTAAGATTTGAATGTATCGGTCTTGTCTCCGTGTGGTGCAGCGATACCGTCCTCCATGGCGCTCAGCCACGGTACCAGTGCTTCGGTAACGTGTCCAAAGTCGACTGATAACACTCTGACTTGTATTCAGAGCTAAAGCCACAGTACGTTGCCGGGAACCAGCTTCTATCATTCCCACGGCTCTGAGCATTTCTTCCCTGCTTAAATGACGTCGCCGCTCCATAATAACGTTGGTTTTAATCAGTAGTAGGGAAACAGTAGCACTAATAATGTCTTCAATGCGTTGTATGTTTTTATAGGGAAAATATTGACAGCTGATTTTCATCTTTTACTCGAATTTGATTCACAGTTCCTGATTCAAATTATGAAATGCACCAAAAAGGATCCATATAAATTTATAAAATCATAAATTTATTACAAAGCCACATCTTAATCTCAAGAAATCCGCATAAAAATGCTTGATCCCTAGACACTTTTGATGTGTGTAGTTTGTGGAAATCTGGTCGTCTGGTCCTGCTCAGGAAGGTGGGGCGCCCTGTGGACTCACCGTACGCGTACCGGCCCATAGTGCTGCTAGACGAGGTGGACAAGCTGTTTGAGTGTATTATCGCAGCCCGCCTCGTCGGCCACTTGTGCAGAGAGGCCCGGACCTGGACGACAGCCAGTTTGGTTTTCGGCATGGGCGCTCCACCATCCACGCTGTGTCGCGGGTGAGAGTCCTGGCAGAGGAAGCGGTGTCCCGGGGCATGGTTGCTTCGGGAAGTTCTGTGACGTTGCAAAAATCAAGAATTAAATATAATAATAATATGAGACAACATCCACACAAGGTTTTCAGGTCCCGAACTAGGCAGAGCCTGTACTACGGCAACCTGATGACTGATATACATACTTATATACATATAAACACCCAGGCACAGGTCAAACAGACATGTTCATGCACACAAATGTTTGACTTGTCCGGGGATCGAACCCGGGACCAGCGGCTCAGAAGGCAGGGTCGCTACCAACTGCGCCAACCGGTCAGTCAGTCGGTCATTAAAGCAACTAATAGCGACACCTATCGTGGGTCTGCTCAAGCTCATGGCAGTAAGGTTTTGGTGAAATTGTGTCATGCGAATTAATTACATATTTATTAGTTATTTGAAATAAATAAACATAGACATAATTTCCCACATTCTATTGTTAAACAATGTGTATTAATTTCGAAATGACTGCTAGATGAGAACTCTATTGAGTCTGTGGAAGAGGATTCTCGAAGGACGTAGGAGATTGCTCCTGTCAAAATAGGTGAAAAGTTTTTTCTATTGCATGTTCAGCAATAAAGGTAAACGGAACGAAGGATAGATCTAGATCTCACGACACAGGGAATCCTAGTGTGAGTTCCAGGAATCAACGCATTCGAATGTAATTTCTTAAACAATAAATTATTCTTATTCTCCAAGGCGTGACAACGAGGAACACGTTTTGGGAGAGGTACACGTTCCGGGATGACCAGACTGTGTCAAAAAAACCTGATGGGTTTTCTGTGAGTCCAAATCTAACCTGAATCTAGTCTGGCTGATTATGATAGCTCTTTTTTAATAGCTCTGATGCGAGATTAAGACGTGATGCCTTGGTGTGGCCTCGTGGTTGGATGACTTGGAATAAGGTGACTTGAGGTGTAGCCATCTGCGGACGGACCTCCGGCGCGATCTCATGGCGGCATGGAAAGAGCGACTGTCGCAACCCAGCGCAGGGCACGCCACGATAGCGGCGGTAAGACCCCTCTTTGAGGAGTGGCTAGAGAGGCGTCACGGCGTCCTCACCTACCGCCTGACGCAGGTCCTCACCGGACACGGAAGTTTCGGGAGGTTCCTGCACATCATCAGGCGGGAGGAAACGCCCGGGTGTCACCACTGCGATGATCGCCCCGAGGACACGGTGGAGCATACGGTGGGGGCCTGCCCTGCATGGGCGGAGCACCGCCGTGTCCTCGTAGAGGCGATCGGCAGCGGCGGCGATCTCTCACGCCCGGCCTTGGTTCAAGCCATGGTCCGGGGCGAGGGGGAGTGGGAGGCAGTCGCCTCCTTCTGCGAAGCAGTCATGCTAGCGAAGGAGGTGGCGGGACGGGAGAGGGAGAGAGTCTCCCGTCCAAGCCGCCGCGGTGGACGCTCCGGGCGTCGGGAGCCGCGTGACGACTCCCGGCCACCGTAGGCGCGGGCCTGCGGGCGGTGAGTAATGGGTAGCTCACCGTCCGATCAGGACCAGGCCCGTGCTGGACGGCGCGTACGTGTTCCACGCGCGCCTCAAAGAGATGTCAGCATCATAGAGGGGGTCCACTAGGGCCCAAGCCTGCCGGGAAAGCGGGATCATCCAAAAGGGGTACCGCTGACCCGGAACATAAAGGGCCAAGGAAGGAACACGGGTGGGTTTTAGTCAGTAAGAGTCTGACACTCCCTTCCGCTCCACCCAGAGCGGGAGGAGTCATTTGATGATTTCCCATCCTCAAAAAAAAAAAAAAAAAAAAAAAAAAAAAAAAAAAAAAAAAAAAAAAAAAAAAAAAAAAGGTGTAGCCATCTGTTCGTGAAGAAGGCCTTACTGAACCGTTTAATGGTAAATGAGGGAAGCTCGCCCCTCCAGGGAACCGTCTATACCCAGGTCACCGTCTATACCCAGGTCGCCGTCTATACCCGTAGGCCGCGTTTATGCGTGTGAATACAAGCACTATCCTGTATTTGACGCCAAGGGTCTTGGTTCCGTCATTTGAAAGGAATGTACTGAGAGAATACTGAGTTTCAACTGAATTGTCATAATTTAACCTATGAGAGAGTTAGGCCTTTTGTAAGAACTTGGTAGTCAGACCAGATGTTATAAATTATTGTGTCTCGGGTTGCTTTGCATAAGCTATATGTTCCCTATATAAGCACAACCATAATAGGTCGATACTTATTCGATTGAGCTAGAAGATAAAAAGCAGTTCATCCCACAGACTCAATAAAGCGACTCTGAGTTATTGTTTTAGTCTCATTGCAGGTGTATACCCCGATACAACTAGGAACGGAGACCTAGTTTTGTCGGAGTGAACACGTACTCGTAAGTGTGTGGGGAAGGTTTGGCTAGCGGCTCGTCACAACTGATGTTTTTGTGCCTTAACTTTCTGTGTATTACAATAAAAATTGTATTGTGCAAGAATTTTCTTGTTTAATTGAATCTTTTCCTTACAGCTTATACCCAATAAATTTACTTTAGCACGGTGGTAAGTAGTATAACACTATATTAATAATAATAATAATGCTTTATTTCCAAGTTTACAATTTAGCAGAATAGCACTATGTACATAGAACAGACTATAATAAACCTAAAAATTGTAAGAATACCGCTGAGTTTAAACCTCTGGCACCCAAGCTAAGATTAAACTTGTGTTATGGGTGTCAGGGCTCTCTCTTTAAACATTTACCAAGATAATAAACAAATTCGGAGTTACATAGTGATTAAGGACGAAGGTCGATATTGAAACCAACAACATCTTGTTTCAGAAGATACCTATATAAACTATTTTTCCCGGGTTACAGTACCTGTGTCGCATAAACAGGGAGCCGGACGCCCGGTGTCACCACCGCGTCGACTGCCGGGAGGACACGGCGCGGCATACGCCAGCAGAGTGTGCCGCTTGGGAGGAGCCGCGCCGTGCCCTCATCTCAGAAGTAGGCAGTGACTTGTCGCTGCCGGCCGTAGTCGAGTCGATGGTCGGCAGTGAAGAGTCCTGGGGCGCGGTTGTTACCTTCTGCGAAACGGTCGTATCGCAGACGGAGGCTGCGGAAATGCAGAGGGATATCTCGTCCACTCACCCGGCCCGCAGCGGGCGCACTGGGCGTCGGCGGAGGGCGGACACGGCCCTCTTCCAGACCCCCTAAATGGGTCCAGGGCCGACGGACTCCTCCGTCGCCTGCCACAGATCAGGACCCGAGGTGGCGGCGCATAGTATTCCACCCGCGCCCCTCTTAGACGTGGCGTGGGGAGTCAAACACCTCACTCCCCCCCCCCCAGACCTGACAAGCGCAGCGCCGGGCCGGCACAAGTCGCGGGTTGTGGAAGGATCGTACGTTCCCGCGACCCCCGGCGTAGGTGTAAGATAGAACACCGGAGATGATTTTAGTCAGTAAGAGTCTGACATACCTCGCCTCCCGCCCCAGGGCGGCGAACATCCATGAGGATGTAGGAACAAAATAAAGAAAAAAAGGCGTTGAACCTGGGTCTAACCAACACGATGACCGCTTACGATTAACAAAAAGAATCCACATTTTAACGCAAGTGACAATATGGTTTAAAATCCCTTCGTTTCTGTGTATGTTAATCAACGCAAGGCACACCTCAGAATCAGAATCAGAAATATTTATTTGCTAACAATGTAGGTACAGGTTTGAGATGGTACAGAATATAATGATCAACGCGTTTCTCACGCTGGCGATCGTTAAGTTCGTGCTGCACCCACTTATCAAGTTTTTTACCTTGCCAATATGACGCAAGTGGACCAATATTGTTTTGATGCTAACTTTGAAAGCTGCTGCTAACTCAGCCGTAGATAAAGTATCGTCAGCTTCCAAACACGCAAGTCTGCAGGGCTGGATGGCATCTCTCCAGCCCTGCTACAATGGGGGGTTGATTTTGTAACACCATGCCTGGTGGAGATCTATCGGGCCTGCATAGCACTTAGATACATACCCCTGGCATGGCGTGAAGTGAAAGTCATTATCATATCCAAGCCTGGCGCATCTGACTACACACAACTCAAGGCCTATTGACCAATAAGCCTCACATCCTTCCTACTGAAAACCCTCGAGAGAGAGACTCTGTGACAGACATATCCGAGACGGACCTCTTCAGGTAAAACCACTTCACAAACAACAGCATGCGTACTCCACAGGCAGATCAACAGAATCCGCGCTCCACAGCGTGGTATCCAAGGTCGAATGCGCAGTCGATCACAAATGCTCAGCACTGGCTACCTTCATTGACATCGATGATGCCTTCAAGAAAACAACGTTCAAAAGCATCGACACGGCCCTCAACAGACACAGCATAGACTCTATCCTGAGTGGGTGGTTCACGAATATGCTCAAACAGAGAGCTGTACAAGTCACAGTGAACGACACAACAAGGGCCATTGTGGCAAAGGGCTTCCTCTCACCGCTCCTATGGAACCTACTTGTTGACAGCCTCGTTAAAACACTAAATGATAAAGCATACTTCAGCGTAGGCTACGCCGATGACATAACCGTCATAATAAATGGCACACACGAAAATACCTTATGCAACCTCATGCGCCAAGCCTTGAAAATAGTAGAGGACTGGTGCAATAAATAGCAACTATCAGTAAACCCTACAAAAACCGAACTTATTATCTTCACAAAGAAAAGAAAACTGACGACACTACAACTTCCACGATTCTTTGGAACCACACTAAGCCTTTTAACCGAAATTAAATAACTGGGTATCTTTTTGGACAAACAGTTGAATTGGGCAAAGCATACCAACTACATCACTACAAAAGCCAGTATATCTTTGTGGCAGTGCCAGCGAATGCTCGGCAGAAACTGGGGGATAAGCCCCGAGCTCACTTTCTGGCTATACACTTCAGTCATCCGACCAATTATCACATACGGCTCACTAGTCTGGCGGCCCAGGACAGACCTAAGCACAACCCAAAGCGACCTCGAAAAACTGCAGCGGTTCGCTTGTGTAGCAAACACTACCTGCATGAGAACTACACCCACTGCTGCCCTACAGGCAATACTTGGACTGCCACCTTTACATCTCATCGTGCGGGAGGAGGCGGCCCTGGCCGCTTTTCGGCTCTATATTTCGGGAACTCTGAGCAAGGACTCTCAAATCAAACACGCACGCATTAAAGAAGATGCGATTAATCGGCAACCGATGATGACATCACCCTGCTACAAATCCCCGAAACAACATTACTTTCAAAAGCATTACAACTTACGACTAAAAGAGCTGAGAGTATACACCGACAGATCAAAGACCGACTCCGGGAGCGGCGTCGGAGTTTTCTCACACGACCTTAACAAAAGCATAAGCCCGCTGGCAATGTGCAACACCGTCTACCAGGCGGAGTGTGTGGGCATTATACAAGCGGCGTATGCCATAGAAGCCAGGAGAGTTACGAACACCCAAATACGAATACTCACCGACAGCGCCTCAGTCCTCCAATCCTTAGGGAAGGAATATTTTACCTCAAGTACAACTAGAATGTCACAATGCACTAGAACGAGTAACAGTATCTAACCGCAACACTGACAATACAATGGATAAAAGGACACAGCGGATCACTACGTAATGAGAATGACTCAAATCATGAACTGGCTAGAAGAGCATCCAGCACGTCAGTCTGCGGACCCGAACCTATCGTGCCCGTCCCCTTCAACCAGATTCGCAGGTAGCTACAAGAGTCCACCCGTACACAAGTGGAGAGCTGGTGGACCTCGACACCAGGCTGCACGCAGTCCAGGGAAGCCATGCCATCCTTTGTTGGCAGGCTAACCAGACGTTTATTACGCCTGGACAGGAACGGCCTGCGCCTGGTGACGGGGACCATCACGGGACATTGTTCACTAAACAGACACTTTCACACAATAGGTATAATGGACAGCCCTCTGTGCAGGGCTTGCATGGAGGCTGAGGAAACCATTGCGTATGTGTTCTTTGAGTGCACAGGCGTTACCCAAATTAGGACAGAAACCCTCGGGGCACCCAGAACTTACACAGATGTTCTCAACAGACTAGGTGACCCAGTCAACTTCTGGAGGGAGGTGGGATGGTTGTAATAACCACCAACGGCCGCCTAGCCCACGCACCCCGTAACATAGCTCGTCCCCCTAACATAGAACATAGATCGTCAGCTTCCACTATCGCCTTTAATTCGTCGTCCGTCGCTGACTTTAGTTTTCGGGCGACCACGGGGGTAATTTTTTAGATCAAAATTTCCATGTCGGAAGCGTTCAAACCAATAACGAGTCGTGCGTTCGTTTGTAGTGTTCACTCCGTACACGTGATTAACGTGCGGCATTGCTACCGCGACGGAACTCGTATTCCATAATTACTCGTATTTTTATCGTGTTCATATTGATGAAAAAGACACAAATGTAGTGAAAACAAAACACTAATCAATAAACAAATGACTGAATTTAAAAATAGTCTTCCATATTTTTTAAATACATACGCACTTAAAATTTATTGCCCGCCATACGTTACGTTTAAAATGGCCAGTATTGTAAAACGGCAACTTCATAGGTACCTATTATTAAATTAGTCAAGGAACGCC
Source organism: Brachylomia viminalis (assembly GCA_937001585.2). Lineage (NCBI taxonomy): Eukaryota > Metazoa > Arthropoda > Insecta > Lepidoptera > Noctuidae > Brachylomia > Brachylomia viminalis. The sequence goes on along the minus strand of OW443307.2, from coordinate 438,515 downwards.
GTGTTATAGGTACATGTTAAGAGCGTTTATACCTTGTGAGTGGCAAAATCTCACAATTTAGTGTCATATTTCGTGGTTTTCAATTTTTATCATTAAAATCGGAGCTATATTTAAAAAATCTGTTTAATTAACTTTTTAGAATTACGTGAAAGTGTTTAAAAAGTAAGTAACCGTAATGCTTACAGTTATTTTACAATGAAAATAACGCCCTGCAAGTTTCCAATGTATTATTTGCATATAAATAGAACTGTAAACGCAACGATTTCTTACCTTTTACACAGTTTTCACATAATTCTAAAAAGTTAATTAAACAGATTTTTAAAATACAATATGTAACAAAAACCCTGTTGTTCCTTTTAGGGACGTATACATTTACCTACAAGAACAACATTGATGAAATTATAATTTAAAAAAAATGAGCATTGGCCAGTCGAGAGGTCAATACCAAATAACTATTAAAATCGGCACATTCAAAAAAATGTTTAGAGTATCTGATTTTACAAGTACATCTTTGTTTCGCTAAATAGCCTACGAGTTCGGCGACTTTCTTTGAACCGATAGAAGATGCCGCCAAAAGCTACCGCGGCGCACGTGCGTGCCTACCTACCCCGCGACCCCGCCACCCGCCGGCGCCGCCCGGCGAATCACTTCATTTATCCTTTAGTCTCCCGCGCAACCTAGTTTTGAACGGATGTTATTGTTGACCTACGTAGTGAGTGACTTGTGATTTGTTTACGTTTACCATGTCCTATTCTAACGTAGAATATTTGAATATGCTGATGAGCACGCAGACTCTACCAAGAACGTTTAGCGAGTCTACCATTACCATCGGTGATTGCATTCTAACGTTTGCACGTACGTACAATACCGGAAGTGTGCCCGGACGAGAGCAACATCGAGCTGACGCAGGAAGAGGCAGACCGAGGACTGGAGACATTGACACCGAGGAGCAAATGTTGGACTTGCAAGATCACTGATCTGACGCCTTTAGATTCTTTCCTCTGGGGCAGTGTAAAGCAACAGCTGTTCAAAAACACGTGCGATACGGAGTTCGAAATGCGTTCACAGATAGTAGCAGCATTTGACCACATCAAGTCCGATACCTCCGTTCTGCGGAGCGTACGTAGGCGTTGCAACAAAGGTGGTCATATCGAAGAGCATCTCCGAGTCGTCAAATAGACATCATAATAAATTAATGCATTCAAATAAACATAAGGTTTTATGTGACAGACGCGGCGACTTTGTTTTTTTTTAATGTAGTGAAGTGTTAAATGTAGTTTTAACAATTATCAATTGTGCAAAATACCGTGTAAACCAACATTTTCAAACATTCATTCGTTAAAGTGAAAAACAACAGCTGACAAGGTCACGAACTTTTGTAGCAAAATATGTAGGTAAGTGGCGCCGGTGTACCGGCCGGCGGCACAGATCAAAGAGTGGGCGGGTACGTTCTATTTTTTTCTGGTTCGCGTCATCGCTTCATGCAGAATTGCAGAGGTAAGAAATCAGTTAAGCATTACAAATATTAATTATTAAATATTTATTTTAATAATTTTTTTGAACAGTTTTTTATAAATGACTTGCTTTATTACGTATTTAGACCGATTCTTAAAACGTAGGTAAAAGGAACAACAGGGTTTTTGTTACATATTGTATAGCTCCGATTAAATGATAAAAATTTAAAACCACGAAATATGACACTAAATTGCGACGTTGCCACTCATAAGGTATAAACGCTCTTATGTGAATAGACAGCAAAAATACCCGTCAATTAATATTTTATATTCTATTTAGGTACCTACTTACTTACTGTATATCACATCAATTAATAAGCTGTTTTTATTATTGTTAATCTCTTCGCCATTAATAGTAACATCGACATTTGAATGTTCAATAAGAAATTGATGAATCAATTCAAGACATAACGGCCGCGCTTCACCGGTTCAAAAGGGCTTTCACACGCGCCGAGCGACTTGATCGAGCAGAATAAGCACAATTTAAGGGAGTGTGAAAGATATTTGTGCAGCGGGCGACCGTCAGCCCTGAATAGTAAGCAACCCTCGTTGGACGTGCCACGTCGCGCAATCTGAAGCTGTGCCCTAGGCCGGTACGAGAATACAAGTGCACACAACACACTGCCACTAATCGGGCATTTACTTCAACGAGACGTGCACTACGAGTATGTGTAGCGGAGCTGCGGAGTGCACGTTCGAGTACATTACGTTCGATCCATTTGGCCGGAGTGCGGGCCCATTACCGGCACTAGTATGTGTAGCGGAGCTGCGGAGTGCACGTTCGAGTACATTACGTTCGATCCATTTGGCCGGAGTGCGGGCCCATTACCGGCACTAGTATGTGTAGCGGAGCTGCGGAGTGCACGTTCGAGTACATTACGTTCGATCCATTTGGCCGGAGTGCGGGCCCATTACCGGCACTAGTATGTGTAGCGGAGCTGCGGAGTGCACGTTCGAGTACATTACGTTCGATCCATTTGGCCGGAGTGCGGGCCCATTACCGGCACTAGTATGTGTAGCGGAGCTGCGGAGTGCACGTTCGAGTACATTACGTTCGATCCATTTGGCCGGAGTGCGGGCCCATTACCGGCACTAGTATGTGTAGCGGAGCTGCGGAGTGCACGTTCGAGTACATTACGTTCGATCCATTTGGCCGGAGTGCGGGCCCATTACCGGCACTAGTGACGTCAGACGGAGTATGTGTAGCGGAGCTGCGGAGTGCACGTTCGAGTACATTACGTTCGATCCATTTGGCCGGAGTGCGGGCCCATTACCGGCACTAGTATGTGTATCGGAGCTGCGGAGTGCACGTTCGAGTACATTACGTTCGATCCATTTGGCCGGAGTGCGGGCCCATTACCGGCACTAGTGACGTCGGACGGCGCCGGTGACATCGTTACTCGTTAACTAACTTTTATATTCGCCTGCCATGCGACGCGGCGACGCGGCGCGGCGACGATCCGGTTGTCGTCCTGTACTTATACAAGCTCACCCCTTGGCTCCCTCTGAGCTCTGCCACGTACATGCGAGTGTCCGATGAGTGCCGTGTGTACCTACCTATACCTGTATACCGGCTTTGCGGGAACACGGTTTTGCAATAACGTGATTTTACTCCCCTTAAGGCACTGCCCAAACGTATTGGTATTGGTACATAATTATTACAAGCCAGAAATAAAATTGATTGTATTGTGAAATGTTCAAAGAAAAGGCTTATTCAAAAATATTTCGTAAAAATAAAATATAGGTAGTATCATGATATTAAGTCTCGTAAAACAGAGTTAAAAAAATATTTTTCGTCACATAAAAGAAACACCTAAAAATATTCCAACCATACATTTATTTTTTAATATAATTGAAACTGCAAAATGTTGTGGTCATTCAATTCAACTAGCATCAAACCAATCGCTGTTTTGAACCTTATTTGTTGCCGCGATGCGCTATTATCAATCACCTAAAAATTAGCTTCTTACCGCGCCTTAATGCTCGGGTGACTGCCGTACCTGGTGAGACTGGAAGCCGGCCTGAACATATTAGGGAGGAGGCTCGCACGAACTATGAATACGGCACAAGGAAACATACGTCAGTTCGTGGAAATAAGACGCATTTCACGGCAGCAGCAGTGCCGCGGTGTTTGTAAACGATGAAGTAAGATTTATTACATTTCAGTGCACCGTGCAATGTTTAAAAACAAAACATTTTTGTTACAGGTTCATAACATGCCGCGAGCGATACTGTACAGCAAACATTATGTTTTTTGTTTGTTCGCTGCAAACTATTGTAGGTTCGTATCGATGTCTGAACACGGAGACTATTGTGTGGATGTGTAGCTGCACTGTATCTTTTACTTCAGCCATACTCCAAGGAAATGTACGGACATGCAACTATGACCGCATTTCTAAGCCCTGAAGAAAAATCGGCATTTTGGTGACACAGCATCGATTATTCTTCTTAACGAATATTTTTTTCAGAATACAGGCAGATTCTTAAAAGTATTTTGAAATGGTGACGCCTACAATGTCAAGATAATCAGCAACTAGGAAGGATGGTTACCACATATCCCAGACACGCCTCTGACGGCGGAAGATAATTAGGATCTAGGAAGGATGGTCACGACATCTCCCGGTCACGCCTGTGACGGCGGAAGATAATCAGGATCTAGACGAAGGATGGTCACGACATCTCCCGGTCACGCCTCTGACGGCGGAAGATAATCAGGATCTAGACGAAGGATGGTCACGACATCTCCCGGTCACGCCTCTGACGGCGGAAGATAATCAGGATCTAGACGAAGGATGGTCACGACATCTCCCGGTCACGCCTGTGACGGCGGAAGACAATCAGGATCTAGACGAAGGATGGTCACGACATCTCCCGGTCACGCCTGTGACGGCGGAAGACAATCAGGATCTAGGAAGGATGGTCACGACATCTCCCGGTCACGCCTCTGACGGTGAAAGATAATCAGGATCTAGGAAGGATGGTCACGACATCTCCCAGTCACACCTCTGACGGTGAAAGATAATCAGGATCTAGGAAGGATGGTCACGACTTCTCCCAGTCACACCTCTGACGGTGAAAGACAATCAGGATCTAGGAAGGATGATCATGACATATCCCAGTCACGCCTCTGACGACGGAAGATAATCAGGATCTAGGAAGGATGGTAACGACATCTCCGAGTCACGCCTGTGACGACAGAAGTGTTTCAGAAATGATTGTGACAAATGACAAAAAGGGCAGGGTTCTGTATTTGGCAAGCGTCTCAGTGACGTGTGAGCGCGCACAATACGCAGTGTATGGCACGAAAACACTGTACTGTGCAAAGAGTAGAGTGGTGTACGTGTCGCATGCCGGTGGCATCGCGGCACGACACCTGACGTCGGGAATGCGGATGAGGGCGGCCACCATAACAGGCGCGCTCGCCAGTAGCACCGCGGCTCATACACTACTGCACCCCGCCAGCCACCGTGCTCGCCAGTAGCACCGCGGCTCATACACTACTGCGCCCCGCCAGCCACCGTGCTCGCCAGTAGCACCGCGGCTCATACACTACTGCACCCCGCCAGCCACCGTGCTCGCCAGTAGCACCGCGGCTCATACACTACTGCGCCCCGCCAGCCACCGTGCTCGCCAGTAGCACCGCGGATCATACACTACTGCACCCCGCCAGCCACCGTGCTCGCCAGTAGCACCGCGGCTCATACACTACTGCACCCCGCCAGCCACCGTGCTCGCCAGTAGCACCGCGGCTCATACACTACTGCACCCCGCCAGCCACCGTGCTCGCCAGTAGCACCGCGGCTCAAACACTACTGCGCCCCGCCAGCCACCGTGCTCGCCAGTAGCACCGCGGCTCATACACTACTGCGCCCCGCCAGCCGCCGTGCTCGCCAGTAGCACCGCGGCTCATACACTACTGCGCCCCGCCAGCCGCCGTGCTCGCCATTAGCACCGTGGCTCATACACTACTGCGCCCCGCCAGGCGCCGCGCCGTGCTCGCCAGTAGCACCGCGGCTCATACACTACTGCGCCCCGCCAGGCGCCGCGCCGTGCTCGCCAGTAGCACCGCGGCTCATACACTACTGCGCCCAGCCAGCCGCCGTGCTCGCCATTAGCACCGTGGCTCATACACTACTGCGCCCCGCCAGGCGCCGCGCCGTGCTCGCCAGTAGCACCGCGGCTCATACACTACTGCGCCCCGCCAGGCGCCGCGCCGTGCTCGCCAGTAGCACCGCGGCTCATACACTACTGCGCCCCGCCAGGCGCCGCGCCGTGCTCGCCAGTAGCACCGCGGCTCATACACTACTGCGCCCCGCCAGGCGCCGCGCCGTGCTCGCCAGTAGCACCGTGGCTCATACACTACTGCGCCCCGCCAGGCGCCGTGCTCGCCAGTAGCACCGCGGCTCATACACTACTGCGCCCTCATAACTCCAATGCTTCCTCACCCTCATAACTCCTTACAGTTTAGTACTCTCGCATCTTTCCATTGATCCGCGATCTCCCGGAACGTCTAACTACCTAACTTGACACATAAGACGAGTTTGAGAAGAACGGATGTCAGAACTTTCTACGTCTGTCTAGTCCTACACGTTTCACGAAATATACGGATTACGTAACTTGGATACGGCGCTGTAGGCCTTAGTTTTTGCAATACAAACTTCAGCTGCGGGCTTAGAGCAGCCTGACGACTGCCAGCCGGGCAGATAAGGCAACGTTACTCCGCCGATACGGCCTCAAACATTATGAATCCCGTGATCCTGTCCCCGTAACTTATATAATGTGCACAGTTTTATGTCACGTAGATGATAGATAGCGCACTGTACATAGTCACAGAAGGTATGTACGAACATGTCGTGTATCACTTGAGTCTGATTGGATCGCGCTCGCAAAGCGTTTCGATAACAAACGCGTTGCGCTCGGAGCGATGTAATTAATTTTAACTGAGTGTGCCGAATGGCGCCGCCCGTCACGGACACGCTTACCTGCCTTATATTTTATAAGATAACACCGCGACATAGAAGGTTAAGAAGGCCTAAAAACTAACTTATTTAGCGCCCTGGTGCCAGTCTGTCGGTAACTAGTATCACCACAATGACTGCGTTTTAATCGCAAATGTTGAAGTAGGGTATGCAACTCAAAGTGGTAACGTTAAAGCAGTACTTTTTCAGTTCTGTGCTGCATCGTTCCCATCTGTGACAAATCGAGTGGATCTTCTGCACCAGCCATTGCTGTGGCATGACTGAGTGAGTCAGTGCGTTCGCGTCTGTATTCATAGGGTTTTCAACTGAATACACCCCCTAATTTTTATAAACTCTTCGCTAGCGAAATTTATAGGTATACCTCCCCTTTTAGCACATTTGCAAAGTTTTAATAAAACCGTAACAAGTTTGGATTTTCTCTAAAACTGCACCTGAATTCAATACGAAAATATGAGCGAACGGAACACGGAATATACGCACGTTTACTTAGTAGCATAATAAGTAATTTGGTTTAGTTGATGTTTATTATTCGATTTGACACATCTGACAGCCCTACTTACACAAGTACACAGGACGCCCAGTTAGATTAGCTGACATTTTATTGTAATTTATTTATTTATTGGTCTATCTACAATCGTTACACTGTTTAAGCAAATTTACAAAGCAAACATACAAACCAAGTGCACAATATTATGCGATAGACACAGCACGCAAAAACACATTACATGCGCTCATGCCCACAGGTGTCCGCGACCGGCGCGGCGCGGCGGCGGCGCGGCCAGCTGCGCGCGACGTGATTGTGCTGCGAAGTGCTACGACCACGACGCGACCAGGCGAGCAGACGACCGCGAGATGACCATAGATAATACAATATGAGACGACTACACTCGAGTACGCCCTCGACCGAGACTATCAATTATTACTTTCTCACGATATTAGCATTGGGAATGTTTGGCTACTAAACAAAAACAAACAAGTGAATGCACCGCGCGCCGGCGCCGGCGCGGCGGCGGCGTGGCGGCTCATCTGTCTGAGTCCTCACTCATAACAAGTGAATGCGCCGCGCGCCGGCTACTCATCTGTATGAGCTCTGAGTCCTCACTCATAACAAGTGAATGCACCGCGCGCCAGTTGCTCATCTGTCTGAGCCCTCACTCATAACAAGTGAATACACCGCGCGCCAGTTGCTCATCTGTCTGAGTCCTCACTCATAACAAGTGAATGCGCCGCGCGGCGACTACTCATCTGTTTGAGCTCTGAGTCCTCACTCATAACAAGTGAATGCGCCGCGCGCCGGCTACTCATCTGTTTGAGCTCTGAGTCCACACTCATAACAAGGCTCCAACGAGACTAGTCGCAGATAGGAACACAAACTATGAAAGTGGGTATTATCTTGTTAGTCAGTGGGTGTTTTTATTAAATCTCCCACTTCCAAATAAAAGTCGTGCTGTAAAAATAATAGAAAATACTTGACAAAATAGTGACCTCGTGGTGTGTATATTGTACGCGGTTGGACTCACAGCTGAAAGAAATAATTGTGTAAGAGCAGTTGCACAATGGGCGGTCCTATCGTAGCAGCGATCTTTTACAAACAACCTTTAGATGAGCAACAAAGAGTTGAAGAAAAAAGATAAAAACTCTTTTGGAGGAGTTACGAATGCGGCCATACTTGTGTGCGCAATAAAGGTTCGTCTATAGACTACCCAAATCCTGAGTAACAAATTAATGTTTTATATTTTCAGTTAGTTTTTTTAAGATTGATCGTACAAACGTATAAAATATGCGAATTAGGCCCAAATTACACGACAATACTATCGTTTTGTAGTTACGTGGGAGTCAGCCAATTCCCGTTTTATACAAGTTAAATAAAAGTACAAAGGGCGACTTTACGGTCTAATACTGTGATGAGAATGATAACAGGAACAGTAACAATGTCGTTGTCAAACGACTGAAACATTGCACTAGTGTCAAACAATGACTCAACGACAACTGTTTTGTTTCGCCTGTTAGACATTGTGCTGTCTATAAAAGAATAAAAAAGAAAAAACTAAATCAAGTTAATTTCCGTGATCACTAAAAATGTAGTATTACACATCACTTACATTACTTAAATAAGTCTGATATATACCTAATAATAATTGTGTTAATCTTTCAGGGAACTTTAGTTCTGTGGTGTAGGTAAAGGTTGTTGTGAAGTTTCTAACGCCCTCCTCTATTTATTTCTAATTCAATGATTTTAGTTAATTATTCAAAACATGTTTTCATAATAAAGCTTAAGATGGTTGGCCATCTTGTCTAAGTTATATGTCGACCTTTATAATTCCCTAATATGACAAAAAGGCCACATAGACTTTTCCTTGAGACCATGACTCCTCGGCCATTTTAAGTCGACTTTAGGGTTCCCTTTACATTACTCATACTTACTACTATTTAATTAAATCACTTTTGTATGAGAAAACCAAATGGGATTTATTTAATTAAAGTGTGAATTTGATCTTTAAATTATTTAAAAGTCAACTTAAAGTTATATAACCGTTGAAATTCAATATTTTAGTCGCATACCTACACGTCCTAAGCCCGGTTTCTGAAGTTCCCAGATAAACTCTCATTAGCTATTGGTTCAATAAAGTTAAGCTCACAGAAATATTTTATTATATCTATGCTAACTATGTCGAGACTGCAAGGCCAGGGCCTGCAGTCTCGACATACAGTTAGCAATCGTTTTCGGTAGCTAAGTCCTAACAATCCAAATGTAACGATATTTGGTAGTCTCGACACTCAAATTTATCGGTTGTTCGGTAACAACCGATAAATAAAAAAAAAACCGGTAATTATAAAATACCGGTGTATTTTATCAAACTTGGTCGAAAAAGTGACGATATCCTTAGTGTTTACGATTATAGTTTGCAACCATTTTTGACAGCCCGCTAAGTGATTCGTTGTCATCGTAAACTCATCGTAATATTTTGGTGTTTGCAAGTAGTTTCAAACAAAAATTATGTGGAATGATGTGTCTCGATGGTGTGTCTGTGTGTCTGTACCAATGAGGCTTTTAAGTCCACCTATTTATAGGTTCAGGACATACTACGTGTGAAGACATTTTAAATCTTTTTGAAGAGAGCGAATTGTCAACCGCAAATCATTCAACTTTATTAAATCTCCATTAAGTATGACTATCCTTTCTTAAGTTCACACATTCTAATTCTAGACATTCTGTTTACAAGAGACATGTTGCACACCTATCCGCATGACATTACCAATAAACTCAGAAGTTTAATAAAGTGACAATAATGACATTTAATTAAAATCTCCAAAAAACCTAAATCATACACTTTTACTCAAATATGGCGAGGGAGGTAATGGCTGATCTTTGCGTTATGCTCGTGAACGGGTGCTGCTTGTGGTGACAGGCATCTTGCTGTCTATGGTTTTGTTATTGTTATTAGTAATTAATGTTTCTTTATTTTACTTCGAAGGTCCTAGTTTATCATTTGTGGCTACAAGTTACAGCTATATATAAACATAATGCAGCATTTCATATGTAAGCGGGCACGCCCTTTATGCCTGGATGCTTTATTATGTATTAAGTTCTGTTTGCGTTTTTGTTTTTATTATTTTTCTGTTGTTAACCTTCCCATGCCTTTACATCCTTGCAGTAGCCATATTTGTAAAAACGAATAAACATCTACCTACTTTCTACCTCTAATGAAACTATAAAACATGGTACAGATATGAGATCTCAATAGAAATATAGATATACTCGTAATACTGTTTATTAAGTATACCATCAAAATTACAGACTATGTAGAAATTTTACATAGGGTGGCACAATGTCCAAGGACTCGTGCACGCGTGCTCTTAGCTTCTTTACTCAAGAAAAAAATATCTGTATGGCATCTCACCTATATCTTATAATAAAATACCTAGCAATATTAAAGATCTACCATTTCAATAATGTAGAAAACAGCTAACAGCATCATTAGTAGATTTTTTTATTATTCTGTACAAGATTTCTTAGATAACTGTATTGAAATTTATCGAAATAATAAACGGCAAACATTGGTCAGTTAAGTTAACTTAAGTTTAAACGGAGCTTGTCCTACATTGCGGTGTTCAGAAACGCATTTTCGCAAGTTATCGAACCAATAGCGCTATTGGATAGATAAACCACCGTTAAAAGTGACTCAGAAACCGGGCATTAGTCTTCCATACGTCCAAAATAGTTTTGTTATATAAAGGTCATACACAAATGATAAATGATTTTATTTCTGTAAGTAGGTTTGTACAAACACTTTTACACGTCAATCATATTTTAAAAACTAGATGAGGTCGGCGTTTCCTATCTGACTACTCTGAGAAGAAAGGCCGAAACAAACTCAGAGGTCTCACAGTCTCTTTTAAAGTCCAGACATAATCTTGGTCAGATCATGTGAAGACCATGTAGATTGGTGTCTGAAACGGTCTTTCGAGGAAAAACCATACAGATTGAGCGGACTTGTCCAGTCAGTGCACGCATTTGTCAGTAATCGGGCAGCTCAACTCAGAACTTAAGGAGCTCAACGATTCGACGAACAATACTAAAGAAAGGACATTTGGGTAGGCTGTATAAATTACGCAAGCTGCCAGATCGTGAAACTAACTAAGAAAACAAAAAAAAGTTATGAACCACATAATCTTCACATTCACAATAATTATAATAATATAATACTTTACAAAGTAAATACATACATTTACATACATGCATTTACATTGTGCATTGCGTCTTAATTGTACCCAAAGTGTCGTATGTTAACGAAGGCGTGTGTGAGACACTTTGCGAATTAAACGTTGAGACAGAATCGACGCGACGACGACGACGACGACGCGCGTCTGCGGACACTCGCGGTGACTGTCCGCGACAGTACCGCCTGAACTTACGACATGAACAAAGTGCGGTAATAGTGTGGGTACAGTTGCGGAGAAAAGTTGTGCAGCGAACTGAAATTGCTTTTATCCGTATGAAATAAGTGTGAAGTGTAACCGCGCGGTCGGTACACTCACTACTGTTCGACAGCTTCAGATGTTCACCGCGCGATGGAAAAAGAGCTTTATGTGTGCGTGCCGGAAAAGTTTCAAACAAATTGTCGTTACCGTCTAACGTTTTTTTTATTTTACGTTCGACCTACAAAATTTTGATGAATAATGTATCTTTTTACGTTGATCATAAAAAGTGTCAACTACTTATGATGGAACCGTTGTGTTGTTCCATCGCGTCCGGATGGCAACAGGAAGCGTGCGGAGGGGGCCGCAGCAGTGGGCAGTGGGCACGGTAATATTACCTATACAGTATGGTAACTCGGCCGTATTTTTGAAATAAATGCCTACAGGCCGCGCGGTACGTGAACATGCGATAGGGCTGCCCGCCTCCAGCATTTTAATTATATTTGCCTACTTTGTGTTTCCATTTAGTTTTGTGATTGTAAATATACGAGTACTTTTTTTTACATAAACAAATAAAATACTTTGTGAATTGAATAGGAAGTGTTCAATAAAAATGCGTGTTGTTTTTTGATTGGTAGATTGTCATTGACACATATATGTTGTAGCAGCAGTAGAATTACTTAATCTGAGAAAATTTCAACTATCAAGTGACAGACAGACGGTCAAATTTATATTTTCTAGTAATTATTCATACACAAAGTACAATTAACAACTATTACTAATAATAAAATACCACGTCTTTACTTTCAATTATACAAAATAACAAAACCAAACACACATGCCCCGAGGTTTTAACACAAGCGTACCTACCGTATCATGATTCATGAACCGCCTATAACTACCTATTTCACTCGTGTCAATCACTTTCCTTTGCTCTATTCACTTTACACACACACAAATCCACACATCTTTTTTTTCGGGAGATAAAAGGAAACACTTACCCAATAAAAGACACACATTATGTACCTACCTACTAGTAAGTTAAATTATTCTATAGTCTTACCTTACAGAGTTTCCTGGTAATCTAAAAAAAGTTATCTCTGGATGCGTTATTGACGAATTCATGCAACCAAAAACAGCACAATAAGGTTGTTTTTGACAGCCCTCCACAAAAACACAGGATTGATTCAGCTCCTTATTCTGAATCATATCCCAATGGAAATTTTCTCAGGAAAAAAAAATATTATGCCGTAACGTAACGTAATAAAAGACGCGGCCCAGGTGCGCCGGGGAGCGCGCGGGGGGCGGGGGCAGCCTCGCTCAAGCTCGCTGCGCTGCCGTCCGCTACGTGCGTTTTGCCACGGTAACGATACATTGCGTGTGAGGTAAGTGATCACGATGTCCCCCCATAAAACAAATCTGGTTTTTTGGATTCCCTTAATGTTCCTGAAAGACTTTCATGTACCGGTCATCTTAATATGATGTACTGAAGCCACCCTATCAGTTTGCGGAGGGCTGTCAAAAACACCCTGTATATCCTACTCGACATATTAAATATGTATTTGAACTTATTTTTAGTGAAAAACTCGCGCGGTTATTGTTAAAAAAAAACAACACACCGTCCGTTCGTCACTGCGGCACAGTCGCGACTGTCTGCATGCCGAGCGCATGCCGAGATCGAGGCGCGTAGGCATAGCTCGCGCTTCGTCCGTTTGTATAAAGTTGGAATACTGTATAGATAATATTACCGTGCTGTGGGGCCGGCTGCTGACAGGCCGTCATTATGCGAGCTGTGACAATATCGAGCAACACTTCGTTATCGGTGACGACGAGCAAGTGAACACCTCGTCTCGGAGCCTGTCACAACTTCACCCGTCCGTGTGACCTACATACATAAATAGGACCGTTCAGTGACTGTAGGACTCTTTACAACATGGCCCCCACACTGCTCAGGTACTCACTGGGACTGAGGAATACGCAGTTTTTTTTTTTTACGGATCGGCGATTTCACTGAAACAAATGAAGGAAAACATAATATTCTGCACGAGAATTTCAAATTAATAAACCTACAAGTACTAGTTCGTGATTAGGAGCTGTGATTTCAATTCACGTCGTGTAGCGTGACGTATGTACTCGTAGGGACTAACTACATGGTACATCGTACAGTTTCATATCGGTAGTTCATTTTACTAATTTGTTGTACACTTAGTACTAGTTAACTATAGTAGCTACGTGGGTACTGCGTACTGACTGCGGATTAGTTAGTTGTAACATCGAAAGTGTTGTTAATAAAGCTTCCAAAGCACTTGGATTTATACTTAGGTTATCTGCAGATTTTAAAAACGTAAAAACTTATAAAGTTCTTTATTGTGGTTTTGTCTGCAGCCACTTGGAATACGCCTCAAAGTGTGGAACCCTAATTATAATATTTATATAGACAGAATTGAGGGAATTCAAAAGCGGTTCCTACGTTTCTTGCAATATAAAACTAGGAAATATACTGCCAATTATATAGCGCGATGTAAAAGGTTTCACATCTTATCACTGCATGAGCGCAGACGCATTGCAGATGTGACGTACTTATTTAAAATCGCAAATGGTACTATACATTGCCCTGAGCAGTTATGCTGCTTAGGATTAGTAACACACTGCAAATTCTTTCGCAAACCTAGCCTGTTACATGTCCCTTATTCCAGGTCCGCGTACAGGCAGAATTCGTTTCTGATCCGTGCGAGCAGAAGTTTTAATAAACTGTCTGGTGAACATGATTTGGATACGAGTATATTCAATAGGTACCAGTGTTTCTCGGCTTAAGCATTTGTTGGTGGAAAGCTTTTTTACGGAAAAGTAATTGTTTACATCTAAATTATTTTTAGTTTGTACCTGTCGTTCGTATACTATTTTTTCCTAATTTATGTAAAAGGTATTTTGTACCGACATTTGTATTTTTTTCTCGTTTTTAATTTTAATTTTGGTGTTTATCTGTGGAAACTTGTAAATGGCCTTCAGTTGCATATTGTTAAGTACACTGTATATTATAGCTGTAAGTTTCCCGAATAAAATAAAATAAAACAAACAAGTTAACCACCACTTTTTATTTGATGATTACACTGAAACTATAATTTGCGGTTTCTTGATTTCCTTTTCTCTCAGGAATGTAACGTGCGCGTGATTAATATCAATGCCTCGGCTATCAGATACGGACGGCTTGCAACCACAATGTGTAGCGCATGTGCTGTCTCGTGAGGCCGGCTCCTCCGGGCTCGGGGACAGCTCCTCCGGGCTCGGGGACAGCTCCGCCTATGTTTTATAGCCAGTAAGCTATACGACGCCCCCGTCTTACGTTACAGAGTATCAAGTGCCCGGCGCGCGCACTACGTCTCAAGCACCACCTAGTCGCGGCGCGTCTCACACCGAGCATTGCCCGTGGTTACCATTACACACACTACAATTCAAAACGAACTGTATGTCCGTGTGCTAGGGTTTACATAACAAAACATCCGCTTTCTGTAGAGACGGAAGTCGTACAGATGTTTTGCGCATTAAGGAAACATGAATTACTAGTTGAATAGGAGCTGACTTTGTGCAGGCAGCCGGCAGCCGGGCGCGTCGCGCGTCGGATGAACTTTGTGCAGGCAGCCGGGCGCGTCGCGCGTCGCGCGTCGGATGAACTTTGTGCAGGCAGCCGGGCGCGTCGCGCGTCGCGCGTCGGATGAACTTTGTGCAGGCAGCCGGGCGCGTCGCGCGTCGCGCGTCGGATGAACGTAGAGCCGCGTAGAGCCACTCGTGTTGCCATTCATTCCTAGTTCGGGCCCCGAACTAATCTTATGTCTGTAAGTGGGAGTCTACTCTCTAACCAACACTGCGTATCACCTACGGACATAACATTAGTTTGGGGCTTGACCTTAGAATGACTGACCCCTCGATGTGACAGCGGTCCCTTTTCCCGATATGTATATGCTTGACCGAAATATTTAATTTGACACTTGTTTTGAGGGTTCAACTACTTTCGGACGGGCCCGTATCTTCGTTGACGGACTTACAGAGTTTAGACCCCGTGATACGGCTTAAGAAACGCCCGTAACTTCGGCTGAAACTACGGACTTCTCCGCAATAAAGGCACAGATGTGCGCGCGCGGGACATGGCCCAGTATGTGCGCGAGATACCGCAGCTATGCAGGCAGGCGGCTGTCGTCGTTAAACAGACGTATAGATCTGCTTTATGATAATGACAGCTCGTTTGTTCGCTGCTCGGAATGCGTTATCAAATACAATTTGAAAACTGAGTTGAACAATCTTAAAGAAATGTTTACTATGGCAATCGTACCAACACGACAGTCGTCACTGTCAGCATAGGTAGTGTTGTAGCGTTTCTCGGCACCACGTTTATTATTTTTCGCGTAAGTGGAGAATATAATGTTATGCTCTACGGACCGACACATACTTAAAAGTAATGCAACGTCGCATCGCAACAATCGGCGTCGATTACGAAGCTTCAAGCCACTTCAAGGCACGTCAATCCAATCATGGAAATGCCTGAAGTCTTTGTGATGCGACCTGGGGCCCTATTATGAACTCTTATTTCCAGACAGTTTACGGCGTAAACAGAACTGCCTTGCAATTTCGTATTATGAACTCTCCAAACAAGCCAGTCAGCGGTCACATGCCACCCTGGCTGACTTCACCCGAATATTGCCTGGCAATACCGTATTACGAACGTTCGTCTGACATTTGTAGTCATAATAAAACTGACAAATAGTAACCTCACAATCCATTCAGTTTACGCTGCTTCAGACGAACTTTTATTGGATTGTTTAGGGTTTATTTGGCGAAATTATTCGAGAGTCATCTAGATAACAAAATAATATATCATGTGTGACGAATATGAATTGTTCGAGTTCCTGGAAAGTGACTTTCTCATCAAAGTAGTGAGTCAAGGAATAAAAGAAGACGGCTTCGTGATGAATTTTATGCGTTCGACATGGATGATGTGTAATTCATTCAACGATATTGACTTAGCAAAGACTTCGTACTGAATCTTTTGAGGAGCTAAGGCCTCACATGCAGACACATGCAGGCTTGGGCAGATTTATTGTACCCAATGGCCACTTCATTGTGGGAACTTATAAACTCCCACAATATTTCCAGCTGAACATAAGTTACGCGCCGACGACGAGTGCGAGAACTCTCATCCACTAAACTATAATAATTCCAATTATTGTATATTTATATAATTATATATTATATTATACCGTCTTAAGAACTGAATAATAATTAAAAACACTTAATAAAACTTACGCCATATTTAAATAAACAATACGATAGTGTTCTTATTAGTTTGGAAAACAATACTTCCATTGAAGTGGTCGAATTCCCCGCAGAACTTCAAGTGGAGTACGTTCGGAAACTTAATTTCGCGTTACAATTTACGAACACAAATATATTATAATAATATGAGTTTAAAATAGCACAATATACATTCCGTTCATATTTGCACCTACTTTTATACTAGAGTAACTAGATTAATATATATTTATCATAAAATACGTGATATATTAAAACCGTAACTTACCGATAAATATTTAAATCTGTTTCAGAACGTTACGGCTGAGAATTATAAACCAGCCATATACAAACTACCCAGCGTGAAGTCGGTCAGAAATAGGAACGTTAAAATACGAAAAACCAGCCAGTGAAATGAATTGCTTGGAACTGGCCTGGATTTTTAAAAGTTCGTAATAGGCACCCTGGCCTTCTTGAGTGACCGGGGCTGTAGAGTCGAGATAGGACCTTGAAGAAGTACAGCACGATATTTTGAATAGTCACGGAACGGAATAGTGCGGATCGTGGTCTCGTGGATGCTTAACTTAATATTATTAATATGATAAACTTGGCAATAAAATTGAGAAACGCGTTATCATAAAGATATTAAGTTTCTTGGTGAGCATTCAGATTTTATGGACTCTCTCAAGCCAAATTTATGAAACTTTATGATACAGATTACAATATAAGTATCTATTTTATATGGAGCCATTACATTTGATCAGCGGTGGTGTATAATAGTCGTAACTGTTGGAACGTAATAACTGAGTAAGTACACATTGTTAGCGCGCAGACTGAGCAGACTGAACAGACTGAGCAGAGTGAGCAGACTGAGCAGAGTGAGCAGACTGAGCAGAGTGAGCAGACTGAGCAGAGTGAGCAGACTGAGCAGAGTGCCGCCCGCCGAGCTCTGAGCGCGGTATTGTGTCGCGAGTGTTAATACAACGGGCGGAGACTGCAGATTCTCCTTTCATATCTACACCACATGGCAAAGAAGGACAGAGGGTCAATTCCGAACAATACCCGGTAACAAGCATGATTGGATTGTTTATGTGGCTGTTCACGTGCCTGAACCGAAGTTTCTGATCTGACTTATTGTCACTTTGGCAGTGAGGCTTCTGCATTGTATTGTGCAGTCAGTACCCTCACTAATAGTCTGCGCGGCGCCCGCTCCGCTCGATTACCTCTCAATACTGAATAGTTATTCAGTGTGCGAACCGAATTCTAGAGAAATGTCCCCATTCGTTATCCGCGTCTATTCACTGACACTGTATTAACAGCCGTCAGCACCGAGCCGTGAGAGTGTGACACACTTTTTCATGGGAAGTCTTCGTTCAATACGTGACGCTTCATTTTCGTTAAAAAAAATTGTGTAAGAGTCAATTATCTACTTTTAGTACAAGATTGTGGAATATGACGCGTGAGCACCGCTCTAGCGTTACCCACCGAAATAACTTGTAAGTGATGGTTGCTCGTCTCTACTCTAATAATAACGGCTCCCGGCTGATGACGCGACACTTGACAGCTTCTCCTCTGCACGCACGCCACGGACGCACGCTGTGTGAACAACGTGAAGCTGTTGTGCGCCGTCCTCTATGTTATCGTACGCGAACGTGTCTCTATTCAAATTCTATTCAATTTAGAAACCTTTGTATCGCACTAGCTTGTGTACGTACGAGTGTGTGCGACCGCGAGCCGTTACCGGATGGTGGGACGTGTCCGCTGCTATAATAATATCTTGCTCATGATTACTCGCAATTCATAAGCCGAAAACGCTCGTCGTAGTGAAAACAGGAACCTTGCGGGAAGCTTACATGCCGTATTATTAATTATGAGCGCACAGCGCACAGCACAGCTGACGTGCGGCCTGAGTCGCGCCTAATGAGCGCCACGTCACGTCGTTCACGCGCCCAATATGGCGGCGCGCCTGCCGTATGAGTCCGCATGACTGCGACTGGCTTCAATATAAGTTATAATGACGTCCATTTACAGTTTAAAGTGCCTTTGCTTCGCTGAGGTCGCGACCGCGCGACTGCTTGCGTCCGAACAGTATCAATGAGTTTCACGTCGCGTCACCGAATTAGTCGTGATTGTAAGTAAACACCGTTCCCCGACGTATGCCACGTGCGTGATCTCCCGACCTCGTCTACGAGACACAGCGCTCCAGGGTCGGGGGTGACAGGCAGAACTAGTAATCAGACGCCACTGTCACATAATTACTTACTACACTACTTCGTATAGATACGAACTAGAATCTCTACAACACAGTATTTTGAATTGTATAGTCATATAGGAGAGCCATGAGGTACTTATACATAAATATACTTAAACACATATGTATTTATGCTCATAACACAATCAAACATAATTTCTTCTTGCAGATTATACATTCGCCCGAGGCGGTTGATGATGAGAATTTCGTGACCGTTACAGAGATGGTTATGATTTACAAACAACAAGACAGATACAGTATGATTGTGTGGCGGTACTCATACCCAAGATAAGGCGTACGATTACTTCTTACACACGTCACTCCACCGCGAAGTGTATTTGATAAATGTCAGGTTTTGTTTGAAGCCAACTCTTGTATTGTTACGCTCTCCACTATCATTTGTCAGTCAAGTGTCTGGTGTCAGCTCGCGTCGGTCGCCCCGCGCCTCGTGTGTAGCCACCCTGTTTATGTGGGGACACGAATTTTCCTCCGGTCCGCTTTGATGGCAATTACGATGAGGCGCTGTGGCAACTTTGCGAAACGTTTGAAGTTCTTTTATACGTTTTGAGGACATGAGCGTGGAGACTGGGGCCCGCATGCGAGGATGTGTCGCATGTCGCTCGCAGTGACTACTTACTCGATTGATAGGACTAAGCAAAGTGCTTCGAGCAACTGGAGTGGACCTACCTACTGAGAAAAATTAGATTCGGTTTGTCGAGCGAGTAGGTGCTACCTACTGGTAGTTTTTTCCGTGTCTGTAAGTTAATTGGCAATTCAAGTGAGCAGTAACGGTGCTGGAAGCGAGGTCGGACGAACTGTCGATAAATTAGCTGTCTGCGACAGAGGCGCGGCGCGGTATAAACGGGGCGCAGCATGAACGCGTCGCTCGGCGCGACGCCGCGCCGACGGTCGTGCGTGCCGGCCGCGCCGCGCCCGTCTGCACCGGACCTGTACAAATGGGACGCTTGTATGATTTATTACGACTTTGTATGCGATTTTGCCTTTATTATAGTACTGGATTATGTATAATTCATCATCGGCTCGCATCTGCTCGGCGACGCACAGACTCGGGCAGGATGTCTTACATTTTAGGTCAGTAACTGTCAAACGGAGCCGTACCATCAATCCTCGCTGTAATAAAGAATCTAATATATCTCTACTGCCTAGTAAGGAAGTCGGTGTGAAAATATGTATGAATTGCTTCAATACATGGCCGTTTGTCAGTCTTTCTTCTGTTCAAGAGCAGGCTATTTAAACAAAGCAATGTTTACTTACCTCCGCTTTACAGAGCAGTTCACGTGAGCTGCTAACAAACGTACCCGGATACTGTAGGTAGCCGCCGACCACGTATGTGACCGTGTGGCGGTGCGAAGTATATAAACGCTAAGTAAACAACACTCTCCGTGGCGAGGCAATCCATGTTCTGTCAGTTAACGCGCGAATGTTAATCATGTTTATATGGCGGCATGACTCGCAACCTTATAGGAGCTCGCGGCCCGCCGCGCGCCCCGCGAGCACACGCTTGGTCGACCTAGAGGAGCTTGCGGCCCGCCCACACGTCCCGCGAGCACTCGCTTGGTCGACCTAGAGGAGCTTGCGGCCCGCCCACACGTCCCGCGAGCACTCGCTTGGTCGACCTAGAGGAGCTTGCAGCCCGAACGCGCGCCCCGCGAGCACTCGCTTGGTCGACCTAGATAGAGGAGCTCGCGGCCCAAACCGAACGCCCCGCGAGCACTCGCTTCGTCGACCTAGAGGAGCTTGCGGCCCGCCCGCGCGCCTCGCGATCTCTCGCTTGGTCAACCTAGAGGAGCTTGCGGCCGGCTCGCGCATCCTGCGAGCTCTCGCCTGGTCGCATGCAAGATGCAAGCAATATGCAAACTTATTGTTCGCTATTGTTCGTAAACTCAAGATACTTTATTTGCCAGAAATACATTGTTTTGGTGAGATGAGAGAAGGAGAGATCTTAAAACCTAAGTGTCATTGTATTCTGCCTGCAAGCAAGCGTGCAAACTTTTATTGAGTGTAACACATTCTTATTATAAGGTCCATGGTTCCATTTCATGAAACGATCAAATCTTTTGCTTCCAAGCAATATTAATAAGGACGGAGTACTAGTCGTAGTAGTAGTATAATTAGTAGTCGACGGAGCTCCGCTCGTCCCACTTCTGAATGGTTTAAAAAAAATAACCACGAAACTAACCTGTCCGAGTCGGGGTGCCCCAAGACCCGAGCTCGCTTTGCTCCCTCTTGCATCCTAAGTTCCCCTAGTAACATTGCCATTTTACTAAGTCGAGATGTGTAATTTAAGCGACACCAATGCCTCTAACGGTGGATATTCTAACTATTTTACGATATGATCATGATCACTAATATTTGGCCACATCATGAAGTAGTCGTGTGTTTAGCTGTATATATCGTGAAACGTTGAGTATTCAATGATCTGGCCAGCCCACACCCGGATGGTCAGCGGTCAATGTTCCATTTCATGTTATGAGATGGCTGTATCTCTCACTGTTTTGCTTTATACAAACGTTGAGTATTCAATGATCTGGCCAGCCCACACCCGGATGGTCAGCGGTCAATGTTCCATTTCATGTTATGAGATGGCTGTATCTCTCACTGTTTTGTTTTATACAAACGTTGAGTATTCAATGATCTGGCCAGCCCACACCCGGATGGTCAGCGGTCAATGTTCCATTTCATGTTATGAGATGGCTGTATCTCTCACTGTTTTGTTTTATACAAACGTTGAGTATTCAATGATCTGGCCAGCCCACACCCGGATGGTCAGCGGTCAATGTTCCATTTCATGTTATGAGATGGCTGTATCTCTCACTGTTTTGTTTTATACAAACGTTGAGTATTCAATGATCTGGCCAGCCCACACCCGGATGGTCAGCGGTCAATGTTCCATTTCATGTTATGAGATGGCTGTATCTCTCACTGTTTTGCTTTATACAAACGTTGAGTATTCAATGATCTGGCCAGCCCACACCCGGATGGTCAGCGGTCAATGTTCCATTTCATGTTATGAGATGGCTGTATCTCTCACTGTTTTGCTTTATACAAACGTTGAGTATTCAATGATCTGGCCAGCCCACACCCGGATGGTCAGCGGTCAATGTTCCATTTCATGTTATGAGATGGCTGTATCTCTCACTGTTTTGCTTTATACAAACGTTGAGTATTCAATGATCTGGCCAGCCCACACCCGGATGGTCAGCGGTCAATGTTCCATTTCATGTTATGAGATGGCTGTATCTCTCACTGTTTTGTTTTATACAAACGTTGAGTATTCAATGATCTGGCCAGCCCACACCCGGATGGTCAGCGGTCAATGTTCCATTTCATGTTATGAGATGGCTGTATCTCTCACTGTTTTGTTTTATACAAACGTTGAGTATTCAATGATCTGGCCAGCCCACACCCGGATGGTCAGCGGTCAATGTTCCATTTCATGTTATGAGATGGCTGTATCTCTCACTGTTTTGTTTTATACAAACGTTGAGTATTCAATGATCTGGCCAGCCCACACCCGGATGGTCAGCGGTCAATGTTCCATTTCATGTTATGAGATGGCTGTATCTCTCACTGTTTTGTTTTATACAAACGTTGAGTATTCAATGATCTGGCCAGCCCACACCCGGATGGTCAGCGGTCAATGTTCCATTTCATGTTATGAGATGGCTGTATCTCTCACTGTTTTGTTTTATACAAACGTTGAGTATTCAATGATCTGGCCAGCCCACACCCGGATGGTCAGCGGTCAATGTTCCATTTCATGTTATGAGATGGCTGTATCTCTCACTGTTTTGTTTTATACAAACGTTGAGTATTCAATGATCTGGCCAGCCCACACCCGGATGGTCAGCGGTCAATGTTCCATTTCATGTTATGAGATGGCTGTATCTCTCACTGTTTTGTTTTATACAAACGTTGAGTATTCAATGATCTGGCCAGCCCACACCCGGATGGTCAGCGGTCAATGTTCCATTTCATGTTATGAGATGGCTGTATCTCTCACTGTTTTGTTTTATACAAACGTTGAGTATTCAATGATCTGGCCAG
Organism: Brachylomia viminalis; assembly: GCA_937001585.2. Taxonomy (NCBI): domain Eukaryota; kingdom Metazoa; phylum Arthropoda; class Insecta; order Lepidoptera; family Noctuidae; genus Brachylomia; species Brachylomia viminalis. Next base: position 415,500 of record OW443307.2, on the reverse strand, counting down.
CCCACACCCGGATGGTCAGCGGTCAATGTTCCATTTCATGTTATGAGATGGCTGTATCTCTCACTGTTTTGCTTTATACAAACGTTGAGTATTCAATGATCTGGCCAGCCCACACCCGGATGGTCAGCGGTCAATGTTCCATTTCATGTTATGAGATGGCTGTATCTCTCACTGTTTTGCTTTATACAAACGTTGAGTATTCAATGATCTGGCCAGCCCACACCCGGATGGTCAGCGGTCAATGTTCCATTTCATGTTATGAGATGGCTGTATCTCTCACTGTTTTGTTTTATACAAACGTTGAGTATTCAATGATCTGGCCAGCCCACACCCGGATGGTCAGCGGTCAATGTTCCATTTCATGTTATGAGATGGCTGTATCTCTCACTGTTTTGTTTTATACAAACGTTGAGTATTCAATGATCTGGCCAGCCCACACCCGGATGGTCAGCGGTCAATGTTCCATTTCATGTTATGAGATGGCTGTATCTCTCACTGTTTTGTTTTATACAAACGTTGAGTATTCAATGATCTGGCCAGCCCACACCCGGATGGTCAGCGGTCAATGTTCCATTTCATGTTATGAGATGGCTGTATCTCTCACTGTTTTGTTTTATACAAACGTTGAGTATTCAATGATCTGGCCAGCCCACACCCGGATGGTCAGCGGTCAATGTTCCATTTCATGTTATGAGATGGCTGTATCTCTCACTGTTTTGTTTTATACAAACGTTGAGTATTCAATGATCTGGCCAGCCCACACCCGGATGGTCAGCGGTCAATGTTCCATTTCATGTTATGAGATGGCTGTATCTCTCACTGTTTTGTTTTATACAAACGTTGAGTATTCAATGATCTGGCCAGCCCACACCCGGATGGTCAGCGGTCAATGTTCCATTTCATGTTATGAGATGGCTGTATCTCTCACTGTTTTGCTTTATACAAACGTTGAGTATTCAATGATCTGGCCAGCCCACACCCGGATGGTCAGCGGTCAATGTTCCATTTCATGTTATGAGATGGCTGTATCTCTCACTGTTTTGCTTTATACAAACGTTGAGTATTCAATGATCTGGCCAGCCCACACCCGGATGGTCAGCGGTCAATGTTCCATTTCATGTTATGAGATGGCTGTATCTCTCACTGTTTTGCTTTATACAAACGTTGAGTATTCAATGATCTGGCCAGCCCACACCCGGATGGTCAGCGGTCAATGTTCCATTTCATGTTATGAGATGGCTGTATCTCTCACTGTTTTGTTTTATACAAACGTTGAGTATTCAATGATCTGGCCAGCCCACACCCGGATGGTCAGCGGTCAATGTTCCATTTCATGTTATGAGATGGCTGTATCTCTCACTGTTTTGTTTTATACAAACGTTGAGTATTCAATGATCTGGCCAGCCCACACCCGGATGGTCAGCGGTCAATGTTCCATTTCATGTTATGAGATGGCTGTATCTCTCACTGTTTTGTTTTATACAAACGTTGAGTATTCAATGATCTGGCCAGCCCACACCCGGATGGTCAGCGGTCAATGTTCCATTTCATGTTATGAGATGGCTGTATCTCTCACTGTTTTGTTTTATACAAACGTTGAGTATTCAATGATCTGGCCAGCCCACACCCGGATGGTCAGCGGTCAATGTTCCATTTCATGTTATGAGATGGCTGTATCTCTCACTGTTTTGTTTTATACAAACGTTGAGTATTCAATGATCTGGCCAGCCCACACCCGGATGGTCAGCGGTCAATGTTCCATTTCATGTTATGAGATGGCTGTATCTCTCACTGTTTTGTTTTATACAAACGTTGAGTATTCAATGATCTGGCCAGCCCACACCCGGATGGTCAGCGGTCAATGTTCCATTTCATGTTATGAGATGGCTGTATCTCTCACTGTTTTGTTTTATACAAACGTTGAGTATTCAATGATCTGGCCAGCCCACACCCGGATGGTCAGCGGTCAATGTTCCATTTCATGTTATGAGATGGCTGTATCTCTCACTGTTTTGTTTTATACAAACGTTGAGTATTCAATGATCTGGCCAGCCCACACCCGGATGGTCAGCGGTCAATGTTCCATTTCATGTTATGAGATGGCTGTATCTCTCACTGTTTTGCTTTATACAAACGTTGAGTATTCAATGATCTGGCCAGCCCACACCCGGATGGTCAGCGGTCAATGTTCCATTTCATGTTATGAGATGGCTGTATCTCTCACTGTTTTGCTTTATACAAACGTTGAGTATTCAATGATCTGGCCAGCCCACACCCGGATGGTCAGCGGTCAATGTTCCATTTCATGTTATGAGATGGCTGTATCTCTCACTGTTTTGTTTTATACAAACGTTGAGTATTCAATGATCTGGCCAGCCCACACCCGGATGGTCAGCGGTCAATGTTCCATTTCATGTTATGAGATGGCTGTATCTCTCACTGTTTTGTTTTATACAAACGTTGAGTATTCAATGATCTGGCCAGCCCACACCCGGATGGTCAGCGGTCAATGTTCCATTTCATGTTATGAGATGGCTGTATCTCTCACTGTTTTGTTTTATACAAACGTTGAGTATTCAATGATCTGGCCAGCCCACACCCGGATGGTCAGCGGTCAATGTTCCATTTCATGTTATGAGATGGCTGTATCTCTCACTGTTTTGTTTTATACAAACGTTGAGTATTCAATGATCTGGCCAGCCCACACCCGGATGGTCAGCGGTCAATGTTCCATTTCATGTTATGAGATGGCTGTATCTCTCACTGTTTTGTTTTATACAAACGTTGAGTATTCAATGATCTGGCCAGCCCACACCCGGATGGTCAGCGGTCAATGTTCCATTTCATGTTATGAGATGGCTGTATCTCTCACTGTTTTGTTTTATACAAACGTTGAGTATTCAATGATCTGGCCAGCCCACACCCGGATGGTCAGCGGTCAATGTTCCATTTCATGTTATGAGATGGCTGTATCTCTCACTGTTTTGTTTTATACAAACGTTGAGTATTCAATGATCTGGCCAGCCCACACCCGGATGGTCAGCGGTCAATGTTCCATTTCATGTTATGAGATGGCTGTATCTCTCACTGTTTTGTTTTATACAAATTATTTAACTCCTACTCGTAGGTAGGTAATAATAAGAAAATGCGGTATTTACCTATAATTATTTGTTACACGTAGTTTTTTTATTTTCTGTTGCTTCCTGTAACTTCTTTATAAATTCTAAGATCTGGCCAAGAGATACCTATTCATGTAGTAGTCACACCAACAATCATACATGTTGTGTGTTAGAGGTGAAATAGCCTAATTAACATGCTTTGTTAACTTACTGTTAATAAAGACCTTTAAAAATCAAATCAATCAATAAGCAAACTACACCCTACGCGGTATCCGGCGGATCCGCGGTATCTCAAACTCAATATAAACTGTAAGGTTTACGATACGCGTACCTTACTGATTTTCCAATAACCACACCTTACTGATGCTTGACAACAAGGATAGATCAATAGATCAAGCGTGTCGTTGAGCCGCAGTAGCCTATCGAAACATTCATTGATACAGAAATGTAGAAAGGGTCTTGTTACAGTCCTTGTGCCTCTACTTAGGATCTACTGCTACTAGAACTTACAACTTTTATCAACCGTATTGACATTTAGTTATGGTAATTATTGGATTTAAGTACTTAATATTATCTGTGATTTGAATAATGTTAAAATCGTTGTTCAAATCTGTGAATACATACAATCGGGTTAGTCCCGCTATGGTATGGTCCCGGTATGGCACCCTCTTAAAATACCTATCAAAAAGTCCCGCTATGGTACCCTTCAGTTTTTGGTACTGTTGTAAAGAAAAGTTATACAATGCGTTAAGAAAAAAATAGTATAAATAAAAAATATCTTTTCTTAACTATTATAGTTAAGCAAGATAATATTTATTAATACTATTTTTTAAACAAATCATCATCTGCCTAGCCTTTTCCCAACTAGGTATGTTGGGGTCGGCTTCCAGTCTAACCGGATGCAGCTGAATACCAGTATTTTACATGGAGCGACTGCCTATCTGACCTATTTTTTAAACAAATCACGCTCGGTAATTGTCGTTTCACTTCAGGTAGTTACCTGACCAACCGGTTTTTTCGTAAAACAATAGAGACGAGCCCTTCCTCGAATTCGTATCTAGCTCTTCCCTTTTGTTTTTATGAAAATAGAGAGAGACAGTATTATTCCGGGTTTAGTTTGCTATTTGCAGCTGTACTTTTGCGATATGAGTAATTAGGATAGCTTGTTAGTTTATCTATTGCAATGTCTGGGTCAAGTAGTTCACGTGGTGTAAATTTAATAATTATTGACAGTCGACGCGGTGGAAAAACTTTATTACGTGCCGGACATAAATATATTAAACGCAGAGAAAATAAAAATTCAAGTACTTGGCATTGTGTAAATAGGAGAAATAGTATTAAATGTAGTGGATATATAACTATTGAGAATACCAATAATACAATAATTAAAGATTATAAACACAGTGATCAGTGCGTGCCACATTTTGAAGACAATGAAGTTCAAATGGCTATAAGTGAGTGCAAAAAAGAAGTAAATTCAAATTACGGATCAGTACAGAAAATTTTCGAAAAACACATGGGTAACTTAAAAGACAAAGGGTTACACCTTACAGGAAATGTTCCTGACTATAAAAAATTAAAAACAGTATTATACAGACACCGAAATAAGTCGTTGAACGTACCAAAAACACAATTTAAGAATGTGGAAGAAATTATAATACCAGAAGAATTTAATAAGTATGTATTGGCTGATTATTGTAATGAAGACTGTAATCGAATAATTATATTTTCCTCGACAGAAGTAAAGGAATATATAAAATGTGTAACGCATTACTTTGGTGATGGCACTTTCGACGGCTGCCCAAACCCATTCGAACAAGTTTATGTCATTCATGGAGACATGGGAAGCACTGAGTTATCCACGAATGTAGCACCATTATTTTATATTCTGTTAAAAAACAAAGAAGGGAAAACTTATGAAAAAGTTTTCGAATTGATTAAACAAACTTTGCCTGAATGGCGTCCATCGAAATTTACCTTCGATTATGAAATAGGAGTAATAAATGCAGCAGCGAAGATTTTTCCTGATATCAAAATAAATGGATGTAACGTACATTTTCAAAAGAACGTTATCAAAAAAGCGAAATCTTTAAATCTCATGGAACACGAAGAGTCCTCGAACCATGTTAAGCAATGCATAGGCTTGGCGTTTTTGCCAAAACAAGATATTGAAGACGGCTGGCTGCATATAATGGAAAATAGGTATAATATCTTGGTTACTTTCCAAAATGATGTTTGAGTACTTAACTCTAATTATATGGCAAAAAAGTAAAGAACAACAATATCAGTAAGGACCTGTTAATTTCATTGCTTTACAAGTACGAACGTTTAATAAGTATTTTTTTCAGTTTCGACGATGAAGCTATGACCAAATTCAATGACTATTTTGTCACTCAGTGGCTTGAATATCCAGACCTCATTTGGTGTTGCCATAATGAACGCCATAGAACAACTAACTTGGCGGAATCATGGAATGGCAGATTCAACAAAATTATTGGAAAAAATCCCAGTTTATTATTGTTTCTGCAAACAATTGGCAACGACACATGTCACTTTGATATAAAACAAGCCAAGTAAGTTGTATTTTTTAGACAATATTTTTAAGCAGATATAATATTTTTAAAAGCAGATATATATTTTTTTACATAATACGAGTACATAGAAGAATTTGAAAATGGATTTGATTTTATTTATTTTGGTAGATATTATTGGTTGTCGCCTTCTATTACAGACGGTTACTGAAAAAAATATAGCTTAACTTAAATAACTGATGATTTTTGTTATAGCTTTCGACTAAAAAGATCACCTATCAATTCAAGAAAAAGAACAAGTAGAAATCGACCGCCAGATTCAAAAGCTAACAAAAAGTTACGAAAATAAAGCTATCTCCATTGGTGATTTTCTGATTAACATATCAAAGTCAACATTTCGATCAGAACATTTAAAAAAATAGTTTATTTTAATTTTGTTTTTAGCCTATTAAAATGTTTAATACTTTTTCTCGATGTTGATTATTTTTTGTAGTTTATGTTTACAATTTGCGCCTTTTTCTCCATGTTGATTATTTGTAATTAATATATTTGTCTAGTTGGTTGTTGATTATTTTTGTAGTTTATATAAATTTACAATTACTGCCTTTTCTCAATGTTGATTATTTGTAACTAATATTTATGTCTGGATGTTGTTTTTATTTGTAGTTTATAATATTTACAGTAATACTTTTCTGAGATGTGGATTTTTTATATTTTTTTTATTGTTGATTATTGGTAATTAATATTGTTGATTATTTTAAAAATTACATTGCAATTAATATTTCGTTTTACTGTTTGATATTTTTTTATAAATATTTTGAATTAATAAAAGACTGATTTAATATCGCAAACAGACGTTTTATTGATACACTCCTAAAAGTATTTATTTATAGATACACTTTTCTTTTCAGTTGTACCTTCTATTGTCTAACGTAGATCTAAAAGATGGGTACCATAGCGGGACTTTTTGATAGGTATTTTAAGAGGGTGCCATACCGGGACCATACCATAGCGGGACTAACCGCATACAATCATACAGCCATAGTGTAGGTACCTATTTCAATTTCAGCAATAGGAATAGGAACCGTACCGATGTTACTCGCCTGAAACCGGGACGCGTGTAGGCAGGTCTGTGCTGAAGCTGTGAGTACATTGTATACTTATTAGTAGTTCCGATACATTCTCCTCGGCTTATTGCACTAACTGGTTAATAGGCAGAGTCGAGAAAAACCTCTCCGCCTTCGTGTGTTAACAAAATACTCGCATCTACTTAAATGGTTACAAAGCGATAAAAACGAACTCGTTTCTAAAAGGTTGTAACTTGTTAAGCCTACGTCGTTTTTGCCGTTTTTGCCGTCCTATGCATAATGTAACAAAACCTTCATTAATACTGTAATTGGCGTAACGCTAATTGAACACATTAATTTGTGGAATATTAAATTAATATTAATTTTAGTACATTAGTGCAGCAGCCAGTAAAAGAGGCATTGAACATTGATGGCCGAGGCACACTTAGGTAAGTCCATCAATGCCTAGTTGTGGCTTTACTCAAATAATGCGCAGAAATTAAAAAAAGTTTTTACAAAAAAAAAAGTGAAAAATAACTTTAATTTCGTAAGTCGGTGTCTTTGGATCTGTATTTTAGTTATTGCCACCAATTTCCGAAGTTAAAGTTATTTTTCACTTTGTAGTGTTTTTTTTGGAATTGGTTGTTTTTTTTTGTAAAAAGTTTTTGTATTTTTCACTTTTTAGTTATAGTACCTAGGTACCCCACACCAATTCGAAAACGATCATCTTACACAAAACACGCTTGGACTCATAATATTCAAATAGGTTTCTTCTCTATTAAAATATTCCAACGTTAGCTTGTTTCCCAAATATTGATAGTGCCTACAACAATGTATCTATTGACGTAGCGATGAAGATATTGGATTGGACAATCTTCAAATAGGAACAAAAATTTGTACATACCTCTGGTCCTTTTTATGCGAGAGATACCTTATTATTAAATCGGATACTGGTGAAGCCTCACTTTCTAGATGGCTGATGGACCATTAAAGGCTTACACAAGGGGACCCCCTATCCCCAATGCTTTTCAATCTAATAACACACAAAATGTATTATTATCACAGTATCAGACGATTTTCTTTTGTTTGTTAGTGACTAAGACATCAAAAACAGCGAACTACGCATCCAACAAGCGCTTGATGCTACGAGAATATTACTTTATTAGATGAATTAGGTTTAGTTTTATCCTCAAGTAAATCTAACTACTTACTGTCTTTTCAGTAAAGGCCAAAGAAGACATTTTCCTACCCTAAAAGCGAACGGCCAACTGTAGGCTAGATCGGATTGTGCTAAGTATTTGGGGATTTGGTTAGATGGGAGTTTACGCTGGGGAAAACATATAAAAGAAACTATAGATAGGTGCTCTAAATTTCTTAACATGTTGAAAGTCTTGGCGGGTAGTTCTTGCGGTGTACATACCAGGCATTTACGTAGGTTGTATATCTCATTAATAAGAAGTAGGCTTGATTACGGTAGCTTTATTTATGATTCTGGCGCGAAGATACACACTGGCAGACTGGATTAAATACAAAATCAAGCACTGCGAATTGTGGGAGGATTTATTAAAAGTACCCCAATACACGTCATGGAGTGTGAGCTAAATATAATGCCATTGTTCTTAAGAAGACAATACCTAGCGTATAAGTTCATGTTGAAAGGTGTGTCCTGGTCTAGCAATGCAACTGTTGTAATGATATCGGAATTGAATGATATTTGCCAAAATAGATACTGGGAGAACAAAAAAAACCTTTACTTACTATAACAGTCAATGAGATTAAACCACTTCAAGTTTGGTCATCACATACGCTTAGGATGTTTAGTTTGGAAATCTGGGTGTCAGCCATTGACTTACAGAACTATTACAAGTGATATGGAAAGCGTAATGGGCAGCAAAACTTCCATGGAACCTAATATTCTAGTAAGTACATTGGTTGGCATACATTCTACACGGATGGGTCGAAGGGTGCACATGGACAGGGTGTGGAAGGGGGTGGAAGGGGGTGGGGTATTTTTATCAGAATTTTAATGTTAAAGGTGGTTGTAAAATAAAAACTTATGTTTCCATTACGACGTTGGAGCTTATTGCGATCTTTCAAGCCATGACTTATGCGAATCAACAAAAAAAATCAGATAGCAAAAGCGCTTTGCAACACGAGGCTCTATGCGCCTCTGGTATCAGAGGTGCATCGATATCCTACGATATAATAAATATCATCCATAAATTTAATAAAAATGGCATTGAGTTTAGATTGCAATGGGTGCCGGCTCATATTGGGTTGAAGGGTAACGAAGTAGCTGATCAATTATCTAAATTAGCAGCAGTAGAAGGAAACGATACCGATTTTTTACCGGACAACTGAGATTTGACTCCTAAATTCAATATTAAATGTTATGAGGTTTGTAATAATTGTGATATTGAAAAATCTGAAACAAAAGGTATTTGGTATAAAACTATTCAGCATGAGCCTCCTCGTTACCTTTGGTTTGATGATGACAAATTAAGTAGATTTTTTTTTAGGCTAGGTTTAGGACTTCGATCTGGACACTATCCATCGGCAAAGTTTGCTTTCTTGATGAAGAAAGTCGACTCGCCAAACTGTAATGCTTGTAACAAAATTGAGGACGTGCATTTGCTGATGGATTGTGTAAAAAATAGGAAAGAAAGAGAAGAAATGGAAACGGAGCATGCATTGAACAGATTCGATATAGGTTTATACTCCATTTATTATAGCATTAGAAATAAGAGGCTCCTAGAAGCAGGAGTGCAAAACATTTTATTTAAAAGTTAAGTAAAACCATTCAATTAAAATTGTTTTAACATTTCTTTGTTATATCGATCTAAGACATTACTTAGATAAACGTTAATCGTCACAACAACGTGTCTGTTTTTTATTTATCTAAGTATTGATATTATAATATAAACGCCTATTTAAAATTAGATTACATAATGTATATAATAATATTTATGAAAAATATAATATATAATAACTAAAATATATTATTAAAAGGAGTCCCTTTAGGCATGGTTCCGAAGATACTGGCAGCGTTCCCCCTTTGAATAGCTAGACTAATTCTTTGTCCGAGGTAGCTGCCAGTTCTTCGGTCTCCTGTGATGTCGACTAACCTTTTTGCTATTTCCTTAAAAAGCCTTATAGCGCTAGGAGCCCATGGACCAAGGGTCTCGACACCGAATGGGACAAAATCATATTCGGAGCCAAGACCCCTGTATTTGCATGCTTTAGCTTTTTCAGCCGCTTCACAAGCCGCATCAGCTCTGTTGTTGGTTCCATGTATCTATATGGGAAGGGGCTAGCGTGTCTGAACAAGTTGCATTCCGTACCAGCACCCGACCCATCTTCCATGGAATCAAACTCATACCGTCCGGTCTCTTGCCATCGTCTCTTGCAATACCAGTCGGCTCAAGTAGACTTGGCACGTTGACGGTGGCAAGGGACCGGCGTATGATATCGTTAAGTGCAGCATGTCTCAAGAAGCTGCCTGCACTTTTTTGGCCTGACAGTCCGTGATGTCCTAGCTTGCCGACATCACTGCCACAGGGACATTTATGAGGAGCGCAGACCGGAACCCCAAGCCGTAGACAGGTTGCGATTCGGAGCGTGTCAGGCTCAAGAAATGTTCCCGTATTTGACGAAGGGTACGCGTGAAGCCAGTAGCCGGCCTTATGCGCACCCACGGCCAAAAGCCTAGCACGCGCCGAACCTGTACTACAGCTCAAAAGATTGTTATGAGTCAATTTGCAGTTTATGTCGTCCCAGCTCCTCTGTGAAATTGGAGAAACTGGAAAGTTTGACCTGGGCATGCAATTAAGAAAGCGTTTCTAGCTTCTTCCAAGCCAGCAATCTCAGAGTTTGAAGGGGATGCCCTTAAAATTTTACTTATGAGATTTGCTGAACTATGGACAGAAGATAGAAAGGCTGGTGAAGCGACACAGCAAATTTTGCGAATCCCTAAACCACCATAACGGATGGACGAATTTAACGATTGGATATTTTTCTTAAGAAACACCTGCGACACACTGTGCTTTCCTCTATCCTTACTATTTAATAAATGCGTTACTAATGGCGTATTCCCAGAGATCTGGAAACGAGCTAACATTGTTCCGGTCCACAAAAGCGGCTCTAAAAATGATGTGTCTACATACCGCCCAATATCTTTGCTGTCGGCGCTCTCTAAACTTTTTGAAAAACTCGTTCACAACGAGATTTACCCCGTCCTACGCCACGTGATATTAAAAGAACAACATGGGTTTGTAAAGGATAGGTCCTGCGTGAGTAACCTCCTCATTTTTACATCGCAGTTATTTGAAAGCCTCGATAATAGACAGCAAATTGATGCGGTATATACTGATTTTCAAAAAGCTTTCGACAAAGTGGATCACAAGTTACTACTAGATAAAATTGCATTTAACGGCATCAGAGGAAATCTGCTTCGCTGGTTTGTTTCTTACGTCACTGATAGGACTCAAAGAGTGGTGATAAACGGCTATGAATCTAGCTCCATTAAAGTCACATCTGGAGTCCCGCAAGGATCCATTCTAGGTCCATTATTATTCATTTTATTTATTAACGACGTTAAAAATTGTTTTCAATCTTCGAAATTTCTCCTATATGCGGATGACTTAAAGATATATAAAAATATCACCAATGATTCTGACTGTATAGATTTACAGAGGGACCTTGATCGTTTCTTAGAATACTGCTCTTCTAACAAACTTCAGCTTAGTTATACTAAATGTCATAGTATTACGTTTACCAAAAAGAAATCAGTTATCAAGTTTAGTTATTGTTTTGGCAATACTGTGCTAAATAATGTTACTTGTCTCCGCGATCTTGGTGTTCAGTTAGACTCCAAGCTCCATCTCGATGCGCGTGTGAATAATATAGTCAATAAAGCTTATCAAATGTTTGGCTTCGTAATGCGCGCTTCTAGAGAATTCCACCGCCCTTCCACTTATTTGCATTTATATAAGTCGATAATCCGACCTCAATTAGAGTACGCAGTCCCTATTTGGAATCCTTTTTACAAAAAATATATAGAAATATTGGAGTTAGTCCAACGTAAATACCTTCGTTCTGTGCACTATAGATGCTATCGTAAAAGGATTTCCTACCAATCATTGCTCGAAAAATATAATATCCTGACCCTACAATCTAGACGCACACTCCTAGAAATGATGACCCTGTTCAGTATATGCCGCAACAAGTTTGATTGTTCTGATCTAGTGAGAAGTTTGTGCTACCTGGTCCCTCGCACAGTACAGACTAGAGAAGTACGTTCACGGTGTTTGTTTGCCACTAATTTCTGTCATACCAACTCAGGCGCACGCTCACCGCTGCACCGATTGGTAGACACTTATAATAAAAAGTTTGGAACAATTGATATTATATTTCTGAACAAGAATAGGTTCAAAAATCAAGTTATTTCCACTTTAAAGGAACAGCCATAAGTTTTGTTGTTACCTACTTAATTTTGATTCCCACACCTCATGTATTTATGTAGCTTTAGTTCGTGCTTCTTTGTTTCTTTTTTTTTTTCCTTTTTCACTTGTTTTTTACATGCCGATTTTATCTCATTCCAAACCTTAAATTTGTCCCTAGTATTAAGATGCAGATATTATTAGATTTTTTTTTCCACTTTATTTTATGCTCTCCGAGATACATTTAAAATGACAAACCGAGTAATAATGTTAACTTTGTTATGAGTATCTTTAAGTTTGCCCTTATTGTTTTGTTATTATTAACATTACATATGCTAATTATTTTATATGGTAATTTGTGGATAACGTCGTGAGTAGTGTATTTGTTAATTCTATTAGTATAGTACTCCAATCATGTGTAATATTTAATATACTGCTGTTTGTTGTCCCTAATAAATAAAAATAAAATAAAATACAAGCCAATTAATCCGTACCCCCTATATAATGTCACTGCTGGAAATAAAATTAATACAAGCCAATTAATCCGTACCCCCTATATAATATAATGTCACTGCTGGAAATAAAATTAATACAAGCCAATTAATCCGTACCCCTATATAATGTCACTGCTGGAAATAACATTAATACAAGCCAATTAATCCCTATCCCCTATATAATGTCACTGCTGGAAATCGGTCTTATACATATACTATAATAAAATAGCAACACCATTCATAACTTTAATAGTTCGCTTTGCATGTGTTGCTTTGTAATACAATAATATTATTAAGTAATATTATTTATAATATAGTCAATGGCAATGGGGTGTTCCTTTGTTAATGGTGAGAACGGTTAGCAAAATATAAGTATATGTTTTATCACAATGCATATTACTTTCATGTATATTTAAATAAATCATTTTATGAATCATCCTTACCGACAACTTCTACGGTTTTCTTCATCATCTCAATCTTATAATGAGCTTCTTTTAGGTGTTTAGCATTGACGCTGTAATTTTAAATAGCATTGAAATATTATGTGTGTCAATGAAAGCCACTTCATTTCAAAAGACAAATGGTTAAAATTATTACAATCGTGTGTGTCAGCTGATATATAAATATATTTTAATAAATTTGGCGTCAATCATCTGTAACAAGCTTATTGTACTTTTGTTACAAAGTGTGCATAAAAAATAACCTTTTTTAACTTCTGTCTAATGCTATTATAAATGGAGTATAGTTCAAACGATTTTGTCACGCCCTAAATCGGATCTAGCATAACAATTTTGTAGTTTAGCAATTAGCATTAGTGAACCCCGAATTTTCTTAGATTAAATTTTTTATTTTTTTTATTTGTTTTAGTATAGTGCTTATGATATTGTTTTAAGATACAATGGGGTAGACGTATCCTTGTAGATAAAAACCCCAAATAAAAAAAAAATAAAAAAAAAGACATCTTACACGTTCACGTTCGTTTGAAGGCGGTTTTTTTTTTATTTAAAAATAATTTATTGTTGATTTTTTTAAAAGCCGTTCGACCGATTTCGGTAAAATGTAAATGGGACTATTTGGGAAGTAAACCCTTTGAATAAAAAAATATTTTCAATTCGGTTCCAATAAGGGTAGGTACGATCGGAAGTAGAATTAAAGATGAAACTAGCTGGGTGCCGATTACTAAATAGTTACTACGTAAGCTGGGTGCCGATTACTCCTACTGTTGCAACATTTCAGGTAAAAAAAGGATACGAAGATGTCGAGTGTCGAATATTATCTTTGATTTTAAGTTGGGCAGTTACTGTTCACAAGTTACAGGGACCTTTACTAGAAAAAGCTGTAGATCTAGGCAAGAAAAAATTTCGCTAAAGGATAGGTATAGGTGTATGTTGCTCTGAGTCGTGTTAAAAACTTGGAAGGAATAGCGTGTCTGACTTAGATTCAAACAAATTATTGAGTAGACCACAAGACGAAAGAGCATTGCTAGAGATGACGCGATTACGCAACTTAAATTCAATGTCAAATTGACGCATCAGCATGCCATGTAGGTAGTTGTATTCCTATGTAAAACTCAATCTTAATTAGGTATTATTTTTGCACGAACTGATCATTTTGGCATATTGAACGCAGACAGGCGTTTTTTTTTTGTGTAAATCACTTCATCACCACTGATCTCAAAACGGCGAAGGAAAACATCGTGAGGAAACCGGCATGTCCTAGAAACAAAAATTCGAAGACATAATGACATCTACCAACACGCACTGGGCCCGCGTGGTTGATTACGGCCCACGTCCTCTCACCAGGAGGAGGCCTCTGTCCCAGAGTGGGAACACTATAGGCTGATTATATGTGTGTCATGTGAACCGTATGAAGTAAGCCCTACAAAAGGTAACTGCTGTAAATCGTTGAGGAATTCCCTTGACTGTCTATGGTCTCCATCATCAGACCTGTAATGGCACTTATAACCCATATGGGTGCAAAGTTCTCGTCAATAGAAATGAATTAAGTCCAAACACAAGGTGGCTACTGTAAAACGTTGAGGAGTTCCCTCGACTGTCCTTCGTCTTCATCGTCAGATCGACTACAGACCTTGATTAAATATTAGTGCTTTAAAATACTTAATGAAAAAAATTAACAAACGCACTATTCGCCACTACCGTTTTCGAAGGTTCCCCTCGATTTCACTGGGATGCCATTATCAGACCCTGGTTTCCTTATCATGGTACCACCCTTGGGATATCTCCTTTCCAACATATGAAGAATCAACAAAATCAGTTCATAAACGATGAAGTTATCCGCGAACACACATTAAAAAAAATATACGGTCGAATTGAGAAACCTCCTCCTTTTTTGAAGTCGGTTAAAAATACAATTACTTTTCAAAATCCATGACGAACAACGAACAAAAGTAATTTTTTCCGTGTTAAAGTGTTCATTTGTTTTTTAAATAGCTTTCTATTTGCAAGCCAGTTCGAAATTTATGTTAAGTTACCCCTCTTGGTTGCCATGTTTCGGAGTAAGGTCGTTCCATTTTTAGTTAGTTAGTTATTTATAGTTATGAGTTTATTAGGTAATTTATTTGGCCGCTACACCACGACAGATTTGGATTTTCATACAACTTTTCCCGGCCACTGCTCGCATGTATTTGGCCAATACAGCAATTTCCATTTACCTCGAAGAAAGTTGTCAAAATAATGCTCAAATTTCCAAGCATGTTTGAAAAAATAATATTAATTACGAATTGCTCGCTTCAACTTGCTTGGAATGTACATAGTAACAATATGTGTGAGCTAGTTAGTAAGTGCTGGTTCAAGTGTCTGTACACGTACAGTAACGGCGCGGCGCCGCGGCGCGGGCGCTGGACAGATGTTCGCGAAGCCGCGAGCCGCCACGTTGTGAAAGATCCTCGGGCTCGTTTTCTCATAAATATTGTTAGAATGTCACGACAGGAAGTGTCGCGCTAGTCATTTCACATAACCGCTGAGAATTGTTGTAATCAGAGCATATCAAATGGAATTCAATGGTACATTACGTTGTGGCACGCACGCGCACACGACCGACTCACTCAGTACTGTGGCACTGCGCACTGTGGCACCGCAGAAGCACAATTCCATGCAAACTGTTAACAATGCGCGATATAAAACAAAAGGTGTGGAGGGAGGGGAATCGGGGGTTCTCGACATCGTCTATATTTTCAGAATAATTTTGAAAATAATAAATAATTATCTTTAATAGCGATTTTGGTCAAACAATCTCTACCAGCAGGCGTAGCATGCGCAGCGTATTGTCGACGGAAGAGTAGACAAAGATGACGTTCCGTGTAGACAGTACGACGGAACAGAACTGTTTTTTCTGTTCCGTGGACAGTACGACGGCCGGCAGCAAAGTAAAAAAGAGTCAACGGCACTTTTTACGAAATTCACTCTTTTACATAAGTAATTCGACTCAGAATTCTTTGTTTTGTCATACGATTTTTTTCTGTTTGATTGTCAATTTTTACTGATTAAGTCACGTCACCTGCAACAGTTTTTCGCAAAGTGTCGAAGTACAGTATTTTGGATCAAACAATTTTACATTAATATTGTCCTTAACTATTTCCTTGGTACTTATGCCATATTAACTAATTGATGTAAAATAAGAGATGATAGCTTTGTTCTTCTAATAATTATCACAGTTTTGTGTTCAAAACGCTCCCTTGTAAAATCATGATTTTGTAAATAACCGTTTATACTTTGTGGTCGTCGAGTAGAAAGTTTTCTACTGGCGATTCCAAAATCAAATTGTCTTCACTACCTTAGACAAATGTCAGTTGTCAGTGTGATTTTGACAGTAAGGATAGACAACTTTCTTCCGAAATAATCTACATCATGTCAGTCAACGATCTTTGTCTAGGTCTTTATAAAAAGACCTAGACAAAGATCGTTGGAAATGAAAGACAAAATGACAGATTGTAGAAGGATTTCTACGGTGCGATGTCTAAAATGAAGAAACGAAATGTTACTTTGTATATAAAAAGCTATGTCTATTCTACGTAGAATTAGAAAGCGTCATGCTACGCCTACTTTTGTACTATTTCATAATTTTCCGTGCGTGATAGTATTTCGCCGCGACACTTCTGTGCGCGACTGCGTGGTGGCCCGCTGTAATACGGCAGTGTTCTATGCGCTTGCGTCGCTATGAATCAGCGCGGTGTTATGTGCGGCCCGCTCTGGACTGAGATTGAATAGCGCTGGCCCTGACCACGACATCATGTGCGTGAGTCGTTCATCATTATGAGTTCGTCTCGTAGGTATTCAGATCTGCAAACGTTAAATGACTGCGCTATTAGGACATTCATGTGAAAAGTATTAAAGGTTGTACACACGGCTACACATCAAGCTATTCATTTCCAGTTTACACTGACCTCTCATTGTAAGGAAATCCTATACAATGAGAGATCAGCTTATATTGGAAATGTACAGCTTGATCTGTAGCCGTGCGTACAGGTAAACTGTAGACCCACAATCTTTCTGATTCACTATACAACGACCCTTTTTCTCGAACACATGAAAAAACTAGAGTACCTACTCAATGGTTATTGTTTGCGGCTATGGCATGGCAACGCGCGCTAATCCGCGCAGCAGCTTTTAGTTGAGCAGCATGTGCTTGGCTCGTAGTGCTGTGGTGTTGATAACGCGCGATTTACTGCGACCTAAGCTACGTACTCATTACTCATTTTGAGTAGACTTAAGTCGAGCGGGTTGAGCAGCCCGGCCCACGGCCCACGTGCTCGACGAGGTTACAACAAATTGTAGCGATGCTGGCCGCCGCCGCCGCCGCCGCCGACGGGTACCCTCAAAATCAAATCAAATCAAATTATTTATTTTTGCACAAAACACTGTTACAATGGTGTTATTGAGTAAAGGAACATGTCTCAAGTGATACAACCGCAAGGGATGCAAAATTTATCAATCATGGTTTATCGAAATCAAGATTGACATTGAAACATATAAAATTACATTGAAGTATTTGAAAATATTAAATTAATGGAGTGTCCTTCTTAGTCATATTATTATTCATTTAATAATAATAGCAATTAAATTATTTCAATGTCATTCATAGAATACACAATACACAGATTAATTATTTAGAAATACATGCATAACATTGTTCTATTACTTGATGTCACTGTGAGGTCTTGTGTGTTTTGGTCTGTGAGGTTTTGTCTCACGCTCAAAAAAAAAATGTTTGTACTTGCATGTGGGGAAGTCATGATGTTCTGAGTGGCGATTGCTACAGCTCTTGGTTTACCGTCGCGTCGTAAACGCCATCATAAGGTATATTGAGAGAGCGATTGTTGATGTTCGATCAAAAGTGTATTTTAATGGCCCATTTGAAATAAATTATCTTATTTTGAACTCCGTCCACGCCTGCTCCGCTAATCACCGCGCCCGCTCCGCTCGTTACCACGCCCGCTCCAATCGTCACCGCACCCGGTCCGTTCGACGCCGCGGCCGCACCCTTCATTTAACGGGGTTACAGAAACATTAATGAAGTGCAACGTCAACTAGATAATAATTTACTGAGCTCAGTTCCTATGGCATCTATTGTAGCGAAATAAAAATGAAAATTCACCACATGTATAGGTAATATAATATAATAGTATAAACTAAAACAAATGTGTCAAACTATAAAGTTAAATTATTAAAAACAGTTGCGGACCTCGTAACTTGGCTTACTTAAATGAAAAGAGAATACGAGAAGCCTGAAGGGTGTACCTTAAGTTTTCTTTGGATGGTAAATCTTGTTACGTATTTGCTTTCCGAACTAAGGAATAGATCGCAATCGGTTTTTGGTTCGTGATCACTGTACGGAAACTTCGAAATGAATATTATCTTATAAAGATGAACCTAAGTTATCCCGATAGTTTAAAGTTAGGTTAAAAATCAACTAGAATTAAAATGTTGAACCTGGAGGTACTAATACTACTGTAATATTTAAGCGTAAAGGTTTAAAGTTACAAGTCGATCCTGATGAACATCAACCTCAAAGCGTAGCACTCCTAGTCGATCCTGACGAACCGCTACCTCAAGACGTAACACGCCTAGACGGAGTCGCAGGTGATGCGACGATCGTGTGTCGCGGGCCAGAGCGGACTGGCTGGTCTACAACTCCACGGATTCTATGCGGCTGGTAAAAGCGACCTAAAAGGTCGCAACCCTGGTGAATAGTCCGGTACCCGGAAAAAGGGCCGCAAGCAGCCCTATAAATTGGTTTTACACCTACGACGAAAAAATAGGGTATTACACCAGAGAAAAGGCTAAGAATTCCGTTGAGAGGGCAAATCAGGAAAAATACATTCCCATTTCGAAGAATATTGTACACCAAACTGAACATTTTAACAATAATAATCGTTTATTTATTAAAAAGCGGGCACATTTACATTAAGTAACTTTACAACTAAAATAGAGCACAGTAGCTTATTTGCCTGAACTAGGTCAGGCTAGGAAGTTCATAAACACAATAGGTAATACATTAACAATGAGTATAAAGTAAAAACTAAATTAAAATTAGAGAAATAAAAGTTATATAGCATGTTAGTCGTTTTATTTGCAAACAACAAGTAGATCTTCTGTGTGTCCATACGTCATGTTCGTGAACGGGCGCCGTCAGTAGGCACTGGTCTTTCTTAGCTGCCACGGCTTATTATAATTCCCTAATTGTTTTATCTTTTTATTACGGACGCTTTTAACGTGCGCGTCTTTCTACATCGTTCTCACGTGTATAATTACAACATGAATGATGTTACCACTTTTTTGTAACAATATTTTGATTTAAAAGAGTGTCCATGGAGTTTCTTGCCCGTTCTTCTCCATAGGTACCTACTACGCTTTGGAATGGGCAACTAGCTTCATCTTTCTGACTGACTCACCCCTTGACCATTTAATAGTGCCTGTAATTGGTTTATTTGAAATAAATGTTTTGAGTTTGAGTTTAATTTAATTTATAGGTACTAAGTTTTCTATTGTACAGAAATGGGCCTAAGAATGTAAATAATCTTTCTACTAAGACATGGTTTGAGGTTACATTAGATGTGCATACTATATCATTCCGTCTCTTGTTAGTATTGTCAGCAGTGTAGGTAAGCATGGTGTGCTGTTTTAATACTAAATGCATAATGAAAAGCTGGCGAACAGTTAGCACGTTGCAGGATTTATATACTCGTAGCAGATCTGTGGGAAAGAAAATGGGATGGAAGTTTGCTACCTTTAAAATTGCTCTCTAAGCTCTTTCAAGAGGAAGCAGATTCGTTTTTGGAGCGCCACCCCATGAAGTGATGCAGTATTGAATTATTAAATTGACATAGGGCTAAATAAACTTGTGTGATTAATATTGAATCGGCAAATGTTCGCAATTTTGTAAAAGTATATATTAATTTGCGCACTCTTTTAACTAGACTTTCAATATGTTTTCAATATTTTGTACAGTACTTACCTAAACCTAGTTGTGCAATTTCGAACACTTCGCTACCGGTCTTAGCGGTAAATATTAACGCCGTGTCGTCGGCATATGATATAAATTTGCCGTCTTTAATCAGGAATAGCGTAGGGCCCAGAATACTTCCATGAGGAACACCAAAACCAGTACTTTTCTGCTCATTGCTCGTGATTTTATCTATTCTAACACATTGGTATCGGTCATAATAAGTAGTCAGCCAATAGTTTCAGCAGCGTTTCCCTTATTCCTATAGTCTCTAATTTGTTTTGAAGAACAGAATCAGACACCGTGTCGAGGGCCTTGGCTAAATCAAGGAAGACTCCCAGGGTCTAGCTCCCTTTGCCGAGTTCTTCTGAAATGTAATCGGTCAGGCTATGCACTGCATCGGCTGTGGATAATTTGGCTCTAAACCCAAATAGCGCAGGGGGTAAGAGAATATTTTTTTCCAGATAGTTAACTAGTCTACTGTTTATAATTTTCACTGATATTTTTGATATTGTGGGGAGTAACGATATTAGCATATAATTGTCAACTAAGTCTTCACTTCCAGATTTAAAGATAGAGATTACATTTGCCTTTTTTAGACCACTAGGGTGAATTCCTTTGGAAAAACAGATTCGAAATATATATTATGCGTTAAGGGAGGTAGCAAATTATGCTTATAGAGTTTAAGGATCGTATTGCTTATATTATCCCGTCCAATTGCACAGTCGTCTTTTAGCCCAGAAATGATTCGGGTAAATTCGCCTTCGTTAGTGACCAGCACAGCAAAAGATTTCAGGTTACAGCTATTGCTTGAATTTTGCAAAGGTCGTTTTCCCAACATTGACAAAAAAGTTATTAACCTTGTTAGCTGACAATAGTGGTGAAGGATTAGTAAGCAGTATATTCGAATTTGATTCACGCTGTTTAGACATATTGGTGACGTTTTTAACGTGTTTCCAAAGTTGCTTGCTATTGCTCTCTTTGCTATTGCTCTCTTGCTATTGCTCAACTGCTCTATTTCATTGGTTTTTATCGTAATTATATTTTAAATTCTTTAGGAGATTGTTGCAGAAATTCCTGTATCTTTTATAGGTGGTTTGAATGATTCAATTATCAGGGTATCTCTTTGTTCTTTGATGAAGTTAATCTCTGTATCTTATACACCAAATTAGTTCAGGAGTAATCCAAGGTTTAATATTATAAAGTTTCTTATTCACTGTAGAAACTGTCGTGTTACGTAATATTGCTTGTTGGACATGTTTTATTATAACTAAAATTAGTGAAATGTAACCAATAAGATGTTACATAGCTCGATATAGAATTAAGAGTCGAAAATTTAAAGAAATCGACTGGTTTCAATACATATATTTTAACAAAGGACGTTTTTTTTCCAATAATCAAATGAGGGCAATGATTGCATGTCAAAATTTGAAATATTATGAATAAAAAATGATGACCAAATATGCGAATTAGAAAAAAAAGGTTGTAACCGCAGATGTAACGCAGCATTATGTACCTAGGTATAGCTTTATGTGCGGAATATGTTTCAGCAACATTTTATGTAAAAGGTTGTCTGTAAAAGATCGCCTTTGGCGATAAGACCGCCCATTGTGCCGCCCTATGTGAAATTCCTGCATTTTGTAATTGCATCTGTAATTTCTATGGTGTACATAATAAAGAGTATTCTATTCGATTCTATTCAATTGTACGCAAACGTACATGTTGGATCTAACGAACAGAGATAGCTCTTTAGTAAGACCGTCACAGCTTAGTAATTAGTAAGGCACATTATCTGAGCTGTTGAGCAGAACGTTCTCTACCGTGGAGAGAAGCGTGACGGATACATTAACAACTGATAGTCAATAACGTACCTACCTACCTACCTACTGCATCACTCATTATGTACTCACATACTTTATTTACATTTGCATTATCATTGTTGTCCGTAAACAGAACTGAACGTTGGCCTCCTCGCACATCGTGACATCGTCGCAGTGCTCGTGACGTCACTATCGCTTGAAGTAATCACCACTCTCTTTACTTGGTTGGTGGACTCTTGGTTACTGATCGCAGTGGATGTTGTTACTGTTTTCATTTGTTTACGATCTCCAACAAGACATACACACAATACTTACATGACACATAAATCATGGGCAACATCAGGTATTAATTAGGAGTACTCCTTCACTTATCACCAGCAGAAGAAGCAGGCGACCACAGCATGCACGATAAAGTTAACAACTAAGCTGACAAAGTTGAAATATTAATAATAGTTAAAAATTAAAGAGAATGTAAAAAATATGGGAAATTTTTAAAGTCAAAGTCAAAGATCTTTATTGTGAGACAGTGGTTACAGAGTTGTTATTTTGTTAATTGGTGTGCTTTTGCACTGCTCCACCATGTTAGGCTCACAAAACGCAACCTCAAACCCCCCCCCCCCCCCCCCCTTTCATACACCACACACAAAACAACACAACGCACTATACCACAACACAACACACGAAACCACAACATAACATACCACACCACATCACGCCACACCACACCACACCTCACCACACCACACAATTTACAATTATCGTGTTTAAATATCGATACCCATCACGCCTGCAGAGTATCGCTACCTAATTTAATTTGACCCTGTATAGGTTTTGCATTTGCCTGAAGTACAGAAATGTTGCTGAAACTCTTCTGTGTCATACATAACCACTCGGCCCGCCGCGCGCCGCCGCCGCGCCGCCGCCGCGCTCAGGCTGTCCACTGCTATTCGCAGGGTACTTTAACATGCAGGCTATGTAACGCTTCGCAACTATGCACTGGTTGAACAACCATCCTTCTTTGTATGTAGAAGTAGCAGCATGTTTGTGCAACGGTCAGTAAGCCCACGTTCGCACGGATACGTAAACATATCGCGGCGGGATTTTATCTCCCACTGGATTTTCAACTCTCGGTGTTGAGCCGAGCTTTGAGGATCTAACAGAGTGCATCCCAGTGCGTCGAAAAACACACTGTTGGATGTTCAACTCTCGGCGCTAAGCAGGGCGTTGAAAATCTAGGGTGCGATAACATCCCGCCGCGATATTCTTACGTCCGTGCAAACGTGGGCTAACTCACGTAAAACTTCGTTTGAGGCGATATCCTGGCTCCCGGCTCTCGGCTCCAGGCTCCCGGCGCACGGCGCTTTGCTTCCCGTGGGAAATCAGAGCTACACTTGTTTGTGCTGTCATTATGAAAGCGCTGTCTGTCAGTGATACTGAGACATTAGGCGGGAACGTCTGCCAGTCTGCAGGACAGTTGGGAAACTGTCTTCATAGTCACCAGTTGGCGAAAATAGCTACGATATGAGTACCTATGTGAGAGTGGCTGGCATGCGGCGAAGCTTTGTGTGTGTGGACGTGTTATCACTAGTTAACAGTTAGTTAAGGAAAAAGGTACCGTTAAACAAATACACAAACGTTGGTCCACCTTAAGTCATTACTATGTGTATACACTACAAAGTGCAGCTCTCTCAAATTCGACTCGCCATATTTATGCCGAATAGCACTTGAGCCTTCACAGTAACTGTGCTAACCCCCCGTTACGAATCATAAGTGTGATATTATGTATGTAATGGTACCTATATTCATTTGCATCTTGCGACTGTTTCGTGCTCAGTACTGCTAACTGCGAAGCCGCTCCAATTCCTGAAAATAATGATATGGAGCTACGTGAGGTTGTTTGTAGAGGTCGCTGCTTGATGTAAAGGGTTTCAGAAATACTTTACTGCCTGTACCTGGTGTACCTGGACCCGCGCGCCGCGCCACGAGATGTCGTGATAACGGCCGTCGCATTATCTGCGACCGATCACCATCAGCCGCTCGCCAACGTAGGCAGGCGTCAGTACATGCACACGTAGGTATACAGCCGCTCCCCAACGTAGGCAGGCGTCAGTACATGCACACGTAGGTATACAGCCGCTCCCCAACGTAGGCAGGCGTCAGTACATGCACACGGAGGTATACAGCCGCTCGCCAACGTAGGCAGGCGTCAGTACATGCACACGTAGGTATACAGCCGCTCCCCAACGTAGGCAGGCGTCAGTACATGCACACGTAGGTATACAGCCGCTCCCCAACGTAGGCAGGCGTCAGTACATGCACACGTAGGTATACAGCCGCTCCCCAACGTAGGCAGGCGTCAGTACATGCACACGGAGGTTTAAAGCTGCTCGCCAACGTAGGCAGGCGTCAGTACATGCACACGGAGGTATACAGCCGCTCCCCAACGTAGGCAGGCGTCAGTACATGCACACGGAGGTATACAGCCGCTCGCCAACGTAGGCAGGCGTGAGTACATGCACACGTAGGTATACAGCCGCTCGCCAACGTAAGCAGGCGTCAGTACATGCACACGGAGGTATACAGCCGCTCGCCAACGTAGGCAGGCGTCAGTACATGCACACGGAGGTATACAGCCGCTCCCCAACGTAGGCAGGCGTCAGTACATGCACACGTAGGTATACAGCCGCTCCCCAACGTAGGCAGGCGTCAGTACATGCACACGGAGGTATACAGCCGCTCGCCAACGTAGGCAGGCGTCAGTACATGCACACGTAGGTATACAGCCGCTCCCCAACGTAGGCAGGCGTCAGTACATGCACACGTAGGTATACAGCCGCTCCCCAACGTAGGCAGGCGTCAGTACATGCACACGGAGGTATACAGCCGCTCGCCAACGTAGGCAGGCGTCAGTACATGCACACGTAGGTATACAGCCGCTCCCCAACGTAGGCAGGCGTCAGTACATGCACACGTAGGTATACAGCCGCTCCCCAACGTAGGCAGGCGTCAGTACATGCACACGTAGGTATACAGCCGCTCCCCAACGTAGGCAGGCGTCAGTACATGCACACGGAGGTATACAGCTGCTCGCCAACGTAGGCAGGCGTCAGTACATGCACACGGAGGTATACAGCCGCTCCCCAACGTAGGCAGGCGTCAGTACATGCACACGGAGGTATACAGCCGCTCGCCAACGTAGGCAGGCGTGAGTACATGCACACGTAGGTATACAGCCGCTCGCCAACGTAAGCAGGCGTCAGTACATGCACACGGAGGTATACAGCCGCTCGCCAACGTAGGCAGGCGTCAGTACATGCACACGGAGGTATACAGCCGCTCGCCAACGTAGGCAGGCGTCAGTACATGCACACGGAGGTATACAGCCGCTCGCCAACGTAGGCAGGCGTCAGTACATGCACACGGAGGTATACAGCCGCTCGCCAACGTAGGCAGGCGTGAGTACATGCACACGTAGGTATACAGCCGCTCGCCAACGTAGGCAGGCGTCAGTACATGCACACGGAGGTATACAGCCGCTCGCCAACGTAGGCAGGCGTCAGTACATGCACACGGAGGTATACAGCCGCTCGCCAACGTAGGCAGGCGTCAGTACATGCACACGGAGGTATACAGCCGCTCGCCAACGTAGGCAGGCGTCAGTACATGCACACGGAGGTATACAGCCGCTCGCCAACGTAGGCAGGCGTGAGTACATGCACACGTAGGTATACAGCCGCTCGCCAACGTAGGCAGGCGTCAGTACATGCACACGTAGGTAAACAGCCGCTCGCCAATGTAGGCAGGCGTCAGTACATGCACACGGAGGTATACAGCCGCTCGCCAACGTAGGCAGGCGTCAGTACATGCACACGG
Organism: Brachylomia viminalis; assembly: GCA_937001585.2. Classification (NCBI taxonomy): domain Eukaryota; kingdom Metazoa; phylum Arthropoda; class Insecta; order Lepidoptera; family Noctuidae; genus Brachylomia; species Brachylomia viminalis. The sequence continues at coordinate 389,697 of OW443307.2, read as the reverse complement.
AGGTATACAGCCGCTCGCCAACGTAGGCAGGCGTCAGTACATGCACACGGAGGTATACAGCCGCTCGCCAACGTAGGCAGGCGTGAGTACATGCACACGTAGGTATACAGCCGCTCGCCAACGTAGGCAGGCGTCAGTACATGCACACGGAGGTATACAGCCGCTCGCCAACGTAGGCAGGCGTCAGTACATGCACACGGAGGTATACAGCCGCTCGCCAACGTAGGCAGGCGTCAGTACATGCACACGGAGGTATACAGCCGCTCGCCAACGTAGGCAGGCGTCAGTACATGCACACGAAGGTATACAGCCGCTCGCCAACGTAGGCAGGCGTCAGTACATGCACACGGAGGTATTCAGCCGCTCGCCAACGTAGGCAGGCGTCAGTACATGCACACGGAGGTATACAGCCGCTCGCCAACGTAGGCAGGCGTGAGTACATGAAACTTAATCAATTTCCCAGTATTCGGATCAACGAGCGAAAGGACGCGGCGCGCGACATCCTCCGGTGGCTGTGGTTGCGCCGAGCCTAAGAGCAACAACAACACTGAAGCTGAACTAGTAGCAAAGAGTATAGTAATATAACTAGTAGGTTTAGGAAGCTGAATTAGTAGGCGTTTCTTTGGTGTATGTATGTTGGGTGTACGTCAAATAAGACGCTTTGAAATGTTGCCATAAAGCGTAAAACGTTTATTTAGGATGAAATTCTCGTAGCATGTATGTCTATTTCCTTTTAAATTTCTGTTTATAACATTTAAATTTAAATATATTATTTTTATTTAAGTGCAACGTTCGTAGGTACGCTGTACTGGTACAGCGTCCTAACTATTGTTTGCCTCACCGGACGACGTAACTACGTCAGCGCCGGCTGTCGCTGAAAACCAGCGCTGGGGCTCTGTCATAGGGTCGCGGCATACCTAATGCTGAGCGATAGCCGTTTTGCGTGGATGTGACGCATGTTTCCCCCAACCTTTTCATATTTTCTGTGTTTGTGTTATTTTTTGCGTCATGTTTACCGCAAATAAACGCATTTTCTTTCTTTCTTTCTTTTCTTTCTTTCTTTTTTTTTCCTTTTTTTTCCAATGTAGTTAATTATTTACCTATACTTTTGTTAGTACCTTTTCGTAACTCGGCCTTTTCTGATTTAAATACAAATAGCGGATGACCCATACTTATTAGAATTTAATGGCATTTAAATTTATTATCATGGACTAAATGGCTTTCCTCGGACACGCGTATTACTAGGCGGGCAGCCGGAGGCGGAGGTCGAACAGCGAGGGAAACGACCCTGATGATCAGTACTATCCGTCAGTGTCGATCTAACTCCATGATACCAAAGAATAATATCTGTGCCTTCTCAGTATATTTATGAAAATCTTTTGTATGCACATAAAAATATTAATCTGATTAAAAAATACAGTGATATCCATAGTAAAAATACTAGGAACAAACACAAATTTGTTGTTCCTACAACCAGGCTCAAGAAAATAGGTGGCTCGTTTAGATGTCAATGTATACATTTTTATAATAAACTTCCTAGCCACATTCAAGAACTAAGCCTTAATAAATTCAAATCTTTTATAAAAAGGAAACTATGCCAGAAAGCCTATTATACTGTCGAATACTTTATTGAGGACAAAAAGGCTTGGGAGTGAGCTGTTCCAATAAATTTACACAGGGAATGTTGATTTATTTTATTGTTTTTTTGCTAACTATTGTACTTTTAATCTTTGCTATAAGTATCTATAACTTTTTAGATATACAATGACATGAATATTTACTGTATATATTATTTTAATGGTTGTGAATGGGAGGACTATGTGGGTCATTGTTCCAGTTTTAATCATGTTCTGGCAGTTTGAGTAGTTTATGTGGCCTACCCAAATGTCCTTTCTTTGGTATTGTTCGTCGAATCGTTGAGCTCCTTAAGTTCTGAGTTGAGCTGCACGATTGCTGACAATTGCGTGCACTGACTGGACAGGTCCACTCAATCTGTGTGGTTCTTTCCTCAAAAGACCATTTCAGACACCGATCTACATAGCCCTCACATGATCTGACCAAGATTCTGTCTCGACTTTAAAAGAGACTGTGACCTCTGAGTTTGTTTCGGCCTTTCTTCTCAGAGTAGTCAGATAGGAAACGACACGTTTGGTGTAGTGGCTACAGTGGCTAAGTGTAGTCAGCGAAACCAAATGGTCCTGGGTTCGAATCCCGGTAGGGGCAAATGTTTGTATGATGAATATGGACATTTGTACCCGAGTCATGGATGTATATTTATAATATGTATGTATTTACGAAAAAAAAAATGTATTTAAGTAGTGTATCAACCATCTGGTATCCATAACACAAGCCTTAATTAAGTGCTTAACTTGGAACTAGATGGTGCTGTGTGCAATGTCAGACGATATTTATTATTTATAAACGCCGACCTCATCTAGTTTAAAAAAAATATATGATTGACGTGTAAAAGTGTTTGTAAAAACCTACTTACAGAAATAAAATCATTTATCATAGGTACGTATCATGCAGGATACAGGATACGTTCGGCTTCCTCAACTACTGGACAGTCAACTTAATATCACGCCTGTAAATGTTCCCTGAAGGGTTTAGGGATAGGTAGGGGAGAGCGGGGCTAAAAGTTCAGTTTTTTAGTTAATCTCAAAAATGATTACGAATACTTGATTTCAGTATCTATACAATGCTATCAAAATCAACTTACATATCTAAATTTGGTATTTAGATGGTTATTTGGGGCATTTTTTGTAAGATTTTTTTACAGTTAATTTTTGAATGCCTAAAGTCGGAAAGTAACAACCTACCACGTTTTGGGGCAAGTTGTTAACAAGCCGGGGTAAATTGTTACCATACCGGTTAAAGCTATTATTTGTGAAATAAACAACAATAAATGGTAGGATAAAGTCTGTTTATTTAAGCAATAATCAACAGTAGTATGAATCATCAAGTAAACATTTGTATGTTATACTTATAACAAGTAGGTAGCTATAATTTGTACTTAAACAGTTTTTAACCATTTAATAACTAACAAGTTATCAAATAACTTACCTATAGCTAATCTAATTAATATCTTATAACTTATAGCACTTGTTGACTCCGGCGCTTTTATTGACAGGTGAGAATTTCTTTTTAAAAAACCAGTCAGCCAGTCTGGGCCTGCTTTTCTATTTTCATGCCAAGATGGTGGAATATTGCGAGCGTGGAATTTTAATGCACATTCGTACGCTAACTTTTTGACTTCTTCTGGCAAAAGACCGAAGAAAATTGAAGCACATTTCAACAAATATTCGGCTAACTTATCTTCCTGTTCCTCAGTAAAGACCACGATATCTATGGTAAAGACCAATCTCACTTTTTTGTAGCCAATAGCGATATTCTCTACTCCAGGGGCAATTCCCGTATTTTTAAGAACGTTCGCATTCTAATCTCAGTGTCAATCTGTCAAAAATTTTATAGCGCTTACCTACATTTTTGACATTAGACTGTCGCTGAGATGAGATTGCGACTTGAATTTGAACGTTTTTAATTACGGGAATTGGCCTTACTTAGCTTTTTGACATATCTGTATAATGAACATGTAATGTGTAAATAAACATGTGACAAATACGAGTATCTAATTCTTTGGCAACAGTTTTTATTTTCCTGCCATCTTTAATAACTGCATCCGCTGCTTTTTGCATCAACTCTTGTGACACCGAACCTCGTGTTGATTTTCGGGTATAAGTCCGCATGCTACAAAAGAAGAAAATTACAAATTTTATTTTCAGGTTTAGCAGGCAGGTGGCATTCTGTAGTCTCTGCCTACCCCCATGAGAAGAAGGCGTGAGTTTATGTATGTATGTGTTCTTTCCACAAGGGCTAGCTGGATACCAGGCGCGCAGGGTTCAGCGGAGAGGTCGCAAAGCGAGGGGAACGACCGCTCCAACACCATCCGTCACCGTCCGCGGCGATATCGCAGCCTTCCCTTTGTGCATCACTCCCTCGTCCCTCCCACCGGCTATCAGCGGCTTCAGTAAGCCGAGCTGCCGAGCACTCGACTAGGGGCTTTGTTCCGCTAACAAAACAACAGATTCGGCACTGAGATACTTAACCTCAGCTTGCACAGTCTCCTACAAACAAACGTACAGTTCAGAGAAACGTTTCCTGTTCACGCGGCTCCAAAGTTGAAATTGTTGAAAAGATTCATCCTACAATGTCAGTACAAGAAATACTTAAGTAGTTTACACTACTTAAGTATTTCTTGTACTGAAAAAACAAAAAAAAAAGTGCCAGGTTACAACTCTATACTTCTAACCTGGCACTTTTTTTTTACCTCTAACCTACCGCGTACCTCTATAGGTATGAGGAACAGAGCGCAAAGTTCACTCATACCTCCATACATACTATATTTGTAGTCTGTGCCTCCAGAGAAAAGGGAGGATCCTCCGACCAGACGGGTGTCGTGTCTGGTGGGCAACTGCCCGATGATTGATATCGGGAAGTTGTATAAATGCTAGTCGCGCAGTGAACTCCTGCTTGCCCGATGCAGGATTTGCGTGACGTCAGTATGACGTGCAGCTCGCATGTGGCGATGTAGATACCGCTACCACAGAACTGGGACCAACCGCGCTAGTTCCAAGTTAGATTTGCGTGACGTCAGTATGACGTGCAGCTCGCATGTGGCGATGTAGATACCGCTACCACAGAACTGGGACCAACCGCGCTAGTTCCAAGTTAGATTTGCGTGACGTCAGTATGACGTGCAGCTCGCATGTGGCGATGTAGATACCGCTACCACAGAACTGGGACCAACCGCGCTAGTTCCAAGTTAGATTTGCGTGACGTCAGTATGACGTGCAGCTCGCATGTGGCGATGTAGATACCGCTACCACAGAACTGGGACCAACCGCGCTAGTTCCAAGTTAGATTTGCGTGACGTCAGTATGACGTGCAGCTCGCATGTGGCGATGTAGATACCGCTACCACAGAACTGGGACCAACCGCGCTAGTTCCAAGTTAGATTTGCGTGACGTCAGTATGACGTGCAGCTCGCATGTGGCGATGTAGATACCGCTACCACAGAACTGGGACCAACCGCGCTAGTTCCAAGTTAGATTTGCGTGACGTCAGTATGACGTGCAGCTCGCATGTGGCGATGTAGATACCGCTACCACAGAACTGGGACCAACCGCGCTAGTTCCAAGTTAGATTTGCGTGACGTCAGTATGACGTGCAGCTCGCATGTGGCGATGTAGATACCGCTACCACAGAACTGGGACCAACCGCGCTAGTTCCAAGTTAGATTTGCGTGACGTCAGTATGACGTGCAGCTCGCATGTGGCGATGTAGATACCGCTACCACAGAACTGGGACCAACCGCGCTAGTTCCAAGTTAGATTTGCGTGACGTCAGTATGACGTGCAGCTCGCATGTGGCGATGTAGATACCGCTACCACAGAACTGGGACCAACCGCGCTAGTTCCAAGTTAGATTTGCGTGACGTCAGTATGACGTGCAGCTCGCATGTGGCGATGTAGATGCCGCTACCACAGAACTGGGACCAACCGCGCTAGTTCCAAGTTAGATTTGCGTGACGTCAGTATGACGTGCAGCTCGCATGTGGCGATGTAGATACCGCTACCACAGAACTGGGACCAACCGCGCTAGTTCCAAGTTAGATTTGCGTGACGTCAGTATGACGTGCAGCTCGCATGTGGCGATGTAGATACCGCTACCACAGAACTGGGACCAACCGCGCTAGTTCCAAGTTAGATTTGCGTGACGTCAGTATGACGTGCAGCTCGCATGTGGCGATGTAGATACCGCTACCACAGAACTGGGACCAACCGCGCTAGTTCCAAGTTAGATTTCTTAGCGACTATACCGATTTGTTAACTGCCCATACATACTTAACTGCTCGTTAAGCCCTTTTACTGCTTATTAATTTATTTAATTACAAATTTCAATATTTGTTGTCTGACTCATTTTTATTTAGTTCACTGCTCAGTTTTTACTGCCGAACTTGTTAATAATCATGGTAACCATAAAAGGTGTTTTGTTGAATATATTTTAGTTTCATAAACAATAAAGTGACTCAATATTATTATGACATAACCAATAAAGTCACTCAATATTACTAAGGTAGCAACTTCACAACATTATCACGCCATTGATGTTCAGTTTCAAGCGATGTATTCAACGACCATATTAACATAACTATTATTATACGCTATGAAGGGCCAGTAAAGGTCCGTATACAGATATAATCCAATAACATTTATATCATGTCCGGAGGCGTAGTGCGCAGGCGCGGGGTACAATCGACGGCCGCCGCCGCCGCGCCGGCCGGCTAATATACTCGTACGAGTACCTACATCAACATATCGCAGCGGGCCGAGGGCCCCGGGCCGGGCGGCCGCGGCGCGGCATGCGACCCGCCGCCGCCGCGACCAGCCGCGACCAGAGCGACCTGCCGGCAGATAACCGCGCCACAGATAACGTACCGCTACTCTTGTAGGACGTGCTTTATTCACTCGTCAGCTAACTGGAGCATGGTGTACCTGGACGGGCTATCGGACATTACGTTCGTCGTACATAACCGCCGAAGATATGTAGAGATAACAACAACCTTGAGTCTTATTGAACCAACATTCTTATTAAAAAGTTAGGGAATAGGTTTTTAAGATCGAAACTCCTCGAAAATCTAACTAAATAGACACATCAACACAAATTGACATGACAACATGACTTGTCAATTGTGCGTGGTGTTGCCAACCCTACTGTACAATACAGTATAGTACCTATCCTACTATATTAGAGTCCTAAATACTACACTCGAGAGCAATGAATCCGGGTCACTTTTAAAGAATCCTAAAAATCTCGGAAACTGAAAATGCTAGGTTAATGCAATAAATTGTATTTAATAGACAATGTAATACTCCTTAAATGAAGGTATTAAAACTTCTTAGTTATTGTAAAGTTATATCATAAAAAAATCAAATTTGAAAAAGGGCCACTTTCGAAGATGGAACTACGAAATTACAGCATTTGGTTTTGCTTTTGTTTGTAATCTGTCATTTATGTGGGTACATAAACCATGTTGATAGTGCTCTATATTCATTATTCAAGCTGAAATTATGTCGCTTACGCCTGAAGAATGCACCAGAATACTTACAATGCTGGAAACCGGCCGGAGTCAGCGCGATACAGCCAGGACTGTCGGTGTGTCGCTGTCAACAGTACAAAGAGTTCTCCGACGTTACGAAGAAACTGGTTCTAACCTACGCAGACCAGGAACGGGCAGAACCAGGTGTACCACAGCACGAGAAGACCGATACTTGGTGAACACCATGCTTCGAAATCGCTTTCTCACAGGAACTGAACTCACCAATCAGTTTCGACGCCTCGGAGGAAGTAACCCAAGTGCATGGACAGTAAGACGTCGGCTTGCTGAATCTAACTTAAAACCCCTTAGACCTGCAAACGGCCCTAAACTGGAGCGTGGGCATCGTATTTCAAGACTAAGATATGCCCAGAGCCACGTAAATTGGAGTATTGAAGATTGGTCAAAAGTTATGTTCTCCGACGAATCAAAATTTATGCTCTACAAGCACGATGGAAGACACAGAGTGTATCGAAGACCAGTGGAAAGATTCAAGCAAGCATGCATCGAAGAAAAAGTAGCCTACGGTGGTGGGTCTGTACTTGTGTGGGCCGGAATTTCTTCTGAAAGTCGCACAGAGCTGGTGATCATAGAAAACGGCTCTTTAACTAGCGTAAGATATGTGGAAGAAATCCTCAATGATCACGTTGGTCCATTTATGGTCAATTTAGGTGAGGATGCTATATTTATGCATGACAATGCCCGACCTCATACAGGTAGGATTGTGAATGACTACCTTCAAGAGATGAACATTACTCGTATGGAGTGGCCAGCGCGCAGCCCGGATATCAACCCGATCGAGCATGCTTGGGACGAGCTAGGCAGATGCGTAAAACAACGAAACCCTCCCCCAATCACGCTTCGTGAGCTCAAAATTGCTCTCACAGAGGAATGGGAGAATATTCCCCAAAATCGTATAAGGAACTTGGTGTACAGCATGCCAAACCGCGTAAACGCAGTAATGGAAGCACGAGGAGGCAATACGAAGTATTAAAATTCAAGAAAATCGTAATAAAGTTCAAAAATTTCATGTTTCCTATTTTTGTTTTAAGGAGAGATCAGCAGTTTTTTTCTTTATGTAATTTTGTGTTAATAAAATGTATTTTTTTTACTTTCATTTAAGGAGTATTACATTGTCTATTAAATACAATTTATTGCATTAACCTATCATTTTTAGTTTCCGAGATTTTTAACATTCTTTAAGTGACCCGGATTCATTGCTCTCGAGTGTATATTAACATCATTTCAATACAAAATGGCGTAATGGCAATAGGGCCAGTACTAATCTCATAAAAGCTGAATTTATTATATTTTGTAACCTTAATTAGAGTGTAATAATAGTTACATGTTACTGTGTTACTGTTATGAGAGGCTCAAATAAGCAAAAAGTATGCTTTTGTTAAACATGCCCTCTAATTATTTATTTGATGTTTTCGTCATCTAAGTAGGTACTTATATTTTTACAGGCAATGGCTTCGAAAATACTATACTTATATAAAAAAGTTGGCAATCCTAATTGTGCGTGTTGAGTTCAACGCGGAACAACAGTAGATACGTGGAGGAAAATATTGCATTTGTCTTTCAATCAGCTACAACCTCCTGCGTACATCGCGATGGGCGAGGTCGCGACCTTGGCCTCGGCGCAGCCGGCGCGGGTGGCGCGGGCGCGGGCGCCGCGCCGCCTCGCGCCGGGCGGCTAGCGGCCGGTGCGTCCGCGTGCCGTGAGCCGGAGCGCACTGTGCAGGGCACTCGGTGGTCTTGTGACTTACAATACCACATAGTAGAAGGTCACCCCACCTTAGTCCTCAGTTCCTCACCTTGTACAACTCCTAAATACTCGTATTGTTGGCACATGGACAGAGTGCAAAAAAAAAACTGAACGGAAATTGTAAAGAATGTCGCGTAATAGTATTTACGATGTCGACGAAACTTAATAAAATTGTCGAGTTAGTTCTGTCGAGCAATTGACGAAAAATGTGCGTCCTTCCCTCCCCGCCCCCACCCCGCATCCGCCCGGCAGCCCGCCCTCTGAGAAATTGTGAAAAAACGTGACAATTTAATCGTCTGCGAAATATTAGAAAACCCGATGAGCGTAAAAAATCGTATTTGTAATAAACGCCTCACTGCTCTCACGATTTATTTAATCATTCGAAGCTTTTGTTATTTCGGCACAAAATAGATAGGTAACTCTATGGTTTCGACTTGAATCTATGTAGGTAAGTACGTTGAGCAAAAGTGATAATTTCGTAAAATGTTAATCTAATACGTACTGTAAAATTATTTATCATAAAAGAAGGAATAGATCGTGACGTTGAGGGCACGAGATGATCGGAACCTCGACCACGACGTGAACATAATCTACTTATTAGTACCTACCTACTACTCAAGTATGGTCTATTTATATTGTAACAGAACTGCGGTAAAATGATTCGCAGTGCTATGATCAGCTTTGACAGTGGACCGCAGTGCCGCTGGTACCTGTGTGTCGGGCGTCGCGACTAGCGGCCTGTGTTATGTCGTGTCATGTCGTGTCGCGCCGCCGCCGCCCGGCCCTCGAGACGTTTAATTAAGTTAACTGGCGAAGTTTCGGCGCACGATGGATCGATGCGGCCGCGATAACGCAATAGATTCAGTAGGGCTGACACGCTGTCGGAGTTTTGTAGAAACAGAGATCACTTGCAACGTTGCAATAGAAACATTTTACTGTAAAAGAAGGCTAAGGCCCGGCCTACAGAAACTCCAAAACTGCAAGGTTGAGACATTGTTGTTGTGCTGTAGAATCATTTCAAATAAACCAATTACAGGCACAAACACAGTCAGAAAGATGAAGCTAGTTACCCATTCCAAAGCGCAGTAGGTACCTATGGAGAAGAACGGGCAAGAAACTCCATGGACACTCTTCTAAATCAAAATAATGTTACAAAAAAAGTTCATGTTGATATTATACATGTGAGAACAATATAGAAAGACGTGCACGTTAAAAGCGTCCGTAATAAAAAAAAAGATAAAAACAATTCAGAAATTAAAATAAGCCGTGGCAGCTAAGAGATGACCGGTGCCTACTGACGATGACGGCGCCCGTTCACGAACACGACGTATGGATCAGCACCATTCACCTCAACCATTTTGAAGGGAATTTAAAGATGCAATAAACACGAATACACAGATCCAACAATATTTTCGAATCCTAATCAATTAGTTTATCCCTTGTGGAGCAGGAACAGCGCTGAGCCAAGCTTTTTTGTCAGTGATGTAGGTATTCCCCAACTTTCTTGTTTCACGTCGTTGCAAGTATAAAGCATAGGAAAAGCAATGGTGGCTACCATTGCAATGGTGGCTGCGCCAGTGGGCCAACGCTGTCGCTTCTACCAGTTCTACCCTACCATTGCAATGGTGGCTGCGCCAGTGGGCCAACGCTGTCGCTTCTACCAGTTCTACCCTACCATTGCAATGGTGGCTGCGCCAGTGGGCCAACGCTGTCGCTTCTACCAGTTCTACCCTACCATTGCAATGGTGGCTGCGCCAGTGGGCCAACGCTGTCGCTTCTACCAGTTCTACCCTACCATTGCAATGGTGGCTGCGCCAGTGGGCCAACGCTGTCGCTTCTACCAGTTCTACCCTACCATTGCAATGGTGGCTGCGCCAGTGGGCCAACGCTGTCGCTTCTACCAGTTCTACCCTACCATTGCAATGGTGGCTGCGCCAGTGGGCCAACGCTGTCGCTTCTACCAGTTCTACCCTACCATTGCAATGGTGGCTGCGCCAGTGGGCCAACGCTGTCGCTTCTACCAGTTCTACCCTACCATTGCAATGGTGGCTGCGCCAGTGGGCCAACGCTGTCGCTTCTACCAGTTCTACCCTACCATTGCAATGGTGGCTGCGCCAGTGGGCCAACGCTGTCGCTTCTACCAGTTCTACCCTACCATTGCAATGGTGGCTGCGCCAGTGGGCCAACGCTGTCGCTTCTACCAGTTCTACCCTACCATTGCAATGGTGGCTGCGCCAGTGGGCCAACGCTGTCGCTTCTACCAGTTCTACCCTACCATTGCAATGGTGGCTGCGCCAGTGGGCCAACGCTGTCGCTTCTACCAGTTCTACCCTACCATTGCAATGGTGGCTGCGCCAGTGGGCCAACGCTGTCGCTTCTACCAGTTCTACCCTACCATTGCAATGGTGGCTGCGCCAGTGGGCCAACGCTGTCGCTTCTACCAGTTCTACCCTACCATTGCAATGGTGGCTGCGCCAGTGGGCCAACGCTGTCGCTTCTACCAGTTCTACCCTACCATTGCAATGGTGGCTGCGCCAGTGGGCCAACGCTGTCGCTTCTACCAGTTCTACCCTACCATTGCAATGGTGGCTGCGCCAGTGGGCCAACGCTGTCGCTTCTACCAGTTCTACCCTACCATTGCAATGGTGGCTGCGCCAGTGGGCCAACGCTGTCGCTTCTACCAGTTCTACCCTACCATTGCAATGGTGGCTGCGCCAGTGGGCCAACGCTGTCGCTTCTACCAGTTCTACCCTACCATTGCAATGGTGGCTGCGCCAGTGGGCCAACGCTGTCGCTTCTACCAGTTCTACCCTACCATTGCAATGGTGGCTGCGCCAGTGGGCCAACGCTGTCGCTTCTACCAGTTCTACCCTACCATTGCAATGGTGGCTGCGCCAGTGGGCCAACGCTGTCGCTTCTACCAGTTCTACCCTACCATTGCAATGGTGGCTGCGCCAGTGGGCCAACGCTGTCGCTTCTACCAGTTCTACCCTACCATTGCAATGGTGGCTGCGCCAGTGGGCCAACGCTGTCGCTTCTACCAGTTCTACCCTACCATTGCAATGGTGGCTGCGCCAGTGGGCCAACGCTGTCGCTTCTACCAGTTCTACCCTACCATTGCAATGGTGGCTGCGCCAGTGGGCCAACGCTGTCGCTTCTACCAGTTCTACCCTACCATTGCAATGGTGGCTGCGCCAGTGGGCCAACGCTGTCGCTTCTACCAGTTCTACCCTACCATTGCAATGGTGGCTGCGCCAGTGGGCCAACGCTGTCGCTTCTACCAGTTCTACCCTACCATTGCAATGGTGGCTGCGCCAGTGGGCCAACGCTGTCGCTTCTACCAGTTCTACCCTACCATTGCAATGGTGGCTGCGCCAGTGGGCCAACGCTGTCGCTTCTACCAGTTCTACCCTACCATTGCAATGGTGGCTGCGCCAGTGGGCCAACGCTGTCGCTTCTACCAGTTCTACCCTACCATTGCAATGGTGGCTGCGCCAGTGGGCCAACGCTGTCGCTTCTACCAGTTCTACCCTACCATTGCAATGGTGGCTGCGCCAGTGGGCCAACGCTGTCGCTTCTACCAGTTCTACCCTACCATTGCAATGGTGGCTGCGCCAGTGGGCCAACGCTGTCGCTTCTACCAGTTCTACCCTACCATTGCAATGGTGGCTGCGCCAGTGGGCCAACGCTGTCGCTTCTACCAGTTCTACCCTACCATTGCAATGGTGGCTGCGCCAGTGGGCCAACGCTGTCGCTTCTACCAGTTCTACCCTACCATTGCAATGGTGGCTGCGCCAGTGGGCCAACGCTGTCGCTTCTACCAGTTCTACCCTACCATTGCAATGGTGGCTGCGCCAGTGGGCCAACGCTGTCGCTTCTACCAGTTCTACCCTACCATTGCAATGGTGGCTGCGCCAGTGGGCCAACGCTGTCGCTTCTACCAGTTCTACCCTACCATTGCAATGGTGGCTGCGCCAGTGGGCCAACGCTGTCGCTTCTACCAGTTCTACCCTACCATTGCAATGGTGGCTGCGCCAGTGGGCCAACGCTGTCGCTTCTACCAGTTCTACCCTACCATTGCAATGGTGGCTGCGCCAGTGGGCCAACGCTGTCGCTTCTACCAGTTCTACCCTACCATTGCATTTTCTACCACTACTTACACCGCTCGCTCACGAACATCTTACATAATTAGGTATGTTCATTTAAATCCAACTCAAATCAAATCTAGCCAGCCCTAGTGCATCCCTAGTGAAGTTTCACGTGTATTTCGTGTCGAATTGCTGATCGATTAGCGCTCCGGCACGCAGACGACGCTCGACGGCCGCGGCACCGGCACCGGCATAGGCCCGGCCGCCGGCGACAGCGACCTACGTGCCACTAATAAATTCACTTTGCGCTCACTCTGCTCACAGTCACAGGAAACGCTTTGTTGCCCCAGAGCATGCCCGAGTTTGCCTCGCCTCACCTCGCCTCATCTCGCCCCAGGGCGCGACGCGGCCCCACTTTAATTATATTTTTCCAAACCGGTTTTTTATATTTCTATTATTCAAACCATACTCTCACGAGGATGTGATTCTGAATGACAATTGCTAGATCACTCGGGATTGCCCCTATACCTTCAGGTTCAAACGAAAACCCAAAAGGAAACCTGTGCCTCAGACCTTAAATATTACATTTCTCTAACGTCACTTAAGTATGCTTAGAACTCCGAGAAATATGGTTTTGTATTGGAAATATAAGGAATATTTTACAATCTAAAGAGAAACATGGACAGGAATACTAAAAACCCGATCAGTACATTCGTGAGTAATCGTAAAGGAGACACGTGCACGCTCCGAAGCCGGGAAGCCATTTGTAACGGTGACAAATAGTGTGTATCCTTCCTAATAACATTAGAAAGAAACTATCTGTTGGGTAAATCCGCTGCGGCCGTCGCGCGCGTCGCCCGACGCCGCGGCCGGCCGGCCGCCTCGCTGAAGGGTCGCGGTCGGGGGGGCGCTAATGAAACCGTAGTCGAACGCTACGCACACAAACATCCCGAGGCCGACCCTTTCTAGCTATTTACTTGTTAGCAAGTCTGAGCATTCGGATTCCAGAAGATCCCGCGAACAGGTAAGTACGGCCGCGTATTATTTAGACATCAGATATTCGACTGTAGACATTATTGCTTTGCCCCAGCGACAATACTGCACTGAAACCTGTACAAAAAGAATAGCTAACCTTTATAAAACCGCCTCAAACTCATCTGCATATTATTAGAGAGATAAAGCAAGATACCACTCTTGCGACCGTGAGATTATGAGATAATAAGAGCTGACGATTGCTGATAAAGCAGAGGGGAGCGCCAGCCGCCGCGCGCAGTGCGGCTCTCATACAGCTTGCTTGAATATTTTTATTGTCCTGCGCACTTTATTGGAGTTTACCGTTATTTATTACCGTGCAATTAGGCACGACGACAGGTGACGACATGCGACAGTTCTGTACTCAGACTTTTAACACATTCATGAAGGGTCTGCCTACAACGCAAAAGTGCGCGGCGCTTAAATGTGGGAGCATATTTTTACGTTAAAATACACACATCAAAAGTGTCTAGGGATCAAGCATTTTTATGCGGATTTCTTGAGATTAAGATGTGGCTTTGTAATAAATTTATGATTTTATAAATTTATATGGATCCTTTTTGGTGCATTTCATAATTTGAATCAGGAACTGTGAATCAAATTCGAGTAAAAGATGAAAATCAGCTGTCAATATTTTCCCTATAAAAACATACAACGCATTGAAGACATTATTAGTGCTACTGTTTCCCTACTACTGATTAAAACCAACGTTATTATGGAGCGGCGACGTCATTTAAGCAGGGAAGAAATGCTCAGAGCCGTGGGAATGATAGAAGCTGGTTCCCGGCAACGTACTGTGGCTTTAGCTCTGAATACAAGTCAGAGTGTTATCAGTCGACTTTGGACACGTTACCGAAGCACTGGTACCGTGGCTGAGCGCCATGGAGGACGGTATCGCTGCACCACACGGAGACAAGACCGATACATTCAAATCTTAACTCGAAGAGCTCCAACAATAACCGCCATGATGTTAGCCGTGAGGCTTCATCACTCTTCAGGGAACTTAATTAGCGACCAAACAGTCAGAAACCGCTTGCATGAAGTGAACCTTCATTCCCGAAGACCGCTACGGGTACCACCTATAGCAATGCACAATCGTAGGATTCGATATCAATGGGCTCTTGAACACAGAAATTGGGCAGAAGAACAATGGCGTTTCGTGTGCTTTTCTGATGAGTCTCGTTTTGGTATGAGACCGGATACAAGACGTATACGACACTGGAGAACCCCTGGACGCCAACAGCGATTAAAATCCTGCCAGGAAGTCCATCCTTATAGTGGTGGAACCATCATGGTATGGGCGGGTATTTGGATCGGCGGAAGAACTGAGTTGATTTGGATCAGAGGCAACCTCAACGCTCAAATTTATGCTGAGACGATTGTATCAGACGTCATCGTTCCTCTACAAGTGCAAATCGGTCCCTTATTTCAGTTAATGCATGATAATGCACGACCGCACACCGCAAGAGTTGTAAGACAGACTCTCGCCGCAGCTAACATCAATGTCCTGCCCTGGCCTGCTCAGTCGCCAGACTTGAACCCGATTGAGCATGCATGGGGTATGCTACAGAGAAGAGCTCTGCCGAATATGGAGGGTATCCAGTCGCAAGAAGACCTTTTTTTGTTGTTGCAACGAACATGGGCGGCCATTCCACAGCGTGATTTGGATGAACTCATTTTGAGTATGCCAAACCGATGTTCTTGTGTTGTTAGTGTTCGCGGTAGAAACACGGATTATTAATTGTTTAAGTTACCCAATAAAATTTTAAAGAAAACTGTTATTTCAGTCTTTTTTTCGAACTTTTGTGTTAGTGGTTCAAATGTCAAAAATCCCTTTATTAGGAAAATGGCAAATTTCTTTATTAATGCAAAGGTGACTTGGTTTATCGTTACTGTGACAAACGAAAACACTTTATTTTATGAATCCTTAAAGAAAATTTTAATTAATATCAATCAGGAGAAAAGTTATTGCAAAAATATATGTTGATCCCTAGACACTTTTGATGTGTGTAGTTGCCAAAACTTACTGTTACGGTAGTAATTGATTATATTAGAATCATTAATATTGGTGCCGATTCCCTTGTTTACAAACTAAACCAAATTTAAGTTCATTGCATCTTTTTCTTTTCATTAAGAAAAGGACAGAAGATAAATTTTAGTTTAGTCCTGTCAAATTAATCAGCGCCTGATACTACTCCATACAAGTTTAGACGTGATTAAAAATTTGACAACTAAAATTACATCAAATTACGTCAGGTGCTGACTAATTTGACAGGACTAAACTAATATTTATCTTCTGTCCTTTTCATAATGAAATAGAAAGAAAAAGATGCACTCAACTTAAATTTAGTTTAGTTTGTGAACAAGAGAATCGGCACCAGTGTCACAAAATTTGCATGCCTAATTTAGTAGGCGGAATATGAAGAACTACTTATTGTGTGTTAGGTAAACAATCTGTAAATGACCATATTTCTTGCAAACAAATGAATCTATCTAAAATATCGCGTCACACTCTAAGGACGGAAGTCGAATTCGTTACATAGTTCCATCTGGTGAGTTACTTACAGTAATACAGTAAAGATTAGATGGACGGCTCACGACCTGCCATAACCATAAAAACTTTTCTGCTCGTCGGCAGATGGCGGTGTCTCAGCCAGGCGGGGGTGGCGCGGCCTACAGCTGACCCAGTGCTCCATATCTGTAGCCTAAAGCACCGTGAGCTCCGTGGCCGAGGGGGCGAGCGGAGCAAACGCATTAGCCGTCCACGTCTATGACGCGCGTCTTCTATGTCGCGCTCGCGTGTCTCGCGGTCGTGCACTTGCGCATGATACCTCCTAACACTAACTCTCTGAAAATGTACGAGCAGTCGTTGGAAACGCTCGTGTGTCATGCGACCGAGCACTGGTCGCCTTGTGCCATATGGTGGGAATTATTCGACTTTTTGTGACAAAATCGACAGAAATATTGTCGACAGTTGCGCCAAATGTAACGTATGACGATTCCCACTCTCGTATTACAACACAAATGAATGAGAACATCGTTTATGTTAACATTGTAAAATATGACACGGTGTCAGATCTGAATCAACTATTGTGTCAGGTTTATCATAAATCGTTTCTCTGTAACAATACTTCTACCGTTTTTACTGTATGTGTACAATGCTTTGCCGGTCAATTACTCAACTACCCTTCAATAAGTTTTGTGTTACGTTGCAGAAGTGGTTGTTACAAGAAAGTTTTTATTCAATAGATGAGTTCTTTCTTAAGTGTCCCTGTAAATTCTTTACATTAAAGCACAGATACACAAATTGACAAAATGTATACCTACCTATTAATTCATATCATAAATGTAAGAACGTTTACCTACTAACTACTACCTATTGCATGCTAAATATTGGCCAAATGTGTGTTACTAAATATTTTAAATAAGAACTTCATGTAGGTACCTACCATATTTAATGCAATAAATGATATGAATTGAATTGAACGTACTACCGGGATTAAAAGTACCATGTGTTAATATAGGCATTACAGGTAAACAATGTCTTCTCACACTGCTTATTATAGTACCCGAGGTGCGGCGCGCGGATTGATAAATGCTTGCTGGAGGATAACAATCTAACAATTATAACGGAACGAAAAATTACCTACTTGAATGCCTATTTAAATCCAATTTAAAAAAAAAAGTTAAAAAACGGCAAATAGTTACCTAAATAATTCAAATTAATCTTTTACTTACATTGTTATTCACAGGGGTTTAGGACCATTTTTTTATTTATTTATACAAAGCACCTCTTTATACATATCCTTGAATTAGCAATATTTGTAATAACAAATCGATGTCTATTTGCAACTTTAATAGAAACTAGAAAACGAAGTACAGCTATGAGCACGGGCGTATTTAAAACTAGCTTATTAGAAATAAATGTGATTTGTATGGCTCCTGTAATGTTTAATAAAATACCTGACCAAATTAAGTTTACCGTTGCAGAAATTTAAAAAACGTTTCACAGAATTACTTGTAGCTAAATGTTATTATTCTGTGCAGGATTTCCTAAATGATATTATTTTGTAATATCTTTATTAACCTCTACTTTATATTATATTTGCATGCTATATTAAGGTAGAATGTACATGGATCCTATTATATAATTTACCAAATACCAACTTATATTTGTGTACCTACATTCTAAGCAAATAAAGACCTATTCTATTCTATTCACTACGTGTACGCCCCATTATGACGTATGCTAGCGCTGTGTTCGCACACGCGAAGCCGTCACTTTTATATAGATTACAAGTCCTCCAAAATTGATTCATGCGTCGTGCGGCGTGCCACGGGCAGCACCTGGTACGTACGTAATGAACAATTACATACCATCAAGAAGTTTATTACAATATCAAGTACTCGATTCTTCGATTCTGCTACCACACACACTAACCCACTAGTGAGAGCAGCTACCCATTACAGACCCTCACGCGTATCACGCATACGCCGCCCAAAACACGCACTGTTAGACAAAGACGACGACATAACTTTGTTTCAACAGAGTCAAATGTCCGCTCGCAAATCAGCCAACACTAAACAAAACAGACGAACTACGAGTACGTTCCGTACTCGCCGGTTAGAGTAGCTAGACAACCCCCCCGACCCATGACCCCGCCCGCCCGTGCGGTGCCTGCAATTTCAATCATTGTGTCTAATAATAATAATAACACAGATCCGAGTCTCATCTCCACTAGTTCAGTGATCAGTAGCGCGCTAAGCCCAGGTTCGAGCTCCGCTATGTGGCGCCCTTAGTGACGCTACTTAAATTTAGTTAGTAATTTTAAATTCTCTTCAGTAGGGCGAGAGGCCCTACTGGCCCCGCCGACGTCGACGCTAGGTTACGCAGAATAGGTTCTCGGAGCCACCTGCAATAGGCCCGTATAAAAGCACTAGGCACTAGCACTAAGTGTATAAGGAAGTGGTGAAGGGCGGGCGTTTTGGGGGGACTGTCTTATGTGATTTTGATGTTCAAAAAGTGCTGATTCTCAGCCTAATTTGAATAAATGACTTTTGATTTTGATTTTTTTTAAAAAAAAGTATAAATTAGCATCTAAACGAGTCACCTATTTTCTTGAGCCTTTTTTTATTTTTGACGGTGGGAAATCATCGAATAACTTCTCCCGCTCCTTGCAGAGCGGGAGGGCGTGCCAGACTATTACTGACTAAAACTCACCCGTGTTCCTTCAGTTTTTGCCTGTGCCAGGGGCCACGGTATCACTGTCGTACTTTCCCGCAACCCTGGCAGGCATCGACCCTAGCGGACCCCGTCATTGATGCTGACATATCTTTGAGGCGCGCGTGGAACACAACGCGCCATCGACCCGGGCCTGGTCCTTATCGAACGGCGAGCTGCCCATTGCTCGCCGTTCGCAAGCCCGCGCCTACGGTGGCCGGGAATCAGCTTGCGATTCCCGTCGCCCAGGGCGTCTCCTGCGGCGGCTAGGGGCGTGAGGGCGCGAATTTTGCCTCTGCCTCACGCGTTCCGCCTCCTCCTTCATGAGCATTACTGCTTCGCAGAAGGAGGTGTTGGCTTCCCAAGCCCTCTCGCTCCGTAGCATGGCCTGGACCAGGGCCGGACGCGAGAGATCGCCAACATCAATCGCCTGCACGAGGACACGGCGGTGCTCTGCCCAAGCCGGGCAGACCTCCACCGTATGCTCCACCGTGTCCTCCGGGCGATCCACACAATGGTGACACCCGGGCGTTTCCTCCCGCCTTATCCGGAACAGGAACCTCCCGAAACAACCATGTCCGGTGAGAACCTGCGTCAGGCGGAAGGTGAGGACGCCGTGGCGCCTCTCTAGCCACTCGTCAAAGAGGGGACTTATCGCCGCAATTGTGGCGGGCCTAGCGCTGGGTTGCGACAATCGCACTCTCCATGCCGCCCTGAGGTCCCGCCGGAGCTCTGTCCGCTGTACCGTGATTTCTCGCGGCAGCAGAGCTACGCCCCGGCATTTCGCCTCCTCGCGCCACTCCCAAATGTGCGCGAGGACTTTTGCCTCCAGTTCCAACGGCGGTAATCCGGCAAGGAGGCTCGCCGCCTCACCGAAGACCATACGGTAACCCCGGACCAGCCGGTTGGCCATGACCCTTTGGGGTGCGTTCAACCGGCGGGCTGGCCGCCGCCTCAAGGAACGCGCCCACACCGTTGCCCCATAAAGGGCCATAGACCGCACGACCCCCGCGTAGAGCCTCAGGCAGGAGGCGTTTGCTCCCCTAGATTGGGCAGGAGCCGCTTCAAAGCAGCCCCGGCCCTTTCCAGTCTGGGAGCCAAACGTCGGAAATGCTCCACGAAGTTCCACCGGCCGTCGAGGACGAGTCCCAGGTACTTCATCGTCGACTCGACGCCGATGTGAACCCCTCCTACCGTTATTTGGGAACCCGACGGTGGCGCCTTCCGAGGACCATGACAACACATGGCCTCGGACTTGTGCAGGGCCACCTGGAGTCCCAATTGCCGGATCCTCTCGACGATTGTTGCAACTCCGCGTGTCACTAGTTCGGCCGCCGCCTGATGCGACCTCCCCTGCGCCAGGACCAGCGTGTCATCAGTGTAGCAGACCACGCTGACGCCGCTAGGGAGGTTGGCGCGCAGCACCCAGTCGTAGCCGATGTCCCACAGATGCGGCCCCAAGACCGATCCCTGTGGGACACCGCACAACATCTCTTGCCGGTTCCATTCTTCCAGGTGACCGGGGTAGATGACGGCTCTGTCCGTCAAATAGGCCTCGACCACACGACAGAGGTAGGTCGGCATCCGGTGATACCGGAGTGCCTCCCTGATGCCACTCCAGGGCAAGGTATTGAAGGCATTGGCGATGTCTAAAGACACCGCCAAGACGACCCCAGCCCGGGCCACAGCATCCCCCGTCATGAAGGCCCGCACGCACATGATGGCGTCCACCGTAGAGCGCCCCCTGAGGTAGTCAAACTGGCTCTCAGCCAAATCCGGCCCCACCCGCTCCAGCCGCCCGACGAGGTGGTCTGCAATGACTCATTCAAAGAGCTTGCCCACCTCGTCGTGCAGCACGATGGGCGGGTAAGCGGACGAAGAGTCCGCTGGGAGCCCTGGCTTCTTAATGAGGACCAGTTTCCCCGTCTTCCAACGAAGTGGGAACTGGCCCCTCTTCATGCATGCGCTTAGGAGCCCCCTTAGTCGAGGCCCGAGAGCCTCCGAGGCCAGGACCCAGGCTTTCCCAGGTAAGCTGTCGGGTCCTGGGGCGGTATTTTTGGCACTCAGCCTACGTACCGCCACTCGCAGCTCTACCTCGGTCACCTCCGGAGCATCGTCGTCATTCGTCGTCGGCGGTGTGGGCCGCATTGAACACCGCAATAGGTGGAGCCATGGATGGAGAGATATGTTCCCCTCTAGAAGGGAACAGAGCGCTCACCACGTCCTCCACGAGCTGGGGCCGGAGACTCTGCGTCAGCAGGGGAGCCCATGGGCGGAGCTTCTCTCTCACCAATTTGTAGGGGCGTCCCCACGGGTCCCTGTTCAGAGTCTCCAGCGACTACTCGCGGGCCAGTCCCCTGGCCCACAGGATCTCCGCTTGGAGGGCGGTCATTGCCGCTCTGTACCCCTCGTACAGCTCCGCCTGAATGACTTCCGTATCCGGAGGGCGAATACGGAGCCTGCGGTGCCTGGTGTACCGGCGTCGCGCAATGACGCACGCACTGTGCAGAGTCGTCAACTCCAGCGACCACCAGCACACCTGGCGCTGGGCGCGCCCGGGCTGGGCCCGGGGCACATCACATATTTCGGACATGGCCTCCCGGAACCACTCCGCCTCGACGTTGATGTCAGCAGGCCTGTCCGGTGATGACACCCAGACCTGCACGATTGAGGCTTCCAGGAGGAGCTCCCGGTGGTCGGAATCAGTCTCCATCCTCTCTATGACGCGCCAGTCAAGGACACGCGGCGACAGAGCGGGGCTGGCGAACGAGAGGTCCACCACCGATTCACCCCGCATCCGCACACACGTGGGGCAGAACCCCGGCTTAGATGACCAGGCCTGTCTCCAGAGCCAGTCCTCCACCATCCTGCCCTGTGTGTCCGTATACCGGGAACTCCAAGCCTCATTCTTGGCATTGAAGTCTCCGAGGACGAACACGGGGAGGGAACGGTACCCGACGACGACGACTTTCAACTCTGCAAGGGAGTTGTGGAACTCGGCAAGAGTTCCGTTCGGGGAGAAGTATATCCCAACTACTGCGATCTCCCGAGCCCTCTGTGAGGTCCCCGCCACGGTGGTGACGGCGGCGACGACCGCGATCGAGGCGGCAGCGGCGGCGGAAGTGGCGGCGGCTGCGGCAGTGACGGCGGTGGCGGAGGGCTAGCCCCTGCCCCTGGCTCTGGTGGGTGGAGCGCAGGCCTTGCTCCCCATTCGGTGATCGGCCGGCTTGCCAGCTGCCGCACTTACGGTGCAGTGCGGCGCGGCATTACAAGAGCCGGCCTTGTGACCGGGCTGACCACAGCGTAAGCAATGGTGGCTGCGGTCCACCTCCGAGGTGCATTTAGCTGCCACGTGTGGCGTCCACGTCTGGGTTCCAGCAGTTTCACCTGCGCGGAGACGCAGCCTATCAGTAGCCTACGGCCCTCGGCTGTCACTTCATTTTCCAGTAATCACAAACAAGCAAGATAAAGTTTTACTATTTTTTTATTTTAATAAACACGGAGCTGCACTTAACTTTGACCGCCGGTATCGCCCTCTCGTGGCTACCAAAAAAATTTTTTTTCTTAAATTTTTTTCTTTATTTTTTTTCTTTATATTTTTTCTTAATTTTTTTTTCTCATAGTTTGTCTCTGAGGGAGTGTCTGGAACATAATGTATAAATTGAACAAATTGCCCTTTTTTGTAAAACAAAAATTGACAAAATATCGGCGACAATTCCCCACAACAGAATATTGTACGACATTTCACTATGAAAATAACTAAAGTATACTAAACGGCCAGTCTCTAAATCAGTTATCACGAATTTTTCTAACGGCGTATGGCATCCTATCCATGTTATGCCTAAGAATACTGTGGTATTTTCGGATTTCAACTCTTCACCCTTTATGAGAACACTTGTTTCTACGTCTGTGGATAGAATAATATTAATTGAGCGCTGAATATGTCTATCTGTGGTTATAATATACAATAGTTGAGCGCTGAATACGTCTATCTGTGGTTGGTGGTGATTTCAAACAGTAGCTGTAAGTTTATTAGTAAAAAGTTAGGTAGTGATTTCATTTTATTTGCGTAATAAACTTTTACGTGTATGAGAATTGAGGGCCCATTTTGTACGAAGATATACAAAGTAGGACAGTGTTTTGCGATAATATCTTGTTTTCAAAACTTTTGTTTGGCATTAGCTTACATTTTGGCATAAGTTTATCAGGTTCAGGTGGACCCTCAATCCTCTATGTGAGAACTGAGGGCCCAACTTTACAGTCCATAACTCGCTTATTTGACTTTGACAAAATCTGATTCCAATTTCACAATTCTTTGGGAATGTTCACTAAATCCTAAGCACATTTTCAAAGAGATCTAACAAAGTGGCCCTCACACCATACGCTCATGTTTATAATATACAATGCAGTTCCATTCCAAGACTTCCAAGTCATCTTGTTATGTGAAGCTGAGTCGAGCCAACCAGATACCAACACACATATGCAGATAACAGTCGCTCCACAGGCAATTAGAATTCGAAGCACTCGATATTGAGCCCAGTTTACTGCGCACGCAGGTATTAATAGATGGCGGTGCTGCGTGCTGCGTGTTCGGCTTTCGGTGTCACGCTGCGGCCCCGTCACACGATAGCATCGGCAGTTATCCCGGACACACCCGGAGCATCTAACCACGCGGTGTCACGTCCGCTTATGAGGAGGGCCCGACGAGGGCCAAAAAAAATTGAGCACGTCGGGATTAGACGCACATCGTTCCCGGAACCCGCCCGACTCCGAACAGCTAATGTTCCCGGAGATAGAGCACTCGCCACTCGCTAGATACAATCGTGTACTTAATACCATAATCGTTTCCTATTGTCTCTTCTAATATCCGGATCAAAAATTGCTGTGTTGTAAGATTAGCGAGACCGCAAATGTTGTTCAGTGAAGACATCGTGATTGACTGCAAATTGACGTCTATTTTACTCGATGTTTGCACTCACTTTTGTACGAATACGCAAAGGAGAATGCAGAAAAAAGAAAGAAATCCCTGCCAGAGAAACAATAAAATGATAAAATATGGCCCCCCCTCCTAACTAAAGAACTATAATATTTTAATCGTAACAGAAGGATTATTATTGACAGGACAGATAAGGGCTTTGGCTAAAGGTCGCGTACAGATAGGCCAGTAATAATCTATACCTAGTAAACGAGTCGCCGTTATTTATAAATTATAATCACCGAAGACCTTAATACGACTTGTCGCAGACCTGCGCTAGCGTTTGTTACGTTGTTTTCTGTGTTTTATGTTTGTGTTTTGGACTGTTTTTCGCGACTTGGCTTGTTTTTACCGGAATTCTGTGATATTTCTTTGTATTTGATATATTTATGTTATTGATATTATAGATGGCACCGATGGCAATATTATAGGACTCCCAAACTATCTAATCAATATCATAGTATTTTCAATGCTTTTAAATACTGATAAATAAAAATAAATAACAAAAAAAATATTATGAGGTCAAACTCTCGAAGTTTCTATTACAAAATTTATGTAGGTATGCATAGTATTTTCAACGATTTTAAGCATTGTAAAAAATATAAAATGAGCCAAGCTCGCATTTTAACATCATGTTATTGATTAAAGTAATTAAAAATAATTAATTAAACTACATACTTTTTAAATGGAATAATAAAACTGGAAATTTTTATGTTTGACAGTAGGGATCACGATCATAACCGGTTTACTTATTATTATCGATGATTTGAGATACAACTCTTTTCCCCCGGAGCTGGTTTTTTTTTCTATGGAGCCTGAGCATTGTCCTTTATAAAATTTTACAGAAAGTTGCAAGTAGGTACTCTCACAGGCGGCGTCTTGTCTCAAAAGCCTTTTAAAGCCATCGTGTTCATAGCGGAAGACATGACAACCAGGACTTTAATATAAGGTCGGGGCGTCAGCTGATCGCTGCTGAGCGGAGCACAAAGGCCCCCGCCCCGGCTCGTGGCCGCAGCCCTCGCCTCGCTCCCGGCACGTCGCACAGCGGTCCATTATCCCGCGGCACAAGATTAGTATGCCTCCTCCGTCCCCAAAGAATAATAAATTTGTAGGCGTCGCACTTTACGCATCTATCTGTTCATTATGACTGATGATGCTTCTGATCCTCAGCCGCCGCGCGCCTGCGCCGCCCGTACCTCGTGAGATCAAGTTCGTTTTAAGTTGTCGTAATGCCCATACGTACTATCGCGGTCACGAACGGTGAACCGTTTATCTGACAAAATAATTTGAACTACGTTACGTGTGTATGAGCATTGAGCAGTCAAACCCCGCCCACAAATAATTTTGGCGAATCACAAGAAGCTCCCAAAAATTGCACTCAGAAAAACCTAAATTGCACTCACAAAAATCTGCTCCCATCCACCACTAAACGGCTCATCCTTTTGTAATTGTTCAAAAGTAAATGCGGATCGGCGAAACCAATTAGTGGAAATAAAAGCAATCCTAATTCAAAGCATTACAACCGAGTTTTAACTGTATTTTGTGACATACATTTAAAACTCGACGAAACTAATTAGTGAAGATAAAAGCAATTCTATTTTAAAGAAATAAGACCGAGTTTTAAATGTAGATGGCAAACACTTAAGGCCAGGAGTCTCAGAATCGACCTATATTTGATTCAACATTAAACAATCAAATATTCTTTGTTTTGTTCTGATAAAAATATATGTTGTAGTTTAATAAACATTCTTGATTATTCTATGGTTCAAAACACGATATATATAACTTCACTTGATCATAATAAATCGCAAACAAATCGAAAATAGGGAAGTTTTTGATCGTTTTTCAAGTCGTACTTGAAGTAGACCAAACTTTTTCTCTAAAAAAAATATGTCAAAAAATAGGCAATGAAGTTTGGAAGAATATTCTATGGTTAATTTTTCTCAAAACAGATTTTTATGTTTTTCACGAGATATCATATAACGAGGCGGCCCGCGCGCTCCGCTTCAGTAGCCCGCCAGGGCCGCCAGTCGGCTCCGAGGCAGTACCTATGTCGCTTTTGTTGGCTCGCTGCGTTCCCCTCTAATCGATCGAAATATACGGCTGTATTATTGTTATTTTCACGAGATATAATATAACGAGGCGGCCCGCGCGCTCCGCTTCAGTAGCCCGCCAGTCGGCTCCGAGGCAGGACCTGTGTCGCTTTTGTTGGCTCGCTGCGTTCCCCGCTAATCGATCGAAATATACGGCTGTATTATTGTTATTTTCACGAGATATAATATAGGTAACGAGGCGGCCCGTGCGCTCCGCTTCAGTAGCCCGCCAGTCGGCTCCGAGGCAGGACCTGTGTCGCTTTTGTTGGCTCGCTGCGTTCCCCGCTAATCGATCCAAATATACGGCTGTATTATTGTTATTTTCCGTGTTTCTATAATAGTTTTAAAAATCATTCTGTAAATATTGTTGTAGGTTCTAGTATTAATTATATATTGTGTTATTGGAGATTAAATTATGGGGAATAAAAACCGAAGAAAGAAAAAAATATCCAGAATTGAACTGCGGAAGCTTAAAAAAAAAATAAGGTAAGTTTGAATATGAATTTTTTACGTATTTGTAACTACCTACACATAATAGACGACACGAGAGAGAGCAAAATTGTATTTGTATAGGTAATTAGGTACCTACTTGTTTTCGTCACAGTACTAGCAGTAGCAGGTAGGTACCTATCATAAATTAACACAAAGTACCTAAATGTACTTAAACTAGTTGATATTTTAGTTTTTGATATTACAGTTTATAAACAAAACAGTAGCACAACTACTTACTACAAATATATTTTTGCTAATAAAACTTTTATCTTTGCAGTTCATCGATACCGAGATCTAAAGGCGTATTTACAAAAAAATGCACAGGCGAACAGTAAGTACCTAATCTACAACTCGATTTTTTTAGTTAGAAAATGGGATTTAGAATGACGACCGACCGTGACGACGGCAGTATTTGCTTCTCGCTCAGTTATAATAGGTATGTATTGTACTACTACGTGAGCGACAGACATGTACCGTATACATCAACTCAACTCGCGCGCCTAGGTTTTGTTTCTATTCTTCAGGTCCATGATTGGTTTACGGTAAATAATTTGGTACTAAATGGTAAAAAAACCAAATGCATTAAATTTAAATTACCGAATGTAAGAAGTAGCGAGTGTGACATCATGTTGAATGGAGAAAAACTGGAATTAATTAATCACACAGTTTTTCTGGGAATCACGCTAGACGAGAAATTACAATGGGGACCTCATATAACATCTCTTGCGGGGCGGCTAAGCTCGGCCGCTTATGCTGTTAGAAAGATAAGACAGTTAACAGATGTAGAAACCGCGCGTTTGGTCTATTTTAGCTACTTCCACAGCATTATGTCGTATGGCATTTTACTGTGGGGTCGGGCTGCTGACATTGAATCCATCTTTATTTTGCAAAAGAGAGCTGTCAGAGCCATTTATAATCTACGTCAACGCGAATCTCTCAGGGAACTATTTAAAAGGATTAATATTATGACGGTACCTTGCCAATTCATCTATGAAAATATTATGTACGTAAGAAAAAATCTACATCTTTTTAATAAAATAAGTGATAGACATAATTTTAATACAAGAAATAAAGATAAAATTGATCAACCATTTTTCAGATTAGCTAAAATACATACATCTTTTATGGGGTACTGTGTTAAATGCTACAACAAAATACCTTGTAATATATTGCAATTAAATGAAAGAAAATTTAAAACTCATATAAAAAGTTCACTGTGTAAACAAGCATATTACAAATTAGAGGATTATATCCAAGATAAGAATGCTTGGAAACATGCTGGTCCAGCTCCACAGGACAATCTAGGATCTTGACAAAATTAAAACTTGTTGCTACTTTAATTGTATGGTTTGTTATTTTTATGACATTGGTTTACATTCTGTGACTACTTTAACTCACACACTGACATATTAATTGGTTACATAATTTGGGAAATCGTATACTTTTACAATGTTTGTAAATATGTGAACACCATGTATCTATCATTTAATTAACTTATTTATCATTGCTACGTTTATTAAATTCTTTTTACCTATTTTGGTAGGGTAATTTTTATTATAGGTGCATCGTCTTCACATATAATTATATAATTAATGTATACAAAGTATTGTAACACATTTTAAAAGAGTAACGATGGAGTTTCTTGCCCATTCTTCGCCATACGAAACTACCTTTTGGAAGGGGCGACTAGAATCAATTCTATTTAAATGTAAATGTTGACGTTCAAAAGTGCCTTTTATGTGCCTATTTGAAATAAATGCTTTGACTTTGACTTTGACTTTGACAAATTATAATAATAATTCAAGGTTGTTGATTTTGTTGTACTTTTACACAAAATAGTGACTAGAGGGTAGGTATGTAGATATCTGTTACCTCCTGACGGTACCACTGACCGGCTTACTGACTGTCTAAAATAATTTAGATGTTTCAGTTTCACGTCTGCCAGGCGTCTCCCGACGACGGCTCAATTTATAAATGATTGTTAGGGTTCCGTAACCAAAGGGTAAAACAGACGGACGGACAGCGCTGTCCGTCCGTCTGTCACCAGACTATCTCATGAACTGTGATAGTTAGACCAGCTGAAATTTTAACAGATGATTATTTCTGTTGCCGCTATAACAACCAATACCCAAGGCTTCAGTTTCGCTTGCAGGCAGTCGGCGATTGGCAATTTTTTATACCTAAACAGCTGAATATTATTGTTCGGAAGTGATTATTCTGTAGTAAGTATAGAAGGTATAGTAAGTATAGAAGGTACTACTATTTATTCTGTGGTGAGGATTCCATTTATCAAGAAAACAATGACAGTACTTACTGTGCTTTTATTCCGAACAAGTAAGCCTTTTTATTTCGATACATATTTGAACTAACACATAAAAAAAGTAGTGGTATTAAAAAAAACAGAGCAGGACATAATAAACTAAAACAAAAAAGTTAGGTAAGTAAAAGAAAACCATGTTCTCTTTGCTCAAAGGTCGAAATTTGTGTGTGACAGCGTAAGTACACGGACGACGGGCGGTGTCACCTGACCCACCCGATCAAAAGCGAGGCGTTTCACTAGGTACTGGTAGGAAAATAATATTACTGTAATAGTAATACTGTGACTGTGATCAATAGGGATATATGAATACATAATATTACTGTAATAGTAATACTGTGACTGTGATCAATAGAGATATATGAATACATAATATTACTGTAATAGTAATACTGTGACTGTGATCAATAGGGATATATAAATACATAATATTACTGTAATAGTAATACTGTGACTGTGATCAATAGGGATATATGAATACATAATATTACTGTAATAGTAATACTGTGACTGTGATCAATAGGGATATATGAATACATAATATTACTGTAATAGTAATACTGTGACTGTGGTCAATAGGGATATATGAATACATAATATTACTATAATAGTAATACTGTGACTGTGCTCAATAGGGATATATGAATACATAATATTACTGTAATAGTAATACTGTGACTGTGCTCAATAGGGATATATGAATACATAATATTACTGTAATAGTAATACTGTGACTGTGGTCAATAGGGATATATGAATACATAATATTACTGTAATACTGTGACTGTGATCAATAGGGATATATGAATACATAATATTACTGTAATAGTAATACTGTGACTGTGATCAATAGGGATATAAGAATACATAATATTACTGTAATAGTAATACTGTGACTGTGCTCAATAGGGATATATGAATACATAATATTACTGTAATAGTAATACTGTGACTGTGCTCAATAGGGATATATGAATACATAATATTACTGTAATAGTAATACTGTGACTGTGGTCAATAGGGATATATGAATACATAATATTACTGTAATACTGTGACTGTGATCAATAGGGATATATGAATACATAATATTACTGTAATAGTAATACTGTGACTGTGGTCAATAGGGATATATGAATACATAATATTACTGTAATACTGTGACTGTGATCAATAGGGATATATGAATACATAATATTACTGTAATAGTAATACTGTGACTGTGATCAATAGGGATATAAGAATACATAATATTACTGTAATAGTAATACTGTGACTGTGCTCAATAGGGATATATGAATACATAATATTACTGTAATAGTAATACTGTGACTGTGGTCAATAGGGATATATGAATACATAATATTACTGTAATAGTAATACTGTGACTGTGCTCAATAGGGATATATGAATACATAATATTACTGTAATAGTAATACTGTGACTGTGATCAATAGGGATATATGAATACATAATATTACTGTAATAGTAATACTGTGACTGTGCTCAATAGGGATATATGAATACATAATATTACTGTAATAGTAATACTGTGACTGTGCTCAATAGGGATATATGAATACATAATATTACTGTAATAGTAATACTGTGACTGTGCTCAATAGGGATATATGAATACATAATATTACTGTAATAGTAATGCTGTGACTGTGATAAATAGGGATATATGAATACATAATATTACTGTAATAGTAATACTGTGACTGTGATCAATAGGGATATATAAATACATAATATTACTGTAATAGTAATACTGTGACTGTGATCAATAGGGATATATGAATACATAATATTACTGTAATAGTAATACTGTGACTGTGATCAATAGGGATATATGAATACATAATATTACTGTAATAGTAATACTGTGACTGTGATCAATAGGGATATATGAATACATAATATTACTGTAATAGTAATACTGTGACTGTGATCAATAGGGATATATGAATACATAATATTACTGTAATAGTAATACTGTGACTGTGATCAATAGGGATATATGAATACATAATATTACTGCAATAGTAATACTGTGACTGTGATCAATAGGGATATATAAATACATAATATTACTGTAATAGTAATACTGTGACTGTGCTCAATAGGGATATATGAATACATAATATTACTGTAATAGTAATACTGTGACTGTGCTCAATAGGGATATATAAATACATAATATTACTGTAATAGTAATACTGTGACTGTGCTCAATAGGGATATATGAATACATAATATTACTGTAATAGTAATACTGTGACTGTGCTCAATAGGGATATATGAATACATAATATTACTGTAATAGTAATACTGTGACTGTGCTCAATAGGGATATATGAATACATAATATTACTGTAATAGTAATACTGTGACTGTGATCAATAGGGATATATGAATACATAATATTACTGTAATAGTAATACTGTGACTGTGATCAATAGGGATATATGAATACATAATATTACTATAATAGTAATACTGTGACTGTGCTCAATAGGGATATATGAATACATAATATTACTGTAATAGTAATACTGTGACTGTGCTCAATAGGGATATATGAATACATAATATTACTGTAATAGTAATACTGTGACTGTGATCAATAGGGATATATGAATACATAATATTACTGTAATAGTAATACTGTGACTGTGATCAATAGGGATATATGAATACATAATATTACTGCAATAGTAATACTGTGACTGTGATCAATAGGGATATATAAATACATAATATTACTGTAATAGTACTGTAATAGTAATACTGTGACTGTGCTCAATAGGGATATATAAATACATAATATTACTGTAATAGTAATACTGTGACTGTGCTCAATAGGGATATATGAATACATAATATTACTGTAATAGTAATACTGTGACTGTGCTCAATAGGGATATATGAATACATAATATTACTGTAATAGTAATACTGTGACTGTGCTCAATAGGGATATATGAATACATAATATTACTGTAATAGTAATACTGTGACTGTGATCAATAGGGATATATGAATACATAATATTACTGTAATAGTAATACTGTGACTGTGATCAATAGGGATATATGAATACATAATATTACTGTAATAGTAATACTGTGACTGTGATCAATAGAGATATATGAATACATAATATTACTGTAATAGTAATACTGTGACTGTGATCAATAGGGATATATAAATACATAATATTACTGTAATAGTAATACTGTGACTGTGATCAATAGGGATATATGAATACATAATATTACTGTAATAGTAATACTGTGACTGTGCTCAATAGGGATATATGAATACATAATATTACTGTAATAGTAATACTGTGACTGTGGTCAATAGGGATATATGAATACATAATATTACTGTAATACTGTGACTGTGATCAATAGGGATATATGAATACATAATATTACTGTAATAGTAATACTGTGACTGTGATCAATAGGGATATAAGAATACATAATATTACTGTAATAGTAATACTGTGACTGTGCTCAATAGGGATATATGAATACATAATATTACTGTAATAGTAATACTGTGACTGTGCTCAATAGGGATATATGAATACATAATATTACTGTAATAGTAATACTGTGACTGTGCTCAATAGGGATATATGAATACATAATATTACTGTAATAGTAATACTGTGACTGTGCTCAATAGGGATATATGAATACATAATATTACTGTAATAGTAATACTGTGACTGTGGTCAATAGGGATATATGAATACATAATATTACTGTAATACTGTGACTGTGATCAATAGGGATATATGAATACATAATATTACTGTAATAGTAATACTGTGACTGTGATCAATAGGGATATAAGAATACATAATATTACTGTAATAGTAATACTGTGACTGTGCTCAATAGGGATATATGAATACATAATATTACTGTAATAGTAATACTGTGACTGTGGTCAATAGGGATATATGAATACATAATATTACTGTAATAGTAATACTGTGACTGTGCTCAATAGGGATATATGAATACATAATATTACTGTAATAGTAATACTGTGACTGTGATCAATAGGGATATATGAATACATAATATTACTGTAATAGTAATACTGTGACTGTGCTCAATAGGGATATATGAATACATAATATTACTGTAATAGTAATACTGTGACTGTGCTCAATAGGGATATATGAATACATAATATTACTGTAATAGTAATACTGTGACTGTGCTCAATAGGGATATATGAATACATAATATTACTGTAATAGTAATGCTGTGACTGTGATAAATAGGGATATATGAATACATAATATTACTGTAATAGTAATACTGTGACTGTGCTCAATAGGGATATATGAATACATAATATTACTGTAATAGTAATACTGTGACTGTGCTCAATAGGGATATATAAATACATAATATTACTGTAATAGTAATACTGTGACTGTGCTCAATAGGGATATATAAATACATAATATTACTGTAATAGTAATACTGTGACTGTGCTCAATAGGGATATATGAATACATAATATTACTGTAATAGTAATACTGTGACTGTGATCAATAGGGATATATGAATACATAATATTACTGTAATAGTAATACTGTGACTGTGCTCAATAGGGATATATAAATACATAATATTACTGTAATAGTAATACTGTGACTGTGATCAATAGGGATATATGAATACATAATATTACTGTAATAGTAATACTGTGACTGTGCTCAATAGGGATATATAAATACATAATATTACTGTAATAGTAATACTGTGACTGTGCTCAATAGGGATATATAAATACATAATATTACTGTAATAGTAATACTGTGACTGTGCTCAATAGGGATATATGAATACATAATATTACTGTAATAGTAATACTGTGACTGTGCTCAATAGGGATATATAAATACATAATATTACTGTAATAGTAATACTGTGACTGTGGTCAATAGGGATATAATATGAATACCTACATAATATAACTAACCATATTCCTTTAGATTTGTCCGCCTTCAAACATTATTTAGCCCTAAGCTTAACTATTGTCTATAAAAGTTCTATAAAACAAGAATTATTTACTATTTATTTTATTTACTATTAATATTATTTACGCAGCTTATGATCAAGTAAGATGCGTTTTAAAGAAAATGACAGGCGGTAAATTTTCCGGTCACGATAGGCTTAGTGTGGAGCATCTGCGGCATGCGGGGGTTCACCTACCGAGGGTCATGTTTTTTAGGTTATGCATGAGTCACTCATACTTACCAAACGACTTAATGAAAACCATCGTAGTGCCTATTGTGCAAAACAGGACTGGGGCTATCTCCGAGAGGGAGAATTACCGGCTCTTATTTCTAGCAACGATAATTATTATTGCTAAGGTGCTGGACGGTGTGCTTGATTCTTACCTAGACAAATACATATAATTACATGACGCGCAGTTTGGGTTTAGACCCGGGTTATCCACGGAAGCTGCCATTGTAGGTCTCAGGCATACTGTCCAATACTATGTAGACTGCAGGACACCGGTATATGAGTGTTTCCTTGACCTCTCCTTAGCTTTTGATCTTGTTTCATACGATGTGCTCTGGAGAAAGTTGGGGAACGCGGGTGTACCAATGGGGGTGCTCAATATGCTTAAATATTGGTATTCTCACCAAACTAATTTTGTGAGGTGGAATAATACTCTCTCTAAGGCATACTCGTATATGCTGGAAAGCGGGGTGAGACAGGGAGGTTTGACGTCACCCAAGCTTTTCAACCTATACATAAATGAGCTCATCGTCGAGCTCAGTAGTAAGCGTGTCGGTTGCTCTATAGATGGCGTCTGCATCAACAACATTAGCTACGCGGACGACATGGTGCTGCTGAGCCCGACGTTGAGAGGTCTCGGAGAGTTGTTAGGAGTGTGTGAGGCCTATGTTGGTGCACATGGTCTTATATACAAGTCCAGAAAACGGAATATTTAGAGCCGCCGGTGGATGCCCTGAGTATTCACATAATATCAGTCTAAATGGATTGTGCATAAATCGTGTCATGAAATTTAAATACCTGGGGCATTTAATTACCGAGGGTCTTGAAGACGATCAGGATATTGAGAGAGAGCGCAGGGCTTTAGCGGTCAGAGGTAACATGCTGGCCCGCAGATTCTACCGCTGCTCGAAACAAGTAAAGGTAACGTTGTTAACTTACCTTACTTGCCTTACTGACTCACAGATTTCCCGTATAAAAACACGGGAAATCTGTGAGTCAGTCACACCAAAAGATCGCTGGATGTCCTGCGCGTCCAGTATAATAACATCTCTAGGATGATGTTGGGGCTGCCTGGCTTCTGTAGTGCATCGGGGATGTTTGTGCTTTAACGCACTGATGGCTTTCATGCCGTCATCCGCAAGAAAACGGTATCCCTGATCCGCAGAATGCGTGGCAGCTGCAACGGAATACTGAAGACTTTAGCCTGTCCGCTAAAGTCTTCAGTATTCCCTTCTCCGTTGTGGAGAACCTTTGTTAAGAGGGTAATTTAAATTGAATTTTAATATTTTAGTTGTAATTTTAATGTTAATCGAATTGAATTGTATGGATTTAGTTATCTGAATTAAATGAATTTTATTTCATTTAATATGAGAAAAGCGCGCGCAAAAGTTTGGCACAGGTCTCACCTCAGTAACGACGTCCCGCGGGGCACTGGCAAGTCACTGGTAAGCGAGTCGCGGATCGAAAATCACTTAAATGATCAATCAAAAAAATTATAAATTTAATGAATAAAAACGATCAATTAGCGTCGTTTCCAAAATGGATGACATATAAATTGATATTATTTGTAGAAAAAAAGGAGTATTAGTAGGTACCTACCTACTTGTTTAAAATCAAATTTGGCTTGTAAAAAAACTGCAAATCGAACAAATTTTATTGTATCGTGTATTGAACGGGTCAATGCTAAGGAGAAAGAATGTATCCGATACATATATTTATTTCAGATTCTATATGTAAAAAAACGCCTATCAAAAGCCAATTTAAAACAGGCAAAAACGGGAACACCTGGCCTTAAGGGTGATTCACCGGAACAGTCCACGACTGTTCGTACTGTGGGTCGGCCGCAGGCGCAGGCGTCTACTACACATTATAGGCCGACTCGAGTACGGTACTTGAGTACAAATTAAATACCTCACTGTTCCTACTGTGCGTCGGCCGCAGGCGCAGGCGTCTACTACATATTATAGGCCGACTCGAGTACGGTACTTGAGTACAAATTAAATACCTCACTGTTCCTACTGTGCGTCGGCCGCAGGCGCAGGCGTCTACCTACTACATATTATAGGCCGACTCGATTACGGTACTTGAGTACAAATTAAATACCTCACTGTTCCTACTGTGCGTCGGCCGCAGGCGCAGGCGTCTACTACATATTATAGGCCGACTCGTGTACGGTACTTGAGTACAAATTAAATACCTCACTGTTCCTACTGTGCGTCGGCCGCAGGCGCAGGCGTCTACTACATATTATAGGCCGACTCGATTACGGTACTTGAGTACAAATTAAATACCTCACTGTTCCTACTGTGCGTCGGCCGCAGGCGCAGGCGTCTACTACATATTATAGGCCGACTCGATTACGGTACTTGAGTACAAATTAAATACCTCACTGTTCCTACTGTGCGTCGGCCGCAGGCGCAGGCGTCTACTACATATTATAGGCCGACTCGTGTACGGTACTTGAGTACAAATTAAATACCTCACTGTTCCTACTGTGCGTCGGCCGCAGGCGCAGGCGTCTACTACATATTATAGGCCGACTCGTGTACGGTACTTGAGTACAAATTAAATACCTCACTGTTCCTACTGTGCGTCGGCCGCAGGCGCAGGCGTCTACTACATATTATAGGCCGACTCGATTACGGTACTTGAGTACAAATTAAATACCTCACTGTTCCTACTGTGCGTCGGCCGCAGGCGCAGGCGTCTACTACATATTATAGGCCGACTCGATTACGGTACTTGAGTACAAATTAAATACCTCACTGTTCCTACTGTGCGTCGGCCGCAGGCGCAGGCGTCTACTACATATTATAGGCCGACTCGTGTACGGTACTTGAGTACAAATTAAATACCTCACTGTTCCTACTGTGCGTCGGCCGCAGGCGCAGGCGTCTACTACATATTATAGGCCGACTCGTGTACGGTACTTGAGTACAAATTAAATACCTCACTGTTCCTACTGTGCGTCGGCCGCAGGCGCAGGCGTCTACTACATATTATAGGCCGACTCGATTACGGTACTTGAGTACAAATGAAATACCTCACTGTTCCTACTGTGGGTCGGCCGCAGGCGCAGGCGTCTACTACATATTATAGGCCGACTCGTGTACGGTACTTGAGTACAAATTAAATACCTCACTGTTCCTACTGTGCGTCGGCCGCAGGCGCAGGCGTCTACTACATATTATAGGCCGACTCGATTACGGTACTTGAGTACAAATTAAATACCTCACTGTTCCTACTGTGCGTCGGCCGCAGGCGCAGGCGTCTACTACATATTATAGGCCGACTCGATTACGGTACTTGAGTACAAATTAAATACCTCACTGTTCCTACTGTGCGTCGGCCGCAGGCGCAGGCGTCTACTACATATTATAGGCCGACTCGTGTACGGTACTTGAGTACAAATTAAATACCTCACTGTTCCTACTGTGCGTCGGCCGCAGGCGCAGGCGTCTACTACATATTATAGGCCGACTCGTGTACGGTACTTGAGTACAAATTAAATACCTCACTGTTCCTACTGTGCGTCGGCCGCAGGCGCAGGCGTCTACTACATATTATAGGCCGACTCGATTACGGTACTTGAGTACAAATGAAATACCTCACTGTTCCTACTGTGGGTCGGCCGCAGGCGCAGGCGTCTACTACATATTATAGGCCGACTCGTGTACGGTACTTGAGTACAAATTAAATACCTCACTGTTCCTACTGTGCGTCGCCGTCGGCCGCAGGCGCAGGCGTCTACTACATATTATAGGCCGACTCGATTGCGGTACTTGAGCTGTACAAATTAGGAGCGTGCCGGCCGACGCGGTCCGGCTTCTCTAAATATGGTTTAGGCGTAGTTGCCAGTCACGTCAAGGTGGGGCTGGCCGGCCTCTAATGAATGTGACGTGTGCCTTGGAACGGAACGTAAATGTACTGGAAAATAGATTAAGTTCCTGAGATATCGGTTATGTTGGCGTTTCAGTAGGTAATAAAAGGACGCGTATTGATTGCGATATTACCAAGTAGTTCGACGGGCGGCGGCGGCGGTGACTATAGTCAATACAAAGCTGGCGTGTCTTAGTAAATTCCACCCGGCAATTAGGCAAGCAACCCGTCCCGAAACTCCCCGTTATTCGATTCAACGCTCCCAGATTTAAAATGCATAATTCGTCAGCATGGCGGGTGTGGTGGCGCGGCTGCGGGGGGCGGGGCGAGCCTCCTGTCAAAATGCGGCGCGGGCGTGCGGTCGAATGGACACCCTGACTGGTCGCAGGCGCAAAAACGCCCCTCCAAAATAATGAAGACTAACACTATTAATTGGGTCGAGGCACCGCTGTCACACTGACTGATCGATTTTGTCAGTGCAAAAACTCGATTGGGTATCGATCAGCGTCGGGCGGAGCGCAGCGGCGCGGAACCGCTGGTCGTCGGTCGCTGGTCGCCACATCCGCGCGACTACTTTTTGTCCGCTGAGCGCTCCAGTGCGCGCACCACGACTACCACGAGCGAGTAGACGCGGCACCGCTCGGCTCCGCTGTCCTAGCCTGTCCGGTGACATTTTTAGCTGATCCGAGAAAAGCTGCCACGGTGAGATATTTTCGCGTCCGGCTCACAAAGACCCGCTCGACCTAGTCGCCGAGTAGCCGTGTTCTAATGGACAACGGAGCGGATTAACCGTTCCACGAATCAGCCAAAGTTTTTGCACGTTTCTTTGGGCATAAAATTAGAGTAACGTAGTCACGTCGCGCGTCGGGCGGGCTCGGGCCCACCGCCGCAGAATTAATTGAAATCTACTTTCTAGCTTTTGTTTTATGTGAACAACAGTACAATGTGGCTGAACGTTCGCCATTCACTCGAGATAATGAACCTGGTTCCATTCTAAATTTGAATGGGGCGCAGGCGCGGGCGGGCTCATTAGTGCGGAGATATCGCCGTCGCCGTCGGATGCGCACACTTTTTATCACTCGACAGCTGCGCGGAACGGCTAGACCACATTACCAACACGTCACTGTCGTCACTGATAGCCCAGGCACGCGGTACAGGCGGACCTTCCTGCGACTCTGGGTTGAGTACTATAACACACCATCCATCTACAAACCCGTGTGTTGCCCAAGATATAACAATCGCTGGAAGTGTTGCGTGTCCTCTAAGCTCCGCGCACCGCCCACAACGCGCAGCGCACAGCCCACAGCGCACAGCCCACAGCGCTCAGCGCACATGCGTGGTGCACGGTGCGCGCTGGTGTACACGTAGCGATTTGTAAGTAGCTTAAAAAAAACAACGTAACGACTCTTGTCTAGAGAAGTTATTACGCGACCGTTTCAAGTGATACACCCTACTTGCAAGTTTAATAATTTTAATAAAACATGAAAATACATTGTCTTGGTTTCACTTGTAGAAACGAAAGTAAAGTAAGTAGTAAGTAAATAGCTGATCATAGAGGTAAGTAGTATACACGGTGACATTTGAATCACAGTTTTGATAGAACAAACGTTGTTCAGACCATGGTCTACAACCATTGTACATGTACATTATGATGTAGATAAGCACCTGTATGTATAGTCAGGTGTTCTATGTACCTACCTACTTAATGCCCTAAGTCCACGTTCGCACGGACGTAAAAATATTGCGGCGGGATTTTTTCGTGCACTGGATCTTCAACGCAGTGCTTAGCGCCGAGAGTTGAAAATCCAATAGTGTGGCTATTCTACGCCTTGGGATGCACTCTGTTAGATTCTCAATGCTCCGCTTAAGGCGGAGATTTCTTGTAAAAGGACAAAATGTTGGTTTTTTAAAGCAGTGTATCTCATAAACCGTAAATAATTTTAGCAAAAAAAAACACATGGTATTTTAAATCTTTTTTTAATAAAGTGATGGAACTTAAAACATAATTAATACCTAATAATAATAATAACTTTTATTTAGGTCCTTTTAAAAAGTAATACATCTAAACACTTATAAATACTTAGTAGTACCAAGTTCTTAACAGATTGGCTTAAATACTTATATAAAAGCTAGTTTATTTTACTCGTTTTTAATTACATATGAAAGGTGCGTTGGTACTGTCATTCTATCTTGTGGCGACCTGCCTGAGCTAGGTTAATAAAAACCTGTGTTTCAGGCCATCCCCATACTAAGCGATATACAATAATACTATCCTTAATAAACTAGGTACTAAATACAAATAAAAGTTGCCAATTTAACAACTACATCATTATTGAAGTAAGTACTTCTAGAAGTCTTTCTGTGTCTGTGTAATCAAGTTTACCCAAATATTCGCGTATCTTCAGACTACAATGTTTGTAACCGGCACTGTAAATATTAAGTATTCTATTGAGCTTATTATATAAATTGGGTCCTAAATAGACATAGAATCGGTTTACAAAGGCATGTCTAGTTTGAGGCTTTATGCAGACCAAATCTTTCCTTCTCTTGTCAGAAGGTACTGGCTTGTAAGCGAGTTCAACGTGCTGCTCTAATATGATGTGCAGTATAAATAATTGGCGTACTGTTAGCACCTCACATGCAATGTAAAGCTGGTGTGTAGGAAATCTGAAAGGCCTAAAGGTGGCTACCTTTAGAATTGCTCTTTGAGCACGTTCTAGAGGGAGTAAAATTGACTTTGCAGCGCCGCCCCATGAAGTTATGCAGTATGTAAGTACAGATTGGCACAAAGCTAAATATACCTGTTTAATTAATTTAAAGTCAGCGATGTGGCGTAAATTCTTAAAGATATATATGAGTTTACGAACTCGAGCACATTGCAAATCAAGGTGTTTACGGAAATTTAGATTTGTGTCAATTGTGACACCTAAATGTTTCATGTGATCGGCTTCAGCTAGAGTAGGACACGAACAAGCAGCGTCAGCGTCTGTCGTACAGTTATGAGCATAATAATATATGGTAAGGTTAGTAAGTGGTATAATAGTGTTTCTCATTCTAAATAGAATGTACTTGGTTTTATAAAGAAAAAAAAAAGAAAGAAAATGCGTTTATTTGCGGTAAACATGACGCAATAAATAACACAAACACAGAAAATATGAAAAGGTTGGGAGAAACATGCGTCACATCCACGCAAAACGGCTATCGCTCAGCATTATGCCGCGACCCTATGCAAGACAGAGCCCCAGCGCTGGTTTTCTGGTTTTTATCTGCATTTAATGTTAGTAGATTCATACGAAGCCAATTTGATACAATGTTAAAGCCACTCTGAGCATATTTATAGACCTCCTCTCGTGATTTAGCCGTAAACAATAGGGCTGTGACATCTGCATATGACATTATGATACCATCTGCTAATTTCAGGTTGCACAGTTCATTTATGTAAATTAAAAACAACGTAGGTCCCAAAATACTTCCTTGTGGAATGCCGTAGCAGCTGTTTTTAAGTTCTGAACGTTTATACTGACCGAGTTTTACACACTAATGACGATTTCTAAGGTAATCAGAAAAGAGTAGGAGTTGTGTTCCTCTTATCCCAAGTGTTTCAAGCTTGTGCAATAGTTTAGAGCAAGATGTTACGGACGCAACTCACCGTAGAATTACGTAGTAGAAACCTGCGTACAGTAGCATTATTTTGTAGAAACATACTCGTACCATAGAATAAGAAAATCATTGTCATTGGTCACGGGGTTTGGCCTCCGACGGGCTGGACAAGTCGAAACCTGTCGGAGACCAGGCATGAACCAAAGTGGCCGCATTAGTGGGTCGCCAGGAATAATAATAAACTTTGTAGTAGGGCACCCACTACTTGCGCCCATGTATGACTATAATGGGAGGCCAAACTCCCCTGTAAAATTTATAATTAATATTATGCCCCTGGCTGGAGGCTTTGAGTTAGCTCGAAGGCACCACAGGGTTGACCGGTTAAGCAGTCACGGCCTCTCAAGGCCAACTGCGAGATGCCATACACAAAAAAAAAAAAAAAAAAACCTGTAAAATCTGTTCGCTTCAACAGTTCAACCACAGTACTACGAGAATAAACCAGAACAAGTAACCACCAAGTCTTTCATTGAATAAGAAGAACAAACATACAGTCCACACTTTACACAAGAAATAGTGTCGAAAGCCTTGGCAAGATCCAGGAAAATTCCCATGCAATGCAAGCCATTATCCAGATTGGTAGTAACATAATTTGTCAATTTGTGTACTGCTTGGCAGGTTGATCTTTTTGGTCTAAAACCAAATTCACTATCTGAAAGTAATTTGTGGTCCTCAAGATACTTTATTAACCTATTATTAATAATTCTTTCCAGAATTTTTGAGAGGCCTGTTAAGACTGAAATAGGTCTATAGTTATTAACGCAGTCCTTGTCTCCAGATTTGAATACAGGGGTGACCAATGCTTTTTTAAGCAGGCTAGGAAAAACTCCATTAGACAGACAGCTGAAAGATATGTGTTAAAAGTTGAGCAAGTAGGTATTTAAATTTCTTAAGGATTCTATTTGATATAACTATCATCCCACCCGACTGCACAGTCATCTTTTAACCCGGAAATTATTCCTAAAACTTCATCGACGTCGGTATCTAATAAAACAAAATAATTAACTGGATTTACAGTTCCGATAGTCTGGTGTTGGCAAGGGATAGTTCTAGTTCCAGGTGTTTTGTCAGCCAAATTTTTACCAACGTTGACAAAAAAATTAAACATACTTACATTAATTCATCATGAAAAATCTTCAAACACTCCTCTTAAATGACTTTAAAAGCAGTTTATTCATGTAATAACAACTATAATTAAAAATATGGTATATTAAATGGTTAATATTAAATTTTATACGATTTTATTTGATCTGAGTGCGCTGTTTACGATTATAAACAATATAGTAGGTATTCTCTATCCTTCCCAAGCCAAAAAACGTCACTTAAAAAAAGATATTTGAATGTCTATGAAAATCGATGTTCAGCTCACTGTGTGTCGCGCTGCTCGACGCGCCGCGTCGGCACGACATCCGTAGAACAATTTCTATGAAAACGCGCGCGACTGTACACACAGGAGCGATCTGTAGCGCCGCGACACCGTCGCGGCGCGTCGAGCAGCGCGACACATAGGTACATCTGTATGCCGCGGGCCGTCGCGGCGATATCGCGGGCGCGACGGCTCGTCGCGCTTGCTACGCGATGCGAAATAGAGAGTATAAATGGCGTTGAAATCCAAGCTGAGTTCAGCAGTAGACGATCTTCGTCAGAGGACGAAGGCAGGTCTGTACGTGTTTGCCGAGCGTGGGGTCTTAGGTTCGATTCCCCGGTTGGTCGACATAACCCAACCTAACCTATTTTTTTATGTTTTATTTAAAACTTTGGCCCACACTAGGAATTTCTCCTGTATCGTGGGTGCGTTTACAAACATTTAAACTCACATACACAAACAGCCAGGCCCGGAACAACTACTTGCAGGTCATACAAATATTTGTTCCGTGCGGGGATCGAACCCGCGACACGTAACGCAGCAGTCAATCGCTTAACGACTTTTTTTTTTTTTTGTTTTCGGGGTGGACAATCCTCATGGATGTCCGCCGCCCTGGGGCGGGCGACGGGGTCTGTCAGACTCTTACTGACTAAAAACCACCCCGGTGTTCCATCTCACACCTACGCCGGGGGTCGCGGGAACATACGATCCTTCCACAACCCCCGACTGGTGCCGGCCCGCCACTGCGGGCCTCTTCGGGTCTGGGGGGGGAGTGAGGTGTTTGACTCCCTCCGCGACGTCTAAGAGGGGCGCGCGTGGAACACTACGCGCCGCCACCTCGGGTCCTGGTGTGCGGGGGGCGACGGACGTCCCTGAGTCCGTCGCCCCTGGACCCATTTAGGGGGGCTGGAAGAGGGCGTTGTCCGCCCTCCGCCGACGCCCGGTGCGCCTTCTGCGGGCCGGGTGTCTCACAGAAGGAAACCACCGCGTCCCCGGACTCGTCGCTGCCGACCATCGACTCGACTACGGCCGGCAGCGACAAGTCACTGCCTACTTCTGAGATGAGGGCACGGCGCGACTCCTCCCAAGCGGCACACTCTGCCAGCGTATGCCGCGCCGTGTCCTCCCGGCAGTCGACGCAGTGGTGACACCGGGCGTCCGGCTCCCTGTTTATGCGACACAGGTACTTCCCGAAGCAACCATGCCCCGAGAGCACCTGCGTCACCCGAAACGACAGGGAGCCGTGCCTCCTCCCGAGCCAGTGCTCGAGCACCGGCCGGACCGCCTCGATGGTGACGAGGCCGGCGGTAGGGCGTGAAAGCCTGTCCCGCCATTCCGCCACAAGGACCTCACGAAGCTAAGACCGACGCAGCTCTATGTGTCGCTGCATCGGTCCCTCGCCCCGCGCCCTCGCTTCCTCGCGCCACCGATACAACGACGCGAGTACTTTCGCCTCGAGGTCCCAGGGCGGGGATCCGGCCAGTACGCAAGCCGCCTCGTAGGAGATCGTGCGATACCCTGACGGATGACTCT
Source organism: Brachylomia viminalis (assembly GCA_937001585.2). Lineage (NCBI taxonomy): Eukaryota > Metazoa > Arthropoda > Insecta > Lepidoptera > Noctuidae > Brachylomia > Brachylomia viminalis. Next base: position 344,835 of record OW443307.2, on the reverse strand, counting down.
GACGGCCATCGCCCTCTGCGGCTTTCGCAAAACAGCGATGCTGCCGGCCGTCAGGTCAGAGGCCCACACCGGGGCCCCATACAGGGCCATGGATCGCACGACCCCCACGTAGAGCCGCCTACAGACGGCGCTCGGGCCCCCCAGATTGGGAAGCAGCGTTGCGAGCGCGCCAGCCGCGCCCACCAACTTGGGCGCCAGCCGTCGGAAATGAGGCTCGAAGTTCCACCGGCTGTCGAGCACCAATCCTAAATACTTCATGGTGGACTCGACAGCGATCCGAGCCCCCCCGACCACGATGTGTGAGCCGGGCGGCGGCGCCCCCGCCGGGGGCCATGAAACACCATGGCCTCCGACTTGCTGAGGGCCACCTCCAAGCCTAGGCGACGTATGCGGCCCACCACATGTGAGACCGCAGCTGTGGCCAGCAACGCTACCTCCCTGTGCGAGCTCCCCCGGGCAGTGACCAGCGTGTCATCTGCTTAACACGTCAGGTCTACGCCCGGTTGGAGCTCGCCCCTCAGCACCCAGTCGTAACCGATGTTCCACAGGAGCGGCCCTAGGACCGAACCCTGCGGAACACCGCACGACATGCGGCGCTGGTTTCCGCCATCGCGTCCCACGTAGGTGACACACCTCTCCGACAGATAAGCCCCAACGATGTGGCGGAGGTAGGGAGGCACCCGATGATAGCGCAGTGCCTCCCGAACACAACTCCAGGGCAGGGTGTTGAAGGCGTTGGAGATGTCCAAGGACACCGCCAACATCACCCCGCCCCGGGACACCGCTTCCTCCGCCAGGACTCTCACCCGGGACACAGCGTGGATGGTGGAGCGCCCATGCCGAAATCCAAACTGGTTGTCGTCCAGGTCCGGCCCCTCTCTGCACAAGTGGCCGACGAGGCGGGCTGCGATAATACGCTCAAACAGCTTGCCCACCTCGTCTAGCAGCACTATGGGCCGGTACGCGGAGGGCGAGTCGGCAGGGCGCCCCGCCTTCCTGAGCAGGACCAGACGACCAGATTTCCACAAAGTGGGAAACTGGCCCCGCTCAAGACACGCTGTGTAGAGTCCTCTCAGTTGGGGCTCAAGCTCCTTCAGAGCGAGGGCTAACACGCAGCCGTGGATCCCGTCGGGCCCCGGGGCCACGTTCTTGGCTCGGAGCCGCATCACGGCTGCCCCCATCTCTGCCTGTGTCACCTCTGGGACGCTGTTGGCGTTCTCTCCTGTAGGCTCCGCGGCTGTGCATGGCATAGCCATCGGCGGCGAACTGTGCTCCGCTCTCGCCGGGAAGAGGGCTGCGACTGCTTCCTCCAGCAGCTCGGGTTGGAGACTCTCCGTAAGTGGGGGCGCCGCGGCTCGAAGTTTCCCTCGGACCGCGCGATAAGGGTGCCCCCACGGATCCCCGTCTAGTCTCCAACATCTCCTCCCTGGCTCGCGATTTCGCCTCGCCGATGGCCAGCCACAGAGCCTCCTTCGCCGCGCGGTACACCTCATACAGCGCGGCTTCTTCGTGAGGGACCCGACGACGTCTCCTCCGGTATCGGGTGTACTGGCGTCTAACCGCCACGCACGCGACGCGCAGTTGCGCGATCTCGGCGGTCCACCAGTACACCTGGCGCCTTGCTGACTGTGCGTGGACCCGGGGCATGGACGCGTCGCAGATTTGCGTCATCGCCCCGCGGAACCACAGCGCCTCCTGCTCGACGTCGATGGGTCCGTTCGTTGCCGATTCCCGGAACCAGGCCTGGACAATAGCGGCCTCCTCGAGAAGCTCCCTGTCGATGCGTTTACGCGCCCAGCGTGGACCGTCCATTCGCGGGACCATCGAACTGCGGCCGCCGCTGGTCTGGGCGGAGACGTCGAAACGGATGTATCGGTGATCCGACAACGTCTCCACCTCCACGACGACACGCCAGTCATGGACACGGCTCGCTACAGCGGGGCTAGCGAACGAGACGTCCACTACAGAGCCGCCCCGCTGCCGCACGCACGTGTGGACCGAGCCCCGATTTAGGACGGTCAAGCCAGTCGTGACCGCCCACTCCTCCAGCACCTCGCCCCTAGCATCGGTCACAGGAGATCCCCACGCCGCAGACTTGGCGTTGAGATCCCCAAGCAACAGCACAGGACGAGGGTGGAGTCGGCCCACGACGGAACCCAACTCGACAAGGAACCTCTCGAAGTCGCCGAGACTCTTGTTGGGCGAAAAATACGCCCCAACCGTACCAATGCCGTCCGCGAGGGCGGCTACCCAGCCGTGACCTCGGGACGGGTTGACAAGAGCCCCGCCAATGATGGCCACCAAACCATCCAGGTCTCCCACCCAGTTATCCCTGGGGGGGACAAAGTACGGTTCGGCGACCACAGCCACGTGAATCGACCACTCTGCCATGCTCTGGAGCAAGAGATCCTGAGCTCTGGCACAGTGGTTGATATTGCCTTGGAGGAAATGGTAGAGCGCAATTATGCGCAATCCATTCCCTCCATACCATTCCTAGGCCGGGAGTCGGCCGCAGGGCAGCCAGGCTGAGGGGGGGGGGGGGGGTAAAGAGCCCCCGGCAGCCTTGGCAGTCCTATTCTTCCTCTTTTTGTTGGCGGGCGCGCCACAAGCTTTTCCGCCTGCTCTGTGCCCGGCGGGTCTCCCTGCAGCTGTACATAGGCTGCAGTTTGGCGCCGCGGAGCACTGGGCCGCCTTGTGGCCGGCCTGACCGCAGCGATAACACTGCTCGCTGCGGTCTATTTCGGCGGTGCACCGTGCTCTGACATGCCCAATGTCGAAGCAACGGTAGCACCGCAAGGCCCTAGGTTGCAGCCGCTTCACCCTCGCTGCCACCCACCCCACCAACAAACGCCCAGCGTCGGCAACTTAGGCGGTCCCTGGGCCTTCTTCGGTGCCGGTGCTTTAGCGGGTACCGGCGGCGCCATCTTCCCCTTGCGGCGGCCCCTCTTGACGACCGTCGTCCAGGCCTCCGTGGTAGGCCCGGGCGTGGCCGCCGGTGGCGCAGCCGCCTGGGAAGTGAGCGCTCTGGATCCCTCCGCGGGCTTTACCTGCCCCTTCCCGTTTCGGATTGACGCTGCAGCCACGGTAATTGACCCCTGTTTAGCGGGCCCCTCCTTCCTCCGCTTGTCCGCAGCGAGCGGTGGGCGGAGGGTCTCAGCCGGGAGGAGCCTTGCCTCTATGCCCTCCATTCGGGCACCCACCATCTTTCCACACTGCATCATGCAGATGCGCGCGATCTTTTCGATCTCCGCATCCGCAAGTGCAGGTGTCGACGACGGGACCGATGAAGCCAACGGCAAGGCTGCGGAGGAAGAGGAGCAGGAGGCCGTGGAAGCTGCCCTCTGGGCAGCGAACTGCCGCTTGAGGTCCTCCAACTCGGATCGGAGACGGCCATTCTCCTCCCATAGCTTCGCCGTCTCCTCCGTGCTCGTACGAGTAACGAGGACCCCAACCGCCTCCCTGATGTCTTAAGCCGCCTCTTTTAGGGCGCACGTGAACGTGCCCTTCAGGCTGCCCGATTTGGTGGCAACCTTCAGGACGACATCCACGCCGTCCATAACTTGGCGGCTGAGCGCCACCGCTGATACGCTCTCCCCGGCAGCCATCCGAGTGGATCGCCGCTCTCGGGCCTGTCGGGCCAACTCGCTGACTTCGTCAGCCGCGACAGCCTTTCTTTGCGCCCGCTTGGCGGCGTTCGCTTCCGCCTTGTTGGCTCCCAGCAGGGACATAGTGGAGCCCCCGCTTAGGTCCGACACAAGGGGCTCCAGGTCGCTCTTCTCCCTTGTGGTGACCAAAGAAGTGGAGCTTTGGCTAGAAGCGCACTCCACCTGCTTGGTCCCCGGGTCGCTTCCTCCGGTGGGTGCCGGCATGTCGGGGCGCTTGAGAAAGCGCCCTAGAGAGTCGCGCGACGTCGAAAGAGCTGACGCTCTACCGATTGCGCGACCTCGCCCTCTTCTGCCCGCCTTGGCTGGCAGGTTCTCCTCGCTAGAAGAGAGGCCTGCCAACCCCGCGCGCCTCTCGTCCTCTTTGTTTGAGCACTTCCTCCAAAATTTTGAAGGACGCTCAAACATCTCCTCCTCAGTCCGCGAGCGCTTTGAGCTTACGCTCGCCACACTCGCCACACTCATCCTCTCAGATGCGGTGTCAGAGTCTGACACCGCACCTGACAGGACACCCATCTGCTCGACCAACACGATCGGCAATTTAGTTTTTTTTTTTGTTTGTTGTCCATATGTAATCCCACGAGTAGATATAGGTTTTTTATGTCCACCGGGCAGAGCCTAGATGCCCGGTAAGCCTACATACTGCAGAGTGCGGCAGGTGCTCTGCAGGGGAAGCGCTAACGACTGGACTCCCTCCAGCCATGCATCCTCTCACCGCGCTTCAAAGCTTAGGATTGGGTGGTTTTTTATCTTAGAGGTAGCCTTCCTCTGGGCCAGGCAATTAAGCCAAGCCCCCGGCGGCGGCATTAAACATGCCTCCGTTCGCTGTCCGGCCGGCCCGACTCAGCGAACCCGCCGAAAGTTCTCTCCTCGAGGACTACTCCTCAAGGAGAGAAACACGCGCCGCTTTGGTGCGCCTGCATCGCAGCGGCGGCCCTTCTCAGTCTACGCCCACTCAACTACCTCTGTTAGCAGAGGAGGAGTGGACGTACTGACCGTCTGTAGCCCGGTTCCCTTCACCGACCATCAAGCATGATCGGTGATTGGAACCATGACCTTTCTCCGTTTGTTGAAGATTAGCCGCCAGCCCTAATTGTCTACCAAGACGTGGTGGGCAATTGGAGCCGACGTTGCCCAGGGTGCGCCACGAGGAGGCTCTTCAACATGCACCCCAATCGCTTAACGACTGCGCCAACCGTGCCGTCATTTCAATTCATTGCAATACGTATTTTTTTAAGGTATAAAGTAGGATGTCTGATGAGTGATGACGAACCAACCATTCGAAGCTAAAAAAGTCGTTGCAAATAAATATAAATCATTCTAATGCAAATGCACTGTATTGCAATAACTTAGTAATAGTTTTGGCGGAGCGTGGCACGGTCAAAGCATTAGGTACCTTTGTGCAGCTCCTGCGCCGGCCGCCAGCCGCCGCCGCGCCGCCGCCGCGCCGCACATGCCACGTGCTGCCATGCCCATGGGTACTATTTTATTCGTGGATTTTGACTCAAAACTACGTTTTGTATTTTTATCATTCTAATTTCACGTCAAAAGTTAATTTCACAAACACTGCTGCTCACTGTGTAGTGTTTGTGAAAATGAAGACTCTGACCTCATCAAGAATATAATATAATGTGAGGTCTGAAATAAATGATTTGCTTTGATTTGGTAGGTTTTAGGATAAGGTGTGCAGCGTCGACATGTTTTATATGGAATTTTTCACTTTTTGCATGGAAAATATGAAAAATGATTACCTACATATTGAGTAATAGAGGTTTAAGGGTTTTATGGAGGGGTCCACATTTTCATTGTTTTTGCGATAGGACACACGTTTACGAGATTAAGCTTAAGAAAAGAAAAAAAGATACAGTACTGTTTTTGCATCTGAAGTCGAGGTGTTGGTGTGAATTTTAGTTCATGACAACTAATGTTATTCCACACCTTATTAATCGCGATTAAAAATAGTCAGATTTAGTTAAGACAATCAATATTTTAGGTGAAAAACGTCAAATTCAGAATAGCAAAATTGCCATTTTCACTAAATTATTATCTCAGTGCCATCTTAGTGCTGGCAAACTAAAATATAGTTAAGTTGTGTCACTAGTCAATTTCAGAATGGGAAATCGTCGTTTGACAGGAATAAACAAAATTTTGGTGATTTTTAGTCTAGTTTAGGGAATTTTGTAACAAAAGAATCGGCACCATTATGTAAGACAACTGAATTTTTTATTATTGCGTAATGTAAAAGCGCTTGGGCTCCGCTAGCAGTCGAGTGCGTGATTCAGTTCTAGTTCAACGTCTGAATGCGAGCGGCTGTGTTACATTAGAACTCCCACAGGACCGCACGCGCAGTTGCTTTGCGATCAGTAGACCAATGAGTCAGTCTGTGAATAGTTTTAGTTTACTATATGTATAATTAGATCACTCATTTATTAGACTAAGTGATCACATAAAAAACATCACGCCTGTAATCTTCAGAGGGTTAGTACGAAATTTCACCAGTTATGCTTAAACATACTGAGCATAATTTATTAGAGAAGAATTCACGTAGATACTTACCGAATGAGTTTAAGTCAAAGTCAAAGCATTTATTTCAAATAGGCACATAAAAGGCACTTTTGAACGTCAACATTTACATTTAAATAGAATTGATTCTAGTCGCCCCTTCCAAAAGGTAGTTTCGTATGGAGAAGAATGGGCAAGAAACTCCACCGTTACTCTTTTAAAGTTGGTTACAATATTTTGTATACATTAATTATATAATTTTATGTGAAGACGATGCACCTATAATAAAAAATTACCCTACCACAATAGGTAAAAAGAATTTAATAAACGTAGCAATGATAAATAAGTTAATTAAGTGATAGATACATGGTGTTCACATATTTACAAACATTGTAAAAGTATACGATTTCCCAAATTATGTAAACAAGTAATATGTCAGTGTGTGAGTTAAAGTAATCACCGAATGTAAATCAATGTCATAAAAATAACTAACTTAACTATGTAATTAAAGTTGCAATAAGTTTAATTTTGTCTAGACCCTAGATTGTCCTATGGAGCTGGACCAGCATGTTTCCAAGCATTCTTATCTAGGATATAATCCTCTAATTTGTAACACGCTTGTTTACACAGTGAACTTTTTATATAAGTTTTAAATTTTCTTTCATTTAATTGCAATATATGACAAGGTATTTTGTTGTAGCATTTAACACAGTAAATTAATAAGTAATTTAAAAGTAAGTACTAATCTAGGCTAGTTCCAATGTTCTACGTACTGGTGTTGTTTCCTTAACTGTACGAGTGTGTAAATTAATATGATTTCAAAATGATAATAAAGTACCAACCTACTCATAAAAAGTGTTGTAACCGAAAGTACCTACACTTTACATGTAGAAATTAAAGTTATTTTCCCGAAATCACACTATAATATTATTTATTTATTTCAGAGATGTCCATAGATTATAAAAAAAATCAATCAAATAAAAACAAATTACATTAAAATAAACAGCAATAAATAAAATTACACATACACATTACATTTTAGGGGTTGCGTGTTACAAATAAGAAAGCGAATAACGATCTATGATTTAATAGAAAGCGCTGATTATATACAGTACCAGTCGAAATGATTTACAATAATTTATAGGGTACATTAATAAACTTAGGACTAACACAATTTGGTAATGTTGGTAGGATGTGCCGCGCTCCCTTCGACCTTCGAGCGCGATGATACGGCCGGCCGGTGGAACATTCCTCTAACCTTGGCTAGTATAACTGTAATTATATAATTTAATAATTATCTAATTATAGCTAGCTTATTATCACAGACTACAACAGACAGAGTACTTTTCTTGTATGAGTATGCGCGGGGGCGCGGTGGCGAAGGGCCGCCCGCCGCCCGGCCGTATGGGTTCCTCAGTTCCTCTAGTTCGTATGTCTATACGTAAGTATGAGCTGCTACAACATAAACGAAAACTAAGTCGTCAAAAATAAAAGTTAATATTTTATTTTACAATTACAGATATCTATTTACATTAGGTACTAAATTAAATTACTAACCATACAAATAAAAACTAAAACAAAAGGACACATAAGCGTCGAAGTACTCGTCGCAGCATCGCTGTCATCCGGAAACGTGTCCAGGAGTCTGGCAGCATTGCCATGTTGAATGCTAATGCTAATTCTTTGGCCAAAGTAAATTATTATACCTAAGTAATTTAAAAGTCTTGATTTTTAAATAAATGCTTCATATAAGTACGTCCGACTTTGCCAGTTTCGTCGTTCGTGCTTGTGTGGTCAAGCTTAGGTACCTACTTAGGTTAAGAACCTGGGATCCCACGCTCAGTAAACACGCACAGACCTGCCTTCGTCCTCTGACGAAGATCGTCTACTACTGAGCTCAGCTTGGATTGCACCGCCATTTATACTCTCTTGTTTCGCGTCGCGTAGCAAGCGCGACGACCCGTCGGGCCCGCGACGACTCGTCGCGCCAGTTTGAACGGTGTTGCGACGCGATAATAATATCGCAGAATCGCCACGCGACACGTCGCGCCTGTGTTAACGAGCCTTAAAACCATGTATCATTTATCAAATCAAATCAAATCAAATCATTTATTAATTTGCGAATATGGGTACAAAGAAAAGGTCTTAAAACACATTAACACATTAAATTCAATTATTTGCCGTATGTTAGCTAGCACACGCCAATATACCTACCTACCAGCAAAAACATTGAAAACTATAGGTACTCAAGCAGAAATAAATAATAAAAACTTAAACAGAACTTAATACCTAAATAAAAGCCTTCAGGCATAAAGGGCGTGCCCGCTTACATTTGCGTTTTACACTGTCGTTTCAGGCAACGCAGGTGCTCTCGGGCATGGTTGCTACGGGAAGTACCTGTGTCGCATAAACAGAGAGCCGGACGCCCGGTGTCACCACTCCGTCGACTGCCGGGAGGACACACGCTGGCAGAGTGTGCCGATTAGGAGTAGCCGCGCCGTGCCCTCATCTCAGAAGTAGGCAGTGACTTGCCGCTGCCGGCCGCAGTCGAGTCGATGGTCGGCAGGGAAGAGTCCAGGGACGCGGTGGTTTTCTTCTGCGAAACACAGTCAAGTCGCCAGTCGTCAGTTCAGTCGTCTCGCAGAAGGAGGCTGCGGCGGAAAGGGAGAGGGAGATCTCGTCCACTCACCCGGCTCGCAGCAGGCGCACCGGGCATCGACGGAGGGCGCCCTCTTCCAGCTGCCCTAAATGGGTCCAGGGGCAACGGACTCAGGGACGTCCGTCCCCACACATCAGGACCCGAGGTGGTGGCGCGTAGTGTTCCACGCGCGTCCCTATTAGACGTCGCGGGGGGAGTCAAACACCTCACTCCCCCCAGACCCGAGGAGGCCCGCAGCGGCGGGCCGACACCAGTCGGGGGTTGCGGAAGGGTCGTACGTTAGGGGTGCATGTTGAAGAGCCTCCTCGTGGCGCACCCTGGGCAACGTCGGCTCCAATTGTCCACCACGTCTTGGTGGACAATTGGGGCTGGCGGCTAATCTTCAACAAACGGGGAAAGGTCATGGTTCCAATCACCGATCATGCTTTGATGGTCGGTGAAGGGAACCGGGCTACAGACGGTCAATACGTCCACTCCTCCTCTGCTTACAGAGGTAGTTGAGTGGGCGTAGACTGGGAAGGACCGCCGCTGCAGTGCAGGCGCACCAATGCGGCGCGTGTTTTTCTCCTCGAGGAGAGAACTTTCGGCGGGTTCGCTGAGTCGGGATGGCCGGACAGCGAACGGAGGCATGCCTAATGCCGCCGCCGGGGGCTTGGCTTAATTGCCTGGCCCAGAGGAAGGCTACCTCTAAGATAAAAAACCACCCAATCCTAAGCTTTGAAGCGCGGTGAGAGGATGCATGGCTGGAGGGAGTCCAGTCGTTAGCGCTTCCCCTGCAGAGCACCTGCCGCACTCTGCAGTATGTAGGCTTACAGGGTATCTAGGCTCTGCCCGGTGGACATTTAGGACCTATATCGACTCGTGGGATTTATATGGAGAAAAAAATACAACAAAAAAGTGAATTGCCGATCGTGTTGGTCGAGCAGATGGGTGTCATGTCAGGTACGGTGTCAGACTCTGACACCGCATCTGAGAGGATGAGTGTGGCGAGTGTGGCGAGCGTAAGCTCAAAGCACTCGCGGACTGAGGAGGAGATGGTTGGGCTTCCTTCCAAATTTTGGAGGAAGCGCCCACGTAAAGAGGACGAGAGGCGCATGGGGATGACAGGCCTCTCTTCTAGCGAGGAGAACCTGCCAGCCGCCAAGGTGCTGGCCGGCAGGAGAGGACGTGGTCGCGCAATTGGTGGAGCGTCAGCTCCTTCGACCTCACGTGACTCTCTGGGGCGCTTTTTAAAACGCCCCGACACGCCGGCACCCAGCGGAGGAAGCGACCCGGGGACCAAGCAAGTGGAGAGTGCTTGTACCCAAAACTCTTTGGTCACCACAAAGGGGGAAATCCAACTCGCTAGGAGAGAGGAGAGACGGGCAGTTGCTCTGGATGAGGTGGCTGAAATGGCTGGCCAGGCCAGAGAGCGGCGGTCTGCTCGCTTGACCGCTGCTGAGGATTTGTCGGCGGCGGCCCTAAGCCGCCAAGTATTGGACGGCGTGGACGTGGTCCTGAAGGTTGCCACCAAGTCTGGCAACTTGAAGGGCACGTTCACGCGAGCTCTTAAAGAGGCGGCGGAGGAGATTAAAGAGGCGGTGGGAGTCCTCCTTAATCGCACGACCTCGGAGGAGACGGCAAAATTACAGGAGGAGAACAGCCGTCTCCTATCCGAGATGGAGGTCATCCGGCGGGAACTTGCCGCTCTAAGGGCCGACTTTAGTCGGCAACAAGAACGTGCGGCTCCTGCACCAACCGCGTCCACTCCAACACCTGGCTGCCTGCAAGCTGAGTTGGTTGCGGAGGTGGCCCGAACCGTCATGCTCCAAGTAGGGGGCATGATGAATGCCCGCCTCGAAGGGTTGGAGTCGAGACTCCTCCCAGCCCAGACACTCCGTCCGCCACTCGCAGCGGACAATCGGAGGAAAGAAGGGACCTCAATGGTGGCCAAAAACTCTGCGGCTGGGACCAAAAAGCCCGCGGATCGGCCCAGAAAGCCCGTGGAGTACACGTCCGCGCCCACTTCCCGGACGGCCGCGTCACCGGCAGCCGCTCCCCCGCCGACCACACCCTCGGCGACCGCACCCGGGTCCACCAAGGAGACCTGGACGACGGTCGTCAAGAAGGGCCGCCGCAAGCGGAAGACGGCGCCGCCGGTACCCGCTAGAGCACCGGCACCCAAGAAGGCTCAGGGGCCGCCTAGGATCAGAACCCCACGCTCCGCGGCTGTAGTGATCACGCTGCAGCCCGGAGCCGTCGAAAGGGGCGTCTTGTATAAGGCGGTCCTAACGTCATCGCCGGCCTCAGAATGAGGCCGGCGATGACGGGGGCACGACTGCTTGAGGTGTCGGGTGCCTCTAGCGGCGAAAAGGCGGACATCCTGGCCGCCAAGCTGAGGGAGGTCCTCAACCCGGAGGACGTCCGGGTGTCCAGGCCTACGAAGACCGTTGAGCTGCGCGTCGATGGCCTGGATGACTCGACGACCCCGGCAGAGGTCGTGGCGGCCGTGGCCCGAGTCGGCGGATGTCCGCCCGATGATGTGCGGACGGGCGAGATTCGCATCGATGCTTCCGGGCTCGGCGCGATCTGGGTGCGGTGCCCGGTGGCGGCGGCGAACAAAATCGCCGACGCTGGGCGTCTGTTGGTGGGGTGGGTGGCAGCGAGGGTGAAGCAGCTGCAACCCAGGGCCTTGCGGTGCTACCGTTGCTTCGACATTGGGCATGTCAGAGCACGGTGCACCGCCGAAATAGACCACAGCGAGCAGTGCTATCGCTGCGGTCAGGCCGGCCACAAGGCGGCCCAGTGCTCCGCGGCGCCAAACTGCAGCCTCTGTACAGCTGCAGGGAGGCCCGCTGGGCACAGAGTGGGCGGAAAGGCCTGTGGTGCGCCCGCCCAGAAAGGGAAGAGAAGGGGTGTCAAGGCTGCCGGGGGCTTTCTACCCCCCCCCTCAGCCTGGCTGCCCTTCGGCCGACTGCCGGCCTAGGAATGGTGCGGGGGGAATGGATTGCGCATAATTGCGCTCTACCATTTCCTCCAGGGCAATCTCAACCACGCTGCCAGAGCACAGGATCTCTTGCTCCAGAGCATGGCAGAGTGGTCGATTCACGTGGCTGTGGTCGCCGAACCGTACTTTGTCCCCCCCAGGGATAACTGGTTGGGAGACCTAGACGGTTTGGTGGCCATCATTGGCGGGGCTCTTGTCAACCCGTCCCGAGGTCACGGCTGGGTAGCCGCCCTCGTGGACGGCATTGGTACGGTTGGGGCGTATTTTTCGCCCAACAAGAGTCTCGTCGACTTCGAGAGGTTCCTTGTCGAGTTGGGTGCCGTCGTGGGCCGACTCCTCCCTCGCCCTGTGTTGTTGCTGGGGGATCTCAACGCCAAGTCTGCGGCGTGGGGATCTCCTGTGACCGATGCTAGGGGCGAGGTGCTGGAGGAGTGGGCGGTCACGACTGGCTTGACCGTCTTAAATCGGGGCTCGGTCCACACGTGCGTGCGGCAGCGGGGTGGCTCTATAGTGGACGTCTCGTTCGCTAGCCCCGCTGTCGCGAGCCGTGTCCGCGACTGGCGTGTCGCCGTGGAGGTGGAGACGTTGTCGGATCACCGATACATCCGTTTCGACGTCTCCGCCCAGACCACCGGTGGCCGCGGTTCGATGAGCCCGCGAATGGACGGTCCGCGCTGGGCGCGTAAGCGCATCGACAGGGAGCTTCTCGAGGAGGCCGCTATTGTCCAGGCCTGGTTCCGGGAGTCGGCAACGAACGGACCCGTCGACGTCGAGCAGGAGGCGCTGTGGTTCCGCGGGGCGATGACGCAAATCTGCGACGCGTCCATGCCCCGGGTCCACGCACAGTCAGCAAGGCGCCAGGTGTACTGGTGGACCGCCGAGATCGCGCAGCTGCGCGTCGCGTGCGTCGCGGTTAGACGCCAGTACACCCGATACCGGAGGAGACGTCGTCGGGTCCCTGACGAAGAAGCCGCGCTGTACGAGGAGTACCGCGCGGCGAAGGAGGCTCTGTGGCTGGCCATCGGCGAGGCGAAAACGCGAGCCAGGGAGGAGATGTTGGAGACTCTAGACGAAGATCCGTGGGGGCGCCCTTATCGCGCGGTCCGAGGGAAACTTCGAGCCGCGGCGCCCCCACTTACGGAGAGTCTTCAACCCGAGCTGCTGGAGGAAACAGTTGCAGCCCTCTTCCCGGCGAGAGCGGAGCGCAGTCCGCCGCCGATGGCTGTGCCCACAGCCGCAGAGCCTACAGGAGAGAACGCCATCAGTGTCCCCGAGGCGACACAGGCAGAGACGGGGGCAGCCGTGATGCGGCTCCGGGCCAAGAACGTGGCGCCGGGGCCCGATGGGATTCACGGCTGCGTGTTAGCCCTCGCTCTGAAGGAGCTTGAGCCCCAACTGAGAGGAGTCTACACAGCGTGTCTTGAGCGGGGCCAGTTTCCCACTTTGTGGAAATCTGGTCGTCTGGTCCTGCTCAGGAAGGCGGGGCGCCCTGCCGACTCGCCGTCCGCGTACCGGCCCATAGTGCTGCTAGACGAGGTGGGTAAGCTGTTTGAGCGTATTATCGCAGCCCGCCTTGTCGGCCACTTGTGCAGAGAGGGGCCGGACCTGGACGACAGCCAGTTTGGTTTTGGCACGGGCGCTCCACCATCCACGCTGTATCGCGGGTGAGAGTCCTGGCGGAGGAAGCGGTGTCCCGGGGCGGGGTGATGTTGGCGGTGTCCTTGGACATCTCCAACGCCTTCAACACCCTGCCCTGGAGTTGTATTCGGGAGGCACTGCGCTATCATCGGGTGCCTCCCTACCTCCGCCACATCGTTGGGGCTTATCTGTCGGATAGGTGTGTCACCTACGTGGGACGCGATGGCGGAAACCAGCGCCGCATGTCGTGCGGTGTTCCGCAGGGTTCGGTCCTAGGGCCGCTCCTATGGAACATCGGGTACGACTGGGTGCTGAGGGGCGAGCTCCAACCGGGCGTAGACCTGACTTGTTATGCAGATGACACGCTGGTCACTGCCCGGGGGAGCTCGCACAGGGAGGCAGCGTTGCTGGCGACGGCTGCGGTCTCACAGGTGGTGGGCCGCATACGTCGCCTAGGCCTGGAGGTGGCCCTCAGCAAGTCGGAGGCTATGGTGTTTCATGGCCCCCGGCGGGCGCCACCACCCGGCTCACACATCGTGGTCGGGGGGGCTCGGATCGCTGTCGAGTCCACCATGAAGTACCTAGGATTGGTGCTCGACAGCCGATGGGACTTCGGGCCCCACTTCCGACGGCTGGCGCCCAAGTTGCTGGGCGCGGCTGGCGCACTCGCAACTCTGCTTCCCAATCTGGGGGGCGGGCGGCTCTACGTGGGGATCGTGCGATCCATGGCCCTGTATGGGGCCCCGGTGTGGGCCTCTGACCTGACGGCCGGCAGCATCGCTGTTTTGCGAAAGCCGCAGAGGGCGATGGCCGTCAGAGTCATCAGGGGGTATCGCACGATCTCCTACGAGGCGGGCTGCGTACTGGCCGGATCCCCGCCCTGGGACCTTGAGGCGAAAGTACTCGCGTCATTGTATCAGTGGCGCGAGGAAGCGAGGGCGCGAGGCGAGGGACCGATGCAGCGACACATGGAGCTGCGTCGGTCTCAGCTTCGCGAGGTCCTGGTGGCGGAATGGCGGGACAGGCTTTCACGCCCTACCGCCGGCCTCGTCACCATCGAGGCGGTCCGGCCGGTGCTCGAGCGTTGGCTTGGGAGGAGGCACGGCTCCCTGTCGTTTCGGGCGACGCAGGTGCTCTCGGGGCATGGTTGCTTCGGGAAGTACCTGTGTCGCATAAACAGGGAGCCGGACGCCCGGTGTCACCACTGCGTCGACTGCCGGGAGGACACGGCGTGGCATACGCTGGCAGAGTGTGCCGCTTGGGAGGAGCCGCGCCGTGCCCTCATCTCAGAAGTAGGCAGTGACTTGTCGCTGCCGGCCGTAGTCGAATCGATGGTCAGCAGCGCCGAGTCCTGGGACACGGTGGTCTCCTTCTGCGAAACAGTCGTCTCGCAGAAGGAGGCTGCGGAAAGGGAGAGGGAGATCTCATCCACTCACCTGGCCCGCAGAAGGCGCACCGGGCGTCGGCGGAGGGCGGACAACGCCCTCTTCCAGCCCCCCTAGATGGGTCCAGGGGCGACGGACACGGGGACGTCCGTCGCTACCCACACACCAGGACCTGAGGTGGCGGCGCGTAGTGTTCCACGCGCGCCCCTCTTAGGCGTCACGGGGGGAGTCAAACACCTCACTCCCCCCCACAGACCCGAAGAGGCCCGCAGTGGCGGGCCGGCACCAGTCGGGGGTTGCGGAAGGATCGTACGTTCCCGCGACCCCCGGCGTAGGTGTGAGATGGAACACCGGGGTGGTTTTTAGTCAGTAAGAGTCTGACAGACCCCGCCGCCCGCCCCAGGGCGGCGGACATCCATGAGGATTTTCCACCCCGGAAACAAAAAAAAAAAAAAAAAAAAGGGTCGTACGTTACCGCGACCCCCGGCGTAGGGGTAAGATGGAATACCGGGGTGGTTTTTAGTCAGTAAGAGTCTGACAGACCCTGCCGCCCGCCCCAGGGCGGTGGACCTCCTTGAGGATTTTCCAACCCAAAACAAAAAAAAAAGGGTTGGGTTGACTGACGAATGAAGTCAGGGCTTGCGAAATTTCCGGATACGCGTTGTAGATACTTTGTATCATAAACAGGTTGCCGACATTTCTGGTGGCAACGATCTCACTAGCCATCTTTCTGGCGCGGGGGGTGAGGAAGGCAGTGAAGGTGCCCAAAATGATGTTGAAGGCATTGCAAGGGGGTTGTGGTTGAGCGGGCACTAGAGCAGGGAAAGCCTTCTGGTGGTTTCGCCAGTTCCATGGACTTGGTTACTTGTCTTTGGGGACCAAATCGCTCAAGAATTTGGGACGAGGGGATCGCGTATGAGAAATTGGGTCTTTCTCTTTGCTGACGGCACGCTTGGTCAATTTCGGGGAGGAGAATTTCGTGGCTTTTGAACAGCCCCGGTAATTGGCTGGGTGGCCCGATTCTCCACATAGCACACAGCTAGATGGGTCGGCACAGAGGGTACGGTCCATGGGGTGCGGGCAGTCAGAAGTACCATACTCAACCAGGCATTGGCGCAACTGGGTTTTGCATGGCAGTTCCTCTGGGCGAGGCCGTAAAGCTGGCATCGGTTGCATTGGTCGATGATGCCGCTCTTTCTGGCTTTCTCTCTCTATTTCGAGGCCCGTGAGGTTACAAATAGATTTCACCCGGAAGATCGAGTGGTGACCCTCAGTGGGGGACACACAATGAGGATCATATCGAATGTCTCCCTGCCTCTGGCGTGGTGCCACGGGGACATTCTGCGACTCTAGGTCGGCTCTAAGTGACGACGTGGGTATTTCCTTTGGGATCCTACGGATAACCACGCGTATTTAGTGTTCCACCGGGAGGAAGTAGGTGTGTAACAAAACACCTCTCGCTCTCAGGATCCTGGTGAGTTCCCTGTAGTCTTTCGACTTAGGGATGGTCACTTTGATACACTGTAGAGCCGCGGGCATTGGTGAAACCGATCTTGAGATCGGTTCACCATTTGGACACATTTATCCATTTTCCATTGACCTGAATGAACACAGGGGCGAGGGGGTATATTTTTGGAGGTAGAGTTGGACACGGCAGCACTGGGGCTGGGGGGAGGGATACTACGGCGACGATGTAGTGGTCAAAATGGGGCAGTGGCCGATAATACCATGGGAACAAGGGTCAAGACAGGGATGTCTTGTTTGGTGGCCATAGCCGCCTGGGTGGAGGCGGATTTGTTCCTCCTTTTTTATGGAACAGCTGTTTTCAACTCATGGTTCTCGGAAGAGGGGGAGGAATTCAGCGACTCGTTATCTGAGGGTGGGGGCGTATGGATGCGTTTACATTATGCCTCATCTGTATTCATGGATCGAATATTTTCTAAACGCGAAGACTTGTAATTGGCTTTCTGTCGATTATTGTTTCCTTTTTTGATGATTTTTTTTAGCTGTAAGTCTTCCATGCTGTAATAAATAAATAAATAAGTAATAAATAAATAAATATTGGACTGGCTGCGTCCTCCAGCTCGACAAGACGCTGATAAGCGGGACCCTCAGGGCCCTAAAACAGGCCCTGACGGAAGAATTGCTGAATATTCCCCAACATCGCCTCCGAAACCTGGTCTTCAGTATGCCATACCGGCTCGAAGCTGTAATCAGAGCACGAGGAGGCAATACCAGTTATTAAAATGTAAATAAGGGGTAAAACATACATAAAACATGTTGTTTGAGTTTTTTGCCAGTAAGTTAAAAATGGCAATTTTTTAGTTTTTATCTTTTTCTAAGTTAAAAACGTTACTAATGAATAAACAATAATTCCAAAGAAAGTTGATGAAATTTGCTATAAAACGGTTGTAGGGTATACACATTATCATTTAGTTTATTTATTTATACAGGGTGGCCGGAACATTGACGTCCAAAAATAAAATTTCGGTCCCTCGTATCGTGGGGTATTCGAATCACCCCCATGTATGTTCCGCGACTTTTCATAGTTTTCGAGTTATGAATTTTTTTCTGAATGTTTGAAAATTTTCGACCTGACCAACCTAAAAAAATTCAAAAAAAAAAGTAGAGGGTTTTATCGAGTTTCTTTTTTTGCAACTGAATTTTCATAAGTAGTACTTTTATGCATAAAATAATCAGCTTCGTAACTGTGGTGAAAGTTATGAAAATGTTGATCTAAAGTGAAAAATTTACGTTCGGTAAATTATGACTTAAATTTTCAACTTCAAATTAAAAATCTAAACAGGTGACTTCATGGTTCTCAAGTAGGCTTCAAGAATGCGCCAGACTCTCAGCTTTCATAATCATTAAAAAACGTAGGACTTAATGGGGCTAACTTTGGCCTTAATCGGCCTTCAAAGACTGCGAAGTGGAAAATTCTTAAAATTAGCTATCTGATTAATAAATTTTTTTTTTCCATTTTCTCGCTCCTAAGGTTATTTAGTTTGCTAACCAAAAATGACTGCAGGAAAGCTAAGATTTAAACACGGAGATTTTTTTAAATGTTAGTTTAATGAATTTTGCGCGATCCGTTCTCGTGGACTATGGGTTGTAAACGAGGGTGCAACTCTTTTACCTGCAATAACAATGGACCGAGAGGAAAAGAGACCGAATTATTGCTATCTCTCTCACGCAAGGCGCGCAACCGAAGCCAACGCAAAACAAGTACCTCAGTCGTACTCACATTGTGTTTACTGCTATACGCGTGTCGCCATTTTGTCTTTACCACACTCGCTTTGCCCACGGACTCCGCTGCCTACTTGTTTGACTACTTTGCTCGTTTATTGGACTGTGTTTTGCATTCTGATTTGGACTTTTTTTACGTGGAAGTGTAAAAAATGAGTTACACGTTAAGTGAATATGCAGAAATGCATTATTTTTATGGAGTTGCACAAGGAAACGGCCATGAAGCAGCGCGACTGTATCGCGAACAACTTCAACGTCGTGGTGGGCCGTAACCTGAGCGATATCCCGACCATCGTGTTTTTATTAACACGCACAACACTTTGATGGCAGGCCGCATTCCTGGTCGACGCGGCAGTCATGAAGGAATCCCTAGAGCTAACCCGGATCGCAGAGAAATGGTGCTGGAAGAAGTTCAGCGAAATCCGTCTACGAGTACGAGAAGTATGGCTCGTGCTCTGAACATCCCAAGGACTTCTATCCAAGACATTCTTCACGATGAAGAATACCACGCGTTCCACATCCGACGAGTCCAAGCTTTACTGCCTACAGATCACCAATTGCGCGTTGATTTTTGCCAAACCATGTTACGAAAAGAGCAAGAGGATCCTGGATTTTTCAATAAAGTTTTATGGTCAGATGAGTCACGATTTGAGCGATCCGGAATATTCAATATTCATAATTACCACACGTGGGCGAATGAAAATCCACTCGAAGTGAGAGCTTCGACATTTCAACATCGCTTCAGCGTTAACTTGTGGTCTGGTATTCTCAATGGCGAACTAATTGGTCCGTTTGAACTGCCGTCCAGACTTGATGGAGAAACATACAAAAACTTTTTGGAAAATGAACTTCCATTGTTGCTGGCAGATGTGAATCTCGAACTCAGACGAACCATGGTGTTGCAAAATGACGGCGCCCCGTGTCACTATGCAACCCAGGTCCGAAATTACTTAGATGAAACATACCCCAACAGATGGATCGGACGCAGCGGACCAATTAGGTGGCCTCCACGCTCACCTGATCTCAACCCCATCGATTTCTTTATTTGGGGCTATTACAAGGAAATAGCATACGCCCGAGACTGTTCAAGTGAACAAGAGCTGAGGCAGTTGATTGCAGAAGCTGAACGTGTTGTGAGAGAGAACAGAGACGCTTTTAGACGATTGCCAGACAATTTCTTACGTAGGTGTAGAATGTGTATTGCTGCTGGTGGTGGCCACTTTGAAAACCTTTTCTAAATGTTAAAAATAAATTAAGTACTTTTTTCACATTATCATCTGTGTTTTATTCAAAACCACTTTTTACGTAAAACTTTTCTTACCCAACTCTGAAACTATTTGTTGGTTAGTTTTCAGTATTCTTATCATTAATTAACATTAGGAACGAGAAAATAGCCAAAAAAAAATAATTACTCAGATGGGTAATTTTAAGAATTTTTCCACCTCGCTGTCTTTGAAGGCCGATTTTAAACAAAGTAGCCCTATTAAGTACTTCATTTTTTTTATGATTATGAAAACTGAGAGTCTGGCGCATTCTTGAAGCCTACTTAGGAATTATGAAGTCACCTGTTAAGATTTTTAATTTAAAGTTGAAAATTTGAGTCATAATTTACCGAACGTAAATTTTTCACTTTAGATCAACATTTTCATAACTTTCATCACAGTTACGAAGCTGATTATTTTATGCATAAAAGTACTACTTATGAAAATTCAGTTGCAAAAAAAGAAACTCGATAAAACCCTCTACTTTTTTTTTTAGAATTTTTTTAGGTTGGTCAGGTCGAAAATTTTCAAACATTCAGAAAAAAATTCATAACTCGAAAACTATGAAAAGTCGCGGAACATACATGGGGGTGATTCGAATACCCCACGATACGAGGGACCGAAATTTTATTTTTGGACGTCAATGTTCCGGCCACCCTGTATTATAAACTTACACAACACATTATTATTCAAACACAAACATAATATTTAATTATATTTATTTCTGTCACTACATATTCACCGGCATTTGGTTGATGACGGATCATCGCATCGGTACACACTGGACACGCGCACGCCGTTCAACGTCATTATGACGTAGCCGGCGAGTGCTGAGGTGGGAGTGTACGAAGCGATGGTCCGTTCACCTTGTGGCGACCTTCAGTCGTTGCTAGCCCGCGCGGTACTCATGCGCCTCATCGCGTGACGCTTTGTTTCGCCTATTGTTACCGAATAAGATCATTATCTAGTAACTGTTATTGTTGTGTTGTGACTGTAGTGACTGTGTGTTCCTGTATTTTATCTAGACTATCCCGGTTCTCCTTCTAACTATTTCCTGTGTGTGTGTGTGACCCAATATACCGTGAGTACTATTGCAGGCTGACTTTTATTACTCTGCCTGCTACACACCCCTACACATAACTATGCTGGTGACCCCGACGTGAACACAAGTTAAAATAATGAGTGATAGTGAGTCGGAGCACACCGCGTCGTCACAGCCGGCAAAACACGTCACGCACCGGACGCGCCAAACAAAGCGCGTGTCCACTGACCACGACAACTACCGCGTGCCGCTGAAGTTGCCACCATTTTGGCCGGAAGAGCTGGACATCTGGTTCGCTCAAATCGAAGCGCAATTTGAGAATGCTGAGGTGACAAATGACGTCACCAAATTGAATTATGTGGTCGGTCACCTCGACCAACAATTCTCAAAGGAGGTGAAGGACGTCATCATGTCCCCTCCTGCCACTAACCGATACAGTAAGCTGAAGACCGAGTTAGTGAAGCGCCTCTCAGCCTCCCAGGAGAAGAAAGTGAAGCAGCTGTTGATGCATGAGGAGCTGGGCGACCGGAAGTCGTCGCAGTTTCTCCGCCATCTGCAGGGGTTAGCTGGACCAACTGTGCCTGCGGACTTTGTGCGCACAATCTGGAGTAGTCGACTCCCCAGCAGTATCAGCCCCTCCTAGCATCCCAACCTCATAGCACCCTGGAAGCATTGGCTGAACTGGCAGACTGCGTCCAGGATATCGTTGCACCAGCAAGCCACGTAGCTTCAACTTCGGCAACTGGACCCTCCGTCAGTGAGATGGCAGCCGAAATCGCGGATCTAAAGCGGGCGATGAAAGACCTGACGGTGCAGCTGCGTGACAGTCGATCACGAAATCGTTCACACAGCCGTGATCGCGACACGAGACGTAACTCACGCCACCGTTCGTCAACCCACTCAAATTCCAGTTACCGAAAGCACCCAGAATGCTGGTACCACTCAAAGCATGGTGAGAAGGCCAAGCGTTGCATCAAACCATGTGACTACAAGAAGGGAAACACCACGGGCAGTCGGTAATGGCGACAGACGATTGCCCCGCTTCTACTGGTCGCCTATTCGTCGCAGACCGAGCCACGAAGACGCAGTTTCTGGTTGATACTGGAAGCGACTTCTGCGTCTACCCTCGTCGTCTGGTCAGCGATCGTCGTGCACCTACGAACTACCAACTCGTGGCCGCGAATGGGACGCCCATTTCAACGTATGGTTTCCTCGATTTCAGCCTCAATCTTAGACTACGTAGGGACTTTAAGTGGCGTTTTGTGGTAGCAGAAGTAACAAAACCGACTATCGGAGTGGACTTTCTCAGTTTTTACTCATTGGCCGTTGACTATAGAAATCAACGGCTAATAGATAGTAGTACTAATATACAGGGTGGTCCAAATAGTGACGTCAACAAATTTTTTTTAGATTCCTCACACCTGGGGGTATCCAAAAATACCCCATGTATGTTCCGCGATTTTTTGTAGTTTTCGAATTATTAGTTTTTTTTGTGTTTTTTTAATTTATTCTGCCAGTGAGGTTGCAAAAATTCATATCTTTTTATGTAGTAGGTATTTTGCAGTTATTTTTTTTGTGCCATAATTGTCTTGAATGTTGTTTTAATTAAAAAAATAACTCAGCTTCCTGAAATTACTTAAAGTTACCCAAAAAAGGCTTGAAAGTTAGAACTTTAGTTTTCAGTAGGATTTACCCAAACAATCAACTTCAATTTAAAAATACAAAAATTTTTTTTCATAGCTTCAAGTTAAATTTAAAAACTTCGCAGAGTCCTAAACTATCAAAAACATACAAAAAAAATAGTACTTAATTAGCCTATTTTTGTTGTAATCGGCGTTTGAAGACGGATAGGCTAAAAATCATTGAAACACGATCAAAGCATTTTTAATTTATTTTTCAACTTTTTATCATTGTTATGGTAAATTAAACTTAAAAATGTAATTTTAAATTAACTTTAATTAAATGTCCTGTAAAATAACTGTACGTCGTGTATTTTTACTCCATGCCCCTTTTTTTACGTCACTCGAGTAACACGTTACATTGTGAACCAACCAACGATACTGATAGGGTCTCAGGGGTTCGGTACGCGTTGGGGGAGGGGAATGTGCATTCCACGGACCGGGAAACGGTTGTAAGTACATCGTATTAGTCGTTTCTTGCCATCGCGCGCATTAAGACTGCTCTCGTTGACGTTATTTTCTTTTCCTTGAACTACTTACGCTGTGTTAACTGGAATCTGATTTGCCTCACGATTATCTCTGCTTGTGCTTCGGACCCTGATTTACCTTACGAACAACCTGTGCTTGAGTTTTGGACCTTGATTTGCCTTACGAACAACCTGTGCTTGTTAGTCAGTGACTTGGATTGTCTTTGTGCAGTACCATGAGCTATTCACTAAGCCAATACGCAGAAATGCATTACTATTATGGCTTTGCTCAAGGCAACGGTAGTGAAGCTGCGAGGCTTTATCGACAGGCATTAGAGAGGCGAGGAGAAGTAATGGAGCATTACCCGGATCACAGGGTTTTTATTAATACACACAACACCCTGATGGCTGGACGTATCCCCGGGCGAAATCAAATTCGCGGAGCTGTACCCCAGGACCAAGATCAAGTGGATGAAGTCTCGGAAGAAGTTCAAAGAGACCCATCTACAAGTTCAAGAAAAATAGCTAGACGAACTGAGATTCCACGAACTAGGATTCTAAGAATTCTTAAGGAAGGTGAGTCATAAAAAAAGGTACCTGAGCAATTACGAATTGTGTTGTAAAAAAAGATTTTATTTAGTTAGTTATTATGTACGTATCGTCTAAGATAGTGGTAAGCCTATCTCTGATCTAGGTCTCTTTCTGCTAAAACCCATTTTGTTCAAACCACGCTGTAACCTGTTAACTTGTGATAGGAACTTAGCAGTGTGTTTTTGTTCACAGAAGGATTCCATGCGTACCATATTCAGCGCGTCCAGCAGCTCCAGGAATCGGATTACCCAAGAAGAGTGGCTTTTTGTCAGACAATGATAGAACGATCTGAGGAAGACCCTGATTTCTTCAATAAAATACTGTGGACCGACGAGTCCCGATTTGAAAGGACTGGAGTGTTCAACATCCATAATTATCATAGCTGGGCCATCGAAAACCCACATTCGGCAAGGGCGTCAAGCTTCCAAACACGCTTTAGTGTCAACCTTTGGTCTGGGGTCCTAAATGGAGTGTTGATTGGGCCCTTTGAATTGCCGACCAGGTTGGATGGAAACAGTTACTTAAATTTTTTACAAAACAATCTTTATGCATTGTTACAAGACGTGAATCTCCAGATTCGACGAGAAATGATTTTTCAACAAGATGGCGCGCCCTGTCACTACGCGGTACAAGTAAGAGAGCATCTGAACACCACTTTTCCCGAAAGATGGATTGGGCGTGCAGGGCCGATCGAATGGCCTGCGCGTTCGCCAGACCTCAACCCCATCGATTTTTTTGTTTGGGGATTCTACAAAGAGCTGGTGTACGCGTCGGAAAGCAACGACGAAACTGAATTAAGACGAAAACTTACAGAAGCGGAAAGAAAAATAAAACAAGAATATTCCAGTAGCTTCAGGCAATTAAAACATAACTTTTTAAAACGTTGTCGTTTATGTGTTCAAGTTGGAGGAAGAAATTTTGAAAATTTATTGTAATAAATAGCAATTTTTCAGTAATTTGTGCCTTTTATTTCTTATCCAAAAACAAGTAATTTCACAACTAGCTATTTTGACAAATGCTCACATTTTAATCAGTGGTAAGACCAAATTATTGTAAAAGCTACACTAGCTACGGTTATTTTGCATGAATTTCAATTAAAATTAATTTAAAATAACATCTTTAAGTTTAGTTTACCATAAGAATGATAAAAAGTTGAAAAATAACTTTAATCGTGTTTCAATGATTTTTAGCCTATCCGCCTTCGAACGCCGATTACAACAAAAAAAGGCTAATTAAGTAGTATTTTTTTTGTATGATTTTGCTAGTTAAGAACCCTGCGAAGTTTTTAAACCTAACTTGAAGCTATGAAAACTCATTTTTGTATTTTTAAATTGAAGTTGAATGTTTGGGTAAATCCTACTGAAAACTAAAGTTCTAACTTTCAAGCCTTTTTTGGGTAACTTTAAGTAATTTCAGGAAGCTGAGTTATTTTTTTAATTAAAACAACATTCAAGACAATTATGGCACAAAAAAAATAACTGCAAAATACCGGCTACATAAAAAGATATGAATTTTTGCAACCTCGCTGGCAGAATAAATTAAAAAAACACAAAAAAAAACTAATAATTCGAAAACTACAAAAAATCGCGGAACATACATGGGGTATTTTTGGATACCCCCAGGTGTGAGGAATCTAAAAAAAATTTGTTGACGTCACTATTTGGACCACCCTGTATTTGCATTAGCCTCTAATCGCTCAGATTTGTCTTTATTTTCTGTAAAGGTGACTTCTGGTGAAACAAGGTATCACAAAGTTTTGGAAAGTTTTCCTGACATCACCCGACCAGCCGGTACACTACGCACTACACCACATAACACTGTACACCATATTCGCACGACCCCAGGCCCTCCAGTATCTACTTCATTTCGGCGATTAGCGCCGGATAAATTAAAAATTGCTCAGCGGGAATTTCAGCTGATGTTGGCCAATGGAACTGCCAGACCCTCAGAGAGTCCCTGGTCATCCCCACTTCATCTCGCCCCCAAAAGGACAACGGTTGGCGACCTTGCGGAGATTACCGTATGCTCAATGCGAGAACCGTTCCTGACAGGTATCCGATTAGGCACATACACGATTTTGCACACAGCATTTCAGGCTGTCGAATTTTCAGCACAATTGACTTCGTGAAAGCCTATAACCAAATACCTGTCAGCCCGGACGACATCCCGAAGACGGCAATCACAACACCGTTCGGCCTATACGAATTTCCGCACATGACGTTTGGTTTGCGCAACGCAGGCCAGACATTTCAACGTTTTGTCGACGAGATGACGAGAGGACTGGACTTCTGCTACTGCTATTTAGATGACTTCTTTATCTTCTCCAGGACAGAAGCAGAGCACGAGGAGCACCTTCGTATCATCTTCAGCAGAATGAAGGACTTCGGCATGTTAATTAACACGTCCAAGTGTGTTTTCGGTGTCCCGGAAGTAATTTTCCTAGGTTACCACATCTCCGAAAAGGGCACCAAACCACTTGATACTAAGGTCGACGCCATCAAAAAGTTCCCACAGCCAAAAGACGTTCGTCAGTTGCGCCGATTTTTAGGCATGATCAATTTTTACAGGCGTTTCTTGCCCCACGCAGCTCAAATACAGGCGCCACTTCACAACCTCTTGATTGGCAACGTAAAGGGCTCGCATCCTATATGTCTTGCGGAGAATACCTTGCAAGCATTCGAGGACTGCAAGGAAAGCCTGGCTAATGCTACTTTATTAACTCACCCCGACTGTAGTGCCAAACTTGCATTGGTCACCGATGCATCGGATACTGCAATCGGCGCGGTGTTACAGCAGCTTAGCGACGATGGATGGCAGCCATTAGCTTTCTTTTCCCGGAAGCTCAGCCAATCGCAAGCAAAGTATTCTCCCTATGACAGGGAACTGCTGGCCATTTACGAGGCCATCAAACACTTTCGCCACATGCTGGAGGCTAGACACTTCGTCGTGTACACGGACCATAAGCCGATCAGTTTCGCATTCCACGAAAGGAAGAAAAACTGTTCGCCACGCTAATTCCATTACCTTGACTTCATCGCCCAATTCACCACCGACATTAGACACATTTCATATCCCACGTGCCAGGTTCACCACGATCCATATTGACATTGTAGGCCCGCTCCCAATTTCACAAGGCTTCAGATACTGTCTCACGGCAGTCGACCGATTTACCAGGTGGCCAGAGGTCGTACCTATTGTCGACATTACTGCCGAGACAGTAGCTAAAGCACTACTGTCCGGATGGATTGCCCGATTTGGTTGTCCAACAGACATTGTTACGGACAGAGGCCGTCAGTTCGAGTCGGCCCTGTTCGAACAATTGTCCAAAATTGTGGGTTTCCACCACAAGCGGACAACGGCATACCATCCAGCATGTAATGGCATGGTGGAGCGCTTCCACAGGCAACTTAAGGCGTCCATCATGTGCCATGCCAATGACAAGTGGACAGAGTCTTTGCCATGGGTATTGCTTGGCATAAGGAGCGCATTCAAAAAGGATGTCCAAGCGTCTTCCGCCGAATTAGTGTATGGCGAGCAGCTAAGACTCCCAGGAGAATTCTTTACTCCAACTGATGACGGTACGACCGACATCACGGAATTTACCGCGCGCATCCGCAAGTTTGCTCAGCAACTGCAACCAACCCCAGCTTCCCGTCACAGCAAGATGAGCATTTTTGTTTTTAAGGGTCTGCAGACCACTGATCACGTGTTCCTTCGTGAAGACGCATTACGTGGTTCGCTGCAACCAGCATGCACAGGTCCTCACAAAGTTCAGCACAGGAGTGACAAAATTTTTAAAATTGTAAATAAGGGAAAAGACGTCACGGTCTCAATAGACCGCCTAAAGCCAGCATATAATTTGGCCGACAAGGTTGACACCGAAGAAGATACTCCATCTCCAGACATAAAAGAGTATACGACTCGTTCTGGACGTCGTGTCAAATTTACCGATTTTATCGCCCTTGATGGTCTCTGGAGGAGGTTGGTGTAGGGTATACACATTATCATTTAGTTTATTTATTTATATTATAAACTTACACAACGCATTATTATTCAAACACAAACATACTATTTATTTCTGTCACTACATATTCACCGGCATTTGGTTGATGACGGATCATCGCATCGGTACACACTGGACACGCGCACGCCGTTTAACGTCATTATGACGTAGCCGGCGAGTGCCGAGGTGGGAGTGTACGAAGCGATGGTCCGTTCACCTTGCGGCGACCTTCAGTCGTTGCTAGCCCGCGCGGTACTCATGCGCCTCATCGCGTGACGCTTTGTTTCGCCTATTGTTACCGAATAAGATCATTATCTAGTAACTGTTATTGTTGTGCTGTGACTGTAGTGACTGTGTGTTCCTGTATTTTATCTAGACTATCTCGATTCTCCTTCTAACTATTTCCTGTGTGTGTGTGTGTGACCCAATATACCGTGAGTACTATTGCAGGCTGACTTTTATTACTCTGCCTGCTACACACCCCTACACATAACTATACGTTTTTTATTTAAAAACTCTTGACTTCTTGTTTAGGAAAAATTGCAATTTTAAAAGGGCGGTAGTTCGTTTTGAAGGCCAGTGTATGTCTTCTATATGTATAATTTAAATGTAATGCTGGTCGTTAGTAGGCGCATCACTTCAGGGGGCTAACCACGAGCTCTTATAGCAGGGCAGAAGTTGGGCTGCCCTGCTTTTTTGTACTATGACATCTCATTAGCAGGCCTGCCGCCGCGCCGCGCCGGCTTGTTGCGTTGACGTTTACGAAAACCGTTCACCTTTTTTTTGTATAGACTTTTCATACCATTACACGCTAATTGACAACCGCAAAACGACTATTGAACGGCTGTAACGTCAAAACAAAACATCTTGAAAAAGTTACTAAGAGATAAGCTTTTTCAAAATTGTTTTGTAATTTGAGGTTCGAGGTAAGCTGTTATGAGGACCCAGCTAAATTTTTGTCGATTTGATGAGGTTGTGAAGTCGTTGTTAAGTTCGGACATATATTGTCCTATTTATGTACTAATACGAATGAAATCAAAGACTACACATTAAAAGGTACTGGAATTTTGTCGTTAGAAGAAGATTGAATTGCATTTTTTCAAAGTTTGTAATTCCATCCATCTCACGTTTATAAAACCACTTTGCCAAGTCAATTAAAAATCGACTTTAATAATTATGATGATTGCTGTAATGGCGTTCCAGTAGGAGGATAAATAAATCAGGAGTGCCGAGCGGTACATCGTCAGGGTTTGGACTGTTTGGAGTTCCCATTTTATTAGGATAAATAAGACTAAACCATAACACACACACACACACACACAATAACACAGATAAACCGACAGTTCCGTTTTTTTTTTGGGTATGGTATCTCGCAGTTGACCTTGAGAGGCCGTGACTGCTTAACCGGTCTATCCTGTGGTGCCTTTGAGCTAACTCAAAGCCTCCAGCCAGGGGCATAATATTAATTACAAACTAAGCGACCATCACCTAAGGGAACCCCCTGTGGGGTAAGAACCTCGGCTTAGGGCGTCGCTGGGGGAGAACAGCAAGTTGGGGACAGGCTGGATCAAACTGGATTCATTATTATTAATAGGGCAGTTTAAAACTATTGGCTCAGCTACGCCACCAGCTGGCTCGGATCCGATGAAACGACAGGGAGGGCAATTTATCGGGGAGGAACGCGGACGCGATGGACCTCGGCGGCGAGGTCGGAATTGCGATTTATGTCTGTGTCTGCTGTACTACTGGTAGCCCTACTGCTGTCCTGGAGGAGGGTAACGGGGTCGTCAGGGTCGGCCCGACAGTTTTGTCGGGAGCAAGGGCTCTTTATTGAGTCGAATCCGAAAATCGACTGACACGTACTTCGTTGGAACGTTGGTTGTTGACTCGTACTTCGTTGGAAGTCGCTGCGCCCCCGCAAGGGGGCGCGGCGAGCGGTGACGGGGCATCGCCCCCCGGCCGCTGATGCGTCACGGTGGCCCGTAAACACGTTCCCCTCATCGTATGTGCCATATTGGCCTGAAGAAGATTGAGCGCGCGCATAGTTACGCGCGCCCATGTGAGTGATTGCTATTTTGTTTCTGTAGGCGCGCCACGACGCTGTTACACAGCGCCGCTATCTTCACGACACCTCGGCGGTCTGTTCCTGCCAGGTGAGACCCCCAGTTACCTAGGGGAGGTCCGGCGAGAGACGACCAGCGACGAAGGTGCCGACTCGACGCTCCTACATATAAGGTGTGTGGCCCCCGCCCCCCCCGCTTCCAGAGCTAGCCGGTTACGGTTGGGACTAGAGAGCCGTCGTGAGAGTGTGAGCGGTATTGTACTGTGTGAACACCGCTCAGTGTCTACGTGAATCGCCGCCCGCGCCGCGCATTCACGTGTGTGTTTAGGCGCCTGTATAGAGGTGGGTGTCTGTATTTCGTTTACGTAACGTGCCTATATTAACCTAGCACGCGCTACGCAACGGATGTTTGTAGTGTTGTGGAGTTCAGTTGTTTCGAGTAAGCCGCGTGTAACCTGGATGCGGCTTACTCGGGAGTCAGTCCGGTGCGATGGGGTCGTCGTCCGCTACCAGGTCGCGGGGTAGGGGTCTCGCGTCAGGGGGGCGCGTATGCCAGGGCGCTATCTGCTTGACATGGGGCCAAGCAGATGCGTCGGCACGCGCGAACATCCCTTTCGCGAGGCGCCGCACATACTCATCCAGGCTCTCAATGGCATCCAATCTCTGGATGATATCGTTCCTCACGAAGCGAGGGGCGTTCAATATTGTCCGCAGCGCAAGGCTTTATTGCGCGCGGAGCAGCTTTCTGGTTGTCTCGCTCGTGAGGGCGAACCATGCCGGGGCGGCGTACGTCAAGATTGGGCGAATGTACAATTTGTACACGCCCAACTTGACGCGCGCCGGGATGCGGGACGAGAGCACTGGTCGAAGCAGGTTGCGGGCGACCCTACCTTGCGTAGCGACCTTGCGGACGTGTGTCCCCATCGATAGCCGACGGTCGATAGTCACACCCAGGTACTTGGCCCGGGGCGACCATCCGACGTCGGCTCCTTGTAGTTTCAAGGGTGGCGGGAGAGGCGCGGATCCGGTGATCAACGCCTGCGTCTTACCCACGTTCACCGACAGCCGCCATTTGGACATCCATCCGGGAAGCAGATCTAGGGCGCGCTGCATTTTGACGGCCGCGTACTTTGCGTTAAGCGAGGTGGTAATGTACGCGGCGTCGTCAGCGTACAGCGCGAGCGTCGCGTCCGGGGTTGTGGGGATGTCGTCGGTGTACCGTGAGTAACACGCCGGCGATACGCAGCTGCCTTGCGGCACGCCAGCCATCACCGGTCGGGCGCCGGATAGCGCCCCGTCGACCACCACCCTGAAAGTCCTGTGGGACAGAAAAGAAGAGACCACCCTGACAACGCGACGGGGCGCGTCGGACGTGGCCAACTTGTGTACGAGGCCTTCGTGTCATACACGGTCGAAGGCCTTCTCCATGTCGAGGAATACTGCCACCGAGTACTCCTTCTTGTTCATCGCAGCTGCGAGAAGGTGGAGTACCCTCGACAGCTGGAGCGTCGTGCTATGCTCCGACCGAAATCCGAATTGTTCCGGTCGTGGCGCTGTATGCGGTAGGAGATGTCGCAGCAGGAGTGCTTCGAACACCTTGGAGACTGTCGGCAACAGAGTGATCGGCCGATAGCTCTCTGGCTTCAGGATGTTTTTCCCCGCCTTGGGCAGCATGACAACGCGCCCTTCCTTCCACGAGGCGGGAAAGGTCCCGGTGCGCAGTACCGCCGTAAACAGGTGCGCCAGCGCCGCTACCATACGGTGCGGCAGGTGGCGCAGCGCTGTGTTGGTGATACCGTCGGCACCGGGAGCCTTTCTGGGCCTCGTCTTAAGGATGGCGCGTCTGACTGCGCCAGGCGAGAAGAATACTGGGTCCTCCTCGGGAGCTATCGGCGTTGCGAAGTAGTAATAATAATATAATTCATTTATTTGACATCAGAGGTCCATGGGTTAGTTACACAAAACACTTATAAACTATGTTAGTAAAACACACAAAGAATGGAATAGTAAAAACTTAACATTATTCTTGCCTCACCAGTATTCTCATAAAGTGTCGCAGAAAAGGTGAGTCAAGTTTATTTGTTCCTCAGAATGCCAGTAGTCTCCCAGGTGTTTCTCGACTGCTGCGACATGTTCAGTGTCGCTGGTCGGGTTCGGTTGGAACTGACGCTCCAGGTGTTCGGCGAAGACCTCCGCCCGGTCCTCCGCTACGTACTTTAGCGCCCCGTCGCTGCTGAGCAGCGGACGCACCGGGACTGGGGTGTTCAGCAGCTGGCCGCACAGCTTGTGTAGTGTCGGCCAACTGTCCGTCGTGGCGTCTATTTTGTCCTCCCAGTCCGCGGCGGTGTGTGCCTGGAGCTCGGCCTTCACCTTCTCCGCGAGACGGTTGAGCTGTGACTTGAGAGTCGGGCATCTAAGTTGTTGCCACTGTTTTCGAATGCGCCTCTTCTCGGCGATCATCGCATTTATGCGCGCTGGCAGGGGCGGCAATAGCCCTCTCCCCTGCGGCTGTGTGCTAGTCGCCGATTGTAAGGCGCTTTGAATGCAAACAGTGACATCGCTCGCCATTCGGTCCACGTCCGCGGAGGTGACAATAGGCCAAGTTGGCGTGGTGGTCTCTATCTTTTCTGTAAATGACGTCCAGTCCGTCTTTCGACGTGGCGCTATGGGCTTCAGTCGGGTCGGCATACCCGATAAGACGACGAGTACAGGTTGGTGGTCCGACTGTAACTCGTCGTCTATCACTTGCTGTGTGATCTGGCAGCTAAGCCCTCGGTGGACTACGATGTCCAGCACATCCGGTGTGTGTCTTGAGGCTTCTGGGTAGTGTGTCGGCGTCTCTGGGCCGGACACCGTATAGCCGAAGGCTTCCGCGTCCGCAAAGAGCCGTCTCCCCTCGGTATTCATTGAATAAGAATTCCACGCTGGGTGTTTACAGTTTAAATCCCCGGCGAGGACAACTGCGTGCGCTTTTCTATTAAGCAACGCTCGCAACTCCGTTGGCTCCAGGTGAGTCACGGGCGGCTTATAGCAGCTATAGATATCTATGTCCTGGCCGGCCATGTGCAGCTGGACACCCAGCGCGTAAAATGACCTGATGTTGGGCGAGGGGATTTCCTGATGGACGACTCTTCGTCTCACAAATACTGCCAGACCACGGTACTGCATGTGAGCGGACCTTTCATCCTTCCTGTAAACGAGATATCCCGGGAACCTTATCCGGTCTCCAGGTCCCAGGAGCGTCTCGCTTATGAGCGCCACGTCGATATTTTGTTCCCTCAGGAGATGGCGGAGGGGGGCGACCTTGTCTCGTAGGCCGCGGGCATTCCAGTGGATCACCCTTAACGACCTAGCCATGGTAAAGGGTTAGCAGAGTGGCCAGGCCATCAAGGATGACCGTCTCTTTGTCCTGACCCTGCCTTATGGCCTTTATAAGGTCCATAAGCAGCTTGATGGCACAGGCTGTAAATTCAGTTTTAGTTGTTGTTTTGGCGCCGGTAGCGCCGCCACTATTATCCTTTCTGGGTTGTAGTTCACCTTTTTGCCGCGGCGCTATGCCGGCGCCAGTTGTAGGTACTACGCTTCCTTTATGTATTTCAGCCTGTGCCCCGCTTGTGGCAGGGTCGGCCGCTACGACCTCTTCGTGGGTAGTGGGGGGTTTAGGTTTTCCTCCTTTACCCTTCCCCCCTCGCCCCTTCTTCCTCCGCCCGGAGGAGGCGGCTTGCGTCCTTTGTGTGGGCCCGTTGGCTGCCGCCATCAGCGTCATGCCTTGGGTCTCTTCGGCTTCCACATGTGGCCTCTCGGTGTCCACTTGGGATCGGCGCGTGGTGGCCGTGATGGTGACAGTCCCCGCTCGCTTGTTTCGGGTTTCTGCCTGATACACAGGGCACTTTATATTGCACGCGGGGTGCGGGCCACCGCAGTTTGCACAGGTGGCCGGCTCCTCCCGAGGGCGTGGGCAATCTCGTGCCACGTGCTCGCCCCCGCATCGTACGCAAGCGTGCGGCCGGTGGCACTGGTGCGAGCTGTGCCTGAAGCGTTGGCACCGGTGGCACTGGGCGGGGCCGCGTTTGCCTCGCCAAGCCTCTATCCTGACACCACGCATGTATAGGAACACGGTGGTGTCACAGATAGCCCGGACGTCAGGGGTTTTCTTGAGGATGGCGTGAAATACGCAGCCGGGTCTTCCTTGCGCCCCCTTAATGTGGCGCACGTACTCCGGCTGGTACCCCAACGCCCGGAGTTCCTCCTCTATCTCCTGGGGGTCGGTGTCTGCCGGTAGCCCCCTGATGGCAATTTTCAAACTTCTCTCCGCTGGCAGCGAGTAGGCGAACCATGAGACGCCGCTGTCCTTTTCAAGGCCGACCAAGTACCGCTGGACCAGCCTGTACTCCTCTTCGCTTTCGGGGGTGAAGCGTACTCCAGTCCCGTATGGTCGAGCGTTGGGAGGCCGACCCAGCTTGGCACTGATGGCCCTGAAATGGGCGACCCAATTCGGCAGCCTTTCCACTACCAGCGGCGGGTATCGTGGCCTCTCCTTTTTCCCCGGTTGCTGCGTCGTCGTCGCCTTCTCTGCTCCGTAGGCGGCAGCAAGGGGGGCGGTAGGTGCTGAGGGGGCGAGAGGTAAGTTTGTTTGACTTACCCCTGCGGTTGTTGGCGATGGTGATGGTGGTGGCGAAGCTGGGGGCGAGCGGCGTGCCGCGTCGGCAAAAGTAGGCGACGCTGGCGCGCCCGGGCCGCGCGGCGCGCTTTCGCGCTGTGGCCGCTGCAGGTCCGGGCGGTGCCGCTTCGCTTCCTCCGCCGCTGTCTCGTCGGAGCTCCTTCTGCGTCGCTGAGGTCTGTCCTCGAGTTGGAACTCAAAGTCGAACCCCAGCGACGGTGTCGGTGATGCCGGCGGCCTCGACGCGCCTTCCCACGGTGGGCCGCGGATCGGGTCGCGGGGTCATGTCCCGAGACACATCCCCGCGGCCGGACACGGCCGAGCCCACCGATGCCAGCGATATGCTCGACCCCGCGCGTGACGAGCACGCCGATAGCACGGCGGGCGAGTCGTAGGCGGAGCCGCGTGAAGCAGGCGTCTGGGTCTTGGGGGGTACCGGGCGACGTGCTCCGGTACTCGTTGGCCGCTACCGCTCAGCCATCACCGGTCCCGCCAGCGAGAAGCAGGGTCCGGATGAGGCGGTGCGCGAAGCTGGCACAGCTCTGGCAATCGGCTCGGGCGGCGACGCGAAACGTGGCGGCGCGGCGGTGCGAGCGGGGGAGCGCAGGGTCGCGCGGATGGCGCAGCTGTGCGCGTGGGCAACGCGGGGTACGCGTGCGGCGCTGTGGAATGCGCAGTGGGCGCCTGGGAGTGTGCGGGCGCGGGTGCACGCACAGGCGGCACATTGGTGCGCGCATGCGGCGCGAGGCCCGCGCTCGCCGGTGGCCCTGGGACATGTATGGGCACCGGGCGGAAAGCTGCGGGGCGGACGGGTACCGCCTGCTGTCGGCTCGACGACGGCGTCGGCGCAACGCGCGCAGGCGCCGATGACGTCGGTGGGCCGGCAGCTACGGCGGCGCCCGCTCCCCCCCCTCCTCTTTTGTCTTCTTTAATCCCTGTTCGGGATGGTCCAGCCGGTTCGGCTGGCGGCGCACCGGACGACGCATCGCCGATATTCGGCATTGACGTACGGATCTCCTTGGTCCCGGCTTCTCGGCCAAGAGAGCCGCGCTTGCCGGGCTTCGGCATCCCGGGGGCGTGGACTGCCGCGACCGCTGCGGTGATTGCTCACCGAGCAGCACGGGGGGATTCCCCCTGTGTTTGCACCAGTGCCCACTTGGTCACTCGTGCAAACACTTGTTGACTCGTATAAAGAGTGCACGCTATTTTATAGGACGATGCCCCCACCTTGCAATCCCTCCACGACAACTCTGTCCGATGAGGCACGGAAGTACGTCACGTGTTTACTTGGTACAAAACACTA
This sequence comes from Brachylomia viminalis, assembly GCA_937001585.2. Taxonomy (NCBI): domain Eukaryota; kingdom Metazoa; phylum Arthropoda; class Insecta; order Lepidoptera; family Noctuidae; genus Brachylomia; species Brachylomia viminalis. The sequence goes on along the minus strand of OW443307.2, from coordinate 309,688 downwards.
TAATGCGCTAAATCTAATAAGACTTACACTATATTGTGAGATATGTAAGTACTATTGTGAGATGTGTAGTTACAATTGAAAGATGTGTAGCTACTATTGAGAGATGTGTAATTACTATTGAGAGATGTGTAGCTACAATTGAGAGATGTGTAGCTACTATTGAGAGATGTGTAATTACTATTGAGAGATGTGTAGCTACTATTGAGAGATGTGTAGCTACTATTGAGAGATATGTAGCTAGTATTTTAAGAGATGTGTAGATACTATTGTAGGTAGGTACTATTGATAATTCGAACTCACTTAGTTTATTCAAAACGATTACAAGGCTACACGAAGTTAGGTACATATAAAATAATTAGTATATGATACCTAAACAAATATGGCATAAAATAAAGGCGCTCTTTGTATCTGTCTGTCTCTGTGACCGCTTCGTCTTTACCTACACATTGAATGGTTTGCGATTATCACCGTCTTATATTAAGGTAATTTATTCCGGAAGTTTTATGTTGTATAAAATTAGAGGTCACTTGTAAATGAGAGACGAATGCGTATATTAATCAAAAGGAATATTTATTGTCATAAAACATCGCTTATATAATATTACCGTAGGGTATCATACGAGTGGTGGTGGTACTGAGGAGTCTACCAGGCGGAGGTAGACCAATAGGCACGATCCAGGTTGGGTGCTGCCGAGGCTGACGTAGGATAGCGCGCGCGGCGCGGCTCAACACGTATACGGGCGGCACGGCATCGGCATCCAACGGTCAGTGCCATCTTATTCTATTCTATTTTTATTATTTATCTATGGCAATGGTGCCGATGTCGACAATTCTGCCAATATCAGATGTGATATGAGAAAACGTAAGAGAGACGAAAATACAAAATAATAAAAAAAAATGGATTTAATGTGAAACTTGTTGACGAGTATAAACTGAAACAAACAAGTACAAAATATTGTTAATTATATGTACATAATAAAACAGAACAATACAAATAAATGATCACAGTCTACACAAAAATCATCATAATTTGATGTCATTGACCCGAATAATAAACATCAAAGACTCGAAAGAGCTTTGGGGAAGAATGTGTTAGTAGGGATGAAAAGTTAATTGGGACAGAGATTTTTAATTTAGGGAGATGACTATACAAGTCATGGGCTGGGTTATTATTGGAGCAGTTAAAAAATATGTGCTCCAAAGTACCTTCATCCAACCCACATTCGCATAGCGATGTGTCTCTGACCCTAATTTTGTGAAGGAATACCGGGGAACAACAGTGGCCTATACGGAGTCGGCAAAGAATTGATAATACTTTCTTGGATATATTTTTATAAAGGTAAAACCAAGGCTTGGGAGTAACATTAGGTTGTATTGCGTGATAAAAAGCACCTTTCAGTTTACTTGAATTTTGCCAGTGCACCTGCCATGAGGTTAGCAAGCTCTTTTTTGGAAGGCCTAACAGATCGTAGCCCTGGCATTGGAAATGTTTAAGGTCAGCGGCTTGGGACGTAACAGCATCCTTAGCAAGAGCATCAACATATTCGTTTCCTCTTATGCCACAATGACTTGGAATCCAAACCAAATGTACGGTTTTGTGATTCTTGGCACAAGAGAAAATAGACTTTTTGATTTGAAGCAGGATTAATTGACTGTGCAGCTTACTCTTGTAAGGATTCTGCTTTCAAGCTTCCAAAGCTTGCAAACAACTAAGTGAGTCTGTGAAGATGACACCAAAACGTATGCTATGAGCCTCTATGAATAAACACGCTTCCAATATGGCCACGCACTCACCCGTAAACACTGATGATTGAACAGGGCACCTGAATTTTAAAACGATTTTGGAGTTTTGGTAGTACACCGCAGCACCAGTGCAACTTGCATCTGATATATTAGAGGCGTCCGTGAAAAACCTTTCGAAATTGTACCATCGCTCACCAACCACCGCATTGAAAACCGAGTTCGCCGAAGGAGACCTTTTCGATATAGCGATATTGTAGAAAATATCTGGTATATAACAAATAATTTCATAGTCAAAACTGAAAATAGGGAGTTTCGGAAATTTATTAATAGGGGAATCTAAATTTTGATAAACACGGAGGGATTTTAAAAACAAGGGGACTTCTTTATGGTTCCAATAGTTGGAACTTCGGCATGCAATATCTAAGTCCTCCACTTTTTGAACCATAGGGTGGGAGGATTTGGTTATGACTCTAGCCCAAAATCTCGATGCTAGATACTGCCTTCTCAACGCCAAGGGTGGTTCTGCGCACTCTACCTGCAATGCGTTAATTGGTGAGGACTTCATACAACCCGATATGATACGTAGGCACTTAGCCTAAATTCTGTCCAACCTGGCCAAAGCACCTTTGTTGCAGGGAATTAAAAGAAAAGATCCGTAGTCCAACACACTCCGGATTAAGGCATTGTATACCAATTTCATGGTGTAGGGATGTGCCCCCCACCAGACACCGGCAAGGACATATTTATTTATTTATAACTTTTCGCACATAAGGTACAAAGGCGGACTTAATGCCTTAGGCATTCTCTACCAGTCAACCAAGGGTGGTGAAGAGATTGGATGGCAGGTGCTTTAATTGAAAGGAATACTACTACTACTACTTTACTTTTGGTTTACTTTTAGAACGGGAATAGTATAATGCCCACTGAAATTTGTGAGATCAACCTCCTGCGGGAAAACACAACTACAGTACTTTTGGGGGCAGACAAACTCAGACCGTGAGAATTTAGCCATTGGTTTAGAGAGTCCAGGGATACGCAGAGAAACGATGCAGCGTCACTAACTTCGTTACTGGTGACATATAAAGCCAAGTCGTCAGCATATTGAAGAATTTGACAATCGTTGTTTAGCCATGACCCGATGTCAGCTGTATATAAATTGTACAGTAAAGGACTAAGAACAGAGCCTTGTGGTAGGCCCTTCCATGACATCCTAACGTCAAATTCCTCACCCGGGACTCTCAAAATCAAAGATCGAGACATGAGCAAACTACAGATGGACTGTATCATTCTCTCCGGTATTCTCAGCTGTTGCAATTTTTGCCTGAGAATGGGAAGAAGGACATCATATGCAGAGGAAATGTCTAGCACTTTCACTGACGTCACGGCCAGAGGCGTATTTTTTTCGTGTTTGATATGACGTTACGCCCACAGGCGTTTTTTCGTGTTTGATATGACGCTACGCTCACAGGCGATTACTTTTACCACGTCAGAACAGACAAACCGCCTATGACCGTGTTTTGCGTACAATACTAAGAAGCCACGTGACGCACTGTCGTATTGCAGTAAAAAAAAAAAATCTAGTATCTTATTACAGGTACCTTGACTTGTTTTTTTTATGGAAGTCCAGCTAAGGCGTGGTATTATTTTGTATGAAAATTTTTTGTGTCATTTTCAGAATGTACTTTATTTCAGTGTCCGTGAAAGTGCTAGAAAGGCAGCTACTACAGATAAATTTTTCGAAAACGATGAGCGTATATCTGAAACCAAAACCCCAACACTATCCATGGTACTGAGTCCCTTTCTAAAACCAAATTGAGACCTAGGTAGTAAGTCTCTGGATTCTACAATAAATTCTAGTCGGTTCTTTACTAAATGTTCAAATATTTTTGCAAGGACTGATGACAAAGCGATTGGTCTAAAGCTGTTTGGATCATCAGCGTGCTTACCAGGTTTTAAAACAGGTATGATAATTTGAGTTCTCCACTGATCGGGAACCCAGCCATAGGTGTAATAAAAATTTAAAATGTCTAAAAAATAGTTGTTTGCTCTATGACCTGCGTGTGACATAAATAAAGGAATAGACAATACCATCTATACCGGTGGCAGAGTCATGAACGTGTTTCAAAACTAAGTTAAGCTCCTGCATAGAAAATGGTGCATCAAAAGGATCCTGCGAAGAAATTAGTGATGGCTGGTTATGTTCTGTCTCCGATGGAACATACGGAGGAGCCAGTTTATCAAAGAACAGCTCAGCAGTCTGTCGAGTGATGGGGGAAGAAACTGAAGGGGAGCATCCAGATCTAAAGCGGTTGATCTTCTTAAATACCACTGATAAAGGAGTGGAGGGGGCCAGTGAACCACAAAAAACAGCCCAACCAGCACGTTTCTTCCTTCGCAGTAACCTTCTAGATTTAGCGAGGGTCCTATTGAAAGCTATCAGATTATCGCTAACCATCGCCTCATTATACACCATTTCAGCGTCATCCCTTTCCCTTATAGCAGCTGTGCATTCCTGGTCCCACCATGGTGGAGGAGGAATCTGCTCACGTGCTGAGTTTTTAACAGGAAAACATGAGTCTGCACTAGCTGTAATGGCAGAAATGAGGTTATTATAACAGTCAGACACATGGAGGGGATCAGGGGAATCAAAATCACGACAAACTAAATTTGGAAGAGAATCTATTTTTTCCTCCAATAATGAGGAATACCCTGCCCAATCAGGATTAGACAAATTATACCTCAAGAGTGGAGGGTTAGATTTTTCTAAGTAAGTTTTCTCAGCCAAAGATATTATAATTGGATAGTGGTCACTACCATGTGACAAACTGGTACACTCCCAATGACAAGACGCTGCGATGTCCAGTGTGCAAAATGTGAGGTCAACGCAACTCTTATGCTGTCCAGGAAGAGACCTACGGGTTGAGCACCCATTATTTAAAATACATAGGTTAAGGTCATCTAGGATCTCAACTAAACGTTCCCCAAAACAGTCGCAACGTTCAGAACCCCACCTAAAGTGATGGCAGTTAAAGTCCCCCATAACAAGCACAGGGCCTTCTATGATTTCCAACATACGTTTTAATATTGGAAGGAAACTTTGGTGAGAATGAGCAATATAAATAGATATGAGGGTTATTCCCTCTACCCTACTGGCCACAATGCTAATATCATCACCTAAAGGAGGCAAAGATACAGCCACAAGCAGAACACGATTGTTCACACAGAGAGCCGACCCGCCATAGCCATCAGATCGGTCGCATCTGAGAATATTGAAGGAAGGAAAACGGAAACTAAGACTCGGAACTAGCCAAGTCTCAGCGAGAGAACAAGCTAAAGGTTTGTATTTGTTTAGAAGGAATGTGAGCTCGTGCTTCTTATGAAACACGCTCCTCACATTCCATTGAAGGAATACGTACCGAGGCATTATTATGGGATGAAAGTGAGTTAATAAGTGAAGTAGCAACGTTGGACGGTAATTGAGTTTTATTGGATGAAGACAATAAGGTTAACAGAAGTTTACTAAGAAGTTCAACTATTGAAGACAAGTTTTCAGGAGATTCGGATAAATGATTATTAAGACCACGGCCATTAGGATTAGGCTGAGTAGATTGGGGAATGCTAGTGAGCTGCTGATGGACTGTTTTATCGTAGGAGGGAGAAAGGAGAGCATGGGACTTTGGCTTAAGACTTTAAGAGACACAGTTTTGCGGTATGACTGAGTCTGTGATTTAGCAATGTCTGCATAACTACGAGTGGAAGTGGGAACAGTTTTACTTGCTTCTAAATAAGGAATTACTTTCTCAGCCATAATAGTTTTAATTGTCTTCTGCCTGCTCTACTCCGGACAGGCTCTGCTCTTTGCAAAGTGACTTCCAGAGTACAACACGCAGAAAGCTTCGCTATCAGCAATGCTACAACCATCACCGGGGTGATCATTGCCACACTTGCTACAGCGGGGTTTGGAACGACAGACCGATTCTACATGACCAAAACGGCAACACTTGCGGCATTGAATAGTGGGGTATACATACTGTTCTACGGTCAAAGATGTATAAAAACAGAAGATTCGTTTTGGTAAAACTTGCCCATCAAATGTGATGACACAAGTTTCAGTGGGCCTATATTCAGTTACACCATCTTTATTAACCTTCCTATTCAATCTCCTAACTTTTATAATTGGACCACAGCCTACTGGGACTTTTAAAGGGTCCGTGGCTTAGGCCCCCAGTGGTCGACGCACCTGTGGCCGACGCCCCCGATACGATTAATTTAATTCAAAGTAATTTTTGATCAAATGTACTGTCAGGCACAAAAATTGTTTTACAAAAATATTAAATGTACTTATATTGATTGTAAATATATGCATAACATTAAATCGTCATTATATTTATAACATAAAAATGCTTTTATATTAGAGGTATGTTTTGAAAAATTAAAGTCTTAGTTATTTTTCATTATTTATTTATTTAGCTCGACAAGAAATCTAGTATTTTTTTTATATAAATCACAGTTTTCATCACCTATAATCAAGAGAATCATTTAACTTAATTATAATAATCAGTCTCAAATGTAATAAAATAAGATAGTAATTTTAAATAATCAGTCTTAAAAATGACTGCAGAGCAACTAACTTTTTACATAATGAAATGTTCTTTTATCTGTAAAAATAATAAATAAACATATTCAACTGTGAAACAAATGAGAATAATTTTACCTTATTATATCAGTCAGTTTCAATAGCAATAACACAACAAAATAATCAGTCTTAAAAAACAAACGTACTCGTAGAGTAACAAATTTTTTACATGACATGAAATTTTGCTAGCATAGAACTAATCAACTGTAAAAACTTAAACAAATATAAAAATTAAAATTTCAAAATTTAAAACTTAAAAATAGTATAAATATGCTTCTAATGGGGAAAAAGGTGTGTAAGGATTTGGTTAAGTGGCGATCTATTCTCTCTGCTATTTGATAGATAACTTTTGTTTAGCAAGGAAAATACTTTATTATTAGGGTGAAACATTTTTCTCATTTACTGGTACTAAGTGAAAAAGCACAAAAAAAAAAGATATTAAATTAATCGTATCGGGGGCGTCGGCCACAGGTGCGTCAACCACTGGGGGCCTAAGCCACGGACCCCTTTTAAATATCTCAGGACTTCCTCGTCTGAGAAGTCAGTAGGAATGCCACTTACAACACCCATACGGGTTATATTAAAAGACGGAATAACAGCCTCATACAAATTTGTCCCTAAAACATTATTACTATTAAAGGCGTTTGCATCCTGAGGGGATGAAAACTCAACTGATATACGATTTCTACCAACACGCTTGACTGTGACAATATTTGATATATTCTGATTTGTGAAAAAGCGCCCAAATGTAATTGGGTGAAGGGTAGTTCCAGAATTAGGTTGATTTTTTTGTCGCCCGAAACATGGACAATAAAAGGTCCTTTATCTATTACTGAGTATCTAACACGGCCAATATGAGTTCTTGGTTATTTGGTAGGGCGATTGGATACATCCTCTTCATTACCGGGACGTTTACGGATATTAGTCTGGGGTGGAAGGATCTGGGACTCCAGATTACAGACCACATCTGCAAACTGGCTTAATGGGTTGGGTCTGGGACTTGGGCTATACGAAGAAAAGCCAGATAGAGGGGTAGTAGTAATATCATCAGGAGGGTCAGGTGGTTTATTTTTATCCATATTCATATTGAATATGAATAATGGTGTCCAATATCGTTAAAAAAACAAACACTAAACAAACCTGATAGCAGGTAACAACGAGACAACGCACAAACAAACACAATAACAAGTCACAATAAACACAATAACACCGAAAAACAGCCAAAATTCAAACACACGTGTTTCCCAGAAGCACACTGTGGCGAGAATCCAGTGCCATGCTGTGCCGACTTAGTACAAAGTTCGTGACAGGGGTTAAAGTATGGAAAGGAATGCCATGTAGCTGTGATTGTGTTATAACAAAATGAACAGGTTGTCATCCTTAAAAAATATTATTTATGAATTATACTGCTCAGCACATAAAAACTATTTTGTTTCAAAAGTAGAACACATATGTAATTTTTACAGACAATAAATATGTAGGTAATAACAATTTTTAAGACAATAATAATCGTTTAATTTCTCATTCAAATGAATTTTTTTAACTTCTGTCGCATTTGTGAATTGTGTGTGCTGACCACCCTAAGAAAGATGTCGGCACGTTACTGATGTGCATACACATAATTTTCTCGTTCATATCGTCTCGTATCGTGTCGCCGTATCGTTTCGTTATTAAGTGTATTGTAAAACAACAGCTAAATTGAAGATCACGATTATTCAATTTAGCGAAATTTACAATACACATTAATTTCACCCATTCAAGTACGAAAATACCAAATTATGCTATACGTCTATAGCTATCTAGAGACCTATAGAGAGACTAGTTTGATGAACAACTACCAGGGCGGCGTTGCTGTCGCGCGATATAAACTAAACATAGAGCAACACTCCGGTCCGCCGCGCGCCGCCCGCGCCGGTGGCCCGTGTTGCTCTATATGTAAACCACAGGCTACAATATAGTATAGGATAATGTAAACTAAAATGTGAAGTTAGCTCTCTATCTCATAAGTATACTCTACTCTTTGGTTCAGTCAGTCTGCAGCTGCAGTCAGTGCTACCTTCACGTTCACAGCAAGTTTTTTAGGTGCGCCATCTATGAATTATGTTCCTTAACTTAAGGCAAATAATTCATTTAAGACGTACTAGATGTCTCTACAAAACGACTTAGACTATAAAGTTATTGAAAATTGCTGTTAATTTTTTTTATTTTTTCAATACTTTAGTTCAATTTTAAAGACATAAATTATGGGCAAATACATATTTTTTTGATTTATCGATTTATTTTATCGAAGGATAAAAAAATCACAAATGTAAAAATTCTAAATTGTCAAAACAAAATGGCTGATACGTTTTGCAATTTGCGTGTGCGCTGAATTGTTTTCGTGTTGTTTATGCTGTTTTCTTTGTTGCTAATACGTTGAGTTGAGCCCCTGCTCCTCCGTAAAGGCTAGGTATAGTATTTTGGCTATAGGTATGTAATTATTTAACAATATTATATGTACTTATATTATTGTAAATACGATTGTCGACATTTTTAAGTGAAAACTGTGCACAAGAGTACAGTACAGTAACAGAAAAATAAATCTATATAGTGAGTATTCAACAACAAACTTGTTTCATTAAAAACTACATTAACCTTTACAAACTATTTAAGTGTATATATTTCCCATAAATAGAGATTGATTGATTTATGTAAAACCATGTTTGGTAGTGTGAAATTAATTTTACAGCAGTTTGAAAATAAAAACCGCTCCACGTGAATTTTAATCAATCTATGTGCATATTTTTTATTGATTACAAATTTGTGAGGAGTGGTTTTTATTTTAAAACTACTGTAAAATTAATTTTACACTACCAAACACGGTTTTACATAAATCAATCAATCTATAAGAAATATTTGCAAAAGCAATAAAATGAAAATGAGATATTTATTTATTTATTTATTTATATCCTCACTTACAGCTATTTTTACAGGTATAACCCAATGCAATAGTGAAGCAAACTTAAAAACTTATTATCTAAAACTTATTACATATAATGTTATCCTTGTGAATTCACTCAGTGTACACGCAAAAATGTCTATCTCCTCTGCTACAAGGTTAAGGGTGCGAAGCGCCCGCGTCAGGGGCGCCTTATTTAACAGATTAGTGTGGCCACGAGGTATAGCCAGCAGCTGAGGCCGCCGTCGCCGCCAAACATATCTGTCGGGCACCCTCAAACACACCAACCCTAATATGTCGGCGTTATGTATCTTGCCTCTAATTAATTTAAATAAATAAGAGACAAGTGCGAACTCACGCCTAACTCTCAGCTCATTGTATCCAACCATGCCTAATATAAACAAGGTTGGATACATAAGCGGGTAAAAAGGATATACTCCATAGAGCCTCAAATATAAAAATCTAACATTTTTTTTTGTATTCGCTCCAACATTAGACTATATTTAGTCTCATGTGGGGCCCTGATGACTGCATTGCATTCTAATTGGCTTCTCACCAAAGTGTTATATAATGCGATAACCGCCGTAATATTTGTGAAACCACGAACAGTACGCATAATAAACCCCAAATTTCTGTAGGCCTTTTTACAGCACTTGACTATGTGATCACGAAACGCTAGCCCCGCGTTAAGACTAACTCCTAAGTCCCTAACCTCTGTAACCCTGATCATTGGCATCCCATTAATGCTGTAATCATGCACAATAGGACTACGTGCACGCGAGATATGCTAAGCTACTAACATTATCTACCATTTTAAGAACTTTTGTAACCATATTTATCTGCAAATAAATCTTTGACTTTGACTTTGGCTTTGAGAAAGTGATGGTGACACATTTTTGGGTGTTGAATTGCAGAAGGTTTTCCTTGCTCCAAGTAACTACGCTATCTATGGCCTTCTGTAAGCGTTCACAGTCCTCATCACCCCTCACTGCCATGGATAACTTAAGGTCGTCTGCAAATAATACACTAACTAACTAACAATTTGCCTCAAAGTCAAAGTCAAAGCATTTATTTCAAATAGGCACATAAAAGGCACTTTTGAACGTCAACATTTACATTTAAATAGAATTGATTCTAGTCGCCCCTTCCAAAAGGTAGTTTCGTATGGAGAAGAATGGGCAAGAAACTCCATCGTTACTCTTTTAAAATGTGTTACAATACTTTGTATACATTAATTATATAATTATATGTGAAGACGATGTACCTATAATAAAAATTACCCTACCAAAATAGGTAAAAAGAATTTAATAAACGTAGCAATGATAAATAAGTTAATTGAATGATAGATATTTACAAACATTGTAAAAGTATACGATTTCCCAAATTATGTAACCAATTAATATGTCAGTGTGTGAGTTAAAGTAGTCACAGAATGTAAACCAATGTCATAAAAATAACAAACCATACAATTAAAGTAGCAACAAGTTTTAATTTTGTCAAGACCCTAGATTGTCCTGTGGAGCTGGACCAGCATGTTTCCAAGCATTCTTATCTTGGATATAATCCTCTAATTTGTAATATGCTTGTTTACACAGTGAACTTTTTATATGAGTTTTAAATTTTAAATTTCATTTAATTGCTCCTGCCTCCTTAACGACTTCGGGCAAATCGTTTACCATAATTATAAATTACAGAGGTCCGAGGTTAGTCCCTTGGCTTACACCCGACCACGTAAAGTACGGCTCTGACGTGTGTCCCTCGTACTCTACGTATTGCTGCCTATCCCTCATGTAACTGGCAAAGAAACGAAGTAGGTGCGGAGTGAAACCAACGGCTGCTAACTTCTTGAGCAACACGTCATTATCGACCAGGTCAAATGCTTTTTTGAAATCGAAGTAAGCAGCGTCAGCTTGCCCCCCACTGTCTACAATCGGCAACAGATGAGCCATGTAACTCAGTAAGTTACTAGTGGTGCTCCTCATTGGTCTAAACCCGTGCTGTGCATCTGAGAGTTGCGTTCTCACCTTCATAAAAATGCTGTTATGGATAGCGCACTCCAACACTTTAGCCGGTGACGACAGTACTGCAATAGGTCTGTACCCACTAACATTGTCCTTACTTGAACCGCCTTTCGGTACCGGCACGACACGAGTGGTTTTCCATCTCTCTGGAAACACGGCCGCCTTCAGACAGCTGTTGAAGATATGGAGCAACGGTACAGCCAGAACAGATCTACAGTCTCGGAGTATGTAAGGCGGAATACCATCCGGTCCCGCAGACCTCTTCGGCTTAAGTTGACCAAGCGCAGTTTGCACATCCTTCAACTGCAATTTCTGCAGGTGAATATACGCCGCTCCATTCTCGCCACCCGCCCCTTCTATTGCCGCAGCAACATTCAACTCGGGCTGCCTCGCGCTATAAACCGAGTGAAAGTACTCCGCAAACTCTTTCGCACATTGCTCAGCAGACAAAACCTCCCCGTTTTTTTAAATCCTTTTTGGACTTCGACTACCCCTTTTGGAATTTACGTAGTTCCAAAATGATTTTGGGTCTTTTTGCAGTTGATTTTGAACCCTGTTGCTATGTTGTTCTTCCGCTAATTTAATCAACTGTTTTACTTTAGCCCTACACAGAGCAAACGCCTCGTAATCATCCTGGCTCTTACTTGCCTTGTACCGTTTCTGGAGAATGGCCTTAAAACGTATGTTGCAAATTATTTCAGCAGTGTAAAACTCGGGATATATATACTTCGAGCTTACCTCACTTCGCCGTTTTCTGGGAACACAGTCATCTATTGTCGCATTAATTGTTTCATAAAAATAATTTAAACTCTTTTCTAAATCAAGGTCATAGATGTCAGTCTAATCTACTGCCGCTATTGATGAGTACAATGTTAAAAAATCAGCTTTATAATAGGTATGTATAGTATGGTTAGTTATGGAACACGAAAACCAGATGGAGCCACTCGCTACAGGTTGTTGGCATAAAAATCCCTTGAGATGGCACTCTATACCAGTATTATAAGTGCTCTGTGAGTCAGTGTCAGCCCCTGTCAACTTTGTATGGACGGAACGAAATACCTACAAGGGCAAAACCTCCAACTTGCCAATAAAAAATTAAAAAAGATTTTGTGTTGTAACCATTGATATAGAATTCCGCATCTATGGTTGTAACACATAACTTCCGGCAATATCGTCATTTGACAAATGAAAATGTTGCCATAAAATTATCCTTACTTCCATGTAATAGTTTTTTATCCATACTTCATGAATTAATTTTTATTACAATTATAATAAAAAAATATTTGAAAATGATAAACATGAATAAAACCGTCATGTTTTACATTCGATACGATGGGTCCAACAATGAAATGGAATGATATTATTTTTTATAGTAGGATTTTTATTTTTTTAATATATAAAACACCAAGTTGACAATGGCGTCGGCGTCGGAAAAATCTATAACGCACCCCTAGATAAAAACCCTACTAACTCAAAAAGTACGAGTTTTGAGTTAGTGGCCTTATCGAATTCCTGACTCGAAGACCTATGCATCAATATAACTCGCGTAACGATACCTTCAACCATTGTTAAAAGATGGCGCTAAACGCTGCTTTACTTAAATGACCTTGCCCCGACAGGCGCGAGTACTAGTCCGCCATTTTTAGTTGTCTTCGGATTGGCGTAAGTGACACACGTTTGAATAGTGGCAGATTTTGAGTTGCTGGAGTTTACACGAAATTTATTGAGTAAGTTTCTTATTTATTTTGAGTTGATTGAGTTTTGCTGAAATTTCATTGTAAAAAGTAATAGTTAATTTTGATTTACGGGGGTTTTGATGATTTTATGTTGCAATATTTTTTTAAATATTTCGAGTTCCTCAGGTTTACATGAAAGTAAAAGTAAATTTCGATTTACCGTAGTTTTGTTGAATCTAACTTTAACTTTGTTTATTTTTGCCTGTTCAAAGAAATTTGTAATTTTTAAAGAGAAAATAGGTTGTTTATGAAAGGTTCAATTTTTTTATTTTATTTGTTATACAGTAACTAAACACAGTACGTGCTTTTGAGGGTTTTTTGAGTTGGTTGACTTTACTTGATTCATTATTGAATTTGAATATTATTTATTTTTGATGACAGGGCGAGGAAAACTCATGGTACAAATGATTAACGAAGAAAAAGAGGATCCTGAGCAACCAGCAGCAACAGATGATTCAAGACCTATTACATCTCCTGGTATAGTAACGCTCAATAGTATTAACGAGCCTGAGTTGCCAGCTGAAGGAAGGTTAGCTCCATCACCGAGCATTTTAGAATCTTCTTTGAGTCTTAATGAGCCTACAAACGCTGAGGAACGACGACGAGCTCCTAAACTTCAGTATGCTACCTCACCAGTTCATAGCGGCGATGAAAGCGATTTCGACGATTCCGATGCAGGTCCGCACTATCAAGACCCTATTCCCAAAAGAAAAATAATTTTCTCTCCCTTGCGTAACTCGCCTATTTCACAAATGCCACGAACTCGCTCCATTTCGTCTTCGTCTAGCAGTTCGAGTTCATCAGGCTCGAGTAGTAGCTCGAGCAGTAGCTCTAGCAGCAGCAGTAGTAACTCAACGAATGAACATGACGATACTGGCCCTAATTGCGAGATTCAACGCAACGAAAATAACAATGCCGATAATGCCGTTCAGAGGCTGTACTTATTTTAAGATTGTTCTGATAGTGCGTAAAGAGATAAGAATACTCAAATTTATATTTTTTTATGGGAGATAAGAGTTTTTTTTAAAGGTATTATTGCTGTGATTATTTAAAAACGCATAATTATTCATTATTGTACGTGTACGATCTCAATTTCATGAAAATGTCTAGTATTTAAGTAATAACTGTTATAAAAAGGACTTACCTAATATTTTATAACACTAATTATTGTATTTAGTTTTCTTTGTTATTCATTTAGTACTTAAATAAATAACTTTCTATTTGAGGACACATTTTATTTATTTCAACTATTTTAGATCTATAAAAACTAAAGCTTGCGTTCCTAAGATTAGCACGTTGCAATCACCCGTTCATAGCATAAGTAACTCAAAACCCCCGACAAAAAGTTATCTTATTTTTGGGGTGAAAAGTAACGTAACTCAATTTTATTTCAGATAAAGTAAAGTAACTTGACTTAGTACACAAAAAATTTGCTTACTCCCGCTACAAAACTAGAGTAACTCAAAAATCCCGTTATTTTCCACGTTTTTAACTGATAAAATACAAATAAGCTAATTAAACAGCTTCAGAAAACGTTACCTTTACGAATCTCTCATTAGATCTTTGATATCTTTCTTATATACCCTAAAAACAGTTTTTCGTCATTTCTGAAAAATGAGGTTTTTTGAGTTGCCGGAGTCTTCATCTAGGGGTGAAGTCAATCATCTATTATTACTATACACTTTGAAGTCAATGGAAAAATCAAATCAAAGAGTACAATGAATCACATTCCCAGAACACTATTATTAACTCCTAGCGGAGTAAAATAGCACATAATACAATATCAATATAGCGTCGGTTGTTTGAAAGAAAGAAAGAAAGAAAAAGTGTTTATTGTGACTCGTACAGGAAGTGCACAAACTAAATTATAAAAGAAAAAACCAAACTATATAAAAACAAAAAGTAACAAAAGAAAAAGGAAACAGAAATTCCTATACGAGGCCAAAAGGCTCCTATCTCAGCATGATGCTGCGACATTTAAAAAATAAATAAATGCCGCAACGCTGGTATTCTGACACGTATTCTGATAGGGCCCGCTGTGAAGTCACGGGCATTTAACAGTAATAAATAAATAATGAAATACATATATGTAAAATAATAACAAATAAAATCAATCAATCAATTATTGTTGTCTCTGTGTTAATTTCGTGGTATTTTTGGATTTGTATCTACATTTGAAGATCTTCACCTGTCAACATCGAGTCGACCTAATGCTTCTCCGTTCCAGCGAATAATTGTTTTGAATGAGATATTGACCCTTATGAGAAAGTGACGTAAGTATTTTGTGACAATGGAAAACAAAATAAAATGTTTTAAGCGCGGCTGCTCGCCTGCTAAAGACGGCGTGAATCGTTGGAATCGAAACAACTTCATCATAGATGAACATCTATGATGAAGTTGTTTCGATTCCCCATACCTACGTATCTCAATTTGTGGGAATTTAACCATACGTAACTCAATTTGTGTGTTGAGGTCTTGTCTGATTGAAAAGTAAATAAATATAACCTAATATCGTAATATCTTAATATTGTTGTTTTATTTTCTATTTCTTAAAGTACCTCTGGGCACTCTCGCTTGTAAGAAAACTCGAAACGTAGCGTTTCGAGTTTTCTTACAAGCGAGAGTGCCCGACTGCCCAAAAGAAAGTAGGACACATGCGTTTTAAATTTCGCGGTGCAAGATAGTTCTTAAAGGCTAAATCTAGATGTCGCCAGCAGCGATTTCCGTTTTATCTTTTTTGTTAAGTCGACGTTCTTCTCCGCTAGGAGTAATACCTAGTGTTCTGTGGTCAGTGTTCTCATTTTATAATTATATTAGTCTATGGTCACTGAGGTGGGCAAAGTGTATCATTTAAGCGATTGGATCATTTGCATCTGGATCACTGAAATGATCCGAATCACTGAAATGATCCGAATCACTGATATGTCTCATTTGGCTCATTTGGATCATCGGCTCAAAGGATATAAATTACATACTGTTGGGTTGGGTATACATTACGTTGCGTCGCGGCCGTTTACTACTGAGTCAGAGAAATGTTATGTGGCAACAATGCTGAAAGGTTTATGTGTACCTACACATTTATTGTATTATGTTAGATTTAAATAAAATCATCGATCTTCCTACTTTATCCAGGCTTAGGACTGGCGGCTAATCCTTAATTTATGGCGAAGTATACTACGCAAACAAATCTTAAACTAAATTACCTATGTTTTCGTAAATTGACAAAATCAACGTAAAAAAGTAGGTAAGTCTGTAGTAAAACGATAACTAGTTAGTGCAAACATTATATGCAAAAAACGACCGTATAGTATTTGATACGTAAGCGCCTTAGTGGTAATTTTTCCGTGCATGGATTACGACAACGAATAAACGAAAATATGTGATTGTTGAGTGATACACATCTCATTTGGTATCTCTTTCTGAATTGTATAGATTGTCAAAAAACTCAGTGTGTCTGTCTCCCTCTCTCGCTCGCTCACTGCTCAGTCGCCTCGCGAGCGACGCGTCGCGTCGCGCAGAATGAGCCAAGTAATGTTTCTGATCCAAATGATGCGTTTGAAACGTTGTTTACTGAACCAATCTTTCGTATCACTTCAATGATCCGGATCAGTGAGTCGGTTCCGTAAAGAGTTACACACGCACGCCTAAATTGGTCAGTGTGCCGCAAGCTCTCGAGGGTGAAACCCACAGAGTACATTTTTAGTGAAACCCGTGTCATTTGTCACCGCGTCGCCGTCGGCTAGCGTACTTGCTCGCTTACGTCACATTAATAAAATAATAAATTAGTTTATTGACATTTTGTTTTGATCTTAGTTTTTTTTGTGTTATTTATTGCGAAATGACGCTTTGTGTGTGTATTTACAACTATTGAGTTTTGCGAAAGGACGCTAGCGTTGTGTCGTACAAACACTCAAAATGCCAAAGTACAGGAAACCTGTGCGAGTAGGACGTGCAAGAATAGCAAAGATGAACGAAGCTCGGTAAGTTGTCTCGTAGTTATATTTATAAACATATATCTAATGTACATAGTATAATGATAATGATAAACAGTGCAAATTATTTATCAATCTATTTTTTGTTGTAGCTGGGCTAAAATAAAAGCCCAAAATATTTGTGACGAAACACCAACATTATCTACACTTTCTCAACAAAGTTACGTAGATAGCGGGTATGTACCTAACTAATAATCTTTTTTAGGTTAAAAGAGAACCAGTGATGCACCTCTAATGGAAATTTCTAATATACAACCGATGGAAATAAGCATTAATGAGTAAGTATTAGAAAAAGTAGTAGAAAAAGTGCAGTTGATAATGTGTCTCTAGTGCAGTGCGACAATAACCGAATTTGTGCAGTAAATGTAGTGATAAATAATCGATATTTTCTGGTTATTAATATGTATATGCCAACAGATTGCAGTGCTAACTTACCACATTTTACGGAATGTCTCAGTGAAATGTATTCTATCATACAAAATAGTAATGTTGAATCAGTGTTTGTATTGGGAGATTTCAACGCGCACCCGGGTGAGTTATTTTGTAACGAACTTCTTAGTTTTTTGTAATGAGCAAGAATTATTATGTGCGGACATTGATTATTTAAGCATGTTACCGCAAACTTACACTTTTATTAGTGACGCACACGGGTGTAAGCGTTGGCTTGACCACTGTCTTGTTACACAGTCGGCAAGAAAAACAATTGCAAACATTGAAGTTATTTACGATTCGTTTTGGTCCGATCACTTTCCTTTAAAAATAGAGTGTGATATTAATGTTATTAGAGTAAAAACAAATGTAACTAAATCATTGTTTAATTGTGTGTGTTGGGGAGAAAGAAAACCAGAGGAAGTCAGTCAATACACTTCGCTATGTAATGATAAGTTAAAAATCTTAGATTTTCCAAAAGAATTTGAATTTTGTGCTGATAAATTTTGTGTTATTACCCACCATACATTTTTATTGGATAAAATGTATAGTCAAGTTGTGTCTATATTAAGTGAAGCTGTTAGTACAAGCAGAGCCCCAAAAGGCATTATAAGAAGAAATGGTATAAAAGGGTGGAACAAACATGTAAAAGAATTTCACACACAGGCTAGACATAATTTTATATTATGGGTGTGGTATGGTCAACCCAGTAGTGGTCCTATTTTTGATGAAATGACATTAAGACTACGTAGAGCAAAATAATACGAAACGGCCGCCACGGTTAAAGGGATAATATCATCAATACTATTACCATAATTACCATAAAAATATGTTTTGAGCACCACAATGAATGTGTTAACAATTCTTCGTTGGCAAAAATTATAATTATTGTCTAGTTTAAATAACAAAATTACGTAAAGATGGACAAAAATCTTAAAATAGCATGATCGTATTTAGTTGATTTTTGATAGTAAACCGTTGAATTTTTTAACAAACTTTAATTCATATCAATCTTTAATAATCATACTACAATTTGTCGTTTTAACATTTTCGAAAATGTCGCTTGGTTATTTTAGACATTATTTTGTTTAAAATTGAGTCGCTGCGCGCGCTGTTTTGAATCATACGCAACGCGCAACGTCCACCGGTCGAAAGTTCAGTCCAGTATACTATAGTAGAGGTGGGCAAAATGTATCTTTTTTGCGATTGGATCATTTGCATCTCGATCACTGAAATGATCCGAATCACTGATATGTCTCATTTGGCTCATTTGGATCATCGGCTCAAAGGATATAAATGACATAATGTTGGGTTGGTATACATTACGTTGCGTCGCGGCCGTTTACTACTGAGTCAGAGAAATGTTATGTGGCAACAATGCTGAAAGTTTTATGTGTACTCATTTATTGTATTATGTTAGATTTAAATAAAATAATCGATCTTCCTTCATACTTTATCCAGGCTTAGGACTGGCGGCTAATCGTTAATTTATGGCGAAGTATACTACGCAAACAAATTATAAACTAAATTATGTTTTCGTAAATTGACAAAATCAACGTAAAAAAGTCTGTAGTAAAACGATAACTAGTTAGTGCAAACATTATATGCAAAAAACGACCGTATAGTATTTGATACGTAAGCGCCTTAGTGGTCATTTTTACGTGCATGGATTACGACAACGAATAAACGAAAATATGTGATTGTATGAGTGATACACATCTCATTTGGTATCTCTTTCTGAATTGTATAGATTGTCAAAAAACTCAGTGTGTCTGTCTCCCTCTCTCGCTCGCTCACTGCTCAGTCGCCTCGCGAGCGACGCGTCGCGTCGCGCAGAATGAGCCAGAGCAAAGTAATGTTTCAGATCCAAATGATGCGTTTGAAACGTTGTTACTGAACCAATCTTTTGTATCACTTCAATGATCCGGATCAGTGAGTCGGTTCCGTAAAGAGTTACACACGCCTATACTATAGTAGTCTTTGGTTCAGTCGTCCACGAGAGCTCGGAGAGTGGTCACGTCTCATCGGGGAGCGACACGCCGCTAACGATACTTCGCGATCTATTGTGTACTTATACCTTGCCAAACGCAAACGGTTGAATAAGGTAAGTCATATTTTTTGTTTTTTTGAGTTGTTAATGACTTTGTGCATATCTAATATTTACTGTTTATTTTTTTTTTACTTTTCAATACATTTTTTTGTAACATTTTTTTTATGTAAGTATTTTTGTTTTAGTAAAATGGGAAAGCATAAGGAAATATATTACAAGAAGAAAGTTGGCGCTAATTTCCGAAAAAAAAACTGTTTTCTCAGAAAGTACGTATTTTATTTTTTTGTTATATTATTTCCTTTTACCCAACATAATGGCGGATGTAATCTTTTCTTCAATTTTTTCTCAAACATTCGATATGGGTATCATGTAATATGTTTTTGGGGGTGGCGATTGCAAATCTGACATTAATTTTAAAATCCAAGATGGCGGATGCTAGTTTTTGTCAAACATTCGATATGGGTATCGTGTAATAGGTTTTTGGGGGTGGCGATTGCAAATCTGACATTAATTTTAAAATCCAAGATGGCGGATGCTAGTTTTTGTCAAACATTCGATATGGGTATCGTGTAATAGGTTTTTGGGGGTGGCGATTGCAAATCTGACATTAATTTTAAAATTCAAGATGGCGGATGCTAGTTTTTGTCAAACATTCGATATGGGTATCGTGTAATAGGTTTTTGGGGGTGGCGATTGGAAATCTGACATTATTTTAAAATCCAAGATGGCGGATACAAGTTTTTCTCAATCATTCGATATGGGTATCGTGTAATAGGTTTTTGGGGGTGGCGATTGCAAATCTGACATTAATTTTAAAATTCAAGATGGCGGATGCTAGTTTTTGTCAAACATTCGATATGGGTATCGTGTAATAGGTTTTTGGGGGTGGCGATTGGAAATCTGACATTATTTTAAAATCCAAGATGGCGGATACAAGTTTTTCTCAATCATTCGATATGGGTATCGTGTAATAGGTTTTTGGGGGTGGCGATTGCAAATCTGACATTAATTTTAAAATCCAAGATGGCGGATGCTAGTTTTTGTCAAACATTCGATATGGGTATCGTGTAATAGGTTTTTGGGGGTGGCGATTGCAAATCTGACATTAATTTTAAAATCCAAGATGGCGGATGCTAGTTTTTGTCAAACATTCGATATGGGTATCGTGTAATAGGTTTTTGGGGGTGGCGATTGCAAATCTGACATTAATTTTAAAATCCAAGATGGCGGATGCTAGTTTTTGTCAAACATTCGATATGGGTATCATGTAATATGTTTTTGGGGGTGGCGATTGCAAATCTGACATTAATTTTAAAATCCAAGATGGCAGATGCTAGTTTCTGTCAAACATTCGATATGGGTAATCGTGTAATAGGTTTTTGGGGGTGGCGATTGCAAATCTGACATTAATTTTAAAATCCAAGATGGCGGATACAAGTTTTTCTCAATCATTCGATATGGGTATCGTGTAATAGGTTTTTGTTTTGATTGCTTACTGCCTGAAATCCTTGATTCTCGGTTAGATAGACAGATGAGTATCAGGGAACCTAAATATATTCTCGATGCAATCAATCAACAAGATAAACAAAAAGATTCAAAACGAAAATTAGAATCTAAAGATGTAACAAAACGTAAAAGAAAAGCGTCATAAATCACATGAACACATTCTTCCATTATACACCAAAATTCGTAAGTTCAAGTTAAGTCTTCAGTCCGAGATGCAAATGTGCATTTTTTTTTGTATAACGTATAGTTAATCGTTGTGGTTGGAAATAACTATTATGTTTTTTGAATGAGATTGATATTACCATTCTTGTATCTTTTAAAGTTTCTTTTTATTGTATTCTCACACAAATTTTGGTCAGCTGATGACAAATTTGGAAAATCAAAAATTTTTTTTGGGAAATTAATGCCTTTGAGTTCTCTGGACATTTTTTTATTTACATGGGCTGTAGCAATTTTTATAATAAGACCACACCTTTCCGTTACAACCTTTATAATAAATATACCACGTTTATCTGCGCTTTTTGTATGTTTTTGTAAAATTGTAAAACAAGCAAGGTTATTATAGATTTTTTATTACAGACTGGTTTATTAGGTAATTATAGATTTTTTATTACAGACTGGTTTTATTATAACAACCTACTCATATATTACCAACTTACTCACCTAGCCAACCTACTTACGCAGTGTAGTTACAGGGCGTATGATAAATGATTTTATTTCTGTAAGTAGGTTTGAACAAACACTTTTACACGTCAATCATATTTTTTTTTAAACTAGATGGGGTCTGCGTTTCCTATCTGACTACTCTGAGAAGAAAGGCCGAAACAAACTCATAGGTCACAGTCTCTTTTAAAGTCCAGACAAAATCTTGGTCAGGTCATGTGAAAGCTATGTAGATCAGTGTCTGCAATGGTCTTTTGAGGAAAGAACCACACAGATTGAGTGGACCTGTCCAGTCAGTGCACGCAATTGTCAGTAATCGTGCAGCTCAACTTAGACTCAAGGAGCTCAACGATTCGACGAACAATCCAAAGAAAGGACATTTGAGTAGGCCGCATAAATTACTCAAACTGCCAGATCATGATTACGTTGAGAAAAATACAAAAATAAATATAAATAAATCAATGACCGACATAGTTCTCACATTCACAATAATTAGAATAATATTATAATAATCTTTGAGGACCATGTAGATTTGTGTCTGAAATGGTCTTTTGAGGAATGAACCACACAGATTGAGTGGACCTGTCCAGTCAGTGCACGCATTTGTCAGTACCCGTGTAGCTCAACTCAGAACTTAAGGAGCTCAACGATTCGACGAACAATACCAAAGAAAGGACATTTGGGTAGGCCGCATCAGCTACTCAAACTGCCAGAACATGATTAAAACTGCAACAAAAACACACATAGTCCTCACATTCACAATAATTTAAAATAATATAATACTTTAAACAGTATACTCCACGTATACTCCACAACGCCAAAATTTCATCGCAATCGATAAATAGTAAGGAAACGGATTGTGTATTACTATAGTACAAACAAATATATATATATAGTGTTACCAGCGGTTTCACCCGATATTACTCGAAAATTATCCCACGGGAAAACCGGGATAAAAAGTAGTTTTCGTGTGAAAGAGTAAGTAACAAACATTCATCTAAACAAACTTTCACGTTTATACCTAATATTAATAGGATTAGTTTTATTAATCGGATTTATGTACCTACACAGAACCGTCTAAATAAACAGTATTCGTCTTTTCAAGTCACTCAATACACTCAATTTTTTTAAAACCCTAAGTTACACTCAGTCACTCAAATTTAAAAATCCTGAGTTATCAACTTCTGCCATGCAACTCAAGCGGGCACCGAGCGAACTTGTCATTGTGTGCGTGACGACGCACACGACTAGCGCGCCGCAGTAAATACCTATTATCCGCGCGCCGTGTTCGCCCGGCGCAGTCTTAGGGTCAATTCACACGTACCACAACCACACCACAACGACGCCACGTGGTCGGGCGTATATTTTGTATTGAAAATGAATATTACAATTTACACGTACCACATTTTGCCGTTGTTATCGACCACCTGGCGACGGATACGACGACATCGCAACCACATTGCGACGGCTACGCCACCACCGGCGGCGGCACCGCGGCCACAACGCCACGACATGACGTCATCAACAGCGCGCGCCTAGCTGGCGCCTGCGCTCCCCCCTCGCAACTACAGCGACAACGCAACCACATCGACATTTTGTCGGTACCACAACGCAACTGCAAAAAAGCCGCTGCGACACTATTCACACGTAACCACAGCTTGACCACATTTTGTCGCTGCGACGTGGTGTGGTTGTGGTACGTGTGAATTGACCCTTAAGTCGTAAAATCTTTAAATCAAAACTGAAATGGTGCATTAAGAACCAAGAACGAATAGAAATGGATATTTTGGCTTCACTCCATTCAGAAAAACGTTTTGCATCATTTTGGAAAGGTACTAAGAGGCTACAGAATACTCCAAGCCTACCAGTTTATGGTAATTATTCTCAAAGTACTCCACCGATTATTCGTTACCAATTCTCAAAATGCACCATCAACACAATAACCTATAAAATACATATTTAATTACAGTCAGCCACAAAAATTCTTAAAAGAAAGATAAAAGTTTAGAATTTTGTTATAACGTCAATGCATATTAAAATGGTAGACTTTTTACGATAATCCCTAGTTCTAATATAGTCAATCTTCAGAAATAAAATACTTTGTAAAAATAAAGCAATATTTAAACGCTAGAATTTTCGTATAAAAATTAAAAAAATAAAACAAATTCTCAATAACTCGCAGGTGGTCCTCGAGAATTGAAACGACTCAATTCTATGCAACTAAAAACTAAATTACGAAATCTATATCCGATATAATATAACGACAATCTATAAACGGGGATCTACACTTCTACTAGCTTATCATGGGTGGTTGCGTCAGTGGAATTTGGAAGTCATTGGAATCAGTCATTTGGAATCATATTTTGGGGTAACTGCAGTGAGAGGGAAGACATTTTTAGGGCCCAGAAACGGTGTATTAGATCTATGTCAAACCTAAAAAGCACAGACAGCTGTGAACCTGTGTTTCGGTCTCTGAGGATACTGACTCTTCCATGTTTGTACATATTGGAGGTGACAACTTTTGTAAAAACAAATCTAAATTTATTTCCGTCACTGGCCAATATAAGACCACGTAATGGCCCCTTGAGATCCCAATACAAGAATTTGCTACATTCGGGTCATTACAAAACAGCACTGTTATGGAAAAGTATTATGTTATGACAATGGGACCTGTCATTTATAATAAAATACCTCATGGTTATAAGGATTATTCTGTAAAAAAAATTTAAATCTAAGGTAACTGCACTACTTCTAGGCGAATGCTATTACTCAGTGAGACTTTCTAAATAATATGAATTTATCCAGATTATGATTATTATAATTAATTGCAAAATTGACCCTGTAAGACTTATCTACCTGACTATAATATTATTAATTGACTTCACTATAATTTCTGTTTTGTTTTATTGACATTCTTTTGTTTGTATGTATTAATATTTTAAATAATGTAATAATTTGCACGCCGTAAGGTAGACTGTAGCCGATCTCTTTACTTTATGTACAAATTCTTATACCTGTACCTACATTCATAGCAAATAAAGTTCTGATTCTGGTTCTGATCTGAAACTGGCTTTGATTGTAAAGCAGTTAAGAATAGAAAAAGACAGTGCTGCAATAATTATAACAAATTAGCAAATTATTTTAAATTTGAAGTACATGTCTCGAAATAATTTTAAGTCTGATTCCACATAAAGGAGAACGCCTAAAAAATGCTTGAAATGGACAGAAACTACTAATAGTCCTTAATTCTATTTAGAATAAAATATGTATAATTAAATAATTCTCAAGTTTGTAAACCTAGGGTGAAAATATCACGATCACTAAAATATTTAACTTGATATCCGTCTAATCCATTCGTATTTTTTGTTGGAGGTCAGTGTTTATTTGACATGAGTAATCGACATTCAGCCAAACAGGAATCGTCAAATAATCCATATCGAACTATTTTATAGAGTTATTGCACAGCAACCATGAATTTAATATAATTCGACCTATTTATACCGTAAATCTAATTAAAATAATATAAATAAGCGTGTCAATTAATTAATCAAATTGTTTTCAAAATGGAAAACGTATCGTACCTTTGCCTTACTGACAGTTTGAAATGACTGCATTTCAGTTTTTCGATTGATTACTATTGATCGATTCATGGTTTTGCGTTTGCGTGTATACAGATTGATTTTTATGATATTTAACGACGGTTGTGGCCATTTTTTAAGGATTTTGATTTTACTTCTGCACACGTTACCCATTTTTCAGTACCGAAAGGCGAAGCAGGGAGTGAAGTTAGTGGGTATAGGCCGGTGGCGGTGCTGTCGGTACCAGCAAAGGTATTTAAGTCAGTAATCCATCATTGTGCCTTAAAACAGGTTTCAGGCACGTTGTCCGACTCACAACATGGGTTCAGGCCGGCTCGTAGCACGACTACAAACCTGCTGAATTTTATGGCATATGTGGATCCTAGCGTTGATTTGGGAGTGCAGGTTGATTCTGCATGCTTTGATTTTAAAAAGGGTTTTGATTTGGTAGATAATGACATTTTATTGTGTGCAGGATACACATTTGCTATTGCTGGATTGGTGAGGAATAAAACCACTGGCTTGAGAATTCTTGAAGTTTATTCTTCTTCTAGTGTTCCTTGTTGTTCTTTCTTCTAGTGCTGCTGCTCGCCGACTGTGCCGATACCGAAAACCCACCCGATATTTATACTAAATTTCATAAGAAAATCTAAAGTCTCTGATTGGTCGACCAATCAGAACTCGCGAATTTTGACCAATCAGAAATAGGGCGGTTTCGACACAGTTTGCTTAAGTACAACAGAACTTTACCTTAAAGAGAGCCACGTTACAATTTTTGCGTTTTTCTTTAAGTTTTTCTATAAAAACATGACAAATTATATATTTTTACATTCTATTATCTTATTTCTATCTAGGAAAGTTAAATTCAACATAAAAACTGAACATTGATAACGAAAAATAAAAACTATAAACTATCTTACTAGACTATTAGATATCACTGTCCTTATCAGTTCGTTTACAATATTCACTTATAAACTATTCACTATACTATATACACGATTGTTCATTTGTCCCGCACATATTGACAAAGCTTGCGGCAGTCGGATGCACTCTTAAATTGCTGAAATTCTTTGCTGATCATATGAGTAACAGAAATTAGTATGTAGAATTTGCTGGGTACAGATCTGAGCCCTATTTTACGAGATCAAGCGTAAGTCAGGATAGTAATGTAGGACCACTTCAATTCATAATAATGATAAATGACTTGCCCGAGGTCGTCAGGAATGCCAAGGGCCTATTGTTTGCTGACGATCTAAAATTACTACTAGCTATGAAAGAACTTTGAGCACCTACAGGATGACATAGACAGGGTTGTTCAATGGGGATAGAAGAATAAGTTGGTGTTTAATACGTCAAAGTGTTCGGTAATAACTTTTAGTAGGATGAAAATGCCCAAGAAATACGACTATTTTGTGGACAACACATTATTGAAAAGAACGGAAACGGTGCGTTATTTTGGAGTACGCCTTGACTCGGGCCTGGCATTTCGTAATCACATCGTAAATGTTTGTAAAAAAAGCCTAGGTTTCGTCCTAAGAAGAGCCGAGGGTTTTACAAGCATCGCTGCTCTAACTTCTTTGTACAATGCATTGGTAAGAAGTCAGCTCGAATGTAACGCAATCATATGGACTCCGCATGAAGCTAAATACAGTCTCATGTAGGAGCGTATACAAAATAAATTGACTAGGTTTCTGTACCTAAGGTGGTATGGTGTATATCCATTTTATCCATTGATGTATCCAGCTTTGTTTGTGATTGGCATGGTGGCTGGTGGCATACCACAAATTGGAAACAACTCACATACATATTGGGGACATACTCGTAGCTCTTGCTACTTATATATTTAAATTATTGCGTGGCAAGACTTCAAACCCAGGTATATTGAAAGAAATAACCCTGTGTGTGCCCGACAATGATGTGTTGCGAAGGAGACAGCCACGTCTATTGACTGTACCCAGTAGTAGGACCAATCTACAGAGTAGAGCCCCTGTAACGCGTGCCTTGCGTGTACTTAATGATGTGTTGCGAAGGAGACAGCCACGTCTATTGGCTGTACCCAGTAGTAGGACCAATCTACAGAGTAGAGCCCCTGTAACGCGTGCCTTGCGTGTACTTAATGATGTGTTGCGAAGGAGACAGCCACGTCTATTGGCTGTACCCAGTAGTAGGACCAATCTACAGAGTAGAGCCCCTGTAACGCGTGCCTTGCGTGTACCTACTTAATGATGTGTTGCGAAGGAGACAGCCACGTCTATTGGCTGTACCCAGTAGTAGGACCAATCTACAGAGTAGAGCCCCTGTAACGCGTGCCTTGCGTGTACTTAATGACGTAGCAGACATAGATCTTTTTACTTGTTCTCTGAGTGAGTTCACAAAAACCTCGATGTACTTACATAATATGTTATAGTAAATAATGAAACTGTAATTATGGCCACACT
The DNA here is from genome assembly GCA_937001585.2 of Brachylomia viminalis. Classification (NCBI taxonomy): domain Eukaryota; kingdom Metazoa; phylum Arthropoda; class Insecta; order Lepidoptera; family Noctuidae; genus Brachylomia; species Brachylomia viminalis. The sequence continues at coordinate 281,959 of OW443307.2, read as the reverse complement.
ATTGAATTAGGATATTCCTGTAATGATAGTGATGATGAGTTAATAAATAAATAAATTTATATAAGTATTTTTTACCAAGGTATGTAAAATTTCAAATGATTATTTGTCGAATTTTTAAAATATTTTATGTTACGCATAATTGCCAGATATCATTTTAGATTTTTTATTATTTGTTTTTCATGTTTTTTAGACTTTTGAATCTAGAACCCCACTTTTTTAATTTAGTCAGTTGATTTTTGAATATTTTTAATTGTTGAATTAAAGAAAATTATAAGACTCAAAATTATTATTGAATTTGTATTATAAAGTCTTTTATTTAAATATTCTTTATACTTAATTTATTTATTTATTTTAGTACATGGAGGACTTACAGCTAATAAAAACAGACAAAAAAAGGGGCACCATAGTCACCAGCTAGCCAATTACAAATCCTCACGTATAGAGTTATAGTAATAATTTATGGTGTGAGCACAAAAACAAAAAACACATCGCGTTAATAAACAATATAAATTCTTGGTTTACAAAAATAAGACTGAAACAATAGAGAAAATAATAAAAACTAAAACAAATCATAAAACCTACCGCTACTTGAAAAAATTGAGGCTTAAGCACCTTCTGGCCGAATTCACACTAATAGTGAATGGATCAAAATTATATTCCTTGCATAAATCATTGAAATTTCTGCTTGCGCGCACAATGTAACTGTTCTGCCTATAATTCGAAGATGTATGAGGTACACGTATGGGTGGATTAAAACGAAGTGTCTTAATTGGTACATTAAAATAAAATTTTGACAATAACTCAGAATTATCAATATTGTTATTGAGGATTTTCAATAAGAATAAACAGTCTGCCATTTTACGTCGCTCCACCAGTGGTAGCAGATGATACTTTTTACAGAGTCCGAGATAACCGGTTGACTGATATGGAATCTTTTGATGAAAGCATAGATATTTTATGAACCGTCTTTGGATGTTTTCCATGCGGTCAATATATTTGTGATAACGTGGATTCCATATCTGAGACGCATACTCTAGCTGACTTCTCACAAAAGTGCAATACAAAATTTTTAGTGTTTTAGCATCAGTAAAACACTTAGAGAGACGTATTATAAAACCAAGCAGTTTACGAGGCTTTTTTGACAATAGCATCAATATGTGTGTCAAAAACTAACTTACTGTCTTGATGGACGCCCAAGTCACGAATAGTATTGCACCTTGGCAAGATCTGGCCCGCCAAAGTATAAGTAGTGGCTAGGATGGCACGTTTTCTAGTGTAAGTGATCACCGAACACTTGGATGGGTTGAGATCAAGTTTATTAGCCCGACAATACTCTTCAAGCCGATACAAGTCAGCCTGAAGTGCTAGTCTGTCTTCGAGCGTTGCAATAGTGGCAAAGATTTTCATGTCATCGGCAAAGCATAACAGTTTGGATGAATAGAGGCACTGATCGATGTCGTTCACATAGACTACAAATAAAAAAGGACCGAGCAACGAACCCTGAGGCACTCCGCTGGGCACGTTTACCCAACTAGACATATTATTATTGAGTACTACTGCTTGTGACCTACTATCAATGTAAGAAGAAAACCACCTCAAGAGGTCCCCACGGATGCCCATGTAACTTAGCTTCTTTATCAGGGTATCGTGGTCTATCCGATCAAACGCTTTGCTATAATCTGTGTAAACCACATCGACCTGCTTACCATTATCCATAGCATCCGTAATGAAATCATTAAATAAAATCAAGTTAGAGGTGGTAGACCGTCTTTTCAAGAATCCGTGCTGAAAGGAGCTGAACGAGCTAGCAAGGGCGGAATATAACTGGTTATAGACAATTCTCTCAAATTTTTTAGCTACAATGCACAGCTTGGATATAGGCCTATAATTAGTAATCTCGGTTTTAGACCCCTTCTTATGCACGGGTGTAATAAAAGCAGATTTCCATACTTTGGGGACAACACTTTGAGTCAAAGACTTGGAAAACAAAATTGAGATAGGTTGGGCAATGGAAGGCGCACATTTAATTAGAAATTTAGATGATATGTTATCAGGGCCAGCGCCTTTAGTTGGATCCAAGGTACGAAGTAAACCGGTCACAACATCAACATTCACTTCTATATGACAAATGTCAGATGAAGTTCTGTTAGTATCAAAAGGGAAAACAGGAGGTGGAGTGGGAGTATTAGACGAAGTGGGGTTGAGGAAAGTCGACATGAAATAAGATGAAAACGCCTCACAGATAGAATCTCCGGTGAGTAATGATTCATCGTTATATTTTAATGTATTAGGTATAGTATTAGAGTTGTAGCGATTTTTAACAAAGGTCCAAAAGTGTTTAGGGTTAGCTTTAATACATTTTTCAGTGTGATTAAGATAACTCTTATAACAAGAAGCTTCCATAGTCTTGACTCTGTCACGCAAATGTTTAAAAGTTAATTCATCAGATTTATTGCCGTAAATCTTGAATTTTTTTAGATATTTATATTTTTCTTTAATTGATTTGACGAGTGATGAGCTGAACCAGACTGGGTATTTATTATTACATACTAGCTTTTGTGGTATATACTTGTTTTGAAACTGTTTTATAGTATCTATGAAGTACTCAACCGACTCATCCAGTGATCGGATTGAAAACTCATGTTTCCAATTAGTGCCAGAAATCTCGTTATTAATAGAATCATAATCACCTTTGCTATAGATATATCGCATCCGCGGCGCTTGGTCAAGGGGAGGTATATCAAATATGTCAATATTGACTAACAACGCAGGATGATAGGGATCAACAGGCACTAGAGGGTCAACACACTCACTAACACAGACTAACTTATTTGAGAGGACCAAGTCCAACAGTTTCCCGTACTCATTAGCTACCCCATTAGGTATACTGTCCAAAGTCCAGCATACATAACTCGTCCGCGAACAAACATTCGTCACTAGTGGCGGGGTTCACTGGAACCAACGAAAGGCTATTAGATGGAGTCCATGCGATTCCACTCATATTAAAATCACCTAAAACTAAGAACACATCTGAAGTATTATTCAGAGCTGTATGGTTCAGTTTGGACAGAAAGTTATTAAGTTGTTCCGAAAATGAAAACCCTTTATTTTGTTTACACAAGTAAACAGTACAAATATATAGGTTCACGTATTCACGTGAGTTCGATTTTTTAAGCCGTAAGTTGATCCAGAGATCCTCCGCCGAGGAGTGCAGGAGCGGTTGCGGAGTGACAGGTAACTCCCTACGCGTCGCTATAAGCACACCACCACCTCTCGTTTGACCAGTCATAGCATAATCCCGGTCACGACGCCACACTAAGTAACGATCATCAAACAACTCTGAGTTTAACATGCCATCCATTGACCACGTCTCCGTTAAAACAACGACATCGTAGTAATTCTGTAGAATCTGACGGTAGAACGAGTCAGTCTTGGTGCGCAATCCCCGTACGTTCTGATAAAATATCGTAAGACACTGTTGACTGTTATTAGCCATTGCACATAAATCCAACAATAATTGAATAAGCATCAACAACAATATAAAATAATAAAATTTGCCAATTCATTTCGAGACAGTTACTATTAGTTACGCATAAAATAGGCATGAATTTATAATGTGGGTAAAAATAAGTAAAGTTAGCAAGAAAGTATAAATCATCCGATGTCAGGCCAGTCATGACTGTGCGAGTGTGCGAGCAAGCAAGCAGCAATACATCACACGTATATGCGTGAGTGAGACAAATGTGTAGTTAAGTATTGCAACTCGAAGACGAACAGCGCGATAAGGAATACAATGGGAGCTCATTAGCAGTGCCGAGGTGCTAAACCTTTTACAAAAACAAAGCAAATAACAATCGATGTGCGAACTTCGATACACTTTAAAAGTAGAAAAGTAACAAATTAATCTTGAATGCAAATAAAAGCTTCTTAAATAATTTTGTTTAAATCAAATTCTTTTCTTATAATAAAGGTGATTTATTTTTGATTGAAATTTTTGATTGAAATTCTTTTCTTATAATAACAATTCTTTTCGTATAATTAAAAATATATTTGCAAAGCTTTTGAGCCTGACTGTACGTCAGCAACCATCCAACCAACCAACCATGTAATCCGGCACATATAAGGTGCTATAAAAATATCTGCCACGGCTTTAATGGGAGGTAGTATTGTGTTTATAGATTACAATAGTGAAGAAATTTCGTACCCCGGAACAGTTAATTCAATTTGAGAAAATAAAGTAGTTAAAATAACATTGACTCTACTCTGCATAATGTGGTTCACAAATTACGCGCGATGGGTCGCTTCGTCAATGAAAACAACTGCTATCTCTTTCCATCTGGTCTTTGAATGAAAACTGATATCAGCTGACTAGTTCGTCACTACCTAATCTACTAGGTACGCAATAATACGCCAAGTGTTTTAAAAGTGCAATTACTTACCAGCTACCGCATTCTTCCAAAAAACTGACGTAACTATGATGATAAACTTCCCATCACACTTAAAACAGGCTTTGGACTGTCAAGTTAGTGTAAGAATCGCAATTTTTTTCTTATTATTTTTAAACAATAGGTTGTTGTTGTTGTTGTGGTCCTAAGGCACCCCGCTGGTGCTGAGGGCCCCAACAATAGGTACTTAGATTAATATCAAATAACGATAAATTACAGTAACTTGGCGTGTTTAAAAGTTAATCATCTTATTTACAACAATTGCACTGTATTTACAGTTATTTACACACTCCCTACCTACTTATCTACAAAACTGTTGCACAAGTCCGCCTTCGCGTTGCACATAAATGAAGGCACGCTTACGTACATGTCTCTTCACTTTATCTAATGTGTCCGTTTCACTTTTAACTTGCCTAAATGCGCGTTTGATGCGCCTTTTTAGTTCTTCCACACTTCTAATGTCATGTCCGGTTTGGCCGTACACAAGGTCCTTTACACGACCCCACAAAAAAAAGTCTAGAGGGGTTAAACCCGTGAGCGAGGAGGCCACGGCACTGGCCCTCCTCGGCCTATCCACCTTTCACCGCCGTACCACACACCGTTTAAAAAGTCCCGTACGCTGATGGCGACTGGCGACGGCGCGTGCGACGAACGGGGTAGTGCGGGTGAGCGAGGGGCGCGCGGGGGCCGACTGGCGACCGCCCGGCGGCGCCCGGTCGCGTCGGCTGGCGCTTGCGACGAACGGGGTAGTGCGGGTGGGGGTAGGGGCGCGCGGGGCCGATCAGAATGGCAACAGTTTATGCATGTCGTCGCCGGCGTTTTTGAATGAATTCGGTGCGGTGCGGCAACAGCTTATAAGTCTACGGGATGGTTTTATGCTAAAAAATCAATTCAATTTTATACGTAATTATTTTTGTATGAAAAAAAATGTGACAAATAATCAATAATTTATCTTTACTTTTGTAATCTATAAACACAATACTGTCTCCCATTGCAGCCGTGGCAGATATTTTTATAGAACCTTATATGTACCTATATATTTAAGGTGCGGTGTTATCTCAATATTCCCAAAAATTGGTTTCTTAGAACGTCGAGTAGGTATGACGTAATGTAATAAAAATAAGTAACGCGAAAAATACAGTGAACAGAGAAGGGTATAAAGAAGAATTTAAGGCGCTGTACATAGTCAAAATAGCCTTCAAAAAACAGTTTTTTAGCCAAATGTAGGCATTTTAGAGCAGCAAAAAAAATATATGTTATTCTTGATCATATTTATGGGGGAACCATTGTGTTCAAAACACGTTTTCGGTAAATTTTCTCGATAGAAAAAAATCATAAAATAACCATTAAAATTGAAATTGTAGCAATTGTAACTGTATTGTTTATAAACAAATCTTGATAAAATTAATAACAGTGATGTAATATGTAATAATAAAGGGAACTGTTGTTTTTATTTATCGATTGAAATAAAATATTTGTAAAGATTAATGTATCTAGTAGTAAATAACTCGAACGAGTCGAAAGAAATGTCGCGCCATCGCGGCGTCTTTTCGCTTCTCTTTCGTTTCTACGCGGAGCGACAGTGACCGCTGAGGCTCGCTGCTTGATGGACCTATGTCAGTTTGTTCCGCTCGGCTCTCAGAAAATAATCCTTCTCTGTTGATCAAAGCTTTTTATTATAAGTATTTTATTTTGTGATTCGTCTTTTCTAAGTTTTGTTGTTGGTGTAAATTTTTGTTCGGTTTCGGTTCTAGTCATAAGTTATGTAAATAAACAATTCGTTTTTTTTTAAGTTGTGCTGTAAGTTGGTGTAAATTTTTGTTCGTTTTCGGTTTTAGTATATGTTGTGTAAACTTGTGTAAATAAACAATCAGTGTACATTATAAAAAATGGGCAACAAAAAAAATAAACGCAGGGCAATAAAGAGATCCTATTCGACGAAACAAAAACACATGATGGAAGTTATAAAGTAAGTATTGGACCTACCTTTTTGTGTACACGTTATTTTGTTTGTATAGATTACCTAAAGATGCGTAATTTCGAAATCCATTTCCATAGCTCGAATAGTCTAGCGGTCTCATGCATGTTCACTGCATCAGTGATCACGGGTTCAATCCCCGCTATTATATGCACTTTTTTTGTTGACTTTATTATTTGAAATAAATGTTTTTTTTTTGTTATTATACTTTTTGCCGATTTTCTTGTTTGAAAAAAATTTTCAGTAATTCATATTTTTGTTGATTTTCTTGTTTTTGTAACAATTATAATTCAATTTTATTGTTTTTCTTTGTAGTAAAAAGAAACGTTTGGCGAGCAATTCGTCAGCAGATGAACCATCGGAGAAAACTTTTCATGAGTAAGCTTATACATGGTGTTACAGAATATTGTAGTAACTAGTAATGCGACAGGAGGTCATTGAACTCATCATAATGAACAACTTTAGAAAAAATAAAAAGGTCATTCACCCGCGACAAAATGACCATAGTTTGTTGATTGGCGCCAACGTAAAAGTTGTCTATAATGATGACTGCAATGACCCCTTTTCGTATTTTTACACTCTTCTGTAAGACCTTTGTCTGTAAGAAATTTGTAAATTATCAACTTTAGTAGGTATTTATAACATAACACAACGGGCTAAGCGCCTATGGATCACTTCTCAAAATGGCTAAATGGGCTTGCGCAAAATAACAAATTCTCAAAATGTCCACAATACCCATACATATAAGGTGCTATAAAAATATTTGCCAACCTCTTGAGGGGTCATTATGAACAACTTTTACTATGGGACCAAACCTGAAATCGCGAAAAAAAATCAGCTGTTCCCTACATTTTGACAAGTTATGCGAACACAAATGTATGGAACAGCTGATTTTTTTTCGCGATTTCAGGTTTGGTACCATAGTAAGAGTTGTTCATAATGATGAGTAAATTGACCCCTCAAGAGGTTGGCAGATATTGTTATAGCACCTTTTATAGTGAATTTAATAAATTGAAATTGACATACGAGTCTCAAAATGGTATCGAAAAAGAATCGTCATTATTCGTTACATCAAGTGACGAAAACAAAGAAAACGTCCCTTGTTGTAGTCGCAGACTAAATTTTGAAGAATTGTGACTTGAGTAATTTTTCTTTCTACAATTTATACATATTTTATTTATATTTTTTTTTATTTTTTTTTCTTATTTTTTTTATCTTTACATTTCGCTCCGCATACGTAAATATGTCAAAAATTATAAAATTAAATTAAATGATTAGCTTGTTTAAATTTTATGTATTTTTCCTGTTCGTTCACCTGTACATCCATCCACCCCGTCCGTATGTCCACCCTTTCATCCGTCTCTCCGCGCATCCGCCTGTCCACACGTTGTATTCTTATACACCGTAATTCGCGCAAATAAAAATCTTGAAAAAAGACTGCTGTATTATACAAATAGGTAAAAAATTATGAAACAGCTGTTTTTTGCGATTTTATAGCTGGCGCCATAGTAAAAGTTGTTCATAATGATGAGTACAATGACGTCCTTTGGTATTGCTACACTTTTTTGTAACACACTGTATATTATTTTTCTTCAGAATCAACCATCAAGCTTGCTTCACGTTTTTATTTTATTTTTATATTACTCTTGATTCTAAAGAAAAATGTACATACGGGGTGTAAGTGTAAACAGTGTCAACCTTTTAGGGGGTCATTGTACTCATCATTATGAACAACTTTTACTATGGGACCAATCCTGAAATCACAAAAAAAAAATCAACTGTTCCATACATTTATGTTCGCATAACTCGTCAAAATGTAGGGAACAGCTGATTTTTTTTTCGCGATTTCATGTTTTGGTCCCATAGTAAAAGTTGTTCATAATGATAAGTACAATGACCCCTTAAAAGGTTGCCACTGTTTACACTTACACCCCGTATAGGAATAAAAATGATTGTTTTTATTAAAATAACAATTACCTATCGAATTATTTTAAAAATAAGAAAACAAAAATATGTGATATATTTCAAAAATAACAACACGAAAATATGTAGGTACATAATATTTAAAAAATAAGAAAACAAAAATAACGCATTTATTGAGATTCGAACCTAGTGATCACCGCGGACGCGCAGTGTAAAGTCGGACAGCGGCGCGCTGGGCTATTTGTACATTTTACTGGAGCAGTGAAATTACGCTTTTAAATATAATGGAAGTTGCGCATCGGCGAAATTCGAGCGGTGCACCCCGCAGTAGGCGGGACTACCCGTCTCCCACTTCATCTGCTTCACCCCCTCGAATACATAAAATTCGTCTATTCACCGCGCCTTAAACCGAACAGAATAATAAATAATAGTTTGATATTCCCAATAAAAAATTGGGAAGTTGTAGCACAAAAATAAACTTTGACGTCGAAGATCTCTGTATTTCCAGCGATAACAACAGTTTTTAAGAATTTTGTAGGTTTTCCATTTTTTTTAAACTTTAACCAAACCATTATTTCATTTTATGTCTATATTTTAAATAATCTAAAGAAAAGCAGTAAAATAAATGCCCATTCGCAGCTTACGTCACATTTCAACACAAATATAATTTTCAATTTTCAATCTTATTGACGCTCCATAGTGGTGACAATAGTTTACGCGGTCGGTCATACTTTAGTTTAGTCGTCGGGCAGCGCTCGACTTGGATAGTTGGCACCGGACGCTCCGTGCATAATTCGATTGTAGTTTTCAAGTAATTTATGACTGAAAACAGTGCGTGAATTGAACTAAAGTTCTGTGGCGGACTACTAAGCCTAATATTGAAGTGAAAAAAATATGGGCAATAAAAATAAAATGTTGCGAAAGAGTTTTACAAGAAAAAGACGAAAAACTCAAAAAAATGATGGAATGTTTGGGTAAGTAGGATGATTACGGTATTGTATCATAAGTTCATAACATAACATTTGAAATTTGTATTTAGTTTAGTTTACTTACGAAACTGTATAAATCTATAGAAACGGTATTGACAATTTCTACAAACATTTTGCTAAATCCAAAAACAAATAGGTGCACTCTATTTTGATGTCTATAGAATGCATATTTGAATGCGCCTAGTGCAAACGTCTCTGGTCGAAGCAACCATCGAGGCGATAGCCATATTGCAATAGTAGGTATAAGTAACAAAAACAAACTTGCAGATAAATCAGTACCCCGAGTGAGTTTCTTGCCGTATCACGAAATACGTGACGATCAAGTTAATCGAGCTGACTAATGAGCGATGGTATTTAAAAATGGTCTGAGTGTGAGTCGAAGTATGTCATACGAACCACAGCTCGTATCGTCACTTGTCTGATAGTATGCCGAACGTTTTGTTATTTTTATTATGTTGCCTATATTGAACTTAGAATGGTTTCCGCGAGATAATACGACTAAAATACAAATCTTATCGCAACCATGTTAACAAGGGTTATGCGTGCCCTACGTAATTTAGACGAATAATATTTTTTATGAATGAGGTGTTCCTATTTCGTTTTACCGTGTCGTGAGTAAGGGAGATGTGAAATAAGTGGTGTGATGTCATCATTCAAATGGCGGGCGTCATGTTGTAACTATTTAAAATTCATTCTGCCATCAGTTTTTCGCGCTTGTGTTTCATTACTTTCGATTTCGATAATATAATAATATCGGGTTTTTGACTGTAAACACCCAACACACTCACACTATCATTTTACCTCTCCTTGGACTCCACATGCACATTACACACGTAGGTATTACAATATCTCGATCAAATTGTTATGTTTTATTTCCTTCATCAATACATAATTTGTCGTCTTGAGTTTATAAATTGACCACTGTAATGTTAGTCAGATTTAATGCGCGGTGAGAGCCTGGTGATCCCTCACAAAGGGTATCCTAGTAGGTATTATGGACCCGTCTCTCACAAAGGATCATTAGTTTGTGCATTGTTGTCAAAACGCCATAATTTTTGTCTCCTATGTTTATAACTCTATGAACCTGAAGAAATGTTTGTGTGTGTGCGAAATTAAAGATAAAGATATTAGTAATTATTTTTTGCGTTTGGTAATTTTATATTGTAAATAAAGGCTACCATTAGTATGTGTAAAGTATGTTTTATTGACCAAATAACAATTCTATTTGACGTCAGTGTTTCATTATTCTAATGATTTAAATGTGTTATGTATGGACTAACGTAGTTCGGGTATACACATAGGTAGAATTAAACAAACACTCGGAAAAAATATATATGATAAATGATTTTATTTCTTTAAGTAGGTTTGTACAAACACTTTTACACATCAATCATACATTAAAAATTAGATTAGGTTGGCGTTTCCTATCTGACAACTCTGAGAAGAAAGGCCGAAACAAACTCAGAGATCACAGTCTCTTTTAAAGTCCAGACATAATCTTGGTCAGACATGTGAAGACCATGTAGATTGGTGTCTGAAACGGTATTTTGAGGAAAAACCATACAGATTGAGTGGACCTGTCCAGTCAGTGCATGGATTTGTCAGTAATCGTGCAGCTCAACTCAGAACACCGATTCGACGAACAATACCAAAGAAAAACTGCCAGATCATGATTAAAACTAACTGAGAAAACAAAAAAAGTAATGACTCACATAATCTTCGCATTCACAATAATTAAAATAATAAATTATACTTCTCAAGGTAAGTATTCAAGTCCTTGTGCTTATAATAATCATCAATAATTGTCGGTGTAACAGAAAATAAAATAAAAAAACAACATTCAGAATGCCGAAAATTGGAGCAACTCAATCTCAAGCCTTTTTGTCCTCAATATAATCTTTAACGGTTTAAAAGGCTTTCTGGCACAACTTACATTTAATAAATTCAAAACATTAATTAAGGCTTAGATTTTGAATGTATGCAGAAATTACTGATGTAATTATTGTCGAGCAATTTGATCATGCAATGCTCTTCCTCGGATTAAATTGGTGGTTGCTCTTTGATCTCTGTCATATCTGCCATTGTCTGTTGCTGGTTGTTCACATTCGTTTTGACCTGAAAATAATAATGAGTTTGTAGATACTTATAAATAAAAAGCTGGGTGACTGAATTCATTGGCAATGTTTTAGGGGGTGAAAGTACTAATGAATATGAACATAAAAGTTGGGATGGGATCAACCCTGGAATCGCTTTTCCATACCCTTTGTCAAGTTATGTGAACAAAAATCTATGCAACAGCTGATTTATTCACCCAGTAGTATCCAAGTAATATATATTATATATATATATATATTCTTACCAAAATCATCCGGTTCAGGTACACCATAATCTAACGCTATGTTATAGAGCACACAACAGGCTTGAATAATTTGTGCACATTTTTGAGGCCTGTAATGAATACTCTGTCTTTGCATAAGCAACGCCAACAATTTTTCAGTCAACCAAATGTGTTTTTAATCAGAACTCTTGCAACTATATGTTGCTGATTAAATATAGCTTCTGAAGATTCTGCAGTGGCTTCTAAGTATGGTGTCATTAACCATTGGCGCAATGGATCACCTGAAATAATGAAATTACTATGTATATGTAACTTTAAAAAAAACAATCCCCTAATGATGTTGGTGTTAACAGATATACTTACTATTAAAGCAAAACACTCCTAGTTGGAACAAATGTCACTCATATAGGAATAAAACACAAGTTCACAACCACAGGTGTATACTTACTAATTTTTAAAAAATCAGTGAATAGGTACATAGGTACCCAGCAGCCAACACATTTCACCTTGTGCGTGTAAAGATTGCATATAATTGTTGACTTGACTGTTCTCCCAAATAAATGAATCATGGTTAGCACCACCAAATTTAGGATTGACATTTATTATTCTACTATCATTGTCGCACACCTAAAATATAGTTATTAAAATTAGATTTAAAAATGATTGAATAGGTAGTAATTAGCTCATTATGGCATTTCAGAATAAATCAGTATAAGTAATTATTACCATTTGTACATTTATTGAATGATAATGTTTTCTACAGTAGTATAAATGCTCCTCTTCTACTGGCGGGCCATGTATTCTAAAATGACTCCCATCAATACACCCAATTACACCAGGTATTCCAAATTTTGAGTAATATCTGTAACAATTTATTAATACCTACATAACTCTAATTATTATTGTTAGGTTCTATAATTGAGTAGGTACCTACTTATGTGCTAAAATAAATAAGTACTAACCTCTGACTTACTGCTTGTCGAGTAGCACGAGTTTTTGGGAATTGTAAGTATATAGTTTTCCAACAATAAATCATGAGTCAAAGCTTGGGTCACTTCATGAATGTACACACTGCACATCTTTTGAGACAGACTTTTGGCTACTCCCACAGGACGTTGATTCAATACGAGCCTGTGTCATAAAAGAATAGAGCGACGAGTACCTAAAAAATATGAACAAATTTAAAACTATGTACCTAGTTTCCTAAAAGCGCCTACAAGGTATTAATTAAGTATTTTAATAGTGCGTAGATACAATACTTACCTTGGTTTGAAGTTTAACTCGTTGGGTCGACCTTAAATTTGTCAATTCTTCTAGTTCTTGGCAAAGAAATAGAAAGGCTTCCTTTGATTAACGATATCTATTCCTAAATTCAGGATCGTTGACTGGATTAAAACAGGCACGAAATTCGGCTCTTTGTTTTCGGAGATGATTCCGTTCATCTTGATAATGAGCAGTCATCATCATTTTCCAGGCGAAAAAATTTAACACAATTTACCACAAAATTACACGCAAATAATACGAACGTAACTAATTTATACAACGATCACTGACCTCTACAACGATTCACCGGACACACAGCAAGTGTGTGACTTTACTACAACGTTTACGTTTACAAATAGACTTGGGTAGTTCGCGAACGATTGAAGTAAATGAAGTACTTCGTTTCACAAAATAACCCTATCTTTCCTTCAGTAGTCATTCAAATGTGTCTCTACTTCATTTAGTTCAGTGTTTCTTTTCGCTCGCACCACCTCAGCATTCATTTCGCTCGCATGACTCTTACATGTATAATATTTTTTTTGCATGCTAGGTAAATTAAAATTGATGTTATTCTCTTATTGAGAGAGTTTGTTGTATAAAAACCAGAAAACATACTACTTAATATAAATAGTTAGATACGTATGTACTTTTGCTTACTTCTGAAACTGTTAATTTTATATTAAGTATACAAATTATTTTACTCCTTTTAGCTTTTTTTTGAAGTTGGTTTCATATTTCATGGCATTCATGGTTGACAGGACTGTATAAAGTATGAACGTAGACAGAGAAAACTACTCTGTCTACGAGTATGAAGGAAAATCAAGATAAATATAAAAGTGAACTAAGAACTAAGTGAAGTGCATCATTCGTCGTAACTTATCACACTACACGAGCTCGATATCTCATTGACTCGTTCTGATTTGCTGAACTAATTGAAGTACTGAACTAAATGACTGGACTACTTCATTGAGTCAAAAGATATACTTCAATCATTTCTTTTCACTGACACATTTTGCGCATGTCTATTTACAAACGCTTGAACACTGTTAGAAACGTCAAATTTAAACTCACACTCGCAACAACCCGCGAAATGTTCTTCGAAACGCTACTATGTACGTCACGTTTAAAATACCTAACTATTGTAGTACCGTAAAAAACTTACACTCGCTGTTTCGGTTTACAATACTTTCCGCCAGGGGCGCTTTTTACGTTTTCATACATTTAGTACTCGATACAGATTTACAGAAACGTAGTAGTAGCGTTTTCTGTATGAAAAAACTCACACTCGGGGTACTGAGTGCGTTCGTAATTATTATAATAATATAAATATTGCACTAGTTATATATAAAGCATTTTGATTCTTTTGTAAGATTATTTTTATAATATTTATTAGACCAGTGCCGATAATTTTTGAAAACGAAAAAAATCATAGTAGGATGAAACCCATTGGAAAAGAAAGAGAATATAACAAAAATGAAAGGAAAAATAATTTACGGGCGATCCGAGGTCGGGAAGTGGGGGTTTATGGGTAAAAAGCGGTTTATCTCGATTTCCGGCAAAACTACAAGTCTTATGGAAAAAAGTGTATGCAATGATATTTTAGTAAACAGATATGTTATACACTTACAAAGCAACAGAAAAAAGTGTGTCGCGCCGAGAGGCAGCACACAAACACACTTTTCATTCATTTTACATTTCACTACCACAAGTAAAAAGGATAGAAAAAGGATAGCTTGATAAAACCAATATGAAAAAAAGTGACAGCTAGATGTTGTCAATTGCGCGTGAATGTAAACAAACCTTATTCGAGTCACCAATCGCCGCACGTTGGCATCATAGACTAACAAATTAACTAGGTAGACGGTACAAACCGCGTGTACAGAATTTGTAGCCGGGATTTGTGCCTATGCAACGAATAAACACTATTAAAAGGTAGGTAGGTGAAAAATAAAACACGTTTTAAAAAGAAAGAAATATATATATTGTAAAAACAATCATACACAGGGTTGGCATGATTAAAACAAGTCGAAATTAAACAGTGTTTTTTATACAATCATATAATATACCGATCATACACCTTCGAAAAGATTCAATTTATTTCTTTTCTGTCTCTTAGAGAGCTTTTTTATTTCGGGATTATTTTTATGAGCGGAATGGAGGCGAACTGTTGTGTACTTATCAATTATAGTTTTAATTAAATGTATGCGATGATTAAAAGCAGGTGCTTGGTCTTTGGAATGTTCCAAAATTGAGAGAAAAACGTTCGAATTTAAAAAAGTTTTTAAAATATTACATTTTAGTCTCTCAATATCCTGATCATTAACAAAATGGGTACCGTTTTCATTTAAATGAGATTTTATAACCGTTTCAGATTTTAAACATACTGAAAACAAGTCTTCTGATGCATAGCATAAACCTCCCATGTCTCTGATTGTCACTAACTTGTGGAACCACAATTTTTCATTGGTATATAATGTATCAACACATATTTCACACTTAATCATTTTCGTTAATTTTCGTGCAATCCAACCAGAAATGTAACCTGTTATTTGTTTAACTGACTCTGAGCAATTTTCACTATTCAACATTTCAGAAAGAATATTTACGTTATTTTCACAATTTTTGTCACTAGGTGTAGGGTTATCAAAAATATTTTCAGTTTCATCTAAATCTAAAGCACGAAATCCTGATGATGAGTTAATATTTTCGATACCTGATGAGGAGCATGTAAGTATAGGGATATGTTCCATAGGAATGCAATTTCCACTAAAGGCGCTGCGTAATTCTAGGTGGTTGAAAATTTTTTTGTACAATCCTTTGAATTGTACTGTGTTAGGATTATTATTATAACCACCTTGTCGTCTGATAACACCAAAAAAATTTTCTATGTGGTCTTGAGATAGTCGGTAAGTTGCTATGTACTCTAATGCTGGTGTGCGTCCTTTTGTTGTGGCTGCAGTTACATAGGTGGTAAAAAGATGTTTTAAACTTTGAATGCAAATCAAAAATCCTAAAAAGCCAGTTTTAGATTTGCATTCAAGTATGGATTTTTTGGATATGTTTATAATGATTCTTTGCCTTATTACACGTTTTGTTTTATTGTAAATTCGTAATGATAAAATATATTGCTTGGCTTTCTCTAAAAAACTTAAAATTTGCGCAGAATTATTTAAATTAATGGGTTTTTTGAAATCATATTTTCCTGATGACCTGGAATTAAAAATGTCAAATAAATCATTAAAGATTGAGATAAACTCTACGGTTGGTTCTGTATTCTTAATTTTGGATGATACTATTAATTGATCACAAAGTTCTAAAGCACGGGCTATACTTCTGCTTAATAGCTGTGTGGCTAATTTAACTTTCATTATTTCGTTTCGAAAATGGATATGTCTTTGTGAGAGTTTATTGGCAAAATTTAATCCTTGACTCTTTTGAAGTTGATTTAAAGCAACTATTAAGCTCTCATCTTATTTCTTCATTATTATTTTCAAATATAACTTTTTTTGCTTCAAAAGTATTCCGTACTAATTTGATCATATGGCATGGATCCAAAAATACAGCAACTTCAATGCCGCAATCAGGGTGTAAAAAAGTCGTTTTTAAATTATTTGGCGTTTTTAAATCACAACCTAAAAGTTCAGCCGCAGCCAAGTTACTTGGACAACCATCAAATGTGACTGCCACAACATCAGCACCTCCATCGTAACATTTGCTTATGCAAGTATTGATTAAATTTGCCCGCGTTTCTGCCGATAGATTTTTAATAAAAAAATAACCTACTGGCAACTTCCAGCTTTCGTTAAGAGCAACTAAAATGAAGACGTACACTTGTGTAGCAATGTCATTGCTGGGGCTAAAACCGATACCGAAATCAACAAGACCGTCAGTTTTTTTACCAGTCCAAATTGTTTGATGCCTAAGCGCCATTTCATCTGCTACAAGGGTACATATTATACGTTTACCTGTTAAAGCACTTCTCTTTTCCAAAATATCAAAGGCTTGTTGCGTGAACACCGGCGAACAAGAAGTGTTTTCATACCACTTGGCTAATACACGTGGATGTGGCAAAGCAGTATCAAATATACTTCTTACATATTTGTAAGCGGCAGAAGAATAAAAATTAAGAGTAAGTGCGAATTTTCTAAGTGCGGGGGGATATTTTACGCGATAACACTTCTTTGATTTTTTCTTTAAATGGATTCTATTTATTAAATTTAGGACCTCGGTATTTAAATTAAGTTGTGAAAACTGTTCTTTTGAAATGTAATCTTTTCTCTTTAAATCTCTTAATATCACGGCTATGGTGGCAACACGTTTCTTCAGTCTTTTATTTTGTTGGACTAGTATTTTGTTTTTTTTCTGTAACAGTTTTTTCTTACATGTTAATTCACGCACACGTTTTTTAAGTGCCGCTTTTCTGGGTGTTTCAAAAATATCTTCCATATCCGGTATGCTGACATTGTCGAGACTTGTCGGGGAGTTTTGAATATTTATATTGATGTGTTCCTGGGAAATAAAACAAAATAAGTTAAATACATCTCGTCACCATCGAGGAAGACTAAAAAAGTTAATACAAACGACGTTTTATGTAAAGGGAAACTAGTAGCGAATTGAGATTATACTGAAAGTTGAATAATGATTATGGTTTTATTTAAAATGCTAGAACGAATGCTAGAGCAAATCGTGGGGTAGACTGCGAAATACTCATTTTTTACACTTTTAATTACCTCTATAACGGGAACAGCGTCCTTTTTGAGAAGTGTTCGACCTTTGTTCGAAGTATATTTATCAGTAGCCTTGAAATGATTGCTACAAATTCTACTGCTTTTTGAAGGTGTCCAACTGGATTCACTTCTTTGTTTACGAACAATTGCGATCCACTCTTGAACCCGGATCTCAGTGGTTGGAAACCTACGAAGAAAAGACGATAAATAGTCAAACTCGCTGTTGTCACACAGTAAAGTAATATCAACGATTCATTTCTTTGTTTACGAACAATTACAATCCATTCTTGAAGCCTGATCTCAATGGTAGCTTTATTTTAACACTATCTGTGACATATTATGGTAACGATAAGCTATTTATATTTTATTTTCTTACATATGACATGTTTAATTTATAATTAAATCAAACAAAATTATAAAGAATAGTTATTAAAAAGGAAACTAGAACTCTGGAGTAAAGATGACTTTACTGCCTACTATTCGCATCTGTACTTTTATTCTATGTCCGTAGTGCACGCATCCTTGTCGTTCTAACGACAAAAAATGTATTTTCCATCTCTTTCTTTTTTCTAACCTCCAAATATCAGAATATTAGGAAAATAATTGAAATATATTTATAAATCGAAGTACATTGCGTACTTACGTGTGGTATGAGATCCCTTGTGTTTTATTAACTTTGGTATCATAATTGGTACACTTTCTAAACACACACGATGGCATTTTGGATGGTAATTACGTAGCAGCGCGCACCGTATCACTCGTAGACGTGTGTGGCACAGGCTAAAAACAATACGTCCCAATTAGGACGTTTTCTAGTCTTCACGTTTTGCGCGCTCATAACATATCTGTTTACTAAAATATCATTGAGTGTATGGCAAAGTTGTAGGTAATAAAAAGATCTACAACTTTTGTATTCACACTTTTTTCAAGTAACCTCAAAATTTATGTGAAAAATTCAAATAACCAAGTTTTTGGTTTTATATTTTTATCTTTTACACAGCAATTATTTTTTTTACCGAGTTTTTAATCACCTCACCGAGTTTTTAACAACCTCAGATCACCCGTAAATTATTTTTCCTTTCATTTTTGTTATATTCTCTTTCTTTTCCAATGGGTTTCATCCTACTGTGATTTTTTTCGTTTTTTTACCGTTTGCAAAGGTATCTGTACTGGTCTATATTAGTAGTATCTTAGTTTCTATACAGACGGCTTCGTGTAGGGTCTTTTTACACCCTTTATTTCTTAGTTTATAATAATAAATACTAGGGTACCTACTTATTTTCTTTTTTAGATCAATGAAACGGAAAGTTGGTGATACTAATGTTGGTCAACCAAGTTCGTCAGTTGAATCTTTGCCTAGAGAGTAAGTTTTTTAGCAACAGCTCGAAAAACAGGAAAATGTTGTGATCGAGTCCTGTGGATTATTTATAGATACGAGTAGTCAGTACCCTTTTATCGGCGCAACACCCGATGGAATTATCGGCGAGGATACAATTGTGGAACTTAAATGTCCAGTGACAGCTTATAAAAAAGGGATAGAGGAAGCAATTAAAGAAAATAAAATCCAGATATATAAATACAATAAAAAAGAAGATAATTACTCAATCAATCGTAACAGTAATTGGTACTTTCAAGTACAGGGACAGCTTCATGTCACACAGAAAAATAAGTGTATTTTTGCAATTTGGGGTGGACAAAACCAAAATTTAAAATTAGAAATCATAGAAAAGGACGACAATTTCTGGAATCTTAAAATGGAACAAGAATTGGTCGGATTTTGTATGAACTGCCTTCTTCCTGAAATAGTGGACCCCAGACATACACGTGGCATGCCTATACGCAATGGTATTATATTAGAATCGCAAAATAATTTACCAACCGAGCAAATACCAACTAATATTCAGCCAGCAGCAGCTTCCATTCCCGTGGATGATCCCTCTATCGTCTAAATTTTTCAGAATGCTAGCTTCCGTCCCGGCTCCGCATTTTCTTAGAAACATTATGGCATTTGTCACTTTGGAGCTGTGATATTATTGCATTTATTTAGAGTTTATGTGATTTTTAAGTGGTCCGAGGGCCTTTATGATGGTTTTATTTTCTATTTTTTTACCGCACCCACTAAGTACCTATCTAAAACACAAACATTAGTTTGAAATGGCATAACTATCCATTTAATTAACCCTTCCATCCCTGATACTGACTTACACCCGAAAAGCATAATTCCCCTTCTAGAGCAGTCGGGTAAAATTCGGAATGTTTATATTTGACCTGTTTATCATGTACTGTAATAAAAATAAACAGTATTTGTTTTTTTTTTATTGTTATGTGTAATTATTTATTGTATCATATTATGAACCGACACTGTAATTACACCGAATTTTAGAACGCACGTCATAAGTAAGTATATTCAACAGAAAACATCTGATTTCCTTACGTATACTATGCAACTTTCCTTGAGCACACAAACGCCCGTGTTAGCGTTTGCGAGTGTGTGCATTACCGTAAAACGCGCAGATGCGGTTATGTGAGTGCGGTAATAGCGATTAAAATCGTAGTCAGTCCGCGCCTTAAATAGGATTTGTCCAAAGGCAAAAATTTATATTGTGTACAATACATGTCTTCAACTACATAGATTAACAACACAGAAATATTAAAAATAGGAGAAGTGGCAAGGGGGCGTGTCGGCGACCACGTGGACCTAAGCGTTTCGCTCAGCTATTGAAAAAATGGCCGTCACCGCGAGTTACGTCTGTTGTCTACCGCGATCGTAAAAACAAACGATTATGCCGTCTTGTTCAGCGGTTCCGTGCAAAAATAGAAGCCAAAACAAACATTTTAGAAGTCATGGCATCAGTTACCATAGGCAAGTACAAGTATTTTACAATATTTGTCTTAAAAATCACGAAAAACAACAAGCCGTAAAATATATCTGACTTGTACTACTTTATTTTTGTTTTCCTATAATACTCCGAATGTATTATTGCTCTTTTACAACCACCTCAGTCCGTCACTGAGTGACTGAACAAGCAATGTAAAACTGACTTAACGAAACCTCAATATGCGTCCGCTGCTACGGTGCGCCGTATTTGAGCGTGAGCTAGTGATGTGCTCGTGGTGGTCTGACAAAGTCTATCGATAAGAAAATCGACTGCGAATTGTTATATTACTATTTCAGATATTTCTTCAATTTGTTGACTCTTGTAATCCACACACACTGGTGCGCTGCTTGCCGATAAACATGAAGAAGAACGTATTTTTATAAAACGTAAGGATAAAGGTGGACTCATGTATCCATCTCATGATGTCGTCATTATTTGTAAGAGAATCGAATTTATAATAAAAACAGCTTGTCTCTCCGATAATAAAGTAAAAAAAAATCTAAAAATTTTAAACAGGAACTCATCACAAAAGCTTTTCCACATTTTGTAGGGTTAAACTTATTTGAAGATATATATCACCAGTTTGAGCAGTCCCCAATGTATAACCACTTAATATTATTAATAAAAAGTGCAAATAAATGGTATCAATTCACTTCATTTAAAAGTACAAATGGGTGTTCCACAAGGATCGATATTAGGTCCCTTCCTCTTTTTAGTATATATTAATGATCTTCCCCATTTATTTAAAAACCAACCACAAATGGTATTATTTGCTGACGATACTTCTTTAATCTTTAAGATAAATAGACGTGCATCAAATCTTGACGACGTAAATAATGCCCTACTGCGGGTACATAATTGGTTCACTGCTAATAATTTAGTATTAAATGGGAAAAAAACGAAATGCATAAGATTTGCTTTACCGAATGTTAAAAGTAGTGGTTGTGACATAGTATTGAATAACGAGAAACTAGAATTTGTCGATGAAACTGTTTTCCTGGGAATAACGCTAGACTCAAGGCTGCAATGGGGTCCTCATTTAACATCTCTTGCAGGACGGCTAAGGGCCAGGCCACAACACTGCGGTGCGATGACGCACCGTAGAAATCTACGACGTCGCACAATGGGCCTTGTATTGTGTAGTGCGACGACGTTTTTGCGACGCGTCATCGCAACGCAGTGTTGTGGCCTGGCCCTAAGTTCAGCAGCATATGCTGTAAGCAAAATCCTCAATTTACTAATGTAGATACCGCGAGGCTAGTTCTATTTCAGCTATTTTCATAGTATCATGTCTTACGGTATTTTATTATGGGGACGGGCTGCCGATATTGAGTCTATTTTTATTCTGCAGAAAAGAGCTATCAGAGCAATATACAGCCTCCGCAGGCGCGACTCTCTAAGGGAACTGTTTAAAGACATTAACATCATGACGGTACCTTGTCAATATATTTATGAAAACATCATGTACGTAAGGAAAAATTTAAATCTTTTCAGTAAAAGAGGTGAAAGACACAATTATAGGACTAGAAATAGGGACCAATTAGTTCAACCAGGTTTCAGACTGGCTAAAGTAGACTCATCCTTCATGGGGTACTGTTTAAAATGTTACAATAAAATACCTCCCCACATACTCCAACTGAATGAAACGAAATTTAAATCTTGTATAAAACGCACACTATACAGCCAAGCATATTATAAGTTGGGGGATTATATCGCTGACAAAAATGCTTGGCTCAGGGCTGGTCCTGCTCCACAAGGGCGCGTAAACGAATTAATTAGCATTCGAAAATTGTGTTGGAGCTGATGAAGATTGTACAACATATCTTTGCATTGTATAAATTCAATCTCTTAGTCTTAGTATTGTATAATTGCATAGCACATGTGTGAGCACTATGTACCCACTATAAAGCTTACTGGGTTCGTCTTTCATTGACTTGAATGTGCCCTGGCGGCTGAGAGTATGTCATGCTCACTCAAATGTGTCGCTGGTGGTGGCGTGTGTATTGGATCATTGAGTTCCCTTCAAAATGGTTGAGCTGAATGGTGCTGATCCATACGTCATGTTCGTGAACGGGCGCCGTCAGTAGGCACTGGTCATTTCTTAGCTGCCACGGCTTATTTTAATTCCATAATTGTTTTTATCTTTTTATTACGGACGCTTTTAACGTGCACGTCTTTCTACATCGTTCTCACATGTATAATTACAACATGAATGATGTAACCACTCTATTGTAACAATATTTTGATTTAAAAGAGTGTCCATGGAGTTTCTTGCCCGTTCTTCTCCATAGGTACCTACTACGCTCTGGAATGGGCAACTAGCTTCATCTTTCTGACTGACCGACCCCTTGACAATTCAAAAGTGCCTGTAATTGCTTTATTTGAAATAAATGCTTTGAGTTTGAGTTTAAAAGCAGTCATGGAAAAATATATTAAATTAAGACTCCATTATTTAACCAAGAATGCAATCTTATCTAAACGTCAAAAGCTCCACAAATACCTCCACTTCACCGGTCAGTAACTAAATTCATAGATCTTTTTATTGGAACATTTTATGGCAACATAATTATATAGAACTACGTATAACTATGTGTCCTTTGATTTGTAATTGTTTTTAAAATATTTTTATTAATTAAATAATGTTTTGTTGGTTTCATATCGTTTTTATTTACTTTATTTCCAAAGCCTTTATAATAAATTTATCGATATATTTATCGATAACTCTTCGATTTAGTCAAGCACTATGTCGTATCCGCCCCCGAGTCCCGACAACACACAATGATAATTCTTTTAGTGTGAGTACTTTATACGGAAAAAGTACGCTGTGATTTAAAAAATAAGGTTTATATTTAAATGACTGAGTTATCGATGGCGCGTGTGTGCACTTGTTTTTTTAGTTTTTTTTTTGTTTTGGCTTTGCACGGTTTGTGCATTTAGCCAATGTCACGTTTAGCGTGCACTTGTTCGTAGTATTGTTTTGCCAGAACTGTGTGTGCAATATTAGCGTTATGGAGGGGCAATTGTGGTTTCACCGGTTTTCTATACATTTTGAACTCCACGCCATAATCTCCTTCTTTATTATATCTATGATTAACAATATGTGGGATAAGGAAGTGTCCTTGGTATAAATTGTCCTGCTTTTCATTATCTATATAAACGATTTACCAAAATGCACTGAACATCAAACTATTATATTTGCCGATGACAGCACAGTAATCGTTCCATGTAAAGATATAAAAACATGAAAATTATATAAACAATTAATTGGTTAAAAATAAACTTAGATAAAACAAAAATAATGTCATTTTATCAACGGACAAATCGATCACAATTAAATGTCATTCATGAAAATACAATATTATCTGACACCAGTAATGCCAAGTTGTTGGGACTGCTGACTGCATTTAGATAGTCATCCATCTTGGAAATCTCACATCGTAATTATCTGCAAAACGTTAAATCAATACTTCTATGCGCTCTATAACTGTAGAAAAATTGTAATGGAGTCCGTCGTCCTAGTAGCGTACAATGCCTACAAGATGCTATGCAATTATAAACTGGGGAAATTCTTACAGACAAACTCGTCGTAGGTACTCAAAGAACTGTTTAAGTTGCAAATCCTACCATGTTTATACATATATGTATGAGGCAGCAGTATTCGCGAAATCAAACTTACATATATTTGAAACACTGAAGTCGAAACGTCGCAACAATGAGATTTGCGCTAATACACACAACAAAGCGATTGATTTAAAAAAATCATTTAAACAGCTTCTTAGCGCAGAAGGCATATCATTCAGTTAATGAATACCTAGACGATAATACAAATTATGTGGATTAAGAGCTATAGGAAGTTAGATTACATTATATTTGTCACCCTATACATATATACCTATAGATACTAAAATGTTTAATATAGGAGCAATGTTATGTTTTTGTAATAATACTTTGTACGCAAAATTGTTAACTTTGTTTTAGGATAAGTTTTAAGTAATTTTGCGTGGAAAGATTTTGTCATTTAATTTTAATGAAATGTAATTCTGTTACATATTGTTTTTATACGTTGTCAACGGCAAAACACAGTGTTCCTATATATATATGTATATGTTATTTACAACACCTGTTTTTACACCCACCTATGTTTTACAAATGAAAAACTTTGATGTTAGTATCGCGTCAGAACTTGCATTGACACTACAACAGTCTACTAAAATACGGTTCGATAATGTCAGTCCTTTCAGGCATTTTACCTCGGATTTTGCATCACTGTCAAAATCACAATTCTTTACCATAAGGCTGCTGCCATTCTGCACCTGTCTGTTACAATCCACAGTGATCTATAGTCTCGTTATTATTATTTACATCATTTAACACGTGCTAATATAGGTCAACCATTTATGACGGGGATCGGAACTGTTTCTCCTAAACACAGGTTATTTTGTAACTTATCTAGAACAGTACAGCACCTACTAACTAGATTAAGCTTGTGCTTTTTATATTACCTTGCCATGTAATCTAGTCCTAATTGAACAATAAAACATATTATTATGTCTTTGACGTATCTCGGGAACCTGGGGTCACGGACCTCTGGAAGGCGTGGGAGGGGCCGAAGCCAACTCGCAGATACCCGTATAGACGCTTACAATTTTCATATGATACCTGTACGTACATTTAAAATTGTCTTAGAATTGTCTCCGGTCCTTTGAAAGGCGTACGAGGGGCCGAAGGCAACTTGCAGAGGCCTCTAAGACAATTTTAAATGGAATGAGGCACTAACCGACGTTTATCCCTGTATGCACTATGCAAGTGCACCCAAGGACAACCCCCGGTTGGTGCACGACTATTGCAGAACATGGGAACAACACATGGGGCTATGGGTTTGGGTGGCTATAGTGTATTGGTTACCTAGAACTATGGAAGGACTATATCCCCTGCCTGATCAATGATTTACTATACACGGAAATAATAGCAGGGGGTGACTTGTACACTCAATAATGGGCCCCCGGAAACTGTCGCTAGCACTTAGTGACGTAGCGACAAGAGGGCAACATATCCTGAGGTACTTGAGGAGTGGAGAGGTATTCCACGACTATCAGGACAATCCCTGAGCCCGGAGGATGGTCAAGATCCCTACCAGCAGTTACTTCCTTTCTCCGAGCACGTTGCTCTTGCGAATTTCCACTCAAGCCGGTCAATAAAGGCAAGAAAGAGGTGGAAGCCTGTTCCTCGTCATTGTTCACTCCAGCCGGCCAAAAAAGGCAAGCCGGAGATGAGGAACAAGACTTCTCCCGGGAGGTAGATTCCGTGGGGTCGCTACTGCCCAACAGCTTGCCACATGCTGCACTGCGGGTTTCTGTATCCCTCTTGGTCTGGCTCCTCACCATACCTCACCTGTTCCAGCAAAGTAAACTCTACTGGCACAGACCTAGAGTCCAGAGTGCGCAAGCCCCACCACGACGTCGAAGAAGAGATACGGCGGCGGTGGGGTTAATATTATTATTACAATAAGGTTGCTACTATCGTCTATTGTCCAGGCCTGATTCCGGGAGTCGGCAACGAACGGACCCGTCGACGTCGAGCAAGAGGCGCTGTGGTTCCGCGGGACGATGACGCAAATCTGCGATGCGTCCATGCCCCGGGTCCACGCACAGTCAGCAAGGCACCCGGTGTACTTGTGGACCGCCGAGATCGCGTAGCTGCGCGTCGCGTGCGTGGCGGTTAGACGCCAGTACACCCGATACCGGAGGAGACGTCGTCGGGTCCCTGACGAAGAAGCCGCGCTGTATGAGGTGTACCGCGCGGCGAAGGAGGCTCTGTGGCTGACCATCGGCGAGGCGAAAACGCGAGCCAGGGAGGAGATGTTGGAGACTCTAGACGGAGATCCGTGGACCCGGATCCGCGGCGCCCTCACTTACGGAGAGTCTCCAACCCGAGCTGCTGGAGGAAGCGGTTGCAGCCCTCTTCCCGGCGAGAGCGGAGCATAGTCCGCCGCCGATGGCTTTGCCCACAGCCGCAAAGCCTGCAGAAGAGGAAGGAAGGAAGGAGAAATCTGGTCGTCTGGTCCTGCTCAGGAAAGCGGGGCGCCCTGCCGACTCGCCGTCCGCTTACCGGCCCAAAGTGCTGCTAGACGAGGTGGGCAAGCTGTTTGAGCGCATTATCGCAGCCCGCCTCGTCGGCCACTTGTGCAGAGAAGGCCCAGACCTGGACGAAGGCCAGTTTGGTTTTCGGCATGGGCGCTCCACCATCCACGCTGTGTCGCGGGTGAGAGTCCTGGTGGATGAAGCGGTGTCCCAGGGTTGGGTTGATGTTGACGGTGTCCTTGGACATCTCCAACGCCTTCAACACCCTGCCCTGGAGTTGTATTCGGGAGGCACTGCGCTATCATCGGGTGCCTCCCTACCTCCGCCACATCGTTGGGGCTTATCTGTCGGAGAGGTGTGTCACCTACGTCGGACGCAATGGCGGAAATCAGCGCCGCATGTCGTGCGGTGTTCCGCAGGGCTCGGTCCTAGGCCCGCTCCTGTGGAACATCGGGTACGACTGAGTGCTGAGGGGCGATCTCTAACCGGGCGTTGACCTGACGTGTTATGCAGATGACACGCTGGTCACTGCCCGGGGGAGCTCGCACAGGGAGGTAGCGTTGCTGGCGACGGCTGCGGTCTCACAGATAGTGGGCCGCATACGTCGCCTAGGCCTGGAGGTGGCCCTCAGCAAGTCGGAGACCATGGTGTTTCATAGCCTCCGGCGGGTCCCACCACCCGGCTCACACATCGTGGTCGTGGGCGCTCGTATCGCTGTCGAGTCTACCATGAAATTCCTAGGATTGGTGCTCGACAGCCGGTGGAACTTCGGGCCCCACTTCCGACGGCTGGCGCCCAAGTTGCTGGGCGCGGCTGGCGCGCTCGCACCGCTGCTTCCCAATCTGGGAGGCCCGAGCGCCGCCTGTAGGCGGCTCTACGTGGGGATCGTTCGATCCATGGCCCTGTATGGGGCCCCGGTGTGGGCCTCTGACCTGACGGCCGGAGCATCACAATTTAGCGAAAGCCGCAGAGAGCGATGGCCGTCAAGAGTCATCAGGGGGTATCGCACGATCTCCTACGAGGCGGGCTGCGTACTGGCCGGATCCCCGCCCTGGGACCTCGAGGCAAAAGTACTCGCGTCATTGTATCGGTGGCGCGAGGAAGCGAGGGCGCGGGGTGAGGAACCGATGCAGCGACACATGGAGCTGCGTGGGTCTCAGCTTCGCGAGGTCCTGGTGGCGGAATGGCGGGACAGGCTCTCACGGCCTCGTCACCATCGAGGCGGTCCTGCCGGTGCTCGAACGCTGGCTCGGGAGGAGGCACGCCTCCCTGTCATTTCGGGTGACGCAGGTGCTCTCGGGGCATGGTTGCTTCGGGAAGTACCTGTGTCGCATAAACAGGGATCCGGACTCCCGGTGTCACCACTGCGTCGACTGCAGGGAGGACACGGCGCGGCATACGCTGGCAGAGTGTGCCGCTTGGGAGGAGCCGCAACGTGCCTTCATCTCAGAAGTAGGCAGTGACTTGTCGCTGCCGGCCGTAGTCGAGTCGATGGTCGGCAGCGACGAGTCCTGGGACGCGGTGGTTTCCTTCTGCGAAACAGTCGTCTCGAAGAAGGAGGCTGCTGAAAGGGAGAAGGAGATCTCCACTCACCCGGCCCGCAGAAGGCGCACCGGGCATCTGCGGAGGGCGGACAACGCCCTCTTCCAGCCCCCCCCTAAATGGGTCCAGGGGCGACTGACTCGGGGACGTTTATCGCCCCCCCACACATCAGGACCCGAGGTGGCGGCGCGTAGTGATCCACGCGCGCCCCTCTTTGGCGTCGCGGGGGGAGTCAATCACCTCACTCCCACCAGACCTGAAGAGGCCCGCAGCGGCGGGCCGGCACCAGTCGGGGGTTGCGAAACGATCGTACGTTCCCGCGACCCCCGACATAGGTGTGAGATGGAACACCGGGGTGGGTTTTAGTCAGTAAGAGTCTGACAGACCTCGCCGGCCGCCCCAGGGCGGTGGACATCCATGAGAATTTTCCAATCCAGAAACAAAAACAAAAAAAAAAATGGGTTGCTACTATCACAGGTAAAATAACTGTGAAAGGACTAGTATCGTATGAACTAAGTTCGCACGAATTAGTGATCAATTTAATATATACATTTAATACAATAAACATTTTACGACGCGAATTTCAGTTAGTGCACCTATTCGACAGCCGTCTGACCCGTCCGATCGGGGGGATGCTGGTTGTATGGTGGTTCTAAATATGGCGTACAGTAGAGAAGCTTTAACATATTCTTAGATTATTTCGGTATAGCAGGGTTTCATAGGGTGACGACCCCGTATCACGATTTATTTTCTGTGTATTTTCTTGTTTTGCACAGCCCAACTGCACATTAAGGGGACAGCCCTTAGTCCCTACCCGCGACAACACTAATCTAGCTGTTACAGAACAGCTAGACTAGGTCGTGAACTTGCGACAGCACCATCCTTTCGCGTAAACAAGTATTGTCATCTATTTCGATTTTTTGATCTCAATTTTGATTGCAGACAACGTTCTTCAACATCATCAGCAGCCGCGGAATCCTCCACAGGCGTTCAGGAGTTTGCTGAAGTGCCACCAGCCACTGACCTCCAAACACAAGGCCCTGAGTGAGTACCTAGCATCCACACGATACATTAACATTCATAATTATAATATTTTTTTTATTTGTGTAATATAGGTAGTGGATACAGTTCTTAAATTAAAGTTCATAGGTCGCTATGTTGTGCCAAGAGGCGTACAAATATGGTTGCATGCGAAATAAAATACGGATCATGCGAGAGGTAAACATACATTATTTAGTAGGTATGTCAACATTAATAGACTGATGATAAATAAATAAAATCAACAATTATAAATGCCACAATATGGAACAATTTCTACAGTCAATGCATAAGTAAATAATCACAAATTACAATTAGTCATAACATTCAATAAAAATTGTATCTCCAGTCAAATAAATAAGACTACATTAATTTATCATTTAGAAATTCATCAGTCGCATAACATTTTTCAATTAGTAATGAACCTATGCACACAACACAACCATTCGATATGCTGCCGAATCGAAATTATAAGGTGCGTTTAGGAGGATCGCTAGCACAATTTATTTACCACTTAATAATAAGGCCAAAGGCAGGGCAAAGCCCTCTTCTCATACGGAGAAGGCACGAGCATTGACTACCACGCTTGCACAAGACGGATTTGCGATTTCAGAAATAAACAAATCAACAAATCTTATTTTTATTCAATTCTAATTGCCCTTAAACCGCAAAGCCGTATTAGCAATAGTCATAGCCTCGCGATAGTCATACCATAGCATACTAGCGATAGTGCTGCCTCTAGGGAACAATCAGTTAACTAAAATATGCAGTGATCGCACGGTGATCGCAACTAAAATATGCAGTGATCGCACGGTGATCGCGATGATGTATTGTATTACGCATGGTTTTTGACAGCAGAACGACAGCTGTCGGTGAGAAATTTTGGCTGTTTGTTGTTGATCGCTTGCCTGTCGCTCGCCGATTACTAAATACAAATTGGTCTTATAATTCGATTAATTATACCTAAAATTGTGTACATAGCTTCGTCGTGTGTTCGTTAGAATAAACTGTGTACTGTAAAAGACTTCTCCTTTCCGTGTATTCTAGCTATATAAAATCACTGTATGCGTCTCCATAGAGGTCTTGAGTAAGGGTGGCTAGAAACTCCGAAATTTCATCTAGTTGGTCATCGGACACTCTATTTGTACTTTCATACTGAAACAGTATTAGGAACTGTTAATTTTATAACACTTCTGTTTCACATATAGGTAGTTAATAATTGAACACTTACTTGTTGATAGGACAGCCGAATATCGTTTGTAGTCCAAAATTCCTCAACACAGCTTTCACCCACTTAAGGATCTTATAGCCGACGCCAAGCTATTTTAAGTAATTCTCAAATTAAATTTAAGTGTTTTTTTTTTGTTTTTGTATGACGAAAACTTTCGTTACATGTGTTTGACAGTTGAATTTTTTATTAGGTTAATTGTTTTGGCGCTGGTGTCGTTGTGAGAAGTGCATATAAATACAGTGAGCGGTTTGCGAACGTTTCTAGAATACCGCTATAGCGCGACAAGTGCTGTTTTATACGTAATAAAATAACCCAGCAGGTTTCCTCGCGATATTTTCCTTCACCGATGTCAGTTGTGGTATTTCGCTTCACAGAAACCACATCCTTTAAGCCATTTATATAGTATTTCCCTACCACTGAAAGGGCTGTTTGTGTATAATTCTTGTATACCTGGACCTATGTGAATACGTATGACACTCATTTTACTCATACATATTTTATGATTTTGAACACTGTTACTGCTGAAAAGCAAACCTTTACTTATCATTGACTATTTCTACATGCAAATCTGTATTTGTTTGATTATTGTCATTTTTATTGTAAATTGTCAGCTGTCAGTTTTTCTTTATCAATAAAGCTTAGATGTTAAGGCCAGTTAGTGTAAAAAAGTCAGGTTCTCTCTGAAAGCTGTTCTTTGTTGTTTCTGGCCGACTATACATT
This sequence comes from Brachylomia viminalis, assembly GCA_937001585.2. Taxonomy (NCBI): domain Eukaryota; kingdom Metazoa; phylum Arthropoda; class Insecta; order Lepidoptera; family Noctuidae; genus Brachylomia; species Brachylomia viminalis. The sequence continues at coordinate 250,806 of OW443307.2, read as the reverse complement.
TTGGTAAGTTGAATTACTTTTGAAATACGAAACATCTGTTTGCTTTAAATACCGGGCTTCAGCCCAAATAAAGGCAGTCTAGTTTTGATCTTCAACCTTCGATCAATAATAGTACTAGATTCCCGATGAGCGCTCCAAAAACGGCCCGAAAAATAAGAGCACAAATACTTTTGTGGTCTTATTTCAAATTAGTCTGGTCCAATCATAGCCAACGTTAAGACCTGAAAATGGCGCAGTACGCGTTCTAAAATTGTGTAAATAACCACCGTAAAACTAAGATTTTGGAAGGAATGTCTTTTTCTCGTTAGGTTTATATCAATTAGTATTTTTCATAAATTAAAAACAATTAAATAGTAAATCAAAATAAATTAGCAAATATTATGATTGTTGGACCAATGTTTTAACTATTGTAACAAACATCGACTATTCTGGAACAGGGAATGCATGGAGTAGTATTGTTATTTTTGTTTGTAGATTTCCTAGCGACTCATTTCGGTATGCAGAATAGGTATCTATTGTCGCGAAAGAAAGAGAAGAAATAAACCACCCTTATAAAAATTTGACGATTTATTATGATAATATCATAATAAATCGTCAAATATATTATATTGGATATAACTGGAAACACGCAAAAGCGTAGATGACTAAAAACAGCGGTTCCCAAATTGCAGGATTATTGCAATTATCATAAAGTATTTAAATACATAGTTGGAGTAAGATAACGTTTTGATAAAATACTAAGTTGATATGTTTTTTTTTTGATGATTCACCGACTCAGATAGATGTTCAAAATTGACGAAAGATTTATCAAATCTGTTTTTTTTTTAAATCCTATATAGATGAAGTAAACTATTCCTGTGGTTATTTTCATGAAATACTGAGCATTGAAATGTAATACCAAGAACTACGTCTAGATCCAAAATAGAGTAAGCACGAAATTGTCAACATAATGTTTTTAACCTTATTGCTTAGATTTTGAGTTTTAATTTAGAATAAAATATTTGTGTACTTGTATAAAAATTACTTTTTATATTCAAGCGACATTTTAAATTTATTGCTTTTAACCTTTCTCCGATGACAGAAGGAATTAAATTATGGACTTGAACAAAAAAAAATATTGGACAGTTCGACTCCAAGCGGCGAACCACAGTTGTAAAATTTAATTGCTTTTTTTGGCACTTTGTAATTCTGACTTTAAATCATCGTGTAAGGTTGAATTTGTTTTGATGTATGTTGACCAGCGAGCTTCGGTCGTAAACATGTATTGCTTTGTGTGCATAGCTTTGTGAATACTACTTTAGGCTTTGCATTAAGGTTGAATTTACATTAATATATATTTATGTCAACTAGACACCCGTAATTACAATTGGTGACAGTTTTAAAGTGAAATTTTGTATGGGATTGTGTATCTAGTACTATTATTGATTGAAGTCTTCAACCCACATCCAGCAGTTTTCTTAACTCGGTAAGTAACGGCGACCAGCTCAAAGATTACCCCACCATGAGGTGTAGAGGTCCTAGGAAGGATCCTAGGACCTCTACACCTCATGGTGGGGTAATCCGGGTAATTTTACTAACCCGGTGAATTCCGGCGACCAGCTTGTGGCATAGATTAATAATAATTAGGTAGGTATATCTAAAATAATAGTAGTAATTATACCTAATTGTTTGTTTCTCTAAAATGTTACCTATGTAAGTATTAAAATAATAAAAATTGTATATACGGACGGACAAGCAAACCATGCGTATTAGTAGTGACTAAACCGGCCGGGCGGCCGCCTGATCGCTTCATTGTTTAGCGCGCGAGGTGGGGGCTCGCATTCCAGAGCCGCGCGCGCGCATCAGTTGAGACCGGCGGCCCGCCAGTCAGCCTATCGCCTTCCGCGTGACCACTGTGTCAGGCCTCCGTCACTCCATGTACTTGCGCGCTATAATTACCTACCGCTCGAGCGAACGCTCTCGGACCGTTTGCGGTCCAAATTCGGTTCTCTGCGATTGCTGTAGGATCGCGCGGTGCGAAGCAATCACAACTGTACGCTTGAGCATTTAGGCACATTTTAGCATGCAGTGGTTGCTGAGGCGACGGAGTAGGCTATTATCTCAATAGGTATTGGAAATTTTCTACTGAGTGAAGTATCTGATACGTAGTAACTATTTAGTAATCTGTGACTGTGTCGCTCAACCCGCTAACGCGCTTACGCTTGCTATTCAAATATTCGCTGTGCTTTCTGTCTGTATACTCCTTCTATCTATCTAGTGCTACTCTTCATTCTTTCTGTGCTGTGAACTCTAACTTGTGTACCTACTTCCTTCCAATAAACTATAAACTTTTATTGTGCCAGTGTACAAACTTTATTTATCTCCACACACACTTACCTCAAGAACCACACTAAAAGCTCAATGTCCTTCCTAGGATCTCTGCACCCCATGGTAGGGATTTTATTATTCTGGTCAGTACCGGCGACCAGCTCAAAGTCCTTCCTAGGACCTCTACACCCTATGGTGGGGTATTTTTATTAACCCGCTGAGTATCGGCGACCAGCTCGAAGTCCTGCCTTGGACATTTATACCCCATGCTGGGGGTAGTTCTGCTGTTCGGTGCATGGACGCCGTAGACCGGACCCCGAAGACCTTACTGCACGGCATGACGATGCTGAAGCCCGGGGAGTTCTCCAGAAGCGCAAACTACCGACGTCCAGGTGCTGAGTGGCGTAAAGCGTTGCAGTCCTGTCCTCGATCCTGCGAAGATGCCTTTGGACCATGCTGTGCGCGCGCAACCTGCTCCTAAATCCTGCCAACATTTTTATACTTTATGTTTTTCTATTGTTCTCTTTATACAATGTGACTTACATTTACCTCCAGCTAATTTGTGACGTTACATGTGGAAAATATGGTGATTAGATTCTAGAACCATTGACTATTGTAGGAACAGTGGAAGTGCGTGCCTGTGATCAAACGTTGTGGGGAAATTGTAGAACCGAAAATTGTAGAACCGAAAATTGTAGAACCGAAAATTGTAGAACCGAAAATTCGATGACATGTTACCTAATTTCATTCAACCAACCCGCGTTGGAAAACGGCCCACTCGCTGTCACAGAGAAGGCCTGGGGCCCAGCTGCGGGAACATAATAGGCTTATGTGATGTTTCAACTAACACGTCTGTTATTTTCCTCTAGTGTTATCAAAGAACAGCCCACATCGGAAATCGCACAAGTTGTTGAAGAGCCGAAGCCGCTATCGAAGCTGCGGCAGCGGCGGCCGCCACCGACAACATCGGCTATGTCAACACGCTCAAATATACGAGGTACCTAGTTGTGACCACCCTACTGTATTAATTTCGTAGACAGGCATGAAAAGACTTTGGTTTATAACTTATTTTTGTAGACAGGTCACTCCTAAAGTCCTGAGTAGTCATGAAACCTCCAAGACGAGTATTAACCTGTTTTTTCTGTATAAAAAGGGCTGTTCTAATTAATTGGCGAAGCTTCGCACACGTGATCACTATCAGTCATGAAATGTAAAGGAGATTGTTCTGCATCCATCCATCGTTCGCCCCAGAGCCAACAGCGAAGGAAAATTACTTTGCGTGTTCTAAATTACAAGAATATGTCCATCAAGGTAAAGTTTGATGACGGACAAGTTGCAGAAAGCATTTATTTAAAAAGAAAACAAAGATTTTAAGGTTATATTTAGTAAGAAACAATCCTTTCAATACTTCGTTATACATACTAGTAATTGCCTGTCACTAATGTAATTTCTATTGCCTGTATGTGACTAGTTAAGCTCACAGATTCAGTAAAACCTTACCTATCTTTTGTGGTGTGAAATAAAGCAAATCGAATACACTACACAATGTAATCACGAAGAAATGCGAGCGATTGCAATATCTTGACAGTTGAGTTGATTGACATGACGAGGATTAGGGATGCCCATACATTAGATCCGTATCGATATATATTTTGAACAAAATCGATACCGTTCAGTACCTACCCAGCGTGTTATTCTATTTGAAATATTACAATGCATCTCACTAAGGGCGTTTGTGCATTACCTCGTATTGTGTTCGTATTCGTGATTCGATAAAATATGATTCTAAATAGCCTTCATAATAAATGTATGGTAGTTTGTGCACTGCGTCGTTTTCGTTGTTATATTCGTGAATTTCTCTAATCGAGTCAGTTTTGCGGATTGAAGTAGCCATCGTGCTTAGTATTGGGCGTTTTGTTCACTCAGTCGTATTTGATTCGTATTCATGTTTTTCACGAATACGAACCGAATACATATGAGTGAGAGCGAAATGCTGCACACATTATGAACGCGATCTCTCCCTTTTTTTTTTTTTTTTTAGAGTGGGAAATCGTTAAATAACTTCTCCCGCTCTGAGCAGAGTGGGAGGGCGTGTCAGACTCACACTGACTAAAACCCACCCGTCAGTTGCCTGTGCCAGGGGCCAAAGTATCCCTCTCGGACTTTCCCGCAAACCTAGCAGGCATCGGCCCTAGCGGACCCCATCATTGGTGCTGACATCTCTTTGGGGCGCGCGTGGAACACAACGCGCCGTCGACCCGGGCCTGGTTCTTATCGAACGGCGAGCTGCCCATTGCTCGCCGTTCGCAAGCCCGCGCCTACGGTGGCCGGGAAACAGCTTGGGCGCCCTACGGGTCTCTGTTTCGTGTCTCCAGCGACTCCTCGCGGGCCAGTCCCCTGGCCCGCAGGATCTCCGCTTGGAGGGCGGTCTTCGCCGCTCTGTACCCCTGGTACAGCTCCGCCTGAATGGATTCCGTATCCGGAGGGCGAATACGGAGCCTGCGGTGCCTGGTGTACCGGGCGGCATCGCGCAGTGACGCACGCACTGCGCAGAGTCCTCAACTCTGGACGCGATCTCTGCCTACGATATGTTTTTAGTGAATACTCGAATCTCGGATCGGTGTACGTGGACAATCGTATTCCATTCGTATTCGTGTTTTTAAAACAGATGATGAAAAATTCCCCATAACGAATCACGAAGACGAATCTACTACAAGTGAGTGCACAGCGCCCATTTGTGAATTTCTCATCCGCTTTTATGCTGTTCGTAAAAAATATGAACATGAATCGAATATGACGTAGTGCACGAATGCCCTTATGTGTAGCAATTGTATAGAAAAAGATAATTAATTATTTATGATGCATGGATTAGGATATGTAAATAGGTTTTGTACTTGGATTCTTTTCACACGGGTATGGTACCAAAAAAAAACGTCACACAAGTTACTACAGAAGCGCCATACCCTAGAGCGAAGAAGGTTGAAAAGGAAAGTACGTAGGTACCTACGGATGCGTATGACATCCGTGAGCAGCAGCGCGATTCTATAATCATCTCACCGTGACAACTTAGGTGAAGTGAGCGTGGATTGAGCTGTCAGTGTCGCCCCACTGATGCTAGGGATTGACCAAGCATTACATTTACAATCATAATCGCTATTTTAATAATATTTTTATGCAAATTATATTGATAATGTTATATTAATTCAAAGCTAGTATCTAAGAGTCTAAAAAACAACATTGAGTTTCTAACTGAATTTCTGTTTTACTGTTTTATTTAAAAATAATGTTAGTAATGTTTAACTACTTAACTACATACTAGCTTTGCACCACCACCCACCACCTCCACCACCACCACCTTCACCTCTCACCTTTCTGTGATTACAGCCGGTCGATTCTGTAACAACCTCACCGTGATAACTTAGGCGAAGTGAGCTCGAAGTGGGTTGTCGATAGTGTCAATCCCTAGCATCAGCTGAAATGATAGCTCACTTCACCTACGTTATCACGGTGAGATTGTTACAGAATCGACAGGCAGGTGGTCAACTCAAGTGATCTCGCATTCGATGTGTGAAATGAAAGATTGGGCATCACTAATTGTCATGTCAAATCTAATTGTCAAAGGTGGCAGCTTTTTTGATGTGATGTCGTAAATCGTTACTGCTCTTTTAATTTTGTTCATTAAGGAACAGAGAATGTCCGTTATATACAGATATTCAAATCAAATCATTTATTTCCTTGCAAACATGGGTATAGTATACATAGGTGTTTTTATAATAAAGTTCTCCATATTTTACCGTCACATGGGCATGCAAAGGTTTCAATTCCAAATTAAAAATTAACAATAAGTGACAGATATTAGAATTACAATATAAATATTATTAAAAATGTCAGCGTGCAGCGTCTTCAATATCACAGCCCTTGTAGGAAATGCTAAGATTTGGGTTTTCACGGCGTTGATAAAAATGCATGACTTTTGTTTTGCTCAGGTTTATAACCGAATTATTATCATCTAACCAATGTATAATGTCACTTAAGCAAGTATTTATGTAATTCTTATAATTATTTGAATTAGTATACTTTATTATTGCTGTACTCTCATCTGCAAAAAGAATTATTTTGTTGGTTGTTGCTTTCGGGAGATCATTTATATATATCAAAAAAAGGGGCGGACCCAATACACTACCTTGTGGGACGCCATATTTTACATGTCTTGGTTTTGATACATTTAGGGTTTCTAATTTAGTTTTAGGACATATCCTAGAAATTTCTGTGCATTGAAACCTATTACTCAATTAGTTAGTTTCGCAATTAGTTTAATAAAAATAAAATAAAAAATACATTTATTTTTAATAAAAAATTTATATTAATAAAATATATTTAGAATTATTATGTAAGTACGTCAGTCAACGACGAGTGACCTGGACGAGTGGTCCTGGGGCCATTTTCGACGATGTCCTTTCGCAATAAAACAAAATATATTTTTTTCATTTTTTTTATTGGTCAATTGGATTATTGATGTCATGAACTTGCGACGACCTCATGCCGTAAGGTCGGCAACGCCCGAACATAAGCTCGGTGACACTGAGTAGCTGATCCCGAAACGAGGCGAGGCCGTTACGATTCTGATAATAAGTGTGCGCCAGAGGACAGTACACAGTACAGTATGGAGTTTCATAGAAAGAATGCTAAACGGCTCTGGTGGAGGCGACGATGAGCTGTGTGCGTTGAACTCCACGCGGGCGAAGACGCTGGCATAGGGGAACTAGCGGATAGCTACCCATAAAATACCGATATATATTTATATACATATACCGCCGATATATATTTGAAGACACGGCACAGTCTGGAGCGTCCTGTCCAGTTCAATGCTTGAATTCCTCACGAATTGTTTCACTGTATATTTATATGTTCGCAGTTGCCGCAGGCGATAATGAACGGCTGGCCGAGCTAGTTCGCGGTCACCCGGTGCTGTACAACACTCGCTACACGCACTTCAGAGACAAGACGCAGAGGCGTCACGCCTGGCAGGACATCAGTAGGAGGATGCTACGACCAGGTACTTTGATGTTCACAAGCTTCCTCATCATAAGGAGTACATAAGGCACTTGAATCATTTATTATCAATCATGAAATACGAATGACTGATGGAATGATAGCCACATACATTCAAACTTTAAAGACAGAAGGTAATTAATATCCGTCAATCACGCCTCAATCACAGCAGTGACTGTGGCAAAACTGTCAACGATCATCGTATTCAAATCTTTATCAGTACTGGAAGACGTAGCGTTGGAAGGCCTTCCACAAGGTGGACCGATGACCTGGTGCAGGCCGCAGGAATCCGCTGGAGGCGGGAAGTACAGAACCGGTCGAAAAAGCGGTCGAAAAGACTGTAACTAATAAAAAAATGAATATAGTGCTTAAATCAATGTCATAAAAGTTCAAGATTATGAAGTTTATTTTGAATAAAAGTAAGTTTTAAGTGAGTGCGCCGTCAGTTGGGACTGGTAATCTCTAGCTGCCACGGCTTATATTAATTATTTTATTTTTGGATTCTTTAAAATTTATATTTGCTGTGTCTGGACACTTTTAATGTGCGCGTCTTATTATCATTAATTATGTAACTATTAAGTAACAATATAATTTAAAAGGGTGTCCTTGGAGTTTCTTGCCTGTTCTTCTCCATGAGTACCTACTACGCTTTGGAATAGGTAACAAGCTTCATATTTCTGACTGACGGACTCCTTGACCATTCAAAAGTGCCGGAAGGTTTAATTGAAATAAATGCTTTGCGTTTGAGATAAGTAAAAATTGCAATTTTCATTAGATTTCGAAAAATGAGCTACGGTCTAACTAACCCCTGAAGAGTGCACCAGAATTCTAACAATGCTTGAAGACGGGCGCAGTCAGCGTTATACAGCGAGAACTGTTGGTGTGTCGCTATCAACCGTTCAAAGCGCTCCAGCGATTTGAAGAGACTGGACCCAATATTTGCAGACCAGGAATAGGCTGAACAAGGTGCATGACAGTGCGGGAGGATCGATATAATTATGGTTTCAACAGTGTTGAGAAATCCACTTCAAACGCCTCTTGCAAGTCAAACATCACCTGCGTGCTGGAGGGAGCAATCGGATCATGTGTACAGTGAGGCGGCGCACTATGTGGCGATTGAGTCGGTTTCGGGTCATAAATCCATATCTTCCATGTTTTGATAGTTAAAAATCTGTCAACATGACGGGTGTTGAGCGGTTAAACAGCAGATTTTTTTTAGATAATCTATAATAAATATACTTTGTAAATAATATACAGTTTATGGATATAAATAAAAATATTTAATAGTCTTAAAAAACAAAATATGAAATATTGAAAAATGTTCAGAAATTTATGACTATCTTTAAATAATGTGACCTAAAATGTTATAATTAATACAAAATAAACTCTTAAAATTACTGTAATTAATTAAACATTTCAGTGTATTATTCTACTAGCGCCAAAGCTTCATCTATAAGTTCCATAGACTTTTTATTGGTAGGTTTTCTGAAACTTGTTATGTAAGGGTCCGAAGTGTGCAAAAGTGTATGTAGAACATCTTCATTTGTTGGTATTCTAGAGCATTGTCTAGCATGATGAAGTCTAAATCGTTTATAGTCTTTGTTCCTTGATTGCTGAGCATAAAACATAAAATCGTTTTATCAATTCCTCATCCACACCAGTCATTTCAGCACTGCACTGATAATTTTGAAAACAATGTAGTTGTATTACCGTCGTTGCTGTTACCAGTACCTTGCTTAGGTTTATCTATATTTAAACCAAGTTCTTATCTTCTTCTAAATAAAGAAGAATGGCAGAATTATGTCTGGTTTTGTTTTAGCGACCGTAGATATCACAAAAACGAAACAAATTGAATAATTTTTTTATGATTTTTAAATTTTTCACTTTATTTCTTAAAAGCCGGAGTTAATTTATAATATTAAAAGTATATCAATTGCTTCCGATCGAGATACCTACGCGAATTGCTGTCATAGATAGTGGTGTTACACGTACAATCAGTATGAATGTTATTATCTGTATCGATTATTAAACGAACGATCGATTCAACTGATCTAGGTGATTCTAGGGTTGGTTGAATTATTAAAATAATTATTTAAATGCAGTTATTCTATCTCTAATCAACTTGATTTGATATTTATGTAATACTAGCGTTGTTGAGTTATGCGCTTACCAACACATTTTGCGATTCATTTTTATATTATAGATATAATAAAAGTGTCACTGAAACTGAATCACCATATAATATGATGACTAAGTGATATATTTCGTAATGATTAAGAAATTGAAGATTAGTGACACATCTTAACTTTGGTGACAGAAAATTTTGTTCGCTAAAATAATTATGAGTAACTGCTATAATACATACCTTGAAAGTTGGCATAAAATTTTCCCGAACTACATTTGTTGCCCCAAATGAAGTCATTTGAAAGCAATTGTTATATTGTTGGATATGTGTCAAAAAGTGTATAGAATCTGTTCCTATTCCTGAAACCAATGAGTACAATGGTTCTGGTGGTGGATCCAATGGTATCAATTTCACTTTACCATTTGCGCAACACAATCCATTGGCTTCGTTTTTGTATTTTAATGCCTTACAGTGTGAGCAAACCGAGTTCATAGAACCAATAACAACACATTGGTAGTTACTGTAGTCAATTGACACATCGTAACTGAAAGCAGCTCGATTCAAACTTGCGCGATTATTAGTTGAATGTCGCGCTCGCGCTTCACGCGTTTGTGATATCCGAATTCTTTCACGTTCATTTCCGTCGTCACGTTCTTGTGCAGTACGATTAGATCGGTAATTAGCTTGGTTTGTAGCATTTCTGGTTCTTCTACCTAAATTGCTTCGTCTTATAGGAGGCATATCAAATATAAATTATTTTTTCACTAATCACGAACTAAACAAACACTAACTAACTAAACACTCTGCACAAAACACGAATTTGTTTCGTGTATCAGTTGACAAAAGCAAACTCAGTAGATTAGGTAACAGACAACTTTTTTTTTTTTAATTTGATATGATTTGAAGTCAAATCCTTTTAAGCCGTACGAATTGTTTTATTTATTTAAAATTTGTATATTAAAAATAATAAAACACTGTTGGTAACGCGATTTTTGTTTGACTGATGTAATGACGTGGAAACTGATGCATTTTATCTCGCGTGCCGAAACTAATACAAAAGAAACGCGAGTTTCGGAACGCGACATTAAACTCCTCCAACTATGTATTCTGTGCTCCAACGCACACACGCACATTGTTTTGATAGATATGATCTTTGACGTTAGGAACACACCTACATTGCTTAGACAACAGTGAGTGCTTGTAATTTAATATGAACTTTATACCATAGCAATAAAGCTCAAATTGACTACGTTTTAGTTAGAAATCATTTGTATGGGAAAAAGAAAAGGGCTATTTTTAGGGTTTTTCAAGCAATAATTCTAATTTTTCTCGCCGTAAAAACCATCCTTGAACTTCAACGAACATTTTAAAAAAAGATTTGGCCAAATTGGTCCAGGCGTTGTTGAGTTATGCGCTTACCAACACATTTTGCGATTCATTTTTATATTATAGAAGATTACTTTTAAATCCAAAACAAGGAGCATAGGATCGATTTAACGTTGTATCGATTTTACATTGATTTTAATTGCACATCTCTACTTTCATCTTTGACAGTGACTGATTGACAGTTTGATGCTACAGAATTTCTCTGCGTATTCCGTTTCGTTCGTGTTTTGTGTTTATTCGGTTTTCTATTAATACAAACTTCATAATAGAAAAAAATCAATTAGGTTTACTTCATTTGTCCGTAATATCAGTTTTTGTTTGATATCATTTTAATTTATCATTCATAAGTTACCTATAGGTTCGTGTTCACTTTATTCATAACCTAAAAATTCAAACTCCTATATCTTTGTTTTCCGGCTTTTTCGAATTAAAATAGACTCGCTTGTAGATTCTGCTACTAACGCCGAATCTTTAGACATATTTTTTACTACGGGATGCTTCAATTTAATTCCAGACAATTTTAAGTAAGGATTTGCCTTGATTTGATTTGATTTTTTAGATTGTTCTTTGTGTCAGAAATTAACTCACTCTCTTCAGCTAAGACTTGCTTGTATTCACTTTGTCCACTTGAGCCATCACATCCCCACTTAGAATACAGCATTAAATGTGTTATACCAACTTTGTATACACAATCGAATTGTAAAATTCTTGCAATAGTGTGATCCAGCAGATCTTAAAGTTTTACTTTTGCTTTAATATTATTAATTTCTATGCTTGATCTTGGTGGGTAGCACTTTCCTTTAGCTTCCTCAATTGACTTATATATGATGGAAATAATAAGCAATTCTTCGCGAATAAGTAATTCCTCATGTTTTCATACAGTGCCATATTAAGGTGCAACGCTATGAAAATACTGAGAGCTTCATCTTTAGAGTGCGCTGTTAAATGTCCCGGTTCATTTAAAAGATTTTGACGTATTCAATGCTCGTAAAATTTCGACAGTGAATGCTTCTTCTGTTTCTCCTTGAGATCTCAATCCCTGAAGATATGAATTCAGTATAAATCAAGGCCACGTGTTTCAAGCAACTCCTTGTTTTTTCGTCTTTGTGTTCTATAAGAACTGTCTTCGTAGGTTTCAGAAGGCCGTCCTTGCTTCCCCGTCGATGTCGAAGGTTCAGATTCACAAGTAGGATCTTCCAGATTTACAGTGAATATGACGTTCAACCACACGCTATTCTGATTTAAAAAAAATATCCTTGTTTCTGCCAGTGTAGCGTTGACGAAAGTTAGTAATAAGATTTTTTGTACACTTGTGACAATTTTAGCGATGTTTGCCTCGGAAACGTTGATAAAGTTATTCCGTATTTATAACGTGTTAAACCATCAACATAATTCCCGTCACTTTCAACTAAAACAAGACAGGTCGCGTCTGGTACAGTTGAATTCACTCATTGCGAGAAGGTAGTTGGTTAGGTACACTTTTAGTAACGACAATGACGAACGAAAGACAGTAGAATGTAATTATTGAGTATGCAGAGGCCCTATTTTATACAAAATAATTGATTTGAAACGTGTGCAAAATGTGGTAGAGAGAACGAATTATCATTAGGTGGCTATGCTGTTTCCGATATGTTTTATTGATAAGTTATTGTGCGTGTGAACTAAAATATGCTGAGAAATACTCGATACGTTATCTAAACATAAACTGCAACTAAAAAAATATCACAAGTATAACCTATATCAACTAATAAATCAAATAGCATCACCTAGGTACCTATTTATAAGAATTTTTTATTATTTCGTGTTATAATAAGTAGATTATCATAAATATGGTGTGCAATGATGTTACAACTTTTTTTTCTTTTCCTGAATAATAATATTAAATTTCCTGTCAAATAACATCATTTACAGACCTTCGGCAAATTTCGGCAACTGTCAAAACTCTAATTGAAAGTTTCAGATACGTAAAAATTATATGTCATGAAATAAATATGTCTAGTAAATATATAGCATATTTATGCATACCAGACGAAAGTATATATTATAACCTTTCAGGAATGGTATAATATTTGTATAATTTTCATTGCTAGCTCACAAGAAAATAATTCTGAAAAAAATAAAATTAAGATGTTCTTGTGATAATTTTTGAATCATCGAATTTACTCGCAGGATGCTCTTTAATATAAACCAGTACCTGCCACATACATAATTTATGTAAAGTATAGTAGATTAACTTCTTAGCTACGGTTTGAGGTATAACCGGGCGCTCCAAGTAAGAAGCCTATGCCAGAAAAGGCGCAGTATAGGCCCGAAGATGACGGTTTCGTGACGGTGCAAAGGAGGAAGCGCCGATTGCGAGCGAACAAGAACCGCTGCGGCAAAGCTCCAACGGTGCCGAGCGCCGCTAAGCCGAACACACCGGTGTACATCTCCCGCCTACACTACTCTACTAAGGCGGAAGACGTCGTAGAGTACGTGCGCCAGAAGACGAGGTACATGCCGAGGGTGCAGTTACTGGAGTCGCACCGCAACGTCAACTTCAAGGCGTTCGTGGTGCGCGTACCGAATTATTATCTGCCCGTCGTCATGGACTTTTGGCCGCAGGACGTGGTGTTCCGTCGCTTCCGCGGACAAGTACCACAGGATAGCTCAAGGACAAGCTAGTGAAGTGCTAGGTACTAACATAGTTTTAAGCTGTAATTAACACAAGTTTTGTTTTATTTAAATACTTTATATAATGTTAGTTTGTAAGGTATATGTCTCTGGGCCATTGTAGCCTGAAATAAATGTTTTATTATTATTATTATAATACAAGTACCTACGCCGACTTTACAAAATCTATTTATGTCCAGGCTCTCTTAGGCGCCTCCACATATTGCGGCTTCTTGCTGAAGCAGACATGAAGTCATCTAGATTTGCAAATGGCTTAAAACTCGAAAGGCATCATCGAAATTCAAGCCTGAGTTAAGCTGGAGAAACCATGAATTGGACTCTGGTCAAGAGTAATGTTTTCGGACGAGTCGAGGTTTATGCTATACACGCACGATGGGAGGCAAGAATTCTACAGAAGACCACGAGAGCGCTATAACCAAGCTTACATTGAAGAGAAAGTGCCATACGGTGGAGGCTCCATACACGTGTGGGCGCACGTCCCCCGTACAGCTCGGATAGTGTTTGAGTACCTTGCAGATGTCGCTATCACACGCATGGAGTGGCCAACACGCAGCCCAGACTTGAACCCCACCAAGCATGCCCAAATGCGAAATTCCCCTCCAATCACTGATAGAGGAATGGGAGAATATTCCTCAGCGTCGGCTTAGAAATCTGGTGGAAAGCATGCCAAACCGAACAGATGTATTATCAGCTCGTGGTGGCAATACAAAATACTAAAATGTGTAAAAAAATGCATATTTGATATTGTAGCACATTTTTCAAAGTCTAGTGAAAATGCTAATTTTTGTTGAACTGTATTTTTATTCAAAATAAACTTCATAATCTTGAAAGTTCAAGATTTTTTTTTTTTTTTTTTTTTTTTTTTTTTTTTTTTTTTTTTTTTTTTTTTTTTAGATCATGAGATGTATCCATAATATATTTGTAAATAAATAAATTATTATTATTACATAAAACCGAAAAACATTGCAAGTGGTCTATGAGACAAAAAGATTGGGCACATCTGGCTTAAATCAATGTCATATAATGTTTTTCGGTTTTATGTAATAATAATAATTTATTTATTTACAAATATATTATGGATACATCTCATGATCTATCTTAAGCAAAAACAAAATGTACAAAAGTTGCGTATTTAAGATAGAGTAAACGGCGATGTCTGTGCTAGTATTAACTGTGTGACAGACACCGGCCCCATGCTTAGCTAATATTGTATTTAAGATAGAGTATTCTTGAACTTCATTTTTGAGTATTGACTGATGTCTAACTGTAGTGAGATGTAGAAGTAAAAAACAACATAAGACCTACAGGTCGTCGTCCGACCACTGGGGGTCGAAATATACTACTTTAGGTATCATTAATTCAAGCACTATAAAATTTTGTATAATATAGTATTTATTTAATAAAGCTAGCTCCAATATTTTGAAAGTTATTGAGGTTTTTGTTACCGACCGACCCGATTTCTTTGCAGCCCAATATAAAATGCTGTTCGTTGGTTAGCGCATCACTTGAGATCGGCTGGACAGATTTGACTATTTTTATTTTGAAATGGTCGTAATAGGTTGAATTAAGCCTCCCGCAGACAGGCGCGACGCTACTATTGTAGAATATTATCCATGAAATTTTCATAAAAATCGTTCTATTAGGGTCACGTCACGCTGTCGCGTCGCGCCTGTGTGCGGGAGCCTTCAAGTTTATCTGGAAAGAATAATTAGAAAAGATACGCGGCCAATTTGAAAACTCGAGAAAAACTGAAAGTGCTTTTTTTCACGAGACTAGTATGAACTTAATAATTATTGTCCTGCCAAAATGTAAATATTAAAATTTTGACAGGACATCTGTCAGGTCGGCTAGTTGTTAATAGAAGGCAGATACAATCGGTTTACAATTATTTTCAGTAAGTAGTGGTGGTTATAAGTTTTGGTATCTGATATATTTTTGTTTTATTTTAACAGATACAGAATGCATAGCGATATGGAATCTTCTAAAATCCAGATATAGCCAAGCTTTGAGGTTGCGCAAACAGAGGATGGAACAAGGACTCGACGTTAAATTTTCAAAATATGAGAACTTCATGTCATTTGTGAAACCCTTTTTAAAAGTATGTAAAAATGCACCACACACCACGGCAGCCACCGACGAGGCGCCCTCCGAAGGCTCCGTGCCAGTGCCGGAGTGGGTCGGCAGTGACGTCAGCCGCCGCGCACTCGACTGCAGCGCGGCGCCCTCGGCCAGTTCAGTGCGTGTAGGATATGCTCCAGGACTTCTAGCGCAGCCGCAACGGAACACTATCGTTGAGTTATTTCGAAATTTAGGTGAAACTGTAAAGGACTTCCCAAAAAACGTGAAAATTCGTGTAAAAAGTGAAGTTCATAAAGTAGTCAGTGATGCTAGAGAATTCATTTTAAGCAATAATGCTGTAGAGCAACTATTTGTAGTCGAAGATATTGTTATAAAAGAAGAACCCCTATAATTACAATAAACGTACATAAATGAGACTTTTATCTTGTGTTTACTTTCTGCCATAAAAGAGCCCTCAGTCACACGTATTCTGCGGACATAATCAAATGCCTGAGTCATGTCACAAAATATAGCACAGACTGGAGTATTTCATCCATATTTGTCATAATCGGGTGCAAAAACTCATAAACTGCCATATTTATTGTTTTCTTTTTTCTAAATCCTTTTTGTTCGTCACAGAGAATATTGTTCACTTCTAAATAAAAACTAAGTTGATTATAAATATAGTATTCAATCACTTTTGAGAACATCGGGATTAATGCAATTGGCCTGTAGCATTCCATTAGTTACCTGTCTTGTTTTTGAAGTAAAACTTCTTTAGGCACGATTGGCTTGGGGAGTAAGCTGGCGAATGCATGACGAGAGCGTTACGAAAAGTGTGATCGGGCGAGGCGAACGCATATGGATGGAGCTAAAGAAGTTTTACTTCAGTTTTGTGGTCTAACTAAAGAACACTCGTTTTTTTAAGCAGAGGCTATATTACCGATTTTTTTATGCATCTGGAAAAATACCTTCACTTAAACACAAATTAATAATATGACTAAGAGGGTGACTTATTTCATTAGCTACTGTTTTCAGTATTTTTTTACTGATCCCGTCATAACCCACACTATTTGTATTGTTTAAAGCTAGAATGATTTTCGATACGTCATTCGGCAAACTTGGAAAGATAAACATAGAATCCTTTCTGTTCAAAATATTTTTTGTTAGGTACTCTATGCCCTGAATTTATCGAGGGTTGAATTTTGTCAATAAAATAATTATTAAGTAAATGAATTAGAAATATGGTTTGGATCCGAGATAATTTCATTATTAATTCTAATTTTGGGGATATTATTCTTTGGGATATTTCATTTTGATTCGTTTATAATTTGCCAGGTAGTTTTAGATTTATTTATTGATGTTTTTATTTTGTGCTTTCTGTGTTAAATTTATAATTATTTTATATAGTTTTGAGTAATTCTTAAAGTTCGTTTTATTTTGTTGAGTAGGTTTTATTCGATACTGCCACAATAATGTTATTGTCGTTTCTTCGCACTGCACTTTTTAATACCACGTGATACCCATTTTTGTTTATTGTGGACATTAACTGAAATAAGATTTTCGGGGAAACTGATTGTATAGCAAAATGATAATATCTACGAACTCCTTATACGCTACATTTGGGTCCTTGGCTGCATAGACGTCTGAAAAAGTTAGGTTTTGCAGATAGCAGTCTTATTACAAAAATCTAAATAAACCTTGATTTAAACCTGTGCTACGAAGTCCAGGCTTATCTGCAGAACCATGGTCTAAATTTGTCCGTATTACAAAACTTCAAAAAACCGTGGTCTTCTTAGTGCCGTCATTTTGAACCATTGTCTTTGTAACAACCACAGAGTAATACAAATATTATTCGTTCACCATGTTATCATTCTATTGCAACGTTCCGTATGCTCAGATATGAAAACTTTTTGTTAATATGCTAATGATTATTATGATGTTTAGGAGTGTTAAAAATATTGAGAGTGTTAATTTGCATGGAATATTAGTTATTTCGTCGATTGCAGTTTTGTTTAGGTTTAAGCACATGACTTAATGTCGTATTAAGTACTAATAATACATCTAGGTACGTGTAACGAAACGTAAAATTTTCGCGCATTATATGAAACCATAACATTAAACAAAACCATCGCAAGTTGAACAAAGTTCATTTAGCTTTGGAATTTTTAAGTTATCGAAGTTTCTAATAGAACAATTGCCTCTTTGTATAGTATTACCTTCTATAGTAGGTAATTTAATATGATATTGTGATGGACCAACAAAAGAAAAAACGATCTGAGAGTTGGAGTACCTACCGAGGAAAAAGTAAATAAACATAAATTACTTCGATTAACTTGAAATCAGTGTTTAATTGATTCAAATTTAACTTTAATTTATTTGATTGATTCGAACACGATTTATGTTGTGTCGGCGTGGCGTTCCCAACAACTCAGCGGCTTCAATATCCTCAATATCAATTAAATCGACCATGTTAAGATCCATTTTCGGGTAAAAACAACACAACACAATGAAAAAGATGCTATAAAATACAAGGGAAACTTTGACAGATACGATTTAGACCTTAAGTAGTTTGATCGTTTAAACTAGGGGCCGCCGAGGTTTAGCGTTAGACCATGATATGGTCCACGGTTTTTCGAAAAACCACGTTTTGTAATATCATTTTGGTTTAAACCGTAGTTTATAGAGCTTTAAACCGGGGTTTTCAGTTAAACCGCTTTTTGTAATAACACTGATTGATGTTGTCGTTATTGTAGTCACGTCTTCTCTTAGTCCACCGTTTAAAAGTACATACGTTACTAATTGGACATTTCAATAACTGCGCAGTATGGTCAGACAACGCTAACTCCAATACTGTGGCATAACATGACTTTTTAAAATTATGCCCAAAATTGTCTATACATGTCTTGTCATTGTCTCTTAAGACGAGTCGGTTGATGAAGAGCTACGTTTTAAGTTAAAGCTCAATAACAAATGTTCAAATTCTGTTGTTTGTTTATTTCTCTTAAGAACATCTATATTAAAATCACCTAATAAAACAATATTTTTATAATTATTTTTCACTAGAGTCTGTAATATTATTTCTAATTTATTCATACATTCGTTGAAATGTTTCGCATTAGGTACTCTATAGATACAAACACAAACAATGCTATGAGTAACCAGTTCAATGGCACAGCATTCAAAGATACCCGTTGATGACATTTTTGCTATTTTTGGCAACTCTCTCCATTGATGGCCTGACTTCACCAGTATGCATGCACCACCTCTCTTGCTTTCTATTCTACTGAAAGAAGCCGCCAAGCAGTAATTCTTTAAGTTAATGTGTTGGACATAGCCTTCCATCATGAAATGCTCAGTAATGCATAGAACGTCAACGCTTGTTTCTATCTAACAATTCATTCAAGCTGACTGCTAGGGGGTCACATTTCGCCAGCAGGCCTGCAATGTTTTGGTGTTGTGGTGTGGTGGTGATATGTAAATGTTCACTCACGAAAAAAAATGTCATTAGTGGTAGTTCCTTCGTTTTTGTCGATAACATTAATTAACCCTAATAATTAAGTAATGTTTACTTTTAGTCTGTTTATTTTTATATATTGTTCCTTCTAACAACTAGTAGATCTGTTTAGTAATATGTGGATAACGTTGTCAGTAGTGTATTTGCTACCTCTATTATTAAGTTCTAACATATGTTTACCTAATAATACACTGCTGTTTGTTGTCCCTAAATAAACAAACAAATAAATAAACATTTTGTTGTATTCAGCGTAATTATAAGTAATTTCAGCAAATAATTCCCATAAATCGTTAAATATCGTACGTAGTCCAAGATTATTGATAGTCCCTGAGTATTTATATTAAACATGCTGTCGGCATAATATTTCAGATTGAGGTTGCTGTCTAAAAGATATGCATGTCCATGCGTCATTATGTCTAAGTATAAGCGATTATATATGATCAAACGAACTTCAAAGTGAAGTTCGATCATTATTATATGAGTCGCTTCATTCGAAGATATCTTTAACCAGGTAGTCCCCTTCCCTTGCGCTAGCAACTACGCACGTTTATTTAGATTTTTTTTTTTTTTATATAAATTGGTAACACTGTAGGTACCCCACGCGGCCGTGTCGGTCAGTTGTAAGCCTCATTATTTTAGAGATGATTAAATAAGTTATAATTTTTGCAAATCTCTTCAGGGTTCTGGGCGGGTTGGGAAATTATATCTTCGAATGAAGCGACTCATATAATAATGATCGAACTTCACTTTGAAGTTCGTTTGATCATATATTATATTTCGTCGCTTCATTCTTCAGATATCTTTAACCAGGTAGATGTTAAGAGATAATGAGATTTGCAGGTTAAATTGCAAGAATTTTTGAAATGATCATTTATTTACTTTTTAAATACATATTGAAAAATAAATAATGTTCTTCTATGTTGTGATAATAATATGTGTTTGATTTACAATCAATCCCTTACACTAGTTTTCATTATAAGCATACTGATTCTGCAAATTCGGCTTCATTAATTATATTAAGTTTATAAAACTTGGCAAACGTTTGAGAGCGACTGGTCCACCCCGCGGTTCTACGTATTGTGTCAATGCACACCCCTGCCGAGCTTGCAGAAGAAGTTGAGGCGTGTCGTGTACTGTGTGCACTGAATATTGATGTATTGACACCGCTTTCTGATAACACCAATTTTATCCATCGACTTATGGTTTGAGCTGTGGCTGCCTTGTTAGGTTTTTTAATTGTTAGTATTAAGTTATTAATATTTTTATCTCTTAGATTTTTTGTAATAAATATGTAATCTGTGAGTACGGTAGCAGGACAAATGTTTTTATTTTCTACAAAATAGGGCAGAAAAAGTACGGGTTGTTCTCTTCCTGGAGCCGAAGTCTTGATAGTGTCTGTTATCACTACTTTTACTCCGTTTGACGAGATATGTATATTCTCTAGTTTTATTAGGGAAAGAGTTTGGACTCGCTGTGCCGTACATAACGCCAGTAAAATAACTAACTTTTTTGTCAATTGACTTAGGTCTAAATCTCGGTTCGGGTACCATATAGAAACGTGATTAAGTACTAATTGCGGATCCCAGGTGTGTGTATATTTTGGCCTGCTAGGTTTAAGTTTATAGGCTCCCTTTAACAACCGTTTGATGCATTCATCAGAACCAACGTTGTTGCCCAATAGTAACGAGAGTGCGGATCTGTGGGAATTCAAAGATCCATACGAGGCACCTTTGTTAAACTCCGTTGTCAGAAAAGAGATGACCTTTGCTACCGTGCTTAAAAGTATCAATTTTGTTAGTTTTGCAGAACTGCCACCAGAGTTTATATGAGACGCTATATTGTTTTTTGGTATTATCAGAAAGCGATGCTAACATGAGATCTATTGCTTCTACGGGGATGTTACGTCGGAGGAAGGCTTCCCGGAGAGTATCGCTGCAGCCAGTGTAAGACGACTGTGCAGCGGGTGGTGGTGATCCCTGGAGGAGGATAGAAGCAAGTTTTTACTGGGTTCAAAAAATATTATTTCTGAGGAGATTAATTCTGTAACGATAGGAAACCATGGCTGTGATGGCCACCATGGGAATACGAGTATACCACACGCCTCATCGTTTATTATCTTATAAACACTTTTAAGTATTAAAGAGAATGGGGGAAAAGCGTAGAAAAAATTATGTTTCCAATTAATTGTAAACGCATCGACAAAAGACGCGTCTGGGTCAGGAAACCAGGATGCGTACAAATTACATTTTGCATTAATGCGAGATGCGAACAAATCAATTCCAGGTTGACCTAGTTTACAAATGATAGTTTTAAATGCTTGATCTGACAAGCTCCATTCTATATCGGGGTTTATTTTTCTTGATTCAATATCAGCTTCGATGTTTTGTTTGGTATTAATATAGGATGCAAATATCCATATGTTTCGCTTCTCGCACCATTGCCAAATTTTATAAGCAAGATCGTTTAAGTGAGGATATTGTACTCCTCCCATTCTATTAATATAACTCAACGCTGTGTTATTGTCAACTCGTAACAATATGGAACAATTGGATCGTTCTTTCGCAAAGGTTTTTAGTGCTAAGAAACTAGCTAATAACTCTAGGTAATTTATATGATATTGTCTTTCGGTTTCCTTCCATGATCCATGAGCGCGATTACCATCACAAAATGCTCCCTTCCCTGTATTCGAAGCATCGGAAAATATTTTCAATTCGAAATCAGGGGTGTCGACGAAGTTTGTACATGTAAATATATTTTGTGACCACCAATTTAAATCGTTAAGTATGTGTCGTTCTAGGTTTACTTTTGAATTATAATCGTTATGAAACCTATTCAGTAAAAGGTATTTTTGACGCTCTAGGGTTTTGGTATATAACCACCCATATTTGACGGCAGGACACGCTGCAGTGAGAACGCCGATTAACTGAGCGAATTCTCTGATGGTACAGGGAGGTAAACCAATAAACTTTTTAACAAGCTGCGCGATATTACGACGTTTGTCCATAGGTAAGGAAACCGAAAGGTTCGTCGTATTATAGATGAAACCTAAAAATTTGCACTCTTGTTGAGGTATTAATGAGCTCTTTTTATAATTGATCACAAAACCGAGACAAGCTAACACTCGTAAAGTTTCGTTAACATTACCGAGGCACTCAGTATAGGTTTTCCCGATACATAAGATGTCATCTAAGTATATTACTGATTTATGTCCCTTGTATCTAAGGTAGGTCATGACCTCCTTCATAATTTTTGAAAACACTCTAGGAGCAATGGAAAGACCGTAGGGCATGGCGTTAAATTCGTATGTTATAGTTTCAGACATATCATTTTCGAATTGAAAACGTAGGTATTTTTTAAATGATTTTTTAATTGGAACTAGGAGATAGGCTTCTTTAAGATCTATCGTTGCAAGGAAACCATTTTTTGGAATAAGTTTAGAGGCCGTCCTATGATCTTCCATTTTGAAGTGTGATTTTTTGACAAACTGATTAAATGATTTTAGGTTTAAGATGAATCGTTTTTCACCGTTTGACTTAGGTGATAAAAATATGTGAGATATAAACTGGTCTTTTACAGGTTCACAAACGGTAACAGCACCTAGGTCTATAAGTTTGTTAATGGCGAACACCATATCACATTTCTCTTGTTTAGACCAAAATTTTTTGATTGTATTAAGGGGTTGTAGTACTCCATCTGATAAAGGGATATCTACACCTTCACTAATCCATCTGAGAACTGTCTTATTATCGGTGATTTTTGCCCAACAATCAAAATAAAACTTAATTCTGCCTGCATGTACCTGAGTCAATGGCGTCGTGATGGAGCACGTTGCTTGTAGTTGGTCTTCGACTGGCTGGATGCAAGGGGAGCTCGGTAGTTGGTCCGCTTCTGACCCCCTCGCCCCCCTCCCCTGTTCGACTGGAAGCGAGAAGGTCCCGACCAGTTTCCCTGGTAGCTGGACCGGTTAGCTGCTGGTTGTGCTCTAGAGCTGGAACTAGAAGGCTTTAATGCGGGCAAAGTCTTCTTGATTTGTTCCCCTTGTTTTACAATAGCCTTTGAGGCTTTAATTTTTTCTGAAAGGTCGTTACCAAACAGTGTGTTGTCCCGTTCGGAACGATCGAGAAATTGTAAAAATGACTTGTCCAACCCAGGGAGGATAAATCTGACTCTAGCTTCAGTATTTTGGTGATGCAAGTCGGATAAGATTCGGCAACCGTCACTAATGAATTTAATTGCATCTACTTTGCTTTCATTATTTACCAGCAAGTGTAAACCTCTATTGACAGCAGTAATGCCCAGTCCCAGTTGTTGCTGGCTAGCGGTCATTTTCTTGTCCCGAAATCTACCAGATTCCGGTATGGCCGCAGAAACCTCAAGGTTAAGCGTTGGTGCTTGAAGTAACTGACAGTTTTCGGGTATGAGGTAATTTTTCAGAAGTATCTCCCTATTTTCTTTTGTCATACCCTTTTTCAGCAAAGGTAGCCATATTTTTGCAAGATTTTCGTGAATTTTCTCGCCAAACTCCGGTATCTCGTCTGTGATTTCGCCTAATGCCGCCAAAATATTTGGATCCAAGTCTGGATCAGTGGGATTCGTTGTTTCGATGTCAACGCAGGGTGGATTGGTCGCAACTTCTGGGACAGTAATCACATCGCTCGGTGGTGGTTCTGGTGGTGATGTGTCTGGCTCAGAGTCCGCCACAGTGTCCACAGTCTCGGGGTCCCCCGTTTCTCTTGGACCTGGTAACATTTTTTTTTTCATAAGTTATGAGGGTAGTCATAACTTTACACGGCAAAGAATTCGTAAGTACATAAGAACACGTGATTCTAGTTCTTAGAAACCATGTTTGTTCTATTTAGCCATCGTGTTATCATCTCGGATAACCTCCCGGTATAATTAAACCTTCGTGTTGCCATCGCGGACAACCTCCCGGTATTATTGGGTTACTTAGTAAAGTAAATGGTAGGTATTTAGCCATCGTGTTACCATCTCGGGCAACCTCCCGGCGTTTTTTACTATCACTTTTAGAACACCAATGATGAAAAATTGTACTTACTTGAATTTTGTTCCGAATCTGATGACGAAAAACATCTTATTCGACGACAATAAGCCTTCTTTTCTAACCTCCGTATTTTATTCTTGTAATGCTCAATCTTCTCTTCCGCGTTTCTCTTCCGCATACTTGGTACCTAATATACTTTTAACCTACTACTTAGGCATTCGACCTGGTCCGGTATGATATTTTGTGGGACAAAATGGAAGCTGCTCATATACCGGATGAACTTATTACTATCTTTAAGTACTGGTACGGGAACCAGGTGAACCATGTCAAGTGGGCGGGCACATTGTCAGACCCATATAGGTTGGAATGTGGGGTGAGGCAAGGGGGGTTGAGCTCGCCTTCCATTTTTAATTTATATATTAATGGGCTGATCGAGGCACTCAGCAAGCAACATATTGGTTGTTATATTGATGGCGTATGTTTCAATAACATCAGCTACGCGGACGATATGGTGCTGCTGAGTGCCTCGGTCTGCGGACTCAGAAAACTGATGAGTATCTGTGAGGGTTATGCAACTGATCATGGACTTTTGTATAATGTAAAAAAGAGTCAATGTATGGTCTTTCAGGGCGGACAGAGAAAAGTTCATGAAATACCAGCTTTACGACTGAATGGCATACCTTTGGAAAGAGTTGATTCTTTTAAGTACCTAGGCCATTTAGTCACTCCCGATTTGAAGGATGATACAGACATTGAACGGGAACGAAGGGCGCTGTCGGTCAGAGCGAATATGGTGATCCGTAGGTTCGCACGTTGCTCAGTACAGGTTAAAATTACTCTCTTTAGAGCCTACTGTACAACTTTATATACATGTAGCCTATGGACCAACTACACGCAGAGATCGTACGGCGCCCTTCGTGTCCAGTACAACAATGCGTTCAGGATGTTGTTGGGTCTCCCCCGTTACTGCAGCGCCTCGACAATGTTTGCAGAGGCACGCGTAGATTGTTTTTACGCAATGATGCGCAAGAGAGGCACGTCGCTGGTGCGGCGAGTGCGGGGGAGCTCCAACAGCATGCTGGCCGCGCTTTCAGAAAGGCTCGACTGCGCCTACATAAATCATTGCTGCAGGTTGCACATTGGATGCGGGTAATTCATGTTTGTGTTGTCCAATAATTTAAAATTTTTTTTTTTTGCTCAAATAATTTTCCTGATTTGTATTATTCTTATTTTATCAATGTGACTGGTTGTAATAATTAATAATGTGTATATGAGTCTTGGTAACTTGAAATAAATGATTATTTATTTTATTTATTTATTGAGTGTTGAAGACGTCCGTTCGTTGCTGCGCACGAAAAAGGAATGAGGCTTACAACTGACCGACACGGCCGCGTGGGGTACCTACAGTGTTACCAATTTATATAAAAAATAAAAAAAAATCTAAATAAACGTGCGTAGTTGCTAGCGCAAGGGAAGGGGACTACCTGGTTAAAGATATCTGAAGAATGAAGCGACGAAATATTATGTCTAAGTAAAAATCTTAGTTGGTATAAAATATAATGTAATGAATTGGGAGAAGGCGCTGAGATCTGACATACAGGTTTTTACCTAGTTTGGGTTTCAGAGGCTTCATTGCTTTTGTAACTCTAATTTATTTCAATAAAGATTGTATTATTATTATTGAATGTTTCTACTCGACAGTTGAATAAAGAAGCGTTAAAGGGATACTTATATGTAGGCAAACAAATAATAATTATGTTGGTATTTCTTATTTCTTGAACTATACTTCTTAAATGGAAGATAATAATATCATAGTAGTCATTAGTTTTCTTGCCCAAGGAGAATGATACAGCAATCTGCCATAGTATAATTTTTTAATTTGGTAGGTACCCAGTCCATCCAGGAGCTGTTTTGTATTTCCATTTGATTTTAAATAATGAAGTAGTTTGCATTTATGAAATGCGTTGTCAGCAGTTAACGGTACATTGTGTTTATTATTACTACTTAATATGCATATTTTCGGCCTAGTTTTAGCTGTGTGGCTGTTCGGTTCTGTTTTAGACCAAGAGTGATCTTTTCTTGTAACGTCATCAGTTGTCTGAGTAAATTTTGACTTACTATTATTTGTCTGTGACTTCGTTACATTGTTTTACTATTGTTAAGACATCATTTTTCTTTATAAGCCCTTGTTCTTCATTAAGTTTTTTAAATTACTATTTTCAATTTTTAATAATTTTATTTCCTCTTGTGAACTTTTTAATTGTGATTTAAGACTGGCAATCTCGTCGTTTAGTTTTTGTATTTGAGTGTTGCCTTCGTCTTCTGATATGTCAGGCATACTACTTTTAGTGCAATTCAATGTTTGTGAAATACTCGTAACGTTGCTATCCTCGTCCTGTGCTGAACGTGAACGAGTACGAGTACGGAACTTAATATTCTCCAGGAAATTCATAATGAGAAAGTTACAAAAAACTATCACGCCTGGTGAGATTCGGACTTGAACTCCAGTGTTTCTCGATCCGGTCGTCACGCCGCGCCGCTCGGCCGTATGGTATTGGTAATTAGTGTTCAAATTATCGTCTGCAGTGTGACTCAATGATTTATTGAAAGTTCACTAGATCTATGTCACTGATGATCTTCGATCATAAATCCCCTAGATACAACATCTCCTACAAATTCACGCCGAAAAAGTGTCCGACTCGCTTAGTTATAAGTACCTACCTATGCACGTATAGTAGACAAATTCACAATGTATAATGTACTAAGACTATATTAATAAAAATTGAATACGTCTTTATTCCCTACACAAAAGGTTTTATTTGTAATGCACACGTTAGGCGGTTGTGACATTACAAAATGCGATAATCGCGCAAGTCGTAAAATTTTAACGACCGTCGGCCGTAGGTGTACGAATGTACACCTTAAGTCATTCAGAATTAAGTATAATTCAGTTTACGCTGCGTGGGGATCGTAGCCTTGAGTCTTGTAGCAACACGCGCGGGAAAGGGACAACCGCGTAAGCGATTTACTTCAACTATTTTAGAAAGACAATGTTTTTACTTAGTTAGAAGGTAAATTTAGCCACAGATCCATTACATTATGAAATCTTGAATTAATACTTACCGAAAATAAGAAACCCCATCCTTTTTCAAGCTATTTGAAGTATTATTTTTGCACTTTTTCACGGAGCACTTCGGCACGTTGACCTGACGGTGACCGGCGCGCGACTGCGAGCGCAATTGTGCTACAACGCGTTTTTAGCACAATTGATTCATACCGCGCTTGAGGCGTTGTTAGTGTATCTAGGGTATTTATGATCGAAGCTGATGATCATAATTTTATAACTAAAATATTATGTTAACACTGTTTAAAGGATGGTAATAATCGACGTTGGTATAATTGGTCTGCCGAAAGGTGGCGTTGTAGTCGAACAGTTTTAAATAAAAAACGGAACTTTTTGTACGAAATTTTAGAAATCACTACTTATGCCAAAGTGTTATTTTGACAATCGTTGCAGGTGATATTTCCAACATTGAGTCAGAATGTTATAATTAAGTTCACTAAGCACTTACAACGTCCTGATTCCCAATATGCAAGTCACTGTCTGGGTCAACTAAAATCACTGTTAATATAGTTTTAGATGCACAATAATCGTGGATAACACCTTCACAGAGAGATCCTGTGTTCAGTTTCACTTTGTTGGTGAATTCACAGTTCATAGCTGAGTTTTATTATTTTAAAACTTTAATTTAGCAGGAGCACAGTGGAAAGTAATGTTTACGTCGTGTTTTATCTTTTAATCTTTTTATAATTTTTAGCAGTATAAAGGGGAATGCCCATCAGCCACACAAAAAAAATGCTTGAAATGAACAACAGTGAAGTATACGCCAAATTGCACTACAAATCGTAGGGAACGCAATACAATTTCAATAATTATCAAAAAGCTAGGTGGAAGCCTGTTCCAACCATGTTTCTAAAATATAGTAACCTATATTTCAACCTATTGTAGGTATAGTCAACGTCAAGTCATATACTAGTGAATCTGAATACTTACAGCTTGTGGTATTATCCATATCTGTATTTACTATATTGTAGTCTGTGCCTGTATTAAACAACGTACTTCATCATTTAGCACCGTTATGTGATTACGTCTCATCATTGTAATATCAAGATAGCAATTAACACAGTGTACGTTTCTATCCATTTTTAAATGTACACGGGGTACAAGTTCAACACAATAGCAGCGTCGTATGTAACACAGGTGCAGGTCCGTCGTCAACAAGCCGCGTCGTCGTTTAGGCGGTTCCAAAAGTCTGTGTTTAAAAATGGGTAACGTGTGCAGAAGTAAAATCAAAATCCTTAAATTGCCACAGTCGTCGTTAAATATCCTAAAAAGCAATCTGTAGGTATATAACTCAAGTCGCAAACGCAAAACCATGAATCGATCAAGTAATCAATCGAAAAACTGAAATGCAGTAATGTCAAACTGTCAGTAAGGCAAAGGACATATTATGATTCATACAGCCTACGATACGTTTTCCATTTTGAAAATAATTTGATTAATTAATTGACACGCATAATTATATTATTTTAATTAGATTTACGGTATAATTTTAGGTCGAATTATATTAAATTCATGGTTGCTGTGCAATAACTCTATAAAATAGTTCGATAAGGATTATTTGACGATTCCTGTTTGGCTGAATGTCGATTACTCATGTCAAATAAACACTGACCTCCCAACAAAATATACGATCAATGATCACGGCGATAAGGATGTTTTTGGTTTGGACGGTGTAAGCACAGTAAAACGACGTGTGGACACTTTAAAGGTTTATTTTACACAAAAAAAATCAAGTTCTAGTGGACTGTATACAAGGTATAGATATAAGTACATATATGTAGGCACTTATTATGCATAGCTAATGTAGTGGTGCTTTACGCTTAAACATTCCGCCCACCAAAGAGTCTATCTCTTTATTAATATAACAAACGAAACAACAAAACGTATTTCTATGATGTGCGTAAGGCACCTATTTGTAAATGAAAACAAAACCAAACAAATAAAATCAAGCATCATCA
Source organism: Brachylomia viminalis (assembly GCA_937001585.2). Lineage (NCBI taxonomy): Eukaryota > Metazoa > Arthropoda > Insecta > Lepidoptera > Noctuidae > Brachylomia > Brachylomia viminalis. The sequence continues at coordinate 221,604 of OW443307.2, read as the reverse complement.
TAGCATTAAATATTTAAAGTGATAACTTAAAAAATAGAGGTAAGTACTGATAGGTTTACATAACAGGTATAATAAATATATTTATCTGTAGGTAGAACATAATACACAATACAGATAAGCAGGTAAACAAAACAAACTGCCGGCGACAGATCAACCTTGACATTGCTAAACAACTAATCTATTCAATCGTGCAGCTCAACTCAGAACTTAAGGAGCGCAACGATTCCACGAACAATACCAAAGAAAGGACATTTGGGTTGGCCGCATAAATTACTCAAACTGCCAGATCATAATAAAAACTTGGTTGGTACATACGATGTCAAAACGTTATTTTTAAGCATATTATTATACCATGATTTTTACGATATAATTATTATTTGTTTTATACATTAATCTGTCTGTGTAAATACCACGTTTAATATATATCTGTACATCTTTAAATTACCAGTGGTAGTTTATACTGCGGCGGCATCTACTTCGCCAGATTTTTGAGAAGATTGCTAGCAGTGACAATATTACAACTATATATGAACAATACCAAAGAAAGGATCACGGTTGCCAGAGCTGCGCCGAAATGCATCGCGGCGCGCGGCGCTCCAGGCCGCCAGTACGATTGCGCCGCTCCGGTCAAAAATTTGTCATGTGTCAAACGGTGTGAAATAGACTTATCAGTGCATTTTTCAAGGATTCTTTTTGTTCATTTAGTTTTTTTATTATTATTCTTATTACGTAATTTATAAAATTAAATAAATGCTCAGTGGCAGCAGTGATGTGGTTGATAGTGGTAGTGCTTGTCAACCTTCAACATCGCTGAGCATACTGGAGAGATGTCCGCTGTGTACCCAGACACGGTTCTTTAAAGGTAAGCGGGGTCTGAATGTGCATATTGGCAAAGTGCACAGACCACCCAATGCACCCACCTCAGACCCTGTCTCAATAGCTACACCTGCTACACCAGCTACATCCACTTTTGACTCGTTTTGGAAAACACTTTCAAATTTCAAAAACTCTGTTCCTGTTTTGAAACGAGTTCCCCGCGGCGCTAGACCTTTAGTGGCACAACATCTAGCAGGTTGCGTTCGTCTTGCCGCCCGGGAGAACTCGCTAAGTGCTTGGGTACAACTGCTCACCTTCCCTTACAGAATTCTACATGTACAAAAGAATTTGGCAACCAAAAAGACATTAACTGCACAAATTAAAGAAAACTGTAATATTTCGACTCATAATTTAGATTCCAAATTACCGACACAGAAATATAGCTCTTCAAGAGGTATGTCCCATCTGATCGAATCTAAGTTAGGGGAAGGTGACATTAGCGGAGCAGCCAGGATTCTTTTTAGTAATGATGTGGTAGCACCGTGTTCTCCAGAAACAATCACAGCTCTGGAGAGCAAACACCCTGCCCCAGCGGATGGCCTTTCTTTCCCCGACCCCCCTAATCCGGATAATCACTCCCTCACCATTACAGGTCAAGAGTTGGTCACAGCCGTTTCCTCCTTCCGGACCGGCTCCGCTGGCGGCCTCGACGGCCTGAGTCCGCAGCACCTTAAGGACCTTATCTGTTCAGGCGCCGGGGCTGCTGGTGAATTGCTCTTGAAGGAGCTTACGGCTCTGATTAACCTTATGCTCTCCGGCAAGGTGAACGAAGCCGTCATCGACGTTCTGTACGGGGCAAATCTATGCGCCCTGCGTAAGAGGGATGGCGGCATTCGTCCAATTGCTGTGGGAACTACTTACCGTCGTATGGCAGCCAAGATTTGCTGTAAATTTTATGGTGAGGTTGTTTTGAAAAAATTTCAGCCCCTGCAGCTAGGATACGGCTCTAAAGGGGGCTGTGAGGCTGCCGTACACGCCTTGTCGACCTACCTAAATTCTGGCAAAGGAGAGGTCATCCTGAAGGTTGACATAAAGAATGCCTTCAATTCTGTTTATAGGGACACCTTGCTGGCAGAAACTAAAAAGGAAATACCTCAAATCTATAGTTTCCTTTGGCAATGCTACAGACATCCTTCTAAATTAATGTATCGGGACCACCTTTTGGAATCTGCTGTTGGCTGTCAACAAGGTGACCCCCTCGGACCAGTGATCTTTAGTTTAGCCATTCACCCAATTATTCGACAGCTAAATTCCAAATTTAACATTTGGTATCTTGACGATGGAACTTTGGGAGGCGATGTAGAAACCGTTTTAAAAGATCTACAATTCTTAGAAAATGAACTTCATTCCATTGGCCTTGATCTCAACCACTCGAAATGTGAACTTTATATGGCGGACAATACTGACAGACATCTGACACTCCCCCAGTTTAACGCAATAGCTCCAGAAATCAAAATTATTGAAAAAAGCTCTCTTCGTCTTCTTGGGTCTCCTGTCTTCGAGAATTCCTTTCCCGTTTTTATTGAAGAAAAAATACAAAATTTCAAAGACGTTTCGGAATGATTGTTCCAAATTAACATGCATTCGGCCTTAACCCTAATCCGTTATTGCTGTTTCGGCCCTAAATTAACATATTTCCTTCGCGCTTCCCATTTATGGAAGCACACTCACCTTTTAGAAAAAATGGACCAAATTATTCGACATACATTAACTTCGATTTTAAATGTGGCCATGGACGACCGAGCTTGGACACAAGCTACTCTTCCCATTCGTATGGGAGGCCTCGGCGTCCGCAAAATTTCTAGTGTTAGTTTACCGGCTTTCATATCCTCGGTCTACGGCACTAAAAAATTAATCAGGAAAATCCTAACCCCCACACTGATTAATTTTGATGTGCCATGCTTCACCGAGGCTATGCATGCCTGGAGACTCGCTTGTCCGAATTCAGATCAACCTGATAATCCATCTTCCCAGAGAAAGTGGGATGAGCCGCTTTGCAGAGTAGTACAGAACAATTTACTTAACACGTCTGCTACTACTGCGGAGCGTGCGCGCCTGCTTGCTGTGGGTAAGTGGGAGTCGGGTCTTTGGCTTCATGCACTACCGTCGTCGAACATAGGCACTTTGTTAGACGACACTACTTTCCGCCTCGCTGCTTGCCTACGACTAGGAGCTCCTTCTTGTTCTCCCCATCGCTGTCACTGTGGCGAAGTTGTCAACAGCCTTGGACACCATGGCCTGTCTTGCAGCCGAAGTGCGGGCCGCTTAGCTCGGCACGCGAACATAAATGACATCATCCGACGAGCTCTTGTCACCGTCGGCGTTCCAGCTGTATTAGAACCTAATGGTTCTTGGCACGCGACGATGGCAAGAGACCGGACGGCATGTCTTTATTTCCTTGGAAGGTGGGTAGGCCTTTAGTGTGGGACGCAACTTGTGTCGATACTCTTGCGCCATCCCATCTTGCTGACTCGGCGTGCTGTGCAGGCGCTGCTGCTGCGGCTGCGGAAAACCTCAAACGGCGAAAGTATAATAACCTTATCGGCAATTATATTTTCGAGCCGTTTGGGGTTGAAACCCTCGGGCCGTGGGGTCCGAGTGCTCACGGTTTGTTCAACGAAATCTCCAAACGGCTTGTTGACACTTCCCGGGATCCAAGGGCTGGCCTTTACCTTGGCCAGAGGCTTAGCATTGCCATACAACGTGGCAATGCCGCCAGTCTCTTGGGTACTTTACCAGTCGACAGCGATGCAGAGGAATTTTTCGACGCCATATTTTAATTTGTTAATAGTTTTAGTTAGTTTAGGTTATTATATTTTATATTTTTGTTTGGTTAGTTTATATAGTTACAATATATATATAATGTTATATATAATGTTATATATGTTTATAACACACATAGCAACTATGCTATGTGTGTTATTTGTTTTGTATGATATACGCATGACTATATAGAAATGGATGCTATGGATTATTGTTATTAATAGGCAAACAAGGTAGTATGGATGTAGCTTAGATGTACTAAAAAGAAAATTATACGAAATGGATGCTATGGATTATTGTTATTAATAGGCAAACAAGGTAGTATGGATGTAGCTTAGATGTACTAAAAAGAAAATTATACGAAATGGATGCTATGGATTATTGTTATTAATAGGCAAACAAGGTAGTATGGATGTAGCTTAGATGTACTAAAAAGAAAATTATACGAAATGGATGCTATGGATTATTGTTATTAATAGGCAAACAAGGTAGTATGGATGTAGCTTAGATGTACTAAAAAGAAAATTATACGAAATGGATGCTATGGATTATTGTTATTAATAGGCAAACAAGGTAGTATGGATGTAGCTTAGATGTACTAAAAAGAAAATTATACGAAATGGATGCTATGGATTATTGTTATTAATAGGCAAACAAGGTAGTATGGATGTAGCTTAGATGTACTAAAAAGAAAATTATACGAACTGGAAATAAGATACAAATGGGCGTAAGAAGTAGTCCTATTATGCTTACGTTATCAATATTCTGAAGATATTTTTCGGAGTTTATGAGTAATTGTTTATCACCAGATTTCTTACGAAGAAAGATGTTTTCATTTTTATTCCAGCAGAAATCATACGTGTTCTTCTTCGCAAATTCCCGTGTCATATAGAAGAGCTTTTTGGAGCTTGCGGGTAACTGTTCCGCAACTTAGACTGGCTGTCGTTTCCCAGGGATGCCAATTTGTTCAGTGTTAAATTCCAATTTGTGTCCAATTTGTTTTATTGTCCCTCATAGGTAATTAGGTTTTTAATTTCGATTTCTAAGATAGTTATAAAAAAAAAAACTGAATTTAGATCTGGTTGAATATGTACAAATTTAAACTCCGCTATGATGGAGCGTATGTTAGCTGTTGGGGTGGATTTTCCTGGTTGGCGATATATATCTCTGAACTCTGCATCAGCAATAGAAACTCCAAACAAATTCATCATCATCAGCCTACAGCAGTTGGACATAGGCCTCTCCAATTGCATGCCATTTAACTCGATTCTCGGCAACTCTCATCCAGCTGCTACCAGCCACCCTGCGAAGATCGTCGCTCCACCTAGCCTGAGGGCGTCCTACTTTAAGTTTGCCGATTCGCGGTCTCCACTTTTGAACACGTCTACCGCAACGGTCATCGGTTCTACGGCTAATATGGACGGCCCATTGCCACTTCAGCTTGCTTATTCTGTGAGCTATGTCGACCAATTTGGTTCTCAGACGGAGCACCTCATTCCGGATTCTTTCCCTCAGAGAGACTCCAAGCATAGCTCGCTGAACAACCTTGAATTTATGGACCAGGCGTACCGTGGGTGTCCACGTTTCGGCTCCGTAAGTCATAACAAGCAGGACACACTGATCGAAGACTTTAGAAATAATTACTAACTCAGAATAGATCAAAATCAAAGATTATAGGCTTACACTTCTACAAAAATATACTACCAATTGCTTCATGGATATACGCTGGCTGCACTGTTCATTTTTAATTTATGTTCTCGTAGATAGATGGCGCTGAATAGCAAGAAATTAAAATGTATACCAGTTGCCACCCGGTGGTAGGTATTGCGAAAAATGATTACCTACTTTGTTGTTTAAAAAATAAATAATTCTGTTATTACCTACCTACACATAGGTTGTTTGTATTAGATACTCAGAAATTAAACCCACCGTGAATTTACATAGGGTTCTTACAACAATACAACATACTATGGTTTCAGTGTCTTTTATGGAGGATTCATATCATGGGTGTAGATAAAGTCTTGTATGCAACTGTACTTACATAATTATTATTAGGTATTAAAACACTCATGTGATACCATTATAACCCTCGGCTTCGCCTCGTGTAATAAACCCACATTCGAGTTTTAATACCCCTTATTATACACCAGTTGCATAAATAACTATATAAGCACGTGTTAGATTTTTAAAATAGGTAATATTATTATTAAAATTAAATATAAGATTCAAGCAAGTATATGACAAGTATTTATTTTAATAATCAAAGAAAGCTTCATTAACATCAATACCAGAACTTTATTGTCCAAGAAGGTAAATCATAATGTATCAATTTAACAACGAAATAACAAATAAGTAATGATAACAGAAGTATGGGTAATTAATATTACCTACTATTTAGATTTATTATTATTTAAATTCATCACTAATCATTGATATCATTTGTTTATTAACTTCACTTAACATTTTAAGGAAAACACAACATAACTGTAATTAAATGTATTGAATACTTAAAGTAATATTCAATACATTTAATTATTTATTTTATACTTATAATAATATAAGGAACAGGAAAAGTACTTAACTGGCGATCCACTCGGTTCGATGGTTCGACTCAGGAATCAGGTTGCCACACAAGGTTTTTTTTTTTTTGTATTGCATCTCGCAGTTGGCCTTGAGAGGCCGTGACTGCTTAGCCGGTCAATCCTGTGGTGCCTTCGAGCTAACTCAAAGCCTCCAGCCAGGGGGCCGCACAAGGCGTTGGGCTTTCGCTTTTACAGACAGTCACAAACAACCAAACCAACGTCATCGAGCCGTCAGTACAGAGAACACGTGTGCAAAATTGATCAATTAAACTACTCTTTACTTAGTTAAAGCGATATAAATGTATCGAATAAACTGTAATTGTGTTACAAATTAAATATTGTAATAAATAAATAGTGTAGATACAAGTGGTTTTAACAATGATTTTATGATTTAAATGACAAATGAACCAACTTCCGGGATCAAGGAGATCTTAATTTCACTACAATTAAAGGGGACTGCCTAAAACATGCTTGAAATGGACAGAAACTACTAATAGTCCTTAATTCTATTTATAATAAAATATGTATAATTAAATAATTCTCAAGTTTGTAAACCTAGGGTGAAAATATCACGATCACTAAAATATTTAATTTGATATCCATCTAATCCATTTGTTTAAGCGTAAAGCACCACTACATTAGCTATGCATAATAAGTGCCTACATATATGTATGTACTTATATCTATACCTTGTATACAGTCCACTAGAACTTGATTTTTTTTGTGTAAAATAAACCTTTAAAGTGTCCACACGTCGTTTTACTGTGCTTACACCGTCCAAACCAAAAACATCCTTATCGCCGTGATCATATGGTCCTATTTCGAACCGGATCTTGTCGCCTACCTGCGGCTGACGAGCGCGTTGAAGAACAAAAGAAAGCGATAAGGAACACGTTTTTTATTGCAAACAATTTAGTGGACGGATCTGTGACATTTTTTAAAACTTATTTATCAGAACAATTAACTGTACTTACAATATTCAGTGTGTGATCGGATTACGAGTAAAAACTTACTGTAAGTGCTAGTTAACAAGTGCCACGTGCTCGCTACCGCGTAGACATACTTGTGGACATTAAACTTCGAACAAAGATAAAACGTTTAACTAACGAGTTTCATTGTGAGTGAAGCTATACCAACGAGTGTTAAATAAGTTGTGATGGAAGATCTTTTGGTATATCAAATTGAGCTATTGGATAGCCTAAAGAATGCAGAGAAAAACTATAAAAAGACGCCGAAAGATAGGATTAAGAAACCGTACTTGGAAACAAGGTTAGAAATGCTTGAAGAGCTATGGAAAAACTTTAAAGAAGGACACAAGAGCATTATTTTGAGCATCACCAGTGACGACCAAAGAAAAAATTCGTACTTTAAGGAAAAAACATATGAAGTGTTTCAAGAGTTGTACGTGCAATATAAGTCTAGTGTGAAAGAGGCTCTTCAGCAGTTCCAGGATGCAGCACAACAATCTTCATCGCCTTGTACAAATGGAGGTCAAGGGTCATCCTCGTGCTCGGACAGCAACGAAATAAAATTGCCACAAATCAATATACCCACATTCAGCGGCAAATATGAAGAGTGGCAGACATTTTATGACTTATTTACTTCGCTGATTCATAAAAATACTAAATTATCTCCAGTACACAAACTGCATTACTTAAAATGTAGCTTAACGGGAGAAGCAGAAGTCATACTTCGTAACTACACTACGACCAATGCAAATTACGCCGACGCTTGGAACGAGCTAATACTACGCTATGACAACAAAAGATATAATTGTATCTATGGGTCTATGCAACCCGAAATAAATAATTTGATTGATTGATTGATTGAAAGCTATTTTGAGAACGTTTATATCGCAAAAATCTATACATACTGAGTAGGCGAGTTGTATTAGACATCTACTAGACACAAGTTCAACGTGTATAAAGTCGTTAAAAAACTTAAAGGTGGAGACTGATTCATGGGACTTAATCATTACCTATTTAATTGAGTCCAAGCTGGATCCGGAATCAGTAAGGCTATGGGAGCAGCAACTGAGTGCAACAAAGTGTGATATACCCACATGGCATGATTTAAGAAGTTTTCTGGAGGCTAGATTCAGATCTTTAGAAATGACCGAAGCTAACAAGGCGAGAACGTCGCAACCGAAGCCGGCAGCTAAAGCTAAGTCCTTTCATGCGAATGTGACCAAGGAAGGAAAAGAGCGCGACATTAAATGTGTATTATGTGGAGACCAGCATTATATCTATCAATGCAAAACATTCGCCAGTATGACTACTCAAGAAAGACAAGAGAATGTCAAGAAAAACTAACTTTGTTTTAACTGCCTCGCGCCATCACACTCGGTGAATAAGTGTCGACATTCAGCATGCTGCAAACGATGTGGACGTCGGCATCACTCCCTTCTGCACTTCGAGAGAGAGGAAAAAGCTGAGAAGTCCAACGAGGGCACAAACACTGCTGCAGGTACCGCTTGTGAGGCGTCGCTAGGTAAGTCGACTTCGTCATCTAATGCTACACATATTGTGTCTAATTTCTCAAGTGAGCATATGCAAACAAACACTGTGTTATTAGCTACCGCTAAAGTATTAGTTAACAGTAAGAACGGTTGTAGACACATCATTAGGGCCTTGTTAGACCAAGGGTCACAAGCGTCATTTATATCTGAGGCGACTGTTCAGTTTCTTAATTTAACTCGTATATCAGTGAGTGGTTGGGTGTCCGGTGTGGGAGAAGGGCTAACGAAAATTAAACACATGGTTTCACTCGCCGTGAAATCACGCCACAATCCCAATGAGTCAATTAGAGTGAATGCGTATGTACTGCGAACATTAACAACACTGTTACCCACCAGTAACCTTAGATTTCCCGATTGGTTAGAACTTCGAGATCTGGAGTTAGCGGATCCAGGATTCACAACACCAGGTAAAATTGATATTTTACTTGGTGCAGAGGTTTATGGCAACGTACTGTTAGATGGTATTATCAAACACCCTGAGGGCAATTTTGTGGCACAAAATACAATCCTAGGGTGGGTGGTATCTGGCAGGACGACACAAGAAAATGCAACAGCAAGGAAACGCATCACAAACCTACACGCACAGATAAATGACGATGAGTTACTGAAACAATTTTAGAGATGGAACCAAACAACATAAAGAGAAAATTTTCAAAAGAGGAAGAAATGTGTGAAGTATGTTTTGATGCCACGACAGTGAGAGATAAAAACGGACGATTTGTGGTAAGATTACCATTTAAAACCGAAGATCCAGAATGTAAATATGGTGGATTAAGGGAGATAGCCAATAAAAGATTTGAATTTTTAGAGAGAAAGTTGTCAAAAAATCCTAAACTACAAAACGAATACCAAAGGGTAATGGATGAATATACTCGTATAGAATTAAATCACATGGTAGAAGTTAATTCTTCAGAAATTGATAAACCTGCTGTCTATCTTCCTCATCACGCAGTGTTGCGAGAAGACAAGTTAACCACAAAGCTTCGCGTAGTGTTCGACGCTTCTTGCAGGGGTAATAATAACGTGTCATTGAATGATAACTTGTGCGTTGGACCTCAACTTCAGCAAGAGTTGCGACACATTTTAATGCGATGGAGAACACACAGAATTGGTATTACTGCCGATATCGTTAAAATGTACAGAATGGTTCGAGTGGCAGATGCTGATACAGATTATCAGAGATTGTTATGGAGGTCTTCTCCCGACGAGCCTATTAAACACTTCAAACTTGTAAGATTAACGTTTGGCACAGCGTGTGCACCATACCTTGCAGTGAAATCTCTACAAACACTTGCTAAAGAGGAGCAGTCAATTTATCCTACTGCAGCACAAATAACAAAATCTGACTACTACATGGACGATTTACTCACAGGCTGTGAGACAGAAGAACAAGCAGTGAACATATACAACGAGATGAACAGTCTGATGAACTCTGGTGGATTTCAGTTACAAAAATGGAGTAGTAACAGTAAAACTGTTTTACAATACATCGGAAATAATAACTGTGATTATCATGAGTTACCTTTAAAGGTCAACAGTGTCGTTAAGGTACTAGGGGTAAGCTGGAACCGTGAAATGGATTGTTTTGAATACACAGTCAACTTACCGGAGTCTAAACAACCTGTAACTAAAAGAACTATTCTCTCCGAAATAGCTAAGCTATATGATCCCCTAGGTTGGATAGCTCCCGTTGTAGTAGTCGCAAAAATGATCATGCAGAAATTGTGGAAGACAGGATTGGAATGGGATGAGCCTATTGATGGTGTCTTGCTAGCAGAATGGAACCGATATCGAGAGAACTTAGCACACATCAAAGGCCTAAGCATACCACGATGGCTACACTGCAGTAACGCCTCAAGTATTGAGTTGCACGTCTTCGCTGACGCATCACAAGTCGCTTATGGAGCAGTAGTATACATGCGAGTCATAGATGAAGAACGAGTACACGTCAATCTAATAACGTCCAAAACAAAGGTGGCACCAATTGAGAAACAAGTCTCAATTCCAAGATTGGAAATCTGTGCTGCGGCTTTGGCGGCTAAACTAATTTTAGAAACCTCTCAAGTGCTGTGTGTGCCTAAAACCAAGTTATTTGCGTGGACAGATTCCACCATTGTACTTGCTTGGTTGAAGGGTGGACCAAGCAGGTGGAATACCTTTGTAAGCAATCGGGTGTCAGATATACTGAACACTGTAGATTACGACCAATGGGGGCACGTATCTACAGATGTGAACCCAGCTGACTATGCGTCACGGGGCTTACAAGGTTCAGAGTTACTGAGTCATTCACTATGGTGGAGTGGACCAGTTTGGTTGTCTAACCTAAATATGAATATAAATGTTCATAGCTATGAAGATACGCATGAGGAAGAACGCACGAGATCTTTAACCGCTATATACAACACCGAACAAGAATTAATTTGGACAAAATTTTCAAGTCTATCACATATGTTAAGGGTAATCTCATATTGTAGAAGATTTCTTAATTTCAAGTTACCTTTATCTGAACGCGAACACTTTTCTAAGTTTATTGCGCCAAAAGAATTAACAGAAACTTTAAATAAATGTATTAAACAGGTGCAATATATTGAATTTAATGATGATATAGGACAGTTAAAATCTCGTGGTTACGTGTTGAAAAGGAGTAAGCTTCGCAACCTTTGTCCCATTGTAGACAGCAATGGAATTCTAAGAGTTGGCGGACGTATTAAAAAAACAGAAATGGCCTATGATACACAGCATCAAATAATTTTACCCGCTAAGAGTCATCTTACCAGGTTAATAGTTAATGATGCTCATATTAAAACGCTGCATGGCGGTCCTCTAGTTACGTTAAATTATTTGAGGTCTAAATACTGGATCTTACGAGCTAAGGATCTAACGAAGAAATTATACCGCGAGTGTGTTACCTGCATTAGGTATTCTAAAAGGAATACTACGCAACTGATGGGTCAGTTACCTGACGCGAGAGTTAAGGCCGACCGGCCTTTTAAATCATCTGGTGTGGACTACTCAAATGTCCTTTCTTTGGTATTGTTCGTCGAATCGTTGAGCTCCTTAAGTTCTGAGTTGAGCTGCACGATTGCTGACAATTGCGTGCACTGACTGGACAGGTCCACTCAATCTGTGTGGTTCTTTCCTCAAAAGACCATTTCAGACACCGATCTACATAGCCTTCACATGATCTGACCAAGATTCTGTCTGGACTTTAAAAGAGACTGTGACCTCTGAGTTTGTTTCGGCCTTTCTTCTCAGAGTAGTCAGATAGGAAACGCCGGCCTCATCTAGTTTAAAAAAAGAATATGATTGACGTGTAAAAGTGTTTGTAAAAACCTACTTACAGAAATAAAGTCATTTATCATTTACGCAGGTCCCATCAACATACGTTTCTCGCCGGGCAGAGGAGCTAAATCATATAAGGGCTATAGTTGCTTGTTTATCTGTATGGTAACGCGTGCCATACACCTAGAAGCTGTCACCGACATGACTGCTAAGGCATTCATTGCGGCATTCCGACGTTTCACGTCGAGACGAGGTCATTGTCGCGATGTCTACAGTGATAACGGCACTAATTTTGTGGGTGCAGATAAACAGCTGAGGGACATGTTTAACAATGCCAAGTCTTCCATTCCTGGTGAAGTAGCAGAGTTGCTGGTTCTAGAACGTACTACATGGCATTACATACCCCCTCACTCACCCAATTTTGGCGGCCTGTGGGAGGCTGGCATACGCAGCACCAAGAATCATCTTAGGAAAGTCATTGGAGATGCAACACTAACGTATGAGGAGCTAACGACAGTATTAACTCAGATCGAAGCATGTTTAAATTCGCGACCCATAACTGTGCTTAGTGATGACCCCAATGACCCCCTTCCACTCACACCCGGCCACTTTCTGATAGGTGAACCGTTGATAAATTTATGTGATGAAAATTACACAAACTGTAATATTTCTAGTTTAGACAGATGGAGGCTAACTCAAAAAATTGTCAACGATTTTTGGAATAGATGGCACAAAGAATATCTCGTAAATTTGAACCAAAGATATAAATGGAATATAAAACAATCTGAACCAACAATCGATGACATTGTGATTTTAAAGGAAGATAACATTCCTCCTAGTAAATGGATATTGGGCAAAATAATTAAAACTCACGCGGGCCCAGATGGTATTACTCGGGTTGTGACAGTAAAATGTAAAAACGGTGTCTATAAACGACCCGTGAGTAAATTATGTATATTACCTAAAGAATCGAACCCGTATACTTATTCATTAATGTTACGCATTACTCATGTTATGTATTTAAAAAACCGGTCTCGATAACAATGTGTAAATTCACGTTATTGAAGATAGCTAGTGACTCATACTCGAATGTACCTAGCTCAATTAAATCATGTTATCGTATTTTTACTACTTACCATAATATACTTACCTTTTTGATGCAAATGATTGTTAGCTATTTATATAAGTTTAGGTATTTTATGATAAGTATTTACAATGTTTTTGATTAACACAATACTGTTTGGTTATAATTTGACAATTACTTGATTTGTTTAAAATGCTAAAATGGCGCCACCGGATATTAACTGTCAACTGACTATTTGAGTCTGATATAGTGGAGGGATTTAAAACTTACGTGGTAGCGCCATTTTATCAAAACCGTTGTTAGCTATTTATATAAATGTTTTGGTATTTTTATGATAAATATTTACAGTACTTTTGAAATAACACAATATTGTATTTGATCATAATTTGACTATTATTTGATTTATTTAAAATGCTAAAATGGCGCCTCCGGATATTAACTGTCAACTGACTATTTGAGTCTGATAATGTGGAGGGATTAAGAACTTACCTGGTAGCGCCATTTTAGCCAAGGAGTGTTGGTTAAGCTGTGAAAGTGTAAGGACCTGGTAATACCCATGTAAGTACTGAGAATTGTAATAAGATAACTATAAATGTATTGCCGTAATATTTGTGCTTTTATTTTACCCAGTAAAGAAATCATGCTTATCTGTTTAAATGAACAGTCTTATTTCCCTTTCGCTCTGGTTAGTCTTACATGATGTAAACATTCCAGGCTCCATAACTTCCTACCTATACATACATATAACATGGCTAACTAATTAGTATTATCGTACGGTGGGCGGTTAGCAGCGGTGAATGCAATTTTATACTTTACTGTTTCTTTTTACAGACGACGGTAACAGATTAAGCTGAACAAAGCGTCATATGTGGTTGTCGTACGGCTTATTATTGAATAGATATTTTTTTTTTTTTTTTTTTTGTTGATTGGGGTTTTTATTTATTTAACATAAATTTGTTTGCGAAGAAGAACACGTATGATTTCTGCTGGAATAAAAATGAAAACATCTTTCTTCGTAAGAAATCTGGTGATAAACAATTACTCATAAACTCCGAAAAATATCTTCAGAATATTGATAACGTAAGCATAATAGGACTACTTCTTACGCCCATTTGTATCTTATTTCCGTTTCGTATAATTTTCTTTTTAGTACATCTAAGCTACATCCATACTACCTTGTTTGCCTATTAATAACAATAATCCATAGCATCCATTTCGTATAATTTTCTTTTTAGTACATCTAAGCTACATCCATACTACCTTGTTTGCCTATTAATAACAATAATCCATAGCATCCATTTCTATAAAGTCATGCGTATATCATACAAAACAAATAACACACATAGCATAGTTGCTACGAGTATGTGTGTTATACCTACTACAACTACGTATCATTTATTACCCCACCAGATGTTCCACAAACCCATACAATCACGAATACACAAACAAACATAATAAGGTATGTTTCCTGTATAATAACATTGAACTATTCTGCTTAGTTTAGTGTCGGTTTTTATCTCAAATGGCTACTATAAACAATGTTATTGAAGATTTGGAGAATCTTAATCTAGAGAGCGCTTTTAGTTGCAACCCACAAGACTGTACAAAGTTTATTAATGTTTCAGAGAATAACATCAAATTGTTACATATTAATATACGGAGAGATTAACTTTAACGTTTGTTTATGTTATGTTTTGTGATTAACGTGTATTTTAAAAATTCACGAAATTGTTTTATCAAAGTGTACTTCGAGAACCAAGTACATATCAGAATGGCCGTGTTATATAATTTTAATCTTTTTATAATTTTCAGCACTATAATTATAATTGTTTAAGTGAAGTTAAGATCTCCTTGATTCCGGAAGTTGGTTCGGATGTGATTCAAATCATAAAATTATTGTTAAAACCACTTTTACACTATTTATTTATTACAATATTTATTTTATAACACAATTACAGTTTATTCGATACATTTATATCACTTTAATTAAGTAAAGGTTAGTTTAGTTGATCAATTTTGTAGACGTGTTCTTTGTACTGACGGCTCGATGACGTCAGTTGTTTGTGACGGCCTATAAAAGCGAGAGCCCAACGCCTTGGCGGCCCCCTGGCTGGTGGCTTTGAGTTAGCTCGAAGGCACCACAGGATTGACCGGTTAAGCAGTCACGGCCTCTCAAAGCCAACTGCGAGATGCCATACAAAAAATTTAAAAAAAAAGCCTTGGCGGCATTCTGGGTCGAGCCGTCGAACCGAGCGAATCGCCAGTTAACTACTTTTCCTGTTCCTTACATTATTATTATTTGTAAGAAATATATAATTCAATGTGTAACTATGAATATAGTATAGTTGTGCTTTTCTTTGAAATGTTATGTGAAGTTAATTTCTATATCGTTTTCACATTTATAATTACATCATTCAATCGCCAGTAAAGTACTTTTCCTGTTCCTTATATTATTATTAATTGTATGAAATAGATAATTAAATGTATATCTATGAATATAGTATAGTTGTGCTTTTCTTTGAAATGTTATGTGAAGTTAATTTCTATATCGTTCTCACATTTATAATTACAACATGAATGATGTAACCACTTTTTTGTAACAATATTTTGATTTAAAAGAGTGACCATGGAGTTTCTTGCCCGTTCTTCTCCATAGGTACCTACTACGCTTTGGAATGGGTAACTAGCTTCATCTTTCTGACTAACCAACCCCTTGACAATTTAATAATGCCTATAATTGGTTTATTTGAAATAAATGCTTTGAGTTTGAGTTTGAATAAACAAAGGGTGTTAATGAGTAATGATGAAGTTTAAATAATAATAAATCTAAATAGTAATATTAACCATATCTTATTCACTATCTCATCATTATTATTATTTACCATCATTATTTATTTGTAATCTAGTTGTTAGATTGATACATTTTGATTTACCTTCTTCGACAAGAAAGTTCTGGTATCGATGTTAATGAAGCATTACTTGATTAAAATGGTTTATCAAAATAAATACTTGCCATATACTTGTTTGAATCTTATTTTAATTAATAATATTTCTTACTTTGCATCTAACACAAGCATAAGCTTTTGTTGATGCGTCACAAAAGCGGTGTAACTCTACACCGTTTGCTGATACCGTACCGTACCATCTCGGTATTTTAAATTGATTGATACTTTCTAATTCTTCCTTGATTTCGATCCATTCCTTGCTGATTTTATCTGGTACTTGTTCATCCCATTGAAGATTAGGTAACAATGTTTCTGGAAATAAAATCTTCAATTTTGTTGTTACAGGCACGATCCATCCTAATGGGTCGAATATTTTAGACATGTCTGATAGTATGATTCTTTTAGTGATATTGGTGCTTGATGTTTCAATTTTTGATACAAATGTGAAGTTATCATTTGTAGGGTTCCAACGGAGTCCTAGTGTTTTAGTTATTCCTGCTTGATTAAAATTCTTGCTTTCTTGTTTATAATAGACTTGATCTTCTATTTGCAGCAGACGACTATCGTTTGACATCCACTTTCTCAAGTTGAAGCCCCCTAATTTCAGTAGATTCATCAAGTCTTGTTGCAATTGTAGTGCTGATGATAGGGAGCAGGCTCCATGAACTAGATCATCCATATAGAATGATTCTTCGACGATCTTAGCTGCTTCTGGGAATTTATCCCGTTCATCAGTGGCTAACTGTCTCAATGTCATCATAGCAAGAAATGGAGCTGATGTTGTGCCGTACGTTACGGTTGTCAATTGAAATTCTTGTATTTTTTGAGACGGGTTATCTCTCCACACAATTTTTTGTAATGGTTGATCTTCTGGGTGTACCCAAATCTGCCTCAACATTTTTTCTTTAACAGCCGTGAACGCGTACTGATTTTGTCTCCATTTAATGATAAGAGACTGAAGGTCTTGCTGTAAATTGGGCCCGTGTACATTAGGTCATTTAAACTTTGATTTGTTGATGTTTTTGCCGAAGCATTGTAAACAACTCGTAATGCAGTCGTTGCACTATCTTCGCGCAATACGCAATGATGCGGTAGGAAACATTCCAGTGTCTGATTGCAAGGTGAAGGTTTCATGTGACCTAAGGTTTTGTATTGTTTTGTATTCGGTAATGAATGATTTATATGCGTTGAACATAATATTGTTTTTATGTAATTTCTTTTCTAAATGATCGAATTGAGCAACAGCCTTGTTTTTGGACTGTCCTAATTTCTCCTCAAATTGTGGTACGAGTGGTAGTCTCACTTCGTATTTTCCGTCATCCAAACGGCTTGTGGTTGCTTTATAGTATTCAATGCACTCTTGATCTTCTGGTGATAATGATGTATCTTCCGTAATATCTTCCATTGTAGTGACCTACACACTTAAGTAAAATTAAAATCTAATTCTAATTAAATCATTAAAGTAAAACAAAATAAAATATAAATTATATAAGTATTTCTTACATAAAATTAAATATAATTTATATACACATATTTACAACAGAACTTAAAACTAGACTTATTTATGTTCAACATTTAAAATAAAACTGTTTACAATAATAATTAACTTAATGTTCAACAAACAAACAGACAAGTACAAAATATTGTATTAGTAGATAATTACTTATCAGTTGGCCGGCGCGGCTATGACGCGTCTATTGTTCTAGCGACGACCGCTCGCGCTACGTCACGCGAGCCGTGCGCATGAGCGGGACGGCATCATCGTGCGGTGCACTCATGCGCCCGGCCACAATGACTTGCGAATTAGTACGATCACTGCGTGCAATGTTGTCTATCCTAATCTCGCGATCCTAGCTTCGCCGCGCTAACTAATAATCCTTTAAAACCTTCTTGTTTATGTTTAATTGTTTATCCGTGCTGTTCTCTGCTATCTGTATTTCAACCACTCCTTCTTAACTAAGTGGAACTCTTGTGTGTGTGAACTGAAACCTGTGACTGTGAACTAATAAACTTTCATTCTTCTTCTTGTGTACTTGAGACTTATTAATTACTACCTATTCCTACCTATCACACCACCTACGAGACCTACATTGGTGACCCCGTTAAAGAGCACGAAGATGGCTGAGGACAAAGCGCGTACGAGCCAAGATGTGTCGGGAGCGGAAGCATTTCGCGTGGGAGTGCGCATACCGCCGTTCTACCCGGAGAAGCCAAGTCTCTGGTTTAACCAAATGGAGGCGCAGTTCATCCTGGCTAGCATCAAGGCGGACGAGACTAAATTCTACCATGTGATCGGCAACCTAGACCCGCAGTACGCGGCCGAAGTCGAGGATATTATCGGCAACCCTCCACCCACCGGAAAATATGAAAAACTCAAATGTGAGCTCATTAAGCGGCTATCGGCATCGCGTGAGAAGAAGATTAAGCAACTTCTAATGCATGAAGAGCTGGGCGACCGGAAGCCTTCACAGTTTTACCGGCACCTCCTCAACCTAGCTGGTCCAGGTGTACCGGAGGAGTTCCTGAGGACCATTTGGACGAGCCGCTTACCCGCAAGTACACAGGCGATCATAGCTTCGCAGTCCAAGGCTGACCTGGGTGAGCTTGTTGAGCTGGCGGACCGGATCCACGACGTCGTCGGCAACCAGGTGGCATCAACATCTGCCATCACTACAACTGCGTCGTCGGGCACCCCTGGCAATAGCAGGGACTCCGAGATCGCCGCCCTGACCAAGCAGATGGAGAACCTGGCGGAGAAGGTGGAGCGGCTGTCTCGTCCTAGAGGACGTTCCCATAGTCGTACGCGCCGTCGGTCTAGTTCCAACAGGTCACAGTCCAGCTATAGAAAGTTCCCACAGTGCTGGTACCATCAGAATTTCGGGGAACGGGCTAAAAAGTGCGTGAAGCCGTGCGACTACCCTACATCGGGAAATGTGCGGGGCAATCAGTAATGGCGACCGATGATTGTCCGAGTGCTGGTCGCTTATTCGTTACCGATCAAAGGTCGAAGGTGCAGTTTTTGGTCGACATCGGTAGCGACCTCTGCGTCTACCCCCGATCGGCAATTACAAGACGGCTAGAAAAAACAAATTACCAGCTATGTGCGGCAAACGGGACATCGATTACCACGTATGGGTTCATTAGCGTAACTCTGAACCTAGGGTTGCGCCGCGACATCGCTTGGCGATT
Organism: Brachylomia viminalis; assembly: GCA_937001585.2. Classification (NCBI taxonomy): domain Eukaryota; kingdom Metazoa; phylum Arthropoda; class Insecta; order Lepidoptera; family Noctuidae; genus Brachylomia; species Brachylomia viminalis. Next base: position 202,365 of record OW443307.2, on the reverse strand, counting down.
TATCGTCGCCGATGTTACAAGGGCGATAATAGGCGTGGATTTTTTGTCTTTTTATGATCTGATTGTTGATTGCAGGCACCAACGCCTCTTCGACAATCATACAACGCTCCACGCCCCGGCGTCGCGTGTCCGTCGTTCTGATGTCGTCTCTTCGGTGAAAGTAAGTCTTGGTGATTCCGCATACATTCACATACTACGGGAATTCCCTGACATCACCCGCCCACATGGTATACACCGCACTCCGAAACACAATACAGTACATCACATCCGCACTACACCAGGGCCGCCAGTATCCTGTTCACCTCGCAGATTGGCCCCTGACAAATTAAAAATCGCCAGGGAGGAATTCGAGGCAATGTTGCAGTGTGGCACCTGTCGCTTGTCGGAGTCGTCGTGGTCGACGCCTCTCCACCTAGCACCTAAGAAAGACGATGGTTGGCGCCCCTGCGGTGATTACAGGATGTTGAACGCACGAACCATCCCTGACCAATACCCCATCCGGCACATCCAGGACTTCGCTCATAGCCTGTCTGGCTGTACCGTGTTCTCCAAAATAGACCTGGTGAAAGCGTATAATCAGATTCCTGTGCATCCAGACGACATCCCGAAGACTGCGATCACAACGCCGTTCGGCCTTTTCGAATTCCCGTACATGACGTTCGGTCTACGGAATGCCGGACAGACGTTTCAGCGTTTCGTGGACGAAATGCTCAGGGGTCTGGACTTTACGTATGCATATTTGGACGATTTCTTGGTATACTCGAAAGACCAGAAGACCCACGAGCACCACTTGCGCCAGCTTTTTTCCAGGCTCCGAGACTACGGGATGGTCATCAACAGCTCTAAGTGCGTCTTCGGAGTGTCTGAGGTACAGTTTTTGGGCTACCACATCTCAACCAAGGGCACCACACCATTGCCTTCCAAGGTCGAAGCCGTACAAACTTTTCCCGCTCCCAAAACCGTAAGAGAGCTACGGAGATTTCTTGGGATGCTCAATTTTTACCGCAGGTTCATCCCAGGCGCAGCAAACAAAGCCCCCTTGAACGCTCTGCTTACCGGCTCTGTGAAGGGTTCACACCCAGTCAATTTGTCACCCGAGGAGCATAAGGCATTCCAGGACTGCAAGAATAGCCTTTGTCAGGCAGCACTGTTGGCTCATCCTGACTGCGACGCTAAGTTGGCGTTGGTCACGGATGCGTCTGACAAAGCCATGGGCGCGGTCTTGCAGCAACTGAACGCGGGAGCTTGGGAGCCCCTTGCCTTCTTTTCACGGAAGCTGAGCTCGGCACAGGTTAAGTACTCACCTTACGACCGCGAGCTGCTCGCCATTTACGAGAGTGTGAAGTATTTTCGGCACATGTTGGAGGCTCGCGACTTTGTGATTTACACAGACCACAAGCCACTCACATTCGCCTTCCACTCTCGAAAAGAGAATTGTTCTCCACGACAGTTCCGACACCTGGACAGACACCTGGATCTAATAGCCCAGTTTACATCCGACATATTTCTGGGAAGAACAATGTCGTGGCAGACACCCTTTCACGCGCCGAGGAGATTACTCAACCTGTGCCCGCTGAAAGGATCGCTGCAGCACAACTGGAGGACCAAGAGCTGAAACAACTGCTTACCGGGGATAACGCGTTACGCCTTCAACAAGTTAGCGTACCAGGATCGCAGACACAGCCGAACTGTGACGTCAGCACCCCTTTTTTTTTTTTTTTTTTACGGGGGGAAATCCTCTTGGACTACCCTGGGTAAAAGGCGGGAGGGCGTGCCGGACTCTTACCGGCTAAAACCACCCCGGTGTCTCCTCGCACGTGCGCGCGGGGCCGCGGGAATCGAAATTCTTCCGCAGCCCCACACTAGTGCTGGCCCGGTCTGTCCGGGCCTCGTCTCCTGCGCGGGGTAGTGAGGTGTTTAACTACCCCGTGCATCGCCTCAGAGGCGCACGCCGACACCCGCGCGCGCCTTTGCCTCGGGTCCATCAAATAGGGGGCGAGGACTTCCCCAAGTCCCACGCCCCAGGACCCATTCATGGGGGCCGGAAAAGGGCGTTGTCCGCCCTTCTCCTGCGCCCGGTGCGCCTTCTGCGGCCGGGGAAGGGAGTCGAGATCTCCCTCTCCCGTTCCGCAGTTTCCTTCTGCGACATCACGTCCTCGCAGAAGGACACCACCGCGTCCCACGACTCTGCGCTACCGACCATCCTCCGCACTACGGCCGGCAGCGACAGATCGCCTCCTACTTCATTTGTGAGGACACAGCGCTGCTCCTCCCAAGCTACACACTCGGCGAGCGTGTGTTGCGCCGTGTCCTCCCCGCAATGGACGCAATGGTGGCACCGAGCGTCCGGCTCCCTTCCCTGCCTATGCGACACAGGTACTTGCCGAAGCAGCCGTGCCCCGACAGCACCTGCGTCACCCTAAACGACAGGGAGCCGTGCCTTCTCCCGAACCAGTCGTCGAGTACTGGCCGGATCGCCTCGACGGTAGCGAGGCCGGCGGTAGGGCGCAGAAGCCTTAGCCGCCATTCCGCCACCAAGACCTGATGGAGCTCCTCTCGGCGCAGCGCGATCTGCCGCTGCACCGGCCTCGAGCCCCGTGCCCGCTCTTCCTCGCGCCATCGATATAATGACGCGAGTACTTTCGCCTCTAGGTCCCAGGGCGGGGATCCGGCCAGGACGCAAGCCGCCTCGTAGGAAATCGTGCGGTACCCGCGGACGACTCTGACGGCCATCGCCCTCTGCGGTTTACGCAGAATGGCGAGAGTGCCGGCCGTCATGTCCATCGCCCACACAGGGGCCCCATACAGGGCCATGGACCGCACGATTCCCACGTACAACCGCCTACAGGCGGCGCTCGGGCCCCCCAAGTTAGGAAGCAACGTTGAAAGCGCGCCCGCTGCACCCATCAGCTTGGGCGCCAGCCGCCGGAAGTGGGGCCCGAATCCCCATCGGCTGTCGAGCACCAATCCCAGATACTTCATGGTGGACTCGACAGCTATCCGGGCCCCGCTGACCACGATGTGTGAACCCGGCGCCGGCGCACGTCGGGGGCCATGAAACACCATGGCCTCCGACTTGTTTAGGGCCACCTCCAGGCCCAGGCGCCGGATGCGGTTCACCACCTGTGACACCGCAGCCGTGGCTATCAACGTCGCTTCCCTGTGCAGGCTCCCCCGGGCAGCGACAAGCGTGTCGTCCGCATAACACGTCAAGTCGGCGCCCGACGGGAGCTCGCCTCTCAGCACCCAGTCATAGCCGATGTTCCACAGGAGCGGTCCCAAGACCGATCCCTGTGGAACACCGCACGAGATGAGGTGCCGACCGGCACCGTCACGTCCCCGATAAGTGACGCATCTATCCTCCAGATAAGCCCCTACCGTACGGCGGAGGTAGGGAGGCACGCGATGGTATTTCAGTGCCTCCCGAATACAACTCTAGGGTAGGGTGTTGAATGCGTTGGAGATGTCTAAAGACACCGCCAGCACCACCCCACCCTGGGACACCGTCTCCTCCGCCAGGGTCCTCACACGCGCATGATGGCGTCTATGGTGGAGCGCCCCCGACGAAAACCGAATTGGTTGTCGTCCAGGTCCGGCCCCTCCCTGCACAAGTGGCTGACGAGGCGATCTGCGATAATGCGCTCAAAAAGTTTGCCCGCCTCGTCGAGCAGCAGTATGGGCCGATACGCGGACGGCGAGTCCGCTGGGCGCCCCTCCTTCCTGAGCAGGACCAGCCTCCCCTCCTTCCACACACTGGGAAACTGACCCTGCTCGAGACATGCCGTGAAGAGCCCCCTCAGCTGGGGCTCTAGCTCCTTCAGAGCCAGAACGAGAGCTCGACCAGGAACTCCGTCGGGTCCGGGCGCTGTGTTTTTAGCCCGGAGTCGCGACACGGCCGCTCTCGTCTCTGCTTGCGTCACCTCGGTGACATCGGTGCTCTCCTCTTCTGAAGAGTCTGTGGCTGAGGGCGAAGCCATCGCCGGGGGAACGTGTCCCGCTCGCTCAGGGAAGAGGGCCGATACTACCGCCTCTAGCAACTGGGGTTGCATGCTTTGCACCAGTGGAGGCGCCCAGGGACGCAACTTGCCCCGTACCCAACAGTAGGGGCGCCCCCACGGATCCCGATCTAGGGACCCCAGCAGCTCTTCCCTGGCACGCGACTTAGAGTCGCCGATGGCCCGCCACAGAGTCTCCTTGGACGCGCGGTACACCTCATACAGCGCGTCTTCCTCGACGGGATCCCGTCGACGTCGTCTCCGGTATCGTGTGTACTGGCGGCGAGCAGCAACGCACTCAACGCGCAGCCGCGCGATCTCGTCGGTCCACCAGTACACCTGGCGCCTTGCGGACTGTTGGCGGACACGGGGCATGGACGCGTCGCAGATCTGCGTCATCGCCCCGCGAAACCACAGCGCCACCGCTTCGACGTCGACGGGGCCGTCCGTCGTCGACTCCCAAATCCAGGACTGGACTATGGCAGCTTCCTCGAGTAGTTCCTTGTCCATGCGCTTAAGCGCCCAACGCGGGCCGTCGTTAATCGGGGTTGTTGGATGGCGGCCGCTCGCGGTCTGGGCAGAGACGTCGAACCGGATATACCGATGGTCCGACAGCGTCTCCACCCCCACGGCGACACGCCAGTCGCGGACTCGGCTGGCGACAGAGGGGCTAGCGAGCGAGACGTCCACTATCGACCCGCCCCGCTGCCGCACGCACGTGTATTCCGAACCCCGATTCAGGACGACCAGACCAGTCGTCACCGCCCACTCTTCTAGCACCTCGCCCCGAGGGTCAGTGACCGGAGATCCCCACGCCGATGACTTGGCGTTGAGATCCCCGAGCACCAGAACGGGACGAGGGTGATAGCGGCCTACGACGGCGCCCAACTCGAAAAGGAAACCCTCGAAGTCGGCGAGACTCTTGTTGGGGGAGAAATACGCCCCCACAATGACGATGCCGCCCGAGACCGCAGCAGCCCAGCCGCGGCCCCGAGACGGGTCGATCAGAGTCTCGCCAATAATGGCCACCAAACCGTCAGCGCTCCCCAGCCAGTTGTCACGGGCGGGGACGAAGTACGGTTCGGCGACCACAGCCACGTGGATCGACCACTCTGCCATGCTCTGGAGTAAAAGATCCTGAGCTCTGGCACAGTGGTTGATGTTGCCCTGGAGGAAATGGAATTGTGCCATTATTGACATTCCATTCCCTCGGCAACGGTCCTGGGCCGGGAGTCGACCGTGGAGCTACTAGCCTGCGGAGGCGGCGAGGTTTCCCCGGCAGGTTTAGAGCTCTTCTTCTTCTTGGCCTTGCTGGCAGGCGCGCCACAAGCCCCTCCGCCCACTTTGTGTCCCGCTGGCTTCCCTGCAGCCGAACATAAGCTGCAGTTGAGCGCCGCGGAACACTGGGCCGCCTTGTGGCCGGGCTGACCGCAGCGATAACAGAGGTCACTACGGTCAACCTCAGCGGTGCATTTTGCCCGGACGTGCCCCTTCTCCAGGCACCGGAAGCACCGCAAAGCCCGGGGCTGCAGGAGTTTCACCCTCGCTGCAACCCAGCCAACCAGCAGTCTGCCGCTTAAGGCGATCTTGTTCGCCGACGCCACAGGGCACCGAACCCAGACCACGCCGAGTCCGGTGGCGTCGGTGCGTATATCGCCGGCCCGCACCTTGTCCGGCGGACACTCTCCGCTTCGGGCAACGGCCGCCACCACCTCTTCAGAGGTCACGGAGTCGTCCAGACCAGCAATCCGCACTTCTGCGGTTTTCATTGGCCTGGAGACCTGGACGTCCTCAGGGCTGAGGACCTCCCTCATCTTGGCGGCCAGAGCGTCCGCCTTTTCGGCACTGCCGCTCGCAGCACCAGTCACCTCGAACAGCCGCGCACCCGTGGCAGCTTGCCTAAGGGTGACGGACTGAAGACCAAGATCTGATAATTTGATCTTGGCCTTGGCCTCGGCAATGACCGCCTGGTACGTTACGCCGCGCTCCGTAGCACCGGGCTGTAGCGTGAGCGTCACAGCTTCGGAACGTGGAGCACGTATCGCCGGTCCTTTGCGACTGCCATTGGCAGTCCGCCGCGCCGGCTGCGCAACCGCCTTTGCGGTTCGGCCGGGGGCGCGCGCTGTTGCTGAGGCCGCCTTGGCGGCTTTGCGGGCCTTCTTGCGGCCCACGACTGTCGCCCAGGTCTCACCATTAGACCCGACAGTCGTGGGCTGATCGCTCGATGGGGCTCCCTCCACGGGCTTTTTAACACCCTCCGCGGGCTTCCCCTTCCGAGGCGCAGGTCTCGGCGGCTCCTCAGCCCTCCGCCGTGTATCGGCCGCTAGGGGCGGACGGAGGATTTCCGCAGGGAGGCGCCGAGAAATCGCCTCCATACGAGCATTGACCATGCTCCCACACTGAAGCATGCAGAGCCGGACAATGCGCTCGACCTCGTCGTCGGTATGAGCGCTTGCCGGTCTCGGTGCGGGAGCCGGGGCCACTACCGATGCGGCATCAGTGGACGTGCGTCGTTGCTGCTGCTCGCTCAGCGCAGCGACTTGTCGCCGGAGGTCCTCCAAATCATTTCGGAGGCGGCTGTTTTCCTCCTGCAACTTCGCGACCTCGTCTGAGGCCGTCCTGTTGAGGAGGATGCCAACCGCCTCCTTAATGTCCGCGGCAGCTTCCTTCAGACCGCGGGTGAACGTGCCCTTCAGGCTGGCGGAGCACCCCTACGCCAAGACCTTTTGAATCTATTTGAATAACGGAATATCACGTATCTGTGTCGGTTCTACGGTTATTTGTAAGGGTTTACACACATCAATGACCTTTTTGACCAGATCGTTGTTCGTTGGTCGTTGGGAGCAATATTTCGCAGCTCATTATGGGCAGATCTTCGGTGTTCCTGCATATCCTGTATTTGTTTCTCCAGCTTATCTATGTGTTTCCGCTGTTCAGACCTTTCACAATTATCCCAACTACACACAAAGGTAGGTACTTATGCTATTCATGAGGACTGGTACAGAGGGCAGACGAACAACTGGCGGGATTCATAAATATTATGTTAGAGATCAATCTCTATGTATTTCAATTGAACCCTACGTTACCTTGGCGGCGCGGCGGGGCCCGGGGCGCGTGGTGCGGGGTGCGGGACGCGGGGGACAGCTTGCGCTGGCAGCAGATATTATTATCATACCTACGAAAAACATTATATTTTATAAAAACACGATTACAGTTGTACGGGTTACGGATCTTTGTGTCTGCCTACCTATACCTAAGCCTTTTTTTTTTGATGGTTTGAAATCTTTAAATAACTTCTCCCGCTCTGGGCCTAGCGGGAGGGCGTGTCAGACTCTTACGGACTAAAACCCACCCGTGTTCGTTCAGTTGCCTGTGCCAGGGGCCACGGTAACCCTTTCGGACTTCCCACAACCCTGGCAGGCATCGGCCCTAGCGGACCCCGTTTTTGGTGCTGACATCTCTTTGAGGCGCGCGTAGAACACAACGCGCCGTCGACCCGGGCCTGGTCCTTATCGAACGGCGAGCTGCCAATTGGTCGCAGTCCGCAAGCCCGCGTCTAAGGTGGCCGGGAATAGGCTTGTGATTCCCGACGCCCAGGGCGTCTCCTGCGGCGGCTAGGGGCGTGAGGGCGCGAATTTTGACTCTTCGCGAGAGGCTTCCCAAGCCCTCTCGTTCCATACCATGGCCTGGACCAGGGCCGGACGCGAGAGATCGCCACCGCCAATCGCCTCCACAAGGACACGGCGGTGCTCCGACCAAGCAGGGCAGACCTCCACACCTATACCTTATAAGCTGCAGATTGAATTTTGAATCATTCCATTCCTCTGCCTACCCGCTACAATCAGTGTAAAAATCAATCAGTCAATGTTGCAGTGTTCACATCAGTCAAATGCTCGATTATGAAATTTAAAACGTAGGATACTTAACTTGGGGTGCATGTTGAAGAGCCTCCTCGTGGCGCACCCTGGGCAACGTCAGCTCCCATTGCCCACCAGGTTTTGGTGGGCCATGGGGGCTGGCGGCTAATCTTCAACAAACGAGGAAAGGTCATGGTTCCAATCACCGATCATGCTTGATGGTCGGTGAAGGGAACCGGGCTACATAGGGTCAATACGCCCACTCCTCCTCTGCTTTCAGAGGAAGTTGAGTGGGCGTAGACGGAGAAGGGCCGCCGCTGCGGTGCAGGCGCACCAAAGCGGCGCGTGTTTCTCTCCTTGAGGAGTAGTCATCGAGGAGTGAACTTTCGGCGGGTTCGCTGAGTCGGGTTGGCCGGACAGCGAACGGAGGCATGTCTAATGCCGCCGCCGGGGGCTTGGCTTAATTGCCTGGCCCAGAGGAAGGCTACCTCTAAGATAAAAAACCACCCAATCCTAAGCTTCGAAGCGCGGTGAGAGGATGAATGGCTGGAGGGAGTCCAGTCGTTAGCGCTTCCCCTGCAGAGCACCTGCCGCACTCTGCAGTATGTAGGCTTACCGGGCATCTAGGCTCTGCCCGGTGGACATATTTACCTATATTTACTCGTGGGATTAACTATGAAAAATAATATAAAAAAAAACAAAAAGGACGTAGAGAAGGGGAGTGATGCGGGGTCGGAGTCCGACGCCGCATCTGGCGCAAAGGGCTCAAGCCAGAGCTCGGAGCGCGAATTGGAGGGGGCTGCTGGGAGGAACCAAAGGTTCTTCCTGAAGCGCCCCAAATCGGGGGAGGGCCAGGGGTCGTCCTCCGAAGAGTGGACCTCGGGCCCCAAAAAAATCCACTCCAGCCGGCGGGGTGGGGCCCGGGAAAAAGGTTTGGGCAGAGGGCTCGCCACCCAGGAGGAGGCCAAGGAGTTAAGCCGAGCCAGCCCTGCCGAGCCGGCCCAGCGAGCCGCCATGGAGGAGAACCACCCAGGAGTGACCGGCCGCAGGGCGGCCATGTCAGAGTCCTCAGATGGTGAGCCGGTCGCCGCTGGCGGCTCCAACTCGGAGCGAGCGGCCAGGTTTGCGGAGGTCGTGGCAGCCGCGATAAAGGATGTGGCCGTGAAGAGGATTAAGTCCTCTAAAGACAAGGCCATATCTGCGGCCACGGCCTCCATTATAGCGGCAGCGGAGGCCATTCAACCTGGGCCTCCGTCGGACGTAATGTCCGAAATGCGGGCAGAGGTTGCCCGCTTGACAGCCGCCTTGGAGCTTCTCCGGAAGGAGAATGAGGAGCTCCGAGCAGACCTGGCCGGGCTGCGAGCAGCCGGCCCCAGGGAGGTGCCGTAGGAGGGGGCGCAGCAGCATGGGCAGGAACGGCCCGTGCCTGCGGAAGACCGGGTTCTGACCCTGGTGCGGCAGGAGCTGGCTGCCTTCCAGAGTCGGTTTTCCGCCCTGGAGGCCATTGTCTTGCGCCCCCCACTAGCGGCGAGCCAGCCGGCCGCGGGCCGACAGAAGGCGGTCTCTTTTGCCGCCGTCGCAGCTGGCGCGGCCAAACCTCGGGCATCGGGGCAGAGGAAGGCCTTCTCCGTGCCGAAACCCGCGGGGCCGCCCATGCTCAGGGAGGGCGGGGCGGTTACACAGACGGCGAGGGTGCCGGCCCTGGCTGCAGGACGGCCGCCCCCACCTCCTATATCTCCTCCGGCTGGCGCCGAATGGCACGTAGCCGGGAAGAAAAGGAAGGCCGGTAAGGTGGCAAGGGCGGCCAAAAGGAAGGAGAGGCGGCAGCGGCAAAAAGCGCGAAGCGTCGCAGCTAGGCTCCGCGCCCCGAAATCCGCAGCTGTAGTGATTACGCTACAGCCGGAAGCGGAAAAGAAGGGCGTGTCCTACCGCGACGTGCTAGCCAAGGTGGGAAAGGCGGTGAGATCGGCGCCACCGAAGGCATCCGGGTGAGGCTCACGGCGACTGGGGCCCGGATGCTCGAGATCCCCGGTGCGGCCAGCGGCCCGGCCGCTGACGCTCTGGCCGAAAGGCTTAGGGCGTCCTTAAATGCGGACGAGGCCCGAGTGTCCAGGCCCACCAAGTGCGCTGACATGCGCATCCTGGGCCTGGACGACTCGGTGACGGAGGGAGAGGTGGTGGCCGCCGTCGTTAGGACTGGAGGGTGCTCTGCCGAGCAGGTGAGGACAGGCACCATCGGTCCTGACTTCAAGGGGATGCGAGCCGTTACGGTGAGCTGCCCCGTGTCGGCGGCCAAAAAAATAGCCGAGGGCCGTAGGCTACTGGTGGGCTGGGTTTCCGCGCAGGTGAAACTGCTGGAACCCAGACCTCTGAGGTGATTCCGCTGCCAGGTGGGCAACCACGTGGGAGCTAAATGCACCTCGGAGGTGGACCGCAGCCACCACTGCTTCCGCTGTGGTCAGCCCGGTCACAAGGCCGGGTCTTGTAATGCCGCGCCGCACTGCACCGTATGTGCGGCAGCTGGCAAGCCAGCCGATCACCGGATGGGGAGCAAGGCCTGCGCTCCACCCGCCAGAGCCAGGGGCAGGGGCAAGCCCTCCGCCACCGCCGTCACTGCCGCAGCCGCCGCCACTGCCGTTGCCGCTGCCGCCTCGACCGTCGTCGTCGCCGCCGTCACCACTGCGGCGGGGCCCTCACAGAGGGCTCGGGAGGAGGCTGACATGGAGTGCCAATAACGGCCCCATTACGCCTCCTCCAGGCGAACATCAACCACTGCGCCTCTGCTCAGGATCTGTTGCTCCAGAGCATGGCGCAGTGGTCGATTAACATCGCCGTGGTCGCTGAGCCGTACTTTGTCCCGCCCAGGGATGACTGGGTGGAGGACCTGAGCGGCTCAGTGACCCTAATTTCGTCGGCCGCCGCCGGTACTCCGTCCCTCGAGGCAGTCACGAGGGGACGGGGTTGCGTGGCAGCACGGTTCGGGGAGATTGTAGTGGTGGGGGTATACTTCTCCCCGAACCGAACTCTTGCCGAGTTCCACAACTCCCTTGCGGAGTTGAAAGTCGTCGTCGTCGGGTTCCGTTCCCTCCCCGTGCTCGTCCTCGGGGATTTCAATGCCAAGAATGTGGCTTGGGGTTCCCGGTATACGGACACACGGGGCAGGATGGTGGAGGACTGGGCTCTGGAGACAGGCCTGGTCGTCCTAAATCGGGGTACTGTCCCCACGTGTGTGCGGATGCGGGGTGAGTCTGTGGTGGACATCTCGTTTGCCAGCCCCGCTCTGTCACAGCGTGTCATTGACTGGCGCGTCATGGAGGACGTGGAGACCTACTCCGACCACCGGTATATCCGGTTCGACGTCTCCGCCCAGACCTCTAGCGCGCTGGTCCGACAGGCCCCGAGTGGTCCGCGGTGGGCGCTGAAGCTGCTGGACGGGGAGCTCCTCCTGGAAGCCTCGATCGTGCAGGCCTGGGTGTCATCACCGGACAGGCCTGCTGACATCAACGTCGAGGCGGAGTGGTTCCGGGAGGCCATGTCCGAAATATGTGACGTGGCAATGCCCCGGGCCCAGCCCGGACGCGCTCAGCGCCAGGTGTGCTGGTGGTCGCCAGAGTTGACGACTTTACGCAGTGCGTGCGTCGGTGCGCGACGCCGGTACACCAGGCACCGCAGGCTCCGTATTCGCCGTCCGGATACGGAAGCCATTCAGACGGAGCTGTACGAGGGGTACAGAACGGCGAAGACCGCCCTCCAAGCGGAGATCCGGCGGGCCAAGGGACTGGCCCGCGAGGAGTCGCTGGAGACTCTGAACAGGGACCCGTGGGGACGCCCCTACAAATTGGTGCGTGAGAAGCTCCGCCCATGGGCTCCCCCGCTGACGCAGAGTCTCCGGCCCCAGCTCGTGGAGGACGTGGTGAGCACTCTGTTCCCTTCTAGAGGGGACCATATCTCCCCGCCCATGGCTCCGCCTACTGCGGTGCTGAATGCGGACCACACCGCCGACGACGACGACGATGCTCCGGAGGTGACCGAGGTAGAGCTGCGAGTGGCGGTACGTAGGCTGAGTGCTAAAAATACCGCCCCAGGACCCGACGGCTTACCTGGGAAAGCCTGGGTCCTGGCCTCGGAGGCTCTCGGGCCTCGACTAAGGGGGCTCCTAAGCGCATGCATGGAGAGGGGCCAGTTCCCACTTCGTTGGAAGACGGGGAAACTGGTCCTCATCAAGAAGCCGGGGCGCCCAGCGGACTCTCCGTCCGCTTACCGGCCCATCGTGCTGCTCGACGAGGTGGGCAAGCTCTTTGAGAGAGTCATTGCAGACCGCCTCGTCGGGCGGCTGCACAGTGGTTCCGCGCCCTAAGAGAGGCGGTCATAGGGTTTCGCGAAGGTAATGACTGTCGTTATCAATACTAATTATTATTATTATGCTTTTTTGTAATACTTTACGTTATAATAAAATGAAAATAACCGAATTAATGTTAAAAAAAAACTTATTTTATTCGAAAAAATAATGCGTATATTATACTTGACGAGATACTAAAATACAAGAAAAGAATTGCAACTTAATAACTAATAAACTTAAATATTTACATTTTTATAGTAAATATAAAGTAAATACCTAATTATTACATAACTAAAAACACAGAAATCGACAAAAAATATATTTACAGTTACATAATAGGAGCTTTATCTAAAATAATGTAAATCTAGTGTTTATTATATAACAATATACATTTTATGCTATACCGACAACAAATTCAACACCTCTTTAGATAGAATAGACTTCTTCTTCCGTGGTAACCTTCTTAAGCCAGAAATATAAGGATCCGAATTAAGAAGAAGTCTATGTATCAAGTCGGTGTTTGTGACAACCCGGGACATTTTCCTCGTGTTGTCACGCCTAAACTGTTTAACTAACTTATTGCAAGATTCAGCGGCCTCTTCCGAAAGCTCACCTATTGACAATAATGCGTGGTCAATTACTTCCGAACCATGAATGAGGACCTTATGTACAGACGAGGGCAGGTTATACCATGGATAGGTAGCAACAAGCTTACGTGCTGTGTCTAGAGCATACTCTTTAAAAGCCGCGTTATTAATTTTGTATCCCGACGAAAGACACTGCAACAGATTATGACATCTGTCAATAAGTTCTTTGTCTAATCCGGTTATTTCCGCTGAAATTGCTGAATTAGAAAAAAACCTTCTGGCAGTGTTTCCATCGTTGGATGTGCCACTTCCTCCACTTCGCGGTTTGTCGACTATTAGACCAAGTTGCTGCCTAAACTGTTGCTGGACATGTTGTTTTTTCTGTGCAAGAAGAGCTTTATCGTCTGATGAACGCGCCTGCCATTTTTTGAAATCTAATCTATAGGAAACGTGAATAAAATATTCAAAGAATCGGATATGCGAGTGAAGAGGAGATAGTCCAAATTGATATTTACTACTGTCTACAGTTTGGCTACGCGATTTATCTATATCATTCATGTCTTTTGGAGTTAAACCGCAAATATAGCACCTACTACAAGATGTATTACTCAGGGCACTGCACACTTTACCATCAACCATGGTTAATTGTAAAGAATGCCGCACCTTTATTTCACATCCGTTGTGAATGAAAGAAGATGGCTGTAAACTGTCAATTTTAGTCTTAAAATAAGCTTCTTCTTGCACAGAAAGGTCTTTCGATTCTTTGGCAAATTGAAATCGAATAGGCCTACAATACCTGGTGGAGGAAGGGCGCGGGTTTTTCCAAACTATTTGGTCTGGGTCGGAAGTGTTTGACTTACAAACTAATTGGAGAGGACAATATGAAGTAAGAAACATACTGCCATCATCCTCGATACCAGAATCTCCAAAACACTGTTTATATTCGCTGTGCCCCGTACTCCCATCGAAACCCCATTTTCCAATCAAAACAAATTCTTTGTTAAGGTCAATATTATTCAAAACGTTTTTTTGGGATTCTAGTATCCGGCATGCAGTATGATCCAACAATGATTGTAATTCTACTTCAGCAGATGATTCCGTGATAAACTCTTGCGATGGATAACACCGCTTCTTAGCTTCCAACACTTTTGGATAAGATGGTAATGCATTCGGTGATTTTGCATTAATGAAGTCTTTTACCATAAGATACTGATGTTTAGTCAATTTAGTCTCATTTATGAGAGACAAGACTTCATCAGTGTTGAAATTTAAAGAAGCGGCGTTAGATGATCGACTTGAATCATCCAACAAATAATTTATCGCGGAACTGTCTACTTGACTTAACTGTGCAAGCCTGCGGCGTTTTGATCGCTTGCTACACTCCTCGAAGTCCTTCCTGTGCTGATGCTGTTGAGTGCTCGTCAAAGCCTCTGCAACTGGCCGTTGAGTGTCGTGGCTCCCTGCTGCTGCACAATTTGGCAGAACGCAAACTTCAATTTCGTTCAGCCAGTCTCCGTACTTAGAGATCATGCGAGAATGCTTGCGAGAGACTTGCTTCCAAATAGTCACAAATCTTGTACAAAGATTAGTAACTCTTTTTTCTAAGTCATCAGCAATAAAATTCTCAACATCAGGCAGCAACTGTATCAGGGCTTGAAAAACTTGACGCCACCGTTCCAGTTCGGATTTGCTGTCCTTAATAGACAGCCAAGTATCTAGTACAAGCATTCTTTTGAAAGAACACTCAATACTAGTACCTAAAACAAAACAAAAAACAGTTAAATGCGCATCAAAAACAATACATATTTCGTAGCAAGTGCTACGCGCCCAGGCGCTCGACGTAGACCCTGGCTGCACCTTACAGCTGCAGCATGCTGCAAATACATTTTTAAAAATCTAGTAGTAGAGATTTTAAGCGACATTTTCATATATAATTGAATGGCACAAGTAGATACAAACATAAGTAAAAGCTTCAACATAAAAAAAAATACAGAAATAAATACGTAAGTGATGCTGCAGCGTAGCACTCTATTTAAAAAAAAATGGTGGATTGAAAATGCAAAATAGTAAAGTAAGTTAATAATACATACCTGTAACTTGAATGTCCATTGTAAAATAACAGGTCACAAACAAGTCGGAACTTGAAAACACGCGTCGCGTCTTAGACTAATTAGCGCTTGGTGATAACACGGTTGATGACAAATTAGATGTGTTCACTTCTGATGCCGAAAACGGAATGTTGCGAACAATAGATTGCAAAACCTTTTATAGCCTCAGGTAGTATGACAACTAGTGGGTAATTGAACCAGATATCATGGCTTAGCTCAATCATTGCCATCGGAGGCTTATGACCTTCTACGTGACCACTGTGGGCTGGTGCGGGTAGGGCCGGATTTGGCGGAGAGCCAGTTTGGCTTCCGCAGGGGGCGCTCTACGGTGGACGCCATCATGCGCGTGCGGGCCCTCACGACGGGGTATGCTGTGGCCCGGGGTGGGGTCGTCTTGGCGGTGTCTCTAGACATCGCCAATGCCTTCAATACCCTGCCCTGGAGTTGCATCAGGGAGGCACTCCGGTATCACCGGATGCCGACCTACCTCTGTCGTGTGGTCGAGGCCTATTTGACGGACAGGGCCGTCATCTACCCCGGTCACCAGGGAGTATGGAACCGGCAAGAGATGTCGTGCGGTGTCCCACAGGGATCGGTCCTGGGGCCGCATCTGTGGGATATCGGCTACGACTGGGTGCTGCGCGCCGACCTCCCCAGCGGCGTCAGCGTGGTTTGTTACGCTGACGACACGCTAGTCCTGGCGCAGGGGAGGTTGCACCAGGCGGCGGCCGAACTAGCGACACGCGGGGTTGCGACAATCGTCGAGAGGATCCGGCAATTGGGACTCGAGGTGGCCCTGCACAAGTCCGAGGCCATGTGTTTTCATGGTCCTCGGAACACGCCACCGTCGGGTTCCCAAATAACGGTATGAGGGGTTCACATCGGCGTCGAGTCGACGATGAAGTACCTGGGACTCGTCCTCGACAGCCGGTGGAACTTCGTGGAGCATTTCCGACGTTTGGCTCTTAGACTGGAAAGGGCCGGGGCTGCCTTAAAGCGGCTCCTGCCCAATCTAGGGGGGCCAAACGCCTCCTGCCGGAGGCTCTACGCGGGGGTCGTGCGGTCCATGGCCCTTTACGGGGCACCGGTGTGGGCGCGTTCCTTGAGGCGGCGGCCAGCCCGCTGGTTGAACGCGCCCCAAAGGGTCATGGCTATCCGGCTGGTCCGGGGATACCGTACGGTCTCCGGTGAGGCGGCGAGCCTCCTTGCCGGATTACCGCCATGGGATCTGGAGGCAAAAGTCCTCGCGCACGTTTGGGAGTGGCGCGAGGAGGCGAAACGCCGGGGCGTAGCTCCGCTGCCGCGAGAAATCACGGTACAGCGGACAGAGCTCCGGCGGGATCTCAGGGTGGCATGGAGAGTGCGATTGTCGCAACCCAGCGCTGGGCACGCCACAATTGCGGCGATAAGTCCCCTCTATGAGGAGTGGCTAGAGAGGCGCCACGGC
Organism: Brachylomia viminalis; assembly: GCA_937001585.2. Classification (NCBI taxonomy): domain Eukaryota; kingdom Metazoa; phylum Arthropoda; class Insecta; order Lepidoptera; family Noctuidae; genus Brachylomia; species Brachylomia viminalis. Next base: position 186,032 of record OW443307.2, on the reverse strand, counting down.
GTCCTCACCTTCCGCCTGACGCAGGTCCTCACCGGACACGGTTGTTTCGGAAGGTTCCTGTTCCGGATAAGGCGGGAGGAAACGCCCGGGTGTCACCATTGTGTGGATCGCCCGGAGGACACGGTGGAGCATACGGTGGAGGTCTGCCCGGCTTGGGCGGAGCACCGCCGTGTCCTCGTGGAGGCGATTGGCGGTGGCGATCTCTCGCGTCCGGCCTTGGTCCAGGCCATGGTACGGAGCGAGAGGGCTTGGGAAGCCGTCACCTCCTTCTGCGAAGCAGTAATGTTCGCGAAGGAGGAGGCGGAACGCGTGAGGGAGAGGCAAAGTTTGCGCCCTCACGCCCCTAGCCGCCGCAGGAGACGCCCTGGGCGTCGGGAATCGCAGGCCGATTCCCGGCCACCGTAGGCGCGGGCTTGCGAACGGCGAGCCATGGGCAGCTCGCCGTTCGATAAGGACCAGGCCCGGGTCGACGGCGCGTTGTGTTCCACGCGCGCCTCAAAGAGATGTCAGCACCAATGACGGGGTTTGCTAGGACCGATGCCTGCTAGGGTTGCGGAAAAGTCCAAGAGGGTTACCGTGGCCCCTGGCACAGGCAACTGAAGGAACACGGGTGGGTTTTAGTCAGTAAGAGTCTGACACGCCCTCCTGCTCTGCCCAGAGCGGGAGAAGTTATTTGATGATATCCCACCCACAAAAAAAAAAAAAAAAAAAGGATACTTAACTTACCCTTTGATAGGTACTGATACATATCTTTATATTTATATATTTACTATTCTATATCGCAAACATCCACTTTGTTATACACATTCAGACACACCCTCATCACTAACAAACTATCTTAATTCATACACCCACACAAAGACACCATATCACACATACCTACACATACTTGGTTATCTACAAAGATATATAAATATTATAATACGTCATTGGTTATCTACTGTTATTTTTTTGTTTTGTATTAGCATTACTTTTATTTTGTGAGTTCGTTTATATTGTATTATTCCTTTTCTAGTACCTAGCCTATGAGTAGATTATATGAAATTAAGAAATTTATTGTAATACATAATACATGTAATAAAGGTAAACGGAACGAAGGAACCTGGATCTTACGACACAGGGAATCCTAGTGTGAGTTCCAGGAATCAACGCATTCGAATGTATTTTTCTTGAACAATAAATTATTCTAATCTATACTTATATAGGTACACAGCACACTACACCACCACACCTATATGTATATATGTATATGCACTTTTTTGCCTTGGCTGGAAGCTATATCTTATTAAGGCACCACAGGAAAGATCGTATAAGCAGTCGAGCACCTCTAAAGGTCTCTGCACACAGCGGGCGCGGCGCGGCGGGACGGGACGGCGACGCGACACTGAGCAGTTGTAATGTACTAGATATTACGGACGACGCCACACAGAGAGACGGTTACCGTCGCGTCGAGCGGGACGGCTCTGTGTGGCGTCGTCCGTAATATCTAGTACATTACAACTGCTCATTGTCGCGTCGCCGTCCCGTCCCACCGCGCCGCGACCGCTGTGTGCAGAGACCTTAAAGGGTGACTTACGAGATGCCCAATAGCACGGTCGTCTATACACGCCACACGGCGGCGCGGCGCCGCGCGGCCGCTGTACTTTAACCGCATTGTTACTGCCTACGTCAACGTGCATCCTACTGTGAATACCTACCACCAATAAAGTATTAGAAATGCCTGAGTGTTTGCGCACTGGGGCACTGCAACCAAACATATCGAATCTGAATTCGAGTTCCATCCGAAATGGGTGGGGTTAAAAACAAAAGCGTGTCATGGGCGGCAGCACTGTTTGCCGCCATTGTTGTGTATGTGTTCATTGTTGTGTCAATCACAAATTAAACGAGAATTAGATTCAAATTTTCATGCGGCTGGGAGTGCAGCACAGTTAAAAGACGAGCTAAGGACGAGAAAAGCATCATCCACTAGTAAAAAAGCAGTTTTGTTGAAATATCATTAAACGTTTTAGAATTTCTAGGTTATTTTGTGTTTCTTTCTCTGTGACGACACTAATCGGAGTTGAAAATAAACTCTAGAATTATTCCTGACTGAAAAACTTCAGATATGTTAATGCTAGCACTGATCCGATATGATTATAAACACACACGCCTTTACTTTATTTTACAAAATATACCACAACAAGTGCCTGTATGTAGGCAATGAAAACAAACTTAGTTCTCTTGGGAGCATCACCTGTATACGAATTTCTTCATTAAAAGCTTTCAGGTTTAAAAATGATAGCATAAATAGTCTCGACGAAATATCGAGTTTCCTATTTTTTTCGAGCTTTAACCCACAGTTTTTGTCTTTTTAACATCTTTAGCCGTACTTTTGAAATCAACAGTTGCGCACCCGTATAGGCAAATTAAGTCGCATGTTTACAAAAAAAAATATGGATAGTGACAGCTAGCTGTCATAATCTTGGACTAATGATAGTAGCGACATCTGAAGTGAGCAAGTGGAAGCTTTTATCGCCATTGGAACAAAGGTGGCTTTGATTTAAAGAAACAGAAAAAAATTACAAATTATAAAGCTAGTGAACCAAAAATCATCGACTCTAAACTTGGACACGGAAGTATCAGATTTTTTTATTTCAAACGTCATCAATTATTTCATAATCATCTTCCTGCCTTTATCTGGTGTCCCATGTCACTTAGGGTCGGCTCATCAAGTTGTTCTCCTTCCATTTTATCTCAAACGTCTAAAATAAAAAAGTATCAGAATGATAAAATGCATGAGTTTAAAACACCTCACGATATAAAACACTTTTGGTTTTGCCCTGCATTCCGAATTAGACCATGATCGCTCACAGCGATCACATCGATATTTTACGTTCCGTATTAGATTATCATGATTATGACAGTTTAGAACTGTCATCAATTCCGATCGCTCGTGAAAGCACTCACAGTGGTCGCTCAACGTCAACCTCAAACCTTGCACAAAGAAGACCGATTGGATATTCTTCTTCAATTTGTTGGATTACTCTATCGACTCTGATAACTCAGATTTTGAGTTTGAGAACGACAATTCGTCCAGGGATGAAACGGATATCGAAGTGCTTATATTAGCGTATTTACATGCTCCCGGCAAAGATTTACCCCGAAATAATACCATGTTAATATTCATTTATTTATTGTTTGTCACAGGTGAAAATATCGTTCTTACTCTTAGCATTATTGTATCACTGTAACCTATCCATGGGGTGTACCATATTTATAATGTATGCCAATATTATTGGCTACGTTAAGAACAGTTAATAAAAATACAATTACACTCTTAATTGTTACCAAGAATTACAAATAACATAGATGCAAAACATAATGCGCATGAGTTTAAAACTCATTTCAGGTATTCTGTTACGTGTTGGATTTTACAGCATAATTTCGAAAATTCCGCTTTTGTTTACCATCATTTTTGACAGCGCTCACGGTGATAATAATTTAGGGCATGGTCGGCGTTATCGCAAGATGCCGCATGTCATGACGTCATATATGACGATTCACCGGACATCATTATCGCGCTCACGCTAATTCGGCACGCCCGTTAGCACGCTCAAATCGATTACAGCCACAGACTACAATATATTATAGGATAATTACAGCGTAACTCGGAACGCTCCCCGAGGGAGCGTTCCGAGTCAGACTGACAGCTAACCTCTCAATTCATTTATTTATCTGTCATAAGTCATAACGTTTTAACTATAACCTCACCTCACTCAAGATGGTATGAGTTTTATCAAATCTTCGTTATCAATACCTATCATAGAAGTAAATCTGTAAATAAAGTTCCAGACGCAACAGATTTAGAAAGACATTGATTATTGAAACTTTTTAAAGACTTTTGTAATTGTTTTCTTATTTAAGATTTTGATGAGCTCACGATTTTTTTATTTGGAGTTAACGTGAGTAACGTTCGTACAATATTCCGTAATTAATAAGCTCAAGAGACCACCAAAACCTAAAAGGTAATCAGTGTGGTGTACATTTTTGTATTCAGGTGTAGTGTGGAGTTGAACCGGCTGTCAGTGCGCAGTGCCATTGAAGAAGCGGCAAAAAGTGTGTTCGGGGAGTGCGGCGCCGGCTCTCTGTGTGTGGACGTGCTGGTGGTGGGCGAAGGTCGCGCGCTCGTGCGAGTGCGCGCGAGCCAGCTGCGCCGCGTGCGAGCCGCGCTGGTGCTGAGCGGCGCCGAGCTGCGCGTCGCCCGGCACGCACCTGCGCTGCAGGCGCTCCTCTGATACTCTCACTAGCCACGCGCAGTAAGATCACCTACTTGACGCCACCATCGTGTTATACAGTCCATCTGAATGGAGATGAGTATCCACCTTACCTGGTAGTTTACTTGGTAAGGTTGGTATCTTTGTCTGTCCACTGACTGTATCTATTTCCTATGTTTTATGTTTTGGTTTCCGCACTTAGTCCTTCAGGTTGACCATTGTGAGTGGGCCATGGTGGCTGTTGGTGGTTGGTTATTCCAATTAGCCCACCTCCATCCAGAAGTAGATTTCGTGTCCTGGTCTGTTAAGAACATCTGTTTATGAGCTGGGTGACACAAGGGCTTCTGTTTTAATCTGGTTGATGCCTGTGCATTCAAAGAGCACTTGCGCAACAGTTTCTTCAGCCTCCATGCAAGCCCTGCAGAGAGGACTGTCCGGTATGCCTATCGTGTGAAAGTGTTTGTTTAGCTAGCAGTGTTCCATGATGGTCTCAGTCCCACGTGCAGGCCATTCCTGTCCGTGGTTAGGTTGCCATTTAAGGATGGCCCTACTTCCCTGGACTGCTCCGGGCTCTCCGGTTGTGTGTGGGTGAACTCCTGTAGCCACCTGCGTAGCTGGTTGAAGGGCATGGGTACAATAGTTTTGGGTCCACAGACTGACGTGCTGGATGCTCTTCTAGCTAGTTCAACAGCTGTGTTATTACCTAGTGATCCACTGTGTCCTTTTATCCATTGCAGTGTCACTGTTGCAGTAAAATACCATTACTCATACTAATTTATTGAACAAATGTTATTGTTCGGTTCAACTTTGCACATTTCTTAATGCCATTTTTCTCCTTGTTGGTAACTGCAATCATAAGTGTTTGTGTACAGAGATGGCAGCCCGGTCCGTGCTGTCTTCGGGGCTGGATGGTAAGGATGTTGTGATCATAGCCACTCGGGAAGAGTTGGCTACACCCAGCAAGGTGAGCCTGCCCGAACCAGAACCTGCACCTGGACTCATCTTGGCAGATGGCTCTATCAACTGGGGCTGTCCATGTCTAGGTGGCATGGCTACCGGTCCGTGCGGTTCACAATTCAGAGAAGCCTTCTCTTGCTTCCACTACAGGTGCGAGTCTGTCACTTTTGTTTATATGTATTTTGATTGAACAATTACTTAACTCATGATGTAGACAAGGTTTTTACACTTGAGTGTATATTAATGAATGAAGATAAAATCAGGGGTAATTAAATTAAATTATATAAAATTAATTGACAATATCATTGACTTAACAAGTACATATTGAAGAAAAAGAGATGTTGCACCAACCCCAAATAATTTGGGATAAAGGCAAGAGAACGAGGATGAATCGTTTCACAATTATAGAATTTCTGCAGTTTGGATAGAAAGTTTAGACTCATTAATGTGACACTGTTATTCCACTTATGCGGCAGTATTGACAGCTTTATGTTTTGTTGATACTTTACTATTAATATTCATCTTTTTTATTGTTTACTACGCTAGTCTTAAAATTTACCAAATTGTCTCACTGTGTATCCATGGAGAATGTGGTTGATTTCACATTTGTATCATTTCTGTATCCTATCTTTTTGTAATTCTTCATGTGTAATTGTTTGGTTTCCCGAATAAATTAAATAAAAATAAACACTAATAATTTTGAGTTTGACAAGGTCTCAATCTTACTCGGTAACTTTAAATTGGCGACTCAGAAACGGGTGTAAGATAGCTTTCTGTTCTATGCAAGTTATGATGAATAATCTGAAAACCAATGTAATATGCCATAGGTTGCTCATGTGCAATATGATGCTAACGTTGCAGTGACGCGGAGCCCAAAGGCAGCGACTGCTACGAGAAGTTCAGCGTCATGCAGGAGTGCATGTCGCACTACCCCGACCTGTACGGCAAGGACGACGACGACGAGCTCGCCGCCGCCATGGACGCCGCGCACGAGCCGCACGAGCGCGCCGAGCCGCGCGAGCACGAGCCGCCCGAGCGCGCCGAGCCGCGCGAGCACGAGCCGGCCGCGGCAGCCGCGCGAGCCGGGCCCGGCGGCGACTTGCACCGCTAGATCCATGTGTCGGCTCAGCCACCTACTAGTGCCAGTTAACGTGGCAATACTATATTTACAGATTCTAGCAATCTTTTGTCCTTTCACGAATAAAAAACGATACATCGTCGTTCGGATTCCTACAAAGAGAGATACGGGAAATGCACTAACTTAACGGACACAACTACTGAGTTCAAAATAGACGCTAATGTTGTTACCAAGTTGAGGTATTGTGATTGTGATTCCTACCACGTGACTTACTTACCGTAGCTTGGTTATTTATTTTGTGAAAATACATTTGTTCATGTAGGTACCTAGTGCAAAATAGTTATTTTGATTAAATTTTAGTTAACATAGAACTCTTCGTTTTGAATTCCCTCTACTTTTTTTTTTTTTATGGCAATTGAGCCGTTATCGACTATTCTGCCAGCGTCACGTTTAGACGGCAGCGCGGAGGCGGGTCGTCGACTTTGCACTTTGTGGTAGTACTACAGATGTTAGTCGCTGAAAAAACGAGGACAGGGGGTTAGTAAAACATAAATATTATTCTAAAATACTATCTTAAATAAAATATGGTGATAAACAGCACAGACATACAATATTAATATTTACATAATTATTACGCACCAATTACAATTTAACATCATTTTCATTTAAAAAAGTTGTTAAAAGGCTAATAATTTTGGGAGAGAAGTGGGATAACAGGGAGTGGAAGTTTGTTGGGAGAGGAATGTTACATTTGGAGATTTTTCGATAGAGATCGAAGGATTTAGTGTTCAAGGAGCAGGAGAAAAAAATATGGTCCAAGGTACCCTCCGCGAGACCGCATTCACACAGGGAACTGTCCCTAACATGGATTTTATTCAGAAACACTGGGCTACAACAATGTCCGAGTCTTAGTCTGCAAAGCGACGACACAGTTCTTTTGGACAATTTTGGGTATTTAAAAAACCAAGGTTCCCGCTGGATGTCAGGCTGTATAGCTGCGTAGTAGGCACCCTTGGTTTTGGAGGTCTCTGTCCACGTTTTTGTTCACGAGTCGAACAATTTGGGCTTGGCACCATTTCGTAAATCGTAATTATGAGCTACGTAGTGCTTTCGATCAACCGGATTCGATGTGGCATACTTTGCTAAAGAATCAGCGCACTCATTGCCAACAATACCCGCGTGACCAGGGATCCAGACTATCTCGATGTCCAAGCCGTTTTGGGAACAGTCAAATAACAAGCTCTTAATTTCTACTATGATTTTACTGTGAATTTTACTATGAAGTTGATTTTGTTGCAAGGCCTGAATACTACTCTTGGAATCTGAAAAAATTACTGCTTTTGTAATTTGATGAGATTTGATAAAGTGTACGGCTTCTAGGATGCCAATACACTCTCCTGTAAAAACTGATGCTTCTGGTGGACACTGAAAAAGTAAGGCTATTTTTGAGTTTTGAAAATAAACTGTTATAATCACTAATATAATGTCTCCAGCACCCTAGAGGTAACTAACTAATGTACTACATAGTTATAATCACCTAAGTATCTCATTGTAAGCGAACTGTTTAGTTCTTATGAGAAATAAAGTTCTTTAAACCTAACTGCTACTCCGGTACATTCTGTTTGTGATAATTTTGAAGCATCAGTAAAGAAAAAATTCCATCCTTCCCAGTACCTAACGTTTTAAATTAAATTAAAATTAAAAATGTTTATTTCAATTACAAAATTGGCATTTCGATACAAATAATTGGAGATCACCTTTTAAGCAAGGAATTGCTTGTAATAAGAGACTCCGCACTTCCACTTATAATTTTATGCAATTGAAAATATGTAGACTAAAACTAAAAAGAAGACAAAATATAAAATAAAAGAAGGGGTTGCTTGATAAAGAACTAGGTAATATATTACAATTACACGACGCACAGTTTGGGTTTAGGCCCAAGCTTTCTACTGAGAGCGCGATTCTTAGCCTCAAGCAAACTGTCCGATATTATACGGACAGAAACACCCCCATATATGCCTGCTTCCTTGATCTTTCCAGGGCTTTTGACCTTGTGGCATATGATGTTTTATGGGGAAAGCTGAAGGAGGCAGGACTATCCACGGAAATTTTAAAAATTTTTCAATTTTGGTACAATAACCAGTTGAATAGTGTTCGTTGGGGTGAGACTATGTCCGAGGCGTACAGGTTGGAGTGTGGAGTGAGGCAGGGGGGGCTGACCTCGCCTAAGCTCTTCAACTTGTACGTCAACGGGCTGATTGCTGGGCTTAGCAGTATGCGTGTCGGATGCTGGGTAGACAATGTTTGTGTTAACAATCTAAGTTATGCAGACGACATGGTACTGCTGGGCCCAACAGCTGGCTCGGTCAGGGAGCTATTACGCGTTTGTGAGCGATATGTCTCGAGCCATGGCCTCGTGTACAATGTGAAGAAAAGTGTGTACATGGTTTTTGAGAAACCCCCCCGGGAAAAGTGAACCATTGGAAAAGTGGAAAAGTGTACCATTGGACCCAATTATATCGCTTGGTGGGTTACCACTCAATAGAGTTCACAGTTTTAAATACCTGGGGCACTTTCTCACCGGGGACCTCAAAGACGAGATGGATATTGACCGAGAACGCAGGGCGTTGGCAGTCCGAGCTAATATGTTGATACACAGGTTCGCGCGTTGTAGTAAGGAGGTAAAAATTACCTTGTTCAAATCGTATTGCCAATCTTTCTACACGAGCGGCCTGTGGGTCAAACATACCAAGAGATCGCTTGACGCCCTGCGTATTCAGTATAATAACTGTTTTAGGATGTTGTTGGGACTGCCGCGTTATTGTAGTGCGTCAGGTATGTTTGCTTCCGCACATTCCGATGACTTTTACGCGGTAATTAGGAAGAAAACGTTCTCAGTATTGTCAATGGCGCGGTCTAGTTCGAACAGCATCCTAAGAATGTTGATGGACAAGCACGATGCGCCGTGGCTGTCTCACGCTATAGCAGTGCTTGTCAAGTGATGTTATTTTTGTAGGTTGTTTTAATAATATTATCTCATAGTTACTAACATAGAATAAGATTTCTGTTACTAACAAATTTTGGGCCTAGTTGCCATCAATAAACAAAATTATTATTATTATTTAATATTTATACAAATGCAAATTAATGAGCGTTATGTAGAAAAAATAAAATAAAAATAGCCAGAAAAAGCCAAAACGCGCGTGTATGTGTGATAACTGTGATAAGTGTATCCCGAGTGAGTGTGTGTGACACTGTGAGTGAGTATGGGTTTGAGTGTGAGTAGTGAGTTGGTGTGGTGCGTGAACGGAACGGAACGCCTCTCTGGATCTTCTTACTTCTTATTTAAGTGATAGGATTCAGAGAGTTGATGTTAACGGGAAAAGATCTCCCGGATCGGTAGTAAGAATGGGGGTCCCTCAAGGCTCAATTCTAGGTCCATTTTTATTTCTTATTTAAATAAATGACTTGCCTTACCTCATAAAGGATAAACATGATATAGTGCTGTTTGCAGACGACACTTCACTTTTATTTAAACTCAAACGTCAGCAGCTGGTTACTGACAATGTAAATAGTGCCCTCGCAAAAGACGAGAAAAAAACGAAATGTATTAAGTTTACGATACCTCATGTTAGACAAGTAGAAACAAGTATTCTCATAAAGGGTGAAGAGTTGAAACCCGAAAATTCCACAGTATTCTTAGGCATAACTTTGGATGCCAAGCTTCAATGGGGCCCCCATATAGATAAATTGTCAAAGAAGCTTAGCTCTGCAGCATACGCCGTTAGGGAAATTCGTGGTTTAACTGATTTAGAGACAGCCCGTTTAGTATACTTTAGTTATTTTCATAGTGTAATGTCGTACGGTATTCTGTTGTGGGGAAATGCCGCCGATATTCAGACGATTTTTGTTTTACAGAAAAGGGCAATTCGTTCAATTTATAAATTAAGTCCCAGACACTCCCTCAGAGACAAATTTAAAGGGATTAATATAATGACTGTGCCTTCTCAGTATATTTATGAAAATCTTTTGTATGCACATAAAAATATTAATCTGTTTAAAAAGTACAGTGATATCCATAATTTAAATAATAGGAACAAACACAAATTTGTTGTTCCTACTACCAGGCTCAAGAAAATAGGTGGCTCGTTTAGATGCCAATGTATACGTTTTTATAATAAACTTCCAAGCAACATTCAAGCACTAAGCCTTAATAAATTCAAATCTTTTATAAAAAGGAAACTATGCCAGAATGCCTATTGTACTGTCAAAGAGGACAAAAAGGCTTGGGATTGAGTTGCTCCAATAAAGCACAGGCAATGTTAATTTATTTTGTTTCGCTAATTATTTTTACTTTTAATCTTTGCTATAAGTATCTACTTATTTACATATACAATGACACTAATATTTACTGTATAAAGTATTATATTATTTTAAATTATTGTGAATGTGAGGACTATGTGTGTTTTGTTCCAGTCTTAATCATGTTCTGGCAGTTTGAGTAGCTGATGCGGCCTACCCAAATGTCCTTTCTTTGGTATTGTTCGTCGAATCGTTGAGCTCCTTAAGTTCTGAGTTGAGCTGCACGGTTACTGACAAATGCGTGCACTGACTGGACAGGTCCACTCAATCTGTGTGGTTCTTTCCTCAAAAGACCATTGCAGACACCGATCTACATAGCCTTCACATGATCTGACCAAGATTTTGTCTGGACTTTAAAAGAGACTGTGACCTCTGAGTTTGTTTCGGCCTTTCTTCTCAGAGTAGTCAGATAAGAATCGCCGACCTCATCTAGTTTAAAAAAAATATGATTGACGTGTAAAAGTGTTTGTTCAAACCTACTTACAGAAATAAAATCATTTATTATTTAATCTTAATAATCATCGCTTAGTAAACTTCAAGTGAACTTAAAGTGAACCAAATTGAATTTACTTATGCTACTTATTTAATCGGATTAGCCCTGCGACAATGTCTTGGGATCGAAAGAAAGAATAAGTCTTCTTTCACTAACCATGCGCACAACAAAATAAATGTATAACCAATTTGGCTATTGCAATGTAGATACAAAAGTCTCAACATCATCGTAAGTTTTAGTTTTAAGCCAATCAGTAACAACTTTTTTATAGTCCCGGAGCTTCATGGAATGTATATGTAAATCTTTATTCAGCAAGTTGTATAGATGAGCTGATTGTCTTGAGTATTGCCTTTTAGCGAAAGCTGACCTAACCCTGACAGTTGGAGCGACTAGGTAACTCCTTCTGCTTTTAGGCTTAGAGGGTTCATATGGGAGCGATGAGTGTTTTTTTAGAATACGTTGAAGCAAATAAAGCTTTCTTACAGACAAAAGGTCAGACAAAAGATAGAGACTGCGGGTGGGGTACCTATAGGGCTTAAAGAACATGACCTTAAGTAAGGTTCTCTGCGCCCTCTCAAGTTCCAAAAAAATTATTTTAGTTGTCCCTCCCCAGCAAGATAGACAGTACATAAGGATAGATTGGGCCAGTGATATATATACTTGCTTAAGAAGTTGCTTAGAAGCCGCATGTCGTAGTGTTTTAAAAGTCCATATCAGCTTCCTAACTCTTTTCATAATAAGTTCGGTGTGCATATGCCAGGACAGGCGCTGGTCAATCATAACACCTAGATACTTAGTGTGCTGTAACCTGTCAATGGTGCCGATTCTGTTGTACACCGAACTAAACTAACTAAACTATCACTAAAATTCCTTACTTTTGGCTATAAGAATCTTAACGCTATTCTGAAAAATAAAATCTCTAAATTTAAAAACAATTTTGACACATCTAAAATCAAATTTGACAATTATTGCGACTCCACGTGGTACTTGTTTGCCGTACCACGTGATCTTTTTTTAGAGCCGTAGGCGCGCATTATGTGCGGCCTCGACTTGTTTTGTATGGAATTTTTTACTTTTTGTATGGAAAATATAAAAAAATATTACCAACACGTTGAGATTTATAGGTTTACGGGTTGCAAAGGGGGTCGAAATTTTCATTATTTTTGCGATACGACACACCGTTTTCGAGATATAAGCAAAAGAAAAGAAAAAAAGATACAGTACTGTTTTTGCATCTGAAGTCGAGGTGTTGGTGTGAATTTTAGTTCATGACAACTAATTTTATTCCACACCTTTTTAATCGCGATTAAAAATAGTCAGATTTAGTTAAGACAATCAAAATTTTAGGTGAAAAACGTAAAATTCAGAATAGCAAAATTGCCATCTTCACTAAATTATAATCTCAGTGCCATCTTAGTGCTGTCAAACTAAAATATAGTTAAGTTGTGTCAATTTAGTCAATTTCAGAATGGGAAATCGTCGTTTGACAGGAATAAACTAAATTTTGGTGATTTTTAGTCTAGTTTAGAGAATTTTGTGACAAGAGAATCGGCACCAATTTTTAAGCAAGAGCAGTCTTGAGTTGGGGGGTTGGGACAGTTGTGAATTTTTATTTGGAAATCTTGAGAAAGTTGCGAGTTATTATACTTGGTAAAGCAAATATAGTTTGATTTGGTGACATAAGTGATAAATATAATGATATAATATAACATAATGATAAGTGACATGACACTTAGTGTAAGAAGACTATGGTTTAGCTAGGCTGCTATTTTCGCAAGGCCACACTCGGCCAACCTAGTAACGTTAGCCCAAGTCTTAGCAGTGAAGACAATGGCAGTGTCGTCGGCGTATGAAAAAACGAGTCCCCCTTCAATCTTCATGTTGCAGAGATTATTAATGTAGATAAGGAATAAGGTTGGCCCAAGAACACTGCCCTGGGGAACTCCGAAAGTGACGGTTGACTCAGAGCTGATGTACTCCGCAATTTTAACTGTCTGTTTGCGATTGTTGAGGTAGGATCTAAAAAGTTCAAGGGCCGGCCCCCTTATGCCAATACGTTCTAGCCTATGTAAAAGTAGGGGGACAGACACGGTATCAAAGGCCTTTTTGAGGTCCAGTAAAACAGCTAGACACTTGGCTCCACTATCTATCTATCTATCCTACACCGTCTACCAGAGCAGAAGTTAGTGAAAGAACTGCGTCCTCAGTAGACTTTCCTTGTCTAAAACCAAACTGAGAGGGCGACAGTATTTTAAATTTAGAGACGAATTTAGTTAGGCGTGAGTTGATTAGTCTCTCAAGAATTTTTGAAATGGACGGTAGGACCGAAATTGGTTTATAGTTAGAGGGGTCAGACTTATCTCCAGACTTGTACACAGGCGTTATAAGGGCTACTTTCAAAGCGTCTGGGAAAAGTCCCTGCTTGAAGCATAGATTAATCAAATGAGTCACAATTGGTACAATTTGTTCGTGTGCAGATTTTAAGAAGTTGACTGTAATCTTGTCCCAACCGGGAGCGCTATCCAATTTCAAGCTCATTAGAGTGGCTCGAACTTCGTCGGGGTCTGTGTCGAGAAGAACAAAAGATGAGGCCAAAGGACTATTTGTCGAGAAGGAGTCAGGGTTGAGATGATTTCCTGCTGAGGGCTGAGAATTTATTGCAGAGAAGATGTGATGTTTTCAGCAAGAAGTTTTCCAATGGTACAGAAGTAGTCATTAACCTTATCAACAGAGTTTTGTGGGGTAGTGAGTGTCTGTAGCAGTTCCGAGTTTTTTTTTTTGTTTTTTGGGTTTGTGTTGTGTGATGTTGTTAATAATATCCCATGTTTTTTTAGGATTTCTGTGCGCTTTAGAAAGTTTGTCTCTATCATATTTACGTTTTTGTTTTCTAATAATGGTATAGCAGTAATTACGGTACCTTTTGTATGTTATTTTTAGCACCTCGTTGTGTGGGTCAAGCTTGAGTCTCTTTTGCATATGATTTCTATTAGAAATACAACGCAACAAGCCAATTGTCATCCATGGTTTTATGATTCTATTTTTCACAGGTATATTCAGAGTAATCGTACTGAGCGTGACACACTTTTGTAGTATTTCGATTAGGTTATTAGTAAGCGTGTTAGGGTTCTCTAATTTTAATAAGTTTGATAGGTTACTGTCATTGAGGAGCTCAAGCCCTTTCTCCGAATTGTTTTTGTTTTAGAGCATCTTATTGTAGTGTGCAGCTTGCCTTACCTTATATATTGTAACTGCACACACTAATTATTGGCATTATTACACGCATCGTTGAATTAAACAGTTCTCTTTTATTTTGCCTACATCACTCTAATACATGGCGACCCTTAGCCAGCAATTAAAATTTTGCAACTTACGTGAAAGCGAAGATGTCTGTAGTTGAAGAAATCATGAAGAATTTTACTGAGAGAAGTTTGTGAAGACGGAAAATTAGAAGAAAGAAAGCGAAGAAGGTTCTTAAAATTATAGAAGAATAAGAATCTATAAAGAAGAATTTGTTTTGAAGAGGTGAAAACATTAAATAAGAAGCCAGAAAAGGAACGTTGCTGCCGGGTGCCGGGAGAATGCACAAGCCTTATGACGAGAGGATATGCAGGGCGCCGGGAGATAAATTGTACGGGTCCGATGTGGAGCAGCTGGGAGTCAGTTCGAGTCCAATGCTGAGCAGTTCATTCATCCACGCTACGTGAGACGTCGTGACCTACATAATACACGTTGTCAGTAAAATACGAACCTACTACAATGTAAGTTTTGCACTATTAACATTTTCAATATATTCAACACTATTTCACGTAGGTAATTGTAATTACTGTAATTAGATCATGCTGTATTATTTTATAATTTGTTTTGGAGATTAGGCATGTCCCAACAATTGCAAGATTTGCACGCTAAACTAAAATATTTAAGAGAGCACTTAGTGAAACTTGGTCCAGATAGGCGTAAACAAGATTTAGCTTTTAAGAAACTAGCAGAAGCAGAAAAAGAATATTGTAAACTAGATTGTATTTTGACTCAGCTGAACCAAGAAATTAAAGATCGTAAGTTAGGGAAAGACACTTGTGACGTATACCAAACATTAATCCAGGAAATACAATCAAATTTTCAAAAAATAAAGGGTTTACTTTCTTTAGTAGATAGTAGTAGTCAAACTAGTTCTAAGGACTTCATAGAGTATTCTGATTGTGTTACAAAAATGGCTGACGCATTCGATATTAAAACTGCAATTTCCCTGTTGCCGGTGATGAATGGCCAGGAGCAGGTGACAAATCAGCTTATTGGTGGTATCTTGCTTTATAGTTCGCTCATCAATGACGACAGTAAAAGTCAATTAATACAGTTTGTGTTAAAAACGCGTCTCTCACCTAGTGCAAAATTGCGTCTTAAAACCAACTACGCCGATATAGAACGTTTGGTAGAAGATATTAGCATTCATTTGTTGCCGAAAAGATCGTGTGTAGCTTTACAAACACAATTGTTTAAGGCTACTCAAGGCCGTAGGAGTATAGAAAAATTTGGTACAGAGATCGAGGAGTTGTTTGTGAATCTCACGATTGCTCAGGCTAACGATAAGCGTGATGCCTATGAGGTTTTGCGTCCACTCAATGAGAAGGCTGCAATTAAACGGCTCAGCGATGGTTTGGCCGACAAGCGGCTCAGCACCATCATTGCCTCACGACAGTTTGCGTCGTTGTCTGAAGCTGTTACGGCTGCAGTAGATGAGCAGTCCATGTCTGTCCAGCCACAAGACCAGGTTATGCAATTTAAGGCTAACCAAAACTATAAACGTGGAAACTTTAGAGGTTCTCGAGGTCGAGGGAATAGACAGTTTTATAACACCAATAAAACGTATAATCATAATTACAACAAAAATAATGAAAATAGCACAGGTCAAAGAACTACATATAGTGTAAATCGAGGTAAATACTCAGGTAGTCAGCGTCAGCATTTTCGCGGACGTCCGGTGCGTTGTCAGCGTGTTCAGCATAACGCGCAGCAGTCCAATGACCAAGACAACTTGCGCAACGAGCGCGCAAATAGTCATGAAAGCCTAGAATTTTTTCGTACCTAAACCGTACACTCATTCAATTCTTAGCTAGAGTAATTTTTGTATAATTAAATGTCAATTAATTAATAGTGATGTTGATCTTAACTTACTGGTTGATAGTGGAGCTAGCTTAAGTGTGCTTAAGTATGAATGGTTGTCGCGACATAGGAGTTTATTGAATTTACTAGAACAGGATAAGATAGTTATTAAAGGAATTAGTGGTATTAAGGAATCTTTGGGATATATATATATTTAGATATTAAAATTAATAATGTGACTTTTCGACAAAAGTTCTACATTTTTGAACACTTATCTTGCGCCGCAGAAGGTATACTCGGCCAGGATTTTTTTGAGCGATATAACGCGGTAATACCTAAATTATAAAAATGGTACTCTGAGTTTAGAAACCCGAGACCAGTTTGTTAGTGTTCATGTTAATAGGAATGTATTTACAATTCCGCCCCGTTGCGAAGTAATTAAACACATCCCGACGTCACACAAAAGTGATTGTGTAATCACGTCAAAGGAAATTTTTAAAGGTGTGTACACAGCAGGTGTAATATCGAAGCCACATAATGGACTTATTCCTGTTAGGGTATTAAATACAACTGATAGGTCGATTAATATAAATATTTCAGATCTAAATATTAGCTGCCTAAATAATTTTTATGTTTGCAAGTTTGACGACGATAGTAAATCTGTGGAAAGAGTCAGAACTTTGCTTACTACCTTACAACTACACTCGAGAGCAATGAATCCGGGTCACTTAAAGAATCCTAAAAATCTCGGAAACTGAAAATGCTAGGTTAATGCAATAAATTGTATTTAATAGACAATGTAATACTCCTTAAATGAAGGTATTAAAACTTCTTAGTTATTGTAAAGTTATATCATAAAAAAATCAAATTTGAAAAAGGGCCACTTTCGAAGATGGAACTACGAAATTACAGCATTTGGTTTTGCTTTTGTTTGTAATCTGTCATTTATGTGGGTACATAAACCATGTTGATAGTGCTCTATATTCATTATTCAAGCTGAAATTATGTCGCTTACGCCTGAAGAATGCACCAGAATACTTACAATGCTGGAAACCGGCCGGAGTCAGCGCGATACAGCCAGGACTGTCGGTGTGTCGCTGTCAACAGTACAAAGAGTTCTCCGACGTTACGAAGAAACTGGTTCTAACCTACGCAGACCAGGAACGGGCAGAACCAGGTGTACCACAGCACGAGAAGACCGATACTTGGTGAACACCATGCTTCGAAATCGCTTTCTCACAGGAACTGAACTCACCAATCAGTTTCGACGCCTCGGAGGAAGTAACCCAAGTGCATGGACAGTAAGACGTCGGCTTGCTGAATCTAACTTAAAACCCCTTAGACCTGCAAACGGCCCTAAACTGGAGCGTGGGCATCGTATTTCAAGACTAAGATATGCCCAGAGCCACGTAAATTGGAGTATTGAAGATTGGTCAAAAGTTATGTTCTCCGACGAATCAAAATTTATGCTCTACAAGCACGATGGAAGACACAGAGTGTATCGAAGACCAGGGGAAAGATTCAAGCAAGCATGCATCGAAGAAAAAGTAGCCTACGGTGGTGGGTCTGTACTTGTGTGGGCCGGAATTTCTTCTGAAAGTCGCACAGAGCTGGTGATCATAGAAAACGGCTCTTTAACTAGCGTAAGATATGTGGAAGAAATCCTCAATGATCACGTTGGTCCATTTATGGTCAATTTAGGTGAGGATGCTATATTTATGCATGACAATGCCCGACCTCATACAGGTAGGATTGTGAATGACTACCTTCAAGAGATGAACATTACTCGTATGGAGTGGCCAGCGCGCAGCCCGGATATCAACCCGATCGAGCATGCTTGGGACGAGCTAGGCAGATGCGTAAAACAACGAAACCCTCCCCCAATCACGCTTCGTGAGCTCAAAATTGCTCTCACAGAGGAATGGGAGAATATTCCCCAAAATCGTATAAGGAACTTGGTGTACAGCATGCCAAACCGCGTAAACGCAGTAATGGAAGCACGAGGAGGCAATACGAAGTATTAAAATTCAAGAAAATCATAATAAAGTTCAAAAATTTCATGTTTCCTATTTTTGTTTTAAGGAGAGATCAGCAGTTTTTTTCTTTATGTAATTTTGTGTTAATAAAATGTATTTTTTTTTACTTTCATTTAAGGAGTATTACATTGTCTATTAAATACAATTTATTGCATTAACCTATCATTTTTAGTTTCCGAGATTTTTAACATTCTAGTGACCCGGGTTCATTGCTCTCGAGTGTATATACCTATTTAAATAAAGAGGAACAAAGAGGCATTGAAAACGTATGTGCCAAATATGCCGATGTTTTCCATTTGCCAGGAGATACGCTCACTACAACTAATTTAATAGAACATTCAATTAAACTAAAGGAAAGTACGTCACCAGCGTACATGAAGCCTTATCGATTGCCTAAAGCATTGAAAGGCGAGGTACAAAGGCAAATAGATGAAATGATTAAAAACGATATCATTGAAGAGACTATTTCGGAATGGTCAAGTCCAGTTCTATTAGTACCAAAAAAGACAGATAGGTCAGGAGAAAGGAAATGGAGACTAGTAGTGGACTATCGCCAACTCAATAATAGGATACAGGATGATAAATTTCCGTTACCTAACATCACTGAGATTCTAGATTCGCTATCTAATAACATCTATTTTTCAAAATTAGATCTCAGTCAAGGTTACCTACTATCAGCTATCGTTAGAAGAAAAGTCTAGGAAGTTTACTGCATTTACAACAGACAAGCAATATCAAATGAAACGATGTCCAATGGGACTTAAGACATCGCCTAGTGCTTTTGCTCGTCTAATGACAATAGCAATGTCTGGGTTAAATTATATATCATGTTTTTTATATCAAGATGATTGTATTGTCGTAGGAAATTGTCTTGAAGCGCATAACAGGAATCTTATACAGATTTTAGAATGCCTAAGAAGAGTAAAGAACATGGAACAAAACGTACCCACCCATGTAGCAAATTGAAATTGGTACCATTAGAAAGGTCTTTGAAAATATATATATTTGTTGTATGGGGGCAACTTTGTAGCTTGCGGGAGAAAAAAGATATTCGACGTTGAAAATGCCGAAAATCCTTAATAAAAGCGACATTCGACGTTTTTGCGATTTTATCCGTTAGGTACTTCGAACTATTATGCGCTAGCGTCGGTGTGTCGTAAAAATTGGAGAGAAGCCAGAAAGAACAGAGAAGCCATCGAAGCCTATTATTGCTCCTGCATGACGGGTATGAGAACTCTAGGTGCCTGTGCTCACACTGTTAGCATAATATGGTACTTAGGTGTTGGCAGGCACCTAGATAACTTCATAGGTCCGGCAAGTGCCTGGGATGATATAATCATTGAGAGTAACAAAACAATTTAAAAATGATGTTTGTGCTGGTCTTGTAATAAAACTGTGCTTTTTAAGATTTATGGTTTTTATTTAATATTTTTTCCATACCACAAACGAATGGTAGGAAGCTAAGTCGGTCTCTCTTTAGGCAGAAAAAACAACTGGTTAATTATTTGGTCTACAGAACAGAAAAAGGTGCGATTGCTATAACACTTTGCAATTAAAAATGTAATAAAGAAGTTATCATAACTTCGGTCTCCCATTCATTCATTCATTCGTTCATTAACTTCTAAATGACACCTAGTCTAAAATGCTACAAAGGTGGGTACCTACGGGTTCCATACAAAATTACCCATTGTTCTTTAAAGCTAAACCCACTGAAGTGTGAATTTTTACGTAAAGAAATCGTTTATTTAGGACATAGGTAAAATCACATCAGAAGGATTATTTCCCGATCCGTCAAAGGTAGAATGCTTGCAAAAGTACCCAGTACCGCAGAATGTAGACGAAGTCAAGAGGTTTGTTGCATTTGCTAACTATTATAGGCGTTTTATTCCAAAGTTTGCTGAAATAGCCTATCCTATGAATGCGTTATGTAAGAAAGATGCAATGTTCGTGTGGAGTGATGAATGCGAGCGAGCATTTCTCAAGTTAAAACAGATCCTTATTAGTCCGACTATACTTGACTATCCAGACTTTAGCGACAATAATACTTTTACGTTACAAACTGACGCATCAAAACTAGGATTAGGCGCCGTGCTGTCTAATAGCAATGGCAAGGTAGTCGCGTACGCCAGCCGTAACTTGAAACCAGCTGAGACGCGATACCCTGTGATTGAGTTAGAATTACTTGCTATTGTTTGGGCAGTTCGACATTTTAGACCTGATTTATATGGGAAAAAGTTTTTTATAAAAACAGACCATAAGCCGTTGACTTATTTATTTAATATGACCGATCCTTCAAGCCGGTTGACAAAGTTTAGACTATATCTTGAGGAATATGACTTTGAAATAAGCTATGTCCCGGGACGGCACAACGCAGCTGCAGATGCATTGAGCCGGATACCTATTACATCCAACAGCTTAAAGGATATGAACAAGCATGTAGTATAAGGCATGTAATATAGGAAAAAATATTGTCGGTCGTAGTGAACAGACGTATCGAGCGATTATTACAATAAACAAATAATTACTTGCGAAATTGTGACCTAGTTTAACCAAATAGCCAGTAGTGACTCATACTTACATTAGATTTGTGAAAGGTGTGTGAGTAGAAATGACCGGTGTTTAACAGGAACAAAATAACCTGCTTCAGGATGGAGGATAGTCCATTCATCCGGAGTAGTATATGTGTTCGCTCCCCCCCTTCTACACCTGTGCCCGGGGCCGTACCCACTTCTACCCCCCAAGTCCAAGTCAAGTCCCCTCAAGTGCCTAACCAAAGGAACGATGCCCCTGAAGTTGTCTCGACGTCAGAAATTCAGAACTGGATGGCGGTCATCAAACAGAGCCTGAAGGAGGTGTGTACTATTGCAGCTGAGGGAAAGTTGAATGTGGAGCAGTAAACGCGCGTCAATAGTCTATGCCGGAAAATTGGACACGAGACTTCGCAGATGGCCGTCATGTACCAGTCCGTCAAAGAAAAAGCTCTTCAATCGCACTACACAATCAGAACTCTCGAAAACCAACTCGATCTTTCGCAGCAGCTACAGAGCCTTAAGCTGAGTATCGAAGATTCGACGAAACCTGCCCAGGGATCTTCCTTTGCTGACATGGTAAAGAAAGGTGCCAACAATTTTATCCAGCCGAGTTATGTAAGTTCTGTGGCCATATACCCGAGTGACAAGTTGAAGACCAGCGATGAGACCAAAACTCTTGTCCAAAAAATTATCAACCCCGAACAAATGAAGCTCCATGTGAGAGGCCTGCGGAAGACGAAGAACGGCGGTGTAATCATCAGCACCGAGACGAAGGACGACATCGAGAAGCTGAGACAATCGGTGCAGCTAACTAATTCAGGCCTAACAGTCGACGAGCCCCCTAAAAGGAGGCCTAGGGTTGTGTTTTTAGGAGTGCCAACATCCATGCAGGAAACTGAGGTTTTTACCTATTTGTACAAGCAAAATATAGCCGAAAAACTTCAGAACTACAGCCTTGAGACGTTTTTGAGCTCAATTAAATTAAGTCATAAGTCAGGTAAGAAAGACACAGACCTATAATTACATAGTTGAAGTATCTGCAGTCATACGCAAAGCCCTGATATCACAAGACCGTGTTTTTGTAAATTGGTCATCATGCCCCGTGACCCCGTGAGAGACTTTACTTTGGTCACCCGATGTTATAAGTGTCAGCAGTATGGACATGCGGCCAAGTTCTGTCGACAGACAGCGTATACCTGCGGCCACTGTGGTGATGAAGGTCACTCAATAAAAGAATGTCCAAAACAGGCTGACGAACCAAAATGCGCTACTTGCTTGCATTTTAAAAAGCCAGACAAGCATAACACAGGCGCTGCTGACTGCCCCGCGAAAATAATGGCTGAAAAAAGGTACATCAATTCTGTAGATTATGGAGGCGCCTAAGAGCGCCGTAAATTAGTTATTTTTCTGACCTTCTTTTTTATATTTTTATTTTTTAACTACCATTATGATAAATAGTTTGATTAATGATTTAGATAATTTCTCTGTATCCGAGTCCAAAGTTTGTGAAGCTGAAAACTGCAAACAATATTTAGCCGGCTACAAAACACCGCTAACCATATTAACACAAAATATCCGCAGTGTTTTTAAGAATTTTGATAGCTTTAGTACATTTCAGCAACGGATAAACATAAATTGTGACGTTATTGTTTTAAGCGAATGCTGGCTTTCTAAACAATATAACATACCACTAATCCCGGGATATAATATGTATAGAAGTAATATCAATTACAACCAAAATGATGGGGTGATAGTTTATGCAAGAGATCATCTCAATGTCTCTGTTCAGGAACCTGTTATGCACGACTGTAACAGATTGTTAGTTAAAATTGGATCAGAATTTGCGATATTAGAGTTATATCGACCTCCGTCTTTTAGAAATACTAGCATTTTTACTGACTCTCTGAATGAGACCTTGCAAACCCTGTCATCCATCAAAAACACGATTGTAATTGGAGATATTAATATCAATATTTTACCAGGAAGTGCTGATGCGTCTGCTCAGGACTACCTCAACCTATGCGCCTTTCATGGCTTGCTCCCAGCACACAGCTGTCCTACACATCACAGTGGCTCCTGTTTGGATCATATTATGCTTAAATCGAATTTACCTTCACTTGCACTTGTAATTAACTCAACAATAACCGATCACAATGCTGCCCTACTAACCCTAAATTGTAAATTACCTAAACAAGACACTCGCAAAATTTCAAAACTGAATATTAATAAAACTTGAAGAAGATTTACGAGTCATCGATTTTGATCCAGTCTATAATTCCGCTGACCCGCAGTTTTGCATGTTGTCTGTAATTGAAAACATAAGAAATGCAATTCAGCAAAACACAGTCGTATCGCAGTTGAGTAACAAAAATCACAACATAAAACCATCGATCACATCAGGTCTTATTCGCTGTATGAAACATAGGGATAAACTGCATAAGAAAGCTAAATCTAATCCTGACAATGCAGTATTGCAACTTTTGTACAAAAGATATCGAAATTTCTGCAATGATCTCCTTAAAAAAATTAAAAGAAATTACGACAAAGTGGCATTGGAAAAGGCTGGAACAAATAGTAAAAAGATCTGGAAATATATTAAAGACGCAACATAATTACAACAAAACAATATGAGTCATCTTCAGGTTTATTACAAGCACACTCGTCATCGCTGGAATCCGCTAACATAGCAAATAATTTTTTTGTTAATGTTGGAAAGTGTTTGGCTGAAAAAAATCTGGATCAGTCCCAAAACCTAACGAGCACTCCTTTAGCATGCAGCACTGCTTTAACATCCTTTGCGCTGCTAGATACTGATGAGACTGAGGTAGAAAGTATAATTATGACCTTGAAAGAAGACTGTGCAGTTGGCTGGGATAACATATCGAATAAAATTATCAAAAAATTCAAGGACATTTTGGTACGACCACTGACATATTTTCCGCATTTGTTTATCTTCAGGTCATTTCCCCGAGTGTCTCAAAAAAGCTGTAATTGTCCCTGTCTATAAATCAGGCAGCAAAGCGCAAGTGACGAATTATAGACCTATTTCTTTACTGCCTTCCATGTCAAAAATATTGGAAAAAATTATAAAAAAAAGGTTGTTAAAATATTTGGAAGATAAATCAATTCTGTCTGAGCGGCAGTTTGGTTTTAGGCCTAAAGTTTCCACTGCTGATGCGGTACACCATCTAACTGACTATCTAGCGCAAGAACTTGACAAGGGTAAGCACACAGTAGGAATTTTCCTGGACCTCGCCAAAGCTTTTGACACAGTTTCCATTCCAATCCTGTTGCGCAAGCTTGAGATCGTGGGTGTAAGAGGCACCCAGCTGAAAATGTTCCAAAGTTATTTAGAAGATCGTTCCCAGTGCGTAAAGATTGGCAATGTTCTCAGCGCTGTTCAAAAAAACAAATTTTTTGGTGTTC
Source organism: Brachylomia viminalis (assembly GCA_937001585.2). Lineage (NCBI taxonomy): Eukaryota > Metazoa > Arthropoda > Insecta > Lepidoptera > Noctuidae > Brachylomia > Brachylomia viminalis. The sequence goes on along the minus strand of OW443307.2, from coordinate 161,799 downwards.
CTCAAGGAAGTATTTTAGGGCCCACTCTGTTTTTGATCTACATACATGACCTTTGCAATCTAAAGCTAGAGCATGGCACTATCATAACTTACGCTGACGACACTGCTCTACTTTTTTCGGCTGACTCAGAAAATGAAGTCTACAATCTTGCGCAACACGGATTTAATATTGTAAATAAATGGCTTCAAAATAACTCACTAACCCTAAATGCAGAGAAGACATGCGCAAGCAAATATCGAAGATCCCCTCAGCCTTGCATGCTCATTGTTGCCCAGCCCCTGCAGATAGCCAGTGTAAGTGTCCGAATATTAAAAAGACAGATAAAATAAAATACCTGGGTATTATAATAGATGAAACCCTTTCCTTCAAACCACATATGGAAGCTCTAAACAATAGAATTCGTAAGCTAATATACGTATTCAAAAAGATACGATTTATTGCAGATCCTGAAATAATTAGGCAAGTATACTTTGCTCTTTGTCAGTCAATTTTGACTTACTGTATTACTTCATGGGGTGGGGCGAGTAAAACTTTGTTATTGCCTATTGAAAGAGCTCAAAGAGCTATTCTTAAGGTGGCTACTTGCCGCCCTTTTCTTTTCCCCACTAACATACTGTACAAAGCTTGTAAAGTACTTACAGTTCGACAGTTATTTATAATGAGCACTGTACTAAAACAACACGCAGCGCTTCCATACAGCACTGAATTAACAAAAAGGAGACGGAAAGATATAGTTTGCCCTCAAAAAAGTACAAAACATGCTTTCACAGCCAAATTTTATATGTACCTCGGACCGCTACTCTATAATAGGCTAAATGATAAAGAAAACATCTACTCCTTAAATCATAGTAACTGCAAGAAAATCCTTATTGTTGTAAATGATAGACGGGTTGACCAAGACTAAATATTTATTAAATACCCACAACCTAACTATTATTACAATCACAAGACACTGGCCTACCCACTTAGTATATGACATCTCCATTGTTTTTTTTTTTTGTGATCTGGCCTGCTTAATCCTATGTTTCCTAATACACATTTAATAATGTAGTTTTTAACATCTGAGTAGGTATCATTATGCTTATTCAGCATGTAACCATAACATACCTTAGTTCTTAGTTCAATTCTAGTTGTTCCTATTGTACTTATTGTTGTACTTTGGCTTATGTATTTTTATTTTCTCGTGTGGTATAATTTACAAAGTAAAGTAACACAGATAATTACTAAATGCACAGTAACACTGAATAAACTAAATACACAGTAATATGAATAGCCGCCGGTCTGTGAATGCGTTGAATTGGTGAGCCTTGTGGTGAAATGGGAGTGACAACGTCATTACTTGTCCCGGGGCCGTCATCGCTACCGCTTTTGGGACTACTCCAAGTCTCATCATCGCTCATTTGATCATGAGATGGGCCTGGGGTTACAGTGCCATCGGTTGGCTGCTTCACCAGATGCCGGCGATTCCGCCTGTATCGCCTACCCGTATTGTCAACGACAAAATAAGAGCGCGGCTGAGCCGCGCGGCCTACAATTCGTGCAGATTTGCGTTTGCCATCGTCAGTGACGAGTATCGGTTGACCGGGCGATAACACTGATAGCGGTTTCGCTCGCCTGTCATAATACATCTTATCAGCCTGCTGTTTACGTAACATCTCTTTGTAGTCAGTCTCATTATCTCGACTTGGCTTCAACTTTTGAGCGTGCGATGGTAACCTAGTATTAAGTCGCCGCCCCATTAACAGTTCCGACGGCGAACTGATTCCATTACGTGGCGTAGCTCGATAGTTTAACAGACCTAAGTAGAAGTCTGTCCCCGAGTTTATGGATTTTATCAAAATATTTTCTATTATTTGAACACTCCTTTCACTTTGTCCATTTGATTGAGCATAGTTTGGCGAACTAGTAGTGTGCTCAATGCCCCATTTAGAACAAAATGTATCGAACTCTTTTGATGCGTAAGCCGGACCATTATCAGACACCAGCTCCTGTGGGATCCCATGTCTCGCGAACTGATCTCGCATGGCGGTTACTACCGCCTTCGTACCAATGTTTGTTAACGGATTCACTTCTATGAAATTAGAAAAGTAATCAACTAGTATTAAAAAATACTTCCCTGCATACTGAAATATGTCTGAGCCCACTTTGGCCCACGACAAGGGCGGTATGTGATGTGGCATGAGCGGCTCCCGCGCGGGACGGTGCGCGCGCTCGGCGCATGTGCGACACCGGCGCACCATCTCCTCCACGTCACGTGACATACCCGGCCAGAACATCACCTCGCGAGCGTGACGCTTGCACCTGTCTATGCCCATATGACCGTCGTGTAACCTACTCAACATTTCCGTCCTAATGCTTTTCGGTATATAAACTAGGTTGTCTCTAAATAAGATTCCATCAATGAAACCAAAGCTACCTCTATACGACCACTGACCTCTCACTCGTTCGTCGACTGAATATTTATTCAGTGGCCACCCTTCTTGTATGTATTTTATAAGTAATTGACATTCTATATCCTCTTTCATGGCGTTTTTTTATAAGATTTACTTTGCTAGCACTGAAACGAATATTTTCTATTAGAAAACACGATTGTTCTTCTACTTCCTCACATACTTTTTCTGACGTAAGTTCCGGTAATGCCGCTCGCGATAAGGCGTCTGCCACGTACATATACTTCCCTGGTTTGTATATGACGGTAAAATCATAACCTTGTACTCGTAGCATCATGCGTTGGAGACGCGCGGGGATCGAATCGAGCGGTTTGTTGAATAATGCCTCCAACGGCTTATGATCGGATTCCACAGTGACGTCATGACGTCCATAGACGTACTGATGGAACCGTTCGAGAGCGTAGACAATTGCGAGCAGCTCCTTCTCTATCTGCGCATACCTGGTCTGCGTGTCGGTGAGCGTTGCGGAGGCGAACTCGACCGGGCGGCCCGTCTGCAGCAGCACGGCGCCCAGCGCGTGCGCGCTCGCGTCCACCGACAGCAGCACGGGCTCGCGCACCGAGTACAGTGCCAGCACGGGCGCCGCGCACACCGCGCGCTTTAGCTGCGCCACTGCCGACTCCTGCGCCGAGTCCCATACCCACTCGCTATCTTTTTTCAACAGATTGCGGAGCGGAAGTGCTAACTCTGAGTAATTGGGGATAAATTTGGATAGGTAGTTTATCATGGCCATAAATCTCTCAAGCGCTGGCCTATCTTCCGGAGCTGGCATTTCCTGTATCGCTTTTATTTTGTTTCTATCTACGGCCATGCCCTCCTCGCTAAAAATGTGGCCTAAGTAACTCACCTGTCTCACTTGAAACTCACATTTGTCTTCGTTAAATTTTATACCTACTTCTCGCGCCCTATCTAGCAATCTCTTCAGACGCTCATCGTGCTGGGCTTTGCTGGAGCCCGGATACGGATCACTCCCATTTTCAACATGCGCACCAATTCTTGCGATAACTTGTCACGGACGCCTAAAGGTATTTTTCTAACCGGACAGACTGACGGCTGGGCGCATTGATCTATTACAATGGTATATTTACCGGGTAATTTACCTAAACCTTGAAACAGGTCTGCATAGGGACCTAGGTTGAGGGACAATATACGCTTCACCATTCCCAGCTCTTCACTAGCATATCTACCTAACACTCTTTGGCAATCGAAGTCGGCAATAATGAAACGTAACGTATACTCAATGTATTTATAAGTACATTTCAGATAACAATAACCAGCTATCGGTATGTAATTGCCACAAAATGATTGCGACCTCGTGTTATCTGAACTTATAATTTCGTTAGGCAACCTTAGTCTATGAAATGTACTAAGAGAAATTACATTTAAATCTGACCCTGAAACTAACTTAAAACTTTCACTTGCCCCGGTACATTTAAAAAGCAAAGTTTCATACCATTTGGAGTCCTTACGGTCCATCTTCCCCAATAGCGAAGAAACATAGTACAACCCGTCGTCGTCCTCACCAACAATCACGTCAGCATCGGGCTCCACACCGGCGTTGATTTGTAACACGCGCCTACGCAATTTCGGACACATGTTTTTAAAATGACCTCTTTCACTGCACCAGAAGCATATTGCATTTTTAGCCGCACATTTGTAGCTATCACAACTACATATACCGCACGCAGCACACAACACTTTTTCAGGCACTCGCCGCTGGCCGGGCACGCCACCCACTCCGGCCGCCGCACCGCGCTGCGGCTGACGCGCACCGGCCCCGCCGACGCGTCCTCGCCCGGCCGCCAACGCCATGCCGGCGCCACCTCGCGTTGCGCCTGCGTTCGTGCCAGCGCGGTACGAGCCGCGCGCATACATCGCGTCCACTGATACCACCCGAGTCTTGGTGCCCTCTATCTGCATCTGCTCCTCCGTGGACATCTCGTTAGCTTGACAGACTTTTACCGCTTTTGCCAGAGTGAGATCATCTGCCCTGAGTAGTCGATCGCGCAGCTTGCCGTCTCGGACCCCGCATACGATCCTGTCTCGCACCAGGCTGTCTTCTAAATGCTCGAACTCGCATCTCTGAGTGAGAAGCTTTAGTGCCGTAACATAGTCGCCTTCTTGCTGGTTTCTTGTGAAGAACTTGAATCGAGCCATCGTAGTGCTCTGTTTGGTTCCAAAATGTTCATTGTATTTTATCACGAGCGTATCGAAGCATTCCTTGTTTTCGTCTTTGGTGAATTTGAAAGTTGTATACACGTCGTACCCCTCTGATCCGACTAAATTCACCAATAAACTTGCTTTGACATCAGTTGTTTCTTTGTGGACACCAGACGCTTTTAGAAACACGTTGAATTGCTTCAGCCATTTTTGCCACGCTTCGGCCCGACTGACCGGCCCACCTTCCAAACACAATTCCGCCGGTGGCCGTGCGTGTTCCATTGTTTTTAATTGCTTACGATAGTCACTATCACTTTTACTGTCTTTTTGAACATAAACCGGGATTATTGGGTGTTAATTCTAATTAATTATTCAGCACCGCTGCCAACATGTTGTAAATGATAGACGGGTTGACCAAGACTAAATATTTATTAAATACCCACAACCTAACTATTATTACAATCACAAGACACTGCAGGCCTACCCACTTAGTATATGACACTTATGGAGGCTCTTCAAACTATGTCCTATGAAGATACAGAGAAGTTATTACTTGTGTTAAAATAAATATTGTTCATATTATATAATTTTATACACATTTTTACATGATAAGTAGGTACCAATAAGATATATATGATAATTTTGTGATTATTTAATCAATTAATGTTACCTCCAATCGCCTGAAACACAGGATTACCTAGTTCAGGCACAAATCATAGGTGAACTTGACATAGATTTAAGAAAAACTGTATTTAACGTTAGTCCTTATATTTTTGAATAAATTATTATTATTTATTTATTTTCATACATATAAATACATTTTTAAATATTTTTATAAAAAACATTAAAAAAAACATTTAAAAATATAAAAATAGTGGTCCGCCGGTATCAGGAGCAGGGTCCAAGCTACCGGTGGTTAGGGCTCCAGAGACAGGAACCTTCTCACGATACGAGCCGTATCAAGGAGTACTGCCTTCTGAATCAGGCCCTTGATCCAACCGCTTATCGAGAGCCTCGAAAGATGTTGATCGAGGCTTTCGGCCATCAGGCCATTGGCCGATACGACAATCGGCACAATGACAGCCGAGCTCACATTCCACATGTCAACAACCTCGTGTGCTAAGTCGAGATATTTAATTTGTTTCTCTTTCTCAGCTTTCACGAGGTTCTCGTCATGTGGAATGGTAACATCGATAATCATTGTGCGGCGCGCTAATCGATCTATCACGACTATATCAGGCTTATTGGCGACAATAGTCCTGTCAGTAATGATAGATCGATCCCAGTACAACGTGACTTGGTCATTTTCGAGAACTGGGTCGGGCGCATACTGTAATACGGTACCTCAGTATCCACAAGTTTATATTTTAAAGCAAGTTGCTGGTGAATAATCCTGGCTACTTGGTTATGCCTGTGCAAGTACTCGCCGTTAGCCAGACGAGAACAACCAGAGATAATATGTCTGATGGATTCACCTGGACGGTGGCATGCCCGACACACGTCAACCGTCCCGTCTTTCAAAATATGTCTCCGGTAGTTATTCGTCAAGATAACTTCGTCCATAATTGCACAGACGAAACCTTCAGTTTCCCCGAAAAGGTTACCAAAACGTAGCCAGGATACGGACGCTAAGAAGTCTACACCGGGTTGGTGAAGAGCCCGGTAGAAGCGCCCGTGAAACTCCTTGCTTTGCCATACCTCCCTGCGGTCATCGGTAGTAAGTACTACAGGTTTGCGCCAGTTCTCTTTAGCCATGGAGAGCGGGGTGAGTCCCTTGTCCACTGCTACCACATCACGGTGCATACCCATTTCAGCTTTTAAAAAATATTCCCTGAGACTGCAGACCTCGCGGTTGTGGAGGGTCTTCGCATTTAAAAAGCCTCGACCACCGCACTTCCGCGGGATATACAGTCTCATCACCGAAGAACGTGGGTGATGCATCCGATTTGCGGTCAGTAGTGTACGGACCCTCCTATCCAGGGCGTCGAGTTCAGTCTGAGTCCATTTGAGTATGCCGAAAGAGTACATCAAAACCGGCATGACCCAACCGTTGAAGGCACGCACCTTGTTTCCGCCTGAAAGAAGACTATTAAGTACTTTTTTCAGGCGGCCAAAGAAGCGTTGCTTCAACGATTGCTTCATGTCAGTAACATTGATGCCTAAAGCTTCCGACATACCCAAATACTTATAGGTTTCGGATGCAGAGAGGGCTCTAAGGTTTGTGGAATCCGTGAGTTGGGTTCCCACGGATTCAACAATCTCCCCTCGCTTTACATGCATGACCGCACATTTGTCCACACCAAATTCCATCCTGATGGCGCTACTGAAAGTTTCAGTTACCTTCAGTAGCTCCATCAGTCGCAATTTGTTGGGGGCAAAGATTTTCAAATCATCCATGTAGAGAAGGTGAGATATGACCTGACCACCTCTCCTCAACCGATAACCTAGACCTGAATCCTCCAGTAGTGTACTTAGAGGATTCAGGGCTAAGCAGAACCAAAGTGGACTCAAACTGTCGCCCTGAAATATTCCCCGTTTAATCCATACAGGCTCATCATTCCCCTGGATCTGTCGACATCCTGGATAGCGAAGAACCGTCCTCCATTGCCCCATACACGACTCTAGGAAAGTGCGTAGAGTTGCATCAATCTTGTACAACTCCAGCACCCTCATGAGCCACGTATGCGGCACCGAGTCGTAGGCCTTCTTATAATCTATCCAGCATGTTGACAGATCCTTGCGGGATCGACGAACCTGTTGGCTAATGGCCATGTCGATGAGGAGTAGCTCCTTAGTACCGCGGGACCCGTTTCTACATCCATTTTGAGAGGCAGACATAATCATATTATTGCCAATGTGCGTATTAATTTTCGCTCTCAGAATGGATGTAAGAAGTTTATAGACCGTCGATAAACACGTAATTGGTCTATAATTCTTGGGTTCCGTGGCACTACCTGATTTATGGAGCAGGTGGGTAACGCCTGTTGTTAGAAACTGTGGTAGCGACCCAGACTCTAAGGATGACTGGAACTGAGATGCCAGGCAAATGTGTGAACTAATTAGCCATTTTAACCAAAAGTTGTGCAATCCGTCCGGTCCCGGAGATTTCCAGTTCGGTAACGGACGGACCGCTCTGGCAACGTCTAATGGCGTAATTAGGACTGCTCCCATTTCTGGTATGGTTTCACACATTCGCTCGACCACTCGTATCCAGCCAGCCTCAGCGTGACAGACGGGTACCGACCAGATGTTGCACCAGAATGTTCTCGTGGCGGCGTCATCCGGGTGGCACACGTCTGTCACATTTTGTTCAAGTCGCTCCCAAGCTCTGTACACCCACCTCTCATCGCTCTGGAACATGCGATTTTGCGTGTATCGATCAACCCGTCGCTTATACCGCCGAATACGGCTCGCCCATGCACAAACTTTCTGCTTCAGGAAGTCGATGCGCTCTGTGACATGGGACATGTATTCTCGAGGGCTGATTCCAGTCCCCGCGAATGCCCGTCTTACAAAGCGCATCACTCGTGGTCGTGTATTGCCCTCCCTGAAGCAGTATAGTTTGCCGATAAGTACCCTGGTCCCATCGATACGACGCTCGATCCTGCACTGCCAGGCTGGTACAGCTGGTTTTGGTCGAGTAGCTCCGTCATAGTTTGGAAACTTGACATTAGCTAAACGACATGCCGCAACAGCCGCACAATACAGAATCGAGTGTGTATCAACGAGATCCTTGCTGCTCTCGAACACATTCTTCAGCTGCGAGTCGAGGGCACATACCAGCGCCCTATTTTTTTTGTGCATAGGTAGGCTTGGTAATCGGGGTCTAAGTTCGATCGAAGTGGATCTATACTCGCGAAACGCATCCTCCAGTGCGCTCCTCAATCGGGCGTTGTACTGGCTACTTACTGTGGTAACCCTATCATCGTCTTCTTCAACACCATGATTGGACCGCGGCGGGACAGCATCAATGGTTGAAGCTTGTACCGCGGTCTGTGCCGGAGCCGAGACGATATGGTTGCACAGCTCTGAGCGCAGCCTATCAAGTGCAGCATCGTCCAACCTATGATTACGTTGGATGACCCGCACCTGATCCGATAGTCGTTGGGCCGAGACGTTGACGGTTGGCTCTAGTTCCTGAAACAGAGACAGCATCCTATCACGGTACGCAGTGAGGTTAGTTCCCCCCTCTGTAGACCTGTAATATGCGCGCATGACGTTCTCGTTCATAGATTGAGTCCATCTCATGCGCTGCACACAACCACCGGCAGCGGGGACCCGGTTCGGGGCCGGATGGCCCCTAAGTCCCAAGCTCCTCGGTGGCCGGCCTCTCCCCTGCCGACGTACAGGTGTTGGCGACGTCAGCGGAGAAAAATACTCGTCGCTCGAGCTCGATGCAACTACCGCGGCCGGTGTCGTCACAGCGCTCACGGTGGGGCTGGGTACCGGCGGCGGCGAGGCGGAGCCGAGCGAAGAGTCCGGAGGTGGTAGGCGTGCTCGTCTTGAAGCTGATCTCGTCAACATTTTTCAGTTTTCATGCAAGTAGTATATAGTATATAAGGCATTTTCGGAGGTGGCATGACAGATGTCACTTCAGATTCGGTACATAGTTTTTGACGAAAGTTTAAGTATAGGATTCTGGTTAATTTTGCTTGTCTTGAATTATGTGGGGAGTATTTATTGTGTTTTTCAGGCTTGTTGTATGGTTTCTCATAAAATATAAAAACCAATATAAAAACTGCGTCTAAAATAAAAATAACTGAAAAATTTCGTGACGTGTTGACGTTGGTGTTGCCAGCTAATTTATTATTATTATTATTAGTATCGGTCATGACAAGGGCACAGACTCGAAGGTTACGCACTGACTGTGACAACAACGAAATGACTACTGAGGTATCCTCTACTCCAAGGCCTGATCAACCTAAGGTAATGGAAATCCTCAAACGACCAATTGACAGCGTTGAATTGATATTATTTAGTAATAAAACTACAATAAATCAAATACAAAAATCAAAACATTTCACAAGTGATAATGGAAACTGCAAATACGTGCCTGAAAAATCAGCAATTTTTGTGACTTCTCGATCGTTATCGACCGCAACGGTGTTAGCGAGAGAATTACAACGTTTTTGCAAGCGAATCAAAATAAATGAGCTCATAATAATTAAAAGCAAGCGCAACGAAAAATTTGTTAACAATTATATAAAGGAAATGAGTCATTTAAATGATATTCCTAAGCTACTTGTTATAAAAGATGTGACAAGAGTTACTGACAAAGACACGAAAACTGTGATCTTGAATGACTTCCACCTGTTACCCACGAGTGGCCACGCGGGGATAAACAGAATGTTAAATAATATTAGGAAGTACTATTATTGGCCAGGAATGACTAATGACGTAACAGAATACGTAAAGAAGTGTAGAAGTTGTCAGATTCAAAAGCATTCCAATAGGCATACGAAGGAACCGATGGTCATCCCATCCACGGCAACCACTGCTTTTGAAAGAATTAGTTTAGATTTAATGGGACCTTTAGATGTAGATAATTTAAACTATAAGTATATTCTGACATTACAGTGTGACTTAACAAAATACGTCGAAGCATATCCTTTAGAGAAGAAAGATACTGTTTCTGTAGCTAGGTTATTTGTAAACAATTTTATTTTGAGATATGGTATACCAAGAGAGATAATAACAGACAGGGTAACAGAGTTTATGTCATCAGTTTTTATAGAGATTTGCAAATTGATGCATATAAATAAACTGCATACAACAGCTTATCATCACGAAACTATAGGAGGATTGGAAAATACTAGGTTAGGTTAGGTTCCTTGGAGGTGACCGACCTCGACGACTCGGTCACCAAAGAGGAGGTCGTGGCGGCGGTCGCAGCGATGGGGGGCTGTGGCGTCACAGCGGTGCAAGGTCGGGCCATCAGGCCCGGCCGCGGCGGCATGGGCACCATTCGCCTCGAGTGCCCAGTCGCCGCAGCTGTAGCCGTCCTCGCCAAGGGACGGCTGACAGTCGGGTTCAGCTCGGGTGTAGTCCGGGCACTTGCAGCCCAGCCTCTGCGCTGCTACAAGTGTCTTGGAGTCGGACACACTCGGGCCCTTTGTCCGTCCGAGGTCGACAGGGCGGACAAATGCTTCCGCTGTGGCAAGGACGGACACAAGTCCGCCTCCTGCGAGGCTGCCACGCCGCACTGCGCGGTGTGTGCCGCCAGTGGCTGCCCGGCAGGCCACGTGATGATGGGGAGGAAGTGCAATCCTCCCCCTAAGAAGGGCAAAGCGCAGGCGCTGATCCGGCCTGTCGCTGCCACCGTTGCCGTCCCTGAGGCTGGGACATCGGCGGCGGTTGTGGAAGGGGGTGCGATGTCTGTCGATGGATAGTTCGGTCAAGCATCGCATCCTCCAGGCGAACACCAACCACTGCAGAGCGGCCCAGGATCTGCTGATGCAGACCATGGCCGAGTGGTTGGTGGACGTGGCGGCTGTCGCCGAGCCGTACTCAGTCCCTGGCCGTTGGCTGGGCGATCGGGACGGCTTGGTGGCATTGGTGACGCGGTCTTCCACGGACTCCCCTCCCCTCTCGCTCTTAGAGAGGGGACCGGGATACGTGGCCGCCGCGTGGGGAGAATTAGCCCTTGTGGGCGTCTATTTCTCCCCGAACCGCCCTCTCTCGGATTTCGAGAACTTTCTCGAAATCCTCACCGCGGTGGTCGGGAGGGCGGCACCACGCCAGGTCGCCGTACTGGGTGACCTGAACGCCAAGTCGACGGCCTGGGGCAACCCGGCCGGGTCCTGCAACGTCCGGGGACGAGCCGTGGAGTTTTGGGCGGCGTCGTGCGGTGTGTCCCTCCTGAACAGAGGGACCGTTCACACGTGTGTGCGGCAACGGGGAGGATCAGTGGTCGACGTCTCGTTTGCCACCCCCGTGCTAGCCGCCCACGTCGTGAACTGGCGGGTGGAGATGGTGGAGACCTTGTCGGACCACCGATATGTGCGGTTCGACATCAGCTCCACCCAGAGCTCCCGGGGAATTGCTCCAGGCTCGGGCCAATCTGCGTTCCCACGGTGGGCTCTCACCCGCCTGGACCGAGAGGCCGCGGAGGAGGCGGCGTTCGTCCAGGACTGGCTCGCGCCTCCTGTCGAGGTCCTGGACGTGGACGCCGCGGCGGTACAGCTGAGGAGGTCCCTGACCGAGGTGTGCAACTCCAGCATGCCCCGGTCTCGCCGCCCAGCTCCCCGCCGCGCCGTCTATTGGTGGTCGGAGGAATTGGCGGGGCTCCGAACCGCCTGCGTGGCGGCCAGGAGGGCCTACACGCGGAGTCGAAGGCGCAGGCACCGAGACCCCACCAGCGAGGAGGCCCTCTATGCCACGTACGTCGCGGAAAAGACGGTCCTGAAGTCGGCCATGCGCGCGGCCGAAGATTCGGCGAGAGCCGAGATGTTGGAGGGTCTCGACAGGGACCCATTTGGAAGACCATACAAGGCGGCGCGGAATAAACTGCGCCCCTGTGGTCTTCCACTGACGGAGACCCTCGAGCCGGCATTGCTGGACGGGGTGGTCCGGTCCCTGTTTCCGTCCAGGACCGACTTTACCCCCGGTTACAGCGGTGGAACTTTGCGTGGGGACTCTACACCTCCGCGCAAAGAACACAGCCCCAGGGCCGGACGGCGTTCCCGCACGGGTGGTGGCCATCGCCGCCTCACAGATGGAGGAGAGGTTTCGGGACCTCTTCAGCGCGTGTTTTACGACTGGGAGGTTCCCGATACCTTGGAAGGAGGGGCGGCTATGCCTGCTCCGAAAGGAGGGACGCCCGGCGGACTCCCCCTCGGCTTACCGGCCCATCGTCTTGCTCGATGAGGTCGGTAAGTTGTTCGAGGGGATAATCGCTGACCGGCTAAAGAGCCTGCTGGGGACGGTGGGGCCGGACCTGTCGGACGCCCAATTCGGTTTCCGACGGGGTCGTTCGACGGTCGACGCGCTGGCCCTACTCAAGGGCCAGGTGAGGGAGGCCGTGGAGGCGGGCGACAGAGTGTTGGCGGTGTCATTTGACATAGCCAACGCCTTCAACTCCGTCCCCCACTCGACAATCTTGGAGGCGCTCCGATACCACGGAGTGCCTCAGTACCTGCGCCGACTCTTGGCCAGCTACTTGGAGGACCGGGTGGTCCTCCTCGCAGACAAAACGGCCACAGTGAGGCGATACGGCGCAGAGTCTGGTGTTCCACAGGGGTTGGTCCTGGGACAACTGCTGTGGAACATTGGATTCGACTGGCTACTGCGGGGAACCCTCCTTAGTGGCACGAGCGTCATCTGTTACGCGGATGACACCCTCCTCGTCGCCCGGGGGAGGGACTTCAGGGAGGCGGCCAGTCTGGCCTCTGCCGGCGGATCCTTAGTGGCAGGAAGGATTCGCCGCCTCGGATTGAAGGTTGCGCTGCACAAAACCGAGGCCGTGTATTTTCACGGTCCACGGCAGCGCATCCCTCCCGACGGCCACATTATAGTGGAGGGCGTCAGGATCGAGGTCAAGGCCCAGATGAAGTACTTGGGCCTTGTCCTCGACAGCAGGTGGCGCTTCGGCCCACACTTTAGCGGGCTGTCGACGCGCCTGCTGAAGGCCGCGAACGCCCTGTCGTGGCTCCTCCCGAACCTGGGGGGTCCGAAGGCGCGATGCCGGCGCTTGTATGCCGGCATCCTCAGGAGCATGGCCCTTTACGGGGCCCCAATCTGGGCAGACTCCCTCCACAGACGGGAGAACGCCACGGCCATCCGCAGGCCCCAAAGGGCCATTGCACTGCGGGTGGCGAGGGCCTACCGCTCGGTAGGCTTCTCTGCGGTGTGCGCTCTGGCCGGCACCCCTCCTTGGGAGCTCGAGGTGTGGGTGCTGACCAGAGTGTACGAATGGACGGCGCGCCGTAAGGCGCTCGGGGAGCCCCCCGCCGCAGAAGAGCGGGAGGCCGTGCGGCAAGAGGCGAAGGACGCAATTGTCCATCACTGGACGGAGGACCTCGCAACTGCCGCATTTGGCCGCCGAACACTGGACGCGCTCGGGCCGGTCCTGAAGGATTGGCTCGAGCGGTCCCACGGTTTCCTCTCTTTCCGTCTGGTGCAGGTGTTGTCCGGCCACGGGTGCTTCGGATCGCACCTGCATCGGATCCAAAGGGAGGAGACCCCGTCGTGCCACGACTGTGGCGCGGCGGAGGACACGGCACAGCACACCCTCGAGGTGTGCCCGTCCTGGTCCGAGCTGCGCCTACCTTTGGTCGCAGCGGTCGGGCAGGACCTCTCGCTTCCCGGCGTCGTCATCTCGATGCTGGAAAGCGAGGGGGCCTGGGCAGCGGTCGCCTCCTTCTGCGAAGAGGTAATGTCACAGAAGGAGGCGGCGGAGCGCGTGCGGGAGGAAGACCCTCTCGCGGCGCCGCTCCGCAGGCGAAGACGGGGCGTAAGACGGCGGTTGTATGATCGTCGTCACGCGCCTCCAGGTGGTGAACAGCGGGAGACAGGCGCGGGGGCGCCTTCTCCTGCATTGCACTGTCCACCACCCACGTCGTCAGTCATTCCTGGGCCCCTCCCACCCGACGGGAGGGGCGTGCCGGGCCCGCCGTAAAGGCGGGCGGTCGTCGGCGGGGGGCAGGATGGAAAGGCTCTGCCGATTCCCAGTCCCCCTCCACTCAGACGATGCGGGAATGCCGCTGGGTTGTTTAGTGGGTATACCGGTTCTACCGGGGAGTCCCACATACCCCACCCGTCCCCCAACGGGTGGGCATGCGTAATGCATTTTTCCCAGCGCAAACAAAAAAAAAAAAAAAAAAAAAAAAAAAAAAAAAAAAAAAAAAAGGTTAGGTTGGGGGACCACCCCACAGTGCTTGCGTCCACGTCGCGTCCCCTGGGCAACGGCCCGGTTCTGACCACCGTAACGGAGTGGCAGACCGGTGTTCGGCTAAAGTGCACTGTGCAGTCGTAGCGTATTTTAACTGTTTTTATCCAATTTTATTTCATGTCGGCATCTACGACACCTGCGGAGGCTATGCCAAAGCAATCGAGGACCGCCTCCGGGCGTTTTAAAAAAGGCCCTTCTCAGGGCCCACCAAAAGGCCCTTCTCAGGGCCAAGCAAAAGGCCCTTCTCAGGGCCAACCAAAAGGCCCTTCCCAGGGCCAAGCAAAAGGCCCTTCTCAGGGCCAACCAAAAGGCCCTTCTCAGGGCCAATCCGAGGGTGCCTCGGCATCAGAGGCTAGCCGCGCGCCGTCTGCGACTAGCTTCTATAGCTCGGCGGGCGAGTTGCTGGACTCCGACAACGAGTCCATCATGTCATGTGGTTCGGCGATTAGTCGCCGAGACTCGAAAAAGCGGGCATATCAGAGGAAGGGGTCTGGGGGTTCCTCGGACACGGCGTCACAGCCGAGGGCCAAGAGGCCGGTGTCTGACACCCACGACGTGGGTCTGGCAGAAGCCCAACGCCAGTTGGACCTGTCTCGACGGGCGCAGGTCCAACAAGACCTGGAGGAGCGGGTTGCGGCCACGGAGCAACGGACGCACGCCGCCCGGGCCAAATCCGGGTACGGCGCGTCCCGCGTCCACTACGCGGACCACTCCCTGGCGGAGCTGCAGTTGATGGCTGAGGAGGACGAAGAGGAGATAGTGGCAGTCGCCTCCAAGTCCTCCAATTTAAAAGGGACATTCCAAAAGTCCCTTAAATGTAGGGCCGCGAGCATGCGCGGCATAGTCGGGGAGCTGGTGCAGCGGAAGGCTACCGACGAAACGCGGCAACTGCAGGCGAAAGTCGATCGCCTGCAGTCAGAGGTCAGCCAGCTTCATCTGAAGCTGGCTGAAGCCACGGCCCGGCCAAATACTAAGGTGTCCGAGCCGAGACCAGCGGCTGAGGCCCCGCCCTCCAACCTTGAGGATGTAATCCGCAAGGTCGTAATGGAGGAAAGGGCCTTCACGAGAGCCTGTCTTGCGGGCATAGAGGACAGGCTCTTGCCGGAGAAACGCCTGCGACCGCCGCTCGCGGCGGACAGTCGGCCACGCCAGCCTGAGCTGTCCTCCCAGGACGCCCATCTTCCGTCCACCACCCCATCCAACCAGCAGGGGTGGACGAAGGTGAAAAAGGGCAAAAAGAAGTCCAAGACGGTCGCTGCCCCTGCCACCCCCGCCACCACCCCTCCCGGCCCGCCTCAGAAAACAGGCAAGGGAAAGGGGAAGGGGAAGACGTCGGCCCCGAAGCCCAACGCCGCTGCTCCCGCTGCTGCTCCTGCAGCTAATGGGGCCCCCGCCGCCAAGTCAAAGAGGAAGCTGGTTCCTCCGAAGACCGCAGCCGTAGTGGTGACGCTCACCGCTGAGGCTGTGGAGCGGGGGGAGACGTACGCGTCCGTAATGATGCGGGCGCGTGCCAACGCCGATCCCACCCAGCTGGGGATCGGCACAGTATCCTGCCGCCGGACCCAGGCCGGGGCTCGAATGTTCGAGTTCCCGGGGGCTCAGGGCGGCGCCAACGCGGACCTCTTCGCAACCAAGCTGCGAGAGGTCATCGCCGACGCGGCCAAGGTCACCAGGCCCGTAAAGTCTGTGGCCTTGGAGGTGACCGACCTCGACGACTCGGTCACCAAAGAGGAGGTGGTGGCGGCGGTCGCTGCGATGGGGGGCTGTGGCGTCACAGCGGTGCAAGGTCGGGCCATCAGGCCCGGCCGCGGCGGCATGGGCACCATTCGCCTCGAGTGCCCAGTCGCCGCAGCTGCAGCCGTCCTAGCCAAGGGACGGCTGACTGTCGGGTTCAGCTCGGGTGTAGTCCGGGCACTTGCAGCCCAGCCTCTGCGCTGCTACAAGTTTCTTGGAGTCGGACACACTCGGGCCCTTTGTCCGTCCGAGGTCGACAGGGCGGACAAATGCTTCCGCTGTGGCAAGGAAGGCCACAAGTCGGCCTCCTGCGAGGCCGCCACGCCGCATTGTGCGGTGTGTGCCGCCAGTGGCTGCCCGGCAGGCCACGTGATGATGGGGAGGAAGTGCAATCCTCCCCCTAAGAAGGGCAAAGCGCAGGCGCTGATCCGGCCTGTCGTTGCCACCGTTGCCGTCCCTGAGGCTGGGACATCGGCGGCGGTTGTGGAAGGGGGTGCGATGTCTGTCGATGGATAGTTCGGTCAAGCATCGCATCCTCCAGGCGAACACCAACCACTGCAGAGCGGCCCAGGATCTGCTGATGCAGACAATGGCCGAGTGGTTGGTGGAGGTGGCGGCGGTCGCCGAGCCGTACTCAGTCCCTGGCCGTTGGCTGGGCGATCGGGACGGCTTGGTGGCATTGGTGACGCGGTCTTCCACGGACTCCCCTCCCCTCTCGCTCTTAGAGAGGGGACCGGGATACGTGGCCGCCGCGTGGGGAGAATTAGCCCTTGTGGGCGTCTATTTCTCCCCGAACCGCCCTCTCTCGGATTTCGAGAACTTTCTCGAAATCCTCACCGCGGTGGTCGGGAGGGCGGCGCCACGCCAGGTCGCCGTACTGGGTGACCTGAACGCCAAGTCGTCGGCCTGGGGCAACCCGGCCGGGTCCTGCAACGTCCGGGGACGCGCCGTGGAGTTTTGGGCGGCGTCGTGCGGTGTGTCCCTCCTGAACAGAGGGACCGTTCACACGTGTGTGCGGCAACGGGGAGGATCAGTGGTCGACGTCTCGTTTGCCACCCCCGTGCTAGCCGCCCACGTAGTGAACTGGCGGGTGGAGATGGTGGAGACCTTGTCGGACCACCGATATGTGCGGTTCGACATCAGCTCCACCCAGAGCTCCCGGGGAATTGCTCCAGGCTCGGGCCAATCTGCGTTCCCACGGTGGGCTCTCACCCGCCTGGACCGAGAGGCTGCGGAGGAGGCGGCGTTCGTCCAGGACTGGCTCGCACCTCCTGTCGAGGTCCTGGACGTGGACGCCGCAGCGGCTCAGCTGAGGAGGTCGCTGACCGAGGTGTGCAACTCCAGCATGCCCCGGTCTCGCCGCCCAGCTCCCCGCCGCGCCGTCTATTGGTGGTCGGAGGAACTGGCGGGGCTCCGAACCGCCTGCGTGGCAGCCAGGGGGGCCTACACGCGGAGTCGAAGGCGCAGGCACCGAGACCCCACCAACGAGGAGGCCCTCTATGCCGCGTACGTTGACGCAAAGACTGTCCTCAAGTCGGCAATGCGCGCGGCCGAAGATTCGGCGAGAGCCGAGATGTTAGAGGGTCTCGACAGGGACCCATTTGGAAGACCATACAAGGCGGCGCGGAATAAACTGCGCCCCTGTGGTCTTCCACTGACGGAGACCCTCGAGCCGGCACTGCTGGACGGGGTGGTCCGGTCCCTGTTTCCGTCCAGGACCGACTTCACCCCGCCAGTGATGGATCCCCCGCGGGAGGCGGCTCCGCCGGAGGAGGAGGTCCCACCGGTTACGGCGGTGGAACTTTGCGCGGGGACTCTACACCTCCGCGCAAAGAACACAGCCCCAGGGCCGGACGGCGTTCCCGCACGGGTGGTGGCCATCGCCGCCTTACAGATGGAGGAGCGGTTTCGGGACCTCTTCAGCGCATGCCTTGCGTCTGGGAGGTTCCCGAAACCGTGGAAGGAAGGGCAGCTGTGCCTCCTTCGCAAGGAGGGTCGCCCAGCAGACTCCCCCTCGGCATACCGACCCATCGTCCTGCTCGATGAGGTCGGCAAAATGTTCGAGGGGATAATCGCTGCCCGCCTAAAGGGCCATATGCGGCGTATCGGGCCGGACTTGTCGGACGCTCAGTTCGGTTTTCGGGCTGAGCGTTCGACGGTGGACGCGCTGGCCTGCCTCAAGAGGCAGGTGAAGGAGGCGGTGGAGGTGGGGGACGGATTGTTGGCGGTGTCATTCGACATTGCCAACGCCTTCAACTCTGTTCCCCACAGCACCATCCTAGAGGCGCTCCGATTCCACGGGGTGCCTCAATATATGCGGCGTTTACTGGCCAGCTACCTGGAGGATCGGGCGATCGTCCTCGTGAACAGGGCTGGCCAAGTCCGGCGGTACGCAGTCGAGGCCGGCGTTCCACAGGGGTCAGTCCTGGGACCTCTCCTCTGGAACGTCGGCTACGACTGGCTCTTGCGGGGAACTCTCCTCCGAGGTACGAGTGTCGTCTGCTACGCCGATGACACTCTCCTCACCGCCCGGGGGGAGAGTTTCAGGGAGGCGGCCAACTTGGCCTCGGCGGGCGGATCCTTGGTCGCAGGGAGGATCCGCCGCCTAGGATTGACGGTGGCGCTGCACAAGACCGAGGCTGTGTTCTTCCACGGGCCTCGGCAGCGCCAACCACCAGACGCCCACATATTTGTGGAGGGCGTCCGAATCGAGGTGAAGGCCCAGATGAAATATCTGGGCCTTGTACTCGACAGCAGGTGGCGATTCGGCCCGCATTTTAGCGGGCTGTCGACGCGCCTGCTGAAGACTGCGGGCGCCCTCTCGTGGCTGCTCCCCAATTTGGGGGGGCCCAGCGCGCGATGCCGGCAACTTTACGCCGGCATCTTGAGGAGTATGGCCCTCTACGGGGCCCCAATCTGGGAGGACTCCCTCCAAAGGCGGGAGAACGCCGCGGCCTTGCGGGCCCCCCAAAGGGCCATAGCTCAGCGGGTGTCGCGGGCCTACCGCACGGTGGGCATCGCGGCAGCGTGTGCTCTGGCTGGCACCCCTCCTTGGGAACTCGAGGCGTGGGTGCTCGCCAGAGTATACGAATGGACGGCGGGGCGGAGGGCGAGAGTAGAACGCCCCGCCCCGGAAGAGCGGGAGGCCGTCCGGCGGGAGGCGAGGGACGCCATCGTCGTCCATTGGACGAGGGACCTCGCCACCGCAGCCTTCGGCCGCCGAACCCTCGACGCGATCGGGCCGGTCCTGCGAGACTGGCTCGATCGATCGCACGGGTTCCTCTCGTTCCGTCTGGTGCAGGTGCTGTCCGGGCACGGTTGTTTCGGATCGTACCTGCGCCGGATCGGACGGGAGGAGACATCGTCGTGCCACGGCTGCGGTGCGGCGGAGGACGCGGCGCAGCACACCCTCGCGGTGTGCCCGTCGTGGTCCGAGCCGCGCCGCGGTCTCACTTCGGTGATCGGACCGGACCTCTCACTCCCCGGTTTGGTTACGGCCATGCTGGGCGATGAGAGGTCCTGGGCGGCAGTGGCCTCCTTCTGCGAACACGTCATGTCCCAGAAGGAGGCGGCGGAGCGCGCGCGGGAGGATGACCCTCACGCGGCGGCGCTCCGAAGACGAAGGAGGGGTCGGAGAAGACGTCAGTATGACGGCCATCTCCGACTCCTCCCCGGTGGAGGCCAGCAGGCAACGGGTGCGGGGGCACCCTTGCCTGTATTGCACGGGCCTCCACCAGTGTCGGACGGGAATGGCCAGGTGTTCCCGGCCATTCCCGTAGCCCCCCAGGCAGGGGGGCATGCGGGGCCCGCCAGCTAGGCGGGCATACGCCGGGAGGGCTGTGGAAGCAGAGGCTGAGCCAATTTCCCATAGCCCTCCCATCACGGCGTCGCGGGAACACCGCTGAGTTTTAGTGGGTATACTGCCACTCTGGCAGGGAGTCCCACATACCCCGTCTCGTCCCCCGACGAGCGGAGATGCGTAATGTCATTTCTCAGCGACAAAAAAAAAAAAAAAAAAAGGTTAGGTTGGGGTGCATGTTGAAGAGCCTCCTCGTGGCGCACCCTGGGCAACGTCGGCTCCAATTTCTCCCAGTGCGGTTTTGGTGGACAATTGGGGCTGGCGGCTAATCTCTAACAAGCGGGGAAAGGTCACGGTTCCAATCACCGATCATGCTTGATGGTCGGTGAAGGGAACCGGGCTACAGAGGGTACGCCCACTCCTCCTCTGCTTACAGAGGGAGGTGAGTGGGCGTAGACTGGGCACGGCCGCCGCTGCGGAATAGGCGGTCGTGTCCCGGAGGGATGCAGTGGCGCGCGCGCGGGAGGATGATTCTCTCGCGTGGCGCCGCTCTGGAGAGGGGAGGGGTTGAGGAAGACGCCGGTCTGGTAG
Organism: Brachylomia viminalis; assembly: GCA_937001585.2. Lineage (NCBI taxonomy): Eukaryota > Metazoa > Arthropoda > Insecta > Lepidoptera > Noctuidae > Brachylomia > Brachylomia viminalis. The sequence continues at coordinate 141,176 of OW443307.2, read as the reverse complement.
TCACCTCCGGCTCCTCCCGGGTGGAGGCCAGCAGGCGGTGGGTGCGGGGGCGCCCTTTGCCTGTATTGCACGGGCCTCCACCAGTGTCGGACGGGAGTGGCCGGGTGTTCCCGGCCATTCCCGTAGCCCCCCAGTTAAATAGGGGGCATGCGGGGCCCGCCAACTTGGCGGGCATGCGCCGGGAGGGCTGTGGAAGTAGAGGCTGAGCCGATTTCCCATAGCCCTCCCATCACGGCGTTGTGGGAACACCGCTGAGTTTTAGTGGGTATACTGTCGAGTGCGGATATCGACAGGAGTCCCACATACCCCGTCTCGTCCCCCACGAGCGGGGATGCATAAAGCATTTCTCAGCGACAAAAAAAAAAAAAATAAAAAAAAAAAATAAAAAAAAAAAAAAAAAAGGTTAGGTTGGGGGATCCCCCACAGCGCATACTTCCACGTAGTATCCCCTGGGCAACGCCGTGTCTGACCACCGTAACGGAGTGGCAGACCGGTGGCTAAAGTGCGCTGTGACTCACAGTTATCAATGCGGAAGACTGTGTGTTTAAATATGACGAAGAAACCCGTGCGGGACGCCTCCGGGCGTTTCAGTTTTAACCCGAATCGCCCTTCTCAGGGCGATCCAAACGGCCCTTATCAGGGCCAACCCAACGGCCCTTCTCAGGGCCAACCCAACGGCCCTTCTCAGGGCCAACCCAACGGCCCTTCTCAGGGCCAATCCAAAGGCCCTTTTCAGGGCCACGCCGGTGACGCATTAGCGTCGGACGCTGACCGCACACCGAGTGCGGCCAGAGCAGACGAGTCGGACTCCGACGACTCAAACATCGACACGTCGGCAGCTGAGAGCGACCGCCTCGAGCGAAAGAGGGCCTACCTGCGGCACGGGTCCGAGGGATCCTCGTCGGCTGGAGGCGGGGCGCAGAAGAAGTCGAAGTCCAAAAGGGCTTCGACTTCTTCAAAAGCAGGTGATACCCACGTTGTGGGTTTGGTTGACGCCGAGCGCCAGCTAAACCTCCTAAAACGGGCGCAACTCCAGCAGGACCTGGAGGAGAGGGTCGCTGCCAGAGAGCGCCAGGCGCAGGCCGCCCGGTCGAGGGCCGGCTATGGGGCATCCAGTGTCCTGTATGCTGGCCACTCCTTGGCGGAACTTGAGCGCATGGCGCGGGAGGACAGGGAGGAGGTCCTGGAGGTCGCCTCAAAGTCCTCCAACCTGAAGGGGACCTTCCAGAAGGCCCTTAAATGCCGGGCTGCCAGTCTGCATGGCATTGTGCAGGAGCTGGTGCAGCGGACGGCCACGGATGAGACGCGGCAACTGCAGGCGAAGGTGGATCGCCTGCAGGCGGAGGTCAGCCAGCTGCACCAGAAGCTGGCTGAGGTCACTGCTCGGCCTGCGCAATCAGCCCCTGGACCGGTGGTAGGAGGCTCCACCTCCTCCCCTCACAACCTTGAGGAGATACTCCGAAAGGTTGTCATGGAGGAGAGGGCCTTCACCAGAGCCTGCTTCGCAGGCATCGAGGACCGGCTCCTGCCGGAGAAGCGGCTCCGCCCGCCGCTAGCGGCGGATAAGGCACCACGCAGGGTGCCGGAACCTGCGCCTTTAGCAGGCCCGGCATCGGGTGCGCAGCCCCAGGCCCTGAAGCCCTCCAAGGGCAAAGGCGAGGGCAAGAGGACCAAGGCGGCTCCTCAAACCCTCACCATCAGCTCGGAGGGAGCGTCTGGGTCGGCTGCCACTCCAGCGGCAGCCCCCCAGAGCTCGCAGGAGGAAGACGCCCTTCTTCCCTCCACCACCCCGTCCAACCAGTCGTGGACAGAAGTGGTCAGGAGGGGAAAAGGGAAGGGAGGGCAAAAGTCGGCCCCCAAGCCCGCCGCGACTGCACCGGCAGTCAAAAGGGCTCCAGCTGGCGGGAGGAAGTTAGTTCCTCCCAAGACCGCGGCCGTCGTGGTGACCATCACCCCGGAGGCCGCGGAGCGGGGCGAGACGTACGAGTCCGTCCTAAGACGGGCTCGTACCAATGCTGATCCCTCCCAGCTGGGGATCAGCAAAATAACGTGCCGCCGAACCCTAACCGGAGCTCGAATTTTCGAGTTCTCGGGGGAACAGCGCGGCACAAACGCGGACCTCTTCGCAACGAAGTTGCAAGAGGTCATCGCCGACGCGGCAACGGTCGTCAGGCCCGTCAAGACCGCAGCCTTGGAGGTGGCCGATCTGGACGATTCGGCCACCAAGGAGGATGTGGTGGCGGCCGTCGCGGCGGCTGGAGGCTGCGACGCTGGCGCGGTGAAGGCTGGAGCCATCAGGCTCGGCCGCCGCGGCATGGGCATCGTCCGCGTCGAGTGCCCAGTCGCCGCGGCTGGGGCCGCCCTTGCTGCGACCAAGGGACGGCTGCTTGTGGGGCTCAGCTCGGCTGTGGTCCGAGCACTTGAAGACCAGCCCTTGCGCTGCTTCAAGTGCTTCTCCTTCGGCCACACCCGAGCCACGTGTCCCTCCAAGGCCGACTGTAGGACACACTACAGGAGCTGTAAGCCCCCCGTCAAGAAGGGCATAGTGCCGGCGCAGGTTCGACCTGTCGCCACCACCGCCGCCGCCGTCGTCGCCGCCGCTGCAGCTCCAGCGGCGGTAGCTGAGGAGGAGGGTGCCATGTCGGAATAATGCAGGTTTCCGACTACCGCATCCTCCAGGCGAACACCAACCACTGCAGAGCGGCCCAGGACCTGGTAGTGCAGGTCATGGCCGAGTGGTTGGTGAACGTAGCGGTGGTCGCCGAGCCCTACTCGATCCCCAGCAGCTGGCTGGGTGACGAGGACGACTCGGTGGCACTAGCGGCGCGGTCTTCCACAGACTCCCCTCCCCTCTCGCTATTAGAGAGAGGACCGGGATACGTGGCCGCCGCGTGGGGAGACTTTGCCCTTGTGGGGGTATATTTCTCCCCAAACCGCCCTCTCCAGGACTTTGAGAATTATCTCGGAGTCCTGGCCGCCGTGGTCGGCAGGGCGGCGCCGCGTCAGGTCTCCGTGCTGGGAGACCTGAATGCCAAGTCGGTGACCTGGGGCAACCGGGCCACCGACGCTCGCGGGCGGGCGGTGGAGATGTGGGCAGCCTCCTCTGGACTCTCCCTCATGAACAGAGGAAGCGTCCAGACATGCGTGCGGCGTCAGGGTGGCTCAGTAGTGGACGTCACTTTCGCCACCCCTGGGTTAGCCGCGCGCGTGCTGAACTGGCGGGTGGACCTGGTGGAGACTATGTCGGACCACCGCTACGTGCGGTTCGACATCTCCGCCAGTGGCCCCGGAGCGGTGCAGCCCCTCTCGGGGCGATCACCGTTTCCGCGGTGGGCTTTCACCCGCCTAGACAGGGAGGCAGCGGCGGAGGCGGCGTTCATCCAGGACTGGCTGTCGCCTCCTACCACCGGCCTGGATGTAGACACCATAGCGGGCCAGCTGAGGGAGTCTCTGACGGAGGTGTGCAACTCCAGCATGCCCCGGTCTCGCCGCCCGGCTCCCCGCCGCGCCGTCTATTGGTGGTCGGAGGAACTGGCGGGGCTCAGAACCGCCTGTGTGGCGGCCAAGAGGGCCTACACGCGGAGTCGGCGGCGGCGTCGACGCAACCGGCCCGACGAGGACCGCCTCTACGAGGTGTACGTGGAGGCAAAAATGGGCCTCGATCGGGCCATCGCCGCCGCTAAAGACTCGGCGAGAGCCGAGCTGCTGGAGGGTCTCGACAACGACCCTTACGGGAGACCGTATAAGGCGGCGCGCAACAAATTGCGCCCCTTTGGTCCCCCGGTTGTCGAGACCCTGGAGCCCACATTTCTGGATGGGGTGGTTCAGTCCCTGTTTCCGTGCAGGGACAACTTCACCCCGCCAGTGATGTGTGGAGCCCCGCTGGAGGAGGAGGAGGAGGAAGAGGAGGCTCCCTCTCCTGTCACGGAGTCGGAACTTGGCGCGGCTGTGCATATCCGCGCCAAGAAGACGGCTCCGGGCCCCGACGGTGTCCCGGCGAGGGTGGTGGCAATTGCCGCCACCCAAATGGAGGAGCGGTTTCGGGACCTCTTCAGCGCATGCCTTGCGTCTGGAAGGTTCCCGAAAACGTGGAAGGAGGGGCAGTTGTGCCTCCTTCGCAAGGAGGGCCGCCCTGCAGACTCCCCCTCGGCATACCGGCCCATCGTTCTGCTCGATGAGGTCGGAAAAATGTTCGAGGGGATAATCGCTGCCCGCCTAAAGGGCCATATGCGGCGTATCGGGCCGGACTTGTCGGACGCTCAGTTCGGTTTTCGGGCTGAGCGTTCGACGGTGGACGCGCTGGCCCGCCTTAAGAGGCAGGTAAAGGAGGCGATGGATGTGGGGGACGGATTGTTGGCGGTGTCATTCGACATAGCCAACGCCTTCAACTCTGTTCCCCACAGCACCATCCTAGAGGCACTCCGATTCCACGGGGTGCCTCGATATATGCGGCGTCTACTGGCCAGCTACCTGGAGGATCGGGCGATCGTCCTCGTGAACAGGGCTGGCCAAGTCCGGCGGTACGCAGTCGAGGCCGGCGTTCCACAGGGGTCAGTCCTGGGACCTCTCCTCTGGAACGTCGGCTACGACTGGCTCTTGCGGGAAACTCTCCTCCGAGGTACGAGTGTCGTCTGCTACGCGGATGACACTCTCCTCACCGCCCGGGGGGAGAGTTTCAGGGAGGTGGCCAACTTGGCCTCGGCGGGCGGATCCTTGGTCGCAGGGAGGATCCGCCGCCTAGGATTGACGGTGGCGCTGCACAAGACCGAGGCTGTGTTCTTCCACGGGCCTCGGCAGCGCCAACCACCAGACGCCCACATATTTGTGGAGGGCGTCCGAATCGAGGTGAAGGCCCAGATGAAATATCTGGGCCTTGTACTCGACAGCAGGTGGCGTTTCGGCCCGCATTTTAGCGGGCTGTCGACGCGCCTGCTGAAGACTGCGGGCGCCCTCTCGTGGCTGTTCCCCAATTTGGGGGGGCCCAGCGCGCGATGCCGGCAACTTTACGCCGGCATCTTGAGGAGTATGGCCCTCTACGGGGCCCCAATCTGGGAGGACTCCCTCCAAAGGCGGGAGAACGCCGCGGCCTTGCGGGCCCCCCAAAGAGCCATAGCTCAGCGGGTGTCGCGGGCCTACCGCACGGTGGGCTTCGCGGCAGCGTGTGCTCTGGCTGGCACCCCTCCTTGGGAACTCGAGGCGTGGGTGCTCGCCAGAGTATACGAATGGACGGCGGGGCGGAGGGCGAGAGGAGAACGCCCCGCCCCGGAAGAGCGGGAGGCCGTTCGGCGGGAGGCGAGGGACGCCATCGTCGTCCATTGGACGAGGGACCTCGCCACCGCAGCCTTCGGCCGCCGAACCCTCGACGCGATCGGGCCGGTCCTGCGAGACTGGCTCGATCGGTCGCACGGGTTCCTCTCGTTCCGTCTGGTGCAGGTGCTGTCCGGACACGGTTGTTTCGGATCGTACCTGCACCGAATCGGACGGGAGGAGACACCGTCGTGCCACGACTGTGGCGCGGCGGGGGACGCGGCGCAGCACACCCTCGCGGTGTGCCCGTCGTGGTCCGAGCCGCGCCACGGTCTCACTGCGGTGATCGGACCGGACCTCTCACTCCCCGGTTTGGTTACGGCCATGCTGGGCGATGAGAGGTCCTGGGCGGCAGTGGCCTCCTTCTGCGAACACGTCATGTCCCAGAAGGAGGCGGCGGAGCGCGCGCGGGAGGATGACCCTCACGCGGCGGCGCTCCGAAGACGAAGGAGGGGTCGGAGAAGACGTCAGTATGACGGCCATCTCCGACTCCTCCCCGGTGGAGGCCAGCAGGCAACGGGTGCGGGGGCACCCTTGCCTGTATTGCACGGGCCTCCACCAGTGTCGGACGGGAATGGCCAGGTGTTCCCGGCCATTCCCGTAGCCCCCCAGGCAGGGGGGCATGCGGGGCCCGCCAGCTAGGCGGGCATACGCCGGGAGGGCTGTGGAAGCAGAGGCTGAGCCAATTTCCCATAGCCCTCCCATCACGGCGTTGTGGGAACACCGCTGAGTTTTAGTGGGTATACTGTCGGTTGCGGATTTCGACAGGAGTCCCACATAACCCGTCTCGTCCCCCACGAGCGGGGATGCATAAAGCATTTCACAGCGACAAAAAAAAAAAAAAAAAAAAAAGGTTAGGTTAGGTTGGGGGACCACCCCACAGTGCTTGCGTCCACGTCGCGTCCCCTGGGCAACGACCCGGTTCTGACCACCGTAACGGAGTGGCAGACCGGTGTTCGGCTAAAGTGTACTGTGCAGTCGTAGCGTATTTTATCTTTGTAGCGAATTTTATTTTAATGTTGGAACCTGCGACACCTGCGGAGGCTATGCCAAAGCAATCGAGGACCGCCTCCGGGCGTTTTAAAAAAGGCCCTTCTCAGGGCCCACCAAAAGGCCCTTCCCCCGCCCGCGGGCCTTCTCCCGGCCCGTCCCAGACAAAAGGCAAGGGAAAGGGGAAGGGGAAGACGTCGGCCGCCAAGCCCACCGCCGCTGCTCCTGCTGCTGCTCCTGTAGCTAATGGGGCCCCCGCCGCCAAGTCAAAGAGGAAGCTGGTTCCTCCGAAGACCGCAGCCGTTGTGGTGACGCTCACCGCTGAGGCTGTGGAGCGGGGAGAGACGTACGCGTCCGTAATGATGCGGGCGCGTGCCAACGCCGACCCTACCCAGCTGGGGATCGGTGCAGTCTCCTGCCGCCGGACCCAGGCCGGGGCTCGAATGTTCGAGTTCCCGGGGGCTCAGGGCGGCGCCAACGCGGACCTCTTCGCAACCAAACTGCGAGAGGTCATCGCCGACGCGGCCAAGGTCACCAGGCCCGTAAAGTCTGTGGCCTTGGAGGTGACCGACCTCGACGACTCGGTCACCAAAGAGGAGGTGGTGGTGGCGGTCGCTGCGATGGGGGGCTGTGGCGTCACAGCGGTGCAAGGTCGGGCCATCAGGCCCGGCCGCGGCGGCATGGGCACCATTCGCCTCGAGTGCCCAGTCGCCGCAGCTGCAGCCGTCCTAGCCAAGGGACGGCTGACAGTCGGGTTCAGCTCGGGTGTAGTCCGGGCACTTGCAGCCCAGCCTCTGCGCTGCTACAAGTGTCTTGGAGTCGGACACACTCGGGCCCTTTGTCCGTCCGAGGTCGACAGGGCGGACAAATGCTTCCGCTGTGGCAAGGACGGACACAAGTCCGCCTCCTGCGAGGCTGCCACGCCGCACTGCGCGGTGTGTGCCGCCAGTGGCTGCCCGGCAGGCCACGTGATGATGGGGAGGAAGTGCAATCCTCCCCCTAAGAAGGGCAAAGCGCAGGCGCTGATCCGGCCTGTCGCTGCCACCGTTGCCGTCCCTGAGGCTGGGACATCGGCGGCGGTTGTGGAAGGGGGTGCGATGTCTGTCGATGGATAGTTCGGTCAAGCATCGCATCCTCCAGGCGAACACCAACCACTGCAGAGCGGCCCAGGATCTGCTGATGCAGACCATGGCCGAGTGGTTGGTGGACGTGGCGGCTGTCGCCGAGCCGTACTCAGTCCCTGGCCGTTGGCTGGGCGATCGGGATGGCTTGGTGGCATTGGTGACGCGGTCTTCCACGGACTCCCCTCCCCTCTCGCTCTTAGAGAGGGGACCGGGATACGTGGCCGCCGCGTGGGGAGAATTAGCCCTTGTGGGCGTCTATTTCTCCCCGAACCGCCCTCTCTCGGATTTCGAGAACTTTCTCGAAATCCTCACCGCAGTGGTCGGGAGGGCGGCGCCACGCCAGGTCGCCGTACTGGGTGACCTGAACGCCAAGTCGACGGCCTGGGGCAACCCGGCCGGGTCCTGCAACGTCCGGGGACGCGCCGTGGAGTTTTGGGCGGCGTCGTGCGGTGTGTCCCTCCTGAACAGAGGGACCGTTCACACGTGTGTGCGGCAACGGGGAGGATCAGTGGTCGACGTCTCGTTTGCCACCCCCGTGCTAGCCGCCCGCGTCGTGAACTGGCGGGTGGAGATGGTGGAGACCTTGTCGGACCACCGATATGTGCGGTTCGACATCAGCTCCACCCAGAGCTCCCAGGGAATTGCTCCAGGCTCGGGCCAATCTGCGTTCCCACGGTGGGCTCTCACCCGCCTGGACCGAGAGGCTGCGGAGGAGGCGGCGTTCGTCCAGGACTGGCTCGCGCCTCCTGTCGAGGTCCTGGACGTGGACGCCGCAGCGGTTCAGCTGAGGAGGTCCCTGACCGAGGTGTGCAACTCCAGCATGCCCCGGTCTCGCCGCCCAGCCCCCCGCCGCGCCGTCTATTGGTGGTCGGAGGAACTGGCGGGGCTCCGAACCGCCTGCGTGGCGGCCAGGAGGGCCTACACGCGGAGTCGAAGGCGCAGGCACCGAGACCCCACCAGCGAGGAGGCCCTCTATGCCACGTACGTCGCGGCAAAGACGGTCCTGAAGTCGGCCATGCGCGCGGCCGAGGATTCGGCGAGAGCCGAAATGTTGGAGGGTGTCGACAGGGACCCATTTGGAAGACCATACAAGGCGGCGCGGAACAAATTGCGCCCCTGTGGTCTTCCACTGACGGAGACCCTCGAGCCGGCATTGCTGGACGGGGTGGTCCGGTCCCTGTTTCCGTCCAGGACTGACTTCACCCCGCCAGTGATGGATCCCCCGCGGGAGGCGGCTCCGCCGGAGGAGGAGGTCCCCCCGGTTACGGCGGTGGAACTTTGCGCGGGGACTATACACCTCCGCGCAAAGAACACAGCCCCAGGGCCGGACGGCGTTCCCGCACGGGTGGTGGCCATCGCCGCCTCACACATGGAGGAGAGGTTTCGGGACCTCTTCAGCGCGTGTCTTACGACTGGGAGGTTCCCGAAACCTTGGAAGGAGGGGCGGCTATGCCTGCTCCGAAAGGAGGGACGCCCGGCGGACTCCCCCTCGGCTTACCGGCCCATCGTCTTGCTCGATGAGGTCGGTAAGTTGTTCGAGGGGATAATCGCCGACCGGCTAAAGAGCCTGCTGGGGACGGTGGGGCCGGACCTGTCGGACGCCCAATTCGGTTTCCGACGGGGTCGTTCGACGGTCGACGCGCTCGCCCTACTCAAGGGCCAGGTGAGGGAGGCCGTGGAGGCGGGCGACGGAGTGCTGGCGGTGTCATTCGACATAGCCAACGCCTTCAACTCCGTCCCCCACTCGACAATCTTGGAGGCGCTCCGATACCACGGAGTGCCTCAGTACCTGCGCCAACTCTTGGCCAGCTACTTGGAGGACCGGGTGGTCCTCCTCTCGGACAAGACGGCCGCAGTGAGGCGATACGGCGCAGAGTCTGGTGTTCCACAGGGGTCGGTCCTAGGACCACTGCTGTGGAACATTGGATTCGACTGGCTCCTGCGGGGAACCCTCCTTCGTGGCACGAGCGTCATCTGCTACGCGGATGACACCCTCCTCGTCGCCCGGGGGAGGGACTTCAGGGAGGCGGCCAGTCTGGCCTCTGCCGGCGGATCCTTAGTGGCAGGAAGGATTCGCCGCTTGGGGTTGAAGGTTGCGCTGCACAAAACCGAGGCCGTGTATTTTCACGGTCCACGGCAGCGCATCCCTCCCGACGGCCACATTATAGTGGAGGGCGTCAGGATCGAGGTCAAGGCCCAGATGAAGTACTTGGGCCTTGTCCTCGACAGCAGGTGGCGCTTCGGCCCACACTTTAGCGGGCTGTCGACGCGCCTGCTGAAGGCCGCGAACGCCTTGTCGTGGCTCCTCCCGAATCTGGGGGGTCCGAAGGCGCGATGCCGGCGCTTGTATGCCGGCATCCTCAGGAGCATGGCCCTTTACGGGGCCCCAATCTGGGCAGACTCCCTCCACAGACGGGAGAACGCCACGGCCATCCGCAGGCCCCAAAGGGCCATTGCACTGCGGGTGGCGAGGGCCTACCGCTCGGTGGGCTTCTCTGCGGCATGCGCTCTGGCCGGCACCCCTCCTTGGGAGCTCGAGGCGTGGGTGCTGACCAGAGTGTACGAATGGACGGCGCGCCGCAAGGCGCTCGGGGAGCCCCCCGTCGCAGAAGAACGGGAGGCCGTGCGGCAAGAGGCGAAGGACGCAATCGTCCATCATTGGACGGAGGACCTCGCCACTGCCGCATTCGGCCGCCGAACACTGGACGCGCTCGGGCCAGTCCTGAAGGATTGGCTCGAGCGGTCCCACGGTTTCCTCTCTTTCCGTCTGGTGCAGGTGTTGTCCGGCCACGGGTGCTTCGGATCGCACCTGCATCGGATCCAAAGGGAGGAGACCCCGTCGTGCCACGACTGTGGCGCGGCGGAGGACACGGCGCAGCACACCCTCGAGGTGTGCCCGGCCTGGTCCGAGCTGCGCCTACCTTTGGTCGCAGCGGTCGGGCAGGACCTCTCGCTTCCCGGCGTCGTCAACTCGATGCTGGAAAGCGAGGGGGCCTGGGCAGCGGTCGCCTCCTTCTGCGAAGAGGTAATGTCACAGAAGGAGGCGGCGGAGCGCGTGCGGGAGGAAGACCCTCTCGCGGCGCCGCTCCGCAGGCGAAGACGGGGCGTGAGACGGCGGTTGTATGATCGTCGTCACGCGCCTCCAGGTGGTGAACAGCGGGAGACAGGCGCGGGGGCGCCTTCTCCTGCATTGCACTGTCCACCACCCACGTCGTCAGTCATTCCTGGGCCCCTCCCCCCCGACGGGAGGGGCCCGCCGGGCCCGCCGTAAAGGCGGGCGGTCGTCGGCGGGGGGCAGGATGGAAAGGCTCTGCCGATTCCCAGTCCCCCTCCACTCAGACGATGCGGGAATGCCGCTGGGTTGTTTAGTGGGTATACCGGTTCTACCGGGGAGTCCCACATACCCCACCCGTCCCCCGATGGGTGGGCATGCGTAATGCATTTTTCCCAGCGCAAACAAAAAAAAAAAAAAGGTTAGGTTGGGGTGGGGTGCATGTTGAAGAGCCTCCTCGTGGCGCACCCTGGGCAACGTCGGCTCCAATTTCTCCCAGTGCGGTTTTGGGGGACAATTGGGGCTGGCGGCTAATCTTCAACAAGCGGGGAAAGGTCACGGTTCCAATCGCCGATCATGCTTGATGGTCGGTGAAGGGAACCGGGCTACAGAGGGCAGATACGCCCACTCCTCCTCTGCTTACAGAGGGAGGTGAGTGGGCGTAGACTGGGCACGGCCGCCGCTGCGGAATAGGTGGTCGTGTCCCGGAGGGAGGCAGCGGCGCGCGCGTGGGGGGATGATTCTCTCGCGCGGCGCCGCTCCGGAGAGGGGGGGGGGGGTCGAGGAAGACGCCGGTCTGGTGGTCACCTCCGGCTCCTCCCGGGTGGAGGCCAGCAGGCGGTGGGTGCGGGGGCGCCCTTTGCCTGTATTGCACGGGCCTCCACCAGTGTCGGACGGGAGTGGCCGGGTGTTCCCGGCCATTCCCGTAGCCCCCCAGTTAAATGGGGGGCATGCGGGGCCCGCCAATTAGGCGGGCATACGCCGGGAGGGCTGTGGAAGCAGAGGCTGAGCCAATTTCCCATAGCCCTCCCATCACGGCGTTGTGGGAACACCGCTGAGTTTTAGTGGGTATACTGTCGAGTGCGGATTTCGACAGGAGTCCCACATACCCCGTCTCGTCCCCCACGAGCGGGGATGCATAAAGCATTTCTCAGCGAAAAAAAAAAAAAAAAAAAAAAAAAAGGTTACACGATACACGGGGTAGTTAAACACCTCACTACCCCGTGCAGGAGACGAGGCCCGGCCAGACCGGGCCAGCACTAGTGTGGGGCTGCGGAAGAATTTCGATTCCCGCGGCCCCGCGCGCACGTGCGAGGAGACACCGGGGTGGTTTTAGCCGGTAAGAGTCCGGCACGCCCCTCCGCCTTTTCCCCAGGCGGAGGTAGTCCATGAGGATTTCCCCCCGTAAAAAAAAAAAAAAAAAAAAAAAAAAAAAAAAGGTTAGGTTAGGTTTGGGCGTAGACTGGGCAGGGCCGCCGATGCGGAACAGGCGGTCGTGTCCCGGAGGGAGGCAGCGGCGCGCGCGCGGGGGATGATTCTCTCGCGCGGCGCCGCTCCGAGAGGGGAGGGGTCGAGGAAGACGCCGGTCTGGTAGTCACCTCCGGCTCCTCCCGGGTGGAGGCCAGCAGGCGGTGGGTGCGGGGGCGCCCATTGCCTGTATTGCACGGGCCTCCACCAGTGTCGGACGGGAGTGGCCGGGAGTTCCCGGCCATTCCCGTAGCCCCCCAGTTAAATGGGGGGCATGCGGGGCCCGCCAAACAGGCGGGCATACGCCGGGAGGGCTGTGGAAGCAAAGGCTGAGCCAATTTCCCATAGCCCTCCCATTACGGCGTTGTGGGAACACCGCTGAGTTTTAGTGGGTATACTGTCGGTTGCGGATTTCGACAGGAGTCCCACATACCCCGTCTCGTCCCCCACGAGCGGGGATGCATAAAGCATTTCTCAGCGACAAAAAAAAAAAAAAAAAAAAAAAAAAAAAGGTTAGGTTGGGGTGCATGTTGAAGAGCCTCCTCGTGGCGCACCCTGGGCAACGTCGGCTCCAATTTCTCCCAGTGCGGTTTTGGGGGACAATTGGGGCTGGCGGCTAATCTTCAACAAGCGGGGAAAGGTCGCGGTTCCAATCGCCGATCATGCTTGATGGTCGGTGAAGGGAACCGGGCTACAGAGGGCAGATACGTCCACTCCTCCTCTGCTTACAGAGGGAGGTGAGTGGGCGTAGACTGGGCAGGGCCGCCGATGCGGAACAGGCGGTCGTGTCCCGGAGGGAGGCAGCGGCGCGCGCGCGGGGGATGATTCTCTCGCGCGGCGCCGCTCCGGAGAGGGGAGGGGTCGAGGAAGACGCCGGTCTGGTAGTCACCTCCGGCTCCTCCCGGGTGGAGGCCAGCAGGCGGTGGGTGCGGGGGCGCCCATTGCCTGTATTGCACGGGCCTCCACCAGTGTCGGACGGGAGTGGCCGGGTGTTCCCGGCCATTCCCGTAGCCCCCCAGTTAAATGGGGGGCATGCGGGGCCCGCCAAATAGGCGGGCATACATTTCAGTTGACGGTAGACAGCGAACCGTGCGCACGCATACGCTCCAAGCATTCGTATCGACATAGCTCTAAAGCTTGTTTTTGTTTTTTTCGTAAACTCATCTCGGAATTACTTTTAATTTTAATATAATGTTCAAGTGCAAGAGGTGCGACAGTCTAGTCAATGACGGGGTCAAATGTACTGCCTGTCATGGTCAGTTTGATTTTCCGTGCGCTGGTATCACTGAAACTGGATGGAGAAAGCTCGGTGATCGTAAATTAACATGGAGGTGCAATTCCTGCAAAGCTCTAGCTACGAGTCCCCAGGTCGGTTCCGCAACAACCACGGCGACTGATATGGAGAGTGTGCTATCCGAGCTGAGGAGACTGACGGTGCAGATGGAGTCACTACCGGCGTTGATGGAGGACTTAAAGCATATCAACAACGAGTTGGCGGAACTAAAATCCATGAGAGGGGAATTCTCTGATGTCACTAGTTCCATTGCTGGAATGAAGGAGTCTCTTGAATATGTACACAGTTCAGTAAAGGATCTATCGTGTAAAGTTTCGGGATTGGAACAAGAAATAGATAGTTTGAAGAAGACCAAAGACGACGTCACCACCTTGCAGGAGCGCTGTAGGAGCCTAGAATTTCAGTATCGTGACAATGAGCAGAGGTCCAGGATGAATAACATTGAGATCAAGGGTGTACCTGAATCGAACTCTGAGAACTTGTTTGACGTCATTGCTAAAATAGGGGATAAAATCAGTTGTCCTATCCCTAAGGAACGGATAAATTACATAGCAAGGATTTCCATGCGAAATGACAGCCATAACAAAACAATTATTTGCTCGTTACACAATTGTTATTTAAAAAATGATTTTGTCGCTGCAGCTAGAAAATTTAAGAACTTGAGCCCCGTCGATTTGGGACTCCAGGGAAACCATAAAATTTACGTCAACGACCACCTGACGCTGGATAACAAAGCCTTACTGAACAAAACTAAGATTTTGGCAAAGGAAAAAGGGTATGAGTATGTTTGGGTAACAGGCTGCAAAATCTTTATTCGTAAAAATCACCCGTCACCGAAACACCACATCCGGACTGAACAAGACTTGAAAAAGTTTTTTTAGGCAATATCGCTAGTCGATCTGCTGACACACTATTGTTGATTGATGAGTCGTTATGTATAAGATTGAGAAACAATGACAAACGTTTTTTGCTCGCATTCCATTCTCGCCTGCCTTTTGTTCTCTTATCGCTCGGTGTCGCCTATTCATGTGACTCATTAAGCATTAATTTTTTTTGCTATTTTAAACTTTACGTATGTGCTAATGAGAGCGGGATCTGCTTGAACTTGAATAATGTTTTTTATATTTACTACACTTACAAAGCCAACTATTTCTTGACCATGAACACAAGTCGTTACGCTTGCTTGGACAAATCTGTTTTATTTAATGCAACTACCGCCTTATTCTGCCTACACCAACCGCACTTGTTATTTGCGCCGACTTTTATTTACTATAGTTTTTACTTGGGACATAATCTGACGTGCCTTATATTTACGATTATTATTCTAGTGTTACATTTGACTTATAATGGCACCTATTAGCTTATTTTATCAAAACGTTCGTGGGCTACGGACAAAAACATCTGTTTTATATAGGAATGTTTGTATTAATTCATTTGATGTCGTTTGTCTTACAGAGACATGGCTTATAGATGGTGTTGCGTCGTTTGCTTCACTTCATATATTTAAGTAGCTGCGTAAGAATCATCTAGTTAGTCGCTAATAAACACCATTGAAGACAGACCTATTTGTGATTTTTCAACAAGTTTCCCGTACACACAAAAGTGAACCTAAACAGCCCTAACATATGGTCGATATCTCGCCGGATCAATTACCAGTTACCTAAGCGCACGTGTTGAGCGGCCGGCTCGCGAGAACAATAGGACACCGCATTCCTGAGCGATAAGGATTTGTTACGATGACTACTACAAAGGAATTATTAAATGTATTGGAAGATACTGCTTCATTATTGCAAAAAACTCAAGTTAATCTCAAGAAATGCTCGAAATCACGATTAACTAAAGGATACATTGAAACCCGTATAAAGGCGATAGAAGATTATTGGTCAACTTTCAAAAACGCTCATCATTCTTTGGTAAAAATAACACCGAAGGAACAAAAGGCAATATTACCATATTTTGCTAATGAGGAGTTTTATATTTATGAAGATTTATATCTTGTTTTGTTGGCTGATTTACGTGATGCGTTGAATGAATTATATACAACAGCGCCGACGACGTCATTGCAAAATAATACAAGTGTCGTGACGAATCCTGATCAACAAAATGTGCTCGTGAGATTACCTAGAATACAGCTGCCATCTTTTAGTGGAAAATATGAAGAATGGCCTACGTATCAAGATTTGTTTACATCGTTAGTGCATACGAACACATCTATAAGTGACGTACAAAAGTTACATTATTTAAAGTGTAGTGTTACTGGAGAAGCAGAGACATTATTGAAACATATCCAGGTAACACAGAAAAATTATGAACAAGCTTGGGACATTTTAAAAACTAGATATGGAAACAAACGTTTGATTATGAACTCAGTGTTAAAACAGTTAGTCTATCAAAAGAAAATGAGTTATCAATCACCTAATCTAATTAAAGGTTTATTGGACACCACAACAGATTGTTTAAATAACCTTCAAAATTTAAATATATGCTTAGATTCATGGGATCCTATAATTATTTTTCTGGTAGTTCAGAAATTGGACCCTGAGTCTCACAAGGATTGGGAACAATACGCATACAAAGAAGATGTTGATGACTTACCCAAATGGAATGATCTGAAAAGATTTCTTCAGTCTACATACCGAACACTGGAGCTTGTCACACCAGGAACACAAAATAAAGTAACAAAAGAGCGTGCTGTTCATATCTCAAGTACCGCAAGTACGTCATCGCTACTGTCAGGAAAAACATGTGTTCTATGCAATGCAAATCATACGATAAGCCACTGTAAAGAATTCACAAATCTGCAACCTATTGAACGAGTTAATTATGCAAAAACGAACAACCTATGCTACAACTGTTTAGTACCAGGACATTCAGCAAGAAAATGTAGACTACCAGTGTCCTGTCGTATATGCAAAAGGCGTCACCATAGCCTTCTACATCTCAACAAAGAACCTGAGACTTCGGTACAAGAGACCTCCATGCAACCGAAGACTGCTCAAAACAATGTAGAAGAACAAAAGGAAGTTACTGTCAATACAACGGTCGCCTCACATCACAGTACTAGACAAGGCATAGCACTATTAGCTACAGCAACAGTGACAGTACGAAACGAACAAAACAACACTGTTGTACTACGCGCATTAGTGGACCAAGGTTCGCAGATAGCACTTATTAGTGAGAAAGCGACTCAAATGCTCAATCTGACCAAACGATCAACGAGAGGAAGTATAATTGGAGTGGGTTCAACGAAGACAAATGTAAACCACGTGGTACAGCTGCAAATCGGTTCCCGCTGGAACACAAACTTCAAGATAGATGTCGAAGCATTCGTCATGTCCAAACAACTTACCACTAAACTCCCTCCTAAAACTATTACTGCTGATAACTGGCCACATCTAGAAGGACTCAAACTGGCTGACTCGAACTACGACACACCAGGCTCTATAGACTTACTTCTAGGTGTCAAACAATACTCTCAAATCGTACAAGAAAAACTTATCAAGGGTCCACCGGGTACACCATGTGCACAAAAAACATACCTTGGATGGATACTCTTCGGTGAAATAAATACAAGGTCACCAAACAATTCTGCTCTTGTTCTTCATCACCAAGTAGACATGGATATCATGCTTAAATCTCTGTGGGAAATAGACACAGAAAACAAAAGAAACCTAACAAAAGAAGAAAAATTGTGTGAAACTATTTATGAAGAAACACACACACGGACAGAAGAGGGAAGATACATTGTAAAGTTACCTTTGAAAACACCACAGGCAACATGTCTAGAAGGAAACACAAAAGAAATAGCCAAAACCAGATTGCTACAATTGGAAAGAAAATTTAGAAGAACACCAAAACTGAAAGAAAATTACAAGAAAGTAATGAAAGAATACTTAAATTTAAATTATATGGAAGCAATACCTGAAAAGGAAGTCATAAATGAAAGGGTTGTATACCTACCTCACCATGCCGTCATCCGCGAAGATAAAGAAACATCGAAGACTCGCGTGGTTTTTGACGCCTCGGCGAAGGGTTCAAATCATGTTTCACTCAACGACGAGTTGATGGTTGGTCCTCAACTTCAGGAAGATCTCAGAAATATTATAATGAGATGGAGAATGAAACGTGTTTGTTATGCCAGTGATATAACAAAAATGTACCTGCAAATATGTGTTTATCCAGAAGACGCCAATACGTATCAGCGTATTCTGTGGCGAGAAGAAGAACATGACAGCATTAAAGAATATCGCTTACTTCGAGTTACATTCGGAACAGCATCAGCACCCTATCTCGCTGTGAAAACACTCCATCAGGTTGCTGATGATGAAGGACAAAACTACCCGAATGCAGTCAAAATCATCAAAGAAAATTTCCTCGTTGACGATCTGTTGGCGGGTGAAGATACAACAGATCAAGCCATAATAGCTGCAAAAGAAGTATCTCACATATTGAAGAAGGGTGGATTCACACTCTCGAAGTGGTCATCTAACTGTCCGCAATTTATGAAATCCATTGACACAAACAAACGAAGTTCTGTTGCACAGTTAGAGATAAACAAAATGGATGGCACTGTAAAAGCACTAGGTTTGATTTGGAATTTGGGAACAGACCAATTTCAATACCAATTGAAACTACCAACAACTTCTGTCAACATCACAAAAAGAACAATCTTGTCAGATGTTCAGAGACTGTTCGATCCCTTGGGTTGGATTGCCCCAAGTGTAGTGATGGCTAAGATACTTATACAAAGGCTGTGGTTGGAAAAAGTCGATTGGGATGACATAATAAACCCTGAACTACAAGAAGAATGGATGACTATTCGTGAGGATTTTAGACATGTAAACAACATTTACATTGATCGATGGCTTGGAACCTATAGCACAGAAATAAAAGAAGTACAAATTCATGGCTTCAGTGATGCGTCCATGAAAGCTTATGCAGCTGTTGCTTATACAAGAATCGAATCTCAAGACGGTCATATCACAACAAAACTAATAGCAGCGAGGACAAGACTCGCACCATTAAAAACTATATCATTACCACGTTTGGAGCTTTCTGGATCACTGCTTCTTTCACGATTGTTGAATCAAATAGGAAAAGCTATGAGATTATCGACAGCACAAATGTTTGCTTGGACGGATTCTACAATTGTTATTGCATGGTTATCCGGGGAACCACATAGATGGAAAACATTTGTTGCTAATCGAGTCGCAGAAATCACTGAAAATCTCAATAACAACCAATGGTACCACGTTGCGTCAGAAGATAATCCTGCAGACATTGCTTCGAGAGGCATGTTACTTGCTGAACTGAAACAATCAGAGCTATGGTGGAACGGTCCAAAATGGTTATCTGAAAGGAAAATAATATTAAAACAGCCT
Organism: Brachylomia viminalis; assembly: GCA_937001585.2. NCBI lineage: Eukaryota > Metazoa > Arthropoda > Insecta > Lepidoptera > Noctuidae > Brachylomia > Brachylomia viminalis. The sequence goes on along the minus strand of OW443307.2, from coordinate 122,561 downwards.
GATGTAGTTGTCACTGACCTGGAACAGAAAAGGGATAAAATACAAATAAACATTAAAATTCAAGATGAAGAAGAACATAATTTCACTGCAAAATTTAAGCAATTTGATAACTTGCAAGAATTATTAAAAGTGATAACATATTGTCGAAAATTTGTTAATTACTTAAGAGAAATGGATACTTACAAAAATTGCAAAGGTTTAACAACAGAAGAATTACATACATCGTTGATAAAATGCATTAAGCTAGTACAAAGGGAAGAATTTACAGATGAAATTAACAGATTAAAAATAAATAAAAATGTTAAGAAAAATAGTAACATTAAAACACTTACCCCATACTTAGACCAAGATGGTATCCTCAGGGTGGGCGGTCGTCTTCGACATGCAATGTTAGACGAAAAAAGCAAACATCCTATAATATTAGGACATAACAACAATTTAATTCCTTTACTCTTAGCAGATGCTCATGCTCAAACACTGCACGGTGGTGTTCAGTTAATGTTGTGCGTTTTACGCTCTAAATATTGGATCATTCGAGCAAAGGGATTAATAAAAAACTTCAACCGTAAATGTTTAGTGTGTGCAAAGCAAAGAGCTAGTGCACGAACACAGATCATGGGAGATCTGCCAAGAGAAAGAGTCACCCCTACTAGAGCCTTTCTACACAGCGGCGTGGATTATGCTGGTCCATTCCAAATATTAATGTCACGGGGAAGAGGCATCAAAACTCAAAAGGTGTACATTGCTTTATTTGTTTGTATGTCTACAAAGGCAATACACCTTGAATTGGTAGGAGACCTCACATCGGAAGGATTTATTGCCGCTTACAAACGCTTTGTATCAAGAAGAGGAAAATGTAGCCACATGTGGAGCGACCAAGGGAGAAACTTTGTTGGTGCAGAAAAGGATTTAGTCGCAGCATGGCAAGAAGCTAACTTGAATTTTGAAAAGGACATTGCACACAAGTTGGCTTTGGAAAGTACACAGTGGCATTTTATACCAGCTTACAGTCCTAACTTTGGAGGCCTCTGGGAGGCAGGTGTAAAGTCACTGAAAACTCATCTAAAACGCGTGTTGACAACAAATGTCACTTTCGAAGAAATGACAACAATACTGTGCCAAATCGAGGCGTGTCTTAATTCAAGACCTCTGTGTCCTATTGATGACTCGGATACAGATTCTATAGAACCCCTCACGCCTGGCCATTTCTTGATACATGAAGCCCCAATCGTCGTGCCCTCACCAGATTTTAAAGAGACAAAGATTCATAACTTAACGCGATGGCAATACACTCAGAAGCTCGTTGGTGACATCTGGCGACGATGGCATGACGAATATTTAACAAGTCTACAACAGCGTGCTGTCTGGCATAAGAAAAAACAAGAATTCACTGTTGGCGACATAGTTCTTATTAAAACCGACGGATTACCAGCAGGAAAATGGTTACTAGGCCGAATTGTAGACAAGCATCCCGGTCATGATGGACTCACACGAGTGTATAGCGTTAAATCTGGCAATAACATTGTGAAGAGATCTGTCACGAAACTATGTCCTTTACCTGTTGACCAAACTGATTGATAAACATTATTGTATAACCTCATTTCAATTTTGCATGCAGGAATTATGTATGTCTATTCGTATTGTTGTAATTTAACTTCATTGCAAATTAATAACACCGTAGTTACAATAATTTATGTTTGAATTTGAATCATTAGAAACGTTGCATACTGCTTATTAAGTTGAATTTTTCAATATGTGTATACAGTCCACTAAGTATTATTTTTAAAGGGCCTTGTTGTCCCTTTGGTGGGCGGTATGTTGCGTCGTTTGCTTCACTTCATATATTTAAGTAGCTGCGTAAGAATCATCTAGTTAGTCGCTAATAAACACCATTGAAGACAGACCTATTTGTGATTTTTCAACAAGTTTCCCGTACACACAAAAGTGAACCTAAACAGCCCTACAGATGGTATATCCGATAGCGAATTGTTTGATGACAGATATTTTGTATGGAGACGTGATCGAAATTACTCGCTTACTAACCAAACTATGGGCGGAGGGGTCTTAATAGCCATACGTCGGGAACTTGTTGCTGACGTCCGCAACGAATGGTGCTCGTCCGCAGAGGATCTGTGGGTCACCTTAACTTTACACCAATCGAAACCTAAGGTAACCTATAAAATGCATATTTGTGTGGTTTATATATGTAATCAGCAATCTGGCAACTCTTTGATGGTACAACTACACAACTTCGCAAATAATTTAGCTGACATTGTTTTTAAACATCCAGCAGATAAGTTCTTGATTCTTGGTGATCTTAATCAGCCGAATATTGATTGGCACATGGCGAGTGATGGTGATTATCTATGCCCCAGTAATGTGCACGGACCTGTCCAGACCTCCTTTTGTGATACTCTTACCGCTTGCAATTTGTTACAGTACAATTCTCATCGCAATGTGAATGATAGGATTCTTGACCTCGTATTATCGAATAACGATGTTATTGTCACTTGCTGCCTGGATCCTTTAGTGGAGGAGGACTTACACCATAAGGCACTCTGTATCACTGCTGACTTCGTTCAACTGCATCAGCTGCATTCTCGGCCAAGAGTCAAGTTCTTGTACGCTCTTGCGAATTATGACGCCATAATTGAAGAAATGGGAGCTAGAGACTGGTCATTAGACCTAAACTGTGGGACTCTTGAAGAAGCTATCAATTTCTTTTACGACACTATTAACTTGCTTCACAATAAGTATATACCTACTAAAATGATTGTACCTCGGGGCAAGTATCCTCCTTGGTATAAAAGCCCTCTTATTAAAATAGTCAGGGAAAAGGCGAAATTTCACTCAAAATTTAAAAAGTATGGAAATCTATCAGATCATCATTCTTTTGTAACTTTACGTCAGCGGGCTAAAGATCTGGAGAAAGAAATGTTTGTTAATTATATTTCAGATATAGAATTAGCCATTTCTAAAAATCCTAGGGCTTTCTGGAAATATGTAAAGTCCAAACAACAAACCAACTGTTACCCATCTGTTTTTAACTATGGTCAAGTTTCATCTAGCATTGGGGAGGAAATTTGTGATATGTTCGGAAACTATTTCTTTTCTAATTTTCAAGAACGAAGTGACGACGATCTGTACTCTGTGGTAATGGATGAACCTGGTAGTCTGACTGCCGGTTGCGTATCAGACATAAGCTCTATTGATGTACGGGAGGAGGAAGTGTTTCGGTTGCTTAAACAAGTAGACCTAAACAAAACCGCGGGCCCTGATAACATTTCGCCAATTTTTATATCTAAATGTGCCAGGTGCCTATCCCTTCCGTTAACAATATTATTTAAGCGGTCATTTGAATTAGGGGTAGTGCCTGTCATCTGGAAGTCAGCGTATATAACGCCGATTCATAAAAAAGGAGCTAAAGCCAATATAGACAACTATAGACCAATATCCAAACTTTGTGTGTTTGCTAAAATTATGGAGAAAATTGTGCATAGACAACTTTCTTCATCACTCAAATTAAGTTTCTGTGAACATCAACATGGTTTTCTAAAAGGTCGCTCAACCACATCCAATCTCGTGGTCTGTAGTGACTATCTTACAGAGCATATGTCCAGACGGTCTCAAGTCGACGTTATATACACTGACTACAGCAAGTGTTTTGATAGAATTGATCATGCGCTTCTTATGCGTAAACTCTTATTGGTTGGTGTGAGGGGTAATCTGTTTAGATGGTTCTCGTCATACGTGGAGAATAGGTGCCAGACGGTGGTTCTCAACGGGTATACGTCGAGAGCGATGTACATTCCATCGGGAGTTCCCCAAGGATCCTTGTTGGGACCTCTCTTATTTAATATTTTTATAAATGACGTTGCCTCTTGTTTTTTTAACTCTAAAGTCTTATTGTATGCGGATGATATGAAGATTTTGGGTCAAGTGTCAACCGTTGAGGACGCACGTTTATTACAGGATGATCTGGACAGGTTCCATGAATACTGCGCTAGAAATAAGTTGAATTTAAATGTATCCAAATGCTATGTATGCACATTTACGCGTAAGCCAAACCCTGTTCAATTTGATTATAGACTTTTGAATGCCTTGGTGGCCAGAGTTAGTGTCATTAGGGATCTTGGAGTTACTTTTGACTCTAAGCTTCTGTTTGATGCACATATTAATAATATAGTTAACCGGGCTTCTAAGGCCTTGGGTTTTATTTTTAGGGTTTCTTCAGATTTCAAGAATGTCAAAACAATGAAAATTCTATATTGTGCGTTTGTCCGTAGCCACCTTGAATATGCTTCTCAGGTTTGGAATCCAAATTATAATGTATACATTAATCGGCTGGAAGGTATTCAAAGGCGATTTTTGAAGTACACTCAATATCGCTCAAATACCTATCTCCCTAATTATATAAGTCGGTGTAAAAAATTTCATATTCTGCCGCTACACGAGCGAAGGAAAATTGCAGATCTTGCTTTCTTATTCAGCGTCATGAACGGATCTACTGACGTTCCTGAGTTGGTGGGCAGGATCGGGCTTCGTGTACCGGGCGCATTTCTTCGGAGACCACGTCTTCTCCATGTGCCTCAAGTCAGAGCTATCTACAGACAGAACTCGTACGTGATAAGAGCTTGTCGTACTTTTAACATGGTGTGTCAGGATGTCGAGGTTGATTTAGATTTGTTTACTAGTAGCGTTAAGGAAGTAAAGAAAAGTTTGAACAATTGTTTTTTCGATGTATAACCATTTTTTTATTTTTTTTTTTCTCTCAATTTTATTGTATTTTTTGAGCATGAGATAATTCATGTGCGTATCTCTTACGTCGCTGTTTTCGCGTATTTGTTAATGTTACTCACATTAATCGTTAGTGGAAGCTTGTAATTGGCCATTGTTTACACATTGTACTTGATGTTAAAATGTATTAGCTGTAAGTTTTCCTAAAATTAATAAAATAAAATAAAATAAAAATACGCCGGGAGGGCTGTGGAAGCAGAGGCTGAGCCAATTTCCCATAGCCCTCCCATTACGGCGTTGTGGGAACACCGCTGAGTTTTAGTGGGTATACTGTCGGTTGCGGATTTCGACAGGAGTCCCACATACCCCGTCTCGTCCCCCACGAGCGGGGATGCATAAAGCATTTCTCAGCGACAAAAAAAAAAAAAAAAAAAAAAAAAAAAAAGGTTAGGTTGGGGTGCATGTTGAAGAGCCTCCTCGTGGCGCACCCTGGGCAACGTCGGCTCCAATTTCTCCCAGTGCGGTTTTGGGGGACAATTGGGGCTGGCGGCTAATCTTCAACAAGCGGGGAAAGGTCACGGTTCCAATCACCGATCATGCTTGATGGTCGGTGAAGGGAACCGGGCTACAGAGGGTACGCCCACTCCTCCTCTGCTTACAGAGGGAGGTGAGTGGGCGTAGACTGGGCAGGGCCGCCGATGCGGAACAGGCGGTCGTGTCCCGGAGGGAGGCAGCGGCGCGCGCGCGGGGGATGATTCTCTCGCGCGGCGCCGCTCCGGAGAGGGGAGGGGTCGAGGAAGACGCCGGTCTGGTAGTCACCTCCGGCTCCTCCCGGGTGGAGGCCAGCAGGCGGTGGGTGCGGGGCGCCCTTTGCCTGTATTGCACGGGCCTCCACCAGTGTCGGACGGGAGTGGCCGGGTGTTCCCGGCCATTCCCGTAGCCCCCCAGTTGAATGGGGGGCATGCGGGGCCCGCCAACTAGGCGGGCATACGCCGGGAGGGCTGTGGAAGCAGAGGCTGAGCCAATTTCCCATAGCCCTCCCATCACGGCGTTGTGGGAACACCGCTGAGTTTTAGTGGGTATACTGTCGAGTGCGGTTTTCGACAGGAGTCCCACATACCCCGTCTCGTCCCCCACGAGCGGGGATGCATAAAGCATTTCTCAGCGACAAAAAAAAAAAAAAAAAAAAAAAAAAAAAAAAGTTTAGGTTAGGTTGAAAAGTGCACTGTGCAGTCGTAGCGTATTTTAACTGTTTTTATCCAATTTTATTTCATGTCGGCATCTACGACACCTGCGGAGGCTATGCCAAAGCAATCGAGGACCGCCTCCGGGCGTTTTAAAAAAGGCCCTTCTCAGGGCCCACCAAAAGGCCCTTCTCAGGGCCAAGCAAAAGGCCCTTCTCAGGGCCAACCAAAAGGCCCTTCCCAGGGCCAAGCAAAAGGCCCTTCTCAGGGCCAACCAAAAGGCCCTTCTCAGGGCCAATCCGAGGGTGCCTCGGCATCAGAGGCTAGCCGCGCGCCGTCTGCGACTAGCTTCTATAGCTCGGCGGGCGAGTTGCTGGACTCCGACAACGAGTCCATCATGTCATGTGGTTCGGCGATTAGTCGCCGAGACTCGAAAAAGCGGGCATATCAGAGGAAGGGGTCTGGGGGTTCCTCGGACACGGCGTCACAGCCGAGGGCCAAGAGGCCGGTGTCTGACACCCACGACGTGGGTCTGGCAGAAGCCCAACGCCAGTTGGACCTGTCTCGACGGGCGCAGGTCCAACAAGACCTGGAGGAGCGGGTTGCGGCCACGGAGCAACGGACGCACGCCGCCCGGGCCAAATCCGGGTACGGCGCGTCCCGCGTCCACTACGCGGACCACTCCCTGGCGGAGCTGCAGTTGATGGCTGAGGAGGACGAAGAGGAGATAGTGGCAGTCGCCTCCAAGTCCTCCAATTTAAAAGGGACATTCCAAAAGTCCCTTAAATGTAGGGCCGCGAGCATGCGCGGCATAGTCGGGGAGCTGGTGCAGCGGAAGGCTACCGACGAAACGCGGCAACTGCAGGCGAAAGTCGATCGCCTGCAGTCAGAGGTCAGCCAGCTTCATCTGAAGCTGGCTGAAGCCACGGCCCGGCCAAATACTAAGGTGTCCGAGCCGAGACCAGCGGCTGAGGCCCCGCCCTCCAACCTTGAGGATGTAATCCGCAAGGTCGTAATGGAGGAAAGGGCCTTCACGAGAGCCTGTCTTGCGGGCATAGAGGACAGGCTCTTGCCGGAGAAACGCCTGCGACCGCCGCTCGCGGCGGACAGTCGGCCACGCCAGCCTGACCTGTCCTCCCAGGACGCCCATCTTCCGTCCACCACCCCATCCAACCAGCAGGGGTGGACGAAGGTGAAAAAGGGCAAAAAGAAGTCCAAGACGGTGGCTGCCCCTGCCACCGCCACCACCACCCCTCCCGGCCCGCCTCAGAAAACAGGCAAGGGAAAGGGGAAGGGGAAGTCGTCGGCCCCGAAGCCCAACGCCGCTGCTCCCGCTGCTGCTCCTGCAGCTAATGGGGCCCCCGCCGCCAAGTCAAAGAGGAAGCTGGTTCCCCCGAAGACCGCAGCCGTAGTGGTGACGCTCACCGCTGAGGCTGTGGAGCGGGGGGAGACGTACGCGTCCGTAATGATGCGGGCGCGTGCCAACGCCGATCCCACCCAGCTGGGGATCGGCACAGTATCCTGCCGCCGGACCCAGGCCGGGGCTCGAATGTTCGAGTTCCCGGGGGCTCAGGGCGGCGCCAACGCGGACCTCTTCGCAACCAAGCTGCGAGAGGTCATCGCCGACGCGGCCAAGGTCACCAGGCCCGTAAAGTCTGTGGCCTTGGAGGTGACCGACCTCGACGACTCGGTCACCAAAGAGGAGGTGGTGGCGGCGGTCGCTGCGATGGGGGGCTGTGGCGTCACAGCGGTGCAAGGTCGGGCCATCAGGCCCGGCCGCGGCGGCATGGGCACCATTCGCCTCGAGTGCCCAGTCGCCGCAGCTGCAGCCGTCCTAGCCAAGGGACGGCTGACAGTCGGGTTCAGCTCGGGTGTAGTCCGGGCACTTGCAGCCCAGCCTCTGCGCTGCTACAAGTGTCTTGGAGTCGGACACACTCGGGCCCTTTGTCCGTCCGAGGTCGACAGGGCGGACAAATGCTTCCGCTGTAGCAAGGAAGGCCACAAGTCGGCCTCCTGCGAGGCCGCCACGCCGCATTGTGCGGTGTGTGCCGCCAGTGGCTGCCCGGCAGGCCACGTGATGATGGGGAGGAAGTGCAATCCTCCCCCTAAGAAGGGCAAAGCGCAGGCGCTGATCCGGCCTGTCGCTGCCACCGTTGCCGTCCCTGAGGCTGGGACATCGGCGGCGGTTGTGGAGGGGGGTGCGATGTCTGTCGATGGATAGTTCGGTCAAGCATCGCATCCTCCAGGCGAACACCAACCACTGCAGAGCGGCCCAGGATCTGCTGATGCAGACCATGGCCGAGTGGTTGGTGGACGTGGCGGCTGTCGCCGAGCCGTACTCAGTCCCTGGCCGTTGGCTGGGCGATCGGGACGGCTTGGTGGCATTGGTGACGCGGTCTTCCACGGACTCCCCTCCCCTCTCGCTCTTAGAGAGGGGACCGGGATACGTGGCCGCCGCGTGGGGAGAATTAGCCCTTGTGGGCGTCTATTTCTCCCCCAACCGCCCTCTCTCGGATTTCGAGAACTTTCTCGAAATCCTCACTGCGGTGGTCGGGAGGGCGGCGCCACGCCAGGTCGCCGTACTGGGTGACCTGAACGCCAAGTCGACGGCCTGGGGCAACCCGGCCGGGTCCTGCAACGTCCGGGGACGCGCCGTGGAGTTTTGGGCGGCGTCGTGCGGTGTGTCCCTCCTGAACAGAGGGACCGTTCACACGTGTGTGCGGCAACGGGGAGGATCAGTGGTCGACGTCTCGTTTGCCACCCCCGTGCTAGCCGCCCACGTCGTGAACTGGCGGGTGGAGACGGTGGAGACCTTGTCGGACCACCGATATGTGCGGTTCGACATCAGCTCCACCCAGAGCTCCCAGGGATTTGCTCCAGGCTCAGGCCAATCTGCGTTCCCACGGTGGGCTCTCACCCGCCTGGACCGAGAGGCTGCGGAGGAGGCGGCGTTCATCCAGGACTGGCTCGCACCTCCTGTCGAGGTCCTGGACGTGGACGCCGCAGCGGTTCAGCTGAGGAGGTCCCTGACCGAGGTGTGCAACTCCAGCATGCCCCGGTCTCGCCGCCCAGCTCCCCGCCGCGCCGTCTATTGGTGGTCGGAGGAACTGGCGGGGCTCAGAACCGCCTGCGTGGCGGCCAGGAGGGCCTACACGCGGAGTCGAAGGCGCAGGCACCGAGACCCCACCAGCGAGGAGGCCCTCTATGCCACGTACGTCGCGGCAAAGACGGTCCTGAAGTCGGCCATGCGCGCGGCCGAAGATTCGGCGAGAGCCGAAATGTTGGAGGGTCTCGACAGGGACCCATTTGGAAGACCATACAAGGCGGCGCGGAATAAACTGCGCCCACAGGGTCTTCCACTGACGGAGACCCTCGAGCCGGCACTGCTGGACGGGGTGGTCCGGTCCCTGTTTCCGTCCAGGACCGACTTCACCCCGCCAGTGATGGATCCCCCGCGGGAGGCGGCTCCGCCGGAGGAGGAGGTCCCACCGGTTACGGCGGTGGAACTTTGCGCGGGGACTCTACACCTCCGCGCAAAGAACACAGCCCCAGGGCCGGACGGCGTTCCCGCACGGGTGGTGGCCATCGCCGCCTTACAGATGGAGGAGAGGTTTCGGGACCTGTTCAGCGCGTGTTTTACGACTGGGAGGTTCCCGAAACCTTGGAAGGAGGGGCGGCTATGCCTGCTCCGAAAGGAGGGACGCCCGGCGGACTCCCCCTCGGCTTACCGGCCCATCGTCTTGCTCGATGAGGTCGGTAAGTTGTTCGAGGGGATAATCGCCGACCGGCTAAAGAGCCTGCTGAGGACGGTGGGGCCGGACCTGTCGGACGCCCAATTCGGTTTCCGACGGGGTCGTTCGACGGTCGACGCGCTGGCCCTACTCAAGGGCCAGGTCAGGGAGGCCGTGGAGGCGGGCGACGGAGTGTTGGCGGTGTCATTCGACATAGCCAACGCCTTCAACTCCGTCCCCCACTCGACAATCTTGGAGGCGCTCCGGTACCACGGAGTGCCTCAGTACCTGCGCCGACTCTTGGCCAGCTACTTGGAGGACCGGGTGGTCCTCCTCGCAGACAAAACGGCCACAGTGAGGCGATACGGCGCAGAGTCTGGTGTTCCACAGGGGTCGGTCCTAGGACCACTGCTGTGGAACATTGGATTCGACTGGCTACTGCGGGGAACCCTCCTCCGTGGCACGAGCGTCATCTGTTACGCGGATGACACCCTCCTCGTCGCCCGGGGGAGGGACTTCAGGGAGGCGGCCAGTCTGGCCTCTGCCGGCGGATCCTTAGTGGCAGGAAGGATTCGCCGCCTCGGACTGAAGGTTGCGCTGCACAAAACCGAGGCCGTGTATTTTCACGGTCCACGGCAGCGCATCCCTCCCGACGGCCACATTATAGTGGAGGGCGTCAGGATCGAGGTCAAGGCCCAGATGAAGTACTTGGGCCTTGTCCTCGACAGCAGGTGGCGCTTCGGCCCACACTTTAGCGGGCTGTCGACGCGCCTGCTGAAGGCCGCGAACGCCTTGTCGTGGCTCCTCCCGAATCTGGGGGGTCCGAAGGCGCGATGCCGGCGCTTGTATGCCGGCATCCTCAGGAGCATGGCCCTTTACGGGGCCCCAATCTGGGCAGACTCCCTCCACAGACGGGAGAACGCCACGGCCATCCGCAGGCCCCAAAGGGCCATTGCACTGCGGGTGGCGAGGGCCTACCGCTCGGTGGGCTTCTCTGCGGCGTGCGCTCTGGCCGGCACCCCTCCTTGGGAGCTCGAGGCGTGGGTGCTGACCAGAGTGTACGAATGGACGGCGCGCCGCAAGGCGCTCGGGGAGCCCCCCGTCGCAGAAGAACGGGAGGCCGTGCGGCAAGAGGCGAAGGACGCAATCGTCCATCATTGGACGGAGGACCTCGCCATTGCCGCATTCGGCCGCCGAACACTGGACGCGCTCGGGCCAGTCCTGAAGGATTGGCTCGAGCGGTCCCACGGTTTCCTCTCTTTCCGTCTGGTGCAGGTGTTGTCCGGCCACGGGTGCTTCGGATCGCACCTGCATCGGATCCAAAGGGAGGAGACCCCGTCGTGCCACGACTGTGGCGCGGCGGAGGACACGGCGCAGCACACCCTCGAGGTGTGCCCGGCCTGGTCCGAGCTGCGCCTACCTTTGGTCGCAGCGGTCGGGCAGGACCTCTCGCTTCCCGGCGTCGTCAACTCGATGCTGGAAAGCGAGGGGGCCTGGGCAGCGGTCGCCTCCTTCTGCGAAGAGGTAATGTCACAGAAGGAGGCGGCGGAGCGCGTGCGGGAGGAAGACCCTCTCGCGGCGCCGCTCCGCAGGCGAAGACGGGGCGTGAGACGGCGGTTGTATGATCGTCGTCACGCGCCTCCAGGTGGTGAACAGCGGGAGACAGGCGCGGGGGCGCCTTCTCCTGCATTGCACTGTCCACCACCCACGTCGTCAGTCATTCCTGGGCCCCTCCCCCCCGTCGGGAGGGGCGTGCCGGGCCCGCCGTAAAGGCGGGCGGTCGTCGGCGGGGGGCAGGATGGAAAGGCTCTGCCGATTCCCAGTCCCCCTCCACTCAGACGATGCGGGAATGCCGCTGGGTTGTTTAGTGGGTATACCGGTTCTACCGGGGAGTCCCACATACCCCTCCCGTCCCCCGACGGGTGGGCATGCGTAATGCATTTTTCCCAGCGCAAACAAAAAAAAAAAAAAAAAGGTTAGGTTAGGTTGGCGGGCTGGAACTTTGCGCGGGGACTCTACACCTCCGCGCAAAGAACACAGCCCCAGGGCCGGACGGCGTTCCCGCACGGGTGGTGGCCATCGCCGCCTCACACATGGAGGAGAGGTTTCGGGACCTCTTCAGCGCGTGTCTTACGACTGGGAGGTTCCCGAAACCTTGGAAGGAGGGGCGGCTATGCCTGCTCCGAAAGGAGGGACGCCCGGCGGACTCCCCCTCGGCTTACCGGCCCATCGTCTTGCTCGATGAGGTCGGTAAGTTGTTCGAGGGGATAATTGCCGACCGGCTAAAGAGCCTGCTGAGGACGGTGGGGCCGGACCTGTCGGACGCCCAATTCGGTTTCCGACGGGGTCGTTCGACGGTCGACGCGCTGGCCCTACTCGAGGGCCAGGTGAGGGAGGCCGTGGAGGCGGGCGACGGAGTGTTGGCGGTGTCATTCGACATAGCCAACGCCTTCAACTCCGTCCCCCACTCGACAATCTTGGAGGCGCTCCGATACCACGGAGTGCCTCAGTACCTGCGCCAACTCTTGGCCAGCTACTTGGAGGACCGGGTGGTCCTCCTCTCGGACAAGACGGCCACAGTGAGGCGATACGGCGCAGAGTCTGGTGTTCCACAGGGGTCGGTCCTGGGACCACTGCTGTGGAACATTGGATTCGACTGGCTACTGCGGGGAACCCTCCTCCGTGGCACGAGCGTCATCTGTTACGCGGATGACACCCTCCTCGTCGCCCGGGGGAGGGACTTCAGGGAGGCGGCCAGTCTGGCCTCTGCCGGCGGATCCTTAGTGGCAGGAAGGATTCGCCGCCTGGGGTTGAAGGTTGCGCTGCACAAAACCGTGGCCGTGTATTTTCACGGTCCACGGCAGCGCATCCCTCCCGACGGCCACATTATAGTGGAGGGCGTCAGGATCGAGGTCAAGGCCCAGATGAAGTACTTGGGCCTTGTCCTCGACAGCAGGTGGCGCTTCGGCCCACACTTTAGCGGGCTGTCGACGCGCCTGCTGAAGGCCGCGAACGCCCTGTCATGGCTCCTCCCGAACCTGGGGGGTCCGAAGGCGCGATGCCGGCGCTTGTATGCCGGCATCCTCAGGAGCATGGCCCTTTACGGGGCCCCAATCTGGGCAGACTCCCTCCACAGGAGGGAGAACGCCACGGCCATCCGCAGGCCCCAAAGGGCCATTGCACTGCGGGTGGCGAGGGCCTACCGCTCGGTGGGCTTCTCTGCGGCGTGCGCTCTGGCCGGCACCCCTCCTTGGGAGCTCGAGGCGTGGGTGCTGACCAGAGTGTACGAATGGAAGGCGCGCCGTAAGGCGCTCGGGGAGCCCCCCGCCGCAGAAGAGCGGGAGGCCGTGCGGCAAGAGGCGAAGGACGCAATCGTCCATCACTGGACGGAGGACCTCGCCACTGCCGCATTCGGCCGCCGAACACTGGACGCGCTCGGGCCGGTCCTGAAGGATTGGCTCGAGCGGTCCCACGGTTTCCTCTCTTTCCGTCTGGTGCAGGTGTTGTCCGGCCACGGATGCTTCGGATCGCACCTGCACCGGATCCAAAGGGAGGAGACCCCGTCGTGCCACGACTGTGGCGCGGCGGAGGACACGGCACAGCACACCCTCGAGGTGTGCCCGGCCTGGTCCAAGCTGCGCCTACCTTTGGTCGCAGCGGTCGGGCAGGACCTCTCGCTTCCCGGCGTCGTCAACTCGATGCTGGAAAGCGAGGGGGCCTGGGCAGCGGTCGCCTCCTTCTGCGAAGAGGTAATGTCACAGAAGGAGGCGGCGGAGCGCGTGCGGGAGGAAGACCCTCTCGCGGCGCCGCTCCGCAGGCGAAGACGGGGCGTGAGACGGCGGTTGTATGATCGTCGTCACGCGCCTCCAGGTGGTGAACAGCGGGAGACAGGCGCGGGGGCGCCTTCTCCTGCATTGCACTGTCCACCACCCACGTCGTCAGTCATTCCTGGGCCCCTCCCACCCGACGGGAGGGGCGTGCCGGGCCCGCCGTAAAGGCGGGCGGTCGTCGGCGGGGGGCAGGATGGAAAGGCTCTGCCGATTCCCAGTCCCCCTCCACTCAGACGATGCGGGAATGCCGCTGGGTTGTTTAGTGGGTATACCGGTTCTACCGGGGAGTCCCACATACCCCTCCCGTCCCCCGACGGGTGGGCATGCGTAATGCATTTTTCCCAGCGCAAACAAAAAAAAAAAAAAAAAAAAGGTTAGGTTCAGAAGGGGTGCATGTTGAAGAGCCTCCTCGTGGCGCACCCTGGGCAACGTCGGCTCCAATTTCTCCCAGTGCGGTTTTGGGGGAAAATTGGGGCTGGCGGCTAATCTTCAACAAGCGGGGAAAGGTCACGGTTCCAATCACCGATCATGCTTGATGGTCGGTGAAGGGAACCGGGCTACAGAGGGCAGATACGTCCACTCCTCCTCTGCTTACAGAGGGAGGTGAGTGGGCGTAGACTGGGCAGGGCCGCCGATGCGGAACAGGCGGTCGTGTCCCGGAGGGAGGCAGCGGCGCGCGCGCGGGGGATGATTCTCTCGCGCGGCGCCGCTCCGGAGAGGGGAGGGGTCGAGGAAGACGCTGGTCTGGTAGTCACCTCCGGCTCCTCCCGGGTGGAGGCCAGCAGGCGGTGGGTGCGGGGGCGCCCTTTGCCTGTATTGCACGGGCCTCCACCAGCGTCGGACGGGAGTGGCCGGGTGTTCCCGGCCATTCCCGTAGCCCCCCAGTTAAATGGGGGGCACGCGGGGCCCGCCAACTAGGCGGGCATACGCCGGGAGGGCTGTGGAAGCAGAGGCTGTGCCAATTTCCCATAGCCCTCCCATCACGGCGTTGTGGGAACACCGCTGAGTTTTAGTGGGTATACTGTCGAGTGCGGATTTCGACAGGAGTCCCACATACCCCGTCTCGTCCCCCACGAGCGGGGATGCATAAAGCATTTCTCAGCGACAAAAAAAAAAAAAAAAAAAAAAAAAAAAAAAAAAAAAAAAAAAAAGGTTAGGTTAGGTTGGGGTGGGGTGCATGTTGAAGAGCCTCCTCGTGGCGCACCCTGGGCAACGTCGGCTCCAATTTCTCCCAGTGCGGTTTTGGGGGACAATTGGGGCTGGCGGCTAATCTTCAACAAGCGGGGAAAGGTCACGGTTCCAATCGCCGATCATGCTTGATGGTCGGTGAAGGGAACCGGGCTACAGAGGGCAGATACGCCCACTCCTCCTCTGCTTACAGAGGGAGGTGAGTGGGCGTAGACTGGGCACGGCCGCCGCTGCGGAATAGGCGGTCGTGTCCCGGAGGGAGGAAGCGGCGCGCGCGCGGGGGGACGATTCTCTCGCGCGGCGCCGCTCTGGAGAGGGGAGGGGTCGAGGAAGACGCCGGTCTGGTAGTCACCTCCGGCTCCTCCCGGGTGGAGGCCAGCAGGCGGTGGGTGCGGGGGCGCCCATTGCCTGTATTGCACGGGCCTCCACCAGTGTCGGACGGGAGTGGCCGGGTGTTCCCGGCCATTCCCGTAGCCCCCCAGTTAAATGGGGGGCATGCGGGGCCCGCCAAACAGGCGGGCATACGCCGGGAGGGCTGTGGAAGCAGAGGCTGAGCCAATTTCCCATAGCCCTCCCATTATGGCGTTGTGGGAACACCGCTGAGTTTTAGTGGGTATACTGTCGAGTGCGGATTTTGACAGGAGTCCCACATACCCCGTCTCGTCCCCCACGAGCGGGGATGCATAAAGCATTTCTCAGCGACAAAAAAAAAAAAAAAAAAAAAAAAAAAAAAAAAAAAAAAAAGGTTAGGTTAGGTTAGGTTGGGGGACCACCCCACAGTGCTTGCGTCCACGTCGCGTCCCCTGGGCAACGACCCGGTTCTGACCACCGTAACGGAGTGGCAGACCGGTGTTCGGCTAAAGTGTACTGTGCAGTCGTAGCGTATTTTAACTGTTTTTATCCAATTTTATTTCATGTCGGCATCTACGACACCTGCGGAGGCTATGCCAAAGCAATCGAGGACCGCCTCCGGGCGTTTTAAAAAAGGCCCTTCTCAGGGCCCACCAAAAGGCCCTTCTCAGGGCCAAGCAAAAGGCCCTTCTCAGGGCCAACCAACAGGCCCTTCCCAGGGCCAAGCAAAAGGCCCTTCTCAGGGCCAACCAAAAGGCCCTTCTCAGGGCCAATCCGAGGGTGCCTCGGCATCAGAGGCTAGCCGCGCGCCGTCTGCGACTAGCTTCTATAGCTCGGCGGGCGAGTTGCTGGACTCCGACAACGAGTCCATCATGTCATGTGGTTCGGCGATTAGTCGCCGAGACTCGAAAAAGCGGGCATATCAGAGGAAGGGGTCTGGGGGTTCCTCGGACACGGCGTCACAGCCGAGGGCCAAGAGGCCGGTGTCTGACACCCACGACGTGGGTCTGGCAGAAGCCCAACGCCAGTTGGACCTGTCTCGACGGGCGCAGGTCCAACAAGACCTGGAGGAGCGGGTTGCGGCCACGGAGCAACGGACGCACGCCGCCCGGGCCAAATCCGGGTACGGCGCGTCCCGCGTCCACTACGCGGACCACTCCCTGGCGGAGCTGCAGTTGATGGCTGAGGAGGACGAAGAGGAGATAGTGGCAGTCGCCTCCAAGTCCTCCAATTTAAAAGGGACATTCCAAAAGTCCCTTAAATGTAGGGCCGCGAGCATGCGCGGCATAGTCGGGGAGCTGGTGCAGCGGAAGGCTACCGACGAAACGCGGCAACTGCAGGCGAAAGTCGATCGCCTGCAGTCAGAGGTCAGCCAGCTTCATCTGAAGCTGGCTGAAGCCACGGCCCGGCCAAATACTAAGGTGTCCGAGCCGAGACCAGCGGCTGAGGCCCCGCCCTCCAACCTTGAGGATGTAATCCGCAAGGTCGTAATGGAGGAAAGGGCCTTCACGAGAGCCTGTCTTGCGGGCATAGAGGACAGGCTCTTGCCGGAGAAACGCCTGCGACCGCCGCTCGCGGCGGACAGTCGGCCACGCCAGCCTGAGCTGTCCTCCCAGGACGCCCATCTTCCGTCCACCACCCCATCCAACCAGCAGGGGTGGACGAAGGTGAAAAAGGGCAAAAAGAAGTCCAAGACGGTCGCTGCCCCTGCCACCCCCGCCACCACCCCTCCCGGCCCGCCTCAGAAAACAGGCAAGGGAAAGGGGAAGGGGAAGACGTCGGCCCCGAAGCCCAACGCCGCTGCTCCCGCTGCTGCTCCTGCAGCTAATGGGGCCCCCGCCGCCAAGTCAAAGAGGAAGCTGGTTCCTCCGAAGACCGCAGCCGTAGTGGTGACGCTCACCGCTGAGGCTGTGGAGCGGGGGGAGACGTACGCGTCCGTAATGATGCGGGCGCGTGCCAACGCCGATCCCACCCAGCTGGGGATCGGCACAGTATCCTGCCGCCGGACCCAGGCCGGGGCTCGAATGTTCGAGTTCCCGGGGGCTCAGGGCGGCGCCAACGCGGACCTCTTCGCAACCAAGCTGCGAGAGGTCATCGCCGACGCGGCCAAGGTCACCAGGCCCGTAAAGTCTGTGGCCTTGGAGGTGACCGACCTCGACGACTCGGTCACCAAAGAGGAGGTGGTGGCGGCGGTCGCTGCGATGGGGGGCTGTGGCGTCACAGCGGTGCAAGGTCGGGCCATCAGGCCCGGCCGCGGCGGCATGGGCACCATTCGCCTCGAGTGCCCAGTCGCCGCAGCTGCAGCCGTCCTAGCCAAGGGACGGCTGACTGTCGGGTTCAGCTCGGGTGTAGTCCGGGCACTTGCAGCCCAGCCTCTGCGCTGCTACAAGTGTCTTGGAGTCGGACACACTCGGGCCCTTTGTCCGTCCGAGGTCGACAGGGCGGACAAATGCTTCCGCTGTGGCAAGGAAGGCCACAAGTCGGCCTCCTGCGAGGCCGCCACGCCGCACTGTGCGGTGTGTGCCGCCAGTGGCTGCCCGGCAGGCCACGTGATGATGGGGAGGAAGTGCAATCCTCCCCCTAAGAAGGGCAAAGCGCAGGCGCTGATCCGGCCTGTCGCTGCCACCGTTGCCGTCCCTGAGGCTGGGACATCGGCGGCGGTTGTGGAAGGGGGTGCGATGTCTGTCGATGGATAGTTCGGTCAAGCATCGCATCCTCCAGGCGAACACCAACCACTGCAGAGCGGCCCAGGATCTGCTGATGCAGACCATGGCCGAGTGGTTGGTGGACGTGGCGGCTGTCGCCGAGCCGTACTCAGTCCCTGGCCGTTGGCTGGGCGATCGGGACGGCTTGGTGGCATTGGTGACGCGGTCTTCCACGGACTCCCCTCCCCTCTCGCTCTTAGAGAGGGGACCGGGATACGTGGCCGCCGCGTGGGGAGAATTAGCCCTTGTGGGCGTCTATTTCTCCCCGAACCGCCCTCTCTCGGATTTCGAGAACTTTCTCGAAATCCTCACCGCGGTGGTCGGGAGGGCGGCGCCACGCCAGGTCGCCGTACTGGGTGACCTGAACGCCAAGTCGACGGCCTGGGGCAACCCGGCCGGGTCCTGCAACGTCCGGGGACGCGCCGTGGAGTTTTGGGCGGCGTCGTGCGGTGTGTCCCTCCTGAACAGAGGGACCGTTCACACGTGTGTGCGGCAACGGGGAGGATCAGTGGTCGACGTATCGTTTGCCACCCCCGTGCTAGCCGCCCACGTCGTGAACTGGCGGGTGGAGATGGTGGAGACCTTGTCGGACCACCGATATGTGCGGTTCGACATCAGCTCCACCCAGAGCTCCCGGGGAATTGCTCCAGGCTCGGGCCAATCTGCGTTCCCACGGTGGGCTCTCACCCGCCTGGACCGAGAGGCTGCGGAGGAGGCGGCGTTCGTCCAGGACTGGCTCGCACCTCCTGTCGAGGTCCTGGACGTGGACGCCGCAGCGGCTCAGCTGAGGAGGTCGCTGACCGAGGTGTGCAACTCCAGCATGCCCCGGTCTCGCCGCCCAGCTCCCCGCCGCGCCGTCTATTGGTGGTCGGAGGAACTGGCGGGGCTCCGAACCGCCTGCGTGGCAGCCAGGAGGGCCTACACGCGGAGTCGAAGGCGCAGGCACCGAGACCCCACCAACGAGGAGGCCCTCTATGCCGCGTACGTTGACGCAAAGACTGTCCTCAAGTCGGCAATGCGCGCGGCCGAAGATTCGGCGAGAGCCGAGATGTTAGAGGGTCTCGACAGGGACCCATTTGGAAGACCATACAAGGCGGCGCGGAATAAACTGCGCCCCTGTGGTCTTCCACTGACGGAGACCCTCGAGCCGGCACTGCTGGACGGGGTGGTCCGGTCCCTGTTTCCGTCCAGGACCGACTTCACCCCGCCAGTGATGGATCCCCCGCGGGAGGCGGCTCCGCCGGAGGAGGAGGTCCCCCCGGTGACGGCGGTGGAACTTTGCGCGGGGACTCTACACCTCCGCGCAAAGAACACAGCCCCAGGGCCGGACGGCGTTCCCGCACGGGTGGTGGCCATCGCCGCCTCACACATGGAGGAGAGGTTTCGGGACCTCTTCAGCGCGTGTCTTACGACTGGGAGGTTCCCGAAACCTTGGAAGGAGGGGCGGCTATGCCTGCTCCGAAAGGAGGGACGCCCGGCGGACTCCCCCTCGGCTTACCGGCCCATCGTCTTGCTCGATGAGGTCGGTAAGTTGTTCGAGGGGATAATTGCCGACCGGCTAAAGAGCCTGCTGAGGACGGTGGGGCCGGACCTGTCGGACGCCCAATTCGGTTTCCGACGGGGTCGTTCGACGGTCGACGCGCTGGCCCTACTCAAGGGCCAGGTGAGGGAGGCCGTGGAGGCGGGCGACGGAGTGTTGGCGGTGTCATTCGACATAGCCAACGCCTTCAACTCCGTCCCCCACTCGACAATCTTGGAGGCGCTCCGATACCACGGAGTGCCTCAGTACCTGAGCCAACTCTTGGCCAGCTACTTGGAGGACCGGGTGGTCCTCCTCTCGGACAAGACGGCCACAGTGAGGCGATACGGCGCAGAGTCCGGTGTTCCACAGGGGTCTGTCCTAGGACCACTGCTGTGGAACATTGGATTCGACTGGCTACTGCGGGGAACCCTCCTCCGTGGCACGAGCGTCATCTGTTACGCGGATGACACCCTCCTCGTCGCCCGGGGGAGAGACTTCAGGGAGGCGGCCAGTCTGGCCTCTGCCGGCGGATCCTTAGTGGCAGGAAGGATTCGCCGCTTGGGGTTGAAGGTTGCGCTGCACAAAACCGAGGCCGTGTATTTTCACGGTCCACGGCAGCGCATCCCTCCCGACGGCCACATTATAGTGGAGGGCGTCAGGATCGAGGTCAAGGCCCAGATGAAGTACTTGGGCCTTGTCCTCGACAGCAGGTGGCGCTTCGGCCCACACTTTAGCGGGCTGTCGACGCGCCTGCTGAAGGCCGCGAACGCCTTGTCGTGGCTCCTCCCGAATCTGGGGGGTCCGAAGGCGCGATGCCGGCGCTTGTATGCCGGCATCCTCAGGAGCATGGCCCTTTACGGGGCCCCAATCTGGGCAGACTCCCTCCACAGGCGGGAGAACGCCACGGCCATCCGCAGGCCCCAAAGGGCCATTGCACTGCGGGTGGCGAGGGCCTACCGCTCGGTAGGCTTCTCTGCGGCGTGCGCTCTGGCCGGCACCCCTCCTTGGGAGCTCGAGGCGTGGGTGCTGACCAGAGTGTACGAATGGACGGCGCGCCGTAAGGCGTTAGGGGAGCCCCCCGCCGCAGAAGAGCGGGAGGCCGTGCGGCAAGAAGCGAAGGACGCAATCGTCCATCACTGGACGGAGGACCTCGCCACTGCCGCATTCGGCCGCCGAACACTGGACGCGCTCGGGCCGGTCCTGAAGGATTGGCTCGAGCGGTCCCACGGTTTCCTCTCTTTCCGTCTGGTGCAGGTGTTGTCCGGCCACGGGTGCTTCGGATCGCACCTGCATCGGATCCAAAGGGAGGAGACCCCGTCGTGCCACGACTGTGGCGCGGCGGAGGACACGGCACAGCACACCCTCGAGGTGTGCCCGGCCTGGCCCGAGCTGCGTCTACCTTTGGTCGCAGCGGTCGGGCAGGACCTCTCGCTTCCCGGCGTCGTCAACTCGATGCTGGAAAGCGAGGGGGCCTGGGCGGCGGTCGCCTCCTTCTGCGAAGAAGTAATGTCACAGAAGGAGGCGGCGGAGCGCGTGCGGGAGGAAGACCCTCTCGCAGCGCCGCTCCGCAGGCGAAGACGGGGCGTGAGACGGCGGTTGTATGATCGTCGTCACGCGCCTCCAGGTGGTGAACAGCGGGAGACAGGCGCGGGGGCGCCTTCTCCTGCATTGCACTGTCCACCACCCACGTCGTCAGTCATTCCTGGGCCCCTCCCCCCCGACGGGAGGGGCCCGCTGGGCCCGCCGTAAAGGCGGGCGGTCGTCGGCGGGGGGCAGGATGGAAAGGCTCTGCCGATTCCCAGTCCCCCTCCACTCAGACGATGCGGGAATGCCGCTGGGTTGTTTAGTGGGTATACCGGTTCTACCGGGGAGTCCCACATACCCCACCCGTCCCCCGATGGGTGGGCATGCGTAATGCATTTTTCCCAGCGCAAACAAAAAATAAAAAAAAAATAAAAAAAAAAAAAAAAAAAAAAAGGTTAGGTTAGGTTAGGTTAGGTTAGGTTGGCGCCTCAGCGGGTGTCGCGGGCCTACCGCACGGTGGGCTTCGCGGCAGCGTGTGCTCTGGCTGGCACCCCTCCTTGGGAACTCGAGGCGTGGGTGCTCGCCAGAGTATACGAATGGACGGCTGGGCGGAGGGCGAGAGGAGAACGCCCCGCCCCGGAAGAGCGGGAGGCCGTCCGGCGGGAGGCGAGGGACGCCATCGTCGTCCATTGGACGAGGGACCTCGCCACCGCAGCCTTCGGCCGCCGAACCCTCGACGCGATCGGGCCGGTCCTGCGAGACTGGCTCGATCGGTCGCACGGGTTCCTCTCGTACCGTCTGGTGCAGGTGCTGTCCGGGCACGGTTGTTTCGGATCGTACCTGCACCGGATCGGACGGGAGGAGACATCGTCGTGCCACGACTGCTGTGCGGCGGAGGACGCGGCGCAGCACACCCTCGCGGTGTGCCCGTCGTGGTCCGAGCCGCGCCGCGGTCTCACTTCGGTGATCGGACCGGACCTCTCACTCCCCGGTTTGGTCAACGCCATGCTGGGCGATGAGAGGTCCTGGGCGGCAGTGGCCTCCTTCTGCGAACACGTCATGTCCCAGAAGGAGGCGGCGGAGCGCGCGCGGGAGGACGACCCTCACGCGGCGGCGCTCCGAAGACGGAGGAGGGGTCGGAGAAGACGTCAGTATGACGGCCATCACCGACTCCTCCCCGGTGGAGGCCAGCAGGCAACGGGTGCGGGGGCACCCTTGCCTGTATTGCACGGGCCTCCACCAGTGTCGGACGGGAATGGCCAGGTGTTCCCGGCCATTCCCGTAGCCCCCCAGACTGGGGGGCATGCGGGGCCCGCCAGCTAGGCGGGCATACGCCGGGAGGGCTGTGGAAGCAGAGGCTGAGCCAATTTCCCATAGCCCTCCCATCACGGCGTCGCGGGAACACCGCTGAGTTTTAGTGGGTATACTGCCACTCTGGCAGGGAGTCCCACATACCCCGTCTCGTCCCCCGACGAGCGGAGATGCGTAATGTCATTTCTCAGCGACAAAAAAAAAAAAAAAAAAAAAAGGTTAGGTTGGCGCGGGGTGCATGTTGAAGAGCCTCCTCGTGGCGCACCCTGGGCAACGTCGGCTCCAATTTCTCCCAGTGCGGTTTTGGGGGACAATTGGGGCTGGCGGCTAATCTTCAACAAGCGGGGAAAGGTCACGGTTCCAATCGCCGATCATGCTTGATGGTCGGTGAAGGGAACCGGGCTACAGAGGGCAGATACGCCCACTCCTCCTCTGCTTACAGAGGGAGGTGAGTGGGCGTAGACTGGGCACGGCCGCCGCTGCGGAATAGGCGGTCGTGTCCCGGGGGGAGGCAGCGGCGCCCGCGCGGGGGGATGATTCTCTCGCGTGGCGCCGCTCCGGAGAGGGGAGGGGTCGAGGAAGACGCCGGTCTGGTAGTCACCTCCGGCTCCTCCCGGGTGGAGGCCAGCAGGCGGTGGGTGCGGGGGCGCCCTTTGCCTGTATTGCACGGGCCTCCACCAGTGTCGGACGGGAGTGGCCGGGTGTTCCCGGCCATTCCCGTAGCCCCCCAGTTAAATGGGGGGCATGCGGGGCCCGCCCAATAGGCGGGCATACGCCGGGAGGGCTGTGGAAGCAGAGGCTGAGCCAATTTCCCATAGCCCTCCCATCACGGCGTTGTGGGAACACCGCTGAGTTTTAGTGGGTATACTGTCGAGTGCGGATTTCGACAGGAGTCCCACATACCCCGTCTCGTCCCCCACGAGCGGGGATGCATAAAGCATTTCTCAGCGACAAAAAAAAAAAAAAAAAAAAAAAAAAAAAAAAAAAAAAAAAAAAAAAAAAAGGTTAGGTTTGTTTCGGAACTTGAGCGCATGGCGCGGGAGGACAGGGAGGAGGTCCTGGAGGTCGCCTCAAAGTCCTCCAACCTGAAGGGGACCTTCCAGAAGGCCCTTAAATGCCGGGCTGCCAGTCTGCATGGCATTGTGCAGGAGCTGGTGCAGCGGACGGCCACGGATGAGACGCGGCAACTGCAGGCGAAGGTGGATCGCCTGCAGGCGGAGGTCAGCCAGCTGCACCAGAAGCTGGCTGAGGTCACCGCTCGGCCTGCGCAATCAGCCCCTGGACCGGTGGTAGGAGGCTCCACCTCCTCCCCTCACAACCTTGAGGAGATACTCCGAAAGGTTGTCATGGAGGAGAGGGCCTTCACCAGAGCCTGCTTCGCAGGCATCGAGGACCGGCTCCTGCCGGAGAAGCGGCTCCGCCCGCCGCTAGCGGCGGATAAGGCACCACGCAGGGTGCCGGAACCTGCGCCTTTAGCAGGCCCGGCATCGGGTGCGCAGCCCCAGGCCCCGAAGCCCTCCAAGGGCAAAGGCGAGGGCAAGAGGACCAAGGCGGCTCCTCAAACCCTCACCATCAGCTCGGAGGGAGCGTCTGGGTCGGCTGCCACTCCAGCGGCAGCCCCCCAGAGCTCGCAGGAGGAAGACGCCCTTCTTCCCTCCACCACCCCGTCCAACCAGTCGTGGACGGAAGTGGTCAGGAGGGGAAAAGGGAAGGGAGGGCAAAAGTCGGCCCCCAAGCCCGCCGCGACTGCTCCGGCAGTCAAAAGGGCTCCAGCCGGCGGGAGGAAGTTAGTTCCTCCCAAGACCGCGGCCGTCGTGGTGACCATCACCCCGGAGGCCGCGGAGCGGGGCGAGACGTACGAGTCCGTCCTAAGACGGGCTCGTACCAATGCTGATCCCTCCCAGCTGGGGATCAGCAAAATAACGTGCCGCCGAACCCTAACCGGAGCTCGAATTTTCGAGTTCTCGGGGGAACAGCGCGGCACAAACGCGGACCTCTTCGCAACGAAGTTGCAAGAGGTCATCGCCGACGCGGCAACGGTCGTCAGGCCCGTCAAGACCGCAGCCTTGGAGGTGGCCGATCTGGACGATTCGGCCACCAAGGAGGATGTGGTGGCGGCCGTCGCGGCGGCTGGAGGCTGCGACGCTGGCGCGGTGAAGGCTGGAGCCATCAGGCTCGGCCGCCGCGGCATGGGTATCGTCCGCGTCGAGTGCCCAGTCGCCGCGGCTGGGGCCGCCCTTGCTGCGACCAAGGGACGGCTGCTTGTGGGGCTCAGCTCGGCTGTGGTCCGGGCACTTGAAGACCAGCCCTTGCGCTGCTTCAAGTGCTTCTCCTTCGGCCACACCCGAGCCACGTGTCCCTCCAAGGCCGACTGGGGAGACACGTGCTACCAGTGCGGGCAAGAGGGGCACAAGAGTGCCACTTGCCGCGCCACCACGCCACACTGCACGGCGTGTGCCGCCAGTGGCCGCCCCGCGGGCCACAGGATGACGGGCAGGAGCTGTAAGCCCCCCGTCAAGAAGGGCATAGTGCCGGCGCAGGTTCGACCTGTCGCCACCACCGCCGCCGCCGTCGTCGCCGCCGCTGCAGCTCCAGCGGCGGTAGCTGAGGAGGAGGGTGCCATGTCGGAATAATGCAGGATTCCGACTACCGCATCCTCCAGGCGAACACCAACCACTGCAGAGCGGCCCAGGACCTGGTAGTGCAGGTCATGGCCGAGTGGTTGGTGAACGTAGCGGTGGTCGCCGAGCCCTACTCGATCCCCAGCAGCTGGCTGGGTGACGAGGACGACTCGGTGGCACTAGCGGCGCGGTCTTCCACAGACTCCCCTCCCCTCTCGCTATTAGAGAGGGGACCGGGATACGTGGCCGCCGCGTGGGGAGAGGTAGCCCTCGTGGGGGTATATTTCTCCCCAAACCGCCCTCTCCAGGACTTTGAGAATTATCTCGGAGTCCTGGCCGCCGTGGTCGGCAGGGCGGCGCCGCGTCAGGTCTCCGTGCTGGGAGACCTGAATGCCAAGTCGGTGACCTGGGGCAACCGGGCCACCGACGCTCGCGGGCGGGCGGTGGAGATGTGGGCAGCCTCCTCTGGACTCTCCCTCTTGAACAGAGGAAGCGTCCAGACATGCGTGCGGCGTCAGGGTGGCTCAGTAGTGGACGTCACTTTCGCCACCCCTGGGTTAGCCGCGCGCGTGCTGAACTGGCGGGTGGACCTGGTGGAGACTATGTCGGACCACCGCTACGTGCGGTTCGACATCATAAAGCATTTCTCAGCGACAAAAAAAAAAAAAAAAAAAAAAAAAAAAAAAAAAAAAAAAAAAAAAAAAAGGTTAGGTTTGTTTCGGAACTTGAGCGCATGGCGCGGGAGGACAGGGAGGAGGTCCTGGAGGTCGCCTCAAAGTCCTCCAACCTGAAGGGGACCTTCCAGAAGGCCCTTAAATGCCGGGCTGCCAGTCTGCATGGCATTGTGCAGGAGCTGGTGCAGCGGACGGCCACGGATGAGACGCGGCAACTGCAGGCGAAGGTGGATCGCCTGCAGGCGGAGGTCAGCCAGCTGCACCAGAAGCTGGCTGAGGTCACCGCTCGGCCTGCGCAATCAGCCCCTGGACCGGTGGTAGGAGGCTCCACCTCCTCCCCTCACAACCTTGAGGAGATACTCCGAAAGGTTGTCATGGAGGAGAGGGCCTTCACCAGAGCCTGCTTCGCAGGCATCGAGGACCGGCTCCTGCCGGAGAAGCGGCTCCGCCCGCCGCTAGCGGCGGATAAGGCACCACGCAGGGTGCCGGAACCTGCGCCTTTAGCAGGCCCGGCATCGGGTGCGCAGCCCCAGGCCCCGAAGCCCTCCAAGGGCAAAGGCGAGGGCAAGAGGACCAAGGCGGCTCCTCAAACCCTCACCATCAGCTCGGAGGGAGCGTCTGGGTCGGCTGCCACTCCAGCGGCAGCCCCCCAGAGCTCGCAGGAGGAAGACGCCCTTCTTCCCTCCACCACCCCGTCCAACCAGTCGTGGACGGAAGTGGTCAGGAGGGGAAAAGGGAAGGGAGGGCAAAAGTCGGCCCCCAAGCCCGCCGCGACTGCTCCGGCAGTCAAAAGGGCTCCAGCCGGCGGGAGGAAGTTAGTTCCTCCCAAGACCGCGGCCGTCGTGGTGACCATCACCCCGGAGGCCGCGGAGCGGGGCGAGACGTACGAGTCCGTCCTAAGACGGGCTCGTACCAATGCTGATCCCTCCCAGCTGGGGATCAGCAAAATAACGTGCCGCCGAACCCTAACCGGAGCTCGAATTTTCGAGTTCTCGGGGGAACAGCGCGGCACAAACGCGGACCTCTTCGCAACGAAGTTGCAAGAGGTCATCGCCGACGCGGCAACGGTCGTCAGGCCCGTCAAGACCGCAGCCTTGGAGGTGGCCGATCTGGACGATTCGGCCACCAAGGAGGATGTGGTGGCGGCCGTCGCGGCGGCTGGAGGCTGCGACGCTGGCGCGGTGAAGGCTGGAGCCATCAGGCTCGGCCGCCGCGGCATGGGTATCGTCCGCGTCGAGTGCCCAGTCGCCGCGGCTGGGGCCGCCCTTGCTGCGACCAAGGGACGGCTGCTTGTGGGGCTCAGCTCGGCTGTGGTCCGGGCACTTGAAGACCAGCCCTTGCGCTGCTTCAAGTGCTTCTCCTTCGGCCACACCCGAGCCACGTGTCCCTCCAAGGCCGACTGGGGAGACACGTGCTACCAGTGCGGGCAAGAGGGGCACAAGAGTGCCACTTGCCGCGCCACCACGCCACACTGCACGGCGTGTGCCGCCAGTGGCCGCCCCGCGGGCCACAGGATGACGGGCAGGAGCTGTAAGCCCCCCGTCAAGAAGGGCATAGTGCCGGCGCAGGTTCGACCTGTCGCCACCACCGCCGCCGCCGTCGTCGCCGCCGCTGCAGCTCCAGCGGCGGTAGCTGAGGAGGAGGGTGCCATGTCGGAATAATGCAGGATTCCGACTACCGCATCCTCCAGGCGAACACCAACCACTGCAGAGCGGCCCAGGACCTGGTAGTGCAGGTCATGGCCGAGTGGTTGGTGAACGTAGCGGTGGTCGCCGAGCCCTACTCGATCCCCAGCAGCTGGCTGGGTGACGAGGACGACTCGGTGGCACTAGCGGCGCGGTCTTCCACAGACTCCCCTCCCCTCTCGCTATTAGAGAGGGGACCGGGATACGTGGCCGCCGCGTGGGGAGAGGTAGCCCTCGTGGGGGTATATTTCTCCCCAAACCGCCCTCTCCAGGACTTTGAGAATTATCTCGGAGTCCTGGCCGCCGTGGTCGGCAGGGCGGCGCCGCGTCAGGTCTCCGTGCTGGGAGACCTGAATGCCAAGTCGGTGACCTGGGGCAACCGGGCCACCGACGCTCGCGGGCGGGCGGTGGAGATGTGGGCAGCCTCCTCTGGACTCTCCCTCTTGAACAGAGGAAGCGTCCAGACATGCGTGCGGCGTCAGGGTGGCTCAGTAGTGGACGTCACTTTCGCCACCCCTGGGTTAGCCGCGCGCGTGCTGAACTGGCGGGTGGACCTGGTGGAGACTATGTCGGACCACCGCTACGTGCGGTTCGACATCTCCGCCAGTGGCCCCGGAGCGGTGCAGCCCCTCTCGGGGCGATCACCGTTTCCGCGGTGGGCTTTCACCCGCCTAGACAGGGAGGCAGCGGCGGAGGCGGCGTTCATCCAGGACTGGCTGTCGCCTCCTACCACCGGCCTGGATGTAGACACCATAGCGGGCCAGCTGAGGGAGTCTCTGACCGAGGTGTGCAACTCCAGCATGCCCCGGTCTCGCCGCCCGGCTCCTCGCCGCGCCGTCTATTGGTGGTCGGAGGAACTGGCGGGGCTCAGAACCGCCTGTGTGGCGGCCAAGAGGGCCTACACGCGGAGTCGGCGGCGGCGTCGACGCAACCGGCCCGACGAGGACCGCCTCTACGAGGTGTACGTGGAGGCAAAAATGGGCCTCGATCGGGCCATCGCCGCCGCTAAAGACTCGGCGAGAGCCGAGCTGCTGGAGGGTCTCGACAACGACCCTTACGGGAGACCGTATAAGGCGGCGCGCAACAAATTGCGCCCCTTTGGTCCCCCGGTTGTCGAGACCCTGGAGCCCACATTTCTGGATGGGGTGGTTCAGTCCCTGTTTCCGTGCAGGGACAACTTCACCCCGCCAGTGATGTGTGGAGCCCCGCTGGAGGAGGAGGAGGAGGAAGAGGAGGCTCCCTCTCCTGTCACGGAGTCGGAACTTGGCGCGGCGATTGTGCATATCCGCGCCAAGAAGACGGCTCCGGGCCCCGACGGTGTCCCGGCGAGGGTGGTGGCAATTGCCGCCACCCAAATGGAGGAGCGGTTTCGGGACCTCTTCAGCGCATGCCTTGCGTCTGGAAGGTTCCCGAAACCGTGGAAGGAGGGGCAGTTGTGCCTCCTTCGCAAGGAGGGCCGCCCTGCAGACTCCCCCTCGGCATACCGGCCCATCGTTCTGCTCGATGAGGTCGGAAAAATGTTCGAGGGGATAATCGCTGCCCGCCTAAAGGGCCATATGCGGCGTATCGGGCCGGACTTGTCGGACGCTCAGTTCGGTTTTCGGGCTGAGCGTTCGACGGTGGACGCGCTGGCCTGCCTTAAGAGGCAGGTGAAGGAGGCGATGGATGTGGGGGACGGATTGTTGGCGGTGTCATTCGACATAGCCAACGCCTTCAACTCTGTTCCCCACAGCACCATCCTAGAGGCACTCCGATTCCACGGGGTGCCTCGATATATGCGGCGTCTACTGGCCAGCTACCTGGAGGATCGGGCGATCGTCCTCGTGAACAGGGCTGGTCAAGTCCGGCGGTACGCAGTCGAGGCCGGCGTTCCACAGGGGTCAGTCCTGGGACCTCTCCTCTGGAACGTCGGCTACGACTGGCTCTTGCGGGGAACTCTCCTCCGAGGTACGAGTGTCGTCTGCTACGCGGATGACACTCTCCTCACCGCCCGGGGGGAGAGTTTCAGGGAGGCGGCCAACTTGGCCTCGGCGGGCGGATCCTTGGTCGCAGGGAGGATCCGCCGCCTAGGATTGACGGTGGCGCTGCACAAGACCGAGGCTGTGTTCTTCCACGGGCCTCGGCAGCGCCAACCACCAGACGCCCACATATTTGTGGAGGGCGTCCGAATCGAGGTGAAGGCCCAGATGAAATATCTGGGCCTTGTACTCGACAGCAGGTGGCGTTTCGGCCCGCATTTTAGCGGGCTGTCGACGCGCCTGCTGAAGACTGCGGGCGCCCTCTCGTGGCTGCTCCCCAATTTGGGGGGGCCCAGCGCGCGATGCCGGCAACTTTACGCCGGCATCTTGAGGAGTATGGCCCTCTACGGGGCCCCAATCTGGGAGGACTCCCTCCAAAGGCGGGAGAACGCCGCGGCCTTGCGGGCCCCCCAAAGGGCCATAGCTCAGCGGGTGTCGCGGGCCTACCGCACGGTGGGCTTCGCGGCAGCGTGTGCTCTGGCTGGCACCCCTCCTTGGGAACTCGAGGCGTGGGTGCTCGCCAGAGTATACGAATGGACGGCGGGGCGGAGGGCGAGAGGAGAACGCCCCGCCCCGGAAGAGCGGGAGGCCGTCCGGCGGGAGGCGAGGGACGCCATCGTCGTCCATTGGACGAGGGACCTCGCCACCGCAGCCTTCGGCCGCCAAACCCTCGACGCGATCGGGCCGGTCCTGCGAGACTGGCTCGATCGGTCGCATGGGTTCCTCTCGTTCCGTCTGGTGCAGGTGCTGTCCGGACACGGTTGTTTCGGATCGTACCTGCACCGAATCGGACGGGAGGAGACACCGTCGTGCCACGACTGCGGTGCGGCGGAGGACGCGGCGCAGCACACCCTCGCGGTGTGCCCGTCGTGGTCCGAGCCACGCCGCAGTCTCACTGCTGTGATCGGACTGGACCTCTCACTCCCCGGTTTGGTCAACGCCATGCTGGGCGATGAGAGGTCCTGGGCGGCAGTGGCCTCCTTCTGCGAACACGTCATGTCCCAGAAGGAGGCGGCGGAGCGCGCGCGGGAGGACGATCCTCACGCGGCGGCGCTCCGAAGACGGAGGAGGGGTCGGAGAAGACGTCAGTATGACGGCCATCAGCGACTCCTCCCCGGTGGAGGCCAGCAGGCAACGGGTGCGGGGGCACCCTTGCCTGTATTGCACGGGCCTCCACCAGTGTCGGACGGGAATGGCCAGGTGTTCCCGGCCATTCCCGTAGCCCCCCAGACTGGGGGGCATGCGGGGCCCGCCAGCTAGGCGGGCATACGCCGGGAGGGCTGTGGAAGCAGAGGCTGAGCCAATTTCCCATAGCCCTCCCATCACGGCGTCGCGGGAACACCGCTGAGTTTTAGTGGGTATACTGCCACTCTGGCAGGGAGTCCCACATACTCTGTCTCGTCCCCCGACGAGCGGAGATGCGTAATGTCATTTCTCAGCGACAAAAAAAAAAAAAAAAAAAAGGTTAGGTTTGTTTTGCGAAAGCCGCAGAGGGCGATGGCCGTCAGAGTCATCAGGGGGTATCGCACGATCTCCTACGAGGCGGCTTGCGTACTGGCCGGATCCCCGCCCTGGGACCTCGAGGCGAAAGTACTCGCGTCGTTGTATCGGTGGCGCGAGGAAGCGAGGGCGCGGGGCGAGGGACCGATGCAGCGACACATAGAGCTGCGTCGGTCTCAGCTTCGCGAGGTCCTGGTGGCGGAATGGCGGGACAGGCTTTCACGCCCTACCGCCGGCCTCGTCACCATCGAGGCGGTCCGGCCGGTGCTCGAGCGCTGGCTCGGGAGGAGGCACGGCTCCCTGTCGTTTCGGGTGACGCAGGTGCTCTCGGGGCATGGTTGCTTCGGGAAGTACCTGTGTCGTATAAACAGGGAGCCGGACGCCCGGTGTCACCACTGCGTCGACTGCCGGGAGGACACGGCGCGGCATACGCTGGCAGAGTGTGCCGCTTGGGAGGAGCCGCGCCGTGCCCTCATCTCAGAAGTAGGCAGTGACTTGTCGCTGCCGGCCGTAGTCGAGTCGATGGTCGGCAGCGACGAGTCCTGGGACGCGGTGGTTTCCTTCTGTGAGACAGTCGTCTCGCAGAAGGAGGCTGCGGAAAGGGAGAGGGAGATCTCGTCCTCTCACCCGGCCCGCAGAAGGCGCACCGGGCGTCGACGGAGGGCGGACAACGCCCTCTTCCAGCCCCCCTAAATGGGTCCAGGGGCGACGGACTCGGGGACGTCCGTCGCCCCCCACACACCAGGACCCGAGGTGGTGGCGCGTAGTGTTCCACGCGCGCCCCTCTTAGACGTCGCGGGGGGAGTCAAACACCTCACTCCCCCCCCAGACCCGAAGAGGCCCGCAGTGGCGGGCCGGCACCAGTCGGGGGTTGTGGAAGGATCGTATGTTCCCGCGACCCCCGGCGTAGGTGTGAGATGGAACACCGGGGTGGTTTTTAGTCAGTAAGAGTCTGACAGACCCCGTCGCCCGCCCCAGGGCGGCGGACATCCATGAGGATTTTCCACCCCGGAAACAAAAAAAAAAAAAAAAAAAAAAAAAAAGGTTAGGTTAGGTTAGGTTGGGGGATCCCCCACAGCGCATACTTCCTCGTAGTATCCCCTGGGCAACGCCGTGTCTGACCACCGTAACGGAGTGGCAGACCGGTGGCTAAAGTGCGCTGTGACTCACAGTTATCAATGCGGAAGACTGTGAATATTAAAATGACGAAAAAACCCGTGCGGGACGCCTCCGGGCGTTTCAGTTTTAACCCGGATCGCCCTTCTCAGGGCGATTCAAACGGCCCTTCTCAGGGCCAACCCAACGGCCCTTCACAGGGCAAAACCAACGGCCCTTCTCAGGGCCAACCCAACGGCCCTTCTCAGGGCCAACCCAACGGCCCTTCTCAGGGCCAATCCAAAGGCCCTTTTCAGGGCCACGCCGGTGACGCATTAGCGTCGGACGCTGACCGCGCACCGTGTGCGGCCAGAGCAGACGAGTCGGACTCCGACGACTCAAATGTCGACACGTCGGCAGCTGAGAGCGACCGCCTCGAGCTCAAGAGGGCCTACCTGCGGCACGGGTCCGAGGGATCCTCGTCGGCTGGAGGCGGGGCGCAGAAGAAGTCGAAGTCCAAAAGGGCTTCGACTTCTTCGAAAGCAGGAGATGGCCACGTTGTGGGTTTGGTGGACGCCGAGCGCCAGCTAAACCTGCTAAAACGGGCGCAACTCCAGCAGGACCTGGAGGAGAGGGTCGCTGCCAGAGAGCGCCAGGCGCAGGCCGCCCGGTCGAGGGCCGGCTATGGGGCATCCAGTGTCCTGTATGCTGGCCACTCCTTGGCGGAACTTGAGCGCATGGCGCGGGAGGACAGGGAGGAGGTCCTGGAGGTCGCCTCAAAGTCCTCCAACCTGAAGGGGACCTTCGAGAAGGCCCTTAAATGCCGGGCTGCCAGTCTGCATGGCATTGTGCAGGAGCTGGTGCAGCGGACGGCCACGGATGAGACGCGGCAACTGCAGGCGAAGGTGGATCGCCTGCAGGCGGAGGTCAGCCAGCTGCACCAGAAGCTGGCTGAGGTCACTGCTCGGCCTGCGCAATCAGCCCCTGGACCGGTGGTAGGAGGCTCCACCTCCTCCCCTCACAACCTTGAGGAGATACTCCGAAAGGTTGTCATGGAGGAGAGGGCCTTCACCAGAGCCTGCTTCGCAGGCATCGAGGACCGGCTCCTGCCGGAGAAGCGGCTCCGCCCGCCGCTAGCGGCGGATAAGGCACCACGCAGGGTGCCGGAACCTGCGCCTTTAGCAGGCCCGGCATCGGGTGCGCAGCCGCAGGCCCCGAAGCCCTCCAAGGGCAAAGGCGAGGGCAAGAGGACCAAGGCGGCTCCTCAAACCCTCACCATCAGCTCGGAGGGAGCGTCTGGGTCGGCTGCCACTCCAGCGGCAGCCCCCCAGAGCTCGCAGGAGGAAGACGCCCTTCTTCCCTCCACCACCCCGTCCAACCAGTCGTGGACGGAAGTGGTCAGGAGGGGAAAAGGGAAGGGAGGGCAAAAGTCGGCCCCCAAGCCCGCCGCGACTGCTCCGGCAGTCAAAAGGGCTCCAGCCGGCGGGAGGAAGTTAGTTCCTCCCAAGACCGCGGCCGTCGTGGTGACCATCACCCCGGAGGCCGCGGAGCGGGGCGAGACGTACGAGTCCGTCTTAAGACGGGCTCGTACCAATGCTGATCCCTCCCAGCTGGGGATCAGCAAAATAACGTGCCGCCGAACCCTAACCGGAGCTCGAATTTTCGAGTTCTCGGGGGAACAGCGCGGCACAAACGCGGACCTCTTCGCAACGAAGTTGCAAGAGGTCATCGCCGACGCGGCAACGGTCGTCAGGCCCGTCAAGACCGCAGCCTTGGAGGTGGCCGATCTGGACGATTCGGCCACCAAGGAGGATGTGGTGGCGGCCGTCGCGGCGGCTGGAGGCTGCGACGCTGGCGCGGTGAAGGCTGGAGCCATCAGGCTCGGCCGCCGCGGCATGGGCATCGTCCGCGTCGAGTGCCCAGTCGCCGCGGCTGGGGCCGCCCTTGCTGCGACCAAGGGACGGCTGCTTGTGGGGCTCAGCTCGGCTGTGGTCCGAGCACTTGAAGACCAGCCCCTGCGCTGCTTCAAGTGCTTCTCCTTCGGCCACACCCGAGCCACGTGTCCCTCCAAGGCCGACTGGGGAGACACGTGCTACCAGTGCGGGCAAGAGGGGCACAAGAGTGCCACTTGCCGCGCCACCACGCCACACTGCACGGCGTGTGCCGCCAGTGGCCGCCCCGCGGGCCACAGGATGACGGGCAGGAGCTGTAAGCCCCCCGTCAAGAAGGGCATAGTGCCGGCGCAGGTTCGACCTGTCGCCACCACCGCCGCCGCCGTCGTCGCCGCCGCTGCAGCTCCAGCGGCGGTAGCTGAGGAGGAGGGTGCCATGTCGGAATAATGCAGGTTTCCGACTACCGCATCCTCCAGGCGAACACCAACCACTGCAGAGCGGCCCAGGACCTGGTAGTGCAGGTCATGGCCGAGTGGTTGGTGAACGTAGCGGTGGTCGCCGAGCCCTACTCGATCCCCAGCAGCTGGCTGGGTGACGAGGACGACTCGGTGGCACTAGCGGCGCGGTCTTCCACAGACTCCCCTCCCCTCTCGCTATTAGAGAGGGGACCGGGATACGTGGCCGCCGCGTGGGGAGAGGTAGCCCTCGTGGGGGTATATTTCTCCCCAAACCGCCCTCTCCAGGACTTTGAGAATTATCTCGGAGTCCTGGCCGCCGTGGTCGGCAGGGCGGCGCCGCGTCAGGTCTCCGTGCTGGGAGACCTGAATGCCAAGTCGGTGACCTGGGGCAACCGGGCCACCGACGCTCGCGGGCGGGCGGTGGAGATGTGGGCAGCCTCCTCTGGACTCTCCCTCTTGAACAGAGGAAGCGTCCAGACATGCGTGCGGCGTCAGGGTGGCTCAGTAGTGGACGTCACTTTCGCCACCCCTGGGTTAGCCGCGCGCGTGCTGAACTGGCGGGTGGACCTGGTGGAGACTATGTCGGACCACCGCTACGTGCGGTTCGACATCTCCGCCAGTGGCCCCGGAGCGGTGCAGCCCCTCTCGGGGCGATCACCGTTTCCGCGGTGGGCTTTCACCCGCCTGGACAGGGAGGCAGCGGCGGAGGCGGCGTTCATCCAGGACTGGCTGTCGCCTCCTACCACCGGCCTGGATGTGGACACCATAGCGGGCCAGCTGAGGGAGTCTCTGACCGAGGTGTGCAACTCCAGCATGCCCCGGTCTCGCCGCCCGGCTCCCCGCCGCGCCGTCTATTGGTGGTCGGAGGCACTGGCGGGGCTCAGAACCGCCTGCGTGGCGGCCAAGAGGGCCTACACGCGGAGTCGGCGGCGGCGTCGACGCAACCGGCCCGACGAGGACCGCCTCTACGAGGTGTACGTGGAGGCAAAAATGGGCCTCGATCGGGCCATCGCCGCCGCTAAAGACTCGGCGAGAGCCGAGCTACTGGAGGGTCTCGACAACGACCCATACGGGAGACCGTATAAGGCGGCACGCAACAAATTGCGCCCCTTTGGTCCCCCGGTTGTCGAGACCCTGGAGCCCACATTTCTGGATGGGGTGGTTCAGTCCCTGTTTCCGTGCAGGGACAACTTCACCCCGCCAGTGATGTGTGGAGCCCCGCTGGAGGAGGAGGAGGAGGAGGAAGAGGAGGCTCCCTCTCCTGTCACGGAGTCGGAACTTGGCGCGGCGATTGTGCATATCCGCGCCAAGAAGACGGCTCCGGGCCCCGACGGTGTCCCGGCGAGGGTGGTGGCAATTGCCGCCACCCAAATGGAGGAGCGGTTTCGGGACCTCTTCAGCGCATGCCTTGCGTCTGGAAGGTTCCCGAAACCGTGGAAGGAGGGGCAGTTGTGCCTCCTCCGCAAGGAGGGCCGCCCTGCAGACTCCCCCTCGGCATACCGGCCCATCGTTCTGCTCGATGAGGTCGGAAAAATGTTCGAGGGGATAATCGCTGCCCGCCTAAAGGGCCATATGCGGCGTATCGGGCCGGACTTGTCGGACGCTCAGTTCGGTTTTCGGGCTGAGCGTTCGACGGTGGACGCGCTGGCCTGCCTCAAGAGGCACGTGAAGGAGGCGGTGGAGGTGGGGGACGGATTGTTGGCGGTGTCATTCGACATAGCCAACGCCTTCAACTCTGTTCCCCACAGCACCATCCTAGAGGCACTCCGATTCCACGGGGTGCCTCGATATATGCGGCGTCTACTGGCCAGCTACCTGGAGGATCGGGCGATCGTCCTCGTGAACAGGGCTGGCCAAGTCCGGCGGTACGCAGTCGAGGCCGGCGTTCCACAGGGGTCAGTCCTGGGACCTCTCCTCTGGAACGTCGGCTACGACTGGCTCTTGCGGGGAACTCTCCTCCGAGGTACGAGTGTCGTCTGCTACGCGGATGACACTCTCCTCACCGCCCGGGGGGAGAGTTTCAGGGAGGCGGCCAACTTGGCCTCGGCGGGCGGATCCTTGGTCGCAGGGAGGATCCGCCGCCTAGGATTGACGGTGGCGCTGCACAAGACCGAGGCTGTGTTCTTCCACGGGCCTCGGCAGCGCCAACCACCAGACGCCCACATATTTGTGGAGGGCGTCCGAATCGAGGTGAAGGCCCAGATGAAATATCTGGGCCTTGTACTCGACAGCAGGTGGCGTTTCGGCCCGCATCTTAGCGGGCTGTCGACGCGCCTGCTGAAGACTGCGGGCGCCCTCTCGTGGCTGCTCCCCAATTTGGGGGGGCCCAGCGCGCGATGCCGGCAACTCTACGCCGGCATCTTGAGGAGCATGGCCCTTTACGGGGCCCCTATCTGGGAGGACTCCCTCCAAAGGCGGGAGAACGCCGCCGCCTTGCGGGCCCCCCAAAGGGCCATAGCCCAGCGGGTGTCGCGGGCCTACCGCACGGTGGGTTTCGCGGCAGCGTGTGCTCTGGCTGGCACCCCTCCTTGGGAACTCGAGGCGTGGGTGCTCGCCAGAGTATACGAATGGACGGCGGGGCGGAGGGCGAGAGGAGAACGCCCCGCCCCGGAAGAGCGGGAGGCCGTCCGGCGGGAGGCGAGGGACGCCATCGTCGTCCATTGGACGAGGGACCTCGCCACCGCAGCCTTCGGCCGCCGAGCCCTCGACGCGATCGGGCCGGTCCTGCGAGACTGGCTCGATCGGTCGCACGGGTTCCTCTCATTCCGTCTGGTGCAGGTGCTGTCCGGGCACGGTTGTTTCGGATCGTACCTGCACCGGATCGGACGGGAGGAGACATCGTCGTGCCACGGCTGCGGTGCGGCGGAGGATGCGGCGCAGCACACCCTCGCGGTGTGCCCGTCGTGGTCCGAGCCGCGCCGCAGTCTCACTTCGGTGATCGGACCGGACCTCTCACTCCCCGGTTTGGTCAACGCCATGCTGGGCGATGAGAGGTCCTGGGCGGCAGTGGCCTCCTTCTGCGAACACGTCATGTCCCAGAAGGAGGTGGCGGAGCGCGCGCGGGAGGACGATCCTCACGCGGCGGCGCTCCGAAGACGGAGGAGGGGTCGGAGAAGACGTCAGTATGACGGCCATCTCCGACTCCTCCCCGGTGGAGGCCAGCAGGCAACGGGTGCGGGGGCACCCTTGCCTGTATTGCACGGGCCTCCACCAGTGTCGGACGGGAATGGCCAGGTGTTCCCGGCCATTCCCGTAGCCCCCCAGACTGGGGGGCATGCGGGGCCCGCCAGCTAGGCGGGCATACGCCGGGAGGGCTGTGGAAGCAGAGGCTGAGCCAATTTCCCATAGCCCTCCCATCACGGCGTCGCGGGAACACCGCTGAGTTTTAGTGGGTATACTGCCACTCTGGCAGGGAGTCCCACATACTCCGTCTCGTCCCCCGACGAGCGGAGATGCGTAATGTCATTTCTCAGCGACAAAAAAAAAAAAAAAAAAAAAAAAAAAAAAGGTTAGGTTAGGTTAGGTTTTTTTTTTTTTTTTTTTTTTTTTTTTTTTTTTTTTTTTTTTTGGCAGGAGGGGAAATCCTCATGGACGCCCAGACTACCTCACTCGTGAGCCAGTCTGGGCAGTGCCGGACTCTTACCGGCACTCTCTTACTCTTACCCACTCCTGCCAAGTCTAGTGTCCCTCTGACATGATCAGAGTCCTTTTGTGCATTGTAAGTCATAATGACTTGAAGACATTTGCAACAACAAAGACAGGGTGTTAACTTCTTTTCTAGACAACCATTACATGAAATGACTACATTTAACTTATGTGTAACCTTATCTAAGTACCACTTTAAATATATATATATATATATATTATTTTTTTTTTTTTTTTTTTTTTTTTTTTTTTTTTTTTCTCTTGTGCTTTTAGGTACTTCAACTATATTAACTATTATATATTTAAGTATCCTTCTTTACTTATACAATCTTATTTCTATTTTTTGCCTCACTATACAAACGTCTATCTTTATAGATATACATTTTTTCTACAAATCGGATTGGATTACATCTTTTCTTACTTAATCTATTTACATGGCTTATATTTCCCAATGGGTTAACAGGTTTTTTAGTTTTATCTATTCTTAAATTTTTGTCCTTATCTACTTAATCATATTGCCTTATTGTTCTAACATTTTGCTTATACATTTATTTCTCGTATGCTTATTACTTATATTCTATAATATATATATATCATACATTTATTACACTATTTATTTCTATTTATACTTTGTTTGGCAACATCTATCAAGAATTTTATAAATGTTTCCCTATGTCTTTTATTAGATAGTAGCTCTGGGAAATTCTGTGTCATCATTCTACATTCCAATTTATCCTCAACCTCGAGTCTCTTTAGGGCGTGAACCGGACAGTCAGTCAGTAGATGTTCGACAGTTTCGGGTGTTCCGGGTTGACAGATACACGATGAGTTCTCTTTGCACCTGAACCGATTCAAGTACTCAGAGAACCCACCGTGTCCCGTTAGGACTTGGGTAAGTATGTTATTTGGGACAATTTGCCTAACAATTTTATAGGACGCAGCTACGTCGGGAAGGAACATCTTCGTTACACTAGCAGTGGTACCTTCCTTGTATCGTCGATTCCATTCATCAATCGACCCCTTTCGGATCTGTCGTTTAATGAATGAAATCGGACACAGCTCGTAGTCGGGTTTCCTCTTCAATTTAAGTGCTGCATCCTTCGCCAGTTCATCTGCTCTCTCATTTCCTGCAAGGCCCGTGTGTGCCTTGATCCAGAACAAAGACACAGCTTTGCTCTGGTTTTCAATAGCCCTCAAGTTTTTGCGGGTGTCCACCGCCAGGGGGTGTGTTGTGCTAAGGTTTGTTATGGTCTCCAGGGCTGTTCTACAGTCGCTGTAGATTCCATAACTCGCCTCGCTTCGCCGTAGGATTTCCTCTGTGGCTCGGCACACCGCGAGGAGCTCGGCCTGATAGACCGTACAGTATGGGGCCAGCTTGAGTTTTAGGGTCTTCAGCTCTGCTGCACTATCCCATAAGGTGAGCGCTGCTCCAACCTTACCCTCAATCCGGCTGCCATCTGTAAATATACGAATGGCTTGGCTGTTGTGCGCCTCCAATTGCTCCTGGTCTACCAAGCTCACGAACTCTATCGCGGTATGCTTCCCCGGGTGAGGTGCGCTTTTGTAATCGGCTCTTCGCTCTACCTCCCTATCTACTAGTAGCTGCGGCCGGGATACACCTCTCCTCGCCTCATACAGGGCGGCTGCCTCTTGTATGCGAAGGTCAAGTGGCAATATTCCGGCCAGCACCAGCGCAGAGTGAAGAGAGGCCGTGCGATATGCCCCGCATAGTTTTTGTGCGAAACCCCTCTGGACAGCATTAAGGTGGCGTTGAACCCCTAATTTTTTGGATGCTGAGGACCAGGCGCCTGCCGCGTACGTGATAATGGGCTCTACCGTAGCGGTGTATATAATACGGATTATTTCCGGGTGGAGACCCCAAGTGACTTTAGCAGCTCTAGCTAAGTGGTTGTATATACCAAGTGCCTTCTTGCAAACGTTAGCCGTGTGGCTATTGAAGGTCAGCTTGGCGTCCACTGTAAGACCCAAAATCTTTATTTCCGAGGACATTCCAATGTCGATCCCCCCCATGGTCAGGTGCGGCGTGTCATATCTAAGCTTTCTGGTGATTACCATGGCGCAAGTTTTGTGCGGCGCAAACTTAAGCTTATTCATGACACCCCACCTCCGAACATGTTCCAGAGCAGCATTGGCCTGTCCCTGGATTTCCAGAGCTGTCTCCCCCGAAAACACGAGCACCACATCATCCGCAAAGGCCTGGCAATAATCGCCTCGCTGCGTGAGGCTCTCCAGCAACGGGTTAAGCAGGAGGTTCCATAGGATGGGGCCGCCTATTGATCCCTGGACACACCCTTTATTAGTGCTTTTTGCGAACTCATGGCCGGCATACCTGACCCGGACCTTGCGGTCGCTTAGGTAGCTGGCTATCATCTTCCTGAGATTCACAGGGCACTCCTCCTCCGCCAGTCTGACCTTTATGGCCGGCCACCATGCACTATCGAAGGCTCCCTCTATATCCAGAGAAACCACCGTGATTAGCTTCCTCTCTTGGAGTTTGCCTTTCACGTGGGCTATCAGGTCATAGAGGGAGTCTTCCGTGCTTCGCTGTGGCATGAAGCCATACTGGCGAGGACTTATCCGGGGTGCCACGTACCAACCTAGCCTTCTTACCATCATCTTCTCCAATATTTTGCCCATCACTGGTAGGAGTCCGATCGGTCTATAGGACTTGGGACTAGTATAGTCATCTTTCCCTGGTTTCCTCAGCACCACCACGGTGGCCTCTTTCCACGCTGTGGGGAAGTGCGTCAGTTGCATGCACTTGTTAAATATCGCCAAGTGCAGTTCCGGGTCTCGCGATATTACCCGTTGGCAGATATCGGCTGTGAAGCCGTCCACTCCAGGTGCCTTTTTCGGATTGAAGCTCTCCGTCGCGAATCTAAGCTCCTCCGCTGCAAACTCCGGGTCATGGATTTCACCATGGCTCCAGTCGTTTGCTCGGTCAGCAAGAGCCCTGATTCGACGATGGTCTGGGCTATCCTCCTCCTCTTTGTCCTCCGGGTAGAATATCTCCGCTAGCACTCTCGCAGAACCTTCTTGCCCTGCCTCTTTTCCATTATATATCAGCGGCAGATCTTCTTGCCTTTTTGCTGTGTTCTTTATGACTCTATATATCCCCTCCCAGACCCCTTCCCTGTCTTGCTTCTGGCAAAACTCTTTCCAACTCTCTGTCGAACGTTTTTTGACTTCTGTCTCATATTTTTCCTTTCCCTCCAGGTACAACGCAACCACACCCTCTCTACGCGACGGAGCAGCGCACCGGATCCTTCTCTTCCTGGTAGCGACGTCGTGCTTCATCGCTTCGAGTTCTTCGGACCACCACGGAATGGTAAGTTTTTGGTTAACTTTTTTCTTTGGCATCGCCTCGTAACATGCTTCGGTTATAATTGCAGTAAGTTTTTTAACCATGCCATCTAAATCTTCTTTGTTGTTTATTTCTTCTATATGTACTTTATCAATTCTGTTTTCTATTTTTAATTGATCTATTTTGTCATCAAAGAGTTTCCATTTAGCTTTTTTTGTGTTAAATATTCTAGTGGTCCTATTAATATTAATACCTTTTCCTTTTTTTTCTTTGATTTTAATTATTATTCCGTTGTGGTCCGAGCTCGTGAGGTCTTCAGCAACCGACCATTCCTCCACCAGGTCAAGAAGGTCCTCTGTGCAGAAGGTCACGTCAACGTGGCTGGT
Source organism: Brachylomia viminalis (assembly GCA_937001585.2). Classification (NCBI taxonomy): domain Eukaryota; kingdom Metazoa; phylum Arthropoda; class Insecta; order Lepidoptera; family Noctuidae; genus Brachylomia; species Brachylomia viminalis. The sequence goes on along the minus strand of OW443307.2, from coordinate 81,179 downwards.
AAATCTTCGTCCTCCTCTGATGGTGTCGAAGGTGGGTTTGTTCCCGGAGTTGAGTATCTGGAGGTTTAGCTCTCCGATCATTCCCGCCAGCTCGTCACCTCTGTCATCAACAGCACTGCTTCCCCACCACACACTTTTGGCGTTTGCGTCCCCTCCAACGATGGCTTTCCTAGGCTTAAGCTCTTTCATCACGGTTGTTAAGTGGTCCAGGTATGGCCCAATGGGTTGTTCGGGCTCAAAGTAGTACGAGACGGCGAGAATCTCCCATGCGTCAGTTCGCAGCTTCACCACTACGATGTTGTTGGTAGTGAATCTGGGGCATTGTATGACGTCGATGTCCTGATCGAACACGATTATCGCCGCCTTTACAGTGCCCCCGCTGCAGTCCGAGTTTTGGAAGACTCTAGCCCCCCCATACGACTTCATTGCCTTTATACTTCCCACATACGGCTCCTGGACCAGCGCGATGGCTATCTTCCGTTTTTTTTGCCTCGAGCATAAGCTCGTTGGTCGCCAGTTGTTTTCGTTGGAGGTTAGCTTGCGCTGCGACATATATTTGATCAGTTTTCGTCTGTGCAACACCCGTGACCACCTTAGCAATAAGCTATTGCAGCTCGCGCCAATGCGTCCCACTTCCTACGCACCGGGCATTCCTGACTATAGATTGTGTGGGCGGTGTCGTCATGTTTTTCCCTGACGCAGTTCTTACACGTCGGCCTTTCACCCGTTGCCAGCCCGGTACATTCTGCCCTGAGATGGGGTCCGCCGCAATAGTTGCAGAGATCAACTGGTTCCGTACACAACTTCCGACCATGTCCGTACGCCAGGCACTTTGTGCACTGAACCAGTGGTGTTTGGTCCTGCACTCTGACGTACTGCAGGTCTATGAAGACTCTGCCAGCTGCGGTGAGTTTCTGCCACAACTTTGGTGTCACCTGTAGGACGACGTGGTTCTCTAGTGAATTCCGTGCCCTCCTCCGGTATTTCACTGTGGCAGTCGTCTCCTCAGCCGTCAGGTCCTCCAGCAGGCTGGCGTTTTGGACCTTAAGCGCTGTCAAGATGTCCTCGTCACTATTATAGGACAAGAGGTCCTTTATTATGACAAGTGGGTTCTTGTTCTTGGCCTCCTCCACTTTCAAGTGCTTGTCCTTTTTTAGCTGGGCGGTTGTTCTTGCCATCTCCTCTCGGTTGCTAAAACTCAGAATGACCCTCTTGTCCTTGACTTTTCGGACCCTCTCGATCTGCAGACCACTTTTCTTCGCGTCCAGTACTTGTTTGACCCTTCCCACCACTTCGTTGCTTGTATCCATGGTGACGTCGGAAGACACGACGACGGAGTGTTTAGGTTTATGACCCCAGGTGTTTTGAGGTGCGGCCAGGGCCTCCGCATAGGTAGGAGCTCTCTCTTTAATTTCGAGGACCATTTTCCCCATTTCGATGGTGGTCTCTTCGAGCGCCTTGATTTCTTTTAGGATATCTCCGTCGTTGTGTCTCTCCACGTCACGTGAGGCTTGTGCCTCTTTCTGCTCTCGCATTGCCACCTGCAGCTGCTTTATCATCTGGTTGCCCTCCTTCACTATCTGAGTTTGCTCTTCTAGTGCGGAGCGCAACCAAGTGATGCTGTCTAGGTCATCTTCCTTTTTCCTCTCTTCCTTCTGGCTTTCAGCTGCCCTGTGCTGGTTCTGTCCACCCTTTACCCTGTCCGCTTCTTTTACCAGCTGGAACAGTCGGTCTATTGCCGCTGTAACCTCCTTTTTAATCTCTGTCTTGAGGTTCCGCGAGTTGTTGAGATGGAGTTTCGCCTTATTGAGACAGGCTCTCGCCTCCGCCGTGATGTTGGGGTACCCAGGTTCAGGTCGTTTTGGTGGTATTACGGTATCCCCTGGGACGCGGCGCGTCTCTAGTATGTTAGTAGTGGGCTGAGAGGTTCCTGGTGTGGCGTCGCTTATTTGGTTTGCTGGGGACTTCCGGGGGTCGGCTTTCCCAGCCTCCCATTCCCCAATGCTTCGCCTCACATAGGGAAGCGAGGGTCCAGCCTTCTCTGCCGAATACGGCGAGCTCTTTGAGCCCGGCGAGCCTGCGTCCTTCTTTGTCGGCGTACGGATCATGGTGGTGGTAAGATGATAAAATTAAGAAGATAAAATTAAGTGGAGTCGTACTTTTGACTGAAAATGTGTACGATACGAATTCACGGCCACTTGAAAAGACTCGAGCTCGCAGTACGCTAAACGGTTTGTTTAAGTTTTGTTAAGAATTATAATCAAAAAAGTTATGTAAAAGTAAAGTGTTTTATGTTTCTTCCCTGTAAATGGGGAGTCTGAATCAAACACCACTGATCCGCGGTCCAAATTTTTCTAACCCCCGTAGTTACCGGTTTATTGGTGATACTGTACGTAAGGGTAAGGGGAGGGCCCAATAGGGGGGGGGGAGGGTACCTCTTGTGCGACTTTGACCGTGGTGTCTTCGACACCACAAAGGCTGATTTTGAGGTCGGATCGGCTCTATGACCTCTCCTTCCCGAGATATGGCCCGTTAAAGGATGGGAGAGGGGAAAGTTCTAGGAAAGTGGAAAAAAGGGTGGGGGGGGGGTACCTCTTGTGCGACTTTAACCGTGGTGTCTTCGACACCACAAAGGCTGATTTTGAGGTCGGATCGGCTCTATGACCTCTCCTTCCCGAGATATGGCTTTTAAAGGATGGGAGAGGGGAGAGTTCTGGGAAAGTGGAAAAAAGGGCGGGGGGGGGGGTACCTCTTGTGCGACTTTAACCGTGGTGTCTTCGACACCACAAAGGCTGAAATCGTGGTCGAAAATTGCCTATTTAGTCTAGTTTCAGAGATATCCGCTTTTTAGGATTTTGCCGTACCGTACCGCGCCGCGTCGTATTGTAGGCGTTGACGGGTAGATCTTCCAGTTGACCTAGCTGGGTCTTCCCTGTTCCGATTTCGGCGTGATTGGGCTCGTTTTTTTTTGGTCTTGTTGAGCTCCTTGTAGGTAGGTCAGTCAGGGGGGGGGGGGGGGGGTTACCCAATTTAATACAGAAGTGGTCCCGGAGAGTTCCAGGGGGTCAGCAGAGGGCGGTGAAGGGGGTACAGGGGGTCACTAAGTGTCGTGGGGAACCACGGGGTCACGGGGAGCGCGGAGAACCACGGGGGGTTGCGGGGAATGGGGGGAGATTCGGTGTGGGCGGGCTGTATCGGGATATAATTTATAACTGTACTACTACTTGCTTTGAGGGTCAGTGACGGAGGGGGTCAAAGTGGGGGTCTGGGGGTCCTAACTAAATATATGTCCGTGCCGGGAGGGGGGGGTACTAGGGGGGGGGGGGAAATTTTCTCAAAATTTTGATATTCCCAACCGTTCGCGAGATAAATGGGTTTTAAGGGTTATTCGGGATATTGGTAGAAATTAATAAGATAATTTTATTAATAATATGAATGAATAATACAAATTATATAGTTTAATTTATAGTGTTAGGAATGCGGGGAGGGGAAGAATTCTAGGGGGGGGGGAAATAATTCTAAAAGGGGGGGGGGGGGGTTAGAGGGCTGAATTTGGTACGAATTTAAATAAAATGAAGTGCCTGACACACACAATGGCCCAGGCTCAGACGTACAATGGCCGACTTCTTGTGGAAGGGGTATCTTATAACTACAAATTATTTCCAAAAAAGATAAAATATAAAAATTTAGGGGGTGGGTCACGATGGTAGTAGCCTGGAGAGCTTGACAATAGTATAGATATATTGCTGGCGTCAAAAATGGGCTAACTAGCTCCGTTCCCGAGATATGGGCGTTTTTAGGGAATTTAAAGTCCTGGGTTCGAGTCTCGGTTGGTGCACTTACAAAATTCTTTTCTACAATTATTTTTAGAAAATGCTACATCCATTAAGCAGAGACTTACATTAGTGATTCTAAATTTTTATTAAAATTAAATTATACATTATGAAGCTGAAATTATGGGTAATCGGTGGGGAAAACTTTTAAAATGGGGAGAATCTCTCAGAACTACGTAAAGTTACCCCGTTTTTATTTTGGAAAAGTCGCAGGGGGATGGGACCAAGATCGGTGGATAGCCCTTCTTGAGAAAACTATGAGTTCTTTATTGTATTTCCTCTACGACTTCCCGTCTGGATAATATAGCCTCTGGCATGTGACTTGTAAACAGGCGTTAATCGGGGAAAATCGACGTTCTGGGAGACACTATTACAGGCAAACTACTTATTGTATTTTACTGAATATTTATTATTCAGTTGGTTTCAGCTGAGGGCTGCTATTTCTAAAATAAAATATACGGAAAAGCTAGGGATAAACTGTTATTACCTTAGTAATTGTTTCCACCGGAACCAATATATTTTGCGGTCGGTTGACTTTTTGATGTGCACCAGACTTTGCAAATATCCTAAAATTATAGTCCAAAAATTTTTGTTTTTCGTACACGGGTTTGGAGATGTCCCAGCTGTCTTTCCTTGGAGTTTCAGGCCAGGTCGTCACTGAAGATTTTGAGATTTTTCGATCGGAAAAACTTTTTAACTTTTTCACGACCGAAAGTGAAGTTTGTTTTTTGAAAAAGGGTGGTGAGTCTTGGCTTTTTCTGGAATTTGAAAAGACCTCCAGGGTCCTTTCTTCGTTCGCCTTATGAGGAAGTGATCAGAGAAATTTTTCTGCTCCTTTATCAGGACTTTGTCGCCTGGAAGAAAGCAACTTCCTTATATTTCCACGCGCCTGCGCGGAAAAAATCTGGACTTTTTCCAGGATCGAAGATCTTGTATCGGCAATCCTAATAGGCGTTTAAAATGACTAGGTCGTCGCTTTCGTTCCTGAGTTATTTCACTTTATAAGTCGAACTTTTATGGGATTTCACGTTTTCGGTATTAACTTGCACTGTATTTAACTTTTCACAATAATTTTACCACTCCCGTGTTGGCCTCGCGATTGCGCGTGTTTTAATATATAACACTTGTATATTCAAGAAACTTTTACTATTTTTGCGATTTTTAGAGTTAGGTTAGGTTAGGTTAGGTTGGGGGACCACCCCACAGTGCTTGCGTCCACGTCGCGTCCCCTGGGCAACGACCCGGTTCTGACCACCGTAACGGAGTGGCAGACCGGTGTTCGGCTAAAGTGCACTGTGCAGTCGTAGCGTATTTTAACTGTTTTTATCCCATTTTATTTCATGTCGGCATCTACGACACCTGCGGAGGCTATGCCAAAGCAATTGAGGACCGCCTCCGGGCGTTTTAAAAAAGGCCCTTCTCAGGGCCAACCAAAAGGCCCTTCTCAGGGCTAAGCAAAAGGCCCTTGTCAGGGCCAACAAAAAGGCCCTTCTCAGGGCCACCCAAAAGGCCCTTCTCAGGGCCAAGCAAAAGGCCCTTCTCAGGGCCAATCTGAGGGTGCCTCGGCATCAGAGGCTAGCCGCGCGCCGTCTGCGACTAGCTTCTATAGCTCGGCGGGCGAGTTGCTGGACTCCGACGACGAGTCCATCATGTCGTGTGGTTCGGCGATTGCTCGCCGGGACACAATGAAGCGGGCTTATCAGCGGAAGGGGTCTGGGGGTTCCTCGGACACTGCGTCACAGCCGAGGGCCAAGAGGCCGGTGTCTGACACCCACGACGTGGGTCTGGCAGAAGCCCAGCGCCAGTTGGACCTGTCTCGACGGGCGCAGGTCCAACAAGACCTGGAGGAGCGGGTTGCGGCCACGGAGCAACGGACGCACGCCGCCCGGGCCAAGTCCGGGTACGGCGCGTCCCGCGTCCACTACGCGGACCACTCCCTGGCGGAGCTGCAGCTGATGGCTGAGGAGGACGAAGAGGAGATAGTGGCAGTCGCCTCCAAGTCCTCTAACTTAAAAGGGACTTTTCAAAAGTCCCTTAAATGCAGGGCCGCGAGCATGCGCTGCATCGTCGGAGAGCTGGTGCAACGCAAGGCGTCCGACGAAACGCGGCAACTGCAGGCGAAAGTCGATCGCCTGCAGTCAGAGGTCAGCCAGCTTCATCTGAAGCTGGCTGAAGCCACGGCCCGGCCAAATACTAAGGTGTCCGAGCCGAGACCAGCGGCTGAGGCCCCGCCCTCCAACCTTGAGGATGTAATCCGCAAGGTCGTAATGGAGGAAAGGGCCTTCACGAGAGCCTGTCTTGCGGGCATAGAGGACAGGCTCTTGCCGGAGAAACGCCTGCGACCGCCGCTCGCGGCGGACAGTAGGCCACGCCAGCCTGAGCTGTCCTCCCAGGACGCCCACCTTCCGTCCACCACCCCATCGAACCAGCAAGGGTGGACGAAGGTGAAAAAGGGCAAAAAGAAGGCCAAGACGGTGGCTGCCCCTGCCACCCCCGCCACCACCCCTACCGGCCCGCCTCAGAAAACAGGCAAGGGAAAGGGGAAGGGAAAGACGTCGGCCCCGAAGCCCAACGCCGCTGCTCCCGCTGCTGCTCCTGCAGCTAATGGGGCCCCCGCCGCCAAGTCAAAGAGGAAGCTGGTTCCTCCGAAGACCGCAGCCGTAGTGGTGACGCTCACCGCTGAGGCTGTGGAGCGGGGGGAGACGTACGCGTCCGTAATGATGCGGGCGCGTGCCAACGCCGATCCCACCCAGCTGGGGATCGGCACAGTCTCCTGCCGCCGAACCCAGGCCACGGCTCGAATTTTCGAGTTCCCGGGGGCTCAGGGCGGCGCCAACGCGGACCTCTTCGCAACCAAGCTGCGAGAGGTCATCGCCGACGCGGCCAAGGTCACCAGGCCCGTAAAGTCAGTGGCCTTGGAGGTGACCGACCTCGACGACTCGGTCACCAAAGAGGAGGTGGTGGCGGCGGTCGCTGCGATGGGGGGCTGTGGCGTCACAGCGGTGCAAGGTCGGGCCATCAGGCCCGGCCGCGGCGGCATGGGCACCATTCGCCTCGAGTGCCCAGTCGCCGCAGCTGCAGCCGTCCTAGCCAAGGGACGGCTGACTGTCGGGTTCAGCTCGGGTGTAGTCCGGGCACTTGCAGCCCAGCCTCTGCGCTGCTACAAGTGTCTTGGAGTCGGACACACTCGGGCCCTTTGTCCGTCCGAGGTCGACAGGGCGGACAAATGCTTCCGCTGTGGCAAGGAAGGCCACAAGTCGGCCTCCTGCGAGGCCGCCACGCCGCACTGTGCGGTGTGTGCCGCCAGTGGCTGCCCGGCAGGCCACGTGATGATGGGGAGGAAGTGCAATCCTCCCCCTAAGAAGGGCAAAGCACAGGCGCTGATCCGGCCTGTCGCTGCCACCGTTGCCGTCCCTGAGGCTGGGCCATCGGCGGCGGTTGTGGAAGGGGGTGCGATGTCTGTCGATGGATAGTTCGGTCAAGCATCGCATCCTCCAGGCGAACACCAACCACTGCAGAGCGGCCCAGGATCTGCTGATGCAGACCATGGCCGAGTGGTTGGTGGACGTGGCGGCTGTCGCCGAGCCGTACTCAGTCCCTGGCCGTTGGCTGGGCGATCGGGACGGCTTGGTGGCATTGGTGACGCGGTCTTCCACGGACTCCCCTCCCCTCTCGCTCTTAGAGAGGGGACCGGGATACGTGGCCGCCGCGTGGGGAGAATTAGCCCTTGTGGGCGTCTATTTCTCCCCGAACCGCCCTCTCTCGGATTTCGAGAACTTTCTCGAAATCCTCACCGCGGTGTGGACACCGCGGTGAGGACCACACACGGTGTGGCCACAAGACCGAGGCTGTGTTCTTCCACGGGCCTCGGCAGCGCCAACCACCAGACGCCCACATATTTGTGGAGGGCGTCCGAATCGAGGTGAAGGCCCAGATGAAATATCTGGGCCTTGTACTCGACAGCAGGTGGCGATTCGGCCCGCATTTTAGCGGGCTGTCGACGCGCCTGCTGAAGACTGCGGGCGCCCTCTCGTGGCTGCTCCCCAATTTGGGGGGGCCCAGCGCGCGATGCCGGCAACTTTACGCCGGCATCTTGAGGAGTATGGCCCTCTACGGGGCCCCAATCTGGGAGGACTCCCTCCAAAGGCGGGAGAACGCCGCGGCCTTGCGGGCCCCCCAAAGGGCCATAGCTCAGCGGGTGTCGCGGGCCTACCGCACGGTGGGCTTCGCGGCAGCGTGTGCTCTGGCTGGCACCCCTCCTTGGGAACTCGAGGCGTGGGTGCTCGCCAGAGTATACGAATGGACGGCGGGGCGGAGGGCGAGAGGAGAACGCCCCGCCCCGGAAGAGCGGGAGGCCGTCCGGCGGGAGGCGAGGGACGCCATCGTCGTCCATTGGACGAGGGACCTCGCCACCGCAGCCTTCGGCCGCCGAACCCTCGACGCGATCGGGCCGGTCCTGCGAGACTGGCTCGATCGGTCGCACGGGTTCCTCTCGTTCCGTCTGGTGCAGGTGCTGTCCGGACACGGTTGTTTCGGATCGTACCTGCACCGAATCGGACGGGAGGGGACACCGTCGTGCCACGACTGTGGCGCGGTGGAGGACGCGGCGCAGCACACCCTCGCGGTGTGCCCGTCGTGGTCCGAGCCGCGCCGCGGTCTCACTTCGGTGATCGGACTGGACCTCTCACTCCCCGGTTTGGTCAACGCCATGCTGGGCGATGAGAGGTCCTGGGCGGCAGTGGCCTCCTTCTGCGAACACGTCATGTCCCAGAAGGAGGCGGCGGAGCGCGCGCGGGAGGACGACCCTCACGCGGCGGCGCTCCGAAGACGGAGGAGGGGTCGGAGAAGACGTCAGTATGACGGCCATCACCGACTCCTCCCCGGTGGAGGCCAGCAGGCAACGGGTGCGGGGGCACCCTTGCCTGTATTGCACAGGCCTCCACCAGTGTCGGACGGGAATGGCCAGGTGTTCCCGGCCATTCCCGTAGCCCCCCAGGCTGGGGGGCATGCGGGGCCCGCCAGCTAGGCGGGCATACGCCGGGAGGGCTGTGGAAGCAGAGGCTGAGCCAATTTCCCATAGCCCTCCCATCACGGCGTCGCGGGAACACCGCTGAGTTTTAGTGGGTATACTGCCACTCTGGCAGGGAGTCCCACATATCCCGTCTCGTCCCCCGACGAGCGGAGATGCGTAATGTCATTTCTCAGCGACAAAAAAAAAAAAAAAAAAAAAAGGTTAGGTTAGGTTGGCGCGGGGTGCATGTTGAAGAGCCTCCTCGTGGCGCACCCTGGGCAACGTCGGCTCCAATTTCTCCCAGTGCGGTTTTGGGGGACAATTGGGGCTGGCGGCTAATCTTCAACAAGCGGGGAAAGGTCACGGTTCCAATCGCCGATCATGCTTGATGGTCGGTGAAGGGAACCGGGCTACTGAGGGCAGGTACGCCCACTCCTCCTCTGCTTACAGAGGGAGGTGAGTGGGCGTAGACTGGGCAGGGCCGCCGATGCGGAACAGGCGGTCATGTTCCGGAGGGACGCAGCGGCGCGCGCGCGGGGGGATGATTCTCTCGCGTGGCGCCGCTCCGGAGAGGGGAGGGGTCGAGGAAGACGCCGGTCTGGTAGTCACCTCCGGCTCCTCCCGGGTGGAGGCCAGCAGGCGGTGGGTGCGGGGGCGCCCTTTGCCTGTATTGCACGGGCCTCCACCAGTGTCGGACGGGAGTGGCCGGGTGTTCCCGGCCATTCCCGTAGCCCCCCCAGTTAAATGGGGGGCATGCGGGGCCCGCCAACTAGGCGGGCATGCGCCGGGAGGGCTGTGGAAGCAGAGGCTGAGCCAATTTCCCATAGCCCTCGCTTTTTCCATAGCCAATTTCCCATAGCGGTCGGGCAGGACCTCTCGCTTCCCGGCGTCGTCAACTCGATGCTGGAAAGCGAGGGGGCCTGGGCAGCGGTCGCCTCCTTCTGCGAAGAGGTAATGTCACAGAAGAAGGCGGCGGAGCGCGTGCGGGAGGAAGACCCTCTCGCGGCGCCGCTCCGCAGGCGAAGACGGGGCGTGAGACGGCGGTTGTATGATCGTCGTCACGCGCCTCCAGGTGGTGAACAGCGGGAGACAGGCGCGGGGGCGCCTTCTCCTGCATTGCACTGTCCACCACCCACGTCGTCAGTCATTCCTGGGCCCCTCCCCCCCGACGGGAGGGGCCCGCCGGGCCCGCCGTAAAGGCGGGCGGTCGTCGGCGGGGGGCAGGATGGAAAGGCTCTGCCGATTCCCAGTCCCCCTCCACTCAGACGATGCGGGAATGCCGCTGGGTTGTTTAGTGGGTATACCGGTTCTACCGGGGAGTCCCACATACCCCTCCCGTCCCCCGACGGGTGGGCATGCGTAATGCATTTTTTCCCAGCGCAAACAAAAAAAAAAAAAAAAAAAAAAAAAAAAAAAAAAAAAAAAAGGTTAGGTTGGCGCGGGGGACCACCCCACAGTGCTTGCGTCCACGTCGCGTCCCCTGGGCAACGACCCGGTTCTGACCACCGTAACGGAGTGGCAGACCGGTGTTCGGCTAAAGTGCACTGTGCAGTCGTAGCGTATTTTATCCTATTATCCAATTTTATTTCATGTCGGCATCTACGACACCTGCGGAGGCTATGCCAAAGCAACTGAGGACCGCCTCCGGGCGTTTTAAAAAAGGCCCTTCTCAGGGCCAAGCAAAAGGTCCTTCTCAGGGCCAAGCAAAAGGCCCTTCTCAGGGCCAACCAAAAGGCCCTTCTCAGGGCCTCCCAAAAGGCCCTTCTCAGGGCCAACCAAAAGGCCCTTCTCAGGGCCAATCTGAGGGTGCCTCGGCATCAGAGGCTAGCCGCGCGCCGTCTGCGACTAGCTTCTATAGCTCGGCGGGCGAGTTGCTGGACTCCGACGACGAGTCCATCATGTCGTGTGGTTCGGCGATTGCTCGCCGGGACACAATGAAGCGGGCCTATCAGCGGAAGGGGTCTGGGGGTTCCTCGGACACTGCGTCACAGCCGAGGGCCAAGAGGCCGGTGTCTGACACCCACGACGTGGGTCTGGCAGAAGCCCAACGCCAGTTGGACCTGTCTCGACGGGCGCAGGTCCAACAAGATCTGGAAGAGCGGGTAGCGGCCACGGAGCAACGGACGCACGCCGCCCGGGCCAAGTCCGGGTACGGCGCGTCCCGCGTCCACTACGCGGACCACTCCCTGGCGGAGCTGCAGCTGATGGCTGAGGAGGACGAAGAGGAGATAGTGGCAGTCGCCTCTAAGTCCTCCAATTTAAAAGGGACATTCCAAAAGTCCCTTAAATGTAGGGCCGCGAGCATGCGCGGCATCGTCGGGGAGCTGGTGCAGCGGAAGGCTACCGACGAAACGCGGCAACTGCAGGCGAAAGTCGATCGCCTGCAGTCAGAGGTCAGCCAGCTTCATCTGAAGCTGGCTGAAGCGACGGCCCGGCCGAACAAAAACATGTCCGAGCCGAGACCACCGGCTGAGGCCCCGCCCTCCAACCTTGAGGATATAATCCGCAAGGTCGTAATGGAGGAAAGGGCCTTCACGAGAGCCTGTCTTGCGGGCATAGAGGACAGGCTCTTGCCGGAGAAACGCCTGCGACCGCCGCTCGCGGCGGACAGTCGGCCACGCCAGCCAGAACTGTCCTCCCAGGACGCCCATCTTCCGTCCACCACCCCATCGAACCAGCAGGGGTGGACGAAGGTGAAAAAGGGCAAAAAGAAGTCCAAGACGGTGGCTGCCCCTGCCACCCCCGCCACCACCCCTCCCGGCCCGCCTCAGAAAACAGGCAAGGGAAAGGGGAAGGGGAAGACGTCGGCCCCGAAGCCCAACGCCGCTGCTCCCGCTGCTGCTCCTGCAGCTAATGGGGCCCCCGCCGCCAAGTCAAAGAGGAAGCTGGTTCCTCCGAAGACCGCAGCCGTAGTGGTGACGCTCACCGCTGAGGCTGTGGAGCGGGGGGAGACGTACGCGTCCGTAATGATGCGGGCGCGTGCCAACGCCGATCCCACCCAGCTGGGGATCGGTGCAGTCTCCTGCCGTCGGACCCAGGCCGGGGCTCGAATGTTCGAGTTCCCGGGGGCTCAGGGCGGCGCCAACGCGGACCTCTTCGCAACCAAACTGCGAGAGGTCATCGCCGACGCGGCCAAGGTCACCAGGCCCGTAAAGTCTGTGGCCTTGGAGGTGACCGAGCTCGACGACTCGGTCACCAAAGAGGAGGTGGTGGCGGCGGTCGCTGCGATGGGGGGCTGTGGCGTCACAGCGGTGCAAGGTCGGGCCATCAGGCCCGGCCGCGGCGGCATGGGCACCATTCGCCTCGAGTGCCCAGTCGCCGCAGCTGCAGCCGTCCTAGCCAAGGGACGGCTGACTGTCGGGTTCAGCTCGGGTGTAGTCCGGGCACTTGCAGCCCAGCCTCTGCGCTGCTACAAGTGTCTTGGAGTCGGACACACTCGGGCCCTTTGTCCGTCCGAGGTCGACAGGGCGGACAAATGCTTCCGCTGTGGCAAGGAAGGCCACAAGTCGGCCTCCTGCGAGGCCGCCACGCCGCACTGTGCGGTGTGTGCCGCCAGTGGCTGCCCGGCAGGCCACGTGATGATGGGGAGGAAGTGCAATCCTCCCCCTAAGAAGGGCAAAGCGCAGGCGCTGATCCGGCCTGTCGCTGCCACCGTTGCCGTCCCTGAGGCTGGGACATCGGCGGCGGTTGTGGAAGGGGGTGCGATGTCTGTCGATGGATAGTTCGGTCAAGCATCGCATCCTCCAGGCGAACACCAACCACTGCAGAGCGGCCCAGGATCTGCTGATGCAGACCATGGCCGAGTGGTTGGTGGACGTGGCGGCCGTCGCCGAGCCGTATTCAGTCCCTGGCCGTTGGCTGGGCGATCGGGACGGCTTGGTGGCATTGGTGACGCGGTCTTCCACGGACTCCCCTCCCCTCTCGCTCTTAGAGAGGGGACCGGGATACGTGGCCGCCGCGTGGGGAGAATTAGCCCTTGTGGGCGTCTATTTCTCCCCGAACCGCCCTCTCTCGGATTTCGAGAACTTTCTCGAAATCCTCACCGCGGTGGTCGGGAGGGCGGCGCCACGCCAGGTCGCCGTACTGGGTGACCTGAACGCCAAGTCGACGGCCTGGGGCAACCCGGCCGGGTCCTGCAACGTCCGGGGACGCGCCGTGGAGTTTTGGGCGGCGTCGTGCGGTGTGTCCCTCCTGAACAGAGGGACCGTTCACACGTGTGTGCGGCAACGGGGAGGATCAGTGGTCGACGTCTCGTTTGCCACCCCCGTGCTAGCCGCCCACGTCGTGAACTGGCGGGTGGAGATGGTGGAGACCTTGTCGGACCACCGATATGTGCGGTTCGACATCAGCTCCACCCAGAGCTCCCAGGGAATTGCTCCAGGCTCGGGCCAATCTGCGTTCCCGCGGTGGGCTCTCACCCGCCTGGACCGAGAGGCTGCGGAGGAGGCGGCGTTCGTCCAGGACTGGCTCGCGCCTCCTGTCGAGGTCCTGGACGTGGACACCGCAGCGGTTCAGCTGAGGAGGTCGCTGACCGAGGTGTGCAACTCCAGCATGCCCCGGTCTCGCCGCCCAACTCCCCGCCGCGCCGTCTATTGGTGGTCGGAGGAACTGGCGGGGCTCCGAACCGCCTGCGTGGCGGCCAGGAGGGCCTACACGCGGAGTCGAAGGCGCAGGCACCGAGACCCCACCAACGAGGAGGCCCTCTATGCCACGTACGTCGACGCCAAGACGGTCTTGAAGTCGGCTATGCGCGCGGCCGAAGATTCGGCGAGAGCCGAAATGCTGGAGGGTCTCGACAGGGACCCATTTGGAAGACCATACAAGGCGGCGCGGAATAAACTGCGCCCCTGCGGTCTTCCACTGACGGAGACCCTCGAGCCGGCGTTGCTGGACGGGGTGGTCCGGTCCCTGTTTCCGTCCAGGACCGACTTCACCCCGCCAGTGATGGATCCCCAGCGGGAGGCGGCTCCGCCGGAGGAGGAGGTCCCCCCGGTGACGGCGGTGGAACTTTGCGCGGGGACTCTACACCTCCGCGCAAAGAACACAGCCCCAGGGCCGGACGGCGTTCCCGCACGGGTGGTGGCCATCGCCGCCTTACAGATGGAGGAGAGGTTTCGGGACCTGTTCAGCGCGTGTTTTACGACTGGGAGGTTCCCGAAACCTTGGAAGGAGGGGCGGCTATGCCTGCTCCGAAAGGAGGGACGCCCGGCGGACGCCCCCTCGGCTTACCGGCCCATCGTCTTGCTCGATGAGGTCGGTAAGTTGTTCGAGGGGATAATTGCCGACCGGCTAAAGAGCCTGCTGAGGACGGTGGGGCCGGACCTGTCGGACGCCCAATTCGGTTTCCGACGGGGTCGTTCGACGGTCGACGCGCTGGCCCTACTCAAGGGCCAGGTGAGGGAGGCCGTGGAGGCGGGCGACGGAGTGTTGGCGGTGTCATTCGACATAGCCAACGCCTTCAACTCCGTCCCCCACTCGACAATCTTGGAGGCGCTCCGATACCACGGAGTGCCTCAGTACCTGCGCCAACTTTTGGCCAGCTACTTGGAGGACCGGGTGGTCCTCCTCTCGGACAAGACGGCCACAGTGAGGCGATACGGCGCAGAGTCCGGTGTTCCACAGGGGTCTGTCCTAGGACCACTGCTGTGGAACATTGGATTCGACTGGCTACTGCGGGGAACCCTCCTCCGTGGCACGAGCGTCATCTGTTACGCGGATGACACCCTCCTCGTCGCCCGGGGGAGGGACTTCAGGGAGGCGGCCAGTCTGGCCTCTGCCGGCGGATCCTTAGTGGCAGGAAGGATTCGCCGCCTCGGACTGAAGGTTGCGCTGCACAAAACCGAGGCCGTGTATTTTCACGGTCCACGGCAGCGCATCCCTCCCGACGGCCACATTATAGTGGAGGGCGTCAGGATCGAGGTCAAGGCCCAGATGAAGTACTTGGGCCTTGTCCTCGACAGCAGGTGGCGCTTCGGCCCACACTTTAGCGGGCTGTCGACGCGCCTGCTGAAGGCCGCGAACGCCCTGTCGTGGCTCCTCCCGAACCTGGGGGGTCCGAAGGCGCGATGCCGGCGCTTGTATGCTGGCATCCTCAGGAGCATTGCCCTTTACGGGGCCCCAATCTGGGCAGACTCCCTCCACAGGCGGGAGAACGCCACGGCCATCCGCAGGCCCCAAAGGGCCATTGCACTGCGGGTGGCGAGGGCCTACCGCTCGGTAGGCTTCTCTGCGGCGTGCGCTCTGGCCGGCACCCCTCCTTGGGAGCTCGAGGCGTGGGTGCTGACCAGAGTGTACGAATGGACGGCGCGCCGTAAGGCGCTCGGGGAGCCCCCCGCCGCAGAAGAGCGGGAGGCCGTGCGGCAAGAGGCGAAGGACGCAATCGTCCATCACTGGACGGAGGACCTCGCCACTGCCGCATTTGGCCGCCGAACACTGGACGCGCTCGGGCCGGTCCTGAAGGATTGGCTCGAGCGGTCCCACGGTTTCCTCTCTTTCCGTCTGGTGCAGGTGTTGTCCGGACACGGGTGCTTCGGATCGCACCTGCATCGGATCCAAAGGGAGGAGACCCCGTCGTGCCACGACTGTGGCGCGGCGGAGGACACGGCGCAGCACACCCTCGAGGTGTGCCCAGCCTGGTCCGAGCTGCGCCACACACTGGTCGCAGCAGTCGAGCAGGACCTCTCACTTCCCGGCGTCGTCAACTCGATGCTGGAAAGCGAGGGGGCCTGGGCAGCGGTCGCCTCCTTCTGCGAAGAGGTAATGTCACAGAAGGAGGCGGCGGAGCGCGTGCGGGAGGACGACCCTCTCGCGGCGCCGCTCCGCAGGCGAAGACGGGGCGTGAGACGGCGGTTGTATGATCGTCGTCACGCGCCTCCAGGTGGTGAACAGCGGGAGACAGGCGCGGGGGCGCCTTCTCCTGCATTGCACTGTTCACCACCCACGTCGTCAGTCATTCCTGGGCCCCTCCCCCCCGACGGGAGGGGCGTGCCGGGCCCGCCGTAAAGGCGGGCGGTCGTCGGCGGGGGGCAGGATGGAAAGGCTCTGCCGATTCCCAGTCCCCCTCCACTCAGACGATGCGGGAATGCCGCTGGGTTGTTTAGTGGGTATACCGGTTCTACCGGGGAGTCCCACATACCCCTCCCGTCCCCCGACGGGTGGGCATGCGTAATGCATTTTTCCCAGCGCAAACAAAAAAAAAAAAAAAAAGGTTAGGTTGGCGCGGTCTTCCACAGACTCCCCTCCCCTCTCGCTATTAGAGAGAGGACCGGGATACGTGGCCGCCGCGTGGGGAGACTTTGCCCTTGTGGGGGTATATTTCTCCCCAAACCGCCCTCTCCAGGACTTTGAGAATTATCTCGGAGTCCTGGCCGCCGTGGTCGGCAGGGCGGCGCCGCGTCAGGTCTCCGTGCTGGGAGACCTGAATGCCAAGTCGGTGACCTGGGGCAACCGGGCCACCGACGCTCGCGGGCGGGCGGTGGAGATGTGGGCAGCCTCCTCTGGACTCTCCCTCTTGAACAGAGGAAGCGTCCAGACATGCGTGCGGCGTCAGGGTGGCTCAGTAGTGGACGTCACTTTCGCCACCCCTGGGTTAGCCGCGCGCGTGCTGAACTGGCGGGTGGACCTGGTGGAGACTATGTCGGACCACCGCTACGTGCGGTTCGACATCTCCGCCAGTGGCCCCGGAGCGGTGCAGCCCCTCTCGGGGCGATCACCGTTTCCGCGGTGGGCTTTCACCCGCCTAGACAGGGAGGCAGCGGCGGAGGCGGCGTTCATCCAGGACTGGCTGTCGCCTCCTACCACCGGCCTGGATGTAGACACCATAGCGGGCCAGCTGAGGGAGTCTCTGACCGAGGTGTGCAACTCCAGCATGCCCCGGTCTCGCCGCCCGGCTCCCCGCCGCGCCGTCTATTGGTGGTCGGAGGAACTGGCGGGGCTCAGAACCGCCTGTGTGGCGGCCAAGAGGGCCTACACGCGGAGTCGGCGGCGGCGTCGACGCAACCGGCCCGACGAGGACCGCCTCTACGAGGTGTACGTGGAGGCAAAAATGGGCCTCGATCGGGCCATCGCCGCCGCTAAAGACTCGGCGAGAGCCGAGCTGCTGGAGGGTCTCGACAACGACCCTTACGGGAGACCGTATAAGGCGGCGCGCAACAAATTGCGCCCCTTTGGTCCCCCGGTTGTCGAGACCCTGGAGCCAACATTTCTGGATGGGGTGGTTCAGTCCCTGTTTCCGTGCAGGGACAACTTCACCCCGCCAGTGATGTGTGGAGCCCCGCTGGAGGAGGAGGAGGAGGAAGAGGAGGCTCCCTCTCCTGTCACGGAGTCGGAACTTGGCGCGGCGATTGTGCATATCCGCGCCAAGAAGACGGCTCCGGGCCCCGACGGTGTCCCGGCGAGGGTGGTGGCAATTGCCGCCACCCAAATGGAGGAACGGTTTCGGGACCTCTTCAGCGCATGCCTTGCGTCTGGAAGGTTCCCGAAACCGTGGAAGGAGGGGCAGTTGTGCCTCCTTCGCAAGGAGGGCCGCCCTGCAGACTCCCCCTCGGCATACCGGCCCGTCGTTCTGCTCGATGAGGTCGGAAAAATGTTCGAGGGGATAATCGCTGCCCGCCTAAAGGGCCATATGCGGCGTATCGGGCCGGACTTGTCGGACGCTCAGTTCGGTTTTCGGGCTGAGCGTTCGACGGTGGACGCGCTGGCCTGCCTCAAGAGGCAGGTGAAGGAGGCGGTGGAGGTGGGGGACGGATTGTTGGCGGTGTCATTCGACATAGCCAACGCCTTCAACTCTGTTCCCCACAGCACCATCCTAGAGGCACTCCGATTCCACGGGGTGCCTCGATATATGCGGCGTCTACTGGCCAGCTACCTGGAGGATCGGGCGATCGTCCTCGTGAACAGGGCTGGCCAAGTCCGGCGGTACGCAGTCGAGGCCGGCGTTCCACAGGGGTCAGTCCTGGGACCTCTCCTCTGGAACGTCGGCTACGACTGGCTCTTGCGGGGAACTCTCCTCCGAGGTACGAGTGTCGTCTGCTACGCGGATGACACTCTCCTCACCGCCCGGGGGGAGAGTTTCAGGGAGGCGGCCAACTTGGCCTCGGCGGGCGGATCCTTGGTCGCAGGGAGGATCCGCCGCCTAGGATTGACGGTGGCGCTGCACAAGACCGAGGCTGTGTTCTTCCACGGGCCTCGGCAGCGCCAACCACCAGACGCCCACATATTTGTGGAGGGCGTCCGAATCGAGGTGAAGGCCCAGATGAAATATCTGGGCCTTGTACTCGACAGCAGGTGGCGTTTCGGCCCGCATTTTAGCGGGCTGTCGACGCGCCTGCTGAAGACTGCGGGCGCCCTCTCGTGGCTGCTCCCCAATTTGGGGGGGCCCAGCGCGCGATGCCGGCAACTCTACGCCGGCATCTTGAGGAGCATGGCCCTTTACGGGGCCCCTATCTGGGAGGACTCCCTCCAAAGGCGGGAGAACGCCGCCGCCTTGCGGGCCCCCCAAAGGGCCATAGCCCAGCGGGTGTCGCGGGCCTACCGCACGGTGGGCTTCGCGGCAGCGTGTGCTCTGGCTGGCACCCCGCCTTGGGAACTCGAGGCGTGGGTGCTCGCCAGAGTATACGAATGGACGGCGGGGCGGAGGGCGAGAGGAGAACGCCCCGCCCCGGAAGAGCGGGAGGCCGTCCGGCGGGAGGCGAGGGACGCCATCGTCGTCCATTGGACGAGGGACCTCGCCACCGCAGCCTTCGGCCGCCGAACCCTCGACGCGATCGGGCCGGTCCTGCGAGACTGGCTCGATCGGTCGCACGGGTTCCTCTCGTTCCGTCTGGTGCAGGTGCTGTCCGGACACGGTTGTTTCGGATCGTACCTGCACCGAATCGGACGGGAGGAGACACCGTCGTGCCACGACTGTGGCGCGGCGGAGGACGCGGCGCAGCACACCCTCGCGGTGTGCCCGTCGTGGTCCGAGCCGCGCCGCGGTCTCACTTCGGTGATCGGACCGGACCTCTCACTCCCCGGTTTGGTCAACGCCATGCTGGGCGATGAGAGGTCCTGGGCGGCAGTGGCCTCCTTCTGCGAACACGTCATGTCCCAGAAGGAGGCGGCGGAGCGTGCGCGGGAGGACGACCCTCACGCGGCGGCGCTCCGAAGACGGAGGAGGGGTCGGAGAAGACGTCAGTATGACGGCCATCACCGACTCCTCCCCGGTGGAGGCCAGCAGGCAACGAGTGCGGGGGCACCCTTGCCTGTATTGCACGGGCCTCCACCAGTGTCGGACGGGAATGGCCAGGTGTTCCCGGCCATTCCCGTAGCCCCCCAGGCTGGGGGGCATGCGGGGCCCGCCAGCTAGGCGGGCATACGCCGGGAGGGCTGTGGAAGCAGAGGCTGAGCCAATTTCCCATAGCCCTCCCATCACGGCGTCGCGGGAACACCGCTGAGTTTTAGTGGGTATACTGCCACTCTGGCAGGGAGTCCCACATACTCCGTCTCGTCCCCCGACGAGCGGAGATGCGTAATGTCATTTCTCAGCGACAAAAAAAAAAAAAAAAAGGTTAGGTTGGGGTGCATGTTGAAGAGCCTCCTCGTGGCGCACCCTGGGCAACGTCGGCTCCAATTTCTCCCAGTGCGGTTTTGGGGGACAATTGGGGCTGGCGGCTAATCTTCAACAAGCGGGGAAAGGTCGCGGTTCCAATCGCCGATCATGCTTGATGGTCGGTGAAGGGAACCGGGCTACAGAGGGCAGATACGTCCACTCCTCCTCTGCTTACAGAGGGAGGTGAGTGGGCGTAGACTGGGCAGGGCCGCCGATGCGGAACAGGCGGTCGTGTCCCGGAGGGAGGCAGCGGCGCGCGCGCGGGGGATGATTCTCTCGCGCGGCGCCGCTCCGGAGAGGGGAGGGGTCGAGGAAGACGCCGATCTGGTAGTCACCTCCGGCTCCTCCCGGGTGGAGGCCAGCAGGCGGTGGGTGCGGGGGCGCCCTTTGCCTGTATTGCACGGGCCTCCACCAGCGTCGGACGGGAGTGGCCGGGTGTTCCCGGCCATTCCCGTAGCCCCCCAGTTAAATGGGGGGCATGCGGGGCCCGCCAACCAGGCGGGCATACGCCGGGAGGGCTGTGGAAGCAGAGGCTGAGCCAATTTCCCATAGCCCTCCCATCACGGCGTTGTGGGAACACCGCTGAGTTTTAGTGGGTATACTGTCGAGTGCGGATTTCGACAGGAGTCCCACATACCCCGTCTCGTCCCCCACGAGCGGGGATGCATAAAGCATTTCTCAGCGACAAAAAAAAAAAAAAAAAAAAAAAAAAAAAAAAAAAAAAAAAAAAAAAAAAAAAAGGTTAGGTTAGGTTTTGGGGGATCCCCCACAGCGCATACTTCCACGTAGTATCCCCTGGGCAACGCCGTGTCTGACCACCGTAACGGAGTGGCAGACCGGTGGCTAAAGTGCGCTGTGACTCACAGTTATCAATGCGGAAGACTGTGAGTAAAATCATGACGAAGAAACCCGTGCGGGACGCCTCCGGGCGTTTCAGTAGTTTTAACCCGAATCACCCTTCTCAGGGCGATTCAAACGGCCCTTCTCAGGGCCAAACCAACGGCCCTTCTCAGGGCCAACCCAACGGCCCTTCTCAGGGCCAACCCAACGGCCCTTCTCAGGGCCAACCCAACGGCCCTTCTCAGGGCCAATCCAAAGGCCCTTTTCAGGGCCACGCCGGTGACGCATTAGCGTCGGACGCTGACCGCGCACCATCTGCGGCCAGAGCAGACGAGTCGGACTCCGACGACTCAAATCTCGACACGTCGGCAGCTGAGAGCGACCGCCTCGAGCGAAAGAGGGCCTACCTGCGGCACGGGTCCGAGGGATCCTCGTCGGCTGGAGGCGGGGCGCAGAAGAAGTCGAAGTCCAAAAGGGCTTCGACTTCTTCAAAAACAGGTGATACCCACGTTGTGGGTTTGGTTGACGCCGAGCGCCAGCTAAACCTCCTAAAACGGGCGCAACTCCAGCAGGACCTGGAGGAGAGGGTCGCTGCCAGAGAGCGCCAGGCGCAGGCCGCCCGGTCGAGGGCCGGCTATGGGGCATCCAGTGTCCTGTATGCTGGCCACTCCTTGGCGGAACTTGAGCGCATGGCGCGGGAGGACAGGGAGGAGGTCCTGGAGGTCGCCTCAAAGTCCTCCAACCTGAAGGGGACCTTCCAGAAGGCCCTTAAATGCCGGGCTGCCAGTCTGCATGGCATTGTGCAGGAGCTGGTGCAGCGGACGGCCACGGATGAGACGCGGCAACTGCAGGCGAAGGTGGATCGCCTGCAGGCGGAGGTCAGCCAGCTGCACCAGAAGCTGGCTGAGGTCACTGCTCGGCCTGCGCAATCAGCCCCTGGACCGGTGGTAGGAGGCTCCACCTCCTCCCCTCACAACCTTGAGGAGATACTCCGAAAGGTTGTCATGGAGGAGAGGGCCTTCACCAGAGCCTGCTTCGCAGGCATCGAGGACCGGCTCCTGCCGGAGAAGCGGCTCCGCCCGCCGCTAGCGGCGGATAAGGCACCACGCGGGGTGCCGGAACCTGCGCCTTTAGCAGGCCCGGCATCGGGTGCGCAGCCCCAGGCCCCGAAGCCCTCCAAGGGCAAAGGCGAGGGCAAGAGGACCAAGGCGGCTCCTCAAACCCTCACCATCAGCTCGAAGGGAGCGTCTGGGTCGGCTGCCACTGCAGCGGCAGCCCCCCAGAGCTCGCAGGAGGAAGACGCCCTTCTTCCCTCCACCACCCCGTCCAACCAGTCGTGGACGGAAGTGGTCAGGAGGGGAAAAGGGAAGGGAGGGCAAAAGTCGGCCCCCAAGCCCGCCGCGACTGCTCCGGCAGTCAAAAGGGCTCCAGCCGGCGGGAGGAAGTTAGTTCCTCCCAAGACCGCGGCCGTCGTGGTGACCATCACCCCGGAGGCCGCGGAGCGGGGCGAGACGTACGAGTCCGTCCTAAGACGGGCTCGTACCAATGCTGATCCCTCCCAGCTGGGGATCAGCAAAATAACGTGCCGCCGAACCCTAACCGGAGCTCGAATTTTCGAGTTCTCGGGGGAACAGCGCGGCACAAACGCGGACCTCTTCGCAACGAAGTTGCAAGAGGTCATCGCCGACGCGGCAACGGTCGTCAGGCCCGTCAAGACCGCAGCCTTGGAGGTGGCCGATCTGGACGATTCGGCCACCAAGGAGGATGTGGTGGCGGCCGTCGCGGCGGCTGGAGGCTGCGACGCTGGCGCGGTGAAGGCTGGAGCCATCAGGCTCGGCCGCCGCGGCATGGGCATCGTCCGCGTCGAGTGCCCAGTCGCCGCGGCTGGGGCCGCCCTTGCTGCGACCAAGGGACGGCTGCTTGTGGGGCTCAGCTCGGCTGTGGTCCGGGCACTTGAAGACCAGCCCTTGCGCTGCTTCAAGTGCTTCTCCTTCGGCCACACCCGAGCCACGTGTCCCTCCAAGGCCGACTGGGGAGACACGTGCTACCAGTGCGGGCAAGAGGGGCACAAGAGTGCCACTTGCCGCGCCACGACGCCACACTGCACGGCGTGTGCCGCCAGTGGCCGCCCCGCGGGCCACAGGATGACGGGCAGGAGCTGTAAGCCCCCCGTCAAGAAGGGCATAGTGCCGGCGCAGGTTCGACCTGTCGCCACCACCGCCGCCGCCGTCGTCGCCGCCGCTGCAGCTCCAGCGGCGGTAGCTGAGGAGGAGGGTGCCATGTCGGAATAATGCAGGTTTCCGACTACCGCATCCTCCAGGCGAACACCAACCACTGCAGAGCGGCCCAGGACCTGGCAGTGCAGGTCATGGCCGAGTGGTTGGTGAACGTAGCGGTGGTCGCCGAGCCCTACTCGATCCCCAGCAGCTGGCTGGGTGACGAGGACGACTCGGTGGCACTAGCGGCGCGGTCTTCCACAGACTCCCCTCCCCTCTCGCTATTAGAGAGGGGACCGGGATACGTGGCCGCCGCGTGGGGAGAGGTAGCCCTCGTGGGGGTATATTTCTCCCCAAACCGCCCTCTCCAGGACTTTGAGAATTATCTCGGAGTCCTGGCCGCCGTGGTCGGCAGGGCGGCGCCGCGTCAGGTCTCCGTGCTGGGAGACCTGAATGCCAAGTCGGTGACCTGGGGCAACCGGGCCACCGACGCTCGCGGGCGGGCGGTGGAGATGTGGGCAGCCTCCTCTGGACTCTCCCTCTTGAACAGAGGAAGCGTCCAGACATGCGTGCGGCGTCAGGGTGGCTCAGTAGTGGACGTCACTTTCGCCACCCCTGGGTTAGCCGCGCGCGTGCTGAACTGGCGGGTGGACCTGGTGGAGACTATGTCGGACCACCGCTACGTGCGGTTCGACATCTCCGCCAGTGGCCCCGGAGCGGTGCAGCCCCTCTCGGGGCGATCACCGTTTCCGCGGTGGGCTTTCACCCGCCTGGACAGGGAGGCAGCGGCGGAGGCGGCGTTCATCCAGGACTGGCTGTCGCCTCCTACCACCGGCCTGGATGTGGACACCATAGCGGGCCAGCTGAGGGAGTCTCTGACCGAGGTGTGCAACTCCAGCATGCCCCGGTCTCGCCGCCCGACTCCCCGCCGCGCCGTCTATTGGTGGTCGGAGGAACTGGCGGGGCTCAGAACCGCCTGCGTGGCGGCCAAGAGGGCCTACACGCGGAGTCGGCGGCGGCGTCGACGCAACCGGCCCGACGAGGACCGCCTCTACGAGGTGTACGTGGAGGCAAAAATGGGCCTCGATCGGGCCATCGCCGCCGCTAAAGACTCGGCGAGAGCCGAGCTGCTGGAGGGTCTCGACAACGACCCATACGGGAGACCGTATAAGGCGGCACGCAACAAATTGCGCCCCTTTGGTCCCCCGGTTGTCGAGACCCTGGAGCCCACATTTCTGGATGGGGTGGTTCAGTCCCTGTTTCCGTGCAGGGACAACTTCACCCCGCCAGTGATGTGTGGAGCCCCGCTGGAGGAGGAGGAGGAGGAAGAGGAGGCTCCCTCTCCTGTCACGGAGTCGGAACTTGGCGCGGCGATTGTGCATATCCGCGCCAAGAAGACGGCTCCGGGCCCCGACGGTGTCCCGGCGAGGGTGGTGGCAATTGCCGCCACCCAAATGGAGGAGCGGTTTCGGGACCTCTTCAGCGCATGCCTTGCGTCTGGGAGGTTCCCGAAACCGTGGAAGGAGGGGCAGCTGTGCCTCCTTCGCAAGGAGGGTCGCCCAGCAGACTCCCCCTCGGCATACCGACCCATCGTCCTGCTCGATGAGGTCGGCAAAATGTTCGAGGGGATAATCGCTGCCCGCCTAAAGGGCCATATGCGGCGTATCGGGCCGGACTTGTCGGACGCTCAGTTCGGTTTTCGGGCTGAGCGTTCGACGGTGGACGCGCTGGCCTGCCTTAAGAGGCAGGTAAAGGAGGCGATGGATGTGGGGGACGGATTGTTGGCGGTGTCATTCGACATAGCCAACGCCTTCAACTCTGTTCCCCACAGCACCATCCTAGAGGCACTCCGATTCCACGGGGTGCCTCGATATATGCGGCGTCTACTGGCCAGCTACCTGGAGGATCGGGCGATCGTCCTCGTGAACAGGGCTGGCCAAGTCCGGCGGTACGCAGTCGAGGCCGGCGTTCCACAGGGGTCAGTCCTGGGACCTCTCCTCTGGAACGTCGGCTACGACTGGCTCTTGCGGGGAACTCTCCTCCGAGGTACGAGTGTCGTCTGCTACGCGGATGACACTCTCCTCACCGCCCGGGGGGAGAGTTTCAGGGAGGCGGCCAACTTGGCCTCGGCGGGCGGATCCTTGGTCGCAGGGAGGATCCGCCGCCTAGGATTGACGGTGGCGCTGCACAAGACCGAGGCTGTGTTCTTCCACGGGCCTCGGCAGCGCCAACCACCAGACGCCCACATATTTGTGGAGGGCGTCCGAATCGAGGTGAAGGCCCAGATGAAATATCTGGGCCTTGTACTCGACAGCAGGTGGCGATTCGGCCCGCATTTTAGCGGGCTGTCGACGCGCCTGCTGAAGACTGCGGGCGCCCTCTCGTGGCTGCTCCCCAATTTGGGGGGGCCCAGCGCGCGATGCCGGCAACTTTACGCCGGCATCTTGAGGAGTATGGCCCTCTACGGGGCCCCAATCTGGGAGGACTCCCTCCAAAGGCGGGAGAACACCGCGGCCTTGCGGGCCCCCCAAAGGGCCATAGCTCAGCGGGTGTCGCGGGCCTACCGCACGGTGGGCTTCGCGGCAGCGTGTGCTCTGGCTGGCACCCCTCCTTGGGAACTCGAGGCGTGGGTGCTCGCCAGAGTATACGAATGGACGGCGGGGCGGAGGGCGAGAGGAGAACGCCCCGCCCCGGAAGAGCGGGAGGCCGTCCGGCGGGAGGCGAGGGACGCCATCGTCGTCCATTGGACGAGGGACCTCGCCACCGCAGCCTTCGGCCGCCAAACCCTCGACGCGATCGGGCCGGTCCTGCCAGAATGGCTCGATCGGTCGCATGGGTTCCTCTCGTTCCGTCTGGTGCAGGTGCTGTCCGGACACGGTTGTTTCGGATCGTACCTGCACCGAATCGGACGGGAGGAGACACCGTCGTGCCACGACTGCGGTGCGGCGGAGGACGCGGCGCAGCACACCCTCGCGGTGTGCCCGTCGTGGTCCGAGCCGCGCCGCAGTCTCACTGCGGTGATCGGACCGGACCTCTCACTCCCCGGTTTGGTCAACGCCATGCTGGGCGATGAGAGGTCCTGGGCGGCAGTGGCCTCCTTCTGCGAACACGTCATGTCCCAGAAGGAGGCGGCGGAGCGCGCGCGGGAGGACGATCCTCACGCGGCGGCGCTCCGAAGACGGAGGAGGGGTCGGAGAAGACGTCAGTATGACGGCCATCAGCGACTCCTCCCCGGTGGAGGCCAGCAGGCAACGGGTGCGGGGGCACCCTTGCCTGTATTGCACGGGCCTCCACCAGTGTCGGACGGGAATGGCCAGGTGTTCCCGGCCATTCCCGTAGCCCCCCAGACTGGGGGGCATGCGGGGCCCGCCAGCTAGGCGGGCATACGCCGGGAGGGCTGTGGAAGCAGAGGCTGAGCCAATTTCCCATAGCCCTCCCATCACGGCGTCGCGGGAACACCGCTGAGTTATAGTGGGTATACTGCCACTCTGGCAGGGAGTCCCACATACCCCGTCTCGTCCCCCGACGAGCGGAGATGCGTAATGTCATTTCTCAGCGACAAAAAAAAAAAAAAAAAAAAAAAAAAAAAAAAGGTTAGGTTAGGTTAGGTTGGGGGACCACCCCACAGTGCTTGCGTCCACGTCGCGTCCCCTGGGCAACGACCCGGTTCTGACCACCGTAACGGAGTGGCAGACCGGTGTTCGGCTAAAGTGCACTGTGCTGTCGTAGCGTATTTTAACTCTTATTATCGAATTTTATTTTAATGCTGGAACCTGCGACACCTGCGGAGGCTATGCCAAAGCAATCGAGGACCGCCTCCGGGCGTTTTAAAAAAGGCCCTTCTCAGGGCCCACCAAAAGGCCCTTCTCAGGGCCAAGCAAAAGGCCCTTCTCAGGGCCAACCAAAAGGCCCTTCTCAGGGCCAAGCAAAAGGCCCTTCTCAGGGCCAACCAAAAGGCCCTTCTCAGGGCCAATCCGAGGGTGCCTCGGCATCAGAGGCTAGCCGCGCGCCGTCTGCGACTAGCTTCTATAGCTCGGCGGGCGAGTTGCTGGACTCCGACAACGAGTCCATCATGTCATGTGGTTCGGCGATTAGTCGCCGAGACTCGAAAAAGCGGGCATATCAGAGGAAGGGGTCTGGGGGTTCCTCGGACACGGCGTCACAGCCGAGGGCCAAGAGGCCGGTGTCTGACCCCCACGACGTGGGTCTGGCAGAAGCCCAACGCCAGTTGGACCTGTCTCGGCGGGCGCAGGTCCAACAAGACCTGGAGGAGCGGGTTGCGGCCACGGAGCAACGGACGCACGCCGCCCGGGCCAAGTCCGGGTACGGCGCGTCCCGCGTCCACTATGCGGACCACTCCCTTGCGGAGCTGCAGCTGATGGCTGAGGAGGACGAAGAGGAGATAGTGGCAGTCGCCTCTAAGTCCTCTAATCTTAAAGGGACTTTCCAAAAGTCCCTTAAATGTAGGGCCGCCAGCATGCGCGGCATCGTCGGGGAGCTGGTGCAGCGGAAAGCTACCGACGAAACGCGGCAACTGCAGGCGAAAGTCGATCGCCTGCAGTCAGAGGTCAGCCAGCTTCATCTGAAGCTGGCTGAAGCCACGGCCCGGCCAAACACCAAGGTATCCGAGCCGAGACCAGCGGCTGAGGCCCCGCCCTCCAACCTTGAGGATGTAATCCGCAAGGTCGTAATGGAGGAAAGGGCCTTCACGAGAGCCTGTCTTGCGGGCATAGAGGACAGGCTCTTGCCGGAGAAACGCCTGCGACCGCCGCTCGCGGCGGACAGTAGGCCACGCCAGCCTGAGCTATCCTCCCAGGACGCCCACCTTCCGTCCACCACCCCATCGAACCAGCAAGGGTGGACGAAGGTGAAAAAGGGCAAAAAGAAGGCCAAGACGGTGGCTGCCCCTGCCACCCCCGCCACCACCCCTCCCGGCCCGCCTCAGAAAACAGGCAAGGGAAAGGGGAAGGGGAAGACGTCGGCCCCGAAGCCCAACGCCGCTGCTCCCGCTGCTGCTCCTGCAGCTAATGGGGCCCCCCGCCGCCAAGTCAAAGAGGAAGCTGGTTCCTCCGAAGACCGCAGCCGTAGTGGTGACGCTCACCGCTGAGGCTGTGGAGCGGGGGGAGACGTACGCGTCCGTAATGATGCGGGCGCGTGCCAACGCCGATCCCACCCAGCTGGGGATCGGCACAGTATCCTGCCGCCGGACCCAGGCCGGGGCTCGAATGTTCGAGTTCCCGGGGGCTCAGGGCGGCGCCAACGCGGACCTGTTCGCAACCAAGCTGCGAGAGGTCATCGCCGACGCGGCCAAGGTCACCAGGCCCGTAAAGTCTGTGGCCTTGGAGGTGACCGACCTCGACGACTCGGTCACCAAAGAGGAGGTGGTGGCGGCGGTCGCTGCGATGGGGGGCTGTGGCGTCACAGCGGTGCAAGGTCGGGCCATCAGGCCCGGCCGCGGCGGCATGGGCACCATTCGCCTCGAGTGCCCAGTCGCCGCAGCTGCAGCCGTCCTAGCCAAGGGACGGCTGACTGTCGGGTTCAGCTCGGGTGTAGTCCGGGCACTTGCAGCCCAGCCTCTGCGCTGCTACAAGTGTCTTGGAGTCGGACACACTCGGGCCCTTTGTCCGTCCGAGGTCGACAGGGCGGACAAATGCTTCCGCTGTGGCAAGGAAGGCCACAAGTCGGCCTCCTGCGAGGCCGCCACGCCGCACTGTGCGGTGTGTGCCGCCAGTGGCTGCCCGGCAGGCCACGTGATGATGGGGAGGAAGTGCAATCCTCCCCCTAAGAAGGGCAAAGCGCAGGCGCTGATCCGGCCTGTCGCTGCCACCGTTGCCGTCCCTGAGGCTGGGACATCGGCGCCGGTTGTGGAGGGGGGTGCGATGTCTGTCGATGGATAGTTCGGTCAAGCATCGCATCCTCCAGGCGAACACCAACCACTGCAGAGCGGCCCAGGATCTGCTGATGCAGACCATGGCCGAGTGGTTGGTGGACGTGGCGGCTGTCGCCGAGCCGTACTCAGTCCCTGGCTGTTGGCTGGGCGATCGGGACGGCTTGGTGGCATTGGTGACGAGATCTTCCACGGACTCCCCTCCCCTCTCGCTCTTAGAGAGGGGACCGGGATACGTGGCCGCCGCGTGGGGAGAATTAGCCCTTGTGGGCGTCTATTTCTCCCCGAACCGCCCTCTCTCGGATTTCGAGAACTTTCTCGAAATCCTCACCGCGGTGGTCGGGAGGGCGGCGCCACGCCAGGTCGCCGTACTGGGTGACCTGAACGCCAAGTCGACGGCCTGGGGCAACCCGGCCGGGTCCTGCAACGTCCGGGGACGCGCCGTGGAGTTTTGGGCGGCGTCGTGCGGTGTGTCCCTCCTGAACAGAGGGACCGTTCACACGTGTGTGCGGCAACGGGGAGGATCAGTGGTCGACGTCTCGTTTGCCACCCCCGTGCTAGCCGCCCACATCGTAAACTGGCGGGTGGAGATGGTGGAGACCTTGTCGGACCACCGATATGTGCGGTTCGACATCAGCTCCACCCAGAGCCCCCGGGGAATTGCTCCAGGCTCGGGCCAATCCGCGTTCCCACGGTGGGCTCTCACCCGCCTGGACCGAGAGGCTGCGGAGGAGGCGGCGTTCGTCCAGGACTGGCTCGCGCCTCCTGTCGAGGTCCTGGACGTGGACGCCGCAGCGGTTCAGCTGAGGAGGTCCCTGACCGAGGTGTGCAACTCCAGCATGCCCCGGTCTCGCCGCCCAGCTCCCCGCCGCGCCGTCTATTGGTGGTCGGAGGAACTGGCGGGGCTCCGAACCGCCTGCGTGGCGGCCAGGAGGGCCTACACGCGGAGTCGAAGGCGCAGGCACCGAGACCCCACCAACGAGGAGGCCCTCTATGCCACGTACGTCGTCGCCAAGACGGTCTTGAAGTCGGCTATGCGCGCGGCCGAAGATTCGGCGAGAGCCGAAATGCTGGAGGGTCTCGACAGGGACCCATTTGGAAGACCATACAAGGCGGCGCGGAATAAACTGCGCCCCTGCGGTCTTCCACTGACGGAGACCCTCGAGCCGGCATTGCTGGACGGGGTGGTCCGATCCCTGTTTCCGTCCAGGACCGACTTCACTCCGCCAGTGATGGATCCCCCGCGGGAGGCGGCTCCGCCGGAGGAGGAGGTCCCCCCGGTGACGGCGGTGGAACTTTGCGCGGGGACTCTACACCTCCGCGCAAAGAACACAGCCCCAGGGCCGGACGGCGTTCCCGCACGGGTGGTGGCCATCGCCGCCTCACACATGGAGGAGAGGTTTCGGGACCTCTTCAGCGCGTGTCTTACGACTGGGAGGTTCCCGAAACCTTGGAAGGAGGGGCGGCTATGCCTGCTCCGAAAGGAGGGACGCCCGGCGGACTCCCCCTCGGCTTACCGGCCCATCGTCTTGCTCGATGAGGTCGGTAAGTTGTTCGAGGGGATAATCGCCGACCGGCTAAAGAGCCTGCTGGGGACGGTGGGGCCGGACCTGTCGGACGCCCAATTCGGTTTCCGACGGGGTCGTTCGACGGTCGACGCGCTGGCCCTACTCAAGGGCCAGGTGAGGGAGGCCGTGGAGGCGGGCGACGGAGTGTTGGCGGTGTCATTCGACATAGCCAACGCCTTCAACTCCGTCCCCCACTCGACAATCTTGCAGGCGCTCCGGTACCACGGAGTGCCTCAGTACCTGCGCCGACTCTTGGCCAGCTACTTGGAGGACCGGGTGGTCCTCCTCGCAGACAAAACGGCCACAGTGAGGCGATACGGCGCAGAGTCCGGTGTTCCACAGGGGTCGGTCCTAGGACCACTGCTGTGGAACATTGGATTCGACTGGCTACTGCGGGGAACCCTCCTCCGTGGCACGAGCGTCATCTGTTACGCGGATGACACCCTCCTCGTCGCCCGGGGGAGAGACTTCAGGGAGGCGGCCAGTCTGGCCTCTGCCGGCGGATCCTTAGTGGCAGGAAGGATTCGCCGCCTCGGACTGAAGGTTGCGCTGCACAAAACCGAGGCCGTGTATTTTCACGGTCCACGGCAGCGCATCCCTCCCGACGGCCACATTATAGTGGAGGGCGTCAGGATCGAGGTCAAGGCCCAGATGAAGTACTTGGGCCTTGTGCTCGACAGCAGGTGGCGCTTCGGCCCACACTTTAGCGGGCTGTGGACGCGCCTGCTGAAGGCCGCGAACGCCCTGTCATGGCTCCTCCCGAACCTGGGGGGTCCGAAGGCGCGATGCCGGCGCTTGTATGCCGGCATCCTCAGGAGCATGGCACTTTACGGGGCCCCAATCTGGGCAGACTCCCTCCACAGGCGGGAGAACGCCACGGCCATCCGCAGGCCCCAAAGGGCCATTGCACTGCGGGTGGCGAGGGCCTACCGCTCGGTGGGCTTCTCTGCGGCGTGCGCTCTGGCCGGCACCCCTCCTTGGGAGCTCGAGGCGTGGGTGCTGACCAGAGTGTACGAATGGACGGCGCGCCGCAAGGCGCTCGGGGAGCCCCCCGTCGCAGAAGAACGGGAGGCCGTGCGGCAAGAGGCGAAGGACGCAATCGTCCATCATTGGACGGAGGACCTCGCCACTGCCGCATTCGGCCGCCGAACACTGGACGCGCTCGGGCCAGTCCTGAAGGATTGGCTCGAGCGGTCCCACGGTTTCCTCTCTTTCCGTCTGGTGCAGGTGTTGTCCGGCCACGGGTGCTTCGGATCGCACCTGCATCGGATCCAAAGGGAGGAGACCCCGTCGTGCCACGACTGTGGCGCGGCGGAGGACACGGCGCAGCACACCCTCGAGGTGTGCCCGGCCTGGTCCGAGCTGCGCCTACCTTTGGTCGCAGCGGTCGGGCAGGACCTCTCGCTTCCCGGCGTCGTCAACTCGATGCTGGAAAGCGAGGGGGCCTGGGCAGCGGTCGCCTCCTTCTGCGAAGAGGCAATGTCACAGAAGGAGGCGGCGGAGCGCGTGCGGGAGGAAGACCCTCTCGCGGCGCCGCTCCGCAGGCGAAGACGGGGCGTGAGACGGCGGTTGTATGATCGTCGTCACGCGCCTCCAGGTGGTGAACAGCGGGAGACAGGCGCGGGGGCGCCTTCTCCTGCATTGCACTGTCCACCACCCACGTCGTCAGTCATTCCTGGGCCCCTCCCCCCCGACGGGAGGGGCGTGCCGGGCCCGCCGTAAAGGCGGGCGGTCGTCGGCGGGGGGCAGGATGGAAAGGCTCTGCCGATTCCCAGTCCCCCTCCACTCAGACGATGCGGGAATGCCGCTGGGTTGTTTAGTGGGTATACCGGTCCTGCCGGGGAGTCCCACATACCCCACCCGTCCCCCGATGGGTGGGCATGCGTAATGCATTTTTCCCAGCGCAAACAAAAAAAAAAAAAAAAAAAAGGTTAGGTTGGGGGATCCCCCACAGCGCATACTTCCACGTAGTATCCCCTGGGCAACGCCGTGTCTGACCACCGTAACGGAGTGGCAGACCGGTGGCTAAAGTGCGCTGTGACTCACAGTAAATCAATGCGGAAGACTGTGAGTATAAAAATGACGAAGAAACCCGTGCGGGACGCCTCCGGGCGTTTCAGTTTTAACCCGAATCGCCCTTCTCAGGACGATTCAAACGGCCCTTCTCAGGGCCAACCCAACGGCCCTTCTCAGGGCCAACCCAACGGCCCTCCTCAGGGCCAAACCAACGGCCCTTCTCAGGGCCAACCCAACGGCCCTTCTCAGGGCCAATCCAAAGGCCCTTTTCAGGGCCACGCCGGTGACGCATTAGCGTCGGACGCTGACCGCACACCGAGTGCGGCCAGAGCAGACGAGTCGGACTCCGACGACTCAAACATCGACACGTCGGCAGCTGAGAGCGACCGCCTCGAGCGAAAGAGGGCCTACCTGCGGCACGGGTCCGAGGGATCCTCGTCGGCTGGAGGCGGGGCGCAGAAGAAGTCAAAGTCCAAAAGGGCTTCGACTTCTTCGAAAGCAGGAGACAGCCACGTTGTGGGTTTGGTGGACGCCGAGCGCCAGCTAAACCTGCTAAAACGGGCGCAACTCCAGCAGGACCTGGAGGAGAGGGTCGCTGCCAGAGAGCGCCAGGCGCAGGCCGCCCGGTCGAGGGCCGGCTATGGGGCATCCAGTGTCCTGTATGCTGGCCACTCCTTGGCGGAACTTGAGCGCATGGCGCGGGAGGACAGGGAGGAGGTGCTGGAGGTCGCCTCAAAGTCCTCCAACCTGAAGGGGACCTTTCAGAAGGCCCTCAAATGCCGGGCTGCCAGTCTGCACGGCATTGTGCAGGAGCTGGTGCAGCGGACGGCCACGGATGAGACGCGGCAACTGCAGGCGAAGGTCGATCGCCTGCAGGCGGAGGTCAGCCAGCTGCACCAGAAGCTGGCTGAGGTCACTGCTCGGCCTGCGCAATCAGCCCCTGGACCGGTGGTAGGAGGCTCCACCTCCTCCCCTCACAACCTTGAGGAGATACTCCGAAAGGTTGTCATGGAGGAGAGGGCCTTCACCAGAGCCTGCTTCGCCGGCATCGAGGACCGGCTCTTGCCGGAGAAGCGGCTCCGCCCGCCGCTAGCGGCGGATAAGCCACCACGCAGGGTGCTGGAACCTGCGCCTTTAGCAGGCCCGGCATCGGGTGCGCAGCCCCAGGCCCCGAAGCCCTCCAAGGGCAAAGGCGAGGGCAAGAGGACCAAGGCGGCTCCTCAAACCCTCACCATCAGCTCGGAGGGAGCGTCTGGGTCGGCTGCCACTCCAGCGGCAGCCCCCCAGAGCTCGCAGGAGGAAGACGCCCTTCTTCCCGCCACCACCCCGTCCAACCAGTCGTGGACGGAAGTGGTCAGGAGGGGAAAAGGGAAGGGAGGGCAAAAGTCGGCCCCCAAGCCCGCCGCGACTGCACCGGCAGTGAAAAGGGCTCCAGCTGGCGGGAGGAAGTTAGTTCCTCCCAAGACCGCGGCCGTCGTGGTGACCATCACCCCGGAGGCCGCGGAGCGGGGCGAGACGTACGAGTCCGTCCTAAGACGGGCTCGTACCAATGCTGATCCCTCCCAGCTGGGGATCAGCAAAATAACGTGCCGCCGAACCCTAACCGGAGCTCGAATTTTCGAGTTCTCGGGGGAACAGCGCGGCACAAACGCGGACCTCTTCGCAACGAAGTTGCAAGAGGTCATCGCCGACGCGGCAACGGTCGTCAGGCCCGTCAAGACCGCAGCCTTGGAGGTGGCCGATCTGGACGATTCGGCCACCAAGGAGGATGTGGTGGCGGCCGTCGCGGCGGCTGGAGGCTGCGACGCTGGCGCGGTGAAGGCTGGAGCCATCAGGCTCGGCCGCCGCGGCATGGGCATCGTCCGCGTCGAGTGCCCAGTCGCCGCGGCTGGGGCCGCCCTTGCTGCGACCAAGGGACGGCTGCTTGTGGGGCTCAGCTCGGCTGTGGTCCGAGCACTTGAAGACCAGCCCTTGCGCTGCTTCAAGTGCTTCTCCTTCGGCCACACCCGAGCCACGTGTCCCTCCAAGGCCGACTGGGGAGACACGTGCTACCAGTGCGGGCAAGAGGGGCACAAGAGTGCCACTTGCCGCGCCACCACGCCACACTGCACGGCGTGTGCCGCCAGTGGCCGCCCCGCGGGCCACAGGATGACGGGCAGGAGCTGTAAGCCCCCCGTCAAGAAGGGCATAGTGCCGGCGCAGGTTCGACCTGTCGCCACCACCGCCGCCGCCGTCGTCGCCGCCGCTGCAGCTCCAGCGGCGGTAGCTGAGGAGGAGGGTGCCATGTCGGAATAATGCAGGTTTCCGACTACCGCATCCTCCAGGCGAACACCAACCACTGCAGAGCGGCCCAGGACCTGGTAGTGCAGGTCATGGCCGAGTGGTTGGTGAACGTAGCGGTGGTCGCCGAGCCCTACTCGATCCCCAGCAGCTGGCTGGGTGACGAGGACGACTCGGTGGCACTAGCGGCGCGGTCTTCCACAGACTCCCCTCCCCTCTCGCTATTAGAGAGAGGACCGGGATACGTGGCCGCCGCGTGGGGAGACTTTGCCCTTGTGGGGGTATATTTCTCCCCAAACCGCCCTCTTCAGGACTTTGAGAATTATCTCGGAGTCCTGGCCGCCGTGGTCGGCAGGGCGGCGCCGCGTCAGGTCTCCGTGCTGGGAGACCTGAATGCCAAGTCGGTGACCTGGGGCAACCGGGCCACCGACGCTCGCGGGCGGGCGGTGGAGATGTGGGCAGCCTCCTCTGGACTCTCCCTCTTGAACAGAGGAAGCGTCCAGACATGCGTGCGGCGTCAGGGTGGCTCAGTAGTGGACGTCACTTTCGCCACCCCTGGGTTAGCCGCGCGCGTGCTGAACTGGCGGGTGGACCTGGTGGAGACTATGTCGGACCACCGCTACGTGCGGTTCGACATCTCCGCCAGTGGCCCCGGAGCGGTGCAGCCCCTCTCGGGGCGATCACCGTTTCCGCGGTGGGCTTTCACCCGCCTAGACAGGGAGGCAGCGGCGGAGGCGGCGTTCATCCAGGACTGGCTGTCGCCTCCTACCACCGGCCTGGATGTAGACACCATAGCGGGCCAGCTGAGGGAGTCTCTGACCGAGGTGTGCAACTCCAGCATGCCCCGGTCTCGCCGCCCGGCTCCCCGCCGCGCCGTCTATTGGTGGTCGGAGGAACTGGCGGGGCTCAGAACCGCCTGTGTGGCGGCCAAGAGGGCCTACACGCGGAGTCGGCGGCGGCGTCGACGCAACCGGCCCGACGAGGACCGCCTCTACGAGGTGTACGTGGAGGCAAAAATGGGCCTCGATCGGGCCATCGCCGCCGCTAAAGACTCGGCGAGAGCCGAACTGCTGGAGGGTCTCGACAACGACCCTTACGGGAGACCGTATAAGGCGGCGCGCAACAAATTGCGCCCCTTTGGTCCCCCGGTTGTCGAGACCCTGGAGCCCACATTTCTGGATGGGGTGGTTCAGTCCCTGTTTCCGTGCAGGGACAACTTCACCCCGCCAGTGATGTGTGGAGCCCCGCTGCTGGAGGATGAGGAGGAAGAGGAGGCTCCCTCTCCTGTCACGGAGTCGGAACTTGGCGCGGCGATTGTGCATATCCGCGCCAAGAAGACGGCTCCGGGCCCCGACGGTGTCCCGGCGAGGGTGGTGGCAATTGCCGCCACCCAAATGGAGGAGCGGTTTCGGGACCTCTTCAGCGCATGCCTTGCGTCTGGGAGGTTCCCGAAACCGTGGAAGGAGGGGCAGCTGTGCCTCCTTCGCAAGGAGGGTCGCCCAGCAGACTCCCCCTCGGCATACCGACCCATCGTCCTGCTCGATGAGGTCGGCAAAATGTTCGAGGGGATAATCGCTGCCCGCCTAAAGGGCCATATGCGGCGTATCGGGCCGGACTTGTCGGACGCTCAGTTCGGTTTTCGGGCTGAGCGTTCGACGGTGGACGCGCTGGCCTGCCTCAAGAGGCAGGTGAAGGAGGCGACGGAGGTGGGGGACGGATTGTTGGCGGTGTCATTCGACATTGCCAACGCCTTCAACTCTGTTCCCCACAGCACCATCCTAGAGGCGCTCCGATTCCACGGGGTGCCTCGATATATGCGGCGTTTACTGGCCAGCTACCTGGAGGATCGGGCGATCGTCCTCGTGAACAGGGCTGGCCAAGTCCGGCGGTACGCAGTCGAGGCCGGCGTTCCACAGGGGTCAGTCCTGGGACCTCTCCTCTGGAACGTCGGCTACGACTGGCTCTTGCGGGGAACTCTCCTCCGAGGTACGAGTGTCGTCTGCTACGCGGATGACACTCTCCTCACCGCCCGGGGGGAGAGTTTCAGGGAGGCGGCCAACTTGGCCTCGGCGGGCGGATCCTTGGTCGCAGGGAGGATCCGCCGCCTAGGATTGACGGTGGCGCTGCACAAGACCGAGGCTGTGTTCTTCCACGGGCCTCGGCAGCGCCAACCACCAGACGCCCACATATTTGTGGAGGGCGTCCGAATCGAGGTGAAGGCCCAGATGAAATATCTGGGCCTTGTACTCGACAGCAGGTGGCGTTTCGGCCCGCATTTTAGCGGGCTGTCGACGCGCCTGCTGAAGACTGCGGGCGCCCTCTCGTGGCTGCTCCCCAATTTGGGGGGGCCCAGCGCGCGATGCCGGCAACTCTACGCCGGCATCTTGAGGAGTATGGCCCTCTACGGGGCCCCAATCTGGGAGGACTCCCTCCAAAGGCGGGAGAACGCCGCGGCCTTGCGGGCCCCCCAAAGGGCCATAGCTCAGCGGGTGTCGCGGGCCTACCGCACGGTGGGCTTCGCGGCAGCGTGTGCTCTGGCTGGCACCCCTCCTTGGGAACTCGAGGCGTGGGTGCTCGCCAGAGTATACGAATGGACGGCGGGGCGGAGGGCGAGAGGAGAACGCCCCGCCCCGGAAGAGCGGGAGGCCGTCCGGCGGGAGGCGAGGGACGCCATCGTCGTCCATTGGACGAGGGACCTCGCCACCGCAGCTTTCGGCCGCCGAACCCTCGACGCGATCGGGCCGGTCCTGCGAGACTGGCTCGATCGGTCGCACGGGTTCCTCTCGTTCCGTCTGGTGCAGGTGCTGTCCGGACACGGTTGTTTCGGATCGTACCTGCACCGAATCGGACGGGAGGAGACACCGTCGTGCCACGACTGCGGTGCGGCGGAGGACGCGGCGCAGCACACCCTCGCGGTGTGCCCGTCGTGGTCCGAGCCGCGCCGCAGTCTCACTGCGGTGATCGGACCGGACCTCTCACTCCCCGGTTTGGTCAACGCCATGCTGGGCGATGAGAGGTCCTGGGCGGCAGTGGCCTCCTTCTGCGAACACGTCATGTCCCAGAAGGAGGCGGCGGAGCGCGCGCGGGAGGACGACCCTCACGCGGCGGCGCTCCGAAGACGGAGGAGGGGTCGGAGAAGACGTCAGTATGACGGCCATCTCCGACTCCTCCCCGGTGGAGGCCAGCAGGCAACGGGTGCGGGGGCACCCTTGCCTGTATTGCACGGGCCTCCACCAGTGTCGGACGGGAATGGCCAGGTGTTCCCGGCCATTCTCGTAGCCCCCCAGGCAAGGGGGCATGCGGGGCCCGCCAGCTAGGCGGGCATACGCCGGGAGGGCTGTGGAAGCAGAGGCTGAGCCAATTTCCCATAGCCCTCCCATCACGGCGTCGCGGGAACACCGCTGAGTTTTAGTGGGTATACTGCCACTCTGGCAGGGAGTCCCACATATCCCGTCTCGTCCCCCGACGAGCGGAGATGCGTAATGTCATTTCTCAGCGACAAAAAAAAAAAAAAAAAAAAAAAAAAAAAAAAAAAAAAAAAAAAAAAAAAAAAAAAGGTTAGGTTAGGTTAGGTTAGGTTAGGTTGGGGTGCATGTTGAAGAGCCTCCTCGTGGCGCACCCTGGGCAACGTCGGCTCCAATTGCCCACCACTTCTTGGTGGACAATTGGGGCTGGCGGCTAATCTTCAACAAACGGAGAAAGGTCATGGTTCCAATCACCGATCATGCTTGATGGTCGGTGAAGGGAACCGGGCTACAGACGGTCAGTACGTCCACTCCTCCTCTGCTTACAGAGGTAGTTGAGTGGGCGTAGACTGAGAAGGGCCGCCGCTGCGGTGCAGGCGCACCAAAGCGGCGCGTGTTTCTCTCCTTGAGGAGTAGTCCTCGAGGAGAGAACTTTCGGCGGGTTCGCTGAGTCGGGTCGGCCGGACAGCGAACGGAGGCATGTTTAATGCCGCCGCCGGGGGCTTGGCTTAATTGCCTGGCCCAGAGGAAGGCTACCTCTAAGATAAAAAAACCACCCAATCCTAAGCTTTGAAGCGCGGTGAGAGGATGCATGGCTGGAGGGAGTCCAGTCGTTAGCGCTTCCCCTGCAGAGCACCTGCCGCACTCTGCAGTATGTAGGCTTACCGGGCATCTAGGCTCTGCCCGGTGGACATAAAAAACCTATATCTACTCGTGGGATTACATATGGACAACAAACAAAAAAAAAAAACTAAATTGCCGATCGTGTTGGTCGAGCAGATGGGTGTCCTGTCAGGTGCGGTGTCAGACTCTGACACCGCATCTGAGAGGATGAGTGTGGCGAGTGTGGCGAGCGTAAGCTCAAAGCGCTCGCGGACTGAGGAGGAGATGTTTGAGCGCCCTTCAAAATTTTGGAGGAAGTGCTCAAACAAAGAGGACGAGAGGCGCGCGGGGTTGACAGGCCTCTCTTCTAGCGAGGAGAACCTGCCAGCCAAGGCGGGCAGAAGAGGGCGAGGTCGCGCAATCGGTGGAGCGTCAGCTCCTTCGACGTCGCGCGACTCTCTAGGGCGCTTTCTCAAGCGCCCCGACATGCCGGCACCCACCGGAGGAAGCGACCCGGGGACCAAGCAGGTGGAGTGCGCTTCTAGCCAAAGCTCCACTTCTTTGGTCACCACAAGGGAGACGAGCGACCTGGAGCCCCTTGTGTCGGACCTAAGCGGGGGCTCCACTATGTCCCTGCTGGGAGCCAACAAGGCGGAAGCGAACGCCGCCAAGCGGGCGCAAAGAAAGGCTGTCGCGGCTGACGAAGTCAGCGAGTTGGCCCGACAGGCCCGAGAGCGGCGATCCACTCGGATGGCTGCCGGGGAGAGCGTATCAGCGGTGGCGCTCAGCCGCCAAGTTATGGACGGCGTGGATGTCGTCCTGAAGGTTGCCACCAAATCGGGCAGCCTGAAGGGCACGTTCACGCGCGCCCTAAAAGAGGCGGCTGAAGACATCAGGGAGGCGGTTGGGGTCCTCGTTACTCGTACGAGCACGGAGGAGACGGCGAAGCTATGGGAGGAGAATGGCCGTCTCCGATCCGAGTTGGAGGACCTCAAGCGGCAGTTCGCTGCCCAGAGGGCAGCTTCCACGGCCCCCTGCTCCTCTTCCTCCGCAGCCTTGCCGTTGGCTTCATCGGTCCCGTCGTCGACACCTGCACTTGCGGATGCGGAGATCGAAAAGATCGCGCGCATCTGCATGATGCAGTGTGGAAAGATGGTGGGTGCCCGAATGGAGGGCATAGAGGCAAGGCTCCTCCCGGCTGAGACCCTCCGCCCACCGCTCGCTGCGGACAAGCGGAGGAAGGAAGGGCCCGCTAAACAGGGGCCAATTACCGTGGCTGCAGCGTCAATCCGAAACGGGAAGGGGCAGGTAAAGCCCGCGGAGGGATCCAGAGCGCTCACTTCCCAGGCGGCTGCGCCACCGGCGGCCTTGCCCGGGCCTACCACGGAGGCCTGGACGACGGTCGTCAAGAGGGGCCGCCGCAAGGGGAAGATGGCGCCGCCGGTACCCGCTACAGCACCGGCACCGAAGAAGGCCCAGGGACCGCCTAAGGTCAGAGCCCCACGTTCCGCGGCTGTAGTAATTACGCTGCAGCCCGGAGCCATCGAAAGGGGCGTCTCATACAAGGCGGTCTTAACGGAAGCGAGGGCCAAGGTCGCGTTCCACGACCTTGGAATACCGTCCGGCCTCAGAATGAGGCCGGCGATTACGGGGGCGCGACTGCTGGAGGTGTCGGGTGCCTCTAGCGGTGAAAAGGCGGATATCTTGGCCGCCAAACTGCGAGAGGTACTCAACCCGGAGGACGTCCGGGTGTCCAGGCCGATGAAGACCGCTGAGCTGCGCGTCGATGGCCTGGATGACTCGACGACCTCAGCCGAGGTCGTGGCGGCCATGGCCCGAGTCGGCGGATGTTCGCCCAGTGACGTACGGACGGGTGAGATTCGCGTCGACGCTTCCGGGCTCGGCGCGATCTGGGTGCGGTGCCCGGTGGCAGCGGCGAACAAAGTTGCCGACGCTGGGCGTTTGTTGGTGGGGTGGGTGGCAGCGAGGGTGAAGCGGCTGCAACCCAGGGCCTTGCGGTGCTACCGTTGCTTCGACATTGGGCATGTCAGAGCACGGTGCACCGCCGAAATAGACCGCAGCGAGCAGTGTTATCGCTGCGGTCAGGCCGGCCACAAGGCGGCCCAGTGCTCCGCGGCGCCAAACTGCAGCCTATGTACAGCTGCAGGGAGACCCGCCGGGCACAGAGCAGGCGGAAAAGCTTGTGGCGCGCCCGCCAACAAAAAGAGGAAGAATAGGACTGCCAAGGCTGCCGGGGGCTCTTTACCCCCCCCTCAGCCTGGCTGCCCTGCGGCCGACTCCCGGCCTAGGAATGGTATGGAGGGAATGGATTGCGCATAATTGCGCTCTACCATTTCCTCCAAGGCAATATCAACCACTGTGCCAGAGCTCAGGATCTCTTGCTCCAGAGCATGGCAGAGTGGTCGATTCACGTGGCTGTGGTCGCCGAACCGTACTTTGTCCCCCCCAGGGATAACTGGGTGGGAGACCTGGATGGTTTGGTGGCCATCATTGGCGGGGCTCTTGTCAACCCGTCTCGAGGTCACGGCTGGGTAGCCGCCCTCGCGGACGGCATTGGTACGGTTGGGGCGTATTTTTCGCCCAACAAGAGTCTCGCCGACTTTGAGAGGTTCCTTGTCGAGTTGGGTGCCGTCGTGGGCCGACTCCACCCTCGTCCTGTGCTGTTGCTTGGGGATCTCAACGCCAAGTCTGCGGCGTGGGGATCTCCTGTGACCGATGCTAGGGGCGAGGTGCTGGAGGAGTGGGCGGTCACGACTGGCTTGACCGTCCTAAATCGGGGCTCGGTCCACACGTGCGTGCGGCAGCGGGGCGGCTCTGTAGTGGACGTCTCGTTCGCTAGCCCCGCTGTAGCAAGCCGTGTCCGTGACTGGCGTGTCGTCGTGGAGGTGGAGACGTTGTCGGATCACCGATACATCCGTTTCGACGTCTCCGCCCAGACCAGCGGCGGCCGCAGATCGATGGCCCCGCGAATGGACGGTCCACGCTGGGCGCGTAAGCGCATCGACAGGGAGCTTCTCGAGGAGGCCGCTATTGTCCAGGCCTGGTTCCGGGAATCGGCAACGAACGGACCCATCGACGTCGAGCAGGAGGCGCTGTGGTTCCGCGGGGCGATGACGCAAATCTGCGACGCGTCCATGCCCCGGGTCCACGCACAGTCAGCAAGGCGCCAGGTGTACTGGTGGACCGCCGAAATCGCGCAACTGCGCGTCGCGTGCGTGGCGGTTAGACGCCAGTACACCCGATACCGGAGGAGACGTCGACGGGTCCCTGACGAAGAAGCCGCGCTGTATGAGGTGTACCGCGCGGCGAAGGAGGCTCTGTGGCTGGCCATCGGCGAGGCGAAATCGCGAGCCAGGGAGGAGATGTTGGAGACTCTAGACGGGGATCCGTGGGGGCGCCCTTATCGCGCGGTCCGAGGGAAACTTCGAGCCGCGGCGCCCCCACTTACGGAGAGTCTCCAACCCGAGCTGCTGAAGGAAGCAGTCGCAGCCCTCTTCCCGGCGAGAGCGGAGCACAGTCCGCCGCCGATGGCTGTGCCCACAGCCGCGGAGCCTACAGGAGAGAACGCCAACAACGTCCCAGAGGTGACACAGGCAGAGATGGGGGCAGCCGTGATGCGGCTCCGGGCCAAGAACGTGGCCCCGGGGCCCGACGGGATCCACGGCTGCGTGTTAGCCCTCGCTCTGAAGGAGCTTGAGCCCCAACTGAGAGGACTCTACACAGCGTGTCTTGAGCGGGGCCAGTTTCCCACTTTGTGGAAATCTGGTCGTCTGGTCCTGCTCAGGAAGGCGGGGCGCCCTGCCGACTCGCCCTCCGCGTACCGGCCCATAGTGCTGCTAGACGAGGTGGGCAAGCTGTTTGAGCGTATTATCGCAGCCCGCCTCGTCGGCCACTTGTGCAGAGAGGGGCCGGACCTGGACGACAACCAGTTTGGATTTCGGCATGGGCGCTCCACCATCCACGCTGTGTCGCGGGTGAGAGTCCTGGCGGAGGAAGCGGTGTCCCGGGGCGGGGTGATGTTGGCGGTGTCTTTGGACATCTCCAACGCCTTCAACACCCTGCCCTGGAGTTGTATTCGGGAGGCACTGCGCTATCATCGGGTGCCTCCCTACCTCCGCCACATCGTTGGGGCTTATCTGTCGGAGAGGTGTGTCACCTACGTGGGACGTGATGGCGGAAACCAGCGCCGCATGTCGTGCGGTGTTCCGCAGGGTTCGGTCCTAGGGCCGCTCCTGTGGAACATCGGGTACGACTGGGTGCTGAGGGGCGAGCTCCAACCGGGCGTAGACCTGACGTGTTATGCAGATGACACGCTGGTCACTGCCCGGGGGAGCTCGCACAGGGAGGTAGCGTTGCTGGCCACGGCCGCGGTCTCACATGTGGTGGGCCGCATACGTCGCCTAGGCTTGGAGGTGGCCCTCAGCAAGTCGGAGGCCATGGTGTTTCATGGCCCCCGGCGGGCGCCGCCGCCCGGCTCACACATCGTGGTCGGGGGGGCTCGGATCGCTGTCGAGTCCACCATGAAGTATTTAGGATTGGTGCTCGACAGCCGGTGGAACTTCGAGCCTCACTTCCGACGGCTGGCGCCCAAGTTGCTGGGCGCGGCTGGCGCGCTCGCAACGCTGCTTCCCAATCTGGGGGGCCCGAGCGCCGTCTGTAGGCGGCTCTACGTGGGGGTCGTGCGATCCATGGCCCTGTATGGGGCCCCGGTGTGGGCCTCTGACCTGACGGCCGGCAGCATCGCTGTTTTGCGAAAGCCGCAGAGGGCGATGGCCGTCAGAGTCATCAGGGGGTATCGCACGATCTCCTACGAGGCGGCTTGCGTACTGGCCGGATCCCCGCCCTGGGACCTCGAGGCGAAAGTACTCGCGTCGTTGTATCGGTGGCGCGAGGAAGCGAGGGCGCGGGGCGAGGGACCGATGCAGCGACACATAGAGCTGCGTCGGTCTCAGCTTCGCGAGGTCCTGGTGGCGGAATGGCGGGACAGGCTTTCACGCCCTACCGCCGGCCTCGTCACCATCGAGGCGGTCCGGCCGGTGCTCGAGCGCTGGCTCGGGAGGAGGCACGGCTCCCTGTCGTTTCGGGTGACGCAGGTGCTCTCGGGGCATGGTTGCTTCGGGAAGTACCTGTGTCGCATAAACAGGGAGCCGGACGCCCGGTGTCACCACTGCGTCGACTGCCGGGAGGACACGGCGCGGCATACGCTGGCAGAGTGTGCCGCTTGGGAGGAGCCGCGCCGTGCCCTCATCTCAGAAGTAGGCAGTGACTTGTCGCTGCCGGCCGTAGTCGAGTCGATGGTCGGCAGCGTCGAGTCCTGGGACGCGGTGGTTTCCTTCTGTGAGACAGTCGTCTCGCAGAAGGAGGCTGCGGAAAGGGAGAGGGAGATCTCGTCCTCTCACCCGGCCCGCAGAAGGCGCACCGGGCGTCGGCGGAGGGCGGACAACGCCCTCTTCCAGCCCCCCTAAATGGGTCCAGGGGCGACGGACTCGGGGACGTCCCTCGCCCCCCACACACCAGGACCCGAGGTGGCGGCGCGTAGTGTTCCACGCGCGCCCCTCTTAGACGTCGCGGGGGGAGTCAAACACCTCACTCCCCCCCCAGACCCGAAGAGGCCCGCAGTGGCGGGCCGGCACCAGTCGGGGGTTGTGGAAGGATCGTATGTTCCCGCGACCCCCGGCGTAGGTGTGAGATGGAACACCGGGGTGGTTTTTAGTCAGTAAGAGTCTGACAGACCCCGTCGCCCGCCCCAGGGCGGCGGACATCCATGAGGATTTTCCACCCCGGAAACAAAAAAAAAAAAAAAAAAAAAAAAAAAAAAAAAAAAAAAAAAAGGTTAGGTTAGGTTAGGTTAGGTTAGGTTAGGTTAGGTTAGGTTAGGTTAGGTTAGGTTAGGTTAGGTTAGGTTAGGTTAGGTTAGGTTGGGGTTGGGCGTAGACTGGGCACGGCCGCCGCTGCGGAATAGGCGGTCGTGTCCCGGAGGGAGGCAGCGGCGCCCGCGCGGGGGGTGATTCTCTCGCGTGGCGCCGCTCCGGA
Source organism: Brachylomia viminalis (assembly GCA_937001585.2). Lineage (NCBI taxonomy): Eukaryota > Metazoa > Arthropoda > Insecta > Lepidoptera > Noctuidae > Brachylomia > Brachylomia viminalis. The sequence continues at coordinate 36,819 of OW443307.2, read as the reverse complement.
GAGGGGAGGGGTCGAGGAAGACGCCGGTCTGGTAGTCACCTCCGGCTCCTCCCGGGTGGAGGCCAGCAGGCGGTGGGTGCGGGGGCGCCCTTTGCCTGTATTGCACGGGCCTCCACCAGCGTCGGACGGGAGTGGCCGGGTGTTCCCGGCCATTCCCGTAGCCCCCCAGTTAAATGGGGGGCATGCGGGGCCCGCCAACTAGGCGGGCATACGCCGGGAGGGTTGTGGAAGCAGAGGCTGTGCCAATTTCCCATAGCCCTCCCATCACGGCGTTGTGGGAACACCGCTGAGTTTTAGTGGGTATACTGTCGAGTGCGGATTTCGACAGGAGTCCCACATACCCCGTCTCGTCCCCCACGAGCGGGGATGCATAAAGCATTTCTCAGCGACAAAAAAAAAAAAAAAAAAAAAAAAAAAAAGGTTAGGTTGGGGTGCATGTTGAAGAGCCTCCTCGTGGCGCACCCTGGGCAACGTCGGCTCCAATTTCTCCCAGTGCGGTTTTGGGGGACAATTGGGGCTGGCGGCTAATCTTCAACAAGCGGGGAAAGGTCACGGTTCCAATCGCCGATCATGCTTGATGGTCGGTGAAGGGAACCGGGCTACTGAGGGCAGGTACGCCCACTCCTCCTCTGCTTACAGAGGGAGGTGAGTGGGCGTAGACTGGGCAGGGCCGCCGATGCGGAACAGGCGGTCATGTTCCGGAGGGACGCAGCGGCGCGCGCGCGGGGGGATGATTCTCTCGCGTGGCGCCGCTCCGGAGAGGGGAGGGGTCGAGGAAGACGCCGGTCTGGTAGTCACCTCCGGCTCCTCCCGGGTGGAGGCCAGCAGGCGGTGGGTGCGGGGGCGCCCTTTGCCTGTATTGCACGGGCCTCCACCAGTGTCGGACGGGAGTGGCCGGGTGTTCCCGGCCATTCCCGTAGCCCCCCCAGTTAAATGGGGGGCATGCGGGGCCCGCCAACTAGGCGGGCATGCGCCGGGAGGGCTGTGGAAGCAGAGGCTGAGCCAATTTCCCATAGCCCTCCCATCACGGCGTTGTGGGAACACCGCTGAGTTTTAGTGGGTATACTGTCGAGTGCGGTTTTCGACAGGAGTCCCACATACCCCGTCTCGTCCCCCACGAGCGGGGATGCATAAAGCATTTCTCAGCGACAAAAAAAAAAAAAAAAAAAAAAAAAAAAAAAAAAAAAAAAAAAAAGGTTAGGTTAGGTTAGGTTAGGTTAGGTTAGGTTAGGTTAGGTTAGGTTAGGTTAGGTTAGGTTAGGTTAGGTTAGGTTAGGTTAGGTTAGGTTAGGTTAGGTTAGGTTAGGTTAGGTTAGGTTAGGTTAGGTTAGGTTAGGTTAGGTTAGGTTAGGTTAGGTTAGGTTAGGTTAGGTTAGGTTAGGTTAGGTTAGGTTAGGTTAGGTTAGGTTAGGTTAGGTTAGGTTAGGTTAGGTTAGGTTAGGTTAGGTTAGGTTAGGTTAGGTTAGGTTAGGTTAGGTTAGGTTAGGTTAGGTTAGGTTAGGTTAGGTTAGGTTAGGTTAGGTTGGGGGACCACCCCACAGTGCTTGCGTCCACGTCGCGTCCCCTGGGCAACGACCCGGTTCTGACCACCGTAACGGAGTGGCAGACCGGTGTTCGGCTAAAGTGCACTGTGCAGTCGTAGCGTATTTTAACTGTTTTTATCCAATTTTATTTCATGTCGGCATCTACGACACCTGCGGAGGCTATGCCAAAGCAATCGAGGACCGCCTCCGGGCGTTTTAAAAAAGGCCCTTCTCAGGGCCCACCAAAAGGCCCTTCTCAGGGCCAAGCAAAAGGCCCTTCTCAGGGCCAACCAAAAGGCCCTTCCCAGGGCCCAGCAAAAGGCCCTTCTCAGGGCCAACCAAAAGGCCCTTCTCAGGGCCAATCCGAGGGTGCCTCGGCATCAGAGACTAGCCGCGCGCCGTCTGCGACTAGCTTCTATAGCTCGGCGGGCGAGTTGCTGGACTCCGACAACGAGTCCATCATGTCATGTGGTTCGGCGATTAGTCGCCGAGACTCGAAAAAGCGGGCATATCAGAGGAAGGGGTCTGGGGGTTCCTCGGACACGGCGTCACAGCCGAGGGCCAAGAGGCCGGTGTCTGACACCCACGACGTGGGTCTGGCAGAAGCCCAACGCCAGTTGGACCTGTCTCGACGGGCGCAGGTCCAACAAGACCTGGAGGAGCGGGTTGCGGCCACGGAGCAACGGACGCACGCCGCCCGGGCCAAATCCGGGTACGGCGCGTCCCGCGTCCACTACGCGGACCACTCCCTGGCGGAGCTGCAGTTGATGGCTGAGGAGGACGAAGAGGAGATAGTGGCAGTCGCCTCCAAGTCCTCCAATTTAAAAGGGACATTCCAAAAGTCCCTTAAATGTAGGGCCGCGAGCATGCGCGGCATAGTCGGGGAGCTGGTGCAGCGGAAGGCTACCGACGAAACGCGGCAACTGCAGGCGAAAGTCGATCGCCTGCAGTCAGAGGTCAGCCAGCTTCATCTGAAGCTGGCTGAAGCCACGGCCCGGCCAAATACTAAGGTGTCCGAGCCGAGACCAGCGGCTGAGGCCCCGCCCTCCAACCTTGAGGATGTAATCCGCAAGGTCGTAATGGAGGAAAGGGCCTTCACGAGAGCCTGTCTTGCGGGCATAGAGGACAGGCTCTTGCCGGAGAAACGCCTGCGACCGCCGCTCGCGGCGGACAGTCGGCCACGCCAGCCTGAGCTGTCCTCCCAGGACGCCCATCTTCCGTCCACCACCCCATCCAACCAGCAGGGGTGGACGAAGGTGAAAAAGGGCAAAAAGAAGTCCAAGACGGTGGCTGCCCCTGCCACCCCCACCACCACCCCTCCCGGCCCGCCTCAGAAAACAGGCAAGGGAAAGGGGAAGGGGAAGACGTCGGCCCCGAAGCCCAACGCCGCTGCTCCCGCTGCTGCTCCTGCAGCTAATGGGGCCCCCGCCGCCAAGTCAAAGAGGAAGCTGGTTCCTCCGAAGACCGCAGCCGTAGTGGTGACGCTCACCGCTGAGGCTGTGGAGCGGGGGGAGACGTACGCGTCCGTAATGATGCGGGCGCGTGCCAACGCCGATCCCACCCAGCTGGGGATCGGCACAGTATCCTGCCGCCGGACCCAGGCCGGGGCTCGAATGTTCGAGTTCCCGGGGGCTCAGGGCGGCGCCAACGCGGACCTGTTCGCAACCAAGCTGCGAGAGGTCATCGCCGACGCGGCCAAGGTCACCAGGCCCGTAAAGTCTGTGGCCTTGGAGGTGACCGACCTCGACGACTCGGTCACCAAAGAGGAGGTGGTGGCGGCGGTCGCTGCGATGGGGGGCTGTGGCGTCACAGCGGTGCAAGGTCGGGCCATCAGGCCCGGCCGCGGCGGCATGGGCACCATTCGCCTCGAGTGCCCAGTCGCCGCAGCTGCAGCCGTCCTAGCCAAGGGACGGCTGACTGTCGGGTTCAGCTCGGGTGTAGTCCGGGCACTTGCAGCCCAGCCTCTGCGCTGCTACAAGTGTCTTGGAGTCGGACACACTCGGGCCCTTTGTCCGTCCGACGTCGACAGGGCGGACAAATGCTTCCGCTGTGGCAAGGAAGGCCACAAGTCGGCCTCCTGCGAGGCCGCCACGCCGCACTGTGCGGTGTGTGCCGCCAGTGGCTGCCCAGCAGGCCACGTGATGATGGGGAGGAAGTGCAATCCTCCCCCTAAGAAGGGCAAAGCGCAGGCGCTGATCCGGCCTGTCGCTGCCACCGTGGCCGTCCCTGAGGCTGGGACATCGGCGGCGGTTGTGGAAGGGGGTGCGATGTCTGTCGATGGATAGTTCGGTCAAGCATCGCATCCTCCAGGCGAACACCAACCACTGCAGAGCGGCCCAGGATCTGCTGATGCAGACCATGGCCGAGTGGTTGGTGGACGTGGCGGCCGTCGCCGAGCCGTATTCAGTCCCTGGCCGTTGGCTGGGCGATCGGGACGGCTTGGTGGCATTGGTGACGCGGTCTTCCACGGACTCCCCTCCCCTCTCGCTCTTAGAGAGGGGACCGGGATACGTGGCCGCCGCGTGGGGAGAATTAGCCCTGGTGGGCGTCTATTTCTCCCCGAACCGCCCTCTCTCGGATTTCGAGAACTTTCTCGAAATCCTCACCGCGGTGGTCGGGAGGGCGGCGCCACGCCAGGTCGCCGTATTGGGTGACCTGAACGCCAAGTCGACGGCCTGGGGCAACCCGGCCGGGTCCTGCAACGTCCGGGGACGCGCCGTGGAGTTTTGGGCGGCGTCGTGCGGTGTGTCCCTCCTGAACAGAGGGACCGTTCACACGTGTGTGCGGCAACGGGGAGGATCAGTGGTCGACGTCTCGTTTGCCACCCCCGTGCTAGCCGCCCACGTCGTGAACTGGCGGGTGGAGATGGTGGAGACCTTGTCGGACCACCGATATGTGCGGTTCGACATCAGCTCCACCCAGAGCTCCCAGGGAATTGCTCCAGGCTCGGGCCAATCTGCGTTCCCACGGTGGGCTCTCACCCGCCTGGACCGAGAGGCTGCGGAGGAGGCGGCGTTCGTCCAGGACTGGCTCGCGCCTCCTGTCGAGGTCCTGGACGTGGACGCCGCAGCGGTTCAGCTGAGGAGGTCCCTGACCGAGGTGTGCAACTCCAGCATGCCCCGGTCTCGCCGCCCAGCTCCCCGCCGCGCCGTCTATTGGTGGTCGGAGGAACTGGCGGGGCTCAGAACCGCCTGCGTGGCTGCCAGGAGGGCCTACACGCGGAGTCGAAGGCGCAGGCACCGAGACCCCACCAGCGAGGAGGCCCTATATGCCACGTACGTCGCGGCAAAGACGGTCCTGAAGTCGGCCATGCGCGCGGCCGAAGATTCGGCGAGAGCCGAAATGTTGGAGGGTCTCGACAGGGACCCATTTGGAAGACCATACAAGGCGGCGCGGAATAAACTGCGCCCCTGTGGTCTTCCACTGACGGAGACCCTCGAGCCGGCATTGCTGGACGGGGTGGTCCGGTCCTTGTTTCCGTCCAGGACCGACTTCACCCCGCCAGTGATGGATCCCCCGCGGGAGGCGGCTCCGCCGGAGGAGGAGGTCCCCCCGGTTACGGCGGTGGAACTTTGCGCGGGGACTCTACACCTCCGCGCAAAGAACACAGCCCCAGGGCCGGACGGCGTTCCCGCACGGGTGGTGGCCATCGCCGCCTCACACATGGAGGAGAGGTTTCGGGACCTCTTCAGCGCGTGTCTTACGACTGGGAGGTTCCCGAAATCTTGGAAGGAGGGGCGGCTATGCCTGCTCCGAAAGGAAGGACGCCCGGCGGACTCCCCCTCGGCTTACCGGCCCATCGTCTTGCTCGATGAGGTCGGTAAGTTGTTCGAGGGGATAATTGCCGACCGGCTAAAGAGCCTGCTGAGGACGGTGGGGCCGGACCTGTCGGACGCCCAATTCGGTTTCCGACGGGGTCGTTCGACGGTCGACGCGCTGGCCCTACTCAAGGGCCAGGTGAGGGAGGCCGTGGAGGCGGGCGACGGAGTGTTGGCGGTGTCATTCGACATAGCCAACGCCTTCAACTCCGTCCCCCACTCGACAATCTTGGAGGCGCTCCGATACCACGGAGTGCCTCAGTACCTGCGCCAACTCTTGGCCAGCTACTTGGAGGACCGGGTGGTCCTCCTCTCGGACAAGACGGCCACAGTGAGGCGATACGGCGCAGAGTCCGGTGTTCCACAGGGGTCGGTCCTAGGACCACTGCTGTGGAACATTGGATTCGACTGGCTACTGCGGGGAACCCTCCTCCGTGGCACGAGCGTCATTTGTTACGCGGATGACACCCTCCTCGTCGCCCGGGGGAGGGACTTCAGGGAGGCGGCCAGTCTGGCCTCTGCCGGCGGATCCTTAGTGGCAGGAAGGATTCGCCGCCTCGGACTAAAGGTTGCGCTGCACAAAACCGAGGCCGTGTATTTTCACGGTCCACGGCAGCGCATCCCTCCCGACGGCCACATTATAGTGGAGGGCGTCAGGATCGAGGTCAAGGCCCAGATGAAGTACTTGGGCCTTGTCCTCGACAGCAGGTGGCGCTTCGGCCCACACTTTAGCGGGCTGTCGACGCGTCTGCTGAAGGCCGCGAACGCCCTGTCGTGGCTCCTCCCGAACCTGGGGGGTCCGAAGGCGCGATGCCGGCGCTTGTATGCTGGCATCCTCAGGAGCATGGCCCTTTACGGGGCCCCAATCTGGGCAGACTCCCTCCACAGGCGGGAGAACGCCACGGCCATCCGCAGGCCCCAAAGGGCCATTGCACTGCGGGTGGCGAGGGCCTACCGCTCGGTAGGCTTCTCTGCGGCGTGCGCTCTGGCCGGCACCCCTCCTTGGGAGCTCGAGGCGTGGGTGCTGACCAGAGTGTACGAATGGACGGCGCGCCGTAAGGCGCTCGGGGAGCCCCCCGCCGCAGAAGAGCGGGAGGCCGTGCGGCAAGAGGCGAAGGACGCAATCGTCCATCACTGGACGGAGGACCTCGCCACTGCCGCATTTGGCCGCCGAACACTGGACGCGCTCGGGCCGGTCCTGAAGGATTGGCTCGAGCGGTCCCACGGTTTCCTCTCTTTCCGTCTGGTGCAGGTGTTGTCCGGACACGGGTGCTTCGGATCGCACCTGCATCGGATCCAAAGGGAGGAGACCACGTCGTGCCACGACTGTGGCGCGGCGGAGGACACGGCGCAGCACACCCTCGAGGTGTGCCCAGCCTGGTCCGAGCTGCGCCACACACTGGTCGCAGCAGTCGGGCAGGACCTCTCGCTTCCCGGCGTCGTCAACTCGATGCTGGAAAGCGAGGGGGCCTGGGCAGCGGTCGCCTCCTTCTGCGAAGAGGTAATGTCACAGAAGGAGGCGGCGGAGCGCGTGCGGGAGGAAGACCCTCTCGCGGCGCCGCTCCGCAGGCGAAGACGGGGCGTGAGACGGCGGTTGTATGATCGTCGTCACGCGCCTCCAGGTGGTGAACAGCGGGAGACAGGCGCGGGGGCGCCTTCTCCTGCATTGCACTGTCCACCACCCACGTCGTCAGTCATTCCTGGGCCCCTCCCCCCCGACGGGAGGGACCCGCCGGGCCCGCCGTAAAGGCGGGCGGTCGTCGGCGGTGGGCAGGATGGAAAGGCTCTGCCGATTCCCAGTCCCCCTCCACTCAGACGATGCGGGAATGCCGCTGGGTTGTTTAGTGGGTATACCGGTTCTACCGGGGAGTCCCACATACCCCTCCCGTCCCCCGACGGGTGGGCATGCGTAATGCATTTTTCCCAGCGCAAACAAAAAAAAAAAAAAAAAAAAAAGGTTAGGTTAGGTTAGGTTAGGTTAGGTTAGGTTAGGTTAGGTTAGGTTAGGTTAGGTTAGGTTGGGGGATCCCCCACAGCGCATACTTCCACGTAGTATCCCCTGGGCAACGCCGTGTCTGACCACCGTAACGGAGTGGCAGACCGGTGGCTAAAGTGCGCTGTGACTCACAGTTATCAATGCGGAAGACTGTGAGTATAAATATTAATATGACGAAGAAACCCGTGCGGGACGCCTCCGGGCGTTTCAGTTTTAACCCGAATCGCCCTTCTCAGGGCGATCCAAACGGCCCTTCTCAGGGCCAACCCAACGGCCCTTCTCAGGGCCAAACCAACGGCCCTTCTCAGGGCCAACCCAACGGCCCTTCTCAGGGCCAATCCAAAGGCCCTTTTCAGGGCCACGCCGGTGACGCATTAGCGTCGGACGCTGACCGCGGACCGTGTGCGGCCAGAGCAGATGAGTCGGACTCGGACGACTCGAATATCGACACGTCGGCAGCAGAGAGCGACCGCCTCGAGCGAAAGAGGGCCTACCTGCGGCACGGGTCCGAGGGATCCTCGTCGGCTGGAGGCGGGGCGCAGAAGAAGTCAAAGTCCAAAAGGGCTTCGACTTCTTCGAAAGCAGGAGATGGCCACGTTGTGGGTTTGGTGGACGCCGAGCGCCAGCTAAACCTGCTAAAACGGGCGCAACTCCAGCAGGACCTGGAGGAGAGGGTCGCTGCCAGAGAGCGCCAGGCGCAGGCCGCCCGGTCGAGGGCCGGCTATGGGGCATCCAGTGTCCTGTATGCTGGCCACTCCTTGGCGGAACTTGAGCGCATGGCGCGGGAGGACAGGGAGGAGGTCCTGGAGGTCGCCTCAAAGTCCTCCAACCTGAAGGGGACCTTCCAGAAGGCCCTAAAATGCCGGGCTGCCAGTCTGCATGGCATTGTGCAGGAGCTGGTGCAGCGGACGGCCACGGAAGAGACGAGGCAACTGCAGGCGAAGGTGGATCGCCTGCAGGCGGAGGTCAGCCAGCTGCACCAGAAGCTGGCTGAGGTCACTGCTCGGCCTGCGCAATCAGCCCCTGGACCGGTGGTAGGAGGCTCCACCTCCTCCCCTCACAACCTTGAGGAGATACTCCGAAAGGTTGTCATGGAGGAGAGGGCCTTCACCAGAGCCTGCTTCGCAGGCATCGAGGACCGGCTCCTGCCGGAGAAGCGGCTCCGCCCGCCGCTAGCGGCGGATAAGGCACCACGCAGGGTGCCAGAACCTGCGCCTTTAGCAGGCCCGGCATCGGGTGCGCAGCCCCAGGCCCCGAAGCCCTCCAAGGGCAAAGGCGAGGGCAAGAGGACCAAGGCGGCTCCTCAAACCCTCACCATCAGCTCGGAGGGAGGGTCTGGGTCGGCTGCCACTCCAGCGGCAGCCCCCCAGAGCTCGCAGGAGGAAGACGCCCTTCTTCCCTCCACCACCCCGTCCAACCAGTCGTGGACAGAAGTGGTCAGGAGGGGAAAAGGGAAGGGAGGGCAAAAGTCGGCCCCCAAGCCCGCCGCGACTGCACCGGCAGTCAAAAGGGCTCCAGCTGGCGGGAGGAAGTTAGTTCCTCCCAAGACCGCGGCCGTCGTGGTGACCATCACCCCGGAGGCCGCGGAGCGGGGCGAGACGTACGAGTCCGTCCTAAGACGGGCTCGTACCAATGCTGATCCCTCCCAGCTGGGGATCAGCAAAATAACGTGCCGCCGAACCCTAACCGGAGCTCGAATTTTCGAGTTCTCGGGGGAACAGCGCGGCACAAACGCGGACCTCTTCGCAACGAAGTTGCAAGAGGTCATCGCCGACGCGGCAACGGTCGTCAGGCCCGTCAAGACCGCAGCCTTGGAGGTGGCCGATCTGGACGATTCGGCCACCAAAGAGGATGTGGTGGCGGCCGTCGCGGCGGCTGGAGGCTGCGACTCTGGCGCGGTGAAGGCTGGAGCCATCAGGCTCGGCCGCCGCGGCATGGGTATCGTCCGCGTCGAGTGCCCAGTCGCCGCGGCTGGGGCCGCCCTTGCTGCGACCAAGGGACGGCTGCTTGTGGGGCTCAGCTCGGCTGTGGTCCGGGCACTTGAAGACCAGCCCTTGCGCTGCTTCAAGTGCTTCTCCTTCGGCCACACCCGAGCCACGTGTCCCTCCAAGGCCGACTGGGGAGACACGTGCTACCAGTGCGGGCAAGAGGGGCACAAGAGTGCCACTTGCCGCGCCACCACGCCACACTGCACGGCGTGTGCCGCCAGTGGCCGCCCCGCGGGCCACAGGATGACGGGCAGGAGCTGTAAGCCCCCCGTCAAGAAGGGCATAGTGCCGGCGCAGGTTCGACCTGTCGCCACCACCGCCGCCGCCGTCGTCGCCGCCGCTGCAGCTCCAGCGGCGGTAGCTGAGGAGGAGGGTGCCATGTCGGAATAATGCAGGATTCCGACTACCGCATCCTCCAGGCGAACACCAACCACTGCAGAGCGGCCCAGGACCTGGTAGTGCAGGTCATGGCCGAGTGGTTGGTGAACGTAGCGGTGGTCGCCGAGCCCTACTCGATCCCCAGCAGCTGGCTGGGTGACGAGGACGACTCGGTGGCACTAGCGGCGCGGTCTTCCACAGACTCCCCTCCCCTCTCGCTATTAGAGAGGGGACCGGGATACGTGGCCGCCGCGTGGGGAGAGGTAGCCCTCGTGGGGGTATATTTCTCCCCAAACCGCCCTCTCCAGGACTTTGAGAATTATCTCGGAGTCCTGGCCGCCGTGGTCGGCAGGGCGGCGCCGCGTCAGGTCTCCGTGCTGGGAGACCTGAATGCCAAGTCGGTGACCTGGGGCAACCGGGCCACCGACGCTCGCGGGCGGGCGGTGGAGATGTGGGCAGCCTCCTCTGGACTCTCCCTCTTGAACAGAGGAAGCGTCCAGACATGCGTGCGGCGTCAGGGTGGCTCAGTAGTGGACGTCACTTTCGCCACCCCTGGGTTAGCCGCGCGCGTGCTGAACTGGCGGGTGGACCTGGTGGAGACTATGTCGGACCACCGCTACGTGCGGTTCGACATCTCCGCCAGTGGCCCCGGAGCGGTGCAGCCCCTCTCGGGGCGATCACCGTTTCCGCGGTGGGCTTTCACCCGCCTGGACAGGGAGGCAGCGGCGGAGGCGGCGTTCATCCAGGACTGGCTGTCGCCGCCTACCACCGGCCTGGATGTGGACACCATAGCGGGCCAGCTGAGGGAGTCTCTGACCGAGGTGTGCAACTCCAGCATGCCCCGGTCACGCCGCCCGGCTCCCCGCCGCGCCGTCTATTGGTGGTCGGAGGAGCTGGCGGGGCTCAGAACCGCCTGCGTGGCGGCCAAGAGGGCCTACACGCGGAGTCGGCGGCGGCGTCGACGCAACCGGCCCGACGAGGACCGCCTCTACGAGGTGTACGTGGAGGCAAAAATGGGACTCGATCGGGCCATCGCCGCCGCTAAAGACTCGGCGAGAGCCGAGCTGCTGGAGGGTCTCGACAACGACCCATACGGGAGACCGTATAAGGCGGCACGCAACAAATTGCGCCCCTTTGGTCCCCCGGTTGTCGAGACCCTGGAGCCCACATTTCTGGATGGGGTGGTTCAGTCCCTGTTTCCGTGCAGGGACAACTTCACCCCGCCAGTGATGTGTGGAGCCCCGCTGCTGGAGGATGAGGAGGAAGAGGAGGCTCCCTCTCCTGTCACGGAGTCGGAACTTGGCGCGGCGATTGTGCATATCCGCGCCAAGAAGACGGCTCCGGGCCCCGACGGTGTCCCGGCGAGGGTGGTGGCAATTGCCGCCACCCAAATGGAGGAGCGGTTTCGGGACCTCTTCAGCGCATGCCTTGCGTCTGGGAGGTTCCCGAAACCGTGGAAGGAGGGGCAGCTGTGCCTCCTTCGCAAGGAGGGTCGCCCAGCAGACTCCCCCTCGGCATACCGACCCATCGTCCTGCTCGATGAGGTCGGCAAAATGTTCGAGGGGATAATCGCTGCCCGCCTAAAGGGCCATATGCGGCGTATCGGGCCGGACTTGTCGGACGCTCAGTTCGGTTTTCGGGCTGAGCGTTCGACGGTGGACGCGCTGGCCTGCCTCAAGAGGCAGGTGAAGGAGGCGGTGGAGGTGGGGGACGGATTGTTGGCGGTGTCATTCGACATTGCCAACGCCTTCAACTCTGTTCCCCACAGCACCATCCTAGAGGCGCTCCGATTCCACGGGGTGCCTCAATATATGCGGCGTTTACTGGCCAGCTACCTGGAGGATCGGGCGATCGTCCTCGTGAACAGGGCTGGCCAAGTCCGGCGGTACGCAGTCGAGGCCGGCGTTCCACAGGGGTCAGTCCTGGGACCTCTCCTCTGGAACGTCGGCTACGACTGGCTCTTGCGGGGAACTCTCCTCCGAGGTACGAGTGTCGTCTGCTACGCGGATGACACTCTCCTCACCGCCCGGGGGGAGAGTTTCAGGGAGGCGGCCAACTTGGCCTCGGCGGGCGGATCCTTGGTCGCAGGGAGGATCCGCCGCCTAGGATTGACGGTGGCGCTGCACAAGACCGAGGCTGTGTTCTTCCACGGGCCTCGGCAGCGCCAACCACCAGACGCCCACATATTTGTGGAGGGCGTCCGAATCGAGGTGAAGGCCCAGATGAAATATCTGGGCCTTGTACTCGACAGCAGGTGGCGTTTCGGCCCGCATTTTAGCGGGCTGTCGACGCGCCTGCTGAAGACTGCGGGCGCCCTCTCGTGGCTGCTCCCCAATTTGGGGGGGCCCAGCGCGCGATGCCGGCAACTCTACGCCGGCATCTTGAGGAGTATGGCCCTCTACGGGGCCCCAATCTGGGAGGACTCCCTCCAAAGGCGGGAGAACGCCGCGGCCTTGCGGGCCCCCCAAAGGGCCATAGCTCAGCGGGTGTCGCGGGCCTACCGCACGGTGGGCTTCGCGGCAGCGTGTGCTCTGGCTGGCACCCCTCCTTGGGAACTCGAGGCGTGGGTGCTCGCCAGAGTATACGAATGGACGGCGGGGCGGAGGGCGAGAGGAGAACGCCCCGCCCCGGAAGAGCGGGAGGCCGTCCGGCGGGAGGCGAGGGACGCCATCGTCGTCCATTGGACGAGGGACCTCGCCACCGCAGCCTTCGGCCGCCAAACCCTCGACGCGATCGGGCCGGTCCTGCCAGACTGGCTCGATCGGTCGCATGGGTTCCTCTCGTTCCGTCTGGTGCAGGTGCTGTCCGGACACGGTTGTTTCGGATCGTACCTGCACCGAATCGGACGGGAGGAGACACCGTCGTGCCACGACTGCGGTGCGGCGGAGGACGCGGCGCAGCACACCCTCGCGGTGTGCCCGTCGTGGTCCGAGCCGCGCCGCAGTCTCACTGCGGTGATCGGACCGGACCTCTCACTCCCCGGTTTGGTCAACGCCATGCTGGGCGATGAGAGGTCCTGGGCGGCAGTGGCCTCCTTCTGCGAACACGTCATGTCCCAGAAGGAGGCGGCGGAGCGCGCGCGGGAGGACGATCCTCACGCGGCGGCGCTCCGAAGACGGAGGAGGGGTCGGAGAAGACGTCAGTATGACGGCCATCAGCGACTCCTCCCCGGTGGAGGCCAGCAGGCAACGGGTGCGGGGGCACCCTTGCCTGTATTGCACGGGCCTCCACCAGTGTCGGACGGGAATGGCCAGGTGTTCCCGGCCATTCCCGTAGCCCCCCAGATTGGGGGGCATGCGGGGCCCGCCAGCTAGGCGGGCATACGCCGGGAGGGCTGTGGAAGCAGAGGCTGAGCCAATTTCCCATAGCCCTCCCATCACGGCGTCGCGGGAACACCGCTGAGTTTTAGTGGGTATACTGCCACTCTGGCAGGGAGTCCCACATACTCTGTCTCGTCCCCCGACGAGCGGAGATGCGTAATGTCATTTCTCAGCGACAAAAAAAAAAAAAAAAAAAAAAAAAAGGTTAGGTTAGGTTAGGTTAGGTTAGGTTAGGTTAGGTTAGGTTAGGTTAGGTTAGGTTAGGTTAGGTTAGGTTAGGTTAGGTTAGGTTAGGTTAGGTTAGGTTAGGTTAGGTTAGGTTAGGTTAGGTTAGGTTAGGTTAGGTTAGGTTAGGTTAGGTTAGGTTAGGTTAGGTTAGGTTAGGTTAGGTTAGGTTTTTTTTTTTTTTTTTTTTTTTTTTTTTTTTTTTTTTTTTGCTTTTCCCCGTTCATGGGAACAACGGGATCTTATTATTCTAGGTTTCTCATTCATTCCGGTTCTCTCATTTATTCCTCTCGCACTTTTATGCCTCATACTTTGTCTTTCTTTTATCCATCCTTTTCATTCTTAGCCGGGTGGGACTCCCGCTATTCTATCTACTTTTTAATTTATCTTTATCTCAGGGGGGGAATTAACTTTACACCTTGATTTAATAATAACATAAATGTGATCATTTCACCTCCTTTCTGAGTTCAAGCTACTTAAACATATTATTCTTATTTTGCTACATTTCTAATTTTACTTTTATATAATAACAAATTGTTCAATAACTTTCCTTATTTCTATCATTTAATTAAACATAATATGTGTTCTTATTTTACTACTTTCCTTATTTATTTATCTATTACTTATTTATTTAATACTTAATTTTATTATAACAACTTATTCTATTTTTAAACAAATTCAAGACTTATACTTATACTTCCTTATCCTTTTATTTCTGATACTGTGTATTTATATGTTAGGGTTTAGGTTTAGGGTTCAGGGTTATGACGTTTAGGACAGGGTTGGACCTGTTTAAATATCTATAGTTTATTGTTTGTCTTCGTTTTATTTCGGCAATACTATATATATACATACTCAGATTATACATTTTATTGCCATTTCTTGAACTGGGGTTTTTTGTTTCTTTGACATTTTGGGTTATGTAGGGTGTGGTAAATGTGATCATTTCACCTTAACTATAGGTTTTAGCTAGTTATACATATTATTCTTATTTTGGTACATTTCTATTTATACTTTTACATAATAGCAAATTATTCTTATATAACTTTCCTTATTTCTATTATATATCTAAACATATGTGTTCTTATTTTGCTACTTTATTTATCTATTTATCACTTATTATATTCTTAAACAAATCCAAGACTTATACTTATGCTTCACTTATCCTTTTATTTTCTGAATCTATGTATTTATATTTTTATATGCTAGGGTTTACTACACTCCGTAGGTAGACCAGGTACTTATTTTTAATTGTCTAGGGTTTAGGTTTGGGGTTCAGGGTTTAAACGTTTGGGACAGGGATTGGACCTATTTAATTATCTGTAATTTATGGTTTTCCTCTTTTTATTTTCGGCAATACTATATTTATATATACTCAGATTATACATATTTATTGCCATTTCTTGAGCTTGGTTTTGCGTTTCTTTACATTTTTGGGTTGTGTAGGGTATGTGTTTGATGTCCCGTGTGTGTTTGGTGTCCCGTGTGTGTTGATATATACATATATATTTAAAATACATACACTTATATATCCAGGGAGCAGCTGTTTAGGCGTATGCCGTCGTCGTCCGAGCCAGGTAGTCCCATTTCTTGCGGACCGGGCACTCCACGCTAAATGCGTTGTGGTCGGTCCTCTGGAACTTCGAGTGCAGGCAATTGCAGCACTGCGGTTCCTTCCCCGCGACAAAGTCCACGCACTGCTCACGCAGATGCGGTCCTCCGCAGTGACTGCACCTGTCCACACTCTCGGTGCAAAATTTCCGGCCATGTCCAAATGCTAAGCATTTTGTACATTGGATGAGCGGTGACTGATCCTCCACTCTGACCCTTTGCAGGTCAAGGTAAAGAGCCCCAGCCTCCGTCATCCTCTGCCATACCTTGGGTCTGACTTGGACGACCACGTGCGCCGACTTGGGATTTCTAGTCCTTTTCTTATATTTTATCGTCATTTCCATTTCTTCCTGGTCTAAGCCCCTGAAAATGTCATCGTTCTGGGAGTAGATTGCCTTTACTGTTTCCTCATCGTCGCTATCCAAAAAGACGTCCTTTAGGACAACGAGCGGGTTTTTATTCTTCATTGGCTCTGCTCTTAGTCCCTCACCTCTGCTGTCAATCCGGTCTTTAACTCTTCTGAGCTCCGCCTCTGAGTCACATCCTAGTATGACCGTCTGGTTTTTGGCCTTTCGGACTTTGTTTATTTTTAGTCCAGTTCCCCTGGCGTCGACCGCCTTCTTCACCCGGGCGAGCACCTCGTCAGCAGTCTCCTGGCTACCTTCCAAGGTGACCGCCATCGAGTGAAGCGCCGGTCGACGTCCTGGTTTGGCTGCTGTGACTTTGGCGTAGGTCTGCGAGTCGGTCTTTGGCTCGCATACGACCTCCCTTATGACCTCCTCTATTCTCTCCGACCTGGCGGCGACGACGCTGGCAACGTTACCGATTCCGTCCTCGAGGTCAGCCGCGGCGTGAGCCACGATCCTCACTCCTTCTTTTGTGTGGTTTATGGCCTCGTGCGCTGCGTCGATCTTGTTGCTGACCTCGCCAATTTTATCGATAACCTTGTCGACGACGTCGGCACCACTATCGGAGTAGTTTTCATTCAGGTCGTGAAATCCTTTTTCGATTTTATTTTCGAGGTCGTTGAGCTGCATCCTTAAAATAGTCTCCATGTCTTCCAGCCTTTCCAGAATATTCCCCGGCAATTGGAATGATGTGGACGTGGTGTCAGATTTTTCGGGCAGGGCTGTTTTTGGCACCGTCTCCAGGTTCTTTAATCGCCCGCTTAATTCGAACAGGATCCGTAGACACCTATCCGACTGTGTCTCCAGGAAGGTCTTTATGTCCTTCCTCATCTGAGGGTAATCTTTGACTCTAGCTGGTATGTCCTCAAAGGTCTTCATGACCTCCTGGAGAAGCTTGTCGTTGGACGATGTGGCGTAGATGTCAGTTTGTCTTTTATACGACTCCATTAAGTCTATAGACCTTCTCTTCCGTTCGGGTCTCCGGATGAAAGTCTTGGCGGCGTCCGGCGCCTGTCCAGGCGGGCCCGCGGGGCTGAGAGTAGGTGACGTAGACTCTTGCGGTCCGCTGGCGCTGGCTCCTGGCCCTCTGCTTATTGGGGTGCGAATTCCGGAAATCATTTTATAATTCTAGTGTGGTTTGTGTGTATAGGGCACAGCGAATGAACGGGGAAAGTTGTCAATAAAAATATAAAATAATGATAGTGTAAGTGGTGTAAGTTGTGACCCTGTATAGGGGGGTGAGTGTTTGTTGTATATTTTATGTCTCTGTCCTGTAAATGGGGAGTCAGAATCAAGCACTACTAATCCGTGGTCCAAATTTTTCTAACCCCCGTAGTTGCCGGTTTATTGGTAAAACTGTAAGTAAGGGTAAGGGGAGGGTCCAATAGGGGGGGGGAGGGTACCTCTTGTGCGACTTTAACCGTGGTGTCTTCGACACCACAAAGGCTGATTTTGAGGTCAGATCGGCTCTATGTCCTCTCGTTCCCGAGTTATAGCCCGTTAAAGGATGGGAGAGGGGAGAGTTCTGGGAAAGTGAAGAATAAGGGTGGGGGAGGGTACCTCTTGTGCGACTTTAACCGTGGTGTCTTCGACACCACAAAGGCTGATTTTGAGGTCGGATCGGCTCTATGTCCTCTCCTTCCCGAGATATGGCCCGTTAAAGGATGGGAGAGGGGAAAGTTCTGGGAAAGTGGAAAAAAGGGTGGGGGTGGGTACCTCTTATGCGATTTTAGCCGTGGTGTCTTCGACACCACAAAGGCTGAAATCGTGGTCGAAAATTGCCTATCTACTCTAGTTTCAGAGATATCCGCTTTTTAGGATTTTGCCGTACCGTACCGCGCCGCGTCGTGTCGTAGGCGTTGACGGGTAGATCTTCCAGTTGACCTAGCTGGGTCTACCCTGCTCCGATCTTGGCGTGATTGGGCTCGTTTTTTTTTTTTTGGTCTTGTTGAGCTCCTTGTAGGTAGGTCAGTTTCAGGGTGGTAAACGTGGGGGGGGGGGGGGGTTAAGGGAGGGGGAGGGCTATTGATAATGTCGGAGAAAATGTGGGGTTTGATTCTGTGGCTGAGGGCCTCTTGTTTGAGCGGGAGGGGGTTGAGGGGGGGTGGGGGGGGGTTGCGGGGGGGCTATTAATTGTGTCGCAAAAATGTGGGGTTAGATTCCGTAGCTGAGGGCCTCTTGTTTGTTACAAGTTTGAGGGTAGATAGAATGATATTTTGGAGGGGCGGAGGGGGGGTTTATCCCGGGAGCTTGTGATTTCACGATATGGCTTAGGGCCGCTTGTTGGTTTGTTTTTAGGAGATTTGGATAATGGGGTGTTTTAGAAAAAGCGGGGGGGGGGGGGGGGGGGGGGCTTATCCCGGAAGTGTAAAAGTGGGTAAGATTGTATGGCTGAGGGCCCTGTAATGTTTTAGTAATGTAATAATAGTAGTTTTTTGCTGAAATTTTCCAAGTGGTATGGTAAGGGTGACTTTGCCCTAGAGGGTTGAAATTTTATCTAAATGATGCGGGTGGTCCAGTATGGTTGGGTATCCAACCAGGGGGGGGGGTTAGGGGGGGGGCTTCGAAAAAGTGGTTATTTTTCAGCCAGGACTTACCGTTTCAGAGTTACAGGCCTTTTTCAGTTTTAGTGTTGTTGGTAAACTGGTTTTCCTAATTAGATAATTACTTTTCACAAAAGTTACTGTCATTAAAATTATTTGGATTGTGTATTCCTGTAGGGGAGTGCACAAGCAACAATAGGCGGTCCCTAAAAATGGGGCGCCTTCTATAAGTTGAGGACTACTGAATTCTGAAATTTAACTTTTATTACCAACAACTGCAAATGCCTTTTTTGGCTCTTGCGAATTGATTCGCTTCTGGCACTATATCTCTGAAACGGGATGCTCCTGGAGTCTAGTTTTTAATCCTATACTTAATCTATGAGCTAACCTATATACTTAAATACTAGCGTCTGTTCCACAGCTGGTCTTCACTGCTCCAGCGACGTCCAAAATCTTCCCGGGGGTGCCGGTTCCAGGGGGTGGTGTTGTACGGTCAGCGACCTATATCGGGTTGTAGGGCCGATGCTTCTCCAACTGCTGGCACCGGTGAGGTTCCCGTAGCTGGTCCCGTCGCAGAGATATTCCCCTGGGAAGGTAAAAATTTGACCCTGGCGAGCTGGTGGAAAAATGTCCAGGGTACCCGTCCTTAAGATCGCTTCTCGTGAGAGAACCGATTTGCTGGAATTTTTACGATCCGACGCTCCGTTCCAGGGTTATGACCCCGACAAACTTATGTGGTAATGGCGTTTTGGGTAGACGTTTGGAATAAATTCTTCCAAAATTGTAGTTTACGTCTGATCTTGCCGCGCTCTTCAGATTCCGGAAGATGGTGAGGTTCCGTTTCTGGTCTGTCAGGCTCCCTATTTTTTCCCTGACTTGCTTTTCCTTGGCAGGTGGTCAAAAATTTGGGGGTGGAACCACTTTCTGCAAATAGGTGTTTCTGACCGGAAGCAGGTGGTGAAAAATATATTTTCCAACAGATTTGTTTTATATTTGGTCTGGGACCCCTTGTCAAATTTTTCCGGATTTTTTGGGTTTATATTAAACGGTAATTATATTAATATGTGGTTAATTATGATTACATAACTTATTAAAACGGGTCCAAAAAATTCTGAAATTTTTCACTTTTGTTCTTTAAACTATGCACTGTATTTTAACGTCCAAAAAATAATATGTTAACGCTTTAGATTTTAAGATAATAAGGGTTGAAATTTTGAAAAGTTTTTGTAATATGTAAAATCTTATATCTTCCAGAAGGGTAGTCCGATTTCGTCGATCGAGGTGTCAGATGAAAGGGTATGGCTTCTCACGCCTATCCCCGTTTCTGGTTTTCCTCTCCGACTGCTGGAAAATAACCTCGTGGCCACGTGGATTTTCGAGTTTGTCCTGTATCTCGGCGAGTTCCTGGGGGAAAAATCCCAAACTCAGCCAGGATGTAGAGCTGGTCCAGTTGCTTCGAAGAGTAACCCGAAAAAACAGGGTCAACGATCGTAATCTCGCAGCGTTTCACTTTTTGTGATTTTTCAGTCACTTTTGAGGTTAATTTTTGCGGTTTTTTGGCTGTATCTTCGCCAAATTTTAACCGATTTTAAAACTTTTTTCACTCACAGTTATAACTTATTAGCGCGCAACTTTTTGCAAAAACACAGATATTTTCGTACACTTTGGCTATTTTTCCCGATTTTTCGAGCGCGGAGTGGCTTAAAAACGATCTGCTCGCGGCGAGGGGTGCCGCGCGACTGGGTTAGGTTAGGTTAGGTTAGGTTAGGTTAGGTTAGGTTAGGTTAGGTTAGGTTAGGTTAGGTTAGGTTAGGTTAGGTTAGGTTAGGTTAGGTTAGGTTAGGTTAGGTTAGGTTAGGTTAGGTTAGGTTAGGTTAGGTTAGGTTAGGTTAGGTTAGGTTAGGTTAGGTTAGGTTAGGTTAGGTTAGGTTAGGTTAGGTTAGGTTAGGTTAGGTTAGGTTAGGTTAGGTTAGGTTAGGTTAGGTTAGGTTAGGTTAGGTTAGGTTAGGTTAGGTTAGGTTAGGTTAGGTTAGGTTAGGTTAGGTTAGGTTAGGTTAGGTTAGGTTAGGTTAGGTTAGGTTAGGTTAGGTTAGGTTAGGTTAGGTTAGGTTAGGTTAGGTTAGGTTAGGTTAGGTTAGGTTAGGTTAGGTTAGGTTAGGTTAGGTTAGGTTAGGTTAGGTTAGGTTAGGTTAGGTTAGGTTAGGTTAGGTTAGGTTAGGTTAGGTTAGGTTAGGTTAGGTTAGGTTAGGTTAGGTTAGGTTAGGTTAGGTTAGGTTAGGTTAGGTTAGGTTAGGTTAGGTTAGGTTAGGTTAGGTTAGGTTAGGTTAGGTTAGGTTAGGTTAGGTTAGGTTAGGTTAGGTTAGGTTAGGTTAGGTTAGGTTAGGTTAGGTTAGGTTAGGTTAGGTTAGGTTAGGTTAGGTTAGGTTAGGTTAGGTTAGGTTAGGTTAGGTTAGGTTAGGTTAGGTTAGGTTAGGTTAGGTTAGGTTAGGTTAGGTTAGGTTAGGTTAGGTTAGGTTAGGTTAGGTTAGGTTAGGTTAGGTTAGGTTAGGTTAGGTTAGGTTAGGTTAGGTTAGGTTAGGTTAGGTTAGGTTAGGTTAGGTTAGGTTAGGTTAGGTTAGGTTAGGTTAGGTTAGGTTAGGTTAGGTTAGGTTAGGTTAGGTTAGGTTAGGTTAGGTTAGGTTAGGTTAGGTTAGGTTAGGTTAGGTTAGGTTAGGTTAGGTTAGGTTAGGTTAGGTTAGGTTAGGTTAGGTTAGGTTAGGTTAGGTTAGGTTAGGTTAGGTTAGGTTAGGTTAGGTTAGGTTAGGTTAGGTTAGGTTAGGTTAGGTTAGGTTAGGTTAGGTTAGGTTAGGTTAGGTTAGGTTAGGTTAGGTTAGGTTAGGTTAGGTTAGGTTAGGTTAGGTTAGGTTAGGTTAGGTTAGGTTAGGTTAGGTTAGGTTAGGTTAGGTTAGGTTAGGTTAGGTTAGGTTAGGTTAGGTTAGGTTAGGTTAGGTTAGGTTAGGTTAGGTTAGGTTAGGTTAGGTTAGGTTAGGTTAGGTTAGGTTAGGTTAGGTTAGGTTAGGTTAGGTTAGGTTAGGTTAGGTTAGGTTAGGTTAGGTTAGGTTAGGTTAGGTTAGGTTAGGTTAGGTTAGGTTAGGTTAGGTTAGGTTAGGTTAGGTTAGGTTAGGTTAGGTTAGGTTAGGTTAGGTTAGGTTAGGTTAGGTTAGGTTAGGTTAGGTTAGGTTAGGTTAGGTTAGGTTAGGTTAGGTTAGGTTAGGTTAGGTTAGGTTAGGTTAGGTTAGGTTAGGTTAGGTTAGGTTAGGTTAGGTTAGGTTAGGTTAGGTTAGGTTAGGTTAGGTTAGGTTAGGTTAGGTTAGGTTAGGTTAGGTTAGGTTAGGTTAGGTTAGGTTAGGTTAGGTTAGGTTAGGTTAGGTTAGGTTAGGTTAGGTTAGGTTAGGTTAGGTTAGGTTAGGTTAGGTTAGGTTAGGTTAGGTTAGGTTAGGTTAGGTTAGGTTAGGTTAGGTTAGGTTAGGTTAGGTTAGGTTAGGTTAGGTTAGGTTAGGTTAGGTTAGGTTAGGTTAGGTTAGGTTAGGTTAGGTTAGGTTAGGTTAGGTTAGGTTAGGTTAGGTTAGGTTAGGTTAGGTTAGGTTAGGTTAGGTTAGGTTAGGTTAGGTTAGGTTAGGTTAGGTTAGGTTAGGTTAGGTTAGGTTAGGTTAGGTTAGGTTAGGTTAGGTTAGGTTAGGTTAGGTTAGGTTAGGTTAGGTTAGGTTAGGTTAGGTTAGGTTAGGTTAGGTTAGGTTAGGTTAGGTTAGGTTAGGTTAGGTTAGGTTAGGTTAGGTTAGGTTAGGTTAGGTTAGGTTAGGTTAGGTTAGGTTAGGTTAGGTTAGGTTAGGTTAGGTTAGGTTAGGTTAGGTTAGGTTAGGTTAGGTTAGGTTAGGTTAGGTTAGGTTAGGTTAGGTTAGGTTAGGTTAGGTTAGGTTAGGTTAGGTTAGGTTAGGTTAGGTTAGGTTAGGTTAGGTTAGGTTAGGTTAGGTTAGGTTAGGTTAGGTTAGGTTAGGTTAGGTTAGGTTAGGTTAGGTTAGGTTAGGTTAGGTTAGGTTAGGTTAGGTTAGGTTAGGTTAGGTTAGGTTAGGTTAGGTTAGGTTAGGTTAGGTTAGGTTAGGTTAGGTTAGGTTAGGTTAGGTTAGGTTAGGTTAGGTTAGGTTAGGTTAGGTTAGGTTAGGTTAGGTTAGGTTAGGTTAGGTTAGGTTAGGTTAGGTTAGGTTAGGTTAGGTTAGGTTAGGTTAGGTTAGGTTAGGTTAGGTTAGGTTAGGTTAGGTTAGGTTAGGTTAGGTTAGGTTAGGTTAGGTTAGGTTAGGTTAGGTTAGGTTAGGTTAGGTTAGGTTAGGTTAGGTTAGGTTAGGTTAGGTTAGGTTAGGTTAGGTTAGGTTAGGTTAGGTTAGGTTAGGTTAGGTTAGGTTAGGTTAGGTTAGGTTAGGTTAGGTTAGGTTAGGTTAGGTTAGGTTAGGTTAGGTTAGGTTAGGTTAGGTTAGGTTAGGTTAGGTTAGGTTAGGTTAGGTTAGGTTAGGTTAGGTTAGGTTAGGTTAGGTTAGGTTAGGTTAGGTTAGGTTAGGTTAGGTTAGGTTAGGTTAGGTTAGGTTAGGTTAGGTTAGGTTAGGTTAGGTTAGGTTAGGTTAGGTTAGGTTAGGTTAGGTTAGGTTAGGTTAGGTTAGGTTAGGTTAGGTTAGGTTAGGTTAGGTTAGGTTAGGTTAGGTTAGGTTAGGTTAGGTTAGGTTAGGTTAGGTTAGGTTAGGTTAGGTTAGGTTAGGTTAGGTTAGGTTAGGTTAGGTTAGGTTAGGTTAGGTTAGGTTAGGTTAGGTTAGGTTAGGTTAGGTTAGGTTAGGTTAGGTTAGGTTAGGTTAGGTTAGGTTAGGTTAGGTTAGGTTAGGTTAGGTTAGGTTAGGTTAGGTTAGGTTAGGTTAGGTTAGGTTAGGTTAGGTTAGGTTAGGTTAGGTTAGGTTAGGTTAGGTTAGGTTAGGTTAGGTTAGGTTAGGTTAGGTTAGGTTAGGTTAGGTTAGGTTAGGTTAGGTTAGGTTAGGTTAGGTTAGGTTAGGTTAGGTTAGGTTAGGTTAGGTTAGGTTAGGTTAGGTTAGGTTAGGTTAGGTTAGGTTAGGTTAGGTTAGGTTAGGTTAGGTTAGGTTAGGTTAGGTTAGGTTAGGTTAGGTTAGGTTAGGTTAGGTTAGGTTAGGTTAGGTTAGGTTAGGTTAGGTTAGGTTAGGTTAGGTTAGGTTAGGTTAGGTTAGGTTAGGTTAGGTTAGGTTAGGTTAGGTTAGGTTAGGTTAGGTTAGGTTAGGTTAGGTTAGGTTAGGTTAGGTTAGGTTAGGTTAGGTTAGGTTAGGTTAGGTTAGGTTAGGTTAGGTTAGGTTAGGTTAGGTTAGGTTAGGTTAGGTTAGGTTAGGTTAGGTTAGGTTAGGTTAGGTTAGGTTAGGTTAGGTTAGGTTAGGTTAGGTTAGGTTAGGTTAGGTTAGGTTAGGTTAGGTTAGGTTAGGTTAGGTTAGGTTAGGTTAGGTTAGGTTAGGTTAGGTTAGGTTAGGTTAGGTTAGGTTAGGTTAGGTTAGGTTAGGTTAGGTTAGGTTAGGTTAGGTTAGGTTAGGTTAGGTTAGGTTAGGTTAGGTTAGGTTAGGTTAGGTTAGGTTAGGTTAGGTTAGGTTAGGTTAGGTTAGGTTAGGTTAGGTTAGGTTAGGTTAGGTTAGGTTAGGTTAGGTTAGGTTAGGTTAGGTTAGGTTAGGTTAGGTTAGGTTAGGTTAGGTTAGGTTAGGTTAGGTTAGGTTAGGTTAGGTTAGGTTAGGTTAGGTTAGGTTAGGTTAGGTTAGGTTAGGTTAGGTTAGGTTAGGTTAGGTTAGGTTAGGTTAGGTTAGGTTAGGTTAGGTTAGGTTAGGTTAGGTTAGGTTAGGTTAGGTTAGGTTAGGTTAGGTTAGGTTAGGTTAGGTTAGGTTAGGTTAGGTTAGGTTAGGTTAGGTTAGGTTAGGTTAGGTTAGGTTAGGTTAGGTTAGGTTAGGTTAGGTTAGGTTAGGTTAGGTTAGGTTAGGTTAGGTTAGGTTAGGTTAGGTTAGGTTAGGTTAGGTTAGGTTAGGTTAGGTTAGGTTAGGTTAGGTTAGGTTAGGTTAGGTTAGGTTAGGTTAGGTTAGGTTAGGTTAGGTTAGGTTAGGTTAGGTTAGGTTAGGTTAGGTTAGGTTAGGTTAGGTTAGGTTAGGTTAGGTTAGGTTAGGTTAGGTTAGGTTAGGTTAGGTTAGGTTAGGTTAGGTTAGGTTAGGTTAGGTTAGGTTAGGTTAGGTTAGGTTAGGTTAGGTTAGGTTAGGTTAGGTTAGGTTAGGTTAGGTTAGGTTAGGTTAGGTTAGGTTAGGTTAGGTTAGGTTAGGTTAGGTTAGGTTAGGTTAGGTTAGGTTAGGTTAGGTTAGGTTAGGTTAGGTTAGGTTAGGTTAGGTTAGGTTAGGTTAGGTTAGGTTAGGTTAGGTTAGGTTAGGTTAGGTTAGGTTAGGTTAGGTTAGGTTAGGTTAGGTTAGGTTAGGTTAGGTTAGGTTAGGTTAGGTTAGGTTAGGTTAGGTTAGGTTAGGTTAGGTTAGGTTAGGTTAGGTTAGGTTAGGTTAGGTTAGGTTAGGTTAGGTTAGGTTAGGTTAGGTTAGGTTAGGTTAGGTTAGGTTAGGTTAGGTTAGGTTAGGTTAGGTTAGGTTAGGTTAGGTTAGGTTAGGTTAGGTTAGGTTAGGTTAGGTTAGGTTAGGTTAGGTTAGGTTAGGTTAGGTTAGGTTAGGTTAGGTTAGGTTAGGTTAGGTTAGGTTAGGTTAGGTTAGGTTAGGTTAGGTTAGGTTAGGTTAGGTTAGGTTAGGTTAGGTTAGGTTAGGTTAGGTTAGGTTAGGTTAGGTTAGGTTAGGTTAGGTTAGGTTAGGTTAGGTTAGGTTAGGTTAGGTTAGGTTAGGTTAGGTTAGGTTAGG
This sequence comes from Brachylomia viminalis, assembly GCA_937001585.2. NCBI lineage: Eukaryota > Metazoa > Arthropoda > Insecta > Lepidoptera > Noctuidae > Brachylomia > Brachylomia viminalis. Next base: position 12,066 of record OW443307.2, on the reverse strand, counting down.
TTAGGTTAGGTTAGGTTAGGTTAGGTTAGGTTAGGTTAGGTTAGGTTAGGTTAGGTTAGGTTAGGTTAGGTTAGGTTAGGTTAGGTTAGGTTAGGTTAGGTTAGGTTAGGTTAGGTTAGGTTAGGTTAGGTTAGGTTAGGTTAGGTTAGGTTAGGTTAGGTTAGGTTAGGTTAGGTTAGGTTAGGTTAGGTTAGGTTAGGTTAGGTTAGGTTAGGTTAGGTTAGGTTAGGTTAGGTTAGGTTAGGTTAGGTTAGGTTAGGTTAGGTTAGGTTAGGTTAGGTTAGGTTAGGTTAGGTTAGGTTAGGTTAGGTTAGGTTAGGTTAGGTTAGGTTAGGTTAGGTTAGGTTAGGTTAGGTTAGGTTAGGTTAGGTTAGGTTAGGTTAGGTTAGGTTAGGTTAGGTTAGGTTAGGTTAGGTTAGGTTAGGTTAGGTTAGGTTAGGTTAGGTTAGGTTAGGTTAGGTTAGGTTAGGTTAGGTTAGGTTAGGTTAGGTTAGGTTAGGTTAGGTTAGGTTAGGTTAGGTTAGGTTAGGTTAGGTTAGGTTAGGTTAGGTTAGGTTAGGTTAGGTTAGGTTAGGTTAGGTTAGGTTAGGTTAGGTTAGGTTAGGTTAGGTTAGGTTAGGTTAGGTTAGGTTAGGTTAGGTTAGGTTAGGTTAGGTTAGGTTAGGTTAGGTTAGGTTAGGTTAGGTTAGGTTAGGTTAGGTTAGGTTAGGTTAGGTTAGGTTAGGTTAGGTTAGGTTAGGTTAGGTTAGGTTAGGTTAGGTTAGGTTAGGTTAGGTTAGGTTAGGTTAGGTTAGGTTAGGTTAGGTTAGGTTAGGTTAGGTTAGGTTAGGTTAGGTTAGGTTAGGTTAGGTTAGGTTAGGTTAGGTTAGGTTAGGTTAGGTTAGGTTAGGTTAGGTTAGGTTAGGTTAGGTTAGGTTAGGTTAGGTTAGGTTAGGTTAGGTTAGGTTAGGTTAGGTTAGGTTAGGTTAGGTTAGGTTAGGTTAGGTTAGGTTAGGTTAGGTTAGGTTAGGTTAGGTTAGGTTAGGTTAGGTTAGGTTAGGTTAGGTTAGGTTAGGTTAGGTTAGGTTAGGTTAGGTTAGGTTAGGTTAGGTTAGGTTAGGTTAGGTTAGGTTAGGTTAGGTTAGGTTAGGTTAGGTTAGGTTAGGTTAGGTTAGGTTAGGTTAGGTTAGGTTAGGTTAGGTTAGGTTAGGTTAGGTTAGGTTAGGTTAGGTTAGGTTAGGTTAGGTTAGGTTAGGTTAGGTTAGGTTAGGTTAGGTTAGGTTAGGTTAGGTTAGGTTAGGTTAGGTTAGGTTAGGTTAGGTTAGGTTAGGTTAGGTTAGGTTAGGTTAGGTTAGGTTAGGTTAGGTTAGGTTAGGTTAGGTTAGGTTAGGTTAGGTTAGGTTAGGTTAGGTTAGGTTAGGTTAGGTTAGGTTAGGTTAGGTTAGGTTAGGTTAGGTTAGGTTAGGTTAGGTTAGGTTAGGTTAGGTTAGGTTAGGTTAGGTTAGGTTAGGTTAGGTTAGGTTAGGTTAGGTTAGGTTAGGTTAGGTTAGGTTAGGTTAGGTTAGGTTAGGTTAGGTTAGGTTAGGTTAGGTTAGGTTAGGTTAGGTTAGGTTAGGTTAGGTTAGGTTAGGTTAGGTTAGGTTAGGTTAGGTTAGGTTAGGTTAGGTTAGGTTAGGTTAGGTTAGGTTAGGTTAGGTTAGGTTAGGTTAGGTTAGGTTAGGTTAGGTTAGGTTAGGTTAGGTTAGGTTAGGTTAGGTTAGGTTAGGTTAGGTTAGGTTAGGTTAGGTTAGGTTAGGTTAGGTTAGGTTAGGTTAGGTTAGGTTAGGTTAGGTTAGGTTAGGTTAGGTTAGGTTAGGTTAGGTTAGGTTAGGTTAGGTTAGGTTAGGTTAGGTTAGGTTAGGTTAGGTTAGGTTAGGTTAGGTTAGGTTAGGTTAGGTTAGGTTAGGTTAGGTTAGGTTAGGTTAGGTTAGGTTAGGTTAGGTTAGGTTAGGTTAGGTTAGGTTAGGTTAGGTTAGGTTAGGTTAGGTTAGGTTAGGTTAGGTTAGGTTAGGTTAGGTTAGGTTAGGTTAGGTTAGGTTAGGTTAGGTTAGGTTAGGTTAGGTTAGGTTAGGTTAGGTTAGGTTAGGTTAGGTTAGGTTAGGTTAGGTTAGGTTAGGTTAGGTTAGGTTAGGTTAGGTTAGGTTAGGTTAGGTTAGGTTAGGTTAGGTTAGGTTAGGTTAGGTTAGGTTAGGTTAGGTTAGGTTAGGTTAGGTTAGGTTAGGTTAGGTTAGGTTAGGTTAGGTTAGGTTAGGTTAGGTTAGGTTAGGTTAGGTTAGGTTAGGTTAGGTTAGGTTAGGTTAGGTTAGGTTAGGTTAGGTTAGGTTAGGTTAGGTTAGGTTAGGTTAGGTTAGGTTAGGTTAGGTTAGGTTAGGTTAGGTTAGGTTAGGTTAGGTTAGGTTAGGTTAGGTTAGGTTAGGTTAGGTTAGGTTAGGTTAGGTTAGGTTAGGTTAGGTTAGGTTAGGTTAGGTTAGGTTAGGTTAGGTTAGGTTAGGTTAGGTTAGGTTAGGTTAGGTTAGGTTAGGTTAGGTTAGGTTAGGTTAGGTTAGGTTAGGTTAGGTTAGGTTAGGTTAGGTTAGGTTAGGTTAGGTTAGGTTAGGTTAGGTTAGGTTAGGTTAGGTTAGGTTAGGTTAGGTTAGGTTAGGTTAGGTTAGGTTAGGTTAGGTTAGGTTAGGTTAGGTTAGGTTAGGTTAGGTTAGGTTAGGTTAGGTTAGGTTAGGTTAGGTTAGGTTAGGTTAGGTTAGGTTAGGTTAGGTTAGGTTAGGTTAGGTTAGGTTAGGTTAGGTTAGGTTAGGTTAGGTTAGGTTAGGTTAGGTTAGGTTAGGTTAGGTTAGGTTAGGTTAGGTTAGGTTAGGTTAGGTTAGGTTAGGTTAGGTTAGGTTAGGTTAGGTTAGGTTAGGTTAGGTTAGGTTAGGTTAGGTTAGGTTAGGTTAGGTTAGGTTAGGTTAGGTTAGGTTAGGTTAGGTTAGGTTAGGTTAGGTTAGGTTAGGTTAGGTTAGGTTAGGTTAGGTTAGGTTAGGTTAGGTTAGGTTAGGTTAGGTTAGGTTAGGTTAGGTTAGGTTAGGTTAGGTTAGGTTAGGTTAGGTTAGGTTAGGTTAGGTTAGGTTAGGTTAGGTTAGGTTAGGTTAGGTTAGGTTAGGTTAGGTTAGGTTAGGTTAGGTTAGGTTAGGTTAGGTTAGGTTAGGTTAGGTTAGGTTAGGTTAGGTTAGGTTAGGTTAGGTTAGGTTAGGTTAGGTTAGGTTAGGTTAGGTTAGGTTAGGTTAGGTTAGGTTAGGTTAGGTTAGGTTAGGTTAGGTTAGGTTAGGTTAGGTTAGGTTAGGTTAGGTTAGGTTAGGTTAGGTTAGGTTAGGTTAGGTTAGGTTAGGTTAGGTTAGGTTAGGTTAGGTTAGGTTAGGTTAGGTTAGGTTAGGTTAGGTTAGGTTAGGTTAGGTTAGGTTAGGTTAGGTTAGGTTAGGTTAGGTTAGGTTAGGTTAGGTTAGGTTAGGTTAGGTTAGGTTAGGTTAGGTTAGGTTAGGTTAGGTTAGGTTAGGTTAGGTTAGGTTAGGTTAGGTTAGGTTAGGTTAGGTTAGGTTAGGTTAGGTTAGGTTAGGTTAGGTTAGGTTAGGTTAGGTTAGGTTAGGTTAGGTTAGGTTAGGTTAGGTTAGGTTAGGTTAGGTTAGGTTAGGTTAGGTTAGGTTAGGTTAGGTTAGGTTAGGTTAGGTTAGGTTAGGTTAGGTTAGGTTAGGTTAGGTTAGGTTAGGTTAGGTTAGGTTAGGTTAGGTTAGGTTAGGTTAGGTTAGGTTAGGTTAGGTTAGGTTAGGTTAGGTTAGGTTAGGTTAGGTTAGGTTAGGTTAGGTTAGGTTAGGTTAGGTTAGGTTAGGTTAGGTTAGGTTAGGTTAGGTTAGGTTAGGTTAGGTTAGGTTAGGTTAGGTTAGGTTAGGTTAGGTTAGGTTAGGTTAGGTTAGGTTAGGTTAGGTTAGGTTAGGTTAGGTTAGGTTAGGTTAGGTTAGGTTAGGTTAGGTTAGGTTAGGTTAGGTTAGGTTAGGTTAGGTTAGGTTAGGTTAGGTTAGGTTAGGTTAGGTTAGGTTAGGTTAGGTTAGGTTAGGTTAGGTTAGGTTAGGTTAGGTTAGGTTAGGTTAGGTTAGGTTAGGTTAGGTTAGGTTAGGTTAGGTTAGGTTAGGTTAGGTTAGGTTAGGTTAGGTTAGGTTAGGTTAGGTTAGGTTAGGTTAGGTTAGGTTAGGTTAGGTTAGGTTAGGTTAGGTTAGGTTAGGTTAGGTTAGGTTAGGTTAGGTTAGGTTAGGTTAGGTTAGGTTAGGTTAGGTTAGGTTAGGTTAGGTTAGGTTAGGTTAGGTTAGGTTAGGTTAGGTTAGGTTAGGTTAGGTTAGGTTAGGTTAGGTTAGGTTAGGTTAGGTTAGGTTAGGTTAGGTTAGGTTAGGTTAGGTTAGGTTAGGTTAGGTTAGGTTAGGTTAGGTTAGGTTAGGTTAGGTTAGGTTAGGTTAGGTTAGGTTAGGTTAGGTTAGGTTAGGTTAGGTTAGGTTAGGTTAGGTTAGGTTAGGTTAGGTTAGGTTAGGTTAGGTTAGGTTAGGTTAGGTTAGGTTAGGTTAGGTTAGGTTAGGTTAGGTTAGGTTAGGTTAGGTTAGGTTAGGTTAGGTTAGGTTAGGTTAGGTTAGGTTAGGTTAGGTTAGGTTAGGTTAGGTTAGGTTAGGTTAGGTTAGGTTAGGTTAGGTTAGGTTAGGTTAGGTTAGGTTAGGTTAGGTTAGGTTAGGTTAGGTTAGGTTAGGTTAGGTTAGGTTAGGTTAGGTTAGGTTAGGTTAGGTTAGGTTAGGTTAGGTTAGGTTAGGTTAGGTTAGGTTAGGTTAGGTTAGGTTAGGTTAGGTTAGGTTAGGTTAGGTTAGGTTAGGTTAGGTTAGGTTAGGTTAGGTTAGGTTAGGTTAGGTTAGGTTAGGTTAGGTTAGGTTAGGTTAGGTTAGGTTAGGTTAGGTTAGGTTAGGTTAGGTTAGGTTAGGTTAGGTTAGGTTAGGTTAGGTTAGGTTAGGTTAGGTTAGGTTAGGTTAGGTTAGGTTAGGTTAGGTTAGGTTAGGTTAGGTTAGGTTAGGTTAGGTTAGGTTAGGTTAGGTTAGGTTAGGTTAGGTTAGGTTAGGTTAGGTTAGGTTAGGTTAGGTTAGGTTAGGTTAGGTTAGGTTAGGTTAGGTTAGGTTAGGTTAGGTTAGGTTAGGTTAGGTTAGGTTAGGTTAGGTTAGGTTAGGTTAGGTTAGGTTAGGTTAGGTTAGGTTAGGTTAGGTTAGGTTAGGTTAGGTTAGGTTAGGTTAGGTTAGGTTAGGTTAGGTTAGGTTAGGTTAGGTTAGGTTAGGTTAGGTTAGGTTAGGTTAGGTTAGGTTAGGTTAGGTTAGGTTAGGTTAGGTTAGGTTAGGTTAGGTTAGGTTAGGTTAGGTTAGGTTAGGTTAGGTTAGGTTAGGTTAGGTTAGGTTAGGTTAGGTTAGGTTAGGTTAGGTTAGGTTAGGTTAGGTTAGGTTAGGTTAGGTTAGGTTAGGTTAGGTTAGGTTAGGTTAGGTTAGGTTAGGTTAGGTTAGGTTAGGTTAGGTTAGGTTAGGTTAGGTTAGGTTAGGTTAGGTTAGGTTAGGTTAGGTTAGGTTAGGTTAGGTTAGGTTAGGTTAGGTTAGGTTAGGTTAGGTTAGGTTAGGTTAGGTTAGGTTAGGTTAGGTTAGGTTAGGTTAGGTTAGGTTAGGTTAGGTTAGGTTAGGTTAGGTTAGGTTAGGTTAGGTTAGGTTAGGTTAGGTTAGGTTAGGTTAGGTTAGGTTAGGTTAGGTTAGGTTAGGTTAGGTTAGGTTAGGTTAGGTTAGGTTAGGTTAGGTTAGGTTAGGTTAGGTTAGGTTAGGTTAGGTTAGGTTAGGTTAGGTTAGGTTAGGTTAGGTTAGGTTAGGTTAGGTTAGGTTAGGTTAGGTTAGGTTAGGTTAGGTTAGGTTAGGTTAGGTTAGGTTAGGTTAGGTTAGGTTAGGTTAGGTTAGGTTAGGTTAGGTTAGGTTAGGTTAGGTTAGGTTAGGTTAGGTTAGGTTAGGTTAGGTTAGGTTAGGTTAGGTTAGGTTAGGTTAGGTTAGGTTAGGTTAGGTTAGGTTAGGTTAGGTTAGGTTAGGTTAGGTTAGGTTAGGTTAGGTTAGGTTAGGTTAGGTTAGGTTAGGTTAGGTTAGGTTAGGTTAGGTTAGGTTAGGTTAGGTTAGGTTAGGTTAGGTTAGGTTAGGTTAGGTTAGGTTAGGTTAGGTTAGGTTAGGTTAGGTTAGGTTAGGTTAGGTTAGGTTAGGTTAGGTTAGGTTAGGTTAGGTTAGGTTAGGTTAGGTTAGGTTAGGTTAGGTTAGGTTAGGTTAGGTTAGGTTAGGTTAGGTTAGGTTAGGTTAGGTTAGGTTAGGTTAGGTTAGGTTAGGTTAGGTTAGGTTAGGTTAGGTTAGGTTAGGTTAGGTTAGGTTAGGTTAGGTTAGGTTAGGTTAGGTTAGGTTAGGTTAGGTTAGGTTAGGTTAGGTTAGGTTAGGTTAGGTTAGGTTAGGTTAGGTTAGGTTAGGTTAGGTTAGGTTAGGTTAGGTTAGGTTAGGTTAGGTTAGGTTAGGTTAGGTTAGGTTAGGTTAGGTTAGGTTAGGTTAGGTTAGGTTAGGTTAGGTTAGGTTAGGTTAGGTTAGGTTAGGTTAGGTTAGGTTAGGTTAGGTTAGGTTAGGTTAGGTTAGGTTAGGTTAGGTTAGGTTAGGTTAGGTTAGGTTAGGTTAGGTTAGGTTAGGTTAGGTTAGGTTAGGTTAGGTTAGGTTAGGTTAGGTTAGGTTAGGTTAGGTTAGGTTAGGTTAGGTTAGGTTAGGTTAGGTTAGGTTAGGTTAGGTTAGGTTAGGTTAGGTTAGGTTAGGTTAGGTTAGGTTAGGTTAGGTTAGGTTAGGTTAGGTTAGGTTAGGTTAGGTTAGGTTAGGTTAGGTTAGGTTAGGTTAGGTTAGGTTAGGTTAGGTTAGGTTAGGTTAGGTTAGGTTAGGTTAGGTTAGGTTAGGTTAGGTTAGGTTAGGTTAGGTTAGGTTAGGTTAGGTTAGGTTAGGTTAGGTTAGGTTAGGTTAGGTTAGGTTAGGTTAGGTTAGGTTAGGTTAGGTTAGGTTAGGTTAGGTTAGGTTAGGTTAGGTTAGGTTAGGTTAGGTTAGGTTAGGTTAGGTTAGGTTAGGTTAGGTTAGGTTAGGTTAGGTTAGGTTAGGTTAGGTTAGGTTAGGTTAGGTTAGGTTAGGTTAGGTTAGGTTAGGTTAGGTTAGGTTAGGTTAGGTTAGGTTAGGTTAGGTTAGGTTAGGTTAGGTTAGGTTAGGTTAGGTTAGGTTAGGTTAGGTTAGGTTAGGTTAGGTTAGGTTAGGTTAGGTTAGGTTAGGTTAGGTTAGGTTAGGTTAGGTTAGGTTAGGTTAGGTTAGGTTAGGTTAGGTTAGGTTAGGTTAGGTTAGGTTAGGTTAGGTTAGGTTAGGTTAGGTTAGGTTAGGTTAGGTTAGGTTAGGTTAGGTTAGGTTAGGTTAGGTTAGGTTAGGTTAGGTTAGGTTAGGTTAGGTTAGGTTAGGTTAGGTTAGGTTAGGTTAGGTTAGGTTAGGTTAGGTTAGGTTAGGTTAGGTTAGGTTAGGTTAGGTTAGGTTAGGTTAGGTTAGGTTAGGTTAGGTTAGGTTAGGTTAGGTTAGGTTAGGTTAGGTTAGGTTAGGTTAGGTTAGGTTAGGTTAGGTTAGGTTAGGTTAGGTTAGGTTAGGTTAGGTTAGGTTAGGTTAGGTTAGGTTAGGTTAGGTTAGGTTAGGTTAGGTTAGGTTAGGTTAGGTTAGGTTAGGTTAGGTTAGGTTAGGTTAGGTTAGGTTAGGTTAGGTTAGGTTAGGTTAGGTTAGGTTAGGTTAGGTTAGGTTAGGTTAGGTTAGGTTAGGTTAGGTTAGGTTAGGTTAGGTTAGGTTAGGTTAGGTTAGGTTAGGTTAGGTTAGGTTAGGTTAGGTTAGGTTAGGTTAGGTTAGGTTAGGTTAGGTTAGGTTAGGTTAGGTTAGGTTAGGTTAGGTTAGGTTAGGTTAGGTTAGGTTAGGTTAGGTTAGGTTAGGTTAGGTTAGGTTAGGTTAGGTTAGGTTAGGTTAGGTTAGGTTAGGTTAGGTTAGGTTAGGTTAGGTTAGGTTAGGTTAGGTTAGGTTAGGTTAGGTTAGGTTAGGTTAGGTTAGGTTAGGTTAGGTTAGGTTAGGTTAGGTTAGGTTAGGTTAGGTTAGGTTAGGTTAGGTTAGGTTAGGTTAGGTTAGGTTAGGTTAGGTTAGGTTAGGTTAGGTTAGGTTAGGTTAGGTTAGGTTAGGTTAGGTTAGGTTAGGTTAGGTTAGGTTAGGTTAGGTTAGGTTAGGTTAGGTTAGGTTAGGTTAGGTTAGGTTAGGTTAGGTTAGGTTAGGTTAGGTTAGGTTAGGTTAGGTTAGGTTAGGTTAGGTTAGGTTAGGTTAGGTTAGGTTAGGTTAGGTTAGGTTAGGTTAGGTTAGGTTAGGTTAGGTTAGGTTAGGTTAGGTTAGGTTAGGTTAGGTTAGGTTAGGTTAGGTTAGGTTAGGTTAGGTTAGGTTAGGTTAGGTTAGGTTAGGTTAGGTTAGGTTAGGTTAGGTTAGGTTAGGTTAGGTTAGGTTAGGTTAGGTTAGGTTAGGTTAGGTTAGGTTAGGTTAGGTTAGGTTAGGTTAGGTTAGGTTAGGTTAGGTTAGGTTAGGTTAGGTTAGGTTAGGTTAGGTTAGGTTAGGTTAGGTTAGGTTAGGTTAGGTTAGGTTAGGTTAGGTTAGGTTAGGTTAGGTTAGGTTAGGTTAGGTTAGGTTAGGTTAGGTTAGGTTAGGTTAGGTTAGGTTAGGTTAGGTTAGGTTAGGTTAGGTTAGGTTAGGTTAGGTTAGGTTAGGTTAGGTTAGGTTAGGTTAGGTTAGGTTAGGTTAGGTTAGGTTAGGTTAGGTTAGGTTAGGTTAGGTTAGGTTAGGTTAGGTTAGGTTAGGTTAGGTTAGGTTAGGTTAGGTTAGGTTAGGTTAGGTTAGGTTAGGTTAGGTTAGGTTAGGTTAGGTTAGGTTAGGTTAGGTTAGGTTAGGTTAGGTTAGGTTAGGTTAGGTTAGGTTAGGTTAGGTTAGGTTAGGTTAGGTTAGGTTAGGTTAGGTTAGGTTAGGTTAGGTTAGGTTAGGTTAGGTTAGGTTAGGTTAGGTTAGGTTAGGTTAGGTTAGGTTAGGTTAGGTTAGGTTAGGTTAGGTTAGGTTAGGTTAGGTTAGGTTAGGTTAGGTTAGGTTAGGTTAGGTTAGGTTAGGTTAGGTTAGGTTAGGTTAGGTTAGGTTAGGTTAGGTTAGGTTAGGTTAGGTTAGGTTAGGTTAGGTTAGGTTAGGTTAGGTTAGGTTAGGTTAGGTTAGGTTAGGTTAGGTTAGGTTAGGTTAGGTTAGGTTAGGTTAGGTTAGGTTAGGTTAGGTTAGGTTAGGTTAGGTTAGGTTAGGTTAGGTTAGGTTAGGTTAGGTTAGGTTAGGTTAGGTTAGGTTAGGTTAGGTTAGGTTAGGTTAGGTTAGGTTAGGTTAGGTTAGGTTAGGTTAGGTTAGGTTAGGTTAGGTTAGGTTAGGTTAGGTTAGGTTAGGTTAGGTTAGGTTAGGTTAGGTTAGGTTAGGTTAGGTTAGGTTAGGTTAGGTTAGGTTAGGTTAGGTTAGGTTAGGTTAGGTTAGGTTAGGTTAGGTTAGGTTAGGTTAGGTTAGGTTAGGTTAGGTTAGGTTAGGTTAGGTTAGGTTAGGTTAGGTTAGGTTAGGTTAGGTTAGGTTAGGTTAGGTTAGGTTAGGTTAGGTTAGGTTAGGTTAGGTTAGGTTAGGTTAGGTTAGGTTAGGTTAGGTTAGGTTAGGTTAGGTTAGGTTAGGTTAGGTTAGGTTAGGTTAGGTTAGGTTAGGTTAGGTTAGGTTAGGTTAGGTTAGGTTAGGTTAGGTTAGGTTAGGTTAGGTTAGGTTAGGTTAGGTTAGGTTAGGTTAGGTTAGGTTAGGTTAGGTTAGGTTAGGTTAGGTTAGGTTAGGTTAGGTTAGGTTAGGTTAGGTTAGGTTAGGTTAGGTTAGGTTAGGTTAGGTTAGGTTAGGTTAGGTTAGGTTAGGTTAGGTTAGGTTAGGTTAGGTTAGGTTAGGTTAGGTTAGGTTAGGTTAGGTTAGGTTAGGTTAGGTTAGGTTAGGTTAGGTTAGGTTAGGTTAGGTTAGGTTAGGTTAGGTTAGGTTAGGTTAGGTTAGGTTAGGTTAGGTTAGGTTAGGTTAGGTTAGGTTAGGTTAGGTTAGGTTAGGTTAGGTTAGGTTAGGTTAGGTTAGGTTAGGTTAGGTTAGGTTAGGTTAGGTTAGGTTAGGTTAGGTTAGGTTAGGTTAGGTTAGGTTAGGTTAGGTTAGGTTAGGTTAGGTTAGGTTAGGTTAGGTTAGGTTAGGTTAGGTTAGGTTAGGTTAGGTTAGGTTAGGTTAGGTTAGGTTAGGTTAGGTTAGGTTAGGTTAGGTTAGGTTAGGTTAGGTTAGGTTAGGTTAGGTTAGGTTAGGTTAGGTTAGGTTAGGTTAGGTTAGGTTAGGTTAGGTTAGGTTAGGTTAGGTTAGGTTAGGTTAGGTTAGGTTAGGTTAGGTTAGGTTAGGTTAGGTTAGGTTAGGTTAGGTTAGGTTAGGTTAGGTTAGGTTAGGTTAGGTTAGGTTAGGTTAGGTTAGGTTAGGTTAGGTTAGGTTAGGTTAGGTTAGGTTAGGTTAGGTTAGGTTAGGTTAGGTTAGGTTAGGTTAGGTTAGGTTAGGTTAGGTTAGGTTAGGTTAGGTTAGGTTAGGTTAGGTTAGGTTAGGTTAGGTTAGGTTAGGTTAGGTTAGGTTAGGTTAGGTTAGGTTAGGTTAGGTTAGGTTAGGTTAGGTTAGGTTAGGTTAGGTTAGGTTAGGTTAGGTTAGGTTAGGTTAGGTTAGGTTAGGTTAGGTTAGGTTAGGTTAGGTTAGGTTAGGTTAGGTTAGGTTAGGTTAGGTTAGGTTAGGTTAGGTTAGGTTAGGTTAGGTTAGGTTAGGTTAGGTTAGGTTAGGTTAGGTTAGGTTAGGTTAGGTTAGGTTAGGTTAGGTTAGGTTAGGTTAGGTTAGGTTAGGTTAGGTTAGGTTAGGTTAGGTTAGGTTAGGTTAGGTTAGGTTAGGTTAGGTTAGGTTAGGTTAGGTTAGGTTAGGTTAGGTTAGGTTAGGTTAGGTTAGGTTAGGTTAGGTTAGGTTAGGTTAGGTTAGGTTAGGTTAGGTTAGGTTAGGTTAGGTTAGGTTAGGTTAGGTTAGGTTAGGTTAGGTTAGGTTAGGTTAGGTTAGGTTAGGTTAGGTTAGGTTAGGTTAGGTTAGGTTAGGTTAGGTTAGGTTAGGTTAGGTTAGGTTAGGTTAGGTTAGGTTAGGTTAGGTTAGGTTAGGTTAGGTTAGGTTAGGTTAGGTTAGGTTAGGTTAGGTTAGGTTAGGTTAGGTTAGGTTAGGTTAGGTTAGGTTAGGTTAGGTTAGGTTAGGTTAGGTTAGGTTAGGTTAGGTTAGGTTAGGTTAGGTTAGGTTAGGTTAGGTTAGGTTAGGTTAGGTTAGGTTAGGTTAGGTTAGGTTAGGTTAGGTTAGGTTAGGTTAGGTTAGGTTAGGTTAGGTTAGGTTAGGTTAGGTTAGGTTAGGTTAGGTTAGGTTAGGTTAGGTTAGGTTAGGTTAGGTTAGGTTAGGTTAGGTTAGGTTAGGTTAGGTTAGGTTAGGTTAGGTTAGGTTAGGTTAGGTTAGGTTAGGTTAGGTTAGGTTAGGTTAGGTTAGGTTAGGTTAGGTTAGGTTAGGTTAGGTTAGGTTAGGTTAGGTTAGGTTAGGTTAGGTTAGGTTAGGTTAGGTTAGGTTAGGTTAGGTTAGGTTAGGTTAGGTTAGGTTAGGTTAGGTTAGGTTAGGTTAGGTTAGGTTAGGTTAGGTTAGGTTAGGTTAGGTTAGGTTAGGTTAGGTTAGGTTAGGTTAGGTTAGGTTAGGTTAGGTTAGGTTAGGTTAGGTTAGGTTAGGTTAGGTTAGGTTAGGTGTAGGTTAGGGTAGGTTAGGTTAGGTTAGGTTGAGGTTAGGTTAGGGTAGGTTAGGTTAGGTTAGGTTAGGTTAGGTTAGGTTAGGTTAG